>CM049434.1:68967475-74129975 GCA_026929855.1 Poa annua
GCCGAGCCCTCGGGAGACACGGTGCCCAGCCACTGGACCATGCACTTCGATGGAGCCTTCGCTTGTCGCAATGGCGGAGCAGGCGTCGTCCTAACTTCGCCCAAGGGTGACAAGCTATACTACGCTGTCCAGCTGTGCTTCACGATCGACAAGATCTCCAACAACATCGCCGAGTACGAAGGCCTCCTCGCCGGCTTAAGGGCCGCCATCGCTCTAGGCGTCAAGCACCTACTCGTCAAGGGAGACTCTCAGCTGCTCGTCAACTTCTCCAACAAGAGCTACACGCCGAAAGACGACCACATGGCCGCATACCTCGAAGAGGTCCGCAAGCTTGAGAAGCACTTCAGGGGCATGGAGCTCATGCACATCCCGAGGAAAGAAAACCAAGAGGCTGACGACATCGCCAAGCGGGCCTCGCGAAGGCAACCCCAGCAGGCCGGCGTCTTTGAAGAGAGGCTCGCCAAGGCATCCATCAAGCAGCCTCGAGAGGCCACAGCCGCAAGCGCAGATGAAGCACTCCCACCGCCTCCTGGGTCTGGGGCACCCGATTGCGGCCCCAGCACAGGGGAGCGCCTGTTGCTGATGGCAACCCGCCAGGCCTCAGGCTGGATTGATGAGCTCAAGGACTACTTGGCGAAGGGAATCCTCCCGGAAGAAGATGCCGATGCAGAGCGAATCGCTCGACAGGCAAAATCCTACTGCATCCTCGAGGGAAACCTCTACCGCAAGCGCCCAAATGGTATCGCGCTCAAGTGTGTCCCTCCTGAGGAAGGCCGAGAGCTGATTAAGGACATCCACAGCGGGGAGTGCGGCCACCACTCATGTGCGCGCACCCTCGCAGGCAAGGTCTTCAGGAGCGGCTTCTACTGGCCTCAAGTGCTTCAAGATGCGGTCGCCATTGTGCAAACCTGCGACGCCTGCCAATTCCACGCCAAGCAAACTCATCAGCCGGCACTGGAGCTTCAAACCATCCCGCTCTCCTGGCCATTTGCGGTCTGGGGGCTGGATATCTTGGGCCCCTTCCCAAGGTCGCAGGGGGGCTACCGTTTCCTCTTCGTGGCCATCGACAAGTTCACCAAATGGACCGAAGTTGAGCCAGTGCGCACTATACCAGCAGGGGCCGCGGTGAAATTCATCAGGAGCCTGGTCTGCCGCTTCGGCGTACCCAACCGCATCATCACTGACAACGGCTCGCAGTTCACCAGCGGCATCTTCCGAGCCTATTGCGACAAGCTTGGCGTCAAGGTCTGCTTCGCCTCGGTGGCTCACCCACGCAGCAACGGTCAAGCCGAGCGAGCAAACGCAGAGGTCCTCAAGGGCCTCAAGACCAGGAGCTTCAACATCCTCAAGGGCCACGGCAAGGGCTGGATCGACAAGCTCCCCTCCGTGCTCTGGTCCATACGCACAACTTCCTCGAGGCCTACAGGCGAAACGCCGTTCGCCCTGGTTTACGGAGCTGAGGCAGTCCTCCCCGCAGAAATCAAGCATGGATCACCGCGGGTCCTTGCCTTCAACGAGGACGCCCAAAAAGGCCTCCACAACGACGACCTGCTGCTTCTCGAGGGACTGCGCCGTCAGGCCGCCCTCAGGGCGGCAGGGTACCAGCAAGACCTGCGACGCTACCACAGCCCCCATGTGCGCTCACGCACCCTTGAGGCGGGCGACCTCGTCCTCAGGCGAATCCTCTCCAGGGAAGGTCTCCACAAGCTCTCGCCGATGTGGGAAGGCCCCTACAGGGTCTCCCACGTCGCCAGGCCTGGCGCAGTACGCCTCGAGACCGAAGATGGCATCCCCGTCAAGAACCCGTGGAACATCGCGCATCTGCGCAAGTTCTACCCGTGATCATAGTCACGCCAGGCATTTTTTGTCTCTAGAGGGAAGCTCACGGCTTCACCTCCAAGCTTCTCAAAGCTTCTCCCGAGGCCCAGCCCTCGGAGCTCTCCTGCAAAAGAGCCCCCGCAGGCCGCAGTGAACCTCTGCCACTAATGGGTGGTCCCCATGCCTCGACATGGAAGGAACGTTAGCTTGGCAAACCCAAGTGTAATGAACCGATTTTCGTTCCAAGAGAACTCTGCGCTCAGGCGCCATTTTCGTTCCTAAGTGAACTATGCGCTACGGCGCCGCTATGTAATATTTTGGTGGTGAGTTTTATTCCAGCATTATTTTCTTTGTTGAAAATGGGCACTTATATCTCTCCACATGCGCACCTCGCGAGCGGGGGCTGAGTACGGTGCCAGTGCCTCAAATGACACACCAGCAGCACTGCAAAACCCAAGGATCCGAGCTCTGGCTAGAGGGCAGGCCCTCACAAACACGCCATCTCTACAAAGGACCTTGGTACTCTCTCTCCTCGCAAGGAACGCCTGAGGAGGCCTATAAGCGCGCATTAGTCCCTTGTACCGTGCACAAGCGTTTGGGTTTGCCCCTCTAACATCTACAGAGAACAAGCGTCTCTACAAGCCTGAGGAGGCAGCAGGGAAAATCCCTTGAAGAGGACCTCCTCGCCAGGCTAAAAAACCTCTACAGGGCAAAAGCCTCGAGAAGCTAAGTCCTACACCTATGACTCGAGAGCCTTTTTCTCCCCAAGCGCACGTTTGTCCCTCGAGCGATTTCATTCTCCCTTGTGCTTCATGGGCTACTCGCACGTCTAAGGGGGGCACTTGAGCATCGCGACTCAGGGCTCTTACCTCTCCAAGCCTTAAACTCCCCCCGGCCTTGCTGAGTCATTGCTCTAGCATACCGCAGTGGCGGAGCCATAGCGCGAAGAGATGGGTCCTAACGACGCAGAGAAAACATAGACATGAAAATAAGGCAGAAAAGGCCTCTCGAGGGGCAAACAAGCTAACACAAATAAGATTAAAGAGTATATTACATGCCCAAAATATGCAGTGTATAAATACAAAAACTGTCTCAGATACAGGCGCTCAAAGGCGCGATAATCAAGGCTCAAGCGGAGTCCGCGCCAGCACGCTCCTCCTCCTCAGCGTCTTCCTCCTCGGCAGGGGCAGCCTCCTCCTCGCTGTCCTCAGCAGCCACCTCCGCGCGCTTGAAGCGGTTGCAGAAGGCCTCGACTTGCTCGCGGAGGGAGTTGGAGACCCGCAAGGCCTCCCCGGCCGGCCGCGCCTCGGTCACCGTGGAGAGGTCGAAGCCGGGCGTGAGGAGCCGGAGGTTGGTGAAGATGCGGTCGACGACCACCTCCAGAAGCTGGCGGCCCTCGACCTCAATCACCTCGCGGAGATCGGCGACGGGGCTCTCGAGGGCCGTGAAGAGCTGGTCGAAGTAGACCAGGTACATGGCAGCATCGCCACGACCGCGAGCCTCCGTGAGCGGAGCCTCCGCGCCAAGCTGAGCAGCCAGCTCATTGCCTCTGGCCACCAGCGCCTGGAACATGCGCTCCCGCTGCTTCGTGAGCACGCGAGCCGCCTGCGCGGTGTCCACGGCTTCCGTCACCTGCTTGGCCGCCGAGCCCGCCTGCCCCTCCACGTCCTTGACGAGGGCGTCCAGCTCCAGGACAGCCGCCCTGCGACCCTCCTCAGCCTGGCGATAAGCATCCTTGGCGCGCTGGAAGCGGACCTCGAGCTTGGAGTTGGCTTTCTCAAGCTCCGCGATCCGCTTGGCGTCAGCGGTGTGCTTGGCCTTGAAGCGGTCCTCCTGCTTCTTCGCCTTGTCGCGGTACTCCTTGGAGGTGGTCCGCCTGAATTCCTTCTCGCGCTCCGCAAGGGCCGCCTCCGCCTCCATCTTCTTCTCGGCAAACCGCTGTTGGAAGCGCTCCAGGGTCTGCTTCTGGGCGGTGACATTCTCGTCATGCCTCTGGAGCGCCTGAGCCAGGTCTCCCTCGCGCGCCTCGAGCTCTTCGCGCTTCGTGGCCAGCTCGCCTTCCGCCTGGAGCCGTTGCTCGTCCCGCTGCTCCACCTCCCTCTCCCTGGAGGCCAGCTGACGCTCGCGCTCGGCCAGGCTCTTGCGATCCTCCTCCAGAGTCTCCTGCGCGGCCCGGTGGGCGGAGAGGAGCTGGGACTCTAGCTGGGACACCTCGCGGCGTTTCTGCGCCAGCGAGCCCTCCATGGCCTCGCGCTCGGCCTTCACCTCCGCGAGGAGATCGGCTGTCGCGTCGCGCGCGTCCTGGAGGGGGGCAAGAAGCTCGTCTGCGTCGCGGACGGCCGCCTCCCGGACCTCCTTGGCGAAGCGGATGGCCTCCTCGCGTGCAGCCTGGAGGGCCAGATCCTCCTGGCGGCGGGCCTCGACAGCGGCATGGAAGCGTCTCCAAGCCTCCGCAAGCTCGCCGCGTTGCTGGGCGAGTTGGGCATCCTCGAGGGCGAGCTGCGCCTCCAAACCCTCCAGAGACTCCCTCACCAGGCGGAAGGCCACCTCGCGGTGCCCCTTGTTCCAGTCCCAGCCGCTAAGGACCAGGCCGCGATGCGTGGAAGGCCCGGCCCCGGCGTCAAGCCTGGGGAACGAGGACTCTGGGCGCGCCTGGGGGCTAGGTCGTTCCCCGTCCTTGGCCGCGCCCAGGCTGGTCTCGCCGCTCCCGTTGCCCTGTCGCGTCGCCTCTTGCGCCTCGCCGGCCGCTGCGGGGCGTGGCGGGGACGGAGGAGCCCCCCCTGTAGAGGCGCCCGCGCTTCGGGGGCCCTGGTCTGTCTCGGCCTCTGGCTGCGCGAGAGGCGTGGCCGAGCGCGGTGGCGTAGCCTCGTGAGCCGGAGTTGGCTCACGCGGCGGCGTAGCCGCGCGAGGCGAGGTAGGAGCTCGAGGAGGGCTGGCCGCCCGCTCCTCCTGCGCCTCCATCACCAACGGCTCGGGGGGCGGTGCAGCGGCTTCCGCCTGAGGCTCTGCCGCCCCCGCCAGAGGCACAGCTGCCTCCGCTTGAGGCGCCTCTTCGGTTGGGCCTGAGGAGGCCGACTCCACAGGCCTCGCGGCCTCTTCAGCCACGGCCTCTGCCGCGGTTCCCTTCACCTCCGCTTCCTTGCGAAGCCTGCGGCGCTTCGCAGGCACAAGGTCGCTGGCGAAAATCAGGGGGCGATTATCAGAATCATGAAAAGAAGAGCACAATAATCAGGCAATCAGCAGTTAAAGGTACTTACCCGGACTCCTTGGCGCCGGTGTCGACCCACGCCAAGCCTGGCGAGCGCCAGGAGGGTTTGGCCTTAGCACCTGACCCCTCCGGAGGCGCCTCGGCTTTCCTCTTGGAGGGGACGTCGGAGGGCCTCGCGCCAGGCCTGTCGCTGGCCGCCTTGGACCGGGGCTCGCGACGCCCTAGCAAGGCCTCCTCGTCAGAGGCCTCCTCCTCCTCCTCTGCACGGCGTGCGGGCGCCACCACGAAGGCGTCTTCATCATCGCCTGACGAGATGTCGCAGATCTCGCCAGTAAGGGGCCCGGCCCTCGAAGAGGACTCCTCCCCCGCCGCGGCCTCCTCCTCGCCTTGCCCAGCTCCTGAGGCAGAGGGCGTCTCTGCTCCCTCCGCTTCGTGCACCACCGGCACAGGCACCATCTTCCCCGCAGGGCCTGACGGGGTGTAAGGAGGCATCCCCGCCAGAATCGCCAGGCGCTCGGTCATGTTGCACTGGTGCAGAGGCCGGAGCGTGATCGGGAGTTCGTCCATGGCGGGCACCGCTGGGTTGATGAAGAGCGCAGACAGGACGTTGTCGACCGCGTCCTTGTCGTTGTCCTCGCGGTGGAGCCGCATCTTGTCCTGGGCGCCGGAGTACATCCACATTGGCACCGAGTGCGCCTGGAGAGGAGCAATGCGGCGCGTCACGAAGTCTGCGACGATGATCTGCCCCGTGAGGCCTTCTACCCGAAGGTAGCTCAGGCGGCCCGTCAGCATCACGTTCTGCGCGCCGCAGAAGGAAGCCTTGCCCCAGTTCGAATTCTTCACGGGCGGCGCGTCGGGGACCTCGAGGAAGGCGCAGGGCTGCTCCACCCCAACGAAGAACCACCGCTGGCGGAAGTCGTCCACCTTCTTCGTCACCGAGGTGATGGCCTTGCCCTCGCTCCACGACATGGGGATGTAGACGCTTCCCATGCCGTCCACAATGCGGAACGAGACGCATCCAGAGCGCTCGTTCTTCGCCGTGCTCCGGAGCGCGTAGAAGCACCGGAAGAGATCCACCGTGGGCTCCAAGCCTAGGTACGCCTCGCAGAGGTAGGCGAAGATGGCGAGGATGAGCACGGAGTTGGGGTGGAGGTGCAGCAGCTGGATTTGATAGAAGGCCAGCACCGCCTCCAGGAACGGAGAGAAGGGCGGCACCAGTCCCGCCGCGACGCAGTGCTGGAAGACGGGGAAAAACCCTCGCGGGCGTTTCCCGTGCGCCGCAGGCTTGAGTGCGGTGGCGCCGTGCTCGTTGGTCCGGTCCGCCACCAGGAAGCGGACCTTCTCGAGCGCCTTGTCGTTGACGCGCACGCCCAGCAGTGCCGCGCCGTGTGCGGCCTCAGCGGGCGTTGCTTGCGATGAAGACCCCGCGGCCGCCTTGCCCTTGTTCTTCGGCGGAGTCATCGTCGGAGGGAAGAAGGGAGCGGCGCGGGGGGAAGTTGGAGAAGTCGGAGAAGAGGGCGCCGGATTGCAGGAGCGGAGAGCTCTGTGCGGTTGGCGTCTGCGAGAAGGAGTGGGAGTAGTAACGGCTCCCTGCTCCGGCGCCGGGGTTTTTATGTCTCGTCGAGGAGCAGTTACCGGGGCATGGTGGGACCCCCCACGACGCGCGTCCCGCAGCGTGCGCAACCGTTACTCGCCGGAGTGACGCGTGGCTCGGCCCGGCCTGCAGGATTGGCCCCACGACGCTTCGCCTAGACCCAACGGGCCTCGTCATGCCCATCGTGGGCCCGGGGGCTACTGTCGGCCCAGTAAGGACCGGGGTATGCACGGCCCACTCCCTACAGGCCTCGCCCGCGAGAATCTTTGACGGAATAACTAAGGACCAAGATACCGCTTGGAGAGACCCTCGAGAGACATCTCCGCTCGAGGGCCTGAAGAGGACGCCAGGGCCTGAAGAGGACCCTGCGCTTCAAGAGGCTCCCCAGGCTCAGGACGCCTGGAGAGGAGTCAGCAGAAAACCCCTCCACAGGCAACCACGGCCCTGTGGAGACACTTCGCGGCTAAGCAAGCGCTGCAGGACGCACATGGCCCCTGCAGCAGCCGCAGGGTGACGCGAGCATCCCAGTTGCCATTCTGGTGATAAAGGAGTCAACAAAGCCGCGCCGCCTGCGGCAGGACGGCCAGGACTTTCCTCTTTGGTGATAAAGCGGCTGGACGACGCAACGCTCCAAGAAGGTCGTCACCGTGGGCTCCACCACGACCTCTGCTGCGCCTGCGAGCCACCCTGCACCGCCTGCAACCTGTCGGCCACGGCGCGCTACTTTAGCACGGATGGACCGCGTCCATGGACGGATGAGCCGCGGTGGACTCCCGCTCCTCCATGCGACTGGCGTGTGGGAGCCCACCAGCACGAGGACGGAGCCCGGGGCGCCTATAAAAGGAGCAGGAGCACCACCGTAGAAGGGAGGTCCGATCGCCCAATCGCTCAATCGCTCCCCAAACGCATAGGATAGCCAACTGCTGGAGGAGGAAGACGACCATTGTGTCCCTCTCCAAGCACTAAGCTGCCTCGAGAGAGCCTTCGGCAAGCTCATTGTCCTGTAACCTCCACAGTTCAATACAGACAAGCAGGAGTAGCGGTTTTACCTCCTCCTGAGGGCCGTGAACCTGGGTACGGGCCGGTGTCCCTCTCTGGCTTGATAGTTCCTCTCCAGGCCCGGCGAGCACCGTCGTCGAGCCTCTCGAGGGTTGTTTGACCTCCGTGTTCAGTCCCCCTTCGAACCTCTCTTCAGGGCGAGACTACCCCTGTTACGTGGGAGTCACTCTCCGACAAAAGTGTATAATGTTGTATTCCTTCTCATAAACTCAATTGGATCAAAAAAACTCAACTTAAAAGTTCAAAGAATGCATAAAATAAAATATGACAGAATCTGTCCAGAAAAACAGCAGCAGCAAAACGCATTTGTTTACCCCACTTAAATATGTCGAAAAAATCTGAAAAAATCCAAGCTTACAAAGGATGAAAAGTTGCAACTACAGTTAAAATTTCTGCTCATTCGGAGTTACTGAATAGGAATGAAAAATCATACCGTGCACAGATTCGTGCTGGAATAAAATCTCCGAATAGAAAAAGCAACTTTTCTAAGCCAAAATGAGTAAAACTTGGCACTTTATTAAAAATTTCAGAACCTAAAATAAAAAAAAGTCTCTTGGTACATCAAGAGGACTCAAAGAAAATCTCAAAAACAAACAGGTTGCCTCCCGTAAAGCGCTTTCTTTATATTCATATAGCTAGGCTTACTTACTTAGTATCAAGATGGTTGGAGTGAGGTGGCTTCGCATCCCCAAGCTTGAATTCTTGCACTTATTTGATATACTAGATGACCCGTTGCGTAACTGCGCAACTGCCAAAAATAGAACCGTATTCTTTTCCTAAGAACTCTTTTAACTTCTATTACATATGGATACTAACGTGGAAATGTTGAAGCTGTATTGACTGGGGTAAGTACACCCTTGGTGGTAGAGAGAACCAGCACGATATATGATACACTATTAACGTCAGGTAGAAAATCTATGGCATGTGAAACCATTTAATTAGTAATGAATCTAACATCAAATAGCAGTGAGAAGGATAGAATGCAGGTAAGTTAAATTTAACCCTTGGCACATTGTTTAACATGATAAATAATAGCAGTATTTGGTTCACATAGCACTGAATATTGTCATAGATCTATTACAAAATATAGTGAGGAGAAGCCACACGGACATTTAACTACGCTTTAGTCTCAGGATGAACGGGGGCTTCAAAGTCCGCATGTTAAGGTTGAGGTGACTGGATGGGGCACTCCAATAGAAAGAGACGGACATCACCTGCCTGAAGCAATATGAATAACCAAAAGTAAATTGATCATCATCATTGGAACCCTGCAAGTCAATAAAATAACGTCTGTTTGAGAATTAAAATTGGAGACCCATCCATTGTTAAAGCCAAAGAGGTTTATGTATTTTAAACGGATCATCTATACCTGATGCGAACCTAGAGTCATATTGTCTAAGGATTGTCTTGCTTGGAAGATGCGCTAACAACCTGAAAAAATAGATTAAAGTCTGGACACATTAGATTAGACAGCTGAAACATCTCAAAGAAAGAAGGTAGCACTCATAGCTTGTTGATATATGCTGTCGCAACAGATCGCCGATCAGGAGCAGCATATTACCTCATAAGTTTCTGCGAAGTCTATAGTTCTCTCTAACACCTCACCCTCTAGCTCAGTTGTTTTCCCTTTATCTCCATCTTCGAACAAAGGCTTGCGGACTTTGGAATCAGTAAGGACAGAACTCTTGCTGCAGGAAAATCATAATAGTTGTCACAAACCCACAGTATCTGGCTTATTTTGATGACAGAGTGGTAACCCATAATGCAGTTTATCAGCAGAACCTTAGAGTAGTAGGCTTGTTAACTGAAGGCGGTGTCGTGAGACCCGGCAAGATGCAACCAAGCTAAAAATGACAGTATGCAAGAAGTTAGAAATTTATGTGGCGATATTAAGAGTACGCATAGCTTTGCATAATAGATATGTGTTCTGAAGATTAACATAAATGAAAAGAAGCGTGCTTACATGAATGTGGTCTGGTATAGTGTAGTCATCATGATTAGTCAGGTCATTCACAGCACTAACTAAGTTCTCCGAAGATGAACCATCTAATAAATGAAGGTTGGGTAGGGCAGCAGTTTTTTTCCGAACACGCTGCATATCAATGACCTGCTTGCGTTCTTTCCGTTTGGAGGCAGCATGGGCTGGTATGGGGTCTGGCAACCTAATTATTCCTATTTAGAACAGATTGCATATGCATGCAAGTCATATGAGGAAGCAGCAATTAAAGGCAGACAAAACAACAATTGAAGGGCGTTGAAAAACATACTCCTTTTCCTGCGAAGAAACTCCAGAAGGTCTGGAGGAAAGATAAAGGGGCTATTCGTTAAAGAAATAAAAGGCATCCCACCCGGTATCTCCTGATTGAATTTTGTTGAACGTAACATCAGCATGAGGTACATTACATATAAGCATAGTCAGAGACACCATAGTAGTAAACTGTTATTTCATATTTTAGCTAACCTTGTTGCCAACATTCTGTGTTACACTGGTCGAACCAGATGGAGCTAAGAGATGTTCTTCGGTGTAAGTCTCCTCGACGGTACAAACAGAATTCGAATCACATTGTAACTTTAGCCTGTATTTACATCACTCGTCAGGAGGCGTTGAACATACTAAGATGTATGAGTCCAATAGTGCATGGGTGGAAAATGCACTTACTTTTTATCAGTTGCCAGTGGTGCAGGACCGATGGTTGATTGCTTATCAAATATTTTATCCTTAATAACCTGAGAAAGGATATATTGGTTTGGACGCATGAGTTCAGACAAAAAAACATCTAAAAGTGAGAATCACGCATACTTTGTTCGCATACATCACCGGAATGACAATCAATGTTGGACAGCATAGTACCTCATCAGTCTCAGTGAAGTCTTTAGCCTTCTGCAACACTTCATCTGCTAGCTGAGCTGCCTTCCCCTTTCCCTGGCAAAGATGTATAGGACTGGATGTAGCTGAGAGATGTCCTTTAGCGTGTTTCTGGTTCACGGTATGGAGAGCAGTTAAGTTCTTTGCAATATAGAGGTAGGATACGTATAATGAACGAGCAAATTAACCTCAGCGTTACTGCATCCTTGTATTATATGAACTTCTTTTGGGATTTTAGAGATGTCTAAGACCGGAGTCTTTTCCTTGACCATTGCAGCCAATGTCAACTGTAACTTATCTGCACGTTGCTCATAAGCATCTGCCCAACATGTTGCTCGCAGTAGTTCTTTCCGACACTTGTTAAGATCAGCCGAGTGTATACCATCTATAGTTAAGACTTCTACTTTCTGTAGGTAAACCAGAGCATTAAAGCAGGCTGACTGAATAGATGCGTCAGTTGTCAGGCACCAGTCCCCATAAAAGATCCTTGTTTTCATGCGTGCAACATGGATATGTGGAGGAACATCAATCCGAATAGCTGTCAGTATCTCATTTGATTCATCGTCGTGGGTTGTGGTCTCATGCATAGAAAATCCTAGGGCTTCTATGGCTTGCTGTAGAACAAGCCGTCTACAAACAGAGATGGGGGTTGCACAAAGCTTTGGAACCCACAAAGAAATTTATGTCAGCACACCAAGTGAGATAGAAGCTGCAACATTTGATAGTACCATATCAAACGTGCAGTGCATGAACAAACAACTTATTGTACCCGAGAATACTGCATATAAGAAGTGTATAATGGAAGATAACCTTGTGAGTGTGGATGAAATCATATTGCCGGTATACACATGCATGTAAAAAGATTAAAAAGACTCATCGAAGCCTATATTATAGGGATATAGCATGAACCCAACGAAAAAAAAACATTGTAGGTGGAATACCCAGACAACACCGACTCAATAGGAAAAGGGTTCAGCTCTGTCAAAATAGTGACTTTGGACTAACTGACCATGGGAAGCATATCCACAATGATGTCCGAATCCTCCGGAGTGGTGGAAGCAGATGAGTTCGCTGCGGAGGCACGAACGTCCGCGCGTGCCTTTTCGTTCATCTGCGAAAGGACGGTGAAATATAAATTAATCGCGCATCGGGTAAATATTTGCTTAGCAAAAATAGTGAGGTCATACAGACTGACCATTGGAAGCATATCCTCGATGAGGTTGCAATCCTGTGGAGTGTTGCAAAGAACGTGCGTGTTGTCCTCGTGGTCCATCTGGCAAAGGAGCTGTATTTGGTTTAGATGGAGGGAAGAAGAGGACAAAAGACAGAGAAGATAAATATGTACAACAGAGTACAGAATACATAAGCTACATGGATTCAGCTGAGACAAGCAAAGCACAGCAATTGAGCAAACTGCTATGGATTCCAGTCTATATCTCTGTATTCAGTTCGTAGCATCCAACTCAATTAGACGACAGAAGCATTAAGCCTGAATTAACCTCGGACAAGCTTTGGTTTAAGCAAAATAAAGCAGGTAAGTAACTATGTATATAAACTGACAATAGAAAAGAAACATAGAAAATGAACCAAAGCATACGTACTAATACGAACAGAAGAGAGCCTTCTCGTTTAAATATCTTTTATCATGGATCTAAGGGATAGCAGATCTGTCCAGCTGGGCTACGAAATCGGAAAAATATAGGCGCTATTTTCCGGATGAAGAAGAGGTTCAGACCTAGAAACGGGCCGATAAGAACGCTTACCGGGCAAACTCCAGGCAGCCTAAAATCAGTCGACATCCATCACGTAGCAGGTCGCCGGGGAGGCGGTCGGGAAAGCGTAGGTATGGCTGTCAGGTGTAGAAGGGGTGGCGGCGACGATGAAGTCGGCGAGCAACAGGCGGGGCGATGAACGGGGCAAGTGAGCGAGGGGAAAGTGGAATGATAATACTGAGGTAGGTGAGAGGATGTGGTGCGACGTGCGAGTAGGGGAGGGTAGGGGGGGGGGGGGCTGCAGCACGAACTCTCCATCGTCGCTGACTGGGCGGAGGCCATGCCGGTACGGCGAGGACTGTACCGAGGTAAGAGACGATTTTTTTTTGTTGAGAATGACGGGGGAAAAGTCTTTTAATAGTCTTGGAAGCCCGTTTCTTTTGGCGACCGAGGCTGGCGTGTGGGCCTGTTTGCTTCGAGACCAGCTCGGTCGAGGCTGCCACCAATCTATCTTCAACCTTATCTGTACTCTGCCGCCCCTTACCTCCGTCCATAGCAGCGGGCGGAACCGTGGAGGTGCGAGCGACCCCTCTTCCCTCAGCACCCCCCCTCCCCCTCCTCCTGGAGCTTGAAGGCGTTAGAGCATCGGGTGGACTCGTGCTTGCGGTATCGGTACGCAGGTGATGGGTGAACTCTCCTCTCAATCTCAATCTTTGCTTTGGTTCCTCATCCTGTTCTCTGTAAAGATTATCCCTTGAATGTTTAATCCGTGTCTGATAGTTCTTGGAAGAACGGAGAGGTTTGGGCATATGTTCTTGTCCTTTGCATTGTGGGATTTCAGATCTTACAAGTAGAGGTGAGCACATTTACTCCGTGCGATATCATTTAGAACGTGAGTACTCAATGTGTTCGCTTACTTTCATCCATCTGGTTAATTGCAGCTTCTTCCTGGATCGCTACAATGGGTAACACACGATCAGGTTTTTGCGTACAGAGAGACTCATTTCTGAACCTACTTTCGTATCGTGTCTGAAAGTTGAGCCCTGCCCTTATTGCTAAGCTGCGACATATAATTTGGAGGGTTAACTGGTTGGTGCTGTTATTTGGAAACGATTTGTGTGGTTAAATGCATGCATTAGCCTGTTCAAATGCTTTTGATCACCTGGGTGTGTTTGGTAGCAAGGCTAAGACGCGAAAAAAGTGAGCACCATTATTTCTTAGTGTGTTAGTCTATGAAGGATAGATCATCTAACTTTTTGAGTCACGCCTGCCGATGGATTTGTCTTATTTCTCTCCACAAGCCAGATATACTTATTGCTACATATCTTTTCTGCTTATCAACTTGGCCTCTGCTTTGTACATCGATGAATTTGATTATCTTCACTGAATGATGATGCTTCATCGAGTGTAACAGCAGACAAATGAAAAATGACGGTGAAGACCTTATACACTTTGATTGTTATTGTTATTTCAGGTTTTAGTATGGGTGATAACTACTCTGTAGTCGAAGACCGTAATGAAGGAAACTATTCATCAGCTGCTTCAACAAACTATCAGCTAGGTTAGTATACACTGTGATCGTCTGTCGTATTGCTTAGTTGCTTTCCGAATGCATGGGCAGATTGAGATGAGTGTATTTTCGTGGTTAGATAGCATGCATTGTGATACGGAATGTAGCAGAACAGGCCATCCAATTGAACAGCCTCCGGTCAGTGCTATCAAATATATTGAGAGAGGTAACAAGTTTGTTATCTAGGAGCCTGATAGAACTTCAATGCTTTTATCTTGTTGATTTGAGCTAGGACAAACATCGTTGTTCTCTTTGGTATGTTCTTCTTAGCAGGTCCTGGATTCCCTGTCTCTATCAGAGGGTTTGACGAGATGTGTGAATTTGGTAACTACGTGCGTATGACAGGGCCAAATGCATACCGCCTACAATGGCTTGTTGGAGAGAAGCAGACGCCGATACCATGTTATGTTTGTACCATGAAAAAGACGTTCGTATGTCCTAACAACAGACTGGTAATATTTCCGTTTTCTTTTTGTCCTGTGGTATTTATAAGCGTGTGCTTTGATAGCTTCTGATCGTTGTTTCGGGTGACAGTATTTTTCAGTATATTTCACAAGCACTTACCTCGCCGCGTTCACTAAACAATCAGCTATTACAATAAAGTCGAAGATTGGGCATGTCCGTAACAAAGATACAGTCAAGCTGACGATGGGTCCTAATAAGCTGGGCACTGTGGGATCAAACTGGAGTCGATTTGCAGCCAGCACAGAGATAAAAGAAGGGGATATATGCGTCTTCTCGTTCAGAGTGAAGAAGGGGCTGCTTCGTATACGAATGGATGTCCTGTAGATCACTGTTTTAGGTGTCGTTCGTGTTGGCATCAAACAGTCTTCAGTTAGCAAACTATATAAACATGTATGCTTGATTATATCAAGATTTATAGATTTATGCTGAATGTAGCGACCATGTGAGCTCCTAGATTTATGAAGTAATATAATCGATTGTGTGGTGTGACGTATTATAGCTAAAACATCTTATATGCATGCACAAATGGAAAACATATAAATAGGTTATTTTTTTTGAAATGGTAAACCGCAGATGCAGAAACTTTTGAAGGATTTTGCTCTGCAGCTACTTCCTAAATCCCAGCATAAACGCATTCAGAACTCACTCGGTCGCCAACAGCAATATAGCAATCCCAACATAAACGCATTCATAACTCACTCCGTGGCCAACATCAATATAGCAGTCTGCGACGATGCTATATCTTGGAGAAAGTGAAGGTCGAAATGGAAGTAACTAAACAGTAAGTGAAAGCTCAATCTATGTCCAACAGCAGCTCTATGAAAACGATTGAGTCTAAATTGAAGAAAATAGATCAGCAATAACGAAGGTCCAACTGGGATTAATTATAATTGTTGCCTGAGTCATCTAATACATAGACATAGGCTAAATATAACATCGAGTATTTCTAATACAACATTAGGGATGTTCTTAATACAACCATCTACATTAGCCTATTGATGACATAGATAGCACCGCCAACCAAATCTAGTGTGAAACGAAGTTGTTACTTCGTCCGTGGCCTTCAAGTCCAATGCCTGTGTTATAGGCTGTCATGACCGTCAATTCAACGACCTCTCCTTTGGGATGTTCTGTAGTTTCACAGAACGTGGGTGCTGCATAGACTTGTATAATAGAAGGAATGGTCATGTTGTTTTTAGTCCAAACAACACTTCTATAGTCATGAATATCGGGTGAAGAACCTGGATCATAGCCACTCGTTTCAAACATACAGAAGGGGCTCAATAAGTCCTCAACAACTGCAGGGGCGAGGAACTCCGTCGGTAGACACATTGTCTGGATTATAATTTTTCTGGTAAATGACTCTTCTACCGCACCGAAAGATGTTGACCATGGAATCCATGAAAAAACATGTGAACAGAGATTTCCCTCCTTACCATTTTCTGATATTTCTTGTAGAAGCTGAGGCAATGGCAAGCATGTGGATCGGGCGATGTAACCTTGAACACCAATGGACTGCACAATTAAGGTAGCACTGCTATCTGGAATCATCGACTGCAGCGCTTCCGTCATTTCCTGTACCGTTGCATGAAGTATTGCAGCATTGGGTATTAATAAGACAGATTCTTCTAACTGCTTAATTCTAGGTCCATATATGTCTACTTCTCGTAAGAAACAGTAGCCAACTCGATCAGCTTGGACTGCTCTAGCAAAGGAATAACTACTGTGCAGCTGGTATTTTGGTGTGCGGTACACAGTGCCACGTATTTCTGCAGTCACAGCTATGCAATATATCTGAACACTCTTCCGAGACATGGTTGAGACTAACGGTAGATCACGTGAACACCTGGTAGCCACTGTAATGATGATAAATTTGGGGAGCATGGTCCCTTTTTGAGCTTCGCAAGCACAGCTGGTGTAGTCAAGCCTCTTTGAAGAAAGGCAATCATCGTTGACAGACTTAACAATACAGTAGCGTATCAGGATGCGCTCGATGACTTTGATTGTTCGAAGATGAAGCGGTAAAGCATGCATCTGAACCTGAATGCTCATCTCCGCAACCTGGTCATTCATGTTGTATGCAAGGTCACCACCAAGATATCCTTCGGCGTATTCATCGGTAGGATAGCACATGATAGACGATTTACCAACATGAATCATCTTGGCTTCATCCAAGACAGCACACGCATAATCGGTCGACATTTGGGTCTCCAATGTGAGGATGAATTTGTTGCTTTCCACTTGGAGAAGCTAGAATTCATATGTCAGATCTAGGTACACTGAAAGCATGGCTCTAAATTGATCAGATGTGAAACTGTCCTCAACATCTGTGATAAACATGTAATTTTGCAGGTGGTGTTTAATTCTTCTGGTCTTGTACCCTTGTCTGCTCAGGTAACAGATGGGTTCGACGGAGTGTTTCAGGACACAATTATCTTCTCTCAACCATCCAGCGAGATACTCTTCTACAAAAGATATCCGAAATAGTCAACATAAGACCTAATCAAGAAATAGCACCATACTCCAGCTATTAAAGGCACTGATTACGAAGATAGTAAAAATACCAGATGGGATGGCGAACCCAGGATCCATGAGGCACCAGATCTGGCCGAGAAAGAACATAAACTAAAAGGGTAGGAAAGATGAATATCCTGGGGAACCAGATATGTCCTCTGTGCTTGTTAAGAACAAGGGTCCTCTGTAGGCTGGAGACGGCGATGAGAACGAACAATAGTTCAGTCGTGTATGACCTAAGTCTGAAAGATCGTGGGCTAGCGGGCCGCCAGCATTATTTATAGGACTTCATTTTTAGGACCTGGCCGGCCCATCTAGCCGGCCCAGGCAACAGTTAATTTTTTTTCTCCTATGCATCTCCATCGAGCTCGGTCCAGACAGAGAACAAAAAAGAATAAAGCTCTGTACAACAGAGATAACTATCAGCCGCCCCCCTCCACTCCTCTTCCTCAGTCAGAACGCCGCCGGTGCGCTCTACCCGGCCATCCGTGCTGCTCCAGAAATTGATCTGCGTAGACACATCTAGATCTTTCCTCCACTGGATCCATCTCGTCCTCATATAGTATAGGTTCTGAAGGAAGGCAGGTCACTCCGGTCATGGAAGGGGCGGGGACGAGAACAGCTCTTGCTTGGAGGATGTCTCAGGGTCGTAGAATAGGGGGCACGAGGCCGTCTTTTCGGCCGAATCATCCAGCGTCAGGGTCGACCACGCAGGTAAATCGGTAGCGCTCTGTTAGTGAATAGGCTGTAGGATCTGAAAGATTGTACACTGTGTGAACTATCCCAGTCTTGGACTATCTAGTTACTTTAAAGATGTGTGAAATGGTAGCGCTTGAATGGCAGATGTTCTTTTCACATTTTTTTTGCATCATTAACAGAATAGATTGAAGAAGGTCCGCATTAGGTGGGGTCCGATTCTACGGGATATGCTCAGTACTCTCAATGCACCGGACGCTGTGTACATGCATGAAAATTTTGAAGGCATGACCAAGGTTCATATACATTTCCGTGTACCTGTTGACATGAGTCAAACCATATTTGAAGATGTGGCGGTACATGGAATTACATGCCCAGATCTGTGGCTGGCCGAGAGCACAGCGACAATCGCTGCGTTAGAACAATTCCAGCGTACACCATTCCATGGACGTATTATAGATGTCAGCTATTTGAGGTGTGAGGAGATGGAAAGAAACTGCAATCAACTTTTAGTGAAAGCCGGTGAAGTGTATCGGGGAGTAAAACTGTTGTTGTCTAATTACGAAGATAGTATGGAGAAGGCAGAGTGCTTCTATAAATCATTATGTGCGGAAGTGGTGGAGTATGACCGTCATGGAACTGACCGTGTCTACGCTGATACTTTGTTTGACATTGCACAACGCATATATGTGCTAAACAGGGACAACTATCCAAAGTTCAAAGAAATGTTCATCGAGTCGAAAGAGCTAAAGGGTGCTGAATGGGATGTCCGTAGCCGTTCGGAGCATCATTTCCGTGATCGTTCTCACGACAAGGTATATTTCTATGCTTTGTCACCTGATTAGTGTCACTCTGTAGCCATGTGGTGTCTTTGGTCATGAAATAAAATAAGAAGATGAATCTAAAACATTGAAGTAGTGCACAGAATGAGCTATATCCTCTAAAGCATTACGTGTTCTCATGTTAGAGCTGTGGTCAAATGTACTGTCTATACTGCTGTGTTTGCAGCCGGAGAAGCGTGTGGATGATATCCCGCCCAAGATAAAAATCTGCATGAAAACCGTTTTTCATGAGATGATCAGTTCTCTCGGGTGGGAGGAGCCTGTTTACAAAGTAACCCGTACTGGGACTAACCTATCTGTCTGCGAGATTGTCCTGACACCAAAGCCTGTTTATTTAGGATCTGGCACGAACACATTGACTATAGGTGGTGCAGAATGCACATCTCACAGCGACGCTGTAGAAAGTGCATGCCAGGCTGCCATTCTGTTTATGGACACCAAGATGAGCATTCATTTGGTTGATGTTAACTACCTTAAAAGATCACATGCAGAGCTGTATCTATCGGAAGCAAGGGAGGTGGCAAGTCATGCTATTTCCATGGCTGACAAAGTACTCGTCGAGTGGGAGAAAATGGTAGATGGGCTTCACGCGTGCGAGGAGCACTGCTGGAACATTGTTATGGAGCATCCAGAGAAAGAGCCCTGGAATCAGGTGTATAATCTGAAGTATCAATGTGCTGATGATGTCAGTCACCTGTATGCGGCCTGCCTAGGTGATCTGGTGCGCGCAAAGGATCGTCATAGCCTGCTGAGCAGCTGGACTAACGAGCAGTTGGATGTGTAGGCCAGCAACACCCCAGATGAAGTAATATAGGTGCCTTGGGTGTAGGAATCGTGTGTTCTAGGAATGCAGTCCTAAGATCCTCAATGTATATGTAACGTATGTCCTAACCAGCACTTCCCCGTGAACAATGTATGTTATATTCAGTATGTAGAAGTCGTATCTATGTATGTTCCTGAACCATCTAAAATGGAGTTTCGAGAGGAATATGTGTGAAGTTTAGTATAATGATATTATATTTCATGATCTATTAGGCGTGCTGGTCCTTTATGTTTCACATTTTGGTTTGATTTTGTCTCGCTCGCGTCCTTTTATAATTCTAAGTGAGGTGACTGAAATAAACATGTAGTTTCAGTTACAACTGCTCTATGTAAAATGTAGTGTGAGTGCTGATACATTTAGCCTCCACCCTCTGAAAGATGTACCTTTCTGTTGGCTCTCTAATATTTATGGGCTTGAAGCACTTATCTAACTCTGTTTAAACAGTAAGAGCATTCTTAATGCCTCTCTTTTGTAGGTAGCAATTTTTATCTTTCAGTTATACATCTGGGCGTACGTGCTATATCTACGGTTACAATCCTGTGAACTCACGGTTTAGAGGTTGTAAAATTTAGCATGATGATGCATGATGATACCATCACGATTCTGTTCATGAATGAATTGTACTTAAGAACAGTAAGAAAAACCACGAAATAGCGGCCCTCACTAAGCTTACCATGAAGGTAAGAGAACAATGATATTCTGAACTAACTGAAGACAAAGCTTGCCTGGTCTTTTCTGGTATCATGCCTGATAATACAGATGATAGCAGCAATGGATGGAGAAGTAGAGAATTTGTTTTTTTATCGGGTGGATGGATGTAATAGTTAGAGTCATGCCTCTGCTAACATATCCAGCGTCATTGAAGGCGTGGCACGTCAAATTATAGAGCCAATCACAGATAACTGTCAAGTAAGTTGGACCATCTGATTTTGTTTGTACACAGGTTACTTGCTTTGAACAAAACATACAGAAGCAGGAAGCATTAATGGAGTAGGAGTTTGGTGTTACATAGATGCACACTAATAAAACCCGATCGAAAGAAAGGTCATCAGATGCTTACAGAAGACGTAAGCTCTCAAAAGGATCTAGGAATTCCTAAACAGATGTATAATGTTCTGTCACATGAGTCTACTCTCCCGTGCTAATTCCTGCGCCTTTCTGCACCTGTCGAGCTGCATAGTCAAGATTTGAAGCCACCTCCTGAAAGCGCTCAAGGGTCATATTGATACCTTCAACTTCATCACCTTGCCCTATATAGTTATTATTAGTAGCAAGATCAGAAATTCTGTGCGAAAATGAGAACATCTCTTCAGCAGCATAAAGCAAACCCCTTTTAAAATCAGTTCTATCTGTCTCCACTGCCTGTAGCTGTTTGTGAAGATCATTCTCGACCTGTCGCACATGGCCTAACTCAGCATAGTGCAAGTCTTGTATTTCTAGACCCTCCCATGTCACCATGTATCGTATGGCCTCCCTTGCAGCGGATTCCTCCGCTTTTGTAGAATCGTCAACCAAACCGCTGGCAATTTTGATGGGACGAATCAGGTCTCCAGGGCTATGGGTGGAACTATGGAATGTCACAGTGGCTGAAACCTGAGCATGCTCATCTATATGGAAATCATATCTTCCCTTCGGATAACCAAGTGCAGCTAAAATAGCGTCCAACATCAGCTTAGAAGGAACCTTCACCACACGTAGGATTCGAGAACAATCAATGTTATCATTGACGGTCGATGGAAGAACGCACTGTAAGCGATAAGAGCGAGTAAGAACATATATGGCAGAGAGGAGGTAATTTTTAAAGCAGGTAAGTTAGGAAGGAACAGAAAATAGCATCAGTAGATAAGCACCAAGTGTTACAGGCAAGAGTTGTGAGAGTCTCTTCATAACCAAAGGAAGATATGCCGAATATATGCGTGCTTATAGGTACAAGCGAAGCACCCCAAAAAAACCGAGTCATATGAATGTAACAAGTTTAAGGAGCTGAGCCATACTGCCATTGCAGCATCCAGATTAAATCATATAGGCAAGAAACAAAGTAACAATAGACCATAGAACAGCACATTAATGACCATAGTCGTAGACAGCAGTTGTACCTTATTGTTAACTGAGAGGACAGGACCCGAAGAGGTGTGGCTAATATGTCGTACAGTCGACCTTTTTATTCCTTCAAGCTTAGTCTCTAGATAACCGCCTACAGACTTGAGCCTTTGCGCGATCCCTTCGATGTTTTCAAAAGCTGCTTTCATGCTATCGGTTATGACCTCTTGTCCACCAAAGTAGCTCAGGATGGCCATGTTATGAAACTGGTCTGAAAAAGAACTCATGTGCCTCACGCACAAAAACCAGCCCCTAGCAAGTTTTTCACCTATGATGTTTGCATTTTTCAGCTTTTTCCTAAGAAGCTCATTCTCTTCTTCCAGCTGTCTTAAGCGGCCATAGTTTAAATCCTTCACCACTGTATTCCTCACACTCTCGATGTATCTAATAGCTTCTATAGCAGCGGTGTGCTCTGCTACGGAGACATCCATAGATCTTACTCCAGATATACTCATAGGAAGGAAAAGGCTATCATAGGACAGTCTCGATGGGTGGAAAATAACCGTGACACATGTCTTGTGGTCTCGATAGACCCTTCGTCGATATATAGCTGTTGGTAATCCAAGCTGGCGTAGGATCAAATCAAGCATCAATTTCCCTGGGATTGTGACAAGTATCAGAGCATCCTGGAACATGGGATTTTGATAGAAAGGATGTTAACAGCCTTTCTACAAGCATGGAAAATAGAATTCAGAAATGGCAGAATTCAACCCATCACCTGATTATTAGTAGAGGAAGCACACGTCATCGAGTCATCAACGTCGCTCCCGTCATCCATACTGCTTGTTATATGTGCATCAGAGTGAAAAATGTAAGAAGAATCTAAGTTTAAACGGACCAATGGCACCAAGCTGGTCCTTGTACGACTCTCTAAGACAGCTCATTTAACATCTTCAGGCGTTGGTTCAGAGAACCCGGAATGTATAGACTACAGCGGCTCCTATTTAGGTAGGGATTAGGCTTTGGAGCGACACTTTATTTTCTAGTAGCTAATCAGAAATTTGAAGAGGTGCGTAAGCAAAGGATGAAATTTTAATCAAGCTCTATCCAGGGGAACCCACAATGAATAAATAAGCTAGATTTATGGAGCTAAAGTAGATGGACTGGGAGCATTGGAAGATAAGAACCTACGTGCGTCTTCGAGGAAACCACAGGCGTCTTATGCGCTGAGCAGGCAGCTGTTTATGCCAGAGGCGACGGGGCCGTCGCTGAGAGAGAAGGGCAGATCGCCGGCACTGTCTCAAAACCTAGATCGACCGGTGGGACGGTACCGTGCGGACTGTGTTGGACCTCATGTATGCATTGTACGTTTGGGCCTTTACTCGAACAGGCCTAAGAAATGGGCCGGCAGCTTAATTACGAAGGCAAAACAGGCAAAATAGAACCGGGCAAGATAGAACTGGGAGCATAACATGTCGTTGCCGAAAACATTCTCCGACAGTTGCTAATCTGATGATAGTTTAATGGCATGTTTTAATTTCGTTCAAACGAATGATTTTGAATAAGGAAGTAATCAATCCTTCCTACCTGGATGTCTGAAAGCTGTACACACATAGCCAGGCGCTTCTTCTATCCTCTTGTCCATACTCAAAGTCTGACAAGATATCACAAAAATTTATATGTGCAACTAAAGCGTGTTTGTTCAAAATTGTCCTAAAGATAAAATCGATAGTGCTTCTTAGACTCCATAGAAGTTAACTGATCATTACAACTCTAACACGCTGCTCTCCTTAAGCATCGAAATGTATGTCAAATTTTTTTGCACCACAGAAACCTATCTTCAGAAGTACCGTTTACCAATTCGGGTTTTAGGGGGGGTTATAGAAACATAGACTCTGAACGAATCGTCGAAGAACTCGGGCCTAAGAAGAGAGAAGTAAAAATATATAGCCCTGTATATAACTGGACTGTAGCAAGGAAATAAAGTAATAGATTAAAGTATATGAATCAATCCGAACATAAGAAAGCACTTCAGATGACCATCTTGTACCATGAATTAGACCCGGCTGAAAGATGTTATGATAATCATCTCCAATGGACCGTTGATCATTCCATAGGTTCATAAAAGATCATACAGGTTTAGCTTACATCCTAGAGACTGCACATTGCTGCAGAGCAGTCTCCTTGATGAGGCAAAGGAAGCACCTACGAACGTGTGCTCCTACAACAGCATGCGCTTAAGCAAAATAGTTGTGACTTAGTAGTTTAAGCAGGCACTACATCAGTTCAATGATGCAGCAGAGAAGATGCGCGGATGACAGGGAACGAAATTCAAAAGCAGTAGGAGGAAATAGCAAAGCTCGACGATGTCTACTAATGAAGGGCCGCTAAGTTCCAGCGGACGTCGATGCAGCGGGTAACACTAACATATTGATAAGCCCTTTAGATGGCGTACTAACGAAAGGCCGCTGAGCTCCAGTCTTCAGGCAGCAGGCAGTAGTAACATATTGATAAGCCCTTTAGCCGGCCCCTGTGAGCTATGCCCGTAGCAGGAACCGTGGACCTGGTAAAAAAGATGTGAAGGAAGACCAAAGAATCATCATAATGTACCAGTATGTCTTTGACACAACTAAAAATGGAAGGTACGAAAATATATAAGCCCTAGCACAGTAATTGCAAAAAGCAAGAGCGTTTGTACATGAAGTAATCGGGGGTACCTTATATACAAGCGGTGCCACTGTGTACAGCAGCAAAGCTACAGCTTCGGCTTCTTGCGTTCAGTCTTGGAAGGAGTACGGTTCCTAAACAACGAGACGAAACTATTAGCAATCTTTGTATGAAACAACACGCCTGCTTAGCTGGGCAGTCATAAATACAACGGTACAATGAGATTACGCAGGAAGGCAGTACCCTCCTTTCTTCGGGTCAATAGCCTCTGGAACAACATCCTCCGTGATTTGCACAGAACTCTGTGCAGTCTAAAAATAGAAATAGATCAATATAGGAAGAACAAATAATCACTGATATGATGAGAACCATAAAGTTGAGAAACTAACGGCAGGCACTTCTTCAGGCAACATGGCAGCATCTCCATCAAGGGGCGTCTTGTTTTTAGTTGGAGTGTTGAATAGCGATTTCCTCGCACCACGTTTATGGGATGTTGACCTGTTTCGATGGACAGTGTAAAGAAAATAAAACGGAGGACCAAAATAAGCAGGCTATAAACACATTGACATAATTTTGGAGGGGCACACGCTGTAGCCGGAGTTGAAGGGCTGAGTTTGGCAGCAAGAACAGCAGATGGCTGTTTGAAAAGAAAAAGTCATTAGCACGACAAGAACATATTGAGGCACCCTATATCTTGACCGTCTAAACCTATAAATAGGCAACTGTGCCACAGAAGACCTAGGTAGCGAGACATCTATGAGGATCGCAAAAGACATGGACACACCGAAAGCTCACCGTGGGAGGCGTGGATGCAACAGGAGACAGAACCGGCAGTGGCGGTGGGACCTGCACAGCTGTACCGCTGGTAGATGATGATGCCCCCCCAGATCCTGCAGCAACAGAAATGACAAACGGCGGGAGCTCAGGCTTGTAGGTCTCTTCAATCCTGCTGACCTGGAAGGATAGGTTCTCACTCTTGTTTAACCTCCATTTCTTGGATATGCAGACCAAAAGCCTGTACTTCAATCCAACAAGACGCGAAATCTCTGGCGGAATAGCTGTGTCAGACCCCGCAGCGCTGGCTAATTCCTCGATAGTGGTACGGCCTGGGTATCTTTGTTTCAGTAAGGTTAGCAGTGGTTGTCCTACAGCTCCAGCTGCAACTCTGTCAAACATTACAAATTCAGCTTCGCCCGTGGTGTCAGATGCAAAGACAAAAAGACAGTACCTGTAAACGAACAACAAAACAAGTTATCAGTTTACAATTTATAGGCAGACGAAGCATTCAACAAGACATTACTTCCACTGAATCGTGTAGACAGGTAGATAATTTAGACCCACATAACACTATTCAGATAGCCTTAATCTGTCAGAAGGTCTTCAAACAAAGGAAATGTAGATGAAGATTCTCTTCAGCATATCTTGTTTATAGGTAGGGTAGGACGACAGGAGCTGATTCACTTACGTGAGCTCTGCATGAACAGAAGAGCAGGTATCCCCCGAGCATCTATACTGATACCCATCATGCTTTGTAGATTTACGTCACGTGGTGCACGAAGCAAACCACCAGCGCTGATCAGTACCAAGCCTGTCAACTGTAACGGTACAGAGGAACTTCTTCTCCTGCAAGAGCAAAACAGGCGAGAGTAAGGACAAATGCAACTTTCAGAACAACATAGACACATCCAAGGATATTAGGCCAGAATGTCCTCACCATGTCTTCGAACGGGTCTAGATCATTGAGGCCTAAGACAGTTTTATCAGTTGGAACCTGCTGGACGCGAGGCATAAGAGCGTCAGACCCCGAGGGGACGTAGCTGGCGAGTGGAGTGAACTGCCCCCCAAGAATGCAGTAACAAAATGACATATAAATAGAAAGAAGAGGCAGAAGGAAATAGATCAGAATTAAGAGACCGGCATTTCAAAAACAGTACCTTGCACGGAAGGAATTGATATCTGGAATGTCCTCATCAATGTACCAACGACATGCAGAACCACCACTCAAAGTTCTAACCCCTGCACCAAAACGATATGATTTGAAACTATTAATCTGTAATAAAAATGAGGCAAAAACAACATGAAAGGGTAGTCTACATAAGTTGATCGCTGGGACATACATCATCTATAAGACTATATTGAGACAATAGAACTGAACTGGAAATTAAGATGGCAGAAGAACATGATTAACGGAAACAAAATATACAGTTTCACGATGTGGCATGAAAACATGAAAGATAGAAACGGTATATGACAACCAATATAAACAAACCTATAAGGAGCTGGAATTTTTTGATAAGAATGAAGGCTTTGACAAAACGCAAGGCAGCCTGCAGACTAATATAAGGAAATCGATTGGACAGCCACCGCCTGTTATTAATACATTCATACAATATAATTCAGGTGGGAACCGTGTTAAAAGAAGAACATAACACCAACAACCTTCACAGCCTCATCATGTGCCATGAAAACATGAGAAAGAAATAGTGCGCACGAAACCAACAGAAAACAAACTATAACTAACACACCTAAACTTCTGGTATAATAGATAGAACCGTGAGGCAGCCATGCAGCAGAGGTACCATGCTGACAATATAGGGAACTAACATGAAAGTCAATCGGAGCACTTACCACGAGACATCTTAGGTAGTGTCCCTACAAAGATTGCAATCACAGTCTCTGTAGCACCCATAGAACGAACCGCGTCTGCATCAAACTGAATTGCACGATCACCCCAGAGAACAAGCTTCATCTCATTGCCTCTGCACAGCCAAGTGAACAAGATATATGTACACTATGATGATGAGCAGCAACTATAAGGAATAGAGAGAGAATGGCTATCGCAGCTTACTCCAGGTCCATTAGCATAACTGTTCTTGTGTTCGACGGTGTCGCCTAGAACATGGACTGAACAGGGATAACATCAAAAACCATTGTGATCTTGCCAATAACATCTGTAGCCAATCAACCATGAAACCGAAATCAGACACAGAAAGTATGAGGGCGCTGTGAAAGGCATTTGGCAAGAACAATTGCAGAAGAACGCACCAATGAAGCGTCGTGTACCAGGCCTCTCTTCAGTACCAGGGTTAGTAGGAGGCGGGATATCGCGAAATGCAGTCAGGCTATACGTGCAAAAGGGGTAATTGTCTTCAGTACCAGGCCTCTCTTCAAGCTTCGTGTACCTGGTAAACTGAACCATGAAAGGGCTCTCCACAGGCCTGTAGGTGGTCCTTGATTCATTACACAGGAACTTTGTGATAACAAAGACCTTCCCTTCCTGTATCACATCTTTTAGACGGTCCACGGCAGTTGGTGGGATCTGACCATACATATGAGTTCCCTGAATAGAAAACACCGACATTAAACCCAAGGGAAAAAGCATAGAACCTAAGACGTGATAGTCGTAAGATAAAAAAAGAAGAACGCATGACACAGACCTCAGCATCAAGCAAGACCAAGTCAGTGTGCTGAATCGGTCCCTCGTCAGTCCCTCCACGGTAGTGCCACATGCGAGACACAAAGACACAGATGGTCCACTGGTTGCTGTCCTTATGGATCTCTGAAAGCATTGAATGCGCCATCTACAATAAAAGCATAAGGTGAGTGCACAGCAAAATAAGTAGACAGAAGCAGAAGGCAAAGATATAGAAAGAAAATCATGGTAAAAAGAAAACGATGTTTGAAAGGCATTACCAGGCAGGAACCAACACTGCGAAAGGAACCAAATATCATGGAAAACGCAAAAGCATAAAGTCCAGCAAAAGTACCCAGTGAGGAATAAAGGACCATATCAAAAGGAGCACTGATAAAAGCTGTTCGGTACATAACAACACCAAAAGGCAAGAATCACAATATCCAGCAACTGTCACGCAAAATATCAGACATAGAACACCACAGCTAACAAAAGTACATACGACCTATCTATGTAATGTACACAACACTTAAGATCAATTCTTGACAAGGGCTTGGAATATTTCAGAAAAGACAATATTCCTAGTCTCAGAACCACAGGAACCATCATCGTTCTCAATCAGTATCTTAAGTGCTTTTTTTGAGGTGACACGGGATACAGCCACGTAAAATTGGCCATGTGTAAATACAGGGGTTTTCAAGTACAGACCAACAGATGCAAAAGTCTGACCTTGACTCTTGTTAATAGTCATAGCATAAGAAACCCTAATAGGAAACTGACGCCTATGCAATGTATAAGGCCATCTAGGATCTTTAACAGTAAGGCAGATTCTTGGTATATAGACAATATCTCCTTTATTAGAACCAGTCATCACTATGGCCTCAATAACCTTCTCAGCAAGCCTAGTAATGATAAGACGAGTTTCATTGCATAAACCTGTTGATTGGCTTATATTTCTAAGCATGATGGGCACACCTCTTTTTAGCACCAGCCTATGATAAGGGAAGTTGTTAACTTTCACAGTATTTAAAACCTCAACAGGATAGAAAATATCTATGTTACGTATACCATCGGCTGAGTTTCCTGTCGAATCACAACTTAGGTACTCTTTCCCTTCACCGGGTACAAGGGTAAGAATATGATTATTGATGAGCTCAGCTGCATCATTGGTTGGTGTTAAAATTGCCCTCTCTCTCAAGTAATCAGGGTCAGAGTACCTGTTCAAGAAATCAGGATACACCGCCCCAACAATAGCATCAATCTTATTGTCATCGGTATGCACTAAATGCTCACTGGGAATGGTAATCCAACTCGGGGTGGCCATCACCAATGTCTATCTGGCTGCGCCGTTGAAGGCAGTGTGCCATTCCAATGTCTAAAACCCATTTTGCAAATGCTTCAGCTTCAGCCTGCACATTAGGATCCATGGTCCGAACAGCCAGACGCATGTTCCTATTAAGTTTAAGAACCGTCACACCACGCCAGAGAGGAGAGTTGGTAACAGCAGCATTGACAACCTGAGCTCGGGTTCCGCCTTCTATAACTGGTAAGATTTGCCTAAGATCACCACCTAGAACCACGATTTTGCCGCCAAATGGCATATCAGCCAACAAAGGGTCACGGGCAGATAGAACATCACGTAGACTCCGATCTAAAGCCTCAAAGCACTTCCTATGTGTCATCAAAGCTTCATCCCAAATAATAAGAGACGATGACTCTATCAAAGCTGAAAGCACGGTATTTCTTCTAATGTCACAAACCCCATTTTCATCAAGATCAATTGGTATTTTAAACCTAGAATGCGCTGTCCTACCTCCAGGTAATAAAAGAGATGCAATGCCTGAAGAAGCAACAGTCAAAACAATTCTTTTATAGCCCCTAAGGTATGTAACAAGAACATTCCACAAGAAAGTTTTCCCAGTACCGCCATGGCCTGATACAAAGAAGAAACCAGGTTTATCATCTCTAACTCGATTGACAATTGTCGTAAAAGCTGCCAGCTGATCGTCATTAAGTTTTGCTTGCATGCTCTCAGCGGTTTTAATTAGGGACTCAAAATCCTGAGATAGCTCATCACCAAGCATGCTAGTTTTAAATGAGTTGTTATCATAGATGGTTTTTAGAGGTAAAGCATAATCCAAAATACTACACCCATTCTTAGCAAATAGAATAGCCAGTTCATCTAAGAGCATGTTTTTCAACTCATCAACAGGCACAACATAGGAAGCGTCAGCACGAAAAATGCGTATCCTATACTGAATATCTTCGGCCATGTGGGACCAATATTTTTCAAAAAATATATCTTCATTGAGGACACCGCAGAATATAATCATAGTAACAAACAGCCTACGCAGCTGATTCCCCGTGCCCCAATTCAAAGCCTCATCGAAAGCACAGTACCACTCATTGTCATCGCCAAGCAAACCCCTGGCAGCACATGCATCCTTGAACGTTTCACAGACAACACCGTTGTAGGTCCTAACATCAGCATAGCATGTTGCACCTTTTACAAGCATCAACAACATTCTAAGATAGTAAAGTTCACCAGTAGAAGGATGCACATAGTATATTCTACCAATTCTATCACCCTGCGTTCTATTAACCCAATTTTTGTCCTTTGCTACCCAAGACAAGCCAGTGGGGAAATCACAATACGTTAGAGACCTGGCACTTTCATGCCTAGCATTAGCAACAAACCATTCAGTCAACATAGTTTTTGCCAGCATGGTATCATTAATAAGCGCAGGAAGGTTGGACCTTGCACGAAAACGCACGATATGTTTATTCAGCAAGTGGACAGCCAATCTCTCGACAGAAGGTTTTTTGCTATGGATATCGTACCCGTAACATCTCCAAAAGGAATCATGAGAACATATGTAACGACAGTCCCGATACTCCTCGATTTCATCTACACCCTGGTCATTTGAATCACCTGGATTTTGGATCCTCTGAAATAGAGTCTTTGAATAGTCAGGACCCTTAGTGACGTACTTGTAAAGATATTTTATCACATACGTCTTATTACACCATTCAACATTTAAGTGATCTTGATATTTTTTTAGCAATGACAAGTTGTAAGGAACGACATGCTGATTGTCAAGCCTGGTTCTATTTTTAACTATAAAACGTGCATTACTACGTCTCCTATAGACAGGAAAGCCAGAATCGTCGATAGAAGTTTCATCTTGAAATTCTTTAGGATTTTTTTTTGAGCACACACCCTCTTTCATACAGGGACATTTAGGATGATCAGGCCCACATGGGCCATGCATCATAAACTCGGCCACCAAAGCATATCCAAGAGGGTCTTCTACAGGGTCAGGAATTTCAGCCGAAATAAAAGAATCAATCAAGGCAGGGGTTACCTGGGCTCGTTTTTTTTGTCCTGCCATACAAGTATATGCGCATGTGGTAGTCCTCTTTTCTGAAACTCAACGGTATGCAATACTGAAAAAAAATAGAGATTAAAACCCAAAGGAAGGACAAACAAGGAAACAAAGCTATATGAAAACAACAAACAAGCAGAAAGATGGATAATTACCCGCAACAACAGGGCCAAAGGCTTGTCCAGATTTAATATCATGGAGATACTCGTTAAGCTTCATGTGGAAGACCCTAACAGTTATATCAGCTCTGTTATGTGGTCTCTGGCCGGGTTCAGGAGCAAGAGCAGCCATAATTTCAGGCCACTTCGGGTTACATGTGAAGGTGGTAAAAAGATCAGGAGCACCATGCACACGAGAGACAGCAACTGCGTCTTGAAAATTTTCTACCATATAACGACGACCACCAGTGAATGAAGAGGGCAGTATGTTCTTTTTACCAACAGAGCTCCCATCCATGCGCCCTTCGCCAACTGCGTCTACAAGCCCTTGTAGATTATCAGCCCTCATATCATCATTGGATAGGAGAATAAAATGAAGCCTGCATTCATCTATGCAGGCACGAGAATCCACCATAGCCTGATCAGACAATAGACCACATGACAGATAAGGGTTATGCTGGCCCTCCTTATATTCGGCGCAAAAGCAATAGAAGTCCTGCATTGTCATTTTTTGCCTTTTTGACGTGTCCAAAGGATCTACCCCAATGTACTTAACATCTAGCTGAAACCCACGCTCAGCATGTGGAAATAACAGAGGATACTGTAAAGACATATACGCGGGATGCAGAGATGAAATTTGCTGCAGTTTAGCACCTCTAGGCCGCACTATTATGTCCCGACAAGGAGTTTGCAATGTAATCTCACCAACTACCAGGCAGGCAAGCTCATCCGTTGAAGGAAGATTAAACTGAGGACCGTCATCTTTACCAGGAGCAAGAATACGAATAGAAATCTCAGCATATTTATTTTCTTTTAAAACCTCCCTAGCCATGCGAAACTTTTTAACAAGGGAATTATAAGTATCAAGCATCTTTGTTCGACCATCAATAATGGATACATCTAACCCCCCTTCAGTTTTATCATCCTGGTGTAAAGCCTGGATTCGATTCTGAATCTCATCTCCCTCATGAAATGCATACAACTCTGCAAACTTAGGGGAATCTCCTTCCTGAGGTAAAAGTGAACTCATCCGATGACAAACCTGGCCACATATTTTAAAAATGTTTGGACCCCCACCATCATTTATGGAACGATCAATGGTTGCTCCCATTGAAGTAAAAGCAAAAAGGCAATTGTACTGCCTTATCTTTTCAAGGAAAACTTTGCTACGGGTAGGGCCAGCATAGTTGAGAAGTTCATCAAGAAATGGAGGTGGCCTCTTGAAGGGTTCAACAAAGACCTTTCCGCCTTTGCAGCAAAGGTTGTACACAATTCGCCTATCTTTGCTCGAAGATGCTGACTGAACCCTCTCCTCGAACCAGTAGCTCGCCTTACATCGAAGACACCTGTAATCTGGGCCTCCATAAAAAGATCGTCCTCGATAGCCAGCTATAGAAAACCCATACTAACACTCAAGCAACCGAAAAATAACTACAAGCAAAGCAAAGGAAGCAAACCACAGCACATACACCTTACCTTTTAAAATATCCGTTTCGTCAACCGTGAAGCCAACGCAGGCAGGGTCTAAAGGAGAAGAAAAAGGAGCATCTGTACCAAGCACATGAAAAAAAAAGTTCACTGGACATAGAACAGATGACAAACTAAATCATACCACCATGATTTTAGAAGCTAGACCCACACCTGGTGTTCTACCCATCTTTCTATCGAGCCTGATCTTCCGTGATTTTCGATTTGCAGCGGTAGCCACTTTACTAAGAAAAGGAAAGAAACCATCCCCTATAAAATCATAACAACAACGGTCATGAAACACATCATGAAGGCACAACCAGAACCAAACTAAAATAGGGAAGCACCTACTTTTCCTCTTCCGGTACCATGAAATCAAGGGTCTATCAGACACAGGCAACGGCGGAACCGAATGCGGCCTCGAAGGACGGACAGCGCGATGAGGTCGACGAACAGCAGGAGGCGCAGTCACGTGCACGGGAGGTGCAGTAGGCCGAACAGCAGGAGGAGGGAAAAGGACAGCAGGGTGAGCAGGCACCTCCGCCCAAGGTGCACTGAGACCGATAAGACGTCTGCTGCGACGAACCACTGTATGTGCAAGCACCGGGACGAAGGGTGCCCTGGGACGTATAGCACGATGACCAACCATGACGTGTCACTAGGACATAAGCACGAGACACACCATGGAGAAAGCACTGCTAACAACGTAGAAAATAAATAACTAAAACGGCGACAGGCAGACCAAAAGCATAGACAGGAAAGAACTACTAAAACAACAATATCAACCATAACTTTTCAGAAAGAATATAAACAAACTAAAGATACCACCAGAAACAATGAATGCTCCTGTCATTTAAAAAGCAACACCGAACCGAACATGTAAAATAAAAGCAGCAAAACAACAAAAATATATAACACCAAGAATGAATGTACGAAAATCCCTACTGAACTATAGCTCGTCGAACTGAAAGCAAGAGTGAGAAGAATCAAGTATGTACTGCAAATGAAAACTGAAAAGATAAAAAATAAGGAAAAGGGATTTTTTAAAATGAAACTGTGAGTCATGCATGGGTTGCAAAAGACACAAAGATAGGAGGGAGGGAGAAATCCCATATACTATTTGTAGACCCCTATGATCTGTACAGATTAAAGACACCAGAGGCAAGAAAAAGGCCTTATTTCAGGACAAAGCAGGAACCATGGGCCAAAGAAGGGCCAATGGCAGCAAACAGGGAGGTAAGGTGCCTTACATTGTATAAAGATACCACCAGAAACAACGAATGGTCCTGTCATTTAAAAAGCAACACCCAACCCAATAGCTAAAATGAAAGCAGCAAAACAACAAGAACAAATAATAACAAGAATTAATCTACGGAAACCCCTACTAAACTATAGCTCCTCGAACTGAAAGCAAGAGTGGAAAGAACCAAGTATTTTCTGGAAATGAAAACTCAAAAGAAAAGAAAACAAGAAAAAGGCAAGAAAAAGCAAATCAGCAAGAATAAATAACAACAAGAATAAATCTACGAAAACCCGTACTGAACTATAGCTCCTCGAACTGAAAGCAAGAGGGGAAAGAACCAAGTATTTTCTGCAAATGAAAGCTCAAAACAAAAGAAAACAAAGAAAAGGCAAGAAAAAGCCCATCTATTATTTGAGGACAAAGCCGGATCCATGGGCCATAAAAGGGTCAATGGCCGCAAATAGGGAGGTAAGGTGCCATGCATTGTAGACACATGTCTCCAGGATCCATGGGCCGTAGAAAGGCCAAAGACCAGGGAGGAAGAAAGGCCCAGCTATCTGTGGTACGCAGAGGAGAAAGGACTTTTTTTTGTGAAGCTAATCTTAAGGACTAACGGCAGAAGGTGGACAGAAAACACAGTCGACGCAATCTCCCGATGAAGCACGATGAACACTTTATTAGAGACAAAGAGAGGCCCGGTTAATTTGCTTACAGAGCACAGAATACATGGTCTCCGAAGAAAGCACAACAAGCATCTTATTTAAACGTGAGCACAACAATAAACACAAATCTCAAACGCCAGACGCAACAATTACACAAGCAAGAATAGCAGACACTACAGATAGCGCAGGGACGCTATAAGACGTGAATAGAACAGCTGCCAATCAAACGGCACCTGAGTCACGAGTGGGTCCATCAAGGGTCCTATACCAATGCCATCAGGAACGAACGAACGCGACGCAACCCTCTCTGACCGTACAATAAAACGAACAGCAGACGCTGCGACCATAATAGCAGAACGCACAGTATCCCTATATGTTATCATCGCATCATAGTTGTAGTCTTGGATGACAAAGCCGTAGACAGCCTGCAAAAATCTGATGGCCTCCATAGCAGCCTGGTCATAGGCGTCTAAGATGCGAGACAAGGCCACACTCCAAAAGAACTTCCTCTGCCCTACCCCATCAACAGCATCGGCAGGAAGCTCAAGCTCCACCCTAGCAAGCAAAGACCCATCCTCAGTGACCTCACATAGATAAAATAGTGCTGGCAACGCACAACGCGCTGCAAGGCTCTCTAAAATAGGCACAACGAAGGAAACAACATGGCACATCCTGCGGATCATAGCAAAAAAGGTATGAGGAAAATCACGAAAACACACGAACGCAACACACGGAATACCCCGCAACAAAAAAACAAATAAGTCAAGATAGTAAATAGAGTTAGAAAGACAAGGCATATATAGACAGATAGAGGACAAAAAGGAAACCTTCGAAAAGCAGGAGCACATGAACAACCTGGACAGCTCAGTATGAAGACCAGCAAATTTTCAGCCCTGCATCAACAGAACCAAGAACAAACAGCTGTAAACATAGAAGGTAAGGGGCATGCCGGAGAAGGCATCGTTTGTACTAACCCATATATGTAACAACGCATGACAAAGGTAAAACATGATACAACTTTCTTACAACAGGACCAAATGAATCAAGGAGGCAGAACAAACTAATATAGATATATAGATTAAACCATCTAGCTAACCTAACCCCACACCATTCACACAGGAAGACAAACAATTTTAAACGACTCTATTAAAACCTTGAAAGCAGCAGCACGACAATAAAACAAACCGCCTGAGCCATCTTTTCTCCCTCCCAGTATTTGGATGCACAAAGTACTTTAAGTAACCATTTAGCCAAGTTGTTTATTACCAAGGCCATCTGAAAATCCTGACAGCAGTGCATAAGTACTAACCTACTAACCAATTAAACAAATAGAAGCCACATAACCTGCACCTAATAATTTCGAAACCAAAAGCAAGCGAAAACCACTTATGAAATAGCCCACTCGAAAAGAGGTAGCATGGCATCTCTTCAATCACCTAACTCTATTTAGAAGCAGCCAAGGTAGGAAGAAACAACAGCAAACAAGATCCAGAGGAGAAGAATACTCGGTTGAAGAAAACACATCAGTGTTTCGGCTGGACATTTCAACAAGCAACAAGCACGTAACGTAGAGCCGAGACCGTACTCACCCGACCGAGAGAACTAACTGGATGACACACACAGCGGCACCGGCAACGAAGATCCTAGCGCACCTGGAGACAATAAAAAAACAGAGAAACCATGATCAAATTCCATCACCATTAGTCTGGACATTTCATAAAGCAACAAGCACGCAATGCAGAGCGGGGACCATACTCACCCGACTGAGAGAACTAACTGGATGGCAGAGACAGCGGCACCGGCAACGAAAATCCCAGCGCACCTGGAGCCAATAAATGAAAACAAAGAAAGCACGATCAAATTGCATCACTACCACTCTCCTTCGGAGACGACGCAGACCAAACCCTTTGCAAGAACCGAAGGATTCAAAGAGATTAAGAGGTAGAACTAACCTCAACCGTTGCGGCAGACGCAGCAAGCCTGAAGCACGAACTCCATGGGCAAAGCAGAAGGCAGAGATGGGTGGGCGGAGGAGGAAATCAGAGTGCGGCGCTCGGAGAGGGGCAAGGGGCAAGGGATAGAACCACAGGGCGAGAGTACCGTGCACGACCGTGCGTAGACGCTGGGTGTCGCGGCATCGGACGACCGTGCGTAGACGCTGGGTGTCGCGGCATCGGACTACCCACCACTGAAAGATGACCACGTGGTAGTAGGACCTACTGGCAGTGACCGAATGGGCGCAAAATTTAGTAACCAAGCTCTTCCAACCGGACGCAACGCAGCGACTAAACCAAGCGGACGCGTCGCAACCGGGCGCCATCGACCACGAAAGTCCACCCAAGGGCCCATACGATGACATGCCCACAGTGACCCGATGGGCCCAAGTGCTGACCACAACACAGTTCGGGTGGCCGGGGAGAAAAGCGGAATGGACTCACAAGCATAACACATGCCACTGAGCACAAGAGCCCACACCGCAGGGGCCCAGACGCAGCGATACGAGCGGCGGAGCAGGGCCGAACGGACGCAGTGGCAAAAAAGCAGCCGCACACATCCTTCTCCGCTAAAAGATCGGAGGAAAAAGACACACGTAGTCGCTGGGCGCCTCGCCCACTGATTTGCGGGGCCAGCGTGCAGGTCGGCCCACAATATCATGCGCAAATCAGCCAGACGGAGTAGAGAAAGTTTCTACTGCATCCAACGGCCGTGACCGAAAGCAGGATTAGAAAGCACTGTTCACACGCAGATCCAACGGCCGATATTCGCCAGGAGGGGCACCCGGTGTGAGGAGGGGGGTCTCCTCTCAACCTTTATAGTAGTAATGTAGGGTGAACCTAGGGGATGCATCCCCAAACTTGAGTGTTTGTACCTCTTGATCTTTGTTCATCTCCCTCAACTCTTCCACTTGAAATTCTCTTTACACAAAACTCATCATAAAACTTGATTAGAGGGGTTAGTGTCTCCATAAATTAAATCCACATAGGTACAACAAAAACATATCATGAGTTGACTCTAAACATTATCTACTGTTACTACAGTTGTGCTTTGCTCCTTGATCAAAAGAACCACACAAAACACAAGTAATGAGAGCAATGTAAAATAAAGACAAAATCTGTCAAAAACTGGACATCCTGTAAAGAGTGAATTTTTAGAGGCACTTACGTTGCTCAAATCAGAAAACTTTGAACTAATGAAGTGTGTAATAATAACTGAATATTGCTGTTGTCAAATATCAGCTCGAAATTCCTTTTCTGTTATTTGATATATTTTTCGCAGTGAAGATCAGGAATCTGTTTTCTGGACAGCAAATCACTATTGTTTGATGCTACCTCTCAAAAGAGGTTTATTCTTGTCATAAAGATGAAAAATAAAATACAAAGGTGATGTTACAGTAGTAAACAAGCTCCTTGACTCAAAAACTGAAAGCTAAATTGAAGAAATAAAAAAGAAACAAAAAGAACCAAGAATGGTTCAAGAGAAACAAACAAAGAAGAAAGAAAATATTTTTGTTGTTTTTGATTTAGAAAAAAGGCAAAAGAAGAAGCAAACATATACAACTTAAACACTCTTTTTATTTGGTTTTTGTTTTGGGAAAAGTTTTAATGATAGAGACTTTGCAATGGTTCCATTGGCATGAACAACACATGTTCAAGGTCGATCCCAACTTCTCCATTACTCATCTTTCTCATTTACTCTCCCAAATTTTATGTAAAGTGAAAATCTTAAACTAGTTATTAGAAAATAGTAGGTAAAGTTATTTAGCATGTTTTCAAGATATAAAGGTGTGCTCAAACTGAATAGGAAATAAAAGCATAAAGAACAGACCACAAAACATTAAACCATTATTAACTTTTAAATCTAAGTCCTTTCCTATGCATTGGCATTTTATATATGAATAAGTAGCAGCAATTTTGTGGTAACCAATGCATGTAATGATCAGTAGGTTGAATTATAAATAGCGTAGAAACATAAAGATAAGTCTTTCTTCCTCTCTCATAATAGTTATGAGTAGTGGAAGCAAATTTCACAAAACAATTGTTGGATTGGTGCAACTTTGCAACCTTAGAAACATAGAGAGGATTATTAAAACTATCATGTGAGATATTAGCATGTTTTCCTATGTCATAATAGTTGCAAGAAACATCATAAACGTGGTGGTTGTGGGTGGAATGGTTATTAGTGCAAGATAATTCCAGCCCACACAAGTACTTTTCAACATGTAAAAACTTCTCCTCTATGGTGTGAATAGGAGAACTCAAAGATAAAGTAGGACTCTCATGAGTGAGAGTATTGTCACAAGCAGCAAGTATATCATTTTTATCCTCACATAAAGTGTAACAACTAAACGTGGAGGATTATCAATAAGCATAGGACCATCATCTAAAGCATTATTGTAGCGGACCTGCACTTAGAAAATGGCAAGTCCCTGTGTATAGTGCAAATCCCTGGATCGATTCGTTTGCACACACAGTTTACGATGTAATATCACAACAAAGTATCAATTTTATTACATCGATGATCCAGTACAAAGGAAATATTCTTTACAAGTTGCATAGCACGAAGCTAGCATTGAAAGAGTAAAGTAGCGGAAATACAATAACAGTGAGTCTCCATCATCTTCATGTTGCCACAGGCGAAAACATGTTGGTTGCAGACTCGAAACCCTTAAACGAAATCTCACTCGTTATCTGAACAATCTGCAATAAGAAAAATATTGCAACAACGTGGGTCAGAACCATTTAAAATGGAACTGGCAAGTGACACTATGGTGGACACTTAATGGAATAACTCTAATAACCTATATGCTTATTTGGCTGGTGGAGTTCAAGGCTATTTTGCATAAAGCCAATTTTTTCCTAACTCTTTTGAAAACACTTTTCTTCTATTCGAGACATCCGTGGCATGAAATCCACTGTCTCATTCTACCCTTGTTCACCCATCAAGTTTTAAATTTTGAAGTTGGAATGGTGGGATCCTCCGTTGACGTCCTTGATCAGATGCTCAAATTGTCCGTACCGGGGACACGGCTAAGTACTTAGATTTTACACTCTGCAGAGGTTGTGCACGTTCACCATTGTACCCATTCAGCCCAAACTATCCTCTACACTCTGGAAGTGATAAGGAAAAGGAGAAGAATGAGACGAGATCTTTCAGAAGCATTTTCCCTCCCCATACTGGCTTGACCCGTTCCACCTAACATCATCTACATCTGCTTGTCAAGCCGGGGCGAGTCCACGCAACTTAGTTGATCAAGCCAGAGCCCATATTGGCAATGGCTGCACTGGAAGCAATCTTCACTTGGAGTAACTTCAAATCCCTTTGTTCCTGGGTGGCAATCCACAAGTGCACTTTTGGGTGAAAACCACCATGCTCATGGCCCTAAGTAGAATTAAATTCACCCTAGGCGAAGACAACCACAAGCACAGTCCCAAATAGCCACTCAACATAAACCATACCAACCAATCCACCCAGGTGATTCATTTACTTAGTGGATGTGTACTCTCAGGTGAAAACCACCATGCTCACGGCCCTAAGTATAGTAGAAACTACCTTAGGCGAAGACCACCACGAGCACAGCCCTGAGTAGCCACTTAATATTTTGTAAAAATTTCCTTCAATTGCATAGCATCAATATTTCTACTAAGTTATATCATAGGTATCTAGACACATAGGAATAGGGAAAAATTCTAAACAGTCTTTGCATAGCAGTACTATCCAACACATGCTTATAGAAAAATACACTAAGTCATGCATATAGAAAATAGTAGGAGGTTTATGAATGTGCCACTTGCCTTTGTACGATGTCGTTGTTCACAACTCTTTTCAACGTTACTCGAGGCTCTCCGTTCAATCTATACATAGCAATCATAAACAATCACACAACAACACAATACAAAAGGAACAAACAAGTTTCATAAAAACTTCTAAGGAAAATATGTTATGCATGATGTGCAAAATATTTCTAAGGACTAGAGATGTATGTCATGCCATGAAAATATTCTAAGTTAAGTGCAAGGCAAGAATTTGGTCAAAAGAACTAAGGACCAAAGTCATAACAGCTGGGGCTGAATTTTAACTAAGGACTAGATGCTAACACGTCAAGTCAAAATAATTTATAAAAAGTTGATACATCTTTTTCTAAGGACTTGGTCATGATGGGCATAAATACTTTGAGAAAATACTAAGTCTATTCTTTAAGGTGATCAACAATTATTAACAACTCTTTGTAAATTGGATATTCACTATAGTGAGAGAGACAGACACCCGGCCAGCCACTTATGATTGTGGAACAGGTCTCATGTACGTGGACATGTAAGGTTAGTCTCCAGGCCGCTTCATCTCACTATGCCGCTAGGATCCAACATACTTCAAAGGTGGTAATATCATGATCAAAAGGGGTTTATGTCCAAAGTGAAAGAGGGATAGGAAGGGCAGAAAAAGATAAAGAAAGATGTAGAAGATCATCTCCAGGCTTCCTTGTAACTTTCTCCTTGGTGTGATGTCCTCATCGAAATTTTGTAGACTTGATGGTTCTGCAGACTCGATGGTTCTCCAGGGTTGGTCTTGAATATAACTTAGTCACCATGAGGTCTAAGAGAAGAAGGGAGAAAAGAGAGAAAGAAAGCAAGACTTTGTTGGTCTTCATGAACTTCTTCTTGATTTTCTTCTAAGTGCTTCTACTTTTTGGAGATGCTTCCGGAGTCTGTTTTCTTGGCTAAGTCTTCATTGGCCTTCTAGTCTTCATGTTGAGAATCCCAAGTAAGACAATCATGGGATGAAGAACATATTATTTTCTAAGTGTTTCTAAGTGCATAACAGCTTTTCTAAATCACTAAGTCGAAAATAAATCTAACAACTACTTAGCAAAAATAAGGGAGAAGTTTTTCTATGAGGAGTATAATTATACAATAAAATATGCTATGCATGAAGTGCAATTTTTAATTACAAGAAAACATCATACTAACTTTTGTGATTTTTATAAAGTATGCATGAAGCTATAAATGCAATTTAATTAATTTCTATTATAGCAAAATATAATAAAAGGGCTAAATACAAGATTAGAGTTTTCTGTAATAAAAAAAATGTATAAACAAAATTTTAAATATTGCTACTGGACAGGGGTATTTTAAACAAAATTTTAGCAATTTGATTCACTCAAAAATAATTTTTCTATCTAAAGTTATGTCAAAAATACTCATTATCGCTCATCTTAAATTCGAATATTTATTTTTGTCAAATCATGAAACTAATGATTGGAGTGGATTCTAGATGTTCTAAGGATTCCAGGGATATCAAATTTACGAAATTTGGATGAGCAGAACTAAAGTTATGAATTTTGGAAGTCTTCTATCTAAAATAGCCAGGAAAACGAAATGGATAATTAGGTGGACACGTGGCAGGATTTTAGTGGCTGGAACCTTTCACTACGTGATATTTGTTCAGGCAGCTCACCGTGGTTCCAGTCGTCGGCAAATCGCATGCATCAAAATGTCCAGCTCGGGAAGAGCACGACGGCGTGCAGCAGGCCGCGTCGGAGGCGATGGGGACGACGACGTTGCTCAATTCGTCCGGGAAGGGTGCGGGGCTACAGCCGGAGACGGAGGAGGACGGCGACGGCCTCGGGTGCCATTGACCCGCGGGTCGAGCTCCCCCTCTCGATTTAGCTGCAAAGGAAAGGCGGGGAAGGGGTTAGGGAGGAGCGCATGAATGAGGGAATGGGTTTAGGGAGTAAGAGATGCGGTGGTCCTTCCATGGCGCCGGAATCGAGAAATTTGTGGCGGCGGCCGAAGAACTCCGGTGAGCAAATTGCTCAGCCTGGAGGCGCGATTAGAAGAGGGGGCAGAGGGGAAATGAATAGGAGAGCCGGGGCTATCTATAGGAACAAACGTTTCTTAATTCGGTGCAGCACAACTCCCGCAATCAAAGAAATTAAAATCGGCCGTTTTCGGTCGAGGACGAACTACGGCGACAAATTCGTCATTCTGGGAACGTTTCTGAGAGGGCTTTTGGTGGGGAATGAAGGAGGAGGTCGTGGGTTTTAATTAGGAAGAAACGGCGCGTTAATTGGTGCAGTAAATCGCCGGCAATCAATCGTTGAAATGAAACAGCAAACTGACCTGTTCGTGCGTGCGTGATGCGTCTGGAGCTTGAAGACGATGCTGACGTCATCGCTGACGTCATCATTTTTCTTTTTCTTTTTCTGATTTTTCTTATTTCTTTCATATCTTTTGTTTTAAGTATCTAAATTATGCAAACTAAAATTCTAAAAATTTCTAAAAATAATATCTCTGTGTTAAACCAATTGTGGTCATGTTTTTAACACTTTTCAAAAATCATAATTTTGAAATATTGATTAAATGTAACTTTGACACTTTATGTCAAATTTGAAAACATGACTTAAATAAATTTTATTTTTGGCTAAATAAAATTTATAAAAATACAACACTTATATAAGTTTAAAATTAAATTATTTAAACTCATTTTCCAATATTAAATCATTTTTGGCTTTAGTAGAATATTAAATAACATATTACAACTATTTGAAATGAAAAGGGAAATATAATGTATTCATTTTTAATTCAAAATACTTTGTTTACCATTAAGTTTTATATTATTATAAATCATTTGAAAACTCCATTGAATACCTTTGGAAAATATTCTAGATTTATTTCATTTCTTATATTGAATATATTCATGTAAAATCATTTTATGTTTTGCAAATTGATGAAAATAATTTAAGTTATTGAATGCCTATTTTGGATAAATCATTAATTATAAAATCTATGAAGTTTTAAAGATATAAATTATAGACTTGTAATTTCCAAAATTTTGTTTTGAACTCAGGTAAAAGAATGAAAACCATTTGGCAAATATACCATGTTTTAAATAGTTTGAAGGAACATTTGTAAATATATTATTTTAGAATTTATGAATAGATATGGCTAAGTGGTTGAAATCAAATACTTATAAAGAAACTTATTATTACATCAAAATGGTTTGAAAGTTTGTAAATCATTTGTCAAATTATATATTGAGGTTTAAGAAAAACAATGGATAGTAAAATGTTTAACTTGAAACAACTTTTGAAAATAGTGATTATTTGAGATATTTGACATATTGAACTTTTTGAAAATGCTTGAAGTCTTTTATAGTTGGTTTTCTTATGCATATAATGTTTTATATAAATCAAAAACAAAAGTTTAAATTTTTAGTGATTTTTAAACATTCCAAAATATTGGGATGTTACAGACTACCACCCTTAAAAGGAATCTCGTCCTCGAGATTCGGAGAGGCTAGAATGGAAGATAGGTTTTGGACAATTAGGTTCAGATTATCTCGGTGGGCTACCACCCTTAAAAGAAAATTTTGTTGGCAGTCTAGAATGTATGTCTTCAACTCTTGATTGTTGTTTCGTCGTCCTAAATTTTCTAGTGTAGTATGTACCAGCTCCTTGTTGTGATTTGATGTCTTGAAATCTTTGAGTAGAACTTTCCCTTCATGGTAGAGTTGTAGATTAACTGAAGTTGATTGAACTACTTTTGATATCCAAGGATAGAGGTGATATCTGGTTGGGTTTGGCATGGATGAGTAGAGGTTGAAAAAGACTAAGGGAGAATTCTACCCCAAACACCAGCAGACTAAGGCAAATAATCTTACAAACAATCTCTAACAAACATCAAGCAACATGGTTCAAACACCAACAAACAATCTAGTATTGTCACATAACCTAAGTTGATATGATCAATACACTAACACGATATCGTTGGTCTAATTAAATGGTGGTCTCTAGTCTATCTCCTTGTTGAGTGCTTCAAGTTCTTGTTCAACTTTCTTGGATATCTTTGACGTGTTGGCCGAATCTTGGTTCTTTAGTGGTGTTCCATGCATGTAGAACTTCATCTTGAATCGTTGCTTTTCCATATGAAGCAGCAGAATCAGACTTTAAGGACATGGTCATCTAGAATAAGAGAAGATATTTTCAGAAGTTTGATAGTAGACGAGATTACAAGAAAAAAAAATGAAAAGTTTTGTTTTTAGTAAACTGAATAAAAATAGATTTTCAATCCTATGGTCAACCTATTTCTATCCAAACTTAGGATTTCGAACCTACAGGCAACACAGTGCTCTGATACCATCTGTAGCGGACCTGCACTTAGAAAATGGCAAGTCCCTGTGTATAGTGCAAATCCCTGGATCGATTCGTTTGCACACACAGTTTACGATGTAATATCACAACAAAGTATCAATTTTATTACATCGATGATCCAGTACAAAGGAAATATTCTTTACAAGTTGCATAGCACGAAGCTAGCATTGAAAGAGTAAAGTAGCGGAAATACAATAACAGTGAGTCTCCATCATCTTCATGTTGCCACAGGCGAAAACATGTTGGTTGCAGACTCGAAACCCTTAAACGAAATCTCACTCGTTATCTGAACAATCTGCAATAAGAAAAATATTGCAACAACGTGGGTCAGAACCATTTAAAATGGAACTGGCAAGTGACACTATGGTGGACACTTAATGGAATAACTCTAATAACCTATATGCTTATTTGGCTGGTGGAGTTCAAGGCTATTTTGCATAAAGCCAATTTTTTCCTAACTCTTTTGAAAACACTTTTCTTCTATTCGAGACATCCGTGGCATGAAATCCACTGTCTCATTCTACCCTTGTTCACCCATCAAGTTTTAAATTTTGAAGTTGGAATGGTGGGATCCTCCGTTGACGTCCTTGATCAGATGCTCAAATTGTCCGTACCGGGGACACGGCTAAGTACTTAGATTTTACACTCTGCAGAGGTTGTGCACGTTCACCATTGTACCCATTCAGCCCAAACTATCCTCTACACTCTGGAAGTGATAAGGAAAAGGAGAAGAATGAGACGAGATCTTTCAGAAGCATTTTCCCTCCCCATACTGGCTTGACCCGTTCCACCTAACATCATCTACATCTGCTTGTCAAGCCGGGGCGAGTCCACGCAACTTAGTTGATCAAGCCAGAGCCCATATTGGCAATGGCTGCACTGGAAGCAATCTTCACTTGGTGTAACTTCAAATCCCTTTGTTCCTGGGTGGCAATCCACAAGTGCACTTTTGGGTGAAAACCACCATGCTCATGGCCCTAAGTAGAATTAAATTCACCCTAGGCGAAGACAACCACAAGCACAGTCCCAAATAGCCACTCAACATAAACCATACCAACCAATCCACCCAGGTGATTCATTTACTTAGTGGATGTGTACTCTCAGGTGAAAACCACCATGCTCACGGCCCTAAGTATAGTAGAAACTACCTTAGGCGAAGACCACCACGAGCACAGCCCTGAGTAGCCACTTAATATTTTGTAAAAATTTCCTTCAATTGCATAGCATCAATATTTCTACTAAGTTATATCATAGGTATCTAGACACATAGGAATAGGGAAAAATTCTAAACAGTCTTTGCATAGCAGTACTATCCAACACATGCTTATAGAAAAATACACTAAGTCATGCATATAGAAAATAGTAGGAGGTTTATGAATGTGCCACTTGCCTTTGTACGATGTCGTTGTTCACAACTCTTTTCAACGTTACTCGAGGCTCTCCGTTCAATCTATACATAGCAATCATAAACAATCACACAACAACACAATACAAAAGGAACAAACAAGTTTCATAAAAACTTCTAAGGAAAATATGTTATGCATGATGTGCAAAATATTTCTAAGGACTAGAGATGTATGTCATGCCATGAAAATATTCTAAGTTAAGTGCAAGGCAAGAATTTGGTCAAAAGAACTAAGGACCAAAGTCATAACAGCTGGGGCTGAATTTTAACTAAGGACTAGATGCTAACACGTCAAGTCAAAATAATTTATAAAAAGTTGATACATCTTTTTCTAAGGACTTGGTCATGATGGGCATAAATACTTTGAGAAAATACTAAGTCTATTCTTTAAGGTGATCAACAATTATTAACAACTCTTTGTAAATTGGATATTCACTATAGTGAGAGAGACAGACACCCGGCCAGCCACTTATGATTGTGGAACAGGTCTCATGTACGTGGACATGTAAGGTTAGTCTCCAGGCCGCTTCATCTCACTATGCCGCTAGGATCCAACATACTTCAAAGGTGGTAATATCATGATCAAAAGGGGTTTATGTCCAAAGTGAAAGAGGGATAGGAAGGGCAGAAAAAGATAAAGAAAGATGTAGAAGATCATCTCCAGGCTTCCTTGTAACTTTCTCCTTGGTGTGATGTCCTCATCGAAATTTTGTAGACTTGATGGTTCTGCAGACTCGATGGTTCTCCAGGGTTGGTCTTGAATATAACTTAGTCACCATGAGGTCTAAGAGAAGAAGGGAGAAAAGAGAGAAAGAAAGCAAGACTTTGTTGGTCTTCATGAACTTCTTCTTGATTTTCTTCTAAGTGCTTCTACTTTTTGGAGATGCTTCCGGAGTCTGTTTTCTTGGCTAAGTCTTCATTGGCCTTCTAGTCTTCATGTTGAGAATCCCAAGTAAGACAATCATGGGATGAAGAACATATTATTTTCTAAGTGTTTCTAAGTGCATAACAGCTTTTCTAAATCACTAAGTCGAAAATAAATCTAACAACTACTTAGCAAAAATAAGGGAGAAGTTTTTCTATGAGGAGTATAATTATACAATAAAATATGCTATGCATGAAGTGCAATTTTTAATTATAAGAAAACATCATACTAACTTTTGTGATTTTTATAAAGTATGCATGAAGCTATAAATGCAATTTAATTAATTTCTATTATAGCAAAATATAATAAAAGGGCTAAATACAAGATTAGAGTTTTCTGTAATAAAAAAAATGTATAAACAAAATTTTAAATATTGCTACTGGACAGGGGTATTTTAAACAAAATTTTAGCAATTTGATTCACTCAAAAATAAATTTTCTATCTAAAGTTATGTCAAAAATACTCATTATCTCTCATCTTAAATTCGAATATTTATTTTTGTCAAATCATGAAACTAATGATTGGAGTGGATTCCAGATGTTCTAAGGATTCCAGGGATATCAAATTTACGAAATTTGGATGAGCAGAACTAAAGTTATGAATTTTGGAAGTCTTCTATCTAAAATAGCCAGGAAAACGAAATGGATAATTAGGTGGACACGTGGCAGGATTTTAGTGGCTGGAACCTTTCACTACGTGATATTTGTTCAGGCAGCTCACCGTGGTTCCAGTCGTCGGCAAATCGCATGCATCAAAATGTCCAGCTCGGGAAGAGCACGACGGCGTGCAGCAGGCCGCGTCGGAGGCGATGGGGACGACGACGTTGCTCAATTCGTCCGGGAAGGGTGCGGGGCTACAGCCGGAGACGGAGGAGGACGGCGACGGCCTCGGGTGCCATTGACCCGCGGGTCGAGCTCCCCCTCTCGATTTAGCTGCAAAGGAAAGGCGGGGAAGGGGTTAGGGAGGAGCGCATGAATGAGGGAATGGGTTTAGGGAGTAAGAGATGCGGTGGTCCTTCCATGGCGCCGGAATCGAGAAATTTGTGGCGGCGGCCGAAGAACTCCGGTGAGCAATGTGCTCAGCCTGGAGGCGCGATTAGAAGAGGGGGCAGAGGGGAAATGAATAGGAGAGCCGGGGCTATCTATAGGAACAAACGTTTCTTAATTCGGTGCAGCACAACTCCTGCAATCAAAGAAATTAAAATCGGCCGTTTTCGGTCGAGGACGAACTACGGCGACAAATTCGTCATTCTGGGAACGTTTCTGAGAGGGCTTTTGGTGGGGAATGAAGGAGGAGGTCGTGGGTTTTAATTAGGAAGAAACGGCGCGTTAATTGGTGCAGTAAATCGCCGGCAATCAATCGTTGAAATGAAACAGCAAACTGACCTGTTCGTGCGTGCGTGATGCGTCTGGAGCTTGAAGACGATGCTGACGTCATCGCTGACGTCAGCATTTTTCTTTTTCTTTTTCTGATTTTTCTTATTTCTTTCATATCTTTTGTTTTAAGTATCTAAATTATGCAAACTAAAATTCTAAAAATTTCTGAAAATAATATCTCTGTGTTAAACCAATTGTGGTCATGTTTTTAACACTTTTCAAAAATCATAATTTTGAAATATTGATTAAATGTAACTTTGACACTTTATGTCAAATTTGAAAACATGACTTAAATAAATTTTATTTTTGGCTAAATAAAATTTATAAAAATACAACACTTATATAAGTTTAAAATTAAATTATTTAAACTCATTTTCCAATATTAAATCATTTTTGGCTTTAGTAGAATATTAAATAACATATTACAACTATTTGAAATGAAAAGGGAAATATAATGTATTCATTTTTAATTCAAAATACTTTGTTTACCATTAAGTTTTATATTATTATAAATCATTTGAAAACTCCATTGAATACCTTTGGAAAATATTCTAGATTTATTTCATTTCTTATATTGAATATATTCATGTAAAATCATTTTATGTTTTGCAAATTGATGAAAATAATTTAAGTTATTGAAATGCCTATTTTGGATAAATCATTAATTATAAAATCTATGAAGTTTTAAAGATATAAATTATAGACTTGTAATTTCCAAAATTTTGTTTTGAACTCAGGTAAAAGAATGAAAACCATTTGGCAAATATACCATGTTTTAAATAGTTTGAAGGAACATTTGTAAATATATTATTTTAGAATTTATGAATAGATATGGCTAAGTGGTTGAAATCAAATACTTATAAAGAAACTTATTATTACATCAAAATGGTTTGAAAGTTTGTAAATCATTTGTCAAATTATATATTGAGGTTTAAGAAAAACAATGGATAGTAAAATGTTTAACTTGAAACAACTTTTGAAAATAGTGATTATTTGAGATATTTGACATATTGAACTTTTTGAAAATGCTTGAAGTCTTTTATAGTTGGTTTTCTTATGCATATAATGTTTTATATAAATCAAAAACAAAAGTTTAAATTTTTAGTGATTTTTAAACATTCCAAAATATTGGGATGTTACAATTATCATATAGCGTATTTAAGCAACACTCCTCATTATCATCCATAAGTTCACTAGTAGTATTATTAAAAAGGAAAGGAGCATTATTAGTTTCATCATAATAGCATGGGTTATCATATAGGATCATAGAATTTTCAGTTTCACACTCATCATAGCATGGGTTCTCATAAATAACAACAGATTTTTCAGTTTGAGTGTTACTATCATAAAACATGTCTAAACCATATTCCTTATCATCTTTAAAATTATTATCAATAATGTTCTCGTTAGGTATAGGTTGATATTCCTTATCATCATCAGAATCATAAAAGCAAAGTGTATCATCAGCAATATATTGAGTGTTACCCTCATCCATAGGTGGTGAAGGTGGTGGTTCCTTCTCTTCATTCTCTAGTTGTTCATCATTTTCATCATCTTCTTGGGGTTGCATGGACATCCCCAAGCTTAGGTTTTTATCCTCTTCTTCACATTCTTCCTCTTCCAAGCTGATGTTTTCATCATCTTCTTCCTAGAAAACATCAGTACTTTCTTGGGGAGCAGTGTTCCTCTCTCTATAGTCAACAAGATAAATATTTTTAGAGAACTTGGTTCTGCAATAATCAAGAATAGAAGCAACCTCTTGTTGAAATTTTATAACTATAGGGCTAGTTTCATTTTCAAGAGCAAAGAGAACCAATTCAAAAGATGCATAATTAGCAACAAATTCCTCTACTTGTTTCATCCCTAAATGAGCATAATCATTTCTATTGTAAGATGCTATGACACGTTCTTCATGGAACTTACATTGAAAAAAGAAGTGTCTTTTTCTATGTTTAGAGCAACAAGTTTTATCATCATGGAACCAAAGCCACTTTTCAGCAATATAATCTAATCTTTCCATGAAACCTTTTAGTATTATCCCTTCTTTTGACTCTCTAAATTCCTTAGCAATATAATAATCTTCATTGTACCTAGATAAGTAATTATCCATCCATTCCTTACTAGAAGTTTTATTTTGGTATTTTCCATTATATAATTTTTATGTGTTCTTGATATATATAACTGAAAGTAAAAGTAAACTAAATGCAAAACTGAAAGTAAACTAAAGTATATGCAAAACTGAAAGTAAACTAGAGTATATGAAAAACTGAAAAATAAATATCTAGTGCAAACACGAATAAAAACTTAAGCGCTACACTGCCCGGCAACAGCGCCAGAAAATGTCTTGATACCCACAAGTATAGGGGATCGTTGAAATCTTCGATGTGTAAGTAAAGTATCGATCCCACGAGGAGTAGAAGGTATAAGTGTTTATCCTTTCAAATAAGAGTGTCACTATTTGTCGGAGAGTGACTCCCACGTAACAGGGGTAGTCTCGCCCTGAAGAGAGGTTCGAAGGGGGGGACTGAAGACGGAGGTCAAACAACCCTCGAGAGGCTCGACGACGGTGCTCGCCGGGCCTGGAGAGGAACTATCACGCCAGAGAGGGACACCGGCCCGTACCCAGGTTCACGGCCCTCAGGAGGAGGTAAAACCGCTACTCCTGCTTGTCTGTATTGAACTGTGGAGGTTACAGGACAATGAGCTTGCCGAAGGCTCTCTCGAGGCAGCTTAGTGCTTGGAGAGGGACACAATGGTCGTCTTCCTCCTCCAGCAGTTGGCTATCCTATGCGTTTGGGGAGCGATTGAGCGATTGGGCGATCGGACCTCCCTTCTACGGTGGTGCTCCTGCTCCTTTTATAGGCGCCCCGGGCTCCGTCCTCGTGCTGGTGGGCTCCCACACGCCAGTCGCATGGAGGAGCGGGAGTCCACCGCGGCTCATCCGTCCATGGACGCGGTCCATCCGTGCTAAAGTAGCGCGCCGTGGCCGACAGGTTGCAGACGGTGCAGGGCGGCTCGCAGGCGCAGCAGAGGTCGTGGTGGAGCCCACGGTGACGATCTTCTTGGAGCGTTGCGCCGTCCAGCCGCTTTATCACCAAAGAGGAAAGTCCTGGCTGTCCTGCCGCTGGCGGCGCGGCTTTGTTGACTCCTTTATCACCAGAATGGCAACTGGGATGCTCGCGTCACCCTGCGGCTGCTGCAGGGGCCATGTGCGTCCTGCAGCGCTTGCTTAGCCGCGAAGTGTCTCCACAGGGCCGTGGTCGCCTGTGGAGGGGTTTTCTGCTGACTCCTCTCCAGGCGTCCTGAGCCTGGGGAGCCTCTTGAAGCGCAGGGTCCTCTTCAGGCCCTGGCGTCCTCTTCAGGCCCTCGAGCGGAGATGTCTCTCGAGGGTCTCTCCAAGCGGTATCTTGGTCCTTAGTCATTCCGTCAAAGATCCTCGCGGGCGAGGCCTGTAGGGAGTGGGCCGTGCATACCCCGGTCCTTACTGGGCCGACACTATTCTTATTATCTATGCACTAGACAAAATAAAATGATGCAAGTGTTTTTGGATTTTGGTGTAGAGTTTGCAATAAAGTAAAAGCTGAAGATAAAATATGACAAGTAAAAGCTCTCAAAGAGAGAAAGCCCAATCCACTATCCAGCAAAAGGACAAGCTCAAGTGTGTGTTTCTTATGTGTGGAAAACGTTCCCAAGGGCTACATGGATTTCATGGCATAGATATTTCTAGAACAACGAGGTAAATATTTTGTCAAGTTTTAATCTTCTATGGACGGAGCCATAACTTAGGTAAAGCTAAATAAATAGACTAAACCCCCTTATGATGGATCATGTGGCCAAGTAAATGACTACACAAGAGTTATTAAGACATAAGAGTCCCACCATAGCAATAAACTCTAAGGTCCCCGATATTAATACCCTCCTAATGGAACTTCATGTATTAGACCACAAGTTTAGTTGTCAACTCCCAGGTCCTACCCAATCCATTACATAGTGTGATCACCTCATGCATTCCTCAAAATATGTGTGCACTCATATATTGTACAATAAGAAAATCATCAAAGATAATGACTTGACCAAATACTCAACATATATTTAGTGAAAATCATAGCCAATCCATCCTATGCCCCAGGAACATGAGAGAACTACTCACAACGCGAAGACATGATATGATTCAATGGCATAAGTGGTACAACACAATCTGAAAATATAATCTCCCCACAAAACAATGACAAGTAGCAATTCACACACATGTAGAACAGTACTTAGACAATAGATAGGGTTCGAACAATCTCAAACTATGAGGGGGATGAAGTGGATCACGAAGATGGTGATGGCGATGGTGCTGGTCTTGACGGTGGTGTTGATGGAGACTCCGGAGGGGGGATGGAGGAGCCTTCAGGAGGTGATCCGGCGGCGTTTTCCCCCTCCAATCTTCTCCGGCGGCAGCCTTTTGACTCTCTGTTTCTTGGTTTCGTGTTTCTCCGCCGCCTCCTTCCGAAAATCTTCGGGGGACTATTTTTATAGACGTTTTTAGGTCAAGACGAAGCCACGGAGATGAAAATGGACGCCATCGGAGCCACGAGGGCCAAAAGAGGTTATCCCACACGGCCAAGGGATCTAGCCGCGTGGGACCCCCTCTTTTCCTCCTCGGGTTTCCACTTTTGCGCTTCCTTCGCTCCTATGCTTTGTTCCACTAGTAGAAAACAGTGCTTCCGTTCAAACCGAATCGGACCTTTAGTCCCGGTCGCGTTACGAACCGGGACTAATGTGAGCATTAGTCCCGGTTCGAGCGGCTAAAACACCGAACGGGGCTCGTCAGGCATCAGTCCCGGTTCGAACGGGACCTTTAGTCCCGGTTGGTGCCACCAACCCGGACTAAAAAGTCTGGACCCTTTAGTCCGGGTTGGTGGCACCAACCGGGACTAAAGCCTTAACCTTTAGTCCCGGTTGGTGGCACCAACCCGGACTAAAGGGTCTGCGGCAGACTACTTTTTCTACCGCGAAAAAAAAACGTCTAAAATAAATAAACAAAAATGATAAAAACTTCAAATTTTAAAATCCTTGGACGTGCCGGTACCTAACGCAACCTACTATTAGGAAAAAATTTAAATTTTGAATTTTGATTTTTTTGCAAAAAAATTGATTTTAATTTAAAACACTATATCTTTTGCGTACGAATTCGGAAAAAAAATTAATATATGAAAAACTATCTACGCAACTAGGTCACATAAAATGACATTGTACGATGGTTTTACATTTTTTTTGTTTTTTAAAATTAATTGTAGCCAAAGTTTGGTCTCGGATGGAATGATAGAACGCGAAACTTGCACGGCGGGTCAACCGGAAGTAATCTTTTCTAAACCGTCGTGGTATATGTGATGAAACATGATATTGTGAACCTAAAAGTGATTTTTACAAAAAAATCAGGAGCAAGCTATGAAGCACCTGCAGTTCAATGTTCCCCCGCTTCTAGCTGACTCGGCAGCATCTTACCTTTTTCCGAAGTCATACAGAATATGATTTTCACATAGACACATATAGTTATTTGTGCACGCATTATGACCTAGTATTTTAGAAAAATTGTCCGCTCCCCTTATAGAATCCCGTTTGTGTAGGTGCTTCACATAAATTCCTATTTCAGGTGTTCTGAAAATGGAAAATCAACTTTTTGTGTAATAAAAGTGAAAACTTTATTCGGCAACATTGCTCTCCATCCCGAGGTGGACGCGTGTGCCTAATATGTGCTCATTTCGACAAACTATACCATGGTTTAGGTCATGACTAACTAATTTGACTTGAAAGCTATAGAACTTTATACATAGTAGGTCAGTTCTGAGAAGGGTTTTTAGAATTTTTGAATTAGTTGTAACCAAAAAACATGAGGCATGATGAATAAGATGATATGGAAGTCATATTTGGACTCCTCTCATTTTTCTAGTCGATTTAGACATGTTATTTGTAAAATTCCAATTTATAGATTTAAAGATATGAATTATTCCATATGAAATAGAAAAAGGTAAAAATAAATTTAATTCAATTTATTATTATTTATTTAAGATTATTATTACTTAATTATTTTTGTTTGTTCAAATAATTATTTCGAATTTAGATAATAAAGAAGTGTGACATCAGGAGCAAGAGGTTAATAGGCTTGATATGATACTAATATCAGTAAGTTGTGTTTGCGGTACTTGGAAGCTACTTCGGAAGGAACTCAAATGTTAAGCGTGCTCGGGGTGGAGTAGTGTGAGGATGGGTGACCGAGCGGGAAGTTTGAGCACATGTATGCACTTTGACTTGAGAATAGGAGTGAATATAGATTAAACTATCAAATGATTAAAAGATTCGAGATTCAAAAGATAATTCGAAGATTCAAAATTCAAAAATAAGTTGAAGAAAAATTTAATTTTTTAATTTTTTTTTTCAAATTTCTGCTAAAAACCTTTAGTCCGGGTTGGTATTACCAACCGGGACTAAAGGTCCTCCTACCCGAGCGCTCCTCAACGGCCACGTGGAGACCCTTTAGTCCCGGTTCGTAACACAACCGGGACTAAAGGTTGGGGCCTTTAGTCCCGATTCCGTAGTCCCGGTTGGGGAACCGGGACTAAAGCCCCTTACCAACTAGGACTAAAGCCCCTTTTTCTACTAGTGTTCCTTCCAAAAACTGATGTTCGCGAAGTTTCAGGTCATTTGGACGTCGTATGCTTCCTGAAAGTCAAAAACATGGAAAAAGGGGTTTTCTGTTTCTGCAGGGTTAATTCCAAATAAATGGGGAAAGTGTGAATTATCCCTCAAAATCATTATATAACATAAATATAACCCATATATGATGCAAATAAGTTGAAATATCAAGTAATAAAATGTAAAGTTCATGTATCCATTTTACATGAATCAGTGGGGCGTGACGCCACGAACCGCTCAGCACGATGGTAACAACTCGTTTTCCCATGTCTCGGTCTAGACCATTATTGGCCCCACGACGGCATGCTGGCACAGGTCCATCTGCCATCGCGGTCCCGGGGGCTACTGTCGGCCTAGTAGAAACCGGGGTGCCATGGGTCGGGCCTCCCCTCCACGCTCTGGGCAAACGAGCCGTGCTCACATCAGCCCAATGATTCGAAGACAGGCCTCGAGAGGCTCGGACAAGAACATCGACTCTAGCCTATAGAGGACGTCTAGCGGGCGTCGCCCCGCAGCACACGCCCACCACCCGAGGCATCCTCGGGAGGAAGGAGCGAGACCTCCTGACGGTCGCCTTTTCATGAGACTCACGGGCTGGCACAGGCGGGGCCCCCTCCCTCTTGGGTGGAGACCGTCACCAACCTCGGTACTGAAGGATCGGTGACCCGAAAGCTTGCCATTCTAATGATAAAAGGGGGAGACCAGCTGCACCTCCCATTACCGTGCTCCAATGCTTGCCATTTCGGTGCAAGGGCAGGACCACGGGCTGGTGTGTCCCTCTTCCCTGTCTTCAAGGACGTCCGCTGCTGCGCAAAGGAGGCACCGATCGAAGCGGCAGGAAGATGAAGACAACAGCCGCACAACCAGGGCAGGGCCATAGACCTATCTTTGTCGGCCGCTTTGCGAAAAGCTACTGGCAGGGGAGCTGAGCGAGTTTTGGAGGCATGCGGAGGTTCCCGCCATGATCTTTGAAGCCAAGGGCGTCGGCCGCCTATAAAAGGAGACGAACCCCGATCTAGCAAGGGGTTCGGACATTGTAAGCACAAACCCTAGAACCTCTAGGCGTTACACCATTGTTGGTACTTGAAGCTTGATACGTCTCCAACTTATCCTTAATTTTTGTTGTTCCATGCTTATATTATACCAATTACAACATGTTTAATACACACTTTATATCATTTTTATGCATTTTCTGGGACTAACCTATTAATAAGATGCCACAGTGCCAGTTCCTGTTTTCTGTTGTTTTTGGTTTCAGAAAAGTTGTTCTGGAAATATTCTCGGAATTGGACGAAACAAATTGCAAAGTCCCTATTTTTTCCGACACATTCACGAAGTCCAGAGAGCAAACAAAGAAGAGCCACGAGGCTCCCACACCTGGTGGTGGCGCACCCCCCTGGCCGCGCCGCCACGTGGTGTGGGGCCCTCGGGCGCCCACCGACGTTGCCCTTTTGCCTATATAATGCCTTCCTCAGGAAAACCCTAAACACCCGAATAATTTTCCACGAAACATCTCGTAGCCGCCGCCGTCGTCAACCCTAGTCCGGGAGGGTTCTGCACCTCTTCCCAGCACCCTGCCGGATAGGGGAATCGACACCGAAGGGCTCTACACCACCATGCCCGCCTCCGGAGTGATGCGTGAGTAGTTGATCCTAGGCCTATGGGTCCATAGCTGTAGCTAGATCGTTGTCTTCTCCTCTTGTGCTATCATGTTTAGATCATGTAAGCTGCCTAACATGATCAAGATCATATTATTGTAATCCTAAATGTTGTGTTTGCTGGGATCCGATGAATATTAAATACTATGTCGAGTTACTTAATTATATATCATGTGTATGTTATTTATGATCTTGCATGCTCTCCGTTACTAGTAGATGCTCTGGCCAAGTAGATGCTTGTGACTCCAAGAGGGGGTATTTATGCTAGATAGTGGGTTCAGTCTCCATTTAATCTCGGGGAGTGACAGCAACCTCTAAGGTTGTGGATGTGCTGTTGCCACTAGGTGTAAAACATCGAGGCTTTGTCTAAGGATAATTGTATTGCTTACATTACACACTTTACTTAATGCAATAATCTGTTGCTTGCAACTTAATACTGAACGGGCTGCGGACGCGAACCTGATGGTGGATTATTAGTCATAGATGCGGTTGGAACGGTCTATGAACCATGTTGTAATGCCCAAGTAAATCTCATAGTACATACCATAACTAGTATATGCATTGTTATGCACTTCTTTATTTTGTCAATTGCCCTGCTGTAATTTGTTTACCCACATATTAGTCATTATTTATGGAGAGACACCACTAGTGAACTGTGGACCCCGGTACATTCTTTTACATCGATAATACAACCTACTTCAAACACTGCTCTCTATCATTCTCTGCAAACAAACATCATTTTCCACACTATACGTCTAATCCTTTGTTTTCAGCAAGCCGGTGAGATTGACAACCTCGCTATTAAGTTGGGGCAAAGTATTTTGGTTGTGTTGTGTGTAGGTTCCAAGTCAACCGTCAGGACCATCCCTCGTCAGCTACACGTCAAGATTTTCTGGCGCCCTTCAGACCTTCAGAAGTGTCTTCATCTCCTACTAGTTCGATAAACTTGGTTTTAAACTAAGGGAAAACTTGCTGCTACGCTCATCACACCTTCCTCTTGGGGTTTCCCAACTACGCAAGCATCAAGATTTTGCTGGCGCCGTTGCCGGGGAGAAGGAGCACCTCTGCAAGGGGAGTCTCTCACTTCCAATCTCTTTACTTCGTTATTGTCTTGCTTAGTTTATTTTTATTTTATCTTGTTTGTTTCTTTATATCAAAAACACAAAAAAATAGTTACTTGCATTTATTTATTTATTTATTTCGGTTTTGCATTAATTTTGCTAAAATGAATACTCCTGAGAACACTAAGTTGTGTGATTTCACTAGCACAAATAATAATGATTTCATATGCACTCCTATTGCTCCACCTGCTTTTAAAGTGGACTTTTATGAAATTAAACCTGCTTTGTTAAATCTTGTTATGAAAGAGCAATTTTATGGTGTTAGTACTGATGATGCTGCTGCCCATCTTAATAATTTTGTTGAACTTTGTGAGATGCAAAAGTATAAGGATATAGATGGAGATATTATTAAACTGAAATTATTTCCTTTTTCTTTGAGAGGAAGAGCTAAAGAATGGTTATTATCTTTGCCTAGAAATAGTATTGATTCATGGACTAAATGCAAAGATGGTTTTATTGGAAAATATTATCCTCCTGCTAAGATTATTTCTCTAAGAAGTAGCATTATGAACTTTAAATAATTTGATAATGCACATGTTGCACAAGCATGGGAAAGAATGAAATCATTGGTAACGAATTGCCCTACCCATGGACTGACTGCTTGGATGATCATCCAAACCTTTTATGCAGGACTGAACTTTTCTTCAAGGAACCTTCTTGATTAAGCTGCTGGAGGAACCTTTATGTCCATCACTTTGGGTGCTGCAACAAAGCTTCTTGATGATATGATGATTAATTATTCTGAGTGGCACACCGAAAGGGCTCCCCAAGGTAAGAAGGTAAATTCTGTTGAAGAAACCTCTTCCTTGAGTGATAAGATTGATGCTATTATGTCTATGCTTGTGAATGGTAAATCTCATGTTGATCCAAATAATGTTCCCTTAGCTTCATTGGGTGCCCAAGAAGAGCATGTTGATGTAAATTTCATTAAAAATAATAATTTTAACAACAATGCCTATAGGAACAATTTTGGTAATAACAATTATAAGCCTTATCCTTCTAATAGTGGTAATGGTTATGTTAATTCTTATGATAATTCCTACAGCAATAACAAAAGTGTACCCTCCAATCTTGAAACCATGCTTAAGGATTTTATTAGTACACAAACTGCTTTCAATAAAACTGTTGAGGAAAAGCTTGGTAAAATTGATGTTGTTGCTTCCAAAGTTGATAGCCTTGCTCTTGATGTTGATCTTTTGAAATTAAAAGTTATGCCTAATGATGTTAAAGAGAACAAGACTTTTGCTACTGCCAATGCCATCCAAGTTAAAGTTGATAACAATATTAAGATGTTGGCTGAATTGCATGCTAGGTGGGAAAGAGAAGATAAAAGGGTTTTCTATTTCTATGCCCCTGGTTCCTTAGTTGTACTCATTCATCCCCACGAGCTTAGCTTTTGCTCACTTTTCCCCACTCCCTTGTGTGAAACCCTGGGAAATGCGCATAGCGGGGGAGGCCGTCGGGTCAAGGGTTTGACCGTTAACTGGTGGCCGCGCTGGATCTGACAAGTGGGGCCACGTTGTAAGGTGACACTGGTTTGGACTGTGTCACCCGTTAGACCTGACAAGTGGGGCCGTGTTGGAAGGTGACGCTGGTTTGACTATTAGGCCGTGGTTCCGCTGGACTGTTGGGCCTGTGCTTAGCTAAGCCGTAGTCTGTTATGCATTGAGCGCTGCGCGCCGAGGCCTGCTATGCATGCTCCCGCTGCACGACGTGATCCAGCCAGCCAGCCTGCATGCATGCGCCGATGCCACCACGAAGCTTTGCAGCTTTGCTGCATGCTCGCAGCCACGATGCAGCCACGGATGCCGGGACAGTCGCAAGTAGGGACAGTCGCTGAGCCGCTCAGCCACGATGCAGCCACGAACGCAAAGACGGTCGAGCCGCGCATCCACGTACGCCGACACGGTCGCTGCCGTTGGTTCGTCTCTTCTTGCACGCGTCTCCGCATTTAAGAGCGTTGCATCGTCTCAGCCTTTTCGGTCCAGTCGCAGCGATACACAGTGGCATGTGTGAGAACGGTTGGCAATGAATGCGTGGCATACCGATTGATTCGCATCGTTCAAACGTAGCAACACATGCACACGACCGGTTATTTAAACCACCCACCCCTTCACCTATTCTCCACACCTCCATCAGCGCCGCCCCCTTCTCTCCTTCTCCCAAATCCAGAGCCAAGCAGTTGAAGCGTAGCCCTGGCCAAGATGCAGTTCAACGGCCCCACGTTCCAGCTGCCACCCACCGTGCCGGAGATGCGGTTCCCCGCCGGCGTCGTCGTGGAGACCCAGCTGCGCGTGTGGGCGATCTCACGGTAGAGGGGTGCTAGGGAGTTGGCAAGTGGCTTCCTCCGTGCCGGCTATCACCACCTTCCGGCGGGGTCGCCTCCCATGTTCCAGCTGGTGGAGATGCGTCCGACCTCTACCACTACGCCAGTCGCGCTCGTGGCGAACTTCACCAACCGCTTTGACGCCTACTATCTTCTTGGGCAGGTGTTCTGGTGCGGCTGCGAGTTCATCTGCTTCACTACGTACAACATCTTCACCGACACAGATAGAATCTTCCCCACTCCCAATCGCATGCACAGCCTTCCCTACTACCTCGGCGAGGGCGGCATGGAGGAGGAGGAGCCGTGAAGATCCTCTCCAAGATCCGAAGATGGCAGTGAAGGCTAATCCCGGTCTCGTGATGCATGTCTTGCCCTAGTGTGTTTGGGCTTTTTTAATTATATTTCTAGTATTGTTGTTGGTTGTATCGTGAACTCTTTATCATGGTCGTGTTATATTGTGTGTTATGTAAGAACTATTATCTATCTATGTTATTGTCTTTATAATCATGTTGTGCTTGTTATTTTCTTGTTGTTTTCTTTTTACAAATGTTTGTTTAAGATAAGTAAGCGGAGTCAAATTTGTCAAAATGGATATGAAAGCAAGAAAAAATGAGCCATGAAGAAAAATGTATTTTTTTGGAAATGTTGGTGGCCATATTGCATGTTTTTGAATCATTGGTGGCCGTAGTGCATGGTAGAGAAGGTAAACAAGAAGAGTTGTTGGTGGCCATATTGCATGTTTTTGAATTGTCGTAAGATAAACAGGAAGACACTTTTATAAAAAAACAAGAAGACTTGAATTGTTTGTGGTTTGTTAAGTTGTTTGGTGAACTATGTATCGCTTGTCGTGTTATATGTACGAACTTTATTTATATATGTGTGTTGTACCGTCAAGATGGTGTTGCCCTTTTGTGTTAGGGCTAGAAGTTAATAAATCGTGTTTTACTATGTCGTGTCATAGCATCAGTTATCCTCTAGTAGATAAACTCAACATGAAGAATGCACACATTTTAAACAGGCATTTCATAATTCAAACAACAAGCATAACTGAATTCAACAACCAGCATAATTCAGCACTCATAATGTCTTAACAACACAGCAGAATAAAGATCACCATTGTACATATTACAACTCAGAAAATGATAAACAGATAGTTCATAATTCAACAACCAGCCAAATTCAGCTACACTTCTTAATAGAACATTACACAAATTTTACATAGGGGGCCCGTCAACAATATCAGATAGCTCTTTTATCTTCTTGAATCTTGCCTTGTATTTCTCTTTCTGATTCATCAAGTCTGAAATGGCAAATTCCAGCTTCCTTTTCTCTTCCTTCAACTTATCCCTCTCCTTCTCTGCACTAATCAATAAGCATTTGTGCATCTTACATGTTGTAGCATCAGTGATTCTCTTCTCCTCTAACTCAGCCCTGGCTTCCATCAAAGCTTGTTCAGCCTTGGCCTTCTCGGCTAAAATAACCTGCTTCTCCACCGCTGCTTGAGAATTCCTAAGATCAATGTGCAGCTTCTTCACTTCATCTTGTAAGTTAAACTTCTGCTGCATGAAATCGAAAGCATCCTCGGTTCTCCCTTGTCTCGTTTCTGTTATTGTGTCCCATAGCTTAGCCACTGCTTTGTTCATAGCATCAGGGCATACATCATCAACCCATTGCAGAAAACTGCACTTCAGTCCTTCCTAAAACAGCAAAACAAAGTTCATTTAACTAACAAATTATTTCTTAACCGACAAATTGTAAGATGAAACCTAAATGACAGTACAGTGGTCACGCACCTCATGCCCTTCCCATGCTAAGAACCTCCAGTCTGTGTTGTAGCGCTCAAATGAGACAAACTTCTTAGCCAGAAATCCACATTTGCACAGGACATCATCATTCCCATCACCCCCACCATCGTCGGCTAAGCCGCAGAAATCGGAATCATAAACGCAGTCGATACTCTAGCAATTACAAAAGGCATCGAAAATTAGAGGGGCATACAGCTAAACCTGTCCCTAAATCAACATTTTGAGACGAACCGTACAAATCGTGATGAACCCTAGAAATCGTGATGAACACTACAAATCAAGGAAATCAGAACTTACGTCATCACTGTCGGAGACCGAATCGTTCGACGAGAATTCCCCGTCGCTCCAGGAGACCATGGCGGAACTGCGGCGGCGGCGGCGTGACTAGGGGAAGGTCGGGCGGGGATCTGGAGGTCGGAGCAGAGCAGAGGGCTGAAAATGAAGGAGGGGAACGGCGCGACTAGGGGCTCTGTCTCTGCAACGGGGAGAAGGAGGGTGCTCGAAGCCCCACATGTCACTAGCCAACGTTTGTGGCCAATCAGAGTGCAGAACCAAGCTATCGCGGATCGAACAGATTTGTTCTAAAAGAACCCTATCGGACGGGTCTAATTTGGCGCTGGGGGACGATCGGACGGCCGTAGTAACGATCGGACGAATTCCTTCTAGAAGAACCATTCAATGAAATTATCTTACGTTTGACCAACGATAACTAATTAAAAAAAATCGAAAACATATGAATCCTTCGCGGTTCGTCGTATTATAAGACATAGTAACTATAAAAAAAATATAAACTTCATATACGGATAATTTTACGAAAAATCTTTTTTTGAATTTCAGTACCACATTCAAATACAAATGAGCATAAGTAATTCAAAAAATATATAAAAAATGTAAAACCAGGGCACAATGTTGTTATATGTGACATAGTAACTAGAAAAAAATATAAACATGGTTTATGGATAATTGATTGAAAACTCTTTCCACAAAAGAGCTATCTTGTACATAGTTGTTTAGAGTTCGAGAATAGAGTGATGGATTCAAATGAGCATAAGTAATTAAAAAAAAATCAAAAAAATATAAAACCAGGGCACAATGTTGTTACATGTGACATAGTAACTAGAAAAAAATATAATAATGGTTCATGGATAATTGATCGAAAACTCTTTCCACAAAAGAGTTATCTTGTACATAGTTGCTTAGAGTTCGAGAATAGAGAGATGGATTCAAATGAGCATAAGTAATTCAAAAAAATCAAAAAAAAAATAAAACCAGGACACAATGTTGTTATATGTGACATAGTAACTAGAAAAAAAATATAAACATGGTTTATGGATAATTGATTGAAAACTCTTTCCACAAAAGAGCTATCTTGTACATAGTTGTTTGGACTTCGAGAATAGAGCGATGGATTCAAATGAGCATAAGTAATTCAAAAAAATCAAAAAAATATAAAACCAGGGCACAATGTTGTTATGTGTGACATAGTAAGTAGAAAAAAATATTTTGGATCATTTAGACAAGGTCGAATTTTTCATGATTACAAATGGGGGTGTTTACCCGCTTCGGAGCTCATTTGAAGCACATTTCTCATGACTACAGAAAAAAGATCGAATTCATCATATAAGTTGTATCATTGTAACATCACATCACAGAGCAAAGGAATTCAATGGTTGGTTGTGTAAAAGTTCAAATATGACCTCAAATTCAAATATTTGCCTGAAATTCAAATTTTGTCTCTAATTTGAATTTGATCTCAAATTTCACATCAAAGTAAAAGTTTTGACAGATGACAACAGAAACGTTATTACAAATTCAAAGTTTACAACTAGCTTTTCAAAGTTCAAATCTTTGTCTTGCTTCGAGTGTTCGACGTTGGCTTAACCGCCTTGCTCCTGGTTTCACTTGGTGGGATATCTACCTTTTTCTTATTCCTTTTGCTCTTCACTTGTGGTGGTGGTTGTCGAGGTGCTGAGGGAGTTATGACCAGTTGACGATCATCTGTGAGTTTAATAGTCTTCAAAGGAACTACATGAATAATTACTTCCTCGTCTCTAATAGACTCAAAACCTGCAAAAGCCATGGCTTCAAAATCCTCCTCATCTCTTGGCCTTTTTCTGTTGCCTCTAGTTGTCCTGGAGCTAGGTCAAACAAAAATAAGATTAAAAAGAGAAGTAATGCACAAAATTCAGTTGAGAAATGCACACATACCAAGGTGGCTGCAATCAGCTCTAATGATGCATTCTCCTCTGCATTATCCTCTGCATTTGTTGCTGCCCATTGTTCCTCTTCTCCAAATGATGCATCCACTGCATTGGTACAAAGCCTCGCAATGTGCCCTAGAACTCCACATTTTTTGCACCTCCTTTGTTTTTTCACACGACCCTCTTCACCTCTTCTGAACCTGTTCTTCCTTGGTCTTCCTGGTGGTCTAGTGAGTACAGGAGAATGTAGTTTGAACCCTGGATCTACATGGATCCACTGATCCTTTCCCAAGAGTGCAGGCACATTAGAAGCGTAAGCAGCCCTGAATTTTGCAACAGAAAAATATTCAGAAATGTATTGATCGACTTCACCATCTTCACCACCGATAACTGTCATCAGATGCAGGGCATGTATGCATGGCTTCCCTCGGAGCTGCCATTGCCTACAACTGCATTCCCTAGCTGCTAGGTTAACTGGATACCTCCATTCCCTGTTTTTACTGTCAGTATATGTTACCTCAGCCACAAGTGTGTCTGAGCGAATGCATTTCATCTTAAAACCTCTTGCCTTGGCATGCAATGCCTTAATAAGAGATGGAAGCATAAGATGGCCAACATATTATGTTTCTGCAATTCTTTTCCAGAAAGCCATATTTATCATGATCAACTGCCGAATCTTATCAAATAATTGCCACAACAAAATCCTTTCAAACTCTTGATCTTTGCATAGAAACACTCTGCCAAGTTACTTGTCACATAGTCCACTTTGCAGATTGTATTGAATTTACTTCTTGACCACAACTTCCCATGATGTGCATCTAGGAACTCCTTCACCTGAGGATTGCGAGCATACAACACACCCAAATGGTGCTCATGCTTCCTCTCACTGCATGTGTATGATGCTGGCCACAAATTATCGTCATAAATTTTACCTTTCAATTTGTTTATGAAATTTTGCACTAGGTGACGCATACATTCCCTATGCTCCACTCCAGGGAATACAATTCCTACTGCACTTTCTAACCCCTTGCAAGCATCAGTGTGTATAGCTAAACCTGGGGGTGTACCGATAACATTGCGCCAATTTTGCAGAAACCAGACCCAACTTTCTTCGCACTCTACCTCCACCACACCAAATGCAACTGGGAATAGCCAGTTGTGTCCATCAACAGCACAAGCTGTCACTAGCTGTCCTCTCCATCTTCCATTCAAAGTTGTTTCATCAATAGCCAAATAGGGCCTACAACCATCCAGAATCCCTGCCAACAAGCCTTGAAACAAACAAATGCCCTCCTAAAGCACTCCTTCTCAAATGTCTTCCCTCTTATTTTGTATGGAACTATATGCTTGTCAATTTCTACAACACTCCCTGGACTGGCAGCTTCCACTTCAGCTTTAAATGTGTAGAGCAATTGAAAACTCTCATTCCAAGCACCATTAATCCTGTCAAGAGCCATCTCCTTAGCATAGAATACCCTCATGTAAGGTATATCAATCTTGTACTTCTCAAATAGCTTCCCATGGAGTGCTGTTGGAAAAAGTGTTGGTTTTTCTCTCAACCAATCCAAAACTACATCTGCCACCCACCTAGTCTTTGCTAGCTTTGTTTTAGTCTTCCCCCCTCCCCCTCCAGGTGGACAAGTGTGCTTGTGTTCGTTCTATTTTATCTGAAACCGAATAAAAAAGAAAACACAGTTAAGAAAAAATTACACAATGATCTGAATATAAAATGAATTAATATAAATACACAAACAAACCTGAACCAAGTTGCTTCTCAACATTACTGATGCATGCAACGTCCATCTGCACCTACCATATGGGCAATGAACAGTGAACCTTGTTGGCTCACTCCTATCAACCACATATGTATTTTCAGTGATAATGCAGTAAGTAGTCACTGCATTACGACAGTCCGCCATCGACCGAAAAACTGTGCCGAAAGCAAGCTGAGGATCTTCCCTATTCCATTCAATTGTTGGCATGTCTTCACCATCATATTCATCGAGAACTAAGCTGTCGACGTTCTCCTCCCTCTCTTCATTGTCAGTGTCATTAAATCTTGCACCGATGATAGCTTCCTCCTGATATACATCTTCCATTGCTGTTGACTAATTGTATCAACAAGATCAGGGTACATCCTCTCATCCTCATCATCATATCGAGGCACTTCATCGTCTGGCTCTGCATCTTGTTCTACATCGGCTGCAGCAGCGATAGGAGAAGCGGCACCAGACATATTGTTACTTGCTGAACCAGTAGCTCTGCTTGGTCTCGACCTACATGGAGTGCCGGGGCGCTCGCTATTAGCAGATGCAGATGATTTCTGAACACCCTTCCCCTTGTCCCGATCACTGCCTCGTGACTTAAGCACCTCGACAACAATTTTACCGAAGCGGCTTTCAGCACCCGAAGCGAAGAGCAATTTCAGATGCTCGTCGCAAGTTAGTGGGACAAATTATTGTTCACTACTGCTGAAATATTTCAGCTCAACAGCATCGGCGTGAGTCCACCCATATGGAGGAGAACTTAATTCATCCTGCAAAGCTTTGAACGAAATGCTTGTTGCTACCACCTTCGGATAACAAAAGCTAGACATCAAATGCGGTTTTCTACCCAGTAGCATGTGAGGACCCCCTCGGACAACACATCCGAGAAGTCCACATTATGTAAACAGATCACGATCCCAATGATCAGTGCATCGCGATCACATAACCAACTGGTATACAAAGTTACATCATTCTTATACAAATAAATAGTGGTCACATGACCAAGTCTGCAATCATCGTCACACAGGACGGAATTAACTACGATAAAGCGGAAGCTTGCGGCTAGCGTCGGCCCTCGTCAAAACCAGACGCATTCCCACAAGTGCAGTTGACCGGTGACAGCTAGGTAGCGTAGTCGTCGACATAATCCTCCTCTTCAGCGTAGGCCTCCTCGTTGTAATCTGGACGTTTGAATATCCAGGGACACAGCCATATGAGTACAATTACGTACTCGCAAAACAACCTCTAGTCTTAAGTTTTCATGGTAATGCAATAAAAGAATTTTTGAAAACTAGGATAGCTGCTATTTACAACTATAGGGTTTAGTTTTCGCAAAGATGTTTTCGATATAGAGATTACGACATCTCTGTATCTTTGTTGAAGAAAAACTTTTAGAGGCAGAAATATCTCTTATAGAAATAGCATGTACTATTTCCACGCTTTGAAAACTCTTTTGTAAAACTTTTCAAAAACGCTAGGATGGGGATACCCCTTTTTCCTTCCTTGAGGTCGGACTGATTGTCTCCCCGAGACCAACCATCCTCACTCAACTCATGTACCTCCCAGGTACCTCCTTGATGCCTCCTTGTTTCCTCCGAAAACATTTTCTTTTGAAAACATAAAACAGCCAGCATGCCTAGTAGGGCCTTTCCAACCGTCCTTTGACCACGGACACGGCTATTCGAATAGATTTACACTCTGCAGAGGTTGCGCACTTTACCCACACCAAACGGTCATTCCGCCGTGTCTGCCACGGCCCGTCATATGACAGTATGCGGGGGTCCAGATAACCTGATCAAAGCTTTTCACTATGTCGACCCTAGTATAGAGCATCCTCTTCAGTGGGCTGAACCTCCCCGGCGCCCAGTGAGATGGCCATCGTATCGATCCGGTCTCTCCATGCTGCACTGCGCCATGACAGGAGACCCACTGTTGCCACCAGCCGTGATTTCCATCCTGCACTTTTGATTGCTTGGTCAGAGGGTCCCACCCTCCTACGCTACTTGGGGTAGCTCCAGACTAAGGTAAACAAGTTTCCGGCTAAGCCCGTCCCATATCGGGTAAAGTGGTTGCACGGGTTAATTGTTCGGGCGGCAGCTAGGGTCACACTTTGTTTTTCAAAAACATCTCCACCTCCGACTGCTCCCAGCAGCTCGGGTTTTTCGTAAACATCTCCGATTGCTCCCAGCAACTCGGGTTTTATAAAACACTTTCTCGCCGATTGCTCCCAGCAACTCGGTTTTTTCTTCCGAAAACATTTTAACAAAACCAGGCTCCCATCCTAAGATTTTAAGGAAAGAGTATAAAGATATACTACTAGAAAAATATGATTTTCTTGATAGCACCTTCCGTAAAAGGCTTCTCAAGCAAAGAATTATTTTTATAAAACCTATTATATACTAGTAGATTTCTTTGGCCAAACAATATTTTGTAAAATAGTTTTTGGGTGGCAAAATGCCACAGAAGAAACAAAACATGCATTATTTTATTTTGAAAACAAAACATGCTTTGTAAAATAAATAGGATTCCGTTAGGGTGGTGAGGTGGCTTGCCTTGCTCAGCGTACTGTCCCTGGTCTTGTTCTTCTTCGTAGTTGTGCTCAGCTACCTCGTACTGCTCCTCCTCTGCTTGCGGTTCTATCGCAACATGAGAGTAAACGAAACTAACGTAAGTCCTAAGAAGTGTGTTGACAATAATCTGAACTAGAACAAGCTATCAGATAGCATTTCAAAACCCAAACCACCTACTGGATAAAAACATAACACATGAACACAACTACAAACAATATATATATAAACACTTAGCGATATAATTAGGCACCCAGTGAATCATGCTACACACAAACAAATCATGCACCTCAACAACATCAATGTGCTTAATACCAAGTGTTAGGGTTGGGTTTAGGTGCTGGATTGAAAATTGATTAAGAACTTACACATTATTTATATTAACCAAAACAGGGAATAAAATTTACTATTTTTATTGCCAAAAGTTGCTGTTTTGGGAGATAATTCAAAAATCCTAAAATAATGACCAGAAAAATAAACCCTTCTATCACAGTACTCCTAGTAACTGTAGTAAGCTATGAAAATTGGATTTGCATCAAGATAGATTTCAAAACAGAAACTAAAAATCCTACAAATGCTACTGGACTCAATACCAAAATGGATATAGTTTTTGTTTTGAGAAACTCCTGCATGCAACATTAATCTCTATGGGTGGGTATTGTTTTTATCTACCAGGAGAATTTTGATTCACCTCATTTGGATAATCCTAGCTCAAGTTATACTAAAAAGAGTGAAAAACACACTTTCTACAAGATTAAATGTGCAACACAAATTAAATTATATTTTTCAACCAAACTGGCTCTGCATGTCAAGGAAAACAATAGAGCACCTACTAAAATTACCCCTAGGTAACATGCATCAACAGATCTAACACAATACAATTAAACTAAACACAAACACTTAACAGAAATATAAAAAGAATAAAGAAACCGCTAAAAAAAGGATTGGGCCGCGCATGGGTTGGATCTGGCCGAGGCCAGAGCAGATCTGGCCTGGCGCGCGAGCTGGGCCGGCCCAACCGCATTCGCAGCGTGGCCCGTGCGTGAAAAATCAAACGCGCGCGCGCCCTGCGTCGTCTTCGACGCGCTCGCAAGGCAAGCTCGCGGCAGGAGGAGATGGCGACGGCGGCTGCTCACCTAGGGCTCGCGGGCGGCTGCGGGGATGTTGGGGATCGGCAGAGAAGGCGACGGCGAGCTCGTGGAGGTCCTCAGGTCCCGCATGCGACCTCGGCGTCCATGGCGGCGACGGCGGCTTGCTTCCACGGGTCGACGACGACGGCGAGCTCCACGGCAAGCCTGGGCAACAGGGAGATGGGGGAGGGTTAGGCTTCGACCATGGGAGCTTTTTGGGCCGAAAATGGCGGAGTAAAACGGCGGCCACGGCCGGTTCTCGCCCGCGGCGACCTTTGGTTTTTCTGGGCGTCCCCGAGCGGCAGAGGGCACGTGAACGGGCAGGGATTCGTGGGGGAGGTGTGGGGTGTTGTGTGCGTGCTGTGGGAGGGGAGAGAGGGGCGGGGGTGAGCACGGGGTCGGGGAAACGGCACGGGTCGTTTTTCTAGGGTTTGGCTCGGACAAGGGAGTCAATGGGGAGCTCCCAGTGGCTGGCTTGGGCGGTGGGGAGTGAGGCATAGGTGAGGTGGCCGGGTCGACGTGTACTGGCCAGTGAGGGGAGAGGGAGTGAGCCTCCATTGGTCGGTTTTGGTGAAGAGACACGATGAGTGGAGGAGAGGGATGAGTGAGGGGCTGGCAAGTGGGCCAGGGGTGAGGGGTGTGTGTCTCTGCCCTCTAGTGACCAGAGAGAGTCGATGGAGGGAGAGGGGAGGGTTAGCTAGGGTTTGTTCTTTTGTTTAGCCATTTTCCCATGTTCTCCGAATTTTATTTTTGCCCAAAGAGACTAATCATCAAAATGAAATCATAACACACAACCAACTAGTTGATGGTGTGGTTGAAATCATGATCAATAAAACATAGAGTTTTTATGGAAAAAGGCAAGACACAGGTTGAAAATATTGGCAAGAAATAGGTACTTTGACCAAATGGTCACAGAATTTTTATGCCCTAAAAACCTAGTTGGTTTTATAATTTGCCAAGGTCTCCAATAATTTTCTAAGGCGTGGTTTGAAAATATAAAAGTCCTAGAGCAAGTTGGTTCAATTGCGTGCCAAAAATAACTCATAGATTGCTTAACATGGAGTCCTAGATTTGCTAAGTTTTAACAATGGTGAAGATATGAGAGTCAAATTTTTAATTAGCAAGAATGGTTAGGATGATATTACCAAGTACTAAACGTCATAGGGAAAACAAGCAAAGATACTAAGAGCATGAAAACAATTTATGCAAGAAAAACTATAGCACTCAAAAAGTTTTTGCTAACCCTGAAAATTCTAGTTCAAACATCACAATTCTACGCTTAAGAAAATTGGGGTGTTACAGACCTTCCCCCCTAAGGAGAATCTCGTCCTCGAGATTCCGGAGTTGAAGAGGAGAGGAATCCAGGAAATTCACGCTCCAAGTAATCCTCACGCTCCCATGTAGCTTCTTCTTCCGAGTGGTTGCTCCACTGAACCTTCAGAAATCTGATCTTCCGCCTACGAGTCAAACGGATGTCTTCAGCTAGAACACGGAGTGGTCTCTCCCGATAGGTGAGGTCGTTATTAAGTTCAATGGTGTGATGATCCACCTCTTGATATGAGTGAGTACTGCCAGGGACTCGCAGGCCTTTCCGGAGCAGTGACACATGGAACACATCGTGAAACTCAGACAGATCGGGTGGCAGCTCAAGTTGGTATGATACTTCTCCTCGTCGAGAAAGAACCTTGAAGGGGCCTATGTAGAGAGGTGCGAGTTTTCCCTTTACATGGAAACGTTGCATCCCTTTGAGTGGGGTCACTCGTAGATACACCATGTCACCAGCTTCGAAACTCAACTCACGTCTCTTGGAATCGGCGTAACTCTTCTGTCGGGATTGGGCGGCTTTCAGGCGGTCGCGAATAAGTTGTACTTGTTCTTTCGCTTCTCGTAAGGTGTCAACTCCGAAAACTTGGCTGTCTCCTGTTTGTGACCAATTTAGGGGAGTACGGCACTTACGTCCATACAAGGCTTCGAATGGTGCCATCTTCAAGCTAGCTTGGTAGCTGTTGTTGTAGGAGAACTCTGCGAAGGGTAGAAAATCCTCCCACTTGGATCCGTAAGCTAACACGCAGGCTCTAAGCATGTCTTCGAGTATCTGATTAACTCTCTCAGTCTGTCCTCCTGTCTGAGGGTGGTAGGCGGTGCTGAAAAAGAGCTTTGTTCGGAGTTCTTCGTGGAGCTTGGTCCAAAACCGAGAAGTAAATTGGGTTCCTCGGTCGGACACAATGGTCTTGGGTATCCCATGAAGGCTAATGATACGAGACATATATAAGTCTGCTAGCTGGTCTGAGCGGTGCCGAGTGCTAACTGGGAGAAAATGAGCAACCTTGGTGAGCCTATCAACAATGACCCAAATGGCATCGTGCCCACGATTAGATCGGGGTAAGCCAGTGATAAAATCCATACCGACTTCATCCCACTTCCATTCGGGTACCTTGAGGGGTTGGAGTAATCCAGCGGGTCGTTGGTGTTCGGCCTTGACCCTCTGACAGACATCGCAGTTCTGGACGAAAAAGGCAATCTCTCGCTTCATGCCATGCCACCAAAACTTTTCTTTCAGGTCTTGATACATCTTGGTTCCACCAGGGTGGATGGAGTATAAGGTCTCATGTGCCTCCTTCATGATGAGTTGCTTCAAGTCGTGATCAGATGGCACGCAGATGCGACCTTCATACCAGAGAGTACCCTCGGGATCAACGGTGAACCCGGGAACTTCCTCCTTTCCCATTCTACGCTTGATGCCTTCAATACTCTTGTGACCCTTCTGTGCTTTCTTGATATGATCCCATAGTGTTGGCTGCAACATGAGTTGATCTACAGCTCCATACTTGACTACTTCTATACCCATCTTGTCCAGCTCATTCCAGAGCTCTGGTTGTTGGGTCTTGATCATGGCGTTGAAGGAACACGATTGTCGACTAAGGGCGTCAGCTACGACATTAGCCTTCCCCGGGTGATAATGGATATCCAAGTCGTAGTCCTTTATGAGCTCTATCCATCTCCGCTGCCTCATATTCAGCTCTCGTTGTGTGAAGATATACTTTAGGCTCTTGTGGTCGGTGTAGATATCACAGCGATTGCCCATCAGAAAGTGACGCCAGGTCTTGAGTGCGTGAACTACGGCGGCAAGTTCCAGGTCATGGGTGGGGTAATTCTGCTCGTGTTTGCGGAGTTGTCGCGAGGAATAGGAGATCACCTTGCCCTCTTGCATGAGGACACAACCTAGTCCAAGCTTGGAAGCGTCGCAATACACGACGAAATCTTTAGTCACGTCGGGCATGGTTAAAACAGGGGCTGTTGTAAGGCGCTTCTTCAACTCTTGAAAACTTTCTTCACATTTATCAGTCCACTCAAACTTCTTATCCTTCTTCAGCAATTGAGTGAGGGGTTTGGCAATGCTTGAAAATCCCTCAACAAACTTGCGGTAATATCCCGCTAATCCGAGGAAGGATCTCACTTCCGTGGGGTTGGTGGGGGCTTCTCGGTCCATGATGGACTTGATGTGGGTGGGGTCAACAGCTATTCCCCCTGCGGAAATCACATGCCCAAGGAATGCCACTTCCTTAAGCCAGAACTGGCACTTGCTAAATTTGGCATAAAGCTGATGTTCGCGAAGGGTGCCTAGTACTAGCCTCAGGTGCTCTTCGTGCTCCTCTTCTGATTTGGAATAAACCAGGATATCATCAATGAAGACAACCACAAACTTGTCCAGATAATCCATGAACACCTTATTCATGAGATTCATGAAATAGGCAGGGGCATTGGTCAGGCCAAAAGACATTACGGTGTACTCAAACAATCCGTAACGGGTGATGAAGGCTGTCTTCGGAATGTCAGACTCTCTCACTTTCAGTTGGTGGTAGCCGGTACGGAGGTCGATCTTGGAAAAGACTCGGGCTCCATTGAGTTGGTCAAAGAGGTCTTCAATCTTGGGGAGCGGGTACTTGTTCTTGATGGTCACGTCATTAAGCTTACGGTAGTCCACACACAAGCGAGTGGTACCGTCTCTTTTATCCACAAAGATCACTGGAGATCCCCATGGTGAGGCACTGGGGCGAATCATCCCTTTTCTCAGCATGTCGTCCAGCTGTTTCTTCAATTCTTCTAGCTCTTCGGGGTTCATCTGATAAGGTTTTTGAGCAATGGGTCCAATTCCGGGAACTATCTTGATGATGAACTCGATATCCCTATCAGGTGGCATACCGGGTAACTCTCCAGGAAATACGTCTGGGTACTCACAAACTACTGGTACATCTTCCAGGGTAGGCTCAGCTATGCTCTTATGACAGTGACTTGACGAGGGGCGGTGTTCAGCCGTGTAAACCACTTTCTTGCCCTCGGGGCTTACCATGGATATGGCCTTCCTGGTACAATCAATAACTCCCCGATTCACGGCCATCCAATTCATTCCTAGGACCACTTCTATCCCTTGTTGGCCCAAAACTACTAGTTCCGAAAGAACCTAGCTCCCTGGATGTCCACGGGTACATTCTTGCAAGAAAGGTTTGCTTTGGTGGTGGCTCCCGGGATTTGCACAAGCATGGGTCTACACATAGTGGTTGGTTCCATACCACTCTTCCTAACAAAAGGTTCGGTAACAAACGAATGGGACGCTCCAGAATCAAACAAGACTGAAGTTGGTACTGAGTTGACTGGAAACGTACCTATAACCAGGTCGGCTGCATCCAAAGCTTCTTCGGCGTTGATGTGGTTCAGGTGCCCTCTTGTCATCTGTCCGGTCTTCTTAGGGTAAGGGGCCCTGCCTCCTGGTGGACGGACGGGTCCCTGGTTTATCTTGGTCGCATTGGGGCGGTTATCTGCGGGCTGCTTGGTGGGGCATTCACGTGAGAAATGTGCAGGTTGTCCACAGGCAAAACATCCACCTGTGAGCTTCGGGCCTGGGGGTCTGTTGGGGTTGGGCCCAGGGTTGTAGTTGCCTCCGGGGCGAGTAGCAGGTGAGCGGTTGGGATATTTGGGTCTTGGCGGGGGTGCCGAGCGCAGGCGCTGGTTGCTGCTGTTGGGGTTGTTGTTGTTGCTACTACCTTGCTGCATCAGTTGTCGGCACTTGCGGTTTTCAAAGACTGTCGTGCGCTTGTGCTCCATCATAATCGCTGCGTCAGCCAGTGATTCCAGATCGGGGAATGGCATCACCACTAAGATGCATTGCATCTCGTCGTGCAGTCCGTTCAGGAATCTCTCCTTCTTCTTGTCTTCCGAGTCAGTGTCGGTCGGAGCATACCTGGCCAAGGTGGTGAACTTCTCCAGGTATTCACTCACTGACAGACTTCCCTGCTTCAGTTGTAGAAACTTCTCTCGCATGACGCTGACGAGACCCGTTGGCACGTAGCGCTTCAGAAACTTCGTCTTGAAAGCATCCCAAGTCACGACTTCACCTTGGGGCAACAGTGCATGAATGGCCTCCCACCAGGCTCGGGCAGGTCCGGAGAGATAGTGGGTGGCATAGATCACCTTCTCATTATCGCCCACCTGGGCGACCCTCAAGTTGTTCTCAACTGTGCGGATCCAGTCATCCGCATCCAGAGGCACTTCACTCTTGGAGAACACCGGTGGGTTAGTGTTCTGGAAGTCTCGCAGCTTGGAGCGGCCCTCATCGTTGCCCTGGCCGCCATTAGGGTTGACGGCGATTTGGGCCAGGTGTTGTAGTGTGGCGAGGTTAGCTGTCCTCTCGGCACGAGCGGCCTCGCGATCCTCCATGAAGAGGCGCATCACTTGGGCCATGGTGGGCTCGGGTGGTGGTGGTGGATCTCTCGCCATACTGAAGTTAGAAAAAAAGCGGAATTAAAACAACGATCCCGAATTTACTCTTCGCAAGAACGATACTGGCTGATTGAAGTCAACGAAAAAGGCTAAATAAAACCAGAAAAACCACACACAAATGTCGTGCACAAATCAAGACACACAAGGTACTTCTAGGTACCAAAAACGTCTACTTAACGCGGCAATTGGGTGTCCTAATCAAAACAGATGAACCTATGGGTCTTGGTCAATCCTACTTGTTGGAATCTTCATTTTCTCGCTTGGGGCTCCTGCTGAAAAGCTTGAGACTGTCGAAGTTGCAACTGGAGTACCATTGAAGTCTTGACAGGGAGACTTCTTCAGCAAGCAAGGGTTGCTTTGGAGCTTGTTTCTTCACTTGACGTTCACCTTGATCTCGTATGTTGAAGTCTTGGGACTGAGCTTCACCTTCTCAGTAATAGCTATTTAGGTCTCATTCGGGTTCATCGTCAAGTCTATACAAGTTTTGAGTAGGGCCAAGAGAGTAGAGAAAAACTCTTTTGAATCACTTGAAATTGAGAGGTGAGATAAGGATATTTTTGAGAATAGGTGAGGAGTGGAAGCCATACTAGAACTTCCTAGATAGAAATATATTTTTAAGAAACAGAGTTTTAGCAAAAATATTTCCTTCCTATGCTAACGACCACGCTAACTAAGGTCTCCTAAGGTCAACGATGGCTCTGATACCAAGTCTGTGAGGACCCTCCTCGGACAACACATCCGAGAAGTCCACGTTATGTAAACAGATCACGATCCCAATGATCAGTGCATCGCGATCACATAACCAACTGGTATACAAAGTTACATCATTCAAACGTACATACAAGTCTTATACAAATAAATAGTGGTCACATGACCAAGTCTGCAATCATCGTCACACAGGACGGAATTAACTACGATAAAGCGGAAGCTTGCGCCTAGCGTCGGCCCTCGTCACAACCAGACGCATTCCCACAAGTGTAGTTGACCGGTGACAGCTAGGTAGCGTAGTCGTCGACATAATCCTCCTCTTCAGCGTAGGCCTCCTCGTTGTAATCTGGACGTTTGAATATCCAGGGACACAGCCATATGAGTACAATTACGTACTCGAAAAACCACCTCTAGGCTTAAGTTTTCATGGTAATGCAATAAAAGAATTTTTGAAAACTAGGATAGCTGCTATTTACAACTATAGGGTTTAGTTTTCGCAAAGATGTTTTCGATATAGAGATTACGACATCTCTGTATCTTTGTTGAAGAAAAACTTTTAGAGGCAGAAATCTCTCTTGTAGAAATAGCATGTACTATTTCCACGCTTTGAAAACTCTTTTGTAAAACTTTTCAAAAACGCTAGGATGGGGATACCCCTTTTTCCTTCCTTGAGGTCGGACTGATTGTCTCCCCGAGACCAACCATCCTCACTCAACTCATGTACCTCCCAGGTACCTCCTTGATGCCTCCTTGTTTCCTCCGAAAACATTTTCTTTTGAAAACATAAAACAGCCAGCATGCCTAGTAGGGCCTTTCCAACCGTCCTTTGTCCACGGACACGGCTATTCGAATAGATTTACACTCTGCAGAGGTTGCGCACTTTACCCACACCAAACGGTCATTCCGCCGTGTCTGCCACGGCCCGTCATATGACAGTTTGCGGGGGTCCAGATAACCTGATCAAAGCTTTTCACTATGTCGACCCTAGTATAGAGCATCCCCTTCAGTGGGCTGAACCTCCCCGGCACCCAGTGAGATGGCCATCGTATCGATCCGGTCTCTCCATGCTGCACTGCGCCATGACAGGAGACCCACTGTTGCCACCAGCCGTGATTTCCATCCTGCACTTTTGATTGCTTGGTCAGAGGGTCCCACCCTCCTACGCTACTTGGGGTAGCTCCACACTAAGGTAAACAAGTTTCCGGCTAAGCCCGTCCCATATGGGGTAACGTGGTTGCACGGGTTAATTGTTCGGGCGGCAGCTAGGGTCACACTTTGTTTTTCAAAAACATCTCCACCTCCGACTGCTCCCAGCAGCTCGGGTTTTTCGTAAACATCTCCGATTGCTCCCAGCAACTCGGGTTTTATAAAACACTTTCTCGCCGATTGCTCCCAGCAACTCGGTTTTTTCTTCCGAAAACATTTTATCAAAACCAGGCTCCCATCCTAAGATTTTAAGGAAAGAGTATAAAGATATACTACTAGAAAAATATGATTTTCTTGATAGCACCTTCCGTAAAAGGCTTCTCAAGCAAAGAATTATTTTTATAAAACCTATTTTATACTAGTAGATATCTTTGGCCAAACAATATTTTGTAAAATAGTTTTTGGGTGGCAAAATGCCACAGAAGAAACAAAACATGCATTATTTTATTTTGAAAACAAACCATGCTTTGTAAAATAAATAGGATTCCGTTAGGGTGGTGAGGTGGCTAGCCTTGCTCAGCGTACTGTCCCTGGTCTTGTTCTTCTTCGTAGTTGTGCTCAGCTACCTCGTACTGCTCCTCCTCTGCTTGCGGTTCTATCGCAACATGAGAGTAAACGAAACTAACGTAAGTCCTAAGAAGCGTGTTGACAACAATCTGAACTAGAACAAGCTATCAGCAAGCATTTCAAAACCCAAACCACCTACTGGATAAAAACATAACACATGAACACAACTACAAACAATATATATATAAACACTTAGCGATATAATTAGGCACCCAGTGAATCATGCTACACACAAACAAATCATGCACCTCAACAACATCAATGTGCTTAATACCAAGTGTTAGGGTTGGGTTTAGGTGCTGGATTGAAAATTGATTAAGAACTTACACATTATTTATATTAACCAAAACAGGGAATAAAATTTACTATTTTTATTGCCAAAAGTTGCTGTTTTGGGAGATAATTCAAAAATCCTAAAATAATGACCAGAAAAATAAACCCTTCTATCACAGTACTCCTAGTAACTGTAGTAAGCTATGAAAATTGGATTTGCATCAAGATAGATTTCAAAACAGAAACTAAAAATCCTACAAATGCTACTGGACTCAATACCAAAATGGATATAGTTTTTGTTTTGAGAAACTCCTGCATGCAACATTAATCTCTATGGGTGGGTATTGTTTTTATCTACCAGGAGAATTTTGATTCACCTCATTTGGATAATCCTAGCTCAAGTTATACTAAAAAGAGTGAAAAACACACTTTCTACAAGATTAAATGTGCAACACAAATTAAATTATATTTTTCAACCAAACTGGCTCTGCATGTCAAGGAAAACAACAGAGCACCTACTAAAATTACCCCTAGGTAACATGCATCAACAGATCTAACACAATACAATTAAACTAAACACAAACACTTAACAGAAATAGAAAAAGAATAAAGAAACCGCTAAAAAAAGGATTGGGCCGCGCATGGGCCGGATCTAGCCGAGGCCAGAGCAGATCTGGCCTGGCGCGCGAGCTGGGCCAGCAAAACCGCATTCGCAGCGTGGCCCGTGCGTGAAAAATCAAACGCGCGCGCGCCCTGCGTCGTCTTCGACGCGCTCGCAAGGCGAGCTCGCGGCAGGAGGAGATGGCGACGGCGGCTGCTCACCTAGGGCTCGCGGGCGGCTGCGGGGATGTTGGGGATCGGCAGAGAAGGCGACGGCGAGCTCGTGGAGGTCCTCAGGTCCCGCATGCGACCTCGGCGTCCATGGCGGCGACGGCGGCTTGCTTCCACGGGTCGACGACGACGGCCAGCTCCACGGCAGGCCTGGGCAACAGGGAGATGGGGGACGGTTAGGCTTCGACCATGGGAGCTTCTTGGGCCGAAAATGGCGGAGAATGGGGGAGTAAAACGGCGGCCACGGTCGGTTCTCGCCTGCGGCGACCTTCGGTTTTTGTGGGCGTCCCCGAGCGGCAGAGGGCACGGGAACGGGCAGGGATTCGTGGGGGAGGTGTGGGGTGTTGTGTGCGTGCTGTGGGAGGGGAGAGAGGGGCGGGGGTGAGCACGGGGTCGGGGAAACGGCAGGGGTCGTTTTTCTAGGGTTTGGCTCAGAAAAGGGAGTCAATGGGGAGCTCCCAGTGGCTGGCTTGGGCGGTGGGGAGTGAGGCATAGGTGAGGTGGCCGGGTCGACGTGTACTGGCGAGTGAGGGGAGAGGGAGTGAGCCTCCATTGGTCGGTTTTGGTGAAGAGACACGATGAGTGGAGGAGAGGGATGAGTGAGGGGCTGGCAAGTGTGCCAGGGGTGAGGGGTGTGTGTCTCTGCCCTCTAGTGACCAGAGAGAGTCGATGGAGGGAGAGGGGAGGCTTAGCTAGGGTTTGTTCTTTTGTTTAGCCATTTTCCCATGTTCTCCGAATTTTATTTTTGCCCAAAGAGACTAATCATCAAAATGAAATCATAACACACAACCAACTAGTTGATGGTGTGGTTGAAATCATGATCAATAAAACATAGAGTTTTTATGGAAAAAGGCAAGACACGGGTTGAAAATATTGGCAAGAAATAGGTACTTTGACCAAATGGTCACAGAATTTTTATGCCCTAAAAACCTAGTTGGTTTTATAATTTACCAAGGTCTCCAATAATTTTCTAAGGCGTGGTTTGAAAATATACAAGTCCTAGAGCAAGTTGGTTCAATTGCGTGCCAAAAATAACTCATAGATTGCTTAACATGGAGTCCTAGATTTGCTAGGTTTTAACAATGGTGAAGATCATGAGAGTCAAATTTTTTATTAGCAAGAATGGTTAGGATGATATTACCAAGTACTAAACGTCATAGGGAAAACAAGCAAAGATACTAAGAGCATGAAAACAATTTATGCAAGAAAAACTATAGCACTCAAAAAGTTTTTGCTAACCCTGAAAATTCTAGTTCAAACATCACAATTCTACGCTTAAGAAAATTGGGGTGTTACATAGCACACTAGCTTCCATTCTAACAGTCAGCCGGAAAGCAATCGCGGGATCAATCCTATTCGATTAGCAAATAAAGGTTTGAGTTAGCCTAGCAAAATTGGAAATATTAACGCGACCACCGGTCCAATACGGCCCACCTAACGAATCAGAACATCAATTAGAGAGGAAACGATGCTTACCCAGGGGTAATCCATGAATTATCCGCAGCCGATTCGACCCAATCCTCTCCTCTTTCGATGGACAGAAGTGAGCGCTCCCCCGACATCGCTGCTTCCTCCAGATGGGGGTGGGGGCAGAGATGTGGCGGAGGGCAAGACAACGGCGGAGGTGGACTAGGGTTAGACGGTGCAGGGCACGAAGGCGGCGGAAGCGGCACGACGGCGGCGGAGGCGGCATGGCAGCGGCGGAGTTGCTCGAGCTCGATCTGATACGCAAGCTGGCCCACACGTCAGTACGCAACGGTCTAAGGAGTACCTACTGACAGTTAGGCCCCACACGTCAGTAAGCGGTCAACGAAATACGCAACGGTCACAGTTAACAGACTCGAGGGCAAACGTCCAGTTTGACATGTTGTTGGCACTTCAGACAAGCGAGTGGGGAAAAGTGATCAAATGTTAAGAGCGTGAGGATGAATGAGTACTACTAAGGAACCGAGGGCACAGAAATAGAAAACCCAAGATAAAATTGCTAAAGAGAATAGTATAGCTAGAGTTTGTACTATTACCACCGCTAGTAATGATGAAGTTTTAAATGTTAGTAAACCTCCCACTATTAATGGTAACATAATTGGTGTTGGCAATGTTTCTACTACTTCTTCAAAACGTTTAAAATTGCCTAAAACCACTGAAACTATTCCTGATTAAAGTGCTGAAATTTTTAAAAACATGGGAGACAATGGTTCCACTACCATTGATCATAATGATTTTGATTTTGATGATTGTAATATCTCTGAAGTTATTATGTTCTTGCAAAATCTAGCTAGAAGTCCTAATGCTAATGCTATAAATATGGCTTTTACAAAACATATTATAAATGTTCTCATTCAAGTTAGGGAAGAAAAATTAAGACGTGAAGCTTCTATCCCTAGGAAGTTAGAAGATGGTTGGGAGCCCATCATTAAGATGAAAGTGAATGATTTTGATTTTAATGCTTTATATGATCTTGGTGCTAGTATCTCTGTTATGCCTAAGAAACTCTATGATATGCTTGATTTGCCACCCTTAGTATCTCTGTTATGCCTAAGAAACTCTATGATATGCTTGATTTGCCACCCTTGGAAATTTGGATGTTTTTCTTGTTGATAATGCTATAAAGAAACCTTTGAGGAGAGTTCATGATGTTCTTATTATGGTTAACAATAATCTTGTCCCCGTTTATTTTATTGTTTTGGATATTGAATGCAATGCATCTTGTCCTATTGTTTTGGGAAGACCTTTTCTTAGAACTGTTGGTGCCATTATTGACATGAAAGAAGGACATATTAGGTACCAATTCCCACTTAAGAAAGGTATGGAACCCTTCCCTAGGAAGAGAATGAAGATACCTTTTGATTCTATTATTCTAACAAAATATTTTGTTGATGCTTCTTCACTTGGAAACACTTGAGTTCCACTTTCTGTGCCTAGCTGAAAGGCGTTAAAGAAAAGCGCTTATGGGAGACAACCCATTATTTTATTTCTGTCATTTTTCTTTTACTTGAGTCAAGGATCTTGTTTACCTCTATAGAAAATCCTTTGTATCTTTATTTTATTGCAATGTTGTGCCAAGTAAAGTCTCTAGTAGAAAGTTGATGCTAGATTTGGATTTCTGCACTGGAACGGATTTTCTGCTGTCTGTCGTTTACTTCGTAATAAATTGCAGAAAAATCGAAATGTGCTGAGTTTTTTTGCATGTAATCCTCATGTATCTTTACGGACTGTTCTGTTTTGACAGATTCTGTTTTTATTTTGCATTCTCTCTTTTACTATGTTTGAGTGGATTTCTTTGCTCCACAAAACATTAGTGGCTGTAGCTAATGTCCAGAAGTATTGGTGATGATTGTTTCCATGTAGAACATGTGAATTGTTGATTATGCACTAACCCTCTTATAAAGATTACTTCGAGTTTGGTGTGAAGGAAGTTTTCGAGGACCAAGAGAGGAGAATGATATGATGTGATCAAGAAGAGTGAAAAGCCTAAGCTTGGGGATGCACCCGTGGGTCACCCAAGCATATTTCATGAAGACTCAAGCGTCTAATCTTGGGGATGCCCAAGGCATCCTCTGCTTCATCAACAACTTATCAGGTCATCTCTAGTAAAACTATATTTTAATTCTCTCACATCTTATGTACTTTACTTGGATCGTCTGTGTGTTTTTATTTTTGCTTTGTTATTTTAATTTTCTGAATAAATTGGATCCTAGCATTCTTGTGTGGGAGAGAGATACGCTCCGCTTTTTCGTGTGAATACTTGTATTCTTCATTTATATTTATGACGAAAGCTGAAAGCCGCGACACTTATTGTTTTATGTTTATGGCGATAGCTGAAAGCCGCAACATTTGTAGAAATACTCTCTTGTCTCATTGTTAAATACTTGGAGAGTTTATGTTTAAATAAGTTGATTGGTGTTGGTTGGAAACAGAAAATGCTACATGTGGTAGATGGTATATTGAAAAGACATGTATATTCTTGTAGATCATTGTCTTGGATGTTGTGGTGCTTGGCAATTGTTTTGAGCTCTCAAGTAGATAATGTTTAAGCTCTTGCATCATGTAGTTAAAACCTATTAATGAATAACTACTGGAGAACTTGTTGAAACTTGGTTTGCATGTTTGGTATCTCTAAGGTCTAGATATTTTCTGGTAAAAATGTTTGAGTAACAAGGAAGACAATATAGAGCCTTATAATGCTTGTAGTATGTTTTCATGTAAGTCTTGCTGTACCAGTTGTCATCTTGTGTTTGCTTAAAACAACCTTGCTAGCCTAAAACTGTACTGAGAGGGAATGCTTCTCGTGCATCCAAACCTTGAGCCAAAACCCGTGCCATTTGTGTCTACCATACCGACCTATTATGTGGTATTTCCTGCCATTCCAAGTAAATACTTCGTGTGCTACCTTTATTCATAAGCTATTATCCCTTATTTATGTTAATGTTTTATAGCTCATGAGGAAGTATGTGGTGTTTTCGATATCAACCTTGTTATTTTCTTATGACAGACTTTCACCAATGGACTAGTGGCACATCCACTTATGTGTTGCTTGCTTATTACACTTGTTATATTTCTTTGTGTTGACAATTATCCATGAGATATACATGTTGAAAGTTGAAAGCACATGATGAAACTTAAATCTTCCTATGTGTTGCTTCAATGCCTTTTTACTTAGAACCTATTGCTTTATGAGTTAACTCTTATGCAAAACTTTTTGATGCTTGTCTTGAAAGTACTATCCATGAAAAGTTTTTTGCTTATATGATTCACTTGTTTACTCTTTGTCTATTTGTTAGCAAACTATAGACCATTGCCTTACGTCACTTCATTCATAACATGAGCCTTACAATATTATTTGATCAAGATTATGTAGTAGCATGTCACTACAGAAATTATTTTGTTGTTATCGTTTTACCTACTCGAGGACGAGTAGAACTAAGCTTGGGGATGCTTGATACGTCTCCAACGTATCCATAATTTATGTTGTTCCATGCTTATATTATACCAATTGCAACATATTTTATACACACTTTATATCATTTTTATGCATTTTCTGGGACTAACCTATTAACAAGATGCCACAGTGCTAGTTCCTGTTTTCTGTTGTTTTTGGTTTCAGAAAAGTTGTTCTGGAAATATTCTCGAAATTGGACAAAACAAATCGCAAAGTCCCTATTTTCCCGACACGTTCACAAAGTCCAGAGAGAAAACGAAGAAGAGCCACGAGGCTCCCACACCTGGTGGTGGTGCGTCCCCCCTGGACGCGCCGCCACGTGGTGTGGGGCCCTCGGGCGCTGACCGACGTTGCCCTTTCGCCTATATAATGCCTTCCTCAGGAAAACCCTAAACACCCGAACACTATTCCAGAAACATCCCGTAGCCGCCGCCGTCGTCAACCCTAGTTCGGGAGGGTTCTGAAGCACTTCCCGGCACCCTGCCGGAGAGGGGAATCGTTACTGGAGGGCTCTACACCACCATGCCCGCCTCCGGAGTGATGCATGAGTAGTTCATCCTTTGACTATGGGTCCATAGCAGTAGCTAGATGGTTGTCTTCTCCTCTTGTGCTATCTTATTTAGATCTTGTGAGCTCGCAAACATGATCAAGATCATATTATTGTAATGCTAAATGTTGTGTTTACTTGGATCCGATGAATATTGAATACTATGTCGAGTTGCTTAATTATATATCATGTGTGTGTTATTTATGATCTTGCATGCTCTCCGTTACTGGTAGATGCTCTAGCCAAGTAGATGCTTGTGACTCCAAGAGGGGGTATTTATGCGAGATAGTGGGTTCAGTCTCCATTTAATCTCGGGGAGTGACAACAACCTCTAAGTTTGTGGATGTGCTGTTGCCACTAGGGGTAAAACAGCGATGCTTTGTCTAAGGATAACTGTATTGCTTACATTACACACTTTACTTAATGCAATAATCTGTTGCTTGCAACTTAATACTGAACAGGGTGCGGACGCTAACCTGAAGTTGGATTATTAGTCATAGATGCGGTTGGAACGGTCTATGAATCTTGTTGTCATGCCCAAGTAAATCTCATAGTAGACAATGTGACTCGTAGATGCATTGTTCTGCAGTTCTTTATTTTGTCAATTGCTCAACTATAATTTGTTTACCCACATGTTAGTCCTTATTTATGGAGAGACACCACTAGTGAACCGTGGACCCCGGTCCATTCTTTTACATCGATAAAACAACCTACTACAAACACTGCTCTCTTTCATTCTCTGCAAACAAACATCATTTTCCACACTATACGTCAAATCCTTTGTTTTCAGCAAGCCGGTGAGATTGACAACCTTGCTGTTAAGTTGGGGCAAAGTATTTTGGTTGTGTTGTGTGAAGGTTCCAAGTCAACCGTCAGGACCATCCCTCGTCAGCTACACGTCAAGATTTTCTAGCGCGGTTGACACCTTCAGAAGTGTCTTCATCTCCTAGTGGTTCAGTAACCTTGGTTTTAAACTAAGGGAAAACTTGCTGCTATGCTCATCACACCTTCCTGTTGGGGTTTCCCAACTGCGCAAGCATCAAAGCTCACCAAGCAATACAACAAAGCAGGAGTAGGGCATTCACCTCCGCGGTGGCCTGAACCTGGGAAACAAAGTGTCACGCTCTGTCGTACTTCTTTCCCATTCGCCGAGCTCCGTGAGGTTAGAGGCAGTGCTTTAAGGCCCCCTGTGTCCGAAACCCCACACGCATAGCTTCTTCGGAGGCTATATTCTGACAAGATTGGTCACATCGCCTCCCGGTGCTACAAGCGCTATGTTGTGGGGGTCATAACCCGGGAGGCCCACGGACGTAGAAGACTGGCCGGCTCAGCAGGAGGCTTGGGCCGGGTCAGATGACACGAAGATGGGCGGGTTTCACGTAAGCCGGTAGCCGGCGTGCCACTTGGTCGTCAAGGAAGGACCCCGAAGATTGGTGTCCAGGTGCAAGACAGAGTCCTCAAGATGGAAGGCGTAGACCTAGATGACTTAGAGTAGAACTCAAGCACGGGAATAACCCGGAGTCTCACTTGTACCTCCAGGAGACCTGGCCGCCTATATAAGGGTGTGTCTTGGTTTTTAGAGAGGCTAAGATTCACGAGTGCCACACATTGTAATCTCGAGACCCGGAAGCAGAGGCGCCGAGTTCTCGATACCATAACTATCAATATAATCTAGCAGGAGTAGGTCTTTACCTCCAAGAGAGGGGCCGAACCTGGGTAAATGCTTGTTTCCCCACACCGAGCTAAACCATCTCCAGATGTCAGAAGCCGCCATGACCCCATAATCAAGTCTCGCCTTTGAGACATCTGTCGCAACAATCCCACGACACGGTACAAGAAGGACCTCCTAGGGATCGACAACGATGGTGGTGCTTCCTCGCGCGAAGCTGCATCCCCCACACATGCTACACAAGGCGGAGAGACCCCGTCATACCCAATCGACCGCACCTGGTATTCGAAAACGGGAGCTACGAATCACCTCACCAACAATGTCGACAAGTTGTCGCTGAAGGAGGTCTACCGCGACAACGACCATGTGCACAACAGGAACGGAGCAGGTATGCGCATTCATCATATTGGTCAAGGCATTCTATGAACTCCCTCAAAACCTTTACATTTCATAATGTTTTACATGTTCCCTCTGTTACGCGCAATTTACTCTTTGTTAAATATCTTACACGTGATAATTCTGTTTTTGTTGAATTTCATCCGCGTGACTTGTTTGTGAAGGACCGGGAGATGAGGGAAATTCTGCTTAGAGGGAGGTGTCGGGATGGCCTTTATTCCTTGTAGCCGTCCGTTATCAAGCAAGCTTTTGGGAGTCTTCGAGTGTCGATAGAGCAAAGGCATTGCCGCTTGGGTCATTCGGCCTCTCAAGTGGTTCAACATGTGCTCCATCATAGGGATCTACCGTCCGAGTCTAGTAGCAATAATGCAATTTGTGATGCATGTCAACAAGGCAAAAGTCACCAACTGCCTTTTTCTATTTCTAGTCATGTAATAAAATCAACCCCTCGCTGGATAGATGGAGAGTGGAGTTGCTACCTCGGATTGCTAGAGCTAAAGCTGCCTTCACAAGACCATGTTTCACTGAAGTTTTTACTTCGGCTACATGGAATATATGGAAGATTCGCAATGACACAATTTTTCAAGATATCAACCCCTCCCTGGATAGATGGAGAGTGAAGTTCCTCTCAGATGCTGGTCTTCACCAACATAGAGATAAATATGCACTTGTACCTATTCTTCTTCACTGGCTTAGGGACCTCATTCCCTGAATTTTTTAACACTTTGTAATTTTCATTTTTGTCCATTTTTCTTCCCCTCACCTTTTTTCCACCATGATGTAATCCCTGACTTTCCACCCTATATATATGAAAATTAACCGTAGGGAGTTTCCCTACGGTAAAGTTGTTAAAAAATCATTTATTCCGATGTATGGGGTCACACCCAAACTTCTACTAGTGGCCATAAGTACTATGTCAATTTATAGATAGTTATAGTCGTTTTACTTGGCTCTATTTACTTAAACAAAAATCTGATGTGTTTAAAGCACTAGTACGTAAATGCCTATCAGTGGCGCACCAAAATCACCTTTCGGTGGCGCACAATGGGAAATGGTGGTTGCGCCACAGAATTCTCGCCACTAAATTATAATTCTGTGGCGCACCAGCCCGGTGCGCCACAGAAAGACCATGTTTATGTGGCGCACCCAGCATAGTGCGCCACAGAAATATATAAGTGGCGCATCCTTAGCGCGTGCGCCACAGAAATAGGTGCGCCACAAAAAAGAAATCCATGCGCCATAGAATATTTGTACAGGTTTTCGCAATTCGCTGCTGCCTGCTAAACAAATACAGGTATATATACAGTATTTATATTTTGATACAGCATATGAAAACAGACACATTACTATGACATCACATTACTTATTGCCCGAGATACATACATATAGTAACAAGTGCCGAATTTTACACAAGTCATGATACAAAAGTTTATCTGGAGCCTCTGATAAAAATTTTCATCATTTCATACATATAATGTGATCAAATAGAGAACATTGGTGATGATGGTGAGCAAGAGCGGGAGCACGATGAAGGAGCCTTCTTCTGCATCGGCGCCGGGAACGGTTTTTAGCAGTCTTTCGTCGTCCACGTCCTAGTGTCCTGCTGCATATCTAGGCATTCTTCGATGTCCCTCTGAGGCAAACCTGGAGATGGATTGGGATATATCGGTTAATAATTGATGAATGTAAAATACATACATGAACTTTGCATTGTATTACATGTTATTCCAATCATATTTGCATCATATAAGGGTTATATCATCATTTTATATTGATTTTGGGAATAATTCATATTTTCCCCATTTTTCAGAAATTAACCCTGCACAGTTAGAAACCCTATTTTTCAATTTTTTTACCTATCAGGGACCCAAACGACGTCCAAATGACCTAATATTTCATGGGGATCATTTTTAGGAAGGAAGGAAACGTACGAGCCAATGATCATCAAAAGTGGAAGTCCGAGGAGGAAAAGGAGTGGGCCTATGCGGCCAGATTCCTTGGTCGTGTGGGACCCCCTGTCTTGTCCCTCGAGCCTCTAATGCCGTCGATCTTCGTCTCCGTGCTTCACCCTTGGCCTAAAAACAACTATAAAAATAGTCACCCGGTGCCTTTTGGAAGGGAGCGCCGCAAAAACACCAAATCATGAAACAGAGACCTGGAGCTGCAGATTGGAGCAGGAAAACTCCGTCGGGGTGCTGATGCATGTAAAATGCATACATGAACTTTGCATTGTATTACTCATATTTCAACCATATTTGCATCATATAAGGGTTATATCAATGTTTTATAATGATTTTGGGAATATTTCACACTTTCACTATTTATTTGGAATTAACCCTGCACTGTCAGAAAACCCCTTTTTCTATATTTTGATGTTTCAGGGACCCAAACGACGTCCAAAGAACAAGGCTTAGGAGCGAAGGAAGAGCAGAAAAGGGAGTCCGAGGAGGAAAAGGGGGTAGCCCACGCGGCCACATTCCTTGGCTGCGTGGGGCCCACCATCTCCCCCCTCGTGACTCCGATGCCGTCGATCTTCGTCTCCGTGGCTTCGTCTTGACCTAGAAAACGCCTATAAAAATAGTCTCCCGAGCCCTTTCGGAGGGAGCGCCGCAGAAACATAGAAACCACGAAACAGAGACCTGGAGCTGCAGATTGGAGGGGGAAAACTCCGGCGGGGCGCTGCTGGTGTGGTCTCCACCTTCTCCAATGACTTCTCCACCGTCTCCATGATGAAGAGGGAGTAGTCCACCCCTGGACTATGGGTTTGTGGAAGTAACTTATGTATCTCTCCTCTCTCTTGAGCTTCACTAATTAGTGCCATATGAGCTGCTGAACATGATTATGGTCATATATGTAATACCTTTGTGGTGGATCTCTTAAGTTGATATGTTATGATGATTGCAATTATTATGTCTTTGTTATAAAAGTAGATGCATATTATGTACCCCGTTCTTGTCTATATGTTTTGATCCAACATGTGTATAAGAGCGTGTGAGGGAGAACGTGTGCATTAGTTGGAGTAACGGGGGGTGGTTTTGTGGTAAGTTGACAACAATACCGTGATCCACTTTGGTTTTTACCTTACTTTTTGCCTCACTAGGGATAAAGGAAATACCATGCTACCGGGGATATGTGGGTGACATTGCCACTATCACCATGACTAGATCTAGCATGTTCTTATTTAAACTTCATGTCATTGAACTTAAAGCTATACTCTGTTTATCTTAATTACTGAGGTGTTATGATTTAGTTCGCATCTTGGTGGAGTATAAGAGAGATTAATAACCAAAAGATCTCTATGTTAGGATGTGATGCCCATATTATTAATAACTTGTCTTGTTGCAATCTCATATGTCAATTCCTATGTTCCATTATCTACCACTATATAAAAGAGAGAGTGCATTTGTGAAACCATGAACCCCCGTCCATTTTTAATCATAAGAAACACCTTTCCAACACTTTATTAGCACTTTACATTTTCTGTTATTTAAAAATCCGAAAATACAAAAACACTTTTACATCTTGCAAACACCATACAAACCACAAAAACATCATCCAATATCATTTATACCATCCTTGCACTTTTATTTACACCATTGCATATTTATTTTTGTTTTGCATTTGTTATTTCTATATCTTTTACTTACACCTTGTGCTTGACAACCACTTGGTGAGATTGAGGGCACAAAACAATCTACTTTGTTTTATAGGTTTCATAAAGAAGGATAGGGAGACAACAACTTTTGCTTCATTTCCCCGAGAGTTCGATATTAAACCCTCAAGTCACCCTCGTGGGGAAAACTAGTCTTTCCCTTACTATACACTTTGCACTTGGACTCTCAACCTAACCCATATTCTTTTGACGCAGGTGTTGATACAGAGATATCAAGACTGTCTTCTGGAAACATCATCATCGCCAAGGGCCATCAGGCGCTACCGGCGTGGTCTACATCTTCTCCAACGACTTCTCCACCGTCTCCATGATGAAGAAGGAGTAGTCCACTCCTGGACTATGGGTTTGTGGAAGTAACTTATATATCTCTCCTCTCTTTGAGCTTCACTAATTAGCACCGTATGAGCTGCTGAACATGATTATGGTAATCTATGTATTATCCTTCATGGTGGATCTTTTATGAGTTAATATATGTTTGAGATTGCAATGGTTTTATTTCAGTTATGAAAGTAGATGCATATTATGTACCCCGTTCTTGTTTATGTGTTTTGATCCAACATATGTATGAGGGCGTGTGAGGGGGAACGCGTGCATTAGATGGAGTAACGGGGGGTGGCTAGTGCGGTAAGCTGACACTGAAATATCGCGATCCACTTGGGTTTTTACCTTACTTTGTTACCTCACACGGGATGAAGAAAATACCATGCTACCAGGGATGTTGGGTGTGGCCATTGCCAACTCTCCATGACTAGATCTAGCATGTTCTTAATTTAACTTCGTGTCATAAAACTTAAGGCTATACTCCGATTTATCTTAATACTATGGTACTAAGATTTAATTCACATCATTAGTGGAGTATGAGAAAGATGAATAACCAAAACATCTCTATGTTAGAACGTGATGCTGATGGGCGTAAAGATAATACGCTTAGGTTGACCTCCAAGTGCGGAGTTTGTCGATGTGGACGACTTGTTTTCCCCACAAGGGTGACTCGAGGGTTTATATCGAACTCTCGGGGAACTATATGTAGAAGATTTACCCTCTTGTACTTCTCTTGATTATCTGCAAAACAAATCAAGATGCTTTGTGCCCCCAACCTCACCAAGTGGTTGTCAAGCACAAGGTGTGAGCAAAGAGATGAAAACAAAGTAAATGCAAAGCAAGAAATAAATATGCAATGATGGTAAATAAATATGCAAGGATGGTGTAAATGATAATGTATGATGTTTTTGTGTTATGGATGGTGTTTGCAAGATATAAAAGTGTTTTCATATTTTCGGATATTTATATAACAGAAAATGTAAAGTTCTTATAAAGTGTTGGAAAGGTTTTTCTTATGATTAACAATGGACTGGGGTTCATGGTTTCACAAATGCACTCTCTCTTTTATATAGTGGTAGATAATGGAACATAGGAATTGACATATGAGGTTGCAACAAGACAAGTTATTAATAATATGGGCATCACATCCTAACATAGAGATCTTTTGGTTATTAATCTCTGTTATACTCCACCAAGATGCGAACTAAATCATAACACCTGAGTAATTAAGATAAACAAAGTATAGCTTTAAGTTCAATGCCATGAAGTTTAAATAAGAACATGCTAGATCTAGTCATGGTGATAGTGGCAATGTCACCCACATATCCCCGGTAGCATGGTATTTCCTTCATCCCTAGTGAGGCAACAAAGAAAGGTAAAAAACCAAGTGGATCAAGGTATTGCTGTCAACTTACCACAAAATCACCCCCCGTTACTCCAACTAATGTACATGTTCCCCCTCACACGCCCTCGTACACATGTTGGATCAAAACACATAGATAAGAACGAGGTACATAATATGCATCTACTTTCATAACAAAGACATAATAATTGCAATCATCATAACATATATCAACTGAAGAGATCCACCACAAAGGTATTACATATATGACCATAATCATGTTCAGCAGCTCATATGGCACTAATTAGTGAAGCTCAAGAGAGAGGAGAGATACATAAGTTACTTCCACAAACCCATAGTCTAGGGGTGGACTACTCCCTCTTCATCATGGAGACGGTGGAGAAGGTGGAGACCACACTGGCAGCGCCCCGCCGAAGTTTCCCCCCTCCAATCTGCAACTCAAGGTCTCTGTTTCGTTGTTTATGTGTTTCTGCGGCGCTCCCTCCGAAAGGGCTCGGGAGACTATTTTTATAGGTGTTTTTAGGTCAAGACGAAGCCACGGGGACAAAGATCGACGGCATCGGAGGCTCGAGGGGGCAAAGGGGGTGCTCCAAGCGGCCAAGGAATCTGGCCGCGTGGACCCCCCTCTTTTGGCCCTCGGCCTTCCACTTTTGCTCTTCCTTCGCTCCTAAGCCTTGTTCCTTCCAAAAACTGATGTTCGCGAAGTTTCAGGTCATTTGAACGTCGTTTGGGACCCTGAAACATCAAAATATAGAAAAAGGGGTTTTCTGACAGTGCAGGGTTAATTCCAAATAAATAGGGAAAGTGTGAAATATTCCCAAAATCATTATAAAACATTGATATAACCCTTATATGATGCAAATATGGATGAAATATGAGTAATACAATGCAAAGTTCATGTATGCATTTTACATGCATCAGCGCCCCGCCGGAGTTTTCCTGCTCCAATTTGCAGCTCCAGGTCTCTGTTTCATGATTTTGTGTTTTTGCGGCGCTCCCTTCCGAAAGGCACCGGGTGACTAAACATGGACTTGGCATTTTATTACTTAAGAAAGGATATCAAAGATGATTGCTACATAGAGTCAAATGATTCATTCTTTACTAAAAAGAGTAGCAACATACAAGACATATTATCAAGAGATATTTAAATATTCAAGGTAAAGATGTTCAATGATATTTCACAAAGTGTAACATGAAAGAAAAGTTCTATGAACCAAATGAATTCATAAATGAAAAGTAAAAGATATCCTAGGTTGGTCATAGAGTATTGTTATAGAAATCTGAATATAAAAGGTGGACACTTTGGAAAGATAGATAAATAAGTAGAGGAATAACATGCAAGAGTATTATCTAGCTTCCAAATGCTTCAACTTAAGCTAATGTTTGTCATGTAGTGCCCATTGGTGTGAAGTTCTCATTAACCCTATCATAGCATCTATCATAGCATCTTTAGTGATTAATAGTTGAAAGTGGAAGCAAATATGAGTTATGTGCTTGATAAAGTATGGGTCAAAAAGCCTCATGCCCGTTGGAAACAAAAACCTCTCCGACTGGCTACTCAACTTGGTCCACAAAGCAAGTGAAGGTTACAGTCATCGTCAATAAAAGTAGCATCATAGAGGGTTTCACCCCGGGTACCCTTTGCCCCAGGACATGGAAGTGGGCACATGTTCAAATGACAAAGCAAGCAAACAGTGGATATCTCTACATCTCTTTCTTTACTCATGCTTTTTTTTCTTGTAAATGCTTTTTCTGTTGTGAGATGTGTCACGGATTCCTCCACTATGGTTATGTTGCAAATTTCCACCATGAACCACATGGCTTAGGTTAGCCGCCACAGGTGTCTCTCTAGCCAATAATATCACTCAGCCCGAACTTACTAAGTTTCCATCTTCATTTCTCGCAATGTTAGGCATCCATCACCAAAAGAACATGATATCAACTTTCATAAAGAATAAAGTGCAATGTTGAAAGCTTTCCACGTGTCAGCACGTATGAGTTAGCTCCCAAAGAAAGACCTTTGTCAAGCCCATAACATCATAATCTTAATCACAATGTGTAACACCCCAAATATCAACACTATCTGGCAATGTTACACCTATCTTAAACTCTTCACAAGTTCGCACAAAACTATAAATTTTAACAGAACCTCCTTTGTTTATGAGGACATAAATGGTAACAAAATCACCATACAGAAAGAATTATTCAAACACATGTTTACCAAGTTCAACAAGACCGAGTTAAATGTCATAACCAAGATGTTTCATAACGACCAACTCGATAGCCACAAAACATAAGACAAACATCACCCTAAAGGAGGCCAGAGTAATCTTTCACAAAGTTAAACTATATTTGTATAGAGATTGTTTGTGTGAAAGTAGTGTGTGAAAATAAGTAGAGGTGCTACTCCTAGTCCCATGCATGTCGTCCTCAATGGTACCTAAAAACATAGAAGCCACAAGAGTGAGGACAAAGTACTCAACAAGTACATAAAGAAATAATAAGCATTGCATAAAACACAACACCAACGATTATCTTCTAACAATAGTCATGTCACGATGATGTTCATGTATGCCTACATGCTCTTTGCTTTCACTTTTCTTTTGCGTATACCGGTATCGCTTGAGTGGATGCCCGTCGGCACCCACTCACTCCAACTTGTGGAGATAGCCCATAATATGGGGACCTTTGCCCACAATGTGGGGACCTCACTGTGCACTGTCTTTAAAATGCTATGCATGATGCAATCGTAACTATATCCTTTGCCATAACCACTTCATCCCATCACATAAAAGTAATATCCAGCCACTCAAATAAATAACAAGTGTTAGAAAATAAAAGTTGAGTGAGGGGAATCATGCAAAGTATTATCCCCTTATGGACTTGCCTCAGTCACGGGGACAAAAACCGTGATTTGTAGAATCCCAAACCTGAAGTATCAACACCTGTATCGAAACATTTATCACACTCAATACGACTCATCACTTCAAAGGCATACAAGCAAAATATCACGTTGCTCCTGTTCTCACAAAGACCAAAACCAAAATCTTTACTTTCTTTCTCTCTTTATTGCAGCTAGTATTGAACATAATTAGACGCAGTGCAATCAATCGTGGAGGTGATTTAATTAACTACAACTTACTAGAACTAGCAATCAGATACATACGAATAATCATAAAGCAAAACTGATGCCTGCTAGCGTTGGGTCTAGCAATAATATAAAAACTTGGTCCATCACAAACATATGTGTCACGGTCTATCCCAGAAATTAAATAGAGAGTGCTAACTGTTTTCTCCTTTCATGCATATATATACCCCAAAGGCTAGAGACCTAGCAAAACATACAGGTACAAAGCAGAAATCGATGGATTCCAACTAGCTCATGTACAAACAGGTCGCTAACCGCTCTTGTACTAGTTATAAGTTATCTACGGTACAGTTTCCTAATGCAATATAAGGAGACCAGCAATATTCTGAAACGAAGCACTAATGAATCTCAAATTCGGCCACATGTCTTGATGCTAAAACATTAATCCACGGTGTATATTGATAAAGTTTGTGTAACCTGCTACTTTTCAACTCCAGCCATGCACACTAATCAAAAACAATCTTCTCTACAGAAGGAGTTGAAGAACCATCAGGAACTAACCTATCGGGACCATTGGTTATTTGGCTAGCGATGGAGAGCGACGACAGACTTGAAGGAGACGGTCGAGGGCGGTGGCGTCGCAGCTTCCCAGTGGTAGCGGCAACGTGACGGCGGCGACACCGCGGAACAAGAGGATGCAGAGGCAGCGGCCTGACGACACTAGCGCTGGAACTCTTTAGGGCAGATTGGCAGCGGCCACTCAGACTATACAGGCTCAACAACAGGAAGCCCTGCGGACCAGCCCGTTACTTACTTCACCATAAAGGGAAATACGTGACTAGCTTTTTGTACTCTAAATCTAAGCAAAACAATAGGGCAACTGGTTGTATTACAGATCTGCACATGCTAGATCGTGCGTTCTAGCACTAGTACACTATTTTTTTTCTTTTTCTTATTCTTCCTCTTTCCAAACCTATATTTAATAGGTATCACAATCATATTCTTTTTACAAGTTAATTAAGCACGAATGGTTGAGCATCAAAATTAATTTCAGGGTATTACATTCTTACCCCCTTAAACAGAATTCGACCCCGAATTCTTTCTCACTTTACTACTAGCAGCACTGACAGAAGATATAAACTATAAATATGTAACACATACCAGCAGCTAACAATTCTGGATTCTTTTCACATATGCGAGACTCATCTCCCAAGTGACGATCGGCTTGTTGGAACCAAAGAACTTTCATACACTTTAGCGTCCTATGACTCATCACTCAACACTCCCTCAGACTCTTCCAATATTGTTATAGGGCGAACGTCGAAGGCTATCTTGTCCAATGGGTCCATGGTAATTTGTCATTCTGGATCAAGAAAAATGAGTCCACAACATAAAGACATGGAACTCTTCATCGACTCACCAAACTCAAGTCCATAGGCTACCTTTCTCACTCATGCCACTATCATGAAAGGCCAAAAGTACCACACACTAAGTTTTCCATTGGTGCTAAATCTTATAACAATTTCAGTGGCTGAAACCGTTACCTCCTTGCTAACTTGTAATTTCTTAATTGACCTCTTAGAATCACCAGACTCTTTTGCTCCTATGTGTTGCCAACATATTGATTCCTACTTTCAGTTGTTGTCTTAGAGGTTTGTTGAACCCAATCTGGTGGCTTCTTCCCCATAACATTCCAGCATAATGGAGATCTACACTTTCTTCCACACCAAGGCCTCTAAGGTGCCCTATGTATACTAGCCTAGTAAATGTAATTATAAGAAAACTCCACAAGTGGCAAGTGATCTGGCAAGTGATCGTCCCAATTCCCTTGCAAATATAATACATGACAGCTTAACATAACAAGAGTTTGAATACGAACTGCCTACCGATGCTGTACTAAGCTTCAACTACGTACCCAAGGAACTTTGGAAGCTCTCCCAAAATTTTGATACGAACTGAGATAAGTCGGTCCACAACTACCAAAATTACAGCCTTTCCTTTCCGCATGTAATGTCGAAAAACAACCAACTCCAAAAAACGAATGCCATACCGTGGTCATTCTACAACCGCCAAGGATTTCTACAACTGAGTGGCCTCTTATACTCAGCCTTATCTCACGAATAAACCCCACAAGAGGACAAATACTTAGCCACAAGAACTTCCATTTTTTTCCATCAAAGCCTTTTTCAGCTCACGACACTACTTTGCCTCTACAGGATGAATACCCTAAAGCCCCGGTCCCATCTAAGGAACTCTCAAGTTCTACCTTCCCGAAAGTGCCTCAAGACTTGTTGTAACAGTCTATTTTTTTTTTGTGTGTGCCTCCCTCGGTCTATATCTAGAACTGTTGACTGAAAGATGAATTGTGTTATGTCATGTGCTACACCAGCAAAGCATTGTGATATGCTCACCCATTCAAGATCAGCAACGAGACAATCTATGGTGGGAAGTACAGTTTTGCGGCTAAGAGCATGCACAATCACATCAGCCCTGCCCGCGTGGTACAGAGTGGTGAGGTCATATTGCTTTACCATTTCAGTCATCGTCTTTACCTCAAGTTAACCTCCTATGTGTAAAGATATCTAAGACTCACGATATTAAAAGTATGACAAAAATTCATAAAGGTAACGTCTCTAGATTTTAAGTGCAAAGACCACAATTACAAGTTCTAGATCATGAGTAGGAAAGCTCTAATTATTATTTATTTATTATTTCAATTGGCTACAGGCATAAGCAAGAACCTTACCATCTCGCGTGAGTACACACCCAAGTCCAACTAAAAAAAATCAGAGTAAACTGTGAAGCCTATCAATGAGTTGGGAAGGTGAGAATAATAGCAGGCAACCAGACTATTCTTGGGAATACAAAAACTATACTCACATTCTTCACTCCACTCGAAGTTGACATCATTTTGGGTTTAGCTTGGCCATTAGCTTGGTGATAATAGAAAAATCCTTCCCAAATTTCCTATAGTAACAAGCCAAGACCACGAAGCATCTTCATCCACTTTGGGAAGGTATCTAGCAGTCCAAAGTACTTTTTTTTTAAATAAACTTTACTAGGGTTAACAGAGATGCTATGTTGGTAAACAACATGACCTAGAAAATCCACTTCTGAAAGCCAAAACTCGTATTTCTTTAGCTTCGCATAAAGCTGATTATTCCTTAAAGTCTCAAGCACAAGCCTCAAATGGCAGTGATGCTCTTCTTGTACCTTCGAATGTAAGAAGCCGAGGATATAATTAATGGACACTATCACGAAGTAATCAAGGAATCTATGTAACAAGTTCATTGTCTTCGTAAAGAAGGCAAGGGCATTTGTTAGCCCAAAAGATACTACTTTACTTTTATACTGCCATGACTAGTGGAGAATTAGATATGTGAACTTTGCTTTTTTTTTATGGCTAAGTTGTAAGCCGCAGCGTGTATTCCGCTACCTTGGTGCCTTTGTGCCTGATTAATTTAAGGTCGGGCGTGTCGCTTTTTATCTAAAAAAACTAGTGGAGAATTAACTATTTTCAATATCATGTTCCACCAATTTTTTTGAAAAGAATAAGACCAGAGATAACTCTTGGAGAACAACGCTCCACTGAGCTGATGAATAAGTCCTAGATGAAGGGTGATTATGGACATTTTCTTTGTGTTAAGAGCACAGTAATCAACATCCTTTTGCTCACTACCACCCCTCTTGGCTATAAACACAAGACACGCTTCCCAGTGTGAAATGCCAGACAAAATCATATGTTTGGATAACATGAAGTCCAACTGTTCTTCAATTCTTCTTGAAAGGTTGTAACCATTGATAAGGAGACGTAGAGATAACATGGGAATACGGTCAATACAAAACTGATGTACCGCTCTCAAAGAACTTGGAAATAAGCATGGTATCTTGGTTATAAATACTTTTTATCGTACTCGGCGAATCATGAAATCCTTATGAGTAATGTAGATGTTACATGTCCATTGAATGCTTAGACTCAACTCTGGAACACAAATAGGGAACACCCCCAAACGCACATATGGAATTCTCATGGTGGTCCAGAATATATTTCTACAAAGTACCACGTAAATGAATATGGTTTAGCCTCACAGTGTCTCCTACACATCATAACAATCGCCTCTACTACAAGTCGAACATCATAAAATTATATGGTTTTGGCTATATAAAGACGTCTCTCGTGTAATTAAAGGAAATGTCAAACACTGATTCACCACTCCAGCGTAATGAGAGCTAATAATAAGGGTAAGTGGTATGGGGGCCAATCAATCCCGCACCCAAACTATTAACTCTGTAAGTGAATTGGTGAATGGTGTAACTTCTAACACTCGGGAATCCTTATTTATTTTGCAAACAGATATCATGGGCACGAACCAAGGTTCGAGGTCGACTCCCAATTGTAGTTTTGCAAAGCCTATACAAAATAATTTATTGTTCTCAACAGAACACCTAGGAGTACGTCTAGAAATCATAGTTTTAAAACAAAGGTGTCGGCCCAGTAAGGACCGGGGTATGCAAGGCCCACTCCCTACAGGCCTCGCCCGCGAAGATCTTCGACAGAATGACTAAGGACCAAGATACCGCTTGGAGAGACCCTCGAGAAAAATCTCCGCTCGAGGGCCTGAAGAGGACGCCAGGGCCTGAAGAGGACCCTGCACTTCAAGAGACTCCCCAGGCACAGCCCGCCTGGAGAGAAGTCAGCAGGAAACCCCTCCACAGGCGACCGCGGCCCTGTGGAGACACTTCGCGGCTAAGCAAGCGCTGCAGGACGCACATGGCCCCTGCAGCGGCTGCAGGGTGACGCGAGTGCCCCAGTTGCCGTTCTGGTGATAAAGGAGTCAACAAAGCCGCGCTGCCTGCGCCAGGACGCCCAGGACTTTCCTCTTTGGTGATAAAGCGGGTGGACGGCGCATCGCTCCAAGAGGGTCGTCATCGTGGGCTCCACCACGACCTCTGCTGTGCCTGCGAGCAGCTCTGCACCGCCTGCAGCCTTTCGGCCACGGCGCGCTACTTTAGCACGGATGGACCGCGTCCATGGACGGACGAGCCGCGGTGGACTCCCGCTCCTCCATGCGACTGGCGTGTGGGAGCCCACCAGCATGAGGACGGAGCCCGGAGCGCCTATAAAAGGAGCAGGAGCTCCACCGTAGAAGGGGATCGCCTGATCGCGCAATTGCACCGTCGACTGATCTCCGGTTGGTTGATTGCTTCGTAGACCGAGGGAGCCTTAGCCAGACGCGTAGGATAGCCAACTGCTGGAGGAGGAAGACGACCATTGTGTCCCTCTCCAAGCACTAAACTGCCTCAAGAGAGCCTTCGGCAAGCTCATTGTCCTGTAACCTTCACAGTGCAATACAGACAAGCAGGAGTAGCGGTTTTACCTCCTCCTGAGGGCCGTGAACCTGGGTACGGGCCGGTGTCCATCTCTGGCGTGATAGTTCCTCTCCAGGCCCGGCGAGCACCGTCGTCGAGCCTCTCGAGGGTTGTTTGACCTCCGTGTTCAGTCCCCCCTTCGAACCTCTCTTCAGGGTGTGGCTACCCCTGTTCCGTGGGAGTCACTCTCCGACATTTGGCGCGCCAGGTAGGGGACTGAGGCGCGTCTTCGACCTCCAAACTCCGCGCCATGATGGACACCCGCGCGACGCGCGCCAACCGGCGTACCTCTGAGAGAGCTCACACCGAGCCCGGCACTGCTCCCACCCGTGGCCGCCGTGGTCGCCCTCGCGCGGCTGAGCGCGCTGGCACCGGCCCGCGCGTGGAGGAGCCAGAGAGCGAGGAGCACCGCGGCGGAGACCAGCGCGACGACGAGGACCTCTCTGAGCGCCGTGAGGACGCTGAGTCCTCGCACCCGTCCCGACGCCAGACCGTGTCCACGCGGGAGCACCACGAGCCCGCCCCGCACACCGCGCTGCTCATGGCCCAGGAGCTCCTCCGCTACCGGCCAAGTGCCGAGGCACACGACCAGTGGTTGGACCGCCTCCACCACCTCGTCGACATCGCAACCACGCGCCCTGCTCCGTCGCGCTCCATCGTACCCTCCGGCCCTGCAGGGACGGCCGCACCAGGTGCGCCCCCACCGCCGCCAGGACCACCTCCGGCCGCGGCACAGCGGGCTCCCTCCCATGCTTCATCGCCGCACGACTGCCAAATCGTGCAGCGCACCGCGCCTGACGCGCGCGTGGGCATGGAGCGACGCCGCGACCTCCAGAACCGCCTCGTCGAGGAGCTCGGCCAAGCGGGGCAGCAAAACCGCAGGGCCCTCCAGGGAGGAACGGCCACCTATGCCTCAGGCTGCATGGCCTTCACGCGCGCCCTGCGTCGTGTGGTCTGGCCGCAGAAGTTCAGGCCAGCGCTCCCCAAGGGCTTCGACGGGTCCACCAACCCTCTCGAGTTCCTGCAGCTCTACACCACCTCCATCCAGGCTGCAGGGGGAGACGACAAGGTCATGGCCAACTGGTTCTCCCACGCCCTCAGGGACTCAGCGCTGTCCTGGCTCCTCAACCTGCCTGAGGACTCCATCGACTCCTGGGAGGAGCTCTGCAGGCAGTTCGTCGCCAACTTCAAGGGCACGTACGAGCGCGCACTCACCCACAACGACTTGCGCGCTGTGGTGCAGAAGAAGGATGAAACTCTTCGCAAGTACATCCAGCGCTTCAGCCAGGTGCGGAACAAGATTCCAAACATCCCCGACACCCAGGTGATCGCTGCCTTCCGCGAGGGCGTCACGAACCGCAGGATGCTCGAGAAGCTCGGCATCCACGACAAGCTCACCTCTGTGGTGAAGCTGTTCGATCTGGCGGATAAGTGCGCCAAGGCTGAAGAGGGACTCCTCTTCGTCAAGATGAGCGCGCGGGGGGACGACCCTGGCGAGGGGTCCAAGAGCCACAAAAAGAAGGAAGAGCCCAAGCGCAAGGCCACCGCGGTCCTCGCGGCAGAGCCTGACGCGAAGGGCTCCCGCAGGGGTTCTCCCGAGCGCGGCGACAAAGAGGTGGACCACCGTCCGTTCTGCGTCTACCACAACAGGCGTGGGCACGCCACAGACGACTGCTTCGACCTCAAGAGGCTGAGCAGGGAACGCGAGCGAGGAGAAGGCAGCGGAAGCCGCGGCAGAGGTCGCGGCTACCGCAGAGACGGCAGGGGTAGGCGCGATGGCGGCTACCAGAAGCCGTCGGGCACTCAAGCCAACGCCGCCGAGAAGAACAACAACCTCCCTGACGAGGAAGATGGAGGCTACCAGGCCCCGAGAGGCGCCATGGCCTGCATCCTCGGCGGGGCTCAAGCGCCCAAGTCGAACAATCAGTTCAAGCAGTTCGCCCGCGAACTCAGCGCCGCGCTCCCGAGCACCGAGACCTCCAGACCCCTCAAGTGGTCCCAGTACACCATCGCCTTCGACGCCAAGGACCACCCCAAGTCGACCAAGACTGTTGGAACCCTCCCCCTGGTCTGCTCCCCCACCATCAACAACATCACCGTCTCCAAGACACTCATCGATGGGGGAGCGGGCCTGAATGTCATCTCTGTCGAGACCTTCGAGACGCTTCAAGTGCCCTACGAGTGGCTTATGCCCTCCAGGCCGTTCACGGGCGTCACCAGTGGTTCTATCGAGCCTCTGGGGCAAGTCCGCCTCGCGGTCACCTTTGGCACGCAGAAGAACTATCGCACGGAGCTGATCGACTTCGATGTCGCCCACATCGGCCTGCCGTACAACGCCATCCTCGGCTACCCCGCTCTCGCGAAGTTCATGGCCGTCACGCATCACGCCTACAACATGGTCAAGATCCCCGGCAGCGCTGGCACCATTGCCATCCATGGTCATATCCTGGACGCCACGCGCGCTGTCGAGAGCGCCTACAAGGCAGCCGCCATGGCTTTCCCGGCAGACGAGGACATGGAGCCTCTCGAGAGGCCCAAGAAGAAGAAGCAAGTGTTCTCTCAGGAGCAAGCTGCCACGAAGAAGGTGTCGCTGGACACCGCCAGCTCGGGGGCTGAAGGCTCGGGGGCTAGCGTCACCATAGGCGCTGCCCTGCCTCCCAAATAGGAAAGCGCGCTCGTCGCCTTCCTTCGGGCAAACTCTGACATGTTCGCATGGACTCCGTCAGATATGTCCGGTGTACCAAGGGAGGTGATCGAGCACCACTTAGCCGTGTGTCCAGACGCACGCCCCGTCAGGCAAAAAGCACGTAAGCAAGCCCCCGAGAAGCAAGCTTTCATCGTCAAGGAAGTAGAGAAGCTCAAGGCGGCAAACGTCGTCCGCGAAGTCGCGCACCCCACTTGGCTCTCCAACGGCGTGGTTGTTCCTAAACCCGCTGGAGGAGGCCGACTCTGCATCGACTACACCGATGTCAACAAGGCCTGCCCCAAGGACCCATACCCCATGCCGAGGATAGACCAGATCGTGGACTCCACCGCTGGCTGTGACCTCCTCTGTTTTCTGGACGCCTTCTCTGGTTATCACCAGATCAAGATGGCTAAAGAGGACGAGGAAAAGACGGCATTCCTCACCCCTTGTGGTTTGTACTGCTACACATGCATGCCCTTCGGCCTGAAGAACGCTGGAGCCACCTTCCAGAGGCTCATGAGGATAGCCTTGGGGGCGCAGATGGGCAGAAACGCCGAGGCCTACGTCGATGATATCGTGGTCAAGTCTCGAGAGGGGGACACCCTCTTGAGGGACCTCGAGGAAACCTTCGCCAGCCTGAGAAAGGTGAACATCAAGCTGAACCCCGCCAAGTGCGTCTTCGGGGTCCCTTCAGGCAAGCTCCTCGGATTCCTCGTGTCCCACCGTGGCATAGAGGCAAACCCTGACAAGATCAAGGCCATAGAGCAAATGCAGCCTCCCCGCCGACTCAAGGACATGCAGCGCTTAGCGGGCTGCATGGCCAGCTTGGGTCGTTTCATCTCTAAATTTGGCGAGAGAGCCCTGCCATTTTTCAAGATCATCAAGAGATCGGGCACATTCAAGTGGACCCCTGAGGCGGATAAAGCCTTCGAGGACTTAAAGAAGTATCTGGGATAGCCCTCAAGTCTTGGTGGCCCCCAGGGCAGGCGAGCACCTGAAGCTGTACCTCTCAGCCACCCCTCAGACCGCAAGCGCCGTCTTGGTGGTCGAGAGGGAAGAGCCTGCCCTCCCCAAGAAGAGCACTGCCACTCCAAGCCCAGAACCCCCCGACAAAGGCCCCGTCGAAGGAGCAGCCTCCACAGACCCACTGCCAGGCCCACCGCCTCAAGTCGAGCCTGCTCCCACCACCCCTGTCGGGACGCCTCCACAAGCGGATCTCGACAAGGGCCCTGAAGAGCCTCCACAGGGGGCTGACGCTGCGCCACCTCAGGCAACCCTCGTCGAGCACCCCGTTTACTTCGTCAGCACAGTGCTGCGGGACGCTCGCGAGAGGTATCCAATGCAGCAGAAGCTCCTCGTCGCGCTCCTCATCGCCTCCAGGAAGCTGAGACACTACTTCCAGGGCCACCCCATCACGGTGGTCACCGCCTTCCCCCTGGAGCAAATCCTGCGCAACCCCAACGCCACAGATCGCGTCGCAGGATGGAACATCGAGCTGCAGCCATTCAACTTGCGTTTCGACACCACGAGGGTCATAAAAGGAAGAGCGCTGGCCGATTTCGTCGCCCAATGGACCGACCCAAGCCCTGAGGAGCCTCGCGAGGCAGAAGCCGAGCCCTCGGGAGACACGGTACCCAGCCACTGGACCATGCACTTCGATGGAGCCTTCGCTTGTCGCAATGGCGGAGCAGGCGTCGTCCTAACTTCGCCAAAGGGTGACAAGCTATACTACGCTATCCAGCTGTGCTTCACGATCGACAAGATCTCCAACAACATCGCCGAATACGAAGGCCTCCTCGCTGGTTTAAGGGCCGCCATCGCTCTAGGCGTCAAGCACCTACTCGTCAAGGGAGACTCTCAGCTGCTCGTCAACTTCTCCAACAAGAGCTACACGCCGAAAGATGACCACATGGCCGCATACCTCGAAGAGGTCCGCAAGCTCGAGAAGCACTTCAGGGGCATGGAGCTCATGCACATCCCGAGGAAAGAAAACCAAGAGGCTGACGACATCGCCAAGCGGGCCTCGCGAAGGCAACCCCAGCAGGCCGGTGTCTTTGAAGAGAGGCTCGCCAAGGCATCCATCAAGCAGCCTCGAGAGGCCACAGCCGCAAGCGCAGACGAAGCACTCCCACCACCTCCTGAGTCTGGGGCACCCGATTGCGGCCCCAGCACAGGGGAGCGCCTGTTGCTGACGGCAACCCGCCAGGCCTCAGGCTGGATTGTCGAGCTCAAGGACTACTTGGTGAACGGAATCCTCCCTGAAGAAGACGCTGACGCAGAGCGAATCGCTCGACAGGCGAAATCCTACTGCATCCTCAAGGGAAACCTCTACCGCAAGCGCACAAATGGTATCACGCTCAAGTGCGTCCCTCCTGAGGAAGGCCGAGAGCTGATCAAGGACATCCATAGTGGGGAGTGCGGCCACCACTCGTGTGCGCGCACCCTCGCAGGCAAGGTCTTCAGGAGCGGCTTCTACTGGCCTCAAGTGCTTCAAGATGCGGTCGCCATTGTGCAAACCTGCGACGCCTGCCAATTCCACGCCAAGCAAATTCATCAGCCGGCGCTGGGGCTTCAAACCATCCCGCTCTCCTGGCCGTTTGCGGTCTGGGGGCTGGACATCTTGGGCCCCTTCCCAAGGTCGCAGGGGGGCTATCGCTTCCTCTTCGTGGCCATCGACAAGTTCACCAAATGGACCGAAGTTGAGCCAGGGCGCACCATACCAGCGGGGGCCGCGGTGAAATTCATCAGGAGCTTGGTCTGTCGCTTCGGTGTGCCCAACCGCATCATCACTGACAATGGCTCGCAATTCACCAGCGGCATCTTCCGAGCCTACTGCAATAAGCTTGGCGTCAAGGTCTGCTTCGCCTCGGTGGCTCACCCACGTAGCAACGGTCAAGCCGAGCGAGCAAACGCAGAGGTCCTCAAGGGCCTCAAGACCAGGAGCTTCAACATCCTCAAGGGCCACGGCAAGGGCTGGATCGACGAGCTCCCTTCAGTGCTCTGGTCCATACGCACAACTTCCTCAAGACCTACAGGCGAAACGCCGTTCGCCCTGGTCTACGGAGCTGAGGCAGTCCTTCCTGCGGAAATCAAGCATGGATCACCACGGGTCCTTGCCTTCAATGAGGACGCCCAAGAGGGCCTCCACAACGACGACCTGCTGTTCCTCGAGGGACTGCGCCGTCAGGCCGCCCTCAGGGCGGCGGGGTACCAGCAAGACCTGCGACGCTACCACAGCCGCCATGTGCGCTCACGCACCCTTGAGGCGGGCGACCTCGTCCTCAGGCGAATCCTCTCCAGGGAAGGCCTCCACAAGCTCTCGCCGATGTGGGAAGGCCTCTACAGGGTCTCCCACGTCGCCAGGCCTGGCGCAGTACGCCTCGAGACCGAAGACGGCATCCCCGTCAAGAACCCGTGGAACATCGCGCACCTGCGCAAGTTCTACCCGTGATCATTTTCACGTCAAGACATCAGGCTGAAGAGGCAGCTTACGGCTCCACCTCCAAGCATTTTTTGTCTCAAGAGGTTAAAAGCTCACGGCTTAAACCTCCAAGCCCCAAAGGCTTCTCTCGAGGGTCAGCCCTCCGAGCTCTCCATGTAACGAGCCGCCTCAGGCCGTTGAGAGTCTCTGCCACTAATGGGTGGTCCCCATGCCTCGACATGGTCAGATACATTAACTTGGCAACTCCAAGCATAATGAGACAATTTCGTTCCTAAGTGAACTATGCGCTACGGCGCCGCTATGTAATATTTTGGTGGTGAGTTTATTCCAGCATTATTTTCTTTGTTGAAAATGGGCACTTATATCTCTCCACATGCGCACCTCGCGAGCGGGGGCTGAGTACGGTGCCAGTGCCTCAAATGACACACCAGCAGCACGGCAAAACCCAAGGATCCGAGTGTAACATCCAAATTAATATTATGAATTATTATATCAAAAATGTGGGCCAACAAAAACTTTTTATAAATTAATATGTGTTGATGTCTTATTGATTGCTTGTGATAAGCATTTCTTTTGAATGTGTTGTTTGTTAGCTCTAATTAAAAAAACTTGAAGAAAAGAAAATAAACAAAACAAAACATAAAACAATAAAAACAGTGTGACAAATGTCACCCTATTTCTCAAAATGGGAAAATTATTTTCTTTCTAAACCAAATTCAGTGGAGTGGCAATATGAACACTCCCATTTTATTCCCACCATTTTTCCCTCTCCAAATATTAAATTCAAAAACCTAAATTCAAATTCAAATTCTTTCTTTATCCAATTCAAATCACCAAGTGTGCTATTTTGCACTTGCCCAATAAATAATTAAAGTGCACAACAAATCTTTGCAAACAAGTGTGAAACAAATTATAAAAATATAAATCAAAAATTAGAAAAATATTTTGGTTCAGGCATTTTGCCGAACACCTGGTGGGCGTCGCCGGGGGACAGCCCGCAGTGCGCACGTCGCCGTGGTCGGCGCGGTGGAGGGAGGATGTGTCGACGCCGTGGTGACCCCGCGCCGTGCCCCCCCCTCTCTCCCTCGCTCTCCTGCTCCCTTGGACACAGACACCGGCACCCCGCTCCCCCCCCCCTTGCACGCGCCCGTGCCCGCCGCTCGCCTTGCCGACCCGCGGACACCGTGGCCGACCTCGCCGCTCCACGACGTCCCAGCGCCAGGCCCCCCTCTCTTTCTCACCCCGCTGCTCCCTCTCAGCGCTGCAAATCGCCCAGCAGCAGCCCGCACCCGCAGACCCCGCGACGCGCCGTGCACGTCGAGCACCGCCCGGGCGCTCGCCACGGCCGGCCCCCACTCGAGCACGCACCGCTCACCTACACGTCGCCAACCGTGCCCCTCTCCCTCCCGACACCGTAGCCGCACCTCCACCGCCCCTATGGCGAGCCCGGCCGTCCTCTGGACCACCCCAGCGCCGTGTCCACCATGGACCGGAGCTCGGGTATAAATCCCCGCCCGAGCCTCCCGTTTCCTCCACACCTCCCCACTGCCTCTCCCCCTCACACCACCCCCTCTCGTGCACCGCCAGGAGGGCGGAGCCGTAGCCGCGAAGCCCCGGCCGCCCGTGGGTCTCCTCGAGCTCGCCGTGCCCGAGGTAGACGACGACCACGGCCAGGCCGTGCTGGCCTCTCTTTCTCTCCTCTCTGGCCCGTACCCCCTTCCCCATTACTGCCTCGCTCACCCGCCCCCTTTTCCCCTCTGGATCGTGCCCAGGAACGACGTAGAAGACTCGCCGGAGTTGGAGCACGGCCGCGGAGGAGGAGCTGCTCGCCGCCGTCAATTGGAGCCGCCCCAGCACGCGTCGTTCGTCCAGCAAGCTTCCCCGAGTCGCCGCCGTCGATCTGCATCATCCGCACATCCTCCCGAGCCCCTAGGTGAGCAGACCGTGAACCTCGCCGTCGCCGGAGCCACGGCGCCGCCCGATTTAGGTCGTCGCCGGCGTGCCCCATCCTCGGCCGTTGGATCTTAGATCCACGGTAGCGTACCGTTTCGTGTGTTAAGTCGCTGACCGGTGGACCCCACTGTCAGTATTTTAAACATTTCCCAGCGCGCGCACTGTTTTCGGTTGAGTCACTGACGAGTGGACCCCACCCGTCAGGATTCTCAACATTATCCACTCAGAGATTAAATTCGAATTTTAAGTTTAATTAGAAACCAGTACTGGATTCAAACTTTGAAATTCCATATCTTGAGATTTATAACTCCAAATAAATCAAATCAAAATGTTCTGGGAAGCTTATGAAATTGTCTATCCAACCCAAGTGGTTTCACCTCATTTGGATAAATAATAAAAATATAGTATTAAAAATGCCAAATAGGGTTTAAAATCTAAACTTGTTTGTTTCTGATACTCTGTTAGTCCAAATGGGTTAAGACCAATTTTATTGAATCACATTTAGTCATGGCTAGTAGCCCCTAAGAGGATTTAATTTTTAGATCAACAGAACTTAATTAGGAGCTAAAACTTGATTATTAAGCTTCTGGATTCAAACCATTGTGTAGGCAGTTTGGTAACTCCAATTGACCCAAATCCAATTGTGTTGTCTTCTACACATCAATAGCTTTCTGTAGAAATTTAGTTTGTATTTTTGTGACCAACAGAACTAGAGATAGGTAATTAAACATGTTCAACCAGTCTCTGCCATAATCAAGACATAATTAAATAATGGTTAACCCAATTAAATTAAAACCAAATGGTGTTGTTGATGTATGAAGTGGCTATTTAGGGCACTTAAGATTGTATTGTTGTGATGTTGATTGAGTAGGTTAGTAATTGTTTGTATTTGTTTGATTGTGAATTAGACGAGAACGTTGTCGGGTTTATCGAGGAAGAGGAGTTCGTGGAACCCGAAGACCAAGACCAAGAACACTTTGCCGAGCAAGGCAAGCTACTCTCTGAGCTTGCACCCTAATACATGCATTCATTCTTAGAACAAGATTTACTTTTAAACAAATATTTTCTAAAAAGCCCTTTTCAAAAGTATATGGAAATTATTTTTGCCACCTTATGTAGAAATATAGGATAAATTATAGGATGGAAAAAAATAAAGATTGTTTTATTCAAAACCCCTTTGAAAACCTGTGTGGCTATGAAGCACCGAGATGTCGGTGTTGGAGCGGAGAAAAGGAGGATGGTGGTTTTGATAAAACGCACATTGTGTCTTTGTACTTACGTCAATCAGCCAATATCCTGTGCGACCACATTTACCCACATATGGGAAAGGGCTTGGTCATATAGTTTGCTCATATTAGTATGGGATACCTCATCCACGGAGATGACTCCGTTATGCATGAGGGGATGGTTTGATGAACTACCCTTGACCTGGGTCCTCGCTCAAACTCTATGAAAAGATAAGGAGGAGGATAGAAGGATGTCCCCTATACACCGCCAGACAAAACTATGAGTCCTCACACTTAGATCCCGACGGGCTGGGTTAAGTGTTGATGGAAAGTATCATATGGGCAGGGTCCTATACTAGCATGAGCAAAGGACAGACTAGGATCGGTGTCTCAACTTCGCATACACCTTGTATGGCGGGACGTGGCTGACACGATGAGTTACCGGATGGATGTGGGAAAAGCGTGCTACCTCTGCAGAGTGTAAAACTATTCGAATAGCCGAGTCCTCGGATATGGACAGTTGAAAGACCCTACTTGACCATGTGCAAGTTTTGGAAAAGAATTGAGTTTTAAAAAGAAAAGGAAGTGGAGAATGATCCATACACCTATACCAATGGATCGGTATGAGGTTGTTGGAGACCATGAACCCTGACGGATTATGGTCAGAAAAAGGAGGAGTTTTGGAGAAATTAATAAAATGGGACATTATATTAACAATAATTATAAAATTCTTCTTACCTTCTTCAACAAAGATACAGAGATGTTTTAAATAAATAGAAGTATGAAATTAAAATGAGACTAGTGCATACTCATGTTGGAGTAGTTTGTGAGTACAATCAAATGTACTCATAATGGTTTCGTCCCTGGCTATTGTCTTAGCCAGATATGGAGGAGAACTACGCCAAGGAGGAGTATGGCGACTTCTATGCGAACTAGGGATCTTCATAAGTCGACTGCCTGTCGGGTCGTTGTTAGGATATGATGTCTACTACGCCGTAATTTCCGCTGATTGTTTTGGTTGGCCCATGAAGGCACCTATGTAAGACTGGGTCTAAAGGACCGTTTATGTAAGACTTTAATTCGGTATTGTAATGGATGTAAACTTTGGTATTCAGTTCGGATTATGTGCAACGACAGACTGATCACGGGATCGTTGTGTTAAGCATAATCGGGTATTTCGGACAGCTAGTCCGGGGTCCCCACAGAGCTGGTATCAGAGCCATCTCGACTTTAGGAGCCTTAGATTAGCATGGTCGCTAGGTAGGAGTTACAAAAGTTAAATTCTAAAAGAATAAAGGAATGAAGTATTTTCGAAAAATGCTTATCTCTAATCCTCTCACTTATGCAAAATTCTACTCTCACTAAATATTACGTTTTCCCTTATATCCTTAAAAATTTGGCGCACTCGTCATTCTATTAAACTTAAAAATATTGCTCACTTGTTGCCTCACTACATTTAAAAAAACAAAACAAAACAAAACAAAAAAAATTGATACCCTTGTCATCTCACTAACTTAAAAATTTGACTAAAAAAAATTGTAGATGGCGATCAATTTCACCGAGTTCGTTCAGCTTGAGAAGGACGGCAAGTTGATGTTCGAGAAGGACCTATTCGAGTTGAGCAAGCTGTTAGGTCGCCCCACTCCAGAGTTTAAGGGAGCCCAAGTGGACACTCCCGGCAACAGGAACCTGTCTTGGTTGGTCGAGGCGTCTGTCCGCGGGAACATCAAGTCCCCCGGATCCAGGACACTCATCTTTACCACCATGGACGTCCACTGGGACGACGGACTGTGTCGTTCCATGCAGCGGATGCTATCCCGACTTTGTGAGGAGCACAAGGCGGAGTTGGTGAACTCTCGTTTCCAGTTCTACGGGAGGCGCACCGTCGATGGGCACCCTATTCGATCCCCTCTACACCCGACGTTCGGAGAGTATATCTTGGACATGGAGATTATGCTCTTTCGCACCCAGGAGGATCTGAGGTGCGCTAGACTTCGGTCTCACTTTGAGCGCCTCTCGCTCAAGGAGAGTCGCGAGAGTGAGGCACAGCTGAAGAAGGAGAAGGTTGCTCTTCTCAAAAAGAGGACCCAGCTGAGGAAGACCGTAGCGAAACTCCGCAAGGAGATGGCAGAGCAGGACGAGCTGATCGAGGATCTGGAACTCCGTACCGACGAGATGGAGGAGGAAGGCGAGGATCTCCGCAAGGAGAACAACGCTTTCCTCAGTGACGATGACGATTATCTGGAGGAGATGGACTATGAGCAGGCGGATGACGAGGAGGAGCTAGAGGACGAGGAGGAGGAGCCACTCGAGGCAGTCCTCGATGACGAGGAGGAAGACCCAGAGGAGCCACCCTACCAGTCCGACGCTGACGCAGCAGAGCCTGAGGTTCCACCTCAGTAGGCGAGTGACTTGAGTACTACCGCAGGATTAGGTTGACCCCCTATCGCTAGTCGAGTCGAAGTAGTGGTTCTTTTGGAAAACTTGCACTATGAACATTAGCTGAAGGGAAATGTTGTAAGCCTGATGTGGTGAACTCTTGATGTAATGGTTGTGCTATATAAGTGTGTTAGTCTTGTTAATCTGTGTAAAATATTCTCCTATAATCCTTAAGAAATCAACCATTAAGCGAAACCAACCTTTTTCCTTTGGTCAAAACCTTTTTGCCTTGCCCCTTATACCCGGTGTGCTTCAGGATGGTGGACACTCGTCGCTCCAACACGGATGGAGGACCACCACCACCACCGGAACCAACCACCGCCCAACTTCTTGCGCTTATCATGGAGGAACGCCAAGCTGCCCGGGCAGAGCGTCAAGCTCATATCGCTGCCCTGCAGCAGATCACTGCCGCTCACAATAACAACAACAACAACAACAACAACAACAACAACAACAATGGCAATGGCAATGGTGAAGGAAATCAGCGGTCCACTTTGAGTGATTTTCAGAAGACCAACCCACCCACCTATTCCAAGGGACTTCACCCACTAGAGGCCGATGATTGGCTTCGCACCATTAATAACAACCTGGAAGTTGCAGCCGTGGGAGAACCTGAGAAGGTGCTGTATGCGACCCACTATCTTGCAGGACCTGCACGGTCTTGGTGGGAAGCTACCAAGGCTATCCAGCAAGCTGGTTATGTTATCAACTGGGTTGAGTTCCAGGAGAAGTTCCGCAAGAAGCACATTCCCGGCGGACTCATTGAGAGGAAGAAGGATGAATTCCGCAAGTTGCGGCAGGGAAGTAGAGATGTGGTCGGTTACCTGGATGAGTTCACTGACTTATCTCGGTATGCTCCTAATGACACCGACACCGAGGGGAAGAAGATGGAGCGTTTCATGAATGGACTTCATGATGAGTTGCAGTGTGCTTTGGTTATCCATGACTTTGTTGATTTGGAGTCACTTGTGGACAAAGCCATCCAGCTGGAGACCAAGCGGAAGTCTATGTTTGAAGGTCGTAAGAGGAGAATGATTGCCCAGGAAGGTTCGAGCAGCCAGAAGCCTCGCACCTACCCACAAAACCCCAAACTAGCCTATCGACCACCACAAACCCCACGCCCCAATTACCCTAATCGCCCAAACAACCCAAACAACTTCAACCGTCCCAATGACAACACCCGTCTCGGAGGGAACTCTAACAACTTCAACCGCAATGCCAATGTTGTCTGCTTTAATTGCGGCACTAAGGGTCACTACTCCAAAGAATGCCCCAATCCTAAGAAGAATGGTCCACGTCCCGATGTACAAGCACCGAACAATGGCCAAGGCCGTAATGGGAATGGCAAGAACCCCGCACCCCGCGGAAATGTTGCTGTTGCCAAGGGACGTCTGCACCACATCAATGCTGAGGAGGCCATGGATGCGCCAGATGTTGTGCTGGGTACGTTCCTTGTCAACTCAGTACCTGCAACTGTTCTGTTTGATTCGGGTGCTACCCATTCTTTTGTTACCCAAGAATTTGTTGCTAAGGGAGGTTTAGTCGGAAACCTCTTACCCAAACCCATGGTCATCCAAATCCCAGAATCCACCATAGATACCAAGTCATTTTGCCCTGACGTTTCCCTTGAGATCAAAGGGGAAAAGTTCCTAGTCGACTTAATCATTCTAGGAACCCAAGGTATAGATGTTATACTGGGTATGAATTGGCTAGCCAAGTATCGTGGTCGAATTGACTGCGCCAGAAGAACTGTATCCCTCACCACCGACAAAGAAGTAGAAGTGGAGTATGTGTCAGAAACCAGTCGACCCCAACCAGGATGCCCTGAGAGCATAGCTCGACCCACCCTAGATGAGATCCGTGTGGTTCACTTGTTCCGGGATGTTTTCCCTGAAGAATTGCCTGGTATGCCGCCAGATCGGGATATTGAGTTCATCATTGAACTTATCCCAGGAACAGCCCCTATATCCCAAAGGCCTTATCGGATGAACCCGGAAGAGTTGGTTGAGTTGAAGAAACAGTTAGCAGATATGCTCAGCAAAGGACTTATTCGCCCAAGCGCTTCACCTTGGGGATCACCCATTATTTTTGTGGACAAGAGAGACGGTACCACACGCCTGTGTGTGGATTATCGCAAGTTAAATGATGTGACCATTAAGAACAAGTATCCCCTTCCAAAGATCGAGGATCTGTTCGATCAAATGAACGGAGCCCGAGTCTTTTCCAAGATCGATCTTCGGTCAGGATATCATCAGTTAAAAATCCGAGAGACAGACATTCCCAAGACCGCCTTCACCACCCGCTACGGTTTGTTTGAATACACCGTAATGTCCTTTGGTCTGACCAATGCCCCAGCCTATTTCATGAATCTCATGAACAAGATCTTCATGGAGTATCTTGACAAGTTCGTGGTAGTTTTCCTCGATGACATCCTTATTTACTCCAAAACCGAAGAAGAACATGCTGAACACCTGCGTCTAGTTTTAGCAACCCTCCGAGAGCATCAGTTGTATGCCAAGCTTAGCAAGTGTGAGTTTTGGCTAAGTGAGGTGGCATTTCTCGGACATGTTGTGTGTGCGGGAGGAATTTCTGTTGACCCAGAGAAGATCCAAGCCATTGTGAACTGGGAAGCCCCAACTAGTGTGACGGAAATCCGAAGCTTTCTCGGACTAGCGGGTTACTACCGCAAGTTCGTTGAGGGATTCTCCAGTATAGCCAAACCCCTGACCCAACTGCTGAAAAAGGACAAGAAGTTTGAGTGGACTCAGAAGTGTGAAGAGAGTTTCCAGGAATTGAAGAAGAGATTGACCTCAACCCCTGTCCTGATTATGCCAGACGTCACCAAGAGTTTCGACGTGTATTGCGATGCATCACGCCTCGGACTTGGTTGCGTTCTGATGCAAGAAGGCAAAGTGGTGTCGTATCTGTCTCGGCAGTTGCGACCGCATGAAGAGAACTACCCAACCCATGACGTGGAGTTAGCCGCTGTTGTTCTTGCTCTGAAGACGTGGCGTTCCTATCTTGCGGGACATCGTTGCGAGATCTATACGGATCATAAGAGCTTGAAGTATATCTTCACCCAGAAGGAGTTAAATCTGCGACAGAGAAGGTGGATGGAATTAATCAAAGATTATGATATCGGTATCCATTACCACCCCGGAAAGGCTAATGTAGTTGCCGATGCTCTTAGCCGCAAACCCTGCACCCTGAATGCCTTGATCCAAGTCGAACAGCCAGCCTTGTTCAAAGAGTTCCAAGATTTTGGACTAGAGCTTGTTAGCCGCGGTTATCTCGCCAATTTAGAGTTAGCCCCAACCCTGATAGATCAAATCAAGGAAGCCCAAAAAGGTCATGAGAGCATAGAAGGAATTAAAAAGAAGATTTCTCTCGGTAAAGCGCCCGGTTTTACCGAAGATGCTGAAGGAGTGTTGAGATTCAATGGTCGTATCTGTGTCCCCAATACCACGGAACTTAAGGAGTTGATCCTAAAGGAAGCCCACGAGACCCCCTATTCAATCCACCCCGGCGGAACCAAAATGTACCAAGACCTTCGTGAAAGATTTTGGTGGCACGGAATGAAGCGAGAGATTGGTGTTTTTGTAGCCAAGTGTGATATCTGTCAGCGAGTCAAGGCTGAACATCAGCGACCCGCTGGATTGCTTCAACCCTTGAGAATTCCCGAGTGGAAGTGGGATGAGATTGGAATGGACTTTATCACCGGACTTCCAAGATCCAACCGAGGCCATGACTCAATTTGGGTCATCGTTGATAGACTAACCAAGGTTGCCCATTTTATTCCCGTCAATACCACCTATCGGGGAAATCAGTTAGCAGACATGTATATTTCCAGAATAGTAAGCCTGCATGGTGTGCCTAAGAGGATTGTATCGGATAGAGGCACACAATTCACCTCAAGGTTCTGGAAAGCCCTACACGAAGCCCTCGGAACCAAGTTAGCATTTAGCACAGCTTATCATCCCCAGACCGGAGGCCAAACTGAGAGAGTGAACCAGATATTAGAGGACATGCTTCGCGCTTGTGTTCTATCCTATGGGTCCAAGTGGGAAGATTGTCTTCCATTTGCAGAGTTCTCCTACAACAATAGTTACCAGTCTAGTCTGCAAATGGCCCCTTTTGAAGCCCTTTACGGCAGGAAGTGTCGTACGCCCCTGAATTGGTCCGACACCGGAGAAGGCAAATTGTTTGGACCAGATACCCTCCGTGAGGCTGAAGAGCAAGTCCAACTTATCCGTGAGCGTCTTAGAACTGCCCAATCCCGTCAGAAGAGTTACGCTGATCCCAAGCGTCGTGATGTCACCTTCAGTATCGGAGATTATGTCTATCTCCGAGTGACACCCCTTAAAGGAATGCAGCGGTTCCATGTCAAAGGAAAATTAGCGCCAAGCTATATTGGACCCTTTAAGATCATTGCCCGTCGAGGAGAAGTGTCTTATCAACTGGAGTTGCCTCAAGAGTTAGCAGATTACCACGATATCTTCCACATTTCCTTGCTCCGGAAATGTCTTGAAGTTCCTGACCAGCCTGATGTTTTCAAAAACATCGACCACCTTTCCATCGACCTGAATCAAGATCTGACTTATCGTGAAAGACCCATCAAGATTCTCGACGAAGATGTTCGTCTTACCCGAAGGCGCGCGATCAAGTTCTACAAAGTCCAGTGGACTAACCATTCGGAAGATGAAGCAACTTGGGAACGCGAAGACTATCTTAGGAGCGAATTCCCAAACCTCTTTAGTGCCCAAACCTAGCAAATCTCGGGACGAGATTTATTTTAAGGGGGGAAGGATCTGTAACATCCCAAATTAATATTATGAATTATTATATCAAAAATGTGGGCCAACAAAAACTTTTTATAAATTAATATGTGTTGATGTCTTATTGATTGCTTGTGATAAGCATTTCTTGTGAATGTGTTGTTTGTTAGCTCTAATTAAAAAAACTTGAAGAAAAGAAAATAAACAAAACAAAACATAAAACAATAAAAACAGTGTGACAAATATCACCCTATTTCTCAAAATGGGAAAATTATTTTCTTTCTAAACCAAATTCAGTGGAGTGGCAATATGAACACTCCCATTTTATTCCCACCATTTTTCCCTCTCCAAATATTAAATTCAAAAACCTAAATTCAAATTCAAATTCTTTCTTTATCCAATTCAAATCACCAAGTGTGCTATTTTGCACTTGCCCAATAAATAATTAAAGTGCACAACAAATCTTTGCAAACAAGTGTGAAACAAATTATAAAAATAAAAATCAAAAATTAGAAAAATATTTTGGTTCAGGCATTTCGCCGAACACCTGGTGGGCGTCGCCGGGGGACAGCCCGCAGTGCGCACGTCGCCGTGGTCGGCGCGGTGGAGGGAGGATGTGTCGACGCCGTGGTGACCCCGCGCCGTGCCCCCCCTCTCTCCCTCGCTCTCCTGTTCCCTTGGACACAGACACCGGCACCGCAGCACCCCGCTCCCCCCCCCTTGCACGCGCCCGTGCCCGCCGCTCGCCTTGCCGACCCGCGGACACCGTGGCCGACCTCGCCGCTCCACGACGTCCCAGCGCCAGGCCCCCCTCTCTTTCTCACCCCGCTGCTCCCTCTCAGCGCTGCAAATCGCCCAGCAGCAGCCCGCACCCGCAGACCCCGCGACGCGCCGTGCACGTCGAGCACCGCCCGGGCGCTCGCCACGGCCGGCCCCCACTCGAGCACGCACCGCTCACCTACACGTCGCCAACCGTGCCCCTCTCCCTCCCGACACCGTAGCCGCACCTCCACCGCCCCTATGGCGAGCCCGGCCGTCCTCTGGACCACCCCAGCGCCGTGTCCACCATGGACCGGAGCTCGGGTATAAATCCCCGCCCGAGCCTCCCGTTTCCTCCACACCTCCCCACTGCCTCTCCCCCTCACACCACCCCCTCTCGTGCACCGCCAGGAGGGCGGAGCCGTAGCCGCGAAGCCCCGGCCGCCCGTGGGTCTCCTCGAGCTCGCCGTGCCCGAGGTAGACGACGACCACGGCCAGGCCGTGCTGGCCTCTCTTTCTCTCCTCTCTGGCCCGTACCCCCTTCCCCATTACTGCCTCGCTCACCCGCCCCCTTTTCCCCTCTGGATCGTGCCCAGGAACGACGTAGAAGACTCGCCGGAGTTGGAGCACGGCCGCGGAGGAGGAGCTGCTCGCCGCCGTCAATTGGAGCCGCCCCAGCACGCGTCGTTCGTCCAGCAAGCTTCCCCGAGTCGCCGCCGTCGATCTGCATCATCCGCACATCCTCCCGAGCCCCTAGGTGAGCAGACCGTGAACCTCGCCGTCGCCGGAGCCACGGCGCCGCCCGATTTAGGTCGTCGCCGGCGTGCCCCATCCTCGGCCGTTGGATCTTAGATCCACGGTAGCGTACCGTTTCGTGTGTTAAGTCGCTGACCGGTGGACCCCACTGTCAGTATTTTAAACATTTCCCAGCGCGCGCACTGTTTTCGGTTGAGTCACTGACGAGTGGACCCCACCCGTCAGGATTCTCAACATTATCCACTCAGAGATTAAATTCGAATTTTAAGTTTAATTAGAAACCAGTACTGGATTCAAACTTTGAAATTCCATATCTTGAGATTTATAACTCCAAATAAATCAAATCAAAATGTTCTGGGAAGCTTATGAAATTGTCTATCCAACCCAAGTGGTTTCACCTCATTTGGATAAATAATAAAAATATAGTATTAAAAATGCCAAATAGGGTTTAAAATCTAAACTTGTTTGTTTCTGATACTCTGTTAGTCCAAATGGGTTAAGACCAATTTTATTGAATCACATTTAGTCATGTCTAGTAACCCCTAAGAGGATTTAATTTTTAGATCAACAGAACTTAATTAGGAGCTAAAACTTGATTATTAAGCTTCTGGATTCAAACCATTGTGTAGGGAGTTTGGTAACTCCAATTGACCCAAATCCAATTGTGTTGTCTTCTACACATCAATAGCTTTCTGTAGAAATTTAGTTTGTATTTTTGTGACCAACAGAACTAGAGATAGGTAATTAAACATGTTCAACCAGTCTCTGCCATAATCAAGACATAATTAAATAATGGTTAACCCAATTAAATTAAAACCAAATGGTGTTGTTGATGTATGAAGTGGCTATTTAGGGAACTTAAGATTGTATTGTTGTGATGTTGATTGAGTAGGTTAGTAATTGTTTGTATTTGTTTGATTGTGAATTAGACGAGAACGTTGTCGGGTTTATCGAGGAAGAGGAGTTCGTGGAACCCGAAGACCAAGACCAAGAACACTTTGCCGAGCAAGGCAAGCTACTCTCTGAGCTTGCACCCTAATACATGCATTCATTCTTAGAACAAGATTTACTTTTAAACAAATATTTTCTAAAAAGCCCTTTTCAAAAGTATATGGAAATTATTTTTGCCACCTTATGTAGAAATATAGGATAAATTATAGGATGGAAAAAAATAAAGATTGTTTTATTCAAAACCCCTTTGAAAACCTGTGTGGCTATGAAGCACCGAGATGTCGGTGTTGGAGCGGAGAAAAGGAGGATGGTGGTTTTGATAAAACGCACATTGTGTCTTTGTACTTACGTCAATCAGCCAATACCCTGTGCGACCACATTTACCCACATATGGGAAAGGGCTTGGTCATATAGTTTGCTCATATTAGTATGGGATACCTCATCCACGGAGATGACTCCGTTATGCATGAGGGGATGGTTTGATGAACTACCCTTGACCTGGGTCCTCGCTCAAACTCTATGAAAAGATAAGGAGGAGGATAGAAGGATGTCCCCTATACACCGCCAGACAAAACTATGAGTCCTCACACTTAGATCCCGACGGGCTGGGTTAAGTGTTGATGGAAAGTATCATATGGGCAGGGTCCTATACTAGCATGAGCAAAGGACAGACTAGGATCGGTGTCTCAACTTCGCATACACCTTGTATGGCGGGACGTGGCTGACACGATGAGTTACCGGATGGATGTGGGAAAAGCGTGCTACCTCTGCAGAGTGTAAAACTATTCGAATAGCCGAGTCCTCGGATATGGACAGTTGAAAGACCCTACTTGACCATGTGCAAGTTTTGGAAAAGAATTGAGTTTTAAAAAGAAAAGGAAGTGGAGAATGATCCATACACCTATACCAATGGATCGGTATGAGGTTGTTGGAGACCATGAACCCTGACGGATTATGGTCAGAAAAAGGAGGAGTTTTGGAGAAATTAATAAAATGGGACATTATATTAACGATAATTATAAAATTCTTCTTACCTTCTTCAACAAAGATACAGAGATGTTTTAAATAAATAGAAGTATGAAATTAAAATGAGACTAGTGCATACTCATGTTGGAGTAGTTTGCGAGTACAATCAAATGTACTCATAATGGTTTCGTCCCTGGCTATTGTCGTAGCCAGATATGGAGGAGAACTACGCCAAGGAGGAGTATGGCGACTTCTATGCGAACTAGGGATCTTCATAAGTCGACTGCCTGTCGGGTCGTTGTTAGGATATGATGTCTACTACGCCGTAATTTCCGCTGATTGTTTTGGTTGGCCCATGAAGGCACCTATGTAAGACTGGGTCTAAAGGACCGTTTATGTAAGACTTTAATTCGGTATTGTAATGGATGTAAACTTTGGTATTCAGTTCGGATTATGTGCAACGACAGACTGATCACGGGATCGTTGTGTTAAGCATAATCGGGTATTTCGGACAGCTAGTCCGGGGTCCCCACACCGAGCTCTGGCTGGAGGGCAGGCCCTCACAAACACGCCATCTCTACATAGGACCTTGGTACTCTCTCTCCTCGCAAGGAACGCCTGAGGAGACCTATAAGCGCGCATTAGTCCCTAGTACAGTGCACAAGCGTTTGGTTCTGCCCCTCTAACATCTATAGGGAGCAAGCGTCTCTACAAGCCTGAGGAGGCAGCAGGGAAAAACCCTTGAAGAGGACCTCCCCGTCAGGCTAAGAAACCTCTACAGGGCAAAAGCCTCGAGAAGCTAAGTCCCACACCTGTGACTCGAGAACCTTTTCTCCCCAAGCGCACGTTTGTCCCTCGAGCGATTTCGTTCTCCCTTGTGCTTCATGGGGTACTCGCACGTCTAAGGGGGGCAATTGAGCATCGCGACTCAGGGCTCTTACCTCTCCAAGCCTTAAACTCCCCCCGGCCTTGCTGAGTCATTGCTCTAGCATACCGCAGTGGCGGAGTCATAGCGCGAAGAGATGGGTCCTAACGACGCAGAGAAAACATAGACCTGAAAATAAGGCAGAAAAGGCCTCTCGAGGGGCAAACAAGCTAACACAAATAAGCTTAAAGAGTATATTACATGCCCAAAATGTGCAGTGTCTGAATATAAAAACTGTCTCAGATACAGGCGCTCAAAGGCACGATAATCAAGGCTCAGGCGGAGTCCGCGCCAGCACGCTCCTCCTCCTCAGCGTCGTCCTCCTCGGCAGGGGCAGCCTCCTCCTCGCTGTCCTCCGCAGCCACCTCCGCACGCTTGAAGCGGTTGCAGAAGGCCTCGACTTGCTCGCGGAGGGAGTTGGAGACCTGCAAGGCCTCCCCGGACGTACGCGCCTCGGTCACCGTGGAGAGGTCGAAGCCGGGCGTGAGGAGCCGGAGGTTGGTGAAGATGCGGTCGACAACCTCCTCCAGAAGCTGGCAGCTCTCGACCTCAATCACCTCGCGGAGATCGGCGACGGGGCTCTCGAGGGCCGTGAAGAGCTGGTCGAAGTAGACCAGGTACATGGCAGCATCGCCACGACCGCGAGCCTCAGTGAGCGGAGCCTCCGCGCCAAGCTGAGCTGCAAGCTCATTGCCTCTGGCCACCAGCGCCTGGAACATGCGCTCCCGCTGCTTCGTGAGCACGCGAGCCGCCTGCGCGGTGTCCACGGCTTCCGTCACCTGCTTGGCCGCCGAGCCCGCCTGCCCCTCCACGTCCTTGACGAGGGCGTCCAGCTCCAGGACAGCCGCCCTGCGACCCTCCTCAGCCTGGCGATAGGCATCCTTGGCGCGCTGGAGGCGGACCTCGAGCTTGGAGTTGGCCTTCTCGAGCTCCACGATCCGCTTGGCGTCGGTAGCGTGCTTGGCCTTGAAGCGGTCCTCCTGCTTCTTGGCCTTGTCGCGGTACTCCTTGGAGGTGGTCCGCCTGAACTCCTTCTCGCGCTCCGCGAGGGCCGCCTCCGCCTCCTTCTTCTTCTCGGCAAACCGCTGCTGGAAGCGCTCCAGGGTTTGCTTCTGGGCGGTGACGTTCTCGTCATGCCTCTGGAGCGCCTGAGCCAGGTCTCCCTCGCGCGCCTCGAGCTCCTCGCGCTTAGTGGCCAGTTCGCCCTCCGCCTGGAGCCGCTGCTCGTCTCGCTGCTCCACGTCCTTCTCCCTGGAGGCCAGTTGTCGCTCGCGCTCGGCCAGGCTCTTGCGATCCTCCTCCAGAGTCTCCTGCATGGCCCGGTGGGCGGAGAGGAGCCGGGACTCCAGCTGGGACACCTCGCGGCGTTTCTGCGCCAGCGAGCCCTCCATAGCCTCGCGCTCGGCCTTCACCTCCGCGAGGAGATCGGCGGCCGCGTCGCGCGCGTCCTGGAGAGGGGCAAGGAGCTCGTTTGCGTCGCGGACGGCCCCCTCCCGGACCTCCTTGGCAAAGCGGATGGCCTCCTCGCGTGCAGCCTGGAGGGCCAGATCCTCCTGGCGGCGGGCCTCAACAGCGGCATGGAAGCGCCTCCAAGCCTCCGCAAGCTCGCCGCGTTGCTGGGCGAGCTGGGCATCCTCGAAGGCAAGCTGCGCCTCCAGACCCTCCAGAGACTCCCTCACCAAGCGGAAGGCCACCTCGCGGTGCCCCTTGCTCCAGTCCCAGCCACTAAGGACCAGGCCGCGTTGCGTGGAAGGCCCGGCCCCGGCGTCAAACCTGGAGAACGAGGCCTCTGGGCGTGCCTGGGGGCTAGGTTACTCCCCGTCCTTTGCCGCGCCCAGGCTGGTCTCGCCGCTCCCGTCGCCCTGTCGCGTCGCCTCTTGCGCCTCGCCCCCCGCTGCGGGGCGTGGCGGAGACGAAGGAGCTCCCCCTGCAGAGGCGCCCGCGCTTGGCGGGCCCTGGTCTGTCCCGGCCTCTGGCTGCGCGGGAGGCGTAGCTGAGCGCGGTGGCGTAGCCTCGCGAGCCGGAGTCGGCTCACGCGGCGGCGTAGCCGCGCGAGGCGGGGTAGGAGCTCGAGGAGAGCTGGCCGCCCGTTCCTCCTGCGCCTCCATCACCAACGGCTCGGGGGGCGGTGCAGCGGCTTCCGCCTGAGGCGCTGCCGCCCCCGCCAGAGGCTCAGCTGCCTCCGCTTGAGGCGCCTCTTCGGTTGGGCCTGAGGAGGCCGTCTCCACAGGCCTCGCGGCCTCTTCAGCCACGGTCTCTGCCGCGGTTCCCCTCACCTCCGCTGCCTTGCGAAGCCTACGGCGCTTCGCAGGCACAAGGTCGCTGGCAAGAATCAGGGGGTGATTATCAGAATCATGAAAAGAAGAGTACACTAATCAAGCAATCAGCAGTTAAAGGTACTTACCCGGACTCCTTGGCGCCGGTGTCGACCCACGCCAAGCCTGGCGAGCGCCAGGAGGGCTTGGCCTTAGCACCTGACCCCTCCGGAGGTGCCTCGGCTTTCCTCTTGGAAGGGACGTCGGAGGGCCTCGCGCCAGGCCTGTCGCTGGCCGCCTTGGACCGGGGCTCGCGACGCCCTAGCATGGCCTCTTCGTCAGAGGCCTCCTCCTCGGCCTCCCCCTCCTCCGCACGGCGCGCGGGCGCCACCACGAAGGCGTCTTCATCATCGCCTGACGAGATGTCGCAAATCTCGCCAGCAAGGGGCCCGGCCCTCGAAGAGGACTCCTCCCCCGCCGCGGCCTCCTCCTCGCCTTGCCCAGCTCCTAAGGCAGAGGGCGTCTCTGCTCCCTCCGCCTCATGCACCACCGGCACAGGCACCATCTTCCCCGCAGGGCCTAACGGGGTGTACGGAGGCATCCCCGCCAGAATGGCCAGGCGCTCGGTCATGTTGCACTGGTGCAGAGGCCGGAGCGTGATCGGGAGTTTGTCCATGGCGGGCACCGCTGGGTTGATGAAGAGCGCAGACAGGACGTTGTCGACCGCGTCCTTGTCGTTGTCCTCGCGGTGGAGCCGCATCTTGTCCTGGGGGCCGGAGTACATCCACATTGGCACCGAGTGCGCCTGGAGTGGAGCAATGCGGCGCGTCACGAAGTCCGCGACGATGATTTGCCCCGTGAGGCCTTCCTCCCGAAGGTAGCTCAGGCGGCCCGTCGGCATCACGTTCTGCGCGCCGCTGAAGGAAGCCTTGCCCCAGTTCGAATTCTTCACGGGCGGCGCGTCGGGGACCTCGAGGAAGGCGCAGGGCTGCTCTACCCCAACGAAGAACCACCGCTGGCGGAAGTCGTCCACCTTCTTCGTCACCGAGGTGATGGCCTTGCCCTCGCTCCACGACATGGGGATGTAGACGCTCCCCATGCCGTCCACAATGCGGAACGAGACGCATCCAGAGCGCTCGTTCTTCGCCGTGCTCCGTAGCGCGTAGAAGCACCGGAAGAGATCCACCGTGGGCTCCAAGCCAAGATACGCCTCGCAGAGGTAGGCGAAGATGGCGAGGATGAGCACGGAGTTGGGGTGGAGGTGCAGCAGCTGGATTTGGTAGAAGGCCAGCACCGCCTCCAGGAACGGAGAGAAGGGCGGCACCAGTCCCGCCGAGACGCAGTGGTGGAAGACGGGGAAAAACCCTCGCGGGCGTTTCCCGTGCGCCGCGGGCTTGAGCGCGGTGGCGCCGTGCTCGTTGGTCCGGTCCGCCACCAGGAAGCGGACCTTGTCGAGGGCCTTGTCGTTGACGCGCACGCCTAGCAATGCCGCGCCGTGTGCGACCTCGGCGGGCGCCGCTTGCGAAGAAGACCCCGCGGCCGCCTTGCCCTTGTTCTTCGCCGGACTCATCGTCGGAGGAAAGGAGGGTACGGCGCAAGAAGAAACTGGAGAAACTGGAGAAGAGGGCACCGGAGAGCAGGAGTGGAGAGCTCGGTGCGGATGGTGTCTGCGAGAAGGAGTGGGAGTAGTAACGGCTCCCTGCTCCGGCGCGGAGACTTTAAGTCTCGTCAAGGAGCAGTTATCGGGGCGTGGTGGGACCCCCCACGACGCAAGTCCCACATCGTGCGCAACCGTTACTCGCCGGAGTGACGCGTGGCTCGGCCCGGCCTGCAGGATTGGCCCCACGACGCTTCGCCTAGACCCAAAGGGCCTCGTCGTGCCCATCGTGGGCCCGGGGGCTACTGTCGGCCCAGTAAGGACCGGGGTATGCAAGGCCCACTCCCTACAGGCCTCGCCCGCGAAGATCTTCGACAGAATGACTAAGGACCAAGATACCGCTTGGAGAGACCCTTGAGAGACATCTCCGCTCGAGGGCCTGAAGAGGACGCCAGGGCCTGAAGAGGACCCTGCACTTCAAGAGACTCCCCAGGCACAGCCCGCCTGGAGAGAAGTCAGCAGGAAACCCCTCCACAGGCGACCGCGGCCCTGTGGAGACACTTCGCGGCTAAGCAAGCGCTGCAGGACGCAGATGGCCCCTGCAGCGGCTGCAGGGTGACGCGAGCGCCCCAGTTGCCGTTCTGGTGATAAAGGAGTCAACAAAGCCGCGCTGCCTGCGCCAGGACGCCCAGGACTTTCCTCTTTGGTGATAAAGCGGGTGGACGGCGCATCGCTCCAAGAGGGTCGTCATCGTGGGCTCCACCACGACCTCTGCTGTGCCTGCGAGCCGCTCTGCACCGCCTGCAGCCTGTCGGCCACGGCGCGCTACTTTAGCACGGATGGACCGCGTCCATGGACGGACGAGCAGCGGTGGACTCCCGCTCCTCCATGCGACTGGCGTGTGGGAGCCCACCAGCATGAGGACGGAGCCCGGAGCGCCTATAAAAGGAGCAGGAGCTCCACCGTAGAAGGGGATCGCCTGATCGCGCAATTGCACCGTCGACTGATCTCCGGTTGGTTGATTTCTTCCTAGACCGAGGGAGCCTTAGCCAGACGCGTAGGATAGCCAACTGCTGGAGGAGGAAGACGACCATTGTGTCCCTCTCCAAGCACTAAACTGCCTCAAGAGAGCCTTCGGCAAGCTCATTTTCCTGTAACCTTCACAGTGCAATACAGACAAGCAGGAGTAGCGGTTTTACCTCCTCCTGAGGGCCGTGAACCTGGGTACGGGCCGGTGTCCATCTCTGGCGTGATAGTTCCTCTCCAGGCCCGGCGAGCACCGTCGTCGAGCCTCTCGAGGGTTGTTTGACCTCCGTGTTCAGTCCCCCCTTCGAACCTCTCTTCAGGGTGTGGCTACCCCTGTTCCGTGGGAGTCACTCTCCGACAAAAGGAGTCATTTAATGGATGGTTTAACGACTTTTTATAGGTGGGCGCAACAACAAAACTCAAAGGCGGAATCAACAGACATTTAATGGGACCGACATTTAATGGGGACAACAGAAGGTGTTAATTCAGCAAGACTAATAGTAAGAGAGAAGGGCATTAGAAGTACATGATTGGAAAACATAGATAATTACACTGCTAAATGACGATCAACAAACCAGGACAAGTGCTACTAATGCACTAGAAAGAATATGCAAATGAGAATAAGGAAGACAAGTTAAAATTATGGTTTATGGGTCATGCATAGAGAGAAGATCTTCATACGATTTGGATCCAGATAAGTCTTTAAAACATTATTTTATCTACTCCACTACTAAACCAACTAGGTTAACCAAATTTTAACCTTCAATAACATTATATTAAAACGACCCTAAAATGCACAAAAACCAACCCTCGAGTTATCTCCTCACTGGTCCAACAAAGTAACATAAATATCTAAATCTACCAATCCAATATCATCATCATGATTATTCACACTTCTATTAAACTAGCATAAAGATCAAATATTTCGCTTCTAGTGCTAAATTCGTCAACCAACAATAGTTTTTTTCTTTCTCTCTAGTCAACGACACACCGCAGGGGAGACAATAAAATCAAAGGCAAGGCCCAACCTCTCACGGGAACAGTCTTCCCACAAGCACAACAAGATATAGATAAAAGAGATTAACAAAATAATATAGCCGAAACGTAAATGCAATGCATAACCCATACCCATCCTACCGTGCACAAGTGTGTCAAGTTTTAAGTTATTTATTCAAATTAAGACAAGTTCTAAATGTTTAACGATAAATTATCCTATTTACTATTAATCTAATCCAGAGAGCTAAAGCCTAGGCTCTGATACCAACTGTAACACCCCAAATATCAACCCTATCTGGCAATGTTACACCTATCTTAAACTCTTCACAAGTTCGCACAAAACTATAAATTTTAACAGAACCTCCTTTGTTTATGAGGACATAAATGGTAACAAAATCACCATACAGAAAGAATTATTCAAACACACGTTTACCAAGTTCAACAAGACCGAGTTAAATGTCATAACCAAGATGTTCCATAACGACCAACTCGATAGCCACAAAACATAAGACAAACATCACCCTAAAGGAGGCCAGAGTAATCTTTCACAAAGTTAAACTATATTTGTATAGAGATTGTTTGTGTGAAAGTAGTGTGTGAAAATAAGTAGAGGTGCTACTCCTAGTCCCATGCATGTCGTCCTCAATGGTACCTAAAAACATAGAAGCCACAAGAGTGAGGACAAAGTACTCAACAAGTACATAAAGAAATAATAAGCATTGCATAAAACACAACACCAACGATTATCTTCTAACAATAGTCATGTCACGATGATGTTCATGTATGCCTACATGCTCTTTGCTTTCACTTTTCTTTTGCGTATACCGGTATCGCTTGAGTGGATGCCCGTCGGCACCCACTCACTCCAACTTGTGGAGATAGCCCATAATATGGGGACCTTTGCCCACAATGTGGGGACCTCACTGTGCACTGTCTTTAAAATGCTATGCATGATGCAATCGTAACTATATCCTTTGCCATAACCACTTCATCCCATCACATAAAAATAATATCCAGCCACTCAAATAAATAACAAGTGTTAGAAAATAAAAGTTGAGTGAGGGGAATCATGCAAAGTATTATCCCCTTATGGACTTGCCTCAGTCACGGGGACAAAAACCGTGATTTGTAGAATCCCAAACCTGAAGTATCAACACCTGTATCGAAACATTTATCACACTCAATACGACTCATCACTTCAAAGGCATACAAGCAAAATATCACGTTGCTCCTGCTCTCACAAAGACCAAAACCAAAATCTTTACTTTCTTTCTCTCTTTATTGCAGCTAGTATTGAACATAATTAGACGCAGTGCAATCAATCGTGGAGGTGATTTAATTAACTACAACTTACTAGAACTAGCAATCAGATACATACGAATAATCATAAAGCAAAACTGATGCCCGCTAGCGTTGGGTCTAGCAATAATATAAAAACTTGGTCCATCACAAGCATATGTGTCACGGTCTGTCCCAGAAATTAAATAGAGAGTGCTAACTGTTTTCTCCTTTCATGCATATATATACCCCAAAGGCTAGAGACCTAGCAAAACATACAGGTACAAAGCAGAAATCGATGGATTCCAACTAGCTCATGTACAAACAGGTCACTAACCGCTCTTGTACTAGTTATAAGTTATCTACGGTACAGTTTCCTAATGCAATATAAGGAGACCAGCAATATTCTGAAACGAAGCACTAATGAATCTCAAATTCGGCCACATGTCTTGATGCTAAAACATTAATCCACGGTGTATATTGATAAAGTTTGTGTAACCTGCTACTTTTCAACTCCAGCCATGCACACTAATCAAAAACAATCTTCTCTACAGAAGGAGTTGAAGAACCATCAGGAACTAACCTATCGGGACCATTGGTTATTTGGCTAGCAATGGAGAGCGACGACAGACTTGAAGGAGACGGTCGAGGGCGGTGGCGTCGCAGCTTCCCAGTGGTAGCGGCAACGTGACGGCGGCGACACCGCGGAACAAGAGGATGCAGAGGCAGCGGCCTGACGACACTAGCGCTGGAACTCTTTAGGGCAGATTGGCAGCGGCCACTCAGACTATACAGGCTCAACAACAGGAAGCCCTGCGGACCAGCCCGTTACTTACTTCACCATAAAGGGAAATACGTGACTAGCTTTTTGTACTCTAAATCTAAGCAAAACAATAGGGCAACTGGTTGTATTACAGATCTGCACATGCTAGATCGTGCGTTCTAGCACTAGTACACTATTTTTTTTCTTTTTCTTATTCTTCCTCTTTCCAAACCTATATTTAATAGGTATCACAATCATATTCTTTTTACAAGTTAATTAAGCACGAACGGTTGAGCATCAAAATTAATTTCAGGGTATTACACAATGGGTCATGTTTATTAAGTGCATAAAAAGTAATGTGTGCATCAAGTTCGTGAGAGCTTTTAAACAAACTTAACCCATGACAATCCCAATACTTAATTTGGAAGCATAGATAAAACAATATAACATGGTAAACATACTTGGAATAGCATATTAGCTAATAGGTAGATATGGTGGACTCACTGGAAAAACTTGGTTGAAGGTGTTGGAAAACAAGCTTTTACTTGTTGAAGTTTTTGGGCTAGCAAGAGGGAGAAAGTTGACCATCTAAATGCATGCATAAGTGTCCATAGAGCTAACCATTTCATGTTAAACAAAGTAAAGCATCATTCACCATATAAAACATGAATAAGAAATAACTCTAGACAAGACACTTGCATATTAATATTCATTAACAAAGCACATGAATCATGCAACTATATGTATTCTTTTAAATCAACTCAAACATCCTCTTCCCAATATTTTTATAGCATACAACTTAATTCAACCCAAACTTCCTGTAGCTCTCTCATAACATAAATAAAAATTGGTGGTCTCAAAAAAAAAACCAAACCGAAATAACAAACAGAACAAAAACGCTCCAAGTTTATGCGATAAAGTGCAATGAACGAAAAACATAAGTTAGACATGTGCAAACCGAGAGTATGTAGGTTCAGTGGGGTTGTATTCACATCCCCAAGCTTATGGTCTTCACCCTCCTTGGATACCTCTTGGTGCATCTCCTCTAATCCCTATGAAAAGAACTTCAAAACACCGTTTCTCCCATTTCTTTTCTGTGGGGTGACATTAGTAGGCACAAAACAATACAATTGCTTTCTGTAGGAAATCCTTAAACAAACATAAGAAACATGTCCATAAAGTGTATAATGCTGTATTCCTTCTAATAAACTCAATTGGATAAAAAATATTCAAGTTAAAAGCTTAAAGAATGCATAAACCAAAATGGGACAGAATCTGTCCAGAAAACAGCAGCAGCAAAACGTATTTTTTTACCCACTTAAATATGTCGAAAAAATCTGAAAATATTCACGCTTACAGAGGATGAAAAGTTTCAACTACAGCTCAAGTTTCAGCTCATTCGGAGTTACAGAATAGGAATTGAAAATCATACCGTGCACAGATTTGTGCTGTAATAAAATCTCCGACTGGAAAAAGCAACTTTCAAAGCCCAAATGGGTAAAACTTGGCACTTTATTAAAAATTCCAGAACCTAAACTGAAAACAAACTCTCTTGGTACAGCAAGAAGACTCAAAGAAAATCTCAAATAAAAACAACCGGGTTGCCTCCCGTAAAGCGCTTTCTTTATAGCCATTTAGCTAGGCTTCTTACTTGATAGTTATTGTGGACGAAGCTCATGAGGGAGCTTGAACTTTGGTGTGTCCCTCCTCCTTGGAAAGTGCTCCATGCACTTCTTGTGTGGGAACTGAAACTTCGCGTTCCTCTCCTTTGAATCGATTATAGCACCTGTAGTACGAAGAAAAGGTGTTCCCAAAATGATAGGACTAGAGGTTTTATTCCCCATGTCTATTAATAAAAAGTCAACAGGCACAAAAGTCATGTGTAACTCTACCATAACATCACTTACTTTTCCTAAAGAATATTCAATGGAATCATCAGCAAGTGAAAGTTTAATAGAGCATTTTTCAACATTCTTTAATTCAAGCACTTCATATAGTTCCTTAGACATGGCAGAGACACTAGATCCTAGATCTAATATGGCATGGTGTGTCTCTTTTCCAATTGTTACTAGTACCTTGGGAACCCAAATATCCCCAAGCTTAGGTGGTGTCATGGCTTCGTTATTATACCTATTAATTTTCTCATATAAAACATGGCTAGCAATAAAAGAACCAAAACCAGCTTGATTAATATTAATAGAAGGGTCACTAGCAAATTTTTGTAAGATAGACATAAGTTCATGCAAGCTACAACTCTCTAAATCAAGTAGTTGTTCCTTGACTTCACTAAGCATCTTAACTTCTTCTCTCACAAGAGGATCATCACTTTTAGTTTCATTAGCTTCATTCAAACTATTAAGATAAGGCATAAATGGCAAAAAGTATTCAGGATATTGTAACAACTCATTAAAAGTTTCTTCCAAAGTAGGTGGAAAATTTTAAGCAATATTAATAGAACTCACTCCAACCACTGGTGGTGCTTGTGGTTTTCCTGCAGACGTACTCAATAAAGTGGCTTGATTATCAGCTAGTTTTGAAAGGGCTTTATCTAGTCCTTCAGCTTGTAGTTGTAAACCTTTAATATCAGAACTAATGGAAGTGACAACTTTATTCAACTCTTGTATCATGGTATTATGACTAGCAACTTGTTCCATAAGAATTTTATTTGCATCAAGATTATAATTACTTGAAGGCATAGGTTTCCACTTATTATCATTACTACCAGGATATGGAACAAAAGGACGGGTGTTTGGAACATATGGAGGTTTACTATAAGAATTATAGTTGTTGTCACCAAACCCACTATTACCATATCTAACAAAGTTAACATCAACATTTTCAGGATTATTACTCACTAGTTCTTGCAAAGGAACATTCTCAATATTTTGTTTATTAATAAAAGCAAGAATAGTATCCATTTTAGATGACAAGTCACTACTTTCTTCTATGGAGTTTACTTTCTTAGGGGGATTAGGTGCTCTTTCAGTGTTCCATTGACTATAGTTTTGCAAAATACTCTCTAAGATGTTCTTAGCTTCTACTATAGTTTTACTCATAAAAGCCCCTCCAGCAGCAGAATCAAGGATGTTTCTAGACATGTAATTTAGAACATTGTAAAAAGAATGTAATATGGTCCATTTGTTAACCCCATGTGATGGACAAGTTGTAAGCATAAGTTTTATCCTATCCCAAGCCATAGCAACATGTTCATTTTCATTTTTCCTAAAAGAAAGGATATTGTTTCTATTTTGCAAAAATTTAACAGGTGGATAATACTTCTTAACGAAAGCTTCTTTTAAATCATGCCAAGTATTAATAATATCAGTAGGTAGTGAATGCAACCACTCTTTAGCTTTCCCTCTAAGTGAAAAGGAAATAACTTCAGTTTTCGAATATCACTTTCAACATTTTTAAATTTTTGCATGTCACATATTTCAACAAAATCATGAAGATGCATAGAGGCATCCTCCATAGCACTACCACCAAATTGTTCCTTAGTTATCAAGTTCAACAAACTAGGACTCACTTCATATCTCTCAGCTATTATCTTAGGTGTAGCAATAGGCCTAGCAATAAATTGATCATTTGGACTGTTTGTGTAGTCACACAACTTAGTTCTTTCACCCATTGTAGCAAGTTTTTATGTGTTTTTTAATTTTTAATGCAAAACTGAAAATAAAATGACACTATATAATGCAAACCGAAATGATCAAAGTAAAATAAAATGCAAAACTGAAAATAAAATAACAAACCGAAATATAGAAATGACAAAAACAAAACAAAATAAAATGCTTTGAAGGTAAAGATGGACGAGTTGATGCTCACGTAGGTGCAACCTCCCCAAGCTTAGGTGTTCGCACACGTTGGTGATGTTGACTTTGTTGTGAGATTACCTTCCACTAGTTCCCCAGCAACGGTGCCAGAAAACAGTCTTGATGGGTGTAAAGATAGTACGCTTAGGTTGAACTCCAAGTGCAGAGTTTGTAGATATGGAAGACTTCTTTTCCCCACAAGGGTGACTCGAGGGTTTATATCGAACTCTCGGGGAACTGTGTGTCGAAGATTTACCCTCTTGTCCTTCTCTTGATTACCTGCAAAACAAATCAAGATATTTTGTGCCCCCAACCTCACCAAGTGATTATCAAGCACAAGGTGTGAGCAAAGAGATGAAAACAAAGTAAATGCAAAGCAAGAAATAAATATGTAATGATGGTAAATAAATATGCAAGGATGATGTAAATGATAATGGATGATATTTTTGTGTTTTGGATGGTGTTTGCAAGATATAAAGTGTTTTTGTATTTTCGGATTTTTAAATAACCGAAAGTGTAAAGTGCTAATAAAGTGTTGGAAAGGTGTTTCTTATGATTAAAAATGGACTGGGGTTCATGGTTTCACAAATGCACTCTCTCTTTTATATAATGGTAGATAATGGAACATAGGAATTGACATATGAGATTGCAACAAGACAAGTTATTAATAATATGGGCATCACATCCTAACATAGAGATATTTTGGTTATTAATCTCTCTTATACTCCACCAAGATGCGAACTAAATCATAACACCTCAGTAATTAAGATAAACAGAGTATAGCTTTTAGTTCATTGACATGAAGTTTAAATAAGAACATGCTAGATCTAGTCATGGTGATAGTGGCAATGTCACCCACATATCCCCGGTAGCATGCTATTTCCTTTATCAATAGTGAGGCAACAAAGTAAGGTAAAAACCCAAGTGGATCACGGTATTGCTGTCAACTTACCACAAAACCACCCCCCGTTACTCCAACTAATGCACACGTTCCCCCTCACACGCCCTCATACACATGTTGGATCAAAACACATAGTCAAGAACGGGGTACATAATATGCATCTACTTCCATAACAAAGACATAATAATTGCAATCATCATAACATATATCAACTTAAGATCCACCACAAAGGTATTACATATATGACCATAATCATGTTCAGCAGCTCATATGGCACTAATTAGTGCAGCTCAAGAGAGAGGAGAGATACATAAGTTACTTCCACAAACCCATAGTCTAGGGGTGGACAACTCCCTCTTCATCGTGGAGACGGTGGAGAAGTCGTTGGAGAAGGTGGAGACCACACCGGCAGCGCCCCGCCGAAGTTTCCCCCCACCAATCTGCAGCTCGAGATCTCTGTTTCGTGGTTTCTGTGGTTCTGCGGCGCTCCCTCCGAAAGGGCTCGGGAGACTATTTTTATAGGCGTTTTTAGGTCAAGACGAAGCCACGGGGACGAAGATCGACGGCATCGGAGCCTCGAGGGGGCAAAGGGGGTGCTCCACGTGGCCAAGGTATCTGGCCGCGTGGGCCCACCTCTTTGGGCCCTCGGCCTTCCACTTTTGCTCTTCCTTTGCTCGTAAGCCTTGGTCCTTCCAAAAACTGATGTTCGCTAAGTTTCAGGTCATTTCGACGGCGTTTGGGACCCTAAAACATCAAAATATAGAAAAAGGGGTTTTCTGACAGTGCAGGGTTAATTCCAAATAAATAGGGAAAGTGTGAAATATTCCTAAAATCATTATAAAACATTGATATAACCCTTATATGATGCAAATATGGATGAAATATGAGTAATACAATGCAAAGTTCATGTATGCATTTTACATGCATCAGATGCCCATATGATTAGTAACTTGTCATGAAATATTGTTTGCAATCTAATATGTCAATTCCAGTGTTCCATTATCTACCATTTATTAAAGAGAGAGTGCATTTGTGAAACCATGAACCCCGGTGCATTTTTAATCATAAGAAACACCTTTCCAACAACTTTGAACCACTTTTCATTTTCAGCCATTTCAAAATCCAAAAATACTTTTATTACTTGCATTCACAATATAAAACCCAAAAATACTATCAGCATTCATATCTATCATGTTTGCATATTTATTCAACATCATCAGTATAGTATCACTGTTTTCTGGCGTTGTTGCTAGAGAGATTTATCCCACTAGTTCCAGACACCACACTGTTTTCTAGCACCGTTACATTATCACCCATATGATTATTTTATTTTCATTTCTTTGCTAACACGTTGTGCTTGACAACCACTTGGTGAGGTTGAAGGCACAAAACAGTTTGTTTTATTTTGCAGGTATACCAAGAGAAGGACAAGAAGATAAAGCTTCTACACACAGTTCCCCGAGAGTTCGATATAAATCCCGAGTCACCCTTGTGTGGAAAACATGTCTTCCACATCTACAAACACTGCACTTGGAGCTCAACCTAAACGTATTATCTTTACGCCCATCAATAATATAAATAGAGTATGATTTATTCATCTAAGTGCAAAAGTCTATAATAAAGAAAAGCAATTCTTGCGAGTGAGGCAAGCTAGGCATTGTTTTGTAATACATCCTACCTCTAGCGTACTGTAAGGCCCCCCTCTTGTGTTGACATCTTCCATGATGATATCTGATAACTTCATCTGGGTGCGATGGAAGTCTTCTCTAAGTTCAGCATCGATGATTTCCCCCGCAAATTTGGTCAATTCTCAGAGCCTAGACGGCATCCTCGTCTTGTCTACATCCCGGACATACCCTTTAAGGCGATGGAGGACGTAGAAGGCCTCCTTCATGCTGCCAGGCTGCTGCTTAATGCAAGGGAACTTGGTCACATGCCTGAACCGGTGTGTGTTCTCATTCTTCAGAAATTCCTGTTTATTTTCGAAGGGGCCTCCCTTCTGGGCGTAGCCTTAAGAGCCTCATCGAGAACACCCTTTATTCTGGTGTAGTCTTTCTTCATAACCAAACTCCCTGAGTCGAAATAAGTGGCAATGGACCACCTCGGGTTTAAGATGATGAGTATGCAGTACTTGTCCCTCCTTAACACAATTGAAACGGAATGTTGGAAAGGATCAGCAATGGAAGAACTCTATGAGAAAGCTTAAGTTACGATAGCGGCGAGCGGATGTGTGTACTTACTCTGAAAGAAAGGCACAAGAAGGCTGTTCCTCTTCTTGTTGCTCAGCATGAACCTCTGTAGGTACTCCGTCGCCATGGTTCGTGTCCCTTATCCTTCCACCAGTTGGCTGTCACGCATGTAGTAGGGATCCGTTACCGCGACGTACGGGTTTGCCTCTTTCTTGATCTTCATCGCAAGATTGAGCGCGTATAGGCGGACCAAGTTATAGTCCAGCCGTCTAGAGTGAAACAGCTTAAAGACGTCCTCGTATGCTATGAAGAATATATCCGCGGGGGCTTCATGGACGAAGTCCAAGTCCTTTGGCACCTTGATCGTGAACACCGGGTAATTTGGATGCTTGTCTTTAAGAAGGATGCCCTCCAGCGTCAAGATAGATTCATGTAAAGTGACCATGTGTCCACGTGCGAGGCGGAGCAGCTCCGGAGGCAGTATCGGTTTACCAGCTTCATGAACTCGTGTCAAGCCATCCGCAGAGGCGGCTGGCCTACTTCTCTTCCTGTGTTTCTTCTTCTTCACCTCCGGAGATTCCCCTCCCTCGTGAACCGACTTATGCAGTGTGCCAGGGCTGAAAATGTTAGCCGGTTGATATTGATCGCCGGCCTACGGAGGTGCGTCTTGAGATAAACCCTGGAAGATCAGGCGCTGCGAGTATGCAGTGGGACGAGCAGGTTTGCCGTGGGGGCGAAAGGGTTCGTCATCCACATGTACATGAGGCATGTACAAACCTTCCACGGCGCCAGTGTTGAGGAAGGCATCGACGTCGGCATTATCCTGATCATCATCGTCATCGTCAATGATTTCAAGAAGTATCCAATAATGTTTTATCTTCAAAAGAGAGTCTTGCATAGAAGTTATCAGCAATAATATTACCTGGAAGATCATGAATGGGGCATTTGAGCATTAGTGACTTCAATCTCCCCCAAGCTTAGGCAATACTTTCTCCATCATGAGGACAGAAATTATATATAGAATTCCGATCTTGGTGAATCTCACTTGGAGAATAAAATTTAGAATAAAAGAGAGGTACAATTTCCTCCCATCCAAGAGAACTCCTGTTCTTCAACAATTTATACCAAAGCGCAGGTCTCCCAGTAAGTGATATGGAGAATAATTTCTTCCTAACTTTGTCCATTGTAATACCCGCACACTTGAACAACTCGCATAATTCATGTAAAAACAGTAAATGATCACCGGGGTGGACAGTTCCATCCCCTTCATAGCGGTTATCCATAACACGATCAATAATTTTCATAGGTATTTTAAATGGCACTATTTCATCAGGTGGCGCCTCATTTTCTACCTCAGCAGTGGTAGAAGCCTTTCCAAACAGGAAAGCAATAGATCCTCTCTCCATAATTAAGCAAATTAGGAGACAGAAATAAAAACAACACTTACAGCTAAAGTTTTCCTTACCAATTCCACTTACCAAAAGCGCTAAGCTCCCCGGCAACGGCGCCAGAAAATAGTCTTGATGACCCACAACTATAGGGGGTGTATCGTAGTACTTTCGATAAATAAGAGTGTCGAACCCAACGAGGAGCAGAAGGTGCTGACAAGCAGTTTTGATGAGGATTTCACTATAAACACTAGCAGACAAGTTTTTAGGAGTTTTTGATAATGCAGATAAATAAAGTGCGAGTAAATAGAGAGCGCGGCAATAATAATTGCAGCGAGTGGCCCAATCCTTTTTAGAGCAAAGGACAAGCCGGTTTGTTTACTTATGATGACCAAACGTTCCTGAGGACACACGGGATTTATGTCTAGTGCTTTCGCTTCATATAGATGATTAATCTTTAGTGTTTCGATAAGTGTTGTGTGGGTGAACCTATGCTAATGCACCGCCCTTCCTAGGACTAATACATACTTGTGATTATACCCCTTGCAAGCATCCGCAAATACAAGAAAGTAATTAAGATAAATCTAACCACAGCCTTAAACTCTGAGGTCCTACCATCCCTCGTGCATCGAGATACCAACGGGGGTTAGGTTTCTGTCACTCCGGCAACCCCACAATTAATATTCGAATACACAATGCATTCCCCTAGGCCCATAAAGGTGAAGTGTCATGTAGTCGACGTTCACATGACACCACTAGAAGAATAGCACCACAACTTAAATATCAAACCATTAAATATTACTGAACATAGTTCACTACTAACATCTAGTCTTCTCCCATGTCCTCAAGAACTAAACGAACTACTCACAACACATCATGTGGATCATGATCAGAGATGATATAATGGTGGATAACAATCTGAACATAAACCTTAATTCAACGGTTCCACCCAATAGCATCAATAACAATAGTAATCAACACCGGGAGAGTTTCCCCTATAAAATGCACAAGATTCAGCCCTAGATGTTACAGCGGGAACGGAGTGGAACGATGGAGATGACGGTGTCGGCGGTGGAGATGGTGGTGATGATGATCCCGATGAAGTGCAGCTCGATGACGGTGACGATGGCGACGATTTCCCCCCTCCGGGAAGGGATTTCCCCGGCAGCTTTTCAGCCTGCCGGAGAGCTTTTCTCTCTCGGTGGTTTCCGCCTCGTGGAGGCGGCGGCTTTGTTTCTGGTCTATCCCCCGTGTCTTAGGTTTTCGGGGGGATGAAGTACGCGAAAGGGCAATGCCAGAAGTGGGCCAGGGCGGCCTCACAAGGTGCTGGCGCGGCAGCAAGGGGGGCCGCGCCGACACCTCATGTGGGCCCCTGGGGCCCACCTGGGTCTCCCCTTTTGGCTCCCTCCGGCATTTGGCAAAATAGGAACTTCCAGATTCTTCATTTTGTTTTCCGAGCTTTGCAAATATTGTATCTTGACGGTGCTTTTTCCAGCAGAATCCAGACTCCGGTGATTCATCCTCCAATAATCATCAAACATGCAAAATAGATGAAATAACATAAGTATCATCTCCAAATATGAAATATATCAATGAACAACAGTAAATTATGATATAAAATAGTGATGCAAAATGGACGTATCAATGGGCAATGTTGTTTATTTCGTGATAAGTGGAACATAAATAGACGGAATCAGATTTCCTTATATTGGGCATGATACTGTATGACTATGCTACTTTTCAGTTACATTTAACATATACTTTTCGACTTGAAACTAATGTAAAACATTTGTTCTGAACTTAAAGATATGTTTTCAGAAGGTGTCAAACTTAGGTGTGTAGCATCATAAGTGGTTCTTATTTTCTCTCTGCGGTTATTATGTTCCTTATATTTTATGAAGGTGTGTTTTCTGCATTCCATATTTTATTTAAAGCTCCCGTTGTTTCCTAGCAGTAGTATTTGTTCTTTTCACCGGCATACCATTTTGGACTGTGTGCATCATGTATATTATTGTTAGCAGGAATGTATGCCTGAACAAGTTTTATAATTGCAGGGGTAAATCACAATCAGTTTAAGAAACCTATTTTAAGCATTCTTCAGCGGGTTACCGCCATGTGGTTTACTGGTTTATACTCATCAAGTCATCAGTACTCTTTCCACTAGCAATTTGTCCCTACCAGATAAAGAACTGCTTCTTTGGGAAAGGTAGATGCTTTTGATTATTTGTAGTGTCCTATTATTTTGTATTTAGTATGGGAATAGGAAACTATGCAACAAACTAGCTATTTAGTTTGCACCTTCGGCATAAATTTTTCTGCCTGACGGCATGTTACTACACTATAAAATGAAATTCGTTCCCCTATATGTTCAGCATTGTAGTCGTTTGGTTTTAAATTTTTCACATTATATTTTTGTTGACTTTGTATGAATATATGACATTAGTAAAGGTATCAACCACAACTAGAGACGACACTCTAATCTGAAATCAAGCACTATGCCATTTCATGTTTCCTGTTGCTTGAACTTAGAGCGGCAATGAGTTGCCTGGTTCTTTTATTTAAAGTAATCCACTTACATACTCAACGGTTTTCTGTATAATATGTGCTAGCCTTAATGATATCTACATGAGTATCCTCCTCAAGCTATGAGCTCTTGCGCAGATTAAACTTGTCAACTGGAGCATTTCCTCCAAACCCAAGGGTTGTTCCATGCTAACATGAATATGAACTTCTTGGTGGTTCTTAGTTTCTTTTATGTATTAGTACTATTTTTTACTTTATGTGTGAGGCATAGGCCTTCTCCCATGTCCGCAAATGACATGTTCAGCAATGCTTATCTTGAGATGAGAAAAGAGTGTTATTGTATTAATGGTCAATCTAATAAGATACCCGTTTATACCACATTTCGATGATTACGATGGCAAACACATTGGCCTTTATGCATGACACCCATGCCTTCTCTCATGTCCTGGAGTGATACCCAGTGGAGGATATCATTGTTCAGCATTATAGACAGTTGACAAGATGCTTTGACCAGTGTCGGAACCCTCTTATTGTCATCACTGTTGCTCCCTTTTACCGTTCTTAAGTTTGTGTGTACCAGAACAGTTCATTGTTTATTTATGGGGCAATGTATTATGGAAATAAGCTGTAATAGTTATGCACGGTTTTACCATAGCTATCAAGGGCATAGAATCATAAAAAGTCTTCCAATAAGATGGTATGTACAACTTGGCTCTATTAATTTGGAAATTTATGTCCTCCAAACAGGTCGCTGCAAAGCATTGTTCCTTGTATTTTGGGGTTTCTTTTATGCTGATGTTAGATTGGTCGGGGGCTGGGTGTATATGTCCTCCTCTATTGTGAATTAGGCTTCCGTTTTGGCCAGTGTTTTTTTCCGACCAGATTCGTGATCACGCGCTTTCTTACGGTGAATCGTGCTCGGGCTGGCCGTAACTTTAATGGTATTGTTGCTAACTTTGCTGTTTTTGTTTGGATTTTTTGTTTTGTTGGGGCCTGCTGCCTTTTTTTGAAAGCCTTGTTTGCAATGTGTTCGCTCAGTTCGCATTGAATGCCTCTTTTGCTCGTTTGATGCGGGCGGTCCTCATCGAACAAATGTCCTCCTGCACTTTCCATCTTGGTTTGTTCTTTTCATATTGCGGAGCTGGATCATGGCCTCCGTGATTGTAGAGCGTGCTGGTATACGACTTACTCGGTTCTTTGGTTTGTGTTGATTTCTCCACTTTTTTCTTGCGGGGTTCAGAATCTTCTCTGTTGTGCGTAAGCGGAAGATGGATTAGACATTTTACCGGCTGTTTGGATGTCTTCGGTTCACTTGACCCTATTTGGGTCGTTGATGTGTAAGGTGTGCTTTCAACTGCACGCGAAGTTGCCACGCCACCTTATAAGATATGAAACAGTTTAACGCAAGAAGAAAAACGGGCGCAACAAAGCGCGCCTTATCCTTCTGGTAGGTACTATACTATGATTACTTCCAGCGGGGCCGTCCACCAGATTGGGGTTGCACGGGCCAGCCGAGTTCAGGCCTAAGGCCGCTGTCTAGTTTCTTTTTCAGAGGTAGATGTGTTTCCTTTTTTAATGAGAGGAGTGACGCCACGATGGGAGCAGTTCCATCCAATGTGGTTGAGTATCAATCTTCGACTTATCAGATGGATATAAATATAATTAGTTAATTTCAAGAATTAATTTGGAGCCTCTCAGTAAACTAGATAAATCCCGCGCCTTGTTGTGGAAAATATTTTACTAAATTGTAGTATTATTCAACAAGTTAACTCCTAAATGATCAAGAAAATAAGGAATACATGTATGTATTTTCACGCCCATTATTTAGAACGATACATGACTATAATGGTTCAGACATAAGACCAATTCTCCATTCCTGGTACATATCATTCAAAATTGGAAAAACAGCTGGACACTCAGATCAGAGAATTATATGGTCATTTACCCACGGAACAAACAGGTTTAAAGCTCTATATAGGATAATATGCCCATTTTTTCACATTGATTTCTAGCTATATCAGAAGCTAGAACTCTTCGTGTTTTTATTTCTTCACCCGGTGTCTTCGTTACCGATTGGCTCCAATCTTTTTTTAATTTTTTTTAGAAATGGGTCACCCGGTCTCTGATGCACACAGCTTTATTTATAAATAAACGCGATAATAAACGCGATAGTGTGAAAGTTTTACATCCAGTATTATAACTCAAAGAGCACACACAGTAAACACAAAATCAGTCAATCGAAGAACGCAACGTTATGCATTTAGTCTTCTAGATTCAACCATCCTCCCGTGCACAAGATACACCGCACAACCGCTAGCATGCAGATACATCAGGTATCCATAATCGCCCGGTGATCCACTAGTAGGAGTAAGGACCATGAATGTATCCAGTAAATTGCTTTGTTGACAACATGCAAATAATGAACATTATTCGTTTTGTTAAAAATAACATCATTCCGACAATTCCAGATGGACCACGTGAAAGCTGCTATGCCGATACGTATGCGTGCTTTCGTGTTAGAATCAATTTCATTAAGCCAAGTACCAAACATATGCGCAATGCTAGTAGGAGGCGTGATGCTAAAAGTAAAATGAATTAATCTCCAAATGTGGCAAGCAAATGAGCATGATATAAAAAGGTGTTGTACTGATTCATCTTCGTTGCACAGAACGCACTTAGTGCAACCGGTCCAATGTCTTTTAATTAGATTATCTTTCATTAGAAGCACCTTCGATGAAGGAACAACAAGAAGATTTTAATATTTAAAGGTATTTTTAACTTGCACAAATATTTCCTAAGATTCGAGGTATGTCCATTCATCAAACTAGATGATACCCCGCGCGTTGCGGCGGTATTTTCAGCAGACTTTGGAAGAAAGATTCATATATAGTTTTATGAGAACTTTGATGTAAATCAGGGATTTTATTACATGATGTGAGTACTGTATGAGCACACTGGTTTAGTTTCTAAATAATCTTCTCACCGGAAAGGATAGTCATGTGATGTCTCTTTCCATGTTTCATGTATTCCATTGTGAAGAACGGAACGTCTGATCCAAGTAAGCTTTTGATGTCAGCACGTGAAGGTGATCCTTGGTTCTCCTCCTGTAAAGTGAGATGCAGCGGTTGATTCATGTCCTTCACGTTCTGTATTGCTTCAGTATACTTCTTGCGAGCTTCTATTAGGCGATTCATTGTTGACGGAAGTATGTATGCGGTGGTCCTCATTGACGTGCTGGACAGAAAGAACAGTACATGAAGTGTAACATCCCAATTTTTCACAAAAATAAAATTCCATACATGGCATGCATCATTGTGGGGACCCCGGACTAGCTGTCCGAAATACCGGATTATGCTTAACACAACGATCCCGTGATCAGTCTGTCGTTGCACATAATCCGAACTGAATACCGAAGTTTACATCCATTACAATACCGCATTAAAGTCTTACATAAACGGTCATTTAGACCAAGTCTTACATAGGTGCCTTCAGGGGCCAAACCAAAATAATCAGCGGAAACTACGGCGTAGAAGACATCATATCCTAACAACGACCCGACAGGCAGTCGACTTATGGAGATCCCTAGTTTGCATAGAAGTCGCCATACTCCTCCTTGGCGTAGTGCTCCTCGAGGTCTGGCTACGACAATAGCCAGGGACGAAACCATTATGAGTACATTTGATTGTACTCGCAAACTACCCCAACATGAGTATGCACTAGTCTCATTTTAGTTTCATACTTTTATTTATGTAAAACATCTCTATATCTTTGTTGAAAAAGGTAAGAAAATTTTATAACTATCCTTAATATAATGTCCTATTTTATCAGTTTCTCCAAAACTCCTCCTTTTTCTGACCATAACCTGTCATGGTTCATGGTCTCCAACAACCTCATACCGATCCGTTGGTATAGGTGTATGGAACATTCTCCACTTCTCTTTTCGTTTTAAAACTCAAATCTTTTAAAACTTGCACATGGTCAAAGTAGGGCCTCTCAACTGTCCATATCCGAGGACTTGGCTATTCGAATAGTTTTACACTCTGCAGAGGTAGCACGCTTTTCCCACATCCATCCGGTAACTCATCGTGTCAGCCACGTCCCGCCATACAAGGTGTATGCGAAGTTGAGACACTGATCCTAGCCTGTCCTTTGCTCATGCTAGTATAGGACCCTGCCCATATGACACTTTCCATCAACACTTAACCCAGCCCGTCGGGATCTAAGTGTGAGGACTCATAGTTTTGCCTGGCGGTGTATAGGGGACATCCTTCTATCCTCCTCCTTATCTTTCCATAGAGTTTGAGCGAGGACCCAGGTCAGGGGTAGGTCACCAAACCATCTCCTCATGCATAACGGAGTCAGCTCCGTAGATGAGGTATCCCATACTAATATGAGCAAATTATATGACCAAGCCCTTTCCCATATGTGGGTAAATGTGGTCGCACAGGGTATTGGCTGATTGACGTAAGTACAAAGACACAATGTGCGTTTTATCAAAACCACCATTCTCCTTTTCTCCACTTCAACACCAACATCTCGGCGCTTCATAGCCACACAGGTGTTTTCAAAGGGGTTTTGAATAAACAATCTTTATTTTTCCCATCCTATAATTTGATATAAATTATCTTATATTTCTACATAGGGTGGCAAAATAATTTCCATATACTTTTTGAAATGGTTTTGGAAAAATCTTTGCTTTAAGAATAAATCGTGTTATGAAAATAGATGCATGTATTAGGGTGCAAGCTCAGAGAGTAGCTTGCCTTGCTCGGCAAAGTGATCTTGGTCTTGATCTTCAGGTTCCACGAATTCTTCTTCCTCGATAAGTCCGACAACGTTCTCGTCTAATTCACAATCAAACAAATACAAACAATCACTAACCTACTCAATCAACATCACAACAATACAATCTTGAATGCTCTAAATAGCCACTGCATACATCAAGCAACACAATTTGGTTTCCATTTAATTGAATTAACCATTATTTAATTATGTCTTAATTATGGCAGAACCTAATTCAGCATGTTTAATTACATATCTCAAGTTCTGTTGGTCACAAAAATACAAACTAAATTTCTACAGAAAGCTACTGATGTGTAGAAGACAACACAATTTGATTTGGATTAATTGGAGTTACCAAACTCCCTACATAATTGTTTTAATCCAGAAGCTTAATAATCAAGTTTTAGCTATCAATCAAGTTCTGTTGATCCTAAAATTAAATCCTCTTATGGGTAACTAGCCATGATTAAATGTGACCCAAAAAAATTGGTCTTAACTCATTTGGCCTAATAGAGTATCAGAAACAAACAAGTTTAGATTTTAAACCTTATGTGGTATTTTTAATAATACATTTTTATTATTTATCTAAATGAGGTCAAACCACTTGGGTTGGTTAAACAATTTCATAAGCTTTCCAGAACATTTGGATTTGATTTATTTGGACTTGTAAATCTCGAGATATTGAATTTCAAAGTTATATCCAGTACTGAAATTCCAGAGAGATTTAAATTAGAAAAACAGCTCTGTTCTGGATAATGTTGAGAATCCTGACGGGTGGGGTCCACTCGTCAGTGACTCAACCGGAAACAGTGCGCGCGCTGGAAATGTTTAAAAGTCTGACGAGCGGGACCCGCTCGTCAGTGGCTGTTCTCAGCGAAGGGGTACGCTGCCGTGGATCAAAGATCCAACGGCTGAGGATCTAGTACACCGGCGACGACCTAAAATGGGCGGCGCCGTGGCTCCGGCGACGGCGAGGTCGGCAATTCGCTCACCTAGGGGGCTCGGGAAGGTGCGCGGATGATGCAGATCGACGGCGGAGGCTCGGGGAAGATCGCGGAGGCTCGGCGACGAGCGGCTGCTCCTCCGCGGTCGTGCTCCAACTCCGGCAAGGTTCCTGCGTCGCTCCTGGGCACGAATCAGAGAGGAAAGAGGGGCGGGTGAGTGCGGTGTTAATGGAGAGGGGATTGCATGCCACAGAGGAGAGAAAGAGAGGGCAGCACGGCTCGGCCGGGATCGTCTTCTACCTCGGGCACGGCGAGCTCGAAGATGGCCACGGGCGGCAGTGGCTTTGCAGCTACGGCTCCGCCCTCCTGGCGGTGCACGAGTGGGGGTGGAGCAAGGGAGAGGCGGTGGTGGAGTGTGAAGAAAATGAGAGGGCTCGGTGAGCTTATAAGGCCGAAGCTCGGTCCATGGTGGACGTGGTGCTGGAGCGGTCCAGAAGGGGCTAGGGCTCGCGATAGGGGGCAGTGAGGTGCGGCTACGGTGTTGGGGTGCAGAGGGACAAGGTTGGCGGCGTGGGGGCGAGCTGCGCTTGCTCGAGTGGGGGACGGCCGTGGGAACGTTTGGGCGGCGCTCGGCACGCACGGCGTGTCGAGAGGGCTGCGGGTGCGGGCTCCTGCTGGGCGTTTTGCTGCGTTGAGAGGGAGCAGAGAGGTGAGGAAGAGAGGGGCGGCATGGCGCGGCCAGCACGGCGTCGACACCTTCGTGGCCACAGTGCCGACCATGGCGGCTGTCCCCTGGCGCTCCTCCTCGTCCCCGGCCCAAATTCCTCGGCTTCTTCGAGTGCGGTGAGGTGAGTGGAGAGGGGGCAGTCGAATGGAGGCAGTGAATCGACGAACTCCGATCGAATTCGATCGAATTAATCTCGGATTTGGGGAAGAACACAACACTGTCACCAGGTGTTCGACGAAATGTGTGAACCAAACATAATTTCCAATTTCTGAGATTTGTTTTCATAATTTGCTTCACACATGTTTATCAAGATTTGTTGTGCTATTTGATTATTTATGGGACAAGTGCAACATAGCACATTTCTTGATTTGAATAAGATAAAGAAAGAAATAGAATTTAAATTTAGGTTTTTGAAATTAATACTTGGAGAGGGAAAAGTTGTGGAAATAAAATGGGAGTGATCATATCACCACTCCTCTAAATTTTGTTTGAATGAAAAACAAATGATTTCTCCCTTGGAGAAATGGTGTGACACTTGTCACATTGTTTTTATTGTTTTATCTTTTGTTTTGTTTATTTTCTTTTCTTCAAGTTTTTAATTAGAGCTAACAAACAACACATTCACAAGAAATAATTATCACAAGCAGCAATATGAAATCAACACATATTAATTCATAAAAAGTTTTTGTTGGCCCACATTTTTGATATAATAATACTGATTATAATTTTGGGATGTTACAGATCCTTCCCTCCTTAAAATAAATCTCGTCCCGAGATTTGCTAGGTTTGGGCACTAAAGAGGTTTGGGAATTCGCTTCTAAGATAGTCTTCGCGTTCCCAAGTTGCTTCATCTTCAGAGTGGTTAGTCCACTGGACTTTGTAGAACTTGATCGCGCGTCTTCGGGTAAGACGAACATCTTCGTCGAGAATCTTGATGGGTCTCTCACGATAAGTCAGATCTTGATTCAGGTCGATGGAGAGGTGGTCGATGTTTTTGAAAACATCAGGCTGGTCAGGAACTTCAAGACATTTCCGGAGCAAGGAAATGTGGAAGACATCGTGATAATCTGCTAACTCTTGGGGCAACTCTAGTTGATAAGGTACTTCTCCTCGACGAGCAATGATCTTAAAGGGTCCAATATACCTTGGCGCTAATTTTCCTTTGACATGGAAACGCTGCATTCCTTTAAGGGGTGTCACTCGGAGATAGACATAATCTCCGACACTAAAAGTGACATCACGACGCTTGGGATCAGCGTAACTCTTCTGACGGGATTGGGCAGTTTTAAGACGCTCACGGATAAGTTGAACTTGTTCTTCAGCCTCACGGAGAGTATCCGGTCCAAACAATTTGCCTTCTCCGGTGTCGGACCAATTCAGGGGCGTACGACACTTCCTGCCGTAAAGGGCTTCGAAAGGGGCCATTTGCAGACTAGACTGGTAACTATTGTTGTAGGAGAACTCTGCAAATGGAAGACAATCTTCCCACTTGGAACCATACTATAGAACACACGCGCGAAGCATGTCCTCTAATATCTGGTTCACTCGCTCAGTTTGGCCTCCGGTCTGGGGATGATAAGCTGTGCTAAACGCTAACTTGGTTCCGAGGGCTTCGTGAAGGGCTTTCCAGAACCTCGAGGTGAACTGTGTGCCTCTGTCAGATACAATCTTCTTAGGCACACCATGCAGGCTTACTATTCTGGAAATATACAGGTCTGCCAACTGATTTCCCCGATAAGTGGTATTGACGGGAATGAAATGGGCAACCTTGGTTAGTCGATCAACGATGACCCAGATTGAGTCATGGCCTCGGTTGGATCTTGGAAGTCCGGTAATAAAATCCATTCCAATTTCATCCCACTTCCACTCGGGAATTTTCAGAGGTTGAAGCAATCCAGCGGGTCGCTGATGTTCAGCCTTGACTCGCTGACATATATCACACTTGGCTACAAAAACACCAATCTCTCGCTTCATTCCGTGCCACCAAAATCTTTCACGAAGGTCTTGATACATTTTGGTTCCGCCGGGGTGGATTGAATAAGGGGTCTCGTGGGCTTCCTTCAGGACTAACTCCTTAAGTTCCGTGATATTGGGCACACAGATACGACCATTGAATCTCAACACTCCTTCAGCATCTTCGGTAAAACCGGGCGCTTTGCCGAGAGAAATCTTCTTTTTAATTCCTTCTATGCTTTCATGACCTTTTTGGGCTTCCTTGATTTGATCTATCAGGGTTGGGGCTAACTCTAAATTGGCGAGATAACCGCGGCTAACAAGCTCTAGTCCAAAATCTTTGAACTCTTTGAACAAGGCTGGCTGTTCGGCTTGGATCAAGGCATTCAGGGTGCAAGGTTTGCGACTAAGGGCATCGGCAACTACATTAGCCTTTTCGGGGTGATAATGGATCCCAATATCGTAATCTTTGATTAATTCCATCCACCTCCTCTGTCGCAGATTTAACTCCTTCTGGGTGAAGATATACTTCAAGCTCTTATGATCCGTATAGATCTCGCAACGATGTCCCGCAAGATAGGGACGCCACATCTTCAGAGCAAGAACAACAGCAGCTAACTCCAGGTCATGGGTTGGGTAGTTCTCTTCATGCGGTCGCAACTGCCGGGACAGATACGACACCACTTTGCCTTCTTGCATCAGAACGCAACCAAGTCCGAGGCGTGATGCATCGCAATAGACGTCGAAACTCTTGGTGACGTCTGGCATAGTCAGGACGGGGGTTGAGGTCAGTCTCTTCTTCAATTCTTGGAAACTCTCTTCACACTTCTGAGTCCATTCAAACTTCTTGTCCTTTTTCAGCAGTTGGGTCAGGGGTTTGGCTATACTGGAGAATCCTTCAACGAACTTGCGGTAGTAACCCGCCAGTCCGAGAAAGCTTCGGATTTCAGTCACACTAGTTGGGGCTTTCCAGTCCACAATGGCTTGGATCTTCTCTGGGTCAACAGAAATCCCTCCAGCAGACACAACATGTCCGAGAAATGCCACTTCACTGAGCCAAAACTCACACTTGCTAAGCTTGGCATACAACTGGTGCTCTCGGAGGGTCTTCGGTTTTGGAGTAAATAAGGATGTCATCGAGAAAAACTACCACGAACTTGTCGAGGTACTCCATCAAAATCTTGTTCATGAGATTCATGAAATAGGCTGGGGCATTGGTCAGACCAAAGGACATTACGGTGTATTCAAACAAACCGTAGCGGGTGGTGAAGGCGGTCTTGGGAATGTCTGTCTCTCGGATTTTCAACTGATGATATCCTGTCCGAAGATCTATCTTGGAAAAGACTCGGGCTCCGTTCATCTGATCGAACAGATCCTCGATCTTTGGAAGAGGATACTTGTTTTTAATGGTCACGTCGTTTAACTTGCGATAATCCACACACAGGCGTGTGGTACCGTCTCGCTTGTCCACAAAAATAATGGGTGATCCTCAAGGTGAAGCGCTTGGGCGAATAAGTCCTTTGCTGAGCATATCAGCTAACTGCTTCTGCAATTCAACCAATTCTTCCGGATTCATCCGATAAGGCCTTTGGGATATAGGGGTTGTTCCTGGGATAAGTTCAATTATGAACTCAATATCCCGGTCTGGCGGCATACCAGGCAATTCTTCAGGGAAAACATCTCGGAACAGGTGAACAACACGGATCTCATCTAGGGTGGGTCGAGCTATGCTCTCATGGCATCCTGGTTGGGGTTGACTGGTTTCAGACACATACTCCACTTCTACTTCTTTGTCGGTGGTGATGGATACAACTCTTCTGGCGCAGTTAATTCGACCATGGTACTTGGCTAGCCAATTCATACCAAGTATAACATCTATACCTTGGGTTCCTAGAATGATTAAGTCGACTAGAAACTTTTCTCCTTTGATCTCAAGGGAAACGTCAGGGCAAAACAACTTGGTCTCTATGGTGGATTCTGGGATTTGGATGACCATGGGTTTGGGTAAGAGGTTTCCGACTAAACCTCCCTTAGCAACAAATTCTTGGGTAGCAAAGGAATGGGTAGCACCAGAATCAAACAGAACAGTTGCAGGTACTGAGTTGACAAGGAACGTACCCAGCACAACATCTGGCGCATCCATGGCCTCTTCAGCATTGATGTGGTGCAGACGGCCCTTGGCAACAACAACATTTCCGCGGGGTGCGGCGTTCTTGCTATTTCCATTACGGCCTTGGCCATTGTTCGGTGCCTGTGCATCGGGGCGTGGAACATTCTTCTTAGGATTGGGGCATTCTCTGGAGTAGTGACCCTTAGTGCCGCACTCAAAGCAGACAACATTGGCATTGCGGTTGAAGTTGTTAGAGTTCCCTCCGGGACGGGTATTGTTATTGGGACGGTTGAAGTTGTTTGGGCGATTAGGGAAATTGGGGCGTGGAGTTTGTGGTGGTCGATAGGCCGGCTTGGGGTTTTGTGGAAAGATGCGAGGCTTCTGGTTGCTCGAACCTTCCTGGGCACTCATTCTCCTCTTACGACCTTCAAACATAGACTTGCGCTTGGTCTCCAGCTGGATGGCTTTGTCCACAAGTGACTCCAAATCAAAGAAGTCATGGATAACCAAAGCACACTGCAATTCATCATGAAGTCCATTCATGAAACGCTCCATCTTCTTCTTCTCGGTGTCGGTGTCATCAGGAGCATACCGAGATAAGTCAGTGAACTCATCAAGATAACCTACCACATCCCTACTTCCCTGCCTCAGCTTGCGGAATTCATCCTTCTTCCTCTCAATGAGTCCGCCGGGAATGTGCTTCTTGCGGAACCTCTCCTGGAACTCAGCCCAGTTGATAACATGACCAGCTTGCTGGATCGCCTTGGTAGCTTCCCACCAAGCTCGTGCCGGTCCCGCAAGATAGTGGGTTGCATACAGCACTTTCTCAGGTTCTCCCACGGCAGCAACTTCCAGGTTGTTGTCAATGGTGCGAAGCCAATCATCGGCCTCTAATGGGTGAAGTCCCTTGGAATAGGTAGGTGGGTTGGTCTTCTGAAAATCGCTCAAAGTGGACCGCTGATTTCCTTCGCCATTGCCATTGCCATTGTTGTTGTTGTGGTTGTTGTTTTGGTTGAGATGGGCGGCAGCGATCTGCTGCAGGGCAGCGAGATGAGCTTGACGCTCCTCCCGGGCAGCTTGGCGTTCCTCCATGATAAGCGCAAAAAGTTGGGCGGTGGTTGGGTTCGGTGGTGGTGGTGGTCCTCCGTCCGTGTTGGAGCGACGAGTGTCCACCATCCTGAAGCACACCGGGTATAAGAGGCAAGGCAAAAGGTTTCGACCAAGGGAAAAGGTCGGTCTCGCATAGTGGTTGATTAATTATGGATTATATGGAAAATATTTTACACAGATTAACAAGAGTAACACACTTATATAGCACAACCATCATATCAAAGAGTTCACCACATCAAGCTTACAACATTGCCCTTCAGCTAATGTACACAATACAGGGTTTCCAAAAGAACCACTACTTCGACTCGACTAGCGATAGGGGGTCAACCTAGTCCTGTGGTAGTACTCAAGTCACTCGCCTACTGAGGTGGAACCTCAGGCTCTGCTGCGTCAGCGTCGGACTGGTAGGGTGGCTCCTCCGGGTCCTCCTCCTCGTCCTCGAGAACTGTCTCGAGTGGCTCCTCCTCCTCATCCTCTAACTCCTCCTGGTCGTCCTCCTGCTCATAGTCCATCTCCTCCAGGTAGTCGTCATCGTCACTGAGGAAAGCGTTGTTCTCCTTACGGAGATCCTCGCCCTCCTCCTCCATCTCGTTGGTATGGTGCTCCAGATCCTCGATCATCTCGTCCTGCTATGCCACCTTCTTGCGGAGCTTCGCTATGGTCCTCCTCAGCTGGGTCCTCTTCTTGAGGAGAGCGACCTTCTCCTCCTTCAGCTGCGCCTCACGCTCGCGACTCTCCTTGAGCGAGATGCGCTCAAAACGAGACCGAAGTCTAGCGCACATCAGATCCTCCTGGGTGCGGAAGAGCATAATCTCCATGTCCAGGATATACTCTCCGAACGTCGGGTGTAGAGGGGACCGAATAGGGTGTCCATCATCGGTGCGCCTCCCGTAGAACTGGAAACGGGAGTTCACCAACTCCGCCTTGTGCTCCTCACAAAGTCGGGCTAGCATCCGCTGCATGGCACGACACAGTCCGTCTTCCCAGTGGACGTCCATGGTGGTAAAGATGAGTGTCCTGGATCCGGGGGACTTGATGTTCCCGCGAACAGACGCCTCGACCAACCAAGACAGGTTCCCGTTGCCGAGAGTGTCCACCTGGGCTCCCTTAAACTCTGGAGCGGGGCGACCTAACAGTTTGCTCAACTCGAATAGGTCCTTCTCGAACATCAACTTGCCGTCCTTCTCAAGCTGAACGAACTCGGTGAAATGGATCGCCATCTACAATTTTTAGTCAAATTTTTAAGTTAGTGAGATGACAGGTGTATCAGGATTTTAAATGTAGTGAGGCAACGAGTGAGAATTTTTTAAAGTTTAATAGAATGACGAGTGTGCCAAATTTTAAGGATACAAGGGAAAACGTCATAATTAGTGAGAGTAGAATTTTGCATAAGTGAGAGGATTGGAGATAAGCAATTTTTGAAAATAATTTATTCCTTTATTTGTAGAAATTAACTTTTGTAACGCCTATCTAGCGACCATGCTAATCTAAGGTCTCCTAAAGTCGAGATGGCTCTGATACCAGCTCTGTGGGGACCACGGACTAGCCGTCCGAAATACCCGATTATGCTTAACACAACGATCCCGTGATCAGTCTGTCGTTGCACATAATCCGAACTGAATACCGAAGTTTACATCCATTACAATACCGCATTAAAGTCTTACATAAACGGTCATTTAGACCAAGTCTTACATAGGTGCCTTCAGGGGCCAAACCAAAATAATCAGCGGAAACTACGGCGTAGAAGACATCATATCCTAACAACGACCCGACAGGCAGTCGACTTATGGAGATCCCTAGTTTGCATAGAAGTCGCCATACTCCTCCTTGGCGTAGTGCTCCTCGAGGTCTGGCTACGACAATAGCCAGGGACGAAACCATTATGAGTACATTTGATTGTACTCGCAAACTACCCCAACATGAGTATGCACTAGTCTCATTTTAGTTTCATACTTTTATTTATGTAAAACATCTCTATATCTTTGTTGAAAAAGGTAAGAAAATTTTATAACTATCCTTAATATAATGTCCTATTTTATCAGTTTCTCCAAAACTCCTCCTTTTTCTGACCATAACCTGTCATGGTTCATGGTCTCCAACAACCTCATACCGATCCGTTGGTATAGGTGTATGGAATATTCTCCACTTCTCTTTTCGTTTTAAAACTCAAATCTTTTAAAACTTGCACATGGTCAAAGTAGGGCCTCTCAACTGTCCATATCCGAGGACTCGGCTATTCGAATAGTTTTACACTCTGCAGAGGTAGCACGCTTTTCCCACATCCATCCGGTAACTCATCGTGTCAGCCACGTCCCGCCATACAAGGTGCATGCGAAGTTGAGACACCCATCCTAGCATGTCCTTTGCTCATGCTAGTATAGGACCCTGCCCATATGACACTTTCCATCAACACTTAACCCAGCCCGTCGGGATCTAAGTGTGAGGACTCATAGTTTTGCCTGGCAGTGTATAGGGGACATCCTTCTATCCTCCTCCTTAGTTTTGACGTAAGTACAAAGACACAATGTGCGTTTTATCAAAACCACCATTCTCCTTTTCTCCACTTCAACACCAACATCTCGGCGCTTCATAGCCACACAGGTGTTTTCAAAGGGGTTTTGAATAAACAATCTTTATTTTTCCCATCCTATAATTTGATATAAATTATCTTATATTTCTACATAGGGTGGCAAAATAATTTCCATATACTTTTTTGAAATGGTTTTGGAAAAATTTTGCTTTAAGAATAAATCGTGTTATGAAAGTACCTGCATGTATTAGGGTGCAAGCTCAGAGAGTAGCTTGCCTTGCTCGGCAAAGTGATCTTGGTCTTGATCTTCAGGTTCCACGAATTCTTCTTCCTCGATAAGTCCGACAACGTTCTCGTCTAATTCACAATCAAACAAATACAAACAATCACTAACCTACTTAATCAACATCACAACAATACAATCTTGAATGCTCTAAATAGCCACTGCATACATCAAGCAACACAATTTGGTTTCCATTTAATTGAATTAACCATCATTTAATTATGTCTTAATTATGGCAGAAACTAATTGAACATGTTTAATTACATATCTCAAGTTCTGTTGGTCACAAAAATACAAACTAAATTTCTACAGAAAGCTACTGATGTGTAGAAGACAACACAATTTGATTTGGATTAATAGGAGTTACCAAACTCCCTACATAATTGTTTTAATCCAGAAGCTTAATAATCAAGTTTTAGCTATCAATCAAGTTCTGTTGATCCTAAAATTAAATCCTCTTATGGGTAACTAGCCATGATTAAATGTGACCCAACAAAATTGGTCTTAACTCATTTGGCCTAACAGAGTATCAGAAACAAACAAGTTTAAAATTTCATAAGCTTTCCAGAACATTTGGATTTGATTTATTTGGACTTGTAAATCTCGAGATATTGAATTTCAAAGTTATATCCAGTACAGAAATTCCAGAGAGATTTAAATTTGAAAAACAGCTCTGTTCTGGATAATGTTGAGAATCCTGACGGGTGGGGTCCACTCGTCAGTGACTCAACCGGAAACAGTGCGCGCGCTGGAAATGTTTAAAAGTCTGACGAGCGGGACCCGCTCGTCAGTGGCTGTTCTCAGCGAAGGGGTACGCTGCCGTGGATCAAAGATCCAACGGCTGAGGATCGAGCACACCGGCGACGACCTAAAATGGGCGGCGCCGTGGCTCCGGCGACGGCGAGGTCGGCGATTCGCTCACCTAGGGGGCTCGGGAAGGTGCGCGGATGATGCAGATCGACGGCGGAGGCTCGGGGAAGATCGCTGGAGGAGTGGTGCTTGCTGGGGATGCTCCTGGCGTCGGCGACGAGCGGCTGCTCCTCCGCGGTCGTGCTCCAACTCCGGCGAGGTTCCTGCGTCGCTCCTGGGCACGAATCAGAGAGGAAAGAGGGGCGGGTGAGTGCGGTGTTAATGGAGAGGGGATTGCAGGCCATAGAGGAGAGAAAGAGAGGGCAGCACGGCTCGGCCGGGATCGTCTTCTACCTCGGGCACGGCGAGCTCGAAGATGGCCACGGGCGGCAGTGGCTTCGCAGCTACGGCTCCGCCCTCCTGGCGGTGCACGAGTGGGGGTGGAGCAAGGGAGAGGCGGTGGTGGAGTGTGAAGAAAATGAGAGGGCTCGGTGAGCTTATAAGGCCGAAGCTCGGTCCATGGTGGACGTGGTGCTGGAGCGGTCCAGAAGGGGCTAGGGCTCGCCATAGGGGGCAGTGAGGTGCGGCTACGGTGTTGGGGTGTAGAGGGACAAGGTTGGGAGCGTGGGGGCGAGCTGCGCTTGCTCGAGTGGGGGACGGCCGTGGGAACGTTTGGGCGGCGCTCGGCACGCACGGCGTGTCGAGATGGCTGCGGGTGCGGGCTCCTGCTGGGTGTTTTGCTGCGTTGAGAGGGAGCAGAGAGGTGAGGAAGAGAGGGGGGGCATGGCGCGGCCAGCACGGTGTCGACACCTTCGTGGCCACAGTGCCGACCATGGCGACGTGCGCGCGGGCGGCTGTCCTCTGGCGCTCCTCCTCGTCCCCGGCCCAAATTCCTCGGCTTCTTCGAGTGCGGTGAGGTGAGTGGAGAGGGGGCAGTCGAATGGAGGCAGTGAATCGACGAACTCCGATCGAATTCGATCGAATTAATCTCGGATTTGGGGAAGAACACAACACTGTCACCAGGTGTTCGACGAAATGTGTGAACCAAAAATAATTTCCAATTTCTGAGATTTGTTTTCATAATTTGCTTCACACATGTTTATCAAGATTTGTTGTGCTATTTGATTATTTATGGGACAAGTGCAACATAGCACATTTCTTGATCTGAATAAGATAAAGAAAGAAATAGAATTTAAATTTAGGTTTTTGAAATTAATACTTGGAGAGGGAAAAGTTGTGGAAATAAAATGGGAGTGATCATATCACCACTCCTCTAAATTTTGTTTGAATGAAAAACAAATGATTTCTCCCTTGGAGAAATGGTGTGACACTTGTCACATTGTTTTTATTGTTTTATCTTTTGTTTTGTTTATTTTCTTTTCTTCAAGTTTTTAATTAGAGCTAACAACCAACACATTCACAAGAAATAATTATCACAAGCAGCAATATGAAATCAACACATATTAATTCATAAAAAGTTTTTGTTGGCCCACATTTTTGATATAATAATACAGATTATAATTTTGGGATGTTACAATCATTTCATTGCATTTTGCATTTGCACCCTTGCTTTCAACACTACAAAGAATTTAAATTTTTTTTTTTAAATTTTGACATTGTGCTTCCAAATAGTTAGTTTGGTAACGAATAATTTAAAAGAATTTATATTTTTATTTGTGTCAATTTGGAGTTGTAAAAAAAAAATATAAAAAATTTCAAAAAAGTAATAGGAAAAGAAATTGGAACAAAAAAAAAGTGAAGGAACAGCCCAGCAGCGCAACCCCTCTCTCTCTCTGACGCGTGGGACCCGCAGCTGACGTCATCCATGACGTAAGGTCTTCAACCTCCTAGCGAGATTTTCCCGGCCGAGGAGATCGTTCCAATTACCATTCGAAATCCGAGCGTGTTCTCCACGAAATCCGTCCACCGGGCACCCTATATAAACCCCAGCCCCGCCGCCGTTTCTCGCACCCCGAAACCCTAAACCAATCGCCTCCAGGCTGCCCCAAACTCGAGCTCACGCGTCCGCCATTGCCACCGCCGTCTTCTTCGATTCCGGTGAGTACCGAGCACCTCGAACCCTCCTGTTGCGCTCATCTTCTTGCCGTGTCCGTGCGCACCTTCTTGACACCTTTTCCCTAATTTTCCCACACCAGATCGAGCAGCTCGTCAGCACCCGAAGGTCGCCGCCGCTGTCTTTGTCTCCGGCGAGGAATCCAGGGAGGAGCAGAGCACCCCCGACGTCGTCCACTTCGCCACCGTCTCCGCCTCGGCCCCCTGCACGTTGTGGTATGTTCCATCCGTCCCAACTCGCTCTGGAACGTGTAGAACGTCCACGGCCGTGCGTCGCCGCCGCGCGCGTCGTCTCCGGTTAGGTTTCCGGCGAGCCGCGCCGCTCGGATTAGGTCACTTAGATCTAGGCCGTTAGATTGAGATCCATCGATCGTGTTTTGTTTTATTTATCCGAACCGGTACCGACCAATTGGAGGACGCCACTTCGACGCCCACGCCAGCAGCAGAGTCAGCGCATCGTCAGCGGCACAATCAGCGGAGGCAACCAATCAGAAGATGCCACATCGCCCCGGTTTCTTTTAAAAACCGGAAAACATGCTAAACTTCAAAAATTCATAACTTTCAAACTGTAACTCCAAATTTAATAAATTTTATATCCCTGGAATCAGCAGGATATGTAGAATTTATTAAAAATATAATTTTCCACTTTTACTTCGTGCATAAACTTGTTATTGTTCAATTTCTTACAATTAGTATTTTAATTATTAGAATTGTTCTGTAATTTATTTTTCAGTGAATCCAATTGCATAAAACTTGTTAAGTTGTTCTCTGTACAGTAGCACTATTTAACAAATTTGTATAAAAATTTGAACTGCAGAAAACTTAAATCTTGTGGTTATTGTCTTGTTAATTATTGTTAAAAATAAATAGAAATTGTTTAAATTGCATTTTTGCAACATACATGTTTCATAAACATAAAAATAGTTAGAAGTATTGTATTTTAAATTGCATCTCATGCATGACATATTTTTGCATTGTTATTTTGTTTGTATGTTTATTTGTGTCTTGTTTGATGTGTTGGAAATTTCGGAGGGAAACGAAGACTTTTGCAACTGCAACTACTGCTCTCCTTGTTGCCAAGGCAAGTGGCACACTCATAAAATTCCTAAGTATTTTGTCTATGCATGACTTAGATATTTTCCTTATGCATGTGTAGGACTTAGTAGAATTGCTATGCAAGACATGTTTAGAATTCCCTACTCCATTGTGTCTAGGTGCCTATACAATGACTTAGTAGAAATATTGATGCTATGCAAAAGTTGTTTTATGAAAGTTAAAATCTGTCGTGTCTCGATCGACGGACACCGGGGATGCAAGGCACCCCCTTTGTAGATTCGGTAGGGGCGCGAAAGAGGCTGGAAACGTCTCCCGGGGGACGATCGCCGGCAAGCTCTTCACTCACTCTCCGATCTCGACGTGGTATGCAAACAAGGAAAGCACACTGGAATCTACCCATGTTCAGGCCGCCAGAAGGCTAAAAGCCCTACTCCTACAGGTCTGAATAGATGGATGAATCATGGTGTGGCTACAATGGTGTTCTCCGGCGAGGTAGCCGGCAGGGTTCTTGACTTGAGGAAGAGGGAGGACAGATCCTTGCCCAGAGGAGATCACCTTCCTTCCCTTCCTTGCCCTAGCCTTGTGCTGATCTTGTGCTAACCTTGACCTGCCTTCAACCTGCCGCTCCTCCATGCCTTGGTCCTCCTTTTATAGGTAAAGGGGATGCCACAGAGGTCATGCGAGGAGCGTGACGGGGTTTTGGCGGGAAGCAACCCCTCTCCGTGGTGGAGGTGGCGACGTAGCCTCTTCTCCTCCAAGTATCGGTCACCGGGTTGGTGAGATCTCTGTCGCCTTTGGGGGCTTCTACCATCTTCTGGAGGATGGTAGAAGCCTTATCTTCTTCTTGTACTGGCTGGTACCCGAGAGAGCCCGGCCCGGCCGGGGTCTCGTGCTCTCGGGGTTTCGGCTCTATCCGGGGTGCACGGGACCCGGGGGCCCTTTGCACCCGTAGATCTTGGACAGCGCGGGTATGCCCGCTGATACGTCTCAAACGTATCTATAATTTCTTATGTTCCATGCTTATATTATACCCATTGCTACATGTTTTATATACACTTTATATGGTTTTTATGCATTTTCTGGGACTAACCTATTAACAAGATGCCACAATGCGAGTTCCATGTTTTCTGCAGTTTTTGGTTTCAGAAAAGCTGTTAAGGAAATATTCTCGGAATTGGACGAAATAAAAGCCGAAGTCCCTATTTTCCCCGGAAGCATCCAGAACAACGAAGAGGATACGGAGGAGGGCCACGAGGCGACCTTGATGACCCACAAGTATAGGGGATCGCAACAGTCTTCGAAGCAAGTAAAATCCAAATTTATTGATTCGACACAAGGGGAGCCAAAGAATATTTATAAGCCTTAACAATAGAGTTGTCAATTCAGCTGCACCTGTGAATAGACTTGCTCGAGACAGATTATCAGTAGCAACAGTTTTATAGCAGAGACAGTAGTGAAATAACAGCAGCAATAGAGTAAAAAGAGCACTGATGATTATAGTAGACAGCAAGATTAAAGTACTGTAGGCATAGGGACGGATGAACGGGCGTTGCATGGATGAGATATTTCATATAATAACCAAGTCATGGGCATTTGCAGATAAATAATAATAAGCATCCAAGTATTAATTAACCATAGGCATGTGATCTAATTTAGTTGTGCGTGCTCGCAATGAGAAACTTGCACATCATCTTTTGTCCTACCAGCCCGTTGCGGCGGGGCCTCAAGGGAAACTATTGGTAATTAAGGTACTCCTTTTAATAAAGTACCGGAGCAAAGCATTAACATTTCGTGAACACATGTGATCCTCACATCACAGCCATCCCCTCTGGTTGTCCCAATTGCTGTCACTTTGGGGCCTCGGGTTCCGGACAATAATATGTGTATACAACTCATAGATATGATCTAAAACAATAATTATCTTCATGATACAATAACATGTTCAGATCTAAAATCATGGCACTCGGGCCCTAGTGTCAAGCATTAAGCATAACAAGTTGCAACAATGACATAAAACACCGATAACGGATACTAGGCACCATGCACTAATGATATTACATCTATTACATGAACGATCTCATCCAATCCCTACCATCCCCTCAAGCCTACAGCGGGGAATTACTCACACATGGATGGGGGAAACGATGATGGTTGATGGAGAGGCGTTGGTGATGATGATGGCGATGATCCCCTTCGATTCCCCGTCCCGGCGGAGTGCCGGAACAGGAACTTCTGGTCCCCAAATTGAGTTTCGAGGTGGCGGCGGCGCTCGGATGTGTTTCTGGAAAAAGTGCTCGGGGTGTTCTGATTTTTAGGTCTGGGGGACCTTATATCCGAGAGGGGGACGCGAGGGCGTGGCCGATTCGGCCACAACATATGGAGGCGCGGCTCGCTGCCCCCCCCCCCCCCCCCCGTCTCATCTTCTGGCTCCGTGGCTTTTCTAGCAAAATAGGGACTTTGGCATATTTTCTGGTATTTTTCCCTAAAGTTGAATTTCAGCACAAAAACGAGACACTAGGGCAATTCTGCTGAAAACAGCGTTAGTCTGTGTTAGTTGCATTCAAAACACACAAATTAGAGGCAAAACAATAGCAAAAGTGTTCGGGAAAGTAGATACGTTTTGGACGTATCAACTCCCCCCAAGCTTAGCTTATTGCTTGTCCTCAAGCAATTCAGTTAACAACTGAGTGCGATAAAAGAACTTTCACGAACACATTTGCTTCATATGATGTATATATTCTCACTATCTGGGCAAATGCTTAGGCTATTCAAAATAAGGGGGATGCAAATGGTGTCACCTAATAGTTATGTAAACTATGAAGAGATGCCAATCATACCAATAATAAATAACATGAAACATATCAATTCACAGGATTGCAAAGCTCATAATAAATTATGATAAGGTGGTATCTCACTTGCCCGAATTTGTACAGCAAATCAAAAATGCCCAGGCACCTCTGAGTTTTAAGAGAAGACTAGAAATAAAGATATCAAAGATAAAAGCATCAAAGTTATACCGCAGTTAACCGTATTCTGGGACAAGCACATTACACCAAGAACGACAACTATGCTCTCAAGAAGGTGCTCAAAGAAGGATGGTGACTCAACAATAAAGTGAAAGATAAGCCCTTCATGGAGTGAAGCAGGGATTTGACATGTGCTAGAGCTTTTCATTGTTTTGAAAACAGAGGCAAAATTGTTTTTGAGTGGTGATTGATTTGTCAACGAATGGCAATAGAGTTCCTGTTATCTTCCATACTAAGCAAGTTGAGAGCGGTTCCGATTTATTTAAAAACAAGCATTTATAATATGCACTTTCTTATATAATTTGACACGCCTCCCAACCTTTGCGTTTCACAAACCATGGCTAACCGAATCCTCGGGTGCCCACCAACAATCACATACCATGGAGGAGTGTCTATTTTTACTTTCTCAAATCTTTTGATATTATAGTGGTCTAACCAGCCCTATGCAATATTAATGACGAGCAGATGAAGCATGCAAGTCGCGGGTTACTTAATTAGCATGGAAGATAACAAGCCCAACTACTACTTCCTCATGAGCTAAAACAGTGTCACAAAATGAGAAGTTGTTTGAAGGTTTTAAAGATAGCACATGCAAATTTACTTGAATGGTTTGAAATTCCATATATAGGTATTTATGGTGGACTCTTTGGGATGACTTGGTTTTCAGGGATTTGGAAGCACAAGCATTTGCAGCTTAGTACAAGTGGAGGCTAGCAATAGATGGGGAAGCGACAATTCAAGAGAGCAATAACCGTCATAATCATGCTTGCGACAAAATAAAATTAACGGAGGCGTAAAAGTGATACTAGAACTCTGAGGCAAAATAAATCATCAAGGCTTAATTGACTTTTTGTTTTCAGTCAGACACATGTGTGAGCATGTGCCAAGTCGATTCAAATGAATTATTCAGAGGAGGATATCACAATGTCATACTCTACTATGAACAGAACAATGCAAGCAAACATCCATAGAACATGTCATCTACCATTAATAAATTGGGACTGATCATAAGAGAACATGAACTACTAAGCATCCACCAATCGACATATACCTTATGCGAACCATCTAAGCATGCTCACATGAATGAGTATATGTACAAAAATGAAAAACAAATAGAGTTCATTACCAGCCTCTTACCCAACTCGGATTGTCATAGATCATCATTATTGCCTTTTCACTTGTGTGCTTGAAATATATGAAATAATAGCCAAGCTCCACGGAGTAACTGAAGGTGAAGAACTCTGAAACAAGCTATGCAAAACCAAAGAGAAACAAGAAATATTTTTGGGTTTTCGGATTTAGGAACTAAAACAGAACAGCCAGCAAAGACGAATTTTTTCGAGGCCTCTAACATACTCAGATCAGAAAACTTAAAACTAATGAACGTTGCATACATATTTGAGGATTATGCTCACAAAATTTCAGGTCATTTGGATTGTTCTGTGAAAAGTTATGAATTAAACGGTGGACAGCAGAAATCTGTCCCTGCGCAAAACAGCAAACAACAAAGCAAAATATTTTTGTGTTTTTGCATATTGAACTGAAGTAAATACTAAGCATACTAATACTAGAGACTAAAATGAACTAGCAAGAGAAATAACAGAAATATTTTTGGTCTTTTGAGTATTAAGAAAGTAAAACAAAACATGAACAAATAAAAGAAAGAAAGAAAATGAAAGCGAAACATGGATATACAAAGTACCGAATGATAATGATATATAGATGAGTGAGCTATCGGTATACCTCCCGCTAAGCTTAGGCTTTTGGCCTAAGTGGAGATCAATCCCATGGTGAGTATGAACTCCAGCCCGATGGGTCAAACCTGCCGTGATCGTACTCTTGCTCGGCTACAGTGGAGGAAGAGCCGGAAGGTCCTGCGTACCCCCGATCCGGGTATGTGAAGGCTGCCCAATGTCATCCTCGGGCTCCTCCATATCGTCCTCCACGTCCTGGTCTTGTTGCCCCACGAGTGCATCAATCTCAGCCTCCGAGAGTGACCAACTAGCCCTGGCATCAAGGTTAAACGACGACACAGGCAACCTGATAGTTCTAACAGATGTAGATGTTTTCCATGCTGATTTCTTGGAAAAGGTTATCTCATAAATGAGGTTACTTGAGTTACTATTAGCAGCAACAAAGCCATGTTTCCTCATGGAAAGAATATCTAGCTTTTCCGTGGAAAGCTGAAAATCAAAATGATGAGGTACTAAACCATGCATAGCTAGTAAACGAGAGGCAATGAGACCTCCACAAACTCCACCTTTCTCACGATTAGTAGTAAGACGGTAAGCAATCAGCACACCCAAATTATAAGTTCTATCACTACGCAAAGCAGCAGCTAGAAAAGCTAAGTCAAGCACAGATAATTTACTTGCAACTTTCCTAGCAAGAACACACTTTGTGATAAAGTAAGCAAAATATCGAATGGATGGGAGATGAATACTTTGAATTTTACCACTCTCTTGCGAGAAACTTCTCCCTTGGCAAATGTCCTTGTACAGGTCCATCAATGGTTTAGGCTTCTCCTTCATCTTCTCTCGCGATCCCCATTGTGACACACTAATCGCTGCACAAAAATCATCAAAGGGCAAGTGGACAGTTTTATTGTAAATTTTATAGTGCACCATGGGGTTAGAGGAGGACAAATCGCAAGAAAAATCCTGCGCCACAGACATAGCTAATTTTGCATATTGGTTAGGTTCATCACTAGCAAAATATTCCAATCCTGCATTGGAGATTAGAGTTTGAACATCATGAAAAATCCCTGCAGCATTCATGAATTCTGAGCATGGGTAAGCAGCGGGAAATACACCCTCTTCACGGTGAACTCTCATGACTTCATGCACCAAAATTTCATGTTGGTTGATGGGATGTGTGTTCCCCTCCATATTCTGAAATTTTTAGCAAATGTCATAAAAATTGATTTTGAGCCAACTAAATGAAGGGAAACTACTATAGTGACTTGCTAGAGGCTTAACCATGCATCAAAACTAGTTATTCCAATTAGAACAAGCATTTGGACTCACTAAACATGACAATACTCAGGATATAATCCACTAAAGAAAATTCTATTTGGATGAACGGAGGAGTCACATACCGGAGAGCAAATGCCCCAAATCTCAGCAGCAAAGATGGGCTGAGCAAGGAGATCGAAATTGCAGAGGAAGAACAGCAAGAACACGAAATTTCGAAGGTGGATGTGTTTGGTCGGGAGAGAGAAAGGTTGGGGAGGAAGGAGAGTAAGTGGAGGGACCTGGGGGTCCCACACCATGTGCTGGTGCGGCCCAAGGGCTGCCACGCCACCATGTGGTGTGGTGGCCCTGTGGGTCCCCCTGGTCACCCTCTGGTACTCCCAGGACCCTCCTCGAAAAATAGGATTTTTGACATAAATTTTTTAATTTTCTGAGAACTTTTATTTTTCACATTTTCTGGTATTTTGCATTAATAAATTTAATGTTGAAAAATTGTTTTCTAACACCAAATACAACTAAACTTTGCAAACTAAATGACATTACAGTAGGTAAAACAAGGATGAGAGAAAGAAAGTTGTTTAGCACCTCTATGCATTTAAAACATATTTGTTAACAAAGTTGATCAAGTCTTACCACCAAATAAATTTTAGATGACATAAAAGGATTCAAACATTCTGAGACACTCATGTTACCTTGTATTGTATTGGTATGGATCCAATCATAAGAGTTTTGTATTCTTCTTTATAAGGGCAGTCAATACTTCCCACTTTGATAGATCTCAAATTAGTAATTGTATTAACTCCATAAATTTTTTATCCACTCTCTTGGGGAAATAAACAGTATGTTCCTTGTCATCCACATGAAAAGTTACTTTTCCTTTATTGCAATCAATAACAGCCCCTGCAGTGTTCAGAAAAGGTCTTCCAAGAATAATAGACATATTATCATTTTCAGGCATTTCAAGCACAACAAAGTCAGTCATGATTAAACAATTATTAGCTACTTGAACAGGAACATCCTCACAAATGCCAACAGGAATAGCAGTAGATTTATCAGCCATTTGCAAAGATATATCAATAGGTATCAATTTATCCAAATAAAGTCTCTTGTAAAGAGAAAAAGGCATATCACTAACTCCTGCTCCCAAGTCACATAGAGCAGTTCTAACATAATTATTTTTGATGGAGCAAGGAATTGTTGGTATACCTGGATCATCCAACTTCTTTGCAACCTTGCCATTGAAAGAGTAATTAGCAAGCATAGTAGATATTTCCTCATTAGGAATTTTCCTTTTGTTAGACACAATATCTTTCATATATTTTGAATAAGGAGGCAATTTAATAGCATCGGTCAAAGGAATTTGTAAGAACAAAGGTTTCATCCATTCACAAAATTTATTATAATGTTCTTGTTCTTTTGTTTTAAGTTTCTTACCAGGAAAAGGCATTTGTTTTTGGACCCAAGGCTCTCTTTCACTACCATGTTTCTTAGCAATAAAATCTTCCTTAGTGTACTTTTCATTTTTATTATGCTTTTCAGGTTCTTCTTCTATTTCTTCCTTATCTGAATTACCATTATTATCATTATCATTGTTATTAGTATTATTACTATCATTGTTATGTTCATTACCACTTTCAGTTTCAACATCAGAAATAGGTATACTATTAGGATCATTAAGAGGTTCAGAGGATTCTACAACAGTTTTATGTTTCTTCTTCTTTTTCTTACAAGAAGCACTAGGTTTATTAATTCATTGAGAATCTTGTTTAATTCATTTAGGATGTCCTTCAGGATATAAAGGATCCTGAGTAGAAATACCTCCTCTAGTTGTTACTTCGCAAACATGTTTTTCTTTATCAATAGAGGCATTCATTAACAAATCTTTTTGCACTTTAGTAAGTTGATCAATTTGAGTTTGAACCATATGGAAATGTTTAATAAGTATTTTAACATGATTGGAGGTTCTATCAACAATATCATGCAAGTTAGTAATAACACGAGAATTTTCCATTAAATGCTTCTCTATTCTCATATTAAAATTACTTTGCTTAGCAATAAAAGTATCAAATTCATCTAAGCATTGAGCAGGAGGTTTTGAGTAAGGAATATCTCTATCATCAAACCTTTGCAGAGAGTGTACCTCAATTAATGGCGTAGGAGGAATTGGCTTACATAATTCTTCAATAGGAGGTAAATTCTTCACATCTTCAGATTTAATACCTCTCTCTTTAAGAGGCTTCCTTCATCACTTCTTCATCTAATTCAATTATACCTCTCTTCCTTGGTGTTGGTGTAGGTGTTGGAGTAGGTTCAGCAATATTCCAATCATCATAATTCTGGCTGATCTTAGCCAATAATTCCTCAGCTTCTTCTGGAGTTCGTTTCCTGAAAAGACAACTAGCACAACTGTCCCAATATGTCCTAGATTCAACGGTTAGGCCACTGTAAAATATATCAAGAAGATCATTTTTGTCTAAATCATGATTCGGCTGGCCTCTAATTAGAGAGCAAAATTGTGTCCAAGCATCAGGCAATTTATCTTCTTCTTCTTGATTAAAGTTATAAATTCTTAGCAAAGCATCATGTTGAGCACTAGCAGGAAAATATTTCCGAAAGAAAGTATCAAGCAAACCAATAGGACTAGTAATGGAACCAGGAGACAAATTATTATACCAAGTTTTAGCTTATCCTTTTAATGAGAAAGGAAATATTTTAGTGACAAAGTAAGTGCGCATCTTTATGTCCTCAGAAAATATACCACTCAAAGTAGAGAGTTCATTCATGTGTTCTACAGCACTTTCATTTTCGGTTCCACGGAAAGGTTTTCTCTCAACAATAGCTATGTGTGCTAAATCAAGAGAGAAATCATAATTTTTATCTTTAATGTTTATAGGAGATGTAGCAAATTTAGCATCAGGAGATAATTTATATTTAACAGCATGTTTTGCAAGAAGACTTTTCCTAGCACTAGCACTGCTAGCAGCATTAATTTCATCAATTAAGTCATCATTAAGGTCCACATATATTTCATCAAGTTCATCATCAACATTATTCGAAAACTCAGGTGAATTAACAGGAGTTTCAGCATCTTCATTAGGAATTTCAGCAATTTCAAATTGTTTAGACCTAGCAATTGTAGCATCTAAAAAGGGACCTAATGAACCAGTTTCATCAAGAACAATAGAAGCATCATCATAAGTAATTTCAGATTCAGCAGGAGTAACAGTGCAAGAAGCCTAAGGTGGTGCAACAAGCTTACTCGAAACAGACGGTGAATCAAGAGCAGCAGCGGTACTCAGAATTGTACCTTTTCTTGTAGTGGATGGTATGATGGGAAATTTCTTATCACCAGGTCTTCCCATGATGAATAAATTCCAGCGAGCAATATCACACTCAGGTGAACTTATAAATAAAGCTATGCTCCCCGGCAACGGCGCCAGAAAATAGTCTTGATGACCCACAAGTATAGGGGATCGCAACAGTCTTCAAGGGAAGTAAAACCCAAATTTATTGATTCGACACAAGGCGAGCCAAAGAATATTTATAAGCCTTAACAGCAGAGTTGTATGGATGAGATATTTCATATAATAACCAAGTCATGGCCATTTGCAGATAAATAATAATAAGCATCCAAGTATTAATTAACCATAGGCATGTGTTCCAATTTAGTTGTGCGTGCTCGCAATGAGAAACTTGCACATCATCTTTTGTCCTACCAGCCCGTTGCAGCGGGGCCTCAAGGGAAACTACTGGTAATTAAGGTACTCCTTTTAATAAAGTACCAGAGCAAAGCATTAACATTCCGTGAACACATGTGATCCTCACATCACAGCCATCCCCACCGGTTGTCCCAATTGCTGTCACATTGGGGCCTCGGGTTCCGGACAATAATATGTGTATACAACTCATAGATATGATCTAAAACAATAATTATCTTCATGATACAATAACATGTTCAGATCTGAAATCATGGCACCCGGGTCCTAGTGTCAAGCATTAAGCATAACAAGTTGCAACCATGACATAAAACACCGATAACGGATACTAGGCACCATGCCCTAATTATATTACAGCTATTACATGAACAATCTCATCCAATCCCTACCATTCCCTCAAGCCTACATCGGAGAATTACTCACACATGGATGGGGAAAACAATGATGGTTGGTGGAGAGGCGTTCGTGATGACGATAGCGATGATCCTTTTCGATTCTCCGTCCCGGCGGAGTGCCGGAACAGGAACTACTCGTGCCCAAATTGAGTTTCGAGGTGGCGCGGCGCTCGGATGTGTTTCTGGAAAAAGTGCTCGGGGTGTTCCTATTTTTAGGTCTGGGGGACCTTATATCCGAGAGGGGGACGCGCGGGCGTGGCCGAGTCGGCCACACCATATGGAGGCGCGGCCAGGAGCCTGCCGCGCCACCACGTGGTGTGGGCGGGTCGCAGCCCCCCTCCGTCTCATCTTCTGGCTCCGTGGCTTTTCTGGCAAAATAGGGACATTGGCATATTTTCTGGTATTTTTCCCTAAAGTTCAATTTCTGCACAAAAACGAGACACCGGGGCAATTCTGCTGAAAACAGCGTTAGTCTATGTTAGTTGCATTCAAAACACACAAATTAGAGGCAAAACAATAGCAAAAGTGTTCGGGAAAGTAGATACGTTTTGGACGTATCAGGCCTCACCTGGTGGAGGCGCGGATCCCCCTCTGGCCACGCCACCAGGTGGTGTGGGCCCCTCGGGGCCCCACCTCCTTCGTCCTTTCGTCTATAAAGACCCCCCGACGGAAAACCCTAAGTACCCGAACACTTCTCCACGATACGTTCGAGAGCCGCCGCCACCGTCTACCCTAGTTCGGGAGGGTTCAGAAGCTCTTCCTGGCACCCTGTCGGAGAGGGGAATCATCACCGGAGGGCTCTACATCACCATGCCCGCCTCCGGACTGATGCGTGAGTTGTTCATCCTTGGACTACGGGTCCATAGCAGTAGCTAGATGGTTGTCTTCTCCTATTGTGCCATCATGTTTAGATCTTGTGAGCTGCCTATCATGATCAAGATCATCTTTATGTAATCTTACATGTTGTGTTTGCTGGGATCCGATGAATAATTGAGTACTATGTCATTTGCTTCATTATATATTATGTCAGTGCGTTATTTATGATCTTGCATGCTCTCCGTTACTAGTAGATGCTCTGGCCAAGTAGATGCTTGTGACTCCAAGAGGGGGTATTTATGCTCGATAGTGGGTTCATGTCTTCATTTAATCTGGGGGAGTGACAGCAACCTCTAAGATTGTGAATGCACTGTTGCTACTAGGGATAAAACTGTAGTTCTTTGTCTAAGGATAATTGTGCTACTTACATTACACACTTTACTTAATGCAATAATCCGTTGCTTGCAACTTAATACTGAAAGGTGTTGCGGATGCTATCTGATGACCCACAAGTATAGGGGATCGCAACAGTCTTCGAGGGAAGTAAAACCCAAATTTATTGATTCGACACAAGGGGAGCCAAAGAATATTTATAAGCCTTAACAGATGAATTGTCAGTTCAGCTGCACCTGTGAATAGACTTGCTCGAGACAGATTATCAGTAGCAACAGTTTTATAGTAGTGACAGTAGTGAAATAACAGCAGCAGTAGAAATAAGACAGCAGTAGTGATTATAGTAGACAGCAGGATTAAAATACTGTAGGCACAGGGACGGATGAACGGGCGTTGCATGGATAAGATAATTCATGTAATATCGAGACATAGGCATTTGAAGATAAATAAGATAAAGCATCCAAGTATTTATTAACCATAGGCATGTGTTCCAATTTAGTTGTGCGTGCTCGCAATGAGAAACTTGTACATCATCTTTTGTCCTACCAGCCCGTTTGCAGCGGGGCCTCAAGGGAATCTACTGGTAATTAAGGTACTCCTTTTAATAAAGTACCGGAGCAAAGCATTAACACTCCGTGATCCTCACATCACAGCCATCCCCTCCGGCTGTCCCAATTATTGTCACTTTGGGGCCTTCGGTTCCGGACACTAATATGTGTATACAAGTCATAGATATGATCTAAAACATTGATTATCCTCATGATACAATAACATGTTCAGATCTAAAATCATGGCACTCGGGCCCTAGTGTCAAGCATTAAGCATAACAAGTTGCAACAATGACGTAAAACACCGATAACGGATACTAGACACCATGCCCTAATGATATTACAGCTATTACATGAACGATCTCATCCAATCCCTACCATCTCCTCAAGCCTACAGCGGGGAATTACTCACACATGGATGGGGGAAACGATGATGGTTGATGGAGAGGCGTTGGTGATGACGATGGCGATGATCCTCTTCGATTCCCCGTTCCGGCAGGGTGCCGGAACAGAGACTTCTGGTCCCCGAATTGAGTTTCGAGGTGGCGGCGGCGCACGGAGGTCTTTCTGGGAAAAGTGATGAACGCCCCCTCGGTTTTAGGTATGAGGGAGTTTATATCCGAGAGGGGGCCGCGAGGGGGTGGTCGAGTCGACCTCATGAGGTGCTGGCGCGGCCAGGGGCCTGCCGCGCCAGCACCCTGTGAGGTGGGCTCGTTGCCCCCCTCCGTCTGGTCTTCTGGCTCCGTGGGTCTTCGGGCAAAATAGGGACTTTCGCATAATTTCTGGGATTTTTCCATAAAGTTGAATTTCTGCACAAAAATAAGACACCAGGGCAATTCTGCTGAAAACAGCGTTAGTCCGTGTTAGTTGCATTCAAAACACACAAATTAGAGGCAAAACAATAGCAAAAGTGTTCGGGAAAGTAGATATGTTTTGGACGTATCAACTCCCCCCAAGCTTAGCTTATTGCTTGTCCTCAATCAATTCAGTTAACAACTGAGTGCGATAAAAGAACTTTCACGAACACATCTGCTTCATATGATGTAAATATTCTCATTATCTGGCAAATGCTTAGGCTATTCATAATAAGATATATATATAAATGGTGTCACCTAGTTAGTTATGTAAACTATGAAAAGATGCGAATCATACCAATATCAAATAACATGAAACATATCAATTCACAGGATTGCAAAGCTCATAAGAAAGTATGATAAAGTGGTATCTCGCTTGCCCGAAAGTATACAGCAAAACATAAATGCCCAGGCACCTCTGAGATTCAAGAGTAGACTAGAGATAAAGATGTCAAAGATAAAAGCATCAAAGTTACACCGCAGTTAACAGTATTCTGGGACAAGCACATTACACTAAGAATGATAACTATGCTCCCAAGAAGGTGCTCAAAGAAGGATGGTGACTCAACAGTAAGTAAAAGATAGGCCCTTCATTGAGGGAAGCAGGGATTTGACATGTGCTAGAGCTTTTCATTCTTTTGAAAACAGAGGTAAATTTTTTTTTGAGTGGTGGTTGTTCCGTCAACGAATGGCAATAGAGTTCTTGTTATCTTCCATACTAAGCAAGTTGAGAGCGGTTCCGAATTATTTTAAAATCAAGCATTTATAATATGCTCATGAGGAAGTAGTAGTTGGGTTTGTTATCTTCCATAGCTATCCGAATCCTCGGGTGCCCACCAGCAATCACATACCATGGAGGAGTGTCTATTTTTCACTTTTCAAAACTTTTGATATTATAGTGGTCTAACCAGCTCTTTGCAATATTAGTGACAAGCAGATGAAGCATGCAAGTCGGTTACTTAATTAGTATGGAAGATAACAAACCCAACTACTACTTCCTCATGAGCTCAAAACAGTGGCACAAATTGAGGAGCGTTTGAAGGTTTTAAAGATAGCACATGCAAATTTACTTGAATGGTTTGAAATGCCATACATAGGTATTTACGGTGGACCCTTTGGGATAACTTGGTTTTCAGGGATTTGGAAGCACAAGAAAAATTGCTTAGTACAAGTGGAGGCTAGCAATAGACAGGGAAGCGACAATTCAAGAGAGCAATAACCGTCATAATCATGCTTGCAACAAAATAAAATTAACGGAGGCATAAAAGTGATACTAGAACTCTGAGGAAAAATAAATCATCAAGGCTTAATTGACTCTTTGTTTTTGTCAGCCCAGTGGGATCCAGGGTGTGCAGGGCCCACTCTCCACGGCCCTCGCACGCAACAGTATCAAGAAATGACTAAGGACCAAGCTGAACGCTTGAAGAGACTCTCGAGGGGAGAAGCCCTCGAGAGGCCTGAAGAGGCTTCCCCCCGCGCCTGCCCCTCTACAAGGCTCTCTCGCTTGGAGAGGAGTCAACGCAAACCCCTCCACAAGGCCGCTCTGGCCCTGTAGAGATGCTTCGCTGAGAAGCAACCTCCGCAGAGCGCACATAGCCTCTGCCGTGGCCGTTGCCATTCTGGTGATTAAAGGGGTCAACAAAGCTGTGCCCCCCGCGCCGGACTACGAAGCTTTCCCCTGTGGTGATAAAGCGGATGGCCGGCGCTACGCTCCAACAACGACGTCACCGTGGGCGCCCCCACGGTCTCTGCGGCACCAGCTGGCCGTCCTGCGCGGACGGTGGTCTTCCTGCCACAATGGCAGGCTTTGCGACCATGGACCGAGTCCATGGACAGCCCGGCTGCGGTGCACCCCGCTCCTCTGTTTCGTCGCCATGTGGGAACCCTTCCGCTGCGCAGGCCACAGGGATGAGGTCCGGGGCGCCTATAAAAGGGGAGGGAGCACCTCCGTAGCAAGGGATCGGACGTCGGAGAAAGAGGATCAAGCAACTAGAGCTCCACCATAGCTTAGCCTAGCCCAGCCTACTCGAGGAGGAAGAAGACCTTAGCTTCCCTCCTTGAGCTCCGCACTGCCGCAAGAGAGCCCTCGGCAAGCTCATTGTACTATACCCTCTGCAGTGCAATACATACAAGCAGGAGTAGCGGTGTTACCTCCTCCTGAGGGCCGTGAACCTGGGTACGGGCTGGTGTTCATCTCTGTCGTGGTGTCCCTCCTCAGGCTCGACGAGCACCGTCGCCGTGCCGGTTGAGGGTTGTTTGACCAACGTGTTCAGTCCCCTTCTCGAACTACTCTTCAGAGTGTGACCACCCCAGCCTCGAGGGAATCACTCTCCGACAGTTTTCAGTCATATACATGTGTCAGCATGTGCCAAGTCGATACAAATGAATTTGTTCAGAGGAGGATACCACAATGTCATACTCTTTTATGAACAAAACAATGCAAGCAAACATCCATAGAAACATGTCATCTACTATTAATAAATTGGAATTGATCATAAGAGAACATAAACAACTAAGCATCCACCAATCGACATATATATTATGCGAACCATCTAAGCATGCTCACATGAATCAGTATATGTACAAAAATGAAAAACAAATAGAGTTCATTACCAGCCTCTTGCCCAACTCGAATTGTCATATATCGTCATTATTGCTCTTTCACTTGTGTGGCTTGAATAATATGAAATGAAAAACAATCTCCATGGAGTAATAGATGGCATTGAGCTCTGAAACAAACTATACAAAACCAAAAAGAAACAACAAATATTTTTGGATTTTTTGATTTAGGAACTAAAAACAGAACAGCCTGTGAAGACGAATTTTTTTCGAGGACCTTAACATGCTGAGATCAGAAAATTCAAAACTAATGAAAGTTGCGTACATATCTGAGGATCATGCACACGAAATTTCAGGTCATTTGGATTTTTCTACAGGAAGTTATGATTTAAACGGTGGACAGCAGAAATCTGTCCCTGCGCGAAACAGCAAACAACAAAGCAAAATATTTTTGTGTTTTTGCATATTGAACTGAATTAAAGACTAGGCATACTAATACTAGATACTAAAACAAACCAGCAAGAGAAATAATAGAAATCTTTTTTGTATTTTTGAGTTTGGAAAGCAAAGCAAAACATGAACAAAATAAAAGAAAGAAAGAAAACTAAAACGAAACATGGATATACAAAGCACCGAATGATGATGATATATAGATGAGTGTGCTATCGGTATACCTCCCCCCAAGCTTAGGCTTTTGGCCTAAGTTGGAATCAGCCCCATGGCCCCCAGTTCTGGGCTTCGTCGTGGTATGTCGAAGACCCTTCCCCATAATACGAGCTCGAAGATGCGCCGGCGTAATGCGCGGTGTAGTCTTCCTCGGGTGTCTCCTCCACACCATGCTCCCTGTAGAAGCCTAGTGTGCTCAACCGCTCGTCCAACTCCACCACCGAGAACGACCACGGCCTCCTGTCAATACTGAACAAACCGGGCTGCGGCAAAGGGATTTCCCTTTCACCACCGTTAGAAAACATTAACCTAAATACAAGGTTCTCCAAAGTGGATCCATTGGTGACAAATTGATGACCTTTCATTGCAGCAAGGTCAAGATAGCAAGGAGCAAGTAATGTATCATTAGGATCAATTGGCAGCCTCAAATGTGCAACAATACGCGAGGCAATAATCCCTCCATAGATGGGTCCCTTAGCAGCTAAGCGGCGAGCAATCAAGGTACCAAGGTTAAATGGGATTTCACCCTTAAGTGCAGCAGCAAGAAATGCAAGATGATAGTTAGAAATATTACTGGTGTTATCCCTACCAAGCACACTAGTGGCAATGTAGTAAGCAAAATACTTAATAGCTAGGAACTGAATGTTCCTTATCTTGCCACGTTGTGCGGAGCGGGTATCATCATTGGTCACCTCCTGGTAGAGTTGCGCCAAATCTTTCGGGTCCTTCAGAATCTTCTTTGATGTCCCCGTGTCCGCTGTACCTATCACATCACAAAAAGTACGCAGAGGCAGGGTAACAGGACGATGACGTATCTACTTTCCCGAACACTTTTGCTATTGTTTTACCTCTAATTTGTGTGTTTTGAATGCAACTAACACGGACTAACGTTGTTTTCAGCAGAATTACCCTGGTGTCTCGTTTTTGTGCAGAAATATCAACTTTATGGAAAAACCCCGAAAAACACCTGGGAGTCGTTTTCTCACCCGAAGAGTCCAGGAACCACGAAGATCAAACGGAGGGGAACGACGAGGCCGCGTCACCCCCTGCCCGCGCGGCAAGGACCTGGCCGCGCGAGGACCAGGTGGGACCGCCTCGGTCGCCTCCTCGCGACCCCCTCCTGACCTAAAAACGCACGGGGGGTATCCACTTTCGCCAGAAACATCTCCGTACGCCGCCGCCACCGCGAACCCTAGTTCGGGGACCAGAAGTCTCTGTTCCGGCACCCTGCCGGGACGGGGAAACGAAGGGGATCATCGCCATCGTCATCGCCAACGCCTCTCCATCAACCATCCATGTTTCCCCCATCCATGTGTGAGTAATCCACCGCTGTAGGCTTGAGGGGATGGTAGGGATTGGATGAGATCATTCATGTAATAGCTGTAATATCGTTAGGGCATGGTGCCTAGTATCCGTTATCGGTGTTTTACGTCATTGTTGCAACTTGTTATGCTTAATGCTTGACACTAGGGCCCGAGTGCCATGATTTCAGATCTGAACATGTTATTGTATCATGAGGATAATTATTGTTTTAGATCATATCTATGAGTTGTATACACATATTATTGTCCGGAACCGATGGCCCCAAAGTGACAGCAATTGGGATAACCGGAGGGAATGGCTGTGATGTGAGGATTACATGTGTTCACGGAATGTTAATGCTTTGCTCCGGTACTTTATTAAAAGGAGTACCTTAATTGCCAGTAGTTTCCCTAGAGGCCCCGCTGCAAACGGGCTGGCAGGACAAAATATGATGTGCAAGTTTCTCATTGCGAGCACGCACAACTAAATTGGAATGCATGCTTATGATTAGTTAATACTTGGATGCTTTATATTATTTATCTGCAAATGCCTATGCTATGATATTACATGAATTATCTTATCCATGCAATGCCCGTACATCCGTCCCTATGCCTACAGTATTTTAATCCTGCTGTCTACCGTAATCACAATCGTTGTCTTAATTCTACTGCTGCTATTATTTCACTACTGTCTCTGCTATAAAACTGTTGCTACTGATAATCGGCCCCGAGCAAGTGTATTCACAGGTGCAGCTGATCTGACAAATCATCTGTTAAAGCTTATAAATAATCTTTGGCTCCCCTTGTGTCGAATCAATAAATTTGGGTTTTACTTCCCTCGAAGACTGTTGCGATCCCCTATACTTGTGGGTCATCAAGACTATTTTCTGGCGCCGTTGCCGGGGAGCATAGCTTTATTTATAAGCCCGCCTGAGTGTGATATTGTTCGCTGGAATTTATTCATCATGGGAAAACCTGCTGATAAGAAGTTTCCCATACTGCCATCCACTACAAGAAAAGGTACGACTCTGAGTACCGCTGCTGCTCTTGACTCTCCAACTGTGATGAGTAAGTTTGTTACACCACCACAATCTGCACGTTCTGTTACTACTGCTGAATCTGAAATTACTTATGATGATGCTTCTACTGCTCTTGATGAAACTGGTTCATTAGGTCCCTTTTTAGATGCTACTATTGCTAAATCTAAACAAATTGAAAATGCTGAAATTCCTGATGAAAATGCTGAAACACCTGTTAATTCACCTGAATTTACACGTGATACTTATGATGAGCGTGATGATATGTATGTGGATCTTGATGATGCTCTTGTTGAATAAATTAATGCTATTAAAGATGCTAGTGCTATTAAAAATCTTGTTGAAAAACGTGTTGTTAGATATAAATTATCTCCTGAGGCTAAGTTTGCTACATCTCCTATAAACATTAAAGATAAAGCTTATGATTTCTCTCTTGATTTGGCTCATATAGCTATTGTTGAAAGAGAACCTTTTTGTGGAACTGAAAATGAAAGTGCTGTAGAACACATGAATGTATTGTCTGATTTAAGTGGAATATTTGCTGAGGACATTAAAACACGCACTTACTTTGTTGCTAAAATATTTCCTTTTTCATTAAAAGGAGAAGCTAAAACCTGGTATAATAATTTGTCTCCTGGTTCCATCACTAGTCCTAAGGGTTTGCTTGATGCTTTCTTTCAAAAATATTTTCCTGCTAGTGCTCAACATGATGCTTTGTTAAGAATCTATAATTTTAATCAAGATGAAGATGAGAAATTGCCTAAAGCTTGGACACGCTTTTGTTCCATTTTAAGAGGCCAGCCGAACCATGATTTGGAGAAAAATGATCTACTTGATATATTTTATAGTGGACTAACTGCTGAATCTAGGACATACCTGGATAGTTTTGCTAGTTGTGTTTTCAGGAAAAGGACTCCCGAAGAGGCTGAGGAATTATTAGCCATGATATGCAAGAATAATGATGATTGGGATATTCCTGAACCTACTCCAACACCACCACCAACACCGAAGAAGGGAGGTATGATTGAATTAAATGAAGAAACGATGAAGGAAGCTAAAAGATCTCTTAAGGAGAGTGGTATTAAATCTGAAGATGTGAAGTATTTACCTCCTATTGAAGAATTATGTAAGCCAATTCCTCCTTCAACCGTAATTGAGGTACACTCTCTCCAAAGGTTTGATGATGGAAATATCCCTTACTCTAAACCTCCTGCTCAATGCTTAGATGAATTTGATACTTTTATTACTAAGCAATGCAATTTTAATATGAGAATAGAGAATCATTTAATGGAAAATTCTCGTGCTATTAGTGATTTGCATGATATTGTTGATAGAACTTCTAATGATGTTAAAGTGCTCATTAAACACTTTCATATGGTTCAAACTCAAATAGATTAACTCACTAAAGTGCAAAAAGAATTGCTAGCGAATGCCTCTATAGCTAAAGAAAAACTTGTTTGTGAAGTAACAACTAGAGGTGGTAAATCTACTCAAGACCCTTTGTATCCTGAAGGACATTATAAAAGAATTGAACAAGATTCTCAACGAGTTAATGAACCTAGTACTCCTTCTAGGAAAAATAAAAAGAAACATAAAACTGTTGTAGAATCCTCTAAACCTGTTAATGATCCTAATAGTATATCTGTTTCTGATGCTGAAATTGAAAGTGGTAATGAACACAACAATGATGATGCTAATAACAATGATAATGATAAAAATGCTAATTCGGATAGAGAAGAATTAGAGGAGGAACCTGAAAAGCATGTTAAAAATAAAAAGTACACTAAAGAAGATTTTATTGCTAAGAAACATGGTAATGAAAGAGAACCTCGGGTCCAAAAACCAATGCCTTTTCCTGCTAAGAAACTTAAAACAAAAGAGGAAGAACATTATAATAAATTTTGTGATTGGATGAAACCATTGTTCTTGCAAATTCCTTTGACTGATGCTATTAAGTTGCCTCCTTATTCTAAATATATGAAAGATATTGTGACTAACAAAAGGAAAATTCCTAATGAGGAAATATCTACTATGCTCGCTAATTACTCTTTTAATGGCAAAGTTCCAAAGAAGCTGGGTGATCCAGGTATTCCAACTATTCCTTGCTCAATCAAAAATAATTATGTTAAAACTGTTCTATGTGACTTGGGAGCTGGAGTAAGTGTTATGCCTTTCTCTCTTTACAAGAGACTTTACCTTGATAAATTGATACCTACCGATATATCTTTGCAAATGGCTGATAAATCTACTGCTGTTCCTGTTGGAATTTGTGAGGATGTTCCTGTTCAAATAACTACCAATTGTTTAATTATGACTGACTTTGTTGTTCTTGAAATGCCTGAAGATGATAATATGTCTATTATTCTTGGAAGAGCTTTTCTAAATACTGCAGGGGCTGTTATTGATTGCAATAAAGGAAAAGTTACTTTTAATGTTCATGACAAGGAGCAAACTGTTTATTTTCCCAAGAAAGTTGATAAAATGCCTGGAGTTAATACAATTACCAATTTGAGATCTATTAGAGTGGGAAGTATTGATTGCCCATATAAAGAAGAATACAAAACTCTCATGATTGGATCCATACCAATTCAATATAAGGTAACATGAGTGTCTCATATAGTTTAAAATCTTTTATGTCATATAAAATTCATTTGGTGGCAAGACTGGATCAACCTTGTTAACAAGTGCATTTTAAATGCATAAAGAAGCTAAACAATTTTCTTTCTCTCATTCTTGTTTTACCTACTGTAATGTTATTTAGTTTGCAATGTTTAGTTGAATTTGTTGTTAGAAAATAATTTTTCAATATTGAATTTAATAATGCAAAATACCAGAAAATGAAAAGAATAAAGTTTCTCAGAAAATTAAAATTTTTATATCAAAAATCATATTTTTCGAGGAAGGACCTGGAAGTGCCAGAGAGCAACCAGGGAGGCCCACAGGGCCACCTCACCACAGGGTGGCCCGGCAGCCTCCAGGCCGCGCCAGCACATGGTGTGGGGCCCACAGGCCCCCCCACTTACTCTCTCTCCTTCCCCTGCCTTCCTCTTGCCCGAAAAATCACTTTTGGATAGCTCAAACTCGTGTTCTTGCTGCTCATTTCCTGTGATTTCGATCTCCACATTCAGCCAATTTCTGTTGCTGAAATTTGGTGCATCTACTCTCTGGTATGTGACTCCCCCGAATATCCAAGTAGAATTTTGTTTAGTGGTGTATATATGAAGTATTTTGCTGCTGTAGATATCTTGTTTAGTGAGTTTGAATGCTTGTTCTAAGTTGAAATAACTAGTTTTGATGCATGCTTAAGCCTCTAGCAAGTCACTATAGTAGTTTCCCTTCATTTAGTTGACTAAAAATCGATTTTTATGATGTTTGTAAAAAAATTCAGAACATGGAGTGGAATTCATATGCACTAGATCCAAGTGAGATAGTGGTGCAAGGGAAGATGAAAGTTCAGAGGGAAGAAGGAGTATTCCCTGCTATCTACCCATGCTCACAGTTCATGGAGGTTGCAGGGATTGCACATGATTTCCATACTCTCTTGTCCAATGCAGGATTGGAACGTTTTGTTGAGGACCAACCTTTTCAATATGCTATGTTTCTATGTCGGTGGTGCAGGATTTCCGCTGCAATTTGAACTCATCTAACCCCACTGTGCATTATAAGATTTTCAAAAAATCTGTGGATTTGCCTTTTGGTGTTTTCTGTTCAGCGATGAGAGTTCCACATGGAGGATCCTTAGAGAAGCTGAAAGGGAACCCAAGGCCATTGATGGATTTGTATGAGGAGATTTGCTATGGGAGGAGTTTCTCTAAGGAGGACGGTAAAATCAGGAGTATTCATCTTCCTTCCATTCGCTATTTTGCATAATTCATTGCTAAATGTGTTCTAGCTAGAAGGACGGCCAGTAAATTAGGCTTGTCTAATTTAGCCTTTCTAGCTGCTGCTTTGCGTCGTGAGAGAACTTATAACTTGGGTGCTCTGATTGCTCATCGTCTTGCTACTAACCGCGAGAGGGGAGGAATTTGTGGAGGACTAGTCGCTTCACGATTACTAGCTTTGCATTGTTTGGAACCCCATCCTTTTGATTTTCAGCTACCTATGGAAAAATTAGATATTGATTCAATGAAGAAACATGAATTTATTGCTGAGGATGGTAATTTGTATTTTCTCCCTTACATTATAACTTTTCCAAGGAGGAAACATTTTACAGTATCTACCGTTGATAGGATTGTTATCTTGCCTGCACCTCTGCTTAACCTTGTTGGCAGGGGGAACTTGTCAGTCTCAGAGGCTGAACTTGACACACTTGAGGAGCAGCCCGGCCCGGATAGTAGGGGCAATGATGAGGAGTATGGGGGTGGTTTCATTCAGCCCCCGGAGACAGCCAGTTTCGTGTACCCGGATCCGGGGTATGCGGGACCTTCGGGATCTTCCTCCACCGCAGCCGATGCGGAGTATGACTACACGGGGCCTAACCCACCGAGTTGGGGCCATTATTCACATTGGGGCTGATCTCCACTTAGGCCAAAAGCCTAAGTTTTGGGGGGAGGTATACCGATAGCACACTCATCTACTTATCATTACCATTCGGTACTTTGTATATCCATATTTCGTTGTAGTTTTCTTTCTTTCTCTCATTTGTTCATGCTTTGTTTGCTTTCCATAAACCCAAAAACACCAAAAAGATTTTTGTTATCTCTCTTGCTGGTTTGTTTTAGTATCTAGTATTAATATGCCTAGTATTTATTTCAGTTCAATATGCAAAAACACAAAAATATTTTGCTTTGTTGTGTGCTGTTTCGCGCAGGGACAGATTTCTGCTGTCCACCGTTTAAATCATAACTCTTCACAGCAATATCGGAATGACCTGAAATTTCGTGTGCATGTTCCTCAGATGTGTACGCAACTTTCATTAGTTTTGAGTTTTCTGATCTGGGCATGTTAAGGCCCTCGAAAAAATTCGTCTTTGCTGGCTGTTCTGTTTTTAGTTCCTAAATCCGAAAACCCAAAGATATTTGCCGTTTCTCTTTGGTTTTGTATAGTTTGTTTCAGAGGTCATTACCATCGGTTACTCCATGGAGCTTGGTTATTATTTCATATCTTTCAAGCACACAAGTGATAAGGCAATTATGATGATCTATGACAATTCGAGTTGGGTAAGAGGCTGGTAATGAACTCTATTTGTTTCTCATTTTTGTACATATACTCATTCATGTGAGCATGCTTAGATGGTTCGCATAAGGTATATGTCGATTGGTGGATGCTTAGTAGTTCGTGTTCTCTTATGATCGTTTCCAATTTATTTATGATGGATGTCATGTTTCTATGGATATTTGCTTGCATTGTTTTGCTCATAATAGAATATGACATTGTGGTATCCTCCTCTGAATATTTCATTTGAATTGACTTGGCACATGTTTACACATGTTATGACTGAAAACAAAAAGTCAATTAAGCCTTGATGACATATTTTGCCTCAGAGTTCTAGTATCATTTTTATGCCTCTGTTAATTTTATTTCGTCGCAAGCATGATTATGACGGTTATTGCTCTCTTGAATTGTCGCTTTCCCATCTTTTGCTAGCCTCCACTTGTACTAAGCTGAAAATGCTTGTGCTTCCAAACCCCTGAGAACCAAGTTATTCCAAAGAGTCCACCATAAACACCTATGCATGGCAATTTCGAACCATTCAAGTAAATTTGCATGTGCTATCTTTAAAACCTTCAAACACTTCTCAATTTGTGCCACTGTTTTGAGCTCATGAGGAAGTGGTAGTTGGGCTTGTTATCTTCCATACTAATTAAGTTATTGACTTGCATGCTACATCTGCTCGTCACTAATTTTGCAAAGGGCTGGTTAGACCATTGTAATATCAAAAAGGATTTGAGAAAATAAAAAATAGGCACTCCTCCATGGTTTGAGATTGTTTGGTGGGCACCCGAGGATTCGGTTAGCCATGGTTATGTTAGCAAGGTTGGGAGGAGTGTCAAGCTATCAAAATGAATGAATATAAAGATGCATATTATAAGTGCCTTGTTTTAAAAATAATTCGGAACCGCTCTCAACTTGCTTAGTATGGAAGATAACAAGAACTCTATTGCCATTCGTTGACCAAACAACCACCACTCAAAAATAATTTTACCTCTGTTTTCAAAATGATAAGAAACTCTAGCACATGTTAAATCCCTGCTTCCCTCAATGAAGGGCATATCTTTTACTTTATTGTTGAGTCACCATCCTTTTTTTAGCACCTTCTTGAGAGCATAATTGTCATTCTTAGTGTAATGTGCTTGTCCCTTAATATGTTAACTACGGTGTAATCTTGATGCTTTTATCTTTGATATCTTTATCTCTAGTCTTCCCTTGAAACTCAGAGGTGCCTGGGCATTTATGTTTTGTTGTTCCATTCGGGCAAGCGAGATACCACTTTATCATACTTTCTTATGAGCCTTGCAATCCTGTGAATTGATATGTTTCATGTTATTTATCATCGGTATAATTGGCATCTTTTCATGGTTTACATAACTATTGGGTGACACCGTTTATATATGTCTTGTTATGAATAGTCTAAGCATTTGTCCTCATAATGAGAATATTTACATCACATGAGCAAATGAGTTCGTGAAAGTTCTTTTATCGCACTCAGTTGTTAACTGAATTGCTTGAGGACAAGCAATAAGCTAAGCTTGGGGGGAGTTGATACGTCCAAAACGTATCTACTTTCCCGAACACTTTTGCTATTGTTTTACCTCTAATTTGTGTGTTTTGAATGCAACTAACACGGACTAACGCAGTTTTCAGCAGAATTACCCTGGTGTCTCGTTTTTGTGCAGAAATATCAACTTTATGGAAAAACCCCGAAAAACACCTGGGAGTCGTTTTCTCACCCGAAGAGTCCAGGAACCACGAAGATCAAACGGAGGGGAGCGACGAGGCCGCGTCACCCCCTGGCCGCGCGGCAAGGACCTGGCCGCGCGAGGACCAGGTGGGACCGCCTCGGTCGCCTCGTCGCGACCCCCTCTCGTCTATAAGACCCTCCTGACCTAAAAACGCACGGGGGGTATCCACTTTCGCCAGAAACATCTCCGTACACCGCCGCCACCGCGAACCCTAGTTCGGGGACCAGAAGTCTCTGTTCCGGCACCCTGCCGGGACGGGGAATCGAAGGGGATCATCGCCATCGTCATCGCCAACGCCTCTCCATCAACCATCCATGTTTCCCCCATCCATGTGTGAGTAATCCGCCGCTGTAGGCTTGAGGGGATGGTAGGGATTGGATGAGATCATTCATGTAATAGCTGTAATATCGTTAGGGCATGGTGCCTAGTATCCGTTATCGGTGTTTTACGTCATTGTTGCAACTTGTTATGCTTAATGCTTGACACTAGGGCCCGAGTGCCATGATTTCAGATCTGAACATGTTATTGTATCATGAGGATAATTATTGTTTTAGATCATATCTATGAGTTGTATACACATATTATTGTCCGGAACCGATGGCCCCAAAGTGACAGCAATTGGGATAACCGGAGGGAATGGCTGTGATGTGAGGATTACATGTGTTCACGGAATGTTAATGCTTTGCTCCGGTACTTTATTAAAAGGAGTACCTTAATTGCCAGTAGTTTCCCTAGAGGCCCCGCTGCAAACGGGCTGGCAGGACAAAAGATGATGTGCAAGTTTCTCATTGCGAGCACGCACAACTAAATTGGAATACATGCTTATGATTAGTTAATACTTGGATGCTTTATATTATTTATCTGCAAATGCCTATGCTATGATATTACATGAATTATCTTATCCATGCAATGCCCGTACATCCGTCCCTATGCCTACAGTATTTTAATCCTGCTGTCGACCGTAATCACAATCGCTGTCTTAATTCTACTGCTGCTATTATTTCACTACTGTCTCTGCTATAAAACTGTTGCTACTGATAATCGGCCCCGAGCAAGTCTATTCACAGGTGCAGCTGATCTGACAAATCATCTGTTAAAGCTTATAAATAATCTTTGGCTCCCCTTGTGTCGAATCAATAAATTTGGGTTTTACTTCCCTCGAAGACTGTTGCGATCCCCTATACTTGTGGGTCATCACATGCATATCATTAATCTTAAAGGAAACAGAAGTGCCAAATATTTTGTTGTTGAGAGCAAAACTCTCAGCAAAAATCTTGGTGAGCCCGACATATTGGGGACTCTCATCCAACATGTAAGAAGTCAGGCCTACCCTTTCCACAAGAGTTTGGAAATCCTCAAGTAAACCTGAAGCACTAAGAAAGTCATTACATGGGCGGGATGCTGAGTTTGGGCAACCATCATCCCGCTCATCTCCAATGCTTGGTGCTAGGATTTCCTCGTTGTAGGATTGCCTAACGCGAGTAGCAGCTCTTGAGGGCCTTGCCCTCCTTGGTGTATCCCTCTCAAACATGTCTCCATAGGTATGGTTATGCATCTTCCTTTTCTGAATTTTTAGCAAATAACATAAAAAATTGATTCTTAGACAACTAAATGAGGGGAAACCACTATAGTGACTTGCTAGAGGCTTAAGTATTCATCAAAACTAGTTATCCTAACTTAGAACAAGCATTTAAACTCACTAAACATGATATCTACAGCAGCAAAATACTCAATATATAATCCACTAAACAAAATTCTACTTGGATAATCGGAGGAGTCACATACCGGAGAGTGAATACCCCAAATCTCAGCAACAAAGATGGGCTGAGCAGGGAGATCGAAAATCTGAATACCCCAAATCTCAGCAACAAAGATGGGCTGAGCAACTTTCTTTCTCTCAGCAAAAATCTCCTTGCTCAGTTCAGCTGCACCTGTGAATAGACTTGCTCGAGACAGATTATCAGTAGTAACAGTTTTATAGTAGTGACAGTAGTGAAATAACAGAAGCAGTAGAAATAAGACAGCAGTAGTGATTATAGTAGACAGTAGGATTAAAATACTGTAGGCACAGGGACGGATGAACGGGCGTTGCATGGATAAGATAATTCATGTAATATCGAGACATAGGCATTTGCAGATAAATAAGATAAAGCATCCAAGTATTTATTAACCATAGGCATGTGTTCCAATTTAGTTGTGCGTGCTCGCAATGAGAAACTTGCATATCATCTTTTGTCCTACCAGCCCGTTTGCAGCGGGGCCTCAAGGGAATCTACTGGTAATTAAGGTACTCCTTTTAATAAAGTACCGGAGCAAAGCATTAACACTCCGTGAACACACGTGATCCTCACATCACAGCCATCCCCTCCGGCTGTCCCAATTATTGTCACTTTGGGGCCTTCGGTTCCGGACAGTAATATGTGTATACAACTCATAGATATGATCTAAAACATTGATTATCCTCATGACACAATAACATGTTCAGATCTGAAATCATGGCACTCGGGCCCTAGTGTCAAGCATTAAGCATAACAAGTTGCATTAATGACGTAAAACACCGATAACGGATACTAGGCACCATGCCCTAATGATATTACAGCTATTACATGAACGATCTCATCCAATCCCTACCATCCCCTCAAGCCTACAGCGGGGAATTACTCACACATGGATGGGGGAAACGATGATGATTGATGGAGAGGCGTTGGTGATGACGATGGCGATGATCCCCTTCGATTCCCCGTCCCGGCAGGGTGCCGGAGCAGAGACTTCTGGTCCCCGAATTGAGTTTCAAGGTTGCGGCGTTGCATGGAGGTGTTTCTGGGAAAAGTGATGAACGCCCCCTCGGTTTTAGGTCTGAGGGAGTTTATATCCGAGAGGGGGCCGCGAGGGGGTGGTTGAAAGTGCATTCCTTGCACTTCCTGTTTTTTGGTGACAAGTGACAACACAAAAGGTGGATTTAATGTTTGTGATGTTTTATGCAGGTTCTAGAACAGGTATATATTTCAGTACTGGACCCTTATTTATTCAGTCGGAAATCCTTCAGGAAATTTCAGGTACCCGGAACTTTCCGGGATTCACCCGGAAATTTCCGAGTCACTGAAGAATTCTTCACCAAGTCCTTGTTTGAAGGAGTACTGGCATTCAGAGTGTTTCAGTCAGAAATGCATCAGGAAATTTCCGATGTCCGGAAATTTCCGGCCAGTGTCCGGAGATTTCCGAGTCACCGAAGATTTTTCACCAAGTCCAGATTGTCAAGCGGTACTGCCTCCCAGAACCTCGCAGTCGGAATTTCAGGCGGAAATTTCAGGTGCCCGGAAATTTCCGATGGGGGTCCGGAAATTTCCGAGCTGCTCGATCAAGATCATCGCCAAGTCAGAAGCTGAACTCCTCGCGGATTTCCGTAGCCCGGAAATTTCCGGGTGTCAGTCCGGAAATTTCCGAACTTGACCCGGAAATTTCCGAGCTGGCGGCTGCAAACGGTCAGATCTCGGGGAGGGGTATAAATACCCCTCCACCTACCTCCAGCACATTAGCTCTCTTAGATCCAAAACACCCCATTGCTGCTGGAGCTCATTTTCCATGGATCTCCCTATCTAGCCAACCAAATCCAATGATAGTTGGAGATCCGAAGGAGAAGACCCCGATCTACATCGCCACCGAAGGAATTTCACTTTCCCCCTCCCTATCTTGAGGGGACACGAATCTAGGGTTTCCTTTGTGGATAGCTAGATTCTACCTTGTTGTTTCTTACTCCTTTGTGGATCCTTTCTGGATTTGACCTGTTGTGGTCTTGGTGAGAGCCCCCAATTCAGTTGTGGGTGTGTGCCTCACGGATTTGTACGGGACCTTCTCCGCCCTTAAAGGAGTCCTTAGTGGAAGAGTGGATTCGGACCTTGGTGGTCGAATTCATCGGAGAATAGGGTGAGGCCTTTGTGGCGTTGAGCTAACCTTTGTGGTGGCTCACACCCCTCCAACGAGACGTACACCCATGTGGTGGAACTCGGGATAAAATCGCCGTCTCCTTGTTCCCTAGGTTGTCTCGTTCCATTATCCTCCTTGTGTTACTTGCTTATCTTTATTGCTTTGTTTTTCTTTGTCTTGCACCTTGCTTCATCTAGTATCACATATAGTAAATTTACTTTTGCAAGCTTAAAACTGAAAAAGTTATAAAATTTGGTCACCACCTATTCACCCCCCCCCCCCCCCCTCTAGGTGGACAACTTCCGTTCAATTGGTATCAGAGCCAGGTTATCTCTTAAAAGCTTTACCGCTTGAGATATACCATGACAAAGGAAGTTGACACCGAAGAGGCCGCAAAGGCGATGGCAGCGATGCAATCCAAAGGAGCTACCATGGCCGATATCAACGCTTTGGAAACAAAGTTGACATCGTCCATGGAAGCTCAATTCCAAAAGATTCATGACATGCTTGAGGCACTCATGAATTCAAGGAATCCAAAGAATGCATCGCCCTCATCTCCTCCAACCCCTCCGAGTGAATCGAGTGGTACGGATCCCGAAATGTCTAAGGGCATGGATGGAAAGGGTGATAATGATAACTCTTCTAAAGCTAAAGACTCTTCCACCTCTAAGGATGGAGAGTCTAACAAATATGGCAATGTGCCACCACCCAATCATTACTCTCCCGATCCTCCCATTCCTCATCCTCATATCACTATTAGAAATGATCCCCATAAAATTAAAGATCATTCCTTTTGACAATGGCAATTCTTAATGAAATCCCATGTGTGCAGCTCTTCGATCGAACTATGGAGAATCATTCAAGTTGGATTCAAGCCACATGACCCGAACAACTTGACAAGGAGAGAGGTTGTGGATGCTCAACTCAACGCCACCACCCTCAACATGATTCAACATGCCGTGGGCGCCAAGGACATGCCTCTCATCCAACCCTTCTCCACCGCCAAGGAGACATGGGACGCTCTCTCCGACTTATTTGTTGGAAATGAGAGCATGAAGAGAAATCGCTACGATGCCTTAAGCAATGAGGCGGAAGGTTTCTATAAGTTGGATGGTGAAGATCATGAAGAGATGTACCGGAGGTTGGTTTCTATTGCCACAAGCTTTCGTGGCCTCGGTGCAACCTATATTGATGATGCTTGGATCAAGAGGAAGTACGTGAGCTCCCTCATGCCTTTTGAGGGCACGGACTTGAAGACTTTGCAAGGAAGACACAACAATGACCTCATGACCTCAAATCAAGTCATGCAAGAGATGACATCCTTCAAGGTTGCTACCAAGAATGCCGAAGATGCTAGGGCAAGAGCCATTGGGATGCAAAAGGGAGTAAACCTTGCATTGAAGGCAACGGTTGAAGGTGGAAGTGAAGATGACTTTGAGAGTTCCTCTTTGTTATCCAATGAAGGTCTCAAGCTCGCATACAATGAGCATCTTGCTCTTGCGGCAAAAGGCTTTTGGGAGAATCCTTCAAAGGCAAGAGCTCAATTCTACCGGCATCCCCTTGTTGGATCTCCACAAGGTGGAAAGAGGGACATCTCCAAGGCTAGGACATGCTACAATTGTCAAGACAAGTATCACTTCGTTGCCGAGTGCCCATATGAAAAGAGGGAAGAGAATGGTGGAAGACTCATTCTCGAGGACAAGTCCAAGATGCCTCCCAAGAAGGCCTATGTCAAGAATAAGAGGGCTTTCTTCAAGAAGAAGGCACCTCGGATCATGTTGATGACTCAAGAGGAGTATCCCACCGAAGATGAAGATGAGTCGGAAGAAGAAGAAACTCCGAATGAAGTGGCGGCTATTGCCACTACTTCAACTACTACCTCGACCCATCATGCTACTTCCTCAACACCAAGAACTCCATCCCCGTCGCCTAACGCTACTACTTCCAAGCCAAGAGCTACGGTGACTTCATCTTCAAGCTCACTCTTTGACTCACCCAACGAGAACTCCCCCAACAAGAGTGTGAGATGCCTTATGGCCAAGGCATCCGAGGTACCTTCATCCTCCACTTCCTTGAATGATATGAATGAGCTTGATGATGCCGCTAGCCTCCAAATAAAGGAGGAGCTTGTTGCTTTTGACTCTTTTATGGCTAACTTGCAAGGAGATAGCAAGAAACATGTGGGAGCCCTTATGAGTCGCATTGGCGAGCTCGAACACCTCATTGAGAAAAAGGGTAAGATTGAGAGAGAGGATGCTATCACCATAGCACATCTTCAATCCTCTCTCCGAGATATTGAAGAGTCTCATGTTCGTCTAGAAGAAGAACTTGAGAACATTGAGTAATCTCATAACTCTATGCATTCTAAACTTGTTAAAGAACGTGACCTCTATTTTGCTAAGAACAAGTTGGCACAAAAGGATAAGGCCGATTTTGTGGCTGGCCATGTGAGTCTTGTTGAAGACATGGAGAAGCGCGTCAATGTCCATGCGGCATTGGAGAGTGAACATGAACTTCTTAAGAAGTCACATGATCAACTACAAACTCGGTTAACTAATCATGAGAAACCAAGCACATCCACTCCTATTTGCACTTGTGATCATGCAAATATTATGAATGAAAATGTTAGGTTGAAGGAAGAAATTGCCAAGGCCTCCTCCGCTAAGATCATCCTTCTCAAGGGTAAGAATGTTGTTGAGACTCCCATCTATGAGCCTCAATCTCGCAAAGGGAAGGAAGGTCTTGGTTATGTGAGGCCGGGCAAGGTTGGTGCCAAGAAGACCATTCCCGCCCAAGCAAAGGTGAACAACATTGCAAGTGGGAATACCACAAGGGGCAAGCCTACTCGCAATGACTTTGCGGGAGACACTAACCCAAACTATGCACTCTATGTGAATTACTATGGAAATGTTTGTGCTCGCTATATTGGTCCTTTTGATGGTTTTATTGCTTACTCTATTTGGGTTCCCAAAACCCTTGTGGCTAACCTTAAGGCACCCATTGCTAAGCAATGGGTACCTAAAGTCAAGAATTAATATTTTGTAGGGTCTTGCTCCCGGCGGTTCGAAATGGATAATTGATAGTGGGTGTACAAGTCATATGACCGGGAGCAAGGAGCTTGTCACGGAGATGAGGCCTAATGTTGATCAAGTAACCGTCTCGTTTGGTGACAAGTCAAGGTCTAAGGTAACCAGGCTTGGCAAAGTGGTAGTTGCCCCCGATATTACTCTTGTCAATGTCATGCTTGTTGATTCTCTTGGCTATAATTTGATGTCGGTTCGTGCTTTAGCAAAGTTGGGTATCTCAACTTTCTTTGAGCCGGACATCGTGGTCCTCTTGTGGAGCAAGTCCCTTCGAGTGGCCTTCGTGGGGCATGTCGAACATGAGCTTTACGTGGTTGATTTCTCCGGAGTCACCACTACTCATGAGATGTGCCTCTTCGGAAAGGCCGACGTGGGTTGGCTTTGGCATCGCCGACTAGCCCACGTAAACATGAGGACTTTGCAAAGTCTCCACAAAGGGGGCCACATCCTTGGACTAAAAGACCATGTTACTTTTTCCAGAGATCGAGTGTGTAGGGCATGTGTGGAGGGAAAGATGCATGATATTCATCATCCAAGCAAGACAATCATCTCCTCCACCCGGATATTGGAAGTACTTCATGTTGATCTTTTTGGTCCAACACCGGAAATAAGTCTTGGTGGCAAGAAATATTGTTTGGTGATCGTGGATGACTACTCAAGGTATACATGGGTATATTTCTTCAAGACCAAGGATGAGACTCAACAAGTCTTCATCGACTTCTCTAAGGAGGTTCAACGCCAACACAACCTTCCCATATTGGTGATTCGAAGCGCCAACGGGTCGGAGTTCAAGAACTACACGCTCAACGACTTCCTAAGTGACGAAGGCATTCGTCATCAATATTCCGCTGCATACACTCCGCAACAAAATGGCGTTGCGGAGAGGAAGAATCGTACTCTCATCGACATGGCAAGATCTATGTTGGCCGAGTTCAAGTCCCCAATCAACTTTTGGGCGGAGGCCATTGCTACGGCGTGTCATTCATCAAATCGCCTCTTTTTCCTCAAAGGCCTCAAGAAGACACCTTATGAAGTACTCACCGGCAACAGGCCCAACATATCTTACTTCCGAGTCTTCGGTTGCAAATGCTACTACCTCATAAAGGGCACCCGGTTGGGTAAGTTTCACTCTAAAACTCTTGAAGGCATATTTGTGGGTTATGGCATTGAATCCCACACCTATAGGATCTATGACAAATCCTCAAGGATCGTCATAGAATCTTGTAGTGTGGAATTCGATGAGAATGACGGCTCCCAAGTGGAGCAAGTTGGAATAAGTGATTCAGTTGATGATCAACCCCAAGATGCAATAAGGAGAATGGGAATAGGCTTCCATCGTCCCATTGAAGTACATCAAGGAGTTGATCAAGACGAAACAAGCTCTTCACATGAAGAACACTCACCATCACAAGAATCTCTTGATACCTCACCCGAAGCAAATGATGAAGCCTCTCAAGATCGTCCACAAGCACATTCACAAGAAGAACAACCTCTTCCTCAACAAGATAATCCATCGCAAGGACCGCTTCAACAAGTTCTCCATCCTCAAGAAGATATTGGGTCCCCATCCAAGTCAAATGAAGCTAGTATCTCGAGTGCAAGTTCCTCTCATGTGCAAGATCACCCCTCACACTCAAGTGAAGAAACAACTCATGGTGATCAAGGCACTCATGATGGTCAAGGCAAGGATCCACAAGATGAAGTTGATCAAGAGATTCCCTCTACATCTAGAGAGGCAATCGAAACTCGCCGCCAAGCAAGAGTTGGAAGATCTTTGGAACTAAGGGCTCTTTCCCTCGACAAGGTCATCGGTGATGTGAGAAGAAGGGTGTCCACAAGGAGTCAATTGGCCAACATTAGTGAGCATCAAGCACACATCTCCATGGTGGAACCCAAGAAAGTATTCGATGCTCTTGAAGACCCCGATTGGCTTGAAGCAATGCACGAAGAGCTCAACAACTTCGAGCGCAACAAGGTGTGGAGACTAGTAGAGAAGCCAAATAGTTGCCGCAATGTTATCGGCACCAAGTGGATCTTCAAGAACAAGCAAGATGAACACGGCATCGTTGTGAGGAACAAGGCGCGATTGGTGGCCCAAGGCTTTTCTCAAGTTGAAGGCATCGACTTTGGTGAAACCTACGTGCCGGTTGCCCGCCTCGAGTTGATACGTATTCTCATTGCCTTTGCATCTCATCATGGTTTTAAATTACAACAAATGGACGTTAAAAGTGCTTTCCTAAATGGCCCACTTAATGAACTTGTCTATGTTAAACAACCTCCGGGTTTCGAGAACCGCGACTTCCCGAACCACGTCTACGTGTTGGATAAAGCTCTCTATGGGCTTAAACAAGAACCTAGAGCATGGTATGAACACCTTCGGGAGTTCTTGTTAGACCGTGGATTCGAAGTCGGGGCGATCGATCCCACTTTTTGTACAAAGAAAGTTAATGGGGAACTCTTCATTTGTCAATTATATGTTGATGATATTATCTTCGGTTCTACTAATCTCTCTTTTAATGAAGAGTTCGCCAAGCTTATGACCGACAAGTTCGAGATGTCCATGATGGGTGAACTTAGGTTCTTTCTTGGTTTTGAGATCAAGCAATTGAGAGAAGGAACATTTATTTGCCAAGCCATGTACATTCAAGATATGCTCAAAAGATTCAAGCTCCTCGATCTAAAGGGTGCCGCTACTCCTATGCAAACCAAGTGCCACCTCGAGCTTAACCCTAATGGTAAAGAGGTAGACCAAAAGGTATATCGATATATGATTGGGTCTCTTCTTTACCTTTGTGCATCTAGGCCGGATATAGTGTTAAGCGTTGGAGTGTGTGCACGTTACCAAGCCGCGCCTAAGGAAAGTCACCAAGTGGCTATCAAGAGAATCTTCCGGTATTTGATTCATACTCCAAGCTATGGGTTGTGGTACCCCAAAGATGGCACCTTGTCTCTTTGTGGGTACACCGACTCCGATTGGGCGGGTGACAAGGATGATAGGAAGTCTACCTCGGGAACTTGTCAATTCATTGGAAGATCATTGGTGAGTTGGTCCTCGAAGAAGCAAAATTGCATCTCTCTCTCCACCGCGGAGGCCGAATATGTCGCCGCCGCAAGTGGGTGCACTCAACTCCTTTGGATGCGGCAAGCTTTAAAGGATTACGGGGTCCATTTGGACAAAGTGCCGCTCCTCTGTGATAATGAGAGTGCGATCAAGATCGCCTATAATCCGGTGCAACATTCAAGGACCAAGCATATTGAGATTCGCCACCACTTCATTCGAGATCACGTGGCAAGAGGAGACATCGACCTCTCTTATGTTGGGACAAAGGATCAATTGGCGGATATCTTCACGAAGCCCCTTGACGAAGCTCGGTTTTGTTACTTGAGGAATGAGTTAAATATCGTGGATTCTCGGACTTTGGCTTGATAATGGTGCACACACATCAACGTTTAATGCTCTATTAGGTGTAGATGTACGCATGGACTTAGGGGGAGTGCTTTCCTAATACATTGGATTCTTCCTCCCCCTATTATGCATATAGCAATGAATCATTGATAAACTTCAAATTAATCCATAATTTGTGAGCTTAAATGATGAGTAGTAGTTATGGACCCAAGATACATCTTCGCGGTGCCATGCTATAATCTCATACACGGTGGCTTCGGCCACCACCTCCTCCTTTGGAAGAGTTGGATCTCATTTGGTTTCTTCCATGGATTTCATTCGCTTTTTGGGCTCTTGTGGAAAACACACTCAAGTTGGTAGTTCTTGTGTTTATTGGTTTTGCAATTTGAGTGTGAAGTACCATCGACAGTTTGCTTCTCTATCCCAAGCCTTTCTCCCTCTCAAGACTTGCTTAATTCTCACTCATGTCCATTTGTATCCTTCTGCTGTTTTGTTGGGCGGAAATCTCCGAGCCACCCTCGGAAATTTCCGAATTACTAGAAATTTTCGACACTAAGTCCTTTCAAAACTCAGCACTGCAGCTTGCTGGATTTTGACCGGAAATAGTCTCTGAAATTTCCGGTGACCGGCAATTTCCGAGTGTGACTCGGAAATATCCGGTCCCTGAAATTTCTCGGCGCCTAAGTCCTTTTCAAATTCGGCACTGCAGTCTGCTGAATTTGAACAGGAAATAGAGCCGGAAATTTCCGGGGCCCGGAAATTTCCGAACCAAGTCCGGAAATTTCCGATGACTCCATCAATTTCCGCACTAAGTCCGTTTCCAAACTCGGTACTGGATATATCGTGTTTTGAACCGGAAATAGTGCCGGAAATTTCCGGGGAATTTCCGACTCAAACTTCTCCGGCTATAAATAGGGCACGGGTGGGCTGTTCGAACCGAACAGTTCATCCACCCCGTGCCCCTTCTCTCTCTCTCCAAGCCGGAGAAGAAACTCATCTCCGATCCGTCCCCGGGCCGTTTCTCCGTCGATCTCTCCGGTTCTTTGCCGGATCTGCTTCTCCTCGCCGCGGGGATCGCTTTCATCCGCACGGTTTTCACCATGTCTACCGGTAACTCCTCTTATTTCAAATCTAGGACGAGATCTATTTTCGTTTAACCTAGCCGATTTAGGAGGTTGTTGCTCGTTTCCTTTGGTAGAACTGCTCCTCTAGGCTTGATCTACCTTCCTCGTGCACAGATCTGTTTTTCGTTCGTAGATTTGGTTCAGTTCTTCAAAAATTTCGTGCAGACCGGAAATTTCCGGTTCAGACTCGGAAATTTCCGACCCCTCGGAAATTTCCGGACCTGACTCGGAAATCTCCGGCCTGTCCAAAATTCTGAAAAACAGACAAGTTCTGTGAATTTTTAACGGCTCGTGTACTTTTTCCTACGCCTTCCTGGACATGAGTGCTTATCCCCTTTGCTTTCTATCTCCTCTATGCTATTTGTTTGCAGGTTCTTCTACCCGAGGAGGTCGCCTTAAGTCAATGGCCATCTAGTGATCCCTCCAGTGATGAGAGTGAGCTCCCTCCTGCTGCACAGCTCAGAAAATCAACTGGGGCTAACAAGAAGAAGAAGCCCGAGCTTCAACTTTCGGATTTCAACAAGGCAAGCTTTCGCAAGTGGCGCAGTGAGCTGTCCTATGGGGCTGAGGAGGATGATCCCAAGTTCTTCTGCACAGAGATGGCGTGGCTGTATCGTGAGGTATATCTCAAGTTCTCAAGTAAAGCGCCAGTTTGCCCGATGAGATGGATCAACTTCGACAAGCTCATGAAGAAGGCAGATTACTTTGGGGGAGCTGTTCAGGTTTGCAGGGTGCTGGGTTTGGAGCATCTCATGAGGACTGAGTGTAGCTACAACGTGTCCATCATTCATCAGTTCTATGCGACAGTTGTATTTGACAATTCAGAAAATATTGGCATGACATGGATGACTGGCACACAGCGCTTGACCTCCTCTTTCCGAGAGTTTGCCAGGATTCTTGGCTGTTCCTTCAGTGGGAGCTCTGTGGCAGCTGGTGAAAGGATGCATCTTCAGGGCGTGGCCTACAACAAGAACGCCATGTCTGATTTATATATGCCTGGTGGAGAGATTGGCTCGCAGCATGGTTTGCTGCCCACTTATGATATTCTCCTTCGCATGTTCCGCAACACCATTGCTCCCATTGCAGGCAATGCTGACAACATTGCTGGCGGTCTCGTGAACTTGATGGCCAAAGCTCATGAAGCATTTGTTGGTGAGTATGAGCTGGACAAGGAGGAGTACAAGATTGATATCATGGATTTCATTTTTCAAGAAATGAGTCAAGCCATCTTTGAGAGGAAAGTTCCCCCCTATGCTCCATATGTGATGCTTCTCATCAAGCGCAAGTTTCAGTTATCTGAGGAAGATGGCGGCGATATGGATAGTGCTCTTGGATGCATTCCCCACACAGCTGCCAACCTTGTTCAAAAGAAAGCTCATGTGGTGCAAAAGCAAGCTACACTTCAAGAGATCGATGAGGATGATGTGTTTGGTGGTCCCACTTGCCAACCACGCCGCCACAACATCAAGAAAGCTGAAAAGAAGAGTCGCCCTTGGATTGTTCGCGCCATGGAGAAGGTGTTGAACATGAACTGCTGCATTCACAGTGAGAACTATGCCATCTACCTGCAGAACCACCGCATTCTCAAGCAGCAGGAAGAAATTCGAGCTCATTTGAAGATGCCACCTCCAAAGAGACCACTGAAGCCCATAGTACTATATGCTGAGTGGAATTCTGAAGACACAGTTGGATTCACATGGGACACCATAGTGCCTGAGGATATCGAGGTGGATCCAGCAGCTGATGATGATGAGGAGGAGGAGCACAGTTCAGATTCCGACTCTTGAGTCTCGGGACGCTAGTAGCTACTTCTTCCCTTTTTGGTATCTTGATGCCAAAGGGGGAGAAGTATCTCATAGGACTCACGGGATTTGCTTGGGAGGGAGCACATCTTCTTTTTTCTCGGTTGCTTTGTTCGAGTGCTCCCTATTCTTATCCTTGTTGGACTTCTTTAGTTGCATGTTTGTGAGACATGAGGACCTCTTAAACTCCTATTGTAATAGCTAGTTAAATTTGGTAAACTATGCATGCTACTTTGTCTTTGTGGGTATATTTTCGTTGCTTGCGTGGTTTGTAAAATCTAGGGGGAGCAGTGATCCTAAGTTGTGTGCATTTTGTATTCAAGAACATCCCAAAGATAATGCACACACTTAGGGGGAGCCCGTCTATATTTTGCAAATCCGCTCTCCTTTTGTGTTGTCATCATTCACCAAAAAGGGGGAGATTGAAAGTGCATTCCTTGCACTTCCTGTTTTTTGGTGACAAGTGACAACACAAAAGGTGGATTTAATGTTTGTGATGTTTTATGCAGGTTCTAGAACAGGTATATATTTCAGTACTGGACCCTTATTTATTCAGTCGGAAATCCTTCAGGAAATTTCAGGTACCCGGAACTTTCCGGGATTCACCCGGAAATTTCCGAGTCACTGAAGAATTCTTCACCAAGTCCTTGTTTGAAGCAGTACTGGCATTCAGAGTGTTTCAGTCGGAAATGCATCAGGAAATTTCCGATGTCCGGAAATTTCCGGCCAGTGTCCGGAGATTTCCGAGTCACCGAAGATTTTTCACCAAGTCCAGATTGTCAAGCGGTACTGCCTCCCAGAACCTCGCAGTCGGAATTTCAGGCGGAAATTTCAGGTGCCCGAAAATTTCTGATGGGGGTCCGGAAATTTCCGAACTGCTCGATCAAGATCATCGCCAAGTCAGAAGCTGAACTCCTCGCGGAGATTTCCGTAGCCCGGAAATTTCCGGGTGTCAGTCCGGAAATTTCCGGTCTTCAGTCCGGAAATTTCCGAACTTGACCCGGAAATTTCCGAGCTGGCGGCTGCAAACGGTCAGATCTCGGGGAGGGGTATAAATACCCCTCCACCTACCTCCAGCACATCAGCTCTCTTAGATCCAAAACACCCCATTGCTGCTGGAGCTCATTTTCCATGGATCTCCCTATCTAGCCAACCAAATCCAATGATAGTTGGAGATCCGAAGGAGAAGACCCCGATCTACATCGCCACCGAAGGAATTTCACTTTCCCCCTCCCTATCTTGAGGGGACACGAATCTAGGGTTTCCTTTGTGGATAGCTAGATTCTACCTTGTTGTTTCTTACTCCTTTGTGGATCCTTTGTGGATTTGACCTGTTGTGGTCTTGGTGAGAGCCCCCAATTCAGTTGTGGGTGTGTGCCTCACGGATTTGTACGGGACCTTCTCCGCCCTTAAAGGAGTCCTTAGTGGAAGAGTGGATTCGGACCTTGGTGGTCGAATTCATCGGAGAATAGGGTGAGGCCTTTGTGGCGTTGAGCTAACCTTTGTGGTGGCTCACACCCCTCCAACGAGACGTACACCCATGTGGTGGAACTCGGGATAAAATCGCCGTCTCCTTGTTCCCTAGGTTGTCTCGTTCCATTATCCTCCTTGTGTTACTTGCTTATCTTTATTGCTTTGTTTTTCTTTGTCTTGCACCTTGCTTCATCTAGTATCACATATAGTAAATTTACTTTTGCAAGCTTAAAACTGAAAAAGTTATAAAATTTGGTCACCACCTATTCACCCCCCCCCCCCTCTAGGTGGACAACTTCCGTTCAGTGGTCGAGTCGACCTCATGAGGTGCTGGCGCGGCCAGGGGCCTACCGCGCCAGCACCCTGTGAGGTGGGCTCGTTGCCCCCCTCCGTCTGGTCTTCTGGCTCCGTGGGTCTTCGGGCAAAATAGGGACTTTCGCATAATTTCTGGGATTTCTCCATAAAGTTGAATTTCTACACAAAAATAAGACACCAGGGCAATTCTGCTGAAAACAGCGTTAGTCCGTGTTAGTTGCATTCAAAACACACAAATTAGAGGCAAAACAATAGTAAAAGTGTTCGGGAAAGTAGATACGTTTTGGACGTATCACTATCCTGAAGGTGGATTATTAGTCATAGATGCAGTTGGATAACGGTCTATGTATCATGTTGTAATGCCCAAATGAATCTCACACTAGACACCATGACTTGTACATGCATCATTATGCAATTCTTTATTCTGTCAATTGCCCAGCTGTAATTTGTTTACCCTCATGTATGCTATTATTATTTATGGAGAGACACCACTAGTGAACTGTGGACCCCGGTCCTTTTCTTTAAACAGATAATACAACCTACTGCAATCCTGTTACTTTCATTCTCTGCAAACAAACATCATTTTCCACACATACGTTTAATCCTTTGTTACAGCAAGCCAGTGAGATTGACAACCTCACTGTTAAGTTGGGGCAAAGTATCTTGGTTGTGTTGTGTGCAGGTTCTGCGCCAACTCAGTGCTAGCAAGAATTTCTGGCGCAGTTGACACCTTCGGAAGAATTCTAGTTTCCTACTGGTTCGATAACCTTGGTTTCACAACTGAGGGTAAGCTTGCTGCTACTACATCATCACACCTTCCTCTTGGGGTTCCCCAACGTGCCTGTAGAGCATCACCCGCCAGGTCTTGCGTCGAGTCTAGGCCTTGTCCATCTTCGTGTTGGGCCCACAGGCGGTGGACCCACTTTGGCAGCGCTAGGGGAACTGCATGTTCCACTGCTGCGACAGTAGCCCCTGGGCATGGTCCCGGCGGCTTCGGCTTCTCAGGCTGCCGGGGCTATGACCAAAAAGAGGTCAAAGTGGGTCCCTGCGCCTGGTCTTCTTGTACTGCGTGGTGGAGCCCGCCGAGCTGAGGCAGAAGCGAGCCCCCGAGCTTCTTTGACCGAGCCGCCCCGAACATTGCGATTTGTGGGGCCTCGGACGCAGTCGTGCATCCAACGGTTGGGTCGCGCCGAAGTCGGCACGACTCCCTGATGCATGTAAAATGCATACATGAACTTTGCATTGTATTACTCATATTTCATCCATATTTGCACCATATAAGGGTTATATCAATGTTTTATAATGATTTTGGGAATATTTCACACTTTCCCTATTTATTTGGAATTAACCCTGCACTGTCAGAAAACCCCTTTTTCTATATTTTGATGTTTCAGGGACCCAAACGACGTCCAAATGACCTAATATTCCACGGGATCAATTTTTGGAAGGAACAAGGCTTAGGAGCGAAGGAAGAGAAAAAGTGGAAGGCCGACGGGCAAAAGAGGTGGGCCCACGCGGCCAGATTCCTTGGCCGCGTGGAGCACCCCATCTGGGCCCTCGAGCCTCCGATGTCGTCGATCTTCGTCTCCCTGGCTTCGTCTTGACCTAAAAACGACTATAAAAATAGTCCCCCGACGCCTTTCGGAAGAGGCGCCGCAGAAACAAAGAAACCACGAAAAAGAGACATGGAGCTGCAGATTGGAGGGGGAAAACTCCGGCGGGGCGCTGCCGGTGTGGTCTCTGTCGGCCCAGTGGGATCCAGGGTTTGCAGAGCCCACTCTCCACAGCCCTCACACGCGACGGTATCTATGAAACGACTAAGGACCAAGCAGAACGCTTGGAGGGACCCTCGGGAGGAAAAGCCCTCGACAGGGCTGAAGGGAGCAGCGAAGGCCTGAAGAGGCCCCTCCCGAGGCTGCCCCCCTACAGGGCCTTCTCCCTCCTGGAGAGGGGTCAACGCCAATCCCTCTACAAGGCTCCCCACGCCCTGGTGAGATGCTTCGTGACGAAGCAACCGCTACAGAGCGCACATGGCCTCTACAGCAGCCGCAGAGTGACAAGCGCGTCTGCGCGCGGTGACGACGGCGCCGCAGTTGCCGTTCCGGTGATAAAAGGAGTCAACAAAGCTGTGTCCCCTGCGTCGGACTACGAAGCTTTCCCTTTTGGTGATAAAGCAGATGGCCGGCGCTACGCTCCAACGACGACGTCACCGTGGGCGCCCCCACGACACCTGCAGCACCAGCTGGCCGCCCTGCGAGGACGGTGGCTTTCCTGCCACGAGGGCGGGCTTTGCGGCCGTGGACCGAGTCCATGGACAGCCCGGCCGCGATGCACCCCGCTCCTCCGTTTCGTCGCCACGCGGGAAGAAGAAGCCCGGAGCGCGTATATAAGGAGAGGTAGCACCTCCGAGGAGAGGGATCCCCGGATCGATCCCACAATCGACTAATCACTCTGTAGCCTAACCTAGCCCAGCAAACCCGAGGAGGAAGAAGACCACAGCTTCCCTCCTCGAACTCGGCACCGCCGCAAGAGAGCCCTCGGCAAGCTCGTTGTACTGTACCCCCTACAGCGCAATACAGACAAGCAGGAGTAGCGGTTTTACCTCCCCCTGAGGGCCGTGAACCTGGGTACGGGCCTGAGTTCATCTCTGTCGTGCTGTCCCTCCACAGGCTCGACGAGCACCGTCGCCGTGCCGGTTGAGGGTTGTTGACCAACGTGTTCAGTCCCCTTCACGAACTTCTCTTCAGAGAGTGGTTATCCCTGTTCCGTGGGAATCACACCTCGACATTTGGCGCGCCAGGTAGGGGATTGAGGCGCGTCTTCAACCTCCAGCCGGTCTGCGCGCCATGACGGACACCCGCACGACGCGCGCCAACAGGCGCGCTGCTGAGAGGGCTCACACCGAGCCCGGCACCGCTCCCACCCGTGGCCGCCGCGGCCGCCCTCGCGCTGCGGAGCGAGCCAACACCGGCCCGCGTGTGGAGGAGCCCGAAAGCGAGGAGCACCACGGCGGCGACCGCCGCGGCGACGAGGACTTCTTCGAGCACCACGAGGACGCTGAGTCCTCGCGTCCGTCTCGGCGCCAGAGCGCGTCTTCTCAGGGACGCCCAGAGCCCACACCGCACACCGCGCTGCTCATGGCCCAGGAGCTTCTCCGCTACCGGCCCAGCGCCGAGGCCCACGACCAGTGGCTCGAGCGCCTCCACCACCTCGTCGACGTCGCGACGACGCGCCCCGCTCCGTCGCGCTCCATGGTCCATCACTCTGGCCGCGCGGGAACGGCTGCGCCAGATGCGGCTCCGCCGCCGCCGGGACCACCTCCAGCTGCAGCGCAGAGGGCTCCCTCTCACGCATCCTCGCCGCGCGACTGCCAAATCGTGCAGCGCACCGCGCCTGACGCGCGCGTGGGGATGGAACGCCGGAGGGACCTCCAGAACCGCCTCGTCGAGGAGCTAGGCCAAGCGGGGCAGCAGAACCGCAGGGCTCTCCCGGGTGGAACCGCCACGTACGCCTCCGGCTGCATGGCCTTCACCCGCGCTCTGCACCGTGTGGTTTGGCCACAGAAGTTCAGGCCAGCCCTCCCCAAGGGCTTCGACGGGTCGAGTAATCCCCTCGAGTTCCTGCAGCTCTACACCACCTCGATCTAGGCTGCGGGAGGAGACGACAAGGTGATGGCCAACTGGTTCTCCCATGCGCTTAGGGACTCCGCGCTGTCATGGCTCCTCAACCTGCCTGAAGACTCCATCGACTCCTGGGAAGAGCTCTGCAGGCAGTTCGTCGCCAACTTCAAGGGCACGTACGAGCGCGCGCTCACCCACAACGACCTGCGCGCTGTGGTGCAGAGGAAGGATGAGATCCTCCGCAAGTACATCCAGCGCTTCAGCCAAGTGCGCAACAAGATTCCGAACATCCCCGACACACAGGTCATCGCCGCCTTCAGAGAGGGCGTCACAAACCGCAGGATGCTCGAGAAGCAAGGCATCCACGACAAGCTCACCTCTGTGGTGAAGCTGTTCGACCTCGCTGACAAGTGCGCCAAGGCTGAAGAGGGACTCCTCTTTGTCAAGATGAGCCAGCGGGCTGACGACCAGGCCGAGGGGTCCAAGAGCCACAAGAAGCGCGAAGAGACCAAGCGCAAGACCACTGCCATCCTAGCGGCGGAGCCAGCGGCCAAAAGCACCCGCAGAAGCTCCCCTGAGCCTGGCGACAGAGAGGCGGACAACCGTCCATTCTGCGTCTACCACAACTGGCGCGGCCACGCCACAGACAACTGCTTCGACCTCAAGAGGCTGAGCAGGGAACCGCGGTAGAGGCCGCGGCTACCGCAGAGACGGCAGGGGCGGACGCAATGGCGGCTACCAGAGGCCGCCAGGCACTCAGGCCAACGCCGCCGAGAAGAACAACAACCTCTCTGACAAGGAAGACGGAGGCTATCAGGCCCCAAGGGGAGCTATGGCCTGCATCCTCGGCGGGGCTCAGGCGCCCAAGTCGAACAACCAGTTCAAGCAGTTCGCCCGCGAGCTCAATGCCGCGCTCCCGAGCACCGAGACCTCCAGGCCCCTCAAGTGGTCCCAGTACACCATCGCCTTCGACGCCAAGGACCACCCCAAGTCGACCAAGACTGTTGGAACCCTCCCCTTGGTCTGCTCCCCCACCATCAACAACATCACCGTCTCCAAGACGCTCATTGATGGGGGAGCTGGCCTGAACGTCATCTCTGTCGAGACCTTCGAGACGCTTCAAGTGCCCTACGAGTGGCTTATGCCCTCCAGGCCGTTCACAGGGGTCACCAGTGGGTCAATCGAACCTCTGGGGCAGGTCCGGCTGGCCATCACCTTCGGCACGTAGAAGAACTACCGCACGGAGCTGATCGACTTCGACGTCGCCCACATCGGCCTACCGTACAACGCCATCCTCGGCTACCCCGCCCTCGCGAAGTTCATGGCCGTCACGCACCACGCCTACAACATGGTCAAGATCCCCGGCAGCGCTGGCACTATCGCCATCCATGGTCATATCCTGGACGCCACGCGCGCTGTCGAGAGCGCCTACAAGGCAGCCGCCATGGCATTCCCGGCTGACGAGGATATGGAGCCTCTCGAGAGGCCCAAGAAGAAGAAGCAAGTGTTCTCCCAGGAGAAAGCCGCCACGAAGAAGGTGTCGCTGAGCACCAGTGGCTCGGGGGCTGAGGGCTCCAGGGCTAGCGTCACCATAGGCGCTGCCCTGCCTCCCAAATAGGAAAGCGCGCTCATCGCCTTCCTTCGGGCAAACTCTGACATGTTCGCATGGACTCTGTCAGATATGTCCGGTGTACCAAGGGAGGTGATCGAGCACCACTTATCCGTGTGTCCAGACGAACGCCCCGTCAAGCAAAAGGCACGGAAGCAAGCCCCCGAGAAGCAAGCATTCATCGTCAAGGAAGTAGAGAAGCTAAAAGCGGCAAATGTCGTCCGCGAAGTCGCGCACCCCACTTGGCTCTCCAATGGCGTGGTTGTCCCTAAACCCGCTGGAGGAGGCCGACTCTACATCGACTACACCGATGTCAACAAGGCCTGCCCCAAGGACCCATACCCCATGCCGAGGATAGACCAGATCGTGGACTCCACCGCCGGCTGCGACCTCCTCTGTTTTCTGGACGCCTTCTCTGGTTACCACCATATCAAAGTGGCTAAAGAGGACGAGGAGAAGACAGCATTCCTCACCCCTTGTGGTGTGTATTGCTACACTTGCATGCCCTTCGGCCTGAAGAATGCCAGCGCCACTTTCCAGAGGCTCATGAGGATAGCCTTAGGGGCACAGATGGGCAGAAACGCAGAGGCCTATGTTGATGACATCGTGGTCAAGTCTCGCGAGGGAGATACTCTCTTGAAGGATCTCGAGGAAACCTTCGCCAACCTGCGCAAGGTGAACATCAAGCTGAACCCCGCCAAGTGCGTCTTCGGGGTGCCTTCAGGCAAGCTCCTCGGATTCCTGGTGTCCCACCACGGCATAGAGGCAAACCCTGACAAGATCAAGGCCATAGAAGGGATGCAGCCTCCTCGTCGTCTCAAGGACATGCAGCGCTTGGCAGGCTGCATGGCCAGCCTGGGCCGTTTCATCTCCAAGTTCGGCGAGAGAGCCCTGCCATTTTTCAAGATCATGAAGAGGTCAGGCATATTCAAGTGGACCCCTGAGGCGGACCAGGCCTTTGAGAACTTAAAGAAGTATTTGGCCAGCCCACCAGTCATGGTGGCCCCCAGGACAGGCGAACATCTGAAGCTATACCTTTCAGCCACTCCCCAGACCGCAAGTGCCGTCCTGGTGGCCGAAAGGGAAGAGCCAGTCCTCCCCAAGAAGAGCACCGCCACTCCAAGTCCAAAGCCGCCCGACAAAGATCTCGCCGAAGGAGCAGCCTCCACAGACCCACTGCCAGGCCCACCGCCTCAAGTTGAGCCTGCTCCCAACACCCTTACCGAGACCCCTCTACAGGCAGATCTCGACAAGGGCCCTGAAGAGCCTCCACAGAGGGCTGACGCTGCACCTCCACCGACAACCCTTGTCGAGCACCCTGTCTACTTTGTCAGCACAGTGCTGCGGGACGCTCGGGAACGGTATCCAATGCAGCAGAAGCTCCTCGTCGCGCTCCTCATCGCCTCCAGGAAGCTGTGACACTACTTCCAGGGCCACCCCATCACGGTGGTCACTTCCTTCCCCCTGGAGCAGATCCTGCGCAACCCCAACGCCACAGACCGTGTCGCGGGATGGAACATAGAGCTGCAGCCATTCAACTTGCACTTCGACACCACAAGAGTCATCAAGGGAAGAGCGCTGGCGGACTTCGTCGCCGAATGGACTGACCCAAGCCCTGAAGAGCCTGGGGAGAGGAGGCCGAGCCCTCTGGAGGCACAATGCCCAACCACTGGACCATGCACTTCGACGGAGCCTTTGCCTGCCGCAACGGCGGGGCAGGCGTCGTCCTGACCTCGCCCAAAGGCGACAAGCTCTACTAAGCTGTCCAGTTGTGCTTCACGATTGACAAGATCTCCAACAACATCGCTGAGTACGAGGGCCTCCTCGCCGGCTTAAGGGCCGCCATCGCTCTAGGCGTCAAGCACTTACTCGTCAAGGGCGACTCCCAGTTGCTTGTCAACTTCTCCAACAAGAGCTACACGCCTAAGGACAACCACATGGCCGCATACCTTGAAGAGGTCCGCAAGCTCGAGAAGCACTTCAGAGTCATGGAGCTCATGTACATCCCGAGGAAAGAAAACCAGGAAGCCGATGACATCGCCAAACGAGCCTCGCGAAGGCAAGCCCAGCAGGCCGACGTCTTTGAAGAAAGGCTCGCCAAGGCATCCAGCAAGCAGCCTCGAGAGGCCACAGCCGCAGGCACGGACGAAGCACTCCCACCACCTCCTGTTGCTGGGGCACCCGACTGTGGTCCCCACACCGGGGAGCGTCTGTTGTTGACGGCACCCCACCAAGACACAGGCTGGATTGACGAGCTCAAAGATTACTTGGCGAAGGGGATCCTCCCTAAAGAAGATGCGGAAGCAGAGCGAATCGCTCGACAGGCGCAATCCTACTGCATCCTTGAGGGAGACCTATACCGCAAGCGCCCAAATGACATCACGCTCAAATGCGTCCCTCCCGAGGAAGGCCGAACGCTGGTCAAGGACATCCACAGCGGGGAGTGCGGCCACCACTCGTGTGCGCGCACCCTCGCAGGTAAGGTCTTCAGGAGCGGCTTCTACTGGCCACAAGTGCTTCAAGATGCGGTCGCCATCGTTCAAGCCTGCGACGCCTGCCAATACCACGCCAAGCAAATTCATCAGTCGGCGCTGGGGCTCCAGACCATCCCGCTCTCCTGGCCGTTCGCGGTCTGGGGGCTGGACATTTTGGGCCCCTTCCCGAAGTCGCAGGGGGGCTACCGCTTCCTCTTCGTGGCCGTTGACAAGTTTACCAAGTGGGCCGAGGTTGAACCAGTGCGCGCCATACCAGCCGGGGCCGCGGTGAAATTCATCAGGAGCCTGGTCTGCCGCTTCGGAGTGCCTAACCGCATCATCACCGACAATGGCTCTCAATTCACCAGCGGCATCTTCCGAGCCTACTGCCAAAAGCTCGGCGTCAAGATCTGCTTCGCCTCGGTGGCTCATCCACGCAGCAATGGTCAAGCCAAGCGAGCAAACGCAGAAGTCCTCAAGGGCCTCAAGACCAGAAGCTTCAACATCCTCAAGGGTCACGGCAAGGGCTGGATCGACGAGCTCCCATCTGTGCTCTGGTCCATGCGCACAACCTCTTCAAGGCCTACGGGCGAAACACCGTTCGCCCTTGTCTACGGAGCTGAAGCAGTCCTCCCCGCAGAAATCAAGCATGGATCCCCACGGGTCCTTGCCTTCAACGAGGACACCCAAGAGGACCTCCACAACGACGACCTGCTGCTTCTCGTGGGACTGTGCCGCCGTGCCGCCCTCAGAGCGGCAAAGTACCAGCAAGATCTGCGACGCTACCACAGCCGCCATGTGCGCTCACGCACTCTTGAGGCGGGCGACCTCATCCTCAGGCGAATTCTCTCCAGGGAAGGCCTCCACAAGCTCTCGCCGATGTGGGAAGGCCCCTACAGGGTCTCCCACATCGCCAGGCCTGGCGCAGTAGGCCTCGAGACCGAAGACGGCATCCCCGTGAAGAACCCGTGGAACATAGCACATCTACGCAAGTTCTACCCGTGATCATTGTCACGCCAGGCATTTTTTGTCTCTAGAGGGAAGCTCACGGCTTCACCTCCAAGCTTCTCCAAGCTTCTCCTGAGGGTCAGCCCTCCGAGCTCTCCTGCTAATGAGCCACCGCAGGCCGCAGTGAACCTCTGCCACTAATGGGTGGTCCCCATGCCTCGACATGGAAGGAACGTTAGCTTGGCAAACCCAGGTGTAATGAACCAATTTCGTTCCTAAGTGAACTATGCGCTAAGGCGCCATTTCGTTCCTAAGTGAACTATGCACTGAGGCGCTGCTGTGTAATATTCCGATGGCAAGTTTACTTTCGTCATTTACTTTTCCATGTGCGCTTATATTCTTCCCATGCGCACCTCGCGAGCGGGGGCTGAGTACGGTGCCTGTGCCTCAAGAGCACCCCAGCAGCACTACAAAACCCAAGGGACCCTGAGCTCTGGCTAAAGGGCATGCTCCCGGATACACGCCACCTCTCCAAAGGACCTTGGTACTCTCTCTCCTCGCGAGATACCCATGAGGAAACTTATAAGCGCGCATGAGTCCTTACTACCATGCTCTAGCGTTTTGGTTCGCCTCTCTAACATCCACAGGGAACAAGAGCCTCTCCAGGCTTGTGGAGGAAAAACTCGGCCCCTGGAGGAAAAGGCATCGCCAAGGGAGTCCTACGCAGGGCGAAAGCCTCGCGAAGCTAAGTTCCCTGCTCACACCAAGAGAATCTCTGCATCTCTCTCACGAGCACTCTGCGTCCCTCGAGCGTTTCTTTCCCTCACTCTCCATGGACTGCTTGCGCGTCAAAGGGGGGCCCTTGAGCATCGCGACTCGAGGACTCTTACCTCTCTAAGCCTTAAACTCCCTCCGGCCTTGCCGAGTCATTGCTTGAGCATACCGCAGCGGCGGAGTCATAGCGCGAGGAGAAGTGTCCTAGCGACGCAGAGCGAAAAAGACATGGAATTGAAGCAAAGGGCCCTCGAGGGGCACACACACGGACTTAGCAGCACATGCTTAAAAATATGAAGTATATTACAGACTGCAAAGCAAAAGTCTTTAAAGCAAATATCCCTACGGCGCTACAAGCGCATTACGTTTCAGGAAAAAGTCAGGCAGAGGCCTCGCCGTCGTCCTCGCCAGATCCTTCTTCTCCAGGCTCGCCCTCCTCATCGTCGTCCTCCTCATCGCCATCATCCTCCGCCGCGGCCCGCTTGAAGCGGCTACAGAAGTCGTCGACCTGGTCGCGGATGGAGTTGGAGATCTTCCATCCCTCCTCCCCCTCGAGAGGCTCGGTCACCGTGGTGAAGTCGAAGCCAGGCAGGAGGTGCTGGAGGTTGGTGAAGATGCGGTCGACCGCTACCGCCAGGAGCTGGCGGCACTCCTCCTCGATGACGTCGCGGAGCTCCGCGGCAGGGCCCTCGAGCGCTGTGAAGAGCTGCTCAAAGTACACGAGGTAGGTGGCGGCGTCGGAGTTGCCTTGAATAGGGACGGGCGGCGCTTCCGTTCCCAGCTTCTTGGCGAGCTCGTTGCCCCGGCCCACTAAGGACTGGAACATGCGCTCCCGCTGCTGCGACAGCACCCGCGCTGCCTTGGCGCTCTCGGCAGCCTCCACCGCTTTCTCCACGGCAGGACCCACCTGCTTGTTCATCTCCTCCATGTCTTCCATGAGGGAGGTGAGGTCCTGTGCCATGCGCTCGTGAGCTTCTTCGGCGGCCCGGCGACCATCCGCAGCACGCCTCGCCCGGGAGTTCAGCCGGGCGTTCATTAGCTCCAGCTCGCGGATGCGGGCGGAGACTTCGTCGCGCCTCTTCTTGAAGCGGTTCTCCTGCTTGGTGAACCTCTCGTTGTAATCTCGGGAGACAGCGGTGCGGTACTCCTTCTCCCGCTCCTGGAACTTCTTCAACACCTCCTCCTTCCGCTCGGCAAGCCTCGCGTTGGCGCGCTCCACGTTCACCTTGTGGGCCGCCACTTCGTGCTCGTGCTTGCTGAGCGTCGCGGCCAGGTTCTCCTCGCGGGTCTCGAGAGCAGCGCGCTGCCCCGACAGCTCCTGCTCCCTCAACGCTAGCTGCTCATCGCGGCGGCGCACGTCCTCCTCGCGCTTGCCCAGGCTTTGCCCCCTGGCCTCCAAGCTCGTGCGAACCCCCTCCAGGGTGGTCCGCACGGTCTCAGAGTCGGCGAGGATTTTGGCCTCGAGCTGGGCGAGCTCGCGGTGCTTGTCCGCCAGCGAGCGCTCCACCGTTTCCCGCTCCGCCTTGGCTGCGGCCAGGTCCTCGGCCTGGAGGGGCTCCAGGAGTTCTTCCGCGTCGCGCATGGCGCCCTCGCGCACCTCCTTGGCGAACCGCAGCGCCTCCTCGCGCTCCGCCTGCAGGGCCAGGTCGCTCTGCCGGCGAGCCTCCACAGCCGCATGGAGAGCGGCCCAGGCCCCCGCAAGCTCGTCTCGCTCCTGGGCGAGCTTCCCGTCCTCGAGGGCGAGGTGGGCCTCCAGCCCCTCCAGCGACTCCCTCACCAGGCGAAAGGCGACGTCACGGCGCCCCCTACTCCAGTCCCAGCTACTGAGGGCCAGAGCCTGGGAAGTCCTGCTCGGCGCGGAAGGCCCTGCGCCTGTCTCGAGCTTGGGAGAGGGAGCCTCCGCGCGGGCCTGGGGGCTTGGCGGCGAGTCTTCCGCCTCGACGCCTGCGCTCTGCGCTCCGGTGTCGCCTCGCTCAGGCGGCACTTCATCATTGGTTTCCGGGGCAGTGGAGGTCTGCCCCATCGCCGCTGCCTCCTCCTCCATCGTAGTGCTTGGCGGGGGCGGCGGAAGGTCTTCTCCGTCGACCTTTGGTGGGCTCGGGATGGGCGTAGTGCCAGCCGCGGCCTCTTGCTGCGCTGGAGGAGTCGTAGCGCGAGGCGGAGAAGGCGCCCTCTCCGTCTGCTCCTCACCGCGCTCCTCCTCCGGAGGGGGCGCATTTGCCTCGGCCTGAGGCGCATCCTCGAGGGGACCTACAGGGACCTCCTCCCCAGGCCTTGAAGCCTCGTCTGCGGCGCCCTCGTCTGTTGCGGCCTCTCGCGCGGCCTCCGGAGCGGCTTTCTTCACATCCGCCGCCTTGCGGAGCCTTCGGCGCTTCGCAGGCACCGGGTCGCTGGCAGAGAACAAGAAGACTTGTCAGAGGGAGGAGGCAAGCAAAAGATTGAAGAAGAAGAACAAGATTAAGAACGCTTACCCAGTCTTCTTGGCGCGGGTGTCAACCCACGCCATGCCAGACGAACGCCAAGAAGGCGTGGTCCGGGCTCCCGATCCCTCAGGAGCCGTCTCCGCTTTCCTCTCGAGAGGAGCGCTCGGGGGCTCCCCGGCAGGCCTGTCGTGAGCCGCCTTGGTCCGAGGCTCTTGTCGCCCCGCCTCGGCCTCCTCGTCGTCGCTGGACGAGACCACGAAGACCTCCTCAGGGGGCGCGACCTTTGACGAGCTCGCCCCGCCTGCTGAGGGGATCGCCCCTACGGCCGCGCCACCTTGCTCGGCATCTGATGCGTAGGGCGACTCCGCAGCGTCAGGTCCCTTCGCCACCGGCATGGGCCCCTCGTCCTCCTCTTCCCCCGCCAGTCCTAGCGGGGTGAAGGTGGGCATCTGCTCCAGGGTGACCAGGCGCTGGGCCGGATGAATCTGATGGAGAGGCCTTAACACCACGGCGACCGCCCCAGGCACGTCGGGGTTGATGAAGAGACCGCCCATGATGGTGGCGACGACCTCTGGGTGGTGATCGCAGCAGTGGAGTCGCATCGGGTCCGTGAGCCCCGAGTACATCCACATCAGCTTCTTGTGAGCTTGGAGGGGGGCGATGCGGCGCCTCACGAAGTCCTCCGCGACCATCTGGCCGGTGAGGCCCTCCTCCCGGAGCATCTTGATGCGCCCCACGAGGTCAGCAATCAGCGGGCCCTGGAAGGCCTGCTTGCCCCAATGGGTGTTCTTCACAGGCGCCGAATCTTGTCCAGCGCCACCGCTCGTCCACCTTCTTCGACACCGCCGTGACGGGCTTCTCGCCGCTCCACGACATGGGGATGTAGATGCCCCCCATGCCATCCGCGATGCGGAAGGACACGCATCCCGTCCGCTCGGACTTCGCGGAGTTCCGTAGCGCGTAGAAGCTCCTGAAGAGGGCCACCGAAGGCTGCACCCCCAGATAGGCCTCGCACAGGTAGGCGAAGATGGAGAGGATGAGGATGGCGTTGGGGTGTAGATGAAGGAGATGGATCTGGTAGAACTCCAGAACTGCCTCCAGGAAGGGCGAGTACGGAGGCACCAATCCGGCGAAAAGGGTGTGAAGGAAGATGGGGAAAAACCCCGCCGGACAGCGGCCGAGCTTCGCGGCCTGGATGGCGCTGGCGCCATGCTCATTGGTCTTCCCGGCGACCAGGTGCCGAATCTTGTCCAGCGCCACCGCGTTGATGCGCTCCACGACCAGGGCGGGGCCGAGCGCTTCCTCCCCCTGCGCGTCCGGGGGAAGCATCGTCATCGCCGCCTTGCCTTTGGAGCCTCCCATCGCCGGAGAAGGAGAAGGACGCGGAAGGACAAGGAGGAGGAAAGAGTTCGCCGGAGAAGGAAAGTTGGAAGAGCGAGAGCAGAAGGCAGAGCGCGGAAATGAGTAGTAACTGCTGCTCGGACCGGCGCGCAAGCTTCATGCCCCATTAGAGCAGTTACCAAGACGGGCGTGGTGGGACCCCCCACGACGCACGTTCTGCCGGAGAAACCGAGTCGCCGGAAACTCAGCACAGATCGACGCGTGTCTCGGGCTGGCCGGACACTTTGGGCCCACGACGCTTCGGCTACGCCTGACGGGCTTCGCCGTGCCCATCATGGGCCCGGGGGCTACTGTCGGCCCAGTGGGATCCAGGGTGTGCAGAGCCCACTCTCCACAGCCCTCACACGCGACGGTATCTACGAAACGACTAAGGACCAAGCAGAACGCTTGGAGGGACCCTCGGGAGGAAAAGCCCTCGACAGGGCTGAAGGGAGCAGCGAAGGCCTGAAGAGGCCCCTCCCGAGGCTGCCCCCCTACAGGGCCTTCTCCCCCCTGGAGAGGGGTCAACGCCAATCCCTCTACAAGGCTCCCCACGCCCTGGGGAGATGCTTCGCGACGAAGCAACCGCTGCAGAGCGCACATGGCCTCTGCAGCAGCTGCAGAGTGACGCGCGCTTCTGCGCGGTGACGACGGCGCCGCAGTTGCCGTTCCGGTGATAAAAGGAGTCGACAAAGCTGTGTCCCCTGCGCCGGACTACGAAGCTTTCCCTTTTGGTGATAAAGCAGATGGCCGGCGCTACGCTCCAACGACGACGTCACCGTGGGCGCCCCCACGACACCTGCAGCACCAGCTGGCCGCCCTGCGAGGACGGTGGCTTTCCTGCCACGAGGGCAGGCTTTGCGGCCGTGGACCGAGTCCATGGACAGCCCGGCCGCGATGCACCCCGCTCGTCCGTTTCGTCGCCACTCGGGAAGAAGAAGCCCGGAGCGCGTATATAAGGAGAGGTAGCACCTCCGAGGAGAGGGATCCCCGGATCGATCCCACAATCGACTAATCACTCTGTAGCCTAACCTAGCCCAGCAAACCCGAGGAGGAAGAAGACCACAGCTTCCCTCCTCGAACTCGGCACCGCCGCAAGAGAGCCCTCGGCAAGCTCGTTGTACTGTACCCCCTACAGCGCAATACAGACAAGCAGGAGTAGCGGTTTTACCTCCCCCTGACTGTCGTGAACCTGGGTACGGGCCTGAGTTCATCTCTGTCGTGCTGTCCCTCCACAGGCTCGACGAGCACCGTCGCCGTGCCGGTTGAGGGTTGTTGACCAACGTGTTCAGTCCCCTTCACGAACTTCTCTTCAGAGAGTGGTTATCCCTGTTCCGTGGGAATCACACCTCGACAGTCTCCACCTTCTCCAACGACTTCTCCACCGTCTCCATGATGAAGAGGGAGTAGTCCACCCCTGGACTATGGGTTTGTGGAAGTAACTTATGTATCTCCCCTCTCTCTTGAGCTTCACTAATTAGTGCCATATGAGCTGCTGAACATGATTATGGTCATATATGTAATACCTTTGTGGTGGATCTCTTAAGTTGATATATGTTATGATGATTGCAATTATTATGTCTTTGTTATGAAAGTATATGCATATTATGTACCCCGTTCTTGTCTATGTGTTTTGATCCAACATGTGTATGAGGGCGTGTGAGGGGGAACGTGTGCATTAGTTGGAGTAACGGGGGGTGGTTTTGTGGTAAGTTGACAACAATACTGTCGGAGAGTGATTCCCACGGGGCTGGGATGATCACACTCTGAAGAGTTGTTCGAGAAGGGGACTGAACACGTTGGTCAAACAACTCTCAACCGGCACGGCGACGGTGCTCGTCGAGCCTCAGGAGAGACGCCACGGCAGAGATGAACACCGGCCCGTACCCAGGTTCACGGCCCTTAGGAGGAGGTAACACCGCTATACCTGCTTGTCTGTATTGCGCTGCAGAGGGTACAGTACAATGAGCTAGCCGAGGACTCTCTTGCGGCAGTGCGGAGCTCAAGGAGGGAAGCTAAGGTCTTCTTGCTCCTCGAGTGCGCTAGGCTAGGCTAAGCTATGGTGGAGCGTCGATTCCTTGATTCGTCGATCGATCCTCCTTTTCCCGGGGTCCGATCCCTCACTACGGAGGTGCTCCCTCCTCTTTTATAGGCGCCCCGGGCCTCATCCCTACGGCCTGCGCAGCGGAAGGGTTCCCACATGGCGACGAAACAGAGGAGCGGAGTGCACCACAGCCGGGCTGTCCATGCACTCGGTCCATGGTCGCAAAGCCTGCCCTTGTGGCAGGAAGACCACCGTCCGCGCAGGACGGCCAGCTGGTGCCGCAGAGATCGTGGGGGCGCCCACGGTGACGTCGTCGTTCGAGCGTAGCGCCGGCCATCCGCTTTATCACCAAAGGGGAAAGCTTCGTAGTCCGGCGCGGGGGACACAGCTTTGTTGACTCCTTTAATCACCAGAATGGCAACTGCGGCGCCGTCGTCATCGCGCGCAGACGCGCGCGTCACTCTGCGGCCGCTGCAGAGGCCATGTGCGCTCTGTGGCGGTTGCTTCTCAGCGAAGCATCTCTACAGGGTCGGAGCGGCCCTGTGGAGGGGTTCTCGTTGACTTCTCTCCAGGGGAAAGAGCCTTGTAGAGGGGCAGGCGCGGGGGGAAGCCTCTTCCGGCCTTCGCTGCCCCTTCAGACCTCCGCTGCCCCTTCAAGCCCTCTCGAGGGCTTCTCCCCTCGAGAGTCTCTTCAAGCGTTTGGCTTGGTCCTTAGTCATTTCTTGATACTGTTGCGTGCGAGGGCTGTGGAGAGTGGGCCCTGCACACCCTGGATCCCACTGGGCCGACAGTAGCCCCCGGGCCCATGACGGGCACGGCGAAGCCCACCAGGCTCAGACGAAGCGTCGTGGGTCCAAAGTGTCCGGCCGGCCCGAGACACGCGTCGATCTGTGGCGAGTTTGCGGTGACTCGGTTTCTCCGGCAGAACGTGCGTCGTGGGGGGTCCCACCACGTCTTGGTAACTGCCCAGATGGGGCACAAAGCCTGTGCGCCAGTCCGAGCAGCGGTTACTGCTCTCATTCTGCACGCCCGGCCTTCTGCTCTCGCCCTCCTAGCTTTCTCTCACCGGCGAACTTTTTCTTCTTCCTCGCTCTTCCGCACTTCCCTCCTTCCCGACGATGGGTCCAGCGAAGGGCAAGGCGGCGATGGCGCAGGGGGAAGAGGTGCTCGGCCCCGTCCTGGTCGGGGAGCGCGTGAATGAGGTGGCGCTGGACAAGATCCGGCATCTGGTCGCCGGGAAGACCAACGAGCACGGCGCGAGCGCTCTCCAGGCTGGCAAGCTCAGCCAGCTTCCGAAGGGATTTTTCCCCATCTTCCTCCACACCGTCTACACCGGACTGGTGCCTCCCTACTCGCCCTTCCCGGAGGTGATCCCGGAGTTCTATCAGATCCACCTCCTCCATCTGCACCCCAATTCCATCTTGATCCTCTCCATCTTCGCCTATCTGTACGAAGCCTACCTGGGGGTGCAGCCTTCGGTGGCCCTCTTCCGGAGCTTCTACGCGCTCCGGTGCTCTGCAAACCTCGAGCGGACGGGGTGCGTCTCTTTCCGCATCGAGGACGGCATGGGGGACGTCTACATCCCCATGTCGTGGAACGGCGAGAAGCCTATCACGGCGGTGGTGAAGAAGGTGGACGACTTCCGGCAGAAGTGGTTTCTCATCGGCGTCAAGCCGCAGAGCTCCTTCATCGACGTCCCGGAGGCACCGCCCGTGAAGAACACCCACTGGGGCAAGCAGGTCTTCCAGGGCCCGCAGATCGCAGACCTAGTGGGCCGCATGAAGCTTCTCCGGGAGAACGGCCTCACCGGCCAGATGGTTGCGGAGGACTTCGTGAAGCGTCGCATCGCTCCGCTCCAAGCGCACAAGAAGCCGATGTGGATGTACTCGGGCCTCATGGACCCGATGCGGCTCCACTGCTGCGACCACCGCCCCGACGTCGTCTCCACCATCATCGGCTTCCTCTTCATCAATCCGAACGTGCCCGTGGCGGTCGCCATGGTACTGAGGCCTCTCCACCAGCTCAACCTGGTCGCGCGCCTGGCGGTGCTGGAGCAGATGCCCACGTTCACCCCGCTTGGCTTGACGGGGGAGGAGGAGGACGAGGCTGCCATGCCTGTGGCGAAGGGGCCAAGAGCCGCGGAGTCGCCCTACGTCTCGGACGCCAAGCAAGGCTGCGAGGCGGCGAGGGCGAACCCTACGTCCGGCGGGGCGAGCTCGTCAAGGACCGCGCCTCCTGTCCAGGAGGTCCTCGAGGTCTCGTCCGGCGACGACGATGAGACCGAGATGGGGCGACGAGAGCTCCGGACCAAGGCAGCCCACGACAGGCCTGCCGGGGAGCCTACGGGAACTCCCCTCAAGAGGAAAGCCGAGACGGCTCCTGAGGGACCCGGAGCCAGGACCACGCCTTCTTGGCGTTCATCTGGTATGGCGTGGGTTGACACCCGCGCCCAAAAGACTGGGTAAGCGTTTTTTTCTTACTTGGTATTTCTTCATCGATCTTTGCTTGTCTGCTCTCCTCTGACAAGTCTTCTTGCTCCTTGCCAGCGACCTGGTGCCCGCAAAGCACCGGAGGCTTCGCAAGGCTGCGGAGGTGAAGAAAACCGCGCCAGAGGCTGTGCCAGAAGCAACGACAGACGAGGCCTCGAGGCCTGTGGAGGAGGACCCCACAGGCCCTCTCGAGGATGTGCCTCAGGCTGAGGCGGCTGCGCCGCATCCGGAGGAGGGGTGTTCTGAGGAGCGGGTGGAGAAGGCGCCCACTCCGCCACGTGCTGCGACTCCTCCAGCGCAGCGGGAGGCCGTGGCGGACATGACGCCGATCCAGAGCCTACCAAGGGCCGCCGAAGCGAAGGGGGGAGCTCCTCCGTCACCCCCGCCAAGCTCTGCAGCGGGGGCGGAAACGGTGGCTCCGGGGCAGGCCTCTCCTGCCCCCGAGGCTCATGATGAGGTGCCGCTCGAGGAGGGCGACACTGGCGCGCGGAGCGCGGGCGTTGAAGCGGAGGGCTCGCCACCAAGCCCCCAGGCCCGCGACGCTGCCGGGCTCCGCGCAGAGGCTTCCTCTTCCAAGCTCGACGCAGGCGCAGTGACCTCCGCGCCGCGCGGGGCTTCGCAAGCCCTTGTCCTCAGCGGCTGGGATTGGAACAAGGGACGCCGCGGCGTCGCCTTCCGCCTGGTGCGGGAGTCCCTGGATGGACTGGAGGCCCACCTCGCTCTCGAGGACGGGGAGCTCGCCCGGCAGCAGGATGAGCTTGCGGGGGCCTGGGCCGCCTTCCACGCAGCCGTGGAGGATCGCCGACAGAGCGACCTGGCTCTTCAGGCGGAGCACGAGGAGGCTCGGCGCTTCGCCCAGGAGGTCCGCGAGGGTGCCGTGCGCGAAGCTGAAGAGCTCCTGCAGCCCCTTCAGGCCGAGCGCCAGGCAGCGGCGGACGATCTGGCCGCGGCCAGGGCGGAGCGGGAGGCTGTGGAGTTCTCGCTGGCGGACAAGCATCGCGAGCTTGTCCAGCTTGAGGCCAAGATCCTGGCCGACTCCGAAGTCGTGCGGACCTCCCTGGAGGCAGCCCGTGCGACCTTGGGGGCCCGAGGACAGAAGCTGACCGAGCGCGAGAACGACGTGCGCCGGCGCGGCGAGCAGCTGCTGCAGGCAGAGCAGGAGCTGTCGGTGCAGCGCGCCGACCTCGAGGCCCGGGAAGGGAATTTGGCTGAGGCCCTCGGCAAGTTCGACCGCGATGTGGCTACCCACAAGAAACATGTGGAGCGCTTCAACGCAAAGTTCGCCAAGCGGAAGGAGGAGGCCGAGAAGGCGTTCCAAGCCCGGGAGAAGGCGTACCGCGCCGATGTCTCTCGTGACTACGATGAAAAGTTCAGGAAGCAGGAGAGTCGCTTCAAGAAGAGGCGCGCTGAGGATGACGCCCGGATCCGCGAGCTGGAACTGATCAACGCCAATCCGAACTCCCGGACAAGGCGTGCCGCAGATGGTCGCCGCGTTGCCGAGGAGGCTCGCGAGCGCGTGGCACAGGACCTCGCCTCCCTCATGGCGAAAATGGAGGAGATGAACCAGCAGGTGGGTCCTACTGTGGAGCGGGCGGTGGAGGCTGTCGAGAACGCCCAAGCAGCGCGGGTGCTGTCGCAGTAGCGGGAGCGCATGTTCCAGTCCCTGGTGGCTCGGGGCAACGAGCTCGCAGCGAAGATGGGTGCGGAGGCGCCTCCCGTCCCCGCTCAAGGCAACGACGACGCCGCCACGTACCTCGTCTACTTCGAGCAGCTCTTCACGGCGCTCGAGGGCCCTGCTGCGGAGCTCCACGACGCCGTCGAGGAGGAATGCCGCCAACTCCTTGCGGTGGCGGTCGACCGCACCTTCACCAACCTCCAGCACCTCCAGCCCGGCTTCGACTACTCGACGGTGACCGAGCCTCTCGAGGGAGAGAAAGGGTGGAAGATCTCCAACTCGGTCCGCGACCAGGTCGATGACTTCTGCAGCCGCTTCAAGCGGGCCGAGGCGGAGGAGGACGACGGCGAGGAGGCAGGCTCCGAGGACGAGCCTGGAGAAGAAGGGCCTGCGGAGGAAAGCGACTAAGCTTCTGCCTGACCTTCTCCTGTAACATAACACGCTTGTAGCGCTATTGAGACATTTTGGCTTAGAGACTTTTGCTCCATAATCTGTAACAATATATTTTTAACTATATGCTACTAAGTTTGTGTGCGTGCCCCTCGAAGGCCTTTTGCTTCAACTCCATGCCTTTTTTCGCTCTGCATTGCTAGGACCCTTCTCCTTGCGCTATGACTCCGCCGCTGCGGTATGCACGAGCAATGACTCGGCAAGGCCGGGGGGAGTTTAAGGCTTAGAGAGGTAGGAGCCCCCGAGCCGCGATGCTCAAGGTCCCCCCTTTGACGTGCAAGCAGTCCTGGGAGAGTGAGGGAAAAGAAACGCTCGAGGGACGAGAAGTGCTCGTGAGAGAGATGAAGAAACTCTCTTGGTCTGCGTAGGCTTTCCTTGGCGATGCGTTTTCCTCCAGGGGCCGAGTTTTTCCTACACGAGCTTGGAGGGACTCTTGTTCCCTGCGGATGTTAGAGGGGCGAAACCAAACGCTAGAGCATGGTAGTAAGGACTCATGTGCGCTTACAGGTTTCCTCATGGGTATCTCGCGAGGAGAGTAAGTACCAAGGTCCTTTGGAGAGGTGGCGTGTTTCTGGGAGCATGCCCTTTAGCCAGAGCTCGGATCCCTTGGATTTTGCAGTGCTGCTGGGGTGCTCTTGAGGCACAGGCACCGTACTCAGCCCCCGCTCGCGAGGTGCGCACGGGAAGAATATAAGCGCACATGGAAAAGTAAATGACGAAAGTAAACTTGCCATCAAAATATTACACAGCGGCGCCTCGGCGCATAGTTCACTTAGGAACGAAATGGCGCCTTAGCGCATAGTTCACTTAGGAACGAAGTGGTTCATTACACTTGGGTTTGCCAAGCTAACGTTCCTTCCATGTCGAGGCATGGGGACCACCCATTAGTGGCTGAGACACTCTGCGGCCTGCGGTGGCTCGTTAGCAGGAGAGCTCGGAGGGCTGGCCCTCAGGAGAAGCTTTGAGAAGCTTGGACGTGAAGCCGTGAACTTCCCTCTAGAGACAAAAAATGCCTGACGTGACAATGATCACGGGCGTGACTATGATCACGGGTAGAACTTGCGTAGATGCGCGATGTTCCACGGATTCTTGACGGGGATGCCGTCTTCAGTCTCGAGGCGTACGGCGCCAGGCCTGGCAACGTGGGAGACCCTGTAGGGGCCTTCCCACATCGGCGAGAGCTTGTGGAGGCCTTCTCTGGAGAGGATTCGTCTGAGGACGAGGTCGCCCGCCTCAAGAGTGCATGAGCGCACATGGCGGCTGTGGTAGCGTCGCAGGTCTTGCTGGTACTTTGCCGCTCTGAGGGCGGCACGGCGGCGCAATCCCTCGAGAAGCAGCAGGTCGTCGTTGTGGAGGTCCTCTTGGGTGTCCTCGTTGATTTCTGTGGGGAGGACTGCTTCGGCTCCGTAGACAAGGGCGAACGGCGTTTCACCCGTGGGCCTTGAAGAGGTTGTGCGCATGGACCAGAGCACAGATGGGAGCTCGTCGATCCAGCCCTTGCCGTGACCCTTGAGGATGTTGAAGCTTCTGGTCTTGAGGCCCTTGAGGACTTCCGCATTTGCTCGCTCGACTTGACCATTGCTCCGTGGATGAGCCACCGAGGCGAAGTAGAGCTTGACGCCGAGTTTTTCGCAGTAAGACCGGAAGACGCCGCTGGTAAACTGCGAGCCATTATCGGTGATGATGCGATTGGGCACTCCGAAGCGGCAGACCAGGCTCCTGATGAATTTCACCGCTGCCCCGGCTGGTATAGTGCGCACTGGTTCGACCTCGGCCCACTTGGTGAACTTGTCGACGGCCACGAAGAGGAAACGGTAGCCCCCTTGCGACTTCAGGAAGGGGCCCAAAATGTATAGCCCCCAGACCGTGAACGGCCAGGAGAGCGGGATGGTCTGGAGTCCTAGCGCCGGCTGATGGATTTGCTTGGCGTGGTACTGGCAGGCGTCGGAAGCATGGACGATGGTGGCCGCATCTTGAAGCACTTGCGGCCAGTAGAACCCGCTCCTGAAGACCTTGCCTGCGAGGGTGCGCGCACACGAGTGGTGGCCGCACTCTCCGCTATGGATGTCCTTGATCAGCATTCGGCCTTCCTCGGGAGGGACACATTTGAGCGCGATGCCATTTGGGCGCTTGCGGTACAGGTCTCCCTCGAGGATGCGGTAGGATTTTGCCTGTCGAGCGATTCGCTCTGCTTCCGCATCTTCTTCGGGGAGGATCCCCTTCACCAAGTAGTCTTTGAACTCGTCAATCCAGCCTGTTTCTTGGTGAGCCGCTGTCAGCAACAGACGCTCCCCTGTGTGAGGACCACAATCGGGTGCCCCAGCTTCAGGAGGTGGTGGGAGTGCTTCGTCCGTGTTTGCGGCCGTAGCTTCTTGAGGCTGCTTTATGGATGCCTTGGTGAGCCTTTCTTCAAAGACGCCTGCCTGCTGGGCTTGCCTTTGCGAGGCTCGCTTGGCGATGTCATCGGCCTCCTGGTTCTCTTTCCTCGGGATGTGCATGAGCTCCATGCCTCTGAAGTGCTTCTCGAGCTTGCGGACCTCTTCAAGGTATGCGGCCATGTGGTCGTCCTTAGGCGTGTAGCTTTTGTTGGAGAAGTTGACGAGCAACTGGGAGTCGCCCTTGACGAGTAAGTGCTTGACGCCTAGAGCGATGGCGGCCCTTAAGCCGGCGAGGAGGCCCTCGTATTCAGCGATGTTGTTGGAGATCTTGTCAATCGTGAAGCACAGCTGGACGGCGTAATAGAGTTTGTCCCGCCATTGCGGCAGGCGAAGGCTCCATCGAAGTGCATGGTCCAGTGGCTGGGCATCGTGTCTCCAGAGAGCTCGGCCTCTTCTTCCCGAGGCTCTTCAGGGCTTGGGTCAGTCCATTCGGCGACGAAGTCCGCCAGCGCTCTTCCCTTAATGACTCTTGTGGTGTCGAAGCGCAAATTGAATGGCTGCAGCTCGATGTTCCATCCCACGACACGATCTGTGGCGTTTGGGTTGCGCAAGATCTGCTCCATGGGGAAAGAACTGACCACCGTGATGGGATGGCCCTGGAAGTAGTGTCGCAGCTTCCTAGAGGCGATGAGGAGCGCGACGAGAAGCTTCTGCTGCATTGGATACCGTTCCCGAGCGTCCCGCAGTACTGTACTGACAAAGTAGACGGGGTGCTCGACAAGGGTTGTCGATGGAGGTGCAGCGTCAGCTCTCTGTGGAGGCTCTTCAGGGCCCTTGTCGAGATCCGCCTGTGGAGGGGTCTCGGCAAGGGTATTCGGAACAGGCTCGACTTGAGGCGGTGGGCCTGGCGGTGGGCCTGTGGAGGCTGCTCCTTTGCCGAGATCTTTGTCGGGCGGCTTCGGACTTGGAGTGGCGGCGCTTTTCTTGGGAAGGACTGGCTCTTCCCTTTCGGCCACCAGGACGGCGCTGGCAGTCTGAGGAGTGACTGATAGGTACAGCTTCAGATGTTTGCCTGTCCTGGGGGCCACCATGACTGGTGGGCTGGCCAAATACCTCTTTAAGTCTTCAAAAGCTTTGTCCGCTTCAGGGGTCCACTTGAATGTGCCGGACTTCTTCATGATCTTGAAGAATGGCAGGGCTCTCTCGCTGAACTTGGAGATGAAACGGCCCAGGCTGGCCATGCAGCGTACCAAGCGCTGCTTGTCCTTGAGCTGGCGAGGAGGCTGCATTCCTTCTATGGCCTTGATCTTGTCAGGGTTTGCTTCTATGCCGCGGTGGGACACGAGGAATCCGAGGAGTTTGCCTGAGGGCACCCCGAAGACGCACTTGGCGGGGTTCAGCTTGATGTTCACCTTGCGCAGGCTGGCGAAGGTTTCCTCGAGATCCTTCAAGAGAGTGTCTCCCTCGCGAGACTTGACCACAATGTCGTCGACATAAGCTTCTGCGTTTCTGCCCATCTGTGCCCCCAAGGCTATCCTCATGAGCCTCTGGAAAGTGGCGCCGGCGTTCTTCAGGCCGAAAGGCATGCAAGTGTAGCAATACACACCACAGGGGGTGAGGAATGTTGTTTTCTCCTCGTCCTCTTTAGCCATTTTGATCTGGTGATAACCAGAGAAGGCGTCCAGAAAACAGAGGAGGTCGCAGCCGGCGGTGGAGTCCACGATCTGGTCTATCCTTGGCATGGGGTATGGGTCCTAGGGGCAGGCCTTATTGACGTCTGTGTAGTCGATGCAGAGTTGGCCTCCTCCAGCGGGTTAGGTACAACCACGCCGTTGGAGAGCCAAGTGGGGTGCGCGACTTCGCGGACAACATTTGCCGCTTTTAGCTTTTCTACTTCCTTGACGATGAATGCTTGCTTCTCGGGGGCTTGCTTCCGTGCTTTTCGCTTGACGGGGCGTGCGTCTGGACACACGGCTAAGTGGTGCTCGATCACCTCCCTTGGTACACCGGACATATCTGACGGAGTCCATGCGAACATGTCAGAGTTTGCCCGAAGGAAGGCGACGAGCGCGCTTTCCTATTTGGGAGGCAGAGCAGCGCCTATGGTGACGCTAGCCCCGGAGCCTTCAGCCCCCGAGCCACTGGTGCTCAGCGACACCTTCTTCGTGGAAGCTTGCTCCTGAGAGAACATTTGTTTCTTCTTCTTGGGCCTCTCGAGAGGCTCCATGTCCTCGTCAGCCGGGAATGCCATGGCGGCCACCTTGTAGGCGCTCTCGACAGCGCGCGTGGCATCCAGGATATGACCATGGATGGCGATAGTGCCAGCGCTGCCGGGGATCTTGACCATGTTGTAGGCGTGATGCGTGACGGCCATGAACTTCGCGAGGGCGGGGTAGCCGAGGATGGCGTTATACGGCAGGCCAATGTGTGCGACGTCGAAGTCGATCAGCTCAGTGCGGTAGTTCTTCTGCGTGCCGAAGGTGACGGCCAGCCGGACCTGCCCCAGAGGTTCAATCGAACCACTGGTGACCCCTGTGAATGGCCTGGAGGGCATAAGCCACTCGTAAGGCACTTGAAGCGTCTCAAAGGTCTCGACAGAGATGACGTTCAGGCCAGCACCCCCATCAATGAGCGTCTTGGAGACGGTGATGTTGTTGATGGTGGGGGAGCAGACCAGGGGGAGGGTTCCAACGGTCTTGGTCGACTTGGGGTGGTCCTTGGCGTCGAAGGCGATGGTGTACTGAGACCACTTGAGGGGCCTGGATGTCTCGACGCTTGGGAGCGCGGCATTGAGCTCGCGGGCGAACTGCTTGAACTGGTTGTTAGACTTGGGCGCCTGAGCTCCGCCGAGGATGCAGGCCATAGCCCCCCTAGGGGCCTGGTAGCCTCCATCCTCCTCATCAGGGAGGTTATTGTTCTTCTCGGCGGCATTGGCTTGAGTGCCTGGCGGCTTCTGGTAGCTGCCATTGCGCCCGCCTCTGCGGTAGCTGCGGCCTCTGCCGTGGCTCCCGCTGCCTTCTTCTCGCTCGCGCTCTCTGCTCAGCCTCTTGAGGTCGAAGCAGTTCTCGGTGGCTTGGTCGCGCCTGTTGTGGTAGACGCAGAACGGACGGTTGTACGCCTTTTTGTCGCCAGGCTCAGGGGACTTTCTGCGGGCGTACTTGGCGGCCGGCTCAGCCGCTAGGACCGTGGTGGTCTTGCACTTGGTTTCTTCCAGCCTCTTGTGGCTCTTGGACCCCTCAGCCTGGTCGTCAACCCGCTGGCTCATCTTGACGAAGAGGAGTCCCTCTTCAAACTTGGCGCACTTGTCAGCGAGGTCGAACAGCTTCACCACAGAGGTGAGCTTGTCGTGAATGCCCAGATTCTCGAGCATCCTGCGGTTTGTGTCGCCCTCTCTGAAGGCGGCTATGACTTGTGTGTCGGGGATGTTCGGGATCTTGTTGCGCACTTGGCTGAACCGCTGGATGTACTTGCGGAGGGTCTCATCTTTCCTCTGCACCACAGCGCGCAGGTCGTTGTGGGTGAGCGCGCGCTCGTATGTGCCCTTGAAGTTGGCGACGAACTGCCTGCAGAGTTCCTCCCACGAGTCGATGGAGTCTTCAGGCAGGTTAAGGAGCCATGACAGCGCAGAGTCCCTAAGCGCGTGGGAGAACCAGTTGGCCATGACCTTGTCGTCCCCTCCTGCAGCCTGGATAGAGGTGGTGTAGAGCTGCAGGAACTCGATGGGGTTGCTCGACCCGTCGAAGCCCTTGGGAAGGGCAGGCCTGAACTTCTGTGGCCAGACCACGCGGCGCAGAGCGCGGGTGAAGGCCATGCAGCCGGTGGCGTACGTGGTGATTCCACCCTGGAGAGCCCTGCGGTTCTGCTGCCCCGCCTGGCCGATTTCCTCGACGAGGCGGTTCTGGAGGTCCCTCCGGCGCTCCATCCCCACTCGCGCGTCAGGCGCGGTGCGCTGCACGATTTGGCAGTCATGCGGCGAGGACGCATGAGAGGGAGCCCTCTGCGCTGCCGCCGGAGGTGGTCCCGGCTGTGGCGGGGGTGCATCCGGCGCGGCCGCTCCTGCGCGGCCAGAGTGGTGAACCAGCGAGCGTGACGGAGCGGGGCGCGTCGTCGCGACGTCGACGAGGTGGTGAAGGCGGTCGAGCCACTGGTCGTGGGCCTCCGCGCTAGGCCTGTAGCGGAGAAGCTCCTGGGCCATGAGAAGCGCGGTGTGCGGCGTGGGCTCTGGGCGTCCCTGAGAAGACGCGCTTTGGCGCCAAGACGGATGAGAGGACTCAGCATCATCGTGGTGCTCGGGGGAGGCGTCCCTGTCGTCGCGGTGGTCGCCGACACGGTACACCTCGCTCTCGGGCTCCTCCACGCGCGGGCCGGTGTTGGCGCGCTCCGCCGTGCGGCTCCCGCTAGGGCGGCCGCGGCGGCCGCGAGTGGCGGCGCCGGGCTCAGTATCAGCCCGGTCAGCTGCGCGCCTGTTGGCGCGTGTCGTGCGAGTGTCCATCGCGGTACGGAGGTTGGCCGGAGGTTGAAGACGCGCCTCAGTCCCCTACCTGGCGCGCCAAATGTCGGAGAGTGATTCCCACGGGGCTGGGATGATCACACTCTGAAGAGTTGTTCGAGAAGGGGAGTGAACACGTTGGTCAAACAACTCTCAACCGGCACGGCGACGGTGCTCGTCGAGCCTGAGGAGAGACGCCACGACAGATATGAACACCGGCCCGTAGCCAGGTTCACGGCCCTTAGGAGGAGGTAACACCGCTAGTCATGCTTGTCTGTATTGCGCTGCAGAGGGTACAGTACAATGAGCTTGCCGAGGACTCTCTTGCGGCAGTGCGGAGCTCAAGGAGGGAAGCTAAGGTCTTCTTCCTCCTCGAGTGCGTTAGGCTAGGCTAAGCTATGGTGGAGCGTCGATTCCTTGATTCGTCGATCGATCCTCCTTTTCCTAGGGTCCGATCCCTCGCTACGGAGGTGCTCCGTCCCCTTTTATAGGCGCCTCGGGCCTCATCCCTGCGGCCTGCGCAGCGGAAGGGTTCCCACATGGCGACGAAACAGAGGAGCGGGGTGCACTGCAGCCGGGCTGTCCATGGACTCGGTCCATGGTCACAAAGCCTGCCCTTGTGGCAGGAAGACCACCGTCCGCGCAGGACGGCCAGCTGGTGCCGCAGAGATCGTGGGGGCGCCCACGGTGACGTCGTCGTTGGAGCGTAGCGCCGGCCATCCGCTTTATCACCAAAGGGGAAAGCTTCGTATTTCGGCGCGGGGGACACAGCTTTGTTGACTCCTTTAATCACCAGAATGGCAACTGCGGCGCCATCGTCATCGCGCGCAGATGCGCGCGTCACTCTGCGGCCGCGGCAGAGGCCATGTGCGCTCTGCGGCGGTTGCTTCTCAGCGAAGCATCTCTACAGGGCCGGAGCGGCCCTGTGGAGGGGTTCTCGTTGACTTCTCTCCAGGGGAAAGAGCCTTGTAGAGGGGCAGGCGCGGGGGGAAGCCTCTTCAGGCCTTCGCCCCTTCAGGCCTCCGCTGCCCCTTCAAGCCCTCTCGAGGGCTTCTCCCCTCGAGAGTCTCTTCAAGCGTTCGGCTTGGTCCTTAGTCATTTCTTGATACTGTTGCGTGCGTGGGCTCTGGAGAGTGGGCCCTGCACACCCTGGATCCCACTAGGCCGACAAATACCGTGATCCACTTTGGCTTTTACCTTACTTTGTTGCCTCACTAGGGATAAAGGAAATACCATGCTACCGGGGGTATGTAGGTGACATTGCCACTATCACCATGACTAGATCTAGCATGTTCTTATTTAAAATTCATGTCATTAAACTTGAAGCTATACTCTGTTTATCTTAATTACTGAGGTGTTATGATTTAGTTCGCATCTTCGTGGAGTATAAGAGAGATTAATAACCAAAAGATCTCTATGTTAGGATGTGATGCCCATATTATTAATAACTTGTATTGTTGCAATCTCATATGTCAATTCATATGTTCCATTATCTACCACTATATAAAAGAGAGAATGCATTTGTGAAACCATAAACCCCAGTCCATTTTTAATCATAAGAAACACCTCTCCAACACTTTATTAGCACTTTCATTTTCTGCCATTTAAAAATCCGAAAATACAAAAACACTTTTACATCTTGCAAACACCATACAAATCACAAAAACATCATCCATTATCATTTATACCATCCTTGCACTTTTATTTACCATCATTGCATATTTACTTAAGTTTTGGATTTGTTATCTTTATATCTTTTACTTACACCTTGTGCTTGACAATCACTTGGTGAGGTTGAGGGCACAAAACAATTTACTTTGTTTTAAAGGTTTCATAAAGAAGGATAAGGAGACAACAGCTTTTGGTTCATTTCCCCGAGAGTTCGATATTAAACCCTCGAGTCACCCTCGTGTGGAAAATAGTCTTTTCCCTTACTATACACTCTGCACTTGGAGTCTCAACCTAACCCACTGATGACTGAGTTGAAGATCTTCTTCTCAGCAGTTGGGAAACCACAAGAGGAAGGTATGAAGCAGTGCAGCAGCAAGTTTCACTCAGTTATGAAACGAAGGTTATCGAACCAGTAGGAGATGAATGTTCTTCTGAAGGTGTAAACGGCGGCTGAAAAGTCTTGTGGCGTGTAGCTGACGTGGAACCTGCACACAACACAACCAAGATACTTTGCCCCAACTTAACAGTGAGGTTGTCAATCTCACTGGCTTGCTGCAACAAAGGATTAGACGTATAGTGTGGAAAATGGTGTTTGTTTGCAGAGAATGAAAGAACAGGATTGCAGTAGGTTGAATTATCAATGTAAAGAAAAGGACCGGGGTCCACAGTTCACTAGTGGTGTCTCTCCATAAATAAATAATAGCATACATGCGGGTAAACAAATTACAACTGGGCAATTAACAAAATAAAGAACTGCATAATGATGCATATACTATAGTCATGGTGTCTTGTAACATCCCAAAATTTTGGAATGTTTAAAAATCACTAAAATTTTAAACTTTTGTTTTTGATTAAAATATAACATTTATTACCTATGAAAAACCAACTATGAAGGAATTCAAGCATCTTAAAAAGGTTTAATGATTCAAATATCTCAAGTAATCACTATCTTCAAAAATGGATTCAAGTTAAACATTTTATTATGCATTGAATTTCTTAAGATTCAATATATAAAATTGACAAATGATTTACAAATTTTAAAAATCGTTTTCATAAAATAAAAGGTTTCATTATAAGTATTTGTTTTTAAACAATTAGGCTTGTCCTTGGTAAACCCAAAACTATTATTGCAAGGTGCTTGAAATAATCTAAAGTTTATCACATTACTAAATGTTGTAACTTATTTAAAACATGATTTATTTACTAAAATAGTTTCGATGCATAAACCTGAGTTTAGAATAAAGTTAATAACTCACCTACTTGGAGTTTATGTCTTTAAAACTTAATGTTTATATATTTTATGATTTTGTTGTTGATCCAAATATGCCTTACATTATTTTAATTATTCCATCAACCATCAAAACGTAAAAAGATTCCCCTACTAAATTCAACATAAGGAATGAAATAAATAAGGAATATTTCCTAAAATGTATTTTATGGAATTTCAAATGATTCATCACATTTAAGACTAAACGTTGCTCAAAGTATTTGTTTTGGAAAATGAGGCCAATATCAATGTCTAGTGAAATATTATTTTACAGAACCAAAGAATGATTTTTGTATGAAAAACAAGTTAAAGTGACTTATTTTCATTTGTAATATTTTTTTATAAATTTAGTTTAGCCACAAATAAGGTTATTAAAGTCATATTCTCAAATTTGACAAAAGCTGCCAAATTTGAATTAAACCAATATTTCAAAATATATATTTTTGAACAGTGTTAAAACCATACCCACAAATGGTTTAACACAAAGACTTTATTTTTAGGAATTTTTAGAAATTTATTTGACTTAATTTGGACCTCTGAATCAAAAGATATAAGTAAAATAGAAAAACAGAAAAATAATTATCGGGCTGACGTCAGTGATGACGTAATCATCATCAACCTCCGACCGGAAATAGCTCCCGAGAAATCCGCCTCCGATCCGTTTCCAAAATCCGAGCGATTCTTGCGCGATTTGTTGCTCCCGTGTGCGTCTACAAATACCCCATCCCCTCCTCAATATTTTCCCCTCCTTTTCCGAACGATTAGCACCGCCGGGCTGCCGGAATAAATCGCCGGAGCTGCACGGCCGCCGCCGCGCCTTTTCTCCAAATCCGGCGAGGTGAGCTCGTGTTCTAGCCTAAGACCATGTCCTTCCCCCTCCCCATGTCTTTGCGCATCTCCTCACACCCTCCCCCGATTCTTTTCCGCAGCCATTCATCGGGTTCGTGCGCGAACGGAGTTCGCCGGCGACCGAGCGCCTCCGGCCACGCCGCCACGCACGTCCGGGGAGCAATCGACGGCGCCGCCTACACCATCGACTTCCTCGACGCGCGCCGCACGTCCTCGTCACCTCGCTGAGTCCGGGAAGCATCTGGAGCGCCGTCCACGCCCGAGGCCGCGCCGCCATCTTCGCCATCGCCGGTGACCGGAGCACCGCCACGGTACGGTCAGCCATCCCAGATCCATCGGATCTAAAACGTGCGGCCGAGATTAGATCCATTTAACCGAACCGGTACGATTTGTTTTTTGCCGTCAGATCTGGATCTGACAATCCAAATCGACTGAGCCAAGTCCAGCCGAGCCACGGCTAGCTGAGTCGAGCCTATGCCGAAGCCGAGACCGAGCCCAGCCTTTTCTGGTTTTTAATTCGAATAAAAACCTAAATGGTTGTTTGCAGAAAAGTCCCTACCATTTAGATTTATCATAACTTTTTAACCCCTGATCCAAATTGGACAAATTTTATATCAAATTAAAGCCCTTGACCAGTAGAATCTTTTGGGACTTTTAGAATTCAAATTTGACTAGTTTAAATAGATTCAATTTTCAAATTAGGAGTTTGAGTATAATTGACTTACATTCAAATTCATAAGTCCAAAAATTGCAAATAAAATATTTTTGGAAAGCTTAAGATATGTAGAATAACGATCCACTGTTATAAATAATGTTTGAAAAAATTAAAATGAATTAGAAAATTAAAGACTTATTTGATTAATTTTGGCATAGTATATGTTTTTATTAATATATTTAAATTATTTCCTTTGCACAAATGTCATAAATGATTGTCCTTGTCTAGAGAAACTCAAATCCATGTTTATTAAATTATTTCATAACATTAATATGTAAGTGGTGTTTAAAACCTTTTAAATGATATTAGTACATTTTAGATGTTTATAAATGTTATTAGTTAATTAGGTGCTAATAAAAATGTGATTCAAAACTTTATGCCAGTGCAAATAACTAGGTTATTATTTCATAATATGAACATTTAAGATGGGAATTAAAAATGTTTAGATATGATAAATTAAGAAATCCTTGAATGTGAATTTTGTTTAAACCATCATGACCTTTCATTGTGTAAACTTTTAAAGACCAATCCATTAGAACCTTTGGAACACCCATACAATCTTTTCAAATTGAAAATGTTCAATTTGACTCCAGACCAACCCTTCACCAAATTGGCGAAACCCTAAACTCAAACACATTAATTCTTTTTGCATATTGAATTATGTGACACCCTTGACCAAACACCTTTTGCAAAGACTTGTTATTCTTGTTTGTTTCTTTATGTTATGTGATTGTTAAATTGTTTGTTTATTGGATGCCCATGTATACTGTATAGATTGAACGGAGTGCAACGTTCGTTGTGACAAAGAGTGTGTGAGAAACGACAGCATTCATCAGGCAAGTGATACCATAAATGACCCATTATTTTATACTATTGCATTCCTAGTATTTTCAGTAGTATGCATGACAGGTTTACTATTGTTATATATATTATGCTATGCAAACCTTTTTATGATATCCATATGACCACCTTGGTAGTGACCTATTATAATTTAGTGCAAGTACATCCTGCAAAAATGGTTGTTTTATGGTAGATTTATTAAGTGAAAATTTCACTAAATTAAATTACCGCCTGGGTGGATTGGTTCGATAGAGGAGGTATCAAGTTGAGTGGCTACTCAGGGGTCGGGTCTGCGGCGGCCTGAGTTTGCTCACTTGTGGATGGCCACCCAGGGCTTTGAGATTTGATGTTGCACCGCGTCTAGTCGCTTACCGTGCAACCATTAGTCATATGGGCTCTGTCTAGACGGAGTATGTTGATGTTGACCTGGGTCGGATGTTCCAATGGTGGTAGCAGGGATAGGTGGGCAGTGGACTCCGTCGACTTGGGAAGACAACTTCTGAAAAGTCTCGTCTCGATCTTCTCCTTTTCCTCCTCACTAAATGAGTGTAGAGGATAGTTTGGGCTGATTGGGTCTAATGGTGAAAGTGCACACACTCTCGAGAGTTAAAAATCTAAGATCTTAGCCGTGTCCCCGGCATGAGACAATTTGAGAGACTACACAAGGCTGTCTACTGAAAATCTCTTCATTCCAATTTCATAATAAAATTTGATGGGTGAACAAGGGTTGGGAGTTCACTGATGTCTATCAGTGGTACTCATTAATTATAGTTTAGTAAAGGTGTTCACTGATGTCTATCAGTGGTACCCCTTGCTAAGATGAAAATGTCTTTTACAAATATAGGACAAAATTGGCTTTATGCAAATCAGCCTTGAACTCCACCAGCCAAATATGCATGTAGTAATAGTCTTGCCATTTATATCCACCATAGTATCACTTGCCACCACAATTCAATTGTGCTGACCCTTTATAGCTGGGCTGCAACTAAACCTTGCAGGTTCGACAAACGATGAGTGAGGTTTCGATAGGATTTCGAGCCTACGACCAACATGCTTGCCTGTGGCACATGAAGATGATGAGGCTCATTGTAACTATTGTTTTCCGCTGCTATACTTTGTATTTTTTTTTTGCTAGCCTTTTTAGGTTATGCAACTTGTAATGGATATTGTATCACTGGATCATGCGATTTAATAAAGTATTTGACACTTTTGCATGATATACATCTTAAACTGTGGTGCTAGCATTCGATCCAGGGACTAGCACATTAACACAAGGATCTCCACCCTATAATAAAAGGTGAGGTCGCTATAGATGGTATCAGAGCACTGTGTTGCCTGTAGGTTCGAGACCTAGGTTTGGATAGAAATAGGCTTTGACCATAGGATTGAAAATCTATTTCTTTTCACTTTACTAAAATAAATATATAATTCTTTTTATCTTTTCTTATCCTCTCGTCTACTATCTACCTTCTGGAAAATATCTTATCTATTTCTAGATGACCATTGTTCTTGAAGTCTGAGTCTGATACTTCATAAGGAATTCTACGATTCAACACGAAGAACTATATGGAAGACCATATAAGAACTTAGATTTAGAGTTCAACCACTTGGAAGAACTTCAAGAGAGTTGAAGAAGAACATGAAGCACTCAAGAAGGAGCTAGACTAGACCACCATTTACAACGCCGATATCGTATTAGTGTATTGTTCATACCAACTTAGGTTGTATGACAATACTAGATTGTTGTTTGTGTTTGAACCTTGTTGTTTGGTGTTTGCTAGATGTTGTTTGTGAAATGATTTGCCTTGTCTTATATTGTTGGGGTAGGATTCTTTCTTAGCATCTTTCTGTCTCTACTCATCCATGCTAAGCCCAACCAGATGCCACTTTTATCCTTGGATACAACACTTTAACCAACAAGATATTGGAGATTATAAGTTAAGACGACATGGAAAGTCTATCATATCAAGGAGAAGAGGTATTAAAGAGACAACACTTCTGAGATCCTTGGGTGTATGAACTACGCAACCCACTAGTATGAAAATCGATTGATTAGTTCAGGTTTGTCTTACAGATTTAAACATCATGTGAGACAAGTGAGGACTGACCGAGTGTTAGATTGCGTGATTCGCCAATTTACATGTGGGATGAATGATATGGGTGCAGGATGGATTGATCACCATTCCTACTACTTCTATTATTCACACTCACTATGTTGGATTGATGAGTTATGTGTACCTTGAACCTAGTAACAGAGACAACGATGTTAAACCTAAACCATAGGATGGTAAGATATATATAACCCAAGTGTTGCAGAAAGCGTATGAATATACGGTGAGGATGACCACAAGCAAAGTTTTGGAGATTTCTACAATCGAAGATTCGCCTACCATGAGAGTTACGTTAGTTGCTTCAAAACTGGAAACTGTGAAGATGAAGCACATGGAAAACATCAAGTGATTGGGATTTACAGGTCGTCGTGAAATCCTCTTGGCTTGGATTTCATATTGACCCAGGAATGACCCTTCAATATCAAAAGCAGTTCAAGGGACTTCTGATATCATACAACCCTACCATGATGGAAAAGTTCGACTCAAGGATTGAATAAAAGATTTCACACGGGCAAAATATTCTTTTAAGGGTGGTAGCCACCCAGATGCTATAAACCAGTTTTCGAAACCCAATTATCTTTCTAACCTTCTCGAATCTCGGGGACGAGATTCCTTTTAAGGGTGGTAGTCTGTAACATCCCAAAATTTTGGAATGTTTAAAAATCACTAAAAATTTAAACTTTTGTTTTTGATTAAAATATAACATTTATTACCTATGAAAAACCAACTATGAAGGAATTCAAGCATCTTAAAAAGGTTTAATGATTCAAATATCTCAAGTAATCACTATCTTCAAAAATGGATTCAAGTTAAACATTTTATTATGCATTGAATTTCTTAAGATTCAATATATAAAATTGACAAATGATTTACAAATTTTAAAAATCGTTTTCATAAAATAAAAGGTTTCATTATAAGTATTTGTTTTTAAACAATTAGGCTTGTCCTTGGTAAACCCAAAACTATTATTGCAAGGTGCTTGAAATAATCTAAAGTTTATCACATGATTTATTTACTAAAATAGTTTTGATGCATAAACCTGAGTTTAGAATAAAGTTAATAACTCACCTACTTGGAGTTTATGTCTTTAAAACTTAATGTATATATATTTTACGATTCTGTTGTTGATCCAAATATGCCTTACATTATTTTAATTATTCCATCAACCATCAAAACATAAAAAGATTCCCCTACTAAATTCAACATAAGGAATGAAATAAATAAGGAATATTTCCTAAAATGTATTTTATGGAATTTCAAATGATTCATCACATTTAAGACTAAATGTTGCTCAAAGTATTTGTTTTGGAAAATGAGGCCAATATATTTCCCCTTTCCATTTCAAATACCAATGTCTAGTGAAATATTATTTTACAGAACCAAAGAATGATTTTTGTATGAAAAACAAGTTAAAGTGACTTATTTTCATTTGTAATATTTTTTTATAAATTTAGTTTAGCCACAAATAAGGTTATTAAAGTCATATTCTCAAATTTGACAAAAGGTGCCAAATTTGAATTACACCAATATTTCAAAATATATATTTTTGAAAAGTGTTAAAAACATACCCACAAATGGTTTAACACAAAGACTTTATTTTTAGGAATTTTTAGAAATTTATTTGACTTAATTTGGACCTCTGAATCAAAAGATATAAGTAAAATAGAAAAACAGAAAAATAATTATCGGGCTGACGTCAGTGATGACGTAATCATCATCAACCTCCGACCGGAAATAGCTCCCGAGAAATCCACCTCCGATCCGTTTCCAAAATCCGAGCGATTCTTGCGCGATTTGTTGCTCCCGTGTGCGTCTACAAATACCCCATCCCCTCCTCACTATTTTCCCCACCTTTTCCGAACGATTAGCGCCGCCGGGCTGCCGGAATAAATCGCCGGAGCTGCACGGCCGCCGCCGCGCCTTTTCTCCAAATCTGGCGAGGTGAGCTCGTGTTCTAGCCTGAGACCATGTCCTTCCCCCTCCCCATGTCTTTGCGCATCTCCTCACACCCTCCCCCGATTCTTTTCCGCAGCCATTCATCGGGTTCGTGCGCGAACAGAGTTCGCCGGCGACCGAGCGCCTCCGGCCACGCCGCCACGCACGTCCGGGGAGCAATCGACGGCGCCGCCTACACCATCGACTTCCTCGACGCGCGCCGCACGTCCTCGTCACCTCGCTGAGTCCGGGAAGCATCTGGAGCGCCGTCGCCATCCACGCCCGAGGCCGCGCCGCCGTCTTCGCCATCGCGGGTGACCGGAGCACCGCCACGGTACGGTCAGCCATCCCAGATCCATCGGATCTAAAACGTGCGGCCGAGATTAGATCCATTTAACCGAACCAGTACGATTTGTTTTTGGCCGTCAGATCTGGATCTGACGATCCAAATCGACTGAGCCAAGTCCAGCCGAGCCACGGCTAGCTGAGCCGAGCCTATGCCGAAGCCGAGACCGAGCCCAGCCTTTTCTGGTTTTTAATTCGAATAAAAATCTAAATGGTTGTTTGCAGAAAAGTCCCTGCCATTTAGATTTATCATAACTTTTTAACCCCTGATCCAAATTGGACAAATTTTATATCAAATTAAAGCCCTTGACCAGTAGAATCTTTTGGGACTTTTAGAATTCAAATTTGACTAGTTTAAATAGATTCAATTTTCAAATTAGGAGTTTGAGTATAATTGACTTACATTCAAATTCATAAGTCCAAAAATTGCAAATAAAATATTTTTGGAAAGCTTAAGATATGTAGAATAACGATCCACTGTTATAAATAATGTTTGAAAAAACTAAAATGAATTAGAAAATTAGAGACTTATTTGATTAATTTTGGCATAGTATATGTTTTTATTAATATATTTAAATTATTTCCTTTGCACAAATGTCATAAATGATTGTCCTTGTCTAGAGAAACTCAAATCCATGTTTATTAAATTATTTCATAACATTAATATGTAAGTGGTGTTTAAAACCTTTTAAATGATATTAGTACATTTTAGATGTTTATAAATGTTATTAGTTAATTAGGTGCTAATAAAAATGTGATTCAAAACTTTATGCCAGTGCAAATAACTAGGTTATTATTTCATAATATGAACATTTAAGATGGGAATTAAAAATGTTTAGATATGATAAATTAAGAAATCCTTGAATGTGAATTTTGTTTAAACCATCATGACCTTTCATTGTGTAAACTTTTAAAGACCAATCCATTAGAACCTTTGGAACACCCATACAATCTTTTCAAATTGAAAATGTTCAATTTGACTCCAGACCAACCCTTCACCAAATTGGCGAAACCCTAAACTCAAACACATTAATTCTTTTTGCATATTCAATTATGTGACACCCTTGACCAAACACCTTTTGCAAAAACTTCTTATGCTTGTTTGTTTCTTTATGTTATGTGATTGTTAAATTGTTTGTTTATTGGATGCCCCTGTATACTGTATAGATTGAACGGAGTGCAACGTTCGTTGTGACAAAGAGTGTGTGAGAAACGACAGCATTCATCAGGCAAGTGATACCATAAATGACCCATTATTTTATACTATTGCATTCCTAGTATTTTCAGTAGTATGCATGACAAGTTTACTATTGTTATATATATTATGCTATGCAAACCTTTTTATGATATCCATATGACCACCTTGGTAGTGACCTATTATAATTTAGTGCAAGTACATCCTTCAAAAATGATTGTTTTATGGTAGATTTATTAAGTGAAAATTTCACTAAATTAAATTACCGCCTGGGTGGATTGGTTCGATAGAGGAGGTTTCAAGTTGAGTGGCTACTCAGGGGTCGGGTCTGCGGCGGCCTGAGTTTGCTCACTTGTGGATGGCCACCCAGGGCTTTGAGATTTGATGTTGCACTGCGTCTAGTCGCTTATCGTGCAACCATTAGTCATATGGGCTCTGTCTAGACGGAGTATTTTGATGTTGACCTTGGTCGGATGTTCCAATGGTGGTAGCAGGGATAGGTGGGCAGTGGACTCCGTCGACTTGGGAAGACAACTTCTGAAAAGTCTCGTCTCGATCTTCTCCTTTTCCTCCTCACTAAATGAGTGTAGAGGATAGTTTGGGCTGATTGGGTCTAATGGTGAAAGTGCACACACTCTCGTGAGTTCAAAATCTAAGATCTTAGCCGTGTCCCCGGCATCGGACAATTTGAGAGACTACACAAGGCTGTCTACTGAAAATCTCTTCATTCCAATTTCATAATAAAATTTGATGGGTGAACAAGGGTTGGGAGTTCACTGATGTCTATCAGTGGTACTCATTAATTATAGTTTAGTAAAGGTGTTCACTGATGTCTATCAGTGGTACCCCTTGCTAAGATGAAAATGTCTTTTACAAATATAGGACAAAATTGGTTTTATGCAAATCAGCCTTGAACTCCACCAGCCAAATATGCATGTAGTAATAGTCTTGCCATTTATATCCACCATAGTATCACTTGCCACCACAATTCAATTGTGCTGACCCTTTATAGCTGGGCTGCAACTAAACCTTGCAGGTTCGACAAACGATGAGTGAGGTTTCGATAGGATTTCGAGCCTACAACCAACATGCTTGCCTGCACATGAAGATGATGAGACTCATTGTAACTATTGTTTATTTTTTTTTCTAGCCTTTTTAGGTTATGCAACTTGTAATGGATATTGTATCACTGGATCATGCGATTTAATAAAGTATTTGACACTTTTGCATGATATACATCTTAAACTGTGGTGCTAGCATTCGATCCAGGGACTAGCACATTAACACAGGGATCTCCACCCTATAATAAAAGGTGTGGTCGCTATATGTCTAGTATGAGATTCATTTGGCCATTACAAAATGATACATAGACCGATATCCAACTGCGTCTATGACTAATAATCCACCTTCCGGATAGCATCCGCACACCTTTCAGTATTAAGTTGCAAGCAACAGATTATTGCATTAAGCAAAGTGTGTAATGTAAATAGCACAATTATCCTTTAACAAAGCACTACTGTTTTATCCCTAGTAGCAACAGTACATTCACAATCTTAGAGGTTGCTCACTCCCCCAGATTAAATGAAGACATGAACCCACTATCGAGCATAAATACCCCCTCTTGGAGTCACAAGCATCTACTTGGTCAGAACATCTACTAGTAACGGAGAGCATGCAAGATCATAAATAACACACACATAATATATTATGAAGCAAATGACATAGTACTCAATATTCATCGGATCCCAGCAAACACAACATGTAGCATTACATAAAGATGATCTTGATCATGATAGGCAGCTCACAAGATCTAAACATGATGGCACAATAGGAGAAGACAACCATCTAGCTACTTCTATGGACCCGTAGTCCAAGGATGAACTACTCACGCATCAGTCCAGAGGCGGGCTTGGTGATGTAGAGCCCTCCGGTGATGATTCCCCTCTCAGGCAGGGTGCCGGGAAGAGCTTCTGAACCCTCCCGAACTAGGGTTGACGACGGCGGCGGCTCCGTAATGTTTGGTGGAAAAGTGTTCGGGTGTTTAGGGTTTTCCTGTCGGGGGGTATTTGTAGGCGAAAGGGCGAAGGAGGGGGAGCCGCGTGAAAGGACAATGATGTCGCCTAGAGGGGGGGGGGGTGAATAGGCGGTTTAAAACTTTTCCGGTTTAGGCTTGATAATTGCGGAATAAAACTAGGTGTTTAAATTAACAAGCCGACAACCTAAATAAACTAGGCTCACCTATGTGCACCAACAACTTATACTAAGCAAGATAAACAACAAGGTGATAGGAATAGAATACTTCAAGCACGAAGGCTATCACAATGTAAAGTGCATAAGTAAAAGCTCGGGTATAGAAATAACCGAGGCACGCGGAGACGAGGATGTATTCCCGAGTTCCTCCTTGTTAAGGGAGTACGTCTCGTTGGAGAGGTGTGAACCGACACAACGGTTCAACAACCACAAAGGTTTCACCTTCTTCTCCGATGAACCGCACCACAAAGGCTTGGTTCACCTTCCACTATCGGAATTCCTTCGAGGCGGAATCCGGAGCCTTTCAACAACAATCCGGGGCACAACCCACAATGGGATTGGGGGCTCCCGAACGGCCTCCAACAACAATCCGGGGCACAACCCACAATGGGATTGGGGGCTCCCGAACGGCTTCAAGTGACCACACAAGGGTCCAACCACCACAAAGGCGTCTAGGGTCCAAGGACCCAAGAGAAACAAGCTCACAAGCTTTCAACTTCCACGAATCCTCGTGGAGAGCACACCGATGCACCAAATGCAAAAAGGCAAGAGCACAAGTGCTCAAATCCTTCACTCTCAAATTCCAACAAAGCAACAAATGCTTATGGGGGAATAAGAGAGGAAGAACAAAGAGGAGATGCACCAAGAACTCCAAGATCAAGATCTACAAGGTTTCCCTCACTTAGAGGAGAAATCGATCGGTGGAAACGTAGATCAAGATCACCTCTCACTTTCCCTCAAATATTAGCAAGAACCATGGGAGGGATTGAGAGGAAGAGCAAGCTTTCCAAAGGGTAAAGATCATGATATCCAGGAGGAAGTCATAGATACACCAATAAGATCTTTGCTTAAAAGCATAGCACAAAGCCCAATTTTATCTTAAAGGAATATAAATGAACTTCCAACACATACTCATCATAGCATCAAAAATTATCCACAAGGGATAAAGGTTAACAAATGGATGCTCCGAGTAAGATAACAAGTATCCCAAAAGGCAAATGATTTTGAAAATTCCAATATTGACATATCAATTGAAAGGACAATTGAAAGGACAATGATTTTGAAAATTCATCAATGTTGCACATGAGAGACTTTAAGTATAAAGTGCTAGATTGACATAATTGGGATCGATGAATCATAGAAATGAATGTATAGTCCCTTTATATGTAATCGTCCCGGCTTACTCACATTTGCAATAAAGACGTTTTGTAAGAACCAAAATAATTGCACAAAGGGAGATTCATGCCAAGATACAACCTACACAAGGTTGAAAGCTAGAAATGTATGCATGAGGTAGATACTTGTTACCGAGATAGCATTGGTGATGTAGAGGATAAACGTTATCGATCATCCAAACTTGGCTTCAATGAACACATGGTGATACCACCTTCCTTGTAAATGAGACAAGCTTCCAATGCATCTCCACATGTACCTAAAACAAATTCAAGTACAAAATGGTACCCAAACTCATTGGGTCCAAAGTAGTTAGAGCAACTACAATACATAGGACAAACTCCACATAAATATGTGCATATTGATATGAAATTGAATTTCATGCACATCTTAGCCATTTAGGATTTGATGGAGTGTATCCTATATATTGGATCAACGAAAGTACGCATGCCATAAGATATACATATAGTAAGTATGCATGCACAAGACTTTCAAGAGCCAACCGAGATACAATTTGGACAAAACACCAATTAAACACAAGAGAGCACACACAAGTGTGACAAGAAAACAAATTGTCCAAATTATATCAAATACCCAAATCAACACATGATTGAAGATACCACTTTGAAAAGATACCGATGAAAACAAGATACCAATTGATGAAAAATATCATCAAGGAATAAACCAAACCCTCTACACTTTTCATGATGGCACAAAGTACCAAGACGAAGAATGTTTGTCTTCCAAGGAGACACGTCATCGGGATCAAATATCAAACAGAGACAACTAATGTTCAAAAAGCATATAGGATTGCTCCCCCAAGATGTGTGCATTATTTATGATTTTGCATTTGAATACAAAATGCACACAAATGAGATCATCACTCTCCATATATATATATTCAAACACTAGTCATGTTCAAAGAAGGCAAGAAATTGCAATACCAATTTAAAGAACGGTGTTTTACTCAAAGTAGGATAGCTTCCCAAAGAATAGTGCATTATCAAGAAGTATGACATTTGAATGTCAATGCACAAGAATTGGTTCATTGCTTTTCCCAACTCAAGAAAGCACAAAATAAATTTTAAGTAGAGCAATAAAGGATCCAAAAGATACAATGAAGACAAATGAGAGTTAGATCAAAACAAATCCTTGGTAATCAAATAAAGCAATTCAAAGCAAGAGCCAAAGCGAATATGATCAATATATTTACCCCTAAAAGATTATCACTTGTCAAGACAAGTAATGTATGGAGATATTTCTCGGTGGTGGATTGCAAGGATATATTCAAGATCATATTCACAAAACATAAGCATATGGCAAAGAATAGGAATTAAAAGCCATGCTTAGATAGATATTCTTGATAGATTCACAAATCATGTGATAATGTAAAGCAACTCCAAGGAGTAGCTTGAATCAATTGGCTTCCCAAAAAAAAAGTATATGAGAACATATTTATGGAAAGCCATATCAAGAAAATCCTCAACAAACAAGATCCAAAAGAGTGAAAGACAAAGAGCATTTAAGTAAATGGGAACTTGTTTGAGCAACATGCCACATAGGAACAAGATAACTAGCAATATCAATTCTAGGTGGCAAAACCTCACATGTTCACATTTTCTAGGCTTGTAATATGCACATAGCTTATTACTCCCCCATAATGTGATAATCCATTTATTTTAAAACAAGAGGCAAACAAAAACAACTAGAGAAATTAATGGACATTATAGAATTTGAATTTCTCATGAGCAAGACATACCACATAGAGAATAGATAATATTGATATATCAACACTAAGTGGTTTTCCTCATGTACACACATTTTTAGGATTGTGAAGTGCACGAAACATATCACTCTCCAAAAATGGATAGTCCATTTATCTCTCAAAGAGAGCCAACAAGATAAGATAGCAAATAAAAGCAATAGGGCTCAAAACTAGTAAATGGTGTGCAAACCAACATACACATACTTGATTTCTCAAGGTAAGTAAGTAGAGAGCACAACACATACAAACACTAGCAAGGTACAAAACCAAACACATGCAAGGGTGCAAGCAACTTTCAAAGTATATATGATTTAAATAAAAGTTACCGCATGGAGGAACATTGGATATGAGATAGAACAATATGATCCATATGACTTGACTTGAGAGAATATAATTGATGAAGATCCCTTAATTCTTCATGATGTAGCCAAGTCTCCAATGTCCTCCAACAACACCTATTGATCAAGTTTTAGCTTGTTGGTCCCCAACCAAGTTGGGTCCTAAGAGGTTAGTGACAATAGGTTTGGTAACCCAAATGGTTCTTTTCTTGACACCACTTTGAGTACCAACATATTTGGCAAACACATTGCCAACCTTATCCTTCCGAAGAGAATAAACATCATCAACTATAATGGGGTTGGATAAGGTACCATTTGTGCATGAAGAAGCAAGGTGACCCTTCTCACGACATAGGTAGCAACATCTACTTCCTCCTCTCTTCTTAGTTGGAGTCTTGACTTGAGGAGGGGTAGCATGATTCTTCTTGGGAAGAGGCCGTTCTTCAACTTGAGGAACTTGAGTTTGAAGTTGAGGCTTCTTCCCTTGTTGCTTCTCACTAAGAACCTTCTTCTTCAAAGGGCAAGATCTAACATGGTGCCCTTCAACTTTGCACTTGAAGCAAACAATCTTGGCCGAATCCTTGACTTGTTCTTGGCCCTTGTTCATCTTGTTAACCTTGGACTTGTTCTTGATATTGGAGTTGAATCCAAGTCCACTCTTGTCATTTGGGCGTCTTTGAACACTCAACATATTGTCAAGTGTAGAATCCCCAAAATGACGCTTTTCCAAGTCTTTCTTCAAAGAAGTGACTTGGGCCTTGAGCTCATTTAATTCCTCTACATGGTTAGTATCAACACAAACACTAGAGGAAATAGATGCTTCATTGTTAGAGCAACAAGGCATGGAAAGTAATTCATCACAAGATGTAGCAACATTGTGAGTGGATGAATCACTAGGACTAGCACATGGCAATATAGCATTAAGCGTAGAAGTTGTGCCATTGTCCACATGAGGCTCACAAGATGTTACCTTTGTAGAGATAGCCTCATGAGCTAACTTTAGCCTAGCATGGGATGCTAGAAGATCATCATTAGAGGTAGAAAGCTTTTCATGACTTTCTTCCAATTTCCTATACTTACTAGATAGCAACTCAAGTTGAGCCCTTAGCTCAACATTCTCCTTCAAAATAGATGCTTCACAAGAAGTGGAGTTAGTAGCACAAGCATCATTATCATTAGAAATGGAAGAACACAATTTTGCAAGCTTATCATTATTAGATAGTTGAGTTTGGAGTTGATCATGAGACTTGATGAGGAGAGAGTGTTCACTTTCTAAAGCCTTGTGAGCTTTGTCAAGTTTCTCTATGTCCTCACTTAGTCTAGCATTGCCAACACCAAATTCAACTTTTTCCTTTTTAAACACTTTATATTTAGCAATAGCATGATCTCTTTCCTTAATGATTTTAGTAATGATAAGATCATTTGATTCATCAAGAGATTCGAGTCTCTCCTCAAGAGACACTCGAAACTCTTGCTCTTCGTTAAGGGCATTCTCTAAGGATGCTTTTTCAATAGCATCTTCTCTCTCAATTTTACATTTTTGCTCAAATTGAGTATCCAAATCCTCAATGGTTTCTATACATTTAATACCATGAGCAACAATTTCACATAGAGAAGAGATAGCTTCACTACCTTTGGGAAGAGCACCAAGAACAATCTCACCCTTCTTGGTTAAGGTTTCAATGTCAAAATCTTCTCCATGAGCATCCTCAACCACATCATCACATATCTCGGGATTCGAGGTAGAAGTTACCTTGGAATCCTTAGCCATGAGGCAAACATGATTAATGGGTGAGGAGGATGAAGAATTACTTGAAGCACCATTGGGGTCCATGTCTTGTTCCAACAAATGTTGGGATTCCTCTACATTGTTAATCATGCAAATACTAGAGGATATGGAAGCATTATTTTCATGACAACAAGACATAGAGAGCATATCATTATTATATTTAGCTAAGCAACTATTACTTGATATGCAAGGACCATCAACTCTAGCATGTATGACATTTGGAGTGCTAGAAGAGTTTAGGTCCAAAGATAGAACATTGCAATGTGATAGAGAAGAGGTATAATCAATAGTAAGTTCACCATCACCAATGCAATTTCTATCACCACTCACCATATCATTATCTTGTGACAAATCACATGTTGGTGGAGTGGAAGAAGTTGTGAACTCATCACGGCCGGAGGTGGAGGGAGAACAATCATCCTCAATAATTTTGGACACTTCATATATATCTTGAAGCTTGGTCCAAAGCTCATGTGCATTTCGAAAAGGCATGATTGAAGTAAGAACTACATCGGTCAAAGCACATATAAGACCATTAGTAACTTGAGTCTCGAGATGAGAGTTTATCTCATCCTCTAAAGATAACTCTTGGGAATCCTTTGGAGGAGATAAACTCACATCTACAATCCTCTTCATATAATTTGGACCCATGGCCCTAAAAAGATTAAGCATGCGAATTTTCCAAACATCATAATTTGTGCCATCGAATATGAAAGTGGGATCGTGCACTAATTCTCTAAACGACATCTTTTACTCTCTAGGCGGTAAAGCCCAAAAAGAGAACCCAGGCTCTGATACCAATTGAAAGGACAATGATGTCGCCTAGAGGGGGGGGGGGGTGAATAGGCGGTTTAAAACTTTTCCGGTTTAGGCTTGATAATTGCGGAATAAAACTAGGTGTTTAAATTAACAAGCCGACAACCTAAATAAACTAGGCTCACCTATGTGCACCAACAACTTATGCTAAGCAAGATAAACAACAAGGTGATAGCAATAGAATACTTCAAGCACGAAGGCTATCACAATGTAAAGTGCATAAGTAAAAGCTCGGGTATAGAAATAACCGAGGCACGCGGAGACGAGGATGTATTCCCGAGTTCCTCCTTGTTAAGGGAGTACGTCTCGTTGGAGAGGTGTGAACCGACACAACGGTTCAACAACCACAAAGGTTTCACCTTCTTCTCCGATGAACCGCACCACAAAGGCTTGGTTCACCTTCCACTATCGGAATTCCTTCGAGGCGGAATCCGGAGCCTTTCAACAACAATCCGGGGCACAACCCACAATGGGATTGGGGGCTCCCGAACGGCCTCCAACAACAATCCGGGGCACAACCCACAAAGGGATTGGGGGCTCCCGAACGGCTTCAAGTGACCACACAAGGGTCCAACCACCACAAAGGCGTCTAGGGTCCAAGGACCCAAGAGTAACAAGCTCACAAACTTTCAACTTCCACGAATCCTCGTGGAGAGCACACCGATGCACCAAATGCAAAAAGGCAAGAGCACAAGTGCTCAAATCCTTCACTCTCAAATTCCAACAAAGCAACAAATGCTTATGGGGGAATAAGAGAGGAAGAACAAAGAGGAGATGCACCAAGAACTCCAAGATCAAGATCTACAAGGTTTCCCTCACTTAGAGGAGAAATCGATCGGTGGAAACGTAGATCAAGATCACCTCTCACTTTCCCTCAAATATTAGCAAGAACCATGGGAGGGATTGAGAGGAAGAGCAAGCTTTCCAAAGGGCAACAATGGAGGAGAGAGAGGAGAAAGACTTGCTCTAGAGCTTAGTCAACCATTGGGGAAGAAGGCCCCTTAAATAGCTCAACTCAAAAATCCAGCCGTTGCAGCACTTCTTGTTCCGCAAGTGCGGTAGTACCGGCCTAAAGCCCGGTAGTACCGGCCCTGCGGTATCTTCGTCAACACAGAAAACCGAGCGCGCGGTACTACCGGGGAAAAATACCCCGGTACTACCGGGCCCAAGTGCTGGGCTCCAACCCCGGTACTACCGGGGCCATCCGTGCCAAAACGCCCGAAAAACCAACTTCAGAGAGTAGTACCGCAGAGAGCCCGGTACTACCGCAGCGAGCCCGGTACTACCGGCTGACTGCGGTACTACCGGAACAAAACTCTCCGGTACTACCGGGCCTGTCCGAACACCAAAAACACAGCTATAACTTTTGCAAATGAACTCCGAATGAGGTGAGACCAACTCCGTTGGAAAGGTACCGACAAGGAGAAGGCTACAAAAAGTGAAAATATTGCATCCCATAAATAGAGTAAAATCACCACACATGGCAAGGTGTGGGACTTTCCTCACGGTTGAACCGGCAATATTTCCGCCACCGAAAACGCAACTAGTTTTCCAAGGTAAAACCGTTTTCGATGAACTAGAGCTTGACATGGAGATGAACCAAACTCTAATTCCTCACCACCATAAAAACCAAATAAGAACCAAGAAATATGATATGCCAAGTATGCAAAGGTTTGAGCTCTCCACAACGATGCGATCAAGTTACTCACTTGAGAGCCCCTCTTGATAGTACGCCGTCTATCCTAAAACCCGGTCTCCCACTAACACCATGAGACCGGTAAAATAGAAAACCTATCAAGATCATACCTTTGCCTTGCGCATTCCACTTGAGCTCGATGATGACGATCTTGACTCTCTCAAGTTGAAACACCTTTCTTGATTGTGCTTGCTAGCACATGCTTGATGAAGACTTCTCCAAATGCTCCCCCATACTCCATTATGGGAGGGCCTCGCTAAGCTTCGTCTTCATGTTTCCTTTGCAAGTTTCAATCAAATGATATCTTCGAGATGCATCATATTGATCTTGCGCTTCATCTTCTTCTCTTGATATGTATGATGGCTTGGGGTAAAACATGATTGATCACTCAATCTTCTTTTCCAAGCCATACTTGCAATAAGCTCAACTCTTCACATGACCATTCTTCATATAAACCCTTGAGTAGAGCATTGATCATCATGTAATCTACTAGAGTCCAACACATGAACTCCAATCTTTTCCTATGGACAAGATCTACAAGTATATCTCAAAGCAAACATTAGTCCATAAGGATTGTCATTAATTACCAAAACCACGCATGGGGGCAGCCATGCACTTTCACCGCGCCACCAACAGGTGTGGCTGCCTCGTGGCCCCCCCTCCTACTCCTCTTCGGTGTTCTGGATGCTTCCGGGGGAAAATAGGGGTATTGGCTTTTGTTTTGTGCAATTCCGAGAATATTTCCTTAACAACTTTTCTGAAACAGAAAACAACATAAAATAGGGAACTGGCACTGTGGCATCTTGTTAATAGGTTATTCCCAGAAAATGCATAAAAACCATATAAAGTGTATATAAACATGTAGCAATGGGTATAATATAAGCATGGAACATAAGAAATTATAGATACGTTTGAGACGTATCAAGCATCCCCAAGCTTAGTTCTACTCGTCCCGAGTTGGTAAAACGATAACAAGCATAATTTCTGAAGTGACATGCTTTCACACAATCTTGATCATATAATAATGTAAAGTTGATGTTATGAATGAAGTGACTCAAGGCAATGGTCTATAGTTTGCTAACAAATAGACAAGGAGTAAACAACTACATCATATAAGTAAAAACTTTTCATGGATAGTACTTTCAAACAAGCATAAAAAATATTTGCATAAGAGTTAACTCATAAAGCAATAGTTTCTAAGTAAAAGAGCATTGAAGCAACACAAAGGAAGATATAAGTTTCAGCATTGGCTTTCAACTTTTGAACATGTATATCATATAGATAGTTGTCAACACAAAGAAATATTACAAATGCAATAAGTAAGCATATAAGAATTGTTGCACACAGTTGACACAAGTGTTTGCTTCGGGGATAGAAAGAGGTAGGTAAACTGACTCAACATAAAGTAACAGATAGGCCTTTCACAGAGGGAAGCAGGGATACAAACATGTGCTAGAGCTTTTTAGTTTTTATAGGTTTTTGAAATCATCTAGAGAGCATAAAAGTAAGTTTTTGAGTGGTGTTTGTCGTTGTCAACGAATGGTAATGGGCAGTCTACCCCCCTTGTCAACCAGACTTTCTAAGAGCGGCTCCCATGAAGGACGTTATTTCTAGACTAGATCATCCCTCTTATCTCTTTTGTTTACACTTGTAGTTAAAAACTAGTATCATTGTTTGACTGATTAGACCAGGGCAAAAATGTGAAGAGAATGCAGCGGTTAAAGTTGTAATTAATTGGGACTGGGCACCCCATTTGCCAGCTCTTTTTGCAAAGTTAATGGATAAGCGGTGTATATGCCACTAGTCCGATTGGTGAAAGTCTGTCTAAAAGCAAATGACAAGGTTGATATCCGTAACACTACATACTTCCTCATGAGCTAATAAACATTGACACAAATAAGGGATAATAAGTTTTGAATAAAAGGTAGCACACGAAGTATTTGCTTGGAATGGCAGGAAATACCATGTAGTAGGTAGGTATGGTGGACACATATGGCATTGGTTTTGGCTCAAGGTTTTGGATGCACGAGAAGCATTCCCTCTCAGTACAAGGCTTTGGCTAGCAAGGTTATTTGAAGCAAACACAAGTATAAACTATGACAACAAGACGTATATAAAAACATATTGCAAGTATTATAAAACTCTACATTGTCTTCCTTGTTGTTCAAACACCTTTACTAGAAAATATCTAGACCTTAGAGATACCAAACATGCAAACCAAATTTCAACAAGTTCTACGTTAGTTCTGCACTAATGGGTTTTAACTACATGATGTAAAAGCTTAAACATGATCTACTTGAGAGCTCAAAACAATTGCCAAGCACCACAACATACAAGATAACAATCCATAAGAGCATGTATATTTTTTTCATTATACCATCTACCACATTTAGCATTTTCTGTTTGCAACCAAACACCAATCAACTTATTTAAACATAAACTCTCCAAGTATTTAACAATGAAACAAGAGAGTATAACCTAACTGCTGCGGCTTTCAGCTTTCGCCATAAACATAAAACAATAAGTGTTGCGGCTTTCAGGTTTCGCCATAACATAAAAGATAACTGCTGAGACTTTCAGCTTTCGCCATAAACATAAAAGAATGCTAGGATCCAATTTATTCAGAAAATTAAAATAACAAAGCAAAAATAAAAGCAAACTAACGCTTCAAGTAAAGCACATAAGATGTGAAGGAATTAAAATATAGTTCCACTAGAGATGACCTGATAGTTTGTTGATGAAGAAGGGGATGCCTTGGGCATCTTCAAGCTTTGACGCTTCAGTCTTATTGAAATATTTTTGGGTGACCCACGGGAGCATCCCCAAGCTTAGGCTTTTTCATCTTCTTGATCACATCATATCATCCTCTCTCTTGATCCTTGAAAACTTTCTCCACACCAAACTCAAAGTAAACTTCATTAGAGGGTTAGTGCCTAATCAAAATTTCTCATATTGTGCATGGACACAATCATTACCAATGCTACTGGGCATTAGCTACAGCCACTGGTATTTTGTGGAGCAAAAAGATCCACTCAAAAACAGCAAAAGGAGCAATGCAAAATAAATGGCAGAATCTGTCAAAAACAGAACAGTCCGTAAAGACAAATTTTTTCGAGGAACTTAACTTGCTCAAATAAGAAAACTCAAAACTAATGAAAGTTCCGTATATATCTGAGGATCACGCACAGAAAATATCTGATTTTTTCGCTTTTTCTGTAAGGATTTATGAATTAAACGGTGGACAGCAGAAAACTGTTCCTGCGCAGAAATCCAAATCTACCATCAACTTCCTACTAGAGGCTTTACTTGACACAACAATACGATAAAATAAAGATACAAAAGAATTGCTACAGAGGTAAGCATGTTCCTTGTCTCAATATAAAATAAAATAACAGAAATAAAAAGTGGGTTATCTCCCATAAGCGCTTTTCTTTAACGCCTTTCAGCTAGGCACAGAAAGTGATACACAAGTGTTTCCAAGAGATGAAGCATCAACAGAATAATTTGTTCGAATGATAGAATCAAAAGGTAGCTTCATTCTTTTTATAGGGAAGTGTTCCATACCTTTCTTGAGTGGGAATTGGTATATAATATTTTCTTCTTTCATATCAATAATAGCACCCACAGTTCTAAGAAAAGGTCTTCCCAACACAATTGGACAAGATGGGTTGCATTCAATATCCAAGACAATAAAATCAACGAGGACAAGGTTATGGTTAACCATAATAAGAACATCATTAAATCTCCCCAAAGGTTTCTTTAAAGCATTATCAGCAAGAAAAACATCCAAATAGCAATGTTACAAAGGTGGCAAATCAAACATATCATAGAGCTTTTTAGGCATAACAGAGATACTTATACCAAGGTCACATAAAGCATTACAATCAAATTCATTCACCTTTATTTTAATGATGGGCTCCCAACCATATTCTAACTTCCTAGGGATAGAAGCTTCAAGTTTTAATTTCTCTTCCCTAGCTTTAATGAGAGCATTTGTAATATGAGTAGTAAATGCCATGTTTATGGTACTAGCATTAGGACTTGTAGCTAACTTTTGCAAGAACTTAATAACTTCAGAGATATTACAATCATCAAAATCAAAATCATTATTATCAAGAGAAACCGAACCATTATCTCCTATGTTCTTAAAAATTTCAGCATTTTTATCAAGAACAGTTTCAGCGGTTTTTGGCAATTTTAATTTTTTGGAAGAAGTAGAGCAAACATTGCCAATTACGTTACCATTGATAGTAGGAGGTTTACTAGCATTTGAAGTAACATTATTTTCAGTAGTAGTAATAGTACAAACTCTAGCCATATTATTCTTTTTAGCTAGTTCTTCTTCTCTTTCCCATCTAGCACACAACTCATCCATCATCCTAACATTATCATTATCATTGATTCGAATTTGGATGGCATTAATTTTAGCAAAGGTCTTATTCTCTTTAGCATCATTAGGCATAACTTTTAATTTCAAAAGATCAACATCAAGACCAAGGCTATCAACTTTAGAAGCAAGAGTATCAATTTTGCCAAGCTTTTCCTCAACAGTTTTATTAAAAGCGGTTTGTGTAGTGCTAAAATCCTTAAACATGGTTTCAAGTTCAGAGGAGGTATTCCTATTGTTGCTATAAGAATTACCATAACTATTACCATTATTAGCAGGGTAAGGCTTGTAGTTGTTGTTACCATAATTGTTCCTATAGGCATTGTTGTTAAAATTATTGTTTTTAATGAAGTTCACATCAACATGCTCTTCTTGTGCAACCAAAGAAGATAAGGGAACATTATTTGGATCAATATGAGATCTACCATTCACAAGCATAGCCATAATAACATCAATCTTTTCACTCAAAGAGGAGTTTTCTTCAACAGAATTTACCTTCTTACCTTCAGGAGCTCTTTCAGTTTGCCACTCAAAATAATTAACCATCATATCATCAAGAAGTTTTGTTGCAGCCCCCAAAGTGATGGACATTAATGTACCTCCTGCAGCCGAATCCAATTAGTTTCTTGAAGAAAAGTTCAGTCCTGCATAAAAGGTTTGGATGATCATCCAAGCAGTCAGTCCATGGGTAGGGCAATTTTTAACTAAAGATTTCATTCTTTCCCAAACTTGAGCAACATGTTCATTATCAAATTGCTTAAAGTTCATAATGCTACTTCTTGGAGAAATAATCTTAGCAGGAGGATAGTATTTTCCAATGAAAGCATCTTTGCATTTAGTCCATGAATCAATACTCTTCCTAGGCAGTGAAAGCAACCATTCTTTAGCTCTTCCTCTCAAAGAGAAAGGAAATAATTACAGTTTAATAATATCACCATCTATATCCTTATACTTTTGCATTTCACAAAGTTCAACAAAATTATTAAGATGGGTAGCAGCATAATCAGTACTAACACCAGAAAATTGCTCTTTCATAACAAGATTTAGCAAAGCAGTTTTGATTTCAAAGAATTCTGCTGTAGAAGCAGGTGGAGCAATTGGAGTGCATATAAAATCATTATTATTTGTGCTAGTAAAGTCACACAACTTAGTATTCTCAGCAGTTGATGGGCGTAAAGATAATACGCTTAGGTTGAGCTCCAAGTGCAGAGTTTGTAGATGTGGAAGACTTGTTTTCCCCACAAGGGTGACTCGAGGGTTGATTTCGAACTCTCCGGGAACTGTGTGTACAAGATTTACCCTCTTGTCCTTCTCTTGATTACCTGCAAAACAAAACAAGATGTTTTGTGCCCCCAACCTCACCAAGTGGTTGTCAAGCACAAGGTGTGAGCAAAGGGTTGAAAACAAAGTAAATGCAAAACAGAAATAAATATGCAATGGTAATAAATAAAAGTGCAAGGATGGTACAAATGATGGTGGATGATGTTTTTGTGGTTTGTATGGTGTTTGCAAGATATAAAAGTGTTTTTATATTTTCGGATTTAATAATGGCAGAAAATGTAAAGTGCAATAAAAGTGTTGGAAATGTGTTTCTTATGATTAAAAATGGACTGGGGTTCATGGTTTCACAAATGCACTCTCTCTTTTATATAGTGGTAGATAATGGAACATAAGAATTGACATATGAGATTGCAACAAGACAAGTTATTAATAATATGGGCATCACGTACTAACATAGAGATCTTTTGGTTATTAATCTCTCTTGTACTCCACCAAGATGCGAACAAAATCATAACACGTCAGTAATTAAGATAAACATAGTTTAGCTTTAAATTCAATGACATGAAGTTTAAATAAGAACATGTTAGATCTAGTCATGGTGATAGTGGCAATGTCACCCACATACCCACGGTAGCATGGTATTTCCTTTATCCCTAGTGAGGCAACAAAGTAAGGTAAAAACCCATGTGGATCACGGTATTTCTGTCAACTTACCACAAAACCACCCCCCGTTACTCCAACTAATGCACACGTTCCCCCTCACACGCTCTCATACACATGTTGGATCAAAACACATAGACAAGAACGGGGTACATAATATGCATCTACTTTCATAACAAAGACATAATATTGGCAATCATCATAACATATATCAACTTAAGAGATCCACCACAAAGGTATTACATATATGACCATAATCATGTTCAGCAGCTCATATGGCACTAATTAGTGAAGCTCAAGAGAGAGGAGAGATACATAAATTACTTCCACAAACCCATAGTCCAGGGGTGGACTACTCCCTCTTCATCATGGAGACGGTGGAGAGGTCGTTGGAGAAGGTGGAGACCACACCGGCAGCGCCCCGCCGGAGTTTTCCCCTCCAATCTGCAGCTCCAGGTCTCTGTTTCGTGGTTTCTGTGTTTCTGCGGCGCTCCTCTCCGAAAGGGTTCGGGGGAGTATTTTTATAGTAGTTTTTAGGTCAAGACGAAGCCACGGAGACGAAGATCGACGGCATCGGAGGCTCGAGGCCCCAGATGGGGTGCTCCACGCGGCCAGGGAATCTGGCCGCGTGAGCCCACCTATCTTGGCCCTCGGCCTTCCACTTTTGCTTTTCCTTCGCTCCTAAGCCTTGCTCCTTCCAAAAAATGATCTCCGTGGAATATTAGGTCATTTGGACGTCGTTTGGGTCCCTGAAACATCAAAATATAGAAAAAGGGGTTTTCTGACAGCGTAGGGTTAATTCGAAATAAATAGGGAAAGTGTGAAATATTCCCAAAACATTATAAAACATTGATATAACCCTTATATGATGCAAATATGGATGAAATATGAGTAATACAATGCAAAGTTCATGTATGCATTTTACATGCATCAGCAGTACTCATTTTAGCAAAATTAAATAGAAACCGAAATACAGAAATAAATGCAAGTAACTATTTTTTTGTATTTTTTGATAATAAGCAAACAAGACAGTAATAAAAATAAACTAAGCAAGACAATAACAAAATAAAAAGATTGGGTGTGAGAGACTCCCCTGGCAGAAGAGCTTGATCTCCCCGGCAACGCCGCCAGAAAAAGTGCTTGATGATTGAGTTGAAGATCTTCTTCTCAGCAGTTGGGAAACCCCAAGAGGAAGGTATGAAGCAGTGCAGCAGCAAGTTTCCCTCAGTTATGAAACCAAGGTTATCGAACCAGTAGGAGATGAATGTTCTTCTGAAGGTGTCAACGACGCCAGAAAAGTCTTGTGGCGTGTAGCTGACGTGGAACCTGCACACAACACAACAAAGATACTTTGCCCCAACTTAACAGTGAGGTTGTCAATCTCACTGGCTTGTTGTAACAAAGGATTAGACGTATAGTGTGGAAAATGGTGTTTGTTTGCAGAGAATGAAAGAACAGGATTGAAGTAGGTTGTATTATCAATGTAAAGAAAAGGACCGGCGTCCACAGTTCACTAGTGGTGTCTCTCCATAAATAAACAATAGCATACATGCGGGTAAACAAATTACAGCTGGGCAATTGACAAAATAAAGAACTGCATAGTGATGCATATACTATAGTCATGGTGTCTAGTATGAGATTCATTTGGGCATTACAACATGATACATAAACCGTTATCCAACTGCGTCTATGACTAATAATCCACCTTCCGGATAGCATCCGCACACCTTTCAGTATTAAGTTGCAAGCAACAGATTATTGCATTAAGCAAAGTGTGTAATGTAAGTAGCGCAATTATCCTTAAACAAAGCACTACTGTTTTATCCCTAGTAGCAACAGTACATTCACAATCTTAGAGGTTGTTGTCACTCCCCTAGAGTAAATGAAGACATGAACCCACTATCGAGCATAAATACCCCCTCTTGGAGTCACAAGCATCTACTTGGCCAGAGCATCTACTAGTAACGGAGAGCATGTAAGATCATAAATAACACACACATAATATATTATGAAGCAAATGACATAGTACTCAATATTCATCGAATCCCAGCAAACACAACATGTAGCATTACATAAAGATGATCTTGATCATGATAGGCAGCTCACAAGATCTAAACATGATGGCACAATAGGAGAAGACAACCATCTAGCTACTGCTATGGACCCGTAGTCCAAGGATGAACTACTCACGCATCAGTCCGGAGGCAGGCATGGTGATGTAGAGCCCTCCGGTGATGATTCCCCTCTCCAGCAGGGTGCCGGGACGAGCTTCTGAATGAAGGAGATATGCCCTAGAGGCACTTAATAAAGATAGTTTATTCATCATATCTCAATTGTTCATTATATGTTTTATACCATGCTATAACTGTATTAAGCGAAAACATTAATACGCGTGTGGTAGATAAACAACCAGGTCCCTAGTAGCCTCTATCTAACTAGTTCATTGGGCAATTGATGATCGAGGTTTCCCGATCATGTGACATTGATGTCAGTTGACAATGGAGTCATGTCATTGGGAGAATGACGTGATGGACATACCCAATATTTGTAGGACGTAGTCATTACGCCTTTGACCGTGAGATCAACTCTTATTGCTATTCCTAAAAGATACTTTGATTGCATCAAACGTCATATCTTAACAGTGTGACAATAAAGGTGTCCCTCTCGGGTATCGGAAGGGAGTATGTTGAGACGAGGGATCAAGAGCGGGATTTGCCAGTCCGCATAGCAGGATAGATACTCTAGGGCCCACTCGGTGAGATTATGTCAAATGAGCTTGCAAGCATGTGACTAGGTCACAAGGACATAATATCATGGACGAGTAGAAGATAGTGTTGTCGGTAACGAGACCAAGCTAGGTATCATGATATCTATGGACGAGTCTCGGACACACTAAGTATCGCCATGGCAAAAGGTTTAAGACTCGACGTCTAAGTTCGAACGACAAAGTTATTCGTTATCTCACAGGGATTAATTCTGGGTATCCAAGGTCCACGAATTAGTCAATTATCGGAGAGCGTGTCCCGATCATGTCTAGCAAGATCTCGAACCACTAGGGTAACACACTTAAGGGAAATCGACAAGTTTAATAGACCGGAAGAAGAAGAGAAATTAACAGAGAGCACCGGGAGCGTCCCGGGAAAATCCGATGGAGATCGGAGGGCGACGAAATAGTTTTCGGAGCCGGAATAAATTAGATAATGTGTGTTTAATATTAATTAGTGTAATTAATAGTTAAATACATTTTATTTAATGATTTTCGGATTTATTGGCAGCCCCAATTCTAAATGGGCCTAACTTTTGGAAGAAAGGCCCATAGGGGGGGGGGGAAACTTCCCCCTAGGTGCGAATTGAGAAGGGGGGTTGCCCTAGGTGGGCCAATTGGGGCCCACCTAGGGCTGGCGCACCATGAGGGGGGGCGGGCTGGTGTGGGGTTTAGTCGCACACCGCCCAGCCAGGAAGGCTGGTAGCCTCCCTCCACCTATATATAGAGGTGCTCCCATGGCCATTGAACCACACCAATCTCTTCTTCTCCTTGAAACGTGATTCCTCCATTGGAGTTGCGCCAAGGTGAAGTTCTCTCCACCATACGCACACCGCCGTGCTGCTGGTCTTCCGGTCCAAGTCTTCCGCTGCTCGTCCCTGGATCGGAGCCCGGAGGTCGTCGTCTTCACCGTACGTGTGTGGATCCCTGCGAGGTGCCACGCTAGTGGTGCTCGGAGGTCTTCTTCCTCTACACGACCTCGAGGTCGTCTTCGTCGGCTTCATCGACAACGCTTGTGCGGGAGCGTAATCCCCGCGTTTCGGTCTACAAGGGTATGTATATCGATCTCCTCCGTATTACTATATCTGCATAGTATAGATCCTGGCTAGTTTAAGGTTATCGTTGTTAGAAAATTTATTGTTTTCTGCCTGCGATCCCCTTCAGTGGTATCAGAGCCGATCTATGCGTAGATATAGTTGTATGCTTTTAGAACCCGTGTTTATCACGGGGGCATCGTTCTTTTATTTGCCACCCTCTCGCGTGCACTTGCATTGTCGGCAGCATTGAGTTGATGAAGCGGCCCGGACCGACTTTACGCGTACGCTTACGCGAGACAGGTTCCACAACTGACATGCGGCTTGTACCGTATATGTGGCTAGCGGGTGTCTGTCTCTCTCTCTTTAGTTGGCTTTGCATTTTCAATGGAGGGCCCGAAAGGGATGAATAAACATGCAATTATTTGATCGTTGTTGTGGTAATAGGTTTGTAGGTATGAAACATGTTCTATTTACGAAAGCCCCAAGCCACGTAAAATATGCAAAAGATAAAGTAGAAAGCGTCTAACTTTATCTTGCAGGGGGCAATGTGATATGGTCAAGGTAGGTTTGATAAATTGTTTATAAACTGTGGGCGCGAAGGAGACCATCGGCGCAAGGACCATATCACGTCGCATTACATTTGATGTTATGTTGTTGTTTACATCTTATATTGTGTGTATATATATATAGTTATATATTATTTACACGGCGGTAGTAATATAAGATGATCCCGCCAAAATACCATTAGTGTTCTCCCTTTGGCGTGCACCACCAAGAAAGTTCTACGTTATGATGCAGGCCGTGACGATCGGGTGTCAGACATATCGTCGTTCACATACAGTGGGTGTAAGACATGTTTGCACAAGCGTATACGCTGAAGGTTATTATGGCGAGCCTAGCATGTACAGACATGGCCTCGGAACACGGTGACCGAAAGGTTAAGCATGAGTCACAGAGATGTTGTGATTGACATGTCGATGTCTACCTTTGAAGTTATGTTGCCGGCTCTGACGATGAGGGGTTGCATAATGGATGAGGATCGTGTAATCACTAAAACGATTAGAGGGATATTCGTTTTGAGTGGGAGTTCTGGTAGTTTTATTTTATTAAAACTTGAACCCTGTCGGCCCAGTGGATTCTAGGGTGTGCAGAGCCCACTCTCCACGGCCCTCACACGCGTCGATGCCGACGAAACAACTAAGGACCAAGCGGAACGCTTGGGGAGACCCCCGAGGGGAGAGCTCTCTCGAGAGGACTTGAGGGGGCAGCGAAGGGCCTGAAGGGGCTCCCCCTGAGGCCGCCCCCCGGCAAGGCTTTTCTCCCCTGGAGGGGAGTCAACACAACTCCCTCCACAAGGCCTCCAGGGCCCTGTGGAGATACTTCTCTACGAAGCAATCGCTGCAGAGCGCACATGGCCTCTGCAGCAGCCGCAGAGTGACGCGCGCGTCTGCGCGCGATGACGACGGCGCCGCAGTTGCCGTTCTGGTGATAAAAGGAGTCAACAAAGCTCTGTGTCCCCTGCGCCGCCAATGAAGCTTTCCTCTTTGGTGATAAAGCAGATGGCCGGCGCAACGCTCCAACGGCGACGTCACCGTGGGCGCCCCCACGGTCTCTGCAGCACCAGCTGTCCGCTCCGCAAAGACGGAGGCTGCCCTGCCACGAAGGCAGGCTTTACGACCATGGACCAAGTCCATGGACGACCGAGCTGCGGTGCACCCCGCTCCTCCGCTTCGTCGCCATGTGGGAACCCTTCCACTGCACAGGACGCAGGGATGAGGCCCGGGGCGCCTATATAAGGAGCAGGAGCACCACCGTAGCGGGGGATCGATCAATCAGCCACTCATCCATGTACACCCTACCATAGCCTAGCCAAGCTTAGCGAGCTCGAGGAGGAAGAAGAGCTCATCCTTCCCCCTCAAAGCTCCGCATAGCCGCTCGAGAGCCCTCGGCAAGCTCATTGTACTGTAGCCTCTGCAGTGCAATACAGACAGGCAGGAGTAGCGGTTTTACCTCACCCTGAGGGCCGTGAATCTGGGTACGGGCCGGACTCCATCTCTGTCGTGCTGTCCCGCTGCAGGCATGACGAGCACCGTCGCCGTGCCGGCTGAGGGTTGTTGACTAACGTGTTCAGTCCCCCTCACGAACTTCCCCCTCGAGTGTAGTCATCCCTGTTCCGTGGGAATCACACCTCGACATTTGGCGCGCCAGGTAGGGGACTGAGGCGCGTCTTCAACCTCCAGCCGGCTTTCCGCCATGACGGACACCCGCGCAACGCGCGCCAACAGGCGCGCAGCTGACAGGGCTCACACCGAGCCCGGCACGGCTCCCACCCGTGGCCGCCGCGGCCGCCCTCGCGCTGCCGAGCGCGCCAACACCGGCCCGCATGTGGAGGAGCCTGAGAGCGAAGAGTACAATGACAGCGGCCACCGCGCCGACGGGGACGGTCCCCCGGAGCGCAACGACGATGCCGAGTCTTCACATCCGTCGCGGCGCCAAGGCGCGTCCTCTCAGGGACGCCCAGAGCCCACGCCGCACACCGCGCTCCTCATGGCCCAGGAGCTCCTACGCTACCGGCGTAGCGCTGAGGCCCACGACCAGTGGTTGGACCGCCTCCACCACCTCGTCGACGTCGCCACCACGCGCCCCGCCCCGTCACGCTCCATGGTCCAGCACTCCGGCCGCACGGGAACGGCTGCACCAGATGCGCCTCCGCCGCCGCCAGGACCGCCTCCGGCCGCAGCGCAGAGGGCTCCCTCTCACGCCTCCTCGCCGCACGACTGCCAGATCGTGCAGCGTACTGCTCCTGACGCGCGGGTGGGCATGGAGCGCCGCAGGGACCTCCAGAATCGCCTCGTTGAGGAGCTCGGCCAGGCAGGGCAGCAGAACCGCAGAGTTCTCCAGGGAGGAATCGCCACGTACGCCTCTGGCTGCATGGCCTTCACCCGCGCTCTGCGCCGCGTGGTCTGGCCGCAGAAGTTCAGGCCGGCCCTCCCCAAGGGCTTCGACGGGTCGACCAACCCTCTCGAGTTCCTGCAGCTCTACACCACCTCCATCCAGGCTGCAGGGGGAGACGACAAGGTCATGGCAAACTGGCTCTCCCACGCACTCAGGTACTCCGCGCTGTCCTGGCTCCTCAACCTGCCTGAGGACTCCATCGACTCCTGGGAGGAGCTCTGCAAGCAGTTCGTCGCCAACTTCAAGGGCACGTACGAGCGCGCACTCACCCACAACGACCTGCGCGCTGTGGTGCAGAAGAAGGATGAGACCCTCCGCAAGTACATCCAGCGCTTCAGCCAAGTGCGCAACAAGATCCCGAACATCCCTGACACGCAGGTCATCGCCGCCTTCAGAGAGGGCGTCACGAACCGCAGGATGCTCGAGAAGCTGGGCATTCACGACAAGCTCACCTCTGTGGTGAAGTTGTTCGACCTCGCGGACAAATGCGCCAAGACAGAAGAAGGACTCCTCTTCGTCAAGATGAGCCAGCGAGGGGACGACCAGGCTGAGGGCTCCAAGAGCCACAAGAAGCGCGAGGAGACCAAGCGCACGACCACTGCTGTCCTAGCGGCAGAGCCAGCCACCAAGAACGCCCACAGAAGCTCCCCCGAGCCTGGCGACAAGGAGGCGGACCACCGTCCGTTCTGCGTCTACCACAACAGGCGTGGACACGCCACAGACGACTGCTTCGACCTCAAGAGGCTGAGCAGGGAGCGCGAGCGAGGAGAAGGCAGCGGAAGAAGCGGCAGAGGTCGCGGCTACCGCAGAGATGGCAGGGGTAGGCGCGATGGCGGCTACCAGAAGCCGTCGGGCACTCAAGCCAACGCCGCCGAGAAGAACAACAACCTCCCTGACGAGGAGGACGGGGGCTACCAGGCCCCGAGAGGGGCTATGGCCTGCATCCTCAGCGGGGCTCAGGCGCCCAAGTCGAACAACCAGTTCAAGCAGTTCGCCCGCGAGCTCAACGCCGTGCTCCCGAGCACCGAGACCTCCAGGCCCCTCAAGTGGTCCCAGTACACCATCGCCTTCGACGCCAAGGACCACCCCAAGTCGACCAAGACTGTTGGGACCCTCCCCCTGGTCTGCTCCTGTAACATCCCAAATTAATATTATGAAATATTATATCCAAAAATGTGGGCCAACAAAAACTTTTCTTATGAATTAATGTGTGTTGATTTCATATTTTGCTTGTGATTGTTATTTCTTGTGAATGTGTTGGTTGTTAGCTCTAATTAAAAGTTTGAAGAAAAGAAAATAAACAAAACAAAATATAAAACACTACAAACAATGTGACACATGTCACACTATTTCCCAAATTAAGAAATCTATTTATTTTCAAACCATATTCAATGGAGTAGTAATATAAACCCTCTTATTTTAGTTCCACAACTTTTCCCTCTTTAAACATTCAATTCAAAAACTTAAATTCAAATTTATATTTCTTTCTTTATCTCATTCCAATCACAAAATGTGCTATTTTGCACTTGCTCAATAAATAATTAAAGTGCACAACAAATACTTGCAAACATGTGTGAAACAAATTATAAAAATAAAATTCAAAAATTTGAATTTAATTTTGGTTCAGGCATTTCGCCGAACACCTTGTGGACGCCGCCAGGGGACAGGCCGCCGTGCGCACGTCGCCGTGGTCGGCGCGGTGGAAGGAGGAGGTGTCGACGCCGTGGTGACCCGCGCCGTGCCCCCCCCTCTCTCCTTCGCTCTCCTGCCCCCTTGGACACAGACACCGGCACCCGCAGCACCCCGCTCCCCCCCCTTGCACGCGCCCGTGCCGCCGCTCGACATGGCCGACCCGCAGACACCGCGGCCGACCTCGCCGCTCCACGACGTCCCAGCGCCAGGCCCCCCCCCCCCCTCTCTTCCTCACCCCTCTGCCCCCTCTCAGCGCAGCAGAGCATCCAGCAGCAGCCCGCACGCGCCGAGACCGCGACGCGCCGCGCACGACATGCGCCGCCCGGACACGCTCCACGGCCGGTCCCCACGTCGACCTCGCCAGCAGCCTCCACGCCACCCCCCCCTTGCCCATTTGGTTCCCCGAGCACCCCGCAGCCTAGCAGCACCCCGCGCCAACCCTACGGCGAGCCGGCACGCCCTCGGGTACCCCTGCGCCGCGTCCACCGTGCGTCGGCCCGCCGCTATATAAGCCGCCCCGAGCCCCCATTGCTCCACACTCCACCACCGCCCCTCTCGCCTGCTCCCCTCCACTCCCCACTCACCGAACGCCGCCAGGAAGGGCAGAGCCGCCGCCGCGAGCTCACTGCTGCTCGTGGCCGTGCTCGACGGCCCGAGGTAAACGACGACACGGCCGCGCCGTGCCGCGGTCTCTTCTCTCTCTCTTCTCCCCTCCCTGGCCCTCTCCGCGACTCCGCACCGCCTGACCCTCACGCGCCCGCCTCTTTCCTGTCCAGGGACGCCGTCGATTGCTCGCCGGAGTCCGTGCCGCGCCGCGGAAGGAGGAGCTCGACGCCGTCGCCGCCAGGAGCCTCCCCAGCCCACGCAACCTCGCCCACGAGCTTCCCCGAGCCGCCGCACCCCTCCTGCATCATCGCCGCAGCCTCCCGAGCCTCGAGGTGAGCCGTCCGTCCCCCTCGCCGTCGCCGGAGTCGCAGCGCCGCCCGATTTAGGTCGTCGCCGGCGTGCCCCATCCTCGGCCGTTGGATCTTAGATCCACGGTAGCATACCGTTTCGTTTAAATAAAAAGAAACTGACGAGTGGACCCCACCCGTCAGATTTTTAAACATTTACCAGCGCGCGCACTGTTTTTGGTTGAGTCACTGACGAGTGGACCCCACCCGTCAGGATTCTCAACATTATCCACTCAGAGTTTAAATTCGATTTTTGGAATTAATTAGAAATCAGTACTGGATTAAACTTTGAAATTCCATAACTTGAAATTTATAGCTCCAAATAAAACAAATCCAAATGTTCTGGAAAGCTTATGAAATTATCTATCCAACCCAAGTAGTTTCACCTCATTTGGATAAATAATAAAAATATAGTATTAAAAATGCCAAATAAGGTTTAAAATATAAACTTGTTTGTTTCTGATACTCTGTTAGGCCAAATTAGTTAAGACCAATTTTATTGGATCACATTTAGTCATGGTTAGTCACCCCTAAAAGGATTTAATTTTTAGATCAACAGAACTTAATTAGTAGCTAAAACTTGATTATTAAGCTTCTGAATTCAAACCATTGTGTAGGGAGTTTGGTAACTCCAATTGATCCAAATCCAATTGTGTTATATTCTACACATCAGTAGCTTTCTGTAGAAATTTAGTTTGTATTTTTGTGACCAACAGAACTTAAGTTATGTAATTAAACATGTTCAACTAGTTTCTGCCCTAATTAGGATATAATTGAATAATGGCTAATTCAATTAAATTGAAACCAAATTGTATTGTTTGATATATGAAGTGGCTATTTAGAGTAGTTGAGATTGTATTGTTGTGGTGATTGATTGAGTAGGTTAGTGATTGTTTGTATTGCTTGATTGTGTATTAGACAAGAACGTTGCCGGATATATCGAGGAGGAAGGATTTGTGGAACCTGAAGATCAAGACCAGGATCACTTTGCCGAGCAAGGCAAGCTACTCTCTGAGCTTGCACCCTAATACATGCATCTACCTTTACAAAGTCATTTTGAAGCAAAGGTTTTTATAAAATCTTTTCAAAAAGTATATGGAAATTATTTTGCCACCCTATGTAGAAATATATGATAAATTATAGGATGGGAAAAATAAAGATTGTTTTACTCAAAACTCCTTTGAAACCTCGTGTGGCTATGAAGCACCAAGATGTGGTGATGAATTGAAGAAAAGGAGAATGGTGGTTTTTGATAAAACGCACATTGTGTCTTAGTACTTACGTCAATCAGCCGATACTCTGTGCGACCACATTTACCCACATATGGGAAAGGGCTTAGTCATATAGTTTGCTCATATTATTATGGGATACCTCATCAACGGAGATGACTCCGTTATGCATGAGGGGATGGTTTGATGACCTACCCCTGACCTGGGTCCTCGCTCAAACTCTATGAGTAGATAAGGAGAAGGATAGAAGGATGTCCCCTATACACCGCCAGATAAAACCTATGAGTCCTCACACTTAGATTCCGACGGGCTGGGTTAAGTGTCGATGAGAAGTATCATATGGGCAGGATCCTATACTAGCATGAGCAAAGGACAGACTAGGGTCGGTGACTCAACTTCGCATACACCTGGTATGGCGAGACGTGGCTGACACGATGAGTTATCGGATGGGTGTGGGAAAAGCGTGCTACCTCTGCAGAGGGTTAAAACTATTCGAATAGCCGAGTCCTCGGATATGGACAGTTGAGAGGCCCTACTTTGACCATGTGCAAGTTTTGGAAAAAGGTCTGAGTTCTAAAAAGAAAGGAGGTGGAGAACGTTCCATACACCTATACCAACGGATCGGTATGAGGTTGTTGGAGATTATGTACCATGATGGTTTCTGGTAGGAAAAGGAGGAGTTTTTTTTTGGAGAAAAATAATAAAACTAAGATATTAAGAGTAGTTATAATCTTCTTACCTTCTTCAACAAAGATACAGAGATGTTTTAAATAAATAAAAGTGTGAAACTAAAAATGAGACTAGTGCACTCATGTTGGAGTAGTTTGCGAGTACATTCAAATGTACTCATACTAGTTTTGTCCCTGGCTATTGTCGTAGCCAGACTTCGAGGAGCACTACGCCCAGGAGGAGTATGGCGACATCTATGCCAACTGAGGATCTTCATAAGTCGACTGCCTGTCGGGTCATCGCTAGGATTTGATGTCTACTACGCCTTAGTTCCGCTGATTATTTTGGTTTGGCCCTTGAAGGCACCTATGTAAGACTAGGTCTAAATGACCGTTTATGTAAGACTTTAATTCGGTATTGTAATGGATGTAAACTTTGGTATTCAGTTCGGATTATGTGCAACGACAAACTGATCACGGGATCGTTGTGTTAAACATAATCGGGTATTTCGGACAGCTAGTCCGGGGTCCCCACAGACCTGGTATCAGAGCCATCTCGACTTTAGAAACCTTAGTTTAGCATGGTCGCTAGGTAGGAGTTACAAAAGTTAAATTCTAAAAGAATAAAGGAATGAAGTATTTTCGAAAAATGCTTATCTCTAATCCTCTCACTTATGAAAAATTCTACTCTCACTAAATATTACGTTTTCCCTTATATCCTTAAAAATTTGGCGTACTCGTCATTCTATTAAACTTAAAAGTTTTGCTCACTTGTTGCCTCACTACATTTAAAATTTTGATACACATGTCGTCTCACTAACTTAAAAATTTGACCAAAATTGTAGATGACGGTCCATTTCACCGAGTTCGTTCAGCTTGAGAAGGACGGCAAGTTGATGTTCGAGAAGGACCTGTTCGAGTTGACCAAGCTGTTAGGTCGTCCCACTCCTGAGTTTAAGGGAGCCCAGGTGGACACTCCCGGCAACGGGAACCTGTCTTGGTTGGTCGAGGCGTCTGTTCGCGGGAACATCAAGTCCCCCGGATCCAGGACACTCATCTTTACCACCATGGACGTCCACTGGGACGACGGACTATGTCGTTCCATGCAGCGGATGCTATCCCGGCTTTGTGAGGAGCACAAGGCGGAGTTGGTGAACTCTCGTTTCCAGTTCTACGGGAGGCGCACCGTCGATGGACACCCTATTCGATCCCCTCTACACCCGACGTTCGGAGAGTATATCTTGGACATGGAGATTATGCTCTTTTGTACCCAGGAGGATCTGAGGTGCGCTAGACTTCGGTCTCACTTTGAGCGCCTCTCGCTCAAGGAAAGTCGCGAGAGTGAGGCACAGCTGAAGGAGGAGAAGGTCGCTCTTCTCAAGAAGAGGACCCAGATGAGGAAGACCATAGCGAAGCTCCGCAAGAAGGTGGCAGAGCAGGACGAGCTGATCGAGGATCTGGAGCTCCGTACTGACGAGATGGAGGAGGAGGGCGAGGATCTCCGCAAGGAGAACAACGCTTTCCTCAGCGACGATGACGACTATCTGGAGGAGATGGACTATGAGCAGGAGGATGACGAGGAGGAGGACCTAGAGGAGCCACCCTACCAGTCCGACGCCGACGTAGCAGAGCCTGAGGTTCCACCTCAGTAGGCGAGTGACTTGAGTACTACCGCAGGATTAGGATGACCCCCTATCGCTAGTAGAGTCGAAGTAGTGGTTCTTTTGGAACTCGCACTATGTACATTAGCTTAAGGGAAAATGTTGTAAGCTTGATATGGTGAACTCTTGATGTAATGGTTGTGCTATATAAGTGTGTGCTAGTCTTGTTAATCTGTGTAAAATGTTTCTCCTATAACCCTTAAGAAATCAACCATTACGCGAAACCAACCTTTTTCCTTGGTCAAAACCTTTTACTTGCCCCTTATACCCGGTGTGCTTCAGGATGGTGGACACTCGTCGCTCCCACACGGATGGAGGACCACCACCCCCACCGGAACCAACCACCGCCCAACTTCTTGCGCTTATCATGGAGGAACGCCAAGCTGCCCGGGCAGAGCGTCAAGCTCATATCGCTACCCTGCAGCAGATCGCTGCCGCACACAACAACAACAACAACAACAACAACAATGGCAATGGCAATGGTGAAGGAAATCAGCGGTCCACTTTGAGCGACTTTCAAAAGACCAACCCACCCACCTACTCCAAGGGACTTCACCCACTAGAGGCCGATGATTGGCTTCGCACCATTAACAACAACCTGGAAGTTGCAGCCGTGGGAGAACCTGAGAAGGTGCTGTATACGACCCACTATCTTGCAGGACCTGCACGGTCTTGGTGGGAAGCTACCAAGGCTATCCAGCAAGCTGGTTATGTTATCAACTGGGTTGAGTTCCAGGAGAAGTTCCGCAAAAAGCACATTCCCGGCGGACTCATTGAGAGGAAGAAGGATGAATTCCGCAAGTTGCGGCAGGGAAGTAGAGATGTGGTCGGTTACCTGGATGAGTTCACTGACTTATCTCGGTATGCTCCTGATGACACCGACACCGAGAGGAGGAAGATGGAGCGTTTCATGAATGGACTTCATGATGAGCTGCAGTGTGCTTTGGTTATCCATGAATTTGTTGATTTGGAGTCACTTGTGGACAAAGCCATCCAGCTGGAGACCAAGCGCAAGTCTATGTTTGAAGGTCGTAAGAGGAGAATGATTGCCCAGGAAGGTTCGAGCAGCCAGAAGCCTCGCACCTACCCACAAAACCCCAAGCCAGCCTATCGACCGCCACCAACCCCACGCCCCAATTACCCTAATCGCCCAAACAACCCAAACAACTTCAACCATCCCAATGACAGCACCCGTCCCGGAGGGAACTCTAACAACTTCAACCGCAATGCCAATGTTGTCTGCTTTAATTGCGGCACTAAAGGTCACTACTCCAAAGAATGCCCCAATCCTAAGAAGAATGGTCCACGCCCCGATGCTCAAGCGCCGAACATTGGCCAAGGCCCTAATGGAAATGGCAAGAACCCCGCACCCCGCGGAAATGTTGCTGTTGCCAAGGGACGTCTGCACCACATCAACGCTGAAGAGGCCATGGATGCGCTAGATGTTGTGCTGGGTACGTTCCTTGTCAACTCAGTACCTGCAACTGTTCTGTTTGATTCTGGTGCTACCCATTCCTTTGTTACCCAAGAATTTGTTGCTAAGGGAGGTTTAGTCGGAAACCTCTTACCCAAACCCATGGTTATCCAAATCCCAGAATCCACCGTAGATACCAAGTCATTTTGCCCGGACGTTTCCCTTGAGATCAAAGGGGAAAAGTTCCTGGTCGACTTAATCATTCTAGGAACCCAAGGAATAGATGTCATACTGGGTATGAATTGGCTAGCCAAGTACCGTGGTCGAATTGACTGCGCCAGAAGGGCTGTATCCCTCACCACCGACAAAGGAGTAGAAGTGGAGTATGTGTCAGAAACCAGTCGACCCCAACCAGGATATCATGAGAGCATAGCTCGACCCACCCTAGATGAGATCCGTGTGGTTCACTTGTTCCGAGATGTCTTCCCTGAAGAATTGCCTGGTATGCCGCCAGACCGGGATATTGAGTTCATCATTGAACTTATCCCAGGAACAGCCCCTATATCCCAAAGGCCTTATCGGATGAACCCGGAAGAACTGGTTGAGTTGAAGAAGCAGTTAGCAGATATGCTCAGCAAAGGACTTATTCGCCCAAGCGCTTCACCCTGGGGATCACCCATTATTTTTGTGGATAAGAGAGACGGTACCACACGCCTGTGTGTGGATTATCGCAAGTTAAATGATGTAACCATTAAGAACAAGTATCCCCTTCCAAAGATCGAGGATCTGTTCGATCAAATGAATGGAGCCCGAGTCTTTTCCAAGATCGATCTTCGGTCAGGATATCATCAGTTAAAAATCCGAGCGGCGGACATTCCAAAGACTGCCTTCACCACCCGCTACGGTTTATTTGAATACACCGTAATGTCCTTTGGTCTGACCAATGCCCCAGCCTATTTTATGAACCTCATGAACAAGATCTTCATGGAGTATCTTGACAAGTTCGTGGTAGTTTTCCTCGATGACATCCTTATTTACTCCAAAACCGAAGAAGAACATGCTGAACACCTACGTCTAGTTTTAGCAACCCTCCGAGAACACCAGTTGTATGCCAAGCTTAGCAAGTGTGAGTTTTGGCTCAGTGAAGTAGCATTTCTCGGACATGTTGTGTCTGCGGGAGGAATTTCTGTTGACCCAGAGAAGATCCAAGCCATTGTGAACTGGGAAGCCCCAACTAGTGTGACTGAAATCCGAAGCTTTCTCGGACTAGCGGGTTACTACCGCAAGTTCGTTGAAGGATTCTCCAGTATAGCCAAACCCCTGACCTAACTGCTGAAAAAGGACAAGAAGTTTGAATGGACTCAGTTGTGAGAAGAGAGTTTCCAGGAATTGAAGAAGAGATTGACCTCAACCCCCGTCCTGATTATGCCAGACGTCACCAAAAGTTTCGACGTGTATTGCGATGCATCACGCCTCGGACTTGGTTGCGTTCTGATGCAAGAAGGCAAGGTGGTGTCGTATCTGTCTCGGCAGTTGCGACCGCATGAAGAGAACTACCCAACCCATGACCTGGAGTTAGCCGCTGTTGTTCTTGCTTTGAAGACGTGGCGCTCCTATCTTGCGGGACATCGTTGCGAGATCTATACGGATCATAAGAGCTTGAAGTATATCTTCACCCAGAAGGAGTTAAATCTGCGACAGAGAAGGTGGATGGAATTAATCAAGGATTATGATATCGGTATCCATTATCACCCTGGAAAGGCCAATGTAGTTGCCGATGCCCTTAGTCGCAAACCCTGCACCCTGAATGCCCTGATCCAAGCAGAACAGCCAGCCCTGTTCAAAGAGTCCAAAGATTTTGGACTAGAGCTTGTTAGCCGCGGTTATCTTGCCAATTTAGAGTTAGCCCCAACCCTGATAGATCAAATCAAGGAAGCCCAGAAAGGTCATGAGAGCATAGAAGGAATTAAGAAGAAGATTTCTCTTGGTAAAGCGCCTGGTTTTACCGAAGATGCTGAAGGAGTGTTGAGATTCAATGGTCGTATCTGTGTCCCCAATGTCACGGAACTTAAGGAGTTAATCCTAAAGGAAGCCCACGAGACCCCCTATTCAATCCACCCCGGCGGAACCAAAATGTACCAAGACCTTCGTGAGAGATTTTGGTGGCACGGAATGAAGCGAGAGATTGGTGTTTTTGTAGCCAAGTGTGATATCTGTCAGCGAGTCAAGGCTGAACATCAGCGACCCGCTGGATTGCTTCAACCCCTGAAAATTCCCGAGTGGAAGTGGGATGAGATTGGAATGGATTTTATCACCGGACTTCCAAGATCCAACCGAGGCCATGACTCAATTTGGGTCATCGTTGATAGACTAACCAAGGTTGCCCATTTTATTCCCGTCAATACCACCTATCGGGGAAATCAGTTAGCAGACCTGTATATTTCCAGAATAGTTAGCCTGCATGGTGTGCCTAAGAGGATTGTATCAGATAGAGGCACACAATTCACCTCAAGGTTCTGGAAAGCCCTACACGAAGCCCTCGGAACCAAGTTAGCATTTAGCACAGCTTATCATCCCCAGACCGGAGGCCAAACTGAGAGAGTAAACCAGATATTAGAGGACATGCTTCGCGCGTGTGTTTTATCCTATGGATCCAAGTGGGAAGATTGTCTTCCATTTGCAGAGTTCTCCTACAACAATAGTTACCAGTCTAGTCTGCAAATGGCCCCTTTCGAAGCCCTTTACGGCAGAAAGTGTCGTACGCCCCTGAATTGGTCCGACACCGGAGAAGGCAAACTGTTTGGACCAGACACCCTCCGTGAGGCTGAGGAACAAGTCCAACTTATCCGTGAACGACTCAAAACTGCCCAATCCCGTCAGAAGAGTTACGCTGATCCCAAGCGTCGTGATGTCACCTTCAGTATCGGAGATTATGTCTATCTCCGAGTGACACCCCTTAAAGGAATGCAGCGTTTCCATGTCAAAGGAAAATTGGCACCAAGATATATTGGACCCTTTAAGATCATTGCCCGTCGAGGAGAAGTGTCTTATCAACTGGAGTTGCCTCAAGAGTTAGCAGATTACCACGATGTCTTCCACATTTCCTTGCTCCGGAAATGTCTTGAAGTTCCTGACCAGCCTGATGTTTTCAAAAACATCGACCACCATTCCATCGACCTGAATCAAGATCTGACTTACCGTGAGAGACCCATCAAGATTCTCGACGAAGATGTTCGTCTTACCCGAAGGCGCGCGATCAAGTTCTACAAGGTCCAGTGGACTAACCACTCTGAAGATGAAGCAACTTGGGAACGCGAAGACTATCTTAGAAGCGAATTCCCAAACCTCTTTAGTGCCCAAACCTAGCAAATCTCGGGACGAGATTTATTTTAAGGGGGGAAGGATCTGTAACATCCCAAATTAATATTATGAAATATTATATCCAAAAATGTGGGCCAACAAAAACTTTTCTTATGAATTAATGTGTGTTGATTTCATATTTTGCTTGTGATTGTTATTTCTTGTGAATGTGTTGGTTGTTAGCTCTAATTAAAAGTTTGAAGAAAAGAAAATAAACAAAACAAAATATAAAACACTACAAACAATGTGACACATGTCACACTATTTCCCAAATTAAGAAATCTATTTATTTTCAAACCATATTCAATGGAGTAGTAATATAAACCCTCTTATTTTAGTTCCACAACTTTTCCCTCTTTAAACATTCAATTCAAAAACTTAAATTCAAATTTATATTTCTTTCTTTATCTCATTCCAATCACAAAATGTGCTATTTTGCACTTGCTCAATAAATAATTAAAGTGCACAACAAATACTTGCAAACATGTGTGAAACAAATTATAAAAATAAAATTCAAAAATTTGAATTTAATTTTGGTTCAGGCATTTCGCCGAACACCTTGTGGACGCCGCCAGGGGACAGGCCGCCGTGCGCACGTCGCCGTGGTCGGCGCGGTGGAAGGAGGAGGTGTCGACGCCGTGGTGACCCGCGCCGTGCCCCCCCCTCTCTCCTTCGCTCTCCTGCCCCCTTGGACACAGACACCGGCACCCGCAGCACCCCGCTCCCCCCCCTTGCACGCGCCCGTGCCGCCGCTCGACATGGCCGACCCGCAGACACCGCGCCCGACCTCGCCGCTCCACGACGTCCCAGCGCCAGCCCCCCCCCCCCTCTCTTCCTCACCCCTCTGCCCCCTCTCAGCGCAGCAGAGCATCCAGCAGCAGCCCGCACGCGCCGAGACCGCGACGCGCCGCGCACGACATGCGCCGCCCGGACACGCTCCACGGCCGGTCCCCACGTCGACCTCGCCAGCAGCCTCCACGCCACCCCCCCTTGCCCATTTGGTTCCCCGAGCACCCCGCAGCCTAGCAGCACCCCGCGCCAACCCTACGGCGAGCCGGCACGCCCTCGGGTACCCCTGCGCCGCGTCCACCGTGCGCCGGCCCGCCGCTATATAAGCCGCCCCGAGCCCCCATTGCTCCACACTCCACCACCGCCCCTCTCGCCTGCTCCCCTCCACTCCCCACTCACCGAACGCCGCCAGGAAGGGCAGAGCCGCCGCCGCGAGCTCACTGCTGCTCGTGGCCGTGCTCGACGGCCCGAGGTAAACGACGACACGGCCGCGCCGTGCCGCGGTCTCTTCTCTCTCTCTTCTCCCCTCCCTGGCCCTCTCCGCGACTCCGCACCGCCTCACCCTCACGCGCCCGCCTCTTTCCTGTCCAGGGACGCCGTCGATTGCTCGCCGGAGTCCGTGCCGCGCCGCGGAAGGAGGAGCTCGACGCCGTCGCCGCCAGGAGCCTCCCCAGCCCACGCAACCTCGCCCACGAGCTTCCCCGAGCCGCCGCACCCCTCCTGCATCATCGCCGCAGCCTCCCGAGCCTCGAGGTGAGCCGTCCGTCCCCCTCGCCGTCGCCGGAGTCGCAGCGCCGCCCGATTTAGGTCGTCGCCGGCGTGCCCCATCCTCGGCCGTTGGATCTTAGATCCACGGTAGCATACCGTTTCGTTTAAATAAAAAGAAACTGACGAGTGGACCCCACCTGTCAGATTTTTAAACATTTCCCAGCGCGCGCACTGTTTTTGGTTGAGTCACTGACGAGTGGACCCCACCCGTCAGGATTCTCAACATTATCCACTCAGAGTTTAAATTCGATTTTTGGAATTAATTAGAAATCAGTACTGGATTAAACTTTGAAATTCCATAACTTGAAATTTATAGCTCCAAATAAAACAAATCCAAATGTTCTGGAAAGCTTATGAAATTATCTATCCAACCCAAGTAGTTTCACCTCATTTGGATAACTAATAAAAATATAGTATTAAAAATGCCAAATAAGGTTTAAAATATAAACTTGTTTGTTTCTGATACTCTGTTAGGCCAAATTAGTTAAGACCAATTTTATTGGATCACATTTAGTCATGGTTAGTCACCCCTAAAAGGATTTAATTTTTAGATCAACAGAACTTAATTAGTAGCTAAAACTTGATTATTAAGCTTCTGAATTCAAACCATTGTGTAGGGAGTTTGGTAACTCCAATTGATCCAAATCCAATTGTGTTATATTCTACACATCAGTAGCTTTCTGTAGAAATTTAGTTTGTATTTTTGTGACCAACAGAACTTAAGTTATGTAATTAAACATGTTCAACTAGTTTCTGCCCTAATTAGGATATAATTGAATAATGGCTAATTCAATTAAATTGAAACCAAATTGTATTGTTTGATATATGAAGTGGCTATTTAGAGTAGTTGAGATTGTATTGTTGTGGTGATTGATTGAGTAGGTTAGTGATTGTTTGTATTGCTTGATTGTGTATTAGACAAGAACGTTGCCGGATATATCGAGGAGGAAGGATTTGTGGAACCTGAAGATCAAGACCAGGATCACTTTGCCGAGCAAGGCAAGCTACTCTCTGAGCTTGCACCCTAATACATGCATCTACCTTTACAAAGTCATTTTGAAGCAAAGGTTTTTATAAAATCTTTTCAAAAAGTATATGGAAATTATTTTGCCACCCTATGTAGAAATATATGATAAATTATAGGATGGGAAAAATAAAGATTGTTTTACTCAAAACTCCTTTGAAACCTCGTGTGGCTATGAAGCACCAAGATGTGGTGATGAATTGAAGAAAAGGAGAATGGTGGTTTTTGATAAAACGCACATTGTGTCTTAGTACTTACGTCAATCAGCCGATACTCTGTGCGACCACATTTACCCACATATGGGAAAGGGCTTAGTCATATAGTTTGCTCATATTAGTATGGGATACCTCATCAACGGAGATGACTCCGTTATGCATGAGGGGATGGTTTGATGACCTACCCCTGACCTGGGTCCTCGCTCAAACTCTATGAGTAGATAAGGAGAAGGATAGAAGGATGTCCCCTATACACCGCCAGATAAAACCTATGAGTCCTCACACTTAGATTCCGACGGGCTGGGTTAAGTGTCGATGAGAAGGATCCTATACTAGCATGAGCAAAGGACAGACTAGGGTCGGTGACTCAACTTCGCATACACCTGGTATGGCGAGACGTGGCTGACACGATGAGTTATCGGATGGGTGTGGGAAAAGCGTGCTACCTCTGCAGAGGGTTAAAACTATTCGAATAGCCGAGTCCTCGGATATGGACAGTTGAGAGGCCCTACTTTGACCATCTGCAAGTTTTGGAAAAAGGTCTGAGTTCTAAAAAGAAAGGAGGTGGAGAACGTTCCATACACCTATACCAACGGAACGGTATGAGGTTGTTGGAGATTATGTACCATGATGGTTTCTGGTAGGAAAAGGAGGAGTTTTTTTTTGGAGAAAAATAATAAAACTAAGATATTAAGAGTAGTTATAATCTTCTTACCTTCTTCAACAAAGATACAGAGATGTTTTAAATAAATAAAAGTGTGAAACTAAAAATGAGACTAGTGCACTCATGTTGGAGTAGTTTGCGAGTACATTCAAATGTACTCATACTAGTTTTGTCCCTGGCTATTGTCGTAGCCAGACTTCGAGGAGCACTACGCCCAGGAGGAGTATGGCGACATCTATGCCAACTGAGGATCTTCATAAGTCGACTGCCTGTCGGGTCATCGCTAGGATTTGATGTCTACTACGCCTTAGTTCCGCTGATTATTTTGGTTTGGCCCTTGAAGGCATCTATGTAAGACTAGGTCTAAATGACCGTTTATGTAAGACTTTAATTCGGTATTGTAATGGATGTAAACTTTGGTATTCAGTTCGGATTATGTGCAACGACAAACTGATCACGGGATCGTTGTGTTAAACATAATCGGGTATTTCGGACAGCTAGTCCGGGGTCCCCACAGCTCCCCCACCATCAACAACATCACCGTCTCCAAGACGCTCATTGATGGGGGAGCTGGCCTGATCGTCATCTCTGTCGAGACCTTCGAGACGCTTCAAGTGCCCTACGAGTGGCTTATGCCCTCCAGGCCGTTCACCGGGGTCACCAGTGGTTCCATCGAACCCCTGGGCCAGGTCCGGCTCGCCGTCACCTTCGGCACGCAGAGGAACTATCGCACAGAGCTGATCGACTTCGACGTCGCCCACATCGGCCTGCCGTACAATGCCATCCTCGGTTACCCCGCTCTCGCGAAATTCATGGCCGTCACGCACCATGCCTACAACATGGTCAAGATCCCCGGCAGCGCTGGCACCATCGCCATCCATGGTCATATTCTGGACGCCACGCGCGCTGTCGAGAGCGCCTACAAGGCAGCTGCCATGGCATTCCCGGCCGACGAGGACATGGAGCCTCTCGAGAGGCCCAAGAAGAAGAAACAAGTGTTCTCTCAGGAGCAAGCTGCCACGAAGAAGGTGCCACTGGGCACCAGTGGCTCGGGGGCCGAAGGCTCGGGGGCTAGCATCACCATAGGCGCTGCCCTGCCTCCTAAATAGGAAAGCGCGCTCGTCGCCTTCCTTCAGGCAAACTCTGACATGTTCGCATGGACTCCGTCAGATATGTCTGGTGTACCAAGGGAGGTGATCGAGCACCACTTAGCCGTGTGTCCAGACGCACGCCCCGTCAAGCAAAAAGCACGCAAGCAAGCCCCCGAGAAGCAAGCATTCATCGTCAAGGAAGTAGAGAAGCTAAAGGCGGCGAAAGTCGTCCGCGAAGTCGCGCACCCCACTTGGCTCTCCAACGGCGTGGTTGTCCCTAAACCCGCTGGAGGAGGCCGACTCTGCATCGACTACACCGATGTCAACAAGGCCTGCCCCAAGGACCCATACCCCATGTCGAGGATAGACCAGATCGTGGACTCTACCGCGGGCTGCGACCTCCTCTGTTTTCTGGATGCCTTCTCTGGTTATCACCAGATCAAAATGGCTAAAGAGGACGAGGAGAAGACAGCGTTCCTCACCCCTTGTGGTGTGTACTGCTACACTTGCATGCCCTTCGGCCTGAAGAACGCTGGCGCCACTTTCCAGAGGCTCATGAGGATAGCCTTGGGGGCACAGATGGGTAGGAACGCCGAGGCCTATGTCGATGACATCGTGGTCAAGTCTCGAGAGGGAGACACCCTCTTGAAGGATCTCGAGGAAACCTTCGCCAGCCTGCGCAAGGTGAACATCAAGCTGAACCCCGCCAAGTGCATCTTCGGGGTCCCTTCAGGCAAGCTCCTCGGATTCCTGGTGTCCCACCGCGGCATAGAAGCAAACCCTGACAAGATCAACGCCATAGAAGGAATGCAGCCTCCTCGCCGACTCAAAGACATGCAGCGCTTAGCGGGCTGCATGGCCAGCCTTGGCCGATTCATCTCCAAGTTCGGCGAGAGAGCCCTGCCATTCTTCAAGATCATGAAGAGGTCTGGCACGTTCAAGTGGACCCCTGAGGCGGACAAGTCCTTCGAGGACTTAAAGAGGTATCTGGCCAGCCCACCAGTCCTGGTGGCCCCCAGGACAGGCGAGCACCTGAAGCTGTACCTTTCAGCCACTCCTCAGACCGCAAGCGCCGTCTTGGTCGTCGAGAGGGAAGAGCCTGTCCTCCCCAAGAAAAGCACTGCCACCCCAAGCCCAAAGCCCCCCGACAAGGACTTCGTCGAAGGAGCAGCCTCCACAGACCCGCTGCCAGGCCCACCGCCTCAAGTCGAGTCTGCTCTCGGCACCCCTGTCGAGACCCCCCTGCAGGCGGATCTCGGCAAGGGCCCCGAGGAGCCTCCACAGAGGGCTGACGCTGCAACCTCACTGACAACCCCTGTCGAGCACCCCGTCTACTTCGTCAGCACAGTGCTGCGGGACGCTCGGGAGAGGTACCCAATGCAGAAGAAGCTCCTCGTCGCGCTCCTCATCGCCTCCAGGAAGTTGCGACACTACTTCCAGGGCCACCCCATCACGGTGGTCACTGCTTTCCCCCTGGAGCAGATCCTGCGCAACCCCAACGCCACAGATCGTGTCGCGGGATGGAACATAGAGCTGCAGCCATTCAACTTGCGCTTCGACACCACAAGAGTCATCAAGGGGCGAGCGCTGGCTGATTTCGTCGCCGAATGGACCGACCCAAGCCCTGAAGAGCCTCGGGGGGAAGAGGCTGAGCCCGCTGGAGACACAATGCCCAGCCACTGGACCATGCACTTCGACGGAGCCTTTGCCTGCCGAAATGGCGGGGCAGGCGTCGTCCTGACTTCGCCCAAAGGCGACAAGCTCTACTACGCTGTCCAGTTATGCTTCACGATGGACAAGATCTCCAACAACATCGCTGAATACGAGGGCCTCCTCGCCGGCTTAAGGGCCGCCATCGCTCTAGGCGTCAAGCACCTACTCATCAAGGGCGACTCCCAATTGCTCGTCAACTTCTCCAACAAGAGCTACACGCCTAAAGACGACCACATGGCCGCATACCTTGAAGAGGTCCGCAAGCTCGAGAAGCACTTCAGGGGCATGGAACTCATGCACATCCCAAGGAAAGAGAACCAGGAGGCTGATGACATCGCCAAGCGGGCCTCGCGGAGGCAACCCCAGCAAGCCGGCGTCTTTGAGGAAAGACTCGCCAAGGCATCCATCAAGCAGCCTCGAGAGGCCACAGCCGCAAGCACAGATGAAGCGCTCCCACCACCTCCCGAGTCTGGGGCTCCTGATGGCGGCCCCAGCACAGGGGAGCGTCTGTTGCTGACGGAAGCCCACCAAGCCACAGGCTGGATCGACGAGCTCAAGGACTACCTGACGAAAGGGATCCTCCCTGAAGAGGATGCAGAAGCAGAACGACTCGCTCGACAGGCGAAATCCTACTGCCTCCTCGAGGGAAGCCTCTACCGCAAGCGCCCGAATGGCATCGCGCTCAAGTGCGTCCCTCCCGAGGAAGGCCGATCGCTGATAAGGGACATCCACAGCGGGGAGTGCGGCCACCACTCGTGTGCGCGCACCCTCGCAGGCAAGGTCTTCAGGAGCGGCTTCTACTGGCCTCAAGTGCTTCAAGATGCGGTCGCCATCGTACAAACCTGCGACGCCTGCCAGTTCCACGCCAAGCAAATTCATCAGCCAGCGCTGGGGCTCCAAACCATCCCGCTCTCCTGGCCGTTCGCGGTCTGGGGGCTGGACATCTTGGGCCCCTTCCCAAAGTCGCAGGGGGGCTATCGCTTCCTCTTCGTGGCCATCGACAAGTTCACCAAGTGGCCCGAGGTTGAACCAGTGCGCACCATTCCGGCCGGTGCCGCGGTGAAGTTCATCAGGAGCCTGGTCTGCCGCTTCGGTGTGCCTAAGCGCATCATCACCGATAATGGCTCGCAATTCACCAGTGGCATCTTCCGAGCCTACTGCGACAAGCTTGGCGTCAAGATCTGCTTCGCCTCAGTGGCTCACCCACGCAGCAACGGTCAAGCCGAGCGAGCGAACGCAGAGGTCCTCCAGGGCCTCAAGACCAGAAGCTTCAACATCCTCAAGGGCCACGGCAAGGGCTGGATCGATGAGCTCCCTTCCGTGCTCTGGTCCACGCGCACAACCTCCTCAAGGCCTACAGGCGAAACGCCGTTTGCCCTGGTCCACGGAGCTGAAGCAGTCCTCCCTGCAGGAATCAGGCATGGATCACCACGGATCCTTGCCTTCAACGAGGACATCCAAGAGGGCCTCCACAACGACGACCTGCTGTTCCTCGAGGGCCTGCGCCGCCATGCCGCCCTCAGAGCGGCAAGGTACCAGCAAGATCTGTGACGCTACCACAGCCGCCATGTGCGCTCACGCACCCTTGAGGCGGGCGACCTCGTCCTCAGGCGAATCCTCTCCAAGGAAGGCCTCCACAAGCTCTCGCCGATGTGGGAAGGTCCCTACAGGGTCTCCCACGTCGCCAGGCCTGGCGCAGTACGCCCCGAGACTGAAGACGGCATCCCCATCAAGAACCCGTGGAACATCGCGCATCTGCGCAAGTTCTACCCGTGATCCTAGTCACGCCAGGCATTTTTTGTCTCTAGAGGGAAGCTCACAGCTTCACCTCCAAGCTTCTCAAAGCTTCTCCCGAGGCTCAGCCCTCCGAGCTCTCCTGCCGATGAGCCACCGCAGACCGCAGTGAACCTCTGCCACAAATGGGTGGTCCCCATGCCTCGACATGGAAGGAACGTTAGCTTGGCAAACCCAAGTGTAATGAACCGATTTTCGTTCCAAGTGAACTTTGCGCTCAGGCGCCATTTTCGTTCCAAGAGGACTTTGCGCTCAGGCGCCATTTTCGTTCCAAGTGAACTTTGCGCTACGGCGCCGTGTCGTTCCCAAGTGAACTTTGCGCTGAGGCGCCGCTATGTAATATTTCTATGGCAAGTTTTACTTTCATCCTTTACTTTCAAATGTGCGCTTATATTTTTCCTATGCGCATCTCGCGAGCGGGGGCTGAATACGGTGCCTGTGCCCAAGAGCACCCCAGCAGCACTGCAAAATCCAAGGGACCCTGAGCTCTGGCTAAAGGGCATGCTCCCGGATACACGCCACCTCTCCAAAGGACCTTGGCACTCTCTCTCCTTGCGAGGCACCCATGAGGAAACCTATAAGCGCGCATAAGTCCTTACTACTATGCTCTAGCGTTTTGGTTCGCCTCTCTAACATCCACAGGAAACGAGAGTCTCTCCAGGCCTATGGAGGAAAAACTCGGCCCCTGAAGGGAAGGCACCTCCAGAGGAGTCATACGCAGGGCGAAAAGCTTCGCGAAGCTAAGTTCCCTGCTCACAGCAAGAGAATCCTTGCATTGCGCTCACAAGCACTCTGCGTCCCTCGAGTGGTCCCTTCCCTCACTCTCCATGGGCTGGTTGCGCGTCAAAGGGGGGCCCTCAGCATCGCGACTCGAGGGTTCTTACCTCTCTAAGCCTTAAACTCCCCCCGGCCTTGCCGAGTCATTGCTCGAGCATACCGCAGCGGCGTAGTCATAGCGCGAAGAGAAGGGTCCGGCGACGCAGAGCGAAAAAGACATGGAGTTGAAGCAAAGGCTCCTCGAGGGGAGCACACACAGGCTTAGTAGCACATGCTTAAAATAAGAAGTATATTACAGACTGAACAGCAAAAGTCTTTAAGATAAACATCCCTACAGCGCTACAAGCGCACTACACTGCAGGAGAGGGTCTCAGGAGGAAGTTAGGCAGCGGCCTCGTCGTCGTCCTGGCTGGATCCTTCCTCTTCAAGCTCGCTCCCCACGACGTCCTCCTCGTCCTCCGCTGCGGCCCACTTAAAGCGGCTGCAGAAGTCGTCCACTTGGTCGCGGACGGAGTTGGAGGCTTTCCACCTTTCCTCCCCCTCGAGGGGCTCGGTCACCATCGCAAGGTCGAACCCGGGCTGGAGGTGCACGAGGTTGGAGAAGATGCGGTCCACCGCCACCGCCAGGAGCTGGCGGCACTCCTCCTCGACCACGTCGCGGAGCTCCGCGGCGGGGCCCTCGAGCGCCGTGAAGAGCTGCTCGAAGTACAGGAGGTAGGTGGCGGCGTCGGAGTGGCCTTGAGCCGGGACAGACGGCGCTTCTGCTCCCAACTTCGCAGCGAGCTCGCGGCCCCGGCCCGCCAGGGTCAGGAACATGCGCTCCCGCTGCTGCGACAGCACCTGCGCCGCCTTGGCGCTCTCAGCGGCCTCCACCGCCTTCTCCACGGCAGGACCCACCTGCTGGTTCATCTCCTCCATGTCGGCCATGAGGGAGACGAGGTCCTGCTCCACGCGCTTGCGGGCCTCCTCAGCGACGCGGCGGCGATCCGTTTCGCGCTTCACCTTGGCGACGAGGGTAGCGTTCATGTTCTCGAGCTGATGGATCAGGGCGCCGCTCTCGCCAAGCCTCGCCTTGAAGCGGCCCTCCTGCTTGGTGATCTTCTCGGCATAGTCGCGGGAGACAGCGGCGCGGTATGCCTTCTCCCGGGCTTGGAACTCCTCCTCAGCCTCTTTCTTCTGCTCGGCGAACCTCTTGTTGAAGCGCTCCACATGCCCCTTGTGGGTAGCCACCTCGCGTTCATACTTGACGAGAGCCGCAGCCAGGCTCTCTTCGCGGGCCTCGAGGGCAGCGCGCTGCCCCGATAGCTCCTACTCCCGCAGAGCCAGCTGCTCGTCGCGGCGGCGCACGTCCTCCTCGCGCTCGCCCAGGCTCTGTCCCCTGGCCTCCAAGCTCGTGCGGATCTCCTCCAGGCTGGTCCGCACAGTCTCGGAGTCGACGATGATCTTGGCTTCGAGCTGGGCGAGCTCGTGGCGTTTGTCCGCCAGCGAGTGCTCCACCGCTTCGCGCTCCGCCCTTGCCGCGGCCAGATCCTCCGCCGCTGCCTCGCGCTCGGCCCGGAGGGGTTCCAGGAGTTCCTCCGCGTCGCGCATGGCGCCCTCGCGCATCTCCTTGGCGAACCGCAGCGCCTCCTCGCGACCCGCCTGCAGAGCCTGGTCGCTCTGCCTGCGGGCCTCCACAGCCGCGTGGAGAGAGGCCCAGGCCCCCGCAAGCTCGTCCCGCTGCTGGGCGAGCTTCCCGTCCTCGAGAGCGAGGTGGGCCTCCAGGCCCTCCAGCGACTCTCTCACCAGGCGGAAGGCGACATCGCGTCGCCCCCTACTCCAGTCCCTGCCGCTGAGAGATAGGGCCTGGGATGCCTTGCGCGGTGCGGAGGACCCAGCGCCGGTGTCAAGCTTGGAGGAGGAAGCCTCCGCGTGGGCCTGGGGGCTTGGAGGCAAGTCCTCCGCCTCGGCGCCTGTGCCCTGCGCCTCGGTGTCGCCTCGCTCAGGCGGCACCCCCTCAGTAGCTTCCGGGGCAGAGGAGGTCTGCCCCGTCGCCGTTGCCTCCTCCATCCTAGCGGATGGCGGGGATGGCGGAGTATCCTCCCTGCTGGCCTCAGGCGCGCTCGGGGCCGACGCAGCGCCAGCCGCTGCTTCAGGTTGCGCCGGAGGGGTTGCCGCGCGGGGCGGAGTGGGTGCCCTCTCCATCTGCTCCTCCATGTGGTCCTCCTCCGGAGGCGGCTCAGGCGCCTCCGCCTGAGGCATGTCCACCTGAGGGCCTGCAGAAGCCTCCTCCTCAGGCCTCGCGGCCTCATCTGCCGCGGCCTCGCCCGCTTCAGCCTCGGGCGCGGCCTCGGGTGCGGCCTTCTTCACGTCCGCAGCCTTGCGGAGCCTGCGGCGCTTCGCGGGCGCTGGGTCGCTGGCGTGAGACGAGGAGACCGGTCAGGGGAGGAGACAAGCAGAAAATCGAAGAGAAAAGGCAGAACCCAAGAGCACTTACTTGGACTTCTTAGCGCGGGTGTCGACCCACGCCATACCAGACGCGCGCCATGAGGGCGCGGTCCGGACTCCTGACCCTTCAGGAGGCGCCTCAGCCTTCCTCTTGAGGGAAGCGCTTGGGGGCTCCCCGGCAGGCCTATCATGGGCCGCCTTAGTCCGAGGCTCTCGGCGCCCAGCCTCGGCCTCCTCGCCGTCGCTGGACGAGAGCTCGTAGACCTCTGCTGTGGGTGGCGCGGCTTGAGACGAGCCCGCCCCGCCTGCGGAGGGCACCGCCTCCGCCTCCGCGTCACCTTGCTCCGCTTCGCCTTGCTCCGCCTCTGACGCGTACGGAGACTCGACAGCGTCCCCGTCCTTCGCCATGGGCATGGGCCCCTCCTCCTCTTCCTCCTCCCCCGCCAGGCCCAGCGCGGTGAATGTGGGCATCTGCGCCAGGGTGGCCTGGCGCTGGTCCGGAACCTGGTACAGAGGCCTTATCGCCACAGGGACCGCCGCGGGCACGTCGGGGTTGACGAAGAGGCCGCCCATGATGGTGGCGACGACGGTGGGGCGATGATCGCAGGGGTGGAGCCGCATCGGGTCCATGAGCCCTGAGTACGCCCACATCGGCTTCTTGTGCGCCTGAAGGGGGGCGATGCGGCGCCTCACAAACTCCTCCGCCACCATTTGGCCGGTGAGGCCGTGTTTTTTTTTTAACACCTTTACCGTAGGGAAAATCCCCTACGGTTAATTTTAAATTAAATGGATGGAGTGAAAATATCACTTATTACATCATGGGGGGAAGTAAGTAAGGAAATACATGAAGGTTACAAAGGTGTTCAAAAAACTTAGAGAGCTAACTCTTGAAGCCAAGATAATAATGGTTGGACCAAGGACTCCCTGATCCTATGCTGATGAAGATACGCATCAACCATGAAACGAACTTTCCAACGAGCAGCAGAGGGATCAATTCCTTGAAAGATCTTGTCATTTCTAGTCTTCCAAATGTTCCATGTCGCACAGGCAAACATTTCCATAAAATTTGGTCCCAAAAACCTAATCTTTGCGTTCATAATCCGCAACGGAATCGGTAAAAGTTGGTCCCAATTGAAGCCAAGGAGACTCCAGCACTCTGTGGCGAAGGGGCAGCTAAAGAACAGATGTTCACGGTCTTCCATAATCCCTTGGTTGCAAAGCACACAGTTTGGCCCGTCATCAATATGCCAATGCTTCCTCGCCATCAGATCTTTGGTGTTCAGGCGGTCTTGCATCAATAGCCATAGAAAAACTTTAAGTTTCGGGAGAGCTCTAGATGACCAAATAGCCTTAATACATGGGTCACACTGAATTCCAGCAAATATAAATTTGTAGAACCTAGAGGCAGTGTAGGTTGAATTCCCCCAAGAGAATGTGCGAGTGTCAGGTTCAGAAGACGTAAGATCAAGACTTTGCAACTCAGTATTGATTTGTTCATATTCCTCAAATGCTTCAACTGATAGGGGTAACGCAAGTGCAGTAGCAGGATCATGCAAGTGCATCATATCAGCGACCGAAGAATCTTCGTTGAACACATAGGAATAGAGGTGCGGGAGCTTGTCACAAAGAAGGGTGTCACCTTGCCAATGATCCTTCCAAAATAGGGTGCTCTTACCATCCGCAATGTGTGATCTCGTGATGCTCCGATAAATATCGATGAGGCTGAATACATCTCGCCACCAGAATGATCCTCTAGATGATTGTGCATGTGGGGGACCCGGCTCATAGAGTGACCAAACTAATTTGACCCATGGTGTGTCCGCATAGCAGAAAAACTTGTGAAGATGTTTAAGCAAGAGTGCTTTGTTTTGAATTTCCAGGTTTGTGACACCAAGTCCACCATGCTGTTTTGGGCGACAAACAAGTGGCCAAGCAGCAAGGGAATGCGAAGATCCCGTATCATCCTCACGGGCCCAGAGACAGTGTTGACGTGATCTATCAACTTTGGCTATAAAACCTTTCGGAAGCTTGAGGGTGGTCAGATAATGAATTGGCAGGGATGATAAAACCGACTGAACAAAGGTGAGTCGGCCACCATAATCCAAGAATCTGGCACATGCGTTCATACGACGCTCAACTTGGTCAGCCAGAGGGGAGAGATCAGCAATTGTTGGCCGAGTCGTACCAAGAGGCAATCCAAGATAGGGAAAGGGTAGGGTACCAGTAGCACATCCGATAACACTTGTCAAACTGCTGAGGGCATCAGTAGAAATATTAATTGGCATCATACAAGTCTTGGCATAGTTAACCGATAATCCGGTGGCGGCCGAGAATTCGTCCAGCAGAACTTTCAGCCGATATAGCTGAGTAGGGCAAGCCTGCATGACTAGAAGCGTGTCATCCGCATATTGGACAATGGGGAAGTCAGCATCCGGGATAGGTAGAGGTGCAGTAAAGTCTCCCAGAGCAGCATGCAGATTGATCATGGACTGAAGAAGATCAGCCCCTTCCACAAAGAGAATAGGAGACAATGGATCTCCTTGACGGACCCCTCGACGACAGGCAAATTTCTTTCCCGGAACACCATTAAGCAGAACGGCCGACGAGGCTGTGTGAAATATCGAGTTGATCCATCCTCGCCATCGCACATCATATCCGTGGCATTCAAGAATATTCAGAATTGCTCTATGTTCGATCATGTCAAATGCTTTGGAGAAATCCAACTTGAGAATAATAGCAGGCTGTCCTGTTTGCTTGACTTGATGGATGTACTCATAAGCCCATGCCACACAATCCTGGATCGTGCGGGAATGGAGAAAACCATATTGGTTAGGATGTACCACCTTCAGAATTCTCTTCTGGAGTCTGTTGGCGAATAACTTAGTCAAAATCTTGAAGCTGGAGTTTAGAAGCGAGATTGGACGATAATCGTTTGGTCCAGCCGGCGAATGGATTTTGGGAATGAGTGTGATGAAAGCATCGTTGATGCTCTGAAGATTCACAGTGCCCTGCCAGAACTCATCACAAAGACGGTAGAAATCAAACCTAATAATAGGCCAGCATGTCTTGATGAATAATCCATTGAAACCGTCAGGCCCAGGCGCCTTATCCGATGGCAAATCTGCTACTACCTCATCAATTTCAGCGACCGAAAATGGAACCGAGATACCATGAAGCTCCGGCACATGATGGAGATAATCAGCAAACTCAAACAATGGATCAATCTGGATGGATGTACCAAGTCGATCTCTGAAAACCTGACGGAGCAACCCCTCTTTTTCCTGATGTTCAGTCACAATGGACCCATCCAATCTGGTGAGAGAGGCAATGGTGTTGTGCCGATATCTGACAGTCGCCATGGAGTGAAAATAAGCAGTGTTTTCACTGCCAAATTTAGCCCATCGTGCAGTGCATCTCTTGCGCCAATAATCATGCTTGCATTTGAGAAGATGAGCAAGACGATCCTTGACGATGTTACGAAAATTCCACTCAGTGATGTGTAACTGTCGAGCTTCCTCGATCTCATCTAATCTGAATATGACAGAATTACAATTGTCAATGAAACGGTTGATAGCGGAGATGCTCGTACTCCATTTTATGAGGCCTTTACGGAGCAATTTAAACTTCGCCGAAATACACTTGGCCGCATCTCCAGGGCAATGAATTTGCCAGATAGTATTCACCGTATCCATAAATCCAGGCATCCGGATCCAATGGTTTTCAAACCTGAAGACTTGCGCTTTCGGTATATTCGTCTCAAATGAGACCACACAAGGGGTATGATCGGATGTAGGTCGAGCCAATGGATAAACCAAAGTATTGGGAAACTTAATTGTCCAGGCCGGCGAAGTGAAAAACCAATCAAGCTGAACCAAGAGGGGATCAGTTTGCATGTTACTCCAGGTGAAAGATCTACCTTTGATGGGTAATTCAAAAAGGCCAAGGTAGCTAATAATCTCATTGAATGTTTCTATGTCCGCAACATTAGCACCAGGGCGATTACGACTATCGGAATATCTATAGAAATTGAAATCACCCAGAATAAGCCAGAGATCATCCACCGAAAAATCCAAACTAAATAACCATGCAACGAAAATATCACGAGCAATCCCCTCACACGGGCCATAGACATTAACAATGGAGAACTTATCCTGAGAGGTACGTGCTGAGAATTCCACAATATGACCAAAGCTCTCACATTGAATAACCCGGCCAAGAAACAAGTTATTTGGCCAGATCATAATCAGGCCCCCCGAAGCATGGTGAGGCCGTGTTCCCGGAGCATCCTCAAGTGGCCCACGAGGCCCGCTACCTGAGGGCCCTCGAGAGCCCGCTTGCCCCAGTGGGTGTTCTTCACGGGCGGCGCTTCTGGGACGTCGAGGAGGGAGCTCTGCGACGGGACGCCGATGAGGAACCACTTCTGCCTGAAGTCGTCCACTTTCTTCGACACCGCCGTCACGGGCCTCTCGCCGCTCCAGGACATGGGGATGTAGATATCCCCCATGCCGTCCGCGATGCGAAAGGACACGCAGCCCGTCCGCTCGGTCTTCGCGGTGTTCCGGAGCGCGTAGAAGCTCCTGAAGAGGGCCACCGATGGCCTCACCCCCAAATAAGCCTCACACAGGAAGGCGAAGATGGAGAGGATGAGAACGGAGTTGGGGTGAAGGTGCAGGAGGTGGATCTGATAGAACTCTAAAACGGCCTCGAAGAATGGCGAGTACGGAGGCACCAGCCCTGCAAAGAGAGTCTAAAGGAAGATGGGGTAAAAACCCGCCGGAAGACGGCCGAACCTCGCGGCCCGGATGGCGGTGGCGCCGTGCTCATTGTTCTTCCCGGCGACCAGGTGCTGGATCTTGTCCAGCGCTGCCGCATCGACGCGCGTCCCAATCAGGGCGGGGCCGAGCATCTCATCCTCCTGCGCATCCTGGCGGGCTGAGGTCATCGCCGCCTTACCTTTGGACCCCCCCATTGGCGGAGCAAGACGGAGGCGCGGGAGCGAAGGAAAGGGGAATGCTCGCCGGAGAGGAAAAGAGTTCGCCGGAGAAGGAGAGCTAGGAGGTCGAGAGTTGGGAAAATGGAGGCGCGGAATGGGAGCAATGACTGCGATTCAGACCGGCGCGCAGCTTTATACCGCAGTCGGGCAGTTACCAAGGCGCGGTCGTGGTGATCGTGGTGGGACCCCCCACTACGCACGTTTCTACCGGAGAAACCGAGTCGCCGCAGGTTCATCTCCAAGCGACGCGTGTCACGGGCCGGCCGGACGTATTGGGCCCACGATGCTTTGCCTGGACCCGATAGGCCTCGTCGTGCCCGTCATGGGCCCGGGGGCTACTGTCGGCCCAGTGGATTCTAGGGTGTGCAGAGCCCATTCTCCACGGCCCTCACACGCGCCGATGTCGACGAAACGACTAAGGACCAAGCATAACGCTTGGAGAGACCCCCGAGGGGAGAGCCCCCTCGAGGGGACTTGAGGAGGCAACGAAGGGCCTGAAGGGGCTCCCCCTGAAGCTGCCCCCCTACAGGGCCTATTCCCCCTTGAGGAGAAGTCAACGCAACTCCCTCGGCAGGGCCTCCCGGGCCCTGCGGGAATACTTCGCTACGAAGGAAACGCTGCAGAGCGCACATGGCCTCTGCAGCAGCCGCAGAGTGACGCGCGCCTCTGCGCGTGATGACGACGGCGCCGCAGTTGCCGTTCCGGTGATAAAAGGAGTCAACAAAGCTCTGTGTCCCCTGCGCCGCCAATGAAGCTTTCCTCTTTGGTGATAAAGCAGATGGCCGGCGCAACGCTTCAACGGCGACGTCACCATGGGCGCCCCCACGGTCTCTGCAGCACCAGCTGTCCGCTCTGCAAAGACGGAGGCTGCCCTGCCACGAAGGCAGGCTTTACGACCATGGACCAAGTCCATGGACGACCGAGCTGCGGTGCACCCCGCTCCTCCGCTTCGTCGCCATGTGGGAACCCTTCCACTGCACAGGACGCAGGGACGAGGCCCGGGGCGCCTATATAAGGAGCAGGAGCACCACCGTAGCGGGGGATCGATCAATCAGCCACTCATCCGTGTACACCCTACCATAGCCTAGCCAAGCTTAGCGAGCTCGAGGAGGAAGAAGAGCTCATCCTTCCCCCTCAAAGCTCCGCATAGCCGCTCGAGAGCCCTCGGCAAGCTCATTGTACTGTAGCCTCTGCAGTGCAATACAGACAGGCAGGAGTAGCGGTTTTACCTCACCCTGAGGGCCGTGAACCTGGGTACGGGCCGGACTCCATCTCTGTCATGCTGTCCCGCTGCAGGCACGACGAGCACCGTCGCCGTGCCGGCTGAGGGTTTTTGACTAACGTGTTCAGTCCCCCTCACGAACTTCCCCCTCGAGTGTAGTCATCCCTGTTCCGTGGGAATCACACCTCGACAAACCCTATTTTATAATGAACAAAGTCTTTATGTTTTGCAAAACCTTTGTAGATATTAACCAATGTAATAGCCTTCTTTAAAAATTAGGCGCAATCCTGCGATTGAGAAACTTAAAAGGTTGGGTCCAAACTTCATAGTTTTATACTTTAGCTTGAGGATACTCCTTGTTTAAACCATTAGCTCTTTGTGATACAATACCCGCTAGGAGATAAACCCGGAGATTCCGCTAACAAAAGGATAATTTGGACTATCAAGTTTTTGTGCGGATAATATCATCATAGTCCAGTGTATGCTATGATCTCTGCCATAGAGAATTAACGGTGGGTGCGAGTTGTTAGATCGCGAACATATGAGATGATCGCTAAACTCAGGATACACCTAAAGTTGGGTTGACGAAGTTTATCAGTACGTTGACTGTTTTTCTTCTCAACCAAGATGGAAGAGAATACACGCATTGAAGGAGCACGTGGCAGTCATACTTGATGACACTGGTCATACTCGATGACATTGGTCATACTTGATGACATTGAGACGCCTCGCTCAGCTCGATCACTGGATGACAGACAACGTTGCCAGATGCAAATGCTTTGTCATAGACTATGTCATGCAAGGGGAATCGTTCACCTTCATGGTTCTTGATTGCGTTGGAAGAATCAAGAAGATAAAACAGATCGCCGGGAAGTCATCAATGATGGTGTATATATGATATACACGTTATGAATGTTTTACCTAAGCAAGTACTCGCAGTAGTGACTAAGTTTTTGATACTAGTCATGTTTTATGAAAACCAGATTTACTACTTGAGTAGCTTGGAAGGATGAGGCGACAATGTGTGTTCATGATGGCAGACAAAATGTTGTGAAGGCCATAGACACTCTCCCTCTAGATCTACCATTTGAATAAATTATTTTATGATTGCCTGTTAGTATGATCGTTATAAGTGTGTTTTCTCTAGCAAGACGATTGTTCATATATGTTTGTGACAAAATCGTTGTCCTATATTTATGAAGTAATGATCATAAGCCGATTTAAATTTAGATGGTAGAAGCTCCCACATTCATAATATTAATGCCAAAGAATACAAACTTAATAAAGACACCACATTCGTGTGGCACTACCGTTTAAGTCATGTCAATGTTATAGTCAATGAACATGCTCCATACGGATGGATCTACAAGTACTTAGATTTGATCTTTTGACACTTGCAAGATAACTAAGACACCGTTTTCGGAAAGCGGGCATATAACTTATTGATAATCATGCATATAGATGTATGTGGATCAATGAAGTAATTAACGTGTAGTGGAGACCTTTATTTCGTAAACTTCACTGAACGTTTTGAGTATAACTTGTTGAGAATCATGCATATGGGTGTATGTGAATCAATGAAGTACTTTAACGTATAGTGGAAGTCTTTATTTCATAGACTTCATGAATATTCCGAGTAGATATATGGATATCCACTTAGGAAATGTTAGTCTGGAAATTTTGATTCGATCAAACAAGTTCAGAATGAAGTAGGAAAATAAATTTAACAAGAAAAATCAAATTCCTGCAATACAGATCGAGGAAATAAAGATTTGAGTTATAATGTTGGCATATCATTGGAAGACTTGTGAGAAGAGTTCCACAAATTACGTCGCATGGAACACCATAGTGTTATGGTATGTTAGGACGTCGTAATCGCACCCTATCGGATAGTGTGTGGTAAATAAATCTCTTATCGAATTATTGTGATCATTGGAGTCATATGGTAGAAACATAACATTCACGTTAGATAATAGGGAAACCATTTAAATCCATGGAGACAATACCATATGAGTGATGGCATGGCTTTTAGCCTAGATTGTCGTTTCAGCAATTTAGTGTTTCGATGTGATCAAACCTAAAATGGATAAATCTTTGTAGTGTACCGTACCTAAAGAATTAGTTGGGTACATGTCTCACGACATAGGCAAAAACGTTGCCGGAATATACCTTGCAAAAGAAATAGTTTCTTGTCCAAGGGTATAAGTGGGAAAGAAAGTAGAGCAAGACGAAGTTAATGAACTTTCTCTCCAGACATCAGAGTGGTGCAACGGAAAGTGTTTCCGGTGTTATGCTCCTCAACTGGAAAGAAGCTGATGATAAAGATCATGATGCTCAGAGCTCATACTAAGAACGTAGGCGTACGAGGTTGTGTTCCACACTATGTGGTACGACAATCTTGTTATGAAGGTCATGTTAATGGAATATGACAGACCTACGAACTACGAAGAAGAGATGGTAGACCTAAGTCCGAGAAATGGCTATGAGTCATATATGATCCGAGATAAAATCCATGTACGATTACCAGGTAATGACTTGGGAGATCTTCTTGATGGCATCTAAGCTGTTAATAGAATATGGAATTTTATGAGAGAGTAGACACTGATAAGGATCGATTTGTCGTGAAACTGTTCCGACAGATTCAAAAGTTGACCACAACGAGATTTTGTCTCAAGTGGCGAAGCCTAAATCTATTCGGGGTCGTTTAGCAATTACTATAATTTCAAATTGAGAAATTGATAGATGGATAAGGAAACCATGTTTCTTAATGGTATCATTAAGAAAGAGTTGTAATTAGTGCAATGAAATGGTTTGGTGATCCTGAGGATGCTAAACATGTATGCAAACTTCAGCTGTCCATTCATGGGCTGAAGCAAGCATATCGGAGCTGGAATCTTCACTTTGATGGTGTGATCGAAGGATTTTGGAGTTGTCCAAAATAATTGAAGAAACTTGCATTTGCAAAGAAGTGAGTGGGAGCTAAGTAGCTTTTCTTGATCTTATATGTGGAAGGCATATTTGAGTGGGAGCTAGGTGTCATTCATGAATTTATATGTAACGACATATTGAGAATGATACAGATCCTCTAGTAAAGTATAAAGGATTATTTAAGTGATTAAATTTTCTATGAATGAAGTTTGGAGTATTAGGCATCTGATCTATAATTGTATAGATCAAAAGGGGCTTAATAACATTAGGTTGGAATATTTTCCTAGGTTAAGATTCTGAAGTGTTTCAGAATAGAACAAGCGAAGAAAAAGGTTCTTGCTTGTATGACTAGGTAAAATATTAAGTTTATCTTGGCATTTTCAGTGATAGCTAATGAAAGAAAATGATGTTCGACATTCTCTACGCCTCAGACATAGATTCTATCAGACTGAAAGCTCGACTTGGTGTGACCCAAGTTCTTGGTTGAAGAACGGGTTCTAGAGTGATCCTTTTGTGTGGATCAATGAACAAACGTTAAGTATATTCTTCAGTGTCTGTGAGAACTAAAGATATGTTTTCTGGTAAAGGGTAAGAGTGGAAAGACAACTTGCCGTAAAACGGTTACGATGATGCAAGTTATGACACTGACCCATACGACTAGAAATCTCATATAGGAGATGTCCTTTATTTTGAAGAAAGACATGGTTAGCTTGCGAAGTCGCATATGAATGCACTGTCGCATAATCTACATAGGTATAGAAATATATGGCAACTTCAGAAGTAGCAAGTGTGATTGGACTGAACAGTTTTCCGAGCATATGTGGTTCCCCTTAATAGATCTCTTTGACTTTTAAGGCCCATGCTACGCGAAGGTTCGAGTCTCACTCCATCGACTAAGATATATTTCACCGTCATCGTAAGATACGGGATGATGTCAAACTAGGTGACATAGAAGTGTTGCAAAGCACATATAGGTCTCAATCTGTGAGATCTGTTGACTGTATTCCTCTTCCACGAGACAAGAATGAACCAAGTTGCTATGGGTGTTGAGCTTTTACCAAGTTGTAAACTAGATTAAGTGTTACTTTAGTGCAAGTGGGAGACTGAAGGAGATATGCCCTAGAGGCACTTAATAAAGATAGTTTATTCCTCATATCTCAATTGTTCATTATATGTTTTATACCATGCTATAACTCTATTCAGCGGAAACATTAATACGCGTGTGGTAGATAAACAACCAGGTCCCTAGTAGCCTCTATCTAACTAGTTCATTGGGCAATTGATGATCGAGGTTTCCCGATCATGTGACATTGATGTCAGTTGACAATGGAGTCATGTCATTGGGAGAATGTCGTGATTGACATACCCAATATTTGTAGGACGTAGTCATTACGCCTTTGACCGTGAGATCAACTCTTATTGCTATTCCTAAAAGATACTTTAATTGCATCAAACGTCATATCTTAACAGTGTGACAATAAAGGTGTCCCTCTCGGGGGTCGGAAAGGAGTATGTTGAGATGAGGGATCAAGAGCGGGATTTGCCAGTCCGCATAGCAGGATAGATACTCTAGGGCCCACTCGGTGAGATTATGTCAAATGAGCTTGCAAGCATGTGACTAGGTCACAGGGACATAATATCATGGACGAGTAGAAGATAGTGTTGTCGGTAACGAGACCAAGCTAGGTATCATGATATCTATGGACGAGTCTCGAACACACTAAGTATCGCCATGGCAAAAGGTTTAAGACTCGACGTCTAGGTTCGAACGACAAAGTTATTCGTTATCTCACAGGGATTAATTCTGGGTATCCAAGGTCCACGAATTAGTCATTGATCGGAGAGCGTGTCTCGATCATGTCTGGCAAGATCTCGAACCGCTAGGGTAACACACTTAAGGGAAGTCGACAAGTTTAATAGACCGGAAGAAGAAGAGAAATTAACAGAGAGCATCGGGAGCGTCCTGGGAAAGATCCGATGGAGATCGGAGGGCGACGAAATAGTTTTCGAAGCCGGAATAAATTAGATAATGTGTGTTTAATATTAATTAGTGTAATTAATAGTTAAATACATTTTATTTAATGATTTTCGGATTTATTGGCAGCCCCAATTCTAAATGGGCCTAACTTTTGGAAGAAAGGCCCATAGGGGGGGGGGACTTCCCCCTAGGTGCGAATTGAGAAGGGGGGTTGCCCTAGGTGGGCCAATTGGGGCCCACCTAGGGCTGGCGCACCATGAGGGGGGGCGGGCTGGTGTGGGGTTTAGTCCCACACCGCCCAGCCAGCAAGGCTGGTAGCCTCCCTCCACCTATATATAGAGGTGCTCCCATGGCCATTGAACCACACCAATCTCTTCTTCTCCTTGAAACGTGATTCCTCCATTGGAGTTGCGCCAAGGTGAAGTTCTCTCCACCATACGCATACCGCCGTGCTGCTGGTCTTCCGGTCCAAGTCTTCCGCTGCTCGTCCCTGGATCGGAGCCCGGAGGTCGTCGTCTTCACCGTACGTGTGTGGATCCCTGCGAGGTGCCACGCTAGTGGTGCTCGGAGGTCTTCTTCCTCTACACGACCTCGAGGTCGTCTTCGTCGGCTTCATCGACAACGCTTGTGCGGGAGCGTAATCCCCGCGTTTCGGTCTACAAGGGTATGTATATCGATCTCCTCCGTATTACTATAACTGCATAGTATAGATCCTGGCTAGTTTAAGGTTATCGTTGTTAGAAAATTTATTGTTTTCTGCCTGCGATCCCCTTCACTGAACCCTCCCGAACTAGGGTTGACGACGGCGGCGGCTCCGTAATGTTTCGTGGAAAAGTGTTCGGGTGTTTAGGGTTTTCCTGTCGGGGGGTATTTGTAGGCGAAAGGGCGAAGGAGGTGGAGCCCCGAGGGGCCCACACAAGGTGGTGGCATGGCCAAGGGGGAGCCGCGCCACCAACAGGTGTGGCTGCCTCGTGGGCCCCCTCCTACTCCTCTTCGGTGTGCTGGATGCTTCCGGGGAAAATAGGGGTATTGGCTTTTGTTTCGTGCAATTCCGAGAATATTTCCTTAACAGCTTTTCTTGTCGAGATGTGATTCCCACGGAACAGGAATAACCACTCTCGGGGGAGAAGTTCGTGAAGGGGACTGAACACGTTGGTCAACAACCTACGGCCGGCTCGGCGACGGTGCTCATCGAGCATGCGGAGGAACAGCACGACAGAGATGGACTCCGGCCCGTACCCAGGTTCACGGCCCTCAGGGTGAGGTAAAACCGCTACTCCTGCTTGTCTGTATTGCTCAGTAGAGGGTGAGTACAACGAGCTTGCCGAGGGCTCTCGAGCGGCTATGCGGAGCTTGGAGGGGGAAGGATGAGTTCTTCTTCCTCCTCGAGCTCGCTAAGCTTGGCTAGGCTAAGCTACTGTGGGGTGTCTATGGATGAGTGATTGATCGATCCCCCTTCTACGGCGGTGCTCCTGCTCCTTATATAGGCGCCCCGGGCCTCATCCCTGCGCCCTGCGCAGTGGAAGGGTTCCCACATGGCGACGAAGCGGAGGAGCGGGGTGCACCGCAGCTCGGTTGTCCATGGACTTGGTCCATGGTCGTAAAGCCTGCCTTTGTGGCAGGGCTGCCGCCGTCTTTTCAGAGCAGCCAGCTGGTACTGCAGAGACCGCGGGGGTGCCCACGGTGACGTCGCCGTTGGAGCGTTGCGCCAGCCACCTGCTTTATCACCAAAGAGGAAAGCCTTGGTGGCGGCGCAGGGGCACAGCGCTTTGTTGACTCCTTTTATCACCAGAACGGCAACTGTGGCGCCGTCGTCATCGCGCGCAGACGCGCGCGTCACTCTGCGGCTGCTGCAGAGGCCATGTGCGCTCTGCAGTGGTTCCTTCGTAGAGAAGTATCTCCACAGGGCCCTGGAGGCCTTGCGGAGGGAGTTGCGTTGACTTCTCTCCAAGGGGGAAACAGCCTTGCCGGGGGGCGGCCTCAGGGGGAGCCCCTTCAGGCCCTTCGCTGCCCCCTCAAGTCCCCTCGAGAGAGCATTCCCCTCGGGGGTCTCCCCAAGCATTCCGCTTGGTCCTTAGTTGTTTCGTCGGCATCGACGCGTGTGAGGGGCGTGGAGAGTGGGCTCTGCACACCCTAGAATCCACTGGGCCGACAGTAGCCCCCGGGCCCACGACGGGCACGGCAAGGCCCATCGGGCCCAGACGAAGCGTCGCGGGTCCAAAACGCCCGGCCTGCCCGTGACACGCGTCGCTTGGAGATAAACTTGCGGCGACTCGGTTTCTCCGGTAGAAACGTGCGTAGTGGGGGGTCCCACCACGATCACCACGACCGCGTTCCTTGGTAACTGCCCGACGGCGGTATAAAGCTGCGCGCCGGTCTGAATCGCAGTCATTCCTTCCCATTCTGTGCCTCCATTCTTCCAGCTCTCAGCCTCTTAGCTCTTCGTCTCCGGCGAACTCCGTTCCTCCCCGGCGAGCATTCCCCTTTCCTTCGCTCTCCCGCGCCTCCGCCTCGCTCTGCCAATGGGGGATCCAAAGGCAAGGCGGCGATGACCTCAGCCCGCCAGGATGCGCAGGAGGGTGAGACGCTCGGCCCCGCCCTGATTGGGACGCGCGTCGATGCGGCGGCGCTGGACAAGATCCAGCATCTGGTTGCCGGGAAGAACAACGAGCATGGCGCCACCGCCATCCGGGCCGCGAGGTTCGGCCGTCTTCCGGCGGGTTTTTACCCCATCTTCCTCCAGACCCTCTTTGCAGGGCTGGTGCCTCCGTACTCGCCATTCTTCGAGGCCGTTCTGGAGTTCTATCAGATCCACCTCCTACACCTACACCCCAACTCCGTTCTCATCCTCTCCATCTTCGCCTTCCTGTGTGAGGCTTATTTGGGAGTGAGGCCATCGGTGGCCCTCTTCAGGAGCTTCTACGCGCTCCGGAACACCGCGAAGTCCGAGCGGACGGGCTGCGTGTCCTTTCGCATCGCGGACGGCATGGGGGATATCTACATCCCCATGTCCTGGAGCGGCGAGAGGCCCGTGACGGCGGTGTCGAAGAAAGTGGACGACTTCAGGCAGAAGTGGTTCCTCATCGGCGTCCCGTCGCAGAGCTCCCTCCTCGACGTCCCAGAAGCACCGCCCGTGAAGAACACCCACTGGGGCAAGCGGGCTCTCGAGGGCCCTCAGGTAGCGGGTCTCGTGGGCCATTTGAGGATGCTCCGGGAGCACGGCCTCACCGGCCAAATGGTGGCGGAGGAGTTTGTGAGGCTCCGCATCGCCCCCCTTCAGGCGCACAAGAAGCCGATGTGGGCGTACTCAGGGCTCACGGACCCGATGCGGCTCCACCCCTGCGATCACCGCCCCGCCGTCGTGGCCACCATCATGGGCGGCCTCTTCGTCAACCCCGACGTGCCCGCGGCGGTCCCTGTGGCGATAAGGCCTCTGTACCAGGTTCCGGACCTGCGCCAGGCCACCCTGGCGTAGATGCCCACATTCACCGCGCTGGGCCTGGCGGGGGAGGAGGAAGAGGAGGAGGGGCCAATGCCCGTGGCGAAGGACGGGGACGCTGCCGAGTCTCCGTACGCGTCAGAGGCGGAGCACGGCGACGCGGAGCAAGGTGACGCGGAGGCGGAGGCGGTGCCCTCCGCAGGCGGGGCGAGCCCGTCTCAAGCCGCGCCGCCCACAGCGGAGGTCTACGAGCTTTCGTCCCGCGACGAGGAGGCCGAGGCTGGGCGCCGAGAGCCTCGGACTAAGGCGGCCCATGATAGGCCTGCCGGGGAGCCCCCAAGCGCTTCCCTCAAGAGGAAGGCTGAGGCGGCTCCTGAAGGGTCAGGAGTCCGGACCGCGCCCTCATGGCGCGCGTCTGGTATGGCGTGGTCGACACCCGCGCGAAGAAGTCCAAGTAAGTGCTCTTGGGTTCTGTCGTTTTCCTTCGGTTTTCTGCCTGTTTCCTCCCTTGACCGGTCTCCTCGTCTCACGCCAGCGACCCAGCGCCCGCGAAGCGCCGCAGGCTCCGCAAGGCTGCGGATGTGAAGAAGACCGCTCCCGAGGCCGCGCCCGAGGCCGAAGTGGGCGAGGCCGCGGCAGAAGAGGCCGCGAGGCCTGAGGAGGAGGCTTCTGTAGGCCCTCAGGTGGACATGCCTCAGGCGGAGGCGCCTGAGCCGCCTCCGGAGGAGGAGCACATGGAGGAGCAGCTGGAGAGGGCACCTACTCCGTCCCGCGCGGCAACCCCTCCGGCGCAACCTGAAGCAGCGGATGGCGCTGCGTCGGCCCCGAGCGCGCCTGAGGCCAGCAGGGAGGATATTCCGCCGTCCCCGCCATCCGCTGGGATGGAGGAGGCAACGGCGACGGGGCAGACCTCCTCTGCCCCGGAAGCAACTGGGGAGGTGCCGCCTGAGCGAGGTGGCACCGAGGCGCAGGGCACAGGCGCCGAGGCGGAGGATTTGCCTCCAAGCCCCCAGGCCTACGCAGAGGCTTCCTCCTCCAAGCTCGACACCGGCGCTGGGCCCTCCGCGCCACGCAAGGCATCCCAGGCCCTATCTCTCAGCGGCTGGGACTGGAGTAGGGGGCGACGCGATGTCGCTCTCGAGGACGGGAAGCTCGCCCAGCAGCGGGACGAGCTTGCGGGGGCCTGGGCCGCTCTTCACGCGGCGGTGGAGGCGGTGCGCTTCGTCGAGGAGGTCCGCGAGGGCGCTGCACGGGACGCCGAGGAGCTCCTGCAGCCCTTGAAGGCCGAGCGCCGGGCAGCGGCAGAAGACCTGGTCGCGGCCAGGGCCGAGCGGGAGGCCGTGGTGCACTCCTTGGCGGCCAAGCGCAGCGAGCTCGTCGAGCTCGAGAAGAAGATCCTGGCTGACTCCGAGACTGTGCGGTCCGCCCTGGAGGGGGTCCGCGCGAGCTTGGACGCCAGGGGCCGGAGTCTGGGCGAGCGCGAGGAGGACGTGCGCCGCCGCGACGAGCAGCTGGAATTGCGGGAGCAGGAGCTGTCGGGGCAGCGCGCTGCCCTCGAGGCCCGTGAAGAGAGCCCGGCTGCCGCGCTCAAGACGAGCTTGAAGTGTCCACCCACAAGAAGGGCGTGGAACGCTTCAACGCTCGGTTCGCCCAGCGGAAGGAGGAGGCGGCGAAGATGCTCGAGGAGCGGGAGAAAGCGTACCGCACCGCCGTCTCTCGCGACTACAGCGAGAAGTTCACCAAGCAGGAGAGCCGCTTCAGGAAGAAGCTTGGCGAGAGCGGAGCCCGGATCCACCAGCTCGACAACCTGAACGCTTCCCTCGTCTCCAAGGTGAAGCGCGAAGCGGATCGCCGCCGCGCCGGTGAGGAGGCCCGCAAGCGCACAGAACAGGACCTCGCCTCCCTCATGGCCGACATGGAGGAGATGAACCAGCAGGTGGGCCCTGTCGTGGAGAAGGCGGTGGAGGCCGCTGAGAGCGCCAAGGCGGCGCAGGTGCTATCGCAGCAGCGGGAGCGCATGTTCCTGGCCCTGGCGGGCCGGGGCCGCGAGCTCGCTGCGAAGTTGGGAGCAGAAGCGCCATCTGTCCCGGCTCAAGGCCACTCCGACGCCGCCACCTACCTCCTGTACTTCGAGCAGCTCTTCACGGCGCTCGAGGGCCCCGCCGCGGAGCTCCGCGACGTGGTCGAGGAGGAGTGCCGCCAGCTCCTGGCGGTGGCGGTGGACCGCATCTTCTCCAACCTCGTGCACCTCCAGCCCGGGTTCGACCTCGCCACGGTGACCGAACCCCTTGAGGGGGAGGCAAGGTGGAAGGCCTCCAACTCCGTCCGCGATCAAGTGGACGACTTCTGCAACCGCTTTAAGCGAGCCGCAGCGGAGGACGAGGACGACGATGAGGGGAGCGAGCTTGAAGAGGAAGGATCCGGCCAGGACGACGACGAGGCCGCTGCCTAACTTTCTCCTGAGATCCTCTCCTGCAGTGTAGTGCGCTTGTAGCGCTGTAGGGATGTTTATCTTGAAGACTTTTGCTGTTCAGTCTGTAATATACTTCTTATTTTAAGCATGTGCCGCTAAGTCTGTGTGTGCTCCCCTCGAGGAGCCTTTGCTTCAACTCCATGTCTTTTTCGCTCTGCGTCGCCAGACCCTTCTCTTCGCGCTATGACTCCGCCGCTGCGGTATGCTCGAGCAATGACTCGGCAAGGCCGGGGGGAGTTTAAGGCTTAGAGAGATAAGAACCCTCGAGTCGCGATGCTGAGGGCCCCCCTTTGACACGCAAGCAGCCCATGGAGAGTGAGGGAAAGGACCACTCGAGGGACGCAGAGTGCCCGTGAGAGAGATGCAAGGGTTCTCTTGATGTGAACAGGGAACTTAGCTTCGCGAGGCTTTTCGCCCTGCGGGGGATTCCTCTGGCAATGTCCTTCCCTTCAGGGGCCGAGTTTTTCCTCCACAGGCCTGGAGAGGCTCTCGTTCCCTGTGGACGTTAGAGAGGCGAACCAAAACGCTAGAGCATAGTAGTAAGGACTTATGCGCGCTTATAGGTTTCCTCATGGGTGCCTCGCGAGGAGAGAGAGTACCAAGGTTCTTTGGGGAGGTGGCGTGTATCCGGGAGCATGCCCTTTAGACAGAGCTCAGGATCCCTTGGATTTTGCAGTGCTGCTGGGGTGCTCTTGGGCACAGGCACCGTACTCAGCCCCCGCTCACGAGGTGCGCATAGGAAAAATATAAGCGCACATTTGAAAGTAAAGGATGAAAGTAAAACTTGCCATAGAAATATTACATAGCGGCGCCTCAGCGCAAAGTTCACTTGGGAACGACACGGCGCCGTAGCGCAAAGTTCACTTGGAACGAAAATGGCGCCTGAGCGCAAAGTTCACTTGGAACGAAAATGGCGCCTGAGCGCAAAGTTCACTTGGAACGAAAATCGGTTCATTACACTTGGGTTTGCCAAGCTAACGTTCCTTCCATGTCGAGGCATGGGGACCACCCATTAGTGGCAGAGGTTCACTGCGGCCTGCGGGGGCTCATTTGCAGGAGAGCTCGGAGGGCTGAGCCTCGGGAGAAGCTTTGAGAAGCTTGGAGGTGAAGCCGTGAGCTTCCCTCTAGAGACAAAAAATGCCTGGCGTGACTATGATCACGGGTAGAACTTGCGCAGATGCGCGATGTTCCACGGGTTCTTGACGGGGATGCTGTCTTCGGTCTCAAGGCGTACTGCGCCAGGCCTGGCGATGTGGGAGACCCTGTAGGGGCCTTCCCACATCGGCGAGAGCTTGTGGAGGCCTTCCCTGGAGAGGATTCGCCTGAGGACGAGGTCACCCGCCTCGAGGGTGCGCGAGCGCACATGGTGGCTGTGGTAGCGTCGCAGATCTTGTTGGTACTTCGTCGCCCTGAGGGCGGCGTGGCGGCGCAGTCCCTCGAGGAACAGTAGGTCGTCGTTGTGGAGGTCCTCTTGGATGTCCTCGTTGAAGGCAAGGACCCGTGGTGATCCATGCCTGATTTCTGCAGGGAGGACTGCTTCAGCTCCGTAGACCAGGGCAAACGGCGTTTCGCCTGTAGGCCTTGAGGAAGTTGTGCACATGGACCAGAGTACGGAAGGGAGCTCATCGATCCAGCCCTTGCCGTGGCCCTTGAGGATGTTGAAGCTTCTGGTCTTGAGGCCCTTGAGGACCTCTGCGTTCGCTCGCTCGGCTTGACCGTTACTGCGTGGGTGAGCCACCGAGGCGAAGCAGATCTTGACGCCAAGCTTGTCGCAGTAGGCTCGGAAGATGCCACTGGTGAATTGCGAGCCATTATCGGTGATGATGCGGTTAGGCACACCGAAGCGGCAGACCAGGCTCCTGATGAACTTCACCGCGGCACCGGCCGGAATGGTGCGCACTGGTTCAACCTCGGGCCACTTGGTGAACTTGTCGATGGCCACGAAGAGGAAGCGATAGCCCCCCTGCGACTTTGGGAAGGGGCCCAAGAGGTCCAGCCCCGAGACCGCGAACGGCCAGGAGAGCGGGATGGTTTGGAGCCCCAGCGCTGGCTGATGAATTTGCTTGGCGTGGAACTGGCAGACGTCGCAGGTTTGTACGATGGCGACCGCATCTTGAAGCACTTGAGGCCAGTAGAAACCACTCCTGAAGACCTTGCCTGCGAGGGTGCGTGCACACGAGTGGTGGCCACACTCCCCGTTGTGGATGTCCTTGATCAGCGATCGGCCTTCCTCGGGAGGGACGCACTTGAGCGCGATGCCATTCGGGCACTTGCGGTAGAGGCTTCCCTCGAGGATGCAGTAGGATTTCGCCTGTCGGGCGATTCGCTCTGCTTCTGCATCTTCTTCAGGGAGGATCCCCTTCACCAAGTAGTCCTTGAGCTCGTCAATCCAGCCTGTGGCTTGGTGGGCTGCTGTCAACAACAGACGCTCCCCTGTGCTGGGGCCGCAATCGGGGGCCCCAGACTCAGGAGGTGGTGGGAGCGCTTCATCTGTGCTTGCGGCTGTGGCCTCTTGAGGCTGCTTGATGGATGCCTTGACGAGCCTTTCCTCAAAGACGCCGGCCTGCTGGGGTTGCCTTCGGGAGGCTCGCTTTTTCGATATCATCGGCCTCCTGGTTCTCTTTCCTTGGGATATGCATGAGTTCCATGCCCCTGAAGTGCTTCTCGAGCTTGCGGACCTCTTCAAGGTATGCTGCCATGTGGTCATCTTTAGGCGTGTAGCTCTTGTTGGAGAAGTTGACGAGCAGCTGGGAGTCGCCCTTGACGAGTAGGTGCTTGACGCCTAGAGCGATGGCGGCCCTTAAGCCGGCAAGGAGGCCCTCGTATTCAGCGATGTTGTTGGAGATTTTGTCAATCGTGAAGCATAACTGGACAGCGTAGTAGAGCTTGTCACCTCTGGGCGAAGTCAGGACGACGCCTGCCCCGCCATTGCGGCAGGCAAAGGCTCCGTCGAAGTGCATGGTCCGGTGGCTGGGCATTGTGTCTTCAGCGGGCTCAGCCTCTTCACCCCGAGGCTCTTCAGGGCTTGGGTCGGTCCATTCGGCGACGAAATCAGCCAGCGCTCGTCCCTTGATGACTCTTGTGGTGTCGAAGCGTAAGTTGAATGGCTGCAGCTCTATGTTCCATCCCGCGACATGATCTGTGGCGTTGGGGTTGCGCAGGATCTGCTCCAGGGGGAAAGCAGTGACCACCGTGATGGGGTGGCCCTGGAAGTAATGTCTCAGCTTCCTGGAGGCGATGAGGAGAGCGACGAGAAGCTTCTGCTGCATCGGGTACCGCTCCCGAGCATCCCGCAGCACCGTGCTGACGAAGTAGACGGGGTGCTCGACAAGGGTTGTCGGTGGGGCTGCAGCGTCAGCCCCCTGCGTAGGCTCCTCAGGGCCCTTGTCGAGATCCGCCTGCAGGGGGGTCTCGACAGGGGTACTGGGAGCAGGCTCGACTTGAGGCTGTGGGCCTGGCAGTGGGTCTGTGGAGGCTGCTCCTTCGACGAGATCCTTGTCGGGGGGCCTTGGGCTTGGAGTGGCAGTGCTCTTCTTGGGGAGCACAGGCTCTTCCCTCTCGGCCACCAGGACGGCGCTTGCGGTCTGAGGAGTGGCTGAAAGATACAGCTTCAGATGTTCGCCTGTCCTGGGGGCCACCAAGACTGGTGGGCTGGCCAAATACTTCTTTAAGTCCTCAAAGGCCTTGTCCACCTCAGGAGTCCACTTGAACGTGCCGGATCTCTTCATGATCTTGAAAAATGGCAGGGCTCTCTCGCCGAACTTGGAGATGAATCGGCCCAGGCTGGCCATGCAGCCTGCTAAGCGCTGCATCTCCTTGAGCCGGCGAGGAGGTTGCATTCCTTCTATGGCCTTGATCTTGTCAGGGTTTGCTTCTATGCCACGGTGGGACACCAGGAATCCGAGGAGCTTGCCTAAAGGAACCCCGAAGACGCACTTGGCGGGGTTCAGCTTGATGTTCACCTTGGGCAGGCTGGCAAAGGTTTCCTCGAGATCCTTCAAGAGGGTGTCTCCCTCTCGAGACTTGACCACGATGTCATCGACATAGGCCTCTGCGTTCCTACCCATCTGTGCCCCCAAGGCTATCCTCATGAGCCTCTGGAAAGTGGCGCCAGCGTTCTTCAGGCCGAAGGGCATGCAAGTGTAGCAGTACACACCACAAGGGGTGAGGAACGTTGTCTTCTCCTCGTCCTCTTTAGCCATTTTGATCTGGTGATAGCCAGAGAAGGCGTCCAGAAAACAGAGGAGGTCGCAGCCAGCGGTGGAGTCCACGATCTGGTCTATCCTCGGCATGGGGTATGGGTCCTTGGGGCAGGCCTTGTTGACATCGGTGTAGTCGATGCAGAGTCGGCCTCCTCCAGCGGGTTTAGGGACAACCACGCCGTTGGAGAGCCAAGTGGGGTGCGCGACTTCGCGGACGACTTTCGCCGCCTTTAGCTTCTCTACTTCCTTGACGATGAAAGCTTGCTTCTCGGGGGCTTGCTTGCGTGCTTTTTGCTTGATGGGGCGTGCATCTGGACACACAGCTAAGTGGTGCTCGATCACCTCCCTTGGTACACCAGACATATCTGACGGAGTCCATGCGAACATGTCAGAGTTTGCCTGAAGGAAGGCGACGAGCGCGCTTTCCTATTTAGGAGGCAGGGCAGCGCCTATGGTGACGCTAGCCCCCGAGCCTTCGGCCCCCGAGCCACTGGTACCCAGTGGCACCTTCTTCGTGGCAGCTTGCTCCTGAGAGAACACTTGTTTCTTCTTCTTGGGCCTCTCGAGAGGCTCCATGTCCCCGTCGGCCGGGAATGCCATGGCAGCTGCCTTGTAGACGCTCTCGACAGCGCGCGTGGCGTCCAGGATATGACCATGGATGGCGATGGTGCCAGCGCTGCCGGGGATCTTGACCATGTTGTAGGCATAGTGCGTGACGGCCATGAATTTCGCGAGAGCGGGGTAGCCGAGGATGGCATTGTACGGCAGGCCGATGTGGGCGACATCGAAGTCGATCAGCTCTGTGCGATAGTTCTTCTGCGTGCCGAAGGTGACGGCGAGCCGGACCTGGCCCAGGGGTTCGATGGAACCACTGGTGACCCCGGTGAACGGCCTGGAGGGCATAAGCCACTCGTAGGGCACTTGAAGCGTCTCGAAGGTCTCGACAGAGATGACGTTCAGGCCAGCTCCCCCATCAATGAGCGTCTTGGAGACGGTGATGTTGTTGATGGTGGGGGAGCAGACCAGGGGGAGGGTCCCAACAGTCTTGGTCGACTTGGGGTGGTCCTTGGCGTCGAAAGCGATGGTGTACTGGGACCACTTGAGGGGCCTGGAGGTCTCGGTGCTCGGGAGCACGGCGTTGAGCTCGCGGGCGAACTGCTTGAACTGGTTGTTCGACTTGGGCGCCTGAGCCCCGCCGAGGATGCAGGCCATAGCCCCTCTCAGGGCCTGGTAGCCCCCATCCTCCTCGTCAGGGAGGTTGTTGTTCTTCTCGGCGGCGTTGGCTTGAGTGCCCGACGGCTTCTGGTAGCCGCCATCGCGCCTGCCCCTGCCGTCCCTGCGGTAGCCGCGACCTCTGTCGCGGCTTCCGCTGCCTTCTCCTCGCTCGCGCTCCCTGCTCAGCCTCTTGAGGTCGAAGCTGTCGTCTGTGGCGTGCCCGCGCCTGTTGTGGTAGACGCAGAACGGACGGTGGTCCGCCTCCTTGTCGCCAGGCTCGGGGGAGCTTCTGCGGGCGTTCTTGGTGGCTGGCTCTGCCGCTAGGACGGCAGTGGTCTTGCGCTTGGTCTCCTCGCGCTTCTTGTGGCTCTTGGAGCCTTCAGCCTGGTCGTCCCCTCGCTGGCTCATCTTGACGAAGAGGAGTCCCTCTTCGGCCTTGGCGCATTTGTCCGCGAGGTCGAACAGCTTCACTACAGAGGTGAACTTGTCGTGAATGCCCAGCTTCTCGAGCATCCTGCGGTTCGTGACGCCTTCTCTGAAGGTGGCGATGACCTGCGTGTCAGGGATGTTCGGGATCTTGTTGCGCACTTGGCTGAAGCGCTGGATGTACTTGCGGAGGGTCTCATCCTTCTTCTGCACCACAGCGCGCAGGTCGTTGTGGGTGAGTGCGCGCTCGTACGTGCCCTTGAAGTTGGCGACGAACTGCTTGCAGAGCTCCTCCCAGGAGTCAATGGAGTCCTCGGGCAGGTTGAGGAGCCAGGACAGCGCGGAGTCCCTGAGCGCGTGGGAGAACCAGTTTGCCATGACCTTGTCGTCTCCCCCTGCGGCCTGGATGGAGGTGGTGTAGAGCTGCAGGAACTCGAGAGGGTTGGTCGACCCGTCGAAGCCCTTGGGGAGGGCTGGCCTGAACTTCTGCGGCCAGACCACGCGACGCAGAGCGCGGGTGAAGGCCAGGCAGCCAGAGGCGTAAGTGGCGATTCCTCCTTGGAGAGCTCTGCGGTTCTGCTGCCCTGCCTGGCCGAGCTCCTCGACGAGGCAATTCTGGAGGTCCCGGCGGCGCTCCATGCCCACACGCGCGTCGGGCGCAGTGCGCTGCACGATCTGGCAGTCATGCGGCGAGGAAGCATTAGAGGGAGCCCTCTGCGCTGCGGCCGGAGGCGGTCCCGGCGGCGGCGGAGGCGCATCTGGTGCAGCCGTTCCCGCGCGGCCGGAGTGCTGGACCATGGAGCGCGACGGGGCGGGGCGCGTGGTGGCGACGTCGACGAGGTGGTGGAGGCGGTCCAACCACTGGTCGTGGGCCTCAGCACTAGGCCGGTAGCGTTGAAGCTCCTGGGCCAGGAGGAGCGCGGTGTGCGGCGTGGGCTCTGGGCGTCCCTGAGAGGACGCGCCTTGGCGCCGCGACGGATGCGAAGACTCGGCATCGTCATTGCGCTCCGGGGGGCCGTCCCCATCGGCGCGGTGGCCGCTGTCGTTGTACTCTTCGCTCTCAGGCTCCTCCACATGCGGGCCGGTGTTGGTGCGCTCGGCAGCGCGAGGGCGGCCGCGGCGGCCATGGGTGGGAGCTGTGCCGGGCTCGGTGTGAGCCCTGTCAGCTGCGCGCCTGTTGGCGCGCGTTGCGCGGGTGTCCGTCATGGCGGAAAGCCGGCTGGAGGTTGAAGACGCGCCTGAGTCCCCTACCTGGCGCGCCAAATGTCAAGATGTGATTCCCACGGAACAGGGATAACCACTCTCGGGGGAGAAGTTCGTGAAGGGGACTGAACACGTTGGTCAACAACCTACGGCCGGCTCGGCGACAGTGCTCGTCGAGCCTGCGGAGGAACAGCACGACAGAGATGGACTCCGGCCCGTACCCAGGTTCACGGCCCTCAGGGTGAGGTAAAACCGCTACTCCTGCTTGTCTGTATTGCTCAGTAGAGGGTGAGTACAACGAGCTTGCCGAGGGCTCTCGAGCGGCTATGCGGAGCTTGGAGGGGGAAGGATGAGCTCTTCTTCCTCCTCGAGCTCACTAAGCTTGGCTAGGCTAAGCTACTGTGGGGTGTCTTTGGATGAGTGATTGATCGATCCCCCTTCTACGGTGGTGCTCCTGCTCCTTATATAGGCGCCCCGGGCCTCATCCCTGCGCCCTGCGCAGTGGAAGGGTTCCCACATGGCGACGAAGCGGAGGAGCGGGGTGCACCGCAGCTCGGTTGTCCATGGACTTGGTCCATGGTCGTAAAGCCTGCCTTCGTGGCAGGGCTGCCGCCGTCTTTTCAGAGCGGCCAGCTGGTACTGCAGAGACCGCGGGGGTGCCCACGGTGACGTCGCCGTTGGAGCGTTGCGCCGGCCACCTGCTTTATCAGCAAAGAGGAAAGCCTTGGTGGCGGCGCAGGGGACACAGCGCTTTGTTGACTCCTTTTATCACCAGAACGGCAACTGTGGCGCCGTCGTCATCGCGCGCAGACGCGCGCGTCACTCTGCGGCTGCTGCAGAGGCCATGTGCGCTCTGCAGTGGTTCCTTCGTAGAGAAGTATCTCCACAGGGCCCTGGAGGCCTTGCGGAGGGAGTTGCGTTGACTTCTCTCCAAGGGGGAAACAGCCTTGCCGGGGGGCGGCCTCGGGGGGAGCCCCTTCAGGCCCTTCGCCGCCCCCTCAAGTCCCCTCGAGAGAGCCTTCCCCTCGGGGGTCTCCCCAAGCGTTCCGTTTGGTCCTTAGTTGTTTCGTCGGCATCGACGCGTGTGAGGGGCGTGGAGAGTGGGCTCTGCACACCCTAGAATCCACTAGGCCGACATTTCTGAAACCAAAAACAGCAGAAAACAGGGAACTGGCACTGTGGCATCTTGTTAATAGGTTAGTCCCAGAAAATGCATAAAAACCATATAAAGTGTATATAAAACATGTAGCAATGGGCATAATATAAGCATGGAACATAAGAAATTATATATACGTTTGAGACATATCACCCACATTCTTTTGACGCAGGTACTTGGAACCCGAAGGTTGGATCATCAAGATATTCTCTGGCGCCGTTGTCATCATCGTCAAGGGTCATCAAGACATTTTCTGGCGCCGTTGCCGGGGAAGTGAGCAAGTAAAGAGTTTTCCCACAAGTCTTCATCAACTGTGCAAGTTATTTTCTGGCGGAGTTGCTGGACAAGTGGAAAGGATACCTCACAAACAAAGTCAACATCACCAACTTGTGTAAACACCTAAGCTTGGGGAGGTTGCACCTCTATGAGCATCATCTTACCCATCTTTTTACCTTCAAATCATTTTTTTTTGTCTTTTTTTTTTTGGTTTGTTATTTTATTTTCAGTTTTGCATTTTGTTTTACATTTATCATTTCGGTTTGCATTATTTAGTGTCATTTTATTTTCAGTTTTGCATTAAAAATTTAAAAATACATAAAAACTGGTGTTGCTTTTGATATGTATGCTAAGCTATGGAGGAAGGATATGTCAAAACTATGGGTTCCTACTATGAATATCGATCAAGCAAAAAAGGAAATAGAATGCTTGAATTGCTTGAACATCTCGATGATATGGCTACTGAGTTTTGTGAATTACATGATGCAACTTGCTGCTTTAGTAAAGACTATAAACACTTTCCCTATCAATGTAAACACTTTATTGCTTGGTTATTCAGCTTGGACATCGAGGATACCGCTCGTTGGTTAATTATTGGAGATTTCAACTTCTACAGATATGCTGAAAGTCGTAACCGGCCTGGGGCAAATTTCACCGACATTGAGACCTTCAATGAGGTGATCAGCTACTTAGGGCTCATTGAACTTCCCATCAAAGGGCGATCTTACACATGGAGCAACATGCAGGTCGACCCCCTTCTCACGCAGCTTGATTGGTTTTTCACGTCTAATGCTTGGACTACTAAATTTCCAAACACTGTGGTGACTCCCCTTGCTCGACCCACATCCGATCATGTGCCTTGCGTGATATCCATTGGTACTGCCATCCCTAAGGCGAAGGTTTTCAGGTTCGAGAACTACTGGATCAAGATGCCGGGGTTCATGGACAAGGTCCGTTCTATCTTGTCTATCCACTGCCCAGGTGACAGTGCTAAATGTATCTCGGCTAAACTGAAATTGCTTCGCAAAGGTCTAAAACAATGGAGCACTAGTATCTCGGTCATTAGCAAGCTGATTGATAACTGTAATGCCACTATTCTGATGTTGGATGATTTTGAGGAGACCAGACAACTTCATATCACGGAATGGAACTTCCGGAATGTGGTCAAATCCAAGCTGAGCCATCTACTGATGTGCAAACAAGTGTACTGGAGGAACAGATGTACTGCGAGATGGGCTAAGCTCAATAGTGAGAACACTTCTTATTTTCATTCCATGGCTACGATCCGGTTTCGCCACAACTCTATTGCCTCGCTGCTATGTCCAGATGGTTCTGTGGTCTCGGACCACACAGATAAAGCTAATCTACTCCGTCAGGTGTTTAAAGAGAGATTGGGCACTAGTGTTCCCATTGACCCCTTATTTGATTTCTCAACACTCACGACCAGACACCACAATCTGGAGTCACTTTCAGCTCCTTTTTCACATAAGGAGATAGATGATGCTGTGGCTGATTTACCCTCGGATAAAGCTCCAGGTCCTGATGGATTTAACGGCTTGTTCCTCAAAGTTTGCTGGCCTGTGATCAAATATGATTTTTATCGCCTTTGCGACGAGTTCTGGCATGGTTCGGTTAATCTCCAGAGTATTAATGATGCCTATATTACTTTGATTCCCAAGATTCATTCTCCATCTCGCTGCTCAACTCAGGCTTTAAATTGCTCACGAAATTGTTAGCAAAGAGGCTTCAGAGCAAGATCCTTGATATCGTTCATGCTAATCAATACGGGTTTTTGAAAACTAGGTCTATTCAAGACTGCATTGCATGGGCGTATGAATACATCTCTCAAGTTAAACAATCTGGTACTCAGGCGGTGATCCTGAAATTAGATTTCACCAAGGCCTTTGATATGATTGAGCACAATGCGATTATCAAGTTGCTGCAGTGTCAAGGCTTTGATGATCGTTGGATTGGTTGGATTAAAGCCATTTTCGCCACCGGTTCATCCTCGGTTCTCCTTAATGGTGTTCCAGGTAGAAAGTTTGCTTGCAAGCGCGGCGTTCGTCAAGGAGATCCCCTCTCCCCTGTGTTATTTGTGGAGGGTGCTGATCTTCTTCAATCAATGATCAATCATTTGGCCTCCATTGGTGTTCTTTCTGCTCCACTGCCTATTCCTGATACTGATTTTCCTGTGGTGCAATATGCCGACGATACCCTCGTGATTGTTAAAGCTTGCCCTCTTCAACTTCTAGCTCTGAAGGATCTCCTGCAGCAATTTGCGCTCGCTACTGGACTGACGGTGAACTACTCCAAATCCTGTATGATGCCTCTTAACATTGACTCCTTGAGGTTAAAAGAGCTTGCTGATCGCTTTGGTTGTGCCACGGGTACACTTCCTTTCCCGTACCTAGGTCTGCCCCTTGGCACCACAAAGCCCACTATCGCTGATCTCTCTCCGATTGTTGACCAAGTGGAAAGAAGACTCAATGCTTGCGCTCGTAACCTGGATTATGGTGGTCGTCTCACTCTTGTTCAGACCGTCCTTTCCTCACTCCCTCTTCATTATTTGGGCTCGATTAAAATTCCAAAAGGCATTCTCAAAGTATTTGATCGAGCTAGAAGGCACTGCCTCTGGGCGAAGGAAGACAGTACTGGTACGCCGCATTCTCTCGCCGCATGTCCTCTTGTTTGCAAACCAAAGCAGCATGGGGGTTTAGGAGTGAAAAATCTTGAGATGCACAACAATGCACTCTTGCTTAAATACCTCCACAAATTTTTCTCCAGAGCTGACACGCCATGGGTGAAATTAGTTTGGTCACTATATGATGAGGGCCCTCCTCAGGCTCAATCTGCAAGGGGATCCTTTTGGTGGAAGGATGTCTTTAGCCTCATTCACATCTACAGGAGTATCTCTCGCCCTTCTATTGGCAATGGGGAGACGACTCTTTGCTGGAAAGATTTTTGGCATCAAGGAGAACTCCTCTGTGATAAATACCCACAGCTCTTCTCATTCGCCTTACATGAAGACTGCTCGGTGGCTTCAATATCTCGGTCTGTTAATATTTCTGATGAATTTGCCCTGCCATTATCTACACAAGCTTATGATCAGTGGGCAGAGCTCAGGGCTACTCTTCAGCACTACCCTTTAGACCGCAACACTGCGGACTCTAGGAGATTTGTGTGGGGATCCAATACCTACTCGGCGGCTGCTTACTGTAAGTTTATATTTGCCTGGGTATCTTGTGACCAGGGGATCAAGCGAATTTGGAGTTCCAAATGTCTTCCGAAATTGAGGTGTTCCTTTGGTTGATGCATCTTGATAGGCTGAACACCAAGGACTTGATGGCTAGGAAACATTGGCAGGTTAATGGGGGCACTGCCTGCGTCCTGTGTAATTCTGGCACAATGGAAGACAGAGACCATCTTTTTTTCACGTGTCCCTTTGCTAGCACTTGCTGGAACTCTATTGATCTGCACTGGGATACTCAACGATCTTTTAAGGATCGGATGGAGTTGATGAGAGCTAGCTTCTCTGGACATTGTTTCCTAGAAATCTTTGCCTGCGCCGCATGGAATATTTGGAAGGTCAGGAATGAGCTCATATTTCAAAACATCCAGCATTCCTGGGGTAGATGGAAAGTGAAATTTCAATCTGATATCTTGCTTCACCAATTCAGGGTTAAAGAGACCTCGGTTCAACCTCTCCTAATTTGGATTAGATCCTTTACTTAGTCCCATTTTTTGAGCATCTTTTTTTCCATTTACTCTCATGTTCTCCTTTACTTCTTTTCTCCCACCCTGATGTAATTCCTTTGTACTGTCCCACCCATTTATAAAATTTAACCGTAGGGGCTTCCCCTACGGTAACGGTGCTCAAAAAATAGTGATCCTATAATTGCTTGTTATCGTGAAAATAAATTTTCATGTCCTGATATAGAACAAGTCGAGAAATATATTGCTTATGTTGCAACCTATGAAATAGACTCTCTTATTGATAATTGTTTTGCAACTAGTGATGAAGCTCGTGTGATGAAAGAACACATTTCTATTCTTCTTCAATTTTGCAAAAAGGAATTTAGTGATAATGTTTATGTTAAAGAAAGAATTCTTGCTGCCATGGAAGGTACTAATATCTTGCAGGAAGAGGATGATGAAAACATGAGCTTGGAAGAGGAAGTATATGAAGATGAGATTGAAATGGATATGGTCCATCCTAAGCTTGGAGAAGAGTTGTATCTCCCAACTTCACCTTCAACGAATGATAGTAACACTCAAACTCAAAAATCTATTGTTATTTATGAGAATCCATGTTATGATGAGTGTGAAACTGAAAATTCTATGGTCCTATATAATAACCCATGCTATTATGATGAAAATAATAATGCTCCTTTACTTTTTAATAATGCTACTAGTGAATTTATGGATGATAATGAGGAGTGTTGCTTAAATATGCTATATGATAATGCTTTAGATGATGGTCCGATGCTTATTGATAATCCTCCTTGTTTAGTGTTTACTACTTTATGTGTGGATAAAAATGATAAAAATGATAATCCTCCTTGTTTGTGATAATACGCTTACTCATGAGAGTCCTACTTTGTTATTGAATTCTCCTAATTACACCATGAAGGAGAAATTTGCTTATGTTGAGAAATATTTATGTGGTTTCCAATTTCTCTAATTCCAAATCTTTATTGCAACCATGATATTAAACTTGATATTGATCTTAATAACTATTTTGAAAGAGGAAAGCATGCTAATGAATTCCAAAATAAATTTAATGATCCTCTTTATATGCCTAAATTGTCTAAGTTGAATGATTCTTATGGTTATATGGTTAAACTTATTTCTACTACTTGCAACTATTATGAAAGGGGAGGTGATGAGAGCTGACATGGTCATACCCTTCTGGCACACCACTATTAGTATACCCGGTATGGCCCAAGACGGAAGCCCACCTAGTGGCCCAGGGATAACTTGAAGCACAAGACAAGGATTTCTATTCGTAGTCTATTAGGACTCTCATGTAAAACCCCCCTGCCTGCATATATAAAGACAGGGAGGGGTAGACAAAAGGGGATGCCCACAATTAGACATAGCATACGACATAGCATAGAGAGAACGCCTCTCACCATATCGCCCTGGCGGCCTCCAAGTAACCCCATATATCATCATAATCAGACAGGCAGGAGTAGGTCTTTTACCTCACAATGAGGGGGCTGAACCTGGGTAAATCCTTACTTGTCAGCCGTCCGGAACTACCAGCGCGCACATCTTCTACCTCAAAATCTACCTAGGGTACTCGACTCTAGGATTGCCGTGGGCACACCACGTCAATTGGCGCCGTCTTTGGGAAGAACAGCGTGCTGGATTTACGGTTGCGGCGGCCCCACTCTTCTTCGACAACGACGGCGACTCGCCATATCAGATCAGCACATAGGGATTGCGACTGATCCGATCCAATCTACAGCAAGCAACGACATCAGATCTACATCAACAACGGTGGCGACTCGCCGCTACGGATCAGCGCCAAAGGAATCGACAACAACATTGTCCCCCGTGTGCAGCTGATCTGATATACTCCAATCTACGTCAACAACAGCAACTTCATCAACTATGGTCGCCGCCTACCGCGCGAAGGCTCCCGCGACCCAATCGGGTAGCGGCGTTCCATTCGCGTGCTTGTGTGTGGTGGCGTCCGCCAGGCCGCATACGTTCGATCCAATCTTGTCGACTGAGCTACGGGAAGTCGACAAGCTGCTGCTAGAGAGTTATGATCCAGTCGCACGCAAAGGAGCAGCCAGGCCGCCACCTGCTAGTGCTACACATGCACACGCAGCCCGCGATCATAGGATTGGACCATCATCATTGATTGATCCCTGTCTTACGCATTCAATTTTTTATATCGATTATTCTCAATACTAATTGCATCATCTCGTAATTGTGTATGCACGCACGGGAGGATCTGTAACCGAGGAGAAAAAGGCATCACCACATGAATCCAAGAAGGAGGAAAGAAGCAATCAGTCGGGCTCACTACATCCTCCAAGCAGCCACGTGCTCGTCTAGGAGGCAGTAAGTTGAAAAGGCGGCCGGAGTGCTAATCGCACGTAGGTGCTTCAATCTTCAAACTTGACGCATCATTCGGGTGTTGCTCGTCACGCCGACCTGGACTACCGGTGCAAACCGCGGAACAACACATCGACTACTCGACAACTCGGGTGTGGGAGAATTTTAACTCCCACAACTTCATCGATAACCACGAAGACGATCGGGCGTCAACCGCATCAACACGAAAACCTGCTCCCTAGAAGGGCACTAGGTACCCTTGGGGGGCCTAGCACTCGACATCGACAATGACATAAGCTTCAACCGTAGCTATGCCGGCATGCGAGCAGTCAAGGTCAGCTGCGACATTACAAACCTCCGCTCCAACTACGACATGTCCAGTCGACCTAAGTGCGGGTAAGATTCGGCATAAATATTCCGTGGCTACAGACCCACATGACGACATCAAGACAGAAGAGGGACTCTGATCCTGATCCGACTCAGATTCGTAGATGGCAAAGGAGTAGCAAAATCTGTCTAGCACACATGCAACACATATCGACATATCCATGACATGCATGTACGTGGAAGAACCAATCAACCACAAGGAGCACCATAACAATGGCAGGGTACACGGTCGCATGCGCTCATGCATGTGTCAGATCACCCAGAATTACTCAATCCTTCTCATATGCTTTCAAATTATATTTATTAAATATTTCTATTTATCTACTAACTGGTTTATTTAAGGATGACGCCACGATTGCTGATGATTCTTTTTGAGTCGCTGACTCGCCACGCATCAGCGGAACGGTGCACCCGACAGACCGACGACTCGGGACGCACATGGTGTGGCCGCACTGCGCATCTTCGTCGGCCGCCCGACAACCGCCATCAACGCGTAAATAGGCGTAACTCACGCTCGGGGGTTGTCGATCAAATCATCAACAACAAGAGCGCGACATCCCGTTTCAAACTCGACCACATTCGACTCGTGACCATCGCAGCCGCATCATCGTCGACTACAACCTCACTCGCCTGCTCCCTGGGAGGGCGCCGCATGCACTCGGGGGCTGGCGCTTCGACATCTACAAAAACAACTTCCTCGCTGCACCGACGGGACGAGTTCGGCGCCATAATCGACTCTCGTGCCTTCTTTGACTCCGCAACTTCGACTCCGCATCGCTCAGTCGACAAAAAGGACTTGGGGGCTGGACGTGCGGCCGTCTCGTCGTCTTCCTCTTCAATAACAAAGTGTCTACATCAGCTCCGACCGCGCATACCTGACATACCGTCGACTCAGGAAGAAGGCGGCGTATGCATGCACCCTGATGCTCGGGGGCTGCGCCGCACATGTCGTGACAAACTCACCTTGGTCGCACCCAATCACTCGGGCGCTGCGCCGCGCAGGTTAAGAAAAATACAAAAACATCGGACACACCCGAATGCTCGGGGGCTGCGCCGTGCAAGGTCGAAACTTCATAATTCGCTTGACGCACCCGATGCTCGGGGTCTGCGCCGCACAGGTCGTAACAAATAAGTCAAAACCGGTCACTCGACCGGCTCGTCGATTTCGAAGATGAAAATCAAGCCAAGGCTGGTCACTCGACCGCCTCGTCGATTTGAGGGTGGCAATCAAACTAATACAAATTGGTCACTCAACTGTCTCATAGACAAAGAGCGGATCAAAAATTTATTGACTGCTGCAAAAGATTCAAAGCTTTGAGATTATCCTCAACTGCAAGCAATTAAGCACAATCTCGGGGGCTACTCCCATCGGGAGCGCTGTCGCGCACCCGATTGACTCAAAGACAAAAACATCAGTCGATCAAGAGACTCGACTCAGTCGAGAGCCAAAAAGTAGCGAAGCCAAAGAAGTTCCCGAGTTTTGTCAATCGAATGACGTTTCGGATGTTGCACGTAAAAGGTGCAAAGGTAAGACCCGCCGATCAGTCGAGTGGGCTAGGGACCACTCCTGCAGTGCTAAGTCCTTATAATTTTCCGTGTCAGCAGATGCGATGAAAAATCCTGGCGGACGCGCTAGGTAGCAAAATTGAAACTGCAGAACGATTCAGTAAGGCCTCTGCGGCATGAGTCGAATCTGACCAGCCTGTTCCGGGTTCGAGTCCGGGGACTCAGAGCTTGAAGTAGACTAGTAAGGTTTTGCCCAAAAGTGTAGTTAACTGCTCCCGATCCGTCGAGTGTACCAGGCCTACTATGTCAATATCCCTAGGCAAAATAAACAAAGCATCAGTCGACGTGTTTCTGACTCAGCATGCACAATCGAGACATTCTCGACTCAAAAATATATAGAAAAGTTCACGCGTATTACCGACTCAGCAAGCACAATCAAGACAATCTTGACTCAAAATATACATAACAAAATGAGCAAAGAATCAGATGGTGACATACACCTGCAAATGAGTCCATGCCTGATTCTACGAATTGACCAGGCACTCGGGGGCTACTCCCATCTCCAGCGCTCCCGATGAGCACAAGTCGATGCACTTCCGAATAACAAACTTCTCTAGCAAAAGCATCAGAAAACGCATCAAGGGCGCAAAGACCAATTCCAAGTTGTGCACCTCCTTGGACAACTCATATTTCATTTATACTCTCATCGCGAGGGCACTCGCTGCAGGCTCGAGTACTGCGCACTGGATTTTCAAAGTCGGGTTCTCTATAACTCGCACGGATTTCTTAAAGTCAGGTTCTCTATAACTTGCACGGATTTCTCAAAGTCGGGTTCTCTAAAACTCGTACGGATTTCTCAAAGTCAGGTTCTCTATAACTTGTACGGATTTCTCAAAGTCGGGTTCTCTAAAACTCGCACAGATTTCTTAAAGTCAGGTTCTCTATAGCCCGCATGGATTTATCAAAGTCGGGTTCTCAATAACCTGCACCGGATTTATTATTGGACATACACTGGATTTCTTATAAATGATTCAATTCACGAAGAATGGATAATTCAATCATCATATGGTCATCAACTCACCCGACGCATCTACTACGCCTACTCTACATACTGTTTTGATTCTCTACCCGATACTTCGAATCGACCAGACACTCAGGGGCTAGTGACGTGGGCATACCCTTCTGGCACCCCACTATTAGTATTCCCGGTATGGCCCAAGACGGAGGCCCACCTGGCGGCCCAGGGATAACTTGAAGCACAAGACAAGGACTCCTATTCGTAGTCTATTAGGACTCTCATGTAAAACCCTCTGCCTGCATATATAAAGACAGGGAGGGGTAGACAAAAGGGGACGCCCACAATTAGACATAGCATACGGCATAGCATAGAGAGAACGCCTCTCACCATATCGCCCTGGCGGCCTCCATGTAACCCCATATATCATAATAATCAGACAGGCAGGAGTTGGTCTTTTACCTCACAATGAGGGGGCCGAACCTGGGTAAATCCTTGCTTGTCAGCCGTCCGGAACTACCAGCGTGCACATCTTCTCCCTCAAAATCTACCTAGGGTACTCGACTCTAGGATTGCCGTGGGCACACCACGTCAAGAGCCCTCTTTATGCTACTAATAATTATATGGTGCAAGTAACTACTGTTTGTATGCAATTGAAAGCCTCTATTTATTGTTATTCACTTATATACAAAATGCCAATGCATAGAAAGAAAGTTAGACTTCGTTGTTATTACTTTTGTGCTTTGTTTTTCTCTCTACCAGGCTTCAACTTCTCTATTATTTTGATTGGCTTGAGAGCACCATGGGACCCTGGTATTATGCATGGAGCACTTTCCAAGGAAGAGGGACACACCAAAGGTCAAGCTCCCTCATGAGCTTCGTCCACAATGAATATCAAGTAAGAAAGCCTAGCTAAATGGCTATAAAGAAAGCGCTTTACGGGAGACAACCCGGTTGTTTTTATTTGAGATTTTCTTTGAGTCCTCTTGCTGTACCAAGAGACTTTGTTTTTAGTTTAGGTTCTGGAATTTTTAATAAAGTGCCAAGTTTTACCCATTTGGGTTTTGAAAGTTGCTTTTTCCATTCGGAGATTTTATTCCAGCACGAACCTGTGCACGGTTTGATTTTTCATTCCTATTATGTAACTCCGAATGAGCTGAAATTCGAACTATAGTTGCAAATTTTTTCCCTATGTAAGCATGAATTTTTTCAGATTTTTTCGACAAATTTAAGTGGGGTAAAAAAATGCATTGCGCTGCTGCTGTTTTTCTGGACAGATTCTGTCCCATTTAGTTTTATGCATTCTTTAAGCTTTTAACTTGAATCTTTTTTATCCAATTGGGCTTATTAGAAGTAATAAAACATTATACTCTTTCTGGACATGTTTCTTCTGTTTGTCTAAGGATTTCATACAGCAAGCAATTCTACTGTTTTGTGCCTACTAAAGTCACCTCACAGAAAAGAAATGGGAGAAACGGTGTTTTGAAGTTTTTTCACAGAGATTAGAGGAGATGCGCCAAGAGCTATACAAGGATGGTGAATACCATAAGCTTGGGGATGTGAATACAACCCCACTGAACCTACATACTCTCGGTTTGCACACGTCTAACTTCTGTTTTTCGTTCATTGCACTTTATCGCATAAACTTGGAACGTTTTTGTTCTTTTTGTTATTTCGGTTTGGTTTTTTGTTTGAGACCACCACTTTTTATTTATGTTATGAGATAGCTACTGGAAGTTTGGGTTGAATTAAATTGGGTGCTATAAAAATATTGGGAAGAGGATGTTTGAGGTTATTTAAAAGAATACATATTGTTCCATGATTCTTGTGCTTTGTTAATGAATATTAATATGCAAGTGTCTTTTCTAGAGTTATTTCTTATTCATGTTTTATATGCTGAATGATGCTTTACTTTGTTTAACATGAAATGGTTATCTCTATGGACACTTATGCATGCATTTAGATGGTCAACTTTCTCCCTCTTGGTAGCCCAAAAACTCCAACAAGTAAAAAGCTTGTTTTCCAACACCTTCAACCAAGTTTTTCCACTGAGTCCACCATATCTACCTATTAGCTAATATGCTATCCCAAGTATGTTTACCATGTTATATTGTTTTATCTATGCTTCCAAATTAAGATGCTCGTGCTATTGGGATTGTCATGGGTTAAGTTGGTTTAAAAGCTCTCACGAACTTGATGCACACATTACTTTTATACACTTAATAAACATGACCCATTGTGATTAAGATTATGATGTTTTGGGCCTGACAAAGGTCTTTGGTTGTGAGCTATCTCATACATGCTGACACGTGGCAAGTTTTCAACACTGCACTTTATTCTTTATGAAAGTTGATATCATGTTCTTTTGTCAATGGATGACAAACATTGCGTGAAATGAAGATGGAAAGTTAGTAAGTTCGGGCGAGTGGTATTAATGGCTAGAGAGACACCTGTGGCGGCTAACCTAAGCCATGTGGTTCATGGTGGAAATTTGCAACATAACCATAGTGGAGAAATCTATGACACATCTCACAACAGAAAAAACATGAGTAAAAGAAAGAGATGCTGAGATCTCCACTGTTTGCTTGCTTTGTCATTTGAACATGTGCCCATTTCCATGTCCTGGGGCAAAGGGTACCCGGGGTGATACTCTCTATGACGCCACTTTTATTCACGATGACTGTAACCTTCACTTGCTTTGTGGCCCAAGTTTAGTAGCCAGTCGGAGAGGTTTTTGTTTTCAAGGGGCATGAGGCTTTTGACCCTTACTTTGTCAAGCACATAACTCATATTTGCTTTCACTTTCAACTATTAATCACTAAAGATGCTATGATAGGGGTAATGAGAACTTCACACCAATGGGCACAACATGGCAAACATTAGCTTAAGTTGAAGCATTTGGAAGCTAGATAATACTCTTGCATGTTATTCCTCTACTTATTTATCTATCTTTCCAAAGTGTCCACCTTTTATATTCAGATTTCTATAAAAATACTCTATGACCAACTTAGGATATCTTTTACTTTTCATTTATGCATTCATTTGGTCCATAGAACTTTTCTTTCATGTTACACTTTGTGAATTATCATTGAACATCTTTACCTTGAATATTTGATATCTCTTGATAATATGTCTTGTATGTTGCTACTCTTTAATAAAGAATGAATCATTTGACTCTATGTAGCAATCATCTTTGATATCCTCTGTTAAGTAATAAAATTCCAACTCCATGTTTAGTTTTATCACCTTCATACTCGAGGACGAGTATAGGTTAAGCTTGGGGATGCTGATGCATGTAAAATGCATACATGAACTTTGCATTGTATTACTCATTTTTCATCCATATTTGCACCATATAAGGGTTATATCAATGTTTTATAACGATTTTGGGAATATTTCACACTTTCCCTATTTATTTGGAAGTAACCCTGCACTGTCAGACAACCCCTTTTCTATATTCTGATGTTTCAGGGACCCAACCGACGTCCAAATGACCTAATATTCCACGGGGATCATTTTTTGGAAGGAACAAGGCTTAGGAGCGAAGGAAGAGCAAAAGTGGAAGGCAGAGGGGCAAAAGAGGTGGGCCCATGCGGTCAGATTCCTTGGCTGCGTGGAGCACCCCATCTGGGCCCTCGAGTCTCCGATGCCGTCGATCTTCGTCTCAATGGATTCGTCTTGACCTAAAAACGACTATAAAAATAGTCCCCCGACACCTTTCAGAAGAGGCGCCGCAGAAACACAGAAAGCACGAAACAGAGACCTGGAGCTGCAGATTGGAGGGGGAAAACTCAGGCGGGGCGCTGCCGGTGTGGTCTCCACCTTCTCCAACGACTTCTCCACCGTCTCCATGACAAAAAGGGAGTAGTCCACACCTTGACTATGGGTTTGTGGAAATAACTTATGTATCTCTCCTCTCTCTTCAGCTTCACTAATTAGTGCCATATGAGCTGCTGAACATGATTATCTTTACTATTAAAGCAGAATGCGTGGTATGGTGTCACACTTCAAATGCCCTCACAATTCGTATTAATTACATTGCTTTGCCACCTATAAGTGGATACCGGTTCGCAAAAGGAAAAGAAACAAAAAGGGAGGAAAATAGGGAGGAGGCATATGGCGCACGCATGCACAACAAGAAATCAACCGATGCATGCACAACAAACCACAAACCGGACCGGATGTTTCTTCGCTAACAAACTTGCATGGACAACAAACATTTTCACGACCGAGAAAAAGACACCACTAACAACTTCTAACAAAACGGATAAGGATTCTTATCTTATCTCGACCCCAGTAATCCCGAGTCGCCTACCAAGTAACCATCCACTTAAATCTCTACGTACTCATGAAAGATAGTTTTGCTAGCTTGCCGTGTTAGTAGGGAAGTACGATCCAGAAATATCTCATGTATTGTTGAAAGATAGCTTGGCTTGCCGTCTTGGTAGGCATAGAGTCTCAATTTATATACTCCAGTAATCGATGTCTCGTGCATGAATGACTAATGCAGATCACTGATCACCACGGCATTGGCGTGGACGCCAAGCAGTAGCTGCAAGGTGATGGCGTTCAAACTGATGCTGCACCCTGGGCAGTTCATGTGCGAAGCATCCTGCCTCACCGTCAGCTGCCGTGGCCGCGCGCGCTGGGTCGGGGTTCAACCGTGACAAGGTCCCGCAGCCCCTACCCCCCTGATATATCAGTATACTCAATCCTCTCTATGGGGTATGATCTACTCTGTGCTCACTGATGACGAGATAGTCGTGCTCGGCGCCGCATAAAAAATAATCATGATATATCACCGGCGCAATCGAGTCCCTGCGAGAGCGCGTCGATCGAATGGATCGGCAACTGACCACCGCAGTCGTGAGGTCTAGCCATGGGGCAGTGGAAACACAGGCCGCTGCTCCCAGCGCTCGGCCTGGTCATGGGGTGTGGTCACTGATACGTCTCCAACGTATCTATAATTTCTTATGTTCCATGCTTATATTATACCAATTGCTACATGTTTTGTATACACTTTATATGGTTTTTATGCATTTGCTAGGACTAACCTATTAACAAGATGCCGTAGTGCCAGTTCCCTGTTTTCTGCTGTTTTTGGTTTCAGAAAAACTGTCAAGGAAATATTGTCGGAATTGGACGAAGAGGATACAGAGTCCCTATTTTTCTCGGGAGCTTCCAGAACACCGAAGAGGATAAAGAGGAGAGCCACGAGGCGGCCTCACCTAGTGGAGGCGCGGCCCCCCTTCTAGCCGCGCCACCACGTGGTGTGGGCCCCTCAGGGCTCCACCGCCTTCGCCCTTTCGCCTACAAATACCCCCGACAAAAAACACCCTAGCACCCGAACACTTTTCTAGAAAACATTACGGAGCCGCCGCCGCCATCAACCCTAGTTCGCGAGGGTTCAGAAGCTCTTCTCGGCACCCTGCCGGAGAACGGAATCATCACCGGAGGGCTCTACATCACCATGCCCGCCTCCAGACTGATGCGTGAGTAGTTCATCCCTGGACTACGGGTCCATAGAAGTAGCTAGATGGTTGTCTTTTCCTATTGTGCCATCATGTTTAGATCTTGTGAGCTGCCTATCATGATCAAGATCATCTTTATGTAATGCTACATGTTGTGTTTGCTGGGATCCGATGAATAATTGAGTACTATGTCATTTGCTTCATTATATATTATGTGAGTGCGTTATTTATGATCTTGCATGCTCTCCGTTACTAGTAGATGCTTTGGCCAAGTAGATGCTTGTGACTCCAAGAGGGGGTATTTATACTCGATAGTGGATTCATGTCTTCATTTAATCTGGGGGAGTGACAGCAACCGCTAAGATTGTGAATGTACTGTTGCTACTAGGGATAAAACAGTAGTTCTTTGTCTAAGGATAATTGTGCTACTTACATTACACACTTTACTTAATGCAATAATCTGTTGCTTGCAACTTAATACTGAAAGGTGTTGCGGATGCTATCCTGAAGGTGGATTATTAGTCATAGATGCAGTTGGATAACGGTCTATGTATCATGTTGTAATGCCCAAATTAATCTCACACTAGACACCATGACTTTTACATGCATCATTATGCAGTTCTTTATTCTGTCAATTGCCCAGCTGTAAATTTTTTACCCTCATGTATGCTATTATTATTTATGGAGAGACACCACTAGTGAACTGTGGACCCCGGTCCTTTTCTTTAAACTGATAATACAACCTACTGCAATCCTGTTACTTTCATTCTCTGCAAACAAACATCATTTTCCACACATACGTTTAATCCTTTGTTACAGCAAGCCAGTGAGATTGACAACCTCACTGTTAAGTTGGGGCAAAGTATCTTGGTTGTGTTGTGTGCAGGTTCCACGTTCGTGGTTGACACCGGTAGTGCGCCCTACCAAGGTCAACCGCAGCAACCTTCGGAAGAATTCTAGTTTCTTACTGGTTCGATAAACCTTGGTTTCACAACTGAGGGAAATTTGCTGCTGCACTACATACCTTCCTCTCGGGGTTTCCCAACAACACCACACCGATGCATCAGTCACCTTCATGCAACTCAACCCACCCTTGATCACGAGGCTGCTGACGGTAGCCGGTGGCGGAGGCGTAGAAGATGCAGGCACTGTCTTGACATCAAGCACCATGGGTCTCTAACCGGACCTCTGTACAATGGTATGGACAAAACTCCTCAGCACAATGTCAAAACTAGTCGGGTGTTAGATTTCGATTCAGTCGACTCTAGTCATGGAAATATGATTGGCTTAGGATCTCGTTCTGATGTGCCTAACTTTGATGGGGCTAACCCAAAGTGGTGGAAGAGGAATTGTGAGAAATACCTCAAAATTAGTAGAACTCATGAAATGTAATGGAAGGACTTGGCCACCATGAATTTCATTGACCAAGCTTGTCTCTGGTTACCGTCAGTTGAGAGTAAAGTAGCATTTTATAGATTCTCTCCCATTAATTTGGATGTACTACCATATTTTCATGCGCCTGTCTTATTTGGATATGTATTTTGTTTGCGCAATTTTGGTTCGTTTGAAACACTTTGATTGTGGCTGTTGTACGATTTTGGTCTCGCGATTTTGCACCGTCCATCTCGGAGGTTTTCATCAGCGGTCGCCGCTTGCAGAAAGTGCGGCAGCGAGCGCTACGTTCTATGCGGCAACTGATGTGACGGTAGACACATGCGGTACAACCTCAAGGGCGCCGGTGGCTACCGCATCTTCGCTGAATGCAAACACCCATGCCCGAACTGCTCCACGCCAGCCATCTATGAAGATTCCAGTCTACTAATGATAATTAGCCCAAGGTCCCAGGTTTGCAGATGATCGAAAAGGAAACGGTGTGAGTAGTTGAGTGCAACAACCACATGGAACTGCTGATCATGATGAGAAGATTCAATATTTCTTGAATGAATTAGAGCATCTCCATCGGGAGACCTCAAATGGTGTCGGGCAACGCTGCCGACAGAGGTGTTGCGGGCTCTGCTCCAAACTGCCGGCGGTTTTGGGGCCTCTCTCCACACCGGTTCCCCGCAAATCACAGACCCCAATCCGGTTTGTGGGAGACTGAGCGGTGGGGCTGCAGGCCCCAATCCTACGAGGAGTTGTTTGCCACAACAGCCAGCACGCCCAAGCGAGCCTCTAGTTGCTGAGGTGGGTAGGGCATGTCGGACACGGTTTGAGCCTCTTATACTACCGGCAACGTTTGGGGCGTTGTAAGAACACCTCAGACTACCAGTCCGAGATGCCCACGTTATGTAAACAGATCACGACCCCAATGATCAGTGCATCGCGATCACATAACCAACATGGTATACAAAGTTACATCATTCAAATCGAATAATACAAGACTTACATAAATAGGTGGTCACATGACCAAGTCTGCAATCATCGTCACACAGGACGAGATTAACTACGATATAGCGGAAGCTTGCGGCTAGTGTCGGCCCTCGTCACAACCAGACGCATTCCCACAAAGCAGTTGACCGGTGACACTCGGCTGGCGTAGTCATCGGCGTACTCCTCGTCCTCGTCGTACATCTCCTCGTTGTAATCTGGACGTTTGAATATCCAGGGACACAGCCATATGAGTACATTTACGTACTCGCAAAACCACCTCTAGGCTTAAGTTTTCATGGTAATGCAATAAAAGTGTTTGCGAAAACTGGGATAGCTGCTATATACAACTATAGGGTTTAGTTTTCGCAAAGATGCTTTTGACATAGAGAATACGACATCTCTATATCTTTGTTGAAGAAAACATTTAAAGATACAAATCTCTCTTGTAGAAATAGCATGAACTATTTCCACGTTTTGAAAACTCTTTTGTAGAACTTTTCAAAAACACTAGGATGGGGATACCCCCTTTTCTTTCCTTGAGATCGGACTGATTCCCTCCCCGAGACCAACCATCCTGACCCAACTTCTGTACCTCCCAGGTACCTCCTTGTTTCCTCCGAGAACATCTTTCTTTTGAAAACATGAAATTGCCCATACGCCTAGATCAGTGGCCTTTCCAACTGTCCATGACCATGGACACGGCTATTCGAATAGATGTACACTCTGCAGAGGTTGCGCACTTTACCCACACCAAACGGTCATTCCGCCGTGTCTGCCACGGCCCGTCATACTAAAGTATGCGGGGGTCCGGATAACACGATCAAAGCTTTCCACTATGTCCACCCTAGTATCGGGGCCTCGCGGTGGGTTTGTTCTCCCTGGCACCGTGTCCTCCACTAGACCCCTGGTCTCTCTTTAGGACGCCACACCGCCACGTCAGGAGACCCGCCGTAATCGTCCGGCGCCAATCCATTCATATGTGTATTGCCCCGTCCAGACGGCAACCCGGCTTCAAGGGTGTCGGAGAGTGACTCCCACGGAACAGGGGTAGACACACCCTGAAGAGAGGTTCGACGGGGGGACTGAACGCGGAGGTCAAACAATCCTCGAGAGGCACGACGACGGTGCTCGCCGGGCCTGGAGAGGGACTATCACGCCAGAGATGGACACCAGCCCGTACCTAGGTTCACGGCCCTCAGGAGGAGGTAAAACCGCTACTCCTGCTTGTCTGTATTGCACTGTGGAAGTTACAGAACAATGAGCTTGCCGAGGGCTCTCTTGAGGCGGTTTGGTGCTTGGAGAGGGACACAATGGTCGTCTTCCTCCTCCAGCAGCTGGCTATTCTATGCGCTTGGCTAAGGTTTCCTGGGCCTAGGAAGCAATCAGCCGACTGGAGATCAATCCGTGTCTATGGTGGAGCTCCTGCTCCTTTTATAGGCGCCCCGGGCTCCATCCTCGTGCTCGTGGGTTCCCACATGCCAGTGGCGCGAAGGAGCGGGAGTCCATCGCAGCTCATCCGTCCATGGACGCGGTCCATCCGTGCTAAAGTTGCGCGCCGTGGCCGACAGGCTGCAGACGGTGCAGAGCGGCTCGTAGGCGCGGCAGAGGTCGTGGTGGAGCCCACGCTGACGATCTTCTTGGAGCGTTGCGCCGTCCAGCCGCTTTATCACCAAAGAGGAAAGTCCTGGCTGTCCTGGCGCAGGCGGCGCGGCTTTGTTGACCCCTTTATCACCGGAAGGGCAACTGGGATGCTTGCGTCACCCTGCAGCTGCTGCAGGGGCCATGTGCGCCCCGCAGCGCTTGCTTAGCCGCGAAGTGTCTCCATAGGGCCGTGATGGCCTGTGGAGAGGTTTCCTGCTGACCTCTCTCCAGGCGTGGTGAGCCTTGGGGAGTCTCTTGAAGCGCGGTGTCCTCTTCAGGCCCCGACTTCCTCTTCAGGCCCTCAAGAGGAGATGCCTCTCGAGGGTCTCTCCAAGCGGTAGCTTGGTCCTTAGTCGTTTTGTCAGATCTGTCGCGGGCGAGGCCGGTAGGGAGTGGGCTATGCACACCCCGGTCCTCATTGGGCCGACAAAGGGCCCAGCCCCTATAGAAAGTATGAGAGCCCCAATACTAAAACAGACAAGCTTCCGGCTAAGCCCTACCCATATCAGGTAATGTGGTTGCACGGGTTAATTGTTCGGGCGGCTGCTAGGGCTGTACTTTGTTTTTAAAAACACCTCCATCACCGACTGTTCCCAACAGCTCGGGTTTTCGTAAAACACCTCCGATTGCTCCCAGCAACTCGGGTTTTATAAAACACTTGCTCGCCGATTGCTCCCAGCAGCTCGGGTTTTTCTTCCGAAAACACTTTGTCAAAATCAGGCTCCCATCCTAAGATTTTGAGGAAAGAATATAAAGATATACTACTAGATAAAATATGATTTTCTTTATAGCTCCTTCAACAACAAGGTGCCTAAAGTGAATACTTGTTTTCATAACACCTATTATAATCTAGTAGATAGCTTTGGCCAAGCAATATTTTGTAAAATAGTTTTTGGGTGGCAAAGTACCACAAAAGAAGTAAAACATGCATTATTTTATTTTGAAAACGAAACATCTTTTGTAAATAATAGGATGTATAGTGGTGAGGAGGCTTGCCTGGCTCAGCAATATGTCCCTGGTCTTGATCTTGATGTTCCTCAGGTTCACTCCTCACGTCCAGCTCCTTCCCGATCGTATCTAACGTCGCAAACAGGAAAAAGAGCAACACTCAAAATATAAGACAATGCCACAAGGACATAACAAACAACTAGCGTTAAACAAGACACTAAGCTAGCAATCAACAACAAGCAATTCACTTACCTAAACAGCAACAAACAACAGGTCCATATAGCGAACACACACAATGAACACACCTAATAAAATAAACACAACAATCCTAATTGTTAAGAAGGTACTTCTAACTACACACTTAAGCTAAACACCTCTTAGGGTTATTGGATTAGGTAACAGTTGTTGTTATATTAGTTCAGGAAATACTCCAGACAAAAGTATTTTAATAATTAAGAAAGTACTTCAGACAAAAGTATCCTATTATGCAAGCATTATCACTAGCATTAAGCACATTCACATGCAAGCATGTTACTAGCTCTGGGAGCACTTACTCTTAAGTAGTTAACCAACCAACAAAGTTTAACACCATTGCTCACACAGGTTGTTGATGAAGAGGTTCAAAGATGTAGGTGGCTTGCTTATTAAAACACTACGAGATATATTATTGCTGACAAGCAAGTAGCTAAATAATCAAACAAACATGCCACAAACACATCAGTGGTATACTGATCATAGTTACTAGTATCATACTCTTGTTAACATGATGGACTATACAAGTCTCCCCACTAAAGGTGACAAATGAACCTTCTACTAGCACAAACAATACTACAAACAATCAACTCTCCAATAAAGAGAGAGACCACAATCAACAGACACAATACTAACAATTGCATTTCACCAGAATCCCACACATGAGCTACTGTTTTGGTGGCACACTTGGTCATACCATAGTTTTGGAAAACATACCTAATGGTTGGATTTAAAGCCATTATGCTTATGGGCCTTAGTAATATACTTTATTTAAGTGAGAACCTTTTTACCAAAATCATAGGACTAATCTTTTTAAACATAGTATTAACAGTGAGATTTAGTAAAGATAAGAGTGCCAAAATTGGTTACACAAGTTTAATAAAAACAGGGATTAAAATAATTCATTTGCTACTCTTAAATGGTCCCGTTTTAGGAAATAAATAACTACTCACAGAATATAGCTCCTAAAAATAAACCCTTCTACCACAGTGCCACTAACAATCATATGAAGCTATGAAAATTGAATTTGCATAAAAAGCTATTACTAAACAGGAATTAAAAATCACCCAAATGCTACTGGTCCTAAAACCAAAATGACATTAGCTACTGTGTTAGGAATCTCCAGCATGCAAAGTCAATTTCTATGCGTAGGTATTGACTTAGGCTTTCTGTAGAAATTGGATTCACTTCATTTGGATGCTCCTAGCTCAAGATATCCTATTTAAGGTGGAAAAACATGCATTTTACTAGCTAATATGTTCAGAGCAAATTATCATCTATTTTTGTATGAAACTAGCACTGCATGTTAAAGAAAACACAAGTCTACTCCACAAAAATACTCCTAATAACTTTTCACAAACATATCTAACACAAACAATTAAAACTAGACACATACAAATAACAGAAAATAAAATTGTCCATTTTTAAGTGTAATAACCCACTGTTTTAGAAAATAATTCACCATGTGCAAAACATGAGCTGGAAATTTCTACCAAGCTAGGATATGATGGCTAATACCTATACCTAACCAAATAAATTGTATTTACTCCAAAAAGTATTTTTAATAATGAGCTAAAAATCACCAAAATGGTACTGGTGTCAATCTTAAACATGATAGAACTTTATTTATACACATCTCCTGCATGCAAGACTTATAGATCTAGGTAGTTATGGTTCTTAGCTTCACATAGAATTAAAGTTTGCAAGTTTTGGAGCTATAAAACTAAAGTTATTAAATAAATGGTGAAAACGATACTTTTTACTAGATTTACTCTAGCACACATATAAATACATATTTTTGCAAACGGCCAATTCCACATGGTTGGCAAAAAACACATGAAGCTAACAAAATTTAATTCACATCATTAGCATGTGCAGATCTACCACAAATGAATAAAAGCTACACCACAAAAATAACAGGAAATGAAAACAGAAAACATGGTTGACAGAAAAGGAAAAAGATCGGGCCAGATCCAGAGCTGGGCTGTGCCGCCCGAGCTGGGCTGGCCCATCTCCGCGCGCGCGCCAGCGAGCGGTTATGTGGCCGCCGGATCCGAGATGGACGGACACGATTAGACCAGGAGAGGTTCAAACAGAACCGTGGATCGCGAGATCGACGGGGCCAGGTCGTCTTCCTCCTCGCGACGCAGGTCACGGCGCAGAAACCCTAGAGGAAAGGAGGAGCTCGCGCTGCTCACCTCGGGCGCATGCAGGACGACGGCGAGGGGTGGTGGTGGATGCGGAGAGCTTGGGGAAGATGCCGGTGGCCGAAAATCAGGTCGGCGGGCTCCCAGCAGACGGCTCGGTCGACGACGCCCGCGGCGGCATGGCGAGGCTGAGGTGGCTCCGGTGCCCCTGCAAGCAAACGGAAATGTCTAAGAGGTTGCCCGAGAGGAGGGGAACGAGGTGGTGTCAATGGAGAGAGATGAGAGGGACGACATTGACGAAGAGCATGCTCGGAAGCTCCGGACCCGAGCGACGGTTCTTCGACGATTTCGAGCAGGAGAGGAGGAGAGCTTGAGCGGGCTCGCAGGGGGTGGGAGAGTGGGGCGAGAGGAGTGCTAAAGGCAAGGTGATAGGGGCAGAGGGGGCCTCGGCTGCAAATGAGGAGAAGGTGGCCGGCTCGGTTGTCACGGGTGTGGCATGGGAGAGAGGGGATGCTGGGCACGGATTGGCGATGCTGGGCGGTGGGGAGTGTCTGCCCGCACTGTAGCACGGCTTGGAAGTTAGCCACTGGCTTCTTGTCGATGGAGGGAAGTGGAGGGATGGGGAGATGTTTTCCTGTCTGCGAGGTGTTTGCTGAAATGCCACAAAGAGGATAGAGAGAGAGAGAGAAAAGGGCTAGGGGCATTAGGGTTCAGTCCAAAAAGGGTCCAGTAAGGGTGTGGGGATCCAATGATCGTCTAACACTAGAGTATGAGGAGAGGGGGTGTTGGTTTTAGATATTGATGGCATTAAGGCTTATTTGATTCGTCTAACACTAGAGTATTATGCTTAAGAGTTTAGGTCAAAAGGTTTAACCACAACTAGGCATGAAAGTGGAAATAGGCTATCTAATAATACACATATGGTCACCTTATGATGGAGCACTCAAAACAAGCATGGATTTGTGATCAAATAATTTTAAAACTTTAAGAAAGGTTATTTATGAGTAGTAGATATGGTAAGGATGAGGTTAGGTGAGTTGCATTTCCAACTTGAACAAAATCAACTCTAGTTGTCAGGCTCTAGAAATGCTAAAAATTAACAGGGGTTAAGATTGCTTTTCATCATTATATAATTTACTTGTTTAAGAATATTTCTAACCAAACATCTTAATAAGAGGGAAACAAGTTACAAGCATGCAAAACCATCAAACAAATATATATACTACTCCAATTCCAATAATAAACATTCACTTAATACAATCATAGCCACAAGTCACTCATAGGAATACACACTCAAGGCAAACAATTTAAGCACATATAAAATAGGTCAAACACACATACAATTAGATAAACAACCACACTTTAAGATAAACCACTATATTGGTGAGGTGGGGATGAATACAATAATGACAAGATTTTTGGAGGAAGAAGATTAAACCACTTTCTAGTAATAGTTTTTAAAGAGATATTAAATTAGGAGTTCTTAAAATAAAAGTTGCTAAGACTAGCAACACATTAAACTCAAAATCTGTTAGGACCCATTATATGGTCCTTTATAGTTTTTCAAACATAAGGCTTTTGGAAATACTTTTATTTTCTCAAATAATTGGTCTTTGGGTAATTGCTAAAATCAAGACATCATGGTAAATATAGTTTGTTCAAAAATAAGATATGATAAGATATGTGGACTATTTTACTTGTCATAACATTGATCACAAAGGAAATTTTTGTAACTAGGTTGAGTTCATAAGTTGATAATTAGGGAGGTCACCCACACAAACACAAACCATAACATGGCAAACAGAGCAAACAAGAACAACACACATCCATTAGCAAGACATTTAAAAAGGAATTGACGGCCCTAAATTTTGGGCCTTTTATAATTAAGTTTTTCTTGCTTCCAAAATTTGGGGCGTTACAGACCTTCCCCCCTTAAAAGAATCTCGTCCCGAGATTCCTAAGCGGGTACTAAGAGAGTGCAAGAAAAGAGGGTTTGATGCACCTTCATCTTCCGAGGTTGTTGCTTCTCGACTGAGAATTCCTTGTTGATGCGGCGTCTGATTTCTTCTGGAAGACTTGGGTCCTTGCTGAAGAGGTTGACATGTTGGTCGATGCTGATGTAGGGTTCTTGTTGAGTCGACTTCAAATGCTCCAGGATTGAGGGCGCAAAGAACAACTTGTCAAAACTCTCTAATAAAGTTAGCATACGTCTTCCCCCCTTTAAAGAGGGGACACAAGAAGGGTTAGAGTTGATGGTAAAAGTTGTTGTCGGCTTCAAGGTGTAGTTGGTCTGGAGTATCATGACGATCTTCATCTTGGTCGTAGCTCCTTGGTGCTTGGGGTTGATGTAGACACTTGTCCTGATATTGCCGTCTTGAGAGGTTAGCAGTTCAACACCGACCAAAAGTTTTCAAGCCTCACAGGGGTGTCAGGTCCGTAGACTTGACTCCCTTATGCTTCAAAATAAAACGAGGTGCGCTAAGAGCTACTAGATGCGTTAAAACTCGCTAGGTGGTAGGCGTCTTCCACTTCAACAGTCTTCTGTTTTCTTGTCGTTCTTGGTGTCTTGCTGGATATGATGTCTCCTATTGTGTCCACCTTCGGTTTGGCCGACGAAGAAAGTTGATGAAGACTTCCTTGGTTCTTCGACTTCGTGACGTTTATCACTAATCTTCAAGAGTCGGTTGTAACTAGTTAGCCCGAAAAGTTAGTGAAGGTACTTCTGGCTATTTGTCTCTGGTCGGGGCAAGTCGAGTTAATAAGGTTGGCGCATAGAAGGCACTTCTGACACTAGCTTTGTGGTCGATCTCCCGGTAGACAATCTTTAGTGCTGGTTGTCTTCATTGATGCTGACGTCGAGCTTCTTTGCCCGTCACGGCTTCAGGGCTTCACCAAATCTTCAAAGAGTAGAGGCTCGAACTGACCTTTGAGTCCTTCGTGTTGCCATCTGCAACTGAGACTTCCGTTGGCACTTCTTTTCTGGTCTCGGTTTGTTGGTCTCGAGTAGGTTAGTGGGTTAGCAACACGACAAACTGGTGTTAGATGTTACTCTAAAGTTAGATATGTTAAGTTAGTGATGGTATACTTGTAATTTCAAAAAGTTAATTAAATTAGGCAAGATCTGTCGCATCACGGAGATGGGCATCCAAACTTCGGCTTCTCTGGTGGTTCTAGAATTAATCACACAAAATGATGGATGAAGACCGTTACCTGACTTGCCGGTTAAGTTGCAGCATCTCAGGTTCTCAAGGTGGTTTTCTGCATCGCATACCGTTACTAATTCTCACGTGTTAAAGTTTAGGCCAGAAGGAAAACATTTTAAGAAGACTTCCAAGACAGGTTCACAAGTGCGTCAGGGTGCAGCAATGGATAAAGGGGCTAAAAAGGTTTTTGTGTAGAGGCAAAAGGATGTTTAAAAAAAGGGGAAGTATGTGCCTAAGTTGCCGAGAAGGCGTGCTTGTGAAACATACCAGCAAAACACACACAAGCAGTATGCATGCACACGAACAAGGCACACACAAACGATGAGTACACAATCAAAAATCACACCAACAACAAGTGCATAAGACACCTATAGTACCAAAAAAGGGCACTAAGCAATCATGATAGTCGAGTAATCCGACCAGGGTCATATCCTAGATGTCCTATGGGTCATGGTCAGTCCTACTTGTTGGGGTCTTCATTTCCTCGCTTGAGGCTCCTGCTGGAAAGCTTGAGACTGTCGAAGTTGCAACTGGAGTACCATTGTTGGGGTTGAAGTCTTGACAGTGAGACTGCTTCAGCAAGCAAGGGTTGCTTTGTAGCTTGTTTCTTCACTTGACGACCACCTTGATCTCGTATGCTGAAGTCTTGAGACTGAACGTCACCTTCTCGGTACTAGCTATTTAGGTCTCATTTGGGTTCATCGTCAAGTCTATACAAGTTTTGAATATGGACAAGATAATAGAGAAAACTCTTTTGAAATGCTTGAAATTAGAGAGGTAAGATAAACATATTTTTGAGAATAGGTGAGGAGTGGAAGCCATATTAGAACTTCCTGGATAGAAGTATATTTTTAAGAAATAGGTTTTTAGCAAAAATATTTCCTTCCTATGCTAACGACCATGCTAACTAAGGTCTCCTAAGGTTAACCTGGCTCTGATACCAAGTCTGTAAGGACACCTCAGACTACCAGTCCGAGATGCCCACGTTATGTAAACAGATCACGATCCCAATGATCAGTGCATCGCGATCACATAACCAACACGGTATACAAAGTTACATCATTCAAATCGAATAATACAAGACTTACATAAATAGGTAGTCACATGACCAAGTCTGCAATCATCGTCACACAGGACGAGTTTAACTACGATATAGCGGAAGCTTGCGGCTAGCGTCGGCCCTTGTCACAACCAGACGCATTCCCACAGAGCAGTTGACCGGTGACACTCGGCTGGCGTAGTCGTCGGCGTACTCCTCGTCCTCGTCGTACATCTCCTCGTTGTAATCTGGACGTTTAAATATCCAGGGACACTGCCATATGAGTACATTTACGTACTCGCAAAACCACCTCTAGGCTTAAGTTTTCATGGTAATGCAATAAAAGTGTTTTCGAAAACTGGGATAGCTGTTATATACAACTATAGGGTTTAGTTTTCGCAAAGATGCTTTTGACATAGAGAATACGACATCTCTATATCTTTGTTGAAGAAAACATTTAAAGATACAAATGTCTCTTGTAGAAATAGCATGAACTATTTCCACGTTTTGAAAACTCTTTTGTAGAACTTTTCAAAAACACTAGGATGGGGATACCCCCTTTTCTTTCCTTGAGATCGGACTGATTGTCTCCCCGAGACCAACCATCCTAACTCAACTTCTGTACCTCCCGGGTACCTCCTTGTTTCCTCCGAAAACATCTTTCTTTTGAAAACATGAAATTGCCCATACGCCTATATCAGTGGCCTTTCCAACTGTCCATGACCGCGGACACGGCTATTCGAATAGATGTACACTCTGCAGAGGTTGCCCACTTTACCCACACCAAACGGTCATTCCGCCGTGTCTGCCACGGCTCGTCATACTAAAGTATGCGGGGGTCCGGATAACACGATCAAAGCTTTCCACTATGTCCACCCTAGTATCGGGGCCTCCCGGTGGGTTTGTTCTCCCCGGCACCGTGTGCTCCACTAGACCCCTGGTCTCTCTTTAGGACGCCACACCGCCACGTCAGGAGACCCGCCGTAATCGTCCGGCGCGAGTCCATTCACATGTGTATTGCCTCGTCCAGACGGCAACCCGGCTTCAAGGGCCCAGCCCCTATAGAAAGTATGAGAGCCCCAATACTAAAATAGACAAGCTTCCGGCTAAGCCCTACCCATGTCAGGTAATGTGGTTGCACGGGTTAATTGTTCGGGCGGCTGCTAGGGATGTACTTTGTTTTTTCAAAAACACCTCCATCACCGACTGTTCCCAACAGCTCGGGTTTTCGTAAAACACCTCCGATTGCTCCCAGCAACTCGGGTTTTATAAAACACCTGCTCGCCGATTGCTCCCAGCAGCTTGGGTTTTTCTTCCGAAAACACTTTGTCAAAACCAGGCTCCCATCCTAAGATTTTGAGGAAAGAATATAAAGATATACTACTAGATAAAATATGATTTTCTTTATAGCTCCTTCAACAACAAGGTGCCTAATGTGAATACTTGTTTTCATAACACCTATTATAATCTAGTAGATAGCTTTGGCCAAGCAATATTTTGTAAAATAGTTTTTGGGTGGCAAAGTACTACAAAAGAAGTAAAACATGCATTATTTTATTTTGAAAACGAAACATGTTTTGTAAATAATAGGATGTATAGTGGTGAGGTAGCTTGCCTGGCTCAGCAATATGTCCCTGGTCTTGATCTTGATGTTCCTCAGGTTCACTCCTCACGTCCAGCTCCTTCCCGATCGTATCTAACGTCGCAAACAGGAAAAAGAGCAACACTCAAAATACAAGACAATGCCACAAGGACATAACAAACAACTAGCGTTAAATAAGACACTAAGCTAGCAATCAACAACAAGCAATTCACTTACTTAAACAGCAACAAACAACAGGTCCATAAAGCGAACACACACAATGAACACACCTAATAAAATAAACACAACAATCCTAATTGTTTAGAAGGTAGTTCTAACTACACACTTAAGCTAAACACCTCTTAGAGTTATTGGATTAGGTAACAATGGTTGTTATATTAGTTCAGGAAATACTCCAGACAAAAGGATTTTAATAATTAAGAAAGTACTTCAGACAAAAGTATCCTATTATGCAAGCATTATCACTAGCATTAAGCACATTCCCATGCAAGCATGTTTCAGCGGTAGGTGACGTGCCCGTCAACAGCGAGGCGCCCGTGGTGACTTCGTCAACCTCAAGATATGCCGGACCAGTATTTCGGAGGTGCTCATAGGGGTAGGGTTTGCGTGTGCGCAGTCATAGGGGTGTCTGTACGTGCGTGTTTGTGAGCGTCTGCGTCTGAACTGTGTTTCTCAAAACAAAAAAAGCTCTGGGAGCACTTAATCTTAAGTAGTTAACCAACCAACAAAGTTTAACACCATTGCTCACACAGGTTGTTGATTAAGAGCTTCAAAGATGTAGGTGGCTTGCTTATTAAAACACTACGAGATATATTATTGCTGACAAGCAAGTAGCTAAATAATCAAACAAACATGCCACAAACACATCAGTGGTATACTGATCATAGTTACTAGTATCATACTCTTGTTAACATGATGGACTATACAAGTCTCCCCACTAAAGGTGACAAATGAACCTTCTACTAGCACAAACAATACTACAAACAATCAACTCTCCAATAAAGAGAGAGACCACAATCAACGGACACAATACTAACAATTGCATTTCACCAGAATCCCACACATGAGCTACTGTTTTGGTGGCACCCTTGGTCATACCATAGTTTTGGAAAACATACCTAATGGTTGGATTTAAAGCCATTATGCTTATGGGCCTTAGTAATATACTTTAAGTGAGAACCTTTTTACCAAAATCATAGGACTAATCTTTTTAAACATAGTATTAACAGTGAGATTTAGTAAAGATAAGAGTGCCAAAATTGGTTACACAAGTTTAATAAAAACAGGGATTAAAATAATTCATTTGCTACTCTTAAATGGTCCTGTTTTAGGAAATAAATAACTACTCACAGAATATAGCTCCTAAAAATAAACCCTTCTACCACAGTACCACTAACAATCATATGAAGCTATGAAAATTGAATTTGCATAAAAAGCTATTACTAAACAGGAATTAAAAATCACCCAAATGCTACTGGTCCTAAAACCAAAATGACATTAGCTACTGTGTTAGTAATCTCCAGCATGCAAAGTCAATTTCTATGCGTAGGTATTGACTTAGGCTTTCTGTAGAAATTGGATTCACTTCATTTGGATGCTCCTACCTCAAGATATCCTATTTAAGGTGGAAAAACATGCATTTTACTAGTTAATATGTTAAGAGCAAATTATCATCTATTTTTGTATGGAACTAGCACTGCATGTTAAAGAAACACACAAGTCTACTCCACAAAAATACTCCTAATAACTTTGCACAAACATATCTAACACAAACAATTAAAACTAGACACATACAAATAACAGAAAATAAAATTGTCCATTTTTAAGTGTAATAACCCACTGTTTTAGAAAATAATTCACCATGTGCAAAACATAAGCTGGAAAATTCTACCAAGCTAGGATATGGTGGCTAATACCTATACCTAACCAAATCAATTGTATTTACTCCAAAAAGTATTTTTAATAGTGAGCTAAAGATCACCAAAATGGTACTGGTGTCAATCTTAAACATGATCGAACTTTATTTATACACATCTCCTGCATGCAAGACTTATATATCTAGGTAGGTATGGTTCTAAGCTTCATATAGAATTAAAGTTTGCAAGTTTTGGAGCTATAAAACTAAAGTTATTAAATAAATGGTGAAAACGATACTTTTTACTAGATTTACTCTAGCACACACATAAATACATATTTTTGCAAACGGCCAATTCCACATGGTTAGCAAAACACACAGGAAGCTAACAAAATTTAATTCACATCATTAGCATATGCAGATCTACCACAAATGAATAAAAGCTACACCACAAAAATAACAGGAAATGAAAATAGAAAACATGGTTGACAGAAAAAGAAATAGATCGGGCCAGATCCGGAGCTGGGCTGTGCCGCCCGAGCTGGGCCGGCCCATCTCCGCGCGTGCACCGGCGAGCGGTTAAGTGGCCGCCGGATCCGAGATGGACGGCCACGATTAGACCAGGAGAGGTTCAAACAGAACCGTGGATCGCGAGATCGACGAGGCCAGGTCGTCTTCCTCCTCGCGACGGAGGTCACAGCGCAGAAACCCTAGAGGAAAGGAGGAGCTCGCGCTGCTCACCTCGGGCGCATGCAGGACGACGGCGAGGGGTGGTGGTGGATGCGGAGAGCTTGGGGAAGATGCGGGTGGCCGAAAATCAGGTCGGCGGGCTCCCAGCAGACGGCTCGGTCGACGACGCCCGCGGCGGCATGGCGAGGCTAAGGTGGCTCCGGTGCCCCTGCAAGCAAACGGAGATGTCTAAGAGGTTGCCCGAGAGGAGGGGAAGGAGGTGGTGTCAATGGAGAGAGATGAGAGGGACGGCATTGACGAAGAGCATGCTCGGAAGCTCCGGACCCGCGCGACGGTTCTTCGACGATTTCGAGCAGGAGAGGAGGAGAGCTTGAGCGGGCTCGCAGGGGGTGGGAGAGTGGGGCGAGAGGAGTGCTAAAGGCAGGGTGATAGGGGCAGAGGGGGGCTCGGCTGCAAATGATGAGAAGGTGGCCGGCTCGGTTGTCACGGGTGTGGCATGGGAGAGAGGGGATGCTGGGCACGGATTGGCGATGCTGGGCGGTGGGGAGCGTCTGCCCGCACTGTAGCACGGCTTGGAAGTTAGCCACTGGCTTCATGTTGATGGAGGGAAGTGGAGGGATGGGGAGATGTTTTCCTGTCTGCGAGGTGTTTGCTGAAATGCCACAAAGAGGACAGAGAGAGAGAGAAAAGGGCTAGGGGCATTAGGGTTCAGTCCAACAAGGGTCCAGTAAGGGTGTGGGGATCCAATGATCGTCTAACACTAGAGTATGAGGAGAGGGGGTGTTGGTTTTAGATATTGATGGCATTAAGGCTTATTTGATTAGGCCACAATGATAAGATGGATTAGTCAATCCGTTGGCTAGAAAATAATGAGACCAAGTGGAATGATTAGAAGGGACCTAGGTGCAGTATTATGCTTGAGAGTTTAGGTCAAAAGGTTTAACCACAACTAGGCATGAAAATGGAAAAAGGCTATCTAATAATACACATATGGTCACCTTATGATGGAGCACTCAAAACAAGCATGGATTTGTGATGAAATAATTTTTAAAACTTTAAGAAAGGTTATTTATGAGTAGTAGATATGGTAAGGATGAGGTTAGGTGAGTTGCATTTCCAACTTCAACAAAATCAACTCTAGTTGTCAGGCTCTAGAAATGCTAAAAATTAACAGGGGTTAAGATTGCTTTTCATCATTATATAATTTACTTGTTTAAGAATATTTCTAACCAAACATCTTAATAAGAGGGAAACAAGTTACAAGCATGCAAAACCATCAAACAAATATATATACTACTCCAATTCCAATAATAAACATTCACTTAATACAATCATAGCCACAAGTCACTCATAGGAATACACACTCAAGGCAAACAATTTAAGCACATATAAAATAGGTCAAACACACATACAATTAGATAAACAACCACACTTTAAGATAAACCACTATATTGGTGAGGTGGGGATGAATACAATAATGACAAGAATTTTGGAGGAAGAAGATTAAACCACTTTCTAGTAATAGTTTTTAAAGAGATATTAAATTAGGAGTTCTTAAAATAAAAGTTGCTAAGACTAGCAACACATTAAACTCAAAATATGTTAGGGCCCATTATATGGTCCTTTATAGTTTTTCAAACATAAGGCTTTTGGAAATACTTTTATTTTCTCAAATAATTGGTCTTTGGGTAATTGCTAAAATCAAGACATCATGGTAAATATAGTTTGTTAAAAAATAAGATATGATAAGACATGTGGACTATTTTACTTGTCATAACATTGATCACAAAGGAATTTTTTTAAACTAGGTTGAGTTCATAAGTTGATAATTAGGGAGGTCACCCACACAAACACAAACCATAACATGGCAAACAGAGCAAACAAGAACAACACACATCAATTAGCAAGACATTTAAAAAAAATTGACGGCCCTAAATTTTGGGCCTTTTATAATTAAGTTTTTCTTGCTTCCAAAATTTGGGGCGTTACAGGCGTGCTGGTGTATGGAGGCTCTCCCAGTCCGCAAATCGGTTAGAGGTCGGTTTCGGGGCTCCCGGTGGAGATGCTCTTAATTGTGGCTAGATTCGCATTGCGTAGTACTGTATGTCTATCTTGCTCTATAATTTTGAATTTCCTAGCTACTCTAACAAATGGGCACTTTAATTTTTTTTTACAGGCATACCCTACAGGTATGGCCGCGTGGCCATAGGTCAATGAACGGTACCCACGTCTGGAGCAATACCCAAGATTCTTGGAGACAAATTGTGCTATTTGTAAGAAAATTATACTTCGTTTCCTCTCCGTCTTAGTTTCATTTCATTTTTTCTATAATAACTAGATATTTTGTAAGGTTGTACTTTTTTATCACACTTGTTTGTCTTCATGCACAGGAGGATGGCTCCAATGAGTTCTGTGACTTTCAGTCAGTCTCACTGAACACTACAAATCATATCATTAGAGACATAGAGAGCATCGATATGGTAGTTCGCATCAGGCACAATTGTGACGCTAATTTGTCTCAGTGTGGTCAGTTCACCTTCAGATTGAACCAATCGCTATTGACTGTACCATACATGATTGCCATGTCAGTTTAGTATATCATTTCAGAAATCCCTTTGTTTTCCAAATGTATTATTGTTTTATAGCTACAGAAATGGCCATTTATATTGTGGTAATTAATCACGGAAGAAACTGGCGGAGAACTGGATCTCTCTTTGAAAATATTTGACTGGTGGAAATTACCTCAGTACCAATCATGGCTCTACACACCGGCACGCAATCCGTAGTTAATATCGAGCCTCTGAGCTCCATGTTCCGCTATTTTTTTCATTCCTGCAAAACATATCGTCTCTATAATTGTCGATAGTGGATAATGGTATGGGCTATGGGATTAACTACGGCGAATTTCAAGATTTGGATAAAACTTTAACACACAACAACGAGTGAAAAGTTGTTGGAGTGGGGCTGACTACAAAGTATAGTAAGAAAAATGTTGGAGTGGGGTGATTAACAAGAACAATTGAGGCGGAATGGTGAAACAAGCTCTTGCTGATGTTCGCTGGGTGCAGCATTTCAAGTCAACTATTATCCCTGCTTATTTACAACAATTCACCGAGGTTTGGCAGATGGTGCAAAACATCCAACTTCGCGAGGATATTCGAGATATTATAACATGGAAGTGGACTACCAATGAAAAGCTCTTTGTTCGACCAGCTTCATTTTGAAGGTTACATAAGGTTCAACTGTCACCTCACGGTTTGGGATTCAGATGTCCCACACAAGTGCCAATTCTACGCTGGTCTTGCCGTGCTCGAACGATGCCTGACTACTGATAACCTCCAAAAACGTGGAAATATGGAAAGAAAGGAATGAGAGAATCTTCAATGGGCAGGAATCATCTGCCGTCAACACATATGACAAGATCACTGTGACCGTAGTCGACTGTTGCAGCGCCGGGAGGATCAGGGTGCATGTCCTAGCACCTAGACCACAGGAACCAGACTAGAACTGCTGATTAGTTTGATATCTTGTATTTTACATGGCCCCCTTTTTTGTATTCTTTTTCGGTTATGCCTTGTACTCCGTACTTTTCCTTCTTAAATAATAAAGTAACGATATCTGCATTTCCTCAAGAAAAAAACCTTAAGCCGAGGGGCTGGAGAAAAATGAGAAGGGACAACAAATGCATCATTTCCATACCCTTATCCGTTTGGTTTTTATAAAAAGAGGGGGAGGGCAAAAGGAAGGAGCAAGGGCGCGCGAGAGAGGGTGAAGTGGGGGAGGGGGAGAGAGAGGGAAGGGGAGGGCCTGAGGAGTAGGTGGGGGAACTACATACTCTTCATCTTAATCGGTTGAAGTTTGCCACCATTGAAATGTTGACTAAAAGGATGCCTTCGTCGCATATCCCTTTACATAGTTAGGGCTTTTCATGAGCATTGTGTTAACCTATGCGGCGATTTTTTTTTGGAGAACCCATAGCAAAGCATGGGCCGTCAACTAGCTTAATGCCCGCGCGTTGCTACGGGTTCAAGAAAAGACAAGCAAATAAGAAGTGCATATAGAGATGTTTTTTCTGTTTACAATATTTACCTTCATTTATGTTTACATGTCTAATATGCATCATTATAAAACTGTTGCAAAGAACGGGCATTCACCTAGTGGTCATATATGTAATACCTTTGTGGTGGATCTCTTAAGTTGATATATGTTATGATGATTGCAATTATTATGTCTTTGTTATGAAAGTAGATGCATATTATGTACCCCGTTCTTGTCTATGCGTTTTGATCCAACATGTGTATGAGGGTGTGTGAGGGGGAACGTGTGCATTAGTTGGAGTAACGTGGGGTGGTTTTGTGGTAAGTTGACAGCAATACCGTGATCCACTTTGGTTTTTACCTTACTTTGTTGCCTCACTAGGGATAAAGGAATACCATGCTACCGGGGATATGTGGGTGACATTGCCACTATCACCATGACTAGATCTAGCATGTTCTTATTTAAATTTCATGTCATTGAACTTAAAGCTATACTCTGTTTATCTTAATTACTGAGGTGTTATGATTTAGTTCGCATCTTGGTGGAGTATAAGAGAGATTAATAACCAAAAGATCTCTATGTTAGGATGTGATGCCCATATTATTAATAACTTGTCTTGTTGCAATCTCATATGTCAATTCCTATGTTCCATTATCTACCACTATATAAAAGAGAGAGTGTATTTGTGAAACCATGAACCCCAGTCCATTTTTAATCATAAGAAATAACTTTCCAACACTTTATTAGCACTTTACATTTTCTGCCATTTGAAAATCCGAAAATACGAAAACACTTTTACATCTTGGAAACACCATACAAACCTCAAAAATATCAACCATTATCATTTATACCGTCCTTACACTTTCATTTACCATCATTGCAATTTTATTTAAGTTTTGCATTTGTTATCTTTATATCTTTTATTTACTTGGGCTTATTACTCCTGTGCCCCCAAGTCGTAAATTGAGCTCACTTTTCCCCAAGCTCCAATCTTTTGCTCACTTTTCCCCACTTCCTTAGCCGAAACTCCCACAACGCTCATAGTGGTCATTTGCGGTCAATTGCCGTCTTAACCGTCAAGTCTGACGAGTGGGGCCACGATGGACTGTGTTGACTCGCTCGTTTTCGAATCTAAGATTTGAACGGTGCAAAATTCGAATTTTCAAATTTGAAAAAGAAATGTGAAAAAAATCTCGGATGTTGCTAATGATAATATATACATGTGTTTAAAATTTGAGTGTGAAATATTGTATAGTTTGGTCTGTATAAAAAAGACAAATTTTTAGATCTGAGATCTAGATCTAGAACAGTACAAAGTTTGAAAAAATCAACTTTCGAAATTAAATGTGAAAAAAATCTCGGATGTTGCCAATGATAATTTATACATGTGTTCAAAATTTGAGTATGAAATATTGTATAATTTGGTCTGTATAAAAAAAATTCTAGATCTGAGATTTTGATCTAGAACATTGCAGAATTCGAAAACGTCAACTTTCGAAATTAAATATGAAAAAAATCTCGGATGTTGCCAATGATAATTTATACTTGTGTTCAAAATTAGAGCGCGAAATATCGTCTCGTTTGACCTGTGTAAAAATGAAAAATTTGTAAAATATTTGACTATACGTGAGTTGATGGGTGGCTGGCTAGCTCGTATACGTGAACGACGCAGTGCTCGATTCACCTGCGTCCGGCCTCACTTTCCACTCTATCGTGCTCAGGGTGAACCGAGCGTCCTAATGGGCAAGGTGTTATGCGACAGAGAGAGGGTTTCTCCACGATCACAAGCGGGCGGCGCCGTTGGACTATTGTCGAACACCTTGAGTGCGCGATCTGAGCATGCCAATGTTGGCATCAGCATGTTCCCACCGATTCCTAACTAATTGGGAAGCAATCTTTATAAGTTTGTGTGCAGAACTGGATTTCCTACAACTTTCAAGTTATACGGGTTTGCTAGTTTTGAACTTTCTCTATTGTGTTTTCGTGAAAAACAGATCTAGTTTGACCTCGCAGTCCACTTTATCGTGCTCAGTGTGAGCCGAGCGTCCTAATGGGTAAGTTTTGACGCGCGAGGGAGGGCTTCTTCGACTACAACGAGCGAGCGGCGCCGTCAAACTACTGTCAAACACCATGAGGGCGCGATCTTGACATGCTCATGTCGGCATCAGCATGGCCATTATCATATCACAGTTTGTGATAAAGTGGCTAAATTCAGCACATATGTGTGCCATGGTATGGGAACAACGTCGCCGAAGCAATTTTCAAAATTCTTTTTAAAAATATCATTTTCTATTTTCTAAGTGCCGAAAATGACTTTTTTTGTGAAGCAAGTACATAAAATATGGTCCAAAATGACACCCATTTAATTTTCACAAAGATTAGTATATATTTGATAGATAATCCCTAAATATGAGAATTTTCCTTGCTTTCTATCAGAATTCCCCTCTTTAATTGACTTTATGTCAAAATGGAGAGCATGGCTATTCATCAAAAGTGGTCGAATTTTCAAAAACTATCGACGGTTCTGTGTTGTAACCACTACTTGTGTAACTTAAAATTATTTTTGTAACAATTTCAGAGCAAACTATCACACAGTTGTAGTTCAAATTTGAATTACTTTCGAAAAATTGACATAAAGTCAATTAAAGAGGGTAATTTAGATAGAAAGCAAGGAAAATTCATATTTAGGGAATGTCCATAAAATATGTACTACTCTTTGTGAAAATTAAATGGGTGTCATTTTAGACCATATTTTATGTACTTGCTTCACAAAAAAAGTCATTTTTAGCACTTAGAAAATGGAAAATGATATTTCCAAAAAGAATTTTGAAAATCGCTTCGGTGACGTTGTTTCCCATACCATGGCACACATATGTGCTGAATATGGCCACTTTATGTAACATCCCAAAACTTTGGTATGTTTAAAAATCACTAAAATTTAAAACTTTTGTTTTGAATAAATTGAAAACTTTAAAACATAATAAAACCAAATATAAATATCATTATAGCATCTTCAAAAGGTTTACATTCTTTAAAGACTTAAGTAATCACTAATCTCAAAATTGAATTAAGTCAAAAAAAAATATGTTGTTTAGAATATTTCTTAAAACATCAATATGAAATTTGATAAATGATTTAGAAGCTTTCAAAAACATTTGTAATAATAAGATTCTTTATAAGTATTTGATTTCAACAACTTAGTGATAGCTATTCATAAATTAAAATAATATTTACAAATGTTCTTTTAAACCATTTAAAACATGATATATTTGCCAAATGGTTTCCATTTTTTTACCTGAGTTCAAAACATAGTTTGGAATTTTCAAGTCTATAGTTTATACCTTTAAAACTTCATAGATTTTATAATTAATGATTTATCTAAATAGGCATTTCAACAACTTAAATTATTTTTATCAATTTGTAAAACATAAAATGATTTTCATGAATACATTCAATATAAGAAATGAAATAAATATAGAATATTTTCCAAAGGTATTTCATGGAGTTTTCAAATGATTTATCATAATATAAAACTTAATGGTGCACAAAGTTTTTTGAATTAAAATGAATACATTATATTTCCCTCTTCATTTCAAATAGTTGTGTTATGTTATTTAATATTGTACTAAAGCCAAAAATGATTTAATATTGGAAAATGAGTTTAATTAACTTAATTTCAAACTTATATAAGTGTTGTATTTTTATTAACTTTATTTAGCCAAAAATAAATTTTATTAAGCCATATTTGCAAATTTGACATAAAGTGTCAAATTTCTATTTAAGCAATATTTCAAATTTTGAAATTTTTAAAAGTGTTCAAATCATTCCCACAACTAGTTTAACACAAAGATATTGTTTTTACAAATTTTTAGAAATTTACTTGACTTGATTTGGAGTCTTAAATCAAAAGTTATAAGAGAAATCAGAAATCAGAAAAAGAAAAAGAAAATCACTTGTGACGTCAGCGATGACGTCATCACCTTTCTTCAACCTCCAGCGAAATTCACGCGCCCGAAACCACCGGCGTTTCCTCCTTGATTGCAGGCGATTAAGTCCCTTTAATCTCACCCCGAGCCTACCTATTTGAAGCCCACCCCCTCCTCTCCGTTTTCCCCCTTCTCCTCCTCCTTTTTATGCCGCTAGGCTGACACAAATGCTCGCCGGAGCCGCACCGCCGCCGCCGCCTTTTCTCCGTTTCCCGGCGAGGTGAGCTTCCCCCGTGTCCGAGGCCGTGCCCCAACGTTTCCTCGCGTCGTCGCGCACCTCCTCACCCCTTCCTCGCATCTCTCCCGCAGCCGTTCGTCGAGGAAGGAGGCGACCGGAGCTTCACCGACGTGAGCAGCGCTCCGGCCGTGCATCGCCGCCGTTCGGAGATGCAATCGGCGCTGCCACCGCGCCCACCGACTTCGTCGCGACCTCCCGCATCCCGCCGTCGTCTCCTCGAAGCCGGGGACACACCGCAGCGACCGGAGCGTCCACACCCGACGCCGGCGCCACCGTCTTCTTCGCCTCCGGCCACCGGCGCCGCCCCGTCCTGGTCAACGCGGCCTCGGCCGTTCGATCTCCCATCAACGGTGCAGATTAGATCCAGGCCGAAGAGGTATGAATGGATCTGGACCGCACGATCCTCTTTAGATCCTACGGCCCCTGTTAACCCTAGACCCGAGCCAATCACAGCGCGCCACGTCGGCCCAGCCTTTTCTGGATTTATTTTTCGAATAGAATTTATTTGACAGTTTTGCAGAATAGTCCCTATATTTCAAACCTTCATAACTTTGTAACCACAACTCCAAATTAGACAAATTTTATATCATTGGAAAGCCCTTGACCAGTAGAATCTTTTGGTCTTGTTAGAATTTAAATTTGACTAGTTTAAATAGATTCAACTTTCAAATTAAGAGTTTGAGTATATTTGACATAGATTCAAATTCATCTGTCCAAAAATTGCAAATAAAATATTTTTGAAAAGTTTAAGATATGTAGAATAATGATCCACTGTTAGAAATAATGTTTGAACAATTTTAAAAGAAGTTTATATTCAGAGACTTATTTGATTTAATTTGGCATAATATAAACTTTTATTAATGTATTTAAATCATTTTTCTCTGCACAAATGTCATAAATAATTGTCCTTGTCCAGATAAACTCAAATTCATGTTTAGTAATCTATTTCATAACATTAATATGTAAGTGTTGTTTAAAACCTTTTAAATGATATCAGTACATTTGTAAGTGTTTTTAAATGTTAATGGTTAATTAAGTGTTAATAAGAATGTGGTTTAAAACTTTATGCCATTGCAAATAACTAGGCTATATTTAATACTATGAACTTTTAAGTTGGGAATTAAAAATGTTTAGATATGATAAATTAAGAAATTTTTGAATATAAATTGTGTTAAATCCTTTTTCCAAATTTATGTGTAATCTTGTGACCAATGCCAAAACCAAATTTCATTAAATTATTTTGAAACATAGACTTGGGTAAATGTATTTAAATATGCTAGCTACTTTAAAAATTGCAAACCTTGCCTTTAAATTGTTTTCAAAACATCTTGACCCTTCATTGGTGTAAACTGTTTCAATCAAGACCATCCCCTGACCAAATTGGCAAACCCTTAACTCAATCACATTAATTCGTTTTGCATATTGAATTATGTGACACCCTTTACCAAATCCTTTGCTAAGCCCTTTTTACGCTTGTTTGATTTCTGATTGTTATGTGTTTGTTAAATTGCTTGTTTATTGGATGCCTTTTACTATATAGATTGAACGGAGTGCAACGTTCGTGGTTGACAAAGAGTGTGTGAGAAACGACAACATTCATCAGGCAAGTGATACCATAAAAGACCTACTATTTTTACCTACTGCATTATTAGTGTTTTCAGTAGTGTGCATGACAGGTTTACTACTGTTATATATATTATGCTATGCAAACCTTTTTAGGATATCCATATGACCACCTTAGTAGTGACCTATTATAATTTAGTGGAAGTACTTGCTGCAAAAATGATTGTTTTATGGTAGATGTTATAAGTGAAAATTCCACTAAATTAATTAACCGCCTGGGTGGATTGGTTCGATAGAGGATGATGTGAGTGGAGTGGCTATTCATGGGTCATTTCTATGGCTGTCTTGTTTATGCTCACTTGTGGTTGCCACCCAGGGCTATGAGATTGAAGTTACACTGAGTATAGTTGCTTACCGTGCAACCATTGGTCAATATGGGCTCTGTCTTGACGGAGTAAGTTGATGTGGACCTGGGTCAAGAGATTGATGGTGGTAGTTGATGATAGGACGGTGGTAATCTCTTTGTATGATCATGGGGAAGCAACTTCTGAAAAGTCTCGTCTCGATCTTCTTCTTTTCCTCCTCACTACATGAGTGTAGAGGATAGTTTGGGTTGATTGAGTCTAATGGTGAAAGTGCACAAGCTCTCGAGAGTCTAAACCTAAGATCTTAGCCGTGTCCCCGGAAACGGACAATTTGAGTGACTACACAAGGCTGTCTACTGAAAATCTCTTCATTCCAATTTCTTAAATAAAATTTGATGGGTGAACTCGGGTAGGAGACGCGGATGAGTCCGGTGGTCTCTTAAATAGAAGTTTATGATTACAAAAATGGTTGATGAAATATAGGACAAAACTTTCTTTGCGCAATAGCCTTTGAGCTCCACCAGCCAAATATGCATGTAGTAATAGTCTTGCCATTTATATCCACCATAGTATCACTTGCCACCACAATTCGATTGTGCTGACCCTTTATAGCTGGGCTGCAACTAAACCTTGCAGATTGGACAGACGATGAGTGAGGTTGCGATAGGATTTCGAGTCTACAACCAACATGCTTTGCCTGTGGCACATGAAGATGATGAGGCTCATTGTATCTACTGTTTTCCGCTGCTGCTCTTTGTATATTGCTAGCCTTTTCAGGTTATGCAAGTTGTAATAGATATTTGTAACACTGGATCATGCGATTTATTAAAGTATTTGACACTTTTGCATGATATACATCTTAAACTGTGGTGCTAGCATTTGATCCAGGGACTAGCACATTAACACAAGGATCTCCACCCTATAATAAAAGGTGAGGTCGCTATACTTTATCACAAACTGTGATATGATAATGGCCATGCTGATGCCGACATGACCATGTCAAGATCGCGCCCTCAAGGTGTTTGATAGTAGTTTGACGGCGCCGCTCGCTCGTTGTAGTCGAAGAAGCCCTCCCTCGCGCGTCAAAACTTACCCATTAGGACGCTCGGCTCACACAGAGCACGATTAAGTGGACTGCAAGATCGGACTAGATCTGTTTTTCACAAAAACACAACAGAGAAAGTTCAAAACTAGCAAACCCGCATAACTAGAAAATTGTTGGAAATCCAGTTCTGCACACAAACATATAAAGATTGTTTCCCAATTAGTTGGGAATCGGGGGGAACATGCTGATGCCAACATTGGCATGCTCAGATCGCGTCGACAATAGTCCAATAGTGCCGCCCGCTTGTGATCGTGGAGAAACCCTCTCTCTCGCGTAATACCTTGCCCATTAGGACGCACCTTGCCCATTAGGACGCTCGGTTCACCCTGAGCACGATAGAGTGGAAAGTGAGGTCGGAAGCAGGTGAATCGAGCACTGCGGCGTTCACGTATACGAGCTAGCCAGCCACCCATCAACTCACGTATAGCACAATATTTTACAAACTTTTCATTTTTACACAGGCCAAGCGACACAATATTTCGCGCTCTAGTTTTGAACACAAGTATAAATTACCATTGGCAACATCCAAGATTTTTTTCACTTTTAATTTCGAAAGTTGACTTTTTCGAATTCTGCACTGTTCTAGATCTAAATCTCAGATCTAAAATGTATCTTTTTTATACAGACCAAACTATACAATATTTCACACTCAAATTTTGAACACATGTATAAATTATCATTGGCAACATCCGAGATTTTTTTCACATTTAATTTTGGAAGTTGACTTTTTCGAATTCTACACGGTTCTAGATCTAAATCTCAGATTTAGAAATTTGTCTTTTTTATACAGATCAAACTATACAATATTTCACACTCAAATTTTAAACACATGTATAAATTATCATTGGCAACATCCGAGATTTTTTTCACATTTAATTTCGAAAGTTGACTTTTTCGAATTCTGCACTGTTCTAAATCTAGATCACAGATCTAGAAATTTGTCTTTTTTATACAAACCAAACTATATAATATTTCACAGTCAAATTTTGAACACGTGTATAAAAAATCATTAGCAACATCTGGAATTGTTTTCACAATTTTTTTCAAACTTGAAAAATTCGAATTTTGCACGGTTCTCTCACCTGTCAAAGAAACGGTCAATGCACGGTCAAGACCGCAACAACGCAGCCGAGCGCGGGCTCCACTAGTCAGAGTTAACGGTCAATGCACGGTCAAGACCGCAAACGTTCGGCTATGAGCATTCGTGAGATTTCAGCTAAGGAAGTGGGGAAAAGTGAGCAAAAGTTTTGTCGAGGAGTGATTCCCACGAAGCTAGGGTGATCACGCTCTGAAGAGAAGTTCGTGAAGGGGACTGAACACGTTGGTCTACAACCCTCAACCGGCACGGCGACGGTGCTCGTCGAGCCTGAAGAGGGATGCCGCGACAGAGATGAACACCAGCCCGTACCCAGGTTCACGGCCCTCGGGAGGAGGTAAAACCGCTACTCCTGCTTGTCTGTATTGCACTGCGGAGGATACCGTACAATGAGCTTGCCGAGGGCTCTCGTGCGGCAGTGCGGAGCTCAAGGAGGGAAGCTGAAGTCTTCTTCCTCCTCGAGTTCGCTAGGCTAGGCTATGGTGAATGTGTAATCTTCCGTCCGGGGATCGATCCTCTGCTACGGAGGTGCTCCCTCCCCTTTTATAGGCGCCCCGGGCCTCTTCCCTGCGACCTGCGCAGCGGAAGGGTTCCCACATGGCGACGAAACAGGGGAGCGGGGTGCACCGCGACCGGGCGGTCCATGGACTCGGTTCATGGCCGCAAAGCCTGCCCTGGTGGCAGAAAGACCACCGTCCGCGCAGGACGGCCAGCTGGTGCCGCAGAGACCGTGGGGGCGCCCACGGTGACGTCGTCGTTGGAGCGTAGCGCCGACGATCTGCTTTATCACCAAAGGAGAAAGCTTCGTAGTCCGGCGCAGGGGGCACAGCTTTATTGACTCCTTTAATCACCAGAATGGCAACTGCGGCGTCGTCGTCATCGCGCGCAGACGCGCGCGTCACTCTGCGGCCGCGGCAGAGGCCATGTGCGCTCTGCAGTGGTTGCTTCTCAGCGAAGTATCTCTTCAGGCCCAAAGTGGCCCTGTGGAGAAGTTGGCGTTGACTCCTCTCCAGGGGAGAGAGCCTTGTAGAGGGGCGGCAGCGGGGGAAAGCCTCTTCAGGCCTTCGCTGCCTCTTCAGGGCCTGTCGAGGGTTTTTTCCCTCGAGAGTCTCTTCAAGCGTTCGGCTTGGTCCTTAGTCATTTCTTGATGCTGTCGCGTGCGAGGGCTGTGGAGAGTGGGCCCTGCACACCCTGGATTCCACTGGGCCGACAGTAGCCCCCGGGCCCATGATGGGCACGGCGAAACCCGCCAGGCTTAGTCGAAGCGTCGTGGGCCCAAAGTGTCCGGCCGGCCCGAGACACGCGTCGATCTGTGCTGAGTTTGCGGCGACTCGGTTTCTCCGGCAGAACGTGCGTCGTGGGGGGTCCCACCACGTCTTGGTAAACGCTCTGATGGGGCATAAAGCCTGCGCGCCGGTCCGAGCAGCAGTTACTACTCATTTCCGCGCTCTGCCTTCTGCTCTCGCTCTTCCAGCTTTCCCTCACCGGCGAAATCCTTCTTCGTCCTTGCCCTTCCGCATCTCTCCCCGTTCCTCTCCTTTCCCAGCGATGGGTGGAGCGAAAGGCAAGGCGGCGATGGCGACGCTCCCCTCGGACGCGCAGGGGGAAGAGGCGCTCGGCCCCGCTCTAGTCGGGGAGCGCGTCAATGAGGTGGCGCTGGACAAGATCCGGCACCTGGTCGCCGGGAAGACCAATGAACACGGCACCAGCGCCATCCGGGCCGCGAAGCTCGGCCATCTTCCGGCGGGGTTTTTTCCCATTTTCCTTCACACCATCTACGTCGGGCTGGTGCCTCCATACTCGCCCTTCCTGGAGGCGGTTCTGGAGTTTTACCAGATCCATCTTCTTCATCTGCACCCCAACTCCATCCTCATCCTCTCCATCTTCGCCTACCTGTGCGAGGCCTACTTGGGGGTGCAGCCTTCGGTGGCCCTCTTTAGGAGCTTCTACGCGCTCCGGAACTCCGTGAAGCTCGAGCGGACGGGATGCGTATCCTTCCGCATCGTGGACGGCATGGGGGATGTCTACATCCCCATGTCGTGGAGCGGCGAGAAGCCCATCACGGCCGTGGTGAAGAAGGTGGACGACTTCCGGCAGAAGTGGTTCCTCATCGGCGTCAAGTCGCAGAGCTCTTTCCTCGACACCCCCAAGGCGCCGCCCGTGAAGAATACCCACTGGGGCAAGCAGATCTTCCAGGGCCCGCAGATAGCTGACCTCGTGGGCCGTATGAAGCTGCTTCTGGAGAACGGCCTCACGGGCCAGATGGTTGCGGAGGACTTCGTGAAGCGCCGCATCGCTCCCCTTCAAGCGCACAAGAAGCCGATGTGGATGTACTCGGGGCTCATGGACCCGATGCGGCTCCACTGCTGCGACCACCGCCCCGAGGTGTCTCCACCATCATGGGCTTTCTCTTCATCAACCCCGACGTGCCTGTGGCGGTCGCTGCAGTGCTGAGGCCTCTCCATCAGATGAACTTGGCCCCGCGCCTGGCGCTTCTGGAGCAGATGCCCACATTCACCCCGCTAGGCCTGGCGGGGGAGGCGGAGGACGAGGTGGCCATGCCGGTGGCGAAGGGGCCTGGAGCCGCGGAGTCGCCTTACGCATCAGACGCCGAGCCAGGCTACGAGGCGGCGAAGGCGGAGGCGGTCCCCACATCCGTGGGGGCGAGCTCGTCGAGGGCTGCGCCTCTCGCCGAGGAAGTCCTTGTGGTCTCGTCCAGCGACGACGAGGAGGCCAAGGCAGGGCGGCGGGAACCCCGGTCCAAGGCAGCCCACGACAGGCCTGCCGGGGAGCCTACGGGTGCTCCCCTCAAGAGGAAGGCCGAGGGGGCTCCTGAGGGACCCGCAGCTAGGGCCACGCCTTCTTGGCGTTCGTCCGGTATGGCTTGGGTAGACACCCGCGCCAAGAAGACCAGGTAAGCATTTTCTCTTGCTTAGTATTTCTTCATTGATTTGTACTTGTCCATTCTCCTCTGACAACGTCTTCACGCTCTTTTCCAGCGACCCGGTGCCTGCGAAGCGCCGAAGGCTCCGCAAGGCCGCGGAGGTGAAGAGGGCGGCGCCAGAGGCCGTGCCAGAGGCCGCAGCCGACGAGGCCACGAGGCCTGTGGAGGAAGGTCCCGCAGGCCCTCAGGAGGACGCGCCTCAGGCGGAGGCGACAGCGCCTCTCCCGGAGGAGGAGCGCCCTAAGGAGCAGGCGGAGAAGGAGCCTACTCCGCCTCGCGCTGCTACCCCTCCAGCGCTGCAGGGGGCCGTGCCAGACTCGGCCCCAGCCCAGAGCCCGCCGAGGGCCGGCGAGACGGAAGGGGAGCACCTTCCTCCGCCCCCGCCAAGCACTGCAGCGGAGGCGGAGATTGCGGCTACGGGGCAGGCCTCTCCTGCCCCTGAAACTCGCGACGAGGCGCCGCTCCGGGGGGAAGACACCGGCGCGCAGGGCGCGGATGTCGAAGTGGAGATGTCACCGCCACGCCCCCAGGCTCGTGACGCTGCGGGGCTCTCCGCAGAGGCTTCCTCTCCCAAGCCGGACACAGGCGCAGGGAGCTCCGCGCCGCGCGGGACGTCGCGAGCCCTCGTCCTTAGCAGCTGGGACTGGAGCAAGGGACGCCGCGACGTCGCCTTCCGCCTGGTGCGGGAGTCCTTGGTTGGGTTGGAGGCCCACCTCGCCCTCGAGGACGGGGAGCTCGCCCGGCAGCAGGACGAGCTCGCGGAGGCCTGGGCCGCCTTCCACGCAGCTGTGGAGGACCGCCGGCGGAGCGACCAGCCCCTGCAGGCGGAGCGTGAGGAGGCTCGGCGCTTTGCCGACGAGGTCCGCGAGGGTGCCGCGCGCGAAGCCGAAGAGCTCCTGCAACCCTTGAAGGCCGAGCGCCGGGCAGCGGCGGAAGACTTGGCCACGGCCAGGGCAGAGCGGGAGGCTGTGGAGCATTCGCTGGCGGACAAGCACTGCGAGCTTGTCCAGCTCGAGGCCAAGATCCTCGCCGACTCCGAAGTCGTGCGGACCTCCCTGGAGGCAGCCCGTGCGACCTTGGAGGCCCGAGGGCAGAAGCTGACCGAGCGCGAGAATGACGTGCGCCGGCGCGACGAGCAGCTGCTGCAGGCGGAGCAGGAGCTGTCGGTGCAGCGCGCCGACCTCGAGGCCTGGGAGGGGAACCTGGCCGAGGCGCTCAGCAAGCACGAACGCGAGGTGGCCGCCCACAAGGTGCACGTGGAGCGCTTCAACGCGAGGTTTGCCGCGCGGAAGGAGGAGGTGGCGAAGAAGTTCCAGGAGCGGGAGAAGGAGTACCGTGCCGCCGTCTCTCGAGACTATAATGAGAGGTTCACGAAGCAGGAGAACCGCTTCAAGAAGAGGCGCGCGGAGGACAATGCCCGGATCCGCGAGCTGGAGGGGATGAACGCCACCTTGATCGCCCGGACCAGGCGCGAAGCGGATCGCCGTCGCGCTGCTGAAGAGCCTCACGAGCGCGTGGCGCAGGACCTCGCCTCCCTCATGGCTGACATGGAGGAGATGAACCAGCAGGTGGGCCCTGCTGTGGAGAAGGCGGTGGAGGCTGCCGAGAGCGCTCAGGCGGCGCGGGTGCTCTCGCAGCAGCGGGAGCGCATGTTCCAGTCCTTAGTGGCTCGGGGCAACGAGCTCGCCACGAAGCTGGGAGCGGAGGCGCTGCCCATCCCCGTTCAGGGCAACTCTGACGCCGCCGCGTACCTCGTCTACTTCGAGCAGCTCTTCACGGCGCTCGAGGGCCCTGCCGCGGAGCTCCGCGACGTCGTCGAGGAGGAATGCCGCCAACTCCTGGCGGTAGCGGTCGACCGCATCTGAACCAACCTCCAGCACCTCCAGCCCGGCTTCGACTACTCGACGGTGACCGAGCCTCTCGAGGGGGAGAAGGGGTGGAAGATCTCCAACTCCATCCGCGACCAAGTCGACGACTTCTGCAGCCGCTTCAAGCGGGCCGCGGCGGAGGATGATGACGGCGAGGAGGACGACGGCGAGGAGGACGAGCCTAGAGAGGAAGGGTCCGGGGAGGACAACGACGGGGCTTCTGCCTGACTTCCTCCTGAAATGTAATGCGCTTGTAGCGCCGTAGAGATGTTTGTCTTAAAGACTTTTGCTCCATAATTTGTAACAACATATTTTTAAGCATGTGCTGCTAAGTTTGTGTGCGTGCCCCTCGAGGGCCTCTTGCTTCAACTCCATGCCCTTTTTCGCTCTGCGTCGCTAGGACCCTTCTCCTCGCGCTATGACTCCGCCGCTGCGGTATGCTCGAGCAATGACTCGGCAAGGCCGGGGGGAGTTTAAGGCTTAGAGAGGTAAGAGTCCTCGAGGCGCGATGCTCAAGGGCCCCCCTTCGACGTGCAAGCAGTTCATGGAGAGTGAGGGAAAAGAAAACGCTCGAGGGACGAAGAGTGCTCGTGAGAGAGATGAAGAGATTCTCTTGGTGTGAGCAGGGAACTTAGCTTCGCGAGGCTTTTGCTCTGCGTAGGCTTTCCTTGGCGATGCGTTTTCCTCCAGGGGCCGAGTTTTTCCTCCACAAGCTTGGAGAGACTCTTGTTCCCTGCGGATGTTAGAGAGGCGAACCCAAACGCTAGAGCATGGCAGTAAGGACTCATGCGCGCTTATTGGTTTCCTCATGGGTATCTCGCGAGGAGAGTAAGTACCAAGGTCCTTTGGAGAGGTGGCGTATGTTTGGGAGCATGCCCATTAGCCAGAGCTCGGATCTCTTGGGTTTTGCAGTGCTGCTGGGGTGCTCTTGAGGCACAGGCACCGTACTCAGCCCCCGCTCGCGAGGTGCGCATGGGGAATAATATAAGCGCACATGGAAAAGTAAATGACGAAAGTAAACTTGCCATCGAAATATTACACAGCGGCGCCTCAGCGCATAGTTCACTTAGGAACGAAATGGCGCCTTAGCGCACAGTTCACTTAGGAACGAAAATGGTTCATTACACTTGGGTTTGCCAAGCTAACGTTCCTTCCATGTCGAGGCATGGGGACCACCCATTAGTGGCTGAGATTCACTGCGGCCTGCGGTGGCTCGTTGGCAGGAGAGCTCGGAGGGCTGACCCTCAGGAGAAGCTTTGAGAAGCTTGGAGGTGAAGCCGTGAGCTTCCCTCTAGAGACAAAAAATGCCTGACGTGACAATGATCACGGGTAGAACTTGCGTAGATGTGCGATGTTCCACGGGTTCTTGATGGGGATGCCGTCTTCAGTCTCGAGGCGTACGGCGCCTGGCCTGGCGATGTGGGAGACCCTGTAGGGGCCTTCCCACATCGGCGAGAGCTTGTGGAGGCCTTCTCTGGAGAGGATTCGCCTGAGGACGAGGTCGCCCGCCTCCAGAGTGCGTGAGCGCACATGGCGGCTGTGCTAGCGTCGCAGGTCTTGCTGATACTTTGCCGCTCTGAGGGCGGCACGGCGGCGCAGTCCCTCGAGAAGCAGCAGGTCGTCGTTGTGGAGGTCCTCTTGGGTGTCCTCGTTGAAGGCAAGGACCCGTGGGGATCCGTGCTTGATTTCTGCGGGGAGGACTGCTTCGGCTCCGTAGACTAGGGCCAACGGTGTTTCACCCATGGGCCTTGAAGAGGTTGTGCGCATGGACCAGAGCACAGATGGGAGCTCCTCGATCCAGCCCTTGCCGTGACCCTTGAGGATGTTGAAGCTTCTGGTCTTGAGGCCCTTAAGGACCTCTGCATTTGCTCGCTCGGCTTGACCATTGCTCCGTGGATGAGCCACCGAGGCGAAGCAGAGCTTGATGCCGAGTTTTTCGCAGTAAGCCCGGAAGATGCCGCTGGTGAACTATGAGCCATTGTCGGTGATGATGCGATTAGGCACTCCGAAGCGGCAGACCAGGCTCCTGATGAATTTCACCGCTACCCCGGCTGGTATAGTGCGCACTGGTTCGACCTCGGCCCACTTAGTGAACTTGTCGATGGCCACGAAGAGGAAGCGATAGCCCCCCTGCGACTTCGGGAAGGGGCCCAAAATGTCCAGCCCCCAAACCGCGAACGGCCAGGAGAGCGGGATGGTCTGGAGTCCCAGCGCCGGCTGATGGATTTGCTTGGCGTGGTACTGGCAGGCTTCGCAAGCTTGGACGATGGTGACCGCATCTTGAAGCACTTGTGGCCAGTAGAACCCGCTCCTGAAGACCTTGCCTGCGAGGGTGCGCGCACACGAGTGGTGGCCGCACTCTCCGCTGTGGATTTCCTTGATCAGCATTCGGCCTTCCTCGGGAGGGACGGATTTGAGCGCGATGCCATTTGGGCACTTCCGGTACAGGTCTCCCTCAAGGATGTAGTAGGATTTTGCCTGTCGAGCTATTCGCTCTGCTTCTGCATCTTCTTCGGGGAGGATCCCCTTCACCAAGTAATCTTTGAGCTCGTCAATCCAGCCTGTTTCTTGGTGAGCCGCCGTCAGCAACAGACGCTCCCTGTGTGAGGACCACAATCGGGTGCCCCAGCTTGAGGAGGTGGTGGGAGGGCTTCGTCCGTGCTTGCGGCTGTAGCTTCTCGAGGCTGCTTGATGGATGCCTTGGTGAGCCTTTCTTCAAAGACGCCTGCCTGCTGGGCCTGCCTTCGCGAGGCTCGCTTGGCGATGTCATCGGCCTCCTGGTTCTCTTTCCTCGGGATGTGCATGAGCTCCATGCCTCTGAAGTGCTTCTCGAGCTTGCGGACCTCTTCAAGGTATGCGGCCATGTGGTCGTCTTTAGGCGTGTAGCTTTTGTTGGAGAAGTTGACAAGCAACTGGGAGTCGCCCTTGACGAGTAAGTGCTTGACGCCTAGAGCGATGGCGGCCCTTAAGCCGGCGAGGAGGCCTTCATATTCAGCGATGTTGTTGGAGATCTTGTCAATCGTGAAGCACAACTGGACAGCGTAGTAGAGCTTGTCGCCTTTGGGCGAGGTCAAGACGACGCCTGCCCCGCCATTGCGGCAGGCGAAGGCTCCGTCGAAGTGCATGGTCCAGTGGCTGGGCATCGTGTCTCCAGAGAGCTCGGCCTCTTCTTCCCGAGGCTCTTCAGGGCTTGGGTCAGTCCATTCGGCGACGAAGTCCGCCAGTGCTCGTCCCTTGATGACTCTTGTGGTGTCGAAGCGCAGATTGAAGGGCTGCAGCTCTATGTTCCATCCCGCGACACGATCTGTGGCGTTGGGATTGCGCAGGATCTGCTCCAGGGGGAAGGAAGTGACCACCGTGATGGGGTGGCCCTGGAAGTAGTGTCGCTGCTTCATGGAGGCGATGAGGAGCGCGACGAGAAGCTTCTGCTGCATTGGATACCGTTCCCGAGCGTCCCGCAGCACTGTGCTGACGAAGTAGACGGGGTGCTCGACAAGGGTTGTTAGTGGAGGTGCAGCGTCAGCTCCCTGTGGAGGCTCTTCAGGGCCCTTGTCGAGATTCGCCTGTGGAGGGGTCTCGGCAAGGGTGTCCAGAGCAGGCTCGACTTGAGGCTGTGGGCCTGGCGGTGGGTCCGTGGAGGGTGCTCCTTTGCCGAGATCTTTGTCGGGCGGCTTTGGACTTGGAGTGGCAGTGCTTTTCTTGGGGAGGACTGGCTCTTCCCTTTCGGCCACCAGGACGACGCTTGCGGTCTGAGGAGTGGCTGACAGGTACAGCTTCAGATGTTCGCCTGTCCTGGGGGCCACCATGACTGGTGGGCTGGCCAAATACCTCTTCAAGTCTTCAAAAGCCTTGTCCGCCTCAGGGGTCCACTTGAATGTGTCGGATCTCTTCATGATCTTGAAAAATGGCAGGGCTCTCTCGCTGAACTTGGAGATGAGACGGCCCAGGCTGGCCATGCAGCCTGCCAAGCACTGCATGTCCTTGAGCCGGCGAGGAGGCTGCATTCCTTCTATGGCCTCGATCTTGTCAGGGTTTGCTTCTATGCCCTGGTGAGACACGAGAAATCCGAGGAGTTTGCCTGAAGGCACCCCAAAGACGCACTTGGCGGGGTTCAGCTTGATGTTCACCTTGCGCAGGCTGGCGAAGGTTTCGTCGAGATCCTTCAAGAGAGTGTCTCCCTCGCGAGACTTGACCACAATGTCGTCGACATAGGCTTCTGCGTTTCTGCCCATCTGCGCCCCCAAGGCTATCCTCATGAGCCTCTGGAAAGTGGCGCCGGCGTTCTTTAGGCCGAAAGGCATGCAAGTGTAGCAATACACACCACAGGGGGTGAGGAATGCTGTTTTCTCCTCGTCCTCTTTAGCCATTTTGATCTGGTGATAACCAGAGAAGGCGTCCAGAAAACAGAGGAGGTCGCAGCCGGCGGTGGAGTCCACGATCTGGTCGATCCTTGGCATGGGGTATGGGTCCTTGGGGCAGGCCTTGTTGACATCGGTGTAGTGGATGCAGAGTCGCCCTCCTCCAGCGGGTTTAGGGACAACCACGCCGTTGGAGAGCCAAGTGGGGTGCGCGACTTCGCGGACGACATTTGCCGCTTTCAACTTCTCTACTTCCTTGACGATGAATGCTTGCTTCTCAGGGGCTTGCTTTCGTGCTTTCTGCTTGACGGGGCGTGCGTCTGGACACACGGCTAAATGGTGCTCGAACACCTCCCTTGGTACACCGGACATATCTGACGGAGTCCATGCGAACATGTCAGAGTTTGCCCGAAGGAAGGCGATGAGCGCGCTTTCCTATTTGGGAGGCAGGGCAGCGCCTATGGTGACGCTAGCCCCGGAGCCCTCAGCCCCCGAGCCACTGGTGCTCAGCGACACCTTCTTCGTGGAAGATTGCTCTTGAGAGAACAACTGTTTCTTCTTCTTGGGCCTCTCGAGAGGCTCCAAGTCCTCGTCAGCCAGGAATGCCATGGCGGCCGCCTTGTAGGCGCTCTCGACAGCGCGCGTGGCATCCAGGATATGACCATGGATGGCGATGGTGCCAGCGCTGCCAGGGATCTTGATCATGTTGTAGGCGTGATGCGTGACGGCCATGAACTTCGCGAGGGCGGGGTAGCCGAGGATGGCGTTATACGGCAGGCCAATGTGTGCGACATCGAAGTCGATCAGCTCAGTGCGGTAGTTCTTCTGCGTGCCGAAGGTGACGGCCAGCCGGACCTGCCCGAGAGGCTCGATTGAACCACTGGTGACCCCTGTGAATGGCCTGGAGGGCATAAGGCACTCGTAAGGCACCTGAAGCATCTCGAAGGTCTCGACAGAGATGACGTTCAGGCCAGCACCCCCATCAATGAGCGTCTTGGAGACGGTGATGTTGTTGATGGTGGGGGAGCAGACCAGGGGGAGGGTTCCGACAGTCTTGGTCGACTTGGGGTGGTCCTTGGCGTCGAAGGCGATGGTGTACTGAGACCACTTGAGGGGCCTGGAGGTCTCGGCGCTCGGGAGCGCGGCATTGAGCTCGCGGGCGAACTGCTTGAACTGGTTGTTCGACTTGGGCGTCTGAGCCCCGCCGAGGATGTAGGCCATAGCCCCCCTTGGGGCCTGATAGCCCCCATCTTCCTCGTCAGGGAGGTTGTTGTTCTTCTCGGCGGCGTTGGCTTGAGTGCCTGGCGGCTTCTGGTAGTTGCCATTGCGCCCGCCTCTGCCGCGGTTCCCGCTGCTTTCCTCTCGCTCGCGCTCCCTGCTCAGCCTCTTGAGGTCGAAGCAGTTCTCTGTGGCGTGGCCGCGCCTGTTGTGGTAGACGCAGAACGGACGATTGTCCGCCTCTTTGTCGCCAGGCTCAGGGGAGTTTCTGCGGGCGTACTTGGCAGCTGGCTCGGCCGCTAGGACCGCGGTGGTCTTGCGCTTGGTCTCTTCCCGCCTCTTGTGGCTCTTGGACCCCTCGGCCTGGTCGTCCCCCCGCTGGCTCATCTTGACGAAGAGGAGTCCCTCTTCAGCCTTGGCGCACTTGTCAGCGAGGTCGAACAGCTTCACCACAGAGGTGAGCCTGTCGTGAATGCCCAGCTTCTCGAGCATCCTGCGGTTCGTGACGCCCTCTCTGAAGGCGGCAATGACCTGCGTGTCGGGGATGTTCGGGATCTTGTTGCGCACTTGGCTGAAGCGCTGGATGTACTTGCGGAGGGTCTCATCCTTCCTCTGCACCACAGCGCGCAGGTCGTTGTGGGTGAGCGCGCGCTCGTACGTGCCCTTGAAGTTGGCCACGAACTGCCTGCATAGCTCCTCCCAGGATTCGATGGAGTCTTCAGGCAGGTTTAGGAGCCACGACAGCGCGGAGTCCCTGAGCGCGTGGGAGAACCAGTTGGCCATGACCTTGTCATCCCCTCCCGCAGCATGGATAGAGGTGGTGTAGAGCTGCAGGAACTCGATGGGGTTGCTCGAGCCGTCGAAGCCCTTGGGAAGGGCAGGCCTGAACTTCTGCGGCCAGACCACGCGGCGCAGAGCGCGGGTGAAGGCCATGCAGCCAGTGGCGTACGTGGTGATTCCACCCTGGAGAGCCCTGCGGTTCTGGTGCCCCGCCTGGCCGATTTCCTCGACGAGGCGGTTCTGGAGGTCTCTCCGGCGCTCCATCCCCACAAGCGCGTCAGGCGCGGTGCGCTGCACGAATTGGCAGTCGCGCGGCGAGGAGGCATGAGAGGGAGCCCTCTGCGCTGCAGCCAGAGGTGGTCCCGGCGGTGGCGGAGGCGCATCCGGTGCGGCCGTTCCCGCGCGGCCAGAGTGGTGAACCAGCGAGCGTGACGGAGCGGGGCGCGTCGTCGCGACGTCGATGAGGTGGTGGAGGCGGTCGAGCCACTGGTCGTGGGCCTCTACGCTAGGCCGGTAGCGGAGAAGTTCCTGGGCCATGTGGAGCGCGGTGTGCGGCGTGGGCTCTGGGCGTCCCTGAGAAGACGCGCTCTAGCGCCGAGACGGACGCGAGGACTCAGCGTCCTCGTGGTGCTCGGAGAAGTCTTCGTCGCTGCGGCGATCGTTGTCGCGGTGTTCCTCGCTCTCGGGCTCCTCCACGCGCGGGCCGGTGTTGGCGCGCTCCGCAGTGCGAGGGCGGCCGCGGCGGCCGCGAGTGGGGGCGGTGCCGGGCTCGGTATGAGCCCTCTCAGCTGCGCGCCTGTTGGCGTGCGTCGTGCGGGTGTCTGCCATGGCGCGGAAGCTGGTCGAAGGTTGAAGACGCGCCTCAGCCCCCTACCTGGCGCGCCAAATGTCGAGGAGTGATTCCCACGAAGCTAGGGTGATCACACTCTGAAGAGAAGTTCGTGAAGGGGACTGAACACGTTGGTCTACAACCCTCAACCGGCACGGCGACGGTGCTCGTTGAGCCTGAAGAGGGACACCGCGACAGAGATGAACACCAGCCCGTACCCAGGTTCACGGCCCTCAGGAGGAGGTAAAACCGCTACTCCTGCTTGTCTGTATTGCACTGCGGAGGATACCGTACAATGAGCTTGCCGAGGGCTCTCGTGCGGCAGTGCGGAGCTCAAGGAGGGAAGCTGAAGTCTTCTTCCTCCTCGAGTTCGCTAGGCTAGGCTATGGTGAATGTGTAATCTTCCGTCCGGGGATCGATCCTCTGCTACGGAGGTGCTCCCTCCCCTTTTATAGGCGCCCCGGGCCTCTTCCCTGCGACCTGCGCAGCGGAAGGGTTCCCACATGGCGACGAAACTGGGGAGCGAGGTGCACCGCGGCCGGGCGGTCCATGGACTCGGTTCATGGCCGCAAAGCCTGCCCTGGTGGCAGGAAAACCACCGTCTGCACAGGACGGCCAGCTGGTGCCGCAGAGACCGTGGGGGCGCCCACGGTGACGTCGTCGTTGGAGCGTAGCGCCGGCGATCTGCTTTATCACCAAAGGGGAAATCTTCGTAGTCCGGCGTAGGGGGCACAGCTTTATTGACTCCTTTAATCACCAGAATGGCAACTGCGGCGCCGTCGTCATCGCGCGCAGACGCGCGCGTCACTCTGCGGCCGCGGCAGAGGCCTTGTGCGCTCTGCAGTGGTTGCTTCTCAGCGAAGTATCTCTTCAGGCCCAAAGTGGCCCTGTGGAGAAGTTGGTGTTGACTCCTCTCCAGGGGATAGAGCCTTGTAGAGGGGCGGCAGCGGGGGAAAGCCTCTTCAGGACTTCGCTGCCTCTTCAGGGCCTGTCGAGGGTTTTTCCCCTCGAGAGTCTCTTCAAGCATTCGGCTTGGTCCTTAGTCATTTCTTGATGCTGTCGCGTGCGAGGGCTGTGGAGAGTGGGCCCTGCACATCCTGGATTCCACTGGGCCGACAAGTTTGGAGCGTGGAGAAAAGTGAGTAGTACTAAGGAACGAGGGGCACAGAATTAAATATCCCCTTTTACTTATACCTTGTGCTTGACAACCACTTGGTGAGGTTGAGGGCACAAAACAATTTACTTTGTTTTGAAGGTTTCATAAAGAAGGATAAGGAGACAACAGCTTTTGGTTCATTTCCCTGAGAGTTCGATATTAAACCCCCGAGTCACCCTCGTGGGGAAAATAGTCTTTTTCCCTTACTATACACTCTGCACTTGGAGTCTCAACCTAACCCACATTCTTTTGACACAGGTACTTGGAGCCCGAAGTTTGGATCATCAAGATATTCTCTGGCGCCATTGTCATCATCGTCAAGGGTCATCACTCCCCGATCCCCGCGCCCGTTGTAGTAATGGGGCCGCGACGTGACGTGTGGGGTGTCTCTTTAGTTATCCGTCGGAGGCTGGGTTGCCGTTACCGAATCATTGCGCAAAAAGTTCCCAGCTCTCCACCTTTTGCCCCATCCTCTGCTCTTGCGCCGCCATAGATCCGATGGTTTGCACCAAGAACGTCGGACAGAAGAAGCCGGAGGGCGCCGCCGGAATCGTCCGGCTGCCGTCCTCCCCCAGATCCTTGGGGAGGCACCAGAGGTCCACGCCCATATCCGCGCAGGCAGAACTTCGGCGGGAGCAAGCTCTGTTCCCCAGCAAGTACGCCTGCGACAAAGAGAAGATACGGGAGGCCTCGCACATGGGAGTAGTGGAATCCGCGGTGGTGGGAGATGTCCCTGCCCGAGTAGCGACGAACGTCTTCCCCCTTCCTATTCGCGGCCGCCTAAGCAGATACCCATTTTCGACATCTTCATGTTGATGGGGGTCGTGCCGCCTTTCTCTGATTTCCTCCTGGAGATCCTAGAGACCTACGAGCTGAAGCTCCTGCATCTGTCGCCGGGGGCCATTTTGGACCTGGCGGTCTTCTCCCACTTCTTCAAGGCGTTCGTGGGGGTGATGCCATCTATGGCTTTGTTCCCCCATTTCCACTATCCCCGCATTGGCAAGGACAAATGGCGAAAAGGGTTTTTTTCTCCGTCTTCTTTTATCTGGGGGGCGGCGTCACATTTTTGTTCCGCTCGAAGCTCAAGACGTCGTATCCTCAGATGAACATCAAGTCCAAATGGGAGGAATGGCGGGATCGATGGTTCTTGGTGGCGATCCCCGAGACCAATCCTCAATGGGAGGAGCCGACGGAATTTCCTCGCTCGCCTCGCCACGCCACGCCTCGCCCCGTCACGACATGTCATGACGCACCGCGGGTTGCGAGGCTGAGGCATCGTGCTTCGCAGGCTTCGCGGGGTCCCTCGGGAGGCCTGCTACTGAGGGTCCTCTAGAGGAGAACGCGCCAGGCAGGGACGGAGGGAAGGGGGGACGAGCGGGGGCGAGACCCCCCTATGTATCGTGTCGCGCCACGATAGAGATTAGGTGGATTGCTAATTTCTCTCGCCCAGGAATAAGTTTGCCCCCCCCCCACGCAACGCTTCCCCACGCAAGTCCTTCCAAGCCATCTGCCATAATATCTGGGCCCAGTCCAGCAAATAGATTAACACAATAAGCCAATAACTAGCACTATTGGGCCCAAACGTGTCAACCCGTAGCCCATTTGGAATCAGCAACAAGAGACCAGGAAATTGCGACCCCTAAACTGATACGTCATTTGCTCAAAACAAAAACTAATACGGCACATCGGATCGTCTCCTCCTTCTACCGCCGTTTTGTCTCCGCGGATCGTCGTCTGCGTGCCGCGGTAGCCTGGGAATTGCGAATTCCAATCGTGTCGTAAATCCACAGCCTGTGTGTGCACGACCGGCTGGCCGCAACCGTCAGCATGAGAGAGAAGACAGAAAGGTAGTTTACTGTCTTGCTAATCTCGATTTTTCATCGTGTCGTAAACTCGTAATTAGTTCTTAGCCCATCTCTCAAAATCATAAGTATATTAGTTTGTGCCTTCAAAAATTAGTAAGAAGTAACTATATTTTCTCTAATATTTTGATGCTCCTACTTCTCGCCCCCTCCAACTTCAATTCCTGGCTCCGTCCCTGGCGCCAGGCCTTGGACGAGCGGCCGGTATACCCTGTTTTCCGATGGGCCGACACCAAGGTCCATTAATAAATGGCTGGTTGTGTGAGTACGTGACTAATGTTTAGTCCCATACTGCTAGCGGAGAGTGCGCGGTACCACTTTATATAGTGGGATGTTCTATTACTATGTATGAGCTAGTGAGAGCATGAGAGAAGAAGAGTGCCACATGCGCGCTCCTTCTCCTCGCTCGCCTCGCCACGCCTCGCCTTGCCTCGTCATGACAAGTCACGACCCGCCGCGGATTGCGGGAATCTCGCCGAGCCGAGCTTATATTTTTGCAGCCCGATAAAATTAATGAGTCATTGATTAGTAATTAACGGACACGTTAATTTCTCAGCCGTTTCCGATCCTTTATGATCGTGGGGCTGTTACCCACTTAAACGTGCGGCTACGCCCACGTCCTACCCGATCCGCACTATATATGTAGGCGATGCAAACCCTAGCTGCACCACGTGATACATGGTCTCACACCGTTCCAGAACCTTGCGCCGCCGTCTTCCAAGTCTTCTCCATCCCGTTTTCCGGCGTGCACCGGTTGAATGGATAGTAGGCCTCCGGAACCCCGCCTCTTGTGATCCTGTACGGGAGAGGGGCGATCAGGTTTTTGGGGAGCGCACTCGAGCGACTACTGGCTTCGAGTTCTTCCCCAACGACGACTTCTTCCCCGACATCGCCAACCTCTTCATCGACGACATGGGCGACAACGGGATCTCCGGCGGTGCGACTGTCACTGCACTGTACGTGTTCTTGATCTTCCTATATGATGTTTTGCTAGAGTTCTTACTTATAGTATGTGCTCTAGACTGCATCTATCTATCTATTGTTTTCCTACATCACATGATTAGTTTAATCTGTATTATTCTAGTCATGAATTGCTCACTGTTTTCACGAATTAAATTATATGCTACATTGTCTAATTATTCAACAGTGGCTAGCTCTGGTACGCGGCGGCGAAATAGAGGGCGACGACGTTGCTAGGTCGGGTACGCGGTGGCGAAAGGGAGGGCGATGGTGTGGCTAGCTCTGGTACGCGGTGGCGAAAGAGAGGGCAATGGCGTTGCTAGGTCAGGTACGCAGCGGCGACAGGGAGGGCGATGATGGGTCGGCTGCCCAGCAGCGAGAGGGCAGTGGTGTGGGTCGGCAAGAGGGCAGTGGTGTGGGTCGGCTGCGTGACGGCGAGGTGGCGGAGGAGGTGGCGTGAATGGAATGCGCGGCACGCGAAAGACGGTGGGGGTGGCGAGAGCAGTTTGTGGGTCGATGGCATCTTGCCTCTGTCCCGCGTCACGACCTAATAAGTACCAGGTGTGTTGTGCCGTCGTGGGCTTTTTTCTGCTCAAAAAAACAATGTACCAGGGTCTAGGAGGAGGGCACGCGATGTTCGGCAAAGGCGTACTTGTGATAATGCGTGATCGAGAACGACGAACGCCTACCTGCGAGTTGGCTGGACGCCTAGTACGGCCTGGCCGAGTAACAAATAAATAAATAACAGAAAAGTACGATATTGTGGTATAGAACTTAACTACTCCTCTGATCTAAAATACTAGTTGGGTTAGGAAATGAGGTGTGACGGTACAAAACTGTACAGGGCTCACGACAACCAATCTCGATCTGCGGGCTCGCGACAAATAGCACTAATTACTTGTTTTGCTCCGCATAACAACGAATTTGCCCACTTGGTCCGAGTGACATGACAAAGACTCATCCGAGTCAATATTTGACTGATTCAAATAGAATTGGGCCTCTGCGAGGTGGCGGCGGCGGGAGCAGATGGTCTCCCGACGGCAGGCAAGCGTGTGTGGCGTGGCTCCTTCCGTGTGTGGGAGCGCTGCATTGCAAGAGGACGTCGGTCGCACGGGCTGTAGGTGCTCAGGGCACGCCGCCCATGGTTGTTTGGGTGCTCCGGGAGGAGGGGATTCCGGCCGCGTTCGCTAGCCTTGAGGTCGGGCTACGTCGATGACCCCGACCGCCGAACAGGTCGTGTCCACCACGAGTCATCAATCCTAGATGTGCGTGTCGTGGAGCATTGGCGGACGCAACGGGTGGGCAGGGTGGGCAGCGGCCCACTCAGAATTTTGAGAAAAAAACTGACCCCCCCCCCCCCCCCCACAGATATGAAGCAGATTAGGCCCAATTTGGACTCTTGGCCCATTTTATTTTTCAGCGCTAGCCTCTTCTGGATGAGACGTTGTTCTCTGTCTCTGGAGTCTGGACGCGAGACGTTTCGCGAATGGCCATGGCGATGACCTAGCTCTTGCGGCCTGCCCCGCCCCCGGCCTCCGCCGCCCCGCCCCCACTCTTGCATCTCCGCCGCCGGCCGACTCCCCGCCGCGCCCGCCCCTGCCCGGTCGCCCCGCCCGCCGGCCGCCAGGCGCCAGCTCAAGCTCGACTCTAGCTCCACCGCCACATTGCCACAAATACGCGCCGCCGTCGCCCCCGTCCGAAGCACGTCGCCCAAACCCCAAGGTGTCTTTCCTTCCCATTTGCCCTCAGTTTTCGTTGATGCATTAGTTTGTAGTAGGTTCCTGCCCATTTGCCCAACCGAATAAGAATAAGCCCCAATTTCCTATGCATTGTGTAAATTGACAATTTCTTGTCTCCAACTAGCAACCAATTGACAATTTTCTTCTAATTGTAGAATTCATTATGAAGAGAAATAGCCAGATTGCATCTCTTTTCAAGAAACATGAAGCTAAGAAGATGGTGGTAGAGGTAGATGATGTACACATTGAAGATAATGGGCTTTTGTTGGCATGTATTGATTCCCCACCCAGACCTCTGATCCAATCTGATTCTGAGATTGAGAGTGAGGCTGAAATGGAAGAGCCAACACCAAATCCACCATCACCCCAACAACCGTCTGCAAGGTCATATGATTCTCACTTCCTTCCACATGATCCAGGGGAAAGAATTCCTATATCAAGATATGCTGTCAATGATCAAGATGATGTTCAAAGAGGATTTATCAGACAAGGTCCATGCCATCCGTTTGAGCATAGGTTTCCATCAAGAAAAATAAATGGTCAAAACCGATCCTTCGCGGCATTTTGGTTGATGAAATACAATTGGCTAGAATATAGTATCGAAAAGGATGCAGCCTTTTGCTTTGTATGTTATTTGTTCAAAGGAAGATCCAATGGGGGCCCCGGGGGAGATGTCTTTGTTACAAATGGTTATAGAGATTGGAAAAGACCTGAATCATTTAAGAAACATGTTGGTGGTGTCTCTAGCATTCACAACCAAGCTCAAGAGAAGTACAACTTATTTGTCACACCGAACACCAAGATTGATAATGTTACTGTGAAGGTGTGCAAGAAGGATCTACTTCTTTACAAGAAAAGGCTCACTTATTCCCTTCGATGCTTGAGGTATCTTTTAAATCAAGGATTGGCATTCCGTGGACATGATGAGAGTGAAGAATCAACCAACAGGGTAACTTTCTTGAACTTCTACAATGGCTTGCTATAAATGATGAAGAGGTTGATAAGGTTGTTTTGAAGAATGCCCCCGGAAATTGCATCTTGAATAGTCCTAGGATACAACGTGAAATTATTCAATGTTGTGCGGAAGAAACTACTAAACTAATTATTAAAGATATTGGCATGGACCAATATGCAATTCTAGCCGATGAGTCAAGTGATATGTCTCACAAAGAACAACTTGCACTTTGTGTTCGTTATGTTGATAAATTTGGAAGAGTGTGCGAGAGGTTTCTTGGAGTAGTTCATGTTTCCGATACTACTTCAATGTCACTTAAGGTTGCAATTATAGCCTTGCTAAAAGATAATCATTTGACTCCCACTCAAATTCGTGGGCAAGGATATGATGGGGCTAGCAACATGAAAGGGGAGATTAAGGGATTGAAAACATTGATCATGAAAGAGTCACCATGTGCTTATTATATTCATTGCTTTGCACATCAACTTCAATTGGTTCTTATTGCCGTGGCAAAGGAGAATGAAGCATGTATATGGTTTTTTGATCATGTTTCTTACTTGTTCAATATTATTGGAGTTTCTTGCAAGCGTCATGATATGCTTCGAGATATGAGAGCTCAAAAACTTTTGGAAGCACTTGAAATGGGTGAAATTGAAAGTGGAAGTGGATTGAATCAAGAAATGGGTTTATCTAGACCCGGTGATACTCGATGGGGCTCTGATTTTAGAACTATTTGCAACATTGTTGGTATGTACCCCACAATTGTTGAAGTACTTGTGAGGATTGGAAAAGATCCTTCACAAAAGGGTGAGTGGACAAGAATACGTGGAGTGGCTCAAGCCTTTGAATCATTTGACTTTGTTTTCAATCTTAACTTGATGCTTGTTATCCTTGGGTACACAAATGATTTGTCTCAATCTTTGCAAAAGAAGGATCAAGATATTGTTAATGCAATGGCTCTACTTTCGTTGGCAAAGGATAAACTTCGTCATATGAGGTCTCATGGATGGGAAGGATTTCTTGCAAAGGTGACATTGTTTTGCAACAAACATGGCATTGAAGTTCCATCACCGGATGATCAATATGTGGCTCATGGAAGATCACATCGGTATTATGAAATACAAACAAATGATGATCGTTATAGAAGAGAAGTATTTCTTGGTGTCCTTGATCAAATTATTCAAGAGCTTGACAATCGGTTTGATGAGGTTAATATGGAGTTGCTTATTTGCATGTCGGCTATGAATCCATCAAATGAATTTGCTTCTTATGATGCACAAAAGGTAATGCGGCTTGCCCAATTCTATCCCAATGACATATCAAGTGTGGAGTTGATAAGACTTGAGTTCCAACTTGAAATCTTTATTGATGATATGAGAAAAGATGATAGGTTCAAATGTGTGAATCATCTTGGTGAGCTCTCTACTATGCTTGTTGAAACCAAAAAGCATCTTGTTTATGATTTGTTCTACTTACTTCTCAAATTGATATTGATCTTACCGGTGGCAACGGCGAGTGTTGAAAGAATATTTTCTTCCATGAGTTTTGTGAAGAATAAGATGAGAAATAGCATGGGTAAGGAGCTCTTGAACCATTGCTTAGTGACATTTATTGAGCGATAAATGTTCTTGAAAGTAAGTGAAGATGAAATTGTTGAAACTTTCATGGCAATGAAAGAACGTAGAGTTATAAAAAAATCATAGTGATGTAATCTTCTATTTATGCTATATTTTATCATGTAATACTTTATGTATGTGTTCGAACTATTTTGCATTGGAATCACACAACTTTGAGAAATATGTATTAATCGACGTTGTCATGAATCAATTTGTTGTTTATATTGTCATTTGCCAACTTTTTGTGGAGTGTGCCCACCCTCGAATTTTTTCCTGCGTCCGCCACTGTCGTGGAGTGCGTTGTTCAGTGGGAGCCCCGTCAATCCATGTTTTGTACTCCCCGCCCGTCTTCGCGTCGCGTTGGTCGCCGGCTGCACGGACTGGCGCCCGGGTGTGGTCGCCGGCTATGGGCCGAGTGCCGCCACACCTCCGGGAGGAGAGAAAAGTGGATTGTGAAGACGAGAAGAGGGAGACTAGACGGCGGGATTGGCGCATGGCTTCGTAATAGTAATTCAGATCTAGACACATCTTTACTATTAAATGGGAGTTATTAAAAGGGAGTTGGTACTTCGTACCTCCTCTTCAGGACGCGGTCTGTCGAGCGTGGTCTGCCATTTTATTTCCCTTTTTACCCCTACGAGTTCGTTAGTATTACATTAGTATTACAGATCCTGCCACCGCCAAGTCAATCTTTGCCCGTTCGCCTCTCCTCTCACGCGACTCTGTCGCCTCCAGCCGCTGCATCCAGATCCGCCGACTCTGCGTCGTCAGCCACCCACACGCCCCCGAGCACCCTAACCTCTCGCGTGACAGAGTGACGCCGTACATGGTTCTGCCCCCCGCCACATCCTTTGATGCCCGCCGACGACGATACCTCCAACTCCTCTCCTCGGCGAGGTACGTCGTACATCCGCAAGGATCTATCACCAATCGTCAAAGTCGCCGCCTCCTTCTCTCGTGAAGATGTTGCGTCTCCTGTCAGGATCGGGTCGCCTCCCCTTCAGTACCATGGCGTCTCCCCATCCAGGTCACGGATGGCGTCTCCACGTCCAAGAGCACTCCACCACCACCATCATGAAGCCACCCCAAGGGCCGTGCTGCCACCTCCAATAACTGCTTCGCCGCAGCATCCTCTAATTAACAAGGTAGTTGGGCCTCCTCGTTCCATTGTATGATTCTTCCTTCTACATATTTGATTCAGAAACTACTCTTATTTGATTCTCAAACTGCTCTCGGTCCGGATATGTACTGTGAATTCCATAGGAATAGGAACTTCTGTGGTAATATATGTATTAATAAGTGATCCAGAGAGACCTTTAGCAAGTACCGACTGATGCAGCTCTCATTTTTTGTTTTCTTAGTCTTTAAGGAAGAATTGTCCTTAGTGAAGTATGTAGTGTATACTGCCCGAGCTGATCTTACTTCCGACAGTAATTCAATCGATTCATATTTATGATTCAGTTAGACTAAAGAATATGTTTTTCTCTTGTGTTTTTTTCTCTTGAAGGCATGGAATTTGTACTTTTGATTGGAGGACTTCACTATTAGGAATTGTGACATCAAATGTTGTATTGGGAGCTTTGTGGGAACTTGCTCTCATTTTCTTTGCTAGCTGTTTTGTTGAGAATTCATGCACTAAAAAAAACTGGCATACAAGCGGCCCCTTACGGGTATGAACTAATTTCGAAGTTTGCAAATAAAATGACCTCTACTTGATCAAATGCATTTGAAAGTTTGTATTATTATTTTTTACACTTCTTGTTGTTTGCTTACGCTAGCAATAAAAATACTGCATTGAGACTTCCCTAGGACAAAATTCACTTATGTAAATTATTGATAATCTACTTTTGGGTCTTTTGTACAGAGGGACGGCCGGCGACTCGGCCTAGGAGGAAGAGGTGGACAGGCGGGCAGAAGATCTCCTCCCGTGTTCCAGCACCGGCTCATGTTTGATTCCTTCTCCTTCTTGACAGCTGGAAGCCGGGAGAGCCGGGGCCGGCACCGTTGTTCTGATTCTGCAGCTCCTAATTTTGTTCATAAGGTGCAGCGGGTCGTGGACGGTGTTGGTGCGCTTCCGGAGAACTTACTCCCGCACGTCTTGCCGGAAAACCTACTCTTGCGCGTGATTGGTTCCGCCATAGGGAGCCTCTCACACCAGACGCGCCACCCCCTTCAGATGCACACTGACGAAGAGGCCAACATCCTGGAATCCTATCCTGCAAACACTTACGCTTCTCTAGCCAGCAGTCGATGCACACATCCGTTCCTCTCCTATCAAGCACCATGATGCACCTCTTACGATCTTTCCTGAAGAGTATCACCTATTGATTGATTTGTGCAGGTGAAATCATGCTGCTCAAATGGGTTGAAGAGTTTGTGTGTGGCCTATCTAGCAGGTAACTAGACCTACAGGTATTGCATTTGATACTTTGATTTGGTGGTGGAGACATTATTCTGCCTTCATATGGTAATATGATAGATAAATAGAGTCAGTTAATTAAGTACTACCGGATAAAGAACAGTGCTAACATATCCAGATTGCACAATGTTTTGCTTATTTTCTCACAAATGTAATATCATAAATTGTAGCCATGGATGGGAATGAGATCTCAGTGATGCTGAATATACCCAACAGTGAATCCAACCACTCGTGGAGCCTTCGACGGAGCCATCTGAAATAAGGCTTGTTTGACCTCCTCATCCATCACCTTGTTCATCTGTTGGTTAACTACAGGTTGCAAAAAATTCAGTAGTTCATCCATACGATAAAAACCTTGAGACGTCTATAACACTTGGTAATCTTGAACTTCTGCATGTGTTTCCTCCATATTAGCACACACAATCCTATCTGCTTTCTCCAGAATTGGATTAACTTCTGCATGTGTTTGCTCCATCTGAACAAAAGCTAGCAGATCATTCATAGCAGCCATGGATGGAGTGTAGCTTGGATCCAACTTATTTCGACAAGTAATCTACTTGGTATAGGCAGTCCGCACTAGTAGGAAACGGGCATATAGTACCGGCCGGGGAGGGCTTTTAGTACCGGTTTCGCAACCGGAACTGCGCAATCGGGACTAATGCCCCCCCAGCATTAGTACCAGTTGCTTATAGACCGGTACTAAAATGCCTCCACACGGGGCGCTGGGCAGCGTTTCGCCTGGAGACCTTTAGTACCGGTCGGTAACACCGACCGGTACTAAAGGGTTGAGGGTTTTAGGGTTTTGCAATTTATTTTTCGTTTCCTGTTTTTTTTCATTTTATTTTATTTTTTCTGTTTTCTTTTCTTTACTGCAATTTAGGGCACTGCAATTTTATTTTATGTTTTCTTTTTCATCTACTGTTTTACATACATATGGTATTATATATATACACGGTACACGTTGATGCATACGCAATATACTTTCGTATATGTATTCTATGCTACTACATACGGTACACGTTGATATATAATATAATTTAGATATAGGACATATTCATACTACGCTATTACATACATATATACATATATACAATCCGGTATATAGAGATCACATTAATTACATACATCCTCCTCATTACGTCGTGAGTTTCTTTCATGTGGCATAGCTATATTTTGGATTATAGTATTCTCCCTTTGGTTGCATGACCTCCTCAAGAATAAATCCCGCCAACTCCTCTTGAATTGCTTCTACGCGCTGATGTGGTAGGATGGCGCCCCGCTTGTAGTTAAGCTTTAAAGGAGATCAATATGAATATATTACTTGTGTGTATATATATCAAATCATCGTAAGATTGAAATATAGTGCAAGACAGTCACACTCACATCCATTCTTTTTTCACGCGACGCCTACTCAATGCTCAATTTCCTCATGAACTCGCAGATGTAGAATCCACATAATTCATTTCCCGGGGGTTGCTTCAAGGTCTTTACGAGAATATAAATTAATTAAATAATAATCCAAAATGATGATGAATTAAAGAGACTATGTTTAATAGTAGTACACTTACATCAATATGTTTAATAGTCAGCTGTGTTTTCCATTCACCCCACTCTCTCTTGATGAATATTTTCCAAACCCTACTCGCAAAAACAAATGAATAAATGAGTTATGATTACTTGATATCATGAAATGGATTAATGGTTGAAATTAGCTCTGAAGCATGTCAATCAAGTCCTGGTAGTCTGATTCTGGTTGGCGTAATGAGTCAAAGACTTCAACTAATCCCTTGTCAATGATAATGTCCAGTAGAATCCAATGGTAGCTGCACACGTTTATATAGTGAGGCATGCATATAACTCATCAATTAAACTTAACATCTAGTAATTAGCAATATAGAAATGTGTTCAAGACAGTCACACTCACTTGAAGTTGTAAGGAAGAAGTATATCTACCGCCTGTGTTTGCCTCAATAGCGACCTCAACAATGCCTCCTCGCAGTCCTCGGGATTCCGCTCTAAGTTTTTGCAGTTAACGATAAATGGGTCAATGAACCCAACTTCCCAGATTCTTTTCCTTTTGCGCTCGATAAGCATCCACCTGCATATATAATAGCATACGAAAGAATATAGTGAGGATAATTACAGGCTCAATTAGTAAGGATAATTACATGCTCAGCTAGACACTTAGAAAAAATCACTTACAGAACATAGCAACTCATGATAGTTGCATTGAGAGCACGCCGGTTGTATAACTGACATAATTCTTCAAATTCGACACATATCTCGTTGTCGATGAAGAATTGGTCTTCTCGGTATGTCACGTAAAACACGAGTTGCTTGTCCTTTGCAACCTTCATGTACCAGTCATGCAATCTCCGCATTTGAAAAGCTAGACGCACCATCTCATCAGGAGGGAGAAGATCTTTCCCGTAGACAAACTTCCGTGCTATCTCAGTCGTCTTGGGAAAAGTGCGTCAAATGCATCATCGTCCATGTAGTCTAAAGCAGGAATATTTGTCCCAACGTTGGGACGCTTGTCTGTCTGAACCTTCAGCGGGACGACCGACTGTACTTTCTGTTCTCCGAGCTGGGGAACCTGTTTCGCCTTCTTCTTCTTCTTCGGTGCAGCGAACATTTTCTTTTTATTCTCCTCTTGCGTGTCAAAACTCTTTGAGATAGAGCGTTCATAGTTATCAGGCGTCATCTCGCCTGATCTTATACCGCAATGCACCGCATACCGGGCTTGCATTCAGATTCTCGTACTCCTCACCGCGGTAGAGTATGCAGTCATTAATGCATGCATGTATCTTTTGCACCTCTAATCCAAGAGGACAGATGATCTTCTTTGCCTCGTACGTACTGTCGGGCAATTCGTTATCCTTTGGAAGCATCTTCTTTATCTTTTTTAGCAACTTTTCAAACCCCTTGTCCAATACACCATTCTCAGCCTTCCATTGCAGCAAATCCAGCGTGGTACCTAGCTTTTTCTGGTCATCTTCGACACCTGGGTACAATTTTTTTTTATGATCCTCTAACATGCGCTCCAACTTCAACCACTCCCTCTGACTTACGCTATTTGTCTGTGCATCAGCAATGGCCCGAGCAAGATCATCAGCGGGCACATCCGGCGCCTCTTCATCAGGCGCGTCTTCTCCAGGTTCCCCCATTGTAGTACCATTGTATTCAGGAAACTCAGGATAGTTGTCATCGTCCTCTTCTTCTTCATTGTCTTCCATTATAACTCCTGTTTCTCCGTGTTTGGTCCAACAATTATAGCCGGACATGAAACCGGACTCAAACAGGTGGATGTGAATGGTTTTTGATTTGGAGTAACCCTTGATATTCTTACAAGCACAACATTGACAGTACATAAAACCATCCCGCTTATTTGCCTCAGCAACACGGATAAAATCTAGCACGCCGGTCATGAACTCCGGAGAGCGTCGGTCAACGTACATCCATTGTCGATTCATCTGCATTATGTAAGTATATCCAAAACCATTACACAATAGCTATATATATATCATGAATAGAGAGATACGCGACCAATTCATTAATACAAGTTTACCATATTTAAACAAATTTAATACATAGTTCTCATAAACATTCATTAATTGAAACTAACATAGAATAGCTAAAGAATTTAAATCCAACGACAAATGCGATCAAAATCGCAACTAAGGTAATTATTGAACCAACAACATAATGATATCAAGCCTCTTGACTAATGACATATTTTCTAAACTTTTTAAGCTTCAAACGCATTGCATTCATCTTGATCTCGTGATCCAAGCGCATTGCCTCCATCTTGATCTCGTTATCATCGACGACGTCGGCAATCTTGAACTCCCATTTCATCTTCTCTTCGAGACGAAGATCTTCACTTCTTTTCAATTTAGCTTTGAAATCATTGTTTTCTTTTACAAAAAACTCGACAATAGGGTCGGGCTCATTTTCTGGTTCAACTACCTCTTCGATAAAAATATATCTACGTCAAGTTGGTCGGTATAATTGTTATAAACATGAAATTAAACAAACATATACTTATAACAAACAATCGTACCACATCCGAATAATAGAGCGGGCGAGAGCCGGTGTGGACAGATGTCAAAACCATGACACTATATATAACAAAAAGTTACACAAATAAGAAAATTATACAAGTAATAATTATATAACTAAGATTTTTTAAAATAAAAGATAAAAACAAGAGGCTCACCGAGGTGGTGTCGGCGACACGACGACGCGGGAGATCGATGGCGGTGAGGAAGGGGACGGGAAGACACTACAAAAAACCACAAATCATACTTTAGTTTGAACTTAAAATGCATATAAAACAAATGAAATCCCTAACTTAGTCATTTCATCAAACACCTTGCTAGCACTACAAAAATCAAATGAGTTAAACTAGCAAGAAAATGAGCTAAAGTTGAAATGCCGGAAGAGTAGATGAATGTGCTAACCCTTGTATAGCTAGGTGCCACCAATCTAGACAAATGTTGGAGAAAAAAAGGTGAACTAGAGCTCTTGGGAGAGAAAAGAGATAGCAAAAATGAAGTGTGCTCGAGCTTAAAAAATGGTGCTGTGGCTCAGGGTGGAAGATGCTAAATACAGGGAAAACTTTAGTACCGGTTGGTAATACCAACCTGTACTAAAGGTCCTCGCCGTGGGGCTCACCACCGCAGCGCCTGCCCCCAAAACCTTTAGTACCGGTTGGTTACACCAAGCGGTACTAAAGGTCTCTTATTGACCGGTACTGTTGCCCCCCGCCTGTCCGGCCGTTTGGACCGTTACTAATGTCATATTAGTACCGGCCGCAAAAGCGTGCGGAACTAATAGTCTGGGCGTAAAGTCCTTTTTCCACTAGTGCCGAAATGATGACCTTAATGATCGTGCATATCCTATCAATTAAGTTATACCTTCATCAGATTTCTTAGTTGGCCTACACACTAGCTGGTGATATTTCTTGCATGTTATTACTAGGTTCATTATAAAGAAAATTCAGTACGAGAAGGTTACGCCTACAGTGTAGGATGTTGCCTACAGTGTAGGATGTTGGACGACAAAAAGGCTGAGGCCCTTTTGGAGATATTTCTTCAATAATACAGAGGGCTCTGGTTTTGTGTGATTTGTATGATTATGTATCAATCATGTTGGTCTGTAGCATGATGGAAAATATCTTATTTCTTATTTTGTTGTTGCATGTATGCCAAAAAAGTATTATTTTGATTAATCAGGTACAAATTTCGATTTATATTGGTAAATCATGCATAAATGAAAATTTTCTCCATCAGACTATTCTATTTTAGTTAATCATGTGCAAACATTTTAAGATGTCTCCTAGCCAGTATTTTTAAGCACCTATTTATTGATATCCATGTTGTAGTACTTAAACAATTTTTTTGATTTGTTACCAAGTGATGGTGTGATTTAGTCTTCAGTTCTTCAATTCTACAAACTTTAGTGAGATTGTCTCCAGAATAAATATAAACACAATAATTATTCTTTGAGAACTAAGGAGACATAGCAGTATCTACTTTAATCTGTGAATGTGTGTCATCTGTTGCAAAACACTAGAACTTGATGCGGTACAGGTTTATAGACAAGACAACAAATAGATGTTTTTTGCTTATGGTGACAACCCATCCTAGATGGATCTTTATAGGGGTTTTTGTACACAACACCAACTTCCATCGATGGCATCATGAAGTTTTTCCCTTGTAATTTGAGTTTTTGACATAAATTAACAATGGAACTATAAGGTAAACTTGAGTGGCAGGCAGAAGCAGGATTGATTGAAGGGGTCGGTCAAGTCAAATGTAGACATTGTCGTAACTGCTGTAATTTGCTACTGTGGGTTATATGATAAATATTATGTTTAATTATAGATGATGCTGGAGCGACTCGTCGTTGAGCTGGGTGATGTTGAGCTAAAAGTAAAGTGGCTTCTATGTATGTATTGCCATGAAATAGTTATGAGTGCATCCACATATAAAATTTTGCAGTTCGCTGCATTGATCATGACGATTAAATATGTTTGTGAAAATTGATCAGGATCTGCTCTCTTTATTTCCTTTGTTTCCTATAACTTGGCCCGATTGATAAGGAATTGGTATTCTTCACTTTCGTTGCGGATCTCCCCTAAATATGGTTCTTTTGATTTTGTAGCAGAAAGGATGATGTTGTGGATGGATGTTTTTGCATTTATTTGTCGGCTATTCCTCCACAAATTATACGTACTTTTTGTGTAAAAATATTAATTGTCACAATTTGCTTTCATCAAGATAAAAACATTAGTCAATGCACCCATGAGATAGAGATATTTACACATGAAAAAGAAAGAAAGAAATAAGTGATATTTATATTGATATGTGGAAAAGACGGGATGAAATGCAATTAATTGCTTATTACCCAATTCAGCATAATGCATGGTGTTGATCATCTTATATACAAGTTGTGTACCTCCCTCATCCAACAACAATGAGCGTGTTGATGCATGAAAAGGAGGGTACTAAATTTTTGTATGTTGTCCATAAGTAAAGTTTTTATAGGCATATATGGAATGTAACTGGACTGACACTGTCAACAATGTTCTGGAATTCAACTAAAAGCTGATTTTGAAGACATAAAATATTTGACCCGTAGCAACGCACGGGCATTCAACTAGTAACATTTAGTATAGAGCATGCGATCCTGGATTCCTGCACTACTAGAAGCCCCGCTACCGCATCAAGGCCACGCTGCAGATCATGACTCATGACGCTATAACAGAAGCTCGCGGGCTCACCACCAATGTTCAGGCTGACTTCTTTTGGGCTTCCCGGACAGCTTCGAGGTCGTGGGCAGCGTAAGCCGAAAAGAACTCTCGGGCTGGTGCGCGGCTTAATTCCACCGCGAAGCTCCTCTGCAGTGTATTACTAGAAACTGGTCTCGAGCAGATTTTGAGCGGCTTCCCGCAAAGGAGCGAAACGGTATTGGGGCGTGCCCCTCTTGTTTCTTCTATTTACACAAGAACTGCCACTGCGCTGCCACCGCATGGAAAACTAGTACTCCGTATTTGAAACTAGTAGGCCCTGGCGCGGCGGCACGCCGCGCCCGTGGGGTATTTTCGATGGCTATTCTTTATGTGTAGGTTCATTAATTTTGATTTTTGTTGCTTGTTTGATTTGTGTTATGAAATGCAGTAGGGAGTTTGGCTTGAAATGGAAAGTTTAGTGTATAGGCAATACTTTTTTGTTTGCAAATCTAGGTTGGTACGAGGCAGTGTTTGTTTGATGTCCAATCGGCGTTAACACGACATATGGTAGTCTCCTATCTTGTGTAGATGAAGATGCAATACCTCATGGTTCGTGGAGATGTAGTATAGTATTTTATATTAATTAGGCAGGCACTTGTACAAACTTTCATGAACTTTGATGTTCATAGAGATATTGGGTATATGCATCACGTGCTATAAACAGGTTTGCATAACTCACTTGGTTTGCATGACCGTAGGATCACATGATGTACTTGGTAAGCTTCATCCTGGGTTGCAAGCAGGATTACACATACCATACGTGGCAAAATATAATTTAGTCTGATGCGGTAGCTAATGAATAACAAGCAGTAAAGTGGCTATAATCTTATTTTGGCTGCTGGCGCTCTGTTGAGAATACTATCTTCACTTGTTACTGGCTGGTTTCGCGGATTGCTGCGGTGATGATGTTTACTAACTCACGAGTAAACATCTGGCCCGCTGATATCGGTGTTGTTGGTCCTGTGTATATTGTACACTCTTCTTTGGGATAAAACTATCGTGGATGATCTATGTGGATGGTGGGGACATGGCCAAGTTCTGAAAATGCCAGTGCGCAAAGAAAATATCATCTTTGCATCATTGCATGGGATCTTGTGATGATAGATGCTTGGTTTTGTAATGTTTGTATCTAGGCTTCCTGTGTCGTGGTGCTGGTTCTTGATCGAACCACTCTTTGTCGGTTGTGTGGTGCTCTGTGTTCTCTTTATACTGCGTGCCTGTGAAGGTAGTCTAGTGCTGGCACCGCTTGATCGCCAAAGAGGTGTGTAAGGATTCAATGTGCAACAGTTTCTTGGGCTGTCAAAACCGATACTTCTGGCTGGCTCTGAACGAAAATTCACCTAGCACACGTTCACCGCGACTAATAAGAGGAAATTGGGCCGTACTACGGGCACGACATCTGTTGTCCGTGGTGCACTGGCTAAGCCATGTCAATCTGCGAACCCATTCCAGTAGCAATGATGTCTATCAACTGTTCTCTTCTTGCTGGCGGTATTCTTGTTTCCTATTAGGTATAAGAAGGCTTCATGTTTTTTATACAAATAAAATTAGCCGTGTATATTACTATGGTTGTTTTCCATTGTGTAGTTATTTACCTGTGATGGAAATGGTTGAATTATGTTGTGCCGAGACTGATAAGGGGGTGCATATGCCGACAGTACTATTGTCTGTAAAATATGATTAGTAAGGATATCAAATGTTAGCTATTTGAAAGTGAAACACAATTGGTCACAGTTTGTGTGTACCAGCTGAGTGACTGATTGTCATGCTCTTGAGTTTTTTTATTGTCCTGTAATGCAAGCACTTGTGATCGAAGGCTGTACCATTTGTCCAAAGTATGATCTTGTTAGGAAATAGTTTGTGAATATGTATGTAGCTATTGATGGGATGGTGTCATGTTTGTGTACTTACTATTGGTCCTTAGCATATACCGAATTGTGGTGTGACTGGTGCATTGCAACTGCTGCATCACCTACAAAAAGAAGAATTCGATTAGTTAGCAGCAGATGACTGGAAATAATTGGACATATGGTTAGTTCTGTGTTAACTCTGCTTACGACTGATGCTTGTTGGATACTAATTTGTATCGTTGCAGGTGTGTATGTCTGAAGTTGCCGATGTGGATACTGCACATCAATGTAGATGCCACCTCGATAGATTCAGCTCGTATAGCTTAGCCTGACGTACAATTACGGGGAGACACACACTGGAATCGATTGAATTGCTAAAGTCTTCCTATCGCACCTCTCGGGTCTTTTATTTCTTTTCTGACAAAAGATTATAGAGCTATTAGATGGATATGTATATATAAGATTAGGACTCATAATTTCTTCACTGATCTTTTTTTACATCAACTCTTTCACTAATCAAAACTAACGTCCGTCTACGACCCTATTTCTAACAAAGAAAAGGCAATGGGGGCACCTAGCGGCATATACAAAACAAAGAAACAAAGAGATCAGAACTCCGGAAGCATGTATATACGCACAAGATTCATATGTATGTACTCCCTCCGATCGGAAAAGGTTGTCGCGTCTCCTTTATTAAGTTAATTTACAAAAAAGCCCCCTACATTCTAGTAAATACATGTCTCCTCTCAGATTTGGAAAACAAGGATCAGATAGTTCTTCTCCTACCTCGCGCTGCTCCCAAGTCCCCACACGTACTCAGAAGCTCGCCGTACTCGTGATCTCCAGCAGAAACTCGACGTGCTCGTGAACTCCAGCACCCTCCCGTACTCTTCTCCGTCCACAACACACCCTGTATGTGCTTCTCCGGCTATTCAGCAAAGAAAGAAAACTGTCTATTCGAATGATTTCAACATTTGCTTCATTTGCTCAAGTGGAGGGAAAGCCACTGACATATACTACGTGTATTTCTAGAAAAGAAGAAATAATACATAAATACTTTAGTCATGGCTCAAAAAAATGGGGGAAGCGTACAGCGTAAAAATGGCCCTATCATTTAATCGTATAGACTATACTGTTGCATGAGCACCATCACTTTGAGTTGCTGTGTTATTTCCTCAACGATTTCTGTACACTTTACATGCAATGAAAATCTATTCTAACAGTAAATAGCCATGGCATAAGGGTCTTGGCTTGCTAACATTTTTAGAAAATTTTATTCACTAAGGTAAAGCAATCAGGTATATTAAGATAATTAAAGTTGAAGTTTATTACTATACTTGTGTTTTATGCATTTGCTGTATAGACAGAATATAGTTGACCTGTATGGATAGAATATTGAGTTTTTTTTAAATAATACGATTTTTTAATAGAAATTCGGATTCTAGCGCGCGGAATCAAAAATTTTGAAAAATAGGGCGCCGTCGGCACTGTAGGTTCTAGTTTCCTTTAGATTAATATAGGATTAGATAAACCGTGTCTCGGTTCGAGATGAAATATGTATAAAATATGTGCGTATCGATGAGTAGGTTCCATTCCCGCGATCGGTTTCAAGTTTGATCGCCTCTAACTTCTTAATTTTGAATCGCAACTCGTACAATTATTCGACGAATTTTGTCAAATTCCTCGCACTCGTTTGACCGTTTTAAATTTCCTTGCACAAGTACGTCTAACTCACCATTCTTCACAACTGTTACGTTGTAACTTTTTTGTTTCGACAGATGTATTTATATTTTCTTTCAAATATATATTTTTGCTATAGATACTACCGAAAAAATAAATACGTCCACCGAAACAAAAAAGTTACAACATAACAGTTGTGGAGAAGGGTGAGGTAGATGTACTCGTGCAAGGAAATTTAAAACGGTCAAACAAGTGCGAGTAATTTGACAAAATTCGTCGAATAATTGTACGAGTTGCGATTCAAAATTAAGAAGTTAGAGACGATCAAACTTGAAACCGATCGCGGGAATGGAACCTACTCATCGATACGCACATATTTTATACATATTTCATCTCGAACCGAGACACGGTTTATCTAATCCTATATTAATCTAAGGAAACTAGAACACCTAAGTACGATCGCGTAGGATCCACGTGCATATCGCTGCTGCCGATCGGCACCATGCCGACCGCCCCCTATTTTTCAAAATTTCTGATTCCGCGCGCTAGAATCTGAATTTTTATTAAAAAATCGTATTATTTAAAAAAAAACTCTAGAATATTGCAAGAAGTATTGCGCATTCTTAGTAAACTATTCAGGACAGAGCTATTGCTACTCCATGTGTGTTCGAGAATTCAGGACAGAGTAATTTATAAAGCAACTTGCAGGTTTATATATTCAGGAGCATCTGTGCTTCCAAATGCAGAAATACAAACAATACAAGCAATAATGCACTTAATTAACCATACACAACAACTGATAGAGCAAGTTCTTAAATGCAGAAATTATGAACCATACACAACACAACAATCAGCTACTCCATGTATTCAAGCAACGAAAATTTAGAACCAGCTTTATCTACTGGAGCACAAGATCAAGCACAAGTAGAACGAGTTTTTTCTACGGGAAAGGCAAGAACAAGCTTGTCTTGAAATTGACAAATGGAAAAAGGAGTACTGCAACATGAAAATCTCTGTAGAAACACTCCAGTCCACCTTGCTTAACTACTCCAGTTCATGGATACAGTACAAATACATGAGTATGGATCATGGAACAGAGGAGAGGAGGATGGGCGCTTACAGCTTGAGACTGTTCCATCCCGACCGTGTCGTCTGCGGGCAGCAGAGGAAGAGGGGAGAACAGGCCGGCGTTGAAGATTAAGGAGTTGAGCCTCCTTGCGGGGCAATACTACCTGACGTCGTACCAATTCAGTGCGTGATCTAGTAGTACTCGGCGCATGGTGGCAGGGGCAGGAACAATTTGATTCTGAAGATGACCGTCTCTGGCGTCGGCGCGCTGACGACCTTCATCTTCATGACGGAGTACCAGTGCGCCACAACTCCCCGGTGCCGCCCACGACGATGCGCTCGGGGGCGCCCCGTCGAAGTGGTACTGGCTCTGCACCGTCAGCGTGTTCCCACGGCCATGAACACGAGAGTGACAGACGACTGTAGCTCGGCACAACAAGGTCCATGCCGATGAAGAAGCTCTAGAACCCATCGATCGACGAGCTCGGACGACCGGAGTGGGTCGGCGCGCACCTTGTTATCAACCACGCCCAGATCCCCGAACGTGGCGTTGACGCATAGCGGGGAACGGAGCAGCAGGGACGCCACCCTCGACCTCACCACGCGAGCGCCGGCCGGCAAGAATAAAATTGATGCAGATGTCGTGGAAGAACTTGTACGAGCAGCACCGTCAGCCTCATGCGTCCTGGTGATAGTGGTGAAGATGATCAGCAGGTCCATCCGCAGGTTGGCGTCGCGTGTCTTCGTGAAGATGGTTAGGAGGTCCGCCCGCAGGAGGCCGGCCGGGCTACTCGCCACGGCGCACTCACCATGCTCCAGGCTGCTCACGAAGCTGGTGGCTGGGCTACTCGCCGTCGCTGCGCTCGCCTCGCTGGAGGCCGGGCGGCTCGCCGCGGCGGCGCTCACGAGTCTGGAGGCCGGGCTACGCCGGGATCCCGACGTCCTCGTCGGCGACATCTTCGATGGGCCGCTGGCGTCGTCGTGCGCGGCTTGCGTTCTTGAAGGACACCTAGGGGCGCGCTCGCGAGGCTGGAGGTCGGGTTAGCTGCTCGCTGCGGCGTGGTCACCATGCTAGAGCCAGGCTGCTCACAAAGCCGATAGCCGGGTTGCTCGCCGCGGGGGCGCTAATGAGGCTAAATGCAGAAGAGATGGCCGCACCTGCAGAACCTAGAGAAGAAGCTCCTGCACGAACACATAAATCAGAAGGAAACCCAGGAAAAATATCGAAAGGACGACGTGGACTGCAAGGAACAAACCAACCAAACTCATGGCCGAGAGGAGAACACATAAACACATATAATCACCGGGAAAAAAAGGACATGTAGAGAAGAGACCGGAAAGAAGAAGGGCAACCGGGAACACGCCGCAACACCGAACCGAACGTAGAGAGACGAAAGAAGAGAAAGGAACAGCAGGTTACCGGCCGAAGAGAACAAAGCAGCTGGAACGAAGGGAAAGAGAACGCGAAGGGTCACAACCTGCATAGGGGCCCATGCGATCAATCAATGAAAGGACGTGCAAATTCCACCGAAACGTGGCACACTCGCATAGGGTAGCGACGGCAAATCGGGTGAGAGTTGAGAGAAGCCACGGTCTTTAGGTAGGATAGTAGTGTATAAGGAATCTGTACGCATAACTACTCGTCGCGATCTGTGCCACCATCCGAAACGCTACGCTCTACCTTCTTGACCTATGCTCGATGCATGTACCTCGATGTGATTTAGCTCAGATTCCATCTCTGCTAGGAGTACTTGTTTTATTTCCGAATATGTCCGGTTCGGTTTGTCGGCTAGTATGATGATCGGTTTGTGCTATGTCACGAATTAGTAGTACAATTGGATTAGTGACCATGCTCTGTTTTGCTGTTATACATCACACGATTTTGTGGTATCCGGACTAGTGACTGCTCTTTTTGTGCTCTGTGTACATTACGAAATTGTGTTCTGCTATTTAAATTGTGCCCGCTAGATGCTTTTAATTTAACTGTTGGTCTATAAAAATTGATGGATAATGAGCATGTTTTATTGTCATTAACCTAAGTTATTTAATTAGAACTTGTATTAAGTGCAAATATCAAATATAGGGGCGTTACAGACATATCACAGGTCAACACAACAAATAAGCCAACACTCTACAAGCCCAAAAGAAGGGCGACTTCTTTTGGGCTTATGCTTATGCATAAGCCTGCTTATAGATTCCGGTGGGGAGAAACCGTGGTGGGTAGAAGCTCTCATAAACTGATTGAAGACTTCTTTTGAGCTTGTCCTGTTTTGGCTTATTTGCTCAGATGAGTTGTAAGATGTCTGTTATGCCCCTAAATTTGGTGCGTACATTTAATGAAGCGATGTTAATTTATATATGCTATTTTTTACCCCTCTATTCTAAATTAAATGACTTCTATTTGTTTGAAAGTGGGTGTATCTAAATTTATAACATGTCTGGATACATCTAGTTTTGAACAAACATAAACCATCTAATTTAGAACAAAATGAGTAGTAGAAAATGAGCTACGAATAAGATAAAAATATTATAAAAAGGTATGTGAAAATAACATACATTGTCAAAGTATAATTAATTACATGCTAAAATAAAATAAATGTCATAGTGATTTTCAAAGGAAAAAATCCTATCTTCTCCAATCAGTAGAGTTTTTCTTTTTCTTTACGGAGCATAAGCACAATTTTTATTAATGGTAGCACACGATGCATGCATCCAAATTGGAAGGAAGTCAAATGGACGCCTCGTACAGCCGTGCTTGTCGGCAGCGTTGCATTTCTTTATGTTCTTTTACAATCGTTGTCCTGGGCGGTGGCAGTCCGGTTGTAAATGATAGCAAAACTAGGGGCATCTCTCCATACCGTTTCGATTCTTTGCGGGAAGCTCGCGAAGCCCTCCAGAAACTGGTCACCACCAGCTTCTCGTTTTACACACAACTCTCGCTTCGCGGTGGCAGGCCGCCGTTTCGAATCTGTAGACTTCTTTTCTTTTAGGCTTTAGCTTCCTGGCACCTAGAAGCCACTTTGGAAGCCCAAAAGAAGTGTGCCGAAGTCTCTCAATTAGTTTTTACGAGCTTCTCCCTACCACAGTTTTTCACACCGGAATCTATAAGCCGGCTTATGCATAAGCAAGAGCCCAAAAGAAGTCGCCCTAAATGAAGGACGCGCCACTTCGACGGGGTCGTCATCCTCGACTTCGGTGGCGGATCTTGATGTCGAGAGTGGAGGGCGCTTCACGACGCTCGTGAATAGCAACGACATCCTCGACAAACCCTCCGGGGCAGATGGCCGCCACCTTTGAGGGTCACGAGCACATCACCATACATCACAATTGGGCACCGTCGACGCTGGACCGACAGTGAATATCCCCAATTCTGAAGAAGCAAGTGTGAGAAGCATTTTCGTAGAATAAATCTTTAAGCATGAAAAATTCGGAATTTGTTGACTTTTCTTAATTATTTCTAAATTTTTCTGCGTATATCAGGTGCGTTGGTAGTCCTTGCAGTGTGATGCTTTTTCTTCTCCCTTCTTTCTCTTGCAGTGTGATGCGTATATCAGGCAGGGAAAATTTGCAGCGAAGGGAAAACTTTTTTGTCTTAATTAGAACATCACGATGTAGATTTGATTAGTTCATATACTTAAATACTTGATCAGTTCATCATCGCATGTTGAGACTATTAAGCTGGAAAAGAAAATGCAAAAGAATGAACTCAAGTGTAGTGTCAGAGTAGAGTATCCCTAGAGCTCAAATGCATTGGCAATTCGTCGTTGCTCTGTGCAGAACCGATTGATAAGGATCCATTCCTCTAAAATTTTCATCGAGCTCATCTTTAAACTTAGCTTCAGGTCTACACAGGCTAGGACGGCAGGCCTTAGGGCATCTCCGGTCGTTTCACCCCCCAGGACCCAAAACGCTGCTATTTTGGGGCCACCGCGGCGCCAAGCGGCGCGAATCAGAAACCTGGGGGTGCGTTTTCCGGTCGTTGTCCAGCCCAAGTCTCGGCCCATAAAATTAAAAAAACTGGTGGGTAGACGAACAGTGGCGAATTCATTCATACTTGGCGCAAACAAACAGTGGCGATTTTATTCATATTTGACGCAAACTCGGCGATTACAAAGTAGAAATTTAAACTAAAAACTTAAAACATTTTATTTTAGGCGATCCTACACGCCTAGTTGAGGCCCAGGTTGTTGCGGACCGCCTGGCTGTAGTCGCCGGCGCCGCCGTCGTCCTCGTCGCTGGGCTGCTTGCTCGTGCCTGCGCCGGCGTCGTCGCCCCACCACTTGCTTTGTTTCATGGTGCGCTGGAGCTCCTCCTCCTCGCTGTCGGAGTCGAGTACGTAGTACTCGACCGGAGCCACCACCGGAGGAGGAAGGATGCGGCGGCGGCCCGCATTGGCGGCAGCCTGCTGTTGGCGCTCCGCGCGCTTGCGCGCCGCCTCGGCGAGGAGTTGGCGCTGGAGCTCCATCTCCTGCACCGTGAACTCGCCGAGCCTCCATTCCTCGGCGAATCCATCCTCCGCCGGCTGCACGGTGTTGAAAGAGGCCTCCTCGGCCTCCTTCAGGCCGGGCCACTCCTCTTCCTGCTCCTCCTCCGCCGGATCAGGCTTGGGCTCCTTCTTCGGTTTGACGACGCGCCGGAACAGTGAGCGCGGAGGAGATGTCGTGCGGCTGGCGCGGCTCGCCGATGCGCAGGGTGCCGCTGCGCATGGGGGCAGGGCGCCCGGAGTTAAGGGTGGGAGGCGTGAGGGAGTGCGGCGCGGCGCGCGTACCTGGAGGAGGCGCCGAGCGCGCGCGGCGTCCATCCGCCGCGGCTCCCATCCGCCGCGGCGTCCAGGACGAGGTCCTCGGCGGCATGGTCAGCCGGGGCTCGTTGTCGGCGGCGATGTACTCGAGTACCCACTGGAGTGTGCGGTGCTCGCCGCCCCACCACCGCTTGCGGCCGAGCGTGTTGCAACGGCCCTCCAACTAGCCGTTGTTGCCGCGGTCGGCGACGTCCTCGTCGTGGCGGCAGTGGAAGTACGCCGTCCAGAAGGCGTCGTTTCCTTCTGGCCTCTGGCGCGGGTCCGCAGCCTGCTCCGGCGTCAGGTCGGCGCGGACCTCCGCGATGGCGTACTCGACCTGGTCGCCAGCGAGGACAGGGGGCACGTGGATGCCGCCCGCGCTCAGCTGCCACGCTGCCTGGCCGCCGGAGGCGCCGGGGACGCGTATGTCTGGCGGGCACGGGTACCCGGCCAGGTATAGCGCCCAGGCCTCGTGCTTGCGGAGGTGGCCGCCGCCAACGGCGGCGTCGTACGACATCTTGCTGGCGGCGGCGAGAGAGGGATTGAGAAGAGGGAGGTAGAGGCGGTGAGAGAGTGTGGGGAGCGACGGCGAGGGTACGGGATTATATAGCGCGGCGTCCAGGCGAAGGGGCGGTGGTGGCTTGTCACTTACTGTGCCACGTGCCCGTCGATTGGACGCCGAAGCGACGCGCGCCGGCCACGCCATTACTCCAGCAGCTTTTGACTGGCGCGCTCTCACTGACCGCGCCACACCATTAACTCCGGCAACTTTTGACCAACGCGGGAGCCGAGAAGATGAGCACGCGGGCGCTCACGAGCGGTTCTGTTGCGCGCCAATTTCTCCCGCGCCGCTGACAGGCCCGCGTCGCCTTTCCCGCCAATTCACCCCCCAAGCCGAACCCAGTGGGCTGGGTTTCGCCTGGGTGCGCCGGCGCAAAATAACGCCGAAACGGCGCTATTTGAACTTCTGGGGGGCGAGGGGTGAAAAATGGGCTTTTTGTTAGCGCCGCCTAAGGGGCTCTGGGAGGCGACTAGATATGCTCTTAAATCCAGAGATCTAGCAAGGTCATTGCTTTGGTACGCTGGAAACTTACCCATCTCACATGATGACCTGCACCAGTTTTCTTGGTTGAAAATAAATGACCTACGCCTACTACTGAGGTGACTGGGATTGATTACCTTCCTCCTTTGTCACACACACTATTAGCATTGCAAATGGCGGCATCATTTTTAATGTAGTCTTGGTAGGATGACGGTGACATGGCAATGTAGGTGGCCAGTCACTAGAACTTCCCTGAGAATCCTGGTTCATGCAGGCATTCCAGAATCTAAAAGGTGTACATGCTCTCTCCTTTTGTAGTGCAAACGATTGGAATATGATCCAGTTCATTTTGGATTGGAACAGAACAAATTCTGCACCAGCGTCCACACGTTTCGACTCAGATTGAAAATGGAATGAAAATTAACTAGCTGCATGCTTGCTTTGCAAGTCTGGGACCTGAAACTTCATGACCATGAGATTCCCTCAAAAGCTAAATTTTTATGTGAATCATCGCGAAATTACCACAGAGTCTTATTATGATGCTGGATCCTGAATGAAATATCCAAGGAAACAAGAAATCGATGAGCATTTTTTTTCTGAAGAAACATATATTTTGAGCTCATGTAGTCATGTTTCATGAACTAGAGGATGAACAAGCGCTAGTGATCTTCATATCTTTATAGCTTATTACAATCTCGCATACAGAACACGTCTTTTCTGTCAGTGATTCTTATTTACAATTTCTGACATTCTCGCGGTGTATGCACAAGCTCACGCTGTTTCACTCCAAAACTACAACTTTGTTAATCACTCCACGTCTCTCCACGGGAGCTAAGCAGCGATGCATGCACGTCACCGTGTGATCTCGTCGGTGTTGGCGCCGGTGGCTGGCTGACCTGAGCGCCCTGGCAAACGTAGGGAGCTCGCCGCGTTGAAGGACATGGACCTGCCTACCCCGATCCCGGCCATCTCTAATACTTCCGACAATTTGAGCAGCTGACTGATCTTCGCTAGGCCCATCTCCCCTTGGCGCGCACTGTTGGATGCTCGCAAGGAGTCGACGTCCGGCCACGCCCGCCTCGGGAGCACCGCCATGGATGCCGCGCGCCTGACAGCACGCTCCGCCGACAGGTCGTCCTCCTGGCGGGCCTCCTCGGTGGAGGCACCATCAGGCACGCCAGGGTTTTCCTCGGTCTCGCTGGCAAGCGCGGTGGCGTTGCAGGATGCGAGCTTGACGGGGGCGCGGCAGAGCGGGCAGTTGACGTGGGCGCGTAGCCATGTGTCGATGCAGCCGCGGTGGAACGCGTGGGCGCACCGCGGCAGCAGGCGCAGCGTCTCCCCGTCGCGGAACTCGGCGAGGCACACCGCGCACCCGCCGTCGGCGCCGATCCCCGCGGCGCGGCACTTGTCGGCGTCGTACACGAGCGCGGTGATGGCCGCGATGGCGCGCTCGTCGAGCCCCACGGTGCGTATGTACCACACGTGGTGCACCCCGTCCTCGCCGCCGTCCGAGTCCGAGTTCTCCTCCGCCGTCGCCCGGACCAGAGCTACCGAACCACCCTCCTCGTTGACCACGTGGTGGTTCAGCGGCGTCCCATGCTGCTGCTGCGTGGCTCTCTGGCGCACGCGGCTGCGCCACCGCACGACGTGGCAGACGAAGAGGACGAGGAGGAGGAGCACGGAGACGGCGAGGACGGAGGCGGAGAGCGCGATGAGCGGGGTGGGGAGGCGGGCGGACCGGAGGTGCAGGGTGGCGGTGTGCGAGGGGGGTGGCGGCGGCGCGCAGAGGCGGTGGTAGGCGCAGGCCTCGGAGCAGCGGGCGGCGCAGGGGAAGCGGTCGGGAGGCAACGGGAGGGCGACGCCGTTGGTCTGGTCGCGCACCGCGGCCGGCTTGGGTTTCGGTGGCTTGGGCTTGGGATTGGGAAGCTTTGGCTTGGGCCTCAGCCGTGGCGGCGGCAGGGGATGGTTCTCCGGCGGCGGAGGCATGGGAGGCCGGTGTGGACGCCACAGTCCACAGAGGATGGCGAGCGGCTGCGGTTGCGCTGCCGGTTGCTTTTAAGCGTGTGAAGTGCGCACCGCGGCGTGTGGTTGAAGCTGCAGCTCCACTCTCCGGCCTAACAATTCTCCCTTGCCGTGGAAGGATGACCGGCCGGTAAAAGGCAGGCGTGTGACATCCTTGATGGATCTTATAGAGATGTTTGTCGGTCGCAAAAAAAAAAAGCACCTACTTTCTCTTTCGTTAATACGGAGTACATGATCAATCTAAAAAAACACGACTAATCAACTACTCCCTCTGTTCTTTAGTTTTTTAATAGAAGATGTTTTAGCTATTGTACATATTGTCTAGATACACACAAATGAGTGAATATGAACACTAAAAAATATCTAGCGGTAAGTTTGGACATGTGAATGTAGAAAAGACTAAAACATTTTAAATTAAAAAAGGGAGGTAGTAGTTAGCTAATCTTTAGACAGGGTCGGGGGAGAGAAATGCCCCTATTTACATGCATGCACAAAGAAACAATCTGATGTCATCACACATTAAATATCAAACTCGAAAATTCAAAACGTTTCGTAGCCCAAACCGTTTATCTGATTGAGAATCCGTTTTCATCGTTAGACTAGTCGTGACGAGATCTTTAAAAGTAGATCACATATCGATATGTTTCAACAACTTTTTTCCTAGAAGTTACCACGCTGTAACATATAAATTACCTAGTATCCAGTTTTGTATACGTAAGTTACACACCATATTAGCGATTAATGTTTCGTTGAAATAAGCATTTTTTTTTTCTTTTAGATCTTTATGAGCTTTCAAGTTACCACATTACATTGAGATAGTAAATTTATCATGCATACAAGTTTTGTAGTGAAACTACACATAAGATGGACATTATGTAGATGATATTATTTAGAGGATATGATAACTACATCAATTTCGTGGTGGATAACTACATCATGAACACATGCATAACTTTATAAGTCCTGAGTGGGTAACTCCATCAATATTGTGTGGGTTACTGTTACATAGAGAGTATGGTAACTATATTGATTTCGTGTTGGATAACTTCACCATGAAAACACATCGGTAACTTTATCAGTCCTATGTGGGTAAATCCATCAGTATTGGATGGTAACTATTACCGAGAGAGTAGGATAACTATAACAATTTTGTGGTGGATAACTACACATGACAATACATCGGATAATTTTATCAGTACTGGGTGGTAATTATTATCGAGATAGTAGGTTAAATATAACGATTTTGTGATGGATAACTACACATAAAAACACATGGGTAACTTTACTAATACTGGGTAACTCTATCAGTATTTGGGTGATAACTATTACTGAGAGAGTATGATAACTACATTGATTTTGTGTTGGATAACTACACTAGAAAACACATGTATAATTTTATCGGTACCGGATGGTAAGTTCATCAGTGTTGGGTTGTTAAATGTTACCGAAAGAGTATAGTCGTGGTGGATACGGGGTGATAAGTTTATCAGTATTGGGTGGGTAAATATTGTTGTTTTATGGTGATCCAAATTCATATGACGATATGGAGTGAGCGGCTAACTTCGGAGCGAAGCGGAGGCCCGTCGCCGGGAGGCTTGGGCCGTAGCCCCCGCGGTACGGTACGGATCGTGTCCGAGTCGGATCGCAACCGACTTAGGGTTTTGCGCCCACTATAAATACATCTTGTAAGCCGCCGGTTGGGGTAAGCCATACATGGTAAACCCACGGCGTTTGTAACCTCACCCCGATATAGTGAAGTATTGCTGGCTGGCGCCCGTGGTTTTTTTCTCTCCTTTGTTTGGAGAGGTTTTACACGTTAAATCACGTGTCCCCGTTGGTTTGATCTGTCCGCTCTTCATCGTATTCTTGCTATCTTTTGTAACAAATATTATCAAAAAAGTAATAACTATTAATTTTGTGGTGGATAACTAAAACATGAAACACATGTAACTTCGTTAGTTTCATGGTACATGCCCGCCGTACCACCCTAGGTAGAGCCGCGCCCTGACACCGTTCACCTCGTTAAGATCTCTCTCGGTACAAGTAAACATCAACAAAATCTCTCCATCCAGCTAGATTCAGCAAAACATTCTATAAACATTCTGCAAATTATCACAAATCATTTCTGTCAATTGATACACATGGTCAGTACTGTAATACTTGTCACACAAGAGCAGAAAAAAATCTGCGAGGACCAATGTTACTAGTAGCACCAGTAAATCAGCCAGTCGCTCGATCATCTCTTATGTAAATCACGCACCAGTGAACATCACCAGGACAAGCATGCTATAACTGGGCATCCTATAGCTGGTCCGATGGATTTACGGGCACGAGAATGATGTAAGATGAAGAAATACGTGTGGAGCTGCTGCCGGTCGATACTTTGGTCAGAAGGCGGGGATGAGATAGCAGCTCCCGGTGTTATGGCAGCTGCTGCCGGCCATCGACCCGCGAGTTGAGAAGAGGCAAATGAAGACGCGGCTGCAGCCCCGCGCGAGGCCTTGCCGGCCTTGAACAAGGGCGACCGGCCGCCGCTGGCCAGTGCTGACGGGAGACGATCGACGCGATGAACGCTCGATGCAGGGATGCCGGCGGACTCCCGAATCGAGGCGGTCTGGCCGGAGCCGTCGACGGGCGAGTGGAGAAGAGGAAAAGAAGATCGGCGCGAGGCCATACCAACCTTGGGCAAGGGCGATGAGCGCGACCGGCCGCCGGTAGCTAGTGCCTACGAGCGAGGAACGACGCGAGGAGTGCGTTGATGGCGGTGGACTTCTGACCTGAGGCGATCTGGCCGGCGACGGATCCTGGGAAACAAAGCTCCGTCGACCGTCATGTTCGCCTCTCGGGCTGTAGCGCAGAAAGGGAAACAACGACAGGGGATACGGTCAACGCGTATGCGTAGATCCATCCAAGCGCGTGGAAAATCTGAGCCTCTTGTTTGCTTATCAACGGCTCACGAAGCTGCGCCGCATTTTGTCAAACATAAGGTGGCTGCTGATTAGATTTACCGATAAAATTACGGAGTACACGTCACTGATCAGTGATCACTCACGTCTTTTTAGGATACGTCCCAAGTAGACGTATCGGTTTAACAAGGAGAGGCTAAACGGCCGTTTACAACGCGTTTTAGCACATGCGTCATCAACGCTACCCACCAAAAAAGATAAAAGGGATCACTCGCCAACCCTCCACCCTTTTACGGGACCTAATCTATCCCTAAACAACCATGCTGCACTCCAAATATCCGCCTTTGCATCCACCATCTCGATCGCAGCCTCCATCGAAGGCGCGTGTCCTTGAAAGACCACATTATTCCTGTGTCTCCACAAACTCCTGAAGGAGATATGCCCTAGAGGCAATTAATAAAGTGTTTTATTTATCATATCTCATTTGTTCATAATACGTTTTTGTGTCATGCTATAACTGTATTAAGCGGAAACATTAATACACGTGTGATACGTAAGACAACCAGGTCCCTAGTAGCCTCTACGTGATTAGTTCATTGTGCAATCGATGATCGAGGTTTCCCGATCATGTGACATGGTGTCAGTTGACAATGGAGTCATATTATTGGTAGAACGATGTGATGGACATGCCCAATATTTGTAGGACGTAGTCATTACGCTTTTGACCGTGAGATCAACTCTTATTGCTATTACTGAAGGATACTTTGATTGCATCAAACGTCATGTCTTAATAGTATGACAATAAAGGTGTCCCTCTCGGGTATCGGAAGGGAGTATGTTGAGACGAGGGATCAAGAGCGGGATTTGCCAGTCCGCATAGCAGGATAGATACTCTAGGGCCCACTCAGTGAGATTATGTCAAATAAGCTTGCAAGCATGTGACTAGGTCACCAGGACATAATATCATGGACGAGTAGAAGATAGTGTTGTCGGTAACGAGATCAAGCTAGGTATCGCGATATCTATGAACGAGTCTCGGACACGCTAAGTATCGCCATGGCAAAAGGTTTAAGACTCGACGTCTAGGTTCGAACGATAAAGTTATTCGTTATCTCACAGGGATTAATTCTGGGTATCCAAGGTCCACGAATTAGTCATTGATCGGAGAGCGCGTCTTGATCATGTCTGGCGAGATCTCGAACCGCTAGAGTAACACACTTAAGGGGAGTCGACAAGTTTACCGGAAGAGAAATTAGAAGAGAGCACCGGGAGCGTCCCGGGAAAGATCCGATGAAGATCGGAGAGCGACGAAATAGTTTTCGGAGCCGGAATAAATTAGATAATGTGTGTTTAATATTAATTAGTGTAATTAATAGTTAAATACATTTTTATTTAATCATTTTCGGAATTTAAAAGGCAGCCCACCTTAAATGGGCCTTCCCATGGGAGAGAAGGCCCATGGGGGGGAATTTCCCCCTAGGTGCGCATGAGGAAGGGGGCTGCCCTAGGTGGGCCAAATGGGGCCCACCTAGGGCCGGCGCACCCCTTGGGGGCGGGCTGGTGTGGGAATAGTCCCACACCACCCAGCCAACAAAGCTGGCAGCCCCCCTTCACCTATATATAGAGGTGCCCCCTTTGGCTTTTAAAAAGAACAACCAATCTCTCTCTCTCTTCTTCTCCTTGAAACGTGATTCCTCCATTGGAGTTGCGCCAAGGTGAAGTTCTCTCCACCATAAGCACACCGCCATGCTGCTGGTCTTCCGGTCCAAGTCTTCCGCTGCTCGTCCCTGGATCGGAGCCCGGAGGTCATCGTCTTCACCGTACGTGTGTGGATCCCTGCGAGGTGCCACGCTAGTGGTGCTCGGAGGTCTTCTTCCTCTACACGACCTCGAGGTCGTCTTCGTCAGCTTCATCGACAACGCTTGTGCGGGAGCGTAATCCCCGCGTTTCGGTCTACAAGGGTATGTATATCGATCTCCTCCGTATTACTATATCTGCATAGTATAGATCCTGACTAGTTTAAGGTTATCGTTGTTAGAAAATTTATTGTTTTCTGCCTGCGATCCCCTTCAGTGGTATCAGAGCCGATATATGCGTAGATATAGCTGTACGCTTTTAGAACCCGTGTTTATCACGGGGACATCGTTCTTTTATTTGCTACCCTCTCGCGTGCACTTGCATTGCCGGCGGCATTGAGTTGATGAAGCGGCCCGGACCGACTTTGCGCGTACGCTTACGCGAGACTGGTTCCACAACTGTCATACGGCTTGTACCGTATATGTGGCTGGCGGGTGTCTGTCTCTCTCTCATTAGTTGGCTTTGCATTTTCAATGGAGGGCCCAAGAGGGATAAATAAATATGCAATTATTTGATCGTTGTTGTGGTCATAAGTTCGTAGGTATGAAGCGGTTCTATTTACGACAGCCCCAAGCCACGTAAAATATGCAAAAGATAAAGTAGAACGCGTCTAACTTTATTAAATGTGATATGGTCAAGGTAGGTTTATTAAATTGTTTATAAACTGTGGGCGCGAAGGAGACCATCGGCGCAAGGACCATGTCACGTCGCATTACATATTGATGTTTTGAGTGCATCTTATATTGTGTATATATATATATATATATTATATATTAGTTACACGGCGGTAGTAATATAAGATGATCCCTCCAAAATACCATTAGTGTTCTCCCTTCGACGTGCACCACCAAGAAAGTTCTACGTTATGAGGCAGGCCGTGACGATCGGGTGTCATACATATCGTCGTTCGCATACAGTGGGTGTAAGACATGTTTGCACAAGCGTATACGTTGAAGGTTATTATGGCGAGCCTAGCATGTACAGACATGGCCTCGGAACACGGTGACCGAAAGGTCGAGCATGAGTCACAGAGTTGTTGTGATTGACATTTCGATGTCTACCTTTGAAGTTGTGTTGCCGGCTCTGACGATGAGGGGTTGCACAATGGATTAGGGTCGTGTAATCACTAAAGCGATTAGAGGGATATTCGTTTTGAGTGGGAGTTCTTATAGTTATTTTCTAAAACTTGAACTCAAAAATTTTATGGACAAAGTCTTATGTTTTGCAAATTCCATTGTAGATGTCTCGTCCCACCTTTAACCTAGGCCTGTTCCTTGAGAAAGAAAAGCTTAAGACCAATGGGTCGAACTTCATGTCCTGGTTCCGCAACCTGAGGATCCTCCTCACTCCCCATAGGGTGGCTTACGTCATTGAAGCCGCCCTAGGTGACCCTCCTGCAGACAATGCCTCTGATGATGAGAAGAAGCTCTATCAGACCAAGTCGGACGATTCCTCTTTTGTCCAGAGTGGCATGCTCTACGCCATGGAAGCCGACCTGCAAAAGCGCTTTGAGAAGATGAGTGCTTTTGAGATAATTTCTGATCTCAAGGCTGTCTTTGCGCCGCAGGCTAAGGCTGAGAGATATGAAGCTTCTGAGCTTTTCTTCTCAGCCAAGATGGAAGAGCATAGCAGTGTGAGCGAGCACGTGATCAAAATGTCTGGTTACGTTCAACGCCTGAATGCTCTGGAATGCAAGATTCCTGATGAGCTGGCGATTGATAGAGTGTTGCAATCGTTGCCTCCTAGCTACAAAGGCTTCGTCATGAACTATAACATGCAGGGCATGGCTAAGTCCATGTCTGAGGTGTTCGTGATGCTCAAGACTGCTGAAGTGGAAATCAAGAAGGAGCACACGTTGTTGATGGTCAACAAGACCGTCGATTTCAAGAAATCTGGCGGCAAGGGAAGGAAGAACTGGAAGTCTAAGAAGGATGGCAAATACGTTGCCAAATCCAAGACTAACAAAGCTGGTCCCAAACCTGGCGTGGAATGCTTCTACTGCAAGGGAGATGGTCACTAGAAGCGCAACTGCCCCAAGTATCTGGAAGATAAGAAGGCCGGCAAGATTGTCGGAAAAGAGAAAGGTATATTTGATATACATGTTATTGATGTGTACCTTACATGCGCCCGTAGTAATACTTGGGTATTTGATACCGGTTCTGTTGCTCACATTTGTAACTCTCAGGAGGAGTTACGGAATAAACGGCGTCTGGCAAAGGATGAGGTGACGATGCGCGTCAGCAATGGATCAAGAGTTGACGTGGTGGCTGTCGGCACACTCCCTCTACATCTACCATCGGGATTAGTTTTGATTTTAAATAAGTGTTATTTTGTACCGTCTTTGAGTGTAAACATTATCAGTGGGTCTTGCTTGTTGCAAAACGGATATTCGTTCAAATCAGTATCAAGTGGTTGTACTATTTCGATGAATGATATCTTTTATGTTAATGCTCCCGAGAGTAATGGTTTATTCTTGTTGAATCTCGATCGTAGTACTCACATCCATAACATTGATGCCAAGAGGATTAAACTTAGTAGCGATACTGCCATGTATATATGGCATTGCCGTCTCGGTCATATTGGTATAAAGCGCATGAAGAAACTCCATACCGATGGACTTTTAGACTTGTTGGATTTTGGATCACTCGACACATGCGAACCGTGCCTCATGGGCAAGATGACCAAGACACCGTTCAATTGTTTCATGGAACGGGCGTCGGACTTATTGGGAGTCATACATACAGATGTGTGTGGACCGATGAGCGTGTCGACACGCAATGGTTATCGTTATTTTGTCACCTTCACCGATGACTTGAGTAGATATGGGTATATCTATTTGATGAAACACAAGTCTGAAACATTTGAAAAGTTCAAAGAATTTCAAAGTGAAGTTGAAAATCAACTCAACAAGAAAATCAAGCACCTTCGATCCGATCGTGGTGGCGAATATTTGAGTTTTGAGTTTGGCACACATATGAAGGCCTGTGGCATCGTGCCGCAACTTACGCCGGCTGGAACACCGCAACGCAACGGTGTGTCCGAGCGACGTAATCGTACCCTATTAGATAGCGTCCGGTCTATGATGTCTCTTACCGACTTGCCCGTATCTTTTTGGGGATATGCGTTAGAAACAGCCGCATTCATTTTAAATAGGGCTCCGTCCAAATCCGTAGCAACGACACCGTATGAGATATGGCATGGCAAGAAACCTAAGTTGTCGTTTCTGAAGGTCTGGGGTTGTGAGGCGTATATTAAGAAACTACAGCCCGACAAACTCGAACCGAAATCGGAGAAAGTCGTCTTTGTAGGGTATCCGCGGAAAACCATATGATACACCTTCTACAACCAAGCCGAGGGAAAACGTTTGTTGTGAAGAACGGCACCTTTCTCGAGAAGGAGTTTCTCGCCAAAGGAGTAAGTGGGAGGAAAATAGACCTCGACGAGATCGTTGATCCTGAACTCGAAATTCCGAGTGGCGCAACGGAAGCTGTTCCGGAAACGTCCTCCACAGATGGAGTGGGAGAAAATGTCGAGAATACTATTCTACTTCGTAGGTCTGGGAGACCTCGTATCGCTCCTGAGTGGTACGGCAACCTGGTTTGCACCGTCATGTTAATTGAACAAGACGAACCTACGAACTACAAAGAGGCTATGGCAAGCCCTGAGTCCGAGAAATGGCTTAAAGCCATGAAATCCGAAATAGGATCCATGTATGACAACAAAGTATGGACTTTGATGGAGATTCCCGAAGGGCGCAAGGCCGTCGAGAATAAATGGATCTTTAAGAAGAAGACTGATGCTGATGGTAATGTGACCGTCTATAAAGCTCGGCTTGTCGCAAAGGGTTTCCGACAAGTTCATGGAATTGACTACGATGAAACATTTTCACCGGTAGCGATGCTAAAGTCTATTCGGGTTTTGCTAGCACTTGCTGCATATTACGACTATGAAATATGGCAGATGGATGTCAAAACAGCGTTCCTAAATGGTAACATTGAGGAAGAGTTGTATATGATACAACCTGAAGGTTTTGTCGATCCAGAAAATGCTGGCAAGGTATGCAAGCTTCAGCGTTCCATTTATGGACTGAAGCAAGCATCTCGGAGCTGTAATCTTCGCTTTGATGAGGTGATCAAAGGTTTTGGATTTATCCAAAATATAGAAGAGACCTGTATTTATGAGAAAATGAGTGGGAGCTCAGTTGTGTTCCTAGTTCTATATGTGGATGATATATTACTAATATGGGATAATGTGGATCTTCTGAATAGCGTGAAGAAGTATTTAAATAGTAAATTTTCAATGAAGGACTTAGGAGATGCTGCATACGTTTTAGGCATTAAAATCTACCGTGATAGATCAAGACGTCTATTAGTGTTGAGTCAGAGTACTTATCTTGATAAAATACTGAAACGGTTCGGTATGGAGACGGCAAAGAGAGGTTCTCTACCGGTTATCAAGAATAAAACATTGAGCAAGGCTCAGTGTCCGGTGACGGAACATGATAGAGCCGAGATGGCTAAACACCCCTATGCTTCAGCCATAGGATCGATCATGTATGCCATGTTAAGTACTCGACCTGATGTAGCATTGGCTCTTAGCTTGACGAGCCGGTTCCAAAGTAATCCTGGAAAGGATCATTGGGTAGCTGTTAAGAACATTCTTAAGCATCTCAAGAAGACAAAGGAAATGTTCCTTGTGTATGGTGACTGTGATGCAAGTTTCTGCACAGACCCAGATGAATCTAAGTCACAAACAGGATATGTTTTCAAGGTGAACGGAGGCGCTGTAAGCTGGAGGAGTGGGAAGCAACCCATAGTGGCCCAATCTACAATGGAATCGAGCTTGGAGTGTTCCCTAACGCGCAAGACCCTGTAACCCTCTACTGCGACAACACGGGTGCTATTGCTAACGCGAAGGAACCAAGGTCTCACTCAACTTCCAAACATATTCTCCGACGCTTCCATGTGATACAACAGTATGTACAGGAAGGCGATGTGAAGATTTGCAAAGTGCATACGGATCTGAATGTGGCAGATCCTCTGACGAAGCCTCTTCTACTTGACAAGCATGTAAAACACCAAAATGCTATGGGTGTTAGGCTTTTACCAAGTTGTAATCTAGAATAAATTGTACTCTAGTGCAAGTGGGAGACTGAAGGAGATATGCCCTAGAGGCAATTAATAAAGTGTTTTATTTATCATATCTCATTTGTTCATAATACGTTTTTGTGTCATGCTATAACTGTATTAAGCGGAAACATTAATACACGTGTGATACGTAAGACAACCAGGTCCCTAGTAGCCTCTACGTGACTAGTTCATTGTGCAATCGATGATCGAGGTTTCCCGATCATGTGACATGGTGTCAGTTGACAATGGAGTCATATCGTTGGTAGAACGATGTGATGGACATGCCCAATATTTGTAGGACGTAGTCATTACGCTTTTGACCGTGAGATCAACTCTTATTGCTATTCCTGATGGATACTTTGATTGCATCAAACGTCATGTCTTAATAGTATGACAATAAAGGTGTCCCTCTCGGGTATCGGAAGGGAGTATGTTGAGACGAGGGATCAAGAGCGGGATTTGCCAGTCCGCATAGCAGGATAGATACTCTAGGGCCCACTCGGTGAGATTATGTCAAATAAGCTTGCAAGCATGTGACTAGGTCAACAAGACATAATATCATGGACGAGTAGAAGATAGTGTTGTCGGTAACGAGATCAAGCTAGGTATCGCGATATCTATGAACGAGTCTCGGACACGTTAAGTATCGTCATGGCAAAAGGTTTAAGACTCGACGTCTAGGTTCGAACGATAAAGTTATTCGTTATCTCACAGTGATTAATTCTGGGTATCCAAGGTCCACGAATTAGTCATTGATCGGAGAGCGCGTCTTGATCATGTCTGGCGAGATCTCGAACCGCTAGGGTAACACACTTAAGGGGAGTCGACAAGTTTACCAGAAGAGAAATTAGAAGAGAGCACCGGGAGCGTCCCGGGAAAGATCCGATGAAGATCGGAGAGCGACGAAATAGTTTTCGGAGCCGGAATAAATTAGATAATGTGTGTTTAATATTAATTAGCATAATTAATAGTTAAATACATTTTTATTTAATGATTTTCGGAATTTAAAAGTCAGCCCACCTTAAATGGGCCTTCCCATGGGAGAGAAGGCCCATAGGGGGGGGGGGGGGGATTTCCCCCTAGGTGCGCATGAGGAAGGGGGCTGCCCTAGGTGGGCCAAATGGGGCCCACCTAGGGCCGGCGCACCCCTTGGGGCGGGCTGGTGTGGGAATAGTCCCACACCACCCAGCCAGCAAGGCTGGCAGCCCCCCTCCACCTATATATAGAGGTGCCCCCTTTGGCTTTTAAAAAGAACAACCAATCTCTCTCTCTCTTCTTCTCCTTGAAATGTGATTCCTCCATTGGAGTTGCGCCAAGGTGAAGTTCTCTCCACCATACGCACACCGCCGTGCTGCTGGTCTTCCGGTCCAAGTCTTCCACTGCTCGTCCCTGGATCGGAGCCCGGAGGTCATCGTCTTCACCGTACGTGTGTGGATCGCTGCGAGGTGCCACGCTAGTGGTGCTCGGAGGTATTCTTCCTCTACACGACCTCGAGGTCGTCTTCATCGACAACGCTTGTGCGGGAGCGTAATCCCCGCGTTTCGGTCTACAAGGGTATGTATATCGATCTCCTCCGTATTACTATATCTGCATAGTATAGATCCTGGCTAGTTTAAGGTTATCGTTGTTAGAAAATTTATTGTTTTCTGCCTGCGATCCCCTTCAACTCCAGCATATTAAGGTTATAGCTATCCACATGTCTTTCGCCTTCTTCCCCTTGCTTCCTTAGACGAAAGCCACTCCACCAACCAGCCCCGTGGGTCTGGGATCCAGTCCGCTTTTCCCCACTTAATCAAGAAGGAGGACCAGACTTGTCAGGCCAAGACGCAACCAAGCAGCAGGTGACTAATGTCTTCCTCCTCCTGGTCGCTGAAAGGGCAGGCGGCCGGACGGGGCAGCCCTCTCCTCCCCAGGCGATCAGCAGTCCAGCACCTATTCCTCAAGGCTAACCAGAGGAACACCTTACACTTGTTCAGTGCTCGCGACTGCCAAATCTGGTGGGCCCCCGCCATCTCTATCTTGCTTGTGAAGAAAGCCCTGTAAGCTGACCGAGCGGAGTACTGATAGCTAGCCTCCCAGTTCCACCTGAATTCATCGGCGACACCCTCAGATAGGGTGAACGCCGCTGTCTGGGATATGGGATGGGGGTCCCCAGACCACCCAGAAAAGATGCAAACCGGTTGCCCCCGAGGGCACCGGCCAGAAGACGCGACCACTTGCTCCTGCAGGAATCCTTCCGAGCAGAAGGCTTCCGACTGTCGGGCTGCCGACTTCCGACCGTCGGGCTGCCGACTGTCGACTCCGAGTTCAACCCAACTTCCGGATACAGTCTTTCGAGTAGAAGCTGCAGGCTCCCTGCCCGGCTGCCTGGAAGTCAACTACCACGTCCCATCAGACACACGTAATGAGACAACTGTACCAGCGTCCAGGCCCCCCTCAGCGACAAGACAAAGATGATGACATAAAGTAGACAAGAAACACTGTTCACATTCATGCCGTGGGCCACCCTTTGTCCCCTGGGCATCATTCTATAAGATGCACCAGGGAGGGAGCTGGCAAAGGGCACTCAATCCATTCTCTCACTCACGTATAGGAGGCCAAGCCTCACACTCACACACTCATCTCAGGTACTAGCCAGGAAGCAAGATAGCTAGCTCCTCTACGCATACCCGAGCCAAGAGCATGAACAGCTCCAGGAGCAAGCATGTAACACATATACTCCATCATACATACAGATTAGATGCAGGACGTAGGGGTGTTACCTCCTCACGAGGGCCCCGAACCTGGGTACGTCGCGTGTGTTTGCCGTGCTCGTGCCCGATCCCGCCGGAACGCCGTCGCTTGCGCTGTCTCGCTCCTCATTTACCCCGTAGCATATGCCGTTCTCAATACGACGACATTTGGCGCCCACCGTGGGGCAGAAGCAGCGGCCGGAGTCCCATTGTCGGCGGGACTACTCGCCACCATCCTTCGTCGTCATCATCGTCGCCGGCACCAAGCTCTACCGAAGAAGCCCAGAGGCTCGCTGTCGCCATCGCCTGAAGAAGCTCGGAGGCTAGGTCTCTCCATCTCCAGAAGTAGCTCGGAGGCTAGGCGCCGATGCGGCGCCCGCGGAGCGCGCACCCTCTGCATCGTGATTTCCTCCCCAAGCTCGTCCGCGCCATCCCGCCCGTCTGCGCTCTCACGCGCCGGCCTCACATTCGTGGCCCAGACTGCACCTCTTCGGCAGTCGCGGCCGTGCCCCTGCTTCAACTCACAGCTGCTCCGACCTGTTGCGGCTGCCCGCGCCTCCATCCTCGCCATGGCCACGCCCCCGTTTTCAACATCTTCTACCTCAAGCTCGTCAGCGCCCTGAGGCTGTACGCCCGGATACCTGCGCCCCGCGCCCCGCTCCAACTCACGGCCGGCCGCGCCTCCGCGCCCCCACCGCAGCTCGCGGTGGCCGCACCCTCCGCTCCCGCCTGAGCCTCCATGGCTCCATCCACAACCACGACGCGCTCCACCACGCAACCACGCCCGGCTCTCTGCCTGCAGTTAGCCGCACCCCCGCATCCTCTCTGGCTGCACCTCGCTCCTGCTCGTCGACGGCCGCTGCCCAGCTCCAGCACGCCACCCGAAGGTCGTCGGCATCGATCGCAGCCCGCGCCCTCGCTCCGGATCGCTAGCAAACTACCTTCTCCGCCGTCTGCGCCTGCGTCGGCTCCCCGCGCCTCGACCGCGCCTGCGTCGGCTCCCCGCGCCTCGACCGCGCCCGCGCCGTTCGTCTCCAGCCCGCGCTCGACCGCAACCGGCTCCCCGCATCGTGCCGTCACCCGCACCCTCTGCTTCAACCAGCCGCAACCGGCTCCCTACATCCGCGCTTTCAGGACACCCTGCTGCGCCCTTCTCCGGCTGCTCCGCCTCCGGCTCCCACACGCCGCGCCCAGGCCTTTCCGTCTCCGGCTGCCCCGCCTCAACGCCGTCTTGCCGCCTGACCGGGTCGTCGCCCGGAAGCTGGCCGACTCGGCCCCTTGTCGTCTACTACAGAGAAGACAAAAGGAGACGAGAAGCCGGTCAGAGAAAAGAAAGGAAAGAAAAGAGACCCGTGCATGTCGGGTAGAGAGAGAAAAAAGAAAAGAGATCAGATCGGATCGGTTGAGGAAAAGAAAGAGAAAAGAAAAAGAAAAAGGAAAAAAAGGAGTGCAGCGTGATTCCTGCACGCTTTGTTCCTCGGTCGACTAGGATATACCCGGTGAATTCCTAGTCGGCTGAGATATCTCCGGCTGCGACGTCTACCCGGTTGGTCGGCTGGCCCTCCGTCCGCGTCGTAGGCTCCACCCGACACCAGACTTCAACGTCACTGCTTCGACAAACCAACCGCGTCTCTCGCCTACGGCATAAAAATCAGCTAACTGATAATCACGTGTCATATTTTCTGTTCATTATTTCAACCACCTCGGGTCACGCCCGGAGGCTGGTCGTTGCCCCGCGGGCTCAGCCATCTACTTCATAAAGTTTTTATTTCGACCGAGTTGCTCTCTTTCCCGGTTGGCTTATTAGCGTGTGCACTAGAGTTCTACTTTGCGGTTCCACCCCGGTATGTAAGCCCGCCAGACGGCAGCCCGGTTGGCCAGAGCACAAGCCTGAGGTCGCCTGCACGTGAAAAAAACCCCGGAAAGTGACCACCCGAAGCGCCTATTTTCGACTATTAGATCACAGTACTATGCCGCAAAGTCCCGGATCTCTTCGGTTCCGGCTGCAGACCGCAACCCGGCAGATCAGCCGGCAAGGGCCTGCGCCCGGACTAGCTTGCCGCATATGAAAATGATACGAATAATCGGCGTAGGTGAACCAGTTTCACCGTACACATGAACATATGCCCGGCGCATTTTAACACTCTACTTCATACAGTTGCGAACTCAGTTTATTCTTGTGATGGCACAGGAAATACACGCGAGGCTCCGCGCCCATCGATCGGTTACCGACTTCCCCAAATTCGACGAGTACATCGACAACAGCTGGACCGACGAAAGCTACTAATGCCTTAACCATTTTCTTTGTTAGCAGCCGCAAGTTCCTTACCGTGTCGGCTCAGAACCAACCCGTGCTCGGAGGCTAGTGTCGGGGATATGGGACCGGGGTCCCCTGACCACCCAGAAAAGACGCAAACCGGTTGCCCGCGAGGGCACCCGGCCAGAAGATGCGACCACTTGCTCCTGCAGGAATCCTTCCGAGTAGAAGGCTTCCGACTGTCGGGCTGCCGACTTCCGACCGTCGGGCTGCCGACTGTCGACTCCGAGTTCAACCCGACTTCCGGATACAACCTTCTTAGTAGAAGCTGCAGGCTCCCTACCCGGCTGCCTAGAAGTCAACTACCGCGTCCCGTCGGACACACATAACGAGACAACTGTACTAGCGTCCAGGCCCCCCTCTGCGACAAGACAAGGATGAGCACATTAAGTAGACAAGAAACAGTGTTCACATTCATGCCGTGGGCCACCCTTTGTCCCCCTGGGCATCATTCTATAAGATGCACCAGGGAGAGAGCTAGCAAAGGGCACTCAATCCATTCTCTCACTCACGTATAGGAGGCCAAGCCTCACACTCACTCACACATCTCAGGTACGAGCCAAGAGCATGAACAGCTCCAGGAGCAAGCATGTAACACATATACTCCACCATATATATAGATTAGATGCAGGACGTAGGGGTGTTACCTCCTCACGAGGGCCCCGAACCTGGGTACGTCGCGTGTGTTTGCCGTGCTCGTGCCCGATCCTGATGCACACGGTGGTGTTGTTGGGAAACCACAAGAGGAAGGTATGATGAGTGCAGCAGCAAGTCTTCCCTCAGTTATGAAACCAAGGTTATCGAACCAGTAGGAGATGAAGAACACGTCCGAAGGTCTCCCTGGCAATCGTCAGAAAACAGCTTGTTGGCGCGAAAGGGAGGTGGAACTTGCACAACACAATCAAACTACTTTGCCCCAAAGAAACAGTGAGGCTGTCAATCTCACTGGCTTGCTGTAACAAAGGATTAAACGTATGTGTGGAGAATGATGTTTGGAGAGAATGAAAGTAACAGTTTGCAGTTGGTTGTATTATCAGTTTAAAGAAAAGGACCGGGGTCCACAGTTCACTAGTGGTGTCTCTCCATAAATAATAATAGCATACATGCGGGTAAACAAATTACAGCTGGGCAATTGACAGAATAAAGAGCTGCATAATGATGCATATACTAATGTCATGATGTCTAGTGTGAGATTCATTTGGGCATTACAATAATATACATAGACCGTTCCAACCGCATCTATGACTAATAGTCCACCTTCCGGTTAGCGTCCGCACCTCTTTCAGTATTAAGTTGCAAGCAACAGATTATTGCATTAGGCAAAGTGTGTAATGTAAGTAATACAATTATCTTTAGACAAAGTACTACTGTTTTATCCCTAGTAGCAATAGTACATCTACAATCTTAGAGCTTGCTGTCACTACCCCAGATTAAATAGAGACATGAACCCACTATCGAGCATAAATACCTGCTCTTGGAGTCACAAGCATCTACTTGGCCAGAGCATCTACTAGCAACGGAGAGCATGCAAGATCATAAACAACACACAACATGATATATTATGAAGAAAATGACATAGTATTCAATATCCATCGGATCCCAGCAAACACAATATGTAGCATTACATAGAGATGATCTTGATCATGATAGGCAGCTCACAAGATCTAAACATGATGGCACAATAGGAGAAGACAACCATCTAGCTACTGCTATGGACCCATAGTCCAAGGATGAACTACTCACGCATCAGTCCGGAGGCGGGCATGGTGATGTAGAGCCCTCCGGTGATGATCCCCCTCTCCGGTAGGGTGCCGGGAAGAGCTTCTGAACCCTCCCGAACTAGGGTTGACGACGGCGGCGGCTCCGTAATGTGTCGTGGAAAAGTGTTCGGGTGTTAGGTCTTGTATTGTCGGGGACTTTAAATAGGCGAAAGGGCGAAGGCGGTGGAGGGCCGAGGCGCCCTCATGAGGTGCTGGCGTGGCCAGGAGTGGGGCCGCGCCAGGACCTCATCTGTGGGCCTCGTGGCCCCTCTCCGTTAGCTCTCCGGTGTTCTGGAACCTCCCGTGAAAAATAGGGACTTTGGTATTAATTTTGTCCAATTCCGAGAATATTTCCTTAAGTGGTTTTCTGAAACAAAAAACAGCAGAAAACAGGGAACTGGCACTGTGGCATCTTGTTAATAGGTTAGTCGCAGAAAATGCATAAAACAATGCAAAGTGTATATAAAACATGTAGCAATTGGTATAATATAAGCATGGAACATAAGAAATTATAGATACGTTTGAGACGTATCAAGCATCCCCAAGCTTAGTTCTACTCGTCCTCGAGTAGGTAAAACGATAACAAGAATAATTTCTGAAGTGACATGCTTTCACACAATCTTGATCATATAATAATGTAATGCATGTAAACTGACATCAAATGAATAAAAGCTGTAGTTTATATTGATATCAAATGAGTAATGAATAAACAAGTAGGAAGAACAAAGTAAAACTTTCAATGAATTAATACCAGAGAACAATCAACCGTGCAAAGTGGATATTAAAGATGATTTAAGCTTCAAGAATAACAATATAATCATCTAATGAATCAAACACTCATGACAACTTTGTGAAAGGATCAAGTCAAGCAATAACAATATGCACGTAGAAGATCATCTCTCTATTTGTTCACTCAAAAACAAGCAAGTGTTCAGCGTTGGTTCCTGGCACCAGGATGTTGTGGCTAAAAGAATAATAATGGGGGCTTGGAAGGCCAACGGAAGAAAGTCTCACACAGCTGAAAGTGATCATTAGACAAGAGGAAGTCTTATAATCGAAGCTATGCAAGGAGTAGTGATTGCCACACAACGGATGCACATAGAGCTATAAGTGTATGAAAGCTCTCCAAGAACTAGTGGGGGTGCATCCAACTTGCTTACTCATGAAGACCTAGAGCACTTTTGAGGAGACTCATCATTGGAATATACAAGCCAAGTTCTATAATGTAAAGTTCCCCACATAGTTATGCAAGTAAAACATGAAAACTCTCTCATATGGAGTAAAGGTGCTAAACATGAGCACAAATGATGACTATGAATATTACAGGTGCTATAACATGAGCACAAGTGTGGACAAAAAGTAGTAATGTTGCCCCCTTTTTATTCTTTCTTTCTTTCTTTTCTTTTTTATTTTTCTATTTTTTTTCTATTTTTCTGTTTCTCTTTTCGATGGCCTCCATGGCTCTTTTCACTTTTAGGGGCAAACATTCTAAAATGACAACACACTTTTGATACAAGGACCTCATAAGGAATAAAACATAATGTATGAAACGGTGCCTCTGCCAGTGTAGCAGGATATGCAATGATCTTGCGTAACATGGGTAAAACCACACATCAGCTGTATAGAATCATGCAAAGCAATATATAAATGGTAAATGACAACAAGTCGTGTAATGTAAGACGAAAGTTGCATCGCAATATATCTCGGAATAGCTATGGAAATGCTGTAGTAGGTAGGTATGGTGGATGTTTTGAGGAAGATATTTGGCTTATGTGTAGGAGAACATGATGAAGATCTCCCACAAGTTTTGGATGTACCCGCGAAGTATGCACCAACTCTAAATGTGAGAAAGGGAAATGCAAAGTACCAAAGAGGCTAGCAAATATGGTGGTGGAAGTGCCATGAAAACCACAACTTTAGAACTCACAAGTAAAAAGATTCCAACTAGAAATATGATCTTACAAGGCATAATGAAAATCACTCCATGAGGGACTGTGGCAAATGAACAAGTCACTGTTGGGACCCCGACCGTAGCGCATAACACAAAGTCATTACGGTTGTTTTTAACATTAGAAGTCATATATCATTATGCTATCAACTGGATATTTAAGTGTGGCACAGCTTCAAGTTTTTCTAGACCAACCATTAATCATTCCACTTTACTAAACCATCATGTTTACCATTAAGCATATTAATATCTCAAAACAACATCAATGATTCAAGTGACACAATTTAATGATCTACAAGATTATGTATCATTTAGTTATACCATCTACCACATTTAACATTTTCTGTTCTTAACCAAACACCAATCAACTTATTTAAAACATAAACTCTCCAAGTATTTAACAATGAAGCAACAGAGTATAACATATGAGAACTAACAGCTCTGAACAAGAGGTGCATGAAAAATAAGAGCTGAAAGTATTAAAGTAGCTATAGAAGAATACTCAACAAATATAAGTGAAGAATAGGAGTATTCAAAAGAAAAAGCGGAGCGTGTCTCTCTCCCACACAAGAATGCTAGGATCCATTTTATTCAGAAAACAAAAATAACAAAAGCAAAAATAAAAACGAACAGACGCTCCAAGTAAAGCACATAAGATGTGGCGGAATTAAAATATAGTTTCACTAGAGATAACCTGATAAGTTGTTGATGAAGAAGGGGATGCCTTGGGCATCCCCAAGCTTTGACGCTTGAGTCTTATTGAAATATGCTTGGGTGACCCACGGGGGCATCCCCAAGCTTAGGCTATTTCATCTTCTTGATCACATCATATCATCCTCTCTCTTGATCCTTGAAAACTTCCTCCACACCAAACTCAAAGTAAACTTCATTAGAGGGTTAGTGCATAATCAAAAATTCTCATATTCTGTATGGAAACAATCATTATCATGGTACTGGACATTAGCTACAGCCACTGGAATTTTATGGAACAAAAAGTTCCATTCAAAAACAGCAAAAGAACCAATGTAAAATAAATGACAGAATCTGTCAAAAACAGAACAGTCCGTAAAGACGAATTTTTTCGAGGCACTTAACTTGCTCAAATAAGAAAACTCAAAACTAATGAAAGTTGCATACATATCTGAGGATCACGCACAACAAATCCCAGGTCATTTTGATTTTTCTGTGAATTCTAACGAATTAAACGGTGTACAGCAGAAAACTGTTCCTGCGCAGGAATCCAAATCTAGCGTCAACTTTCTACTAGAGACTTAACTTGGCACAACTATGCAATAAAATAAAGATACAAAGGAATTGCCACAGAGGTAGGCATGTTCCTTGACTCAAGAAAATAAAATAACAGGAATAAAAAGGTGGGTTGTCTCCCATAAGCGCTTTTGTTTAACGCCTTTGAGCTAGGCACAGGAAGCAAAACTCAAGTATTTCCAAGAGAAGAAGCATCAACATTATAGTTTGTACCAATAATAGAGTCAAAAGGTAGCTTCACCTTCTTCCTAGGGAAGTGTTCCATACCTTTCTTAAGTGGGAAGTTGTACCTTATATTTCCTTCCTTCATATCAATAATAGCACCAACTGTGCGAAGGAAAGGTCTTCCCAAAACAATAGGACAAGAGGGGTTGCACTCAATATCCAAGACAATAAAATCAACGGGGACAAGGTTATTATTAACCATGACATGAACATCATTAACTCTCCCCAAAGGTTTCTTCAAAGCATTATCAGCAAGAAAAACATCCAAATAGCAATGTTCCAAAGGTGGCAAGTCAAACATATCATAAAGTTTCTTAGGCATAACAGAAATACTTGCACCAAGATCACACAAAGCATTGCAATCAAATTCATTCACTTTTATCTTAATGATGGGCTCCCAACCATCTTCTAACTTCTTAGGGATAGAAGCTTCAAGTTTTAATTTCTCTTCCCTAGCTTTAATGAGAGCATTTGTAATATGTGTAGTAAAAGCCATATTTAAAGTACTAACATTAGGACTTGTAGCTAGCTTTTGCAAGAACTTAATAACTTCAGAGATATTACAATTATCATAATCAAATTCATTATCATCAAAAGTAATGGGACAATTATCTCCTATGCTCTTAAAAATTTCAGCACTTTTATCAAGCATAGTTTTAGGAGTTTTAGGCAATTTTAAACATTTGGAAGTAGTAGAAGAAGCATTGCCAACACCAATTATGTTACCATTAATAGTAGGAGGCTTACTAGCATGTGAAGTAACATTATTTTCAGTAGTAGTAATGGTGCAAACTCTAACAATATCATCATCTTTAGCTAATTCTTCCTCTCTTTCCCATCTAGCACGCAATTGAGCCATCATCTTAACATTTTCATCAATTCGAAGTTGGATAGCATTAGCAGTGGCAAAGGGGTTTTCATCAATATTTTCAGGCTTGGCAGCCATTCTATTAATCAAAGAAGATTGTGCTTCAGACATGGATGAAATACTAGTTTCAGCCCTTGAAATTTTCCCTTGCAAACCCAAAACCTCTCTATTAAGTTTCTCCATTTGATAACTAATATTTCTTAACATAGATGATTGTTCCTCCATAGTTTTAGTGAAAACTTTATTTTGCTCATATTGGGTTTGCATGAAATTTTTAGTAGCTTTTTCAACCTCTAACAATCTTTCCTCACTAGGCATTCTACCATAAGAATTAGCATAACCATTACCATTATTAGGAGGATAGGGCTTATAGTTGTTATTACCATAATTGTTCCTATAGGCATTGTTGTTGAAATTATTATTTTTAATAAAGTTCACATCAACATGCTCTTCTTGTGCAACTAGAGAAGCTAAGGGAACATTATTAGGATCCATATGAGATTTACCATTCACAAGCATAGACATGATCATATCAATCTTTTCACTCAAAGAGGAGGTTTCTTCAACAGAATTTACCTTCTTACCTTGAGGAGTCCTTTCAGTATGCCACTCAGAATAATTAACCATCATATTGTCCAGAAGTTTTGTTGCAGCCCCCAAAGTGATGGACATAAAAGTACCTCCAGCAGCCGAATCCAATAAATTTCTTGAAGAAAAATTTAATCCTGCATAGAAGGTTTGGATGATCATCCAAGCAGTCAGTCCATGGGTTGGGCAATTCTTAACCAGAGATTTCATTCTTTCCCAAGCTTGAGCAACATGTTCATTATCAAATTGCTTAAAGTTCATAATGCTACTCCTTAGGGAAATGATCTTAGCAGGAGGATAGTATTTTCCAATAATGCATCTTTGCATTTAATCCAAGAATCAATACTATTCCTAGGCAATGAAAGTAACCATTCTTTAGCTCTTCCTCTCAAGGAGAAAGGAAATAATTTCAGTTTTATAATGTCACCATCTATATCCTTATATTTTTGCATTTCACAAAGTTCAACAAAATTATTTAGATGGGCAGCAGCATCATCAGAACTAACACAAAGAAAATTGCTCTTTCATGACAAGATTTAACAAAGCAGGTTTAATTTCAAAGAATTCTGCTTTGGAAGCAGGTGGAGCAATGGGTGTGCATATAAAATCATTATTGTTGGTGCTAGTGAAGTCACACAACTTAGTATTCTAAGCAGTAGTCATTTTAGCAAAACTTAAAAGCAAACCGAAATATAAATATTAATGCAAGTAACTAATTTTTTTGTGTTTTTTTTTAATAATAAGAAGCAAACAAGATAATAGCAAAGTAAATAAAATGCAAGTAACTAATTTTTTTGTGTTTTTGATATTTAATAACAAACTAAACAGGAAATAAAATTTAACTAAGCAAGACAAAAACAAAGTAAAGAGATTGGGAAGTGAGAGACTCCCCTTGCAGATGTGCTTCAGCTCCCCGGCAACGGCGCCAGAAAACGTCTTGATGCACACGGTGGTGTTGTTGGGAAACCCCAAGAGGAAGGTATGATGAGTGCAGCAGCAAGTCTTCCCTCAGTTATGAAACCAAGGTTATCGAACCAGTAGGAGATGAAGAACACGTCTGAAGGTCTCCCTGGCAATCGATAGAAAACAGCTTGTTGGCGCGAAAGGGACGTGGAACCTGCACAACACAATCAAACTACTTTGCCCCAACGAAACAGTGAGGTTGTCAATCTCATTGGCTTGCTGTAACAAAGGATTAAACGTATGTGTGGAGAAAGATGTTTGCAGAGAATGAAAGTAACAGTTTGCAGTTGGTTGTATTATCAGTTTAAAGAAAAGGACCGGGGTACACAGTTCACTAGTGGTGTCTCTCCATAAATAATAATAGCATACATGCGGGTAAACAAATTACAGCTGGGCAATTGACAGAATAAAGAGCTGCATAATGATGCATATACTAATGTCATGATGTCTAGTGTGAGATTCATTTGGGCATTACAACAATATACATAGACCGTTCCAACCGCATCTATGACTAATAATCCACCTTCCGGTTAGCGTCCGCACCTCTTTCAGTATTAAGTTGCAAGCAACAGATTATTGCATTAGGCAAAGTGTGTAATGTAAGTAATACAATTATCCTTAGACAAAGTACTACTGTTTTATCCCTAGTAGCAACAGTACATCTACAATCTTAGAGCTTGCTGTCACTACCCCGGATTAAATAGAGACATGAACCCACTATCGAGCATAAATACCCCCTCTTGGAGTCACAAGCATCTACTTGGCCAGAGCATCTACTAGCAACGGAGAGCATGCAAGATCATAAACAACACACAACATGATATATTATGAAGCAAATGACATAGTATTCAATATCCATCGGATCCCAGCAAACACACCATGTAACATTACATAAAGATGATCTTGATCATGATAGGCAGCTCACAAGATCTAAACATGATGGCACAATAGGAGAAGACGACCATCTAGCTACTGCTATGGACCCGTAGTCCAAGGATGAACTACTCACGCATCAGTCCGGAGGCGGGCATGGTGATGTAGAGCCCTCCGGTGATGATCCCCCTCTCCGGCAGGGTGCCGGGAAGAGCTTCTGAACCCTCCCGAACTAGGGTTGACGACGGCGGCGGCTCCGTAATGTTTCGTGGAAAAGTGTTCGGGTGTTAGGTCTTGTATTGTCGGGGACTTTAAATAGGTGAAAGGGCGAAAGCGGTGGAGGGCCGAGGCGCCCTCATGAGGTGCTGGCGCGGCCAGGAGTGGGGCCGCACCGGGACCTCATCTGGGGGCCTCGTGGCCCCTCTCCGTTAGCTCTCCGGTGTTCTGGAACCTCCTGTGAAAAATAGGGACTTTGGTATTAATTTGGTCCAATTCCGAGAATATTTCCTTAAGTGGTTTTCTGAAACCAAAAACAGCAGAAAACAGGGAACTGGCACTGTGGCATCTTGTTAATAGGTTAGTCCCAGAAAATGCATAAAACAATGCAAAGTGTATATAAAACATGTAGCAATTTGTATAATATAAGCATGGAACATAAGAAATTATAGATACGTTTGAGACGTATCAGATCCCGCTGGAACGCCGTCGCTCGCGCTGTCTCGCCCATCATTTAGCTACCCCGTAGCATATGCCGTTCTCAATATGATGACAGCCGCCACGTAAACAGCTAAGGACAGCAGCTCCGCAATCTCCCTAGCGTCAAGGTCAGGTGGAACGTCCATCAGCCAGCCTCCATCTGGACCCTCGCTGACCAACCTCGAGTCTCTGGCGCCTTTCGGCATCTTGAGGAGGATGTTTGGGGCCAGATCCCTCACACGCACTCCAGGCAGCCACCTATCCGTCCAGAAGAAGGTGGATGTCCCATCTCCCACCACCGAGGTAGTCGCCGCCTCAAACAAATGGCGAACCACTCGCGGGACCTGAAGTTGAACTCCTTCCACGGCTTCTCGCCATCCGTCCTGTTAAGCCAAAGCCACCTAGCTCGGAGCGCATGATTCATCAATATCAGATTTGGGACGCCGAGGCCTCCAAAGTGTTTGGGCATACATACCCTCTCCCACGCCACCAGGCAGTGACCTCGTCCTTGCGGAGCTTCCGTGCCGTGCTCCGCACCATCATGAAGTTGTCGTGAAGACATCTTCCACGCACAAACGCACTGTGATGTGCACCCACAAGCTATGGCAAGGAGGGGGCCACCCTGGTCGCAACCACTTTCGCCCCTAGTTTGGCAAAACCATGAATCAAGCTAAAAGGCTGGAAATCTCACACTTCCTCCGCCCCCGCTTTCTTCGGAACAAGATGATGAGTGTCTGATGTCTACGCACGCTTCTATTCTCGTAGACAGTGTTGGGCCTCCAAGAGCAGAGGTTTGTAGAACAGCAGCAAGTTTCCCTTAAGTGAATCACCCAAGGTATATCGAACTCAGGGAGTTAGAGGTCAAAGATATCCCTCTCAAGCAACCCTGCAATTAAGATACAAGAAGTCTCTTGTGTCCCCAACACACCCAATACACCTGTCAGATGTATAGGTGCACTAGTTATGCGAAGAGATAGTGAAATACAAGTAATATGGATGATTATAAGTAGTAATTGCAATCTGAAATAAAAATGGCAGCAAGCAAACATGTAGCAGAACTTGTTGGAAACGGTGTTTCAATGCTTAGAAACAAGGCCTAGGGATCATACTTTCACTAGTGGACATTCTCAACAATGACATCAAAGCTGAATAATAAATACTACTCTCAAACACTCTCTCGTTGGATGAAAAACACCATTCATTGTGTAGGGCTACAAGAGCACCCTCAAAGTCAGAGTAAACTAACACCAATAATGTCATAAAAGAATCACACACGGTGCACACACTGTCACCGTTACAACCGTGAATAACCCCGGCGTTCATATTAAAGTAACCTCTAGAGTGCATAATAGATAAAGAGTAGCATCACATATTCAACTAGATTACAAGGCTCATGATGACATAAAGATCACACCATGGGAGAGAGAGATAAACCACATAGCTACCGGAAGAGCCCGCAGCCCCGGGGGAGACTACTCACTCCTCATCGTAAGAGTCAGCAACAGCGATGGAGATGGAAGTGGAGTTGATTGAGATGACTCCGGGGGCAACTCCCCGTCCCGGCAGGGTGCCGAAACAGAGACTTATGTCCCCTGAATCTCGTCTTCGATGGCGGCGGCGCAGCAGAACTCTTCTCTGGAAAAGGACTCCGTAGGTAGGGTTATTTTGTCGGGGGGTATATGTAGGCGAAAGGGCGAAGGCGGCGGGGCCTCGAGGGCCCCACACCCCGTGCTCGCGCGGCCAGGGGGGACCTGCACCGGGAGGGGGTGTGGGCCCCTCGGGGTCCTCCTCCGTGTCCTCTTCGGTGTTCTGGAACCTCCTGGGAAAAATAAGCACTTTGACGTTTCGTTTGTCCAATTCCGAGAATATTTCCTTAACAACTTTTCTGAAACCAAAAACAGCAGAAAATAGGCAACTGGCACTGTGGCATCTTGTTAATAGGTTAGTCACAGAAAATGCATAAAATGATATAAAGTGTATATAAAACATGTAGCAAGTGGTATAATATAAGCATGGAACATAAGAAATTATATATACGTTTGAGACGTATCAAGCATCGCCAAGCTTAGTTCTACTCGTCCCGAGTAGGTAAAACGATAACAAGAATAATTTCTGAAGTGACATGCTTCACACAATCTTGATCATATAATAATGTAAGGCTCATGTTATGAATGAAGTGATTCAAAGCAACGGTTTATAGTTTGCTAACAAATAGACAAGGAGTAAACAACTACATCATATAAGCAAAAACTTTTCATGGATAGTACTTTCAAACAAGCATCAAAATGATTCACATGAAAGTTAACTCATAAAGCAATAGTCTCTAAGTAAAAGAGCATTGAAGCAACACAAAGGAAGATATAAGTTTAAGCATTGGCTTTCAACTTGTAACATGTATATCATATAGATAGTTGTCAACACAAAGGAATATAACAAGTGCAATAAGTAAGCATATAAGAATTGTTGCACCCAGTTGACACAAGTGTTTGCTTCTAAGACAGAAAGAATTAGGTAAACTAACTCAACATAAAGTAAAAGAAAGGCCCTTCGCAGAGGGAAGCAGTGATACAAACATGTGCTAGAGCTTTTTAGTTTTATAGGTTTTTGAAATCATATAGAGAGTATAAAAGTATGTTTTGAGAGGTGTTTGTCATTGTCAACGAATGGTAATGGGCACTCTGCCCCCCCTTGTCAACCAGACTTTCAAGAGCGGCTCCCATGAAGGACGTTATTTCTACCCAAGAGTAGATCACCCCTCTTATTCTCTTTTGTTTACACATGTATATTTTTTAAAAACTGGTTTGACACTCCTCCCCACCAATGCATACACAATCCATGGCTAACCGAATCCTCGGGTGCCTTCCAACAATCACATACCATGGAGGAGTGTCTATATTAAATTATATAACACTTTGAAGCATAATAAATTTTTGCAAAACCATGTGAAGAGAATGATGATAAAAGTTGTAATTAATTGGGACTGGGCACCCCATTTGCGAGCTCTTTTTGCAAAGTTAATGGATAAGCGGATGTATATGCCACTAGTCCGGTTGTGAAAGTCTGTCTAAAAGCAAATGACAAGGTTGATATCCGTAACACCACATACTTCCTCATGAGCTAATAAACATTGACACAAATAAGAGATGATATGTTTTGAATAATAAAAGGTAGCACACGACGTATTTGCTTGGAATGGCAGGAAATACCATGTAGTAGGTAGGTATGGTGGACACAAATGGCATGGGTTTTGGCTCAAGGTTTTGGATGCACGAGAAGCATTCCCTCTCGGTACAAGGCTTTGGCTAGCAAGGTTATTTGAAGCAAACACAAGTATAAACTATGACAACAAGACGTATATAAAAACATATTGCAAGTATTATAAAACTCTACATTGTCTTCCTTATTGTTCAAACACCTTTACTAGAAAATATCTAGACCTTAGAGATACCAAACATACAAACCAAATTTCAACAAGCTTTACGGTAGTTCTTCACTAATAGGTTTTTAACTACATGATGTAAAAGCTTAAAAATGATCTACTTGAGAGGTCAAAACAATTTCCAACCACCACAACATACAAGATAACAATCCATAAGAGCATGTGTATCTTTTTCATTATACCATCTACCACATTTAGCATTTTCTGTTTCCAACCAAACACCAATCAACTTATTTAAAGATAAACTCTCCGAGTATATAACAATGAGATATGAGAGTGTAACATAAGAAAAACTAACAGCTCTAACAAGAGATGCATGAAAAACAAGAGCTAATAGTATTGAAATAACATAGAAGAATACTCAACAAATATAAATGAAGAATACGAGTATTCATAAGAAAAGGCGGAGCGTGTATCTCTCCCACAAAGGAATGCTAGGATCCATTTTATTCAGAGAATGAAAATAACAAAAACAAAAACAAAAACAAAAACAAACAGACGCTTCAAGTAAAGCACATAAGATGTGTCGGAATTAAAATATAGTTTGTTGATGACCTGATAGTTTGTTGATGAAGAAGGGGATGCCTTGGGCATCCCCAAGCTTTGACGCTTGAGTCTTCTTGAAATATGCTTGGGTGACCCACGGGGGCATCCCCAAGCTTTGGCTTTTTCATCTTCTTGATTACATCATATCATCCTCTCTCTTGATCCTTGAAAACTTTCTCCACACCAAACTCAAAGTAAACTTCATTAGAGGGTTAGTGCACAAAAAATTCTTATATTCTGCATGAACACAATTGCTACCAATGCTACTGGACATTAGCTACAGACACTGATACTTTATGTAACAAAAAGATCCATTCAAAATAGTAAAAGAGGCATTGCAAAATAAGTGGCAGAATCTGTCAAAAATAGAACAGTCCCTAAAGACGAATTTTTTTCGAGGCACTTAACATGCTCAAATCAGAAAACTCAAATCTAATGAAAGTTGCATATATATCTGAGGATTACGCACAAAAAATCCCAGGTCCATCCGATTTTTCTGTAAAGAGTTATGAATTTAACAGTGGACAGCAGAAAACAGTTTCAGCACAGCAATCCAAATCTAGCATCAACTTTCTACTAGAGGCTTAACTTGACACAAGAATGCAATAAAGTAAAGATACAAAGGAATTGCTACAGAGGTAGACATGTTCCTTGACTCAAATAAAAGAAAATAACTGAAATAGAATATTGGGTTGTCTCCCAAAAGCTCTTTCTTTATAGCCATTAAGATAGGCATAGTGATTTTTATGATGCTCTCATAAAAATGAGAGTTGAAAAACAAAAGAGAGCACCAAAAGGTATTAAACACATTTAAGTCTAACCCACTTCCTATGCAAAGGAATCTTGAAATAGGATAAATTATTGAAACATAAAGCAACTATCATAGAAAGATGAAATAAATAAAACTTCAAAGCTTCCAACATAAAGAGAGGTGTTTTAGTAACTTGAAAACTTTTACAACCATATTTTCCTCTCTCATAATAACTTTCAGTAGCATCATTGATAAAATCCACAATATAACCATCATATGAAACATTCTTATCATGATCCATATGCATAAAAGTATCACTATTTCCCTCATAAGAAAAATTCTTCTCATTAATAACAATGGGAGCAGGATCATCATAATGAACTTGAACATGATAGAAAAGTTGTGTATTGAAAGTATTGGTTTGAGTAATTTCTCTATAACTATGACAAGTTTCAAAAGGATAATTGTAATAATAACCTATGTCATAGTATTCTTTATAATTATCAAAGACTGGAGGGATAATATCATCATGAGCAATAGAATAGTTATCCTCCAAAGTGTGTTTATTGGTTAACATATCATCATTTTTACTAGAAGGGGAGGTATCAAATATATAATCATTAGTAGCAAAAGGATTTTCAAACACCTCATCCCCGAGCTCAGAACTTTCTATATTATCATGGGAAGGAACATGGATAGTACTAATAGTGTAGCAATTATTAACATGATCATTTTCAGAATTAGTGTCCCAGAGATCTTCAATATGAAAAGAAGTGTGCTTTTCCCAATCATGATCACTAATATAAATAACAGGCATAGGTTCATCATCAAGTTCAGAATCATCAAATTCAGAATTATAAGTATTAACTGTAATAGGAGCAACAAGTTTGGGAGAAGATACCGTTTCCTCTCTGCTTTTACTCCTCTTCTTCTTCTTCTTCATCTTTCCCTTTTTCTTCTTCTTTTCCTCTTTACGAGGGAGAGGCTTGAAAGGAAGCTTCTCCACATAATCTGGTTTAATATTAGAGACAATGGAAGAAACTTGGGGGAAATCCTCTCTTTCATTAATAAGCTCAAAACACACATTAGTCCTGTCATACTTTGGTAAAGTCTCATCCTTTATAATATCTTGTATGTAGGTGTTAGCATGGCAATCATTAACACAATAGAGATAACATCCATGCAACAAATCATTCATATCAATATCACTCATTTTTAACAAAGAAGTTTTTCTTGATAACTCTTCACACCCCAAAAATAATGTAAGTTCGTCATGTTGATTAGGAGTGATCATGTTATCACAAAAGTCTCCTACAATATCCTTATTAGAACCTGAGCATTGAAATTCGAAATGACCTTCTTCATAGCAAAGTTCACAAATAAAAGGATAGGTGGCACAAATTGTTTTACCAAGATCTCTTAGAACCTTATACCAACCTCTAGTATTTTCATTCCTATGATGGATACAATATTCATCTTCAATTTGATTAATTCCACAAGGTCTATGTATTCCACAAAAATTAACATGCTTATAAGAAATAGTATTTTGAGAAGTTTGAGGATGTTTATTGCAATCATTAACAACAATTTCATTTTCCATGCAAGTATCTTTGAAAGGTTCATGATACACATCCCAATTTTCTTTAGGAACATTAATATGAGAAGCAAAGGTTCTAAAATAATCAACAATAATATGAGAATCAAGACCATATTTAGCACTAAGCTCTTGAAAACCAGCAGTTTCAACGTAAGACTTAATGCAATCATATTCATAGTTTATACCTGATTCTTTACCTTTGTCATTCTCCCAATCTTCAGCATTGTTTCGAATTGTTTCAAGGAGATCCCATCTAGCCTCAACCTTCTTACTTGTGAAAGAGCCCTCTGAACAGGTATCTAGATAATCCTTGCAATGTCCTGAAAGTCTTGCATAAAAATTATTAACAATTATTTTATGAAGAAGCTCATGGTTAGGACATTTGAGTATTAATGTTTTCAGCCTTCCCCAGGCTTGAGCAATGCTTTCTCCTTCATGAGGCCAGAAATTATATATAGAATTACGATCTTGGTGAATCTCACTTGGAGGATAAAATTTAGAATAAAATAGAGATACAATTTCCTCCCATCCAAGAGAGTGCCTATTCTTCAACAATTTATACCAATGCGCAGCTCTTCCACCAAGTGACAAAGAAAATAATTTCTTCTTAACTTTGTCCATTGAAATACCTGCACACTTGAACAACTCGCATAATTCATGTAAAAATAGCAAATGATCACCAGGATGGACAGTTCCATCCCCTACATAGCGGTTATCCATAACACGATCAATAATTTTCATAGATATTTTAAATGGCACTATTTCTTCAGGTGGCTTTAGAATATCACAAGTATCATTAGAATTATCACATATTGGAGGCAAAGCATTATCATGGCAAAATAATTCCTCCAAAGCTGAGGAGCAAAAATGATTATTTTTACGTAAACTAGCTTCCCCAAGCTTAGGCTTTTCCACAGCCTTAGCAATAATGGTGTCCAAAGAATTTATACTAATAACACTACTACCACTATTATGCAAACTAACTTCCATAGGTTTTTTAATTTTCTCTTCAAAAGTATCATGTCCTAATGCAATATAAATTTCATAAAGATCTCTAATTTTTTTGTTGTTTTCCATTTAGCCTAACTAGTGAAATAAAAACAAGAAACAAAAAGTAATAACTGCAGGATCTAAAGGAGATACCTTCAAGCACTCACCTCCCCGGCAACGGCGCCAGAAAATAGCTTGATGTCTACGCACGCTTCTATTCTCGTAGACAGTGTTGGGCCTCCAAGAGCAGAGGTTTGTAGAACAGCAGCAAGTTTCCCTTAAGTGAATCACCCAAGGTATATCGAACTCAGGCAGGTAGAGGTCAAAGATATCCCTCTCAAGCAACCCTGCAATTAAGATACAAGAAGTCTCTTGTGTCCCCAACACACCCAATACACTTGTCAGATGTATAGGTGCACTAGTTATGCGAAGAGATAGTGAAATACAAGTAATATGGATGATTATAAGTAGTAATTGCATTCTGAAATAAAAATGGCAGCAAGCAAACATCTAGCAGAACTTGTTGGAAACGGTGTTTCAATGTTTAGAAACAAGGCCTATGGATCATACTTTCACTAGTGGACATTCTCAACAATGACATCAAAGCTGAATAATAAATACTACTCTCAAACACTCTCTCGTTGGATGAAAAACACCATTCATTGTGTAGGGCTACAAGAGCACCCTCAAAGTCAGAGTAAACTAACACCAACAATGTCATAAAGGAATCACACACGGTGCACACACTGTCACCGTTACAACCGTGAATAACCCCCGGAGTTCATATTAAAGTAACCTCTAGAGTGCATAATAGATAAAGAGTAGCATCACATATTCAACTAGATTACAAGTCTCATGATGACATAAAGATCACACCATGGGAGAGAGAGATAAACCACATAGCTACCGGAAGAGCCTGCAGCCCCGGGGGAGACTACTCACTCCTCATCGTAGGAGTCAGCAACAGCGATGGAGATGGCGGTGGAGTTGATGGAGATGACTCCGGGGGCAATTCCCCGTCCCGGCAGGGTGCCGAAACAGAGACTTCTATCCCCCGAATCTCGTCTTCGATGGCGGCGGCGCAGCGGAACTCTTCTCTGGAAAAGGACTCCGTAGGTAGGGTTATTTTGTCGGGGGGTATATGTAGGCGAAAGGGCGAAGGCGGCGGGGCCTCGAGGGCCCCACACACCGTGCTCGCGCGGCCAGGGGGGGACCTGCACCGGGAGGGGTTGTGGGCCCCTCGGGGTCCTCCTCCGTGTCCTCTTCGGTGTTCTGGAACCTCCTGGGAAAAATAAGCACTTTGACGTTTCGTTTGTCCAATTCCGAGAATATTTCCTTAACAACTTTTCTGAAACCAAAAACAGCAGAAAACAGGAACTGGCACTGTGGCATCTTGTTAATAGGTTAGTCCCAGAAAATGCATAAAATGATATAAAGTGTATATAAAACATGTAGCAAGTGGTATAATATAAGCATGGAACATAAGAAATTAAAGATACATTTGAGACGTATCAAGCATCCCCAAGCTTAGTTCTACTCGTCCCGAGTAGGTAAAACGATAACAAGAATAATTTCTGAAGTGACAGGCTTCACACAATCTTGATCATATAATAATGTAAGGCTCATGTTATGAATGAAGTGATTCAAATCAATGGTTTATAGTTTGCTAACAAATAGACCAGGAGTAAACAACTACATCATATAAGCAAAAACTTTTCATGGATAGTACTTTCAAACAAGCATCAAAATGATCCACATGAAAGTTAACTCATAAAGCAATAGTCTCTAAGTAAAAGAGCATTGAAGCAACACAAAGGAAGATATAAGTTTAAGCATTGGCTTTCAACTTGTAACATGTATATCATATAGATAGTTATCAACACAAAGGAATATAACAAGTGCAATAAGTAAGCATATAAGAATTGTTGCACACAGTTGACACAAGTGTTTGCTTCTAAGACAGAAAGAAGTAGGTAAACTGACTCAACATAAAGTAAAAGAAAGGCCCTTCGCAGAGGGAAGCAGGGATACAAACATGTGCTAGAGCTTTTTAGTTTTATAGGTTTTTGAAATCATATAGAGAGTATAAAAGTAAGTTTTGAGAGGTGTTTGTCGTTGTCAACGAATGGTAATGGGCACTCTACTCCCCTTGTCAACCAGACTTTCAAGAGCGGTTCCCATGAAGGACGTTATTTCTACCCAAGAGTAGATCATCCCTCTTAATCTCTTTTGTTTACACATGTATATTTTTTAAAAACTGGTTTGACACTCCTCCCCACCAATGCATACACGATCCATGGCTAACCGAATCCTCGGGTGCCTTCCAACAATCACATACCATGGAGGAGTGTCTATATTAAATTGTATAACACTTTGAAGCATAATAAATTTTTGCAAAACCATGTGAAGAGAATGATGATGAAAGTTGTAATTAATTGGGACTGGGCACCCCATTTGCCAGCTCTTTTTGCAAAGTTAATGGATAAGCGGATGTATATGCCACTAGTCCGGTTGTGAAAGTCTGTCTAAAAGCAAATGACAAGGTTGATATCCGTAACACCACATACTTCCTCATGAGCTAATAAACATTGACACAAATAAGAGATAATATGTTTTGAATAATAAAAGGTAGCACATGAAGTATTTGCTTGGAATGGCGGGAAATACCATGTAGTAGGTAGGTATGGTGGACACAAATGGCATGGGTTTTTGGCTCAAGGTTTTGGATACACGAGAAGCATTCCCTCTCGGTACAAGGCTTTGGATAGCAAGGTTATTTGAAGCAAACACAAGTATAAACTATGACAACAAGACGCATAAAAAAACATATTGCAAGTATTATAAAACTCTACATTGTCTTCCTTATTGTTCAAACACCTTTACTAGAAAATATCTAGATCTTAGAGATACCAAACATGCAAACCAAATTTCAACAAGCTTTACGGTAGTTCTTCACTAATAGGTTTTTAACTACATGATGTAAAAGCTTAAACATGATCTACTAATTCGTTTGTCCAATTCCGAGAATATTTCCTTAACAACTTTTCTGAAACCAAAAACAGCAGAAAACAGACAACTGGCACTATGGCATCTTGTTAATAGGTTAGTCCCAGAAAATGCATAAAATGATATAAAAGTGTATATAAAACATGTAGCAAGTGGTATAATATAAGCATGGAACATAAGAAATTATAGATACGTTTGAGACTTATCAGTGCCTATTTCAGCTAAATCCACGGGCGTCACGGCGGGAGAGCGAGTCGAAAGCCGCCATAACATCGCCTTTGATGATCCCCCAACAAGCCACATAAAATCTGTTAGAGAAACCATCTAGCCCAGGGCACTTGTCCAACGACATACTCCTAATGGCGTTCCACACCTCCTCCTCCAAGAAGGCAACCTCAAGGTGTGAGAGATCCACCGTGGGGAGCTGCAGGAAGTCTAGGTCAAGAGAGACAGCCCTGTCCACCTCCGTCCCGAGCAGGTTATTGAAGAAGGAGTTCACGGCCTCGGCCTTGACCTCGTGATCAGTCTGTCAAACTCCTCAACCACCTGTCCAATGAAATTTTGCCTCCACCGGTGGCTCGCATGCAGGTGAAAAAACTTCGTGCAGGCATCTCCCTCCCGCAGCCAAAGCACTCTCGCCCTCTGTCTCGCCAACGAGCGTTCTAGGGAGGCCAGCCCCAAGAGCTTCCCTTTGAGTACTTTCCTCAGCCCCCTCTCAGCCTCCGAGAGAGACCTAGACTCCATAGCCAAGTCGAGCCGCAAAATCAACTCATTGGCCATCAGAATCTACAACTTGATATTGCCAACGAACCGACTACTCCAGTGTGCCAAGCTTTTGGCCGTAGCCCGAAGCTTGAGATCCAACCTCTTGAAGGGATTGACCTCCTGGCCCACCGAAGACCACACCTCCTGGACCACGTCTAGAAACCCCTCCGCCTTGGTCCAGAAAGATTGGAACTGGAACCTACGCCCCATCCGGATGTCCGGGGCTAAGCTCAACACAAGGGGGCAGTGGTCAGATGGCCCGAGGAGTCCGCTGAGAGGAAGGCATCCGGAAACCAGTCCTCCCAAGCCATAGTCGTGAAGACCATGTCCAGCTTCTCCATGGTCGGTTGCTGATGCTCATTCGAGCAGGTGAAACGCCGACCATTGAGGTAAACCTCCTTCAACTCCAACAAAGACAAGGTCCGTCGAAATCTACCCATGATGGCACGGTGGAGAACGCTCTGGTTTTTATCCTCCGAATCCACAATGAGGTTAAAGTCCCCTGCTACCATCCACGGACCTGCGTGGAGGTCCCTCACATCTCTCAGCTCCTGGAGGAAGGCATGTTTCACAGCAGGACTCTGAGGTCCGTAGACTCCGGTGAACCACCACGCCTGCCCTCCCCCTATCGACACGCTCCCTGTCAAGGCATTGTTCGACAGGTGGGGATTTGAGATCGTCACAAACTCGGATTGCCATGCAAGCAAGATCCCACCACGGGTGCCAATGGCCGGCAAGTAAAAAAAAACCATCGAAGGCCAGGCACTCACGCACGATCTGTGTCGTAACCAACTCCATTTTGGTCTCCTGCAGGCAAACTATCTTGGCCACCGTGGCTGACACCGCCTGAAAAATTACTGCCCGTCGAGCCACCGAGTTGAGTCCACGCGCATTCCAGATGGAAATCACTAAGTCAAGATCCAGCATAGTATCAGGGGTACTGCACAGCAGTACAAAAACGAAAAGATGAAAAAAGCGATCAGATAAAACGACAGCCTACACAAGGCACTCCATCGGGAGGTCATCGGACAGAGGCAACGCCTCGGGCATCCACCCAAGCAGGCTCAGGATCACGTCAATGTGTTGCTGCGGAAGTGTCTGACTGAACAGGTCCAGGTACGCAACCAACGCCTCCTCCCCAATGGTCTATCCCTCCCTCACGATCTGCAGACGCGTGATCAGCTCCCTCTGCTGCCGCTTGACCGGCGTCCCCACGGAGAACTTGCTCCTGTGCCTGGCGCTATGCCGAACATGCCCAGTGTGAATCGTCTTCGCGCGGCTGCGTTTCACCGGCCTTGCAGGATCGGCGTCACGGGCTTGGCAGCACACGCCCGGAACTGGTCGAGGTCAAGGGCCTCGTCCTCCATGGCCACGACTGGCCCGACCTGGTCCTCCATGGCCACGACTGGCCCGGCCTGGTCCGCCTGCCGTGGCACCAAGTCCTGCGGCTGCTCACCCTCCCTCGACACGCTGACCGAGAAGTAGTCAAGAACCGTGGTAGGGGATCCACAACGGGTCACACTGCCGTGGCATGGCTCTGGTCATGGCGCGACCAACAGCAATAAGATGACGAACCTTCATGTCCTGGAGATAGGAACTAGCAAGGGGAGTCTTCTGGTGCGAGGTATTTCCGATACGATCATCGAGGGCGATGGGATCTAATGAGAAACTTGATTTTGGGGCTGATGTTGGCATGGATGGCGCGTCATGTACAGAGCATCTCGGAGAAAACTTTATGTAGAGAAATGGAGGAGGAGGACGGACAACACGAAGTGAAGCGCTCGTATTCTCATTTTATAGAGTGGGGAGGGAGATCGAAAGATGAATGCCAACGGTTGGCATTCGGATCGCGAAGTGGGTTCGGTGAATTAAAGCATCAAAGTGAAAAATTATTTCTCTGAATGGAATCCCCACTAAATTCTCAGCAAGTTTCGTGTGGCAGTCGGACGCAAACGATCATTTGAATTGATGGTGGAAGGAGAGGAAGAGGTACATCCATGGAAGCTGTAAGTGGTGTTCTCTATACGTACCATGAGGAAGAGGGGAATCCTATTTGACGACCAGGTCATGCGCTATTCGCGCACGCCCAACCCCCGGGGCGACTGGGCCGGCCCAATAGTGCACGACCTGGCCTTTTTTCTTTTTTCTATTTTCCTGTTTCTTTTTCTTTTTTCTTTTTTCCGTTTATATTTTCTTTTTTCGTTTTTATTTTTCCGGATATTTCTTTTCTCGTTTCTTTTCTGTTTTTTTTTCTTATTTCGTTTATTTTTTCAATTATTATTATTTCTATGATTTTTTATTTTTCTCTATTATTTTTTATGTTCATAGATTTTTTGTTCATAGGATTTTTTGTGTTGACTTTCAAGAAATTTGTTCACATTCAAAATTGTGTTCGTATTTTTTGAGAATTGTTCAAATGTTTGAAAATGTTTCAGCTTTTCAAAAATGTTCAGGTTCGAAAATTGTTCACTGTCAAATTTGTTCAAATTTGAAAATTGTTCATATTCAAAAATTGTTCAAATTTTAAAATGTTCACATTCAAAAATTGTTCACATTCAAAATTGATCAGATTCGAAATTTATTTATATTCAAAATTGTTCACATTCGAAATTTGTTTATATTCAAATTCTTTTTCTTTTTCATCATGCAATTTTTCTGTAAAAACTGAATGAAAAACAGAAAAGAAAAGGAGAAGCGGTATTGGGCCGGCCCATTAACGCGCGCAATGGTGGAGGGGGTGGGCGTGCCCTATTCCCGCACGACCAGGTCGGCGAACAGGAGCTCCCTGAGGAAGACGAGCACGATGGCCTCGCCCGCCTTGGTCGGGCTGGCAAGATGGTCCAAGAGCAGGTGCAGCCCAAGAAAGAAAAACAAGGAGTATTGAGATAGAGAAAAAAAAGAAGAAGAGGAGATTGGGCTGGCCCTACTCGGTTGAGAGAGAAGAGAGATAGGCTACATTCGGTCTAAGTCGTTTTTTTCTGGAACCTAAACTCTTTCCTATTTGATAAACTCTTTCTGGAACGTTTAAGAAAATTCAAAAAAAAATCATATTGGGCATAGAAATTGTACTTTTCTACGCAAGTCTAGTTTATAAAATCATTTTGTATACGAAAATGCATATAGATCTTAATAAATCACTAAAATTGATTTCTAGGATTTATTAAACCCTGTAAGTTTTTGAAAGAACCAAATATGAATATGGAGTATATTCAAATAATTTCCAAAGTATTATATTGAGAATATCATGTTATTCTCTTCTCTCTATTTTTGTTCGTCATTTTGGAAATGTATTTAAATATACGAAAATTCCAAGGATGCATAAACATTCAAATAACAACCAAATAGGATATTTCCAACCTGTTTATCATATCCGGGAAAGTCATGTTATTCCCTCTCTTAATTTTGTTCAAACACGTTTGGAAAATATCAAATACAACCACAATACAAATGAAATCTAATTCATAGGTTGGACATGTTTAGAACTTTCTAAACCAAGATTTCTATTCTGGATAATCATATTAATCCACTCTTAAATGTTCTGAATCAAGGTTTGAGAAAAGTTTTAAACCAGACCAAAAGTTTCAAATCCTTCAGAATTTCACAAACTTATTTAATTAATTTAACATTTCAAAATTTGCAAAACTTTGGGATGTTACAGATGGTTTTCGACTTCACTCTGAAATTCTTTGAATTTTTCGAACGTCTCAGACTTGTGTTTCATTAAGTAAATATACCCACATCTACTTAAATCATTCGTGAAGGTAAGAAATAACGATATCCACCGCGCCGACACAATCATTGGACCACACACATCGGTATGTATGATTTCCAATAAATCCGTTGCCCGTTCCATCGTGTCGGAAAACGTTGTTCTAGTCATCTTGCCCATAAGGCATGGTTCACATGTCTCAAATGATTCATAATCAAGTGATTATAGGAGCCCATAAGAATGGAGCTTCTTCATGCGCTTAACACCAATATGACCTAAGCGGCAATGCCACATGTATGTAGCAATATCATCATTCAACTTGATTCTTTTGGCATTCACATTATGAATGTGTGTATCATTACTATCAAGATTCAAAAGAAATAAACCATTCTTCATAGGTGCATGACCATAAAAGATATCATTTATATAAATCGAACATCCATTGTTCTCAGACTTAAATGAATAACCGTTTTGCATTAAACAAGATCCAGATATAATGTTCATGCTCAACGCAGGCACCAAATAACAATTATTAAGGTTCATCACAAATCCTGATGGTAGACGAAGAGGTAGCATCCCGACAGCGATCACATCAACCTTTGATCCATTGCCGACGCGCATCGTCACCTCATCCTTTGCTAGTTGTCGTCTATTACGTAGTTTCTGTTTCGAGTTACATATGTTAGCAACCGAACCAGTATCAAATACCCAGGCGCTACTGTGAGTACTAGTAAGGTACACATCAATAACGTGTATATCACATATACCTTTGTTCACTTTGCCGGCCTTCTTATCCGCCAGATATTTGGGGCAATTACGCTTCCAGTGCCTAGTGCCCTTGCAGTAAAAGCACTCGGTGTCAGGCTTAGGGTCGGCCTTGGTCTTTTTCTCAGGCGCGACAACAGTTTTGCCACCCTTCTTGAAATTACCCTTTGGCTTGCCTTTTTTGCCTTTCTTGGAACTAGTGGTTTTATTGATCATCAGCACTTGATGCTCCTTTTTTATCTCCACTTCAGCAGTTTTGAGCATTGACAGAAGCTCGGGGATAGTCTTTTTCATGCCTTGCATTTTGTAGTTCATCACAAAGTTCTTGTAACTTGGTGGGAGTGTTTGGAGAACCCGATGAATTCCTAGCTCATTGGGGATCGATATACCAAGGGCTATGAGCTTATCGGCGTACCCAGGCATTTTGAGTACGTGCTCGCTAACGGAGCTGTTCTCTTCCATCATGCTGCTAAAGAACTTTTCTGAAGCATCATAACTCTGTACGGTAGCATGGGTTTCGAAAATCATTTTCAATTCTCCCATTGTATCAAAAGCGGTGCTGTTCTCGAAACATTTTCGCAGCTCCTGCTCTAAACCATACAGAATGCCGCAGTGAACTACACTATGGTCCTCCTTCTGAGTCAAGAAAACATTTTTCACATCATCGGGAGCGTCATCAGCGGGCGGGGCACCTAGCGGTGCATCAAGCAGATAGAGATTTTGACAAGCTGTGACGAGAATCCTCAGATTAAGTGCCCAGTTGGTAAAGTTGCTTCCATTGTTTGCTAGTTTCTCTTTCTCCATGAAAATATTGAAATTGAAAGCAGGTGGTGCCATGATCTACAACATATTTGCAAAGACTATTTAGACTAATATTTATGATAAATTAAGTTCAAGTTAATTCAGAAATTACTACGTGAACTCCCACTCAAAATCAACATCCCTCTAGTCGTTTTAGTGATTACACGAACCAAATTCACTACACCAATAACCGATCATCACGTGAGATGGTGCAGCTGCAAAGGCGAACATCAACATGTTCATCATATCATCCATATGACTCATGCTTTACCTTTCGGTTACGTGTTCTGAGACCATGTCTGTACATGCTAGGCTCACCAAGTAGAACCGTAGTATTTGCATGTGCAAATCTGGCTTACACCCGTTGTATGCGAACGTAGAGTCTATCACACCCGATCATCACGTGGTGCTTCGAAACGATGAACTTTCTTAACGGTGCATACTAAGGAAGAACACATTATTATCTTGATATTAATTGTGAGAGGGATCATCTTATAATGCTACCGCACGATCTAAGCAAAGATCTCAGCAAAAAAAGATGCATAAAAGGATTAACATCACATGCATGGATAATGTGATATGATATGGTCCTTCTTGCACTTGATCTCTATCTTGTGCATCTTGGCATGATCTCCATCATTCCACCGGCGTGACACCAAAGGTCCATGGCGCCTCCCACTTGATTGTCTGCCAAAATTACAACATATCACATGGATATGATAATTGGTACGCAGGCCATAAAATTAAATGACAACCATTAGGCTACTGTGGGTTTGTCATAATTTACAAATTGTATCATCTCATACATCAAATTTGTAACATCGACCATATCGCATCACATGCCCTGCAAAAACAAGTTAGACGTCCTCTAATTTATTTAGCATATTTTATGTGTCTTAGGACTTTCGAAGATTGAACCGTTCTTACCTACGAACATGAAACCACAACGGTGATGAACAAATTATTAACAACCCGTTCTAGATCATATCTTAACTATAGTAGGAGAGAGAGACACCTGCAAAGCCACTTATGCAAAACAAGTTGCATGTCAGTTGTGGAACAAGTCTCATGTACGTGGACATGCAAGGTTAGTCCGGGCCGCTTCATCCTACTATGCGACTAAGATACAAAATATACGAAGGAGGCAATAACATGATCATCAACGCCCACATACATATATGTGTTCTACCCGTACAAAAACATCTACGCATAGAGTTTGCTCTGCTACCACTGATGGGTTCGTAGCATAGAAAACAAAAAATTTCCTACGGTAAGAACAGCCAAATCACCAAGATATAATCTATTAGATGTGAGCAACGGGTAAGCCAGGTACCAAGAGAACTAACCCTCGAAGACCGTAAGCGTTTCGAGAATAATTCTCGTGGATGATGTAGTCGTTCACTCGCCGATCTCAAGATCGTGAAGATGTGCGCTGCAACGGGCAGCGCCTCCGTACTCAATCACACGTACGGCTAGATGATGAACTCCGTTCCCTCGATCCAGCGGGCCAGCGGAAGTAGTAGAACCACCGGAAACTCCAGCAGCACGACGGCGTGGTGTGGTGGAGAAACTAATCGGCCATGGCTTCGCCAAGCGGATGGCTGGAAGGTGTAGCAGCGAGAGGAGGGAGAGAGAGGCAAGTGTGTGGGGAGAGGGAGCTCACACCCCTCTTTATATAGGAGGGGGAGGCAGCCACGAAATTGGAGTGCCCCCACCTACCCAAAAGCGTCGACAAACCTTAAGTGTGTCACCCTACGGTTCATGAATAATGTAGACATGATCGATACACCTCTCCGATCAATAGTCAACAGCGGGATCTTGAGATCCGTAATGACTCCTACATATTCGACGGTGAATCTTGTGATCGTGTGAACCAAAAACATCATAACGAATTCCTTTTGTCTCGCGATATTTTACTTGTCGGAGATCCAATCATTGGTATCATCTATACCTAGTTCGATCTAGTTCCCGACAAGTACTCTTTACTCGTTATGTGATATGACATCCTTGTGACCTAGTCACGTGCTTGCAAGCGGTGTCGATGTGATATCGCTGAGAGGGCCCAGAGTATATCTCTCCGTCATCTGGATGGACAAATCCCACTTCTTGATCCATGAGCATCAACTAATACTTTCAGAACACCCAACACCACCTTTATAGTCACCTTTTATGGTGTGATGTTTGTTGTTATCAAAGCATTCTTGCGGTGTTAGTGATTGACATGATCTCATGGTCTAAGGATTAGGATTACTTCGTATGCTTAGTACAACAATGTAAACTTAATGACTTGATCACATTGCTATACTTAATTTGGGTGTGTGTTCATCACATCATTCTCCTAATGATGTGATCCCGTTATTTACAACATCCAATGTTCATGATCAGGAAACCTTGACCATCTGTTAATCAACGAGCTAGTTAAACGAGAGGCCTTACTAGGAACTCTTATTTGTTCATTAGTCACACATGTATTAATGTTTCCGATTAATACAATTCTAGCATGAGAAATAAACATTTATCATAAATATGGAATAATATAATAACCACTTTATTATTACCTCTCGGGCATATTCCTTTCAACTTGCTCCATAAGAGGACCACGATGTCTGGCTCAAAGAAACTTGAGAGACCCAACTTTGTTAAGGCATGAACAGACATCAAGTTATAGCCAAGAGATTCAACAAGCATAACATTGACAAGAGTGATATCGGGTGCAACTACCACCTTGCCAAACCCGGTTACCTTAGACCTTGACCTGTCACCAAAAGAGACGGTTACTTGATCAACATTAGGCCTCATCTCCGTGACAAGTTCCTTGCTCTCGGTCATATGACTTGTACACCCACTATAAATTATCCATTTAGATGCATCGGGAGCAAGACCCTACAAGAGATTAAGTCTTGACTTTAGGTACCCATTGTTTTGCAATGGGTGCCTTAAGGTTAGTAACAAGAGTTTTTGGAACCCAAATGGAATATGCAATGAAACCATCATATGGACCATTGTAGCGAGCACAAACATTTCCATAGTAATTGACATAAAGTGCATAATTTGGTTAGTGTCTCCCACAAAATCATTACGAGTACGCTTGCCCCTTGTGGCATTCTCACTCACAATGATGTTCTTCTTTGCTTGTGCGGGGATGGCCTTCTTCTTGTTCACCTTGATTGGAGGCACATAACCAAGACCTTCCTTTCATTTGCGGAATTGAGGCTCGTATATGGGAGTCTCAATAGCATTCTTACCCTTGAGAAGGATGGTCTTAGCGGTGGAGGCCTTGGCAATCTCATCCTTCAACCTAGCATTTTCCTTCACAATATTTGCATGATCACAAGCACAAATAGGAGTAGAGGTGCTAGGCTTCTCAAGGTTAGCTAGCCGAGTTTGTAGTTGAGCATGTGAGTTCTTGAGAAGATCATGTTAACTCTCTAATGCCGCGTGGACATTGACGAGGTTCTCCATGTCTTCAATAAGACTCACATGGCCAACAAAAAAATCGGCCTTTTTCCTTTTGTCCCACCTTGTTCTTAGCAAAGTAAATGTCACGTTCTTTAACAAGTTTAGAGTGCATGGAGTTATGGTACTCCTCAATGTTCTCAAGCTCTTCCTCTAGACGAGCATGAGACTACTCAACATCTTGGAGAGAGGATTTAAGATATGCTATGGTGATAGCATCCTCTCTCTCAATCTTACCCTTCTCCTCAACAAGGTGCTCGAGCTCACCAATGCGACTCATAAGAGCTTCCACGTGTTTCTTGCTATCTCCTTGCAAGTTAGCCATAAAAGAGTCAAAGGCAACAAGCTCCTCCTTGATTTGGAGGCTAGAGGGATCACCAAGATCATTCATATCTTTCAAGAGGGCAGTGGATGATGATAACTCGGATGACTTGGCCAGAAGGCATCTCACACTCTTGTTGGGGGAGTTCTCGTTGGGAGATTCGAAGAGGGAGCTTGGTGAGGTAGTTGTCGTAGTTCTTGGAGTTGAGGAAGTAGCTTGAGGAGTCGAGGTAGTAATTGAAGTAGTAGCAATAGCCGCCACTTCATTTGGAGTTTCTTCTTCCGACTCATCTTTATCATCGGTGGGATACTCCTCTTGAGTCATCAACACAATCCGTGGTGCCTTCTTCTTGTAGAAAGGCTTCTTCTTGACATATGCCTTCTTGATGGGCATCTTTGACTTGTCCTTGAGAACAAGTCTTCCACCATGTTCTTCTCTCTGCTCATAGGGGCACTTAGCGACGAAGTGGTACTCGTCTTGGCAATTGTAGCAAGTCCTAACCTTGGAGGGTTCCCTCTTTCCACCTTGAGGAGACCTCTTGTCATATTGAGCCTTTGCCCTTGATGGATTCTCCCAAAAGCCTTGAGCCGCAAGAGCAAGATGCTCATTGTATGCGCACTTGAGAGCGTCATTGGACATGGAGGAAGGACTCCCAAAGTCATCATCATCTTCATCTTCCACCGTAGCCTTCAAAGAGAGGTTCACTCCCATTTGCATTCCAAGAGCTCTTGCCCTAGCATCTTTAGCATTCTTCGCGGCAACTTTGTAGGCGGTTATCTCTTGCATCACCTCATTTGAGGTCATGAGGTGGTAATTGTGTCTCCCTTGCAAGGTCTTCAAGTCGGTGGGCTCGAATGGCATGAGTGCGCTCACATACTTCCTCTTGATCCAATCATCATCAATGTATGAAGCACCGAGGTCACGGAAGCTTGTGGCAATTGAGATATACCTCCGGTACATCTCTTCTTGGTCTTCACCATCCAACTTGTAGAAACCTTCCGCCTCATTGCTCAAGGCATCATAGCGGATCCTCTTCATGCTCTCGCTTCCCACGAACAAGTCGGAGAGTGCATCCCATGTCTCCTTGGCGGTGGTGAGGTGTTGGATGAGCGGCATGTCCTTGTCCCCAACGGCTTGTTGGATCATGTGAAGAGCGGTGGCATCGAGTTGAGCCTCCACCACCTCTCTTCTTGTCAAGTTGCTCGGATCATGCGGCTTGTACCCCACTTGAATGATCCTACAAAGTTCGATCGAAGAGCTACACACATGAGACTTCATTAAGTATTGCCATTGTGAAAAAGAATGATCTTTAACCTTGGGTGGATCACCCATAAGATTAACATGAGGATGAGGTATCGAAGGGTCGGGAGAGTAAGAACTAGGAGGTGTAACATTTCCAAATTCATTGTTAGCGGATGAGTTTAATGGTTTAGTGGAATTAGATTTTTCACCCTTCCCAGCCTTGGGTGATTCCTTGCCCGGATCCGTATCATCATTCGAAACAATCGGTATAGGGGTTCAGGGCGGTGCATTCTTTGTATCTTTGGATTTCATGACTGCCCTCATTCATCTTTTGGAATTGAGCCTCTATGGACGATGTCAACTTTGTTTCCAAAGATTTGATATCGGCCATAGTTGCTCCCTTAGATTGCAACGCCGCCAACTCCTTAGCGTCCCTATCAGCGTCACTTTCCATGTTGAACTCTTAAGCGGTGAAGTTTTAGAAAGAACCTGGCTCTGATACCATATGAAGGGAAAGTGACCACCTAGAGGGGGGGGGGGGGGGTGAATAGGTGGTTTCCAAATTTTAAGTTATTACAATTTTAGTGCTTAGCAATATTAATTCACTAGAAATGCAACTAGGTGAATGTAAATGGAAAGCAAGCACAAGAAGGTAAACTAAGAAATAAGGTAACAAGGTAAACAACGTAGTAAGGAAGAGTAAGGAGCGAGGTCACCAAGAGGAAGACACGGAGACGGCGATTTATTCCCGAGTTCCACCCAAATGGGTGTACATCTCGTTGGAGAGGTGTGAATTGAATTCCACAAAGGTCGACTCAACGCCACAAAGGCCTCACCTTCTTCTCCTTGTGAGCTCAACCACAAAGGTTCGAGCTCACCTTCCACTATAGAACTCCTTTGGGGTGGAGATCGAATCCCTTACACCAAGTAACCGATGGGGCACACACCCACAAACTAATTGGGGGCTCCCATCATGACCACCAAGGTCCAATCCACAACGGATACACGAATCAACCTAGTAGCAACTTGGGGAATATGGTTTATCCACAAAGGAACCATAGATTCGAAATCCCCTCAAGGAGTTGAGGGGGAATTGAATTTCCCTCGGTAGGATGGCAGATCGGGGGGGCTTCTCCTTCGGATCTCCAAGTCACAATGGATTTGATTGGGTGGATGTGGAGATCTTCAAGAAAATAGCTTCAGTAACAATGGAGGAAAGAGAATCTGGAAGCTTGAAATGCTGGAGGTAGGTGGAGGGGTATTCCCCAAAATCTGGCCGTTTTTCCGCCCGTTGGGCCGGAACTTCCGGTCGCCCAGAAAGTTCCGGTCAAAGTTCCAACCAAAGGTCCTGCTTGGCAAGGGTGTGGGCATTTTCAGACTTGGGGAAAATTTCGTCTATCCAGATGCGGAAATTCCGGACAAAGTTCCGCTTGCACCAGGGTGTGGGCAATTTCTGACTTAGCAAAAAATTCGCTTGGGTCTGGCCCGGAACTTCCGGTCGTCAGGCCGAAACTTCCGGTTACCCGGAAAGTTCCGGTCTTACTTCTGGATGAAGTTCCGCACACGCCAGGGACTAGAGTTTAAAAGACTTAGCCGTTTTCAGCCAGCACCGGAAGTTCCGGCCTGGAGATCGGAACTTCCGGACCCTCCAGGTTTGAAAAACTGCCAGCCAAATAAATTAAGGTTTTAACCCCATTTTCTTCAACTCCGATGTTGTTCACGAACATATAAATACATGTAAACACACAGTTAGACTTCCTTTTTGTGTTGTCATCGCTAATAAAAACCTAGGAAACCGAAAATGCTCTTTCAGAATGGTTGTGTGCATCACTTGATGCAGAGGTCGGGGACACGCACCCTTCTTTTCTAAAATAACAGGAAACCACACGTATAAGAGTTTGATCCTATCTCTAACACCCGGCGAGCGTGGACGTTTTGGATCAGTAGTTTTTCCTTTCCTTTACCCAACGTTTTCTTTTGTTTCATGGTCGTAACACCTTGTAATTAGTACGAAAAAAGATGTGTGATCTGGATCCTTGATCATTATTAAACGGCTCAGATTTAAACTGTTAACACAACTCAACACATGCTTTTTTAATAATAGTGTAGACTATAGTTGGTGGTACAACTAGGCTTGGGCGTTCAGGTTACCCGAACCGATCGGTTCCGTTCCTCGGGTTTCAAAATATCTCGGTTCCATAAAAATGCTGACCGATCGGTGTTTTAGAGAAACACTAACCGATTTCACTGAAATTTTGGCTCAGTTTCAAAATATCTCGGTTCCATAAAAATGCTGACCGATCGGTCTTTTAGAGAAACACTAACCGATGCTTCGGTTCACTGAAATTTTGGCTCGGTCCTCGGTTCTAACCGAACAACACCATGCTACGGCTAGAAATCAGCATGGTCGTGATGTGCGCTCTCTGTGTGGCCGATGTTTGCCCTCCTAGTAGATCTAAGCTGTAGCCACGCAGGGCGGACCCACAAGATCGAAGCAGCAATTTCCTGGTGTAGAGAAGAACGGACGTAGGTTGCTAGGAAAGAAAAGGGTCGCAAGCATACGGCTGTTGCTGGCCGCCGAACCAGCGCCGCCAGCTGCAAGGTACGTAATGAGGAGCGGTGAGTCTGGAGATTAGGGGCGGCGAGGGTCTCATGGAGGCAGGAAGTCAGAAGCGCAGAATAACTTCTTTTTTTAGAAAAGGGTCACCCCAGCCTCTGCATCAAAATGATGCATACGGCTACTTTATTACTTTTATTCAACAAAGCTGGCAAAAAGCCTTACAACGAACGAGTACAAGCTGAACCCACCAACACCGAACAACTAGCACAAACGACAGAGGGAACAGGGCCTTGTACCCCGTCCACAGCCGTCGCCGGCTCCTTGGCTAACGCAGAGATAGTGCCTTGTGCACACGCTCCGGAAGTCGCCTCCATCCTCTTCCTCCAACCCAACTTCAGCATGCCGATCAGAGCAAACCTCTCGCCAGTCCTGCCGCCGATGCCACCATGACACCAGGCAGCGCCTCCACCCTGTGCAAGTCACCAAACAAGGACCGACTACAAGTCCTCGCTGCACCACGCCGCCAAGAAAAGCCGTCTTCGTCATTGAAGGTGAAGCTCCACACCGCCGGTAGGCTACTCCAGGCACCCATGTTCCAAAACGATGCCCCCAAGAGGGATAAACGACACCGAAGGTGCCGCCATCGTCCGATCCGGTAACACAAGATCTGGGGTTTCCCCCGGAACATCCGGGCGGAAGGCAGCAGAGTCACAGCGACGACTCCTTCAACAAGGTAACGACGCCCACGGGCGCCGCCATCGTCGGCTCCGACGTCGGAGCCCGGCTCTCACCGGCCATCATCAACTCCTTCAGATCTCCGCGAGCCGAGGCAAGATCCAGGCATGACGCGGCCACCGGAGTGAGCGGCACACCCGAGATCACCAAGCCCCACTCACAAGGATCCGCTCCACGCCCCGCAGATCGGGCCGCCGGAAGCCGCCGCGCTGCGCCCGAAGAGCCGGGAACCACGCCGTCCGCCGCGTCGTCGAGGTAGGGCACGACGTCGCCATGGCGCCTGGCGACGGCACCACGCCCGAGGATGGCGGCACCCACCCGCGCCGGCCCATCCATCTTCGAGGGCGAGAAGACCCCCCCGCCGCCGGCCGCACCCAGGCTTTGCCTGGCCGTGCCCGTGGTGGCAGCGGGGGAGGAAGGGAGAAGGAGCTGCGGGGGGCTGGGGGCGGCGTCGGCGCTAGGGCTCCCCCTGCCGCCGCGCGGGGGCGAGAGGGGGAGGGAGGGGGAGTTGACCACTGCCAGAATAGAATATATTCCAAAGCGCAGAATAACTAGGGGAGCAAGCATTTTGCTCGTACTGTAGACTACACGTAGGAAAAAAAAGTATGACCGGCAACAAGTAAACATGGGCCTTACGAGTTAGAGAATGCGGTGGGTCTATCTACAAATGTTAACCCATTTTCGGTTTCCCATTGTCAGTTCGGGTACTCAATGCCTACAACCGAAATGACCATATTTATTTCAGGTTTCTGTGATTAATGACCGAAATTATCGGTTTCGGTTTAATCGGTTTCGGTGCCGGTTATATAGGTTCGGTAATTCGGTCATCTTTTAATGTGCCCACCGACCCCTAGGTACAACCAATCGGTGCAAGTTCACAATTTCAGATCAACATTTCACGAATCATGGAGAAAAGAAAAGTTGTATGTGGGATGACAATCCTATAGTCAGGCCTTATTTGTTTTGACTACGGCAAAATCCTGGGCCCTATGCAATAATTTAAAATGGGGCCCTCTCCTATATGAAAATTTGAATGAATAAATAGTTCTAATATGTGTGATAAAATATTTTGCATAAAAGTTGAATATAGTGAGAATTATCATACATATGTAATTCAGAACTTTAAATTTTAAAATGTGTTAATTGAAATAAAATCTCCAATGATATCCTCATAGTCAATCTTCTCTAACACTTCGCTTTCAAATTCTATTGTGGCCAAATAATTAAGTCTTAATTATAGTACACATATAAGACTTCAATAACAAGTGCAAGATTAGAAGGATCAACAAACTGATTACGGAATGACACTTGTGATGACACTGCAATAGTCTTAATAGTCTTTTTTCTTATGTTTTCGGGAACTGGACTGATATTTCCACATATCAAATCTATATTATTGACACACAAGATACAAGAAATGAATAAAATAAAATTAAAGTGTGAATGTGATCGGAAATTAAAGTGTGATATTGGATATAAAAGATTACTCGTAAAACTACACCTGTTTTTGTGATCGGTCGATGAGGCTATGAAGAGGAACTATGGTCACCCCCCCCCCCCCCCCCCCCCCGTGTTGCCCTCTCGCTGGCGCAACGGGACTGTGGATTCGATCCGATGTGTGTCGCCCTTGCCGACTCGCTGTCTCGATTCTTCGCTGCACGTTCTGCGTCCTGGGCGTGCGTCGACGGGACCTGGGATCACGGGCGTTTTGAGCAATCGATCGATCGTAGTAGGGTATCACTAGGGAGAGGGCTCCCTTCACGAAGGTCATTTCTGCCGCGCGCGCGCTCCCTCATTCCGTCACGTGACCATACTAAGCGCGGGCTCTCAGATCCAGATTCAGATACAGATCTTGATTTATATATCATAATTGTACAAACTACACATAACACTATGTACAAACACAAACTTAGATAGTACAACTACACAGACCGGGTTGTACGTACAACTACACTGATCAGGTTGTACGTACAACTAGCAAGATCAGGTTGTACGTACAACTACACAAACTCAAGTTATACGTATAACTACACTCAGGTTATACGTACAACTACACATATCAGGTTGTACGTACAACTACACTCAGATTGTACGAACTATACACAATCCAAAGTACAAAAAAAAAGTTTGTCGAAACCTATCAACATGGGATCTAGTTTTAAAGATCTCGACGCGAGTAGTTTAAAAGTGAAAACGGTTCGTAATTCGGATAAACGGTTCTCCAGATATTTCATTTTAAAAAACGAATCTCAAAATAAATGCACGTACAACACTCTGCGCACCACCAGACAACTGCCACTTGTCATGCGCGGAGAAAAGGTGGGAAGCGAAAGCGAACGAAAATGCGACACTTGTCGGCAACAGAGCGCGCGCGGATGACCTTCGCAAAGAGAAGCCTTTTTTAAAGAATTTTCATCGTACCAGGATACGGTTTTCATATTTGACTAGTAGTAGCACACTAGCCCACGGCCCACGCGAGACAGCTAGCAGCGCAGCGTGCGCAACCCAGCAATGCAGAATCAGCTCAATTTGACAATTTTCTTAGATTTACAAATCTGTATACATACACGTATATATAAAATTTGGGGCCCCCGAAATTCATGGGCTCTGTGCCACCGGCAAAGTTGACACCACAGTAGGCCCGGACCTAACGTTTAGATTCAAAACAGAAAGCCAAACAAACAGGGTAGCACTAGGGAGAGGTCTCCCTTCGCAAAGTTCCGTTTCTCAGCCCACGCGTGGCTCCGTTGCCGCCACGTGGTCGTCAGGTAAACGCGCCGCGCGCGGAACCGATCCATCGCGACCGAGCGTACGAAGCCCCCCCGCGAGAAACTGCGTACGATGCCCCTCGTGGCTGAGGCAGATCGCGTACGAAGCCCCTCGCGCATCTGCGTACGATGCCCCCGCGGCATGGCTGGAAAAATGTACAATCACAGTACGGGATTGCGTAAACTATATAAAACTGCACGTACAAAAAACACATGTACAATTACACAGATTGGGTTGTACGTACAACTAAACAGACTGAAGTTGCACGTACAACTAACCAGATCAGATTGTACGTACAACACAGATCAGGTTGTACGTACAACTACACAGTCTTAGGTTGTACGTACAACTACAGTCAGGTTGTACGTACAACTGTACAAAACAAGTTGTACATACAACTAAAAAACCAGTTTGTACGTACAAGTACAGTCATGTTGTACGAACTATACACAATCCGAAGTATATTTTTTTTTTGTCGAAACCTATCAACATGGATCTACTTTTAAAGATCTCGACGCGAGGAGTTCAAAAATGAAAACGGTTCGTAATTCGGATAAACGGTTCTAAAGATATTTCATTTTGAAAAAACGAATCTCCAAATAAATGCGCATACAGCCCTCTGCGCACAACAAGACAGCCGCCACTTGTCACGCGCGGAAAAAAGATGAGGAGCGAAAGCGAAGTAAAATTCGACACTTGACAGCTGCGAAGCGGGCGCGGAGTGACATTCACGAAGGTAAACCTTTTTCTAAAAATTTCGAAACAAACAACATGATATTGGAAAGCATTTTTCACAAACGCGGGCAAATGAACTAGGCGGGCCAACTTTGAGCGGAAGTGGGAGGAGAGCTGCTTCCCGCAACTTTCTACTCGACATAGTGAATCCTTATTCTTATTGCCCATTCCAATGCTCCGAATTACAACAAAATGCCACCGAGTCAACGTCCTACAGATCTCTCGAACGAGCGAGCGTACTACTGAGCTGGAACGAGCGTACTTTTTGGATTGGCATTAGCGACTAGTCAAAAGTAAACGCATAAAAAAAAACACATCTTACACAAATATATTTTCATTCAAAATAATTTGTACACAAAATATGTGCTCGTTGATTCCATTTCCGTGATTAGTTTCGAGTTTCATGTACTGTAGCTTTTTAATTTTGATCCGAAATTCATACCATTTTTAACAAGTGGGAATGAATGGAAGTTTAAAATGAGTTTCTAAATCTGCACAGTGACAATTAATCAAGTCTCATTTGATTTTACAAACAAAAATCAATATTTCTAAAACAATATTCACGTATTGTATATTCACGTATTGTGATAATTTCACATAATGCAACAAAATTTATTGCTTGTTTCTAGTGTTTTTTTTTTTGCACTCCTAGCATAGGAAAGATGGTCCTCATCACTGAAACTTAGCAATTCTTGGTCGATTGGAAGTTAGCAAAGAAGTTTAAAATAGGTCCAAACTACGTCGCAATGAGGTAGCCACTTGACCGGCATATCGCCAGACACCACCAGGGATACATTGTACTCAACCTAGAACAACACCTATTGTACAGGAGGACCTGGCCACCGCGCCCATGCTCACTCACGACGGCGCAGCCGGAGGAGGGGGTCGAGGAGCTTTCGGTGACTTGAAGGAAGGAGTGAGAATTGCTTACCTAGTAGTAGCAGCCAAGGGCGGAGTCAGGAAATTTTCTTCAAGGGGGCCAATGAATGATTTTTACCTCTTGTCCATTGTTAGGGAGGGCCCAAGTTCTAAAACATACAATTTTGAGGGGATTTTAGTAAAGAAATTAGGGGGTATAGAAAAAAATTCTGCATGTTAGGGGGGACCAGGGCCCTGCTGGTCCCCCCTGTCTCCGCCCCTGGTAGCAGCATCGTGGGAAGTCAATGCGAGTCGAGTAGCTCCTTATTTATTCATGGTGCCATTGGTAGAGCTCTACTGAGCCTGCCCAGTAGTCAAGAAAAGAACACATAGAAAATACAGTCACCAATTGTTTTAGCAAAAAGATAAACATTTTTTTTGTGAAGATAGAAACCGTTTTTTATAGAGGGGAGAAAGACTTAAAATAGGGTCACGAGGTAGTAACAGGCCGCGTCGTCCATTCCCCGGCCCATTGATCCAATAGCCAGCCCATGCGTGGTCACCGGCATGCTGGTTCTTAGCTGGAAACAAAATCTGGAATTTTTAGTACACACAAAAAAAAAAGACAACACGCAATTTATATAGCAACCTTTGGTGCGACCAACACGATGCGATGAGGAAAAGTGCCAGAGCTGGTCGGGTCCGGTTCAAGTTCATCCTGATACAGTGATAATATGGCACGAACTGAGCTTTATTTTTGCTTTTGTTACCGTCAATATATGAATAAAAAAGAGAAACAAAGACTGGTCACAATGCAAAGTATCATAGATTAGTATCATGCATATGATACTAGTTTATGATACCACTTATAATATCATCTAGTAGTTTCATAATCACATCATATTTAATATTTTGTAGAATCTCAATGTAAATATATGTACATGATACATTTGCCATTGAATTTTCTATTTTATGTGTTATGATACGGAATCATAATATGATACTACTCTCACCTCTCTCTTAATTAATTATTGCGCCACCTCGGATTTTTACCTAAGTGGCATGCATGATACTACATATGATACTCCCATTACGATTAGTCTAATATCTTGTTGAATCCAAAGGAAAATCATATGATACTCCCATTACGATTAGTCTAATATCTTGTTGAATCCAAAGGAAAATCATAAAAAGTGGAGGCGCGGCGTATCGATCCCCGTACCTCTCGCATAGCGAGCGATCTACCATCTCAGCTACATCCCCATTTTGCTAGTTAAACATTATCCGTCTAAAGTAATCAACTTTTTTTCCCGTTTTCTTTGTGGGTAAAGTCGCTCTGGAGTCTGGACTAAAATCATATTGTCATTTGTCATATTACCATGTTAGTCGCTTACATTCTTCAACCGTGCTTCATTCCCATGTGCCTCTCCTGTTCCTATGAGATTACTACATGCTGCCATGCATGCTGGCTGCTGGCATACAACATCTAGGTGTCTTGTGACGAAGGACTCAAACTTGCTCTAGAATTATCAGACAAGCAAATAGTCGTGGAGTCTGACTGTGATGAAAGGAGTCAAACTTGCTCTAGAATTATTAGACAAGAAAATAGTCGTGGAGTCTGACTGTGAGGAAGGGCTTGTGAGGAAGGACTCAAACTTGCTCTAGAATTATCAGACAAACAAATAGTCTTGGAGTGACTGTGCATATCTGGTGTCAATGTGGCTGAGAAGAATCAGGACCACTCCAGTCTAGCTCATATTATCTCTGACATCAAGTTTCTGTTGATGGATGGTAGAATTACCTCCTTTGTAAAAGTAGATCGTTCGCAAAATATGGTTAGGAACTGCCTTGCTAATCTTGCAAGAGCAGAAGCACGAACTGCTGTGTGATTAGGTTCAGTACCTGATTGTGTTCATCATGCTCTTGTCCAAGATCTCCTTGTATACCCTGATGCTTAATTGATCTGAAGAAAACATCTAGGTGTCTTAAGCAGTTACAGATTTTGTGCTAAGCTGATTCAGTTCATCACGTTGGTGCACCTGCTTGCAGCTCCTGCCTGCCGGTTACAAAGGGTGTGTATATTTCTTAATCTGATGACTGATGTATGGTCTTCTCTCAGAAGAAGAAGAAGAAGCAAAAGGCTCTGATGTTGTGCTCTGATGGAGTGTTACATGACCACGCATGAAGTTCAGAGCTCAGTGGAGGCCTCGAGCTTGGAGCTAAAATCTCGTGTTTCTTCAGATTGCATAGATTAAATTTCTTCAACCGATCAGCTCGTTTCTGTTAATCATATTAGTGCGAACGAGCCTTGTTCGGCTGATTGCTTGGTGGTTTCCCTCCCCTCTTTCTGCATTTCTGCAGTTCTATCTCCAGTTAGCGTTGCGTTACGCCAGGCAGGGATGGAGATGGTTCTGAACCGGAAGCAAATTCATACATATATATCGTGACGAGGCTCTCTGGCTCTTACGAGTCTGTAATATGTGTTGAATAATTACACAATTTAACATATATTTTAATTCGGGAAAAAGTAAATAATTTATGACTGGAATAATACAGATTAAACTAATCATGTGATCTACGATAACATTAGATAAATAGATGCAATCGAGAGCACATACTGCAACTAAGAACTCTAGTGAAACATCATATAGCAAAATCAAGAACACGTACAGTGCAGCGGCAGTCGCACCGCTGGACGTCCCGTTGTCGCCCATGTCGTCGCTGAAGAGGTTGGTGATGTCGGGAAAGAAGTCGTCGTTGGGAAAGAACTCAAAGCCAGTAGTCGCGCGAGTGCGCTTCCCAAAAACCTAATCGCCCCTCTCCCGTACAGAATCATAAGAGGCGGGGTTCCGGAGGCCTATTGTCCCTTCAACCGGTGCACGCCGGAATACGGGATGGAGAAGACTTCAAAGACGGCAGCGCAATGCTCTGGAGGTGGAACGGCGCGAGACCATGTATTGCGTAGTGTTGGCTAGGGTTTGCCTCTGCCTGTATATATAGCGCGTGTCGGGTAGGACGTGGGCAGTAAGCCACGACCTAGTCCGTAACACCCCACGATCACAGAGGAATCGGAAACGGCAAGGTAATTAACGCGTCCGTTAATTACTAATCAATGACTCATTAATTTTTTCGAACTGTAACGGCGAGATTCCCGCAACCCGCGGCGCGGCGCGGCACGTCTGTCACAGCAGTGGAACATGGGGTTCCCCTAGCGCTGCCTAAGTGGGTCCACCGCCTGTGGGCCCAGCTCAAGGACGAACAAGGCCAAGGCTCAACGCAAGGCCTGGCGGGCGCACCCGCGCCACACAAGACCTCCCGGGTGCACAGGACCCCCGGGGCCTCCTGCGACCCGGAAGGAACCGAAGACCCCGATAGCGCGAGTCCCCGGCGGGGCCGAGCTCCCACTCGGGTACAAGACCGTACGGCGAGAAGATAAGGTTTCCACCACCTTCCAGAGGATGTTAGAAGCCCCCAGAAGGCTTGGGAAGCAAGGCGCGGCTAGGGGACACCACCTACCCACTGTCAGCCCGCGCCAGCCGCTTTCCCCAAAGGTGCCAGAGTACTCAACCACCCGAAAACGGATACTTGGAGGAGAAGAGGCCACGTCGCCGTCTCCACCACGGAGAGGCGTTGCTTCCCGCCAAGAACCCCTCACGCTCCTTGCATGACCTCTGTCTCAACCCCTTTACCTATAAAAGGAGGACCAAGGGCATGGAGGAGGGGGGACCGGGCTCAAGCTGAAGGAGATATGCCCTAGAGGCACTTAATAAAGATAGTTTATTCGTCATATCTCAATTGTTCATTATATGTTTTATACCATGCTATAACTGTATTAAGCGGAAACATTAATACACGTGTGATAGATAAACAACCAGGTCCCTAGTAGCCTCTATCTAACTAGTTCATTGGGCAATTGATGATCGAGGTTTCCCGATCATGTGACATTGATGTCAGTTGACAATGGAGTCAAGTCATTGGGAGAATGACGTGATGGACATACCCAATATTTGTAGGACGTAGTCATTACGCCTTTGACCGTGAGATCAACTCTTATTGCTATTCCTGAAAGATACTTTGATTGCATCAAACGTCATGTCTTAATAGTATGACAATAAAGATGTTCCTCTCGGGTATCGGAAGGGAGTATGTTGAGACGAGGGATCAAGAGCGGGATTTGCCAGTCCGCATAGCAGGATAGATACTCTAGGGCCCACTCGGTGAGATTATGTCAAATGAGCTTGCAAGCATGTGACTAGGTCACCAGGACATAATATCATGGACGAGTAGAAGATAGTGTTGTCGGTAACGAGATCAAGCTAGGTATGGGGATATCTATGAACGAGTCTCGGACACACTAAGTATCTCCATGGCAAAAGGTTTAAGACTCGACGTCCAGGTTCGAACGACAAAGTATTCGTTATCTCGCAGGGATTAATTCTGGGTATCCTCTGTCCACGAATTAGTCATTGATCGGAGAGGATGTCTCGATCATGTCTGGTGAGATCTCGAACCGCTAGGGTAACACACTTAAGGGGAGTCGACATATAGACCGGAAGAAGAAGAGAAATTAATAGAGAGCACCGGGAGCGTCCCGGGAAAGATCCGATGGAGATCGGGCAGCGACGAAATAGTTTTCCGAGCCGGAATAAATTATGTAATATGTATTTAATATTAATTAATGTAATTAATAGTTAAATATATTTTTATTTAATTTTTCCTGAATTTTTAAAGGCAAAATACCTTAAATGGGCCTTCCGGTGGAAAGAAGGCCCATGAGGGGGGAGGGGGGGGGGGGGGGGGAGGTTCCCCCCAAAGGGGAAGGGGGGTTCGGCCGGCCCTAGGTGGGCCACATGGGGCCCACCTAGGCCGGCGCACCACCATGGCCGGCCAGGGCTGGTGTGGGATTAGTCCCACACCGCCCGGCTGGCAAGGTTGGCTGCTCCCTTCTCCCTTTATATAGAGGTGCACCCCTGGCCTTTGAAACACACCAATTTCTCTCTCTCTTTCTCCTTGATCCCGTGATTCCCTTGTTGGAGTTGCGCCGAGGAAAAGTTCTCTCCACCATACGCACACCGCCGTGCTACTGGTCTCCCAGTCCCAGTCTTCCGCTGCTTCGTCCCTGGATCGGAGCCCGGAGTTCGTCGGCTTCACCGTACGTGTGTAACGCCCTGCGAGGTGCCACGCTAGTGGTGCTGGAGGTCTGCTTCCTCTACACGACCTCGAGGTCTTCGTCGGCTTCATCGACAACGCTTGTGCGGGAGCGTAATCCCCGCTTTTCGGTCTACAAGGGTATGTATACCGATCTCCTTCGTATTACTATATCTGCATAGTATAGATCCTGGCTAGTTTTTGGTTATCGCTGTTAGGAATTTTTTTGTTTCCTGCCTGCGATCCCCTTCAGTGGTATCAGAGCCAGGTTATGCGTAGATATAGCTATACGCTGGTTGCACCCGTGTTTATCACGGGGACATCGTTCTTTTATTTGCTACCCTCTCGCGTGCACTTGCACTGTCGGCAGCATTGAGTTGATGAAGCGGCCCGGACCGACTTTACGCGTACGCTTACGCAAGACTGGTTCCACTACTGACATGCGGCTTGTTCCGTGTTTGTGGCTGGCGGGTGTCTGTCTCTCTCTCTTTAGTTGGCTTTGCATTTTCAATGGAGGGCCCGAAAGGGATGAATAAATATGCAATTATTTGATCGTTGTTGTGGTCATAGGTTCGTAGGTATGAAGCGGTTCTATTTACGACAGCCCCAAGCCACGTAAAATATGCAAAAGATAAAGTAGAACGCGTCTAACTTTATTTTGCAGGGGCAATGTGATATGGTCAAAGTAGGTTTATTAAATTGTTTATAAACTGTGGGCGCGAAGGAGGCCACCGGCGCAAGGACCATATCACGTCGCATTACATATTGATGTTTTGAGTGCATCTTATATTGTGTGTATATATATTAGTATATATTAGTTACACGGCGGTAATAATATAAGATGATCCCTCCAAAATACCATTAGTGTTCTCCCTTCGGCGTGCACCACCAAGAAAGTTCTACGTTATGAGGCAGGCCGTGACGATCGGGTGTCAGACATATCGTCGTTCGCATACAGTGGGTGTAAGACATGTTTGCACAAGCGTATACGCTGAAGGTTATTATGGCGAGCTTAGCATGTACAGACATGGCCTCGGAACACGGTGACCGAAAGGTTAAGCATGAGTCACAAAGTTGTTGTGATTGACATGTCGATGTCTACCTTTGAAGTTATGTTGCCGGCTCTGACGATGAGGGGTTACATAATGGATGAGGATCGTGTAATCACTAAAACGATTAGAGGGATATTCGTTTTGAGTGGGAGTTCTGGTAGTTTTATTTTATTAAAACTTGAACCCTATTTTATAATGAACAAAGTCTTTATGTTTTGCAAAACCTTTGTAGACATTAACCAATGTAATAGCCTTCTTTAAAAATTAGGCGCAATCCTGCGATTGAGAAACTTAAAAGGTTGGGTCTAAACTTCATAGTTTTATACTTTAGCTTGAGGATACTCCTTGTTTAAACCATTAGCTTTTTGTGATACAATACCCACTAGGAGATAAACCCGGAGATTCCGCTAACAAAAGTATAATTTGGATTATCAAGTTTTTGTGCGGATAATATCATCATAGTCCAGTGTATGCTATGATCTCTGCCATAGAGAATTAATGGTGGGTGCGAGTTGTTAGATCGCGAACATATGAGATGATCGCTAAACTCAGGACACACCTAAAGTTGGGTTGATGAAGTTTATCAGTACGTTGACTGTTTTTCTTCTCAACCAAGATGGAAGAGAATACACACATTGAAGGAGCACGTGGCAGTCATACTTGATGACACTGTTCATACTCGATGACATTGGTCATACTTGATGACATTGAGACGCCTCGCTCAGCTCGATCAATGGATGACAGACAACGTTGCCAGATGCAAATGTTTTGTCATAGACTATGTCATGCAAGGGGAATCGTTCACCTTCATGGTTCTTGATTGCGTTGGAAGAATAAAGAAGATGAAACAGATCGTCGGGAAGTCATCAATGATGATGATGTATATATGATATACACGTTATGAATGTTTTACCTAAGCAAGTACTCGCAATAGTGACTAAGTTTTTGATACTAGTCATGTTTTATGAAAACCAGATTTACTACTTGAGTAGCTTGGAAGGATGAGGCGACAATGTGTGTTGACGATGGCAGACAAAATGTTGTGATGGCCATAGACACTCTCCCTCTAGATCTACCATTTGAATAAATTCTTTTATGATCGCCTGTTAGTATGATCGTTATAAGTGTGTTTTCTCTAGCAAGACACTTGTTCATATATGTTAGTGACAAAATCGTTGTCCTATATTTATGAAGTAATGATCATAAGCCGATTTGAATTTAGATGGTAGAAGCTCCCACATTCATAATATTAATGCCAAAGGATACAAACTTAATAAAGACACCACATTCGTGTGGCACTACCGTTTAAGTCATGTCAATGTTATAGTCAATGAACAAGCTCCATACGGATGGATCTACAAGTACTTAGATTTGATCTTTTGACACTTGCAAGATAACTAAGACACCGTTTTCGGAAAGCGGTCATATAACTTATTGATAATCATGCATATAGATGTATGTGGATCAACGAAGTAATTAACGTGTAGTGGAGACCTTTATTTCGTAAACTTCACTGAACGTTTTGAGTATAACTTGTTGAGAATCATGCATATGGGTGTATGTGAATAAATGAAGTACTTTAACGTATAGTGGAAGTCTTTATTTCATAGACTTCATGAATATTCCGAGTAGATATATGGATATCCACTTAGGAAATGTTAATCTGGAAATTTTGATTCGATCAAACAAGTTCAGAATGAAGTAGGAAATAAATTTAACAAGAAAATCAAATTTCTGTGATACAGATCGAGGAAATAAAGATTTGAGTTATAATGTTGGCATATCATTGGAAGACTTGTGAGAAGAGTTCCACAAATTACGTCGCATGGAACACCATAGTGTTATGGTATGTTAGGACGTCGTAACCGCACCCTATCGGATAGTGTGTGGTAAATAAATCTCTTATCAAATTATTATGATAATTGGAGTCATATGGTAGAAACATAACATTCACGTTAGATAATAGGGAAACCATTTAAATCCATGTAGACAATACCATATGAGTGATGGCATGGCTTTTAGCCTAGATTGTCGTTTCAGCAATTTAGTGTTTCGATGTGATCAAACCTAAAATGGATAAATCTTTGTAGTGTACCGTACCTAAAGAATTAGTTGGGTACATGTCTCACGACATAGGCAAAAACGTTGCCGGAATATACCTTGCAAAAGAAATAGTTTCTTGTCCAAGGGTATAAGTGGGAAAGAAAGTAGAGCAAGACGAAGTTAATGAACTTTCTCTCCAGACATCAGAGTAGTGCATCGGAAAGTGTTTCCGGTGTTATGCTCCTCAACTGGAAAGAAGCTGATGATAAAGATCATGATGCTCTGAGCTCATACTAAGAACGTAGGCGTACGAGGTTGTGTTCCACACTGTGTGGTACGACAATCTTGTTATGAAGGTCGTGTTAATGGAATATGACAGACCTACGAACTACGAAGAAGAGATGGTAGACCTAAGTCCGAGAAATGGCTATGAGTCATATATGATCCGAGATAAAATCCATGTACGATTACCAGGTAATGACTTGGGAGATCTTCTTGATGGCATCTAAGCTGTTAATAGAAGATGGAATTTTATGAGAGAGTAGACACTAATAAGGAACGATTTGTCGTGAAACAGTTCCGACAGATTCAAAAGTTGACCACAACGAGATTTTGTCTCAAGTGGCGAAGCCTAAGTCTATTCGGGGTCGTTTAGCAATTACTATAATTTCAAATTGAGAAATTGATAGATGGATAAGGAAACCATGTTTCTTAATGGTATCATTAAGAAAGAGTTGTAATTAGTACAATGAAATGGTTTGGTGATCCTGAGGATGCTAAACATGTATGCAAACTTCAGCTGTCCATTCATGGGCTGAAGCAAGCATATCGGAGCTGGAATCTTCACTTTGATGATGTGGTCAAAGGATTTTGGAGTTGTCCAAAATAGTTGAAGAAACTTGCATTTGCAAAGAAGTGAGTGGGAGCTAAGTAGCTTTTCTTGATCTTATATGTGGAAGGCATATTTGAGTGGGAGCTAGGTGTCATTCATGATTTTATATGTAACGACATATTGAGAATGATACAGATCCCCTAGTAAGGTATAAAGGATTATTTAAGTGATTAAATTTTCTATGAATGAAGTTAGGAGTATTAGGCATCCGATCTATAATTGTATAGATCAAAAAGGGGCTTAATAACATTAGGTCGGAATATTTTCCTAAGTTAAGATTCTGAAGTGTTTCAGAATAGAACAAGCGAAGAAAAAGGTTCTTGCTTGTATGACTAGGTAAAATATTAAGTTTATCTTGGCATTTTCAGTGATAGAAAATGATGTTCGACATTCTCTATGCCTCAGACATAGATTCTATCAGACTGAAAGCTCGACTTGGTGTGACCCAAGTTCTTGGTTGAAGAACGGGTTCTAGAATGATCCTTGTGTGGATCAATGAACAAACGTTAAGTATATTCTTTAGTGTCTGTGAGAACTAAAGATATGTTTTTTGGTAAAGGGTAAGAGTGGAAAGACAACTTGCCGTAAAACGGTTACGATGATGCAAGTTATGACACTGACCCATACGACTAGAAATCTCATATAGGAGATGTCCTTTATTTTGAAGAAAGACATGGTTAGCTTGCGAAGTTGCATATGAATGCACTGTCGCATAATCTACATAGGTATAGAAATATATGGCAACTTCAGAAGTAGCCAGTGTGATTGGACTGAACAGTTTCCGAGCATATGTGGTTCCCCTTAATAGATCTCTTAGACTTTTAAGGCCCATGCTACGCGAAGGTTCGAGTCTCACTCCATCGACTAAGATATATTTCACCGTCATCATAAGATACGGGATGATGTCAAACTAGGTGACATAGAAGTGTTGCAAAGCACATATAGGTCTCAGTCTGTGAGATCTGTTGACTGTATTCCTCTTCCACGAGACAAGCATGCACCAAGTTGCTATGGGTGTTGAGCTTTTACCAAGTTGTAAACTAGATTAAGTGTTACTCTAGTGCAAGTGGGAGGCTGAAGGAGATATGCCCTAGAGGCACTTAATAAAGATAGTTTATTCGTCATATCTCAATTGTTCATTATATGTTTTATACCATGCTATAACTGTATTAAGTGGAAACATTAATACACGTGTGGTAGATAAACAACCAGGTCCCTAGTAGCCTCTATCTAACTAGTTCATTGGGCAATTGATGATCGAGGTTTCCCGATCATGTGACATTGATGTCAGTTGACAATGGAGTCATGTCATTGGGAGAATGACGTGATGGACATACCCAATATTTGTAGGACGTAGTCATTACGCCTTTGACCGTGAGATCAACTCTTATTGCTATTCCTGAAAGATACTTTGATTGCATCAAACGTCATGTCTTAATAGTATGACAATAAAGGTGTTCCTCTCGGGTATCGGAAGGGAGTATGTTGAGACGAGGGATCAAGAGCGGGATTTTCCAGTCCGCATAGCAGGATAGATACTCTAGGGCCTACTCGGTGAGATTATGTCAAATGAGCTTGCAAGCATGTGACTAGGTCACCAGGACATAATATCATGGACGAGTAGAAGATAGTGTTGTCGGTAACGAGATCAAGCTAGGTATGGGGATATCTATGAACGAGTCATGGACACACTAAGTATCGCCATGGCAAAAGGTTTAAGACTCGACGTCCAGGTTCGAACGACAAAGTATTCGTTATCTCGCAGGGATTAATTCTGGGTATCCTCGGTCCACGAATTAGTCATTCATCGGAGAGGATGTCTCGATCATGTCTGGTGAGATCTCGAACCGCTAGGGTAACACACTTAAGGGGAGTCGACATATAGACCGGAAGAAGAAGAGAAATTAACAGAGAGCACCGGGAGCGTCCCGGGAAAGATCCGATGGAGATCGGGCAGCGACGAAATAGTTTTCGGAGCCGGAATAAATTATGTAATATGTATTTAATATTAATTAATGTAATTAATAGTTAAATATATTTTTATTTAATTTTTCCTGAATTTTTAAAGGCAAAATACCTTAAATGGGCCTTCCGGTGGAAAGAAGGCCCATGAGGGGGGGAAGGTTCCCCCCAAAGGGGAAGGGGGGTTCGGCCGGGGCCCACCTAGGCCGGCGCACCACCATGGCCGGCTAGGGCTAGTGTGGGATTAGTCCCACACCGCCCGGCTGGCAAGGTTGGCTGCTCCCTTCTCCCTTTATATAGAGGTGCACCCCTGGCCTTTGAAACACACCAATTTCTCTCTCTCTTTCTCCTTGATCCCGTGATTCCCTTGTTGGAGTTGCGCCGAGGAAAAGTTCTCTCCACCATACGCACACCGCCGTGCTGCTGGTCTCCCGGTCCCTGTCTTCCGCTGCTTCGTCCCTGGATCGGAGCCCGGAGTTCGTCGGCTTCACCGTACGTGTGTAACGCCCTGCGAGGTGCCACGCTAGTGGTGCTGGAGGTCTGCTTCCTCTACACGACCTCGAGGTGTTCGTCGGCTTCATCGACAACACTTGTGCAGGAGCGTAATCCCCGCTTTTCGGTCTACAAGGGTATGTATACCGATCTCCTTCGTATTACTATATATGCATAGTATAGATCTTGGCTAGTTTTTGGTTATCGCTGTTAGGAAATTTTTTGTTTTCTGCCTGCGATCCCCTTCAGTGGTATCAGAGCCAGGTTATGCGTAGATATAGCTATACGCTAGTTGCACCCGTGTTTATCACTACGCCAGCTATAATTCCCGGGTCTTCTTACCGGAAGGGTTTCTATTTGGAGAAGAAGTCCAGTGGTCTCCGGACCGGCGTCTTCACTACGCCAGCCAGCAACCGGAGCACCTGTGTGGTGAAGCTCCGAAGTATTGGAAGAAAAATAACAGGTCTCAGGACCGGCGTCTCCACTACGCTAGCCAGCCAGCCGGTTCACCTGTGTGGTGGTCTCTAGGTTCCAAGGGAACGAAACAACAGGTCTCCGGACCGGCCTGGGCTAGTAACAGCCGTGCCAAGGAAGGCACAATGGGTCAGACCCGGGAATAGGTTATGTCGGTTGAAGACTCTATTCCTGCAAGATTGAGCAGAAGGAAAAGAATTGCGTCCGAAACACGACGTAGAAGACCCGCCACGGCGGCGGCGCTACTGAACACCGAGATAACCTGAGGACTTCACGAATCAAGATAAGTGCCTTCGCCTTATTTGTCCCATTTCTCTGTACTTTAGCTAAAGCGAACGCGGGCGTAAACCTGAGGCGGCACCTCCCCCAACACCGTTGTCCGTTTCCCTCGGGCAGTGGAGTTGTGGGCTGAGGATCGAGCCATCAGGAGCAGTGAGTCCTTTCGGGGGTTGCGCTCTGTGTCGGCTCTCCAGATAATTTGGGTGCACACGGCTGGTTAGCGCTCTGGCTGATGGACTCTTCCCGAGAGCGCCAAGCCTCCACGGGTATATCAGAGATAGTTCAATACAAGGGAAAGGATAGTTACATGCAAAAGCTATAAGACACCCCGCCCTTTGGCTACATAAAAAACACGGTTTACGACACCCGGTATCGTCGCCTTGCGTGTTTCAGGAGACCCGGCGAACTACGGAGCATTCTCAAGGGAGAAGCTCTCCATGATCTTCTCTACTTCATCAACGACCCCCGGGAGAGACGCCATCTGTCGGAGAGTGACTCCCATGAGACAGGGATAGTCACACTCTGAAGAGTAGTTCGAGAAGGGGACTGAACACGTTGGTCTACAACCCTCAACCGGCGCGGCGACGGTGCTCGTCGAGCCTGAGGAGGGACAGCACGGCAGAGATGGACAGCGGCCCGTACCCAGGTTCACGGCCCTCAAGAGGAGGTAACACCGCTACTCCTGCTTGTCTGTATTGCGCTGCAGAGGTTACAGTACAATGAGCTTGCCGAGGGCTCCCTTATGGCCGAGTCGAGCTCAAGGAGGGAACGCTAAGGTCTTCTTCCTCCTCGAGCTGGTTCGACTTACACTATGCTACCGTAAGGCGTCCAAGTTCTCCGAGCGCGATCCTTTGCTACGGTGGTGCTCCCCCTCCCTTTATAGGCGTCCCGGGCCTCATCCTGGCGCACTGCGCGGCGGAAAGGTCCCCGCATGACGACGAAACGGAGGAGTGGGGTGCACCGCAACTGGACTCTCAATGGACCCGGTCCACGGTCGTAAAGCCTGCCTGTGACGCAGGAAAGCCACCGTCCACGCAGGACGGCCAGCCGGCGCCGCAGAGATCGTAGGGGCGCCCACGATGACGTCGTCGTTGGAGCATAGCGCCTTCCATCTGCTTTATCACCAAAGGGGAAAGCTTCGTAGTCCGGCGCGGGGGACACAGCTTTGTTGACTCCTTTAATCACCAGAATGGCAACTGCGGCGCCGTCGTCATCGCGCGCAGATGCGCGCGTCACTCTGCGGCCGTGGCAGAGGCCATGTGCGCTCTGCGGCGATTGCTTCGTAGCGAAGTATCTCCAAAGGGCCTAGGTGGCCTTGTGGAGGGATTTGCGTTGACCCCTCTCCAGGGGATAGGGCCTTGCAGAGGGGCAGCCTCGGGAGGATCCTCTTCAGGCCTTCGCTGCCCCCTCCAGTCCTCTCAGGAGACCTTTCCTCTCGAGGGCCCCTCCAAGCGTTCTGCTTGGTCCTTAGTCGTTTCGTCGATCCTGTTGCGTGCGTGGGCTGTGGAGAGTGGGCTCTGCACACCCTAGATCCCACTGGGCCGACAGTAGCCCCCGGGCCCATGACGGGCACGGCGAGGCCCATCGGGCCCAGACGAAGCGTCGTGGGTCCAGAGATGTCCGGCCGGCCCGAGACATGCGTCGATCGGTGGTGAGTTTGCGGCGACTCGGTTTCTCCGGCAGAACGTGCGTCGTGGGGGGTCCCACCACGACCACGCCTTGGTAACTGCCCAGATGAGGCATAAAGCTGCGCGCCGGTCCGAACAGCAGTTACTACTCCCATTGCGCGCTCTGCCTTCTGCTCTCGCTCTTCCAGCTTTCCTTCTCCGGTGAACTCCTTCCCGTTCCTCGTCCTTCCACGCCCTTCTCCTTTCTCGGCGATGGGCGGACCCAAAGGCAAGGCGGCGATGACGATGCTCCCCCCGGACGCGCAGGGGGAGGAGGCGCTCGGCCCCGCCCTGGTCGGGGAGCGCGTCAATGCGGCGGCGCTGGACAAGATCCGGCACCTGGTTGCCGGGAAGACCAACGAACATGGCGCCAGCGCCATCCAGGCCGCGAAGCTCGGCCGCTTTCCGGCGGGGTTTTTTCCCATTTTCCTTCACACCATCTACGCCGGATTGGTGCCTCCGTACTCGCCCTTTCTGGAGGCAGTTCTGGAGTTCTACCAGATCCATCTCCTCCATCTGCACCCCAACGCCATCCTGATCCTCTCCATCTTCGCCTACCTGTGCGAAGCGTACTTGGGGGTGCAGCCTTCGGTGGCCCTCTTCCGGAGCTTCTACGCGCTTCGGAACTCCGCGAAGCTCGAGCGGACGGGATGCGTATCCTTCCGCATTGTGGACGGCATGGGGGACGTCTACATCCCCATGTCGTGGAGCGGCGAGAAGCCCGTCACGGCGGTGGTGAAGAAGGTGGACGACTTCAGGCAGAAGTAGTTCCTCATCGGCGTCAAGTCGCAGAGCTCCTTCCTCGACACCCCGGAGGCGCCGCCTGTGAAGAATACCCATTGGGGCAAGCAGGTCTTCCAGGGCCCGCTGATAGCCGACCTCGTGGGCCGCATGAAGATGCTTCGGGAGAACGGCCTCAGCGGCCAGATGATCACGGAGGACTTTGTGAGCCGCCGCATCGCGCCTCTACAGGCGCATAAGAAGCCTATGTGGATGTACTCGGGCCCCTCCGACCCGATGCGACTCCACCCCTGCGACCATCGCCCCGCCGTCGTCTCCACCATCATGGGCGGCCTCTTCATCAACCCGGACGTGCCCGTGGCGGTTGCCGCGGAGCTGAGGCCTCTCCACCAGCTCAACCTGGCCGCGCGCTTGGCGGTGCTGGAGCAGATGCCCACGTTCACCCCGCTCGGCCTCGCGAGGGAGGAGGAGGACGAGGGGCCCATGCCTATGGCAAAGGGGCCAGACGCCGCGGAGTCGCCCTACACATCAGACGCCGAGCAAGGAGGCACGGCGGCAGGGGCGATTCCCTCAGCAGGCGGGGCGAGCTCGTCAAAGGCTACGCCCCCTACTGAGGAGGTTTTCGAGCTCTCGTCCAGCGACGACGAGGAGGCCGAGGCGGGGAGACAGGAGCCTCGGTCCAAGGCGGCCCACGACAGGCCTGCCGGGGAGCCCAAGAGCGCTCCCCTCAAGAGGAAAGCCGAGGCGGCTCCGGAGGGATCCGAAGCCCGGACCACGCCTTCTTGGCGTTCGTCTGGCATGGTGTGGGTTGACACCCGCGCCAAGAAGACTGGGTAAGTGTTTTTAATTTGGTTTTTCTTCTTCAATCTTTGCTTGTCTGCTCCCCTCTGATAAGTCTTCTTGTTCTCCGCTAGCGACCCGGCGCCTGCGAAGCGCCGAAGGCTTCGCAAGGCGGCGGATGTGAAGAAAACCGCACCGGAGGCCGCAGCAGACGAGGCCTCGAGGCCTGCAGAGGAGGTCCATGCAGGCCCTCACGAGGATGCGCCTCAGGCTGAGGCGACCGCGCCGCCCCCGGAGGAGGAGCGCCCTGAGGAGCTGGCGGAAAAGGCGCCCACTCCGCCGCGTGCTGCGACTCCGCCGGCGCAGCAGGAGCCGCGGCCGGCACTACACCGACCCCGAGCCCGCCAAAGGCCGACGAGACGGTGGGAGAAGACCTTCCGCCGCCCCCGCCAAACACCACGGTGGAGGAGGAGGCAGCGGCTACGGGGCAGGCCTCTCCTGCCCCGGAAACCCATGAGGAGGCGCCGCTTGAGCGGGGCGACGCTGCCACGCAGAATGCGGGCGCTGAGGCGGAGGACTCGCCGCCGAGCGCCCAGGCCCGCGCGGAGGCCTCCTCTTCCAAGCTTGACGTAGGCGCAGGGCCCTCCGCGCCGCGCGGGACTTCTCAGGCTCTTGTCCCCGGCAGCTGGGACTGGAGCAAGGGGCGTCGTGACGTCGCCTTCCGCTTGGTGAGGGAGTCCCTGGACGGGCTGGAGGCTCACCTCGCCCTCGAGGACGGGGAGCTCGCCCGGCAGCGGGATGAGCTTGCGGTGGCCTGGGCCGCTTTCCATGTGGCTGTAGAGGCTCGCCGGTAGAGCGACCTGGCTCTGCAGGCGGAGCGCGAGGCAGCGGAGAGGTCCGCGAGGGCGCCGTGCGCGAGGCCGAGGAGACCCTGGGGCCCATCCAGGCCGAGCGCCAGGCAGCGGAGGAGGCCCTGGATGCGGCCAGGGCGGAGCGGGAGGCAGTGGAGCACTCGCTGGCGGACAAGCACCGCGAGCTCGTCCAGATCGAGGCCAAGATCCTCGCCGACTCCGAAACCGTGCGGACCTCTCTGGAGGCGGTCCGCGCGAGCTTGGAAGCCAGGGGGCAGAGTCTGGGCGAGCGCGAGAGCGACATGCGCCAGCGCGACGAGCAGCTGGCGCTGGCGGAGCAGGAGCTGTCAGGGCAGCGCACCGCCCTCGAGGCCCGCGAAGAGAGCCTGGCCGAGTCCCTCAGCAAGCACGAGCGCGAAGTGGCTACCCACAAGAGGCATGTGGAGCGCTTCAACGCGAAGTTTGCCGAGCTGAAGGAGGAGGCTAAGAAGGAATTCCAACCCCGGGAGAAGGCGTACCGCACCGCTGTCTCCCGTGACTATGCCGAGAAGTTCACGAAGCAGGAGAGTCGCTTCAAGAGGAAGCGCGGTGAGGACGGCGCCCGGATCCACCAGCTGGAGGAGATGAACGCCACCCTGAACGCCCGGGTGAGGCGCGAAGCGGATCGCCGCCGCGTCGCTGAAGAGGCTTGCGAGCGCATGGCGCAGGACCTCGCCTCCCTCATGGCGGACATGGAGGAGATGAACCAGCAGGTGGGCCCTGCTGTGGAGAAGGCGGTGGAGGCTGCCGAGAGCGCCCAAGCCGCGCGGGTGCTATCGCAGCAGCGGGAGCGCATGTTCCAGTCCTTGGTGACTCGGGGCAACGAGCTCGCTGCGAAGCTGGGTGCGGATGCGCCGCCCGTCCCCGCAGAGGGCAACGCCGACGCCGCCGCGTACCTCGCGTACTTTGAGCAGCTCTTCACAGCCCTCGAGGGCCCTGCCGCGGAGCTCCGCGACGTCGTCGAGGAGGAATGCCGCCAACTCCTGGCGGTGGCGGTCGACCACATCTTCACCAACCTCCAGCACCTCCAGCCCGGCTTCGACTACTCGACGGTGACCGAGCCTCTCGAGGGGGAGAAGGGGTGGAAGATCTCCAACTCGGTCCGCGACCAAGTCGACGACTTCTACAGCAGCTTCAAGCAGGCCGAGGTGGGGGAGGACGCCGGCGAGGAGGCAGGCTCCGAGGACGAGCCTGGAGAGGACGACGGCGAGGACAACGACGGGGCCTCTGCTTAACCTTCCTCTAAAATGTAACGCGCTTGTAGCGCCGTAGGGATACATTGGCTTAAAGACTTTTGTTCCATGGCTTGTAATATACTTTATATTTTTAAGTATATGCTACTAGATCTGTGTGCGTCCCCTCGAGAGCCTTTTGCTTCAACTCCATGCCTTTTATCGCTCTGCGTCGCTAGGACCCTTCTCCTTGCGCTATGACTCCGCTGCTGCGGTATGCTCGAGCAATGACTCGGCAAGGCCGGGGGGAGTTTAAGGCTTAGAGAGGTAAGAGTCCTCGAGGCGTGATGCTCAAGGGCCCCCCTTTGACGTGCAAGCAGTCCATGGAGTGTGAGGGCAAAGAGACGCTCGAGGGACGAGGAGTGCTCGTGAGAGGGATGTAGAGATTCTCTTGGCGTGAGAGGGGAACTTAGCTTCGCGGGGCTTTCGCTCTGCGCAGGCTTTCCTTGGCGATGCGTTTTCCTCCAAGGGCCGAGTTTTTCCTCCACAAGCTTGGAGAGACTCTTGTTCCCTGCGGATGTTAGAGAGGTGAATCCAAACGCTAGAGCATGACAGCAAGGACTCATGCACGCTTATAGGTTTCCTCATGGGTATCTCGCGAGGAGAGAGAGTACCAAGGTCCTTTGGAGAGGTGGCGTGTATCCGGGAGCATGCCCTTTAGCCAGAGCTCGGATCTCTTGGATTTTGCAGTGCTGCTGGGGTGCTCTGGAGGCACAGGCACCGTACTCAGCCCCCGCTCGTGAGGTGCGCATGGGTAGAATATAAGCGCACATGGAAAAGTAAATGACGAAAGTAAACATGCCATCGAAATATTACACAGCGGCGCCTCGGCGCATAGTTCACTTGGGACCGAAATGGCGCCGTAGCGCATAGTTTGAAGGGGATCGCAGGCAGAAAACAAAAAATTTCCTATCGGCGATAACCTTAAACTAGCCAGAATCTACACTATGCAGATATAGAAGTATGGCGGATATCGGAATACATACCCTTGTAGACCGAAAAGCGGGGATTACGCTCCCGCACAAGCGTTGACGACGAAGACGACGTAGCCGACCTCTAGGTCGCGAAGAACTCGGCGCGACGAAGACGATGAAGATGACCTCGAGGTCGGGTGGAGGAAGTAGGCCTCCGAGTACCGCTAGCGCAGCACCTCGCAGGGTGTTACACACATACGGTGGAGACGACGGCCTCCGAAGCTCCAGTCCAGGACGAGCAGCGGAAGACTTGGACCGGAATACCAGCAGCGCAGCAGCGGGCTATGGTGGAGAGAGAACTCTCATCCTCCTCGGCGCAACTCCGACAAAGGGAATCACGAGATCGAGGAGAAATCGAGAATTAATTGGTTGAATTAAAAGGCCAGGGGTGCCCCTCTATATAAAGGCTCCCGGGGGGAGCCAACCTTGCCAGCCAGGCAATGTGGGACTATCCCACATGCCTGGTTCGGCCAAGGACAGCCGCCGGCCCTAGGTGGGCCCCATTTGGCCCACCTAGGCCGGCCCTCCCCCAATCCGAAGCCCTGGGGGGACTTTCCCCCCCGCATGGGCCTTCTTTCCACCAGAAGGCCCATTTAGGGAAATCAGCCTTTAAAAATTCGAAAATAAATATATAAAATCATATTTAAATATTAATTACACTAATTAATATCAAACATATTATATATAAATTATTCTAGCTCCGAAAACTATTTCGTCGCTGCCCGATCTCCATCGGACCATTCCCGGGACGTTCCCGGTGATCTCTTTCCTTTCCGGTTGTCTTGTCGAAACCCCTTAAGTGTGTTACCCTAGCGGTTCGATATAATAACAGACATGATCGAGGCTCCTCTCCGATCAATGATTAACTCGTAGGCCTGGACCCCATGAATTAACCCCTGTGATATAACGAATGACTTTCATCTATCAAACCTGGACGTCGAGTCTTAAACCTTTTGTCATAGCGATACTTAGCGTGTCCGAGCATCGTTCATAGATATCTCCATACCTAGCATGATCTCGTTACCGACAACACTATCTTCTACTCGTCTATGATCTTATGTCAGCTGGTGACCCAGTCACATGTTTGCAAACTCATTTGACATAATCTCACCGAGTGGGCCCTAGAGTATCTATCCGGCTATTCGGACTGACAAATCCCGCTCTTGACCCCTCGTATCAACTACCCCTTTCCGATACCCAAAAGTATCACCGTTATTGTCACACTATATAAGATATGACGTTTGGTGCGATCAAAGTATCTTCCAGGAATAACAATAAGAGTTGGTCTCACGGTCAAAGGCGTAATGACTACGTCCTACAAATTATGGGTAAGTCCATCACATCGTTCCACCTAACGATATGACTCCATTGCCGACAGACGCCATGTCTCATGATCGGGAAACCTCGATCATCAATCGCGCAATGAAACTAGTCTTAGCAGAGGCAACTAGGGACCTGGTTGTTTATCTACCACACCTGTATTAATGTTTCCGCTTAATACAGTTATAGCATGGTATAAAACATATAATGAACAATTGGAATATAACCAATAAACTATGTTTATTAAGTGCCTCTAGGGCATATTCCCTTCAGTCTCCCACTTGCACTAGAGTAACACTTAATCTAGTTTACAACTTGGTAAAAGCTCAACACCCATAGCATCTTGGTGCATGCTTGTCTCGTGGAAGAGGAATACAGTCAACAGATCTCACACATTGAGACCTATATGTGCTTTGCAACACTTCTATGTCACCTAGTTTGACATCATCCCGTATCTTACGATGACGGTGAAAAATATCCTAGTGGATGGAGTGAGACTCGAACATTCGCGTAGCATGGGCCTTAAAAGTCTAAGAGATCTATTAAGGGGACCACATACGCTCGGAAAACTGCTCAGTCCAATCACACTTGCAACTTCTGAAGTTGGCATATATTTCTATACCTATGTAGATTATGCAACAGTGCATTCATATGCGACTTCGCAAACTAACCATGTCTTTCTTCAAAATAAAGGATATGTCCTATATGAGATTTCTAGTTGTATGGGCCAGTGTAATAACTTGCATCATCGTAACCTCTTTACGGCAAGTTGTCTTTCACTCCTTCCCTTTACCAGAAAACATATCTTCAGTTCTCACAGACACTGAAAAATATACTTAACGTTTGTTCATTGATCCACACAAGGATCACTCTAGAACCCGTTCTTCAACCAAGAACTTGGGTCACACTAAGTCGAGCTTTCAATCTGATAGCATCTATGTCTGATACATAGAGGATGTCGAACATCATTTGCTATCACTGAAAATGCCAAGATAAACTTAATATTTCACCTAGTCATACAAGTAAGAACCATTTTCTTCGCTTGTTCTATTCTGAAACACTTCAGAATCTCAACTTAGGAAATATTCCGACCTAATGTTATTAATGTAACACCCCAAATTAATATTATGAAATATTATATCCAAAAATGTGGGCCAACAAAAACTTTTATGAATTAATGTGTGTTGATGTCTTATTGTTGCTTGTGATAAGTATTTCTTGTGAATGTGTTGCTTGTTAGCCCTAATTAAAAATTTGAAGAAAAGAAAACAAACAAAACAAAATATAAAACAATACAAATAATGTGACACATGTCACACTATTTCCCAAATTAAGAAATCTATTTACTTTCAAACCAAATTCAATGGAGGGGTAATATAAACCCTCTTATTTTAGTTCCACAACTTTTCCCTCTTTAAATATTCAATTCAAAAACTTAAATTCAAATTTATATTTCTTTCTTTATCTAATTCCAATCACAAAATGTGCTATTTTGCACTTGCTCAATAAATAATTAAAGTGCACAACAAATACTTGCAAACATGTGTGAAACAAATTATAAAAATAAGAATTTAATTTTGGTTCAGGCATTTCGCCGAACACCTTGTGGACGCCGCCAGGGGACAGGCCGCCGTGCGCACGTCGCCGTGGTCGGCGCGGTGGAAGGAGGAGGTGTCGACGCCGTGGCGACCCGCGCCGTGCCCCCCCCCCCCCCCTCTCTCCTTCGCTCTCCTGCTCCCTTGGACGCAGACACCGGCACCGCAGCACCCCCGCTCCCCCCTTGCACGCGCCCGTGCCGCCGCTCGCCATGGCCGACCCGCAGACACCGCGGCCGACCTCGCCGCTCCACGACGTCCCAGCGCCAGGCCCCCCCCTCTCTTCTCACCTCTCTGTCCCCTCGCAGCGCAGCAAGGCCACCCAGCAGCAGCCCGCACGCGCCGAGGCCGCGACGCGCCGCGCACGACATGCGCCGCCCGGACACGCTCCACGGCCGGCCCCCCCCACGTCGACCTCGCCAGCAGCCTCCACGCCACCCCCCCCCCCCCCTTGCCTATTTGGTTCCCCGAGCACCCCGCAGCCTAGCAGCACCCCGCGCCAACCCTACGGCGAGCCGGCACGCCCTCGGGTGCCCCTGCGCCGCGTCCATCGTGCGCCGGCCCGCCGCTATATAAGCCACCCCGAGCCCCCATTGCTCCACACTCCACCACCGCCCCTCTCGCGTGCTCCCCTCCACTCCCCACTCACCGTACGCCGCTAGGAAGGGCAGAACCGCCGCCGCGAGCTCACTGCTGCTCGTGGCCGTGCTCGACGGCCCGAGGTAAACGACGACACGGCCGCGCCGTGCCGCGGTCTCTTCTCTCTCTCTTCTCCCCTCCCTGGCCCTCTCCGCGACTCCGCACCGCCTCACCCTCACGCGCCCGCCTCTTTCCTGTCCAGGGACGCCGTCGATTGCTCGCCGGAGTCCGTGCCGCGCCGCGGAAGGAGGAGCTCGACACCGTCGCCGCCAGGAGCCTCCCCAGCCCACGTAACCTCGCCCACGAGTTTCCCCGAGCCGCCGCACCCCTCCTGCATCATCGCCGCAGCCTCCCGAGCCTCGAGGTGAGCCATCCATCCACCTCGCCGTCGCCGGAGCCACGGCGCCGCCCGATTTAGGTCGTCGCCGGCGTGCCCCATCCTCGGCCGTTGGATCTTAGATCCACGGTAGCATACCGTTTCGTTTAAACAAAAAGAAACTGACGAGTGGACCCCACCCGTCAGATTTTTAAACATTTCCCAGCGCGCGCACTGTTTTTGGTTGAGTCACTGACGAGTGGACCCCACCCGTCAGGATTCTCAACATTATCCACTCAGAGTTTAAATTCGATTTTTGGAATTAATTAGAAATCAGTACTGGATTAAACTTTGAAATTCCATAACTTGAAATTTATAACTCCAAATAAATCAAATCCAAATGTTCTGGAAAGCTTATGAAATTGTCTATCCAACCCAAGTAGTTTCACCTCATTTGGATAACTAATAAAAATATAGTTTTAAAAATGCCAAATAAGGATTAAAATATAAACTTGTTTGTTTCTGATACTCTGTTAGGCCAAATTAGTTAAGACCAATTTTATTGGATCACATTTAGTCATGGTTAGTCACCCCTAAAAGGATTTAATTTTTAGATCAACAGAACTTAATTAGTAGCTAAAACTTGATTATTAAGCTTCTGAATTCAAACCATTGTGTAGGGAGTTTGGTAACTCCAAATGAACCAAATCCAATTGTGTTATATTCTACACATCAGTAGCTTTCTGTAGAAATTTAGTTTGTATTTTTGTGATCAACAGAACTTAAGTTATGTAATTAAACATGTTCAACTAGTTTCTGCCCTAATTAAGATATAATTGAATAATGGCTAATTCAATTAAATTGAAACCAAATTGTATTGTTTGATATATGAAGTGGCTATTTAGAGTAGTTGAGATTGTATTGTTGTGGTGATTGATTGAGTAGGTTAGTGATTGTTTGTATTGCTTGATTGTGTATTAGACGAGAACGTTGCCGGATATATCGAGGAGGAAGGATTTGTGGAACCTGAAGATCAAGACCAGGATCACTTTGCCGAGCAAGGCAAGCTACTCTCTGAGCTTGCACCCTAATACATGCATCTATTTTTACAAAGTCATTTTAAAGCAAAGGTTTTTATAAAATCTTTTCAAAAAAAATAATATATGGAAATTATTTTGCCACCCTATGTAGAAGTATATGATAAATTATAGGATGGGAAAAATAAAGATTTTTTTTTTCAAAACTCCTTTGAAACCTCGTGTGGCTATGAAGCACCAAGATGTGGTGGTGAATTGAAGAAAAGGAGAATGGTGGTTTTGATAAAACGCACATTGTGTCTTGGTACTTACGTCAATCAGCCGATACTCTGTGCGACCACATTTACCCACATATGGGAAAGGGCTTAGTCATATAGTTTGCTCATATTAGTATGGGATACCTCATCAACGGAGATGACTCCGTTATGCATGAGGGGGATGGTTTGATGACCTACCCCTGACCTGGGTCCTCGCTCAAACTCTAAGAGTAGATAAGGAGGAGGATAGAAGGATGTCCCCTATACACCGCCAGATAAAACCTATGAGTCCTCATACTTAGATTCCGACGGGCTGGGTTAAGTGTCGATGGAAGGTATCATATGGGCAGGATCCTATACTAGCATGAGCAAAGGACAGACTAGGATCGGTGACTCAACTTCGCATACACCTGGTATGGCGAGACGTGGCTGACACGATGAGTTATCGGATGAGTGTGGGAAAAGCGTGCTACCTCTGCAGAGGGTTAAAACTATTCGAATAGCCGAGTCCTCGGATATGGACAGTTGAGAGGCCCTACTTTGACCATGTGCAAGTTTTGGAAAAAGGTTTGAGTTCTAAAAATAAAAGGAGGTGGAGAACGTTCCATACACCTATACCCACGGATCGGTATGAGGTTGTTGGAGATTATATACCATGATGGTTTACGGTCGGAAAAGGAGGAGTTTTTGGAGAAAACTAATAAAACTGAGATATTAAGAGTAGTTATAATCTTCTTACCTTCTTCAACAAAGATACAGAGATGTTTTAATAAATAAAAGTGTGAAACTAAAAATGAGACTAGTGCACTCATGTTGGAGTAGTTTGCGAGTACATTCAAATGTACTCATACTAGTTTTGTCCCTGGCTATTGTCGTAGCCAGACTTCGAGGAGCACTACACCCAGGAGGAGTATGGCGACATCTATGCCAACTGAGGATCTTCATAAGTCGACTGCCTGTCGGGTCATCACTAGGATTTGATGTCTACTACGCCTTAGTTTCCGCTGATTATTTTGGTTTGGCCCATGAAGGCACCTATGTAAGACTAGGTCTAAATGACCGTTTATGTAAGACTTTAATTCGGTATTGTAATGGATGTAAACTTTGGTATTCAGTTCGGATTATGTGCAACGACAGACTGATCACGGGATCGTTGTGTTAAACATAATCGGGTATTTCGGACAGCTAGTCCGGGGTCCCCACAGACCTGGTATCAAAGCCATCTCGACTTTAGAAACCTTAGTTTAGCATGGTCGCTAGGTAGGAGTTACAAAAGTTAAATTCTAAAGGAATAAAGGAATGAAGTATTTTCGAAAAATGCTTATCTCTAATCCTCTCACTTATGAAAAACTCTACTCTCACTAAATATTACGTTTTCCCTTATATCCTTAAAAATTCGGCGCACTCGTCATTCTATTAAACTTAAAATTTTGCTCACTTGTTGCCTCACTACATTTAAAATTTTGATACACATGTCGTCTCACTAACTTAAAAATTTGAATAAAAATTGTAGATGGCGATCCATTTCACCGAGTTCGTTCAGCTTGAGAAGGACGGCAAGTTGATGTTCGAGAAGGACCTGTTCGAGTTGACCAAGCTGTTAGGTCGCCCCACTCCTGAGTTTAAGGGAGCCCAGGTGGACACTCCCGGCAACGGGAACCTGTCTTGGTTGGTCGAGGCGTCTGTTCGCGGGAACATCAAGTCCCCCGGATCCAGGACACTCATCTTTACCACCATGGACGTCCACTGGGACGACGGACTGTGTCGTTCCATGCAGCGGATGCTATCCCGACTTTGTGAGGAGCACAAGGCAGAGTTGGTGAACTCTCGTTTCCAGTTCTACGGGAGGCGCACCGTCGATGGACACCCTATTCGGTCCCCTCTACACCCGACGTTCGGAGAGTATATCTTGGACATGGAGATTATGCTCTTTCGCACCCAGGAGGATCTGAGGTGCGCTAGACTTCGGTCTCACTTTGAGCGCCTCTCGCTCAAGGAGAGTCGCGAGAGTGAGGCACAGCTGAAGGAGGAGAAGGTCGCTCTTCTCAAGAAGAGGACCCAGATGAGGAAGACCATAGCGAAGCTCCGCAAGAAGGTGGCAGAGCAGGACGAGCTGATCGAGGATCTGGAGCTCCGTACTGACGAGATGGAGGAGGAGGGCGAGGATCTCCGCAAGGAGAACACCGCTTTCCTCAGCGACGATGACGACTATCTGGAGGAGATGGACTATGAGCAGGAGGATGACGAGGAGGAGGACCCAGAGGAGCCACCCTACCAGTCCGACGCTGACGTAGCAGAGCCTGAGGTTCCACCTCAGTAGGCGAGTGACTTGAGTACTACCGCAGGATTAGGTTGACCCCCTATCGCTAGTAGAGTCGAAGTAGTGGTTCTTTTGGAAACTTGCACTATGTACATTAGTTCAAGGGAAAATGTTGTAAGCTTGATATGGTGAGCTCTTGATGTAATGGTTGTGCTATATAAGAGTGTGCTAGTCTCGTTAATCTGTGTAAAATGTTTCTCCTATAATCCTTAAGAAATCAACCATTACGCGAAACCAACCTTTTCCCTTGGTCAAAACCTTTTGCTGCCCCTTATACCCGGTGTGCTTCAGGATGGTGGACACTCGTCGCTCCAACACGGATGGAGGACCACCACCCCCACCGGAACCAACCACCGCCCAACTTCTTGCGCTTATCATGGAGGAACGCCAAGCTGCCCGGGCAGAGCGTCAAGCTCATATCGCTGCCCTGCAGCAGATCGCTGCCGCACACAACAACAACAACAACAACAACAACAATGGCAATGGCAATGGTGAAGGAAATCAGCGGTCCACTTTGAGCGACTTTCAAAAGACCAACCCACCCACCTATTCCAAGGGACTTCACCCACTAGAGGCCGATGATTGGCTTCGCACCATTAACAACAACCTGGAAGTTGCAGCCGTGGGAGAACCTGAGAAAGTGCTGTATGCGACCCACTATCTTGCAGGACCTGCACGGTCTTGGTGGGAAGCTACCAAGGCTCTCCAGCAAGCTGGTTATGTTATCAACTGGGTTGAGTTCCAGGAGAAGTTCCGCAAGAAGCACATTCCCGGCGGACTCATTGAGAGGAAGAAGGATGAATTCCGCAAGTTGCGGCAGGGGAGTAGAGATGTGGTCGGATACCTGGATGAGTTCACTGACTTGTCTCGGTATGCTCCTGACGACACCGACACCGAGGGGAAGAAGATGGAGCGTTTCATGAACGGACTTCATGATGAGCTGCAGTGTGTTTTGGTTATCCATGACTTTGTTGATTTGGAGTCACTTGTGGACAAAGCCATCCAGCTGGAGACCAAGCGCAAGTCCATGTTTGAAGGTCGTAAGAGGAGAATGATTGCCCAGGAAGGTTCGAGCAGCCAGAAGCCTCGCACCTACCCACAAAACCCCAAGCCAGTCTATCGACCGCCACCAAACCCACGCCCCAATTACCCTAATCGCCCAAACAACCCAAACAACTTCAACCGTCCCAATGACAACACCCGTCCCGGAGGGAACTCTAACAACTTCAACCGCAATGCCAATATTGTCTGCTTTAATTGCGGCACTAAAGGTCACTACTCCAAAGAATGCCCCAATCCTAAGATGAATGGTCCAGGCCCCGATGCACAAGCGCCGAACAATGGCCAAGGCCGTAATGGGAATGGCAAGAACCCCGCACCCCGCGGAAATGTTGCTGTTGCCAAGGGACGTCTGCACCACATCAACGCTGAAGAGGCCATGGATGCGCCAGATGTTGTGCTGGGTACGTTCCTTGTCAACTCAGTACCTGCAACTGTTCTGTTTGATTCTGGTGCTACCCATTCTTTTGTTACCCAAGAATTTGTTGCTAAGGGAGGTTTAGTCGGAAACCTCTTACCCAAACCCATGGTCATCCAAATCCCAGAATCCACCATAGATACCAATTCGTTTTGCCCGGACGTTTCCCTTGAGATCAAAGGGGAAAAGTTCCTAGTCGACTTAATCATTCTAGGAACCCAAGGTATAGATGTTATACTGGGTATGAATTGGCTAGCCAAGTACCGTGGTCGAATTGACTGCGCCAGAAGGGCTGTATCCCTCACCACCGACAAAGGAGTAGAAGTGGAGTATGTGTCAGAAACCAGTCGACCCCAACCAGGATGTCATGAGAGCATAGCTCGACCCACCCTAGATGAGATCCGTGTTGTTCGCTTGTTCCGAGATGTCTTCCCTGAAGAATTGCCTGGTATGCCGCCAGACCGGGATATTGAGTTCATCATTGAACTTATCCCAGGAACAGCCCCTATATCCCAAAGGCCTTATCGGATGAATCCGGAAGAACTGGTTGAGTTGAAGAAGCAGTTAGCAGATATGCTCAGCAAAGGACTTATTCGCCCAAGCGCTTCACCCTGGGGATCACCCATTATTTTTGTGGATAAGAGAGACGGTACCACACGCCTGTGTGTGGATTATCGCAAGTTAAATGATGTGACCATTAAGAACAAGTATCCCCTTCCAAAGATCGAGGATCTGTTCGATCAAATGAACGGAGCCCGAGTCTTTTCCAAGATCGATCTTCGGTCAGGATATCATCAGTTAAAAATCCGAGAGACAGACATTCCCAAGACTGCCTTCACCACCCGCTACGGTTTATTTGAATACACCGTAATGTCCTTTGGTCTGACCAATGCTCCAGCCTATTTTATGAATCTCATGAAAAAGATCTTCATGGAGTATCTTGACAAGTTCGTGGTAGTTTTCCTCGATGACATCCTTATTTCCTCCAAAACCGAAGAAGAGCATGCTGAACACCTGCGTCTAGTTTTAGCAACCCTCCGAGAACACCAGTTGTATGCCAAGCTTAGCAAGTGTGAGTTTTGGCTCAGTGAAGTAGCATTTCTCGGACATGTTGTGTCTGCGGGAGGAATTTCTGTTGACCCAGAGAAGATCCAAGCCATTGTGAACTGGGAAGCCCCAACTAGTGTGACCGAAATCCGAAGCTTTCTCGGACTAGCGGGTTACTACCGCAAGTTCGTGGAAGGATTCTCCAGTATAGCCAAACCCCTGACCCAACTGCTGAAAAAGGACAAGAAGTTTGAATGGACTCAGAAGTGTGAAGAGAGTTTCCAGGAATTGAAGAAGAGATTGACCTCAACCCCCGTCCTGATTATGCCAGACGTCACCAAGAGTTTCGACGTGTATTGCGATGCATCACGCCTCGGACTTGGTTGCGTTCTGATGCAAGAAGGCAAGGTGGTGTCGTATCTGTCTCGGCAGTTGCGACCACATGAAGAGAACTACCCAACCCATGACCTGGAGTTAGCCGCTGTTGTTCTTGCTCTGAAGACGTGGCGCTCCTATCTGGCGGGACATCGTTGTGAGATCTATACGGATCATAAGAGCTTGAAGTATATCTTCACCCAGAAGGAGTTAAATCTGCGACAGAGAAGGTGGATGGAATTAATCAAGGATTATGATATCGGTATCCATTATCACCCTGGAAAGGCTAACGTAGTTGCCGATGCCCTTAGTCGCAAACCCTGCACCCTGAATGCCCTGATCCAAGCAGAACAGCCAGCCCTGTTCAAAGAGTTCAAGGATTTTGGACTAGAGCTTGTTAGCCGCGGTTATCTCGCCAATATAGAGTTAGCCCCAAACCTGATAGATCAAATCAAGGAAGCCCAGAAAGGTCATGAGAGCATAGAAGGAATTAAGAAGAAGATTTCTCTCGGTAAAGCGCCTGGTTTTACCGAAGGTGCTGAAGGAGTGTTGAGATTCAATGGTCATATCTGTGTACCCAATGTCACGGAACTTAAGGAGTTAATCCTAAAGGAAGCCCACGAGACCCCCTATTCAATCCACCCCGGCGGAACCAAAATGTACCAAGACCTTCGTGAGAGATTTTGGTGGCACGGAATGAAGCGAGAGATTGGTGTTTTTGTAGCCAAGTGTGATATCTGTCAGCGAGTCAAGGCTGAACATCAGCGACCCGCTGGATTGCTTCAACCCTTGAAAATTCCCGAGTGGAAGTGGGATGAGATTGGAATGGATTTTATCACCGGACTTCCAAGATCCAACCGAGGCCATGACTCAATTTGGGTCATCGTTGATAGACTAACCAAGGTTGCCCATTTTATTCCCGTCAACACCACCTATCGGGGAAATCAGTTAGCAGACCTGTATATTTCCAGAATAGTAAGCCTGCATGGTGTGCCTAAGAGGATTGTATCGGATAGAGGCACGCAATTCACCTCAAGGTTCTGGAAAGCCCTACACGAAGCCCTCGGAACCAAGTTAGCATTTAGCACAGCTTATCATCCCCAGACCGGAGGCCAAACTGAGAGAGTGAACCAGATATTAGAGGACATGCTTCGCGCGTGTGTTTTATCCTATGGATCCAAGTGGGAAGATTGTCTTCCATTTGCAGAGTTCTCCTACAACAATAGTTACCAGTCTAGTCTGCAAATGGCCCCTTTTGAAGCCCTATACGGCAGAAAGTGTCGTACGCCCCTGAATTGGTCCGACACCGGAGAAGGCAAACTGTTTGGACCAGATACCCTCCGTGAGGCTGAGGAACAAGTCCAACTTATCCGTGAGCGACTCAAAACTGCCCAATCCCGTCAGAAGAGTTACGCTGATCCCAAGCGTCGTGATGTCACCTTCAGTATCGGAGATTATGTCTATCTCCGAGTGACACCCCTTAAAGGAATGCAGCGTTTCCATGTCAAAGGAAAATTGGCACCAAGATATATTGGACCCTTTAAGATCATTGCCCGTCGAGGAGAAGTGTCTTATCAACTGGAGTTGCCTCAAGAGTTAGCAGATTACCACGATGTCTTCCACATTTCCTTGCTCCGGAAATGTCTTGAAGTTCCTGACCAGCCTGATGTTTTCAAAAACATCGACCACCATTCCATCGACCTGAATCAAGATCTGACTTACCGTGAGAGACCCATCAAGATTCTCGACGAAGATGTTCGTCTTACCCGAAGGCGCGCGATCAAGTTCTACAAGGTCCAGTGGACTAACCACTCTGAAGATGAAGCAACTTGGGAACGCGAAGACTATCTTAGAAGCGAATTCCCAAACCTCTTTAGTGCCCAAACCTAGCAAATCTCGGGACGAGATTTATTTTAAGGGGGGAAGGATCTGTAACACCCCAAATTAATATTATGAAATATTATATCCAAAAATGTGGGCCAACAAAAACTTTTATGAATTAATCTGTGTTGATGTCTTATTGTTGCTTGTGATAAGTATTTCTTGTGAATGTGTTGCTTGTTAGCCCTAATTAAAAATTTGAAGAAAAGAAAACAAACAAAACAAAATATAAAACAATACAAATAATGTGACACATGTCACACTATTTCCCAAATTAAGAAATCTATTTACTTTCAAACCAAATTCAATGGAGGGGTAATATAAACCCTCTTATTTTAGTTCCACAACTTTTCCCTCTTTAAATATTCAATTCAAAAACTTAAATTCAAATTTATATTTCTTTCTTTATCTAATTCCAATCACAAAATGTGCTATTTTGCACTTGCTCAATAAATAATTAAAGTGCACAACAAATACTTGCAAACATGTGTGAAACAAATTATAAAAATAAAATTCAAATATTTGAATTTAATTTTGGTTCAGGCATTTCGCCGAACACCTTGTGGACGCCGCCAGGGGACAGGCCGCCGTGCGCACGTCGCCGTGGTCGGCGCGGTGGAAGGAGGAGGTGTCGACGCCGTGGCGACCCGCGCCGTGCCCCCCCCCCCCTCTCTCCTTCGCTCTCCTGCTCCCTTGGACGCAGACACCGGCACCGCAGCACCCCCGCTCCCCCCTTGCACGCGCCCGTGCCGCCGCTCGCCATGGCCGACCCGCAGACACCACGGCCGACCTCGCCGCTCCACGACGTCCCAGCGCCAGGCCCCCCCCCCCTCTCTTCTCACCTCTCTGTCCCCTCGCAGCGCAGCAAGGCCACCCAGCAGCAGCCCGCACGCGCCGAGGCCGCGACGCGCCGCGCACGACATGCGCCGCCCGGACACGCTCCACGGCCGGCCCCCCCCCACGTCGACCTCGCCAGCAGCCTCCACGCCACCCCCCCCCCCTTGCCTATTTGGTTCCCCGAGCACCTCGCAGCCTAGCAGCACCCCGCGCCAACCCTGCGGCGATCCGGCACGCCCTCGGGTGCCCCTGCGCCGCGTCCATCGTGCGCCGGCCCGCCGCTATATAAGCCGCCCCGAGCCCCCATTGCTCCACACTCCACCACCGCCCCTCTCGCCTGCTCCCCTCCACTCCCCACTCACCGTACGCCGCTAGGAAGGGCAGAACCGCCGCCGCGAGCTCACTGCTGCTCGTGGCCGTGCTCGACGGCCCGAGGTAAACGACGACACGGCCGCGCCGTGCCGCGGTCTCTTCTCTCTCTCTTCTCCCCTCCCTGGCCCTCTCCGCGACTCCGCACCGCCTCACCCTCACGCGCCCGCCTCTTTCCTGTCCAGGGACGCCGTCGATTGCTCGCCGGAGTCCGTGCCGCGCCGCGGAAGGAGGAGCTCGACGCCGTCGCCGCCAGGAGCCTCCCCAGCCCACGTAACCTCGCCCACGAGTTTCCCCGAGCCGCCGCACCCCTCCTGCATCATCGCCGCAGCCTCCCGAGCCTCGAGGTGAGCCATCCATCCACCTCGCCGTCGCCGGGGCCACGGCGCCGCCCGATTTAGGTCGTCGCCGGCGTGCCCCATCCTCGGCCGTTGGATCTTAGATCCACGGTAGCATACCGTTTCGTTTAAACAAAAAGAAACTGACGAGTGGACCCCACCCGTCAGATTTTTAAACATTTCCCAGCGCGCGCACTGTTTTTTGTTGAGTCACTGACGAGTGGACCCCACCCGTCAGGATTCTCAACATTATCCACTCAGAGTTTAAATTCGATTTTTGGAATTAATTAGAAATCAGTACTGGATTAAACTTTGAAATTCCATAACTTGAAATTTATAACTCCAAATAAATCAAATCCAAATGTTCTGGAAAGCTTATGAAATTGTCTATCCAACCCAAGTAGTTTCACCTCATTTGGATAACTAATAAAAATATAGTATTAAAAATGCCAAATAAGGTTTAAAATATAAACTTGTTTGTTTCTGATAGTCTGTTAGGCCAAATTAGTTAAGACCAATTTTATTGGATCACATTTAGTCATGGTTAGTCACCCCTAAAAGGATTTAATTTTTTAGATCAACAGAACTTAATTAGTAGCTAAAACTTGATTATTAAGCTTCTGAATTCAAACCATTGTGTAGGGAGTTTGGTAACTCCAAATGAACCAAATCCAATTGTGTTATATTCTACACATCAGTAGCTTTCTGTAGAAATTTAGTTTGTATTTTTGTGATCAACAGAACTTAAGTTATGTAATTAAACATGTTCAACTAGTTTCTGCCCTAATTAAGATATAATTGAATAATGGCTAATTCAATTAAATTGAAACCAAATTGTATTGTTTGATATATGAAGTGGCTATTTAGAGTAGTTGAGATTGTATTGTTGTGGTGATTGATTGAGTAGGTTAGTGATTGTTTGTATTGCTTGATTGTGTATTAGACGAGAACGTTGCCGGATATATCGAGGAGGAAGGATTTGTGGAACCTGAAGATCAAGACCAGGATCACTTTGCCGAGCAAGGCAAGCTACTCTCTGAGCTTGCACCCTAATACATGCATCTATTTTTACAAAGTCATTTTAAAGCAAAGGTTTTTATAAAATCTTTTCAAAAAAAAAAAATATGTGGAAATTATTTTGCCACCCTATGTAGAAGTATATGATAAATTATAGGATGGGAAAAATAAAGATTTTTTTTTTCAAAACTCCTTTGAAACCTCGTGTGGCTATGAAGCACCAAGATGTGGTGGTGAATTGAAGAAAAGGAGAATGGTGGTTTTGATAAAACGCACATTGTGTCTTGGTACTTACGTCAATCAGCCGATACTCTGTGCGACCACATTTACCCACATATGGGAAAGGGCTTAGTCATATAGTTTGCTCATATTAGTATGGGATACCTCATCAACGGAGATGACTCCGTTATGCATGAGGGGGATGGTTTGATGACCTACCCCTGACCTGGGTCCTCGCTCAAACTCTAAGAGTAGATAAGGAGGAGGATAGAAGGATGTCCCCTATACACCGCCAGATAAAACCTATGAGTCCTCACACTTAGATTCCGACGGGCTGGGTTAAGTTTCGATGGAAGGTATCATATGGGCAGGATCCTATACTAGCATGAGCAAAGGACAGACTAGGATCGGTGACTCAACTTCGCATACACCTGGTATGGCGAGACGTGGCTGACACGATGAGTTATCGGATGAGTGTGGGAAAAGCGTGCTACCTCTGCAGAGGGTTAAAACTATTCGAATAGCCGAGTCCTCGGATATGGACAGTTGAGAGGCCCTACTTTGACCATGTGCAAGTTTTGGAAAAAGGTTTGAGTTCTAAAAATAAAAGGAGGTGGAGAACGTTCCATACACCTATACCCACGGATCGGTATGAGGTTGTTGGAGATTATATACCATGATGGTTTACGGTCGGAAAAGGAGGAGTTTTTGGAGAAAACTAATAAAACTGAGATATTAAGAGTAGTTATAATCTTCTTACCTTCTTCAACAAAGATACAGAGATGTTTTAATAAATAAAAGTGTGAAACTAAAAATGAGACTAGTGCACTGATGTTGGAGTAGTTTGCAAGTACATTCAAATGTACTCATACTAGTTTTGTCCCTGGCTATTGTCGTAGCCAGACTTCGAGGAGCACTACGCCCAGGAGGAGTATGGCGACATCTATGCCAACTGAGGATCTTCATAAGTCGACTGCCTGTCGGGTCATCACTAGGATTTGATGTCTACTACGCCTTAGCTTCCGCTGATTATTTTGGTTTGGCCCATGAAGGCACCTATGTAAGACTAGGTCTAAATGACCGTTTATGTAAGACTTTAATTCGGTATTGTAATGGATGTAAACTTTGGTATTCAGTTCGGATTATGTGCAACGACAGACTGATCACGGGATCGTTGTGTTAAACATAATCGGGTATTTCGGACAGCTAGTCCGGGGTCCCCACAATTAAGCCCCTTACGATCTATACAATTATAGATTGAATGCCTAATACTTCTAACTTCATTCATAGAAAATTTAATCACTTAAATAATCCTTTACACTCTACTAGAGGATCTGTGTCATTCAATATGTCGTTACATACAAAATCACAAATGACACCTAGCTCCCACTCAAATATGCCTTCCGCATATAAGATCAAGGAAAGCTACTTAGCTCCCACTCAAATATGCCTTCCGCATATAAGATCAGGAAAAGCTACTTTGCTCCCACTCACTTCTTTGCAAATGCAAGTCTCTTCAACTATTTTGGACAACTCCAAAATCCTTTGATCACATCATCAAAGTGAAGATTCCAGCTCCGATATGCTTGCTTCAGCCCATGAATGGACAACTGAAGTTTGCATACATGTTTAGCATCCTCAGGATCACCAAACCATTATTGTACTGATTACAACTCTTTCTTAGTGACACTATTAAGAAACATGGTTTCCTTATCCTTCTATCAATTTCTCATTCGAAATTATAGTAATTGCTAAACGACCCAGAATAGATTTAGGCTTCGCCACTTGAGACAAAATCTCATTGTGGTCAACATTTGAATCTGTCGGAACTGTTTCACGACAAATCGATCCTTATCATTGTCTACTCTCTCATAAAATTTCATATTCTGTTAACATCCTAGATGCCATCAAGAAGATCTCCCAAGTCAATACCTGGTAATCGTACATGGATTTTATCTCGGATCATATATGACTCATAGCCATTTCTCGGACTTAGGTCTACCATTTCTTCTTCGTAGTTCGTAGGTCTGTCATATTCCATTAATATGACCTTCATAACAAGATTGTCGTAACACACAGTGTGGAACACAACCTCGTATGCCTACGTTCTTAGTATGAGCTCAGAGCATCATGATCTTGTATCATTAGCCTTTTTCAAGCTGTGGAGCATGACACCGAAAACACTTTCGGTTGCGCCACTCTGATGTCTGGAGAGAAAGTTCATCAACTTTGTCTTGCTCTACTTTCTTTCTCACTTATACCCTTGGACAAGAAACTATTTCTTTCACAAGGTATATCCCGGCAACGATTTTTCCTATATTGTGAGACATGTACCCAACTAACTCTTTAGGTACACTACAAAGATTAATCCATTTTAGGTTTGATCACATCAAAACACTAAATTGCTGAAACGACAATCTAGGCTAAAAGCCATGCCATCACTAATATGGTATTGTCTCCATGGATTTAAATGGTTTCCCTATTATCTAACGTGAGTGTTACGTTTCTACCATACAACTCTAATGATCACAATAATTCGGTAAGAGATTTATTTACCACACACTATCCGATAGGGTGCGATTACGACGTCCTAACATACCATAACACTATGGTGTTCCATGCGACGTAATTTGTGGAACTCTTCTCACAAGTCTTCCAATGACGTGCCAACATTATAACTCAAATCTTTATTTCCTCGATCTGTATCGCGGGAATTAGATTTTCTTGTTAAATTTATTTCCTACTTCATTCTGAACTTGTTTGATCGAATCAAAATTTTCAGGCCAACATTCCCTGAGTGGATATTCACATATCTACTTGGAATATTCATGAAGTCTATGAAATAAAGACTTCCACTTCACGTTAAAGTACTTCATTGATTCACATACACCCATATGCACGATTCTCAACAAGTCATACTCAAAACGTTCAGCGAAGTTCGCGAAATAAAGGTCTCCACTACCCGTTAATTACTTCATTGAACCACATACATCTATATGCATGACTATCAATAAGTTATATGCCCGTTTTCCGAAAACGGTGTCTTAGTTATTTTGCAAGTGTCAAAAGATCAAATCTAAGGACTTGTAGATCCATCCGGTATGGAGCTAATTCATTGACTATAACATTGACATGAATTAAACGGTAGTGCCACACATATGTGGTGTCTTTATTAAGTTTGTATCCTTTGGCATTAATATTATGAATGTGGGAGCTTCTACCATCTAAATTCAAATCGGCATATGATCATTACTTCATAAATATAGGACAACGAATTTGTCACTAATATATATGAACAATTGTCTCGCTAGAGGAGACACACTTATAACGATCATACTAACAGGCGATCATAAAGAATTTATTCAAATGGTAGATCTAGAGGGAGAGTGTCTATGGCCATCACAACAATTTGTCTGCCATTATCAACACGCAATGTCGCCTCATCCTTTCAAGCCACTCAAGCAGTAAACCTGGTTTTCATAAAACATGACTAGTATCAAAACTTAGTCACTACTGCGAGTACTTGCTTAGCTAAAACATTCACAACATGTATATCATATATACACCATCATCATTGATGACTTCCGGCGATCTGTTTCATCTTCTTGATACTTCCAACGTAATCAAGAACCATGAAGGTGATCGATTCTCCTTGCATGACATAGTCTATGACATAGCATTTGCACTTGGCAACGACGTCTGTCATCCAGTGATCGAGCTGAGCGAGGCGTCTCAATGTTCATCAAGTATGACCATATGTCATCAAGTATGACTGCCACGTGCTCCTTCAATGTGTGTATTCTCTTCCATCTTGGTTGAGAAGACAATCAGTCAACGTACTGATAAACTTCATCAACCCAACTTTAGGGGTACCCCGAGTTTAGCGACCATCTCATATGTTCGCGATCTAATAACTCGTACCCACCGTTGGTTCTCTATGGCAGAGATCATAGCATACACTGGACTATGATGATATCATCCGCACGAAATCTGATAATCCAAATTATCTTTTGTTAGCGGAATCTCCGGGTTTATCTCCTAGCGGGTATTGTATCACAAAGAGCTAACGGTTTAAACAAGGAGTATCCTCAAGCTAAAGTATAAAACTATGAAGTTTGGACCCAACCTTTTAAGTTTCTCAATCGCAGGAATGCGCCTAATTTTAAAAGATGCTATTACAATGGTTAATATCTACAAAGGTTTGCAAAACAGACTTTGTTCATTATATTTTGAGTTCTAGTATTTTAGAAAATAACTATCCGAACTCCCACTCAAACGAACATCCCTCCTGGTCGTTTAAGCGATTACACGACCCCCATCCATTGCACAACCCCTCATCGTCAGAGCCGGCAGCACAACTTCAAGGGTAGACCATTGTCAATCACAACAACTCTGTGACTCATGCTCGACCTTTCGGCCTCCGTGTTCCGAGGCCATATCTGCATATGCTAGGCTCGCCACAATAACCTCCACGTAACGCTTGTGCAACATGGCTTACACCCACTGTATGCGAACGACGATATGTCTGACACCCGATCGTCACGGCCTGCCTCATAACGTAGAACTTTCTTGGTGGTGCTCGTTGGAGGAAGAACACTAGTGGTATTATGAAGGGATCATCTTATATATAACTACCGCCGCGTAACTAATATATATACTAATATATATAATCACACAATATAAGATGCACACAATAACATCAAATGTAATGCGATGTGATATAGTCCATTGCGCCATGGTCTTCTTGGCGCCCGCAGTTCATAAACAATTTAATAAACCTACCTTGACCATATCACATTGCCCCTGCAAAATAAAGTTAGACGCTTCTACTTTATCTTTTGCATATTTTACGTGGCTGGGGCTTTCGTAAAAAGAACCGCTTCTTACCTACGAACTTATGGCCACAACAACGATCCAATAATTGCATGTTTAAGCATCCCTTTCGGGCCCTCCATTGAAAATGCAAGACCAACTAAAGAGAGAGAGACAGACACCCGCCAGCCACAGATACGGTACAAGCCGTATGTCAGTAGTGGAATCAGTCTCGCGTAAGCGTACGCGTAAAGTCGGTCCGGGCTGCTTCATCAACTCGATGCCGCTGGAATCACAAGTGCACGCTAGAGGGTAGCAAATAACAGGAACGGTGCCCCCGTGCAGAACACGGGTTCTAACAGCGTACAGCTATATCTACGATAGATCGGCTCTGATACCACTGAAGGGGATCGCAGGCAGAAAACAAAATTTTTCCTATCGGCGATAACCTTAAACTAGCCAGAATCTACACTATGCAGATATAGAAGTACGGCGGATATCGGAATACATACCATTGTAGACCGAAAAGCGGGGATTACGCTCCCGCACAAGCGTTGACGACGAAGACGACGTAGCCGACCTCTAGGTCGCGAAGAACTCGGCGCGACGAAGACGATGAAGATGACCTCGAGGTCGGGTGGAGGAAGTAGGCCTCCGAGTACCGCTAGCGCAGCACCTCGCAGGGTGTTACACACATACGGTGGAGACGACGGCCTCCGAAGCTCCAGTCCAGGACGAGCAGCGGAAGACTTGGACCGGAACACCAGCAGCGCGGCAGCGGGCTATGGTGGAGAGAGAACTCTCATCCTCCTCGGCGCAACTCCGACAAAGGGAATCACGAGATCGAGGAGAAATCGAGAATTAATTGGTTGAATTAAAAGGCCAGGGGTGCCCCTCTATATAAAGGCTCCCGGGGGGAGCCAACCTTGCCAGCCAGGCAATGTGGGACTATCCCACATGCCTGGTTCGGCCAAGGACAGCCGCCGGCCCTAGGTGGGCCCCATTTGGCCCACCTAGGCCGGCCCTCCCCCAATCCGAAGCCCTGGGGGGACTTTCCCCCCCTCATGGGCCTTCTTTCCACCAGAAGGCCCATTTAGGGAAATCAGCCTTTAAAAATTCGAAAATAAATATATAAAATCATATTTAAATATTAATTACACTAATTAATATCAAACATATTATATATAATTTATTCTAGCTCCCAAAACTATTTCGTCGCTGCCCGATCTCCATCGGACCATTCCCGGGACGTTCCCGGTGATCTCTTTCCTTTCCGGTTGTCTTGTCGAAACCCCTTAAGTGTTTTACCCTAGCGGTTCGATATAATAACAGACATGATCGAGACTCCTCTCTGATCAATGATTAACTCGTAGGCCTGGACCCCATGAATTTACCCCTGTGATATAACGAATGACTTTCATCTATCAAACCTGGACGTCGAGTCTTAAACCTTTTGTCATAGCGATACTTAGCGTGTCCGAGCATCGTTCATAGATATCTCCATACCTAGCATGATCTCGTTACCGACAACACTATCTTCTACTCGTCTATGATCTTATGTCAGCTGGTGACCCAGTCACATGTTTGCAAACTCATTTGACATAATCTCACCGAGTGGGCCCTAGAGTATCTATCCGGCTATTCGGACTGACAAATCCCGCTCTTGACCCCTCGTCTCAACTACCCCTTTCCGATACCCAAAAGTATCACCGTTATTGTCACACTATATAAGATATGACGTTTGGTGCGATCAAAGTATCTTCCAGGAATAACAATAAGAGTTGGTCTCACGGTCAAAGGCGTAATGACTACGTCCTACAAATTATGGGTAAGTCCATCACATCGTTCCACCTAACGATATGACTCCATTGCCGACAGACGCCATGTCTCATGATCGGGAAACCTCGATCATCAATCGCGCAATGAAACTAGTCTTAGCAGAGGCAACTAGGGACCTGGTTGTTTATCTACCACACCTGTATTAATGTTTCCGCTTAATACAGTTATAGCATGGTATAAAACATATAATGAACAATTGGAATATAACCAATAAACTATGTTTATTAAGTGCCTCTAGGGCATATTCCCTTCATAGTTCACTTAGGAACGAAAATGGTTCATTACACTTGGGTTTGCCAAGCTAACGTTCCTTCCATGTCGAGGCATGGGGACCACCCATTAGTGGCTGAGATTCACTGCGGCCTGCGGTGGCTCGTTAGCAGGAGAGCTCGGAGGGCTGACCCTCAGGAGAAGCTTTGAGAAGCTTGGAGGTGAAGCCGTGGGCTTTCCTCTAGAGACAAAAATGTCTGACGTGACAATGATCACGGGCGTGACAATGATCACGGGTAGAACTTGCGTAGATGCGCGATGTTCCACGGGTTCTTGATGGGGATGCCGTCTTCAGTCTCGAGGCGTACGGCGCCAGGCCTGGCGATGTGGGAGACCCTGTAGGGGCCTTCCCACATCGGTGAGAGCTTGTGGAGGCCTTCTCTGGAGAGGATTCGCCTGAGGACGAGGTCGCCCGCCTCGAGAGTGCATGAGCGCACATGGCGGCTGTGGTAGCGTCGCAGGTCCTGCTGGTACTTTGCCGCTCTGAGGGCGGCACGGCGGTGCAGTCCCTCGAGAAGCAGCAGGTCGTCGTTGTGGAGGTCCTCTTGGGTGTCCTCGTTGAAGGCAAGGACCCGTGGGGACCCGTGCTTGATTTCTGCGGGGAGGACTGCTTTGGCTCTGTAGACAAGGGCGAACGGTGTTTCACCCGTGGGCCTTGAAGAGGTTGTGCGCATGGACCAGAGCACAGATGGGAGCTCGTCGATCCAGCCCTTGCCGTGACCCTTGAGGATGTTGAAGCTTCTGGTCTTGAGGCCCTTAAGGACTTCCACATTTGCTCGCTCGGCCTGACCATTGCTCCGTGGATGGGCCACCGAGGCGAAGCAGAGCTTGATGCCGAGTTTTTCGCAGTAAGCCCGGAAGATGCCGCTGGTACTGCTTGGCGTGGTACTGGCAGGCGTCGCAGGCTTGGACGATGGTGACCGCATCTTGAAGCCCTTGTGGCCAGTAGAACCCGCTTCTTAAGACCTTGCCTGCGAGGGTGCGCGCACACGAGTGGTAGCCGCACTCTCCGCTATGGATATCCTTGATCAGCATTCGGCCTTCCTCGGGAGGGACGCATTTGAGCGCGATGCCGTTTGGGCGCTTGCGGTAGAGGTCTCCCTCGAGGATGCAGTAGGATTTCGCATGTCGAGCGATTCGCTCTGCTTCCGCATCTTCTTCGGTGAGGATTCCCTTCACCAGGTAGTCTTTGAGCTCGTCAATCCAGCCTGTTTCTTGGTGAGCCGCCGTCAGCAACAGGCGCTCCCCCGTGTGGGGGCCACAGTCGGGTGCCCCAGCTTCAGGAGGTGGTGGGAGCGCTTCGTCCGTGCTTGTGGCTGTAGTCTCTTGAGGCTGCTTGATGGATGCCTTGGTGAGGCGTTCTTCAAAGACGCCAGCCTGCTGTGCTTGCCTTCGCGAGGCTCGCTTGGCGATGTCGTCGGCCTCCTGGTTCTCTTTCCTCGGGATGTGCATGAGCTCCATGCCCCTGAAGTGCTTCTCATGCTTGCGGACCTCTTCAAGGTACGCGGCCATGTGGTCGTCTTTAGGCGTGTAGCTTTTGTTGGAGAAGTTGACAAGCAACTGGGAGTCGCCTTTGACGAGTAAATGCTTGACGCCTAGAGCGATGGCGGCTCTTAGGCCGGCGAGGAGGCCCTCGTTTTCAGCGATGTTGTTGGAGATCTTGTCGATTGTGAAGCACAGCTGGACGGCGTAGTAGAGCTTGTCGCCTTTGGGCGAGGTCAAGACGACGCCTGCCCCGCCATTGCGGCAGGCGAAGGCTCCGTCAAAGTGCATGGTCCAGTGGCTGGGCATTGTGTCTCCAGAGGGCTCGGCCTCTTCTCCCCGAGGCTCTTCAGGGCTTGGGTCAGTCCATTCGGCGACGAAGTCCGCCAGCGCTCTTCCCTTGATGACTCTTGTGGTGTCGAAGCGCAAGTTGAATGGCTGCAGCTCTATGTTCCATCCCGCGACACGGTCTGTGGCGTTGGGATTGTGCAGGATCTGCTCCAGGGGGAAGGAAGTGACCACCGTGATGGGATGGCCCTAGAAGTAATGTCGCAGCTTCCTGGAGGCGATGAGGAGAGCGACGAGAAGCTTCTGCTGCATTGGGTACCGCTCCCGAGCATCCCGCAGTACCGTACTGACAAAGTACACGGGGTGCTCGACAAGGGTTGTTGTGGGGACCCCGGACTAGCTGTCCGAAATACCCGATTATGCTTAACACAACGATCCCGTGATCAGTCTGTCGTTGCACATAATCCGAACTGAATACCGAAGTTTACATCCATTACAATACCGCATTAAAGTCTTACATAAACGGTCATTTAGACCAAGTCTTACATAGGTGCCTTCATGGGCCAAACCAAAATAATCAGCGGAAACTAAGGCGTAGTAGACATCATATCCTAACAATGACCCGACAGGCAGTCGACTTATGAAGATCCCTAGTTTGCATAGAAGTCGCCATACTCCTCCTTGGCGTAGTGCTCCTCCATGTCTGGCTACGACAATAGCCAGGGACGAAACCATTATGAGTACATTTGATTGTACTCGCAAACTACTCCAACATGAGTATGCACTAGTCTCATTTTAATTTCATACTTTTATTTCTTTAAAACATCTCTATATCTTTGTTGAAGAAGGTAAGAAGAATTTTATAACTACTCTTAATATAATGTCCCATTTTATTAGTTTCTCCAAAACTCCTCCTTTTTCTGACCATAACCCGCCATGGTTCATGGTCTCCAACAACCTCATACCGATCCGTTGGTATAGGTGTATGGAACATTCTCCACTTCCTTTTCTTTTTAAAACTCAATTCTTTTCAAAACTTGCACATGGTCAAAGTAGGGTCTCTCAACTGTCCATATCCGAGGACTCGGCTATTCGAATAGTTTTACACTCTGCAGAGGTAGCACGCTTTTCCCACATCCATCCGGTAACTCATCGTGTCAACCACGTCCCGCCATACGAGGTGTATGCGAAGTTGAGACACCGATCCTAGTCTGTCCTTTGCTCATGCTAGTATAGGAACCTGCCCATATGATACTTTCCATCAACACTTAACCCAGCCCGTCGGGATCTAAGTGTGAGGACTCATAGTTTTGTCTGGCGGTGTATAGGGGACATCCTTCTATCCTCCTCCTTATCTTTTCATAGAGTTTGAGCGAGGACCCAGGTCAGGGGTAGGTCATCAAACCATCCCCTCATGCATAACGGAGTCATCTCCGTGGATGAGGTATCCCATACTAATATGAGCAAATTATATGACCAAGCCCTTTCCCATATGTGGGTAAATGTGGTCGCACAGGGTATTGGCTGATTGACGTAAGTACAAAGACACAATGTGCGTTTTATCAAAACCACCATTCTCCTTTTCTCCACTTCAACACCAACATCTCGGTGCTTCATAGCCACACAGGGTTTTTAAAGGGGTTTTGAACAAAATAATCTTTATTTTTCCCATCCTATAATTTGATATAATTTATCTTATTTTTCTACATAGGGGGGGGGGGGCAAAATAATTTCCATATACTTTTTTAAAAAGGCTTTTAGAAAATCTTTGCCTTAAAAGTGAATCATGTTATAAAAAAAATAGATGCATGTATTAGGGTGCAAGCTCAGAGAGTAGCTTGCCTTGCTCGGCAAAGTGATCTTGGTCTTGATCTTCAGGTTCCACGAATTCTTCTTCCTCGATAGATCCGACAATGTTCTCGTCTAATTCACAATCAAGCAAATACAAACAATCACTAACCTACTCAATCAACATCACAACAATACAATCTTGAATGCTCTAAATAGCCATTTCATACATCAAGCAACACAATTTGGTTTCAATTTAATTTGAATTAACCATTATTTAATTATGTCTTAATTATGGCAGAAACTAATTGAACATGTTTAATTACATATCTTAAGTTCTGTTGGTCACAAAAATACAAACTAAATTTCTACAGAAAGCTACTGATGTGTAGAAGACAACACAATTGGATTTGGGCCAATTGGAGTTACTAAACTCCCTACATAATGGTTTTAATCCAGAAGCTTAATAATCAAGTTTTAGCTATTAATTAAGTTATGTTGATCCTAAAATTAAATCCTCTTAGGGGTAACTAACCATGATTAAATATGATCCAATAAAATTGGTCTTAACTCATTTGGCCTAACAGAGTATCAGAAACAAACAAGTTTAGATTTTAAACCTTATGTGGTATTTTTAATAATACATTTTTATTATTTATCCAAATGAGGTGAAACCACTTGGGTTGGTTAGACAATTTTATAAGCTTTGCAGAACATTTTGATTTGATTTATTTGGAGTTATAAATCTCATGATATTGAATTTCAAAGTTTGAATCCAGTACTGAATTTCCAGAGTAATTTAAATTAGAAAACAGTTCTGTTCCGGGTAATGTCAAGAATCCTGACGGGTGGGGTCCACTCGTCAGTGACTCAACTGAAAACAGTGCGCGCGCTGGGAAATGTTTAAAACACTGACAGCGGGGCCCACTGGTCAGCGACTTAAAGCGCGAAGGGGTACGTTACCGTGGATCTGAGATCCAACGGCCGAGAAGCGAGCACATCGGCGACGACATAAAACGGGCGGCGCCGTGGCTCCGGCGACTTCTACGGTGGTCGGAGTCTCACCTAGGGGGCTCGGGAGGATGCGCGGGTGATGCAGATCGACGGCGGAGGCTCGGGGAAGGTCGTTGGACGAACGGCGCTTGCTGGGGATGCTCCAATCGACGGCGGCGAGCAGCTCCTTCTCCGCGGCCGTGCTCCAACTCCGGCGAGGCTCCTGCGTCGCTCCTGGGCACGAATCAGAGGGGAAAAAGGGGCGTGTGAGTGCGGGGTTCATGGAGAAGAGAGTGCAGGCCAGAGAGAAGAGAAAGGGAGGGTAGCACGGCTCGGCCGTGGTCGTCGTCTACCTCGGGCACGGCGAGCTCGAGGATGGCCACGGGCGGCTGTGGCTTCGCAGCTACGGCTCCGCCCTCTTGGCGGTGCACCAGCGAGTGTGGAGCGAGGGAGAGGCGGGGGTGTGGTGTGAGGGAAATGAGAGGGCTCGGGGGTGCTTTTAAGGACGAGGTTCGGCGCACGGTGGACGCGGTGCTGGAGCGGTCCAGAGGAGGCTAGGGCTCGCCATAGGGTGCGGTGCGGTGCGGCGACGGTGTCGGGGTGCAGAGGAGCAAGGTTGGCGCGTGGAGGCGAGCTGCGCATGCTCGACGTGGGGGACGGCCGTGAGGGCGCTCGGGCGGTGCACAACGTGCACGGCGCGTCGCGGGGGCTGCGGGTGCGGGCTGCTGCTGGACGCTCTGCTGCGCGGAGAGGGAGCAGAGGGGTGAGGAAGAGAGGGGGGGGCCTGGCGCGGCCAGCACGGCGTCGAGACCATCGTGGCCACAGTGCCGACCACGGCGACGTGCGCGCGGCTGCTGTCCCCTGCGTTCCTCCTCGTCCCCGCCCCGATTCCTCCGTTCCCGCGAGCGCAGTGAGGTGAGGGGAGTGAGGGAAACCTAACGGAGGCAGTGGCTTGCATCATCTGCTCGAAATCGCTCAAATTGATCTAGGATTTGGGTCGGTTTGGGAAGAACAGGGTGGTGATCACCATATGTTCGACGAAATGCCTGAACGTGCTATTTGATTATTTATGGGGCAAGTGCAACATAGCACATTTTGTGATTTGAATAAGATAAAGAAAGAAATAGAATTTAAATTTAGGTTTTTGAAATTAATATTTGGAGAGGGAAAAATTGTGGAAATAAAATGGGAGTGACCATATCACCACTCCTCTGAATTTTGTTTGAAATAAAATTAATTTCCCACTTGGAGAAATGGTGTGACATTTGTCACATTGTTTTTATTGTTTTATCTTTTGTTTTGTTTATTTTCTTTTCTTCAAGTTTTTAATTTAGAGCTAACAACCAACACATTCACAAGAAATAATTATCACAAGCAAAAATATGAAATCAACACATATTAATTCATAAAAGTTTTTGTTGGCCCACATTTTTGATATAATAATACTGATTATAATTTTGGGATGTTACAGATCCTTCCCCCCTTAAAATAAATCTCGTCCCGAGATTTGCTAGGTTTGGGTACTAAAGAGGTTTGGGAATTCGCTTCTAAGATAGTCTTCGCGTTCCCAAGTTGCTTCATCTTCTGAGTGGTTAGTCCACTGGACTTTGTAGAACTTGATCGCGCGTCTTCGGGTAAGACGAACATCTTCGTCGAGAATCTTGATGGGTCTCTCACGATAAGTCAGATCTTGATTCAGGTCGATGGAGAGGTGGTCGATGTTTTTGAAAACATCAGGCTGGTCAGGAACTTCAAGACATTTCCGGAGCAAGGAAATGTGGAAGACATCGTGATAATCTGCTAACTCTTGGGGCAACTCTAGTTGATAAGATACTTCTCCTCGACGAGCAATGATCTTAAAGGGTCCAATATACCTTGGCGCTAACTTTCCTTTGACATGGAAACGCTGCATTCCTTGAAGGGGTGTCACTCGGAGATAGACATAATCTCCGACACTAAAAGTGACATCACGACGCTTGGGATCAGCGTAACTCTTCTGACGGGATTGGGCAGTTTTAAGACGCTCACGGATAAGTTGGACTTGTTCTTCAGCCTCACGGAGAGTATCTGGTCCAAACAATTTGCCTTCTCCGGTGTCGGACCAATTCAGGGGCGTACGACACTTCTTGCCGTAAAGGGCTTCAAAAGGGGCCATTTGCAGACTAGACTGGTAACTATTGTTGTAGGAGAACTCTGCAAATGGAAGACAATCTTCCCACTTGGATCCATAGGATAGAACACACGCGCGAAGCATGTCCTCTAATATCTGGTTCACTCGCTCAGTTTGGCCTCCGGTCTGGGGATGATAAGCTGTGCTAAACGCTAACTTGGTTCCGAGGGCTTCGTGAAGTGCCTTCCAGAACCTTGAGGTGAATTGTGTGCCTCAGTCAGATACAATCTTCTTAGGCACACCATGCAGGCTTACTATTCTGGAAATATACAGGTCTGCTAACTGATTTCCCCGATAAGTGGTATTGACGGGAATGAAATGGGCAACCTTGGTTAGTCTATCAACGATGACCCAAATTGAGTCATGGCCTCGGTTGGATCTTGGGAGTCCGGTAATAAAATCCATTCCAATTTCATCCCACTTCCACTCGGGAATTTTCAGAGGTTGAAGCAATCCAGCGGGTCGCTGATGTTCAGCCTTGACTCGCTGACAGATATCACACTTGGCTACAAAAACACCAATCTCTCGCTTCATTCCGTGCCACCAAAATCTTTCACGAAGGTCTTGGTACATTTTGGTTCCGCCGGGGTGGATTGAATAAGGGGTCTCGTGGGCTTCCTTCAGGATTAACTCCTTAAGTTCCGTGATATTGGGCACAAAGATACGACCATTGAATCTCAACACTCCTTTAGCATCTTCGGTAAAACCGGGCGCTTTGCCGAGAGAAATCTTCTTTTTAATTCCTTCTATGCTTTCATGACCTTTTTGGGCTTCCTTGATTTGATCTATCAGGGTTGGGGCTAACTCTAAATTGGCGAGATAACCGCGGCTAACAAGCTCTAGTCCAAAATCTTTGAACTCTTTGAACAAGGCTGGCTGTTCGGCTTGGATCAAGGCATTCAGGGTGCAAGGTTTACGACTAAGGGCATCGGCAACTACATTAGCCTTTCCGGGGTGATAATGGATCCCAATATCGTAATCTTTGATTAATTCCATCCACCTCCTCTGTCGCAGATTTAACTCCTTCTGGGTGAAGATATACTTCAAGCTCTTATGATCCGTATAGATCTCGCAACGATGTCCCGCAAGATAGGGACGCCACGTCTTCAGAGCAAGAACAACAGCGGCTAACTCCAGATCATGGGTTGGGTAGTTCTCTTCATGCGGTCGCAACTGCCGGGACAGATACGACACCACTTTGCCTTCTTGCATCAGAACGCAACCAAGTCCGAGGCGTGATGCATCGCAATACACGTCGAAACTCTTGGTGACGTCTGGCATAATCAGGACGGGGGTTGAGGTCAGTCTCTTCTTCAATTCCTGGAAACTCTCTTCACACTTCTGAGTCCATTCAAACTTCTTGTCCTTTTTCAGCAGTTGGGTCAGGGGTTTGGCTATACTGGAGAATCCTTCAACGAACTTGCGGTAGTAACCCGCCAGTCCGAGAAAGCTTCGGATTTCAGTCACACTGGTTGGGGCTTCCCAGTCCACAATGGCTTGGATCTTCTCTGGGTCAACTGAAATCCCTCCCGCAGACACAACATGTCCGAGAAATGCCACTTCACTGAGCCAAAACTCACACTTTCTAAGCTTGGCATACAACTGGTGCTCTCGGAGGGTTTCTAAAACTAGACGCAGGTGTTCAGCATGCTCTTCTTCGGTCTTGGAGTAAATAAGGATGTCATCGAGGAAAACTACCACGAACTTGTCGAGGTACTCCATGAAAATCTTGTTCATGAGATTCATGAAATAGGCTGGGGCATTGGTCAGACCAAAGGACATTACGGTGTATTCAAACAAACCGTAGCGGGTGGTGAAGGCGGTCTTGGGAATGTCTGTCTCTCGGATTTTCAACTGATGATATCCTGTCCGAAGATCGATCTTGGAAAAGACTCGGGCTCCGTTCATCTGATCGAACAGATCCTCGATCTTTGGGGAGGATACTTGTTTTTAATGGTCACGTCGTTTAACTTGCGATAATCCACACACAGGCGTGTGGTACCGTCTCGCTTGTCCACAAAAATAATGGGTGATCCCCAAGGTGAAGCGCTTGGGCGAATAAGTCCTTTGCTGAGCATATCAGCTAACTGCTTCTTCAATTCAACCAATTCTTCCGGATTCATCCGATAAGGCCTTTGGGATATAGGGGCTGTTCCTGGGATAAGTTCAATTATAAACTCAATATCCCGGTCTGGCGGCATACCAGGCAATTCTTCAGGGAAAACATCTCGGAACAGGTGAACAACACGGATCTCATCTAGGGTGGGTCGAGCTATGCTCTCATGGCATCCTGGTTGGGGTCGACTGGTTTCAGACACATACTCCACTTCTATTCCTTTGTCGGTGGTGATGGATACAGCTCTTCTGGCACAGTCAATCCGACCACGGTACTTGGCTAGCCAATTCATACCAAGTATAACATCTATACCTTGGGTTCCTAGAATGATTAAGTCGACTAGAAACTTTTCTCCTTTAATCTCAAGGGAAATGTCAGGGCAAAACGACTTGGTCTCTAGGGTGGATTCTGGGATTTGGATGACCATGGGTTTGGGTAAGAGGTTCCCGACTAAACCTCCCTTAGCAACAAATTCTTGGGTAACAAAGGAATGGGTAGCACCAGAATCAAACAGAACAGTTGCAGGTACTGAGTTGACAAGGAACGTACCCAGCACAACATCTGGCGCATCCATGGCCTCTTCAGCATTGATGTGGTGCAGACGGCCCTTGGCAACAGCAACATTTCCGCGGGGTGCGGGTTTCTTGCCATTTCCATTACGGCCTTGGCCATTGTTCGGTGCCTGTGCATCGGGGCGTGGACCATTCTTCTTAGGATTGGGGCATTCTCTGGAGTAGTGACCCTTAGTGCCGCAATCAAAGCAGACAACATTGGCATTGCGGTTGAAGTTGTTAGAGTTCCCTACGGGACGGGTGTTGTTATTGAAGGGGATCGCAGGCAGAAAACAAAAAATTTCCTACGAACGATATCCTTAAACTAGCCAGGATCTACACTATGCAGATATAGAAGTACGGCGGATATCGGAATACATACCCTTGTAGACCGAAAAGCGGGGATTACGCTCCCGCACAAGCGTTGACGACGAAGACGACGTAGCCGACCTCTAGGTCGCGAAGAACTCGGCGCGACGAAGACGATGAAGATGACCTCGAGGTCGGGTGGAGGAAGTAGGCCTCCGAGTACCGCTAGCGCAGCACCTCGCAGGGTGTTACACACATACGGTGGAGACGACGGCCTCCGAAGCTCCAGTCCAGGACGAGCAACGGAAGACTTGGACCGGAACACCAGCAGCGCGGCAGCGGGCTATGGTGGAGAGATCCCCTCATCCTCCTCGGCGCAACTCCGACAAAGGGAATCACGTTATCGAGAGAGAATTCGGGAATTAATTGGTTGAATTAAAAGGCCAGGGGTGCCCCTCTATATAAAGGCTCCCGGGGGGAGCCAACCTAGCCAGCCAGGCAATGTGGGACTATCCCACATGCCTGGTTCGGCCAAGGACAGCCGCCGGCCCTAGGTGGGCCCGATTTGGCCCACCTAGGCCGGCCCTCCCCAAATCCGAAGCCCTGGGGGGACTTTCCCCCCCTCATGGGCCTTCTTTCCACCAGAAGGCCCATTTAGGGAAATCAGCCTTTAAAAATTCGAAATTAAATATATAAAATCATATTTAAATATTAATTACACTAATTAATATCAAACATATTATATATAATTTATTCTAGCTCCGAAAACTATTTCGTCGCTGCCCGATCTCCATCGGACCATTCCCGGGACGTTCCCGGTGATCTCTTTCCTTTCCGGTTGTCTTGTCGAAACCCCTTAAGTGTGTTACCCTAGCGGTTCGATATAATAACAGACATGATCGAGACTCCTCTCCGATCAATGATTAACTCGTAGGCCTGGACCCCATGAATCAACCCCTGTGATATAACGAATGACTTTCATCTATCAAACCTGGACGTCGAGTCTTAAACCTTTTGTCATAGCGATACTTAGTGTGTCCGAGCATCGTTCATAGATATCTCCATACCTAGCATGATCTCGTTACCGACAACACTATCTTCTACTCGTCTATGATATTATGTCCGCTGGTGACCTAGTCACATGTTTGCAAACTCATTTGACATAATCTCACCGAGTGGGCCCTAGAGTATCTATCCGGCTATACGGACTGACAAATCCCGCTCTTGACCCCTCGTCTCAACTACCCCTTTCCGATACCCAAAAGTATCACCGTTATTGTCACACTATATAAGATATGACGTTTGGTGCGATCAACGTATCTTCCAGGAATAACAATAAGAGTTGGTCTCACGGTCAAAGGCGTAATGACTACGTCCTACAAATTGTGGGTAAGTCCATCACATCGTTCCACCTAACGATATGACTCCATTGCCGACAGACGCCATGTCTCATGATCGGGAAACCTCGATCATCAATCGCGCAATGAAACTAGTCTTAGCAGAGGCAACTAGGGACCTGGTTGTTTTATCTACCACACGTGTATTAATGTTTCCGCTTAATACAGTTATAGCATGGTATAAAACATATAATGAACAATTGGAATATAACCAATAAACTATCTTTATTAAGTGCCTCTAGGGCATATTCCCTTCAGTTATTGGGGCGGTTGAAGTTGTTTGGGCGAGTAGGGAAATTGGGGCGTGGAGTTTGTGGTGGTCGATAGGCTGGTTTGGGGTTTTGTGGAAAGATGCGAGGCTTCTGGTTGCTCGAACCTTCCTGGGCACTCATTCTCCTCTTGCGACCTTCAAACATAGACTTGCGCTTGGTCTCCAGCTGGATGGCTTTATCCACAAGTGACTCCAAATCAAGAAAGTCATGGATAACCAAAGCACACTGCAACTCATCATGAAGTCCATTCATGAAACGCTCCATCTTCCTCTTCTCGGTGTCGGTGTCATCAGGAGCATACCGAGATAAGTCAGTGAACTCATCAAGATAACCGACCACATCTCTACTTCCCTGCCGCAACTTGCGGAATTCATCCTTCTTCCTCTCAATGAGTCCACCGGGAATGTGCTTCTTGCGGAACTTCTCCTGGAACTCGGCCCAGTTGATAACATGACCAGCTGGCTGGAGAGCCTTGGTAGCTTCCCACCAAGACCGTGCAGGTCCTGCAAGATAGTGGGTTGCATACAGCACTTTCTCAGGTTCTCCCACGGTAGCAACTTCCAGGTTGTTGTTAATGGTGCGAATCCAATCATCGGCCTCTAATGGGTGAAGTCCCTTGGAATAGGTGGGTGGGTTGGTCTTCTGAAAATCGCTCAAAGTAGACCGCTGATTTCCTTCGCCATTGCCATTGCCATTGTTGTTGTTGTTGTTGTTTTGGTGGTGATGGGTGGCAGCGATCTGCTGCAGGGCAGCGAGATGAGCTTGACGCTCCGCCCGGGCAGCTTGGTGTTCCTCCATGATAAGCGCAAGAAGTTGGGCGGTGGTTGGTTCCGGTGGTGGTGGTGGTCCTCCATCCGTGTTGGAGCGACGAGTGTCCACCATCCTGAAGCACACCGGGTATAAGAGGCAAGGCAAAAGGTTTCGACCAAGGGAAAAGGTCGGTTTCGCATAGTGGTTGATTAATTAAGGATTATATGGAAAATATTTTACACAGATTAACAAGACTAACACACTTATATAGCACAACCATCACATCAAAGAGTTCACCACATCAAGCTTACAACATTGCCCTTCAGCTAATGTACACAATACAGGGTTTCCAAAAGAACCACTACTTCGACTCGACTAGCGATAGGGGGTCAACCTAATCCTGCGGTAGTACTCAAGTCACTCGCCTACTGAGGTGGAACCTCAGGCTCTGCTGCGTCAGCGTCGGACTGGTAGGGTGGCTCCTCTGGGTCCTCCTCCTCGTCCTCGAGAACTGACTCGAGTGGCTCCTCCTCCTCGTCCTCTAGCTCCTCCTCGTCGTCCTCCTGCTCATAGTCCATCTCCTCCAGGTAGTCGTCATCGTCACTGAGGAAAGCGTTGTTCTCCTTACGGAGATCCTCGCCCTCCTCCTCCATCTCGTTGGTATGGTGCTCCAGATCCTCGATCATCTCGTCCTGCTCTGCCATCTTCTTGCGGAGCTTCGCTATGGTCCTCCTCAGCTGGGTCCTCTTCTTGAGAAGAGCGACCTTCTCCTCCTTTAGCTGCGCCTCACGCTCGCGACTCTCCTTGAGCGAGATGCGCTCAAAACGAGACCGAAGCCTAGCGCACATCAGATCCTCCTGGGTGCGAAAGAGCATAATCTCCATGTCCAGGATATACTCTCCGAACGTCGGGTGTAGAGGGGACCGAATAGGGTGTCCATCATCGGTGCGCCTCCCGTAGAACTGGAAACGAGAGTTCACCAACTCCGCCTTGTGCTCCTCACAAAGTCGGGCTAGCATCCGCTGCATGGCACGACACAGTCTGTCTTCCCAGTGGACGTCCATGGTGGTAAAGATGAGTGTCCTAGATCCGGGGGACTTGATGTTCCCGCGAACAGACGCCTCGACCAACCAAGACAGGTTCCCGTTGCCGAGAGTGTCCACCTGGGCTCCCTTAAACTCTGGAGCGGGGCGACCTAACAGCTTGCTCAACTCGAACAGGTCCTTCTCGAACATCAACTTGCCGTCCTTCTCAAGCTGAACGAACTCGGTGAAATGGATCGCCATCTACAATTTTTTTAGTCAAATTTTTAGGTTAGTGAGATGACAAGCGTATCAAAATTTTAAATGTAGTGAGGCAACAAGTGAGCAAAGTTTTAAGTTTAATAGAATGACGAGTGTGCCAAATTTTGAAGGATACAAGGGAAAACGTAATATTTAGTGAGAGTAGAATTTTGCATAAGTGAGAGGATTAGAGATAAGCATTTTTCGAAAATACTTCATTCCTTTTTTTTTTTTGAATTTAACTTTTTGAAACACCCACCTAGCGACCATGCTAATCTAAGGTCTCCTAAAGTCGAGATGGCTCTGATACCAGCTCTGTGGGGACCCCGGACTAGCTGTCCGAAATACCCGATTATGCTTAACACAACGATCCCGTGATCAGTCTGTCGTTGCACATAATCCGAAATGAATACCGAAGTTTACATCCATTACAATACTGCATTAAAGTCTTACATAAACGGTCATTTAGACCAAGTCTTACATAGGTGCCTTCATGGGCCAAACCAAAATAATCAGCGGAAACTAAGGCGTAGTAGACATCATATCCTAACAATGACCCGACAGGCAGTCGACTTATGAAGATCCCTAGTTTGCATAGAAGTCGCCATACTCCTCCTTGGCGTAGTGCTCCTCCATGTCTGGCTACGACACTAGCCAGGGACGAAACCATTATGAGTACATTTGATTGTACTCGCAAACTACTCCAACATGAGTATGCACTAGTCTCATTTTAATTTCATACTTTTATTTCTTTAAACCATCTCTATATCTTTGTTGAAGAAGGTAAGAAGAATTTTATAACTACTCTTAATATAATGTCCCATTTTATTAGTTTCTCCAAAACTCCTCCTTTTTCTGACCATAACCCGCCATGGTTCATGGTCTCCAACAACCTCATACCGATCCGTTGGTATAGGTGTATGGAACATTCTCCACTTCCTTTTCTTTTTAAAACTCAATTCTTTTCAAAACTTGCACATGGTCAAAGTAGGGTCTCTCAACTGTCCATATCCGAGGACTCGGCTATTCGAATAGTTTTACACTCTGCAGAGGTAGCACGCTTTTCCCACATCCATCCGGTAACTCATCGTGTCAGCCACGTCCCGCCATACGAGGTGTATGCGAAGTTGAGACACCGATCCTAGTCTGTCCTTTGCTCATGCTAGTATAGGAACCTGCCCATATGATACTTTCCATCAACACTTAACCCAGCCCGTCGGGATCTAAGTGTGAGGACTCATAGTTTTGTCTGGAGGTGTATAGGGGACATCCTTCTATCCTCCTCCTTATCTTTTCATAGAGTTTGAGCGAGGACCCAGGTCAGGGGTAGGTCATCAAACCATCCCCTCATCCATAACGGAGTCATCTCCGTGGATGAGGTATCCCATACTAATATGAGCAAATTATATGACCAAGCCCTTTCCCATATGTGGGTAAATGTGGTCGCACAGGGTATTGGCTGATTGACGTAAGTACAAAGACACAATGTGCGTTTTATCAAAACCACCATTCTCCTTTTCTCCACTTCAACACCAACATCTTGGTGCTTCATAGCCACACGGGGTTTTTAAAGGGGTTTTGAACAAAATAATCTTTATTTTTCCCATCCTATAATTTGATATAATTTATCTTATTTTTCTACATAGGGGGGGGCCAAAATAATTTCCATATACTTTTTTAAAAAGGCTTTTAGAAAATCTTTGCCTTAAAAGTGAATCATGTTATAAAAAAATAGATGCATGTATTAGGGTGCAAGCTCAGAGAGTAGCTTGCCTTGCTCGGCAAAGTGATCTTGGTCTTGATCTTCAGGTTCCACGAATTCTTCTTCCTCGATAGATCCGACAATGTTCTCGTCTAATTCACAATCAAGCAAATACAAACAATCACTAACCTACTCAATCAACATCACAACAATACAATCTTGAATGCTCTAAATAGCCATTTCATACATCAAGCAACACAATTTGGTTTCAATTTAATTTGAATTAACCATTATTTAATTATGTCTTAATTATGCAGAAACTAATTGAACATGTTTAATTACATATCTTAAGTTCTGTTGGTCACAAAAATACAAACTAAATTTCTACAGAAAGCTACTGATGTGTAGAAGACAACACAATTGGATTTGGGCCAATTGGAGTTACTAAACTCCCTACATAATGGTTTTAATCCAGAAGCTTAATAATCAAGTTTTAGCTATTAATTAAGTTATGTTGATCCTAAAATTAAATCCTCTTAGGGGTAACTAACCATGATTAAATGTGATCCAATAAAATTGGTCTTAACTCATTTGGCCTAACAGAGTATCAGAAACAAACAAGTTTAGATTTTAAACCTTATGTGGTATTTTTAATAATACATTTTTATTATTTATCCAAATGAGGTGAAACCACTTGGGTTGGTTAGACAATTTTATAAGCTTTCCAGAACATTTTGATTTGATTTATTTGGAGTTATAAATCTCAAGATATTGAATTTCAAAGTTTGAATCCAGTACTGAATTTCCAGAGTAATTTAAATTAGAAAACAGTTCTGTTCCGGGTAATGTCGAGAATCCTGACGGGTGGGGTCCACTCGTCAGTGATTCAACTGAAAACAGTGCGCGCGCTGGGAAATGTTTAAAACACTGACAGCGGGGCCCACTGGTCAGCGACTTAAAGCGCGAAGGGGTACGTTACCGTGGATCTGAGATCCAACGGCCGAGAAGCGAGCACATCGGCGACGACCTAAAACGGGCGGCGCCGTGGCTCCGGCGACTTCTACGGTGGTCGGAGTCTCACCTAGGGGGCTCGGGAGGATGCGCGGGTGATGCAGATCGACGGCGGAGGCTCGGGGAAGGTCGCTGGACGAACGGCGCTTGCTGGGGATGCTCCAATCGACGGCGGCGAGCAGCTCCTTCTCCGCGGCCGTGCTCCAACTCCGGCGAGGCTCCTGCGTCGCTCCTGGGCACGAATCAGAGGGGAAAAAGGGGCATGTGAGTGCGGGGTTCATGGAGAAGAGAGTGCAGGCCAGAGAGAAGAGAAAGGGAGGGTAGCACGGCTCGGCCGTGGTCGTCGTCTACCTCGGGCACGGCGAGCTCGAGGATGGCCACGGGCGACTGTGGCTTCGCAGCTACGGCTCCGCCCTCTTGGCGGTGCACGAGCGAGTGTGGAGCGAGGGAGAGGCGGGGGTGTGGTGTGAGGGAAATGAGAGGGCTCGGGGGTGCTTTTAAGGCCGAGGTTCGGCGCACGGTGGACGCGGTGCTGGAGCGGTCCAGAGGAGGCTAGGGCTCGCCATAGGGTGCGGTGCGGTGCGGCGACGGTGTCGGGGTGCAGAGGAGCAAGGTTGGCGCGTGGAGGCGAGCTGCGCATGCTCGACGTGGGGGACGGCCGTGAGGACGCTCGGGCGGTGCACGACGTGCACGGCGCGTCGCGGGGGCTGCGGGTGCGGGCTGCTGCTGGACGCTCTGCTGCGCGGAGAGGGAGCGGAGGGGTGAGGAAGAGAGGGGGGGCCTGGCGCGGCCAGCACGGCGTCGAGACCATCGTGGCCACAGTGCCGACCACGGCGACGTGCGCGCGGCTGCTGTCCCCTACGTTCCTCCTCGTCCCCGGCCCGGTTCCTCCGTTCCCGCGAGCGCAGTGAGGTGAGGGGAGTGAGGGAAACCTAACGGAGGCAGTGGCTTGCATCATCTGCTCGAAATCGCTCAAATTGATCTAGGATTTGGGTCGGTTTGGGAAGAACAGGGTGGTGATCACCATATGTTCGACGAAATGCCTGAACCAAAATTAAATTCTAATTTTTGAATTTTTCTTTCATAACTTGCTTCACATATGTTTATCAAGGTTTGTTGTGCTATTTGATTATTTATGGGGCAAGTGCAACATAGCACATTTTGTGATTTGAATAAGATAAAGAAAGAAATAGAATTTAAATTTAGGTTTTTGAAATTAATATTTGGAGAGGGAAAAGTTGTGGAAATAAAATGGGAGTGACCATATCACCACTCCTCTGAATTTTGTTTGAAAGAAAATTAATTTCCCACTTGGAGAAATGGTCTGACATTTGTCACATTGTTTTTATTGTTTTATCTTTTGTTTTGTTTATTTTCTTTTCTTCAAGTTTTTAATTTAGAGCTAACAACCAATACAATCACAAGAAATAATTATCACAAGCAACAATATGAAATCAACACATATTAATTCATAAAAGTTTTTGTTGGCCCACATTTTTGATATAATAATACTGATTATAATTTTGGGAAGTTACAGTTGTCGAGGGAGGTGCAGCGTCGGCTCTCTGTGGAGGCTCTTCAGGGCCCTTGTCGAGATCCGCCTGTGGAGGGGTCTCGGCAAGGGTGTTGGGAGCGGACTCGACTTGAGGCTGTGGGCCCGGCAATGGGTCTTCTTGGGGAGGACCGGCTCCTTTGGCGAGATCTTTGTCGGGCGGCTTTGGACTTGGAGTGGCAGTGCTCTTCTTGGGGAGGACCGGCTCTTCCCTCTCGACCACCAGGACGGCGCTTGCGGTCTGAGGAGTGGCTGATAGGTACAGCTTCAGACGTTCGCCTGTCCTGGGGGCCACCATGACTGGTGGGCTGGCCAAATATCTCTTCAAGTCCTCGAAAGCCTTGTCCGCTTCAGGGGTCCATTTGAATGTGCTGGATCTCTTCATGATCTTGAAAAATGGCAGGGCTCTCTCGCCGAACTTGGAGATGAAGCGGCCCAGGCTAGCCATACAGCCTGCTAGGCGCTGCATGTCCTTGAGCCGGCGAGGAGGCTGCATTCCTTCTATGGCCTTGATCTTGTCAGGGTTCGCTTCTATGCCGCGGTGGGACACGAGGAATCCGAGGAGTTTGCCTGAAGGTACCCCGAAGACGCACTTGGCGGGGTTCAGCTTGATGTTCACCTTGCGCAGGCTGGCGAAGGTTTCCTCGAGATCCTTCAAGAGAGTGTCTCCCTCGCGAGACTTGACCACGATGTCGTCGACATAGGCTTCTGCGTTTCTGCTCATCTGCGCCCCTAAGGCTATCCTCATGAGCCTCTGGAAAGTGGCGCCGGCGTTCTTCAGGCCGAAAGGCATGCACGTGTAGCAATACACACCATAGGGGGTGAGGAATGCTGTTTTCTCCTCGTCCTCTTTAGCCATTTTGATCTGGTGGTAACCAGAGAAGGCGTCCAGAAAGCAGAGGAGGTCGCAGCCAGCGGTGGAGTCCACGATCTGGTCTATCCTCGGCATGGGGTATGGGTCCTTGGGGCAGGCCTTATTGACATCTGTGTAGTCGATGCAAAGTCGGCCTCCTCCAGCGGGTTTAGGGACAACCACGCCGTTGGAGAGCCAAGTGGGGTGCGCGACTTCGCGGACGACATTTGCCGCTTTTAGCTTCTCTACTTCCTTGACGATGAATGCTTGCTTTCTCGGGGGCTTGCTTGCGTGCTTTTTGCTTGACGGGGCGTGCGTCTGGACACACGGCTAAGTGGTGCTCGATCACCTCCCTTGGTACACCGGACATATCTGACGGAGTCCATGCGAACATGTCAGAGTTTGCCCGAAGGAAGGCGACGAGCGCGCTTTCCTATTTGGGAGGCAGGGCAGTGCCTATGGTGACGCTAGCCCCTGAGCCCTCAGCCCCCGAGCCACTGGCGCTCAGCGACACCCTCTTCGTGGAAGCTTGCTCTTGAGAGAACATTTGCTTCTTCTTCTGGGGCCTCTCGAGAGGCTCCGTGTCCTCGTCAGCCGGAAACGCCATGGCAGCTGCCCTATAGGCGCTCTCGACAGCGCGCGTGGCATCCAGGATATGACCATGGATGTCGATGGTGCCAGCGCTGTTGGGGATCTTGACCATGTTGTAGGCGTGATGCGTGACGGCCATGAACTTCGCGAGGGCGGGGTAGCCGAGGATGGCGTTATACGGCAGGCCAATGTGGGCGACGTCGAAGTCGATCAGCTCAGTGCGGTAGTTCTTCTGTGTGCCGAAGGTGACGGCCAGCCGGACCTGCCCCAGAGGTTCAATCGAACCACTGGTGACCCCTGTAAATGGCCTGGAGGGCATAAGCCACTCGTAAGACACCTGAAGAGTCTCGAAGGTCTCGACAGAGATGACGTTCAGGCCTGCACCCCCATCGATGAGCGTCCTGGAGACGGCGATGTTGTTGATGGTGGGGGAGCAGACCAGGGGGAGGGTTCCAACAGTCTTGGTTGACTTGGGGTGGTCCTTGGCGTCGAAGGCGATGGTGTACTGGAACCACTTGAGGGGCCTGGAGGTCTCGGCGCTCGGGAGCGCGGCATTGAGCTCGCGGGCGAACTGCTTGAACTGGTTGTTCGACTTGGGCGCCTGAGCCCCGCCGAGGATGCAGGCCATAGCCTCCATCCTCCTCGTCAGGGAGGTTGTTGTTCTTCTCGGCGGCGTTGGCTTGAGTGCCCGACGGCCTCTGGTAGCCGCCATTGCGTCCGCCCCTGCCGTCTCTGCGGTAGCCGCGGCCTCTGCCGCGGTTCCCGCTGCCTTCTTCTCGCTCACGCTCCCTGCTCTGCCTCTTGAGGTCGAAGCAGTTCTCTGTGGCGTGGCCACGCCTGTTGTGGTAGACGCAGAACGGACAGCTGTCCGCCTCGCTGTCGCCAGGCTCAGGGGAGCCTCTGCGGGCGTTCTTGGCGGCTGGCTCCGCCGCCAGGACAGCGGTGGTCTTGCGCTTGGTCTCTTCGCGCTTCTTGTGCCTCTTGGATCCCTCAGCCAGGTCGTCCGTCCGCTGGCTCATCTTGACGAAGAGGAGTCCCTCCTCAGCCTTGGCGCACTTGTCTGTGAGGTCGAACAGCTTCACCACAGAGGTGAGCTTGTCGTGAATGCCCAGCTTCTCGAGCATCCTACGGTTGGTGACGCCCTCTCTGAAGGCGGCAATGACCTGCGTGTCGGGGATGTTCGGGATCTTGTTGCGCACTTGGCTGAAGCGCTGGATGTACTTGCGGAGGGTCTCATCTTTCCTCTGCACCACAGCGCGCAGGTCGTTGTGGGTGAGCGCGCGCTCGTATGTGCCCTTGAAGTTGGCGACGAACTGCCTGCAGAGCTCCTCCGAGGAGTCGATGGAGTCCTCAGGCAGGTTGAGAAGCCAGGACAGCGCGGAGTCCCTGAGCGCGTGGGAGAACCAGTTAGCCATGACCTTGTCGTCTCCTCCTGCAGCCTGGATAGAGGTGGTGTAGAGCTGCAGGAACTCGAGGGGGTTGCCCGACCCGTCGAAGCCCTTGGGGAGGGCCGGCCTGAACTTCTGTGGCCAGACCACGCGACGCAGAGCGCGGGTGAAGGCCATGCAGCCGGTGGCATATGTGGTGACTCCGCCCTGGAGAGCCCTGCGGTTCTGCTTGCCCGCCTGGCCGAGTTCCTCGACAAGGCGGTTTCGGAGGTCCCTCCGGCGCTCCATCCCCACCCGCGCGTCAGGCGCGGTGCGCTGCACGATTTGGCAGTCGTGTGGCGAGGAGGCATGAGAGGGAGCCCTCTGTGCCGCGGCCGGAGGAGGTCCCGGTGGTGGCGGGGGTGCATCCGGCGCGGCCGTCCCAGCGCGGGTAGAGTGGTGAACGAGGGAGCGCGACAGAGCGGGGCGCGTCGTCGCGACGTCGACGAGGTGGTGGAGGCGGTCAAGCCACTGGTCGTGGGCCTCCGCGCTAGGCCGGTAGCGGAGGAGCTCCTGGGCCATGAGAAGCGTGGTGTGCGGCGTGGGCTCCGGGCGTCCCTGAGAAGGCGCGCTTTGGCGCCGAGACGGACGCGAGGACTCGGCATCGTCGTGGCGCTCCGGGGAGGCGTCCCTGTCGTCGCATTGGTCGCTACCACGGTGATCCTCGCTCTCGGGCTCCTCCACGTGCGGACCGGTGTTGGCGCGCTCCGTCGTGCGAGGGCGGCCGCAGCGGCCGCGAGTGGGGGCGGTGCCGGGCTCCGTTTGAGCCATGTCCGCTGCGCGCCTGTTGGCGCGTGTCCCGCGGGTGTCCGTCATGGCGCGGAAGCGGATCGAAGGTTGAAGACGCGCCTCAGTCCCCTACCTGGCGCGCCAAATGTCGGAGAGTGACTCCCACGAGACAGGGATAGTCACACTCTGAAGAGTAGTTCGAGAAGGGGACTGAACACGTTGGTCTACAACCCTCAACCGGCGCGGCGACGGTGCTCGTCGAGCCTGAGGAGGGATATCACAGCAGAGATGGACAGCGGCCCGTACCCAGGTTCACGGCCCTCAAGAGGAGGTAACACCGCTACTCCTGCTTGTCTGCATTGCGCTGCAGAGGTTACAGTACAATGAGCTTGCCGAGGGCTCCCTTATGGCCGAGTCGAGCTCAAGGAGGGAACGCTAAGGTCTTCTTCCTCCTCGAGCTGGTTCGACTTACACTATGCTACCGTAAGGCGTCCAAGTTCTCCGAGCGTGATCCTTTGCTACGGTGGTGCTCCCCCTCCCTTTATAGGCGTCCCGGGCCTCATCCTGGCGCACTGCGCGGCGAAAAGGTCCCCGCATGACGACGAAACGGAGGAGCGGGGTGCACCGCAACTGGACTCTCCATGGACCCGGTCCACGGTCGTAAAGCCTGCCTGTGACGCAGGAAAGCCACCGTCCACGCAGAACGGCCAGCCGGCGCCGCAGAGATCGTAGGGGCGCCCACGATGACGTCGTCGTTGGAGCGTAGCGCCGGCCATCTGCTTTATCACCAAAGGGGAAAGCTTCGTAGTCCGGCGCGGGGGACACAGCTTTGTTGACTCCTTTAATCACCAGAATGGCAACTGCGGCGCCGTCGTCATCGCGCGCAGACGCCCGCGTCACTCTGCGGCCGCGGCAGAGGCCATGTGCGCTCTGCGGCGATTGCTTCGTAGCGAAGTATCTCCACAGGGCCTGGGCGGCCTTGTGGAGGGATTTGCGTTGACCCCTCTCCAGGGGATAGGGCCTTGCAGAGGGGCAGCCTCGGGAGGATCCTCTTCAGGCCTTCGCTGCCCCCTCCAGTCCTCTCGAGAGACCTTTCCTCTCGAGGGCCCCTCCAAGCATTCTGCTTGGTCCTTAGTCGTTTCGTCGATCCTGTCGCGTGCGTGGGCTGTGGAGAGTGGGCTCTGCACACCCTAGATCCCACTGGGCCGACACCATCCCTGAAGAGACCTCGTCCATCCCTACGGACAAGGAGATGTCCGGGTGCCGCTGCCGAAGGACAGCAACAAGGTGGGTCACCGCCTGCCGGGCGGCCTTCTCTCCAGCCAGTCGGATGGCCTGATCGCCTGGGAGTGAACCTCGCCAAGAAGGCCGGCGACGCGCTGCAGAAATAACGGGTAGCCCGTGAAGGAGCTGGAGTGACTGCTCGAGATGACCGGGAGCGGGGCCATCCGCAGCCCTTCGAACTCCCGAACAATCTTCTCCGCAGACGCGCTCATGGACGGGAGAAGACCTATCAGGTCGCGCTTGAAGGCCGTCGCCTTATCTTGCTCCTTCAGCGTTGCTTTCAGCTGCCCGGACAACTCATCTTGGCGCACCCGGGCGGCTTGCGCAGAGGAGTTGGCAAACCCGACGGCCTCCTTCGCCGACGCAAGCTCGGCGTCTTTCTCCTCGCGCTTCTTGGTCTCCTTCGCTCGGAGGATTCCGACACGACGAAGCTGGTCGTCTCGATCAGCCACAATCTCCTTTAGCTTGGCAACTTTACTTGCCAAACCATCGGCCAGAGTTTTCTGCTTATCCCGCTCGTCCTGAGCTTTGCGGAAGTCACGGCGGGCGATATCTCGGTCGCGCCTTGTGTCGTCGAGCTCCCTTGACAGCTGGGAGACCCGCTCGGAAAGCCGGGAGACCTGCTTGCCTTTGTCGCTTACCTCCTGGCGGGCCCAGGCTTCCACGTTGATCATGCCCTGATCAAAGCGGGCCTCGCTCTGCTCTACCTTGAGGCCCAGCTACAGACCGCTCTCCGAACATCTAGCCTCGGCCTCCTCCAGCGCCGCCACAAGAGCTTCCAATCCCCGCTCGCTTGCCGCAACCCGCTGTTCTCGAGCATTAAGCAGCTCGTCCTCCGCGGCCATTTTCTCCTCCCTGTCCTCAAGGGCCTCCATTTCGGCCATCAACTTCTGCTCCCAAGACTTCAGCTCGTCTTCACGACGGGATTCGAGGGCTGCCAGCTAGCGCAGCCGAGTCTCGGTGAACGCCAGCAGCTCCCCTACGCTTGAAAGACCCGTGGGGCAGTCACAGGCCGACCTGACTCTTTCAAGGCCGTTCGGGGAGGCCTCCTTTTCCGGGACCGCGTGCCCGGGAGGGGCCTCAGCCCTGGCACGGGATTGACCAGAGGGTTCCCAGGGGTCCACGCCGCGTTGTACCCCGGGTGCTCCAGGTCCTGGCGCCCCACCCTCCGGAGTGACCGGGGGGACAGAAGGAACGATCACCCGATCCAATGCAGGCCCGGGGACCGCGACAGACTCCCCGACATCGTCACCACCTTCATCCTGGCGGGCGCGCTTGCTGGAGTACTCGGGCGATTGGCTCCTGCGCACAACAAAGATGGAACATCAGAACTACCTCGCGGACCGTTTTTTTTCTCCGGTGCCCCCGCAAGCGAAGGACTTACCGCTCCCGCTTCGTAGACGCAGAGAAGCCCCACCTCTTCTCCAGCAAGTCCGCAAAAACGCCAGGCGCCGGCGCGCCCTGCCCCCCAGATTCTCCGCTGGCCTTCGGGGGGGGGGGGGGGGGAAGGCTCATGGACGGCAGGTCAGAGCCTTTGGACCACGAAGGGCTCAAAGAGTTTGCCCGCTCCGTCAAGTCGACGTCAGCTGAAGGAGCTGAATTGTGGCCCTGGTCCTCCTCGCGAGCGGCCGGGCACTCATCTTCTTCTTCTTCGTCAGAGGTTCCAGACTCCTCCGGAGAAGCATCGCCATGAACAGTGCCTGACGCCTGCAAGCCAACCCCGATTGGTCCTTGATCCTTGGGCACGGGAGGAGGGTCTATCACCGTGGTACCAACTGTTCCGTATTCATTACACGGAGGCATGGCAATTATGACCTCATCGGCAAGTGGATCTTCAAACAGGGGCTGGATGTCCCCCGGGAGAGAAATTGGTTCACCTGGCATCATTTTCCCCATGGTCCTCTTCCAGCTGCCCTCTGAGATGTGAAACCGTGGTGGCTGAGCACTGCACCCCACCTGGTGAGACTCCCAAACTGGGCTATCTTTATGCTGCAGCGGGGCAATTCCTCTATGAAGAAAGTCCGCCGCAATCATGGCGCAGGTCACTCCCCGCTCTCAGAGGAATGCTAATCGTGCGACAGCCGGAGACAAGGCTTCATCCTGGGGGCTTTTCTTCTTGGAGTGTGCCAAATATTGGGCGGGGTAGCTCGAAACCAGCAAATTGGCAATCGACCCATTTACCCGAACAGAGTACCACCCTCCTCTCCATTCCTCCTGAGGATCCATTGCGGCCATCTCTGGATACTGACACACCGCTTCCTCTCGAAGACGGAAGGTCACACCGCCGGCGATCCACCTGGACCTGCCTATGCGCGGGACAAAGAAGTGTCGAAGCAGGGCCACCGACGGCCTGACACCCATGAACGCTTCGCAGGCATAGGCGAAGACAACAACAATCAGCACCGCTCGCGGGTGCAAGTGCATCATGGACAGGCCGTACGCCTCCAGTACGGCCGAGAAAAACTCAGAGAAAGGCGGTAGGAGACCCGCAAGGGAGAACGCGTGGAAGGTGGTTACCCTGTCAGCGTGACCTTCCTCCGACCCAGGAAACGCTACCACCTCCACCCCTCGGAAGCGCGAAGAAAGAGCACTGCGGACGCGCCTCATGCCCTTCTCATCAGGAAACTTGCAGCGCTTGCGAAACCCGAGCCGCCGCGGTAGAAGCTTGCTCCGCCGCCGCCGTTTTACTCACTTTCGCCACCACTTGCCGGGTTCTCTTGGGAGCCATCGGCTGGATCTGGTTCCGCGGCGGAGGATGCGAGAAGGGCGAACGTCAGATTCAGGAGAGCAGGGCGGAGATTGCGAGGTGGTAGCTTGGGGGAAGAATGGCGTCGATGCGGAAGGGGGCTGCCGCTTCAGAACCGCTAAATAAGGGCCGGCGGCCGGTCCCACGCATCGCGTCGTGGCCCCATTACTCCGACGGGCGCGGGGATCGAGGGGACGTGCCGACCTCGGCACGACCAAATCGTTGGGCACACGACCACGTCCGAGGCCCGCGTGAACCGCAACGTTCGGCACGACTCAGTCGACAAGGCTCGGGGGCTCGCCTCTACCTCAACTCGGCGGGCCGCACCCAGCAGTACAAGGACGACCAGGCGCCGGACCCACTTTGACTTTTTTGGTCATGCCCCCGGCAGCCTCAGAGGACCGAAGCCGCCGGGACCATGCCCGGGGGCTACTGTCGCAGCAGTGGAACATGGGGTTCTCCTAGCGCTGCCTAAGTGGGTCCACCGCCTGTGGGCCCAGCTCAAGAACGAACAAGGCCAAGACTCGACGCAACGCCTGGCGGGCGCACCCGCGCACACAATACCTCCCGGGTGCACAGGACCCCCGGGGCCTCCTGCGACCCGGAAGGAACCGAAAACCCCGAGAGCACGAGTCCCCGGCGGGGCCGAGCTCCCTCTCGGGTACAAGACCGTACGGCGAGAAGATAAGGTTTCCACCACCTTCCAGAGGATGGTAGAAGCCCCCAGAAGGCTTGGGAAGCAAGGCGCGGCCAGGGGACACCACCTACCCACTGTCAGCCCACGCCAGCCGCTTTCCCCAAAGGTGCCAGAGGACTCAACCACCCGAAGACGGATACTTGGAGGAGAAGAGGCCACGTCGCCGTCTCCACCACGGAGAGGGGTTGCTTCCCGCCAAGAACCCCTCACGCTCCTTGCATGACCTCTGTGGTATCCCCTTTCCCTATAAAAGGAGGACCAAGGGCATGGAGGAGGGGGGACCGGGCTCAAGGTAGCTTAAGGAGTAAGCAAGCTCTAGCCAAGAACTCACCGGCGATCCAAGGTAGAAGACAACCACCAAGTTAGGCTAGGAGGAGGAAGTGAAGGAAGGTGATCTCCTCCGGGCAAGGATCTGTCCTTCCCCTTCCTCTAGTCGGGTGACCCTGCCGGGTACCTCGCCGGAGAACTCCATTGTAGCCAAACCATGATCCAACCATCTATCCAGACATGCAGGAGTAGGGCTGTTAGCCTTCGGGCGGCCTGAAACTGGGTAGATCGCTGTGTGCTTTCCTTGTTTGCATACCACATCGAGATCGGAGAGTGAGAGAGGAACTTGTCCGACGATTGTCCCCCGGGAGACGTTTCCAGCCTCCTTCGCGCCCCTACCGAATCTACAAAGGGGGTGCCTCGCATCCCCGGTGTCCGTGATTAGAGACACGACAGCGTCGTGACAAGGCGAGGCGTGGCGTGTCGAGGCGAGCGAGGAGGAGGAGCACGCGTGTGGCACTCTTCTTCTCTCATGCTATCACTAGCTCATACTGGTAGTGGAACATCCCACTATATAAAGTGGTGCAGCTGACTCCCAACAAGCAGTATGGGACTAAACATTAGTATCATACACACAAAACAAGCCAACCAGAATGGGCAAAGAGAATTTCGGATTTTAGGTTGTCCTTGGCCCAAGTATACTAAAATTCCAGCAATCCCACACAAAGTCTCATTGGCACATTATGCCATTTTTGTTCTAAAGCATTGTTTTATATACGGGTGCTTAGTGGAGACTGTTAAATTGAACTTCTACTTAGAACTTATGCTACGCTGGACCGCAACTTGAAATAGTGGACTATGCCTTGAACTACAAGTTTAATGTGAACTAGTTTCACACAAGCCCTTGACCGAGACTAGGCGACCGCAAGGCTTCCCCGCGGGTGGAGCTTATACGTCATACTCCAAGGCCTTTCATGAGTTTATTAAAGAGCACCCAACTCTCATAGACTGCGACTTTTAACAGTCAGACTCATATAGGTGTATTCCTCAAGAGATGCTCTGCAGGACAACATCTCCGCTTATATAAGTAAGCCGCTTGTGTCGTGTCTCGAAGGACGGACACTGGGGAAGCGAGGCACCCCCTTTGTAGATTCGGTAGGGGCGCGAACGAGGCTGAAGACGTCTCCCGGGGGACGATCGCCGGACAAGTTCCTCACTCACTCTTCGACATGGTAGGCAAACAAGGAAAGCACACAACGATCTACACAGGTTCAGGCCGCCCGAAGGCTAACAGCCCTACTCCTGCATGTCTGGATAGATGGATGAATCATGGCGTGGCTACAATGGTGTTCCCGGCGAGGTACCCGGCAGGGTACTCCGGCTAGAGGAAGGAGGAGAACAGATCCTTGCCCAGAGGAGATCACCTTCCTTCCCTTCCTCCTTCTAGCCTAGCTTGGTGGTTGTCTTCTACCTTGGGTCGCCGGCGAGCTAGCCTATCTCTTGTGCTTGCTTCCTACGCTATCTTGGCCTTGAGTCGGTCCTCCTCCCTTCATGCCCTTGGTCCTCCTTTTATAGGGAAAGGGGATACCACAGAGGTCATGTGAAGAGCGTGAGGGGTTCTTGGCGGGAAGCAACCCCTCTCCGTGGTGGAGACGGTGATGTGGCCTCTTCTCCTCCGAGTATCGGTCACCGGGTTGGTGGGATCTCTGGCGCCTTTGGGGAAAGGGGTGGACAAGGTCTGACAGTGGGTAGGTGGTGTTCCCTGTCCGCACCTTGCTTCCCAAGTCCTCTGGGGGCTTCCACCGTCCTCTGGAAGGTGGTAGAAGCCTTATCTTCTCCTTGTACGGTCTTGTACTCGAGAGGGAGCCCGGCCCCGCCGGGGACTCGCGTTCTCGGGGTCTTCGGTTCCTTCCGGGGTGCAGGAGGCCCGGGGGTCCTGCATACCCGGGAGGTCTTGCTTGCCGCGGGTGCGCCCGCCAGACCTAGCGTCGAGCCTTTGCCTTGTGCGTCTTCGTGGTGGGCCCACAGGCGGTGGACCCGCTTGGGAAGCACAAGGGGAACCCCATGTTCCACTGCTGCGACAGTAGCCCCCGGGCATGGTCCCGACGGCTTCAGTCTTCTGAGGTTGCCGGGGCTATGACCAAAGAAGTCGAAGTGGGTCCGGTGCCTGGTCGGTTTGGAGTTACTCCACTTGGGGGAATAACTGTGCTGGCCTTCTCGACTCCCGGTAATGGAGAAACCAAGGAGTCCATCGTGGGGAGAGGAGCTCATGCTATAAAAGCAGGGGCGGACTCCTCCGTCCTGATCCATCTTCCGTACCTTCCTGCCTCCCGCTCCACCAGAGCCATTGCTGCAATGGCGCCGGCGAGAACGGGACGAGGACGTGCGCGTGCTCTTCAAGACGCGGCGAGAGAAGGACCGCCTGTCCATGGTCGAAGTGAATGCCGAGGTCGGGGAAGAGGGAGCCGAGGCGGACGAGGTGGCCGCGGCGGTCGTGGTGGCCGCGGCGGGGCTTCCCCTCCTCCGAGGAGCTCAGCCAACACTTGCTTTGCACCGTTTGAGTTCTTGGTGGATCTGGACCACGAGCTTCGCGGTCGTCTGCGCCTCCTGAAATCTATCGCGATGGTCATGGCGGAGGACAAGCCCTCCGGCTTCCGGCTGCAGGTCGAAGGCTGCCCCAACGGCCTCTCCTGGGTCTGGGCGGAGTACGCCGTCGACGACTCATACTCCTGGGCCATGGGTGGAAGTCACTTTCTCGCTCCTAGCGGTTAACCCGGGGGCAGAACGTGACGTTCCTTGATGTCTACGCACGCTTCTATTCTTGTAGACAGTGTTTGTAGGACAGCAGCAAGTTTCCCTTAAGTGAATCACCCAAGGTTTATCGAACTCAGGGAGGTAGAGGTCAAAGATATCCCTCTCAAGCAACCCTGCAATTAAGATACAAGAAGTCTCTTGTGTCCCCAACACACCCAATACACTTGTCAGATGTATAGGTGCACTAGTTCGGCGAAGAGATAGTGAAATACAAGTAATATGGATGATTATAAGTAGTAATTGTAATCTGAAATAAAAATGGCAGCAAGCAAACATGTAGCAGAACTGGTTGTAAACGGTGTTTCAATGCTTAGAAACAAGGCCTAGGGATCATACTTTCACTAGTGGACATTCTCAACAATGACATCAAAGATGAATAATAAATACTACTCTCAAACACTCTCTTGTTGGATGATAAACACCATTCACTGTGTAGGGCTACAAGAGCACCCTCAAAGTCAGAGTAAACTAACACCACAACGTCATAAAGGAATCACACACGGTGCACATACTGTCACCTTTACAACCGTGAATAACCCCGGAGTTCATAATAAAGTAACCTCTAGAGTGCATAATAGATAAAGAGTAGCATCACATATTCAACTAGATTACAAAGCTCATGATCACATAAAGATCACATGGGAGAGAGATATAAACCACATAGCTACCGGTAGAGCCCGCAGCCCCGGGGGAGAACTACTCACTCCTCATTGTAGGAGTCAGCAACGGCGATGGAGATGGCGGTGGAGTTGATGGAGATGACTCCGGGGGCAATTCCCCGTCCCGGCAGGATGCCGGAACAGAGACTTCTGTCCCCCGAATCTTGTCTTCGATGGCGGCGGCGCAGCGGAACTCTTCTCGGGAAAAGGCTTATTTATCTAGGGTTTTTGCGTCGGGGGCAATATATGGGCGAAAGGGCGAAGGCGGTGGAGGCCTGAGGCGCCCTCATGAGGGGCCTACGCGGTAGAGGGGGGGACCGCGCCGGGACCTCATCTGGGGGTCTGATCTCCCGTGAAAAATAGGGACTTTGGTATTAAATTCGTCCAATTCCGAGAATATTTCCTTAAGGGGTTTTCTGAAACCAAAAACAGCAGAAAACAGGGAACTGGCACTGTGGCATCTTGTTAATAGGTTAGTCCCAGAAAATGCATAAAACCATACAAAGTGTATATAAAACATGTAGCAATTGGTATAATATAAGCATGGAACATAAGAAATTATAGATACGTTTGAGACGTATCAAGCATCCCCAAGCTTAGTTCTACTCGTCCTCGAGTAGGTAAAACGATAACAACAAATAATTTCTGAAGTGACTTGCTTTCACATAATCTTGATCATATAATATTGTAAGGATCATGTTATGAATGAAGTGACTCAAAGCAATGATCTATAGTTTGCTAACAAATAGACAAGGAGTAAACAAGTACATCACATAAGTAAAAACTTTTCATAAATAGTACTTTCAAACAAGCATCAAAAAGATTTACATAAGAGTTAACTCATAAAGCAATATTCTCTAAGTAAAAGAGCATTGAAGCAACACAAAGGAAGATATAAGTTTCAGCATTGGCTTTCAACTTTGAACATGTATATCATATAGATAGTTGTCAACGCAAAGAAATATAACAAGTGCAATAAGTAAGCATATAAGAGTTGTTGCACACAGTTGACACAAGTGTTTGCTTCGGGGACAGAAAGAATTAGGTAAACTGACTCAACATAAAGTAAAAGATAGGCCCTTCGCAGAGGTTAGCAGGGATACAAGCATGTGCTAGAGCTTCTTGGTTTTATAGGTTTTTGAAATCATATAGAGAGCATAAAAGTAAGTTTTTGAGTGGCGTTTGTCGTTGTCAACGAATGGTAATAGACACTCTACCCCCTTGTCAACCAGACTTTCTAAGAGCGGCTCCCATGAAGGACGTTATTTCTACCAGCAAGGTAGATCATCCCTCTTATCTCTTTTGTTTACACATGTATATTTAAAAACTGGTTTGACACTCCTCCCCACCATTGCTTACACAATCCATGGCTAACCGAATCCTCGGGTGCCTTCCAACAATCACATACCATGGAGGAGTGTCTATATTAAAATGTATAACACTTTGAAGCATAATTTTTTTTGAAAAACCATGTGAAGAGATTGCACCGGTTAAAGTTGTAATTAATTGGGATTGGGCACCCCATTTGCCAGCTCTTTTTGCAAAGGTAATGGATAAGCGGATGTATATGCCACTAGTCCGGTTGTGAAAGTCTGTCTAAAAGCAAATGACAAGGTTGATATCCGTAACACCACATACTTCCTCATGAGCTAATAAACATTGACACAAATAAGGGATAGTAAGTTTTGAATTAAAGGTAGCACATGAAGTATTTACTTGGAATGGCAGAAAATACCATGTAGTAGGTAAGTATGGTGGACACAAATGGCATGGGTTTTGGCTCAAGGATTTTGGATGCACGAGAATCATTCCCTCTCAGTACAAGGCTTTGGCTAGCAAGGTTGTTTGAAGCAAACACAAGTATAAACTATGACAACAAGACGTATATAAAAACATATTGCAAGCATTATAAAACTCTACATTGTCTTCCTTGTTGTTTAAACACTTTTACTAGAAAATATCTAGACCTTAGAGATACCAAACATGCAAACCAAATTTCAACAAGCTATACGGTAGTTGTGGGAACCCCGGACTAGCTGTCCGAAATACCCGATTATGCTTAACACAACGATCCCGTGATCAGTCTGTCGTTGCACATAATCCGAACTGAATACCAAAGTTTACATCCATTACAATACCGAATTAAAGTCTTACATAAACGGCCATTAGACCAAGTCTTACATAGGTGCCTTCATGGGCCAAACCAAAATAATCAGCGGAAGCTAAGGCGTAGTAGGCATCAAATCCTAGCGATGACCCGACAGGCAGTCGACTTATGAAGATCCTCAGTTGGCATAGAAGTCGCCATACTCCTCCTTGGCGTAGTCCTCCTCCAAGTCTGGCTACGACAATAGCCAGGGACAAAACTATTATGAGTACAATTGATTGTACTCGCAAACTACTCCAACGTGAGTATGCACTAATCTCATTTTTAGTTTCACACTTTTATTTATTTAAAACGTCTCTGTATCTTTGTTGAAGAAGATAAGAAGATTATAACTACTCTTAATATCTCAATTTTAGTAGTTTTCTCCAAAACTCCCCCTTTTCCGACCATAACCATCATGGTACAAAATCTCCAACAACCTCATACCGATCCGTTGGTATAGGTGTATGAAACATTCTCCACCTCCTTTTCTTTTTAGAACTCAAAACTTTTTCCAAAAACTTGCACAGGGTCAAAGTAGGGCCTCTCAACTGTCCATATCCGAGGACTCGGCTATTCGAATAGTTTTAACCCTCTGCAGAGGTAGCACGCTTTTCCCACACCCATCCGATAACTCATCGTGTCAGCCACGTCTCGCCATACCAGGTGTATGCGAAGTTGAGTTACCGACCCTAGTCTGTCCTTTGCTCATGCTAGTATAGGATCCTACCCATATGATACTTTCCATCGACACTTAACCCAGCCCGTCGGAATCTAAGTGTGAGGACTCATAGGTTTTATCTGGCGGTGTATAGGGGACATCCTTCTATCCTCCTCCTTATCTACTCATAGAGTTTGAGCGAGGACCCAGGTCAGGGGTAGGTCATCAAACCTCCCTCTCATGCATAGCGGAGTCATCTCCGTTGATGAGGTATCCCATACTAATATGAGCAAACTATATGACTAGACCCTTTCCCATATGTGGGTAAATGTGGTCGCACAGAGTATCGGCTGATTGACGTAAGTACAAAGACACAATGTGCGTTTTATCAAAACCACCATTCCCCTTTTCTTCAATCCATCACCACATCTTGGTGCTTTATAACCACACGAGGTTTCAAAGGAGTTTTGAATAAAACAATCTTTATTTTTCCCATCCTATAATTTATCATATATTTCTACATAGGGTGGCAAAATAATTTTCCATATACTTTTTGAAAAGATTTTATAAAAACCTTTGCTTTAAAATGACATTGTAAAAATAGATGCATGTATTAGGGTGCAAGCTCAGAGAGTAGCTTGCCTTGCTCGGCAAAGTGATCCTGGTCTTGAGCTTCTGGTTCCTCCTCGATATATCCGGCAACGTTCTCGTCTAATACACAACCAAGCAAATACCAACAATCACTAACCTACTCAATCAATTACCACAACAATACAATCTCAAATGCTCTAAATAGCCACTTCATATATCAAACAATACAATTTGGTTTCAATTTAATTGAATTGGCCATTATTCATTTATACCTTAATTAGGGCAGAAACTAGTTGAACACGTTTAATTACATAACTTAAGTTCTGTTGGTCACAAAAATGTAAACTAAATTTCTACAGAAAGCTACTGATGTGGGGAAGACAACACAATTGGATTTGGGTCAATTGGAGTTACCAAACTCCCTACTTAATGGTTTCAATCCAGAAACTTAATAATCAAGTTTTGGCTATTAATTAAGTTCTGTTGCTCTAAAAATTAAATCCTTTTAGGGGTGACTAATCATGACTAAATGTGATCCAATAAAATTGGTCTTAACTAATTTGGCCTAACAGAGTATCAGAAACAAACAAGTTTATATTTTAAATCTTATTTGGCCTTTTTAATACTATATTTTTATTATTTATCCAAATGAGGTGAAACCACTTGGGTTGGATAGACAATTTCATAAGCTTTCCAGAACATTTGGATTTGATTTATTTGGAGTTATAAATCTCAAGTTATGGAATTTCAAAGTTTAACCTAGTACTGATTTCTAATTAAACCTAAAATTCGAATTTAAACTCTGAGTGGATAATGTTGAGAATCCTGACGGGTGGGGTCCACTCGTCAGTGACTCAACCAAAAACAGTGCGCGCGCTGGGAAATGATTAAAAATCTGACGGGTGGGGTCCACTCGTCAGTTTCTTTTTATTTAAACGAAACGGTATGGCACCGTTGGATCAAGATCCAACGGACCACGTTCGTCCACGCCAGTGGCGAACGGCGGCGACCTAAATCGGGCGGCACCGTGGCTCCGGCGACGGCGAGGGGGACGGACGGCTCACCTAGGGGGCTCGGGAGGGCGTGCGGACGATGCGAATCGTCGGCGGCAACTCGGGGAAGATCGTGGGACGAACGGCGCGTGCTGGGGTGGCTCCAATCGACGGCGGCGAGCAGCTCCTCCTCCGCGGCCGTGCTCCAACTCCGGCGAGGTCTCCGCGTCGTTCCTGGGCACGATCCAGAGGGGAAAAGGGGGCGGGTGAGCGAGGCTGTAATGGGGAAGGGGATGCGAGCCAGAGAGGAGAGAAAGGGTGTCAGGCACGGCCTGGCCGTGGTCGTCGTCTACCTCGGACACGGTGAGCTCGAGGATGGCTTCGGTGGCCGAGGCTTTGCGGCGACGGCCCCGCCCTCCAGGCGGTGCACGAGAGGGAGTGGTGTGAGGGGGAGAGGCAGTGGTGAGGTGTGGAGGAAAGGGGGTGCTCGGGGCGGCTTTTATAGCGGCGGGCCGGCGCACGGTGGACGCGGCGTTCGGGCGATTTAGAGGGGGCTAGGGCTCGCCATAGGAGGCGGTGAGGTGCGGCGATGGTGTTGGCGTGCAGAGGGACACGGTTGACGCGTGGAGGCGAGCTGCGCGTGCTCGGAGTGGGGGACGGCCGTGAGGATGCTCGGGCGGCGCTGGACGTGCACGGCATGGCGCGAGGGCTGCGGGAGCGGGATGCTGCTGGGCGCTCTGCTGCGCTGAGAGGGAGCAGCGGGGCGGGAAAGAGAGGGGGGGCCTGGCGCTAGGACGTCGTGGAGCGGCGAGGTCGGCCGCGGTGTCCGTGGGCCTGCCATGGCGAGCGGCGGGCACGGGCGCGTGCAAGGAGGAAGCGGGGGTGCTGCGGTGCCGGTGTCTGTGTCTAAGGGAGCAGGAGAGCGAAGGAGAGAGGGGGGGCACGGCGCGGGTCGCCACGGCGTCGACACCTCCTCCTTCCACCGCGCCGACCACGGCGACGTGCGCACGGCGGCCTGTCCCCTGGCGGCGGCCACCAGGTGTTCGGCGAAATGCCTGAACCAAATATTTTTTTAAATTTTTTATTTTTGTTTTTATAATTTGGCTCACATATGTTTGTCTAAGTTTATGGTACTGTTTGGCTATTTTTGTGACAAGTGCAACATAGCACATTTTGTGATTTGAATTTGATAATGAAAGAAATATAAATTTGAATTTAGGTTTTTGAATTGAATACTTGAAGATGGAAAAGTTGTGGAACTAAAATAAGAGGGTTCATATTGCCACTCCATTGAATTTGGTTTGAAAATAAATAGATTTCTTAATTTAGGGAAATAGTGTGACATGTGTCACATTGTTGGTATGGTTTTATATTTTGTTTTGTTTATTTTCTTTTCTTCAAACTTTTAATTAGAGCTAACAACCAACACATTCACAAGAAATAACTATCACAAGCAAAATATGAAATCAACACACATTAATTCATAAGAAAAGTTTTTGTTGGCCCATATTTTTGATATAATAATTCATATTAAATTTTTGGGATGTTACAGTAGTTCTCCACTAATGGGTTTTAACTACATGATTCAAAAGCTTAAACATGATCTACTGAAGAGCTCAAAACAATTGCCAAGTACTACAACATGCAAGATAACAATTCATAAGAGCATGTTTCTTTTCTTTATACCATTTACCACATTTAGCATTTTCTGTTTCCAACCAAACACCAATCAACTTATTTAAACATAAACTCTCCAAGTATTTAACAACGAAGCAAGAGAGTATAACATATGAGAACTAACAGCTCTGAACAAGAGGTGCATGAAAAACAAGAGCTGAAAGTATTGCAGTAGCTATAGAAGAATACTCAACAAATATAAGTGAAGAATAGGAGTATTCAAATGAAAAAGCGGAGCGTGTCTCTCTCCCACACAAAAATGCTAGGATCCATTTTATTCAGAAAACAAAAATAACAAAATAAAAATAAAAAACAAACAGACGCTCCAAGTAAAGCACATAAGATGTGGCGGAATTAAAATATAGTTTCACTAGAGATAACCTGATAAGTTGTTGATGAAGAAGGGGATGCCTTGGGCATCCCCAAGCTTTGACGCTTGAGTATTCTTGAAATATGTTTGGGTGACCCACGGGGGCATCCCCAATCTTAGGCTCTTTCATCTTCTTGATCACATCATATCATCCACTCTCTTGATCCTTGAAAACTTCCTCCACACCAAACTCAAAGTAAACTTAATTAGAGGGTTAGTGCATAATAAAAAATTCTCATATTCTGTATGGAGACAATCATTATCATGGTACTGGACATTAGCTACAGCTACTGGAATTTTATGGAACAAAAAGATCCACTAAAAAACAGCAAAAGAACCAATCCAAAATAAATGAGAGAATCTGTCAAAAACAGAATAGTCTGTAAAGACGAATTTTTTGAGGCACTTAACTTGCTCAAATCAGAAAACTCAAAACTAATGAAAGTTGCATACATATCTGAGGATCACGCTCAGAAAATATCAGGTAATTCCGACTTTTCTGTAAAGAGTTATGAATTTAACGGTGGACAGCAGAAAAACTGTTCCTGCGCAGAAATCCAAATCTAGCATCAACTTTCTACTAGAGACTTAACTTGGCACAAATATGCAATAAAATAAAGATACAAAGGCGTTGTTACGGAGGTAAGCATGCTCCTTGACTCAAATAAAAGAAAAATAACAGAAATAAAATAGTGGGCTGTCTCCCATAAGAGCTTTTCTTTAAAGCCTTTTAGCTAGGCAAGGAGATTTTTATGATGCTCTCATAAAAATGAGAGTTGAAAAACAAAAGAGAGCATCAAGAGGCGAACATCAAACACATTTAAGTATAAACCACTTCCTATGCAAAGGGATCTTGTAGTAGGATAAATTATTGAAACATAAAGCAACTATCATACAAAGATGAAACAAATGCAACTTCAAAACTTCCAACATAAAGAGAGGTGTTTTAGTAACTTGAAAACTTTTACAACCGTATTTTCCTCCCTCATAATAACTTTCAGTAGCATCATTGATAAAATCCACAATATAACCATCACATGAAACATTCTTATCATGATCCATATGCATAAAAGTATCATTATTTCCCTCATAAGAAAAGTTCTTCTCATTAATAACAAGGGGAGCAGGATCATCATAAAGAACTTGAACATGATAGACGAGTTGTATATTAAAAGGATTGGTTTGAGTAATTCCTCTATAACTATGACAAGTTTCAAGAGGATGATTGTAATTATAACCTATGTCATAGTATTCTTTATAATTATCAAAGACTGGAGGCATACTATCATCATAAGCAATAGAATAGTTATCTTCCAAAGTGTGTTTATTTGTAAACATATCATCATTTTTACTAGAAGGAGAGGCCTCAAATATATAATCATTAGTAGAAAAATGATTTTCAAACACCGCATCGCCAAGCTCAGAGCATTCTATATCATCATGGGAAGAAACATGGATAGTACTAATAGTATAGCAATTATTAACATCATCATTTTCAGAATTAGTGTCCCAGGGATCTTCAATATCAAAAGAAGTGTGCTTTTCCCAATCATGATCACTAATATAAATAACAGGCATAGGTTCATCATCAAGTTCAGAATCATCAAATTCAGAATTATAAGTATCAGTTGTAACAGGAGCAACAAGTTTGGGAGAAGATACCGTTTCCTCTCTCCTTTTACTCCTCTTCTTCTTCTTCCTCTTTCCCTTTTTCTTCTTCTTTTCCTCTTTAGGAGGGAGAGGCTTGAAAGGAAGCTTCTCCACATAACCTGGTTTAGTATTAGAGACGATGGAAGAAACTTGGGGGGAATTCCCCTCTTTCATTAATAAGATGAAAACACATATTAGTCCTGTCATACTTTGGTAAAGTCCCATCCTTTATAATATTTTGTATGTAAGTGTTAGCATGTCAATTATTAACACAATAGAGATAACATCCATGCAACACATCATTCATATCAATATCACTAATATTTAACAAAGAAGTTTTTCTTGATAACTCTTCACACCCCAAAAATAATTTAAGTTCATCATGTTGATTAGGAGTGATCATGTTATCACAAAAGTCTCCTACAATATCTTTATTAGAACCTGAGCATTGAAATTCGAAATGACCCTCTTCATAGCAAAGTTCACAAATAAAAGGATAGGTGGCACAAATTGTTTTACCAAGATCTCTTAGAGACTTGTACCAAGCTCTAGTTTTTTCATTCCTATGGTGGATACAATATTCATCTTCGATTTGATTAATTCCACAAGGTCTATGTATTCCACAAAAATTAACATGCTTATAAGAAATAGTATTTTCAGAAGTTTGAGCATGTTTATTACAATCATTAACAACAATTTCATTTTCCATGCAAGTGTCTTTGAAAGGTTCATGATACACGTCCCAATTTTTTTTAGGGACATTAATATGAGAAGCAAAGGTTCTAAAACAATCAACAATAATATGAGAATCAAGACCATATTTAGCACTAAGCTCTTGAAAACCAGCAGTTTCAACGGAAGACTTAATGCAATCATATTCATAGTTTATACCTGATTCTTTACCTTTGTCATTCTCCCAATCTTCAGCATTGTTTTGAATTGTTTCAAGAAGATCCCATCTAGCTTCAACCTTCTTACTTGTGAAAGAACCCGCTGAACAGGCACATAGATAATCCTTGCAATGACCTGAAAGCCTTGCATAAAAATTATTAACAATTATATTCTCAGGAAGCTCATGGTTAGGACATTTGAGTATTAATGTTTTCAGCCTTCCCCAAGCTTGAACAATGCTTTCTCCGTCATGAGGCCAAAAATTAAAAATGTAATTCATATCTAAATGCAATTCATAAGGAGGATAAAATTTAGAGTAAAAGAGATATTCAAGCTCCTTCCATTCCAAATGATGAGGATCATCTAGTAGCTCATACCACTTCTTTGCTTTTTCCTTAAGTGACAAGGGAAATAATTTCTTCATGGCATTTTCTCTTGATAAACCTGCAACCTTAAACAACTCACAAAGTCTTTTTAGTTTCAACAAGTGATCACTTGGATGGACTGTTCCATCTCCTACATAAGGTTCATTTATAACCATTTCAACAATTTCCATAGGTATTTCAAAAGCAGTACTTTCAGTAGGTGGTTTTATAATATCACAAGTATCATTAGAATTATCACATATTGGAGGCAAAACATTATCAAGGAAAAATAATTCCTCCAAAGCTGAGGAGCAAAAATGATTATTTTTACGTAAACTAGCTTCCCCAAGCTTAGGCTTTTCCACAGCCTTAGCAATAATGGTGTCCAAAGAATTTATACTAATAACACTACTACCACTATTATGCAAACTAACTTCCATAGGTTTTTAAATTTTCTCTTCAAAAGTATCATGTCCTAATGCAATATAAATTTCATAGAGATCTCTAATTTTTTTGTTGTTTTCCATTTAGCCTACCTAGTGAAAATAAAAACAAGAAACAAAAAGTAATAACTGCAGGATCTAAAGGAGATACCTTCAAGCACTCACCTCCCCGGCAACGGCGCCAGAAAATAGCTTGATGTCTACGCGCGCTTCTATTCTTGTAGACAGTGTTGGGCCTCCAAGAGCAGAGGTTTGTAGGACAGCAGCAAGTTTCCCTTAAGTGAATCACCCAAGGTTTATCGAACTCAGGGAGGTAGAGGTCAAAGATATCCCTCTCAAGCAACCCTGCAATTAAGATGCAAGAAGTCTCTTGTGTCCCCAACACACCCAATACACTTGTCAGATGTATAGGTGCACTAGTTCGGCGAAGAGATGGTAAAATACAAGTAATATGGCTGATTATAAGTAGTAATTGCAATCTGAAATAAAAATGGCAGCAAGCAAACATGTAGCAGAACTGGTTGTAAACGGTGTTTCAATGCTTAGAAACAAGGCCTAGGGATCATACTTTCACTAGTGGACATTCTCAACAATGACATCAAAGCTGAATAATAAATAATACTCTCAAACACTCTCTTGTTGGATGATAAACACCATTCACTGTGTAGGGCTACAAGAGCACCCTCAAAGTCAGAGTAAACTAACACCACAACATCATAAAGGAATCACACACGGTGCACATACTGTCACCTTTACAACCGTGAATAACCCCGGAGTTCATAATAAAGTAACCTCTAGAGTGGAGTGCATAATAGATAAAGAGTAACATCACATATTCAAATAGATTACAAAGCTCATGATCACATAAAGATCACATGGGAGAGAGATATAAACCACATAGCTACCGGTAGAGCCCGCAGCCCCGGGGGAGAACTACTTACTCCTCATTGTAGGAGTCAGCAACGGCGATGGAGATGGCGGTGGAGTTGATGGAGATGACTCAGGGGGCAATTCCCCGTCCCGGCAGGGTGCCGGAACAGAGACTTCTGTCCCCCGAATCTTGTCTTCGATGGCGGCGGCGCAGCGGAATTCTTCTCGGGAAAAGGCTTATTGTTCTAGGTTTTTTGCGTCGGGGGCAATATATGGGCGAAAGGGCGAAGGCGGTGGAGGCCCGAGGCGCCCTCATGAGGGGCCCGCGTGGCAGAGGGGGGAGCCGCGCCGGGACCTCATCTCGGGGCCTTGTGGCCCCTCTTCGTCAGGTCTTCGGTGTTCTGGAACCTCCCGTGAAAAATAGGGACTTTGGTATTAAATTCGTCCAATTCCAAGAATATTTCCTTAAGGGGTTTTCTGAAACCAAAAATAGCAGAAAACAGGGAACTGGCACTGTGGCATCTTGTTAATAGGTTAGTCCCAGAAAATGCATAAAACCATACAAAGTGTATATAAAACATGTACCAATTGGTATAATATAAGCATGGAACATAAGAAATTATAGATACGTTTGAGACGTGTCATTCCTGTACGACGGGGATGCGACGTTCTCCGTGAAGATCTTCGACGCTGCCGGAGGACGCACCGAGTGCTGCATGGAGAGTAGCAGTGGCAGCAGCGGCGGCGACGGTGGCGGCAGCTCCTCTGACGAGGATGAAGACGAGGAAAACTCGTCCAGCGTTAAGGTGGAGGAGGACTCGTCGTCGTGAAGGAGCGAGAGGTCGGAAAGGGGATGCCGAAGTTCTCTTTGACCTCCTTCTTGGCGGCCTCGTCGATGTACTTCTGGAAGTAGCGCCTTCCGGTGTACGCTCGCACTCCCGGGTTGTCGGGGGTGGTGAAAGGATCGGTATGACACCTAGAGGGGGGGTGAATAGGTGCTAATTCAAATTTTAGTTCTTTTTCAAATTAGGCTTGACACAAAAGGTAAATTCACTAGATATGCAACTAAGGTGAATTTCCTATATGACAAGCTAGCAACTAAACCAGATATAATAAGGCAATAAATAAGGATAGAAGTAACCGAAGTGAAGACACGAGACGACAAGGATGTATTCCCGAGTTCCTCCCTTAAATGGGAGTACGTCTCGTTGGAGAGGTGTGAACCAACACAATGGTTCAACGGCCACAAAGGCCTCACCCAAATCTCCGGTGAACCGCACCACAAAGGTTTGGTTCACTTTCCACTATCGGAATCCTTCAAGGCGGAATCCGGAGCCTTTACAACAACGATTCGGGGCACGACCCACAAAGGGCTTGGGGGCTCCCGAACAGCTACAATCTGTCACAAAGACAATAGGTAAGTACAACAATGGGCTAGGTTTCCTAGTGGAAGCCCTAGCAAGTGTTCCCTCAAGTGAATGAGGGGGAAATGAAGAACGGCTCGGTGAAGATGTAGATCGGGGCCTTCTCCTTCAATCCTCCAAAGATCAGCAAGCTTGTATGGAAGGATTGGGAGATCTAGCAAATCTTGAGCTTGTATCAATGGAGTGTGTATCTTCTTCAAGCTCTGAGTCAAAGGAGGAAGAACCCCTCCTTTTATAGTCTAGCACAAATATCTGGCCGTTGCAACAGCATCTTCTTCCGCAAGGGCGGTAGTACCGGCCAAAAGCCCGGTAGTACCGGCCCTGCGGTATCTTCGTTGCCGCAGAAACCGAGCGCGCGGTACTACCGGGGTATAAAACCCCGGTACTACCGGGCCCAAGTACCGGGCTCCAACCCCGGCACTACCGGGACCATCCGAGCCATAAACGTCCAGAATCCATCTTCAGAGAGTAGTACCGCGGAGAGCCCGGTACTACCGCAGCGAGCCCGGTACTACCGGCTTACTGCGGTACTACCGGAACAAAAGCTCCGGTACTACCGGGACTATCCGAACCTTGGAGAATAGGAAAATATTGCTGACAGTAGTACTGCTCAAAAAGTCCGGTACTACCGGCCAACCTGTTAAAACATGGTTTTTGCCTGAAAAACACTTAGCACACAATTAGACCAACTATTGTGTTGTCAACTAACTCCAAAACTCTTAGGGATAGAGATGCTCTTTCAATCTCCCCCTTTTTGGTGTTAGATGACAACACACTAGTTTAGAGCATAGATTTGCAAAAGATAGGCGGGCAAAAAGAATTTGTGTTATTTGATATTTGCGTTTGAATGCAAACACAAATTTTCAATGGACATCATGCTCCCCCTATATTTTACAAACTAAGCAAGGTGAAATATAGACAACATAATAAGGCAAGCTTGCACACAAATATATGGAATAAAACATAGATAGGAAACTACTTAGTTCTATTACAACCCAAAGTTTTAAACGAAGAGTAAGGCATGTCTCACACCATGCACAAAGATAGAGTTCGAAACTTAGGATGTCCCAAACGAAATCCAAATAAGATAGCAAATTGCGAGGAGCCCAACCCTAGCAAATCCCCGCAAATCCTATGCACATTCTCCCCCTTTGTCATCGAAATGTCAAAAAGGGGAACATGTGGCGCTACACGTCCCATGAAGAATCACTCGACCTCGTCGAAGGGAGGGGTGCCCGGCTGCTCATCCTCTTGCTCTTCATCAAGCCAAGCGCTGTGTTGAGCAACCCATTGCTCACGAGGAGTGACTTCATCATCAGAAAGCTCGGGAGAAGTTGGAATGTCTAACTTCCTCATAATCTGTTTCTGACGGCGAGCTGAGGACTTTTGAGCAACATAAGCATCATAGTGGAAGTCTAAAGAACGACAAAACAGCTTCTTGGTTTCCGCCTTGAGCTTTTTGTACCAAGAGGGAGCGGAAGATGTGGAGGTGCTAGCTTCATGATCATTTCTCTTCTTGGGTGGTAAGTGAGGTTTCTTTCTTAGTTGCTTAACCGGATGCTCAGTAATGGTGGAGCCATCCCGGAAAAGATCTTGCTTAGTCTTGTCCAAGTATTTCTTCCGAATGAGCTTCATTAGGAACGGTCCATATACGGGAGCCCTCCTATCCATCACCGCAAGCCAAAGTTCTTGATACAAGAAGTCCATTACATCCAGTTTCTCACCGGTTCCTTGCTTGTCCTTGGAGAGCTTCAAAAGATCAAACACATAGCCATGAACTTGGTCCCAATTTCCAACACGAGGGGCCACGTTCTCTCTATAGATGCGGTGAAGGATCTCAAAGGGAGGGATCAAATGCTTGGTTTCCCCCGGGATCCCACCCGGCATGGTGATGTTCTTGATGACCTTCTTGTTGCTTGCAACCCCTTTACCATGGCACCGCCATCCGGAGGGGACAGAATCACTCACAAACGAATACTCGAGCAAATCAGCAAATTCCTTCCAAGTGGCCTCAAGCTTGCACTCCTTGGTCATCCAATGAATAGTCCTATCTGCATTGTCTGCAAAGTACACGGTGACGAAGAACTGAATGATGTACTCCTCAATATAGCCATGGTTGTACACCATTAACGGAAACAACCCAAAGTCCTCGGCCATGGCAAGAGTCTCGTCAAAATAGGTGCCAAACTTGGGCTGCCTCATGTGAGCCAAGTCAATTGTGTGTTGGATTGTGACGCCGTAACGCTTGGCCACATAGATCTCCTCATAGATTCTCTGTTGAGTGCGGGTGTAGAAGGAGCGATCCGTGCACTCGGGGTCTCGACCAAGAAGATAGAGGTTAGTCTCCCGAATGGTTTGATAGTCAAACTGCCTCAGCTGCAACATAGTCTTGGTGGATCTGACGGGCTGCTTGGGAGCGGTAGCCCTTGACTTGGAGGAGGAAGGGACCCCCTTGGCTTTGGTAGGAGGCAAGGGGCCTTTGCCTTTGTTGAGAGCTGAGGTGCGAGCTGTAGTGCGAGAAGGTAGAGCTTCTTGCTCACTTTCTTCCTCAAAATCACTGTCATCTTCCCTGTTACTGTCACTGTCGCTGATGGGCGGTTGATTGGCCTTGGCTTTCTTGCGAGGATGAGCAAGCGGAACACTCTTTTGCCTTCCACCTGTGAACAGCAACATATGGTAGGGAGGGAATAGAGATGAGTGCACAAGTCCAAAGGAAGTGGGAAACAAATGGAGTAACCAGATGTAGAACATAGGTCGAAAGTTACAGGTCCGGTAGTACCGGACAAAATCCGGCGGTAGTACCGGTCAAAACGGTTCATCCGCGAATCTGCTCGGTTCTACGCGAAACTTAGAAGAATCAACACAATGCCTACACTTGGTTACTCCCCAGCATAAAATACGCCCAAATCCAACATCCCACACGATTTTAACCGCGAATCACGGAGCTATCTAGTATTTGCCCAAATGCATCTAGGTTTCAAAATAGAGACCTAAAACGAGCAGGGGAGAGGCAAATACCGGAGGCCATCGATGGGGTTGGAGAGTGGAACGAGTTGACGGAGCAGATCTGGCCGGGGGAGGGCCGAATCCAAAGCACCAAGGAAGGGGGAGAGAGGGAGGAGGAAGAACACGATGGGGAAAAGTGAGGAGATTGATCTCCTCTCCCCACGCGGTTCTGTACCCCCAGAATCGCGCACAGCCGGTAGTACCGGTCCAAGGGCCGGTAGTACCGGGCCGGCAAAGTTTTCCGCAAACCCGGTAGTACCGGACAAAAGGGCGGTACTACTGCCTGATAAAAGTTTCCAGCCCTTGCGGGCTAGAACCTTTCGGATACAGGCGGTAGTACCGGACTTTTACACCCGGTAGTACCGAGCTCTCCTGACAGGACACCAGATAAACAGGATGGACTTGTGCAAGAAGGAGAATGTTTTGCGAGATGAGATTTTTGAGCTTAGGATAGATTGAGTCACTGGAAATGGTACTTCACACTCAATTTGCAAAAGACATTAGAAACGCACGGAAGACCAAATTGAGTGTGTTTTCCATAGAACAAGATTAGGCAAAAGAAATCCAAGAAATTGTCATGAAAACCAACTCTTCTTACAAGGAGAAGAGGGCGGTGGCCGAGGCCACCATGTTGGAGCGTATGGCATGTCACCGCGAAGATATATCTTGAGTACATAACCAATACTCGTCATTTTAGCTCATTTAGACATAAGAATGAATATAGAGGTAAAAGAACACTTGCTATCGGCATAATGGGGGGAGGGATAGTCCAATGGATTAGGACCGCACTCCCCCTATGTCCATGCCTACACCTAGATCAAATAGAGAGATAAGATAGAGGTGTGCATGCAAGGTAGTCAACCAACGCTCCTAGAATCCACGATATTTAGCTCATGCCTCAAAAATGTGAACCTTGCTTCATCAAGTGGCTTCGTGAACATGTCGGCGAGTTGAATCTTCGTGGGAATATAACCAAGCTCAATGTCACCCCGGTTGATGTGATCTCGAATAAAATGATAACGAATCTCAATATGCTTCGTTCTTGAGTGCTCCACCGGGTTGTGACCAATCTTTATAGCACTCTCATTGTCACACAAAAGAGGCACTTTGTCACAAAGGACACCGTATTCCTTTAAAGTTTGCCTCATCCATAACAACTGAGTGCAAGCACTAGCGGCCGCCACATATTCGGCTTCGGTGGTGGATAGTGATATGCAATTTTGCTTCTTGGAGGACCAACTCACCAAAGACTTCCCAAGGAATTGACATGCACCGGAGGTTGACTTCCTATCATCCTTGCAACCGGCCCAATCCGAATCCGTGTAACCGGCAAGAGAGAAGTTGGACCCCCTAGGATACCACAAACCAAACCTTGGGGTATAAACCAAATATCGGAAGATTCGATTCACCGCTATCAAGTGACTTTCTTTAGGAGCCGCTTGATACCTTGCACACACTCCTACACTTAACACAATATCGGGTCTAGATGCACAAAGATAAAGCAAAGAACCAATCATAGAGCGATAGAGTTTTTGATCGACATCTTTACCCTTTGGACTAAGTTCAAGATGGCATTTGGTGTCCATAGGAAACCTCTTCTCTTTTGCATCTTGCATCTTGAACCTCTTGAGCATGTCTTGAATATATTTGGCTTGAGAGATGAAAGTCCCTCCACTCAATTGCTTGATTTCAAAACCAAGAAAGAATTTCAACTCTCCCATCATGGACATCTCGAACCTATCGGTCATAAGCTTTGAAAATTCATCATTAAAAGCTTTGTTAGATGAGCCAAAAATAATATCATCAACATAAAGTTGGCATATGAAAAGTTCCCCTTTTACTCTCTTGGTAAAGAGAGTGGGATCGATTTGCCCCACTTCAAAGCCACGGTCTAGTAGTAGCTCTCTTAGGTGCTCATACCAAGCACGAGGTGCTTGTTTGAGACCATAGAGGGCCTTATCAAGTTTGTAGACATGGTTTGGGAAGTGTGGATCCTCGAATCCCGGTGGTTGCTTTACATATACCAACTCCTTTAAGGGACCATTAAGAAATGCACTCTTCACATCCATTTGTTGCAACTTAAAATTATGATGTGATGCATAGGCAAGTAGGATACGGATGGACTCAAGACGAGCCACGGGAGCATAGGTCTCTCCAAAATCAATGCCTTCAACTTGAGAGTACCCTTGAGCTACCAATCTTGCCTTGTTCCTTACAACCATTCCATGCTCATCTTGCTTGTTCTTGAATATCCACTTGGTGCCAATAACATTGCGGCAATCTTTTGGCTTCTCTACTAGATTCCATACTTTGTTGCGCTTGAAGTTATTGAGTTCTTCATGCATGGCTTCCAACCAATCCGGATCTTCAAGAGCTTCAAACACCTTCTTTGGTTCAATCATAGAGATATGAGCTTGATGTTCACTAAAGCTTGCCAATTGACCTCTTGTGGAAACCTTGCGAGATACATCACCAATGATGGCTTCAAGCTTGTGACACTTGATTTCCAAATTTCTCTTGACTCTTGCTTGACGGCGGGTTTCGATATCCCCATTGTTGCGTGGGATATCGGCTTGATCACCTAGATCATTTGAGTCCCCGTCTTGACCGGAAGGATGAGCTTGACCCTCTTGTTGAACATCTTCAATAATGGGAGTAGATGGTTGCTCTTGATCTTTATCTTGAGGAGGAACTTGTTCTTGTTCTTGGATAGGTGTCTCATTTGCTTCCTTAGTAGGTGCCGCTTCAACTTGTGATGATGGAGTCTCCACTTGAGTGGAGCTTGTACTTGCTTGAGGAGGCTCATGATGGATTTCAATGGGGCGATGGAAACCAACCCCCATTCTTCTTATGGCATCTTGAGGTTCCTCATTATCTACATCACAAACATGAAATTGCGCCACTTGGGAGCCGTCATTCTCATCGAACTTCACACTACAAGATTCCACAACTCTCCCTAAGGATTTGTCATAGACTCTATAAGTGTGAGAGTTCGCACCGTACCCAACAAGAATACCTTCTAAAGCTTTAACTTCAAATTTAGATAAATGAACACCTTTGATTTTGTAGAAACACTTACAACCAAATACTCGATAGTAGGAGATGTTGGGCTTGTTGCCGGTAAGCATTTCATAAGGGGTTTCCTTCTTCCCTTTGCGAAAGAATAACCGGTTGGAGGAGTGACATGCCGTGGAGATAGCTTCGGCCCACAAGAAGAGTGGAGACTTAAACTCCGCCAACATGGACCTAGCCATATCCATAAGAGTCCGGTTCTTTCTCTCGGCTACACCATTTTGTTGAGGGGTATACGCAGCGGAATATTGATGACGAATTCCCTCATCACTAAGAAACTCATTTAGGGTGTAGTTCTTGAACTCGGAGCCATTGTCACTTCTAATGGCCAATATGGGAACATTGTGTTGACGTTGAACTTCATTGGAGAAGTCGATGACGGTTTGTTGAGTTTCATCCTTCGTCTTGAAGAAGAAAACCCAAGTGAATCTCGAATAGTCATCAACAATTACCAAGCAATACTTCTTCCCACCAAGACTTGGTTGCGGTACGGCACCAAAGAGGTCAACATGAAGAAGTTCCAAAATCCTCGTTGATGAGATGATGGTCTTGCTTGGGTGGGGAGAATCATGCATCTTTCCTTCAACACAAGCCCTACAAAGACGATCTCTAGAAAAAGAAACATTCTCATTTAGTCCAAGAATGTGGCCACCCTTGTGAAGACTTTGCAAAGTTCTCATATTGACATGGGATAAGCGGCGATGCCACAACCACCCCACGTCGGCCTTTCCGAATAAGCATATTGCTTGAGTGTTGATTGACCCCGAAAAGTCAACCACAAACAACTCATTTTCAACATACCCAACGAACATGACCTTTAGAGTCTTGCTCCTCAAGAGTACCACCATATCAAGAGTGAAATGGACATCAAAGTTCATCTTATTAAGAGCACGAACGGACATAAGATTGTAACCTAGAGACTCAACAAGCATGACATTTACAAGGGTGATATCCCTTGCAACTACCACCTTGCCAAGACTCTTTACCTCGGCTTTGGACTTGTCACCATAAGAGACGGTTGAGTGATTTAAATTTGGTCTCAACTCCGTCATGATCTCCTTGCTTCCGGTCATATGACTAGTGCATCCACTATCAACCACCCATTTAGATCCACCGGAAGCATAGTCCTACAAGAAATCATTTCTTGCATTTAGGTACCCATTTCTCAATGGGTCCCTTTCGGTTAGCAACAAGGGTCTTAGGAACCCAAATAGAATAATCAATGTAACCATCATAAGGACCAACATATTTTGCATAAACATCACCATAATAATCAACATAAAGAATGTAGTTGGGATTGTTATGCCCCGCAAAGTCACTACGAGTGGTCTTGCCCCTAGTGGCATTACCACTCGCAATGTTAGTCTTAGCTTGTGCGGGCTTGGTCTTGTTCTCCTTGGTGTTGCTCACCTTCTTCTTTGCCTTGGCCACATACCCAAGACCTTCCTTTCCTTTGTGTGGTTTTAACTCAAACAAATAAGCAAAACCCTTATTGTTACTTTTAGGGATAGAGGTCTTAGCATGATCCACCTTTAACCTAGCATTTTCTTCAATGACATTTTCATGAACACGAGGAAGAATGGTTATGCTAGTTGAGCAAGTTTTAGAGAGTTGAGTTTGGAGTTGCTCATGTGACTTAACAAGGATGGAGTGGGTCGTTTTCAAGACCTTGTGAGCTTTATCAAGCTTCTCCATATCCTCAAGAAGTATAGTATTTGCAACCCCAAGTTCAACTTTCTCCTTTTTAATCACTTTATATTTGGCAAAAACATGATCTCTATCCTTAATGATTTTACTAATGATTTCATCATTTTTAGCATCAAGAGATTCAAGTCTTTCCTCTAGAGTGGTTCTATATTCACTTTCTTCATCAAGAGAGTTATTTAAGGATGCTATGGAAGCATTCAAGGAAGCAATGGTGAGAGAATCCTCTCTCTCAATCTTACTCTTTTCTTGAAGAAGTTCTTCGGCCGCACATAGTTGTCTCATGAGAGACTCAACATGTTCCTTGGCCTTACCTTGCAAGTTAGTCACAAAAGTATCGAAGGCAACTAGTTCCTTTTTAATCTCAAGACTAGATTGATCATGCATAGTCTTAGGAGAAGGGGATGATACCTCGGTGACATGAGCCATGAGGCAACGAGCGGTGTTGATGGAGAGGTTCTCATTGGGGGATTCAAAGAGAGATGATGATGAAGTGGAGACAATAGCCAATGCGGCTACCTCTTTGTTAGGTGCATCTTCATCTTCGGAATCACTTGTGGCATATTCCTCTTGTGCCACCAACACAATTCTCGGTGCCTTCTTGAAGAAGGGCTTTCTTGGTCTTGCGGGCTTCTTTTGAATCAACTTGGAGTGATCCTTTGGGATAAGCTTCCCACCATTTTGCTCACGGTTCTCATAAGGGCACTCTCTTATGTAGTGGTTCTTGTCATGACAATTGTAGCATGTCTTTGTCCTTGAGGCAAGCTCTTTCTTGCCACTTGAGTTGTTATCTCGATCAACACGAGCTTTAGCACTAGCCGGGTCATTCCAAAACACTCTTGTGGCAAGTGCAATGTGACCATTGAGGGCTTGCTCAAGATCATGTGGAGCAATGTTGCCAGGACAAGCTTCAACTTCATCATTGGCATCTAGGCAAGTCACCTTAGCCTTCAAGGCAAGAGAGGGACCTTGTCTCATTCCCATGGCCCTAGCACGGTTATCTTCGGCATTCTTGGTGGCAACCTTGGAGGCTTGGACTTCTTGCATAACTTCATGGGAAGACAATTGAAGGTAGTTGTATCTTCCTTGAATAGATTTCAACTCCATTGGCTCCGAAGGCAAGAGAGCATTCTCATACTTCCTCTTGACCCAAGCATCATCAACATATGTTGCTCCCACATCATAAAAGGCTTTGGCAAGAGTCTTGAGTCTACCATACATCTCTTCATGGGTCTCGTTGTCAAGCATGTAGAAACCTTCGGCGGCATTGCTCAAAGATTCATATCTATTTCTCTTCATGCTTTCATTTCCAAGGAAGGCACGCTCAAGACAATCCCAAGCTTCTTTGGCGGTGGTGGCATGTAGAACATGATGCTTGTCGTTGTCGCTCAAGGAGAGTTCAATCATGTGGAGAGCGGAAGCGTTTAGTTGCTTTTCGGCGAACTCTCTCTTGGTCATGTTGCTTGGATCCTCCACCGTGTATCCTTCTTCAATAATCCTCCAAAGCTCGATGGAGGCACTGTTGACATGAGATTTCATTGAGCGTTGCCAACTAGCAAAAGCTAATGCATTAAGCTTAGGTGGGGGACCTAAAGGGTTTATGCGGGTAGTGATAATTGGATCGGGAGAGTACCATCCCCGAACGGCATGATACTCTTCCTTTTCCTCATGCAAGTTGGGAGATGACTTAGGCTTATCATTTGCTTTCACCTCCTTCTCTTTTTGCTCTTTATCCTCCTTGGGTCCACCCTCATCGGAGTTAGAAGCTTTTTCAAGCGGGATGATATCCGAAGGCTTGTTGTTAATGAGTTTATTGAGCAAGTCACGAAACTCATTAAACCTAGCATCCATGGAAGATGTCAAAGTTGTTTCCAAAGCTTTGATATCGGCCATGGATGCCGCGGTGGCTTGGTCCTTTTTAAGGGACTCATTAGCCTCGGCAAGCCTTGCGGTCTCATCCTCACTTTGTGTCATACTTCTCTTAGGCGGTTAAACCCAACAAGAGAACCTGGCTCTGATACCAATTGAAAGGATCGGTATGACACCTAGAGGGGGGGGTGAATAGGTGCTAATTCAAATTTTAGTTCTTTTTCAAATTAGGCTTGACACAAAAGGTAAATTCACTAGATATGCAACTAAGGTGAATTTCCTATATGACAAGCTAGCAACTAAACCAGATATAATAAGGCAATAAATAAGGATAGAAGTAACCGAAGTGAAGACACGAGACGACAAGGATGTATTCCCGAGTTCCTCCCTTAAATGGGAGTACGTCTCGTTGGAGAGGTGTGAACCAACACAATGGTTCAACGGCCACAAAGGCCTCACCCAAATCTCCGGTGAACCGCACCACAAAGGTTTGGTTCACTTTCCACTATCGGAATCCTTCAAGGCGGAATCCGGAGCCTTTACAACAACGATTCGGGGCACGACCCACAAAGGGCTTGGGGGCTCCCGAACAGCTACAATCTGTCACAAAGACAATAGGTAAGTACAACAATGGGCTAGGTTTCCTAGTGGAAGCCCTAGCAAGTGTTCCCTCAAGTGAATGAGGGGGAAATGAAGAACGGCTCGGTGAAGATGTAGATCGGGGCCTTCTCCTTCAATCCTCCAAAGATCAGCAAGCTTGTATGGAAGGATTGGGAGATCTAGCAAATCTTGAGCTTGTATCAATGGAGTGTGTATCTTCTTCAAGCTCTGAGTCAAAGGAGGAAGAACCCCTCCTTTTATAGTCTAGCACAAATATCTGGCCGTTGCAACAGCATCTTCTTCCGCAAGGGCGGTAGTACCGGCCAAAAGCCCGGTAGTACCGGCCCTGCGGTATCTTCGTTGCCGCAGAAACCGAGCGCGCGGTACTACCGGGGTATAAAACCCCGGTACTACCGGGCCCAAGTACCGGGCTCCAACCCCGGCACTACCGGGACCATCCGAGCCATAAACGTCCAGAATCCATCTTCAGAGAGTAGTACCGCGGAGAGCCCGGTACTACCGCAGCGAGCCCGGTACTACCGGCTTACTGCGGTACTACCGGAACAAAAGCTCCGGTACTACCGGGACTATCCGAACCTTGGAGAATAGGAAAATATTGCTGACAGTAGTACTGCTCAAAAAGTCCGGTACTACCGGCCAACCTGTTAAAACATGGTTTTTGCCTGAAAAACACTTAGCACACAATTAGACCAACTATTGTGTTGTCAACTAACTCCAAAACTCTTAGGGATAGAGATGCTCTTTCAGGTGGATCCTTTTTCTGTAAAAAGTAGGGCTTCATTGTAGATCTGGTCTTTGTCGAAGAAGAGCTTGTCTCCATTCCTTGTACTCTGCACTCGTGCCCGGTGTGAATGAGAACAGGTTTATTGCAAAACGTGTCCCCATTACTGCAGCACTCGAATCACCAAACGGTAGGTGGCGGCAGAAAAGTCTATAAAAGACTCATCAGCCCCTAGTCTTCGTCGCACGCCTCTTCCCTTCCGCTCCACTCGCTTCCACTTCCCCTTTCTGCTAGACGCGAGTTGCCGAAGATGTCCGGCGAAGCGGAGGCGAAGTCGGACGGTGGAGCCTCAGAGATCTCCACGGCGGAGTCGACGTTCCGAGGCGCCGCGGATGCGGCCTGGACTGCCAAGATCTGGGCTGCCGGACAGGAGGATGCCTCCCGAGCTTCCGCTTCACAAGCCCTCGCCGACTTGAGGGCCATAACAGGCCCGGCCGTGCAGGAGGCAGCCCGAGTAAGGGCCATCAACAAAGCCTTCTTGATGGCCTTCCTGAAGGAGAAGACCGCCAGGAACCCGGGTCTCTCCCAGCCTTTGGCCGAGCTTGAGGCCATCGACCAGATAACAGCTCCTCCTTAGATATTTCTTTTTGCTCATCCTTAGCCAGACTTGGCCTTGATTTGTTGGCGTTGTTTCCCTTAGGAGGACGAGCGGGCCACTTGCGAGTTTGCGGAGGGCATCGTTCGCGTGTTTGAGCGAAGTGGCCCTGTACCTCCTGCAGGGTCTCCTGCCCCTTAGAGTGCCTGAAGATTCTGCGCGGGTGTCCCTTTCTCTTCCAGGCGTCCCCGGAACATAGAAGTTCACCCGGCAGGTAGACCAAGCAGCAAAGACAGACTTGCACAGCCAGGGCGCCTGGACTGGCCTTAGTAGCACGGGCTAGATATGAGCATAGGTTGCCTTGCTTAATGTAATGCGATTATGTAATTTCAGAATTAAATATGAATGCATTTCCTAGCTCAACTCGCGGGGTCATTTCCCAATCTCCCCTTGCACTATGTGCCTTCCAGTTTCTGAGGAGTCAACTCAGCCACTCAGGTGCAAATATCCTTAACTGTCAGCGGCAGAAGTAAGACCCCTGGAAACACTATACCCTTCGAGGCTTTACTCCATACCTAGGAGGATGCCTGCTCCTCGCAAGGGCTCTCATATACCGTTAAGCATGCTCAGGTTGATAGTATATTGACTCCAAGCGAGATATTATGCCTAAGATGTATGCAGATGCAAAACTTTATCTGCTTCCCAATCGCTTTTTGATTTGTTAGGCCTCTCCCGGGTATTTAGCTCCACTTCCGTTTCCTTTTGAAGATTTCTTGTCCCGGGGAGGCGCTACACACAACAAACTTTCAGTAGGAAAAGAATGGACCCTCTCTTCATGTCGTGAGAAAGTTTATCCGAAGCAATCCGCAAGCAAAGTTGGTAGTGCATTTCTGTACTTAAGTGCTTTAATGCACATCACTGCCCAATCACTTTCGACAGCACGGCTGACTGGGAAAGCAGCCCCCGCTGATGGGTGCTCGAGCTCGTCCCTGTCAGCCACCGGCACATACCAGCCCCCTGCTTACGGGTTGCAGCGGAAGAACGATCTCTCGACAAAAATTGAGGCTCACGGAATTGAAAACTTATCTTTTATTCCTTGCCGACGATTCTTACACCCTTCTACACAACACTAGCCCCCAGGGCGTGCATAGTCAATCTTAACTAAGTGCGATTTGTGTTTGTAGTCAGGGGTAGAATTTCCGGAGATTCTCGATGTTCCAGGCGTTGCTCTCCGGTCTACCGTTCTCATCCTCCAGGTAGACCACTCCAGTCCTCAGGGTATGTGTGACCCGATACGGACCTTCCCACTTTGATGACATTTTGTTCATGCCATCGAGCTCTTTGCTTTTTCCGGAGGACCAGGTCACCTGGCTCCAATGCTCTTGCTCGCACGTAGCGGCCATGATAGCGCCTGAGCGCTTGCTGGTAACGAGCAGATCTCAGGGATGCTCGACACCGCACTTCTTCCAGGAAATTGATGTCATCAATTCTCCTCTCCACTTGTGCCTCTTCATCATAGGCAAGTACTCGGGGGGATCCGTGCTTGAGTTCAGTTGGCAGGACTGCTTCTGCTCCATAACGAGGAAGAAAGGTGTTTCTCCCGTGGCTCTGCTGGTTGTGGTCCTGAGTCACCATAAGACGCTTGGCAGGTGCTCGATCCAGTTCTTGCCCCGGTCTTCTAGTTTGTCAAATGCTTTGGTTTTCAGACCCTTGAGTACTTCTGCGTTAGCTCGCTCTACTTGTCCATTGCACCTTGGGCAGGACACCGAGGCGAAACACACCTTGATGCCCATCTCTTCATAGAAGTGGAGGAACGCTCGGCTGGTGAACTGAGAGCCATTGTCTGTGATGATCCTATTGGGTACTCCGTATCTGAACACGATCCCCTCGATGAATTTGATGGCGGCCTGGGCCGTTTGCTTCGGTACTGGCATCATTTCTACCCACTTCGTGAACTTGTCGATGGCGACGAAGAGATATTCATGTCCCCCGACGGACCTCGGAATCTTGCCCACGATATCCAACCCCCAGACCGCGAATGGCCAAGAGATTGGTATAGGCTGTAGAGCTTGTGCTGGCTGATGAATGTCCTTCGCATAGTGCTGGCAAGCTTCACACGTCCTTACGATCTGCTCGGCGTCGTGGAGAACTGTCGGCCAGTAGAACCCGTGACGGAAAACCTTCCCCGCCAGTGATCTTGATCCAACATGACTGGAGCATGTGCCTTCGTGTATGTCCTTCAGCGGCGCCTTGCCTTGTTCTTGCGGAATACAACGGAGCTTCACTCCGTTGTCTCGCCGCTTGTAGAGCTCCCCGTCGATCAGAACGTAGAGCTTGGCTTGGCGGGACACCCGCTCGGCTTCATGGTCGTTACCCGGAAGGATATTCTCGGTCATGTACCTGACGATGTCTTGGGCCCAGGGCGGGCAGCTTCTCTCCACTGGAAGCACCATTTGACAAGAGGAAAGCGAAGCTTCCTCTGTCGCAGGCGCCACCAGGTCTTGATCTCCCGGGCTGGCATCCTGCTCTGCCGGGGCAGACAGGTCGCCAGCCCCCGACGCCGTGGCCGAACTTGACTTGACCCGGTCGAAGGGTACCAACGGTTGCTTGAGCACCTCGATGTAGATCCCGGTGGGGACGGGCTCCCGTTGGGAAGCCATCCGCGAGAGTTCGTCCGCGACCGAATTGTCCCCTCGTGGGATGTACACGGCTCTGAAGTTGTCGAAGCGCCGCTGCAGTTTCCACACCTCCTCGACGTATGGTGCCATTTGCGGGCATGCGTACTCCTTGTTCACTTGCTTGATGACTAGCTGGGAGTCACCCTTGATGATGATCTTCCTGATGCCCAGGCTGAAGGCCGCACGAAGCCCCGCGAGCAAGCCCTCGTACTCCATCTTGTTGTTAGAGATGCCGCTTCGGAAGTGCATCTGGACGATGTACTTCAGGCGGTCGCCTGTCGGAGATGTGAGTACAACTCCGGCTCCTCCTTGATTCTTGGAGTAAGAACCGTCGAAATGCATGGTCCAAGCGTTGGGGTCTTCTTTCCCGGGGAGGCAGGTTTCCTCTTCCGGGTCTTCGAACGCCGTCTCGGTCCATTCCGCGGTGAAGTCCGCTAGCGCCTGGCTCTTGATGTTGTCCGTGTGTTCAAATTTGAGGTCGAATCCTTGAAGCTCCATGGCCCACCACGAGATGCATCCTGTGGCGAGTGGGTTCTCCAGTGGGCTTCTCAGGTTGTACTTTGAGACAATAGTGATTGGGTGACTATCGAAGTATGGCCTCAGCTTGCGAGAGGCGATGATGATCGCTAGCAGCAGCTTCTGCATCATGGGGTAGCGTTCGCGCGCATCACGCAGGACCGAACTGACGAAGTAGACCGGGTAGTGCGCTTTGCGGGTGGCAGCTCCTTGACTGAGTTCCGGCTCTTCTTACACGGAGTCAACGTCCTGGGCTGGTGGCTGCTCAGCCCCCAGCGCCCCGTGTAATACCCCTGATATTCATAACTAGTTTTTTTTTTTAATGTGGGCTAGAAATTTTTGTTTATTCTTTAGCGATATTTTATATTCTGCTAGGTTAACTAATATCATTGGTGTGATCATGCCGGCTAGGGAGCCGTGCAGGTCGAGCCATGGTAATGGCTATAACCATATATGTGTGGACTATTGATTGTCATGCATTGCATGCATTCCACATATGCATACGAAATTTGAACTCGAATAAATCTGAAACCATCAAGTCCGGAACCATCACCCACTATGAAACAAATAAAAAGAGAATAATGCAAGTGAATAAAAGTGCTACTAATTAATTATCACTTTTGTCACCTCCGTGTTGAATATTTGGAAATATGTAACTCGAGAGCATAATGTTCCGAGAATTCCTCCTACTCAATATGATAATATTCCGACAAAATCTATTTTTCGATAAAAGAATCATATTGGTGTTATTTTGCGACTCCCAAAAATAGTCGTGAGGGCCAAGGAATACCGAGCGAGGAACAATACTAGTTTATTTGGAAGAATGTAAGTAAACAATTTATTTTAATAAGATCTTGCACGTACAATTATTCTCCACCACTATATATTTTAAGTGTGTTTAAAATATTTATACAGACGATGGGAAAATCACTAACAGCTTGGGAGTGTTTGTTTTGGTTGTGGCTGGCTGGCTATGGTGCTGTGCAGGGAAAACTGTTGTGCAGGGAAAGCTGCTTTTCTGAGTGTCACCGTTTGGTCATTTGGCTGGCTGTCTGGATGTGTGTTGAGAACTTGTCCAAAATACCCTTATAGTTCCTAGCACTGTAAATACTAACATAGAACAAATAATTAATTTTTTTTTTCAAAATACATAACAGTACCATTACACAAATAAAATATCGTCTGAAATAATTGATGAAGATGGTGTATTTTTCTAGAAAGTATATCAGACTGAAACAATTCATGAGCAAATAATAAAAAATCGTATTCGTAGTACATCTTGAAGTGTACGCATGGAGCAATGGATCTAGCATTTATAGCAGTGTATGCATCTGGATCTATTTGGAGACTTGGAGTACGCATGGAGCAATTGATTGGGAGAAATCGATCTATCATAGCATATAGCTGTCCACTTCTAGCAGCAGGAATGGATCAAGCTTGCTCGGCAGCATAGGGACTGCGGCGGCCGAGCGATTCAGGCGGCCCAGAGGATCTAGCACAACGGGAAACGACCGGAGCTGACGGGGACGAGGTCGGCAGCCGAGCGAGCCGGCAAGGAGGTCGGGCACAAGGACGGAGGGGAGAAGGTCGGCCGGCGGGGATGGGCCGTGGTCAGGCAAGGACGGCGAGGGGAGCTAGGAGGTGGCAGGGCGGCGCTGGTGAATCCTAGCTCGCTGATGAGTCGCCATGGAGATATGGCCGGTTGGGGGAAATGAGGAGACGGGAAAGAAAGGAACGGGGCTGGTTCATTTTTTGGCTGTGACTCGCGGTGGCAAAACGCTCGTAATTTCCTTAAACGACATGTCCAAATACGAAAACGCTTGGCTACCCTTTGCGGGAAGCCGCACGAAGCACCTCAGGACGTGCTTTCTCTTCTATGCCTGTTTCGCTACTTGGCTCAGCCCAAAGCCACCGCACCCCGTTTGGTTCGTTTGACCTGTTTTTTCCACCGGAAAGTCATGTACATGAAATTTTTGTTTCACATTTGAACACGTTTTGACTTTTTTTTTGCAATTCAAAAAACCGGGTGCACATGCACCCGGGAGCATTCTATTCACTCCCAAACAAACACCCCCTAATGTTATTATGTACTGTCCATCTGTGAGAAAATATCTGCTAGTATTTACTCCCTCCGTTCTGAATTAATTGACTCAGATTTAGTACAACTTGAACTAAATCTGAATCAATTAATTCAGAACGGAGGGAGTACCTTGCACCGTAGCATTCAAAGGCTTGTCTTTTTATATTTCAACCAGATCCGTTTTAGGAAAGTGACTAGCAGGAGCTGGCACACAAAGGAAAAACCACCGTAACAATCTAGGACATCTCAGCCTCCGTAGAAGCTCAAGGGTGAGAGGAATCGATGAAATTAGTACACAGCCTAAGGAAATATATACTGTTAATGGTACTACTGACCGAATACAGGGGTGTTGAGTTGTCTATTTCTGTGGAGTGGTAATTTACAACAGTATCTTAGTTCGTAAGTAACACGTACACATGCATGCATGTTGCTGCCTTGTACACACGCCACTGAATGCTCACTCAGCCATCTGCCCGATCCATGTTTGGGTCGTCTTTGCATAAAGAGGATACTAGGAAAATTCGTGCCGCCACACGCCGCGCCCGTTGCATTGATTTGTGAAAGAAAAAAGAAAGGAAATATGGAATTGTCCATAGACACAATTACAGGAAAATATCATATGAATATATACTCCAAAAATCATTGACCTAGATATTTTCGCAGATACAATAATTAACCTGTAAGTAGTAATTTGTATAACTGAAATAGACCATACATCTAGCTTAAATTTTTTCATCAGCAACAATGTTAAAATCTCATCACTACAAATATCCAGAGACACATTTTCATATAATAAACTCGCAATATTCAAAATAGTACTTTCGAGTCACGCAGGAAGGCCAACAAAGTGTTTAGTTGGGCTGAACCTTTTCTCAATGCATAGCGGATATTTTGCAAGTATGCACTTTAGTTAGAACAGGCTGTCTATAGAACATAAGAAAACGGCTTAGTAGCATGTATAATTCAGTCTACAACTGTCTTGTTCAGTAGCTTGGTTTTCTTTCCCTACCGTTCGAGTTAGAAAACTCTTGGTGACCTGAGAAACAAAGTATAAAATCAGGCCTAGCACCTATGGTTTCTTGGTAAGAAGAATATATCAAAGGGAACTGAAAAATCAGTGAAATAATACTATCAAGTTATTTATAGTGTGTCAAAGGAAGCCGACAAATAATATAGTTATTTTACTTAAATTAAATCTTGTACAATAACAACATAAGGACACATTCATATGAGATTCACATGGGACAGCCAGGCAAGAAAATTAGTTTCTTTTTTGTTTGTAGATAGTAACAGAAACATGTAGTACATATAGAGACGTATTAATCACAATAAGAGAATATGTGCTCATAGGTGATAACAATTATCAATGAAAATGAACACGAAGACAGTTCCCGCAAGCACAGTTGAAACATGGGTTAGTGACAAAGCTTAAGGTTGCTAACTACTCCAAGCACCCAAATTACCATGCCATCACCATCAGAAACAAGCTTGAAAGCTTCCTTAGTTGTGCAACGAAACTTAAAGGAGGGCACTAACCATCTATATCAACAACAATCCTTTTTTCCTACTAAGATCCAAAGACAACCATGCTTATCTAAACTGAAAACACAAGACCACAGTGCAACAATGCATCATAGAAACGTCACGTATACATTGAAAACTGAACAAATTAATTTGCACACTTAATGGGTGTTCAGTTAAGCATAGAGGATTTTGTATGTCAATACATACAGATAATATACCCTCAAATCAGAGAAATAAATCTGAAAATACATAAAAATCATAGTAACAAAGTATGAAATGAGCAGACCTGAAACCATCGAGGCAATTCATCTAGAGTTTAGAGCGTGATCTGAACTTACATTTGCATGTGCCTTGCAGAGAAAAATAGATTTATGACCTCTTGGATCTTCTATTAGGTGAAAAGAGAAATATATAGTTTACATTGTCATTTACAATCAGGTGGGTGAGGTGCTCTGTATAACAGTTTGCCCAACATCGAGCTTCCTAATTCTACCCCTAGTAGCTAGTTTACAACCCAACCTTTTATTAAAATTCTCATAATAAAAATCAGCACATGTGAAATAAAGATTCACTCATTTTAAATGAGATTAGGTATGTAGTTATGTCGAGTGAACACTTCCAAACATGCCTGCCACTATAATGTGATTTTTTTAGAACTTATAATGTGAATAGTTATATATACTCCCTCCAATCCACAAAATATGTCGCTGGTTTGCTATCAATGTGCACGTGATTAGTTGTTTTCTGCCGACACTTATTCCGGATCGGAGGGAGTAACAAATGTGTTTGAAAACTCATTTACTCCCAATCGAACTCCTTGCAGCAACCCCTAGTCAGAAAACAGCAATTAGCAAACAACTACACTGGTGACCTTTTTGGCTGACTACATACAACTATTAGTTGTAAAACAGGGTAAACAAATGTATAAATGAAACTCCGGTAGAAGTAATCCTATAGCCGTATGCACAGATCTAAAAGTTGTAAACTAAACTCGAGCAGACGGACATCATATAGCCATATGCATAATTAATCAAAGATAAGCAAACAGGTACAATATTTTGGGAGAAAGATAATACTGTACCAAAAGATCAGCATCTGAGCTAACAAAGTAGGTCTGAAAGGTACAACATGAGTACCTGTTGTTTTAATAGAGGAACACCTTATGTAGTCAAGAAGATTTCTGGAATTCCATGCAATACAAACTTATGTGCACTTACAATTTGTTGTTTTCCTCTAAATCCCTTACTGTTACTGTAATAGAAACACGATATAAATTGGAGAATGGACATATTCCAGAAGATTTCACCTAAAGGAACAACCCAAGTTTGATGTACTTTCGTTGTCCACCAAACAGCCTGAGATGGTAATCTTAGCGATATGCTTTAACATTCTATCCTCATATCCCAAATATGTTCTACTGAATATGATTCATTCAGAGTTAGAATCTGCAATGAATCTGTAATAAAGGAACACAGTGAAAATCTATGGAGTTGATGTGAAAAGAAGTCGGACTTGAGCAATATTCTATGGAGTTGTGTGCACAATGAATTACTGCAGCATCACTCGTACTATAGTATTGCAATATCCGAGGAAGAGCACTAATGAAAATGACCACTATCTGCCTCAACGTCAAGCCATGACTCATTTATATTTCTGAACCAGAAAAAATCCTCGAGAAAAAGATCAGGAAGGAGGAACGCAGAAATCACCTCAAGGTCAGAAACATGTTTCTCCAAATCATCATCCTCGGACTCCCTCGCTGAAACTCATTAAAATACAGACGTCATGTTTGTTTTAAGTGAACTGCAGGCAGGAATGGATCAGCTAAACTGAAATTCAGCAGGAGGAGAGAGTCATAGTCCTAGCACTGACCGTCGTCGACATCACAGCAGGAGCAGACTTGCGTCGTCGGCTTGGTCGACGCCGGCAAGCCGCACAGCTCAACGTATTTGTCCACCACACATCAGGTAGGCTGTGCAGTTGTTGGACGCGAGGGTGCCGGCCGTAGAGATGGAGAAAGAGGATGAGGACCGGCCGGAGGTAGAGGCATCTGCGGCGCCCGGCCGTGCTTGCTGACGGCCAGAACATGACAGAACGCGTCGGCGTCGGTGGGAGTTGCGGCTTGTTGGCCGGCCAGATCGGCTCCTCGTAGTCCAGCCCGGCGGCCTTGACGCTTCACCGACACCCGCTGCTGCCATGGAGGGCGAAGATGGAGTTTGGCGGCTAGGGTTTGTGGTGGTGGCGCGACAGCAGAACGGCGATTCTGCGCCATGGAATCGGGAGAGGTGGCGGATATGGTGCCGGGGCGGAGGTGCGCAGCGCGAATACTCGTCGGAGAACCGGCAGGAGGACGCGCCCGCGCGCTGGCAGGCTGGGCGGCGTCGGGGCGGAGGCGGGCGAGTTGGGCGGTGACGGGAAAATGAAGTTGATTTGGGTCCTAGGGTTAGGCCTTCTATATATAAAATGAGGGCCTAATCACAATTTTGGGAAAGACGGGGGTTTTCCACAAAGACGCCACGCGGACCGTCGGATATCGAACGGCATCCGGTGGCGTGGGTTAGTCTGTTCCGCCAATCGGACGACCGTCATTTGCGGGTGACGTGGCCGAATAGGTGGGGCCTAAAAACCTTGGCCATTATATATAGACCAGTTGAAATCGGCGCGTCCTTTGTGAAAAAAATTATGTATAGTATATCTTGTAAATACATTGTGTAGCTAAACCACAGATGCTGAGAAATAGCAATATATGTAGATATATATATATATGGGAATTTATGTACATAATTACACATGGTCTTCATTAGTTGGTAGGTCGTCCGTTTTTACAAAATCAGAGTTGCCTTGGAAATGTGATGAGTTAGTTTCATGTATTCTATTTACAAAATGTTCAAAAGTTAGAACATCCTGGTCGTCTGATTAACAAAGTGGCCAGATGGACGTCATAGAGGCAGTGGCTTGATCAATATGGTAGACACACCGTCGTCAGAAAAATTGGCATATAGGACTTGTACTTGGTTAACATTGGATTCGGCCTGAAATGTATCGTAATGAGTTGCATTAGAACTTATACAATATCAGTAGAAATAACCAAATGCTTGAGCTGATTAAATCTTTTGACACCTATAATTCAGTTTTAATAATTCATTTTTTGACACTTTGGTTGTACAAATTTTTCTAGCAAGATAGTTGGGAAATGTTTTTACAATATTATTATAGGGAACGCGCAAATTTCACTCACACTTATCCATATATTTATTTACATAATATCGATAGTAAGTTGGTACACGTCGAACACTTAAATAGCCTTATTAATTTTGTGAGGACAAACTACTATATATATAGAATTATAGATCTAAGGGAAAAGGATTTCTAATGCATTATTTGAAGAAAGAAAAGGCTATCTCTCAGTGTGATGTTAATAAAAATGTATGCCAAAATAAGATCCTACAACCCAATACTGAATTGAATTATCATGAATTAAAAAAAAGAAATATTATGTCATAAACAAATGTAAGCTCCATGGTCACTACACATTCAGTAAGAAGGAAAGTCAACAACTTGCAAAAAAAATAACTCAAATGTAAGTGTGTGTACTCTCCGACATTGTGCACATGGGAAATAGTATACACTTATTGATATTAATTCAAGAAATGAAGGAAGATGATATGCTAAATGTCAGATATAAAAATTATCCAAAACCTAGGCACCATGCTGTCACTTAATGCTGAGAGGCAGTAGGGTTAGATATACCATAAAGAAAATTTGAGATTCACCGTGCACAAAGAAACAACACACAACATGCAAATCCTATCCATGAGAAACCTATTTCAGTGTCTAACAATCCAGTCAATAAATGTTACATAAGATAACATTGAGAAACATCTCTAAAGCCTCTCACTTTGCTATCTTTGAGGCCTTTAGTTGATCTGAATTATCTTGTGAGGCAATATGCTGTCAATTGGTTTTCAGTATGGCAGCTCGGCATTTCTTTCATTATCCTGATCATATACTTGATGTTTTTGGTAATTATATTGCCAAAATACTGCAGTTCACCCATCCATGTTTTTGATGAATAGTTGGAATATAATGGACTGGAATGTGAGGGGTATAAACTCGCAGAGTAGATGGGATGACATTAGACAAAGAGCTGAAGATAGCAATTGCAATATTATTTTTCTACAAGAAACAAAGAAAGAAATATTTGATCTGGCTTATATCAAGAATTTCTGCCCAAGGAGATTCAACAAATATGCTTACACACCTTCTATTGGTAATTCTGGAGGTATAATTACAATCTGGAATGGTAGCCTCTTTGATGGTAATCTTGTTAATCAAAGCAAACATCACTTAACTGTGGATTTCACATGCAAGACCTCTGGTAAAAACGGGTTCCTAACTAATATTTATGGCCCTGCACATGAAGATAACAGAGGTGATTTCTTTGATTGGTTGGCTAATCTGGACTCTTCTACCATGCAATATTGGATGTTACTTGGAGATTTCAACTTAATCAGGCAACCAGAGGATAGAAACAGGCCAGGTGGCAGCCCTAATAATATGATGGTGTTCAACTCAGTACTGCAAACACATGATCTCGAGGAAATTCCACTTAAAGGAAGAAGATACACCTGGAGTAACATGCAAACTCCTCCTTTGCTTCAGAAGATAGATTGGGTTTTTACCTCGGCCGAGTGGACTACTGAATTCCCGAATACTATGGCATATCCTCTGTCGAAGTTAGGCTCTGACCACACTCCCATCCATATTCAAATTGGCACTGATATCCCCAAAGCAAGCATATTTAGATTTGAAAAAATTTGGGTTGAATTCGATGGTTTCAATGAGACAGCAAATAAATTCTGGAATATTGCTAGTTTTAAGCAGGATGCTGCTCTGCATCTCAATGCAAAGTTCAAGGAATTAAGGCATGGATTGAAAAGATGGAGCAAGAATCTCTCTCAACTGAGTAAAATAATTGACAGATGCCATTTCACTTTGGCATTGCTTGACGGATTAGAAGACCAGAGAAATTTATCCACCATGGAAATTAACTTCAGACTTATCCTCAAAGCCCATACCAGGAAAATGACTGAAGCTAAAAGAATATATTGGAAGAATAGGGCTAAAATCAGGTGGGCCAAATTGGGAGATGAAAATACAAAATACTTTCATACAATTGCCACACAAAGCTATAGGAGAAACTTGATTACTTCCATCAAGGCAGAGGATGGTATTGTGGCCTACAATCATGATCATAAAGCTTCTATCATTTGGAATTCATATAAAAATAGGTTGGGTACATCAGCAAGCACATCCATGCATTTTAATTTGGATGCTTTGATACAATCTCATGATTTAGACCATTTGGATCTCCCTTTTTCTCCTGAAGAAATTGAAACAGTGGTTAAGGAAATGCCAATTGACAAGGCACCAGGACCTGATGGATTTAATGGATTATTCTTGAAAAGATGTTGGCAAATGGTAAAAAAGGATTTCTACAAGCTAGTGAAAGATTTCTATGATGGAAACTTAAACCTTTGCATCATCAACACTGCATTCATCACTTTAATCCCTAAGGTATCTGATCCTGAGGGCATGAATGACTACAGGCCCATTTCCCTGGTTAGCCTACCTATGAAATTCCTTACCAAGCTCCTGGCTAACAGAATGCAAAAGATTATCATCCCTACCCTGCATGCTAATCAATATGGATTTATTAAAGGAAAGAATATCCAAGACTGCTTAGGTTGGGCATTTGAGTATCTTCATTTGTGCCATACATCCAAAAGACCAATTATCATACTGAAAATTGACTTTGAAAAAGCTTTCGACAAAGTGGAATACAGTGCTATCATTGCTATGCTTGAAGCTAAAGGATATGGGCCTAAATGGATTGCTATGGTTAAAAGCATACTCAATACAGCTTCCACATATGTCATTCTAAATGGCACACCTGGTAAAAAGATCTGTTGTAAACGAGGAGTGAGACAAGGTGATCCACTTTCGCCTATACTTTTTGTCAATACGGCTGATCTATTACAAAGTGCTATTAATGAAGCCTGGCAAAATGGTCATATCAGTCTACCGGTACCCAATGACTATGGTCAAAAATATCCTGTGGCACAATATGCAGATGATAAAATTTTAATCATGCCAGCTGACCCTGCACAATTGATATATCTTAAGGAACTGTTACAGAATTTCAGTACCTCAACAGGATTACAGGTGAACTATCATAAAACCTCCCTTGTGCCAATCAATATTGAGGGTTCTGAAGCTACAAATTTGGCACAAATTTTTGGATGTAAAGTTGAAAGTCTACCATTCACATATCTGGGTCTACCACTTGGCACTACAAGACCATCGGTTGCTGACCTCATGCCTCTAGTATCAAGAATGGATAAAAAACTTACTGGCATCAATTCACTGATGACTTATACTGGAAGGTTAACGTTACTCAACTCCCTGATTCAGTCAATGCCTATGTTTGCAATGTGCTCACTGAAAATCCATGTCACTATATTCATTCATTTCGAGAAAAGTGGAAGACAATTCTTATGGGCTGGTAAAGATATTAATAAGCATGGCAAATGCTTGGCCAATTGGGATATGGTGTGCAAACCGAAGAATCAAGGTGGCCTTGGTGTGCTCAATTTGAGATTACAGAACAAAGCCCTCCTCATGAAAAATATCCATAAATTCTATAACAATTGGGATATTCCCTGGGTTCAGTTGGGTTCAGTTGGTCAGGAATGCTCATTACAGCAATAATAAGATCCCTCATGCTACTAAAAATAAAGGCTCTTTCTGGTGGAGAGATTGCATGGCCTTATTTGACCAATACAAAAAATTAGCAAGCTGCAAGGCTAATGATGGACACTCTATCCTAATGTGGTCTGATAAATGGACAGATTTAATCAATGAAGAAAATTATCCTGAACTATTCTCCTTCACTTTAAAGGAAAAGATCTCATTGAATGCCGCATGGGAGGCAAACAACAGAAATATATATGAAATCTTTCAGCTGCCACTGACTGCTATTGCTCATGAACAACTGTTGAAACTCAAGGATGATCTCTCATATTTCACTCCCACACAAGAACATGATAATTGGGTTGTCTCAACATCTGATACCAAATACCCTACAAGAAAGATCTACAGACAGCTCCTGGGACAAATTGAAACTCCCCAAGCAATTCTGGATATCTGGAAAACATGTTGTTTGCCAAGACACAAATTCTTCACATGGCTACTGTTAAATGGTAAACTCAATACCAAGGACCTTATGAAGAAGAAACACTTCTATGTGGAGTTTTCTGATTGCATATTATGTGACACATGTCCTGAAGAAACACTGCTTCACCTATTCTTTGAGTGCAGTTTTAGCCAAAGCTTTTGGTGGGCTCTCGGTTTTGAATGGAATACTGATCATGATCTACACACAATGGTACAAGATGCAAAAACAAGATACACAATCGGTTTTCTAATGGAAATCTTGATTACTGGCTGCTGGAGCCTATGGGAACAAAGAAATGATGCTATCTTCAAAAACATTGACCCCTCTGTCAATAGATGTATTATTAGATTCAAATCTTTCCTTACTTTATCTATGCATAGAGCTAAACCTAGCCTCAAGGAGGGCATGCAGTCCTGGTTAGATATTTTATGAGCATTTTTTTGATGTAACGATCCATGTAAATATTCCACATGTTTGAGAAAATGGAAAAGGAGCAGTAGGGGTTTTCCCCTACTGTAGTTGCATCAAAAAAAAATACTATAATTAATGATGGTCAGACTGAATTAGAAAATTAGAAGAGTGTGCAAATCATTAAGTGTTATGAACCTGAAGGGTCAGAAGATTGGAAGAGATGACAACCTTCTTCCTGGATTCGATAGTTAAGATTTTCTTTGGCGTCCACTATCTTGTTAGAATACCAAGCAAGATATTTTTCACCTTGTTCACAAACTTGAAAACAGAAACAACATGTGACATTTAGTGGCACTTTCAGTAAAATAGTTAGTCGACACTTTACATTATCAAAATTCCAATTAAGAATAAGAAGTTGAGAGAACTACAAATACTAACATGAGCTTCGGAAGTGGTGCAGCAGTGTTAAATATCCATATATAGCAGATCACCAGATCCATTGATTCAAAAACATGGTACCCGTGAACTAAATGATGTCTGACATTCGAGTGACACTGAAAGCTGGCGGAATCGGAACAGTAACTGGCCTAACTGGTCTTCTTTCCGCTTTCAAGCTGAATCAAGTGGGGAATTATTTTCGCATTCCACCATGGTTTAACTTGCCTAAATCCACACGGCGGTTCCAAATTAATTAAAGCAAGGAGAACATGGTTAATGATTCTTTATAACCCTCAGACATGTCAAATTATACAATATGTTTTTGCTGTACAGTCCATTGAGATGTAAGAATAACAAATTGAAGCATAGCAGTCATCGGATTAATGAAAAAATAATTTCATGTCGGTGAAACCAGTAGCATACAGTAGTAGCAGGATTTATAAAAAAACTTACGATTTCAATACCATCTAAAAATAGATTAACAAATCCAATAAACATTGCATGTAAATAAAATAGAGTTTTGCGAACATGGACTTCTATCTTCTAGCAATATTTGATTAAATGCCGCTAAAGCAAATGATATGTCAGTATGGAAGATGAAAGTAAGAAAAGATGTCATGCCTTTCACTTGTTACTGTGACCTCTATATTTTTGTTCCACTTTCCAACAACCTCACTCAATTGACGGAATCATATTAGGAAGTTCCTCTAGTTCACAATTATACTGACATAGAAAGTGCTCCGTGGACAATATAAACTGCAACTCACACCTTGATCGTAAGTGAGAAAATTTCGGAGTTCAGTCATGAGATAAACCAAAGGGGGTATCAACAGATTAACCAAAACACCATCCACCTGTTGCAGCTGCTAGAACGGAACAAACCTGCATATTGGTGTTCAGAAATTAATAATCCGATGATGACACACACGTAGAGTATTGCCTTTTATTTAAAATATCAGTTTGCCATGTAGAAAATACTGACATCTAAAATGTTTTTTTTAACATGTGACATCTAAAATGTAATAAAAACATTGTATTTGTACCAAAAATGTATATATAGCCCTCATTGTGAACCTCACAGTCAGATAAGACATACTCCTACTTAACATCTATGGACATTTCGTACTGGAAAACATGATATATATTCATATCATTAACTAAAGATAGAACTGCCAGCCTCTTAACTAAAACAAAGAGCATGTGTGATTAGAGGTCTATACTCAATCACCCACTCGAGAATATTTCAGTTTTATTTATGAAGAAAGCAAACATAAACAACTTTCGAAGAGCCTAGTTCACTGAATTGGCCAAAGGCTTACAATGACAGCCGACTAATAGTTGATACTGAGAACTGACCAGTGCAATTTGTTCGATCGAGTAGCAATTCCTTCCTATTTTTCTTGATCTACATCACAGCACCTACGAAAGCGTACACCGAAAATAGTTGTAAGCTCAACTGATTCTAGAAAGAGAAACATGAAATAAAATTTCTATTTCAGACATGACATGGTAGAAGTGAAGAACAGAAATACCACAGGCACATCATATTTTTTTCCCTTTAGAACACAATCAAGCCAAAAAAGGCAGGCAAAACCTCATGCTCGAGCTCACCGGCTCTCTATGTTGTCCCATTGTTGCATGCCTTGCCATTTGCCAAGGAGAGCAAACATGGGTGCAGCACCACCACCACCGCCCTGCGGGTTCGCTGGAGCTGGTGTCGACCAGCCATTCCAGTTTTCCTCTGGGAATAAACATCACGGATTCTTGATCCCAATTCCTTCACGGCACATCAAAGAACACGCAAACCAGAGTTCAGGCTGCATGTTTTTTCATTATGTCTGCTATGCAGTCATCATACCTCTAGTTTTGTGCAAAGCTTACATTCTCTTATGGTAGTAAATAATTGCTGAACATTCAATCTAAAAATCTAGAGTTTACATGGTTTTAGGGTGTGTTTGGGAGAGCTCCGCTTCACCAATCTAATGCTGGAGCGGGTGAAGCCGTCCCAAACGCGCGTACTCCACCGTCCAGGCGGAGTGGAGCAGAGAGGCTCGGTAGTTCATTTTGCTGGAGCGACCCAATAGGTGCTTCGCCGCTCCACTCCAGGTTAAGCGTTTCCGTAATTACCCACCAGTGCCATTATGTTATATGCTCAAGCGAAGCGTTTTCTTTAGTACCGATTAGATCTTCCGTACTACCGCGCGCCGGTGAACTGGAGGACGGCCGCCGCTGCAATATCAAGCACCTCGCCGGCACCGGAACCATCTCGGCGAGTAGAGCACGCCACCGCCCCCCTGAAGGATCCTCCTTTCCGACCTCCAAGTTGCGGGCAGCGACCTCAGCAGGCGGCCGGCTGAGCGCACGCGTCGGCAACGGCGAACGACTCCTCCGCCGCATCTCCGTGGTGGTTCTCATCTCCATGGCGAGGCTCGTGGTGTCGCCGGTGGACTTATGGTGCCGTGGTCCTACGCCACCAACGCGGCCGGGACCTCCGCTCGCCCGTCAATGTCACCACGAACGCCATTGACGGGAGCACGCCGACCACGGAGGTGACCGTCCGGTTTGTCGTGTGCGCCGGCCGGGCTCCTTGGGTCGTCGTTTCCGGTCCCGGCCTGCAACAGTTGTTCGTCACCGCCCTTGCAATTGTCCTCTAGGAGCCCACGTATCAGTGTCTATCAGGTTCTCATGCAAAGAAAAAGTTTGATCTGTCATCATCAATAGTCATGTTCATGGTATTCACGTTAATATGGAAACAGTTGCTACGTTCGTGTCAAGAAGAAACAAATCGCCATTACCATTAGATGAGATACCTCACGAAACTGTAACACCAAATCTGTAGAAAAAAATAAGTGAGGAAAGAGAAACTCTGAAATATGAATCTGGAGCTAACTTGTGAGCCAAACACTTTTTAGTTGCTCTAGAGCTCGTTGGTGGAGTGGAGTTGGGTGGCGTAGAGCTGTCCCAAACACAGCCTCAGTGTGGCAGTCACATTCGTAAATAATACTATAACAACTCAACTTGAGTTCGTACTGGAAAGCACAGAATTTTTTGAAAGGCACAATCGATATATTTCAGCAATCCATACCTACAAATCATGGGATAACTATTGGAGGTCATGGAAGCGGTTGTCCAGCATTTTGTCTCATTTAACATTATCACACCATATTTGGAATCATTGAAGTGTTGCACATCGCCAACATAAAAATAGATTCCAATACTGAAATTAATTCATTTATAAATGGTTCATCTATGCAAAGTGTTGAATGCCCAAATCCACCATAAATATCAATCTACAGACCCTAACCCTCTGAAAAAATGGAATACAAAAGGCATAAAAGAGCTTTCTCTACAAATAGAAAACTAATAGATCAATATTAGTCATAAATGCTAAGAACCACCGCTGTTCATATGGTGACTGGCACAAACTATGACAGATATATAATAGAAAATTTAAGAAAGTATTATGTATGTCACTGGCATGAACTATACTCTTAAAAATCCCAGCTTGGTTCACACGTACAGACGTACAAATTGGTATTGTTACTCTCATAAAAGAATTGAATGGTGAAAATAAAATTCATGGTTCCATTAATTTGACCATTCATTTGAAGAAAAACCTCTTCTAGGAAAATGACAAACACCAGCATTTATGCATGTGTAAGCACTCATCAACTTGAAATAGAAAATTTACATGTCATGACCGCGGCCAATTTTTAAGAACAAAAAATGTTCTTCCTTGAAATTTGGCTCACGTGAGCTTTTTGAAGTCAAACATGGTTCAATATGTGTAGAGAGAACAAATTCATGCACATATACTGGATAATTAGAAGCTTCAGTTTATACCTTAGAATCGGTCCATGAAAAATCAAAATGGACTGGTTATTGTAGCAAGGTGAACGACTTCCCAAGCGTGTCATATAGGCGGCAATGCAACACGTTGGAAAGGAGGACGCCAAGATCTTCCACCATACAGCCAGCCGACTCGGGAAGAAGAGGAGAGCATCAAACTCCTCCTCCGCAATGCTAGCTGCCTCAGGAGTGAGAGGACCAAGCCGAAACCCTGAAAAAATGGCAAATATTTATGCATATCAGAGAAGACTAACTAATCCAATTGCTCTGATTCCTGTCAATCATTTAAGCAAACACCAACCATAAGTAAATCACCACCTGCTGCTATTGTACAAAGAGCTCTTCTATTTTCATCGCCCATCAGAGACGACCAAAGCAACCATATTGTATGCGATAACTGAGATTGAGAATGCCAACATGCAGTAGCTCCCAATCTCCCAGATTACTTAATCCTATTATAATTCAGCACGGTTAAAGCTTGAAACACAAATGTACCTGAAGCAGCCAATTGAGCACTCTATTTCCATATTTTTAAAACTAAAAGAAGTGCATCATCAAGAATGGTTCAAACCTGAAATGATAAATGCTAGAATTAACCCAAAGCTTCCTGTCTTGAACAAATAACAAATTATCATTTTGACGTAAGCTTGTGTTAATTTTGCGCTCCCAAACAGAAGAGCTAAGAACCTCAAATTGACCTATAATATGCAAGACTAATTACATGAGCAGGTGTGGTAGAACATCTCTGAAATTTTCCAATCATAAATGAAACATTGTCATATATAAAGTTGCATGTTCTTCTAAACAGTATCCCTCATAATAGGATGTCAGAAGCATACAGTAGATCGGAGACCTCAAAATATGCAAATTGCTTACTCCATTTGAGTTTCACAATGAAAATTGGAAACCCTCAAATATACTGTATTAAGATAAATAAGAGTGGTGTAACCACCTTACCATTATTTAGCTAGTTAATGTGGTGAAATTAGACCATGCTAGAAAGAAAAGAAAATTCAGGTAGGATAAGACCTCACCTTATCATGGCTGTGGAATTTCTGCATCTTGGTCTTTACGCTCCACCCCTTACACCAAAATGAAGTCCTCTAATTCAGCTGTAAGTCAAAAACAGGAAAACAAAATTAGGAAAACCAAAAGGCACGAACGGAACAGAATAGAAAAGAGGAATAGCTCGAAGGCGTGCTCGTAGCGGCGCGCACGCTAGAGCTGAGATATTGCGCGCTGGAGTTCCGGACGTGTGACGCACCAAGCGGCTCGGGCTCATCCCTCGCTGACGGCGGCGACCGAACCCGGCGAGCGGAAACGGAGGAGGAGCAGAAGGAGCTCAAGCGGCGCGCGGGAGCAGAGGGAGGCCGGCCGGCAGCGACGGCGGTGAGGGAGCAGAGTGGAGGAGGAGGCGGCAGAGAAGGAGTAGGACGGGGGAGAAGGCGGCGGTGCAGGGAGCAGGGGCGGGGTCGGCCGCGAGCGAGGGAGGCCGCCGGCGGCTAACCCTAGCATGGGTGAGTAAAATGAGTGTTATTAGGGGTCTAGGTCACGGTCTGGCCTTTTATTCACCGGGACCGAGTCCTAAATTGCGGGAAACACGGGGGCTTTTGTGCAAAACAGCTACGGGGACCGTCAGATCGGGGAGCAACGGCGGGGGATCAAAACACTGTTGGTAACTGTTCATATGAACACTAACCCGATGGCTCTCAGCACGTGAAAAACTCCCGCCTTAATATATAGAGGTAATAGATACTCCACGCCGGCTAGCTCTCAAGCAGAACCTTTCTCATCCCCATATAATTTCTTCACCAACCGAGGCCGATGCCATGGCCATGACCTAGGCGACCAAGCTCCAGGGAGCAAGGAGGGGAAGCAGAGAATCAGACCCTCACCACGGTATCTATGGGGTCATTGACATCCACTGCTGGCGGCGGTGGAGGCGGAATACGAGGTGGACGACAGCATCAACTCGCCGGCAAGCGTCAATTAGAGCTGGGTCAAGATGGAGGACCGTGAGGAGTCAGAGGCAGGTCGCTGGATGTGGTGCTGTCATCTTTGTCGGAGCTTGCCGAGAGCTATCGGCAATTGCTATCCATACTGATGCTCTGAAGAAGAGAAATTTCATAGGAGACCAAAGCGGTCCCAACCAGTTTGAGACATCCCCAGATTCCCCAACCTATCAGGTAATAACTTGCACCTTAGGACACCAAGAATCTGAATAAATGTTTTCTAGATCACTCGTGTACTGATCTGATGCATGAACATGAAGGTACAAAGTAGGGATTTGGATAAAGTTAAAAGTAACCGTTTGGTATAATACAAGTCAAGGCGTTAGGCACCCTTTTGCATCAATCCTTTATCAGATTTAAGTTTGAATCCTACTTATACAGATCTAAATGTATACTTGACCGTTTTGTATGTAAACACATGCACACACACTTGTATTTCTGTTATAATCAGCTCACTAGTGGTATGTTTGTGGATATACATACACCAGCTTCTCATGCTAATGGAATCAGGTTCAAAATCTGGCTCATGACGTATAGTGCACATGTACTTGTGAGGAATTATTCAAAACTGAAACTCTTAAGAAGCTGAAGTAATATTGAGTGTCCTCGGTATTTTACTAGCATACATACCTATCTTAATTGGAAATACACACACTTGATCATCAGTATAGGCTGAAAGCTAAAACTGAACCATGATATCAGATTCATAGTGTTTTCTCACAACAATGTGTGTGGAAGTTACATTTCTGAAATTATACACTACAATGTCCCGTATCAATCTAGATTTATGTGGTACCACTCTGAACATAATCTCTAGTACATATTGGTCTTAGTAGGGGAGTCTTCTCCAGAATCAAAGACTTGAATTAACTTGACAATTACTTCAGAATGGTAGCGCCACTACTGTAGCTTATATTCAGTTTCGGCAGCAGCGGCGAGTTCCATGAAACCTTCAGGCAACCTCGGTTCAGAGTAGTTCATATAGACAAGAATAAATATCGCGAGTGTCATGAATCTTCGACGAGGCATCAGTAGTATCAGGTCATCTTGTACTTACATTAGTGTTTCCAGGTTCAGTTTAGACACATGGTTGTATACACACACGTGCACTCCTTTTCTAACAAGATCATTAGTGGTAAATGGATTTAGTTTCCATCGATGTGCATGCATCAGTGGTATGCTCTGAACTGAAAACTTCTGTAGCTTGCTCTGTACATGTATGCTGCATATTGGTTTCAAATCTAAACTGAAAGTAAATCTTGCTGTACAATAAATTATAAACTGAATCTTTCCATTGAAAATCATCAGCAAATATGCATATTTTTAGTTCTCAGATTCAGACAGTAGTTGTACCTCTGTACCATATATTTTGTATAACTTTGGTTGCATTGAATCACTAATCAATATCCAGAGAACCTGTAGCATATATTTTATGTCCGACATTGGAATTACATTTCATAAAATCTTCAGGCTGCCTAACTAATTGAGTCATGTCATGTCATGTACTGGTCACTCCAGATTAATAAATTATATGCTGTGCAACCTGTAGTCTTGTAGAAACCAACTAGTACTCATGGAAAACCAATCATCATGCATGCTTGAGTTATATACCTAAGTAACCATCAGATTACTTCTTCTATCCAGTAGCATCATTTAGCTGATTAAATTGGTAACCAGACCTTGTCACTACAGTGCATTTGGTAGATGGAATTGGTACAGTACCTGTACAACAGCTCATGATATTTACTCTTCTATTACTTTCTTCTTGCAAAGAGAGATAGTTAGAAGGCTGTAAATAATTTAATCAACTATTTTGCTGAACCCTATGAATTAAAATACATTCTTGAATTGAAATCAAATTTGAGTGATATAAATACGGGCAATCTAAGATCATTAACAATTGAGTTATGTACCTTACATTTAAATCTGGGAATGAATTATTCTTTACTCTTTTACTATGTGTTGCTACAACTCCCTTTAGAATAAATCTAAATGTCTTGTATCTTTAGTAACTTCAACATGGGAGTCTTATCCATTGCTTGATGGAATACACTATCCAAGATGAAATAATCAAACAAGAGTGCTCTAAGTTAGCCACCCATACTTGAGTGTAACTGTAACATACATGTGCATCATATATTGTGTTGTGAACTTGTGTGCTAGTGTTGATTGAAATTCATTGCATTTCCAGTTTCGAATCTTCCTTGGAATTCTTATTGCTGAGTTGTATAATCATTGCTAACTTCCGGATATCTCAGGCAAGTTCAGCTTATGTCCGCTTGATTATTTTTATACAAAGTATTTGCAACTTACTATCTGTGATATCACTTGCATCAAAGAAAAATATATGTTATGAATAATATGATATACTATTTGTTTGATCGACTGATAGAGCAGTCGGTGAACTGTTATGGTGGGTAGTTCGAACCCTTGTGTGGGGCTGTCAAGCCATTGGAAGTGGGTTCGACTACACGGGATATCACCCTAGGATTAACAACAATTGCCTTCTTGGGTTCAAGCGCCGTAGCGACCGCGTTGACCACAGACCTGTATGGGCGAGGCTAAGCTGGAGTAATACCATCTTATAAGGCATATCTCCCAGGGATGGTAGTTGGGGTGTGACCTCTACTGTAGGCGACCAACTGTCGCAGTTGGGGTGTGACCTCTACTGTAGGCGACCAACTGCTGAAGGGATCTACTGTAGCCATGTTATGGACGGGTAGCTGGTTCAGCCAGCTACGATGCGAGATATGTCAAACAAGGTGGGTGAAACAGCTCTGCGATTCAAAGTCTGGTAGTGAGTGCAGGGCACGGTCACCTGGACTGCGGGTCGGTTGTGGGTAAAGTAACGCACCTCTGCAGAGTGTATCAAATTGTGGCATTGTCACTCCCTGTTCCGGGAAGGAGCTGCGAACGTGGCGAGAATGGAATCCATAGGGGATTCTAACAGCTCATGAGACAAGAAGACATAGCTTTTATAAATAAAACTTGACCTTTTCGAGAAATGTTTTCAAAAATCATTGAACTTGTTGGACCATTGGTCCTAGTAGATGATAGTGCATCAAACACCATATTATTATCTGAACTTGTTGAGTACCTCCGTGTACTCATCCCTTGCCCCTTAAACCCCCTGCTTAGGTTGTTGTGAGCCGATAGATGATGGAGTGGAGTACCCGGACATCCAGATGGAGGAGTTCGAGGAGCAAGCAACCTTTGGAGATGAAGAAGGAGTTGTCGACTACTACTGGGACTTCATTGAGCAACCCAATGAGTGTATTAGAGAATTATAGCATCTGTGACATTGTTCTTGTAAATTCTTGTAAGAGTTGGATTGTAATTTGATTTGTAAAAGTAATTCAGATGCTTTGTATCGAATCCACTACCATGTTTCTGTTTTGCTACTCTGATGGGTAAGATGTTGGGTAAAGTACTGCTTTATTCGCATCATGCCAAAGACGTGCACTTGCCACACAAGTGGTGGCAGGTGTGGGTCGTTACAGGTGGTATCAGAGCAATGGTCGGTCTAAAGCTCGTAGGTAGGTAGCGAGGGACTGTAGGAACCATAGGTAAGATTCTCTGGATCTTTTCATCCCACTCTATGCTTCTATTCTATTCTGTCTACAATTATTGGTCTTTGCTATTTCTCATCCATCTAATTCTATTGTTACTTATCTACACCTTTGGTCTATCTTAGTATATCTTTGTCCATACTAACTTTTCGCCTAAGTGCGAAATTTAACTTTTGTAGTACTAAAACAAGTTATAGGGCGACTAGGTAGTTGACTTTAAAACGCTCCTTGGTCAATAGACCTGTTGTGTTCCACTATGCCTATTTGCAAAACTATATTATCTTAGAAACTATCTTTTAAAAAAAACTATAACATTGTTTGGATGACATGATCATGATGCTTGTATTGTCTGTATTTTTGCGTTGATTCTTATTTCTCATTCTTTTAACGGACTTACTGTGCTCTGGTTGGATAAAGTAATGTTTGAATGGGGTCATAAGTAGCAAGTTATGAGGATGGAGGTGGAGATAACCACTTGAGTATTGCTTTGAGGAGAAAGGAAGAAGAGCATGCTCTGGAGAAGGTCAAATGCAACATCATCGATTGGAGCATAAGTGGAAAAGATGACCAAGATATGAATATTTTCCTATTAGTCTAGTATCTACACTTATCTACTGCTTTTCACTCTCATTTGTGATCTACAAGAAATCTCATAGTGTTTGAAGAATACGTCAAGCAGAATGTATGATCCAAAACATCTGTCACATAATTTCTATATGTGGATCATGGAAATACTTTCTCTAAATAATACCTATGTTCAGTACCATTTACTTGATCATACCAGTTTTTACAAAATGTCATGCTAACATTATTTATTAGATCCTTATGTCTTTAGAAAATGGTTTGCATAAATGTATAAAATATTTGCCATGATAACCAAGTATTTGGATAGGAGTTAACCTGAACAATGCTAATGTTTTAGTAAAAAAAATACCATCCTGATCCTTTACTCCCTAATGCAAACTTCTAATTATGAACTTGTTTGAGTTCCATCCATTCAAACGAAGATGCATGTCCTGAAGACAAATACATGTTTGACTAGAATTAATTCGGTTAACACTCGTGAATGCAAGTTCTTTCTGTAATACTTAGGAAAGGTTGACAATTACTATACGTAGGATTAAACAAGCTAAAGACTAAGTTGATCACATGAATAAAATGGGCAATGATACTAGAAGCAAATCATGTTAGCTTATTATTGTGCTTCAAAAATGATTAATCATGTTGTACCATATCCACCTACTAAACAAGATTGATAATTAACATAGAATTTAGTTTCTGTTTATAAATATGTAATCAACATTTAAAGAAGTTGCTAGAACATGTAAATGATGAAGTCTTACCTAGGCTTTAGTTAACATTTAGTTAAAATCAAATAATTCAATAGATCATATTAATATTTCTTTTGCTCATATGTTGTCAGACCTAGCATTTTATATTCAATGTTTAATTGTAATTTTCTTGATTAAACTTGGTCAGAACTAGAATCTATTCCAGAATATGTTAATCAAGTATTTGGATGACATTATGTTTGACCTTAACTATGAAATTGTACCGGTGATTAAGTAATGTCAACATTCTAATAACCTATTGCTTAGTGTTAACTTTTGATTGTTGTATACATCAAGTTGCTCGAGCTTCATCTGTTTAAGCTATGATTCATGACTTAAAACTAGATTCATGCTTAACTAAAATTTATATATACTACTCTGGCACAACTGCAGTTTAATGTAAAGTTACGTTATTATCATGCTTAGGATCGATAAAATTAAAGATTAAGTGATCACCTGAATGAAATAGGTAAAAGAATATTAGAAGGAAATTCATGATAGCTTATTATTGTGATTTGAAATGAATAGTCATACTTTACCATTTCCATGTACTCATAACATTGAGAAATAGCTTCGGAATTTACAATTTGATTTATAAATATCTGTTCATCTCTCAAAGAAACTTGTTCAAACGGATAGGCATAATTTTTTTTTAATTGGACTTCAGATTCCAACAGTTAAATACTACCAATATAAACAACCAATTTCTGTCCAAACGTTTAAATGTAATTGCTTCCCAAATAAAACGTGGTTATGTATAGAATCATTACCTATATCATATACAGGGATAAGGGACAGGCATTAAGATGTTGATCAGTTGATGTTGTGGTATAATGTTCAAACTTATGCTTCTGACAATAGATGAAAATCATGTATAGGCAATAGAAGTGATTATATAGTATCCGAGTCAAATATTAGTTCGACTCAGAACTTGTATAACTTGTATATTCTGTTTTGGAACAAATATTTGCGCCATACTGTAGTTTAGAAAGACCAAGTTCACTACTTTTGATTCAGTATATTTATTTCCCAGTATTTGTAGTTTCAGTAATCCTTGCTAAACCAGAACATAGTATGTATTGATTGCCGCGTATAGCTCAACTTGTAAAATCCGAACATGACAACTTATAAGCAGGTGCATATATGAGGTATGTATTTCAATAGTATAACACCTAGACTGATCGATTTTCTTCAGTAGGATGAACCATGTTTAAAAAAGCTTAACTATGAATGTTTGTCCCGAGGAAGCACTTCTTGTTATTAGTGTACAAATTTTAAAATAGAAAGTATAAAGTGTTCATGCTTGTCCATAGTGACATCTGTTGCGAATCACCAATTTAGCTTGCTATCATTCCGCCTTATTAAACTTATTAATGACAGATTGGATATTTTAAATCGAGATGATTGTATATACCTTAAGTGCCAAAAGCTGCCTGCTCATATTGGTTAAAAGTGTAAAACTTCCAAAAAATTATGAGGTTCTACCAACAAGTACTTCGGGATTCACAACTCAGTAATCTTTCATGAATTATGCATCATCACTCCATAATTATAGCATACACTTTCAACTGGCATAAATTTCTCTCTTACCTCAAATTTCGACGACGGAATTTTCTTAAGGGTGGTAGGATGTAATACCCCTGATATTCATAACTAGTTTATTAAAATGTGGGCTAGAAATTTTTGTTTATGCTTTAGCGATATTTTATATTCTGCTAGGTTAACTAATATCATTGGTGTGATCATGCCGGCTAGGGAGCAGTGCAGGTCGAGCCATGGTAATGGCTATAACCATATATGTGTGGACTATTGAGTGTCATGCATTGCATGCATTCCACATATGCATACGAAATTTGAACTCGAGTAAATCTAAAACCATCAAGTCCGGAACCATCACCCACTATGAAACAAATAAAAAGAGAATAATGCAAGTGAATAAAAGTGCTACTAATTAATTATCACTTTTGTCACCTCAGTGTTGAATATTTGGAAATATGCAACTCGAGAGCATAATGTTCCGAGAATTCCTCCTACTCAATATGATAATATTCCGACAAAATCTATTTTTCGATAAAAGAATCATATTGGTGTTATTTTGCAACTCCCAAAAATAGTCGTGAGGGCCAAGGAATACCGAGCGAGGAACAATACTAGTTTATTTGGAAGAATGTATGTAAACAATTTATTTTAATAAGATCTTTCACGTACAATTATTCTCCACCACTACATATAATAAGTGTGTTTAAAATATTTATACAGACGATGGGAAAATCACTAACAGCTTAAATGTTATTATGTACTGTCCATCTGTGTGAGAAGATATCTGCTATTTACCTTGCACCGTAGCATTCAAAGGCTTGTCTTTTTATATTTCAACCAGATCTTATCACCTCACCGTTTTAGGAAAGTGACTAGCAGGAGCTGGCACACAAAGGAAAGGGAGAATTGATTTTAACCCCCCTGTTCGCACGCCTTGGATCGTAGACCCCCTTTTTCGTCTGCCTCACTATGAGCCCCTCGCATCTGACTAAATCTTGCTGATTTCACCCCCTCATGTTGTTATCTCTTCATTTAGCTAATATAATGGAAGAAACTGGTCTTATTAAATTTCAAATTGACAAATCTGCCCTCGTCCAATTTCTTCACACCCGATACAGAGGAGGGCTTGTCCCTGACCTGCCGCCAGCCACCATAGTCCGCCCCTCCGTCCGTCACCCCTGCTTGTGCAGGTGAGGAATTAGTGAAGGAGCAGGGGCAGAAGAGCTCGTCGCAGCTAGGAGCCTAGGACACGGGGTGGACGGGGCACTGGAGATCGAGCTCGCCCGCTGGCGGTTGGGGCAAGGGCAGCCAGAGCTAGCAGCGGCGGATGGAGCAGGTCGAATGAGTGGTCGGAGAAGGTCAGGCGGAGCAGGCCGGAGCACGTAGAAGGGGAAGACGGAGTAAGGGCGGCACGCCGACGAGTGGCTTGACCGCTCGAGGCGAGTTGGTGGCTTCGACCTTCCTGGGATAAAAAGAGTTGAGAGGATGCAGTCTTTGTCACCAACCACTTGTGTATTCTTGTCAGATCATGTTTCAGTTTGATGGTTATGCACTAACAAATTTGATAACCAGGCTAAAGGGGCAAATCAGCACGAATTAGTCAGACGTGGGGGGCTCATAGTGAGTGTTGGGGGGATCATAACCCGGTAGGCCCACCGACCTAGAAGACAAGCCGGCCTGGTAGAAGCCTGGGCCGGATTAGACATAAAGAGATGGGCCGGGTCCCACGTAAGCCGGTGTGCGATGTGTGCCTTGTCCCATAAGCTAAGAAGGATCTAGAAGACTGGAGACCAAGTACAAGACGGAGTCCATATAAGGAAGGCGAAGACTTAGTGGACTTAGAGTAGAGTCCGGGTACGATTGTAACCCGGATCCCCGCTTGTACCTCCAGCAAGACTCCCCGCCTATATAAGGGGGTCTCCTGGTTCCTAGAGAGATAAGTCGAAAGCCCCTGCAATACCTAGTTCCAGAGATTGTAATCGAGACCCGGAAGCTAAGGCGCCGAGTCCTCGAAACCCCATATCAATAAAGCAAAGCAAGAGTAGGTCTTTACCTCAAGAAGAGGGGCCGAACCTGGGTAAACCCTTGTTTCCCTACGCCACGCTAGACAAGCTCCCGATGTCAGAAGTTGCTATGTCCCAATACTCAAGTTTCCACCCGGAAACATCTGTCGTGACAATCCCACGACAGTTGGCGCCCACCGTGGGGCCTGCGGCCAAGAACATCAGTTTTGTTGGAGAAGCGCGACGCGGTATGGAAAACCTAGCTATCGGCCAGATCCACGTGCTCCCAGGAGGGGAGCGGATCGTGGACGACTTTGGTTGGAAAGAAGAAGCAGATCAGCTGGAAACCGGATCTATGATCATCTTCGGTCAGATCGATGTTTTCGTCGGCGTAATCCGGTCCACCGGAGCCGGTTCAGATCAGTATGAGCCGGAGTACGAGTCAGAGTCCGGGTCAACTACTATGGCCCAGACGGACGGAGAAGAGTCTGTTGGATCGCCAGAGTGCGAAGTCATGACCGTAGAGGAAGAGGCGGCGATTCAAGCTTTGCAGGATTCTATTGCTGCACCAACGAACATGTCAGATCTGAACACAGATACCGAGTCAATCTTACCGCTGTTTGAAGATCGTTGGGGATATGGACTTGAGGAAGAAGATCACCCGGCGCCCCCAGGACCCGTGCGTCATATGACGGTTCACGTTGTAACCACGGCTCAGCCGACTGATGGGGGGACAGCCTCCGTTAGTGACGAGACAAGCGCAGAGAGAACCGCCAGACAGGATAGAGAAGCTTGGGACCAGGGTCAGCTTGGCATGCCACCTGCGGCATATGCACCACCCAACCCCAATACCGGAGCAGTTTTACCGACTTTCAGCGCAGCAATTCAGACACACCCCCCCAGCACCTGGAACGGCTTTCACAAGTCCGATCCTGGTGAATACCCCTGTTCTGCTGCCAAATCCACGAAATCAAGTCCCACCACCTGCGGGAAACGACCAGGCGCTTGCCGGTGCATCAGGAAACCCGGCGCAGCACTTGGGAGAAGTAACAAGCAATAACTCGGCGATACAGAGAGAACTGGAAGACCTAAGGCAGGCCATTGCAAGAGCAAACCAGGAGCGCGTGGATGAAACCCGACGCATAGCAGAGAAAGAGCGGCTTTTGGCTCAGCAGGAACAGAGGTTACAAGACGAGAGAAACGCTCTCCAGAGAAGGAGGGACGAATTCACCGCAGTACAGAACAGGAGGCGCGGAAGCCGGCTGCATCTGCCAACCGGAACAAACGCCATAGTACCTCAAGTCCTCGAGTACCACACAACACCCAACGCACCCGCACCCGTGGCGGCGGCTAACCCTGTAGTGGGAGCCGGTGCGCCGCAGGCCGGGTTACAAGGAGCACAAGCTAGAGGAAACGCGGGAAGCCCGGCTGGAGGAGCCAGAGCCGGGGATGCGCTCGCAGAACAACTACCACCACCACCCCCCAGGTTTAGCACTCCCCCGGGTCATTACAATAATCCAGTTGACAATGTTTTTGTAGCTGCACATGCCCTGGAGCAAACCCCGTTCGATAATTCACCAGCCGGCATTGAAGCACGGCGAGCCATAGATTTATTACGTACCGCCGTGGTCCAGCAGAACAATAACCCACGCGGCTCGCAAGCGTTCAACTCAGAACCACAAAGGAGTCGTACCAGAACCCGGCATGGAGAGCCGGCGGCAGCAAGATCAGTCCAGAACTGGCTTGGGCCGGTGAACCAGCAAGTTCAGCAACACAACCAACAAGTGATGCAGCAGCAATAGCCGGCGTCCGCACCTCAGAGGGTGGTCGCGCCGGCTATGTCCGCGGCACAGTCGATAGTCAACAGCTCAAGAGCAAGACGCGCAACTGCGGTGGCAGCACCTCTAGGAGCCGGAGCTGGAGTGGTGATCCCCGACAGACCCGCCGTATCTTCGCCTGCGCCGGGTCACGGAGGAGGCACATCATCAAACTTGACAGGACCAAAGTGTTTATCAGATGCGATCAGATCAGAGCCGTTTCCAGAAAAATTCAAAGAACCAACCAAGATTGTCAACTATGAGCCGAACATGAACCCAGAGACGTGGTTGAGCAGTTACGGCATGGCCATGGACATGAAGAACGCAACACCAAACCTATGTGCCCGTTATATGTATCTCATGATGGCGGAAGGAGCACCCAAGATATGGTTAGACCGGCTTCCACCACGCAGTATCAACTCTTGGGAAGAGTTAAAAGCGGCGTTCATCAAGAATTTCGCTGAAACATGCAAGAAGCAGTACACCGAGGCGGATTTAGATCGCTGCGTCATGAGAAAAACCGAGTCAGCAAAGCAATGGATGTCCAGAGTTACAGAGATCCTGCATTCATCAGTCAACATCTCACCGCATACAGCCGTATTATATATGGAGAAAAATTGTTGTTTTGATTCCTTGACACAGAAGTTTGGACGTATGAAAGAAGACCCGACTTGTGAGGATATCACGATAGGAGAAGTGGTAACAATAGCCAATAAATACGCAGCCATAGACAAAAGGCCGGGTGAGACAGAGGAGCAACAGAAGAACAACCGGGCAGGTGGAGGCCGTAACCCAAATCAAAATCAGAACAATGGCAATCAGAATGGGAATAACAAGCGTCCATATGAGGGCGGAAATTCAGAGTTCGTGGGAACAACCTAGACGACGGGTTACAGAGGGCCAAGACCCAGAGGCAATTTTAGGGGAGGTCCTTCGAGAGGACCAAACGTCAGTGAGATGTACAGCATGCCGTGCCCGAAACACAGTAAGAACGGAAGACCATCAGGTCACTCGCTAGCTCAGTGTGCCGATATAAGAGCCTGGATGAGGCACGAACAAGAGATGCAGAGGAATCAGGGAAACTTCGGAAACAATGGTAACTTCGGAAATAACGGAAACTACGGGAACAATGGTCACCCGGCGGGACCCGGACAGGGGGCTGGGTCGAACGGACCGCCAAACAATAACGCCGGGTCTAGTCAGCAGCAGAACCAAGTCATGACCGGGTATCAGCAAAACCCGAAGGAGCTCCATAGTCAGGGCCAGTATCACGTTTTCACCACTAGCACATCCAGGAGAGAAAATAAACTACAAGCACGAGTTGTTAACGCGGTGGCGTCAGCCGTCCCAAGGTTCCTAAAGTGGTCCGAGCAGACAGTTACTTGGAGCCGGGAAGATCATCTGCCAGCAGAGGAGCACCCGGATCTCTTGGCTCTTGTTGTGGCACCACAGGTTGATGGATTTTCTTTAAACAAGGTCCTGATGGACGGAGGAAGCAGTATCAACATTTTGTATCTAGACACATTCAAAAGGATGGGTTTAACTAAAGATCGTCTGACTCCAACTTCAACAATCTTTCATGGCATAGTCCCAGGGAAGTCGGCACACCCAATTGGCCAGATCAGCTTAGAGGTGGCATTTGGTGTGAGCAAGGAGCAGTTCAGATCAGAGTTCTTGAAGTTTGAGGTTGTTGATTTAAAAAGTCTGTACCATGCTCTGTTCGGTAGGCCGGCTTATGCCAAGTTCATGGCCAGGCCGTGTTATGTATATCTCAAGTTGAAGATACCGGGACCTCAGGGAATAATCACAATCAAAGGAAGCAAGGACATGGCTATAGAGTGTGACAATGGAGACGCCATCATGGCGGAGCAGGCTTGTTCAGAAGAAGAGCTCAAGTACTACAAGTCTCAAGTAGACCCGGCCGACAAACGTGTGCTGGAAAAGCCGGCTCACGAGGAATAAAAGAAGAAATTCAAGTCTGCTCAAGATACCAAGATGATTGACTTCGTAGAAGGGGACTCCTCCAAGCAGTTTTCGGTAGGAGCCCACATGGACCCGAAATAGGAAAGCACGCTCATCAAGTTCATCCGTGAGAATCGGGATATCTTTGCATGGTCTCCTTCAGACATGCCGGGTGTACCGAGTGAACTTGCTGAGCACAGCTTACATGTTGATCCTAAGGCAAAGCCGGTTAAACAAGGATTACGTCGTTTCAACGCGGAGAGGAAAAAGATCATCGGAGAAGAGATTGCCCGTCTGCTCGCAGCCGGGTTTATCATGGAGGTTCACCACCCGAAGTGGCTGGCAAACCTGGTCCTAGTCTTGAAGAAAAACGGAGAGTGGCGCATGTGCGTGGATTACACCAGCTTGAGCAAGGTTTGTCCAAAAGACCCTTTTACACTGCCTCGTATAGATCAGATTATCGATGCCACAGCCAGCAGCGAGTTATTATGTTTCCTGGACGCATATTCCGGGTATCATCAGATCAAGCTCAATGTGGACGACCAGGAGAAGACTTCATTCATCACCCCCTTTGGTGCTTTGTGTTACAAAACCATGTTGTTTGGTCTCAAGAATGCAGGTGCCACTTATCAGAGATGCATCCAGAATTGTTTTCAGAATCAAATTGGTCGCAATGTCCACGCTTATGTCGACGACGTCGTGATCAAGTCGCAGAAAGCCGGGTCACTACTTGATGACCTGACAGAGACCTTCACCAACCTACGCAAGTACCAGATGAAGCTAAACCCAACCAAGTGCGTGTTTGGAGTACCAGCAGGCATGCTGCTGGGTTTCATAGTCTCAGAGAGAGGAATAGAAGCAAACCCGGCTAAAATCAAGGCCATCATGAACCTTAAGAAGCCGGAGTGCATAAATGATGTCCAGAAGCTGACAGGTTGCGTCACAGCCCTGAGCCGGTTCATTGCGAGGATGGGAGAGAAAGCACTTTCACTTTACAAGCTGCTGAAGAAGTCAGACAAGTTTGTTTGGGGTCAAGAAGCGGACGACGCCTTTGAAGATTTGAAGAAAACATTATCAACATCACCAGTTCTAGCGGCTCCCACGAGCAAGGAGCCGATGTTACTATATGTCTCGGCTAACTCACGAGCCGTCAGTGCCGTGGTCATGGTGGAGCGTAAAGAAGAAGGAAAAGAGTACCCAATTCAAAGGCCAGTTTACTATGTTACCGAAGCTTTGACAGAGTCAAAACAGAGGTACCCGCAGTGGCAGAAGTTAGTCTACGGCGTTTTCATGGCAAGCCGGAAGATGCCCCACTACTTCCTGGAGCTCTGCTCCTTTGGCAGAAATCATCAGAAACAGAGAAGCTACAGGCAGAATTGCAAAGTGGGCCATCGAGATGGGGCCTTATCACATCAACTATGAGCCAAGGACAGCAATCAAGTCACAAGCCCTAGTTGATTTCGTCAATGACTGGACAGAGTTTGACCCGTTACCGCCTGCACCAGGCGCGAAGCATTGGGTTATGCACTTTGACGGGTCAAAACAGTTTGAGGGATCGGGAGCCGGCGTTGTTTTAACTTCGCCAAAAGGAGACAAGTTGAGCTATGTCTTACAGATACACTTCGAGCCGTGCACCAATAACATCGCAGAGTATGAGAATCTGTTACATGGTCTGAAAGTCACCAAAGAGATGAACATCAAGAGGATCATGTGCTATGGAGATTCCGACCTTGTTGCTCAACAAGTATCAGGAACTTGGGACAGGAAAGACGCCAACATGGCGGCTTATAGGAGAGAGGTAGACCGAGTAGCCGACTTCTTCTCAGGCTATCAAGTTGAGCATATCGACAGACGAAAGAACGAGGCAGCCGACGCCTTATCAAGACTCGGCTCTAGGAGAGAGCCGGTGCCTCCAAATGTGTTCCTCGCTGAGTTACATCATCCATCAGTCAAGCTTCCAATAGAAGAGGAGTTAGCAAAACCTGATGACCCGGATTCACAGTTAGTTGCCGCCTTACATCAGACTCCATCAAGGACGGAGCCGTATCTGGCTTACCTGTTGAGAGAAGAGCTACCACAAGACGAAGTGCTGGCACGGCAGATTGTGCGCCGGGCTAAGGGATACGCCATCATCAACGGAGAGTTGCACAAGAGGAGCGCGTCTGGAGTGTTCTTACGATGCGTCTCACCAGAGGAAGGCCGGAAAATTCTTCAGGAGATCCACTCAGGGGACTGCGGACATCATGCATCCACAAGATCAATGGTAGCCAAAGCTTACAGGCATGGATTCTTCTGGCTGACGGCTTTGGCAGACGCGGAAAACATAGCCCGGGTTTGCGACGGATGTCAGCGATACGCAAGGCAGATTCATGTTTCGGCTCAAGATTTGAAGACCATCCCAATAACATGGCCCTTGCAGTCTGGGGCATGGATATGGTGGGACCTTTCCAGACATCACCCGACAAGAAAACTCACCTCTTAGTGGCAGTGGACAAGTTCACAAAGTGGGTTGAAGTACAAGCCGTCAACAGTTGTACAGCAGCAACAACAGTCAAATTCCTGAAGAAGATCATATACCGCTTTGGTTATCCTCACAGCATCATCACGGACAACGGGACAAACTTTTCACTTGGAGAGATGCAGATATTTTGCAAGGAGAACGACATCCGGCTTGACCTTGCTTCAGTTTCACATCCCCAGTCAAACGGACAAGTAGAGAGGACAAACCAGGAGATACTCAGAGGTATCAAGCCAAGACTCTGGGTTCCGTTCATCCGGGCAGCCGGGTGCTGGGAAGAAGAACTGCCATCAGTCGTCTGGAGCATAAACACAACCCCAAATAGATCTACAAATTTCACTCCTTTCTTCATGGTCTATGGGGCAGAAGCCGTGTTACCCAGCGACATCCTTCATGATTCTCCAAGAGTTGCAAACTACGTTGAGACAGAGAACGAGCAAGCCCGGCAAAATTCAGTTGATATGCTTGAGGAGGCACGAGAGTTAGCTCTGGAGAGATCAACCATATATCAGCAAGACCTGAGGCGTTATCACAGCCGCCGGGTTAGATCAAGAACTTTCCAGGAAGGAGACTTAGTCTTACGACTAGCCCAGAACAAGATCGGCTTTCACAAGCTGACTCCCCGATGGGAAGGTCCCTTCGTGGTCAGCCGGAACTTGCATAACGGGTCTTACTACTTGGTGGATATCAGAGAAGAAGCTACAGTGACAAGAAACAATACAGACCATACAAGATTCCCAATGCAAGAGAACGACAGACCTTGGAACATAGCAGAACTCAGGCGTTACTACACTTAGGTCTTGCGAGCTCCCGGATGAGAGATCTCCACCTTTTTGTATCTTTACAGTTTAAAAGCAGCAGGTTCCAGACGCGCTCTTTTCCTTACCAGGGTACCTAAGGGGACTGGAAGGTTTTTAATGAGGCGGCTTGCTAGCTATGTACACATTATATGATCAATGAAATGAGGGAGGCACCTCTGAAAGAAAGAGTATTGTCTTTTCAGTTCCTTATTTTACATATGATCGGGGGTCTTGGGGGCTTACAAACTAACAAAGTTGTAAGTTTTAGATTCAAGACTCGGCAAAGACGCCACAATTATTCTTGGTTATACTTGCCTGCTAGCTTGATGTTATTCTCACATGATACATGACCAGATGCTAAAATCCGGCTTTCAATCTGACTATGAAGTCCATGGGGACTTCGCAGACCATGATTGCTCAGGAATTTTATGCACATATGTCACGAGAAAACCGACTTTGCAGAGAGCTAAAGAAACCAAAAGGGTCATCGAAACCAACAAGACTTGCAGATTTCACAAAAGGTGAATTTCATAAATAAGCAAAGTCTTCAGAGCACACGAAGGTGCACCAGAACAGGTATAGCTAATTAAAGTTTCAGCTAACCTATTACATGCCATCTAGGCCAAAAGAATACTGTTGCAGGACATCACAAAGTAGTTCAGAATATTACAAGCCGGATTATACTGCCGGGCCAGTCTCGGTAGGAACAGCTGGAGTCTTGGGGGCCAGGGTCGATGAGCCGGAGGCCGAAGATTTCTTCTTTGAGGACTTCTTGGTAGATCCTTCAGCTTCCTCCCAGCAAATCTGGAACAGACTTGGCAATTGTTCACCTTCTGGATGCGCAGAAGCCGGCATATCTGCAGTTCTTGAAGTCGGGTCAGCAGGAAGGGGCGCCCGATAGCTGGGGCCCATCTTCGTGACAACCAGATCTTTCGGGAAAAGCTTTTTCCCGTCTGCACTAAACCCGGGTTGGAAGGAACTCAAGTTCATCTTCTCAGTTAATTGGGTACAATGGTGCCGGATGGAGTCATCGATCGCCGCCAAGTCTTCCTTGGTAAAAGGGGATCCGTCACTCTTCAGAAAAGGCCATCCCCGGGTAAGCACCTCAGTATCAGTGCTGGGTAATAGGACTTCGCCAAGGCAAGAATGCACATGGCAGAGCGACGAGCAGCAGATCTTCTCCAGCTCTCAATCCAAGCCGGCAGCACATTGAGGGCCTGCAGAAACTTAAGTTGAGTGGTCGGGGGCTTCTCCCAAGAATGACAAGCCATCATCGCCCGACCAGCACCGTAGTACAGCTGCTGCACAAGGGTGTAGGTCGCCTTGAGTTTCACCTCCGGATCAAGCTTGCAGATCGGGCTCCAGGAGCCTAAAGGAATGAGAAGACAAAAACATTAGCCGGAGAACTTCAGGATTACACGAACAAGCAATGAAGACAGGCATGTTTTACACTTACCGAAGAGAGAAGTCACCGTCTCAGTAATAAACGAGACAAGCTTGTCAAACTTGTCATGGGAGGCCTTCAGGTCCTCCTGCAGCTTTTCATGTTGGTCGGCCCAGCTCGCCTCATGATCTTCAATTTCTTGGCGCAATTGGGAATTCTCTTCGGCAGCCTGGCCGAGTTTCTTCTCAAGCTCAGCAATCTTATTCTCAAGCTCGGCACGCCTGCCGGCTTCAGCCTTGAGCTCCTCCTTCACCACCTCGATAGCGTGATCGTGCCGTTGGGCTTGGTCCTGAAAAAGACAACAAGACAGTCAAGAAATGAAAGAGATTGCAGAAAAATAGACAAAGACCTCAAATTGTTATAAGTCCCAGGTTGATCCAGGCTGAAACCCGGCACTTGGGGGCTACTCAATTTGAGGTTAACAAGATAAAAATAGTTCTCAATGAAGACCCGGAACACAGCAAGCTGTAGTTCCGGCTCTTGGGGACTACTCAGTTGAAGTTTTGTCAGTTTAAGCAAAGGAGTTCAACAAGAAGACCCGGAACATTGCAAGCAATTGATCCGACTCTTGGGGACTACTCAGTTGAAAAAAGAAATAAGCAGAATTAACTTCAAGGAAGACTCGGAACGTAGCAAGCAATTGATCCAACTCTTGGGGACTACTCATCGAAGTCAATTTCATATACAGAAGAGGAAAGAAAAATTATAAGAAGTCCCGAGCCATCGCAAGCTGATAACTCGACACTTGGGGACTAGAAGAGGAGTATTAACATACCTCGAATTTATCTTGGAGCTCAGCGATCACGCTATCCTCCGCCTTCTGGTGCTCGCCAATGCGACGCTGAAATTCTCCGAAGAGAGCAGTGAAGTCCAAGTCCCTATAAGACTGGAAGCCGGAGCGCGGCATAGGAGCTTTGCCAGTAGAGGGCTTAGCCGGCGTAGTCTCCGGCTCGGTGGCCTTGGTCAAGCGTGAGCTCGCAGGCTTCTCACCCTGCTTGGAGCTGGTTATCTCCACTTCAGGTGGCGCAGTGGCCCGGTTGTCTTGAGGCAGAGAAGATGTGGAGTGTGACTCCGGCTTATCAACATCTCCTTCATTATGGATGGGAGATTTATCAGCCGACCCAAGAGGAGTCGGGACAGAAGCCGGGGCAGCGCGAGCTCTGAGAAAGACAAGGGTGTTAGACAGAGTGAAACAAGTCAAGTATTACAGATGCATAAAGGTAAAGAAAGCTTACCCCTCATTGATAGCAAAGTCGCCGAAGGGGTCGGAGCTGGAATCTGAAGAATCTGAGAGAGACCGGGACTTAGCCTTCCGTTGAGTCCCGGCTAAGGGATAAAGAACTGAAGGACGTCTTTGTGGACACTTAACCCGGCGAGGAGTCGGGCAGTTAGCACATATCGAGGAAAGATCAAGACAAGAAAAGTATCACTGGTGTTACCTTCGTAGCATCTGACCTAAGTTTCCTCTTCGAAGCCGGAGGAGCCGGGTCTGTGGAAGGGAGAACTGTATCTGATAGATGTGAGTCTGGATTAAGAATCGACCGGTTTTCCATGAGAAGATCGGCGTTTAACAGTTCAAGGAAAAGCCGGGTGATGGAGTTAAGCTCACCTCCTTCTTCTTCTTCTTCTTCTTCTTCTTCTTCTTCTTCTTCTTCTTCTTCTTCTTCTTCTCCTTCTCCTTCTCCTTCTTCTCCTCCTTCTCATCCTTCTCCTTCTTCTCCTTCTCCTTCTCCTTCTCCTTCTCCTTCTTCCTTCTTCTCCTTCTTCCTTCTTCCTCCTCCTTCTCCTCCTTCTCCTCCTTCTCCTTCTTCTTCTTCTTCTTCTTCTTCTTCTTCTTCTTCTTCTTCTTCTTCTTCTTCTTCTTCTTCTTCTTCTTCTTCTTCTTCTTCTTCTTCTTCTTCGGCGCCGACTTCAGTTCCCGCGCCTTCGACGTCAACCTCTGGCTGATCATCTTCTGACTCCTCGCCCGAGTCAGGTGCAGTCGACAAAGTGGCGGCCCACCAGGGGTCGCTAGCCTGAAATACACCAAGTCAGAATATATGCAAGACAATATACATCACAACAAAAGTTATAAAAGGTGTTATCAGTACCGACTTCAGTATGCTGCTGTTTGTTGAAGCGCATGGGGTCTTCAAATGACCCGGAGTACTGGTGCATCAGACCCGGGCGCACAGCGAGCGGCTGGATGTGCCACCCCATCCAGCATTTGACGAGATCAGTACCCGTCAGACCGTGAGCGAGGAGGGCGCAGACTCGGCCAACCAAAGGCTCCAGGTCCTTCCGGTCTTTTCTGGCGGCGAAGGAGTTCATGTTATCGTTCATTGTTAGCCGGTCTACGCTGAAGCCCGGAAGCGTCGGTTCACCCGGAGGAGTAGCCACCTTTTAGTAGAACCAAGTCTTCTGCCAGTCCTTGGGGTGGGAGTGCAAGACGACACCCGGAAAGATGATATTTCTTCGGCGCTGGATGGTGACGCCGCCGCAGACGATTAAGGGGCCGTCGCTGTTCTCCCTTTGGGGTTTGCAGTAGAAGAATTCGAGAAAAAGTGGAAGACTGGGTTCTATGTCGAGATAAGCCTCGCAAAGAACCACAAAGTGAGAGATGTTGAGCACCGAGTTGGGCGCGATATCTTAGGGCCGGATCTTGAAGTACTCAAGAACCTAGCGGAAAAAGAGAGAACCCGGAGGGCCGAACCCCCAGGTGATGTGATCGGCGAAGACGACGACCTCACCTTGATCAGGCTGAGGCTGGGTCTCGTCCTCATCCGGAGCTCGCCAGAAGATCTCCGACCTAGCCGGGAGAAGGCCGAGTTCGGCAAGCTCTTCAAGCCGGCTCTCCCGGATACCGGATTTGCTCCAGTTGCAGGCGATCTTGCGTTTGGTCTTCTCAGTGACAGTCGCCGTGGATGAGCCGGCGCCGGCTGACTTCTTGCCCTTCTTCGGGACGCGCTGAGCGGCGTGCTGTAGTGACCCCGTACAACACTGCATGTTGTAGTGTACAAGTCTGATATAACACTTACAGAAGGACTTATCCGCAAATGTTACACCCCACAGAGTAGTACAACAGAAACATAGGCGGTCCATATAACACTGTAGAATTACAACGCTACCATACCAAATCTCGAGAACCTTCTTTATAGAAGAGAAAGTCTCATGCAAATAAAATACAAGAAGATCCAAATCGTAGCACTAAGCTGAATATCAGCTCTAATTCTACTTCCTAATCCACTACTGCTGTTGTCACAGCCCTACACTATTCCATCCGGAATATCTTTATTCAGCGGCGTCCACCTCCTTCCAATAGGTATTTCTCCTCCTTCGGCATTGGGTCGTTGAGACACCATTGCACTTATGCTATCATGTTTCCATTGGCATGGTTGTCGTCACTCCTCCGTTGGTGAAGTGGTAGTTGGCTCCTTGTTGAAGACCTCCTTGACGTCATGATGGCGAACTGGCACCTCCTTGATTGGCTCCAAATATCTAAGCAGGGGTCAACGAGGAAAGGGTGAGCAACACTAGCGTTACTCAGCAAGTTCAGATATTATAGGAAAGAGTTTTTGATTTTTCATGCACTAACTATTGCCATGACCAACGGTCGTAGGCATAATGCAAGTTTTAGAAAATCTTTCTTCAAAAGTCAAGTTTTATTTTAGAAAACTAAGCTCTCAGTCTCCACGGGTTCATAGTCATCACTTGGGATGCCTTTCCCGCTGCGGTCTGTAGTTCCTTCCGGGAACACGGATGTGACAGTCACAGTTTCTTGTTGTTGACTCTGCAGAGCTGCGTAACTTTACCCATGAGAGTTCCCCAGCCTTTATGCCTTTCCGAGCGGCCAAACTCGTCCATACTTCCATGGTATGGGGCCAGGCCAAAGTTCAAAGCCAATCACTGCCCCTCTCCGCACAGCACATATCCGCCCCTTATGGCCCAGCTGGTACTATGACCAAGCTCGCCACCACTCCCGAGCTACTATTCCAATTCACCCCGTCAGGTGGGAACGTATGTGGTTCCACGCTGTTGGCCGCCGCAAAGGACGCAACCAGGAGATAGCCTGTCGAGGATATATGCCCGAGAGAAGATAGCAGCTGACCTTACCGTCCCATTCCAGATCTCATGGTAAACGCTTCAATACGGCGCTAGGATCACTGGAACTTTTGTAATTAATCCTAGGTACATACTTTCCGTACGATGGAACCTCCACCATGATATCCATACCATTCCATGGTTCCATCGCCCGCCAAACAATATATATAGCAATTCACATCATTCGAAAATAGTTTTTCTTTTTGAATGCAATGATATTAATATGTTTTTGAAAATAGTTTTTATAAAATATTTCAATGAGGATGTGCAAGAATGAACTTGCCTGTGATAGAAGTGGCAATTCAATCATTCGGGATTCTAGTGTCTGCGATAATACCCCGAGATCTGAAAATAGCAGAGTAATCCCAATAAGGATTACAGAAAACTCTGGCAAGATGCTATTATGCATATATATGAGATGCATCGTAATTACCTCAAAAATACCCCAGCTCACAAGTGCAAGCTTCGTCTTACGCGATACTTCAGTAACTTATTTATCTTAGAGTTTAAGGATTATTTAGGATTTATAACTTTGATTTGTTATATCATTTTGATGTGTTATCATTTCCAAACTTAAGTGTTTTTCACTTTTATCAAGTTTGTAAAAGATTTTTATCTTTCGTAATAATACTTAAATAAAATTGATTAGTCCAAGTATTTAACTTGTTCAAATATTAATATTTAGGAATATGAAAAATGAGTGAGCCATTTATCATCTAAGGAATTTTATTTTACCACTCAGTATAATTTGTAATTTTTCTTGAAGAAAACTCTTATAAAAATATCTTTTATTTTTAGAAAAATATTTAGGATACTTGTTTTAACTTCAATACTATCATGTTATTATTATGTTAATATTAATGAGTATTATCTTACAACTTAATAAACTTTAAAATCAAATCCTTATTCTTAAGAATTTATTTGATTGAAAATTTTATTTCACTTAGAAACCTATTTTCCCTATTTGAGAATAACAATAACTTGAATTTTTACCCTAAGGTAAAATCATAAAAAATTCTAGTAAAATTACTTTTAAATAGTAGAGAAAATATAAATACTTATTCATATTTTTAATTGATTTTTAGGGCCTTTAGATTTGTGTAGAAAATTCATTGAAATTTGGATATTTTTGATTTGTCAATTTACTAAAGTACCCCTAGGTCCAATGGGTTGGACCCAACCAGTTGGACCGAGCCCAAAGTGGGACTGGGTCGAACTCGACCCAGTCGCTCTCTCCCTCTCACGTTGTCTCTTCCTTCTCTCGCTCCCGCGATTCCCCAATCGCCTCTGGCGATTCCATCGCCGCCACCCTCTGCTCCGGCCACCGCCGGCCGTCTCCGGCGCCGCCGCGCCCTGGCGCTGCTCCGCCGCCTTCCTCCCCCACGGCTTCCTCTCCTCCGATCGATCCACGGCTCCTCGTCGCTCTCTCGCGTGAACCCTAACCCTAGCCTCCAAGCTCCGGTCGCCGGCGCTCCTCCCTAGCTTCCGCGCCTCCACGCCTTCGGCTACATCGCCTCGCCGATCCTCTTTCGCCTTCTCGAGCTTCCTGCTCGAGCACGCTCGCGAACCCTAGCCTTCTCGGCTTGGTCGCTGGCGCGATGCCGCGCCGATGCGTCCCCGGCTCTGCCTCCTGCTGCGCCTCCTTATGCGCCCCCTCGAGCCCCTGCTCGGTTTCCCCGAGCCCCTGCTCCTTCTCCCCCATGAGCAAGGCTCACCGGCGCTGTTACCGGGCTCCCTGATGGATGCAACCCTGGCGCCGCCGGCCTGGTGGGGATGTGGTGCTGATGTGGCTGTGGTGCTTCTACTGCTACGGCTGCGACTCCAACTATGACGCTGGCGGGACGGCAGGACAACGAATGCAACCCCGGCATCACCGCCTTCATCTCCGACCTCAACACCTCCTCCAAGCTCTGCCTCGGCTGCAACTTCTCGAGGTGAGCTTCCTTCTGTGACCGGCCTTCGAGCCGATGAATTGCTGGTGAATGGTGTTTGTGTAGTGTTCCATTTCATCCTAGTGATGAGCTGGTTTGTGCAATGTGTTGTGCTTCATACTGACAAATAGTTAACTGAAGATATATTCAGTTTGTGGTGTTGCTTCCTGTCAACCAGTGAGGAATTGATGTGTATGTGTTGGTGTTGTTTTTCACTGTCAGTTAATTTCGGAATTAGAATTAGATGATTTTGTGAATGCTTTCGCAAATACTTGATATCCTGTTATAATCTATTAAGTTGGGTTTGGAATATGGGTAGCTGCTGTGCATGTGCTCAGGAATACTTTTATTCAGATGATCTTCTCATCTTAGCATCTGTGATGATTTTAATTTTCTTTAGATGCTTGATTATGTGACTTATGTGTTGATGGAACACTACAGTGTGTGTATTTTACAAGAACATCTATACTACATGCTTTGCTTAGGTGTTTTTAGTTCCTGGCTGATGCTAGTGAGCAACAGATCATGTGCTTGAGTTGGTGCTGATGTGTAGATTGTGTCATTGATCAACTATATGCTTGATTTATCGATTTCTGGTGCTTTAGATGTGTTAAAGTAAGCTGAAGATGAATTTCTGGACAGAGCTCAGCTGCTGTCTAGATTAACTTAGTACTCCTTGTAACTTTTACTTCTCTGCTCTCACCTATTTTTATAAACTGCTAAGAACAGATATGGTGCTTGATTTCTTAGCCAAGCCTGTGATGCAAAGGCTGAGGCATATTCTAATTAAGAACAGATACTAGTGTGTGCTTTACTTCTCTGTGGTGATCCAGCATAGCATTCCTATGCGAATCTGAGAGAAATATTCTTTCTATCCTCCTGAGTCATATCCAGTTGAAGGGTAGTTTGATTTTTAAAAATGTATTGCTGGACAACACCAAGTTATTATCCAGACTTGCTTAATATTATTAGCAGGTTTATTTTATTTTCCTCCACCTGTTCTTATGGATTGATAAGAACATAGTACTACACCCCTCTTCTCTCTTTCCCTCTCATATAATGATATGAACACTCTCCCCTCTCGCAAGCATAACAATGCTTAGCTGAATTCTGTTATGAACAGAACCAGCCCTCTCACTCTCTCATCCTCACATCTCTCTTAGCACACAGCTGAGGCTGCAAAGCAATTCACTGCCATTTGCAGTGATGCTTGCACACTCCAGTAGATCAACCTGCTGTTGTAGTGTAGTTGTACACGTGCTTCTGGTTGGTTCTTGCTCCAGGGGATGTGCCTGCACCTCCTCGCTGCTTCAATGTTCCTAGGGTGTATTTAACTAGCTGAAATGGCTTATCACCTGATCTGGTACTGTTCTAGGTGTTCTTGGACTGTGGAAACAGTAGTAATACTGTGGGTAGATGCTTGGCTAGCATCTGTAGCCTCATGGTTCGGCTGGGCTGTGTGAGATGTGCAAGAACAGTGATGAACTGTTGCTGTCCCGCTTATATAGGGCTATAGGACGGTTTGGGCTGTTGCTGTGGTTGTGACACCCGAATGGTGACTCCTCAATTGCATGGCTGAGTATTGTGCTGGTTGTCAAGCTCTCATGCAAAGCATTTCTTGGAATCCAAGTTAAGCTAGATATTTTGATTGTGGATAGGAATGAACAGTCATTGGTCTTATCTTCCTATAGGATTTATTCTTGGGGTTCAAGTTATGTGAGATATTCACTTGTGGATAGAGATGATTGGTCATTGTTCTTATCTCCTTGTAGGATTAATTCTTGATCAAGCCAAGTGGCATTTGTCACTAGATGGGCTTGTTTGGCTTCTCTCTCATGTGGGCTTTGCCAATTATGGGTGGTGATCATGTGGCTTGAGAATTTCAGATTGTGGGCTTTAGCATTTGTCTATTTTCTTCCTTGGTAATTAATACCATTGGAGAAATAATCTCTCTTTTCATGTGGGCTTTCTTATTTAGGAACTTGACTAGATTAGAGGGATTGACTAGTTGCCTAAGATGAATAAATATGGATCAATAATAATTGCCTTTGCCTATGTTGCCTTTCTATCTTGCTCAAATGGATCATGTCCCTTGTTGCCTTCTTGTTGCCTAGTTGATCCACATTGCCTCAAATGATCCAAGTTGATCCATAAGTTGCCTAAGATATAGTTAACTCCCTCTGGTCGATAATTGGATATTAGGACAAGTTCCTAATATTCCTTAGTCAAGTTCCAACATTAAATTGCCTCACCCTTGTGGTGAAGGCAAACATTTTAATTATCAACCCTGTTCCTTTTGTCTTTGTTTATTTTGCAGATAATGATTTGAAGATGAAGATGGAATAATTTGGAAAATAAGAAGATCAAGACTTAGCTTAGACTTATCTTTTGAGCTTTTGTAATTTTCTTCTTCTTTAGATGACATATGTACATGTTCAGTTAATGATATAATATTGATTAATTTTTGTTTATCTTGTAAGGATTTGTATACTTCCATTTGTTGTAACCTAGATAGACTTTGGACATTTGAATTCCATGTGTATTTGAGATGTGTAACATGAGATGAATTAATGTGTGTGAGATAAGTTACTGATTTGAGATGTGATGATAGTTGTATGGATGATATAATGGAATGATCTTAGTTATTGGATTGGAATGAGTTTGAGTGATTGTATATATCCTCTCTTTGATATATATATATATATAGGAAGCCCAATTAATCAATAACTATGTGCATGGGCACCAGGGAGCACCTGTTAATTTACCTATATATAGAGGTTAAATGCTTTCTACTCCCAGGTGTAACTACACCCACGTCTCATATACCACCATACGGAAGTATTTATAATACTTTATCGGTTTGAGTATGTTCATATACTATATCTAAGATACCCCAAACAAGTTTCATGAAAAAGTTGCAAGTGTCCTAATATTTTACACTATATACTCGAAATATCGATATATGTGTATATAAAAGAGAAGTATGTAGAAATTTTCTACATACTACCAAAAAAGAAGTATCTATAGTACTAAAATAGCATTATATACTCCATACTACATGTTACATACCTCCCGGTATAAAAGATACTTCATACATGTGTGAAACACACGTGGGTGTAGTTACACCCGGGAGTAGTATGAATATGTTCTATATCACGTGGGTGTAGTTACACCCGGGAGTAGTATGAATATGTTCTATATATATATATATATATATATATATATATATATATATATATATGTATGGGAAATAGCCTCCTCACATGGTGGCTAGCTATGCATGGCCTGGCTGCCGTCGGATCACCCATTTGAGATAATGAGAGTATGCACACAGATAGGTCACATATAACAGAAGTTTTAACGCCGTTCCCAACTTGCCAGCTCCGAGAATCCTATAAATTACACAACCTTTTTATTTGAATTCTAGGCAGCTCACAACACAATTTTAGTACTAGTACTATCCGAATGTGATAACCCTCTCCAGTACCAGGACTATGTGAATGGGATACAACGCATTTTTTGTTTGAATCTTATGCAGCTCACACCACAAATTTTAGGACTGATACTATCCTAATATGATAACCATCTCCTGCAATAGGACTACGTGAATGAGCCACAACGCATTTTATTTGAATTTTGGGCAGCTCACACCACAAATTTGCGCAATAGGGCTAGTACTATCATCCATATAGGAGATGGAGATATCACGTGGATCCAGAATTTGGTTGAACCATCCTGCGTCGTGCATCGTCCATTTTTCCAGGATCGTGGGCTCCCAGTTGCATGTTCAAAGTCATACCAGTAATTTTTTTACACTTTCGCATCAGCCATATTTAGTGATGAAAACATATTTTGTTAAAAATTTCAACACAGCTTGCATCACATTTTAGCACTAGTACTAAACGAATGGTTGTTTGGATATTTGCCAGCTTACAACACAATTTTAGCACCGGCACACAATTTTAGCACCGGCACACAATTTTAGCTTGCATCACATTTTAGTACTAGTACTAAAACGAATGGTTGTTTAGATATTTGCCAGCTTACAACACAATTTTAGCACTAGTACACAATTTTAGCACCAGCACACAACGCTTGTTGTGGTCGTTTGTTATCGCATGGGACGAAATCGTCCTTATGGGTACGTAGCATACCATTTTTAGGTATGTAGACCATATATATACCTTGGGTATGTATACCTTAGGTATATAGGAGGTACATACGACATTGGGTATGCACGTAACGGGGTATACATACCTAATTTGTATATATACCTAAATTATTTATATATATACCTGATCTGTACGCGTACTATTGAACATATATACCCGAGATATGTATATTACGTAGATACCTTGAAAATGCATACCCAAAGTCATATATACCTCATACATACCTAAGAATTACATACCCAAAAAATTTGTGTGGTCTACATACTTAAAACTTGCCGTATTCCATACAGGAGCATGGGCACCAGGGAGCACCTGTTAATTTACCTATATATATATATATATATATATGCTCCCTGGTGCCCATGCTCCTGGATGGAATACGGTAAGTTTTAGGTATGTACACCATGTAAATATTTTGGGTATGTATATCTTAGGTATGTATGAGGTATATATGACTTTGGGTATGCATTTTCAAGGTATCTACATAGTACATATACCTCGGGTATATATTTTCAATAGTACGCGTACAGATCAGGTATATATATAAATAATTGAGGTATGTGTATAAATTAGGTATGTATACCCCGTTACGTGCATACCCAAAGTCATATGTACCTCCTACATACCTAAGGTATACATACCCAAGGTATATAAATAGTCTACATACCTAAAAATGGTTCATATTCCAATCAGAAGCATGGACACCTAGGTGCCCCAATTGGGCTTCCTATATATATATATATATAGAAACACTATTATACACCCTGGGTGTAGAATAGTAATTCTGCATCCGGGTCGATCGTCCAAGCCAGTCTGACGCGGTGCGGCTCACATGGTCACGCCAGTATCCGCCCGATGTAATTTTTTTTGGGATTATTATGTCGCTCGATTTTTCTAATCGTGGGGATCAGGATCGTGGCTTCCCCACTCGTCCCAGTTTCTGGAAACCGCTGTTGTGCCCCTCGTAGCTCGAGAAATCCGGCGACCTCCGGTTCCCCGACGTTGCCGCCCGGCGATTCCTCGCCTCCGCGCCTTATCCTCCTCCTGCTCGCTGACCCCAGCTCTTCGAGCTCACTTCCTTCCCGTTCCTCGCCGGCGGTCCATAATCCAAGGCGGCGGGCGTAGGAAGCGAGCTACGCCCGGGGCGCTTCCTAAGGCGGCGAAGGCGACGAGCGGTTAAGCGATTGGCCGCGGCGACAGGCGGCGAGCGCAAGCCTGAGCGATCGCGGACTCTGTGCCGAGGCGAACTGCTGGCGGGATATGCTCTTGGTCAGGCCGAATCGACGGTTCTTTGGTTCAGGAGGAATGCGTCTACAAATACATCGATCCGCACTTAGTTCTTTGGTTTGGGGTCAAGTTGTAAGTGCATATGTCCGCTACTAGTACTAGCATCTCATCACTACATAAAAATTTGCCTGCTCTAGCTTTTTCATCACCTTGTTTATTTAGAATCCGTGGACATTGCTTTACTTCTGACAGCGTATTTTGCCATTTTGATTCCGTTTGGTAGAAGCACCATCCTCCTCATAATTTATCTGTCAGGCTGCTCTCTTGACACTAGCATGGTAGACAGTAACAGTATATTATGTCGAGAATTGATATAGTCATCTAGTCGGCCACATTAATCTGTATAATTACCTCGTCACTACACGGAACTCTGGTAGCCACCTCTTCTTTTCTTCACATTTTTCATTCGGAACTAGGAGTGAGGCAAAACATGCTGCTGGTAATTAATTATGTCCTGTTCATGAATATGAAATAGTACAGGCCCACCAATTGGTGTGATTAGGGTTTAGCATTCGTAAATTGATTCACTTATAGTTCTAGTTACCCAATATTATTTTCTAGGGATTGGAAACCGAAGCCTTCCTAAATCGTTTCGTCTTGATCTTTTCTTGTTCGTAGTGGGGACTATTCAAGCATTGGTTTGCTACTGATGCATCAGATTATTTTAACATGCTAATATGGCATTAGAGTACAACTGCGTTGATAGTTATTCTTGTTGTACATGTTCATTTGCTTTCTTGCATTCTGAATCTCATTTGCCTGGTCAAAACTAATGTTCGTACTTGATTTGAGTTGGTTTCTGTTGATCCATCTGTCATGGTTTATTTTTGCACGTGGTACCTGCAAGTAGCTCATAAATTAGGCCCCCTAATTTTCTGATTGTTGTGTTTTCAGTCACAGTTCTACACATTTTTGTAGGTATTATGTGGCATCACAACTGTGTTGTCTTTATGGTTGCTGATTTAAATCATCTCGCCGGTGGTCAGCTTGCTCGAGGAGGTCGGGTGAAGAGCCGCACCGGAGCTAGGCTGGCTCATTGACAAGGCTGGGTATAGGGATAAATATCTCTCCTGTGTCATCTTTCATGATTTCAATGAGACAATACCTTTACCTGATTTCCTTGAAGAAGTTCAGGCCCATGACTAGCCATGTTGTAAAACTTGCTTGAAAATTGACTTGTGCATCTTGTACTAACAAACAAGGCTGCACTTCTGTATATAGTTGAATATGGCTTTTTCTCGTCTCCCTGTTCATGTAATGTACTTTCTTATCAATGCATCCTTTTATTGGCTTCCATCAATGATCACTTGATAAGTTGCTGCGGAAGTATGTTGCATGAATCCGCTTCACAGTTTGTAATTTTTGCTTGTTTGCATGTAGGGAAGATCCCCAGGTTGACAACATGCTGAAAACATAGCCTTATGGGGTGATCCCATCGTTCATCTTGTAAGGTAACTACAACTTTTGTTTTTGGAGTTGTTCAGTTGAGCTATTGAAGCTATTTCTTCTGGTTAATGGATGATATGTGTGCTAATGCATTAAAGTGCTAGGGTGCATTCTAGCTGATGTAAATTTTCTTTGGTATTACGCTACAGTTTATTATAATCGTGGGGGATCGGGAGTTGTATTTCCTGTGTTTCGATAACAGGGTTTCAATTTTTCTTCCTCGTTGTGCATTTTTGGGCACATGAAGCTATACCAGCTGTTCAAGGATGTGTGATATTAGGCAGACATGCCACACCATTTGGTTCTTATGTGCATAAGTTTATGACCGTTTGAAGGCATGTTGTTGCCAAGTCTTATGTACACCTAAGGAGATGATTTGGTTGGAAATATGTTCAGTTTCTTGTTTCTTCTGATAACTCTCTGCTATTTTTTCAGGACGATTGATTTTCAAAATATTAAGTGGAGGTGACTTGGGCATGTTGTGGTCTCAAACAAATCAGCATTGTGTATCACCTAGTAGGATGGAAATAAAGCATCGTGTCGTGTAATGGAAGTGATGTAACTAAATACTTTTCCACCGAGTCATGTAATTTTTTGCATGTTCACGGATGAATTCCTTTATTCGATGGCCACATGAGGCTGCACTAGTAATACTTGCACAACTGTGCATTCTAGTAAATCTTAGGCCATCTAATTGGGCCATCCACGTTGTTTTCACAGGCACATCATAACATGTCTTTGGCATTTTCTTACATACTTTGAATTCATCACGGGTGATAATATTATTATAGGAATACACAGGTCCTATTTGTTTTTCGTGAATGCTCGGTGTAAAACTGAAAAACTTTTGTTGCTGCATTTCCTTACATAAGTTAGCTCCAGATTTTTTGTTACGTTGGCTGTGCTTGCCTTAATAGTTTTCAAGAAGTCAACAAGACACACGGCCAAGTCAAAAAAATAACAAGACACACGGCTGTAACCGATGGGTTTTTTACCCGGCATGTAAGGAATCCTACGAAGCATTTGGGGGGCGCTTGAGCGAGGAGTGATTTTTCTTCCGTCGCATGTAAGAATCTTTCTGACCCTGCATGCACCTTTTCTTCTCGAGCGTGGGCGCTGGAGCAGTTCCTTTTCTTACGACGCGAGCGAGCGAGCGTGGGCGCGGGAGCAGTTTATCCGAACGGTTCGCGCAACGCGGTCTGTATTCTTACGATTCATGCAACGCGACGAGTAGGTCGCGTGTGATCGATCCAAAGCGGGCGCGCTGGCGCGGTTCGGCCCGGGTGCAGAATAATATTCTGCTCCCAGGAGTCAAATAGCGCTACCATATATATATATATATATAATCTATTGTTTTCAGGGAGTGTCGAAAATTAGGAAAGGTTATGTCCAAATTTTCTTTGCCTCGACTAAATATTCTCTTTTCAATTTAGTTGTTAAAAAGATCATGTCGAAGTTTATCGCACTCAACAGATGATCTAACCCCTAATCCATCGTGTCGAGAGAAACATCGATCACTTTGCATCGTTTAATTTAACGCGCCAAAATTTCCCGTGTTTTTAGATGCATGCCATGCAAATGCACATATTCTATTTCTACCCTTCCGACTCTCTGAACTACGGGGTATTACACGTGCTTTGTTCCCATCATGGATGACAACGAGCACGGGGATCTACAAACAGAAAAACAGAAAGGAAATGAGGTCCGAAGAGATCTAAAGAATATAAAAAAATAGAGAAGAAAGGGAGAAACGAAGAGTGCGGCCCAGTTCATCAGAGAGATCCCGAGAAGAAGAAACATTAAGATATGGACAGTGAAAACAGCAAATGGATAAACATCGCAGAGTTTAACAGATTTGAGCATTTTGGAAAATCAGATTAAAGTGAAAGCTTCAAGAACGTCAAGAACACGAGGAACACAAAGAGTTCATCCGAAAGAATGTGTTCGGACCTAAAATGCAAGATGGTTTAGACGCTTACCGAGAGATGGAAAAAGAAGGAGATCCGAGCCGCACGTGCGGATGATACGCACGGAGGGAGTTCTTGGATCACATCTTGAAAATGAACAGCACGAGAAGTTTTGAGCTCGGGAGGACGAACCGAAGCGACAAGCTCGAGGAGGAAGACGAAGTGAGGCGTGCGGGGGAAAGTGAATCATTTTTCACCCTGGCGTCCTACTTATAGCCTCTAGGGTTTGACCTAGGGGCGAAAGGGGAAAAAGATAAAGAGATAATCATTATCCCAGGGGACAAGATCTAATCTATAGAAGATATTCCTGACCAGATCTTTGCTTCCCCGAGGTGGTAATTGTCTCCTCGATTCCCGCGAGAAGATAGACATTAAATATGTTGACCAGGAAGGTTGACCGACGGCGGAGAAAAAGATTAAGGAAAGAAAAGAAAGAGTCAAAGTCTTAGAGAAATAAAAGTCAAACGAGTGATGGCCGGGTTATGAACGGGCCGCCAGCAAGAGCCGGCCAAACTGATACCCGAGAGCCTGCTTGTTTAATGAGTTGTTTATTGTTTTTCAGATGATAACCCAGACAAAAGGAATGACGGCTTCCTCGTGAATATGCCCAAGAGTGCAAAGGCGAAGCAAGTCAATTCTGGTGTCCAATTTATCCTGGGGGCTATTGTTGGGGGGATCATAACACGGTAGGCCCACCGACCTAGAAGACAAGCCGGCCTGGTAGAAGCCTGGGCTGGATTAGACATAAAGAGATGGGCCGGGTCCCACGTAAGCCGGTGTGCGACTTGTGCCTTGGCCCATAAGCTAAGAAGGATCTAGAAGACTGGAGATCAAGTACAAGACGGAGTCCATATAAGGAAGGCGAAGACTTAGTGCACTTAGGGTAGAGTCCGGGTATGATTGTAACCCGGATCCCCGCTTGTACCTCCAGCAAGACTCCCCGCCTATATAAGGGGGTCTCCTGGTTCCTAGAGAGATAAGTCGAAAGCCCCAGCAATACCTAGTTCCAGAGATTGTAATCGCGACCCGGAAGCTAAGGCGCCGAGTCCTCGAAACCCCATATCAATAAAGCAAAGCAGGAGTAGGTCTTTACCTCAAGAAGAGGGGGCGAACCTGGGTAAACCCTTGTTTCCCCACGCCACGCTAGACAAGCTCCCGATGTCAGAAGTCGCTATGTCCCAATACTCAAGTTTCCACCCGAAAACATCTGTCGTGACAATCCCACGACAGTGAGGCAGACGAAAAAGGGGGTCTATGATCCAAGGCGTGCGAACAGGGGGGGGGGGGGGGGGGTTAAAATCAATTCTCCCCAAAGGAAAAATCACCGTAACAATCTAGGACATCTCAGCCTCCGTAGAAGCTGGGTGAGAGGAATCAATGAAATACACCACGCCGGCTAGCTCTCTAGCAGAACCTTTCTCATCCCCATATAATTTCCTCACCAATCAAGGCCGATGCCATGGCCATGACCTAGGCGACTGTAGCGGACCTGCACTTAGAAAATGGCAAGTCCCTGTGTATAGTGCAAATCCCTGAATCGATTCGTCTGCACACACAGTTTACGATGTAATATCACAACAAAGTATCAAATTTATTACATCGATGATCCAGACTTGGAAAATATTCATTACAAGTTGCATAGCACGAAGCTAGCTTTGAAAGAGTAAACAACGGAAATAAATAGCAGTGAGTCTCCATCATCTTCATGTTGCTACAGGCAAAAAAAACATGTTGGTTGCAGACTTGAAATCCTTAACGTAACTTCACTCGTCATCTGAATAATCTGTAACAAGTAAAATTTTGCAACAGAGTGGGTCAGATTCCATTAAAAATGGATCTGGCAAGTGACACTATGGTGGATACTTAATGGAATAACTCTATAGCGTATATGCATATTTGGCTGGTGGAGTTCAAGGCTATTTTGCATAAAGCCAATTTTCCTAACTCTTTTGAAAACACTTTTCTTCAAATCGATACATTTGTGGCATGAAATCCACGGTCTCATTCTACCCTTGTTCACCCATCAATTTTTAACTTAGAAATTGGAATGGAAGGATCCTCCGTTGACGTCCTTGATCAGCTGCTCAAAATTGTCCATAACCGGGGACACGGCTAAGTACTTAGTTTCTAACTCTGCAGAGGTTGTGCACTTTCACCATTAGACCCAACAAACCCAAACTATCCTCAATCACACAATTTGTGCTAAGGAAAAGGAGAGAGTTGAGACGAGACTTTTCAAAAGCATTTTCCCATCCCATAACGACTTGACGCGCTCACAACTAACCATCTACCACCACCTGTCAAGTCGGGACGAGTCCACGCAACTTAATCCATCTAGCCAGAGCCCATTGACTAATGGCTGCACTGGAAGCAATCTTCACTTGGAGTTCTTCAGATCCTTTTGTTCCCTGGGTGGCCGTCCACAAGTGACCATCCCTTAGAGGTCACCCCTAAGGGACACACTCAACAAAAACCATACAACCAATTCCACTCAGGAGTTTCATTCTTAACTTAGTAGAAATTAACTTTTCATAAAACAACTTTTGCATAGCATGAATATTTCTACCAAGTTATCAATAGGATTCTAGACACAACTAGTGTAAGGGAGATAGTAGTTTCAGCATAGCAATACTATCCAACACATGCATATAAAGAAATACACTAAGTCATGCATAGAAAATACTTAGGAATTTATGGGGGTGTGCCACTTGCCTTTGGAAGTCGTCTTTGCTCACAAACTCTTTTCAACGTTACTCGGAGCTCTCCGTTCAATCTATACATAGCAATCATAAACAATCACACAACAACACAATACATAATGAACAAACAAGTTTCATAAAAATTCCTAAGGAAAACATGTCATGCATGATGTGCAAGATATTACTAAGGACTAGAGATGCATGCCATGCCATGAAAATATTCTAAGTTATTGCAAGGCAAGTATGTTAGTCAAAAATGACTAAGGACCAAGGTCATAGGTTGGACAGAATAACTTTTCTATAAATCAACTTGAATAAGTTGTAATGCTGCTACAAGTCTTCACATGACTGGTCTCGAAATCTTCAACTCCCTTGTAGTTTTATCCATCTTCAATTAGCACTCTAATAACATAGTCATAAACACTAAGGACTTGGTTATGTCCGAAGTGAAAGAAGAATAGGAAGGCAGAAAAAGATAAAGAAAGGATGTAGTTGGTCTTCCAGGCTTCCTCATAACTTCTCCTTGGTGTGATGTCTTCATTGAGATTTTTGTAGACTTGATGCTTCTTCAGACTTTGGTTCTTCAGACTTGATTGTTCTTCAGACTTGATGGTTTTGGTATCACCAGGGCTGGTCTTGGATTTAACTTAGCCACCACGATGTCTAAGAGAGAAGAAAAGAAAGAGAGAAAGACTTAGAGAATATAGGTGGTTGGTCTTCTTGAAGTTCCTCTTGATTTTCTTCTAAGTATTTTTGCTTATTGGAGATGCTTCCGGAGTCTGTTTTCTTCTAAGTCTTCTTTGGCCTTCTAGCTTCATGGTGAGAATCCCAAGTATGACAATCATGGGATGAAGAACATTTTATTTTCTAAGTGTTTCTAAGTGCATAACACTTTTCCAAAAACACTATGTCGAAAATAATCCTAACTTAGAGAAAAATAAGGAAGAAGTTTTACCATGAGGAGTATAACTATACAATAAATATGCTATGCATGCAATGCACTTTTTAATCACAAGGAACATCATACTAACTTTTGTGATTTTTATAAAGTATGCATGAAGCTATACATGCAATTTAATTAATTTCTAGCAAAATATAATAAAAGGGGTAAATACAAGATTAAAGTTTTCTGTGATTAAACTTTTATAACGAAATTTTACAACCAGTTCTAATGAACAGAGGGGATTTAAACAAATTTATAGAAATTGGATTTACTCAAAAATAATGTTTCTATCAAAAGTTATGTCAAAATTATTCAAACTACTCAAATTAAACCTAGGATTGTTAAATCGTCAAAATAATGCTCAAAAATAATTTCTAACAGAGGCATCATATTGCAAATATTCAAAGGTTTCTAAAAAAATTTTATTTAGAATTTTTGAACTTATATATTTAAAGTTATGACAAATATACTCAAATCATCCATTTGAAATTTGAATAATTTAATCTAAGTCAAAACAGAAAATTAACAGTGCTAAAATATTCTACATGTCCAGGGCTTTCCAAAAATATAAAGTTTGCTAAGTTTGGCCAAACCAGTAAAACGTACTAACAGATCTAATATGTAGAGACTTTTCTGCAAAACTGCCATTTACAAGGAAATAGGAAAATTCGCAGAATTTCCTGGGCCACGTGGCAGGCTGTGATTGGCTGTGCTCGGCTTGGCTCGGCTTAAGTCGAGCCACGGCTCGGTCGGCTCTAAGACATCCGGATCGTTAGATCCAGATCCGATGGATCAGATCGATCCCTACCGGTTCGATTCATAAGATCTAATCGTGGGCGTTCAAATTAGATCGGATGGACGGGAAGCAAGGTCATACCGCGGCGGCGCTGGCCTGCCGGAAACGAGGAAGATGGCGGCGACGGCGGCTCGGCCTTGGACATTCCCGTCGCTGCGATGCCTCTCCGGGCACAAAAGGACGACGGCGAGGCGCAGAGCGAGGTGGCGGAGCAGATGGCAGTGTCGTAGACCACGCGCGCGTCCTGGAACACGGTGCGCACGGGCGGAGCCGTTGTACTCCGGCGAGCTTCGATTCGTGCTGCCCCTCTCGATTGTCTGAAGAGGGAAGGCGGGGATGGGGTTAGGAAGATCCGAAACGGAGTGGGGAGTAGGATGGAGAGGTCTCGGGTTCTCGTTGTTGTTACACTCGCCGAGATTGAAGAAAACGGCGGCGGAGGCGATGAACTCCGGCGAGAAAATTTGGGCACTTCGAGCTAGGGTTTGTGGGGGAGGATACGGAGGAGGGTGTGGGGTTTATATGGGGGCGTCTCCGGAAACCAATCCCGCAAGAAACGGGGTTGATTTGTTCGTATTCGGATCAATCTCTTCCGCTAGGAAAATCGCGGACGGAGGTTAGGGACGGTGACGTCACGATGACGTCATCATTTTTTTTCTTTTTTGTTTTCTTTATAACTTTTGATTTAAGTGTCCAAATGACCTCAAACCAATTTCTACAAATTTGTAAAAACAATATCTGTCTTTTAGAGTACTCAAATACAATTTTTCAATATATTTCAAAAATACAAATTCAAAATATTGCATATTTGCTTAATTGACATTTTATATCAATTTTTTAAATAGTTTTCTAATGAAAACATTTGTGGCTTGATAAAATTAAATACCACAATTGTAAACATGTGAAAATACTTATTTCCAGTAAATACCATCAAATCACAACACATCAAACCTATATAGTAAAATAAAATAAATAGCATAATTGTTATTTTGTGTTTAACGTTTTCTCAAATAGGTTTTCAAGTGGAAATAATATTCCAACTTTTGAAATTTCAAATGCAAACAATGCAAGAGGATGATGAATGAATGCATGATTTTTCTTTTCAAGTCAACATACATATAGTTTTCAAAAAGTTTTTAATTTTTCTGATTTTTCGAAATTTTGAAAAATCCTGGATGTTACAGCGACCAAGCACCAGGGAGCAAGGAGGGGAAGCAGAGAATCAGACCCTCACCACGGTATCTATGGGGTCATTCACATCCACTGCTGGCGGCGGTGGAGGCGGAATACGAGGTGGACGGCAGCAACAACTCGCCAACAAGCGTCAATTAGAGCTGGGTCAAGATGAAGGACCGTGAGGAGTCAGAGGCAGGTCGCTGGATGTGGTGCCGTCATCTTTGTCGGAGCTTGCGGAGAGCTATCGGCAATTGCTGTCCATACTGATGCTCTGAAGAAGAGAAATTTCATAGGAGACCAAAGCCCGCCCCAACCATTTTGAGACATCCCCAGATTCCCCAACCTATCAGGTAATAACTTGCACCTTAGGACACCAAGAATCTGAATAAATGTTTTCTAGTTCACTCGTGTACTGATCTGATGCATGACCATGAAGGTACAAAGTAGGGATTTGGATAAAGTTAAAAGTAACCGTTTGGCATAATACAAGTCAAGGCGTTAGGCACCCTTTTGCATCAATCCTTTATCAGATTTAAGTTTGAATCCTACTTATACAGATCTAAATGTATACTTGACCGTTTTGTATGTAAACACATGCACACACACTTGTATTTATGTTATAATCAGCTCACTAGTGGTATGTTTGTGGATATACATACACCAGCTTCTCATGCTAATGGAATCAGGTTCAAAATCTGGCTCATGACGTATAGTGCACATGTACTTGTGAGGAATTATTCAAAACTGAAACTCTTAAGAAGCCGAAGTAATATTGAGTGTCCTCGGTATTTTACTAGCATACATACCTATCTTAATTGGAAATACACACACTTGATCATCAGTATAGGCTGAAAGCTAAAACTGAACAATGATATCAAATTCATAGTGTTTTCTCACAACAATGTGTGTGGAAGTTACATTTATGAAATTATACACTACAATGTCCCGTATCAATCTAGATTTATGTTTTTTTTTTATTTGAGAAACACAGTACAAACGCAGACGCTCACAACACGCGCGCACACTCACCCCTATGAACGCACACACGCACACCCTACCCCTATGAGCACCTCCGAAATACTGAGCCGGCGGATCGAGTCTTGAGATTGACGAAGTCACACCACGGGCGCCTCGCTGTCGACGGGAACGTCGCCTCCCACTGAAAGAATATTCCGCCTAAATGCAACACACAGATGTCAAACCTGGGGTTTGAACTCTGGTGGGCTGAGGGTACAGCCACCCTGCTAGCCATCCAACCACAGGTTGGTCTGCCAATCTAGATTTATGTGGTACCACTCTGAACATAATCTCTAGTACATATTGGTCTTAGTAGGGGAGTCTTCTCCAGAATCAAAGACTTGAATTAACTTGACAATTACTTCAGAATGGTAGCGCCACTACTGTAGCTTATATTCAGTTTCGGCAGCAGAGCCGAGTTCCATGAAACCTTCATGCAACCTCGGTTCAGAGTAGTTCATATAGACAAGAATAAATATCGTGAGTGTCATGAATCTTCGACGAGGCATCAGTAGTATCAGGTCATCTTGTACTTACATTAGTGTTTCCAAGTTCAGTTTAGACACATGGTTGTATACACACACGTGCACTCCTTTTCTAACAAGATCATTAGTGGTAAATGGATTTAGTTTCGATCGATGTGCATACATCAGTGGTATGCTCTGAACTTAAAACTTCTGTAGCTTGCTCTGTACATGTATGCTGCATATTGGTTTCAAATCTAAACTGAAAGTAAATCTTGCTGTACAATAAATTATAAACTGAATCTTTCCATTGAAAATCATCAGTAAATATGCACATTTTTAGTTCTCAGATTCAGATAGTAGTTGTACCTCTGTACCATATATTTTGTATAACTTTGGTTGCATTGAATCACTAAACAATATCCAGAGAACCTGTAGCATATATTTGATGTCCGACATTGGAATTACATTTCATAAAATCTTCAGGCTGCCTAAGTAATTGAGTCATGTCATGTACTGGTCACTCCAGATTAATAAATTACATGCTGTGCAACCTGTAGTCTTGTAGAAACAAACTAGTACTCATGGAAAACCAATCATCATGCATGCTTGAGTTATATACCTAAGTAACCATCAGATTACTTCTTTTATCCAGTAGCATCATTTAGCTGATTAAATTGGTAACCAGACCTTGTCACTACAGTGCATTTGGTAGATGGAATTGGTACAGTACCTGTACAACAGCTCATGATATTTACTCTTCTATTACTTTCTTCTTGCAAAGAGAGATAGTTAGAAGGCTGTAAATGATTTAATCAACTATTTTGCTGAACCCTATGAATTAAAATACATTCTTGAATTGAAATCAAATTTGAGTGATATAAATACGGGTAATCTGAGATCATTAACAATTGAGTTATGTACCTTACATTTAAATCTGGGAATGAATTATTCTTTACTCTTTTACTATGTGTTGCTACAACTCCCTTTAGAATAAATCTGAATGTCTTGTATCTTTAGTAACTTCAACATGGGAGTCTTATCCATTGCTTGATGGAATACACTACCCAAGATGAAATAATCAAACAAGAGTGCTCTAAGTTAGCCACCCATACTTGAGTGTAACTGTAACATACATGTGCATCATATATTGTGTTGTGAACTTGTGTGCTAGTGTTGATTGAAATTCATTGCATTTCCAGTTTCGGATCTTCCTTGGAATTCTTATTACTGAGTTGAATGTTCATTGCTAACTTCCGGATATCTCAGGCAAGTTCAGCTCATGTCCGCTTGATTATTTTTATACAAAGTATTTGCAACTTACTATCTGTGATATCACTTGCATCAAAGAAAAATATATGTTATGAATAATATGATATACTATTTGTTGATCGACTGATGGAGCAGTCGGTGAACTGTTATGATGGGTAGTTTGAACCCTTGTGTGGGGCTGTCAAGCCATTGGAAGTGGGTTCGACTACACGAGATATCACCCTAGGATTAACAACAATTGCCTTCTTGTGTTCAAGCGCCGTAGCGACCGCGTTGACCACAGACCTGTATGGGCGAGGCTGAGCTGGAGTAATACCATCTTATAAGGCATATCTCCCAGGGATGGCAGTTGGGGTGTGACCTCTACTGTAGGCGACCAACTGTCGCAGTTGGGGTGTGACCTCTACTGTAGGCGACCAACTGCTGAAGGGCTCTACTATAGCCATGTTATGGACGAGTAGCTGGTTCAGCCAGCTACGATGCGAGATATGTCAAACAAGGTGGGTGAAACAGCTCTGCGATTCAAAGTATGATAGTGAGTGCAGGGCACGGTCACCTGGACTGCGGGTCGGGTGTGGGTAAAAAACGCACCTCTACAGAGTGTATCAAATTGTGGCATTGTCACTCCCTGTTCCGGGAAGGAGATGCGAACGTGGCGAGAATGGAATCCATAGGGGATTCTAACAGCTCGTGAGACAAGAAGACATAGCTTTTATAAATAAAACTTGACCTTTTCGAGATTTTTTTTCAAAAATCATTGAACTTGTTGGACCATTGGTCCTAGTAGATGATAGTGCATCAAACACCATATTATTATCTGAACTTGTTGAGTACCTCCGTGTACTCATCCCTTGCCCCTTAAACACCCTGCTTAGGTTGTTGTGAGCCGATAGATGATGGAGTGGAGTACCCGGACATCCAGATGGAGGAGTTCGAGGAGCAAGCAACCTTTGGAGATCAAGGAGTTGTCGACTACTACTGGGACTTCACTGAGCAACCCAATGAGTGTATCAGAGAATTGTAGCATCTGTGACATTGTTCTTGTAAATTCTTGTAAGAGTTGAATTGTAATTTGATTTGTAAAAGTAATTCAAATGCTTTGTATCGAATCCACTACCATGTTTCTGTTTTGCTACTCTGATGGGCAAGATGTTGGGTAAATTACTGCTTTATTCGCATCATGCCAAAGACGTGCACTTGCCACACAAGTGGTGGTAGGTGTGGGTCGTTACACCCCGGTACCGTCGTCGTCCGCAGATTCTGCCGGGCTGCTGAGGTCCTGGGACCCGGGCAGGCCCGCGCCTTCTTCTTGCAGGGTGGACCCGGGAGTGTGTTCCCGAGCCGCTTGCTCTTGACTTTGCTCGGTTTCCTTGGAGGAGCGTCGTGTTCCACTACCAACACTGCACTCACCACCTGGTTGGTGGCGGCGATGTACAGCAGCAGAGGCTCCTTCGCCGCGGGGGCCACCAAGATTGGCGGTGATGCGAGGTAGTTCTTGAGAGACTGAAGGGCTTCCTCAGCCTCGGGGGTCCAGTCGATAGGGCCCTCCTTCTTGAGCAGCTTGAAGAACGGAAGAGCTCGTTCCCTAAGCCTTGAGATGAAGCGCCAGAGTGCGGTAATGCACCCGTTGAGGCGCTGCATGTCCTTGATCCGCCGAGGATCTTCCATGCGATCGATCACCTCGATCTTGTCTGGATTAGCCTCGATTCCCCGATGGGAAACCAAGAAACCCAGCAGCTTGCCCGATGGGACCCCGAAAACGCAGTTCTCGGGGTTGAGCTCGAAGTTGACCCGACGGAGGTTCTCGAAAGTCTCATGAAGATCCTTGACGAGTGAATCCTGGTACCGGGACTTGACAACGATGTCATCGATATATGCTTCGGCGTTGCGACCCAGCTGTGGCCCAAGGCATGTCTGCATCGCGCGCTGGAAGGTAGCGCCAGCGTTCCGGAGGCCGAAAGGCATCCGGGTGTCACAGTAGCAGCCCTTGGGAGTGATGAAGGCCGTCTTCTCTTGATCTTTGATGGACATCAGGATCTGATGGTACCCGTAGAATGTATCCAAGAAGCATAAAAGCTCGCACCCTGCTGTGGAGTCCACGATCTGATCGATACGCGGCAGAGGGAATGGATCCTTCGGGCAGGCCTTGTTTAGGTCGGTGAAGTCGATGCAGAGGCGCCACTTGAGAGTCATAGGTTTTGGAACCACCACCGGGTTCGCCACCCAGAGTGGGTGTGGAACCGAGCGGATGACGCCAGCTTCCAGCAACTTGTCGACTTCGGCGATGATGAACTCCAGCTTCTGTTTACTCTAGTTCCGGAGAATTTGTTTCACCGATCGCGCATCCGCGCTGACCGCCTATTTGTGCTCTATCACCTCCCTTGGTACGCCGGGTATCTCCGATGCGTCCCACGCGAAGACATCAGAGTTTTCCTGAAGGAAGGCGACGAGCACGCTTTCCTATTTGTTCATGGGACGAGCACCGATGGTAATAGAGCGGACTCCATCACCAGTCAGGGCCACCTTCTTGGTCATCTACGGGTCACCTTGGAACGGCGCCTTCTTGATGGAAGTTGATGTCGGCACTAGTAGGAAAAGGCTTATAGCCACCACATTACTACTGGCGAACATATTATTTTGTGCGCCAGTAATTTTACCGCTGACGAACAAAACGATTTGTACGCTAGCGGTAAAAGTGCTACCGCTGGCGTACAACCATTTCGGTTCGCCAGCGGTAACGTCTGGCTGGGGCGGCTGTACCCCGTGCTTATTGCTGGCAAACATAATCTGAGGTGCGCCAGCACTTAATTGTGTACCGTTGGCGAAGGCTGTTTTGTGTTCGCCAGCGGTTTGTCCTCTTACATCCGCGCACCACACACCACTCTATCCCCGCACGTTCTCCTTATCCCCTTTCTTTCTCCCACGTCCCACGCCGTCTCTCTCCTCCTCGATCCCCTTTCTCTCTCCCATCGTGCGCAACCTCTCGCCGCCGTCCCTCTCCTCCACCCTGCCGCGCCCGGCCTCCACGCACCTCTTCCGCCCCCGCGGCAGCACCCGCCTCCGCGTAGCCGCGCCCACCTCCGTGCCCGGCGAGGCGGACCGGTCGGAGCCGAGCACGTCAGCGCCGGACGCGGGGGAGAAGTTCGTGTGGCGGGACCACTGGTACCCGGTGTGGCTGGTGGAGGACCTGGACCCGCGCGTGCCCACCCCGTTCCAGCTCCTCAACCGCGACCTCATCATCTGGAAGGACCCCAACTCCAGTGACTGGTCCGCGCTCGACGACCGCTGCCCGCACCGCCTCGCGCCCCTCTCCGTACGCAACCCCCTACCTCCCCTCCGCCGCCACGGGACATCTACGCGCCGTCTGCCTCCCTCCTTCCCTCCTCCGCGCTTCGTCGTCTAGGGTTAGGGAGCCTCCCAGCTGCTCCCCGAGCGCGTCCATGAGCTCCTCTTGGTCCTCGACCTCCAGCTCGGCCCGGCGGCCAGTCCCCACTAGCCACGATGAGGCCTCCCTCTCGGAGGCCAGACAATGACGGAGCTAGGGCTGCAGCGTGGAGGCGGATGCCGCTGATACGTCTCCAACGTATCTATAATTTCTTATGTTCCATGCTTATATTATACCTATTGCAACATATTTTATATACACTATATATGGTTTTTATGCATTTTCTGGGACTAACCTATTAACAAGATGCCGCACTGCCAGTTCCCTGTTTTCTGCTGTTTTTGGTTTCAGAAAAGCTGTTAAGGAAATATTCTCGGAATTGCACGAAACAAAAGCCAATACCCCTATTTTCCCCGGAAGCATCCAGAACACTGAAGAGGATACGAAGGAGGGCCACGAGGCGGCCACACCTGTTGGTGGCGCGGCTCCCTCCTTGGCCGCGCCACCACATGGTGTGGGCCCCACCTCCTTCGCCCTTTCGCCTATAAAGACCCCCCCGACGAGAAAACCCTAAGTACCCGAACACTTTTCCACGATACGTTCCAGAGCCGCCGTCGCCGTAAACCCTAGTTCGGGGGGGGGGGGGGGGGGGGGGGGGTTCAGAAGCTCTTCCCGGCACCCTGCCGGAGAGGGGAATCATCACCGGAGGGCTCTACATCACCATGCCCGCCTCCGGACTGATGCGTGAGTAGTTCATCATTGGACTACGGGTCCATAGCAGTAGCTAGATGGTTGTCTTCTCCCATTGTGCCATCATGTTTAGATCTGTGAGCTGCCTATCATGATCAAGATCATCTTTATGTAATGCTACATGTTGTGTTTGCTGGGATCCGATGAATAATTGAGTACTATGTCATTTGCTTCATAATATATCTTGTGAGTGCGTTATTTATGATCTTGCATGCTCTCCGTTACTAGTAGATGCTCAGGCCAAGTAGATGCTTGTGACTCGAAGAGGGGGTATTTATGCTCGATAGTGGGTTCATGTCTCTACTTAATCTGGGGGAGTGACAGCAACCTCTAAGATTGTAGATGTACTGTTGCTACTAGGGATAAAACAGTAGTTCTTTATCTAAGGATATTTGTGCTACTTATATTACACACTTTACTTAATGCAATAATCTGTTGCTTGCAACTTAATACCGAACGGTGTTGCGGATGCTATCCTGAAGGTGGATTATTAGTCATAGATGCAGTTGGATGACGGTCTATGTATCATGTTGTAATTCCCAAATGAATCTCACACTGGACATAATGACTTGTATATGCATTGTTATGCAGTTCTTTATTCTGTCAATTGCCCAGCTGTAATTTGTTTACCCGCATGTATGCTATTATTTATTTATGGAGAGACACCGCTAGTGAACTGTGGACCCCGGTCCTTTTTCCTTAAACTGATAAAACAACCTACTGCAATCCTGTTACTTTCATTCTCTGCAAACAAACATCATTTTCCATACCATACGTTTAATCCTTTGTTACAGCAAGCCAGTGAGATTGACAACCTCACTGTGAAGTTGGGGCAAAGTATCTTGATTGTGTTGTGTGCAGGTTTCACGTCAGCTACACGCCAAGCTCTTTTCTGGCGCCGTTGACACCTTCAGAAGAATTCTAGTTTCCTACTGGTTCGATATCCTTGGTTTCATAACTGAGGGAAATTTGCTGCTGCACTACTTCATACCTTCCTCTTGGGGTTTCCCAACAACACCACACCGGTGCATCAAGCTCTTTTCTGGCGCCGTTGTCGGGGAAACTAAGCTCTTCTGCGAGGGGAGTCTCTCACACCCAATCTTTTTATTTTGTTATTCTCTTGCTTAGTTTATTTTTATTACTGTCTTGTTTGCTTAATATAAAAAAAACAAAAAAAATTAGTTACTTGCATTTATCTTTTTATTTCGGTTTCATTAAAATTTGCTGAAGATGGGTAGTCCTGAAGTTGAAGTTCGTTTGTTTAGACAACAAGGAGGAGAAAGTTTGAAAGATGCATGGTATAGGATAAATGATGCTCATAAAAAATGCACTAAAAAACATTCCACTTTAATCCTTCTTAGGAATTTTTATGTTGGTATATCTAGTTGGTATAGGTATGTTCTTGACACTCTCACGGGGGGTAATTTTCCTTGTACTTCTGCTTTCGAGGCCTGCAATTTAATTGAGAGTTTGGTAGGATCACCACCACCTACTAAAGAAATTAAAACTGAGATCACTCTAGAAGATGTTATTAAAATGTTGGATTCTATGGAGAATTGTTTTCTTGATAACGCTAGCAAGGGTAATGAATCAATAAAGGATATTAATGGTAGAATCACTGCTTTAGAAACTAGCAACACCCTTGATACTCATAATCATAGAATAGATGAATTAGAAGAAGCTATGGAAACTTTAAGTTCAACTTTTTCCTCTATTAAAACTAAAAAAAGAGAAGACCTTTGTAGGAAGGGAGCAAAAGTTCATCTATATTTCCAAACAAAAACCTCCTAATATGCCTAAAAACGATGGTAATGATTTACGTAATAGGACACCTTCATGGATACCTAAAGCACCTATTACAAAAAACTATGTCTTGGATGAAATTATTGATGTTGATGCTTCATCTCTTGGAAATACTTGAATATCACTTTCTGTGCCTAGCTGAAAGGCGTTAAAGAAAAGCGCTTATGGGAGACAACCCACTTTTTATTTCTGTTATTTTATTTTATTGAGTCAAGGAACATGTCTACCTCTGTAGCAATTCCTTTATATCTTTACTTTATTGCATTGTTGTGTCAAGTTAAGCCTCTAGTAGAAAGTTGATGCTAGATTTGGATTCCTGCGCAGGAACAGTTTTCTGCTGTCCACCGTTTAATTCGAAAGAATTCACAGAAAAATCAAAATGACCTGGTATTTTTTGTGCGTGATCCACAGATATGTATGCAACTTTCATTAGTTTTTAGTTTTCTGATTTGAGCAAGTTAAGTGCCTCGAAAAAATTCGTCTTTACAGACTGTTCTGTTTTTGACAGATTCTGCCATTTATTTTGCATTGCTCTTTTTGCTGTTTTTGAATGGATCTTTTTGTTCCATAAAATACCAGTGGCTGTAGCTAATGTCCAGTAGCATGTTTAATGGTTTTATTATGCACTAACCCTCTAATGAAGTTTACTTTGAGTTTGGTGTGGAGGAAATTTTCAAGGATCAAGAGAGAAGGATGATGTGATGTGATCAAGAAGATGAAAGAGCCTAAGCTTGGTGATGCCCCCGTGGGTCACCCAAGCATATTTCAAGAAGACTCAAGCGTCTAAGCTTGGGGATGCCGAAGGCATCCCCTTCTTCATCAACAAACTATCAGGTCCTCTCTAGTGAAACTATATTTTAATTCCGACACATCTTATGTGCTTTACTTGAAGCATTTGTTTGTTTTTGTTTTTGTTTTTGTTAGTTTCATTCTCTGAATAAAATGTATCCTAGCATTCCTTTGTGGGAGAGAGACACGCTCCGCTTTTTCTTATGAATACTCGTATTCTTCAGTATTATTTGTTGAGTATTCTTCTATGTTACTTCAATACTATTAGCTCTTATTTTTCATGCATCTCTTTTTAGAGTTGTTAGTTTTCTTATATCATACTCTCATATCTCATTGTTAAATACTTGGAGAGTTTATTTTTAGATAAGTTGATTGGTGTTTGGTTGAGAACAGAAAATGTTAAATGTGGTAGATGGTATGATGAAATGATACATAATCTTGTAGATCATTAAATTGTGTCACTTGAATCATTGATATTGTTTTGAGATATTAATATGCTTAATGGTAAAACATGATGGTTTGGTAAAGTGGAATGATTAATGGTTGGTCTAGAAAACTTGAAGCTGTGCCACACTTAAATATCCAGTTGATAGCATGATGATATATGACTTCTAATGTTAAAAACAACCGTAATGATTTTATGTTATGCGCTACGGCCGGGGTCCCAAAAGTGACTTGTTCATTTGCCACAGTCCCTCATGGAGTGATTTTCATTATGCCTTGTAAGATCATATTTCTAGTTGGAATCTTTTTGCTTGTGAGTTCTAAGCTGCGGTTTTCATGGCACTTCCCCCACTATATTTGCTAGCCTCTTCGGTACTTTGCATTGCCCTTTCTCACATTGAGAGTTGGTGCATACTTTGCGGGTACATCCAAAACTCGTGGGAGATCTTCATCATGTTCTCCTACACATAAGCCAAATATCTTCCTCAAAACATCCACCATACCTACCTACTACAGCATTTCCATAGCTGTTCCGAGATATATTGCCATGCAACTTCCATCTTACATTACATGACTTGTTGTCATTTATCATTTATATATTGCCTTGCATGATTCTTTACAGCTGATGTGTGCTTTTACCCATGTTACGCTAGATCATTGCATATCCTGCTACTCTGGCAGAGGCACTGTTTCATACACTATGTTTTATTCCTTATGAGTTACTTGTATCAAAAGTGTGTTGTCATATTAGAATGTTTGCCCCTAAAAGTGAAAAGAGCCATGGAGGCCATCGAAAAGAGAAACAGAAAAAGTAATTTTTTTTTTGGAAAAATAGAAAAAAGAAAAAAAGAAAGAAAAATAAAAAGGGGGCAACATTACTAATCTTTATCCACACTTGTGCTCATGTTATAGCACATGTAGTATTCATAGTCATCATATGTGCTCATGTTTAGCACCTTTACTCCATATGAGAGAGTCTTCATGTTTTACTTGCATAACTATGTGGGAAACTTTACATTATAGAACTTGGCTTGTATATTCCAATGATGAGCCTCCTCAAAAGTGCTCTAGGTCTTCATGAGCAAGCAAGTTGGATGCACCCCCCCTAGTTCCATTGGAGATCTTTCATACACTTATAGCTCTATGTGCATCTGTTGTGTGGCAATCACTACTCCTTGCATAGCTTCGATTATAAGACTTCCTCTTGTCTAATGATCACTTTCAGCTGTGTGAGACTTTCTTCCGTTGGCCTTCCAAACCCCCCTTATTATTATTTTAGCCACAACATCCTGGTTCTAAAAAAAAACATCCTGGTGCCAGGAACCAACGCTGAACGCTTGCTTGTTTTTAAGTGAACAAATAGAGAGATGATTTTCTACGTGCATATTGTTATTGCTTGACTTGATCCTTTCACAAAGTTGTCATGTGTGTTGGATGCATTAGATAATTATATTGTTATTCTTGAAGCTTAAATCATCTTTAATATCTACTTTGCACGGTTGATTGTTCTCTAGTATTGATTCATTGAAAGTTTTACTTTGTTCTTCCTACTTGTTTACTCATTACTCATTTGATATCAATATAAACTACAGCTTTTATTCATTTGATCTCAATTTACATGCATTACATTATTATATGATCAAGATTGTGTGAAAGCATGTCACTTCAGAAATTATTCTTGTTATCGTTTTACCTACTCGGGACGAGTAGAACTAAGCTTGGGGATGCTTGATACGTCTCCAACGTATCTATAATTTCTTATGTTCCATGCTTATATTATACCAATTGCTACATGTTTTATATACACTTTATATGGTTTTTATGCATTTTATGGGACTAACCTATTAACAAGATTCCACAGTGCCATTTCCCTGTTTTCTGCTGTTTTTGGTTTCAGAAAAGCTGTTAAGGAAATATTCTCGGAATTGCACGAAACAAAAGCCAATACACCTATTTTCCCCAGAAGCATCCAGAACAACGAAGAGGATACGGAGGAGGGCCACGAGGCGGCCACACCTGTTGGTGACGCGGCTCCCTCCTTGGCCGCGCCACCACTTAATACTGAACGGTGTTGCGGATGCTATCCTGAAGGTGGATTATTAGTCATAGATGCAGTTGGATGACGGTCTATGTATCATGTTGTAATGCCCAAATGAATCTCACACTAGACATCATGACTTGTATATGCATTGTTATGCAGTTCTTTATTCTGTCAATTGCCCAGCTGTAATTTGTTTACCCGCATGTATGCTATTATTTATTTATGGAGAGACACCGCTAGTGAACTGTGGACCCCGGTCCTTTTTCCTTAAACTGATAAAACAACCTACTGCAATCCTGTTACTTTCATTCTCTGCAAACAAACATCATTTTCCATACCATACGTTTAATCCTTTGTTACAGCAAGCCAGTGAGATTGACAACCTCACTGTGAAGTTGGGGCAAAGTATCTTGATTGTGTTGTGTGCAGGTTTCACGTCAGCTACACGCCAAGCTCTTTTCTGGCGCCGTTGACACCTTCAGAAGAATTCTAGTTTCCTACTGGTTCGATAACCTTGGTTTCACAACTGAGGGAAATTTCCTGCTGCACTACTTCATACCTTCCTCTTGGGGTTTCCCAACAACACCACACCGGTGCATCAGCCGCCGTCATCAACCTCCACGGCCATGACGCCGCCATCGACCACATCTGCCACCAAGTCTTGCTGTACGAGGTGAGATGTCCTCCGTCCCTTCTCTTGATCTAGTCTTGTTCGCTATGCACGTGTGCTTCAGATTCTGAATTCCGGATTGACTTTTTTCAATATAGCGATAGTGATTTTGCCCTGAATTTCTAGATCGATGTTGCTCCATCCCTCAACCTGTAGCAAGTTTGCTGAAGTTGTTTATCCTGATTTAAATCCTCAGTGCATTTCAATATCTGCAGATTGCTTGTTTTCCTCTAGTAGAAAGAAAATATAATCGTATGCAGTACATCACACGCGCATGCCTCTTGGCCAAGTTCTTTCCTATTTAGAAAGTAATTTTTACATCTATAGCTTGTTTTTACAGTAGATGAAAATTGACAGTAGATGTAAAACTACAACTAAGTGGGACAAAATATATGGTGGCTAATATTCCACCCACACCCAGATTGTATGCAATGAAAATGCCCACTTTAAGAGTATGAATGATAAATTGTGGCCAGTTCAAATTAGCAAACTGAATAAACAATAAGGAACAATAAACATTAGCATTCATTTATCCAGGGCTTTGAGCCAATTTTACACATGGTCATAATGTAGTCAGTCCCATGTTCAAAATTGGAGTAGTATATACGAATAGCTAACACACAGTGACCAACTTGGCTTCAGTTAAATAATCTCTCGGGTTATATGCATGTGCTGGGCTCTTCAAAATTACCACGAACGTTTAATAGATGAAATAATCTGATGGATATAGTGCTCTTATTGGTGTGTGTGATACTCCTATTTGGATGCTAGATTTCTTTGCTTGTATAGATCCTGCAAGACAGTAGCTTGATATATTTATAGGTTCTGGTTTCATATATATGTGTGGGAATAAATTCTTGATGATTTGCAAGCTTAAAATGGAGTTGTGTCTAAGTATTTGCATAGAGTACTTGACATTTGGCTCCGTTTGGAATGCTAACTCAAATCTAAAACATGTGCAAGTGTTGTGCATCGGCTTCAGTGATCTGTGTAGGTGTAGGACAATCGAGCAACAACTCTGGTGCAAGTCGAACAAGGACGGCTAATCCTCCTCAAGAAAAACCACTCCCCCGACACCATCGTCCTCGTCGACCTGCTAAAGGTAAGCTACACCTGCTAAATTCCTTCAGTCCAAACCAATTTAGCTTGCCGGTGCAGAGAATTGAGTTCCATTTTCTTTCGGTTAATGATGTGAATGTTGCTTGTGCTGCTTTTGTTTCTTGATAATCATAATATATGTATATCCTCGTGTTAATATTGATTTCCCTTGTCTTGCTATTATCATCAATAGAGTCCTAGTTTTTTGTTAAGCCGACTTTGCATGTTGTCAACTTTTTTGTTAAGGTGCGGCCCCTAATTTGGTCTTTGGCCTCATAGTATTTACAAGAACAAATATATACTACATGATTGATTTACTGTTTTGATACTTCTTTTAATAATTGGTTGATGCTAGTGAGCAACAGATCATGTATGTCAAGCGTCTTCTGGACATACTGTTAATGATCATTAGATTCAGTTCATGCATATATGACCAGATGATTTTTGAATGTAGTGTGCTTCTATCATGTTGTTTAGAATTAAGTAGTTTGAATCATGTCGCTGAAATATGAGGTATGTGGTGTTTGCACTTGTATGAAACATATGGCGGCGACAACATCGACATGGGGTTGCGACACAAGGATGTCGACACGGGGCTGCAGCGATGCCGACAATGGCAGCGGGCTGTTGCAACAATGACGACATCGATGATGTGGAGACAATATTCAGAGATATGAGTGTATATTGCAACCTGCTATTTTCCAATGTAATTTTGTGAATCTGTGCAATTATATTGTCTGGTGAAGAGAGAGTTTGTGCAATGCTCTTAGTTCCGAAGTTCCATTTTTGCTTTTTTAATCCCTAAATTGGTACTATAGGCGTGCATATTACATGTCATGCCATTAGTATTTTTTTTAAATCTCCTAATTATTACTAGTGGCGAACATGACTAGCTGTGCGCCAGTAGTAATACGTTTACCAGTGGCGCACATAACAACGCGTGCGCCAGCGGTAATAGTTACCACTGGCGAACACAAGTTTGTTCGCCAGCGGTAACCTGCCTTAGCGCTGGCGAACAACTGTTCGCCAGCGGTAGCTATTACCACTGGCGGATTCCCACTGGCGCACCGGTGTTCGCCAGCGGTAGCTAAAATATGTTCACCAGCAGTAGACATATCCCAACTAGTGCGGGCCCCCGAGATCAGCTCCTTCCCCGGGGAATACGCCGAAATCTTCCTCCATTGCTTCATGATGGACACCCGATGTCGCCGCCACCGTCTGGTTCAGCTTCTGAACACAGAAGATGGCGTCGTCTGTGTCGGCCTTGATCTTGATCACGCCATGCGGTGCTAGGATCTTCAGCATGTTGTAGGCGAAGTGGGAGACGGCCATGAACTTGGCCAGTGCAGGCCGACCAAGGATGCCGTTGTACGGGAGCGGAGTGTCAGCGACATCGAAGACGATGTCCTCCGTGCGGAAGTTCTTGTGGTCGCCGAAGGTGACTGGAAGAGTGATCTTCCCGAGGGGCCGCGTGACACTCCCATTCACGCCTTGGAAGGCGCCCGTGTCGGTGAGGCGCGAGAATGGAACTTGCAGAGCGGCAGCGCCTTGGCCGTCAGCAGATTGAGGGTGGAACCTCCGTCGACCAGCATCTTGGTGACATTGAAGTTGTGGATGATCGGGGATACGATCAGAGGAAGTGTTCCTACCCCGGCAGTGTTGGAAGGATGATCCTCCGGGTCAAAGGAGATGACCTGGTGGTACCAGTACAGGGGCCTCGACGGCGCCGAGACCACTGCATTGAGTTCCCGCACCAGCTTCTTACCATCGCTGTTGGATGGAGGCAACCGACGACCCGGGCAACCTCTTGGAACTGCCCACCGGTTCCTGGAACGGCAGGGGCTTCTCCGTTGTTGCCTTGGGCAGCCGCCTGGTTTTGCTTCTCATGCCCGCCTTGTCCGCCGCGTCCTCCTCCTCGGCTTCCACGGCCACCGCCGCGAGGCCAACCGCGGCCGCCTCCGCCTTGGCGACCCGTAGGGCACTCGCGAGCTTTGTATCCGGCGAGACCGCAGTTGTAGCAGCCGCCTGGACCGACCCCGTCAGTCCGGCGCTGCTCTCGTTGAGCGAAGCCTCGGAGAGCGCGACAGTCCTTGAGCGGGTGGTTGCCCTCGGGGTGTATGTGACAGCATGGATCTTCGTCTTCCCCTTCGGCTTCAGCGGGCTTGACCCTCTTCGCGAGCGGCTCGGTGACGAAGACGCGCTTGTCGGTTCCAGCGTCCCGCTTCTTGTTCTTGGCCGCTGCAGCCTTGTCTTCAGGTTCACTTTCTCTCACGCCTTCCTCCGGTCGCGCGCAGCGGTCCGCGAGCCCCCAGAGCTTGCGGGTGGTCTCCACGTGGTGGATGCTTAACTTCTCTTGCATCCGGGGGTTGCGGACGTTGGCGCTGAAGGACTGGATCACCACCTCGTCCTTGATGCATGAGATGGTGTTCATCTTGTGTGTGAAGCGCTGGATGTACTTGCGTAGAGTCTCACCCGGAAGCTGCTTCAAGTCGTACAGGTCCCGTGGGGTGCCCGGAGGCTCGTACCCCCCTTGGAACGCTCCCAGGAACTGCTCCTTCAGCGCTCGCCAAGATCAGGTGGAGCACTTGGGGAGGTTGAGGAGCCAGGTCTGGGCATCTCATTTGAGGGCCAACGGGAACTAGTTGGCCATCATGATCTCGTCGGCCCCGGCAACCATCGCATCGAGGGAGTAGATCTGCAGAAAGTCCCGGAGGTTGGTGGTGTCGTCGAAGCGAAGAACGTCAATCTTGAACTTCTTGGGCCAGTTGAAGCGACGAATTTCTGGTGCGAGGGCGTTACAACCCTCGGCGAGGTCGTCATGGCGATCTTCCCGGTGGTGACGTTCTCGGCGGCGTTTGATGCGGGTGCGCATGTCCTCGCGCTGCCGATTGTTGAGGTCGCGGCGAAGATCATGCTCCTCCAAAGTTGAAGACCCGACGAAGATGGTCTTGTCTTGGTCTCGTGGTGGCCGGTTGGCCGCGGGTGGAGCAGCACGAGGAGGCTCTGTCTCGGTGAAGTAGTGAAGCGGACCTGCACTTAAAAATTGGCAAGTCCCTGTGTATAGTGCAAATCCCTGGATCGATTCGTTTGCACACACAGTTTACGATGTAATATCACAACAAAGTATCCAATTTATTACATCGATGATCCAGACTTAAGAAAATATTCGTTACAACCTGCATAGCATAAAGCTAGCTTTGAAAGAATATACAGCGGAAATAAAATAGCAGTGAGTCTCCATCATCTCCATGCTGCCACAGGCGAAAACATGTTGGTTGCAGACTCGAAATCCCTTAACGGAACCTCACTCGTCATCTGAACAATCTGCAATAAGAAAAATATGGCGGCAACGTGGGTCAGAACCATATAAAATGGAACTGGCAAGTGACACTATGGTGGACACTTAATGGAATAACTCTATAGCCTATATGCATATTTGGCTGGTGGAGTTCAAGGCCATTTTGCATAAAGCCAATTTTTCCTAACTCTTTTGAAAACACTTTTCTTCTTGTTGAGACAAGTATGGCATGAAAACCATAGTCTCATCTACCCTTGTTCACCCATCAAGTTTTAACTTAGAAATTGGAATGATAGGATCCTCCGTTGACGTCCTTGATCAGCTGCTCAAAATTGTCCGTAACCGTGGACACGGCTAAGTACTTAGTTTTAACTCTGCAGAGGTTGTGCACTTTCACCATTAGACCCAACAAACCCAAACTATCCTCAAGCACTCAATTTGTGCTAAGGAAAAGGAGAGAGTTGAGACGAGACTTTTCAGAAGCATTTTACCACCCCATAACGACTTGACGCGCTCCCAACTAACCATCTACCACCACCTGTCAAGTCGGGACGAGTCCACGCAACTTAATCCATCTAGCCAGAGCCCATTGCCTAATGGCTGCACTGGAAGCAATCTTCACTTGGAGTTCTTCAGATCCTTTTGTTCCCTGGGTGGCCGTCCACAAGTGACCATCCCTTAGAGGTCACCCCTAAGGGACACACTCAACAAAAACCATACAACCAATTCCACCCAGGAGTTTCATTCTTAACTTAGTAGAAATTAACTTTTCATAAAACAACTTTTGCATAGCATCAATATTTCTATCAAGTTATCAATAGGATTCTAGACACAACTAGTGTAAGGGAGATAGTAGTTTCAGCATAGCAATACTATCCAACACATGCATATAAGAAATACACTAAGTAATGCATAGAAAAATACTTAGGAAATTTATGGGGTGTGCCACTTGCCTTGGCAACAAGAAGAATAGCAACTGTAGCTGCAACAGTTGTTGTTTCCCTCAGAAATTTCTAACACATCAAACAAGACACAAATAAACATACAAACAAAATAACAATACAAAAATATGTTATACATGATGTGCAAAATATTTCTAAGGACTAGAGATGCATGCCATGCCATGAAAATATTCTAAGTTAATGCAAGGCAAGTATGTTAGTCAAAAATGACTAAGGACCAAGGTCAAAGGTTGGACAAAATAAACTTTGCAATAACTCAACTTGAATAAGTTGTAAGGCTGCTCCAAGTCTTCACACAAGTTTGATCTCGAAATCTTCAACTCCCTTGTAGTTTTCTTCATCTTCAATTATCACTCTAAAGGACTTGGTCATAAAACACTAAGGACTTGGTTTATGTCCAAAGTGAAAGAGGGATAGGAAGGGCAGAAAAAGATAGATAAGGACGTAGTTGGTCTTCCAAGGATCATCTCCAGGATTCCTTGCAACTTTCTCCTTGGTGTGATGTCTTCATTGAAGTTTTGTAGACTTGATGGTTTTTCGGACTTGATGGTTCTTCAGACTTGATGATTCTTCAGACTTGATGGTTTTGGTATCCCCAGGGCTGGTCTTGGATATAACTTAGCCACCACGAAGTCTAAGAGAGAGAAAAGAAAAGCGAGAAAGATTTAGAGAATAAAGGGGGTTGGTCTTCTTGAAGTTCCTCTTGATTTTCTTCTAAGTGCTTCTAATTCTTGGAGATGCTTCCGGAGTCTGTTTTCTGCTAAGTCTTCGTTGGCCTTCTAGTCTTCATGTTGAAAATTCCAATTATCTAAGTGCATAGCACTTTACCAAAACACTATGTCGAAACTAAACTTGACTTAGAGAAGAATAAGGAGGAAGTTTTCCTATGAGGAGTATAACTATACCGTAAAATATGCTATGCATGAAATGCAACTTATTTCTAAGGACAACACTTATCAAAATAAAACAACTAAGTTTTCTAGATGCTAAATTTTTTTAAGGAAAGTATTTAGCATTTTTAAGATGTTGGAAATTTTCTAAGGAAAAGTGTTGTCAAATATTTATCAAATATTTTCTAAGGAAGAAATTACTTTGTTTTAAAAGGCAAAAAATAATTCTAAGTAATTTTTGTAACTAAAGTGGTCATAATATGACTAAGTCATTTGTTATTCGAATAAATGATGAAAATTAATTTTAATAAATTTTTAATCATTAAAATATCATTTAAAAAGTATTTAATCAATATTAATTACAAAATGCACAAAAAAATATTCAACAAAAATTAGTAGAAAATTCCTACTGTCAAAACTTAGTCATTCAAATTTATAGCAATTGGATTTACTCAAAAATAATGTTTCTATCAAAAGTTATGTCAAAATTATTCAAACTTACTCAATTTAAAATTATGATTGTTAAATCGTCAAAATAATTCTCAAAAATATTTTCTAACAGAGGCATCATATAACACATATTCTAAGGTTTCTAAAAAAAATTTATTTACAATTTTTTGAACTTACAGATTTAAATCTAAGTCAAATTTACTCAAACTATTAATTTGAAATTTGAATCTTTTTAAACTAGTCAAATTTAAATTCTAACAGCACTAAAATATTCTATATGTCGAGGGCTTTCCAATGATATAAAATTTGTTAAATTTGGCCAAGCCAATAAAAAGTTATAATAGATCTAAGATGCGGGGGCTTTTCGGTAAAACAGCCATTTAAAATTCTATTCGGATAAAAACAGAAAAAGATCTGGCGACGTGGCTGTCCATGATTGGTTGGGCTCGGACTCAGCTTGGGCTGGGCTTAGCCGGAGCCGTGGCTCGGCTCGGCTCTGGTTGATCTGGATCGCCAGATCCAGATCCAATGGATGGGGACGAATCGTACCGGTTCGTTTTAGCCGATCTAATTCTAACCGCAAGATCAGGATCGGACGGATCTGGGAAGGTTGACCAAACCTTGGCGGCGCATCTCGCCGGAGTTGAAGATGGTGGCGGCGCGGCGGCTCGGCCTGGGTCAAGATCGATGCTCCGGTGGCCCTCTTGCTCCGGGGAGACGACGGCGGGGTGCGGGAGTTCGCGACGGACACGGTAGGCGCGGTGGCGACACCAAAAGCTTCCCCGAACGGCGGCAATGGACGGCCGGAGACGCATTTTTCGCCGGTGAACTTCGGTCGAGCACGGACTCGTTGAACTGCTGCGAAACAAATTCGGGAGATTGGTCAGGAGGGTGCGCACGGGAACGGCGAGAAGGATGGAAGGGGTCTCGGGCCTTGGGGTTTGCTTACCTCGCCGGAAACGAGAAAAAACACGGCGGCGGCCGAGGCTACTCCGACGAGCAATTGGGACAGCCTGGCGGCGCTAAAACTATGGTTTCTGGGGTGCAAAGGAGCGAGGAGGCGACGGGCTATTCATGGGGCTCACGGAAGCGGCTTATTCCGCAAGAATCGGAGGGATTTGGTCGTGTTAGACACGAACTCCTTCGGCCGGAAAAATCTGTTCGGGAGGTTGAGGAGGACACGGTTTGGAAGGGATGACATGTGGGTCCCGTCTGGAAGTGAGAGAGAGAGGAGATGGGCCGCTGCTGGGCTGTTGCGTACCGCACAGCGAGAGAGAGGGGGGATGGGCCGAGGTGGGCTGATCCGGCCGGATGGTCTTTTCTCCTTTTTTTTTGACAAATCTTTTTCTGTTTTCAAACTTTCCATCAAAATTGATTTTTATACTTAACCAAAACTTTTCAGAAAAATTCATAAAAATATGTTTTGGAAAGCTTATTAAATTTAGAACTTTTTGACATCATTCTTGCACTTGAAATAAATTAATAAAATGGAATATTATAAAAGGTACAAATAACATGTTTATGGAAATAAATCCTATTTAGAATTTATAAATGCATTTCCTAAAACCTTATGTGTTTTAAATGACATGATTAAATGATCATGATGCATGAATGCAATGCTTTTAAATTTTCCAAACAAAATATATATAGTTTTCGAAAAGTTTTTGATTTTTCTGAATTTTCAAAATTTGAAAAATCCTAGGATGTTACAGACTACCACCCTTAAAAGGAATCTCGTCCCCGAGATTCGAAGAGGCTAGAAAGAAAGATGGGTTTGGAATCTCCGAATTTAGGCAACGGGGTTTGAATTATCTCGGTGGGTTACCACCCTTAAAAGAAAAATTTGTTGGTAGTCAAATTTCAAACTGGATTCTTGATCACGAACGTACCATTCACCATGCCAGGCTCAATTGTAGGTTCCCTCCATCTAGCTTGGCTTGGCAGCTTCTTCAGTCTTCTGTTCAGGACATTCTGTAGAGTAATGTCCCTTGTTCTTGCACTTGAAACAGGTGATGTGGCTGAGGTCTCTTTTGTGCGAGCGGACAAGGTAGTTCTCCTTCACCTTTTCTGGGCATTTATCAGCGTAATGTCCTTTGTCCATGCACTTGTAGCAAGTGAGGTCGTTTAAGTTCTTCTTATTCTTCTTCTTATTCTTCTTCTTAGGTGCTTCCAAGGCTAAAAGTTCTTCTAAATCTTGTTTGTCATAGTCTATCCCAATGGACGAAGTTCTGCCTCGTTTGATGTAACAATTTCGAGCTAAGTGATGTCCTTCACATTTATAGCAACACTTGGAGGTACCTTTGGATGCCTTCGGTTGTGACTTTACTCTCACTTCATTTTTCATCTTGGTATGATCTACAATCGCCTTTTGATAATGATTTTGCTCAGTATCCTGACCAATCTTCTCCTCTATGCAGTCCCATGAGTAATGTCCTTGTTCTCTACAGGTAAAACATGTTATATGGCTAGTATCTCTTTTGCGTTCCTCCTTGTTTTCTTGTACTTCCACATACTTCATGAGATTTATTTGCATTCCCTCTTTGACTTGCTGACTGACTTCTTGCACCATGGGGTAGAGTTGACATTGAGTTGGGACGTGATTTGTTGCTTCACACAAAAAGCAAGTAACCAGGGTGGGGCATCCGTCGGTTGGATAGCTGAAGACACCATGGGGCCATTCATCATTACATTCCCTGGATGTGTGTCCTATTTCTCCACACGTTTTGCAGGCTTGAGGTTTTGTCAAACTACTTCCTTTGAATTCCTTGTTACCAATGTCCATCTGGGGTGGGTTGATATTACTGTTGGTCATGTTGTGCCGCATCATCTGCACAATGTGGGTCTGGTTATCCAACAGTTGTTGCATTCCCTGGGGTAACTCTTTGTTGTGATTGTCTACTTGATTCTGGGCCATGAGTTGCATCAACTGACTCTGAGCTTCTAATAGTTGAATTGCATTTGTCATCTCATCGTTGGTGCCTGAGCAAGACATCTGTTTGGGTTTAGCATAGATGAGTAAAAGATAGAAGGATACTAAGGAAAATTTCTACCCCAAACACAACAGATCTCAATTCATCTTACAAACAATATCTAACAAACATCAAGCAGCAAGTTTTAAGCACAAACAAACAATCAATCTAGTATTGTCATACAAACTAAGTTGGCATGAGCAATACACTAACACGTTATCGTTCTTCTAATTAAATGGTGGTCTAGTCTATCTCCTTCTTGAGTGCTTCAGGTCCTTCTTCAACTTTCTTCAAAATCTTCTAATTGTTTGAGCTCTGAATCTGGATTCTTCAATGGCCTTCCATGCATGTAGTGCTTCACGTTGAATCGTAGCATTTCCGTATGAAGTATCAGACTTACTCTTTAAGATCATGGTCATCTAGAATAAGAGAAGATATTCTCAGAAGGTTTGATAGTAGACGAGAGTACAAGAAAAGATAGAGTGAAAAGTTTGTTTTAGATAGCTGAATAAAAATAGATTTTCAGTCCTATGGTCAAACCTATTTTCTATCCAAACTTAGGGTTTCGAACCTACAGGCAACACAGTGCTCTGATACCATCTGAAGCTGACCTGCACTTAAAAATTGGCAAGTCCCTGTGTATAGTGCAAATCCCTGGATCGATTTGTTTGCACACACAGTTTGCGATGTAATATCACAACAAAGTATCCAATTTATTACATCGATGATCCAGACTTAAGAAAATATTCGTTACAACTTGCATAGCATAAAGCTAGCTTTGAAAGAATATACAGCGAAAATAAAATAGAAGTGAGTCTCCATCATCTCCATGCTGCCACAGGCGAAAACATGTTGGTTGCAGACTCGAAATCCCTTAACGGAACCTCACTCGTCATCTGAACAATCTGCAATAAGAAAAATATTGCAGCAACGTGGGTCAGAACCATATAAAATGGAACTGGCAAGTGACACTATGGTGGACACTTAATGGAATAACTCTATAGCCTATATGCATATTTGGCTGGTGGAGTTCAAGGCTATTTTGCATAAAGCCAATTTTTCCTAACTCTTTTGAAAACACTTTTCTTCTTGTTGAGACAAGTATGGCATGAAAACCATAGTCTCATCTACCCTTGTTCACCCATCAAGTTTTAACTTAGAAATTGGAATGATAGGATCCTCCGTTGACGTCCTTGATCAGCTGCTCAAAATTGTCCGTAACCGGGGACACGGCTAAGTACTGTCGAGGTGTGATTCCCACGGAACAGGGATAACCACTCTCGGGGAAGAAGTTCGTGAGGGGGACTGAACACGTTGGTCAACAACCCACGACCGGCTCGGCGACGGTGCTCGTCGAGCCTGTAGAGGAACAGCACGACAGAGATGGACTCCGGCCCGTACCCAGGTTCACGGCCCTCAGGGTGAGGTAAAACCGCTACTCCTGCTTGTCTGTATTGCTCAATAGAGGCTATAGTACAAAGAGCTTGCCGCGGGCCCTCGCGAGGCAGTGCGGAGCTCGGAGGGGGAAGGTTCGGGCCTTCTTCCTCCTCGGGCTCGCTGGGCTTGGCTAAGCTACCGTGGGGTGTCAATGGATGAGCGATCGATCGATCGATCCTCGCTGCGGTGGTGCTCCTGCCCCTTATATAGGCGCCCCGGGCCTCATCCCTGCGTGCCGCGCAGTAGAAGGGTTCCCACATGGCGACGAAAATGGTGGAGCGGGGTGCACTGCAGCCGGGGTGCCCATGGACTCGGTCCATGGTCGCAAGGCCTGCCATCGTGGCAGGGCAGCCGCCGTCTTTGCAGAGCGGCCAGCTGGTACTGCAGAGACCGTGGGGGTGCCCACGGTGACGTCGCCGCTGGAGCGTTGCGCCGGCCACCTGCTTTATCACCAAAGAGGAAGGTCTTGGTGGCGGCGCAGGGGACACAGCGCTTTGTTGACTCCTTTTATCACCAGAATGGCAACTGCGGCGCCGTCGTCATCGCGCGCAGACGCGCGCGTCACTCTGCGGCTGCTGCAGAGGCCATGTGCGCTCTGCAGCGATTGCTTCGTAGGGAAGCATCTCCACAGGGCCCTGGAGGCCTTGTGGAGGGAGTTGTGTTGACTCCCCTTCAGGGGAGAAAAACCTTACCGGGGGGCGGCCTCAGGGGGAGCCCCTTCAGGCCCCTCGCTGCCTCCTCGAGTCCCCTCGAGAGGGCTCTCCCCTCGGGGGTCTCCCCAAGCGTTCCGCTTGGTCCTTAGTCGTTTCGTCGGCATCGACGCGTGTGAGGGCCGTGGAGAGTGGGCTCTGCACACCCAAGGATCCACTGGGCCGACAGTAGCCCCCGGGCCCACGACGGGCACGGCGAGGCCCATCGGGCCCAGGCAAAGCGTCGCGGGTCCAAGACGTCCGGCCTGCCCGTGACACGCGTCACTCGGTGGTGAGTTTGCGACGACTCGGTTTCTCTGGACGATCGTGCGTAGTGGGGGGCCCCACCACGTCCACCACGACCATGCCTTGGTAACTGCTCGGACGGGGCATAAAGCTGCGCGCCGGTCCGAATCGCAGTCATTACTCCCATTCCGCGCCTCCAGACTTCCAGCTCTCGACCTCTTAGTTCTCCAACTTCGGCGAACTCTTTTCTCCTCCGGCGAACCGCTTTAAGCATCCTCCTCGACAATGGGCGGACCCAAAGGCAAGGCGCCGATGTCCGCGCTCCCCTCCGACGCGCAGGGCGAAGAGACGCTCGGCCCCGCCCTAATCGAGGTGCGTGTTGATGTGGCGGCGCTGGGCAAGATTCACCACCTGGTCGCCGGGAAGACCAATGAGCATGGCGCCAGCGCCATCCAGGGCGCGAGGCACGGCCGCCTTCCGACGGGGTTTTTCCCCATTTTCCTCCACACTCTCTTCGCCGGGCTGGTGCCTCCGTACTCGCCTTTTCTCGAGGCCGTCCTGGAGTTCTACCAGATCCACCTTCTTCACCTTCACCCCAACGCCATCCTCATCCTCTCCATCTTCGCCTTCTTGTGTGAGGCCTATCTGGGGGTGAAGCCCTCGGTGGCCCTCTTCAGGAGTTTCTACGCGCTTCGGAACACCGCGAAGGCCGAGCGGACGGGGTGCGTGTCCTTCCGCATTGCGGACGGCATGGGGGACGTCTACATCCCCATGTCGTGGAGCGATGAGAGACCTGTCACGGCGGTGTCGAAGAAGGTGGACGACTTCAGGCAGAAGTAGTTCCTCATCGGCGTCTGACGAGGATATACCGAACGGATATCCTATCGTGTGGGTACCTGGTGCACTTAATGACTATAGCCCAATTGTCAATAGGCTGGCAAAGCCTATCAAGAAAGGCCCAAGACGAAGATTGCTTTCCAAGTTATCCATAGTCGGTTGTAGCTTCCATACTTGTAGTCCTAGTCGGTTACGTACCCGGGACCCAGCCCCCTATATAGAGGCTGGGAGGGTCGCCGATCAGGGACACGCACGTCAGAACCTCCAAACCCTAGCGAGACGAACTCTCGCTGGACCCTTGTAACCATCACATATTCACAAGAGCAATAACAGACAAGCAGGAAGTAGGGGTGTTACCTCAGTCGAGGGCCCTGAACCTGGGTAAATCCCGCTTGTCAGCCGTCGAGTTCACCAGCACTACACGTTCTCTACCTCATAACTCTAACCCTAGGCTATCGACTATGGGTATTGATGAGGACACCCCTCGTCAATTGGCGCCGTCTGTGGGAATAGGTAGTGCTGGATCTACGGATTCGCTGGTTTCGACCTCAAACGGCAACTCGCCGACTACATCTGCAAACAGCCACGCGCTGACAGTCTCGACTGGCGTTGGAGCATCAGGCGATCAGTCGCCAACATCGGAAGCTGCATCGCCAAGAAGAATCAAGCCGTACTCATCGGAAGCACAGGAAGTTTTCGCTAATCTTGATTCAAGTTTTAATCTAACCATTGGGGAGCACAATTTTTCCGTCGACAAGCTCGGTGTGCAGGACTTGACCGACGTGATCGCAACGAAGACACCCGAAGATCCATCGACTGCGATCGCATCGCCAGCAGACAAGGAAGGTACCCCATCACAGATCGATTCGATCCCATCGCCGACATCATCCATGGCGACTGAAGAGTTCAATAGGATCATGGCGCAAGAGTTCCCGGAAGATGAGGCACAATCTGTACATCAGATAAGCGTACTCGAAGAACCATCTATCATGGCCACATCGCCAGCAGGCACAGGAGCTACGTCGTCAAAGGTCAACTCAATCTCGCCGTCAAGATCTCTAGTCGACTCCATAACGACCCAAGAGTTCAATAAACTCCTGGCTCAAGAGCTCCTAGATGATGGGGTACAGTCTGACTATCAAGTCACCACAGTCGAACACATCGCGGCACTCGACACTGCACCTGACTACATGCAAACTGAAGACACGGGCGACAGCATCTACCTCGCCGACTTCGCCGGGCCAGAGATCCAAGCGGATCACGAGTTCCTCTCCAGCAATGAAGACGATCCCGAAAAGATACTCGAAGCATACGTCAACACTGACGCCCAGTTCAGCAATAACTCCGACATGAGTTTGGACGACGACTCCGAACCCATAACCGGCGTCAATGGCACATACACATATCCCCCGGTCATACCTCGGCAGGTCTACGTTGCATTCAGCGCCGAAACCTCAGCGGCAGCAGCTAGTCGCAGGCCTACAGAATTTCCTTGCCCAGTCACATTACCAGATGGCGTAACAACGCTAACTATCACAGCAGAGGTGGCAGCAAAAGTCGACAAAATCATAAAGGACTGCACAATGATGCCAGCAGATGCGACCCCAGAGGAGTGGATGACATACAATTATTTCAATTGTCAAGAAGCAATGCGCCTAAAGGAGTACAGAGCAACACTCGAAGAACGCAGGAGGCAAGCTAGCATCTCAAGTATGCGGAGAAGGCAGATTTCCCTTAGCTCCACAAGTGCGACGGAGCACAGGCATAGATCGAGATTCGCCAATATCCCAGAGGGTGAGAGATCCGGAGTCACTCGCAACTTAGAACATTCGTTCATGACCCTGGACTCCGACGGCATACTAGCACCCAAAACAGCTGAAGGTGCCCTGATATCACTGGGAGCATACCTCAAGGCGACAGCACCTCCAGCAGGCGACCCAGCCGAAGAACTGCATCTCCAGCAATTAAAGGCGCTCGCACTCGCGGCAAAAGGATTCCAGTCGGAGAAGCACAGAGAGCGCAGCAGAAGCCGTTCGCGGGATCGCCACAGTCGAAGCCCTCGCAGGAGTAGCACACGAAGACACTCGAGTCGTCGCCGTTCACGGAGCAGGTCCAGGAGATCCGCCAGCAACGACTCAAGTGACGGTCGCGATACCGGACCTTGCGGAGCACGATGCTTCACAAGACGAATCCGCGAGGCAAAGTTGCCCAAAAAGTTCGGGTTACCAACAACGCCAAAGTTCAACTGCAAACAAGAGCCGTCAGGCTGGCTCGAGGACTACAAACTCGCAGTCGTATGCCAGAGGGGGACAACTACAACGGCACTGCAATACATACAGCTGATGCTTGAAGGCACAGCTCGCGACTGGCTTAAAGCATTACCCGAGGCATCATACGATTCCTGGGATCACTTTCGGGAAGACTTCATCAAATATTTCGATCCTCTGTGCGAGAGGCCCAAAACATTCGAGGAATTACGGGCTTGCAAGCAGAGGTCGGACGAGCCAATTCAAGCATACATCAGGCGATGGACGGCCATCTGCAATTCAGTCGGCACAATCTCCGAAGACAGAGCCATGGATGCCTTCACCATGGGAGTCCTCAGGGAAGACTTCAGAGAAGCACTCGGCCGCCAAAAGCCAAAATCCATGGCAGAACTCATGAAGATAGCGACCGAGTGGGCGGATGGCGAAGATTCCATAAGGGCCAAGCGTCCACTTTCCCCACATGACCGTGAGGATCGACGCAGCAGTCGAGACCACCACGACAGGGATGACAGAAGACGAAGACGCAAAAGTGGGTATAGCGACAACGATAAGGTAAAATTCGTAGCAGCAGGTTTTTCGCAGGACAATCACGCCCAGGACGACAGACGACAAGAAGATCGCCGCGACAGTCGAAACGACAGCCGCCGCAGTCGAGGAGACGACCGACGAGACAGTCGAGGGAACGATTGTCGAGGCAGTCGAACAAATGACCGACGAAGCAGTCGCGACCGCGACCAGCGTAGCGGTGGATACCAAGGGCAAGAGTGGCGCAAACGAACAGATACAAAACCAGAAAAAACATTTCAAGAGAAGATGGATGACGACTGCAGGCTGCACTTATTCAAGGGAGATGATGGAAGGCTAATCTCCAACCACACAATGGGGAATTGCCGAGAGTTCGAACAAATGGTGGCTGATTACGCGGCGAGAATCAGAAGAGCTACACCCTCGACTGCACCGCCAGCGTGCATCGCCCCACCACCAGCACAGCCAGTCGCGGCATTACCACCTCCACCACCATACAACCCGGGAAGCCAAGTCGCGGGAGCCATACATCATATACCTCAAGCAACGGAGGAGCAGTACCCAAAGCCCCAAGGACAGATGTTCATGATCCAAAAAGGGCGTCCCTCCAACAGGCAGCAAAAGATTCACACTCGACATGTTAATATGGCGGTTATGGCACCTCCAGCCATACCAGACTTCCTGAGGGGATCTGAAACCGCAATAACTTTCAATCGAGAAGATCACCCACCATCTGTCTACCGACCAGGCCACGCAGCCCTGGTACTCGACGCTCAGATCGGCGGATACGCCATGACCAAGGTCTTCATGTATGGAGGCAGCGGCATCAACATCATCTTCGCCGACACACTTCGCCGGATGAATAGGTCAGTCGAAAACTTACCTCAGTCCACAAACACTTTTCATGGCATTGTTCCAGGAAAACCTGTTCTCCCAGAAGGCACGATACAGCTCGACGTCACCTTCGGTGACGCAAACCACTTCAAAACCGAGTCGATTGAATTCGAAGTCGTCGACTGGAAGTCACAATACCATGCCATACTAGGGCGCCCCGCATTTGCTCGGTTCATGGCAGTGCCACACTACGCATATCTCAAGTTGAAGATGCTAGGCCCGAAAGGAGTCATCACAATCAACGGAAATTTTCAAAGGTCAGATGCTTGCGACCGCGATTTCAGCAAAATCTCCGAGACATTCGGTATGGAGCAAACCCTCGAAGAGCTTTCGCTCACCAACGACGCAACATACATGCCCGAACAGAAGAAACAGCAGTCGACAAGGCGTTTAGCACTGCGGACGGCATAACGAAGCACCAGGTTCACCCGACTGATCCAGCCAAGACAGTCAGGGTGTCCACAAGCCTATCTCCTGCATAGGAAAGCGCGCTCGTCGAATTCCTCCGTGAGAACTGGGATATATTTGCATGGTGTGCAGCCGACATGCCAGGTATTCCCAGGGAATTCGCCGAGCACTCCCTCCAGCTTAATCCAGGAACTAGGCCGGTCAAACAAGCAATACGTCGTGTCTCCGGACCCAAAAGAGAGGCCATAGAGAAGCATGTGGACAAGTTACTCAAAGCAAACTTCATTCGAGAAATCAAAAAATCAGAGTGGGTAGCCAATCCCGTACTAGTCGAGAAAAAGAAGACAGGAGCAACCAGAATGTGTGTCGACTTCACCGGGCTCAACAAGTGTTGCCCAAAAGATCATTTTCCACTGCCACGTATCGATCAAATCGTCGACTCCACTGCGGGATGCGAGCGTTTATCCTTCCTGGATGCATACTCAGGGTATCACCAGATAAGGATGAAAGTCGAAGACGAGGAGAAGACAGCCTTCACAACTCCACTCGGAGTATATTGCTATACCACAATGCCCTTCGGGCTCAAGAATGCAGGCGCCACCTACCAGCGTATGATGCAGAACTGTTTGAAGACGCAAATTGGGAACAACGTCGAGGTCTATGTGGACGACATCGTCATCAAGTCGAAAGAAGAAAGCACATTACTCGCAGACTTGCGAGAAACATTCGACAATCTTAATCGGTACAACATCAAACTCAACCCAGACAAGTGTACCTTTGGTGTTCCAGCCGGAGAACTCTTGGGGTACTTAGTATCGGCTCGGGGAATAGAAGCAAATCCAGAAAAGATACAGGCCATATTAACCATGCAAAGACCTAAAAAGCTCTACGAGGTACAGCAATTGACAGGTCGAGTAGCAGCGCTCAGTCGCTTCATCAGTAAGCTAGGCGAAAAGGCATTACCACTTTATCGACTGATGAAGAAGGCAGACAAGTTCGAGTGGACAGATGAAGCTGAAGCAGCCTTCAAAGACCTCAAGCGGATACTCACAAATCCCCCCATCCTGGCGGCACCCAAGGAGAAAGAACCTTTGTACCTGTACGTGGCAGCCACAAACAGAGTGGTAAGTACGGCTTTGGTAGTCGAACGGATGGAGGAAGGAAAAACTCAGGGCATACAGAGGCCAGTCTACTACGTCAGCGAAGTCCTGTCCCTGTCAAAGCAAAGATACCCGCACTTCCAAAAGCTGGCATACGCTGTCTTCATAACATCCAGAAAGTTGCGCCACTACTTTACGGAGCACCCAATAACAGTGATCAGCAAATCAGCAATCGGGGACATACTCACCAATCCCGATGCAACGGGGCGTGTAGCAAAATGGCTCATCGAGGCACAAGTCTTACCCGACTTCACAACGGAGTGGATAGAATCTCAGCTGCCAGGAATCCCGGATGTGTCCAACTCATGGACAATGTATTTCGATGGGTCTAAGAAGAACGAAGGCGCAGGCGCAGGCGTCATACTCATATCACCCAAAGGCGACAAACTCAAGTACGTGTTGCAGATGGACTTCAAGCGACCATCCAACAACGAGGCCGAGTACGAAGGTCTGATCCACGGCATGCGAATGGCTAAGGCGCTGGGGTGTACTCGACTGATGATATACGGCGATTCAAATCTAGTCGTACAGCAGACAATGAAAGCTTGCGACGCCATAGCCGACAACATGATCGCATATCGTGACCTCTACAACACACTCGAAGGCGACTTTGACGGATGCGAACTACGACATGTTGGACGAGAAAGCAATGAGGAAGCAGACATACTAGCCAACATCGGCTCGACTAAAGCGCAAGTCCCCCCAGGCGTCTTCCTGGAGCGCATCCAGCACAGGTCCATCAAAAAACAGCGGCCCCCATCAACCTCGACTGCTACATCCAAAGACAAAACACCCGGCTCAGAGGATCCGCCAGTCGAAGTACTACTATGCCAGGGCGAGCAGGTAATTCCAGCATGGACTCAACCTTTCCTAGCATACATGCTACGCGATGAACTACCAGACGATGCAGCAGATGCCCGACGAGTCACTCGACGCTCCAAAGCATACACCATCATCAACGGTGAACTCTACAAACGAAGCATCTCAGGTATGTTCCAAAGGTGTGTGGAAATTGAGGATGGAAAAACTATACTTCGTGATATCCATGCAGGAACCTGCGGGCATCACGCCGGCAGTCGATCACTCGTAGCCAAAGCCTTCCGAGCAGGGTTTTACTGGCCTCCAGCGCTCCAGGATGCAGACGACATCGTCAAAAGGTGCATTGGGTGCCAGAAATTCGCCACCAAGCCTCATGCACCCGCATCAGCACTCAAAACCATACCACTCGCGTGGCCCTTCGCCCAATGGGGGCTTGATATGGTCGGACCACTCAAAAAGTCATCACCCGGAGGACATACTCACCTACTGGTGGCGGTGGACAAATTCACGAAATGGATAGAAGCGATCCCAATCACAAGCTCGACTGCCGCTACAGCAGTCAATTTCATAAAATCTATCGTCTATCGATTTGGCGTCCCAAACAGCATCATCACGGACAACGGCACAAACTTCACAGCCGAGGAATTTCGTTCCTTCTGCAAAGAGTGGAACATCGCGCTTAATTACGCATCAGTCGCGCACCCACAGTCCAACGGACAGGTTGAAAAAGCCAATGGTCTCGTCTGCACGGGCATTAAGAAAAGACTGTTGGTACCACTTAAAAGGGCCGCAGGCGCTTGGGTCGAGGAGCTCCCGGCGGTACTATGGAGTTTGCGCACAACCCCAAACGCCTCGACTCAGTTTACTCCGTTTTTTATGGTCTACGGCGCAGAAGCAGTACTGCCACCAGAGGTGAAATTCAGCGCACCAAGAGTCGAGCTGTACGACGAGGACGACGCAAACGAGTCACTCGAAGACTCGGTGGATCTACTCGAAGAATCGCGCAATACGGCCCTTGCCCGCACAGCTGTTTATCAGCAGGATCTCCGAAACTACCACAGTCGACGACTCCGCCCCAGAACATTCATGGTGGGCGACTTAGTACTCCGGATGAAGCAGAAGAAGGTGCACAAGCTCGCATCACCATGGGAAGGTCCTTTCGTCGTCACGGAAGTCATTGACGGTGGTGCCTATCGACTCAAGCACGCCCTGACGGGGGAATTATCAAATAACCCATGGAATGTGGCGCACCTGCGTCGCTTCTATGCCTAGATGTCATAGTCGATCAATGTAACAGAGCATAAATGTCGGAAAGGCCAGCAGGTTTCAGACGCGCTCTTTTCCTTACCATGGTACCTAAGGGGACTGGAAGGTTTTTAATGAGGCGGCTTGCTGGTCAACATCTGGAATAAAGAAAGATTTTCTTCTTCGCATAATTTACTATCATAAGCCAAATCACTCCCGACTCAGCCACACTCGAGGACTCGGGGGCTGGATCTTAGTCATAAACAACAAAACTCAGCCACACTCGAAGACTCGGGGGCTGGGTCTTAGTCATAAACAACAAAACTCAGCCACACTCGAAGACTCGGGGGCTGGGTCTTAGTCATAAACAACAAAACTCAGCCACACTCGAAGACTCGGGGGCTGGATCTTAATCATAAACAACAAAACTCAGCTACACTCGAAGGCTCGGGCGCTGTACATATACAAACTCACATAAACGCCTTACTTTTCACACCCCACCCGAAGGCTCGGGGGCTGATACATGCAGGCTTACATAAACATCTTTCTATTCACACCCCACTCGAGGGACTCGGGGGCTGGTTAGTTACACAAACTACATAGGCTCATCCTTTACAGGTAAGTTTGAGTCAACGAGCTGGTCGTGAAAACAGTCCACAAGCACCTGCGCTGAAACCGCAGTCCTATCCAAAAATTTCTGCTCTAGTCGCGCGCCAGCCGCGGGTGAAGAGATGCGAAAGGAAGGATGTTGGCTGCGGATATATCCCATGACGGCGTTGGCTCCAAGGACAACTCTTCGAGTCAAAGCTTCCCGGATTGGAGTTGCAGACTGGAACAGATCAACCAGCGCATGAATTCCTTGCGGCTGCGGCCCCTCAGGAAATAAGAAGTGGTTGATGCGCATAAATGCCGCCCGGCAACGCTCGAGTAGGACCGCGCCGCGAAATACTCGATCCTTAAGGGTAGCGAATTCGCGGGCGCGATGCCTGTCCACCCAAAAATGCTGATGGCCTGAAACCGGGTTATCAGTCGCGTTGTCTAGACGCTCGTTAACCCGCTCCACCTCTTCCTGGAAGTTGTGAACAAAAACTGCAGACGAACAGCTATCAACAGGCTATAAAGAAGACATAAGAAGATCACAAAGGCAATCGTTTATTACATACCTTCGAGCTGCCTGTTCGAGTGTTCGACTTCGCCAAGCACATACTCTTCACGCTGGGTGGCGAGAGCAGGTTTTGCCTTAAGAAGTTTCAACTCCGTTTGAGTGGCTCTTAGTTCCTGCTCTAGAGTGACCACTCGCCTCTTCGCATAAGCCAAAACCTTGGCGTCATTACGGGCTTCGGCGGCTGCTCGAGTATCCGTCCACGGCCGGGAAGTTTCAGGCGAGATGATATCGTCCGACTGGCAAGCGCATAATCATATATTTCAGGCAAAGGCACGAATCAAGACAAAACAGCAAACGCTGAATTCATAGTGAAAAGAACGCATTATAGAGTCCAGGGCATAAACAAAGCAGGAACTGAGACACCCATGCTGGACATCGAATCTTCATTACATAAATATCAAAGCAAAAATCTAAACGCGAGACACGGACTCGGACCTAGCCCTACGCGACTTCGGCATGGCAGCGACAGCAACAGATCTGCGCTCCATGGTATCGATACAAGTGCGCGATAGTCGCGTCGCGGCCTCGGTCACACCCTTCAAGGACAAAGGTTGCCCATCTGACCTTTTCGGGAAATCAGACAGAGCAGCCTCATAGTCGGCAACAACGCCATTACCAAGAAGAAGCTTGATGGTGGATTCCGAGCCGCGTACCGTAAAGTCGCGCGCAAACTCCGCCACAGTCGAAGAGCCGGGCCCTAGCACGTCCGCAAATCCTTGCGCGGTGGCAGGCACGTCGCTCGACGGAAGCACCTCCTTGAAGACAGCGCCAAGGGTGCGAGTGGACGTATCCAGAGAGCTCTTGGCGTGTTGGAGCACAGCGCTCAACTTCTCAAGGGCGCGGTCGAGTGACAGGTCTTCACTCGCCTCGTCTTTGGAGGCCCATGAAGCAGTAGGCCCTTCACAGTTTCAAAAGAAAACAAGAGGCAAAAATCAACACAAGGACAATCAAATAAAAGCGCGTAAGGCAAAAGCAAAACCTGCTAACCTTCCATCATACGCGCAAGCTCAGACACCTGAGCCGCATACTCCTACTCACGCGAGGCAGCCGAGTTCCGCGCATCGTCCAGATCCTCCTTCGCACGCGACTGCTGGTCGACAAGTTGTCGTTCCAGATCCTTCAGTCGCTGCTCCAGCTCAGACGACTGCTTCGCGATGGCGTCCTTCTCACCTGAGATAGTTGACTCCAAGCTCAGTCGCAAAACACCAAGTGGAAAATCTCAGGACAAAGTCAGAAAAGCTTACGGCTTAAATCGTCGAGGTGGGAGCGAAGAGCAACCCGTTCCTCCTCCGACTGCACAAAGGCTTTACCAGCCGCGACAAGGTCACGGACGGCAGGCTTCGAAAAGATTTGAAAAGGATGTCAGCAAGATTAAAGATGCAGCATAACACATAAAACGTGAAAACACTCACATGGTCAGTCCAGGAGGAAGACGCAGATGCGGAAGGGCGCGCAGTCGAAGCGGTAGCGGGTGGCGTCAAAGAGGTGGTCGTCGCCTCAACCACCAGGGTGGTCTGAGCGACGTCCACTTCAGCACGAGGGGAGGCCACAGTCGACTCCTCCACAAAAGGAGGCGATTGCACCCGATCGTCACTGGCGCTGCTGCAATAGTGCCAACGAGTTTCAGGCAAAATATGAAAGCAAGCGAAAAGCGAATATAGCAAAAATACTTCATAACTACATACCTGTGCTCGCCCTCATCTGAGTCCGGCTCAACGTCGAGGCAGGGGCCTCCGAAGCTCAGGCGGCCAGTCGAGTGTGATGGTGAGCGCCGTGCCAGAGGGGATACGGCCTTCGCAGGTGAGGAGCAGCCAGAATCCTCCAGGTCCCGTTGCTCCGCGCTTCCCGAGTGAGAACTCGAGACCTCCTGTCGAGGCACACGGTGACGCTTGGCGGCAGGCTCAGTCGCAGGGTGGTCACCCTTACGAACCTGGCCCACTTCCTCGGCTTCCGTTTCCTCTGTGGCGGAGGTGTTAGCTGAGGGAGGAGGAGTGACGGTTTTCTTCCCCTCATCTAGCAGAGCCGCCTCATCGGCAGGACCAAACTCGGGAAGGGGAGGAAGAGAGGCGACAGTCGAATGGCCCTGATCGCCAGCATAACAACAACATTCAAAAGGAAGGTACACCAGAAATCAAAGGACGGCAAAAAAATAGTACAGTCGATAATGCTTACCTCAGGAAGGGCGTTCTCCAACCCAAAAGGAGCGATGGAGGAGTTGAAGTCGATGACTTCGTCGGCCTTGATGCTGGTGATGTATTTCACGTGCGCGTACAGCTCATTGGGTGACAGCTCCACATTGCTCATTCGAGTGGCGTCAAGCGGGCCTTCATATCGCCACATCGGGTGGGCGCGTTGCTGCAGGGGCCACACTCGACGTTTGATGAAGGTACTCATCAGCTGGACACCAGTAACGGTGCCCAGCAGCTTCCTGATCTTCTCCATAAGGGGGGCAGCTTCTTCCTTCTCCTCAGTCGAGAGAGAATGCTCCCACGCCTTCGTCTTCACCGGGGTCCTCCCAGTCGAGAATGCCGGGCGCACGTCCTGGTCGATGGGGACATAGAACCACTTGTTCCTCCATCCTTGGGCAGAGTCGACTGCCTTGAGGTTGAAGTAGTGGCAGTCGCCGCGGACCTGGATGCCCACCCCGCCAAGAGGGCACACACGCCCATCACGGACCATGTGGCGCACTCGGAAGATGGACTTCCAGAGTGCCCAGCTTGGGGACACCCCCAAAAAACAGTCGCACAAAGCCATGAAGCAGGCGATATGCAGAATGCTATTGGGGGTGAGATCATGGATCTGCACCCCGTACGCGTAAAGAAGCCCGCGCACAAAATCGTGCAGCGGGAGAGCAAAGCCGCGAGGCAAAAATTCGGCAAAGCAAACGCGCTCGCCGGCGCGGGGCTCAGGGAGTACCTCCCTGTTGGAGGGCGCGCGGGCGGCGAGCTTGTCGGCCGGTGGGAGAAGGCCTGTGTGGCGGAACGCCGCCAGCTTCTTCTCGGTGATGGCAGATTTCACCCAGTCACCGGGGATCTTCTTCAAAGCGGCGGCGGGATTTCCCGCGGAGGTCGCGGCGGCCGCAGCACTTTTCCTCTTCTTGCCAGCATTGGCAGAGGAAGAGGGGACGGCGGCGCTCATGTTCTTCTTCGGCGCCATGGCAGACAGAGGAGGACCAGGAGCAAGGGCAAAGGAAGCGCGCGCAAGGAGCAGGAGACAGAGGAAGCAAATGGCAAGGGAAGTTAATCCACGGCGGTGAGATCTGTAGTTACCACGGTGGAAGAAATAATCTCAGCCGTTTGCGCATAATCACCAGGCCACGTGGCGCTATCGGAAAGAAACCGTCGCACGCCACAATGCCCACGACGCACGAAAAACGAGGAAAGCCATGATCACGTCCGCGGAAATTTCGCCACGTCCGGTCAAATCAAAACTGAACCGGCGGTCACCACGGTCAAACAAGTGGACCCACAATGACAAGTCCTGTCAAAGGTCTGCGCACACGCCACGGTGGTCATGCATGACATCACTCGGTTGGCAGGTTGATGGAATGCAAAGGTAGTAGTCGATATGCCAGTCGACTGAACCAATGGCATGCAGTCATACAAAAGTTTCTCGAGTACACATACAAAGGTTATAGTCGATAGCTAGTCGACTAATCCAAACAAAGCCAAATATACTCCCATCGGGAGGGGATAAAAACTTCTTCGACTGGCGTATGACAAAGTCGTGAATCCTTCAAAGGTCTATCGACTAAGTTAAAAAGCATACACTTCGAGTGTCTTCAAACGCATCTCATCTGGAGGGGGTGAAAATGTCTTCGACTGACATTTTCTTTAACGCTCATTGATTTGAGATTATCCTTCACTATGAGTAATAAAGCACAATCTCGGGGGCTACTCCCATCGGGAGCGCTGTCGCGCACCCGATAGATTCAAAAAGCAAAAAAGGCATAAACTCAAAGAAATTCCCGAGTTGCGTCAGTCGATGACACTTTGGATGCTGCATGCATAAAATGCAAAGGTAAGACCCGCCGATCGGTCGAGCTGGGCTAAGGACCACTCCGGCAGTGTTAAGTCCTTAATTCTTTTCCGTATCAGCAGATGCGATGAAAATCCCGGCGGACGCGCTGGGTAGCAAAGTTAAGACTGCAGAACGATTCAGTAAGACCTCAACGGCCTGAGTCGAGTCTGTCCAGTGTGTTCCAGGTTCGAGCCCGGGGACTCGAACTTGATTGAAGGCTAGTAAGGTTTTGCCCGAATGTGCAGTTAACTGGTCTCGACCTACCGAGTAAATCCAGGCCTACTAAGTCGATAATCCTTTGTCAAAAACATGAGCTCATAGTCGAAAGACAATACAAAACATACGATATCGAACACAAACATGTGACGTGCACCGTCGAGTGAGTCCATGCCTAATTCTCTGAATCAGCCAAGCACTCGGGGGCTAGTGACGAGGATATACCGAACGGATATCCTATCGTGTGGGTACCTGGTGCACTTAATGACTATAGCCCAATTGTCAATAGGCTGGCAAAGCCTATCAAGAAAGGCCCAAGACGAAGATTGCTTTCCAAGTTATCCATAGTCGGTTGTAGCTTCCATACTTGTAGTCCTAGTCGGTTACGTACCCGGGACCCAGCCCCCTATATAGAGGCTGGGAGGGTCGCCGATCAGGGACACGCACGTCAGAACCTCCAAACCCTAGCGAGACGAACTCTCGCTGGACCCTTGTAACCATCACATATTCACAAGAGCAATAACAGACAAGCAGGAAGTAGGGGTGTTACCTCAGTCGAGGGCCCTGAACCTGGGTAAATCCCGCTTGTCAGCCGTCAAGTTCACCAGCACTACACGTTCTCTACCTCATAACTCTAACCCTAGGCTATCGACTATGGGTATTGATGAGGACACCCCTCGTCAGCGTCCCGTCGCAGAGCTCCTTTCTCGAGGTCCCGGAGGCGCCGCCCCAAGATCGGAGGCCTCGTGGCGCGCATGAGGACGCTTCGGGAGAACGGCCTCACCGGTCAGATGATCGCAGAGGACTTCGTGCGCCGCCGCATCGCTCCTCTGCAGGCGCACAAGAAGCCGATGTGGATGTACGCGGGTCCCTCCGACTCGATGAGACTCCACCCCTGCGACCACCTCCCCGCCGTTGTCGAGACCATCATGGGCGGCCTCTTCATCAACCCCGACGTGTTCGTGGCGGTTGCGGCGGAACTGAGGCCTCTTCATCAAATAAACCTAGCCTCGTGCCTGGCGATTCTGGAGCGGATGCCTTGCTTCACTCCACAAGGCCTGGCGGGGGAAGAGGAGGAAGATGGGCCTATGCCCGTGGCGAGGGGGCAGGAAGCTGCGGATTCGCCGTACGCGTCTGACGACGAGCAGGGCGACGATGCGGCTCGGGCCGTCCCCTCTGCAGGCGGGGCGAGCTCGTCAAGGGCCTCGCCCCTTCCTGAGGAGGTCTTCGAGCTCTCCTCCAGCGACGATGAGGAGGCCGAGGTGGGGCGACGGGAGCCCCGAACCAAGGCGGCCCACGACCGGCCTGCCGGGGAGCCCCCAAGCGCTTCCCTCAAGAGGAAAGCCGAGGCGGATCCTCAGGGGCACGGCGTGGGTTGACACCCGCGCAAAGAAGACAGGGTAAGTGTTCTTGGTCTTGATTTTCTTCTTCAGCCCTTTGCTTGTTTCCTCCCCCTGACCGGTTTCCTTGCCTTCTGCCAGCGACCTGGCGCCGGCAAAGCGCCGTAGGCTCCGCAAGGCCGCAGATGTGAAGAAGGCTGCTCCAGAGGCTGCGGCAGAGGCCGCGAGACCTGCGGAGGAAACCCCTGCAGGACCTCACGGGGAAACCCCCCAGGCCGAGGCCAGCGCGCCGCTTCTGGAGGAAAAATGCCCCGAGGAGCAGGTGGAGAAGGCGGCCACTCCGTCGCGCGCTGCGACCCCGCCAGCATGGCCGGAGGCCGCGGCAGGCACTACCTCGGCCCCGAGCCCGCCGAAGGTCGACGAGGCGGTGGGGGCTGATCCCTTACCGCCCCCGCCAAGCACCACGGCGGAGGAGGAAGCGGCGTCTCCAGAGCAGGCCTTTCCTGCCCCGGGGGCCCAGGGCGAGGTGCCGCCTGAGGGGGGCAACGCCGGCGTGCAGGACGCGGGCGCTGGAGCGGAGGACGCACCTCCGAGCCCCCGAGCCCACACAGAGAATCCCCGCTCCAAGCTTGACGCGGGGGCAGGGCCCTCCGCCCCGAGCGAGGCCTCCCGGGCCCTTGTCCTCGGAAGTTGGGACTGGAGCAGGGGGCAATGTGACGTCGCCTTCCGCTTGGTGCGGGAGTCTCTGGAGGGGCTGGAGGCCCACCTTGCCCAGGAGGACGGGGAGCTCGCCCGGCAGCGGGACGAGCTCGCAGGGGCTTGGGCCGCGTTCCATGCCGCCGTGGAGACTCGCCGATGGAGCGACCAGGCTCTGCAGGCGGAGCGCGAGGAGGCGCTGCGTTTCGCAGAGGAGGTCCGCGAGGGCGCCATGCGCGACGCCGAGGAGCTTCTGCAGCCCTTGAAGGCTGAACGCAGGGCAGCGGCGGAAGAGCTAGCCACGACCAGGTCGGAACGGGAGGCTGTGGAGCGCTCCCTGGCGGCCAAGCGTCACGGGCTTGTCGAGCTTGAGGCTAAGATCCTCGCCGACTCTGAGACCGTGCGGACCGCCCTGGAGGGGGTCCGTGCGAGCTTGGACGCCAGGGGCCGGAGCCTGGGCGAGCGCGAGGAGGACGTGCGCCGCCGCGACAAACAGCTGGCGCTGAGGGAGCAGGAGCTATCAGGGCAGTGCGCCGCCCTCGAGGCCCGCGAAGAGAGCCTGGCAGCGGCTCTCGTCAGGTATGAGCGCGAGGTGGCTACCCACAAGGGGCACGTGGAGCGCTTCAACACAAGGTTCGCCGAGAAGGCGGAGGCCGAGAAGGAGTTCCAGGCCCGGGAGAAGGCGTACCCCGCCGCCGTCTCCCGTGACTACGCCGACAAATTCACCAAGCAGGAGACCCGCTTCAAGAAGAGGCTTGGCGAGAGCGGCGCCCGGATCCACCAGCTCGAGAACATGAACGGTACTCTTGTCGCCAAGGTGAGGCGTGAAACGGATCGCCGCCGCGTCGCTGAGGAGGCCCGCAAGCGCGCAGAGCAGGACCTCGCCTCCCTCATGGCGGACATGGAGGAGATGAACCAGCGGGTGGGTCCTGCCATGGAGAAGGCGGTGGAAGCGGTCGAGTGCGCCAAGGCGGCGCAGGTGCTGTCGCAGCAGCGGGAGCGTATGTTCCTGTCCCTGGCGGGCCGTTGCCGCGAGCTCGCTGCAAAGTTGGGAGCAGAAGCGCCGTCCGTCCCCACTCAAGGCCACTCCGACGCCGCCACCTACCTCCTATACTTCGAGCAGCTCTTCACGGCGCTCGAGGGCCCCGCCGTGGAGCTCCGCGACGTCGTCGAGGAGGAGTGCCGCCAGCTCCTGGCGGTGGCGGTGGACCGCATCTTCTCCAACCTCGTGCACCTCCAGCCCGGGTTCGACCTCGCCACGGTGACCGAACCCCTCGAGGGGGAGGCAAGGTGGAAGGCCTCCAACTCCGTCCGCGACCAGGTGGACGACTTCTGCAGCCGCTTCAAGCGGGCCGCAGCGGAGGATGAGGACGGCGACGACGAGGAGAGCGGGCCTGAAGGAGAAGAATCCGGCCAAGACGACGGCAAGGCCTCTGCCTAACTTCCTCCTGAGATCCTCTCCTGCCATGTAGTGCGCTTGCAGCGCTGTAGGAGCATTTGCTTTAAAGACTTTCATTTAGCAGCTTGTAATATACTTCTTATCTTTTTTAACAAGTGCTGCTTAGTCTGTGTGTGCTCCCCTCGAGGGGTCTTTGCCTCAATTCCATGTCTTTTTCACTCTGCATCGCTGGACCCTTCTCTTCGCACTATGACTCCGCCGCTGCGGTATGCTCGAGCGATGACTCGGCAAGGCCGGGAGGAGTTTAAGGCTTAGAGAGGTAAGAACCCTCGAGTCGCGATGCTGAGGGCCCCCCTTTGACGCGCAAGCAGCCCATGGAGAGTGAGGGAAAGGACCACTCGAGGGACGCAGAGTGCTCGTGAGAGAGATGCAAGGGTTCTCTTGATGTGGACAGGAAACTTAGCTTCGCGAGGCTTTTCGCCCTGCGTGGGACTCCTCTGGCGATGTCCTTCCCTTCAGGGGCCGCGTTTTTCCTCCACAGGCCTGGAGAGATTCTCGTTCCCTGTGGATGTTAGAGAGGCAAACCAAAACGCTAGAGCATAGTAGTAAGGACTTATGCGCGCTTATAGGTTTCCTCATGGGTGCCTCGCGAGGAGAGAGAGTACCAAGGTCCTTTGGGGAGGTGGCGTGTATCCGGGAGCATGCCCTTTAGCCAGAGCTCAGGGTCCCTTGGATTTTGCAGTGCTGCCGGGGTGCTCTTGGGCACAGGCACTGTACTCAGCCCCCGCTCGCGAGGTGCGCACATGAAGAATATAAGCGCACATTTTGAAAGTAAAGGATGAAAATAAAACTTGCCATCGAAATATTACATAGCGGCGCCTTGGCGCAAAGTTCACTTGGAACGAAAATGGCGTCTTAGCGCAAAGTTCACTTGGAACGTTAATGGCGCCTAAGCGCAAAGTTCACTTGGAACGAAAATGGCGCCTGAGCGCAAAGTTCACTTGGAACGAGAATCGGTTCATTACACTTGGGTTTGCCAAGCTAACGTTCCTTCCATGTCGAGGCATGGGGACCACCCATTAGTGGCAGAGGTTCACTGCGGCCTGCGGTGGCTCATTGGCAGGAGAGCTCAGAGGGCTGAGCCTCGGGAGAAGCTTTGAGAAGCTTGGAGGTGAAGCCGTGAGCTTCCCTCTAGAGACAAAAAATGCCTGGTGTGACTATGATCACGGGTAGAACTTGCGCAGATGCGCGATGTTCCACGGGTTCTTGACGGGGATGCCGTCTTCGGTCTCGAGGCGTACTGCGCCAGGCCTGGCGATGTGGGAGACCCGGTAGGGGCCTTCCCACATCGGCGAGAGCTTGTGGAGACCTTCCCTGGAGAGGATTCGCCTGAGGACGAGGTCACCCGCCTCAAGGGTGCGCGAGCGCACATGGCGGCTGTGATAGCGTCGCAGATTTTGCTGGTACTTCGCCGCTCTGAGGGCGGCGTGTTGGCGCAGTCCCTCGAGGAATAGTAGGTCGTCGTTGTGGAGGCCCTCTTGGATGTCCTCGTTGAAGGCAAGGACCCGTGGGGATCCATGCTTGATTTCTGCGGGGAGGACAGCTTCGGCTCCGTAGACAAGGGCGAACGGCGTTTCGCCTGTAGGCCTTGAAGCGGTTGTGCGCATGGACCAAAGCACAGATGGGAGCTCATCAATCCAGCCCTTGTCGTGCCCTTTGAGGACGTTGAAGCTTCTGGTCTTGAGGCCCTTGAGGACTTCTGTGTTTGCTCGCTCGGCTTGACCATTGCTGCGTGGGTGAGCCACCGAGGCGAAGCAGATCTTGACGCCGAGCTTGTCGCAGTAGGCTCGCAAGATGCCGCTGGTGAATTGCGAGCCATTATCGGTGATGATGCGGTTGGGCACCCCGAAGCGGCAGACCAGGATCCTGATGAATTTCACCGCGGCTCCGGCTGGAATGGTGCGCACTGGTTCAACCTCGGCCCACTTGGTGAACTTGTCGACGGCCACGAAGAGGAAACGATAGCCCCCCTGCGACTTCGGGAAGGGGCCCAAGATGTCCAGCCCCCAGACCGCGAACGGCCAGGAGAGCGGGATGGTTTGGAGCTCCAGTGCCGGCTGGTGAATTTGCTTGGCGTGGAACTGGCAGGCGTCGCAGGCTTGCACGATGGCGATCGCATCTTGAAGCACTAGTGGCCAGTAGAAACCGCTCCTGAAGACCTTGCCTGCGAGGGTGCGCGCGCACGAGTGGTGGCCGCACTCCCCGCTGTGGATGTCCTTGATCAGCGTTCGGCCTTCCTCGGGGGGGACGCACTTGAGCGCGATGCCGTTCGGGCGCTTGCGATAGAGGTCTCCCTCAAGGATGCAGTAGGATTTCGCATGTCGAGCGATTCGCTCTGCTTCTGCATCTTCTTCAGGGAGGATCCCCTTCGCCAAGTAGTCCTTGAGCTCGTCAATCCAGCTTGTGGCTTGGTGGGCTGCCGTCAGCAACAGACGCTCCCCTGTGCTGGGGCCGCGATCGGGGGCCCCAGACTCAGGAGGTGGTGGGAGTGCTTCATCTGTGCTTGCGGCCGTGGCCTCTCGAGGCTGCTTGATGGATGCCTTGGCGAGCCTTTCCTCAAAGACGCCGGCCTGCTGGGGTTGCCTACGCGAGGCTCGCTTGGCGATATCATCGGCCTCCTGGTTCTCTTTCCTTGGGATATGCATGAGTTCCATGCCCCTGAAGTGCTTCTCGAGCTTGCGGACCTCTTCAAGGTATGCTGCCATGTGGTCGTCTTTAGGCGTGTAGCTCTTGTTGGAGAAGTTGACGAGCAACTGGGAGTCGCCCTTGATGAGTAGGTGCTTGACGCCTAGAGCGATGGCGGCCCTTAAGCCGGCGAGGAGGCCCTCGTATTCAACGATGTTGTTGGAGATCTTGTCAATCGTGAAGCATAACTGGACAGCGTAGTAGAGCTTGTCGCCTCTGGGCGAAGTCAGGACGACGCCTGCCCCGCCATTGCGGCAGGCAAAGGCTCCGTCGAAGTGCATGGTCCAGTGGCTGGGCATTGTGTCTCCAGCGGGCTCAGCCTCTTCCCCCCGAGGCTCTTCAGGGCTTGGGTCAGTCCATTCGGCGACGAAATCAGCCAGCGCTCGCCCCTTGATGACTCTTGTGGTGTCGAAATGCAAGTTAAATGGCTGCAGCTCTATGTTCCATCCCGCGACACGATCTGTGGCGTTGGGGTTGCGCAGGATCTGCTCCAGGGGGAAAGAAGTGACCACCGTGATGGGGTGGCCCTGGAAGTAGTGTCTCAGCTTCCTGGAGGCGATGAGGAGGGCGATGAGAAGCTTCTGCTGCATCGGGTACCGCTCCCGAGCATCCCGCAGCACCGTGCTAACGAAGTAGACGGGGTGCTCGACAAGGGTTGTCGTTGGGGTTGCAGCGTCAGTCCTCTGCGGAGGCTCCTCGGGGCCCTTATCGAGATCCGCCTGTAGAGGGGTCTCGACAGGGGTGCCGGGAGCAGGCTCGACTTGAGGCTGTGGGCCTGGCAGTGGGTCTGTGGAGGCTGCTCCTTTGACGAGATCCTTGTCGGGAGGCTTTGGGCTTGGAGTGGCAGTGCTCTTCTTGGGGAGGACAGGCTCTTCCCTCTCGGCCACCAGGACGGCGCTTGCGGTCTGAGGAGTGGCTGAAAGATACAGCTTCAGATGTTCGCCTGTCCTGGGGGCCACCAAGACTGGTGGGCTGGCCAAATACTTCTTTAAGTCCTCAAAGGCCTTGTCCGCCTCAGGGGTCCACTTGAATGTGCCAGATCTCTTCATGATCTTGAAAAATGGCAGGGCTCTCTCGCCGAACTTGGAGATGAATCGGCCCAGGCTAGCCATGCAGCCTGCTAAGCGCTGCATTTCCTTGAGCCGGCGAGGAGGTTGCATTCCTTCTATGGCCTTGATTTTGTCAGGGTTTGCTTCTATGCCGCGGTGGGACACCAGGAACCCGAGGAGCTTGCCTGAAGGGACCCCGATGACGCACTTGGCGGGGTTCAGCTTGATGTTCACCTTGCGCAGGCTGGCGAATGTTTCCTCGAGATCCTTCAAGAGGGTGTCTCCCTCCCGAGACTTGACCACTATGTCATCGACGTAGGCCTCTGCGTTTCTGCCCATCTGAGCCCCCAAGGCGATCCTCATGAGCCTCTGGAAAGTGGCGCCAGCATTCTTCAGGCCGAAAGGCATGCATGTGTAGCAATACATGCCACAGGGGGTGAGGAATGCTGTCTTCTCCTCGTCCTCTTTAGCCATCTTGATCTGGTGGTAACCAGAGAAGGCGTCCAGAAAACAGAGGAGGTCGCAGCCAGCGGTGGAGTCCACGATCTGGTCTATCCTCGGCATGGGGTATGGGTCCTTGGGGCAGGCCTTGTTGACATCGGTGTAGTCGATGCAGAGTCGGCCTCCTCCAGCGGGTTTAGGGACAACCACGCCGTTGGAGAGCCAAGTGGGGTGCGCGAGTTCGCGGACGACTTTCGCCGCCTTTAGCTTCTCTACTTCCTTGACGATGAATGCTTGCTTCTCGGGTGCTTGCTTGCGTGCTTTTTGCTTGACGGGGCGTGCGTCTGGACACACGGCTAAGTGGTGCTCGATCACCTCCCTTGGTACACCGGACATATCTGACGGAGTCCATGCGAACATGTAAGAGTTTGCCCGAAGGAAGGCGACGAGCGCGCTTTCCTATTTGGGAGGCAGGGCAGCGCCTATGGTGACGCTAGCCCCCGAGCCTTCGGCCCCCGAGCCACTGGTGCTCAGCGACACCTTCTTCGTGGCAGCTTGCTCCTGAGAGAACACTTGTTTCTTCTTCTTGGGCCTCTCGAGAGGCTCCATGTCCTCGTCAGCCGGGAATGCCATGGCAGCTGCCTTGTAGGCGCTCTCGACAGCGCGCATGGCGTCCAGGATATGACCATGGATGGCGATGGTGCCAGCGCTGCCGGGGATCTTGACCATGTTGTAGGCATGGTGCGTGACGGCCATGAATTTCGCGAGAGCGGGGTAACCGAGGATGGCATTGTACGGCAGGCCGATGTGGGCGACGTCGAAGTCGATCAGCTCTGTGCGATAGTTCTTCTGCGTGCCGAAGGTGACGGCGAGCTGGACCTGGCCCAGGGGTTCGATGGAACCACTGGTGACCCCGGTGAACGGCCTGGAGGGCATAAGCCACTCGTAGGGCACTTGAAGCGTCTCGAAGGTCTTGACAGAGATGACGTTCAGGCTAGCTCCCCCATCGATGAGCGTCTTGGAGACGGTGATGTTGTTGATGGTGGGGGAGCAGACCAGGGGGAGGGTCCCAACAGTCTTGGTCGACTTGGGGTGGTCCTTGGCGTCGAAGGCGATGGTGTATAGGGACCACTTGAGGGGCCGGGAGGTTTCGGTGCTCGGGAGCGCGGCGTTGAGCTCGTGGGCGAACTGCTTGAACTGGTTGTTCGACTTGGGCGCCTGAGCCCCGCCGAGGATGCAGGCCATAGCCCCTCTCGGGGCCTGGTAGCCTCCATCTTCCTCGTAAGGGAGGTTGTTGTTCTTCTCGGCGGCGTTGGCTTGAGTGCCCGACGGCTTTTGGTAGCCGCCATCGCGCCTGCCCCTGCCGTCTCTGCGGTAGCCGCGGCCTCTGTCGCGGTTTCCGCTGCCTTCTCCTCGCTCGCGCTCCCTGCTTAGCCTCTTGAGGTCGAAGCAGTCGTCTGTGGCGTGGCCACGCCTGTTGTGGTAGACGCAGAACGGACGGTGGTCCGCCTCCTTGTCGCCAGGCAAGGGGGAGCTTCTGCGGGCGTTCTTGGTGGCTGGCTCTGCCGCTAGGACAGCAGTGGTCTTGCGCTTGGTCTCCTCGCGCTTCTTGTGGCTCTTGGAGCCCTCAGCCTGGTCGTCCCCTCGCTGGCTCATCTTGACGAAGAGGAGTCCTTCTTCAGCCTTGGCGCATTTGTCCGCGAGGTCGAACAGCTTCACCACAGAGGTGAGCTTGTCGTGAATGCCCAGCTTCTCGAGCATCCTGCGGTTCGTGACGCCCTCTCTGAAGGCGGCGATGACCTGCGTGTCAGGGATGTTTGGGATCTTGTTGCGCACTTGGCTGAAGCGCTGGATGTACTTGCGGAGGGTCTCATCCTTCTTCTGCACCACAGCGCGCAGGTCGTTGTGGGTGAGTGCGCGCTCGTACGTGCCCTTGAAGTTGGCGACGAACTGCTTGTAGAGCTCCTCCCAGGAGTCGATGGAGTCCTCAGGCAGGTTGAGGAGCCAGGACAGCGCGGAGTCCCTGAGCGCGTGGGAGAACCAGTTTGCCATGACCTTGTCGTCTCCCCCTGCAGCCTGGATGGAGGTGGTGTAGAGCTGCAGGAACTCGAGAGGGTTGGTCGACCCGTCGAAGCCCTTGGGGAGGGCCGGCCTGAACTTCTGCGGCCAGACCACGCGGCGCAGAGCGCGGGTGAAGGCCATTCAGCCAGAGGCGTACGTGGCGATTCCTTCCTGGAGAACCCTGCGGTTCTGCTGCCCTGCCTGGCCGAGCTCCTCAACAAGGCGATTCTGGAGATCCCTGCGGCGCTCCATGCCCACCCGCGCGTCAGGCGCAGTGCGCTGCACGATCTGGCAGTCGTGCGGCGAGGAGGCGTGAGAGGGAGCCCTCTGCGCTGCGGCCGGAGGCGGTCCCGGCGGCGGCGGAGGCGCCTCTGGGGCAGCCGTTCCCGCGCGGCCGGAGTGCTGGACCATGGAGCGCGACGGGGCGGGGCGCGTGGTGGCGACGTCGACGAGGTGGTGGAGGCGGTCCAACCACTGGTCGTGGGCCTCAGCGCTAGGCCGGTAGCGTAGGAGCTCCTGGGCCATGAGGAGCGCGGTGTGTGGCGTGGGCTCTTGGCGTCCCTGAGAGGACGCGCCTTGGCGCCGTGACGGATGCGAAGACTCGGCATCGTCGTTGCGCTCCGGGGGGACGTCCCTGTCGTCGCGGTGGTCGCTGTCATGGTACTCCTCGCTCTCAGGCTCCTCCACATGCGGGCCGGTGTTGGCGCGCTCGGCAGCACGAGGGCGGCCGCGGCGGCCACGGGTGGGAGCCGTGCCGGGCTCGGTGTGAGCCCGGTCAGCTGCGCGCCTGTTGGCGCGCGTCGTGCGGGTGTCCGCCATGGCGGAAAGCCGGCTGGAGGTTGAAGACGCGCCTCAGTCCCCTACCTGGCGCGCCAAATGTCGAGGTGTGATTCCCACGGAACAGGGATAACCACTCTCGGGGAAGAAGTTCGTGAGGGGGACTGAACACGTTGGTCAACAACCCACGACCGGCTCGGCGACGGTGCTCGTCGAGCCTGTAGAGGAACAGCACGACAGAGATGGACTCCGGCCCGTACCCAGGTTCACGGCCCTCAGGGTGAGGTAAAACCGCTACTCCTGTGTAACATCCCAAAAATTTAATATGAATTATTATATCAAAAATATGGGCCAACAAAAACTTTTCTTATGAATTAATGTGTGTTGATTTCATATTTTGCTTGTGATAGTTATTTCTTGTGAATGTGTTGGTTGTTAGCTCTAATTAAAAGTTTGAAGAAAAGAAAATAAACAAAACAAAATATAAAACCATACCAACAATGTGACACATGTCACACTATTTCCCTAAATTAAGAAATCTATTTATTTTCAAACCAAATTCAATGGAGTGGCAATATGAACCCTCTTATTTTAGTTCCACAACTTTTCCCTCTTCATGTATTCAATTCAAAAACCTAAATTCAAATTTGTATTCTTTCATTATCAAATTCAAATCACAAAATGTGCTATGTTGCACTTGTCACAAAAATAGCCAAACAGTACCATAAACTTAGACAAACATATGTGAGCCAAATTATAAAAACAAAAATCAAAAATTTAAAAAAATATTTGGTTCAGGCATTTCGCCGAACACCTGGTGGCCGCCGCCAGGGGACAGGCCGCCGTGCGCACGTCGCCGTGGTCGGCGCGGTGGAAGGAGGAGGTGTCGACGCCGTGGCGACCCGCGCCGTGCCCCCCCTCTCTCCTTCGCTCTCCTGCTCCCTTAGACACAGACACCGGCACCGCAGCACCCCCGCTTCCTCCTTGCACGCGCCCGTGCCCGCCGCTCGCCATGGCCGGCCCACGGACACCGCGGCCGACCTCGCCGCTCCACGACGTCCTAGCGCCAGGCCCCCCCTCTCTTTCCCGCCCCGCTGCTCCCTCTCAGCGCAGCAGAGCGCCCAGCAGCATCCTGCTCCTGCAGCCCTCGCGCCACGCCATGCACGTCGAGCGCCGCCCGAGCATCCTCACGGCCGTCCCCCACTCCGAGCACGCGCAGCTCGCCTCCACGCGTCAACCGTGTCCCTCTGCACGCCAACACCATCGCCGCACCTCACCGCCTCCTATGGCGAGCCCTAGCCCCCTCTAAATCGCCCGAACGCCGCGTCCACCGTGCGCCGGCCCGCCGCTATAAAAGCCGCCCCGAGCACCCCCTTTCCTCCACACCTCACCACTGCCTCTCCCCCTCACACCACTCCCTCTCGTGCACCGCCTGGAGGGCGGGGCCGTCGCCGCAAAGCCTCGGCCACCGAAGCCATCCTCGAGCTCACCGTGTCCGAGGTAGACGACGACCACGGCCAGGCCGTGCCTGACACCCTTTCTCTCCTCTCTGGCTCGCATCCCCTTCCCCATTACAGCCTCGCTCACCCGCCCCCTTTTCCCCTCTGGATCGTGCCCAGGAACGACGCGGAGACCTCGCCGGAGTTGGAGCACGGCCGCGGAGGAGGAGCTGCTCGCCGCCGTCGATTGGAGCCACCCCAGCACGCGCCGTTCGTCCCACGATCTTCCCCGAGTCGCCGCCGACGATTCGCATCGTCCGCACGCCCTCCCGAGCCCCCTAGGTGAGCCGTCCGTCCCCCTCGCCGTCGCCGGAGCCACGGCGCCGCCCGATTTAGGTCGCCGCCGTTCGCCACTGGCGTGGACGAACGTGGTCCGTTGGATCTTGATCCAACGGTGCCATACCGTTTCGTTTAAATAAAAAGAAACTGACGAGTGGACCCCACCCGTCAGATTTTTAATCATTTCCCAGCGCGCGCACTGTTTTTGGTTGAGTCACTGACGAGTGGACCCCACCCGTCAGGATTCTCAACATTATCCACTCAGAGTTTAAATTCGAATTTTAGGTTTAATTAGAAATCAGTACTGGGTTAAACTTTGAAATTCCATAACTTGAGATTTATAACTCCAAATAATTCAAATCCAAATGTTCTGGAAAGCTTATGAAATTGTCTATCCAACCCAAGTGGTTTCACCTCATTTGGATAAATAATAAAAATATAGTATTAAAAAGGCCAAATAAGATTTAAAATATAAATTTGTTTGTTTCTGATACTCTGTTAGGCCAAATTAGTTAAGACCAATTTTATTGGATCACATTTAGTCATGATTAGTCACCCCTAAAAGGATTTAATTTTTAGAGCAACAGAACTTAATTAATAGCCAAAACTTGATTATTAAGTTTCTGGATTGAAACCATTAAGTAGGGAGTTTGGTAACTCCAATTGACCCAAATCCAATTGTGTTGTCTTCCCCACATCAGTAGCTTTCTGTAGAAATTTAGCTTACATTTTTGTGACCAACAGAACTTAAGTTATGTAATTAAACGTGTTCAACTAGTTTCTGCCCTAATTAAGGTATAAATGAATAATGGCCAATTCAATTAAATTGAAACCAAATTGTATTGTTTGATATATGAAGTGGCTATTTAGAGCATTTGAGATTGTATTGTTGTGGTAATTGATTGAGTAGGTTAGTGATTGTTGGTATTTGCTTGGTTGTGTATTAGACGAGAACGTTGCCGGATATATCGAGGAGGAAGGATTTGTGGAACCAGAAGCTCAAGACCAGGATCACTTTGCCGAGCAAGGCAAGCTACTCTCTGAGCTTGCACCCTAATACATGCATCTATTTTTACAAAGTCATTTTAAAGCAAAGGTTTTTATAAAATCTTTTCAAAAAGTATATGGAAAAATTATTTTGCCACCCTATGTAGAAATATATGATAAATTATAGGATGGGAAAAATAAAGATTGTTTTATTCAAAACTCCTTTGAAACCTCGTGTGGTTATAAAGCACCAAGATGTGGTGATGGATTGAAGAAAAGGAGAATGGTGGTTTTGATAAAACGCACATTGTGTCTTTGTACTTACGTCAATCAGCCGATACTCTGTGCGACCACATTTACCCACATATGGGAAAGAGTCTAGTCATATAGTTTGCTCATATTAGTATGGGATACCTCATCAACGGAGATGACTCCGCTATGCATGAGAGGGAGGTTTGATGACCTACCCCTGACCTGGGTCCTCGCTCAAACTCTATGAGTAGATAAGGAGGAGGATAGAAGGATGTCCCCTATACACCGCCAGATAAAACCTATGAGTCCTCACACTTAGATTCCGACGGGCTGGGTTAAGTGTCGATGGAAAGTATCATATGGGTAGGATCCTATACTAGCATGAGCAAAGGACAGACTAGGGTCGGTAACTCAACTTCGCATATACCTGGTATGGCGAGACGTGGCTGACACGATGAGTTATCGGATGGGTCTGGGAAAAGCGTGCTACCTCTGCAGAGGGTTAAAACTATTCGAATAGCCGAGTCCTCGGATATGGACAGTTGAGAGGCCCTACTTTGACGCTGTGCAAGTTTTTGGAAAAAGTTTTGAGTTCTAAAAAGAAAAGGAGGTGGAGAATGTTTCATACACCTATACCAACGGATCGGTATGAGGTTGTTGGAGATTTTGTACCATGATGGTTATGGTCGGAAAAGGGGGAGTTTTGGAGAAAACTACTAAAAATTGAGATATTAAGAGTAGTTATAATCTTCTTATCTTCTTCAACAAAGATACAGAGACGTTTTAAATAAATAAAAGTGTGAAACTAAAAATGAGATTAGTGCATACTCACGTTGGAGTAGTTTGCGAGTACAATCAATTGTACTCATAATAGTTTTGTCCCTGGCTATTGTCGTAGCCAGACTTGGAGGAGGACTACGCCAAGGAGGAGTATGGCGACTTCTATGCCAACTGAGGATCTTCATAAGTCGACTGCCTGTCGGGTCATCGCTAGGATTTGATGCCTACTACGCCTTAGCTTCCGCTGATTATTTTGGTTTGGCCCATGAAGGCACCTATGTAAGACTTGGTCTAATGGCCGTTTATGTAAGACTTTAATTCGGTATTGTAATGGATGTAAACTTTGGTATTCAGTTCGGATTATGTGCAACGACAGACTGATCACGGGATCGTTGTGTTAAGCATAATCGGGTATTTCGGACAGCTAGTCCGGGGTTCCCACAGACCTGGTATCAGAGCCATCTCGACTTTAGAAACCTTAGTTTAGCATGGTCGCTAGGTAGGAGTTACAAAAGTTAAATTCTAAAGGAATAAAGGAATGAAGTATTTTCGAAAAATGCTTATCTCTAATCCTCTCACTTATGAAAAACTCTACCCTCACTAAATATTGCGTTTTCCCTTATATCCTTAAAAATTTGGCGCACTCGTCATTCTATTAAACTTAAAATTTTGCTCACTTGTTGCCACATTACATTTAAAATTTTGATACACTTGTCGTCTCACTAACTTAAAAATTTGATTAAAAATTGTAGATGGCAGTCCATTTCACCGAGTTCGTTCAGCTTGAGAAGGACGGCAAGTTGATGTTCGAGAAGGACCTGTTCGAGTTGACCAAGCTGTTAGGTCGCCCCACTCCTGAGTTTAAGGGAGCCCAGGTGGACACTCCCGGCAACGGGAACCTGTCTTGGTTGGTCGAGGCGTCTGTTCGCGGGAACATCAAGTCCCCCGGATCCCGGACACTCATCTTTACCACCATGGACGTCCACTGGGACGACGGACTGTGTCGTTCCATGCAGCGGATGCTATCCCGACTTTGTGAGGAGCACAAGGCGGAGTTGGTGAACTCTCGTTTCCAGTTCTACGGGAGGCGCACCATCGATGGACACCCTATTCGGTCCCCTCTACACCCGACGTTCGGAGAGTATATCTTGGACATGGAGATTATGCTCTTTCGCACCCAGGAGGATCTGAGGTGCGCTAGACTTCGGTCTCACTTTGAGCGCCTCTCGCTCAAGGAGAGTCGCGAGAGTGAGGCACAGCTGAAGGAGGAGAAGGTCGCTCTTCTCAAGAAGAGGACCCAGATGAGGAAGACCATAGCGAAGCTCCGCAAGAAGGTGGCGGAGCAGGACGAGCTGATCGAGGATCTGGAGCTCCGTACGGACGAGATGGAGGAGGAGGGCGAGGATCTCCGCAAGGAGAACAACGCTTTCCTCAGCGACGATGACGACTATCTGGAGGAGATGGACTATGAGCAGGAGGATGACGAGGAGGAGGACCCAGAGGAGCCACCCTACCAGTCCGACGCTGACGTAGCAGAGCCTGAGGTTCCACCTCAGTAGGCGAGTGACTTGAGTACTACCGCAGGATTAGGTTGACCCCCTATCGCTAGTAGAGTCGAAGTAGTGGTTCTTTTGGAACTTGCACTAGGTACATTAGCTTAAAGGAAAATGTTGTAAGCCTGATGTAGTGAACTCTCGATGTAATGATTGTGCTATATAAGTGTGTGCTAGTCTTGTTAATCTGTGTAAAATGTTTCCCCTATAACCCTTAAGAAATCAACCATTACGCGAAACCAACCTTTTTCCTTGGTCAAAACCCTTTTGCTTGCCCCTTATACCCGGTGTGCTTCAGGATGGTGGACACTCGTCGCTCCAACACGGATGGAGGACCACCACCCCCACCGGAACCAACCACCGCCCAACTTCTTGCGCTTATCATGGAGGAGCGCCAAGCTGCCCGGGCAGAGCGTCAAGCTCATATCGCTGCCCTGCAGCAGATAGCTGCCGCACACAACCACAACAACAACAATGGCAATGGCAATGGTGAAGGAAATCAGCGGTCCACTTTGAGCGACTTTCAGAAGACCAACCCACCCACCTATTCCAAGGGACTTCACCCACTAGAGGCCGATGATTGGCTTCGCACCATTAACAACAACCTGGAAGTTGCAGCCGTGGGAGAACCTGAGAAGGTGCTGTATGCGACCCACTATCTTGCAGGACCTGCACGGTCTTGGTGGGAAGCTACCAAGGCTCTCCAGCAAGCTGGTTATGTTATCAACTGGGTTGAGTTCCAGGAGAAGTTCCGCAAAAAGCACATTCCCGGCGGACTCATTGAGAGAAAGAAGGAGGAATTCCGCAAGTTGCGGCAGGGGAGTAGAGATGTGGTCGGATACCTGGATGAGTTCACTGACTTATCTCGGTATGCCCCTGATGACACCGACACCGAGAGGAAGAAGATGGAGCGTTTCATGAATGGACTTCATGATGAGCTGCAGTGTGCTTTGGTTATCCATGAGTTGGTTGATTTGGAGTCACTTGTGGACAAAGCCATCCAGCTGGAGACCAAGCGCAAGTCCATGTTTGAAGGTCGTAAGAGGAGAATGATTGCCCAGGAAGGTTCGAGCAGCCAGAAGCCTCGCACCTACCCACAAAACCCCAAGCCAGCCTATCGACCGCCACCAACCCCACGCCCCAATTACCCTAATCACCCAAATAACCCAAACAACTTCAACCGTCCCAACGACAACACCCGTCCCGGAGGGAACTCTAACAACTTCAACCGCAATGCCAATATTGTCTGCTTTAATTGCGGCACTAAAGGTCACTACTCCAAAGAATGCCCCAATCCTAAGAAGAATGGTCCACGCCCCGACGCACCAGCACCGAACAATGGCCAAGGCCGTAATGGAAATGGCAAGAACCCCGCACCCCGCGGAAATGTTGCTGTTGCCAAGGGACGTCTGCACCACATCAACGCTGAAGAGGCCATGGATGCGCCAGATGTTGTGCTGGGTACGTTCCTTGTCAACTCAGTACCTGCAACTGTTCTGTTTGATTCTGGTGCTACCCATTCTTTTGTTACCCAAGAATTTGTTGCTAAGGGAGGTTTAGTCGGAAACCTCTTACCCAAACCCATGGTCATCCAAATCCCAGAATCCACCATAGATACCAAGTCGTTTTGCCCGGACGTTTCCCTTGAGATCAAAGGGGAAAAGTTCCTAGTCGACTTAATCATTCTAGGAACCCAAGGAATAGATGTCATACTGGGTATGAATTGGCTAGCCAAGTACCATGGTCGAATTGACTGCGCCAGAAGAGCTGTATCCCTCACCACCGACAAAGAAGTAGAAGTGGAGTATGTGTCAGAAACCAGTCGACCCCGATCAGGATGCCATGAGAGCATAGCTCGACCCACCCTAGATGAGATCCGTGTGGTTCACTTGTTCCGAGATGTTTTCCCTGAAGAATTGCATGGTATGCCGCCAGACCGGGATATTGAGTTCATCATTGAACTCATCCCAGGCACAGCCCCTATATCCCAAAGGCCTTATCGGATGAACCCGGAAGAACTGGTTGAGTTGAAGAAGCAGTTAGCAGATATGCTCAGCAAAGGACTTATTCGCCCAAGCGCCTCACCCTGGGGATCACCCATTATTTTTGTGGATAAGAGAGACGGTACCACACGCCTGTGTGTGGATTATCGCAAGCTAAATGATGTGACCATTAAGAACAAGTACCCCCTTCCAAAGATCGAGGATCTGTTCGATCAAATGAACGGAGCCCGAGTCTTCTCCAAGATCGATCTTCGGTCAGGATATCATCAGTTAAAAATCCGAGAGACAGACATTCCCAAGACTGCCTTCACCACCCGCTACGGTTTATTTGAATATACCGTAATGTCCTTTGGTCTGACCAATGCCCCAGCCTATTTTATGAATCTCATGAACAAAATCTTCATGGAGTATCTTGACAAGTTCGTGGTAGTTTTCCTCGATGACATCCTTATTTACTCCAAAACCGAAGAAGAGCATGCTAAACACCTGCGTCTAGTCTTAGCAACCCTCCGAGAACACCAGTTGTATGCCAAGCTTAGCAAGTGTGAGTTTTGGCTCAGTGAAGTAGCATTTCTCGGACATGTTGTGTCTGCGGGAGGAATTTCTGTTGACCCAGAGAAGATCCAAGCCATTGTGAACTGGGAAGCCCCAACTAGTGTGACTGAAATCCGAAGCTTTCTCGGACTAGCGGGTTACTACCGCAAGTTCGTTGAAGGATTCTCCAGTATAGCCAAACCCCTGACCCAACTGCTGAAAAAGGACAAGAAGTTTGAATGGACTCAGAAGTGTGAAGAGAGTTTCCAGGAATTGAAGAAGAGATTGACCTCAACCCCCGTCCTGATTATGCCAGACGTCACCAAGAGTTTCGACGTGTATTGCGATGCATCACGCCTCGGACTTGGTTGCGTTCTGATGCAAGAAGGCAAGGTGGTGTCGTATCTGTCTCGGCAGTTGCGACCACATGAAGAGAACTACCCAACCCATGACTTGGAGTTAGCCGCTGTTGTTCTTGCTCTGAAGACGTGGCGCTCCTATCTTGCGGGACATCGTTGCGAGATCTATACGGATCATAAGAGATTGAAGTATATTTTCACCCAGAAGGAGTTAAATCTGCGACAGAGAAGGTGGATGGAATTAATCAAGGATTATGATATCGGTATCCATTATCACCCTGGAAAGGCTAATGTAGTTGCCGATGCCCTTAGTCGCAAACCCTGCACCCTGAATGCCCTGATCCAAGCAGAACAGCCAGCCCTGTTCAAAGAGTTCAAGGATTTTGGACTAGAGCTTGTTAGCCGCGGTTATCTCGCCAATATAGAGTTAGCCCCAACCCTGATAGATCAAATCAAGGAAGCCCAGAAAGGTCATGAGAGCATAGAAGGAATTAAGAAGAAGATTTCTCTCGGTAAAGCACCTGGTTTTACCGAAGATGCTGAAGGAGTGTTGAGATTTAATGGTCGTATCTGTGTCCCCAATGTCACGGAACTTAAGGAGTTAATCCTAAAGGAAGCCCACGAGACCCCCTATTCAATCCACCCCGGCGGAACCAAAATGTACCAAGACCTTCGTGACAGATTTTGGTGGCACGGAATGAAGCGAGAGATTGGTGTTTTTGTAGCCAAGTGTGATATCTGTCAGCGAGTCAAGGCTGAACATCAGCGACCCGCTGGATTGCTTCAACCCTTGAAAATTCCCGAGTGGAAGTGGGATGAGATTGGAATGGATTTTATCACCGGACTTCCAAGATCCAACCGAGGCCATGACTCAATTTGGGTCATCGTTGATAGACTAACCAAGGTTGCCCATTTTATTCCCGTCAACACCACCTATCGGGGAAATCAGTTAGCAGACCTGTATATTTCCAGGATAGTAAGCCTGCATGGTGTGCCTAAGAGGATGGTATCGGATAGAGGCACACAATTCACCTCAAGGTTCTGGAAAGCCCTACACGAAGCCCTCGGAACCAAGTTAGCATTTAGCACAGCTTATCATCCCCAGACCGGAGGCCAAACTGAGAGAGTGAACCAGATATTAGAGGACATGCTTCGCGCGTGTGTTTTATCCTATGGATCCAAGTGGGAAGATTGTCTTCCATTTGCAGAGTTCTCCTACAACAATAGTTACCAGTCTAGTCTGCAAATGGCCCCTTTTGAAGCCCTTTACGGCAGAAAGTGTCGTACGCCCCTGAATTGGTCCGACACCGGAGAAGGCAAACTGTTTGGACCAGATACCCTCCGTGAGGCTGAAGAGCAAGTCCAGCTTATCCGTGAGCGACTCAAAACCGCCCAATCCCGTTAGAAGAGTTACGCTGATCCCAAGCGTTGTGATGTCACCTTCAGTATCGGAGATTATGTCTATCTCCGAGTGACACCCCTTAAAGGAATGCAGCGTTTCCATGTCAAAGGAAAATTAGCACCAAGATATATTGGACCCTTTAAGATCATTGCCCGTCGAGGAGAGGTGTCTTATCAACTGGAGTTGCCTCAAGAGTTAGCAGATTACCACGATGTCTTCCACATTTCCTTGCTCCGGAAATGTCTTGAAGTGCCTGACCAGCCTGATGTTTTCAAAAACATCGACCACCATTCCATCGACCTGAATCAAGATCTGACTTATCGTGAGAGACCCATCAAGATTCTCGACGAAGATGTTCGTCTTACCCGAAGGCGCGCGATCAAGTTCTACAAAGTCCAGTGGACTAACCATTCGGAAGATGAAGCAACTTGGGAGCGCGAAGACTATCTTAGGAGCGAATTCCCAAATCTCTTTAGGGCCCAAACCTAGTAAATCTCGGGACGAGATTTATTTTAAGGGGGGAAGGATCTGTAACATCCCAAAAATTTAATATGAATTATTATATCAAAAACATGGGCCAACAAAAACTTTTCTTATGAATTAATGTGTGTTGATTTCATATTTTGCTTGTGATAGTTATTTCTTGTGAATGTGTTGGTTGTTAGCTCTAATTAAAAGTTTGAAGAAAAGAAAATAAACAAAACAAAATATAAAACCATACCAACAATGTGACACATGTCACACTATTTCCCTAAATTAAGAAATCTATTTATTTTCAAACCAAATTCAATGGAGTGGCAATATGAACCCTCTTATTTTAGTTCCACAACTTTCCCCTCTTCAAGTATTCAATTCAAAAACCTAAATTCAAATTTATATTTCTTTCATTATCAAATTCAAATCACAAAATGTGCTATGTTGCACTTGTCACAAAAATAGCCAAACAGTACCATAAACTTAGACAAACATATGTGAGCCAAATTATAAAAACAAAAATCAAAAATTTAAAAAAATATTTGGTTCAGGCATTTCGCCGAACACCTGGTGGCCGCCGCCAGGGGACAGGCCGCCGTGCGCACGTCGCCGTGGTCGGCGCGGTGGAAGGAGGAGGTGTCGACGCCGTGGCGACCCGCGCCGTGCCCCCCCCTCTCTCCTTCGCTCTCCTGCTCCCTTAGACACAGACACCGGCACCGCAGCACCCCCGCTTCCTCCTTGCACGCGCCCGTGCCCGCCGCTCGCCATGGCCGGCCCACGGACACCGCGGCCGACCTCGCCGCTCCACGACGTCCTAGCGCCAGGCCCCCCCTCTCTTTCCCGCCCCGCTGCTCCCTCTCAGCGCAGCAGAGCGCCCAGCAGCATCCCGCTCCCGCAGCCCTCGCGCCACGCCGTGCACGTCGAGCGCCGCCCGAGCATCCTCACGGCCGTCCCCCACTCCGAGCACGCGCAGCTCGCCTCCACGCGTCAACCGTGTCCCTCTGCACGCCAACACCATCGCCGCACCTCACCGCCTCCTATGGCGAGCCCTAGCCCCCTCTAAATCGCCCGAACGCCGCGTCCACCGTGCGCCGGCCCGCCGCTATAAAAGCCGCCCCGAGCACCCCCTTTCCTCCACACCTCACCACTGCCTCTCCCCCTCACACCACTCCCTCTCGTGCACCGCCTGGAGGGCGGGGCCGTCGCCGCAAAGCCTCGGCCACCGAAGCCATCCTCGAGCTCACCGTGTCCGAGGTAGACGACGACCACGGCCAGGCCGTGCCTGACACCCTTTCTCTCCTCTCTGGCTCGCATCCCCTTCCCCATTACAGCCTCGCTCACCCGCCCCCTTTTCCCCTCTGGATCGTGCCCAGGAACGACGCGGAGACCTCGCCGGAGTTGGAGCACGGCCGCGGAGGAGGAGCTGGTCGCCGCCGTCGATTGGAGCCACCCCAGCACGCGCCGTTCGTCCCACGATCTTCCCCGAGTCGCCGCCGACGATTCGCATCGTCCGCATGCCCTCCCGAGCCCCCTAGGTGAGCCGTCCGTCCCCCTCGCCGTCGCCGGAGCCACGGCGCCGCCCGATTTAGGTCGCCGCCGTTCGCCACTGGCGTGGACGAACGTGGTCCGTTGGATCTTGATCCAACGGTGCCATACCGTTTCGTTTAAATAAAAAGAAACTGACGAGTGGACCCCACCCGTCAGATTTTTAATCATTTCCCAGCGCGCGCACTGTTTTTGGTTGAGTCACTGACGAGTGGACCCCACCCGTCAGGATTCTCAACATTATCCACTCAGAGTTTAAATTCGAATTTTAGGTTTAATTAGAAATCAGTACTGGGTTAAACTTTGAAATTCCATAACTTGAGATTTATAACTCCAAATAAATCAAATCCAAATGTTCTGGAAAGCTTATGAAATTGCCTATCCAACCCAAGTGGTTTCACCTCATTTGGATAAATAATAAAAATATAGTATTAAAAAGGCCAAATAAGATTTAAAATATAAATTTGTTTGTTTCTGATACTCTGTTAGGCCAAATTAGTTAAGACCAATTTTATTGGATCACATTTAGTCATGATTAGTCACCCCTAAAAGGATTTAATTTTTAGAGCAACAGAACTTAATTAATAGCCAAAACTTGATTATTAAGTTTCTGGATTGAAACCATTAAGTAGGGAGTTTGGTAACTCCAATTGACCCAAATCCAATTGTGTTGTCTTCCCCACATCAGTAGCTTTCTGTAGAAATTTAGTTTACATTTTTGTGACCAACAGAACTTAAGTTATGTAATTAAACGTGTTCAACTAGTTTCTGCCCTAATTAAGGTATAAATGAATAATGGCCAATTCAATTAAATTGAAACCAAATTGTATTGTTTGATATATGAAGTGGCTATTTAGAGCATTTGAGATTGTATTGTTGTGGTAATTTATTGAGTAGGTTAGTGATTGTTGGTATTTGCTTGGTTGTGTATTAGACGAGAACGTTGCCGGATATATCGAGGAGGAAGGATTTGTGGAACCAGAAGCTCAAGACCAGGATCACTTTGCCGAGCAAGGCAAGCTACTCTCTGAGCTTGCACCCTAATACATGCATCTATTTTTACAAAGTCATTTTAAAGCAAAGGTTTTTATAAAATCTTTTCAAAAAGTATATGGAAAAATTATTTTGCCACCCTATGTAGAAATATATGATAAATTATAGGATGGGAAAAATAAAGATTGTTTTATTCAAAACTCCTTTGAAACCTCGTGTGGTTATAAAGCACCAAGATGTGGTGATGGATTGAAGAAAAGGAGAATGGTGGTTTTGATAAAACGCACATTGTGTCTTTGTACTTACGTCAATCAGCCGATACTCTGTGCGACCACATTTACCCACATATGGGAAAGGGTCTAGTCATATAGTTTGCTCATATTAGTATGGGATACCTCATCAACGGAGATGACTCCGCTATGCATGAGAGGGAGGTTTGATGACCTACCCCTGACCTGGGTCCTCGCTCAAACTCTATGAGTAGATAAGGAGGAGGATAGAAGGATGTCCCCTATACACCGCCAGATAAAACCTATGAGTCCTCACACTTAGATTCCGACGGGCTGGGTTAAGTGTCGATGGAAAGTATCATATGGGTAGGATCCTATACTAGCATGAGCAAAGGACAGACTAGGGTCGGTAACTCAACTTCGCATACACCTGGTATGGCGAGACGTGGCTGACACGATGAGTTATCGGATGGGTGTGGGAAAAGCGTGCTACCTCTGCAGAGGGTTAAAACTATTCGAATAGCCGAGTCCTCGGATATGGACAGTTGAGAGGCCCTACTTTGACCCTGTGCAAGTTTTTGGAAAAAGTTTTGAGTTCTAAAAAGAAAAGGAGGTGGAGAATGTTTCATACACCTATACCAACGGATCGGTATGAGGTTGTTGGAGATTTTGTACCATGATGGTTATGGTCGGAAAAGGGGGAGTTTTGGAGAAAACTACTAAAAATTGAGATATTAAGAGTAGTTATAATCTTCTTATCTTCTTCAACAAAGATACAGAGACGTTTTAAATAAATAAAAGTGTGAAACTAAAAATGAGATTAGTGCATACTCACGTTGGAGTAGTTTGCGAGTACAATCAATTGTACTCATAATAGTTTTGTCCCTGGCTATTGTCGTAGCTAGACTCGGAGGAGGACTACGCCAAGGAGGAGTATGGCGACTTCTATGCCAACTGAGGATCTTCATAAGTCGACTGCCTGTCGGGTCATCGCTAGGATTTGATGCCTACTACGCCTTAGCTTCCGCTGATTATTTTGGTTTGGCCCATGAAGGCACCTATGTAAGACTTGGTCTAATGGCCGTTTATGTAAGACTTTAATTCGGTATTGTAATGGATGTAAACTTTGGTATTCAGTTCGGATTATGTGCAACGACAGACTGATCACGGGATCGTTGTGTTAAGCATAATCGGGTATTTCGGACAGCTAGTCCGGGGTTCCCACATCCTGCTTGTCTGTATTGCTCAGTAGAGGCTATAGTACAAAGAGCTTGCCGGGGGCCCTCGCGAGGCAGTGCGGAGCTCGGATGGGGAAGGTTCGGGCCTTCTTCCTCCTCGGGCTCGCTGGGCTTGGCTAAGCTACCGTGGGGTGTCAATGGATGAGCGATCGATCGATCGATCCTCGCTGCGGTGGTGCTCCTGCCCCTTATATAGGCGCCCCGGGCCTCATCCTTGCGTGCCGCGCAGTGGAAGGGTTCCCACATGGCGACGAAAATGGTGGAGCGGGGTGCACCGCAACCGGGGTGCCCATGGACTCGGTCCATGGTCGCAAGGCCTGCCATCGTGGCAGGGCAGCCGCCGTCTTTGCAGAGCGGCCAGCTGGTACTGCAGAGACCGTGGGGGTGCCCACGGTGACGTCGCCGCTGGAGCGTTGCGCCGGCCACCTGCTTTATCACCAAAGAGGAAGGTCTTGGTGGCGGCGCAGGGGACACAGCGCTTTGTTGACTCCTTTTATCACCAGAATGGCAACTGCGGCGCCGTCGTCATCGCGCGCAGACGCGCGCGTCACTCTGCGGCTGCTGCAGAGGCCATGTGCGCTCCGCAGCGATTGCTTCGTAGGGAAGCATCTCCACAGGGCCCTGGAGGCCTTGTGGAGGGAGTTGTGTTGACTCCCCTTCAGGGGAGAAAAGCCTTGCCGGGGGGCGGCCTCAGGGGGAGCCCCTTCAGGCCCCTCGCTGCCTCCTCGAGTCCCCTCGAGAGGGCTCTCCCCTCGGGGGTCTCCCCAAGCGTTCCGCTTGGTCCTTAGTCGTTTCGTCGGCATCGACGCGTGTGAGGGCCGTGGAGAGTGGGCTCTGCACACCCTAGGATCCACTGGGCTGACAAGTACTTAGTTTTAACTCTGCAGAGGTTGTGCACTTTCACCATTAGACCCAACAAACCCAAACTATCCTCAAGCACTCAATTTGTGCTAAGGAAAAGGAGAGAGTTGAGACGAGACTTTTCAGAAGCATTTTCCCACCCCATAATGACTTGACGCGCTCCCAACTAACCATCTACCACCACCTGTCAAGTCGGGACGAGTCCACCAACTTAATCCATCTAGCCAGAGCCCATTGACTAATGGCTGCACTGGAAGCAATCTTCACTTGGAGTTCTTCAGATCCTTTTGTTTCCTGGGTGGTCGTCCACAGGTGACCATCCCTTAGAGGTCACCCTAAGGGACACACTCAACAAAAACCATACAACCAATTCCACCCAGGAGTTTCATTCTTAACTTAGTAGAAATTAACTTTTCATAAAACAACTTTTGCATAGCATCAATATTTCTACCAAGTTATCACTAGGATTCTAGACACAACTAGTGTAAGGGAGATAGTAGTTTCAGCATAGCAATACTATCCAACACATGCATATAAGAAATACACTAAGTAATGCATAGAAAAATACATAGGAAATTTATGGGGTGTGCCACTTGCCTTGGCAACAAGAAGAATAGCAACAGCAGCTGCAACAGTTGTCGTTTCCCTCCGAAATTTCTAACACATCAAACAAGACATAAATAAACATACACACAAAATAACAATACAAAAATATGTTATGCATGATGTGCAAAATATTTCTAAGGACTAGAGATGCATGCCATGCCATGAAAATATTCTAAGTTAATGCAAGGCAAGTATGTTAGTCAAAAATGACTAAGGACCAAGGTCAAAGGTTGGACAAAATAAAATTTTCTATAACTCAACTTGAATAAGTTGTAAGGCTGCTCCAAGTCTTCACACAAGTTTGATCTCGAAATCTTCAACTCCCTTGTAGTTTTCTTCATCTTCAATTATCACTCTAAGGACTTGGTAATAAAACACTAAGGACTTGGTTTATGTCCAAAGTGAAAGAGGGATAGGAAGGGCAGAAAAAGATAGATAAGGATGTAGTTGGTCTTCCAAGGATCATCTCCAGGATTCCTTGCAACTTTCTCCTTGGTGTGATGTCTTCATTGAAGTTTTGTAGACTTGCTAGTTCTTCGGACTTGATGGTTCTTCAGACTTGATGATTCTTCAGACTTGATGGTTTTGGTATCCCCAGGGCTGGTCTTGGATATAACTTAGCCACCACGAAGTCTAAGAGAGAGAAAAGAAAAAAAGAGAGAAAAACTTAGAGAATAAAGGGGGTTGGTCTTCTTGAAGTTCCTCTTGATTTTCTTCTAAATGCTTCTAATTCTTGGAGATGCTTCCGGAGTCTGTTTTCTGCTAAGTCTTCGTTGGCCTTCTAGTCTTCATGTTGAAAATTCCAAGTATCTAAGTGCATAGCACTTTACCAAAACACTATGTCGAAACTAAACTTGACTTAGAGAAGAATAAGGAGGAAGTTTTCCTATGAGGAGTATAACTATACCGTAAAATATGCTATGCATGAAATGCAACTTCTTTCTAAGGACAACACTTATCAAAATAAAACAACTAAGTTTTTTAGATGCTAAATTTTTTTAAGGAAAGTATTTAGCATTTTTAAGATGTTGGAAATTTTCTAAGGAAAAGTGTTGTCAAATATTTATCAAATATTTTCTAAGGAAGAAATTACTTTGTTTTAAAAGGCAAAAAATAATTCTAAGTAATTTTTGTAACTAAAGTGGTCATAATATGACTAAGTCATTTGTTATTCGAATAAATGATGAAAATTAATTTTAATAAATTTTTAATCATTAAAATATCATTTAAAAAGTATTTAATCAATATTAATTACAAAATGCACAAAACAATATTCAACAAAAATTAGTAGAAAATTCCTATTGTCAAAACTTAGTCATTCAAATTTATAGCAATTGGATTTACTCAAAAATAATGTTTTTATCAAAAGTTATGTCAAAATTATTCAAACTTACTCAATTTAAAATTATGATTGTTAAATCGTCAAAATAATTCTCAAAAAGTATTTTCTAACAGAGGCATCATATAACACATATTCTAAGGTTTCTAAAACAATTTTATTTACAATTTTTTGAACTTATAGATTTAAATCTAAGTCAAATTTACTCAAACTCTTAATTTGAAATTTGAATCTTTTTAAACTAGTCAAATTTAAATTCTAACAGCACGAAAATATTCTATATGTCGAGGGCTTTCCAATGATATAAAATTTGTGAAATTTGGCCAAGCCAATAAAAAGTTATAATAGATCTAAGATGCGGGGGCTTTTCTGTAAAACAGCCATTTAAAATTCTATTCGGATAAAAACAGAAAAAGATCTGGCGACGTGGCTGTCCACGATTGGTTGGGCTCGGATTCAGCTTGGGCTGGGCGATCCAGATCCAATGGATGGGGACGAATCGTACCGGTTCGTTTTAGCCGATCTAATTCTAACCGCAAGATCAGGATCGGACGGATCTGGGAAGGTTGACCAAACCTTGGCGGCGCATCTCGCCGGAGTTGAAGATGGTGGCGGCGCGGCGGCTCGGGCTGGGTCAAGATCGATGCTCCGGTGACCCTCTTGATCCGGGGAGACGACGGCGGGGTGCGGGAGGTCGCGAAGGACACGGTAGGCGCGGTGGCGACACCAAAAGCTTCCCCGAACGGCGGCGATGGACGGTCGGAGACGCATTTTTCGCCGGTGAACTTCGGTCGAGCACGGACTCGTTGAACTGCTGCGAAACAAATTCGGGAGATTGGTCAGGAGGGTGCGCACGGGAACGGGGAGAAGGATGGAAGGGGTATCAGGCCTTGGGGTTTGCTTACCTCGGAGGGATTTGGTCGTGTTTGACACGAACTCCTTCGGCCGGAAAAATCTGTTCGGGAGGTTGAGGAGGACACGGTTTGGAAGGGATGACATGTGGGTCCCGTCTGGAAGTGAGAGAGAGAGGAGATGGGCCGCTGCCGGCCTGTTGCGTACCGCACAGCGAGAGAGAGAGGGGATGGGCCGAGGTGGGCTGATCCGGCCGGATGGTCTTTTCTCCTTTTTTTTTGACAAATCTTTTTCTGTTTTAAAACTTTCCATTCAAAATTGATTTTTATACTTAACCAAAACTTTTCAGAAAAATTCATAAAAATATGTTTTGGAAAGATTATTAAATTTAAAACTTTTTGACATCATTCTTGCACTTGAAATAAATTAATAAAATGGAGTATTATAAAAGGTACAAATAACATGTTTATGGAAATAAATCCTATTTAGAATTTATAAATGCATTTCCTAAAACCTTATGTGTTTTAAATGACATGATTAAATGATCATGATGCATGAATGCAATGCTTTTAAATTTTCCAAACAAAATATATATAGTTTTCGAAAAGTTTTTGATTTTTCGGAATTTTCAAAATTTGAAAAATCCTAGGATGTTACAAGTGGTCACCACCGGGCCGAGCCCTCGGCTTGCACGCTCCGCCGGCTGGGGCGCCAGGGTTGTCGACGGTTGTGGGCTGAGTTGCCACAGAAGCTGGCTTGTCGTCAGTGATGACCCACAAGTATAGGGGATCGGAACAGTCTTCGAGAGAAATAAAACCCAAATTTATTGATTCGACACAAGGGGAGCCAAAGAATATTTATAAGCCTTAACAGCAGAGTTGTCAATTCAGCTGCACCTGTGAATAGACTTGCTCGAGACAGATTATCAGTAGCAACAGTTTTATAGCAGAGACAGTTGTGAAATAACAGCACCAGTAGAGCAAAAGCAGCAGTGATGATTATAGTAGACAACAGGATTAAAATACTGTAGGCATAGGGATGGATGAATGGGCGTTGCATGGATGAGATATTTCATATAATAACCAAGTCATGGGCATTTGCAAATAAATAATAGTAAGCATCCAAGTATTAATTAACCATAGGCATGTGTTCCAATTTAGTTGTGCATGCTCGCAATGAGAAACTTGCACATCATCTTTTGTCCTACCAGCCCGTTGCAGCGGGGCCTCAAGGGAAACTACTGGTAATTAAGGTACTCCTTTTAATAAAGTACCAGAGCAAAGCATTAACATTCCGTGAACACATGTGATCCTCACATCACAGCCATCCCCTCCGGTTGTCCCAATTGCTGTCACTTTGGGGCCTCGGGTTCCGGACAATAATATGTGTATACAACTCATAGATATGATCTAAAACAATAATTATCTTCATGATACAATAACATGTTCAGATCTGAAATCATGGCACTCGGGCCCTAGTGTCAAGCATTAAGCATAACAAGTTGCAACAATGACGTAAAACACCGATAACGGATCTGAAATCATGGCACTCGGGCCCTAGTGTCAAGCATTAAGCATAACAAGTTGCAACAATGACGTAAAACACCGATAACGGATACTAGGCACCATGCCCTAATGATATTAGAGCTATTACATGAATGATCTCATCCAATCCCTACCATCCCCTCAAGCCTACAGCGGGGAATTACTCACACATGGATGGGGGAAACGATGATGGTTGATGTAGAGGCGTTGGTGATGACGATGGCGATGATCCCCTTCGATTCCCCGTCCCGGCAGAGTGCCGAAACAGGAACTTCTGGTCCCCGAATTGAGTTTCGAGGTGGCGTCGGCGCTCGGATGCGTTTCTGGAAAAAGTGCTCAGGGGGTCTTCATTTTTAGGTCAGAGGGGTCTTATATCCGAGAGGGGGACGCGAGGCGGTGGCCGAGTCGGCCACACCATATGGTGGCGCGGCCAGGAGCCTGCCGCGCCTCCACGTGGTGTGGGCGGCTCGCTGCCCCCCTCCGTCTCATCTTCTGGCTCCGTGGGTTTTCGGGCAAAATAGGAGCTTTCGCCTTTTTTCTGGTATTTTTCCTAAAAGTTGAATTTCTGCAAAAAATAAGATACCAGGGCAATTCTGCTGAAATCAGCGTTAGTCCGTGTTAGTTGCATTCAAAACACACAAATTAGAGGTGAAACAATAGCAAAAGTGTTCGGGAAAGTAGATACGTTTTGGACGTATCAACTCCCCCCAAGCTTAGCTTATTGCTTGTCCTCAAGCAATTCAGTTAACAACTGAGTGCGATAAAAGAACTTTCACGAACACATTTGCTTCATATGATGTAAATATTCTCACTATGTGGACAAATGCTTAGGCTATTCACAATAAGATATATGTAAATGGTGTCAGCTAATAGTTATGTAAGCCATGAAGAGATGCCAATCATACCAATAATAAATAACATGAAACATATCAATTCACAAGATTGCAAAGCTCATAATAAAGTATGATAAGGTGGTATCTCGCTTGCCCGAATGTGTACAGCAAAACATAAATGTCCAGGCACCTCTGAGTTTCAAGAGAAGACTAGAAATAAAGATATCAAAGATAAAAGCATCAAAGTTATACCGCAGTTAACAGTATTCCGGGACAAGCACATTACACTAAGAATGACAACTATGCTCTCAAGAAGGTGCTCAAAGAGGGATGGTGACTCAACAATAAAGTAAAAGATAGGCCCTTCATGGAGGGAAGCGGGGATTTAACATGTGCTAGAGCTTTTCATTGTTTTGAAAACAGAGGCAAAATTGTTTTTGAGTGGTGATTAATTTGTCAATGAATGGCAATAGAGTTCCTGTTATCTTCCATACTAAGCAAGTTGAGAGCGGTTCCGATTTATTTTTAAAAAACAAGCATTTATAAAATGCACTTTCTTATATAATTTGACACTCCTCCCAACCTTTTCTTTTCACAAACCATGGCTAACCGAATCCTCGGGTGCCCACCAACAATCACATACCATGGAGGAGTGTCTATTTTTACTTTCTCAAACCTTTTGATATTATAGTGGTCTAACCAGCCCTTTGCAATATTAATGACGAGCAGATGAAGCATGCAAGTCGAGGGTTACTTCATTAGCATGGAAGATAACAAGCCCAACTACTACTTCCTCATGAGCTAAAACAGTGTCACAAAATGAGAAGTTGTTTGAAGGTTTTAAAGATAGCACATGCAAATTTACTTGAATGGTTTGAAATTCCATATATAGGTATTTATGGTGGACTCTTTGGGATAACTTGGTTTTCAGGGATTTGGAAGCACAAGCATTTGCAGCTTAGTACAACTGGAGGCTAGCAATAGACGGGGAAGCGACAATTCAAGAGAGCAATAACCGTCATAATCATGCTTGCGACAAAATAAAATTAACGGAGGCGTAAAAATGATACTAGAACTCTGAGGCAAAATAAATCATCAAGGCTTAATTGACTTTTTGTTTTCAGTCATAACATGTGTAAGCATGTGCCAAGTCGATTCAAATGAATTATTCAGAGGAGGATACCACAATGTCGTATTCTACTATGAACAGAACAATGCAAGCAAATATCCATGAAACATGTTATTTACCATTAATAAATTGGGACCGATCATAAGAGAACATGAACTACTAAGCATCCACCAATAGACATATACTTTATGCGAACCATCTAAGCATGCTCACATGAATGAGTATATGTACAAAAATGAAAAACAAATAGAGTTCATTACCAGCCTCTTACCCAACTCGAATTGTCATAGATCATCATTATTGCCTTTTCACTTGTTTGCTTGAAAGATATGAGATAATAACCAAGCTCCATGGAGTAACTGAATGTGATGAACTCTGAAACAAACTATACAAAATCAAAGAGAAACAAGAAATATTTTTGGGTTTTCGGATTTAGAAACTAAAACAGAACAGCCAGCAAAGACGAATTTTTTCTAGGCCCTTAGCATGCTCAGATCAGAAAACTCAAAACTAACGAAAGTTGCATACATATCTGAGGATTATGCTCACGAAATTTCAGGCCATTTGGTTTTTTCTGTGAAAAGTTATGAATTAAACGGTGGATAGCAGAAATCTGTCCCTGCGCAAAACAGCAAACAACAAAGCAAAATATTTTTGTGATTTTGCATATTGAACCGAATTAAATACTAAACATACTAATACTAGAGACTAAAGTAAACAAGCAAGAGAAATAACAGAAATATTTTTGGTCTTGTTGAGTTTTGAAAAGTAAAGCAAAACATGAACAAAATAAAGGAAGAAAGAAAACGAAAGCGAAACATGGATATACAAAGTACCGAATGATAATGATATATAGATGAGTGAGCTATTGGTATACCTCCCCCCAAGCTTAGGATTTTGGCCTAAGTGGAGATCAATCCCATGGTGCCCAAGTAGAGACGTCTCCAAAGTATGATGAAGAAGAAGCTTCGCCTTCATACGAACTCGAGGATGCTCCAATGTAGTGCGCGGTGTAGTCCTCCTCAGGTGTCTCCTCCACGCCGTGCTGCCCGTAGAACCCTAGCACGTTCAGCTGCTCATCCAACTCCACCTTCGAGCGCGACCACGGTCTCCTGTCAAGACTGAACAAACCGGGCCGCGGCAAAGGGACTTCCCTCTCGTCCCCATCAGTAAATAAAACTCTGTACACAAGCCGACCTGCGATAGAACTAGCAGTAAAAAATTGATGACCTTTCATCGCAGCAAGGTCGAGCCTATAAGGGGTCAGTAACTCATCACTAGGATCAATAGGAAGGTGCAGATGTGCAATAATACGCGAGGCAATAATCCCTCCATACATAGGTCTCTTAGTAGCTAAGCGACGAGCAATAAGAGCCCCAAGATTATAAGTAGTTCGACCATTAAGTGCAGCAGCAAGGTAGGCAAGATGATAGCTAGAAATGTTGCTAGTGTTCTCCCTACCAAGAATGCTAGTAGCAATATAGTAAGCAAAATATCTAATGGATCGGAGCTGAATGTTCCTTATCTTGCCACGTTGGGCTGTGCGGTCATCATCATTTGTCATCCCTCGGTAAAGTTGCATCAACTCAGCGGGGTTCCCTTGAATCTTCTTTGCTGTCCTAGATGGTGCAATACCTATCACACTGCAAAACTCTCGCAAACTCATGGTAACAGTCCTACCATAAATCATAAATGAAACAGATGGATGAAAAGCTGAGTTTTTAAAAGTGAAGCTCTCAACAAAAGTTTTGGTGAACATGACATATTGGGGACTCTCATCCTCCACGTATGTAACCAAGCCAACCCTCTGCACAAGAAACAAGAAATCATCAAGTATCCCTGCATCACGCAAAAAGTTAGTACATGGGAAGGAAGATGGGTTTGGAATTCCATCATCCCTCTCATCTCCAATGCTTGGTGCTATGAGATCTTCATTGTAGGATTGCCTAATGCGAGTATTTGCCCTCCTAGGCCTTTCTACCCTTGGTGCATCACTCTCAAACATCTCCCCATAGGTATGGTTATGCATCTTCCTTTTCTGAAATTTTTAACAAATGTCATAAAAATTGATTTTTAGCCAACAAAATGAAGGGAAACTACTATAGTGACTTGCTAGAGGCTTAAGCATGCATCAAAACTAGTTATTCCAACTTAGAACAAGCTAAACTCACTAAAGATGACATCTACAGCAGCAAAATACTCAATATATAATCTACCAAACAAAATTCTATTTGGATGAACGGAGGAGTCACATACCGGAGAGCAAATGCCCCAAATCTCAGCAGCAAAGATGGGCTGAGCAAGGAGATCGAAAATCCGAGGGCAAGGGCAGCAAGAACACGAAATTTTTCAATGGCTGGGTGTTTGGTCGGGAGAGAGAAAGGTTGGGGAGGAAGGAGAGTAAGTAGAGGGACCTGGGGGTCCCACACCATGTGCTGGCGCGGCCCAAGGGCTGCCGCGCCACCATGTGGTGTGGTGGCCCTGTGGGTCCCCCTGGTCACTCTCTGGTACTCGCAGGACCCTCCTCGAAAAATAGGATTTTCTACATAATTTTTTTTAAATTATGAGAATTTTTATTTTTGGGCATTTTCTGGATTTTGAGATATTAAATTCAATGCATGAAAAATATTTTTCAAATCATATTCAACTAAAACCATGCAAACCAAATAGTATTACAGTAGGTATAATAAAGATAAGAAGAAAAATGTTGTTTAGCACTTCCATGCATTTAAAACAAATTTGTTAGCAAGGTTGATCAAGTCTTGCCACCAAATAAATTTTAGATGACATAAAAGGATTCAAACATTGTGAGACACTCATGTTACCTTGTATTGTATTGGTATGGATCCAATCATAAGAGTTTTGTATTTTTCTTTATAAGGGCAATCAATACTTCCCACTTTGATAGACCTCAAATTAGTAATTGTATTAACTCCATAAATTTTATCCACTCTCTTGGAGAAATAAACAGTATGTTCCTTGTCATCCACATGAAAAGTTACTTTTCCTTTATTGCAATCAATAGCAGCCCCCGTAGTCTTCAGAAAAGGTCTTCCAAGAATAATAGACATATTATCATCTTCAGGCATTTCAAGCACAACAAAGTGAGTCATGATTAAACAATTATTAGCCACTTGAACAGGAACATCCTCACAAATACCAACAGAAACAACAGTAGATATCAGCCATTTGCAAAGATATATCAGTGGGTATCAATTTATCCAAATAAAGTCTCTTGTAAAGAGAGAAAGGCATAACACTAACTCCTGCTCCCAAGTCACATAGAGCAGTTCTAACATAATTATTTTTGATAGAGCAAGGAATGGTTGGTATGCCTGGATCACCCAACTTCTTTGGAACCTTGCCATTGAAAGAGTAATTAGCAAGCATAGTAGATATTTCCTCATTAGGAATTTTCCTTTTATTAGACACAATAGCTTTCATATATTTTGAATAAGGAGGCAATTTAATAGCATCAGTCAAAGGAATTTGTAAGAACAAAGGTTTCATCCATTCACAAAATTTATTATAATGTTCTTGTTCTTTTGTTTTAAGTTTCTTAACAGGAAAAGTCATTTGTTTTTAGACCCAAGGTTCTCTTTCACTACCATGTTTCTTAGCAATAAAATCTTCCTTAGTGGACTTTTCATTTTTATTATGCTTTTCAGGTTCTTCCTCTATTTCTTCCTTATCCGAATTGCTATTCTTATCATGATCATTAGTATTATTACTATTATTGTTATGTTCATTACCACTTTCAGTTTCAGCATCAGAAATAGATATACCATTAGGATCATTATTAGGTTCAGAGGATTCTACAACAGTTTTATGTTTCTTCTTCTTTTTCTTAGAAGGAGCACTAGGTTTATTAATTCGTTGAGAATCTTGTTCAATTATTTTAGGATGTCCTTCAGGATAAAGGATCCTGACAAGAAATACCTCCTCTAGTTGTTACTTCGCAAACATGTTTTTCTTTATCAATAGAGGCATTCATTAACAAATCTTTTTGCACTTTAGTAAGTTGATCAATTTGAGTTTGAACCATATGAAAATGTTTAATAAGTATTTTAACATCATTGGAGGTTCTATCAACAATATCATGCAAGTTACTATTATCACGAGAATTTTCCATTAAATGATTCTCTATTCTCATATTAAAATTACTTTGTTTAGCAATAAAAGTATCAAATTCATCTAAGCATTGAGTAGGAGGTTTTGAGTAAGGAATATATCTATCATCAAACCTTTGGAGAGAGTGTACCTCAATTATGGGTGAAGGACGAATTGGCTTACATAATTCTTCAATAGGAGGTAAATTCTTTACATCTTCAGATTTAATACCCCTCTCTTTTAGAGATTTCGTGGCTTCCTTCATCACTTCTTCATCTAATTCAATCATACCTCTCTTCCTTGGTGTTGGTGTAGGTGTTGGAGTAGGTTCAGGAATATTCCAATCATCATAATTCTGGCTTATCTTAGCCATTAATTCCCAGCTTCTTCTGGAGTTCGTTTCCTGAAAACACAACTATCCAAATATGTCCTAGATTCAACGGTTAGTCCACTGTAAAATATATCAAGAAGATCATTTTTCTCTAAATCATGGTTCGGCTGGCCTCCTATTAGAGAACAAAACCGCGTCCAAGCATCAGGCAATTTCTCTTCTTCTTCTTGATTAAAGTTGTAGATTCTTAGCAAAGCATCATGTTGAGCACTAGCAGGAAAATATTTCCGAAAGAAAGTATCAAGTAAACCAATAGGACTAGTAATGGAACCAGGAGACAAATTATTATACCAAGTTTTAGCTTCTCCTTTTAATGAGAAAGGAAATATTTTAGTGACAAAGTAAGTGCGCATCTTTATGTCCTCAGAAAATATACCACTCAAAGTAGAGAGTTCATTCATGTGTTCTGCAGCACTTTCATTTTCGGTTCCACAGAAAGGTTCTCTCTCAACAATAGCTATGTGTGCTAAATCAAGAGAGAAATCGTAATCTTTATCTTTAATGTTTATGGGGGATGTAGCAAATTTAGCATCAGGAGATAATTTATATCTAACCGCATGTTTTGCAAGAAGACTTTTCATATTACTTGCACCAGTAGTAGCTTGACATTCTTCAATAAAATCATCATTAAGTTCAACATATAATTCATCAAGATCATCATCAGCATTATTTGTAAACTCAGGTGAATTAACAGGAGTTTCAGCATCTTCATTAGGAATTTCAGCATTTTCAAATTGTTTAGATCTAGCAATTGTAGCATCTAAAAAGGGACCTAATGAACCAGTATCATCAAGAACATTAGAAGCATCATCACAAGTAATTTCAGATTCAGCAGGAGTAACAGTGCAAGAAGCTTGAGGTGGTGTAACAAGCTTACTTAAAATAGACGGTGAATCAAGAGCAGCAGCGGAACTCAGAATTGTACCTTTTCTTGTAGTGGATGGTACGATGGAAAATTTCTTATCTCCAGGTCTTCCCATGATGAATGAATTCCAGAGAGCAATATCACACTCAGGTGAACTTATAAATAAAGCTATGCTCCCCGGCAACGGTGCCAGAAAATAATCTTGATGACCCACAAGTATAGGGGATCGCAACAGTCTTCGAGGGAAGTAAAACCCAAATTTATTAATTCGACACAAGGGGAGCCAAAGAATATTTATAAGCCTTAACAGCAGAGTTGTCAATTCAGCTGCACCTGTGAATAGACCTGCTCGAGACAGATTATCAGTAGCAACAGTTTTATAGCAGAGACAGTAGTGAAATAACGGCACCAGTAGAGTAAAAGCAGCAGTGATGATTATAGTAGACAGCAGGATTAAAATACTGTAGGCATAGGGACGGATCAACGGGCGTTGCATGGATGAGATATTTCATATAATAACCAAGTCATGGGCATTTGCAAATAAATAATAGTAAGCATCCAAGTATTAATTAACCATAGGCATGTGTTCCAATTTAGTTGTGCGTGCTCGCAATGAGAAACTTGCACATCATCTTTTGTCCTACCAGCCCGTTGCAGTGGGGCCTCAAGGGAAACTATTGGTAATTAAGGTACTCCGTTTAAAAAAGTACCGGAGCAAAGCATTAACATCCGTGAACACATGTGATCCTCACATCACAGCCATCCCCTCCGGTTGTCCCAATTGCTGTCACTTTGGGGCCTCGGGTTCCGGACAATAATATGTGTATACAACTCATCAATATGATCTAAAACAATAATTATCTTCATGATACAATAACATGTTCAGATCTGAAATCATGGCACTCGGGCCCTAGTGTCAAGCATTAAGCATAACAAGTTGCAACAATGACGTAAAACACCGATAAAAAATACTAGGCACCATGCCCTAATGATATTATAGCTATTACATGAACGATCTCATCCAATCCCTACCATCCCCTCAAGCCTACAGCGGGGAATTGCTCACACATGGATGGGGGAAACAATGATGGTTGATGGAGAGGCGTTGGTGATGATGATGGTGATGATCCCCTTCGATTCCCCGTCCCGGCGGAGTGCCGAAACAGGAACTTTTGGTCCCCGAATTGAGTTTCGAGGTGGCGGCGGCGCTCGGATGCATTTCTGGAAAAAGTGCTCGGGGGTCTTCGTTTTTAGGTCAGAGGGGTCTTATATCCGAGAGGGGGACGCGAGGCGGTGGCCGAGTCGGCCACACCATATGGTGGCGCGGCTAGGAGCCTGCCGCGCCTCCACGTGGTGTGGGCGGCTCGCTGCCCCCCTCCGTCTCATCTTCTGGCTCCGTGGGTCTTTGGGCAAAATAGGAGCTTTGGCCTTTTTTTCTGGTATTTTTCCTAAAAGTTGAATTTCTGCTGAAAACAGCGTTAGTCCGTGTTAGTTGCATTCAAAACACACAAATTAAAGGTGAAACAATAGCAAAAGTGTTCGGGAAAGTAGATACGTTTTGGACGTATCAGTCGGCATAGTGGAGAAGATTCTCCCCGCGCTCCCTCCGCGCCTGGTACACCTTGGGGTCGGCGACGCTTGGTGGGAACTGCATCAGTGCCCTGGCGGCCACAAGGGCGTCGTGGCGAGCTTGGGCGTCCGGAGACGCGTTCGTGAAGGACTTGCTCTTGCTCGAGGGAGTACATCTTGTGCCTCGATCCTTGGCCGCCGCGTTGCCGATGCTCTTCTCTCCCGAGAAGGGAGGCGGAGGCCTGAGCGAGGGATGAGGAGTCTCATTCTCCTTGGATCCTCCACCAAGCTCGCGGTTGGACCCGCCCGCGACGCCCAGCGCCACCTGCTCCTCAGGCGTCGGGGGCGGCACATCCGCGTGCTCTTCATCCGTGGCGCGGCGGTCCACAGAAGCTTGAGTGCGTGTAGGAGAGATAACCTTGGCGGCCGCAGCCTCGGGCTTCTTCTTGGGCGGCATGCTTGACGAAGAACTCGACGAAGAACTTGGCGAAGATCTGCGAGTCGACGAAGACGAGATCAGCACTTGCGCCCCCTACCTGGCGCGCAAGATGTCGTGTCTCGAAGGACGGACACCGGGGATGCGAGGCAATCCCTTTGTAGATTCGGTAGGGGCGCGAAGGAGGCTGAAGACGTCTCCCTGGGGACGATTGCCGGACAAGTTCCTCACTCACTCTTCGACGTGGTAGGAAAACAAGGAAAGCACACAACGATCTACCCAGGTTCAGGCCGCCCGAAGGCTAACAGCCCTACTCCTACATGTCTGGATAGATGGATGAATCATGGCGTGGCTACAATGGTGTTCCCGGCGAGGTAGCTGGCAGGGTACTCCGGCTAGAGGAAGGAGGAGGACAGTTCCTTGCCTGTCGGGGATGTAATCCCCGGTACCCCAAAGTTGTGCGGTTATTGTGTTGGTGCAAGAGGTAAGAGAGGCTGTAAATAAATAAGAAATAAAGAAGACAGAAGAAAGGTGCAAATTGGACCGACTTTGGCCTAAGAACAGACTGAGATATCGGTTCCAGGCCCGACATGGTGCTTGACTCGGCTGGGCCGAGTTGTTCAACTCGATTGGGCCAAGTCCGGCCTCATCTTGGTGGGCCAAGACTGCAGCGTCCCGGGCGAGTCAACGATCCGGAAGACATCGTCTCCATCTCCTCCATCGCACGATCCCCTCGTCCTCAACCTCTCCCTCGAGCCCGTCGCCCACGATCTCCTCGCCCCCGGCTCCACCGACAGCGCCTCCGGCCGCTCCTCGTCACCGACCTCTGCGGCCAGGCCCAGCCCGGGCTCGCCCCCGGCATTGGAGCCTAGCCCGACTGCGCCTCCTCGCCCGACATCAACCTCGCGCCGCCACGCCAACTCGTCACGGCGCCCCTGCTTCGGCAGCTCCATGCCCGAGCTCGGCTCGATGCAGGCCGCATCTCCGTGCATCCGCCCGGTCGCCAGCACCCCGCCACTCCGTCTCCCGCGACTTGCCGACACACCCTCGCCTCCACCTCGGCCGCCTCGACGCGGGTGAATCCCGGCCTCCCTGACCTCGCCGCTGGCACGCCGACACACGCCTCCGCCCCGATATCCCCGTGCCGCCTCGCCTCAGTGCGTTCCCGCCTCCACCACCGCGCCTACTCCCGTGTGCGGCCGCCCGCGCCTCGACCGTGCCTCCGTCCGGCGTAGCCCCGCGTCTCCTCAGCTCGGCAGCGCCTCGGCCTCGCCCGCGACCTCGTCTCGCTCGTCTTCGCCTCGGCCGTCATCCGCCTCGGCTGTGCCTGGCGTTCCTCGCCTGCTACTTCGGCACCCTGGCGTTTCCTTCGTTCGACGTCGGCTCCGGCTTCTCCAACTCGGTTGGACCGAGTTGCCTCAACTCGGACGGATCAAGGCGACGAACAGTACAGCGCTGGCAAAGTCTCCATGCCTAGGCCGAGTTTGCAGCATCCGGGATCGATATGGCGGCAAGGATAAGAAGACCGAGACCAAGAGCAAAGGACGCTCAGACAGGAGCTACGAGACGAAAACACGGACGCGGTTCGTACGGATCTTGCCTGCCTAGAGCGTAGCCAAGCGTGGCTACAGTGGCTTTGATGTGACTATAGTACAAAAGGTGACACGATGAACAGTGTTGTTTGTCTGTTTGTCTCCCCACTTGTCCCCTGGGCTCTCCCTATATAAAGAGCACCAGGGGGAGAGGAGAAGAGGGACCCACGGCAGCCAAGCCACGGCATGCTCACTCTCCCCTTGCCATTTTCCTCTCTAAGACCTCTTAGAGGCAAGTCTAGCTTAGCTCGTGTAGCATCTATACCGTGCATAAACCAATGAGAAATATATCAAATAGGCTAGATGCTGCAGTAGGGGTTTTATCTCCTCACGAGAGCCCCGAAGCAGGGTAAATCCGCGTGTTCATCTGTTTGCTCGTCTGCGCTCTTCAGTGCGTAGTCCCTCCCCGAATCCTCTAGCGTCCATCCGGCCCCACACATTAGCCTACCCGTAGGCATCTGTCTGTTCGCCACGACGACAGTTGGCGCCCACCGTGGGGCCTAGTGGCGCTTGCTGGACTAATTTCGGACGGGACCTTCTTCATCAACGCGGGGACTCGACGTCGGCGTTATCTCCGCGCCGCGGACGGTGGTTGCCGCCGTCTGCGACAACGCTCGTCTTCAACAGATCCCGGGCAAGCACCCGCCAGTTGCCCGGGGTACGTCGGCTCCGTCAACCCAACCCGCACCCGTGCTCTGTGAGTATCTTCGTCTGTACAACGCAGTTATTTTGTCTTAGAAATTATTCGGGGACTGCCCCTGCGTGCATAGTTTAGTTGTTTCCCCCGGGAACGAAGTGTCGTAACCTGGGGACTGCCTATTCTGTTATCTGTTTATTTTTCCCCGGGAGCAAGATGTCTTGATCCGGGGACTGGCATACCGGTCAGCTCTGCCTTGCATGCTAAGTCGGTAGAGTAACTCAGGTTAAATTTATTTATGTGCATGCGCTGTATTTCGGTTCCGACTATGTCGTTTGTGTGCCGGCACCCCGAAACTGAACTCGGGGACTATTGTGTTTACTTATCTGCCTGGTTGTCTGTGTAGTCAGTATGCCGAATAAGCTTATAACCGTGTTTCAAAGTTAAAAGTAATGTATACTATCGGATATAACCTCATGACTCGACTGACGAACGCCTGAATGGTAGTCAAGAGCAGAGATTTTGGAGTGTAGTAAACACGAAAACAAGCTCGGGGACTCGGTCTAAAAAGCAATTCGGCATACGTTATCTGTGTGTTTTCCTCGGGAGCGAGATGTCTTGACCCGGGGACTGGCCGGCTAGTCGGCTCTGTTTTTTTACCTCTAAGTCTATTAGTCAACGAGTCCGTGTTCCTGTGCCTAGCTCGACAGATAGTCGTAATTTCTGTCTTGCGTTAACCTCAGTTTGCCTGTTAAATAGAGCTGTCGCTCCTGTTGAATATTTACTATGCATGCCTGCCTGGACTAACATTGAAAGGTGATGTCGGTTTTACCGAGAGGATATTTATGTCAAAGGTCTTGGTTATCTTGGTTGTTATGTCGGTTATCCCGGATCCATCTAATATTTATTATGGCCTGAAAATATGTTCCGGACTATTTTTGATGTCGGTATGCCGAGGAATAAATGACCTATGACATTGTGTTGTCATCCATGTCGGTAAGATTTAATTTGATCGAATAATTAATTGGTGTTCCTGTTGGATATTCATTATATATGTCTGCATGAGCTAACATTGAAAGGTGATATTGGTTTTATCGGAGGAATACCCATGTCGGAAGTTTTGGTTATGTCGGTTATCTCGGATCCATCTTATATTTACTATTGCCTCGAGATATATTGCATATGGTCTCTGGTATCGGCTTGCCGAGTTATAATGGCATATCATACCGAATTGTTACTCATGTCGGGTAATCGTTGGTGTCGGCTTGCCGAGTTGGAAATGTCATATCATGTTCTCAGTTATTACTTATGTCGGTTCGCCGATATATCGCGGCATCACGCAATATCTCCAGATCGCCGTTTATTTCGGTTCGCCAATATATCATGGCATCATGCAATATCTCCAGATCGCCGTTTATGTCGGTGCGCCAATATATCGCGGCATCATGCAATATTTCCAGATCACCGCTTATGTCGATTCGCCAATGTATCATGGCATCGGGCAATATTTCCAAATCGTCATTTGTTTCAGTTTGTCAAAGTTCGCCAGAGGCCGCACCCGAGATACCCTTTATGTCGAAACCAGTAGAGGCAGGAAACATCTGTGTCGGTATACGCCCAGAGAGGCTAAACGCCGGCACATGAGACCTCTGTGTCGGTATATGCCCAGAGTGGCTAAAAGCCGGCACATGAGATGCCTGTGTCGGTATACGCCCAGAGTGGCTATACGCCGGCACATGAGCTACCCTTATGTCAAACCAGCAGAGTCTGGAGACATCTATGTCGGTAAGTGCCCAGAGTGGCTACCGGACATTCGAGACACCTGAGATACCCTTATGTCAAACCAGCAGAGTCTGGAGACATCTATGTCGGTAAGTGCCCAGAGTGGCTACCGGACATTCGAGACACCCGAGGTACCCTTATGTCAAATCAGCAGTGGCTGAAGACGTCTATGTCGGTAAAACGCACAGAGTGGCTAAGGAACCGACATATGATGGTATTTTTTGCAGGTACAAAGTGGAGGGCGTGAAGACTGGGTTACTGGTGGTTATTTATTTTTAAGACTGCGCGCGACTCTTCGAGTCCCCCGCAGCCTCGGGGACTAGTGTCGGGGATGTAATCCCCGGTACCCCAAAGTTGTGCGGTTATTGTGTTTGTGCAAGAGATAAGAGAGGCTGTAAATAAATAAGAAATAAAGAAGACAGAAGAAAGTTGCAAATTGGACCGACTTTGGCCTAAGAACAGACTGAGATATCGGTTCCAGGCCCGACATGGTGCTTGACTCGGCTGGGCCGAGTTGTTCAACTCGATTGGGCCAAGTCCGGCCTCATCTTGGTGGGCCAAGACTGCAGCGTCCCGGGCGAGTCAACGATCCGGAAGACATCGTCTCCATCTCCTCCATCACACGATCCCCTCGTCCTCAACCTCTCCCTCGAGCCCGTCGCCCACGATCTCCTCGCCCCCGGCTCCAGCGACAGCGCCTCCGGCCGCTCCTCGTCACCGACACCTCCGCGGCCAGGCCCAGCCCGGGCTCACCCCCGGCATCGGAGCCTAGCCCGACTGCGCCTCCTCGCCCGACATCAACCTCGCGTCGCCACGCCAACTCGGCACGGCGCCCCTGCTCCGGCAGCTCCATGCCCGAGCTCGGCTCGATGCGGGCCGCATCTCCGTGCATCCGCCCGGTCGCCAGCACCCCGCCACTCCGTCTCCCGCGACTTGCCGACACACCCTCGCCTCCACCTCGGCCGCCTCGACGCGGGTGAATCCCGGCCTCCCCGACCTCGCCGCTGGCACGCCGACACACGCCTCCGCCCCGATATCCCCGTGCCGCCTCGCCTCAGTGCGTTCCCGCCTCCACCACCGTGGCTACTCCCGCGTGCGCCCGCCCGCGCGTCGACCGTGCCTCCGTCCGGCTTCGCCCCGCGTCTCCTCAGCTCGGCGGCGCCTCGGCCTCGCCCGCGACCTCGTCTCGCGCGTCGTCGCCTCGGCCGTCATCCACCTCGGCTGTGCCTGGCGTTCCTCGCCTGCTACTTCGGCACCCCGGCATTTCCTTCGTTCGACGTCGGCTCCGGCTTATCCAACTCGGTTGGACCGAGTTGCCTCAACTTGGACGGATCAAGGCGACGAACAATATGGCGCTGGCAAAGTCTCCCATGCCTAGGCCGAGTTTGCAGCATCCGGGATCGATAACGAAAACACGGATGCGGTTCGTACGGATCTTGCCTGCCCAGAGCGTAGCCAAGCGTGGCTACAGTGGCTTTGATGTGACTATAGTACAAAAGGTGACACGATGAACAGTGTTGTTTGTTTGTTTGTCTCCCCACTTGTCCCCTGGGCTCTCCCTATATAAAGAGCACCAGGGGGAGAGGAGAAGAGGGACCCACGGCAGCCAAGCCACGGCATGCTCACTCTCCCCTCGCCATTTTACTCTCTAAGACCTCTTAGAGGCAAGTCTAGCTTAGCTCGTGTAGCATCTGTACCGTGCATAAACCAATGAGAAATATATCAAATAGACTAGATGCTGCAGTAGGGGTTTTATCTCCTCACGAGAGCCCCGAAGCAGGGTAAATCCGCGTGTTCATCTGTTTGCTCGTCTGCGCTCTTCAGTGCGTAGTCCCTCCCCGAATCCTCTAGCGTCCATCCGGCCCCACACATTGGCCTACCCGTACGCATCTGTCTGTTCGCCACGACGACATTGCCCGGAGGAGATCACCTTCCTTCCCTTCCTCCTTCTAGCCTAGCTTGGTGGTTGTCTTCTACCTTCGGTCGCCGGCGAGCTAGCCTATCTCTTGTGCTTGCTTGCTTCCTAAGCTATCTTGGCCTTGAGTCGCTCCTCCTCCCTCCATGCCCTTGGTCGTCCTTTTATAGGGAAAGGGGATACCACAGAGGTCATGTGAGGAGCGTGAGGGGTTCTGGGCGGGAAGCAATCCCTCTCCGTGGTGGAGACGGTGACGTGGCCTCTTCTCCTCCAAGTATCGGTCACCGGGTTGGTGGGATCTCTGGCGCCTTTGGAGAAAAGGGCGGATGATGACTGAGTTGAAGATCTTCTTCTCAGCAGTTGGGAGACCCCAAGAGGAAGGTGTGAAGCAGTGCAGCAGCAAGTTTCCCTTAGTAATGAAACCAAGGTTATCGAACCAGTAGGAGATGAATGTTCTTCTGAAGGTGTCAATGGCGCCAGAAAAATGCTGGTGCTTAGTTGACGTGGAACCTGCACACAACACAACCAAGATACTTTGCCCCAACTTAACAGTGAGGTTGTCAATCTCACTGGCTTGCTGTAACAAAGGATTAGACGTATAGTGTTGAAAATGGTGTTTGTTTGCAGAGAATGAAAGAACAGGATTGCAGTAGGTTGTATTATCAATTAAAGAAAAGGACCAGGGTCCACAGTTCACTAGTGGTGTCTCTGCATAAATAAATAATAGCATACATGCGGGTAAACAAATTACAGCTGGGCAATTGACAATATGAAGAACTGCATAATGATGCATAGACTATAGTCATGGTGTCTAGTATGAGATTCATTTGGGCATTACAACATGATACATACACCGTTATCCAACTGCGTCTATGACTAATAATCCACCTTATGGATAGCATCCGCAACACCTTTCAGTATTAAGTTGCAAGCAATAGATTATTGTATTAAGCAAAGTGTGTAATGTAAGTAGCACAATTATCCTTAAACAAAACACTACTGTTTTATCCCTAATAGCAACAGTACATTCACAATCTTAGAGGTTGCTGTCACTCCCGCAGATTAAATGAAGACATGAACCCACTATCGAGCATAAATACCCACTCTTGGAGTCACAAGCATCTACTTGGCCAGAGCATCCACTAGCAACGGAGAGCATGCAAGATCATAAATAACACACACATTATATATTATGAAGCAAATGACATAGTACTCAATATTCATCGGATCCCAGCAAACACAACATGTAGCATTACATAAAGATGATCTTGATCATGATAGGCAGCTCACAAGATCTAAACATGATGGCACAATAGGAGAACATAACCATCTAGCTACTGCTATGGACCCATAGTCCAAGGATGAATTACTCACGCATCAGTCCGGAGGCGGGCATGGTGATGTAGAGCCCTCCGGTGATGATTGCCCTCTCCGGCAGGGTGCCGGGAAGAGGTTCTGAACCCTCCCGAACTAGGGTTGACGACGGCGGCGGCTCCGTAATGTTTCGTGGAAAAGTGTTCGGGTGCCTAGGGTTATTTTGTCGGGGGGTATTTGTAGGCGAAAGGGCGAAGGAGGTGGAGCCCCGAGGGGCCCACACCACGTGGTGGCGCGACCAAGGAGGGAGCCGCGCCACCAACATGTATGGCCGCCTCGTGGCCCTCCTCGGTATCCTCTTCGGTGTTCTGGATGCTTCCGGGGAAAATAGGGTTATTGGCTTTTGTTTCGTGCAATTCTGAGAATATTTCCTTAACAACTTCTCTGAAACCAAAAACAGCAAAAAACAGGAAACTGGCACTGTGGCATCTTCTTAATAGGTTAGTCCCAGAAAATGCATAAAAATCATATAAAGTGTATATAAAACATGTAGCAATGGGTATAATATAAGCATGGAACATAAGAAATTATAGATACGTTTGAGACGTATCAGCGGACAGGGTCTGACAGTGGGTAGGTGGTGTTCTCTGTCCGCACCTTGCTTCCCAAGTCCTCTGGGGGCTTCCACCATCCTCTGGAAGGTGGTAGAAGCCTTATCTTCTTTTTGTACGGTCTTGTACCCGAGAGGGAGCCCGGCCCCGCCGGGACTCGCGATCTCAGGGTCTTCGGTTCCTTCAGGGGTGCAGGAGTACCGGGGGTCCTGCATACCCGGGAGGTCTTGCTTGGCGCGGGTGCGCCCGCCAGACCTAGCGTCGAGCCTTGGCCTTGTGCGTCTTCGTGGTGGGCCCACAGGCTGTGGACCCGCTTGGGCAGCACTAGGGGAACCCATGTTCCACTGCTGCGACAGCTTGGAACACATTAAGATAAATATCAACTTGCCATGCAGATCAGCAGAGTATTGCATCTTTGCGGAGTGGGATAGTAAAATGTAAGGATACTCTCCTCCCAACCGACCAACAACTTGTCTCCCACTTCTACTTCACGGGATCTCCGATCACATAGAGTAGGTTACCACTATGGACAACTCATACCGTGGGTCTCAAACCCATTTCCCTCGATGCACTATCTATCACATTACGTGATAAACCCTTTGTGAAGGGATCTGCCAAGTTCTTAGATGTTTGGATATAATCCAACGCAATAACCCAAGAGTTTTTCAATTTCCTGACATATTTCAATCTCCTCTTCACATGCCTTGATGAATTCAAATTATCCTTAGAACTTTTAATGTTAACTATCACAGTTTGATTATCACAGTTCATAAGGATAGCGGGTATTGGTTTTTAAACCACATGTAAGTCCATCAAAAGCTCACGAAGCCACTCTGCTTCAACAGTGGTTGTGTCTAACGCTTTGAGTTATGCTTCCATAGTTGACCTCGTTAAGATGGTGATGGGCATAAAGATACGCTTAGGTTGAGCTCCAAGTGTAGAGTTTGTAGACGTGGAAGACTTGTTTTCCCCACAAGGGTGACTCGGGGTTTATACCGAACTCTCGGGAACTGTGTGTAGAAGATTTATCTTGTCCTTCTCTTGGTATACCTGCAAAACAAAATAAAATGTTTTGTGCCCTCAACCTCACCAAGTGGTTGTCAAGCACAAGGTGTGAGCAAAGAGATGAAAATAAAATAAATGCAAAGCGAGAAATAAATATGCAATGATGATGAAAACAAGAATAGATGATGTTTTTGGGTTTTATATGATGAATGCAAGTAATAAAAGTATTGTTGTATTTTCGGATTTTTAAATGGATGAAAATGAAAATTGCTTAAAAGTTGTTGGAAAGGTGTTTCTTATGATAAAAAAATGGACTGGGTTCATGGTTTCACAAATGCACTCTCTCTTTAATAAAGTGGTAGATAATGGAACACAAGAATTGACATATTAGATTGCAACATAAAGGTTTCATGACAAGTTACTAATTATATGGGCATCACGTTCTAACATAGAGATCTTTTGGTTATTAATCACTGTTATACTCCACCAAGATGCAAACTAAATCATAACACCTTAGTAATTAAGATAGATCAGAGTATAGCTTTAAGTTCTATGACATGAAGTCAAAATAAGAACATGCTAGATCTAGTCATGGAGAAGTGGCAATGGTCACGCCCAACATCCCCGGTAGCAAGGTATTTTTGTTTATCCCTAGTGAGGCAACAAAGTAAGGTAAAACACGCAAATGGATCACGGAACTTCCTCTCACGTTCACCACACTAGCCACCCCCCGTTACTCCAACTAATGCACACATTCCCCCTCACACGCACTCATACATATTTTGGATCAGAACACATAAACAAGAACGGGGTACATAATATGCATCTACTTTCATAACTGAAACAAAACTATTGCAAACTCAAACATATATCAACTCATAAAAGATCCACCACAAAGGTATTACATAGATGACCGTAATCATGTTTGGCAGCTCATACGATGCTAATTAGTGAAGCACAAAGAGAGGAGAGATACATAAGTTACTTCCACAAACCCATAGTCTAAGGGTGGACTACTTCTTCGTCATCATGGATACGGTGGACGAGTCGTTTGAGAAGATGGAAACCACGCCGGCAGCGCCCTACCGGAGTTTTCCCCCTCCAATCTGCAGCTCCAGGTCTCTGTTTTGTGGTTTCTGTGTTTCTGCGGCGATCCGTTCCGAAAGGCATCGGGATACTATTTTTATAGTCATTTTTAGGTCAAGTGGAAGGCACGGAGACGAAGAACGGCGGCATCGCAGCCGCGTGGGGGCCCCTCTTTTCCTCCTCGGACTTCCTTTTCTGTTGATCCTAGGCTCGTACGTTTCCTTCTTTCCAAAATATGATCCCCGTGAAATCTCAGGTCATTTGGACGTCGTTTGGGTCCCTGAAACATCAAAATATAGAAAATAAGGTTTTATGCCAGTGCAGGTTTAATTCCAGAAAAATAGAGAAACTGTGAAATATTCCCAAAATCAATTTAAAACAATGATATAATCCTTATATGATGCAAATATGATTGAAATATAAGTAATAAAATGCAAAGTTCATATATGCATTTTACATTCATCAGATGGTCTGCTTGCAAGACTTCCAGGAGACAGCGCCACCACCGAGTGTAAACACATAACCACTCGTGGCCTTAATCTCATCCGCATCAGATATCCAGTTTGAATCACTATAACCCTCCAGTACCCTAGGATAACCAGAATAGTGAATCTCATAGCTCGCAGTGCCTTTTAAATAGCGCATAACTCTCTCAAGCACATTCCAATGATCATCTCCCGGGTTAGAAACAAACTGACTCAAGTTGCATACAGCAAAAGAGATGCCAAGCCTCGTGGCACAAGCCAAATACATAAGCGAGCCAATGGACTGAGAATATCTCAGTTGATCTCTAGCAATGCGATGATTCTTTCGAAGCATCACACTAGGATCATATGGTGTCGGAGAAGGCTTGCAGTCATCATACCCAAAGCGACTCAAGATCTTTTCCACATAGTGAGATTGAACCAGTGTAATCCCACCATCACCATCTCTCTGCAGCTTGATGTTCAAGATAACATCAACTACTCCAAGATCCTTCATCTCAAAGCAGCGAGATAAGAAATCCTTAACCTCCCTGATTAAATCAAGGTTGGTTCCAAAGATCTATTTGTCATTGACATACAGGCAAAGAATAACTCCCTCGCGCCCACCATGGCGATAATACACACACTTATCGGATTCGTTAACAACGAAACCTACAGCAGTTAAAGTTCTTTCAAACTTCTCATGCCACTTCTTAGGAGCTTGTTTAAGGCCATATAAAGACTTCAATAACTTGCACACCTTTGCTTACTGACCAGGTACTACAAAACCATCTGGCTGATCCATATAAATTTCCTCGGCTAACTGTCCATTTAGGAAAGTCGTCTTAACGTCCATTTGATGAACGACAAGACCATGCGAGGCAGGCAATGAAAGTAGCACCCGAATCATGGTCAGTCTAGCCACAGGTGAAAGTGCATTCCTTGCACTTCCTGTTTTTTGGTGACAAGTGACAACACAAAAGGTGGATTTAATGTTTGTGATGTTTTATGCAGGTTCTAGAACAGGTATATATTTCAGTAGTGGACCCTTATTTATTCAGTCGGAAATCCTTCAGGAAATTTCAGGTACCCGGAAATTTCCGGGATTCACCCGGAAATTTCCGAGTCACTGAAGAATTCTTCACCAAGTCCTTGTTTGAAGCAGTACTGGCATTCAGAGTTTTTCAGTCGGAAATGCATCAGGAAATTTCCGATGTCCGGAAATTTCCGGCCAGTGTCCGGAGATTTCCGAGTCACCGAAGATTTTTCACCAAGTCCAGATTGTCAAGCGGTACTGCCTCCCAGAACCTCGCAGTCGGAATTTCAGGCGGAAATTTCAGGTGCCCGGAAATTTCTGATGGGGGTCCGGAAATTTCCGAGCTGCTCGATCAAGATCATCGCCAAGTCAGAAGATGAACTCCTCGCGGAGATTTCCGTAGCCCGAAAATTTCCGGGTGTCAGTCCGGAAATTTCCGGTCTTCAGTCCGGAAATTTCCGAACTTGACCCGGAAATTTCCGAGCTGGCGGCTGCAAACGGTTAGATCTTGGGGAGGGGTATAAATACCCCTCCACCTACCTCCAGCACATCAGCTCTCTTAGATCCAAAACACCCCATTGCTGCTGGAGCTCATTTTCCATGGATCTCCCTATCTAGCCAACCAAATCCAATGATAGTTGGAGATCCGAAGCAGAAGACCCCGATCTACATCGCCACCGAAGGAATTTCACTTTCCCCCTCCCTATCTTGAGGGGACACGAATCTAGGGTTTCCTTTGTGGATAGCTAGATTCTACCTTGTTGTTTCTTACTCCTTTGTGGATCCTCTGTGGAATTGACCTGTTGTGGTCTTGGTGAGAGCCCCCAATTCAGTTGTGGGTGTGTGCCTCACGGATTTGTACGGGACCTTCTCCGCCCTTAAAGGAGTCCTTAGTGGAAGAGTGGATTCGAACCTTGGTGGTCGAATTCATCGGAGAATAGGGTAAGGCCTTTGTGGCGTTGAGCTAACCTTTGTGGTGGCTCACACCCCTCCAACGAGACGTACACCCATGTGGTGGAACTCAGGATAAATCGCCGTCTGCTTGTTCCCTAGGTTGTCTCGTTCCATTATCCTCCTTGTGTTACTTGCTTATCTTTATTGCTCTGTTTTTCTTTGTCTTGCACCTTGCTTCATCTAGTATCACATATAGTAAATTTACTTTTGCAAGCTTAAAACTGAAAAAGTTATAAAATTTGGTCACCACCTATTCACCCCCCCCCCTCTAGGTGGACAACTTCCGTTCAACAGGTGAGTAAGTATCAAAGAAGTCTTCGCCTTTTTTCAGGGTATAACCCTTGGCCACAATCCGCGCCTTGTACTTTTCACTAGTACCACCAGGCCTAAGCTTGGTCTTGAACACCCACTTACATCCTACATGTTTGCACCCATAAGGACGATCAGTAACTTCCCAGGTTCCGTTAGCTAAGATGGAATCCATCTCACTACGGACATCTTTCTTCTAGTAGTCAACATCAAGAGATGCATAAGCTTCTGAAATGGTCCTGGGGGTGTCATCCACAAGGTACACGATGAAATCATCACCAAAGGACTTTGCAGTCCTCTGTCTCTTGCTCCTAACAGGAACTTCATTGTCATCCTCCACGGGATATCAGTGTGTTCTATCGAAATGGTAGGATCAGGAATCTCAACTAATTCCTGACTAGATATATTACGCATCTCCTGATTTGATGAGCTAGACATAGCCTTCATGGGAAAGATGTCCTCAAACAAAGTCGCATCATTTGACTGCATAATAGTACAAACATGCATGTCGGATACCTCAGATTTGATTATCAAAAATCTATAACCAATCCTATGAAAAGCATAGCCCAGAAGAACACAATCCACGGTTTTTGGTTCTAGCTTACGCTTCTTGGGAATTGGAATATTGAGTTTCGCCAAACAACCCCAAGTACGTAAGTAAGAGAGTTTCAACATTTTCCTTTCCCATTACTCAAATGGAGAAACAATTTTGTTCTTTGTGGAACTCGGTTTAGGACATGACAAGCTGTCATTAGTGCCTCCCCCCACCATGCCTTGGAGAGGCCCGAAGTGTCTAACATGGCGTTGACCAAATCAGTTAGAGTTCGGTTCTTTCTTTCGGCTAACCCATTTGACTGAGGTGAATAGGGAGGCGTCCCCTCATGGATTAAACCATGTTCCGTACAAAAATAATCAAACTCATTGGAAAATACTCTCCACCACGATCAGACCTTAACCGTTTTATTTTTAGATCAAGTTGGTTCTCTGCTTCAGCTTTATAGGTTTTGAAGAAGTTTAAAGCCTCATCTTTTGATTCTAAGAGATACACATAACAATATCTAGTGGAGTCATCAATAAGCGTCATGAAATATTTCTTTCCGCCTTTTGTCAACACGCCATTCATTTCACAAATATCTGAATGTATAAGTTCTAGTGGTGCCAAGTCTCTTGCCTCCGTTGTCTTATGGGACTTGCGAGGTTGCTTAGCTTGAACGCACACTTGACACTTGGAACCTTTGACATTAGTGAATTTTGGAATTAAATACAAATTAGCTAGCCGCGTCATGCTACCAAAGTTAATATGACAAAGTCGTGAATGCCAAACATTAGACTCAATTTCGTGGCAAACATGATTAATAACTTTGGAGCAAATATCCGATCGATAGGTGGAACAAGCCTCCGCACTCATAGCCTTTTCCAACAAATTGTCCATACTTAGATATTACAACTTTATTTGACTCGAAAACCAACTTAAACCCATCTCGACACAGCAATGATCCGCTGACGAGATTTTTATTGATGGCGGGCACATGATGAACGTTCTTTAGGCGCACAGTCTTCCCCGAAGTAAACTTCAGATCGACCGTACCAACACCACGAACAAAAGCATGTGACCCGTTGCCCATCAGCATGGGGGAAGTCCCTGTGACCTAGTAAGAAGAAAACATCGAGGCATCAGCACAAGCATGTACATTGGCAGCAGTGTCAATCAACCATTCAGGAGAATGACAAACTGAAAAGATGGTAGGAAATATACCGTACCCTGATTCTTTCATCTCAGTATCGCCAATGAAAACATTGGCAGACTTGACGTTGTTCTCAGGTTCGCACAACTCATGGCGGTTGGGACAACGAGGTGCCTATTGATTTCGATCACCGCAAACATGGCATGACCCCTTTCTCGGTTTATTGGTTTTCTTCTTGAAGTTGGTAGGCTGTGATGGCTTCAACTTCCCATCAGACTTGCCTTTACCCCCAGATTTATTCTTGTCAAATTTTGGCTTGTGGGGCGGCTGGTAATTCTTCTTCTGTACCATATGGGCCCTAGAACCAGCCTCGGTAACTCGAGCACGTGTATCCTTTGCTCCCGCCTTCTCTTCCACATCAAGCGACCCAATGAGATCCGAAGCCGAAAACTCTTGTCTCTTGTGTTTCAGAGAAGTAGCACAGTTGCTCCACGAAGGTGGAAGCTTGGCGATAATGCCACCGGCCACAAACTTGTTTGGTAAGTTACACTTAAAATGCTCAAGTTCCTTAGCGAGCGACTATATCTCATGAGCCTGCTGTACAACAGAGCGCTCATCAGTCATCTTGTAGTCATAGAATTGCTCCATGACGTACAACTCGCTGCCTGCGTCCGGGACCCCAAACTTGGCCTCGAGCGCATCCCACATGTCCTTGCCGTTAGAATGACATATACGAATCCACAATGGAATCGTCAAGAATACTCAAAAGGGCACTCTTAAACATTGTGTCGAGCTTCTCAAAAGCCTCCTGCTGTGCAGGATCAATCTCGCCATCAGGCTTGCCTTTGGTGGCAGCATAGCAGTTCAAGTTCTGAAACCATAACACTGCTCTCATGCGCCGCCGCTTATACAGTACCCCTTTAAAGGGAAACGACTTCGTAGACGCGATAAAGCCAGCAGGTGCTAATTGCCTATAATCAGGTTTTTGGATTGTTGAATAATTAAACAATTTAGCATACGATTTAAATTGCGAGAACAGTAAACAATTCATGACTAAAATAATACAGAATAAACTAATCTAGAGCACATACTTCAAGTAAGAACTCTAGTGAAACATCATATAGGAAGATCAAGAACACATACAGTGCAGCGACAGTCGCACCGTTGGAGGTCCCGTTGTCGCCCATGTCATCGATGAAGAGATTGGCGATGTCGGGGAAGAAGTCGTCGTTGGGGAAGAACTCGAAGCCAGTAGTCGCGCGAGTGCGCTCCCCAAAAACCTGATCACCCCTCTCCCGTACAGGATCACAAGAGGCGGGGTTCCGGAGGCCCACTGTCCCTTCAACCGGTGCACGCCGGAAGACGGGATGGAGAAGACTTGGAAGACGGCGGCGCAATACTCTGGAGGTGGTGATGCATGTAAAATGCATACATGAACTTTGCATTGTATTACTTATATTTCAATCATATTTGCATCATATAAGGGTTATATCATTGTTTTATATTGATTTTGGAAATATTTCACACTTTCCCTATTTTTCTGGAATTAACCCTGCACTGGCAGAAAACCCTATTTTCCATATTTTGGTGTTTCAGGGACCCGAACGACGTCCAAATGACCTGAGATTTCACGGAGATCATTTTTTGGCAAGAAGGAAACGCAAGAGCCAAGGAACAAAATAAAAGGAATTCCAAGGAGGAAAAGAGGGGGCCCCATGCGGCCAGATTCAGTGGCCGCGTGGGAGGGGCTCTTTCCCCCATCGTGGCTCCGATGCCAACGATCTTCGTCTCCGTGTCTTCCACTTGACCTAAAAACGACTATAAAAATAGTCTCTCGATGCCTTTCGGAAGGGAGCGCCGCAGAAACACAGAAACCACGAAATAGAGACCTGGAGCTGCAGATTCGAGGGGGAAAAATCCGACGGGGCGCTTCCGGCGTGGTCTCCATCTTCTCCAACGACTCCTCCACCGTCTCCATGATGAAGAAGGAGTAGTCCACCCCTGGACTATGTGTTTGTGGAAGTAACTTATGTATCTCTCCTCTCTTTGTGCTTCACTATTAGCATCGTATGAGCTGCTGAACATGATTACGATCACCTATGTAATACCTTTGTGGTGGATCTTTTTATGAGTTGATATATAGTTTTGTTTCACTTATGAATGTTCTGATCCAACATATGTATGAGGGCGTGTGAGGGGGAACGTGTGCATTAGTTGGAGTAACGGGTGTGGCTAGTGCGGTGAACCTGATAGAAAGTTCCGCGATCTACTTTGGTGTTTTACCTTACTTTGTTGCCTCACTAGGGATAAACAAAAATACCTTGGTACCGGGGATGTTGGGTGTGACCATTGCCACTTCTCCATGACTAGATCTAGCATGTTCTTATTTTAACTTCATGTCATAGAACTTAAAGCTATACTGACGAGGGGTGTGCTCATCAATACCCATAGTCGAGTACCTAGGGTTAGAGTTATGAGGTAGAGAACGCGTAGTGTTAGTAGATCCGACGGTCGACAAGCTGGAATTACCCAGGTTTAGGGCCCTCGACTGTGGTAACACCCCTACTTCATGCCTGTCTGTTATTGATTGTGGAATATGCGAAGGTTACAAGGGTCTAGCGAGGGTTTGATCTCGCTAGGGTTTGGTGGATCTGGAGTTGCCTGTCTTTGATCGGTCGCCCTCCTGGCCCTTATATGGGGGGGGGGGGGGGCAGGTCTCGGGTACGTAACCGACTAGAATTACATATATGGAAACTAGAACCGACAATGCCTAACTTGGAAAGCACTCTTCGTCTTGGGCCTTCCTTGGTGGGCTTCGTCAGTCTATTGACAATTGGGTTTTAGTCATCACGTGCACCAGGTACCCACACGGTTGGGTACCCGTTTGGCATATCCTCGTCATTAGCCCCCGAGTGCTTGGCTGAATCAGAGAATCAGGTATGGACTCACTCGATAGTGCACGTCCCATGTTTATGCATTGTATCGTATGTTCCATATTGTCTTTCGACTAAGGATTATGACTTAGTAGGCATGGATTTACTCGATGAGTCGAGACCAGTAAACTACACATTTGGGCAAAACCTTACTAGCCTTCAATCAAGTTCGAGTCCCCGAGCTGGAACCTGGAACACACTGGACAGACTCGACTCAGGCCGTTGAGGTCTTACTGAATTGTTCTGCAGTCTTAACTTTGCTACCCAGCGCGTCTGCCAGGATTTTTCCTCGCCTCTGCTGACACGGAAAATTTTAAGGACTTTAACACTGCCGGAGTGGTCCTCAGCCCAGCTCGACTGATCGGCGGGTCTTACCTTTGCACTTTATGCATGCAGCATCTGAAACATCATTGACTGACGCAACTCTGGAATTCTTTTTGAGTTTATGCTTTTTTGCTTTTGATTGTGGCGGGTCTCGTAATCGACTGCCATTTTTGCCTTTTGAATCTATCGGGTGCGCGACAGCGCTCCCGATGGGAGTAGCCCCCGAGAGTGTGCTTTATTGCTCGTAATGAAGGATAATCTCAAATTCGGTTTTCCCTGTATATGTTAATCGAAGAATTTTTTACCCCTCCTGATGGGAGTATAACGTACTCGAAATTATGCGTAGAATTTGCTTCTTGACTTAGTCGATAGACCTTTGAAGATTTGCGTGATTTTGATTCAGTCGATCAATTACTCGACACACATTTTCTACGCTCCACTGCTTCGTCAGATGGGTGACGTCATGCGTGACACCCTAGGCGTGCTCGCAGAGTTTGACAGGACGTGTCATTGTGGGCCCATTTGTTTGACCACGGAGGACGCCGGTTCAGTTTTGATTGGACTAGACGTGGCGAATTTTCCGCAGCGTGATCATGATCTCCGCTTTTTACGTGTGTAGTGGGCGGCGTGGCCGGCGACGGTTGCCCTCCGAGCATGCCACGTGTCTCAGAGATTGTGCACGGATGGCTGAGATCATTTTGCGCGCTGTGGTAAATATAGATCCGCCGCCGCAGAGTTCTTTACCCTGCCATTTGCCTCCTCTGCTTCCTGTTCATCTTCCTCCTCGCGCTCGTGCTGCCCTTGCTGCTGCTCCCGTTTTTCACCATGGCTCCCAAGATGAATGCGAGCGCCACCGTCCCTTCCTCCGCTGCCGACGCCAGCAAGAAGAGGAAGGAGGCTGCAACTGCCACGGCGGATCCCGCCGCCTCCCTGAAGAAAGTCTCCGGTGACTGGGCCAAGTCCATCGTCCCCGAGAAGAAACTGCCGGCGTATCACCAGACGGGCATGCTTCCTCCGGCGGACTAGCTTGCTGTGTGCGCCCCTTCCAACAAGGAGGTACTCTCCAGAGTTCTTGCCTCGTGGTTTTTCGTTCCCGCTGCACGATTTTGTGCGCGGGCTTTTGTATGCGTATGGGGTGCAGCTCCATGATCTCACCCCCAATAGTATCCTGCACATTGCCTGTTTTATGGTCTTGTGCGAGTGCTTCTTGGGGGTATCCCCCAGCTGGGAACTCTGGAAGTCAATCTTCCAGGTGCGCCATATCTGCCGCGATGGACGCCCATGCCCTATCGGCGGGTTTGGGGTCCAGGTGCGCAGCGACTGCCGCTACTTCAACCTAAAGGCAATCGACACTTCGCAAGGATGAAGGAGCAAGTGGTTCTACGTCCCAGTCAATCAAGACGTGCGCCCGACGTTTTCGATTGGGAAACCTTTGCTGAAGACGAAGGGATGGGAGCACCCCCTCTCGACTGAAGAGAAGAAGGAGGCTGCTCCCCGTATGACTAGAGTTATTGAGCTACTGGGCACCGTTACCGTTGTCCAGTTGATAAGCACCTTCATGAAGCGTCGAGTGTGGCCTCTAGAACTTCGCGCCCATCCCATGTGGCAATACGAGGGTCCACTCGACGCCAGCCGGATGAGTGAGGTGGAGTTGTCGCCAAACGAGTTGGATGCCCATGTGAAGGGGATTACCAGCATCAAGGCTGACGAGGCCATCAACTTCAACTTCACCCACAGTCCTTATGATTCGATGCATGCTCTTCCTGAGGTAATTATATCTTGCTTTGTTATATTTTTGACTTTTTCCTTCCTTTGTCTCCATCTTCTGAATTCTTTGCATCTTTATTTGCCTGTTTATGCTTAGGGCCATTCGACTGCTTCTACCCTGCCTCCTCTAGCCGAGGGTGGTGCTTCTGATGAGGCCGCTTTGCTAGATGAGGGGAAGAAACCCGCTTCGTCGCTTCTTTCGGCTAACTCTTCCGCAGAGAAAACCGAGGACGAAGAGGTGGACCAGGGTCAGAAAGGTGATGCGTCTGCGGCTGAGCCCGTGCCCAAGCGCCGTCATGTGCTCTCTGTTGCCGCTCCTGGCGCACACTCGGAAGGTGCCGTTCAGAAGGACGACGAGAACTCGGGCACTTCTCCACCTGCGAGGAGTGTTCCTTTGGTTGTGCCACCTCTGGCTCAGTGCCCTCCTTCGACTGCAGACAAGCTTCCGAGATTTGGAGGCCCGCGCATTGCAGTTGACGAGGGGTGATCTCATCAATACCCATAGTCGAGGACCTAGGGTTAGAGTTTAGAGGTAGAGAACGCACAGTGTTGGTAGATCCGTCGGCTGACAAGCTGGAGTTACCCAGATTCAGGGCCCTCGAGTGAGGTAACACCCCTACTTCCTGCCTGTCTGTATTGATTGTGAAGTATGCGGCGATTACAATGGTCTAGCGAGGGTTTGATCTCGCTACAGTTTTGGTGGCTGTGGGATTGTGTCCTTGATCGGTCACCCTCCTGGCCCTTATATGGGGGGCCAGGTCTCGGGTACGTAACTGACTAGGATTACAGATATGGAAACTACAACCGACTATGCCTAACTTGGAAAACACACTTCTTCTTGGGCCTTCCTTGATGGGCTTCGTCAGTCTATTGACAATTGGGATTTAGTCATCACGTGCACCATGTACCAACACGAAGTGGTACCCGTTTGGTATAACCTCGTCAGCAGTTGAGCCAGACTCAGATGAGGACGAGCACAGGTATGTGTCATGGACTAGATACGCCTATATTGTATTTTCTTATGATTTTTCTTATACACTTTGTTAATTTGCGGCAGCCCCAGTGATCAGCAACAACGCTCTCCCCCAGCCGCAGAAGAAACGACTGTGGCTTCTCCCCGCGCTGATATTGACACCGCCGAAACCACTCATGTGGTTGAAGCGTCTGATGCGGGAGAGAAGGCTCCTTCCTCTAATATAGCTGCGAGTCCTTCTGCTTCCAAGACTTCTTCTTGGACTGAGCACGTAAGTACTTTTGTCTGCCTTGTCATGCGTGCATCCTTCTGCTGGGCTCACTCGTTTAGTGTCACATCCCAAATTTTGAAACTGAGAAAAACTTAGTTTTACCAGACCCAAAATTCAGAACCAACAAAAAACTTTTTGAAATGTTTCACTGAGGATTGTGTTTTCCTTCCCATTGCTATGTTTGACATTGTGTGGCTGCTCCTTTTTGTGTGTGTGACTTGTTTGTCTTGAATGCATCATCCTTGTGATTGTTGTGATCTTGTTGTGTTGTTGCTTGTGTGTATAATTAACCAGTGTGCTAGAGTAGTAAATTAAAAACACACTTGGCAACAAAATTGGAATGTGACTTAAGTTTTAAAACAAACTCCTCCAATTATTCAGCAAATAGAAATTAAGATCATGAGTTAAAGAAATGATCTTAATATATTAATCTATCTATCTCACTCTCTATTTCTCTCAATGCAAATATTTTCCTTATGAAACTAATTCCATGGATGAGGTAAAAAGATGACCATCTCCTTCTCATACCCCTCCCTTCTCAAAATTATTGAGTTACCACTTAAATTTTATCTAAACTATGAAATCCTATTTTATTCTTTTGATTCAATTCAAATGTGTTTGTTTCTGACAAACACAAATACAAAAGCTAATATATTTGTCAAGGAAGTTCCAAGAGTTCAAAAATAATATTTTGAACTTGCTTTAGAATTTCTAAAGGAGCAACATTTGAAACTGAGCAAAAATGCCCTAATCAAACCCTAGGAACAAATGTGGTTCCAAACATTTTATTTTGCCACTCCAAATTTTGTGGAGCTTCTTCATGCCAAGGGGAGTCTACTCAAATTTTTACATATTTTTCTAAAATGTTTTAGTGCCTCAATTAAATCACAGAAAAGCTACTGGTTTTAAAAAGAAATAAAAGAAATCAGGAAAAGGACTTAGTTGTGAGAGGGAAAAGTTCTGCCAGGGGTTTTTTGGAAACCTGTCGTGGCCCTCCTGTAGCCGCAGCACGGCGTGGCGCCAGTGCCGCCGTGCTCCTCGTTCCCGCTCGACGCCGCTCATCGCCAGGGCCCCCTCCCGCTCCTCCTGCCGTGTCGAGGTGAGCACGACGCCGTGCCGCCCTCGGCCCTGCTCCTCCGTGACCGGGTGCCCCTCCCCTCGCTGTCCCCAGCTCGCCCAACCGTGCGACCAGAGCACGCCGACGCAGACCGCGGCCATCCCTGCACTCCAGCTCGCACCGCACCGGACCCCCCCCCCCCCCTCCTCTCCTCTCCCCTGCGAGGAGATAAGAAGACCCCGGGCCACTCCTCTGCTCTCCCTGCCAGATAATTCTTCCTCTCCTTCTTTTTCTCCACCATGGCCGAACTCGAGCTCGATGTTGAAGCACGCATCGCCGTCGTTTAAGAACTCCCCAAGCCAAGCGACGACCACCACCAGCTCCGCCACGATCTCCTCTCCCTCCTCGTAGAAGGAATCGACCAGGGAAGCTGGGAATCGCCGTCGCCACCGCGTCTTCTTCCTCTCCGGCCGCCGGACACCGAGCAAGCTCGCGACCTCCTTCGACCTTCTCCATCACCGCTGCGGGTACCCACGGGTCAAGGGTGAGCGCGCCATCCTCCGGGACATCTTCTTCTTCCTCCTCCTGCTCTGTAGCCTCGCCTTCGAGCGAGAGGCCGTTCGGCCGTCCGTCATGGCCGTGCGATTTCGAGCACGCGCGCGTCGCCGTGCGTCCTCCCCTTCGGTCTCCAAGCACACGCGCGAGTTCGTCCACACACCCGCACTCGTTTGCACCCACGCACACCCACGGAGCGCCGCCAGAACCAGGCCGTCACCGGCCGTTGCTCTCCGTCGGGCACGGCCACCGTGTGATGTTCTTCAGTTTCGTCAGTTAGGACCGCGCGAGTTAGCTCTTATTTCATCAGATCTGTATACTAGCACTCACACCGCACCACCCCAGGGGCTAGCACGCCGCGCACCCGCTCGCGAGGTCGCGAGTTCGAACCCCAGCGGCGCGCTGCCTTTTCGATTTATTTTGCACGCTGACAGGTGGGCCCCACAGGTCAGTGACCGTGGTGGCCAGCGCAGCCTCACTCAGCCCAGTCTGCGCCAGTGATGCGCTATGGCCCGCACGTCAGCAACTGGGCTAGGCACGGGCTCGGTGCAAATCGTTTCGTTAGTTTTTCGGGAAAATAAAATAAACAGCCAGATTCAAATATAAATTTGTAAAATCCATAACTTTTTAAATACTTGTCCAAAAATTACAAATAAGATACCAAAATGTTCAGAAAAATAAAGCCTGTCTTTTGGTGTAATTCACCTATCCAAATAAATTAGTTTATTTGATGTTTTATTAAAATAAAGAAAATGGCAGAATATAAAACAGATTTGGAAAATTTACATCTTTAAAAATAAGGATCCAAAAATTAAGTTTGACCTATTAAAATGTTTAGCAAGTGATAACCTTCATATTCCACCTTGTTTCCAAACATGGATAATTATTTTGTAGTGTTGTTTAAAATAAATTAACAAAAGGGCATATTGAAAAAGGATTTTATAAATTAATCCGTAATGATTCGTGGGGTGAATCCAATTGGCTTGTCTTCTGTATGCTTAGGGTTACATGTTCCTAGCACGGGTATAATATTGGACTACTGAGTAGTATAATATCCTCGTACGTGTAGATCCTAGTTGTTGCTCGAACGATTAGTTTAATGCTTACGTTTTGTTACTTGTCTGTATACCACTGGTGGATTGGTTTGCTTATTGATTGTTGTGTCATTCTCACGTTTGCGACGATAGATATAAATGTTACCGGAGTGGTATTTGGAGGGAATTTATTGAAGGAGAATTGGAGTTTATTTCTTTGAGCAGTGAGAAGAAGCCCAGGAACATTATGCTGGAATCAGGCAAGCTATTCTCTGAGCTTGCGTCTACATACATCTATTTTGGTTCACATGTTTTACTTATAAAGAGCATATATTATTTATGTGGTGTTTGCCACTAAAGCTATGAGTTTGAAAATCCCTTTTGTTTCCAAAATACAAGTATATTATTTTGACACTCTATATGGAGATACTAGATGGAAATTATTTTTCAAACTATAGGATGGGAAAAGTATCGTTTACTCAAAACTCCTTTAAAATTATATGGATGGATTATGGTGTACCGAGATGTTGGTGTTGAAGTGGAAAAAAGGAGAATGGTGGTTTTGATAAAACGCACATTGTGTCTTTGTACTTACGTCAATCAGCCAATACCCTGTGCGACCACATTTACCCACATATGGGAAAGGGCTTGGTCATATAGTTTGCTCATATTAGTATGGGATACCTCATCCACGGAGATGACTCCATTATGCATGAGGGGATGGTTTGATGAACTACCCCTGACCTGGGTCCTCGCTCAAACTCTATGAAAAGATAAGGAGGAGGATAGAAGGATGTCCCCTATACACCGCCAGACAAAACTATGAGTCCTCACACTTAGATCCCGACGGGCTGGGTTAAGTGTTGATGGAAACTATCATATGGGCAGGTTCCTATACTAGCATGAGCAAAAGACAGACTAGGATCGGTGTCTCAACTTCGCATACACCTTGTATGGCGAGACGTGGCAGACACGATGAGTTGCCGGATGGATGTGGGAAAAGCGTGCTACCTCTGCAGAGTGTAAAACTATTCGAATAGCCGAGTCCTCGGATATGGACAGTTGAGAGACCCTACTTTGACCATGTGCAAGTTTTGGAAAAGAATTGAGTTTTAAAAAGAAAAGGAAGTGGAGAATGACCCATACACCTATACCAACGGATCGGTATGAGGTTGTTGGGGACCATGAACCATGACGGGTTATGGTCTGAAAAAGGAGGAGTTTTGGAGAAACAGATAAAATGGTGATTTTCCGAGAAAATGTTTATTAAAGAGACTTCTTACCTTTTTCAACAAAGATGTCTTTTTGGGAAAAAGTTTTAAAGAGACTTCTTACAAAGGCAGATTTATGGGAAAAGTTCTAAAAACCTTCTTTCTTTTTTTAATAAAGATATAGAGGTTTCAAAACAAAGTTTTATTAAACAAAGGTCTATCCTTCCCTTTTCAACAAGGAAGTAGAGTTTTCAAAGCAAACGAAGTTTTATTTAAACAAATAAAAGAGTAGTATATGCTCATGTTGGGGTAGTTTGCGAGTACGTAAATGTACTCATGGCTGTGTCCCTGGATATTCCCATGTCCAGAGTTCAAGAAGAAGTATGCTGAAGACCGAGAGACCGATGACGTCTTTGCGAACTAGGGCGCTTCTCAGTCAGCTGCCTGTCGGGTCGTGGTTAGAATTTGAGGTCTACTATGCCCTAGCTTCCGCTGATTATCTTGGTTGGCCCATGAAGGCACCTATGTAAGACTTGGTCTAAATGACCATTTATGTAAGACTTTAATTCAGTACTGTAATGGATGTAAACTTTGGTAGTCAGTTTGGATTATGTGCAACGACAGACTGATCACGGGATCGTTGTGTTATGCATAATCGGGTATTTCCGACGGCTAGTCCGGGGTCCCCACAGAGCTGGTATCAGAGCCATCCTGACTGTAACAGACCTTAGTTAGCATGGACGTTAGTTAGGAAAGAAATATTTTGTTAAAAATATATTGTTACCAAAAACATATTTTTATCTAAGGAAGTCCAAAAATGACTTCCACTCTTCTCACCTTCTCAAATATTTCCGAGTCTCGTCCCTCTATTTAAGGTCTTCTAAGGATTTCTCTAATCCCTCTTACCCGTTCAAAATACTTGACGATGAACCCAAGTGAGACCTAATTAGCTAGCACCTACAAGCAGAAGCTTCCATCACAAGTACTCAACATTCCACATCGAGGTGATTGATATGCAAATACCAATATTATCGATATCAACAAAGCAAGAGACCTCCGAAGACGTCAACTCAATATCAATAATTCCACTCAGTTACTCCTTCGATAATCTCAATTTCTCCAGCTGAAGACTAAGGCGACAAAGTGAAGACTTCACCAACCATATTTAAGCAAGGCCCATAGGAAAAACATATGATAGGAACCTCGGTTGTACTACCCGACTACCACGAGTATCAGACATCCTTTGGTACTAAATGTACCTTGTGTGCTCTTTGCTTATGTGCACTCTGCTTCTCTGTTGTTGTTTGAGACTTCTCTGTTTGGGTGTTGTTTTTCTTGTGCGTTCACAATCACGCCTTGATGGCAACACAAAGTAACCCAAAATTCTCTTTTTTATAAAAAAAAAACTCCTTTTCGTCACCCAACAAAAACTAATTTTTGACCTCTTCGCCATAGTTGCACCTTGTTGCAGATGTAAACCCTCTTAGGAAAATATTTTCCGGATACTTCCTCTTATCTCAACCGTCTCCCGATAAGAACTGACAGTTTCGCAAGATACAAAAGACCCCCTGTAACATCCCAAAACTTTGGTATGTTTAAAAATCACTAAAATTTAAAACTTTTGTTTTGAATAAATTGAAAACTTTAAAACATAATAAAACCAAATATAAATATCATTATAGCATCTTCAAAAGGTTTACATTCTTTAAAGACTTAAGTAATCACTAATCTCAAAATTGAATTAAGTCAAAAAAAATATATGTTGTTTAGAATATTTCTTAAAACATCAATATGAAATTTGATAAATGATTTAGAAGCTTTCAAAAACATTTGTAATAATAAGATTCTTTATAAGTATTTGATTTCAACAACTTAGTGATAGCTATTCATAAATTAAAATAATATTTACAAATGTTCTTTTAAACCATTTAAAACATGATATATTTGCCAAATGGTTTCCATTCTTTTACCTGAGTTCAAAACATAGTTTGGAATTTTCAAGTCTATAGTTTATACCTTTAAAACTTCATAGATTTTATAATTAATGATTTATCTAAATAGGCATTTCAACAACTTAAATTATTTTTATCAATTTGTAATACATAAAATGATTTTCATGAATACATTCAATTTAAAGGTATTTCATGGAGTTTTCAAATGATTTATCATAATATAAAACTTAATGGTGCACAAAGTTTTTTTGAATTAAAATGAATACATTATATTTCCCTCTTCATTTCAAATAGTTGTGTTATGTTATTTAATATTGTACTAAAGCCAAAAATGATTTAATATTGGAAAATGAGTTTAATTAACTTAATTTCAAACTTATATAAGTGTTGTATTTTTATTAACTTTATTTAGCCAAAAATAAATTTTATTAAGCCATATTTGCAAATTTGACATAAAGTGTCAAATTTCTATTTAAGCAATATTTCAAATTTTGAAATTTTTAAAAGTGTTCAAATCGTTCCCACAACTAGTTTAACACAAAGATATTGTTTTTACAAATTTTTAGAAATTTATTTGACTTGATTTGGAGTCTTAAATCAAAAGTTATAAGAGAAATCAGAAATCAGAAAAAGAAAAAGAAAATCACTTGTGACGTCAGCGATGACGTCATCACCTTTCTTCAACCTCCAGCGAAATTCACGCGCCCGAAACCACCGTCGTTTCCTCCTTGATTGCAGGCGATTAAGTCCCTTTAATCTCACCCCGAGCCTACCTATTTGAAGCCCACCCCCTCCTCTCCGTTTTCCCCCTTCTCCTCCTCCTTTTTATGCCGCTAGGCTGACACAAATGCTCGCCGGAGCCGCACCGCCGCCGCCGCCTTTTCTCCGTTTCCCGGCGAGGTGAGCTTCCCCCGTGTCCGAGGCCGTGCCCCAACGTTTCCTCGCGTCGTCGCGCACCTCCTCACCCCTTCCTCGCATCTCTCCCGCAGCCGTTCGTCGAGGAAGGAGGCGACCGGAGCTTCACCGACGTGAGCAGCGCTCCGGCCGTGCATCGCCGCCGTTCGGAGATGCAATCGGCGCTGCCACCGCGCCCACCGACTTCGTCGCGACCTCCCGCATCCCGCCGTCGTCTCCTCGAAGCCGGGGACACACCGCAGCGACCGGAGCGTCCACACCCGACGCCGGCGCCACCGTCTTCTTCGCCTCCGGCCACCGGCGCCGCCCCGTCCTGGTCAACGCGGCCTCGGCCGTTCGATCTCCCATCAACGGCGCAGATTAGATCCAGGCCGAAGAGGTATGAATGGATCTGGACCGCACGATCCTCTTTAGATCCTACGGCCCCTGTTAACCCTAGACCCGAGCCAATCACAGCGCGCCACGTCGGCCCAGCCTTTTCTGGATTTATTTTTCGAATAGAATTTATTTGACAGTTTTGCAGAATAGTCCCTATATTTCAAACCTTCATAACTTTGTAACCACAACTCCAAATTAGACAAATTTTATATCATTGGAAAGCCCTTGACCAGTAGAATCTTTTGGTCCTGTTAGAATTTAAATTTGACTAGTTTAAATAGATTCAACTTTCAAATTAAGAGTTTGAGTATATTTGACATAGATTCAAATTCATCTGTCCAAAAATTGCAAATAAAATATTTTTGAAAAGCTTAAGATATGTAGAATAATGATCCACTGTTAGAAATAATGTTTGAACAATTTTAAAAGAAGTTTATATTCAGAGACTTATTTGATTTAATTTGGCATAACATAAACTTTTATTAATGTATTTAAATCATTTTTCTCTGCACAAATGTCATAAATAATTGTCCTTGTCCAGATAAACTCAAATTCATGTTTAGTAATCTATTTCATAACATTAATATGTAAGTGTTGTTTAAAACCTTTTAAATGATATCAGTACATTTGTAAGTGTTTTTAAATGTTAATGGTTAATTAAGTGTTAATAAGAATGTGGTTTAAAACTTTATGCCATTGCAAATAACTAGGCTATATTTAATACTATGAACTTTTAAGTTGGGAATTAAAAATGTTTAGATATGATAAATTAAGAAATTTTTGAATATAAATTGTGTTAAATCCTTTTTCCAAATTTATGTGTAATCTTGTGACCAATGCCAAAACCAAATTTCATTAAATTATTTTGAAACATAGACTTGGGTAAATGTATTTAAATATGCTAGCTACTTTAAAAATTGCAAACCTTGCCTTTAAATTGTTTTCAAAACATCTTGACCCTTCATTGGTGTAAACTGTTTCAATCAAGACCATCCCCTGACCAAATTGGCAAACCCTTAACTCAATCACATTAATTCGTTTTGCATATTGAATTATGTGACACCCTTTACCAAATCCTTTGCTAAGCCCTTTTTACGCTTGTTTGATTTATGATTGTTATGTGTTTGTTAAATTGCTTGTTTATTGGATGCCTTTTACTATATAGATTGAACGGAGTGCAACGTTCGTGGTTGACAAAGAGTGTGTGAGAAACGACAACATTCATCAGGCAAGTGATACCATAAAAGACCTACTATTTTTACCTACTGCATTATTAGTGTTTTCAGTAGTGTGCATGACAGGTTTACTACTGTTATATATATTATGCTATGCAAACCTTTTTAGGATATCCATATGACCACCTTAGTAGTGACCTATTATAATTTAGTGGAAGTACTTGCTGCAAAAAATGATTGTTTTATGGTAGATGTTATAAGTGAAAATTCCACTAAATTAATTAACCGCCTGGGTGGATTGGTTCGATAGAGGATGATGTGAGTGGAGTGGCTATTCATGGGTCATTTCTATGGCTGTCTTGTTCATGCTCACTTGTGGTTGCCACCCAGGGCTATGAGATTGAAGTTACACTGAGTATAGTTGCTTACCGTGCAACCATTGGTCAATATGGGCTCTGTCTTGACGGAGTAAGTTGATGTGGACCTGGGTCAAGAGATTGATGGTGGTAGTTGATGATAGGACGGTGGTAATCTCTTTGTATGATCATGGGGAAGCAACTTCTGAAAAGTCTCGTCTCGATCTTCTTCTTTTCCTCCTCACTACATGAGAGTAGAGGATAGTTTGGGTTGATTGAGTCTAATGGTGAAAGTGCACAAGCTCTCGAGAGTCTAAACCTAAGATCTTAGCCGTGTCCCCGGAAACGGACAATTTGAGTGACTACACAAGGCTGTCTACTGAAAATCTCTTCATTCCAGTTTCTTAAATAAAATTTGATGGGTGAACTCGGGTAGGAGACGCGGATGAGTCCGGTGGTCTCTTAAATAGAAGTTTATGATTACAAAAATGGTTGATGAAATATAGGACAAAACTTGCTTTGCGCAATAGCCTTTGAGCTCCACCAGCCAAATATGCATGTAGTAATAGTCTTGCCATTTATATCCACCATAGTATCACTTGCCACCACAATTCAATTGTGCTGACCCTTTATAGCTGGGCTGCAACTAAACCTTGCAGATTGGACAGACGATGAGTGAGGTTGCGATAGGATTTCGAGTCTACAACCAACATGCTTTGCCTGTGGCACATGAAGATGATGAGGCTCATTGTATCTACTGTTTTCCGCTGCTGCTCTTTGTATATTGCTAGCCTTTTTCAGGTTATGCAAGTTGTAATAGATATTTGTAACACTGGATCATGCGATTTATTAAAGTATTTGACACTTTTGCATGATATACATCTTAAACTGTGGTGCTAGCATTTGATCCAGGGACTAGCACATTAACACAGGGATCTCCACCCTATAATAAAAGGTGAGGTCGCTATACCCCCGATCTTTAACCAATAGCCTGAGATTTTTGCAACCTAACCGGCAAATCAGATAATGGCCTTCAAGCACCATCTGGAGCAAGTGCGTCAAGATCTCGAAGAAAACTGCAATTTAACGCCAACCTCGTGAAGACACGAGCATCACCTCACAAAAATAACTTGTGAAATTACAAGAATACTACGCTAACTTATCGTATCTAACTTTAGACTGACATCTGACTCAAGTCCACGATAGTACTAAATAATCTTCTAGGACTGCAAGCCTTCACAAGAGACGAGGACATAAGGAGACCCATTTAGAATCGGTAACTAGGAGAACTCAAGGAGTGTAGGAGAGTTGCTATGAAGATTCGAGCTCAGAGACCGCAAGAAGGAGGAACTACGACAAGAAGACATTGAAGAGAGATTTCCTAGGTTGGCAAAGAAGCGATATACCAGACTATCGTGGAGCATCTGGAAACTCTTATATCAGAAGCTATTATTCTTAATCTCTCTAGAAATAGTGTGATATTCCAATGTTCGTGTTATATACAAGTAGTTTGGTAACAAGCCTCATGAACTTGTTAACAAATCGCTTTTGTATGCTCAAACAATTGAGTGTCATATCCAAATTAAATGGAACGTCAGATAATCCAGTACATTTCAGCCTCTGGAATATGAAAAGTAGCTTGATGACAAGACTAGCTACCTTGTTAACAAATTCTTCTTGTATGACTCAGGCAATTCGATGTCATAAAAGACAACCACATTCTTATACAACTAACCAATAGAAAGCTTTGCTAGGACTAAGTGGATTCCTTCACCACTGGGGTGAGATAAATGATGTTAGAACCCGAATAAAGGACAATAATAATTTTCTTAAATCAAGTGTATAACTTAGGAAATATTCAAGTTCCAAATAAGAAAGTCACATGGAGATTTATAGTGTTTTCCCAAGGATATGATTTCTGAAACAAGAAAAGAAAAAGTTACCGTTTGGAAAAACAACTGGTATGAAGGTTCTTCACTAACTTTTTCTAAGGTCCATTAACCCGTGACATTTGAACAATCATCGATCCACTCCCCAAACCACCTACCTCAGGACACTCGAATTGACTTTTAGACTCCTCTAGGAGCTCGATACCCTAGATTGTACCTCTTGAAATTCTTACCAAAGCTTCACGAAGGTTAAGAACCAAAGAAGTCAACAATGAAGTCCCTCCCTTATTCAGCTAAAGAAGGACAAATATGAAGACAAATAACTGACAGAATACTCAGAAGAGTCAAACGATGAAAGCACCTGCTATGGACGACGTCAACCGCCAAGCAAGTTCAGACGCTCTCAGCAGTTTTTAACATCCTTCTTCTAACTAGAAACCGGAGAGAGTCAAGTACACTAACTTGACGCATCCTGAGAACAACGCGTCCCCATCTGTGACCCTCGTAGGGAGACAATATCAGGAAGTGATATCGGCACCCACCCCCAAACACCGAGGAATGACAACCTAGACGAAGATCGTCATGCTACTCAAGGAGAATGATACCTTCAAGTCAACTCCATCTGCGACTTTCAACAAGGCCGATTAAAATCCCTTTTTAAGGGGGGAAGACATACGTTACGTGTACCAGAAGATGTTAATAATTAGTTCCTTGCGCCCTAGCCTTGTAATATCTGGAAACAACCCACAAGACTAGAACCAAGACTATACATCAGCGTCGATCGTCAAGTCAACCCCATCATCAATAATCTGAAACTCAGCACAGAAATTTATTGACAAAGAAAGCCTCACAACATAAATTTGTCAAGATCTCACGTGGTGACCTTACTGAAGAAGCAACAACCTCGGAAGTATAACCAGCCTAAAACCCATGCCCTCGTACTCCCCTGTTACCCCACCTAGCAAATCTCGGGACGAGATTTATTTTAAGGGGGGAAGAGCTGTCACATCCCAAATTTTGAAACTAAGAAAAACTTAGTTTTACCAGACCCAAAATTCAGAACCAACAAAAAACTTTTTGAAATGTTTCACTGAGGATTGTGTTTTCCTTCCCATTGCTATGTTTGACATTGTGTGGCTGCTCCTTTTTGTGTGTGTGACTTGTTTGTCTTGAATGCATCATCCTTGTGATTGTTGTGATCTTGTTGTGTTGTTGCTTGTGTGTATAATTAACCAGTGTGCTAGAGTAGTAAATTAAAAACACACTTGGCAACAAAATTGGAATGTGACTTAAGTTTTAAAACAAACTCCTCCAATTATTCAGCAAATAGAAATTAAGATCATGAGTTAAAGAAATGATCTTAATATATTAATCTATCTATCTCACTCTCTATTTCTCTCAATGCAAATATTTTCCTTATGAAATTAATTCCATGGATGAGGTAAAAAGATGACCATCTCCTTCTCATACCCCTCCCTTCTCAAAATTATTGAGTTACCACTTAAATTTTATCTAAACTATGAAATCCTATTTTATTCTTTTGATTCAATTCAAATGTGTTTGTTTCTGACAAACACAAATACAAAAGCTAATATATTTGTCAAGGAAGTTCCAAGAGTTCAAAAATAATATTTTGAACTTGCTTTAGAATTTCTAAAGGAGCAACATTTGAAACTGAGCAAAAATGCCCTAATCAAACCCTAGGAACAAATGTGGTTCCAAACATTTTATTTTGCCACTCCAAATTTTGTGGAGCTTCTTCATGCTAAGGGGAGTCTACTCAAATTTTTACATATTTTTCTAAAATATTTTAGTGCCTCAATTAAATCACAGAAAAGCTACTGGTTTTAAAAAGAAATAAAAGAAATCAGGAAAAGGACTTAGTTGTGAGAGGGAAAAGTTCTGCCAGGGGTTTTTTGGAAACGTGTCGTGGCCCTCCTGTAGCCGCAGCACGGCGTGGCGCCAGTGCCGCCGTGCTCCTCGTTCCCGCTCGACGCCGCTCGTCGCCAGGGCCCCCTCCCGCTCCTCCTGCCGTGTCGAGGTGAGCACGACGCCGTGCCGCCCTCGGCCCTGCTCCTCCGTGACCGGGTGCCCCTCCCCTCGCTGTCCCCAGCTCGCCCAACCGTGCGACCAGAGCACGCCGACGCAGACCGCGGCCATCCCTGCACTCCAGCTCGCACCGCACCGGACCCCCCCCCTCCTCTCCTCTCCCCTGCGAGGAGATAAGAAGACCCCGGGCCACTCCTCTGCTCTCCCTGCCAGATAATTCTTCCTCTCCTTCTTTTTCTCCACCATGGCCGAACTCGAGCTCGATGTTGAAGCACGCATCGCCGTCGTTTAAGAACTCCCCGAGCCAAGCGACGACCACCACCAGCTCCGCCACGATCTCCTCTCCCTCCTCGTAGAAGGAATCGACCAGGGAAGCTGGGAATCGCCGTCGCCGCCGCGTCTTCTTCCTCTCCGGCCGCCGGACACCGAGCAAGCTCGCGACCTCCTTCGACCTTCTCCATCACCGCTGCGGCTACCCACGCGTCAAGGGTGAGCGCGCCATCCTCCGGGACATCTTCTTCTTCCTCCTCCTGCTCTGTAGCCTCGCCTTCGAGCGAGAGGCCGTTCGGCCGTCCGTCATGGCCGTGCGATTTCGAGCACGCGCGCGTCGCCGTGCGTCCTCCCCTTCGGTCTCCAAGCACACGCGCGAGTTCGTCCACGCACCCACACTCGTTTGCACCCACGCACACCCACGGAGCGCCGCCAGAACCAGGCCGTCACCGGCCGTTGCTCTCCGTCGGGCACGGCCACCGTGTGATGTTCTTCAGTTTCGTCAGTTAGGACCGCGCGAGTTAGCTCTTATTTCATCAGATCTGTATACTAGCACTCACACCGCACCACCCCAGGGGCTAGCACGCCGCGCACCCGCTCGCGAGGTCGCGAGTTCGAACCCCAGCGGCGCGCTGCCTTTTCGATTTATTTTGCACGCTGACAGGTGGGCCCCACAGGTCAGTGACCGTGGTGGCCAGCGCAGCCTCACTCAGCCCAGTCTGCGCCAGCGATGCGCTATGGCCCGCACGTCAGCAACTGGGGCTAGGCACGGGCTCGGTGCAAATCGTTTCGTTAGTTTTTCAGGAAAATAAAATAAACAGCCAGATTCAAATATAAATTTGTAAAATCCATAACTTTTTAAATACTTGTCCAAAAATTACAAATAAGATACCAAAATGTTCAGAAAAATAAAGCCTGTCTTTTGGTGTAATTCACCTATCCAAATAAATTAGTTTATTTGATGTTTTATTAAAATAAAGAAAATGGCAGAATATAAAACAGATTTGGAAAATTTACATCTTTAAAAATAAGGATCCAAAAATTAAGTTTGACCTATTAAAATGTTTAGCAAGTGATAACCTTCATATTCCACCTTGTTTCCAAACATGGATAATTATTTTGTAGTGTTGTTTAAAATAAATTAACAAAAGGGCATATTGAAAAAGGATTTTATAAATTAATCCGTAATGATTCGTGGGGTGAATCCAATTGGCTTGTCTTCTGTATGCTTAGGGTTACATGTTCCTAGCACGGGTATAATATTGGACTACTGAGTAGTATAATATCCTCGTACGTGTAGATCCTAGTTGTTGCTCGAACGATTAGTTTAATGCTTACGTTTTGTTACTTGTCTGTATACCACTGGTGGATTGGTTTGCTTATTGATTGTTGTGTCATTCTCACGTTTGCGACGCACATTGTGTCTTTGTACTTACGTCAATCAGCCAATACCCTGTGCGACCACATTTACCCACATATGGGAAAGGGCTTGGTCATATAGTTTGCTCATATTAGTATGGGATACCTCATCCACGGAGATGACTCCGTTATGCATGAGGGGATGGTTTGATGAACTACCCCTGACCTGGGTCCTCGCTCAAACTCTATGAAAAGATAAGGAGGAGGATAGAAGGATGTCCCCTATACACCGCCAGACAAAACTATGAGTCCTCACACTTAGATCCCGACGGGCTGGGTTAAGTGTTGATGGAAACTATCATATGGGCAGGTTCCTATACTAGCATGAGCAAAAGACAGACTAGGATCGGTGTCTCAACTTCGCATACACCTTGTATGGCGAGACGTGGCAGACACGATGAGTTGCCGGATGGATGTGGGAAAAGCGTGCTACCTCTGCAGAGTGTAAAACTATTCGAATAGCCGAGTCCTCGGATATGGACAGTTGAAAGACCCTACTTTGACCATGTGCAAGTTTTGGAAAAGAATTGAGTTTTAAAAAGAAAAGGAAGTGGAGAATGACCCATACACCTATACCAACGGATCGGTATGAGGTTGTTGGGGACCATGAACCATGACGGGTTATGGTCTGAAAAAGGAGGAGTTTTGGAGAAACAGATAAAATGGTGATTTTCCGAGAAAATGTTTATTAAAGAGACTTCTTACCTTTTTCAACAAAGATGTCTTTTTGGGAAAAAGTTTTAAAGAGACTTCTTACAAAGGCAGATTTATGGGAAAAGTTCTAAAAACCTTCTTTCTTTTTTTAATAAAGATATAGAGGTTTCAAAACAAAGTTTTATTAAACAAAGGTCTATCCTTCCCTTTTCAACAAGGAAGTAGAGTTTTCAAAGCAAACGAAGTTTTATTTAAACAAATAAAAGAGTAGTATATGCTCATGTTGGGGTAGTTTGCGAGTACGTAAATGTACTCATGGCTGTGTCCCTGGATATTCCCATGTCCAGAGTTCAAGAAGAAGTATGCTGAAGACCGAGAGACCGATGACGTCTTTGCGAACTAGGGCGCTTCTCAGTCAGCTGCCTGTCGGGTCGTGGTTAGAATTTGAGGTCTACTACGCCCTAGCTTCCGCTGATTATCTTGGTTGGCCCATGAAGGCACCTATGTAAGACTTGGTCTAAATAACCATTTATGTAAGACTTTAATTCAGTACTGTAATGGATGTAAACTTTGGTATTCAGTTCGGATTATGTGCAACGACAGACTGATCACGGGATCGTTGTGTTATGCATAATCGGGTATTTCGGACGGCTAGTCCGGGGTCCCCACATTTAGATTGTGCTGTGTAGCCTGTCGTCTGCAATCTTGTTGCTGCTGGCAAGGCTTATGTTCAAATGGAGGAAGAACGAGACTCTCTTCGCTCCGGCTTGGAACAACTTAGTCGTAAGTTATGCTGGTCTTCTTTAGGTTTATGCACCAATTTTGGTTTATGCTGTAACTAAGCTAGTCCTTGACCATTTCAGGCGACAAGAGCGTAGCTGAGAAGCAAGCAGCCGACCTGGAGAAGCAGTTGAAGGTTTTGGAGACCCAGCTTGCTGACCAGCAATTCCACTCAAAGAAGGAGCTAGACGAGGCCCGAGCCTCGGCTACTTTCCGCGAGAAGGAGTGCGCTAAGTGGGTGTCCAGTCTTGCGCGTGCCTTGGGAGGTTAGTGAAAAACCTCCTTCTTACTTGTGCCTTTCTCTACTTTCTCTTTTGCTAATCTCTCGCATGCTTTTCGTTTGCTCTTGCTTCTGCAGATATGGCGAGTGACGACTTGTCGCTTGAGCTTGCGTTCGAAAAGTTGGACGCCGCCATTGTGCAGACGAATGGGTCCTTGGCTACCTCCACCAGCACTCTTGGCGCCGTGTTGCAGGAGGTGCTTACTTCGCATGAAGTTCCTGCGTCTGCCCAAGGATTTGCTGATGTACTTGGCCCTGTATCCGCGACTATGGCGGCCTTCGCTCGCGACCTTACGATACGCGGCTCGGAGTCCACCCTCAAGCTGCTCCTTGATAGTGGCATGTTGATTTACTACGAGGCTATCCTATTTGACTTTCCCAATTGGCCAGATGGGCAGCCAATGTCTTTGAGGGGTGTGACCAAAGCTGCCACGCGACTATCTGCTCTGTGTATTGACACCATGGAGCGTAGATCTGATGCCATCGAGGCTCAGTCGAAGTCGAAGTCGTGTAGGGCTAGGTCCGAGTCGTTGTCTCGCGCCTAGGTTTTGTCATTTGCCAGTTTGTAATTATAATTCTCACACATCATGTGTGCTTTTGCTACTTGTGCCCTGACATGAATGCCATGACATGTTTATGCTTGTTTTGCTTGTTCTCTTCTGCGTCATCTTGATTTGTATCTTGCTCTGAATGTTCTTATGCTTGTGATCTTCTCAGCCAGTTGATGACAACCTGGCCGGTTCTTCCCAACCTGAACCTGATACTCGATCCCCTGCTCAAGTGAGAAATGATGCGCGGGTGCTAGCTTATGCAAAGAATCGGGTGGCAAAACTGGAGCAGGAGCTGAAAACTACCCAAACCGATTTGAAAATACTCAAAGGGCTGCCAGCTTTTGCCACCCAACGAGAAGAATATGTTCTAGCTAAAGTCGAGATCATTAATCGCCGGCTTGACGATAAGGGCCGTTCTTTTGTACGATGCTTTGTTTGTTTCTTCTCTACTGTGATGAACCAGTACTTGGCCTCCTGTAGTTCTTGTGTCTAACTACAAAGATGAAGAAAAGCGAGTCAAGGAGCGTTTGGACAATGCGACTGAAGACCCCACGACCGGCCGTCAGCATTTTTGCTTGGACAGATACCGTGGCAGCAAGCTTGCTATACTGAAAGATCGTGCGTTTCGCGGCGCAATCCTACTCGAGCGGTGTCGTGCAGCATTTATGCACATCAACCACTACTTGTTTCCGACTGGAGCATAGCCGCAAGGTATCCACGCCCTGGTTGATATTTTTTATTCTGTAGATTCCATCCGTGAGGCAATAACTCAGAAGATTGTGCTTGGAGCGAACGCTGCCTTTGCCTATCTTCGTAGTCAGCGACCGGCTCTGCAGATTTCTTCTCCTGCGATTGGCTTCCGGCTAGACCAAGACTACTTAGATGGAACATCAGCTTCGGCCAAGATACTGGTGGAGCGTTGCTATGACCAACTCGTTGGCTCTAACTTGCATTTGAGGGATGAGCCTTTGTAAATATATGGATATGTATAGCCAAAGTGTATGTAAAAAAACAGCCCCCGAGTCTATCGAGTGGGGTTTATGAAACATAGTATCTTATTTTATTTGTGTAATTACCCAGCCCCTGAGCCTGTCGGGTGGGGCGTATGAAACAAAGTAGATAAGTAATTATGCGAGCATCCAGCCCCCGAGTATATTTGAGTGGGGTGTATGAAGTAAGATACTTATGTATTTGTGTATTTGGCTAGCCCCCGAGCCTGTCGGGTGAAGCTAAGTTTGTTGGTATGGTACGGCACCCCAGCCCCCGAGTACTCGGGTGGAGTGTAATAATGCGGTAATTTATGAGAATAAAGTATGCGAAGAATTTTTGGAGGTTTATCTTTCTTTATTCCAGATACTGACCAGCAAGCCGCCTTATTAAAAACTTCCACTCCCCTTTGGTACCCTAGTAAGGGAAAGAGTGCGTCTGAAACCTGCTGGCCGTTTGACATTGTGCTCTATTACATTGGTCGACTAAGAAGCCTAAGCATAGAAGCGACGCAAGTGCGCCACATTCCAAGGATTGTGCGATAACTCTCCAGATTGTGCGTGCTTCAGTCGATAGGCTCCACCATCGATGACTTCCGTAATGATGAAGGGTCCTTCCCATGGGGATGCAAGCTTGTGCACTTTCTTCTGCTTTAGTCGAAGTACCAAGTCTCCTACAAGGAATGACCTTGTCCGCAGTCGTCGACTATGGTAGTTGCGGAGATCCTACTGGTAAACAGCAGCGCGAGCAAGGGCTCTATTTCGTGCTTCTTCCAGTAAGTCGACTGAGTCTTCAACTGACTCGTTCGCGTCGTCTTCGTCGTACACTTCAACTCTGGGTGCGCTAAACTTCACCTCTAGAGGCAGTACTGCTTCTGCGCCATAGACCATAAAAAATGGTGTAAATTGAGTTGATGCGTTGGGAGTTGTGCGCAGGCTCCATAGTATTGCAGGGAGTTCATCTACCCAGGCACCCGCGGCCCGCTTTAGTGGTACCAGTAGCCTTTTCTTGATGCCCGTACAGACAAGGCCATTGGCCTTTTCGACTTGTCCGTTGGACTGTGGATGCGCGACTGACGCGTAATTGAGTGTGATATTCCACTCTTTGCAGAAGGACTGGAACTCCTCGGCTGTGAAGTTTGTACTGTTATGTGACACCCCAAAATCGGTACTATGTAGATTTAAGCGATCCCGCCGAAATCCGCATAATAACGATCTTAGGTCGCCCACCAGACATAACGTACACGCCGAAACATGCGCGTCATGTGGGTGGAATTGTGATAACATTACAATAGTTCCGAAAGATCCACAACAACAACAGATATATATACAACACGACTCCAACGAGTCAAGAATACAGAAGATACAATAGATGCAATACAAAGATACAAAGCAGAGCAGAAGCAAAATAGTATCCGACTACGGATAAGATGCAAATTGGACTAAGAGTCCTGAAGATAAGCGATGGCGCCACATCCCTGCCCAGCCCAAGCCGGAGGGATTCCCAAGCTAACGTCGTCAGACTTCAAACCTGTTGACTGCACATAAAAGAACAGCCCAAAGATGGGTCAGGGCACTCCCTGGCAAGCAAAATCAACCTGTTTACTTTCTACAAGATCCCCCAAAATATAGGGTAGGTGGACTTAGCGGCAGCAGCACTAACAACCTAATAGAGACACGCTACAACATCCGTCTAATTAGAGAGGGATAAGAGAGCGCAAAGTAACCAACTACTACTAACACCAAACACAACCCAATCCCGGATTCACCCCTCAACCAAGTATGAGGAAGCAATCAAGGAAACTCACACAGTAGGCAGTTTTAATTACCAGTTATTGTGAAAGTAATTTTATATTACTACTCAAATTAATTAGCATTAATTAGGTGTAAGTTGTCTATGATCTTGTTAGCCAACATCTACACCAAGTTGTCCATAACCGCGGACGCGGCTCATCGATAAGATGGTACCCTGCAGGGATGCACTACTGTACCCATACACGTTCGATCAACCCAATCAAAAACATTAGGGCTTCTCAACACGACTCGTTCCTTCACTACAGCAAGTCCAAGTGCCACCCATATGAGTTGTTACCCGCGTCAAGAGTCCGACCGATACCTCAATTGCGGACTCATTAGTTTGCGACTATGCGCTAGGCGGCTCAAACCACAGTAGGAACTGTCCGCTTCGCGTCATACCACCCCTATATGACCCCCCATATCACATAACCTCTCATCATCATCATCATCATCGTGCACATGCATATGAGCAAATGGAAAGCCCGAACTACTTCGGCACCTGGACAAGCCGAAGATCCGTTCAAAGTCGATGGGGGTTCCATAGGACCTCCCACGACTGGTTAGTGCGCTCGGACTTGGATTCGAGGACAAGAACTGAGTTCCTAGTTCGACACTTAGCAGAAGAAAGCACCTCGCAAGGCCTTCCGCCGGTGCCTTATCTTTTAGTTATAATACCCAACATAAGATAGCATTTTATTAAGGGAGAACAATCTATCATACTAAGCATGTGAAACATAAGACAGACAGACTCGCACAACCAACTCTAAGCATGCGCTACGACTCGCAAGGCCAACACATAAACATGCAATAGGTAATAGGTGGTGGGGGTAAAGCTGTGTAAGGCTGCAGGATAAACATGTGATGGGATCGCGACACAAGAATCGAATACTAGGCTAGCAGAGATCAACCACAAGAATGAAAGACAATGTACAGGTAAACAAGCAAACTTTGCTTGCCTTGAATCCCGCATGGAAGAAGATCTTGTCGTTGCTCACATCATCCCCACGTCTTATCCGCGAAGAAGCAACAAACACTGGAAAGCGTAAAAGATGCATCTTACTACTACGACAAAAGATCCAGCATGATCATGAGATGATGCATGACATGGCAATATGCAATATGAGATGCACTGAATCCAAATTAAGCGGAACCGGGATTCCGACAATTAATATTTAGATTCGAGTTATTTATCTAACCATCAATGTTAAATGTTCATTAACCTGGCAAGACATGGCATAGATGATCTAGTCAAATTAAATGGAATGGGGCAACAATAATTAAATACCCAACACCTTCCATATTTAATTACTTAGATGAATGAATTACCTAAGCACAACTAAAACAAAATGCAAACATGAGCATATGAATGGCATATTAATGTTTATTACATTTTGTTGATCACATAGATATAAAGTTTATATTATCTGGAGTTATAAAACAATAGATATAGTATATACAAGATTTGTAGAATAAAATAACAGAAAAGAAAAAAAAAGAATTAAAGGGGTGGGAAAGGTTCGGCAGGGATTCGAACTTGGGTCTGCTACATACATAAACAGAGCACATCAACTGGGCTGGATCACAATTGGTGTTTGCAACTGAACCGAAATGATATTGTACTGTAGCAGCGACGCCGGGAGCGGAAAAAAAGGAGTTGTTTGCATCGGGGGGGGGGGGGGGGGGGGGGGGTTGATCTCACGATAGGCGACGGTAACTGAACCAACGGAAAAGATTCAGACTTTCACAGGCGGACGCGATGACGAACTGCAGCGAGCGCTGCTGGTCTCCTTGTGTGTCCGGGAGACCGAGTGTGCAGGTGAGTGCGCAGGGTGCTGGTGCGTTCAGGGGGTGTGGGATGTTGCTCGTGAGGAGCGGGTCCAGGGCAAGGAGCCGCGCAGCTCGAGCACGAGCTCGCTACAGAGCATCCATGGCGGACGGAGATGGAGGTGGACGAATTCGTCCAATCCGACAACAATTCGAAGGGGGAAGAGAGGGAATCGGACGAGGGGCTCACGGTGAGGGTTCCGGAGGAGTCGTTCGTGCTCGGCGAAGAACTCGTCGGTGACCGTCGGGGAAAAAGATGACGCCGGCGGCGTCCACGGCGTTCCTGGCTCGATTCCTCCCGCGTGCACGAACTGGACGATGAGGCGCAGCTCCAGGGGGTTTCCACGGTGCTTCGTCGGTGCCGGAGTGGCGGCACAGCGGCGAGGTGGTGTTCGGTGGTGAGGAAACAGAGGAAGAACAGAGGAAGGACGAAGAGAGAGTGGCGGCGGCGGCGGAGAGAGAAGAGAGGGGAGCGAGCTAGGGTTCTGGAGGACGGGCTATAAAGGGGAGGCGAGGGAGAAAGTGGGAGGTGGGGGCGACATGTAAGTCACTAGAGGAGGTCACGCACACTGCGTGCTTCTTCTCGTGCTCTCTGTACGGAGGAGGAAGGCGCTGGAGTTGGGCCAGATCGTGGGCTTCGACCCTTTAGGAATTTCTGGAATTTGGAATAACCAGAAAAAGAGAAAGAGAGAAAGATAAAAGAAAATAGAAAAGAGGGAAAGAAAGGAGAGGAGCAAAGATTTGCAAAACAAAGATATAGTTGCACCAAATAATATTTTTGAGTTTTACAAATTATGCAAGGTGAAAATATGCATGATGGTGTCATGATGATGCGAAAAGAAAAACAAACAATTTCTAATTTGGGAAATCCCGGGGCGTTACATGTTATCAGTGATGATGCTGTTTGGAACGCCAAAGCCATACACGATGGATTTTATGAAGTTGACTGCTGTAGCGGCAGTCGAGCTTGTGATTGGTACTGCTTCAATCCACTTCGTGAACATGTCTACTACAACCAGTAGATGAGTATGTCCTCCAGGCGAAGAATTTTTTAGGGGTTCCACCATGTAGAGCCCCCACTAGGCGAAGGGCCATGCCAAAGGTATGGTCTTTAATGCTACTGCGAGTGCATGTGGCTTGGTGGCGAATTTCTGACACCCGATGCACCTTTTGACTATGTCTTTTGCATCCTTGAGTGATGTGGGCCAGTAAAACCCTGCTCGGAAGGCTTTGGCTCCAAGTGATCGACTGCCGGCGTGGTGCCCACATGTACCTGCATGTATGTCGCGAAGTACTGCTTTGCCATCTGTCGGAATATCGCCTCTGAAGAAGCTATGAGAGAGTATCGAACACTGGGGCCTTAGAGCGTTGCCTCTGACCTCACGAAGCTCGACGAAGGAGATGAAGAACACTGCAGATATTGACACTTTGTTTACCCAGGTTCAGGCCACAGCGGAGGTGAATGCCCTACTCCTGCTTGATTGTATAGCTTGGTAGAACACAAGGAGCTACAATGGTGAACGCTTAGGGTTTCTAGGGTTTGCGTACACAATGTTACTCCCTCTGCCGGGCCGGCGGCTTCCTCCTTTTATAGGCGGCGAACGGCCTTGGCTTTCAAACTCCACGGCGGGACGCTCCCGCAAGCTTCCAAGAGAAACCCTGCTCCTTTGTGGCTGCTTTGGCAAAGGTAGCCGACCAGATCAGGCATACGGCCCTGCTCTGCTGCTCGGTTGTTGTCTTCTTCTCCTACACTTTAGTCCCTGCCCCTGTAGCGCAGGTCTAGACGTCCTCAGTAAAGAGGAAAGCGGGGCCGAAGAAGAGACGACGATGGCGGTCGGTGCCGTCTTGCACCGAAATGGCAAGTCTTGGAGGCACGACCCTGTGTGGTCATGCCGGTCCCCTTTCTATATCACGAAAGAGGCAAGTAGTGGGGGCCGTCGCCCTGTTCGGACGACGAAGACCGGTACCAACAGGGGGCCCGCCGCCCTGGCGTCGCACGTGGAGGGGGAGGCGACGCGCTCCGCGGGGGTCGTCCGGGTGTTATCATCGTGAGGGCGCCTCAGGGGGTCGGGGCCTCCCGAGGCGACTATGCTTGACGGGGAAACGTTGCCCCTTTGAGGCTTCATGACCCTGGTGTTCTCTTCAGGCCACAAGAAGCATCTAGTCTACTCAGTGGACCAAAAGGGTGACTTACCTCCGAAGGAAAAACGGGCCTCCATACCCCAGGATCCATTGGCCCGACAGTAGACCCCGAGCCCGCGGAGAGCACGGCCCGCTTTGGGGAGACGGATCGCCGTGGGGCTAAAACGGTAATTTTCTGGAGGAGGGTGTGATGATGAAGGCTTTGACAGGTGGCGAGAGACGGCCGGTCTTCCCTCTGACGTGGCGACGACATACGGGGAATCGTGGTGATGATGGCTGGGAATCGTGGAGGCGACCGTAACGTCCCATCCGCGGCAGTGGGCGGTTTTTACTCATGCCCGGCTCCTCGGTTTTCGCCCGCGTCGGCCCCGAGAAGCGATGCCTCTCTGCCTGGCCTTAAATAGGGCCGAAGGAGCACCCCTCTCCGTACCCTGCTCCTTGTTCCACCTTCCGCTTTACCCCTTCCCTCCTCACACACAATGGTTCGCCTCCCCCGATGCTTTACCCACGTGGTCGGCGACGACCCGGTGAAAGGCTTCTGGCTGCGCCTGGAAGGGTGCCGCAAAGGCCCTTCGTGGTGCGAGGCCGGGAGGAAGGACGACGACGCTATCTTCCCGTTGCGCTGGTGGAGGACCTTCGCCCGCATCCACTGTATCTGGGTGCGGAGCTACCTGACCTTCAAGTTTTTTGGGGGAGACACCTTCCTCGTCAAGCTCTTTGAGGATAGCGGGGGCACGCTATCCTGTTGTCCGGGGAGTGGGAGCAGCAGCTCGTTCACGGCTGATGATACCAGCAGCGAGAGCCTCAACGACGACGGCGACGACTCCGACGAGGACCCGAGCCTCGCGACGGTGAAGCAGGAGGAAGATTCTGGCTAGGCGCTCCCTCCTCGCTTAGTTGGTGATGAGCTCGCTCCCTCGCCCGCGATCTGCTCGGCAGGCCAGTAGGCCTCGACCTTGATGCCGGCGGCCTTCACCACCATGGCGATCCTCCCTTCCTTAGGATAGGTTAGGTCCATTTGTTATCCATGGAATATTTGAAAGAAATGTTAATGAAGAGAAAACATCCCTTTCCAGGCCCTGGTTCGCCGTGCTACCGTGTTGTTTGTCCTTGGTTAGATGAGATCTGTTTTTGTAGTGCTGGGATGATGTGCCTTCACGACGTCGGGTCTCGCGAGAGGTACGGACGCCCTGGTGCGGTCTTGATCTTAACAGGGGAAAAACTGGGGGTTTTCCTCGTGAAGGCCTCGGCGGGTTTCCTGTATGTAGGAAAAAGAGAAGAAAAGTCTCGAGAAGCACCAAGGACCATGATGAGGCGGCATGTGTGAGGGAAAACCCCAGCCGTCGCGCTCGGCCTTATTGGGTTTTTCGGTGCTGCCAGGCCCGACCTGACATGGACACCGTGCTTGCCGAGATTTTCAAACGATAAACCTCGAGAGGCACCAAGGACCGTGATGAGGCGGCATGTGTGAGGGAAAACCCCAGCCACCGCGCTCAGCCTTATTGGGTTTTTCGGTGCTGGCAGGCCCGGCCTGACATGAACACCGTGCCTGTCGAGGTTCTAAGGGATTTTTGAGAGCACCAAGGACCTGTGTGTGAGGCGGCAAGTGTGGGGCAAGCCCATTCCACCGGTACTCAATCTTCTTGGGTTTTTCAGTGCTGCCAGGCGGACCCGTACATTGACACCGTGCTTAAAGAGGGTTTCTTCCAAAAGTGCCGTGTGAGTTTAAAGCACCAAGGACCTTTGTATGAGGCGGCATGTGTGGGGCTAGCCCATTCCACCAGCGCTTGGTCTTGTTGGGTTTTGCAGTGCTGCCAGGACGATTCCCGTACATAGACACCGTGCCTCAGGAGGATAGCACCAAGGGCGTTGATGAGGTGGCATGCGTGGGAGCTGGCCCATCCACCATGCTCAGCCTTGTTGGGTTTTGCGGCGCCGTTGGGCAGACTCTGGCCCAAGCAGCCACCGTGTCTAGCCCCCGCTCACGTGGTACTTAAGGGGAAACATCAAAAACCAAGAGATCAAAAACCAAGAGATCGAGAAGTGCTTACCGAGGGGTCTGCGCCTTAGTGCTAAAAAACAAATAGTTCATTACATGGTGTCATTCGTGTCGGGGCACGCGGACTCACGGGCGCTGAGGTCACGCGGTGCCTCCTTTCCCAAAAACTTCCTGCTGAGGCGGGTGCGAGCCTGGTGTTGCGGCGGATGCGAGGCCCTCATGCGTAGAACTTGCGGAGGTGCTCGATGTTCCACGGGTTTGTCACGGTGACACCCTCCATCGTCTCCAACCTGGCGGTGCTTGGGCAGGCGATGCGCGCGATCTTGAATGGTCCTTCCCACATCGGTGACAGCTTGTGGAGGCCTTCCCTGGACTGGATCCTGCGCAGAACAAGATCGACTACCTCGAGAGTTCGACGTCGTATGTGTCGGCTGTGGTACCGGCGCAAGTCCTGCTGATAGCGCGCCGCTCGGAGTATGACGCGATGCCGGGCCTCTACCAGGAGGAGCAGGTCTTCCTGTCTCAGCTCGTCCTGGAGAGCTTCCTTGAAAGCCAGCACGCGGGGCGACCCATGCTTGAGCTCGGCAGGCAACACCGCTTCGGCTCCATAGACGAGGGAGAAAGGTGTCTGACCTGTGGGCTTGGTGGGTGTCGTCGGATTGTCACGGCAGCTGTTTCCGGGTGGAAACTTTGAGATGAGGGGCAAGGCGACTCTGGTGTTCAGGAGATTATCTAGATCTACGGTGGAAGATGTTTTTTACCCAAGTTCGGGTCCCCTCGGTGCAGGATCCCTACGTCTTGCTATAAATCACTAATATCATAATATGTTAGAGGGTGCGCCAATGGCGAACGCCGGGTTTAGATGACTCCGGCGTGGGAGCTCTCTCTTGGGAGCTCTCTCTATTATGTCTATCTTATTCGGCCTATGGCTTATCGTAGCCTCTCTTAACTTATCTCTCTATGACCTAGGAGCCCGCTTATAAAGACATCCGGGTCTCCTGGTTTACATGGTAAGACTACTTGGAGTTCTACTCTAACTCGTCTTGTCTTTCGTATCCTCCAAGTCTTGGACTCCGTGATGCGTACTGCCTCCGGGTCTTCTAGAGCCTTCCTTACTTAGGCTGGGTTACCGACAAGCTCTCCGGCCCATCCTTGAAACCCGACCATGCTTTCCTTACTTAGGATGGGCCTACCGGGTTATGATCCCCCCAACAGTAGCCCCCAGGATAACTTGGACATCAGACTTGGCTTGCTTCACCTTGCACTCTTGGGCATAGTCTTGGGGAAGCCGTCACTTCCTTTGTCCGGGTTATCATCTGAAAAAACAATAACAATCATCAAGCAAGCAGGCTCTCGGGTATCAGTTTGGCCGGCTCTTGCTGGCGGCCCGTTCATAACCCAGCCATCGCTTTGCGACTTTCATCTCTAGGACTTTGGATATGAGCTTAGTTTGCTCTCCTTCGTGACCGTGATCTTGATCATCATGTTCCGGATGGAGCCGTTAGCTCAATCATCCAGGTTAATCTTCTGAAATAAGATAAATACTTTGGACTAGGAGTCCAAGTTAATTAAATCACGGGGGCCGACTCTCCTTGGCGTCCCTCCTCAGATAAACATGTTTTCTTCAACCTGGGTTCATCTGACCCGTACTTGATTAAGCCTGCTCATGCGGAGGCTATGCTGAAGGATGCTCCAGATATTTATGATCCGGACTTGAGAAGACCTACTCATATGGAGGCCGTGCTGAAGGATGCTCTAGGTATCTATAACCCGGGATTGATGCAGCCTACTCACACGGAGGCTTTCATTTAAGACCCGGTTTTGAAGTCCCCCGTGCGAAAACCTCCAGCTTATTCTTGGGACCCGAAATTTATTTTGATACTTCACCTCGGGGAATATTACTTCCCTAATCTAGCCCCCAAGTGCCGGGTTGTTGCTCGCAGCAACCTGGAACTTCAAATTTCTTACTTTAATGGCTTTTGAGCTTCAAACTGAGTAGCCCCCAAGAGCCGGATCTGCAGCTTGCTGCGTTCCGGGTCTTCTTGTAGGCCTTTGAATATATAATACCCAGAAATCTTCAAACTGAGTAGCCCCCAAGAGCCAGATCTACTGCTTGCAGTGTTCCGGGTCTTCCTTGAGAACTGATAGCTTCAAATTGGGTAGCCCTCAAGTGCCGGGTTCTAGCCTGCGTCAACCTGGGACTTATAACAATTTGAGCATAACTGATTTTTCTGATGAGTAGCCCCCAAGCGCCGGGTCTGCTGCCTGCAGCTACTCGGAGTTCTCTAAGTTTCATAGTACCAAGTTATTCTGATGGTGTACGCGCACCCTGAGAATTTGCGTTATTTGATGAACGTTATCTGTCTTTCTGCAAATCCTTTTGGTTTAGATGACCCTTTTGGTTTGCTTGAACTATAAGCCGGCTTTCGCATGGATTTTTCCTGTCGCCTCTTCTCTGATAAAAACAGGGTCAAACAAGTCCCAATGGGCATCATAGCTGATTGAATTTACAGGTGAGCAAACAGGCCATATAAGTGCGAGTCACATCAAGCTTAAGTTAGAAAACCAAGAATATAGTGGCTCTGATATTGGCCGGATCATGAGATTGTAGATGTACCTTTTTTTAAGTAATCAGCCCCCATGACCAATGTGGCTTTTTGCCGGGTCTTGAGTTTGTAACTGCGCTATTTAAGCGATCAGCCCCCAAGACCTCAAATTTGCCATATTGCGAAGCATTCTCGGGCAAAGCTAACCGAAGTTGCGAAGCACTCTTGGGCGAAGCTAATATTTGGCTACAACGCACTCATGGGCATCGCTAACCGAAATTGCGTAGCACTCTTGGCGTTTGATGATGCATAAGTCGGATTATGGCAATAGAGCCGGAGCATGACGATGGCGCTTTAATAGCAATCTTTGTTATTAAGAAATCCATTGCGAGATAGATAACTCGACTTTGATAAATCCATTTGCAGAATTTGATAGCCCGACTTTGAAAAATCCATTTGCGGGAATTCGATAGCCCGACTTTGAATAATCCATTTGCGGGAATTCGATAGCCCGACTTTTGATAAATCCATTGATCATATAAATACTCTTCAATGCTTGCGAAGCACTCATAGGTCTCGCTAAGTAATGTAAGGGCTGAGAGATGTTTCATGGATCGTCCTCCAATATGTTTCACGTGTGGGATTCAGTGTTTGTAACCCGAACGTCCTCACACGCATCTTTTAGGCAGTTGGATCCATATCTTCAACACAGCGATTGTCTGAATGTTGTTGACGTTGATGATGCGCCGACTGTAGTACGGCGATTATACTCCGATGCTGAAATGAGTAATCCGCGATGATAATTAAACCGGGGCGCGGTGATGAACATGCCGCGATGGCAATTTAAGATGGAGGGCGAAGAATAAGACGTAACTGGCGGATTCTTTTTCTAATACCCGTCATTGTAGCTATTCAAGCATATGTACGTGACGTGAGTAGCACTCATGTAATGCAAGGGCAACTCTCCGGCTCATGCTTTATTTCTTTTTCCTTGCTCTATGGACCACATGAATCCTTGTTCTTCCACGACTGGCTCTTTTCTGGCCGGCTTTCCTTCGTGACGACCGGCTCTTCTGCGGCTTGCAACGACGATCTGGGACCGTTAATAACAATCTCAAGTAAGCCGGCTGTTGAATCCTTTATCGCGCTGAGATGCGCTTGTGGCTAGCATCCGGCTCGTATTCTTATTTCTCCTTGGTACTGGCTCCAATGATCGATCCCATGTGGTGGTAAATTAGGGTTTTGATATCCTTGGCCACTTATTCTCTCATTGCCCAGGTACAGACTTGTGGTATTTGAAGATCGGGCTCAGCAATGTCCAGCTTTGTATTTCTTTTACTCACATGATCCGTTTTGATTGTTGCTTCGGAGTCGGTAATTTCCTGCCTGCTTTTCTTGTACACCTATCCATATTGGAGACGATGGCGGGCAACTCAAACGCGGGCAACTCAAACGACTATCGATTGAAAACCGCGAACCGGCCGCCGATAATGATCACTTGTAAACCGAACGATGGACCTGTTCTCGCCGAGCCAAGCTAGCATCCGACTTGTACTTTTCTTTTGCGTAACGTTCTCTAGTGCTCACGGTCATGTTCGGACATCCTCCTGAGTCTCTTTCCTCCTGATATTTTATTAGATGTTGCAACCTTTTGAAAGGTGATCCGGCAAATTTATGAATCCCAGCTCTTCCTATTCTACGATCAGCACGCGCGGCTCTTGACTGTCATCTATTAATACGCGTAAACACGACCCGTCATGGGAACTGCCGGCTTTAATGGATGCCGTTCTTGACGAGCTATTTGATTTTGCTTCTTTCCTCCTTGATTTGCTAGATTCGTCAGTGTGTACGTGAGCCGTCCTGTCTTTGCTTGCCCGAGCCAGCCGCCCATATACACGCAACTTTTATCTTGAATATTTAATCGATCTGCATACGACTTCAAGCAGTACTGTCATGCCTTCTCATTTCCGATCTATAATCAGATAGGAACTCATACCCGTCGTTGGTGCCAATAATTCTCGACGGATTAAACTCGTCGCCGAAATCTCCAGATCCATAGACGCGGTTCCTTGACGTTCGAAGTGCAAAAGCTCTGCCGGGTCTTTGGGTCTTCGCTCTCCAAGGCCGGCTCCTCTACTGCCGGCTTACAAAATAAATGGTTGGCTCTTCTTGTTGGTTGGTGAAGATTTGATCGATAACTGGTTTCTCTATCCCTCATCGAGCTTCTCCCTTGAACATGACACACTTGGCCGCAGGCCCCACGGTGGGCTCCAACTGTCGTGGGATTGTCACGGCAGATGTTTTCGGGTGGAAACTTTGAGTTGAGTGGCAAGGCGACTCTGGTGCTCAGGAGATTGTCTAGCTCTACGGTGTAAGATGTTTTTTACCCAAGTTCGGGTCCCCTCGGTGGAGGATCCCTACGTCTTGCTATAAATCACTAATATGATAATATGTTACAGGGTGCGCCAATGGCGATCGCCGGGTTTAGATGACTCCGGAGTGGGAGCTCTCTCTTGGGAGCTCTCTCTATTATGTCTATCTTATTCGGCCTATGGCTTATCATAGCCTCTCTTAACTTATCTCTCTATGACCTATGAGCCCGCTTATAAAGACATCCGGGTCTCCTGGTTTACATGGTAAGACTACTTGGAGTTCTACTCTAACTCGTCTTGTCTTTCGTATCCTCCAAGTATTGCACTCCGTGATGCGTACTGCCTCCGGGTCTTCTAGAGCCTTCCTTACTTAGACCGTGTTACCGACAAGCTCTCCGGCCCATCCTTGAAACCCGACCATGCTTTGCTCTACATGGGCCTACCGGGTTATGATCCCCCCAACAGTGGGGGTGGTGCGGATGGACCACAACACCGCTGGTAAGTCCTCGATCCAGTTCTTACCGCAGGCCTTCAGTTTTCTCTTGAAGCTCCGGGTCTTGAGCCCTTTCAAGACCTCCGCGTTGGCACGCTCTGCCTGGCCGTTGCTGCGTGGGTACGCCACGGAGGCGTAGCATATCTTGATGCCGAGATCCGCGCAGTATGACCTGAAGAGTCCGCTAGTGAACTGCGAGCCGTTGTTTGTGATGATGCGGTTGGGGACACCGAAGGGGCACACGATCCCTCTGATGAACTTGACAGCGGACCTAGCAGGTATGGTGCCCACCGCTTCAACCTCGGCCCACTTCGAGAACTTGTCAATGGCCACGTAGAGGTAGCGGTAACCTCCTTGAGCTCTGGGGAATGGTCCCAGGATGTCCAGTCCCCATACCGCGAAGGGCCACGACAGTGGGATAGTCTGCAACTCTTGCGCTGGCAGGTGGATTTGTTTTGCATGGAACTGGCACGCATCGCATTCCCTCACGAGGTCCGTTGCATCTTGCAGGGCTGTGGGCTAAAAGAAACCGCTCTGGAATGCCTTAGCTACCAGGGTGCGGGAAGAGGAGTGATGTCCGCAATCCCCGCTGTGGATGTCCTTGAGCAGATCCTGACCTTCGCTGATGGCGATGCACTTGAGGGCTTCCCTGTTGGGGCGTCGCCTGTACAACGCGTCATCCTTGAGGTGGTACAGCTTGGCTTGGCGAGCCACGCGCTCAGCCTCTTCCTCTGCTGCGGGAAGGTTCCCTTCTTCGAGATAGAGCCGTATCTCTGCTATGTAGTCGTCCGCTTGATGCTCCGCTATTTATGTGGTGTTTGCCACTAAAGCTATGAGTTTGAAAATCCCTTTTGTTTCCAAAATACAAGTATATTATTTTGACACTCTATATGGAGATACTAGATGGAAATTATTTTTCAAACTATAGGATGGGAAAAGTATCGTTTACTCAAAACTCCTTTAAAATTATATGGATGGATTATGGTGTACCGAGATGTTGGTGTTGAAGTGGAAAAAAGGAGAATGGTGGTTTTGATAAAACGCACATTGTGTCTTTGTACTTACGTCAATCAGCCAATACCCTGTGCGACCACATTTACCCACATATGGGAAAGGGCTTGGTCATATAGTTTGCTCATATTAGTATGGGATACCTCATCCACGGAGATGACTCCATTATGCATGAGGGGATGGTTTGATGAACTACCCCTGACCTGGGTCCTCGCTCAAACTCTATGAAAAGATAAGGAGGAGGATAGAAGGATGTCCCCTATACACCGCCAGACAAAACTATGAGTCCTCACACTTAGATCCCGACGGGCTGGGTTAAGTGTTGATGGAAACTATCATATGGGCAGGTTCCTATACTAGCATGAGCAAAAGACAGACTAGGATCGGTGTCTCAACTTCGCATACACCTTGTATGGCGAGACGTGGCAGACACGATGAGTTGCCGGATGGATGTGGGAAAAGCGTGCTACCTCTGCAGAGTGTAAAACTATTCGAATAGCCGAGTCCTCGGATATGGACAGTTGAGAGACCCTACTTTGACCATGTGCAAGTTTTGGAAAAGAATTGAGTTTTAAAAAGAAAAGGAAGTGGAGAATGACCCATACACCTATACCAACGGATCGGTATGAGGTTGTTGGGGACCATGAACCATGACGGGTTATGGTCTGAAAAAGGAGGAGTTTTGGAGAAACAGATAAAATGGTGATTTTCCGAGAAAATGTTTATTAAAGAGACTTCTTACCTTTTTCAACAAAGATGTCTTTTTGGGAAAAAGTTTTAAAGAGACTTCTTACAAAGGCAGATTTATGGGAAAAGTTCTAAAAACTTTGTTTCTTTTTTTAATAAAGATATAGAGGTTTCAAAACAAAGTTTTATTAAACAAAGGTCTATCCTTCCCTTTTCAACAAGGAAGTAGAGTTTTCAAAGCAAACGAAGTTTTATTTAAACAAATAAAAGAGTAGTATATGCTCATGTTGGGGTAGTTTGCGAGTACGTAAATGTACTCATGGCTGTGTCCCTGGATATTCCCATGTCCAGAGTTCAAGAAGAAGTATGCTGAAGACCGAGAGACCGATGACGTCTTTGCGAACTAGGGCGCTTCTCAGTCAGCTGCCTGTCGGGTCGTGGTTAGAATTTGAGGTCTACTATGCCCTAGCTTCCGCTGATTATCTTGGTTGGCCCATGAAGGCACCTATGTAAGACTTGGTCTAAATGACCATTTATGTAAGACTTTAATTCAGTACTGTAATGGATGTAAACTTTGGTAGTCAGTTTGGATTATGTGCAACGACAGACTGATCACGGGATCGTTGTGTTATGCATAATCGGGTATTTCCGACGGCTAGTCCGGGGTCCCCACAGAGCTGGTATCAGAGCCATCCTGACTGTAACAGACCTTAGTTAGCATGGACGTTAGTTAGGAAAGAAATATTTTGTTAAAAATATATTGTTACCAAAAACATATTTTTATCTAAGGAAGTCCAAAAATGACTTCCACTCTTCTCACCTTCTCAAATATTTCCGAGTCTCGTCCCTCTATTTAAGGTCTTCTAAGGATTTCTCTAATCCCTCTTACCCGTTCAAAATACTTGACGATGAACCCAAGTGAGACCTAATTAGCTAGCACCTACAAGCAGAAGCTTCCATCACAAGTACTCAACATTCCACATCGAGGTGATTGATATGCAAATACCAATATTATCGATATCAACAAAGCAAGAGACCTCCGAAGACGTCAACTCAATATCAATAATTCCACTCAGCTACTCCTTCGATAATCTCAATTTCTCCAGCTGAAGACTAAGGCGACAAAGTGAAGACTTCACCAACCATATTTAAGCAAGGCCCATAGGAAAAACATATGATAGGAACCTCGGTTGTACTACCCGACTACCACGAGTATCAGACATCCTTTGGTACTAAATGTACCTTGTGTGCTCTTTGCTTATGTGCACTCTGCTTCTCTGTTGTTGTTTGAGACTTCTCTGTTTGGGTGTTGTTTTTCTTGTGCGTTCACAATCACGCCTTGATGGCAACACAAAGTAACCCAAAATTCTCTTTTTTATAAAAAAAAAACTCCTTTTCGTCACCCAACAAAAACTAATTTTTGACCTCTTCGCCATAGTTGCACCTTGTTGCAGATGTAAACCCTCTTAGGAAAATATTTTCCGGATACTTCCTCTTATCTCAACCGTCTCCCGATAAGAACTGACAGTTTCGCAAGATACAAAAGACCCCCTGTAACATCCCAAAACTTTGGTATGTTTAAAAATCACTAAAATTTAAAACTTTTGTTTTGAATAAATTGAAAACTTTAAAACATAATAAAACCAAATATAAATATCATTATAGCATCTTCAAAAGGTTTACATTCTTTAAAGACTTAAGTAATCACTAATCTCAAAATTGAATTAAGTCAAAAAAAAAATATGTTGTTTAGAATATTTCTTAAAACATCAATATGAAATTTGATAAATGATTTAGAAGCTTTCAAAAACATTTGTAATAATAAGATTCTTTATAAGTATTTGATTTCAACAACTTAGTGATAGCTATTCATAAATTAAAATAATATTTACAAATGTTCTTTTAAACCATTTAAAACATGATATATTTGCCAAATGGTTTCCATTCTTTTACCTGAGTTCAAAACATAGTTTGGAATTTTCAAGTCTATAGTTTATACCTTTAAAACTTCATAGATTTTATAATTAATGATTTATCTAAATAGGCATTTCAACAACTTAAATTATTTTTATCAATTTGTAATACATAAAATGATTTTCATGAATACATTCAATTTAAAGGTATTTCATGGAGTTTTCAAATGATTTATCATAATATAAAACTTAATGGTGCACAAAGTTTTTTTGAATTAAAATGAATACATTATATTTCCCTCTTCATTTCAAATAGTTGTGTTATGTTATTTAATATTGTACTAAAGCCAAAAATGATTTAATATTGGAAAATGAGTTTAATTAACTTAATTTCAAACTTATATAAGTGTTGTATTTTTATTAACTTTATTTAGCCAAAAATAAATTTTATTAAGCCATATTTGCAAATTTGACATAAAGTGTCAAATTTCTATTTAAGCAATATTTCAAATTTTGAAATTTTTAAAAGTGTTCAAATCGTTCCCACAACTAGTTTAACACAAAGATATTGTTTTTACAAATTTTTAGAAATTTATTTGACTTGATTTGGAGTCTTAAATCAAAAGTTATAAGAGAAATCAGAAATCAGAAAAAGAAAAAGAAAATCACTTGTGACGTCAGCGATGACGTCATCACCTTTCTTCAACCTCCAGCGAAATTCACGCGCCCGAAACCACCGTCGTTTCCTCCTTGATTGCAGGCGATTAAGTCCCTTTAATCTCACCCCGAGCCTACCTATTTGAAGCCCACCCCCTCCTCTCCGTTTTCCCCCTTCTCCTCCTCCTTTTTATGCCGCTAGGCTGACACAAATGCTCGCCGGAGCCGCACCGCCGCCGCCGCCTTTTCTCCGTTTCCCGGCGAGGTGAGCTTCCCCCGTGTCCGAGGCCGTGCCCCAACGTTTCCTCGCGTCGTCGCGCACCTCCTCACCCCTTCCTCGCATCTCTCCCGCAGCCGTTCGTCGAGGAAGGAGGCGACCGGAGCTTCACCGACGTGAGCAGCGCTCCGGCCGTGCATCGCCGCCGTTCGGAGATGCAATCGGCGCTGCCACCGCGCCCACCGACTTCGTCGCGACCTCCCGCATCCCGCCGTCGTCTCCTCGAAGCCGGGGACACACCGCAGCGACCGGAGCGTCCACACCCGACGCCGGCGCCACCGTCTTCTTCGCCTCCGGCCACCGGCGCCGCCCCGTCCTGGTCAACGCGGCCTCGGCCGTTCGATCTCCCATCAACGGCGCAGATTAGATCCAGGCCGAAGAGGTATGAATGGATCTGGACCGCACGATCCTCTTTAGATCCTACGGCCCCTGTTAACCCTAGACCCGAGCCAATCACAGCGCGCCACGTCGGCCCAGCCTTTTCTGGATTTATTTTTCGAATAGAATTTATTTGACAGTTTTGCAGAATAGTCCCTATATTTCAAACCTTCATAACTTTGTAACCACAACTCCAAATTAGACAAATTTTATATCATTGGAAAGCCCTTGACCAGTAGAATCTTTTGGTCCTGTTAGAATTTAAATTTGACTAGTTTAAATAGATTCAACTTTCAAATTAAGAGTTTGAGTATATTTGACATAGATTCAAATTCATCTGTCCAAAAATTGCAAATAAAATATTTTTGAAAAGCTTAAGATATGTAGAATAATGATCCACTGTTAGAAATAATGTTTGAACAATTTTAAAAGAAGTTTATATTCAGAGACTTATTTGATTTAATTTGGCATAACATAAACTTTTATTAATGTATTTAAATCATTTTTCTCTGCACAAATGTCATAAATAATTGTCCTTGTCCAGATAAACTCAAATTCATGTTTAGTAATCTATTTCATAACATTAATATGTAAGTGTTGTTTAAAACCTTTTAAATGATATCAGTACATTTGTAAGTGTTTTTAAATGTTAATGGTTAATTAAGTGTTAATAAGAATGTGGTTTAAAACTTTATGCCATTGCAAATAACTAGGCTATATTTAATACTATGAACTTTTAAGTTGGGAATTAAAAATGTTTAGATATGATAAATTAAGAAATTTTTGAATATAAATTGTGTTAAATCCTTTTTCCAAATTTATGTGTAATCTTGTGACCAATGCCAAAACCAAATTTCATTAAATTATTTTGAAACATAGACTTGGGTAAATGTATTTAAATATGCTAGCTACTTTAAAAATTGCAAACCTTGCCTTTAAATTGTTTTCAAAACATCTTGACCCTTCATTGGTGTAAACTGTTTCAATCAAGACCATCCCCTGACCAAATTGGCAAACCCTTAACTCAATCACATTAATTCGTTTTGCATATTGAATTATGTGACACCCTTTACCAAATCCTTTGCTAAGCCCTTTTTACGCTTGTTTGATTTCTGATTGTTATGTGTTTGTTAAATTGCTTGTTTATTGGATGCCTTTTACTATATAGATTGAACGGAGTGCAACGTTCGTGGTTGACAAAGAGTGTGTGAGAAACGACAACATTCATCAGGCAAGTGATACCATAAAAGACCTACTATTTTTACCTACTGCATTATTAGTGTTTTCAGTAGTGTGCATGACAGGTTTACTACTGTTATATATATTGTGCTATGCAAACCTTTTTAGGATATCCATATGACCACCTTAGTAGTGACCTATTATAATTTAGTGGAAGTACTTGCTGCAAAAAATGATTGTTTTATGGTAGATGTTATAAGTGAAAATTCCACTAAATTAATTAACCGCCTGGGTGGATTGGTTCGATAGAGGATGATGTGAGTGGAGTGGCTATTCATGGGTCATTTCTATGGCTGTCTTGTTCATGCTCACTTGTGGTTGCCACCCAGGGCTATGAGATTGAAGTTACACTGAGTATAGTTGCTTACCGTGCAACCATTGGTCAATATGGGCTCTGTCTTGACGGAGTAAGTTGATGTGGACCTGGGTCAAGAGATTGATGGTGGTAGTTGATGATAGGACGGTGGTAATCTCTTTGTATGATCATGGGGAAGCAACTTCTGAAAAGTCTCGTCTCGATCTTCTTCTTTTCCTCCTCACTACATGAGAGTAGAGGATAGTTTGGGTTGATTGAGTCTAATGGTGAAAGTGCACAAGCTCTCGAGAGTCTAAACCTAAGATCTTAGCCGTGTCCCCGGAAACGGACAATTTGAGTGACTACACAAGGCTGTCTACTGAAAATCTCTTCATTCCAGTTTCTTAAATAAAATTTGATGGGTGAACTCGGGTAGGAGACGCGGATGAGTCCGGTGGTCTCTTAAATAGAAGTTTATGATTACAAAAATGGTTGATGAAATATAGGACAAAACTTGCTTTGCGCAATAGCCTTTGAGCTCCACCAGCCAAATATGCATGTAGTAATAGTCTTGCCATTTATATCCACCATAGTATCACTTGCCACCACAATTCAATTGTGCTGACCCTTTATAGCTGGGCTGCAACTAAACCTTGCAGATTGGACAGACGATGAGTGAGGTTGCGATAGGATTTCGAGTCTACAACCAACATGCTTTGCCTGTGGCACATGAAGATGATGAGGCTCATTGTATCTACTGTTTTCCGCTGCTGCTCTTTGTATATTGCTAGCCTTTTCAGGTTATGCAAGTTGTAATAGATATTTGTAACACTGGATCATGCGATTTATTAAAGTATTTGACACTTTTGCATGATATACATCTTAAACTGTGGTGCTAGCATTTGATCCAGAGACTAGCACATTAACACAGGGATCTCCACCCTATAATAAAAGGTGAGGTCGCTATACCCCCGATCTTTAACCAATAGCCTGAGATTTTTGCAACCTAACCGGCAAATCAGATAATGGCCTTCAAGCACCATCTGGAGCAAGTGCGTCAAGATCTCGAAGAAAACTGCAATTTAACGCCAACCTCGTGAAGACACGAGCATCACCTCACAAAAATAACTTGTGAAATTACAAGAATACTACGCTAACTTATCGTATCTAACTTTAGACTGACATCTGACTCAAGTCCACGATAGTACTAAATAATCTTCTAGGACTGCAAGCCTTCACAAGAGACGAGGACATAAGGAGACCCATTTAGAATCGGTAACTAGGAGAACTCAAGGAGTGTAGGAGAGTTGCTATGAAGATTCGAGCTCAGAGACCGCAAGAAGGAGGAACTACGACAAGAAGACATTGAAGAGAGATTTCCTAGGTTGGCAAAGAAGCGATATACCAGACTATCGTGGAGCATCTGGAAACTCTTATATCAGAAGCTATTATTCTTAATCTCTCTAGAAATAGTGTGATATTCCAATGTTCGTGTTATATACAAGTAGTTTGGTAACAAGCCTCATGAACTTGTTAACAAATCGCTTTTGTATGCTCAAACAATTGAGTGTCATATCCAAATTAAATGGAACGTCAGATAATCCAGTACATTTCAGCCTCTGGAATATGAAAAGTAGCTTGATGACAAGACTAGCTACCTTGTTAACAAATTCTTCTTGTATGACTCAGGCAATTCGATGTCATAAAAGACAACCACATTCTTATACAACTAACCAATAGAAAGCTTTGCTAGGACTAAGTGGATTCCTTCACCACTGGGGTGAGATAAATGATGTTAGAACCCGAATAAAGGACAATAATAATTTTCTTAAATCAAGTGTATAACTTAGGAAATATTCAAGTTCCAAATAAGAAAGTCACATGGAGATTTATAGTGTTTTCCCAAGGATATGATTTCTGAAACAAGAAAAGAAAAAGTTACCGTTTGGAAAAACAACTGGTATGAAGGTTCTTCACTAACTTTTTCTAAGGTCCATTAACCCGTGACATTTGAACAATCATCGATCCACTCCCCAAACCACCTACCTCAGGACACTCGAATTGACTTTTAGACTCCTCTAGGAGCTCGATACCCTAGATTGTACCTCTTGAAATTCTTACCAAAGCTTCACGAAGGTTAAGAACCAAAGAAGTCAACAATGAAGTCCCTCCCTTATTCAGCTAAAGAAGGACAAATATGAAGACAAATAACTGACAGAATACTCAGAAGAGTCAAACGATGAAAGCACCTGCTATGGACGACGTCAACCGCCAAGCAAGTTCAGACGCTCTCAGCAGTTTTTAACATCCTTCTTCTAACTAGAAACCGGAGAGAGTCAAGTACACTAACTTGACGCATCCTGAGAACAACGCGTCCCCATCTGTGACCCTCGTAGGGAGACAATATCAGGAAGTGATATCGGCACCCACCCCCAAACACCGAGGAATGACAACCTAGACGAAGATCGTCATGCTACTCAAGGAGAATGATACCTTCAAGTCAACTCCATCTGCGACTTTCAACAAGGCCGATTAAAATCCCTTTTTAAGGGGGGAAGACATAGGTTACGTGTACCAGAAGATGTTAATAATTAGTTCCTTGCGCCCTAGCCTTGTAATATCTGGAAACAACCCACAAGACTAGAACCAAGACTATACATCAGCGTCGATCGTCAAGTCAACCCCATCATCAATAATCTGAAACTCAGCACAGAAATTTATTGACAAAGAAAGCCTCACAACATAAATTTGTCAAGATCTCACGTGGTGACCTTACTGAAGAAGCAACAACCTCGGAAGTATAACCAGCCTAAAACCCATGCCCTCGTACTCCCCTGTTACCCCACCTAGCAAATCTCGGGACGAGATTTATTTTAAGGGGGGAAGAGCTGTCACATCCCAAATTTTGAAACTAAGAAAAACTTAGTTTTACCAGACCCAAAATTCAGAACCAACAAAAAACTTTTTGAAATGTTTCACTGAGGATTGTGTTTTCCTTCCCATTGCTATGTTTGACATTGTGTGGCTGCTCCTTTTTGTGTGTGTGACTTGTTTGTCTTGAATGCATCATCCTTGTGATTGTTGTGATCTTGTTGTGTTGTTGCTTGTGTGTATAATTAACCAGTGTGCTAGAGTAGTAAATTAAAAACACACTTGGCAACAAAATTGGAATGTGACTTAAGTTTTAAAACAAACTCCTCCAATTATTCAGCAAATAGAAATTAAGATCATGAGTTAAAGAAATGATCTTAATATATTAATCTATCTATCTCACTCTCTATTTCTCTCAATGCAAATATTTTCCTTATGAAATTAATTCCATGGATGAGGTAAAAAGATGACCATCTCCTTCTCATACCCCTCCCTTCTCAAAATTATTGAGTTACCACTTAAATTTTATCTAAACTATGAAATCCTATTTTATTCTTTTGATTCAATTCAAATGTGTTTGTTTCTGACAAACACAAATACAAAAGCTAATATATTTGTCAAGGAAGTTCCAAGAGTTCAAAAATAATATTTTGAACTTGCTTTAGAATTTCTAAAGGAGCAACATTTGAAACTGAGCAAAAATGCCCTAATCAAACCCTAGGAACAAATGTGGTTCCAAACATTTTATTTTGCCACTCCAAATTTTGTGGAGCTTCTTCATGCTAAGGGGAGTCTACTCAAATTTTTACATATTTTTCTAAAATATTTTAGTGCCTCAATTAAATCACAGAAAAGCTACTGGTTTTAAAAAGAAATAAAAGAAATCAGGAAAAGGACTTAGTTGTGAGAGGGAAAAGTTCTGCCAGGGTTTTTTTGGAAACGTGTCGTGGCCCTCCTGTAGCCGCAGCACGGCGTGGCGCCAGTGCCGCCGTGCTCCTCGTTCCCGCTCGACGCCGCTCGTCGCCAGGGCCCCCTCCCACTCCTCCTGCCGTGTCGAGGTGAGCACGACGCCGTGCCGCCCTCGGCCCTGCTCCTCCGTGACCGGGTGCCCCTCCCCTCGCTGTCCCCAGCTCGCCCAACCGTGCGACCAGAGCACGCCGACGCAGACCGCGGCCATCCCTGCACTCCAGCTCGCACCGCACCGGACCCCCCCCCTCCTCTCCTCTCCCCTGCGAGGAGATAAGAAGACCCCGGGCCACTCCTCTGCTCTCCCTGCCAGATAATTCTTCCTCTCCTTCTTTTTCTCCACCATGGCCGAACTCGAGCTCGATGTTGAAGCACGCATCGCCGTCGTTTAAGAACTCCCCGAGCCAAGCGACGACCACCACCAGCTCCGCCACGATCTCCTCTCCCTCCTCGTAGAAGGAATCGACCAGGGAAGCTGGGAATCGCCGTCGCCGCCGCGTCTTCTTCCTCTCCGGCCGCCGGACACCGAGCAAGCTCGCGACCTCCTTCGACCTTCTCCATCACCGCTGCGGCTACCCACGCGTCAAGGGTGAGCGCGCCATCCTCCGGGACATCTTCTTCTTCCTCCTCCTGCTCTGTAGCCTCGCCTTCGAGCGAGAGGCCGTTCGGCCGTCCGTCATGGCCGTGCGATTTCGAGCACGCGCGCGTCGCCGTGCGTCCTCCCCTTCGGTCTCCAAGCACACGCGCGAGTTCGTCCACGCACCCACACTCGTTTGCACCCACGCACACCCACGGAGCGCCGCCAGAACCAGGCCGTCACCGGCCGTTGCTCTCCGTCGGGCACGGCCACCGTGTGATGTTCTTCAGTTTCGTCAGTTAGGACCGCGCGAGTTAGCTCTTATTTCATCAGATCTGTATACTAGCACTCACACCGCACCACCCCAGGGGCTAGCACGCCGCGCACCCGCTCGCGAGGTCGCGAGTTCGAACCCCAGCGGCGCGCTGCCTTTTCGATTTATTTTGCACGCTGACAGGTGGGCCCCACAGGTCAGTGACCGTGGTGGCCAGCGCAGCCTCACTCAGCCCAGTCTGCGCCAGCGATGCGCTATGGCCTGCACGTCAGCAACTGGGGCTAGGCACGGGCTCGGTGCAAATCGTTTCGTTAGTTTTTCAGGAAAATAAAATAAACAGCCAGATTCAAATATAAATTTGTAAAATCCATAACTTTTTAAATACTTGTCCAAAAATTACAAATAAGATACCAAAATGTTCAGAAAAATAAAGCCTGTCTTTTGGTGTAATTCACCTATCCAAATAAATTAGTTTATTTGATGTTTTATTAAAATAAAGAAAATGGCAGAATATAAAACAGATTTGGAAAATTTACATCTTTAAAAATAAGGATCCAAAAATTAAGTTTGACCTATTAAAATGTTTAGCAAGTGATAACCTTCATATTCCACCTTGTTTCCAAACATGGATAATTATTTTGTAGTGTTGTTTAAAATAAATTAACAAAAGGGCATATTGAAAAAGGATTTTATAAATTAATCCGTAATGATTCGTGGGGTGAATCCAATTGGCTTGTCTTCTGTATGCTTAGGGTTACATGTTCCTAGCACGGGTATAATATTGGACTACTGAGTAGTATAATATCCTCGTACGTGTAGATCCTAGTTGTTGCTCGAACGATTAGTTTAATGCTTACGGTTTGTTACTTGTCTATATACCACTGGTGGATTGGTTTGCTTATTGATTGTTGTGTCATTCTCATGTTTGCGACGCTAGATATAAACGTTACCAGAGTGGTATTTGGAGGGAATTTATTGAAGGAGAATCGGAGTTTATTTCTTTGAGCAGTGAGAAGAAGCCCAGGAACATTATGCTGGAATCAGGCAAGCTATTCTCTGAGCTTGCGTCCACATACATCTATTTTGGTTCACATGTTTTACTTATAAAGAGCATATATTATTTATGTGGTGTTTGCCACTAAAGCTATGAGTTTGAAAATCCCTTTTGTTTCCAAAATACAAGTATATTATTTTGACACTCTATACGGAGATAATAGATGGAAATTATTTTTCAAACTATAGGATGGGAAAAGTATCGGTTACTCAAAACTCCTTTAAAATTATATGGATGGATTATGGTGTACCGAGATGTTGGTGTTGAAGTGGAAAAAAGGAGAATGGTGGTTTTGATAAAACGCACATTGTGTCTTTGTACTTACGTCAATCAGCCAATACCCTGTGCGACCACATTTACCCACATATGGGAAAGGGCTTGGTCATATAGTTTGCTCATATTAGTATGGGATACCTCATCCACGGAGATGACTCCGTTATGCATGAGGGGATGGTTTGATGAACTACCCCTGACCTGGGTCCTCGCTCAAACTCTATGAAAAGATAAGGAGGAGGATAGAAGGATGTCCCCTATACACCGCCAGACAAAACTATGAGTCCTCACACTTAGATCCCGACGGGCTGGGTTAAGTGTTGATGGAAACTATCATATGGGCAGGTTCCTATACTAGCATGAGCAAAAGACAGACTAGGATCGGTGTCTCAACTTCGCATACACCTTGTATGGCGAGACGTGGCAGACACGATGAGTTGCCGGATGGATGTGGGAAAAGCGTGCTACCTCTGCAGAGTGTAAAACTATTCGAATAGCCGACTCCTCGGATATGGACAGTTGAGAGACCCTACTTTGACCATGTGCAAGTTTTGGAAAAGAATTGAGTTTTAAAAAGAAAAGGAAGTGGAGAATGACCCATACACCTATACCAACGGATCGGTATGAGGTTGTTGGGGACCATGAACCATGACGGGTTATGGTCTGAAAAAGGAGGAGTTTTGGAGAAACAGATAAAATGGTGATTTTCCGAGAAAATGTTTATTAAAGAGACTTCTTACCTTTTTCAACAAAGATGTCTTTTTGGGAAAAAGTTTTAAAGAGACTTCTTACAAAGGCAGATTTATGGGAAAAGTTCTAAAAACCTTCTTTCTTTTTTTAATAAAGATATAGAGGTTTCAAAACAAAGTTTTATTAAACAAAGGTCTATCCTTCCCTTTTCAACAAGGAAGTAGAGTTTTCAAAGCAAACGAAGTTTTATTTAAACAAATAAAAGAGTAGTATATGCTCATGTTGGGGTAGTTTGCGAGTACGTAAATGTACTCATGGCTGTGTCCCTGGATATTCCCATGTCCAGAGTTCAAGAAGAAGTATGCTGAAGACCGAGAGACCGATGACGTCTTTGCGAACTAGGGCGCTTCTCAGTCAGCTGCCTGTCGGGTCGTGGTTAGAATTTGAGGTCTACTACGCCCTAGCTTCCGCTGATTATCTTGGTTGGCCCATGAAGGCACCTATGTAAGACTTGGTCTAAATAACCATTTATGTAAGACTTTAATTCAGTACTGTAATGGATGTAAACTTTGGTATTCAGTTCGGATTATGTGCAACGACAGACTGATCACGGGATCGTTGTGTTATGCATAATCGGGTATTTCGGACGGCTAGTCCGGGGTCCCCACATTTAGATTGTGCTGTGTAGCCTGTCGTCTGCAATCTTGTTGCTGCTGGCAAGGCTTATGTTCAAATGGAGGAAGAACGAGACTCTCTTCGCTCCGGCTTGGAACAACTTAGTCGTAAGTTATGCTGGTCTTCTTTAGGTTTATGCACCAATTTTGGTTTATGCTGTAACTAAGCTAGTCCTTGACCATTTCAGGCGACAAGAGCGTAGCTGAGAAGCAAGCAGCCGACCTGGAGAAGCAGTTGAAGGTTTTGGAGACCCAGCTTGCTGACCAGCAATTCCACTCAAAGAAGGAGCTAGACGAGGCCCGAGCCTCGGCTACTTTCCGCGAGAAGGAGTGCGCTAAGTGGGTGTCCAGTCTTGCGCGTGCCTTGGGAGGTTAGTGAAAAACCTCCTTCTTACTTGTGCCTTTCTCTACTTTCTCTTTTGCTAATCTCTCGCATGCTTTTCGTTTGCTCTTGCTTCTGCAGATATGGCGAGTGACGACTTGTCGCTTGAGCTTGCGTTCGAAAAGTTGGACGCCGCCATTGTGCAGACGAATGGGTCCTTGGCTACCTCCACCAGCACTCTTGGCGCCGTGTTGCAGGAGGTGCTTACTTCGCATGAAGTTCCTGCGTCTGCCCAAGGATTTGCTGATGTACTTGGCCCTGTATCCGCGACTATGGCGGCCTTCGCTCGCGACCTTACGATACGCGGCTCGGAGTCCACCCTCAAGCTGCTCCTTGATAGTGGCATGTTGATTTACTACGAGGCTATCCTATTTGACTTTCCCAATTGGCCAGATGGGCAGCCAATGTCTTTGAGGGGTGTGACCAAAGCTGCCACGCGACTATCTGCTCTGTGTATTGACACCATGGAGCGTAGATCTGATGCCATCGAGGCTCAGTCGAAGTCGAAGTCGTGTAGGGCTAGGTCCGAGTCGTTGTCTCGCGCCTAGGTTTTGTCATTTGCCAGTTTGTAATTATAATTCTCACACATCATGTGTGCTTTTGCTACTTGTGCCCTGACATGAATGCCATGACATGTTTATGCTTGTTTTGCTTGTTCTCTTCTGCGTCATCTTGATTTGTATCTTGCTCTGAATGTTCTTATGCTTGTGATCTTCTCAGCCAGTTGATGACAACCTGGCCGGTTCTTCCCAACCTGAACCTGATACTCGATCCCCTGCTCAAGTGACAAATGATGCGCGGGTGCTAGCTTATGCAAAGAATCGGGTGGCAAAACTGGAGCAGGAGCTGAAAACTACCCAAACCGATTTGAAAATACTCAAAGGGCTGCCAGCTTTTGCCACCCAACGAGAAGAATATGTTCTAGCTAAAGTCGAGATCATTAATCGCCGGCTTGACGATAAGGGCCGTTCTTTTGTACGATGCTTTGTTTGTTTCTTCTCTACTGTGATGAACCAGTACTTGGCCTCCTGTAGTTCTTGTGTCTAACTACAAAGATGAAGAAAAGCGAGTCAAGGAGCGTTTGGACAATGCGACTGAAGACCCCACGACCGGCCGTCAGCATTTTTGCTTGGACAGATACCGTGGCAGCAAGCTTGCTATACTGAAAGATCGTGCGTTTCGCGGCGCAATCCTACTCGAGCGGTGTCGTGCAGCATTTATGCACATCAACCACTACTTGTTTCCGACTGGAGCATAGCCGCAAGGTATCCACGCCCTGGTTGATATTTTTTATTCTGTAGATTCCATCCGTGAGGCAATAACTCAGAAGATTGTGCTTGGAGCGAACGCTGCCTTTGCCTATCTTCGTAGTCAGCGACCGGCTCTGCAGATTTCTTCTCCTGCGATTGGCTTCCGGCTAGACCAAGACTACTTAGATGGAACATCAGCTTCGGCCAAGATACTGGTGGAGCGTTGCTATGACCAACTCGTTGGCTCTAACTTGCATTTGAGGGATGAGCCTTTGTAAATATATGGATATGTATAGCCAAAGTGTATGTAAAAAAACAGCCCCCGAGTCTATCGAGTGGGGTTTATGAAACATAGTATCTTATTTTATTTGTGTAATTACCCAGCCCCTGAGCCTGTCGGGTGGGGCGTATGAAACAAAGTAGATAAGTAATTATGCGAGCATCCAGCCCCCGAGTATATTTGAGTGGGGTGTATGAAGTAAGATACTTATGTATTTGTGTATTTGGCTAGCCCCCGAGCCTGTCGGGTGAAGCTAAGTTTGTTGGTATGGTACGGCACCCCAGCCCCCGAGTACTCGGGTGGAGTGTAATAATGCGGTAATTTATGAGAATAAAGTATGCGAAGAATTTTTGGAGGTTTATCTTTCTTTATTCCAGATACTGACCAGCAAGCCGCCTTATTAAAAACTTCCACTCCCCTTTGGTACCCTAGTAAGGGAAAGAGTGCGTCTGAAACCTGCTGGCCGTTTGACATTGTGCTCTATTACATTGGTCGACTAAGAAGCCTAAGCATAGAAGCGACGCAAGTGCGCCACATTCCAAGGATTGTGCGATAACTCTCCAGATTGTGCGTGCTTCAGTCGATAGGCTCCACCATCGATGACTTCCGTAATGATGAAGGGTCCTTCCCATGGGGATGCAAGCTTGTGCACTTTCTTCTGCTTTAGTCGAAGTACCAAGTCTCCTACAAGGAATGACCTTGTCCGCAGTCGTCGACTATGGTAGTTGCGGAGATCCTACTGGTAAACAGCAGCGCGAGCAAGGGCTCTGTTTCGTGCTTCTTCCAGTAAGTCGACTGAGTCTTCAACTGACTCGTTCGCGTCGTCTTCGTCGTACACTTCAACTCTGGGTGCGCTAAACTTCACCTCTAGAGGCAGTACTGCTTCTGCGCCATAGACCATAAAAAATGGTGTAAATTGAGTTGATGCGTTGGGAGTTGTGCGCAGGCTCCATAGTATTGCAGGGAGTTCATCTACCCAGGCACCCGCGGCCCGCTTTAGTGGTACCAGTAGCCTTTTCTTGATGCCCGTACAGACAAGGCCATTGGCCTTTTCGACTTGTCCGTTGGACTGTGGATGCGCGACTGACGCGTAATTGAGTGTGATATTCCACTCTTTGCAGAAGGACTGGAACTCCTCGGCTGTGAAGTTTGTACTGTTATGTGACACCCCAAAATCGGTACTATGTAGATTTAAGCGATCCCGCCGAAATCCGCATAATAACGATCTTAGGTCGCCCACCAGACATAACGTACACGCCGAAACATGCGCGTCATGTGGGTGGAATTGTGATAACATTACAATAGTTCCGAAAGATCCACAACAACAACAGATATATATACAACACGACTCCAACGAGTCAAGAATACAGAAGATACAATAGATGCAATACAAAGATACAAAGAAGAGCAGAAGCAAAATAGTATCCGACTACGGATAAGATGCAAATTGGACTAAGAGTCCTGAAGATAAGCGATGGCGCCACATCCCTGCCCAGCCCAAGCCGGAGGGATTCCCAAGCTAACGTCGTCAGACTTCAAACCTGTTGACTGCACATAAAAGAACAGCCCAAAGATGGGTCAGGGCACTCCCTGGCAAGCAAAATCAACCTGTTTACTTTCTACAAGATCCCCCAAAATATAGGGTAGGTGGACTTAGCGGCAGCAGCACTAACAACCTAATAGAGACACGCTACAACATCCGTCTAATTAGAGAGGGATAAGAGAGCGCAAAGTAACCAACTACTACTAACACCAAACACAACCCAATCCCGGATTCACCCCTCAACCAAGTATGAGGAAGCAATCAAGGAAACTCACACAGTAGGCAGTTTTAATTACCAGTTATTGTGAAAGTAATTTTATATTACTACTCAAATTAATTAGCATTAATTAGGTGTAAGTTGTCTATGATCTTGTTAGCCAACATCTACACCAAGTTGTCCATAACCGCGGACGCGGCTCATCGATAAGATGGTACCCTGCAGGGATGCACTACTGTACCCATACACGTTCGATCAACCCAATCAAAAACATTAGGGCTTCTCAACACGACTCGTTCCTTCACTACAGCAAGTCCAAGTGCCACCCATATGAGTTGTTACCCGCGTCAAGAGTCCGACCGATACCTCAATTGCGGACTCATTAGTTTGCGACTATGCGCTAGGCGGCTCAAACCACAATAGGAACTGTCCGCTTCGCGTCATACCACCCCTATATGACCCCCCATATCACATAACCTCTCATCATCATCATCATCGTGCACATGCATATGAGCAAATGGAAAGCCCGAACTACTTCGGCACCTGGACAAGCCGAAGATCCGTTCAAAGTCGATGGGGGTTCCATAGGACCTCCCACGACTGGTTAGTGCGCTCGGACTTGGATTCGAGGACAAGAACTGAGTTCCTAGTTCGACACTTAGCAGAAGAAAGCACCTCGCAAGGCCTTCCGCCGGTGCCTTATCTTTTAGTTATAATACCCAACATAAGATAGCATTTTATTAAGGGAGAACAATCTATCATACTAAGCATGTGAAACATAAGACAGACAGACTCGCACAACCAACTCTAAGCATGCGCTACGACTCGCAAGGCCAACACATAAACATGCAATAGGTAATAGGTGGTGGGGGTAAAGCTGTGTAAGGCTGCAGGATAAACATGTGATGGGATCGCGACACAAGAATCGAATACTAGGCTAGCAGAGATCAACCACAAGAATGAAAGACAATGTACAGGTAAACAAGCAAACTTTGCTTGCCTTGAATCCCGCATGGAAGAAGATCTTGTCGTTGCTCACATCATCCCCACGTCTTATCCGCGAAGAAGCAACAAACACTGGAAAGCGTAAAAGATGCATCTTACTACTACGACAAAAGATCCAGCATGATCATGAGATGATGCATGACATGGCAATATGCAATATGAGATGCACTGAATCCAAATTAAGCGGAACCGGGATTCCGACAATTAATATTTAGATTCGAGTTATTTATCTAACCATCAATGTTAAATGTTCATTAACCTGGCAAGACATGGCATAGATGATCTAGTCAAATTAAATGGAATGGGGCAACAATAATTAAATACCCAACACCTTCCATATTTAATTACTTAGATGAATGAATTACCTAAGCACAACTAAAACAAAATGCAAACATGAGCATATGAATGGCATATTAATGTTTATTACATTTTGTTGATCACATAGATATAAAGTTTATATTATCTGGAGTTATAAAACAATAGATATAGTATATACAAGATTTGTAGAATAAAATAACAGAAAAGAAAAAAAAAGAATTAAAGGGGTGGGAAAGGTTCGGCAGGGATTCGAACTTGGGTCTGCTACATACATAAACAGAGCACATCAACTGGGCTGGATCACAATTGGTGTTTGCAACTGAACCGAAATGATATTGTACTGTAGCAGCGACGCCGGGAGCGGAAAAAAAGGAGTTGTTTGCGTCGGGGGGGGGGGGGGGGGGGGGGTTGATCTCACGATAGGCGACGGTAACTGAACCAACGGAAAAGATTCAGACTTTCACAGGCGGACGCGATGACGAACTGCAGCGAGCGCTGCTGGTCTCCTTGTGTGTCCGGGAGACCGAGTGTGCAGGTGAGTGCGCAGGGTGCTGGTGCGTTCAGGGGGTGTGGGATGTTGCTCGTGAGGAGCGGGTCCAGGGCAAGGAGCCGCGCAGCTCGAGCACGAGCTCGCTACAGAGCATCCATGGCGGACGGAGATGGAGGTGGACGAATTCGTCCAATCCGACAACAATTCGAAGGGGGAAGAGAGGGAATCGGACGAGGGGCTCACGGTGAGGGTTCCGGAGGAGTCGTTCGTGCTCGGCGAAGAACTCGTCGGTGACCGTCGGGGAAAAAGATGACGCCGGCGGCGTCCACGGCGTTCCTGGCTCGATTCCTCCCGCGTGCACGAACTGGACGATGAGGCGCAGCTCCAGGGGGTTTCCACGGTGCTTCGTCGGTGCCGGAGTGGCGGCACAGCGGCGAGGTGGTGTTCGGTGGTGAGGAAACAGAGGAAGAACAGAGGAAGGACGAAGAGAGAGTGGCGGCGGCGGCGGAGAGAGAAGAGAGGGGAGCGAGCTAGGGTTCTGGAGGACGGGCTATAAAGGGGAGGCGAGGGAGAAAGTGGGAGGTGGGGGCGACATGTAAGTCACTAGAGGAGGTCACGCACACTGCGTGCTTCTTCTCGTGCTCTCTGTACGGAGGAGGAAGGCGCTGGAGTTGGGCCAGATCGTGGGCTTCGACCCTTTAGGAATTTCTGGAATTTGGAATAACCAGAAAAAGAGAAAGAGAGAAAGATAAAAGAAAATAGAAAAGAGGGAAAGAAAGGAGAGGAGCAAAGATTTGCAAAACAAAGATATAGTTGCACCAAATAATATTTTTGAGTTTTACAAATTATGCAAGGTGAAAATATGCATGATGGTGTCATGATGATGCGAAAAGAAAAACAAACAATTTCTAATTTGGGAAATCCCGGGGCGTTACATGTTATCAGTGATGATGCTGTTTGGAACGCCAAAGCCATACACGATGGATTTTATGAAGTTGACTGCTGTAGCGGCAGTCGAGCTTGTGATTGGTACTGCTTCAATCCACTTCGTGAACATGTCTACTGCAACCAGTAGATGAGTATGTCCTCCAGGCGAAGAATTTTTTAGGGGTTCCACCATGTAGAGCCCCCACTAGGCGAAGGGCCATGCCAAAGGTATGGTCTTTAATGCTACTGCGAGTGCATGTGGCTTGGTGGCGAATTTTTGACACCCGATGCACCTTTTGACTATGTCTTTTGCATCCTTGAGTGATGTGGGCCAGTAAAACCCTGCTCGGAAGGCTTTGGCTCCAAGTGATCGACTGCCGGCGTGGTGCCCACATGTACCTGCATGTATGTCGCGAAGTACTGCTTTGCCATCTGTCGGAATATCGCCTCTGAAGAAGCTATGAGAGAGTATCGAACACTGGGGCCTTAGAGCGTTGCCTCTGACCTCACGAAGCTCGACGAAGGAGATGAAGAACACTGCAGATATTGACACTTTGTTTACCCAGGTTCAGGCCACAGCGGAGGTGAATGCCCTACTCCTGCTTGATTGTATAGCTTGGTAGAACACAAGGATCTACAATGGTGAACGCTTAGGGTTTCTAGGGTTTGCGTACACAATGTTACTCCCTCTGCCGGGCCGGCGGCTTCCTCCTTTTATAGGCGGCGAACGGCCTTGGCTTTCAAACTCCACGGCGGGACGCTCCCGCAAGCTTCCAAGAGAAACCCTGCTCCTTTGTGGCTGCTTTGGCAAAGGTAGCCGACCAGATCAGGCATACGGCCCTGCTCTGCTGCTCGGTTGTTGTCTTCTTCTCCTACACTTTAGTCCCTGCCCCTGTAGCGCAGGTCTAGACGTCCTCAGTAAAGAGGAAAGCGGGGCCGAAGAAGAGACGACGATGGCGGTCGGTGCCGTCTTGCACCGAAATGGCAAGTCTTGGAGGCACGACCCTGTGTGGTCATGCCGGTCCCCTTTCTATATCACGAAAGAGGCAAGTAGTGGGGGCCGTCGCCCTGTTCGGACGACGAAGACCGGTACCAACAGGGGGCCCGCCGCCCTGGCGTCGCACGTGGAGGGGGAGGCGACGCGCTCCGCGGGGGTCGTCCGGGTGTTATCATCGTGAGGGCGCCTCAGGGGGTCGGGGCCTCCCGAGGCGACTATGCTTGACGGGGAAACGTTGCCCCTTTGAGGCTTCATGACCCTGGTGTTCTCTTCAGGCCACAAGAAGCATCTAGTCTACTCAGTGGACCAAAAGGGTGACTTACCTCCGAAGGAAAAACGGGCCTCCATACCCCAGGATCCATTGGCCCGACAGTAGACCCCGAGCCCGCGGAGAGCACGGCCCGCTTTGGGGAGACGGATCGCCGTGGGGCTAAAACGGTAATTTTCTGGAGGAGGGTGTGATGATGAAGGCTTTGACAGGTGGCGAGAGACGGCCGGTCTTCCCTCTGACGTGGCGACGACATACGGGGAATCGTGGTGATGATGGCTGGGAATCGTGGAGGCGACCGTAACGTCCCATCCGCGGCAGTGGGCGGTTTTTACTCATGCCCGGCTCCTCGGTTTTCGCCCGCGTCGGCCCCGAGAAGCGATGCCTCTCTGCCTGGCCTTAAATAGGGCCGAAGGAGCACCCCTCTCCGTACCCTGCTCCTTGTTCCACCTTCCGCTTTACCCCTTCCCTCCTCACACACAATGGTTCGCCTCCCCCGATGCTTTACCCACGTGGTCGGCGACGACCCGGTGAAAGGCTTCTGGCTGCGCCTGGAAGGGTGCCGCAAAGGCCCTTCGTGGTGCGAGGCCGGGAGGAAGGACGACGACGCTATCTTCCCGTTGCGCTGGTGGAGGACCTTCGCCCGCATCCACTGTATCTGGGTGCGGAGCTACCTGACCTTCAAGTTTTTTGGGGGAGACACCTTCCTCGTCAAGCTCTTTGAGGATAGCGGGGGCACGCTATCCTGTTGTCCGGGGAGCGGGAGCAGCAGCTCGTTCACGGCTGATGATACCAGCAGCGAGAGCCTCAACGACGACGGCGACGACTCCGACGAGGACCCGAGCCTCGCGACGGTGAAGAAGGAGGAAGATTCCTGCTAGGCGCTCCCTCCTCGCTTAGTTGGTGATGAGCTCGCCCGCGATCTGCTCGGCAGGCCAGTAGGCCTCGACCTTGATGCCGGCGGCCTTCACCACCATGGCGATCCTCCCTTCCTTAGGATAGGTTAGGTCCATTTGTTATCCATGGAATATTTGAAAGAAATGTTAATGAAGAGAAAACATCCCTTTCCAGGCCCTGGTTCGCCGTGCTACCGTGTTGTTTGTCCTTGGTTAGATGAGATCTGTTTTTGTAGTGCTGGGATGATGTGCCTTCATGACGTCGGGTCTCGCGAGAGGTACGGACGCCCTGGTGCGGTCTTGATCTTAACAGGGGAAAAACTGGGGGTTTTCCTCGTGAAGGCCTCGGCGGGTTTCCTGTATGTAGGAAAAAGAGAAGAAAAGTCTCGAGAAGCACCAAGGACCATGATGAGGCGGCATGTGTGAGGGAAAACCCCAGCCGTCGCGCTCGGCCTTATTGGGTTTTTCGGTGCTGCCAGGCCCGACCTGACATGGACACCGTGCTTGCCGAGATTTTCAAACGATAAACCTCGAGAGGCACCAAGGACCGTGATGAGGCGGCATGTGTGAGGGAAAACCCCAGCCACCGCGCTCAGCCTTATTGGGTTTTTCGGTGCTGGCAGGCCCGGCCTGACATGAACACCGTGCCTGTCGAGGTTCTAAGGGATTTTTGAGAGCACCAAGGACCTGTGTGTGAGGCGGCAAGTGTGGGGCAAGCCCATTCCACCGGTACTCAATCTTCTTGGGTTTTTCAGTGCTGCCAGGCGGACCCGTACATTGACACCGTGCTTAAAGAGGGTTTCTTCCAAAAGTGCCGTGTGAGTTTAAAGCACCAAGGACCTTTGTATGAGGCGGCATGTGTGGGGCTAGCCCATTCCACCAGCGCTTGGTCTTGTTGGGTTTTGCAGTGCTGCCAGGACGATTCCCGTACATAGACACCGTGCCTCAGGAGGATAGCACCAAGGGCGTTGATGAGGTGGCATGCGTGGGAGCTGGCCCATCCACCATGCTCAGCCTTGTTGGGTTTTGCGGCGCCGTTGGGCAGACTCTGGCCCAAGCAGCCACCGTGTCTAGCCCCCGCTCACGTGGTACTTAAGGGGAAACATCAAAAACCAAGAGATCAAAAACCAAGAGATCGAGAAGTGCTTACCGAGGGGTCTGCGCCTTAGTGCTAAAAAACAAATAGTTCATTACATGGTGTCATTCGTGTCGGGGCACGCGGACTCACGGGCGCTGAGGTCACGCGGTGCCTCCTTTCCCAAAAACTTCCTGCTGAGGCGGGTGCGAGCCTGGTGTTGCGGCGGATGCGAGGCCCTCATGCGTAGAACTTGCGGAGGTGCTCGATGTTCCACGGGTTTGTCACGGTGACACCCTCCATCGTCTCCAACCTGGCGGTGCTTGGGCAGGCGATGCGCGCGATCTTGAATGGTCCTTCCCACATCGGTGACAGCTTGTGGAGGCCTTCCCTGGACTGGATCCTGCGCAGAACAAGATCGACTACCTCGAGAGTTCGACGTCGTATGTGTCGGCTGTGGTACCGGCGCAAGTCCTGCTGATAGCGCGCCGCTCGGAGTATGACGCGATGCCGGGCCTCTACCAGGAGGAGCAGGTCTTCCTGTCTCAGCTCGTCCTGGAGAGCTTCCTTGAAAGCCAGCACGCGGGGCGACCCATGCTTGAGCTCGGCAGGCAACACCGCTTCGGCTCCATAGACGAGGGAGAAAGGTGTCTGACCTGTGGGCTTGGTGGGTGTCGTCGGATTGTCACGGCAGCTGTTTCCGGGTGGAAACTTTGAGATGAGGGGCAAGGCGACTCTGGTGTTCAGGAGATTATCTAGATCTACGGTGGAAGATGTTTTTTACCCAAGTTCGGGTCCCCTCGGTGCAGGATCCCTACGTCTTGCTATAAATCACTAATATCATAATATGTTAGAGGGTGCGCCAATGGCGAACGCCGGGTTTAGATGACTCCGGCGTGGGAGCTCTCTCTTGGGAGCTCTCTCTATTATGTCTATCTTATTCGGCCTATGGCTTATCGTAGCCTCTCTTAACTTATCTCTCTATGACCTAGGAGCCCGCTTATAAAGACATCCGGGTCTCCTGGTTTACATGGTAAGACTACTTGGAGTTCTACTCTAACTCGTCTTGTCTTTCGTATCCTCCAAGTCTTGGACTCCGTGATGCGTACTGCCTCCGGGTCTTCTAGAGCCTTCCTTACTTAGGCTGGGTTACCGACAAGCTCTCCGGCCCATCCTTGAAACCCGACCATGCTTTCCTTACTTAGGATGGGCCTACCGGGTTATGATCCCCCCAACAGTAGCCCCCAGGATAACTTGGACATCAGACTTGGCTTGCTTCACCTTGCACTCTTGGGCATAGTCTTGGGGAAGCCGTCACTTCCTTTGTCCGGGTTATCATCTGAAAAAACAATAACAATCATCAAGCAAGCAGGCTCTCGGGTATCAGTTTGGCCGGCTCTTGCTGGCGGCCCGTTCATAACCCAGCCATCGCTTTGCGACTTTCATCTCTAGGACTTTGGATATGAGCTTAGTTTGCTCTCCTTCGTGACCGTGATCTTGATCATCATGTTCCGGATGGAGCCGTTAGCTCAATCATCCAGGTTAATCTTCTGAAATAAGATAAATACTTTGGACTAGGAGTCCAAGTTAATTAAATCACGGGGGCCGACTCTTCTTGGCGTCCCTCCTCAGATAAACATGTTTTCTTCAACCTGGGTTCATCTGACCCGTACTTGATTAAGCCTGCTCATGCGGAGGCTATGCTGAAGGATGCTCCAGATATTTATGATCCGGACTTGAGAAGACCTACTCATATGGAGGCCGTGCTGAAGGATGCTCTAGGTATCTATAACCCGGGATTGATGCAGCCTACTCACACGGAGGCTTTCATTTAAGACCCGGTTTTGAAGTCCCCCGTGCGAAAACCTCCAGCTTATTCTTGGGACCCGAAATTTATTTTGATACTTCACCTCGGGGAATATTACTTCCCTAATCTAGCCCCCAAGTGCCGGGTTGTTGCTCGCAGCAACCTGGAACTTCAAATTTCTTACTTTAATGGCTTTTGAGCTTCAAACTGAGTAGCCCCCAAGAGCCGGATCTGCAGCTTGCTGCGTTCCGGGTCTTCTTGTAGGCCTTTGAATATATAATACCCAGAAATCTTCAAACTGAGTAGCCCCCAAGAGCCAGATCTACTGCTTGCAGTGTTCCGGGTCTTCCTTGAGAACTGATAGCTTCAAATTGGGTAGCCCTCAAGTGCCGGGTTCTAGCCTGCGTCAACCTGGGACTTATAACAATTTGAGCATAACTGATTTTTCTGATGAGTAGCCCCCAAGCGCCGGGTCTGCTGCCTGCAGCTACTCGGAGTTCTCTAAGTTTCATAGTACCAAGTTATTCTGATGGTGTACGCGCACCCTGAGAATTTGCGTTATTTGATGAACGTTATCTGTCTTTCTGCAAATCCTTTTGGTTTAGATGACCCTTTTGGTTTGCTTGAACTATAAGCCGGCTTTCGCATGGATTTTTCCTGTCGCCTCTTCTCTGATAAAAACAGGGTCAAACAAGTCCCAATGGGCATCATAGCTGATTGAATTTACGGGTGAGCAAACAGGCCATATAAGTGCGAGTCACATCAAGCTTAAGTTAGAAAACCAAGAATATAGTGGCTCTGATATTGGCCGGATCATGAGATTGTAGATGTACCTTTTTTTAAGTAATCAGCCTCCATGACCAATGTGGCTTTTTGCCGGGTCTTGAGTTTGTAACTGCGCTATTTAAGCGATCAGCCCCCAAGACCTCAAATTTGCCATATTGCGAAGCATTCTCGGGCAAAGCTAACCGAAGTTGCGAATCACTCTTGGGCGAAGCTAATATTTGGCTACAAAGCACTCATGGGCATCGCTAACCGAAATTGCGTAGCACTCTTGGCGTTTGATGATGCATAAGTCGGATTATGGCAATAGAGCCGGAGCATGACGATGGCGCTTTAATAGCAATCTTTGTTATTAAGAAATCCATTGCGAGATAGATAACTCGACTTTGATAAATCCATTTGCAGAATTTGATAGCCCGACTTTGAAAAATCCATTTGCGGGAATTCGATAGCCCGACTTTGAATAATCCATTTGCGGGAATTCGATAGCCCGACTTTTGATAAATCCATTGATCATATAAATACTCTTCAATGCTTGCGAAGCACTCATAGGTCTCGCTAAGTAATGTAAGGGCTGAGAGATGTTTCATGGATCGTCCTCCAATATGTTTCACGTGTGGGATTCAGTGTTTGTAACCCGAACGTCCTCACACGCATCTTTTAGGCGGTTGGATCCATATCTTCAACACAGCGATTGTCTGAATGTTGTTGACGTTGATGATGCGCCGACTGTAGTACGGCGATTATACTCCGATGCTGAAATGAGTAATCCGCGATGATAATTAAACCGGGGCGCGGTGATGAACATGCCGCGATGGCAATTTAAGATGGAGGGCGAAGCGGATTCTTTTTCTAATACCCGTCATTGTAGCTATTCAAGCATATGTACGTGACGTGAGTAGCACTCATGTAATGCAAGGGCAACTCTCCGGCTCATGCTTTATTTCTTTTTCCTTGCTCTATGGACCACATGAATCCTTGTTCTTCCACGACTGGCTCTTTTCTGGCCGGCTTTCCTTCGTGACGACCGGCTCTTCTGCGGCTTGCAACGACGATCTGGGACCGTTAATAACAATCTCAAGTAAGCCGGCTGTTGAATCCTTTATCGCGCTGAGATGCGCTTGTGGCTAGCATCCGGCTCGTATTCTTATTTCTCCTTGGTACTGGCTCCAATGATCGATCCCATGTGGTGGTAAATTAGGGTTTTGATATCCTTGGCCACTTATTCTCTCATTGCCCAGGTACAGACTTGTGGTATTTGAAGATCGGGCTCAGCAATGTCCAGCTTTGTATTTCTTTTACTCACATGATCCGTTTTGATTGTTGCTTCGGAGTCGGTAATTTCCTGCCTGCTTTTCTTGTACACCTATCCATATTGGAGACGATGGCGGGCAACTCAAACGCGGGCAACTCAAACGACTATCGATTGAAAACCGCGAACCGGCCGCCGATAATGATCACTTGTAAACCGAACGATGGACCTGTTCTCGCCGAGCCAAGCTAGCATCCGACTTGTACTTTTCTTTTGCGTAACGTTCTCTAGTGCTCACGGTCATGTTCGGACATCCTCCTGAGTCTCTTTCCTCCTGATATTTTATTAGATGTTGCAACCTTTTGAAAGGTGATCCGGCAAATTTATGAATCCCAGCTCTTCCTATTCTACGATCAGCACGCGCGGCTCTTGACTGTCATCTATTAATACGCGTAAACACGACCCGTCATGGGAACTGCCGGCTTTAATGGATGCCGTTCTTGACGAGCTATTTGATTTTGCTTCTTTCCTCCTTGATTTGCTAGATTCGTCAGTGTGTACGTGAGCCGTCCTGTCTTTGCTTGCCCGAGCCAGCCGCCCATATACACGCAACTTTTATCTTGAATATTTAATCGATCTGCATACGACTTCAAGCAGTACTGTCATGCCTTCTCATTTCCGATCTATAATCAGATAGGAACTCATACCCGTCGTTGGTGCCAATAATTCTCGACGGATTAAACTCGTCGCCGAAATCTCCAGATCCATAGACGCGGTTCCTTGACGTTCGAAGTGCAAAAGCTCTGCCGGGTCTTTGGGTCTTCGCTCTCCAAGGCCGGCTCCTCTACTGCCGGCTTACAAAATAAATGGTTGGCTCTTCTTGTTGGTTGGTGAAGATTTGATCGATAACTGGTTTCTCTATCCCTCATCGAGCTTCTCCCTTGAACATGACACACTTGGCCGCAGGCCCCACGGTGGGCTCCAACTGTCGTGGGATTGTCACGGCAGATGTTTTCGGGTGGAAACTTTGAGTTGAGTGGCAAGGCGACTCTGGTGCTCAGGAGATTGTCTAGCTCTACGGTGTAAGATGTTTTTTACCCAAGTTCGGGTCCCCTCGGTGGAGGATCCCTACGTCTTGCTATAAATCACTAATATGATAATATGTTACAGGGTGCGCCAATGGCGATCGCCGGGTTTAGATGACTCCGGAGTGGGAGCTCTCTCTTGGGAGCTCTCTCTATTATGTCTATCTTATTCGGCCTATGGCTTATCATAGCCTCTCTTAACTTATCTCTCTATGACCTATGAGCCCGCTTATAAAGACATCCGGGTCTCCTGGTTTACATGGTAAGACTACTTGGAGTTCTACTCTAACTCGTCTTGTCTTTCGTATCCTCCAAGTATTGCACTCCGTGATGCGTACTGCCTCCGGGTCTTCTAGAGCCTTCCTTACTTAGACCGTGTTACCGACAAGCTCTCCGGCCCATCCTTGAAACCCGACCATGCTTTGCTCTACATGGGCCTACCGGGTTATGATCCCCCCAACAGTGGGGGTGGTGCGGATGGACCACAACACCGCTGGTAAGTCCTCGATCCAGTTCTTACCGCAGGCCTTCAGTTTTCTCTTGAAGCTCCGGGTCTTGAGCCCTTTCAAGACCTCCGCGTTGGCACGCTCTGCCTGGCCGTTGCTGCGTGGGTACGCCACGGAGGCGTAGCATATCTTGATGCCGAGATCCGCGCAGTATGACCTGAAGAGTCCGCTAGTGAACTGCGAGCCGTTGTTTGTGATGATGCGGTTGGGGACACCGAAGGGGCACACGATCCCTCTGATGAACTTGACAGCGGACCTAGCAGGTATGGTGCCCACCGCTTCAACCTCGGCCCACTTCGAGAACTTGTCAATGGCCACGTAGAGGTAGCGGTAACCTCCTTGAGCTCTGGGGAATGGTCCCAGGATGTCCAGTCCCCATACCGCGAAGGGCCACGACAGTGGGATAGTCTGCAACTCTTGCGCTGGCAGGTGGATTTGTTTTGCATGGAACTGGCACGCATCGCATTCCCTCACGAGGTCCGTTGCATCTTGCAGGGCTGTGGGCTAAAAGAAACCGCTCTGGAATGCCTTAGCTACCAGGGTGCGGGAAGAGGAGTGATGTCCGCAATCCCCGCTGTGGATGTCCTTGAGCAGATCCTGACCTTCGCTGATGGCGATGCACTTGAGGGCTTCCCTGTTGGGGCGTCGCCTGTACAACGCGTCATCCTTGAGGTGGTACAGCTTGGCTTGGCGAGCCACGCGCTCAGCCTCTTCCTCTGCTGCGGGAAGGTTCCCTTCTTCGAGATAGAGCCGTATCTCTGCTATGTAGTCGTCCGCTTGATGCTCCGCTATCAGCACATGGCGATCTCCTAAGGGCGTGCCGCAGCTTGGGGCTCCCGTAGGCGGTGGCAGAGGTGGCTCGGCAGGCCTCAAGACGTTTTCTTTGGGGGGAGCTGCTGAGGGCGTGAAGAGCCTTTCCTCGAATACACCAGGTTCGTATGGTTCTCCCCTTGATGCTCGTCGAGCGATGGCGTTAGCTTTGGCGTTCTGCCCGCGCGGAGTGTGCGTGAGTTCCATCCCCAAGAACTTTTTCTCCATCTGCCGCACTTTCTCCATGTAGGCAGCCAGATGATCGTCTTTTGCAACGTAGCTTTTGTTGGAGAAGTTGACCAGCAGCTGAGAGTCCCCCTTGATGACGATCCTTTTTATGCCGAGGGCGATGGCGGCTCGAAGCCCCGCGAGGAGGCCCTCGTACTCCGCGATGTTATTGGATCTTTTTCTCCCCGGTCGAAGGTAAGCTGCACCGCGTAGTACAGCTTGTCGCCTGTCGGCGATATAAGCACTACACCAGCTCCCGCGCCCTTCTTGCAGAACGCTCCGTCGAACTTAAGGGACCAACACCCCTTAGCTTCCTCGCCAGGGCGGAGTTCCTCCTCCTCGTGCTCCCACGTTGTGTGGGTGTCTGTCCACTATGCCGTGAAGTCTGCCAGGGCTGCTCCCTTGATGGTCCTGGTAGTGAGAAACTCCAGCTGGAATGGCTGTAGCTCAATGGCCCATTAGGCTACCCGCCCCATGGCATTAGAGTTGCGCAGTATCTGCTCCAGGGGATAGGAGGACACCACAGTCACCGCGTGTCCTTGGAAGTAGTGTCGCAGCTTTCTGCAGGCCATGAGGATGGTGAAGAGTTGCTTCTGCTGCATGGTATAGCGCTCTCGGGCGTCCCGCAACAGCGTGCTGACGTAGTAGACTATGTGTTCCACCTGGTGTGTTTCCGCAACGCCTTCGCTGGCCGCCTCGCGAGGCTTCTGAGGTCCATCGGGAGGGCGTTCCTTGGGTGCCCCCGAGACAACTTCTCCTTTGCGCTCCGAGACCCTGGGGAGGTTTTCAGGTGGCGCCTCGGGAGGGTCCTTATTTGCCTCGGTCGGTGCTTCCGCGCGTTTTCTCTTCTTAACGACGGGCTCTTCTCTTTCGACGACCAATACAGCGCTGGCGGTCTGCGGGGTGGCGGAGATGTAAACCTTCAGGGGCTCCCTTGGTTGAGGTGCCACCATGATAGGCGGGCTGGCCAGGTACCTCTTGAGCTCTTCCAACACGGCTTCCGCCTCGGGAGTCCACTCGAATGGCCCCGTCCTCTCGCGGAACTTAGAGATGAACCTGCCGAGGGCGGCCATGCACCCCGCCAGCCGCTGCATGTCCTTGAGGCGCTTTGGGGGCTTCATTTATTTGATGGCCCAGATCTTGTCGGGGTTGGCCTCGATGCCTCGGTGCGAGACCAGAAAACCCATCAGCTTGCCGGAGGGTACTCCGAAGACGCACTTGCTGGGGTTGAGCTTGATGTTGACTTTGCGCAAGTTCGCGAAGGTCTCTTCGAGGTCAGCTATGAGCGTGTCACTCGAGCGCGTCTTGACCACGATGTCATCGACGTAGGCTTCAGCATTCTTGCCCATTTGGGGCCCCAGAGCGATGCGTATGAGCCTCTAGAAAGTGGCACCGGCATTCTTCAGACCGAATGGCATGTACACGTAGCAGTACACACCGCACGGGGTGAGGAACGTTGTTTTCTCCTCGTCCTCCTTGGCCATTTTGATCTGCTGATAACCGGAGTAGGCGTCGAGGAAACATAGGAGGTCGCAGCCTGTGGTGGAGTCAACAATTTGATCGATCCGTGGCAGAGGATACGGGTCCTTAGGGCAGGCCTTGTTGAGATCGGTGAAATCGATGCATAGGCGGCCCTCTCCGGTATGCTTTGGGACCACCACGGGGTTCGCCGTCCACTCTGGGTGGATAACCTCCCGAACTATATTTGCCTTCTCAAGCTTCTTAACTTCCCGTACAATGAATCCTGCTTCTCCGGCGCTTGGCGCCTCGACTTTTGCTTCATGGGGCGTGCACTTGGGCACACGGCTAGATGGTGCTCGATCACCTCCCTCGGAACACCAGGCATGTCCGACATGCTCGTAGCGAACATGTCGGCATTTGCCTGGAGGAAGGCGACGAGCGCGCTTTCCTATTTGGGGGCGAGGCTTCCGCCTATGGTGGCAGTAGCCCCCGTGCCATTGGGCCCCAGTGCCACCTTCTTGGTTGAGGCCTTCTCTTGGGTGAAAAGCATCTTCTTCTTCCTCTCGGAGCTCTCCGGCACGTCGTCCACATCAAGAAATATGTCAACTAATGACCTTTCCTTGACGACCTTATTTTTTTGGTCATAGATTTGTGACCAATTTAAACTCGTTGGTCATAACCTATATGAGAGGGACGAAACCTTTAAACATTATGACCTTTTATTATAGAAAGGTCATACTACATCGACATCAATTGGTCATAAATTTGAACAGCACTGATATATTGGTGTGATTGGGCTGACATCTATTGCCTACGTGTCGATGCCTCTCGCGTACATGTCCCTGCCTATGTGTCATTTGTGTTTACATGTCACCACACTGACATGTAGGACCTGTTGACAGGAAGTGTTGACAATTGACAAATATGACATATGGGACCTTCTTCATCCAACCTTACATGTGGGTCCCGCCCCACCCTGATACCTGGATACAACCCCACCCGCTGACATGCGGGACCCGACCCCACCACTGACATCTGGTCCGCACCCACCCGCTGACATGCGGGACCCGCCCGCCCCAAGACATGTGGGACACGTCCCTCACTGGGGTGTGGGACCTGCACGCGGATGACAGGTGAGAGCCAATGGACCCCTGACAAGCGGGACCCGCCCAACCGGAGAGAGAGAATTCGGGCATAATTCCATCAAAAATGCGACCGGCGGGATTCGACCTCGAGACCTCTCCCTCGCCCATACCGCACCTAACCGCCAGGCCACATGATGGTTCATGATAGCGAGGAAAATTGAGGCTACTTATTATGAAAAACCCATCGGCTGGACTTGGGCCTGAGAGGAAAAAAGGCCACATCTTTTTTTTTTGTACACGATGGGCCTTAAAGGAATAATAGTTTGAATTTATTCTTTTCTCTTTTCTTTAATATCTTTCGATTTTGAAATCCTTATTCACCTAAATAATTTTGTGAAACTCTTTGCGTATCTATGATGAAATAGATACTTGTGCACAAAAAATGTTTTTTCAGAAAAATCATGAGCAAACTACGAGGCATCCGTAGTTCAAATTTGACCCGTTTCCAAATACGGTCAAAATGGGGGGCGTGACCGTTCGTATCTAGGGGTGGAATTTTGTGAAACTCTTGGTGTATATCTAATGAAACATCTACTTTTGTACCTATAAATGAGTTTTTCAAAAAATCATGAGCAAACTATAAAGCACATGTAGTTCAAATTTGACCCGATTTCAGCTGAATCGGCGGGAATTTGTCTTTTTGGAAAAGGGTGGATGGAAAGCTTTTAAGACACAAATATTTGGTTATTTTTACATGAAGTGTGGTCTAATATTTTAGAAAAATGGTCATCTCCCATTTTGCAACATATTTTTGGTAGATGCTTCACAAAAAATCCTATTTTTCACACTCGGAAAATGAAAAATGGTTTTTTTGTACAAAGAAAATGAAAACTTTCTTCGGCAACATTGTTCTCCATTCCAAGATGCATGTTTGTGCGCAATATGAGATCATTTTAAAAAACTATGTCACGGTTATCGCCATAACATTGGTCATTTGGGCTGAAAGCCACGAATCTTCGTACATGAGAGGTCATTTCTGTGAACACTTTTTGAAAATATCGTCCGTTTTCCAAGTTTGTTATTTTTCCTCAAAACTAGGTCACATATGATGACACTTGGCGAAGGATTCACATCTTTTTGAATTTTTTCGAATTCTATACGCCGATTTCAAAATACGGCCAAAACGGCGGGCGTGACCGTTCGTATCTAGGGGTGGAATTTTGTGAAACTCTTGGTGTATCTCTGATGAAACATCTACTTTTGTACCTAGAAATAAGTTTTTCAAAAAATCATGAGCAAACTATAAAGCACCTGCAGTTCAAATTTGACCCGGTTTCAACTGAATCGGCGGGAATTTGTCTTTTTGGAAAGGGGTGGATGGAAAGCTTTTCTGACACAACTATTTGATTATTTGTACATGAAATGTGGTCTAATATTTTAGAAAAATGGTGATCTCCCATTTTGCAACATATTTTTGGTAGATGCTTCACAAAAAAACCTATTTTCGCACTCGGAAAATGAAAAATGGTTTTTTTGTGCAAAGAAAATGAAAACTTTCTTCGGCAACATTGTTCTCCATTCCAAGATGCATGTTTCTGCGCAATATGAGATCATTTGAACAAACTATGTCACGATTATCGCCATAACATTTGTCATTTGGGCTGAAAGCCACGAATCTCCGTACGTGAGAGGTCATTTCTGTGAACACTTTTCGAAAATATCGTCCGTTTTCCAAGTTTGTTATTTTTCGTCAAAACTAGGTCACATATGATGACACTTGGCAAAGGATTCACATCTTTTTGAATTTTCTTTAATTCTATGCGCCGATTTCAAAATACGGCCAAAACGCGCGGGCATGACCGTTCGTATCTAGGGGTGGAATTTTGTGAAACTCTTGGTGTATCTCTGATGAAACATCTAATTTTGTACCTATAAATAAGTTTTTCATAAAATCATGAGCAAACTATAAAGCACAAGTAGTTCAAATTTGACCCGGTTTCAGCTGAATCGGCGGGAATTTGTCTTTTTGGAAAGGGGTGGATGGAAAGTTTTTCGGACACAACTATTTGATTATTTGTACATGAAATGTGGTCTAATATTTTAGAAAAATGGTGATCTCCCATTTTGCAACATATTTTTGGTAGATGCTTCACAGAAAAACCTATTTTCGCACTCGGAAAATGAAAAATGGTTTTTTTGTGCAAAGAAAATGAAAACTTTCTTCGGCAACATTGTTCTCCATTCCAAGATGCATGTTTGTGTGCAATATGAGATCATTTGAAAAAACTATGTCACGGTTATCGCCATAACATTGGTCATTTGGGCTGAAAGCCACGAATCTTCGTACATGAGAGGTCATTTCTGTGAACACTTTTTTAAAATATCGTCCGTTTTCCAAGTTTGTTATTTTTCCTCCAAACTAGGTCACATATGATGACACTTGGCGAAGGATTCACATCTTTTTGAATTTTTTTGAATTCTATGCGCCGATTTCAAAATACGGCCAAAACGGCGGGCGTGATCGTTCGTATCTTGGGGTGGAATTTTGTGAAACTCTTGGTGTATCTCTGATGAAACATCTACTTTTGTACCTAGAAATAAGTTTTTCAAAAAATCATGAGCAAACTATAAAGCACCTGTAGTTCAAATTTAACCCGGTTTCAACTGAATCGGCGGGAATTTGTCTTTTTGGAAAGGGGTGGATGGAAAGCTTTTCGGACACAACTATTTGATTATTTGTACATGAAATGTGGTCTAATATTTTAGAAAAATGGTGATCTCCCATTTTGCAACATATTTTTGGTAGATGCTTCACAAAAAAACCTATTTTTCGCACTCGGAAAATGAAGAATGGTTGTTTTGTGCAAAGAAAATGAAAACTTTCTTCGGCAACATTGTTCTCCATTCCAAGATGCATGTTTGTGCGCAATATGAGATCATTTGAACAAACTATGTCACGGTTATCGCCATAACATTGGTCATTTGGGCTGAAAGCCAGGAATTTTCGTACATGAGAGGTCATTTCTATGAACACTTTTTGAAAATATCGTCCGTTTTCCAAGTTTGTTATTTTTCGTCAAAACTAGGTCACATATGATGACACTTGGCGAAGGATTCACATCTTTTTGAATTTTTCTGAATTCTATGCGCCGATTTCAAAATACGGCCAAAACGGCGGGCGTGACCGTTCGTAGCTAGGGGGTGGATCTTGTGAAACTCTTTGTGTATCTATGATGAAACATCTACTTTTGTACCTAGAAATGAGTTTTAAAAAAAATCATGAGCAAACTACAAAGCACATGTAGTTCAAATTTGACCCGGTTTCAGCTCAATCGGCGGGAATTTGTCTTTTTGGAAAGGGGTGGATGGAAAGCTTTTCAGACACAACCATTTGGTTATTTTTACATGAAATGTGGTCTAATATTTTATAAAAATGGTGTGATCCAATTTAGCAACATATGTATGGTATGTGCTTCACAAAAAAACTCATTTTTCACACTAATAAAATGAAAAATGATTTTTTTGTAAAATAAAGTTGAAAATTTTCTTCGGCAACATTGTTCTCCATTCCAAGATGCACGCTTGTACACAATATGGTAACATTTGAACAAACTATGCAATGGTTATCTTTATAAAATTGGTCAGTTGGCCTGAAACCCACGAATCTTCGTACATGAGAGGTCATTTCTGTGAACACTTTTTAAAAATATGTTCCATCTTCCAAGTTTTTCATTTTTCCTTGAAACTAGGTCACATATAATGACACTTTGTGAAGGATTTACATCTTTTGAAATATTTTTAAATTCTATACATCGATTACAAAATACGGTCAAAACGGCGGACGTGACCGTTCGTATCTAGCGGTTGAATTTTGCAACACCCTTGAAGTATCTCTGATGAAATAGATACTTGTGTATCTAAAACTGTTTTTTTTTTAAATCATGTGAAAAATATAAAGCACCCGTAGTTCAAATTTGACCCTCTTCCAGCGGAATCGACGAAAATTTATCTTTTTGGTAGAGATGAACCAAAATCTGTCAGATATTATGAATTGGTTATTTTGTACCTTGATTATGTTATAATTGTTTTATATAATATATTGGTAAAATTTTACAACATATTTCTGATAGATGCTTCATAAAAAGGCATATTAACCCGTGAAATAGAGCTAGCCAATCAAAATAGATTGTGAGAGTTCCCACGGATCGCCCACCGAAACAGATCTCAGCCGTTTAATGCCTTCATCAAACTTCCAGAATTTCATCACCCGCCCCCCTTGTCCCGCCCAGCCACACACAAACTTTAGAAACCAAATGACTGAAAGACCCTAAAGTACCCACAGTTACTCAAAAGTGATTGAGGGTATTTTCGTAAAATTGTCCGGCGGAACATGCCAACCCTAATACCCCACGCCCCGCCGCCAGTCCGCCATTCATTATCCCAATTCCCAAACCCTAAATCCGCCGCCATGCCCCCCTCCCCTTCCCGTGCTCCAGTTTCACTGCCCAGATCCACCCCACCCCATCACCACCTCAAGCGTCGTCGGACCCGTCCGTCCTCCTCGATGGTGGCGTCCCCGCTGGGCCTCCTCCGCGCGCACCACACGCACCTGCCGAGGTCGCCCTCCGTCGCTCCGTGCCTGCGTGGTACGCAGCCCGCCTCCCGGCCGTCCGCCGCCCTGCTCGTCCGGACGAGATTCTGCAAGATCCCAACCGCCACGCACTCCCTGGTCCTCCTGCTCACCTGCGCCGCCGCTAGTAGCTCCTTTGCAGCTGCTTGCCTCCGGAGTCCCCCTCCGTGCCCGGAGCTCAACCCCGCTGACAGGTAAGCTCAATACGATCCCTCCTAACTTGCTTGCCCGCCATGTGTTCGACGGAATAGCTGTGAGGTTACGGTACACGCGTCTTGGGTGCTCTGTTCTTGCTTGTTCCTGATTCCAGAGTGCTGCTTGTTGACGATGTTGCTTGACGTCGTGTCAAATTTGTGTTCCGCTGCTGGGTACCAGCCTCCAGGAACCCCTCTAGGTAACGATAGCTAGTCTGTTTGTTAACCATCGGCTTCTTCCAGACTTTAGTTTGTTTGCAATATTGCAATGTATATAGTTCAGCTCAATGCATTAGGTTAATCGGTGTGGATATATTTTTGTGTAGTGGGTTGCCATGTGGATATCTCACTTGCTTATGTGATTGTATTTAAATGAATGCAAAGGTCCTAGTGTAAGGTTAAAAGTAATCAAGTTTGAAAAGGGTATGGAGCATTTAGAAATTAATGTGGTTGGATCATCATCATTGTAATATGCCTTGTTAAGATGATGATCTAGGTTTGTCATTGCAAATCTGATGTAGGTTTGATTCCTATGATGATCTAGGCTCTTCTCCTTTGTAATTGTCTTTTTATATATGGTTCTGCTTTCTACTGTTCTACAATGTAAATCTACTGAACATATGCAGTGTCCTTAGCATAATAAGAAAAGCAATATTCACCGTTTAAGCTATTGTCAATTCTGCTAACAATTACCTGTGGGGACCCCGGACTAGCTGTCCGAAATACCCGATTATGCTTAACACAACGATCCCATGATCAGTCTGTCGTTGCACATAATCCGAACTGAATACCAAAGTTTACATCCATTACAATACGAATTAAAGTCTTACAATACCGGTCATTTAGACCAAGTTTTACATAGGTGCCTTCATGGGCCAAACCAAAACAATCAGCGGAACTAAGGCGTAGTAGACATCAAATCCTAGCGATGACCCGACAGGCAGTCGACTTATGAAGCTCCTCAGTTGGCATAGATGTCGCCATACTCCTCCTGGGCGTAGTGCTCCTCGAAGTCTGGCTACGACAATAGCCAGGGACAAAAACTAGTATGAGTACATTTGAATGTACTCGCAAACTACTCCAACATGAGTGCACTAATCTCATTTTTAGTTTCACACTTTTATTTATTTAAAACATCTCTGTATCTTTGTTGAAGAAGGTAAGGAGATTATAACTACTCTTAATATCTCAATTTTATTAGTTTTCTCCAAAACTCCTCCTTTTCCCGGCTAAAACCCTTCATGGTAATTAATCTCCAACTACCTCATACAGATCCGTTGGTATAGGTGTATGGAACGTTCTCCTTTTCTTTTTAGAACGCAAAACTTTTTTTTTCAAAACTTGCACATGGTCAAAGTAGGGCCTCTCAACTGTCCATATCCGAGGACTCGGCTATTCGAATAGTTTTAACCCTCTGCAGAGGTAGCACGCTTTTCCCACACCCATCCGATAACTCATCGTGTCAGCCACGTCTCGCCATACTAGGTGTATGCGAAGTTGAGTCACCGACCCTAGTCTGTCCTTTGCTCATGCTAGTATAGGATCCTACCCCTATGATACTTTCCATCGACACTTAATCCAGCCCGTCGGAATCTAAGTGTGAGGACTCATAGGTTTTATCTGGCGGTGTATAGGGGACATCCTTCTATCCTCCTCCTTATCTTTTCCTAGAGTTTGAGCGAGGACCCAAGTCAGGGGTAGGTCATCAACCATCCCCTCATGCATAACGGAGTCATCTCCGTCGATGAGGTATCCCATACTAATACGAGCAAATTATATGGCTAAGCCCTTTCCCATATGTGGGTAGATGTGGTCGCACAGAGTATCGGTTGATTGACGTAAGTACAAAGACACAATGTGCGTTTTATCAAAAACCTCCATTCTTCTTTTCTCCAACTCATCACCACATCTTGGTGCTCCATAGCCACACGAGGTTTTTAAGGAGTTTTGAATAAAACCATCTTTATTTTTCCCATCCTATAATTTATCATATATTTCTACATAGGGTGGCAAAAATAAATTTTTTCCATATACTCTACGAAAAGATTTTTTTTTAAAACCTTGCTTTAAAATGACTTTGTAAAAATAGAAGCATGTAATAGGGTTGCAAGCTCAGAGAGTAGCTTGCCTTGCTCGGCAAAGTGATCTTGGTCTTGATCCTCAGGTTCCACAAGTCCTTCCTCCTCGATATATCCGGCAACGTTCTCGTCTAATACACAATCAAGCAAATACAAACAATCACTAACCTACTCAATCAATCACCACAACAATACAATCTCAATACTCTAAATAGCCACTTCATAGATCAAACAATACAATTTGGTTTCAATTTAATTGAATTAGCCATTATTCAACCCCATCTTAATTAGGGCAGAAACTAGTTGAACATGTTTAATTACATAACTTAAGTTCTGTTGGTCACAAAAATACAAACTAAATTTCTACAGAAAGCTACTGATGTGTAGAATCCAACACAATTGGATTTGGATCAATTGGAGTTATCAAACCCCCTACACAATGTTTTGACTCCAGAAGCTTAATAATCAAGTTTTATCTACTAATCAAGTTCTGTTGATCTAAAAATTAAATCCTCTTAGGGGTGACTAACCATGGCTAAATGTGATCTAATAAAATTAGTTTCAACTAATTTGGATTAATAGAGTATCAGAAACAAACAAGTTTAGAATTTAAACCTTTTATGGTATTTTGAATAATGTATTTTTATTATATATCCAAATGGAGTGAAACTAATTGGGTTGGATAGATAATTTTATAACCTATCCAGAACAGTTTGATTTGTTCCATTTGGAGTTGTAAAACTAAAGTTATGAAATTTCTAAGTTTGGGTCCAGTACTGGTTTTGAATCAAACCTAAATTCGAATAAATAACCCAGAGTGGATAATGTTGAGAAACCTGACGGGTGGGGTCCACTCGTCAGTGACTCAAAATAAATAGTGCGCGTGCAGGGAAAAGTTTAAAAGTCTGACGGGTGGGGTCCACCCGTCAGCGACTACTACTCGAACCGTTACGCGGCCGTGGATCTGAGATCCAACGGCCGAGATCGCGCGCGTCGCTGGCGACCCAGAACCGAGCGGCGCTGCGGCTCCGGCGACGGCGAGGTGGACAGAGGCTCACCTAGGGGGCTCGGGAGGGCGTGTGGACGGTGCGGGTCGACGGCGGCGACTCGGGGAAGACCTTGGGACGAACGGCGCTTGCTGGCGTGGCTCCGAGCGGCGGCGGCGAGCAACTCCTCCTCCGCGGCCTTGCTCCAGCTCCGGCGAGCAATCGGCGGCGCTCCTGGGCACGGACCAGAGGGAAAAAGGGCGCGGGTGAGAGAGGGGGCCAAGGGGAGGCGAGTGAGGGCAGAGGGGAGCGAAGGGGAGGGCGCCGTGGCCCGGCCGGGGTCGTCGTCTACCTCGGGCACGGCGAGCTCGAGGAGACCACGGCGGCCCGAGGCTTCGCGGCTTCGGCCTTGGCTCCCTAGCGGCGCACGAGAGAGAGAGGAGTGGAGAGGAGAGGCAGTGGGGCGGTGTGGCAAAGGTGGAGCACGGGGGGGTGCCTTATATAGCGGACGGGCGGCGCACGGTGGACGCGGTGCAGAGGGCACCCGCGGCCGTGCTAGCTCGCCGTAGGCCGGTGGAGAGGGCGGCTAGGTTGCGGGGTGCTCGGGGAACCGTTTGGGCATGGAGGGGTGGCGTGGCGCGCTCGGGCGAGGTCGAATTTTTGGCCCGGCCGTGAGAGCGCACGGGCGGCGCGCGGCGTGCACGTCGCGGCGTGGCTGTCGCGGCGTGGCTGCGGCTGCGCTGTCTGCTGTCGCGGTGCGAGGGGGCCAGGAGGTGAGGGAGGGAGAGAGAGGGTGCAGCGCGACCGGCACGGCGCGGCGTCGCCGCGGCCACAGTGCCGACACGGCGACGTGCGCGCGGCCGCGGCTGTCGCCGGCGTCTCCTCGACGATCCCGGCCACCTCCTTGCTCGATCTCGGGTGCTGCGTGACCGTGGTGATGCGGCGCATCCAGTGGAGGCTCAAATTCGACGATTAAACAGCGCATCGCACGAATTGATCCATGCTTTGGTTCGGGTTTGTGAAGAACAGTCGATGCACAGAGGGTGTTCGATGAAATCCCTAAACCAAAACAGTGCATATTTTTGATATTTTATTTTCATGTTTTGCTTCTTCCATTTTGGTCCAAACTCATGGCATTGTTGGATTACATTTGTGGCAAGTGTCTCATGGTCCATTTGGGATATTTTGAATATTTTAAATAAAAGAAGTTATAATTTGAATTTGAGGTTTTGAATTTGTATTTGAAGGAGAATAACTTGGGGAAATCAAATAGGAGGGTTGAGGATATTCCCCACTGATTTTGGTTTGAAAAATAAAGTAGGTTTCTTATTTTGTAAAATATTGTGATATGTGTCACATGGTGTTATAGTTTTGAAATTTTGTTTTGTTTATTTTCTATCCTTCAACTTTGTAATTAGAGCTAGAATTCAACAATCTTGCAAGCAATGCAAACCAACAATAATCAAGAAACGAACATACACTAATTTTTATAGGAAAAGTTTTTGTTGGCCCACATTTTTGCATTAATAATTATATTAATATTTTGGGATGTTACAAATCCTCCCCCCTTAGAATAAATCTCGTCCCGAGATTTGCTAGGTCTGGGTACTAAAGAGGTTTGGGAATTCGCTTCTAAGATAGTCCTCTCGTTCCCAGGTGGCTTCATCTTCAGAGTGGTTGGTCCACTGAACCTTGTAGAACTTGATTGCTCGCCTACGGGTGAGACGAACATCTTCGTCGAGAATCTTGATGGGTTGCTCACGATAAGTCAAATCTTGATTCAGGTCGATGGATTGGTGGTCGATGTTCTTGAAAACCTCTGGCTGGTCAGGCACTTCAAGACATTTCCGGAGCAAGGAAATGTGAAAGACGTCATGGTAATCTGCTAGCTCCTGAGGCAACTCTAATTGATAGGACACTTCTCCTCGACGGGCAAGGATCTTGAAGGGTCCAATATACCTGGGTGCTAATTTTCCTTTGACATGGAAACGCTGCATTCCTTTAAGGGGTGTCACTCGGAGATAGACATAATCTCCGATATTGAAAGTGACATCACGTCGTCTGTTGTCAGCGTAGCTCTTCTGACGGGACTGGGCAGTTTTGAGACGCTCACGGATAAGTTGAACTTGTTCCTCGGCCTCACGGAGGGTATCTGGTCCAAACAATTTGCCTTCTCCGGTGTCGGACCAATTCAGGGGTGTGCGACACTTCTTTCCGTAAAGGGCTTCAAAAGGGGCCATTTGCAGACTAGACTGGTAGCTATTGTTGTAGGAGAACTCTGCAAATGGAAGACAATCTTCCCATTTGGATCCATAGGCTAGAACACAAGCGCGAAGCATGTCCTCTAATATCTGGTTCACGCGTTCAGTCTGACCGTTGGTCTGGGGATGATAAGCTGTGCTAAATGCTAACTTGGTTCCGAGGGCTTCGTGCAGGGCTTTCCAGAATCTTGAGGTGAACTGTGTGCCTCGGTCAGATACTATCCTCTTAGGCACACCATGCAGGCTTACTATTCTGGAAATATACAAGTCTGCTAACTGATTTCCCCGATAGGTGGTATGGACGGGAATGAAATGGGCAACCTTGGTCAGTTTATCAACGATGACCCAAATTGAGTCATGGCCTCTGTTAGACCTTGGAAGTCCGGTGATAAAATCCATTCCAATCTCATCCCACTTCCACTCAGGAATTTGCAGAGGTTGCAGCAATCCAGCGGGTCGCTGATGTTCAGCCTTGACTCGCTGACAGATATCACACTTGGCTACAAAAACACCAATGGCTCGCTTCATTCCGTGCCACCAAAATCTCTCACGAAGGTCTTGGTACATTTTGGTTCCGCCGGGGTGGATTGAATAAGGGGTCTCGTGGGCTTCCTTTAGGATTAACTCCTTGAGTTCCGTGACATTAGGGACACAGATACGACCATTGAATCTCAACACTCCTTCAGCATCCTCGGTAAAATCAGGCGCTTTACCGAGAGAAATCTTCTTCTTGATTCCTTCTATACTCTCATGACCTTTCTGGGCTTCCTTGATTCGGTCTAACAGGGTTGGGGTTAACTCTAAATTGGCGAGATAACCGCGGCTAACCAGCCCTAGTCCAAAATCTTGGAACTCTTTGAACAAGGCTGGCTGTTCGACTTGGATCAAGGCATTCAGGGTGCAGGGTTTGCGACTAAGGGCATCGGCCACTACATTAGCCTTTCCAGGGTGGTAATGGATACCGATATCATAATCCTTGATTAATTCCATCCACCTTCTCTGTCGCAGATTTAACTCCTTCTGGGTGAAGATATACTTCAAGCTCTTGTGATCCGTATAGATCTCGCAACGATGTCCCGCAAGATAGGAGCGCCACGTTTTCAGAGCAAGAACAACAGCGGCTAACTCCAGGTCATGGGTTGGGTAGTTCTCTTCATGTGGTCGCAACTGCCGAGACAGATATGACACCACCTTGCCTTCTTGCATCAGAACGCAACCAAGTCCGAGGCGTGATGCATCGCAATACACGTCGAAATTCTTGGTGACGTCTGGCATAATCAGGACAGGGGTTGAGGTCAATCTCTTCTTCAACTCCTGGAAACTCTCTTCACATTTCTGAGTCCATTCAAACTTCTTGTCCTTTTTCAGCAGTTGGGTCAGGGGTTTGGCTATACTGGAAAATCCTTCAACGAACTTGCGGTAGTAACCCGCCAGTCCGAGAAAGCTTCGGATCTCAGTCACACTAGTCGGGGCTTCCCAATTCACAATGGCTTGGATATTCTCTGGGTCAACAGAAATTCCTCCCGCAGACACAACATGTCCGAGAAATGCTACTTCACTGAGCCAAAACTCACACTTGCTAAACTTGGCATACAACTGGTGCTCTCGGAGAGTTGCTAAAACTAGACGCAGGTGTTCAGCATGCTCTTTTTCGGTTTTGGAGTAAATAAGGATGTCATCGAGGAAAACTACCACGAACTTGTCAAGATACTCCATGAAGATTTTGTTCATGAGATTCATGAAATAGGCTGGGGCATTGGTCAGACCAAAGGACATTACGGTGTATTCAAATAAACCGTAGCGGGTGGTGAAGGCAGTCTTGGGAATGTCTGTCTCTCGGATTTTTAACTGATGATATCCTGACCGAAGATCGATCTTGGAAAAGACTCGGGCTCCGTTCATTTGATCGAACAGATCCTCGATCTTTGGAAGGGGACACTTGTTCTTAATGGTCACATCATTTAACTTGCGATAACCCACACACAGGCGTGTGGTACCGTCTCTCTTATCCACAAAAATAATGGGTGATCCCCAGGGTGAAGCACTTGGGCGAATAAGTCCTTTGCTGAGCATATCTGCTAATTGCTTCTTCAACTCAACCAGTTCTTCCGGATTCATCCGATAAGGCCTCTGGGATATAGGGGCTGTTCCGGGGATAAGTTCAATGATGAACTCAATATCCCGGTCTGGCGGCATACCAGGCAATTCTTCGGGGAAAACATCTCGGAACAAGTGAAAAACACGGATCTCATCTAGGGTGGGTCGAGCTATGCTCTCATGGCATCCTGGTCGGGGTCGACTGGTTTCCGACACATACTCCACTTCTACTTCTTTGTCGGTGGTGAGGGATACAGCTCTTCTGGTGCAGTCAATTCGACCACGGTACTTGGCTAGCCAATTCATACCCAGTATGACATCTATTCCTTGGGTTCCTAAAATGATTAAGTCGACTAGGAACTTTTCCCCCTTGATTTCAAGGGAAACGTCCGGGCAATACGACTTGGTATCTATGGTGGATTCTGGGATTTGGATGACCATGGGTTTGGGTAAGAGGTTTCCGACTAAACCTCCCTTAGCAACAAATTCTTGGGTAACAAAAGAATGGGTCGCACCAGAATCAAACAGAACAGTTGCAGGTACTGAGTTGACAAGGAACGTACCCAGCACAACATCTGGCGCATCCATGGCCTCTTCAGCGTTGATGTGGTGCAGACGTCCCTTGGCAACAGCAACATTTCCGCGGGATGCGGGGTTCTTGCCATTTCCATTACGGCCTTGGCCATTGCTTGGCGCTTGTGCATCGGGGCGTGGACCATTCTTCTTAGGATTGGGGCATTCTTTGGAGTAGTGACCTTTAGTGCCGCAATTAAAGCAGACAACATTGGCATTGCGGTTGAAGTTGTTAGAGTTCCCTCCGGGACGGGTGTTGTCATTGGGACGGTTGAAGCTGTTTGGGTTGTTTGGGCGATTAGGGTAATTGGGGCGTGGGGTTGGTGGCGGTCGATAGGCTGGCTTGGGGTTTTGTGGGTAGGTGCGAGGCTTCTGGCTGCTCGAACCTTCCTGGGCAATCATTCTCCTCTTACGACCTTCAAACATGGACTTGCGCTTGGTCTCCAACTGGATGGCCTTGTCCACAAGTGACTCCAAATCAACAAAGTCATTGATAACTAAAGCACACTGCAGCTCATCATGAAGTCCGTTCATGAAACGCTCCATCTTCTTCCTCTCGGTGTCGATGTCATCAGGAGCATACCGAGACAAGTCAGTGAACTCATCCAGGTATCCGACCACATCTCTACTTCCCTGCCGCAACTTGCGGAATTCATCCTTCTTCCTTTCAATGAGTCCACCGGGGATGTGTTTCTTGCGGAACTTCTCTTGGAACTCAAACCAGTTGATAACATAACCAGCTTGCTGGAGAGCCTTGGTAGCTTCCCACCAAGACCGTGCAGGTCCGGCAAGATAGTGGGTCGCATACAGCACTTTCTCAGGTTCTCCCACGGCTGCAACTTCCAGGTTGTTGTTAATGGTGCGAAGCCAATCATCGGCCTCTAGTGGGTGAAGTCCCTTGGAAAAGGTGGGTGGGTTGGTCTTTTGAAAATCACTCAAAGTGGATCGCTGATTTCCTTCACCATTGCCATTGCCATTGTGGTGGTTGTTGTTGTTGTTGTTGTGTGCGGCAGCGATCTGCTGCAGGGCAGCGATATGAGCTTGACGCTCTGCCCGAGCAGCTTGGCGTTCCTCCATGATAAGCGCAAGAAGTTGGGCGGTGGTTGGTTCCGGTGGGGGTGGTGGTCCTCCATCCGGGTTGGAGCGACGAGTGTCCACCATCCTGAAGAACACCGGGTATGAGGGGCAAGCAAAAGGTTTTGACCAAGGGAAAAAGGTTGGTTTCGTGTAGGGATTGATTAATTAAGTATTATAGGAGAAACATTTCACACAGATTATCAAGACTAGCACACACTTATATAGCACAACCATTACATCAAAAGTTCACCATATCAAGCTTACAACATTATCTCTTAAGCTAATGTACATAGTGCAAGTTCCAAAAGAACCACTACTTCTACTCTACTAGCGATGGGGGGGTCGACCTAATCCTGCGGTAGTACTCAAGTCACTCGCCTACTGAGGTGGAACCTCAGGCTCTGCTACGTCAGCGTCGGACTGGTAGGGTGGCTCCTCTGGGTCCTCCTCCTCGTCCTCTAGCTCCTCCTCGTCATCCTCCTGCTCATAGTCCATCTCCTCCAGATAGTCGTCATCGTCACTGAGGAAAGCGCTGTTCTCCTTACGGAGATCCTCGCCCTCCTCCTCCATCTCATCAGTACGGAGCTCCAGATCCTCGATCAGCTCGTCCTGCTCTGCCACCTTCTTGCGGAGCTTCGCTATGGTCTTCTTCAACTGGGTCCTCTTCTTGAGAAGAGCGACCTTCTCCTCCTTCAGCTGTGCCTCACTCTCGCGACTCTCCTTGAGCGAGAGGCGCTCAAAGTGAGACCGAAGTCTAGCGCACCTCAGATCCTCCTGGGTGCGAAAGAGCATAATCTCCATGTCCAAGATATACTCTCCGAACGTCGGGTGTAGAGGGGACCGAATAGGGTGTCCATCGATGGTGCGCCTCCCGTAGAACTGGAAACGAGAGTTCACCAACTCCGCCTTGTGCTCCTCACAAAGTCGGGATAGCATCCGCTGCATGGAACGACACAGTCCGTCGTCCCAGTGGACATCCATGGTGGTAAAGATGAGTGTCTTGGATCCGGGGGACTTGATGTTCCCGCGAACAGACGACTCGACCAACCAAGACAGGTTCCCGTTGCCGGGAGTGTCCACCTGGGCTCCCTTAAACTCAGGAGTGGGACGACCCAACAGCTTGGTCAACTCGAACAGGTCCTTCTCGAACATCAACGTGCCGTCCTTCTCGAGCTGAACGAACTCGGTGAAGTGGAGTGCCATCTACAATTTTAAGTCAAATTTTTAAGTTAGTGAGATGACAAGTGTATCAAAATTTTAATGTAAGGGACAATACGTGAGCAGATTTTTAAGTTTATTAAAATGATAAGTGTGGCAAGTTTTTATGAATATGAGAGAAACTTAGTAGTTTGTAAGAAGAGAATTTTGCATAAGTGAGAGGGTTAGAGATAAGCATTTTTTTTTTGAAAATAATTCCTTCCTTTGTTTTCTTTAAAACTTAACTTTTGTAATAACTATCTAGCGACCATGCTAATCTAAGGCTCCTAAAGTCGAGATGGCTCTGATACCAGGTCTGTGGGGACCCCGGACTAGCTGTCCGAAATACCCGATTATGCTTAACACAACGATCCCATGATCAGTCTGTCGTTGCACATAATCCGAACTGAATACCAAAGTTTACATCCATTACAATACGAATTAAAGTCTTACAATACCGGTCATTTAGACCAAGTTTTACATAGGTGCCTTCATGGGCCAAACCAAAACAATCAGCGGAACTAAGGCGTAGTAGACATCAAATCCTAGCGATGACCCGACAGGCAGTCGACTTATGAAGCTCCTCAGTTGGCATAGATGTCGCCATACTCCTCCTGGGCGTAGTGCTCCTCGAAGTCTGGCTACGACAATAGCCAGGGACAAAAACTAGTATGAGTACATTTGAATGTACTCGCAAACTACTCCAACATGAGTGCACTAATCTCATTTTTAGTTTCACACTTTTATTTATTTAAAACATCTCTGTATCTTTGTTGAAGAAGGTAAGGAGATTATAACTACTCTTAATATCGCAATTTTATTAGTTTTCTCCAAAACTCCTCCTTTTCCCGGCTAAAACCCTTCATGGTAATTAATCTCCAACTACCTCATACAGATCCGTTGGTATAGGTGTATGGAACGTTCTCCTTTTCTTTTTAGAACGCAAAACTTTTTTTTTCAAAACTTGCACATGGTCAAAGTAGGGCCTCTCAACTGTCCATATCCGAGGACTCGGCTATTCGAATAGTTTTAACCCTCTGCAGAGGTAGCACGCTTTTCCCACACCCATCCGATAACTCATCGTGTCAGCCACGTCTCGCCATACTAGGTGTATGCGAAGTTGAGTCACCGACCCTAGTCTGTCCTTTGCTCATGCTAGTATAGGATCCTACCCCTATGATACTTTCCATCGACACTTAATCCAGCCCGTCGAAATCTAAGTGTGAGGACTCATAGGTTTTATCTGGCGGTGTATAGGGGACATCCTTCTATCCTCCTCCTTATCTTTTCCTAGAGTTTGAGCGAGGACCCAAGTCAGGGGTAGGTCATCAACCATCCCCTCATGCATAACGGAGTCATCTCCGTCGATGAGGTATCCCATACTAATATGAGCAAATTATATGGCTAAGCCCTTTCCCATATGTGGGTAGATGTGGTCGCACAGAGTATCGGTTGATTGACGTAAGTACAAAGACACAATGTGCGTTTTATCAAAAACCTCCATTCTTCTTTTCTCCAACTCATCACCACATCTTGGTGCTTCATAGCCACACGAGGTTTTTAAGGAGTTTTGAATAAAACCATCTTTATTTTTCCCATCCTATAATTTATCATATATTTCTACATAGGGTGGCAAAAATAATTTTTTTCCATATACTCTACGAAAAGATTTTTTTTTAAAACCTTGCTTTAAAATGACTTTGTAAAAATAGAAGCATGTAATAGGGTTGCAAGCTCAGAGAGTAGCTTGCCTTGCTCGGCAAAGTGATCTTGGTCTTGATCCTCAGGTTCCACAAGTCCTTCCTCCTCGATATATCCGGCAACGTTCTCGTCTAATACACAATCAAGCAAATACAAACAATCACTAACCTACTCAATCAATCACCACAACAATACAATCTCAATACTCTAAATAGCCACTTCATAGATCAAACAATACAATTTGGTTTCAATTTAATTGAATTAGCCATTATTCAACCCCATCTTAATTAGGGCAGAAACTAGTTGAACATGTTTAATTACATAACTTAAGTTCTGTTGGTCACAAAAATACAAACTAAATTTCTACAGAAAGCTACTGATGTGTAGAATCCAACACAATTGGATTTGGATCAATTGGAGTTATCAAACCCCCTACACAATGTTTTGACTCCAGAAGCTTAATAATCAAGTTTTATCTACTAATCAAGTTCTGTTGATCTAAAAATTAAATCCTCTTAGGGGTGACTAACCATGGCTAAATGTGATCTAATAAAATTAGTTTCAACTAATTTGGATTAATAGAGTATCAGAAACAAACAAGTTTAGAATTTAAACCTTTTATGGTATTTTGAATAATGTATTTTTATTATATATCCAAATGGAGTGAAACTAATTGGGTTGGATAGATAATTTTATAACCTATCCAGAACAGTTTGATTTATTCCATTTGGAGTTGTAAAACTAAAGTTATGAAATTTCTAAGTTTGGGTCCAGTACTGGTTTTGAATCAAACCTAAATTCGAATAAATAACCCAGAGTGGATAATGTTGAGAAACCTGACGGGTGGGGTCCACTCGTCAGTGACTCAAAATAAACAGTGCGCGTGCAGGGAAAAGTTTAAAAGTCTGACGGGTGGGGTCCACCCGTCAGCGACTACTACTCGAACCGTTACGCGGCCGTGGATCTGAGATCCAACGGCCGAGATCGCGCGCGTCGCCGGCGACCCAAAACCGAGCGGCGCTGCGGCTCCGGCGACGACGAGGTGGACAGAGGCTCACCTAGGGGGCTCGGGAGGGCGTGTGGACGGTGCGGGTCGACGGCGGCGACTCGGGGAAGACCTTGGGACGAACGGCGCTTGCTGGCGTGGCTCCGAGCGGCGGCGGCGAGCAACTCCTCCTCCGCGGCCTTGCTCCAGCTCCGGCGAGCAATCGGCGGCGCTCCTGGGCACGGACCAGAGGGAAAAAGGGCGCGGGTGAGAGAGGGGGCCAAGGGGAGGCGAGTGAGGGCAGAGGGGAGCGAAGGGGAGGGCGCCGTGGCCCGGCCGGGGTCGTCGTCTACCTCGGGCACGGCGAGCTCGAGGAGACCACGGCGGCCCGAGGCTTCGCGGCTTCGGCCTTGGCTCCCTAGCGGCGCACGAGAGAGAGGGGAGTGGAGAGGAGAGGCAGTGGGGCGGTGTGGCAAAGGTGGAGCACGGGGGGGTGCCTTATATAGCGGACGGGCGGCGCACGGTGGACGCGGTGCAGAGGGCACCCGCGGCCGTGCTAGCTCGCCGTAGGCCGGTGGAGAGGGCGGCTAGGTTGCGGGGTGCTCGGGGAACCGTTTGGGCATGGAGGGGTGGCGTGGCGCGCTCGGGCGAGGTCGAATTTTTGGCCCGGCCGTGAGAGCGCACGGGCGGCGCGCGGCGTGCACGTCGCGGCGTGGCTGTCGCGGCGTGGCTGCGGCTGCGCTGTCTGCTGTCGCGGTGCGAGGGGGCCAGGAGGTGAGGGAGGGAGAGAGAGGGTGCAGCGCGGCCGGCACGGCGCGGCGTCGCCGCGGCCACAGTGCCGACACGGCGACGTGCGCGCGGCCGCGGCTGTCGCCGGCGTCTCCTCGACGATCCCGGCCACCTCCTTGCTCGATCTCGGGTGCTGCGTGACCGTGGTGATGCGGCGCATCCAGTGGAGGCTCAAATTCGACGATTAAACAGCGCATCGCACGAATTGATCCATGCTTTGGTTCGGGTTTGTGAAGAACAGTCGATGCACAGAGGGTGTTCGATGAAATCCCTAAACCAAAACAGTGCATATTTTTGATATTTTATTTTCATGTTTTGCTTCTTCCATTTTGGTCCAAACTCATGGCATTGTTGGATTACATTTGTGGCAAGTGTCTCATGGTCCATTTGGGATATTTTGAATATTTTAAATAAAAGAAGTTATAATTTGAATTTGAGGTTTTGAATTTGTATTTGAAGGAGAATAACTTGGGGAAATCAAATAGGAGGGTTGAGGATATTCCCCACTGATTTTGGTTTGAAAAATAAAGTAGGTTTCTTATTTTGTAAAATATTGTGATATGTGTCACATGGTGTTATAGTTTTGAAATTTTGTTTTGTTTATTTTCTATCATTCAACTTTGTAATTAGAGCTAGAATTCAACAATCTTGCAAGCAATGCAAACCAACAATAATCAAGAAACGAACATACACTAATTTTTATAGGAAAAGTTTTTGTTGGCCCACATTTTTGCATTAATAATTATATTAATATTTTGGGATGTTACATTACCCTTGTGTATGATCTACAGGTTTGTCTTGTTGGGGTTTGATTCAGGTTGCAGTCTCATGCGGCCCTGATATGCGCTCATGCTAATGCAGTTGTGCTCGTTTTTGGCTGTTGTCAATTAGAACTTATAAAACTTCTTGATTTCGTTCCTTTACTGTGTCATGTTAGTTTGGTTGTATCCTACTGTCATGTTTAGTGATGTTCTGTGTTAGAACCTCGAAAAATGCCAACAACCACAAACCCATTCAATTACACCATGTGGACAGTCCAGTCATTTGTCTGAGAGAACAATGATTATTATCCTTTGTTAGTTTTTTCGTAGAGGTTTGTTTATTTCATTCTGTGACTTTGACATGATGAGAGATACAATTGCCTTTGTTGGTTTTTTTAGCAGTTTGTTTATTTAATTCTGTGGCTTTGACATGATGAGGAACAAAATTGGGGTCTGATATATTTGATGATAAATTCCTCCTACTCATTCTGAGTGTCAAATCAGTAGAATGTATGTTTTAGTTTGTACAATAATTTATAACTTCTCTCATGGTTGTTAGCTTGTTATTATGATACCTTCCACACTTGTGTAGGTAGCTAATCATCACACCTAGTATTCTATTCCTGGAATAGGTGTTTTTATTTAGTGCACATGGTCTTGCTTTACTCGCCCGTCGTTTTAATTCCATCTGCTCTCATGTGAAGATTATTATTAACCCACATGTTTCTTGAGAGCAAGGCGTAGGAGGCCTTCCTCGACGACAATTTCGAGCTTGCTGAAGAGCTCTACTCCCAGGCCATAGAGGCCAGCCCAGCCACCGCCGAGCTCTACGCCGACCGTGCCCAGACGAGCATTAAGCTTGGCAGTTACACTGGTACGTGCATCCCTCCTCCTTGACGACCGTGCCCCAATTTCGTCGTTCGATGCTGCCGCTGTGGTCCGTGTTGACGAGTTGCGCCATTCCTGATGGGTTCCGTTCTGTGCTGTTTTGTTGCAGGTTCTGCGAGATGAAGGCCAAGGTGAGCTCCCGCAGCGGCGACTCCAGGTGAACCCTGTCCGACTGATCTCGTCACCCAGTTCGATCTCCTGCTGTTTTTTTTTCTTGCGTGTTGGAGCGTTGGTTCCGCCTCGGTTCTGATTCGATGCGAATTTGCTTTTGGTTTTTCCTGCAGGCTCTTGGTGAAGAAGAGCAAGGCCGAGAATAACCCCAACAAGCCCAAGCGCCTTCTTCGTCTTCATGTAAGACCATGCCTCCCCCGCCAGATCTCCCGCTGTTCGCGATTTGTTTTCCGTGTTGTTTCTGTTGTCGCGTTGTTCTGACGGAGATTTTGGCGTGTTGTTCGTGCAGGGAGACGTTCAGGAAGGAATTGCAGGAGCTGAACCCCAAGAACAAGCAGGTCTCCGTGGTAAGCACTCTGTTTCCCCTCTCTTCCATCTCGTTCGTGCGAGCTGCTGCCATGGTTTCGGTGTTGTGACCTCTGCGTTCTGACCTGGGTTTGCAAATCTCTCCAGGCCCAAGAAATATAAAGTTGGAAGCCATGGAGCACTCAGCAAGAGCTGTGTTTGACTGTAATATACTGTAACGATTGTACTATTCTAGTGTTAGGCATGTCGGTTGTAATAGACTGCAAATTGTAATAGGCCAATGTAGACTTATTTGGTGAATTACATCTGGTCTTTTTTTTAACACATCTGGTCTCTTTGTTGACACATTGATTATGTATGTCATTTGAAAACATGTGGAATGTGAACAGAGTATGACAGCTGGGCCCGTTCGTTTATTGACATTTGGGGCCATATGTTTGCTGTCATGTGGGACCAAATCTTATTAAATGGGGTCATTTCATTTCTGACATGTGGGACCAAATTATGACAAGTGGGCCATGTAACTCACCAGAATAGTTGGGCTTGGCCCATATAACCCACCCGAATTTAGTAGAAAAAGTAAAATAAACATGCTGACTTGTTGGGCTTGGCCCATCTAGATGGCTGAACTGGATTGGGCTGATTTTGCTATATGACCAATTTATTTGGTCACAATTTTGCCACGTCAGCTTTGCCACGTTGGATCTGACGTGGCCAGACCAAATGTCCAGTGACCAAAAAATTGGTCATAACATATGTGACCTTCTAGATTGGTCATAACTGTTTATGGCGATTGCACAAAAAAGGTCATCTAGTATCGTTAGTGACTGCCAGCTTTTGACCAATTGTTTTTGGTCATAAAAAGGTCACAAATGATATTAGATGACCATTCAGTGACCAATTTAGAGGGTCATGAGTTAGCATATTTCTTGTAGTGGTGCTCGACCGAGCGCATGGAGTCCTTCCCGTCGCAGCGGATGGTGATCGTGGCCTTGCTGTCGGGGATCTTGACGAGGTTGTAGGTGTGATGCGTGACCGCCATGAACTTGGCGAGTGCCGGGTAGCCGACGATGGCATGGTACTATAACCCGATGTGGGCCACGTCAAAGTCAATGTACTCCGTGCGGTAGTTTTCTCTCGTGCCGAAGGTTACCGGATGGCGCACTTGCCCAATCGGGATTGTGGTGCCTCGGCCACGCCGGCGAACGGCCGTGTATGCATCAGTCGGCTGTACTCCACCTGCATTTTGTCGAAGGTATCGACGGAGATCACGTTGAGGCTGGCGCCCCCGTCCACCAAAGTGTTGGTGACCGCCACGTTGTCGATGGTCGGGGTGCACACCAGCGGGATGGTGCCTACAGTGGCGACAGATTTGGGGTGGTCGCTGGCATCGAAGGTGATCGGGTACTCCGCGCACTTGAGGCGTCGAGAGGCCTCTGCTCCCGGGAGGGCAGCGCTGACGGCACGGGTCAGCTGCTTGAAGTGGCAGTTCGAGATGGGTGCTTGAGCGCCCCCCAGGATGCAGGCCGCGTGCCGGGGTTCCTGATACCGGACATTTACCTCGGCAGGGAGGTTATGGTTCCCCTCCTTGGGCTGTTGCTGCACGGCGTTGGCCTGAGGAGGCTGTTGCTGGTTGCCCCGGTACGGCCCTTGCCAGTTTTGCTTCTGGTTGTTGGCCCAGCCACCCTCGTTGTTCCACTTGTTACCTCCGTTGTGGTACTGTCCGCCTCGGCCCCCACTGCGATTCCCGCCGGGGCCTCCGCGCTTGTCCTGCTGTTTCTCGCACATCTTATTGAGTTCGTTGCACTCGCCGGTGCCGTGAGAGTGAAGCTGGTGGAACTCGTAGTAGGGACGGTCCTCGTCGTCCTTCTTTGATTCCTTCTTCGACTCGCGCTCGGGCTCTGCGGCTAAGACGGCGGGCGCCTTCCGCTTGGCGTCCCTTGCGCTCTTCCCCTTCTCGCGGGCGAGCTCCTCGTCAGGCGCGTTGTGCTGGGAGAGCCTGCCTTGCTCCGCCTTGGCGCATTTGTCGGCGAGGTCAAACAATTCCACCATCGTTCCTAGGTCCTCGTGGATGCCGAGCTTCTCTCTCATGCGGGTGTTGGTAACTCGTTCCACGAAGGCCGCGATGATCGAAGCGTCAGTGCAGTTGGCGACCTTGTTGCGGACGTGGCTGAAGCGCTAGATGTACTTCCGGAGCGTCTCTCCTGTCTTCTGCTTCACCGCGCGGAGGTTGTTGAGGTTGAGGGGTCGGTCGTATGTTCCACTAAAGTTCGAGATGAACTGCTGGCACAAGTCCTCCCAGGAGGTCACCGATTTCTCGGCAAGGTTCAGCAGCCATGTTTGCGCCGCCTCCTTTAGGGCCAGCGGGAACCAGTTCGCCATGACCTTGTCGTCGCCCCACGCAGCCTGCACCCCCATGGTGTAGAGCTGCAGGAACTCGACGGGGTTTTGGGTCCCGTCGTACCGAGGCTGGAGCTCTGGCCTGAACTTGTTAGGCCAGTTGACGCGGCGAAGGTCCTCGCAGAATGCCACGCAGCCACCGCTGTGGCGGGTCTCACTGCGAGCCCGGCACGGTTCTGGTGCCCTGCCACTGCGATGTTTCGGACCGTCTGATCCTACCGTTCCCGGTCGCGTGCACGGGCATCGTTGGGCACACGAGGGATGATTCGGCAACTAGGGCCGTCGTCGTGCCCCAGGTGCGGAGATGACGCGCCGTGCGAAGGCGCGAGGGCTCGGCCGCCAGCTCGCGGGGCACGGACCGGATGAACTCCTTCCTCGGCACGGGGAGGAGGTTGGTGTGGAGGGCGATGTCCACCGCTGGTCCTCTAGGAGCCGCTGGGGCGACCAGTGAGCGGGAGGGTGCGGGAGTGATTCCCGCGGCCCGGACCAGGTACGTCACGCGGGTGAGCCAGTCTTCATGGGCGTCCTCGGCCGGCCTGAAACGTAGGAGCTCCTACGCCATGCGTAGCGCCGTGTGCGGGCCTGGTGGAACGACCTGAGCCGAGGAAGCCGTGTGCGCGGCCGACGGCGCCACAGAGGGCCCGACGGAAGGCGCGACGGAGGGCAAGACGGTGGGCGCGACAGACGGCGTGGCCTGCGACGGAGTTGGCGCGGTGGACGAGTGCTGGCCCTCCTCTGGTGAGCCGTCTTGGGTCGCCACGGTCTCGCGGCGGGTACGCGTCTCGGTGGTGGCGCGAGCGGAGCGGCGCAGGGTGCGCTGCTCACGGGTTTCTCCGGCAGGGGTGCACTCTCCGGCGTTGCTTCCTCCCCTGGTCATGTCAGCTGTCGGTGAAGGTGAAGCGCGCTCAAGACCCCCTACCTGGCGCGCCAAATGTCGAAATATCGCCTCCGAAGAAGCTATGAGAGAGTATCAAACACTGGGGGCCTTAGAGCGCTGCCTCTGACCTCACGAGGCTCGACAAAGGAGATGAAGAACACTACAGAGATTGACACTTTGTTTACCCAGGTTTAGGCCACCGCGGAGGTGAATGCCCTACTCCTGCTTGATTGTATAGCTTGGTAGAACACAGGGAGCTACAATGGTGAACGCTTAGGGTTTCTAGGGTTTGCATACACAATGTTTCTCCCTCTGCCGGGCCGGTGGCTTCCTCCTTTTATAGGCGGCGGACGGCCTTGGCTTTCAAACTCCATGGGGGGACGCTCCCGCAAGCTTCCAAGAGAAACCCTGCCCATGGGGGGATGCTCCCGCAAGCTTCCATGGGGGTCCTTGGCAAAGGTAGCCGACCAGATCAGACCCACGGCCCTACTCTGCTGCTCGGTTGTTGTCTTCTTCTCCTGCAACTTCAGTCCCTGCCCCTTTATCGCAGGTCCGGACGTCCTCGGTAAAGAGGAAAGCGGGGCCGAAGAAGAGACGACGATGGCGGTCGGCGCCGTCTTGCACCGAAATGGCAAGTCTTGGAGGCACGACCCTGTGTGGTCATGCCGGTCCCCTTTCTGTATCACCAAAGAGTCAAGTAGTGGGGGCTGTCGCCCTGTTCGGATGACGATGACCGGTACCAGCAGGGGGCCCGCCGCCCTGGTGTCGCACGTGACGGGGGAGGCGACGCGCTCCGCGGGGGTTGTCCGGGTGTTATCCTCGCGTCAGGGGGTCGGGGTCTCCCGAGGTGGCTATGCTTGACGGGGAAACGTTGCCCCTTTGAGGCTTCATGACCCAAGTGTTCTCTTCAGGCCACAAGAAGCATCTAGTCTACTCATTGGCCCGACACCATCGTTAAATTCTATGTATCTCTGGAACATACTTGAGACGCTGCGCTTGTATAGCTCACCGTTAATTAGGGTGTATGCCTTGGATCGTCGAGTGACTCGTCGAGCCTCTGTGACATCTTCTGGTAGCTCGCCACGCAGTATGTATGCTAAAAATGGTTGAGTCCATGTTGGTATCACCTGATCACCGTGACATAGAAGTACTTCGACCGTTGGATCCTCTTCACTAGGTGCTTTGTTCTTCGACGCAGCAGTCGACGTGGATGGAGGTCGTTGCTCCTTGATGGACCTGTGCTCGATGCATTCCAAGAAGACACCTGCAGGAATTTGTGCTTTTGTTGAACCAATGTTGGCTAACCTGTCTGCTTCTTCGTTGCTTTCTCGTCCAATATGCCTGAGTTCGCACCCATCGAATCCTCCTTCTAATTTGTTATAGAGGTCACGATATGCAATCATGTTGTCTGCTATGGCATCACAAGCTTTCATAGTTTGGTGCACGACTAAGTTGGAATCTCCATAGATCATCAGTCGAGTGCATCCCAGTGCTTTGGCCATGCGCATGCCGTGGATCAACCCTTCGTACTCGGCTTTATTGTTGGATGGGAACTCGAAGTTCATCTGCAAAACGTAGCAGAGTTTGTCGTCTTTGGGTGATATGTGTACCACGCCTGCGCCTGCTCCTTCGTTTCGCTTGGACCCATCGAAGTACATTGTCGAGGAGTTAGATACATCAGGGACTCCTGGCAACTGAGATTCTATCCACTCGGTGGTGAAGTCGGGTAAGACTTGTGCTTTGATCGCCTTCGGGTGTTCATATGTGATTCCTAGTGGCCCTAGCTCGATGAGCCATTTTGCCATTCGACCTGTTGCGTCTGGGTTTGTGAGGATATCTCCAATTGTAGACTTGCTGACCACCGTTATCGGGTTCTCTGTGAAGTAGTGTCGCAGCTTCCTGGTTGTTATGAAAACAGCATATGCTAGCTTTTGAAAGTGCGGGTACCTTTGTTTGGACAAGGATAGGCCCTCGCTGACGTAGTAGACTAGCCTCTGCACACTTTGAGCTTTTCCTTCCTCCATGCGTTCGACTACCAAGACCATACTTACTACTCGATTGGTAGCTGAGACATATAGGTATAATGGTTCCTTCTCCTTAGGTGCAGCCAATATTGGAGGATTTGTGAGGATTCGCTTGAGATCGATGAAGGCTGCTTCGGCTTCGTCCGTCCACTCGAATTTGTCTGCTTTCTTCATCAGTCGATAGAGTGGTAGCGCCTTTTCTCCTAGCTTGCTGATGAAACCGCTGAGTGCTGCCACTCGACCATCCAACTGTTGCACCTCGTAGAGCTTGGTAGGCCTTTGCATGGTAAGTATGGCCTATATCTTTTCAGGATTTGCCTCTATGCCACGTGCTAAGAGCTCTCCGGCTGGAACACCGAATGTACATTTATCAGGATTGAGCTTGATGCTGTACCGCCTGAGATTTTTAAAAGTTTCTCGGAGGCCTCCGAGTAATGTGTCTTCTTCCTTTGACTTGATAACTATGTCGTCTATGTATACTTTGACATTGCGCCCAATTTGCTCCTTCAAACAGTTTTGCATCATCTGTTGGTACGTGGCAACTGCGTTCTTGAGCCCAAAGGGCATTGTGGTGTAACAATATACTCCGAGTGGAGTTGTGAATGTTGTTTTCTCCTCATCCTCGACTTTCATCTATATCTGATGGTATCCCGAGTATGCGTCCAGGAAAGATAGACGCGCACACCCTGCTGTGGAGTCGACGATCTGATCGATTCGCGGAAGCGTAAAGTGATCTTTTGGACAACATTTGTTGAGTCCGGTGAAGTCGATGCACATTCGAGTTTTTGTTGTTTTCTTCTTCTCTACGATGACAGGGTTGGCCACCCACTCTAATTTTTTGATTTCTCGAATGAAGTTTGCTTTGAGTAACTTGTCCACATACTTCTCTATTGCTTCTCTTTTGGGACCGGAGACACGTCGTGTCGTTTGCTTAACTGGCCTAACTCCTAGAGTCAGTTGAAGAGAGTGCTCAACGAATTCCCTAGGAATACCTGGCTTGTCGCCTGTAGACCATGCAAAGATATCCCAGTTCTCACGGTGGAATTCGACGAGCGCGCCTTCCTATGCGATAGGCAGGCTTGATGACACCTGGACTGTTTTGGCTGGATCAGTCGGGTGTACTTGATGCATCTTTACGCCATCTGTGGCGCTGAATGCCTTGTCGACTGCTTGCTTCTTCTGCTCCGGCATGAAGATGGGGTCATTGGTGAGGGAGAGTTCTTAGAAAGTTTGCTCCATACCGAACATCTCCGAGATTTTGCTGAAATCACGATTGCAAGAATCGGATCTTTGGAAGTTTCCTTTGACTGTGATGACGCCCTTGGGTCCTGGCAGCTTCAACTTGAGGTATGCGTAATGTGGCTGTCGGAATATAGCCTCCGAAGAAGCTATGAGAGAGTATCGAACACTGGGGGCCTTAGAGCGCTGCCTCTGACCTCACGAGGCTCGACGAAGGAGATGAAGAACACTGCAGAGATTGAAACTTTGTTTACCCAGGTTTAGTCCACCGCGCAGGTGAATGCCCTACTCCTGCTTGATTGTATTGCTTGGTGGAACACAGGGAGCTACAATGGTGAACGCCTAGAGTTTCTAGGGTTTGAGTACACAATGTTCCAGCCCTTAGCCGGGCCGGTGGCTGCCTCCTTTTATAGGCGGTTGGGAGCCTTCGTCTTCGGATTCCATGGCGGGACGCTCCCACATGCTTCCAAGAGAGGCCCTGCTCCTCTGCGGACACTTTGGCAAAGGCGGCCGAACAAGTCAGATCCACGGCCCTGCGCTGCTGCGCAGCCGTTGTCTTTTTCCCCCTGCAACTTAAGTCGCCGCTCCTTTGGCGCAGAGCCAGACGTCCTCAGTAAAAAGGAAAAGCAAGGCCAAAAGAAGGACAACGGTGGCGGACAGCGCCGTCTTGCACCGAAATAGTAAGTCTTGGGGGCACGGCCATGGTGGCTGGTCTGGTCTCCCCCTTTTACACCAAAGAGGTAAGATTTAGGAGGCTGCCATCCTGTCCCAAGGGCGAAGACCAGTATCTAAGAGAGGCCCCGCCGCCCTACTGTAGCCGTGACGCGGGTTGCGACAGGCTTCACGATGGCCTTCCTTACACTCTCCTCGGGGGAGGGGGGGGGGGGTCGTGAGGCAGGTCCTCCTGAAGCATCTGTCCTTGATGCGGGTGAGGCTACCCTCCTGAGGCTCCCGGCCTACAACACGCCTATGGTCCTTGTGTGCCCCCAGTCTGCGTGGTGGGCCCATGAAGTCTCTCACCCTCGGAGGAAAAACGGGCAGCCATACCCCGGGATCGGTTGGCCCGACAGTAGCCCCCGGGGCGGCGGTGAGCGCGGCCCACTTGTGGAGGCGGAACGCCGCGGGGCCAAAATAGTAATTTTTCGGAGGTGGGCGTGATGATGAAGGCTTTGACAGGTGGCAAGAGACTGTCGGTCTTCCCTCTGATGTGGCGACGGCGTGCGGGGAATCGTGGTGATGATGGCTGGGAATCGTGGTGGCGACCGTAACGTCGCATCCGTAGAGGTGAGCGGTTTTACTCACGCCCGGCTGCTCGGTTCTCGCCCACGTCGGCCCCGAGACGTGACGCCTCCCCGCCCGGCCATAAATAGCGCCGGAGGGGCTCTCCTCTCCGCATCTCTCTTCTTCCTCCTCCAGTTCAGCCCTTCCCCCCTCACACACAATGGCTCGAGGTGCTCGGGGAAAAGGACGAGGGGGCCGCACGGCTGCGCCTCCCGACGAGGGCACCAGCGCGCGGGGAGCGAACAAGAAACCTCGAGGTCAACCTCGCGGGCGGCCGTCGGGTCGCAAGACGACCTCTCGCGGTGGCAGGGTCTCCACGAGTGCTCCTCCTACCTACTGCGAATGAGCAGAGGGCTGCGAGTTCTTGGTGCGCCTCCGCGGGCGCATCCACCATCGCCTTGACCTCCCCCGATGCTTCACCCACGTGGTCGGCGATGATCCGGTGAAGGGCTTCTGGCTGCGCCTAGATGGGTGCTGTAATGGCCCTTCGTGGTGGGAGTCCGGGAGGAAAGACAACGACGCTATCTTCCTGTTGCGCGGGTGGAGGACCTTCGCCCGCATCCACTGTATCTGGGTGCGGAGCTACCTGACCTTCAAGTTTGTCGGGGGAGACACCTTCCTCATCAAGCTCTTGGAGGAGAGTGGGCACAGGCTGGCCTGCTGTCCGGGGAGCGGGAGCAGCAGCTCGTCCACGGCTGATGACACCAGCACCGAGAGTCTCAACGACGACGGCGACGACTCCGACGAGGATCCAAGCCTTGCGACAGTGAAGCAGGAGGAAGATTCTGACTAGGCGCTTCCTTCTTGCCTAGTTGGTGATGAGCTCGCCTCCTTCGCGCGCTCTGGTCGGGCGGCCAGTAGGCCTCGACCTTGATGCCGGCGGCCTTCACCACGGTGGCGATCTTCCCCTCCTTAGGATAGATTAAGTCCTTTTGTTATCCATGTAATATTTGCAAGAGATGTTAATGAAGAAAAACCCCTTTTCTGGCCCTGGTTCGCCGTGCTACTGTGCTGTTTGTCCTTGGTTAGATGAGATCTGTTTTTGTAGCGCTGGGACGATGTGCCTTCATGACGCCGGGCCTCGCGAGAGGTACGGATGCCCTGGTGCGGTCTTCATTTTAACGGGGGAACTGCTGGGGGTTTTCCTCGTGAAGGCCTCGGCGGGTTTCCTGTATGCAGAGAAAAGAGAAGAAAAGTCTCGAGAAGCACCAAGGATCGTGATGAGGCGGCATGTGTAAGGGAAAACCCCAGCCACCGCGCTCGGCCTTAATGGGTTTTTCGGTGCTGCCAGGCCCGGTCTGACATGGACACCGTGCTTGCCGAGATTTTCAAACGATAAACCTCGAGAGGCACCAAGGACCGTGATGAGGCGGCATGTGTGAGGGAAAACCCCAGCCACCGCGCTCAGCCTTATTGGGTTTTTCGGTGCTGCCAGGCCCGGCCTGACACGAACACCGTGCCTGTCGAGGTTTTAAGGGATTTTTCGAGAGCACCAAGGACCTTTGTGTGAGGCGGCATGTGTGGGGCAAGCCCATTCCACCGGTACTTGATCTTCTTGGTTTTTTCAGTGCTGCCAGGCGGACCCGTACATCGACACCGTCCTTAAAGAGGGTTTCTTCCAGAAGTGCAGTGTGAGTTTAAAGCACCAAGGACCTTTGTATGAGGCGGCATGTGTGGAGCTAGCCCATTCCACCAGCGCTTGGTCTTGTTGGGTTTTGCGGTGCTGCCAGGACGATTGCTGTACATAGACACCGTGCCTCAAGAGGATAGCACCAAGGGCCTTGATGAGGTAGCATGCGTGGGAGCTGGCCCATCCACCACGCTCGGCCTTGTTGGGTTTTGCGGCGCCGTTGGGCAGACTCTGGCCCAAGCAGCCGCCGTGCCTAGCCCCCGCTCGCGTGGTACTTAAGGGGAAACATCAAAAACCAAGAGATCAAAAAGTTCTTAGCGAGGGGTCTGTGTCTTAGTGCTGAAAAACAAATAGTTCATTACATGTTGCCGTTCGTGTCGGGGCACGCGGACTTACGGGTGCTGAGGCCACGTGGTGCCTCTTTTTCCAAAGAACTTCCTGCTAAGGCGGGTGCGAGCCTGGTGTTGCGGCGGTCGCGAGGCCCTCATGCGTATAACTTACGGAGGTGCTCGATATTCCAGGGGTTTGCCACGGTGACTCCCTCCATCGTCTCCAACCTGGCGGCGCCTGGGCGGGCGATGCGCGTGATTTTGAACGATCCTTCCCACATTGGTGACAGCTTGTGGAGGCCTTCCCTGGATTGGATCCTGTGCAGAACAAGATCGCCTACCTCAAGAGTTTGACGTCGTATGTGTCGGCTGTGGTACCGACACAAGGCCTGCTGATAGCGCGTTGCTCGGAGTATGACGCGATGCCGGGCCTCTTCCAAGAGGAGCATGTCTTCCTGTCTCAGCTCATCCTGGAGAGCTTCCTTGAAAGCCAGCACGCGGGGCGACCCATGCTTGAGCTCGGCAGGCAACACCGCTTCGGCTCCGTAGACGAGGGAGAAAGGTGTCTGACCTATGGGTTTGGTGGGGTGGTACGGATGGACCACAGTACCGCTGGTAAGTCCTCGATCCAGTTCTTGCGCGGGACTTCAGTTTCCTCTTGAAGCTCCGGGTCTTGAGCCCTTTCAGGACCTCCGCATTGGCTCGCTCTGCCTGTCCATTGCTGCGTGGGTGTGCCACGGAGGCGTAGCATATCTTGATGCCGAGATCCGCGCACTATGACTTGAAGAGTACGCTGGTGAACTGCGGGCCGTTGTCTGTGATGATGCGGTTGGGGACGCCAAAGTGGCACACGATCCCTATGATGAACTTAACAGAGGACCTAGCAGGTATGGTGCCCACCGCTTTGACCTCGGCCCACTTTGAGAACTTGTCAATGACTACTTGGAGGTAGCGGTAACCTCCTTGGGCTCTGGGAATGGTCCCAGGATGTCCAGCCCCCATACCGCGAAGGGCCACGACAGTGGGATAGTCTGCAACTCCTGCGCTGGCTGGTGGATTTGTCTAGCATGGAACTGGCACGCCTCGCATTCCCTCACGAGGTCCGTTGCGTCTTGCAGGGCTGTGGGCCAGAAGAAACCGCTCCGGAATGCCTTAGCTACCAGGGTGCGGGAAGAGGAGTGATGTCCGCAATCCCCGCTGTGGATGTCCTTGAGAAAATCCCGACCTTCGCTGATGGCGATGCACTTGAGGGCTACCCCGTTGGGGCGTCGCCTGTACAACGCGTCGTCCTTGAGGCGGTACAGCTTGGCTTGGCGAGCCACATGCTCAGCCTCTTCCTCTGCTGCAGGGAGGTTCCCTTCTTCAAGATAGAGCCTTATCTCTGCTATGTAGTCGTCCGCTTGATGCTCCGCTATCAGCATTTGACGATCTACTGAGGGCGTGCCGCGGCTTGGGGCTCCCGTGAGCGGCGGTGGAGGGGGCTCAGCGCGCCTCAAGACGTTTTCTTTGGGAGGAGCTACTGAGGGCGTGGAGAGCCTTTCCTCGAATACACCAGGGTCCTGCGGTTCCCCTCTTGACGTGCGTCGAGCGATGGCGTCGGCTTCGGCGTTCCGCCCGCGTGGGATGTGCGTGAGTTCCATCCCCAAGAACTGTTTCTCCATCTGCCGCGCTTTCTCCAGGTACGTAGCCATATGATCGTCTTTTGCTACGTAGGTTTTGTTGGAGAAGTTGACCAGCAACTAAGAGTCCCCCTTGGTGATGATCCTTTTTATGCCGAGAGCGATGCCAGCTCGGAGCCCTGCGAGGAGGCCCTCATACTCCGCGATGTTGTTGGATCTTTTCTCCCCTCGGTCGAAGGCAAGCTGCACCGCGTAGTACAGCTTGTCGCCGGTCGGTGATATCAGCACTACACTAGCCCCCGCGCCCTTCTTGCAGAACTCTCCGTCGAACTTAAGGGACCAATACCCCCTAGCTTCCTCGCCAGGGCGGAGTTCCTCTTTCTCGTGCTCCCACGTTGTGGGGGTGTCCGTCCACTCTGCCGTGAAGTCTGCCAGGGCTGCTCCCTTGACTGTCCTGGTAGTGAGAAACTCCAGCTCGAACGGCTGTAGCTCAATGGCCCATTCAGCGACCCGCCCCATGGCATTAGAGTTGCGCAGTATCTGCTCTAGAGGATAGGAGGACACCATAGTCACCGGGTGGCCTTGGAAGTAGTGTCGCAACTTTGTAGAAGCCATGAGGATGGTGAAGAGCACCTTCTGCTGCATGGTATAACGCTCTCGGGCATCCCGCAGCACCGTGCTGACGTAGTAGACTGGGTGCTCCACCAGGTGTGTCTCCGTAGCGCCTTCGCGAGGCTCTCGAGGTCCATCGGGAGGGCGTTCCTCGGGAGCCCCCGAGGCAACTCCTGCTGGGTGTTACAAGACCCTGGGGAGTTTGGCGCCTCGAGAGGGTCCCAATCTGTCTTGGTCGGTGTCTCCGCGCGTTTTCTCTTCTTAATGACGGGCTCTTCTCTTTCCACGACCAATACGGCGCTGGCGGTCTGCGGGGTGGCAGAGATGTACAGCTTCAGGGGCTCCCTTGGTTGAGGTGCCACCATGACAGGCGGGCTGGCCAGGTACCTCTTGAGCTCTTCGAACGCGGCTTTCGCCTCGGGAGTCCACTCGAATGGCCCCGTCCTCTTCATGATTTTGAAAAAGGGGAGGGCTTTCTCGCCGAACTTAGAGATGAACTTGCCGAGGGCGGCCATACACCCCGCCAGCCGCTGCATGTCCTTGAGGCGCTTTGGGGGTTTCATTTCTTAGATGGCCCGAATTTTGTCGGGGTTGGCCTCGATGCCTCGGTGAGAGACCAGAAAACCCAGCAGCTTGACGGAGGGTACTCCAAAGACGTACTTGCTGGGGTTGAGCTTGATGTTGACCTTGCGCAAGTTCGCGAAGGTCTCCTCCCGATCGGCTATGAGCGTGTCACTTGTGTGAGTCTTGACTACAATGTCATCGACGTATGCCTCGGCATTCTTGCCCATTTGAGGCCCTAGCGCGATGTGCATGAGCCTCTGAAAAGTGGCTCCCGCGTTCTTCAGACCGAACGACATGCACATGTAGCAGTACACGCCGCACGGGGTGAGGAATGCAGTCTTCTCCTCGTCCTCCTTGGCGATTTTGATCTGATGATAACATGAGTAAGGGTCGAGGAAGCATAAGAGGTCGCACCAGGCGGTGGAACCCACGATCTGGTCGATCCGCGTCAAGGGGTACGGATCCTTAGGGCAGGCGTTGTTGATATCGGTGAAGTCGATGCATAAGCGGCCTTCTCCGGTGTGTTTCGGGACGACAACGGGGTTGGCCGTCCACTCAGGGTGGATGACTTCTTGAACTATGTTTGCCTTCTCTAGCTTCTTGACTTCTCGTACGATGAACTCGTGTTTCTCGGGTGCTTGGCGTCTCGACTTTTGCTTCACGGGGCGCGCACTTGGGCACACGGCTAGGTGGTGCTCGATCACCTCCCTCGGGACACTAGGCATATCCGACATGCTCGTAGCAAACATGTTGGCATTTGCCTGGAGGAAGGCGACGAGCGCGCTTTCCTATTTGGGGGTGAGGCCTCCGCCTATGGTGGCGGTAGCCCCCGTGCCGTTAGGTTCCAGTGCCACCTTCTTAGTCGAGGCCTTCTCTTGGGTGAAGAGCGTCTTCTTCTTCCTCCCGGAGCTCTCCAGTGCGGGGTGTGCGGCAGCCCCCGAGCGGTAGGCCTGCTCGACCGAGCGCATGGAGTCCTTCTCGTCGCAGCGGATGGTGATCGTGGCCTTGCCGCCGGGGATCTTGACCAGGTTGTAGGCGTGATGCGTGATGCGTGACTGCCATGAACTTGGTGAGTGCCGGGCAGCCGAGGATGGAATGGTATGGTAGCCCGATGTGAGCCGCGTCGAAATCGATGTACTCCGTGCGGTAGTTCTCCAACGTGCCGAAGGTTACCGGAAGGCGCACTTGCCCAATCGGGATCGTGGTGCCCTCGGTCTTGCCGGCGAACGGCCGTGTACGCATCAGTCGGCTGTACTCCACCTGCATCTTGTCGAAGGTATCGATGGGGATCACGTTGAGGCCGACGCCCCCGTCCACCAAGGTGTTGGTGACTACAACGTTGTTGATGGTCGGGGTGCACACCAGCGGGATGGTGCCTACCGTGGCGACAGATTTGGGGTGGTCGCTGGCATCGAAGGTGATCGCGTACTCCGCCCACTTGAGGCGTCGAGAGGCCTCCGCTCCCAGCAGGGTAGCGCTGACGGCACGGGTCAGCTGCTTGAAGTGGCGGTTCGAGATGGGCGCTTGAGCGCCCCCCAGGATGCAGGCCGCGTTCCTGGGTTCCTGGTACCCACCGTTTACTTCCGCAGGGAGGTTATGGTTTCCCTCGCCAGGCTGCTGTTGCACGGCATTGGCATGAGGAGGCTTCTGCTGGTTGGTCTGGTAAGGTCCCTACCAGTTTTGCTGCTGGTTGTTGGCCCAGCCGCTCCCATTGTTCCATTTATTGCCTCCGCTGTTGTACTGTCCACCTCGGCGTCCGCCGCGATTCCCGCTGGAGCCCCCACGTTTCTCCTGCTGCTTCTCGCGCATCTTCTTGAGCTCGTTGCACTCGCCGGTGCAGTGAGAGTGAAGATGGTGGTACTCGCAGAAAGGGCGGGCCTCGTCATCCCTCTTTGATTCTTTCTTCGACTCGCGCTCGGGCTCCGTGGCTAGAACGGCGGGCGCCTTCCGCTTGGAGTCCTTTCCGCTCTTTCCCTTCTCGCGGCAGGCTCCTCGTTAGGTGTGTTGTGGTGGGAGAGTCTGCCTTCCTCCGCCTTGGCGCAATTGTCGGCGAGGTCGAACAACTCTACCACCGTTCCCAGGTCTTCATGGATGCCGAGTTTCTCCCTCATGCGGGTGTTGGTAACTCCTTCCACGAAGGCCGCAATGATCGAAGCATCGGTGCAGTTGGCGACCTTGTTGCGGACGTGGCTGAAGCGCTGGATGTACTTACGGAGCGTCTCTCCCGTCTTTTCTTTCACTGCGCGGAGGTCGTTGAGGTTGAGGGGTCGGTCGTATGTTCCCCTGAAGTTCGAGATGAACTGCTGGCACAAGTCCTCCCAGGAGGCCACCGATTTCTCGGGAAGGTTCAGTAGCCATGTTCGCGCCGCCTCCTTGAGGGCCAGCGGGAACCAGTACGCCATGACCTTGTCATCGCCTCCCGCGGCCTGTACCTCCATGGTGTAGAGCTGTAGGAACTCGACGGGGTTTTGGGTCCCGTCGTACCGAGGTGGGAGCTCTGGCCTGAACTTGTTAGGCCAGTTGACGCGGCGAAGGTCCTCGCAGAATGCCACGCAGCCACCGCTGTAGGTGGCGGGTCTCCTCGCGAGCCCGGCACGGTTCTGGTGCCCTGCCACTACGATGTTTCAGACCGTCTGGTTCTGCCGTTCCCGGTCGCATGCAGGGCATCGTTCGGTACGCGAGGGATGATTTGGCTGCTGGGTCCGTCGTCGTGCCCTAGGTGCGGAGATGACGCGCCGTGCGAAGGCGTGAGGGCTCGATCGCTAGCTCGTGGGGCACAGACCGGATGAACTCCTTCCTGGACGCGGGGAGGAGGTTGGTGTGGAGGGGCGGCGTCCATGGCGGGACGCTCCCACATGCTTCCAAGAGAGGTCCTGCTCCTCTGCGGACGCTTTGGCAAAGGCGGCCGACCAAGTCAGATCCACGGCCCTGCGCTGCTGCGCAGCCGTTGTCTTCTTCCCCCTGCAACTTCAGTCGCCGCTCCTTTGGCGGAGAGCCGGACGTCCTCGGTAAAGAGGAAAAGCGAGGCCAAAGGAAGGACAACGGTGGCGGACGGCGCCATCTTGCACCGAAATGGTAAGTCTTGGGGGCACGCCCATGGTGGCTGGTCTGGTCTCCCCATTTTATAACCAAAGAGATATGCTTTAGGAGGCTGCCATCCTGTCCCAAGGGCGAAGACCAGTATCTGAGGGAGGCCCCGCCGCCCGACTGTAGAATGTGATGCCCGGTTGCGGTAGGCTTCACGATGGCCTGCCGTACGCTCCCCTCGGGGGGGGGGGGGGGGGGGGGTGGTCCTCGTGAGGCAGGTCCCACTAGTTGGAAAACCCTTATCAGTGGCGCACTAAAAAGGCTTTCTGTGGCGCACCAATTGGGCATGGTGGGTGCACCACAGAATCCTCGCCACTAAAATATGATTCTGTGGCGCACCCGCCCGGTGCGCCACAAAAATATTTCTGTGGCGCACCCCACAACCATGCGCCACAGAAACATTTCAGTGGCGCACCCCCACTTAGGTGCGCCACTAATTTTTTTTTTGAATTTAAAAAAAAAAGGGCGGCCAGATCTAGATCTGGATTCTGGCCAAATCTAGATCTGGCCGCCAAAATTTCACCGGAATTTCGTTTTGTCGGAGCTCGTCGGAGCAAGCACCGGGCTTGGCCGTAGGTGGGTGGAGGAGGGAGTCGTTGGAGGTTGGTGGAGGATGGTGGTCGCCGGAGTTGGAGAAGGTCGCCGGAGGTGGTGGAGCTCACCGAAGGAGGAGGAGGAGGTGGTGGTGGTCGCCGGAGTTGGAGAAGGTCGCCGGAGGAGGAGGAGGTGGTGGTGGTCGCCGGAGGAGGAGAAGGACGTGGTGGTGGTTGCTGGAGATGGCCACCGGAGTAGGAGAAGGAGGTGGTGGTGGTCGCCGGAGATGGTGGTGGAGGAGGAGGTCGCCGGAGGTGGTGGTGGAGGAGCTGGAGCTCGCCGGAGTTGAGAAGGAGGATGGAGGAGAAGTAGAGGAGAGGAGAGGAGAGGAGGAGGAGGAGGAGGAGGAAATGAGAGGAGAAGTCGAGGAGAGGAGGAGGAGGAGGAAATGAGAGAAGTGGAGGAGAATAGGAGGAGGAGGAGAGCAAAAGGGGGCAGCCGGCGAAATTTGAATTTCCCGCCCAACAATTCTGTGGCGCACCACCCGCTGGTGCGCCACAGATTTTTTTTTCTTTTTTTTGATTTTGCTGAAAAAAACAATCTTTCTTAAATAACTTTTTTTCCTTTTGGAATTTAGAGAATCTGAAAAATCCTAACCGGGCAAGCCCGGGTGTGAGCATTTTTCTAATTTTCTCTAGTTTCTTTTAAGGTATTAAACGCATTTTTTCGACGTCGTATGCAAAAGTTATGGCCGTTTCGACTTTTTTTACAGTGATTTTGCATAGAAGGTCAAAACTCATGTTGCAAATATTCTACACGAAGTACACACTAATACCTACCCATATCTCAAAGGATGGAATTTTTTGAACATTTTTTCATTTTCCTCTTTTTGCCGCAAACTTAAAAAGGCGATCCACAGGGGGGGGGGGGTTGTGGGATCTTAGTGCAGGAATTCTGTGGTGCATGGGACCCCATGCGCCACAGAAAGTGTAGCATTTTTGTGGCGCACCCCACCTGATGCGCCAAAGAATGTCCAATTTCTGTGGCGCACCCCACCTGATGCGCCACAGAAAGTCGACTTTCTGTGGCGCATGTGACCTGGTGCGCCACAGAAAGTCATATTTTTGTGGCGCACCCGAAACCATGCGCCACAGAAAGTCATATTTCTGTGGCGCATCTGGCTGGGTGCGCCACAGAAATGCTTTTCTGTGGCGCATGCATTTTGGTGCGCCACAAAAAGGGCTCATCCTATAAGCCTTTTCCTGGTAGTGTACGCATGAAGCATCTGTCCTTGATGCGGGTGAGGCTGCCCTCCTGAGGCTCCCGGCCTACAACACGCCTATGGTCCTCGTGTGTCCCCAGTCTGCGTGGTGGGCCCATGAAGTCTCTCACCCTCCGAGGAAAAACGGGGCGCCATACCCCGGGATCGGTTGGCCCGACAGTGGCACCGCCATGAACCGAGCGAATGTGGGACGTCCTAGTATGGCATGGTACTGTGACTTCCAGTCGACCACCTCGAACTCAATCGACACTATTCTGAAGTGTTTTGCGTCGCCAAATGTAACGTCGAGTTGTATTGTGCCTTTTGGGAGAACAGCTTTACCTGGAACAATGCCATGAAAAGTATTTGTGGACTCCGGTAAGTTTTCGACTGACCTATTCATCATGCGGAGCGTATCGGCGAAGATGATGTTGATGCCGCTGCCTCCATCCATGAAGACCTTAGTCATGGAGTATCAACCAATTTGGGCGTCGAGTACCAGGGCAGCATGGCATGGTCGATAGACGGACGGCGGGTGGTCCTCTCGACTGAATGTGATTGTTGTTTCGGATCCTCTCAGGAAATCAGTCACAGCCGGTGGTGCCATGACTGCCATGTTGACATGTCGAGTTTGCAGCTTTTGCTGCCTGTTAGAAGGGCGTCCCTTTTGAATCGTGTACATCTGTCCTTGAGGTTTCGGGTACTGATCATCCGTCACTTGTGGTATGTGATGTATGGCTCCTGCTACATGGCCTCCTGCATTTTGCCGTGGTGGAGGTGGAAGTGTCGCGACGGGCTGTACGGGTGGTGCCGCGACATAGGCGGGTGGAGCAGTCAGGGGTGCGACCCGTCTGCTTTTCATGTAATTCAACACCATTTGATCGAATTCTCGGCAATTCCCCATGGTATGATTAGAGATTACCTTCCGTCATCTCCCTTGAATAGGTGCAGCCTGCAATTGTCTTCCATATTTTCTTCGAATGCCTTTTCTGGTCTAGTATCATCGCGCTTGCGCCACTCTTGCTTTCGATAACCACCACTGCGCTGGTCACGGTCTCTACTGCTTATGCGATCATCAGTTCGACTGTCCCGTCGATTATCACGACGATTATCGCTTCGACTGTCACGGCGGTCATCTGGGCGCCTGTCCTCTCTGGAGTGGTTGTCTTGCGACTGGGAGAATCCAGCTGCTACGAACTTGACTTTGTCCTCCTCGTTGTAACGAGTTTTGCGCTTTTGCCTTCGATCGTCTCTGTATCTGTCTATATGAGTTCGACTGTCACGTGGGTGTCACATCCCAAATTTTGAAACTAAGAAAAACTTAGTTTTACCAGACCCAAAATTCAGAACCAACAAAAACTTTTTGAAATGTTTCACTGATGATTGTGTTTTACTTCCCATTGCTGTGTTGATATTGTGTGGTCTTGATCGTGATGTTGATCATGTTGTGCTTGTTGCTTGTGAGGTTAATTCCTCAGCTGTGCCTAACACTAAAATAAAACCCACTGGTCACAAATTTGGAATGTGACTTGAATGTAAGCAAAACCTCTGAAAGTATTCAAGCACTTGAATTAAAGATTTCCAATTCAAATAAAAATGACCTTAATAAATTATCCTCTCTACCTAACTCTCTATTTCTTTCAAACAAATATCTTCTCTATGAAAATGAAAACTATATAAAGTTCAAATATTTGTCAAGGAGGTTCCAAGAGTTCAAAACTAATATTTTGCACTTGTTTCAAAATTCCAAAGGAATATCTTTTGGAAATTAGCAAAATTGCCGAAATGAAACACTATGAACAAAATTTGTGCAAAACATTTTATTTTGAAGCCCCAATTTTTGTGCAGCTTCTACATGTATTGGGGAGGCCACATGATTATTTTCAAAATTTTATAAATTATTTTAGTGCCTCAAATAAATCACTGAAAAGCTACTGGTTCTAAAAGAAATAAAAGAAAATCAGGAAAAGGACGCAGTTGTAAATAAGAAAAGTTCTGCCAGGGTTTTTTTTTGGAAATGTGTCGTGGCCCTCCTGTAGCCGCAGCACGGCGTGGCGCCAGTGCCGCCGTGCTCCTCGTTCCCGCTCGACGCCGCTCGTCGCCAGGGCCCCCTCCCGCTCCTCCTGCCGTGTCGAGGGAGCACGACGCCGTGCCGCCCTCGGCCCTGCTCCTCCGAGACCGGGTGCCCTCCCCTCGCTGTCCCCAGCTCGCCCGACCGAGCGACCAGAACACGCCGACGCCGGCCGCGGCCGTCCCTGCACTCCAGCTCGCACCGCCCGGACCCCCCCTCCCCTCCTCTCCCCTGCGAGGAGATAAGAAGACCCCGGGCCACTCCTTGCTCTCCCTGCCCAGATATTTTCCCTCTCCCTCTCCATTTCTTCCACCATGACCGTGGCCGAGCCGAGTGCGCCGTCGCGCGTCACCGTCGATTGAGAGCTCCCCGAGCCAAGCCAGGACCACCCGAAGCTCCGCCTCGTCGTCCTCTACGTCCCCGTGCAAGGAATCGCCGCGGGTCGCCCGGGATCGTCGTCGCCGTCCGCGTCTTCTCCCTCTCCGGCCGCCGGACACCGAGCAAGCTCACGACCTCCTTCGACCTTCTCCATCACCGCTGCGGGTACCCACGCGTCAAGGGTGAGCGCGCCGTCCTCCGAGACATCTTCTTCTTCCTCCTCCTGCTCTGTAGCCTCGCCTTCGAGCGAGAGGCCGTTCGGCCGTCCGCCATGGCCGTGCGATTTCGAGCACGCGCGCGTCGCCGTGCGTCCTCCCCTTCGGTCTCCAAGCACACGCGCGAGTTCGTCCACGCACCCGCACTCGTTTGCACCCACGCACCCCCGCGGAGCGCCGCCAGAACCAGGCCGTCACCGGCCGTTGCTCTCCGTCGTGCACGGCCACCGTGTGATGTTCTTCAGTTTCGTCAGTTAGGACCGCGCGAGTTAGCTCTTATTACATCAGATCCGTATACTAGCACTCACACCGCACCACCCCAGTGGCTAGCACCCGCTCGCGAGGTCGCGAGTTCGAACCCCGGCGGCGCGCTGCCTTTTCGGTTTATTTTGCACGCTGACAGGTGGGCCCCACCGGTCAGTGACCGTGGCGGTCAGCACAGCCCGCACTCAGCCCAGTCAGCACCAGCGTGGCACTCGGGCCCGCATGGCAGTGGCTGTGGCTAGCCAGCCCCTCGGTGCAAATCGTTTCGTTAGTTTTTCGGGAAAATAAAATAAACAGCCAGATTCAAATATAAATTTGTAAAATCCATAACTTTTTAAATACTTGTCCAAAAATTACAAATAAGATACCAAAATGTTCAGAAAAATAAAACCTGTCTTTTGGTGTAATTCACTTATCCAAATAAATTAGTTTATTTAATGTTTTATTTGAATCGAGAAAAAGGCAGAAAAGAAAATGCTTTTAGAAAATCTTTAACTCTAAAAATAATTATCCAAAAATTAGGTTTGGCTTATTAAAATGTTTAGCAAGTGATAACCTTCATATTCCACCTTGTTTCCAAACATGGATAATTATTTTGTAGTGTTGTTTAAAATAAATTAACAAAAAGGGCATATTGAAAAAGGACTTTATAAATTAATCCGTAATGAATTTTGGAATGAATCCAATTGGGTTGTCTTCTATATGTGTAGGAGAACATATCCCTAGCTTGGTTTGAATTTAGGAGTCACTGATTGACTTTGGTGCTAATTATAAGGTTTAGGTCTTTTCTGCCTATTTTTATTAGGCCTTTAATTAATTGTTATGTTATAATTTTATTGTTATAAATGTGTTTCCTAGCATGTGTAGGATGGTAAGCCACTGGTATGACATGTTCTTTTATTTTACTAGCATGTTAGGATAGCTACTTGTGGGTTATGTATTGTTAGGGTTTTATTCCCTAATAGTTGCTCTTATAGTAATAAAATTATTATTACTCTTGTGTTGCTTGTTTTAAATTTCATCTTGTGTGCTAATATTAGCATGGTTGGTACTGTTATTGGTGTTTGCTAGACATATTGGTTGTTAGACATGTTGGTGTGATTAATATGTTGCCTTGCTTGTTAAACTAGGTTGCCTTTAAGTTGAATTACCAAGATTAATTGGTAATTTAACTTTTGTCTGGAGTATTTCCTGATCAGAGAAAAGTGGTTACTAAGTACCTCTAATTGAGGATGCCTTGGTGCTCTATATTTCGGCATGTGTATGGTGTTATACTCCTGTGAGTATCATGCCCTAGTAAATATAGATTTAGTTCGTTGCTTAATTAAACTAGTGCTATGTTTGTGGCTTGAGTGATTAGTTTGATACTTGTGGTTTGTTCCTTGTTTGTATGCCACTTGTGGTTTGGTTTGCTTATTGCGTGTTGTTTTATTTTCATGTTGCGACGCTAGTTATAAACGCTACCGGAGTGGTATTTGGAAAGGATTTATCGAAGAAGGATGGGAGTTATTTCTTGATCAGTGAGAAGGAGCCCAGGAGCATTATGCGGGAATCAGGCAAGCTATCCCCTGAGCTTGCATCTTTATACATCTATTTTGGTTCACATGTTTTACTTATAAAGAGCATATGTGATTTATGTGGTGGTTGCCACTAAAGCTATGATTTTGAAAACCTTTTTTTTTTAAATACAAGTATATTATTTTGACACCCTATATGGAGATATTAGATGGAAATTCCTTTTCAACCTATAGGATGGAAAAAAAATTGTTTACTCAAAACTCCTTTGAAAATACTTGTGTGGACATGGAATACCGAGATGTCGGTGTTGAAGTGGAGAAATGGTGAATGGTGATGTTTATGAAAATGCACATTGTGTCCTTGTACTTACGTCGACCAGCCGATAACCTGTGCAACCACATTACCTGACATGGGTAGGGCTTAGCTGGAAACTTGTTTATCTTAGTATGGAGCGCCTCAAAATGCTTAGGAGGGTGGGACCCTCTGAACCAAGTTATCTAAATGCGGGAACTAGATGTAATCTAGATTCGCTGCTGGTTGCAAACAGTGGGCCTCCTGCCATGGCGCAGTGTTGCTTGGAGAGACCGGATCGATACGATGGCCACCTCCACTGGGTGCCGGGGAGATTCAGTCCCACTGAAGAGGAGGCTCTATACTAGGGTGGACATAGCGAAAGGCTTTGATCTGGTTACCCGGACCCCCGCATAAGGTCGTATGACGGGCCGTGGCAGACACGGCGGAATGACCGTTTGGTGTGGGTAAAGTGCACAACCTCTGCAGAGTGTAAAACTATTCGAATAGCCGAGTCCTCGGATATGGACAGTTGGGAGGCCCTACTCTGACCTATGTGCAAGTTTTGGAAAAGAATTGAGTTTTAAAAAGAAAAGGAAGTGGAGAATGACCCATACACCTATACCAACGGATCTGTATGAGGTTGTTGGGGACCATGAACCGTGACGGGTTATGGTCCGATAAAGGAGGAGTTTTGGAGAAACAGATAAAATGGTGATTTTCCGAGAAAAATGTTTATTAAAGAGACTTCTTACTTTTTTCAACAAAGATGTCTTTTTGGGAAAAAGTTTTAAAGAGACTTCTTACAAAGGCAGATTTAGTGGAAAAGTTCTAAAAACCTGCTTTCTTTTTTTAGTAAAGATATAGAGGTTTCAAAACAAAGTTTTATTAAACAAAGGTCTATCCTCCCCTTTTTAACAAGGAAGTAGAGTTTTCAAAGCAAACGAAGTTTTATTTAAACAAATAAAAGAGTAGTATATGCTCATGTTGGGGTAGTTTGCGAGTACGTAAATGTACTCATGGCTGTGTCCCTGGATATTCCCATGTCCAGAGTCCAAGAAGAAGTATGCTGAAGACCGAGAGACCGATGACGTCCTTGCGAACTAGGCCGTCTTCCCAGTCAGCTGCCTGTAGGTGTCTTGGCAAATGACTCGGGCCCCACGTTGATTGGTGTTTTTCGCTGCAAGAACTTATTGAAGATTATGGCTTCAATCAAGTAAGTAATTCCTTCGGTAATTATGGATGTTCTTTTGATACCAGTTTGATTGTGCTCAGCGACAGACTGATCACGGGATCGCTGATGTTGTAGGCACAAGGGTATTTCGGACAGCTAGTCCGGGGTCCCCACAGACTTGGTATCAGAGCCATCCTGACTGTAACAGACCTTAGTTAGCATGGACGTTAGTTAGGAAAGGAATATTTTGTTAAAAATATATTGTTACCAAAAACATATTTTTATTTAAGGAAGTCCAAAAACAACTTCCACTCTTCTCACCTTCTCAAATATTTCCGAGTCTCATCCCTCTACTTAAGGTCTTCTAAGGATTTCTCTAATCCCTCTTAACCGTTCAAAATACTTGACGATGAACCCAAGTGAGACCTAGTTAGCTAGCACCTACAAGAAGGAGCTTCCATCACAAGTACTCAACATTCCACATCAAGGTGATCAATCTGCAAATACCAAGATCGCCAGTATCAACAAAGCAAGAGACCTCGAAGACCTCAACTCAATATCAACGGTCTCACTCAGTTGCAACTTCGACAATTTCAATTCTCCAGCTGAAGCCAAAGGGCGACAAAATGAAGATTTCAGCAACCATGTTTAACCAAGGCCCATAGGAAAAATATATAATAGGAACTTTGGTTATACTACCCGATTACCACGAGTATTAGGCGTCCATTGGTACTAATGGTACCTTGTGTGTTGTTTGTTTGTGAGTTCTCTTCTTGTGTGTTGCTTCTCCTGTGTGTTTCGCGAATTGCGCCTTGTTAACAAACTCCTAATACTTACTCCGTAAAAGTAATCAGGTATCCTGATCAGGGTAGTCTTCTTGCGCTTTTTAAATTTTGTTTAACTACCCCTACAAAATATGTTTAATTCAATTCCGGCAATCATAGTTCCCCAGATGGAAATGTCGCGGGAGCACTCCTACATCGGTTCTGGTTTTGAAGCAACCCAAAGTCCTCAGCTCCATCAAATCGAAGCTGCCCCAGGAACCCACTCGACACCCTTTGGAAGAGAAGAGTTCCTTACGTCTAAAGATCTGCCCAAGAAAATTAGAGAGGACGTCATCAGAGAACAACGTTGGTGTTACACTTGCAACGAACGTGGGCATATGACCAGGAAGTGCCCCCTTAGGTACATCATAAAGAAGAGACCACCCCAAGGAAAGGCTTGTAGTCAGTGCGGAAGGGGTGGACATCAGGCCAGTCAATGCCCTGGCAGCTGCCCACACTGTTTTAATTTTCATCCACCTGGCAAGTGCCCAACCTCTAGCGTCACTTGCTACCTATGCGAAGGAGGTGATCATGTTCCGGCTAAGTGTCCTATGGAATTCATAGTAGACGCAGTAAAAGATGCTCATGAGAAGATTGCTCAAGACGCCATCCACGCCCCGAGAAAGACGTCCACTAAAGCATCCAGCCCATGCCACAATCCGAAGCGCCAGAAGGGGAGAAAACGCAAGGAGCCAACACCAACCTTAGAAGCATATCACAAGTTGTGCCTACGATCTGGAAGAACCCTTCCCAGGAAGAAGCCCTGTACTTTTCAGCAAGCCTCCAAGTCAACTCCAGCTGCGACTTTCAACAAGACCGATTCAGGACCCCTTTTAAGGGGGGGAAGACCTGTAATAGGTATACAATAACGTGGTAAGTAGATCCGTGCGCTTTAGCCCTGTAGAATCTGGAAATAGCCGACCAAGACTATCCATCCGAGTCAATCGTCCAGACCACACCTTCATAAAGGATCTGGACTCCGCACAGAAGTTTATCGACAGAGAAAGCCTCGCAACATCAATTTATCGAGATCCCACATGGCGACCCCGCTGAAGAAGCAATGACCTCGGAAGTACAGCCAGCCAAAACCCGTGCCCTCGTACTCCCCTGTTACCACCGGGCAAATCTCGAGGACGAGATTTATTTTAAGGAGGGAAGAGCTGTCACATCCCAAATTTTGAAACTAAGAAAAACTTAGTTTTACCAGACCCAAAATTCAGAACCAACAAAAACTTTTTGAAATGTTTCACTGATGATTGTGTTTTACTTCCCATTGCTGTGTTGATATTGTGTGGTCTTGATTGTGATGTTGATCATGTTGTGCTTGTTGCTTGTGAGGTTAATTCCTCAGCTGTGCCTAACACTAAAATAAAACCCACTGGTCACAAATTTGGAATGTGACTTGAATGTAAGCAAAACCTCTGAAAGTATTCAAGAACTTGAATTAAAGATTTCCAATTCAAATAAAAATGACCTTAATAAATTATCCTCTCTACCTAACTCTCTATTTCTTTCAAACAAATATCTTCTCTATGAAAATGAAAACTATATAAAGTTCAAATATTTGTCAAGGAGGTTCCAAGAGTTCAAAACTAATATTTTGCACTTGTTTCAAAATTCCAAAGGAATATCTTTTGGAAATTAGCAAAATTGCCGAAATGAAACACTATGAACAAAATTTGTGCAAAACATTTTATTTTGAAGCCCCAATTTTTGTGCAGCTTCTACATGTATTGGGGAGGCCACATGATTATTTTCAAAATTTTATAAATTATTTTAGTGCCTCAAATAAATCACTGAAAAGCTACTGGTTCTAAAAGAAATAAAAGAAAATCAGGAAAAGGACGCAGTTGTAAATAAGAAAAGTTCTGCCAGGTTTTTTTTTGGAAATGTGTCGTGGCCCTCCTGTAGCCGCAGCACGGCGTGGCGCCAGTGCCGCCGTGCTCCTCGTTCCCGCTCGACGCCGCTCGTCGCCAGGGCCCCCTCCCGCTCCTCCTGCCGTGTCGAGGGAGCACGACGCCGTGCCGCCCTCGGCCCTGCTCCTCCGAGACCGGGTGCCCTCCCCTCGCTGTCCCCAGCTCGCCCGACCGAGCGACCAGAACACGCCGACGCCGGCCGCGGCCATCCCTGCACTCCAGCTCGCACCACCCGGACCCCCCCTCCCCTCCTCTCCCCTGCGAGGAGATAAGAAGACCCCGGGCCACTCCTTGCTCTCCCTGCCCAGATATTTTCCCTCTCCCTCTCCATTTCTTCCACCATGACCGTGGCCGAGCCGAGTGCGCCGTCGCGCGTCACCGTCGATTGAGAGCTCCCCGAGCCAAGCCAGGACCACCCGAAGCTCCGCCTCGTCGTCCTCTACGTCCCCGTGCAAGGAATCGCCGCGGGTCGCCCGGGATCGTCGTCGCCGTCCGCGTCTTCTCCCTCTCCGGCCGCCGGACACCGAGCAAGCTCACGACCTCCTTCGACCTTCTCCATCACCGCTGCGGGTACCCACGCGTCAAGGGTGAGCGCGCCGTCCTCCGGGACATCTTCTTCTTCCTCCTCCTGCTCTGTAGCCTCGCCTTCGAGCGAGAGGCCGTTCGGCCGTCCGCCATGGCCGTGCGATTTCGAGCACGCGCGCGTCGCCGTGCGTCCTCCCCTTCGGTCTCCAAGCACACGCGCGAGTTCGTCCACGCACCCGCACTCGTTTGCACCCACGCACCCCCGCGGAGCGCCGCCAGAACCAGGCCGTCACCGGCCGTTGCTCTCCGTCGTGCACGGCCACCGTGTGATGTTCTTCAGTTTCGTCAGTTAGGACCGCGCGAGTTAGCTCTTATTACATCAGATCCGTATACTAGCACTCACACCGCACCACCCCAGTGGCTAGCACCCGCGCGCGCGCTCGCGAGGTCGCGAGTTCGAACCCCGGCGGCGCGCTGCCTTTTCGGTTTATTTTGCACGCTGACAGGTGGGCCCCACCGGTCAGTGACCGTGGCGGTCAGCACAGCCCGCACTCAGCCCAGTCAGCACCAGCGTGGCACTCGGGCCCGCATGGCAGTGGCTGTGGCTAGCCAGCCCCTCGGTGCAAATCGTTTCGTTAGTTTTTCGGGAAAATAAAATAAACAGCCAGATTCAAATATAAATTTGTAAAATCCATAACTTTTTAAATACTTGTCCAAAAATTACAAATAAGATACCAAAATGTTCAGAAAAATAAAACCTGTCTTTTGGTGTAATTCACTTATCCAAATAAATTAGTTTATTTAATGTTTTATTTGAATCGAGAAAAAGGCACAAAAGAAAATGCTTTTAGAAAATCTTTAACTCTAAAAATAATTATCCAAAAATTAGGTTTGGCTTATTAAAATGTTTAGCAAGTGATAACCTTCATATTCCACCTTGTTTCCAAACATGGATAATTATTTTGTAGTGTTGTTTAAAATAAATTAACAAAAAGGGCATATTGAAAAAGGACTTTATAAATTAATCCGTAATGAATTTTGGAATGAATCCAATTGGGTTGTCTTCTATATGTGTAGGAGAACATATCCCTAGCTTGGTTTGAATTTAGGAGTCACTGATTGACTTTGGTGCTAATTATAAGGTTTAGGTCTTTTCTGCCTATTTTTATTAGGCCTTTAATTAATTGTTATGTTATAATTTTATTGTTATAAATGTGTTTCCTAGCATGTGTAGGATGGTAGGCCACTGGTATGACATGTTCTTTTATTTTACTAGCATGTTAGGATAGCTACTTGTGGGTTATGTATTGTTAGGGTTTTATTCCCTAATAGTTGCTCTTATAGTAATAAAATTATTATTACTCTTGTGTTGCTTGTTTTAAATTTCATCTTGTGTGCTAATATTAGCATGGTTGGTACTGTTATTGGTGTTTGCTAGACATATTGGTTGTTAGACATGTTGGTGTGATTAATATGTTGCCTTGCTTGTTAAACTAGGTTGCCTTTAAGTTGAATTACCAAGATTAATTGGTAATTTAACTTTTGTCTGGAGTATTTCCTGATCAGAGAAAAGTGGTTACTAAGTACCTCTAATTGAGGATGCCTTGGTGCTCTATATTTCGGCATGTGTATGGTGTTATACTCCTGTGAGTATCATGCCCTAGTAAATATAGATTTAGTTCGTTGCTTAATTAAACTAGTGCTATGTTTGTGGCTTGAGTGATTAGTTTGATACTTGTGGTTTGTTCCTTGTTTGTATGCCACTTGTGGTTTGGTTTGCTTATTGCGTGTTGTTTTATTTTCATGTTGCGACGCTAGTTATAAACGCTACCGGAGTGGTATTTGGAAAGGATTTATCGAAGAAGGATGGGAGTTATTTCTTGATCAGTGAGAAGGAGCCCAGGAGCATTATGCGGGAATCAGGCAAGCTATCCCCTGAGCTTGCATCTTTATACATCTATTTTGGTTCACATGTTTTACTTATAAAGAGCATATGTGATTTATGTGGTGGTTGCCACTAAAGCTATGATTTTGAAAACCTTTTTTTTTAAAATACAAGTATATTATTTTGACACCCTATATGGAGATATTAGATGGAAATTCCTTTTCAAACTATAGGATGGAAAAAAAAATTGTTTACTCAAAACTCCTTTGAAAATACTTGTGTGGACATGGAATACCGAGATGTCGGTGTTGAAGTGGAGAAATGGTGAATGGTGATGTTTATGAAAATGCACATTGTGTCCTTGTACTTACGTCGACCAGCCGATAACCTGTGCAACCACATTACCTGACATGGGTAGGGCTTAGCTGGAAACTTGTTTATCTTAGTATGGAGCGCCTCAAAATGCTTAGGAGGGTGGGACCCTCTGAACCAAGTTATCTAAATGCGGGAACTAGATGTAATCTAGATTCGCTGCTGGTTGCAAACAGTGGGCCTCCTGCCATGGCGCAGTGTTGCTTGGAGAGACCGGATCGATACGATGGCCACCTCCACTGGGTGCCGGGGAGATTCAGTCCCACTGAAGAGGAGGCTCTATACTAGGGTGGACATAGCGAAAGGCTTTGATCTGGTTACCCGGACCCCCGCATACGGTCGTATGACGGGCCGTGGCAGACACGGCGGAATGACCGTTTGGTGTGGGTAAAGTGCACAACCTCTGCAGAGTGTAAAACTATTCGAATAGCCGAGTCCTCGGATATGGACAGTTGGGAGGCCCTACTCTGACCTATGTGCAAGTTTTGGAAAATAATTGAGTTTTAAAAAGAAAAGGAAGTGGAGAATGACCCATACACCTATACCAACGGATCTGTATGAGGTTGTTGGGGACCATGAACCGTGACGGGTTATGGTCCGATAAAGGAGGAGTTTTGGAGAAACAGATAAAATGGTGATTTTCCGAGAAAAATGTTTATTAAAGAGACTTCTTACTTTTTTCAACAAAGATGTCTTTTTGGGAAAAAGTTTTAAAGAGACTTCTTACAAAGGCAGATTTAGTGGAAAAGTTCTAAAAACCTGCTTTCTTTTTTTTAGTAAAGATATAGAGGTTTCAAAACAAAGTTTTATTAAACAAAGGTCTATCCTCCCCTTTTTAACGAGGAAGTAGAGTTTTCAAAGCAAACGAAGTTTTATTTAAACAAATAAAAGAGTAGTATATGCTCATGTTGGGGTAGTTTGCGAGTACGTAAATGTACTCATGGCTGTGTCCCTGGATATTCCCATGTCCAGAGTCCAAGAAGAAGTATGCTGAAGACCGAGAGACCGATGACGTCCTTGCGAACTAGGCCGTCTTCCCAGTCAGCTGCCTGTAGGTGTCTTGGCAAATGACTCGGGCCCCACGTTGATTGGTGTTTTTCGCTGCAAGAACTTATTGAAGATTATGGCTTCAATCAAGTAAGTAATTCCTTCGGTAATTATGGATGTTCTTTTGATACCAGTTTGATTGTGCTCAGCGACAGACTGATCACGGGATCGCTGATGTTGTAGGCACAAGGGTATTTCGGACAGCTAGTCCGGGGTCCCCACAGACTTGGTATCAGAGCCATCCTGACTGTAACAGACCTTAGTTAGCATGGACGTTAGTTAGGAAAGGAATATTTTGTTAAAAATATATTGTTACCAAAAACATATTTTTATTTAAGGAAGTCCAAAAACAACTTCCACTCTTCTCACCTTCTCAAATATTTCCGAGTCTCATCCCTCTACTTAAGGTCTTCTAAGGATTTCTCTAATCCCTCTTAACCGTTCAAAATACTTGACGATGAACCCAAGTGAGACCTAGTTAGCTAGCACCTACAAGAAGGAGCTTCCATCACAAGTACTCAACATTCCACATCAAGGTCATCAATCTGCAAATACCAAGATCGCCAGTATCAACAAAGCAAGAGACCTCGAAGACCTCAACTCAATATCAACGGTCTCACTCAGTTGCAACTTCGACAATTTCAATTCTCCAGCTGAAGCCAAAGGGCGACAAAATGAAGATTTCAGCAACCATGTTTAACCAAGGCCCATAGGAAAAATATATAATAGGAACTTTGGTTATACTACCCGATTACCACGAGTATTAGGCGTCCATTGGTACTAATGGTACCTTGTGTGTTGTTTGTTTGTGAGTTCTCTTCTTGTGTGTTGCTTCTCCTGTGTGTTTCGCGAATTGCGCCTTGTTAACAAACTCCTAATACTTACTCCGTAAAAGTAATCAGGTATCCTGATCAGGGTAGTCTTCTTGCGCTTTTTAAATTTTGTTTAACTACCCCTACAAAATATGTTTAATTCAATTCCGGCAATCATAGTTCCCCAGATGGAAATGTCGCGGGAGCACTCCTACATCGGTTCTGGTTTTGAAGCAACCCAAAGTCCTCAGCTCCATCAAATCGAAGCTGCCCCAGGAACCCACTCGACACCCTTTGGAAGAGAAGAGTTCCTTACGTCTAAAGATCTGCCCAAGAAAATTAGAGAGGACGTCATCAGAGAACAACGTTGGTGTTACACTTGCAACGAACGTGGGCATATGACCAGGAAGTGCCCCCTTAGGTACATCATAAAGAAGAGACCACCCCAAGGAAAGGCTTGTAGTCAGTGCGGAAGGGGTGGACATCAGGCCAGTCAATGCCCTGGCAGCTGCCCACACTGTTTTAATTTTCATCCACCTGGCAAGTGCCCAACCTCTAGCGTCACTTGCTACCTATGCGAAGGAGGTGATCATGTTCCGGCTAAGTGTCCTATGGAATTCATAGTAGACGCAGTAAAAGATGCTCATGAGAAGATTGCTCAAGACGCCATCCACGCCCCGAGAAAGACGTCCACTAAAGCATCCAGCCCATGCCACAATCCGAAGCGCCAGAAGGGGAGAAAACGCAAGGAGCCAACACCAACCTTAGAAGCATATCACAAGTTGTGCCTACGATCTGGAAGAACCCTTCCCAGGAAGAAGCCCTGTACTTTTCAGCAAGCCTCCAAGTCAACTCCAGCTGCGACTTTCAACAAGACCGATTCAGGACCCCTTTTAAGGGGGGGAAGACCTGTAATAGGTATACAATAACGTGGTAAGTAGATCCGTGCGCTTTAGCCCTGTAGAATCTGGAAATAGCCGACCAAGACTATCCATCCGAGTCAATCGTCCAGACCACACCTTCATAAAGGATCTGGACTCCGCACAGAAGTTTATCGACAGAGAAAGCCTCGCAACATCAATTTATCGAGATCCCACATGGCGACCCCGCTGAAGAAGCAATGACCTCGGAAGTACAGCCAGCCAAAACCCGTGCCCTCGTACTCCCCTGTTACCACCGGGCAAATCTCGAGGACGAGATTTATTTTAAGGAGGGAAGAGCTGTCACATCCCAAATTTTGAAACTAAGAAAAACTTAGTTTTACCAGACCCAAAATTCAGAACCAACAAAAACTTTTTGAAATGTTTCACTGATGATTGTGTTTTACTTCCCATTGCTGTGTTGATATTGTGTGGTCTTGATTGTGATGTTGATCATGTTGTGCTTGTTGCTTGTGAGGTTAATTCCTCAGCTGTGCCTAACACTAAAATAAAACCCACTGGTCACAAATTTGGAATGTGACTTGAATGTAAGCAAAACCTCTGAAAGTATTCAAGAACTTGAATTAAAGATTTCCAATTCAAATAAAAATGACCTTAATAAATTATCCTCTCTACCTAACTCTCTATTTCTTTCAAACAAATATCTTCTCTATGAAAATGAAAACTATATAAAGTTCAAATATTTGTCAAGGAGGTTCCAAGAGTTCAAAACTAATATTTTGCACTTGTTTCAAAATTCCAAAGGAATATCTTTTGGAAATTAGCAAAATTGCCGAAATGAAACACTATGAACAAAATTTGTGCAAAACATTTTATTTTGAAGCCCCAATTTTTGTGCAGCTTCTACATGTATTGGGGAGGCCACATGATTATTTTCAAAATTTTATAAATTATTTTAGTGCCTCAAATAAATCACTGAAAAGCTACTGGTTCTAAAAGAAATAAAAGAAAATCAGGAAAAGGACGCAGTTGTAAATAAGAAAAGTTCTGCCAGGGTTTTTTTTGGAAATGTGTCGTGGCCCTCCTGTAGCCGCAGCACGGCGTGGCGCCAGTGCCGCCGTGCTCCTCGTTCCCGCTCGACGCCGCTCGTCGCCAGGGCCCCCTCCCGCTCCTCCTGCCGTGTCGAGGGAGCACGACGCCGTGCCGCCCTCGGCCCTGCTCCTCCGAGACCGGGTGCCCTCCCCTCGCTGTCCCCAGCTCGCCCGACCGAGCGACCAGAACACGCCGACGCCGGCCGCGGCCATCCCTGCACTCCAGCTCGCACCGCCCGGACCCCCCCTCCCCTCCTCTCCCCTGCGAGGAGATAAGAAGACCCCGGGCCACTCCTTGCTCTCCCTGCCCAGATATTTTCCCTCTCCCTCTCCATTTCTTCCACCATGACCGTGGCCGAGCCGAGTGCGCCGTCGCGCGTCACCGTCGATTGAGAGCTCCCCGAGCCAAGCCAGGACCACCCGAAGCTCCGCCTCGTCGTCCTCTACGTCCCCGTGCAAGGAATCGCCGCGGGTCGCCCGGGATCGTCGTCGCCGTCCGCGTCTTCTCCCTCTCCGGCCGCCGGACACCGAGCAAGCTCACGACCTCCTTCGACCTTCTCCATCACCGCTGCGGGTACCCACGCGTCAAGGGTGAGCGCGCCGTCCTCCGGGACATCTTCTTCTTCCTCCTCCTGCTCTGTAGCCTCGCCTTGGAGCGAGAGGCCGTTCGGCCGTCCGCCATGGCCGTGCGATTTCGAGCACGCGCGCGTCGCCGTGCGTCCTCCCCTTCGGTCTCCAAGCACACGCGCGAGTTCGTCCACGCACCCGCACTCGTTTGCACCCACGCACCCCCGCGGAGCGCCGCCAGAACCAGGCCGTCACCGGCCGTTGCTCTCCGTCGTGCACGGCCACCGTGTGATGTTCTTCAGTTTCGTCAGTTAGGACCGCGCGAGTTAGCTCTTATTACATCAGATCCGTATACTAGCACTCACACCGCACCACCCCAGTGGCTAGCACCCGCGCGCGCGCTCGCGAGGTCGCGAGTTCGAACCCCGGCGGCGCGCTGCCTTTTCGGTTTATTTTGCACGCTGACAGGTGGGCCCCACCGGTCAGTGACCGTGGCGGTCAGCACAGCCCGCACTCAGCCCAGTCAGCACCAGCGTGGCACTCGGGCCCGCATGGCAGTGGCTGTGGCTAGCCAGCCCCTCGGTGCAAATCGTTTCGTTAGTTTTTCGGGAAAATAAAATAAACAGCCAGATTCAAATATAAATTTGTAAAATCCATAACTTTTTAAATACTTGTCCAAAAATTACAAATAAGATACCAAAATGTTCAGAAAAATAAAACCTGTCTTTTGGTGTAATTCACTTATCCAAATAAATTAGTTTATTTAATGTTTTATTTGAATCGAGAAAAAGGCACAAAAGAAAATGCTTTTAGAAAATCTTTAACTCTAAAAATAATTATCCAAAAATTAGGTTTGGCTTATTAAAATGTTTACCAAGTGATAACCTTCATATTCCACCTTGTTTCCAAACATGGATAATTATTTTGTAGTGTTGTTTAAAATAAATTAACAAAAAGGGCATATTGAAAAAGGACTTTATAAATTAATCCGTAATGAATTTTGGAATGAATCCAATTGGGTTGTCTTCTATATGTGTAGGAGAACATATCCCTAGCTTGGTTTGAATTTAGGAGTCACTGATTGACTTTGGTGCTAATTATAAGGTTTAGGTCTTTTCTGCCTATTTTTATTAGGCCTTTAATTAATTGTTATGTTATAATTTTATTGTTATAAATGTGTTTCCTAGCATGTGTAGGATGGTAGGCCACTGGTATGACATGTTCTTTTATTTTACTAGCATGTTAGGATAGCTACTTGTGGGTTATGTATTGTTAGGGTTTTATTCCCTAATAGTTGCTCTTATAGTAATAAAATTATTATTACTCTTGTGTTGCTTGTTTTAAATTTCATCTTGTGTGCTAATATTAGCATGGTTGGTACTGTTATTGGTGTTTGCTAGACATATTGGTTGTTAGACATGTTGGTGTGATTAATATGTTGCCTTTCTTGTTAAACTAGGTTGCCTTTAAGTTGAATTACCAAGATTAATTGGTAATTTAACTTTTGTCTGGAGTATTTCCTGATCAGAGAAAAGTGGTTACTAAGTACCTCTAATTGAGGATGCCTTGGTGCTCTATATTTCGGCATGTGTATGGTGTTATACTCCTGTGAGTATCATGCCCTAGTAAATATAGATTTAGTTCGTTGCTTAATTAAACTAGTGCTATGTTTGTGGCTTGAGTGATTAGTTTGATACTTGTGGTTTGTTCCTTGTTTGTATGCCACTTGTGGTTTGGTTTGCTTATTGCGTGTTGTTTTATTTTCATGTTGCGACGCTAGTTATAAACGCTACCGGAGTGGTATTTGGAAAGGATTTATCGAAGAAGGATGGGAGTTATTTCTTGATCAGTGAGAAGGAGCCCAGGAGCATTATGCGGGAATCAGGCAAGCTATCCCCTGAGCTTGCATCTTTATACATCTATTTTGGTTCACATGTTTTACTTATAAAGAGCATATGTGATTTATGTGGTGGTTGCCACTAAAGCTATGATTTTGAAAACCTTTTTTTTTTAAATACAAGTATATTATTTTGACACCCTATATGGAGATATTAGATGGAAATTCCTTTTCAAACTATAGGATGGAAAAAAAAATTGTTTACTCAAAACTCCTTTGAAAATACTTGTGTGGACATGGAATACCGAGATGTCGGTGTTGAAGTGGAGAAATGGTGAATGGTGATGTTTATGAAAATGCACATTGTGTCCTTGTACTTACGTCGACCAGCCGATAACCTGTGCAACCACATTACCTGACATGGGTAGGGCTTAGCTGGAAACTTGTTTATCTTAGTATGGAGCGCCTCAAAATGCTTAGGAGGGTGGGACCCTCTGAACCAAGTTATCTAAATGCGGGAACTAGATGTAATCTAGATTCGCTGCTGGTTGCAAACAGTGGGCCTCCTGCCATGGCGCAGTGTTGCTTGGAGAGACCGGATCGATACGATGGCCACCTCCACTGGGTGCCGGGGAGATTCAGTCCCACTGAAGAGGAGGCTCTATACTAGGGTGGACATAGCGAAAGGCTTTGATCTGGTTACCCGGACCCCCGCATACGGTCGTATGACGGGCCGTGGCAGACACGGCGGAATGACCGTTTGGTGTGGGTAAAGTGCACAACCTCTGCAGAGTGTAAAACTATTCGAATAGCCGAGTCCTCGGATATGGACAGTTGGGAGGCCCTACTCTGACCTATGTGCAAGTTTTGGAAAAGAATTGAGTTTTAAAAAGAAAAGGAAGTGGAGAATGACCCATACACCTATACCAACGGATCTGTATGAGGTTGTTGGGGACCATGAACCGTGACGGGTTATGGTCCGATAAAGGAGGAGTTTTGGAGAAACAGATAAAATGGTGATTTTCCGAGAAAAATGTTTATTAAAGAGACTTCTTACTTTTTTCAACAAAGATGTCTTTTTGGGAAAAAGTTTTAAAGAGACTTCTTACAAAGGCAGATTTAGTGGAAAAGTTCTAAAAACCTGCTTTCTTTTTTTTAGTAAAGATATAGAGGTTTCAAAACAAAGTTTTATTAAACAAAGGTCTATCCTCCCCTTTTTAACAAGGAAGTAGAGTTTTCAAAGCAAACGAAGTTTTATTTAAACAAATAAAAGAGTAGTATATGCTCATGTTGGGGTAGTTTGCGAGTACGTAAATGTACTCATGGCTGTGTCCCTGGATATTCCCATGTCCAGAGTCCAAGAAGAAGTATGCTGAAGACCGAGAGACCGATGACGTCCTTGCGAACTAGGCCGTCTTCCCAGTCAGCTGCCTGTAGGTGTCTTGGCAAATGACTCGGGCCCCACGTTGATTGGTGTTTTCCGCTGCAAGAACTTATTGAAGATTATGGCTTCAATCAAGTAAGTAATTCCTTCGGTAATTATGGATGTTCTTTTGATACCAGTTTGATTGTGCTCAGCGACAAACTGATCACGGGATCGCTGATGTTGTAGGCACAAGGGTATTTCGGACAGCTAGTCCGGGGTCCCCACAGTGGGTCCTCGCGGTCACGCGGTGAAGCTGCGCGCTTAGTCCTTACGGAATCTTCTCCTTCTCCCCACTCGGTTGCTATCTTCATAAGCTCCGCCATGGATTTTGGTTTTTGGCAGCCGAGTGCCTCTCTGAAATCTTCCCTATAAACTCCCATGGTGAAGACATCCATAGCTCTGTCCTCCGAAATTGTGCCTACCGAGTTGCGAATTGTTGTCCATCTCCTGATGTATGCTCGAAGTGTCTCGTCTGACTTCTGTATGCATGCCCTTAGTTCTTCAAATGTTTTGGGCCGCTCACACAGAGGATCAAAGTATTTGATGAAGTCTTCCCGAAAGTTGTCCCAGGAGTCGTATGACGCTTCAGGTAAAGCTTTGAGCCAGTCGCGAGCTGTGCCTTCGAGCATCAGCTGTATGTATTGAAGTGTTGTTGTGGTTGTTCCCCTTTGGCACACGACTGCCAATTTGTAGTCTTCGAGCCAGCCTGATGGCTTGCAGTTGAATTTCGGTGTTGTTGGCAACCAAAACCTTTTGGGCATCCTGTCCTCGCGGATTCGTCGAGTGAAGCATCGAGCTCCGGAGGGTCCTGTGTCGCGACTGCCACCTGAGCTGTTGCTTCTGGATCTGCTCCGCGATCGATGACGGTTTGAGTTTCTTCTTGCGCTACTCCTGTGAGGACTGCAACTGTGGCAGTCTCGCGATGTTTGTCGTGAGTGGCTCCTGCTTTGCTCTCTGTTTTTCTCCGACTGGAGTCCTTTTGCTGCAAGCGCGAGTGCCTTTAACTGCTTGAGATGCAATTCTTCGGCTGGATCACCTGCTGGCGGTGCTGTAGCTTTTAGGTACGCTCCGAGTGATATCAGGGCACCTTCGGCTGTTTTGGGCACTAGCACGCCTTCCGTATCCAACGTCATGAACGGGTGTTCCAAGTTGCGAGTGACTCCTGACCTTTCTCCTTCTGGGATGTTTGCAAATCTGGATCTATACCTGGCCTCTGTTGCACCTGTGGAGCTGAGAGATAGCTGCCTCCTACGCGCACTCGAAATACGGGCTTGCTTCTTGCGTTCTTCGAGTGTCGCTCTGTACTGCTTTAAGCGCATCGTTTCTTGCTAGTTGAAGTAGTTGTACGCCATCATCTCTTCTGGGGTCGCATCTACTGGCATCATTGTGAACTCCTTGATGACTTTGTCTACTTTTGTCGCCATCTCCGCTGTGATAGTTAACGTTGTCACACCATCTGGCAACGTAACTTCGCAGGGGAATTCTGTAGGCCTACGACTGGCAGCTGCCGCCGAGGTTTTTGCACTGAACGCGACGTAGACCTGCCGTGGTGCCACCGGAGGGCGTGTGTATGTGCTGTCAATGCCCGTCATAGGGTCGAACTCATCGTCTAAGTTCATGTCAGAGCCGTTGCTTTTGCTGATCTGATCGTTGGTGTCAACGTATGCCTCGAGTGTTTGTTCAGGATTGTCTACATTGTTGGAGAAGAACTCGTGATCTGCTTGGATCTCTAGTTCGGCAAAGTCGGCGAGATAGATACTATCCTATGTGGGTACCCCGGACTAGCTGTCCGAAATACCCGATTATGCTTAACACAACGATCCCGTGATCAGTCTGTCGTTGCACATAATCCGAACTGAATACCAAAGTTTACATCCATTACAATACCGAATTAAAGTCTTACATAAACGGTCATTTAGACCAAGTCTTACATAGGTGCCTTCATGGGCCAAACCAAACTAATCAGCGGAAGCTAAGGCGTAGTAGACATCTTATCCCAACAACGACCCGACAGGCAGTCGACTTAAGAAGATCCCTAGTTCGCATAGAAGTCGCCATAGTCCTCCTTGGCGTAGTTTTCCTCGAAGTCTGGCTACGACAATAGCCAGGGACGAAACTATTATGAGTACAGTTGATTGTACTCGCAAACTACTCCAACTTGAGTATGCACTAATCTCATTTTTAGTTTCACACTTTTATTTATTAAAACGTCTCCATATCTTTGTTGAAGAAGGTAAGAAGAATTCTATAGCTATCATTAATATATTGTCCCCTTTTATTAGTTTCACCAAAACTCCTCCTTTTTCCTGGCCATAACCCGTCAGGGTTCATGGTCTCCAACATCCTCATACCGATCCGTTGGTATAGGTGGTAAGGAACCTCCTCCACTTCCTTTTCTTTTTAAAATTTAAATCTTCAAAACTTGCACATGGTCAAAGTAGGGTCTCTCAACTGTCCATATCCGAGGACTCGGCTATTCGAATAGTTTTACACTCTGCAGAGGTAGCACGCTTTTCCCACATCCATCCGGTAACTCATCGTGTCAGCCACGTCTCGCCATACAAGGTGTATGCGAAGTTGAGACACCGATCCTTGTCTGTCCTTTGCTCATGCTAGTATAGGAACCTGCCCATATGATACTTTCCATCAACACTTAACCCAGCCCGTCGGAAACTAAGTGTGAGGACTCATAGTTTTGTCTGGCGGTGTATAGGGGACATCCTTCTATCCTCCTCATCTTTTCATAGAGTTTGAGCGAGGACCCAGGTCAAGGTAGGTCCTCAGACCATCCCTCCATGCATAACGGAGTTGTCTCCGTCGATGAGGTATCCCATACGAATAAGAGCAAACTATATGACCAAGCCCTTTCCCATATATGGGTAAATGTGGTCGCACAGGGTATTGGCTGATTGACGTAAGTACAAAGACACAATGTGCGTTTTATCAAAACCACCATTCTCCTTTTCTCCGCTTCAACACCGACATCTCGGTGTTTCATAGCCACACAGGTTTTCAAAGGGGTTTTGAATAAAACAATCTTTATTTTTCCCATCCTATAATTTATCTTATATTTCTACATAAGGTGGCAAAATAATTTTCCATATACTTTTGAAAAGGGGCTTTTTAGAAAATATTTGTTTAAAAGTAATTCTTGTTCTACAAATGAATGCATGTATTAGGGTGCAAGCTCAGAGAGTAGCTTGCCTTGCTCGGCAAAGTGTTCCTGGTCTTGGTCTTCGGGTTCCACGAACTCCTCTTCCTCGATAAACCCGACAACGTTCTCGTCTAATTCACAATCAAACAAATACCAACAATTACTAACCTACTCAATCAACATCACAACAATACAATCTTAAGTGCTCTAAATAGCCACTTCGTACAGCAACAACACCATTTGGTTTTAATTTAATGGGGTTAACCATTATTTAATTATGTCTTGATTATGACAGAAACTGGTTGAACATGTTTAATTACATATCTCTAGTTCTGTTGGTCACAAAAATACAAACTAAATTTCTACAGAAATCTATAGATGTGTAGAAGACAACACAATTGAATTTGGGTCAATTGGAGTTACCAAACTCCCTACACAATGGTTTGAATCCAGAAGCTTAATAATCAAGTTTTAGCTACTAATTAAGTTCTGTTGATCTAAAAATTAAATCCTCTTAGGGGTTACTAGCCATGACTAAATGTGATTCAATAAAATTGGTCTTAACCCATTTGGACTAACAGAGTATCAGAAACAAACAAGTTTAGATTTTAAACCCTATTTGGCATTTTTAATACTATATTTTTATTATTTATCCAAATGAGGTGAAACCACTTGGGTTGGATAGACCATTTCATAAGCTTTCCAGAACATTTTGATTTGATTTATTTGGAGTTATAATTCTCAAGTTATGGAATTTCAAAGTTTAATCCAGTACTGATTCCTAATTAAATCTAAAATTCGAATTTAAACTCTGAGTGGATAATGTTGAGAATCCTGACGGGTGGGGTCCACTCGTCAGTGACTCAACCAAAACAGTGCGCGCGCTGGGAAATGTTTAAAACACTGACAGCGGGGCCCACCGGTCAGCGACTTAGGGCGCGAAGGGGTACGCTGCCGTGGATCTAGGATCCAACGGCCCACGTTCAATCGCGACGTTGACGACCTAAAACCGGCGGCGCTGCTACTCCGGCGACGGCGAGGTTCACGGTCTGCTCACCTAGGGGCTCGGGAGGCCGTGCGGATGATGCAGATCGACGGCGGCGCCTTGGGGAGACTTGCTGGACGAACGGCGCGTGGTGGGGCGGCTCCAATCGACGGCGGCGAGCAGCTCCTCCTTCGCGGCCGTGCGCCAACTCCGGCGAGGTCTCCGCGTCGTTCCTGGGCACAATCCAGAGGGGAAAAGGGGGCGGGTGAGTGAGGGTTTCATGGAGAAGGGGGTGCGGCCAGAGAGGAGAGAAGGGGAATGGCAGCACGGCCAGGCCGTGGTCGTCGTCTACCTCGGACACGGCGAGCTAGAGGAGAACCACGGGCAGCCGGGCTTCGCGGCTACGGCTCCGCCCTCCTGGCGGTGCACGAGAGGCGAGGGTGTGAGGGGGAGAGGCAGTGGTGAGGTGTGGAGGAACGGGGTGCTCGGGGGGGGGGGGGGGGGGGGATTTATACCGGCGGTCCGGCGCACGGTGAACTGGGCTCAGGGGGCACCAGAGGTCGTGCCCGCTCGCCGTAGGGGCGGTGCGGGGTGCGGCTACGTTGTGGGGTGGCCAGGGAGCAGGATGGAGGCTCGGGGTGGCGTGGAGGAAGCTCGACAGGGGGGGACGCCCTGGCGTGCTCTGGGAGCGTTTGGGCGGTGCGCGGCGCGCATTGTTCACGGCGATACTCCGGCGGGGACGGGTTCCTGCGGGCTGCGGTGTGGCGGGAGTGGGGGCAGCAAGGTGAGGGAGAGAGGGGGGGGGGGGGGCCTGGCACGGGCCAGCACGGCGTGGCTTCTCCACGGCCACAGTGCCGACCATGTCGCGGCCGCGCCGGCGGCTGTCCCCTGGCGTCCTTCGGCGTTCCCGGCCCGATTTCTTCGCGTTCTCGAGTGCGGTGAGGCGAGTGGAGTGAGGCAGTTCGAGTGAGGGCAGTAGCTTGCATCAATTTGATCGAGATTGATCAATTCGTCCATGGATTTTGGGTTCGGTTTGGGATGAACAGGTGGTGACCACCAGGTGTTCGATGAAATGCTTGAACCAGAAACAATTTCCAAATTTTGAATTTTATTTTCATAATTTGCTTCACATAGGTTTATCAAGATTTATGGTGCTGTTTGATTTGTTATTGGATAAGTGCAACCTAGCACATTTTGTGATTTGAATAAGATAAAGAAAGACTATAATTTAAATTTAGATTTTTGAAATTAATATTTGAAGAGGGAAAAATGGTGGGAATAAAGTGGGAGTGTTAACATGTCACTCCACTGAATTTGGTTTGAAAGAAAATAATTTCCCACTTTGAGAAATAGGGTGACATTTGTCACATTGTTTTTATTGTTTTAATGTTTTGTTTTGTTTATTTTCTTTTCTTCAAGTTTTTAATTAGAGCTAACAAACAACACATTCACAAGAAATATTTATCACAAGCAACAATAAGACACCCACACATATTAATTTATATAAAAAAAAGTTTTTGTTGGCCCACATTTTTGATTTAATATTTCATAATATTAATTTGGGACGTTACAGATCCTTCCCCCCTTAAAATAAATCTCGTCCCGAGATTTGCTAGGTTTGGGTACTAAAGAGGTTTGGGAATTCGCTTCTAAGATAGTCTTCGCGTTCCCAAGTTGCTTCATCTTCCGAATGGTTAGTCCACTGGACTTTGTAGAACTTGATCGCGCGCCTTCGGGTAAGACGAACATCTTCGTCGAGAATCTTGATGGGTCTCTCACGATAAGTCAGATCTTGATTCAGGTCGATGGAAAGGTGGTCGATGTTTTTGAAAACATCAGGCTGGTCAGGAACTTCAAGACATTTCCGGAGCAAGGAAATGTGGAAGACATCGTGGTAATCTGCTAACTCTTGAGGCAACTCCAGTTGATAAGACACTTCTCCTCGACGGGCAATGATCTTAAAGGGTCCATTATACCTTGGCGCTAATTTGCCTTTGACATGGAAACGCTGCATTCCTTTAAGGGGTGTCACTCGGAGATAGACATAATCTCCGATACTGAAGGTGACATCACGGCGCTTGGGATCAGCGTAACTCTTCTGACGGGATTGGGCGGTTTTAAGTCGCTCACGGATAAGCTGGACTTGCTCTTCAGCCTCACGGAGGGTATCTGGTCCAAACAGTTTGCCTTCTCCGGTGTCGGACCAATTCAGGGGCGTACGACACTTCCTGCCGTAAAGGGCTTCAAAAGGGGCCATTTGCAGACTAGACTGGTAACTATTGTTATAGGAGAATTCTGCAAATGGAAGACAATCTTCCCACTTGGATCCATAGGATAAAACACACGCGCGAAGCATGTCCTCTAATATCTGGTTCACTCTCTCAGTTTGGCCTCCGGTCTGGGGATGATAAGCTGTGCTAAATGCTAACTTGGTTCCGAGGGCTTCGTGTAGGGCTTTCCAGAACCTTGAGGTGAATTGTGTGCCTCTATCCGATACAATCCTCTTAGGCACACCATGCAGGCTTACTATTCTAGAAATATACAGGTCTGCTAACTGATTTCCCCGATAGGTGGTATTGACGGGAACAAAATGGGCAACCTTGGTCAGTCTATCAACGATGACCCAAATTGAGTCATGGCCTCGGTTGGATCTTGGAAGTCCGGTGATGAAGTCCATTCCAATCTCATCCCACTTCCACTCGGGAATCTTCAAGGGTTGAAGCAATCCAGCGGGTCGCTGATGTTCAGCCTTGACTCGCTGACAATTATCACACTTGGCTACAAAAACACCAATCTCTCGCTTCATTCCGTGCCACCAAAATCTCTCACGAAGGTCTTGGTACATTTTGGTTCCGCCGGGGTGGATTGAATAGGGGGTCTCGTGGGCTTCCTTTAGGATTAACTCCTTAAGTTCCGTGACATTAGGGACACAGATACGACCATTGAATCTCAACACTCCTTCAGCATCTTCGGTAAAACCAGGCGCTTTACCGAGAGAAATCTTCTTCTTAATTCCTTCTATGCTCTCATGACCTTTCTGGGCTTCCTTGATTTGATCTATCAGGGTTGGGGCTAACTCTAAATTGGCGAGATAACCGCGGCTAACAAGCTCTAGTCCAAAATCTTGGAACTCTTTGAACAAGGCTGGCTGTTCGACTTGGATCAAGGCATTCAGGGTGCAGGGTTTGCGACTAAGGGCATCGGCAACTACATTAGCCTTTCCGGGGTGATAATGGATACCGATATCATAATCCTTGATTAATTCCATCCACCTTCTCTGTCGCAGATTTAACTCCTTCTGGGTGAAGATATACTTCAAGCTCTTATGATCCGTATAGATCTCGCAACGATGTCCCGCAAGATAGGAACGCCACGTCTTCAGAGCAAGAACAACAGCGGCTAACTCCAGGTCATGGGTTGGGTAGTTCTCTTCATGTGGTCGCAACTGCCGAGACAGATACGACACCACTTTGCCTTCTTGCATCAGAACGCAACCAAGTCCGAGGCGTGATGCATCACAATACACGTCGAAACTCTTGGTGACGTCTGGCATAATCAGGACGGGGGTTGAGGTCAGTCTCTTCTTCAATTCCTGGAAGCTCTCTTCACGCTTCTGAGTCCATTCAAACTCCTTGTCCTTTTTCAGCAGTTGGGTAAGGGGTTTGGCTATACTGGAGAATCCCTCAACGAACTTGCGGTAGTAACCCGCAAGTCCGAGAAAGCTTCGGATTTCAGTCACACTAGTTGGGGCTTCCCAGTTCACAATGGCTTGGATCTTCTCTGGGTCAACAGAAATTCCTCCCGCAGACACAACATGTCCGAGAAATGCCACCTCACTTAGCCAAAACTCACACTTGCTAAGCTTGGCATACAACTGGTGCTCTCGGAGGGTTGCTAAAACTAGACGCAGGTGTTCAGCATGCTCTCCTTCGGTTTTGGAGTAAATAAGGATGTCATCGAGGAAAACTACCACGAACTTGTCAAGATACTCCATGAAGATCTTGTTCATGAGATTCATAAAATAGGCTGGGGCATTGGTCAGACCAAAGGACATTACGGTGTATTCAAATAAACCGTAGCGGGTGGTGAAGGCAGTCTTGGGAATGTCTGTCTCTCGGATTTTTAACTGATGATATCCTGACCGAAGATCGATTTTGGAAAAGACTCGGGCTCCGTTCATTTGATCGAACAGATCCTCGATCTTTGGGAGAGGGTACTTGTTTTTAATGGTCACTTCATTTAACTTACGATAATCCACACACAGGCGTGTGGTACCGTCTCTCTTATCCACAAAAATAATGGGTGATCCCCAAGGTGAAGCGCTTGGGCGAATAAGTCCTTTGCTGAGCATATCTGCTAACTGCTTCTTCAACTCCACCAACTCTTCCGGATTCATCCGATAAGGCCTTTGGGATATAGGGGCTGTTCCTGGGATAAGTTCAATGATGAACTCAATATCCCGGTCTGGCGGCATACCAGGCAATTCTTCAGGGAAAACATCTCGGAACAGGTGAACAACACGGATCTCATCTAGGGTGGGTCGAGCTATGCTTTCATGGCATCCTGGTTGGGGTCGACTGGTTTCTGACACATACTCCACTTCTACTTCTTTGTCGGTGGTGAGGGATACAGCTCTTCTGGCGCAGTCAATTCGACCACGGTACTTGGCTAGCCAATTCATACCGAGTATAACATCTATACCTTGGGTCCCTAGAATGATTAAGTCGACTAGGAACTTTTCCCCTTTGATCTCAAGGGAAACGTCCGGGCAAAACGACTTGGTATCTATGGTGGATTCTGGGATTTGGATGACCATGGGTTTGGGTAAGAGGTTTCCGACTAAACCTCCCTTAGCAACAAATTCTTGGGTAACAAAAGAATGGGTAGCACCAGAATCAAACAGAACAGTTGCAGGTACTGAGTTGACAAGGAATGTACCCAGCACAACATCTGGCGCATCCATGGCCTCTTCAGCATTGATGTGGTGCAGACGTCCCTTGGCAACAGCAACATTTCCGCGGGGTGCGGGGTCCTTGCCATTCCCATTACGGCCTTGGCCATTGTTCGGTGCTTGTGCATCGGGGCGTGGACCATTCTTCTTAGGATGGGGGCATTCTTTGGAGTAGTGACCCTTAGTGCCGCAATTAAAGCAGACAACATTGGCATTTCGGTTGAAGTTGTTAGAGTTGTTTGGGCGACTGGGGTAATTGGGGCGTGGGGTTTGTGGTGGTCGATAGGCTGGCTTGGGGTTTTGTGGGTAGGTGCGAGGCTTCTGGCTGCTCGAACCTTCCTGGGCAATCATTCTCCTCTTACGACCTTCAAACATAGACTTGCGCTTGGTCTCCAGCTGGATGGCTTTGTCCATAAGTGACTCCAAATCAACAAAGTCATGGATAACCAAAGCACACTGCAACTCATCATGAAGTCCATTCATGAAACGCTCCATCTTCTTCCTCTCGGTGTCGGTGTCATCAGGAGCATACCGAGATAAGTCAGTGAACTCATCCAGGTAACCGACCACATCTCTACTTCCTTGCCGCAACTTGCGGAACTCATCCTTCTTCCTCTCAATGAGTCCGCCGGGAATGTGCTTCTTGCGGAACTTCTCCTGGAACTCAACCCAGTTGATAACATAACCAGCTTGCTGGAGAGCCTTGGTAGCTTCCCACCAAGACCGTGCAGGTCCTGCAAGATAGTGGGTCGCATACAGCACTTTCTCTGGTTCTCCCACGGCTGCAACTTCCAGGTTGTTGTTAATGGTGTGAAGCCAATCATCGGCTTCTAGTGGGTGAAGTCCCTTGGAATAGGTGGGTGGGTTGGTCTTCTGAAAGTCGCTCAAAGTGGACCGCTGATTTCCTTCACCATTGCCATTGCCATGGTTGTTGTTGTTGTTGTTGTGAGCGGCAGCGATCTGCTGCAGGGCAGCGATATGAGCTTGACGCTCTGCCCGGGCAGCTTGGCGTTCCTCCATGATAAGCGCAAGAAGTTGGGCGGTGGTTGGTTCCAGTGGGGGTGGTGGTCCTCCATCCGTGTTGGAGCGACGAGTGTCCACCATCCTGAAGCACACCGGGTATAAGGGGCAAGGCAAAAAGGTTTTGACCAAAGGAAAAAGGTTGGTTTCGCGTAGTGATTGATTAATTAAGGATTCATGAGAAATATTTTACACAGATCAACAGGACCAACACACTTATATAGCACAATCATTACATCAAGAGTTCACTACATCAAGCTTACAACATTGCCCTTCAGCTAAGGTACATAGTGCAAGTTTTCCAAAAGAACCACTACTTCTACTCGACTAGCGATAGGGGGTCAACCTAATCCTGCGGTAGTACTCAAGTCACTCGCCTACTGAGGTGGAACCTCAGGCTCTGCTGCGTCAGCGTCGGACTGGTAGGGTGGCTCCTCTGGGTCCTCCTCCTCGTCATCCTCCTGCTCATAGTCCATCTCCTCCAGATAGTCGTCATCGTCGCTGAGGAAAGCGTTGTTCTCCTTGCGGAAATCCTCGCCCTCCTCCTCCATCTCGTCGGTACGGAGCTCCAGATCCTCGATCAGCTCGTCCTGCTCTGCCACCTTCTTGCGGAGCTTCGCTATGGTCTTCCTCATCTGGGTCCTCTTCTTGAGAAGAGCGACCTTCTCCTCCTTCAGCTGTGCCTCACTCTCGCGACTCTCCTTGAGCGAGAGGCGCTCAAAGTGAGACCGAAGTCTAGCGCACCTCAGATCCTCCTGGGTGCGAAAGAGCATAATCTCCATGTCCAAGATATACTCTCCGAACGTCGGGTGCAGAGGGGACCGAATAGGGTGTCCATCGACGGTGCGCCTCCCGTAGAACTGGAAACGAGAGTTCACCAACTCCGCCTTGTGCTCCTCACAAAGCCGGGATAGCATCCGCTGCATGGAACGACACAATCCGTCGTCCCAGTGGACGTCCATGGTGGTAAAGATGAGTGTCCTAGATCCGGGGGACTTGATGTTCCCGCGAACAGACGCCTCGACCAACCAAGACAGGTTCCCGTTGCCGGGAGTGTCCACCTGGGCTCCCTTAAACTCAGGAGTGGGGCGACCTAACAGCTTGGTCAACTCGAACAGGTCCTTCTCGAACATCAACTTGCCGTCCTTCTCAAGCTGAACGAACTCGGTGAAATGGATCGCCATCTACAATTTTTTTATAAAATTTTTAAGTTAGTGGGATGACAAGTGTATCAAAATTTTAAATGTAGTGAGGCAACAAGTGAGCAAAATTTTAAGTTTAATAGAATGACGAGTGCGCCAAATTTTTAAGGATATAAGGGAAGACGTAATATTTAGTGAGAGTAGAATTTTGCATAAGTGAGAGGATTAGAGATAAGCATTTTTTTTTAAAATACTTCATTCCTTTATTCTTTTAGAATTTAACTTTTGTAACTCCTACCTAGCGACCATGCTAATCTAAGGCTCCTAAAGTCGAGATGGCTCTGATACCAGGTCTGTGGGTACCCCGGACTAGCTGTCCGAAATACCCGATTATGCTTAACACAACGATCCCGTGATCAGTCTGTCGTTGCACATAATCCGAACTGAATACCAAAGTTTACATCCATTACAATACCGAATTAAAGTCTTACATAAACGGTCATTTAGACCAAGTCTTACATAGGTGCCTTCATGGGCCAAACCAAACTAATCAGCGGAAGCTAAGGCGTAGTAGACATCTTATCCCAACAACGACCCGACAGGCAGTCGACTTAAGAAGATCCCTAGTTCGCATAGAAGTCGCCATAGTCCTCCTTGGCGTAGTTTTCCTCGAAGTCTGGCTACGACAATAGCCAGGGACGAAACTATTATGAGTACAGTTGATTGTACTCGCAAACTACTCCAACTTGAGTATGCACTAATCTCATTTTTAGTTTCACACTTTTATTTATTAAAACGTCTCCATATCTTTGTTGAAGAAGGTAAGAAGAATTCTATAGCTATCATTAATATATTGTCCCCTTTTATTAGTTTCACCAAAACTCCTCCTTTTTCCTGGCCATAACCCGTCAGGGTTCATGGTCTCCAACATCCTCATACCGATCCGTTGGTATAGGTGGTAAGGAACCTCCTCCACTTCCTTTTCTTTTTAAAATTTAAATCTTCAAAACTTGCACATGGTCAAAGTAGGGTCTCTCAACTGTCCATATCCGAGGACTCGGCTATTCGAATAGTTTTACACTCTGCAGAGGTAGCACGCTTTTCCCACATCCATCCGGTAACTCATCGTGTCAGCCACGTCTCGCCATACAAGGTGTATGCGAAGTTGAGACACCGATCCTAGTCTGTCCTTTGCTCATGCTAGTATAGGAACCTGCCCATATGATACTTTCCATCAACACTTAACCCAGCCCGTCGGAAACTAAGTGTGAGGACTCATAGTTTTGTCTGGCGGTGTATAGGGGACATCCTTCTATCCTCCTCCTTATCTTTTCATAGAGTTTGAGCGAGGACCCAGGTCAAGGTAGGTCCTCAGACCATCCCTCCATGCATAACGGAGTTGTCTCCGTCGATGAGGTATCCCATACTAATAAGAGCAAACTATATGACCAAGCCCTTTCCCATATATGGGTAAATGTGGTCGCACAGGGTATTGGCTGATTGACGTAAGTACAAAGACACAATGTGCGTTTTATCAAAACCACCATTCTCCTTTTCTCCGCTTCAACACCGACATCTCGGTGTTTCATAGCCACACAGGTTTTCAAAGGGGTTTTGAATAAAACAATCTTTATTTTTCCCATCCTATAATTTATCTTATATTTCTACATAAGGTGGCAAAATAATTTTCCATATACTTTTGAAAAGGGGCTTTTTAGAAAATATTTGTTTAAAAGTAATTCTTGTTCTACAAATGAATGCATGTATTAGGGTGCAAGCTCAGAGAGTAGCTTGCCTTGCTCGGCAAAGTGTTCCTGGTCTTGGTCTTCGGGTTCCACGAACTCCTCTTCCTCGATAAACCCGACAACGTTCTCGTCTAATTCACAATCAAAAAAATACCAACAATTACTAACCTACTCAATCAACATCACAACAATACAATCTTAAGTGCTCTAAATAGCCACTTCATACAGCAACAACACCATTTGGTTTTAATTTAATGGGGTTAACCATTATTTAATTATGTCTTGATTATGACAGAAACTGGTTGAACATGTTTAATTACATATCTCTAGTTCTGTTGGTCACAAAAATACAAACTAAATTTCTACAGAAAGCTATAGATGTGTAGAAGACAACACAATTGGATTTGGGTCAATTGGAGTTACCAAACTCCCTACACAATGGTTTGAATCCAGAAGCTTAATAATCAAGTTTTAGCTACTAATTAAGTTCTGTTGATCTAAAAATTAAATCCTCTTAGGGGTTACTAGCCATGACTAAATGTGATTCAATAAAATTGGTCTTAACCCATTTGGACTAACAGAGTATCAGAAACAAACAAGTTTAGATTTTAAACCCTATTTGGCATTTTTAATACTATATTTTTATTATTTATCCAAATGAGGTGAAACCACTTGGGTTGGATAGACAATTTCATAAGCTTTCCAGAACATTTTGATTTGATTTATTTGGAGTTATAATTCTCAAGTTATGGAATTTCAAAGTTTAATCCAGTACTGATTCCTAATTAAATCTAAAATTCGAATTTAAACTCTGAGTGGATAATGTTGAGAATCCTGACGGGTGGGGTCCACTCGTCAGTGACTCAACCAAAACAGTGCGCGCGCTGGGAAATGTTTAAAACACTGACAGCGGGGCCCACCGGTCAGCGACTTAGGGCGCGAAGGGGTACGCTGCCGTGGATCTAGGATCCAACGGCCCACGTTCAATCGCGACGTCGACGACCTAAAACCGGCGGCGCTGCTACTCCGGCGACGGCGAGGTTCACGGTCTGCTCACCTAGGGGCTCGGGAGGCCGTGCGGATGATGCAGATCGACGGCGGCGCCTTGGGGAGACTTGCTGGACGAACGGCGCGTGGTGGGGCGGCTCCAATCGACGGCGGCGAGCAGCTCCTCCTTCGCGGCCGTGCGCCAACTCCGGCGAGGTCTCCGCGTCGTTCCTGGGCACGATCCAGAGGGGAAAAGGGGGCGGGTGAGTGAGGGTTTCATGGAGAAGGGGGTGCGGCCAGAGAGGAGAGAAGGGGAATGGCAGCACGGCCAGGCCGTGGTCGTCGTCTACCTCGGACACGGCGAGCTCGAGGAGAACCACGGGCAGCCGGGCTTCGCGGCTACGGCTCCGCCCTCCTGGCGGTGCACGAGAGGCGAGGGTGTGAGGGGGAGAGGCAGTGGTGAGGTGTGGAGGAACGGGGTGCTGGGGGGGGGGGGAATTTATACCGGCGGTCCGGCGCACGGTGAACTGGGCTCAGGGGGCACCAGAGGTTGTGCCCGCTCGCCGTAGGGGCGGTGCGGGGTGCGGCTACGTTGTGGGGTGGCCAGGGAGCAGGATGGAGGCTCGGGGTGGCGTGGAGGAAGCTCGACAGGGGGGGACGCCCTGGCGTGCTCTGGGAGCGTTCGGGCGGTGCGCGGCGCGCATTGTTCACGGCGATACTCCGGCGGGGACGGGTTCCTGCGGGCTGCGGTGTGGCGGGAGAGGGGGCAGCAAGGTGAGGGAGAGAGGGGGGGGGCTGGCACGGGCCAGCACGGCGTGGCTTCTCCACGGCCACCGTGCCGACCATGTCGCGGCCGCGCCGGCGGCTGTCCCCTGGCGTCCTTCGGCGTTCCCGGCCCGATTTCTTCGCGTTCTCGAGTGCGGTGAGGCGAGTGGAGTGAGGCAATTCGAGTGAGGGCAGTAGCTTGCATCAATTTGATCGAGATTGATCAATTCGTCCATGGATTTTGGGTTCGGTTTGGGATGAACAGGTGGTGACCACCAGGTGTTCGATGAAATGCTTGAACCAGAAACAATTTCCAAATTTTGAATTTTATTTTCATAATTTGCTTCACATAGGTTTATCAAGATTTATGGTGCTGTTTGATTTGTTATTGGATAAGTGCAACCTAGCACATTTTGTGATTTGAATAAGATAAAGAAAGACTATAATTTAAATTTAGATTTTTGAAATTAATATTTGAAGAGGGAAAAATGGTGGGAATAAAGTGGGAGTGTTAACATGTCACTCCACTGAATTTGGTTTGAAAGAAAATAATTTCCCACTTTGAGAAATAGGGTGACATTTGTCACATTGTTTTTATTGTTTTAATGTTTTGTTTTGTTTATTTTCTTTTCTTCAAGTTTTTAATTAGAGCTAACAAACAACAAATTCACAAGAAATATTTATCACAAGCAACAATAAGACACCCACACATATTAATTTATATAAAAAAAAGTTTTTGTTGGCCCACATTTTTGATTTAATATTTCATAATATTAATTTGGGACGTTACATCCTGGCATCAAGATCGAATCAATCTGTGATGAAGCAGACTCCATGCCTGTTGATGAGGCGGTTGCAGTTGGCGAATCCTCGTGTGTCTCAGTCGCGACTGGATCGGTCAAGTCCTGCACACCAAACTTGTCGACGAAAAAATTGAGTTTTCCCACAGTTAGATTCAAACCTGAGTCGAGGCTAGCAAAAGCCTTTTCAGCTTCGGGTGAGTAGAGTTTGATCCTTTTTGGCGACGTAATTTTTGGAACTGGTGAGTGACCGCCTGATGTTTCGATGTTAGTCGAGGTGATCTGCGCAAGGCCGTTTGCAGATGTAGCCGGCGAGTTGCCGCTTGAAGATGTGGTCGGCGAGTCACCATTTGAAGATGGAACCAGCAAATCTGTAGATCCAACACTACCTTTTCCCACAGACGGCGCCAATTGACGATAGATGTCCTCATTAATACCCATAGTCGTGTACCTAGGGTTAGAGTTATGAGGTAGAGAACGCGTAGTGTTAGTAGATGTGACGGTTGACAAGCTGGAATTACCCAGGTTTAGGGCCCTCGACTGAGGTAAGACCCCTACTTCCTGCCTGTCTGTTATTGATTGTGGAATATACGATGGTTACAAGGGTCTAGCGAGGGTTTGATCTCGCTAGGGTTTGGTGGCTCTGGAGTTGTCTGTCTTTGATCCTGGCCCTTATATGGGGGGCCAGGTCTCGGGTACGTAACCGACTAGAATTATAGATATGGAAACTACAACCGACTATGCCTAACTTGGAAAGCACTCTTCGTCTTGGGCCTTCCTTGGTGGGCTTCGTCAGTCTACCGACAATTGGGCTTTAGTCATCACGTGCACCAGGTACCCACACGGTAGGGTACCCATTTGGTATATCCTCGTCATATACTCTGATCTATCCTAATTACTAAGGTGTTATGATTTAGTTCGCATCTTGGTGGAGTATAAGAGAGATTAATAACCAAAAGATCTCTATGTTAGGACGTGATGCCCATATAATTAGTAACTTGTCATGAAACCTTTATGTTGCAATCTAATATGTCAATTCTTGTGTTCCATTATCTACCACTTTATTAAAGAGAGAGTGCATTTGTGAAACCATGAACCCAATCCATTTTTTTAATCATGAGAAACACCTTTCCAACAACTTTTAAGCACTTTCCATTTTCAGCCATTTAAAAATCCGAAATTACAAATACTTTTATTACTTGCATTCATCATATAAAACCCAAAAATATCATCTAATATTGTTTCCATCATCCTTGCATATTTATTTACCATCATCATTGTTTTCAGACGTTGTTGCTAGAGAGATTTATCCCACTAGTCCCACGTCAACTACCACATTGTTTCCTAGCACCCTTGCATTATCATCCACACCATCATTGCATATTAATTTCTCGTTTTGCATTTATTTTATTTTCATCTCTTTGATCACACCTTGTGCTTGACAACCACTTGGTGAGGTTGATGGCACAAGACATTTTGTTTTGTTTTGCAGGTATACCAAGAGAAGGACAAGAAGATAAATCTTATACACAGGGTTCCCCGATAGTTCGATATAAACCCCGAGTCACCCTTGTGGGGAAAACAAGTCTTCCACATCTACAAACTCTGCACTTGGAGCTCGACCTAAGCGTATTATCTTTACGCCCATCAAGACTGTTTTCTGGCGCCATTGCCGGGGAACTAGTGGAAGGTTATCTCACAAGAAAGTCAACTTCATCACCAACGTGTGCAAACACCTAATCTTTGGGAGGTTGCACCTACGTTAGTATCATCTTGTCCATCTTTACCTTCAAAGCATTTTATTTTGTTTTGTTATTGTCTTTTATATTTCGGTTTGCACATTTTATTTTCAGTTTTGCATTTTATGTTGCATTTGTTATTTCGGTTTGTATCATTTAGTGTCATTTATTTTCAGTTTTGCATTAAAATTTAAAAAAAAAAACTTGCAAAAATGAGAGAAAGAACTAAGTTTTGTGACTACGCGAACACTACGCGAACCTAAGATAACAGCTGATAGTTATGAAGTAAGTCCTAGTTTATTGAACTTGATAACTAGGGAACAATTTGGTGGTGGTGCTATGGAGGATGCCTCTATGCATCTAAATGATTTTGTTGAAATATGTGACATGCAAAAATTTAAAAATGTGGCAAGTGATATTCTAAAACTGAATTTATTTCCATTTTCTCTTAGAGGAAAAGCTAAAGAGTGGTTGCATTCACTACCTACTGACAGCATTAATTCTTGGGATGATTTAAAAGAAGCTCTCATTAAGAAATATTATCCCCCTGTTAAAATTTTGCAAAATGGAAACAATATTCTTTCTTTTAGACAAAATGAAAATGAACACGTAGCTATGGCTTGGGATAGGATAAAAGTTATGCTTCGAACTTGTCCATCTCATGGGTTTAACGAATGGACCATATTACACTTTTTTTATAATGGTCTAAATTACATGTCTAGAAATATTCTTGATTCCGCTGCTGGAGGGGCTTTTATGGGAAAAACTATAGTAGAAGCTAAGAACATCTTAGAAAGTATTTTGCAAAACTATAGTCAATGGAATACATAAAGAGCACCTAATCCCCCTAAGAAAGTAAACTCCATAGAAGAAACAAATGACTTATCATCCAAAATAGACACTATTCTTGCTTTCATTTGTTTAACAAAATATTGAAAATGTCCCTTTGCATGAACTAGTTGGTGATAATCCTGAGGATGTTGATGTTACCTTCATTAGGAACTATAGTAATAATGGGTATGGTAACAACAATTATAATTCTTATAATAAACCCCATATGTTCTCAAGAACCGTCCTTTTGTTCCATATCCTAATACCGGTGATAATAAATGGAAGCCTATGCCACCAAGCAATGATAATTCCGAGGCTAATAAAATTCTTATGGAACAAGTTGCTAGTCATAATACCATGATACAAGAATTGTGTCAGTATGTTGCTTCTATTAGTTTTGATATTAAAGGTTTACAACTCCAAGCTCAAGGACTAGACAAGCCCTTTCAAAATTAGCTGATAATCAAGCCACTTTATTGAGTACGTCTGCACGGAAACCAGAAGCACCACCTGTGGTTCGAATGAATTTCTATTGATATTGTTGAAAATATTCCTCTTACTTTGGAGGAAACTCTTAATGAATTATTGAACTATCCTTAATATTTATTGCCTTTTATGTCTCAACTTGTGGGTTTGGATGAAAAAGTTAATGAAACTGAAAATGATGAATCTCTTTTGTTGATTGAATTGGAAAGAAAATTTGAGGAAGTTAATGTTGGAAATATGCCCAAGAGGCAATCATAGAGATGATGTTATTTAGATGTATCCATGACTTATAATAATGTGCCTTGAATAATGTCTTTGTATTGATAAGCAAGTACGTGACTTGTTTGTGAGACTCTTTACTTGGATGGTTATTCTAAATATGTCCCTAGTCGAAGTTCATGTGAGGACACACTCGAATATTAGACTAGCACATGTATTGGTTGATGACTATGTTTCACAGGTCATAGACATGGAGATGTCAAACTAATAATGTGGACTTATGTTATGAACATATTGTTGGGCTGACCCACATTAAGATTATGCAACAATGTTCATAGTTCTTCTCTACACAGTATGTTTGCTTTGTCCTTAGACCTGAGATTGTCGTATGTTTTCGAGATGTGAATTGGACTACTTTGGAACTATCGAACGCTACACCGTGAATGGGTAGCTATAAAGGTAGCTTTCGGGTATGTCATGAAGCATGCTGCGAGACATGGTCAGTCAAGATGGGATTTGTTCCTCTCTACTTGAGAGAGATATTTCTCTGGGCCCCTCGAGTGATCGGATCCGGAAATGCATGGCCATGCTACACAAGGTTAAGTGTAACCTAGTAAGGGATTCCGAATCACAGGATCGAGAAAGAGTGGTCAGCTAGGAGCTCGACCAAATATCGTGAGGCAAAAGGAATAGCATAAACATTGTGATGGTTCGTCCTATATGATCTTTGTATACGTTCGGGAGTTGGCACGTTTTGCTAGAGGCCGCTACCAACTATTGACGGAGTAGGTGTACTCGTGTCATGTCTAAACGTATATGAACCTATAGGGTCACACACTTAAGGCTGTGGAAGCATAATTCGGATCAGATCCGAATTGGGCTGTTTAGACTCCAGATTGGGCCGAATTGGTTCAGCCCATTATGGGGAGGTCTATATAAGGGAGAGGAGGCTGGGCAAATTAGGGTTAGCGAATTCCGCACCAGAACCCTCCAGCCACGGTCTCCCCACACCCCTGCCGCCGCGTGGACCTAGCAGTCCGGCTAGCGGTGCCTCCACGCCGCACGTGTGGATACCGATAGAGGTGCTGCATCCGCGATACTTGGACGAGCCGCCGAGAGGAGCTGTTCGTGGGAGCTGTACGTGGGAGCGACGGGATCGGAGAGGATTGTACGTCTACCCTACCCCAACTCGCTGCATCGACTTCGGCACGGCACAGCGCGTCTAGTGGTAATCCCGTGATCTATAACTGCAGCAGTTTCTTGGGTGTTGCGGTAGAATTTTTTTGATTTTCGCTAGTGTAGCCTACACGCAACCCTTTAGTTAAAATGCTTAGTGAAGTCAAGGAACCACTACTTGACTTAGAGAATTGCAGCTTGCATGAATTAATATCTATCTTACAAAAATTTGCAAGTGATTCTTCCATCAACACTAACCAAGCAGATTTTGGTTCTTATATTGCTAATCATGTTTTAAAAGAAAAGATTGCTAGGTACAACAAAGAAGCTATGATACCACCTAAGCTTGGGGATATATTATCGTGTCTCGAAGGACGGACATCGGGGATGCGAGGCACCCCCTTTGTAGATTCGGTAGGGGTGCGAAGGAGGCTTAAGACGTCTCCCGGGGGACGATCACCGGACAAGTTCCTGACTCGCTCTCTGATCTCGACGTGGAAGGCAAACAAGGAAAGCACACAACGATCTAGCCAGGTTCAGGCCGCCCGAAAGCTAACAGCCCTACGCCTGCATGTATGGATAGATGGATGAATCATGGTGTGGCTACAATGGTGTTCCTGGCAAGGTACCCGGCAGGGTACTCCGGCTAGAGGAAGGGGGAGGACAGATCCTTGCCCGGAGGAGATCACCTTCCTTCCCTTCCTCCTTCTAACCTAGCTTGGTGGTTGTCTTCTACCTTGGATCACCGGCGAGCTAGACTATCTCTTGTGCTTGCTGGCCTCCTAAGCTATCTTGGCCTTGAGTCGGTCCTCTTTCCTCCAATCCCTTGGTCCTCCTTTTATAGGGAAATGGGATACCACAGAGGTCATGCGAGGAGCGTGAGGGGTTCTTGGCAGGAAGCAATCCCTCTCCGTGGTGGAGACGGCGACGTGGCCTCTTCTCCTCCAAGTATCGGTCACCGGGTTGGTGGGATCTCTGGCGCCTTTGGGGAAAGGGGTGGACAGGGTCTGACAGTGGGTAGGTGGTGTCCCCTGTCCGCGCCTTGCTTCCCAAGTCCTCTGGGGGCTTCCACCATCCTCTCGAAGGTGGTAGAAGCCTTATCTTCTCCTTGTACGGTCCTGTACCCGAGAGAGAGCCCTGCCCCGCTGGGGACTCGCGCTCTCGGGGTCTTCGGCTCCTTCCGGGGCACAGGAGGCCCGGGGGTCCTGCATACTACGGAGGTCTTGCTTGGCGCGGGTGCGCCCGCCAGGCCTTGCGTCGAGTCTTTGCCTTGTTCGTCTTCGAGATGGGCCCACAGGCGGTGGACCCACTTGGGCAGCGCTAGGGGAACCCTTTGTTCCACTGCTGCGACAGTAGCCCCCGGGCATGGTCCCGGCTGCTTCGGTCTTCTGATGCTGCCGGGGCTATGACCAAAGAAGTCAAAGTGGGTCTGGCGCCCGGTCGTCCTTCCGCTGCTTGGTGGGTGTAACATCCCAAATATTAATATAAATTATTAATGCAAAAATGTGGGCCAACAAAAACTTTTCTTATAAATTGGTATGTGTTTGTTTCATGATTATTGTTTGTTATGCTTGCTTGCAAGATGGTTGGATTCTAATTCTAATTACAAAATTGAAGAATAGAAAATAAACAAAACAACATTCCAAAATTATAAAACTATGTGACACATGTCACCATAATTTTTCCAAAAATAAGAAACTTACTTTATTTCTCAAACCAAGGTTAGTGAGGAATAATTCCAATACCACACCATTGGGTTTCCACAAACTATTCCCCTTCAAATATTTAATTCAAAAACCTAAATTCAAATTTATATTTCCTTCTTTACCAAATTCAAAGCACAAAATGTGCTATGTTGGACTTACCCCATAAATAATCAAATAACACAACAAACCTTGATAAACATATGTGAAGCAAGTTATGAAAGAAAAATTCAAAAATTTGAATTTAATTTTGGTTCAGACTTTTCGTCGAACACCTGGTGATCATCACCCAGTTCATCCCAAACCGAACCAAGTCACGGATCAAATCGAGCAATTGCAGGTTTAATTCATCAAATTAAGGCATCCATTGGATTCACCTCATCTCCACGATCACGAAGCAACCGAGAACGCGGGATATGGTGGCCGGAGTCGCCGTGGAGGAGCTGGCGACAGCACGGCCGCGTGCACGTCGTCGTGCCGGCACTGTGGCCGCGGCGACGCCGCGCCGTGCCGGCCGCGCTGCGCCCTCTCTCTCCCTCCCTCACCCCTCTGTCTCCTCGCGCAGCAGCAGCCCGCACCGCAGCCGCCCGCAGCCCGCAGCCACGCCGCGACAGCCATGCCGCGAAGTGCACGCCGCGCGCCGCCCGTGCACTCTCACGGCCGGCCCATTTTCGAGCACGCCCCGCTCGCCTCCACGTCGCCCCCATGTCTCTCTCCCTCCCGACACCGTAGCCGCACCCCTACCGCCCCTATGGCGAGCCCGGCCGTCCCCTGGACCACCCCTGCGCCGTGTCCACCGTGCGCCGGCGCGCCGGTATAAATACCCCGCTCGAGCCCGCCGATTCCTCCACACTCACCACTGCCTCTCTCCCTCACACCACCCCCTCTTGTGCACCGCCTGGAGGGCGGAGCCTTCGCCGCGAAACCCCGGCCGCCCGTGGGTCTCCTCGAGCTCGCCGTGCCCGAGGTAGACGACGACCACGGCCGAGCCGTGCTTGCCTCCCTTCTCTCCTCTTTGGCCTGCAACCTCTTCTCCATTACCGCCTCACTCACCCGGCCCCTTTTCCCCTCTGGTTCGTGCACAGGATCGACGCAGAGGACTCGCCGGAGTTGGAGCACGGCCGCGGAGGAGGAGCTGCTCGCCGCCGTCGATTGGAGCCGCCCCAGCAACCGCCGTTCGTCCAGCAAGCTTCCCCGAGTCGCCGCCATCGATCCGCACCATCCGCACGCCCTCCCGAGCCCCCTAGGTGAGCCGTCTGTCCCCCTCGCCGTCGCCGGCGCCGTCGCGCCGCTCGGTTTAGGTCGCCGCCGTTCGCCACTGACGTGGACGAACGAGGGCCGTTGGATCTTGATCCAACGGTAACATACCGTTTCGTTTTAATAAAAGGAAAACTGACGAGTGGACCCCACCCGTCAGAATTTTAAACATTTCCAGCGCGCGCACTGTTTTCCGTTGAGTCACTGACGAGTGGACCCCACCCGTCAGGATTCTCAACATTATCCACTCAGGCTTAAATTCGAATTTTTAGTTTGAATAGAAAACAGTACTGGACTAAACTTTGAAATTCCATAACTTGAGATCTGCAACTCCAAATAAATCAAATCAAAATGTTCTGAAAAGCTTATGAAAATGTCTATCCAACCCAAGTGGTTTCATCTCATTTGGATAAATAATAAAAAAATAGTATTAAAAATGCCAAATAGGGTTTGAAATCTAAACTTGTTTGTTTCTGATGCTCTGTTAGTCCAAATGATTTAAGACCAATTTTATTGGATCACAATTAGCCATGGTTAGTCAATCCTAAAAGGGTTTGATTTTTAGATTAACAGAATTTAGTTAATAGCCAAAACTTGATTAACTAGCCTATGGATTCAAAACAATGTGTAGGGAGTTTGGTAACTCCAAATGACCCAAATCCAATTGTGTCCTCTTCTACACATCAGTAGCTCCCTGTAGAATTTTAGTTTGTATTTTTGTGACCAACAGAACTCAAACTATGCAATTAAACATGTGTGACTAATTTCTGCCCAAATTAAGGTATATTTGAATAGTGACAAAATTCAACTAAATTGGAACCACATAGTGTTGTTGATGTGTGAAATGGTTAATTAGAACCTCTAAGAGTGTATTGCTGTGATGATTGATTGAATAGGCTAGTGATTGTTTGTATTTGCTTAATTGTGTATTAGACGAGAGCGTTGTCGAGTACATCGAGGAGGAAGGATTTGTGGAACCTGAAGACCAAGACCAGGATCACTTTGCCGAGCAAGGCAAGCTACTCTCTGAGCTTGCACATAACTTATGCATCTAGATTTACAAAGTCCTTTTTTTCAAAAGCAAAGGTTTATAAAAATCCTTTTTCAAAAGTATACCTGAGTTATTTTGCCACCCTATATAGAAATATATGCTAAAACTATAGGATGGGAAAACCAACATTGTTTTATTCAAAACTCCTTTGAAAACCTTGTGTGGATACAAAACACCAAGATGTGGTGTTGAAATAAAGAAGTGGAGAAAGATGGTTTTAAGAAAAGCACATTGTGTCCTAGTACTCAGTCAAGCAACCGATAATCTGTGCGACCACATTTACCCACATATGGGAAAGGGCTTAGTCATATAGCTTGCTCTTATTAGTATGGGACACTGCATCAACGGAGATGACTCCGTTATGCATGAGGGAATGGTTTGGTGACCTACCCCTGACCTGGGTCCTCGCTCAAACTCTATGAGTAGATAAGGAGGAGGATAGAAGGATGTCCCCTATACACCGCCAGATAAAACCTATGAGTCCTCACACTTAGATTCCGACGGGCTGGGTTAAGTGTCGATGGAAAGTATCATAGGGGCAGGATCCTATACTAGCAGGAGCAAGGGACAGACTAGGATCGGTGACTCAACTTCGCATACCCCTGGTATGGCGAGACGTGGCAGACACGATGAGTTATCGGATGGGTGTGGGAAAAGCGTGCTACCTCTGCAGAGGGTTAAAACTATTCGAATAGCCGAGTCCTCGGATATGGACAGTTGAAAGGCCCTACTTTGACCATGTGCAAGTTTTTGAAAAGGATTGTGTTTTCTAGAGAAAGGAAATTGGTGAAATGATCCATACACCTATGCCAACGGATTTGGTATGAGGATGTTGGAGACTTGGTACCATGAAGGACCTTGGTTGGGAAGAGGAGGAGTTTTGAAGAAACTAATGCTCAGGAGATACTAGGGATAGTTATAATCTTCTTACCTTCTTCAACAAAGATACATAGATGTTTTAAATAAATAAAAATGTGAAACTAAAAAATGAGACTAGTGCACTCATGTTGGAGTAGTTTGCGAGTACATTTCAATGTACTCATACTAGCTTGTCTCTGGCTATTGTCGTAGCCAGACTTGGAGGAGTATTACGCCCAGGAGGAGTATGGCGACATCTACGCCAACTAAGGATCTTCTCAAGTCGACTGCCTGTCGGGTCATCGTTAGCTCTGGGATGTCTACTACGTTTAAGTTCCGCTGCTTATGTTGATTTGGCCCTAGAAGGCACCTGTGTAAGACTTGGTCTATATGACCTGTTATGTAAGACTTATTCCGGTATTGTAATGGATGTAAACTTTGGTATTCAGTTCGGATTATGTGCAACGACAGACTGATCACGGGATCGTTGTGTTAAGCATAATCGGGTATTTCGGACAGCTAGTCCGGGGTTCCCACAGACCTGGTATCAGAGCCATCTCGACTTTAGGAGCCTTAGATTAGCATGGTCGCTAGGTAGGAGTTACAAAAGTTAAATTCTAAAGAAATAAAGGAATGAACTATTTTCGAAAAATGCTTATCTCTCATCCTCTCACTTCTGCAAAATTCTACCCTTACTAAATATTAAGTTTTCCCTTATATATTAAACTTAAAATTTTGCTCACTTGCTGCCTCACTACATTTAAAATTTTGATACACTTGTCATCTCACTAACTTAAAAACTTGACTTAAAATTGTAGATGGCACTCCACTTCACCGAGTTTGTTCAGCTCGAGAAGGACGGCACGTTGATGTTCGAGAAGGACCTGTTCGAGTTGACCAAGCTGTTAGGTCGTCCCACTCCTGAGTTTAAGGGAGCCCTGGTGGACACTCCCGGCAACGGGAACCTGTCTTGGTTGGTCGAGGGGTCTGTTCGCGGGAACATCAAGTCCCCCGGATCCAGGACACTCATCTTTACCACCATGGACGTCCACTGGGACGACGGACTGTGTCGTTCCATGGAGCGGATGCTATCCCGGCTTTGTGAGGAGCACAAGGCGGAGTTGGTGAACTCTCGTTTCCAGTTCTACGGGAGGCGCACTGTCGACGGACACCCTATTCAGTCCCCTCTACACCCGACGTTCGGAGAGTATATCTTGGACATGGAGATTATGCTCTTTCGCACCCAGGAGGATCTGAGGTGCGCTAGACTTCGGTCTCACTTTGAGCGCCTCTCGCTCAAGGAGAGTCGCGAGAGTGAGGCACAGCTGAAGGAGGAGAAGGTCGCTCTTCTCAAGAAGAGGACCCAATTGAAGAAGACCATAGCGAAACTCCGCAAGAAGGTGGCAGAGCAGGACGAGCTGATCGAGGATCTGGAGCTCCGTACTGATGAGATGGAGGAGGAGGGCGAGGATCTCCGCAAGGAGAACAACGCTTTCCTCAGTGACGATGACGACTATCTGGAGGAGATGGACTATGAGCAGGAGGATGACGAGGAGGAAGACCCCGAGGAGCCACCCTACCAGTCCGACGCTGACGTATCCGAGCCTGAGGTTCCACCTCAGTAGGCGAGTGACTTGAGTACTACCGCAGGATTAGGTCGACCCCCTATCGCTAAACTAGTAGGAGTAGTAGTTCTTTTGGAGAACTTGTACCATGTGCCTTAGCTAAAAAGCAAGGATGTAAGCTTGATGTGATGAACCCTTTGATGTGATGCTTGTGCTATGTCAGTGTGCTAGTCTTGTTAGTCTATGAAAAGTATTTTTCACATAATCCTTAAGTAATTCACCACTATGCGAAACCAACCTTTCTCCCCTTAGTCAGACTTTTTGTCTTGCCCTTATACCCGGTGTTCTTCAGGATGGTGGACACTCGTCGCTCCAACCCGGATGGAGGACCACCACCCCCACCGGAACCAACCACCGCCCAACTTCTTGCGCTTATCATGGAGGAACGCCAAGCTGCTCGGGCAGAGCGTCAAGCTCATATCGCTGCCCTGCAGCAGATCGCTGCCGCACACAACAACAACAACAACAACAACAACCACCACAATGGCAACGGCAATGGTGAAGGAAATCAGCGATCCACTTTGAGTGACTTTCAGAAGACCAACCCACCCACCTATTCCAAGGGACTTCACCCACTAGAGGCCGATGATTGGCTTCGCACCATCAACAACAACCTAGAAATTGCTGCCGTAGGAGAACCTGAGAAGGTGCTTTATGCAACCCACTACCTTGCTGGACCTGCACGGTCTTGGTGGGAAGCTACCAAGGCTCTCCAACAAGCCGGTCATGCTATCGGCTGGGCAGAGTTCCAGGAGAAGTTCCGCAAGAAGCACATACCCGGCGGACTTATTGAGAGGAAGAAGGACGAATTCCGCAGGCTGCGGCAGGGAAGCAAGGACGTGGTCGGATACCTGGATGAGTTTACGGACTTATCCCGGTACGCTCCTGATGATACTGACACCGAGAGGAAAAGAATGGAGCGTTTCATGGATGGGCTCCATGATGAACTGCAGTGTGCCCTGGTGATCCACGACTTCCTGGACCTGGAGTCACTGGTGGACAAGGCTATTCAATTGGAGACCAAACGTAAAACTATGTTCGAGAGTCGCAAGAGAAGGATGATGGCCAAGGAAAGTTCGAGCAGTCAGAAGCCTCGCACCTTTCCACCAACCCCGAAACCAGCATATCGACCACCACAACCTACACGCCCCAATTTCCCTACTCGTCCCAACAACCCAAACCCAAACACCCCCAGCAACCCAAACAGCTTCAACCGCCCCAACAACCCTACTCGCCCCGGAGGAAACCCCAACAACTTCAACCGCAACGCCAATGTTGTCTGCTTTGACTGTGGCGCTAAGGGCCACTACTCCAGAGAATGCCCCAATCCCAAGAAGAATGGTCCGCGCCCCGATACACCTGCACCGAACAATGGCCAAGGCCGTAATGGGAACGGCAAGAACCCCGTACCTCGCGGGAATACTGCTGTTGCCAAGGGACGTCTGCACCACATCAATGCAGAGGAAGCCATGGAAGCGCCAGATGTTGTGCTGGGTACGTTCCTTGTCAACTCGGTACCTGCAACTGTTCTGTTTGATTCGGGTGCTACCCATTCCTTTGTTACCCAAGAGTTTGTTGCTAAGGGAGGTTTAGTCGGGAACCTTTTACCCAAACCCATGATCATCCAAATCCCAGAATCCACCATAGATACCAAGTCGTATTGCCCGGACGTTTCCCTTGAAATCAAGGGGGAAAAGTTCCTAGTCGACTTAATCATTTTAGGAACCCAAGGAATAGATGTCATACTGGGTATGAATTGGCTAGCCAAGTACCGTGGTCAAATTGACTGCGCCAGAAGAGCTGTAACCCTCACCACCGACAAAGGAGTAGAAGTGAAGTATGTGTCAGAAACCAGTCGACCCCGACCAAGATGCCATGAGGGCATAGCCAGACCCACCCTAGATGAGATCCGTGTTGTTCACCTGTTCCGAGATGTTTTCCCTGAAGAATTGCCTGGTATGCCGCCAGACCGGGATATTGAGTTCATCATTGAACTTATCCCCGGAACAGCTCCTATATCCCAGAGGCCTTATCGGATGAATCCGGAAGAACTGGTTGAGTTGAAGAAGCAGTTAGCAGATATGCTCAGCAAAGGACTTATTCGCCCAAGTGCGTCACCCTGGGGATCACCCATTATTTTTGTGGATAAGAGGGACGGTACCACACGCTTGTGTGTGGATTATCGCAAGTTAAATGATGTGACCATTAAGAACAAGTACCCTCTCCCAAAGATCGAGGATCTGTTCGATCAAATGAACGGAGCCCGAGTCTTTTCCAAGATCGATCTTCGGTCAGGGTATCATCAGCTAAAAATCCGAGAGACAGACATTCCCAAGACTGCCTTCACCACCCGCTACGGTTTATTTGAATACACCGTAATGTCTTTTGGTCTGACCAATGCCCCAGCCTATTTCATGAATCTCATGAACAAGATCTTCATGGAGTATCTTGACAAGTTCGTGGTAGTCTTCCTCGATGACATCCTTATCTACTCCAAAACCGAAGAAGAGCATGCTGAACATCTGCGTCTAGTTTTAGCAACCCTCCGAGAACACCAGTTGTATGCCAAGTTTAGCAAGTGTGAGTTTTGGCTCAGTGAAGTAGCATTTCTCGGACATGTTGTGTCTGCGGGAGGAATTTCTGTGGACCCAGAGAAGATCCAAGCCATTGTGAACTGGGAAGCCCCAACTAGATCCAAGCCATTGTGAACTGGGAAGCCCCAACTAGTGTGACTGAAATCCGAAGCTTTCTCGGATTAGCGGGCTACTACCGCAAGTTCGTTGAAGGATTCTCCAGTTTAGCCAAACCCCTGACCCAACTGCTGAAAAAGGACAAGAAGTTTGAATGGACTCAGAAGTGTGAAGAGAGTTTCCAGGAATTGAAGAAGAGATTGACCTCAACCCCTGTCCTGATTATGCCAGACGTCACCAAGAGTTTCGACGTGTATTGCGATGCATCACGCCTCGGACTTGGTTGCGTTCTGATGCAAGAAGGCAAGGTGGTGTCGTATCTGTCTCGGCAGTTGCGACCACATGAAGAGAATTACCCAACCCATGACCTGGAGTTAGCCGCTGTTGTTCTTGCTCTGAAAACATGGCGCTCCTATCTTGCGGGACATCGTTGCGAGATCTATACGGATCACAAGAGCTTGAAGTATATCTTCACCCAGAAGGAGTTAAACCTGCGACAAAGAAGGTGGATGGAATTAATCAAGGATTATGATATCGGTATCCATTATCACCCTGGGAAGGCTAACGTAGTTGCCGATGCCCTTAGTCGCAAACCCTGCACCCTGAATGCCCTGATCCAAGCAGAACAACCAGCCCTGTTCAGAGAGTTCAAAGATTTTGGACTAGAGCTTGTTAGCCATGGATATCTTGCCAACTTAGAGTTAACCCCAACCTTGATGGACCAAATCAAGGAAGCCCAGAGGGGTCATGAGAGTATAGAAGGGATCAAGAAGAAGATTTCCCTCGGTAAAGCACCTGGTTTTACCGAAGATGCTGAAGGAGTGCTGAGATACCAGGATCGTATCTGTGTCCCCAGCATCACGGAGTTTAAAGAGTTAATCCTGAAGGAAGCCCATGAGACCCCCTATTCGATCCACCCTGGCGGAACCAAAATGTATCAAGACCTTCGTGAGAAATTTTGGTGGCACGGAATGAAGCGAGAGATTGGTGTTTTTGTAGCTAAGTGTGATATCTGTCAGCGAGTCAAGGCTGAACACCAGCGACCCGCTGGATTGCTTCAACCCTTGAAAATTCCCGAGTGGAAGTGGGATGAGATTGGAATGGATTTTATCACTGGACTTCCAAGATCCAACCGAGGTCATGACTCAATTTGGGTCATCGTTGATAGACTAACCAAGGTTGCCCATTTCATTCCCGTCCATACCACCTATCGGGGAAATCAGTTAGCAGACCTGTATATTTCCAGAATAGTAAGCCTGCATGGTGTGCCTAAGAGGATTGTATCGGATAGAGGCACACAATTCACCTCAAGGTTCTGGAAAGCCTTACACGAAGCCCTCGGAACCAAGTTAGCATTTAGCACAGCTTATCATCCCCAGACCGGAGGCCAAACTGAAAGAGTGAACCAGATATTGGAGGACATGCTTCGCGCGTGTGTTCTATCCTATGGATCCAAGTGGGAAGATTGTCTTCCATTTGCAGAGTTCTCCTACAATAATAGTTACCAGTCTAGTCTGCAAATGGCCCCTTTTGAAGCCCTTTACGGAAGGAAGTGTCGTACACCCCTGAATTGGTCCGACACCGGAGAAGGCAAATTGTTTGGACCAGATACCCTCCGAGAGGCTGAGGAACAAGTCCAATTTATTCGTGAACGTCTTAAAACTGCCCAATCCCGTCAGAAGAGTTACGCTGATCCCAAGCGCCGTGATGTCACCTTCAGTGTCGGAGATTATGTCTATCTCCGGGTGACACCTCTTAAAGGAATGCAACGTTTCCATGTCAAAGGAAAATTGGCACCAAGATATATTGGACCCTTTAAGATCCTTTCCCGTCGTGGTGAAGTGTCTTATCAACTGGAGTTGCCTCAAGAGTTAGCAGATTACCACGATGTCTTCCACATTTCACTGCTCCGGAAATGTCTTGAAGTTCCTGACCAGCCGGACGTTTTCAAAAACATCGACCACCATTCCATCGACCTAAATCAAGATCTGACTTATCGTGAGCAACCCATCAAGATTCTCGACGAAGATGTTCGTCTCACCCGTAGGCGAACAATCAAGTTCTACAAGGTCCAGTGGACTAACCACTCTGAAGATGAAGCCACGTGGGAACGTGAGGACTATCTTAAAAGTGAATTCCCGAACCTCTTTAGTACCCAGACCTAGCAAATCTCGGGACGAGATTTATTTTAAGGGGGGGAGGATTTGTAACATCCCAAATATTAATATAAATTATTAATGCAAAAATGTGGGCCAACAAAAACTTTTCTTATAAATTGGTATGTGTTTGTTTCATGATTATTGTTTGTTATGCTTGCTTGCAAGATGGTTGGATTCTAATTCTAATTACAAAATTGAAGAATAGAAAATAAACAAAACAACATTCCAAAATTATAAAACTATGTGACACATGTCACCATAATTTTTCCAAAAATAAGAAACTTACTTTATTTCTCAAACCAAGGTTAGTGAGGAATAATTCCAATACCACACCATTGGGTTTCCACAAACTATTCCCCTTCAAATATTTAATTCAAAAACCTAAATTCAAATTTATATTTCCTTCTTTACCAAATTCAAAGCACAAAATGTGCTATGTTGGACTTACCCCATAAATAATCAAATAACACAACAAACCTTGATAAACATATGTGAAGCAAGTTATGAAAGAAAAATTCAAAAATTTGAATTTAATTTTGGTTCAGACTTTTCGTCGAACACCTGGTGATCATCACCCAGTTCATCCCAAACCGAACCAAGTCACGGATCAAATCGAGCAATTGCAGGTTTAATTCATCAAATTAAGGCATCCATTGGATTCACCTCATCTCCACGATCACGAAGCAACCGAGAACGCGGGATATGGTGGCCGGAGTCGCCGTGGAGGAGCTGGCGACAGCACGGCCGCGTGCACGTCGTCGTGCCGGCACTGTGGCCGCGGCGACGCCGCGCCGTGCCGGCCGCGCTGCGCCCTCTCTCTCCCTCCCTCACCCCTCTGTCTCCTCGCGCAGCAGCAGCCCGCACCGCAGCCGCCCGCAGCCCGCAGCCACGCCGCGACAGCCATGCCGCGAAGTGCACGCCGCGCGCCGCCCGTGCACTCTCACGGCCGGCCCATTTTCGAGCACGCCCCGCTCGCCTCCACGTCGCCCCCATGTCTCTCTCCCTCCCGACACCGTAGCCGCACCCCTACCGCCCCTATGTCGAGCCCGGCCGTCCCCTGGACCACCCCTGCGCCGTGTCCACCGTGCGCCGGCGCGCCGGTATAAATACCCCGCTCGAGCCCGCCGATTCCTCCACACTCACCACTGCCTCTCTCCCTCACACCACCCCCTCTTGTGCACCGCCTGGAGGGCGGAGCCTTCGCCGCGAAACCCCGGCCGCCCGTGGGTCTCCTCGAGCTCGCCGTGCCCGAGGTAGACGACGACCACGGCCGAGCCGTGCTTGCCTCCCTTCTCTCCTCTTTGGCCTGCAACCTCTTCTCCATTACCGCCTCACTCACCCGGCCCCTTTTCCCCTCTGGTTCGTGCACAGGATCGACGCAGAGGACTCGCCGGAGTTGGAGCACGGCCGCGGAGGAGGAGCTGCTCGCCGCCGTCGATTGGAGCCGCCCCAGCAACCGCCGTTCGTCCAGCAAGCTTCCCCGAGTCGCCGCCATCGATCCGCACCATCCGCACGCCCTCCCGAGCCCCCTAGGTGAGCCGTCTGTCCCCCTCGCCGTCGCCGGCGCCGTCGCGCCGCTCGGTTTAGGTCGCCGCCGTTCGCCACTGACGTGGACGAACGAGGGCCGTTGGATCTTGATCCAACGGTAACATACCGTTTCGTTTTAATAAAAGGAAAACTGACGAGTGGACCCCACCCGTCAGAATTTTAAACATTTCCAGCGCGCGCACTGTTTTCCGTTGAGTCACTGACGAGTGGACCCCACCCGTCAGGATTCTCAACATTATCCACTCAGGCTTAAATTCGAATTTTTAGTTTGAATAGAAAACAGTACTGGACTAAACTTTGAAATTCCATAACTTGAGATCTGCAACTCCAAATAAATCAAATCAAAATGTTCTGAAAAGCTTATGAAAATGTCTATCCAACCCAAGTGGTTTCATCTCATTTGGATAAATAATAAAAAAATAGTATTAAAAATGCCAAATAGGGTTTGAAATCTAAACTTGTTTGTTTCTGATGCTCTGTTAGTCCAAATGATTTAAGACCAATTTTATTGGATCACAATTAGCCATGGTTAGTCAATCCTAAAAGGGTTTGATTTTTAGATTAACAGAATTTAGTTAATAGCCAAAACTTTATTAACTAGCCTATGGATTCAAAACAATGTGTAGGGAGTTTGGTAACTCCAAATGACCCAAATCCAATTGTGTCCTCTTCTACACATCAGTAGCTCCCTGTAGAATTTTAGTTTGTATTTTTGTGACCAACAGAACTCAAACTATGCAATTAAACATGTGTGACTAATTTCTGCCCAAATTAAGGTATATTTGAATAGTGACAAAATTCAACTAAATTGGAACCACATAGTGTTGTTGATGTGTGAAATGGTTAATTAGAACCTCTAAGAGTGTATTGCTGTGATGATTGATTGAATAGGCTAGTGATTGTTTGTATTTGCTTAATTGTGTATTAGACGAGAGCGTTGTCGAGTACATCGAGGAGGAAGGATTTGTGGAACCTGAAGACCAAGACCAGGATCACTTTGCCGAGCAAGGCAAGCTACTCTCTGAGCTTGCACATAACTTATGCATCTAGATTTACAAAGTCCTTTTTTTCAAAAGCAAAGGTTTATAAAAATCCTTTTTCAAAAGTATACCTGAGTTATTTTGCCACCCTATATAGAAATATATGCTAAAACTATAGGATGGGAAAACCAACATTGTTTTATTCAAAACTCCTTTGAAAACCTTGTGTGGATACAAAACACCAAGATGTGGTGTTGAAATAAAGAAGTGGAGAAAGATGGTTTTAAGAAAAGCACATTGTGTCCTAGTACTCAGTCAAGCAACCGATAATCTGTGCGACCACATTTACCCACATATGGGAAAGGGCTTAGTCATATAGCTTGCTCTTATTAGTATGGGACACTGCATCAACGGAGATGACTCCGTTATGCATGAGGGAATGGTTTGGTGACCTACCCCTGACCTGGGTCCTCGCTCAAACTCTATGAGTAGATAAGGAGGAGGATAGAAGGATGTCCCCTATACACCGCCAGATAAAACCTATGAGTCCTCACACTTAGATTCCGACGGGCTGGGTTAAGTGTCGATGGAAAGTATCATAGGGGCAGGATCCTATACTAGCAGGAGCAAGGGACAGACTAGGATCGGTGACTCAACTTCGCATACCCCTGGTATGGCGAGACGTGGCAGACACGATGAGTTATCGGATGGGTGTGGGAAAAGCGTGCTACCTCTGCAGAGGGTTAAAACTATTCGAATAGCCGAGTCCTCGGATATGGACAGTTGAAAGGCCCTACTTTGACCATGTGCAAGTTTTTGAAAAGGATTGTGTTTTCTAGAGAAAGGAAATTGGTGAAATGATCCATACACCTATGCCAACGGATTTGGTATGAGGATGTTGGAGACTTGGTACCATGAAGGACCTTGGTTGGGAAGAGGAGGAGTTTTGAAGAAACTAATGCTCAGGAGATACTAGGGATAGTTATAATCTTCTTACCTTCTTCAACAAAGATACATAGATGTTTTAAATAAATAAAAATGTGAAACTAAAAAATGAGACTAGTGCACTCATGTTGGAGTAGTTTGCGAGTACATTTCAATGTACTCATACTAGCTTGTCTCTGGCTATTGTCGTAGCCAGACTTGGAGGAGTATTACGCCCAGGAGGAGTATGGCGACATCTACGCCAACTAAGGATCTTCTCAAGTCGACTGCCTGTCGGGTCATCGTTAGCTCTGGGATGTCTACTACGTTTAAGTTCCGCTGCTTATGTTGATTTGGCCCTAGAAGGCACCTGTGTAAGACTTGGTCTATATGACCTGTTATGTAAGACTTATTCCGGTATTGTAATGGATGTAAACTTTGGTATTCAGTTCGGATTATGTGCAACGACAGACTGATCACGGGATCGTTGTGTTAAGCATAATCGGGTATTTCGGACAGCTAGTCCGGGGTTCCCACAGTGGGGCCCGCCATGTTGAGGTAGATGCGAGCCCCCGAGTCTTGTTGACCGCGTCATGCCGCATGTTGCGATTCGTGCGGGCCTCGGACACAGTCATGCATCCAATGGTCGGGTCGCGCCGAAGTCGGCACGACTCCTCGATCCCCGCGCCCGTCGGAGTAATGGGGCCGTGACGTGATGCGTGGGGTTGACTGCTGGCCTTGACATAGTGATGACCGTAGATGACCTATGTCAAAAGAATACGGTTAGGTTGAGACTCCAAGTGCAAAGTGTATAGTAAGGGAAAATACTAATTTTCCCCACGAGGGTGACTCGAGGGTTTAATATCGAACTCTCGGGGAAATGAACCAAAAGCTGTTGTCTCCTTATCCTTCTTTATGAAACCTACAAAACAAAGTAAATTGCTTTGTGCCCTCAACCTCACCAAGTGGTTGTTAAGCACAAGGTGTAAGTAAAAGATATAGAAATAACAAATGCAAAGCAAAAAATAAATATGCAATGATAATAAATAAAAATGCAAGGATGGTATAAATGATATTGGATGATGTTTTTGTGGTTTGTATGGTGTTTGCAAGATGTAAAAGTATTTTCGTAGTTTCGGATTTTTAAATAACAGAAAATGTAAAGTGCAATAAAATTGTTTGAAAGGTGTTTCTTATGATTAAAAATGGACTGGGGTTCATGGTTTCACAAATGCACTCTCTCTTTTATATAGTGGTAGATAATGGAACATATGAGATTGACATATGAGATTGCAACAAGACAAGTTATTAATAATATGGGCATCACATCCTAACATAGAGATCTTTTGGTTATTAATCTCTCTTATACTCCACCAAGATGCGAACTAAATCATAACACCTCAGTAATTTAGATAAACGGAGTATAGCTTTAAGTTCAATGACATGAAGTTTAAATAAGAACATGCTAGATCTAGTCATGGTGATAGTGGCAATGTCACCCACATATCCCCGGTAGCATGGTATTTCCTTTATCCCTAGTGAGGCAACAAAGTAAGGTAAAAACCCAAGTTGATCACGGTATTGTTGTCAACTTACCACAAAACCACCCCCGTTAGTCCAACTAATGCACACGTTCCCCCTCACACGCTCTCATACACATGTTGGATCAAAACACATAGACAAGAACGGGGTACATAATATGCATCTACTTTCATAACAAAGACATAACAATTGCAATCATCATAACATATATCAACTTAAGAGATCCACCACAAAGGTATTACATATATGACCATAATCTTGTTCAGCAGCTCATATGGCACTAATTAGTGAAGCTCAAGAGAGAGGAGAGATACATAAGTTACTTCCACAAACCCATAGTCCAGAGGTGGACTACTCCCTCTACATCCGTGAGACGGTGGAGAAGTCGTTGGAGAAGGTGGAGACCACACCGGCAGCGCCCCGCCGGAGTTTTCCCCCTCCAATCTGCAGCTCCAGGTCTCTGTTTCGTGGTTTCTGTGTTTCTGCGGCGCTCCTCTCCGAAAGGGCTCGGGGGAGTATTTTTATAGTCGTTTTTAAGTCAAGACGATGCCACAGAGATGAAGATCGACGGCATCGGAGGCTCGAGGCTCCAGAAGAGGTGCCCCACGCGGCCAAGGAATCTGGCCACGTGGGCCCCCCCTCTTTTGGTCCTCGGCCTTCCTCTTTTGCACTTCCTTCGCTCCTACGCTTTGTTCCTTCCCAAAAATGATGTTCGCGAAGTTTTAGGTCATTTGGACGACGTTTGGGTCCCTGAAACATCAAAATATAGAAAAGGGGGTTTTCTAACAGCGTAGGGTTAATTCCAAATAAATAGGGAAAGTGTGAAATATTCCCAAAAACATTATAAAACATTGATATGCAAATATGGATGAAATATGAGTAATACAATGCAAAGTTCATGTATGCATTTTACATGCATCAACATCCCCAAGCTTAACCTGTACTCGTCCTGGAGTATGAAGGTGATAAAACTAAACATGGACTTGGCATTTTATACTTAACAAAGGATATCAAAGATGATTGCTACATAGAGTCAAATGATTCATTCTTTAAAAAAGAGTAGCAACATACAAGACATATTATCAAGAGACCTTTGTTGTCGTGTCTCTGATCACGGACACCGGGGATGCGAGGCACCCCCTTTGTAGATTCGGTAGGGGCGCGAAGGAGGCTGGAAATGTCTCCCGGGGGACGATCATCGGACAAGTTCCTCTCTCACTCTCCGATCTCGACGTGGTAGGCAAACAAGGAAAGCACACAGAGATCTACCCAGGTTCAGGCCGCCCAAAGGCTAACAGCCCTACTCTTGCTTGTCTGGATAGATGGTTGGATCATGGTGTGGCTACAATGGTGTTCTCCGGCGAGGTACCCGGCAGGCTGACCCGACTAGAGGAAGGGGGAGGACAGATCCTTGCCCGGAGGAGATCACCTTCCTTCCATTCCTCCTTCTAGCCTAGCTTGGTGGTTGTCTTCTACCTTGGATCGCCGGTGGGTTCTTGACTAGAGCTTGCTTACTCCTTAAGCTAGCTTGAGCCGGTCCTCCTCCTCCATGCCCTTGGTCCTCCTTTTATAGGGAAAGGGGATACCACAGATGACGAGGGGTGTCCTCATCATTACCCATAGTCGATAGCCTAGGGTTAGAGTTATGAGGTAGAGAACGCGTAGTGCAGGTAGACTCGACGGCTGACAAGCGGGATTTACCCAGGTTCAGGGCCCTCGACTGAGGTAACACCCCTACTTCCTGCTTGTCTGTTATTGCTCTTGCGGATATGCGATGGTTACAAGGGGCCCAGCGAGAGTTCGTCTCGCTAGGGTTTGGAGGTTCTGATGTGCGTCTCCCTGATCGGTAACCCTCCCAGCCCTTATATAGGGGGCTGGGTCTCGGGTACGTAACCGACTAGGATTACAAGTATGGAAACTACAACCGACTATGAATAACTTGGAAAGCAATCTTCGTCTTGGGCCTTCCTTGATGGGCTTCGCCAGCCTATTGACAATTGGGCTATAATCATCACGTGAAGCAGGTACCCACACGACAGGATACCCGTTCGGTATATCCTCGTCACTAGCCCCCGAGTGCTTGGCTGATTCGGAGAATCAGGCATGGACTCACTCGACAGTGCACGTCACATGTTTGTGTTTGATATCGTACTTTTTGTATTGTCTTTCGACTATGAATTTATGTCTTTGACAAAGGATTATTGACTTAGTAGGCCTGGATTTACTCGATAAGTCAAGACCAGTTAACTGCACATTTGGGCAAAACCTTACTAGTCTTCAATCAAGTTCGAGTCCCCGGGATCGAACCTGGAACACACTGGACAGACTCGACTCGGGCCGTTGAGGTCTTACTGAATCGTTCTGCAGTCTTAACTTTGCTACCCAGCGCGTCCGCCGGGATTTTCATCGCATCTGCTGATACGGAAAAGAATTAAGGACTTAACACTGCCAGAGTGGTCCTCAGCCCAGCTCGACTGATCGGCGGGTCTTACCTTTGCATTTTATGCATGCAGCATCCAAATTGTCATCGACTGACGTAACTCGGGAATTTCTTTGAGTTTATGCCTTTTTGCTTTTTTGAATCCATCGGGTGCGCGACAGCGCTCCCGATGGGAGTAGCCCCCGAGATTGTGCTTTATTACTCGTAATGAAGGATAATCTCAAATCAATGAGCGTAAAAGAAAATGTCAGTCGAAGACATTTTCCCCCACTCCCGATGAAATGCGCTTGAAGATACTCGAAGTGTTTGCTTTTAACTTAGTCGATAGACCTTTGAAGGATTGCGTGACTTTGGCGTACGCCAGTTGAAGAAAATTTTATCCGCTCCCGATGGGAGTATATTTGACTGTACTTGGATCAGTCGACTAACATATCGACTATCACTTTGGTATGAGTAGTCGAGAGACTTTTGTATGATTGCCTGTCATTGGTTCAGTCGACTAGCGGATCGACTATTACTTTTGCATTCCACCCATGTGCCAACTGAGTGATGTCATGCGTGACCACCGTGGCATGCGCGCAGACCTTTGACAGGACGTGTCATTGTGGGTCCGCTTGTTTGACCGTGGTGAACGCCGGTTCAGTTCTGATTTGACCGGACGTGGCGAAATTTCCGCGGACGTGATCATGACTTCCTCGTTTTTCGTGCGTAGTGGGCGTTGTGGCCTGCGACGGTTTCTCTCCGATAACGCCACGTGGCTTGGCGATTATGCACGAACGGCCGAGATTGTTTCTTTTACCGTGGTAAATACAGATCTCACCGTCGTAGATTAATTTTCCTTGCCATTTGCCTCCTGTTCCTCGCGCGCGCGCTTCCTTTGCCTTTGCTCTTGCTCCTCCTCTGCTCGCCATGGCTCCGAAGAAGAACACGAGCGCCGCCGTCCCCTCTTCCTCTGCCAATGTTAGCAAGAAGAGGAAGGGTGCTGCGGTGAAAAGATCGGTATGACACCTAGAGGGGGGGGGGGGTGAATAGGTGCTAATTCAAATTTTAGTTCTTTTTCAATTTAAGGCTTGACACGAAAGGTAAATTCTCTAGATATGCAACTATGGTGAATTTACCTATATGACAAGCTATCAACTAAGCAAGATACAAGGTAAAGACGGTAAACAAGGATAGAGGTAACCGAAGTGAAAGCACGAGACGACAAGGATGTATTCCCGAGTTCCTCCCTTAAATGGGAGTACGTCTCGTTGGAGAGGTGTGAACCAACACAATGGTTCAACGGCCACAAAGGCCTCACCCAAATCTCCGGTGAACCGCACCACAAAGGTTTGGTTCACTTTCCACTATCGGAATCCTTCGAGGCGGAATCCGGAGCCTTTACAACAACGATTCGGGGCACGACCCACAAAGGGCTTGGGGGCTCCCGAACAGCTACAATCTGTCACAAAGACAATAGGTAAGTACAACAATGGGCTAGGTTTTCCTAGTGGAAACCCTAGCAAGTGTTTCCTCAAATGAATGAGGGGGGAAATGAAAAACGGCTCGGTGAAGATGTAGATCGGGGCCTTCTCCTTCAATCCTCCAAAGGTCAACGAGTTTGGGTGGGAGGATTGGGAGAACTTGGAGCTATTAGCTTTGCATCAATGGAGGTGAGAGAGTGTAGAAGCTCAAGTCTTCAAAGGTAGGTGAAGGGGTCCTTTTATAGCTCTTTAAAAACTGGCCGTTTGGAGCTGAAACTTACGCAGCGGTACTACCGCTGGAGAGGCCGGTAGTACCGCTGGACCTTTGAATCCAGCCGTTGCCCGCTTCACGCACTTCACTGTTAGTCCAAACTTCACGCAGCGGTACTACCGCTGGAGAGGCCGGTAGTACCGCTGGGAGGCGGTAGTACCGCTCCGGTACCGCTGGAGGTACCGCTAAGAGAAACAGAAGGGAGAAAACGGCGGTACCTCCGGCGGTACCGCCAGCGGTACCTCGACATCGAGCTGGCCTTCGAACCTGCAGAAAATAACACAGCGGTACTACGGCTGTGAGGACCGGTAGTTCCGCTGGACAGCGGTAGTACCGCTTTGGTACCGCTGGGGGTACCGCACCGCGCAACAGAGCGCCGAAAACGGCGGTAGCTCGGGCGGTACCGCCCGCGGCAGCCAGGGCTCCGAGCAAGGCTCAGTCCAGTGCAGCGGTACTACCGCTGATGCCAGCGGTACTACCGCTGCCTGGAGCAAGGCTTGCTGAAAAGCTTTTGCAGCGCCCGTTTCGATCGTTTCCTTTTTGCTAAGATCTTAGATACATCCTGCAAACTTTAATAGCCATGTTAGAACACATATTGTGTTGTCATTAGCAACAAAACAAGGGTCAACTAGAAGATGCTCTTTCAATCTCCCCCTTTTTGGTGTTTGATGACAACACAACATATAAAGCGAGGGTTCATAAAATTTCGACGGAGCTCCCCCTAGATGTGTGCATATTCTTAGAGTGCTTTGAATACACAAATACACAACATCTAGAATCAACACTCCCCCTAAATTTTACAAGCCAAGCCACAATGATAGCAATCACAAATGCAATACTAACCAAAAGACAAATAAGCAACACATAGATAGAAAACGAGTTTCACATGTCTTACACCATGCATACATAAAGGAGTTCCACAAGTAACAATAAATTTAGGTGATCACAAGCTAAAAAAGGTCGAAATAAGTGAAAACGAGCTCGTGACACCCACCCATGCAAATTCCCGAGAGCAACCTAATAGTTATCTCTCCCCCTTTGGCACCAAAGCACCAAAAAGGGAAAAGATCGGACCTACACGCCCCAAGGGTCCCAATCCGTGTGAGAGGAAGAAGCATCATCATGTTCCGGGCTCGACCACGCGATGATCTCGCCCTCGTCATTCTTGGCTTGCCATTCATCCCACGTGGGGATGTGTTGCTCGGACCCGGAAGGCACATCTTCCCCCTCGGCACGGCGGCGAGCAACCTCAACTTGACGAGCCTTCATCTTCTCCTCATGGACATCATATTGATGCCTCTCAACTTTCTTGGACACTTGGAAGATCTTCTTCATAGCACGAGCCATCCAAGCAAAAGAACCACCTTTGGAGGCATTGGAGGGCCCGGCTTCATCCACCACTTCCTTCCTAGGTTTGAGCTTGTGGGGCTTGATAAGGAGCCTCTTGCTCTTGTGAGGGGCCCACTTCTCGGTGTCACCGAGATCATCAATGTCATTGTGCTCAAGCCACTTCCACACCACGATCCTCATGATCAACGGAGCAAAGGAGATGTTCTTCTTCTTGCTAATCACATGCCATAGCTCATGCCAAATGAAGTCCATCACATCAAGTTTCTTGCCTTGTCCCTTCATTTGCATGGTGAGGACCATCAAGTTCTTCAAGTAGCCATGAATTTCATCAAAGTTGCCCACTTTTGGATTGATTGTCTCACGGTAGATGCGGTGCATGATGTCCCAAGTGGGGTATAGGCCTTTGGAATCTCCATACTTCCACTTATCCGCACTATCCGGGTTGTAGAGGGGAGCAAGCTTCTCAACACCATAGGCACTTCCACCTTGGAAGTGAACACGGAAGTGAGTCTCATCAAACTCTTCCGGAGGAAAAGGGCCAAACTCTTGATAGTTGAGGGACTCGGCAATATCTTCCCAAGTGGCTTCAAACACCTTCTCTTTGGTCATCCACTTGATTCTTCTTTTGGTCTCATTGCCCATGTGCACGGTGGCTAAGAACTGAGCCACAATATCCTCATCATAGTCTTGCTCTAGCTCCATGATGTGAAAAAGGTCAAACTCCTCACAGATTTCCAAAGCTTCACCGAAATAGTTGTGCTTGGACCTCATGAACTCGATGTTGATGTGGTGCTGGATCACGGTGTTGTCCTTTGGTTTCTTTAAGAGGATTTCCCGGTAGCACTCTTCTTGGAAGGAGTTGTGAAAATAGGGATTATTGCCGCGAACGGAGGGCATTTGATCCATACGATCAATCACATAGTAATCCACATCTCTCTTTGCCACAAACTCGGGCTCACTGAGTTGACTAGCTGTCTACGGGCGCTTGGGAATGGACTTTGATGAAGCCGGGAACCTCCGGCGTTGCAATCCATCAAGGGCATCTTGGACTTCATCCGTGGGAGCGGTCTTTTGCTTCTTCCTACCCGCAACGGACTTGGTACGACCCCTACCTGTGAATAGCATGAGGTGGAAAGCATATAGATGAGAATGCACAAATTTCATGAATTATGAACGAAGAACACGAGTGTACAAAATTCTAGGAAGAGTAAATCTAGAGGTAAAGTACCACATTTGGGTTTGAAGGTGCAACAATGAGTAGATGTAAAGCTTAAGACAAGCATTAGACCTATCTAGGGTTGCTCCAACAAATCTAAGAGGGGAACTTTAAATCTAGCCTATAACTTTCCATGAAATTTCTACACAAGGTTCTGAATCCATAAAGAAGCATCTCTACCAACTCATTCAACCACACATCCGAAGAGAAAAGCGCTAATGTCATCTCTATCCATCAACTAGATGAGAGAGAGGGATTTGGCTTACCGGAGCTCATGGTGAAGGATCGAGGAGGAGGAGAGAAGCTAGAGTCCTCCCGGAGCAAGGAGCACGAGGTCCTAGGCCGGGGGAAGGCTCTTCCCGGCGGTGGAGTGGCCGGCGGCGGCGGGGACGTGGAGGAGAAGGAGATGGGGTTGGGGGAAAGTGAGGGAGTGCCCTCTCAAACCGCCCAGCCCCGTGCCCTTATCGTCCAGATTCCCGCGGCGGTAGTACCGCTCGGTCCAGCGGTAGTACCGCCCCGGTTCTGTCGGGCGCCCGAGCGAAACTGCCGCTGCGCACGGTAGTACCGCTGGGGACAGCGGTAGTACCGCGTGGTGCGATGCAGCGGTAGTACCGCTAGGGTGACCGGTAGTACCGGCGCCTGGGGAAAAATGGGTTGTGGCTCAAAATGATGCCCACAACGCGTTTTTCACGCTGGTTCCGACCACCCACTCAACCAAGATCATGAAACAAGGCATTTAGAGAGAGAAAGGCTTTAGGGAAGTGAGATGGGGCTTAGGATAGAACCTCAAACCGAGAGTGGTACTTCACACTCACTTTGCAAAACGCATGAAACTCAAGAAGACCAAAATGAGTGTGTTTCCCATAAAACCAAGACGAAGCAAAAGAAATCCACGAAAATGTCATGAAATCCAACTCTTCTTACAAGGAGAAGAGGGCGGTGGCCGAGGCCACCATGTTGGAGCGTATGGCATGTCACCGCGAAGATATATCTTGGGTACATAACCAATACTCGTCATTTTAGCTCATTTAGACATAAGAATGAATATAGAGAAAAAAGGACACTTGCTATCGGCATAATGGGGGAGGGATAGTCCAATGGTTTAGGACCGCACTCCCCCTATGTCCATGCCTACACCTAGATCAAATATATAGTTAAGATAGAGGTGTGCATGCAAGGTAGTCAACCAACGCTCCTCGAATCCACGATGTTTAGCTCATGCCTCAAAAACGTGAACCTTGCTTCATCAAGTGGCTTCGTGAACATGTCGGCAAGTTGAATCTTCGTGGGAATATAGCCAAGCTCAATGTCACCCCGGTTGATGTGATCACGAATAAAATGATAGCGAATCTCAATATGCTTCGTTCTTGAGTGCTCCACCGGGTTGTGACCAATCTTGATGGCACTTTCATTGTCACATAAAAGAGGCACTTTGTCACAATGGACACCGTATTCCTTTAAAGTTTGCCTCATCCAAAACAATTGAGTGCAAGCACTAGCGGCCGCCACATACTCGGCTTCGGTGGTGGATAGTGATATGCAATTTTGCTTCTTGGAGGACCAACTTACCAATGACTTCCCAAGGAATTGACATGCACCGGAGGTTGACTTCCTATCATCCTTGCAACCGGCCCAATCCGAATCCGTGTAACCGGCAAGAGAGAAGTTGGACCCCCTAGGATACCACAAACCAAACCTTGGGGTATAAACCAAATATCGGAAGATTCGATTCACCGCTATCAAGTGACTTTCTTTAGGAGCCGCTTGGTACCTTGCACACACTCCTACACTTAACACAATATCGGGTCTAGATGCACAAAGATAAAGCAAAGAACCAATCATAGAGCGATAGAGTTTTTGATTGACATCTTTACCCTTTGGACTAAGTTCAAGATGGCATTTGGTGTCCATAGGAAACCTCTTCTCTTTTGCATCTTGCATCTTGAACCTCTTGAGCATGTCTTGAATATATTTGGCTTGTGAGATGAAGGTCCCTCCACTCAATTGCTTGATTTCAAAACCAAGGAAGAACTTCAACTCTCCCATCATGGACATCTCGAACCTATCGGTCATAAGCTTTGAAAATTCATCATTAAAAGCTTTGTTAGATGAGCCAAAGATAATATCATCAACATAAAGTTGGCATATGAAAAGCTCCCCTTTTACTCTCTTGGTAAAGAGAGTGGGATCGATTTGCCCCACTTCAAAGCCACGGTCTATTAGTAGCTCTCTTAGGTGCTCATACCAAGCACGAGGTGCTTGTTTGAGACCATAGAGGGCCTTATCAAGCTTGTAGACATGGTTTGGAAAGTGTGGATCCTCGAATCCCGGTGGTTGCTTAACATATACCAACTCCTTTAATGGACCATTAAGAAAAGCACTTTTCACATCCATTTGTTGTAACTTAAAATTGTGATGTGATGCATAAGCAAGAAGGATACGGATGGACTCAAGGCGAGCCACGGGAGCATAGGTTTCTCCAAAATCAATGCCTTCAACTTGAGAGTACCCTTGAGCTACCAATCTTGCCTTGTTCCATACAACCATTCCATGTTCATCTTGCTTATTCTTGAATATCCACTTGGTGCCTATAACATTTTTGCAATCTTTTGGCTTCTCCACTAGATTCCACACTTTGTTGCGCTTGAAGTTGTTGAGTTCTTCATGCATGGCTTCCAACCAATCCGGATCTTCAAGAGCTTCAAAGACTTTCTTTGGTTCCACCATGGAGATATGAGCTTGATGTTCACTAAAACTTGCCAATTGACCTCTTGTGGACACCTTGCGAGAAACATCACCAATGATGGCTTCAAGCTTGTGACACTTGATTTCCAAGTTTCTCTTGACTCTTGCTTGACGACGGGTTTCGATATCCCCATTGTTACGAGGGATTTCGGATTGATCATCTTGATCATTTGAGTCCCCGTCTTGACCGGAAGGATGAGCTTGACCATCTTGTTGTACATCTTCAATAATGGGAGTAGATGGTTGCTCTTGATCTTTATCTTGACTCGAGTTGACAATAGGAGAACTTGATTCTTGTGTGGCCTCGTTGTCAACTTGAGGAGGAACTTGTTCTTGTTCTTGGATAGGTGTCTCATTTGTTCCTTAGTAGGTGCCGCTTCAACTCGTGATGATGGAGTCTCCACTTGAGTGGAGCTTGTACTTGCTTGAGGAGGCTCATGATGGATTTCAATGGGGCGATGGAAACCAACTCCCATTCTTCTTATGGCATCTTGAGGTTCCTCATTATCTACATCACAAACATGAAATTGCGCCACTTGGGAGCCGTCATTCTCATCGAACCTCACACTACAAGATTCCACAACTCTCCCTAAGGATTTGTCATAGACTCTATAAGTGTGAGAGTTCGCACCGTACCCAACAAGAACACCTTCTAAAGCTTTAACTTCAAATTTAGATAAATGAACACCTTTGATTTTGTAGAAACACTTACAACCAAATACTCGATAGTAGGAGATGTTGGGCTTGTTGCCGGTAAGCATTTCATAAGGAGTTTCCTTTTTCCCTTTGCGAAAGAATAACCGGTTGGAGGAGTGACACGCCGTGGAGATAGCTTCGGCCCACAAGAAGAGTGGAGACTTAAACTCCGCCAACATGGACCTAGCCATATCCATGAGAGTCCGGTTCTTTCTCTCGGCTACACCATTTTGTTGAGGGGTATACGCAGCGGAATATTGATGACGAATTCCCTCATCACTAAGAAACTCATTTAGGGTGTAGTTCTTGAACTCGGAGCCATTGTCACTTCTAATGGCCAATATGGGAACATTGTGTTGACGTTGAACTTCATTGGAGAAGTCGATGACGGTTTGTTGAGTTTCATCCTTCGTCTTGAAGAAGAAAACCCAAGTGAATCTTGAATAGTCATCAACAATCACCAAGCAATACTTCTTCCCACCAAGACTTGGTTGCGGTACGGCACCAAAGAGGTCAACATGAAGAAGTTCCAAAATCCTCGTTGATGAGATGATGGTCTTGCTTGGGTGGGGAGAATCATGCATCTTTCCTTCAACACAAGCCCTACAAAGACGATCTCTAGAAAAAGAAACATTCTCATTTAGTCCAAGAATGTGGCAACCCTTGTGAAGATTTTGCAAAGTTCTCATATTGACATGGGATAAGCGGCGATGCCACAACCACCCCACGTCGGCCTTTCCGAATAAGCATATTGCTTGAGTGTTGGTTGACCCCGAAAAGTCAACCACAAACAACTCATTTTCAACATACCCAACGAACATGACCTTTAGAGTCTTGCTCCTCAAGAGTACCACCATATCAAGAGTGAAATGGACATCAAAGTTCATCTTATTAAGAGCACGAACGGACATAAGATTGTAACCAAGAGACTCAACAAGCATGACATTTACAAGGGTGATATCCCTTGCAACTACCACCTTGCCGAGACTCTTTACCTCGGCTTTAGACTTGTCGCCATAAGAGACGGTTGAGTGATTTAGATTTGGTCTCAACTCCGTCATGATCTCCTTGCTTCCGGTCATATGACTAGTGCATCCACTATCAATTACCCATTTAGATCCACCGGAAGCATAGTCCTACAAGAGATCATATCTTGGATTTAGGTACCCATTTCTCAATGGGTCCTTTTCGGTTAGCAACAAGGGTCTTAGGAACCCAAATAGAGTAATCAATGTAACCATCATAAGGACCAACATATTTTGCATAAACATCACCATAATAGTCAACATAAAGAATATAATTGGGATTGTTATGCCCCGCGAAGTCACTACGAGTAGTCTTGCCCCTAGTGGCATTGCTACCCGCAATGGAAGTCTTTGCTTGTGCGGGCTTGGTCTTGTTCTTCTTGATGTTGCTCACTTTGTTCTTTGCTTCGGCCACATAACCAAGACCCTCCTTCCCTTTGTGTGGTTTTTGCTCAAACAAGTAAGCAATGCCCTTATCTTTACGTTTGAGAATAGAGGTCTTAGCACTAGTGGCCTTAGCAAGATCCACCTTCAACCTAGCATCATCTTCACTAACATCTTCATGAATATGAGGAAGAATGGATATACTAGTTGAACGAGTTTTAGAAAGTTGAGCTTGAAGTCGTTCATGAGACTTGACTAGAAGGGAGTGGGTCGATTCCAAGACCTTGTGAGCTTTTTCAAGCTTCTCCATATCCTCAAGAAGTCTAGCATTCACAACTCCAAGTTCAACTTTCTCCTTTTTAATCACTTTATATTTAGTAAAGACATGATCTCTATCCTTAATGATTTTATCAATGATTTCATCATTTTTAGCATCAAGAGACTCAAGTCTTTCCTCAAGAGTGGTTCTATATTCACTTTCTTCATCAAGAGAGCTATTTAAGGATGCTATGGAAGCATTCAAAGAAGCAATGGTGAGAGAATCCTCTCTCTCAATCTTACTCTTTTCTTGAAGAAGTTCTTCGGCCGCACATAGTTGTCTCATGAGAGACTCAACATGTTCCTTGCCCTCACCTTGCAAGTTAGTCACAAAAGTATCGAAGGCAACTAGTTCCTTCTTAATCTCAAGACTAGATTGATCATGCATAGTCTTAGGAGAAGGGGATGATACCTCGGTGACATGAGCCATGAGGCAACGAGCGGTGTTGGTGGAGAGGTTCTCATTGGGGGATTCAAAGAGAGATGATGATGAAGTGGAGACAATAGCCAATGCAGCTACCTCTTTGTTAGGTGCATCTTCATCTTCGGAATCACTTGTGGCATATTCCTCTTGTGCCACCAACACAATTCTCGGTGCCTTCTTGAAGAAGGGCTTCCTTGGTCTTGCGGGCTTCTTTTGAATCAACTTGGAGTGATCCTTTGGGATAAGCTTCCCACCATTTTGCTCACGGTTCTCATATGGACACTCTCTTATGTAGTGATTCTTGTCATGACAATTGTAGCAAGTCTTTGTCCTTGAGGCAAGCTCTTTCTTGCCACTTGAGTTGTTCTCTCGATCAACACGAGCTTTAGCACTTGCCGGGTCATTCCAAAACACTCTTGTGGCAAGAGCAATGTGACTATTGAGGGCTTGCTCAAGATCATGTGGAGCAATGTTGCTTGGGCAAGCTTCAACCTCATCGTTCTCATCCATACTAGTCACCTTGGCCTTCAAGGCAAGTGAGGGGCCTTGTCTCATTCCCATGGCCCTAGCACGGTTATCTTCCGCATTCTTGGAGGCAACCTTGGAGGCTTGAACCTCTTGCATAACTTCATGTGAAGACATTTGTTGATAGTTGTATCTCCCTTGAATTGACTTCAACTCCATAGGCTCCGAAGGCAAGAGAGCATTCACATACTTCCTTTTGACCCAAGCATCATCCACATATGTTGCCCCCACATCATAGAAGGCTTTGGCAAGAGTCTTGAGTCTTCCATACATCTCTTCATGATTCTCATTGTCAAGCATGTAGAAACCTTCGGCGGCATTGCTCAAAGATTCATATCTATTCCTCTTCATGCTATCATTTCCAAGGAAAGCAACTTCAAGACAATCCCAAGCTTCTTTGGCGGTGGTGACATGAAGAACATGATGTTTGTCATTGTCGCCCAAGGCTAGCTCGATCATGTGGAGGGCGGAAGCATTGAGTTGCTTTTCGGCGAACTCTCTTTTCATCATGTTGCTTGGATCCTCAACATGATATCCATCTTCAATGATCCTCCAAAGCTCGATGGAGGAACTGTTAACATGAGATTTCATTGAGCGTTGCCAACTTGCAAAAGCTAATGCATTAAGCTTAGGTGGAGGACCTAGAGGGTTTATGCGGGTTGTAATAATTGGATCGGGAGAGTACCATCCCGGAACGGCATGATACCCTTCCTTCTCCTCATGCAAAGTAGGAGAAGTTTTAGGTCTAGTATCGGTTTCAACCCCCTTTTTCTTTTTCTCTTTATCCTCCTTGGAATCACCCTCTTCGGAGTTAGAGGCTTCCTCTACTGGGATGATTTCTGAGCGCTTGCCATTTGCAAATTTCATGAACATGTCACGAAACTCATCAAATTTGGCATTCATGGTCGATGTCAAAGTTGTTTCCAAAGCTTTGATATCGGCCATGGATGCCATGGTGACTTTGGCCTTTTCAAGGGCCTCATTAGCCTTGGCAAGAGTCTCGGCCTCATCCTCACTATGTGTCATACTTCTCTTAGGCGGTTAAACCCAACAAGAGAGAACTTGGCTCTGATACCAATTGAAAAGATCGGTATGACACCTAGAGGGGGGGGGGGGTGAATAGGTGCTAATTCAAATTTTAGTTCTTTTTCAATTTAAGGCTTGACACGAAAGGTAAATTCTCTAGATATGCAACTATGGTGAATTTACCTATATGACAAGCTATCAACTAAGCAAGATACAAGGTAAAGACGGTAAACAAGGATAGAGGTAACCGAAGTGAAAGCACGAGACGACAAGGATGTATTCCCGAGTTCCTCCCTTAAATGGGAGTACGTCTCGTTGGAGAGGTGTGAACCAACACAATGGTTCAACGGCCACAAAGGCCTCACCCAAATCTCCGGTGAACCGCACCACAAAGGTTTGGTTCACTTTCCACTATCGGAATCCTTCGAGGCGGAATCCGGAGCCTTTACAACAACGATTCGGGGCACGACCAACAAAGGGCTTGGGGGCTCCCGAACAGCTACAATCTGTCACAAAGACAATAGGTAAGTACAACAATGGGCTAGGTTTTCCTAGTGGAAACCCTAGCAAGTGTTTCCTCAAATGAATGAGGGGGAAAATGAAAAACAGCTCGGTGAAGATGTAGATCGGGGCCTTCTCCTTCAATCCTCCAAAGGTCAACGAGTTTGGGTGGGAGGATTGGGAGAACTTGGAGCTCTTAGCTTTGCATCAATGGAGGTGAGAGAGTGTAGAAGCTCAAGTCTTCAAAGGTAGGTGAAGGGGTCCTTTTATAGCTCTTCAAAAACTGGCCGTTTGGAGCTGAAACTTACGCAGCGGTACTACCGCTGGAGAGGCCGGTAGTACCGCTGGACCTTTGAATCCAGCCGTTGCCCGCTTCACGCACTTCACTGTTAGTCCAAACTTCACGCAGCGGTACTACCGCTGGAGAGGCCGGTAGTACCGCTGGGAGGCGGTAGTACCGCTCCGGTACCGCTGGAGGTACCGCTAAGAGAAACAGAAGGGAGAAAACAGCGGTACCTCCGGCGGTACCGCCAGCGGTACCTCAACATCGAGCTGGCCTTCGAACCTGCAGAAAATAACACAGCGGTACTACCGCTGTGAGGACCGGTAGTTCCGCTGGACAGCGGTAGTACCGCTTTGGTACCGCTGGGGGTACCGCACCGCGCAACAGAGCGCCGAAAACGGCGGTAGCTCGGGCGGTACCGCCAGCGGCAGCCAGGGCTCCGAGCAAGGCTCAGTCCAGTGCAGCGGTACTACCGCTGATGCCAGCGGTACTACCGCTGCCTGGAGCAAGGCTTGCTGAAAAGCTTTTGCAGCGCCCGTTTCGATCGTTTCCGTTTTGCTAAGATCTTAGATACATCCTGCAAACTTTAATAGCCATGTTAGAACACATATTGTGTTGTCATTAGCACCAAAACAAGGGTCAACTAGAAGATGCTCTTTCATGCGGCCGCCGCGACCTCCACGGGAAATCCCGCCGCCGCTTTGAAGAAGATTCCCGGTGACTGGGTGAAATCTGCCGTCACTGAGAAGAAGCTGGCGGCGTTCCGCCATACGGGCCTGCTCCCGCCGGCCGACAAGCTCGCCGCCCGCGCGCCCTCCAACAAGGAGGTACTTCCTGAGCCCCGCGCCGGCGAGCGTGTTTGTTTCGCTGAATTTTTGCGCCGCGGCTTTGCCCTCCCGCTGCACGATTTTGTGCGCGGGCTTCTGTACGCGTATGGGGTACAGATCCATGATCTCACCCCCAATAGCATTTTGCACATTGCCTGTTTCATGGTTTTGTGCGAGTGTTTTTTGGGGGTATCCCCTAGCTGGGCACTATGGAAGTCCATCTTCCGAGTGTGCCATATGGTCCGCGACGGGCGTGTGTGCCCGCTTGGCGGGGTGGGCATCCAGGTCCGTAGCGACTGCCACTACTTCAACCTCAAGGCAGTCGATTCTGCCCAAGGATGGAGGAACAAGTGGTTCTACGTCCCCATCGACCAGGACGTGCTCCCGGCCTTCTCGATTGGGAGGACCCCGCTGAAGACAAAGGCGTGGGAGCATTCTCTCTCGACTGAGGAGAAGGAAGAAGCTGCTCCCCTTATGGTCAAGATCAGCAAGCTGCTGGGCACCGTTACCGGTGTCCAGTTGATGAGCACCTTCATCAAGCGTCGAGTGTGGCCCCTGCAGCAACGCTCCCACCCGATGTGGCGATATGAAGGCCCGCTCGACGCCACTCGAATGAGCAATGTGGAGCTGTCGCCCAATGAGCTAGACGCGCATGTGAAATACATCACCAGCATCAAGGCCGACGAAGTTATCGACTTCAACTCCTCCGTCGCTCCTTTTGGATTGGAGAACGCCCTCCCTGAGGTAAATATTATTGACTGTGCTGTTTTTGCCGTCCTTGGTTTCTGGTGTACATATCTTTTGAGTGTCGTTTTTTTTTTGTTTGCGATCAGGGCCATTCGACTGCCACCTCTCTTCCTCCCCTCCCCGAGTCTGGTCCTGCCGATGAGGCAGCTCTGCTAGATGAGGGGAAGAAAACCGTTACTCCCTCTCCTTCGGCTAACACCTCCGCCACAGAGGAAACAGAAACCGAGGAGGTGAACCAGGTTCGTGAGGGTGGCAACTCTGCGACTGAGCCTGCCGCCAAGCGTCGTCGTGTTCCTCGACAGGAGGTTTCGAGTTCTCACTCGGGGAGTGCGGAGCGACGGGACCTGGAGGATTCTGGCCACTCCTCGCCTGCGAAGGACGCGTCCCCTCTGGCTCGGCGCTCACCGTCGCACTCGACTGGCTGCCTGAGTTTCGGAGGCCCCTGCCTCGACGCTGAGCCGGATTCAGATGAGGGCGAACACAGGTACGTAGTTATGAAGCATTTTTGCTATGTTCGCCTTTCGCTTGCTTTCATACTTTGCCTTAAGCTCATTGACACTGTCGCAGCAGCGCCAGTGACGATCGGGTGCAATCTCCTCCTTTTGTGGAGGAGTCGACTGTTGCCTCCCCTCGTGCCGACTTGGATGCCGCTAAGACCACCTTGGTGGTTGATGCGACTACCACAGTTTTGACGCCACCCACTGCTGCTTCGACTGCACACCTGTCCACTTCTGCAGCTCCCTCCTGGACTGATCATGTAAGTGTGTTCATGTTTTATGTGTTTATGCTAAATCATTAATCTTGCTGATATCTGTTGCAAATCCTTTCGAAGCCTGCCGTCCGTGACCTTGTCGCGGCTGGTAAGGCCTTTGTGCAGTCGGAGGAGGAACGGGTCGTTCTTCGCTCCCACCTCGACGGATTAAGCCGTAAGCTTTATGACTTTCATCTTGAGGTTCTTCGCTTTTTTCCTTTGGTCTTCTGCGACTGAGCTTGGAATTAACTATCTCAGGTGAGAGGGACACCATCGCGAAGCGATCGTCCGAGCTGGAGCAGCGATTGAAGGATCTGGAACGACAACTTGCCAACCAGCAGTCGCTTGCGAAGAAGGATCTAGACGATGCGCTGAGCTCGGCTGCCTCCCGCGAGCAGGAGTATGCGGCTCAGGTGTCCGATCTTGCGCGTGTGATGGAAGGTTAGCAGTCTTTGTGTTTACCTTTCACACTTTTATTTGCTGGTCCTTGTGTTGATTTTTGTATCTTTTTTCTTTTGAAATTGTGAAGGGTCTGCAGCCCCATCTGCCTCCAAGGGCAAGACGAGTGAAGACCTGTCACTCGACCGTGCCATTGAGAAGCTGAGCGTTGCCATCCAACACGCCAAAAGCTCTCTGGATACGTCCACTCGCACCCTTGGCGCTGTCTTTAAGGAGGTGCTTCCGTCGAGCGAAGTTCCTGCTACTGCGCAAGGTTTTGCAGACGTACTGGGCCCTGGCTCGTCGACTGTGGCGGAGTTTGCACGCGACTTGACGGTACGCGGCTCGGAGTCTACCCTCAAGCTCCTTCTTGGTAACGGCGTTATTGCCGATTATGAGGCTGTCCTGTCTGACTTCCCGAAAAGGTCAGATGGGCAGCCTTTGTCTTTGAAGGGTGTGACCGAGGCCGCCACGCGACTATCGCGTACATGTATCGACACCATGGAGCGCAGATCTGTTGCTGTTGCTGCTATGCCGAAGTCGCGTAGGGCTAGGTCCGAGTCCGTGTCTCGTATTTAGACTTTTTTGATTTTGAATTTATGTAATGAAGATTTGATATCCATCATGGGTACTTCACTTCCTGCTTTGTTTATGCTATGGACCCTATGATGCATCTTTCACTATGTATTTGGCTTCTGTTGTCTTGTCTTGATTCGTGCCCTCGTCTGAAATATATGATTATGCGTTTGCCAGCCAGACGATACCAATTCGGCTGAAGCTTCCCAGCCGTGCACGGATACTCGAGCAGCCGCCGAAGCGAGACATAATGCCAAGGTTTTGGCTTATGCGAAGAAGCGAGTGGTTACTCTAGAGCAGGAACTAAAAGCCACTCAAACGGAGTTGAAACTCCTTAAGGCAAAACCTGCTCTCGCCACCCAGCGTGAAGAATATGTGCTTGGTGAAGTCGAGCACTCGAACAGGCAGCTTGAAGGTATGTATCTTCTTATGTCTTCTTTATAGCCTGTTGATAGCTGCTCGTCTGCAGTTTTTGTTCATAACTTCAAAGAAGAGGTGGAACGGGTTAACGAGCGTCTGGACAACGCGACTGATAACCCGGTCTCCGGCCACCAGCATTTTTGGGCGGACAGGCATCGCGCCCGCGAACTTGCTACACTTAAGGATCGAGTGTTTCGCGGCGCGGTCCTACTCGAGCGTTGCCGGGCGGCGTTTATGCGCATCAACCACTTCTTGTTTCCTGAGGGGCCGCAGCCGCAAGGAATTCATGCGTTGGTTGATCTGTTCCAGTCTGCAACTCCTATCCGGGAGGCTTTGACTCGAAGAGTTGTCCTTGGAGCCAACGCCGTCATGGGATATATTCGTAGTCAACATCCTACTTTTCGCATTTCTTCACCTGCAGCTGGCTCGCGTCTGGAGCAGAAGTTTTTGGACAGGACTGCGGCTTCAGCGGAAGTATTTGTGGATCGTTTGCACGACCAGCTTATCGACTCCAGCTTGCCTGTGAAGGATGAACCTATGTAACTTGTGTAATTATACAGCCCCCGAGTCCCTCGAGTGGGGTGTGAATAGTAAGATGTTTATGTAAGCACGTATGTATCCAGCCCCCGAGCCTTCGAGTGTGGCTGAGCTTTGCTGTTTATGACAAAGACCCAGCCCCCGAGTCTTCGAGTGTTTCGGGTTGAGAGTGATTTGACTTATGATAGTAAATTATGCGAAGAAGAACATCTTTCTTTATTCCAGATATTGGCCAGCAAGCCGCCTCATTAAAAACCTTCCAGTCCCCTTAGGTACCCTGGTAAGGAAAAGAGCGCGTCTGAAACCTGCTGGCCTTTCCGACATTTATGCTCTGTTACATTGATCGACTATGACATCTAGGCATAGAAGCGACGCAAGTGCGCCACATTCCATGGGTTATTTGATAATTCTCCCGTCTGGGCGTGCTTAAGTCGATAGGCACCACCGTCGATGACCTCCGTGATAATGAAGGGCCCTTCCCATGGTGATGCGAGCTTGTGCACCTTCTTCTGCTTCATCCGGAGTACCAAGTCGCCTACCATGAATGTTCTGGGGCGGAGCCGTCGACTGTGGTAGTTGCGGAGATCCTGTTGATAGACTGCTGTGCGAGCGAGGGCCGCGTTGCGTGATTCTTCGAGTAGATCCATCGAGTCTTCGAGTGACTCGTTCGCGTCGTCCTCGTCGTACATCTCGACTCTTGGTGCGCTGAATTTCACCTCTGGTGGCAGTACTGCCTCTGCGCCGTAGACCATAAAAAACGGAGTAAACTGGGTCGAGGCGTTTGGGGTTGTGCGCAAACTCCATAGTACTGCCGGGAGCTCCTCGACCCAAGCACCTGCGGCCCTTTTGAGTGGTACCAGTAGTCTTTTCTTAATGCCCGTGCAGACGAGACCATTGGCTTTTTCAACCTGTCCGTTAGACTGTGGGTGCGCGACTGATGCGTAATTGAGCGCAATGTTCCACTCTTTGAAGAAGGAACGAAATTCCTCGGCTGTGAAGTTTGTGCCGTTGTCCGTGATGATGCTGTTTGGGACGCCAAATCGATAGACGATAGTTTTTATGAAATTGACTGCTGTAGCGGCAGTCGAGCTTGTGATTGGGACTGCTTCTATCCACTTCGTAAATTTGTCCACTGCCACCAGCAGGTGAGTGTGTCCTCCAGGTGATGATTTTTTGAGTGGTCCAACCATGTCGAGCCCCCACTGGGCGAAAGGCCAAGCCAATGGTATGGTTTTGAGTGCTGATGCGGGTGCGTGAGGCTTGGTGGCGAATTTCTGGCACCCGATGCACCTTTTGACAATGTCTTCTGCGTCCTTAAGTGCTGTAGGCCAGTAAAATCCTGCTCGGAAGGCTTTGGCTACGAGTGATCGACTGCCGGCATGATGCCCACAGGTTCCTGCATGAATATCGCGAAGTATGGTTTTTCCATCCTCAATTTCTACACACCTTTGGAACATACCTGAGATGCTTCGTTTGTAGAGTTCACCGTTGATGATGGTGTATGCTTTGGAGCGTCGAGTGACTCGTCGAGCCTCTGCTGCATCGTCTGGTAGTTCGTCGCGGAGCATGTATGCTAGGAAGGGTTGAGTCCATGCTGGTATTACCTGATCGTCTTGGCATCGTAGCACTTCGACTGGCGGATCCTCTGAGCTGGGCGCTTTGTCTTTGGATGTGGCAGTCGAGGTCGATGGGGGCCGCTGCTTCTTAATGGACCTGTGCTGGATTCGCTCCAGGAAGACGCCTGGTGGGACTTTTGCTTTAGTCGAGCCGATGTTGGCTAGTATGTCCGCTTCCTCATTGCTTTCTCGCCCAACATGTCGTAGTTCGCATCCATCGAAGTCACCTTCTAATGTGTTGTAGAGGTCACGATATGCGATCATATTGTCGGCTATGGCGTCGCAAGCTTTCATTGTCTGCTGTACGACTAAGTTTGAGTCACCGTATATCATAAGTCGAGTGCACCCCAATGCCTTAGCCATTCGCATGCCGTCGATCAGGCCTTCATATTCTGCCTCGTTGTTGGATGGTCGTACGAAGTCCATCTGCAACACGTACTTGAGTTTGTCGCCTTTAGGTGATATGAGTATGACGCCTGCACCCGCGCCTTCGTTCTTCTTAGACCCATCGAAGTACATTGTCCATGAGTTGGACACATCAGGGATTCCTGGCAGCTGAGATTCTATCCATTCCGTTGTGAAGTCGGGTAGGACTTGTGCTTTGATGGCCTTCGGGTGGTCATATGTTATTCCCAGTGGCCCGAGCTCGATGAGCCATTTTGCTACTCGCCCTGTTGCGTCGGGATTGGTGAGTATATCTCCAATTGTTGATTTACTGACCACCGTTATCGGGTGCTCCGTGAAGTAGTGGTGTAGCTTCCTGGATGTTATGAAGACAGCGTACGCTAGCTTTTGAAAGTGCGGGTATCTTTGCTTTGACAGGGACAGGACTTCGCTGACGTAGTAGACTGGCCTCTGGATGCTCTGAGTTTTTCCTTCCTCCATGCGCTCGACTACCAAGGCCGTACTTACTACTCTATTTGTGGCTGCAACGTAAAGGTATAACGGTTCCCTCTCCTTGGGTGCCGCCAGGATGGGAGGATTTGTGAGTATCCGTTTGAGATCTTTGAAGGCTGCTTCAGCTTCATCTGTCCATTCGAACTTGTCTGACTTCTTCATCAGTCGATAAAGTGGTAATGCCTTTTCACCCAGTTTACTGATGAAGCGACTGAGCGCTGCTATTCGTCCTGTCAAATGCTGTACCTCGTAGAGCTTTTTAGGTCTTTGCATGGTTAATATGGCCTGTATCTTTTCCGGGTTCGCTTCTATTCCTCGGGCAGACACCAAGTACCCCAAAAGCTCTCCGGCTGGAACACCAAAAGTACACTTGTCTGGGTTAAGTTTGATGTTGTACCTGTTGAGATTGTCGAATGTTTCTCGCAAGTCTGCGAGTAGTGTGCTTTCTTCTTTCGACTTGATGACGATGTCATCTACGTAAACCTCGACGTTGTGTCCAATTTGCGTCTTCAAACAATTCTGCATCATACGCTGGTAGGTGGCACCTGCGTTCTTGAGTCCGAAGGGCATTGTGGTGTAGCAATATACTCCGAGTGGAGTTGTGAAGGCTGTCTTTTCCTCGTCTTCGACTTTCATCCGTATCTGGTGATACCCCGAGTATGCATCTAGGAAGGATAAACGTTCGCATCCCGCAGTGGAGTCGACGATTTGGTCGATACGTGGCAGTGGAAAATGATCTTTGGGGCAGCACTTGTTGAGCCCTGTGAAGTCGACACACATCCTAGTTGCTCCTGTCTTCTTCTTCTCGACTAGCACAGGGTTGGCTACCCACTCTGATTTTTTGATTTCTCGAATGAAGTTTGCTTTGAGTAACTTTTCTACATGCTTCTCTATAGCCTCTCTTTTGGGACCGGAGACACGACGTATTGCTTGCTTGACTGGCCTAGTTCCTGGATTAAGCTGGAGGGAGTGCTCGGCGAATTCCCTGGGAATACCTGGCATGTCGGCTGCACACCATGCAAATATATCCCAGTTCTCACAGAGGAATTCGACGAGCGCGCTTTCCTATGCAGGAGACAGGCTTGTGGACACCCTGACTGTTTTGGCTGGATCGGTCGGGTGTACCTGGTGTTTTTTTATGCCATCTGCGGCGCTGAATGCCTTGTCGACTGCCTGCTTCTTTTGCTCGGGCATGTATGTTGGGTCGTTGGTGAGCGAGAGCTCTTCGAGGTTTTGCTCCATACCGAACGTCTCGGAGATTTTGCTGAAGTCGCGGTCGCAAGCGTCTGACCTTTGAAAGTTTCCGTTGACTGTGATGACTCCTTTCGGGCCTGGCATCTTCAACTTGAGGTATGCGTAGTGTGGCACCGCCATGAATCGAGCAAATGCGGGGCGCCCTAATATGGCATGGTATTGTGACTTCCAGTCGACGACTTCGAATTCGATCGACTCGGTTCTGAAGTGGTTTGCGTCGCCGAAGGTGACGTCGAGTTGTATCGTGCCTTCTGGGAGAACAGGTTTACCTGGGACAATACCATAAAAAGTGTTTGTGGACTGGGGTAAATTTTCGACTGACCTATTCATCCGGCGAAGTGTATCGGCGAAGATGATGTTGATGCCGCTGCCTCCATCCATGAAGACCTTGGTCATGGTATATCCACCAATCTGAGCGTCGAGTACCAGGGCAGCGTGGCCTGGTCGGTAGACAGATGGTGGGTGATCTTCTCGATTGAAGGTTATTGCGGTTTCAGATCCCCGCAAGAAGTCTGGTATGGCTGGAGGCGCCATAACCGCCATGTTAACGTGTCGAGTGTGGATCTTTTGCTGCCTGTTGGAGGGACACCCTTTTTGAATCATGAACATCTGTCCCTGGGGCTTTGGGTATTGCTCCTCCGTTGCTTGAGGTATGTGATGTATGGCTCCCGCGACTTGGTTTCCTGGGTTGTATGGTGGTGGGGGTGGTAATGCCGCGACTGGCTGTGTTGGTGGTGGCGTGATGTAGGCTGGTGGTGCAGTCGAGGGTGCGGTCCTTCTGATTCTCGTCATGTAATCCGCCGCTATTTGTTCGAACTCTCGGCAGTTCCCCATGGTGTGGTTGGAGACTAGCCTTCCATCATCTCCCTTGAATAGGTGCAGCCTGCAGTAATCATCCATCTTCTCTTGAAATGTTTTCTCTGGTTTTGCATCTGTGCGTTTACGCCACTCTTGCCTTCGGTATCCACCGCTACGCTGATCGCGGTCTCGACTGCCTCGTCGGTCGTCCGTTCGACTGTCTCGGCGATCATCTCCTCGACTGTCGCGGCGACTATCGTTTCGACTGTCGCGGCGATCGTCTGGTCGTCTGTCGTCCTGGACGTGATTGTCCTGTGAGAAACCCGCTGCTACGAATTTTACCTTGTCGTTGTCGCTGTAACCACTTTTGCGTTTTCGTCTTCTATCATCCCTGTCGTGGTGGTCTCGACTATTACGTCGATCCTCACGGTCATGTGGGGAAAGTGGGCGCTTGGTCCTTATGGAATCTTCGCCGTCTGCCCACTCGGTTGCTATTTTCATGAGCTCTGCCATGGATTTTGGCTTTTGGCGACCGAGTGCTTCTCTGAAGTCCTCTCTGAGGACCCCCATGGTGAAGGCGTCCATGGCTCTGTCTTCGGAGATTGTGCCGACTGAATTGCGGATGGCAGTCCATCGCCTGATGTATGTTCGAATTGGTTCGTCCGACCTTTGCTTGCAAGCCCGTAATTCCTCGAATGTTTTGGGCCGCTCACACAGAGGATCGAAATATTTGATGAAGTCCTCCCGAAAGTGATCCCAGGAGTCGTATGATGCTTCGGGTAATGCTTTGAGCCAGTCGCGAGCTGTGCCTTCAAGCATCAGCTGTATGTACTGCAGTGCTGTTGTAGTTGTCCCCCTTTGGCACACGACTACGAGCTTGTAGTCCTCGAGCCAGCCTGACGGCTCTTGTTTGCAGTTGAACTTCGGCGTTGTTGGTAACCCGAACCTTTTGGGCAACCTGGCGTCGCGGATTCACCGTGTGAAGCATCGTGCTCCGCAAGGTCCTGTATCGCGACCGTCACTCGAATCGTTGCTGGCGGATCTCCTAGACCTGCTCCGTGAACGGCGACGACTCGAGTATCTTCGTGTGCCACTCCTGCGAGGGCTTCGACTGCGACAATCTCGTGAACGGCTTCTGCTGCGCTCTCTGTGCTTCTCTGTCTGGAGTCCTTTTGCCGCGAGTGCGAGCGCCTTTAATTGCTGAAGATGTAGTTCTTCGGCCGGATCGCCTGCTGGAGGTGCTGTCGCCTTGAGGTATGCTCCAAGTGATATCAAGGCACCTTCAGCTGTTTTGGGTACTAGTACGCCTTCGGAGTCCAGGGTCATGAACGAATGTTCTAAGTTGCGAGTGACTCCGGATCTCTCTCCTTCTGGGATGCTGGCGAATCTCGATCTATGCCTGCGCTCCGTTGCCCCTGTGGAGCTAAGGGAAAGCTGCCTTCTCCGCATACTCGAGATGCTAGCCTGCTTTCTGCGTTCTTCTAGTGTTGCTCTGTATTCCTTTAATCGCATTGTTTCTTGCCAATTGAAATAATTGCATGTCATCACCTCCTCTGGGGTTGCATCTGCTGGCATCATTGTGCAGTCCTTTATGATTTTGTCAACTTTTGCTGCTATCTCTGCTGTGATAGTTAATGGCGTTACGCCATCTGGTAATGTGACTGTGCAAGGAAATTCTGTAGGTCTGCGACTAGCTGCTGCCGCTGAGGTTTCGGCGCTGAACGCAACGTAGACCTGCCGAGGTATGACCGGGGGATATGTGTATGCGCTATCGATGCCGGTTATGGGCTCGGAGTCGTCGTCCAAACTCATGTCGGAGTCGTTACTGATCTGAGCGTCGGTGTTGACGTATGCTTCGGGTATCTTTTCAGGATCGTCTTCGTTGCTGGAGAGGAACTCGTGATCCGCTTGGATCTCTGGCCCGGCGAAGTCGGCGAGGTAGATGCTGTCGCCCGTGTCTTCCGTTTGCCTGTAGTCGGGTGCAGTGTCGAGTGCCGTGATGTGTTCGACTGTGGTGACTTGATAGTCAGACTGTACCTCATCATCTAGAAACTCTTGCGCCAAGAGTTTATTGAACTCTTGGGTTGTCATGGAGCCGACTAGAGATCTTGACGGCGAGATCGAGTTGACCTTTGACGACGTAGCTTCCATGTCTGCGGTATCTGTGACCATAGTAGATGGTTTTTCGACTGCGCCTTCCTGATGGGTAGATTGTGCCTCATCCTCTGGGAATTCCTGCGCCATGATCCTGTTGAACTCTTGAGTTGACATGGATGAGGTTGGTGATGTCGGTGATAGGATCGGATCGATCTGCGATGAGGTATCTTCTTTGTCTGCTGGTGATGCGATCGCAGTCGATGGATCTTCGAGTGCCTCTATTGCGATCGCGTCGGTCAAGTCCTGCACACCAAGCTTATCGACGAAAAAATGGTGCTCTCCGATGGTTAGATTAAAACCTGAATCGAGATTAGCGAAAACTTCCTGTGCTTCCGATGAGTACGGCTTGATTCTTTTTGGCGATGCAGCTTGCGAAGTTGGCGACTGATCGCCTGGTGCTTCAAGGCCAGTCGAGATTGTCAGCGCGTGGCTGTTTGCTGACGTAGTCGGCGAGTTACCGTTTGAAGACGAAACCAGCGAATCCGTAGATCCAACACTACCTCTTCCCACAGACGGCGCCAATTGACGAGGGGTGTCCTCATCATTACCCATAGTCGATAGCCTAGGGTTAGAGTTATGAGGTAGAGAACGCGTAGTGCAGGTAGACTCGACGGCTGACAAGCGGGATTTACCCAGGTTCAGGGCCCTCGACTGAGGTAACACCCCTACTTCCTGCTTGTCTGTTATTGCTCTTGCGGATATGCGATGGTTACAAGGGGCCCAGCGAGAGTTCGTCTCGCTAGGGTTTGGAGGTTCTGATGTGCGTCTCCCTGATCGGTAACCCTCCCAGCCCTTATATAGGGGGCTGGGTCTCGGGTACGTAACCGACTAGGATTACAAGTATGGAAACTACAACCGACTATGAATAACTTGGAAAGCAATCTTCGTCTTGGGCCTTCCTTGATGGGCTTCGCCAGTCTATTGACAATTGGGCTATAATCATCACGTGAACCAGGTACCCACACGACAGGATACCCGTTCGGTATATCCTCGTCAACAGAGGTCATGCAAGGAGCGTGAGGGGTTCTTGGTGGGAAGCAACCCCTCTCCGTGGTGGAGACGGCGACGTGGCCTCTTCTCCTCCAAGTATCCGTCTTCGGGTGGTTGAGTCCTCTGGCACCTTTGGGGAAAGCAGCTGGCGCGGGCTGACAGTGGGTAGGTGGTGTCCCCTGGCCGCGCCTTGCTTCCCAAGTCTTCTAGGGGCTTCTACCATCCTCTTGAAGGTGGTGGAAACCTTATCTTCTCGCCGTACGGTCTTGTGCCCGAGAGGAATCTCGGCCCCACCGGGGACTCGCGCTCTCAGGGTCCTTGGTTCCTTCTGGGTCGCAGAAGGCCCCGGGGGTCCTGTGCACCCGGGAGGTCCTTCCGGGTCGAGTCTTGGCCTTGTTCATCCTTGTGCTGGGCCCACAGGCGGTGGACCCACTTAGACAGTAGCCCTCGGGTCCGGCGGCTTCGGTCTTCTGAGGCTGCCGGAGACATGACCAAAAAAGTCAAAGTGGGTCCGGCGCCTGGTCATCCTAAAGTTATTCCGCTCAGGGGAACAGCTGCGCCGGCCTCCTCGAATTCTGGTAACAGAGAAAAAGAGGAGTCCATCGTGGGCGGAGGAGTCCGTGGTATAAAAGCAGGGGAGGACCCTTTCAATCCCACACATATTCTCGGCCTCACTGCTTTCCAAACCACCAGAGCCATCGTGACAATGGCGCCTGCAAGAAAGGAGCAAGGTCTTGCGCGCGCCGTTCAAGCGGCCCCGAGGGAAGGGCTGCCTGTCCGCGGCGGTTGTCGAGGTCGAGGAAGAGGAGGCGCGGCAGTCGGGGTGGCCGCGGAGGGCGCGGCGGTCGCGGCAAAGCTTCTTCATCTCCAAGGAGCTTGGCGCACACCAGCTTCGCTCCGTTCGAGCTCTTGGTGGATCTGGCTCATGAGCTTCGCGGTCATCTGCGCCTCCCGACCTCCTTCTCGATGGTCGTGGAGGAGGACAAGCCTCCCGGCTTCTAGCTGCAAGTCCAGGGTTGTCCCAATGGCCCCTCCTGGGTCTGGGCGGATTATGCCATTGATGGTTCCGTGCTCCTGGGCCATGGGTGGAAGTCGTTCTCCCGCTTCCGGTGGTTAACCCAGGAGCAGAAAGTGACGTTCCTGTACGACGGAGTGGTGACGCTTTCCGCGAAGATCTTCGACGCCACCGGAGGGCGCACCGAGTGCTGCATGGAGAGCAGCAGCAGCAACAACAGCGGAGGCGACGACGGCTTCGGCTCCTCCGACGAGGATGAAGAAGAGGACAGCTCGTCCAACATCAAGGTGGATGACAGCTCGTCGTCCTGAGGAGGCAGGATGTCGAGAAGGAGGACACCGAGGATGTCCTTGACCTCCTTCTTGGCTGCCTCGTTGACATACTTCGGGAAGTAGCGCCTCCCGAGGTATGCTCATACTCCTGGCCTGTCGGGGGTGAATCCTTTTTCTGTAAAAAAAGTAGGGCTTCGTTGTAGATCTTGTCGTTTGTTGAGGAAGAACTTGTCTCCGTCCTTTGTACTTTGTGCTCGTGCCATGTGTGAACGAGAACAGGTTTTTTGCAAAACGTGTCCCCATTACTGCGGCACTTGAATCGTCAAGCGGTAGGTGGCGGCTTGGGAGCCTATAAAAGGCTCCCCAGCCCCCGGTCTTCATTGCGCACTTCTCCCCTCCCGTTCCACACGCCTCCCTTCTTCCTTGCTGCAGGTCGCGAGTTGCTGAAGATGTCTGGTGACGCAAGAGCAGTGTCGGAGGGGGGAGCTTCGGAGATCTCCACGGCGGAGTCGATGTTTCGGGGCGCAGTTGTTCCCGCTGTTCGCCCTCGGCCGTCCCTTGTGTTTCGAGAACTTAAAGAAGTGGCGGGTCCAGCGGTTATGGACGCATCGGTGGCGGTGGCAGGTCGGAAGGATGAGATCCTTGAGGCCTTGTGGGGCGAGGTCGCCCGCCACCCGAGATTGCTCCGGCTTCTTCAAGACCTCGACGGTATCTTTGAGGTGAGGTCTCCTTGAAGTCTTCCCAATCTAGATGAGGGAAGCTGAGCCTCGTCCTGTTTTGTTCCTCGCCACAGGAAGAACAAAGCATCATGGAGAAGCTCCACGATTGCGTTTATGCACTCTGCTCCCGTTATGTCCCGGGATATGCTAGGGAACGTCACGGCCCTTGAATCTTCTGGAGATCCTGCCCGGAAGTCCCTTTTCTTTTCCAGGCGTCCCCGGAAGAGAAGAGTTATCCCGACAGTCAATGAACAAACTTGTTTGCACAGCCAGGCGCCTGGACTGGCCTTAGTAGCACAAGCTAGGTATGGGCATAAGTTGCCTTGCTGAATGTAATGCTTGTATGTAATTTCAGAAATTAAATATGAATGCATTCCCTAGCTCAATTCCCGGGGTCATTTCCAATCTTCCCTTGCACTATGTGCGAGTGAACCCAGGTGCAAGTATCCTTAACTGTCAGCAGCAGAAGTAATACCCCCAAGAACACTAGACTTCCACAAAGCCATAGTCTAGGGGTGGACTACTCCCTCTTGATCATGGAGACGGTGGAGAAGTTGTTGGAGAAGGTGGAGACCACACCGGCAGCGCCCCGCCGGAGTTTTCCCCCTCCAATCTGCAGCTCCAGGTCTCTGTTTCGTGGTTTCTGTGTTTCTGCGGCGCTCCTCTCCAAAAGGGCTCGGGGGAGTATTTTTATAGTCGTTTTTAGGTCAAGACGAAGCCACGGAGACGAAGATCAACTGCATCGGAGGCTCGAGGCTCCAGAAGAGGTGCCCCACGCGGCCAAGGAATCTGGCCACGTGGGCCCCCCTCTTTTGGTCCTTGGCCTTCCACTTTTGCACTTCCTTCGCTCCTACGCTTTTTTCCCTCCAAAAAATGATGTTCGCTAAGTTTCAGGTCATTTGGACGACGTTTGGGTCCCTAAAACATCAAAATATAGAAAAAGGGGTTTTCTGACAGCGCAGGGTTAATTCCAAATAAATAGGGAAAGTGTGAAATATTCCCAAAAACATTATAAAACATTGATATAACCCTTATATGATGCAAATATGGATGAAATATGAGTAATACAATGCAAAGTTCATGTATGCATTTTACATGCATCACTTAGCGTTCCGGAGCGGCCGCCTTCTTACCTTTGCCATTCTTCCCCCAAGCCATTGCCTCCAAATCTTCGTCACTCTCCACTGAATCCAACGCTCGCTCCTCTCACCTCCTTTTGCCGCAAAGCCAGATCCGCTCTGCAGTACTCCGATGGCTCCAAGGAGGGCTCGGCGAGCGGTGCCGAACAAGTCGGCCAGGACAAATCAGGCGGCGGCGGCTTCACCAAGGGTGACCAAGGCGCTCCTGTCTCCGAGCAAGTTCTCCGACTAGGCGGCCATGGAGGGAGTTCGTCATACCTTGACCTCGTGCTTCCGTGGAGCGGAAGTGGTGGTGTACCCCGGGGACGGAGGAGAGTACGTCGACGGGGTGGTCACCTTCCATACCTTCTTGACGATTGGACTTCTCCCACCGTTCTCCAAGTTCTTCTTGGTTTTTCTTGGAGGCGTACGGTCTGGCGATGTTGCGTCTGCACCCAACGCGGTGCGGATCCTCGCCGTCTTTGCTTATGCCTGCGAGGCGTTCGTGGGGGTCAGGCCGTCCGTGGCCCTGTTCTGGCACTTCTTCATCCCGCACCTGGGCAGGTCCAAGTGGATCGCTGGCGGCGTGACCTTCCGCCTCCGAGATGGCGTCGAGGATCAGTACCCGGAGATGATCACGACGGGTCCTACCGGGGAATGGAGGAGGGAGTGGTACTCCGTCCGGGCACAGGCGGCGAACGTTCACCTGGTGACTTCGGGTTATCCGACGCAACGCCTGGCGCAGTCCAAAGAGCTGAGCCCTAACGACAGAGCCTTGTCCATGGTGGTCTCCAGACTGGCCTTCCTACGGGAGAAAGGTGTGACGTGTGCCGCGAGCGCGGCGGATTTCCTTCGCAGAGGGATCGCTCCATTGCAGCACAGGGACCGCCCGGTTTGGGAGATCCACCAGGTGGAGTGCAGCGATTTGGTGCAGGGGTTCCAAGTCCCGGAACCTAGTTGGAGGAAGATCTTGGGAGTGCTCCCGCCTCGAGCATCGATTGCCCTTCCTAGTGGCGTTCTGCCCTTGTTCGAGGACCTTCTTGCTGACGAGATCATAATCTCCATGCCTCAGCGCAATGAGTATGGTCTGCGGGGTACGGCGACGATCGATCCTCCTCCGGCGCCCAAGGTTCAAGGGCTGCTTGGCGATGGCTTGCAAGTGTCTTGTTTGGCGCAAGGGGACGTCTCCCCGGAAGAGCCCGACGCTTCTGGCGGAGAGAGCGGCGACGAGCTCCCGGGATTTCCCGTAGGAGGCGCAGGCCCGTGTCCAGCGGGGCAGCCGGCCTCGCCAGGTTCTTCGGGGGACAGGGGCTCTCCCCAGCCGTCTGTGAGCCTCCCTCTCCCGAAAGTCAGCGGCGGGTCTCGAGGATCGGGTGTCCGGACGCCAGGCGTCTTTGAAGAGCTGGCGAGGAGGAACTGGTGCTTCTCCGGGTCCAAGAAGAGAGAAAGGTGAGTTTCCTCTGCTGACAATTTCGAACTGAGAAAGCATGTTTGCTTGCGAAACCGTCTTGAGACCCCTTCTTCATTTTGTGCAGGGACCAATCGCCTGGGGCCTCCAGCAAGCGCGTTCGAGGGGATAATGGTGATGGTGTCGCAGATGCCGGAGAGTCCGCCTCGGTCCCCGAGCCGGTCTTGGTTCTAACGGGTTCACCGTTAGCTCCCCCGGCAACCTCGGAGGGTGGAGCGCAGGACTCCGAAGCCCCCAGGGGAAAACGCGGCGTAGACCCCCGGGGCCCCTCCAGTCGGCCTAGTGTCAGGGCTGACGGTCCTCCCCGGGCGGAAGACCCAGAAGAAAAGGCCCCTCCGAAAGGTCCTAGGGGAGCCGTCGTGGGCTCCAATTCCCCCATGGTGTTTGCCAACATAGGAGAGCTCCTAGCGTTTACTGAGACTCAGCTGAGCCAGCTAGCGATTCCCGTGACCGGTCGGGAAGATGAGTTGAAGTCTTGGGAGCAGAAGCGCTCGAGGCCAGGGAGCAGAAGCTGGTTGCGGAAGATGAGTTGCTGAACGCTCGAGAGCAGCGCGTCTCGGGGCCTGAGGAAGAACTGGATGCCCGGGCGTCAGCGCTGGACGAGGCTGAGAGGAAGTGCCAGGCAGGAAAGTGGAGCGGAGTGAGGCTCGCTTGGAGCAAGGCCTGGCGAATGCGGACAGCTGGGCCCAGCAGGAAACGAGGGACCTGAGCCGGCAAGTAGCCTCGCTCACTGAGCAAGTCTCAAAGCTGAAGCACGAACTGGCGAACAAAAAGCGAAGCCGAGACCGGGCTTATAAAGACTACAAGAGGGTCCGAAGCGAGCGGGACCAGCAAATTGCTCATGCCAACGACTTGGCGCGTGACGGTGCCGGCCTGAAGGATGCCATGGCCGATCGCGAAGAGAAGCTCGAGCGCATGGGCGCTCTCCGGTCTAACGAGAAAGAAGAGCGCGAAGAGAAAGACGCCGAGGTTGCAAGAGTGAGGGAGGCTGCCGAGACCTCCAGATGCACGGATCAGGTTGCATGGGCTAGCCAAGAGGAGCTAGCTGAGCTGCTGAAGAAGGCCATGGAGGACCGGGACAAGATGGCAACCTCCAAGCGCGAAATGCTGAGCTACCTTCAGGACATGAGTGCTTCGGCGAAGAAGATCTCCCGGGAGCTGACGAATTTGCGGGTGCCCCAGCCCCCGGTCACCTCGAGCAGCTTCTCCAGCTCCTTCAGAGGCTATTCTTCCGTTCTGGCGCGTGTTGCAGAGCTTCTGGGTGAGCTCCGATCTCAGGCGGGTGAAGCAGCCCGCCTAGCCGGCGAGAAGGCCGCGAAGCAGGCGGTGGCCCATCTCGTAGCCGCCCTTCAGCAGCGGCATCCGGACATCTCCCTGCTCGCAGAGATGGATGACGTTGCCCCGGAAGCAGCGTCTCTCCCGGGGGTTATTGGCAAAGTGGAGAAGATCATGGAACGCTTCTCCCGCGAAGGTGACTCATAGGCTGCCGGGTCCCTGAAACACTCAGAACGACAATATCGGGCGTCGTGAACTATGTTTTATGTATTGCCGAAAGGCAAGAGTTAAATGCTTTTGAATGTAAACATCCTTTCCTTGCATTGAACTGTCTCTGTTGTGCCCGTGGAGGTTTGACGCTCTCGGGAAGGATCTTTCGGCCAGAGCACTAACTAGCCGTGTACCCCCAGACTGTCTGGAGCGCAGACACAGGGCGCAAACCCCCAAAAGACCCATCGCCCCTGACCCCACAATCCTCAGCCCACAAACCCGCTGCCAGAGGGAAACGAACAGCGGTGTCTGGGAAGACGCTGCCCCAGGTTTACGCCCGCGTTCGTTTTAGCCAAGGCATAAAGAAACAAATCAATTATGGTAAAGGCACTTAACTCGATTCGTGAAGTCCTTCGACTATCTCGTGAAGTCCTGAGACCTTTATATTTCTTCCAATACTCGGAGTTCACCACACAGGTGATCCGGCAGCTGGCTGGCATAGTGATGACCCCGGTCCTGAGACCACTGGACTTCTTCCCTAGATAAAAAACCCTTCCGGCGAGAAGACCCGGAAATATTTGCTGACATAATGATGACGCCGGTCCTGAGACCTCAAGAATACCATTCCGGCGAGAAGACCCGGAAATACTTGCTGACGTAATGAAGACGCCGGTCCTGAGACCCAGCAGAAAAATCCCTTCCGGCGAGAAGACCCGGAAATACTTGCTGACGTATTGAGGACGTCGGTCCTGAGACCTATCAGAAAAATCCCTTCCGGTTACTCGGGCTCAAGATAAGAAAACCAATTCCTTTATATTCTATTTTTTCTATTGAGGTGTCGGTTTTGTAATTCCAACAGTGCTTGGTTTAGACTCCTCATAAGTCATCCATCTGGAAATCCAATATTATTGGGGAGGCGCGCTTAGCCCGGTTTGGATGGTTACCACATGACCCGGGAGCTCCCACTCCCCGCCCGGAGTGTTTCCTGGGGCAAATGCTTGATCCCATATGGAAGCTGTGCTTAGCGTAGGCTGCAGCGGGACTGGTAGATTGTCTCCAAGAAATCATCGGTTTGCGTGGATACGCTGGAGAATGTTCGAAGAGATCTCTCCTTCTTGAGCACCCGGAAGTCTGATTTGGCCTTCCTTGTTGGCTTGAGTGGGCATTCCCGGCTGAGGTGCCCAAGTTCCCCACAGGTGTAGCAGTCTCCTCTGTTGTGCTTGAGATAATTGTTGTTCCTGAACTGGCGGCAGTCCTCCAAGCTGTGCTTATCTGACTGATGGTACACGCACCAGACTCCCGGTTTGCCATCCTTTTTTTGTGGGATGTAAATCTCTTGAGGCGTGTACTCGTCGATGTCTTCCCTTGACAGGACCTCTTCCTTGATTTGATCGAGGTCATTAACCTCTGGGGGCGTCTCAGCGGGCTGCGCTACCAGGTGAAGTCCTGCTACGTCCCCTTGCTCTCGTGGAGGAGGACGAATCTCCGCATCGGCAGCGAGTTCCTCGGGTCCTTTCTTGCTGACCAGAGGACTAACGTAGTCAGCCGGCGGAACGAACTTGATTGCAAACGTCCGGCCTTCTGTTGGGAGGAGGAGATCCCTCCAGGATATAACCGAGACCGGGGTATCGCGGGAGCTCCATCGTTGTATTCCCCTTTCTCTTCCGGGCCATGCTTGGCGCCTCGTCGCCTCCGAGGTGTGCATGGGAAGAGAAAAACGAGCCTGGCCGCCGATTAATCGACCCAGAGGGCCTTCACTCTACGACGTCGACCTTGAGAGCTGATCTTGCAGTTGGTGAAGGTCTTGACGCAATTCTTGTGCCGGAAGAAGAGCTTGAGGTGGATGACGTTTCCACCGAAGAAGAACTCGAAGTAGATATTGACGAAGAAGAACTTGTCGTAGCTTGAGATCCAAACGAATCCAGCGCTTGCGCCCCCTACCTGGCGCGCCAGATGTCATGTCTCGAAGGACGGACACCGAGGATGCGAGGCACCCCCTTTGTAGATTCGGTAGGGGCGCGAAGGAGGCTGAAGACGTCTCCCGGCGGACGATCACCAGACAAGTTCCTCACTCACTCTCCGATCTCGACGTGGTAGGCAAACAAGGAAAGCACACGGCGATCTACCCAGGTTCAGGCCGCCAAAGGCTAACAGCCCTACTCCTGCATGTCTGGATAAATGGATGAATTATCGTGTGGCTACAATGGTGTTCCCAGTGAGGTACCCGACAGGGTACTCCGGCTAGAGGAAGGGGGAGGACAGATCCTTGCCCGGAGGAGATCACCTTCCTTCCCTTCCTCCTTCTAGCCTAGCTTGGTGGTTGTCTTCTACCTTGGATCGCCGGCGAGCTAGCCTATCTCTTGTGCATGCTTGCCTCCTAAGCAATCTGGGCCTTGAGTCGGTCCTCTCTCCTCCATGCCCTTGGTCCTATTTTATAGGTAAAGGGGATACCACAGAGGTCATGCGAGGAGCGTGAGGGGTTCTTGGCGGGAAGCAACCCCTCTCCGTGGTGGAGAAGGCGACGTGGCCCCTTCTCCTCCAAGTATCGGTCACCGGGTTGGTGGGATCTCTGGTGCCTTTGGGGAAAGGGGCGGACAGGGTCTGACAGTGGGTAGGTGGTGTCCCCTATCCGTGCCTTGCTTCCCAAGTCCTATGGGGGCTTCTACCATCCTCTGGAAGGTGGTAGAAACCTTATCTTCTCCTTGTACGGTCCTCTACCCGAGAGAGAGCCCGGCCCCGCTGGGGACTCGCGCTCTCGGGGTCTCCGGCTCCTTCCGTGGCACAGGAGGCCTAGGGGTCCTGTATAGCCGGGAGGTCTTGCTTGGCGCGGGTGCGCCCGCCAGGCCTTGCGTCGAGTCTTTGCCTTGTTCGTCTTCGAGGTGGGCTCACAGGCGGTGGACCCACTTGGGCAGCGCTAGGGGAACCCCATGTTCCACTGCTGCGACATATATGGATTCCCAAAGTACTAGTAACCATTGGAAAAGAAACACACCATGCTATATTAGATCTAGGTTCTAGTGTTTCTGTTTTGTCTAAAGAATTATATGAAGTTTTTGAATTAAAGAATCTTGAAAAATGCTCTGTTGAACTTGCACTTGTTGATAATTCTATTAAACATGCTTTAGGAAAAGTAAGTGATGTTATGGTAGAATTGCATATGACATTTGTGCCTGTTGATTTTCTAATTATGGATATGGGGAATAAAACCTCTAGTCCTATTATTCTTGGAAGACATTTTCTTCGTACCACAGGTGCTATCATTGATTCAAAAGAAGGGAATGTGAAGTTCCAGTTTCCACACAAGAAGTGCATGGAACACTTCCCAAGGAAGATGGACACACCAAAGTTCAAGCTCCCTCATGAGATTCGTCCACAATAAATATCAAGTAAGAAGCCTAGCTACATGGCTATAAAAAAAGCGCTTTACGGAAGGCAACCCGGTTGTTTTTTTTGTGATTTTCTTTGAGTCCTCTTTCTGTAACAAGATACTTAGTTTTTAGTTTTGTTTCTGGAATTTTTAATAAAGTGCCAAGTTTTACCCGTTTTGGATTGAAAAAGTTGCTTTTTGTATTCGGAGATTTTATTCCAGCACGAAACTGTGCACGGTATGATTTTTCATTTCTATTCTGTTTCTCCGAATGAGTTTAAATTTGAACTTTAGTTGCAAGTTTTCATCCTCTATTAGCGTGAATTTTTTCAGATTTTTTCAACATATTAAGTGGGGTAAAAAATGTGTTTTACTGCTGCTGTTTTTCTAGACAGATTCTGTCCCATTTTGTTTTATGCATTCGTTGAACTTTTAAGTTGAATCTTTTTGATCCAATTGAGTTTATGAGAAGGAATACAACATTATACACTTTATGGACATTTTTCACACTTTTGTTTAAGGATTTCATGCAGCAAGTAATTCTATTGTTTTGTGCCTACTAATGTCACCCCATAGAAAAGAAATGGGAGAAATGGTGTTTTGAAGTTTTTTCACAGGGATTAGAGGAGATGCACCAAGATCTATCCAAGGATGGTGAATACCATAAGCTTGGGGATGCGAAGACAACACCACTGGACCAACACACTCTCGGTTTGCACACGTCTAACTTCTGTTTTTCGATTGATGCACTTTATCGCATAAACTTGGATCATCTTTTATTTTGTTGTTTTCGGTTTGGTTTTTTATTTGAGACCTTTCATTAATAATATGAGAGAGTTACTTGAATTTTGGGTTAAATTAATTTGGATGCTATTAAAAATATGGGAAAAGGGATGTTTGAGTTGATTTAAAAAGATACATATAGTTGCATGATCCTTATGCTTTCTAATGAGTATTAATTTGCAAGTGTTTTATCAAGATCTATTTCTTATTCATGTTTTGGGTCTGAATGTTACTTTACTTTGTTTAACATGGATTGATTAGTTCTATAGACACTTATGCATGCATTTAGACGTTCAACTTTCTCCTTCTTGCTAGCCCAAAAATTCCAACAAGTAAAAAACTTGTTTTCCAACACCTTCAACTAAAGTTTTTCCAGTGAGTCCACCATATCTACCTATTAGCTAATATGCTATTCCAAGTATGTTTATCATGTTATATTGTATTATCTATGCTTCAAAATTAAAATGCTTATGTTGTTGGTTGTTATGGGAAAAGTTGGTTGAAAAGCTCTCACGAACTTGATGCACACTTTACTTTTATTGCACTTAATAAATATGAACCATTGTGATTAAAATTATGAAGGTATGGGCTTGACAAGATTCTTGGTTGGGAGTTAGCTCATATGTGTTGTCACATGGCAAGCTTTCAAAATGCTCTTAATATATTTAAGTTGATATCGTGTACTTTTGTTTATGGATGCCTAACATTGCATGAAATAAAATTGGAAACTCGGTAAGTTTGAGAAGTGAGTATAAATGGCTAGATAGACTCACCGGGCGGCTAACCCAAGCCATGTGAGATACATGGTATAAATTTACTTGCACAACTATGGTGGACATTCAGTGATGCACCTCACAATAAAAAGCTATGCCTATAAAAAAGGGTGTTGAGGTTGTCCACGTGTTTGTTTGTCTTGTCATTTTGACATGGCCTTGTTCCATGTCCTAGGACAAGAGGTACCCGGGAGCAACTCTTTATGATGCTATTATTACTTGCAATGAGTGTAACTTAAACTTGCTTTGTGGCCCGAGTTGAGTAGCCAGTTGGAGAGGTTTTTGTATTCACGGGGTATGAGCCATTCAATCCATACTTTGTCAAGCACACTGCTCATATTCGCTTTCACTTTCAACTTAACCAATCAAGATGCTATGATAGGGGTAATGAGAGCTCCAGACCAATGGATACCACATTGCAAACATTAACTTAAGTAGAAGCATTTGGAAGCTAGATGAGACTTTTGCATGTTTTACCTCTACTTATTTATCTATCTTTCCAAAGAGTCCACCTTTTATATTCAGATTTACAAGAATACTCTATGACCATTGTACGATGTTTCTTTTTACTTTTCATTATGCATTCATTTCGTCCATAGTACTTTCTTCTATGTTATACTTTGTGAATTATCATTAAACATCTTTACATTGAATATTTGATAATACTTTATAAACTATCTTGTATATTGCTACTCCTTTGAAGAATGAATCATTTGACTCTATGTAGCAATAGTAATCATCTTTGACATCCATTGATAGTATTAAAATGCAAAGTCCATGTTAGTTTTATCACCTTTATACTCGAGGACGAGTATAGGTTAAGCATGGGGATGTTGATGCATGTAAAATGCATACATGAACTTTGCATGGTATTACTTATATTTCAATAATATTTGCATCATATAAGGGTTATATCATTGTTTTATATTGATTTTGGGTATATTGACCGCATCGACATTAATGGCTTCCTCCTCCCCTCTCCTCTCCACCTCCACCGGCGACCATGGTGATTGCGCCTCCCTCTAGGCTATGGAGGGCCTCCTGCATTGGGATTTCGCCCCGGGCCTTGCGCTCGAGGCACAATTGCGTAGAAGGTTTGGTTCCTCGGTGCATTTCTCACTCTCCCCCTCAGCAAAGGAGTTCTTTTTGGTGGTTTTGTTCTCCTATGCATCTTTCCCTCTCTCGATGGAATCTGTTGAACTGGCCCTTCAGTGCTGTCTCGGCGGTGATTCCCATGGTTTTTGAGTCTTCCAACTCTCTGATCGCCGGTTTCGTTTCTTTGTGGCTTCAAACGGAATTGGTCATTTCATCTATAGTGTCGTGTCTCGAATCAACGACACCGGGGATGTGAGGCACCCCCTTTGTAGATTCGGTAGGGGCGCGAAGGAGGCTGGAAACGTCTCCCGGGGGACGATCGTCGGACAAGTTCCTCTCTTACTCTCCGATCTCGACGTGGTATGCAAACAAGGAAAGCACACAGTGATCTACCCAGGTCCAGGCCGCCCGAAGGCTAACAGCCCTACTCCAGCATGTCTGGATAGATGGTTGAATCATGGTGTGGCTACAATGGTGTTTCCCGGCGAGGTACCCGGCAGGGTGCTCCGACAAGGGGAAGGGGGAGGACAGATCCTTGCCCGGAGAAGATCACCTTCCTTCCCTTCCTCCTACTATCCTACCTTGGTGGTTGTCTTCTACCTTGGATCGCCGGTCAGTTCTTGGCTAGAGCTTGCTTACTCCTTAAGCTAGCTTGAGCCGGTCCTCTCTCCCCTATGCCCTTGGTCATCCTTTTATAGGGAAAGGGGATACCACCGAGGTCATGCAAGGAGCGTGAGGGGTTCTTGGCGGGAAGCAACCCCTCTCCGTGGTGGAGACGACGACGTGGCCTCTTCTCCTCCAAGTATCCGTCTTCGGGTGGTTGAGATCTCTGGCGCCTTTGGGGAAAGCGGCTGGCTCGGGCTGACATCGGGTAGGTGGTGTCCCCTGGTCGCGCCTTGCTTCCCAAGCCTTTTGGGGGCTTCCACCATCCTCTGGAAGGTGGTAGAAACCTTATCTTCTTGTCGTACGGTCTTGCACCCGAGAGGGAGCTCGGCCCCGCCGAGGACTCGCGCTCTCGGGGTCTTCGGTTCCTTCCGGGTCGCAGGAGGCCCGGGGGTCCTGTGCATCCGGGAGGGCTTGCATGGCGCTGGTGCGCCCGCCAGGCCTTGCGTCGTGGCTTGGCCTTGTTCATCCTTGTGCTGGGCCCACAGGCGGTGGACCCACTTAGGCAGCGCTAGGGGAACCCCATGTTCCACTGCTGCGACAGTAGCCCCTGGGCATGGTCCCGGCGGCTTCGGTCTTCTGAGGCTGCCGGGGGCATGACCAAAAAAGTCAAAGTGGGTCTGGCGCCTGGTCTTCTTGGAGTTATTCCGCTCGGGGAAACAACTGTGTTGGCCTTCTCGACTTCTGGTAAACGGAGAAAACGAGGATTCCATCGTGGGTAGAGGAATCCGTGCTATAAAAGGAGAGGAATACCCCTTCGATCCCATCCATCTTCCCGGCCTCTCTGTTTTCCAGCCTACCAGAGCCATTGCAATAATGGCGCCAGCGAGAAGGGGGCGAGGATGTGCGTGCGCCGTTCAAGCTGTCCCGAGAGAAGGACTGCCTGTCCGCGGCCGCGGTGGATGTCGAAGTCGAGGAAGAGGAGGCCGCGGCAGTCGAGGTGGCCGCGGAGGACGTGGTGGCCGCTGCAGAGCTTCCCCTCCTCCAAGGAGCTCGGCGCACACCGGCTTCGCTCCATTCGAGTTCTTGGTGGATCTCGTTCATGAGCTTCGCGGTCACCTGCGCTTCCCGACCTTCTTCTCGATGGTCATGGCGGAGGACAAGCCTCCCGGCTTCTGCCTGCAAGTCGATGGCTATCCCAATGGCCCCTCCTGGGCCTGGGTGGATTACGCCATCGACGGCTCCGTGCTCCTGGTCCATGGGTGGAAGTCGTTTTCCCACTCCGTGCTCCTGGGCCATGGGTTAACCCGGGGGCAGAAGGTGACATTCCTGTACGACGGAGTGGTGACACTTTCCGTGAAGATCTTCGATGCCGCTGGAGGACGCACCGAGTGCTGCATGGAGAGCAGCAGCAGTAGTAGCGGAGGCGACGGCGGCTCTGGCTCCTCCGACGAGGATGAAGATGAGGAGGACTCGTCCAGCATCAAGGTGGAGGAGAGCTCGTCGTCCTGAGGAGGCAAGATGTCGAGAAGGGGATGCCGAAGATGTCCTTGACCTCCTTCTTGGCGGCCTCGTCGACATACTTCGGGAAGTAGCGCCTCCCGGGGTATGCTCACACTCCCGGCTTGTCGGGGGTGAATCCTTTTTCTTTAAAAAAGTATGGCTTCGTTGTAGATCTTGTCGTTTGTCGAAGAAGAACTTGTCTCCGTCCCTTGTATTTTGCATTCGTGCCATGTGTGAATGAGAACAGGTTTTTTGCAAAACGTGTCCCCATTACTGCGGCACTTGAATCGGCAAGCGGTAGGTGGCGGCCCAGAAGTCTATAAAAGACTGCCCAGCCCCACAGTCTTCATTGCGCACTTCTCCCCTTCCGCTCCACACGCCTCCATTCTTCCTTGTTGCCGGACGCGAGTCGCTGAAGATGTCCGGCGAGGCAGGAGCGATGTCGGATGGGGGAGCTTCGGAGATCTCCACGGCGGAGTTAGCGTTCCGGGGCGCTGCAGATGCGCCCGGGGCTGTCAAGATCGGGACAGCTGGACGGGGGGAAGCTTCTCGAGCTTCCACCCTCCAAGCCCTAGCCGATTTGGCGGCCATTACGGGCCCTGCTGAGCAGGAAGTGGCCGGGGTGAGGGCCATCAAGAAGGCCTTCCCGATGGCCTTTCTGAAGGAGAAGACTGCTGGGACTCCGGGTCTCTCCCAGCCTTTGGCCGAGCTCGAGGCCATTGACCAGGTAATGGCGCCTCCTTGAGTACTTCGTCTTATTTGTCCTCTGCCAGTATTAATTGGCTTAGCTGGCGTTGCTTTCCTCAGGAGGAAGAGCGAGCCACTTGCAAACTGGCGAGGGGCATCGTTCGCGTTCTTGGGCGAGGTGGTCCCGTGCCTTTAGCCGGGTCTCCCGCCCCTCGAGATGCCTGAAGATTCTGCGCAGATGTTCCTTTCTTCTCCAGGCGTCCCCGGAAGATAGAGGTTCACCCGGCAGATAGATTAAACAGCACAGGCAGATCTGCACAACCGGGGCGCCCGGACTGGCCTTAGCAGCACAGGCTAGATATGGGCATAAGTTGCCTTGCTGAATGTAATGCTAGTATGTAATTTCAGAAATTAAATATGAATGCATTTCCTAGCTCAATTCCCAGGGTCATTTCCCAATCTTCCCTTGCACTATCTGCCTTCCAGTTTATGAGGAGTGAACCCAGGTGCAACTATCCTTAACTGTCAGCTGCAGAAGTAATACCCCCAATAACACTATACCCTTCGAGGCTTTACTCCACAGCCGCAGTTACTAAGCCAGAGGGAAGCTGACGTTCACCAGGGAGGACGCCTGATCCCCGCAAGGGCTCTCATACACCGTTAAGCATGCTCAGGTCGACAGTATATTGACTCCAAGCGAGATATCATGCCTAAGATGTATGCAAATGCAAAGACTTATCTGCTTCTCCAATCGCTTTCTGATTTAGGCCTCTCCCGGGTATTGAGTTCCACTTCCTACTCCTTTTGACGATTTCCTGTCCCGGGGAGGCGCTACACACAACAAACTTTCAGTAGGAAAAGAATGGTCCCTCTCTTTGTGTCAAGATAAAGTTTATCTGAAGCAATCCGCAAGCAAAGTTGGTAGTGCATCTCTATACTTAGGTGCTTTAAAGCACAGCACTGCCCAATCACTTCCGACAGCACGGCTGACTGAGAAAGCAGCCTCCGCTGGCGGGTGCTCGAGCTCGTCCCTGTAAGCAACCAGCACATACCGGCCCCCTGCTTACGGGTTGCAGCGGAAAAACGATTTCTCGACAAAAATTGAGGCTCACGGAATTGAAAACTTATTTTTTATTCCTTGGCGACGATTCTTACACCCTTTCCACATAACACTAGCCCCCAGGGTGTGCATAGTCGACCATAACAAGTGCGATTCATGTTTGTAGTCAGGGGTAGAATTTCCGCAGGTTCTCGATGTTCCAGGCGTTGCCTTCCGGTCTACCGTTCTCATCTTCTAGGTAGACCGCTCTAGGTCTCAGGGTATGCGTGACCCGATAAGGACCTTCCCACTTGGATGACATTTTGTTCATGCCTCTAAGGTTTTGCTTCTTCCGGAGTACCAGGTCGCCTGGCTCCAATGCTCTTGCTCGCACATGGCGGCTATGATATCGCCAGAGCGCTTGCTGGTAACGAGCAGATCTCAGGGATGCTCGACACCGCACTTCTTCCAGGAGATTGATGTCGTCAATCCTCCTTTCCACTTGTGCCTCTTCATCATAGGCGAGCACCCGGGGGGATCCGTGCTTGAGTTCAGTTGGCAGGACTGCTTCTGCTCCATAGACGAGGAAGAAAGGTGTCTCTCCCGTGGCTCTGCTGATTGTGGTCCCGAGTGACCATAGGACGCTTGGCAGGTGCTTGATCAAGTTCTTGCCCCGGTCTTCTAGCTTGTCAAATGCTTTGGTTTTCAGGCCCTTGAGTACTTCTGCATTGGCTCGCTCCACTTGTCCATTGCACCTTGGATAGGACACCGAAGCGAAACACACCTTGATGCCCATTTCTTCGCAGAAGTTGAGGAAAGCTCGACTGGTGAATTGAGAGCCGTTGTCGGTGATGATCCTATTGGGTACTCCGTATCTGAACACGATCCCCTCGATGAACTTGATGGCGTCTTGGGCTGTTTGCTTTGGTACTGGCATCACTTCTACCCACTTCGTGAACTTATCGATGGCGACGAAGAGATACTTATGTCCTCCAACTGATTTCGGAATTTTGCCCACGATGTCCAGCCCCCAGACCGCGAACGGCCAAGAGATTGGAATAGGATGCAGAGCCTGCGCTGGCTGGTGAATATCCTTCGCATAATGCTGGCAAGCTTCACACGTCTTGACGACTTGCTCGGCGTCGTGGAGAATTGTTGGCCAGTAGAACCCGTGGCGAAAAACCTTCCCCGCCAGTGACCTTGATGCGACATGACTGGAGCATGTGCCTTCGTGTATGTCCTTCAGCAGCGCCTTGCCTTGTTCTTGCGGAATGCAACGGAGCTTGACTCAATTGTTACGCCGCCTGTAGAGCTCCCCATCAATCAGATCGTAGAGCTTGGCTTGGCGGGCCACCCGCTCGGCGTCGTGGTCGTTACTCGGAAGGGTATGCTCGGTCATGTACTTGACGATGTCCTGGGCCCAAGGTGGGCAGCTTCTTTCCACTGGGAGCACCATTTGACAAGAGGGAAGCGATGCTTCCTCCGTCGCAGATGCAACCAGGTCTTGATCTCCTGGGCTAGCTTCCTGACCTGCCGGGGCAGATAGGTCGCCAGCCCCAGCGTCGTGGTCGAACTTGGCTTGACTCGGTCGAAGGGTACCGATGGTTGCTTGAGCACCTCGATATAGACCCCGACCGGAACGGGCTCCCGCTGGGAAGCCAGCCGCGAGAGTTCGTCCGCGACCGAGTTGTCCCCTCGTGGGATGTACGTGGCCCTGAAGTTGTCGAAGCGCCGTTGTAGCTTCCATACCTCTTCAATATACGGCGCCATTTGCGGGCATGCGTACTCCTTATTCACTTGCTTGATGACTAGCTGGGAGTCACCCTTGACGATGATTTTCCTGATGCCCAGGCTGATGGCCGTACAGAGCCCCGCGAGCAAGGCTTCGTACTCCATCGTGTTGTTGGAGACGCCGCCGCGGAAGTGCATCTGGACGACGTACTTCAGGCGGGCGACTGTCGGAGACTTCAGGACAACTCCGGCACCTCCTTGATTCTTGGAATAAGAACCGTCGAAGTGCATGACCCAAGCGATAGGGTCTTCTTTGCCGAGGAGGCAGGTTTCCTCTTCCGGTTCTTCGAACGCTGTCTCGGTCCATTCCGCGGTGAAGTCCGCTAGCGCCTGGATCTTGATGCTGTCTGTGTGCTCAAATTTGAGGCCGAAACCTTGAAGCTCCGTGGCCCACCATGAGATACGTCCTGTGGCGAGTGGGTTCTCCAAGGGGCTTCTCAGGTTGTACTGAGACCACAGTGATCGGGTGGCTCTCGACTTAAGGCCTCAGTTTGCGAGAGGCGATGAGGATCGCTAGCAGCAGCTTCGGCATCACGGGGTAGCGCTCACGTGCATCGCGCAAGACCGAACCGACGAAGTAGATCGGATACTGCGCTTTGCAAGTGGCATCTTCTTGGTTGTGTTCCGCCTCTTCTTCGACGGAGTCAGCGTCCTGGGCTGGTGGCTGTTCAGCCCCCAGTACCCTGGTACCGCAGGCGTCCGCAGCTTCTACCGGGTGGCTAGGGTCCGGGGACACGAGCAAACCCGGCGCCTTCTTCTTGCAGGGCGGACCCGGGAGTGTGTCCCCGAGTCGCTTGCTCTTAATCTTGCTTGGTTTCTTCGGAGGAGCGTCGCGCTCTACCACTAGCACCATGCTCACCACCTGGTTGGTGGCGGCGATGTACAGCAGCAGAGGCTCCTTTGCCGCAGGAGCCACCAGGATTGGTGGCGACGCGGGGTAGTTCTTGAGAGACTGAAGAGCTTCTTCAGCCTCGGGGGACCAGTCGACGGGGCCCTCCTTCTTGAGCAGCTTGAAGAATGGGAGAGCTCGTTCCCCATGCCTCGAGATGAAGCGCCCGAGCGCGGTGATGCACCCGTTGAGTCGCTGTACGTCCTTGATCCGCCGAGGTGCTTCCATGCGGTCAATCGTCTTGATTTTGTCCGGGTTGGCCTCAATTCCCCGATGGGAAACCAAGAAACCCAACAACTTGCCTGACGGGACCCTGAAGACGCACTTCTCGGGGTTGAGCTTGAAGTTGACCCGGCTGAGGTTCTCGAAGGTCTCGTGAAGGTCCTGAACGAGCGTGTCCTGGTACCTAGTCTTGACCATGATGTCGTCGATGTATGCTTTAACATTGCGGCCCAGCTGTGGCCCAAGGCATGCCTGCATCGCGCGCTGGAAAGTGGCGCCTGCATTCCATAGGCCAAAGGGCATCCGGTTGTAGCAGTAGCATCCTTTGGGAGTGATGAAGGCCGTTTTCTCTTGGTCTTCAATGGACATCAGGATCTGATGGTACCCGGAGAAGGCATCCAAGAAGCATAACAGCTCGCACCCCGCTGTGGAGTCCACGATCTGATCGATACGCGGCAGGGGGAATGGGTCCTTCGGACAGGCCTTGTTTAGGTCGGTGAACTCGATGCAGAGGCGCCACTTGAGCGTCATAGGTTTTGGAACCACCACCGGGTTCGCCACCCAGAGAGGGTGGGGAACAGGGCGTATGACGCCGGCTTCTAGCAGCTTGTCGATTTCGTCGACGATGAACTCCAGCTTCTGTTTACTCTGGTTCCGGAGGACTTGCTTCATAGGTCGCACGTCCGCGCTGACCGCTAGTTTGTGCTCTATCACCTCCCTTGTCACCCCGGGTATCTTTGACGCGTCCCAAGCGAAGACATCAGAGTTTTCCCAAAGGAAGGCAACGAGCACGCTTTCCTATTTGTCCGTAAGGTGCGCGCCGACGGTAATAGAGCAGACTCCATCCCTGGTCAGAGCCACCTTCTTGGTCATCTGCGGGTCGCCATGGAAGGACGCCTTCTTGCCAGGAGTTGACGTTGGGCCCCCGAGATCTGCTCCTTCCCCGGGGAATGCACCGACATCTTCCTCCATTGCTTCTTGATGGACGCCAGACGTCGCTGCCACTGTCTGGTTCAGCTTCTGAACGCAGAAGATGGTGTCATCCGTGTCGGCCTGGATCTTGATCACGCCGTGTGGTGCCGGGATCTTCAGCGTGTTGTAAGCGAAGTGGGACATGGCCATGAACTTGGCCAGTGCGGGCCGGTAAAGTATGCCGTTGTACGGGAGTGGAGTATCAGCAACGTCGAAGACGATGTCCACTGTGCGGTAGTTCTTGTGGTCGCCGAAGGTGACGGGAAGAGTGATCTTCTCGAGGGGCCTGGTGACGCTTTCATTCACGCCTTGGAAGACGCTCGTGTCAGTGAGATGAGCGAACAGAACTTGCAGGGCAGTCAGCGCCTTGGCTATCAGCAACTTGAGGCTCGAGCCCCCGTCCACCAACATCTTGGTGACCTTGAAGTTGTGGATGACCGGGGATACGATCATGGGCAGTGTTCCAAGCCTGGCAGTACTGGAAGGATGATCCTCTGGGTCAAAGGTGATGACCTGGTGGGACCAGTCCAAGAGTCTTGAAGGTGCTAAAACCACCGCGTTGAGTTCTCGTATCAGCTTCTTGCCAGCGCTGTTGGATGGAGGTAGAGAGGAGCCTCCATGGATGCACCCGACGACCCCGGCAACCTCTTGGAACTGCCCACCGTTACCCGGAACGGCAGGGGCAGCTCCGTTATTGCCTTGGACAGCCGTCTGGTTTTGCTGCTCATGTTCGCCTTGTCCGCCGCGTCCTCCTCCTTGGCCTCCACGTCCACCGCCGCGAGGCCATCCACGGCCGCCTCCGCCTTGGCGACCCGTTGGGCACTCACGGGCTCTGTGTCCGGCAAGCCCATAGTTGAAGCAACCGCCTGGACCGACCCTGTCAGTCCGGCGCTTCTCTCGTAGAGCGAAGCCTCGGAGAGAGCGACAGTCCTTGAGCGGATGGTTGCCTTTGGGGTGTATGTGACAGCATGGCTCTTCTTTTTCGCCTTCGGTTTCCTCCGGCTTGATCCTCTTCGCGAGCAGCTCGGTGACGAAGACGCGCTTGTCGGATCCAGTGTCCCGCTTCTTGTTCTTGGCCGCTTTAGCCTTGTCTTCGGTTCGCTTTCCCTTACGCCTTCCTCCGCCCGTGCGCAGCAATCCGCGAGCTCCCAGAGCTTGCGGGTGGTCTCCACGCAGTGGATGATTAGCTTTTCTTGCATCCGGGGGTTGCGTTCGTTGGCGCTGAAAGACTGGATCACCACCTCGTCCTTGATGCATGGGATGGTGTTCATCTTGTGAGTGAAGCGTTGGATGTACTTGCGGAGGGTTTCACCCGGAAGTTGCTTGAAGTCGTATAGGTCTCGTGGGGTACCCGGAGGCTCGTATCCTCCTTGGAAAGCTCCCAGGAACTGATCCTTTAGCGCCCTCCAAGATCGGATGGAGCACTTGGGTAGGTTCAGGAGCCAGGTCTGAGCGTCCCCCTTGAGAGCCAAAGGGAACCAGTTGTCCATCATGATCTCGTCGGCCCCGGCAAGCATTGCAGCGAGGGAGTAGATCTGCAGGAAGTCCCGAGGATTGGTGGTGCCGTCGAAGCGAAGGACGTCGATCTTGAACTTCTTGGGCCAATTAAAGCGATGGATCTTGGGAGCCAGGGCGTTACAGCCCTCAGCGATGTCGTCGTCGCAATCTTCCCGACGATGGCGTTCTCGACGGCGTTCGATGCGCATGCGCATGTCCTCACGTTGCCGATTGTTGAGGTCGTGGCGAAGATCATGTTCCTCCGAGGTGGAAGATCCAACGGAGATGGTGTTGTCTTGAATCTGCGGTGGCCGGTCGGCCGCTGGTGGATCGACACGAGGAGGTCCTGTCTCGGTGAAGAGGTCTCCACGGGGTCGAGCCCTCTGCTTGCGCGCTCTACCGGTTGTGGTGGCAGGGTTGTCGACGGTAGTGGGCTAAGTCACCGCAGGGGCTGGCCTTTCGTCGGCGCAGTGAAGAAGGTTCTCCAGGCGTTCCCTCCTTGCCTGGTACACCTTGGGGTCGTTGGCTCTTGGTGGGAACTGCATCAGCGCCCTGGCGGCCACAAGGGTGTCGTGGCGAGCTTGGGCGTCTGGAGATGTATTCATGGAGGACTTGCTCTTGGAAGAAGGAGTGCATCCTGGGCCGCGGTCCCTGGCCGCCGTGTTGTCGGTACTCTTCTCTCCAGAAAAAAGATGCGGGGCCGGAGCGAAGGACGGGGGGTCGCATCCCCCTTGGACCCTTCACCCAGCTCGCGGTTTGGCCCAATCGTGTTGCCCTGCGCCACCTGCTCCTCAGGCGGCGGGGGTGGCACATCCGCACGCTCTTCGTCCGTGGCGCGGCGTTCCATGGAAGCTCGAGTGCGTGCAGGCGAGATGACCTTGGCAGTTGCGGCCTCGGGCTTATTCTTGGGCGGCATGCTTGATGAAGAGCTCGACGAAGAACTCTGAGTCGACGAAGACGAGGTCAGCGCATGCTCCCCCTACCTGGTGCGTCAGATGTCGTGTCTTGAATCACGGACACCAGGGATGCGAGGCACCCCCTTTGTAGATTCGGTAGGGGCGCGAATGAGGCTTGAAACGTCTCCCGAGGGACGATCGTCGGACAAGTTCCTCTCTTGCTCTCCGATCTCAACGTGGTATGCAAACAAGGAAAGCACACAGCGATCTACCCAGCTTCAGGCCGCCCGAAGGCTAACAGCCCTACTCCTGCATGTCTGGATAGATGGCTGAATCATGGTGTGGCTACAATGATGTTTCCCGGCGAGGTACCCGGCAGGGTGCTCTGATTAGAGGAAGGGGGAGGACAGATCCTTGCCCGGAGGAGATCACCTTCCTTCCCTTCCTCCTTCTAGCCTAGCTTGGTGGTTGTCTTCTACCTTGGATCGCCGGTCAGTTCTTGGCTAGAGCTTGCTTACTCCTTAAGCTAGCTCTAGCCGATCCTCTCTCCCACATGCCCTTGGTCCTCCTTTTATAGGGAAAGGGGATACCACAGAGGTCATGCAAGGAGCGTGAGGGGTTCTTGGCGGGAAGCAACCCCTCTCCATGGTGGAGACGGTGACGTGGCCTGTTCTCCTCCAAGTATCCGTCGTCGGGTGGTTGAGATCTCTGGCGCCTTTGGGGAATGAGGCTGTCGCGGGCTGACAGCGGGTAGGTGGTGTCCCCTGGCCGCGCCTTGCTTCCCAAGCCTTCTGGGTGCTTCCACCATCCTCTGGAAGGTGGTAGAAACCTTATCTTCTCGTCGTACGTTCTTTCACCCGAGAGGGAGCTCGGCCCCGCCGGGGACTCGCGCTCTCGGGGTCTTCGGTTCCTTCCGGGTCGCAGGAGGCCTGGGGGTCCTGTGCACCCGGGAGGTCTTGCATGGCGCGGGTGTGCCCGCTAGGCCTTGCGTCGAGTCATGGCCTTGTTCATCCTTGTGCTGGGCCCACAGGCGGTGGACCCACTTAGGCAGCGCTAGGGGAACCCCATGTTCCAATGCTGCGACATATTGCTTAAGAGATCGTATCTAGCCTGACTTTATTTGTCATTTCAAACTTTATAATGGAGATACTGTCAAGGTGTGATTCCAACGGAACAAGGATGGTCACTCTCTGAAGAGAAGTTCGTGAAGGGGACTGAACACGTTGGTCAACAACCCTCAACCGGCACGGCGACGGTGCTCGTCGAGCCTGTGGAGGGACAGCACGACAGAAATGAACACCAGCCCGTACCCAGGTTCACGGCCCTCAGGGGGAGGTAAAACCACTACTCCTGCTTGTCTGTATTGCGCTGTAGAGGGTACAGTACAATGAGCTTGCCGAGGGCTCTCTTGCGGTGGTGCGGAGCTCAAGGAGGGAAGCTGAGGTCTTCTTCTTCCTTGAGTTCGCTAGGCTAAGTTAAGCTAGGATGAAGGTGTAGTCTTCCGTCCGGGGATTGATCCGGAGTCCTATCGACTGACCAACCCCTTTCTATGGAGGTGCCCTCTCTCCTTATATAGGCGCCCCGGGCTTATTCCTCCTGCATGGCGACGAAATGGAGGAGCGGGGTGCATCGCGGCCGGGCTGTCCATGGACTCGGTCCACGGCCGCAAAAGCCTGCCCTTGATGCAGGAAGACCACCGTCCTTGCAGGACGGCTAGCTGGTGCCGCAGAGATCGTGGGGGCGCCCACAATGACGTCGTCGTTGGAGCGTAGCGCCGGCCATCTGCTTTATCACCAAAGGGGAAGCTTCGTAGTCCGGCGCAGAGGGCACAGCTTTGTTGACTCCTTTAATCACCGGAACGGCAACTGTGGCGCCGTCGTCATCGCGCGCAGACGCGCGCGTCACTCTGCGGCTGTGGCAGAGGCCTTGTGCGCTCTGCAGTGGTTGCTTCGTAGTGAAGCATCTCCACAGGGCCTGGGAAGCGTTGTAGAGGGATTGGCGTTGACCCCTCTCCAGGGGGGAGAGGGCCTTGCAGGGGGGCAGCATCGGGAGAGGCCTCTTCAGGCCTTCGCTGCTCCCTTCAGCCCTCTCGAGGGCTTTTCCTCTCCAGGGTCTCTCCAAGCGTTCTGCTTGGTCCTTAGTCATTTCGTAGACACCATCGCGTGCGAGGGCTGTGGAGAGTGGGCTCTGCACACCCTGGATCCCACACGGCCGACAGTAGCCCCGGGCCCATGATGGGCACAGCGAAACCCACCGGGCTTAGCCGAAGCGTCGTGGGCCAAAAGTGTCCGGCCGGCCCGAGACACGCGTCGATCTGTGCTGAGTTTGCGGCGACTCGGTTTCTCCGGCAGAACGTGCGTCGTGGGGGGTCCCACCACGTCCGTCTTGGTAACTGCTCTGATGAGGCATAAAGCCTGCGCGCCGGTCCGAGCAGCAGTTACTACTCATTTCCGCGCTCTGCCTTCTGCTCTCGCTCTTCCAGCTTTCCTTCTTCGGCGAGCTCCTTCCTGTTCCTCATCCTTCCGCGCCCTTCTCCTTTTCCGGCGATGGGCGGATCCAAAGGCAAGGCGGCGATGGCGACGCTCCCCCCGGACGCGCAGGGGGAGGAAGCGCTCGGCCCCTCCCTGGTCGGGGAGCGCGTCAATGCGGCGGCGCTGGACAAGATCCGGCACCTGGTCGCCGGGAAGACCAACGAGCATGGCACCAGCGCCATCCAGGCCGCGAAGCTCGGCCGCTTTCCGGCGGGGGTTTTCCCCATCTTCCTCCACACCATCTACGCCGGATTGGTGCCTCCGTACTCGCCCTTCCTGGAGGCGGTTCTGGAGTTCTACCAAATCCATCTCCTTCACCTGCACCCCAAAGCCATCCTCGTACTCGCCATCTTCGCCTACCTGTGCGAGGCCTACTTGGGGGTGCAGCCTTCGGTGGCCCTCTTCAGGAGCTTCTACGCGCTCCGGAACTCCGCGAAGTCTGAGCGGACGGGATGCGTGTCCTTCCGCATCGCGGACGGCATGGGGGACGTCTACATCCCCATGTCGTGGAGCGGCGAGAAGCCCGTCACGGCGGTGTGGAAGAAGGTGGACGACTTCAGGCAGAAGTGGTTCCTCATCGGCGTCAAGTCGCAGAGTTCCTTCCTCGACACCCCGGAGGCGCCGCCGGTGAAGAATACCCATTGGGGCAAGCAGGCCTTCCAGGGCCCGCTGATAGCCGACCTCGTGGGCCGCATGAAGATGCTCCGGGAGGCGGGCCTCACCGGCAAGATGGTCGCGGAGGACTTCGTGAAGCGCCACATTGCACCCCTTCAAGCGCACAAGAAGCCGATGTGGATGTACTCGGGGCTCATGGACCCGATGCGACTCCACTGCTGCGATCACCGCCCCGAGGTTGTCGCCACCATCATGAGCGGTCTCTTCATCAACCCCGACGTGCCTGTGGCGGTTGCTGCGGTGCTGAGGCCTCTCCACCAGATGAATTTGGCCCAGCGCCTGGCGATCCTGGAGCAGATGCCCACTTTCACCCCGCTAGGCCTGGCAGGGGAGGAGAAGGAAGAGGGGCCCATGCCTGTGGCGAAGGGGCCAGACGCTGCGGAGTCACCCTATGCATCAAATGCCGAGCAAGGTGGCGCGGCAGCAGGGGCGATCCCCTCAACAGGCGGGGCGAGCTCGTCAAAGGCCGCGCCCCCTACTGAGGAGGTCTTCGAGCTCTCGTCCAGGGACGACGAGGAGGCCGAGGCGGGGCGACAGGAGCCTCAGACCAAGGCGGCCCACGACAGGCCTGCCGGGGAGCCCCCGAGCGCTCCCCTCAAGAGAAAAGCGGAGACGGCTCCTGAGGGATCAGGAGTCCGGATCATGCCTTCTTGGCGTTCGTCTGGCATGGCGTGGGTTGACACCCGCGCCAAGAAGACTGGGTAAGTGTTCTTAACTTTGTTTTTCTTCTTCAATCTTTGCATGCCTTCTCCCCTTCTGACAAGTCTTCTTGCTCTCTGCTCGCGACCCGGCGCCCGCGAAGCGCCGAAGGCTTCGCAAGGCGGCGGACGTGAAGAAAACCGCGCCGGAGGCCGCGCAAGAGGCCACAGCGGACGAGGCCTCAAGGCCTATGGAGGGGGTCTCTGCAGGCCCCCACGAGGATGTGCCTCAGGCCGAGGCGACCATGCCACCTCCGAAGGAGGAGCGCTCTGAGGAGCGGGCGGAGAAGACGCCTACTCCGCCTCGAGCTGCGACTCCTCCGGCGCAGCAGGAGGCCACGGCTGGCACTGCACCGGCCCCGAGCCCGCCAAAAGCCGACGAGACGGTGGGAGAAGACCTTCCGCCGCCCCCGCCAAGCACTACGGCGGAGGAGGAGGCAGCGGCTATGGGGCAGTCCTCTCCTGCCCCGGAAACCCATGACGAGGTGCCGCCAGAGGGGGGCGACGCCGGCGCGCAGAACGCGGGCACCGAGGCGGAAGGCTCGCCGCCAAGCCCACAGGCCCGCGCGGAGGCTCCATTTTCCAAGCTTGACGCAGGCGCAGGGCCCTCCGCGCCGAGCGGGACTTCCAGGGCTCTAGTCCTCAGCAGCTGGGACTGGAGTAGGGGGCGTCGCGACGTCGCCTTTCACCTGCTGAGGGAGTCTCTGGAAGGACTGGAGGCCCACCTCGCCCTCGAGGACGGGGAGCTCGCCCGGCAGCGAGAGGAGCTTGCGGAGGCCTGGGCCGCTTTCCACGCGGCTGTGGAGGCTCGTCGGCAGAGCGACCTGGCTCTGCAGGCGAAGCGCGAGGAGGCGCTGCGGTTCGCCAAGGAGGTGCGCGAGGGCGCCGTGCGCGACGCTGAAGAGCTCCTGGAGCCCCTCCAGGCCGAGCGCCAGGCAGCGGCGGATGACCTGGCCGCGGCCAGGGCGGAGCGGGAGACGGTGGAGCGCTCGCTGGCGGAAAAGCACCGCGAGCTCGTCCAGCTCGAGGCCAAAATCCTCGCCGACTCTGAGACCGTGCGGACCACCCTGGAGGGGGGGGCGCACGAGCTTGGAGGCCAGGGGGCAAAGTCTGGGCGAGCGCGAGGAGGACGTGCGCCGTCGCGACGAGCAGCTGGCGCTGAGGGAGCAGGAGTTGTCGGGGCAGCGCGCTACCTTCGAGGCCCGCGAGGAGAACCTGGTCGCGATGCTCAGCAAGCACGAGCGCGAAGTGGCCGCTCACAAGGTGAACGTGGAGCGCTTCAACGCGAGGTTTGCCGAGTGGAAGGAGGAGGTGGCAAAGAAGTTCCAGGAGCGGGAGAAGGAGTACCGCGCAGCCGTCTCCCGAGACTACAATGAGAGGTTCACCAAGCAGGAGAACCGCTTCAAGAAGAAGCGCACGGAGGACACCGCCCGGATCCGCGAGCTGGAGAAAGAGAATGTCACTCTGAATGCCTGGGTCAGGTGCGAAGTGGACCGCCGCCGCGCTGCTAAAGAGGCTCGCGAGCACGCGGCGCAGGACCTCGCCTCCCTCATGGCGGACATGTAGGAGATGAACCAGCAGGTGGGCCCTGCTGTGGAGAAGGCGGTGGAGGCTGCCGAGAGCGCTCAGGCGGCGCGGGTGCTTTCGCAGCAGCGGGGGCGCATGTTCCAGTCCTTAGTGGCTCGGGGCAACGAGCTCGCTGCAAAGCTGGGAGCAGAGGCGCCGCCCGTCCCCGCTCAGGGCAACTCCGACGCCGCCGCATACCTCGCCTACTTCGAGCAGCTTTTCACGGCGCTCGAGGGCCCCGCCGCGGAGCTCCGCGACGTCATCGAGGAGGAATGCCACCAACTCCTGGCGGTAGCGGTCGACCGCATCTTCGCCAATCTCCAGCGCCTCCATCTGGCTTCGACTACACCACAGTGACCGAGCCTCTCGAGGGAGAGGAAGGGTGGAGGATCTCCAACTCGGTCCGCGACCAAGTCGATGACTTCTGCAGCCGCTTCAAGCGGGCCGCGGCTGAGGATGACGATGGCGAGGAGGGCGACGACGAGGAGGGCGAGCCTGGAGAGGAAGGGCCCGAGGAGGACGACGACGGGGCTTCTGCCTGACTTCCTCCTGAAATGTAACACGCTTGTAGCGCCGTAGGGATATTTGACTTAAAGACTTTTGCTTCGCAGTCTGTAATGCACTTTATATCTTTAAGCATGTGCTGCTAAGTTTGTGTGTGTGTGCCCCTCGAGGGCCTTTTGCTTCCACTCCATGTCTTTTTCGCTCTGCGTCGCTAGGACCCTTCTCCTCGCGCTATGACTCTGCCGCTGCGGTATGCTCTAGCAATGACTCGGCAAGGCCGGGGGGGGTTTAAGGCTTAGAGAGGTAAGAGTCCTCGAGGCGCGATGCTCAAGGGCCCCCCTTTGACGCGCAAGCAGTCCATGGAGAGTGAGGGAAAAGAAATGCTCGAGGGACGCAGAGTGCTCGTGAGAGAGATGAAGAGGTTCTCTTAGTGTGAGTAGGGAACTTTGCTTCGCGAGGCTTTCGCCCTGCGTAGGATTCCCTCGGCGAAGCGTTTTCCTCCAGAGGCCGAGTTTTTCCTCCACAAGCTTGGGGAGACTCTTGTTCCCTGTGGATGTTAGAGAGGCGAACCCAAACGCTAGAGCATGACAGTAAGGACTCATGCGCGCTTATAGGTTTCCTCATGGGTATCTCGCGAGGAGAGAGAGTACCAAGGTCCTTTGGAGAGGTGGCGTGTATCCGGGAGCATGCCCTTTAGCCAGAGCTCAGGGTCCCTTGGATTTTGCAGTGCTGCTGGGGTGCTCTTCAGGCACAGGCACCGTACTCAGCCCCCGCTCGCGAGGTGCGCAAGGGAAGAATATAAGCGCACACGGAAAAGTAAATGACGAAAGTAAACTTGCCATCGAAATATTACACAGCGGCGCCTCAGCGCAAAGTTCCCTTGGGAACGAAATGGTGCCGTAGCGCATAGTTCACTTAGGAACGAAATGGTTCATTACACTTGGGTTTGCCAAGCTAACGTTCCTTCCATGTCGAGGCATGGGGACCACCCATTAGTGGCTGAGATTCACTGCGGCCTGCGGTGGCTCGTTAGCAGGAGAGCTCGGAGGGCTGACCCTCAGGAGAAGCTTGGAGAAGCTTGGAGGTGAAGCCGTGAGCTTCCCTCTAGAGACAAAAAATGTCTGACGTGACAATGATCATGGGTAGAACTTGCGCAGATGTGCGATGTTCCAGGGGTTCTTGACGGGGATGCCGTCTTCAGTCTCGAGGCGTACGGCGCCTGGCCTGGCGATGTGGGAGACCCTGTAGGGGCCTTCCCACATCGGCGAGAGCTTGTGGAGGCCTTCTCTGGAGAGGATTCGCCTAAGGACAAGATCGCCCGCCTCAAGAGTGCGCGAGCGCACTTGGCGGCTGTGGTAGCGTCGCAGGTCTTGCTGGTACTTTGCCGCTCTGAAGGCGGCACGGCGGCGCAATCCCTCGAGAAGCAGCAAGTCGTCGTTGTGGAGGTCCTCTTGGGTGTCCTCGTTGAAGGCAAGGACCCGTGGGGATCCATGCTTGATTTCTGCGGGGAGGACTGCTTCGGCTCCGTAGACAAGGGTGAACGGTGTTTCGCCCGTAGGCCTTGAAGAGGTTGTGCGCATGGACCAGAGCACAGACGGGAGCTCGTCGATCCAGCCCTTGCCGTGACCCTTGAGGATGTTGAAGCTTCTGGTCTTGAGGCCCTTGAGGACTTCTGCGTTTACCCGCTAGGCTTGATCGTTGCTGCGTCGGTGGGCCACCGAGGCGAAGCAGAGCTTGATGCCGAGATTTTCGCAGTAGGCTCGGAAGATGCCGCTGGTAAATTGCGAGCCATTGTCGGTGATGATGCGATTAGGCACTCCGAAGCGGCAGACCAGGCTCCTGATGAATTTCACCGCTGCTCCAGCCGGTATGGTGCGCACTGGTTCAACCTCGGCCCACTTGGTGAACTTGTCGACGGCCACGAAGAGGAAACGGTAGCCCCCCTGCGACTTCGGGAAGGGGCCCAAGATGTCCAGCCCCCAGACCGTGAACGGCCAAGAGAGCGGGATGGTCTGGAGCCCCAGCGCCGGCTGATGAATTTGCTTGGCGTGGTACTGGCAGGCATCGCAAGTTTGGATGATGCTGACCACGTATTGAAGCACTTGTGGCCAATAGAACCCGCTCCTGAAGACCTTGCCTGCGAGGGTGCGCGCACACGAGTGGTGGCCGCACTCCCCGCTGTGGATGTCCTTGATCAGCGTTCGGCCTTCCTTGGGAGGGACGCATTTGAGCGCGATGCCAGTTGGGCGCTTGCGGTACAGGTCTCCCTCAAGGATGCAGTAGGACTTCGCCTGTCGAGCGATTCGCTCTGCTTCCGCATCTTCCTCGGGGAGGATCCCTTTTGCCAAGTAATCTTTGAGCTCGTTAATCCAGCCTGTGTCTTGGTGGGCCGCCGTCAGCAACAGACGCTCCCCTGTGCGGGGACCACAATCGGGTGCCCAACCTTAGGAGGTGGTGGGAGTGCTTCGTCCATGCTTGCAGCTGTAGCCTCTCGAGAGGCCTGAAGAGGCCTCTCCCGAGGCTGCTTGATGGATGCCTTGGCGAGCCTTTCTTCAAAGACGCCTGCCTGCTGGGCTTGCCTTCGCGAGGCTCGCTTGGCGATGTCATCGGCCTCCTGGTTTTCCTTCCTCGGGATGTGCATGAGCTCCATGCCCCTGAAGTGCTTCTCGAGCTTGCGGACCTCTTCAAGGTATGCGGCCATGTGGTCATCCTTGGGCGTGTAGCTCTTGTTGGAGAAGTTGACCAGCAACTGCGAGTCGCCTTTGACGAGCAGGTGCTTGACGCCTAAAGCGATGGCGGCCCTTAAGCCGGCGAGGAGGCCCTCGTATTCAGCGATGTTGTTGGAGATCTTGTCGATCGTGAAGCACAACTGGACAGCGTAGTAGAGCTTGTCGCCTTTGGGCGAGGTCAGGACGACGCCTGCCCCGCCGTTGCGGCAGGCGAAGGCTCCGTCGAAGTGCATGGTCCAGTGGCTGGGCATTGTGTCTCCAGAGGGCTCGGCCTCTTCTCCCCGAGGCTCTTCAGGGCATGGGTCAGTCCATTCGGCGACGAAGTCTGCCAGCGCTCTTCCCTCGATGACTCTTGTGGTGTTGAAGCGCAAGTTGAATTGCTGCAGCTCTATGTTCCATCCCGCGACACGGTCTGTGGCGTTGGGATTGCGCAGGATCTGCTCCAGGGGGAAGGAAGTGACCACCGTGATGGGGTGGCCCTGGAAGTAGTGTCGTAGCTTCCTGGAGGCGATGAGGAGCGCGACAAGGAGCTTCTACTGCATTGGATACCGTTCCCGAGCGTCCCGCAGCACTGTGCTAACAAAGTAGACGGGGTGCTCGACAAGGGTTGTCGGTGGAGGTGCAGCGTCAGCCCTCTGTGGAGGCTCTTCAGGGCCCTTGTCGAGATCCGCCTGTAGAGGGGTCTCGGCAAGGGTGTTGGGAGCAGGCTCGACTTGAGGCTGTGGGCCTGGCAGTGGGTCTGTGGAGGCTGCTCCTTTGGCGAGATCCTTGTCGGGCGGCTTTGGACTTGGAGTGGCAGTGCTCTTCTTGGGGAGGACTGGCTCTTCCCTTTCGGCCACCAGGGCGGCGCTTGCGGTCTGAGGAGTGGCTGAAAGGTACAGCTTCAGATGTTCGCCTGTCCTGGGGGCCACCATGACTGGTGGGCTGGCCAAATACCTCTTTAAGTCCTCAAAAGCCTTGTCCGCCTCAGGGGTCCACTTGAATGTGCCGGATCTCTTCATGATCTTGAAAAATGGCAGGGCTCTCTCGCTGAACTTGGAGATGAAACGGCCCAGGCTGGCCATGCAGCCTGCCAAGCGCTGCATGTCCTTGAGCCGGCGAGGAGGCTGCATCCCTTCAATGGCCTTGATCTTGTCAGGGTTTGCTTCTATGCCGCGGTGAGACACGAGGAATCCGAGGAGTTTGCCTGAAGGCACCCCGAAGACGCACTTGGCGGGGTTCAGCTTGATGTTCACCTTGCGCAGGCTGGCGAAGGTTTCCTCGAGATCCTTCAAGAGAGTATCTCCCTCGCGAGACTTGACCACGATGTCGTCGACATAGGCTTCTGCGTTTCAGCCCATCTGTGCCCCCAAGGCTATCCTCATGAGCCTCTGGAAAGTGGCGCCGGCGTTCTTCAGGCCGAAGGGCATGCAAGTGTAGCAATACACACCACAAGGGGTGAGGAATGCTGTTTTCTCCTCGTCCTCCTTAGCCATTTTGATCTGGTGGTACCCAGAGAAGGCGTCTAGAAAACAGAGGAGGTCGCAGCCGGCGGTGGAGTCCACGATCTGGTCTATCCTCGGCATGGGGTATGGGTCCTTGGGGCAGGCCTTGTTGACGTCGGTGTAGTCGATGCAGAGTCGGCCTCCTCCGGCGGGCTTTGGGACAACCACGCCGTTGGAGAGCCAAGTGGGATGCGCGACTTCGCGGACGACATTTGCCGCTTTTAGCTTCTCTACTTCCTTGACGATGAATGCTTGCTTCTCGGGGGCTTGCTTCCGTGCTTTTTCCTTGACGGGGCGTGCGTCTGGACACACGGCTAAGTGGTGCCCGATCACCTCCCTTGGTACACCGGACATATCTGACGGAGTCCATGCGAACATGTCAGAGTTTGCTCGAAGGAAGGCGACGAGTGCGCTTTCCTATTTGGGAGGCAAGGCAGCGCCTATGGTGACGCTAGCCCCAGAGCCTTCAGCCCCCGAGCCGCTGGTGCTCAGCGACACCTTCTTCGTGGCAGCTTGCTCCTGGGAGAACACCTGTTTCTTCTTCTTGGGCCTCTCGAGAGGCTCCATGTCCTCGTCAGCCGGAAATGCCATGGCAGCCGCCTTGTAGGCGCTCTCGACAGCGCGCGTGGCGTCCAGGATGTGGCCATGGACGGTGACGGTGCCCGCGCTGCCGGGGATCTTGACCATGTTATAGGCGTGATGCGTGACGGCCATGAACTTCGCGAGGGCGGGGTAGCCGAGGATGGCGTTATACGGTAGGGCAATGTGGGCGACGTCGAAGTCGATCAGCTCCGTGCGGTAGTTCTTCTGCGTGCTGAAGGTGACGGCCAGCCGGACCTGCCCCAGAGGTTCGATTGAACCGCTGGTGACTCCTGTGAATGGCCTGGAGGGAATAAGCCACTCGTAGGGCACTTGAAGCGTCTCGAAGGTCTCGACAGAGATGACGTTCAGGCCAGCTCCCCCATAATGAGCGTCTTGGAGACGGTGATGTTGTTGATGGTGGGGGAGCAGACCAGGGGGAGGGTTCCAACAGTCTTGGTCGACATGGGGTGGTCCTTGGCGTCGAAGGCGATGGGGTACTGGGACCACTTGAGGGGCCTGGAGGTCTCGGTGCTCGGGAGCGCGGCATGGAGCTCGCGGGTTGTAACATCCCAAATATTAAATATGAAAGATTATGCAAAAATGTGGGCCAACAAAAACTTTTCTTACAAAACCAGCATGTGTTTAATTCTTGATTATTGTTATCATACATTGCTTGCTATGTTGTTAAACACCTAACTCCAATTACCAAATTTGAAGAATACAAAATAAACTTAACAACATTCCAAAACTATAAAACTATGTGACACATGTCACAATATTTTTCCAAAAATAAGAAACTTACTTTATTTTCTCAAACCAAGGTTAGTGAGGAATAATTCCAAAGACCACACCATTGGGTTTCCACAAACTATTCCCTTTCAAATTTCAAATTCAAAACCTCAAATTCAAATTAGAAATTCATTATTGAAATATTTCCAAATATTTCAAAAAGACTTTGTATCACTTACCAATAATGTATTTAGCCTAGATCCTAAGTTTGGAACCAAAAGAATTAAGCAAGGTATGAAAATTAAATAGCCAAAATGCCTACTGTTTTGGTTCAGGAAATTCAACAAACACCTTCTGTGCATCGTGTGTTCTTCCCAAAACCGAGCCAAACCATGGATCAATCCGAGCAATGTGTTGTGTATTCGTCGAATTGAGGCCTCCACTGCTTTCCCCTCTTCGCCACGATCACGCCGCACGCTGGAGGGAGCCAAATGGTCGCCGGAGTCGCCGTGGAGGAGCTGGCGACAGCGTCGGCCATGCGCACGTCGTCGTGTCGGCACAGTGGCCGCGGCGACGCCGCGCCGTGCCGGCCGCGCGGCTGCCTCTCTCTCCCTCCCTCACCCCTCTGTCTCCTCGCGCAGCAGCAGCCCGCACCGCAGCCGCCAGCAGCCCGCAGCCACGCCGCGACAGCCACGCCGCGACGTGCACGCCGCGCGCCGCCCGTGCGCTCTCACGGCCGGGCCAAAATCCCGAGCACGCCCGAGCGCGCCACGCCACCCCACCTTGCCCGTCTGGTTCCCCGAGCATCCAGCAGCGTAGCCGCACCCCTCCACCGGCCTAGGGCGAGCTCGCACGACCGCGGGTGCCCTCTGCACCGCGTCCACCGTGCGCCGCCCGGCCGCTATAAAGCCCCCCTCCGAGCACCCCATTTCCCCACACCTCTCCACCGCTTCTCCCCCTCACACCACCCCCTCTCGTGCACCGCCTGGAGGGCGGAGCCTTCGCCGTGAGAACCCGGCCGTCCGTGGGTCTCCTCGAGCTCGCCGTGTCCGAGGTAGACGACGACCACGGCCAGGCCGTGCTGGCCTCCCTTTCTCTCCTCTCTGGCTCGCATCCTCTTCTCCATTACCGCCTCACTCACCCGGTCCCTTTTCCCCTCTGGTTCGTGCCCAGCAGCGACGCAGAGGACTCGCCGGAGTTAGAGCACGGCCGCGGAGGAGGAGCTCCTCGCCGTCGCCGATTGGAACCACCTCAGCACGCGCCGCTCGTCCCCACGACCTTCCCCGAGTCGCCGCCGTCGATCTGCACCCTCACCGCCGTCTCCCGAGCCTCGAGGTGAGCTCTCCGTGCACCTCGCCGTTGCCGGAGCCACGGCGCCGCCCGATTTTGGGTCGCCGCCGGTGCGCTCGCTCACGGCCGTTGGATCTTGATCCAACGGCAACTTACCGCTTCGCGCGATTAGGCGCTGACGTGCGGGCCCCGCACGTCAGATTTAAATGAATCCCGCGCGCGCACGCTGAGTCACTGACCAGTAGGCCCCACCCGTCAGGGTTTCAACATTATCCACCCAGGCAGTTAATTTTCGAATTTAGTTTTAATTTGAAATCAGTACTGGACCCAAACTTAGAAATTCCATAACTTTAGTTTTACAACTCCAAATGGAACAAATCAAACTGTTCTGGAAAGGTTATGAAATTATCTATCCAACCCAATTGGTTTCACTCCATTTGAATAAATAATAAAAATACATTATTCAAAATACCATAAAGGGTTTAAAATCTAAACTTGTTTGTTTCTGATGCTCTGTTAGTCCAAATGATTTAAGACCAATTTTATTAGTTCACATTTAGTCCTGGTTAGTCACCCCTAAGAGGATTTAATTTTTAGATCAACAGAACTTGACTAGTAGATAAAACTTGATTTTTAGGCCTCTGGATTCAAAACATTGTGTAGGGAATTTGGTAACTCCAATGGATCTAAATCCAATTGTGTCATATTCTACACATCAGTAGCTCTCTGTAGAATTTTAGTTTGTATTTTTGTGACCAACAGAACTTAAGTTATGTAATTAAACTTGTTCAACTAGTTTCTGCCCCAATTAGGAAATAAATGGATAAGGACTAATTCAATTAAATTAAAGCCAAATTGTTTTGTTTGATAGATGAAGTGGCTATTTAGAGCATTTAAGATTGTATTGTTGTGATAATTGGTTGAGTAGGTTAGTGATTGTTTGTATTTGCTTGATTGTGTATTAGACGAGAGCGTTGTCGAGTACATCGAGGAGGAAGGATTTGTGGAACCTGAAGACCAAGACCAGGATCACTTTGCCGAGCAAGGCAAGCTACTCTCTGAGCTTGCACATAACTTATGCATCTAGATTTACAAAGTCCTTTTTCAAAAGCAAAGGTTTATAAAAATCCTTTTTCAAAAGTATACCTAAGTTATTTTGCCACCCTATATAGAAATATATGCTAAAACTATAGGATGGGAAAAACCAACATTGTTTTATTCAAAACTCCTTTGAAAACCTTGTGTGGATACAAAACACCAAGATGTGGTGTTGAAATAAGGAAGTGGAGAAAGATGGTTTTGAGAAAAGCACATTGTGTCTTAGTACTTACGTCGATCAGCCGATACTCTGTGCGACCACATTTACCCACATATGGGAAAGGGCTTACTCATATAGTTTGCTCTTATTAGTATGGGACACTGCATCAACGGAGATGACTCCGTTATGCATGAGGGAATGGTTTGGTGACCTACCCCTGACCTGGGTCCTCGCTCAAACTCTATGAGTAGATAAGGAGGAGGATAGAAGGATGTCCCCTATACACCGCCAGATAAAACCTATGAGTCCTCACACTTAGATTCCGACGGGCTGGGTTAAGTGTCGATGGAAGGTATCATAGGGGCAGGATCCTATACTAGCATGAGCAAAGGACAGACTAGGATCGGTGACTCAACTTCGCATACCCCTGGTATGGCGAGACGTGGCAGACACGATGAGTTGTCGGATGGGTGTGGGAAAAGCGTGCTACCTCTGCAGAGGGTTAAAACTATTCGAATAGCCGAGTCCTCGGATATGGACAGTTGAAAGGCCCTACTTTGACCATGTGCAAGTTTTTGAAAAGGATTGTGTTTTCTAGAGAAAGGAAATTGGTGGAATGATCCATACACCTATGCCAACGGATTTGGTATGAGGACGTTGGAGACTTGGTACCATGAAGGACCTTGGTTGGGAAGAGGAGGAGTTTTGAAGAAACTAATGCTCAGGAGATACTAGGGATAGTTACAATCTTCTTACCTTCTTCAACAAAGATACATAGATGTTTTAAATAAATAAAAATGTGAAACTAAAAATGAGACTAGTGCACTCATGTTGGAGTAGTTTGCGAGTACATTTCAATGTACTCATACTAGCTTGTCTCTGGCTATTGTCGTAGCCAGACTTGGAGGAGTATTACGCCCAGGAGGAGTATGGCGACATCTACGCCAACTAAGGATCTTCTCAAGTCGACTGCCTGTCGGGTCATCGTTAGCTCTGGGATGTCTACTACGTTTAAGTTCCGCTGCTTATGTTGATTTGGCCCTAGAAGGCACCTGTGTAAGACTTGGTCTATATGACCTGTTATGTAAGACTTATTCCGGTATTGTAATGGATGTAAACTTTGGTATTCAGTTCGGATTATGTGCAACGACAGACTGATCACGGGATCGTTGTGTTAAGCATAATCGGGTATTTCGGACAGCTAGTCCGGGGTCCCCACAGACCTGGTATCAGAGCCATCTCGACTTTAGAAACCTTAGTATAGCATGGTCGCTAGGTAGGAGTTACAAAAGTTAAATTCTAAAGAAATAAAGGAATGAAGTATTTTCGAAAAGTGCTTATCTCTCATCCTCTTACTTCTGCAAAATTCTACCCTTACTAAATATTAAGTTTTCCCTTATATATTAAAACTTAAAATTTTGCTCACTTGCTGCCTCACTACATTTGAAATTTTGATACACTCGTCATCACACTAACTTAAAAACTTGACTTAAAATTGTAGATGGCACTCCACTTCACCGAGTTTGTTCAGCTCGAGAAGGACGGCACGTTGATGTTCGAGAAGGACCTGTTCGAGTTGACCAAGCTGTTAGGTCGTCCCACTCCTGAGTTTAAGGGAGCCCAGGTGGACACTCCCGGCAACGGGAACCTGTCCTGGTTGGTCGAGTCGTCTGTTCGCGGGAACATCAAGTCCCCCGGATCCAAGACACTCATCTTTACCACCATGGATGTCCACTGGGACGACGGACTGTGTCGTTCCATGGAGCGGATGCTATCCCGGCTTTGTGAGGAGCACAAGGCGGAGTTGGTGAACTCTCGTTTCCAGTTCTACGGGAGACACACTGTCGACGGACACCCTATTCAGTCCCCTCTACACCCGACATTCGGAGAGTATATCTTGGACATGGAGATTATGCTCTTTCGCACCCAGGAGGATCTGAGGTGCGCTAGACTTCGGTCTCACTTTGAGCGCCTCTCGCTCAAGGAGAGTCGCGAGAGTGAGGCACAGCTGAAGGAGGAGAAGGTCGCTCTTCTCAAGAAGAGGACCCAGATGAGGAAGACCATAGCGAAGCTCCGCAAGCAGGTGGCAGAGCAGGACGAGCTGATCGATGATTTGGAGCTCCGTACTGACGAGATGGAGGAGGAGGGCGAGGATCTCCGCAAGGAGAACAACGCTTTCCTCAGTGACGATGACGACTATCTGGAGGAGATGGACTATGAGCAGGAGGATGACGAGGAGGAAGACCCCGAGGAGCCACCCTACCAGTCCGACGCTGACGTATCCGAGCCTGAGGTTCCACCTCAGTAGGCGAGTGACTTGAGTACTACCGCAGGATTAGGTCGACCCCCTATCGCTAAACTAGTAGGAGTAGTAGTTCTTTTGGAGAACTTGTACCATGTGCCTTAGCTAAAAAGCAAGGATGTAAGCTTGATGTGATGAACCCTTTGATGTGATGCTTGTGCTATGTCAGTGTGCTAGTCTTGTTAGTCTATGAAAAGTATTTTTCACATAATCCTTAAGTAATTCACCACTATGCGAAACCAACCTTTCTCCCCTTAGTCAGACTTTTGTCTTGCCCTTATACCCGGTGTTCTTCAGGATGGTGGACACTCGTCGCTCCAACCCGGATGGAGGACCACCACCCCCACCGGAACCAACCACCGCCCAACTTCTTGCGCTTATCATGGAGGAACGCCAAGCTGCTCGGGCAGAGCGTCAAGCTCATATCGCTGCCCTGCAGCAGATCGCTGCCGCACACAACAACAACAACAACAACAACAACCACCACAATGGCAACGGCAATGGTGAAGGAAATCAGCGATCCACTTTGAGTGACTTTCAGAAGACCAACCCACCCACCTATTCCAAGGGACTTCACCCACTAGAGGCCGATGATTGGCTTCGCACCATCAACAACAACCTAGAAATTGCTGCCGTAGGAGAACCTGAGAAGGTGCTTTATGCAACCCACTACCTTGCTGGACCTGCACGGTCTTGGTGGGAAGCTACCAAGGCTCTCCAGCAAGCCGGTCATGCTATCGGCTGGGCAGAGTTTCAGGAGAAGTTCCGCAAGAAGCACATACCCGGCGGACTTATTGAGAGGAAGAAGGACGAATTCCGCAGGCTGCGGCAGGGAAGCAAGGATGTGGTCGGATACCTGGATGAGTTTACGGACTTATCCCGGTACGCTCCTGATGATACTGACACCGAGAGGAAAAGGATGGAGCGTTTCATGGATGGGCTCCATGATGAACTGCAGTGTGCCCTGGTGATCCACGACTTCCTGGACCTGGAGTCACTGGTGGACAAGGCTATTCAATTGGAGACCAAACGTAAAACTATGTTCGAGAGTCGCAAGAGAAGGATGATGGCCAAGGAAGGTTCGAGCAGTCAGAAGCCTCGTACCTTTCCACCAACCCCGAAACCAGCTTATCGACCACCACAACCTACACGCCCCAATTTCCCTACTCGTCCCAACAACCCAAACCCAAACACCCCCAGCAACCCAAACAGCTTCAACCGCCCCAACAACCCTACTCGCCCCGGAGGAAACCCCAACAACTTCAACCGCAACGCCAATGTTGTCTGCTTTGACTGTGGCGCTAAGGGCCACTACTCCAGAGAATGCCCCAATCCCAAGAAGAATGGTCCGCGCCCCGATACAACAACACCGAACAATGGCCAAGGCCGTAATGGGAACGGCAAGAACCCCGCACCTCGCGGGAATACTGCTGTTGCCAAGGGACGTCTGCACCACATCAATGCAGAGGAAGCCATGGAAGCGCCGGATGTTGTGCTGGGTACGTTCCTTGTCAACTCGGTACCTGCAACTGTTCTGTTTGATTCTGGTGCTACCCATTCCTTTGTTACCCAAGAGTTTGTTGCTAAGGGAGGTTTAGTCGGGAACCTTTTACCCAAACCCATGATCATCCAAATCCCAGAATCCACCATAGATACCAAGTCGTATTGCCCGGACGTTTCCCTTGAGATCCAGGGGGAAAAGTTCCTAGTCGACTTAATCATTCTAGGAACCCAAGGTATAGATGTTATACTGGGTATGAATTGGCTAGCCAAGTACCGTGGTCGAATTGACTGCGCCAGAAGAGCTGTATCCCTCACCACCGACAAAGAAGTAGAAGTGGAGTATGTGTCCGAAACCAGTCGACCCCGACCAGGATGCCATGAGGGCATAGCCAGACCCACCCTAGATGAGATCCGTGTTGTTCACCTGTTCCGAGATGTTTTCCCTGAAGAATTGCCTGGTATGCCGCCAGACCGGGATATTGAGTTCATCATTGAACTTATCCCCGGAACAGCTCCTATATCCCAGAGGCCTTATCGGATGAATCCGGAAGAACTGGTTGAGTTGAAGAAGCAGTTAGCAGATATGCTCAGCAAAGGACTTATTCGCCCAAGTGCTTCACCCTGGGGATCACCCATTATTTTTGTGGATAAGAGGGACGGTACCACACGCCTGTGTGTGGATTATCGCAAGTTAAATGATGTGACCATCAAGAACAAGTACCCCCTTCCAAAGATCGAGGATCTGTTCGATCAAATGAACGGAGCCCGAGTCTTTTCCAAAATCGATCTTCGGTCAGGATATCATCAGTTAAAAATCCGAGAGACAGACATCCCCAAGACTGCCTTCACCACCCGCTACGGTTTATTTGAATACACCGTAATGTCCTTTGGTCTGACCAATGCCCCAGCCTATTTCATGAATCTCATGAACAAGATCTTCATGGAGTATCTTGACAAGTTCGTGGTAGTTTTCCTCGATGACATCCTTATTTACTCCAAAACCGAAGAAGAGCATGCTGAACATCTGCGTCTAGTTTTAGCAACCCTCCGAGAACACCAGTTGTATGCCAAGTTTAGCAAGTGTGAGTTTTGGCTCAGTGAAGTAGCATTTCTCGGACATGTTGTGTCCGCGGGAGGAATTTCTGTTGACCCAGAGAAGATCCAAGCCATTGTGAACTGGGAAGCCCCAACTAGTGTGACTGAAATCCGAAGCTTTCTCGGATTAGCGGGTTACTACCGCAAGTTCGTTGAAGGATTCTCCAGTTTAGCCAAACCCCTGACCCAACTGCTGAAAAAGGACAAGAAATTTGAATGGACTCAGAAGTGTGAAGAGAGTTTCCAGGAATTAAAGAAGAGGTTGACCTCCACCCCTGTCCTGATTATGCCAGACGTCACCAAGAGTTTCGACGTGTATTGCGATGCATCACGCCTCGGACTTGGTTGCGTTCTGATGCAAGAAGGCAAGGTGGTATCGTATCTGTCTCGGCAGTTGCGACCACATGAAGAGAATTACCCAACCCATGACCTGGAGTTAGCCGCTGTTGTTCTTGCTCTGAAAACATGGCGCTCCTATCTTGCGGGACATCGTTGCGAGGTCTATACGGATCACAAGAGCTTGAAGTATATCTTCACCCAGAAGGAGTTAAACCTGCGACAGAGAAGGTGGATGGAATTAATCAAGGGTTATGATATTGGTATCCATTACGACCCAGGGAAGGCTAATGTAGTTGCCGATGCCCTTAGTCGCAAACCCTGCACCCTGAATGCCCTGATCCAAGCAGAACAACCAGCCCTGTTCAGAGAGTTCAAAGATTTTGGACTAGAGCTTGTTAGCCATGGATATCTTGCCAACTTAGAGTTAACCCCAACCTTGATGAGCCAAATCAAGGAAGCCCAGAAAGGTCATGAGAGTATAGAAGGAATCAAGAAGAAGATTTCTCTCGGTAAAGCACCTGGTTTTACCGAAGATGCTGAAGGAGTGCTGAGATACCAGGATCGTATCTGTGTCCCCAGCATCACGGAGCTTAAAGAGTTAATCCTGAAGGAAGCCCACGAGACCCCCTATTCGATCCACCCTGGCGGAACCAAAATGTATCAAGACCTTCGTGAGAAATTTTGGTGGCACGGAATGAAGCGAGAGATTGGTGTTTTTGTAGCCAAGTGTGATATCTGTCAGCGAGTCAAGGCTGAACATCAGCGACCCGCTGGATTGCTTCAACCCTTGAAAATTCCCGAGTGGAAGTGGGATGAGATTGGAATGGATTTTATCACCGGACTTCCGAGGTCCAACAGAGGCCATGACTCAATTTGGGTCATCGTTGATAGACTGACCAAGGTTGCCCATTTCATTCCCGTCCATACCACCTATCGGGGAAATCAGTTGGCAGACCTGTATATTTCCAGAATAGTAAGCCTGCATGGTGTGCCTAAGAGGATTGTGTCGGATAGAGGCACACAATTCACCTCAAGGTTCTGGAAAGCCCTACACGAAGCCCTCGGAACCAAGTTAGCATTTAGCACAGCTTATCATCCCCAGACCGGAGGCCAAACTGAAAGAGTGAACCAGATATTGGAGGACATGCTTCGCGCGTGTGTTCTATCCTATGGATCCAAGTGGGAAGATTGTCTTCCATTTGCAGAGTTCTCCTACAATAATAGTTACCAGTCTAGTCTGCAAATGGCCCCTTTTGAAGCCCTTTACGGAAGGAAGTGTCGTACACCCCTGAATTGGTCCGACACCGGAGAAGGCAAATTGTTTGGACCAGATACCCTCCGAGAGGCTGAGGAACAAGTCCAATTTATTCGTGAACGTCTTAAAACTGCCCAATCCCGTCAGAAGAGTTACGCTGATCCCAAGCGCCGTGATGTCACCTTCAGTGTCGGAGATTATGTCTATCTCCGGGTGACACCTCTTAAAGGAATGCAACGTTTCCATGTCAAAGGAAAATTGGCACCAAGATATATTGGACCCTTTAAGATCCTTTCCCGTCGTGGTGAAGTGTCTTATCAACTGGAGTTGCCTCAAGAGTTAGCGGATTACCACGATGTCTTCCACATTTCGTTGCTCCGGAAGTGTCTTGAAGTTCCGGACCAGCCTGATGTTTTCAAAAACATCGACCACCATTCCATCGACCTAAATCAAGATCTGACTTATCGTGAGCAACCCATCAAGATTCTCGACGAAGATGTTCGCCTCACCCGTAGGCGAGCAATCAAGTTCTACAAGGTTCAGTGGACCAACCACTCTGAAGATGAAGCCACGTGGGAACGTGAGGACTATCTTAGAAGTGAATTCCCGAACCTCTTTAGTACCCAGACTTAGCAAATCTCGGGACGAGATTTATTTTAAGGAGGGGAGGATTTGTAACATCCCAAATATTAAATATGAAAGATTATGCAAAAATGTGGGCCAACAAAAACTTTTCTTACAAAACCAGCATGTGTTTAATTCTTGATTATTGTTATCATACATTGCTTGCTATGTTGTTAAACACCTAACTCCAATTACCAAATTTGAAGAATACAAAATAAACTTAACAACATTCCAAAACTATAAAACTATGTGACACATGTCACAATATTTTTCCAAAAATAAGAAACTTACTTTATTTTCTCAAACCAAGGTTAGTGAGGAATAATTCCAAAGACCACACCATTGGGTTTCCACAAACTATTCCCTTTCAAATTTCAAATTCAAAACCTCAAATTCAAATTAGAAATTCATTATTGAAATATTTCCAAATATTTCAAAAAGACTTTGTATCACTTACCAATAATGTATTTAGCCTAGATCCTAAGTTTGGAACCAAAAGAATTAAGCAAGGTATGAAAATTAAATAGCCAAAATGCCTACTGTTTTGGTTCAGGAAATTCAACAAACACCTTCTGTGCATCGTGTGTTCTTCCCAAAACCGAGCCAAACCATGGATCAATCCGAGCAATGTGTTGTGTATTCGTCGAATTGAGGCCTCCACTGCTTTCCCCTCTTCGCCACGATCACGCCGCACGCTGGAGGGAGCCAAATGGTCGCCGGAGTCGCCGTGGAGGAGCTGGCGACAGCGTCGGCCATGCGCACGTCGTCGTGTCGGCACAGTGGCCGCGGCGACGCCGCGCCGTGCCGGCCGCGCGGCTGCCTCTCTCTCCCTCCCTCACCCCTCTGTCTCCTCGCGCAGCAGCAGCCCGCACCGCAGCCGCCAGCAGCCCGCAGCCACGCCGCGACAGCCACGCCGCGACGTGCACGCCGCGCGCCGCCCGTGCGCTCTCACGGCCGGGCCAAAATCCCGAGCACGCCCGAGCGCGCCACGCCACCCCACCTTGCCCGTCTGGTTCCCCGAGCATCCAGCAGCGTAGCCGCACCCCTCCACCGGCCTACGGCGAGCTCGCACGACCGCGGGTGCCCTCTGCACCGCGTCCACCGTGCGCCGCCCGGCCGCTATAAAGCCCCCCTCCGAGCACCCCATTTCCCCACACCTCTCCACCGCTTCTCCCCCTCACACCACCCCCTCTCGTGCACCGCCTGGAGGGCGGAGCCTTCGCCGTGAGAACCCGGCCGTCCGTGGGTCTCCTCGAGCTCGCCGTGTCCGAGGTAGACGACGACCACGGCCAGGCCGTGCTGGCCTCCCTTTCTCTCCTCTCTGGCTCGCATCCTCTTCTCCATTACCGCCTCACTCACCCGGTCCCTTTTCCCCTCTGGTTCGTGCCCAGCAGCGACGCAGAGGACTCGCCGGAGTTGGAGCACGGCCGCGGAGGAGGAGCTCCTCGCCGTCGCCGATTGGAACCACCTCAGCACGCGCCGCTCGTCCCCACGACCTTCCCCGAGTCGCCGCCGTCGATCTGCACCCTCACCGCCGTCTCCCGAGCCTCGAGGTGAGCTCTCCGTGCACCTCGCCGTTGCCGGAGCCACGGCGCCGCCCGATTTTGGGTCGCCGCCGGTGCGCTCGCTCACGGCCGTTGGATCTTGATCCAACGGCAACTTACCGCTTCGCGCGATTAGGCGCTGACGTGCGGGCCCCGCACGTCAGATTTAAATGAATCCCGCGCGCGCACGCTGAGTCACTGACCAGTAGGCCCCACCCGTCAGGGTTTCAACATTATCCACCCAGGCAGTTAATTTTCGAATTTAGTTTTAATTTGAAATCAGTACTGGACCCAAACTTAGAAATTCCATAACTTTAGTTTTACAACTCCAAATGGAACAAATCAAACTGTTCTGGAAAGGCTATGAAATTATCTATCCAACCCAATTGGTTTCACTCCATTTGAATAAATAATAAAAATACATTATTCAAAATACCATAAAGGGTTTAAAATCTAAACTTGTTTGTTTCTGATGCTCTGTTAGTCCAAATGATTTAAGACCAATTTTATTAGTTCACATTTAGTCCTGGTTAGTCACCCCTAAGAGGATTTAATTTTTAGATCAACAGAACTTGACTAGTAGATAAAACTTGATTTTTAGGCCTCTGGATTCAAAACATTGTGTAGGGAATTTGGTAACTCCAATGGATCTAAATCCAATTGTGTCATATTCTACACATCAGTAGCTCTCTGTAGAATTTTAGTTTGTATTTTTGTGACCAACAGAACTTAAGTTATGTAATTAAACTTGTTCAACTAGTTTCTGCCCCAATTAGGAAATAAATGGATAAGGACTAATTCAATTAAATTAAAGCCAAATTGTTTTGTTTGATAGATGAAGTGGCTATTTAGAGCATTTAAGATTGTATTGTTGTGATAATTGGTTGAGTAGGTTAGTGATTGTTTGTATTTGCTTGATTGTGTATTAGACGAGAGCGTTGTCGAGTACATCGAGGAGGAAGGATTTGTGGAACCTGAAGACCAAGACCAGGATCACTTTGCCGAGCAAGGCAAGCTACTCTCTGAGCTTGCACATAACTTATGCATCTAGATTTACAAAGTCCTTTTTCAAAAGCAAAGGTTTATAAAAATCCTTTTTCAAAAGTATACCTAAGTTATTTTGCCACCCTATATAGAAATATATGCTAAAACTATAGGATGGGAAAAACCAACATTGTTTTATTCAAAACTCCTTTGAAAACCTTGTGTGGATACAAAACACCAAGATGTGGTGTTGAAATAAGGAAGTGGAGAAAGATGGTTTTGAGAAAAGCACATTGTGTCTTAGTACTTACGTCGATCAGCCGATACTCTGTGCGACCACATTTACCCACATATGGGAAAGGGCTTACTCATATAGTTTGCTCTTATTAGTATGGGACACTGCATCAACGGAGATGACTCCGTTATGCATGAGGGAATGGTTTGGTGACCTACCCCTGACCTGGGTCCTCGCTCAAACTCTATGAGTAGATAAGGAGGAGGATAGAAGGATGTCCCCTATACACCGCCAGATAAAACCTATGAGTCCTCACACTTAGATTCCGACGGGCTGGGTTAAGTGTCGATGGAAGGTATCATAGGGGCAGGATCCTATACTAGCATGAGCAAAGGACAGACTAGGATCGGTGACTCAACTTCGCATACCCCTGGTATGGCGAGACGTGGCAGACACGATGAGTTGTCGGATGGGTGTGGGAAAAGCGTGCTACCTCTGCAGAGGGTTAAAACTATTCGAATAGCCGAGTCCTCGGATATGGACAGTTGAAAGGCCCTACTTTGACCATGTGCAAGTTTTTGAAAAGGATTGTGTTTTCTAGAGAAAGGAAATTGGTGGAATGATCCATACACCTATGCCAACGGATTTGGTATGAGGACGTTGGAGACTTGGTACCATGAAGGACCTTGGTTGGGAAGAGGAGGAGTTTTGAAGAAACTAATGCTCAGGAGATACTAGGGATAGTTACAATCTTCTTACCTTCTTCAACAAAGATACATAGATGTTTTAAATAAATAAAAATGTGAAACTAAAAATGAGACTAGTGCACTCATGTTGGAGTAGTTTGCGAGTACATTTCAATGTACTCATACTAGCTTGTCTCTGGCTATTGTCGTAGCCAGACTTGGAGGAGTATTACGCCCAGGAGGAGTATGGCGACATCTACGCCAACTAAGGATCTTCTCAAGTCGACTGCCTGTCGGGTCATCGTTAGCTCTGGGATGTCTACTACGTTTAAGTTCCGCTGCTTATGTTGATTTGGCCCTAGAAGGCACCTGTGTAAGACTTGGTCTATATGACCTGTTATGTAAGACTTATTCCGGTATTGTAATGGATGTAAACTTTGGTATTCAGTTCGGATTATGTGCAACGACAGACTGATCACGGGATCGTTGTGTTAAGCATAATCGGGTATTTCGGACAGCTAGTCCGGGGTCCCCACACGGGTGAACTGCTTGAACTGGTTGTTCGACTTGGGCGCCTGAGCCCCGCCGAGGATGCAGGCCATCGCCCCCCTTGGGGCCTGATAGCCTCCATCTTCCTCGTCAGGGAGGTTGTTGTTCTTCTCGCCGGCGTTGGCCTGAGTGCCTGGCGGCCTCTGGTAGCCGTCATTGCGCCCGCCCCTGCCGTCTCTGCGGTAGCCACGGCCTCTGCCGCGGTTCCCGCTGCCTTCTTCGCGCTCGCGCTCCGTGCTCAACCTCTTGAGGTCGAAGCAGTTGTCTGTGGCGTGGCCGCGCCTGTTGTGGTAGACGCAGAACGGACGGTTGACCGCCTCTCTGTCGCCAGGCTCAGGGGAGCTCCTGCGGGCGCTCTTGGCGGCCGGCTCTGCTGATAGGACTGCAGTGGTCTTGCGCTTGGTCTCTTCGCGCTTCTTGTGGCTCTTGGAGCCTTCGGCCTGGTCGTCCGCCCGCTGGCTCATCTTGACGAAGAGGAGTCCCTCCTCAGCCTTGGCGCACTTGTCAGCGAGGTCGAACAGCTTCACCACAGAGGTGAGCTTGTCGTGAATGCCCAGCTTCTCGAGCATCCTGCGGTTCGTGACGCCCTCTCTGAAGGCGGCAATGACCTCCGTGTCGGGGATGTTCGGGATCTTGTTGCGCACTTGGCTGAATCGCTGGATGTACTTGCGGAGGGTCTCATCCTTCCTCTGCACCACAGCGCGTAGGTCGTTGTGGGTGAGCGCACGCTCGTACGTGCCCTTGAAGTTGGCGACGAACTGCCTTCAGAGCTCCTCCCAGGAGTTGATGGAGTCTTCAGGCAGGTTGAGGAGCCACGACAGCGCGGAGTCCCTGAGCGCGTGGGAGAACCAGTTGGCCATGACCTTGTCGTCTCCTCCTGCAGCCTGGATCGAGGTGGTGTAGAGCTGCAGGAACTCGAGGGGATTGCTCGACCCGTCGAAGCCCTTAGGGAGGGCTGGCCAGAACTTCTGTGGCCAAACGACGCGGCGCAGAGCGCGGGTGAAGGCCATGCAGCCGGAGGCATACGTAGCGGTTCCACCCTGGAGGGCTCTGCGGTTCTGCTGCCCCGCCTGGCCGAGTTCCTCGACGAGGCGGTTCTGGAGGTCCCTCCGGCGCTCCATCCCCACCCGCGCGTCAGGCGCGGTGCGCTGCACGATTTGGAAGTCGCGCGGCGAGGATGCGTGAGAGGGAGCCCTCTGCGCTGCAGCCGGAGGTGGTCCCGGCGGCGGCGGAGGCGCATCTGGTGCAGCCGTTCCCGCGCGGCCGGAGTGATGAACCAGAGAGCGCGACGGAGCGGGGCGCGTCGTCGCGACGTCGACGAGGTGGTGGAGGCGGTCGAGCCACTGGTCGTGGGCCTCTGCGCTAGGCCGGTAGCGGAGAAGCTCCTGGGCCATGAGAAGCGCGGTGTGCGGCGTGGGCTCTGGGCATCCCTGAGAAGACGCGCTATGGCGCCGAGATGGACGCGAGGACTCAGCGTCCTCGTGGTGCTCGGAGAGGTCCTCGTCGCCAAGCAAATTCATCAGCCGGCGCTGGGGCTTCAAACCATCCCGCTCTCCTGGCCGTTTGCGGTCTGGGGGCTGGGCATCTTGGGCCCCTTCCCAAGGTCGCAGGGGGGCTATCGTTTCCTCTTCGTGGCCATCGACAAGTTCACCAAATGGACCGAAGTTGAGCCAGTGCGCACCATACCAGCGGGGGCCGCGGTGAAATTCATCAGGAGCCTGGTCTGCCGCTTCGCGTGCCCAACCGCATCATCACTGACAATGGCTCGCAATTCACCAGCGGCATCTTCCGAGCCTACTGCGATAAGCTTGGCGTCAAGGTCTGCTTCGCCTCGGTGGCTCACCCACGTAGCAACGGTCAAGCCGAGCGAGCAAACGCAGAGGTCCTCAAGGGCCTCAAGACCAGGAGCTTCAACATCCTCAAGGGCCACGGCAAGGGCTGGATCGACGAGCTCCCTTCGGTGCTCTGGTCCATGCGCACAACTTCCTCAAGGCCTACAGGCGAAACGACGTTCGCCCTGGTCTACGGAGCTGAGGCAGTCCTTCCTGCGGAAATCAAGCATGGATCACCACGGGTCCATGCCTTCAAAGAGGACACCCAAGAGGGCCTCCACAACGACGACCTGCTGTTCCTCGAGGGACTGCGCCGTCAGGCCGCCCTCAGGGCGGTAGGGTACCAGCAAGACCTGCGACGCTACCACAGCCGCCATGTGCGCTCACGCACCCTTGAGGCGGGCGACCTCGTCCTCAGGCGAATTCTCTCCAGGGAAGGCCTCCACAAGCTCTCGCCGATGTGGGAGGGTCCCTACAGGGTCTCCCACGTCGCCAGGCCTGGCGCAGTACGCCTCGAGACCGAAGACGGCATCCCCGTCAAGAACCCGTGGAACATCGCGCACCTGCGCAAGTTCTACCCGTGATCATAGTCACGCCAGGCATTTTTTGTCTCTAGAGGGAAACTCACGGCTTGACCTCCAAGCTTCTCAAAGCTTCTCCCGAGGCCCAGCCCTCCGAGCTCTCCTGCAAATGAGCCCCCGCAGGCCGCAGTGAACCTCTGCCACTAATGGGTGGTCCCCATGCCTCGACATGGAAGGAACGTTAGCTTGGCAAACCCAAGTGTAATGAACCGATTTTCGTTCCAAGTGAACTTTGCGCTCAGGCGCCAATTTCGTTCCTAAGTGAACTATGCGCTACGGTGCCGCTATGTAATATTTTGGTGGTGAGTTTTATTCCAGCATTATTTTCTTTGTTGAAAATGGGCACTTATATCTCTCCACATGCGCACCTCGCGAGCGGGGGCTGAGTACGGTGCCAGTGCCTCAAATGACACACCAGCAGCACTGCAAAACCCAAGGATCCGAGCTCTGACTGGAGGGCAGGCCCGCACAAACACGCCATCTCTACAAAGGACCTTGGTACTCTCTCTCCTCGCAAGGAGCGCCTGAGGGGACCTATAAGCGCGCATTAGTCCCTTGTACCGTGCACAAGCGTTTGGGTTTGCCCCTCTAACATCTACAGAGAACAAGCGTCTCTACAAGCCTGAGGAGGCAGCAGGGAAAAACCCTTGAAAAGGACCTCCTCGCCAGGCTAAAAAACCTCTACAGGGCAAAAGCCTCGAGAAGCTAAGTCCCACTCCTGTGACTTGAGAGCCTTTTCTCCCCAAGCGCACGTTTGTCCCTCGAGCGATTTCGTTCTCCCTTGTGCTTCATGGGCTACTCGCACGTCAAAGGGGGGGCATCTGAGCATCGCGACTCAGGGCTCTTACCTCTCCAAGCCTTAAACTCCCCCCGGCCTTGCTGAGTCATGGCTCTAGCATACCGCAGCGGCGGAGTCATAGCGCGAAGAGATGGGTCCTAACGACGCAGAGAAAACTTAGACATGAAAACAAGGCAGAAAAGGCCTCTCGAGGGGCAAACAAGTTAACACAAATACGCTTAAAGAGTATACTACATGCCCAAAATATGCAGTGTCTGAATACAAAAACTATCTCAGATACAGGCGCTCAAAGGCGCGGTAATCAAGGCTCAAGCGGAGTCCGCGCCAGCGCGCTCCTCCTCCTCAGCGTCTTCCTCCTCGGTAGGGGCAGCCTCCTCCTCGCTGTCCTCCGCAGCCACCTCCGCACGCTTGAAGCGGTTGCAGAAGGCCTCGACTTGCTCGCGGAGGGAGTTGGAGACCCGCAAGGCCTCCCCGCCCGTGCGCGCCTCGGTCACCGTGGATAGGTCGAAGCCGGGCGTGAGGAGCCGGAGGTTGGTGAAGATGCGGTCGACAACCACCTCCAGAAGCTGGCGGCTCTCGACCTCAATCACCTCGCGGAGGTCGGCAACGGGGCTCTCGAGGGCCGTGAAGAGCTGGTCGAAGTAGACCAGGTACATGGCAGCATCGCCACGACCGCGAGCCTCAGTGAGTGGAGCGTCAGCGCCAAGCTGAGCTGCAAGCTCATTGCCTCTGGCCACCAGCGCCTGGAACATGCGCTCCCGCTGCTTCGTGAGCACGCGAGCCGCCTGCTCGGTGTCCACGGCTTCCGTCACCTGCTTGGCCGCCGAGCCCGCCTGCCCCTCCACGTCCTTGACGAGGGCGTCCAGCTCCAGGACAGCCGCCCTGCGACCCTCCTCAGCCTGGCGATAGGCATCCTTGGCGCGCTGGAGGCGGACCTCGAGCTTGGAGTTGGTTTTCTCCAGCTCCGCGATCCGCTTGGCATCAGCGGTGTGCTTGGCCTTGAAGCGGTCCTCCTGCTTCTTGGCCTTGTCGCAGTACTCCTTGGAGGTGGTCCGCCTGAATTCCTTCTCGCGCTCTGCGAGGGCCGCCTCCGCCTCCATCTTCTTCTCGGCAAACCGCTGCTGGAAGCGCTCCAGGGTTTGCTTCTGGGCGGTGATATTCTCGTCATGCCTCTGGAGTGCCTGGGCCAGGTCCCCCTCGCGCGCCTCGAGCTCTTCGCGCTTCGTGGCCAGCTCGCCCTCCGCCTGGAGCCGTTGCTTGTCCCACTGCTCTACCCCAACGAAGAACCACCGCTGGCGGAAGTCGTCCACCTTCTTCGTCACCGAGGTGATGGCCTTGCCCTCGCTCCACGACATGGGGATGTAGACGCTCCCCATGTCGTCCACGATGCGGAATGAAACGCATCCAGAGCGCTCGTTCTTCGCCGTGCTCCGGAGCGCGTAGAAGCACCGGAAGAGATCCACCGTGGGCTCCAAGCCAAGATACGCCTCGCAGAGGTAGGCAAAGATGGCGAGGATGAGCACGGAGTTGGGGTGGAGGTGCAGCAGGTGGATTTGGTAGAAGGCCAGCACCGCCTCCAGGAACGGAGAGAAGGGCGGCACCAGTCCCGCCGAGACGCAGTGCTGGAAGACCGGGAAAAACCCTCGCGGGCGTTTCCCGTGCGCCGCGGGCTTGAGCGCGGTGGCACCGTGCTCGTTGGTCCGCTCCGCCACCAGGAAGCGGACCTTGTCGAGGGCCTTGTCGTTGACGCGCACGCCAAGCAGTGCCGCGCCGTGCGCGACCTCGGCAGGCGCTGCTTGCGAAGAAGACCCCGCGGCCGCCTTGCCCTTGTTCTTCGCCGGACTCATCGTCGGAAGAAAGGAGGGTGCGGCGCGAGGAGAAGCTGGAGAAACTGGAGAAGAAGGCGCCGGAGAGCAGGAGCGGAGAGCTCGGTGCGGATGGCGTCTGCGAGAAGAAGTGGGAGTAGTAACGGCTCCCTGCCCCGGCGCGGAGACTTTATGTCTCGTCGAGGAGCAGTTACCGGGGCGTAGTGGGGCCCCCCACGACGCATGTCCCACATCGTGCGCAACCGTTGCTCGCCGGAGTGACGCGTGGCTTGGCCAGGCCTGCAGGATTGGCCCCACGACGCTTCGCCTAGACCCAACGGGCCTCGTCGTGCCCATCGCGGGCCCGGGGGCTACTGTCGGCCCAGTAAGGACCGGGGTATGCACGGCCCACTCCCTACAGGCCTCGCCCGCGAAGATCTTTGACGAAATGATTAAGGACCAAGATACCGCTTGGAGAGACCCTCGAGAGACATCTCCGCTCGAGGGCCTGAATAGGACGCCAGGGCCTGAAGAGGACCCTGCGCTTCAAGAGACTCCCCAGGCACAGCCCGCCTGGAGAGAAGTCAGCAGGAAACCCCTCCACAGGCGACCAAGGCCCTGTGGAGACACTTCGCGGCTAAGCAAGCGCTGCAGGACGCACATGGCCCCTGCGGAGGCCGCAGGGTGACGCGAGCATCCCAGTTGCCGTTCTGGTGATAAAGGAGTCAACAAAGCCGCACCGCCTGCGGCAGGACAGCCAGGACTTTCCTCTTTGGTGATAAAGCGGCTGGACGGCGCAACGCTCCAAGAGGATCGTCATCGTGGGCTCCACCACGACCTCTGCTGCGCCTGCAAGCCGCTCTGCACCGCCTGCAACCTGTCGGCCACGGCGCGCTACTTTAGCCCGGATGGACCGCGTCCATGGACGGACGAGCTGCGGTGGACTCCCGCTCCTCCACGAGACTGGCGTGTGGGAGCCCACCAGCACGAGGATGAAGCCCAGGACGCCTATAAAAGGAGCAGGAGCTCCACCATAGAAAGGGATCGATCGATCGCCCGATTACCTAACCGCGCAATCGCACCCTGAGCACATAGGATAGCCAGCTCCTGAAGGAGGAAGACGACCATTGTGTCCCTCTCCAGGCACGAACCTGCCTCAAGAGAGCCTTCGGCAAGCTCATTGTCCTGTAACCTTCACAGTGCAATACAGACAAGCAGGAGTAGCGGTTTTACCTCCTCCTGAGGGCCGTGAACCTGGGTACGGGCTGGTGTCTATCTCTGGCGTGACAGTTCTTCTCCAGGCCCGGCGAGCACCGTCGTCGTGCCTCTCGAGAGTTGTTAGACCTCCGTGTTCAGTCCCCCCCTTCGAACCTCTCTTCAGGGCGAGACTACCCCTGTTACGTGGGAGTCACTCCTCGACAGATATAACCCTTATATGATGCAAATATGAATGAAATATAAGTAATACAATGCAAAGTTCATGTATGCATTTTACATGCATCAAGTGCCTAGTTTTACCCATATGGGCTTTGAAAAGTTGCTTTTTCTATTCGGGGATTTTATTCCAGCACGAATCTGTGCACGGTATGATTTTTCATTTATATTCTGTAACTCCAAATGAACTGAAATTTGAACTGTAGTTGCTACTTTTTTCCCTCTGTAAGCATGAATTTTTTTCAGATTTTTTGGACATATTTAAGTAGGGTAAAAAATGTGTTTTGCGGCTGCTATTTTTCTGGACAGATTCTGTCCCATTTTGTTTTATGCATTCTTTGAGCTTTCAACTTGAATCTTTTTGATCCAATTGAGTTTATTAGAAGGAATACAACACTATAAAATTTCTGGACATGTTTCTTATGTTTGTCTAAGGATTTCATACAGCAAGCAATTCTATTGTTTTGTGCCTGCTAATGTCACCCCACAGAAAAGAAATGGGAGAAACGGTGTTTTGAAGTTTTTTCACAGGGATTAGAGGAGATGCACCAATAGATATCCAATGATGGTGAAAACATAAGCTTGGGGATGTGAAGACAACCCCACTGAACCAACATACTCTCTGTTTGCACACGTCTAACTTCTGTTTTTCGTTCATTGCACTTTATCGCATAAACTTGGAGCGTTTTTGTTCTTTTTGTTATTTTTTGGTTTGAGACCACCACTTTTTATTTATAATATGAGAGAGATACTGGAAGTTTGGGTTGAATTAAGTTGGATGCTATGAAAATATTAGGAAGAGGATGTTTGAGTTGATTTAAAAAAATACGTATAGTTGCATGCTTCATATGCTTTGTAATGAGTATTAATTTGCAAGTGTTTTATCAAGAGTTATTTCTTTTTCATGTGTTATATGCTGAATGATGCTTTACTTTGTTTAGCATGGAATGATTAGCTCTATGACACTTATGCATGCATGTAGATGGTCAACTTTCTCCCTCTTGCTAGCCCAAAAACTCCAACAAGTAAAACACTTGTTTTCCAACACATTCAACCAAAGCTTTTCCAGTGAGTCCACCATATCTACCTATTAGCTAATATGCTATTTAAAGTATGTTTACCATGTTATATTTTTTTATCTATGCTTCCAAATTAAAATACTTATGTTATTGGGATTGTTATGGGTAAAGTTGGTTCAGAAGCTCTCAAGAGCTTGATGCACACGTTACTTTTATTGCACTTAATAAACTTGACCCATTGTGATTAAAATTATGATGTTTTGGGCTTGACAAAGGTCTTTGGTTGGGAGTTAACTCATATGTGTTGTCACATGGCAAGCATTCAACGTGTTCTTTATCTCATTTAAGTTGATATCATGTGCTTTTGTCTATGGATGCCTAACATTGCAGGAAATGAAGATGGAAACTCGGTAAGTTTAGGAAGTGATTATAAATGGCTAGAAAGACTCACCGGGCGGCTAACCCAAGCCATGTGGCCCATGGTAAAAATTTGCAGCGTACCCATAGTGGAGGAATCTATGACACATCTCAACAGAAAAAGCATTTACAAGAAAAAAACATTAGTAAAAGAAAGAGATGTTGAGATGTCCACTGTATGCCCTCTTTGTCATTCGAACATGGGCTCGTTCTATGTTCTGGGGCAAGGGGTACTCCGAGAGTAAACTCTTTATGATGCTATTATTGCTTGAATGACTGTAACCTACACTTGCTTTGTGGCCCAAGTTGAGTAGCCAGTCCGAGATGTTTTTGTTTTCAAGGGGCATGAGACATTCAACCTATACTTTGTCAAGCACATAACTCATATTTGCTTTCACTTTCAACTATTAATCACTAAAGATGCTATGATAGGGGTAACGAGAACTTCACACCAATGGACACCACATGGCAGACATTAACTTAAGTTGAAGCATTTGAAAGCTAGATGATACTCTTGCATGTTATTCCTCTACTTATTTATCTATCATTTCAAAGTGTCCAACTTTTATATTCAGATTTCTATAGGAATACTCTAAGACCAATATAGGATATCTTTTACTTTTCAGTTATGCATTCATTTGGTCCATAGAACTTTTCTTCCATGTTACACTTTGTGAATTATCATTGAACATCTTTACCTTGAATAATTGATATCTCTTGATAATATATCTTTTATGTTGATACTCCTTATTGATGCACGTGATGGTGTTGTTGGGAAACCCCAAGAGGAAGGTATGATGAGTGCAGCAGCAAGTTTCCCTCAGTTATGAAACCAAGGACATTATCGAACCACTAGGAGATGAAGATGCTTTTGAAGGTGTCAACGGCGCCCGAAAAGAGCTGTTGCAGGGATGTCCTGACGGTTGACCTGGAACCTGCACACAACACAAGCAAGATACTTTGCCCCAACTTAACAGTGAGGTGTCAATCTCGCCGGCTTGCTGTAACAAAGTATTAGACGTATAGTGTGGAAAATGATGTTTGTTCGTAGAGAATGAAAGAACAGTGTTTGTAGTGGGTTGTATTGTCAATGTAAAAGAATGGACCGGGGTCCACAGTTCACTAGTGGTGTCTCTCCTTAAATAAATAATAGCATGCATGCGGGTAAACAAGTTACAGTTGGGCAATTGACAAAATATAGAACCGCATAATGATGCATATACTTGTCATGGTGTCTAGTATGGGATTCATTTGGGCATTACAACAATATACATAGACTGTTCCAACTGCATCTGTGACTAATAATCCACCTTCTGGTTAACGTCTGTACCCCTTTCAGTATTAAGTTGCAAGCAACAGATTATTGCATTAAGCAAAGTGTGTAATGTAAGTAACACAATTATCCTTGGACAAAGCATTACTGTTTTATGCCTAGTAGAAACAGTACATCCACAACCTTAGAGGTTGCAGTCACTCCCCCAGATTAAATGGAGACATGAACCCACTATTGAGCATAAATACCCCCTCTTGGAGTCACAAGCATCTACTTAGCCAGAGCATCTACTAGCAACGGAGAGCATGCAAGATCATAAACAACATACACATGATATATTATGAAGCAAATGACATAGTACTCAATATTCATCGGATCCCAGCAAACACAACATGTAGTATTACAATAAGATGATCTTGATCATGATAGGCAGCTCACAAGATCTAAACATGATAGCACAACTAGAGGAGACAACCATCTAGCTACTGCTATGGACCCATAGTCCAAGGATGAACTACTCACACATCAGAGGCGGGCATGGTGATGTAGAGCCCTCTGGTGATGATTCCCCTCTCCGGCAGGGTGCCGGGAAGAGCTGCAGAACCCTCCCGAACTGGGGTTGACGACGGCGGCGGCTACGGGATGTTTCGTGGAAAAGTGCTCGGGTCTCTAGGGTTTTTCTGTCGGGGGGTATAAATAGGAGAAAGGGCGACGTCGCTTGGCGCCCGTGGGCTCCACATCATGTGGTGGCGCGACAGAGGGGGGAGCCGCGCCCCCATGTGGTGTGGCTAGCCTGTGGCCCCCCTCCTTCTCCTCTTCGGTGTTCTAGATGCTTCCGGGGAAAATAGGGACTTTGGCTTTTATTTCGTGCAATTCCGAGAATATTTCCTTAACAACTTTTCTGAAACCAAAAACAGCAGAAAAACAGAAACTCGCACTGTGACATCTTGTTAATAGGTTAGTCCCAGAAAATGCATAAAAGTGATATAAAGTGTATATAAAACATGTTGCAATTGGTATAATATAAGCATGGAACAAAAGAAATTATAGATACGTTTGAGACGTATCACTTATTAAGAATGAATCATTTGACTCTATGTAGCAATCATCTTTGATATCCTTTGATAGTAATAAAATTCCAAGTCCATGTTTAGTTTTATCACCTTCATACTCGGGGACGAGTATAGGTTAAGCTTGGGGATGTTGATGCATGTAAAATACATACACGAACTTTGCCTTTTATTACTTATATTTCAATCATATTTGCATCATATAAGGGTTATATCAATGTTTTATAATGATTTTGGGAATATTTCACAGTTTCCCTATTTATTTGCAATTATCCCTACACTGTCAAAAAATCCTTTTTTCTATATTTTGACGTTTCAAGGACCCAAACGACGTCCAAATGACCTGAAAGTTCGGGAACATCATTTTTTGGAAGGAAGAAGGAGTAGGATCCAAGGAAGCGCACAAAAGGAAGTCCGAGGACCAAAAGGGGTGGGCCCACGCGGCCAGATTCCTTGGCCGCGTGGAGCACCCCCTTTGATCTCCACGCCTCCGTCTTGACCTAAAAACGACTATAAAAATACTCCCCCGACGCCTTTCGGGAGAAGCGCCGCAGAAACAAAGAAACCACGAAACGAAGACCTGGAGCTGCAGATTGGAGGGGGAAAACTCCAGCGGGGCGCTGCCGGTGTGGTGTCCACCTTCTCCAACAACTCCTCCACCGTCTCCATGATGAAGAGGGAGTAGTCCACCCCTGGGCTATGGGTTTGTGGAAGTAACTTATGTATCTCTCCTCTCTCTTGAGCTTCACTGATTAGTGCCATAGGAGCTGCTGAACAAGATTATGGTCATCTATGTAATACCTTTGTGGTGGATCTCTTAAGTTGATATATGTTTGAAAGATTGCAATTGTTATGTCTATGTTATGAAAGTAGATGCATATTATGTACCCCGTTCCTATTTACTTGTTCTGATCAAACTTGTTATGAGGGCATATGAGGGGGAACGTGTGCATTAGTTGGAGTAACGGGGGGTGGGTTTGTGTTAAGTTGACAGCAATACTGTGATCCACTTGGGTTTTTACCTTACTTTGTTGCCTCACTAGGGATAAAGGAAATACCATGCTACCGGGGATGTGGGTGACATTGCTACATTCTCCATGACTAGATCTAGCATGTCATTGAACTTAAAGCTATACTCTGTTCTATCTTAATTACTGAGGTGTTATGATTTAGTTCGCATCTTGGTGGAGTATAAGAGAGGTTAATAACCAAAATATCTCTATGTTAGGATGTGATGCCCATACTATTAATAACTTGTCTTGTTGCAATCTCATATGTCAATTCATATGTTCCATTATCTACCACTATATAAAAGAGAGAGTGCATTTGTGAAACCATGAACCCCAGTCCATTTTTTATCATAAGAAACACCTTTCCAACACTTTATAAGCACTTTACATTTTCTGCCATTTAAAAATCCGAATATACAAAACCACTTTTATATCTTGCAAACACAATACAAAACGCAAAAACATCATCCATTATCATTTACACCATCCTTGCATATTTATTTATCATCATTGCATATTTATTTCTAGTTAGCATTTGTTATTTTCATATCTTTTACTCACACCTTGTGCTTGACAACCACTTGGTGAGGTTGAGGGCACAAAACAATTTACTTTGTTTTGCAGGTCTCATAAAGAAGGATAAGGAGACAACAGCTTTTGGTTAATTTCCCCGAGAGTTCGATATAAACCCTCTAGTCACCCTCGTGGGGAAAATAAGTCTTTTTCCTTACTATACAGTTTGCACTTGGAGTCTCAACCTAACCGTATACTTTTGACGCAAGTCATCTACGGTCATCAGCGGCTAACGCCTGGCTCAACACCTCTTTGGGTTCGGATGGACCTACTCGGAATTCTATTGCGCTCAAATTGGATTTGCATTTTCTGAAAACTGGTTGTAAATCTGTTACCCCTGTCCCTCAAGTCGAACATGCGATCACAGAACCTGTTGAGAGGCGCCCGCACTCCTTATTCACATCGCAGATAGCGTTTGACAGATGCATGAATTCTGATTCTTCATGGTCACACTTCTCTGGCTTGAAGTTTGGTTCGTTTGATCCTGTTACTCAACATCGCAGCTCCTCAATTCATACATCCGACAGTATCTCAATTGGAAAGTTTGCTCTCTCTTTTCTGGCAACTGTCAATCTAGCGCCATTTCCTCCTCTCGTTGGAAAACAGTTTAAAGCTGGCTTTAATGAGCTCATTATTAGGCGCGACATTTGTGAGCATATCCTTGATCTTTGGCAGGCAAGCTATTGTAAAGAGCATATTATGTTTGCCCTTAATTTATGTTGGATTCCTGATATTGAGGAGATTTTTAAATTAGTTGGCCGCTGCTCCGCTTGTGGTTTACCAGGACACACATATGTTCTTTGTCCTGGGCCCCCAGATTTCTACCCATTTGAAATGGTTTGCACCTACTGTATGGGCCAAGGGCACTGGGTCGTGGACTGCCCTTGGAAGATTTTTTGTTCCAAATGTAATTCGTTTGGACATCGAGGCCAACCCAGCTCTGATCCGTCGTATCTGGACCCCGAAAATTATTTGGAAGGTTGACACGGAGATGGATTACTCTGATTCTCGATCAACGAAAATTAGAACTGAAGATAACATTCCCCCACCAATTGATTTGATTCTGCCTGTGGTCGCTTCGCCTCCCAATACTGTTACTGTTTCAGAACCGGTCAATCCGGGGTTTCCCCCTTCTGAAGATACGATTCAGCGACAGGTATCTCCTACTACTCTGTCTACCCCTGCTACTTCCACTGTTGGTTTTCCTCCTCCGCCTCAGAGTTCCCCTTCGGCTCCCGATGTCGTGTCTCGAATCACGGACACCGAGGATGCGAGGCACCCCCTTTGTAGATTCGGTAGGGGCGCGAAGGAGGCTGGAAAAGTCTCCCGGGGGACGATCGTCGGTCAAGTTCCTCTCTCGCTCTCCGATCTCGATGTCGTATGCAAACAAGGAAAGCACACAGCGATCTACCCAGGTTCAGGCCGCCCGAAGGCTAACAGCCCTACTCCTACATGTCTGGATAGATGATTGGATCATGGTGTGGCTACAATGGTGTTTCCCGGCGAGGTACCCGGCAGTGTACTCCGACTAGAGGAAAGGTGAGGACAGATCCTTGCCCGGAGGAGATCACCTTCCTTTCCTTCCTCCTTCTAACCTAGCTTGGTGGTTGTCTTCTACCTTGGATCGCCGGTCGGTTCTTGGCTAGAGCTTGCTTACTCCTTAAGCTAGCTTGAGCCGGTCCTCCCTCCTCCATGCCCTTGGTCCTCCTTTTATAGGGAAAGGGGATACCACAGAGGTCATGCAAGGAGCGTGAGAGGTTCTTTCCGGGAAGCAACCCCTCTCCATGGTGGAGACGACGACGTGGCCTCTTCTCCTCCAAGTATCCGTCTTCGGGTGGTTGAGATCTCTGGCGCCTTTGGGGAAAGCGGCTGGCGCGGACTGACAGTGGGTAGGTGGTGTCCCCTGGCCGCGCCTTGCTTTCCAAGCCTTCAGGGGGCCTCTACCATCCTCTTGAAGGTGGTAGAAACCTTATATTCTCGTCGTACGGTCTTGTACCCGAGAGGGAGCACGGCCCTGCCGGGGACTCACACCCTCGGGGTCTTCGGTTCGTTCCGGGTCGCAGGAGGCCCCGGGGGTCCCGTGCACCCGGGATGTCTTGTATGGCGCGGGTGTGCCCGCCAGGCCTTGCGTCGAGTCTTGGCCTTGTTCATCCTTGTGCTGGGCCCACAGGCGGTGGACCCACTTATGCAGCGCTAGGGTAACCCCATGTTCCACAGCTGCGACAGTAGCCCCTGGGCATGGTCCCGGCGGCTTCGGTCTTATGAGACTGCCGGGGGCATGACCAAAAAAGTCAAAGTGGGTCCGGTGCCTGGTCGTCCTTGTGCTGCTGAGTGGGGCCCGCCGAGTTGAGGTAGAGGCGAGCCCCCGAGCCTTGTCGACTGAGTCGTGACGAACGTTGCGATTCATGCGGGTCTCGGACGTGGTCGTGTGCCCAACGGTTGGGTCGTGCCGAAGTCGGCACGACCCCTCGATCCCCGCGCCTGTCGGAGTGATGGGGCCGCGACGTGACGCGTGGGGTAGGCGGCTGGCCTTGACTTAATGGTTCCAGAGCGGCTGCTTTATCACCTTCGCCACTCTGCTCCAAGCCACTGCCTCCAACTCTCCGCCTTTCTCCACCGATTCCACTCCTCGCTCTTCTCACTTCCTCCGCCGCGGAGATCGACCCGCTCCGCCGTGTTTCGATGGCCCCGAAGAGGATCCGGCGAACGGTGGCGAAGAAGTCGGTCGGAGCAAATCCGGCGGCGGCGGCTTCGCCAAGGGTGATAAAGGCACTGCTGTCGCCGAGCAAGTTCTCCGATGAGGCGGCCATGGGAAACGTCCACCGCACCTTGACCTCGAGCTTCCGCGGGGCGGAAGGTGTAGCGTAGCCCGGGGACGGAGGAGAATACGTCGGCGGGGTAACCACCTTCCACATCTTCTCGACGATGGGGCTCCTGCCACCATTTTCCAAATTCTTCTTGGTTGTCCTGGAGGCGTACGGATTAGCGATGCTGCACTTGCATCCCAACGCGGTGCGGATTCTCGCCGTCTTCGCTTACGCCTGCCAGGCGTTCGTGGGCGTCAGGCCGTCGGTGGCCCTGTTCTGCCACTTCTTCGTCCCCCGCTTAGGCAAGTCCAAGTGGATTGCTGGGGGTGTCACCTTCCGCCTTCGAGATGGCGTCGAGGACCTGTTCCCGAAGATGACCGCGACGGGACCCACAGGGGAGTGGAGGAAGGAGTGGTACTCCGTCCGGGCGCAGATTGCGAGCATACACCTGGAGACTCCGGACTACCCGACGCAGCGCCTGGTGTAGTTCAAGAAGCTGAGCCCCCAAGACAGCGCTTTGTCCGCGGCAGTCGCCAGGCTGGCCTTCCTCCGAGAGAAAGGTGTGACGTGCGCCATGATCGCGGCGGATTTCCTTCGCAGGGGGATCGCTCCGTTGCAGCATAGGGATCTTCCGGTCTGGCAGATTCATCTGGCGGGCAGCAGCACCTCTGGGTAGGGGCTCCAAGTCCCGGAACCCAGCTGGAGGAAGATCTTGGGGGTTCTGCCGCCTCGGTCGTCGACGGCCCTCCCGAGTGGCATCCTGCCCTTGTTTGAGGATCCTTTCGCCGACGAGACTATAATCTCCATGCCTCAGTGCAACGAGTACGGTCTGCGGGGTAAAGCGACGATTGAGCCTCCCCCGGTGCCCAAGAACCAAGGGCCGCTAGGTGATGTCTTGCAGGCGTTCGGCTTGGTGCAGGGAGACGTTTCCACGAAGGAGCCTGGAGATTCTGACGGGGAGAATGACGACGAGTCTCCGGGGGTTCATGCCGGAGGTGTGGGGTCACGCCCAGTGGAGCGGCCAGTTCCGCCGAGTTCCCCGGGAGAGAGGGGTTCTCCTTTGAAGTCTGTTAGCCTCCCTCCCCCGGAAGCCAGCGACGAGTCTTGCGGGTGGGGTGTCCGAGTGCCGGGTGTCTTTGAGGACCTGGCGGTGAGAAACTGGTGCTTCTCCGGATCCAAAAGGAAAGACAGGTGAATTTCCTCTATTGGTGATTCCACTTTGAGAAAGGCTGTCTGCTTGCGGGATTGCCTTAAAAAACTCCTTTTTTGTTTCGCGCAGGGACCAGTCACCTGAGGCCTCCAGTAAGGGCGCTCACGGGGATGAAGGAGATGACGTCGAAGAGGCCGGGGAGTCCGGACTGGTCCCCGGGCTTGTTTTGGGTCCGGTGGTCTCACCGGTTGCTCCCCCGGCAGTCTCGGCGGTTGCTCCCCCGGCAGTCTTGATGGAGGGAGCACAAGACTCCAAAGCCCCCAGGGAGAGGCGTGGCGTAGATCCCCGCGGACCCTCCAGTCTGCCAGGGGTTAGGGGTGATGCTCCTCCTCGTGTTGAAGACCCGGAAGAAGAGGTTCCCCCCAAAGGTCGTGGGGGAACCAAAACGGGCTCAAGCTCCCCCATGGCGTTCACCGAGGTGGGAGAGCTCATGGCGTTCACCGGGGCCCAACTGCGCCGGCCGGCAGTTTCCGCGGCCCGCCGCGAAGAGGAGTTGAAGTCTTGGGAACGGAAGCTGGCAGCCGAGGCAGAGAAACTCGAGGCCAGAGAGAAAAAGTTGGCGGCAGAGGAGGAGCTGCTCTATGCCGGGGAGAAGCGCATCTCCGTTCGTGAGAAAGAACTGGAAGCTCGGGCGTTCGTACTGGACGAAGCGGAGAGGAAGTGCCTAGAGGGCAATTCGCAGCTGCGCCTGGAGGTGGAGCGGAGCGAAGCTTGCCTAGAGGAAGGCCTGATGAGCGCGGACAACTGGGCCCGGCAGGAGACGAGGGATCTGAACCAACGAGTGGCCTCGCTCTCCGAGCAAGTCTCTACGCTGAAGAAGGAGCTGGCGGATAAGCGGCGAAGCCGAGACCAAGTTATAAGAGGGTCCGAGGTGAGCGGGACCAGCAAGTTGCTCGTGCGGACGACTTGGCGCGTGAGGTCGCCAGTCTGAAAGAGGCCGTGGCCGAACGCGACGGGCAGCTCAAGCACGTTGCTGCTCTCCGATCCGAAGAGAGGAAGGAGAGCGAGGAGAAGGACACCGAGCTTGCAAGAGCAAAGGAGGCCGCCAAATCCGCGGCGCAGGCGGCGCAGGATCGCCAAGAGGAGTTGGCCGAGCGGCTGAAGAAAGCCATAGAGGAGCGGGACAATATGGCCGCCTCTAAGCGTGGTATGATGAGCTTCCTCCCGGAGATGAGCGCCTCGGCGAAGAAGATCTCCAGGGAGCTGGCTACATTGCGGGTGCCCCAGCCCCCTGTGGCTTCAAGCAGTTTCTCTGCCTCCTTCAGGGGGTATCCGCCTTTTCTGACACGCGTGGCGGAGCTCCTGGGTGAGCTTCGGTCCCAAGCGCCCGAGGCAGCTCGCCTAGCTGGCGAGAAAGCAGCAAGACAGGCGGTGACTTCCCTCGTGGCCGCCCTTCGGCAGCGTCGCCCGCGGATCTCCTTGCTCGAGGAGATGAGCCATGTCGTCCCTGGAGCTGCGCCTCTGCCGGGGGTTTCTGACGAGGTGGAGAAGATCATGGAGCGCTTCTCTTGTGAAGACGGCCCGTAGGCTGCTGCTAGGTACCCTGAAACATGTAGGATGACGATACCAGGTGTCGTGAACTGCGTCTATGTATCGCCGAAAGGCAAAACTTTAATGCTTTCGAATGTAAACATCCTTTCCTTGTGCTGAACTGTTTCTGTTATGCCCGTGGAGGCTTGACGCTCTCGGGAAGGGTCTTTCAGCCAGAGCGCTAACCAGCCGTGTACCCCCAGACTGTCTGGTAAGCCTACACAGGGCGCAACCCCCCCGGAAGATCCATCGCTCCTGATCGCACAATCCTCAGCCCACAACTCTACTGCCAGAGGGAAACGGACAGCGGAGTTTGTGAGGACCCCTCAGACTACCAGTCCGAGGTGTCCACGTTATGTAAACAGATCACGATCCCAATGATCAGTGCATCGCGATCACATAACCAACATGGTATACAAAGTTACATCATTCAAATCGAATAATACAACACTTACATAAATAGGTGGTCACATGACCAAGTCTGCAATCTTCGTCACACAGGACGAGATTAACTACGATTTAGAGGAAGCTTGCGGCTAGCGTCGGCCCTCGTCACAACCAGACGCATTCCCACAGAGCAGTTGACCGGTGACACTCAGCTAGCGTAGTCGTCGGCGTACTCCTCGTCCTCGTCGTACATCTCCTCGTTGTAATCTGGACGTTTGATTATCCAGGGACATAGCCATATGAGTACATTTACGTACTCGCAAAACCACCTCTAGGCTTAAGTTTTCATGGTAATGCAATAAAAGGATTTTTCGAAAACTGGGATAGCTGCTATTTACAACTATAGGGTTTAGTTTTCGCAAAGATGCTTTCGATATAGAGATTACGACATCTCTGTATCATTGTTGAAGAAAGCATTTAGAGATTGAAATCTCTCTTGTAGAAATAGCATGTACTATCTCCACGTTTTGAAAACTCTTTTGTAAAATCTTTCTAAAACACTAGGATGGGGATACCCCTTTTTCCTTCCTTGAGATCGGACTGATTGTCTCCCCGAGACGAACCATCTTCTCCCAATTCCATACCTCCCAGGTACCTCCTTGATGCCTCCTTGTTTCCACCGAAACCATTTTCTTTTTAAAACCAAAACTTGCCCATACGCCTAGATCAGTGGCCTTTCCAACCGTCCATGACCGAGGACTCGGCTATTCGAATAGATGTACACTCTGCAGAGGTTGCGCACTTTACCCACACCAAACGGTCATTCCGCCGTGTCTGCCACGGCCCGTCATACGACCGTATGCGGGGGTCCGGATAACACGATCAAAGCTTTCCACTATGTCTGCCCTAGTACAGAGGACTCCCGATAGGTTTATTCCCCTCGGCACCGTGTGCTCCGCTAGGCCCCTGGCCTTTCTCTTGGGACGCCACACCGCCACGGCAGGGGACCCAACGTAATCGTCCGGCTGCTGGTCCGCAGCAGTGTATTGCCTCGTACAGACGACAACCCGGCTTCGAGGGCCTGGCCCTTATAGAGTGTGAGATCCTCCGTACTAAAGAAAACAAGCTTCCGGCTATGCCCTACCCATGTCAGGTAATGTGGTTGCACGGGTTAATTGTTCGGGCGGCTGCTAGGGCGGTACTTTGTTTTCAAAAACATCTCCACCTCCGACTGTTCCCAACAGCTCGGGTTTTCGTAAACATCTCCGATTGCTCCCAGCAACTCAGGTTTTATAAAACACTTGCTCGCCGATTGCTCCCAGCCACTCGGGTTTTTCTTCTGAAAACATTTTATCAAAACCAGGCTCCCATCCTAAGAGTTTGAGGTGAGAATATAAGGATATACTACTAGATAAAATATGATTTTCTTTATAGCGCCTTCAACAACAAGGCGCATAAAGTGAATACTTATTTTCATAAGACCTATTATAATCTAGTAGATACTTTGGCCAAACAATATTTTGTAAAATAGTTTTTGGGTGGCAAAGAGCCACAAAAGAAGTGAAACATGCATTATTTTATTTTGAAAACAAAACATGCTTTGAAAATAATAGGATTCATAGTGGTGAGGTGGGCCACCACAAATAATAATAGGAAAATAACAGGAAATGAAATAACTGAAGGAAAAACACAAATGGGCCTAGATCCGGAGCTGGGCCTAGCGGGGCGAGATGGGCCAGCCCACCTCGGTGCAGCCTTAAGTGAAGGGGTAAGGCACCACTGGATCGAGATCTAAGGGCCCAGAATAGATCTAAAAGGATTCAAAACAAACCGTCGATCTGGAGATCGACGGCTGCTGTTCTTCTTCTTCCTCACAACATCCAGAACGTGAAGTCAAGAGGAAAAATGCCATGGATGCTGGTTGCTCACCGAGGTGGCTGCTAGGGGCGATGCGGAGGGTAAGGGGTGGACGCGGATGCTCGGAGATGGCCTCGGGTGGTCTCAGATCCCGCATGCGACGACGGAGTCCATGGCGGCGACGAGGCGCCCTTCCCGGGTCGAGGACGGGGGCGACGTGCTCGGGCGGTCTCTTCGCAAAAGAAGAGGGGGAGGCGTTAGATAAAACTGAGGGGAGCTAGGCAGGCCAAAAATGGCGAGAAACGGAGGTGCAAGGCGATGGCATTCGCCGTTCTTCGCTGGCAGCTTCCGAAGACGAACTCGCCGTCTCCAGGGCAGATGGGAGCGAGAGATCGGGCAGGGATTTCGGGATGGAGAGAGAGATGTGAGGGGAGGGTTCTGCGAGTGGAATGGGGAGGAGAGAGTCACGGGGCCGTGTTTTAGAGGGCACCCCCGATCTAGGGTTCCCACGGGCTGGAGAGGGAGAGAGAGGGCTTGGGGCTCGGGCATTGGCTCCAGTGGACGGTGGGGGATGATGACAAGAGGTCCTGGTCGTGAGGGCGTGGCTTGGCCAGTGGGGAGTGAGGGAGTGATCCTCCATTGGCCGGTTTGCAAAAAGAGAGAAGATGAGTGGATGAGAGGGGTGAGTGAGGGGCTGGCAAGTGGGGCCGGGTCGGGGTTGCTAGTCTCCTTCTTCTACAAGGCAGAGAATCAATGGGGGAGAGGAGAGAGCAGGGTTTAGATGGTTCTGGGTTAATTAGAGAAATGTGCAAAGGGTTAAAATGATGCTCTGGTCAGCACAAGATATTAAGCAACCACGGGCTTAACTAACGGTCAAAGGAATACTCTAACCTAGAAGAGGTGATGGACAAGAGAGGTGTGCAGGTGCATTTCCAAAAGGGGTTCTGGTTTGCTTAAGAGAGGAGATGCAAAAGTGAATCCAACTCAGGTCTAATGGTCACTGATTTTTCTAGCCTCCTAACTCTAGAAGATTAAGTGGTTAAACAAGGTGTCAAAATATAACCAAAGGCAAGTTTTGAAAATATAGGTGACAAAGACTAGCTTGGTTGATTTGCATGTCAAAAATTGATTATGGTTTGCTTAATGAGGAGCACAAGTTTTGCAATATTTTAACAAACATGGAGATCACTAGTTTTATTGTTTAATTATTTTCTTGGAGAAAACACCCAAGAGATTGAAGACTACAAAATATTGGTCACTAGAGATGTTAATAATTAACAGGAAATAAAGATAGCTTTTCTTCATCATATAATTTACTTGTTTAAAAATATATTTTTACCAACCATCTTAATAATAAGGAAGTAATTTTCCAAGCATACAAAACCATCAAACAATTATCTAAGACTCCCATTCAATCAATAAACATTAACTTGATACAAACAAAACCACATGACACTCAGAGAATTACACACTCAAGGCAAACAATTTAAGCACATGCCAAAAGGATAAAACACACAAACAATTGGATAACTAACCACACTTTTAAGATTGAACAATTATATTTATGAGGTGGTGATCAATATGATCTAGACAGGGTTTTTGGTAGAAATATAATTAATTAAACATTGTTGGAATTGATTTTCAAAGACTAATGAAATAAGGATTCCTGAAAAGATAGTTGCTAATACTTGCAACAAATAAAACTCATATAAATTAGGACATATTATATGGCCCTCTATAGTTTTGCAAACATGTAAGTTTTGGAAATATTTTTATTTCCTAAATTAATTGGTCTATGGGTAATTGCTAAATTCAAAACATCATGGTAAATATAGTTTTGTTAAAAATAAGATAGGAGAAGGTATATGAACTATTTTACTTGTCACAACATTGATATCAGATGTCATATTATAACTAGGTTGAGTTTTAGGGTTGATAGCTAGAGAGGTCATCAACACTAACACAAACCAAAACAAAACAAGACAAACAAAGGAAACAAGAGTAAATCACATCCATTTACAAGACATTTCAAAAAGTTTTTGTTCCCTCAGAATTTTGGGTCTTTTATATTAAGTTTTTGTTGCTTCCAAAATTTGGGGTGTTACAGATCTCCCCCCCCCCCCCTTAAAGAATCTCGTCCCGAGATTCCTAAGCGGGTACTAAGAGAGTGCTAGGTAAGGGGGTTCGTTATTTCTTCATCTTCCGAGGTTGTTGATTCTGGAATTAGGTTTCCTTGTCGATGCGGCGTCTGATGTCCCCTGGAAGATTTGGGTCTTTGTTGAAGGTGTTGAAATGATGGTTGATGCTGATGCAGAGTTCCGGTCGGGTTGACTTTAAATGCTCCAGGGTTGGGGCACAAAGAAATTTTTTGACAGAATTTCCTAATAAAACTAGCGTATGTCTTCCCCCCTTAAAAAGGGCCATTAGAAGTGTTAAAGTTGATGGTATAAGTCGTTGCCGACTTCAAAAGTGGTGTTGGCATTGGGTATCATGACGGTCTTCATCTTGGGTGCAGCTCCTCGGTACTTGGGGTTGATGTAGGCGCTTGTCATGATATTGCCGTCGTGAGGGGTTAGCAGTTTAACACACGCAAACAATTTTCAAGCCTCGCCAGGGGCGTCAGGTTCGTGGACTTGACTCTCTTTTGTTTTTATAAAATGTCAAAGGGTGTTTCAAGTCACTAAATGCGTCAGAACTATCTTGGAGTTAAATTCTTCAACTGCAACCGTCTTCGGGCTTTTCGTCGTTCTTGGCGTCTTGCTGGAGATGATGCCTTCTATTGTGTCCATCTTCGGTTTAGCAGACGAAGAGTGTTGATGAAGACTTCCTTGGTTCTTGGTTTACACGGGCTTAGCACTAACTTTCAAAGGTCGATAGTACCTAAGTTAACCTAAAAGATTAGTGAAGGTTCTTCTTGTTATCAGTCTCTGGTCGGGGCAAGTTGAGTTAATTTGGTTGGCACATGGAAGGTACTAACGACTCTTGCTTCATGGTACATCTTCGTGTAGACGATCTTCAGTGCAGGTTGTCTTCGTTGTTGCTGACGTCGATCTCCTTTGTACCTCGCGGCTTGAGGGCTTCACGAAAATCTTCAAAAGTAGTGGCTCATACTGGTCTTTGAGTCCTCCTTGTTAACATCTGCACGCGAGACTTCCGTTGGCACCTCTTTTCTTGTCTCGGTTTGGTAGCTCTTGAGTACGTTAGTTGATTAGCAACACGACAAATCGGTGTTAGATGTTACTCTAAAGTTAGATATGTTAAGTTGGTGATGGTATACTTGTCATTCAAAAGGTTAATTAAACTAGGCAAGGCCTGCTGCATCACGGGGCTGGTTTTCTTTGGATGGTCTCCGGTATCATGTGCCGTTAATAACTCTCACGTTTTTAAAGTTTAGGTCAGAGGGAAAAACATTTTAGAGAGTTTTCCTAAAACAAGTTTTATAAGTACCTCAGGGTGCAATCATACCAAAAAGGCTAAAAAGGTCTTTCATGCAGGGGCATAAAGATTTTTAAACAAAAGGAAGGTATGTGTTTAATAAGTGTTGCCGACAAGGCGTGTTTGTGAAACATACTAGAAAAACAACACACCAACAACAAGCACACAAATAAGACACATACAAACAATGAGCACATAATCAAAATGCACACCAACAGCAAGCACACAAGACACTTATAGTACCAAGAAGGGCACGTCACAAACGTGATAGTCGGGTAATCCAACTAAGGTCATATCCTACTTTATCCTAAGGGTGTTGGTCAATCCTACTTGTTGGAGTCTTTACTTCCTCGCTTGGGGCTCCTGCTGGAGAGCTTGAGACTGTCAAAATTGCAACTAGAGTACCATTGTTGGGGTTGAATTCTTGACACGGAGACTGCTTCAGCAAGCAAGGGTTGCATAGTAGCTTGTTTCTTCACTTGACGACCACCTTGATCTCGTATGTTGAAGTCTTGAGACTGAACTTCACCTTCTCGGTACTAGCTGTTTAGGTCTCATTTGGGTTCATCGTCAAGTCTATACAAGTTTTGAATATGGACAAGAGAGTAGAGAAAACTCTTTTGCAACACTTTGAAATTAAAGAGGTAAGATCAAGACATTTTTCAGAATACGTGAGGAGTGGAACCCATACTAGGCTTACGTAGAAGAAAATAGATTTGGTAGAAATAGGTTTTAGCAAAATATTTCCTTCCTACGCTAACGACCATGCTAACTAAGGTCAACGATGGCTCTGATACCAAGTCTGTGAGGACCCCTCAGACTACCAGTCCGAGGTGTCCACGTTATGTAAACAGATCACGATCCCAATGATCAGTGCATCGCGATCACATAACCAACATGGTATACAAAGTTACATCATTCAAATCGAATAATACAACACTTACATAAATAGGTGGTCACATGACCAAGTCTGCAATCTTCGTCACACAGGACGAGATTAACTACGATATAGCGGAAGCTTGCGGCTAGCGTCGGCCCTCGTCACAACCAGACGCATTCCCACAGAGCAGTTGACCGGTGACACTCAGCTGGCGTAGTCGTCGGCGTACTCCTCGTCCTCGTCGTACATCTCCTCGTTGTAATCTGGGCGTTTGATTATCCAGGGACATAGCCATATGAGTACATTTACGTACTCGCAAAACCACCTCTAGGCTTAAGTTTTCATGGTAATGCAATAAAAGGATTTTTCGAAAACTGGGATAGCTGCTATTTACAACTATAGGGTTTAGTTTTCGCAAAGATGCTTTCGATATAGAGATTACGACATCTCTGTATCATTGTTGCAGAAAACATTTAGAGATTGAAATCTCTCTTGTAGAAATAGCATGTACTATCTCCACGTTTTGAAAACTCTTTTGTAAAATCTTTCTAAAACACTAGGATGGGGATACCCCTTTTTCCTTCCTTGAGATCGGACTGATTGTCTCCCCGAGACCAACCATCTTCTCCCAATTCCGTACCTCCCAGGTACCTCCTTGATGCCTCCTTGTTTCCACCGAAACCATTTTCTTTTTAAAACCAAAACTTGCCCATACGCCTAGATCAGTGGCCTTTCCAACCGTCCATGACCGAGGACTCGGCTATTCGAATAGATGTACACTCTGCAGAGGTTGCGCACTTTACCCACACCAAACGGTCATTCCGCCGTGTCTGCCACGGCCCGTCATACGACCGTATGCGGGGGTCCGGATAACACGATCAAAGCTTTCCACTATGTCTGCCCTAGTACAGAGGACTCCCGATAGGTTTATTCCCCTCGGCACCGTGTGCTCCGCTAGGCCCCTGGCCTTTCTCTTGGGACGCCACACCGCCACGGCAGGGGACCCAACGTAATCGTCCGGCTGCTGGTCCGCAGCAGTGTATTGCCTCGTACAGACGACAACCCGGCTTCGAGGGCCTGGCCCTTATAGAGTGTGAGATCCTCCGTACTAAAGAAAACAAGCTTCCGGCTATGCCCTACCCATGTCAGGTAATGTGGTTGCACGGGTTAATTGTTCGGGCGGCTGCTAGGGTTGTACTTTGTTTTCAAAAACATCTCCACCTCCGACTGTTCCCAACAGCTCGGGTTTTCGTAAACATCTCCGATTGCTCCCAGCAACTCAGGTTTTATAAAACACTTGCTCGCCGATTGCTCCCAGCCACTCGGGTTTTTCTTCTGAAAACATTTTATCAAAACCAGGCTCCCATCCTAAGAGTTTGAGGTGAGAATATAAGGATATACTACTAGATAAAATATGATTTTCTTTATAGCGCCTTCAACAACAAGGCGCATAAAGTGAATACTTATTTTCATAAGACCTATTATAATCTAGTAGATACTTTGGCCAAACAATATTTTGTAAAATAGTTTTTGGGTGGCAAAGAGCCACAAAAGAAGTGAAACATGCATTATTTTATTTTGAAAACAAAACATGCTTTGAAAATAATAGGATTCATAGTGGTGAGGTGGCTTGCCTGGTTCAGCAATATGTCCATGGTCTTGATCTTGATGTTCCTCAGGTTCACTCCTTACTTCCGGTTCCTTCCCGATCGTATCTAACGTCGCAAACAGGAAAAAGAACCACACTCAAAATACAAGACAATGCCACAAGGACATAACAAACAACAAGCAGATCATCATACTTTAGATGCGTGTTGACAAAAATCTGAAGTAAAGGAAAACATATCACAAGCATTTTAATCTACGAACAACTACTGGATACTATCTAAGGCAATCAAACACTCATGACCCACATGATTCCTACAAACATGATGGCACTAGTCCCACTAACAGAGTTCCACACAGTAATGTCGAATAGGCACACACAACTAGTAATTGGCTAATACTCCGTTGAGGATGTACACCGAGGTTAAGGGAGCAAGTCTCCCCTTATAGTGGAAATACTTCAGATGAAAGTTACATTTGACCAGGAAACAGTCCAAACAAAAGTATCGTATTAGTCTAGGAGATACTTCAAACGAAAGTTATATTAACACACTAGCAAGCATTAACATTCACACTAGCACACTCTCATGCAAACATATTGCCAGCCCTAGGACAACTATTAGTGAGTAATTAAATAAACAACAAAGGCTAGCACTACTAATCACACAAGTCCTGGATTAGGAGTTTAAAACAATGCAATATGCTCATTTAATAAATCACCACAAGTAAGACCACTTCAACCAATTAAACCAAACCATAACATAATAAACTACAGCACACAAATTCATCACACAACTTCATATCAAATAAATACACACTCATCTACAAAAAGATTCTAAACATGTGTAACTTATTGAGCAAGGTGAATTAAACTTCGCACAAGAGCGTATTGCTCAAAGATGTATTTTCAGAAGTTGAATATTGTTATAAAATGGTTAAAATAAGGCTCTGGATTTTATGTTTGGTTAAACAAGCAAATGCACACAAAATAAATATAAACAGGGAATTATATTAGTATGATTTTTAGTTCTAAAAGTCTTGTTTTGGTAAATATTCCACTACTCACGGAATATGGATCCTAAAATCAAACCCTTTGATCACAGAGCACCTAATAACAATATGAAGCTGAGAGAATTGTATTTGCATCAAAAGCTATTACTAAACAGGAATTAAAAATCCTACAAATGCTTCTGGTCTTAAAACCAAAATGATAATAGTTTCAGTTTTAGGACTCTCGTGAAGGTAAGATTAATTTCTATGGATAGGTATTGACTTTATCTTTCTGTAGAAATTGGATTCACTTCATTTGGACACTCCTAGCTCCATATATTTCAGTTTTAGTGGAACACACACATTTTACCATTAATTGTGTACAGCATAAGATATAAATTATTTTTAGACAAAACCAACTTTGCATGTTTAGGAAAACACATAAGAGCCCAACAAAAATACTACTAATATATTTGCATAAACATATTTAGCACAAACCATGAAAATTAGACACATACAATTAACAGAAAATAAAAATATCCTTTTCAAGTGTAAAAACCCACTGTTTTAGAAAATAAATCAATATGCACAAAATATAAGCTGGAAAATTATACCAAGCTAGGATATTATAGATACCACCCATATCTAACACAATCAATTGTATTTACTCCAAAAAGTATTTTTAATAATGTGTTAAAAATCACCAAACAGCTACTGTTGTTAAAATTAAACTTAACATAACTTTCCTTTAACATATCTCCTGCATGCATGGATTATATATCTAGGTAGGTATTCTTCTAGGCTTTCCAGAGAACTAAAGTTTGCATGATTTGGATTTATAAAACTCAAGGTATTAAATAAATGGTGAAACAAATTCTTTTTGCAAGAACAGATCTAGCGCACACATAAATACATATTTTTGAAAACGGCCAGTGCCACATGGTTAAGAAAACTCATAACTATTCTATAAAATTTGAATCACTCAATTTTAATTTATAGATCTCCCAGAAACGATTAAAATCTGCACTGCATGATTAGCAGGGAAAATAACAGGAAATTAAATAACTGAAGGAAAAAGACAAATGGGCCTGGATCCGGAGCTGGGCCTAGCGGGGCGAGATGGGCCTGCCCACCTCGGTGCAGCCTTAAGTGAAGGGGTAAGGCACCACTGGATCGAGATCTAAGGGCCCAGAATAGATCTAAAAGGATTCAAAACAAACCGTCGATCTGGAGATCGACGGCTGCTATTCTTCTTCTTCCTCACAACATCCAGAACGTGAAGTCAAGAGGAAAAATGCCATGGATGCTGGTTGCTCACCGAGGTGTCTGCTAGGGGCGATGCGGAGGGTAAGGGGTGGACGCGGATGCTCGGGGAGGGCCTCGGGTGGTCTCAGATCCCGCATGCGACGGCGGAGTCCATGGCGGCGACGAGGCGCCCTTCCCGGGTCGAGGATGGGGGCGACGTGCTCGGGCTGTCTCTGGGAAAAAGAAGAGGGGGAGGCGTTAGATAAAACAGAGGGGAGCTAGGCAGGCCAAAAATGGCGAGAAACGGAGGTGCGAGGCGATGGCATTCGCCGTTCTTCGCTGGCAGTGTAACGTCCCAAATTTTGGAAGCAACAAAAACTTAATTATAAAAGACCCAGAATTCTGAGGGAACAAAAACTTTTTGAAATGTATTACTCATGGATGTTTTTCACTCTTGTTTCCTTTGTTTGTCTTGTTTTGTTTGTGTTGGTGTTGATGACCCCTCTAGCTATCAACCCTAAAACTCAACCTAGTTAAAATATGACATCTGATAACAATGTTATGACAAGTAAAATAGTACATATATCTTCTCCTATCTTATTTTTAACAAACTATATTTACTAGGATGGTTGATTTTAGCATTTACCCAAAGACCAAATATTTGAGATAATAGAAGTATTTCTAAAAGCTATATGATTTCAAAAGCTACAAAGGACCATACCATAAGTCCTAAAACATTTTGTAAGATAATAAGTTGCAAGTACTAGCAACCCTCTTTTCAAAACTCTCATTTTAGTAGTCTAGGGAAATCAATTTCCAAAGTATTGCCTAATTTTATTTCTACCAAAAACCTTGTCTTGAACATTTTGGCCATCACCTCACCTTACACTGGTTATATCCTAAATGCTTGGATTGCTTATTCATCTACTTGTTTCTAGAATTGATTGATTTGTATTTGTTTTTGCTTGTTTTTATATGTGGATATTATGTGTGCATTTTTGGTGTGTGGATTGCTGTGAGTTCTATCATGCTTGATTATTGTCCTTTATGATTGTGGTGTGTTTCACCTCTTTTCATTTTAATTGGATCATAAGGAACTCAAAATCTTGATTTTTCAAATAGTGATTGACTATCTTCTGTCCTGTTAATTTTAAGCCTTTCTAGAGCTTATCAAATAGAATTTATTTTGTTCAATTTGGAAATTCAACTCACCTAACCTCATCCTTATCATCTCTACCACCTATCAATAGCCTTCTTTGAAATTTATAAAATTATTTGATCACTAATTCTTGCTTGTTTTGAGTGCTACATTCTAAGGTGACCATATCTAGTTTTTAGAATAGCATTTTGCCATTTTTGTATCTAGGTGTTATTGAGCCATTTGACCTAAAACTTTAAACCAAATGTTGATCCTAGATACCCCCTACCCAACCCAGCTTGTGTTATAATTTTCCTGTCAAGGAGTTGATTAATCCATCTATGTTTAGTGGCCTAACCTAATCAGCCCAAAACTCTTCTAAACCCTAAAACTACACCCCCTCTCTCCCAAACCTTATTTTAGACGAGCATTGGATCCTCTCACACCCCTGGACCTCTTGCCCTCGACCCTGGACAACCCTAGCCCTGCCTCCCCATTTCTTTTTTTCTTTTGGGCATTGCATCGAACACCTGGCGGGCAGATTACCTCCCCTCCATAACTCCACTCCCTCCATAAGCACAGGGCCATTTGCTAGATGCCAAGGCGTGCAGCATCTCGTCCAGACGTTCCTCCACCGCCCCTCTTCCCCAATCCCTGGCTCGAGTCCTCTCCTTCTCTCTCTCTGCCCGAGAACGTGAAACCGGCCCCCTCCCTTGTCTTAGCAACCAAGGCTTCCACACCCTCTCACACCTTGCCCATTACGCTCCCCTCTCTCCAATATCCCAACCCCTGCCTTATCTCTCGAGCTCTCTCCCACCTCTGCTCGAATTCGTCAAGGAATCGACGCTCGGACCCGAAGCTTTCGAGCACGAATGCCATGGATTCCGGCCCCCTCTTCTCCTTCTTTTTGCTCTAACTCGTCCCCCTATCCGTGAGCTAGCCCTTAGACATCCTCGTTTGCGTGCAGGTACGCCGGAGACGCCTGGACCTCGCCATGGCCGCCGCGAACGCCCTCGACGCCGCCATCGTTCCGAAGCTCCCTGGCGAGATCTGCTGCCACCCCCGACCTCCCGAAGCTCTCCGCATCCGCTGCCGCGCATCCCATCGTCTGGAAGCTCCCCTAGGTGAGCAAACCGTGCGTGGCGCCGTTTCTAGGGTTTCTGCTCCGCGTCCCGCGTCGCGAGGAAGACGAAGGCCCCGCGCCGTCCATCGCTAGATCGACGGCCACGTTTCAAACCAGCCAGATCTAATCCTGACCTTCGGTTTTTGATCCGGTGGCGACTTGCCCCTTCGCCTGCGCGCCCGCTGTCGCGGGCCGGCCCAGCACTGTGCAGCCCGGCCGGCACCAGATCTGGCCCGTTTAGTTGTTTTTCCTTTTAGGTCATTTTCCTGTTTTATTTTCCAGAAAAGTAGTGGTCTAGCTTTTATTCATTTGTGGGAGATCTGTTTGTCCAAATTGCTTGATTCAAATTTTGTTACATGCATATTAGTTGTCTTAACCATGTGGCACTGGCCTTTTGCCAAAATATGTTTTTTATGTGTGTGCTAGGCTTGATCTAGTAAAAAAATGTATTCTTCACCATTTATTGAATAACATGAGTTTTATAGATCCAAAATTAGCAAACTTTAGTTCTCTGGAAAGCCAGCAAGAATACCTATCTAGATCTATAAGCCATGCATGCAGGAGAGTTATGAAACTAAAGTTATATTAAGTTTAAGTTTGGAACCAGTAGGTTTTTGGTGATTTTTAATTCCTTATTAAAAATACTTTTTGGAGTAAATCCAATTGTATGTGGTAGATATGATTAGTAGCTATCATGTACTAGCTTGCTCAATTTTTACAACTTATATTTTCCTCTTGGTGAACTATTTTCCAAAACAGTGTGTTATTACACCTGAAAATAAATATTTTTATTTTCTGTTATTTGCATGTGTCTAGTTTTAATTGTTTGAGTTAGATATGTTTGAGCAAAGTTATTAGGAGTATTTTTGTGGATTAGACTTGTGTTATCTTTAGCATGCAGTGCTAGTTTCATACAAAAATAGATGATAATTTGCTCTGAACATACTAGCTAGTAAAATGCATGTTTTCCACCTTAAATAGGATATCTTGAGCTAGGAGCATCCAAATGAAGTGAATCCAATTCCTACAGAAAGCCTAAGTCAGTAACTATCCATAGACCTTAACTTTGCATGCATGTGGTTCCTAAAACAGTAACTACAATCCTTTTGGTTTTGGGACCAGTAGCACTTGGTGCATTTTTAATTCACCATTGAATTATGATTTTTTTGAAAATCCAATTTTCTTGGCTTGGTGTGACTAATAGGAGTACTGTGGTAGAAGGGTTTAATTTTAGGAGCTATACTCTTTGAGTAGTGACTTATTTTCCAAAACAGCACTTTTACTACTAGTAAAACTATTGCTTATAATTCTTGTTTCTAAACAAATTGTGTGCCTTTTCTTGTTTAACCAAAAATAAATCCAGAACCTTAAGTTAACCTTTATTAACCTGGTTCCACCTCCTAAAAGTTTTGAGGTGCAACTCACTTTTAATCTATCATAATCCCTCTTACTCCCTAGGTGTTACACCAATTCTATTTGTGTGTTATGCATGTGAATGTTGTTCGGTGTTTAGTACTATCCAGTAGTTGGTAGTGCTTGGTAATACTTGTTGTACGGTTCAGTTACTTTAGATTGTTGTCAACACTTGGTTAATGTGTGATTGTTTGGTTTAATTGTTGAAATGGTCTTGCTTGTATTGTCTTATTAAATAAGCCTAATGCACCTTTTTAACTCCTAGTCAATAACTTGTGTGATTAGTAGTGCTAGCCTTTGTTGTTTAATTAATTACTCACTAATATTTGTCCTAGGACTGGCAATATGTTTGCATGAGAGTGTGCTAGTGTGAAGGTTAATGCTTGCTTGTGTGTTAATATAACTTTTGTTTGAAGTATCTCCTAGAATAATACGATACTTTTGTCTGGAGTACTTCCTTATTTATTAAAATACTTTTGTCTGGAGTACTTCCTTATTTATTAAAGTACTTTTATCTGGAGTATTTCCTGAACTAGTATAACAACTACTGCTACCTAAGCTGATAAACCTAAGAGGTGTTTAGCTTAAGTGTGTAGTTAGAATTACCCATTTAACTATTAGGGTTGTTGTGTATATTTTCTTAGGTGTGTTGTTGTTTGTCTTAGCTATATGGATTTGATGCTTCTTGTTGCTTAACTAAGTGAAATGCTTGCCCTTGGTTATTAGCGTAGTGTTTGGTACAGTGCTTGGTGTTTGTTATGTCCTTGTGGCATTGTCTTGTATTTTGAGTATTGTTCTTTTTCTTGTTTACGACGTTAGATACGATCGGGGAGGAACCGGAAGTAAGGAGTGAACCGGAGGAACATCAAGATCAAGACCAAGGACATATTGCTGAGCCAGGCAAGCCACCTCACCACTATGAATCCCATTATTTGCAAAGCATGTTTTGTTTTCAAAATAAAATAATGCATGTTTCACTTCTTTGTGGTACTTTGCCACCCAAAAACTATTTTACAAAATATTGTTTGGCCAAAGTTATCTACTAGATTATAATAGGTATTATGAAAATAAGTATTCACTTTATGCGCCTTGTTGTTGAAGGCGCTATAAAGAAAATCATATTTTATCTAGTAGTATATCCTTATGTCCTCACCTCAAACTCTTAGGATGGGAGCCTGGTTTTGATACAATGTTTTCGGAAGAAAAACCCGAGTTGCTGGGAGCAACCAGCAAACAAGTGTTTTATTAAAACCCGAGTTGCTGGGAGCAATCGGAGGTGTTTGCGAAAACCCGAGCTGCTGGGAGTAGTCGGAGGTTTGGAAGTTGTTTTCGAAAAACAAAGTACAGCCCTAGCGGCCGCCCGAACAATTAACCCGTGCAACCCCATTACCTGACATGGGTAGGGCTTAGCCAGAAGCTTGTTTGTTTTAGTATTGGGGCTCTCATACTCTCTATAGGGGCTGGGCCCCTGAAGCCGGGTTGCCGTCTGGACGAGGCAATACACATGTGAGGATCGCGCCGGAAGATTACGGTGGGTCTCCCGACGTGGCGGTGTGGCGTCCCAAGAGAGACCAGGGGTCTAGTGGAGCACACGGTGCCGGGGAGAACAAACCTACCGGGAGGCCCCGATACTAGGGTAGACATAGTGGAAAGCTATGATCAGGTTATCCGGACCCCCGCATACTGTCGTATGACGGGCCGTGGCAGACACGGCGGATTGACCGTTTGGTGTGGGTAAAGTGCACAACCTCTGCAGAGTGTAAATCTATTCGAATAGCCGAGTCCTCGGTCATGGACGGTTGGAAAGGTCCCCGATCTAGGCGTACGGGCAGATTTCTGTTTCAAAAAGGAAAGATGATTTTCGGTGGAAACAAAATGGCAGAAGGAGGTACCTGGGAGGTACGGAGTTGGGAGAAGATGGTTGGTCTCGGGGAGACTATCAGTCCGATCTCAAGGAAAGAAAAAGGGGTATCCCCATCCTAGTGTTTTTGAACAGTTTTACAAAAGTGTTTTCAAAAACTTGGAGATGGTACATGCTATTTCTACAAGAGAGTTTTCTGTCTCTAAATTTTTTCTTCAACAAAGATACAGAGATGTCGTATTCTCTATATCGAAATCATCTTTGTGAAAACTAAACCCTATAGTCGTATATAGCAGCTATCCCAGTTTTCGAAAATGTTTTTATTGCATTACCATGAAAAACTTAAGCCTTGAGGTGGTTTTGCGAGTACGTAAATGTACTCATATGGCTGTGTCCCTGGATATTCAAACGTCCAGATTACGACGAGAAGATGTACGACGAGGAGGAGGAATACGCCGACGACTACGCCAACTGAGTGTCACCGGTCAACTGCTCTGTGGGAACGCGTCTGGTTGTGACGAGGGCCGACACTAGCCGCAAGCTTCCGCTATACCGTAGTTAATCTCGTCCTGTGTGACGAAGATTGCAGACTTGGTCATGTGACCACCTATTTATGTAAGTCTTGTATTATTCGATTTGAATGATGTAACTTTGTATACCATGTTGGTTATGTGATCGCGATGCACTGATCATTGGGATCGTGATATGTTTACATAACGTGGGCATCTCGGACTAGCAGTCTGAGGGGTCCTTACAGACTTGGTATCAGAGCCATCGTTGACCTTAGGAGACCTTAGTTAGCATGGTCGTTAGCTTAGCAAGGAAATATTTTGCTAAAACCCTATTTGCACAAAATCTATTTTTTTCTAGGTCTTCCACTCCTCACCTATTCTTAAAAATATCCTGATCTTACCTCTCCAATTTCAAAGTGTTTCAAAAGAGTTTTCTCTACTCTCTTGTCCCTATTCAAAAATTGTTTATGCTTGACGATGGACCCAAGTGAGACCTATGTAGCTAGAGCCAAGATGGAGACAAGAGCCATCAGATGGACAGTTTGCAAGACCCAGATCATTGAAGGCAACAAAGAAAGGATCACCTTCGCTCACTCGACTCAACCCTAACAATGTTACTCCATCAACAACCTCAAGAATCTCAAGCTTTTCGGCAAGAACCCAAGGTGATCAAATGAGGACTTCAGCAACCATGTGACACCAAACCCCATAGGATGAAGTAGGGTATGACCCTTAGTTGGATTACCCGACTATCACGATTGTTGAGTACCCTTTTGGTACTAATAGGTGTTTCGTGTGTTGTTTTGCTGGTATGCTTTCTGCTTGTGTGTGTCTTGTTTGTGTGTTTATTGTTGGTGTGTTGTTTTCCTGGTATATTTCACAAGCACACCTTCTCGGCAACTTAGACACATACTTCCCTTTGGTTTAAACATCCTTTTGCCTCTATACAAAAACCTTTCTTGCCTTTTTGCCGTAACTGCACACGGATGCACTTGTAAAATTGTCTTGGGAACCCTTTTAAAATGTTTTCCCTCTAATCTAAATTACACGCGTGATAATTATTAACTGCACTTGATACAGAAGGCCACCCGGAGAAAGCCCATCTCTGTGATGTCACGAGCCATACCCAATTTAATTAACTTTTTGACTTACAAGTAAACCACCACTAACTTAACGTATCTAACTTTAGAGTAACATCTAGCACCAGTTTGCCTTGTTGCTGACTAACTAACCTCCTCAAGACTTACAAACCGAGACAGGAAAAGAGGTGCCAACAGGAGGCTGACCTACATATGTCAACCAGGAGGACTTTAGGAGCCACTACTTTTTGGAGATTTTATGAAGCCACGGCATACACAGGAGGTCGACGTCAACAGTAACGAAGGCAACCATCACTGAAGTTCGTCTACATGAAGATGTACCACAAAGCAAGAATCATCAGTGCCTTCTATGCGCTAACCTTATTAACTCATCTGACCCCGACTAGAGTAATATAGAAGCAAGTACTTAACTTTTAGGCTAACTTAGATCGGACTGACCTCTGAAGACTTTTGTGAAGTGTCATGAAATCCAATAACCAAAGAAGTCTTCATCAACACTCTTCATCTGCTAAACCAAAGATGGACACGATAGAAGGCATGATATACAGCAAGACGCCAAGGACGACGAAAAGCCCGAAGACTGTTGCAGTTGACGATACCTACCACCAAGCAAGTTTAGACGCTTTTAGTAGCTCGAAGCACCCTTTTGACCTTTGAATAAAAGCCGGAGAGAGTTAAGTCTACGGACCTGACACCCCTGTGAGGCTTGAAAACGGTTGACGTGTGTTTAACTGCTAACGACTCAAGACGGCAATATGAGGACCAGCATCCGCAGCCCCCCCCCCCCCCCCCAAGCACCAAGGAGCTACGACCAAGATGAAGATCGCCACGATAACCAAGACCAACAAAACCTTGAAGCCGACAGCAACTTTTACCATCAACATCAACCCTTCAAGGCCCTTTTAAGGGGGGAAGACGTATGCTAACTTTATTAGGGAGTTTTTGACAAAATTTGTTCTTGCGCCCCAACCCGGGAGTATTTGAAGTCAACCCGACAAGAAGCGGATCAGCATCCACCAATACACAAATAGCTCCAGCAAACCGAAGTCTTCTGGAAGAAAGCAGACACCTTATCAACAAGGAATTCTCAGTCGAGAAGCAACAACCTCGGAAGATGAAGGAGCATCAAACCCCTTAACCTTGAATTCTCTTAGTACCCGCCTCGGAATCTCGGGACGAGATTCTTTTAAGGGGGGAAGGTCTGTAACGTCCCAAATTTTGGAAGCAACAAAAACTTAATTATAAAAGACCCAGAATTCTGAGGGAACAAAAACTTTTTGAAATGTATTACTCATGGATGTTTTTCACTCTTGTTTCCTTTGTTTGTCTTGTTTTGTTTGTGTTGGTGTTGATGACCCCTCTAGCTATCAACCCTAAAACTCAACCTAGTTAAAATATGACATCTGATAACAATGTTATGACAAGTAAAATAGTACATATATCTTCTCCTATCTTATTTTTAACAAACTATATTTACTAGGATGGTTGATTTTAGCATTTACCCAAAGACCAATTATTTGAGATAATAGAAGTATTTCTAAAAGCTATATGATTTCAAAAGCTACAAAGGACCATACCATAAGTCCTAAAACATTTTGTAAGATAATAAGTTGCAAGTACTAGCAACCCTCTTTTCAAAACTCTCATTTTAGTAGTCTAGGGAAATCAATTTCCAAAGTATTGCCTAATTTTATTTCTACCAAAAACCTTGTCTTGAACATTTTGGCCATCACCTCACCTTACACTGGTTATATCCTAAATGCTTGGATTGCTTATTCATCTACTTGTTTCTAGAATTGATTGATTTGTATTTGTTTTTGCTTGTTTTTATATCTGGATATTATGTGTGCATTTTTGGTGTGTGGATTGCTGTGAGTTCTATCATGCTTGATTATTGTCCTTTATGATTGTGGTGTGTTTCAACTCTTTTCATTTTAATTGGATCATAAGGAACTCAAAATCTTGATTTTTCAAATAGTGATTGACTATCTTCTGTCCTGTTAATTTTAAGCCTTTCTAGAGCTTATCAAATAGAATTTATTTTGTTCAATTTGGAAATTCAACTCACCTAACCTCATCCTTATCATCTCTACCACCTATCAATAGCCTTCTTTGAAATTTATAAAATTATTTGATCACTAATTCTTGCTTGTTTTGAGTGCTACATTCTAAGGTGACCATATCTAGTTTTTGTCGAGGTGTTGCTCCCACGGAACAGGGATAGTCACCCTCGAGGAAAGTTCGTGAAGGGGGACTGAACACGTTAGCCAACAACCCTCAACCGGCCCGGCGACGGTGCTCGTCGTGCCTGTAGAGGGATAACACGACAGAGATGGACTCAAGCCCGTACCCAGGTTCACGGCCCTCAGGAGGAGGTAAGACCGCTACTCCTGCTTGTCTGTATTGCTCTGTAGGGGTTACAGCACAATGAGCTTGCCGAGAGCAGTGCGGAGCTCGGAGGGGGAAGGAGAGATTCTCCTCCTCCTTCAGTCCGCTAAGCTAGGCTAAGCTATGGTAAGGCGTCTAAGGTCAATTGATCAGTCGATTCCTCGATCCTTTGCTACGGTGGTGCTCCCTCTCCTTATATAGGCGTCCCGGGCCTCATCCCTGCGTGCTGCGCAGTGGAAGGGTTCCCACATGGCGACGAAACGGTGGAGAGGGGTGCACCGCAGCTGGGTTGTCCATGGACTCGGTCCATGGTCGTAAAGTCTGCCTTCGTGACAGAAAAGCCGCCGTCTTCGCTGGGCGGCCAGCTTGTGCAGCAGCGATCGTGGGGGTGCCCACGGTGACGTCGTCCTTGGAGCGTAGCGCCGGCCAACTGCTTTATCACCAAAGAGGAAACCCTCGTAAGCCGGCGTAGGGGACACAGCTTTGTTGACTCCTTTATTCACCAAAACGGCAACTGCGGCACCGTCGTCATCGCGCGCAGACGCGCGCGTCACTCTGCGGCGCGGCAGTGGCCATGTGCGCCTTGCAGCGGTTGCTTCGGAGCGAAGTGTCTCCACAGGGCCTGGACGGCCCTGTGGAGGGATTTGTGTTGACCCCTCCCTAGGGGAGAGGGCCCTGTAGAGTTGCAGCCTCAGGAGGGGCCTCGTCAGGCCTTTGCTGCCCTCTTCAGCCCTCTCGAGGGATTTTCCTCTCGAGGGTCTCTCCAAGCGTTTTGCTTGGTCCTTAGCCGTTTCATCGACTCTGTCGCGTGTGAGGGCTGTGGAGAGTCGGCTCTGCACACCCTAGATCCCACTGGGCCGACAGTAGCCCCCGGGCCCATGACGGGCACGACGAGGCCCATCGGGTCCAGGCGAAGCGTCGTGGGCCCAATACGTCCGGCCGGCCCGTGACACGCGTCGTTTGGAGATGAACTTGCGGCGACTCGGTTTCTCCGGTAGAAACGTGCGTCGTGGGGGGTCCCACCACGATCATCACGACCGCGCCTTGGTAACTGCCCAACTGCGGTATAAAGCTGCGCTCTGGTCGGAACCGCAGCCATTACCCCCATTCCGCGCCTCCAGTCTTCCAACTCTCGACCTCCTAGCTTTCCAACTTTGGCGAACTGCTTCCTCCTCCGGCGAACTCCGCTTCTTTCACCTCCCTTGACAATGGGCGGACAAAAAGGCAAGGCGGTGATGGGGACGTTCCCTGCTGATGCGCAGGGCGAGGAGGCGCTTGGCCCCGCTCTGATTGGCGTGCGCGTCGATGCGGCAGCGCTGGGCAAGATTCAGCACCTGGTCGCCGGGAAGACCAATGAGCTTGGCGCCAGCGCCATCCAGGCCGCGAGGCACGGCCGCCTTCCAATGGGGTTTTTCCCCATTTTCCTCCACACTCTCTTCGCCGGATTGGTGCCTCCGTATTAGCCTTTCCTCGAGGCCGTCCTGGAGTTCTACCAGATCCACCTTCTCCACCTACACCCCAACGCCGTCCTCGTGCTCTCCATCTTCGCCTACCTGTGTGAGGCGTATCTGGGTGTGCAGCCCTCGATGGCCCTCTTCCGGAGCTTCTACGCGCTCCGGAACACCGTGAAGGCCGAGCGGACGGGGTGCGTGTCCTTCCGCATTGCGGACGGCATGGGGGACGTCTACATCCCCATGTCGTGGAGCGACGACAAACCCGTCACGGCGGTGTCGAAGAAGGTGGACGACTTTAGGCAGAAGTGGTTCCTCATCGGCGTCAAGTCGCAGAGCTCCTTTCTCGAGGTCCCGGAGGCGCCGCCCGTGAAGAACACCCATTGGGGGAAGCAGACCTTCCAGGGCCCGAAGATAGGAAGCCTCGTGGCGCGCATGAGGACGCTTCGGGAGAACGGCCTCACCGGCCAGATGATCGCGGAGGACTTCGTGCGCCGCCGCATCGCTCCTCTGCAGGCGCACAAGAAGCTGATGTGGATGTACGCGGGTCCCTCCGACTCGATGCGACTCCACCCCTGCGACCATCTCCCCGCCGTCGTCGAGACCATCATGGGCGGCCTCTCCATCAACCCCGACGTGTCCGTGGCGGTTGCGGCGGAGCTGAGGCCTCTTCATTAGATAAACCTGGCCTCGCGCCTGGCGATTCTGGAGCGGATGCCCACCTTCACCCCACTGGGCCTGGCGGGGGAAGAGGCGGAAGATGGGCCCATGCCCGTGGCGAGGGGAAAAGACGCTGCGGAGTCGCCGTACGCGTCTGACGCCGAGCAGGGCGACGATGCAGCTGGGGCCGTTCCCTCTGCAGGCGGGGCGAGCTCGTCTAGGGCCTCGCCCCCTCCTGAGGAGGTCTTTGAGCTCTCCTCCAGCGACGATAAGAAGGCCGAGGCGGGGCGACAGGAGCCCCGAACCAAGGCGGCCCACGACAGGCCTGCCGGGGAGCCCCCAAGCGCTTCCCTCAAGAGGAAAGCTGAGGCGGCTCCTGAGGGATCCGGAGTCCGGGCCACGCCTTTTTGGCATTCGTCCGGCATGGCGTGGGTTGACACCCGCGCCAAGAAGACAGGGTAAGAGTTTTTTTGGTTTTGATCTCCTCCTTCGGTCTTTGCTTGCTTGTTCTCTCTGGCAGATTTTCTCGATCTCTGCCAGCGACCCGGCGCCTGCAAAGCGCCGTAGGCTCCGCAAGGCCGCGGACGTGAAGAAGGCCGCTCCAGAGGCCGCGGCAGAGGCCGCCACAGAAGAGGCCTCGAGACCTGCGGAGGAAACCCCCGCAGGCCCTCACGGGGACGCTCCCCAGGCCGAGGCCACCGCGCCGCCTCTGGAGGAAAAACGCCCTGAGGAGCAGGTGGAGAAGCCGGCCACTCCGCCGCGCGCTGCGACCCCGCCAGCACAGCGGGAGGCCGCGGCAGACACTACTTCGGCCCCGAGCCCCCCGAAGGTCGACGAGGCAGTGGGGGCTGAACTCCCACCGCCCCTGCCAAGAACTAAGGCGGAGGAGGAAGCGGCAGCCGCGGAGCAGGTCTTTCCTGCCCCGGGGGCCCAGGGCGAGGTGCCGCCTGAGGGGGGCAACGCCGGCGCGCAGGACGCGGGCGTCGAAGCGGAGGACGCGCCTCCGAGCCCCCGAGCCCGCGCAGAGACTCCCCGCTCCAAGCTTGACGCGGGAGCAGGGCCCTCCGCCCCGAGTGAGGCCTCCCGGACCCTTGTCCTCGGAAGCTGGGACTGGAGCAGGGGGCGACGCGACGTCGCCTTCCGCTTGGTACGGGAGTCCCTGGAGGGGTTGGAGGCCCACCTTGCCCAAGAGGACCGGGAGCTCGCCCGGCAGCGAGACGAGCTCGCAGAGGCCTGGGCCGCGTTCCACGCGGCTGTGGAGGCTCGCCGACGGAGCGATCAGGCCTTGCAGGCGGAGCGCGAGGAGGTGCAGCGCTTCGCCGAGGAGGTCCGCGAGGGCGCCATGTGCGACACCGAGGAGCTTCTGCAGCCCTTGAAGGCCGAGCGCCGGGCAGCGGCGGAAGACTTGGCCGTGGCCAGGGCAGAGCGGGAGGCCGGGGAGCACTCCCTAGCGGCCAAGCACCACGAGCTTGTCGAGCTTGAGGCTAAAATCCTCGCCGACTCTGAGACCGTGCGGACCGCCCTGGAGGGGGTCCGCGCGAGCTTGGACGCCAAGGGGCGGGGCCTGAGCGAGCGCGAGGAGGACGTGCGCCGCCGCGACGAACAGCTGGCGCTGAGGGAGCAGGAGCTGTCAGGGCAGCGCGCCGCCCTCGAGGCCCGCGAGGAGAGCCTGGCTGCGGCCCTCGGCAGGTATGAACGCGAGGTGGCTACCCACAAGGGGCATGTGGAGCGCTTCAACACGCGGTTCGCCGAGCAGAAAGCGGAGGCCGAGAAAGAGTTCCAAACCCGGGAGAAGGCGTACCGCGCCGCTGTCTCCCGCGACTACGCCGAGAAATTCACCAAGCAGGAGACCCGCTTCAAGAAGAGGCTCGGCGAGAGCGGCACCCGGATCCACCAGCTCGAGAACATGAACGCTACCCTCGTCTCCAAGGTGAAGCGCGAAACGGATCGCCGCCGCGTCGCTGAGGAGGCCCGCAAGCGCACGGAGCAGGACCTCGCCTCCCTCATGGCCGATATGGAGGAGATGAACCAGCAGGTGGGCCCTGCTGTGGAGAAGGCGGTGGAGGCGGCCGAGAGCGCCAAGGCGGCGCAGGTGCTGTCGCAGCAGCGGGAGCGCATGTTCCAGTCCTTGGTGGGCCGGTGCCGCGAGCTCGCCGCGAAGCTGGGAGTGGATGCGCCGACCGTCCCCCTTCAAGGCAACTCCGACGCCGCCACCTACCTCATGTACTTCGAGCAGCTCTTCTCAGCGCTCGAGGGCCCTACTGCCGAGCTCCGCGACGTCGTTGACGAGGAGTGCCGCCAGCTCCTGGCGGTGGCGGTTGACCGCATCTTCACCAACCTCCAGAACCTCCAGCCTGGCTTCGACTTCACCACGGTGACCGAGCCTCTCGAGGGGGAGAAAGGGTGGAAGATCTCCAACGCCATCCGCGACCAGGTCGACGACTTCTACAGCCGCTTCAAGCGGGCCGCGGCGGAGGATGAGGAGGGCGACGACGAGGATGGCGAGCCTGGAGAAGAAGACGACGGCGAGGCCTCCGCTTGATTTCTTCCTAAGGCTTCCTCCTGTAACACGCTTGTAGCGCCGCGGGGATATTTGCTTTAAAGACTTTTGCTTAGCAGTATGTAATGTACTTCGTATTTTTAAACAGGTGTTGCTAAGCCTGTGTGTGTGCCCCTCGAGGGCCTTTTGCTTTACTTCCATGTCTCTTTCGCTCTGCGTCGCTAGGACCCTTCTCCTCGCGCTATGACTCCGCCGCTGCGGTATGCTCGAGCAATGACTCGGCAAGGCCGGGGGGAGTTTAAGGCTTAGAGAGGTAAGAGCCCTCGAGTCGTGATGCTCAGGGCTCACCTTTGACGCGCAAGCAGCCCATGGAGAGTGAAGGAAAGAAACACTCGAGGGACGCGGAGTGCTCGTGAGAGAGATACGAAGATTCTCCTGGTGTGAGTAGGGAACTTAGCTTCGCGAGGCTTTTCGCCCTGCGTAGGACTCCTCTGGCGATGCCTTTCCCTCCAGGGGCCGAGTTTTTCCTCCACAGGGCCTGGAGAGACTCCTGTTCCCTGTGGACGTTAGAGAGGCGTACCAAAACGCTAGAGCATAGCCGTAAGGACTCATGGGTGCCTCGTGAGGAGAGAGAGTACCAAGGTCCTTTGGAGAGGTGGCGTGTATCCGGGAGCATGTCCTTTAGCCAGAGCTCAGGGCCCCTTGGGTTTTGCAGTGCTGCTGGGGTGCTCTTGGGCATGGGCACCGTACTCAGCCCCCGCTCGCGAGGTGCGCATGGGGAGATTATAAGCACACGTGTGAAAGTAAATGACGAAAGTAAAAACTTGCCATCGAAATATTACACAGCGGCGCCTCAGCGCAAAGTTCACTTGGAACGACACGGCGCCGTAGCGCAAAGTTCACTTGGAACGACACGGCGCCGTAGCGCAAAGTTCACTTGGAACGAAAATCGGTTCATTACACTTGGGTTTGCCAAGCTAACGTTCCTTCCATGTTGAGGCATGGGGACCACCCATTAGTGGCAGAGGTTCACTGCGGCCTGCGGTGGCTCATTAGCAGGAAAGCTCGGAGGGCTGACCCTCAGGAGGAGCTTGGAGAAGCTTGGAGGTGAAGCCGTGAGCTTCCCTCTAGATACAAAAAATGCCTGGCGTGACTATGATCACGGGTAGAACTTGCAGAGATGTGCGATGTTCCACGGGTTCTTGACGGGGATGCCGTCTTCGGTCTCGAGGCGTACTGCGCCAGGCCTGGCGATGTGGGAGACCCTGTAGGGGCCTTCCCACATCGGCGAGAGCTTGTGGAGGCCTTCTCTGGAGAGGATTCGCCTGAGGACGAGGTCGCCCGCCTCAAGAGTGCGTGAGCGTATATGGCGGCTGTGGTAGCGTCGTAGATCTTGCTGGTACTTTGCCGCTCTGAGGGCGGCACGGCGGCGCAGGCCCTCGAGGAATAGCAGGTCGTCGTTGTGGAGGTTCTCTTGGGTGTCCTCGTTGAAGGCAAGGACCCGTGGGGATCCATGCTTGATTTCTGCGGGGAGGACAGCTTCAGCTCCGTAGACAAGGGTGAACAGCGTTTCGCCTGTAGGCCTTGAAGCGGTTGTGCGCATGGACCAGAGCATAGATGGGAGCTCATCGATCCAGCCCTTGCCGTGACCCTTGAGGATGTTGAAACTTCTGGTCTTGAGGCCCTTGAGGACTTCTGCGTTCGCTCGCTCGGCTTGACCGTTGCTGCGTGGATGAGCCACCGAGGCGAAGGAGATCTTGACGCCGAGCTTTTCGCAATAGGCTCGGAAGATGCCGCTGGTGAATTGCGAGCCATTGTCGGTGATGATGCGGTTAGGCACTCCGAAGCGGCAGACCAAGCTCCTGATGAATTTCACCGCGGCTCCGGCTGGTATGGTGCGCACTGGTTCCACTTCGGCCCACTTGGTGAACTTGTCGATGGCCACGAAAAGGAAGCGATAGCCCCCCTGCGACTTCGGGAAGGGGCCTAGAATGTCCAGCCCCCAGGTCGCGAACGGCCAGGAGAGCGGGATGGTCTGGAAACCCAGCGACGGCTGATGAATTTGCTTGGCGTGGAATTGGCAGGCGTCGCAGGCTTGGACGATGGTGACCGCATCTTGAAGCACTTGTGGCCAGTAGAATCCGCTCCTGAAGACCTTGCCCGCGAGGGTGCGCGCACACGAGTGGTGGCCGCACTCCCCGCTATGGATGTCCTTGATCAGCGTTCGGCCTTCCTCGGGAGGGACACATTTGAGCGCGATGCCATTCGGGCGCTTGCGGTATAGGTTTCCCTCGAGGATGCAGTAAGATTTCGCTTGTCGAGCGATCCGCTCTGCTTCCGCATCTTCCTCAGGGAGGATCACCTTTACCAAGTAGTCCTTGAGCTCGTCAACCCAGCCTGTGTCTTGGTGGGCTGCCGTCAGCAACGGACGCTCCCCGGTGTGGGGGCAACAGTCGGGTGCCCCAGCAACAGGAGCTGGTGGGAGTGCTTCGTCTGTGCTTGCAGTTGTGGCCTCTTGAGGCTGCTTGATGGATGCCTTGGCGAGCCTTTCCTCAAAGACGCCGGTCTGCTGGGTTTGCCTTCTCGAGGCTCGCTTGGCGATGTCGTCAGCCTCCTGGCTCTCCTTCCTCGGGATATGCATAAGCTCCATGCCCCTGAAGTGCTTCTCGAGCTTGCGGACCTCTTCAAGGTATGCGGCCATGTGGTCATCTTTAGGCGTGTAGCTCTTGTTGGAGAAGTTGACAAGCAACTGGGAGTCACCCTTGACGAGTAAGTGCTTGACGCCTAGGGCGATGGCTGCCCTTAAGCCAGCGAGGAGGCCCTCGTATTAAGCGATGTTGTTGGAGATCTTGTCAATCGTGAAGCACAACTGGACAGCGTAGTAGAGCTTGTCGCCCTTGGGCGAGGTTAGGACGACACCTGCCCCGCCGTTTCGGCAGGCAAAGGCTCCGTCGAAGTGCATGGTCCAGTGGCTGGGCATTGTGTCTCCAGAGGGCTCGGCCTCTTCTCCCCGAGGCTCCTCAGGGCTTGGGTCAGTCCATTCGGCGACGAAGTCAACCAGCGCTCGTCCCTTGATGACTCTTGTGGTGTCGAAGCGTAAGTTGAATGGCTGTAGCTCTATGTTCCATCCCGCGACACGATTTGTGGCGTTGGGGTTGCGCAGGATCTGCTCCAGGGGGAAAGAAGTGACCACCGTGATGGGGTGGCCCTGGAAGTAATGTCTCAGCTTCCTGGAGTTGATGAGGAGAGCGACGAGAAGCTTCTGCTGCATCGGGTACCACTCCCGAGCATCCCGCAGTACCGTACTGACAAAGTACACGGGGTGCTCGACAAGGGCTGTCGAGGGAGGTGCAGCGTTGATTCTCTGTGGAGGCTCTTCGGGGCCCTTGTCGGGATTTGCCTGCGGGGGCTCTTCAGGACCCTTGTCGAGATTTGCCTGCGGAGGGGTCTCGGCAAGGGTGTTGCGAGCAGACTCGACTTGAGGCTGTGGGCCTGGCGGTGGGTCTGTGGAGACTGCTCCTTCGCCGATATCTTTGTCGGGCGGCTTCGGGCTTGGAGTGGCAGCGCTCTTCTTGGGGAGGACTGGCTCTTCCCTCTCGACCACCAGGACAGCGCTTGCGGTCTGAGGAGTGGCTGATAGGTACAGCTTCAGATGTTCGCCTGTCCTGGGGGCCACCATAACTGGTGGGCTGGCCAAATATTTCTTCAGGTCTTCGAAAGCCTTGTCCGCCTCGGGGGTCCATTTGAATGTGCCGGATCTCTTCATGATCTTGAAGAATGGCAGGGCTCTCTCGCCGAATTTAGAGATGAAGCGGCCCAGGCTAGCCATACAGCCTACTAGGCGCTGCATGTCCTTGAGTCGACGAGGAGGCTGCATCCCTTCTATGGCCTTGATTTTGTCAGGGTTTGCCTCTATGCCGTGGTGGGACACGAGGAATCCGAGGAGTTTGCCTGAAGGCACCCCGAAGACGCACTTGGCGGGGTTCAGCTTGATGTTCACCTTGCGCAGGCTGGCGAAGGTTTACTCGAGATCCTTCAAGAGGGTATCTCCCTCGCGAGACTTGACCACGATGTCGTCGACATACGCCTCTGCATTTCTACCCATCTGTGCCCCCAAGGCTATTCTCATGAGCCTCTGGAAAGTGGCGCCGGCGTTCTTCAAGCCGAAAGGCATGCAAGTGTAGCAGTACACACCACAAGGGGTGAGGAATGCTGTCTTCTCCTCGTCCTCTTTAGCCATTTTGATCTGGTGATAACCAGAGAAGGCATCCAGAAAACAGAGGAGGTCGCAGCCAGCGGTGGAGTCCACGATCTGGTCTATCCTCGGCATGGGGTATGGGTCCTTGGGGCAGGCCTTGTTGACATCGGTGTAGTCGATGCAGAGTCGGCCTCCTCCAGCGGGTTTTGGGACAACCACGCCGTTGGATAGCCAGGTTGGATGCGCGACTTCACGGACGACATTTGCCGCTTTTAGCTTCTCTACTTCCTTGACGATGAATGCTTGCTTCTCGGGGGCTTGCTTGCGTGCTTTTTGCTTGACGGGGCGTGCGTCTGGACACACGGCTAAGTGGTGCTCGATCACCTTCCTCGGCACACCGGACATATCTGACGGAGTCCATGCGAACATGTCAGAGTTTGCCCGGAGGATGGCGACGAGCGCGCTTTCCTATTTGGGAGGCAGGGCAGCGCCTATGGTGACGCTGGCCCTGGAGCCCTCAGCCCCCGAGCCACTGGTGTCCAGCGACACCTTCTTCGTGGCAGCTTGCTCCTGGGAGAACACCTGCTTCTTCTTCTTGGGCCTCTCGAGGGGCTCCATGTCCTCGTCAGGCGGGAATGCCATGGCGGCGGCCTTGTAGGCGCTCTCGACAGCGCGCGTGGCGTCCAGGATATGACCATGGATGGCGATAGTGCCAGCGCTGCCGGGGATCTTGACCATGTTGTAGGCATGGTGCGTGACGGCCATGAACTTTGCGAGGGCGGGACCTGCCCCAGGGGTTCGATTGAACCACTGGTGACCCCTGTGAATGGCCTGGAGGGCATGAGCCACTCGTAAGGCACCTGGAGAGTCTCGAAGGTCTCGACAGAGATGACGTTCAGGCCTGCTCCTCCATCAATGAGCGTCTTGGAGATGGTGATGTTGTTGACGATGGGGGAGCAGACCAGGGGGAGGGTCCCCACAGTCTTGGTCGACTTGGGGTGGTCCTTGGCGTCGAAGGCGATGGTGTACTGGGACCACTTGAGGGGCCTGGAGGTCTCGGTGCTTGGGAGCGCGGCATTGAGCTCGCGGGCGAACTGCTTGAACTCGTTGTTCGATTTGGGTGCCTGGGCTCCTCCGAGGATGCAGGCCATAGCCCCCCTTGGGTCCTGGTAGCCTCCCTCTTCCTCGTCAGGGAGGTTGTTGTTCTTCTCGGCGGCGTTGGCTTGAGTGCCTAGCGGCTTCTGATAGCCGCCACCGCGTCCGCCTCTGCCGTCCCTACGGTAGCCACGGCCTCTGCCGCGGCTCCCGTTGCCTTCCTCGCGCCCGCGCTCTCGGCTCAACCTCTTGAGGTCGAAGCAGTCGTCCGTGGCGTGGCCGCGCCTGTTGTGGTAGACGCAGAACGGACGGTTGTCCACTTCCCTGTCGCCAGGCTCAGGAGAGCCTCTGCGGGCGCTTTTGGCGGCTGGCTCTGCTGCCAGGACAGCGGTGGTCTTGCGCTTGGTCTCCTCGCGCTTCTTGTGGCTCTTGGACCCCTCAGCCAGATCATCCGTCCGCTGACTCATCTTGACGAAGAGGAGTCCCTCTTCAACCTTAGCGCACTTGTCAGCGAGGTCGAGCAGCTTCACCACAGAGGTGAGCTTGTCGTGAATGCCCAGCTTCTCGAGCATCCTGCGGTTTGTTACGCCCTCCCTGAAGGCGGCGATGACTTGCGTGTCGGGGATGTTCGGGATCTTGTTGCGCACTTGGCTGAAGCGCTGGATGTACTTGCGGAGAGTCTCATCCTTCTTCTGCACCACAGCGCGCAGGTCGTTGTGGGTGAGCGCGCGCTCGTAGGTGCCCTTGAAGTTGGCAACGAATTGCCTGCAGAGCTCCTCCCACGTATCTATGGAGTCCTCAGGCAAGTTGAGGAGCCACGACAGCGCGGAGTCCCTGAGGGCGTGGGAGAACCAGTTGGCCATGACTTTGTCGTCTCCTCCTGCAGCCTGGATGGAGGTGGTGTAGAGCTGCAGGAACTCCAGAGGGTTGGTCGAGCCGTCGAAGCCCTTGGGGAGGGCTGGCCTGAACTTCTGCGGCCAGACCACACGGCGCAGAGCGCGGGTGAATGCCATGCAGCCCGAGGCGTACGTGGCGGTTCCTCCTTGGAGAGCCCTGCGTTTCTGCTGTCCCGCTTGGCCAAGCTCCTCGACGAGGCGATTCTGGAGGTCCCTGCAGCGCTCCATGCCTACTCGCGCGTCAGGCGCAGTGCGTCGCACGATCTGGCAGTCGTGTGGCGAGGAAGCATGAGAGGGGGCCCTCTGCGCTGCGGCCGGAGGCGGTCCCGGCGGCGGCGGAGGCGCATCTGGTGCAGCCGTTCCCGCGCGGCCAGAGTGATGGACCATGGAGCGCGATGGAGCTGGGCGCGTGGTCGCGACGTCGACGAGGTGGTGGAGGCGGTCCAGCCACTGGTCGTGGGCCTCCGCGCTAGGCCGGTAGCGTAGGAGCTCCTGGGCCATGAGCAGCGCGGTGTGCGGCGTGGGCTCCGGGCGTCCCCGAGAGGACGCGCTTTGGCGCCGAGACGGATGCGAAGACTCAGCATCGTCGTGGTGTTCCGGGGAAGCATCCTTGTCGCCGCGGTGGTCGCTACCACGGTGCTCCGTCGTGCGAGGACGGCCGCGGCGGCCGCGGGTGGCGGCGGTGCCGGGCTCGGTGTGAGCCCTGTCAGCTGCGCGCCTGTTGGCGCGTGTCGCGCGGGTGTCCGTCATGGCGCGGAGACGGCTGGAGGTTGAAGACGTGCCTCAGTCCCCTACCTGGCGCGCCAAATGTCGAGGTGTTGCTCCCACGGAACAGGGATAGTCACCCTCGAGGAAAGTTCGTGAAGGGGGACTGAACACGTTAGCCAACAACCCTCAACCGGCCCGGCGACGGTGCTCGTCGTGCCTGTAGAGGGATAACACGACAGAGATGGACTCAAGCCCGTACCCAGGTTCACGGCCCTCAGGAGGAGGTAAGACCGCTACTCCTGCTTGTCTGTATTGATCTGTAGGGGTTACAGCACAATGAGCTTGCCGAGAGCAGTGCGGAGCTCGGAGGGGGAAGGAGAGATTCTCCTCCTCCTTCAGTCCGCTAAGCTAGGCTAAGCTATGGTAAGGCGTCTAAGGTCGATTGATCGGTCGATTCCTCGATCCTTTGCTACGGTGGTGCTCCCTCTCCTTATATAGGCGTCCCGGGCCTCATCCCTGCGTGCTGCGTAGTGGAAGGGTTCCCACATGGTGACGAAACGGTGGAGAGGGGTGCACCGCAGCTGGGTTGTCCATGGACTCGGTCCATGGTCGTAAAGTCTGCCTTCGTCACAGAAAAGCTGCCGTCTTCGCTGGGCGGCCAGCTGGTGCAGCAGCGATCGTGGGGTGCCCACGGTGACGTCATCCTTGGAGCGTAGCGCCGGCCAACTGCTTTATCACCAAAGAGGAAACCCTCGTAAGCCGGCGCAGGGGACACAGCTTTGTTGACTCCTTTATTCACCAAAACGGCAACTGCGGCGCCGTCATCATCGCGCGCAGACGCGCGCGTCACTCTGCGGCGCGGCAGTGGCCATGTGCGCCTTGCAGCGGTTGCTTCGGAGCGAAGTGTCTCCACAGGGCCTGGACGGCCCTGTGCAGGGATTTGTGTTGACCCCTCCCCAGGGGAGAGGGCCCTGTAGAGTTGCAGCCTCAGGAGGGGCCTCGTCAGGCCTTTGCTGCCCTCTTCAGCCCTCTCGAGGGATTTTCCTCTCGAGGGTCTCTCCAAGCGTTTTGCTCGGTCCTTAGCCGTTTCATCGACTCTGTCGCGTGTGAGGGCTGTGGAGAGTGGGCTCTGCACACCCTAGATCCCACTGGGCCGACAGTTTTTATATGTGGATATTATGTGTGCATTTTTGGTGTGTGGATTGCTGTGAGTTCTATCATGCTTGATTATTGTCCTTTATGATTGTGGTGTGTTTCACCTCTTTTCATTTTAATTGGATCATAAGGAACTCAAAATCTTGATTTTTCAAATAGTGATTGACTATCTTCTGTCCTGTTAATTTTAAGCCTTTCTAGAGCTTATCAAATAGAATTTATTTTGTTCAATTTGGAAATTCAACTCACCTAACCTCATCCTTATCATCTCTACCACCTATCAATAGCCTTCTTTGAAATTTATAAAATTATTTGATCACTAATTCTTGCTTGTTTTGAGTGCTACATTCTAAGGTGACCATATCTAGTTTTTAGAATAGCATTTTGCCATTTTTGTATCTAGGTGTTATTGAGCCATTTGACCTAAAACTTTAAACCAAATGTTGATCCTAGATACCCCCTACCCAACCCAGCTTGTGTTATAATTTTCCTGTCAAGGAGTTGATTAATCCATCTATGTTTAGTGGCCTAACCTAATCAGCCCAAAACTCTTCTAAACCCTAAAACTACACCCCCTCTCTCCCAAACCTTATTTTAGACGAGCATTGGATCCTCTCACACCCCTGGACCTCTTGCCCTCGACCCTGGACAACCCTAGCCCTGCCTCCCCATTTCTTTTTTTCTTTTGGGCATTGCATCGAACACCTGGCGGGCAGATTACCTCCCCTCCATAACTCCACTCCCTCCATAAGCACAGGGCCATTTGCTAGATGCCAAGGCGTGCAGCATCTCGTCCAGACGTTCCTCCACCGCCCCTCTTCCCCAATCCCTGGCTCGAGTCCTCTCCTTCTCTCTCTCTGCCCGAGAACGTGAAACCGGCCCCCTCCCTTGTCTTAGCAACCAAGGCTCCCACACCCTCTCACACCTTGCCCATTACGCTCCCCTCTCTCCAATATCCCAACCCCTGCCTTATCTCTCGAGCTCTCTCCCACCTCTGCTCGAATTCATCAAGGAATCGACGCTCGGACCCGAAGCTTTCGAGCACGAATGCCATGGATTCCGGCCCCTCTTCTCCTTCTTTTTGCTCTAACTCGTCCCCCTATCCGTGAGCTAGCCCTTAGACATCCTCGTTTGCGTGCAGGTACGCCGGAGACTCCTGGACCTCGCCATGGCCGCCGCGAACGCCCTCGACGCCGCCATCGTTCCGAAGCTCCCCGGCGAGATCTGCTGCCACCCCCGACCTCCCGAAGCTCTCCGCATCCGCCGCCGCGCATCCCATCGTCTGGAAGCTCCCCTAGGTGAGCAAACCGTGCGTGGCGCCGTTTCTAGGGTTTCTGCTCTGCGTCCCGCGTCGCGATGAAGACGAAGGCCCCGCGCCGTCCATCGCCAGATCGACGGCCACGTTTCAAACCAACCAGATCTAATCCTGACCGTCGGTTTTTGATCCGGCGGCGACTTGCCCCTTCGCCTGCGCGCGCGCTGTCGCGGGCCGGCCCAGCACTGTGCAGCCCGGCCGGCACCAGATCTGGCCCGTTTAGTTGTTTTTCCTTTTAGGTCATTTTCCTGTTTTATTTTCCAGAAAAAGTAGTGGTCTAGCTTTTATTCATTTGTGGGAGATCTGTTTGTCCAAATTGCTTGATTCCAATTTTGTTACATGCATATTAGTTTTCTTAACCATGTGGCACTGGCCTTTTGCCAAAATATGTTTTTTATGTGTGTGCTAGGCTTGATCTAGTAAAAAAACGTATTCTTCACCATTTATTGAATAACTTGAGTTTTATAGATTCAAAATTAGCAAACTTTAGTTCTCTGGAAAGCCAGCAATAATACCTATCTAGATCTATAAGCCATGCATGCAGGAGAGTTATGAAACTAAAGTTATATTACGTTTAAGTTTGGAACCAGTAGGTTTTTGGTGATTTTTAATTCCTTATTAAAAATACTTTTTGGAGTAAATCCAATTGTATGTGGTAGATATGATTAGTAGCTATCATGTACTAGCTTGCTCAATTTTTACAACTTATATTTTCCTCTTGGTGAACTATTTTCCAAAACAGTGTGTTATTACACTTGAAAATAAATATTTTTATTTTCTGTTATTTGCATGTGTCTAGTTTTAATTGTTTGAGTTAGATATGTTTGAGCAAAGTTATTAGGAGTATTTTTGTGGATTAGACTTGTGTTATCTTTAGCATGCAGTGCTAGTTTCATACAAAAATAGATGATAATTTGCTCTGAACATACTAGCTAGTAAAATGCATGTTTTCCACCTTAAATAGGATATCTTGAGCTAGGAGCATCCAAATGAAGTGAATCCAATTCGTACAGAAAGCCTAAGTCAGTACCTATCCATAGACCTTAACTTTGCATGCATGTGGTTCCTAAAACAGTAACTACAATCCTTTTGGTTTTGGGACCAGTAGCACTTGGTGCATTTTTAATTCACCATTGAATTATGATTTTTGTGCAAATCCAATTTTCTTGGCTTGGTGTGACTAATAGGAGTACTGTGGTAGAAGGGTTTAATTTTAGGAGCTATACTCTTTGAGTAGTGAATTATTTTCCAAAACAGGACTTTTACTACTAGTAAAACTATTGCTTATAATTCCTGTTTCTAAACAAATTGTGTGCCTTTTCTTGTTTAACCAAAAATAAATCCAGAACCTTAAGTTAACCTTTAATAACCTGGTTCCACCTCCTAAAAGTTTTGAGGTGCAACTCACTTTTAATCTATCATAATCCCTCTTACTCCCTAGGTGTTACACCAATTCTATTTGTGTGTTATGCATGTGAATGTTGTTCGTTGTTTAGTACTATCCAGTAGTTGGTAGTGCTTGGTAATACTTGTTGTACGGTTCAGTTACTTTAGATTGTTGTCAACACTTGGTTAATGTGTGATTGTTTGGTTTAATTGTTGAAATGGTCTTGCTTGTAGTGTCTTATTAAATAAGCCTAATGCACCTTTTTAACTCCTAGTCAATAACTTGTGTGCTTAGTAGTGCTAGCCTTTGTTGTTTAATTAATTACTCACTAATATTTGTCCTAGGACTGGCAATATGTTTGCATGAGAGTGTGCTAGTGTGAAGGTTAATGCTTGCTTGTGTGTTAATATAACTTTTGTTTGAAGTATCTCCTAGAATAATACGATACTTTTGTCTGGAGTACTTCCTTATTTATTAAAATACTTTTGTCTGGAGTACTTCCTTATTTATTAAAGTACTTTTATCTGGAGTATTTCCTGAACTAGTATAACAACTACTGCTACCTAACCTGATAAACCTAAGAGGTGTTTAGCTTAAGTGTGTAGTTAGAACTACCTATTTAACTATTAGGGTTGTTGTGTATATTTTCTTAGGTGTGTTGTTGTTTGTCTTAGCTATATGGATTTGATGCTTCTTATTGCTTAACTAAGTGAAATGCTTGCCCTTGGTTATTAGCGTAGTGTTTGGTACAGTGCTTGGTGTTTGTTATGTCCTTGTGGCATTGTCTTGTATTTTGAGTATTGTTCTTTTTCTTGTTTACGACCTTAGATACGATCGGGGAGGAACCGGAAGTAAGGAGTGAACCGGAGGAACATCAAGATCAAGACCAAGGACATATTGCTGAGCCAGGCAAGCCACCTAACCACTATGAATCCCATTATTTGCAAAGCATGTTTTGTTTTCAAAATAAAATAATGCATGTTTCACTTCTTTGTGGTACTTTGCCACCCAAAAACTATTTTACAAAATATTGTTTGGCCAAAGTTATCTACTAGATTATAATAGGTATTATGAAAATAAGTATTCACTTTATGCGCCTTGTTGTTGAAGGTGCTATAAAGAAAATCATATTTTATCTAGTAGTATATCCTTATGTCCTCACCTCAAACTCTTAGGATGGGAGCCTGGTTTTGATACAATGTTTTCGGAAGAAAAACCCGAGTTGCTGGGAGCAACCGGCGAACAAGTGTTTTATTAAAACCCGAGTTGCTGGGAGCAATCGGAAGTGTTTGCGAAAACCCGAGCTGCTGGGAGTAGTCGGAGGTTTGGAAGTTGTTTTCGAAAAACAAAGTACAGCCCTAGCGGCCGCCCGAACAATTAACCCGTGCAACCACATTACCTGACATGGGTAGGGCTTAGCCGGAAGCTTGTTTGTTTTAGTATTGGGGCTCTCATACTCTCTATAGGGGCTGGGCCCCTGAAGCCGGGTTGCCGTCTGGACGAGGCAATACACATGTGAGGATCGCGCCGGAAGATTACGGTGGGTCTCCCGACGTGGAGGTGTGGCGTCCCAAGAGAGACCAGGGGTCTAGTGGAGCACACGGTGCTGGGGAGAACAAACCTTACGGGAGGCCCCGATACTAGGGTAGACATAGTGGAAAGCTATGATCAGGTTATCCGGACCCCCGCATACTGTCGTATGACGGGCTGTGGCAGACACGGCGGATTGACCGTTTGGTGTGGGTAAAGTGCACAACCTCTGCAGAGTGTAAATCTATTCGAATAGCCGAGTCCTCGGTCATGGACGGTTGGAAAGGTCCCCGATCTAGGCGTACGGGCGGATTTCTGTTTCAAAAAGGAAAGATGATTTTCGGTGGAAACAAAATGGCAGAAGGAGGTACCTGGGAGGTACGGAGTTGGGAGAAGATGGTTGGTCTCGGGGCGACAATCAGTCCGATCTCAAGGAAAGAAAAAGGGGTATCCCCATCCTAGTGTTTTTAACAGTTTTGCAAAAGTGTTTTCAAAAACTTGGAGATGGTACATGCTATTTCTACAAGAGAGTTTTCTGTCTCTAAATGTTTTCTTCAACAAAGATACAGAGATGTCGTATTCTCTATATCGAAATCATCTTTGTGAAAACTAAACCCTATAGTCGTATATAGCAGCTATCCCAGTTTTCGAAAACGTTTTTATTGCATTACCATGAAAAACTTAAGCCTTGAGGTGGTTTTGCGAGTACGTAAATGTACTCATATGGCTGTGTCCCTGGATATTCAAACGTCCAGATTACGACGAGAAGATGTACGACGAGGAGGAGGAATACGCCGACTACTACGCCAACTGAGTGTCACCAGTCAACTGCGCTGTGGGAACGCGTCTGGTTGTGACGAGGGCCGACACTAGCCGCAAGCTTCCGCTATACCGTAGTTAATCTCGTCCTGTGTGACGAAGATTGCAGACTTGGTCATGTGACCACCTATTTATGTAAGTCTTGTATTATTCGATTTGAATGATGTAACTTTGTATACCATGTTGGTTATGTGATCGCGATGCACTGATCATTGGGATCGTGATCTGTTTACATAACGTGGGCATCTCGGACTAGCAGTCTGAGGGGTCCTTACAGGCAGCTTCCGAAGACGAACTCGCCGTCTCCAGGGCAGATGGGAGCGAGAGCTCGGGCAGGGATTTCGGGATGGAGAGAGAGATGTGAGGGGAGGGTTCTGCGAGTGGAATGGGGAGGAGAGAGTCACGGGGCCGTGTTTTAGAGGGCACCCCCGATCTAGGGTTCCCACGGGCTGGAGAGGGAGAGAAAGGGCTTGGGGCTCGGGCATTGGCTCCAGTGGACGGTGGGGGATGATGACAAGAGGTCCTGGTCGTGAGGGCGTGGCTTGGCAAGTGGGGAGTGAGGGAGTGATCCTCCATTGGCCGGTTTGCAAAAAGAGAGAAGATGAGTGGATGAGAGGGGTGAGTGAGGGGCTGGCAAGTGGGGCCGGGTCGGGGTTGCTAGTCTCCTTCTTCTACAAGGCAGAGAATCGATGGGGGAGAGGAGAGAGCAGGGTTTAGATGGTTCTGGGTTAATTAGAGAAATGTGCACAGGGTTAAAATGATGCCCTGGTCAACACAAGATATTAAGCAACCAGGGGCTTAACTAACGGTCAAAGGAATACTCTAACCTAGAAGAGGTGATGGACAAGAGAGGTGTGCAGGTGCATTTCCAAAAGGGGTTCTGGTTTGCTTAAGAGAGGAGATGCAAAAGTGAATCCAACTCAGGTCTAATGGTCACTGATTTTTCTAGCCTCCTAACTCTAGAAGATTAAGTGGTTAAACAAGGTGTCAAAATATAACCAAAGGCAAGTTTTGAAAATATAGGTGACAAAGACTAGCTTGGTTGATTTGCATGTCAAAAATTGATTATGGTTTGCTTAATGAGGAGCACAAGTTTTGCAATATTTTAACAAACATGGAGATCACTAGTTTTATTGTTTAATTATTTTCTTGGAGAAAACACCCAAGAGATTGAAGACTACAAAATATTGGTCACTAGAGATGTTAATAATTAACAGGAAATAAAGATAGCTTTTCTTCATCATATAATTTACTTGTTTAAAAATATATTTTTACCAACCATCTTAATAATAAGGAAGTAATTTTCCAAGCATACAAAACCATCAAACAATTATCTAAGACTCCCATTCAATCAATAAACATTAACTTGATACAAACAAAACCACATGACACTCAGAGAATTACACACTCAAGGCAAACAATTTAAGCACATGCCAAAAGGATAAAACACACAAACAATTGGATAACTAACCACACTTTTAAGATTGAACAATTATATTTATGAGGTGGTGATCAATATGATCCAGACAGGGTTTTTGGTAGAAATAGAATTAATTAAACATTTTTGGAATTGATTTTCAAAGACGAATGAAATAAGGATTCTTGAAAAGATAGTTGCTAATACTTGCAACAAATAAAACTCAAAATAAATTAGGACATATTATATGGCCCTCTATAGTTTTGCAAACATGTAAGTTTTGGAAATATTTTTATTTCCTAAATTAATTGGTCTATGGGTAAGTTTTGTTAAAAATAAGATAGGAGAAGGTATATGGACTATTTTACTTGTCACAACATTGATATCAGATGTCATATTATAACTAGGTTGAGTTTTAGGGTTGATAGCTAGAGAGGTCATCAACACTAACACAAACCAAAACAAAACAAGACAAACAAAGGAAACAAGAGTAAATCACATCCATTTACAAGACATTTCAAAAAGTTTTTGTCCCCTCAGAATTTTGGGTCTTTTATATTAAGTTTTTGTTGCTTCCAAAATTTGGGGTGTTACAGAGTTGGGGGAGGTGCTGCCCAAGGTTTACGCCCGCGTTCGTTTTAGCCAAGGTATAAAGAAACAAAACAGGCAAGGTAAACGCACTTAGCTGGATTCGTGATGTCCCCAGGTTATCTCAGATGTTCGTGTCGTGTCTCTAATCACGGACACCGGGGATGCGAGGCACCCCCTTTGTAGATTCGGTAGGGGCGCGAAGGAGGCTGGAAACGTCTCCCGAGGGACGATCGTCGGACAAGTTCCTCTCTCACTCTCCGATCTCGACGTGGTATGTAAACAAGGAAAGCACACAACGATCTACCCAGGTTCAGGCCGCCCGAAGGCTAATAGCCCTACTCCTGCATGTCTGTATAGATGGTTGGATCATGGTGTGGCTACAATGGTGTTTTCCGGCGAGGTACTGATGACCGTAGATGACCTGTGTCAAAAAAATACGGTTAGGTTGAGACTCCAAGTGCAAACTATATAGTAAGGGAAAAGACTTATTTTCCCCACGAGGGTTTAATATCGAACTCTCGGGGAAATGAACCAAAAGTTGTTGTCTCCTTATCCTTCTTTGTGTAACCTACAAAACAAAGTAGATTGTTTTGTGCCCTCAACCTCACCAAGTGGTTGTCAAGCACAAGGTGTAAGTAAAAGATATATAAATAACAAATGCAAAACTGAAATAAATATGCAATGGTAGTAAATAAATAAACAATTATGGTATAAATGATATGAGATTATGTTTTTGTGGTTTGTATGGTGTTTGCAAGATATAAATGTATTTTTTGTATTTTCGGATTTAATAATAACAGAAAATATAAAGTGCAATAAAAGTGTTGGAAAGGTGTTTCTTATGATTAAAAATGGACTGGGGTTCATGGTTTCACAAATGCACTCTCTCTTTTATATAGTGGTAGATAATGGAACGTAGGAATTGACATATGAGATTGCAACAAGACAAGTTATTAATAATATGGGCATCACGTCCTAACATAGACATCTTTTGGTTATTAATCTCTCTTATACTCCACCAAGATGCGAACTAAATCATAACACCTCAGTAATTAAGATAAACAGAGTATAGCTTTAAGTTCAATGACATGAAGTTTAAATAAGAACATGCTAGATCTAGTCATGTTGACAGTGGCAATGTCACCCACATACCCCCGGTAGCATGGTATTTCCTTTATCCCTAGTGAGGCAAGAAAGTAAGGTAAAAACCCAAGTGGATCACGGTATTGCTGTCAACTTACCACAAAACCACCCCCCGTTACTCCAACTAATGCACACGTTCCCCCTCACACGCTCTCATAAACATGTTGGATCAAAACACATAGACAAGAACGGGGTTCTTAATATGCATCTACTTTCATAACAAAGACATAATATTGGCAATCATCATAACATATATCAACTTAAGAGATCCACCACAAAGGTATTACATATATGACCATAATCATGTTCAGCAGCTCATATGGCACTAATTAGTGAAGCTCAAGAGAGAGGAGAGATACATAAGTTACTTCCACAAACCCATAGTCCACGTGTGGACTACTCCCTCTTCATCATGGAGACAGTGGAGAAGTCATTGGAGAAGGTGGAGACCACACCGGCAGCGCCCCGCCGGAGTTTTCCCCCTCCAATCTGCAACTCCGGGTCTCTGTTTCGTGGTTTCTGTGTTTCCGCGGCGCTCTCCTCCGAGAGGGTTCGGGGGGCTATTTTTATAGTCGTTTTTAGGTCAAGACGGAGCCAGGGAGACAAAGATCGACGACATCTAAGGCTCGAGGGCCAAGATGAGGGGCCCCACGCGGCCCAGGAATCTGGCTGCGTGGGCCCACCTATCTTGGGCCTCAGCCTTCCATCTTTGCTATTCCTTCGCTCCTAAGCCTCGTTCCTTCCAAAAAATCATCTCTGTGGAATATTAGGTCATTTGGACGTCGTTTGGGTCCCTGAAACATCAAAATATAGAAAAAGGGGTTTTTTGACAGCACAGAGTTAATTCAAAATAAATAGGGAAAGTGTGAAATATTCACCAAAACATTATAAAACATTGATATAACCCTTATATGATGCAAATATGGATCAAATATGGGTAATATAATGCAAAGTTCATGTATGCATTTTACATGCATCAACATCCCCAAGCTTAACCTATACTCGTCCTCGAGTATGAAGGTGATAAAATTAAACATGGACTTGGCATTTTATTACTTAACAAAGGATATCAAATATGATTGCTACATAGAGTCAAATGATTCATTCTTTAGTAAAGAGTAGCAACATACAAGACATATTATCAAGAGATATTAAATATTCAAGGTAAAGATGTTCAATGATAATTCACAAAGTGTAACATGAAACAAAAGTTCTATGGACCAAATGAATGCATAAATGAAAAGTAAAAGATATCCTAGGTTGGTCATAGAGTATTGTTATAGAAATCTGAATATAAAAGGTGGACACTTTGGAAAGATAGATAAATAAGTAGAGGAATAACATGCAAGAGTATTATCTAGCTTCCAAATGCTTCAACTTAAGCTAATGTTTGCCATGTAGTGATCATTGGTGTGACGTTCTCATTGCCCCTATCATAGCATCTTTAGTTATTAATAGTTCAAAGTGAAAGCAAATATGAGTTATGTGCTTGACAAAGTATGGGTCAAAAAGCCTCATGCCCGTTGAAAACAAAAACATCTCCGACTGGCTACTCAACTTGGGCCACAAAGCAAGTGAAGGTTACAGTCATTGTGAATAAAAGTGGCATCATAGAGAGTTTCACCCTGGGTACCCTTTGCCCCAGGACATGGAAGTGGGTACATGTCCAAAATGACAAAGCAAGCAAACAGTGGATATCTCTACATCTCTTTCTTTACTCATGCTTTTTTCTTGTAAATGCTTTTTCTGTTATGAGATGTGTCATGGATTCCTCCACTATGGTTATGTTGCAAATTTCCACCATGATCCACATGGCTTAGGTTAGCCGCCACAAGTGTCTCTCTAGCCAATAATATCACTCACCCGAACTTACTAAGTTTTCATCTTTATTTCACGCAATGTTAGGCATCCATCACCAAAGGAACATGATATCAACTTTCATATAGAATAAAGTGCAATGTTGAAATCTTTCCACGTGTCAGCACGTATGAGCTAGCTTCTAACCAAATACCTTTGTCAAGCCCAAAACATCATAATCTTAATCACAATGGGTCATGTTTATTAAGTGCATGAAAAGTAATGTGTGCATCAAGTTCGTGGGAGCTTTTAAACCAATTTAACCCATGACAATCCCAATAACATAAGCATATTAATTTGGAAGCATAGATAAAACAATATAACATGGTAAACATACATGGAATAGCATATTAGCTAATAGGTAGATATGGTGGACTCACTGGAAAAATGTCACATCCCAAATTTTGAAACTAAGAAAAACTTAGTTTTACCAGACCCAAAATTCAGAACCAACAAAAACTTTTTGAAATGTTTCACTGATGATTGTGTTTTACTTCCCATTGCTGTGTTGATATTGTGTGGTCTTGATTGTGATGTTGATCATGTTGTGCTTGTTGCTTGTGAGGTTAATTCCTCAGCTGTGCCTAACACTAAAATAAAACCCACTGGTCACAAATTTGGAATGTGACTTGAATGTAAGCAAAACCTCTGAAAGTATTCAAGAACTTGAATTAAAGATTTCCAATTCAAATAAAAATGACCTTAATAAATTATCCTCTCTACCTAACTCTCTATTTCTTTCAAACAAATATCTTCTCTATGAAAATGAAAACTATATAAAGTTCAAATATTTGTCAAGGAGGTTCCAAGAGTTCAAAACTAATATTTTGCACTTGTTTCAAAATTCCAAAGGAATATCTTTTGGAAATTAGCAAAATTGCCGAAATGAAACACTATGAACAAAATTTGTGCAAAACATTTTATTTTGAAGCCCCAATTTTTGTGCAGCTTCTACATGTATTGGGGAGGCCACATGATTATTTTCAAAATTTTATAAATTATTTTAGTGCCTCAAATAAATCACTGAAAAGCTACTGGTTCTAAAAGAAATAAAAGAAAATCACGAAAAGGACGCAGTTGTAAATAAGAAAAGTTCTGCCAGGGGTTTTTTTTGGAAATGTGTCGTGGCCCTCCTGTAGCCGCAGCACGGCGTGGCGCCAGTGCCGCCGTGCTCCTCGTTCCCGCTCGACGCCGCTCGTCGCCAGGGCCCCCTCCCGCTCCTCCTGCCGTGTCGAGGGAGCACGACGCCGTGCCGCCCTCGGCCCTGCTCCTCCGAGACCGGGTGCCCTCCCCTCGCTGTCCCCAGCTCGCCCGACCGAGCGACCAGAACACGCCGACGCCGGCCGCGGCCGTCCCTGCACTCCAGCTCGCACCGCCCGGACCCCCCCTCCCCTCCTCTCCCCTGCGAGGAGATAAGAAGACCCCGGGCCACTCCTTGCTCTCCCTGCCCAGATATTTTCCCTCTCCCTCTCCATTTCTTCCACCATGACCGTGGCCGAGCCGAGTGCGCCGTCGCGCGTCACCCTCGATTGAGAGCTCCCCGAGCCAAGCCAGGAGCACCCGAAGCTCCGCCTCGTCGTCCTCTACGTCCCCGTGCAAGGAATCGCCGCGGGTCGCCCGGGATCGTCGTCGCCGTCCGCGTCTTCTCCCTCTCCGGCCGCCGGACACCGAGCAAGCTCACGACCTCCTTCGACCTTCTCCATCACCGCTGCGGGTACCCACGCGTCAAGGGTGAGCGCGCCGTCCTCCGGGACATCTTCTTCTTCCTCCTCCTGCTCTGTAGCCTCGCCTTCGAGCGAGAGGCCGTTCGGCCGTCCGCCATGGCCGTGCGATTTCGAGCACGCGCGCGTCGCCGTGCGTCCTCCCCTTCGGTCTCCAAGCACACGCGCGAGTTCGTCCACGCACCCGCACTCGTTTGCACCCACGCACCCCCGCGGAGCGCCGCAAGAACCAGGCCGTCACCGGCCGTTGCTCTCCGTCGGGCACGGCCACCGTGTGATGTTCTTCAGTTTCGTCAGATAGGACCGCGCGAGTTAGCTCTTATTACATCAGATCCGTATACTAGCACTCACACCGCACCACCCCAGTGGCTAGCACCCGCGCGCGCGCTCGTGAGGTCGCGAGTTCGAACCCCGGCGGCGCGCTGCCTTTTCGGTTTATTTTGCACGCTGACAGGTGGGCCCCACCGGTCAGTGACCGTGGCGGTCAGCACAGCCCGCACTCAGCCCAGTCAGCACCAGCGTGGCACTCGGGCCCGCATGGCAGTGGCTGTGGCTAGCCAGCCCCTCGGTGCAAATCGTTTCGTTAGTTTTTCGGGAAAATAAAATAAACAGCCAGATTCAAATATAAATTTGTAAAATCCATAACTTTTTAAATACTTGTCCAAAAATTACAAATAAGATACCAAAATGTTCAGAAAAATAAAACCTGTCTTTTGGTGTAATTCACTTATCCAAATAAATTAGTTTATTTAATGTTTTATTTGAATCGAGAAAAAGGCAGAAAAGAAAATGCTTTTAGAAAATCTTTAACTCTAAAAATAATTATCCAAAAATTAGGTTTGGCTTATTAAAATGTTTAGCAAGTGATAACCTTCATATTCCACCTTGTTTCCAAACATGGATAATTATTTTGTAGTGTTGTTTAAAATAAATTAACAAAAAGGGCATATTGAAAAAGGACTTTATAAATTAATCCGTAATGAATTTTGGAATGAATCCAATTGGGTTGTCTTCTATATGTGTAGGAGAACATATCCCTAGCTTGGTTTGAATTTAGGAGTCACTGATTGACTTTGGTGCTAATTATAAGGTTTAGGTCTTTTCTGCCTATTTTTATTAGGCCTTTAATTAATTGTTATGTTATAATTTTATTGTTATAAATGTGTTTCCTAGCATGTGTAGGATGGTAGGCCACTGGTATGACATGTTCTTTTATTTTACTAGCATGTTAGGATAGCTACTTGTGGGTTATGTATTGTTAGGGTTTTATTCCCTAATAGTTGCTCTTATAGTAATAAAATTATTATTACTCTTGTGTTGCTTGTTTTAAATTTCATCTTGTGTGCTAATATTAGCATGGTTGGTACTGTTATTGGTGTTTGCTAGACATATTGGTTGTTAGACATGTTGGTGTGATTAATATGTTGCCTTGCTTGTTAAACTAGGTTGCCTTTAAGTTGAATTACCAAGATTAATTGGTAATTTAACTTTTGTTTGGAGTATTTCCTGATCAGAGAAAAGTGGTTACTAAGTACCTCTAATTGAGGATGCCTTGGTGCTCTATATTTCGGCATGTGTATGGTGTTATACTCCTGTGAGTATCATGCCCTAGTAAATATAGATTTAGCTCGTTGCTTAATTAAACTAGTGCTATGTTTGTGGCTTGAGTGATTAGTTTGATACTTGTGGTTTGTTCCTTGTTTGTATGCCACTTGTGGTTTGGTTTGCTTATTGCGTGTTGTTTTATTTTCATGTTGCGACGCTAGTTATAAACGCTACCGGAGTGGTATTTGGAAAGGATTTATCGAAGAAGGATGGGAGTTATTTCTTGATCAGTGAGAAGGAGCCCAGGAGCATTATGCGGGAATCAGGCAAGCTATCCCCTGAGCTTGCATCTTTATACATCTATTTTGGTTCACATGTTTTACTTATAAAGAGCATATGTGATTTATGTGGTGGTTGCCACTAAAGCTATGATTTTGAAAACCTTTTTTTTTTTAAATACAAGTATATTATTTTGACACCCTATATGGAGATATTAGATGGAAATTCCTTTTCAAACTATAGGATGGGAAAAAAATTTGTTTACTCAAAACTCCTTTGAAAATACTTGTGTGGACATGGAATACCGAGATGTCGGTGTTGAAGTGGAGAAATGGTGAATGGTGATGTTTATGAAAATGCACATTGTGTCCTTGTACTTACGTCGACCAGCCGATAACCTGTGCAACCACATTACCTGACATGGGTAGGGCTTAGCTGGAAACTTGTTTATCTTAGTATGGAGCACCTCAAAATGCTTAGGAGGGTGGGACCCTCTGAACCAAGTTATCTAAATGCGGGAACTAGATGTAATCTAGATTCGCTGCTGGTTGCAAACAGTGGGCCTCCTGCCATGGCGCAGTGTTGCTTGGAGAGACCGGATCGATACGATGGCCACCTCCACTGGGTGCCGGGGAGATTCAGTCCCACTGAAGAGGAGGCTCTATACTAGGGTGGACATAGCGAAAGGCTTTGATCTGGTTACCCGGACCCCCGCATACGGTCGTATGACGGGCCGTGGCAGACACGGCGGAATGACCGTTTGGTGTGGGTAAAGTGCACAACCTCTGCAGAGTGTAAAACTATTCGAATAGCCGAGTCCTCGGATATGGACAGTTGGGAGGCCCTACTCTGACCTATGTGCAAGTTTTGGAAAAGAATTGAGTTTTAAAAAGAAAAGGAAGTGGAGAATGACCCATACACCTATACCAACGGATCTGTATGAGGTTGTTGGGGACCATGAACCGTGACGGGTTATGGTCCGATAAAGGAGGAGTTTTGGAGAAACAGATAAAATGGTGATTTTCCGAGAAAAATGTTTATTAAAGAGACTTCTTACCTTTTTCAACAAAGATGTCTTTTTGGGAAAAAGTTTTAAAGAGACTTCTTACAAAGGCAGATTTAGTGGAAAAGTTCTAAAAACCTGCTTTCTTTTTTTTAGTAAAGATATAGAGGTTTCAAAACAAAGTTTTATTAAACAAAGGTCTATCCTCCCCTTTTTAACAAGGAAGTAGAGTTTTCAAAGCAAACGAAGTTTTATTTAAACAAATAAAAGAGTAGTATATGCTCATGTTGGGGTAGTTTGCGAGTACGTAAATGTACTCATGGCTGTGTCCCTGGATATTCCCATGTCCAGAGTCCAAGAAGAAGTATGCTGAAGACCGAGAGACCGATGACGTCCTTGCGAACTAGGCCGTCTTCCCAGTCAGCTGCCTGTAGGTGTCTTGGCAAATGACTCGGGCCCCACGTTGATTGGTGTTTTCCGCTGCAAGAACTTATTGAATATTATGGCTTCAATCAAGTAAGTAATTCCTTCGGTAATTATGGATGTTCTTTTGATACCAGTTTGATTGTGCTCAGCGACAGACTGATCACGGGATCGCTGATGTTGTAGGCACAAGGGTATTTCGGACAGCTAGTCCGGGGTCCCCACAGACTTGGTATCAGAGCCATCCTGACTGTAACAGACCTTAGTTAGCATGGACGTTAGTTAGGAAAGGAATATTTTGTTAAAAATATATTGTTACCAAAAACATATTTTTATTTAAGGAAGTCCAAAAACAACTTCCACTCTTCTCACCTTCTCAAATATTTCCGAGTCTCATCCCTCTACTTAAGGTCTTCTAAGGATTTCTCTAATCCCTCTTAACCGTTCAAAATACTTGACGATGAACCCAAGTGAGACCTAGTTAGCTAGCACCTACAAGAAGGAGCTTCCATCACAAGTACTCAACATTCCACATCAAGGTGATCAATCTGCAAATACCAAGATCGCCAGTATCAACAAAGCAAGAGACCTCGAAGACCTCAACTCAATATCGACGGTCTCACTCAGTTGCAACTTCGACAATTTCAATTCTCCAGCTGAAGCCAAAGGGCGACAAAATGAAGATTTCAGCAACCATGTTTAACCAAGGCCCATAGGAAAAATATATGATAGGAACTTTGGTTATACTACCCGATTACCACGAGTATTAGGCGTCCATTGGTACTAATGGTACCTTGTGTGTTGTTTGTTTGTGAGTTCTCTTCTTGTGTGTTGCTTCTCCTGTGTGTTTCGCGAATTGCGCCTTGTTAACAAACTCCTAATACTTACTCCGTCAAAGTAATCAGGTATCCTGATCAGGGTAGTCTTCTTGCGCTTTTTAAATTTTGTTTAACTACCCCTACAAAATATGTTTAATTCAATTCCGGCAATCATAGTTCCCCAGATGGAAATGTCGCGGGAGCACTCCTACATCGGTTCTGGTTTTGAAGCAACCCAAAGTCCTCAGCTCCATCAAATCGAAGCTGCCCCAGGAACCCACTCGACACCCTTTGGTAATTATGGATGTTCTTTTGATACCAGTTTGATTGTGCTCAGCGACAGACTGATCACGGGATCGCTGATGTTGTAGGCACAAGGGTATTTCGGACAGCTAGTCCGGGGTCCCCACAAAAAACTTGGTTGAAGGTGTTGGAAAACAAGCTTTTTACTTGTTGGAGTTTTTGGGCTAGCAAGCGGGAGAAAGTTGACCATCTAAATGCATGCATAAGTTTCCATAGAGCTAACCATTTCATGTTAGACAAAGTAAAGCATCATTCAGTATATAAAACATGAATAAGAAATAACTCCAGACAAGACACTTGCATATTAATATTCATTAACAACGCACATGAATCATGGAACTATATGCATTCTTTTAAATCAACTCAAATATCCTCTTCCCAATATTTTTATAGCATCCAACTTAATTCAACCCAAACTTCTAGTAGCTCTCTCATAACATAAATAAAAAGTGATGGTCTTAAACAAAATACCAAACCGAAATAACAAAAAGAACAAAAACACTCCAATTTTATACGATAAAGTGCAATGAACGAAAAATAGAAGTTAGACGTGTGCAAACCGAGAGTATGTTGGTTCAGTGGGGTTGTCTACACATCCCCAAGCTTATGGTCTTCACCATCCTTGGATAGCTCTTGGTGCATCTCCTCTAATCCCTGTGAAAAAACTTCAAAACACCGTTTCTCCCATTTCTTTTCTGTGGGGTGACATTAGTAGGCACAAAACAATAGAATTGCTTGCTCTATGAAATCCTTAGACCAACATAATAAACATGTCCATAAAGTTTATAATGTTGTATTCCTTCTAATAAACTCAATTGGATAAAAAATATTCAAGTTAAAAGCTTAAAGAATGCATAAAACAAAATGGGACAGAATCTGTCCAGAAAAACAGCAGCAGCAAAACGTATTTTTTTACCCCACTTAAATATGTCGAAAAAATCTGAAACCATTCACGCCTGTAGAGGATGAAAATTTGCAACTACAGTTCAAATTTCAGCTCATTCGGAATTACAGAATAGTAATTAAAAATCATGTCGTGCACATATTCGTGCTGGAATAAAATCTCCGAATGGAAAAAAGCAACTTTCAAAGCCCAAATGGGTAAAACTTGCCACTTTATTAACAATTCCAGAACCTAAACTAAAAACAAAGTCTCTTGGTACAGCAGGAGGACTCAAAGAAAATCTCAAATAAAAACAACCGAGTTGCCTCCCGTAAAGCGCTTTGTTTATAGCCATATAGCTGGGCTTCTTACTTGATATTTATAGTGGACGAAACTCGTGAGGGAGCTTGAACCTTGATGTGTTCCTCTTCCTTGGAAAGTGCTCCATGCACTTCTTGTGTGGGAACTGAAACTTCACGTTCCCCTCCTTTGAATCTATTATAGCACCTGTAGTACGAAGAAAAGGTCTTCCCAAAATGATAGGACTAGAGGTTTTATTCCCCATGTCCATTATTACAAAGTCAACAGGCACAAAAGTCATATGTAACTCTACCATAACATCACTTACTTTTCCTAAAGTATATCTAATGGAATCAACAGCAAGTGAAAGTTCAATAGAGTATTTTTCAAGATTCTTTAATTCAAGTACTTCATATAGTTCCTTAGACATGACAGAGACACTAGATCCTAGATCTAATATGGCATGGTGTGTCTCTTTTCCAATTGTTACTAATACCTTGGGAACCCAAATATCCCCAAGCTTAGGTGGTGTCATAGCTTCTTTGTTGTACCTAACAATTTTCTTATTTAAAACATGACTAGCAATAAAAGAACCAAAACCAGCTTGATTAATATTAATAGAAGGATCACTAGAAAATTTCTGTAAGATAGACATAAGTTCATGCAAACTACAACTCTCTAAGTCAAGTAGTGGTTCCTTGACTTCACTAAGCATCTTAACTTCTTCGACTTTTTTCTTTCTACTGTATAGATTATATAGTTCATGACGGTCATCAAAAACATCTTCAGGTATTTGAGCTTTTTCAAGACTTTCTTTAATTTTCACTTCTTAAAGTAAACCATCAAGCAAAATATGAGTATTGGCAGCATGAGTGTTCATAAAAGAGCCCTTACATTCATCATCCAAAAAGATTCTAGAGGTTTCAGACAATCCCCTATACAATATATGCATAAGCATCCAATCTCTTATACCATGTTCCATTCCAAAGGCTATGCCTCTAAACCTTTCCCAAGTTCTTATCAAAGGTTCTTCTTCCTCTTGTTTAAAGGCAAAAACTATTTGTCTAAGATTAGATATAGTTTCAGTAGAACAAAATCTTTCAATAAATGCAGCTTTTAGATTAAACCAAGTGTTAAAATTACCAAGAGAGTAGGGGAAAAGCTTAACTTTAATCACATTAACATTGGCATGTTTTAAATCTAACACTTTGCATCTTTCATTAAACTTCTCAAGATGTTGCATAGGATCTTCTTTAGGTTTACCATAAAAACGACGTTCATAGATTACTTTAGTGATATTATGATCAATCTCAAATTCTTCAACAGGAATATTCATATCTTGAGGAAAATTCTTAACACTAAATGGCCAAAAAGTTCTTTTTTCCATTATAGCAAGTTTTTATGTTTTTTTAAATTTTTAATGCAAAACTGAAAATAAAATGACACTAAATAATGCAAACCGAAATAACAAAAGTAAAATAAAATACAAAACTGAAAATAAATTAACAAACCAAAATATAAAAATGACAAAACAAAACAAAATATAATGCTTTGAATGTAAAAAGATGGGTAAGATGATTCTCACTGAGGTGCAACCTCCCCAAGCTTAGGTGTTTACACAAGTTGGTGATGTTGACTTTGTTTGTTAGGTATCCTTTCCACTTGTCCAGCAACTCCGCTAGAAAATATCTTGCACAGTTGATGAAGACTTGTGGGACAACTCTTTACTTGCTCACTTCCCCGGCAACGGCGCCAGAAAATAGTCTTGATGACCGTAGATGACCTGTGTGAAAAGAATACGGTTAGGTTGAGACTCCAAGTGCAAAGTGTATAGTAAGGGAAAAGACTTATTTTCCCCATGAGGGTGACTCGAGGGTTTAATATCGAACTCTCGGGGAAATGAACCAAAAGTTGTTGTCTCCTTATCCTTCTTTATGTAACCTACAAAACAAAGTAGATTTTTTTGTGCCCTCAACCTCACCAACTGGTTGTCAAGAACAAGGTGTAAGTAAAAGATATATCAATAACAAATGCAAAACTGAAATAAATATGCAATGGTAGTAAATAAATAAACAAGGATGGTATAAATGATATGGGATGATGTTTTTGTGGTTTGTATGGTGTGTGCAAGATATAAATGTATTTTTTGTATTTTCGGATTTAATAATAAAAGAAAATGTAAAGTGCAATAAAAGTGTTGGAAAGGTGTTTCTTATGATTAAAAATGGACTGGGGTTCATGGTTTCACAAATGCACTCTCTCTTTTATATAGTGATAGATAATGGAACGTAGGAATTGACATATGAGATTGCAACAAGACAAGTTATTAATAATATGGGCATCACGTCCTAACATAGACATCTTTTGGTTATTAATCTCTCTTATACTCCACCAAAATGCGAACTAAATCATAACACCTCAGTAATTAAGATAAACAGAGTATAGCTTTAAATTCAATGACAAGAAGTTTAAATAAGACCATGCTAGATCTAGTCATGGTGATAGTGGCAATGTCACCCACATACCCCCGGTAGCATGGTATTTCCTTTATCCCTGGTGAGGCAACAAAGTAAGGTAAAAACCCAAGAGGATCACGGTATTGCTGTCAACTTACCACAAAACCACCCCCCGTTACTCCAACTAATGCACACGTTCCCCCTCACACGCTCTCATAAACATGTTGGATCAAAACACATAGACAAGCACGGGGTACATAATATGCATCTACTTTCATAACAAAGACATAATATTGGCAATCATCATAACATATATCAACTTAAGAGATCCACCACAAAGGTATTACATATATGCCCATAATCATGTTCAGCAGCTCATATGGCACTAATTAGTGAAGCTCAAGAGAGAGGAGAGATACATAAGTTACTTCCACAAACCCATAGTCCAGGGGTGGACTTCTCCCTCTTCATCATGGAGACAGTGGAGAAGTCGTTGGAGAAGGTGGAGACCACATCGGCAGTGCCCCGCCGGAGTTTTCCCCCTCCAATCTGCAGCTCCAGGTCTCTGTTTCGTGGTTTCTGTGTTTCTGCGGCGCTCTCGTCCCAAAGGGTTCGGGGGGCTATTTTGATAGTCGTTTTTAGGTCAAGACGGAGCCAGGGAGACGAAGATCGACGGCATCGGAGGCTAGAGGGCCAAGCTAAGGGGCCCCACGTGGCCAAGTAATCTGGCCACGTGGGCCCACCTATCTTGGGCCTCAGCCTTCCATCTTTGCTCTTCCTTCGCTCCTAAGCCTTGTTCCTTCCCACCTATCTTCGTGGAATATTAGGTCATTTGGACGTTGTTTGGGTCCCTGAAACATCAAAATATAGAAAAAGGGGTTTTCTGACAGCACAGGGTTAATTCCAAATAAATAGGGAAAGTGTGAAATATTCGCCAAAACATTATGAAACATTGATATAACCGTTATACGATGCAAATATGGATGAAATATGAGTAATATAATGCAAAGTTCATGTATGCATTTTACATGCATCAGGTACCCGGCAGGGTGATCCGACTAGAGGAAGGGGGAGGACAAATCCTTGCACGGAGGAGATCACCTTCCTTCCCTTCCTCCTGCTAGCCTAGCTGGGTGGTTGTCTTCTACCTTGGATCGTCGGTTAGTTCTTGGCTAGAGCTTGCTTACTCCTTAAGCTAGTTTGAGTCGGTCCCTTCTTCTCCATGCCCTTGGTTCTCATTTTATAGGGAAAGGGGATAACACAGAGGTCATGCAAGGAGCGTAAGGGGTTCTTGACGGGAAGCAACCCCTCTCCGTGGTGGAGACGGCGACGTGGCCCCTTCTCCTCCAAGTATCCGTCTTCGGGTGGTTGAGACCTCTGGCACCTTTGGGGAAAGCGGCTTGCGCGGGCTGACAGTGGGTAGGTGGTGTCCCCTAGCCGCGCCTTGCTTCCCAAGCCTTCTGGGGGCTTCTACCATCCTCTAGAAGGTGGTAGAAACCTTATCTTCTCGTCGTACGGTCTTGTACCCGAGAGGGAGCACGGCCCCGCCGGGGACTCACGCTCTCGGGGTCTTCGGTTCCTTCCGGGTCGCAGGAGGCCCCGGGGGTCCTGTGCACCCGGGATGTCTTGTATGGCGCGGGTGCGCCCGCCAGGCCTTGCGTTGAGTCTTGGCCTTGTTCATCCTTGCACTGGGCCCACAGCCGGTGGACCCACTTAGGCAGCGCTAGGGGAACCCCATGTTCCACTGTTACGACAGTAGCCCCCGGGCATGGTCCCGGCTGCTTCGGTCTTCTGAGGCTGCCGGGGGCATGACCAAAAAAGTCAAAGTGGGTCCGGCGACTGGTCTTCTTGAAGTTATTCCGTGTAGCGGACCTGCACTTAGCAAATGGCTAGTCCCTGTGTATAGTGCAAATCCATGGATTGATTCGTTTGCACTCAGAGTTTACGATGTAATATCGCAACAAAGTATCAAATTTATTACATCGACGATCCAGACTTATAAAATATTCTTCACAAGTTGCATAGCACGAAGCTATCTTTGAAAGAGTAAAGCAGCGGAAATAAAATAACAGTGAGTCTCCATCATCTTCATGTTGCCACAGGCGAAAACATGTTGGTTGCAAACTCGAAACCCCTAAACGAAACCTCACTCGTCATCTGAACAATCTGCAATAAGAAAAATATTGCAACAACGTGGGTCAGAACCATTTAAAATGGAACTGGCAAGTGACACTATGCTGGACACTTAGTGGAAAACTCTAATAACCTATATGCATATTTGGCTGGTGGACTTCAAGGCTATTTTTCATAAAGCCAATTTTTCCTAACTCTTTCGAAAACACTTTTCTTCTAATCGAGACATTCGTGGCATGAAATCCACTGTCTCATTCTACCCTTGTTCACCCATCAAATGTTAACTTAGAAATTGGAATGGTGGGATCCTCCGTTGACGTCCTTGATCAGCTGCTCAAAATTGTCCGTACCGGGGACACGGCTAAGTACTTAGATTTTACACTCTTCAGAGGTTGTGCATGCTCACCATTGATCCATTCGGCCCAAACTAACCTCTACACTGGAAGTGATAAGGAAAAGGAGAAGAATGAGACGAGATCTTTCAGAGGCATTTTCCCACCCCATACTGGCTTGACTCGTTCCACCTAACACCGTCTACGTCTCCTTGTCAAGCCAGGGCGAGTCCATGCAACTTAGTTGATCAAGCCAGAGCCCATATTGACAATGGCTGCACTGGAAGCAATCTTCACTTGGAGTTCTTCTGATCCCTTTGTTCCTGGGTGGCAATCCACAAGTGTACTCTCAGGTGAAAACCACCATGCTCACGGCCCTAAGTATAGTAGAAACTACCTTAGGCGAAGACAACCACGAGCACAGCCCTGAGTAGCCACTCAACATAAACCATTCAATACCAATCCACCCAGGTGTTTCATTTTAACTTAGTAGAAATTAGCTTTTCCATAAAACAACTTTTGCATAGCACTTCAACAAACTACTAAGTTAAAAGTAGGATTCTAGACACATAGGAACAAGGATGCTACTCTAAACAGTCTTTGCATAGCAGTACTATCCAACACATGCTTATAGAAAAATAATCTAAGTCATGCATATAGAAAATAGTAGGAGGTTTATGAATGTGCCACTTGCCTTTGGAAGTCGCCTTTGCTCACAAACTCTTTTCAACGTTACTCGGAGCTCTCCGTTCAATCTATACATAGCAATCATAAACAATCACACAACAACACAATACATAATGGACATACAAGTTTCATAATTCTAAGGAAAACATGTCATGCATGATATGCAAAAATTAATCTAAGGAACATAGACAAAGATAACTTGAACAAGTTGGCTAGGTCAAGGTCAAAGGTTGGACACAATAAATTTGATACAAATCAATTTGAATAAGTTGTAAGGTTGCTCCAAGTCTTCACATGTTTGGTCTCAGAATCTTCAACTCCCTTGTAGTTTTATTCATCTTCAATTAGCACTCTAAGTACTTAGTCATGATGTGCATAAATACATAGAGAAAATACTAAGTCTATTTTTCAAGGTCATCAACAATTATTAACAACTCTTTGTAAATTGTATGTTCACTATAGTGAGAGAGACAGACACCCGGCCAGCCACTTATCATTGTAGAACAGGTCTCACGTCCGTGGACATGTAAGGTTAGTCTCCGGGCCGCTTCATCTCACTATGTCGCTTCCAACATACTTCAAAGGTGGTAATATCATGATCAAAAAGGGGTATATGTCCAAAGTGAAAGAGGGATAGGAATGGCAGAAAAAGATAAAGAGAAAGATGTAGTTAGTCTTCCAAGGATCATTTCCAGGCTTCCTTGTAACTTTCTGCTTGGTGTGATGTCTTCATTGAAATTTTGTAGACTTGATGGTTCTGCAGACTTGATGATTTTGGTATCACCAGGGCTGGTCTTGGATATAACTTAGCCACCACAAAGTCTAAGAGAGAAGAAAAGAAAGGAGAGAAAGACTTAGAGAACATAGGTGGTTGGTCTTCTTGAAGTTCCTCTTGATTTTATTCTAAGTGATTTTACTTCTTGGAGATGCTTCCGGAGTCTGTTTTCTGCTAAGTCCTTCATTGGCCTTCTAGCTTCATGCTGTGAATCCCAAGTGTGTCTAAGTGCAACTTTTTCAAAACACTGTCGAAAATAAACCTAAACAAAATACTTAGCAAAAATAAGGGAGAAGTTTTCCTATGAGGAGTATAACTATACAATAAAATATGCTATGCATGAAGTGCAATTTTTAATTACAGGAAAACATCATACTAACTTTTGTGATTTTTATAAAGTAAGCATGAAGCTATAAATGTAGTTTAATTAATTTCTATTATTGCAAAATATAATAAAAGGGGTAAATTCAAGATTTAAAGTTTTCTGTGATTAAACTTTTATAACTAAAAATTATAAGAAATGCGAATGGACAGAGGGGATTTAAACAAATTTATAGCAATTGGATTTACTCAAAAATGATTTTTCTATCAAAAGTTATGTCAAACTTACACAAACTACTCAAATTAAACCTATGATTGTTAAATCGTCAAAATAATGCTCAAAACTATTTTCTAACAGAGGCATCATATTACTCATATTCTAAGGTTTCTGAAATTATTTTATTTACAAATTTTGGACTTATAGATTTAAAGTTATGGCAAATATACTCAAATCATCCATTTGAAATGTGAATAATTTAAACTAAGTCAAAACAGAAAACTAACAGTGCTAAAATATTCTACAAGTCTAGAGCTTTTCAAAAATATAAAGTTTGTTAAATTCGGCCAAACCAATAAAAAGTTATAATAGATCTAACATGCAAGGGCTTTTATGCAACACTCGCTTTTAATTCTATTCGGAAATAAAACCGAAAAAGGCTGGCCACGTGGCGGGCTGTGGTTGGCTGGGCTCAGGCTTGGCTCGGCTCGGCTGGCTCCGTTGGATCTGGATCGTCAGATCCAGATCTGACAGTCTAGATCTGACCGTACCGGTTCATTTGACTTGATCTAATCATGTCCGTTTAACTCAGACCAGAGGGCTCACCGTGGGTGTCCAAAAGGTGGCGGACCGTTCTCGTCGGAGCTGAGGGAGACGGCGGCGCCCGCGTCGGGTGGTTGTCGTCGACATTGTTCCGGTGGTCTACCGGATGCTTGGACGACCGCTCCGAGCGCGGCGTGTCCCCGGGAGATCGATGGTGGCGACGGCGTGTCCAAAATCTTCCCCGAGCGACGTGGACGAAGGGATGGGGCGGCGCTTACTCCGGCGACCTTGGTCAAGTTCGATTCCGACGAATGGCTACGGTAAAAATAAAAAAAAGGCGTGAGGAGGTGCGCATGGTCAATGGGGATAGGGGGAGAGGGTCTAGGTCTCGGTCGTGCTCAACTCGCCGGAGAATCGAAGAAAAACGGCGGCGGCACCGTGCGGCTCCGGCGAGCAAATACGGCAGCCTGGGGGCGCTTCGAGCTAGGGTTTCTGGGGGACAAGAGAGAGGAGGGCTCGGGGATTTTATAGGGCCGAACGGGGAAACAAATCGCGCAAGATTCGGCGTTGATTTGATCCGGAATCGGATCGATCTCCGTACGGGATTTCCAGATGGAGGTTGAAGAAAGGCGACGTCACGATGACGTCATGATGGGGCCCGCGCGTCATTGACAGAGGAGAGGGGAGCGAGGCCGGGCTGCTGCTGGGCTGTTTTTGGGCCTCTGTTTGCTGCGCGCGCACGGGGAGAGAAATGGGCCGAAGGTTGGCTTGCTCGTCTCTTTTTTTTTTTGATTAAAAGATTTTTTGGTTTTAAAACTTTTAATTCACAATTGAACTTTAAACTTTACCAAAACTTATCAGAAAAAATACATAAAAATATGTTTTGGAAAGCTTATTAAAAAATGAACCTTTTGGTTGTATTCTTTCCCATAAAATAAATTAAGAAAAAGTAATATTATAATAAGTACAAATAACATCTGTATGGAAATAAATCCTATTTAAAATTTATAAATGCATTTGAATTAAAACCTTATGTGATTTAAATGTCATGTTTATGAGATGATGCTATATGAATGCATTATTTTGAATTTTCCAAACAAAATATATAAAGTTTTCAAAAAGTTTTTGATTTTTCTGAATTTTCAAAATTTGAAAAATCCTAGGTTGTTACAGACTACCACCCTTAAAAGGAATCTCGTCCCGAGATTCGAGAAGGCTAGCAAAAAGTTTGTGACTGGGATAACTGCTTGGGCTACCACCCTTAAAAGAAATTTTTTGTTGGTAGTCAAACATTCTAACTAATACAAGAAGATCAATACAATTCATTACAAACAACATCTAACAAACATCAAGCAACAAGGTGCTAACACAAAGCAAACAATCTAGTATTGTCACACAACCTGAGTTGTTATGAACAATACACTAACACGATATCGTTGTTCTAATTAACTGGTGGTCTAGTCTATCTCCTTCTTGAGTGCTTCAAGTTCTTCTTAAACTTCCTTCAAAATCTTCTAAGTGTTTGAGCTCTGAGTCTGGATTCTTCAAAGTTCTTCAATGGTCTTGCATGGTGCTTCGTGTTGACTCGTAGAATTTGCATATGAAGCAGCATAATCAGACTTTAAGGACATGGTCATCTAGAATAAGAGGAGTTAATTTTTTTGAAGGTTTGACGGTAGATGAGAATACGAGGAAGATAAACTGAAAAGTTTTGTTTTAGATAGCTGAATAAAAATAGATTTTCAATCCTATGGTCCAATCCTATTTCTATCCAAACTTAGGGTTTCGAACCTACAGGCAACACAGTGCTCGGATACCATCTGTAGCGGACCTGCACTTAGAAAATGACAAGTCCCAGTGTATAGTGCAAATCCCTGGATCGATTCGTTTGCACATACAGTTTACGATGTAATATCACAACAAAGTATCAAATTTATTACATCGACGATCCAGACTTAAGAAATATTCTTCACAAGTTGCATAGCACGAAGCTATCTTTGAAAGAGTAAAGCAGCGGAAATAAAATAACAGTGAGTCTCCATCATCTTCATGTTGCCACAGGCGAAAACATGTTGGTTGCAAACTCGAAACCCCTAAACGAAACCTCACTCGTCATCTGAACAATCTGCAATAAGAAAAATATTGCAACAACGTGGGTCAGAACCAATTAAAATGAAACTGGCAAGTGACACTATGGTGGACACTTAGTGGAAAACTCTAATAACCTATATGCATATTTGGCTGGTGGAGTTCAAGGCTATTTTGCATAAAGCCAATTTTTCCTAACTCTTTCGAAAACACTTTTCTTCGAATCGAGACATCCGTGGCATGAAATCCACTGTCTCATTCTACCCTTGTTCACCCATCAAATTTGAACTTAGAAATTGGAATGGTGGGATCCTCCGTTTACGTCCTTGATCAGCTGCTCAAATTTGTCCGTACCGGGGACACGGCTATGTACTTAGATTTTACACTCTGCAGAGGTTGTGCACGTTCATCATTGACTCATTCAGCCCAAACTATCCTCTACGCTCTGGAAGTGATAAGGAAAAGGAGAAGAATGAGACGAGATCTTTCAGAGGCATTTTCCCACCCCATACTGGCTTGACCCGTTCCACCTAACACCATCTACGTCTGCTTGTCAAGCCGGGGCGAGTCCATGCAACTTAGAGTATCAAGCCAGAGCCCATATTGACAATGGCTGCACTGGAAGCAATCTTCACTTGGAGTTCTTCAGATCCCTTTGTTCCTGGGTGGCAATCCACAAGTGTACTCTCAGGTGAAAACCACCATGCTCACGGCCCTAAGTATAGTATAAACTACCTTAGGCGAAGACAACCACGAGCACAGCCCTGAGTAGCCACTCAACATAAACCATTCAATACCAATCCACCCAGGTGTTTCATTTTAACTTAGTAGAAATTAGCTTTTCCATAAAACAACTTTTGCGTAGCACTTCAACAAACTACTAAGTTAAAAGTAGGATTCTAGACACATAGGAATAAGGATGCTACTCTAAACAGTCTTTGCATAGCAGTACTATCCAACACATGCTTATAGAAAAATACTCTAAGTCATGCATATAGAAAATAGTATGAGGTTTATGAATGTGCCACTTTCCTTTGGAAGTCGTCTTTGCTCACAAACTCTTTTCAACGTTACTCGGAGCTCTCCGTTCAATCTATACATAACAATCACAAACAATCACACAACAACACAATACATAATGGACAAACAAGTTTCATAATTCTAAGGAAAACATGTCGTGCATGATATGCAAAAATTAATCTAAGGAACATAGACAAAAATAACTTGAACAAGTTGGCTAGTTCAAGGTCAAAGGTTGGACACAATAAATTTGATATAAATCAATTTGAATAAGTTGTAAGGTTGTTCCAAGTCTTCACATGTTTGGTCTCAGAATCTTCAACTCCCTTGTAGTTTTATTCATCTTCAATTAGCACTCTAAGTACTTAGTCATGATGTGCATAAATACTTAGAGAAAATACAAATTCTATTCTTCAAGGTGATCAACAATTATTAACAACTCTTTGTAAATTGGATATTCACTATAGTGAGAGAGACAGACACCCGGCCAGCCACTTATGATTGTGGAACAGGTCTCATGTACGTGGACATGTAAGGTTAGTCTCCGGGCCGCTTCATCTCATTGTGCCGCTTCCAACATACTTCAAAGGTGGTAATATCATGATCAAAAAGGGGTATATGTCCAAAGTGAAAGAGGGATAGGAAGGCAGAAAAAGATAAAGAGAAAGATGTAGTTGGTCTTCCAAGGATCATCTCCAGGCTTCCTTGTAACTTTCTCCTTGGTGTGATGTCTTCATTGAAATTTTGTAGACTTGATGGTTCTGCAGACTTGATGATTTTGGTATCACCAGGGCTGGTCTTGGATATAACTTAGCCACCACAAAGTCTAAGAGAGAAGAAAAGAAAGGAGAGAAAGACTTAGAGAACATAGGTGGTTGGTCTTCTTGAAGTTCCTCTTGATTTTATTCTAAGTGCTTTTACTTCTTGGAGATGCTTCCGGAATCTGTTTTCTGCTAAGTCCTTCGTTGGCCTTCTAGCTTCATGTTGTGAATCCCAAGTGTGTCTACGTGCACCTTTTTCAAAACACTATCGAAAATAAACCTAAACAAAATACTTAGCAAAAATAAGGGAGAAGTTTTCCAATGAGGAGTATAACTATACAATAAAATATGCTATGCATGAAGTGCAATTTTTAATTACAAGAAAACATAATACTAACTTTTGTGATTTTTATAAAGTATGCATGAAGCTATAAACGTAGTTTAATTAATTTCTATTATTGCAAAATATAATAAAAGGGGTAAATTCAAGATTAATGATTTTTGTGATTAAACTTTTATAACTAAAAATTAGAAACAATGCAAATGGACAGAGGGGATTTAAACAAATTTATAGTAATTGGATTTACTAAAAAATGATTTTTCTATCAAAAGTTATGTCAAACTTATTCAAACTACCCAAATTAAACCTATGATTGTTAAATCGTCAAAATAATGCTCAAAACTATTCTCTAACAGAGGCATCATATTACTCATATCCTAAGGTTTCTGAAATTATTTTATTTACAAATTTTGGACTTATAGATTTAAAGTTATGACAAATATACTCAAATCATCTATTTGAAATTTGAATAATTTAAACTAAGTGAAAACAGAAAACTAACAGTGCTAAAATATTCTACAAGTCTAGAGCTTTTCAAAAATATAAAGTTTGTTAAATTTGGCCAAACCAATAAAAAGTTATAATAGATCTAACATACAAGGGCTTTTCTGCAACACTGGCTTTTAATTTTATTCGGAAATAAAACAGAAAAAGGCTGGCCACGTGACGGGCTGTGGTTGGCTGGGCTCAGGCTTGGCTCGGCTTAAGCCGCGGCTTGGCTCGGCTGGCTCCGTTGGATCTGGATCGTCAGATCCAGATCTGACGGTCTAGATCTGACCGTACCGGTTCGTTGGACTTGATCTAATCCTGTCCGTTTAACTCAGACCGGAGGGCTCACCGTGGGTGTCCAGAAGGTGGCGGCCCGATCTCGTCGGAGCTGAGGGAGACGGCGGCGCCCACGTGTCCAAAATCTTCCCCGAGCGACGTGGACGAAGGGATGGGGCGGCGCTTACTCCGGCGACCTCGGTCGAGTTCGATTCCGACGAACGGCTACTGTAAAAATAAAAATAAAAAAGGCATGAGGAGGTGCGCACGGTCAAAGGGAATAGGGGGAGAGGGTCTAGGTCTCGGTCATGCTCAGCTCGCCGGAGAATCGAAGAAAAACGGCGGCGGCACCGTGCGGCTCCGGCGAGCAAATACGGCAGCCTGTGGGCGCTTCGGGCTAGGGTTTCTAGGGGAAAAGAGAGAGGAGGGCTCGGGGATTTTATAGGGCCGAACGGGGAAACAAATCGCGCAAGATTCGGCGTTGATTTGATCCGGGGATCGATCTCCGTACGGGATTTTCGGATGGAGGTTGAAGAAAGGCGACGTCCCGCTGACGTCATGATGGGGCCCGCGCGTCATTGACAGAGGAGAGGGGAGCGAGGTCGGGCTGCTGCTGGGCTGTTTTTGGGCCTCTGTTTGCTGCGCGCGCACGAGGAAAGAAATGGGCCGAAGGTTGGCTTGCTCGTCTCTTTTTTTTTTGACTAAAAGATTTTTCAGTTTTAAAACTTTTAATTCACAATTTAATTTTAAACTTCACCAAAACTTATCAGAACAAATACATAAAAATATGTTTTGGAAAGCTTATTAAAAATAGAACCTTTTGGTTGTATTCTTTCCCATAAAATAAATTAATAAAAAGTAATATTATAATAAGTACAAATAACATCTTTATGGAAATAAATCCTATTTAAAATTTATAAATGCATTTGAATTAAAACCTTATGTGATTTAAATGTCATGTTTATGAGATGATGCTATATGAATGCATGATTTTGAATTTTCCAAACAAAATTTATATAGTTTTCAAAAAGTTTTTGATTTTTCTGAATTTTCAAAATTTGAAAAATCCTAGGATGTTACATTCCGCTCGGAGGAACACCTGTGTTGGCCTTCTCGAATTCTAGTAATGGAGAAAACGAGGAGTCCATCGTGGGCCGAGGAGTCCGTGCTATAAAAGCAGGGGAGGACCCCTTCGATCCCACCCATATTCCCGGCCTCTCTACTTTCCAACCTACTAGAGCCATTGCGATAATGGCACCAGCGAGATAGGGGCGAGGACGTGCGCGCGCCGTTCAAGCTGCCCCGAGAGAAGACTGCCTGTCCGCGGCCGTGGCGGATGTCGAAGTCGAGGAAGAGGAGGCCGCGGCAGTCGGGGTGGCCACAGAGGGCGCGGCAGCCGCGGCAGAGCTTCCCCAACTCCGAGGAGCTCGGCGCACACCAGCTTTGCTCCGTTCGAGTTCTTGGTGGATCTGGCTCACGAGCTTCGCGGTCACCTGCGCCTCCCGACCTCCTTCTCGATGGTCGTGGCGGAGGACAAGCCTCCCGGCTTCTGGCTGCAAGTCGAGGGCTGTCCCAATGGCCCCTCCTGGGCTTGGGCGGATTACGCCACCGACGGCTCCGTGCTCCTGGGCCATGGGTGGAAGTCGTTCTCCCGCTCCCGGCGGTTAACCCGGGAGCAGAAGGTGACGTTACTATACGACGGAGTGGCGACACTTTCCGTGAAGATCTTCGACGCCGCCGGAGGACGCACCGAGTGCTGCATGGAGAGCAGCAACAGTAGCAGCGGAGGTGACGGCGGCTTCGGCTCCTCCGACGAGGATGAAGATGAGGAAAACTCGTCCAGCATCAAGGTGGAGGAGAGCTCGTCGTCTTGAGGAGGCAAGGTGTCGAGAAGGAGGACACCGAAGATGTCCTTGACCTCCTTCTTGGCTGCCTCGTCGACATACTTCGGGAAGTAGCGCCTCCCGGGGTATGCTCATGCTCCCGGCTTGTCGGGGGTGAATCCTTTTTCTGTAAAAAAGTTGGGCTTCGTTGTAGATCTTGTCGTTTGTTGAGGAAGAACTTGTCTCTGTCCCTTGTACTTTGCGCTCGTGCCATGTGTGAATGAGAACAGGTTTTTTGCGAAAAGTGTCCCCATTACTGCGGCACTTGAATCGTCAAGTGGTAGGTGGCGGCTTGGAAGTCTATAAAAGACTCCCCAGCCCCCGCCCTTCATTGCGCACTTCTCCCCTTCCGCTCCACACGCCTCCATTCTTCCTTGCTGCAGGACGCGAGTCGCTGAAGATGTCCGGCGACGCAAGAGCGATGTCGGAGGGGGGAGCTTCGGAGATCTCCACGGCGGAGTCGACGTTTCGGGGCGCCGCAGATGCGCCATGGGCCGCCAAGATCGGGACGGTTGGATGGGGAGAAGCTTCTCGAGCCTCCACCCTCCAAGCCCTAGCCGATTTGGCGGCCATTACGGGCCCTGCTGAGCAGGAAGCGGCCCGGGTGAGGGCCATCAAGAAGGCCTTCCTGATGGCCTTTCTAAAGGAGAAGACCGCTGGGAATCCGGGTCTCTCCCAGCCTTTCCCGAGCTCGAGGCTATTGACTAGGTAATGGCGCCTCCTTGAGTACCTCGTCTTATTCGTCCTCTGCCAGTATTAACTGGTTTAGCCGGCGTTGCTTTCCTCAGGAGGAAGAGCGAGCCACTTGCGAACTAGCGAGGGGCATCATTCGTGTTCTTGGGCGAGGTGGTCCCGTGCCCTTGGCAGGGTCTCCCGCCCCTCGAGATGCCTGAAGATTTTGCGCGGATGTTCCTTTCTCCTCCAGGCGTCCCCGGAAGATAGAGGTTTACCCGGCAGATAGATTAAAAAGCACAGGCAGATCTGCACAGCCGGGGCGCCCGGACTGGCCTTAGTAGCACAGGCTAGGTATGGGCATAAATTGCCTTGCTGAATGCAATGCTTGTATGTAATTTCAGAAATTAAATATGAATGCATTTCCTAGCTCAACTCCCAGGGTCATTTCCCAATCTTCCCTTGCACTATCACTAGTAGAAAACAGGCTAACAGTCCCGGTTGGTAAGGGCCTTCAGTCCCGGTTTACCAACCGGGACTGCGGAATCGGGACTTAAGGCCCCAACCTATAGTTGTGGTACGATCTGCAACCGGGACAAATAGGTATCCACGTGGGCGCGCAGGCGAGCTGCTCGGCGATGACCTTTTGTCCCGGTTTGTATAACAAACCGGGACAAATAAGTTCGAGGGGTTTTAGGTTTTAGCATTTTTTATTTTGTTTTCTGTTTTCTATTTTATTTATGATTTAAACTATTGTTTGTACGCTACAATTACACACATCGATGCATATATTATATGAAGTGTCTAACGAGAATTGATCCATATATTACATATACAACGAGACTCGTATCAAGTTAAACATGTATCATATACATAAGTGCCATCCCAACACGATCATCACATCAAAATCATTATTTACGGTTTATATTGTATTCTCCTGTTGGGGCTATGACCTCGTCAAGCAGAAATCCATAAATTTCCTCTTGAATTCCTTTGGAGCGTTGATATGGAGTGAGATGCTCTCGTTGATTCATTTGCTGGATATATCAAGAGAAGACGGTCAATATAAATACATCAAGAGTTAAATTGTGAATTGATATGTAAATGCTTTACGTACCACCATATCCAGCCGCTCATTGACATACATGCACATATACTCGCAAACGTAATATCCACATAGATTTGTCGTCGGTGGCTGTCTCTCGCACTTTACAAAAATAGAGTTTATCAAGTAATAATCCAACATGACAATCCGATATTGAAACTAGAACTAAATAGAGTACTCTACTTACGTCGATTAGCTGAAAGGTCAGCTCTGGTTTAAATTGACCTTCTCCGGCACGTTTTATGAACAGCTTCCATACCCTGCCCCAGCAAAGAAAATGAATAAAGAATATATTCCATTAAATGAAGAAAAGAGATCAATATAGTACCTCTAGAGCGTTTCAATAATGTTCCAGTACTCCGTCATGGGTCGATGTAATGAGTGCTCGATGTGAACTTTCCCCAAGTCAATTTCAATGTTGAAGAGAATCCAGTGGTGGCTGCACATACACATCAGCACATAGAAGAGAATTCAGTAAATATTAAGTCTCTAGCTAACTCATCAACATCGAATACGAGGAAAAATGAACGTGTAACACTCTAACCTGAAGTTGTACGGAAACAATATGTTCTTCTTGAAATGTTGTTTCTCCAAACAATTGAGCAAGTTCTTCTCCGTTTCCTCCGGGTTTATTTTTAAGGTATGTATATGAACTCGATCTGGGTCAACGAACCCAACTTGATAAATCCCTTTCCTCCTACACTCGAGAATCTTCATTCTGCATAGTAGCGTACAAAAGAATGTAGTGAGGACAATTATATTATAGGAAAATGATACGAGATTAGCTTTAGAGATAAATTAATCACTTACAAATAATAGCAGCTGATGAAAGATTTGTCGAGGGCCCTCTGGTTGAATAACTGAAAGAGTTCGTCAAAGTCAATATGGATCGTCTGTTCTCCCATGAAGTAATGCTCATCTCTAAGTTTAACAGACAGTATCTCGTCCCTGTCTGCTGAGGCATCCTTGTACCATTTATGTAATGCTCGCATTCTTGTAGGTAGGTTGGCCCAGTCCTCCTTCGTGACCAGATCCTTCCCAAGGCAATATTGCAATGCCTCGGGAGCCATGTCGGCCTCTATCAAATCCACCATTTCTTCGTAGGTCATACCAGGAATGTCATACCCTTCTGGTATCACAATCTTGGATGCCAACTTCAGCGGAGCAACGTCGCGTCTCTTCTGCTTTCTTTCCTCCAGCCCCTCATTATATGCCTTGTCAATACAACGATCATAGTCCGATAGTAAGTTTAAAACATATTGGAGTGGTTGAAAACAATGTTTCAGGAAGTACTCTATTTTTTTTCGGATCAATTGGTACGTCTGGCACGATTTCCAGAGGGGGCTTAGGGTAAGGAAACTTAGGAGGACTCTTGGGGACCTTTGGAAGCGGTGACAATTTCGCCTTAGTAGGCGGAGGCGAGCACTTAGTCAAGTTACCCCACTTGACCTGGCTGATCTTCCGCTTTCCTGCCCTGTACTTATTGGGCGGAGGCGAAAATTCAGGCGGCGAAGGTTCAGGTTGCTGACGCGGCGGCGAAGATCGAAGTTCAATGGACTTGGAGGTGGTGGAGGTGAGAGAGACCGTGGCCTCTGCGTCGAGCCTGGAAATATGATGTATTTCTTTTTCCATAAAATGATTCCATGCCTGACTTCTTCCAGGGTCGCCTCCCCTTCAGGGTCAGGGTGGTCGATCTCCAATGTCTCGCATCCAGGTACAATTTCATCCACCCCTACACGAGCATACCTAGCTGGAACCTCGCGGCAATGCCAACGCACTTCAGGATCAACTTTTAAAGCAAAGCCGACGGCCACCTTCACGGATATGTTCTTCATTGGCTGGTGCAGCTCACAATCAGTCTGGTCTTCGATACTATCCACGGGGTAGCGATCCATTGGTGACGCATCAACTTCTCCATCATTGTCATGCAACCCCGTGGAAGCCACACTGCTCCTCCGGTTAGATGGGCCATCAGCTGCAGGATCTATGTAAATCTGATCGCCCTCTAGACGGCTTGAAAATTTCTCCTGCACCTTCATATACATCGGAAAGAGCAGCTCGTTCCTTTCTTCCACCTTCTTCAGCCGGTCTGCCGCCTGCTGCTCCCTCCTATTCGTTGCTCTCGCTCGGCTTCTATAAATATGGTAGTCCTCATGAAACCCCATCTTCCAAGGAACACCTCCATAGCCCGTCCTCCCTTCTCAGGATTTCCGAGTGCCTTTGTCAGCTCGTCGTTCTCTCTATCCGGAATGAACGTTCCCGCCTCCACCTCGGCTACTGCTTTTTTAATTTCAGCGAAGGGAGTCAACACTGCTTTCTTCATCGGATCACGAAGAACCAACTCCCCTGTTTCCTTCTCCAACATCATACCATGCGCCATTAGGAAATTTCCTGCTCTCTCGGGCACTTTCTCCGTAGCTGGAGTTAGACCTTTTGCCTTAATTTCAGCCTTAAGTTGATCCCACTTAGGCATGGCAGTCTTGTAGCCACCTGGCCCCAAATTATAATGGTATAACTTTTTCTTGGCATTTTCCGCATTCTTTTTCGACCTATCAACAGCTTCTTCTGATTCCTTGTACATCTTGAAATCATCCAAGTGATCACGTAACATCTCTTCTGTTGCCTTAAACTCTGGAATAATTTTCCCACTCTTGACATACTTCGCCCACAATCTTTTCTTGTGGTTCTGGAATTGTTTGGCCATCTTCTTCAGGATCCACACCTTGACTTTGGCTTGCAAGGCCGTTGTTTGCTCCTCGGTGTCCATCTTCGACAGAGTGAAATGTGATATCAGCTTGTCCCAAATAGAATTTTTTAATTCGTTGGAGACAAAACTTATTCCATCAGCTCTTGGCTTCTTCCATTCTCGACAGGTGATCGAGATCATGTCCCTAACAAGAACTCCTGCTTGATTAGTAAATTCAGTCACGCTGTTTTTGGGCTCCAAAGGTTCCCCATCGGCACTGACTATGTCAATAATCATATGTGTCTTCTCGTTCCACTTTTTGGCTGGGCCCCGTAACCTTGAAGTGGAGGACTAAAAAAACATTCATTAAATATATGCTCAATGTGGAGGTCTATATATATAATGAGCAGAGACTTAAATATTTACATCAGAGGACTTGGTTGAGGGGCCAACGCTAGCATCGACATCAATACTTGTTTGCGGGTTGGCTATGTTTTGTTCTTCTAACTGATCATCCGACAACCCATAACCATGTTCATTCAGATACTATGAGCCGTCATCTACCTCATGATCTTCTTGGCCTTCCCGATCATCTCTACCGTCATGGTCCATAGCTTTATTATAAAGAATAAAGATTAAAAGTAGTACAATAACAACAGAAGAGCAAGATTGAAAATAGTAAAACACTATTTATACTAAAGCTATAGTAGCAATACTAAACAATATTTATAGTAAGCAATACTAAAACAATATTTTATACTAAAGCTATACTAGCAATATGTCACATCCCAAATTTTGAAACTAAGAAAAACTTAGTTTTACAAGACCCAAATTTCTGAACCCACAAAAACTTTTGAAATGTTTTACTGACAATTGTATTTCCTTCCCATTGTTGTGTTTGAATTGTGTGGACTTGGAAGTAAGGTGGATCTTGTGGTGATTATTTGCTTGTTGGACTTCTGATTGTATTGATTGTTAATTCTTATTTTATTGTTTGCTTGGGTGAATAATTACACCAATGTACTTGAAGTGTTAAATTGAAAACACACTGATCAAAATTGGTATGTGACCTAAATTGAGAACAAACTCCTCAAATTAATCAACAAATGGAAATTTAGATCATGAGCTAAAGAAATGATCTAACTAAATTAGTTTCCCTATTTAACTATCTGTTTTCTTCAAACAAATACTTTCTTATGAAAATAAAACCTATTTGAAGTTAATATATTTGTCAAGGAAGTTCCAAGAGTTCAAAATAATATTTGAACTTGCAAAAAAATTTCTAAAAAGATTATAAAAATGTATTTGAGAAAAATGCTATATTTAAAACTCTATGAACAAAAGTTGTTCAAAACATTTTATTTTGCAACACCAATTTTTGTGCAGCTTCTACATGTATATAGGAGGCCTCATGAATAATTTCAAATTTTTCTAAAATGTTTTAGTGGCTCAAATAAATCCTTGAAATGCTACTGGATTTCAATAAATTAACAGAAAAATAGAAAAGGACTGGTTTGTGAAAGTGGAAGAATATTCTGCGAGGGGGTTTTGGCAAAATCGTCATCTCCCTGTAGAGAGGCATGGCGACAGTGGCCATGTCGCCGTGCTCTCCCCTTGCGCCGTCGCCGCCCGGGCCCCCCCCCCTCGCTGCAGCGCTCGCCGCCCGGACCCCTCCCTCTCCCCCTCGCTCCTATGCCCCCTTGGACACCAACATCCGCGCCACCCCCCCCCCCCCTTTTTGCACGCGCCCGTGCCGCCGCTCGGCATGTCCGCGGACGACACGGTGACGTGCGTCGCACCGCCCAGGCCCCCTCGTCCACTCTCCTCTTCCGCTTCGAGGGCGGGCATAAGGCCTCCCCTCGAGCCGCTCCTCTGCTCCCCGGCTTCCTCCCCCTCTCCTCTTTCCCTCCCCTTTTCTTCCTCCGAGCCCGAGACGGAGCCGAGCGGGGCATCGCACCTCGCCGGCGATAGGAGCCACCCCGAGCCAAATGGAGACCACCCCCAGCTCCGCCACGACCTCCTCTCCCTCCCCGTAGAAGCAATCGACCCGGGAGGCCGTGAATCGCCGCCGCGCCGCGTTTCCTTCCTCTCCGGCCGCCGCCCGTTTCTTCAAGCCCGCGAGAAGCTCCGGCCTCCATTCCCCGCCATTTCTTCACCCCTGTGCTCCCCTTCCTCTTCTCTAGCGCGTGGTACTCATGTTTGCGTCGCAGGTTCACCGGAGCGCCGCCCCCGACCTCGCCGGACTTCCGGCCATCTCCTTCCACCGAGCCCCTGTTAAGTCGAGGAAGAAGACGCCCGTACCGTTTCGCTCGCGCGTGGGCCGCGGGCTGGGCTGCCTCCCGCGTCGCACGGCCAGGTCTGGGCCAGATCCGGCCCAACCTCATTTTTTTTCCAGTAAATGCTTTATGTGATTTCATTTCTGTTAAAAATTGCAGTGTAGCTTTAAATCTTTTGTGGTAAATCTGAGATAGATATTGGAGTGCTTCAAATTTTGTAGTATTCCTGTGTGTTTTCTTAAACATGCCACACTGGTTGTTTGCAAAAATATGACTTTAAGTGCTGTCTAGATTCAATCTTGTAAAAAGTATCTTTTTCACTAAATAGTTAATATCTAGAGTTTTATAAATCCAAATATTGCAAACTAAAATTCTATGGATAGCCTGAAGTGATAACTTTCTAGATATGCAAGCCTTGCTTGCAAATAAGATCTAAAACAGAAGTTCTATCCATTCTTGTAAACCCACCAGTGGCACTTTGGTGATTTTTGTAGACTTTTAGGAGATGAATTTTTGAATGAATCCAATTGGTTTGTCTTCTATATGTCTAGGAGAGCATATACATAGCTTGGTTTGAATTTAGGAGTCATTGATTGACTGTGGTGACAATTAGAACGTTTGGGTCTTTTCTGGCCTTTTTCTATAAATACTACAAATAACAGAAATAGGGTTAAGTGTGTAAATTCAATATCTTGATATTTATAACTCCAAATAAATCAAATCAAACTGTTCTGGAAAGCTTATGAAATTATCTAACCAACCCAATTAGTTTCACCCCATTTAGATTAATAATAAAAATACATTATTCAAAATACCATGAAAAGTTTAAAATCTAAACTTGTTTGTTTCTGATACTCTGTTAGTCCAAATTGGTTGAGACCAATTTTATTGAGTCACATTTAGTCATGGTTAGCCACCCCTAAAAGGATTTAATTTTTAGAACAACAGAACTTAATTGATAGCCAAAACTTGATTATTAATCTTCTGGATTGAAACCATTATGTAGGGAGTTTGGTAACTCCAATTGACCCAAATCCAATTGTGTTGTCTCATACACATCAGTAGCTTTCTGTAGAAGTTTAGTTTGTATTTTTATGACCAACAGAACTTAAGATATGTAATTAAACATGTTCAACTAGTTTCTGCCATAATTAAGACACAATCAAATAATGGCTAATTCAATTAAATTGAAACCAAATTGTGTTGCTTGATATATGAAGTGACTATTTAGAGCATTTAAGATTGTATTGCTGTAATAATTGTTGTGCTGCTGTTGCTTGCTAGTTGTTGTTGTTTAGCATGTTATAATATGTTAGTGCTGTTAGTGTTAGTTGTTAGACACATTGTTGAGTAATATGTTTGCATGGCTTGATGGACTTGATAGTCTTGGAGTGGAATACTAGCTTAATATCTTGTTAGTGTATCCACCTTAGCTTGGTGAGGTATTTAAATTATAGAGATTAATTGGTGACTTAACTTTTGTTTGAAGTATTTCCTAGTTAGGAAAAGGGGTTTGTGAATTACCTCTAATTGAGGGTGTCTTTGTGCCCTCTTGTTTTTAGCATGTGTTTGGTGTTATACTCCTGTGAGTATAATGCCCTAGTAAATATAGATTTAGTTCGTTGCTTGATTAAACTAGTGCTATGTTTGTGGCTTGAGTGATTAGTTTGATACTTGTGGTTTGTTCCTTGTTTGTATACCACTTGGGTTTTGGTTTGCTTATTGAGTGTTGTTTTATTTTCATGTTGCGACGCTAGAGATAAACGCTGCCTGAGGGGTATTTGGAAAGGATTTATCGAAGAAGAATCGGAGTTTATTTTCTTGATCAGTGAGAAGAAGCCCAGGAGCATTATGCGAGAATCAGGCAAGCTATTCCCTGAGCTTGCATCTTTATACATCTATTTTGAGTCACATGTTTTACTTATAAAGAGCATATGTGATTTATGTGGTGGTTGCCACTAAAGCTATGATTTTGAAAACCCTTTTCCAAAATACAAGTATATTATTTTGACACCCTATATGGAGATATTAGATGGAAATTCTTTTTCAAACTATAGGATGGGAAAAATATTGTTTACTCAAAACTCCTTTGAAAATACTTGTGTGGACATGGAGCACCAAGATGTGGTGATGAATTGGAGAAAAGGAGAATGGTGGTTTTGATAAAACGCACATTGTGTCTTTGTACTTACGTCACTCAGCCGATACTCTGTGCGACCACATTTACCCACATATGGGAAAGGGCTTAGTCATATAGTTTGCTCTTATTAGTATGGGATACCTCATCGACGGAGACAACTCCGTTATGCATGGAGGGATGGTCTGAGGACCTACCTTGACCTGGGTCCTCGCTCAAATTCTATGAAAAGATAAGGAGGAGGATAGAAGGATGTCCCCTATACACCGCCAGATAAAACCTATGAGTCCTCACACTTAGATTCCGACGGGCTGGGTTAAGTGTCGATGGAAAGTATCATATGGGCAGGATCCTATACTAGCATGAGCAAAGGACAGACTAGGGTCGGTGACTCAACTTCGCATACCCCTGGTATGGCGAGACGTGGCAGACACGATGAGTTATCGGATGGGTGTGGGAAAAGCGTGCTACCTCTGCAGAGGGTTAAAACTATTCGAATAGCCGAGTCCTCGGATATGGACAGTTGGGAGGCCCTACTTTGACCATGTGCAAGTTTTGGAAAAGAATTGAGTTTTAAAAAGAAAAGGAAGTGGAGAATGACCCATACACCTATACCAACGGATCGGTATGAGGCTATTGGGGACCATGAACCATGACGGGTTATGGTCTGAAAAAGGAGGAGTTTTGGAGAAACAGATAAAATGGTGATTTTTCGATAAAATGTTTATTAAAGAGACTTCTTACTTTTTTTCAACAAAGATGCCCCTTTTGGGAAAAAGTTTTAAAGAGACTCCTTACAAAGGCAGATTTATGGGAAAAGTTCTGAAGACCTTCTTTCCTTTTTCAATAAAGATATAGAGTTTTTCAAGGCAAACAAAGTTTTATTTAAACAAATAAAAGAATAGCGCATGCTCATGTTGGGGTAGTTTGCGAGTACGTAAATGTACTCATGGCTGTGTCCCTGGATATTCCCATGTCCAGAGTTCAAGAAGAAGCAAGATGAAGACCGAGAGACCGATGACGTCTGTGCGAACTAGGCCGTCTTCCCAGTCAGCTGCCTGTAGGTGTCTTGGCAAATGACTCGGGCCCCACGTTGATTGGTGTTTTCCGCTGCAATAACTTATTAAAGATTATGGCTTCAATCAAGTAAGTAATTCATTCAGTAATTATGGATGTTCTTTTGATACCAGTTCGATTGTGCTCAGCGACAGACTGATCACGGGATCGCTGATGTTGTAGGCACAAGGGTATTTCGGACAGCTAGTCCGGGGTCCCCACACAATACTACCAATAACACTAAATTTCACTAAATTCTAATCCATCAAAGTAATCAACTAAATTTCACTAAGTTCTAAAACACTAAATTCCTAAAACAATTTGCTAAGACACTAAACCACTAAAACAGTTTACTAACAATCAACTAATTAACTAAATTATAATCCATCTAGCTAATCAACTAAATTCTAACCCATCATCTTATCAACTAATCAACTAAATTTCACTAAGTCCTAAAACACTAAATTCCTAAATCAATTTGCTAAGACACTAACCACTAGTACAATTTGCTAACCCTAAGAAAACTAAACCAACTAATCAACTAAATCAACTAACCCTAACTAAACCAACTAACAATTTGCTAACCCTCAATGTGCTCACCAGGCGCGATTCGGTCGGAGACGTCGACGGGAGAGCTTCGGGAACGGCGGGGATGGCGAGGCGAGCTCGGCGGCGGCGGCGGTGTGAGGCGAGCTCGGCGCCGGTGACGGCCTCCGTGGCAGAAGTGAGGGAGAGGAGCGGGCGCGGCGGCGTCGCAGCGGAAGCGGGCGGCCTGTGTGGCTGCAGCGGACGGCGGCAAGCTCGGCGGCGCAGCCGCAGCGGCGGCGATCGATTTGGGCAGCCTGGCGGCGTCGCTGCGAGTCCTAAGCGCGAGGTCCCGGTTGGTGGCTCCAACCGGGATCTGAAACTGGCTTATATACCTCCCAACCTTTAGTCCCGGTTCGTGGCTCGCACAGGGACTAAAGGGGGGCCTTCAGTCCCGGTTGGAGCCTCCAACCGCGACCCGGTGAGTTTTTCGACAGCTCCGCTTTTGCGCGCAGTGCTACACCTTTAGTCGCGGTTCGTGGCACCAACCGCGACCTGAGGGGTGTTTTCAAATGAGTTTGAATATACATTTGAATAGTTCTGAATATATTTGGATTCTGACAAAACTTTCAACATGAAAAGTATTTGAATTTGAATAACTAATCTAAAACAATTTTCTGTAATAATTATTGTAACTAATATAAAACTATTTTCTATTTTCTATAATAATTTTTGTATAGTTTGGAGCTGTTGGATCAGCCCTATCACTTTCAAACCGGGACTAGAGAAGCACATGGATCGTGTGTTTCTTTAGAGCACTTCTGAGCCATTAGATCAGGGGTATGTTTCTTTTTAGGGCTTGTGAGCTGTTGGATCAACACTATCACTTCCGAACCGGGACTAAAGAAGCACACGTACGAATCGTGTGTTTTTTTCAAGCACTTGTGAGCCGTTGGATCAGGCTACGAAGAGATATCCAGTGAATTCTTCGACTGCGGGAGGTGTACAGTCTGCACATTTAGTAACGGTTTGATACACGAATCGCGACTAAAACGCCTTTAGTCGCGGTTGGATGGCAAAGGTCAGGATGCCCTTTCGTGGGTGACAGTGGCCAAGATGCCTCCCCCTAGTGATGCTATAAATAGGTACCCAGACCTTCTGTACAATCCAGGCAAAGGCAGAGGACTCCTCTAGGAACCAGCTTCTCGAAGATGTCCTTGTGAGCATACTTAGGACATCTTCGAGAGGCTGGGCTTAGAAGCATTCTCTCTTGTGAGGTAGGAGGAGGAAGCAAACATGTCTAAGCTATGTCCCGGGGTGGACCGAGGTGATCCAGGCAGAGGCAGAGGACTCCTCTAGGCACCAGCTTCTCGAAGATGTCCTTGTGAGCATACGAAGGACATTTTCGAGAGGCTGGGCTTAGAACCATTCTCTATCATGAGGTAGGAGGAGGAAGAAGACATGTCTAAGCTATCTCCCGGGGTGGAGGTGATCTGAGACCGACATATGCCTATGTCAGGAGGAACTGACATATGCCTATGTCTTTGTGATATGTTTTTCTCTTGTGTGCAGGAAGTACGTACCGAGGATAATCCGGCATAGTCATGCCGGGTCATGAAGAGCATCCAGCATATCCATAGGAGATTCATACTGCTCAAGATCCGGTGCTTGGCAAGATCTAGAGAAGAAGAGAAGAGAGAGTGTTCATCTCGTGAATTCATATACTCACTACCTCGTGAGTTCATCTCCATAGGAGATTCATACAGCTCAAACGGAGCATCTTGTAACACTTGTGGTTTACATCTAGAGAGAGACACAAGCAGGAGTAGGGGTGGTATTGGTTTGTGTTCTTGGTGTTCTTGTGTTCTTCTATATGTCAGAACCATGGAGCATCTTCTTCATCTGACACATGTCTGTCTTGTCCTCAACTCCCACGATGTTTCTTTTTCCTGAAAGAACTATGTGACGCTTCGGCTCATCGTATGATGTATTATTTCAACTCATTTTATTTCAACATGAAAAGTATTTGAATTTGAATAACTAATCTAAATGCATTTTCTTTTTTTTAAATGAAGGGGTGTTTTTGCGCCAAAACTCAATTTTTTTAATTTTGCACTTTCAGATGGGTTTCAATAGATATTTGAATACTGACAATACTATGGTATCAATCTTATTATCCTCTAGATTAGCTATGATGTCACATGCATATGATTTTTTGAATTCTAAGCCTAAATTAACAACAATACATGATATAAGATGGATATTAATCTACATGGAAATTTTGTAATTTCAAAAGAGTTTGAATATACATTTGAATAACTTCTGAATATATATATATTTGGATTCTGACAAAACTTTAAACATGAAAATTATTTGAATTTGAATAACTAATCTAAATCGTTCATTTTCTTTTTATAAAAATAAAGGGGTGTTTTTCCTCGAAAAATCGATATTAATCTTATTGTTTCATAAAATCGGATGGAAAATAAAATACATATAATCCATAAAATCATATTAATCTTATTGTTTCATAAAATCGGATGGAAAATAAAATACATATAATCCATATAATCATATTAATCTTATTGTTTTATAAAATTGGATGGAAAATAAAATACATATAATCCATATAATCATATTAACCTTATTGTTTCATAAAATCGGATGGAAAATAAAATACATATAATCATATTTTCCTTATTGTTTCATAAAATCAGATGGAAAATAAAATACATATAATCCATATAATCATATTAATCTCTATATATAATCCACAAAATCGGATGAAAAATCATATATTAATCTCTGGATATGGAAATATTCATATCTTTCAACCGGTAAACGAAATTAAATAGAAATGGAAATATTTATATTAATAAACCGATAACCGATATATAAGATTCCAAACATTTCCAATACAAGAGATAGATGAGACACACAACGGTCTGCTAATCATATCAATCTAAATACCACTTCTGTGCAATCTCCAAGCCAAGGCGAGCGTCCAGAGCAGCATACACGACTCTCTCGTAGCTCAATGGAACCGCGGCCCATCCGAAAGTTAGGTCTTCTCCTTCTTCGTCGTCGTCCCGTTTCTTGTCCTTCTTCTTTTTCTTCATCTCAAGTTTTGTCCCAACGACAGCATTGGAGAGAGCATACAGGCTCGGGGTAGGATTGTCGGTTGGGTTCCGGCAATTCCTCTGGAGGTCGACCGCTGACGGAATTGTAATTCCGTAGTATCGCAGCATCCGCACGTCATTCTGGATTGCGACGCCGAAGAAGTTGATAGTCTTGTCCCCTAAGAAATCGACGAGTAGCATCGGCACCCGACCAGCCCTGCAAATGTGGAAAATAAGAGTCTCGGACGCCACCGAGAGTTGAATGACGGCGGCGCGCTGCTTATCCTCGACTGGAAGATCCCTCTGGCGACGACCCGGGAGTGCGTCGGTGAACTCGCAGTCGAGTCCAACCCCCTTGATCGGTGCGGCGTCGAGATACACCTTCTTCACGTGTCGGATCCACCGCTCCACGCGTGATGCACGGAGGGTGACCCATACCTTGAAGTCCATGCCTTCCTTGGAGAAGAAGAATAACCGAGATGTCGTGATGTGTCCGAGTGACTCCATTGGAATGGAAGAGAGCAAGGATGGAGAGGGAGATTTTGTGTGTGTGATTAGGCTTGGATTACTGTAGCTTTTATAGCCAGCCGGAGAGGGAGGCCGGCGGCTAGCAAGGGAGGCCGGCGGGCGGCGGCGGCGCTGCATGAAGCGATTAAATTCGTGTGTGTATCAACGCGCGCCGACTGATCAGTTTCCAAAACGCAGTCAAAACTGTTCTGTTTCCAAAACGCGCTCAAAACGCGATCGGGAGGTGTACAGTCTGGACATTTTGTCCCGGTTTGATACACGAACCGCGACTAAAACCTTTAGTCGCGGTTCGTATATCAAACCGGGACTAAATGTTCTGCTGGAACCGGGACTGTAGGGTTTTGAGCTTGAGATGTCATCATAACCGTGGGAACCGGGACTGAAGGTGGCATTAGTCCGGGTTCCAGGCGTAACTGAGACTAGAGGTTCTTAGGGCTCAAAACCAAAGGGCTGTTTTCTACTAGTGTATGTGCCTTCCAGCTTATGAGGAGTGAACCTAGGTGCAAGTATCCTTAACTGTCAGCAGTAGAAGTAATACCCCCAAGAACACTATACCCTTCGAGGCTTTACTCCACAGCCGCAGCTACTAAGCCAGAGGGAAACTGACCGTTCACCAGGGAGGACGCCTGATCCCCGCAAGGGCTCTCATACACCGTTAAGCATGCTCAGGTTGACAGTATACTGACTCCAAGCGAGATATTATGCCTAAGATGTATGCAAATGCAAAGACTTATCTACTTCCCCAATCGCTTTCTGATTTAGGCCTTTCCCGGGTATTTAGTTCCACTTCCATCTCCTTTTGACGATTTCCTATCCCGGGGAGGCGCTACACACAACAAACTTTCAGTAGGAAAATAATGGGCCCTCTCTTCATGTCGAGATAAAGTTTATCCGAAGCAATCCGCAAGCAAAGTTGGTAGCGCATCTCTGTACTTAGGTGCTTTAAAGCACAACACTGCCCAATCATTTCCGACAGCACGGCTGGCTAGGTAGCAGCCCCTACTGATAGGTGCATGCGTCAACCCGCCAGCCACCGGCACATACCAGCCCCCTGCTTACGGGTTGCAGCGGAAAAACGATTTCTCGACAAAAATTGAGGCTCACGGAATTGAAAACTTATCTTTTATTCCTTGGCGACGATTCTTATACCCTTCCCACATAACACTAGCCCGCAGGGCGTGCATAGTCGACCATAACAAGTGCGATTCATGTTTGTAGTCAGGGGTAGAATTTTCGGAGGTTCTCAATGTTCCAGGCGTTGCCTTCCGGTCTACCGTTCTCATCTTCCAGGTAGACCGCTCCAGGTCTCAGGGTATGCGTAACCCGATAAGGACATTCCCACTTGGATGACATTTTGTTCATGCCTCCAAGGTTTTGCTTCTTCCGGAGTACCAGGTCAGCTGGCTCCAATGCTCTTGCTCGCACATGGCGGCTATGATATCGCCGGAGCGCTTGCTGGTAACAAGCAGATCTCAGGGATGCTCGACACCGCACTTCTTCCAGGAGATTGATGTCGTCAATCCTCCTTTCCACTTGTGCCTCTTCATCATAGGCGAGTACCCGGGGGGATCCGTGCTTAAGTTCAGTTGGCAGGACTGCTTCTGCTCCATAGACGAGGAAGAAAGGTATTTCTCCCGTGGCTCTGCTGGTTGTGGTTCGGAGTGAATGCGCTTGGCAGGTCCTCGATCCAGTTCTTGCCCCGGTCTTCCAGCTTGTCAAATGCTTTGGTTTTCAGGCCCTTGAGTACTTCTGCATTGGCTCGCTCCACTTGTCCATTGCACCTTGGATAGGACACCGAGGCGAAACACACCTTGATGCCCATTTCTTCACAGAAGTTGAGGAAAGCTCGATTGGTGAACTAAGAGCCGTTGTCGGTGATGATCCTGTTGGGTACTCCGTATCTGAACACGATCCCCTCGATGAACTTGATGGCGGCTTGGGCCGTTTGCTTTGGTACTAGCATCACTTCTACCCACTTTGTGAACTTGTCGATGGCGACGAAGAGATACTCATGTCCTCCGACTGACTTCGGAATTTTGCCCACGATGTCCAGCCCCCAGACCACGAACGGCCAAGAGATTGGAATAGGATGCAGAGCCTGCGCCGGCTGGTGAATATTCTTCGCATAATGCTGGCAAGCTTCACACGTCTTGACGACTTGCTCGGCGTCGTGGAGAACTGTTGGCTAGTAGAACCCGTGGCGAAAAAACCTTCCCCGTAAGTGACCTTGATGCGACATGACTAGAGCATGTGCCTTCGTGTATGTCCTTCAGCAGCACCTTGCCTTGCTCTTGCGGAACGCAACGGAGCTTGACTCCATTGTCACGCCGCCTGTAGAGCTCCCCGTCGATCAGAACGTAGAGCTTGGCTTGGCGGGACACCCGCTCGGCGTCGTGGTCGTTGCCCGGAAGGGTATGCTCGATCATGTTCTTGACGATGTCCTGGGCCCAAGGTGGGCAGCTTTTTTCCACTGGGAGCACCATCTGACAAGAGGGAAGCGATGCTTCCTCCGTCGCGGATGCTACCAGGTCTTGATCTCCTGGGCCAGCTTCCTGATCTGCCGGGGCAGATGGGTCGCCAGCCCCCAGTGTCGCGGTCGAACTTGGCTTGACTCGGTCGAAGGGTACCGATGGTTGCTTGAGCACTTCGATGTAGACCCCGGCAGGAACGGGTTCCCGCTGAGAAGCCAGCCGTGAGAGTTCGTCCGCGACCGAGCTGTCTCCTCGTGGGATATACGTGGCCCTGAAGTTGTCGAAGCGGCGATGTAACTTCCATACCTCTTCAACGTACGACGCCATTTGTGGGCACGCGTACTCCTTGATTACTTGCTTGATGACTAGCTGGGAGTCACCCTTGACGATGATTTTCCTGATGCCCAGGCTGATGGCCGCACGGAGCCCCGCGAGCAAGCCCTCGTACTCCATCGTGTTGTTGGAGACGTCGCCGCGGAAGTGCATCTGGACGATGTACTTCAGGCGGTCGCTATCGGAGACGTCAGGACAACTCCGGCGCCTCCTTGATTCTTGGAATAAGAACCGTCGAAGTGCATGACCCAAGCGTTGGGGTCTTCTTTCCCGGGGAGCCAGGTTTCCTCTTCCGGTTCTTCGAACGCCATCTCGGTCCATTCTGCGGTGAAGTCCGCTAGCGCCTGGCTCTTGATGTTGTCTGTGTGTTCAAATTTGAGGCCAAAATCTTGAAGCTCCATGGCCCACCATGAGATACGTCCTGTGGCGAGTGGGTTCTCCAACGGGCTTCTCAGGTTGTACTTTGAGACCACAGTGATCGGGTGGCTCTCGAAGTAAGGCCTCAGTTTGCGAGAGGCGATGAGGATCGCTAGCAGCAGCTTCTGCATCATGGGGTAGGGCTCACGTGCATCGCGCATGACCAAACTAATGAAGTAGATCAGGTACTGCGCTTTGCGAGTGGCAGCTTTTTGGTTGAGTTCCGCCTCTTCTTCCACGGAGTCAACGTCCTGGGCTGGTGGCTGTTCAGCCCCCAGCACCCCGGTACCGCCGTCATCCGCAGCTTCTGCCGGGTGGCTGAGGTCCAGGGACCCGAGCAAACCCGGCGCCTTCTTCTTGCAGGGTGGACCCGGGAGCGTGTCCCCGAGTCGCTTGCTCTTTATCTTGCTTGGTGTCTTCGGAGGAGCGTCGCGCTCTACCACCAGCACCGCGCTCACCACCTGGTTGGTGGCAGCGATGTACAACAGCAGAGGCTCCTTTGCCGCGGGGGCCACCAGGAGTGGTGGCGACGCGAGGTAGTTCTTGAGAGACTGAAGAGCTTCTTCAGCCTCGGGGGACCAGTCGACGGGGCCCTCCTTCTTGAGCAGCTTGAAGAACGGAAGAGCTCGTTCCCCAAGCCTCGAGATGAAGCGCTTGAGTGTCGTGATGCACCCGTTGAGGCTACGTCCTTGATCCGCCGAGGTGCTTCCATGCGGTCGATCGCCTTGATTTTGTCCGGGTTGGCCTCAATTCCCCGATGGGAAACCAAGAAACCCAACAGCTTGCCTGACGGGACCCCGAAGACGCATTTCTCGGGGTTGAGCTTGAAGTTGACCCGGCGGAGGTTCTCGAAGGTCTTGTGAAGGTCCTGGACGAGCGTGTCCTGGTACCTAGCCTTGACCACGATATCGTTGATTTATGCTTCAACATTGCGACCCAGCTGTGGCCCAAGGCATGCCTGCATCGCGCGCTGGAAAGTGGCGCCGGCGTTCCGGAGGCCAAAAGGCATCCTTTGGGAGTGATGAAGGCTGTCTTTTCGTGGTCTTCAATGTACATCGGGATCTGATGGTACCCGGAGAAGGCATCCAAGAAGCATAACAGCTCGCATCCCGCTATGGATTAAACGATCTGGTCGATACGTGGCAGGGGGAATGGATACTTTAGGCAGGCCTTGTTTAGGTCGGTGAAGTCAATGCAAAGGCGCCACTTAAGCGTCATAGGTTTTGGAACCACCACCGGGTTCGCCACCTAGAGAGGATGGGCAAATGGATGTATGACGCCGGCTTCCAGCAGCTTGTCGATTTCGGCGACGATGAACTCCAGCTTCTGTTTACTCTGGTTCCGGAGGACTTGCTACAGGTCGCGCGTCCGCGCTGACCGCCAGTTTGTGCTCTATCACCTCCCTTGACACCCCGGGTATCTCTGGCGCGTCCCAAGCGAAGACGTCAGAGTTTTCCCGAAGGAAGGTGATGAGCACGCTTTCCTATTTGTCTGTAAGGTGTGCGCTGACGGTGATGGAGCGAACTCCGTCCCTGGTCAGTGCCACCTTCTTGGTCATCTGCGGGTCGGCATAGAAGGACGCCCTCTTGTCAGGAGTTGACGTTGGCCCCCCAGGATCAGCTCCTTCTCCGGGGAATGCGCCGACATCTTCCTTTACTGCTTCTTGATGGACGGCAGACGTCGCAGCCACTGTCTGGTTCAGCTTCTGAACGCAGAAGATGGCGTCATCCATGTCGGCCCGGATCTTGATCACGCCGTGTGGTGCCGGGATTTTCAGCGTGTTGTAGGCGAAGTGGGAGACGGCCATGAACTTGGCCAGTGCGGGCCGGTGATACGTCTCAAACGTATCTATAATTTCTTATGTTCCATGCTTATATTATACCAATTGCTACATGTTTTATATACACTTTATATGGTTTTTATGCATTTTCTGCGACTAACCTATTAACAAGATGCCACAGTGCCAGTTCCCTGTTTTCTGCTGTTTTTGGTTTCAGAAAACCACTTAAGGAAATATTCTCGGAATTGGACAATTTTAATGCCAAAGTCCCTATTTTTCACGGGAGGTTCCAGAACACCGAAGAGGAGACTAAGGAGGGGACCGAGCCGCCCTCATCAGGTGCTGGCGTGGGACCCACCCCTGCCGCGCCAGCACATGAGGACGTGGCCTCGGGGCTCCACCGCCTTCGCCCTTTCGCCTACAGATACCCCCCGACAATACAAGACCTACCCCCCGAACACTTTTCCATAAACCCTTACGGAGCCGCCGTCGTCGTCAACCCTAGTTCGGGAGGGTTCAGAACCTCTTCCCGGCACCCTACCGGAGAGGGGGATCATCACCGGAGGGCTCTACATCACCATGCCCGCCTCCGGACTGATGCGTGAGTAGTTCATCCTTGGACTACGGGTCCATAGCAGTAGCTAGATGGTTGTCTTCTCCTATTGTGCCATCATGTTTAGATCTTGTGAGCTGCCTATCATGATCAAGATCATTTTTATGTAATGCTACATGTTGTGTTTGCTGGGATCCGATGGATATTGAATACTATGTCATTTGCTTCATAATATATCATGTTGTGTGTTGTTTATGATCTTGCATGCTCTCCGTTGCTAGTAGATGCTCTGGCCAAGTAGATGCTGAAAGTGCATTCTTTGCACTTCCTGTTTTTTGGTGACTAGTGACAACACAAAAGGTGGGTTTAATGTTTGTGATGATCTATGCAGGTTCTAGAACAGGTGTAATAATGTGTTCAAACACACTCAGCATATTCCAGTACTGGACTCTTATTTATTTCAGTACTGGGCTTCATCCGGAACTTTCCGAGTCACTGAAGTTTCTTCACTAAGTCCAGTGTATGGAGCAGTACTGGACGTCAGAGCTTTTAAGTCGGAAATGCATCAGGAAATTTCCGGTGTCCGGAAATTTCCGGCCATCGTCCGGAGATTTCCGAGTCACCGAAGATTTTTCACCAAGTCCAGATTGTCAAGCGGTACTGGCTCTCAGAGCGTCGCAGTCGGAATTTCAGGCAGAAATTTCAGGTGCCCGGAAATTTCCGATGGGAGTCCGGAAATTTCCGAGCTGCACGATCAAGATCATCGCCAAGTCAGAAGCTGAACTCGTACTGCCTTCAGTCGAAGATCCGTCGGAACTCCTCGCGGAAATTTCCGGTCTTCAGTCCGAAAATTTCCGAACTTAACCCGGAAATTTCCGAGCTGGCGGCTGCTCAACGGTCAGATCTCGGGGAGGGGTATAAATACCCCTCCACCTACCTCCAGCAGATTAGCTCTCTCAGATCCAAAACGCCCCATTGTTGCTGGAGCTCATTTCCCATGGATCTCCCTATCTAGCCAACCAAATCCAATGATAGTTGGAGATCCGAAGGAGAAGACCCCGATCTACATCGCCACAGAAGGAATTTCACTTTCCCCCTCTGTACCTTGAGGGGCCACGAATCTAGGGTTTCCTTTGTGGATAGCTAGATTCTTCCTTGTTGTTACTTACTCCTTTGTGGATCCTTTGTGGAATTGACCTCTTGTGGTCTTGGTGAGAGCCCCCAATTCAGTTGTGGGTGTGTGCCTCACGAATTTGTACGGGACCTTCTCCGCCCTTAAAGGAGTCCTTAGTGGAAGGGTGGATTCGGACCTTGGTGGTCGAATTCATCGGAGAATAGGGTGAGGCCTTTGTGGCGTTGAGCTGACCTTTGTGGTTGCTCACACCCCTCCAACGAGACGTACACCCATGTGGTGGAACTCGGGATAAAATCGGCGTCTCCTTGTTCCCTTGGTTGTCTCGTTCCACTCTCCTCTATTGTGTTACTTGCTTTTCCTTATTGCATTGTTTTCTTTTGTCTTGCACCTTGCTTCACCTAGTAGCACATGTAGTCAATTTACTTTTGCAAGCCTAAAACTGAAAAAGTCATAAAAATTGGTCACCACCTATTCACCCCCCCCCCCTCTAGGTGGTTAACTTCCGTTCAATTGGTATCAGAGCCAGGTTATCTCTTAAAAGCTTTACCGCTTGAGATTTACCATGACTAAGGAAGTTGAAACCGAAGAGGCCGCAAAGGCGATGGCAGCGATGCAATCTAAAGGAGCCACCATGGCCGATATCAACACTTTGGAAACAAAGTTGACATCGTCCATGGAAGTTCAATTCCAAAAGATTCATGACATGCTTGAGGCACTCATGAATTCAAGGAATCCAAAGAATGCATCGCCCTCATCTCCTCCAACACCTCCGAGTGAATCGAGTGGTACGGATCCCGAAATGTCTAAGGGCATGGATGGAAAGGGTGATAATGATAACTCTTCTAAAACCAAAGATTCTTCCACCTCCAAGGATGGAGAGTCTAACAAATATGGCAATGTGCCACCACCCAATCATTACTCTCCCAATCCCCCCATTCCTTATCCTCATATCACTCTTAGAAATGATCCCCCTAAAATTAAAGATCATTCCTTTTCGCAATGGCAATTCTTAATGAAATCCCATGTGTGCAGCTCTTCGATCGAACTATGGAGAATCATTCAAGTTGGATTCAAGCCACATGACCCGAACAACTTGACAAGGAGAGAGGTGGTGGATGCTCAACTCAATGCCACCGCCCTCAACATGATCCAACATGCCGTGGGCGCCAAGGACATGCCTCTCATCCAACCCTTCTCCACCGCCAAGGAGACATGGGACGCTCTTTCCGACTTATTTGTTGGAAATGAGAGCATGAAGAGAAATCGCTACGATGCCTTAAGTAATGAGGCGGAAGGGTTCTATAAGTTGGATGGTGAAGATCATGAAGAGATGTACCGGAGGTTGGTTTCTATTGCCACAAGCTTTCGTGACCTCGGTGCAACCTATATTGATGATGCTTGGATCAAGAGGAAGTACGTGAGCTCCCTCATGCCTTTTGAGGGCACGGACTTGAAGACCTTGCAAGGGAGACACAACTATGACCTCATGACCTCAAATCAAGTCATGCAAGAGATGACATCCTTCAAGGTTGCTACCAAGAATGCCGAAGATGCTAGGGCAAGAGCCATAGGGATGCAAAAGGGAGTAAACCTTGCATTGAAGGCAACGGTTGAAGTTGGAGGTGAAGATGACTTTGAGAGTTCCTCATTCTTGTCCAATGAAGGTCTCAAGCTCGCATACAATAAGCATCTTGCTCTTGTGGCAAAAGGCTTTTGGGAGAATCCTTCGAGGGCAAAAGCTCAATTCAACAAGCATACCTTCGTTGGAACTCCACAAAGTGGAAAGAGGGACATCTCCAAGGCTAGGACATGCTACAATTGTCAAGACAAGTACCACTTCGTCGCCGAGTGCCCATATGAAAAGAGGGAAGAGAATGGTGGAAGACTTATTCTCAAGGACAAGTCCAAGATGCCTCCCAAGAAGGCTTATGTCAAGAATAAGAGGGCTTTCTTCAAGTAGAAGGCACCTCGGATCGTGTTGATGACTCAAGAGGAATATCCCATCGAGGATGAAAACGAGTCGGAAGAAGAAGAAACTCCAAATGAAGTGGCGGCTATTGCCACTACTTCAACTACTACCTCGACCCATCAAGCTACTTCCTCAACACCAAGAACTCCATCCACGTCGCCTAACGCTACTACTTCCAAGGCAAGAGCTACGGTGACTTCATCTTCAAGCTCACTCTTTGACTCACCCAACAAGAACTCCCCCAACAAGAGTGTGAGATGTCTTATGGCCAAGGCATCCGAGGTACCTTCATCCTCTACTTCCTTGAATGATATGAATGAGCTTGATGATGCCGCTAGCCTCCAAATAAAGGAGGAGCTTGTTGCTTTTGACTCTTTTATGGCTAACTTGCAAGGAGATAGCAAGAAACATGTGGGAGCCCTTATGAGTCGCATTGGCGAGCTCGAACACCTCATTGAGGAAAAGGGTAAGATTGAGAGAGAGGATGCTATCACCATAGCACATCTTCAATCCTCTCTCCGAGATATTGAAGAGTCTCATGTTCGTCTAGAAGAAGAACTTGAGGGCATTGAGGAGTCTCATAACTCTATGCATTCTAAACTTGTTAAAGAACGTGACCTCTATTTTGCTAAGAACAAGTTGGCACAAAAAGATAAGGCCGATTTTGTGGCTGGCCATGTGAGTCTTATTGAAGACATGGAGAAGCTCGTCAATGTCCATGCGGCATTGGAGAGTGAACATGAACTTCTTAAGAAGTCACATGATCAATTACAAACTCGGTTAACTAATCTTGAGAAACCAAGCACGCCCACTCCTATTTGCACTTGTGATCGTGCAAATATTATGAATGAAAATGTTAGGTTGAAGGAATAAATTGCCAAGGCCTCCTCCGCTAAGATCATCCTTCTCAAGGGTAAGAATGTTGTTGAGACTCCCACCTATGAGCCTCAATCTCGCAAAGGGAAGGAAGGTCTTGGTTATGTGAGGCCAAACAAGGTTGGTGCCAAGAAGACCATTCCCGCACAAGCAAAGGTGAACAACATTGCAAGTGGGAATGCCACAAGGGGCAAGCCTACTCGCAATGACTTTGCGGGAGACACTAACCCAAACTATGCACTCTATGTGAATTACTATGGAAATGTTTGTGCTCGCTATGTTGGTCCTTTTGATGGCTTTATTGCTTACTCTATTTGGGTACCCAAAACCCTTGTGGCTAACCTTAAGGCACCCATTGTTAAGCAATGGGTACCTAAAGTCAAGAATTAATATTTTGTAGGGTCTTGCTCCCGGTGGTTCGAAATGGATAATTGATAGTGGGTGTACAAGTCATATGACCGGGAGCAAGGAGCTAGTCACGGAGATGAGGCCTAATGTTGATCAAGTAACCGTCTCGTTTGGTGACAAGTCAAGGTCTAAGGTAACCGGGCTTGGCAAAGTGATAGTTGCCCCCGATATTACTCTAGTCAATGTCATGCTTGTTGATTCTCTTGGCTATAATTTGATGTCGGTTCGTTCTTTAACAAAGTTGGGTATCTCAACTTTCTTTGAGCCGGACATCGTGGTCCTCTTGTGGAGCAAGTCCCTTCGAGTGGCCTTCGTGGGGCATGTCGAACATGAGCTTTACGTGGTTGATTTCTCCGGAGTCACCACTACTCATGAGATGTGCCTCTTCGGAAAGGCCGACGTGGGTTGGCTTTGGCATCGCCGACTAGCCCACGTAAACATGAGGACTTTGCAAAGTCTCCACAAAGGGGGCCACATCCTTGGACTAAAAGACCATGTTACTTTTTCCAGAGATCGAGTGTGTAGGGCATGTGTGGAGGGAAAGATGCATGGCATTCATCATCCAAGCAAGACAATCATCTCCTCCACCCGGATATTGGAACTCCTTCATGTTGATCTTTTTGGTCCAATACCGGAAATAAGTCTTGGTGGCAAGAAATATTGTTTGGTGATCGTGGACGACTACTCAAGATATACATGGGTATATTTCTTCAAGACCAAGGATGAGACTCAACAAGTCTTCATCGACTTCTCTAAGGAGGTTCAACGCCAACACAACCTTGCCATCTTGGTGATTCGAAGCGACAACGGGTCAGAGTTCAAGAACTACACGCTCAACGACTTTCTAAGTGACGAAGGCATTCGTCGTCAATATTCCGCTGCATACACACCGCAACAAAATGGGGTTGCGGAGAGGAAGAATCGTACTCTCATCGACATGGCAAGATCTATGTTGGCCGAGTTCAAGTCCCCAATCAACTTTTGGGCGGAGGCCATTGCAACGGCGTGCCATTCATCAAATCGCCTCTTCTTCTGCAAAGGCCTCAAGAAGACACCTTATGAAGTACTCACCGGCAACAAGCCCAACATATCTTACTTCCGAGTCTTCGGTTGCAAATGCTACTACCTCGTAAAGGGCACCCGGTTGGGTAAGTTTCACTCTAAAACTCTTGAAGGCATATTTGTTGGTTATGGCATTGAATCCCACACCTATAGGATCTATGACAAATCCTCAAGGATCATCATAGAATCTTGTAGTGTGGAATTCGATGAGAATGACGGCTCCCAAGTGGAGCAAGTTGGAATAAGTGATGTAGGTGATGATCAACCCCAAGATGCAATAAGGAGAATGCGAATAGGCTTCCATCGTCCCATTGAAGTACATCAAGGAGTTGATCAAGACGGAACACGCTCTTCACATGAAGAGCACTCACCATCACAAGAATCTTATGATACCCCACCCGAAGCAAATTGTGAAGCTCTCAAGATCATCTTCAAGCACATCCACAAGAAGAACAACTTCTTCCTCAACAAGATGATCCATCGCAAGGAACGCTCCAACAAGTTCTCCATCCTCAAGAAGATATTGAGTCCCCATCCAAGTCAAATGAAGCAAGTATCTCGTGTGCAAGTTCCTCTCATGTGCAAGATCACCCCTCACACTCAAGTGAAGAACCAACTCATGATGATCAAGACACTCATGATGATCAAGGCGAGGATCCACAAGATCAAGTTGATCAAGAGATTCCCTCTACATATAGAGAGGCAATCGAAACTCGCCGCCAAGCAAGAGTTGGAAGATCTTTGAAACTAAGGGCTCTTTCCCTTGACAAGGTCATCGGTGACGTGAGAAGAAGGGTGTCCACACGGAGTCAATTGGCCAACTTTAGTGAGCATCAAGCACACATCTCCATGGTGGAACCCAAGAAAGTATTCGATGCCCTTGAAGACCCCGATTGGCTTGAAGCAATGCACGAAGAGCTCAACAACTTCGAGCGCAACAAGGTGTGGAGACTAGTGGAGAAGCCAAATACTTGCCGCAATGTTATCGGCACCAAGTGGATCTTCAAGAACAAGCAAGATGAACACGGCATCGTTGTGAGGAACAAAGCGCGATTGGTGGCCCAAGGCTTTTCTCAAGTTGAAGGCATCGACTTTGGTGAAACCTACGCGCCGGTTGCACGCCTCGAGTCGATACGTATTCTCATTGCCTTTGCATCTCATCATGGTTTTAAATTGCAACAAATGGACGTTAAAAGTGCTTTTCTAAATGGCCCACTTAATGAACTTGTCTATGTTAAACAACCTCCGGGTTTCGAGAACCGTGACTTCCCGAACCACGTCTACGTGTTGGATAAGGCTCTCTATGGGCTTAAACAAGCACCTAGAGCATGGTATGAACACCTTCGGGAGTTCTTGTTAGACCGTGGATTCGAAGTCGGGGTGATCGATCCCACTGTTTTCACGAAGAAAGTTAATGGGGAACTCTTCATTTGTCAATTATATGTTGATGATATTATCTTCGGTTCTACTAATATCTCTTTCAATGAAGAGTTCACCAAGCTTATGACCGACAAGTTCGAGATGTCCATGATGGGTGAACTTAGGTTCTTTCGTGGTTTTGAGATCAAGCAATTGAGAGAAGGAACATTTATTTGCCAAGCCAAGTACATCCAAGATATGCTCAAGAGATTCAAACTACTCGATCTAAAGGGCGCCGCTACTCCTATGCAAACCAAGTGCCACCTCGAGCTTAACCCTAATGGTAAAGAGGTAGACCAAAAGGTATATCGATCTATGATTGGGTCTCTTCTCTACCTTTGTGCATCTAGGCCGGATATAGTGTTAAGCGTTGGAGTGTGTGCACGTTACCAAGCCGCGCCTAAGGAAAGTCACCAAGTGGCTATCAAGAGAATCTTCCGGTATTTGATTCATACTCCAAGCTATGGGTTGTGGTACCCCAAAGATGGCACCTTGTCTCTTTGTGGGTACACCGACTCGAATTGGGCGGGTGACAAGGATGATAGGAAGTCAACCTCGGGAACTTGTCAATTCATTGGAAGATCATTGGTGAGTTGGTCCTCGAAGAAGCAAAATTGCATCTCTCTATCCACCGCGGAGGCCGAATATGTCGCCGCCGCAAGTGGGTGTACTCAACTCCTTTGGATGCGGCAAACTTTAAAGGATTACGGGGTCCATTTGGACAAAGTGCCGCTCCTCTGTGATAATGAGAGTGCCATCAAGATCGCCTATAATCCGGTGCAACATTCAAGGACCAAGCATATTGAGATTCGCCACCACTTCATTCGAGATCACGTGGCAAGAGGAGACATCGACCTCTCCTATGTTGGGACAAAGGATCAATTGGCGGATATCTTCACGAAGCCCCTTGACGAAGCCCGGTTTTGTTACTTGAGGAATGAGTTAAATATTGTGGATTCTCGGACTTTGGCTTGATAATGGTGCACACACACATCAACGTTTAGGACCCAAGATACATCTTCGCGGTGCCATGCTATAACCTCATACACGGTGGCTTCGGCCACCACCTCCTCCTTTGGAAGAGTTGGATCTCATTTGGTTTTTCCCTTGGATTTCATTCGCTTTTTGGGCTCTTGTGGAAAACACACTCAAGTTGGTATTTCTTGTGTCTTATTGGTTTTGCAATTTGAGTGTGAAGTACCATCGACAGTTTGCTTCTCTATCCTAAGCCTTTCTCCCTCTCAAGACTTGCTTAATTCTCACTCATGTCCATTTGTATCTTTTTGTTGTTTTGTTGGGCGGAAATCTCCGAGCCACATTCGGAAATTTCCGAATCACTAGAAATTTTTGAGACTAAGTCCTTTCAAAACTCAGCACTGCACCTCGCTGGATTTTGACCGGAAATAGTCTCTGAAATTTCCGGTGACCGGAAATTTCTGAGTGCGACTCGGAAATATCCGGTCCCTGAGATTTCTCGGCGCCTAAGTCCGTTTCAAATTCGGCACTTCACTCTGCTGAATGTGAACCGGAAATAGAGCCGGAAATTTCCGAACCAAGTCCGGAAATTTCCGATGACTCCGTCAATTTCCACACTAAGTCCGTTTCCGAACTCGGTACTGGATATATCGTGTTTTGAACCGGAAATAGTGCCGGAAATTTCCGGTGTCCGGAAATTTCCGGACTCCGGAAATTTCCGACCCAAGTTTCCCCGGCTATAAATAGGGCACGGGTGGGCTGTTCGAACCGAACAGTTCATCCACCCCGTGCTCCTTCTCTCTCTCTCCAAGCCGGAGAAGAAGTTCTTCTCCGATCCGTCCCCGGGCCGTTTCTTCGTCAATCTCTCCGGTTCTTCGCCGGATCTACTTCTCCTCGTCGCGAGGATCGTTTTCCTCCGCGCGGTTTCCGCCATGTCTACCGGTAACTCCTCTTATTTCAAATCTAGGACGAAATCTCTTTTCGTTTAACCTAGCCGATTTAGGAGGTTGTTGCTCGTTTCCCTCGGTAGAACTGCTCCTCTAGGCTCAATCTACCTTCCTCGTGCACAGATCTGTTTTTCGTTCATAGATTTTGTTCAGTTTTTCAAAATTTCATGCAGACCGGAAATTTCCGGTTCAGACTCAGAAATTTCCGGCCCCTCGGAAATTTCCGGACCTGACTCGGAAATCTCTGGCATGTTCAAAATTCTGAAAAACAGACAAGTTCTGTGAACTTTTAACGGTTCGTGTACTATTCCCTTTGCCTTCCTGGACATGAGTGCTTATCCCCCTTGCTTTCTATCTGCTCTATGCTGTTTGTTTGCAGGTTCTTCTACACGGGGAGGTCGCATCAAGTCAATGGCTAATCGTCCGAAAGGGACTCACTCTCGGCCACCTAGTGATCCCTCCAGTGATGAGAGTGAGCTACCTCCTGCTGCACAGCTCAGAAAATCCAGTGGTGCTAACAAGAAGAAGAAGCCCGAGCTCCAACTGTCTGATTTCAACAAAGCAAGATTTCGCAAATGGCGCAGTGAGTTGTCCTATGGTGCTGAGCAAGATGACCCCAAGTTCTTCTGCACCGAGATGGCTTGGCTCTATCGTGAGGTATATCTCAAGTTCTCCAGTAAAGCGCCAGTTTGCCCAATGAGATGGATCAACTTCGACAAGCTCATGAAGAAGGCTGATTATTTTGGGGGAGCTATTCAGGTATGCAAGGTGTTGGGATAGAGCATCTCATGAGAACTGAATGCAGCTACAACGTGTCCATCATTCATCAGTTCTATGCGATAGTTGTGTTTGACACGTCAGAGGATATTGGTATGACTTGGATGACTGGCACACACGTTTGACCTCCTCCTTCCGTGAGTTTGCCAGGATTCTTGGCTGTCCCTTCAGTGGTAGCTCTGTGGCAGCTGGTGAGAGGATGCACCTTCAGGGCGTGGCCTACAACAAGAACGCCATGTCCGACTTATATATGCCTGGTGGAGAGATTGGCTCGCAGCATGGTTTGCTGCCCACTTATGATATTCTCCTTCGCATGTTTCGCAACACCATTGCTCCCATCGCGGGCGACGCTGACAACATTGCCGGGGGTCTCGTGAACTTGATGGCCAAAGCCCATGAAGCCTATGTTGGAGAGTATGAGCTGGACAAGGAGGAGTACAAAATTGATGTCATGGATTTCATCTTTCAAGAAATGAGTCAATCCGTGTTTGAGAGGAAAGTTCCCCCTATGCTCCATAGGTGATGCTTCTCATCAAGCACAAGTTTCAGTTGTCTGAGGAAGATGGCAGCGATATGGATAGTGCCCTTGGATGCATCGCCCACACAGCTGCCAACCTTGTTCAAAAGAAAGCTCATGTGGTACAAAAGCAAGCTACAGTTCAAGAGATCGATGAGGATGATGTGTTTGGTGGCACCACTCGCCAACCACGTCGCCACAACATCAAGAAAGCTGAAAAGAAGAGTCGCCCAAGGATGGTTCGTGCCATGGAGAAGGTGTTGAACATGAACTGCTGCATTCATAGTGAAAACTATGCCATCTACCAACAGAACCACCGCATTCTCAAGCATCAGGAAGAGATTCGAGCTCACTTGAAGATGCCACCTCCCAAGAGACCCCTGAAGCCCCTGGTACCCTATGATGAGTGGAATTCTGAGGAAACAGTTGGATTCACTTGGGACACCAATGTGCCTGAGGATCAAGATGTGGATCCAGAAGCTGCGGATGATTTTGAGGATGAGGCGCACAGTTCCGATTCCGACTCTTGAGTCTTGGGATGCTAGTGGATGCTTCCTTCCTTTTTGGTATCTTGATGCCAAAGGGGGAGAAGTATCTCATAGGACTCACGAGATTTGCATGGGAGGGAGCACTTCGTCTTTTATCTCGGTTGCTTTGTTCTAGTGCTCCCTATTTTTATCTTCTTTGGACTTATTATTTGCATGTTTGTGAGACATGAGGACCTCTTAATCTCTTATTGTAACAGCTCTAGTTAAATTTGGTAAACTATGCATGTTCTACTTTGTCTATGTGGTTATATTTTCTTTGCTTGCGTGGTTTGTAAAATCTAGGGGGAGCGTTGATCCTAAGTTGTGTGCATTTTGTTTTCAAAAACATCCTCAAGACAATGCACACACTTAGGGGGAGCCCGTCTATATTTTGCAAATCCGTTCTCCTTTTGTGTTGTCATCATTCACCAAAAAGGGGGAGATTGAAAGTGCATTCTTTGCACTTCCTGTTTTTTGGTGACCAGTGACAACACAAAAGGTGGGTTTAATGTTTGTGATGATCTATGCAGGTTCTAGAACAGGTGTAATAATGTGTTCAAACACACTCAGCATATTCCAGTACTGGACTCTTATTTATTTCAGTCGGAAATCCTTCAGGAAATTTCAGGTACCCGGAAATTTCCAGGCTTCATCCGGAAATTTCCGAGTCACTGAAGTTTCTTCACTAAGTCCAGTGTATGGAGCAGTACTGGACGTCAGAGCTTTTCAGTCGGAAATGCATCAGGAAATTTCCGTTGTCCGGAAATTTCCGGCCATCGTCCGGAGATTTCCGAGTCACCGAAGATTTTTCACCAAGTCCAGATTGTCAAGCGGTACTGGCTCTCAGAGCGTCGCAGTCGGAATTGCAGGCGGAAATTTCAGGTGCCCGGAAATTTCCTATGGGAGTCCGGAAATTTCCGAGCTGCACGATCAAGATCATCGCCAAGTCAGAAGCTGAACTCGTACTGCCTTCAGTCGAAGATCCGTCGGAACTCCTCGTGGAAATTTCCGGTCTTCAGGCCGGAAATTTCCGGTCTTCAGTCCGGAAATTTCCGAACTTAACCCGGAAATTTCTGAGCTGGCGGCTGCTCAACGGTCAGATCTCAGGGAGGGGCATAAATACACCTCCACCTACCTCCAGCAGATTAGCTCTCTCAGATCCAAAACGCCCCATTGTTGCTGGAGCTCATTTCCCATGGATCTCTCTATCTAGCCAACCAAATCCAATGATAGTTGGAGATCCGAAGGAGAAGACCCCGATCTACATCGCCACCGAAGGAATTTCACTTTCCCCCTCTCTACCTTGAGGGTCCACAAATCAAGGGTTTCCTTTGTGGATAGCTAGATTCTTCCTTGTTGTTACTTACTCCTTTGTGGATCCTTTGTGGAATTGACCTCTTGTGGTCTTGGTGAGAGCCCCCAATTCAGTTGTGGGTGTGTGCCTCATGGATTTGTACGGGACCTTCTCCGCCCTTAAAGGAGTCCTTAGTGGAAGGGTGGATTCGGACCTTGGTGGTCGAATTCATCGGAGAATAGGGTGAGGCCTTTGTGGCGTTGAGCTGACCTTTGTGGTTGCTCACACCCCTCCAACGAGACGTACACCCATGTGGTGGAACTCGGGATAAAATCGGCGTCTCCTTGTTCCCTTGGTTGTCTCGTTCCACTCTCCTCTATTGTGTTACTTGCTTTTCCTTATTGCATTGTTTTCTTCTGTCTTGCACCTTGCTTCACCTAGTAGCACATGTAGTCAATTTACTTTTGCAAGCCTAAAACTGAAAAAGTCATAAAAACTGGTCACCACCTATTCACCCCCCCCCCCCCTCTAGGTGGTTAACTTCCGTTCAGATGCTTGTGACTCCAAGAGGGGGTATTTATGCTCGATAGTGGGTTCATGTCTCTATTTAATCTGGGGTCGTGACAGCAAGCTCTAAGATTGTAGATGTACTGTTGCTACTAGGGATAAAACAGTAGTACTTTGTCTAAGGATAATGTTATTACTTACATTACACACTTTGCCTAATGCAATAATCTGTTGCTTGCAACTTAATACCGAAAGGGGTGCGGACGCTAACCGGAAGGTGGATTATTAGTCATAGATGCGGTTGGAACGGTCTATGTATATTGTTGTAACGCCCAAATGAATCTCACACTAGACATCATGACATTAGTATATGCATCATTATGCAGCTCTTTATTCTGTCAATTGCCCAGCTATAATTTGTTTACCCACATGTATGTTATTATTATTATTATTATTATTATTATTATTTATGGAGAGACACCACTAGTGAACTGTGGACCCCGGTCCTTTTCTTTAAACTGATAATCCAACCAACTGCAAACTGCTTTCTTTCATTCTCTGTAAACAAACATCATCTTCCACACATACGTTTAATCCTTTGTTACAGCAAGCTGGTGAGATTGACAACCTCACTGTTAGGTTGGGGCAAAGTATCTTGGTTGTGTGAGTGCAGGTTCCACGTCAGCGCCGGAATCCCTGGTGTTGCGCCGTGCCATATTCCGCCACCGACAACCTTCAGACGTGTTCTTCATCTCCTACTGGTTCGATAACCTTGGTTTCATAACTGAGGGAAATTTGCTGCTGCACTACTTCACACCTTCCTCTTGGGGTTTCCAAACAACACCACCGTGTGCATCAAGCAGAATTTCTGGGGCCGTTACCGGGGAGCTGAAGCACATATGTAAGGGGAGTCTCTCACTTCCCAATATCTTTACTTTGTTTTTTTCTTGCTTAGTTAAATGTTATTTCCATTTTAGTTTGCTATTAAATATCAAAAACACAAAAAATTTAGTTACTTGCATTTTATTTACTTTGTTATTATCTTGTTTGCTTCTTATTATCAAAAACACAAAAAAATTAGCTACTTGCATTAATATTTATATTTCGGTTTGCTTTTAAATCTTGCTAAAATGACTACTGCTGAGAATACTAAGTTGTACGACTTCACTAGCACCAACAATAATGATTTTATATGCACACCTATTGCTCCACCTGCTTCCAAAGCAGAATTCTTTGAAATTACACCTGCTTTGTTAAATCTTGTCATGAAAGAGCAATTTTCTGGTGATAGTTCTGATGATGCTGCTGCCCATCTAAATAATTTTGTTGAACTTTGTGAAATGCAAAAATATAAGGATATAGATGGTGACATTATAAAACTGAAATTATTTCCTTTCTCCTTGAGAGGAAGAGCTAAAGAATGGTTACTTTCATTGCCTAGGAATAGTATTGATTCTTGGATTAAATGCAAAGATGCTTTTATTGGAAAATACTATCCTCCTGCTGAGATCATTTCCATAAGGAGTAGCATTATGAACTTTAAGCAATTTGATAATGAACATGTTGCTCAAGCTTGGGAAAGAATGAAATCTCTGGTTAAGAATTGCCCAACCCATGGACTGACTGCTTGGATGATCATCCAAACCTTCTATGCAGGACTAAATTTTTCTTCAAGAAATTTATTGGATTCGGCTGCTGGAGGTACTTTTTTGTCCATCACTTTGGGGGCTGCAACAAAACTTCTGGACAATATGATGGTTAATTATTCTGAGTGGCATACTGAAAGGACTCCTCAAGGTAAGAAGGTAAATTCTGTTGAAGAAACCTCCTCCTTGAGTGAAAAGATTGATATGATCATGTCTATGCTTGTGAATGGTAAATCTCATATGGATCCTAATAATGTTCCCTTAGCTTCTTTAGTTGCACAAGAAGAGCATGTTGATGTGAACTTCATTAAAAATAATAATTTCAACAACAATGCCTATAGGAACAATTATGGTAATAACAACTATAAGCCCTATCCTCTTAATTATGGTAATTCTTATGGTAATTCTTATAGCAATAATAGGAATACCTCCTCTGAACTTGAAACCATGTTAAAAGATTTTATCACTACACAAACTTCCTTTAATAAAATTGTTAAGGAAAAGCTTGGGAAAATTGATATGCTTGCTTCTAAAGTTGATAGTCTTGTTATTGATGTTGATCTTTTGAAATCTAAAGTCATGCCTAATGATACTAATGAGAGTAAGACCCTTGCTAAAATTAATGCCATCCAAGTTCGAATTGATGAAAATATTAGGATGATGGCTCAATTGCGAGCTAGATGGGAAAGAGAGGAAGAATTAGCTAAAGATGGTGATATTGTTAGAGTTTGCACCATTACTACTACTGAAAATAATGTTACCTCACATGCTAGTAAGCCTCCTACTATTAATGGTAACATAATTCGTGTTGGCAATGTTTCCTCTGCTACTTCCAAAAAATTAAAATTGCTTAAAACTGCTGAAACTGCTCTTGATAAAAGTGCTGAAATTTTTAAGAACATAGGAGATAATGGTTCGGTTTGCTTTGATGATAATGATTTTGATTTTGATAATTGTAACATCTCTGAAGTTATTAAGTTCTTGCCAAAGCTAGCCACAAGTCCTAATGCTAGTACTTTAAATATGGCTTTTACTACACATATTACAAATGCTCTCATTAAAGCTAGGGAAGAGAAATTAAAACTTGAAGCTTCTATCCCTAAGAAGTTAGAAGATGGTTGGGACCCCATCATTAAGATAAAAGTAAATGAATTTGATTGCAATGCTTTGTGTGATCTTGGTGCAAGTATTTCTGTTATGCCTAAGAAACTTTATGATATGTTTGACTTGCCACCTTTTGAACATTGCTATTTGGATGTTTTTCTTGCTGATAATGCTTTGAAGAAACCTTTGGGGAGAGTTAATGATGTTCTTATTATGGTTAACAATAACATTGTCCCCGTTGATTTTATTGTCTTGGATATTGAGTGCAACCCCTCTTGTCCTATTGTTTTGGGAAGACCTTTCCTCCGGACGGTTGGAGCTATTATTGATATGAATGAAGGAAATATAAGGTACCAATTCCCACTTAAGAAAGGTATGGAACACTTCCCTAGGAAGAAAATGAATTTACCTTTTGATTCTATTATTTGTACAAACTATAATGTTGATGCTTCTTCTCTTGAAAATACTTGAGTTTTGCTTTCTGTGCCTAGCTCAAAGGCGTTAAAGAAAGGCGCTTATGGGAGACAACCCACCTTTTTTATTCCTGTTATTTTATTTTCTTGAGTCAAGGAACATGCCTACCTCTGTAGCAATTCCTTTGTATCTGTATTTTATTGCAAAGTTGTGCCAAGTTAAGTCTCTAGTAGAAAGTTGATGCTAGATTTGGATTTCTGCACAGTGACAGTTTTTCTGCTGTTCACCGTTAAATTCATAACTCTTGACAGAAACGTCGGAATGACCTGATATTTTCTGAGCGTGATCCTCATATATATACGCAACTTTCATTAGTTTTGAGTTTTCTGATTTGAGCAAGTTAAGTGCCTCGAAAAAATTCGTCTTTACGAACTGTTCTGTTTTTGACAGATTCTGCCATTTATTTTGCATTGGTTCTTTTGCTGTTTTTGAATGGATCGTTTTTTTACATAAAATTCCAGTGGCTGTATCTAATGTACAGTACCATGATAATGATTGTCTCCATGCAGAATATGAGAATTTTTTATTATGCACTAACCCTCTAATGAAGTTTACTTTGAGTTTGGTGTGGAGGAAGTTTTCAAGGATCAAGAGAGAGGATGATATGATGTGATCAAGAAGATGAAAGAGCCTAAGCTTGGGGATGCCCCCGTGGGTCACCCAAGCATATTTCAAGAAGACTCAAGCATCAAAGCTTGGGGATGCCCAAGGCATCCCCTTCTTTATCAACAACTTATCAGGTTATCTCTAGTGAAACTATATTTTAATTCAGCCACATCTTATGTGCTTTACTTGGAGCGTCTGTTTTTTTTTGTTTTTTCTTTTGTTATTTTTGTTTTCTGAATAAAATGGATCCTATCATTCTTGTGTGGGAGAGAGACACGCTCCGCTTTTTCATTATGAATACTCCTATTCTTCACTTATATTTGTTGAGTATTCTTCTATAGCTACTGTAATACTTTCAGCTCTTATTTTTCATGCACCTCTTGTTCAGAGCTGTTAGTTCTCATATGTTATACTCTCTTGCTTCATTGTTAAATACTTGGAGAGTTTATGTTTTAAATAAGTTGATTGGTGTTTGGTTAAGAACGGAAAATGTTAAATGTGGTCGATGGTATAACTAAATGATACATAATCTTGTAGATCATTAAATTGTGTCACTTGAATCATTGATGTTGTTTTGAGATATTAATATGCTTAATGGTAAAACATGATGGTTTAGTAAAGTGGAATGATTAATGGTTGGTCTAGAAAATTTGAAGCAGTGCCACACTAAATATCCAGTTGATAGCATAATGATATATGACTTCTAATGTTAAAAACAACCGTAATGACTTTGTGTTATGCGCTACGGTCGGGGTCCCAACAGTGACTTGTTCATTTGCCACAGCCCCTCATGGAGTGATTTTCATTATGCCTTGTAAGATCATATTTCTAGTTGGAATCTTTTTGCTTGTGAGTTCTAAAGCTGTGGTTTTCATGGCACTTCCACCACCTTATTTGCTAGCCTCATCAGTACTTTGCATTGCCCTTTCTCACATTGAGAGTTGGTGCATACTTCGTGGGTACATCCAAAACTCGTGGGAGATCTTCATCATGTTCTCTTACACATAAGCCAAATATCTTCCTCAAAACATCCACCATACCTACCTACTACAGCATTTCCATAGCTGTTCTGAGATATATTGCCATGCAACTTTCATCTTACATTACATGACTCGTTGTCATTTATCATTTATATATTGCTTTGCATGATTCTATATAGCTGATGTGTGGTTTTACCAATGTTACGCTAGATCATTGCATATCCTGCTACACTGGCAGAGGCACCGTTTCATACACCATGTTTAATCCCTTATGAGATCCTTGTATCAAAAGTGTGTTGTCATATTAGAATGTTTGCCCCTAAAAGTGAAAAGAGCCATGGAGGCCATCGAAAAGAGAAACAGAAAAGGTAAAAAAAATGAAAAAATAGAAAAAAGAAAAAAAATAAATAAAAAGGGGGCAACATTACTACTCTTTATCCACACTTGTGCTCATGTTATAGCACCTGTAATATTCATAGTCATCATTTGTGCTCATGTTTAGCACCTTTACTCCATATGAGAGAGTTTTCATGTTCTACTTGCATAACTATGTGGGGAACTTTATATTATAGAACTTGGCTTGTATATTCCAATGATGAGCCTCCTCAAAAGTACTCTAGGTCTTCATGAGCAAGCAAGTTAGATGCACCCCACTAGTTCCATTGGAGAGCTTTCATACACTTATAGCTCTATGTACATTCGTTGTGTGGCAATCACTACTCCTTGCATAGCTTCGATTCTAAGACTTCCTCTTGTCTAATGATCACTTTCAGCTGTGTGAGACTTTCTTCCGTTGGCCTTCCAAACCCCCATTATTATTCTTTTAGCCACAACATCCTGGTGCCAGGGACCAACGCTGAACACTTGCTTGTTTTTGAGTGAACAAATAGAGAGATGATCTTCTACGTGCATATTGTTATTGCTTGACTTGATCCTTTCACAAAGTTGTCATGAGTGTTTGATTCATTAGATGATTATATTGTTATTCTTGAAGCTTAAATCATCTCTAATATCTACTTTGCATGGTTGATTGTTCTCTAGTACTAATTCATTGAAAGTTTTGCTTTGTTCTTCCTACTTGTTTATTCATTACCCATTTGATATCAATATAAACTACAGCTTTTATTCATTCTCAGTTTACATGCATTACATTATTATATGATCAAGATTGTGTGAAAGCATGTCACTTCATAAATTATTCTTGTTATCGTTTTACCTACTCGAGGACGAGTAGAACTAAGCTTGGGGATACTTGATACGTCTCAAACGTATCTATAATTTCTTATGTTCCATGCTTATATTATACCAATTGCTACATGTTTTATATACACTTTATTGGTTTTTATGCATTTTCTGGGACTAACCTATTAACAAGATGACATAGTGCCAGTTCCCTATTTTCTGCTGTTTTTGGTTTCAGAAAACCACTTAAGGAAATATTCTCGGAATTGGACGATTTTAATGCCAAAGTCCCTATTTTTCACGGGAGGTTCCAGAACACCGAAGAGGAGACGGAGGAGGGGACCGAGCCGCCCTCATCAGGTGCTGGCGTGGGTCCCACCTCTGTCGTGCCAGCACATGAGGACGTGGCCTCAGGGCTCCACCGCCTTCGCCCTTTCGCCTACAAATACCCCCCGACAATACAAGACCTACCCCCCGAACACTTTTCCAGAAACCCTTACGGAGCCGCCGCCGTCATCAACCCTAGTTCGGGAGGGTTCAGAACTTCTTCCCGGCACCCTGCCGGAGAGGGGGATCATCACCGGAGGGCTCTACATCACCATGCCCGCCTCCGGACTGATGCGTGAGTAGTTCATCCTTGGACTACAGGTCCATAGCAGTAGCTAGATGGTTGTCCTCTCCTATTGTGCCATCATGTTTAGATCTTGTGAGCTGCCTATCATGATCAAGATCATCTTTATGTAATGCTACATGTTGTGTTTGCTGGGATCCGATGGATATTGAATACTATGTCATTTGCTTCATAATATATCATGTTGTGTGTTGTTTATGATCTTGCATGCTCTCCGTTGCTAGTAGATGCTCTGACCAAGTAGATGCTTGTGACTCCAAGAGGGGGTATTTATGCTCGATAGTGGATTCATGTCTCTATTTAATCTGGGGTAGTGACAGCAAGCTCTAAGATTGTAGATGTACTGTTGCTACTAGGGATAAAACAGTAGTACTTTGTCTAAGGATAATGTTATTACTTACATTACACACTTTGCCTAATGCAATAATCTGTTGCTTGCAACTTAATACTGAAAGGGGTGCGGACGCTAACCAGAAGGTGGATTATTAGTCATAGATGCGGTTGGAACGGTCTATTTATATTGTTGTAATGCCCAAATGAATCTCACACTAGACATCATGACATTAGTATATGCATCATTATGAAGCTCTTTATTCTGTCAATTGCCCAGCTGTAATTTGTTTACCCACATGTATGTTATTATTATTATTTATGGAGAGACACCACTAGTGAACTGTGGACCCCGGTCCTTTTTTTTAAACTGGTAATACAACCAACTGCAAACTGCTTTCTTTCATTCTCTGTAAACAAACATCATCTTCCACACATACGTTTAATCCTTTGTTGCAGCAAGCTGGTGAGATTGACAACCTCACTGTTAAGTTGGGGCAAAGTATCTTGGTTGTGTGAGTGCAGGTTCCACGTCAGCGCCGGAATCCCTGGTGTTGCGCCGTGCCATATTCCGCCACCGACAACCTTCAGACGTGTTCTTCATCTCCTACTTGTTCGATAACCTTGGTTTCATAACTGAGGGAAATTTGCTGCTGCACTACTTGACACCTTCCTCTTGGGGTTTCCCAACAACACCACCATGTGCATCAGCCGGCGAAGTATGTCGTTGTACGGGAGCGAAGTGTCAGGATAGTCAAAGGTGATGTCGTCCGTGCGGAAGTTCTTGTGGTCGCCGAAGGTGACGGGAAGAGTGATCTTCCCGAGGGGCCTGGTGACGCTTCCATTCACGCCTTGGAAGACGCCCGTGTCAGTGAGACGAGCGAACGGAACTTGCAGGGCCGTCAGCAAGTTGAGGCTGGAGCCCCCGTCCACTAGCATCTTGGTAACCTTGAAGTTGTGAATGACCAGGGATACGATCATGGGCAGTGTTCCAACCCCGGTAGTGTTGGAAGGATGATCCTCCGGGTCAAACGTGATGACCTGGTGAGACCAGTCCAAGAGTCTTGATGGTGCTGAAGCCACCGCGTTGAGTTCCCGTATCAGCTTCTTGCCAGCGCTGTTAGATGGAGGCAGAGAGGAGCCTCCATGGATGCACCCAACGACCCCGACAACCTCTTGGAACTGCCCACCGTTACACGGAACGGCAGGGGAAGCTCCATTATTGCCTTGGACAGCCGCCTGGTTTTGCTGCTCATGTTCGCCTTGTCCGCCGCGGCCTCCCCCTTGGCCTCCACGTCCACCGCCGCGAGGCCATCCACGGCCGCCTCCGCCTTGGCGACCCGTAGGGCACTCACGGGCTCTGTGTCCGGCAAGCCCAAAGTTGAAGCAGCCGCTCGGACCGGCCCTGTCAGTCCGGCGCTGCTCTCGTAGAGCGAAGCCTCGAAGGGAGCGACAGTCCTTGAGCGGACTGTTGCCTTCAGGGTGTATGTGACACCATGGCTCTTATTTTGGCCTTCGGTTTCCGCGGGCTTGATCCTCTTCGCGAGCGGCTCGGTGACGAAGACGCGCTTGTCGGATCCAGTGTCCCGCTTCTTGTTCTTGGCCGCTGCAGCCTTGTCTTCGGGTTCGCTTTCCCTTACGCCTTCCTCCGCCCGTGCGCAGTGATCCGCGAGCTCCCAGAGCTTGCGGGTGGTCTCTACGCGGTGGATGCTTAGCTTCTCTTGCATCCGGGGGTTGCGGACGTTAGCGCTGAAGGACTGGATCACCACCTCGTCCTTGATGCACGGGATGGTGTTCATCTTGTGGGTGAAGCACTGGATGTATTTGCGGAGAGTCTCGCCCGGAAGCTGCTTGAAGTCGTACAAGTCTCGCGGGGTACCCGGTGGCTCGTATCCTCCTTTGAAAGCTCCCAGGAACTGATCCTTCAGCGCCCTCCAATATCAGATGGAGCACTTGGGGAGGTTCAGGAGCCAAGTCTGAGCGTCCCCCTTGAGAGACAAAGGGAACCAGTTGGCCATCATGATCTCGTCGGCCCCGACAACCATTGCAGCGAGGGAGTAGATCTGCAGGAAGTCCCGGGGGTTGGTGGTGCCGTCGAAGCGAAGGACGTCGATCTTGAACTTCTTGGGACAATTGAAGCGTCGGATCTAGGGAGCCAGGGCGTTACAGCCCTCGGCGAGGTCGTCGTCGCGATTTTCCCGGCGATGGCGTTCTCGACGGCGCTCGATGCGTGTGCGCATGTCCTTGAGTTGCCGATTGTTGAGGTCGCGGCGAAGATCATGTTCCTCCGAGGTAGAAGAACCAACAGAGATGGTCTTGTCTTGAACCTGCGCTGGCCGGTCGGCCGCTGGTGGATCGACACGAGGAGGTCCTGTCTCGGTGAAGAGGTCTCCACCGGGTCGAGCCCCCTGCTTGCGCGTTCCGCCGGTTGTGGCAGCAGGGTCGTCGACGGTATTGGGCTGAGTCACCGCAGGGTCGGGCTTGTCGTCGGTGCAGTGAAGAAGGTTCTCCAGGCGTTCCCTCCATGCCTGGTACACCTTGGGGTCGTACGCGCTTGGTGGGAACTGCATTAGCGCCCTGGCGGCCACAAGGGGGTCGTGGCGAGCTTGAGCGTCTGGAGAAGTATTCATGGAGGATTTGCTCTTGGACGAAGGTGTGCATCCTGGGCCGTGGTCCCTGGCCGCCGTATTGCCGGTACTCTTTTCTCCAGAGAAAAGAGGCGGGGGCCAGAGCGAAGGACGGGGGGTCGCATCCCCCTTAGACCCTTCACCCAGCTCGCGGTTTGGCCCAGTCGCGTTACCCTGCGCCACCTGCTCCTCAGGCGGCGGGGGTGGCGCGTTCGCGTGCTCTTCGTCCGTAGCACGGCGGTCCATGGAAGCTCGAGTGCGTGCAGGCGAGATGACCTTGGCAGTCCCGGTCTCGGGCTTCTTCTTAGGCGGCATGCTTGATGAAGAGCTCGGCGAAGAACTCAATGAAGATCTCCGAGTCGACGAAGACGAGATCAGCGCTTGCAACCCCTACCTGGCGCGCCTGATGTCGTGTCTCTAATCATGGACACCGGGGATGCGAGACACCCCCTTTGTAGATTCGGTAGGGGCGCGAAGGAGGCTGGAAACGTCTCCCGGGGGATGATCGTCGGACAAGTTCCTCTCCCCCTCTCCGATCTCGACGAGGTATGCAAACAAGGAAAGCACACAGCTATCTACTCAGGTTCTGACCACCCGAAGGCTAACAGCCCTACTCCTGCATGTCTGGAAAGATGGTTGGATCATGGTGTGGCTACAATGGTGTTTTCCGGTGAGGTACCCGGCAGGGCGATCAGACTAGAGGAAGGGGGAGGACAGATCCTTGCCCGAAGGAGATCACCTTCCTTCCCTTCCTCCTCCTAGCCTAGCTTGGTGGTTGTCTTCTACCTTGGATCACCGGTCAGTTCTTGGCTAGAGCTTGCTTACTCCTTAAGCTAGTTTGAGCCGGTCCCTTCTCCTCCATGCCCTTGGTCCTCCTTTTATAGGGAAAGGGGATACCACATAGTTCATGCAAGGAGCGTGAGGGGTTCTTGGCGGGAAGCAACCCCTCTCCGTGGTGGAGACAGCGACGTGGCCTCTTCTCCTCCAAGTATCCGTTTTCGGGTGGTTGAGACCTCTGGCACCTTTGGGGAAAGCGGCTAGCGCGGGCTGACAGTGGGTAGGTGGTGTCCCCTGGCCGCGCCTTGCTTTCCAAGCCTTCTGGGGGCTTCTACCATCCTCTGGAAGGTGGTAGAAACCTTATCTTCTCGTCCTATGGTCTTGTACCTGAGAGGGAGCTCAGCCCCACCGGGGACTCGTGCTCTCGGGGTCTTCGGTTCCTTCCGGGTCGCAGGAGGCCCGGGGGGTCCTGTGCACCCGGGATGTGTTGTATGGCGAGGGTGCGCCCGTCAGGCCTTGCGTCGAGTCTTGGCCTTGTTCATCCTTGCGTTGGGCCCACAGGCGGTGGACCCACTATGTTCCACTGCTGCGACAGTTTGGTAGCGCTGCCGCCGCAGCGGGTCCTCTACGCCATGTTTCGGGCGTAATTCTTTTATGTCTGCTCAATTCTGCAGGAACAGAGTCTTGAGCCGAGATAACCTATTCCCGGGTCTGACCTGTTGTGCCTTCCTTGGCACGGCTGTTACTGGCCTAAGCCGGTCTTGGGACCTCTTATTTTGTTCCCTTGGAACCCGGCAATCACCACACAGGTGAACCGGCTGGCTGGCTGGCATAGTGAAGACGCCAGTCCTGAGACCTCTTATTTTTCTTCCAATACTTCGAAGTTTCACCACACAGGTGCTCCGGCTGCTGGCTGGCGTAGTGATGACGCCGGTCCTGAGACCACTGGACTTCTTCTCCAGATAGAAACCCTTCTGGTGAGAAGACCCGGGAATTATTGCTGACGTAGTGAAGACGTCGGTCCTGTGACCTTTTTCTCTTTTCCAATACTTGGAGCCCACCACAAAGGTGATCCGGCGGCTTGCTGGCGTAATGAAGACACTGGTCCTGAGACCGCTGGACTTCTTCTCCAGATAGAAACCCTTCCGGTGGGAAGACCAGGAAATACTTGCTGATGTAATGAAGACGTCGGTCCTGGGACCTATCAGAAAAATCCCTTCCGGCAGCTAGTGCTCAAGATAAGAAAACCAAATCCTTTATATTTCGTTTTTCTTATTGATCCGCAATGGTACCGGTCCCATAATTCTATCAGCGATTGATTTGGATTCCTCAGAAGTCATCCATCTATAAATCCAATATCTTTGAGGAGGTGTGCTCAACCCGGTTTGGATGGTTACTGCGTGACCCGGGAGCTCCCATTGTCTGCCCGGAGCATCTCCCGGGACAGAAGCTTGATCCCGGATGGAAATCGTGCCTTGCGTAGGCTGCTGAGAAACTGGTGGGCTGTTTTCAAGGAATTCGCTTGTCTGCGTGGAGACACTTGAGAAGGTCTTGGGCGGTCTTTCTCTCTTGGGCACCCGGTAGTCGGCCTTAGTCCTCCGTGCTGGTTTAAAAAGGCATTCCCGGCTGATATGCCCAAGTTCCCCGCAAGTATAACATTCCCCTTTATTGTTCTTCAGGTAGTTGTCGTTTTTGAACTGTCGGCAGTCCTCCAAACTGTGCCTATCCGACTGGTGGTACACACACCAGACTCCGGGCTTTCCGTCCTTGCTGGGAGGGATGCAAATCCCTTGTGGTATGTACCCGTTGATCTCTTCATTCGGCAGAGTTTCTTTCTCGACTTGGTCTGGGATTCCATCTTCTGGCGTTGTTTTAGCGGGCAGTGCTGTCGAGAGAGGCTCTGCTGCGCGCTCCTGCGCTTGCGGGGGAAGGAGGATTTCGGTGCCGGTGGGGAGATCCTTGGGTCCATCCTTGCTGATCCAAGGACCGACGCACTCGGTGGACGGGACGAACTTAGTCCCAAATGTCCGGCCTTCCACCGGAGGAGGAGGAGACCTCCCGAGGATATAACAGAGACCGGGATGCTGCAAGAACTCCATTGCCGCATTCTCTTTCCTTTTTCGGGCCATGCCGAGAGCCGTTTGGTGAAGGTCTCGGCGCAAGCCTGACGCCGGCAAAGGAACTTGATGCAGATCTTGACGAGGAAGAACTCGACGTAGCTCTTGGCGAAGAAGAACTCGACGTAGATCTTGGCGGAGAAGAACTCGACGTGGATCTTGCCGAAGATCTCCGAGTCGATGAAGACGAGATCAGCGCTTGCGCCCCCTACCTGGCGCGCCAGATGTCGTGTCTCGAATCACGAACACCGGGGATGCGAGGCACCCCCTTTGTAGATTCGGTAGGGGCGCGAAGGAGGCTAGAAACGTCTCCCGGGGGACGATCGTCGGTCAAGTTCCTCTCTCGCTCTCCGATCTCGACGTGGTATGCAAACAAGGAAACCACACAGCGATCTACCCAGGTTCAGGCCGCCCGAAGGCTAACAGCCCTACTCCTGCATGTCTGGATAGATGATTGGATCATGGTGTGGCTACAATGGTGTTTCCCGGCGAGGTACCCAGCAGGGTACTCCGACTAGAGGAAAGGGGAGGACAGATCCTTGCCCGGAGGAGATCACCTTCCTTCCCTTCCTCCTTCTAGCCTAGCTTGGTGGTTGTCTTCTACCTTGGATCGCCGGTCGGTTCTTGGCTAGAGCTTGCTTACTCCTTAAGCTAGCTTGAGCCGATGCTCCCTCCTCCATGCCCTTGGTCCTCCTTTTATAGGGAAAGGGGATACCACAGAGGTCATGCAAGGAGCGTGAGGGGTTCTTGGCGGGAAGCAACCCCTCTCCATGGTGGAGACGGCGACGTGGCCTCTTCTTGTAGCGGACCTGCACTTAGAAAATGGCAAGTCCCTGTGTATAGTGCAAATCCCTGGATCGATTCGTTTGCACACACAGTTTACGATGTAATATCACAACAAAGTATCAATTTTATTACATCGATGATCCAGACTTACAAAATATTCATTACAATTTGCATAGCAGAAAGCTAGCATTGGAAATAGTAAACAGCGGAAATACAATAGCAGTGAGTCTCCATCATCTTCATGTTGCCACAGGCGAAAACATGTTGGTTGCAGACTCGAAACCTTTAAACGACACCTCACTCGTCATCTGGACATTCTGCAATAAGAAAAATATTGCAGCAACGTGGGTCAGAACCATTTAAAATGGAACTGGCAAGTGACACTATGGTGGACACTTAGTGGAATAACTCGAATAACCTATATGCTTATTTGGCTGGTGGAGTTCAAGGCTATTTTGCATAAAGCAAGTTTTTCCTAACTCTTTTGAAACACTTTTCTTCTATTTGAGACATCCGTGGCATGAAATCCACTGTCTCCTTCTACCCTTGTTCACCCATCAAGTTTTAATTCTGAAGTTGGAATGGTGGGATCCTCCGTTGACATCCTTGATCAGCTGCTCAAATTGTCCGTACCGGGGACACGGCTAAGTACTTAGATTTTAACTCTGCAGAGGTTGTGCACGTTCACCATTGTACCCATTCAGCCCAAACTATCCTTTACACTCTGTAAGTGATAAGAAAAAGGAGAAAAATGAGACGAGATCTTTCAGAAGCATTTTCCCTCCCCATAATGGCTTGACCCGTTCCACCTAACACCCTCTACATCTGCTTGTCAAGCCGGGGCGAGTCCACGCAACTTAGTTGATCAAGCCAGAGCCCATATTGGCAATGGCTGCACTGGAAGCTAACATCACTTGGAGTTCTTCAGATCCCTTTGTTCCCTGGGTGGCCATCCACAAGTGCACATACTCAGGTATACACCATAGAAATGGTCCTGAGTAGCCACTCAACTTCGCCTCCGTATCCAACCAATCCACCCAGGAGGTTCTTTCTTAACTTAGTAGAATTTATATTTTCATCAAACAACTTTTGCATAGCATCAATAATTCTACTAAGTCATTACATAGGTACCTAGACACAATGGAGTAGGGGAAATCTAAACATGTCTGCATTGCAATACTACTAAGTCCTACACATGCATAAGGAAATTAACTAAGTCATGCATAGACAAAATACTTAGGAAATTTATGAATGTGCCACTTGCCTTTGGAAGTCGTCTTTGCTCACAAACTCTTTTCAACGTTACTCGGAGCTCTCCGTTCAATCTATACATAGCAATTATAAACAATCACACAACAACACAATACATAATGAACAAACAAGTTTCGTAAAACTTCTAAGGAAAAATATGTTATGCATGAGGTGCAAATTATTTCTAAGGACAAGAGATGCATGTCATGCCATGAAAATATTCTAAGTTAAGTGCAAGGCAAGAATTTGGTCAAAAAATGACTAAGGACCAAGTCATAACAAATGGGGTCGAATTTTAACTAAGGACTAGATGCTAAAACATCAAGTCAAAAAAATAATTTCTAAGAAGTTGATACTCCTTTTTCTAAGGACTTAGTAATGATGTGCATAAATACTTAGAGAAAATACTAAGTCTATTCTTCAAGGTGATCAACAATTATTAACAACTCTTTGTAAATTGGATATTCACTATAGTGAGAGAGACAGACACCCGGCCAGCCACTTATGATTGTGGAACAGGTCTCATGTACGTGGACATGTAAGGTTAGTCTCCAGGCCGCTTCATCTCACTATGCCGATAGGATCCAACAAACTTCAAGGGTGGTAACATAATGATCAAAAAGGGGTTTATGTCCAAAGTGAATCTTCTCCTTGCTTCCTTGTAGCTTTCTCCTTGATGTGATGACTTCATTGCAATTTGTAGAGTTGATGGTTCGGAAGACTTGAAGGTGTTGACAGCATCCAGGTTCGTCTTGAATATAACTTAGTCACCATGAGGTCTAAGAGAAGAAGCGAGAAAAGAGAGAAAGGAAGCAAGACTTAGAAAATGTAGCTGGTTGGTCTTCATGAACTTCTTCTTGATTTTCTTCTAAGTGCTTCTACTCCTTGGAGATGCTTCTGAAGTCTTGTTTTCTTGGCTAAGTCCTTCATTGGCCTTCTAGCTCCATGTTGAAAATCCCAAGTATGACTAAGTACAACTTTTTCAAAACCACTATGTCGAAAAATAAACCTAAACAAAATACTTAGAGAAAACTAAGGGACAAGTTTTCCTATGAGGAGTATAACTATACAATAAAATATGCTATGCATGAAATGCAACTTTTTAATCACAAGAAACATCATCCTAACTTTTGTGATTTTTATAAAGTATGCATGAAGTTATAAATGCAATTTAATTTATTTCTATTATGGTCAAATATAATAATGAAGGTAAATACAAGATTAAAGTTTTCTGTGATTAAACTTTTATAAAAAAAAATTATAAACAATTTTAATGGACAGAGGGGTTTTAAACAAATTTATAGCAATTGGATTTACTTAAAAATAATGTTTCTATTAAAAGTTTTGTCAAAAATACTCAAACTACTCAAATTAAACATATGATTGTTAAATCATCAAAATAATGCTCAAAATTATTTTCTAACACGGGCATCATATTAGAAATATTCTAAGGTTTCTAAAACAATTTTATTTACAAAATTTGGACTTATAGATTTAAAGATATGCTAAAATTACTCAAATTACACATTTTGAATTTGAATAATTCAAACTATATCAAAGAAGAAAAATAACAGTGCCAAAATATTCTACATGTCAAGGGCTTTCCAATGATATAAAATTTCTCCAATTTGGAGTTATAGTTAAAAAGTTAAAACGGTTTGAATTTACAGGGACTATTCTGCAAAAAGACCAAATTGAATTTTATTTGTATTAAAATTCCAGAGAAGGGCTGGGCTCAGGATTCGGCTCGGGCTGGGCTTAAGCCGATGATCGGCTCGGCTCGGCTGGGTCAGATATAGATCTGACGGCCGGAAATGAATCGTACCGTTTCAGCAAGTGGATCTAATCTGGGGCGTAGAAAACAGATCGGACGGTTTACATTGGTTGACCGAGACGTGGCGGCGCTCCGGTCGCCGGAGTTGATGAAGACGGCGGCGCCGGCGTCGAGCGTGGACGATTCCCTTGATCCGGTGGTCGCCTCTCACCGGGGAGACTACGGCGGAGTGCAGCGCGAGGTTGCGGAGGCGATGGTCGCTACGTCGTACAGCAGTGCGTCTCGGACTCGCGTGTAGGCGCGGCCGGTGGCGTTCGGGCGCCGGCGAGTTCCTTCGCGCAAGGGGCGCTCGATTCACTGCTCAAAAGAACAAAAACCGGGGCTTAGAGGATGCGTACGAACGAGGGGAAGAGAATGAGACCAAAAGTAGTCGGTGGGGAACTCCGGAGTCGCCGGAATCAAAGAAATGCGGCGGCGGACATGGTGAACTTCGGTGAGCAAATACTGCAGCCTGGGGGCACGATTCGAATGGGGGTGAGAGGGGAAATGCTGAGGAGGACCCGGAATATTAGTAGGGACGGAGAGGGAGGAGTTTAATGGCCTTAATCGCCGGAAATCGGGGGAGAGCAATTTTCGGTTCGAAACGGCAGCGTGGTCTCCGGAGGGAAAATACGGCAGCCTCCTAGTGTTTCGGAGAGGGATTTTTGGGGGTAATGAAGGAGGAGATAGTGGGCTTCAATTAGGAAGAAACGGCGCGTGATTTGGTCGAGTAAAACGTCCGGAATCAATTCGGGAAGAAACGTAACGCGTGAGCTGTTCGTGCGTGACGGACGTCATCGCTTGACGTCAGCAATTTTTCTTTTTCTTTTTTTGATTTTTCTTATTTCTTTCATATCTTTTGTTTTAATTGTCCAAATGAAGTCAAATAAATTTCTAAAAATTCTTAAAAATCATATCTATGTTTTAAAACAGTTGTGGGCATATTTTGAACACTTTTCAAAAATCATAATTTTGAAATATTGATTAAATACAAATTTAATACTTTATGTCAAATTTGAAATATGGTTTAAATAATTTTATTTTTGGCTAAATAAAATTTATAAAAATACATAACTTATATAAGTTTGAAATTAAGTTAATTAAACTCATTTTAAAATATTAAATCATTTTTGGCTTGAGTACAATATTAAATCACATAATACCACTATTTGAAATGAAAAGGGTTCTCAAGCTTTGTAATTCATTTGTCAAAATATAAATTTAGGTTTAAGAATTACTTTGCATAAAAGAATTTAAATTAAACTCTAATTTTGAACTTGGATATTGTAAATTTTAAAATTTGTAAGATGCTGCCTCTTTTATAGTTGGTTTTCTTATGCTTTTATTCTTTTATCTTAATCAAAAACAAAAGTTTAAATTTTTAGTGATTTTTAAACATTCCAAAATATTGGGATGTTACACTTCTCCTCCCAGTATTGTCTTCGGGTGGTTGAGATCTCTGGCGCCTTTGGGGAAAGCGGCTGGCGCGGGCTGACAGCGTGTAGGTGGTGTCCCTTGGCCGCACCGTGCTTCCCCAGCCTTCTGGGGGCTTCCACCATCCTCTGGTAGGTGGTAGAAACATTATCTTCTCGTCGTACGGTCTTGCACCCGAGAGGGAGCTCGGCCCCGCCGGGGACTCGCGCTCTCGGGGTCTTCGGTTCCTTCTGAGTCGCAGGAGGCCCGGGAGTCCTGCGCACCCGGGAGATCTTGTATGGCGCGGGTGTGCCCACCAGGCCTTGCGTTGAGTCTTGGCCTTGTTCATCCTGATGCTAAGCCCACAAGCGGTGGACCCACTTAGGCGGCGCTAGGGGAACCCCATGTTCCACTGCTGCGACACCCGCAATGGTGAACTTCGTCGCCAATCCGTTTCCCTTTATGCCGGGCCCTATGGAGCTTGAACAAGATCCTCCGAACAGGCTGCAGCGTAACATGCTGGTTGTCGATGCACCACCTCTCCTGCACGAGAACTACGCTCTGGTATCAATCAATCCCCCTGTCCCTGACAATCAGAAAGAGTTTATCTTAGGGGAAATAGTTCGCATTCTTACAGAGGATTTCCAGCTGCATGTGCACAACCCTGAGACCTATCCTTGCGGTGTGGCTCTCCTTGCTTTTGCATCACCTGTGATCCGTGACCAGCTGGTAAGGGATAGCCGACACCCTTTTGATGAGGACTCTACATTCAGTGTTATACGCCACGATGAGTGCATCTACCTTCGTCAGCCTGTGTTTCAGTTTGAGGCGTGGATCATGTTGCTTGGATTCCCCATTGATTACCAGACAGAGTACTACGTGAACAAGGTTGTTTCATACTTCGGCAAGCTGATCCTTTGGCACCGTCCCGGTGAACGCAAAGCTAGTGTTGGGGGCATCATAACCCGATAGGCCCACCGACATAGAAGATCAGCCGGCCTGGCAGGAAGCCTAGGCCGAATCAAGCATAAAGGAGATGGGCCGGGTTCCACGGAAGCCGGCGTGCGACGTGTGACTTGGCAAGCAAGCAAGGAAGGATCCCTAAGACTCGGAGTCCAAGTACAAGATGGAGTCCCGATAAGGAAGGCAAAGACTTAGGGGACTTAGAGTAGAACTCGACTACGGGAGTACCCGGAGTCCCGCTTGTACTTCCAGGAGACCCGGCCGCCTATATAAGGAGGTCTCCTGGTTCCTAGAGAGGTAAGTCGAAAGCCCCAGCAATACCTAGTGGCACAGATTGTAATCGAGGCCCGGAAGCTAAGGCGCCTGTCGGAGAGTGACTCCCACGAGACAGGGGTGGTCACACTCTGAAGAGGTTGTTCGAAGGGGGGCTGAACGCGGAGGTCAAACAACCCTCAACCAGCGCGGCGACGGTGCTCGTCGAGCCTAAGGAGGGACATCACGACAGAGATGGACACCAGCCCATATCTAGGTTCGCGGCCCTCGGGAGGAGGTAACACCGCTACTCCTGCTTGTCTGTATTGCGCTGCAGAGGATACAGTACAATGAGCTTGCCGTGGGCTCTCTTATGGCAGTGCGGAGCTCAAGGAGGGAACTCTAAGGTCTTCTTCCTCCTCGGGCGTGCTTGGCTAGGCTACGCCATGGTAGAGTGCTTATGCTCTGAATGATCGATCCCTTGCTACGGAGGTGCTCCCTCCCCTTTTATAGGCGCCCCGGGCCTCATCCCCGCGCCCTGCGCGGTGGAAGGGTTCCCACATGGCGACGAAATGGTGGAGCGGGGTGCACCGCAGCCGGGTTGTCCATGGACTCGGTCCATGGTCGTAAAGCCTGCCCCTGAGGCAGGAAAGCCACCGTCTGCGCAGGACGGCCAGTTGGTGCCGCAGAGATCGTGGGGGTGCCCACGGTGACGTCGTCGTTGGAGCGTAGCGCCGGCCATCCGCTTTATCACCAAAAGGGAAAGCTTCGTAGTCCGGCGCGGGGGGCACAGCTTTGTTGACCCCTTTAATCACCAGAACGGCAACTGCGGCGCCGTCGTCACCGCGCGCAGGCGCGCGCGTCACTCTACGGCCGCGGCAGAGGCCATGTGCGCTCTGCGGCAGTTGCTTCACAGCGAAGTATCTCCACAGGGCCTGGGCGGCCTTGTGGAGGGATCTGCATTGACTCCTCTCCAAGGGAGAGAGCCTTGTAGAGGGGCAGTCGCGGGGGGGGGAGCCTCTTCAGGCCTCCGCTGCCCTTTAAACCCTCTCGAGGACTTTTCCCTTCGAGAGTCTCTCCAAGCGTTTGGCTTGGTCCTTAGCCATTCTTCGATACTGTCACGTGCGAGGGCTGTGGAGAGTGGGCCCCGCACACCCTGGTTTCCACTGGGCCGACAGTAGCCCCCGGGCCCATGACGGGCACGGCGAAGCCCACCAGGCTCAGACGAAGCGTCGTGGGCCCAAAGTGTCCGGCCAGCCCGAGACACGCGTCGATCAGTTGCGCGTCTGCGACGACACGATCTCTCCGGCAGGGCGTGCGTCGTGGGGGGTCCCACCATGCCCCGGTAACTGCCCAGACGAGAAATAAAGCCTGCGCGCCGGCTTGAGCAGCCGTGACTGAATTCATTCTGCTTCTGCGCGCCCGGCCTTTCGATCTCCCCCTCTGAGCTTCCTCACACCGGCGATCTTCGCTTCCTTCCGCGCTTTTCCGCACTTCTTCCTTTCCCGACGATGAGTTCAGCGAAGGGCAAGGCGACGATGGCGAAGCCCTCCGCGGACGCGCAGGGGGAAGAGGTACTTGGCCCCGCCCTGGTCGGTGAGCGCGTCAATGAGGCTGCGCTGGACAAGATCCGGCATTTGGTCGCCGGGAAGACCAACGAGCACGGCGTCAGTGCTCTCCAGGCCGCAAAGCTCGGCCGGCTCCCGAAAGGGTTTTTCCCCATCTTCCTCCACACCATCTACGCCGGGCTGGTGCCTCCCTACTCGCCCTTCCTGGAGGTGATTCTGAAGTTCTACCAGATCCATCTCCTCCATCTGCACCCCAACTCCGTCTTGATCCTCTCCATCTTCGCCTACCTGTGCGAAGCCTACATGGGGGTGCAGCCTTCTGTGGCCCTCTTCCGGAGCTTCTACGCGCTCTGGAGCTCCGCAAACCTCGAGCGGACGGGGTGCGTCTCCTTCCGCATCGTGGACGGCATGGGGGATGTCTATATCCCCATGTCGTGGAACGGCGAGAAGCCTGTCACAGCGGTGGTGAAGAAGGTGGATGACTTCCGGCAGAAGTGGCTCCTCATCGGCGTCAAGTCGCTGAGCTCCTTCATCGACATCCCAGAGGCGCCGCTTGTGAAGAACACCCACTGGGGCAAGCTGGTCTTCCGGAGCCCGTAGATCGCGGACCTGGTGGGCCGCATGAAGCTTCTTCGGGATAATGGCCTCACTGGTCAGATGATTGCGGAGGACTTCGTGAGGCGCCGCATCGCTCCGCTTCAGGCGCACAAGAAGCCGATGTGGATCTACTCAGGCCTCACGGACCCGATGCGGCTCCACTACTGCGGCCACCGCCCCGAAGCCGTCTCCTCCATCATGGGCGTCCTCTTCATCAACCCGGACATGCCAGTGGCGGTTGCTGAGGTGCTGAGGCCTCTCCACCAACTCTCCATGAACACGCGCCTGGCGATTCTGGAGCGGATGCCGACGTTCACCCCGCTTGGCTTGGCGGGGGAGGAGAAGGACGAGGTGGCCATGCCTGTAGCGAAGGAGCCAGGAGCCGCGCAGTCGCCCTCCGCATCGGACGTCGAGCTAGGCGGCGTGGCGGCAAGGGCGAACCCCTCGACCGGCGGGGCGAGCTCGTCAAGGGTTGCGCCCCCTGTTGAGGAGATCTTCGAGGTCTCGTCCAGCGACGACGAGCCCTCTAGGGAGGCCCCTCCGCGCCCTGTTATAAAGGGGGAAGGAAGTGACGACGATGAGGCTGCGGCGGGGCGACGAGAGCCCCGGTCCAAGGCGGCCCACGACAGGCCTGCTGGGGAGCCAACGGGCGCTCCCCTCAAGAGGAAAGCAGAGGCGCCCCCCGAGGGGTCTGGAGCCAGGGCCACGCCTTCATGGCGCTCGCCTGGCATGGCGTGGGTTGACACCCGCGCCAAGAAAGCTGGGTAAGTATCTTGATCTTGGTTTTCTCTCCTTCAATCTCTGCCTGCCCGTTCTCTGCTGATGGGTTTTCCTGCTCCTTGCCAGCGACCTGGTGCCTGCGAAGCGTCGGAGGCTTCGCAAGGCCGCTGAGGTGAAGAGAGCCGCGCCAGAGGCCGCGGAGGGCGAGGCCTCGAGTCCTGTGGTGGAGGATACCACAGGCCCTACCAAGGGCGCGCCTCAGCCTGAGGCGACTGCGCCACCTCTCGAGGAGAGGTGCCCTGAGGAGCAAGCGGAGAGGGCGCCTACTCCGCCTCGCGCTGCCACTCCTCCGGCGCAGCAGGAGGCCGGGGCGGACACAACGCCGATCCAGAGCCCGCCAATTGCCGACGAAACGGAGGGGGAAGCTCCTCCGCCGCCCCCGCCAAGCTCTGCAGCGGAGGCGGAGACAGTGGCTACGGGGCAGGCCTCTCTTGCCCCTGAGGCTCATGACGAGGTGCCGCTTGAGGGCGGCGACACCGGCGCGCGGAGCGCAGGTGCGGAGGAAGAGAGCTCGCCGCCAAGCCCCCAGGCCCGCGGCGCTGCGGGGCCCCGCGCAGAGGCCCCCTTCATCAAGCTCGACGCAGGTGTTGGGACCTCCGCGCCGCGTGGGGCTTCACAAGCCCTGGCCCTGAGCGGCTGGGACTAGAGCAGAGGACACCGCGGCGTCGCCTTCCGCCTGGTGCGGGAGTCCCTGGACGGGTTGGAGGCCCACCTCACCCTCGAGGACGCGGAGATCTCCCGGCGGCAGGGCGAGATTGCGGAGGCCTGGGCCGCCTTCCACGCAGCCGTGGAGGTTCGTCGACAGAGCGATCTGGCTCTGCAGGCGGAGCGCGAGGAGGCGCTGCGCTTCGCCAAGGAGGTCCGCGAGGGAGCCGTGCGCGAAGCGGAGGAAATTCTGGAGCCCCTCTAGGCCGAGCTCCAGGCGGCGTCGGACGACTTGGCCGCGGCCAGGGCGGAGCGGGAGACGGTGGAGTCCTCGCTGGCGGACAAGCATCGCTAGCTTGTCCAGCTTGAGGCCAAGATCCTCGCCGACTCGGAGGTTGTGCGGTCCTCTCTGGAGGCGGTCCGCGTGGCCTTAGATGCTAGGGGGCAAAGGTTGGGCGAACGCAAGAACGACGTGCGTCAGCGCGACGAGCAGCTGCTGCAGGCGGAGCAGGAGCTGTCGGTGCAGCGCATCGACCTTGAGGCCCGGGAGGGGAACCTGGCCGAAGCCCTCGACAAGTTCAACCGTGAAGTGGCTACCCACAAGAAGCATGTGGAGAGCTTCAATGCAAAGTTCACTGAGCGGAAGGAGGAGGCGGAGAAGGAGTTCCAAGCCCGGGAGAAGGCGTACCGCGCCGCCGTCTCTCGAGATTACAACGAGAAGTTCAAGATGCAGGAGAATCGCTTCAAGAAGAGGCGCGGCGAGGATGACGCCCGGATCCGCGAGCTGGAACTAATGAACGCCAGGCTGAACTCCCGGGCGAGGCGTGCTTTGGATGGCCGCCGCCTTGCCGAAGAGGCTCGCGAGCGTCGCAGGACCTCACTGCCCTTATGGCGGACATGGAGGAGATGAACAAGCAGGTGGGCCCTGCCGTGGATCGAGCGGTGGAGGCTGCCGAGAGCGCTCAAGCGGCGCGGGTGCTGTCGCAGTAGCGGGAGCGTATGTTCCTGTCCTTCGTGGCTCGGGGCAACGATCTCGCGGCGAAGCTGGGAGTGGAGGCGCCGCAAGTCCCTGCTCAGGGCAACGCCGACGCCGCCGCGTACCTTGCCTACTTCGACAAGCTCTTCACGGCGCTCGAGGGCCCTGCCGCGGAGCTCCGCGACGTCGTCGAGGAGGAATGCCGCCAACTCCTGGCGGTGGCAGTCGACCGCATCTTCACCAACCTCCAGCACCTCCAGCCCGGCTTCGACTACACGACGGTGACCGAGCCTCTCGAAGGGGAGGAAGGGTGGCAGATCTCCAACTTCGTCCGAGACCAGGTCGACGACTTCTGCAGCCGCTTCAAGCGGGCGGAGGGGAGGGAGGAAGACGGCGAGGAGGACGGCTCCGAGGGCGAGCCTGGAGAGGAAAAGTCTGCGGAGGAGGGCGACGAAGCTTCTGCCTGATCCTTTCCTGTATTGTGATGCGCTTGTAGCGCCATTAAGAGACTTGGCTTAGAGACTTTTGCTCCGCAGTCTGTAATATACTTTTAAGTAGATGCTATTAAGTTTGCACGTGTGCCCCTCGAAGGGCCTTTTGTTTCAACTTCATGTCTTTGTTCGCTCTGCGTCGCTAGGACCCTTCTCCTTGCGCTATGACTCCGCCGCTGCGGTATGCCTGAGCAATGACTCGGCAAGGCCAGGGGGAGTTTAAGGCTTAGAGAGGAAAGAGTCCTCGAGGCGCGATGCTCAAGGGCCCCCCTTTGTCGTGCAAGCAGTCCATGGACTGTGAGGGAAAAGAACCGCTCGAGGGACGATGAGTGCTCGTGAGAGGCAAGAGATTCTCGAGGCGTGAGCGCTGAACTTAGCTTTGCGAGGCTTTTGCTCTGCGTAGGCTTTCCCTGGCGATGCGCTCTCCTCTGGGGGTCGAGTTTTGCCTCCACGAGCTTGGAGGGACTTTTGTTCCCTGCGGACGTTAGAGAGGCGAACCCAAACGCTAGTGCTTGGTAGTAAAGACTCATGTGCGCTTATAGGTTTCCTCATGTGTGTCTCGCGAGGAGAGTAAGTACCAAGGTCCTTTGGAGAGGTGGCGTGTCTTTGGGAGCATGCCCTTTAGCCAGAGCTCGGATCCCTTGGGTTTTGCTGTGCTGCTGGGGTGCTCTTGAGGGACAGGCACCGTACTCAGCCCCCGCTCGCGAGGTGCGCATGGGAAGGATATAAGCGCACATGGAGATGCAAATGACGAAAGTAAACTCACCACCAAAATATTACATAGCGGCGCCTTAGCGCATAGTTCACTTAGGAACGAAATGGTTCATTACACTTGGGGTTGCCAAGCTAACGTTCTTTCCATGTCGAGGCATGGGGACCACCCATTAGTGGCTGAGACTCTCTACGGCCTGCGGTGGCATGTTACAAGGAGAGCTCGGAGGGCTGACCCTCAGGAGAAGCTTTGTGAAGCTTGGAGGTGAAGCCGTGAGATTCCCTCTAGAGACAAAAAATGCCTGACGTGACAATGATCACGGGTAGAACTTGTGTAGATGCGCGATGTTCCACGGGTTCTTGACGGGGATGCCGTCTGTAGTCTCGAGGCGCGCAGCGCCAGGCCTGGCGATGTGAGAGACCCTGTAGGGGCCTTCCCACATAGGCGAGAGCTTGTGGAGGCCTTCTCTGGAGAGGATTCGCCTGAGGACGAGGTCGTCCGCCTCCGGAGTGCGCGAGCGCACATGGCGGCTGTGGTAGCGTCGCAGGTCTTGCTGGTACTTTGCCGCTCTGAGGGCGGAATGGCAGCGCAATCCCTCGAGAAGCAGCAGGTCGTCGTTGTGGAGATCCTCTTGAGTGTCCTCATTGAAGGCAAGGGCCCATGGGAATCCGTGCTTGATTTCTGTGGGGAGGACTGCTTCGGCTCCATAGACGAGGGCGAACGGCGTTTCACCAGTGGGCTTTGAGCGAGTTGTGCGTATGGACCAGAGCACAGATGGGAGCTCGTCGATCCAGCCCTTGCCGTGGCCCTTGAGGATGTTGAAGCTTCTGGTCTTGAGGCCCTTGAGGACTTCCGCATTTGCTCGCTCGGCTTGACCATTGCTCTGTGGATGAGCCACCGAGGCGAAGCAGAGCTTGATGCTGAGTTTTTCGTAGTAAGACCGGAAGATGCCGCTGGTAAACTGCGAGCCATTGTCGGTGATGATGCGATTAGGCACTCCGAAGCGGCAGACCAGGCTCCTGATGAATTTTACCGCTGCCCCGGCTGGTATACTGCGCGTCGGTTCGACCTCGGGCCACTTGGTGAACTTGTCGACGGCCACGAAGAGGAAACGGTAGCCCCCTTGCGATTTCGGGAAGGGGCCCAAAATGTCCAGCCCCCAGACCGCGAACGGCCAGGAGAGCGGGATGGTCTGGAGCCCCAGCACCGGCTGATGGATTTGCTTGGCGTGGTACTGGCAGGCATCACAAGCTTGGACGATGGTGACCGCATCTTGAAGCGCTTGCGGCCAGTAGAAGCCGCTCCTGAAGACCTTGCCTGCGAGGGTGCGCGCGCACGAGTGGTGGCCGCACTCTCCGCTATGGATGTCTTTGATCAGCATGCGGCCTTCTTCGGGAGGGACACATTTGAGCGCGATCCCATTTGGGTGCTTGCGGTACAGGTCTCCCTCGAGGATGTAGTAGGATTTTGCCTGTCGAGCGATTCGCTCTGCTTCCGCATCTTCTTCGGGGAGGACCCCCTTCATCAGGTAGTCTTTGAGCTCGTCAATCCAGCCTGTTTCTTGATGTGCCGCTGTCAGCAACAGACGCTCCCCTATGTGACGACCACAATCGGGTGCCCCAGTTTCAGGAGGTGGTGGGAGTGCTTCGTTTGTGCTTGCGGCTATAGCTTCTTGTGGCTGCTTTATGGATGCCTTGGTGAGCCTTTCTTCAAAGACGCCTGCCTGCTGGGCTTGCCTTCGCGAGGCTCGCTTGGCGATGTCGTCGGCCTCCTGGTTCTCTTTCCTCAGGATGTGCATGAGCTCCATGCCTCTGAAGTGCTTCTCGAGCTTGCGGACCTCTTCAAGGTACGCGGCCATGTGGTCGTCCTTAGGCGTGTAGCTTTTGTTGGAGAAGTTGACAAGCAACTGGGAGTCGCCCTTGACGAGTAAGTGCTTGACGCCTAGAGCGATGGCGGCTCTTAAGCCGGCGAGAAGGCCCTCGTATTCAGCGATGTTGTTGGAGATCTTGTCAATTGTGAAGCACAGCTGGACAGCGTAGTAGAGTTTGTCGCCTTTGGGCGAGGTCAAGACGACGCCTGCCCCGCCATTGCGGCAGGCGAAGGCTCCATCGAAGTGCATGGTCCAGTGGCTGGGCATCGTGTCTCCAGAGAGCTCGGCCTCTTCTCCCCGAGGCTCTTCAGGGCTTGGGTCAGTCCATTCGGCGACGAAGTCCGCCCGCACTCTTCCCTTGATGACTCTTGTGGTGTCGAAGCGCAAATTTAATGGCTGCAGCTCGATGTTCCATCCCGCGACACGATCTGTGGCGTTGGGGTTGCGCAGGATCTGCTCCAGGGGGAAGGAAGTGACCACCGTGATAGGGTGGCCCTGGAAGTAGTGTCGCAGCTTCCTGGAGGCGATGTGGAGCGCGACGAAAAGCTTCTGCTGCATTGAGTACCGTTCCCGAGCGTCCCGCAGTACTGTACTGACAAAGTAGACGGGGTGCTCGACAAGGGTCGTCGATGGAGGTGCAGCGTCAGCTCTCTGCGGAGGCTCTTCAGGGCCCTTGTCGAGATCCGCCTGTGGAGGGGTCTCGGCAAGGGTGTTCGGAGCAGACTCGACTTGAGGCTGTGGGCCTGGCGGTGGGTGTGTGGAGACTGCTCCTTTGCCGAGATCTTTGTCGGGCGGCATTGGACTTGGAGTGGCAGCGCTTTTCTTGGGGAGGACTGGCTCTTCCCTTTCGGCCACCAGGACGGCGCTTGCGGTCTGAGGGGTGGCTGATAGGTACAACTTCAGATGTTCGCCTGTCCTGGGGGCTACCATGACTGGTGGGCTGGCCAAATACCTCTTTAAGTCTTCAAAAGCTTTGTCTGCTTCAGGGGTCCACTTGAATGTGCCGGACTTCTTCATGATCTTGAAGAATGGCAGGGCTCTCTCGCCGAACTTGGAGATGAAACGGCCCAGGCTGGCCATACAGCCTGCTAAGCGCTGCATGTCCTTGAGCCGGCGAGGAGGCTGCATTCCTTCTATGGCCTTGATCTTGTCAGGGTTTGCTTCTATGCCGCGGTGAGACATGAGGAATCCGAGGAGCTTGCCTTAAGGTACCCCGAAGACGCACTTGGCGGGGTTCAGCTTGATGTTTACCTTGCGCAGGCTGGCGAAGGTTTCCTCGAGATCCTTCAAGAGAGTGTCTCCCTCGCGAGACTTGACCACAATGTCGTTGACATAAGCTTCTGCGTTTCTGCCCATCTGCGCCCCCAAGGCTATCCTCATGAGCCTCTGGAAAGTGGCGCCGGCGTTTTTCAGGCCAAAAGGCATGCAAGTGTAGCAATACACACCACAGGGGTGAGGAATGCTGTTTTCTCCTCGTCCTCTTTGGCCATTTTGATCTGGTGATAACCAGAGAAGGCGTCCAGAAAACAGAGGAGGTCGCAGCCGGCGGTGGAGTCCACGATCTGGTCTATCCTTGGCATGAGGAATGGGTCCTTGGGGCAGGCCTTATTGACGTCTGTGTAGTCGATGCAGAGTCGGCCTCCTCCCACGGGTTTAGGGACAACCACGCCGTTGGAGAGCCAAGTGGGGTGCGCGACTTCGCGGACGACATTTGCCGCTTTTAACTTTTCTACTTCCTTGACGATGAATGCTTGCTTCTCGGGGGCTTGCTTCCGCGGTTTTTGCTTGACGGGGCGTGCGTCTGGACACATGGCTAAGTGGCGCTCAATCAGCTCACTTGGTACACCGGACATATCTGACGGAGTCCATGCGAACATGTCAGAGTTTGCGCTAAGGAAGGCGACGAGCGCGCTTTCCTATTTGGGAGGCAGGGCAGCGCCTATGGTGACGCTAGCCCCGAAGCCCTCAGCCCCCGAGCCACTGGTGCTCAGCGACACCTTCTTCGTGGAAGCTTGCTCTTTAGAGAACTTCTATTTCTTCTTCTTGGGCCTCTCGAGAGGCTCCATGTCCTCGTCAGCCGGGAACGCCATGGCGGCCGCCTTGTAGGCGCTCTCGACAGCGCGCGTGGCATCCAGGATATGACCATGGATGGCGATAGTGACAGCGCTGCCGGGGATCTTGACCATGTTGTAGGCGTGATGCGTGACGGCCATGAACTTCGCGAGGGCGGGGTAGCCGAGGATGGCGTTATACGGCAGGCCAATGTGCGCGACGTCGAAGTCGATCAGCTCAGTGCGGTAGTTCTTCTGCGTGCCGAAGGTGACGGCCAGCCGGACCTGCCCCAGAGGTGCGATCGAACCACTGGTGACCCCTGTGAATGGCCTGGAGGGCATGAGCCACTCGTAAGGCACTTGAAGCGTCTCGAAGGTCTCGACAGAGATGACATTCAGGCCAGCACCCCTATCGATGAGCGTCTTGGAGACGGCAATGTTGTTGATGGTGGGGGAGCAGACCAGGGGGAGGGTTCCAACAGTCTTGGTCGACTTGGGGTGGTCCTTGGCGTCAAAAGCGATGGTGTACTGAGACCACTTGAGGGGTCTGGAGGTCTCGACGCTTGGGAGTGCGGCGTTGAGCTCGCGGGCGAACTGCTTGAACTGGTTGTTAGACTGGGCGCCTGAGCTCCGCCGAGGATGCAGGCCATAGCCCCCCTTGGGGCCTTGTAGCCTCCATCTTCCTCATCGGGGAGGTTATTGTTCTTCTCGGCGGCGTTGGCTTGAGTGCCCGGCGGCCTCTGGTAGCTGCCCTTGCGTCCGCCTCTGCGGTAGCCGCGGCCTCTGCCGCGGCTCCCGCTGTCCTCTTCTTGCTTGCGCTCTCTGCTCAGCCTCTTGAGGTCGAAGCAGTTCTCTGTAGCGTGGCCGCGCCTGTTGTGGTAGACGCAGAACGGATGGTTGTCCTCCTTGCAGAACGGGCGTACTTGGCATCTGGCTCAGCCGCTAGGACATCGGTGGTCTTGCGCTTGGTTTCTTCCCGCTTCTTGTGGCTCTTGGATCCCTCGGCCTTGTCGTCTACCTGCTGGCTCATCTTGACGAAGAGGAGTCCCTCTTCATCCTTGGCGCACTTGTCAGCGAGGTCGAACAGCTTTACTAAAGAGGTGAGCTTGTCGTGAATGCCCAGCTTCTCGAGCATCCTGCGGTTGGTGACGCCCTCTCTAAAGGCGGCAATGACTTGAGTGTCGGGGATGTTCGGGATCTTGTTGCGCACTTGGCTAAAGCGCTGGATGTACTTTCGGAGGGTCTCATCTTTCCTCTGCACCACAGCGCGCAGGTCATTGTGGGTGAGCGCGCGCTCGTATGTGCCCTTGAAGTTGGCGACAAACTGCCTGCAGAGCTCCTCCCACGAGCCGATGGAGTCTTCAGGCAGGTTGAGGAGCCATGACAGCGCGGAATCCCGAAGCGCGTGGGAGAACCAGTTGGCCATGACCTTGTCGTCCCCTCCAGCAGCTTGGATAGAGGTGGTGTAGAGCTGCAGGAACTCGATGGGGTTGCTTGACCCGTCGTAGCCCTTGGGGAGGGCAGGCCTGAACTTCTGTGGCCAGACCAGACGGCGCAGAGCGCGGGTGAAGGCCATGCAGCCGGTGGCGTACGTGGCGGTACCGCCTTGGAGAGCCCTGTGGTTCTGCTGCCCCGCCTAGCCAATTTCCTCGACGAGGCGGTTCAGGAGGTCCCTCTGGCGCTCCATCCCCACTCGCGCGTCAGGCGCGGTGCGCTGCACGATTTGGCAGTCGCGCGGCGAGGACGCATGGGAGGCAGCCCTCTGCGCCGCAGCCGGAGGTGGTCCCGGTGGTGGCGGAAGCGCATCTGGCGCGGCCGTTCCTGCGCGGCCAGAGTGGTGAACCAGCGAACGCGACGGAGCGAGGCGCGTCGTTGCGATGTCGACGAGGTGGTGGAGGCGGTCGAGCCAGTGGTCGTGGGCCTCCGGGTTGGGCCGAAAGCGGAGAAGCTCCTGAGCCATGAGCAGCGCAGTGTGTGGCCCGGGCTCTGGACGTCCCTGGGACGACGCGCCTCGGCGCCGAGACGGACGCGAGGACTTAGCGTCCTCGTGGTGCTCGGAGAAGTCCTCGTCGTCGCGGCGGTTGCCGCCGCGGTGATCCTCGCTCTCGGGCTCCTCCACGCGCGGGCCGGTGTTGGCGCGCTCCGCCGTGCGAGGGCGGCCGCGAGTGGTGGCGGTGCTGGGCTCAGTGTGAGCCCTCTCAGCTGCGCGCCTGTTGGCGCGTGTCGTGCGGGTGTCCGTCATGGCGCGGAGGCTGGTCGAAGGTTGAAGACGCGCCTCAGCCCCTACCTGGCGCGCCAAATGTCGGAGAGTGACTCCCACGAGACAGGGGTGGTCACACTCTGAAGAGGTTGTTCGAAGGGGGGCTGAACGCGGAGGTCAAACAACCCTCAACCGGCGTGGCGACGGTGCTCGTCGACCATGAGGAGGGACATCACGATAGAGATGGACACCAGCCCGTACCCAGGTTCGCGGCCCTCGGGAGGAGGTAACACCGCTACTCCTGCTTGTCTGTATTGCGCTGCAGAGGATACAGTACAATGAGCTTGTCGTGGGCTCTCTTATGGCAGTGCGGAGCTCAAGGAGGGAACTCTAAGGTCTTCTTCCTCCTCGAGCGTGCTTGGCTAGGCTACGCTATGGTAGAGTGCTTATGCTCCGAATGATCGATCCCTTGCTACGGAGGTGCTCCATCTCCTTTTATAGGCGCCCCGGGCCTCATCCCCGCGCCCTGCGCGGTGGAAGGGTTCCCACATGGCGACGAAATGGTGGAGCGGGGTGCACCGCAGCCGGGTTGTCCATGGACTCGGTCCATGTTCGTAAAGCCTGCCCCTGAGGCAGGAAAGCCACCGTCCGCGCAGGACGGCCAGTTGGTGCCGCAGAGATCATGGGGGTGCCCACGGTGACGTCGTCGTTGGAGCGTAGCGCCGGCCATCCGCTTTATCACCAAAAGGGAAAGCTTCGTAGTCCGGCGCGGGGGGCACAGCTTTGTTGACCCCTTTAATCACCAGAACGGCAACTGCGGCGCCGTCGTCACCGCGCCCAGGCGCGCGCGTCACTCTGCGGCCGCGGCAGAGGCCATGTGCGCTCTGCGGCGGTTGCTTCACAGCGAAGTATCTCCACAGGGCCTGGGCGGCCTTGTGGAGGGATCTGCGTTGACTCCTCTCCAAGGGAGAGAGCCTTGTAGAGGGGCAGTCGCGGGGGGAGCCTCTTCAGGCCTCCGCTACCCTTTAAACCCTCTCGAGGACTTTTCCCTTCGAGAGTCTCTTCAAGCGTTTGGCTTGGTCCTTAGCCATTCTTCGATACTGTCGCGTGCGAGGGCTATGGAGAGTGGGCCCCGCACACCCTGGTTTCCACTGGGCCGACAGCGCCGAGTTCTCGAAACCCCATATCAGTAAAGCAAAGCAGGAGTAGGTCTTTACCTCAAGAAGAGGGGCCGAACCTGGGTAAATTCTTGTTTCCCCACGCCACGCTAGACAAGCTCCAGATGTCAGAAGTCGCTATGTCCCAACACTCAAGTTTCCACCCGGAAACATCTGTCGTGACAATCCCACGACAACTAGAGTTCTGGTCCGTGCTTGGCTGAATAATATTGCATAGGTTCCTTACAGTCTGGGAGTTAACTATGTGGGCTCGCTCGGTGGAATTGGCCGCTCCTAGTTAGTCCCTATTTATGTTCTTAATGGACGCCACACTAATACAACCATCATCTCCAATGAAGACCCGCTCCCACCGCTTAATACCTCGCCACACCCTGCTGTCTTACCTTTCATGACTGTGGAATAGCAGAATAACCTCACTATTCAAAACTGGCTGCATCAGAATGGTGTGAACAACAACCAGCAGCAAGGTGCTCACCTCAACTTTCAGCAGATGCATCATGGGATGAAGCCTGGTAGGTTCGTGCTCCTACGCCGGAAGTGCTCCAACCTAATGGATGGCGGATGTGGCCTGCACCCCCTCCGGTGTCGCCTGATTACCGCGGGATCAGCATGCGCCGTTTGTTTAATTACAACGGCCCCTCAATGATGGATGGGGTCCCCCCTAAAGATAACTCTCTGTTGATAGTGCAGATTTCTGGAATGATCAGTTTAGTGATGTTGAACTTGCAGCGGAACATATCATTGCTGGCACCGTCGACCCTGAAGCTCCGATGTTCTTTTCTCGTGCTGGAGGAGCGCCCCTTATTCTTGATTCCTTTGTGGCCTTCATTCTTGCACTTCCTCGGATGGATGATGACTCGTGTCTACACACGCTCCTTCTGCGCTGCTGCTAATCTGGAGTTGGAGGCGTCTGTGACTGCTACTACTGACAATCATGTTCAGGTGTTTGTTTCCTAGCTTGCTCAGTTCTTCTATGCTCTTCTGTGGGCTTTTCCTGATGCTGGCTTACACCGTATGCAATCTGCTCTTGGGCCGTCGTTGGACCTCTCCTCTGCTGGGCTAGATCTTCTGCTGGAATTGGACCTGCCTCTTCACAATCTGTCGTTGGACCGCTTCTTTTCTGGGCTGGGCCTCACGCTGCACTTGGATCTACCCCAGCATGTTTCGTCCTCTGAGATTGCTCTTGTTGCGCCGCCCTCTACACTTGTCGAGACTGAACAAAACACCTAGCTACAGGATGATTTCTTACTCTGCCACGAAACTCTCGATGAAGCCGACTTCAGTGCTCATCTTCCACCGACCTGGCCAGGACCGAGAGGATCTGCTCCGTTTGCCCCGCTGGTTATCACTGACAACGACAACACCACCGTCAATGACAGCTCCACCCTTACACAATCAGAGACTGCACCTGAAGAAACTGAAGCTGATCTGATCGTCTCCTCGGGTATGGATATTGTTCTACACGAACCTGTGAATTCTGCAGCTACTAGCTCCTCTCGTAGTCGTTCGCGCAAGATAGAAACACCTACGGTCAAGACACCTCCTCGTCGCCCCACCCGCAGCAACAATGATGGATATATACACGAGGCGATCCCCTACCTGGGCTCAAGGCGCAAGGTCTCAAAGGTAGCCAAGGCTATGACCCCTGCTGTGCTCCAAATCTCTGAGATGCACCGCATTGGTGTGGAAGATTGCAGGATTCCCCCAGAAGAGCTGACCGAGGAGCAGCTTCTGAAAGGAAAAGATCAGTGAGCCTGTGTTGGGTCTTCTTCCAGTGGCTGTTAAGCCTTTATATTTTATCTCGTTTTCTCTAGTGTGTGTCGTGATTGCTTCCTGCACCCTGCTTTTATTTTGATGTCGAATCCTTCGATCAGTTCGAACCTTATTAAACTTATTTGGAATATCCTATGCTGGAATATTCGTGGCTTCAATCATGCGGATAAATGGCCTTTAGTTCATGATAAAATTGAAGAGAGCGTTGCGTCAATTCTTTGCTTCCAATAGACCAAACGTTCTGACTGTGATCTTGCGTTTATCAAGTCTTTCGCCCCCAAACGATTTGACCAATTTGCCCTCGGAGGGTGCATCGCGCGGGGGGGGGGGGGGGGGGGGGGGGGGGGGGGCATTAAATTTGTTGGACATGTTATCCTTCAAGAAAGTTTTGCGATTGCAATCAGCTTCACTGATACCAGCTCGGCTACAAACTTTGTTCTCGTAAACGTTTATGGGCCTTGTGAGGGAGTGGCGCGAGAGAATTTTGTCGCCTGGCTGTTCCATCTTGACATTGCGGATGACACGCTTTCGATCATCCTTGGCGATTTTAATTTTTATAGATACTCCGATAGCAGAAATCGGCCAGGTGCTAACCTTGAAGAGATATGGCAACCTTCAATGAAACAATTAGCTACCTTGGCTTAGTGGAACTGCCAATCAAGGGTCGCTGCTTTACCTGGAGTAACATGCAACTCGACCATCTCCTTGTGCAACTCGACTGGTTCTTCACTTCCCCTTCCTGGACACTCAAGTTTCTGAATACATCGGTCAAGCCGCTTGCGCGCCCTACCTCGGATCACGTGCCATGTGTTGTCTCCATTGGTACTAACATCCCGAAAGCTGAGATCTTCCGCTTTAAAAACTATTGAATCAAGATGCCTGGGTTTATCGAGTTGGGACGGCGTATTTGGGACATCCATTGCCCTGGTAATAGTGCGAGATGTCTATCGGCTAAGTTTAAACTCCTGCGAAAAGCCGTCCACAACTAGAGCACGAGCATCTCAGTCTTATCTCATCTCATTGATAACTGTAATGCGGCGATTCTATTGGTGGATAGTCTAGAGGAGGCTAGACCGCTGCATATTTCTAAATGGAACTTCAGAATAATTGTAAAGCCTAAACTGCAATTCCTTCCTGACTGCAAACAAGACTACTGGAAAAAAAGATGCTCGGTTCAGTGGGCTAAATTCGGGGGAGAAAATACAAAATTGTTTCACTCGATGGCTACTATTCGCTATCGCAAAAACTGTATCTCCTCGCTTGCTCGTGAGGATGACTTCTTGGCAAATGAAAATATGGAGAAGGCGGGTATTCTCCTCAGTTCCTTCAAAGGAAGATTGGGCATATCGAATCCTATAAACCCTAATTTTGATTTCTCACGATTCATTCGCCATAGGGATGGTCTTGAGGCGCTCTCTGTGCCGTTCACTCATGCTGAAATCGATCAAGTGGTTGCGGATTGCCCTATCGATAAGTCCCAGGCCCGGATGGTTTCATAGGACTTTTCTTTAAATCGTGCTGGCACATTATCAAGGGATAATTGCTTCTGTGCCCGACATACTGATGGCCCTTGACGATGATGACGATGGTGCCAGAAGATAGTCTTGCTGAGCACCAAGTACCTGCGTCAAAAGAATGTGGGTTAGGTTGAGACTCCAAGTGCACAGTGTATAGTAAGGGAAAAGACTAATTTTTCCAACGAGGGTGACTCGAGGGTTTAATATCGAACTCTCGGGGAAATGAACCAAAAGCTGTTGTCTCGTTATCCTTCTTTATGTAACCTACAAAACAAAGTAAATTGTTTTGTGCCCTCAACCTCACCAAGTGGTTGTCAAGCACAAGGTGTAAGTAAAAGATATAGAAATAATAAATGCAAAACAGAAATAAATATGCAATGGTATAAATAAAAGTGCAAGGATGGTGTAAATGATATTGGATGATGTTTTTGTGGTTTGTATGGTGTTTGCAAGATGTAAAAGTATTTTTGTATTTTCGGATTTTTTAAATGACAGAAAATGTAAAGTGCTAATAAAGTGTTTGAAATGTGTTTCTTATGATTAAAAATGGACTGGGGTTCATGGTTTCACAAATGCACTCTCTCTTTTATATAGTGGTAGATAATGGAAAATAGGAAGTGACATATGAGATTGCAACAAGACAAGTTATTAATAATATGGGCATCACATCCTAACATAAAGATCTTTTGGTTATTAATCTCTCTTATACTCCACCAAGATGCGAACTAAATCGTAAAACCTCAATAATTAAGATAAACAGAGTATAGCTTTAATTTCAATGACTTGAAGTTTAAATAAGAACCTGCTAGATCTAGTCATGGTGTGGTGGCAATGTCACCCACATATCCCGGTAGCATGGTATTTCCTTTATCCCTAGTGAGGCAACAAAGTAAGGTAAAAACCCAAGTGGATCACGGTATTGCTGTCAACTTACCGCAAAACCATCCCCCGTTACTCCAACTAATGCACACGTTCCCCCTCACACGCTCTCATACAAATGTTGGATCAAAATACATAGACAAGAACAGGGTACATAATATGCATCTACTTTCATAACAAAGACATAATATTGGCAATCATCATAACATATATCAACTTAAGAGATCCACCACCAAGGTATTACATATATGACCATAATCATGTTCAGCAGCTCATATGGCACTAATTAGTGAAGCTCAAGAAAGAGGAGAGATACATAAGTTACTTCCACAAACCCATAGTCCAGATGTGGACTACTCCCTCTTCATCATGGAGACGGTGGAGAAGTTGTTGGAGAAGGTGGAGACCACACAGGCAGTGCCCCGCCGGAGTTTTCCCCCTCCAATCTGCAGCTCCAAGTCTCTGTTTCGTGGTTTCTGTGTTTCTGCGGCGCTCCTCTCCGAAAGGGCTCGGGGGAGTATTTTTATAGTCGTCTTTAGGTCAAGACGAAGCCACGGAGACGAAGATCGACCGCATCGGAGGCTCGAGGGCCCAGAAGAGGTGCCCCACGCGGCCAAGGAATCTGGCCGCGTGGGCCCCCCTCTTTTGCTCCTCGGCCTTCCACTTTTGCACTTCCTTCGTTCCTACGCTTTGTTCCTTCCAAAAAATGATGTTCGTAAAGTTTCAGGTCATTTGGACGACGTTTGGGGCCCTGAAACATTAAAATATAGAAAAAGGGGTTTTCTGACAGCGCAAGGTTAATTCCAAATAAATAGGGAAAGTGTGAAATGTTCCCCAAAACATTATAAAACATTTATATAACCCTTATATGATGCAAATATGGATGAAATATGATTAATACAATGCAAAGTTCATGTATGCATTTTACATGCATCAACATCCCCAAGCTTAACCTATACTCGTCCTCGAGTATGAAGGTGATAAAATTAAACATGGACTTGGCATTTTATTACTTAACAAAGGATATCAAAGATGATTGCTACACAGAGTCAAATGATTCATTCGTTAATAAAGAGTAGCAACATACAAGACATATTATCAAGAGATATCATATATTCAAGGTAAAGATGTTCAATGATAGTTCACAAAGTGTAACATGAAAGAAAAGTTCTATGGACCAAATGAATGCATAAATGAAAAGTAAAATATATCCTATATTGGTCATAGAGTATTGTTACAGAAATCTGAATATAAAAGGTGGACACTTTGGAAAGATAGATAAATAAGTAGAGGAATAACATGCAAGAGTATTATCTAGCTTCCAAATGCTTCAACTTAAGCTAATGTTTGCCATGTAGTGCCCATTGGTGTGAAGTTGTCATTGCCCCTATCATAGCATCTTTAGTGATTAATAGTTGAGTGTGAAAGCAAATATGAGTTATGTGCTTGACAAAGTATGGGTCAAAAAGCCTCATGCCCGTTGAAAACAAAAACCTCTCCGACTGGCTACTCAACTTGGGCCACAAAGAAAGTGAAGGTTACAGTCATCGTGAATAAAAGTGGCATTATAGAGAGTTTCACCCCGTGTACCCTTTGCCCCAGGACATGGAAGTGGGCACATGTCCAAATGACAAAGCAAGCAAATAGTGGACATCTCTACATCTCTTTCTTTACTCATGCTTTTTTCTTGTAAATGTTTTTTCTGTTATGAGATGTGTCATGGATACCTCCACTATGGTTATGTTGCAAATTTCCACCATGATCCACATGGCTTAGGTTAGCCGCCACAAGTGTCTCTCTAACCAATAATATCACTCAGCTGAACTTACTAAGTTTCCATCTTTATTTCACGCAATATTGGACATCCATCACCAAAGGAACATGATATCAACTTTCATATAGAATAAAGTGCAATGTTGAAAGCTTTCCACGTGTCAGCATGTATGAGCTAGCTTCTAACCGAAGACCTTTGTCAAGCCCAAAACATCATAATCTTAATCACAATGGGTCATGTTTATTAAGTGCATGAAAAGTAATGTGTGCATGAAGTTCGTGAGAGCTTTTAAACCAACTTAACCCATGACAATCCCAATAACATAAGCATCTTAATTTGGAAGCATAGATAAAACAATATAACATGGTAAACATACTTGGAATATCATATTAGCTAATAGGTAGATATGGTGGACTCACTGGAAAAACTTGGTTGAAGGTGTTGGAAAACAAGCTTTTTACTTGTTGGAGTTTTTGGGCTAGCAAGAGGAAGAAAGTTGACCATATAAATGCATGCATAAGTGACCATAGAGCTAACCATTTCATGTTAAACAAAGTAAAGCATCATTCAGCATATAAAACATGAATAAGAAATAACTCTAGACAAGACACTTGCATATTAATATTCATTAACAAAGCACATGAATCATGCAACTATATGTATCTTTTTAAATCAACTCAAACATCCTCTTCCCAATATTTTTATAGCATCCAACTTAATTCAGCCCAAACTTCCAGTAGCTCTCTCATAACATAAATAAAAAGTGGTGGTCTTAAACAAAAAACCAAACCGAAATAACAAAAAGAACAAAAACGCTCCAAGTTTATACGATAAAGTGCAATGAACGAAAAACATAAGTTAGACGTGTGCAAACCGAGAGTATGTAGGTTCAGTGGGGTTGTCTTAACATCCCCAAGCTTATGGTCTTCACCATCCTTGGATAGCTCTTGGTGCATCTCCTCTAATCCCTGTGAAAAAACTTCAAAACAACGTTTCTCTCATTTCTTTTCTGTGGGGTGACATTAGTAGGCACAAAACAATAGAATTGCTTGCTGTATGAAATCCTTGACAAACATTAGAAACATGTCTAGAAAGTGTATAATATCGTATTCCTTCTAATAAACTCAATTGGATCAAAAAGATTCAAGTTAAAAGCTTAAAGAATGCATAAAACAAAATGGGACAGAATCTGTCCAGAAAAACAGCAGCAGCAAAACGTATTTTTTACCCCACTTAAATATGTCGAAAAAATCTGAACAAATTCACGCTTACAGAGGATGAAAAGTTGCAACTACAATTCAAATTTCAGCTCATTCGGAGTTACAGAATAGGAACTAAAAATCATACCGTGCACAGATTCGTGCTGGAATAAAATCTCCGAATGGAAAAAGCAACTTTCAAAGCCCAAATGGGTAAAACTTGGCACTTTATTAAAAATTCCAGAACCTAAACTAAAAACAAAGTCTCTTGGTACAGCAAGAGGACTTAAAGAGAATCTCAAATAGAAACAACCGGGTTGCCTCCCATAAATCGCTTTCTTTATAGCCATATAGCTAGGCTTCTTACTTGATATTTATAGTGGACGAAGCTCACAAGGGAGCTTGAACTTTGTTGTGTCCCTCTTACTTGGAAAGTGCTCCATGCACTTCTTGTGTGGGAACTGAAACTTCACGTTCCCCTCCTTTGAATCGATTATAGCACCTGTAGTACGAAGAAAAGGTCTTCCCAAAATGATAGGACTAGAGGTTTTATTCCCCATGTCCATTATTACAGAGTCAACAGGCACAAAAGTCATGTGTAACTCTACCATAACATCAATTACTTTTCCTAAAGCATATTCAATGGAATCATCAGCAAGTGAAAGTTCAATAGAGCATTTTTCAAGATTCTTTAATTCAAGTACTTCATATAGTTCCTTAGACATGCAGAGACACTAGATCCTAGATCTAATATGGCATGGTGTGTCTCTTTTTCAATTGTTACTAATACCTTGGGAACCCAAATATCCCCAAGCTTAGGTGGTGTCATGGCTTCTTTGTTGTACCTAGCAATTTTCTCATTTAAAACAAGGCTAGCAATAAAAGAACCAAAACCAGCTTGATTAATATTAATAGAAGGATCACTAGCAAATTTCTGTAAGATAAACATAAGTTCATGCAAGCTACAAGTTTCTAAGTTAAGTAGTGGTTCCTTGACTTCACTAAGCATCTTAACTTCTTCTCCCACAAGAGGATCATCACTTTTAGTTTCATTAGCTTCATTCAAACTATTAAGATAAGACATAAATGGCAACAAGTATTCAGGATATTGTAACAACTCTTTAAAAGTTTCTTCCAAAGTAGGTGGAACATTTTCAGCAATGTTAATAGAACTCACTCCAACCACTGGTGGGGCTTGGGGTTTCCCTGCAGACATACTCAATAAAGTGGCTTGGTTATCAGCTAGTTTTGAAAGGGCTTTATCTAGTCCTTCAGCTTGTAGTTGTAAACCTTTAATATCAGAACTAATGGAAGTGACAGCTTTATTCAATTCTTGTATCATGGTATTATGACTAGCAACCTTTTCCATAAGAATTTTATTACCATCAAAATTATCATTACTTGAGGGCATAGGTTTCCACTTATTATCATTACTACCAGGATATGGAACAAAAGGACGGGTGTTTGGAACATATGGAGGTTTACTATAAGAATTATATTTGTTGTTACCAAACCCGCTATTACCATATCTAACAAAGTTAACATCAACATTTTCAGGATTATTACTCACTAGTTCTTGCAAAGGAACATTCTCAATATTTTGTTTATTAATAAAAGCAAGAATAGTATCCATTTTAGATGACAAGTCACTACTTTCTTCTATGGAGTTTACTTTCTTAGGGGAATTAGGTGTTCTTTCAGTGTTCCATTGACTATAGTTTTGCAAAATACACTCTAAGATGTTCTTAGCTTCTACTATAGTTTTACTCATAAATGCCCCTCCAGCAGCAGAATCAAGGATATTTCTAGACATGTAATTTAGACCATTGTAAAAAGAGTGTAATATGGTCCATTCGTTAACCCCATGTGATGGACAAGTTCTAAGCATAAGTTTTATCCTATCCCAAGACATAGCAACATGTTCATTTTCATTTTGCCTAAAAGAAAGGATATTGTTTCTATTTTGCAAAATTTTAACAGGTGGGTAATACTTCTTAATGAAAGCTTCTTTTAAATCATCCCAAGTACTAATACTATCAGTACGTAGTGAATGCAATCACTCTTTAGCTTTCCCTCTAAGTGAAAAAGGAAATAACTTAAGTTTCAAAATATCACTTTGAACATTTTTAAATTTTTGCATGTCACATATTTCAACAAAATCATGAAGATGCATAGAGGCATCCTGCATAGCACTACCACCAAATTGTTCCTTAGTTATCAGGTTCAAAAAACTAGGACTCACTTCATAACTCTCAGTTGTTATCTTAGGTGTAGCAATAGGCCTAGCAATAAATTGATCATTTGGTGTTTTTGTGTAGTCACACAACTTAGTTCTCTCTCCCATTGTAGCAATTTTTTATGTATTTTTTAATTTTTAATGCAAAACTGAAAATAAAATGACACTAAATAATGCAAACCGAAATGAAAAGTGTAAAACAAAATGCAAAATTGAAAATAAAATAACAAACTGGAATATAAAAATGACAAAAAAAACAAAATATAATGCTTTGAAGGTAAAAAGTGGGTAAGATGGTTCTCACAGAGGTGCAACCTCCCCAAGCTTAGGTGTTTGCACACGATTGGTGATGTTGACTTTGTTTGTGAGGTATCCTTTCCACTTGTCCCGCAACTCCACCAGAAAATATCTTGCACAGTTGATGAAGACTTGTGGGACAACTCTTTACTTGCTCACTTCCCCGGCAACGGCGCCAGAAAATAGTCTTGATGGCCCTTGACGATGATGACAATGGTGCCAGAAGATAGTCTTGCTGAGCACCAAGGCGTCAAAAGAATGTGGGTTAGGTTGAGACTCCAAGTGCAAAGTGTATAGTAAGGGAAAAGACTAATTTTCCCCATGAGGGTGACTCGAGGGTTTAATATCGAACTCTCGGGGAAATGAACCAAAAGTTGTTGTCTCCTTATCCTTTTTTATGTAACCTACAAAACAAAGTAAATTGTTTTGTGCCCTCAACCTCACCAAGTGGTTGTCAAGCACAAGGTGTAAGTAAAAGATATAGAAATAATAAATGCAAAACAGAAATAAATATGCAATGGTATAAATAAAAGTGCAAGGATGGTGTAAATGATATTGGATGATGTTTTTGTGGTTTGTATGGTGTTTGCAAGATGTAAAATTATTTTTGTATTTCCGAATTTTTAAATGACAGAAAATGTAAAGTGCTAATAAAGTGTTTGAAAGGTGTTTCTTATGATTAAAAATGGACTGGGGTTCATGGTTTCACGAATGCACTCTCTCTTTTATATAGTGGTAGATAATGGAACATAGGAATTGACATATGAGATTGCAACAAGACAAGTTATTAATAATATGGGCATCACATCCTAACATAAAGATCTTTTGGTTATTAATCTCTCTTATACTCCACCAAGATGCGAACTAAATCATAACACCTCAGTAATTAAGATAAACAGAGTATAGCTTTAAGTTCAATGACATGAAGTTTAAATAAGAACATGCTAGATCTAGTCATGGTGATAGTGGCAATGTCACCCACATATCCCCGGTAGCATGGTATTTCCTTTATCCCTAGTGAGGCAACAAAGTAAGGTAAAAACCCAAGTGGATCACGGTATTGCTGTCAACTTACCACCAAACCACCCCCCGTTACTCCAACTAATGCACACGTTCCCCCTCACACGCTCTCATACACATATTGGATCAAAACACATAGACAAGAACGCGGTACATAATATGCATCTAGTTTCATAACAAAGACATAATATTGACAATCATCATAACATATATCAACTTAAGAGATCCACCACAAAGGTATTACATACATGACCATAATCATGTTCAGCAGCTCATATGACACTAATTAGTGAAGCTCAAGAGAGAGGAGAGATACATAAGTTACTTCCACAAACCCATAGTCCAGGGGTGGACTACTCCCTCTTCATCATGGAGACGGTGGAGAAGTCGTTGGAGAAGGTGGAGACCACACTGGCAGCGCCCCGCCGGAGTTTTCCCCCTCCAATCTGCAGCTCCAGGTCTCTGTTTCGTGGTTTTTGTGTTTCTGCGGCGCCTGTCTCCGAAAGGGCTCGGGGGAGTATTTTTATAGTCATTTTTAGGTCAAGACGAAGCCACGGAGACGAAGATCGACGGCATCGCAGGCTCGAGGGCCCAGTAGAGGTGCCCCACGCGGCCAAGGAATCTGGCCGCGTGGGCCCCCCCTCTTTTGCTCCTCGGCCTTCCACTTTTGCACTTCCTTCGCTCCTACGCTTTGTTCCTTCCAAAAAATGATGTTCGGGAAGTTTCAGGTCATTTGGACGACGTTTGGGTCCCTGAAACATTAAAATATAGAAAAAGGGGTTTTCTGACAGCGCAGGGTTAATTCCAAATTAATAGGGAAAGTGTGAAATATTCCCCAAAACATTATAAAACATTGATATAACCCTTATATGATGCAAATATGGATGAAATATGAGTAATACAATGTAAAGTTCATGTATGCATTTTACATGCATCACCTACCTCAGTTTTATCTGTTTGTGCCATACCCGCGTAGTTTCTCTCGTCCGTGCCCTAGCTGGCTCGCAAATGGCCCGCGGACGGCCAAACACTCCGTTGCCCTCTGGTCAACCTCCTTTGACCGTTACTTGGCCTGACTGGTGGGTCGGCCTGACGCACCGGCCTGACTGGTGGGTTCGACCTGGCGCCTCCTCGTCCTCATCTTCCTCCTTCAAGTGGGACTGCTCAAGATGGGACAGGAAGCGAGTCTCAAGTGGGGACAGGAAGGGACGAGTCTGACGCTCAGGTTGGGTATCTTGGCCCCAATTAACACATCGTTAATACCAAATTAACTGAATTAACACTGAATTAACTGAAGTAACTAAAGAAACTGAATTAACACTGAAGTAACCGACAATTCGTTGATTAGTACTTGATTGTTTAGTGACAATTCGTTGATTCCAAAGTGGGGACAGGAAGCGAGTCCTTGTTTAGTGAGAATTCATTGATTAGTACGTCGAATTGAAACTGAAACTTGATTTATAACTCGAATTGAAACTTCTACTACTAATTGAAACTGCTACTACTAATTGAAACTCGATTTATAACTTGAATTGATTTATAATAGGATTCATAACTCGATTTGAAAACTAAAATTCGAATTATAACTCGAATTGAAACTGCTAGTACTAATTGAAACTGCTACTACTAATTGAAACTCGATTTATAACTCGAATAGGATTATATTAGGATTATATTAACAATTACAAAAGATTACAGTGCATGCAGCACTGCTACTATGCCGACGGCGGCCTAATACTACTACTAATCAGTAGCAGTGCAACTAATGCACTGCTACTGCTACTACGATCACCGGTCTCGTCCTCGGCTCCTACATCCGCCGCTTCTTGTCTGGCGGTTCGTCGTCCTCTTCCTCCTCCTCCTCCTTATCGTCGTCCTCCTTCTCCTCGTCTCCCTTCACCAACTACGGATCCGAGTCCTCCTCCTCGGACCCGTCGTCGGAGTCAGAGTCGGAGTCGGAGTCGTCGTAGTCGGGGTCGGAGTCGCCGTCCTGGCCCTGGTCGTCGTTGTCGCCCTCCCCGTCATCGTCGGAGCCGGCATGCTCCTGCCAATGCCCGTGGTCCTCCTGCCACCACGGGATCGGGTTCCCCTCGCCATCGGAGTCGCTCGGGATGGCTTCGTTCTGCCACCACGGATCCATTGGAGTTGGAGAGAAGGGGTGGTTGGGGTTTTTGGACCGGAGAGAAGAGAGAATGGAGAGAAGAGCGAGTGAACCGCAATGCAATGGGATTGGGGTTTTTATTTGTGAAGGGATAGTGATGAATTCACTGCCTCCGGTGCGTAGATCGATAACCGCTTGGGGAACCGAACAGACGCATCGCTTCATTTTCTTGCCAACGCAGTGTAAAATGACAACACAATTTACAGATTATATTCGCAATGATGACATCATGTGACCGCGCTTCACGTCTAGTCGAACTGCGATGGCTATAAATGTTCACCACGTCATCTGGTGCCCCTAGACGTGTCGAGTACAAGTGTCGAACAATTGAAGTGCGTCGTCGTTATGGTCAAATTTAATGCAGTTGGAGACGTTGTGAGACATCTAGACGTATCAGAAGCATGTTTGGCGAGAACTGACGCGATTAACTTTTTGTTTACATGCAAATATGCGTCGGTGCATCCGTGTCAACACAACAACGCGATCTGGACATGAACTGGACGTGAACTGGCACCCACAATGCGCGCTCTGTGTAGTTACGCGATCTGAACGTGTGTAGACCTTGTTTATCAACTTGAATCGTTAGTATATGACATAAGACAACTATGTGCGTCGGTTTTTCAATTTTTCGATACTTTTTTAATTTATTATGCTTATTTCAAATTCGGTCAAATCTAAGTTTGACCAACATTTAAACAAGTTTTTGACATGAAAATGAAAAACTAAGCATGGATCCTTCTTAGTCACTCCAAAATGAAGCTTTTGTGAGGTTTTTGAAAATTTCATGTTGCAATTCCAAAACCACTTCTCTTCAACCTTAGACCTCATCATTTGAGTTTTGCGATATCACATGAGATTCATGCCCTTCTCATTTTGAATGTATGTAGACCATGTTTTTCAAGTTGAGTCGTTAGTATATCTGTATATGACATAAGACGACTATGTGCGCAGGATTTTCCTTTTTTTTTATTTTTCTTGAATATTTGAAGCTCATTTCAAATCGGTCAAACTACCGTTGACCGACATTTAAACAAGTTTAAAACATGAAATCTGAAAAACGAAGCCTCGATCCTTCTTAGTCACTTCAAAATGAAACTTGGACACTTTATCAAAATTTTCAAAACCCCGTTGAGTGCCTCCAAACCCCATTTGAACAACGACCGTCAAACTAACCCTAGCGCTGAACTGCAGCCGTCCAATCGTTCCTCTAGAAGGAATCCGCAGGCAAACTCGGGGCGATCCGCGAGAAGCTCATTCTGTGATCTGATTGGACACGCGCGTAGGACTAGGGCTTTACCCGCTGACGAGCGGACCACGGTGTACCCAATGGGGATTTTGGCTCGCCCACCCCTCGCTGAAAAATTGTTTCAAATGAGATACAAAGGTAGGGTAAATGGCTCCATTTCTAAGCAAAAATGGTGGACTCGCTGAAAGATGTCTTTCAAATGAGCTCCAAAGATAGGGTAAACGGCCCCATTTCTAAGCAAAAATGGTGGACTCGCTGAAAAATGTCTTTCAAATGAGGTCCAAAGGTAGGGTAAACGGCCCCATTTCTAAGCAAAATTTGCAAACTGAAGTGGATTTTGGCACACCAAATGGGGATTTACACACACAATTGGAAACGTCAAGCACAAGGCCTTGCCAAATTTCATGGCAGTTCAAAATGGACTTGCCCTTGCCAAATTATAAATAGATCAACAACTAATAACTAAATTGGCACTTGCCCTTAATAAAGCAACTAATAACTAAAATGGACTACCACTCGTCCTCGTCATCGGAAACCTCTACCGACTCTGCCTTGCCCTTGCCCCTGGCCTTGACCTTGGCATCGACCTCCACTGGGGCGTTGCTGTTCGACGGCGACCACACGACCTTCTTCTTCCCCTTGCTATCCGAGTTGATCTTGAGCCGTTGCTGCTCGGTGGCGGAATGCTTGTCCAGCTCCGCGGCTTTATGGTCGGCCATGGCCCAGGCCATACCCGGGTCTAGGACCTCCGTGACCTCCTCCTTCCAGACCATGGTCCAATCCATCTCCTGGTCGTCCTCGTCGTCCTCGTCGGATAGATCGCTGAAGCTAATGGGATCCGGAGCAATGGCCCTGCCCCTGCGCCTGCCCCTTGGAGACTACCCGGATCGTGCAATCTCGATCCTTGAACACATCCTGCTCAAACTTGGAGGAGTACACGCACGCCCACGCCCACGCCCACGCCCCATGCCGATGCCCTCGCTCGCCTCAAGAAACCAGGGGTAGAAGACGTGGCGGCGGCGGTTCGAGCTGGGAGTGGAGCTGCCATCACCACGAGCCATGGAGAGATAAGGGACTGGGCGAAGGTGTCTAGGAGAGGAAGAGGGGATTTGTGAGCGCAATGGGCAAGGAGATGGCTCCTTTTAAAGCCATAGGCGGTCTACGGCGTCGTGGTCTAGACGATAGTAATGGTGACCGGGCATTGATTCGGCTCCAGACTGCTCAGCTTGCAGCAGGACAGAGAAGGCAAGAGAGACGCGAGGACGGCGGAGCAGATGCGCAGCCGGGGCGGCAATGTAGGCGGCGAGGCAGCTTTTTGCCGGCCAGGGGGCACGCCATTGAAGGCGCGGCGCACATTTGGGGACGGCGAGCACAGGCATGGACGCGCACGTACGGCTGCATGCAAGCACTCCGCCGCCGCTGGCCCCACTTGTAAGCTTTAAGTGGGACGGGTTGCATGCACTTCGCTGGGCCCACATGTGTTAACGGTAAAAGGGATGAAACGGCCATCTTCGCCATCCGCGGGCCATGTGTGAGCCAGCCAGGGCACGGACGAGAGAAACTACGCGGGTAGGGCACAAACAGATAAACTAGAGAGAACCAGGGCACAGAAGAAATTGTCCCCATTATCAAATATGACTTCTATAGGCTTTGCGAGGAGTTCTGGAATAACAAAGTGAATTTGCAGAGCATCAACGACGCATTCATAACGCTGGTCCCCAAGGTGCCATCCCCGTTATGCCCTAATGATTTCCGCCCGATTTCATTGCTTAATTCTAGCCGGAAGCTTCTCACGAAAATCCTAGCCAATCGTCTGCAAAATAAGATTCTTCAGCTGGTGCATGCCAATCAGTACGGTTTTCTTAAATCTCGCTCGATTCAAGACTGCGTGGCCTAGGCATACGAATATATCCATCAGTGCAAACAGACACGAGTCGAAGCGGTGATTCTCAAACTTGAGTTTGTAAAGGCCTTCGACACGATTGAGCATTTAGCAATCATAAAAATTCTCTATTGCTGGGGTTTTGATGAGCGTTGGATCGCTTGGGTCTCAGCTATTTTTGATACTGGTACGTCTTCGATTCTGCTCAACGGGGTCCCTGGTAAGAAGTTTTGATGCCGACGTGGGGTTCGGCAAGGCGATCCATTCTCTCCGGTAATCTTTGTTGCTGGTGTCGATGGTTAATCAACTCGTTTTTAATGGTACCTTGTGATACGTCTCAAACGTATCTATAATTTCTTATGTTCCATGCTTATATTATACCAATTGCTACATGTTTTATATACCAGTTCCCTGTTTTATGTTGTTTTTGGTTTCAGAAAACCACTTAAGGAAATATTCTCGGAATTGGATGATTTTTATGCCAAAGTCCCTATTTTTCCCGACACGTTCCAGAAGTTCGAAGAGGAAACGAAGAAGGGCACCGAGGCGCCGCCATCAGGTGGGGGCGCGGCTCCCCCCCCAGCCGCGCCAGCACCTGATGACGTGGCCTCGGGCCTCCACCGTCTTCGCCCTTTCGCCTACAAATACCCCCGACAATACAAGACCTAAGACCCGAACACTTTTCCACGAAACATTACGGAGCCGCCGCCGTCGTCAACCCTAGTCCGGGAGGGTTCAGAAGCTCTTCCAGGCACCCTGCCGGAGAGGGGAATCATCACCGGAGGGCTCTACATCACCATGCCCGCCTCCGGACTGATGCGTGAGTAGTTCATCCTTGGACTACGGGTCCATAGCAGTAGCTAGATGGTCGTCTTCTCCTATTGTGCCATCATGTTGAGATCTTGTGAGCTGCCTATCATGATCAAGATCATCTTTATGTAATGCTACATGTTGTGTTTGCTGGGATCCGATGGATATTGAATACTATGTCATTTGCTTCATAATATATCATGTTGTGTGTTGTTTATGATCTTGCATGCTCTTCGTTGCTAGTAGATGCTCTGGCCAAGTAGATGCTTGTGACTCCAAGAGGGGGTATTTATGCTCGATAGTGGGTTCATGTCTCTATTTAATCTGGGGTAGTGACAACAAGCTCTAAGATTATAGATGTACTGTTGCTACTAGGGATAAAACTGTAGTAGTTTGTCTAAGAATAATTGTATTACTTACATTACACACTTTGCCTAATGCAATAATCTGTTCCTTGCAACTTAATACTGAAAGGGGTACGGACTCTAACCGGAAGGTGGATTATTAGTCATAGATGCGGTTGGAACGGTCTATGTATATTGTTGTAAGGCCCAAATGAATCTCATACTAGACATCATGACATTAGTATATGCATCCTTATGCAGCTCTTTATTCCGTCAATTGTCCAGCTGTAATTTGTTTACCCACATGTATGCTATTATTATTATTTATGGAGAGACACCACTAGTGAACTGTGGACCCCGGTCCTTTTCTTTAAACTGATAATACAACCAACTGCAAACTGTTACTTTCATTCTCTTTAAACATCATCCTCCACACATACGTTTAATCCTTTGTTACAGCAAGCCAGTGAGATTGACAACCTCACTGTTTCGTTGGGGCAAAGTAGTTTGATTGTGTCGGCCCAGTGGGATCCAGGGTGTGCAGAGCCCACTCTCCACAGCCCTCACACGCGACGGTATCTACGAAACGACTAAGGACCAAGCAGAACGCTTGGAGGGACCCTCGGGAGGAAAAGCCCTCGACAGGGCTGAAGGGAGCAGCGAAGGCCTGAAGAGGCCCCTCCCGAGGCTGCCCCCCTACAGGGCTTGCTCCCCCCTGGAGAGGGGTCAACGCCAATCCCTCTACAAGGCTCCCCAGGCCCTGGGGAGATGCTTCGCGACGAAGCAACCGCTGCAGAGCGCACATGGCCTCTGCAGCAGCCGCAGAGTGACGCGCGCGTCTGCGCGCGATGACGACGGCGCCGCAGTTGCCGTTCCGGTGATAAAAGGAGTCAACAAAGCTGTGTCCCCTGCGCCGGACTACGAAGCTTTCCCCTTTGGTGATAAAGCAGATGGCCCGCGCTACGCTCCAACGACGACGTCACCGTGGGCGCCCCCACGATCCCTGCGGCACCAGCTGGCCGCCCTGCGAGGACGGTGGCTTTTCTGCCACGAGGGCAGGCTTTGCGGCCATGGACCGAGTCCATGGACAGCCCGGCCGCGATGCACCCCGCTCCTCCGTTTCGTCGCCACGAGGGAAGACGAAGCCCGGGGCGCCTATATAAGGAGAGGGAGCACCTCCGTAGCGGGGGATCGATCCGGCAATCGGCCAATCGCTCTGTAGCTTAGCCTAGCCCAGCAAACCCGAGGAGGAAGAAGACCTCAGCTTCCCTCCTCGAACTCGGCACCGCCGCAAGAGAGCCCTCGGCAAGCTCATTGTACTGTACCCTCTACAGCGCAATACAGACAAGCAGGAGTAGCGGTTTTACCTCCCCCTGAGGGCCGTGAACCTGGGTACGGGCCTGAGTTCATCTCTGTCGTGTTGTCCCTCCTCCGGCTCAACGAGCACCGTCGCCGTGCCGGTTAAGGGTTGTTGACCAACGTGTTCAGTCCCCTTCACGAACTTCTCTTCAGAGAGTGGTTATCCCTGTTCCGTGGGAATCACACCTCGACATTTGGCGTGCCAGGTAGGTGTTCTGAGGCGCGTCTTCAACCTCCAGCCGGTCTCCGCGCCATGACGGACACCCGCACGACGCGCGCCAACAGGCGCGCTGCTGAGAGGGCTCACACCGAGCCCGGCACCGCTCCCACCCGTGGCCGCTGCGGCCACCCTCGCGCTGCGGAGCGCGCCAACACCGGCCCGCGCGTGGAGGAGCCCGAAAGCGAGGAGCACCACGGCGGCACCGCCGCGGCGACGAGGACTTCTCCGAGCACCACGAGGACGCTGAGTCCTCGCGTCCGTCTCTGCGCCAGAGCGCGTCTTCTCAGGGACGCCCTGAGCCCACACCGCACACCGCGCTGCTCCTGGCCCAGGAGCTTCTCCGCTACCGGCCTAGCACAGAGGCCCACGACCAGTGGCTCGACCGCCTCCACCACCTCGTCGACGTCGCGACGACGCGCCCCGCTCTGTCGCGCTCCATGGTCCATCACTCCGGCCGCGCGGGAACGGCTGCACCAGATGCGCCTCCGCCGCCGCCGTTACCACCTCCAGCTGCTCCGCAGAGGGCTCCCTCTCACGCATCCTCGCCGCGCGACTGCCAAATCGTGCAGCGCACCGCACCTGACGCGCGCGTGGGGATGGAGCGCCGGAGGGACCTCCAGAACCGCCTCGTCGAGGAACTCGGCCAGGCGGGGCAGCAGAACCGCAGGGCTCTCCAGGGTGGAACCGCCACGTACGCCTCCGGCTGCATGGCCTTCACCCGCGCTCTCCGCCGCGTGGTTTGGCCACAGAAGTTCAGGTCAGCCCTCCCCAAGGGCTTCGACGGGTCGAGCAATCCCCTCGAGTTCCTGCAGCTCTACACCACCTCGATCCAGGCTGCAAGAGGAGACGACAAGGTCATAGCCAACTGGTTCTCCCACCCGCTCAGGGACTCCGCGCTGTCGTGGCTCCTCAACCTGCCTGAAGACTCCATCGACTCCTGGGAGGAGCTCTGCAGGCAATTCGTCGCCAACTTCAAGGGCACGTACGAGCGCGCGCTCACCCACAACGACCTGCGCGCTGTGGTGTAGAGGAAGGATGAGACCCTCCGCAAGTACATCCAGCGCTTCAGCCAAGTGCGCAACAAGATTCCGAACATCCCCGACACGCAGGTCATCGCCGCCTTCAGAGAGGGCGTCACAAACCGCAGGATGCTCGAGAAGCTGGGCATCCACGACAAGCTCACCTCTGTGGTGAAGCTGTTCGACCTCGCTGACAAGTGCGCCAAGGCTGAAGAGGGACTCCTCTTTGTCAAGATGAGCCAGCGGGCTGACGACCAGGCCGAGGGGTCCAAGAGCCACAAGAAGCGCGAAGAGACCAAGCGCAAGACCACTGCCGTCCTAGCGGCGGAGCCAGCCGCCAAAAGCACCAGCAGAAGCTCCCCTGAGCCTGGCGATAGAGAGGCGGACAACCGTCCGTTCTGCGTCTACCACAACAGGCGCGGCCACACCACAGACAACTGCTTCGACCTCAAGAGGCTGAGCAGGGAGCGCGAGCGCGAAGAAGGCAGCGGGAACCGCGGCAGAGGCCGCGGCTACCGCAGAGACGGTATGGGTGGACGCAATGGCAGCTACCAGAGGCCGCCAGGCACTCTGGCCAACGCCGCCGAGAAGAACAACAACCTCCCTGATGAGGAAGACGGAGGCTATCAGGCCCCAAGGGGAGCTATGGCCTGCATCCTCGACGGGGCTCAGGTGCCCAAGTCGAACAACCAGTTCAAGCAGTTCGCCCGCGAGCTCAATGCCGCGCTCCCGAGCACCGAGACCTCCAGGCCCCTCAAGTGGTCCCAGTACACCATCGCCTTCGACGCCCAGGACCACCCCAAGTCGACCAATACTGTTGGAACCCACCCTTTGGTCTGCTCCCCCACCATCAACAACATCACCGTCTCCAAGACGCTCATTGATGGGGGAGCTGGCCTGAACGTCATCTCTGTCGAGACCTTCGAGACGCTTCAAGTGCCCTACGAGTGGCTTATGCCCTACAGGCCGTTCACAGGGGTCACCAGTGGTTCAATCGAACCTCTGGGGCAGGTCCGGCTGGCCGTCACCTTCGGCACGCAGAAGAACTACCGCACGGAGCTGATCAACTTTGACGTCGCCCACATCGGCCTGCCGTACAACGCCATCCTCGGCTACCCCGCCCTCGCGAAGTTCATGGCCGTCACGCACCACGCCTACAACATGGTCAAGATCCCCGGCAGCGCTGGCACTATCGCCATCCATGGTCATATCCTGGACGCCACGCGCGCTGTCGAGAGCGCCTACAAGGCAGCCGACATGGCATTCCCGGCTGACGAGGATATGGAGCCTCTCGAGAGGCCCAAGAAGAAGAAGCAAGTGTTCTCCCAGGAGCAAGCTGCCACGAAGAAGGTGTCGCTGAGCACCAGTGGCTCGGGGGCTGAGGGCTCCTGGGCTAGCGTCACCATAGGCGCTGCCCTGCCTCCCAAATAGGAAAGCGCGCTCGTCGCCTTCCTTCGGGCAAACTTAGCCATGTGTCCATGTTCGCATGGACTCCGTCAGATATGTCCGGTGTACCAAGGGAGGTGATCGAGCACCACTTAGCCGTGTGACCAGACGCACGCCCCGTCAAGCAAAAGGCACGGAAGCAAGCCCCCGAGAAGCAAGCATTCATCGTCAAGGAAGTAGAGAAGCTAAAAGCGGCAAATGTCGTCCGCGAAGTCGCGCACCCCACTTGGCTCTCCAACGGCGTGGTTGTACCTAAACCTGCTGGAGGAGTCCGACTCTGCATCGACTACACAGATGTCAACAAGGCCTGCCCCAAGGACCCATACCCCATGCCAAGGATAGACCAGATCGTGGACTCCACCGCCGGCTACGACCTCCTCTGTTTTCTGGACGCCTTCTCTGGTTACCACCAGATCAAAATGGCTAAAGAGGATGAGGAGAAGACAGCATTCCTCACCCCTTGTGGTGTGTATTGCTACACTTGCATGCCCTTCGGCCTAAAGAATGCCGGCGCCACTTTCCAGAGGCTCATGACGATAGCCTTGGGGGCACAGATGGGCAGAAACGCAGAGGCCTATGTCGATGACATCGTGGTCAAGTCTCGCGAGGGAGATACTCTCTTGAAGGATCTCGAGGAAACCTTCGCCAGCCTCCGCAAGGTGAACATCAAGCTGAACCCCGCCAAGTGCGTCTTCGGGGTGCCTTCAGGCAAGCTCCTCGGATTCCTGGTGTCCCACCGCGGCATAGAGGCAAACCCTGACAAGATCAAGGCCATAGAAGGGATGCAGCCTCCTCGCCGGCTCAAGGACATGCAGCGCTTGGCGGGCTGCATGGCCAGCCTGGGCCGTTTCATCTCCAAGTTCGGTGAGAGAGCCCTGCCATTTTTCAAGATCATGAAGAGATCCGGCACATTCAAGTGGACCCCTGAGGCGGACCAGGCTTTTGAGGACTTAAAGAAGTACTTGGCCAGCCCACCAGTCATGGTGGCCCCCAGGACAGGCGAACATCTGAAACTGTACCTTTCAGCCACTCCTCAGACCGCAAGCGCCGTCCTAGTGGCCGAAAGGGAAGAGCCAGCCCTCCCAAGAAGAGCACTGCCACTCCAAGCCCAAAGCCGCCCGACAAGGATCTCGCCGAAGGAGCAGCCTCCACAGACCCACTGCCAGGCCCACCGCCTCAAGTTGAGCCTGCTCCCAACACCCTTGCCGAGACCCCTCTACAGGCAGATCTCGACAAGGGCCCTGAAGAGCCTCCACAGAGGGCTGACGATGCACCCCCACCGACAACCCTTGTCGAGCACCCCATCTACTTCGTCAGCACAGTGCTGCGGGACGCTTGGGAACAGTATCCAATGCAGTAGAAGCTCCTCGTCGTGCTCCTCATCGCCTCCAGGAAGCTGCGACACTACTTCCAGGGACACCCCATCACGGTGGTCACTTCTTTCCCCCTGGAGCAGATTCTGCGCAATCCCAACGCCACAGACCGAGTCGCGGGATGGAACATAGAGCTGCAGCCATTCAACTTGCGCTTCGACACCACAAGAGTCATCAAGGGAAGAGTGCTGGCGGACTTCGTCGCCGAATGGACCGACCCAAGCCCTGAAGAGCCTCGGGGAGAGGAGGCCGAGCCCTCTGGAGACACAATGCCCAGCCACTGGACCATGCACTTCGACGGAGCCTTCGCCTGCCGCAATGGTGGGGCAGGCGTCGTCCTGACCTTGCCCAAGGGCGACAAGCTCTACTACGCTGTCTAGTTGTGCTTCACGATTGACAAGATCTCCAACAACATCGCTGAGTACGAGGGCCTCCTCGCCGGCTTAAGGGCCGCCATCGCTCTAGGCGTCAAGCACTTGCTCGTCAAGGGCGACTCCCAGTTGCTTGTCAACTTCTCCAACAAGAGCTACACGCCTAAGGACGACCACATGGCCGCATACCTAGAAGAGGTCCGCAAGCTCGAGTAGCACTTCAGAGGCATGGAGCTCATGCACATCCCGAGGAAAGAAAACCAGGAAGCCGATGACATCGCCAAACGAGCCTCGCGAAGGCAAGCCCAGCAGGCAGGCGTCTTTGAAGAAAGGCTCGCCAAGGCATCCATCAAGCAGCCTCGAGAGGCTACAGCAGCAGGCACGGACGAAGCACTCCCACCACCTCCTGAGGCTGGGGCACCCGATTGTGGCCCCCACACAGGGGAGCGTCTGTTGTTGACGGCGGCTCACCAAGACACAGGCTGGATTGATGAGCTCAAGGATTACTTAGCGAAGGGGATCCTCCCTGAAGAAGATGCGGAAGCAGAGCGAATCGCTCGACAGGCGAAATCCTACTGCATCCTTGAGGGAGACCTATACCGCAAGCGCCCAAATGGCATCGCGCTCAAATGCGTCCCTCCCGAGGAAGGCCGAACGCTGATCAAGGACATCCATAGAGGGGAGTGCGGCCACCACTCGTGTGCGCGCACCCTCGCAGGCAAGTTCTTCAGGAGCGGCATCTACTGGCCACAAGTGCTTCAAGATGCGGTCACCATCGTCCAAGCTTGCGACGCCTGCCAGTACCACGCCAAGCAAATTCATCAGCCGGCGCTGGGGCTCCAGACCATCCCGCTCTCCTGGCCGTTCACGGTCTGGGGGCTGGACATTTTGGGCCCCTTCCCGAAGTCGGAGGGGGGCTATCGCTTCCTCTTCGTGGCCGTCGACAAGTTCACCAAGTGGGCCGAGGTTGAACCAGTGCGCACCATACCAGCCGGAGCCGCGGTGAAATTCATCAGGAGCCTGGTCTGCCGCTTCGGAGTGCCTAACCGCATCATCACCGACAATGGCTCGCAATTTACCAGCGGCACCTTCCAAGCCTACTGCGAAAAGCTCGGCGTCAAGATCTGCTTCGCCTCGGTGGCTCATCCACGCAGCAATGGTCAAGCCGAGCGAGCAAACGCAGAAGTCCTCAAGGGCCTCAAGACCAGAAGCTTCAACATCCTCAAGGGTCACGGCAAGGGCTGGATCGACGAGCTCCCATCTGTGCTCTGGTCCATGCGCACAACCTCTTCAAGGCCTACGGGCGAAACACCGTTCGCCCTTGTCTACGAAGCTGAAGCAGTCCTCCCCGCAGAAATCAAGCATGGATCCCCACGGGTCCTTGCCTTCAACGAGGACACCCAAGAGGACCTCCACAACGACAACCTGCTGCTTCTCGAGGGACTGCGCCGCCGTGCCGCCCTCAGAGCGGCAAAGTACCAGCAAGACCTGTGACGCTACCACAGCCGCCATGTCCGCTCACGCACCCTAGAGGCGGGCGACCTCGTCCTCAGGTGAATCCTCTCCAGAGAAGGCCTCCACAAGCTCTCGCCGATGTGGGAAGGCCCCTACAGGGTCTCCCACATCGCCAGGCCTGGCGCAGTACGCCTCGAGACCGAAGACGGCATCCCCGTCAAGAACCCGTGGAACATCGCACATCTGCGCAAGTTCTACCCGTGATCATTGTCACGCCAGGCATTTTTTGTCTCTAGAGGGAAGCTCACGGCTTAACCTCCAAGCTTCTCCAAGCTTCTCCTAAGGGTCAGCCCTCCGAGCTCTCCTGCTAACGAGCCACCGCAGGCCGCAGTGAACCTCTGCCACTAATGGGTGGTCCCCATGCCTCGACATGGAAGGGACGTTAGCTTGGCAAACCCAAGTGTAATGAACCAATTTCATTCCCAAGTGAACTATGCGCTAAGGCGCCATTTCGTTCCTAAGTGAACTATGCGCTGAGGCGCCGCTGTGTAATATTTCGATGGCAAGTTTACTTTCGTCATTTACTTTTCCATGTCCGCTTATATTTTTTCCCACGCGCACCTCGCGAGCGGGGGCTGAGTATGGTGCATGTGCCTCAAGAGCACCCCAGCAGCACTGCAAAATCCAAGGGACCCTGAGCTCTGGCTAAAGGGCATGCTCCCGGATACACGCCACCTCTCCAAAGGACCTTGGTACTCTCTCTCCTGGCGAGATACCCATGAGGAAACTTACAAGCGCGCATGAGTCCTTACTACCATACTCTAGCGTTTTGGTTCGCCTCTCTAACATCCACAGGGAACAAGAGTCTCTCCAGGCTTGTGGAGGAAAAACTCGGCCCCTAGAGGAAGACGCATCGCCAAGGGAGTCCTACGCAGGGCGAAAGCCTCGCGAAGCTAAGTTCCCTGCTCACACCAAGAGAATCTCTGCATCTCTCTCACGAGCACTCTGCGTCCCTCGAGCGTTTCTTTCCCTCACTCTCCATGGACTACTTGCGCGTCAAAGGGGGGCCCTTGAGCATCGCGACTCGAGGACTCTTACCTCTCTAAGCCTTAAACTCCCCCCGGCCTTGCCGAGTCATTGCTCGAGCATACCGCAGCAGCGGAGTCATAGCGCGAGGAGAAGGGTCCTAGCGACGCAGAGCGAAAAAGACATGGAATTGAAGCAAAGGGTCCTCGAGGGGCACACACACGGGCTTAGCAGCACATGCTTAAAAATATGAAGTATATTACAGACTGCAAAGCAAAAGTCTTTAAAACAAATATCCCTACGGCGCTACAAGCGCATTACGTTTCAGGAAGAAGTCAGGCAGAGGCCTCGCCGTCGTCCTCGCCGGACCCTTCTGTCTAGGCTCGCCCTCCTCATCGTCGTCCTCCTCACCGCCATCATCCTCCGCCGTGGCCCGCTTGAAGCGGCTGCAGAAGTCGTCGACCTGGTCGCAGATGGAGTTGGAGATCTTCCACCCCTCCTCCCCCTCGAGAGGCTCGGTCACCGTGGTGAAGTCGAAGCCAGGCTGGAGGTGCTGGAGGTTGGTGAAGATGCGGTCGACCGCTACCGCCAGGAGCTGGCGGCACTCCTCATCGACGACGTCGCGGAGCTCCGCGGCAGGGCCCTCGAGCGCTGTGAAGAGCTGCTCGAAGTACACGAGGTAGGTGGCGGCGTCGGAGTTGCCTTGAACAGGGACGGACGGCGCTTCCGCCCCCAGCTTCGCGGCGAGCTCGTTGCCCCGGCCCACTAAGGACTGGAACATGCGCTCCCGCTGCTGTGACAGCACCCGCGCTGCCTTAGCGCTCTTGGCAGCCTCCAACGCTTTCTCCACGGCAGGACCCACCTGCTTGTTCATCTCCTCCATGTCTGCCATGAGGGAGGTGAGGTCCTGCGCCATGCGCTCGCGAGCTTCTTCGGCGGCCCGGCGACCATCCGCAGCGCGCCTCGCCCGGGAGTTCAGCCGGGCGTTCATTAGTTCCAGCTCGCGGATGCGGGCGGAGTCTTCGTCGCGCCTCTTCTTGAAGCGGTTCTCCTGCTTGGTGAACCTCTCGTTGTAATCTCGGGAGACAGCGGCGCGGTACTCCTTCTCCCGCTCCTGGAATTTCTTCGCCACATCCTCCCTCCGCTCGGCAAGCCTCGCGTTGGCGCGCTCCACGTTCACCATGTGGGCGGCCACTTCGCGCTCGTGCTTGCTGAGCGTCGCGGCCAGGCTCTCCTCGCCGGCCTCGAGGGCAGCGCGCTGCCCCGACAGCTCCTGCTCCCTCAGCGCCAGCTGCTCGTTGCGGCGGCACACGTCCTCCTCACGCTCGCCCAGGCTTTGCCCCCTGGCCTCCAAGCTCGTGCGGACCCCCTCCAGGGTGGTCCGCACGCTCTAAGAGTCGGCGAGGATTTTGGCCTCGAGCTGGGCGAGCTCGCGGTGCTTGTCCGCCAGCGAGCGCTCCACCGTTTCCCGCTCCGCCCTGGTCGCGGCAAGATCCTCCGCCGCTGCCTGGTGCTCGGCCTGGAGGGGCTCCAGGAGCTCTTCCGCGTCGCGCATGGCGCCCTCACGCACCTCCTTGGCGAACCGCAGCGCCTCCTCGCGCTCCGCCTGCAGGGCCAGGTCGCTCTGCCGGCGAGCCTCCACAGCCACGTGGAGAGCGGCCCAGGCCCCCGCAAGCTCGTCTTGCTGCTGGGCGAGCTTCCCGTCCTCGAGGGCGAGGTGGGCCTCCAGTCCCTCCAGCGACTCCCTCACCAGGCGAAAGGCGACGTCGCGGCGCCCCCTACTCCAGTCCCAGCTACTGAGGGCTAGAGCCTGGGAAGTCCTGCTCGGCGCGGAAGGCCCTGCGCCTGTGTCGAGCTTGGAAGAGGGAGCCTCCGCGCGGGCCTGGGGGCTTGGCGGCAAGTCTTCCGCCTCGGCGCCTGCCCTCTGCGCTCCGGTGTCGCCTCGCTCAGGCGGCACTTCATCATTGGTTTCCGGGGCAGGGGAGGTCTGCCCCATCGCCGCTGCCTCCTCCTCCATCGTAGTGCTTGGCGGGGGCGGCGGAAGGTCTTCTCCGTCGACCTTTGGTGGGCTCGGGATCGGCGTAGTACCAGCCGCGGCCTCTTGCTGCGCTGGAGTCGTAGCGCGAGGCGGAGAAGGCGCCCTCTCCGTCTGCTCCTCAGCGCGCTCCTCCTCCGGAGGCGGCGCATTTGCCTCGGCCTGAGGCGCATCCTCGAGGGGGCCGGCGGGGACCTCCTCCCGAGGCCTTGAAGCCTCGTCTACTGCGGCCTCTTGCGCGGCCTCCGGAGCGGCTTTCTTCACATCCGCCGCCTTGCGGAGCCTTCGGCACTTCGCAGGCGCCGGGTCGCTGGCAGAGAACAAGAAGATTTGTCGGAGGGAGAAGGCAAGCAAAAGGTTGAAGAAGAAAAACAATGTTGAGAACACCTACCCAGTCTTCTTGGCGTGGGTGTCAACCCACGCCATGCCAGACGAACGCCAAGAAGGCGTGGTCCGGGCTCCCGATCCCTCAGGAGCCGTCTCCGCTTTCCTCTTGAGGGGAGCGCTCGGGGGCTCCCCGGCAGGCCTGTCGTGGGCCGCCTTGGTCCGAGGCTCTTGTCGCCCCGCCTCGGCCTCCTCGTCGTCGCTGGACGAGAGCTCGAAGACCTCCTCAGGGGGCGCGACCTTTGACGAGCTCGCCCCACCTGCAGAGGGGATCGCCCCTGCGGCCGCGCCACCTTGCTCGGCATCTGATGCGTAGGGCGACTCCGCAGCGTCAGGTCCCTTCGCCACCGGCATGGGCCCCTCTTCCTCCTCTTCCCCCGCCAGGCCTAGCGGGGTGAAGGTGGGCATCTGCTCCAGGATGACCAGGCGCTGGGCCGGATGAATCTGATGGAGAGGCCTTAGCACCACGGCGACCGCCACAGGCACGTCGGGGTTGATGAAGAGACCGCCCATGATGGTGGCGACGACCTCTGGGCGGTGATCGCAGCAGTGGAGTCGCATCGGGTCCGTGAGCCCCGAGTACATCCACATCGGCTTCTTGTGCGCTTGGAGGGGGGCGATGCGGCGCCTCACGAAGTCCTCCGCGACCATCTGGCCGGTGAGGCCCTCCTCTCGGAGCATCTTCATGCGGCCCACGAGGTCAGCTATCAGCGGGCCCTGGAAGGCCTGCTTGCCCCAATGGGTGTTCTTCATAGGCGGCGCCTCCGGGGTCTCGAGGAAGGAGCTCTGCGACTTGACGCCGATGAGGAACCACTTCTGCCTGAAGTCGTCCACCTTCTTCGACACCGCCGTGACGGGCTTCTCGCCGCTCCACGACATGGGGATGTAGACATCCCCCATGCCATCCGCGATGCGGAAGCACACGCATCCCGTCCGCTCGGACTTCGCGGAGTTCCGGAGCGCGTAGAAGCTCCTGAAGAGGGCCACCGAAGGCTGCACCTGTGGGGACCCCGGACTAGCTGTCCGAAATACCCTTGTGCCTACAACATCAGCGATCCCATGATCAGTCTGTCGCTGAGCACAATCAACTGGTATCAAAAGAACATCCATAATTACCGAAGGAATTACTTACTCGATTGAAGCCATAATCTTCAATAAGTTCTTGCAGCGGAAAAACACCAATCGACGTGGGGCCCGAGTCATTTGCCAAGACACCTACAGGCAGCTGACTGGGAAGACGGCCTAGTTCGCACAGACGTCATCGGTCTCTCGGTCTTCATCTTGCTTCTTCTTGAACTCTGGACATGGGAATATCCAGGGACACAGCCATGAGTACATTTACGTACTCGCAAACTACCCCAACATGAGCATGCGCTATTCTTTTATTTGTTTAAATAAAACTTTGTTTGCCTTGAAAAACTCTATATCTTTATTGAAAAAGGAAAGAAGGTCTTCAGAACTTTTCCCATAAATCTGCCTTTGTAAGGAGTCTCTTTAAAACCTTTTTCCCAAAAGGGGCATCTTTGTTGAAAAAAGTAAGAAGTCTCTTTAATAAACATTTTATCGAAAAATCACCATTTTATCTGTTTCTCCAAAACTCCTCCTTTTTCAGACCATAACCCGTCATGGTTCATGGTCCCCAATAGCCTCATACCGATCCGTTGGTATAGATGTATGGGTCATTCTCCACTTCCTTTTCTTTTTAAAACTCAATTCTTTTCCCAAAACTTGCACATGGTCTAAGTAGGGCCTCTCAACTGTCCATATCCGAGGACTCGGCTATTCGAATAGTTTTAAACCCTCTGCAGAGGTAGCACGCTTTTCCCACACCCATCCGATAACTCATCGTGTCAGCCACGTCTCGCCATACCAGGTGTATGCGAAGTTGAGTCACCGACCCTAGTCTGTCCTTTGCTCATGCTAGTATAGGATCCTGCCCATATGATACTTTCCATCGACACTTAACCCAGCCCGTCGGAATCTAAGTGTGAGGACTCATAGGTTTTATCTGGCGGTGTATAGGGGACATCCTTCTATCCTCCTCCTTATCTACTCATAGAGTTTGAGCGAGGACCCAGGTCGGGGGTAGGTCATCAACCATCCCTCATGCATAACGGAGTCATCCCCGTTGATGAGGTATCCCATACTAATATGAGCAAATTATATGACTAAGCCCTTTCCCATATGTGGGTAAATGTGGTCGCACAGAGTATCGGTTGATTGACGTAAGTACAAAGACACAATGTGCGTTTTATCAAAACCACCATTCTCCTTTTCTCCAATTCATCACCACATCTTGGTGCTCCATGTCCACACAAGTATTTTCAAAGGAGTTTTGAGTAAACAATATTTTTCCCATCCTATAGTTTGAAAAAGAATTTCCATCTAATATCTCCATATAGGGTGTCAAAATAATATACTTGTATTTTGGAAAAGGGTTTTCAAAATCATAGCTTTAGTGGCAACCACCACATAAATCACATATGCTCTTTATAAGTAAAACATGTGACTCAAAATAGATGTATAAAGATGCAAGCTCAGGGAATAGCTTGCCTGATTCTCGCATAATGCTCCTGGGCTTCTTCTCACTGATCAAGAAAATAAACTCCGATTCTTCTTCGATAAATCCTTTCCAAATACCCCTCAGGCAGCGTTTATCTCTAGCGTCGCAACATGAAAATAAAACAACACTCAATAAGCAAACCAAAACCCAAGTGGTATACAAACAAGGAACAAACCACAAGTATCAAACTAATCACTCAAGCCACAAACATAGCACTAGTTTAATCAAGCAACGAACTAAATCTATATTTACTAGGGCATTATACTCACAGGAGTATAACACCAAACACATGCTAAAAACAAGAGGGCACAAAGACACCCTCAATTAGAGGTAATTCACAAACCCCTTTTCCTAACTAGGAAATACTTCAAACAAAAGTTAAGTCACCAATTAATCTCTATAATTTAAATACCTCACCAAGCTAAGGTGGATACACTAACAAGATATTAAGCTAGTATTCCACTCCAAGACTATCAAGTCCATCAAGCCATGCAAACATATTACTCAACAATGTGTCTAACAACTAACACTAACAGCACTAACATATTATAACATGCTAAACAACAACAACTAGCAAGCAACAGCAGCACAACAATTATTACAGCAATACAATCTTAAATGCTCTAAATAGTCACTTCATATATCAAGCAACACAATTTGGTTTCAATTTAATTGAATTAGCCATTATTTGATTGTGTCTTAATTATGGCAGAAACTAGTTGAACATGTTTAATTACATATCTTAAGTTCTGTTGGTCATAAAAATACAAACTAAACTTCTACAGAAAGCTACTGATGTGTATGAGACAACACAATTGGATTTGGGTCAATTGGAGTTACCAAACTCCCTACATAATGGTTTCAATCCAGAAGATTAATAATCAAGTTTTGGCTATCAATTAAGTTCTGTTGTTCTAAAAATTAAATCCTTTTAGGGGTGGCTAACCATGACTAAATGTGACTCAATAAAATTGGTCTCAACCAATTTGGACTAACAGAGTATCAGAAACAAACAAGTTTGGATTTTAAACCCTTTATGGCATTTTGAGTAATACATTTTTATTATATATCTAAATGAGGTGAAACCAATTGGGTTGGTTAGATAATTTCATAAGCATTCCAGAACATTTGGATTTGATTTATTTGGAGTTATAAATCTCAAGTTATTGAATTTACAAAATGAGTCCAGTATTGATTTTCTAAATTCATTTTCTTTTCTACCCTTTTTCTTTATTTTAATGAAAAATTATATAAACTAATTTAGTTGGATAAATGAATTAGACCAAAAGGCAGTATTTACCTTTCTGAACATTTTGGTATTTTATTTGTAATTTTTGGACAAGTATTTAAAAAGTTATGGATTTTACAAATTCAATTCCTTTTCTGTTTTTAATATTTTCAAAAACATTCTCGGTGAAACGTTTTTCACCGAGGGGAGGGCTAGCCCGTGCCACTGCCACGCGGGCCCAAGGGCCACGTTGGCGCTGACTGGGCAGGGTGCGGCGGTGCTGGCTACCGCGGTCACTGACCGGTGGGGCCCACCTGTCAGTGCGCAATTAAAATGAAAAAGGCTACGCGCGCGCTGCGGGGGTTCGAACTCGCGATCTCGCGGGCGTGCGGTGCGGCTACGCTAGCCACTGGGTCGGGTGCTGGGTTGTGCTAGGATAAGGGCTCGATTTAGTATAATCTATACGCGCGATTTATAACTGACGAAACTGAAGATTTGCAGGCACAGTGCGCGGTGGCCGTGCCCGACGGAGAGAACGCCGGCGATGACCAAATCCCGGCGGCGCATCCGCGGTGCGAGGGGTGCTAAAGGGTGCGGGGACGCGGGCGGCTCGTGCGTGTGCAGGGGGGGCCGAGGGGAGGACGCACGGCGTCGTGCTCGTGCTCGACGCGCACGGCCACGGCGGACGGCCGTGCGGCCTCTCGCTCGACGGCGAGGTCACAGGGCAGGAGGAGGGAGGAGGGGGTGTCCCGGAGGACGGCGTACTCACCCTCGACGCGTGGGTGGGTTCGGCTCGGTCGGAGAAGGTCGGAGACGGCGGCAATCTTCCTCGAGGCGCGGCGGCCGGAGCTCGGGAAGACGAGGACGGCGACGGCGATTCCGGGCGGCCCGCGGCGATTCCTCGCACGAGGACGTAGAGGACGACGGGGCGGAGCGGGAGGAGGTCTCCATTTGGCTCGGGGTGGCGCCTAACGCCGGCGAGGCGCGACGGCGAGCTCGGGCGGTTCGGCCGTGGGGAAGAAAATGAGGAAGAGAGAGCCGGGAAGCAGGGGAGCGTCTCGGGGGTTCTTATCGCGCAGGGGAGAGGAGGGGGGTCCGGCAGGGGACGCTTGGGAGATGGCACGGCGGGAGGCGCACGTCGCCGTGCCGTCCGCGGACATGCCGAGCGGCGGCACGGGCGCGTGCAAAAAGGGGAGGGGGCGTGGCGCGGATGCTTGTCCAGGGAGCAGAGGAGCGAGGCGGAGAGGCGGGGGGTCCGGGCGGCGACACTGCAGCGAGGGGGGGGGGGCCCGGGCGGCGACGGCGGCGCGGGGAGCACGGCGACACCGGCCACTGTCGCCATGCCTCTCTACAGAAGATGAACATTTTCTGAAAACCCCCCCTGGGCAATATTTTTCCACTTCGCAAACCAGTCCTTTTCTGCTTTTCTATTAATTCACTTAAATCCAGTAGCATTTCAAGGATTTATTTGAGGCACTAAAATATTTTAGAAAAATTTGAAAATATTCATGAGGCTTCCTATATACATGTAGAAGTTGCACAAAATTTTGTGTTGCAAAATAAAATGTTTGGAACACTTTTTGTTCATAGAGTTTGAAATATAACATTTTTCTCAAAACCCTTTTTATAATCTTTTAGAAATTTTTAAGCAAGTCCAAATATTAATTTGAACTCTTGGAACTTCCTTGACAAATATATTAACTTAAATTAGATTTTATTCTCATAAGAAAGTATTTGTTTTGAAGAAAATAGACAGTTGAGTAGGGAGTCTAATTTATTTAGATCATTTCTTTAGCTCATGATTTAAATTCCCATTTGTTGATTAATTTGAGGAGTTTGTTTCTATTCAAGTCTCACCCAACTTTGTTGTCAAGTGTGTCTTCAATTTAACACTTAAAGTATTTTGGTGTAATTATTCACCCAAGCAAATAATACAATAATCGTCACCATCAAGGCCACAACATTCAAACCATAGAATTAATCATATCACCATTCAAATAATTAACAATACTTTCTTAAAAATGATCACACTTAGTTATGACAAGATGATGTTTAAAACTATCTCCACTTATAACTCAATAGTTTTCAAAAGATCTGAGAAAGGAAATATGTGGGATAATATAATTCCCACCAGTGTTAAGTTCAAATAGAGTGAAAATAAGAGTTTTATGAAGTGGGGGTGGTATACACCTGAAAAATATCAGGGTTGAGAAATAGGTAGGAGGTAGCATATAGATCCCCATATCCTTGGGAGCACATAGTTTTGGAAATGCTTTTACTTTCTCAAATACTGGATATTAGTTTTGGTTGTTGATAAATCAAAATATCATTGAAAAGGAGTTGGCCAAAATAAGAATGGAAAAGATTTATATAGAATATTTTCTTGTCATAACATGATCACCAGAGTTGAATATATTTTTACCTTGGTTGGGTCTTATATTTACTAGTCAAACCACTTAAACAACAAGTCACACAGGTTCAAACATAGCAATGGGAAGGGAAACACAATCATCAATGAAACATTTCAAAAAGTTTTTGTTGGTTCTGAATTTTGGGTCTGGTAAAAATAAGTTTTTCTTGGTTCCAAAATTTGGGATGTGACAGATCCTTCCCCCCTTAAAATAAATCTCGTCCCGAGATTTGCAAGGTGGGGTAATAGGGGAGTACGAGGGCCTGAGTTTTAGGCTGGTTATGCTTCCGAGGTTGTGGCTTTTTTAGTAAGGTCACCACGTGAGATCTTGACAAATCTATGTTGCGAGGCTTTCTATGTTGATAAACTTATGTGCTGAGTTCAGATCCTTTATGATGGGATTATCTTGACGGTTGACTTGTATGGATAGTCTTGGTCGGATGTTTCCGGTTTTTACAGGGCCAAGGCGCACGGATCTCCTTACCACGTTCTGGTGTACCTATTGCAGGTCTTCCCCCCTTAAAAAGGGGTCTTGAACCGGTCTTGTGGAAAGTCGCAGCTGGAGTTGACTTGGAAGCAACCTTCTCCTGGAGTAGCTTGTCGACATTTGTCTTCATATTTGTCCTTCTTCAGCTGAATAAGGGAGGGACTTCATTGTTGACTTCATTGGTTCTTGATCTTCGTGAAGCTTTGGGAAGAATTGCAAGAGGTCCAATCTAGGGTATCGAGCTCCCAGAGGAGTCTAAAAGTCAATTCGAGTGTCCCGAGGTAGGTGATTTGGGGAGTGGATAGACGATTGTTCAAATGTTACGGGTTAGCGGATCTTAGAAAAAGTTAGTGAAGAACCTTCACACCCGTTGTTTTTCTCAAATGGTAACTTTTTCTGTTCTTGTTTTAGAAATCATATCCTTGGGAAAACACTATAAATCTCCATGTGACTTTCTTATTTGGAACTTGCATGTTTCCTAAGTTATACACTTGATTTAAGAAAATTATTATTTTCCTTTATTCGGGTTATAACATCATTTATCTCACCCATGTGGTGAAGGAATCCACTTAGTCCTAGCAAGGCTTTCTATTGGTTAGTTGTATAAGAATGTGGTTGTCTTTATGACATCGAATTGCCTTCGTCATACAAAAAGAATTTGTTAACAAGGTAGCTAGTCTTGTCATCAAACTACTTTTCATATTCCAGAGGCTGAGATGTGCTGGATTATCTGGCGTTCTCTTTAGTTTGGGTATGACACTCAAGTGTTTGAGCATATAAAAGTGATTTGTTAACAAGTTCATGAGGCTTGTTACCAAACTACTTGTATACAACACGAACATTGGAATATCACACTATTTTAGAGAGATTAATAATAACAGCTTCTGATGTATGAGTTTCCGAATACTCAAGGATAGTCCGGTATATTAATTACTTGTTACCAATTTAAGAAATCTCTTTTTAATCTCTTTGTCGCAGTTCCTTCTTCTTGCGGTCTCTGAGCTTGAATCTTCCTAGCAGTTCCTCTTCAAGATCTTGACGCACTTGCTCCAGATGGTGCTCGAAGGCCATTATCTGATTTTCCGGTTAGGTTGCAAAAATCGCAGGTTATTGGTTAAAGATTGGGGGTCTTTTGTAGCTTGCGAAACGGTCAGTTCTTATCGGGAGACGGTTGAGATAAGAAGAACTTTCCAGAAAATATTTTCCTAAGAGGCTTTACATCTGCAACAAGGTGCAACTGACGAAAAGGAATTTTTATAAAAAGAGAACTTTGGTTTACTTTATGTTGCCATTAAGACGTGATTGTGAACGCACAAGAAAATCGACACACTAACAGAGAAGTCTCAAACAAACAACAGAGAAACACAGTGCACATAAGCAAAGGCACACAAGGTACTTCTAGTACCGCAGGATGTACTACTCGTGGTAATCGGGTATTACAACCGAGGGTCCTGTCATGCTTTTCCTATGGGCCTTGGTTGATATGGTTGGTGAAGTCTTCTCTTTGTCGCCTTCGTCTTCAGCTGGCGAAATTTATCGAAGGAGTGACTGGGTGGAATTGTTGATATTGAGTTGAGGTCTTCGGAGGTCTCTTGCTTTGTTGATATCGATAACATGGGTACTGGCGGGTCCATCACCTCGACGTGGAATGTTGAGTACTTGCAATGGAAGCTTCTTCTCGTAGGTGCTAGCTAATTAGGTCTCACTTGGGTGCATCGTCAAGTATTTTGAACGGGTAAGAGGGATTAGAGAAATCCTTGGAAAATCTTAAAATAGAGGGATGAGACTCGGAAATATTTGAGAAGGTGAGAAGAGTGGAAGTTATTTTTGGACTTCCTTAGATAAAAATATGTTTTTGGTAACAATATATTTTTAACAAAATATTTCTTTCCTAACTAACGTCCATGCTAACTAAGGTCTGTTACAGTCAGGATGGCTCTGATACCAAGTCTGTGGGGACCCCGGACTAGCTGTCCGAAATACCCTTGTGCCTACAACATCAGCGATCCCATGATCAGTCTGTCGCTGAGCACAATCAACTGGTATCAAAAGAACATCCATAATTACCGAAGGAATTACTTACTCGATTGAAGCCATAATCTTCAATAAGTTCTTGCAGCGGAAAAACACCAATCGACGTGGGGCCCGAGTCATTTGCCAAGACAACTACAGGCAGCTGACTGGGAAGACGGCCTAGTTCGCACAGACGTCATCGGTCTCTCGGTCTTCATCTTGCTTCTTCTTGAACTCTGGACATGGGAATATCCAGGGACACAGCCATGAGTACATTTACGTACTCGCAAACTACCCCAACATGAGCATGCGCTATTCTTTTATTTGTTTAAATAAAACTTTGTTTGCCTTGAAAAACTCTATATCTTTATTGAAAAAGGAAAGAAGGTCTTCAGAACTTTTCCCATAAATCTGCCTTTGTAAGGAGTCTCTTTAAAACCTTTTTCCCAAAAGGGGCATCTTTGTTGAAAAAAAGTAAGAAGTCTCTTTAATAAACATTTTATCGAAAAATCACCATTTTATCTGTTTCTCCAAAACTCCTCCTTTTTCAGACCATAACCCGTCATGGTTCATGGTCCCCAATAGCCTCATACCGATCCGTTGGTATAGGTGTATGGGTCATTCTCCACTTCCTTTTCTTTTTAAAACTCAATTCTTTTCCCAAAACTTGCACATGGTCTAAGTAGGGCCTCTCAACTGTCCATATCCGAGGACTCGGCTATTCGAATAGTTTTAAACCCTCTGCAGAGGTAGCACGCTTTTCCCACACCCATCCGATAACTCATCGTGTCAGCCACGTCTCGCCATACCAGGTGTATGCGAAGTTGAGTCACCGACCCTAGTCTGTCCTTTGCTCATGCTAGTATAGGATCCTGCCCATATGATACTTTCCATCGACACTTAACCCAGCCCGTCGGAATCTAAGTGTGAGGACTCATAGGTTTTATCTGGCGGTGTATAGGGGACATCCTTCTATCCTCCTCCTTATCTACTCATAGAGTTTGAGCGAGGACCCAGGTCGGGGGTAGGTCATCAACCATCCCTCATGCATAACGGAGTCATCCCCGTTGATGAGGTATCCCATACTAATATGAGCAAATTATATGACTAAGCCCTTTCCCATATGTGGGTAAATGTGGTCGCACAGAGTATCGGTTGATTGACGTAAGTACAAAGACACAATGTGCGTTTTATCAAAACCACCATTCTCCTTTTCTCCAATTCATCACCACATCTTGGTGCTCCATGTCCACACAAGTATTTTCAAAGGAGTTTTGAGTAAACAATATTTTTCCCATCCTATAGTTTGAAAAAGAATTTCCATCTAATATCTCCATATAGGGTGTCAAAATAATATACTTCTATTTTGGAAAAGGGTTTTCAAAATCATAGCTTTAGTGGCAACCACCACATAAATCACATATGCTCTTTATAAGTAAAACATGTGACTCAAAATAGATGTATAAAGATGCAAGCTCAGGGAATAGCTTGCCTGATTCTCGCATAATGCTCCTGGGCTTCTTCTCACTGATCAAGAAAATAAACTCCGATTCTTCTTCGATAAATCCTTTCCAAATACCCCTCAGGCAGCGTTTATCTCTAGCGTCGCAACATGAAAATAAAACAACACTCAATAAGCAAACCAAAACCCAAGTGGTATACAAACAAGGAACAAACCACAAGTATCAAACTAATCACTCAAGCCACAAACATAGCACTAGTTTAATCAAGCAACGAACTAAATCTATATTTACTAGGGCATTATACTCACAGGAGTATAACACCAAACACATGCTAAAAACAAGAGGGCACAAAGACACCCTCAATTAGAGGTAATTCACAAACCCCTTTTCCTAACTAGGAAATACTTCAAACAAAAGTTAAGTCACCAATTAATCTCTATAATTTAAATACCTCACCAAGCTAAGGTGGATACACTAACAAGATATTAAGCTAGTATTCCACTCCAAGACTATCAAGTCCATCAAGCCATGCAAACATATTACTCAACAATGTGTCTAACAACTAACACTAACAGCACTAACATATTATAACATGCTAAACAACAACAACTAGCAAGCAACAGCAGCACAACAATTATTACAGCAATACAATCTTAAATGCTCTAAATAGTCACTTCATATATCAAGCAACACAATTTGGTTTCAATTTAATTGAATTAGCCATTATTTGATTGTGTCTTAATTATGGCAGAAACTAGTTGAACATGTTTAATTACATATCTTAAGTTCTGTTGGTCATAAAAATACAAACTAAACTTCTACAGAAAGCTACTGATGTGTATGAGACAACACAATTGGATTTGGGTCAATTGGAGTTACCAAACTCCCTACATAATGGTTTCAATCCAGAAGATTAATAATCAAGTTTTGGCTATCAATTAAGTTCTGTTGTTCTAAAAATTAAATCCTTTTAGGGGTGGCTAACCATGACTAAATGTGACTCAATAAAATTGGTCTCAACCAATTTGGACTAACAGAGTATCAGAAACAAACAAGTTTGGATTTTAAACCCTTTATGGCATTTTGAGTAATACATTTTTATTATATATCTAAATGAGGTGAAACCAATTGGGTTGGTTAGATAATTTCATAAGCATTCCAGAACATTTGGATTTGATTTATTTGGAGTTATAAATCTCAAGTTATTGAATTTACAAAATGAGTCCAGTATTGATTTTCTAAATTCATTTTCTTTTCTACCCTTTTTCTTTATTTTAATGAAAAATTATATAAACTAATTTAGTTGGATAAATGAATTAGACCAAAAGGCAGTATTTACCTTTCTGAACATTTTGGTATTTTATTTGTAATTTTTGGACAAGTATTTAAAAAGTTATGGATTTTACAAATTCAATTCCTTTTCTGTTTTTAATATTTTCAAAAACATTCTCGGTGAAACGTTTTTCACCGAGGGGAGGGCTAGCCCGTGCCACTGCCACGCGGGCCCAAGGGCCACGTTGGCGCTGACTGGGCAGGGTGCGGCGGTGCTGGCTACCGCGGTCACTGACCGGTGGGGCCCACCTGTCAGTGCGCAATTAAAATGAAAAAGGCTACGCGCGCGCTGCGGGGGTTCGAACCCGCGATCTCGCGGGCGTGCGGTGCGGCTACGCTAGCCACTGGGTCGGGTGCTGGGTTGTGCTAGGATAAGGGCTCGATTTAGTATAATCTATACGCGCGATTTATAACTGACGAAACTGAAGATTTGCAGGCACAGTGCGCGGTGGCCGTGCCCGACGGAGAGAACGCCGGCGATGACCAAATCCCGGCGGCGCATCCGCGGTGCGAGGGGTGCTAAAGGGTGCGGGGACGCGGGCGGCTCGTGCGTGTGCAGGGGGGGCCGAGGGGAGGACGCACGGCGTCGTGCTCGTGCTCGACGCGCACGGCCACGGCGGACGGCCGTGCGGCCTCTCGCTCGACGGCGAGGTCACAGGGCAGGAGGAGGGAGGAGGGGGTGTCCCGGAGGACGGCGTACTCACCCTCGACGCGTGGGTGGGTTCGGCTCGGTCGGAGAAGGTCGGAGACGGCGGCAATCTTCCTCGAGGCGCGGCGGCCGGAGCTCGGGAAGACGAGGACGGCGACGGCGATTCCGGGCGGCCCGCGGCGATTCCTCGCACGAGGACGTAGAGGACGACGGGGCGGAGCGGGAGGAGGTCTCCATTTGGCTCGGGGTGGCGCCTAACGCCGGCGAGGCGCGACGGCGAGCTCGGGCGGTTCGGCCGTGGGGAAGAAAATGAGGAAGAGAGAGCCGGGAAGCAGGGGAGCGTCTCGGGGGTTCTTATCGCGCAGGGGAGAGGAGGGGGGTCCGGCAGGGGACGCTTGGGAGATGGCACGGCGGGAGGCGCACGTCGCCGTGCCGTCCGCGGACATGCCGAGCGGCGGCACGGGCGCGTGCAAAAAGGGGAGGGGGCGTGGCGCGGATGCTTGTCCAGGGAGCAGAGGAGCGAGGCGGAGAGGCGGGGGGTCCGGGCGGCGACACTGCAGCGAGGGGGGGGGGGGCCGGGCGGCGACGGCGACGCGGGGAGCACGGCGACACCGGCCACTGTCGCCATGCCTCTCTACAGAAGATGAACATTTTCTGAAAACCCCCCCTGGGCAATATTTTTCCACTTCGCAAACCAGTCCTTTTCTGCTTTTCTATTAATTCACTTAAATCCAGTAGCATTTCAAGGATTTATTTGAGGCACTAAAATATTTTAGAAAAATTTGAAAATATTCATGAGGCTTCCTATATACATGTAGAAGTTGCACAAAATTTTGTGTTGCAAAATAAAATGTTTGGAACACTTTTTGTTCATAGAGTTTGAAATATAACATTTTTCTCAAAACCCTTTTTATAATCTTTTAGAAATTTTTAAGCAAGTCCAAATATTAATTTGAACTCTTGGAACTTCCTTGACAAATATATTAACTTAAATTAGATTTTATTCTCATAAGAAAGTATTTGTTTTGAAGAAAATAGACAGTTGAGTAGGGAGTCTAATTTATTTAGATCATTTCTTTAGCTCATGATTTAAATTCCCATTTGTTGATTAATTTGAGGAGTTTGTTTCTATTCAAGTCTCACCCAACTTTGTTGTCAAGTGTGTCTTCAATTTAACACTTAAAGTATTTTGGTGTAATTATTCACCCAAGCAAATAATACAATAATCATCACCATCAAGGCCACAACATTCAAACCATAGAATTAATCATATCACCATTCAAATAATTAACAATACTTTCTTAAAAATGATCACACTTAGTTATGACAAGATGATGTTTAAAACTATCTCCACTTATAACTCAATAGTTTTCAAAAGATCTGAGAAAGGAAATATGTGGGATAATATAATTCCCACCAGTGTTAAGTTCAAATAGAGTGAAAATAAGAGTTTTATGAAGTGGGGGTGGTATACACCTGAAAAATATCAGGGTTGAGAAATAGGTAGGAGGTAGCATATAGATCCCCATATCCTTGGGAGCACATAGTTTTGGAAATGCTTTTACTTTCTCAAATACTGGATATTAGTTTTGGTTGTTGATAAATCAAAATATCATTGAAAAGGAGTTGGCCAAAATAAGAATGGAAAAGATTTATATAGAATATTTTCTTGTCATAACATGATCACCAGAGTTGAATATATTTTCACCTTGGTTGGGTCTTATATTTACTAGTCAAACCACTTAAACAACAAGTCACACAGGTTCAAACATAGCAATGGGAAGGGAAACACAATCATCAATGAAACATTTCAAAAAGTTTTTGTTGGTTCTGAATTTTGGGTCTGGTAAAAATAAGTTTTTCTTGGTTCCAAAATTTGGGATGTGACAGCACCCCCAGATAGGCCTCGCACAGGTAGGCAAAGATGGAGAGGACGAGGATGGCGTTGGGGTGTAGATGAAGAAGATGGATCTGGTAGAACTCCAGAACCGCCTCCAGGAAGGGCGAGTACGGAGGCACCAATCCGGCGAAAAGGGTGTGAAGGAAGATGGGGAAAAACCCCGCCGGACAGCGGCCGAGCTTCGCGGCCTGGATGGCGCTGGCGCCATGCTCGTTGGTCTTCCCGGCGACCAGGTGCCGAATCTTGTCCAGCGCCACCGCGTTGATGCGCTCCCCGACCAGGGCGGGGCCGAGCGCTTCCTCCCCCTGCGCGTCCGGGGGAAGCGTCGTCATCGCCGTCTTGCCTTTGGATCCTCCCATCGCCGGAGAAGGAGAAGGACGCGGAAGGACAAGGAGGAGGAAAGAGGTCGCCGGAGAAGGAAAGTTGGAAGAGCGAGAGCAGAAGGCAGAGCGCGGAAATGAGTAGTAACTGCTGCTCGGACCGGCGCGCAGGCTTTATGCCCCATCAGAGCAGTTACCAAGACGGGCGTGGTGGGACCCCCCACGACGCACGTTCTGCCGCAGAAACCGAGTCGCCGCAAACTCAGCACAGATCGACGCGTGTCTCGGGCTGGCCGGACACTTTGGGCCCACGACGCTTCGGCTACGCCTGACGGGCTTCGCCATGCCCATCATGGGCCCGGGGGCTACTGTCGGCCCAGTGGGATCCAGGGTGTGCAGAGCCCACTCTCCACAGCCCTCACACGCGACGGTATCTACGAAACGACTAAGGACCAAGCAGAACGCTTGGAGGGACCCTCGGGAGGAAAAGCCCTCGACAGGGCTGAAGGGAGCAGCGAAGGCCTGAAGAGGCCCCTCCCGAGGCTGCCCCCCTACAGGGCCTTCTCCCCCCTGGAGAGGGGTCAACGCCAATCCCTCTACAAGGCTCCCCAGGCCCTGGGGAGATGCTTCGCGACGAAGCAACCGCTGCAGAGCGCACATGGCCTCTGCAGCAGCCGCAGAGTGACGCGCGCGTCTGCGCGCGATGACGACGGCGCCGCAGTTGCCGTTCCGGTGATAAAAGGAGTCAACAAAGCTGTGTCCCCTGCGCCGGACTACGAAGCTTTCCCCTTTGCTGATAAAGCAGATGGCCGGCGCTACGCTCCAACGACGACGTCACCGTGGGCGCCCCCACGATCCCTGCGGCACCAGCTGGCCGCCCTGTGAGGACGGTGGCTTTTCTGCCACGAGGGCAGGCTTTGCGGCCATGGACCGAGTCCATGGACAGCCCGGCCGCGATGCACCCCGCTCCTCCGTTTCGTCGCCACGAGGGAAGACGAAGCCCGGGGCACCTATATAAGGAGAGGGAGCACCTCCGTAGCGGGGGATCGATCCGGCAATCGGCCAATCGCTCTGTAGCTTAGCCTAGCCCAGCAAACCCGAGGAGGAAGAAGACCTCAGCTTCCCTCCTCGAACTCGGCACCGCCGCAAGAGAGCCCTCGGCAAGCTCATTGTATTGTACCCTCTACAGCGCAATACAGACAAGCAGGAGTAGCGGTTTTACCTCCCCCTGAGGGCCGTGAACCTGGGTACGGGCCTGAGTTCATCTCTGTCGTATTGTCCCTCCTCCGGGTCAACGAGCACCGTCGCCGTGCCGGTTGAGGGTTGTTGACCAACGTGTTCAGTCCCCTTCACGAACTTCTCTTCAGAGAGTGGTTATCCCTGTTCCGTGGGAATCACACCTCGACAGATTGTGTTGTGCAGGTTCCACCTCCCTTTCCAACAAGCTGTTTTCTGGCACGATTGCCAGGGAGACCTTCATACGTGTTCTTCATCTCCTACTGGTTCGATAACCTTGGTTTCATAACTGAGGGAAGACTTGCCGCTGCACTCATCATACCTTCCTCTTGGGGTTTCCCAACAACACCACCGAGTGCATCAAGGACTTTTCTGGCACCGTTGCCGGGGAGGTGAAGGCACTTCTGTTCAGCAAATCTCTATCTCCCGCGTCAACTAAGCACCAGCAATTTTCTGGCGCCGTTGCCGGGGAGCTGAAGCACATCTGCAAGGGGAGCCTCTCACATCCCAATCTCTTTACTTTGTTTTTGTCTTGCTTAGTTAAATTTTATTTCCTGTTTTGTTTGCTATTAAATATCAAAAACACAAAAAAATTAGTTACTTGCATTTATTTACTTTGCTATTATCTTGTTTGCTTCTTATTATCAAAAACAAAAAAAAATAGCTACTTGCATTAATATTTATATTTTGGTTTGCTTTTAAATTTTGCTAAAATGACTACTGCTGAGAATACTAAGTTGTGTGACTTTACTAGCACCAACAATAATAATTTTATATGCACACCTATTGCTCCACCTGCTTCCAAAGCAGAATTCTTTGAAATTAAACATGCTTTGTTAAATCTTGTCATGAAAGAGCAATTTTCTGGTGTTAGTTCTGATGATGCTGCTGCCCATCTAAATAATTTTGTTGAACTTTCTGAAATGCAAAAATATAAGGATATAGATGGTGACATTATAAAACTGAAATTATTTCCTTTCTCCTTGAGAGGAAGAACTAAAGAATGGTTACTTTCATTGCCTAGGAATAGTATTGATTTTTGGATTAAATGCAAAGATGCTTTTATTGGAAAATACTATCCTCCTGCTAAGATCATTTCCCTAAGGAGTAGCATTATGAACTTTAAGCAATTTGATAATGAACATGTTGCTCAAGCTTGGGAAAGAATGAAATCTCTGGTTAAAAATTGCCCAACCCATGGACTGACTGCTTGGATGATCATCCAAACCTTCTATGCAGGACTAAATTTTTCTTCAAGAAATTTATTGGATTCGGCTGCTGGAGGTACTTTTATGTCCATCACTTTGGGGGCTGCAACAAAACTTCTGGACAATATGATGATTAATTATTCTGAGTGGCATACTGAAAGGACTCCTCAAGGTAAGAAGGTAAATTCTGTTGAAGAAACCTCCTCTTTGAGTGAAAAGATTGATATGATCATGTCTATGCTTGTGAATGGTAAATCTCATATGGATCCTAATAATGTTCCCTTAGCTTCTTTAGTTGCACAAGAAGAGCATGTTGATGTGAACTTCATTAAAAATAATAACTTCAAGAACAATGCCTATAGGAACAATTATGGTAATAACAACTATAAGCCCTATCCTCCTAATAATGGTAATTCTTATGGTAATTCTTATAGCAATAATAGCAATACCTCCTCTGAACTTGAAACCATGTTAAAAGATTTTATCACTACACAAACTTCCTTTAATAAAACAGTTGAGGAAAAGCTTGGGAAAATTGATATTCTTGCCTCTAAAGTTGATAGTCTTGTTATTGATGTTGATCTTTTAAAATCTAAAGTCATGCCTAATGATACTAATGAGAGTAAGACCCTTGCTAAAATTAATGTTGTCCAAGTTCGAATTGATGAAAACGTTAGGATGATGGCTCGATTGCGTGCTAGATGGGAAAGAGAGGAAGAATTAGCTAAAGATGATAATATTGTTAGAGTTTGCACCATTACTACTACTAAAAATAATGTTACTTCACATGCTAGTAAGCCTCCTACTATTAATGGTAACATAATTGGTGTTGGCAATGTTTCATCTACTTCTTCCAAAAAATTAAAATTGTCTAAAACTGCTGAAAGTATGCTTGATAAAAGTGCTGAAATTTTTAAGAACATAGGAGATAATGGTTCGGTTTGCTTTAATGATAATGATTTTGATTTTGATAATTGTAATATCTCTGAAGTTATTAAGTTCTTGCAAAAGTTAGCCACAAGTCCTAATGCTAGTACTTTAAATATGGCATTTATTACACATATTACAAATTCTCTCATTAAAGCTAGGGAAGAGAAATTAAAACTTGAAGCTTCTATCCCTAAGAAGTTAGAAGATGGTTGGGAGCCCATCATTAAGATAAAAGAGAATGAATTTGATTGCAATTCTTTGTGTGATCTTGGTACAAGTATTTCTGTTATGCCTAAGAAACTTTATGATATGTTTGACTTGCCACCTTTTGAACATTGCTATTTGGATGTTTTTCTTGCTGATAATGCTTTGAAGAAACCTTTGGGGAGAGTTAATGATGTTCTTATTATGGTTAACAATAACCTTGTCCCCGTTGATTTTATTGTCTTGGATATTGAGTGCAACCCCTCTTGTCCTATTGTTTTGGGAAGACCTTTCCTTCGCACAGTTGGTGCTATTATTGATATGAAAGAAGGAAATATAAGGTACCAATTCCCACTTAAGAAAGGTATGGAACACTTCCCTAGGAAGAAGATGAAGCTACCTTTTGATTCTATTATTCGTACAAACTATAATGTTGATGCTTCTTCTCTTGGAAATACTTGAGTTTTGCTTTCTGTGCCTAGCTCAAAGGCGTTAAAGAAAAGCGCTTATGGGAGACAACCCACTTTTTTTTATTCCTGTTATTTTATTTTCTTGAGTCAAGTAACATGCCTACCTCTGTAGAAATTCCTTTGTATCTTTATTTTATTGCATAGTTGTGCCAAGTTAAGTCTCTAGTAGAAAGTTGATGCTAGATTTGGATTTCTGCGCAGGAACAGTTTTTCTGCTGTTCACCGTTAAATTCATAACTCTTTACAGAAACGTCGGAATGACCTGATATTTTCTGAGCGTGATCCACATATATGTACATAACGTTCATTAGTTTTGAGTTTTCTGATTTGAGCAAGTTAAGTGCCTCGAAAAAATTCGTCTTTACGGACTGTTCTGTTTTCGACAGATTCTGCCATTTATTTTGCATTGGTTATTTTGCCGTTTTTTAATGGATCTTTTTGTTCCATAAAATTCCAGTGGCTGTAGCTAATGTCCAGTACCATGATAATGATTGTCTCCATGCAGAATATGAGAATTTTTGATTATGCACTAACCCTCTAATGAAGTTTACTTTGAGTTTGGTGTGGAGTAAGTTTTCAAGGATGAAGAGAGAGGATGATATGATTTGATCAAGAAGATGAAAGAGCCTAAGCTTGGGGATGCCCCCGTGGGTCACCCAAGCATATTTCAAGAAGACTCAAACGTCAAAGCTTGGGGATGCCCAAGGCATCCCCTTCTTCATCAACAACTTATCAGGTCATCTCTAGTGAAACTATATTTTAATTCCGTCACATCTTATGTGCTTTACTTGGAGCGTCTGTTTGTTTTTATTTTTGCTTTTGTTATTTTCATTCTCTGAATAAAATGGATCCTAGCATTCTTGTGTGGGAGAGAGACACGCTCCGCTTTTTCATTTGAATACTCCTATTCTTCACTTATACTTGTTGAGTATTCTTCTATAGCTACTGCAATACTTTCATCTCTTGTTTTTCATGCATCTCTTGTTAGAGTTGTTAGTTTTCTTATGTTATACTCTCTTGCTTCATTGTTAAATACTTGGAGAGTTTATGTTTTAAATAAGTTGATTGGTGTTTGGTTAAATGTGGTAGATGGTATAACTAAATGATACAAACATAATCTTGTAGATCATTAAATTGTGTCACTTGAATCATTGATGTTGTTTTGAGATATTAATATGCTTAATGGTAAAACATGATGGTTTAGTAAAGTGGAATGATTAATGGTTGGTCTAGAAAACTTGAAGCTGTGCCACACTTAAATATCCAGTTGATAGCATAATGATATATGGATTCTAATGTTAAAAACAAACGTAATGACTTTGTGTTATGCGCTACGGTCGGGGTCCCAACAGTGACTTGTTCATTTGCCACAGTCCCTCATGGAGTGATTTTCATTATGCCTTGTAAGATCATATTTCTAGTTCGAATCTTTTTGCTTGTGAGTTCTAAGCTGCGGTTTTCATGGCACTTCCACCACCATATTTGCTAGCCTCTTCGGTACTTTGCATTGCCCTTTCTCACATTGAGAGTTGGTGCATACTTCGCGGGTACATCCAAAACTCGTGGGAGATCTTCATCATGTTCTCCTACACATAAGCCAAATATCTTCCTCAAAACATCCACCATACCTACCTACTACAGCATTTCCATAGCTGTTCCGAGATATATTGCCATGCAACTTTCATCTTACATTACATGACTTGTTGTCATTTATATATTGCTTTGCATGATTCTATATAGCTGATGTGTGGTTTTACCCATGTTATGCTAGATCATTGCATATCCTGCTACACTGGCAGAGGCACCGTTTCATACACCGTGTTTTATCCATTATGAGATCCTTGTATCAAAAGTGTGTTGTCATGTTAGAATGTTTCCCCCTAAAAGTGAAAAGATCCATGGAGGCCATCGAAAAGAGAAACAAAAAAATACAAAAAAATGGAAAAAAAAGAAAGAAAGAATAAAAAGGGGGAAACATTACTACTCTTTATCCACACTTGTGCTCATGTTATAGCACCTGTAATATTCATAGTCATCATTTGTGCTCATGTTTAGCACCTTTACTCCATATGTGAGAGTTTTCATGATCTACTTGTATAACTATGTGGGGAACTTTACATTATAGAACTTGGCTTGTATATTCCAATGATGAGCCTCCTCAAAAGTGCTCTAGGTCTTCATGAGCAAGCAAGTTAGATGCACCCCCACTAGTTCCATTGGAGAGCTTTCATACACTTATAGCTCTATGTGCATCCGTTGTGTGGCAATCACTACTCCTTCCATATCTTCGATTGTAAGACTTCCTCTCGTCTAATGATCACTTTCAGCTTTGTGAGACTTTCTTCTGTTGGCCTTCCAAACCCCCATTATTATTCTTGTAGCCACAACATCCTGGTGCCAGGAATCAACGCTGAACACTTGCTTGTTTTTGAGTGAACAAATAGAGAGATGATCTTCTACGTACATATTGTTATTGCTTGACTTGATCCTTTCACAAAGTTGTCATGAGTGTTTGATTCATTAGAGGATTATATTGCTGTTCTTGAAGCTTAAATCATCTTTAATATCTACTTTGCACGGTTGATTGTTCTCTAGTACTAATTCCTTGAAAGTTTTGCTTTGTTCTTCCTACTTGTTTATTCATTACTCATTTGATATCAATATAAACTACAGCTTTTATTCATTTGATCTCAATTTACATGCATTACATTATTATATGATCAAGATTGTGTGAAAGCATGTCACTACAGAAATTATTCTTGTTATCGTTTTACCTACTCGAGGACGAGTAGAACTAAGCTTGGGGATGCTTGATACGTCTCAAACGTATCTATAATTTCTTATATTCCATGCTTATATTATACCAATTGCTACATGTTTTATATACACTTTGTGTTGTTTTATGCATTTTCTGGGACTAACCTATTAACAAGATGCCACAGTGCCAGTTCCCTGTTTTCTGCTGTTTTTTTTCCAGAAAACCACTTAAGGAAATATTCTCGGAATTGGATGATTTTTATGCCAAAGTCCCTATTTTTTCCGACACGTTTCAGAAGTCCGAAGAGGAAACGAAGAAGGGCACCGAGGCGCCGCCATCAGGTGGGGGCGCGGCTTCCCCCCTGCCGTGCCAGCACCTGATGACGTGGCCTCGGGCCTCCACCGCCTTCGTCCTTTCGCCTACAAATACCCCTCAACAATACAAGACCTAAGACCCGAACACTTTTCCACGAAACATTACGGAGCCGCCGCCGTCGTCAACCCTAGTTCGGGAGGGTTCAGAAGCTCTTCCCGGCACCCTGCCGGAGAGGGGAATCATCACCGGAGGGCTCTACATCACCATGCCCGCCTCTGGACTGATGCGTGAGTAGTTCATCCTTGGACTATGGGTCCATAGCAGTAGCTAGATGGTCGTCTTCTCCTATTGTGCCATCATGTTTAGATCTTGTGAGCTGCCTATCATGATCAAGATCATCTCTATGTAATGCTACATGTTGTGTTTGCTGGGATCCGATGGATATTGAATACTATGTCATTTGCTTCATAATATATCATGTTGTGTGTTGTTTATGATCTTGCATGCTCTCCGTTGCTAGTAGATGCTCTGGCCAAGTAGATGCTTGTGACTCCAAGAGGGGGTATTTATGCTCGATAGTGGGTTCATGTCTCTATTTAATCTGGGGTAGTGACAGCAAGCTCTAAGATTGTAGATGTACTGTTGCTACTAGGGATAAAACATTAGTACTTTGTCTAAGGATAATTGTATTACTTACATTACACACTTTGCCTAATGCAATAATCTGTTGCTTGCAACTTAATACTGAAAGGGGTGCGGACGCTAACCGGAAGGTGGATTATTAGTCATAGATGCGGTTGGAACGGTCTATGTATATTGTTGTAATGCCCAAATGAATCTCACACTAGACATCATGACATTAGTATATGCATCATTATGCAGCTCTTTATTCTGTCAATTGCCCAGCTGTAATTTGTTTACCCATATGTATGCTATTATTATTATTTATGGAGAGACACCACTAGTGAACTGTGGACCCCGGTCCTTTTCTTTAAACTGATAATACAACCAACTGCAAACTATTACTTTCCTCCTCTGCAAACATCATCCTCCACACATACGTTTAATCCTTTGTTACAGCAAGCCAGTGAGATTGACAACCTCACTGTTTCGTTGGGGCAAAGTAGTTTGATTGTGTTGTGCAGGTTCCACCTCCCTTTCCAACAAGCTGTTTTCTGGCACGATTGCCAGGGAGTCCTTCAGACGTGTTCTTCATCTCCTACTGGTTCGATAACCTTGGTTTCATAACTGAGGGAAGACTTGCCGCTGCACTCATCATACCTTCCTCTTGGGGTTTCCCAACAACACCACCAAGTGCATCACCTTGCGCCCCCCTCTTACCATCCCGAACGTGGATTTCCCGATTGCCCAATACGCGGACAACACGCTTCTTGTCCTGCAGGCTTGTCCAGTTCAGTTACTCGCTCTAAAAAACCTGCTTGCGAATATCTCGGCTGCGACTGTTCTTCAAGTAAACTACGCCAAATCCTGCCTCATGCAGATCAACAGTAACCCCACGCGACTTGCAGAGCTCGCCAATACCTTTGGTTGCGCAGTGGGGAAGCTTCCCTTCACTTACCTAGGGCTCCCGCTTGGCGATTCCAGACCAACCATCCAAGATTTAACCCCTATTGTGGATCATGTGGAACGGCGACTTAATGCGAGTGTTCAGTTCTTAGACTATGGCAGTCGCTTGACATTTATTAGCTCAGTCCTCTCGTCGCTGCCCACTCATTTTCTCTGTTCGCTCAGAGTCCACAAAGGAATCATCAAGCTTTTTGATCGAGTTCGGCGCCATTGTCTTTGGGCGAAGGAAGAGGATGCCACGATAGTTAATTCTCTAGCAGCGTGGTCCTTGGTGTGTAAACCCAAACATCAGGGTGGGTTAGGCATCATGAACATCGAGATCCAAAACACCGCTCTGCTCCTCAAACAGCTCCACAAGTTCTTCTGCAAAATTGAAACCCCTTGGGTGCAACTGGTCTGGTCTATCTATGACCCTGCGTCTCCTCGTCAAGCTCAGTCGATAAGAGGTTCCTTTTGGTGGCGCGATATCTTCAAGCTCGCTCACATTTAGAGAAGCTGCACAAGATCTCAGGTCAGAAATGGAGACACCACCCTTTTATGGAAAGATCACTGGTTGGGAAATGACCTTCTGTGTGATAAATTTCCAAGACTCTTCTCTTTTGTTATTTCCGAGGACGTTTCAGTCAAGCAGATTGGGCACATGGAGGACATGCATGCAATTTTTGCTTTGCCCCTCTCTCCCTAGGCATTTGAGGAGGTGACCCAAGTTCGAGCCTTATTGACTGGTTCGGAGTTTAACTCTCTAGAGCCTGACATCAGATCGTTCCCTTGGAATAACTAGGAATACTCGGTGGCAAAGTTCTACAAATTTCTATTCTCTGGTGTGCCAACGGATGCCTCCCTTCAAGCATGAAACTCCCCATGTACTCCATCTCTTACCCCCCGTTCACATGAAACTCCCCCCCCCCCCCCCCCCCCCCCCATGAGAAACCCCTGGTTTTTCATCACTTCACATATATATAAAATCATACAGTAAGGTTTCCCCGACGGTCCCTTTGTCCAAAAAAAATTGGGAATATTTCACAGTTTCCCTATTTTTCGGGAATTAACCCTACACTGGCAGAAAACCCTATTCTCCATATTTTGATGTTTCAGGGACCCAAATGACGTCCAAATGACCTGAGATTTCACGGGGATCATTTTTTGGAAAGAAGGAAATGTACGAGCCAAGGATCAACAGAAAAGGAAGTTTGAGGAGCAATAGAGGGGGTCCCATGCGGCCAGATTCCTTGGCCGCGTGGGAGGGGCTCTTTCCCCCCTCGTGGCTCCGATGCCGTCGATCTTCGTCTCTGTGCCTTCCAATTGACCTAAAAATGACTATAACAATAGTCTCCTGATGCCTTTCGGAAGGGAGCGCCGCAGAAACACAGAAATCACGAAACAGAGACCTGGAGCTGCAGATTGGAGGGGGAAAACTCCGGCGGGGCGCTTCCGGCGTGGTCTCCGTCTTCTCCAACGACTCCTCCACCGTCTCCATGATGAAGAAGGAGTAGGGTTTGTGAAAGTAACTTATGTATCTCTCCTCTCTTTGTGCTTCACTAATTAGCATCGTATGAGCTGCCGAACATGATTACGGTCATCTATGTAATACCTTTGTGGTGGATCTTTTTATGAGTTGATATATGTTTGAGATTGCAATAGTTTTGTTTCAGTTATGAAAGTAGATGCATATTATGCACCCTGTTCTTGTTTATGTGTTCTGATCCAACATATGTATGAGGGCGTGTGAGGGGGAACCTGTGCATTAGTTGGAGTAACGGGGGGTGGCTAGTGCGGTGAACGTGAGAGAAAGTTTCGTGATCTACTTGGGTGTTTTACCTTACTTTGTTGCCTCACTAGGGATAAACAAAAATACCTTGCTACCGGGGATGTTGGGCGTGGCCATTGCCACTTCTCCATGACTAGATCTAGCATGTTCTTATTTTAACTTCATGTCATAAAACTTAAAGCTATATTCTGATCTATCTTAATTACTAAGGTGTTATGATTTAGTTCGCATCTTGGTGGAGTATAAGAGAAAATAATAATCAAAAGATCTCTATGTTAGAACGTGATGCCCATATAATTAGTAACGTGTCATGAAACCTTTATGTTGCAATCTAATATGTCAATTCTTGTGTTTCATTATCTATCACTTTATTTAAGAGAGAGTGCATTTGTGAAACCATGAACCCAGTCCATTTTTAATCATAAGAAACATCTTTCCAACAACTTTTAAGCACATTTCATTTTCAGCCATTTAAAAATCCGAAAATACAAAAATACTTTTATTACTTGCATTCATCGTATAAAACCCAAAAACATTATCTATTATTGTTTCCATCATCCTTGCATATTTATTTACCATCATCATTGTTTTCTAACGTTGTTGCTAGAGAGATTTATCCCACTAGTCCCACGTCAACTACCACATTGTTTTCTAGCACCGTTGCATTATCGTCCACACCATCATTGCATATTTATTTCTCGTTTTGCATTTATTTTATTTCATCTCTTTGCTCACACCTTGTGCTTGACAACAACTTGGTGAGATCGAGGGCACAAAACATTTTGTTTTGTTTTGAAGGTATATCAAGAGAAGGACAAGAAGATAAATCTTCTACACACAATTCCCCGAGAGTTCGATATAAACCCCGAGTCACCCTTGTAGGGAAAACAAGTCTTCCACATCTACAAACTCTGCACTTGGAGCTCAACCTAAGTGTAGTATCTTTACGTCCATCAGGTGGAACGGCGCAAGACCATGTATTGCGTAGTGACGGCTAGGGTTTGCATCTGCCTGTATATATAGCGCGGGTCAGGTAGGATGTGGGTAGTAAGCCACGACAGAGTCGGTAACGCCCCATGATCACAGAGGAATCCGAAACGGCAAGGTAATTAACGCATCCGTTAATTACTAATCAATGACTCATTAATTTTCCCGAACTGCAAAAATATAAGCTCGGCTCGCCGAGATTCCCGCAACCCGCGGCGTGGCGCGACGCGTCTTGACGAGGCGAGGCGAGCGAGGAGGAGGAGCGTGTGTGTGGCACTCTTCTTCTCTCATTCTCTGACTAGCTCAAACTGGTACTGGAACATCCCACCATATAAAGTGGTGCAACTCACTCCCAACTAGCAGTATGGGACTAAACATTAGTGTCACGCACGCGAAACCAGCCAACTAGAATGTGCCAAGAGAATTTTGGATTTTTGTTGGGCCTTGGCCCAAATACACTAAAATTCCAGCAATATGATCCGAACTGTTGCCATCTTGTAATTCAAGCAGATTACTGACATATCCTCCTCCAGAGAATAATGGGTTTTTAAAGAATTATCCTTCTTTAATCATCATCCGACCTTAGCTTAGTTAGTAGAGCGGAGGACTGTAGTGCGTTGTAGATAAATCCTTAGGTCACTGGTTCGAATCCGGTAGGTCGGATTTTTTTCGTTTTTATATGTTTTGAGGGAATTCAATTTAGCGAGTCGACCGTGCAACCAGATGATAATTTGCTGACGTCTGAACTTTTAACTGGCAGTCTTCCATTTCATCTAGGTCAACTCGCTCGTTTTCGTTTGAGTCGAGACGCATCCGGCATCCCCATGAGAAGAAACACGGAACGGAGACGAGTTGTTTGTCGCGGAGACGCATGCCTCGTGGATGCCCGATCGCGCATGGGACAGCCGCCGGCCGGCCGGCGCCGCCCTGCCTACCTAATGTTGCCATCTATCTGATCCCACCACCGCACACAGAGGGCCTTGGTCTCACGTGGCAGTGGCACAGAAATGTCGTCTGCTGGAGGAGCTTCTGGAAACTTCCTTAGGTCAGCCGAGTGTGTCATACCCCCAGCCCCGGCCCCGGCCCCGGCCCCGGTAGTCCGGTACAGCTGTACAGCACGAACTAGGTAGGCAATGGATAGTACTGAGCGTGCCCCGGAGGATCCAGATTAGCCTTTCCGCGCACTGTCGTCGCGTCGCTTTGCCTTTTCCGCGCACTGTCGTCATGTCGCTTCCCCCGCTCTCCTCGCGTTGCTTTCTTTGACCGTGCGCATGCGGCTCGCACGTGAAGCTAGCAAAGTAGCAATCAATTATGCATGTACCTGCTAGGTAGGCAGGTAGCATATCTAGCACTTTTTTATTTACTAGGAAAGATGCCCGTGCGTTGTAACGGGAAAAAGAAATAAAATAGCTACTCCGTACCTCTTTCTAATATGATAAGCATCTAAGAAAATAAAAACAAACAGAGGACAAAGTAGGGAGCTCAATTCAATATGTTCTACAATTTCAAATATTCATGTATCGGATTTTTTCACAAACGTGGATTTCTACTATATCATTTTCCACATGGGTCTAGTCCTGGTCGGCTTTCTTTTCAAAAAAATACCCCAAAATTGATTGACCTGCGTAGAATAACGTTAGGTTTTTTATCCGGATGAGCATAAGTTAACAATAGTAATGTAACTTGACCGGTAAAATATACATATTATATATATATTGATACATTTTATCTTTGTGATAACTTGATATACCTCACATTATCTCTTGGTATACATTGAAGATCTACCTGTATGAACTTCCTCTTCTAATTCGATATATGCAGGATTCACCATCGCAATTGATTCTTTACATGATGTGTAGCGTCTAAACTCACGATTAGCTATAATTTGTTTTATTCTAACTTTTCTTTGTTCTGGCTGAATATTCGCATATTTCTTCTTTTCGCGCACATTTTTTTGTCTTCTGCTCAGGCTCTAAATCTGCATATTTCTTCCTTCATTGTGTATATTTTTTCTGCAACTGGGTTGAATCTTTAATTATTTTGTTTTCCTTATAGGATTCACGACGTCTTTTCAACTTTTCTTGTTTTCTTCGTTGGTCACCCGTGCATACCTATCTCTATCTTTTTCCCTTGTTTGCTTGCTGACATCTATGATTGTAGATTGGGTCTCAAATTACTTGCATGCATGCAAGTTTTCCATATTGTTTGAATCTGCCATCGACTGAAAAAAGAAATTGATTAGATTTTACGATACACGTATAAGGTGCAATCCATTGAGATACTCACATATTGCGAAGCTAAACTTGTCGACCAAATGATTCAGCTAGTACTACTTGGTACACACATGCAAAAGGGATTTGACTCCACCGACACGCATTCGTTGTGATTTATATTGATTCTAGAGTACATGTTGAAGTGGTACAAGGCAAACCTAGCGGGGAGCGTGGGCGGCAAACACTCGTATCCCAACGGCATGAGAGTCGACGATTACCGCGGCATGCAGTCATGAAGCCACTTGCTCCTCCGAGTTCATTGCACTGCCTATCCCAACATCGAGCGCGGAGTGCAGTCGTGTGCTGCCTCTGTTGGATGCTTTAGAAGCGTTATCGTATAGTCTGCCTATAAAGGTCTTTGGGAAGATCGCGGCTAGGTGCGACTTGAGTCGTGGCCACGAGACTTCTATGTTTCGATGGCTTGTTGGTTGCTTCTCTTCCACGCGGTTATATATGATTTGATTGGGTCTGGTAGATTATATATGGATGATATGTCTACAATACAAAGCCGTGAGCTTGGATATATGATTGAGTCGGGTTTAAAATCCGGTCCGTACCGTGGTAGGACAATAAATTGCATACATGTAAGGATTTTGTGCTATGACCTATGTGGAGTCCTGCCTACCCACGATATTCTTGTCTCTTTTTTTGAAATAACAATGTATTGTTTGTATACGGTACTACGTCATGGCCAGCACAGACTACTCTTCCGTCATATGAGCAGCTTTTTTTTTTTGCCGCAGCTATACGGCCCAATTGTATAGCCAGCGGCCCATAGAAAAATAGCCTAACTACAACGCAGAAACAGATGAAAACGCATAGATTAGTACCGCCTCGACTAACTACGGAGACGATCAGATCGCGTGTGATGCTTGACGTACGAAACCAAACCAAGCAAATTGACGGACGAAACGTACCAAATTTTGGAGGAAGAAACGTTCCTTTCTTTATTATTATATTAGGTATAGATATTCAGCACGATATGCATGCAACATTAGAGTAACTAGTAAAATGCCCGTGCGTTGCAACGGTTACAAGTAACTCAATATATGCTTTTAAACCTATATAAACATCTTATATTTCACTTTTGTTTTGGTTTGTACCATTTGAAATATTATAGGTTTTGCTTCAGGTTTAGTTCTCATGTATTGTATCTCAATCATCTTGAAAGAGAAATTAAAACTCAGCACCTAAGTTTCATGTGCATCATATTATGTAGTAGTAAGAAATATCATGCTGAATTTTTTATGAATACGATTAAATCATTCATGTTAAAGTTTACAAAAGTACAAGGGAAAAACATTACAGAAACAATATTTTTAATTCATTAAATTAGTGTCAGTGGAAAAATTCCAAGCTCCATTTTAATCATCCATGCCGTACCGCACAGGATAAATTATGTTGAAATCATATTTTCCAAATTTCATTTTACGATATCATACATATTGTAGCTCAGAGGCTAAAATGTGTTGACAGTAGGCAAACAACAGTGAAAGTATATCTCCCTCTAAAAACAACAATGAAACTACATCTTATATGTACAGCTCAGGGCAACTGGCTTCATTAAAAGACCATGGAAAAGAAATTTCATGCGATATTTTAAACTGGACATTTCAGTGTTCACAATCTGAAGCTTAGAAATAATTTAATGATGCTGGCTATCTTCTTCTATTTTTTATCTAAATGTCGACATCTAAATTTACTCAATGATCTTAAAATCTGAAGAGAAACTGGCATTAGAACTAAAAGACGTATGATGATTTCAGTAGTGTTTGTAATCACAAATTTGACAAAGCATAGCTGCCCCTTTTATATAATCAGTATTGCAAAAGAATATATTCTACCAACAAATAAGTGCATCATAGCCAACTTGTATGTCGTAGGACTTTCTGCTTTGCTCCTTTTACTTCCCTCGTTAAGACCAAAACCTCAATGAAGTTCCACACATGTAGTAGTCAGAGGATAATATCAGGCTTTCATGCGAAATGGACCAGATGTAAATCAAAAATACATGGTATCACTGGAACCTTCTAATTACATCTTATTTATTTTCGGAATGGGGAGGTTAGATGCAACCATTAGTACTGGTGCACATATGACACGACCACAAAGCAACTTGCTATTGTGTGTTGAAACTATTTCGTTTTTTAGCTAGCGGGAGCCTGCCACTCTACAGATGCTAGCAGTTGCACCAAGCGCGCAAGAGAGTTTACACCACAGACATGATTCAGAGTTTCTAACGAATAATCCATCCACTAAATGACACATTGGTTAAATAGTACAGCCAATTTTGGACAATTGAGTAGCAAACCTAAGAAAAGAACGCCACATTATGTAACAAGGGCAACCAGCTAGCTCTGCAAAATACCGAGGACAAAGCCAATAAAATTTTAAAAGCACACATGGCGCTGAACTCCCTATTATTTTAGGTGTTCCCCTCTCGAGAGGTAGTGAAGTCAACTCGGTGGTGTTGTCTTGCTGTTGAGCTTCAAAAAGAACCTGCGGCAAAACAGGCACACCAAAATAAGGATTGAATCTGACAAAAGATTGCACAAAAAGATTCAGCGAGGAGCGCAGAGCGAAACCAATCCGACATGAGGGGGAGGCGTAGAGCATTACTTGATGAGCTTATCATAGCGGCAGCTCGGGTGAGGACGCCAGGTCGTTGGACGCAGCTTCAGCTAGAACTTACGGATTCTCATAAAAAATCTGAGTAAAACAGACTCCCATCAACTCATGCTGCCAATCCCTGAAGCAGTCCAGCGCAAGCACCCCGAGCCCGTTGCACACATATCGTCGACCATAGAGTTCCAGGTTACAATGTTCCTGGCCGGCATTTCGTCGATCACCCTCTCGGCGTCATCCACTATGCATAGCCTGGCGTAGAACGCGAGGAGCGAATTGCCCTTGTAGATGTCGGCGGCCGTCACGCCGAGCCTGACCTACCGAGTGCAGGGCCCGGCCGACCTAGAGGTCACCGAGCCGCTCGTAGCACTTGACGCCGACGGGGAAGGTGAAGTGATCGGGGTGTGCGCCGGCAGCCAGGATGGCGCGGTAGGCGGCCAGCACGCCGGATGGGAGGCTCGCGTTAGCGAGGGTCCGGAGGGTGGCACCTGTGAAGCGGATCGAAGAACGTGGGGGGAGATAGGGGCGGTGCTGGAGGATGGGTGTGCGGCGCCGTTGCCAGCCAACGTGGGGGCGACGTGTGCGGCGTCCTGTAACTTGCTCCCTCGATCCACACCCGCGAGCTGTGAGAGATGAGGACGATGCTCCCTTGATCCACAGCGGAAATGTCTGGGAAGAGCGATGGAAGCGTGGGTGGCAGGGGCGGCGACGTGCGGCGGTCGGCGGAGGCCGGAAGGAGGACGGTGGGCGCAGCGGTAAGCCCAGCTTCGTGGGAATTGGGGAAGCCCATCAGATAAACTTACACGTTATTTTACTTCGCGGTGGCAATCTGAGTAAATATGTGATTTTAAGCCAGGGCAAATTTGTAAACTCATGACGGACGACACAAGAAGCCTTAGTGCCTTTATTATTAGGGGTATAGATATAGATTATATGCATCCACGGTTGTATTTGCTACCTCCACGGTTAAATACATTTATATTTTTATGGTATTTGAAAGTATTTGCAACAAAAAAATTATTGTAGCAAAAAAATTATTGTAGCACTTTTTTTTGCTATGGAGAAAAAAGTTTAATAGGAATTTTATTTTGCTATTGTACCACCTCACGTAGCAAAAATTTGTGCTATTGTAGCATCTCACGTGGGAAAATGATTCTACAGAGCAGAAAGTTTTATTTGTAGCAATTTTTCTCTAGTGAAGCAAAATTCATGGCACAAAAATGTTTCTACGTAGCAAAAAGTTTTATTTGTAGCAATTTGTTTTAAATTGTAGCAACTTCAACAAGAGCGTCGCAGCAACACCATTATAGACGCTTGCAGCAACATCGCGAGACGTCGGTAGCATCATCCGCTCGTAGCGTCATCGATTCGTTAGTACCAACGGCACACGACACTAATAGCATCGCCGCATGCCGTCGGAAGCAACATCGTGCATAGGTAGGAATGCCTCAAATTCCACAAAATGTTTCTATGAGTGCATCGTGCATCGGTATGACTGTGGTAGCATCACCGCCTTGCAGCACTCCATGGTAGCTTAGTCGTCCGCGCACGTTAATATCATCCGCCCAAGGTAGCATCTTCCTTCATGCACGGTAGCATGTCGTCCGCCCCAAGGTAGCATCCCTGTCCCAAAAAATCCTTTGTTGGCGAGTTATGAAGCAAATCCCTCGCTGACGAACACGTCGGAAGCAAAAAAAATTATGCTAATGTAGCAAACAAAATATGACTATGAAGCAAACCCCTCGTTGGCGAGTTCGCCTGAAGCAAAAAAAAATGCTATTGTAGCAAACAAAATATGATTATGAAGCAAATCCCTAGCTGACGAACACGTTAGAAGCAAAAAAAATTGTGCTAATGTAGCAAACAAAATATGATTATGAAACAAATCCCTCGTTGGCGAGTTCGCCTGAAGCAAAAAAAATTATGCTATTGTAGCAAACAAAATATGATTATGAAACAAATTACTCGCTGTCGATGTGTGATTCCCACGGAACAGGGATAACCACTCTCGGGAGAGAAGTTCGTGCGGGGGACTGAACACGTTGGTCAACAACCCTCAACCGACCCGGCGACGGTGCTCGTCGTGCCTGTAGAGGGTCAGCACGACAGTGATGGACACAGGCCCGTACCCAGGTTCACGGCCCTCCGGGAGAGGTAAAACCGCTACTCCTGCTTGTCTGAATTGCTCTGTAGGGGGTACAGTACAAGGAGCTTGCCGAGGGCTCGGTTGCGGCAGCGCAGAGCTCAAAGAGGGAAGCTGAGGTTCTCCCTCCTCAAGTCTGCTAAGCTAGGCTAAGCTATGATGCCAGGGGTCGATTGATCGATCGATCGGCCGTCCCTTGCTACGGAGGTGCTCCCTCTCCTTATATAGGCGCCCCGGGCCTCATCCCTGCGTGCTGCGCAGTGGAAGGGTTCCCACATGGCGACGAAATGGTGGAGAGGGGTGCACCGCCGCTGGGTTGTCCATGGACTCGGTCCATGGTCGTAAAGCCTGCCTTCATGACAGAAAAGCCGCCGTCTTCGCTGGGTTGCCAGCTGGTGCAGCAGCGATCGTGGGGGTGCCCACGGTGACGTCGTCCTTGGAGCGTAGCGCCGGCCAATTTCTTTATCACCAAAGAGGAAACCCTCGTAAGCCGGCGCAGGGGACACAGCTTTGTTGACTCCTTTAATCACCAAAACGGCAACTGCGGCGCCGTCGTCATCGCGCGCAGACGCGCGCGTCACTCTGCGGCGCAGCAGTGGCCATGTGCGCCTTGCAGTGGTTCCTTCGGAGCGAAGTATCTCCACAGGGCTGGGGCGGCCTGTGGAGGGATTGGTGTTGACCCCTCTCCAGGGGAGAGGGCCCTGTAGAGGAGCAGCCTCGGGAGGGGCCTCGTCAGGCCTTCGCTGCCCTCTTCAGCCCTCTCGAGGGTCTCTACAAGCGTTTTGCTCGGTCCTTAGCCGTTTCATCGACTCTGTCGCGTGTGAGGGCTGTGGAGAGTGGGCTCTGCACACCCTGGATCCCACTGGGCCGACAGTAGCCCCCGGGCCCATGACGGCCAGGACGAGGCCCATCGGGTCCAGACGAAGCGTCGTGGGTCCAATATGTCCGGCCGGCCCGTGACACGCGTCGCCCGGAGATGAACTTGCGGCGACTGGGTTGTCCGGTAGAAACGTGCGTCGTGGGGGGTCCCACCACGATCACCACGACCGCGCCTTGGTAACTGTCCAAATGCGGTATAAAGCTGCGCGCCGGTCTGAACCGCAGTCATTACTCACTTCTGCGCTCCGCCGTCAGCTCTTGCTCTCCCAACTCTTCTTCTCCGGCGAACTCTTTCCTCCTCCTTCTCCTTGTCCTTCCGCGCCCTTCTTCTTCTCCGGCAATGGGAGGACCCAAAGGCAAGGCGGCAATGACCACGCTCCCCTCCGATGCGCAGGGCGAAGAAGCTCTTGGCCCCGCTCTGATTGGGGTGCACGTCGATGCGGCGGCGCTGGACAAGATCCAGCACCTGGTCGCCGGGAGGACCAATGAGCACGGCGCCAGCGCCATCCAGTCCGCGAGGCACGGCCGCCTTCCGGCGGGGTTTTTCCCCATCTTCCTCCACACTCTCTTCGCCGGATTGGTGCCTCCGTATTCACCTTTCCTCGAGGCCGTCCTGGAGTTCTACCAGATCCACCTTCTCCACCTACACCCCAACGCCATCCTCGTGCTCTCCATCTTCGCCTATCTGTGCGAGGCGTATCTGGGGGTGCAACCCTCGGTGGCCCTCTTCCGGAGCTTCTACGCGCTCCGGAACACCGCGAAGGCCGAGCGGACGGGGTGCGTGTCCATCCGCATCGCGGACGGCATGGGGGACGTCTACATCCCCATGTCGTGGAGCAACGAGAAGCCCGTCACGGCGGTGTCGAAGAAGGTGGACGACTTCAGGCAGAAGTGGTTCCTCATCGGCGTCAAGTCGCAGAGCTCCTTCCTCGAGGTCCCGGAGGCGCCGCCCGTGAAGAACACCCATTGGGGGAAGCAGGCCTTCCAGGGCCCGAAGATAGGAAGCCTCGTGGCGCGCATGAGGACGCTTCGGGAGAACGGCCTCACCGGCCAGATGATCGCGGAGGACTTCGTGCGCCGCCGCATCGCTCCTCTACAGGCGCACAAGAAGCCGATGTGGATGTACTCGGGCCCCTCCGACCTGATGCGACTCCACCCCTGCGACCACCGCTCCGCCGTCGTCGAGACCATCATGGGCGGCCTCTTCATCAACCCCGACGTGTCCGTGGCGGTTGCGGCGGAGCTGAGGCCTCTTCATCAGATGAACCTGGCTCCGCACCTGGCGATTCTGGAGCGGATGCCCACCTTCACCCCGCTAGGCCTGGCGGGGGAAGAGGAAGAAGACGGGCCCATGCCTGTGGCGAGGGGACATGACGCTGCGGAGTCGCCGTACGCGTCCGACGCCAAGCAGGGCGACGCTGCGGCCGGGGCCATTCCCTCTGCAGGCGGGGCGAGCTCGTCAAGGGCCTCGCCCCCTCCTGAGGAGGTCTTCGAGCTCTCCTCCAGAGACGATGAGGAGGCCGAGGCGGGGCGACAGGAGCCCCGAACCAAGGCGGCCCACGACAGGCCTGCCGGGGAGCCCCCAAGCGCTTCCCTCAAGAGGAAAGCTGAGGCGGCTCCGGGGGGATCCGGAGTCCGGGCCACGCCTTCTTGGCGTTCGTCCGGCATGGCGTGGGTTGACACCCGCGCCCAGAAGACAGGGTAAGTGTTTCTGGTTTTGTTTTCCTCCTTCGGTCTTTGCTTGTTTGCTCCCTCTGACAGGTTTTCTTGTTCTCTGCCAGCGACCCGGCGCCTGCGAAGCGCCGCAGGCTCCGCAAGGCTGCGGACGTGAAGAAGGCCGTTCCGGAGGCCGCGCCAGAGGCCGCGGCAGAAGAGGCCGCGGCAGATGAGGCCTCGAGGCCTGGGGAGGAGATTCCTACAGGCCCTCAGGAGGACCGGCCTCAGGCGGGGGCACACGTGCCGCCTCCGGAGGAGGAGCGTGCGGAGGAGCGGATGGAGAGAGTGCTCACTCCGCCTCGCGCTGCAACTCCCCCAGCGCAGCCGGAGGTGCCGGTCCCGAGCCCGCCTAAGTCCAGCGGAGAGGACCGTCCGCCATCCCCGCCAAACACTACGACGGAGGAGGAGGCAGCGGCGATGCGGCAGACCTTTTCTGCCCCGGGAACAAATGAGGAGGTGCCGCCCGAGCGGGGCGACACCGGAGCGCTGAGCGTGGGCGCCGAGGCGGAGGATCTGCCGCCAAGCCCCCAGGCTCACACGGAGGCTCCTTCCTCCAAGCTTGACACAGGCGCAGGGCCTTCCGCGCCCCGCAGGACTTCCCAGGCCCTATCTCTCAGTGGCTGGGACTGGAGTAGGGGGCGACGCGACGTCGCCTTCCACCTGGGGAGAGAGTCGCTGGAGGGCCTGGAGGCCCACCTCACTCTCGAGGACAGGAAGCTCGCCCAGCAGCGGGACGAGCTTGCGGGGGCCTGGGCCGCTCTCCACGTGGATGTGGAGGCTCGCAGGCAGAGCGACCAGGCTCTGCAGGCGGATCGCGAGGAGGCGCTGCGGTTTGCCAAGGAGGTGCGCGGAGGATCTGGCCGCGGCAAGGGCAGAGCGCGAAGCGGCGGAGCGCTCGCTGGCGGACAAACACCGCGAGCTCGCGCAGCTCGAAGCCAAGATCATCGCCGACTCCGAGATTGTGCGGACCAGCCTGGAGGGGATCCGCACGAGCTTGGAGGCCAGGGGACAGAGCCTGGGCGAGCGCGAGGAGGACGTGCGCCGCCACGACGAGCAGCTGGCTCTGCGGGAGCAGGAGCTGTCGGGGCAGCGCGCTGCCCTCGAGGCCCGTGAAGAGAGCCTGGCTGCGGCGCTCAGCAAGCACGAGCTTGAAGTGTCCACCCACAAGAAGGGCGTGGAACGCTTCAACGCTAGGTTTGCCCAGCGGAAGGAGGAGGCGGCGAAGATGCTTGAGGAGCGGGAGAAGGCGTACCGCACCGCCATCTCTCGCGACTACAGCGAGAAGTTCACCAAGCAGGAGAGCCGCTTCAAGAAGAAGCTCGGCGAGAGCGGCGCCCGGATCCACCAGCTCGAGAAGTTGAACGCTACCCTCGTCGCCAAGGTGAAGCGCGAAGCGGATCGCCGCCGCGTCGCTGAGGAGGCCCGCAAGCGCACGGAGCAGGACCTCGCCTCCCTCATGGCCGACATGGAGGAGATGAACCAGCAGGTGGGCCCCGCTGTGGAGAAGGCGGTGGAGGCGGTCGAGAGCGCCAAGGCGGCGCAGGTGCTGTCGCAGCAGCGGGAGCGCATGTTCCAGTCCTTGGTGGGCCGGGGCCGCGAGCTCGCCGCGAAGCTGGGAGTGGATGCGCCGGCCGTTCCCCTTCAAGGCAACTCCGACGCCGCCACCTACCTCATGTACTTCGAGCAGCTCTTCTCAGCGCTCGAGGGCCCTGCCGCCGAGCTCCGCGACGTCGTCGATGAGGAGTGCCGCCAGCTCCTGGCGGTGGCGGTCGACCGCATCTTCACCAATCTCCAGCACCTCCAGCCGGGCTTCGACTTCACCACGGTGACCGAGCCTCTCGAGGGGGAGAGAGGGTGGAAGATCTCCAACTCCATCCGCGACCAGGTCGACGACTTCTGCAGCCGCTTCAAGTGGGCTGCAGCGGAGGATGCTGGCGGCGAGGAGGGCGACGAAGAGGAGGGCGAGCCAGAAGGAGAAGAGTCTGAGGAGGACGATGGCGAGGCCTCTGCCTGACTTCTTCCTGCAATGCAACGCTTCTAGCGCCGTAGGGATGTTTGTTTTAAAGACTTTTGCTTTGCAGTTTGTAATATACTTCGTATTTTTAAGCATGTGCTGCTAAGTCTGTGTGTGTGCCCCTCGAGGGCCTTTTGCTTTACTTCCATGTCTTTTTCGCTCTGCGTCGCTAGGACCCTTCTCCTCGCGCTATGACTCCGCCGCTGCGGTATGCTCGAGCAATGACTCGGCAAGGCCGGGGGGAGTTTAAGGCTTAGAGAGGTAGGAGCCCTCGAGTCGCGATGCTCAGGGCCCCCCTTTGATGCGCAAGCAGTCCATGGAGAGTGAGGGAAAAAGGATGCTCGAGGGACGCAGAGTGCTCGTGAGAGAGACGCAGAGATTCTCCTGGTGTGAGCAGGGAACTTAGCTTCGCGAGGCTTTTCGCCCTGCGTAGGACTCCTCTGGCGATGCCTTTCCCTTCGGGGGCCGAGTTTTTCCTCCACAGGTCTAGAGAGGCTCTCGTTCCCTGTGGACGTTAGAGAGGCGAACCAAAACGCTAGAGCATGGCAGTAAGGACTCATGCGCGCTTATAGGTTTCCTCATGGGTGCCTCGCGAGGAGAGAGAGTACCAAGGTCCTTTGGAGAGGTGGCGTGTATCCGGGAGCATGCCCTTTAGCCAGAGCTCAGGGTCCCTTGGATTTTGCAGTGCTGCTGGGGTGCTCTTGGGCACAGGCACCGTACTCAGCCCCCGCTCACGAGGTGCGCATGGGAAGAATATAAGCGCACATGTGAAAGTAAATGACGAAGGTAAAACTTGCCATCGAAATATTACACAGCGGCGCCTCAGCGCTGAGTTCACTTAGGAACGAAATGGCGTCATAGCGCATAGTTCACTTGGAACGAAATGGCGCCGGAGCGCTAAGTTCACATGGAACGAAAGTGGCGCCGGAGCGCAATGTTCACTTGGGAACGAAATCGGTTCATTACACTTGGGTTTGCCAAGCTAACGTTCCTTCCATGTCGAGGCATGGGGACCACCCATTAGTGGCAGAGGTTCACTGCGGCCTGCGGGGGCTCATTGGTAGGAGAGCTCGGAGGGCTGACCCTCGGGAGAAGCTTGGAGAAGCTTGGAGGTGAAGCCGTGAGCTTCCCTCTAGAGACAAAAAATGCCTGGCGTGACAATGATCACGGGTAGAACTTGCGTAGGTGTGCAATGTTCCACGGGTTCTTGACAGGAATGCCGTCTTCCGTCTCGAGGCGTACCGCGCCAGGCCTGGCGATGTGGGAGACCTTGTAGGGGCCTTCCCACATCGGCGAGAGCTTGTGGAGGCCTTCTCTGGAGAGGATTCGCCTGAGGACGAGATCGCCTGCCTTAAGAGTGCGTGAGCGCACGTGGCGGCTGTGGTAGCATCGCAGATCTTGCTGGTACTTTGCCGCTCTGAGGGCGGCACGGCGGCGCAGGCCCTCGAGGAACAGCAGGTCGTCGTTGTGGAGGCCCTCTTGGGTGTCCTCGTTGAAGGCAAGGACCCGTGGGGATCCATGCTTGATTTCTGCGGGGAGGACAGCTTCAGCTCCGTAGACAAGGGCGAACGGCGTTTCGCCCGTAGGCCTTGAAGCGGTTGTGCGCATGGACCAGAGCACAGATGGGAGCTCATCGATCCAGCCCTTGCCGTGACCCTTGAGGATGTTGAAGCTTCTGGTCTTGAGGCCCTTGAGGACTTCTGCGTTCGCTCGCTCGGCTTGACCGTTGCTGCGTGGATGAGCCACCGAGGCGAAGCAGATCTTGACACCGAGCTTTTCACAGTAGGCTCGGAAGATGCCGCTGGTGAATTGCGAGCCATTGTCGGTGATGATGCGATTTGGCACTCCGAAGCGGCAGACCAAGCTCCTGATGAATTTCACCGCGGCTCCGGCTGGTATGGTGCGCACTGGCTCAACCTCGGCCCACTTGGTGAACTTGTCAACGGCCACGAAGAGGAAGCGGTATCCCCCCTGCGACTTTGGGAAGGGGCCCAGGATGTCCAGCCCCCAGACCGCGAACGGCCAGGAGAGCTGGATGGTCTGGAGCCCCAGCGCCGGCTGGTGAATTTGCTTGGCGTGGTACTGGCAGGCGTCGCAAGCTTGGACGATGGTGACCGCATCTTGAAGCACTTGTGGCCAGTAGAATCCGCTCCTGAAGACCTTGCCCATGAGGGTGCGCGCACACGAGTGGTGGCCGCACTCCCCGCTATGGATGTCCTTGATCAGCGTTCGGCCTTCGTCGGGAGGGACGCATTTGAGCGCGATGCCATTCGGGCGCTTGCGATATAGGTCTCCCTCGAGGATGCAGTAGGATTTCTCTTGTCGAGCGATCCACTCTGCTTCCGCATCTTCCTCAGGGAGGATCCCCTTCGCCAAGTAATCCTTGAGCTCGTCAATCCAGCCTGTGTCTTGGTGGGCTGCCGTCAGCAACAGACGCTCCCCGTTGTGGGGACCACAGTCGGGTGCCCCAGCGATAGGAGCTTGTGGGAGTGCTTCGTCTGTGCTTGCGGCTGTAGCCTCTCGAGGCTGCTTGATGGATGCCTTGGCGAGCCTTTCTTCAAAGACGCCGGCCTGCTGGGGTTGCCTTCTCGAGGCTCGCTTGGCGATGTCGTCAGCCTCCTAGTTTTCTTTCCTCGGGATATGCATAAGCTCCATGCCCCTGAAGTGCTTCTCGAGCTTGCGGACCTCTTCAAGGTATGCGGCCATGTGGTCGTCTTTAGGCGTGTAGCTTTTGTTGGAGAAGTTGACGAGCAACTGGGAGTCGCCCTTGACGAGTAGGTGCTTGACGCCTAGAGCGATGGCGGCCCTTAAGCCGGCGAGGAGGCCCTCGTATTCAGCGATGTTGTTGGAGATCTTGTCAATCGTGAAGCACAGCTGGACAGCGTAGTAGAGCTTGTCGCCCTTGGGCGAGGTCAAGACGACGCCTGCCCCGCCATTGCGGCAGGCAAAGGCTCCGTCGAAGTGCATGGTCCAGTGGCTGGGCATTATGTCTCCGGAGGGCTCGGCCTCTTCTCCCCGAGGCTCTTCAGGGCTTGGGTCAGTCCATTCTGCGACGAAGTCTGCCAGCGCTCATCCCTTGATGACTCTTGTGGTGTCGAAGCGCAAGTTGAATGGCTGCAGCTCTATATTCCAACCCGCGACACGGTCTGTGGCGTTGGGATTGCGCAGGATCTACTCCAGGGGGAAGGAAGTGACCACCGTGATGGGGTGGCCCTGGAAGTAATGTCTCAGCTTCCTGGAGGCGATGAGGAGAGCGACGAGAAGCTTCTACTGCATTGGGTACCGCTCCCGAGCATCCCGCAGTACCGTACTGACAAAGTACACGGGGTGCTCGACAAGGGCTGTCGAGGGAGGTGCAGCGTCGGCTCTCTGTGGAGGCTCCTCAGGGCCCTTGTCGAGATTGGCCTGTGGAGGGGTCTCGGCAAGGGTGTTGGGAGCAGATTCGACTTGAGGCTGTGGGCCTGGCAGCGGGTCTGTGGAGACTGCTCCTTTGCCGAGATCGTTGTCGGGCGGCTTTGGGCTTGGAGTGGCAGCGCTCTTCTTGGGGAGGACTGGCTCTTCCCTCTCGACCACCAGGACAGCGCTTGCGGTCTGAGGAGTGGCTGATAGGTACAGCTTCAGATGTTCGCCTGTCCTGGGGGCCACCATGACTGGTGGGCTGGCCAAATATCTTTTCAGGTCTTAGAAAGCCTTGTCCGCCTCGGGGGTCCACTTGAATGTGCCGGATCTCTTCATGATCTTGAAGAATGGCAGGGCTCTCTCGCCGAACTTAGAGATGAAGCGGCCCAGGCTAGCCATACAGCCTGCTAGGCGCTGCATGTCCTTGAGTCGACGAGGAGGCTGCATCCCTTCTATGGCCTTGATCTTGTCAGGGTTTGCTTCTATGCCGCGGTGGGACACGAGGAATCCGAGGAGTTTGCCTGAAGGCACCCCGAAGACGCACTTGGCGGGGTTCAGCTTGATGTTCACCTTGCGCAGGCTGGCAAAGGTTTCCTCGAGATCCTTCAAGAGGGTATCTCCCTCGCGAGACTTGACCACGATGTCGTCGACATATGCCTCTGCATTTCTGCCCATCTGTGCCCCCAAGGCTATTCTCATGAGCCTCTGGAAAGTGGCGCCGGCGTTCTTCAGGCCAAAGGGCATGCAAGTGTAGCAATACACACCACAAGGGGTGAGGAATGCTGTCTTCTCCTCGTCCTCTTTAGCCATTTTGATCTGGTGATAACCAGAGAAGGCGTCCAGAAAACAGAGGAGGTCGCAGCCGGCGGTGGAATCCACGATCTGGTCTATCCTCGGCATGGGGTATGGGTCCTTGGGGCAGGATTTATTGACGTCGGTGTAGTCGATGCAGAGTCGGCCTCCTCCAGCGGGTTTAGGGACAACCACGCCGTTGGAGAGCCAAGTGGGGTGCGCGACTTCGCGGACGACATTTGCCGCTTTTAGCTTCTCTACTTCCTTGACGATGAAAGCTTGCTTCTCGGGGGCTTGCTTGCGTGCTTTTTGCTTGACGGGGCGTGCGTCTGGACACACGGCTAAGTGGTGCTCGATCACCTCCCTTGGTACACCGGACATGTCTGACGGAGTCCATGCGAACATGTCAGAGTTTGCCCGAAGGAAGGCGACGAGCGCGCTTTCCTATTTGGGAGGCAGGGCAGCGCCTATGGTGACGCTGGCCCCTGTCTCCCCAGCCCCCGAGGCACTGGTGCCCAGCGACACCCTCTTCGTGGAAGCTTGCTCCTTAGAGAACATCTGCTTCTTCTTCTGAGGCCTCTCGAGAGGTTCCATGTCCTCGTCAGCCGGAAACGCCATGGCAGCTGCCTTGTAGGCGCTCTCGACAGCGCGCGTGGCATCCTGGATATGACCATGGATGGCAATGGTGCCAGCGCTGCCGGGGATCTTGACCATGTTGTAGGCGTGATGCGTGACGGCCATGAACTTCGCGAGGGCGGGGTAGCCGAGGATGGCGTTGTACGGCAGGCCAATGTGTGCGACGTCGAAGTCGATCAGCTCGGTGCGGTAGTTCTTCTGCGTGCCGAAGGTGACGGCCAGCCGGACCTGCCCCAGAGGTTCGATTGAACCGCTGGTGACCCCTGTGAATGGCCTGGAGGGCATGAGCCACTCGTAAGGCACCTGGAGAGTCTCGAAGGTCTCGACAGAGATGACGTTCAGGCCTGCTCCCCCATCGATGAGCGTCTTGGAGACGGTGATGTTGTTGATGGTGGGGGAGCAGACCAGGGGGAGAGTTCCAACAGTCTTGGTCGACTTGGGGTGGTCCTTGGCGTCGAAGGCGATGTTGTACTGGGACCACTTGAGGGGCCTGGAGGTCTCGGTGCTCGGGAGCGCGGCATTGTGCTCGCGGGCGAACTGCTTGAACTGGTTGTTCGACTTGGGCGCCTGGGCTCCTCCGAGGATGCAGGCCATGGCCCCCCTTGGGGCTTGGTAGCCTCCATCTTCCTAGTCAGGGAGGTTGTTGTTCTTCTCAGCGGCGTTGGCTTGAGTGCCTGGCGGCTTCTGATAGCCGCCACCGCGTCGGCCTCTACCGTCCCTACGGTAGCCACGGCCTCTGCCGCGGCTCCCATTGCCTTCTTCGCGCCCGCGCTCTCGGCTCAACCTCTTGAGGTCGTAGCAGTCGTCTGTGGCGTGGCCGCGCCTGTTGTGGTAGACGCAGAACGGACGTTTGTCCGCTTCCTTGTCGCCAGGCTCAGGAGAGCCTCTGCGGGCGCTTTTGGCGGCTGGCTCTGCTGCCAGGACAGCGGTGGTCTTGCGCTTGGTCTCCTCACGCTTCTTGTGGCTCTTGGATCCCTCAGCCAGGTCGTCCGTCCACTGGCTCATCTTGACGAAGAGGAGTCCCTCTTCAGCCTTGGCGCACTTGTCAGCGAGGTCGAACAGCTTCACCACAGAGGTGAGCTTGTCGTGGATGCCCAGCTTCTCGAGCATCCGGCGATTTGTGACGCCCTCCCTGAAGGCGGCGATGACTTGCGTGTCGGGGATGTTCGGGATCTTGTTGCGCACCTGGCTGAAGCGCTGGATGTACTTGCGGAGAGTTTCATCCTTCTTCTGCACCACAGCGCGCAGGTCGTTGTGGGTGAGCGCGCGCTCGTAGGTGCCCTTGAAGTTGGCAATGAACTGCCTGCAGAGCTCCTCCCACGAGTCGATGGAGTCCTCAGGCAAGTTGAGGAGCCACGACAGCGCGGAGTCCCTGAGGGCGTGGGAGAACCAGTTGGCCATGACTTTGTCGTCTCCTCCTGCAGCCTGGATAGAGGTGGTGTAGAGATGCACGAACTCGATGGGGTTGCTTGACCCGTCGTAGCCCTTGGGGAGGGCTGGCCTGAACTTCTGCGGCCATACCACGCGGCGCAGGGCGCGGGTGAAGGCCATGCAGCCGGTGGCGTATGTGGCGGTGCCGCCCTGGAGAGCCCTGCGGTTCTGCTGCCCCGCCTGGCCGATTTCGTCGACAAGGCGGTTCTGGAGGTCTCTCCGGCGTTCCATCCCCACGCGCGCGTCTGGCGCGGCGCGCTGCACGATTTGGCAATCGCGCGGCGAGGAGGCGTGAGATGGAGCCCTCTGGGCTGCGGCCGGAGGTGGTCCTGGCGGCGGTGGAGGCGCATCCGGCGCGGCTGTTCCAGCGCGGGAGTGGTGAACGAGGGAGTGAGCCGGAGCGGGGCGCGTAGTCGCGACGTCGACGAGGTGGTGGAGGCGGTCCAGCCACTGGTCGTGAGCCTCCGCGCTTGGTCGGTAGCGGAGGAGCTCCTGGGCCATGAGCAACGCGGTGTGCGGCGTGGGCTCTGGGCGTCCCTGAGAAGACGCGCTCTGGCGCCGAGACGGATGCGAAGACTCAGCATCGTCGTGGTGCTCAGGGGAGGTGTCCCTGTCGCCGCGGTGGTCGCCGCCACGGTGCTCCTCGCTCTCAGGTTCCTCCACGTGCGGGCCGGTGTTGGCGCGCTCCGTCGTGCGAGGACGGCCGCGGCGGCCGCGGGTGGTGGCGGTGCCAGGCTCGGTATGAGCCCTGTCAACTGCGCGCCTGTTGGCGCGCGTCGCGCGGGTGTCCGTCATGGCGCGGAGGCCGGCTGGAGGTTGAAGACGCGCCTCAGTCCCCTACCTGGCGCGCCAAATGTCGATGTGTGATTCCCACGGAACAGGGATAACCACTCTCGGGAGAGAAGTTCGTGCGGGGGACTGAACACGTTGGTCAACAACCCTCAACCGACCCGGCGACGGTGCTCGTCGTGCCTGTAGAGGGTCAGCATGACAGTGATGGACACAGGCCCATACCCAGGTTCACGGCCCTCCGGGGGAGGTAAAACCGCTACTCCTGCTTGTCTGAATTGCTCTGTAGGGGGTACAGTACAAGGAGCTTGCCGAGGGCTCGGTTGCGGCAGCGCAGAGCTCAAAGAGGGAAGCTGAGGTTCTCCCTCCTCAAGTCTGCTAAGCTAGGCTAAGCTATGATGCCAGGGGTTGATTGATCGATCGATCGGCCGTCCCTTGCTACGGAGGTGCTCCCTCTCCTTATATAGGCGCCCCGGGCCTCATCCCTGCGTGCTGCGCAGTGGAAGGGTTCCCACATGGCGACGAAACGGTGGAGAGGGGTGCACCGCCGCTGGGTTGTCCATGGACTCGGTCCATGGTCGTAAAGCCTGCCTTCATGACAGAAAAGCCGCCGTCTTCGCTGGGTTGCCAGCTGGTGCAGTAGCGATCGTGGGGGTTCCCACGGTGACGTCGTCCTTGGAGCGTAGCGCCGGCCAACTGCTTTATCACCAAAGAGGAAACCCTCGTAAGCCGGCGCAGGGGACACAGCTTTGTTGTCTCCTTTAATCACCAAAACGGCAACTGCGGCGCCGTCGTCATCGCGCGCAGACATGCGCGTCACTCTGCGGCGCGGCAGTGGCCATGTGCGCCTTGCAGTGGTTCCTACGGAGCGAAGTATCTCCACAGGGCTGGGGCGGCCTGTGGAGGGATTGGTGTTGACCCCTCTCCAGGGGAGAGGGCCCTGTAGAGGAGCAGCCTCGGGAGGGGCCTCGTCAGGTCTTCGCTGCCCTCTTCAGCCCTCTCGAGGGTTTTTCCTCTCGAGGGTCTCTACAAGCGTTTTGCTCGGTCCTTAGCCGTTTCATCGACTCTGTCGCGTGTGAGGGCTGTGGAGAGTGGGCTCTGCACACCCTGGATCCCACTGGGCCGACACTCGCTAACGAACACGTCAGAAGCAAAAACAATTGTGCTAATGTAGCAAACAAAATATGATTATGAAACAAATCCCTCGATTGGCGAGTTCGCCTGAAGCAAAAAAAAATATGTATTGTAGCAAACAAAATATGATTATGAAGCAAATTTCTCGCCGGAAGCAAAATCCACTGTTGGTAGCACAACATGGATGATTCGTGGTAACATCTTCCTCTAGAGCTTCGGCGAGGCATAGCCCGCTCAAACCATCATAGATGCTTTACGGAGCAAAACCCGAGCGCATAACATTGTTGCGTTTCATCGGTATCAACGTCGCGCGCCTTCAGTAGCATCGTCGGCTCATCGATAGCAATGTCATATATCGTCACTAGCATCGTCAGCTTGTCGGTAGCAACACCACCTAAATATAATAGAAAAACAATTGTTATATTGCAGCAAGTCTGATCTCGCCGGAAACCCTTGTAGCAAAATTTCTTTCAAACACTATGCCGATTTGCATAAAAAGACGAAAAATTCTGCTTCAAACCATACAGAAATTTCTCCTTTCTATGATGCAAAAATAATGTCTCCTTTCCATAATGCAAAAGAAAAGAACCGTGGTAGCAAATTTCTACTTCCTATGAAGCAAAACAAAAAAGGGTAGTGCTTCCTCGTCCCTTGTCCCCGAGGACCCGTCGCCAATCCTTTCAGTCGCTGTTGCTTTACCGGCCAACGGCACTGCTTCCTGCGGCCGTCGACGTTGCTTCCAGCAACCAAAACTAGTGCTTCATGCCGCCATCGCTGATGCTACTTGCAGCTAATGCCAGAGATTCCAGCGGCCAACGCCGCTGCTCCTAGCCGCCTTTGCCGATGCGATTCGCGACCAAAGCTGGTGCTTCCGGCCGCCGTCGTCGGGCGCTATCTCGAGGTGAGGAGGGCTCGGTGTGCTCGAGTTAACGGCGACGCCGGTGGCTCGAGCGCAAGCTCGTCGGCTCCCGGGAGGACGACGACGAGGAGGAGCTCGAAGGCTTGGAGGCGCGGCGGCGGGGCCGGCGACCTACTGCCGGATTGCCGGGACGGGCGAAGGCGGCGGCGCGTGGCGAGGGCCTCGCAAAGACGGGGAAGTGCCCACCGGAGGTGGAGGCGGTCGCCGGGAACAGGCTCGCGTCGGGCGGTCCGTCGGGCTGGGGAGCAACGTCGGCGCGCTGATGCGAGCAGCGGCCGACGCAGTGGTCCACGGAGAGAAAGGAGAATTTGCATGGACGACGAGGAATATGGGCGCAAGCAGATAAGGTATTGGGGTGGGTCCCGCCTCGTCATTTTCCGTTTCTCTCGCCAGCAGTCGGGACGCGTGGCGCGCGCTCGAGGCGGTGGATGCATGACGCGCGATCCTCCGGATGATTGCTATCATTTCCCCAAATGTTTGCTCATTTCTTATTCTTCGCGGAGTATCGTGTGCTTCTCCTTTTCTTCTCAATGGCATGTCAATATACATATACTGCAGGTTTGTATGTTTCAATACCATGGCACACCTTTTCGGGGATAGCTCAATACAACGACCCATTTTCTCGCATCTAAGACCAAACTTAATAGTAAGATGATGTAGACAAGATGTACTAATCGGGGAAGGCTAAAATCTTGGCAGGCAAATGTAGGAGGGCTATGATCCACTCGACGTGGGGGTTTTGGAAGGAGGAGAGGGGAAGAACCTTCCACAATGTGGCGAGCTCGCCTACGGAGGTGACGGCTTTAGTATGGGAAGAGGTGGTGCAGCGGGTTTTCGCCTACACGCACGATCCAGGAGACTCGTAGTTTTTGTTTTGTCTGGAAATGGTTTTTTCCGGAGTCCAAAATTCTGTAAATAATATTCTATTCTATCTAATCGGATGACGGCCTTAAATTTCACAAAAAATATACTAATAGTTTAAATATTATATTTTGGCTGAGTTTAAGGACAAAGGAGATAAATAGGTTATACTTTAAGGCCTCGTTTGGATGGTCGTTTTTCGGCTGGAAATCGTCGGGGACAGAATCCAAAGCTAAGGAGGTCCGTATAGTTTAAAGGTACGAAGGGGCGTAGAATTACGGAAGGGAAAAACCAACTGGCTATCCAGGCAAGGCTTAAGAGAAAGTTGCAGAACATACTCAAGAAAATTGGTGCAAGTGTGAAGTGGACCACACATACCACATCGTTCTATCCAACTAGTATAGGTATGGGATATTGGTCTGACTATACAAGAGATGGTAATAAGATACCCAAACACTTATTCTCGCGCGCGCGTTATCTAGTCGAACCGAACGGCCGCGCTACACGACGAGCCACCGCTCACGCGCACGAGGTCGCCTTCATCCACAGCGAACCACTCTACCTGCTTGCTTTCCTGACTGGCGACAGCCACACGCGCGCGCGCCCGACGGGGCCTCCGACGCGCTCCGGCCGCCGGCATCGACCTCCACGACGCAGACCTCCGCTTCCACGGCGCCGCGCCGTCGGCTAGATTGCCGCAATTCTCCGCAGCCAAAACTTTCATCACAGGGCCTCCCCTGTGCTCTCCTTCCCCATAAGCCGCGGTGGCACACGGCCGGTGCAGAGTTGTGCCTGCTGGCCGCTGCAGCCTCGCTCCGGCAGGGGCAGAGGTCCAGGATGAAGAACGTCCGGCCGGGGCAGAAGACCAGACAAACGAATCCAGGAAGAAAGCCTTATCCTTTCGTTTTTTCACTTTAGTCCTCAACGTTTGTGATTTTACACACAAGTACATGTACTTTTTTTTGCCTTATGACATATTTAAACGTTGCATTATCCATCCTCCTCGATAAAGTGACAATAGCAGTAGGCAAATTTGATGCATGATAAAGCAACTTAGTTCGCCACCAAAAAAATTGGAGACACAACCTCCTCGAGAGGCAATGTGGTCAACGACCGTGGACATGGACATGAGGACTCATTTGTTGCCTAAAGTTTTTCAATTTGTTGCCAAAAAACCACATAATTTCTCAAATCTACAAATTTATTGCCTACCTTCATATATTACTTGTTTAAATCTACCAATTTGTTGCCTAAAATATATATTACCAATTCTACCATTTGTTGCTTAATTCTACCAATTTGTTGCCTACCTTCATATATTACTTGCTTAATTCTACCAATTTATTGCCTATCTTCATATATTACTTGTTTAAATCTGTTACGAAGTTGCTTACATCTGTTACGAGTTGCCTCATTGTGCACCAAAATTGTTTCGTACCGTAACAAAGTTGATTTTAGCTGTTTTGGAGTTGATTTTAGCTGTTTTGGAGTTGCTTACCGATGTTGTGAATTTGTTTGTGGCGCACTAGACTTGCTTTTAAAAAAAAACTAGTACATAGCTAACCATAATTCTTGTGAAGTCGTCCCATGTTGTCGTAAAATTACCTACCGTTGTTTCAAAATTTAGTGTTTCCGTCACGCACAAAGATGCTTCTCCTAGCGCATCAGAGTTGCCTCATTGTGAACAAAAATTGCTTCAAAAAGAATTTCGTCAAAAAATATATAAACCACATCTGGTTTAAAAGTTCTCGTCGCGAGGATTTCAAAACTGAAATCGGATCTTAATTTCGATACTCAGCTCAAAAGTTATAGCTTTTTCAGGAAACAAATGGATGGAATTAATATAGAGGGATCTGACCACGTGCGGACGGTTCTTTCTAAAAGTAGTGGGCGTTAAATCCAACCATCCAGCGCGTACGCGCTGCCTAGACGTGTCCAATAAGATATAGCCACCAATTGGCTCGATTAACGTCCTTGCTCTAAGCAAGCCTACGGCTGTAACAGAAATCATCTAATAAGTTTTTCGAAAACCTGAAATTCGATGTTGTTCTCGGCAAAGGATCCACCACCATATCTTGGATCGGCACCATGCCGACAAAGAGAACCTACAAGCCGGAAAAGCAGGGGGTCGACATTAGCCACTTAGCTGGCCCGCCTTGCAGATAGGGTAACACAAAGTGCGCCACATGGTCTCATCGTGGAGGCTGCACAACTGGTAGGATGATGTCAAGGTGAAGGTTGGTGGCGAGGACCTGCCCAGTCGCCACGGTGTGCCAGATCCACATGTTAACAACAGTTGGGGTTTCAGGACCAAACACTATACCGCTAAGAACCAATGATTGCTCTCTGGCGGGTGATGTCGTCTCTCGCGCGAGATGTATGTCAGCCGGCCCACATTATTGCCTTCCCTTCTCCCTTTCATGCTTGACATGCTCCTTTTCTCTCCTTCTCCCTCTCATCTCCGAACCGGATCCATCCTCAGCCATCTCCGTCACTGGAGGAGAAGGTGACGACGAGAGTGGACTGCAGGAGTTAAGGTTATATTTGGTTTCCTCGGCACCAAAGAAGAAGGGAGTGCCTCGGGGGGGGGGGGGGGGGGGGGGGGACATGCCACAAGATGACGCAGATCATTGTTTAAAATTTGGAAGAATCCAGTTGAAACCTCATCGGTTTATCCATGTTTTATTTCCATTGTCTCTAGTACAAACACTTGTAGGACGAAAAATCACTTGTCATGATCACTTGTCAAATAGTATCAAGATTTACAGTTATGGATCACATAAGTTGGCTACAAAAATCAGCCACTCAAACAAAAGCTCACTAGTCCTCAATCCTTCTAGTGTGAATCCACCCATGCCGATTGAAGATAGCTCGTACCACCGTAATCATACGAGTACAACCAGCGTCCATGAGGCCACGCTGATCCGCAGGAAGCAGATAGGACCACGAATGGATCCAATACAGCGCCTTGTGTATAACCTGCAAATAATGAATAGATTGTGATTTGTTAAAAATAATATCATTACGGCAGTTCCAAATAGCCCACAAAATGGCCGCTACACCAATACGAATGCAAGCTTTTGTAACTTTATCAATCCCATTCAGCCAGCTACCAAACAAGTTAGAGATATTAGTTGGAGGGTATACATTAAACGTAAAATGTACTAATCTCCAAATGTCTCTAGCAAAGGTGCATTTTATAAAAAGATGTTCAGCCGTCTCATCCTCATCACAGAAGTTGCATTTCTTACATCTTGTCCATTGTCTTTTGGCCAAATTATCTTTTCTTAAAATTTCTTTCCTATTTATAAACCATAGAAAAATCTTGATTTTTAAAGGTATTTTCAGCTTCCATAGATACTTACGCAAATATCTAGTGTGTCCATTTAATAAGTCCTCGTAAAAAGACTTAACCGTAAACACGCCATTGGTCGTTAACCGCCATTTGAACTTATCAGCCTCATCTCGTGTGTGAACTTGCATTAATCTTTCCACGAGTTTTAGCCAGTCTTCTATTATGTCCTATTAACGTTCGGCGAAAGGGAAGGTTAATAGGTACTGTTTGAAGCACATCCGCAACTGTGCTATCTTTGTTTGAAGCAATGGCATAAAGCGATGTGTATTCGTTCCTAAGAGGAATCGCGCCTAACCAAGTATCTTCCCAAAACCTAGTTTGTTCTCCATTACCAAGAATGAAGCTACCACGCTCAAAGAACTCGTTCTTCACTTTCATCAAGCCTTTCCAAAAAGGGGAGTCAGACGGCCTAGCTTGTACTTGTGATAACGTTTTACCACCTAAGTATTTGTTGGTTAATAATTCTTGCCACACTCCCTTCTCATTCAAAAGTTTATAAAGCCATTTACTCAAGAGGCATTTGTTTTTTATCTCTAAAACCGCAATCCCTAAACCCCCTTGATCTTTAGGTCTACACACAATATTCCACTTTGTGAGCCTATATTTTTTCTTATGATGATCGCATTGCCAAAAGAAACGTGAGCGATAGAAATCAAGTCTTTCCCTTACTCCTTTCGGTATCTCAAAAAAGGACAATAAAAACATTGGTAGACTTGTTAAAACCGAGTTAATACGCACAAGAAGGTCTCCGTATGACAACATCTTTGCTACTCAGGCTGCCAATTTTCGCTCAAAACGGTCCTCCACACATTTCTATTCTTTATTCAAAAGCTTTCTATAATGTATGGGTATCCCCAGATATCTAAAAGGAAGTGATCCAAGATCACACCCAAAGATCCTACGGTACTCCTCTTGGTCCTCCTTAGCCTTCCCAATGCAATATAATTCACTTTTAATAAAATTAATCTTGAGTCCCGACAGTTGTTCAAAAAACGCTAATATTAATTTCATGTTCACGGCCTTCGCAATGTCATGTTCAAGAAATAATATTGTGTTATCCGCATATTGCAATATCGAGACTCCCCCTTCCACCAGGTGTGGAACTAGACCCCCTACTTGACAATAAGATAGCCAGCATGTCTACCACAATGTTAAAGAGCAAAGGTGACAAAGGGTCCCCCTGTCGCAAAGCTTTTAGCGTCTGGAAGTAATGACCGATGTCGTCATTAACTCGAATCCCAACGCTCCCTCCCTGAACAAACCTACCAATCCATTCACATCACTGTGATGCAAACCCTTTCATCCGTACAGCTTGTTGTAGGAACGACCATTTAACCTTATCATATGCTTTTTCAAAGTCTATTTTAAATAAAACTCCATCTAATTTCTTTGTATGCATCTCATGGATCGTCTCATGAAGAACTACCACCCCCTCAAGGATGTTCCTGCTAGGTATGAAAGATGTTTGAGTTCGACGAACAACCTTACACGCAATAGAGGTTACCCTGTTGGTGCCAACTTTAGTAAAAAAATTGAAACTAACATTCAGCAAACAAATAGGCCTATACTGCTCTATTCGGCTAGAATCCTCTTTTTTGTGCAGGAGTGTAATAATACCAAAATTCAATTTAAATAGAGGCAAGTTTCCTGTACGCAACTGAGCAAACATTGTCATTAAATCAATCCTGATAATATCCCAATATTTTTTGATAAAACTCCGCAGGGAACCCGTCTGGCCCTGGAGCTTTATTATGTTCCATTTGCTTGATGGCCTCAAAGATTTCTTTCTGAGAGAATTCTTGTGTCAAAATCTCATTTTCTTCAGCCGAAATTTGAGGCATATCATGAGTAACTTCCTCATTCAGCGAGAAATTATTTATGGCCGGTGCCCCAAACAATTTCTTGTAATACTCAGGTATGTATGTTTTTAGATTTTCTTGACCAACAATAGTGCCCTCATCCTGTTCTATTTGTAATATTCTCTTTTTTCTATGTTTACCATTTGCAATTATGTGAAAGTATCTCGTATTACTCCCACCTTCTTGGATATGTTTAACTTTTGCTCGTTGAGCCCACTTAGATTCCTCATCATGTCTAATTTTCGCCAATTCGTCATTCGCCAATTCGTCATCCGCCTCCTTTTTAGCCGCGCGCTCAGCTACTGACAAAAGAGTAGTCTCAGATTTGATATCTAACGCATTGATTAACAAAACTAATGTGTCCCTCAACTTCTTATACTCCCCATTCAAATTCTTTGCCCATCCTTGCAAGAATTGGCGGGAGATTTTACAATTTGCCATTCTTTAGTTTGGACTTTTATTATTTGCCACTCTTTACTTAACCTTTTATTATTTGCCATGTATTAGACCGATCTCTTTACCATTTGCCCTATTTCTTCTTTATACAGAATTATTATTACTTTTAACTTCGAAATACAATGCAAATACAGTACCTTTGTATCCTTATACCTGGCTGGCTAGGCCAAACCAGTTTGACCTATCGATTAGACAAATTTTTCAACAGCGTTGAAACAGAGCTGCACGGGAGCGCCGCCGCCGGCCGGCCGGACTACAGATCGCGATGGCTTTTTCAATCTTTGTTCACAGATTTTTCACAGTATGTAGTAGTAGCAATCATCTTCAATCTTCCCCAATCTGTGACAGTAAGAGCAAGCACACATACCTGTGAAGCCAGCGACTCCACGCGACCACGCCGCACACCTCCAGCCTGGAGGCTCCAGAAGTCCCCTTTCCGTCGTCGGTCCAGTCTTTGTCGCCGACGGACGGCTGCTCCATCCGTGGTCGATCGCCGGCGGACCGACGAAGCGACTCCACGCCGCACACCTCCAGGAATCCCCTTCGGCCCTCGGTCCGGACGGTGTCGTCTGCGGGCGGCTGCGCCATCCACGGTCGCCGGCGGACAACTGCTCCGTCCGTTAGCGCCGTCTGGCGGCTGCTCCATCCATGATCCCCGGCTCCATCCGTGGTCTCGCCGGGCGCCGTCCCGTCGTCCAGCAATCTCGCAGCACACCCGCCTCTGTCCTCTGTTTCTACTGAGCTGAACCGTGAGATGAACTCGTGGATGAGAGTGAATTGATCGAGGCAGCCCGACCGGCCGGTTCGGTGCCAGCCAGGTACAGGATACAAAGGTAATGTATTTCACATCGTATTTCAAAGTTAAAAGTAATAATAATTCTGTATAAAGAAGAAACAGGGCAAATAGTAAAGAGATTAGTCTAATACATGGCAAATAATAAAAGGCCAAGTAAAGAGTGGCAAATAATAGAAGTCCAAACTAAAGAATGGCAAATTGTAAAATCTCCCAGAATTGGCGTAGATGTCTTATTTTATTTTGCCATCTCTCAACAGGTGAACACCCTATTTGTTCTAAAGGTATCATAAAAGTTGGTAAGATACTCTCTAGTGTCTTCAAAGACCACTCGAAAACAAGGGAATTTTTGTATATGATAGTTTTATAATAAAAACATTTTATCATCTTCAATGAGACGGTTGCTGTGCGGTTTAGGGATTGGACACTGAATATAAGAATGTGGATGACACAATCATACTTCCACGTATACATTGTTAGTCAAATTAGACGACATAACCAACAAGCTTCTACCATTAGCTGTGAGTCAGTGGGTCTATTCTTCTGTAGAAAAGGTACACCATCTAAGACGTGTCAATCTATAGGTACAAGGAACAAACAGACACACTAATAAGATATCATCATATCATACATATTGTTGTATATCTTCCACTTTTGATCAGCATATGCTTTTCCGAAACAAAGATAAAAAGAAATCAGTGAACGACCTTAGGTGGCCATTGAACTACGTTTACTACTAGTTTCTCGTACTCAAATATCTTTCCTGGGACAAACACTTGTGGACCATGGCTTAACACGTGCACCATGTCTGTTCTAAACAATGGGTACATGATTGACTAAACAATTTGCATTTGGTACTATAGAACTCCTAATATCTTGGACAGCTAAGGGAGAGCAGAAAGAAAGCATACGGCATCTAGAGTAGACCTCCTTTCCATGGATTAAGAAATGTAGAAGTGAGAAGAGGTGTCAATGGTCCCTCGTCATCCAAAGTGGCAGCTGTCTAAGCATGGAAAAGGTACTACTACTAGGCGATATAGTGAGCACCAATTCTACTGATTTTGTACTTCTAAGAGGAAAATAATATATACAAGAATGAACAGATAATTTATTTTTTTCAATTCCATTTTTAGTTAATCTTTTGTTATCTTTTCATTTTGCTGGTGAAAAAGAAAATTGATCCAAGATAAATAAACACAAAAAAGGTCAACACTCGTTAACTCTATAAAATCAACTAGCGAAATTAATATTCCATTCTTTCACGCATACATATGTCAAGTTTCAACTTCGATCATTAATTTGATTATCAAAATGTAAGTTATGTGCTATAAAATTGTCCCGCTAGATTCATACTCGAATAAAGTTTATAATTTTTAGGACAAAATTCTCATGTATTGCCGGTCAAATTCTTGGCTAAAGATAATGCACGTATGCGTGACACTATCTAATTATGGACAGAGTGTATTTGCAAATTGACATGAAAAGATAATTATCTCACCCCAATGCAACATTATAAAGATACCTCAGCAAGTTTTTTTTTGGGTAGGTGTGATATTTTGCTTCCATGCAACAACATCAAAGAGGCAAAGACAATGGGATAATAATAGTTCTTTAATGTATGGATATGGAGGGGAGCTTCCTAGAGCCAGGTGGAAGTATCCATCTGGACCGCCTGGTCCTGAACACCCCACACAACCAAAATCACAATCAGATCAAGTGAAGATCACCTCTTAAGACCAGAAGCCAATACATATACAACTACAAGGGACAGCGTCAGCAAGAACAGATCCCATAAGTAGACAAGAAAAGGAAGAGTTGCTCATTCCTCTTTGGGAAGGTAAAGATTGTGAAAACAGTGCAGGGGAGAAGCCGAACTCGGAGCAGAGTAGAGGAATCAGCAGTCCAGGGGGAGATGGAGGAGAGGGGGAAGGTAGTGTGCATGGCGAAGCTGGCCGAGCAGGCGGAGAGATACGATGGTATGGTGGAGAGGGGATCCCTCCCTTGGTTTCCTCACGCCTTGCTTGTGTTGTGTGCAGTGTGTCTGTTCTTGGTGCTTTGCATTTCGGGTTGATCGCTGATGATTTCTTAGCGGAATGGAGGGGAAATTTGGCGGTTCCTGGTTCATGTACTCGCTAGGACCTTTGCCCTGTGATTCCCTGTTCGATTTCGTAGCTTCTTGAGCGGTAGCTTGCTGGTCATTTTGTTTGTTTCTGCTGTCCGTGTGCTAAATGCTCAGATGTGTGGTAGTTGATCGCAAGCCGTTTCTTGATTATTATTCCGGCCGATTTCATCAAATTGTGATGATTTTAGGGACCTGTTGCCGCCCCGGATTGAGGGAATATACTACTTTCAGTGATTATTTTGGGGCCAATCTCTGAGTGCCTGATGATTTGTAGGCCCATATCTATAATTTGAGCGCCCCTGAGCTGCTAGCTGCTGGGTTATGATGTTCCAATGTGAAAAAGTAGGATCTTGGGGATCATGGATGATGCATTCAGAAAACCGGTAGACATGCCAATGGATCTCTTCATGACCTAAGTACACATGATCTATTAAACTTCCTAGTCATGTCGGACAAGTGGAGCTGTGAAATCAGTCATTCGCTCCACATGCTAATTTCGAGTGTTGGGTTAAAAGAGATTTAACAGTGCAGAAGGTAGTGTTTTTTCTTGTATGGTTGGAGTAGGCATCCCATTTTAGTAGGTTTAACAGTCCAAACGGTAGTGGTTTTTTCTTTGTGCTATATTGTTTGCTGGCAATTTGGTCACAGTTAGATGCTCATGACTTCTAAGTTCCCTAATTAATATATAGTATGGCAATTTGGTAGTAGTTCTATCTACAAAAGTATAGTATGTCACTATCACATTATGTTGTGCATGATTCTCTTTAGTTTGCACTTGTAAATATCTTGAATCTTGACAAGTTGACATAGCATCTAAAGCTGGGTCTTGGCATGATACATAGGAAGCCTCCCTAATCAATAGACATCTAATCTATGTGATTAAATCACCAGTAAGCATTATAGGTTCCATATTCCCTGATTTCCTTCTGGTAGACAACATTTTGTTCCCCTTTTCTTGCAACTGTTGTTGACCTGAGCCTCATAGCTCCCAGGAACTAGTTAGTGGGTCCTATGCAGTTAGCTTCTGCTTTGGATGTCTCTCTTTTATTTTTGGAAACTTTCTAGTTCGGCAGAGAAAGAGATGCACTGAGGATCATGGCATAGCCGCATAGCTGTAGAGTTCTACACATAACTTTTGGAGTAATTCATACAGTTTGTCCGGTTGGAAAAGAACCGCTTCTTGAGGTTGATTTGTTCCTCCAATTATCGAACAATTGAGCTTCTATGAAGTTAGTATCAACGCTGAACTCATGATTGTTCCTAGCAGATATGGTGGAGTTTATGAAGAAGCTTGCTAGGATGGATGTGGATATGAGCGCAGAAGAAAGACATTTATTTTCTGTTGGGTTTAAGAATACAATTGGCGCAAGGAGGGCATCGTGGAGAATCCTTTCTTCACTTGAGCAAAAGGTGACAATGGGCGATCAGGCTAGCAGGATGATAAATGCCTACAGAAAGAAAGTTGAGGATGAACTAACGATGATTTGCAACGAGATATTGTCAATCATCGCTATTCATTGCCTTCCATTGGCTAATACGAGTGAAAATGTTGTGTTCTTTTATAAAATGTACGTACATGTTCATAAGTTCAGCTCTTTCTTCACAGTCGTTTATTACTCTTCTCATGTTGATCTATTTTCCAATCAGCACATTAAGAGTATTTCCTCCTATGCATTTGCATGCTCACATGATACTTACGTAATGCATGTTTTCCATATCTGGTTTCTACACAACTCACCTCTGAAATTCGAATATTTCAGGAAAGGCGACTATTACCGTTACCTGGTCGAATTTAGCGCTGAAACTGAAAAGAAGTCTGCTGCTGACCAGTCACTTATGGCCTATCAGGTGCGAAACCATTAAACTTGTACATAGGTTCAAACTCACTTCTGTCTCTAAGACTCACATTCCACCTCTGGCAAACTAATAAATATTTTCTGCAGCACGCCATGGTTGTCGCCTCCACTGAGCTTTCGCCTGCTCACCCAATCAGGCTTGGCCTTGCGCTCAATTTCTCAGTGTTCTTTTATGAGATAATGAACTGTCATGAGAGGTGAGTCATTCACCCTTAATTTCTCATTCAGTTTTTGATGTTTATAATCTAAAATGCCATCCCTGTTTTTTTTCATCGAGAAAACGCAAAAATGCATTTCATTTCATTGAAAAGGTGAGGGAATGTTGTTTACACGAGATCAAGCCTGATTAGGCGTACAGGGTAAAATAAAAAAATACAGTGGCATAAGGTGACTAGGTTCAGATGATTCTATTACGTCTTGTAGCTACTCCCCCCACCAAAAAAATGTAAAGTCAAACAGTAAAATTCTTTTTGTGCCATTATAGAAGGTTTTTCTGGGTCTGCCCTTAGTTTAAAGAGATACTAAATATTAATGTTCATTATTCGTGATTCCACATGTTGGGACCATGGCAACAGCCACAAGTCCTGGACAGCATGAAGTATCATCCTTACTTTGGGAGTTTTTTCATGTTTGTGTCTCTTTCCAGAGCTTGCCAAGTCGCAAAACAAGCATTTGATGAGGCTGCTAGTGAGATTAATTCTGCTGGTGTCGATGGCTACAACGACAGCACACTTATGATGCAGCTTCTGAAGGACAACCTAGCATTGTGGACCTCAGAGCTAACTGAAGGTAAAAGCATCACCTCTTAGTCTAAGACTCTACCAATTTACCTTTTCCTTATTCCGTATTGTATTATTGTAGAGGTATTAATTTTGATTCAGTAGATAAAACAGCAGCATAAATTATGGACACATGCTGTCCACTACAAACAAAAAGTTGATCTTAAGTGTTGTCATGATAAGGTCGTTCTGCACCTGAAATATCGCCTTATAAGACAACTTGATGGCTACCCGAGCTACACAAATCTTAAACAAAATGATGCAAGTATGATGATCAGAATAACTAAAAATGTACCGAGAGAATTTTGTTTGAGAAGGTGATGCCGATTCTCCACTTTGCTAGTGTCACAAATGTTCACCAGCATTCATCTTGTTATGGTCAGTATCAATTCTTTGACAGCAATTAATCCATGATTGTTATAGCACCATTTCTCTTGTCCATTGACGAGCAAAATCTATATTTTGGCAGGTGATACCTCTAAGGATAACGACATCGATATGGAGGTATCATGCTTCTTCCTGTGACATCCATTTAAATCCTTGAAAAAGTTCTATGCATGCTAAATTTTGTGATGATGAATCTGTAAGAATAATATTGAATAATCCAGTGCAGAAAGTAGTAATATCTGGAAGCTCTTAGAGTGATATTTCCAGTTCTAAAATTTGGATCTTATACGACTGTAAGAATGCCCATATTTATTTATTAACATTTGCAGAAATGCTGATGCACATGTGAAAAGCATCTGCGTACAGATGATAGTTTAGAACATGAAATTCATCAGACTACTAATGAAACAAAAAGTGCTGAATTAGAGGTACAATTAATGTAGCACAGCGAATTATGAAAGTCATTCTGGCTCTGTTTTGTTTTAATGTACTTAATTTAAGCGCATCTGATGTTAATCTGGATGTGTGCATCAACGGATGCAGAGGCCGGAATACACCCTTTAAAAAATAATCTATTTTAGTAAGTTATCTGCAAGTCATTGTTTTCTCTTTGAACTGTAATATATCAAAGAGCGGTGAGAAGTAGGATACAGGCAAATATGTATTATCACAATCTGCTGATATTGACATACTGCTACACACTGTTTGTTTCGTGACAATACACTGATACAAAATTTCCACGTTTTAGCAGGGATGACTGGAATATGTTCAAGGCCCTAGCATGTGTGCAAACTTACCAGAACACCATGGTACTTGAAAGCCCGTGGTCTTCTGGATCGGAACCGTCCGAAAACGCCTCAAGTTACGGTGTAGCTTCGTTGTTTCTGAATCTTCTACCTGCTGTATTATTTTTTCCGTAGTTTGGATTGGTGGCCATGTACCCAGTTTTGCTCATATTTCGGGAGCTTGGATCGGTAACCATCCATCTTTGATGCTGTTGTTCCTAGTTTCTCCGATGCTATTTTCCAGGCATTGTTGTGTACCATACTAGCGAATTATATGTTACTAGTATGTCTCTTATCAATGATGGGAAACCGTCACTTAACACGTTTCAGCTCTTGACATACATGTTTCTTGTACCGTTGCATGGCATGCTCCACTGGAGGTGTTGCATGGTGATTTATGATGATCTTCTGTAATATTTATGACACAGAAAAAGTTTCAGAGGAAGATAAGCACGTCTGCACATGAAGCTGGCAGAATCAAACAGTATCCACGGCTGGTTGCATGCATATTACTGGTTGTGCAGTGTGTAGTGTGTCACGATAAGCTAAACATGTGGGGATATGCAGTGTGTCACGATCAGATTGCTACCCATGTCTGCAAGTCCATGCCAAACAACACTCCTGTTAGACTTGGAAGCTTCTCAGAATTTCAGTCTCTTCTTATTTTCAGACACAAGCATATGGACTAGAGTTTGAGGCAAAAACTGTAAGGCTTGACTAGTAGTAACCTAAAAAGTAGGGCCACTGTTCCTTGAAAATGCGCTAGGGATTTGACTACATGGACTGGAGTTGAGGCAAAAACATGCTTCACAGTCACCGTTTCTAAATATAAATCTTTTTAGAGCACTTCACTCGAGGCGTCCAAAGGCTGTCCGGACGGGCCATTTGGCGCAGTCCGGATGACATTTAACGATGAAAGTAGCTAAATTTTAGATAATTTCATTTAAACTACAAATAATTCGTGTAAAGATGAAAATACATAAATTTAGAAACCTAAACTCTAACTGGTAGGGTGGCACGCCGGGCACCGGCAGTTCGGGCAGTAGCCCGCCAGCGCGGCGTCAACCAGGGGAGCCCGACAACAGCCGTAGCAGAGGCAGTAGAGGTAGCCGGTGGTGGTGGCGGACGGTGGTGGAGGACGCTTGACGGGGCTGGCGGCTATGTCGGCTGCAATGGCGAGCGACATGTGGCCTGGGTCCTACTCCGGCTATGGCGGACAATCCTCGGAGCCGTCATTATCACCATTAACCTCCTCCGCCTCTTGTTGATGTTGCGGCGGAGGAGGTTGCAAGCGTCCTTCTTCTCTTTCGCGTCGCGTCTCGTAGCGAATCATCTCCCTCTCCATGGCGGCGGCGAAGTCCTCATAGGAGGTGTCGGTGAGGACATCGTCATCGGAGTTGAACCAGCTCGCAGACGGCTCGTGAGTGAAGAAGGAGTTGAGGCGGTAGCCGTGCTCCCAGTCCAGCTGCTCATCCTAAAACGCCGAGTTCGGGGCATACAGAGGGCTCCTCTCAATGTAGCTGAGGAGCGACCACACGTGCGTCGGGTTCACCGCCTGACGGGGCGTAAACCCATCAAATCCCTTCGTTAGGTACCTAGAGAAGTAGGCGGCTGGTGGTTCCGGACGGCTGACAAGCAAAGAGTTTACCAGGTTCGGCCCCTCATTGTGAGGTAAAGACCTACTCCTGCTTGTCTTATCTGATATTGATGATGATTACAAGGTGGCTATAATGGCGATGGTGGTGGTGAGACGTGGTCTCGTCGGGGTTTGCCTGGCTATCTGTTGTTTATTGTCGGTTTGATCTTTTTGTCTACCCTCCCTGTCTTAACATATGCAGTCAGGGAAGTTTTACATGAGTCCTAATAGACTATGAATAGGACTCCTTATCTTGTCCTTCAAGTTATTTCCTTAACAGCTTCTTGGTCTTTATTGGGCACCCGGTGGGCTACTTGCAGAACATTCATTATCAGGATGTTCTGCAAGTCGACACGGCGGTGTGTGTGGTTTTTTGAGAAATCCGAAGCGAGTTTCTAGAGAACTCGAGTTTAAAAATCCGACGCGGGTTATCAAGAACCCGACTTTAAAAATCCGATGTTAGTTATAGAGAACCCGACTTTGAAAAATTCCGATGCGGGTTCTAGGAAACCTGTAACACCCCGAAAATTTAGACCGGGTCTTGAATAACTTTTAGACTACGAGATACCTTTTCTAGTTGTATTAAATGTTTCCTAAAATCATTCGAGACGATTCGACTTAGGTTTTGCTCTCTCGTTAAATATCGGAGGAATCGCCTACCTATTTCTAGACGACCCGCTCTAAAACATTTCATACTCACAAAATTTTCATTTTCTATGTAGATTGTTAAATGTCGGCTCCGATCTCAATTTATTCCGCCAATCTAGGAGTCTCGGAAAATTCTCATAATTTGGGGTGATGCATATTTTTGCGTTTCCCACACTTCTTCAGTTGAACCTGAAACCATTTGAGCGAGTTTTGACCTGCCTCTTTTGTTAATCCAAAATCGATGCCGGTACGCGACTTAGAGGACATGTTTGCAAAACCCCTTCCACTGCACCAAATGACCTCAAACTCCTTGTACCCCCTCCCTATGCCCAACATGCCATGTGGTAATTGTTTGGGATTTTTTTCTGAGTTGAGTGAGACCTCTATCTTTTTGTCGAGCACCTTGTGTGCGTTTTCGAGAACTTTTGTGTAACCAAGTGTGGAGTTTTTGCGTGAGCCCTGCGTAGTGTCTTATTACTCGTCCGTAGCCACCCATGTATACCTCCGTTTTTCCTTTTGGTGCTCCGAGTCACCGGGAACGCGTCGATGCCGCTCGCGTCGCGCTGGACGTACACTTTGGCATGACCGAATCCACTTAGCACTAAACTCCGGCCTAACCATCCTTCACCAATTGTGTGGCTTCGGGTGGTGTGGTTTTTGACGAACTGGAGCTCGGGAATGGTATCTATGATCTTTAGGAAATCCCTCCTTCGACGAGATCTACCCGTTGGTACTGGTTTTGTAGACTTTTCAAATATTTAGTTTCGTTGACGTTTTAAACTACGCAGTTTACCGTTCCGCAGTTTAGTCGTTTTTCGAGTTTCCGACGTGCGACGCCGAGACCTTCCGGATTATTAGGAACTGTCTTCTAAGGCAAGCTAACCCCTTGCTATGATCAGTCCCGTAATGTTTTGTTTGTTTATTTGCTGTGAGGACCTCGGACGCCCAAGTTATGTAAAAGATCACGATCCCAATGATCAGTGCATCGCAATCAAATAACCAACATGGTATCAAAGAGTTACATCATTTAAGTCGTACGAATAAAAGTCTTACAACACAAGGTGGTCACACGAACTTAAGTTGCTCAGATCAAAAAACTTAGAACTAATGAAAGTTGCGTACATATCTGAGAATCACACACCAAGAATTTCAGGACGTTTTGGTTTTTCTGGAATATATTACGAATTAAATCGGCAGACATAAATTTTTTGTTCCTGTGCAGAAATCCAAATCTAGCGTCAACTTTCTACTAGAGACTTTACTAAGCACATATTGCAATAAAATAAAGATACAAAGGATTTTTTGTTCCTGTGCAGAAATCCAAATCTAGCATCAACTTTCTACTAGAGACTTTACTTGGCACATATTGCAATAAAATAAAGATACAAAGGAGTTGTTACAGAGGTAAACAAGCTCCTTGAATCAAAGAAAAGAAAATGACATAAATAAAATAATGGGTTGTCTCCCATAAGCGTTTTTCTTTAACGCCTTTCAGCTAGGCACAGAAAGTGAAAATCAAGTATTTCCAAGTGAAGAAGCATGAACAGAATAATTTGTTCGAATAATAGAATCAAAAGGTATATTCATTTTATTTCTAGGAAAGTGTTCCATACCTTTCTTAAATGGGAGTTGGTACCTAATATTTTCTTCCTTAATATCAATAATGGCACCAAAAGTTCTAAGAAAGGGTCTTCGCAAAATAATAGGACAAGATGCATTGTATTCAATATCCAACACAATAAAATCAATGGGGACAAGGTTATTGTTAACCATAATAAGAACATCATCAACTCTCCCCAAAGGTTTCTTCATAACATTATCAACAAGATAAACATCCAAATAACAACATATCATAGAGTTTCTTAGGCATAACAGAGATACTAGCACCAAGATCACATAAAGCATTACAATCAAAATCATTCAATTTCATTTTAATGATGGGCTCCCAACCATCTTCTAACTTCCTAGGGATAGAACCTTCATTTCTTAATTTTTCTTCACTAACTTGAATGAGAGCATTTGCAATATGTTTTGTAAAAGCCATATTTATAGCATTAGCATTAGGACTTCTAGCTAGCTTTTGCAAGAACATAATAACTTCAGAAATATTACAATCATCAAAATCAAAATCATTATGATCAATGGTAGTGGAACCATTGTCTCCCATGTTTTTAAAAATTTCAGCACTTTTATCAGGAATAGTTTCAGTGGTTTTAGGCAATTTTAAACGTTTTGAAGAAGTAGTCGAAACATTGACAACACCAATTATGTTACCATTAATAGTAAGAGGTTTACTAGCATGTGAAACTTCATCATTACTAGTGGTGGTAATAGTACAATCTCTAGCCATACTATTCTTTCTAGCAATTTCATCCTCTCTTTCCCACCTAGCATGCAATTCAGCCAACATCCTAATATTATCATCAATTTTAACTTGGATAGCATTGGAAGTAGCAAAAGCCTTGTTCTGTTTAACATCATTAGGCATAACTTTTAATTTCAAAAGATCAACATCAAGAGCAAGGCTATCAACTTTAGAAGCAAGAACATCAATTTTACCAAGCTTTCCTCAACAATTTTATTAAAAGCAGTTTGTGTACTAATAAAATCCTTAAGCATGGTTTCAAGATTAGATGGTACACTTCTATTATTGCTGTACAAATTACCATAAGAATTAACATAACCATTACCATTATTAGAAGGATAAGGCTTATAATTGTTATTACCAAAATTGTTCCTATAGGCATTGTTGTTAAAAATATTATTTTTAATGAAGTTTACATCAACATGCGTGCAACCAATGAAGCTAAGGAAACATTATTTGGATCAACATGAGATTTACCATTCACAAGCATAGACATAATAGCATCAATCTTATCACTCAAGGAAGAGGTTTCTTCAACAAAATTTACCTTCTTACCTTGGGAAGCCCTTTCGGTGTGCCACTCAGAATAATTAATCATCATATCATCAAGAAGCTTTGTTGCAGCACCCAACGTGATGGACATAAAGGTACCTCTAGCAGCTAAATCAATAAGGTTCCTTGAAGAAAAGTTCAGTCCTGCATAAAAGGTTTGAATGATCATCCAAGCAGTCAGTCCATGTGTAAGGCAATTCTTTACCAATGATTTCATTCTTTCCCATGCTTGTGCCTCTTTGGAGGTTTGTAAACAACTCTACCTTTCCAATGAAATAAAACGCAAAGGTCCTTTGCGTTTTCGCTAAAAAAAGTTCATGATGCTACTTCTTAGAGAAATGAACTTAGCAGGAGGATAATATTTTCCAATGAAAGCATCTTTGCATTTAGTCCATGAATCAATACTATTTCTAAGCAAGGATAATAACCATTCTTTAGCTCTTCCTCTCAAAGAGAAAGGAAACAATTTCAGTTTAATAATATATCCATCTATATCCTTATACTTTTGCATCTCACAAAGTTCAACAAAATTATTAAGATGGGCAGCAGCATCATCAGTATTAACACCAGAAAATTGCTCTTTCATAATAAGATTTAACAAAGTAGGTTTAATTTCATAAAAGTCTGCTTCAGAAGCAGGTGGTGCAATAGGAGTGCATATGAAATCATTATTATTTGTGCTAGTGAAGTCACACAACTTAGTGTTCTCAGGAGTACTCATTTTAGCAAAATTAAATCTAAACCAAAATAAAAAGATAAATGCAAGTAACTTTTTTTTGTGTTTTTGTATAAAGAAGCAAACAAGATAAAATAAAAATAAGCTAAGCAAGATAATAACAAAATAAAGAGATTGGAAGTGAGAGACACCCCTTGTAGAAGGCTTAATTTCCCCGGCAATGGCGCTAGAAAAAGTCTAGCTGTTGCGAGAAGATAAAGCCTTGCTGAACAGAGGTGCTCTTTCTCCTCGGCAATGGCGCCAGAAAAAATCTTGATACTTACGCAGTTGGGAAACGCTAAGAGTAAGGTATGATGAGCACAATAGCAAGGTTTTCCCTCGGTAAGAAACCAAGGTTATCGAACCAGTAGGAGATGAAGGCACTCCTGAAGGTGTCAACGGCGCCAGAAAAGGTCTTAGCTGTTGCAGTTGACGAGAGACCTGCACACAACATAATAAGGATACTTTGCCCCAACTTGACAGTGAGGATGTCAATCTCACCGGCTTGCTGAAAACAAAAGATTAGACATATAGTGTGGAAAATGATGTTTGTTTGCGGAGAATGAAAAAGAACAATACTTGCAGTAAGTTGTATTATAGATGTAAAAGAATGGACCGGGGTCCACAGTTCACTGGTGGTGTCTCTCCATAATAAATGACTAACATGTGGGTAAACAAATTACAGGTGGGCAATTGACAAAATAAAGAAGTGCATAACAATGCATATACTAGTCATGGTGTCTACTATGAGATTTACTTGGGCATTACAACATGATTCATAGACATATCCAACCGCATCTTTGACTAATAATCCACCTTCAGGTTAGCGTCCGCACCCCGTTCAGTATTAAGTTACAAGCAACAGATTATTGCATTAAGTAAAGTGCGTAATGTAAGCAACACAATTATCCTTAGACAAAGCATCGCTGTTTTACCCCTAGTGGCAACAGCACATTCACAACCTTAGAGGTTGTTGTCAATCCTCCAGATTAAATGGAGAATGAACCCACTATCTAGCATAAATACTCCCTCTTGGAGTTACAGGTATCAACTTGGCCAGAGCATCTACTAGTAACGGAGAGCATGCAAGATCATAAATAACATACACATGATAATAAATAAGCAACTTGACATAGTATTCAATATTAATCGGATCCCAGCAAATACAACATGTAGCATTACAATAATATGATCTTGATCATGTTAGGCAGCTCACAAGATCTAAACATGATGGCACAAGAGGAGAAGACAACCATCTAGCTACTGCTATGGACCCATAGTCCAAGGATGAACTACTCACGCATCACTCCGGAGGCGGGCATGGTGATCTAGAGCCTTCCGGTGATGATTCCCCTCTCCGGCAGGGTGCCGGGAAGAGCTTCTGAACCCTCCCGAACTTGGTCGACGACGGCGGCGGCTCTAGAACTTTTCGTGGATTTTTGATTGGGTACCTAGGGTTTTCCCGTGAAGAGGTATAAATAGGCGAAAGGACAACATCGGTGGGCGCCCGAGGGGTCCACACCACGTGGTGGCGCGGCCAAGGGTGGGGCCGCGCCACCGTATGGTGTGGTCGCCTCGTGGCTCTTCTTCGTCTCCCTTTTGGACTCCGTGAACGTGTCGAAAAAAATAGGGACTTTGCAATTTGTTTCGTCCAATTCCGAGAATATTTCCAGAACAACTTTTATGAAACCAAAAACAGCAGAAAACAGGAACTGGCATTGTGGCATCTTGTTAACAGGTTAGTCCCAGAAAATGCATAAAAATGATATAAAGCGTATATAAAACATGTTGCAATTGGTATAATATAAGCATGGAACAACAGAAATTATGGATACGTTGGAGACGTATCAAGGTGGCGCAGTTTACCCACATCAAACAGTCATTCCGCAGTGATCAGCCACAGTCCGCCATACGTATCGGGGACTCCCGGTAGGTTTGTTCTCCCGGCACCGTGTGCTCCACTAGACCCCTGGTCTCTCTCTCGGGACGCCACACCGCCACGGCAGGAGACCCACCGTAATCATCCGGCGCGGATCCCCCCACATGTGTATTGCCTCGTGCAGACGACAATCCGGCTTCAAGGGCCTAGCCCGTACAGAGAGTGTGAGGACCCCAATACTAAAACAGACAAACTTCCGGCTAAGCCCTACCCATATTCAGGTAACGTGGTTGCACGGGTTAATTATTCGGGCGACAGCAGGGACGTCGTAAACAAATCTCCATCCCCGACTCCTCCCAGCAGCTCAGATTTTCGCCAACACCTCCGGATGCTCACAGCATCACAGGATTTCATAAAACATTTCTTCCTCGCCGATTGCTCCCAGCAACTCGAGTTTTCCTCAGAAAACATTTTTATCAAACCAGGCCCCCATCCTAAAGCTTTGAGGTAAGATTGTAAGGATATACTACTAGAAAATACGATTTTCTTAATAGGACCTTAAGTCGAAGGCTTCTCAAGTGAAAACTTATTTCTATAAAACCTATCATAAACTAGTAGATATTTTTGGCCAAACAACATTTTGTAAAATAGTTTTTGGGTGGCAAGAGGCCACGGATAAAATAAAACATGCATTATTTTATTTTGAAAACAAAACATGCTTTGTAAAGTAAATAGGATTTCATTAGGGTGGTGAGGTGGCTTGCCTGGCTCGGCAATATGTCATTAGTCTTGATCTTGATGTTCCTCAGGTTCACTCCTCACTTCCAGTTCCTTCCTGATCGTATCTAACGTGGTAAACAAGAGAAGGAAAAACACTCAAAATACAAGACAATGTCACAACAACAAGCGTTGCACAAGACACTAAGCTAACAATCCAAAGCAAGCAATTCACTTAGTTAAACAACAACAAGCAACCAGTCCATATGGCTAAGACAAACAACAAACAAACCTACGAAAATATACGCAACAACCCTAATTGTTAAATAGGTAGTCCTAACTAAACACTAAATCAAAACACCCCTTAGGGTGATCAGATCATTTAACATGGGAAGCTATATTAGTTCAGGAAATACTTCAGACAAAAGTATCTTAATAGTTCAGGCAATACTTCAGACAAAAGTATCTTAATATGCAAGCATTATCACTAGCATTAAGCACACTCACATGCAAGCATGTTAGTTAATCAACCGATAGAGGTTAACACCACTACTCACACATGTTGGGGATTAAAAGCTAAAAAGGTGCATGTGAGTTATTTAATAGAACACCACTAGTAAGACCACTTCAACCATTAAACCAAACAATCACACACTAAATTACATCACACAAATGAATCATACAACTTCATCTCAAATGAACACACACTCATCTACGAAAAGATCCCAAAACATGTGTAACTTTTTGGGCAAGGTAGATTAACTTAGCACAAGAGTAGATTGCTCTGAAATGTAAATCAGAGGTTGAATATTGTTATAAATAGTTAAAATAAGGCTCTGGGCTTAGTTTTGCTTAAACAAGCAAAGGCACACATTTTGCTTTAAAACAGGAATTTAAATTGATAGTTTTACTAGCTCGGAACACTGAGTAGGAGCTCACATGAGAACTTGGCCTACTCGCCACGGTGATGGATTATCTCTGTAGAGGGAGCAACATTAGGTAAAAGATGGACCAACCGCCATTAACAATAATATATTGCAGCTAATCTAGGTGGTGGTAGAGAAGGGAGATGGGTACCTTACCTTTGACATAAACCTTTGGTTCAGGCCCAATCTACCAGCCCGGTGAAACCATCGTCGATGTTTCCACCTCCCTGTCGAATATGGGCAGTAAATTGTCAAAATATATGAGACAAAGCAATACAGGTTAAAAGAGGCTACTAATTGCATAATTTCTTTAGTAACAATCCCAATAAATAAGAAACAAAATATGCAAACTCTGTTATTGATTTATGCACTGATATAACCCATATATCCAAGACCATTTGGTTGTTCATTAATTATGAAGTGGACACAATGGCTTGCTCTATATAGTCCATCAGCTCATTATAAAACAACACAATCAAAACTGAGATGACTACATTGGATAGATAATATACAGTCCATCAGCTCATTATGAAACATGTAACCTGGAATTGTTTCCTTTTTCAGAGCAACTCATACTAAATATGAGACATGCATGGTTTGAATCAAGGGTAAAAGGTAGATGTACATGTCGAACCAGATGAATTTTGTTTGAAAAGAATTTCTACACCAAAAAAGAACTACTAATTAAATATGGTACAAAATATGAGAATGATTTGGAAGCAAAGATATAGCTAGAAGGTGTTCGTGGGTAACTTTGAGAGAGACAGGCAGAGAGGTGAGAATCTGTAGATGAAACTGTAAATCAGCAGGCCCCGCCGCCTCCTGCCCTAACCTAGCGCCACCAGCCCCGCCGCCGCCGATCCCCGACGGTAGCCCTCTCCCCACCACAGCCCCTCCCCTCTCCCTGCCATGGCCTCCATCGGATCCTCTCCCCACTCCGGCGATCGCATCTCCTTCGGCTCCTTCGGCGACAAGCGATGGGGCGGCTCGGACGGTGAGTCATCTGTGCGCTCGTACAGCGAGGCTGCGCGTTCTCCCCCGGCCCCCCGTCGCGACACCACGGCTGCGCCGCCGCCACCCCCGACGGTGACCCGCATCCTGATCTCGTCCAGGCTGGGACCCCGATCGGAAGTTCACCGGGTTTCTCACGAGCCAGCGGTGGACGCGGAAGGATTCCAACAGCCACGCCGCAGATACCACCGCCGCCTTCGCCACGCTCCTGCTCCGAGCCCGCCACCGCAACCCCAGCGTAGTCCTTCGCCGGAGGCGCTCGCAGGACTGTGTTTCCGGTGCCTCGATCACCGCCACCGTGTCCGCGACTGCGACAATGACATCCGCTGCCGCCGCTGTCTCATCTCCGGTCACGACTCCCGTGGCTGCGAAGAGTTCCACAGGAACGCCGGCCGCATCGCCCCGGCTCGCGCCACGCCACCTCCGCCCGCGCCTCCCGCTCCGGCTGCGCCGATGCCCGCCGCTGAACCAGCGCGAATCATCGTGCCACGCACTGTCGAGATGGAGGCTGCGGAAGAGGTGCTAACTCGCGCGATGGTAGCCACCATCACTGGCACCAGACCGCGCGTTTCTGCTGAGGACGTCGCGGAGATGTTGTTCCGCATGTTCAACTTCGCCGACGGCGACTTCACCGTCCACCTCCACCATCCCGAAGATTTCCTGATACTCTTCAATTCCCGTGCCTCCATGGATCGCATGAACGGAGAACACTGTGTCAGCTGTCCACGCTTCACCCTCTCCATGCGCCCGTGGTGCAAGCTGGCTCATGCAGGCTACGGCAACCTTGCACACCACGTTGAGCTTGAGATCCGTGGCATCCCTGCCCATGCCTGGCACCTTGCAACGGCAGAACACATACTGGGCGCAACTGTTTGGATCGAGAGCCTCCATCCTCGTACACGCTCACGTGCTGACCTCGTCACGTTTCGGCTGGCTGGACATACACATGACCCCGCCACCATCCCTCGTGAAGCAATCCTGGAAATCGTGGAGCAGCTGCCAAATCCTGCTTCCTCCACGACGACAGTTCGGACCCTCACATACCCCATCCGTATCGCCCTTGCCCGTGCTGAGCTCGGCCGCAGCCTTGCTCGCCGTGTGCAAGACGCCGATCCCGGGCCTGATGATGCCCCCAAGGAAGACGAGGCAGGTGACGTGCAAGATGCCGACGGTGGGAACAATGCACGAAGGACTCAGCAGCGCCGCCGCGGACGCAAACGCCGGCGTGCTGCCACTGCCTCTAATGGGCAAACTGACGGAATGATGATGGATGTCCTCGGTGGTGCTCTGCACCAAGGTTACAAGCGGTCAGATGGTGTCGCCGTCGCTGATGGCTGGACAGATACCCGCTCCACCACGACCCCGCCAACAAGCTCAATACCAGCTGATGCCACACACATACAGCCCTGGCCCGCCTCACATCCCAAGCCTCCTCGCCCACGTCGCAAAGCCAGAAGAGGCAAGCGTGGAGGAGTTAAAAAGCGAGCTCGTATCGAAGCTGCTCTTGCCAAGGCTGCAGTTGCTGCTGATCCCAGGCCGATCGAACCTTCAATTCAGGAGGAGGCGCATGCGACCTCAACACCTGGCGACGCCACTTTGGCCAGCAGCTCCAATCCCAATGACGAGACCACCGACTCCCCAACTCATGTGTCGCCGTCCATGCAGGCAGACAATAGCTGCAACGCTGACTTGTCCTCAACCTTTCGTCATGCGGCCAGCGACATGGAATGCCAAGGCACACCCATCGAGGTTCCTGACTCGCAACCGGAAGCTACTCTCTCGGGACAAACTGGGACTGCACCTGTGACGTTCGATCAGGACGTGCATGCTGATGCTGATGTTCCATCTGCTGAGAAAGATTTAGAGCTGAGTCCTACCCAGACTGAACCTATCATTCAGCAATTTCGCATCCTGCAAAGACCCAATTCTCCGGATCTGGAACGGCAAGCTCCGACTGTGTCAAGCCTAGAGGCCATCTCTGCTACTGCACCGGGGACACTCACACCTGCTGCCGCGTCAGGAGCGCCATCTACAACTCCGCTCCGTGACCCCGCGCGCTTCGCTTCCCCGCCGGTTACACTGCGCCGACAGCGTCCGCGCCCCAAACCCATGGCACCTAGCTTGACCCTGGGCGAGTTTTTGGCGAAGGCAACATCGCCACTAAATTCTGTACTGCCAACGCCAGGACGCAAGCAACGCCAACAGCAGCTAAATTTCACAGCGCCGCGTCGTGGACGCTCAGCCACCACTGGTGCCACTCCTTGTGCCAAAACCGCTGGTAGACCAACTGCAGAGCGACGTGCCCAGGTTCAGCTGCTCCGCAACCTGGGCATTATTGGTGTCGACCAGGTGATCTCCGAAGAAGCTATGAAGGCCTACGAAGGGATGTTCACCACTCCCATCCCCATTGAGGTCCTGCGCGCGATGGCCGCTTTGATTGGCCGTGAGCTCCCGCAAGATCCGTCTATCGCGCCTATCACCACTATGATCGCGGGCAGCGAGGCCGAGGCCTAGCTGTGGTTGTGCTTGAATCTGTCGAACATGTTCTTTATGGATTACGGCCTGAAAATTGTTATTTGGAACGTGCGCGGTCTCAACTCTCGCGCTAGACGTATCGCGATACGCTCGCTGATCCTAACTACCGGAGCATCCATAATATGCTTCCAGGAAACAAAGATGGAGGCGATCTACCTGTCAACTATCCTTGAAGCACTTGGCTCGGATTATGATGACTATGTGTACCTGCCCGCGATTGGCACGCGAGGCGGCATCTTACTCGCATGGAAGAGCAGGGAGGTGATGATCACCGGTCAGACATTCACGACAAACACGCTGTCTGCCCGGGTGTCAACACCATCCAGCGCCACCACCCCTTGGTGGCTCACCGTCGTCTATGGCCCGCAGCAAGACGATGATAAAATCGCGTTCCTCCAGGAAATTCGCGAAGTACGTGCAGGCTGCCCTGGGCCATGGATGATATGTGGAGATTTCAATCTGATTTACCGAGATGAGGATAAGAATAATGGGAACCTTAATCGAAGGATGATGGGCCACTTCCGGCGCGTCATTAATGACCTGGCTCTCAAGGAAGTGTACCTCAACGGTCGACGCTATACATGGTCCAATGAGCAAAACCCACCGACACTAGTTCACCTGGATCGTGTCTTTTGCACCACAGATTGGGAGGAACAACACGGAGAAGCACACCTTCATTGCCTTGCCTCTGTTGTTTCAGACCACAGCCCGCTCATCCTAGACTGCTCGCCGATGCCAGAAATCCAGCGCAGATTTCATTTTGAGGACTACTGGACACGCATTGATGGATACCAGGATGTGGTTGCGGCAGCTTGGACCTCGGTGAACGACGTCGACCCATTTCGACACATCAAGCGCCGCATGCAGGTGACGGCGAGCAAGCTCACAAGCTGGAGTGCGCGCACTGTAGGCACCATCCGAGACAAACTCGCGATCTCCCGCGAATTGTTGCTGCGATTCGACACTGCCCAGGAGCTTCGACAACTGACACCACATGAGGATTGGCTGCGCCGTCAAATCAAGCTGTCCTACCTAGGGCTTGCCTCGGTCGAGCGGACTCTGGCTCGGCAGCGTGCACGCATTGCGTTCCTCAAGGATGGCGACGCGAATACGACGTTCTTCCACCAGCAATGCACCTACCGCAAGCAGAAAACAAGGATCCATAACCTGATGGTCGACGGCGCCGTGCTCACTGACGCCAATGACATGACCACAGCGGCATTCACGCATTTTGATTCCCTCCTTGGGACCGATCTGCCACGAGACTGCTCCATCGACCTTGAGCATCTCATCGAGCCCTCCGACTTGGATGCCCTCGATGCCCCCTTCAGTGAAGACGAGATTTGGCAAGCTATCAAGCGCCTTCCAGCGAGAAAATCACCCGGACCTGATGGATTCACAGCGGAGTTCCTGCGATCCTGCTGGCCGGTCGTCAAGTGTGACTTCATCGCAGCCTTTCAGCAGTTGTATGAGCTCCGTGGGCGCGGGTTCAGCCGGCTCAACCAGGCGCTGCTCACGTTGATTCCGAAGCGAGCCGACGCGGCCACTCTAGGTGACTACAGGCCCATCAGCTTGATTCCCCTAGTGGCCAAGATCTTCGCCAAGGTGCTCTCACTCCGCCTCGCGCCACGCCTCAACGACCTCGTCAGTCCCATCCAGAATGCTTTCATCCCTGGCCGCAGTTTGCACGACAACTTTGTGCTTGTGCGACAATCTGCACGACTACTTCACCAGCTGGGTGCACCGCGCGTGCTGCTAAAGTTGGACCTGGCAAAGGCTTTCGACTCAGTCTCTTGGCCGTTCCTATATGAGGTGCTACGAAGATATGGGTTCAGTGACCGGTTCCTTGGATGGCTTGCCGTGCTACACTCATCTGCGAACACAAGGATCCTCCTGAATGGCGTGCCAGGTCCGCCCATTTGGCATCGCCGCGGCCTCCGCCAGGGTGATCCCCTATCGCCGCAGCTATTCGTGCTCGCCGTGGACACACTGGGACGTCTATTTCACCGCGCGATAGAGCTCAACGTCCTTCAGCAGCTACACCCGCGCAGAGACATCCCCGTCATCTCACTATATGCCGACGACGTAATCCTGTTCTGTCACTCGTCGCCGGAGGATACACTTGCTGTGAAAGAAATCCTGCATCTCTTTGGACGCGCGTCTGGCTTGCGTGTCAACTTCCAGAAGAGCACTGCCACGCTGATCAGATGTGATGCTGACACAGCGGCTCCCGCCATCGCCAACCTGGGCTGCCCACTTGTTGATCTCCCAATCACCTACTTGGGCATCCCACTGACGATACGGCGCCCCACCGCCGCACAGCTGCAGTTTTTGGTGGACAAAACTGCAGGGAAGCTACCAACTTGGAAGGCTCATCTCATGGATCGTGCTGGCCGCCTAGCTTTTGTTAAGGCGGTCCTTAGTGCGATTCCCATACACCAGCTGCTTGTGCTCGCGCCATCAAAGAAGGTTCTCAAGCTTCTCGTCAAGATCCAAAGAGGATTTCTTTGGGCTGCGCGCGCTGACGCCAATGGTGGCCATTGCCACGTCAATTGGCAGACAGTTTGCCGCCCTATTCAGCTTGGCGGACTGGGTGTTCGGGACCTGCAGCGTACTGGCCTTGCCTTACGCATACGCTGGCTATGGTTCAGCAAGATGGACGATGGCAGAGCATGGAGTGGACTAGACCTCCAGTTTACACAAGAGGAACATGCCTTCTTCTTTGCATCTACGGTCACAATCCTGGGCAATGGTCAGCGAGCACGCTTCTGGGAAGATCGATGGTTTCATGGGCGCGCTATCTCCGAAATCGCGCCCCAGCTCTATGCCGTCATCCCCAAACGGCGACGCAAGTCCAGGACGGTGGCAGATGGCCTACTTGAGCACCGCTGGGCAACGGACATTCAAGGCACCATTGGCATCCACGAAATTGGGCAATACTTGTTGTTGTGGCATGCACTCGAGAGTGTCGTCCTCACTACTGAGCCCGATCGGCTGCATTGGAGGCTGACTGCGACAGGCACATACACTGCCAAGTCGGCCTACCTCGCCACCTTCCATGGCTCAGCCTCCTGCCCGGCGTGGAAGCTCACCTGGAAAGCTTGGGCACCGCCACGAGTGAAGTTCTTCCATTGGCTTGCCAATCTTGGGCGTTGCTGGACGGCTGATCGGCTTGCTCGCCGTGGACTGCCACACCCACCCTGCTGCCCGCTATGTGACCAGGCACCGGAAACAATCCAGCACCTCTTTTTCAGATGCTCCTTTTCCAAGCAGGTGTGGCTTGAGATCCTATCAGGGCTGCGTCTCACTTGCCGTGTGCCTGATGACGAGGAAAACTTGACGGAATGGTGGAGTAAGGCACGTCATCACACAGCGAAGCCGATGCGCAAAGGACTTGCCTCCGCGGCGTTGCTGATTCCTTGGATGATATGGAAACACCGCAATGACTGTGTGTTCAACGCTGCAACCCCATCAACCAGCGCCTTGGTGAGCAAGATCAAGGCTGAAGCTGCACTTTGGGCTAGAGCCGGTGCATTGGGTCTGCGCGCCATTCTCCCAAACACTTGGGATGTACGCTGATTTTCTGTTTTTTTTTTTTGACACTGTACCTCCTCGGAGGTTTTAGCAACTCTCTCTTTCCAATGTAAAGAAACGCAAATGTCATTTGTGTTTCCTCTAAAAGATGGCATATAGCGACAAAATCAGCGGCACAAGATTGGAGGAGAGAATAATAAATTAATAGGGCATCGCTGAAGACGGCATGAAAGAATAACATGGTGTTAAATTCCTGCAAGAGAAACCGGTCATTCTTCATTTGTACCACTTATTTATTTCATATATAAAATGTTCGACACAACTACATATAACCAATCTGATGTGCAAGAACTATATAACTGATTGTTTTCAGTACTTAGTCCTGTAGTTTATTATGAAAGAAAAACAGTTAGGAAAGCATACAATTTTGGTGGTATAAGAATATAGTGTATTGCATCATATTATTTGATATTTTATCTAGCAGAAATATAACAACATTTGGAAAACTCTTAAAGCTGAACTTGACTGATGTAACCTGGGAAAAAGAACCCAAAAATGAAGAATGACCGCTGCATAACAAGTAACCATGGAAAATGTTATTTCTTCCAAAAAGAAGAGTAACCTAGAAAAAAGGGACCAGCCATCTTCTCAAGGTCACTCTTTTTGTATCAAAACACAAGTTTTCTCCACTACTCAAGTTCCCAGAAATGAATGTAATATACTTGATTTAAGAACTAAAAAAGGATTAACCAAAGCTGGCAGCACACAACATTTCTCACACCACCTTGCTGTCATATAACACAACCACATAAACTAAACAATCCCTAGCTTGTACAATGGTTCAGATCTGAAAAAAACACTAACCATTACATGTAGAACATCAAGATTAGGGCCAATCTTCTGTAGAACTTCACCATCTTTCAGAACACACCTGAACAAAAAAAAAAAGAGAAATGAGAACACGCCAGGTCTCACAACAAATTAGGTATTACTCTCACTTCCACAACTTGTACTATGGTTCAGATCTGAAAAAAAACACTAACCATTATATGTAGAACATCCAGATTAGGGCCAATCTTCTGTAGAACTTCACCATCTTCCATAACACACCTAAACCAAAAAAAAAAAGAGAAATGAGAACACGCCAGGTCTCACAACAAATTAGGTATTACTCTCACTTCCATCTTAACACTTGATTCACTCATGTGAGGGCACAAAGACAAAACTGAAAGCTGCAAGAAAGAAAGTACCGATTAGCAATCCAGTAGTAGCAATGGACATGAATCTGACACAACCAAGTCTCTCAACAATTATTTTTCTGCTAAAAACATATGATAACCAACTTCAGGTTTGAGAGAAGAATGAAACTCTTAACTATAAATAGAAATTTTGCACGTGGATCAACCAGCTTTTGGATGGAACAATTAGTAAACACAGAAAATAGTGAAATAACCAATTTGGATTCATGACATGTGGGAAATAATGGAGGTAAAAGTCCACATCCTTAATGAACTGGAGATAACAAATCAAAAGGAGAGCATGTAGCCTGTAAATGTGAAAGTCGTGTCAAGCCATGACGTCGAGGTCTAAGAGTAGCACCATGGAGGAGCTCCTGTTGTCAAAAACTATGGCAATCACCACACATGTTTTAGGTCCTGCGACCAGAGTGACATAATTCAATGGAATGAAATCATCAAATTAAGCCGTCTATAAACTCGAATTGGCACGTGTGGAACAATAATTTAAATAAATAGTCACCTCTGAAATTCCTCGTGACATACAGGTTCACTTCTCCTTGACATTCAACGTGCAGGTAATGATGATTACATTCCATTCGACCCTATAGATGGCATACATAATTCAAAGAGACGACTCGACTCACAAGGCTTCAGCCAGATCGTCACGAAAGCAAAATTCCATTTCCATCGGCTAATGGCCCAGTTTATATAAAACCTGAAGAATTCAACATCACTTGGATCAGTAAAGAAAAATAGACCCATTGCAGATTTCACTTTGGAGGAGGAAAGTATTTTTGCTCTTGGGAATCAATGCATAGAGGAGGCTATAAAATGATAAAACTAAAATGGAATCAATGCATAGAGTAGGCTATAAAATGATAAAACTAAAATCAGCAAACACAGATTCCAAAATGAAGAATGTAAGCTGAGAATGAGAAAATACTACAGGTCTAGAATAGAAACTATTACAGGTGCAGAAAACTCATCAGATCTTATTGCAGCTAATTTTTGCCAACATTTGACAACCAATAAGCTATATATATTCTGTAGAAAGTTTGGACATTTGAATCTACCCAAACCTATTAGGAAAGAATAATGAAGGGAAGTAATAATAAAAATTTAATGCTCTTTAGATCTGAAACTCAAGATTATGCACGGAAAGCACATACAAAAATAAAAAGCAAGCATTAGACATTTGACAAATCGTGTTCGAGATTAGTCCTGCAGTTTGGTATTACAGAAAAAACGTCAGCAAAGCATACCGGTTTTTGCTGGATATAACGTTATATTATATAGTACCATGTATATTGTATTATATGATACTTTTCTCTGAATAAATAGAAAGATCCAAGCTTGCACTATGATTTAGATCTGAAAATTGTATAACCATTACATGTGGAACATCAAGATTAAGGTCCAATCTTCTATAGAATTTCCATCTTTTTCTTCCATATAACTGACTAAAAGAAATAGAGATGAATGACAATCCTGCACCCCAACAGCTCAATGGCATGAGAACAGACTATATCTTCATTCATAGCACACCAAGTCACAGTTAATAGCCTGACATTTTCAGATCCACACACAAAACAATAGAGAGCTAGGAGAGCATGCACATCACCTTGCTTGAGATGCGTACATGAATGATTCGCTGGAGGGTCGCTCGAGGAGGATGGATGCCGGAGGAACTTCACACGGCCAACGACGCGCTGGCGATGAGATGCCATCAGGGCTGGTCAACATGGAGTAAGGGGCGTGGTGGTGGAGGTCGAACTCCTCGCGTACTCCACCGCAGCATCGTCGCCGCTGACTACTGAGAGAGAGGACGTGAGACGTGAGAGAGAGAAAATCAGAGGTGGAGCTGGCCGTGGATGCGTACCAGAAAAAAAGGAGAGAGAGATAGAAACCTGGGATTTGTTGGTGCTGCTGGCCGTGGATGCTCCACCACTCCCCAGCAAGCTTTGATGCAATCCACCGTCCTTCTCGACGAACTGGCCCAGAGCACCGCTCCTCGGAGGCGCTCTCACGGCTACACCTCCTTCCTACGCCGACGGAGCTTGCGGGCTCCAAATCGGCAGTGGATGCAGCGGCGACGACAGCCAAGCGGGGACGGCGGGGATGCTCGGGAACCCTAGATCGAGAAATATCTGGTCTAGGGTTAGAAGCGAGAAGGAGAGATGCATATAGCCTCAGGGCACCGGGCAGAGAGGGCAGGGGCGGAGGCGGGCACCGCCTGTAGCTCCCGTACCCGGCGTCGCCACCGCGGCCGCCACGCGCGTACGGCTGGGACCCACGGGGTCGGGTTGAAAGTCAAACGCGAAACGGACGGCCCTGATCGATCCGGGGCGAAGATTGAACGGCCGGGACAGTGAAATCGCTGGGAGGCCGCGGCGCGGTGACAACCCACGGTGCTCTTCTTTAGATGTTCCGCATCGTGACCACCTCCTGCAGTCCACCAACTGCTGCGACGGATACCTCGTCGTCAAGCTGACTCAGAAGCACATCAATCTCCAGATCAATTACATGGACAAATAATTGGGAAATAGGGACGGGATGGTCATGAACAATTACGTGGGAATCCTCTTCCGCAGGCTGAACATCATGTAGGAGTACATGGGCATAGATCGAGCACAAAGAAAGAACATGGAGAGGGAATCGACCGGAGCTTCTTCCTCCTGCTCCTCCTGAGACGGCAGTGCGGCGGCACATCCACGAGGGCGCGGCGACCTCCTCCATGTACAGGACCTCCCCAGCACCCTCTGCCCCCTTCTTCTTTTCTTTCTCCTTCCGCCGGCAGAGGAAGACATTGTCGGGATGTTGCTGATGACGTAAAATAGTCAGAGATGATCAGATTGAGTAAGAAAAAACCCGATCGACGAGGTCTCATGGCTTGTTTGCTTTCTGCATGGAAGCCGATCTGAGTGCCAACGATTGATGCAGCTGATTGTTATCATCGTGCGGTTTGCCAGACATGCAACTTGAGTAAGGCCGGGCTGTCAGCCGCCGCTGCAGCGTCATACCCTTGTACTCATAATTAGCATATGAAATAAAGTACTCCCTCCGTCCCAAAATAAGTGTCGTGTCTACATAAATCCAATTTCTATCAAAGTTAAGACATTTACATGTCTACATAAATCCAATTTCTATCAAAGTTGAGACACTTATTTTGTGACGGAGCGAGTATTCAAAATAATCATTGTTTTTTTTTTGAAGGAAAAAAATAATCATTGTTAACATCGTGCGGTTTGCCAGACATGCAACTCTAATAAGGACGTCTCCAATGTAGAAATAAGATGGGCCATAAGCAAAAAAGTTGTCCTATGACCTGCCCACGTAGCAGCACTCAACCATAGCGAGAAAAACATAAGACCCGCCCACACCGGTGTGGCCGAGCGATAAGGGAAAAAATACAATTGTTTCTCTCTGCTCTCTCCATATCACGCGTTCTGCGGTTCTTCTCCCGCGAGCTCGAGGAAGCGCTGCATCAGAAGAGTGGAAAATTTTCTTCAACCCAAGATGGCGAACACAGGACTAGACCACATATAATTTCAGCTCATTCAGGAAAAAAAAATCGCTGATGATGAACACATGAGCAGACCACATCCACTGAACAAATTCAGATCCTCCCAGCCATTAAAAATCCTTCACACGTAGGGAGAGACTACACTTACCAGCTGCAACTTGTCTCCTCCTCATGTGACTTCCCGCACGGTTGTTCTCCACTGGTTTGATGCTCCAAACGCATAGGCGGACAGGGCCAAGGGCCTTGAGCTAATTGTGTGCAGGACAACAGATCTTTGTGGCGGCGGCAAGATCTTCCAATTACCAGCACGGAGGACCAGAGACCATCAGCCACCAGGAGGGCCGCCATGCCCAGCAGCCGGCGCGGACGCGGCCGATACCGATGTCGACGACGGGGCCGCCGCACCCACCGGCTAGCTTGGAGGCGCACGAACCGTTGTCACGCCCACCAGCCAGCGCGGAGGCGTCCGCACTAGCGGCCGCGACAGAGCAATTACACCCACCGAGAACCACGGGGTAATCTTCAACGACCACCGCGAGGAGAGCCGTCAGTCCAGCGGCTACCGCGGATGTCCGGACGCGGCCGAGGCCGGCGGCTGCGACTAGATCCCCCCATGCCCAGCGTTGACGGCGGATGCGCCCGCTTCAAGCCTAGAGGTCACCGCCATGGGCTCGGAGAAGCTCGATTCGATTTGGGGATTTTTTTGGATAGGGTCGCAGGAACAGAGAGTACGGTGGGAAAGAAAAGAAGAAGACTGACAGTTGGTTCCAGCTTATCGCTCACCTCGTCCTTAAGCATTGCGGGAGTTTTGATGGGCTATAACGCAAGCAGTGGGGCCCAGCTGAAATTTAAGCATTGGAGACGCACTAAGGCCGGGCTGTCAGACGCCGCAGCGTCATACCCTTGTACTCATAATTAGCATAGAGGTATTAGCACCAGAGGTACAACTAGTTGCGAGGTGGGAGCATATTCATACAACTAGTTGTACATGTGCATAATAGTTGTCCGGTTGTGCAAATTCATACAATAGAGTTTGAATTGTCCACCGTGCACTAGTGGAAAAAGGGGCTCTACCCCCCCCCCCCCCCCCCCCCGGTCTCGGATTATTACCAACCGGGACTAGCCCCCACCCCCCAATGAGAGCCTCGCACGTGGCCACGGCAGAGGGCGCGGGGTCGATCCCCTTTAGTCCCGGTTCGTAACAAGTACCGGGATTAGCGTTTTGATTTTTTTATTTTAATTTCGACCAATTTTCAGGGTTTTAGGGTGGGCGGTAGGGGTTTCGGATGCTACACGTCGATGCGTCAAAAACACGTTATGCAACACGTCGATGCGCCAAAAACACGTTATGCTACACGTCAATGCGCCAAAAATACATTATGCAGATCATATTGATGACACATACGCAACTAAGTACGTAGTACATGAAGATGACATTTTCCAGTTCCAGGTACTTCGTTACATGGATATCACTAGCTATATATTACATATAGGCATACTAATCATATTTAGAGTGGTACTCTCCGAAGGGAGATATGACATCTGCTAGGTAAAATCCCGCCAACTCCTCTGCAATTGCTTTGAAGCGTTCCTTTATTGGTAACGTGTTGCGCTTTTTTGCCACCTGTAAAAATAATGATATCATAATGAATACATGAGTTGTGTGTATATATATCAAATGAATACATGAGTTATATGTATATAAAAAAATAATGTTGTGAATAATGTTCACGTACTTCGACACTTCTTCTGCTTGTCAAACTCTCGTTGACCAGAACGTGCATGGAATCCGCATAAATCAGTCACCGGTGGCTGTTGAAGGCAAGACTATACAAGAATAGAACTGAATCAAATAATAATCAAGCATGATAATGGTGCATAGACCTAGGTATAGTACTACTTACCTTGTTCATACGCCATATCAGCTTCTTTGGCCATCCACCGGTAGGATCTTCGTCGATGAATGTTTGCCAAACCCTGCCCGACAAAAAAATTAAACAAATGAGTCATAAATTCTTTGATATCAGGAATGAATGAAAGAGGTGATAAGAAATGAAATTACTTTGTCACCAATGTCACCAAATCAAAACATGACTTGTAGTCTAGAGGTGATCTCCTTACCGAGTCAAGGACTTGAATTTCTCCTTTTCGCATTTCAATGACGAGAAGAATATAGTGGTAACTGCGCACGTTTATACATAGTCATGCATTACTCATCAGTTAAACTTAACATTGGATGGGTGAGAAAAATAGAAAGTATAAAAAACAGTAACACTCACTTGAAGTTGTAAGGCCAAAATATTAGTGATTTGTCAGTTTGTCGCTTCAAAAACCTTAGCAAATCCGCCGGTGTATCCTTGTTCAAATCAGGATCGTTTATGGTCTTTTCATTCAATTTATCGGGGTCAATGAACGCAATGTGCTTGATTCCATCCCTTTTGCATTCAAGCATCTTCAATCTGCACAATATAGCGCACAAAAGATTATATAGTGAGTATAATCACAGACAATGAACGAGCTGAGCTAAATACTTAAATTACAGAAATAAATCACTTACAGACAATAGGAACTGATGATAGATTTGTCGAGGGCTCGGAGATTGTATAACTGAAAAAGTTTGCTGAAGTCAATGATAATAGCGTATTCTCGTTGATAGTGTTCTTCCTTAACTCCCACCATGAGACTGGGGTAGCCGTCCTTAACTCGTCCTTTGTACCAGGTTTGCAAATTACGCATCTTTGTTGGCAACCAACCCTCCACAAAATTTTCCCCGGGAACATATTGAGCAACAACATCATGAACGGGGTAATTAGTTCCCGAATAAACCAGCTCGCGAATATTGATGTTCTTGGGACCCTGCTTGTCGTCAAACACCTTGAGATGGGGGACCGATTGTGAGTCTTGTTCTCCGAGCTGGGGAACTTGTTTCCCTTTTGTAGGCCTATCTTCAATCTCACTTTCATATGACTTGCCAATCGAACGATCATAGTCTGACAGCGGCTTTTGTGGAAATCGGTATAGGTTATCGATGACACGGTTGCACTGCTCCTCAGTATATCCGGCGGTAAATTTTGGAACAATGGCATCCAGTTTCCTCTTTGCAGCCAAGTCACTCAATTTTGTAGGGACATATGCTGCAATTTCCTCAGCAGTTCAGTCCCATGGTAACTTCTGAACGGGCGGCGGTGATTTCTCCTTTCTAGGTTTCTTCCTAAGAGGAGAACCGGGCTTGCGCCTCCTCCAGAGCCACTTATCTTGCGGCGAAGATCGAGATGGCCTCGCGCTGGGACCCCTCTCGGGGGCGGTGGGTCTTGCGGCAAAGATTGAGATGGCCTCGCGCGGGGGCCCCTCTCGGGGGGCGGTGGGTCTTGCGGCGAAGATTGAGATGGCCTCGCGCTGGGCTCCCTCTCGGGGAGTTGTGGGCTTTGCTGATGAGGTGGAGATGGACTCAGGCTGGGCTCCCTCTCGGGGAGGTGTGGGCTTTGCTGATGAGGTGGACTCCTACAAGGAGGAGTCGGTGGCCTTAGCAAGGGGTCTGGAAAGACGATGTATTTGTTGTTCCACAGGGCGCAGCCACGCCTGACGTCTGCCAATGTCTTCTCCTCGTCACCTCCAGGAAACTCAAGGTCCAAGGTTTCAAATCCTGGCATAATTTCGTCCACCCCGACACGAGCATAGCCAGCTGGAATTTCACCACAATGGTAGAGTTCTCCAGATTCAATTACTAAAGCAACGCCCACCGCCACCTTCAAAGTTATGTTTCTCATTGATATATGTAGCTCACAACTTGTCGGCTCTGTGATGTCATCAACGGGGTAGGGACCATCGTCTTGATGCGTGGAACCCACGCTGCTTCTACGCTGAGATGGGGCGGCATCGGCTTGATGCTCTAATTGTAGCCGCTCTTGAGGTTCCCTTCTTTGCTCCTTCAATGCTTTCAGTTCCTCCCGTGTCTCCTTCACCGCACGTTCCAATTCTGATAACCGGTCGGCCTCCTTCTTCTTACTTCTACTACGGCTTCTATAAGTGTGAGCGCAATCCGGCCACACACTCTTAAACGTAGTACCGCCGGGATAGCCTCGAGCTCGTCCAACATGTTCAGGATTCCCCAGGGCCCGTGTCAGCTCGTCATCCTCTCTATTGGGTGTGAACACACCAATGCGAACATCTCTTATTGCATCTTCAAGCTTCTTCGTGACTATTTTGATTTTCTCCTTCCATTTTCCTTGTGCAACAATATTTCCTGTCACTGGGTCCAACCCTGCCCCATGCGCGAACAACCAGAATTTTGACTTCTCGGGGCAGTCAAGTGTCTGTGGACGGACCCCTGATAGAAGCAGTTTTTCTTCAAAGGCTAACCACTTAGGAATGGCGCTCTTGTAGCCACCTGTCCCCAATTTATGGTGGTGTTCCTTCCGCTTAGCATTCAACTTATTTGTCTCCGATCGGGCCACAACCATAGTTGATTCCCTATACGCCTTAAACGCCTCCCATTCAGGTTCTATCTTTTTCCCTAGTGCTCCACTGAAATCTGGCTCTTCTTTTGTTTCTTCATATTGATTCCATTACTTTTTCTTCCAGTTCCGGAATTGTTCTGCCATCTTCTTAAGAGTCCACTTCTTGAGGTTGTCGCGCTTGACTTTAGAGAGATTTGGCGGGAGGTTGAAATGTGTCAAGAGCGTGTTATAGACCAAATCCTTTTGAACTTGGTGTACATAACATGGATCCTCCTCATCTGCAGCCGCTGGCTTATTCCATTCACGTATGCTGATCGGGATCATGTCCCTAACAATAACTCCAGCTTGACTTATAAATTTGTTGCGGTTCTGTCTTGGTTCGAGCGGTTCACCGGAATCAGCAATTTCCTCAATCGGTAACTTTGGATCCTCGCTCGTCATTCTTTTTGCCTTGCCTCGAGGAGCACATGCTGGTTTTTTGGCAGATTTGCTCGATCCGGAGGGCTAAAAGAAAAATGAGTCGTTAATAAGTGCAATACAAATCAATTAATGCATCTAGTGATCAACAACATATCGCCCTATTATATACACATATACACCTCTCCGCCGGAGTTTGTTACGACCACATCTTGTGACTCCATTCCGTCACCATAGTCGTTCAAAAATTGTGTGAACTCATCATCCACATCTTCTCCATCTCGGGCCTCGTTATAAATGATCTGTTCCATTTGGTCTTCTCTCTCCTCGTCTCGTTGAAGTAGGTCTTCTCTCTCCTCGTCTCGCAAGTGCTCCATAGCTCATATGTACCTGCAATCAATAAAATTTGCAATCAAGTTTACATTTATTCATCTAAAAAACATACAAGTACAATTCTAAAAAACATACAAGTATGCAATCCTATAAAATTACATTGTCACCTTGCTATAAAATTATAACAATCTATTCAAAGAATATAAATTACATTGCCAAATGCTCCTGTTTTTTAAATTGCATCTATAAATTGCATCTTCAATTTGCATCTAAAATGGATAGTCTGCATAACTACATGCTCCAGGCTACACAGCAGCAACACTAAACCTCTTCTATGAGATCAGTTGAAGAAAGGAATACAGAAAAAAAAATGTCCATCCGGTGCCACCTTTATGCTCAGATCCAACTACTAATGGTGAATATCAATGATGAGCCTAATGACTTTTATGCCATACAAATACAGCAGTGCAAAGTTCTGAAGTTCTTGGAAATTCAGAAAGATTTTCCTTGAGATGGAATGCAAACTCTATAATTAAGCCTGACATGAATTCAACATCTGATTTTATCTTTGTAGGGCGAAAAATGTTGGCATCTGAATGAAACTAACTAAACAAAAAATAGCATGACAAACACATGTTGTGTTTAATGATGATGTAAAAAAAAATGAAGAACCTCAATACATTTAGGACCTCAATATTGCAACAGTGAACCACTTGGTCAAATTCCAAAAAGACACATGTAGCTGAGAAAACAAGTCAGCAATTGGTAATAAAAAGCTAGGTCAATGACCTCAATACAGGATCCCGAGACTTGAGAGATAGTCCTGCAAGATTTGAGAAAGAAGTCCATACAAGGAATACATGGGGGAGGAAGATGAGGAGGGGGAGAGGGACCTCACTGGGCAGTCGTGGTGGGAAGCAGCGGCCAGGGATTCGGGTGGCGGCAGCGGCAGCTGGAGAAGGTAGTTGCGGGGTAGCAGGAGCTCCAGCCGTCACCTTGTCTGCAACGGCGGGGAGCGGCGACGGCGGGCAGCACGGCCTCGGACCGGGGAGCAGCGACGGCGGGCAGCACGGCCTCGGACCGGGGAGCGGCGACGGCGGGCAGCATGGCCTCGGGCCTCGACGGCGGGCAGCACGGCCTCGGCCTCGGGCCTCGACGGCGGGCAGTACGGCCTCGGGAGCGAGGAGGAGGAGGTCGGGCGGCGCAGACTGGGGAGCGGCACGCGAGTGGCGGCGCGGAGAGGAACGGTGGTGGCGGCGGCGGCGGTTTCGCAGGAGCAGGGCTTCGCCTTCGATTTGGGGAAGAACGCGAAAATTTCGCCGCGTCCAGACATAACGCCGCGAAACTGACCTTTAGTCCCGGTTCCAGCTACGAACCGGGACTAAAGACCCTCTAGTCCCAGTTGGTAACACCAACCGAGACTAAAGGTCTGTCTGGGCCGTGAAAAAATGCGCGCGAAGCCCAGCAGCCCTTTAGTCTCGGGTCGTGTTACCAACCGGGAGAATAGTTGTTTTTTTTGTAGTTTCTTTTTCTTTTTCTTTTACTTTTGAATGGTTTTTGTTTCTGTTTTCTTTTATATACTTTGGTTTACTTTCTTTTTGAATTGTTTTGTTTCTAGTTTCTATTTCTGTTTTATTTTATATTCTCTGATTTTGCCTATCTAAATGACTTTTTTCATTTTCCATTTTTTAAGTGCAAAAAATGACTTTTTTTGTGAACAAAGTACCAAAAATATGATGCAAAATGGCACCCAATTAATTTTCATGGAAACTAGTCCACATGTGATGGATAATCCCCAAGTATTAGGATTTTTCATGATTTCTAACTAATTTCCCCTAGTTAAATGAGTTTATGTTGATTTTTCGAAAGTAATTCAAATTTTAACTACAACTGTTTGATAGTTTGTTCTGATTTTTTTTGAAAAATCATTTTAAGTTACACAACTAGTGTTTATATCACAGAAACATTGATAATTCTAGAAAATATTACCTCTTTCGATGAATAGTCATGGCTACCGTTTTGATCGTTTTACGAAAAAATGAAATAAAGTGATAAACACCTCCAAAAATGAAATCCTTTGGCATGGGCTCCTTATATGTGTACTAGTTTCTATGAAAAATGATAAACTTGATTTTTGACAAAATTTAAAAAAAAGTCTTCACAAAAAGGTCTATCGTGTATGAACATCTAGAAGTTTCAAGCCAAATGACCAAGTTATGGTCATTTCAACGACATAGTTTGTGATAAAGATCTCATATTCCATAAATAGGTGCATCTTGGTATAAGAAACAATCATGCCAAAGGAAATCTTGAAATTATTTTCATAAATATCATTTTCCACATAGTCCATAATTGTTGTCTCGATTGGTAACACCAACCGGGACTAAAGAAGCACATGGATCGTGTGTTTCTTTAAAGCACTTGTGAGCCGTTGGATCAAGATGTGTTTCTTTTGAGGGCTTCTGAGCTGTTGGATCAGCACTATCAGGACCACTTCGTGAGTCACATGACCCTATATATAGCCCCCTCTCGGACATGTTCGGCACTCAGTGTCTCCTCATTCTAGTTCATTTCGTTATACAAAGCATTCGGATTCCCTGCATACGTCCAACGGTGCATTTGATATGCAGGCACTCACGAGCCACCGTTGGGCTGTATGCAGGGGAAACCATGTGTTTTGTTCCACGCATCTACAAAATACTTCAGTTCATCGACCGAATACAAAGCATTTGGATTCCCTGCATACGCCTCACGGTGCATTTGATATGCGGGCACTCATGAGCCACCGTGGGGATGTATGCAGGTGATACCGTGTGTTTTGTTCTATCTACAAAATACTTCAGTTCATCGACCGAATAAAAATCAGTGTTTAGAGTTTTCTTCTGAGTTTTCAGAACATCCCTATCTAGTGTTCACCTATTACATAAAAAAGTTGAATACATTATTACACATCACCAAGAACATCCCTATCTAGTGTTCACATATTCTTCTGATTGCGCCGTAACCATGGACAATCTTCTTCATTTAACTTAATACTTGGGTCAGTGTTCACTTTGAAGGGCGGAATGTCATGAAACTTATCGTAATCTTCTGACATGTCTGTCTTGTCCTCCACTCCCACGATGACTCTTTTCCCTGAAAGAACTATGTGGCGCTTTGGCTCATTGTGTGATGTACTCGCTTGCTTATCTTTTCTTTTTTTCGGTAGGGTAGTGATGCACCGGTGAGGTGTTGTTGGGAAACCCCAAGAGGAAGGTATGAAGTAGTGCAGCAGCAAATTTCCCTCAGTTGTGAAACCAAGGTTTATCGAACCAGTAGGAAACTAGAGATCTCCTGGAGGTTGTTGGTGGCGGAATATGGCACGGCGCAACACCAGGGATTCCGGCACTGACGTGGAACCTGCACACAACACAACCAAGATACTTTGCCCCAACTTAACAGTGAGGTTGTCAATCTCACTGGCTTGCTGTAACAAAGGATTAAACGTATGTGTGGAGAATGATGTTTGCTTGCAGAGAATAAAAGTAACAGGATTGCAGTAGGATTGTTTATCAGTTTGAGGAAAAAGGACCGGGGTCCACAGTTCACTAGTGGTGTCTCTCCATAAATAATAATAGCATACATGCGGGTAAACAAATTACAGCTGGGCAATTGACAGAATAAAGAAGTGCATAATGATGCATATACTATAGTTATGATGGCTAGTGTGATATTCATTTGGGCATTACAACAATATACATAGACCGTTCCAACCGCATCTATGACTAATAATCCACCTTCCGGTTAGCGTCCGCACCCCTTTCAGTATTAAGTTGCAAGCAACAGATAATTGCATTAGGCAATGTGTGTAATGTAAGTAGTACAAATACCCTTAGATAAAGTACTACTGTTTTATCCCTAGTAGCAACAGTACATCTACAACCTTAGAGCTAGCTGTCACCACCCCAGATTAAATAGAGACATGAACCTACTATCGAGCATAAATACCCCCTCTTGGAGTCACAAGCATCTACTTGGCCAGAGCATCTACTAGCAACGGAGAGCATGCAAGATCATAAACAACGCACTCACAAGATATATTATGAAGCACTAACATAGTACTCAATATTCATCGGATCCCAGCAAACACAACATGTAGCATTACATAAAGATGATCTTGATCATGTTAGGCAGCTCACAAGATCTAAACATGGTAGCACAAGAGGAGAAGACAACCATCTAGCTACTGCTATGGACCCGTAGTCCAAGGATGAACTACTCACGCATCAGTCCGGAGGCGGGCATGGTGATGTAGAGCCCTCCGGTGATGATTCCCCTCTCCGGCAGGGTGCCAGGAGGAGCTTCTGAACCCTCCCGACCTAGGGTTGATGACGGCAGCGGCTCTGGACTTCGTGGAGGAAAAAGGTGCGTGTCCTAGGTCTTAGATATCCGAGGGGTATAAGTAGGCGAAAGGGCGAAGGCGGCGGGGCCTCGAGGGCCCCACACCCCCTGCTCGCGCGGCAGGGGGGGGGGGGTGCCGCGCCACCTGGTGGTGTGGGCCCCTCGGGGGGTCCCCTCCGTGTCCTCTTCGTTGTTCTGGAACCTCCTGGGGAATATAAGCACTTTGACGTTTCGTTTGTCCAATTCCGAGAATATTTCCTTAACAACTTTTCTGAAACCAAAAACAGCAGAAAATAGGCAACTGGTACTGTGGCATCTTGTTAATAGGTTAGTCCCAGAAAATGCATAAAATGATATAAAAGTGTATATAAAACATGTAGCAAGTGGTATAATATAAGCATGGAACATAAGAAATTATAGATACGTTTGAGACGTATCAAGCATCCCCAAGCTTAGTTCTACTCGTCCCGAGTAGGTAAAACGATAACAAGAATAATTTCTGAAGTGACATGCTTCACACAATCTTGATCAAATAATAATGTAAGGCTCATGTTATGAATGAAGTGATTCAAAGCAATGGTTTATAGTTTGCTAACAAATAGACAAGGAGTAAACAACTAGATCATATAAGCAAAAACTTTTCATGGATAGTACTTTCAAACAAGCATCAAAATGATTCACATGAAAGTTAACTCATAAAGCAATAGTCTCTAAGTAAAAGAGGATTGAAGCAACACAAAGGAAGATATAAGTTTAAGCATTGGCTTTCAACTTGTAACATGTATATCATATAGATAGTTGTCAACACAAAGGAATATAACAAGTGCAATAAGTAAGCATATAAGAATTGTTGCACACAGTTGACACAAGTGTTTGCTTCTAAGACAGAAAGAAGTAGGTAAACTGACTCAACATAAAGTAAAAGAAGGGCCCTTCGCAGAGGGAAGCAGGGATACAAACATGTGCTAGAGCTTTTTAGTTTTATAGGTTTTTGAAATCATATAGAGAGCATAACAGTAAGTTTTGAGAGGTGTTTGTCATTGTCAACGAATGGTAATGGGCACTCTACCCCCCTTGTCAACCAGACTTTCAAGAGCGGCTCCCATGAAGGACGTTATTTCTACCCAAGAGTAGATCATCCCTCTTATTCTCTTTTGTTTACACATGTATATTTTAAAAACTGGTTTGACACTCCTCCCCACCAATGCATACACAATCCATGGCTAACCGAATCCTCGGGTGCCTTCCAACAATCACATACCATGGAGGAGTGTCTATATTAAATTGTATAACACTTTGAAGCATAATAAATTTTTGCAAAACCATGTTGTCGGCCCAGTGGAATCCAGGGTGTGCAGGGCCCACTCTCCACAGCCCTCGCACGCGACAGCACCGTAGAAATGACTAAGGACCAAGCTAAACGCTTGAAGAGGCTCTCGAGAGGGAAAGTCCTCGAGAGGGCCTAAAGAGGCAGCGGAGGCTTGAAGAGGCTCCCCCCGAGACTGCCCCTCTACAAGGCTCTCTCCCCTGGAGAGGAGTCAACGCAAATCCCTCTACAAGGCTGCTCAAGCCCTGTAGAGATGCTTCACTGCGAAGCAACCGCCGCAGAGCGCACATGGCCTCTGCCGCGGCCGCAGGGTGACGCGCGCGTCTGCGCGCGATGACGGCGACGCCGCAGTTGCCATTCTGGTGATTAAAGGAGTCAACAAAGCCGGACTATGAAGCTTTCCCCTTTGGTGATAAAGCAGATGGCCGGCGCTATGCTCTAACGACGACCTCACCGTGGGCACCCCCACGATCTCTACGGCGCCGGCTGGCCGTCCTGCGCGGACGGTGGCTTTCCTGCGTAAAGGACAGACTTTACGACCATGGACCGAGTCCATGGACAACCCAGCTGCGGTGCACCCTGCTCCTCCGTTTCGTCGCCATGTGGGAACCCTTCCGCTGCGCGGTGCGCAAGGATGAGGCCCGGGGCGTCTATAAAAGGAGAGGGAGCACCTCCGTAGCAAGGGGAAAAAGGATCGACCATTCAGACCTGGAGCACTCCACCATTGCGTAGTTTAGCCTAGCGCGCTTGAGGAGGAAGAAGACCCTCGAGTTCCCTCCTTGAGCTCCGCTCTGCCATAAGAGACCCCTCGGCAAGCTCATTGTACTGTACCCTCTGCAGTGCAATACAGACAAGCAGGAGTAGCGGTGTTACCTCCTTCTGAGGGCCGTGAACCTGGGTACGGGCTGGTGGCCTTCTCTGTCGTGGTGTCCCTCCACAGGCTCGACGAGCACCGTCGCCGTGCCGATTGAGGGTTGTTTGACCTTCGCGTTCAGCCCCCCTTCGAACATTCTCTTCAGAGTGTGACCACCCCTGTTTCGTGGGAGTCACTCTCCGACATTTGGCGCGCCAGGTAGGGGCTGAGGCGCGTCTTCAACCTCCGACCGGCCTCCGCGCCATGACGGACACCCGCACGACACGCGCCAACAGGCGCGCGGCTGAGAGGGCTCATACCGAGCCCGGCACCACCACCACTCGCAGCCGTCGCGGCCGCCCTCGCACGGCGGAGCGCGCCAACAACGGCCCGCACGTGGAGGAGCCCGAGAGCGAGGATCACCGCAGCGACGACCGCCGCGACGATGAGGACTTCTCCGAGCACCACGAGGACGCTGAGGTCTCGCGTCCGTCTCGGCGCCAGAGCGCGTCCTCTCAGGGACGTCCAGAGCCCGGCCCGCATACTGCGCTGCTCATGGCTCAGGAGCTTCTCCGCTACCGGCCCAACCCGGAGGCCCACGACATCTGGCTCGACCGCCTCCACCACCTCATCGACATCGCGACGACGCGCCCCGCTCCGTCGCGTTCGCTGGTTCACCACTCTGGCCGCGCCGAATGCGCCTCCGCCACCACCGGGACCACCTCCGGCTGTGGCGCAGAGGGCTGCCTCCCATGCATCCTCGCCGCACGACTGCCAAATCGTCCAACGCACGCGCCTGACGTGCGGGTGGGGATGGAGTGCCGGAGGGACCTCCAGAACCGCCTCGTCGAGGAAATCGGCCAAGCGGGGCAGCAGAACCGCAGGGCTCTCCAGGGCGGAACCGCCACATACGCCACCGGCTGCATGGCCTTCACCCGTGCTCTACGCCGCGTGGTCCGGCAGCAGAAGTTCAGGCCTGCCATTCCCAAGGGCTATGACGGGTCAAGCAACCCCATCGAGTTCCTGCAGCTCTACACCACCTCTATCCAAGCTGCAGGAGGAGACGACAAGGTCATGGCCAACTGGTTCTCCCACGCGCTGAGCGATTCCGCACTGTCATGGCTCCTCAACCTGCCTGAAGACTCCATCGACTCATGGGAGGAACTCTGCAGGCAGTTCGTCGCCAACTTCAAGGGCACCTACGAGCGCGCGCTCACCCACAACGACCTGCGCGCTGTGGTGCAGAAGAAAGATGAGACCCTCCGCAAGTACATCCAGCGCTTCAGCCAAGTGCGCAACAAGATCCCGAACATCCCCGACACACAAGTCATCGCCGCCTTCAGAGAGGGTGTCACGAACCGCAGGATGCTCGAGAAGCTGGGCATTCACGACAAGCTCACCTCTTTGGTGAAGCTATTCGACCTCGCCGACAAATGCGCCAAGGCTGAAGAGGGACTCCTCTTCGTCAAGATGAGCCAGCGGGCGGACGACCCGGCCGAGGGATCCAAGAGCCACAAGAAGCGGGAAGAAACCAAGCGCAAGACCACCGCTGTCCTAGCGGCTGAGCCGGATGCCAAGTACGCCCGCAGAGCCTCCCCTGAGCCTGGCGACAAGAAGGAGGACAACCGTCCGTTCTGCGTCTACCACAACAGGCGCGGCCACGCTACCGAGAACTGCTTCGACCTCAAGAGGCTGAGCAGGGAGCGCGAGCAACAAGAGGGCAGCGGGAGCCGCGGCAGAGGCCATGGCTACCGCAGAGGTGGACGCAAGGGCGGCTACCAGAAGCCGCCGGGCACCCAGGCCAACGCCGTCGAGAAGAACAACAACCTTCCCGACGAGGAAGACGGAGGCTACCAGGCCCCAAGGGGGGCTATGGCTTGCATCCTCGGCGTAGCTCTGGCGCCCAAGTCGAACAACCAGTTCAAGCAGTTCGCCCGCGAGCTCAACGCCGCGCTCCCAAGCGTCGAGACGTCCAGGCCCCTCAAGTGGTCTCAGTACACCATCGCCTTCGACGCCAAGGACCACCCCAAGTCGACAAAGACTGTTGGAACCCTCCCCCTGGTCTGCTCCCCCACCATCAACAACATTGCCGTCTCCAAGACGCTCATTGATGGGGGCGCAGGCCTGAACGTCATCTCTGTCGAGACCTTCGAGACGCTTCAAGTGCCTTACGAGTGGCTCATGCCCTCCAGGCCATTCACAGGGGTCACAAGTGGTTCGATCGAATCCCTGGGGCAGGTCCGGCTGGCCGTCACCTTCGGCACGCAGAAGAACTACCGCACTGAGCTGATCGACTTCGACGTCGCGCACATTGGCCTGCCATATAACGCCATCCTCGGCTACCCCGCCCTCGCGAAGTTCATGGCCATCACGCATCACGCCTACAACATGGTCAAGATCCCCGGCAGCGCTGGCACTATCACCATTCATGGTCATATCCTGGATGCCACGCGCGCTGTCGAGAGCGCCTACAAGGAGGCCGCCATGGCGTTCCCGGCTGACGAGGACATGGAGCCTCTCGAGAGGCCCAAGAAGAAGAAACAGATGTTCTCTCAAGAGCAAGCTTCCACGAAGAAGGTGTCGCTGAGCACCAGTGGCTCGGGGGCTGAGGGCTCCGGGGCTAGCGTCACCGTAGGCGCTGCCCTGCCTCCCAAATAGGAAAGCGCGCTCGTCGCCTTCCTTCGGGCAAACTCTGACATGTTCGCATGGACTCCGTCAGATATGTCCGGTGTACCAAGGGAGGTGATCAAGCACCACTTAGCCGTGTGTCCAGACGCACACCCCGTCAAGCAGAAAACTAGGAAGCAAGCCCCGAGAAGCAAGCATTCATTGTCAAGGAAGTAGAGAAGTTGAAAGCGGCAAATGTCGTCCGCGAAGTCGCACACCCCACTTGGCTCTCCAACGGCGTGGTTGTCCCTAAACCCGCTGGAGGAGGCCGACTCTGCATCGACTACACAGACGTCAACAAGGCCTGCCCCAAGGACCCATACCCCATGCCGAGGATAGACCAGATCGTGGACTCCACCGCCGGCTGCGACCTCCTTTGTTTTCTGGACGCCTTCTCTGGTTACCACCAGATCAAAATGGCTAAAGAGGACGAGAAGAAAACAGCATTCCTCACCCCTTATGGTGTGTATTGCTACACGTGCATGCCTTTCGGCCTGAAGAACGCCGGCGCCACTTTCCAGAGGCTCATGAGGATAGCCTTGGGGGCGCAGATGGACAGAAACGCAGAAGCTTATGTCGATGACATTGTGGTCAAGTCTCGCGAGGGAGACACTCTCTTGAAGGATCTCGAGGAAACCTTCGCCAGCCTGCGCAAGGTGAGCATCAAGCTGAACCCCGCCAAGGGCGTCTTCGGGGTACCTTCAGGCAAACTCCTCGGATTCCTCGTGTCTCACCGCGGCATAGAAGCAAACCCTGACAAGATCAAGGCCATAGAAGGAATGCAGCCTCCTCGCCGGCTCAAGGACATGCAGCGCTTAGCAGGCTGTATGGCCAGCCTGGGCCGTTTTATCTCCAAATTCAGCGAGAGGGCCCTGCCATTCTTCAAGATCATGAAGAAGTCCGGCACATTCAAGTGGACCCCTGAAGCAGACAAAGCTTTCGAAGACTTGAAGAGGTATTTGGCCAGCCCACCAGTCATGGTAGCCCCCAGGATAGGCGAACATATGAAGCTGTACCTATCAGCCACTCCTCAGACCGCAAGCGCCGTCCTGGTGGTCGAAAGGGAAGAGCCAGTCCTCCCCAAGAAAAGCGCTGCCACTCCAAGTCCAAAGCCGCCCGACAAAGATCTCGACGAAGGAGCAGTCTCCACGGACCCACCGCCAGGCCCACAGCCTCACGACGAGCCTGCTCCGAACACCCTTGCCGAGACTCCTCCACAGGCGGATCTCGACAAGGGCCCTGAAGAGCCTCCACACAGAGCTGACGCGGCACCTCCACCGACAGCCCTTGTCGAGCACCCCGTCTACTTTGTTAGTACAGTACTGCGGGATGCTCGGGAGCGGTACCCAATGCAGCAGAAGCTTCTCGTCGCGCTCCTCATCGCCTCCAGGAAGCTGCGACACTACTTCCAGGGCTACCCCATCACGGTGGTCACCTCTTTCCCTCTGGAGCAGATCCTGCGCAACCCCAACGCCACAGATCGTGTCGCGGGATGGAACATTGAGCTGGAGCCATTCAATTTGCGCTTCGACACCACAAGAGTCATCAAGGGAAGAGCACTGGCGGACTTCGTCGCCGAATGGACTGACCCAAGCCCTGAAGAGCCTCGAGGAGAAGAGGCTGATCCCTCTGGAGACGCGATGCCCAGCCAGTGGACCATGCACTTCGATGGAGCCTTCGCCTGCCGCAATGGCGGGGCAGGCGTCGTCTTGACCTCGCCCAAAGGCGAGAAACTCTACTACGCTGTCCAGCTGTGCTTCATAATTGACAAGATCTCCAACAACATCGCTGAATTCGAGGGCCTCCTCGCCGGCTTACGGGCCGCCATCGCTCTAGGCGTCAAGCACTTACTCGTCAAGGGCGACTCCCAGTTGCTTGTCAACTTCTCCAACAAAAGCTACACGCCTAAGGACGACCACATGGCCGCATACCTTGAAGAGGTCCGCAAGCTCGAGAAGCACTTCAGAGGCATGGAGCTCATGCACATCCCGAGGAAAGAGAACCAGGAGGCCAACGACATCGCCAAGCGAGCCTCGCGAAGGCAAGCCCAGCAGGCAGGCGTCTTTGAAGAAAGGCTCACCAAGGCATCCATCAAGCAGCCGCGAGAAGCTACAGCCGCAGGCACAGACGAAACTCTCCCACCACCTCCTGAAGCTGGGGCACCCGATTGTGGTCCTCACACAGGGGAGCGTCTGTTGCTGACAGCGGCACATCAAGAAACAGGCTGGATTGACGAGCTCAAAGACTACCTGATGAAGGGGGTCCTCCCCGAGGAAGATGCGGAAGCAGAGCGAATCGCTCGACAGGCAAAATCCTACTACATCCTCGAGGGAGACCTATACCGCAAGCGCCCGAATGGGATCGCACTCAAATGCGTCCCTCCTGAAGAAGGCCGAAGGCTGATCAAAGACATCCATAGCGGAGAGTGCGGCCACCATTCGTGCGCACGCACCCTCGCAGGCAAGGTCTTCAGGAGCGGTTTATACTGGCCGCAAGCGCTTCAAGATGCAGTCACTATCGTCCAAGCCTGCGACGCCTGCCAGTACCACGCCAAGCAGATCCATCAGCCGGCGCTGGGGCTCCAGACCATCCCGCTCTCCTGGCCGTTCGCGGTCTGGGGGCTGGACATCTTGGGCCCCTTCCCGAAGTCACAAGGGGGCTACCGTTTCCTCTTCGTGGCCATCGACAAGTTCACCAAGTGGCCCGAGGTCGAACCGACGCGCAGTACACCAGCCGGGGCAGCGGTGAAGTTCATCAGGAGCCTGGTCTGCCGCTTTGGAGTGCCTAATCGCATCATCACCGACAACGGCTCGCAGTTCACCAGCGGCGTCTTCCGGTCTTACTGCGAAAAACTCGGCATCAAGCTCTGCTTCGCCTCGGTGGCTCATCCACAGAGCAATGGTCAAGCCGAGCGAGCAAATGCGGAAGTCCTCAAGGGCCTCAAGACAAGAAGCTTCAACATCCTCAAGGGCCACGGCAAGGGCTGGATCGACGAGCTCCCATCTGTGCTCTGGTCCATACGCACGACTCCCTCGAAACCCACTGGTGAAACGCCGTTCGCCCTAGTCTATGGAGCCGAAGCAGTCCTCCCCGCAGAAATCAAGCACGGATCCCCACGGGTCCTTGCCTTCAACGAGGACACCCAAGAGGACCTACACAACGACGACCTGCTGCTTCTCGAGTGATTGCGCCGCCGGGCCTTCCTCAGAGCAGCAAAGTACCAGCAAGACCTGTGACGCTATCACAGCCGCCATGTGCGCTCGCGCACTCTGGAGGCGGGCGACCTCGTCCTCAGGCGAATCCTCTCCAGAGAAGGCCTCCACAAGCTCTCGCCTATGTGGGAAGGCCCCTACAGGGTCTCTCACATCGCCAGGCCTGGCGCTGCGCGCCTCGAGACTGAAGACGGCATCCCCGTCAAGAACCCGTGGAACATCGTGCATCTACGCAAGTTCTACCCGTGATCATAGTCATGCCCGTGATCATTGTCACGTCAGGCATTTTTTGTCTCTAGAGGGAAGCTCACGGCTTCACCTCCAAGCTTCACAAAGCTTCTCCTGAGGGTCAGCCCTCCGAGCTCTCCTTGTAACGAGCCACCGTAAGCCGTAGAGAGTCTCAGCCACTAATGGGTGGTCCCCATGCCTCGACATGGAAAGAACACTAGCTTGGCAACCCCAAGCATAATGAAACATTTCGTTCCTAAGTGAACTATGTGCTAAGGCGCCGCTATGTAACATTTTGGTGGTGAGTGTACTTTCATAATTTGCCTTTTCACGTGCGCTTATATTCTTCCCATGCGCACCTCGCGAGAGGGGGCTGAGTACGGTGCCCGTGCCTCAAGAGCACCCCAGCAGCACTGCAAATCCAAGGGATCCGAGCTCTGGCTAAAGGGCATGCTCCCGAAAACACGCCACCTCTCCAAGGGACCTTGGTACTTACTCTCCTCGCGAGACACACCTGAGGAAACCTATAAGCGCACATGAGTCCTTACTACCATGTACTAGCGTTTGGGTTCGCCTCTCTAACATCCGCAGGGAACAAAAGTCCCTCCAAGCTCGTGGAGGCGAAACTTGGCCTCTAGAGGAGAGCGCATCGCCAGGGAAAGCCTACGTAGAGCAAAAGCCTCGCGAAGCTAAGTTCAGCGCCCACGCCTCGAGAATCTTTTCTCTCTCACAAGCACTCGTCGTCCCTCGAGCGATCCTTTTCCTCACACTCCATGGACTGCTTGCACGTCAAAGGGGGGCCCTTGAGCATCGCGCCTCGAGGACTCTTACCTCTCTGAGCCTTAAACTCCCCCCGGCCTTGCCGAGTCATTGCTCAGGCATACCGCAGCGGCGGAGTCATAGCGCAAGGAGAAGGGTCCTAACGACGCAGAGCGAACAAAGACATGAAGTTGAACTAAAAGACCCTTCGAGGGACACACATGCGAATTTCATAGCATCTACTTAAAAGTATATTACAGACTGGAGCAAAAATCTCTAAACCAAGTCTTTTAAATGGCGCTACAAGCGCATTACAATACAGGCAGGGAACAGACAGAAGCGTCGTCGCCCTCATCCGCGGACCCCTCCTCTCCAGGCTCGCCCTCGGAGCCTGCCTCCTCGCCGTCGTCCTCTCCCGCCTTAGCCCGCGTGAAGCGGCCACAGAAGTCGTCGACCTAGTCTCGGATGGAGTTGGAGATCCTCCACCCTTTCTCCCCCTCGAGAGGCTCGGTCACCGTGGAGTAGTCGAAGCCGGGCTGGAGGTGCTGGAGGTTGGTGAAGATGCGGTCGACCGCCACCGCCAGGAGTTGGTGGCATTCCTCCTTGACGACGTCGCGGAGCTCCGCGGCAGGGCCCTCGAGCGCCGCGAAGAGCTGGTCGAAGTAGACGAGGTACGCGGCGGGGTCAGCGTTGCCCTGAGCGGGGACGTGCGGCGCCTCCACCCCCAGCTCCGCCGCGAGGTCGTTGCCCCGAGCCACCAAGGACTGGAACATGCGCTCCCGCTGCTGCGACAGCACCCGTGCCGATTGAGCGCTCTCGGCAGCCTCCACAGCTCGATCCACCGCAGGGCCCACCTGCTTGTTCATCTCCTCCATGTCCGCCATGAGGGAGGCGAGGTCCTGCGACATGTGCTCGCGAGCCTCTTCGGCAAGGCATTGACCGTCCGTAGCGCGCCTCGCCCGGGAGTTCAGCCTGGCGTTCATGTGCTCCAGCTCGTGGATCCGGGCTTCATCCTCGGCGCGCCTCTTCTTGAAGCGATCCTCCTGCTTCTTGAATTTCTCGTTATAGTCTCGAGAGACGGCGGCGCGATACTCCTTCTCCCGGGCTCGGAACTCCTTCTCCGCCTCCTCCTTCACCACGGCGAGCTTCGCGTTGAAGTGCTCCACATGCTTCTTGTGGGTAGCCACTTCGCGGTTGAACTTGCCGATGGCCTCAGCCAGATTCACCTCCCGGGCCTCAAGGTCGGCGCTGCACCGACAGCTCCTGCTCCGCCTGCAGCAGCTGCTCGTCGTGCTGGCGCACGTCGTTTTCGCGCTCGCTCAGCCTCTGCCCCCTGGCGTCCAAGGCCGCGCGGACCCCCTCCAGCGAGGTCCGCACGACCTCAGAGTCGGCGAGGATCTTGGCCTCGAGCTGGACAAGTTCGCGGTGCTTGTCCGCCAGCGAGAGCTCCACCGTCTCCCGCTCCGCCCTCGCCGCGGCCAAGTCGTCCGCCGCCGCCTGGCGTTCGGCCTGGAGAGGCTCCAGGAGTTCTTCGGCCTCGCGCACGGCGCCCTCGCGGACCTCCTTGGCGAAGCGCAGCGCCTCCTCGCGCTCCGCCTGCAGAGCCAGATCGCTCTGCCGGCGAACCTCCACGGCCGCGTGGAAGGCGGCCCAGGCCACTTCAAGCTCGTCCTGCCGCCGGGCGAGCTCCGCGTCCTCGAGAGCGAGGTGGGTCTCCAGCCCGTCCAGTGACTCCCGCACCAGGCGGAAGGCGACGCCGCGGCGTCCTCTGCTCCAGTCCCAGCCACTCAGGACCAGGGCCTGTGAAGCCCCAAGCGGCGCGGAGGTCCCAGCACATGCGTTGAGCTTGAAGAAGGGGGCCTCCGCGCGGGGCTCTGCAGAGTCGTGGGCCTGGGGGCTTGGCGGCGAGCTCTTTTCCTCCGCGCCTGCGCTCCGCGCGCCGGTGTCGCCGCCCTCGGGCGGCGTCTCCTCATGAGCCTCAGGGGCGGCAGAGGCCTGCTCCGTGGCCTCTGTCCCCGTCCCCGCCGCGGAGCTTGGTGAGGGCGGCGGAGGAGCTTCCCCCTCCGTCTTGTCGGCCCTTGGTGGGCTCTGGATGGGCGTCGTGCCCGCCTCGGCCTCCTGCTGCGCCGGAGGAGTGGCAGCGCGAGGCGGAGTAGGCACCCTCTCCGCCTGCTCCTCAGAGCGCCTCCCCTCGAGAGGCGGCGCAGCCGCCTCACCCTGAGGCGCGTCCTGGGCAGGGCCTGCGGCATCCGCCACCACAGGCCTTGTAACATCCCAAAATTATATTCAGTATTATTATATCAAAAATGTGGGCCAACAAAAACTTTTTATGAATTAATATGTGTTGATTTCATATTGCTGCTTGTAATAATTATTTCTTGTGAATGTGTTGGTTGTTAGCTCTAATTAAAAACTTGAAGAAAAGGAAATAAACAAAACAAAAGATAAAAAAGTAAAAACAATGTGACAAATGTCACACCATTTCTCCAAGTACGAAATTCATTTTCTTTCAAACCAAATTCAGTGGAGTGGTGATATGATCACTCCCATTTTATTTCCACAACTTTTCCCTCTCCAAAGAATTAATTTCAAAAACCTCAATTTAATTTCTATTTCTTTCTTTATCTTATTCAAATCACAAAATGTGCTATGTTGCACTTGTCCAATAAATAATCAAACAGCACCTCAAACCTTCATAAACATATGTGAAGCAAATTATGAAAATAAAATTCAGAAATTGGAAATTAATTTTGGTTCACACATTTCGTCGAACACCTGGTGGCCGTGTCGTGTTCTTCCCCAAATCCGAGATCGATTCGAGCGAATTCGGTCGGAGTTCGTCGATTCAATGCCTCCATGCGCTTGCCCTCACTCCCCTCACCTCACCGCACTCGAAGACGCCGAGGATTAGGGCCGGGAACGAGGAGGAACGCCAGGGGACAGCAGCCCGCACGCACGTCGCCATGGTCGGCACTGTGGCCACGACGGTGTCGACGCCGTGCTGGCCGCGCCATGCCCCCCCTCTCTCCCTCACGTCCCTGCTCCCTCTCAGCGCAGCAGGACGCCCAGCAGCAGCCCGGTCCCGCAGCCCTCGCGACGCGCCGTGCACGTCGTGCACCGCCCAAACGCCCTCACGGCCGTCCCCCACTCCGAGCACGCGCCGCTCGCCTCCACGCGCCAACCTTGCTCCTCTGCACCCCGACACCGTCGCCGCACCGCACCGCACCCTATGGCGAGCCCTAGCCCCCTCTGGACCGCCCCAGCACCCCGTCCACCATGGACCGAACGTCGGCCTTAAAAGCCCCCCCCCCCCCCCCCCCCCGAGCTCCCGTTTTCTCCACACTCCACCACTGCCTCTCCCTCGCTCCACACTCGCTTGTGCACCGCCAGGAGGGCGGAGCCGTAGCCGGGAAGCCACTGCCGCCGGTGGCCATCCCCGAGCTCGCCGTGCCCGAGGTAGACGACGACCACGGCCGAGCCGTGCTGCACTCTCTTTCCCTCCTCTCTGGCCTGCACCCCCTTCACCCTTACCACCTCACTCACACGCCCCCTTTTCCCCTCTGCTTCGTGCCCAGGACCGACGCAGGAGCCTCGCCGGAGTTGGAGCACGGCCGCGGAGGAGGAGCTGCTCGCCGCCGTCGATTGGAGCATCCCCAGCAAGCGCCGTTCGTCCAGCAAGCTTCCCCGAGCCTCCGCCGTCGATCTGCATCACCCGCGCATCCTCCCGAGCCCCTAGGTGAGCGCATCGTCGACCTCGCCGTCGCCGGAGCCACGGCGCCGCCCATTTTAGGTCGTCGCCGGTGGGCTCGATCCTCAGCCGTTGGATCTTAGATCCACGGCAGCGTACCGTTTCGTGCGTTAAGTCACTGACCAGTGGGCCCCGCTGTCAGCATTTTAAACATTTCCCAGCGCACGCACTGTTTTCAGTTGAGTCACTGACGAGTGGACCCCACCCGTCAGGATTCTCAACATTATCCAGAACAGAATTGTTTTCTAATTTAAATTTCTCTGAAATTCCAGTACTGGACTCAACTTTGAAATTCAATATCTCGAGATTTATAACTCCAAATAAATCAAATCAAAATGTTCTGGAAAGCTTATGAAATTGTCTAACCAACCCAAGTGGTTTCACCTCATTTAGATAAATAATAAAAATGTACTATTAAAAATACCACAAAAGGTTTAAAATCTAAACTTGTTTGTTTCTGATACTCTGTTAGGCCAAATGAGTTAAGACTAATTTTATTGGGTCACATTTAGTCATGGCTAGTTTCCCATAAGAGGATTTAATTTTAGGATCAACAGAACTTGATTAATAGCTAAAACTTGATTATTAAGCTTCTAGATTAAAACCATTATGTAGGGAGTTTGGTAACTCCAATTGACCCAAATCCAATTGTGTTGTTTTCTACACATCAGTAGCTTTCTGTAGAAATTTAGTTTGTATTTTTGTGACCAACAGAACTTGAGATATGTAATTAAACATGTTCAATTAGTTTCTGCCATAATTAGGACATAGTTAAATAATGGTTAATTCAATTAATTTGAAACCAAATTGTGTTGCTTGATGTATGCAGTGGCTATTTAGAGCCTTCCAGATTGTATTGTTGTGATGTTGATTGAGTAGGTTAGTGATTGTTTGTATTTGTTTGATTGTGAATTAGACGAGAACGTTGTCGGATTTATCGAGGAAGAAGAATTCGTGGAACCTGAAGATCAAGACCAAGATCACTTTGCCGAGCAAGGCAAGCTACTCTCTGAGCTTGCACCCTAATACATGCATCTATTTTTATAACATGATTTACTCCTAAGGCAAAGATTTTTCTAAAACCTTTTTAAAAAGTATATGGAAATTATTTTGCCACCCTATGTAGAAATATAGGATAATTTATACCAAATTATAGGATGGAAAAAATAAAGATTGTTTTATTCAAAACCCCTTTGAAAACCCCTGTGTGGCTATGAAGCGCCGAGATGTCGGTGTTGAAGTGGAGAAAAGGAGAATGGTGGCTTTGATAAAACGCACATTGTGTCTTTGTACTTACGTCAATCAGCCAATACCCTGTGCGACCACATTTACCCACATATGGGAAAGGGCTTGGTCATATAGTTTGCTCATATTAGTATGGGATACCTCATCTACGGAGCTGACTCCGTTATGCATGTGGGGATGGTTTGATGAACTACCCCTGACCTGGGTCCTCGCTCAAACTCTATGGAAAGATAAGGAGGAGGATAGAAGGATGTCCCCTATACACCGCCAGACAAAACTATGAGTCCTCACACTTAGATCCCGACGGGCTGGGTTAAGTGTTGATGGAAAGTATCATATGGGCAGGGTCCTATACTAGCATGAGCAAAGGATCGGTGTCTCAACTTCGCATACACCTTGTATGGCGGGACGTGGCTGACACGATGAGTTACCGGATGGATGTGGGAAAAGCGTGCTACCTCTGCAGAGTGTAAAACTATTCGAATAGCCGAGTCCTCGGATATGGACAGTTGAGAGACCCTACTTTGACCATGTGCAAGTTTTGAAAAGAATTGAGTTTTAAAAAGAAAAGGAAGTGGAGAATGTTCCATACACCTATACCAACGGATCGGTATGAGGTTGTTGGAGACCATGAACCATGGCGGGTTATGGTCAGAAAAAGGAGGAGTTTTGGAGAAACTAATAAAATGGGACATTATATTAAGAGTAGTTATAAAATTCTTCTTACCTTCTTCAACAAAGATATAGAGATGTTTTAAAGAAATAAAAGTATGAAATTAAAATGAGACTAGTGCATACTCATGTTGGAATAGTTTGCGAGTACAATCAAATGTACTCATAATGGTTTCGTCCCTGGCTATTGTCGTAGCCAGACACGGAGGAGCACTACATCAAGGAGGAGTATGGCGACTTCTATGGAAACTAGGGATCTTCATAAGTCGACTGCCTGTCGGGTCATTGTTAGGATATGATGTCTACTACGCCTTAGTTTCCGCTGATTATTTTGGTTTGGCCCATGAAGGCACCTATGTAAGACTTGGTATAAATGACCGTTTATGTAAGACTTTAATGCGGTATTGTAATGGATGTAAACTTCGGTATTCAGTTCGGATTATGTGCAACGACAGACTGATCACGGGATCGTTGTGTTAAGCATAATCGGGTATTTCGGACAGCTAGTCCGGGGTCCCCACAGGCCTCGAGGCCTCGTCAGCCGCGGCCTCCGGTGCAGCTTTGTTCACCTCCGCGGCCTTGCGGAGTCTACGGCGCTTCGCAGGCGCCAGGTGACTGGCCAGGAGCAAGAAAATCCGTTAGGAGAGAACGGGCAATCAAAGATTGGTAAAGAGAAAACCTAGGTCAAGATACTCACCCAGATTTCTTGGCGCGGGTGTCAACCCACGCCATGGCAGGCGAGCGCCATGAAGGCGCGGTCCTGGCTCCAGACCCCTCGGGGGGCGCCTCCGCTTTCCTCTTGAGGGGAGCGCCCATTGGCTCCCCAGCAGGCCTGTCGTGGGCCGCCTTGGACCGGGGCTCTCTTCGCCCCGCCATGTCCTCGTCGTCGTCGCTGCCCTCTCCCTCCGTGGCAGGGCGCGAAGGGGCCTCCTTGTGGGGCTCGACGTCGCCTGACGAGACTTCGAAGATCTCCTCGGCAGGGGGCGCAGCCCTCAACGAGCTCGCTCCACCGGTCGAGGGGTTCGCCCTGGCCGCCTCGTCGCCAAGCTCGACGTCCGATGCAGAGGGCGACTCCGCGGCTCCCGGCACCTTCACCACCGGCACGGCCATCTCGTCCTCCTCCTCCCCCGCCAGGCCAAGCGGGGTGAACGTCGGCATCCGCTCCAGGATCGCCAGGCGCGTGTTCATGGAGAGTTGGTGGAGAGGCCTCAGCACCTCAGCAACCGCCACGGGCACGTCCGGGTTGATGAAGAGGACGCCCATGATGGTGAAGACGGCTTCAGGGCGGTGGTCGCAGCAGTGGAGCCGCATTGGGTCCGTGAGGCCCGAGTACATCCACATCGGCTTCTTGTGCGCCTGAAGTGGAGCGATCCGGCGCCTCACGAAGTCCTCCGCGATCATCTGGCCGGTGAGGCCATTCTCCCGGAGAAGCTTCATGCGGCCCACCAGCTCCGCGATCTGCGGGTTCCCGAAGGCAACTTGCCCCAGTGGGAGTTCTTCACGGGCGGTGCCTCCGGGACGTCGAGGAAGGAGCTCTGCGACTTGACGCCGATGAGGAGCCACTTCTGCCGGAAGTCGTCCACCTTCTTCACCACCGCCGTGACGGGCTTCTCGCCGTTCCACGACAGGGGGATGTAGAGGGGATGTAGACATCCCCCATGCCATCCGCGATGCGGAAGGAGACGCACCCCGTCCGCTCGAGGTTGGCGGAGCTCCGGAGTGCGTAGAAGCTCCGGAAGAGGGCCACCGACGGCCGCACCCCCAGATAAGCCTCGCAGAGATAGGCGAAGATGGAGAGGATCAGGATGGAGTTGGGGTGCAGATGGAGGAGGTGGATCTGGTAGAACTCGAGGATCGCCTCCAGGAAGGGTGAATAGGGCGGCACCAGCCCGGCGTAGATGGTGTGGAGGAAGATGGGGAAAAACCCCATCGGGAGCCGGCCGAGCTTCGCGGCCTGGAGAGCACTGGCGCCGTGCTCATTGGTCGTCCCGGCGACCAGGTGTTGGATCTTGTCCAGCGCCACCCCGTTGAAGCGCTCCCCGACCAGGGCGGGGCCAAGCGCCCCTTCCCCCTACGCGCTCGCAGAGGGCTTCGCCATCGCCGCCTTGCCCTTCACGGAAGCCATCGCCGGAAGAGGAAGAAGTGCGGGAGAGCGCGGAGGAAGTCGAGGATCGCCGGACTAAGGAAGCTCAGAGATGGGAGATTGGAAGGCTGGACGCGCAAAGTGAGAGCAGTAACGGCTGCTCGAGCCGGCGCGCAGGCTTTATGTCTCGTATGAGCAGTTACCAGGGCGTGGTGGGACCCCCCACGACGCACGCCTCGCCGGAGAGATCGTGGCGTCGCAGACGTGCGGCTGATCGACGCGTGTCTCGGGCTGGCCGGACACTTTGGGCCCACGACGCTTCGTCTGCGCCCAGTGGGCTTCGCCGTGCCCATCATGGTCCCGGGGGCTACTGTCGGCCCTGTGGAATCCAGGGTGTGCAGGGCCCACTCTCCACAGCCCTCGCACGCGAAAGCACCGAAGAAATGACTAAGGACCAAGCTAAATGCTTGAAGAGGCTCTCGAGAGGGAAAGTCCTCGAGAGGGCCTAAAGAGGCAGCGGAGGCTTGAAGAGGCTCCCCCCGAGACTGCCCCTCTACAAGGCTCTCTCCCCTGGAGAGGAGTCAACGCAAATCCCTCTACAAGGCTGCTCAAGCCCTGTAGAGATGCTTCACTGCGAAGCAACCGCCGCAGAGCGCACATGGCCTCTGCCGCGGCCGCAGGGTGACGCGCGCGTCTGTGCGCGATGACGGCGACGCCGCAGTTGCCATTCTGGTGATTAAAGGAGTCAACAAAGCCGGACTACGAAGCTTTCCCCTTTGGTGATAAAGCAGATGGCCGGCGCTACGCTCTAACGACGACGTCACCGTGGGCACCCCCACGATCTCTGCGGCGCCGGCTGGCCGTCCTGCGCGGACGGTGGCTTTCCTGCGTAAAGGATAGGCTTTACGACCATGGACCGAGTCCATGGACAACCCAGCTGCGGTGCACCCTGCTCCTCCGTTTCGTCGCCATGTGGGAACTCTTCCGCTGCGCGGTGCGCAAGGATGAGGCCCGGGGCGTCTATAAAAGGAGAGGGAGCACCTCCGTAGCAAGGGGAAAAAGGATCGACCATTCAGACCTGGAGCACTCCACCATTGCGTAGTTTAGCCTAGCGCGCTCGAGGAGGAAGAAGACCCTCGAGTTCCCTCCTTGAGCTCCGCTCTGCCATAAGAGACCCCTCGGCAAGCTCATTGTACTGTACCCTCCGCAGTGCAATACAGACAAGCAGGAGTAGCGGTGTTACCTCCTCCTGAGGGCCGGGAACCTGGGTACGGGCTGGTGTCCTTCTCTGTCGTGGTGTCCCTCCACAGGCTCGACGAGCACCGTCGCCGTGCCGGTTGAGGGTTGTTTGACCTCCGCGTTCAGCCCCCCTTCGAACATTCTCTTCAGAGTGTGACCACCCCTGTTTCGTGGGAGTCACTCTCCGACACATGTGAAGAGAATGATGATGAAAGTTGTAATTAATTGGGACTGGGCACCCCATTTGCCAGCTCTTTTTGCAAAGTTAATGGATAAGCGGATGATGCCACTAGTCCGGTTGTGAAAGTCTGTCTAAAAGCAAATGACAAGGTTGATATCCGTAACACCACATACTTCCTCATGAGCTAATAAACATTGACACAAATAAGAGATAGTATGTTTTGAATAAAAGGTAGCACACGAAGTATTTGCTTGGAATGGCAGGAAATACCATGTAGTAGGTAGGTATGGTGGACACAAATGGCATGGGTTTTGGCTCAAGGTTTTGGATGCACGAGAAGCATTCCCTCTCAGTACAAGGCTTTGGCTAGCAAGGTTATTTGAAGCAAACACAAGTATAAACTATGACAACAAGACGTATATAAAAACATATTGCAAGTATTATAAAACTCTACGTTGTCTTCCTTGTTGTTCAAACACCTTTACTAGAAAATATCTATACCTTAGAGATACCAAACATGCAAACCAAATTTCAACAAGCTTTACTGTAGTTCTTCATTAATAGGTTTTAACTACATGATGTAAAAGCTTAAACATGATCTACCTGAGAGCTCAAAACAATTGCCAAGCACCACAACATACAAGATAACAATTCATAAGAGCATGTATATCTTTTTCATTATACCATCTACCACTTTTAGCATGTTCTGTTTCCAACCAAACACCAATCAACTTATTTAAAGATAAACTCTCCAAGTATATAACAATGAGATATGAGAGTATAACATAAGAAAAACTAACAGCTCCAATAAGAGATGCATGAAAAACAAGAGCTGAAAGTATTGAAATAACATAGAAGAATACTCAACAAATATAAGTGAAGAATACGAGTATTCATAAGAAAAAGCGGAGCATGTCTCTCTCCCACAAAGGAATGCTAGGATCCATTTTATTCAGACAATGAAAATAACAAAAACAAAAACAAATAGACGCTTCAAGTAAAGCACATAAGATGTGACGGAATTAAAATATATTTTCACTAGAGATGACCTGATAGTTTGTTGATGAAGAAGGGGATGCCTTGGGCATCCCCAAGCTTAGACGCTTGAGTCTTCTTGAAATATGCTTGGGTGACCCACGGGGGCATCCCCAAGCTTTGGCTCTTTCATCTTCTTGATCACATCATATCATCCTTCTCTCTTGATTCTTGAAAACTTCCTCCACACCAAACACAAAGTAAACTTCATTAGAGGGTTAGTGCACAAAAAATTCTTATATTCTGCATGAACATAATTGCTACCAATGCTACTGGACATTAGCTACAGCCACTGATACTTTATGGAACAAAAAGATCCATTCAAAATAGTAAAAGAGGCATTGCAAAATAAATGGCAGAATCTGTCAAAAACATAACTGTCCCTAAAGACGAATTTTTTCGAGGCACTTCACTTGCTCAAATAAGAAAACTCAAAACTAATGAAAGTTTCATATATATCTGAGGATTACGCACAAAAAATCCCAGGTCCATCCGATTTTTCTGTAAAGAGTTATGAATTTAACGGTGGACAGCAGAAAACAGTTTCAGCACAGCAATCCAAATCTAGTATCAACTTTCTACTAGAGGCTTAACTTCACACAACAATGCAATAAAGTAAAAATACAAAGGAATTGCTACAGAGGTAGACATCTTCCTTGACTCAATAAAATAAAATAATAGAAATAAAAAGTGGGTTGTCTCCCATAAGCGCTTTTATTTAACGCCTTTCAGCTAGGCACAAAAAGTGATATTCAAGTGTTTCCAAGAGATGAAACATCAACATCAATAATTTCATCCAAGACATTGTTGGTTGAAATAGGTGCTTTAGGTATCCATGAAGGTGTCCTATTACGTAAATCATTACCATCATCTTTAGGCATATTATGGGGTTTAGGTTTTGGAATATAGATAAACTTTTGCTCCCTTCCTACAAAGGCTTTCTCTTTCTTAGTTTTAATAGAGGAAAAAGTTGAATTAAAGTTTCCATAGCCTCTTCTAATTCATATATCCTATGATTATGAGTGTCAAGGGTGTTGCTAGTTTCTAAAGCAGTGATTCTTCCATTAATATCCTCTATTGATTCATTACCCTTGCTAGCATTATCGAGAAAAAATTTCTCCATAGCATCCAACCTTTTAATAACATCTTCCAAAGTGATCTCAGTTTTAGTTTCTTTAATAGGTGGTGGTGATCCTACCAGACTTTCAATTAAATTACAGGCTTCCAAAGCAGGTGTACCAAGAAAGTTACCCCCCGTAAGAGTGTCAAGAACATACCTATACCAACTAGAAATACCAACATAAAAATTCCTAAGAAGGATTAAAGTGGAATGTTTCTTAGTGCATTTTTGGTGAGCATCATTTATCCTATAGCATGCATCTTTCAAACTTTCTCCCCCTTGTTGTTTAAACGAACGAACTTCAACTTCAGGACTACCCATTTTCAGCAAAACAAAAAGGCAACTGAAATAAAAAATAATACTAAACCGAAACAATAAAAACTAAACCGAAATAAAAATAGTAATGCAAGTAACTAATTTTTTGTATTTTTGATATTTAAGCAAACAAGACAATAAAATAAATTGCAAGTAACTAATTTTTTTTGTATTTTTGATATTAAGCAAACAAGACAATAATAAAAATAAACTAAGCAAGACAATAACAAAATAAAAAGATTGGATGTGAGAGACTCCCCTCGTAGAATAACTCTTGTTTCCCCGGCAACGGCGCCAGAAAAGAGCTGTTGATGAGGGAGACAAAATCTTCTGAACAGAGGAACTCCAATTTCCCCGGCAACGGCGCCAGAAAAGAGCTTGATGCACCGGTGAGGTGTTGTTGGGAAACCCCAAGAGGAAGGTATGAAGTAGTGCAGCAGCAAATTTCACTCAGTTGTGAAACCAAGGTTTATCGAACCAGTAGGAAAGTAGAGATCTCCCGGAGGTTGTTGGTGGCGGAATATGGCACGGCGCAACACCAGGGATTCCAGCACTGACGTGGAACCTGCACACAACACAACCAAGATACTTTGCCCCAACTTAACAGTGAGGTTGTCAATCTCACTGGCTTGCTGTAACAAAGGATTAAACGTATGTGTGGAGAATGATGTTTGCTTGCAGAGAATAAAAGTAACAGGATTGCAGTAGGATTGTTTATCAGTTTGAGGAAAAAGGACCGGGGTCCACAGTTCACTAGTGGTGTCTCTCCATAAATAATAATAGCATACATGCGGGTAAACAAATTACAGCTGGGCAATTGACAGAATAAAGAAGTGCATAATGATGCATATACTATAGTTATGATGGCTAGTGTGATATTCATTTGGGCATTACAACAATATACATAGACCGTTCCAACCGCATCTATGACTAATAATCCACCTTCTGGTTAGCGTCCGCACCCCTTTCAGTATTAAGTTGCAAGCAACAGATAATTGCATTAGCCAATGTGTGTAATGTAAGTAGTACAAATACCCTCAGATAAAGTACTACTATTTTATCCCTCGTAGCAACAGTACATCTACAACCTTAGAGCTAGCTGTCACCACCCCAGATTAAATAGAGACATGAACCTACTATCGAGCATAAATACCCCCTCTTGGAGTCACAAGCATCTACTTGGCCAGAGCATCTACTAGCAATGGAGAGCATGCAAGATCATAAACAGCGCACTCACAAGATATATTATGAAGCAATAACATAGTACTCAATATTCATCGGATCCCAGCAAACACAACATGTAGCATTACATAAAGATGATCTTGATCATGTTAGGCAGCTCACAAGATCTAAACATGGTAGCACAAGAGGAGAAGACAACCATCTAGCTACTGCTATGGACCCGTAGTCCAAGGATGAACTACTCACGCATCAGTCCGGAGGCGGGCATGGTGATGTAGAGCCCTCCGGTGATGATTCCCCTCTCCGGCAGGGTGCCGGGAGGAGCTTCTGAACCCTCCCGATCTAGGGTTGATGACGGCAGCGGCTCTGGACTTCGTGGAGGAAAAAGGTGCGTGTCCTAGGTCTTAGATATCCGAGGGGTATAAGTAGGCGAAAGGGCGAAGGTGGCGGGGCCTTGAGGGCCCCACACCCCCTGCTCGCGCGGCAGGGGGGGGGGGGTGCCGCGCCACCTGGTGGTGTGGGCCCGTCGGGGGTCCCCTCCGTGTCCTCTTCGGTGTTCTGGAACCTCCCGGGGAATATAAGCACTTTGACGTTTCGTTTGTCCAATTCCGAGAATATTTCCTTAACAACTTTTCTGAAACCAAGAACAACAGAAAACAGGCAACTGGCACTGTGGCATCTTGTTAATAGGTTAGTCCCAGAAAATGCATAAAATGATATAAAAGTGTATATAAACATGTAGCAAGTGGTATAATATAAGCATGGAACATAAGAAATTATAGATACGTTTGAGACGTATCAGGTAGACATGTCCTTCACATAGAAAACCTGAGCCACTTCACTGGCTAGGACGAATGGTCCGTTCTCGTACTCAAGATTCTTGAGATCCACTGTAGTCATTCTGTACCGTGGGTCTACCTCTACCCCGCCTCGTAGGTTGAACCATTTGCACTTGAACAAAGGGACCTTAAAAGTAGGTTCATAGTCAAGTTCCCATATCTCCTCTATGTAACCATAATATGTGACCTTTTTCCCATTGCAGTTTGTTGCATCAAAGCGGACACCACTGTTTTGGTTGGTGCTCTTTTTATCTTGGTTGGTTGTGTAAAATGTATTTCCATTTATCTCGTACCCTTGAAAAGTCAATATAGTCGAAGCTGGTAACTTGGCTAACAAGTATAGCTGTTCTCCAACATTGATGTCATTAATGAGACGTCTTTTTAACCAACTACTGAAAGTCTTCATGTGTTCTCCATCAATACAATCTTCAGATTGCTCCGGGTATTTGGAGCGTAAAACATTCTTGTGTTCCTCAATATACGGAGCCACCAAGCTGGAATTATGTAGAACTGTGTCGTGTGCTCGAGTGAAAGAATTTCCGTCTTCACATATTGTTGCTTTCTTTCCTAGGGTGCCTTTTCCATGTAGTCTGCTCTCATAGCGCGATTCAGTAACACCGATCGGCTTCAGATCAGGAATAAAGTCTACACAAAACTCAATGACCTCCTCTGTTCCATAGCCCTTGGCGATGCTTCCTTCTGTCCTAGCACGGTTATGAACGTATTTCTTTAAGATTCTCATGAACCTCTCAAAGGGGAACATGTTGTGTAGAAATACAGGACTGAGAAAAGAAATCTCTTCGACTAGGTGAACTACGAGGTGTGTCATAATATTGAAGAAGGTTGGTGGGAACACCAACTCGAAGCTGACAAGACATTGGACCACATCCTTCTCTAAACTTTTTAGAGTTAGTGGATTGATGACCTTCTGAGAAATTGCATTGAGAAATGCACATAGCTTCACAATGGGTTCTCGAACATTTTTCGATAGAAGCCCCCTCAATGCAACCGGAAGTAATTGTGTCATAATCACGTGGCAGTCATGAGACTTTAAGTTTTGAATTTTTTTGCTCTGCCATGTTTATTATTCCCATTATATTCGACGAGAAGCCAGATGGAACCTTCATACTGCGAAGACATTCAAAAAATATTTTCTTCTCTTCTTTTGTAAGAGCGTAGCTTGCGGGACCTAGATGATTCTCTGAATGAGTGTCGTCTCGATGCATCTCTTCAGTCATACGTTGATGGCCATGCCTTCCTTTCGGTGTACCTTTTTTTGACTTCCCTTTTTTTGACTTCCCATCTTTTGACTTCCCATACACGCCCAAGAAGTTTAGCAGGTTGCAGCAAATGTTCTTTGTCACGTGCATCACATTGATTGCAAAGTGAATCTCTAGCATTATCCAATAGGGCAGCTCCCAAAATATAGATTTCTTCTTCCACATGGGTACGTGGTTGTTTGCGTCATTTGGAACAGTGAGTCCGCCAGGAGCCTTTCCAAAGATTACTTTTAAATCCTTGACCATATCATGTATAACAGAACTAGAAGGGCGGGTAGGCCTCGGCCGATGATCTGCCTCACATTTGTAATGTTTGCCTTTCTTCCTTAAGGGATGCTTGGGTCCAAGAAACCGACGATGGCCCAGGTACACATTCTTGTTACCTAAATGTATACTATCAGTCTCAGCTAAACAGTGCGTGCATGCATTGTATCCCTTGTTTGACTGTCCTGAAATGTTACCAAGAGCAGGCCAATCATTGATGGTTACAAAAAGCAAAGCTCGTAGATCAAATTCCTCCTGTTTGTGCTCATCCCACACACGTACACCTTCTTCACGCCGCAACTGCAAAAGTTCTTCAACTAATGGCCTGAGGTACACATCAATGTCGTTGCCAGGTTGTTTCGGGCCTTGAATGAGCACTGGCATCATAATGTACTTCCGCTTCATGCACAACCAAGGAGGAAGGTTATAGATACACAGAGTCACAGGCCAAGTGCTATGACTGGAGCTCTGCTCTCCAAAAGGATTAAAGCCATCTGTACTTAGACCAAATCTTAAGTTCCTTGCGTCATCTGAAAATGTCGGGAACTCTCTGTCAATTTTTCTCCACTGGGACCCATCAGCGGGGTGTCTCAACATCAAGTCTTTTTTACGTTCTTCTTTGTGCCATCGCAACAACTTGGCATGCTCTTGGTTGCTGAACAAACGTTTCAACCGTGGTATTATAGGAGCATACCACATCACCTTCGCAGGAATCCTCTTCCTGGGGCGCGGCTCGCCCTCAACATCACCAGGGTCATCTCATCTTATACCGCAATGCACCGCATACAGGACATGCATTCAAATTTTTGTGCTCACCGCGGTAGAGGATGCAGTCGTTAATGCATGCATGTATCTTCTGCACCTCTAATCCTAGAGGGCATACCACCTTCTTTGCTTCGTACGTACTAGAGGGCAATTCGTTATCCTTTGGAAGCATCTTCTTAACTATTTTCAACAAATTTTCAAATCCCTTGTCAGAAGTACCATTCTCTGCCTTCCATTGCAGCAATTCAAGTGTGGTACCCAGCTTTTTCTGGTCATTTTCGCAAGTTGGGTACAACAATTCGGCGTGATCAGCTAACATGCGCTCCAACTTCAACCTTTCGTTTTCACTTCCACAGTCCATTTGTGCATCACGAATGGCCCGACGAAGATCATCGTCGGGCTCATCAATAATGGGATCTTCTTCAGCTTCGTCTTCTTTCATTGTAGTATCACTGAACCAAGGATAGTTGTCATTATCCTACTCTTCTTCATTTTCTTCCATTATAACCCCTGTTTCTCCGTGCTTGGTCCAACAATAATAACCAGGCATAAAACCATTCAACAACAGGTGGGAGTGAATGACTTTTGAGGTAGAGTGATCACTCATATTCTTGCAGACACTACATGGACAACAGATAAAACCATTCTTCGGCTTGTTTGCCTCAGCCACATGGAGAAAATTATGCATGCCATCAATGAACTCGGGACAGCATCGGTCACCGTACATCCATTGCCGGTTCATCTGTATTACATAAAAGTATACCGAACCCCATTATTACACTACAGTCATGAATAAAATGCAAGACCAAATTATTTAATACAAGTTCATCCCATTAAAATCCAAGTAGAGTACTGACAGCTTATAATACATAGTTCTCATAAAACATACATTAGTTGAAACAAATATAAAAACTATCTAAAGAATTTAAATCCAACGACAAATGCGATCAAAATCGCAACTAAAGTAAATACTGAACCAACAGTATAATGATACCAAGCCTCTTGATTAATGGCATATTTTCTAATCCTTTTAATCCTCAAGCGCATTGCATCCATCTTGATCTCGTTACCATCGACGACATCGGCAAGCTTGAGCTCTAATTTCAACTTATCTTCTAAGCATTGGAGATAAAGATATTCACTTCTTTTCAATTTTTCTTTCAAATCATTGTTTTCTTTTTCAAAAAACTCGACAATAGGGTCGGTTGGAATTTCCGGTTCAACTACCTCCTAGATAAAAATATATTTATGTCAAGTTGGTAGCCATAATTGTTAGAAACAGGAAATGAAACAAATAGTTTTGAAAATATACCACATCCGAATCATAGACCGGACGAAAACCGACGGGGACGGATATCAGAACCATGACACTATACAAGTAATAACTATGCATCTAAACCATAAAGCTAAGTTTTTAAAAATAAAATAAAATAAAAACACGAGGCTCACCGAGGTGGTGCCGGTGACGGGACGGCGCGGGCGATCGACGGCGGTAAGGACGGGGACGACACTAAAACACATAAATCATAATTTAGTTTGAACCCAAATTGCAGATATGAAACAAATGAAATCCTAACTTAGGCATTTCATCAAACACCTAGCTTGCACTACAAATTTGAAATGAGCTAAATGAGCTAAAGAAGCAACGCCGGAAAAAGGATGAAGCTGCTAACCGTGGGGTGTCTTCAATCCTTCCAAATGGTGTAAAATATTGTGAATTAATTGGGTTTGGGGAGAGGAAATGGAGATGAAAAATTTGAGCTCGGGCTCGGGCTGAGAAAATGGAGAGGAGCCGGGGGTGGAAGAAGCTGATATAGGTCGACCTTTAGTCCCGGCTCGTGTTACGAACCGGGACTAAAGGGTGCTGGCTCTGGGCCCCGCGTCTGCGGCCGCATGCGGTGGACGTTTAGTCCCGGTCCCTAACACGAACCGGGACTAAAGGTCCCTCCCATATCCCACCCGGTGGCTTGCACCCCTTTAGTCCTGGTTCGTTTCTAATTGCGGACTAAAGGGGTGAACCAAAGCCACGTTTTCTAGTAGTGGTGGCTGATCCGCATCATCTGAGTATCTTTACAGAAACATCCTCAGAAATTATTTGTTGCACAAATTGGTCCTAAATGACATAACCTAATTACAACCATATCTATCACTGATCATAACCTAATTACAACCACATGTATCACTGATTTGCAAAGGAATTCAACTTACAACCCCTAATCATTGATGTCTACGCACGCTTCTATTCTCGTAGACAGTGTTGGGCCTCCAAGAGCAGAGGTTTGTAGAACAGCAGCAAGTTTCCCTTAAGTGAATCACCCAATGTTTATCGAACTCAGGGAGCTAGAGGTCAAAGATATCCCTCTCAAGCAACCCTGCAATTAAGATACAAGAAGTCTCTTGTGTCCCCAACACACCCAATACACTTGTCAGATGTATAGGTGCACTAGTTCGGTGAAGACATAGAGAAATACAAGTAATATGGATGATTATAAGTAGTAATTGCAATCTGTAATAAAAATGGCAGCAAGCAAACATGCAGCAAAACTTGTTGTAAACGGTGTTTTAATGCTTAGAAACAAGGCCTAGGGATCATACTTTCACTAGTGGACACTCTCAATAATGACATCAAAGCTGAATAATAAATACTACTCTCAAGCACTCTCTTGTTGGATGATAAACACCATTCATTGTGTAGGGCTATAACAGCACACCCCAAAGTCTGAGTAAACAAACACCAGAACGTCATAAGGGAGTCACACATGATGCACACACTGTCAACTTTACACCATGGAGACTCCGGAGTTCATATTTAAGTAACCTCTAGAGTGCATAATATATAAAGAGTAGCATCTACTATTCAACTAGATTACAAAGCTCATGATCACATAAAGATCACACCATGGGAGAGAGAGATAAACCACGTAGCTACCGGTAGAGCCCGCAGCCTCGGGGGAGAACTACTCCCTCCTCATCATGGGAGTCAGCAGCGGCGATGAAGATGGCGGTGGAGTTGATGGAGATGGCTTCCGGGGGCAATTCCCCGTCCCGGCAGGGTGCCGGAACAGAGACTTCTGTCCCCCGAATCTTGTCTTCGATGGCGGCGGCGCTACGGACCATTTTTGTGGAAAATTGCTCAGGGCCTAGGGTTATTTTGTCGGGGGGTATATGTAGGCGAAAGGGCGAAGGCAGTGGAGCCCCGAGGGGCCCACACCATGTGGTGGCGCGGCAGAGGGGGGAGCCGCGCCACCATGTGGTGTGGCCTCCTCGGCCCCCTCCTTCGTTTCCTCTTCGGACTTCTGGAACGTGTCGGGAAAAATAGGGACTTTGCAATTTATTTCGTCCAATTCCGAGAATATTTTCTTAACAACTTTTCTGAAACCAAAAACAGCAGAAAATAGGAAACTGGCACTGTGGCATCTTTTTAATAAGTTAGTTCCAGAAAATGCATAAAAACCATATAAAGTGTATATAAAACATGTAGCAATTGGTATAATATAAGCATGGAACATAAGAAATTATAGATACGTTGGAGACGTATCAAGCATCCCCAGGCTTAGTTCTACTCGTCCTCGAGTAGGTAAAACGATAACAACAATAATTTTTGGAGTGACATGCTTTCACATAATCTTGATCATATAATATTGTAAGGCTCATGTTATGAATGAAGTGACTCAAAGCAATGATCTATAGTTTGCTAACAAATAGACAAGGAGTAAACAACTACATCATATAAGTAAAAACTTTTCATGAATAGTACTTTCAAACAGGCATAAAAAGATTTACATAAGAGTTAACTCATAAAGCAATATTCTCTAAGTAAAAGAGCATTGAAGCAACACAAAGGAAGATATAAGTTTCAGCATTGGCTTTTAACTTTGAACATGTATATCATATAGATAGTTGTCAACACAAAGAAATATAACAAGTGCAATAAGTAAGCATATAAGAGTTGTTGCACACAATTGACACAAGTGTTTGCTTCGGGGACAGAAAGAAGTAGGTAAACTGACTCAACATAAAGTAAAAGATAGGCCCTTCGCAGAGGGAAGCAGGGATACAAGCATGTGCTAGAGCTTCTTGGTTTTATAGGTTTTTGAAATCATATAGAGAGCATAAAAGTAAGTTTTTGAGTGGTGTTTGTCGTTGTCAACGAATGGTAATGGGCACTCTACCCCCCTTGTCAACCAGACTTTCTAAGAGCGGCTCCCATGAAGGACGTTATTTCTACCAGCAAGGTAGATCATCCCTCTTATCTCTTTTGTTTACACATGTAGTTAAAATCTAGTATCATTGCTTGGCTGATTAGATCAAGGCAAAAATGTGAAGAGATTGCAGCGGTTAAAGTTGTAATTAATTGGGACTGGGCACCCCATTTGCCAGCTCTTTTTGCAAAGTTAATGGATAAGCGGATGTATATGACACTAGTCCGGTTGTGGAAGTCTGTCTAAAAGTAAATGACATGGTTGATATTGAAAACACCACATACTTCCTCATGAGCTAATAAACATTGACACAAATAAGGGATAATAAATTTTGAATAAAGGTAGCACATGAAGTATTTGCTTGGAATGCCAGGAAATACCATGTAGTAGGTAGGTATGGTGGACACAAATGGCATGGGTTTTGGCTCAAGGTTTTGGATGCACGAGAAGCATTCCATCTCAGTACAAGGCTTTGGCTAGCAAGGTTGTTTGAAGCAAACACAAGTATAAACTATGACAACAAGACGTATATAAAAACATATTGCAAGTATTATAAAACTCTACGTTGTCTTCCTTGTTGTTCAAACACCTTTACTAGAAAATATCTAGACCTTAGAGATACCAAACATGCAAACCAAATTTCAACAAGCTTTGCGGTAGTTCTTCACCAATAGGTTTTAACTACATGATGTAAAAGTTTAAACATGATCTACTTGAGAGATGAAAACAATTGCCAAGTACCACAACATACAAGATAACAATCCATAAGAGCATGTATATCTTTTCATTATACCATCTACCACATTTTAGCATTTTCTGTTTCCAACCAAACACGAATCAACTTATTTAAACATACACTCTCCAAGTATTTAACAATGAAACAAGAGAGTATAACATAAGAGAACTAACAGCTCTAAACAAGAGATGCATGAAAAACGAGAGCTGAAAGTAATGAAGTAACATAGAAGAATACTCAACAAATATAAGTGAAGAATACGAGTATTCATAAGAAAAAGCGGAGCATGTCTCTCTCCCACAAAGGAATGCTAGGATCCATTTTATTCAGACAATGAAAATAACAAAAACAAAAACAAATAGACGCTTCAAGTAAAGCACATAAGATGTGACGGAATTAAAATATATTTTCACTAGAGATGACCTGATAGTTTGTTGATGAAGAAGGGGATGCCTTGGGCATCCCCAAGCTTAGACGCTTGAGTCTTATTAAAATATGCTTGGGTGACCCACGGGGGCATCCCCAAGCTTAGGCTCTTTCATCTTCTTGATCATATCATATCATCCTCTCTCTTGATCCTTGAAAACTTCCTCCACACCAAACTCAAAGTAAACTTCATTAGAGGGTTAGTGCATAATCAAAAATTCTCATATTCTGCATGAACACAATCATCACCAATACTACTGGACATTATCTACAGCCACTGGTATTTTGTGGAGCAAAAAGATCCACTGAAAAACAGTAAAAGAGGCAATGCAAAATAAATGGCAGAATTTGTCAAAAACAGAACAGTCCGTAAAGACGAATTTTTTCGAGGCACTTAACTTGCTCAAATCAGAAAACTCAAAACTAATGAAAGTTGTATACAAATCTGAGGATCACGCACAAAAAATCTCAGGTCATTTTGATTTTTCTGGAAATTCGTACGAATTAAACGGTGACAGCAGAAAACTGTTCTTGCGCAGAAATCCAAATCTAGCATCAACTTCCTACTAGAGGCTTTAGTTGACACAACAATGCGATAAAATAAAGATACAAAGGAGTTGTCACAAAAGTAAGCAAGCTCCTTGACTCAAATAAAAGAAAAATAACAGAAATAAAACATGGGTTGTCTCCCATAAGCGCTTTTCTTTAAATCCTTTTAGCTATGCATAGTGATATTTATGATGCTCACATAAAGATGAGAGTTGAAACATAAAAGAGAGCATCAAGAAGCATATATAAAACATATTTAAATCTAACGCATTTCCTATGCAAAGCAATCTTGTAAGAAAATAAATTAATAAAGCACAAATTGACTAGCATAGGAAGGCAAAACATGTGCAACTTCAAAAATTTCAACATAAAGAGAGGAGACTTAATATTATTGTGATATATGAAGTCATGTCTCCTTCTCTCATAAGGACCAGTAGGTCTTAAAGTACCCAGCAAATAAAAGCAAATCAAGAGAAAACTCAAAACATTCATCATAAAGAGAAGAAATTTAGTAACACGAAGATCTCTATAACCATACTTTCCTCTCTCAAAATAATTTTCAGCGGCATTATGAATAGATTCAACAATATAGCTATCACCTAAAGCATTCTTATCATGATCCATAAGCATAATAATATCATTACTCTCCACATAAGCATAATCAATTTTATTAGTAATAGTGGGAGTAAAACTATCACATCCATCATTGTAATCATCATAAATTGGAGGCATAGAATAATCATAATTAATTTTATCCTCAATAGTAGATGGACTGAAAATATCATATTCATCATTGTAAACATCATATATAGGAGGCATATCATAATCAGCATAAACCATATCCTCAATAGTAGGTGGACTGAAAATATCACAATGATTATAATTATCATATATTGGAGGCAAAGTATCATCAAAGAAAAATTTCTCCTCAAAACTTGGGGGACTAAGAATAACACATTCATCAACAACGGCTTCCCCAAGCTTAGACTTTTCCATAGCATTAGCAATAATGATGTTCAAAGAATTCATACTAATAACATTGCTAGCATCACGCAAATAATTTTCCATAGGTTTTTTAATTTTCTGTTCAAAAGTATCATGTCCTAATGCAATATAAATTTCATAGAGATCTCTAATTTTGTTGTTGTTTTCCATTTAGCCTAACTAGTGAAAATAAAAACAAGAAACAAAAAGTAATAACTGCAGGATCTAAAGGAGATACCTTCCAACGCTTACCTCCCCGGCAACGGCGCCAGAAAATAGCTTGATGTCTACGCACGCTTCTATTCTCGTAGACAGTGTTGGGCCACCAAGAGCAGAGGTTTGTAGAACAGCAACAAGTTTCCCTTAAGTGAATCACCCAAGGTTTATCGAACTCACGGAGATAGAGGTCAAAGATATCCCTCTCAAGCAACCCTGCAATTAAGAAACAAGAAGTCTCTTGTGTCCCCAACACACCCAATACACTTGTCAGATGTATAGGTGCACTAGTTTGGCGAAGAGATAGTGAAATACAAGTAATACGGATGATTATAAGTATTAATTGCAATCTGAAATAAAAATGGCAGCAAGCAAACATGCAGCAGAACTTGTTGTAAACTGTGTTTTTATGCTTAGAAACAAGGCCTATGGATCATACTTTCACTAGTGGACACTCTCAACAATGACATCAAAGCTGAATAATAAATACTACTCTCAAACACTCTCTTGTTGGATGATAAATATCATTCATTGCATAGGGCTATAACAGCACACCCCAAAGTCTGAGTAAACAAACACCACAACGTCATAAGGGAGTCACACACGATGAACACACTGTCAACTTTACACCATGGAGACTCCGGAGTTCATATTTAAGTAACCTCTAGAGTGCATAATATATAAAGAGTAGCATCTACTATTCAACTAGATTACAAAGCTTATGATCACATAAAGATCACACCATGGGAGACAGAGCTAAACCACGTAGCTACCGGTAGAGCCCGCAGCCTCGGTGGAGAACTATTCCTTCCTCATCATGGGAGTCAGCAGCGGCGATGAAGATGGCGGTGGAGTTGATGCAGATGGCTTCCGGGGGGCAATTCCCCGTCCCGGCAGGGTGCCGGAACAGAGACTTCTGTCCCCCGAATCATGTCTTCGATGGCGGCGGCGCTACGGACCTTTTTTGTGGAAAATTGCTCAGGGCCTAGGGTTATTTTGTTGGGGGTATATGCAGGCGAAAGGGCGAAGGCGGTGGAGCCCCGAGGGGCGCACACCATGTGGTGGCGCGGCAGAGGGGGGAGCCGCGCCACCATGTGGTGTGGCCTCCTCGGTCCCTCCTTCGTTTCCTATTCGGACTTCTGGAACGTGTCGGGAAAAATAGGGACTTTGCAATTTATTTCGTCCAATTCCGGGAATATTTCCTTAACAACTTTTTTGAAACCAAAAACAGCAGAAAACAGGGAACTGGCACTGTGGCATATTGTTAATAGGTTAGTTCCAGAAAATGCATAAAAACCATATAAAGTGTATATAAAACATGTAGCAATTGGTATAATATAAGCATGGAACATAAGAAATTATAGATACGTTGGAGACATATCAATCATCAAGAATTAAGACACGCAAGCCGCGGGTGGAAAACAATTTTTACACTCCTTGTATACGAGGAAGGAAGGAATTGATAGCAATTTTTACACTCTACGTGTACCTATTCATTACATTTACCTGTCTGTTGGATGCTTTAGGACTGATTCGTGCAACAAATAATTTTCAAGGATATTTCTGTAAAGATACGATACTAAGATGACGTGAATCAAAATATGGAAAGAGCTCATGCGGTTCATGAATGCATGATTGCATGCATGCGATTGGGAGCATGCATGTGTTCTGATGGACGACGATATGCGCGGAGCTATCTGCATCTTGTCTGGCTGTCTCGGACGGCATTGAAGACGCGTGCGGCTACCTCGAGTACTACCAGGCTTCGGAGTGTTGTCGCGCAGGAGTAGAACAATGCGACGGAAAAACTGACATCCAGGCTTCCACATCTTAGAGCATCTCTAACAGAGTCCTTAAAATGTGAAGCTCAAAATAAGTTTACAGTTCGACGTTTTTGCCAAATCTCACCGCAACTGCTCGCGCACGATAGCAGAAACCTCAAACGGATCTGTAGAAGGGCGAATTTGGGCGCGAACGAACTAGTTTTCATCGCCATTTCTTCTCCATGGAGGAGTTCATCACCAATTCATACGTAATGTACATATACTCCAAAAGTAATCTACTCCTATCTCGTCGCCGCCCTACCCTACTGCCAAAACTTGGCTCACCGGAGCCTCAGGTGCGGCGGCAACGAGGTCGACGCCGAGCTTCAGTCCTCGTCGCGGGCGAGCCTCTGCTCTGCCATCTTCTTCTCCGACCGTAGCAGGACGAGGGAGATGACGCAGCCCACCATCTCGACGGGGATCGACTCGAGAAGGCCGAGGGTGTCCGGTTGAAGAAGATCAAGCGTCCGGTCGAGAAGGTCGAGGCGCGAGGCGGCGGTGCTCGAGCTCTGCGCAAGGCGGCAGCGCTTCTTCTCACGGTCGAACTCCACCACCTCGCGCCTGTAGCACGCCACCGGGACCGGGCTCCCTTTCTTGGTGAATTTCTTGATTAGCCGCTTCCGACCGGCGTCGGTGCGGACGAGTTTCTTCCGAATCTTGTCGGAGAAATCGCCGAATCGGTCGCCGTGCCCCCGCAGATTCGAGCTCGACCTCTTCGGTGCCATCCCGCGGCGGCGGCGGCGGCCGATCTACGACACCAGCCGCGGATTGCTCGTCCGAGAAGAAGGTTGCGGGGGGCGGATTGCTCGTCGGCGGCGGCGGCGGATAAGGGTTACGAACGGGGAAATGTGCGAAACCAGGCATAAATACCGTTCGGGCGTCCGAATCTACGGGCACATGTATCCAGTTTACGGGCCGAGTGGTGTTTACAGGCTCTGCTATCGCGGGAAAAAAGACTCGGCCTGTTAACTCGCCGGAGTTTTACGGTTTTCCACAAAGTACAAACCAATTTTTAGGCATCGGGCACCGATTCCCTCCGTTGCTCACCTGGTGTCTCAAAAAAAATTCAGGGAATCGGAGCTGCTACTTGCTCCGATGCCTCAACAAGCTGGCCAATAGAATATTGTATCATGTGCTGAGAAAGGGAAGAGTTCACGGGAGGGAAAGGTAGGGATTGGTTGGGTCAATACTCATGTGTTGTTCTTCTTTTTTTATGGGCATCATACACGCTGTGAGACCGGTGCCCATATTATTTTTGAGGGCATCGCTGATAACTTTTCAACCTTTTCACGACTTCGCTTACAATGTGGAAGGCCTTACATATTAGATCTTTTTCTTGATTGGGAGTCGTGCTGCTGCTTCATGCACCGATCAATCGGCGCTAATCCGGCGCTGATCCACACCAAGCCTGAGCACGGGACGCGCGAGTGCTTGGTGGCGATTGACTCGCCGAGTCGCCGCCTTGCATCCGGGCTAAATTGTCCAGCCCATTTAATATATTTCATAATTTCTGAAAATCATAGAGGTCTATGTGGCTCATTCATACATGGCAAGAGGCAAGAGGTGGAAGAAATATTTAGTCCACATTGCTAGTTTAGCGCTACACTACTTTATAAGGTGAGCTCCTCCAGCACTTGTACGAGTAGTGTGAGGTGTGAAGAGAATGATTGCATTCCACACGCGCTCTACTCCGCCGTTCGCCTCGTCGCGGGTTGCGGAAATCTCGCCGAGCCGATTTGTTCCTTTTGCCACACGCGAATGGATAAATATGAAGGTGAACGGTCGCACGAAGCTGAAAAGTTTCGCACTAAATGGAAATGAATTTTCGGGCTGAAACGTTTCACACTAAATGGAAATGAATACTCGAAACCTGAAACAGATGGCTTCAATTCGCCTTCTGACTTTTCGTTTTCATCTTCTGCGGTGTCTGTTCGCCTCCAACCTCAGTGCCTATAAAATAGAGGTCACTCCTCTGCCGTAGACACACCGAAACATAACCACAGCTCATACGCCTACCTCCTGGTTCTTGATGACCCACAAGTATAGGGGATCGCAACAGTATTCGAGGGAAGTAAAACCCAAATTTATTGATTCGACACAAGGGGAGCCAAAGAATAAATATAAGCCTTAACAGATGAATTGTCAGTTCAGCTGCACCTGTGAATAGACTTGCTCGGGACAGATTATCAGTAGCAACAGTTTTATAGTAGTGACAGTAGTGAAATAACAGCAGAAGTGGAATGATGACAACAGTAGTGATTATAGTAGACAGCAGGATTAAAATACTGTAGGCACAGGGACGGATGTACGGGCGTTGCATGGATAAGATAATTCATGTAATATAAAGACATCGGCATTTGCAGATAAATAAGATAAAGCATACAAGTATTTGTTAACCATAGGCATGTGTTCCAATTTAGTTGTGCGTGCTCGCAATGAGAAACTTGCACATCATCTTTTGTCCTACCAGCCCGTTTGCAGCAGGGACTCAAGGGAATCTACTGGTAATTAAGGTACTCCTTTTAATAGAGTACCGGAGCAAAGCATTAACACTCCATGAACACACGTGATCCTCACATCACAACCTTTCCCCAAGGCTGTCCCAATTATTGTCACTTTGGGACCTAGGGTTCCGGACAATGACATGTGTATACAACTCATAGATATGATCCAAAACAATAATTATCATCATGATTCAATAACATGTTCAGATCTGAAATCATGGCACTCGGGCCCTAGTGTCAAGCATTAAGCATAACAAGTTGCAATAATGACATAAAACACCGATAATGGATACTAGGCACCATGCCCTAATGATATTACAGACATTACATGGACGATCTCATCCAATCCCTACCATCCCCTCAAGCCTACAGCGGGGAATTACTCACACATGGATGGGGAAATGATGACGGTTGATGGAGAGGCGTTGGTGATGACGATGGCGATGATCCCCTTCGATTCCCCGTCCAGGCAGGGTGCCAGAACAGAGACTTCTGGTCCCCGAATTGAGTTTCGAGGTGGCGGCGGCGCTCGGGTCTGTTCTCTAGAAAAGTGTCTAACCCCCTCGCGTTTTTAGGTCAGAGGGGGGGTTATATCCGCGAGGGGAGCCCGAGGAGGAGAGGGACTCGCCCCCCTCATGTGCTGGCGCGGCCAGGCCCTTGCCGCGCCACCACCTGAGGTGGAGGCCCCCTGGCCCCCCTCCGTATGGGCTTCTGGCTCCGTGGGTCTTCGGGCAAAATAAGGTCTTTTGCATTATTTCTGGAGTTTTTCCATAAAGTTGATTTTCTGCACAAAAACGAGACACCAGGGCAATTTTGCTGAAAACAACGTTAGTCCGTGTTAGGTGCATTCAAAACACAGAAAATAGAGGCAAAACAATAGCAAAAGTGTTCGGGAAAGTAGATACGTTTTGGACGTATCAGTTCTCGAGCACTGCACTGCCGATCAAGTCTTCCTCATTCCGTTCCATGGCGTGCACTACGTGACAAAACATTAGGCCTCCGGAACCCCGTCCCTCGCGATCTTGTACGGGATAGGCGATAAAGTTTTTGGTGAACGTCTTCACGCGACTACTGGCTCCCTCTGCAACACGGATGTGAGGATCCCGCAGACTACCAGTCCGAGATGTCCACGTTATGTAAACAGATCACGATCCCAATGATAATTGCATCACGATCACATAACCAACTGGTATAGAAAGTTACATCATTCAAACGTACATACACTAGTAGAAAACAGACTAACAGTCCCGGTTGGTAAGGGCCTTTAGTCCCGGTTTACCAAGCGGGACTGAGGAATCGGGACTAAATGCCCAAACCTTTAGTCCCGGTTCGGTCTGCAACCGGGACAAATAGGCATCCACGTGGGCGCGCAGGCGAGCTGCTGACGCGATGACCTTTTATCCCGGTTTCTATCACAAACCGGGACTAAAAGTGCGAGGGGTTTCAGGTTTGGGACAATTGCTTCTGTGCCCTGGTTCTCTCTAGTTTATCTGTTTGTGCCATACCCGCGTAGTTTCTCTCCTCCGTGCCGCTCGCAGATCGGCCAAATGCTCCGTTGCCCTCTGGTTAACCGTCACTTGGCCTGACTGGTGGGGTCGGCCTGGCGCGGCTCGGTTGGAATTTCGTGGGGTCGGCTAGTGGGGTCGGCCATTTGACCTTAAATGTGGGCCCAGCGAAGTGCATGCACCCCGTCCCACTTGCATGCATGCAGCCGTACGTGCGCGTCCATGCCTGTGCTCGCCGCGCCTTCAATGGCGTGCCCCCCGGCCGGCAAAAAGCTGTCTCGCCGCCTACACTGCCGGCCCGGACGTGCATATGCTCCGCCATCCTCGCGTCTCTATTGCCTACTCTGTCCTGCTGCAAGCTGAGCAGTCTGAAGCCGAATCAATGCCCGGTCACCATTACTGCCGTCTAGACCGCGACGCCGTCCAGACCGCATATGGCATTAAAAGGAGCTATCTCCTTGCCCATTGCTCGTGGTGATGGCAGCTCCACTCCCAGCTCAAACCGCCGCCGCCGCCACGTCCCCTATCCTTGGTTTCTTGAGGCGAGCGAGGGAAGCGGCATGGGGAGTGGGCGTGGGCATGCGCGTGCGCGTACTCCTCCAAGTTCGAGCAGGAGGCGAGCGAGGGAAGTGCCATGGGACGGGGAGTCTCCAAGGGGCAGGGGCAGGGCCATTGCTCCCGATCCCATTCCCTTCATCGATCTGTCCGACGAGGACGACCAGGGTATGGACTGGACCATGGCCTGGAAGGAGGAGGTCACGGAGGTCCTGGACCCGGGTTTGGCTTGGGCCATGGCCCACTAGAAAGCCATGGACCTGGCCAAGCATTCTGCCGCCGAGCAGCAACAGCTCAAGATCTACTCGGAGAGCAAGGGGAAGGAGGAGGACATGTGGTCATCGTCGAACAGCAATGCCCCAGAAGAGGTCGATGCCAAGGGCAAGGGGAGGGGCAAGGGCAGGGGCAAGTCGGTGGAGGTTTCCGATGATGAGGACGAGTGGTAGTCCATTTTAGTTATTAGTTGCTTTGTTAAGGGCAAGTGTCAATTTAGTTATTAGTTGTTGATCTATTTTATAATTTGGCAAGGGCAAGTCCATTTTGTACTACCATGAAATTTGGCAAGGCCTTGTTCTTGACGTTTCCAATTGTGTGTGTAAATCCCAATTTGGTGTGCCAAAATCCACTTCAGTTTGCAAATTTTGCTTAGAAACGGGGCCGTTTACCCTACCTTTGGAGCTCATTTGAAACACATTTTTTAGCGACTCCACCATTTATGCTTAGAAATGGGGCCGTTTACCCTACCTTTGGAGCTCATTTGAAACACATTTTTCAGCGAGTCCACCATTTTTGCTTAGAAATGGGGCCGTCTACCCTACCTTTGGAGCTGATTTGAAACACAATTTTCAGCGAGTCCACCATTTTTGCATAGAAATGGGGCCGTTTACCCTACCTTTGGAGCTCATTTGAAACACATTTTTCAGCGAGTCCACCATTTTTGATTAGAAATGGGGCCGTTTACCCTACCTTTGGAGATCATTTGAAACACATTTTTCAGCGAGTCCACCATTTTTGCCAAAATCCCCATTTGGTTACAGCCAAAATCCCCATTTGGGTATGTCGTGGTCCACTCGTCAGCAAGTACAGCCTTTGTCCTACGCACGTGGATTGCCCCGAGTCTGCCTGCAGATTCCTTCTAGAGGAACGATCGGACGGCTGCAGTTCAGCGCTAGGGTTAGTTCGACGGTCATTGTTCAAATGGGGTTTGGAGGCACTCAACGGGGTTTTGAAAAGTTTGATAAAGTGTCCAAGTTTCATTGTGAAGTGACTAAGAAGGATTGAGGCTTCGTTTTTCAAATTTCATGATTTAAACTTGTGCTTCAAATTTTGGCCGAAATTTGAAATGAGCTTCAAATATTAAAAAAAAACAAAAAAAGGAAAATTATGCGCACATAGTCGTCTTATGTCATATACTAACGACTCAAGTTGAAAAACTTGGTCTACATACATTCAAAATGGGAAGGGCATGGATCTCATGTGATATCATGTGATATCGCAAAACTCAAACGATGAGGTTTAAGGTTGAAGAGAAGTGGTTTTGGAATTGCAATACGAAATTTTCAAAAAACTAACAAAAGTTTCATTTTGGAGTAACTAAGAAGGACCCATGCTTAGTTTTTCATTTTCATGTCAAAAACTTGTTTAAATGTTGGTCAAACTTAAGTTTGACCGAATTTGAAATAAGCATAATAAATTAAAAAATTATCGAAAAATTAAAAAACCGACGCAAATAGTCTTAATATGTCATATACTAACGACTCAAGTGAAAAACATGGTCTATATACATTCAGAATGAGAAGGGCATGCACTCATGTGATATCGTAAAACTCAAACGATGAGATTTAAGGTTGAAGAGAAGTTGTTTTGGAACTGCAACATGATAATTTCAAAATACTCACGAAAGTATCATTTAGGAGTGACTAGGCTTAGTTTGCGCCCAAATTTTACACAAATGTGCGCATGTGCGCGCCCAGAGCACGCCGTGGCGCGTCCGGAGCACGCCATGGCGCGTACAGAGTGCGCACTTAAGGCGTTCGACAGAATTAAAAGAACACAAGTTACAAACGATTCAAGTTGATAAGCAAGGTCTACACACGTTTAGATCGCGTAACTACACAGAGCGCGCATTGTGGGTGCCAGTTCACGTCCAGTTCGTGTCCAGATCGCGCTTGGTGTGTTGACACAGATGCACCGACGCATATTTGCACGTAAAAAGAAAACTAAATCGCGTCAGTTCTCGCAAAAAATGCTTCTGATACGTGTAGATGTCTCACAGCGTCCCCAACTGCATTAAATTTGACCATAACAACGACGCACATCAACTGTTCGACACTTGTACTCGACACGTCTAGGGGCACCAGATGACGTGGTAAACATTTACGGGCATGTCAGTTCGACTAGACGTGAAGCGCGGTCACACGATGTCATCATTGCGAATAAAATATGTAAATTGTGTTGTCATGTTACACTGCGTTGGCAAGAAAACGAGGCGATGCGCCTGTTCGGTGCCCCAAGCGGTTATCGATTTACGCGCCGGCGGCTGTGAATTCATCACTATCCCTTCACAAAGAAAAACCCCAATCCCATTGCATTGCGGTTTACTCGCTCTTCTCTCCATTGCGCATTTGTGCAGTTTCTCTGTTCTCTCCAGTCCGAAAAATCCCAACCACCCCTTCTCTCCAATGGATCACTGGTGGCAGAACGAAGCCATCCTGAGCGACTCCGACGGCGAGGGGAACCCGTTCCCGTGGTGGGAGGTGGGTGATGACCGTAGATGACCTGTGTCAAAAGAATACGGTTAGGTTGAGACTCCAAGTGCAAAGTGTATAGTAAGGGCAAAGACTTATTTTCCCCACGAGGGTGACTCGAGTGTTTAATATCGAACTCTCGGGGAAATGAACCAAAAGCTGTTGTCTCCTTATCCTTCTTTATGTAACCTACAAAACAAAGTAGATTGTTTTGTACCCTCAACCTCACCAAGTGGTTGTCAAGCACAAGGTGTAAGTAAAAGATATAGAAATAACAAATGCAAAACTGAAATGAATATGCAATGGTAGTAAATAAATAAACAAGGATGCTATAAATGATATGAGATGATGTTTTTGTGGATTGTATGGTGTTTGCAAGATATAAAAGTATTTTTGTATTTTCGGATTTAATATTAACAGAAAATGTAAAGTGCAATAAAAGTGGTGGAAAGGTGTTTTTTAAGATTAAAAATGGACTGGGGTTCATGGTTTCACAAATACACTCTCTCTTTTATATAGTGGTAGATAATGGAACATAAGAATTGACGTATGAGATTGCAACAAGACAAGTTATTAATAATATGGGCATCACGTCCTAACATAGAGATCTTTTGGTTATTAATCTCTCTTATACTCCACCAAGATGCGAACTAAATCATAACACCTCAGTAATTAAGATAAACAGAGTATAGCTTTAAGTTAAATGACATGAAGTTTAAATAAGAACATGCTAGATCTAGTCATGGTGATAGTGGCAATGTCACCCACATACCCCCGGTAGCATGGTATTTCCTTTATCCCTAGTGAGGCAACAAAGTAAGGTAAAAACCCAAGTGGATCACGGTATTGCTGTCAACTTACCACAAAACCACCCCCCGTTACTCCAACTAATGCGCACGTTCCCCCTCACACGCTCTCATAAACATGTTGGATCAAAACACATAGACAAGAACGGGGTACATAATATGCATCTACTTTCATAACAAAGACATAATATTGGCAATAATCATAACATATATCAACTTAAGAGATCCACCACAAAGGTATTACATATATGACCATAATCATGTTCAGTAGCTCATATGGCACTAATTAGTGAAGCTCAAGAGAGAGGAGAGATACATAAGTTACTTCCACAAACCCATAGTCCAGGGGTGGACTACTCCCTCTTCATCATGGAGACGGTGGAGAAGTCGTTGGAGAAGGTGGAGACCACACCGGCAGCGCTCCGCCGGAGTTTTCCCCCTCCAATCTACAGCTCCAGGTCTCTGTTTCGTTGTTTCTGTATTTCTGCGGCGCTCTCCTCCGAAAGGGTTCGGGGGGCTATTTTTATAGTCATTTTTAGGTCAAGACGGAGCCAGTGAGACGAAGATCGACGGCATCGGAGGCTCGAGAGCCAAGATGAGGGGCCCCACATGGCCAAGGAATCTGGCCGCGTGGGCCCACCTATTTTGGGCCTCAGCCTTCCATCTATGCTCTTCCTTCGCTCCTAAGCCTTGTTCCTTCCAGAAAATCATCTCCGTGGAGTATTAGGTCATTTGGACGTCGTTTGGGTCCCTAAAACATCAAAATATATAAAAAGGGGTTTTCTAACAGCACAGGGTTAATTCCAAATAAATAGGGAAAGTGTGAAATATTCCCCAAAACATTATAAAACATTGATACCCTTATATGATGCAAATATGGATGAAATATGAGTAATATAATGCAAAGTTCATGTATGCATTTTACATGCATCAACACCCACAAGCTTAACCTATACTCGTCCTCGAGTATGAAGGTGATAAAACTAAACATGGACTTGGCATTTTATTACTTAACAAAGGATATCAAAGATGATTGCTACATAGAGTCAAATGATTCATTCTTTAGTAAAGAGTAGCAACATACAAGACATATTATCAAGAGATATTATATATTCAAGGTAAAGATGTTCAATGATAATTCACAAAGTGTAACATGAAAGAAAAGTTCTATGGACCAAATGAATGCATAAATGAAAAGTAAAGATATCCTAGGTTGGTCATAGAGTATTGTTATAGAAATCTGAATATAAAAGGTGGACACTTTGGAAAGATAGATAAATAAGTAGAGGAATAACATGCAAGAGTATTATCTAGCTTCCAAATGCTTGAACTTAAGCTAATGTTTGCCATGTAGTGATCATTGGTGTGAAGTTCTCGTTGCCCCTATCATAGCATCTTTAGTGATTAGTAGTTGAAAGTGAAAGCAAATATGAGTTATGTGCTTGACAAAGTATGGGTCAAAAAGCCTCATGCCCGTTGAAAACAAAAACCTCTCCGACTGGCTACTCAACTTGGACCACAAAGCAAGTGAAGGTTACTGTAATTGTGAATAAAAGTGGCATCATCGAGAGTTTCACCCTGGGTACCCTTTGCCCCAGGACAAGGAAGTGGGCACATGTCCAAATGACAAAGCAAGCAAACAGTGGATATCTCTACATCTCTTTCTTTACTCATGCTTTTTTCTTGTAAATACTTTTTCTGTTATCAACTTTCATAATATCACTCACCTGAACTTACTAAGTTTCCATCTTTATTTCACGCAATGTTAGGCATCCGTCACCAAATGAACATGATATCAACTTTCATAAAGAATAAAGTGCAATGTTGAAAGCTTTCCACGTGTCAGCACGTATGAGCTAGCTCCTAACCAAAGACCTTTGTCAAGCCCAAAAAATCATAATCTTAATCACAATGGGTCATGTTTATTAAGTGCATGAAAAGTAATGTGTGCATCAAGTTCGTGAGAGCTTTTAAACCAACTTAACTCATGACAATCCCAATAACATAAGCATATTAATTTGGAAGCATAGATAAAACAATATAACATGGTAAACATACTTGGAATAGCATATCAGCTAATAGGTAGATATGGTGGACTCACTGGAAAAACTTGGTTGAAGGTGTTGGAAAACAAACTTTTTACTTGTTGGAGTTTTTGGGCTAGCAAGAGGGAGAAAGTTGACCATCTAAATGCATGCATAAGTGTCCATAGAGCTAAACATTTCATGTTAAACAAAGTAAAGCATCATTCAGCATATAAAACATGAATAAGAAATAACTCCAGACAAGACACTTGCATATTAATATTCATTAAGAAAGCACATGAATCATGCAACTATATGTATTCTTTTAAATAAACTCAAACATCCTTTTCCCAATATTTTTATAGCATCCAACTTAATTCAACCCAAATTTCCAGTATCTCTCTCATAACATAAATAAAAAGTGGTGGTCTCAAACAAAAAACCAAACCGAAATAACAAAAAGAACAAAAACGCTCCAAGTTTATACGATAAAGTGCAATGAACGAAAAACAGAAGTTAGACGTGTCCAAAACGAGAGTATGTTGGTTCAGTGGGGTTATCTTCACATCCCCAAGCTTATGGTAATCACCATCCTTGGATAGATCTTGGTGCATCTCCTCTAATCCCTGTGAAAAAACTTCAAAACACCGTTTCTCCCATTTCTTTTCTATGGGGTGACATTAGTACGCACAAAACAATAGAATTGCTTGCTGTATGAAATCCTTATACAAACATAAGAAACATGTCCAGAAAGTGTATAATGTTGTATTCCTTCTAATAAACCCAATTGGATAAAAAAGATTCAAGTTAAAAGCTTAAAGAATGAATAAAACAAAATGGGACAGAATCTGTCCAGAAAAATAGCAGCAGCAAAACGTATTTTTTGACCCCACTTAAATATGTCGAAAAAATCTGAAAAACTTCACGCTTACAGAGGATGAAAAGTTGCAACTATAGTTCAAATTTCAGCTCATTCGGAGTTACAGAATAGGAATTAAAAATCATACCGTGCACAGATTCGTGCTGGAATAAAATCTCCGAATGGAAAAAGCAACTTTCAAAGCCCAAATGGGTAAAACTTGGCACTTTATTAAAAATCCCAGAACCTAAAATAAAAACAAAGTCTCTTGGTACAGCAAGAGGACTCAAATAAAATCTCAAATAAAAACAACGGGTTGCCTCCCGTAAAGCGCTTTCTTTATAGCCATATAGCTAGGCTTCATACTTGATATTTATAGTGGACGAAGCTCATGAGGGAACTTGAACTTTGATGTGTCCCTCTTCCTTGGAAAGTGTTTCATGCACAATACCAGGATCCCATGGTGCTCTCAAGCCAATCAAAATGATAGAAAAGTTGAAACCTGGTAGAGAGATAAACAAAAAACAAAAGTAATAACAACGAAGTCTAACTTCCTTTCTATGCATTGGCATTTTGTATATGAATGAATCACAATAAATACAGGTTTTCCAATGCATATTAACAATAGTTACTTGCAGCTCATAATTATTAGTAACATAAAGAGGGCTCTTATCACCTCATCTTTCATAATAGTTGCAAATAGTAGAAATAAATTCAACCATATAACCACAAGAATCATTCAACTTAGATAATATAGGAACATAAAGAGGATCATTAAATTTATTTTGGAATTCATTAGCATGCTTCCCTCTTTCGTAATAGTTATTAAGATCAATATCAAGTTTAATATCATGATTGCAACAAAGATTTGGAACTAAAGACAAGTGCAAACCAAATAAGTATTTCTCAACATAAGCAAACTTCTCCTCTATGGTGTAGCTAGGAGATTTCAAGAACACATTATGACTCTCATAAGTAAGAGTACTTTTACAAACAACAAGTATATTATTTTTATCCTCACATAAAGTAGTAACAACTTCTAAACATGGAGGATTATCAATAAGCATAGGACCATCATCTAAGGCATTATCATATAACATATTTAAGCAACACTCCTCATTATCATCAATAAGTTCACTAGTAGCATTAAAAAGTAAAGGGGCATTGTTAGTTTCATAATAGCATGGGTTATCATATAGGACCATAGAATTTTCAGGTTCACACTCATCATAACATGGGTTCTCATAAATAACAAAAGATTTTTGAGTTTAAGTGTTACTATCATTTGTTGAAGGTGAAGCTGGGAGATCCAACTCTTCCCCAAGCTTAGGTTGGAACATATCCATTTCCATGTCCTCTTCACATACTTCCTCTTCCTGCAAGAGATTAGTACTTTCCATGGCAGCAAGAATTCTTTCTTTAACATAAACATTATCATTAAATTCTTTGCAAAGTTGGAGAATAGTAGAAATGTGTCCTTTCATCACACGAACTTCATGACTAGTTTCAAAATAAATATCAATAAGAAAATTTATCTGATGGGCTGCCACATAAGCAATATATTTCTCAACTTGTTCTATATCATGGCATGCAAATTTACTCTCTTGATAAGAAGCAATTATAGGATCACTATTATGCTTACATTGATAGGGAGAGTGTTTATAGTTTTTTCTAGTGCAGCAAGTTGTATTTATATCATGTAATTCACAAAACTCAATAGCCATATCATTAAGATGTTCCAACAATTCATACATTCTATTTCCTTCTTTGGTAGATCGATATTCATAGTAAGCTCCCATATTTTTGACATGATCTTTCTCCATAACTTAGCATGCATATTAGAAACAACACTAGTTTTTATGGGTTTTTAATTTTTAATGCAAAACGGAAAATAAAATGACACTAAATAATGCAAACCAAAATTATTAAAATAAAATGAAAAACTGAAAATAAAATATGAAACCGAAATATAAAAATGACAAAAACAAAACAAAATATAATGCTTTGAAGGTAAAAAGATGGGTAAGATGATGCTCACAGAGTTGCAACCTCCCCAAGCTTAGGTGTTTGCACACGTTGGTGATGTTGAATTTTTTTGTAAGGTATCCTTTCCACTTGTCCAGCAACTCCACCAGAAAATATCTTGCACAGTTGATGAAGACTTGTGGGACAACTCTTTACTTGCTCACCTCCCCGGCAACGGCGCCAGAAAATAGTCATGATGACCGTAGATGACCTGTGTCAAAAGAATACGGTTAGGTTGAGACTCCAAGTGCAAAGTGTATAGTAAGGGAAAAGACTTATTTTCCCCACGAGGGTGACTCGAGGGTTTAATATCGAACTCTCGGGGAAATGAACCAAAAGCTGTTGTCTCCTTATCCTTCTTTATGTAACCTACAAAACAAAGTAGATTGTTTCGTACCCTCAACCTCACCAAGTGGTTGTCAAGCACAAGGTGTAAGTAAAAGATATAGAAATAACAAATGCAAAACTGAAATGAATATGCAATGGTAGTAAATAAATAAACAAGGATGGTATAAATGATATGAGATGATGTTTTTGTGGTTTGTATGGTGTTTGCAAGATATAAAATTATTTTTGTATTTTCGGATTTAATAATAACAGAAAATGTAAAGTGCAATAAAAGTGTTGGAAAGGTGTTTCTTATGATTAAAAATGGATTGGGGTTCATGGTTTCACAAATGCACTCTCTCTTTTATATAGTGGTAGATAATGGAACATAGGAATTGACATATGAGATTGCAACAAGACAAGTTATTAATAATATGGGCATCACGTCCTAACATAGAGATCTTTTGGTTATTAATCTCTCTTATACTCCACCAAGATGCGAACTAAATCATAACACCTCAGTAATTAAGATAAACAGAGTATAGCTTTAAGTTCAATGACATGAAGTTTAAATAAGAACATGCTAGATCTAGTCATGGTGATAGTGGCAATGTCACCCACATACCCCCAGTAGCATGGTATTTCCTTTATCCCTAGTGAGGCAACAAAGTAAGGTAAAAACCCAAGTGGATCACGGTATTGCTGTCAACTTACCACAAAACCACCCCCCGTTACTCCAACCAATGCACACGTTTCCCCTCACACGCTCTCATAAACATGTTGGATCAAAACACATAGACAAGAACGAGGTACATAATATGCATCTACTTTCATAACAAAGACATAATATTGGCAATAATCATAACATATATCAACTTAAGAGATCCACCACAAAGGTATTACATATATGACATAAATCATGTTCAGCAGCTCATATGGCACTAATTAGTGAAGCTCAAGAGAGAGGAGAGATACATAAGTTACTTCCACAAACCCATAGTACAGGGGTGGACTACTCCCTCTTCATCATGGAGACGGTGGAGAAGTCGTTGGAGAAGGTGGAGACCACACCGGCAGCGCCCCGCCGGAGTTTTCCCCCTCCAATCAGCAGCTCCAGGTCTCTGTTTCGTGGTTTCTGTGTTTCTGCGGCGCTCTCCTCCGAAAGGGTTCGGGGGCCTATTTTTTATAGTGGTTTTTAGGTCAAGACAGAGCCAGGGAGACGAAGATCGACGACATCGGAGGCTCGAGGGCCAAGATGAGGGGCCCACACGGCCAAGGAATCTGGCCGCGTGGGCCCACCTATCTTGGGCCTCACCCTTCCATCTTTGCTCTTCCTTCGCTCCTAAGCCTTGTTCCTTCCAAAAAATCATCTCCGTGGAATATTAGGTCATTTGGACGTCGTTTGGGTCCCTGAAACATCAAAATATACAAAAAGGGGTTTCCTGACAGCACCGGGTTAATTCCAAATAAATAGGGAAAGTGTGAAATATTCCACAAAACATTATAAAACATTGATATAACCCTTATATGATGAAAATATGGATGAAATATGAGTAATATAATGCAAATTTCATGTATGCATTTTACATGCATCAACATCCCCAAGCTTAACCTATACTCGTCCTCGAGTATGAAGGTGATAGAACTAAACATGGACTTGGCATTTTATTACTTAACAAAGGATATCAAAGATGATTGCTACATAGAGTCAAATGATTCATTCTTTAGTATAGAGTAGCAACATACAAGACATATTATCAAGAGATATTAAATATTCAAGGTAAAGATGTTCGATGATATTTCTCAAAGTGTAAGATGAAAGAAAAGTTCTATGGACCAAATGAATGCATAAATGAAAAGTAAAAGATATCCTAGGTTGGTCATAGAGTATTGTTATAGAAATCTGAATATAAAAGGTGGACTCTTTGGAAAGATAGATAAATAAGTAGAGGAATAACATGCAAGAGTATTAGCTAGCTTCCAAATTCATCAACTTAAGCTAATGTTTGCCATGTAGTGATCATTGGTGTGAAGTTCTCATTGCCCCTATCATTGCATCTTTAGTGATTAATAATTGAAAGTGAAAGCAAATATGAGTTATGTGCTTGACAAAGTATGGTTCAAAAAGCATCATGCTCGTTGAAAACAAAAACCTCTCCGACTGGCTACTCAACTTGGGCCACAAAGCAAGTGAAGGTTTCAGTCATTGTGAATAAAAGTGGCATCATAGAGAGTTTCACCCTGGGTACCCTTTGCCCCAGGACATGGAAGTGGGCACATGTCCAAATGACAAAGCAAGCAAATAGTGGATATCTCTACATCTCTTTCTTTACTCATGCTTTTTCTTGTGAATGCTTTTTCTGTTATGAGATGTGTCATGGATTCCTCCACTATGGTTATGTTGCAAATTTTCACCATGATCCACATGGCTTAGGTTAGCCACCACAAGTGTCTCTCTAGCCAATAATATCACTCACCCGAAATTACTAAGTTTCCATCTTTATTTCACGCAATGTTAGGCATCCATCACCAAAGGAACATGATATCAACTTTCATAAAGAATAAAGTGCAATGTTGAAAGCTTTCCACGTGTCAGCACGTATGAGCTAGCTCCTAACCAAAGACCTTTGTCAAGACGAAAATATCATAAATTTAATCACAATGGGTCATGTTTATTAAGTGCATGAAAAGGAATGTATGCATCAAGTTCGTGAGAGCTTTTAAACCAACTTAACCCATGACAATCCCAATAACATAAGCATATTAATTTGGAAGCATAGATAAAACAATATAACATGGTAAACATACTTGGAATAGCATATCAGCTAATAGGTAGATATGGTGAACTTACTGGAAAAACTTGGTTGAAGGTGTTGGAAAACAAGCTTTTTACTTGTTGGAGTTTTTGGGCTAGCAAGAGGGAGAAAGTTGACCATCTAAATGCATGCATAAGTGTCCATAGAGCTAACCATTTCATGTTAAACAAAGTAAAGCATCATTCAGCATATAAAACATGAATAAGAAATAACTCCAAACAAGACACTTGCATATTAATATTCATTAACAAAGCACATGAATAATGCAACTATATGTATTCCTTTAAATCAACTCAAACATCCTCTTCCCAATATTTTTATAGCACCAACTTAATTCAACCCAAACTTCCAGTAGCTCTATCATAACATAAATGAAAATTAGTGGTCTCAAACAAAAAACCAAACCGAAATAACAAAAGAACAAAAACGCTCCAAGTTTATACGATAAAGTGCAATGAACGAAAAACAGTAGTTAGACGTGTGCAAACTTAGAGTATGTTGGTTCAGTGGGGTTGTCTTCACATCCCCAAGCTTATGGTCTTCACCATCCTTGGATAGATCTTGGTGCATCACCTCTAATCCCTGTGAAAAAACTTCAAAACACCGTTTCTCCCATTTCTTTTCTGTGGGGTGACATTAGTAGGCACAAAACAATAGAATTGCTTGCTGTATGAAATCCTTATACAAACATAAGAAACATGTACAGAAAGTGTATAATGTTGTATTCCTTCTAATAAACTCAATTGGATAAAAAATATTCAAGTTAAAAGCTTAAAGAATGCATAAAACAAAATGGGACATAATCTGTCCAGAAAAACAGCAGCAACAAAACGTATTTTTTTACCCCACTTAAATATGTCGAAAAAATCGGAAAACATTCACGCTTACAGAGGATGAAAAGTTGCAACTACAATTCAGATTTCAGCTCATTCGGAGTTACAGAATAGGAACTAAAAATCATACCGTGCACAGATTCGTGCTGGAATAAAATATCCGAATGGAAAAAGCAACTTTCAAAGCCCAAATGGATAAAACTTGGCACTTTATTAAAAATCCCAGAACCTAAACTAAAAACAAAGTCTCTTGGTACAGCAAGAGGACACAAAGAAAATCTCAAATAAAAACAACGGGTTGCCTCCCGTAAAGCCCTTTCTTTATAGCCATATAGCTAGGCTTCTTACTTGATATTTATAGTGGATGAAGCTCATGAGGGAACTTGAACATTGATGTGTTCCTCTTCCTTGGCAAGTGTTTCATGCACAATACCAGGATCCCATGGTGCTCTCAAGACAATCAAAATGATATAAAACTTGAAAACTGGTAGAGAGAAAAACAAAATACAAAAGTAATAACAACGAAGTCTAACTTCCTTTCTATGCATTGGCATTTTGTATATGAATGAATCACAATAAATAGATATTTTCCAATGCATATTAACAATAGTTACTTGCAGCTCATAATTATTAGTAACATAAAGAGGGCTCTTATCACCTCCTCTTTCATAATAGTTGCAAATAGTAGAAATAAATTCAACCATATAACCACAAGAATCATTCAACTTAGATAATATAGGAACATAAAGAGGATCATTAAATTTATTTTGGAATTCATTAGCATGCTTCCCTCTTTCGTAATAGTTATTAAGATCAATATCAAGTTTAATATCATGGTTGCAACAAAGATTTGGAACTAAAGATAAGTGCAAACCACATAAGTATTTCTCAACATAAGCAAACTTCTCCTCTATGGTGTAGTTAGGAGATTTCAAGAACACATTATGACTCTCATAAGTAAGAGTATTTTTACAAGCAACAACTTCTAAACATTGAGAATTATCCATAAGCTTAGGACCATCATCTAAGGCATTATCATATAGCATATTTAAGCAACACTCCTCATTATCATCAATAAGTTCACTAGTAGCATTAAAAAGTAAAGGGGCATTATTAGTTTCATAATAGCATGGGTTATCATATAGGACCATAGAATTTTCAGGTTCACACTCATCATAACATGGGTTCTCATAAATAACAAAAGATTTTTGAGTTTGAGTGTTACTATCATTTGTTGAAGGTGAAGTTGGGAGATCCAACTCTTCCCCAAGCTTAGGTTGGAACATATCCATTTCCACGTCCTCTTCACATACTTTCTCTTCCTGCCAGAGATTAGTACTTTCCATGGCAGCAAGAATTCTTTCTTTAACATAAACATTATCATCAAATTCTTTGCAAAGTTGGAGAATAGTAGAAATGTGTCCTTTCATCACACGAGCTTCATGACTAGTTTAAAATTAAATACCAATAAGAAAATTTATCTCATGGGCTGCCACATAAGCAATATATTTCTCAACTTGTTCTATATCATGGCATGCAAATTTACTCTCTTGATAAGAAGCAATTATAAGATCACTATTATGCTTACATTGATAGGGAGAGTGTTTATAGTTTTTTCTAGTGTAGCAAGTTGTATTTATATCATGTAATTCACAAAACTCAATAGCCATATCATTAAGATGTTCCAACAATTCATACATTCTATTTCCTTCTTTGGTAGATCGATATTCATAGTAAGCTCCCATAGTTTTAAGATGATCTTTCTCCATAACTTAGCATGCATATTAGAAACAACACTAGTTTTTATGGGTTTTTAATTTTTAATGCATAACTGAAAATAAAATGACACTAAATAATGCAAACCGAAATGATTAAAATAAAATGCAAAACTGGAAATAAAATATTAAACCGAAATATAAAATGACAAAAAAAAACAAAATATAATGTTTTGAAGGTAAAAAGATGGGTAAGATGATGCTCACAGAGGTGCAACCTCCCCAAGCTTAGGTGTTTGCACACGTTGGTGATGTTGACTTTGTTTGTGAGGTATCCTTTCCACTTGTCCAGCAACTCCACCAGAAAATATCTTGCATAGTTGATGAAGACTTGTGGGACAACTCTTTACTTGCTCACCTCCCCGGCAACGGGGCCAGAAAATAGTCTTGATGACCGTAGATGACCTATGTCAAAAGAATACGGTTAGATTGAGACTCCAAGTGCAAAGTGTATAGTAAGGGAAAAGACTTATTTTCCCCACGAGGGTGACTCGAGGGTTTAATATCGAACTCTGGGGGAAATGAACCAAAAGCTGTTGTCTCCTTATCCTTCTTTATGTTACCTACAAAACAAAGTAGATTGTTTTGTGCCCTCAACCTCACCAAGTAGTTGTCAAGCACAAGGTGTAAGTAAAAGATATAGAAATAACAAATGCAAAACTCAAATGAATATGCAATGGTAGTAAAGAAATAAACAAGGATGGTATAAATGATATGAGATGATGTTTTTGTCGTTTGTATGGTGTTTGCAAGATTTAAAAGTATTTTTGTATTTTTGGATTTAATAATAACAAAAAATGTAAAGTGCAATAAAAAATGTTTTTGTGGTTTGTATGGTGTTTGCAAGATTTAAAAGTATTTTTGTATTTTCGGATTTAATAATAACAAAAAATGTAAAGTGCAATAAAAGTGTTGGAAAGGTGTTTCTTATGATTAAAAATGGACTGGGGTTCATGGTTTCACAAATGCACTCTCTCTTTTATATAGTTGTAGATAATGGAACATAGGAATTGACATATGAGATTGCAACAAGGCAAGTTATTAATAATATGGGCATCACGTCCTAACATAGAGATCTTTTGGTTATTAATCTCTCTTATACTCCACCAAAATGCGAACTAAATCATAACACCTCAGTAATTAAGATAAACATAGTATAGCTTTAAGTTGAATGACATGAAGTTTAAATAAGAACATGCTAGATCTAGTCATGGTGATAGTGGCAATGTCACCCTCATACCCCCGGCAGCATGGTATTTTCTTTATCCCTAGTGAGGCAATAAAGTAAGGTAAAAACCCAAGTGGATCACGGTATTGCTGTCAACTTACCACAAAACCACCCCCCGTTACTCCAACTAATGCACACGTTCCCCCTCACACGCTCTCATAAACATGTTGGATCAAAACACATATGCATCTACTTTCATAACAAAGACATAATATTGGCAATCATCATAACAGATATCAACTTAAGAGATCCACCACAAAGGTATTACATATATGACCATAATCATGTTCAGCAGCTCATATGGCACTAATTAGTGAAGCTCAAGAGTGAGGAGAGATACATAAGTTACTTACACAAACCCATAGTCCAGGGGTGGACTACTCCCTCTTCATCATGGAGACGGTGGAGAAGTCGTTGGAGAAGGTGGAGACCACACCGGCAGCGCCCCGCCGGAGTTTCCCCCCTCCAATCTGCAGCTCCAGGTCTCTGTTTCGTGGTTTCTGTGTTTCTGCGGCGCTCTCTTCCGAAAGGGTTCGGGGGGGCTATTTTTTATAGTCTTTTTTAGGTCAAGACGGAGCCAGGGAGACGAAGATCGATGGCATCGGAGGCTCGAGGGCCAAGATGAGGGGCCCCACGCGGCCAAGGAATCTGGCCGTGTGGGCCCACCTATCTTGGGCCTGTGTCTTCCATCTTTGCTCTTCCTTCGCTCCTAAGCCTTGTTCCTTCCAAAAAATCATCTCTGTGGAATATTAGGTCATTTGGACGTCGTTTGGGTCCCTGAAACATCAAAATATACAAAAAGGGGTTTTTCTGACGGCACAGGGTTAATTCCAAATAAATAGGGAAAGTGTGAAATATTCCCCAAAACATTATAAAACATTGATATAACCCTTATATGATGCTAATATGGATGAAATATGAGTAATATAATGCAAAGTTCATGTATGCATTTTACATGCATAAGTGGGCAACGGGCACGCCGGCGGCTCCGGCACCGACAACGACGGCGAGGGCGACGACGATGACCAGGGCCAGGACGACGACTCCGACCCCGACTCCGACGACGACCACCACCACGGGTCCGAGAAGGAGGACTCGGACCCGGAGTTCACGAAGGGCGGCGAGGAGGAGGAGGACGACGCCGACGACGAGGAGGAGGAGGAGGCGGAGGAGGAGGATGACTCCGACGACGATGAACCGTCGGCCAAGAAGCGGCGCGTGTAGGCCGAGGCCGGCGTACGTAGTAGCAGTAGCAGTGCATTAGTTGCACTGCTACATATTAGTAGTAGTATTAGGCCGCCACCGGCGTAGTAAAGGTGCTGCATGCACTGCTAATCTTCTGTAATTGTTAATATAATCCTAATATAATCATATTTGAGTTATAAATCGAGTTTCAATTAGTAGTAGCAGTTTCAATTCGAGTTATAAATCGAGTTTCAGTTTTCAAATCGAGTTATGAATCCTATTATAAATCAATTCGAGTTTGTCGGAGAGTGATTCCCACGACACTAGGGGTGATCACACTCTGAAGAGTAGTTCGAGAAGGGGACTGAACACGTTGGTCTACAACCCTCAACCGGCACGGCGACGGTGCTCGTCAAGCCTGAGGAGGGACAGCACGGCAGAGAGGGACAGCGGCCCGTACCCAGGTTCGCGGCCCTCAGGAGGAGGTAACACCGCTACTCCTGCTTGTCTGTATTGCACTGCAGAGGGTACAGTACAATGAGCTTGCCGAGGGTACAATACAATGAGCTCAAGGAGGGAAGCTAAGGTCTTCTTCCTCCTCGAGTACGCTAGGCTAGGCTAAGCTGTGGTGGAGCGTCGATTGCTCGGTTAATCCTCTCTCGGGTCCGATCCCTTGCTACGGAGGTGCCCCCTCCCCTTTTATAGGCGCCCCGGGCCTCATCCCTGCGGCCTGCGCAGCGGAAGGGTTCCCACATGGCGACGAAACAGAGGAGCGGGGTGCACCGCGGCCGGGCTGTTCACGGACTCGGTCCATGGTCGCAAAGTCTGCCCTGGTGGCAGGCAGACCACCGTCCTCGCAGGATGGCCAGCTGGTGTCGCAGAGATCGTGGGTGCGCCCACGGTGACGTCGTCGTTGGAGCGTAGCGCCGGCCATCCGCTTTATCACCAAAGGGGAAAGCTTCGTAGTCCGGCGCGGGGGACACAACTTTGTTGACTCCTTTAATCACCAGAATGGCAACTGCGGCGCCGTCGTCATCGCGCGCAGACGCGCGTGTCACTCTGCGGACGCGGCAGAGGCCATGTGCGCTCTGCGGCGGTTGCTTCTTAGCGAAGCATCTCTACAGGGCCAGAGCAGCCTTGTTGAGGGGTTTGCGTTGACTCCTCTCCAGGGGAGAGAGCCTTGTAGAGGGGCAGTCGCGAGGGAAAACCTCTTCAGGCCTTCGCTGCCCCTTCAAGCCCTCTCGAGGGCTTCTTCCCTCGAGAGTCTCTTCAAGCGTTCGGCTTGGTCCTTAGTCATCTTTCGATACTGCTGCGTGCGAGGGCTGTGGAGAGTGGGCCCTGCACACCCTGGATCCCACTGGGCCGACAGTAGCCCCTGGGCCCATGACGGGCGCGGCGAAGCCCACCAGGCTCCGACGAAGCATCGTGGGTCCAAAGTGTCCGGCCGGCCCGAGACACGCGTCGATCTGTGGTGAAGAAGGTGGACGACTTCCGGCAGAAGTGGTTCCTCATCGGCGTCAAGTCACTGAGCTCCTTCATCGACGTCCCGGAGGCGCCGCCCGTGAAGAACACCCACTGGGGCAAGCAGGTCTTCCAGGGCCCGCAGATCGCAGACCTAGTGGGCCGCATGAAGCTTCTCCGGGAGGGCGGCGTCACCGGCCAGATGATTGCGGAGGATTTCGTGAGACGCCGCATCGCCCCTCTTCAGGCGCACAAGAAGCCGATGTGGATGTACTCGGGCCTCATGGACCCGATGCGGCTCCAGTACTGCGACCACCGCCCCGATGTCGTCTCCACCATCATGGGCTTCCTCTACATCAATCCGGACGTGCCCGTGGTGGTTGCTGCGGTACTGAGGCCTCTCCACCAGCTCAACTTGGCCGCGCGCCTGGTGGTGCTGGAGCAGATGCCCACATTCACCCCGCTTGGCTTGGCGGGGGAGGAGGAGGACGAGGGGCCCATGCCTGTGGCGAAGGGGCCAGGAGCCGCGGAGTCGCCCTACGCATTAGACTTCGAGCAAGGCGGCGCGGCGGCAAGGGCGAACCCCTCAACAGGCGGGGCGAGCTCGTCAAAGGCCGCGCCTCCTACTGAGGAGGTCTTCGAGGTCTCGTCCAGCAACGACGAGCGCCCCAGGATGCCCCCCTCGCGCCCTGCGACAGAGGGGGAGGGCAGCGACGAGGAGGAGGCTGCGGCGGGGCGACGAGAGCCCCGGTCCAAGGCGGCCCACGACAGGCCTGCTGGGGAGCCAACAGGCGCTCCCCTCAAGAGGATAGCGGAGGCGCCTCCCGAGGGGTCCGGAGCCAAGACCACGCCCTCGTGGCGCTCGTCAGGCATGGCGTGGGTTGACACCCGCGCCAAGAAAGCTGGGTAAGTGTTTCTAACTTGGTTTTTCTTCATCGATCTTTGCTTGTCTGCTCTCCTCTGACAAGTCTTCTTGCTCCTTGCCAGCGACCTGGTGCCCGGGAAGCGCCGGAGGCTTCGCAAGGCTGCCGAGGTGAAGAGAGCCGCGCTAGAGGCTGCGCCAGAGACCACGGCAGACGAGGCCTCGAGGCCTGTGAAGGGGGACCCCGTAGGCCCTCTCGAGGATGTGCCTCAGGCTGAGGCGGCTGCGCCGCCTCCGGAGGAGGGGCGCTCTGAGGAGCAGGTGGAGAAGGCGCCCACTCCGCCACGTGCTGCGACTCCTCCAGCGCAGCGGGAGGCCGCGGCGGACGTGACGCCGAGCCAGAGCCCGCCAAGGGCCGCCGAGGCGGAGGGGGAAGCTCCTCCGCCACCCCCGCCAAGCCCTGCTGCGGAGGCGGACACGGTGGCTACGGGGCAGGCCTCTCCTGCCCCCGAGGCTCATGATGAGGTGCCGCTCGAGGAGGGCGACACCGGGGCGCGGGGCGCGGGCGCAGAAGTGGAGAGCTCGCCTCCAAGCCCCCAGGCCCGCGACGCTGCCGGGCTCCGCGCAGAGGCTTCCTCTTCCAAGCTTGACGCAGGCGCGGGGACCTCCGCGCCGCGCGGGGCTTCGCGAGCCCTTGTCCTCAGCGGCTGGGATTGGAACAGGGGACGCCGTGACGTCGCCTTCCGCCTGGTGCGGGAGTCCCTGGATGGACTGAAGGCCCACCTCGCCCTCGAGGACGGGGAGCTCGCCCGGCGGCAGGATGAGCTTGCGGGGGCCTGGGCCGCCTTCCACGCAGCCGTGGAGGATCGCCGGCAGAGCGACCTGGCTCTTCAGGCGGAGCGCGAGGAGGCTCGGCGCTTCGCCCAGGAGGTCCGCGAGGGTGCCGTGCGCGAAGCTGAAGAGCTCCTGCAGCCCCTTCAGGACGAGCGCCAGGCAGCGGCGGACGATCTGGCCGCGGCCAGGGCGGAGCGGGAGGCTGTGGAGTTCTCCCTGGCGGACAAGCATCGCGAGCTTGTCCAGCTCGAGGCCAAGATCCTGGCCGACTCCGAAGTCGTGCGGACCTCCCTGGAGGCAGCCCGTGCGACATTGGAGGCCCGAGGGCAGAAGCTGACCGAGCGCGAGAACGACGTGCGCCGGTGCGACGAGCAGCTGCTGCAGGCGGAGCAGGAGCTATCGGCGCAGCGCGCCGACCTCGACGCCCGGGAAGGGAATTTGGCCGAGGCCCTCGGCAAGTTCGACCGCGATGTGGCCACCCACAACAAACACGTGGAGCGCTTCAACGCGAAGTTCGCCGAGCGGAAGGAGGAGGCTGTGGGGACCCCGGACTAGCTGTCCGAAGTACCCGATTATGCTTAACACAACGATCCCGTGATCAGTCTGTCGTTGCACATAATCCGAACTGAATACCAAAGTTTACATCCATTACAATACCGTATTAAAGTCTTACATAAACGGTCATTTAGACCAAGTCTTACATAGGTGCCTTCATGGGCCAAACCAAAATAATCAGCGGAAGCTAAGGCGTAGTAGACATCATATCCTAACAATGACCCGACAAGCAGTCGACTTATGAAGATCCATAGTTCGCATAGAAGTCGCCATACTCCTCCTTGGCGTAGTGCTCCTCCATGTCTGGCTACGACAATAGCCAGGGACGAAACCATTATGAGTACATTTGATTGTACTCGCAAACTACTCCAACATGAGTATGCACTAGTCTCGTTTTAATTTCATACTTTTATTTATTTAAAACATCTCTATATCTTTGTTGAAGAAGGTAAGAAGAATTATATAACTATCATTAATATAATGTCACATTTTATTAGTTTCTCCAAAACTCCTCCTTTTTCTGACCATAACCCGTCATGGTTCATGGTCTCCAACAACCTCATACCGATCCGTTGGTATATGTGTATGGAACATTCTCCACTTCCTTTTCTTTTTAAAACTCAAATCTTTTCAAAACTTGCACAGGGTCAAAGTAGGGTCTCTCAACTGTCCATATCCGAGGACTCGGCTATTCGAATAGTTTTACACTCTGCAGAGGTAGCACGCTTTTCCCACATCCATCCGGTAACTCATCGTGTCAGCCACGTCTCGCCATACAAGGTGTATGCGAAGTTGAGACACCGATCCTAGTCTGTCCTTTGCTCATGCTAGTATGGGACCCTTCCCATATGATACTTTCCATCAACACTTAACCCAGCCCGTCGGGATCTAAGTGTGAGGACTCATAGTTTTGTCTGGCGGTGTATAGGGGACATCCTTCTATCCTCCTCCTTATCTTTTCATAGAGTTTGAGCGAGGACCCAGGTCAGGGGGTAGGTCATCAAACCATCCCCTCATGCATAACGGAGTCATCTCCGTAGATGAGGTATCCCCTACTAATATGAGCAAACTATATGACCAAGCCCTTTCCCATATGTGGGTAAATGTGGTCGCACAGGGTATTGGCTGATTGACGTAAGTACAAAGACACAATGTGCGTTTTATCAAAACCACCATTCTCCTTTTCTCCACTTCAACACCAACATCTCGGTGCTTCATAGCCACACAGGGTTTTCAAAGGGGTTTTGAATAAAACAACCTTTATTTTTCCCATCCTATAATTTATCTTATATTTCTACATAGGGTGGCAAAATAATTTCCATATACTTTTTGAAAAGGGCTTTAAAAAAATCTTTGCCTTAAAAGTAAATCCTGTTATAAGAATGGATGCATGTATTAGGGTGCAAGCTCAGAGAGTAGCTTGCCTTTCTCGGCAAAGTGATCTAGGTCTTGATCTTCGGGTTCCACGAACTCTTCTTCCTCGATAAACCCGACAACGGTCTCGTCTAATGCATAATCAGACAAATACAAACAATCACTAACCTATTCAATCAATGTCACAACAATACAATCTTAAATGCTCTAAATAGCCACTTCATACATCAAGCAACACAATTTGGTTTCAATTTAATTGAATTAACCATTATTTAATTACGTCTTAATTATGGCAGAAACTAGTTGAACATGTTTAATTACATATCTCAAGTTCTGTTGGTCACAAAAATACAAACTAAATTTCTACAGAAAGCTACTGATGTGTAGAAGACAACACAATTGGATTTGGGTCAATTGGAGTTACCAAACTCCCTACATAATGGTTTTAATCCAGAAGCTTAATAATCAAGTTTTAGCTATTAATCAAATTCTGTTGATCCTAAAATTAAATCCTCTTAGGTGTAACTAGCCATGACTAAATGTGACCCAATAAAATTAGTCTTAACTCATTTGGCCTAACAGAGTATCGGAAACAAACAAGTTTAGATTTTAAACCTTATTTGGTATTTTTAATGCTATATTTTTATTATTTATCCAAATGAGGTGAAACCACTTGGGTTGGTTAGAAAATTTCATAAGCTTTCCAGAACATTTTGATTTGATTTATTTGGAGTTATAAATCTCAAGATATTGAATTTCAAAGTTTGGATTCAGTACTGGACTTTTCAGAAACTAAATTAGAAAAGAAATGCTGTTGTGGATAATGTTGAGAATCCTGACGGGTGGGGTCCACTCGTCAGTGACTCAACCGAAACGGTGCGCGCGCTGGGAAAAGTTTAAAAATCTGACGAGCGGGGCCCACTGGTCAGCGTCTACTTGCAGCGAAGGGGTACGCTACCGTGGATCTAAGATCCAACGGCCGGGAGCGAGCGCATCGGCGACGACCTAAATCGGGCGGCGCCGTGGCTCCGGCGACGGCGGCGGTGGTCGGAGGCTCACCTAGGGGGCTCGGGAGGATGCGCGGGTGATGCAGATCGACGGCGGCGACTCTGGGAAGCTTGCTGGACGAACGGCGCGTGCTGGGGCGGCTCCAATCGACGGCGGCGAGCAGCTCCTCCTCCGCGGCCGTGCTCCAACTCCGGCGAGGCTCCTGCGTCGATCCTGTGCACGAACCAGAGGGGAAAAGGGGGCGGGTGAGTGCGGGGTTCATGGGGAAGAGGGTGCGGGCCAGAGAGAAGAGAAGGGGAGGCCAGCACGGCTCGGCCGTGGTCGTCGTCTACCTCGGGCACGGCGAGCTCGAGGGTGGCCACGGGCGGCGGAGGCTTCGCGGCTACGGCTCCGCCCTCCTGGCGGTGCACGAGAGGGGGTGGTGGAGCAAGGGAGAGGCGGGGGTGTGGTGTGAGGGATTGCGAGGCTCGGGCGGGTATTTATACCCGAGGTCCGGTCCATGGTGGACACGGCGCGGGAGCGGTTCAGGGGACGGCCGGGCTCGCCATAGGGGCGGTGGAGGTGTGGCTACGGTGTTGGGATGCAGAGGGACAAGGTTGGCGACGTGGAGGCGAGCGGCGCTTGCTCGAGAACGGGACGGCCTCGGGAGAGCTTGGGCGGCGCATGGGCATGCACGGGCGACGCCAATCCGGCGGACTCGGGATCGTGCTAGGTGTGGTGCGGGTTCGCGAGGGAGCAGAGAGGCATGGGAGAGAAGGGGGGGGGCACGGTGCTGCGCATCGCGGTGTTGCCACCTCCGCTGCCAGGCGCGACATGGCGACGTGCGCACGGCCGCGTCTGTCCCCTGCCGCTCCTCCTCTTCCCCGACCTCCTTGCTTCGATTTCTGGCGCGCAGAGAGATGAGTGAGGTGAGAGCACTCGAATGGAGGTAGTGGCTTGCCTCAATTTGCTCGAAATCGATCAATTGGTCTCGGATTTGGGTCGGTTTAGGAAGAACAGGGTGGTGGTCACCAAGTGTTCGATGAAATGCTTGAACCAAAAATAAATTCTAATTTTTGAATTTTATTTTCATAATTTGTTTCACACATGTTTGTCAAGATTTGTTGTGCTATCTAATTATTTATTGGGCAAGTGCAACATAGCACATTTTCTGGTTTGAATAGGATAAAGAAAGAAATAGAATTTGAATTTAGGTTTTTGAAATTAATATTAGGAGAGGGAAAAGTTGTAGGAAGAAAATGGGAGTGTTAATATTATCACTCCACTAAATTTGGTTTGAAAGAAAAAAAAAAGTGAATTCCCCATTTGAGAAAAGGGGGTGACATTTGTCACATTGCTTTTATTGTTTTATGTTTGGTTTTGTTTATTTTCTTTTCTTCAAATTTTTAGTTAGAACTAACAACCAACATATTCACAAGAAATAATTATCACAAGCAACAATAAGAAATCTACACCTATTAATTCATAAAAAGTTTTTGTTGTCCCACATTTTTGATATAATAATTCATAATATTATTTTGGGATGTTACAGATCCTTCCCCCCTTAAAATAAATCTCGTCCCGAGATTTGCTAGGTTTGGGCACTAAAGAGGTTTGGGAATTCGCTTCTAAGATAGTCTTCGCGTTCCCAAGTTGCTTCATCTTCCGAATGGTTAGTCCACTGGACTTTGTAGAACTTGATCGCGCGCCTTCGGGTAAGACGAACATCTTCGTCGAGAATCTTGATGGGTCTCTCACGATAAGTAAGATCTTGATTCAGGTCGATGGAAAGGTGGTCGATGTTTTTGAAAACATCAGGCTGGTCAGGAACTTCAAGACATTTCCGGAGCAAGGAAATGTGGAAGACATCGTGATAATCTGCTAACTCTTGGCGCTAATCTTGGGGCAACTCCAGTTGATAAGACACTTCTCCTCGACGGGCAATAATCTTAAAGGGTCCAATATACCTTGGCACTAATTTTCCTTTGACATGGAAACGCTGCATTCCTTTAAGGGGTGTCACTCGGAGATAGACATAATCTCCGACACTAAAAGTGACATCACGACGCTTGGGATCAGCGTAACTCTTCTGACGGGATTGGGCAGTTTTAAGACGCTCACGGATAAGTTGGACTTGTTCTTCAGCCTCTCGGAGAGTATCTGGTCCAAACAATTTGCCTTCTCCGGTGTCGGACCAATTCAGGGGCGTACGACACTTCCTACCGTAAAGGGCTTCAAAAGGGGCCATTTGCAGACTAGACTGGTAACTATTGTTGTAGGAGAACTCTGCAAATGGAAGACAATCTTCCCACTTGGATCCGTAGGATAGAACACACGCGCGAAGCATGTCCTCTAATATCTGGTTCACTCTCTCAGTTTGGCCTACGGTCTGTGGATGATAAGCTGTGCTAAATGCTAACTTGGTTCCGAGGGCTTCGTGTAGGGCTTTCCAGAACCTTGAGGTGAACTGTGTGCCTCTATCCGATACAATCTTCTTAGGCACTCCGTGCAGGCTTACTATTCTGGAAATATACAGGTCTGCTAATTGATTTCCCCGATAGGTGGTATTGACGGGAATGAAATGGGCAACCTTGGTCAGTCTATCAACGATGACCCAAATTGAGTCATGGCCTCGGTTGGATCTTGGAAGTCCGGTGATAAAATCCATTCCAATTTCATCCCACTTCCACTCGGGAATTTTCAAGGGTTGGAGCAATCCAGCGGGTCGCTGATGTTCAGCCTTGACTCGCTGACAGATATCACACTTGGCTACAAAAACACCAATCTCTCGCTTCATTCCGTGCCACCAAAATCTTTCACGAAGGTCTTGGTACATTTTGGTTCCGCCGGGGTGGATTGAATAGGGGGTCTCGTGGGCCTCCTTTAGGATTAACTCCTTGAGTTCCGTGATATTGGGGACACAGATACGACCATTGAATCTCAACACTCCTTCAGCATCTTCGGTAAAACCGGGCGCTTTACCGAGAGAAATCTTCTTTTTAATTCCTTCTATGCTCTCATGACCTTTTTGGGCTTCCTTGATTTGATATATCAGGGTTGGGGCTAACTCTAAATTGGCGAGATAACCGCGGCTAACAAGCTCTAGTCCAAAATCTTTGAACTCTTTGAACAGGGCTGGCTGTTCGGCTTGGATCAAGGCATTCAGGGTGCAGGGTTTGCGACTAAGGGCATCGGCAACTACATTAGCCTTCCCGGGGTGATAATGGATACCAATATCATAATCTTTAATTAATTCCATCCACCTTCTCTGTCGCAGATTTAACTCCTTCTGGGTGAAGATATACTTCAAGCTCTTATGATCCGTATAGATTTCGCAACGATGTCCCGCAAGATAGGGACGCCACGTCTTCAGAGCAAGAACAACAGCGGCTAACTCCAGGTCATGGGTTGGGTAGTTCTCTTCATGCGGTCGCAACTGCCGAGACAGATACGACACTGTCGTGGAGTGACTTCCACGTAACAGGGGTAGTCTCACCCTGAAGAGAGGTTCGAAGGGGGGACTGAACACAGAGGTCTAACAACTCTCGAGAGGCTCGACGACGATGCTCGCCGAGCCTGAAGGAGGACAATCACGCCAGAGATGGACACCAGCCCGTACCCAGGTTCACGGCCCTCGAGAGGAGGTAAAACCGCTACTCCTGCTTGTCTGTATTGCGCTGTGAAGGTTGCAGGACACTGAGCTTGCCGAAGGCTCTCTTGAGGCAGTTTGGTGCCTGGAGAGGGACGTACAGGTCGTCTTTCTCCTCCAGCAGTTAGCTGTCCTATGTGTTTGGCTAAGGCTTCTTGGGTCCAGGAGGCGGTTCGCCGATTGGAGATCAATTGGAGGTGCAATTGCGCGATCCCCCTCTATGGCGGAGCTCCTGCTCCTTTTATAGGCGCTCCGGGCTCCGTCCTCGGGCTGGTGGGCTCCCACACGCCGGTGGCGCAAAGGAGGGGGAGTCCACAGCGGCTCCTCCGTCCATGGACGCGGCTCATCCGTGCTAAAGTAGCGCGTCGTGGCCGACCAGCTGCAGACGTTGCAGAGCGGCTCGCAGGCGCAGCAGAGGCAGTGGTGGAGCCCACGATGACGACCTCCTTGGAGCGTTGCGCCGTCCAGCCGCTTTATCACCAAAGAGGAAAGTCTTGGACGCAGGCGGCGCGGCTTTGTTGACTCCTTTATCACCATAGTAGCAGCTGGGACGCTCGCGTCACCCGGCAGCCGTCGTAGAGGCCATTCGCGCCCTGCAGCGCTTGCTTAGCTGCGAAGTGTCTCCACAGGGCCGTGGTTGCCTGTGGAGGGGTTTTCTGCTCACTTCCCCCCAGGCGGGTTTCGCCTGGGGAGTCTCCTGAGGCGCGGGGTCCTCTTCAGGCCCTGGCGTCCTCCTCAGGCCCTCGAGAGGAGATGCCTCTCGAGGATCTCTCCAGGCGGTAGCTCGGTCCTTAGTCGCTCTGCCGAAAGGCCATGCGGGCGAGGCCTGTAGGGAGTGGGCCGTGCATACCCCGGTCCTTACTGGGCCGACAGTAGCCCCCGGGTCCACGATGGGCACGACGAGGCCCGTTGGGTCTAGGCGAAGCGTCGTGGGGCCAATCCTGCGGGCCGGGCCGAGCCACGCGTCACTCCGGCGAGCAACGGATGCGCACGATGCGGGGCGTGCGTCGTGGGGGGTCCCACCACGCCCCGGTAACCGCTCCTTGACGAGACATAAAGCCCCGGCGCCAGAGCAGGGAGCCGTTACTACTCCCACTTCTTCTCGCAGACGCCATCCGCGCCGAGCTCTCCGCTCCTGCATTCCGGCGCCCTCTTCTCCGATTTCTCCAACTTCCCCTTGTGCCGTTCCCTTCTTCCCTCCGACGATGACTCCGCCGAAGAACAAAGGCAAGGCGGCCGCGGGGTCTTCGTCGCAAGCGGCGCCCGCCGAGGCCGCACACGGCGCGGCATTGCTGGGCGTGCGCGTCAACGACAAGGCCCTCGAGAAAGTCCGCTTCCTGGTGGCGGACCGGACCAACGAGCACGGCGCCACCGCGCTCAAGCCTGCGGCGCACGGGAAACGCCCGCGAGGGTTTTTCCCCATCTTCCAGCACTGCGTTTCGGCGGGCCTGGTGCCGCCCTTCTCCCCGTTCCTGGAGGCGGTGCTGGCCTTCTACCAAATCCAACTGCTGCACCTCCACCCCAACTCGGTGCTCATCCTCGCCATCTTCGCCTACCTCTGCGAGGCGTACCTAGGCGTGGAGCCCACGGTGGAGCTCTTCCGGTGCTTCTACGCGCTCCGGAACACGGCGAAGAACGAGCGCTCGGGATGCGTCTCGTTCCGCATCGTGGACGGCATGGGGAGCGTCTACATCCCCATGTCGTGGAGCGAGGGCAAGGTCATCACCTCCGTGACGAAGAAGGTGGACGACTTCCGCCAGCGGTGGTTCTTCGTTGGCGTGGAGCAGCCAAGCGCCTTCCTCGAGGTCCCTGACGCGCCGCCCGTGAAGAACTCGCACTGGGGCAAGGCCACCTTCTGCGACGCGCAGAATGTGATGCTGTCGGGCCGCCTGAGCTACCTCCGGGAGGAAGGCCTCACGGGGCAAATCGTCGTGGCGGACTTCGTGACGCGCCGCCTCGCCCCACTCCAGGCGCACGCGATGCCGATGTGGATGTACTCCGGCCCCAACGACAAGATGCGGCTCCATCGCGAGGACAACGACAAGGATGCCATCGACAACATCCTGTCCGCGCTATTCATCAACCCCGCGGTACCCGCCATGGAGGAACTCCCGATCTCCCTCAGGCCTCTGCATCAGTACAACATGACTGAGCGTCTGGCCGTCCTGGAGGGGATTCCTCCGTACACCCCGACGGGCCCTGTGCGGAAGATAGTGCCCGTGCCTGTGGTGCACGATGCGGAGGGTGCGGAGACGCCCTCTGCCTCAGGAGCCGGGCACGGCGAGGAGGAGGCCGCGACAGGCGAGGAGGAGGCGGCTGCGGGCGAGGAGGCCTCTTCGAGGGCCGGGCCTCAAGCTGGCGAGATTTGCGACATCTCGTCAGGTGATGACGAAGGCGCCTTCGTGGGGGCGCCCACGCGCCGCGCGGAGGAGGAGGAGGCTGAGGAGGAGGCTTTTGACGAGGAGGCCTTGATGGGGCGTCGCGAGCCCCGGTCCAAGGCGGCCAGCGACAGGCCTGGCGCGAGGCCCTCCGACGTCCCTTCCAAGAGGAAAGCCGAGGCGCCTCTGGAGGGGCCAGACGCCAGGCCCAAGCCCTCCTGGCGCTCGCCAGGGTTGGCGTGGGTTGACACTGGCGCCAAGCAGTTCGGGTAAGTACCTGCAATCGCTAATTGCTTGATTATTGCACTCTCCTTCTCATATTTCTGACAATCGCTCCCTGATTCCTTTCAGCGACCTAGTGCCTGCGAAACGCCGTAGGCTTCGCAAGGCAGCGGAGGTGAAGGGAGCCGCGACAGAGGCCGTGGCTGAAGAGGCCGCGAGGCTTGGGGGGACGGCCACGGCAGGCCCAGCCGAAGAGGCGCCTCAGGCGGAGGCAACTGAGCTTCTGGCGGAGGCAGCAGCGCCTCAGGCGGAGGCCGCTGCACCGCCCCCCGTGCCTTTGGTGGTGGAGGTGCAGGAAGAGCGGTCGGCCAGCCCTCCTCGAGCTCCTACACTGCCTCGCGCGGCTACGCCGCCGCGCGAGTAGACTCCGGCACGCGAGGCCACCCCACCTCGCGCGGCTACGCCTCCCGCGCAACCAGAGGCCGAGACAGACCAGGGCCCGCCAAGCGCGGGCGCCTCTGCAGGGGGAGCTCCTCCTTCTCCGCCACGCCCCGCAGCGGGGGGCGAGGCGCAAGAGGCGACGCGACCGGGCGACGAGGGCGGCGAGACCATCCTGGGCGCGGCGAAGGACCGGGAGCAGCCTAGCCCCCAGGCACGCCCAGAGGCCTCATCCTCAAGGTTCGACGCCGGGGCCGGGCCTTCCGAGCAACGCGGCCTGGTCCTGAGCGGCTGGGACTGGAGCAAGGGACACCGTGAGGTGGCCTTCCGCGTGGTGAGGGAGTCCCTGGAGGGCCTGGAGGCGCAGCTCGCCTTCGAGGATGCCCAATTTGCTCAGCAACGCGACGAGCTCGCGGAGGCCTGGGGGCGCTTCCATGCCGCGGTTGAGGCCCGCCGCCAGGAGGATCAGGCGCTCCAGGCCGCACGCGAGGAGGCCATCCGCTTTGCTAAGGAGGTCCGGGAGGGGGCCGTCCGCGACGCAGACGAGCTCCTTGCCCCCCTCCAGGACGCGCGCGATGCGGCCGCCGATCTCCTCGCGGAGGTGAAGGCCGAGCGCGAGGCTATGGAGGGCTCGCTGGAGCAGAAGCGCCGTGAGGTCTCCCAGCTAGAGTCCCAGCTCCTCTCCGCCCACCGGGCCGCGCAGGAGACCCTGGAGGAGGACCGCAAGAGCTTGGCCGAGCGTGAGCGGCAGCTGGCCTCCAGGGAGAAAGACGTGGAGCAGCGCGACGAGCAGCGGCTCCAGGCGGAGGGTGAGCTGGCCACCAAGCGCGAAGAGCTCGAGGCACGCGAGGGGGACCTGGCCCAACCGCTCCAGCGGCACGACGAGAACGTCACCGCCCAGAAGCAAATCCTGGAGCGCTTCCAGCTGCGGTTCGCTGAGAAGAAAAAGGAGGCGGAGGCAGCCCTCGCGGAGCGCGAGAAAGAGTTCAGGCGGACCATCTCCCAGGAGTTCCGCGACAAGGCCAAGAAGCAAGAGGACCGCTTCAAGGCCAAGCACACTGCTGACGCCAAGCGGATCGCGGAGCTTGAGAAGGCCAACTCCAAGCTCGAGGTCCGCCTCCAACGCGCCAAGGATGCCTACCGCCAGGCTGAGGAGGGCCGCCGGGCAGCTGCCCTGGAGCTGGACGCCCTCGTCAAGGACGTGGAGGGGCAGGCGGGCTCTGCAGCCAAGCAGGTGACGGAGGCCGTGGACACCGCGCAGGCGGCTCTCGTGCTCGCGAAGCAGCGGGACCGCATGTTCCAGGCGCTGGTAGCGAGAGTCAATGAGCTCGCGGCCCAGCTCGGCGCAGAAGCGCCGCTCACCGAGGCTCGCGGTCGTGGTGATGCTGCGATGTACCTGGTCTACTTCGACCAGCTCTTCACGGCCCTCGAGGGCCCCGCCGGCGATCTCCGCGAGGTGATTGAGGTCGAGAGCCGCCAGCTTCTGGAGGTGGTGGTCGACCGCATCTTCACCAACCTCCGGCTCCTTACGCCCAGCTTCGACCTCTCCACGGTGACCGAGGCGCGCCCGGCTGGAGAGGCCCTGCAGGTCTCCAACGCCCTCCGCGAGCAAGTGGAGGCCTTATGCAACCGCTTCAAGCGTGCGGAGGTGGCTGCGGAGGACAGCGAGGAGGAGGCCGCCCCTGCCGAGGAGGAAGACGCTGAGGAGGAGCGTGCCGGCGCGGACTCCGCCTGATCCTTGCTTGTCGCGCCTTTGAGCGCTTGTATCTGAGACAATTTTTTATATTCAGACATTGCACGTTTTGGGCCTGTAATATACTTCTTTAAGCTTATTTATGCTAGCTTGTTTGCCCCTCGAGAGGCCTTTTCTGCTTTACTTTCATGTCTATGTTTTCTCTGCGTCGTTAGGACCCGTCTCTTCGCGCTATGACTCCGCCACTACGGTATGCTAGAGCAATGACTCAGCAAGGCCGGGGGGAGTTTAAGGCTTGGAGAGGTAAGAGCCCTGAGTCACGATGCCCAAGTGCTCCCCTTTGACGTGCGAGTAGTCCATGAAGCATAAGGGAGAACGAAATCGCTCGAGGGACAAACGTGCGCTTGGAGAGAAAAGGCTCTCGAGTCGCAGGAGTGGGACTTAGCTTCTCGAGGCTTTTGCCCTGTAGAGGCTTTTTAGCTTGCCGGGGAGGTCCTCTTCAAGGGTTTTTTCCCTGCTGCCTCCTCAGGCTTGTAGAGACGTTTGCTCCCTATAGATGTTAGAGAGGCAGGACCAAACGCTTGTGCCCTGTACCAGGGACTAATGCGCGCTTATAGGTCTCCTCAGGCGTTCCTTGCGAGGAGAGAGAGTACCAAGGTCCTTTGTAGAGATGGCGTGTTTGTGAGGGCCTGCCCTCCAGCCAGAGCTCGGATCCTTGGATTTTGCAGTGCTGCTGGTGTGTCATTTGAGGCACTGGCACCGTACTCAGCCCCCGCTCGCGAGGTGCGCATGTGGAGAGATATAAGTGCCCATTTTCAATAAGGAAAATAATGCTGAAATAAACTCACCACCAAAATATTACATAGCGGCGCCGCAGCGCATAGTTCACTTAGGAACGAAATTGTCTCATTATGCTTGGAGTTGCCAAGTTAATGTATTTGACCATGTCGAGGCATGGGGACCACCCATTAGTGGCAGAGACTCTCAACGGCCTGAGGCGGCTCGTTTACATGGAGAGCTCGGAGGGTTGACCCTCGAGAGAAGCCTTTGGAGCTTGGAGGTTTAAGCCGTGAGCTTTTAACCTCTAGAGACAAAAAATGCTTGGAGGTGGAGCCGTAAGCTGCCTCTTCAGCTAGATGTCTTGACGTGACAATGATCACAGGTAGAACTTGCGCAGGTGCGCGATGTTCCACGGGTTCTTGACGGGGATGCCGTCTTCGGTCTCGAGGCGTACTGCGCCAGGCCTGGCGACGTGGGAGACCCTGTAGGGACCTTCCCACATCGGCGAGAGCTTGTGGAGGCCTTCCCTGGAGAGGATTCGCCTGAGGACGAGGTCGCCCGCCTCAAGGGTGCGTGAGCGCACATGGCGGCTGTGGTAGCGTCGCAAGTCTTGCTGGTACCCTGCCGCTCTGAGGGCGGCCTGACGGCGCAGTCCCTCGAGAAGCAGCAGGTCGTCGTTGTGGAGGCCCTCTTGGGTGTCCTCATTGAAGGCAAGGACCCGTGGCGATCCATGCTTGATTTCTGCGGGGAGGACTGCCTCAGCTCCGTAGACCAGGGCGAACGGCGTTTCGCCTGTAGGCCTCGAGGAAGTTGTGCGTATGGACCAGAGCACGGAGGGGAGCTCGTCGATCCAGCCCTTGCCGTGGCCCTTGAGGATGTTGAAGCTCCTGGTCTTGAGGCCCTTGAGGACCTCAGCGTTTGCTCGCTCGGCTTGACCGTTGCTGCGTGGGTGAGCTACCGAGGCGAAGCAGACCTTGACGCCAAGCTTATCGCAGTAGGCTCGGAAGATGCCGCTGGTGAATTGCGAGCCATTGTCGGTGATGATGCGGTTGGGCACGCCGAAGCGGCAGACCAAGCTTCTGATGAATTTCACCGCGGCCCCAGCTGGTATGGTGCGCACCGGCTCGACCTCGGTCCACTTGGTGAACTTGTCGATGGCCACGAAGAGGAAACGGTAGCCCCCCTGCGACCTTGGGAAAGGGCCCAAGATGTCCAGTCCCCAGACCGCAAACGGCCAGGAGAGCGGGATGGTTTGAAGCCCCAGCGCCGGCTGATGAATTTGCTTGGCGTGGAATTGGCAGGCGTCGCAGGTTTGCACAATGGCGACCGCATCTTGAAGCACTTGAGGCCAGTAGAAGCCGCTCCTGAAGACCTTGCCTGTGAGGGTGCGCGCACATGAGTGGTGGCCGCACTCCCCGCTGTGGATGTCCTTAATCAGCTCTCGGCCTTCCTCAGGAGGGACACACTTGAGCGCGATACCATTTGGGCGCTTGCGGTAGAGGTTTCCCTCGAGGATGCAGTAGGATTTTGCCTGTCGAGCGATTCGCTCTGCATCGGCATCTTCTTCAGGGAGGATTCCCTTCACCAAGTAGTCCTTGAGCTCATCAATCCAGCCTGAGGCCTGGCGGGTTGCCGTGAGCAACAGGCGCTCCCCTGTGCTGGGACCGCAATCGGGTGCTCCAGACTTAGGAGGTGGTGGGAGTGCTTCGTCTGCGCTTGCGGCTGTGGCCTCTCGAGGCTACTTGATGGATGCCTTGGCGAGCCTTTCTTCAAAGACACCGGCATGCTGGGGTTGCCTTCGCGAGGCCCGCTTGGCGATGTCGTCAGCCTCTTGGTTTTCTTTCCTCGGGATGTGCATGAGCTCCATGCCCCTGAAGTGCTTCTCAAGCTTGCGGACCTCTTCGAGGTATGCGGCCATGTGGTCGTCTTTCGGCGTGTAGCTCTTGTTGGAGAAGTTGACGAGCAGCTGAGAGTCTCCCTTGACGAGTAGGTGCTTGACGCCTAGAGCGATGGCGGCCCTTAAGCCGGCGAGGAGGCCTTCGTATTCGGCGATGTTGTTGGAGATCTTGTCGATCGTGAAGCACAGCTGGACAGCGTAGTATAGCTTGTCACCCTTGGGCGAAGTTAGGACGACGCCTGCTCCGCCATTGCGACAAGCGAAGGCTCCATCGAAGTGCATGGTCTAGTGGCTGGGCACCGTTTCTCCCGAGGGCTCGGCCTCTGCCTCGCGAGGCTCCTCAGGGCTTGGGTCAGTCCATTCGGCGACGAAGTCAGCCAGCGCTCTTCCTTTTATGACCCTCGTGGTGTCGAAGCGCAAGTTGAATGGCTGCAGCTCGATGTTCCATCCTGCGACACGATCTGTGGCGTTGGCGTTGCGCAGGATCTGCTCCAGGGGGAAGGCAGTGACCACCGTGATGGGGTGGCCCTGGAAGTAGTGTCTCAACTTCCTGGAGGCGATGAGGACCGCGACGAGGAGCTTCTGCTGCATTGGATACCTCTCGCGAGCGTCCCGCAGCACTGTGCTGACGAAGTAGACGGGGTGCTCGACAAGGGTTACCTGAGGTGGCGCAGCGTCAGCCCCCTGCGGAGGCTCTTCAGGGCCCTTGTCGAGATCTGCCTGTAGAGGCATCTCGACAGGGGCTGTGGGAGCAGGCTCGACTTGAGGCGGCGGGCCTGGCAGTGGGTCTGTAGAGGCTGCTCCTTCGACGGGGTCGCCGTCGGGGGGTTCTGGGCTTGGAGTGGCAGTGCTCTTCTTGGGGAGGACAGGCTCTTCTCTTTCGACCACCAAGACGGCGCTTGCGGTCTGTGGGGTGGCTGAGAGGTACAGCTTCAGGTGCTCGCCTGCCCTGGGGGCCACCAAGACTGGAGGGCTAGCCAGATACTTTTTTAAGTCCTCGAAGGCTTTATCCGCCTCAGGGGTCCACTTGAATGTGCCCGATCTCTTCATGATCTTGAAAAATGGCAGGGCTCTCTCGCCGAATTTGGAGATGAAACGACCAAGGCTGGCCATGCAGCCCGCTAAGCGCTGCATGTCCTTGAGTCGGCGGGGAGGCTGCATTTGCTCTATGGCCTTGATTTTGTCAGGATTTGCCTCTATGCCACGGTGGGACACGAGGAATCCGAGGAGCTTGCCTGAAGGGACCCCGAAGACGCACTTGGCGGGGTTCAGCTTGATGTTCACCTTTCTCAGGCTGGCGAAGGTTTCCTCGAGGTCCCTCAAGAGGGTGTCAACCTCTCGAGATTTGACCACGATATCATCGACGTAGGCCTCGACGTTTCTGCCCATCTGCGCCCCCAAGGCTATCCTCATGAGCCTCTGGAAGGTGGCTCCAGCGTTCTTCAGGCCGAAAGGCATGCATGTGTAGCAGTACACACCACAAGGGGTGAGGAATGCCGTCTTCTCCTCGTCCTCTTAGCCATCTTGATCTGGTGATAACCAGAGAAGGCGTCCAGAAAGCAGAGGAGGTCACAGCCAGCGGTGGAGTCCACAATCTGGTCTATTCTCGGCATGGGGTATGGGTCCTTGGGGCAGGCCTTGTTGACATCGGTGTAATCGATGCAGAGTCGGCCTCCTCCAGCGGGTTTAGGAACAACCACGCCGTTGGAGAGCCAAGTGGGGTGCGCGACTTCACGGACGACATTTGCCGCCTTTAGCTTCTCTACTTCCTTGATGATGAAAGCTTGCTTCTCGGGGGCTTGCTTACGTGCTTTTTGCTTGACGGGGCGTGCGTCTGGACACACGGCTAAGTGGTGCTCGATCACCTCCCTTGGTACACCGGATATATCTGACGGAGTCCATGCGAACATGTCAGAGTTTGCCCGAAGGAAGGCGACGAGCGCGCTTTCCTATTTGGGAGGCAGGGCAGCGCCTATGGTGACGCTAGCCCCCGAGCCTTCAGCCCCCGAGCTGGTGGTGTCCAGCGACACCTTCTTCGTGGCAGCCTGCTCCTGAGAGAACAGTTGCTTCTTCCTCTTGGGCCTCTCGAGGGGCTCCATGTCCTCGTCAGCCGGGAAAGCCATGGCGGCTGCCTTGTAGGCGCTCTCGACAGCGTGCGTGGCGTCTAGGATATGGCCATGGATGGCAATGGTGCCGGCGCTGCCGGGAATCTTGACCATGTTGTAGGCGTGATGCGTGACAGCCATGAACTTCGCGAGGGCGGGGTAGCCGAGGATGGCGTTGTACGACAAGCCGATGTGCGCGACATCGAAGTCGATCAGCTCCATGCGATAGTTCTTCTGCGTGCCAAAGGTGACCGCGAGGCGGACTTGCCCCAGAGGCTCGATAGAACCACTGGTGACGCCCGTGAACGGCCTGGAGGGCATAAGCCACTCGTAGGGCACTTGAAGCGTCTCGAAGGTCTCGACAGAGATGACATTCAGGCCCGCTCCCCCGTCGATGAGCGTCTTGGAGACGGTGATGTTGTTGATGGTGGGGGAGCAGACTAGGGGGAGGGTTCCAACAGTCTTGGTCGACTTGGGGTGGTCCTTGGCGTCGAAGGCGATGGTGTACTGGGACCACTTGAGGGGTCTGGAGGTCTCGGTGCTCGGGAGTGCAGCGTTGAGTTCGCGGGCGAACTGCTTGAACTGATTGTTTGACTTGGGCGCTTGAGCTCCGCCGAGGATGCAGGCCATGGCGCCTCTCGGGGCCTGGTAGCCTCCATCTTCCTCGTCGGGGAGGTTGTTGTTCTTCTCGGCGGCGTTGGCTTGAGTGCCCGACGGCTTCTGGAAGCCGCCTTCGCGCCTACCCCTGCCGTCTCTGCGGTAGCCGCGACCTCTGCCGCGGCTTCCGCTGCCTTCTCCTCGCTCGCGTTCCCTGCTCAGCCTCTTGAGGTCGAAGCAGTCGTCTGTAGCGTGCCCTCGCCTGTTGTGGTAGACGCAGAACGGACGGTGGTCTACCTCTTTGTCGCCGCGCTCGGGAGAACCCCTGCGGGAGCCCTTCGCGTCAGGCTCTGCCGCGAGGACCGCGGTGGCCTTGCGCTTGGGCTCTTCCTTCTTCTTGTGGCTCTTGGACCCCTCGCCAGGGTCGTCCCCCCGTGCGCTCATCTTGACGAAGATGTAACATCCCAATATTTTGGAATGTTTGAAAATCACTAAAATTTGAAACTTTTGATTTTATTAAAATAAAATACTAAAATTATAATAGAAACCATTATATTTGGCAAGATAAATTAAAATTATTCAAATACACCTTCATCTTATAAAATGTTTCATTTGTTGATTTTGAATATTTAACCTTTGACTAATTATTAAACTCAAAAAAAATCATCTTTGCAAAGTACCTAAAAGTTAATTAAAGTATGACAACTTTATAAAATGGTTTTCATTCTTTTACCTGAGTTCAAAACATAGTTTTGGAAATTACAAGTCTATAGTTTATATCTTTAAAAACTTCATAGATTTTATAATTAATTATTTATCCAATTGGGCATTTCAATACCTTAAATGATTTTCATTAATTTTCAAGACATAAATTGATTTTCATGAATATATTCAATATAAGAAATGAAATAAATCTAGAATATTTTCCAAAGGTTGGAGTTTCAAATGATTTATCATAATATAAAACTTAATGGTAAACAAAGCATTTTGAATTAAAAATGAATACATTATATTTCCCCCTTTTCATTTCAAATAGTGGTGTTATGTTATTAATATTGTACTAAAGCTAAAAATGATTTAATATTGGAAAATGAATTTAAATAACTTAATTTTAAACTTATATAAGTGTTGTATTTTTATAAATTTTATTTAGCCAAAAATAAATTTTATTAAGCCATATTTTCAAATTTGACATAATGTGTCAAATTTGTAGTTAATCAATATTTCAAAATTTTGATTTTTTTAAAATTGTTTAAAACATGCCCACAACTGGGTTAACACAAAGATATTGTTTTTACAAATTTTTAGAAATTTATTTGACTTCATTTGGACACTTAAAACAAAAGATATGAAATAAATAAGAAAAACCAGAAAATAGAAAAAGAAAAATTGATGACGTCATCGATGACATCATCGTCATCAACCTCCTGCACGGACGGAAATCACTCCCGTGTCCATTGATTTGTGCGTTTCTTCTCGAGTTGATTGCGGGCGTTTTACTCCACCAATTCATGTGACGTTTCTTCCTACTTAAAGCGCATGATCTCCTCTTTCATTCCCCCACAAAAGCCCCATCCGAAACGTTCTAAAATGCTCTAATTTCGTCCGCCATTAGACTCGGCCGTTTTTGGAAGAATGTAATCTCCGATTGATTTCGGGCAAATTACTGCACCAAATGAAGCACCGTTGGGTTCTATAGAAATACCTCAACCTCCTCCTCCATTTACCCCCAAAATCCCTCTCCAATATGCCCCGAGGCCGCTAAATTTCCTCGCCGGAGTCCGCGAGCCGCCGCCACCGATTTTCTCAATTCCGGCGAGAAGAGGAAGCCCCCACACCCGATACCGTGCTTAACCTCTTCCCCTCGCTCGTGCGCAACCTTAGAAGCCTCCCCCGCCTCTCCTCTCCTGCTAGTTGTGCGGGGCACGCACCAACCGAGTTCGCCGGAGAAGGGCGCACCTCCGGCCGCTTCCCCAAGCCACCCCGAGACGAGCCGCTCCACGCCGACCACGTCCCCGCGCTCACCGTGTCGTGCTGCACGCCGACGACTTCATCCCGGAGCAGGGGGATAGCGGGATCGACGAAGTCGTCCCCGGCCGAGCCGTCGCGCCGCCACCTGCCTCGTCTCCGGCGAAACGCGCCGCCCAGGTTTGGTCCTCGCCCCGGTGCCGTCCGATTTAAATCTTGCGGCTAGGATTAGATCTTTTTTTTTTTCGAACCGGTACGCCGCGTCAGCATCCAGTCAGCAGCCCAGTCAGCGTCGCGTGGAATTTAATTTTTCTTATTAGATTTAATCGGGCAGTTTTACAGAAAAACCCCCACACCTTAGATTCATTATAACTTTTTATTGGTTTGGCCAAATTTAGCAAACTTTATATATTTGGAAAGCCCTTGAATTGTAGAATATTTTAGCACTGTTAGTTTTCCGTTTTGACTTAGTTTAAATAGATTCAAATTTCAAATTTAGAGTTTGAGTAAATTTGTCATAACTTTAAATCTACAAGTTCAAAAATTGTAAATAATTTTTTTTTAGAAACCTTAGTATATGTGCTAAATGATGCCTCTGTTAGAAAATACTTTTGAGAATTATTTTGACGATTTAACAATTATAAGTTTAATTTGAGTAGTTTGAGTATTTTTTACATAACTTTTGATAGAAACATTATTTTTGAATAAATCCAATTGCTACAAATGTTTTCTTGAAATTAAAGAGTGCATTGCATGCATAGAATATTTTATTATATAGTTATACTCCGCATAGGAAAACTTCTCCCTATTCCTTCTCTAAGTTATGTTTAGTTCGACATGGAGTTTTCGTAAAGTGCCATGCACTTAGACACTTGGGATTCTCAACATGAAGCTAGAAGACCAAAGAAGACTTAGAAGAAAACAGACTCCGGAAGCATCTCCGAGTAGTAGAAGCACTTAGAAGAAAATCAAGAGAAACTTCAAGAAGACCAACCCCCTTTATTTCTCTAAGTCTCTCACTCTTTCTTTCTTCTCTCTTAGACTTCGTGGTGGCTAAGTTAATCCAAGACCAGCCCTGGTGATATCAAAACCATCAAGTATGGAGAACCATGAAGTCTACAAATTTCAATGAAGACATCACAAAGAAGAAAGTTACGAGGAAGCCTGGAAGACCAACTACATCCTTCTCTTTACCTTTTTCTGCCCTTCCCATCCCTCCTTCACTTTGGACATAAACCCCTTTTTGATCATGATATTACCACCTTTGAGTATGTTGGATCCTAGCGGCATAGTGAGATGAAGCGGCCCGGAGACAAACTTTACATGTCCACGTACATGAGACCTGTCCCACAACAAAAGTGGCTGGCCGGGTGTCTGTCTCTCTCACTATAGTGAATATCCAATTTACAAAGAGTTGTTAATAATTGTTGATCACCTTAAAAAAATAGACTTGGAGTGCAAATTGAAGATGATTAAAGCTACAAGGGAGTTGAAGACTTCGAGAAGCATGTGAAGACTTGGAGCAGCCTTACAACTTATTCAATTTGATTTATAGCAAAGTATTTTGCCCAACTTATGACCTTGGTCCTTAGTCATTTTTTATCAACATATTTGCCTTGCATTAACTTAGAATATTTTATTGGCATGATATGCATCTCTAGTCCTTAGAAATATTTTGCACATCATGCATGACATATTTTCCTTAGAAGTTTTATGAAACTTGTTTGTTCATTATGTATGTGTTTGTATGCGTGGTGTTGTTTTGTTTTATGTTGATTGTTGTATTGTTGTTTGTATTGTTTAGATTGAACGGAGAGCCCCGAGTTACGTTGAAAAGAGTTGTGAGCACCGACAACTTCCAAAGGCAAGTGGCACATTCATAAACCTCCTACTATTTTCTATATGCATGACTTAGAGTATTTTTCTATAAGCATGTGTTGGATAGTACTGCTATGCAAAGACTGTTTAGAGTAGAATCCTTATTCCTATGTGTCTAGGTACCTATGAAATAACTTAGTAGAAATATTGATGCTATGCAATTGATGAAAAGTTTTACAAATTGTTAAGTGGCTACTCAGGGCTGTGCTCGTGGTTGTCTTCGCCTAAGGTAGTTTCTACTATACTTAGGGCCGTGAGCATGGTGGTTTTCACCTGAGGGTACACATCCACTAAGTTAATGAAACACCTGGGTGGATGGGTTGGTATGGTTTATGTTGAGTGGCTACTCAGGGCTGTGCTTGTGGTTGTCTTCGCCTAAGGTAGTTTCTACTATACTTAGGGCCGTGAGCATGGTGGTTTTCACCTGAGAGTACACTTGTGGATTGCCACCCAGGAACAAAGGGATTTGAAGTTACTCCAAGTGAAGATTGCTTCCAGTGCAGCCATTGCCAATATGGGCTCTGGCTTGATCAACTAAGTTGCGTGGACTCGCCCCGGCTTGACAAGCAGATGTAGATGGTGTTAGGTGGAACGGGTCAAGCCAGTATGGGGAGGGAAAATGCTTCTGAAAGATCTCGTCTCATTTTTCTCCTTTTCCTTATCACTTCCAGAGTGTAGAGGATAGTTTGGGCTGAATGGGTACAATGGTGAACGTGCACAACCTCTGCAGAGTGTAAAATCTAAGTACTTAGCCGTGTCCCCGGTACGGACAATTTGAGCAGCTGATCAAGGACGTCAACGGAGGATCCCACCATTCCAATTTCTAAGTTAAAAACTTGAAGGGTGAACAAGGGTAGAATGAGACAGTGGATTTCATGCCACGGATGTCTCGAATAGAAGAAAAGTGTTTTCAAAAGAGTTAGGAAAATTTGGCTTTATGCAAAATAGCCTTGAACTCCACCAGCCAAATATGCATATAGGTTATTAGAGTTTTTCCATTAAGTGTCCACCATAGTGTCACTTGCCAGATCCATTTTTAATGGAATCTGACCCACGTTGTTGCAATATTTTTCTTATTGCAGATTGTTCAGATGACGAGTGAGGTGTCGTTTAAAGGTTTCGAGTCTGCAACCAACATGTTTTCGCCTGTGGCAACATGAAGATGATGGAGACTCACTGTTATTGTATTTCCGCTGCTTTACTCTGCAAAGCTATCTTTATGCTATGCAATTTGTAATGAATATTTTGTAAGTCTGGATCATCGATGTAATAAAATTGATACTTTGTTGTGATATTACATCGTAAACTGTGTGTGCAAACGAATCGATCCAGGGATTTGCACTATACACAGGGACTTGCCATTTTCTAAGTGCGGGTCCGCTACAGAAGAGGAGTCCCTCTTCAGCCTTGGCGCACTTATCCGCCAGATCGAACAGCTTCACCACAGAGGTGAGCTTGTCGTGGATGCCAAGCTTCTCGAGCATCCTGCGGTTCGTGACGCCCTCGCGGAAGGCAGCGATCACCTGGGTGTCGGGGATGTTTGGAATCTTGTTCCACACCTGGCTGAAGCGCTGGATGTAGTTGCGAAGAGTTTCATCTTTCTTCTGTACCACAGCGCGCAAGTCATTGTGGGTGAGTGCGCGCTCGTACGTGCCCTTGAAGTTGGCGACGAACTGCCTGCAGAGCTCCTCCCAGGAGTCGATGGAGTCCTCCGGCAGGTTGAGAAGCCAGGACAGCGCTGAGTCCCTGAGGGCGTGGGAGAACCAGTTGGCCATGACCTTGTCGTCGCCCCCTGCAGCCTGGATGGAGGTGGTGTAGAGCTGCAGGAACTCGAGAGGGTTGGTGGACCCGTCGAAGCCCATGGGGAGCGCTGGCCTGAACTTCTGCGGCCAGACCACACGACGCAGGGCGCGCGTGAAGGCCATGCAGCCTGAGGCATAGGTGGTCGTTCCTCCCTGGAGGGCCCTGCGGTTTTGCTGCCCCGCTTGGCCGAGCTCCTCGACGAGGCGGTTCTGGAGGTCTCGGCGTCGCTCCATGCCCACTCGCGCGTCAGGCGCAGTGCGCTGCACGATTTGACAGTCGTGCGGCGAGGAAGCATGTGAGGGAGCCCGCTGCGCCGCGGCCGGAGGTGGTCCTGGCGGCGGTGGGGGCGCACCTGGTGCGGCCGTCCCTGCAGGGCCGGAAGGCACGATGGAGCGCGACGGAGCAGGGCGCGTGGTTGCGATGTCGACGAGGTGGTGGAGGCGGTCCAGCCACTGGTCGTGTACCTCGGCACTTGGCCGGTAGCGGAGGAGCTTCTGGGCCATGAGCAGCGCGGTATGCGGGGCGGGCTCGTGGTGTTCCCGAGTGGACACGCTCTGGCGCCGGGACAGGTGCGAGGACTCAGCGTCCTCACGGCGCTCGGAGAGGTCCTCGTCGTCGCGCTGGTCTCCGCCGCGGTGCTCCTCGCTCTCTGGCTCCTCCACGCGCGGGCCGGCGCCAGCGCGCTCGGTCGTGCGGGGGCGACCACGGCGGCCACGGGTGGGAGCAGTGCCGGGCTCGGTGTGAGCTCTCTCAGAGGTACGCCGGTTGGCGCGCGTCGCGCGGGTGTCCATCATGGCGCGGAGTTCGGAGGTTGAAGACGCGCCTCAGTCCCCTACCTGGCGCGCCAAATGTCGTGGAGTGACTTCCACGTAACAGGGGTAGTCTCACCCTGAAGAGAGGTTCGAAGGGGGGACTGAACACGGAGGTCTAACAACTCTCGAGAGGCTCGACGACGATGCTCGCCGAGCCTGAAGGAGGACAATCACGCCAGAGATGAACACCAGCCCTTACCCAGGTTCACGGCCCTCGAGAGGAGGTAAAACCGCTACTCCTGCTTGTCTGTATTGCGCTGTGAAGGTTGCAGGACACTGAGCTTGCCGAAGGCTCTCTTGAGGCAGTTTGGTGCCTGGAGAGGGACGTACAGGTCGTCTTCCTCCTCCAGCAGTTAGCTGTCCTATGTGTTTGGCTAAGGCTTCTTGGGTCCAGGAGGCGGTTCGCCGATTGGAGATCAATTGGAGGTGCAATTGCGCGATCCCCCTCTATGGCGGAGCTCCTGCTCCTTTTATAGGCGCTCCGGGCTCCGTCCTCGGGCTGGTGGGCTCCCACACGCCGGTGGCGCAAAGGAGGGGGAGTCCACAGCGGCTCCTCCGTCCATGGACGCGGCTCATCCGTGCTAAAGTAGCGCGCCGTGGCCGACCAGCTGCAGACGTTGCAGAGCGGCTCGCAGGCGCAGCAGAGGCAGTGGTGGAGCCCACGATGACGACCTCCTTGGAGCGTTGCGCCGTCCAGCCGCTTTATCACCAAAGAGGAAAGTCTTGGACGCAGGCGGCGCAGCTTTGTTGACTCCTTTATCACCATAGTAGCAGCTGGGACGCTCGCGTCACCCGGCAGCCGTCGCAGAGGCCATGTGCGCCCTGCAGCGCTTGCTTAGCTGCGAAGTGTCTCCACAGGGCCGTGGTTGCCTGTGGAGGGGTTTTCTGCTGACTTCCCCCCAGGCGGGTTTCGCCTGGGGAGTCTCCTGAGGCGCGGGGTCCTCTTCAGGCCCTGGCGTCCTCCTCAGGCCCTCGAGAGGAGATGCCTCTCGAGGATCTCTCCAAGCGGTAGCTCGGTCCTTAGTCGCTCTGCCGAAAGGCCATGCGGGCGAAGCCTGTAGGGAGTGGGCCGTGCATACCCCGGTCCTTACTGGGCCGACAGACACCACTTTGCCTTCTTGCATCAGAACGCAACCAAGTCCGAGGCGTGATGCATCGCAATACACGTCGAAACTCTTGGTGACGTCTGGCATAATCAGGACGGGGGTTGAGGTCAGTCTCTTCTTCAATTCCTGGAAACTCTCTTCACACTTCTGAGTCCATTCAAACTTCTTGTCCTTTTTTAGCAGTTGGGTCAGGGGTTTGGCTATACTGGAGAATCCTTCAACGAACTTGCGGTAGTAACCCGCTAGTCCGAGAAAGCTTCGGATTTCAGTCACATTAGTTGGGGCTTCCCAGTCCATAATGGCTTGGATCTTCTCTGGGTCAACAGAAATTCCTCCCGCAGACACAACATGTCCGAGAAATGCCACTTTACTGAGCCAAAACTCACACTTGCTAAGCTTGGCATACAACTGGTGCTCTCGGAGGGTTGCTAAAACTAGACGCAGGTGTTCGGCATGCTCTTCTTCGGTTTTGGAGTAAATAAGGATGTCGTCGAGGAAAACTACCACGAACTTGTCAAGATACTCCATGAAGATCTTGTTCATGAGATTCATGAATTAGGCTGGGGCATTGGTCAGACCAAAGGACATTACGGTGTACTCAAACAAACCGTAGTGGGTGGTGAAGGCGGTCTTGGGAATGTCTGTCTCTCGAATTTTTAACTGATGATATCCTGCCCGAAGATCGATCTTGGAAAAGACTCGGGCTCCGTTCATTTGATCGAACAGATCCTCGATCTTTGGAAGGGGATACTTGTTTTTAATGGTCACGTCGTTTAACTTGCGATAATCCACACATAGGCGTGTGGTACCATCTCTCTTGTCCACAAAAATAATGGGTGATCCCCAAGGTGAAGCGCTTGGGCGAATAAGTCCTTTGCTGAGCATATCTGCTAACTGCTTCTTCAATTCAACCAACTCTTCCGGATTCATCCGGTAAGGCCTTTGGGATATAGTGGCTGTTCCTGGGATAAGTTCAATGATGAACTCAATATCCCGGTCTAGCGGCATACCAGGCAATTCTTCAGGGAAAACATCTCGGAACAGGTGAACAACACGGATCTCATCTAGGGTGGGTCGAGCTATGCTCTCATGGCATCCTGGTTGGGGTCGACTGGTTTCTGACACATACTCCACTTCTACTTCTTTGTCGGTGGTGAGGGATACAGCTCTTCTGGCGCAGTCAATTCGACCACGGTACTTGGCTAGCCAATTCATACCAAGTATAACATCTATACCTTGGGTTCCTAGAATGATTAAGTCGACTAGAAACTTTTCCCCTTTGATCTCAAGGGAAACGTCAGGGCAAAACGACTTGGTATCTATGGTGGATTCTGGGATTTGGATGACCATAGGTTTGGGTAAGAGGTTTCCGACTAAACCTCCCTTAGCAACAAATTCTTGGGTAACAAAGGAATGGGTAGCACCAGAATCAAACAGAACAGTTGCAGGTACTGAGTTGACAAGGAACGTACCCAGCACAACATCTGGCGCATCCATGGCCTCTTCAGCATTGATGTGGTGCAGACGGCCCTTGGCAACAGCAACATTTCCGCGGGGTGCGGGGTTCTTGCCATTTCCATTACGGCCTTGGCCATTGTTCGGTGCTTGTGCATCGGGGCGTGGACCATTCTTCTTAGGATTGGGGCATTCTCTGGAGTAGTGACCCTTAGTGCCGCAATCAAAGCAGACAACATTGGCATTGCGGTTGAAGTTGTTAGAGTTCCCTCCGGGACGGGTGTTGTTATTGGGACGGTTGAAGTTGTTTGGGTTGTTTGGGCGACTAGGGTAATTGGGGCGTGGAGTTTGTGGTGGTCGATAGGCTGGCTTGGGGTTTTGTGGAAAGGTGCGAGGCTTCTGGCTGCTCGAACCTTCCTGGGCAATCATTCTCCTCTTACGACCTTCAAACATAGACTTGCGCTTGGTCTCCAGCTGGATGGCTTTGTCCACAAGTGACTCCAAATCAACAAAGTCATGTATAACCAAAGCACACTGCAACTCATCATGAAGTCCATTCATGAAATGCTCCATCTTCCTCCTCTCGGTGTTGGTGTCATCAGGAGCATACCGAGACAAGTCAGTGAACTCATCCAGATAACCGACCACATCTCTACTTCCCTGCCGCAACTTGCGGAATTCATCCTTCTTCCTTTCAATGAGTCCGCCGGGAATGTGCTTCTTGCGGAACTTCTCCTGGAACTCGGCCCAGTTGATAACATGACCAGCTTGCTGGAGAGCCTTGGTAGCTTCCCACCAAGACCGTGCAGGTCCTGCAAGATAGTGGGTTGCATACAGCACTTTCTCAGGTTCTCCCACGGCTGCAACTTCCAGGTTGTTGTTAACGGTGCATAGTGGTTGATTACTTAAGGATTATATGAAAAATATTTTACACAGATTAACATGACTAACACACTTATATAGCACAAACATCACATCGAGAGTTCACCACATTGAGCTTACAACATTGCCCTTCAGCTAATGTACATAGTACAAGTTTTCCAAAAGATCCACTACTTTGACTCGACTAGCGATAGGGGGTCAACCTAATCCTGCGGTAGTACTCAAGTCACTCGCTTACTGAGGTGGAACCTCAGGCTCTGCTGCGTCAGCGTCTGACTGGTAGGGTGGCTCCTCCGGGTCCTCCTCCTCGTCATCGAGAACTGCCTCGAGTGGCTCCTCCTCCTCGTCCTCTAGCTCCTCCTCGTCATCCTCCTGCTCATAGTCCATCTCCTCCAGGTAGTCGTCATCGTCACTGAGGAAAGCGTTGTTCTCCTTACGGAGATCCTCGCCCTCCTCCTCCATCTCGTCGGTACGGAGCTCCAGATCCTCGATCATCTCGTCCTGCTCTGCCATCTTCTTGCGGAGCTTTGCTATGGTCTTGCTCAGCTGGGTCCTCTTCTTGAGAAGAGCGACCTTCTCCTTCTTCAGCTGCGCCTCACTCTCGCGACTCTCCTTGAGCGAGATGCGCTCAAAGCGAGACCGAAGTCTAGCGCACATCAGATCCTCCTGGGTGCGAAAGAGCATAATCTCCATGTCCAGGATATACTCGCCGAACGTCGGGTGTAGAGGGGACCGAATAGGGTGTCCATCATCGGTGCGCCTCCCATAGAACTGGAAACGAGAGTTCACCAACTCCGCCTTGTGCTCCTCACAAAGTCGGGCTAGCATCCGCTACATGGCACGACACAGTCCGTCTTCCCAGTGGACGTCCATGGTGGTAAGGATGAGTGTCCTGGATCCGGGGGACTTGATGTTCCCGCGAACAGACGCCTCGACCAACCAAGACAGGTTCCCGTTGCTGTAACACCCCAAAAATTTAATAGGAATTATTATATCAAAAATGTGGGCCAACAAAAACTTTTATGAATTAATGTGTGTTGATGTCTTATTGTTGCTAGTGATAAGTATTTCTTGTGAATGTGTTGTTTGTTAGCTCTACTTAAAAACTTGATGAAAAGAAAATAAACAAAAAAATAAAATAAAACAATACCAACAATATGGCACATGTCACCCTATTTTCCCCAAATTAAGAAATCCATTTATTTTCCAAACCAAATTTAGTGGAGTGACAATATGAACACTCCTATTTTATTCCCCACCATTTATCCTCTTTAAGTATTCAATTCAAAAACTTAAATTCAAATTTAGATTTCTTTCTTTATCTTATTCCAATCACAAAGTGTGCTATTTTGCACTTGCCCCATAAACAAACAAATAGCTCAACAAACCTTGATAAATATATGTGAAGCAAGTTATGAAAGAAAAATTCAAAAATTTGAAATTAAAATTGGCTCAGGCATTTCGCCGAGCACCTGGTGGGCGCCGCCCAGGGAACAGGCCGCCGGCGCGCACGTCGCCGTGTCGGCGCGGTGGAAGAGGAGGTGTCGACGCCGAAGGCCTCGCGCCGTGCCCCCCCTCTCTCCCTCGCTCTCCTGCCCCCTTGGACACCGACACCGGCACCCACAGCACCCCGCCCCCTCCTGGCACGCGCCCGTGCCGCCGCTCGCCATGGCCGGCCCGCCGACACCGCGGCCGATCTCGCCGCCCCACGACACCCCGCGCCAGGCCCCCCCTCTCTTCTTCACCCCTCTGCTCCCTCTCCGCGCAGCAGAGCGTCCAGCAGCAGCCCGCTCCCGCAGCCCTCGCGCCATGCCGTGCACGTCGAGCGCCGCCCGGACACGCTCGCCACGGCCGTCCCCCACCCGAGCGCACGCAGCAGCCAACACGTCACCCCTCCTTGCCCATTCGGTCCCCCGAGCACCCCGCAACCTAGCCGCACCCCGTGCCAACCCTACGGCGAGCCGGCACGCCCTCGGGTGCCCCTGCGCCGCGTCCACCGTGCGCCGGCCCGCCGCTATTTAAACCGCCCCGAGCCCCATTGCTCCACACACCACCACAGCCCCTCTCGCCTGCTCCCCTCCACTCCCCACTCACAGTACGCCGCTAGGAAGGGCAGAGCCGCCGCCGCGAGCCCTCTGTTGCTCGTGGCCGTGCTCGACGATCCGAGGTAGACGACGACACGGCAACGCCATGCCGTGGCCTCTTCTCTCTCTTTTCTTCCCTCCGTGGCCCTCTCCGTGACTCCGCACTGCTTCACCCTCACACGCCCGTCTCTTTCCTGTCCAGGGACGCCGTCGATTGCTCGCCGGAGTTCGTGCCGCGCCGCGGAAGGAGGAGCTCGACGCCGTCGCCGCCAGGAGCCTCCCCAGCCCGAGCCACCTCGCCCACGAGTTTCCCCGAGCCGCCGCAACCCTCCTGCACCCTCGCCACGCCCTCCCGAGCCTCGAGGTGAGCTATCCGTCCACCTCGCCGTCGCCGGAGCCACGGCGCCGCCCGGTTTAGGTCGTCGCCGGCGTGCCCCATCCTCGGCCATTGGATCTTAGATCCACGGTCGCGTACCGATTCGTTTAAATAAAAAGAAACTGACGAGTGGACCCCACCCGTCAGGTTTTTAAACAATTCCCAGCGCGCGCGCACTGTTTTCAGTTGAGTCACTGACGAGTGGACCCCACCCGTCAGGATTCTCAACATTATCCACTCAGGTTTTAAATTCGAATTTTAGGTTTAAATAGAAAACAGTACTGGACTAAACTTTGAAATTCCATAACTTGAGATTTATAACTCCAAATAAATCAAATCAAAATGTTCTGGAAAGCTTATGAAAATGTCTATCCAACCCAAGTGGTTTCACCTCATTTGGATAAATAATAAAAATATAGTATTAAAAATGCCAAATAGGGTTTAAAATCTAAACTTGTTTGTCTCTGATGCTCTGTTAGTCCAAATGGGTTAAAACCAATTTTATTGGATCACATTTAGTCATGGTTAGTCACCCCTAAGAGGATTTAATTTTTAGATCAACAGAACGTAATTTGTAGATAAAACTTGCTTATTAAGTTTCTGGATTCAAAACATTGTGTAGGGAGTTTGGTAACTCCAATTGATCCAAATCCAATTGTGTTATATTCTACCCATCAGTAGCTCTCTGTAGAAATTTAGTTTGTATTTTTGTGACCAACAGAACTTAAGTTATGTAATTAAACATGTTCAACTAGTTTCTGCCCTAATTAAGATGTAAATGAATAATGGCTAATTCAATTAAATTGAAGCCAAATTGTATTGTTTGATAGATGAAGTGGCTATTTAGGGCATTTAAGATTGTATTGTTGTGGTAATTGATTGAGTAGGTTAGTGATTGTTTGTCTTTGCTTGATTGTGTATTAGACGAGAACGTTGTCGGATATATCGAGGAGGAAGTATTTGTGGAACCCGAAGATCAAGACCAGGATCACTTTGCCGAGCAAGGCAAGCTACTCTCTGAGCTTGCACCCTAATACATGCATCTATCTTTACAAGCCATTGAAAGCAAAAGTTTTTATAAAATCTTTTCAAATAGTAGGTATGGAAATTATTTTGCCACCCTATGTAGAAATATATGGTAAATTATAGGATGGGAAAACTAAAGATTGTTTTATTCAAAACTCCTTTGAATCCTTGTGTAGCTATGAAGCACCAAGGGGTGCTGATGAATTGAAGAAAAGGAAAATGGTGGTTTTTGATAAAATGCACATTGTGTCCTGGTACTTACGTCAATCAGCCGATACTCTGTGCGACCACATTTACCCACATATGGGAAAGGGACTAGTCATATAGTTTGCTCTTATTAGTATGGGACACCTCATCGACGGAGACAAATCCGTTATGCATGAAGGGATGGTCTGAGGACCTACCTTGACCTGGGTCCTCGCTCAAACTCTATGAAAAGATAAGGAGGAGGATAGAAGGATGTCCCCTATACACTGCCAGATAAAACCTAGGAGTCCTCACACTTAGATTCCGACGGGCTGGATTAAGTGTCGATGGAAAGTATCCTATGGGTAGGATCCTATACTAGCATGAGCAAAGGACAGACTAGGGTCGGTGACTCAACTTCGCATACACCTAGTATGGCGGGACGTGGCTGACACGATGAGTTACCGGATGGGTGTGGGAAAAGCGTGCTACCTCTGCAGAGGGTTAAAACTATTCGAATAGCCGAGTCCTCGGATATGGACAGTTGAGAGGCCCTACTTTGACCATGTGCAAGTTTTGGAAAAAGTGTTGAGTTCTAAAAAGAAAGGGGAATGTTCCATACACCTATACCAACGGATCGGTATGAGGTAGTTGGAGATTAATTACCATGATGGTTTTTGGCCGGGAAAAGGAAGAGTTTTGGAGAAAACTAATAAAATTGAGATATTAAGAGTAGTTATAATCTCCTTACCTTCTTCAACAAAGATACAGAGATGTTTTAAATAAATAAAAGTGTGAAACTAAAAATGAGCCTAGTGCACTCATGTTGGAGTAGTTTGCGAGTACATTCAAATGTACTCATACTAGTTTTGTCCCTGGCTATTGTCGTCGCCAGACCCAGAGGAGCACTACGACCAGGAGGAGTATGGCGACATCTATGCCAACTAAGGATCTTCATTAGTCGACTGCCTGTCGGGTCATCGCTAGGACTTGACGTCTACTACGCCTTAGTTCCGCTGATTATTTTGGTTTGGCCCCTGAAGGCACCTATGTAAGACTTGGTCTAAATGACCATTTATGTAAGACTTTAATTCGGTATTGTAATGGATGTAAACTTTGGTATTCAGTTCGGATTATGTGCAACGACAGACTGATCACGGGATCGTTGTGTTAAGCATAATCGGGTATTTCGGACAGCTAGTCCGGGGTCCCCACAGACCTGGTATCAGAGCCATCTCGACTTTAGAAACCTTAGTTTAGCATGGTCGCTAGGTAGGAGTCACAAAAGTTAAATTCTAAAGGAATAAAGGAATGAAGTATTTTCGAAAAATGCTTATCTCTCATCCTCTCACTTATGAAAAACTCTACCCTCACTAAATATTACGTTTTCCCTCATATCCTTAAAAATTGGACACACTTGTCCTTCTATTAAACTTAAAATTTTACTCACTTGTTGCCACACTACATTTAAAATTTTGATACACTTGTCGTCTCACTAACTTAAAAATTTGATTAAAAATTGTAGATGGCAGTCCATTTCACCGAGTTCGTTCAGCTTGAGAAGGACGGCAAGTTGATGTTCGAGAAGGACCTGTTCGAGTTGACCAAGCTGTTAGGTCGTCCCACTCCTGAGTTTAAGGGAGCCCAGGTGGACACTCCCGGTAACGGGAACCTGTCTTGGTTGGTCGAGGCGTCTGTTCGCGGGAACATCAAGTCCCCCGGATCCAGGACACTCATCTTTACCACCATGGACGTCCACTGGGACGACGGACTGTGTCGTTCCATGGAGCGGATGCTATCCCGGCTTTGTGAGGAGCACAAGGCGGAGTTGGTGGACTCTCGTTTCCAGTTCTACGGGAGGCGCACCGTCGACGGACACCCTATTCAGTCCCCTCTACACCCGACGTTCGGAGAGTATATCTTGGACATGGAGATTATGCTCTTTCGCACCCAGGAGGATCTGAGGTGCGCTAGACTTCGGTCTCACTTTGAGCGCCTCTCGCTCAAGGAGAGTCGCGAGAGGGAGGCACAGCTGAAGGAGGAGAAGGTCGCTCTCCTCAAGAAGAGGACCCAGATGAGGAAGACCATAGCGAAGCTCCGCAAGAAGGTGGCAGAGCAGGACGAGCTGATCGATGATTTGGAGCTCCGTACTGACGAGATGGAGGAGGAGGGCGAGGATCTCCGCAAGGAGAACAACGCTTTCCTCAGTGACGATGACGACTATCTGGAGGAGATGGACTATGAGCAGGAGGATGACGAGGAGGAAGACCCAGAGGAGCCACCCTACCAGTCCGACGCTGACGTATCCGAGCCTGAGGTTCCACCTCAGTAGGCGAGTGACTTGAGTACTACCGCAGGATTAGGTCGACCCCCTATCGCTAGTAGAGTAGAAGTAGTGGTTCTTTTGGAACTTGCACTATGTACATTAGCTTAAGAGATAATGTTGTAAGCTTGATATGGTGAACTCTTGATGTAATGGTTGTGCTATATAAGTGTGTGCTAGTCTTGATAATCTGTGTGAAATGTTTAATTAATCAATCCCTACACGAAACCAACCTTTTTCCCTTGGTCAAAACCTTTTGCTTGCCCCTTATACCCGGTGTTCTTCAGGATGGTGGACACTCGTCGCTCCAACCCGGATGGAGGACCACCACCCCCACCGGAACCAACCACCGCCCAACTTCTTGCGCTTGTCATGGAGGAACGCCAAGCTGCTCGGGCAGAGCGTCAAGCTCATATCGCTGCCCTGCAGCAGATCGCTGCCGCACACAACAACAACAACAACAACCACAACAATGGCAATGGCAATGGTGAAGGAAATCAGCGATCCACTTTGAGTGACTTTCAAAAAACCAACCCACCCACCTATTCCAAGGGACTTCACCCACTAGAGGCCGATGATTGGCTTCGCACCATTAACAACAACCTGGAAGTTGCAGCCGTGGGAGAACCTGAGAAAGTGCTGTATGCGACCCACTATCTTGCCGGACCTGCACGGTCTTGGTGGGAAGCTACCAAGTCTCTCCAGCAAGCTGGTTATGTTATCAACTAGGTTGAGTTCCAAGAGAAGTTCCGCAAGAAACACATCCCCAGTGGGCTCATTGAAAGGAAGAAGGATGAATTCCGCAAGTTGCGGCAGGGAAGTAGAGATGTGGTCGGATACCTGGATGAGTTCACTGACTTGTCTCGGTATGCTCCTGATGACACCGACACCGAGAGGAAGAAGATGGAGCGTTTCATGAACGGACTTCATGATGAGCTGCAGTGTGTTTTGGTTATCCACGACTTTGTTGAATTGGAGTCACTCGTGGACAAGGCCGTCCAGTTGGAGACCAAGCGCAAGTCCATGTTTGAAGGTCGTAAGAGGAGAATGATTGCCCAGGAAGGTTCGAGTAGCCAGAAGCCTCGCACCTACCCACAAAACCCCAAGCCAGCCTATCGACCGCCACCAACCACACGCCCCAATTACCCTAATCGCCCAAACAACCCAAACAGCTTCAACCGTCCCAATGACAACACCCGTCCCGGAGGGAACTCTAACAACTTCAACCGCAATGCTAATGTTGTCTGCTTTAATTGCGGCACCAAGGGTCACTACTCCAAAGAATGCCCCAATCCTAAGAAGAATGGTCCACGCCCCGATGCACCAGCGCCCAGCAATGGCCAAGGCCGTAATGGGAATGGCAAGAACCCCGCACCCCGCGGAAATGTTGCTGTTGCCAAGGGACGTCTGCACCACATCAATGCTGAAGAGGCCATGGATGCGCCAGATGTTGTGCTGGGTACGTTCCTTGTCAACTCAGTTCCTGCAACTGTTCTGTTTGATTCTGGTGCTACCCATTCTTTTGTTACCCAAGAATTTGTGGCTAAGGGAGGTTTAGTCGGAAACCTCTTACCCAAACCCATGGTCATCCAAATCCCAGAATCCACCATAGATACCAAGTCATTTTGCCCGGACGTTTCCCTTGAGATCAAAGGGGAAAAGTTCCTAGTCGACTTAATCATTCTAGGAACCCAAGGAATAGATATCATACTGGGTATGAATTGGCTAGCCAAGTATCGTGGTCGAATTGACTGCGCCAGAAGAGCGGTATCCCTCACCACCGACAAAGAAGTAGAAGTGGAGTATGTGTCAGAAACCAGTCGACCCCGACCAGGATGTCATGAGAGCATAGCTCGACCCACCCTAGATGAGATCCGTGTTGTTCATTTGTTCCGAGATGTTTTCCCTGAAGAATTGCCTGGTATGCCGCCAGACCGGGATATTGAGTTCATCATTGAACTTATCCCCGGAACAGCCCCTATATCCCAGAGGCCTTATCGGATGAATCCGGAAGAACTGGTTGAGTTGAAGAAGCAGTTAGCAGATATGCTCAGCAAAGGACTTATTCGCCCAAGTGCTTCACCCTGGGGATCACCCATTATTTTTGTGGATAAGAGAGACGGTACCACACGCCTGTGTGTGGATTATCGCAAGCTAAATGATGTGACCATTAAGAACAAGTATCCCCTTCCAAAGATCGAGGATCTGTTCGATCAAATGAACGGAGCCCGAGTCTTTTCCAAGATCGATCTTCGGTCAGGATATCATCAGTTAAAAATCCGAGAGACAGACATTCCCAAGACTGCCTTCACCACCCGCTACGGTTTATTTGAATACACCGTAATGTCCTTTGGTCTGACCAATGCCCCAGCCTATTTCATGAATCTCATGAACAAAATCTTCATGGAGTATCTTGACAAGTTCGTGGTAGTTTTCCTCGATGACATCCTTATTTACTCCAAAACCGAAGAAGAGCATGCTGAACATCTGCGTCTAGTTTTAGCAACCCTCCGAGAACACCAGCTATATGCCAAGCTTAGCAAGTGTGAGTTTTGGCTCAGTGAAGTAGCATTTCTCGGACATGTTGGGTTTGCGGGAGGAATTTCTGTTGACCCAGAGAAGATCCAAGCCATTGTGAACTGGGAAGCCCCAACTAGTGTGACCGAAATCCGAAGCTTTCTCGGACTAGCGGGTTACTACCGCAAGTTCGTTGAAGGATTCTCCAGTATAGCCAAACCCCTGACCCAACTGCTGAAAAAGGACAAGAAGTTTGAATGGACTCCGAAGTGTGAAGAGAGTTTCCAGGAATTGAAGAAGAGATTGACCTCAACCCCTGTCCTGATTATGCCAGACGTCACCAAGAGTTTCGACGTGTATTGCGATGCATCACGCCTCGGACTTGGTTGCGTTCTGATGCAAGAAGGCAAGGTGGTGTCGTATCTGTCTCGGCAGTTGCGACCACATGAAGAGAACTACCCAACCCATGACCTGGAGTTAGCCGCTGTTGTTCTTGCTCTGAAGACGTGGCGTTCCTATCTTGCGGGACATCGTTGCGAGATCTATACGGATCACAAGAGCTTGAAGTATATCTTCACCCAGAAGGAGTTAAATCTGCGACAGAGAAGGTGGATGGAATTAATCAAGGATTATGATATCGGTATCCATTACCACCCTGGAAAGGCTAATGTAGTTGCCGATGCCCTTAGTCGCAAACCCTGCACCCTGAATGCCCTGATCCAAGTCGAACAGCCAGCCTTGTTCAAAAAGTTCCAAGATTTTGGACTAGAGCTTGTTCGCCGCGGTTATCTCGCCAATTTAGAGTTAGCCCCAACCCTGTTAGATCAAATCAAGGAAGCCCAGAAGGGTCATGACAGCATAGAAGGAATTAAGAAGAAGATTTCTCTCGGTAAAGCGCCTGGTTTTACCAAAGATGCTGAAGGAGTGTTGAGATTCAATGGTCGTATCTGTGTCCCCAATGTCACGGAACTTAAGGAGTTAATCCTAAAGGAAGCCCACGAGACCCCCTATTCAATCCACCCCGGCGGAACCAAAATGTACCAAGACCTTCGTGAGAGATTTTGGTGGCACGGAATGAAGCGAGAGATTGGTGTTTTTGTAGCCAAGTGTGATATCTGTCAGCGAGTCAAAGCTGAACATCAGCGACCCGCTGGATTGCTCCAACCCTTAAAAATTCCCGAGTGGAAGTGGGATGAGATTGGAATGGATTTTATCACCGGACTTCCAAGATCCAACCGAGGCCATGACTCAATTTGGGTCATCGTTGATAGACTAACCAAGGTTGCCCATTTTATTCCCGTCAACACCACCTATCGGGGAAATCAGTTAGCACACCTGTATATTTCCAGAATAGTAAGCCTGCATGGTGTGCCTAAGAGGATTGTATCGGATAGAGGCACACAATTCACCTCAAGGTTCTGGAAAGCCCTACACGAAGCCCTCGGAACCAAGTTAGCATTTAGCACAGCTTATCATCCCCAGACCGGAGGCCAAACTGAGAGAGTGAACCAGATATTGGAGGACATGCTTCGCGCGTGTGTTCTAGCCTATGGATCCAAGTGGGAAGATTGTCTTCCGTTTGCAGAGTTCTCCTACAATAATAGTTACCAGTCGAGTCTGCAAATGGCCCCTTTTGAAGCCCTATACGGCAGGAAGTGTCGTACGCCCCTGAATTGGTCCGACACCGGAGAAGGCAAACTGTTTGGACCAGATACCCTCCGTGAGGCTGAAGAGCAAGTCCAGCTTATCCGTGAGCGACTCAAAACTGCCCAATCCCGTCAGAAGAGTTACGCTGATCCCAAGCGTCGTGATGTCACCTTCAGCATCGGAGATTATGTCTATCTCCGAGTGACACCCCTTAAAGGAATGCAGCGTTTCCATGTCAAAGGAAAATTGGCACCAAGATATATTGGACCCTTTAAGATCATTTCTCGTCGTGGTGAAGTGTCTTATCAACTGGAGTTGCCTCAAGAGTTAGCAGATTACCACGATGTCTTCCACATTTCATTGCTCCGGAAATGTCTTGAAGTTCCTGACCAGCCTGATGTTTTCAAAAACATCGACCACCATTCCATCGACCTAAATCAAGATCTGACTTATCGTGAAAGACCCATCAAGATTCTCGACGAAGATGTTCGTCTTACCCGAAGGCGCGCGATCAAATTCTACAAGGTCCAGTGGACTAACCATTCGGAAGATGAAGCAACTTGGGAACGCGAAGACTATCTTAGAAGCGAATTCCCAAACCTCTTTAGTGCCCAGACCTAGCAAATCTCGGGACGAGATTTATTTTTAAGGGGGGAAGGATCTGTAACACCCCAAAAATTTAATAGGAATTATTATATCAAAAATGTGGGCCAACAAAAACTTTTATGAATTAATGTGTGTTGATGTCTTATTGTTGCTAGTGATAAGTATTTCTTGTGAATGTGTTGTTTGTTAGCTCTACTTAAAAACTTGATGAAAAGAAAATAAACAAAAAAAAAAATATAAAACAATACCAACAATATGGCACATGTCACCCTATTTTCCCCAAATTAAGAAATCCATTTATTTTCCAAACCAAATTTAGTGGAGTGACAATATGAACACTCCTATTTTATTCCCCACCATTTATCCTCTTTAAGTATTCAATTCAAAAACTTAAATTCAAATTTAGATTTCTTTCTTTATCTTATTCCAATCACAAAGTGTGCTATTTTGCACTTGCCCCATAAACAAACAAATAGCTCAACAAACCTTGATAAATATATGTGAAGCAAGTTATGAAAGAAAAATTCAAAAATTTGAAATTAAAATTGGCTCAGGCATTTCGCCGAGCACCTGGTGGGCGCCGCCCAGGGAACAGGCCGCCGGCGCGCACGTCGCCGTGTCGGCGCGGTGGAAGAGGAGGTGTCGACGCCGAAGGCCTCGCGCCGTGCCCCCCCTCTCTCCCTCGCTCTCCTGCCCCCTTGGACACCGACACCGGCACCCACAGCACCCCGCCCCCTCCTGGCACGCGCCCGTGCCGCCGCTCGCCATGGCCGGCCCGCCGACACCGCGGCCGATCTCGCCGCCCCACGACACCCCGCGCCAGGCCCCCCCTCTCTTCTTCACCCCTCTGCTCCCTCTCCGCGTAGCAGAGCGTCCAGCAGCAGCCCGCTCCCGCAGCCCTCGCGCCATGCCGTGCACGTCGAGCGCCGCCCGGACACGCTCGCCACGGCCGTCCCCCACCCGAGCGCACGCAGCAGCCAACACGTCACCCCTCCTTGCCCATTCGGTCCCCTGAGCACCCCGCAACCTAGCCGCACCCCGTGCCAACCCTACGGCGAGCCGGCACGCCCTCGGGTGCCCCTGCGCCGCGTCCACCGTGCGCCGGCCCGCCGCTATTTAAACCGCCCCGAGCCCCATTGCTCCACACACCACCACAGCCCCTCTCGCCTGCTCCCCTCCACTCCCCACTCACAGTACGCCGCTAGGAAGGGCAGAGCCGCCGCCGCGAGCCCTCTGTTGCTCGTGGCCGTGCTCGACGATCCGAGGTAGACGACGACACGGCAACGCCATGCCGTGGCCTCTTCTCTCTCTTTTCTTCCCTCCCTGGCCCTCTCCGTGACTCCGCACTGCTTCACCCTCACACGCCCGTCTCTTTCCTGTCCAGGGACGCCGTCGATTGCTCGCCGGAGTTCGTGCCGCGCCGCGGAAGGAGGAGCTCGACGCCGTCGCCGCCAGGAGCCTCCCCAGCCCGAGCCACCTCGCCCACGAGTTTCCCCGAGCCGCCGCAACCCTCCTGCACCCTCGCCACGCCCTCCCGAGCCTCGAGGTGAGCTATCCGTCCACCTCGCCGTCGCCGGAGCCACGGCGCCGCCCGGTTTAGGTCGTCGCCGGCGTGCCCCATCCTCGGCCATTGGATCTTAGATCCACGGTCGCGTACTGATTCGTTTAAATAAAAAGAAACTGACGAGTGGACCCCACCCGTCAGGTTTTTAAACAATTCCCAGCGCGCGCGCACTGTTTTCAGTTGAGTCACTGACGAGTGGACCCCACCCGTCAGGATTCTCAACATTATCCACTCAGGTTTTAAATTCGAATTTTAGGTTTAAATAGAAAACAGTACTGGACTAAACTTTGAAATTCCATAACTTGAGATTTATAACTCCAAATAAATCAAATCAAAATGTTATGGAAAGCTTATGAAAATGTCTATCCAACCCAAGTGGTTTCACCTCATTTGGATAAATAATAAAAATATAGTATTAAAAATGCCAAATAGGGTTTAAAATCTAAACTTGTTTGTCTCTGATGCTCTGTTAGTCCAAATGGGTTAAAACCAATTTTATTGGATCAGATTTAGTCATGGTTAGTCACCCCTAAGAGGATTTAATTTTTAGATCAACAGAACTTAATTTGTAGATAAAACTTGCTTATTAAGTTTCTGGATTCAAAACATTGTGTAGGGAGTTTGGTAACTCCAATTGATCCAAATCCAATTGTGTTATATTCTACCCATCAGTAGCTCTCTGTAGAAATTTAGTTTGTATTTTTGTGACCAACAGAACTTAAGTTATGTAATTAAACATGTTCAACTAGTTTCTGCCCTAATTAAGATGTAAATGAATAATGGCTAATTCAATTAAATTGAAGCCAAATTGTATTGTTTGATAGATGAAGTGGCTATTTAGGGCATTTAAGATTGTATTGTTGTGGTAATTGATTGAGTAGGTTAGTGATTGTTTGTCTTTGCTTGATTGTGTATTAGACGAGAACGTTGTCGGATATATCGAGGAGGAAGTATTTGTGGAACCCGAAGATCAAGACCAGGATCACTTTGCCGAGCAAGGCAAGCTACTCTCTGAGCTTGCACCCTAATACATGCATCTATCTTTACAAGCCATTGAAAGCAAAAGTTTTTATAAAATCTTTTCAAATAGTAGGTATGGAAATTATTTTGCCACCCTATGTAGAAATATATGGTAAATTATAGGATGGGAAAACTAAAGATTGTTTTATTCAAAACTCCTTTGAATCCTTGTGTGGCTATGAAGCACCAAGGGGTGCTGATGAATTGAAGAAAAGGAAAATGGTGGTTTTTGATAAAATGCACATTGTGTCCTGGTACTTACGTCAATCAGCCGATACTCTGTGCGACCACATTTACCCACATATGGGAAAGGGACTAGTCATATAGTTTGCTCTTATTAGTATGGGACACCTCATCGACGGAGACAACTCCGTTATGCATGAAGGGATGGTCTGAGGACCTACCTTGACCTGGGTCCTCGCTCAAACTCTATGAAAAGATAAGGAGGAGGATAGAAGGATGTCCCCTATACACCGCCAGATAAAACCTAGGAGTCCTCACACTTAGATTCCGACGGGCTGGATTAAGTGTCGATGGAAAGTATCCTATGGGTAGGATCCTATACTAGCATGAGCAAAGGACAGACTAGGGTCGGTGACTCAACTTCGCATACACCTAGTATGGCGGGACGTGGCTGACACGATGAGTTACCGGATGGGTGTGGGAAAAGCGTGCTACCTCTGCAGAGGGTTAAAACTATTCGAATAGCCGAGTCCTCGGATATGGACAGTTGAGAGGCCCTACTTTGACCATGTGCAAGTTTTGGAAAAAGTGTTGAGTTCTAAAAAGAAAGGGGAACGTTCCATACACCTATACCAACGGATCGGTATGAGGTAGTTGGAGATTAATTACCATGATGGTTTTTGGCCGGGAAAAGGAAGAGTTTTGGAGAAAACTAATAAAATTGAGATATTAAGAGTAGTTATAATCTCCTTACCTTCTTCAACAAAGATACAGAGATGTTTTAAATAAATAAAAGTGTGAAACTAAAAATGAGCCTAGTGCACTCATGTTGGAGTAGTTTGCGAGTACATTCAAATGTACTCATACTAGTTTTGTCCCTGGCTATTGTCGTCGCCAGACCCAGAGGAGCACTACGACCAGGAGGAGTATGGCGACATCTATGCCAACTAAGGATCTTCATTAGTCGAATGCCTGTCGGGTCATCGCTAGGACTTGACGTCTACTACGCCTTAGTTCCGCTGATTATTTTGGTTTGGCCCCTGAAGGCACCTATGTAAGACTTGGTCTAAATGACCATTTATGTAAGACTTTAATTCGGTATTGTAATGGATGTAAACTTTGGTATTCAGTTCGGATTATGTGCAACGACAGACTGATCACGGGATCGTTGTGTTAAGCATAATCGGGTATTTCGGACAGCTAGTCCGGGGTCCCCACAGTTGCCGAGAGTGTCCACCTGGGCTCCCTTAAACTCTGGAGTGGGGCGACCTAACAGCTTGCTCAACTCGAACAGGTCCTTTTCGAACATCAATTTGCCGTCCTTCTCAAGCTGAACGAACTCGGTGAAATGGATCGCCATCTACAATTTTTTAGTCAAAATTTTAAGTTAGTGAGATGACAAGTGTATCAAAATTTTAAATGTAGTGAGGCAACAAGTGAGCAAAATTTTAAGTTTAATAAAATGACGAGTGTGCCAAATTTTTAAGGATACAAGGGAAAACGTAATATTTAGTGAGGGTAGAATTTTGCATAAGTGAGAGGATTAGAGATAAGCATTTTTCGAAAATACTTCATTCCTTTATTTTTTTTAAAATTTAACTTTTGTAACACCTACCTAGCGACCATGCTAATCCAAGGCTCCTAAAGTCGAGATGGCTCTGATACCAGCTCTGTGGGGACCCCGGACTAGCTGTCCGAAGTACCCGATTATGCTTAACACAACGATCCCGTGATCAGTGTGTCGTTGCACATAATCCGAACTGAATACCAAAGTTTACATCCATTACAATACCGTATTAAAGTCTTACATAAATGGTCATTTAGACCAAGTCTTACATAGGTGCCTTCATGGGCCAAACCAAAATAATCAGCGGAAGCTAAGGCGTAGTAGACATCATATCCTAACAATGACCCGACAGGCAGTCGACTTATGAAGATCCTTAGTTCGCATAGAATTCGCCATACTCCTCCTTGGCGTAGTGCTCCTCCATGTCTGGCTACGACAATAGCCAGGGACGAAACCATTATGAGTACATTTGATTGTACTCGCAAACTACTCCAACATGAGTATGCACTAGTCTCGTTTTAATTTCATACTTTTATTTATTTAAAACATCTCTATATCTTTGTTGAAGAAGGTAAGAAGAATTATATAACTATCATTAATATAATGTCACATTTTATTAGTTTCTCCAAAACTCCTCCTTTTTCTGACCATAACCCGTCATGGTTCATGGTCTCCAACAACCTCATACCGATCCGTTGGTATAGGTGTATGGAACATTCTCCACTTCCTTTTCTTTTTAAAACTCAAATCTTTTCAAAACTTGCACAGGGTCAAAGTAGGGTCTCTCAACTGTCCATATCCGAGGACTCGGCTATTCGAATAGTTTTACACTCTGCAGAGGTAGCACGCTTTTCCCACATCCATCCGGTAACTCATCGTGTCAGCCACGTCTCGCCATACAAGGTGTATGCGAAGTTGAGACACCGATCCTAGTCTGTCCTTTGCTCATGCTAGTATGGGACCCTTCCCATATGATACTTTCCATCAACACTTAACCCAGCCCGTCGGGATCTAAGTGTGAGGACTCATAGTTTTGTCTGGCGGTGTATAGGGGACATCCTTCTATCCTCCTCCTTATCTTTTCATAGAGTTTGAGCGAGGACCCAGGTCAGGGGGTAGGTCATCAAACCATCCCCTCATGCATAACGGAGTCATCTCCGTAGATGAGGTATCCCCTACTAATATGAGCAAACTATATGACCAAGCCCTTTCCCATATGTGGGTAAATGTGGTCGCACAGGGTATTGGCTGATTGACGTAAGTACAAAGACACAATGTGCGTTTTATCAAAACCACCATTCTCCTTTTCTCCACTTCAACACCAACATCTCGGTGCTTCATAGCCACACAGGGTTTTCAAAGGGGTTTTGAATAAAACAACCTTTATTTTTCCCATCCTATAATTTATCTTATATTTCTACATAGGGTGGCAAAATAATTTCCATATACTTTTTGAAAAGGGCTTTAAAAAAATCTTTGCCTTAAAAGTAAATCCTGTTATAAGAATGGATGCATGTATTAGGGTGCAAGCTCAGAGAGTAGCTTGCCTTTCTCGGCAAAGTGATCTAGGTCTTGATCTTCGGGTTCCACGAACTCTTCTTCCTCGATAAACCCGACAACGGTCTCGTCTAATGCATAATCAGACAAATACAAACAATCACTAACCTATTCAATCAATGTCACAACAATACAATCTTAAATGCTCTAAATAGCCACTTCATACATCAAGCAACACAATTTGGTTTCAATTTAATTGAATTAACCATTATTTAATTACGTCTTAATTATGGCAGAAACTAGTTGAACATGTTTAATTACATATCTCAAGTTCTGTTGGTCACAAAAATACAAACTAAATTTCTACAGAAAGCTACTGATGTGTAGAAGACAACACAATTGGATTTGGGTCAATTGGAGTTACCAAACTCCCTACATAATGGTTTTAATCCAGAAGCTTAATAATCAAGTTTTAGCTATTAATCAAATTCTGTTGATCCTAAAATTAAATCCTCTTAGGTGTAACTAGCCATGACTAAATGTGACCCAATAAAATTAGTCTTAACTCATTTGGCCTAACAGAGTATCAGAAACAAACAAGTTTAGATTTTAAACCTTATTTGGTATTTTTAATGCTATATTTTTATTATTTATCCAAATGAGGTGAAACCACTTGGGTTGGTTAGAAAATTTCATAAGCTTTCCAGAACATTTTGATTTGATTTATTTGGAGTTATAAATCTCAAGATATTGAATTTCAAAGTTTGGATTCAGTACTGGACTTTTCAGAAACTAAATTAGAAAAGAAATGCTGTTGTGGATAATGTTGAGAATCCTGACGGGTGGGGTCCACTCGTGAGTGACTCAACCGAAACGGTGCGCGCGCTGGGAAAAGTTTAAAAATCTGACGAGCGGGGCCCACTGGTCAGCGTCTACTTGCAGCGAAGGGGTACGCTACCGTGGATCTAAGATCCAACGGCCGGGAGCGAGCGCATCGGCGACGACCTAAATCGGGCGGCGCCGTGGCTCCGGCGACGGCGGCGGTGGTCGGAGGCTCACCTAGGGGGCTCGGGAGGATGCGCGGGTGATGCAGATCGACGGCGGCGACTCTGGGAAGCTTGCTGGACGAACGGCGCGTGCTGGGGCGGCTCCAATCGACGGCGGCGAGCAGCTCCTCCTCCGCGGCCGTGCTCCAACTCCGGCGAGGCTCCTGCGTCGATCCTGTGCACGAACCAGAGGGGAAAAGGGGGCGGGTGAGTGCGGGGTTCATGGGGAAGAGGGTGCGGGCCAGAGAGAAGAGAAGGGGAGGCCAGCACGGCTCGGCCGTGGTCGTCGTCTACCTCGGGCACGGCGAGCTCGAGGGTGGCCACGGGCGGCGGAGGCTTCGCGGCTACGGCTCCGCCCTCCTGGCGGTGCACGAGAGGGGGTGGTGGAGCAAGGGAGAGGCGGGGGTGTGGTGTGAGGGATTGCGAGGCCCGGGCGGGTATTTATACCCGAGGTCCGGTCCATGGTGGACACGGCGCGGGAGCGGTTCAGGGGACGGCCGGGCTCGCCATAGGGGCGGTGGAGGTGTGGCTACGGTGTTGGGATGCAGAGGGACAAGGTTGGCGACGTGGAGGCGAGCGGCGCTTGCTCGAGAACGGGACGGCCTCGGGAGAGCTTGGGCGGCGCATGGGCATGCACGGGCGACGCCAATCCGGCGGACTCGGGATCGTGCTAGGTGTGGTGCGGGTTCGCGAGGGAGCAGAGAGGCATGGGAGAGAAGGGGGGGGCGGGGGGGCACGGTGCTGCGCATCGCGGTGTTGCCACCTCCGCTGCCAGGCGCGACATGGCGACGTGCGCACGGCCGCGTCTGTCCCCTGCCGCTCCTCCTCTTCCCCGACCTCCTTGCTTCGATTTCTGGCGCGCAGAGAGATGAGTGAGGTGAGAGCACTCGAATGGAGGTAGTGGCTTGCCTCAATTTGCTCGAAATCGATCAATTGGTCTCGGATTTGGGTCGGTTTAGGAAGAACAGGGTGGTGGTCACCAAGTGTTCGATGAAATGCTTGAACCAAAAATAAATTCTAATTTTTGAATTTTATTTTCATAATTTGCTTCACACATGTTTGTCAAGATTTGTTGTGCTATCTAATTATTTATTGGGCAAGTGCAACATAGCACATTTTGTGGTTTGAATAGGATAAAGAAAGAAATAGAATTTGAATTTAGGTTTTTGAAATTAATATTAGGAGAGGGAAAAGTTGTAGGAAGAAAATGGGAGTGTTAATATTATCACTCCACTGAATTTGGTTTGAAAGAAAAAAAAAGTGAATTCCCCATTTGAGAAAAGGGGGTGACATTTGTCACATTGCTTTTATTGTTTTATGTTTGGTTTTGTTTATTTTCTTTTCTTCAAATTTTTAGTTAGAACTAACAACCAACATATTCACAAGAAATAATTATCACAAGCAACAATAAGAAATCTACACCTATTAATTCATAAAAAGTTTTTGTTGTCCCACATTTTTGATATAATAATTCATAATATTATTTTGGGATGTTACAGAGGCTGAGAAGGAGTTCCAGGCCCGGGAGAAGGCGTACCGCGCCGCTGTCTCTTGTGACTACGATGAGAAGTTCAGGAAGCAGGAGAGTCGCGTCAAGAAGAGGCGCGGTGAGGACGCCGCCCAGATCCACCAGCTGGAGGAGATGAACGCCAATTTGAACTCCCGGGCGAGGCGCGCAGTAGATGGCCGCCGCGTTGCTGAAGAAGCACGCGAGCGCATGGCGCAGGACCTCGCCTCCCTCATGGCGGACATGGAGGAGATGAACCAGCAGGTGGGCCCTGCTGTAGAGCGGGCAGTGGAGGCTGTCGAGAACGCCCAAGCCGCGCGGGTGTTATCTCAGCAGCGGGAGCGCATGTTCCAGTCCTTGGTGGCTCGGGGCAACGAGCTCGCAGCGAAGCTGGGTGCGGAGGCGCCGGCTGTCCCCGCTCAGGGCAATGCCGACGCCGCCGCGTATCTCGTCTACTTCGAGCAGCTCTTCACGGCGCTCGAGGGCCCTGCCGCGGAGCTCCGCGACGTCGTCGAGGACGAATGCCGCCAACTCCTGGCGGTGGCGGTCGACCGCATCTTCACCAACCTCCAGCACCTCCAGCCCGGCTTCGACTACTCGACGGTGACCGAGACTCTCGAGGGGGAGAAGGGGTGGAAGATCTCCAACTCGGTTCGCGACCAAGTCGACGACTTCTGCAGCCGCTTCAAGCGAGCCGAGGCGGGGGAGGACGACGGCGTGGAGGCAGGCTCCGAGGACGAGCCCGGGGAGGAAGGGTCTGCGGAGGACAGCGACGGGGCTTCTGCTTGACCTTCTCCTGTAACGCAACACGCTTGTAGCGCCATTGAAATGTTTTGGCTTAGAGACTTTTGTTCCACAATTTTGTAACAACATACTTTTAAGCATATGCTACTAAGTTTGTGTGCGTGCCCCTCGAAGGCCTTTTGCTTCATCTCCATGCCTTTTTTCGCTCTGCGTCGCTAGGGCCCTTCTCCTTGCGCTATGACTCCGCCGCTGCGGTATGCTCGAGCAATGACTCGGCAAGGCCGGGGGGAGTTTAAGGCTTAGAGAGGTAGGAGTTCTCGAGGCGCGATGCTCAAGGGCCGCCCTTTGACATGCAAGCAGTCCATGGAGAGTGAGGGAAAAGAAACGCTCGATGGACGAAAAGTGCTCGTGAGAGAGATGAAGAGACTCTCTTGGTGCGAGCAGGGAACTTAGCTTCGCGAGGCTTTTGCTCTGCGTAGGCTTTCCTTGGCGATGCGTTTTCCTCCAGGGGCCGAGTTTTTCCTCCACGAGCTTGGAGGGACTCTTGTTACCTGCGGATGTTAGAGAGGCGAACCCAAACGCTAGAGCATGGTAGTAAGGACTCATGCGCGCTTATAGGTTTCCTCATGGGTATCTCGCGAGGAGAGTAAGTACCAAGGTCCTTCGGAGAGGTGGCGTGTTTTTGGGAGCATGCCCTTTAGCCAGAGCTCGGATCCCTTGGATTTTGCAGTGCAGCTGGGGTGCTCTTGAGGCACAGGTACCGTACTCAGCCCCCGCTCGCGAGGTGCGCATGGGAAGAATATAAGCGCACATGGAAAAGTAAATGACGAAAGTAAACTTGCCATCGAAATATTGCACAGCGGCGCCTCAGCACATAATTCACTTAGGAACGAAATGGCGCCTTAGCGCATAGTTCACTTAGGAACGAAATGGTTCATTACACTTGGGTTTGCCAAGCTAACGTTCCTTCCATGTCGAGGCATGGGGACCACCCATTAGTGGCTGAGACTCTCTGCGGCCTGTGGTGGCTCGTTAGCAGGAGAGCTCGGAGGGCTGGCCCTCAGGAGAAGCTTTGAGAAGCTTGGAGGTGAAGCCGTGAGCTTTCCTCTAGAGACAAAAAATGTCTGACATGACAATGATCACGGGCGTGACTATGATCACGGGTAGAACTTGCGTAGATGCGCGATGTTCCACGGGTTCTTAACGGGGATGCCGTCTTCAGTCTCGAGGCGTACGGGGCCAGGCCTGGCGATGTGGGAGACCCTGTAGGGGCCTTCCCACATCGGCGAGAGCTTGTGGAGGCCTTCTCTGGAGAGGATTCGCCTGAGGACGAGGTCGCCCGCCTCAAGGGTGCGTGAGCGCACATCGCGGCTGTGGTAGCGTCGCAGGTGTTGCTGATACTTTGCCGCTCTAAGGGCGGCACGGCGGCGTCGAGCTTGGAAGGGGAGGCCTCTGCGCGGAGCCCGGCAGCGTCGCGGGCCTGGGGGCTTGGGAGAACCTGTTGGCCATGACCTTGTCGTCTCCTCCTGCAGCCTGGATAGAGGTGGTGTAGAGCTGCAGGAACTCGATGGGGTTGCTTGACCCGTCGTAGCCCTTGGGAAGGGCAGGCCTGAACTTCTGTGGCCATACCACGCGGCGCAGAGCGCGGGTGAAGGCCATGCAGCCGGTGGCCTACGTGGCGGTCCCGCCCTGGAAAGCCCTGCGGTTCTGCTGCCCCGCCTGGCCGATTTCCTCGACGAGGCGGTTCTGGAGGTCCCTCCGGCGCTCCATCCCCACTCGCGCGTCAGGCGCGGTGCGCTGCACAATTTGGCACTCGCGCGGCGAGGACGCATGAGAGGGAGCCCTCTGCGCTGCAGCCGGAGGTGGTCCCGGCGGCGGCGGGGGCGCATCCGGCGCGGCCGTTCCAGCGCGGCTAGAGTGGTGAACCAGGGAGCGCGACGGAGCGGGGCGCGTCGTCGCGACGTCGATGAGGTGGTGAAGGCGGTCAAGCCACTGGTCGTGGGCCTCCGCGCTAGGCCGGTAGCGGAGAAGCTCCTGGGCCATGAGAAGCGCGGTGTGTGGCGTGGGCTCCGGGCGTCCCTGAGAAGACGCGCTCTGGCGCCAAGACGGGCGCGAGGACTTAGCATCATCGTGGTGCTCCGGGGAGGCGTCCCTGTCGTCGTGGCGCTCACCGTCACAGTGATCCTCGCTCTCGGGCTCCTCCACGTGCGTGCCGGTGTTGGCGCGCTCCGTCGTGCGAGGGCGGCCGCGGCGGCCGCGAGTGGGGGCGGTGCCGGGCTCTGTATGAGCCCTGTCCGCTGCGCGCCTGTTGGCGCGTGTCGTGCGGGTGTCCGTCATGGCGCGGAAGCTGATCGAAGGTTGAAGACGCGCCTCAGTCCCCTACCTGGCGCGCCAAATGTCAGAGAGTGACTCCCAAGAGACAGGGGGTGATCACACTCTGAAGAGTAGTTCGAGAAGGGGACTGAACACGTTGGTCTACAACCCTCAACCGGGACGGCGACGGTGCTCGTCGAGCCTGAGGAGGGACAGCACGGCAGAGAGGGACAGCGGCCCGTACCCAGGTTCACGGCCCTCAGGAGGAGGTAACACCGCTACTCCTGCTTGTCTGTATTGCACTGCAGAGGGTACAGTACAATGAGCTTGCCGAGGGCTCTCTTGCGGCAGTGCGGAGCTCAAGGAGGGAAGCTAAGGTCTTCTTCCTCCTCGAGTACGCTAGGCTAGGCTAAGCTATGGTGGAGCGTCGATTGCTCGGTTAATCCTCTCTGGGGTCCGATCCCTTGCTACGGAGGTGCCCCCTCCCCTTTTATAGGCGCCCCGGGCCTCATCCCTGCGGCCTGCGCAGCGGAAGGGTTCCCACATGGCGACGAAACAGAGGAGCGGGGTGCACCGCGGCCGGGATGTTCACGGACTCGGTCCATGGTCGCAAAGTCTGCCCTGGTGGCAGGCAGACCACCGTCTTCGCAGGACGGCCAGCTGGTGTCGCAGAGATCGTGGGTGCGCCCACGGTGACGTCGTCGTTGGAGCGTAGCGCCGGCCATCTGCTTTATCACCAAAGGGGCAAGCTTCGTAGTCCGGCGCGGGGGACACAGCTTTGTTGACTCCTTTAATCACCAGAATGTCAACTGCGGTGCCGTCGTCATCGCGCGCAGACGCGCGCGTCACTCTGCGGCCGCGGCAGAGGCCATGTGCGCTCTGCGGCGGTTGCTTCTTAGCGAAGCATCTCTACAGGGCCAGAGCGGCCTTGTCGAGGGGTTTGCGTTGACTCCTCTCCAGGGGAGAGAGCCTTGTAGAGGGGCAGTCGCGAGGGAAAACCTCTTCAGGCCTTCGCTGCCCCTTCAAGCCCTCTCGAGGGCTTCTTCCCTCGAGAGTCTCTTCAAGCGTTTGGCTTGGTCCTTAGTTATCTTTCGATACTGCTGCGTGCGAGGGCTGTGGAGAGTGGGCCCTGCACACCCTGGATCCCACTGGGCCGACAGAGTTATAAATTGAGTTTCAATTAATAGTAGTAGCAGTTTCAATTAGTACTAGCAGTTTCACTAAACAATGACGTACTAATCAACGCATTGTCAGTTACTTCAGTGTTAATTCAGTGTTAATTCAGTTAATTCAGTGTTAACTCAGTGTTAATTCAGTTAATTCGGTGTTAACCAAGTGTTAATGGGACCGAGATACCCAACCTGGGCGTCAGACTCATCTCTTCCTGTCCCCACTTGAGACTCGCTTCCTGTGCCCACTTGAGAGGTCCCACTTGGAGGAGGAGGAGGATGAGAACTTCGCTGGGCCCACATCTAAGGTCAAAGGTCCGACCCCACTAGCCGACCCCACGAAATTCCAACCGAGCCGCGCCAGGCCGACCCCACCAGTCAGGCCAAGTGACGGTTGACCAGAGGGCAACAGAGCATTTGGCTGATTTGCGAGCCAGCCTGGGCACGGACGAGAGAAACTACGTGGATATGGCACAAACAGATAAAACTGAGGTAGGTAGGGCACAAAAACGATTGTCCCTTTAGGTTTTAGGATTATTTATTTTGTTTTTTGTTTTCTATTTTATTTATGAATTAAACTATTATTCGTACGCTACAATGACACACATCGATGCATATATTATATGAAGTGTCTAACGAGAATAGATCCATATGTTATATAACGAGTTTTATGAGACTCGTATCAAGTTAAACATGTATCATATATATACATGAGTGTTGTCCCAACACGATCATTACATGAAATCATTATTTACGTTTTATATTGTATTCTCCTGTTGGGGCTATGACCTCGTCAAGCAGAAATCCACAAATTTTCTCTTGTATTCCTCTTGAGCGTTGATATGCAGTGAGATGCTCTCGTCTATTCATTTGCTGGATATATCAAGAGAAGACGGTCGATATAAATACATCAATCGTCATTTAAAAAAGTTAAATTGTGAATTGTTATGTAAATGCTTTACGTACCGCCATATCTAGCCGTTCATTGACATATATGCGCATATACTCGCAAACAAAATATCCACATAGATTTGTCGCCGGTGGCTGTCTCTCGCACTTTACGAAAATAGAGTTGAATGAAATAATAATCAAACATGACAATCCGATATTGAAACTAGAACTAAAGAGAGTACTCTACTTACGTCGATCATTTGAAAGGTCAGCCCTGATTTAAATTGATTTTCTCCGGTCCGTTTTATGAACTGCTTCCATACCCTGTCCCAACAAAGAAAATGAATAAATAATATATTCATAACTGGAACTCAGGAAATGAAGAAAAGAGGCCGATATAGTACCTCTGGAGCATATCAATAATGCTTGTGTACTCCGTCATGGGTCGATATAATGAGTCCTCGATCTGAACTTTCCCCAAGTCAATTTCAATGTTGAAGAGAATCCAGTGGTAGCTGCACACATCAGCACATAGAAGAGAATTCTGTAAATATTAAGTCTCTAGCTAACTCATCAACATCGAGTAAGAGGAAAAATGAACGTGTAACACTCTCACCTGAAGTTGTACGGAAACAATATGCTCTTCTTGAAATGTTGTTTCTCCAAAATATTGAGCAAGTTCTTCTCAGTTTCCTCCGGCTTTGTTTTTAAGGTATGTATATGAACTCGATCTGGGTCAACGAACCCAACTTGATAAATCCCTTTCCTCCTACACTCAAGAATCTTCATTCTTCATAGTAGCGTACAAAAGAATGTAGTAAGGACAATTATATTATAGGCAAATGAGACGAGATTAGCTTTAGAGAGACTTAATTAATTACAGAAATAAATTAATCACTTACAAACAATAGCAGCTGACGATAGATTTGTCGAGGGCCCTCTGGTTGAATAACTCAAAGAGTTCGTCAAAGTCAATATGGATCGTCTGTTCTCCCATGAAGTAATGCTCATCTCTAACTTTAACAGCCAGTATCTCATCCCCGTCTGCTGAGGCTTCCATGTACCATTTATGTAATGCTCGCATTCTTGTAGGTAGGTTGGCCCAGTCCTCCTTCGTGACTAGATCCTTCCCAAGGCGATATTGGAATGCCTCGGGAGCCATGTCGACTTCTACCAAACCCATCATTTCGTCGTAGGTCAGACCAGGAATCTCATACCCTTCTTGTATTACAATCTTGGATCACACATTCAGCGGAGCGATCGATTGTTCTTTCTGTTGTCCAAGCTGAGCAACGTCGCGTCTCTTCTGCTTTCTTTCCTCCAGCCCCTCAGTTTATGCCTTGTCAATTTCACGATCATAGTCCGATAGTAAGTTTAAAACAAATTGTGGTGGTTGACAATGCCTTTTCCTAAAGTACTCTCTTGTTTTCGGAGAAATTATTACGTCTGGCACGATTTCCACCGGGGTCTTTTGGTAAGAAAACCTGGGAGGACTCTTGGGGACCTTTGGAAGCGGCGATAATTTCGCCTTAGTAGGCGGAGGCGGGCACTTAGTCAAGTTACCCCACTTGACCTGGCTAATCTTCTGCTTTCCCCCCTGTACTTATTGGGCGGAGGCGAAGATTCAGGCGGCGAAGGTCGAGTTTGTTGACGCGACGGCGACGATCGAGGCGGCGAAGATCTAGGTGGAGTCATGTAGGTGTCGTCGTCCCTATCGAAGTTGGTTGGACTTGGAGGTGGTGGAGGTGAGGGAGACCGTGGCCTCTACGTCCAGCCTGGAAATATGATGTATTTCTTTTTCCTAAAATGATTCCATGCCTGACTTCTGCCAGGGTCGCCTCTCCTTCAGGGCCAGGGTGGTCAATCTCCAATGTCTCACATCTAGGTAGAACTTCTTCCACCCGACACGAGCATACCCAGCTGGAACCTCGCGGCAATGCCAACGCACTGCAGGATCAACTTTTAAAGCAAAGCCGACGGCCACCTTCATGGATATGTTTTTCACTGGCTGGTGCAGCTCACAGTCAATCCTGTATGTGATATTGTCCACGGGGTAGCGCTCCATCGGTGACGCATCAACCTGTGCATCATCCACATGCAACGCCGTGGAAGCCACGCTGCTTCTCCGGTTAGATGGGTCGTCGGGTGCAGGATCTATGTATATCTGATCGCCCTCTGGACGGCTTGCTAATTGCTGCTGCATCTTCGTATACATTGCAAAGAGCTGCTCGTTCCTCTCTTCCACCTTCTTCAACCGGTCTGTCGCCTGCTTCTCCTTCCTCTTCGTTGCTCTCGCTCGGGTTCTATAAGTGTTATAGTCCTCATGAAACCCCATCTTCCAAGGAACACCATCTCCATAGCCTCGTGTTCGTCCTCCGTGCTCAGCATTTCCGAGTGCCTTTGTCAGCTCGTCGTACTCTGTATCCGGAATGAACGTTCCCGCCTCCACCTCGGCTACTGCTTTTATAAGTTCACCCAGGGGAGTCAACACTGATTTCTTCGTCGGATCACGAAGAACCAACTCCCCTGTTTCCTTCTCCAACGTCATACCTGTAAGGACCCCTCAGACTACAAGTCTGAGATGTCCACGTTATGTAAGCAGATCACGATCCCAATGATCGGTGCATCGCGATCACATAACCAACTGGTATACAAGGTTACATCATTGAAACATACATACAAGTATTACACAAATAAATAGTGGTCACATGACCAAGTCTGCAATCATCGTCACACAGGACGGAATTAACTACGATATAGCGGAAGCTTGCGGCTAGCGTCGGCTCACGTCACAACTAGACGCATTCCCACAGAGCAGTTGACCGGTGACACTCAGTTGGCGTAGTCGTCGGCGTACTCCACCTCCTCGTCGTACATCTCCCTGTTATAATCTGGACGTTTGAATATCCAGGGACACATCCATATGAGTACATTTACGTAGTCGCAAACCACCTCTAGGGCTTAAGTTTTTCATGGTAATGCAATAAAAACGTTTTCGAAAACTGGGATGGCTGCTATATAAGACTATAGGGCTTAGTTTCCGCAAACGATGCTTTTGGATATAGAGATACGACATCTCTATATCTTTGTTGAAGAAAACATTTAGTGATAGAATTCTCTTTCATAGATATAGCATGTACCATATCTAAGTTTTGAAAACACCTTTGTAAAACAAAGCTTTTCTTTTAAAAACACTAGGATGGGGATAACCCTTTTTCCTTCCTTGAGATCAGATTTATTGTCTCCCTGAGACCAACCATCTTCTCCCAACTCCGGACCTCCCATGTACCTCCGTGATTCACCCAAAACACTTTCCTTGAAAAACAACTTCTTTCCCCAGGCGCCTAGTGTGGCCTTTACAACCGTCCTTTGACCGCGGACACGGCTATTCGAATAGATGTACACTCTGCAGAGGTTGCGCACTATACCAACATCAAACGGTTATTCCGCCGTGTCTGCCATGGTCCGCCATACAGAAGTATGCGGCGGTTCGGATAACCAGATCAAAGCTTTTCACTATGTCCACCCAAGTATAGAGCATCCCCTTCAGTGGGCTTGCCCCTCCCCGGCACCCTGTGAGCTAGCCATCGTATCGATCCGGTCTCTCCAGGCTGCACAGCGCCATGACAGGAGACCACTGTTGCACCCGAAGGTACTCGCATTTCCCTCACTTAGAATGTCCCCATGCCTGGCGGCACTTCCCGTCGGTTCAGGGGCCACAGCCACCCCCTACAGCCAATTGGGGTACTCCATACTAAAATGAACAAGTTTTTGGCTAAGCCCTAGCCATGTTAGGTAACGTGGTTGCACGGGTTAATTGTTCGGGCGGCAGCAGGGACTTCGAAATTAAACCTCCATCTCCGACTGCTCCCAGCAGCTCGGGTTTTCGCAAACATCTCCGAATGCTCCCAGCATCTCGGGTTTTCATAAAACATCTCCGAATGCTCCCAGCATCTCGGGTTTTCATAAAACATTTCTTTCTCACCGATTGCTCCCAGCAACTCGGGTTTTCTCCGAAAACATTTTTATCAAGCCAGGCTCCCATCCTATAGTTTTGAGATAAGAGTATAAAGATATACTACTGGAAAATATAATTTTCTTGATAGCGCCTTCAGTAGAAGGCTTCTCAAGTAAATCTTTATTTTTATAAAACCTATTATATACTAGTAGATATCTTTGGCCAAACAATATTTTATAAAATAGTTTTTGGGTGGCAAAATGCCGCAGAAGAAATAAAACATGCATTATTTTATTTTGAAACAAAACATGCTTTGCAAAAATAATAGAATTTCAGTAGGGTGGTGAGGTGGCTTGCCTGGATCAGCAATATGTGCTTGGTCTTGATCTTGATGTTCCTCAGGTTCACTCGTCACTTCCAAATCCTTCCCGATCGTATCTAACATCGCAAACAGGAAAATGAACAACACTCAAAATACAAGACAATGCCACTTCCAACTAAGCTAACAATCAAAGGCAAGTAATTCACTTAGTTAAACAACAACAAGCAACAAGTTCATTTAGCTAAGACAAACAACAAACACACCTAAGAAAAATATACACAACAACCCTAATAGTTAAATAGGTAGTTTTAACTAAACCCTAAAGAAGAACACCCCTTAGGGTGATTAGGTCGTTTAACAAGGGCTGCTACAATAGTTCAGGAAATACTTCAGACAAAACTATCTCAATAAGCAAGCATTATCACTAGCATTTAGCACACTTACATGCAAGCATGTTACCAGCTTTAGGACACATGCTATTAAGTAGTTAATCAACCAATAAAGGTTAACACCACTTTTCACACAAGTTCTTAAATTAAGAGCTACAAAGATGTAGGTGGCTTGTTTATTAAAACACTGCAAGATATATTATTGCTGACAAGCAAGTAACTAAATAACCAAACAAACATGCCACAAACACCTAAGTGGTATACTGATCATAGTTAGTAGTATCATACTCTTGCTAACATGATGGACTATACAAGTCTTCCCACTAAAGGTGACAAATGAACCTTCTACTAGCACAAACAATACTACAAACAATCAACACTCCAATAAAGAGAGAGAGACCACAAGCAACAAACACAATACTAACAATTGCATTTCACCAAAATCCCACACATGAGCTACTGTTTTGGTAACACACTTGGTCATACCATAGTTTTGGAAAACATACCTAATGGTTGGATTTAAAGGTATTATGTTTATGAACCTTAATAACATACTTTATTTAAGTGAGAACCTTTTTACCAAAAACTGAGGACTAATCTTTTAAACATGGTATTAACAGAGAGATTTTATAAAGATAAGAGTACCAAAATTGATTACACAAGTTTAATAAAAACAAGAATTAAAATAACTCATTTCCTACTCTTAAATGGTCCTGTTTTAGGAAATAAATCACTACTCACAGAATATAGCTCCTAAAAATAAACGCTTCTACCACAGTATAACTAACAATCATATGGAGCTAAGAAAATTGGATTTGTATCAAAAACTATTTTTAATCAGGAATAAAAAAATCCCCAAAATGGTACTGGTGTCAATCTTAAACATGACAGAACTTTATTTATACACATCTCCTGCATGCAAGGGTTATAGATCTAGGTAGGTACGGATTTAGGCTTTACAGAGAACTAATGTTTGGATGATTTGGATTTACAGAACTATCATTATTAAATAAATGCTGAAAAAGGTACTTTTTTCAAGATTAGATCTAGCACACACATAAAAACATATTTTTAAAGAAAGCCAACGCCACACGGTTAATAAAACTCATAGGATCTTAACAAAATTTTAATCAACCGATTTGGATAAATATATCTCCATCAACCGAATTAAAACTAACAAGCATATCTCAGGAAAATTAACAGGAAAAAAATTCAACGAAGAAAAAAAGATGCTAACAAGCCAGATCTGGCCGGACCCGAGCCATTCATGGTGGGCCGGCCCATCTCAGTGCGCGCGCGAGTGGAGGGCTAGGATTAGACAAAAGGAATTTCAAACGGGGCCGTGGATCGAACAATCGATGGCGCTAGCTCATCTTCCTCCTCGCGACGAGGGACACCATGCCGAAACCCTAGAGAAGGGGCGGAGCTCACACAAGTCACCTAGGGGGCATGAACACAAGAGGAGAGAGGCTGAGGGAGGCGCGGAAGTCGAGGAATGCCCGTGGTGGTCTTCAAATCTTCCCGGCGTCCTCGGGTTCGATGGCGGGGTCGAGCGCGTCTCCTCCGGGTCGTTGATGGCCGCGGCCCTTTGGTGGACCTAAACAGAAGAGAGGATGTCTGAGACAAAGCTCACAGTGAGGGGAACTTGGAGAAACAACAATGGAGGGTATCGAGAGACGAGCACGGTGGCGACCATGCGCCCAAGTTCACGGTCCGAGCTCCGGTTCACCGAAGATCTTGAGCAGAAGGGAGGGAGAGCTCGAGAGATATCGCAGAGGGTGGGAGAGTGGGAGTGTGGGAGTCAAATGGGCAAGGTGAGATGTCGGTAGATAGCCTGTGTATCTATCCATGAGGGCGTCGGTGCACCGTGCACGGGGCGCACGGACGAGAGCGGAGGGTGCACGGGAGGGCGATTGGTCGAATGGGGCGGTGTCTGCGGTGTGTCTAGAGAGATGGGCAAGCTCACGGGCATGATTGATACGTCTCCAACGTATCTATAATTTCTTATGTTCCATGCTATATTATACCAAGTTATTACATGTTTTATATGCATTTTATATAGTTTTATGCATTTTCTGGGACTAACCTGTTAACAAGATGCCACAGTGCCAGTTCCCTGTTTTCTTCTGTTTTTGGTTTCAGAAAAGTACTTAAGGAAATATTCTCGGAATTGGACAATTTCTTTTCTGAAGTCAGTTTTTCATCGGGAACGTTCTAGAAAGCCGAACACGAGATGAAGTGGGCCACCGAGGCGGCGCCACCACGTGCTCGCGCGGCAGCACCCCTGGCCGCACGAGGACCAGGTGTGGGCCCCTCGGGGCGCCACCGACTTCGCCCTTTCGCCTACAAATACCCCCCAGACTAAAAACCCTAACACGGTGTTCATATTTTCCTCCACGGGTCCCGAGCCGCCGCCGTCGTCAACACCAATTCGGGAGAGATCAGAACTTCTCCCCGGCACCCTGCCGGGAGGGGGAATCGTCACCGGAGGCCTCTACGTCGCCATGACCGCCTCCGGACTGATGCGTGAGTAGTCTACCCTTGGACTACGGGTCCACAGCAGTAGCTAGATGGTTGTCTTCTCCTCTTGTGCTATCATGTTTAGATCTTGTGAGCTGCCTATCATGATCAAGATCACCGTTATGTAATACTTCATGTTGTGTTTGCTGGGATCCGATGAATATTGAGTACTAAAGTTATTGCTTCATAATATATCATGTGTGTGCTATTTAATGATCTTGCATGCTCTCCATTACTTGTGTATGCTCTGGCCAAGTAGATGCTTGTGACTCCAAGAGGGGGTATTTATGCTCGATAGTAGGTTCACGTCTCTATTAAATCTGGGGTGGTGACAGCTAGCTCTAAGGTTGTAGATGTACCGTTGCTACTAGGGATAAAACAGTAGTACTTTGTCTAAGGATGATGTTACTTACTTACTTTACACACAGTGCTTAAGGCGATAATCTGTTGCATGCAACTTAATACTGAAAGGGGTGCGGACGCTAACCGGAAGGTGGTTTATTAGTCATAGATGCGGTTGGAACGGTCTATGTATATTGTTGTAATGCCCGAATGAATCTCACACTAGACATCATAACATTGGTATATGCATTGGTTTGCTCATCATTATTCTATCAATTGCCCAGCTATAATTTGTTTACCCGCATGAATGTTATTATTATTTATGGAGAGACACCACTAGTGAACTGTGGACCCCGGTCCTTCTCTTTAATCTGATAAACCACAAACTGCAAACCTGTTACTTTCTACAAACAAACATCTTTCTTCCACACATACGTTTAATCCTTTGTTACAGCAAGCCGGTGAGATTGACAACCTCACCGTTAAGTTGGGGCAAAGTATCTTGATTGTGTTGTGTGCAGGTTCCACGTCACCTACGTCCCAGGAAGCATTTTCTGGCGCCCTTACGTCGCAGATTTTTCTGGCGCCGTTGACACCTCGGAGGAATTCATTATTTCCTACTGGTTCGATAACCTTGGTTTCACAACTGAGGGAAACTTGCTGCTGCACTACTTCATACCTTCCTCTTGGGGTCTCCCAACAACACACCCACCGTGTGCATCAAGCAATTTTTCTGGCGCTGTTGCCGGGGAAATAAGAATTCCTTTGAAGACCTTCACATCCTCCGTCAACTTCGTTGCCGGTGATTTAAAGATTCTTCTACGAGGGGAGTTTTCGCACTTCCAATCTTTTTATTTTGTTATTGTCTTGCTTAGTTTATTTTTATTAATGTCTTGTTTGCTTAATATCAAAAATAAAAAAAATTAGTTACTTGCATTACTTTGTTTATTTCGGTTTGCTATTTTATTTTCAGTTTTTGTTATTTTGGTTATTTCGGTTTGTTAATTAATTTGCTAAATGAGTACTGCTGAGAATACTAAGTTGTGTGACTTTACTAGCAGCAACAACAATGATTTTATATGCACACCTATTGCTCCACCTGCATCTAAAGCTGAATTCTTTGAAATTAAACCTGCTTTGTTTAACGTTGTTATGAGAGAGCAATTTTCTGGTGTTAGTTCTGATGATGCTGCTGCCCATCTAAATAATTTTGTTGAACTATGTGAAATGCAAAAAATATAAGGATATAGATGGTGATATTATAAAACTGAAATTATTTCCTTTCTCCTTGAGAGGAAGAGCTAAAGAATGGTTGCTTTCATTGCCTAGGAATAGTATTGATTCATGGATTAAATGTAAAGATGCTTTTATTGGAAAATACTATCCTCCTGCTAAGATTATTTCTCTAAGAAGTAGCATCATGAATTTTAAACAACTTGATAATGAACATGTTGCTCAAGCTTGGGAAAGAATGAAATCTTTGATAAAGAATTGCCCAACCCATGGACTGACTGCTTGGATGATCACCCAAACCTTTTATGCAGGACTGAATTTTTCTTCAAGAAAGTTATTGGATTCGGCTGCTGGAGGTACTTTTATGTCCATCACCTTGGGGGCTGCAACAAAACTCTTGGATAATATGATGGTGAATTATTCTGAATGGCATACTGAAAGGACACCTCAAGGTAAGAAGGTAAATTCTGTTGACGAAACCTCCTCCTTGAGTGAAAAGATTGATATTATTATGTCTATGCTTGCAAATGGTAAATCCCATGTTGATCCAAATAATGTTCCCTTAGCTTCTTTAGTTGCACAAGAAGAGCATGTTGATGTGAACTTTATTAAAAACAACAATTTCAACAACAATGCCTATAGGAACAATTATGGTAATAACAACTATAAGCCCTATCCTCCTAATAATGGTAATTCTTATGGTAACTCTTATGGTAATTCTTATGGTAAAATGCCTAGTGAGGAAAGGATTCTAGAGATTGAAAAAGCTACTAAAGTTTTTATGCAAAACCAATATGAGCAAAATAAAGTGTTCACTAAAACCACGGAAGAACAATCTAATATGTTGAGAAATATTAGTCATCAAATGGAAAAATTAAATAGGGAGATTTCGGGTCTTCAAGGAAAAATGACTAATGCTGAAACTAGTGTTGATAAAAGTGCTGAAATTTTTAAGAACATGGGAGAATGTGGTTCGGTTTGCTTTGATGATAATAATTTTGATTTTGATAATTGTAATATCTCTGAAGTTATTAAGTTCTTGCAAAAGTTGGCCACAAGTCCTAATGCTAGCTCTCTTAATTTGGCTTTTACTACTCATATTACAAATGCTCTCAGTAAAGCTAGGGAAGATAAATTAAGACTTGAAGCTTCTATCCCTAAGAAGTTAGAAGATGGTTGGGAGCCCATCGTTAAAATGAAAGTATATAAATTTGATTGCAATGCTTTGTGTGACCTTGGTGCAAGTATTTCTGTTATGCCTAAAAAGCTTTATGATATGTTTGATTTGCCACCATTGGAACATTGCTATTTGGATGTTTTTCTTGCTGATAATGCTTTGAAGAAACCTTTGGGGAGAGTTAATGATGTTCCCATTATGGTTAATAATAACCTGGTCCCCGTTGATTTCATTGTCTTGGATATTGAATGCAATCCATCTTGTCCAATTGTGTTGGGAAGGCCTTTTCTTAGAACTATGGGTGCTATTATTGATATGAAAGAAGGTACCATCAAGTACCAATTCCCACTCAAGAAAGGTATGGAACACTTCCCTAGGAAGAGAATGAAGCTACCTTTTGATTCTATTGTTCGTTCAAATTATGGTGTTGATGCTTCATCCCTTGATAATACTTGAGTTTTGCTTTCGGTGCCTAGCTGAAAGGCGTTAAACAAAAGCGCTTATGGGAGACAACCCACTTTTATTTCCTATTATTTTATTTTGTTTGTGTCAAGGACTTGTCCTACCTCTGTAGCAATTCCTTTGTATCTTTATTTTATTACATTGTTGTGTCAAGATAAGCCTCTAGTTGAAAGTTCATGCTAAATTTGGATTCCTGCGCAGAAACAGTTTTCTGCTGTCCACCGTTTAATTCGTAACTCCTCACAGAAAAATCCAAATAATCTGCCCTTTTTTGTGCGTAATCCTCAGATATATATGCAACTTTCATTAGTTTTGAGTTTTCTGATCTGAGCAAGTTAAGTGCCTCGAAAAAATTCGTCTTTACGGACTGTTCTGTTTTTGACAGATTGTGCCATTTATTTTGCAATGCCTCTTTTGCTATTTTGATTGGATCTTTTTATCCTATGAAGTATCAGTGGCTGTAGCTAATGTCTATTAGCATTGGTAGCAATTGTGTTCGTACAGAATATCATAATTTTTCGTGCACTAACCCTCTAATGAAGTTTACCCTAAGTTTGGTGTGGAGGAAGTTTTCAAGGATCAAGAGAGAAGGATGATATAATGTGATCAAGAGGATAGTAAAGCCAAAGCTTGGGGATGGCCCGGTGGTTCATCCCCAACATATTTCAAGAAGACTCAAGCGTCAAAGCTTGGGGATGCCCAAGGCATCCCCTTCTTCATCAACAAACTATCAGGTCCTTTCTAGTGAAACTATATTTTAATTCCGCCACTTCTTATGTGCTTTTCTTGAAGCGTCGGTTTGTTTTTGTTTTTGTTTTTGTTATTTTCATTCTCTGAATAAAATGGATCCTAGCATTCCTTTGTGGGAGAGAGACACGCTCCGCTTTTTCTTATGAATACTCGTATTCTTCACTTATATTTGTTGAGTATTCTTCTATGTTACTTCAATGCTTTCTAGCTCTTGTTTTTCATGCATCTCTTGCTAGATCTGTTAGCTTTATTATATCATACTCTCATATCTCATTGTTTAATTACTTGGAGAGTTTATCTTTTAAATAAGTTGATTGGTGTTTGGTTGAGAACAGAAAATGCTAAATGTGGTAGATGGTATAAAGAAAGATATACAAGCTCTTATGGATTGTTATCTTGCATGTTGTGGTGCTTGGCAATTGTTTTGAGCTCTCAAGTAGATCATGTTTAAGCTTTTACATCATGTAGTTAAAACCTATTAGTGAGGAACTACCGTAAAACTTGCTGAAATTTGGTTTGCATGTTTGGTATCTCTAAGGTCCAGATATTTTCTAGTTAAAGTGTTTGAACAACAAGGAAGACAATGTAGAGTTTTATAATGCTTGCAATATGTTTTTATATACGTCTTGTTGTCATAGTTTATACTTGTGTTTGTTTCAAACAACCTTGCTAGCCAAAGCCTTGTACTGAGAGGGAATGCTTCTCGTGCATCCATAATCCTTGAGCCAAAACCTATGCCATTTGTGTCCACCATACCTACCTACTACATGGTATTTCCTGCCATTCCAAGTAAATACTTCATGTGCTACCTTTTATTCAAAATTTATTATCCCTTATTTGTGTCAATGTTTATTAGCTCATGAGGAAGTATGTGGTGTTACGGATATCAACCTTGTCATTTGCTTTTAAACAGACTTTCACCAACCGGACTAGTGGCATATACACCGCTTATCCATTAACTTTGCAAAAAGAGCTGGCAAATGGGGTGCCCAGTCCCAATTAATTACAACTTTAACCCCTGCATTCTCTTCACATTTTTGCCCTGATCTAATCAGCCAAGCAATGATACTAGTTCTAAACTACATGTGTAAACAAAAGAGAAAAGAGGCATGATCTGCCCTTGGGTAGAAATAACGTCCTTCATGGGAGCCGCTCTTAAGAAAGTCTGGTTGACAAGGGGCGTAGAGTGCCCATTACCATTCGTTGACAACGACAAACACCGCTCAAAACTTACTTTTATGCTCTCTATATGATTTCAAAAACCTATAAAACTAAAAAGCTCTAGCACATGCTTGTATCCCTGCTTCCCTCTGCGAAGGGCCTATCTTTTACTTTATGTTGAGTCAGTTTACCTACTTCTTTCTATCCCCAAAGCAAACACTTGTGTCAACTGTGTGCAACAATTCTTATATGCTTACTTATTGCACTTGTTATATTTCTTTGTGTTGACAACTATCAATATGATATACATGTTCAAAAGTTGAAAGCCAATGCTGAAACTTATATCTTCCTTTGTGTTGCTTCAATGCTCTTTTGCTTAGATAATATTGCTTTATGAGTTAACTCTTATGCAAATCTTTTTGATGCTTGTTTGAAAGTACTATTCATGAAAAGTTTTACTTATATGATGTAGTTGTTTACTCCTTGTCTATTTGTTAGCAAACTATAGATCATTGCCTTGAGTCACTTCATTCATAACATGAGCCTTACATTATATTATGATCAAGATTGTGTTTAAGCATGTCACTTCAGAAATTATTCTTCTTTTATCGTTCTTGCCTACTCGGGACGAGTAGAACTAAGCTTGGGGATGTTGATACGTCTCCAACGTATCTATAATTTCTTATGTTCCATGCTATATTATACCAAGTTATTACATGTTTTATATGCATTTTATATAGTTTTATGCATTTTCTGGGACTAACCTATTAACAAGATGCCACAGTGCCAGTTCCCTGTTTTCTGTTGTTTTTGGTTTCAGAAAAGTAGTTAAGGAAATATTCTCGGAATTGGACGATTTCTTTTCTGAAGTCAGTTTTTCATCGGGAACGTTCCAGAAAGCCGAACACGAGACGAAGTGGGCCACCGAGGCGGCGCCACCACGTGCTCGCGCGGCAGCACCCCTAGCCGCGCGAGGACCAGGTGTGGGCCCCTCGGGGCGCCACCGACTTCGCCCTTTCGCCTACAAATACCCCCCAGACTAAAAACCCTAACACGTTGTTCATATTTTCCTCCACGGGTCCCGAGCCGCCGCCGTCGTCAACACCAATTCGGGAGAGATCAGAACTTCTCCCCGACACCCTGCCGGGAGGGGGAATCGTCACCGGAGGCCTCTACGTCGCCATGACCGCCTCCGGACTGATGCGTGAGTAGTCTACCATTGGAGTACGGGTCCATAGCAGCAGCTAGATGGTTGTCTTCTCCTCTTGTGCTATCATGTTTAGATCTTGTGAGCTGCCTATCATGATCAAGATCACCGTTATGTAATACTTCATGTTGTGTTTGCTGGGATCCGATGAATATTGAGTACTAAAGTTATTGCTTCATAATATATCATGTGTGTGCTATTTAATGATCTTGCATGCTCTCCGTTACTTGTGTATGCTCTGGCCAAGTAGATGCTTGTGACTCCAAGAGGGGGTATTTATGCTCGATAGTAGGTTCATGTCTCTATTAAATCTGGGGTGGTGACAGCTAGCTCTAAGGTTGTAGATGTACTGTTTCTACTAGGGATAAAACAGTAGTACTTTGTCTAAGGATGATGTTACTTACTTACTTTACACACAGTGCTTAAGGCGATAATCTGTTGCATGCAACTTAATACTGAAAGGGGTGCGGACGCTAACCGGAAGGTGGATTATTAGTCATAGATGCGGTTGGAACGGTCTATGTATATTGTTGTAATGCCCGAATGAATCTCACACTAGACATCATAACATTGGTATATGCATTGGTTTGCTCATCATTATTCTATCAATTGCCCAGCTGTAATTTGTTTACCCGCATGAATGTTATTATTATTTATGGAGAGACACCACTAGTGAACTGTGGACCCCGGTCCTTCTCTTTAATCTGATAAACCACAAACTGCAAACCTGTTACTTTCTGCAAACAAACACCTTTCTTCCACACATACGTTTAATCCTTTGTTACAGCAAGCCGGTGAGATTGACAACCTCACCGTTAAGTTGGGGCAAAGTATCTTGATTGTGTTGTGTGCAGGTTCCACGTCACCTACGTCCCAGGAAGCATTTTCTGGCACCTTTGCGTTGCAGATTTTTCTGGCGCCGTTGACACCTCGGAGGAATTCATTATTTCCTACTGGTTCGATAACCTTGGTTTCACAACTGAGGGAAACTTGCTGCTGCACTACTTCATACCTTCCTCTTGGGGTCTCCCAACAACACACCCACCGTGTGCATCAATGATCTAGGGCAAGGGCGCGGTGTGGTCTGGTCGGAACGTGAGGGACGTCCTCGACGCGCACTGGACAGCGAGGACGGTGCTCGGCAGGGAGAGAGAGGGCACGATGAGAAGGTTGGCTGCGCCAGGATGTGGGCAATGATGTCAAACGCCGCAGCACTCATTTGGAAACAAGCTAGCGGACTGTAGTCGTTGGAGGGAGGGATTTAATGGAAAGGATGTTTCCTGACTGCCAGGTGCTCGACAAATTGTCCAGGCCAGAAAAGAAAACGAAAAGAGAGCTAGGGTTGGGCAGGGTCGATTACCAAAACGGCCAGGGGTTGTGAGATGGTTAGGGCATGTCCAAGACAAGGGTTGGGGGGGAGGGGAGTGTGGGTTTTAGATATAGATGATATTAGGGCTGATTAGACTAAGGCACAAAGCAAGGATGGTTTAGCTAATCCTTTGAATCAAAAATTATAAAGCAAGTTGGGTTGGTCAGTAGGGATATAGATTTAGCATTTAATTTAAAAGTTTAGGTCAAAGGGGTTTAATAACAACTATATACAAAAATGGCAAATTGCTATGTTATAAACTAGATATGGTCACCTTAAAATGAAACGCTCAAGACAAGCAACAATTAGTGATCAAATATTTTTGAAAGCTGTAACTAAGGTAATATATGGATAGAAGAGATGATGAGGATCTTGCTAGGTGAGTTGCATTTCCAAATTGAACAAAATAAACTCTAGTTGCCATGCTCTAGAAATGCTAAAAATTAACAGGGGTTAAGATAGCTTTTCATCATTATGATTTACTTGTTTGAAAATATTTTCAAACAAAGATCTTACTATGAAGGAAACATGTTACAAGCATGCAAATCCATCAAACAAAACTCAATGATTCCAATTCAAGCAATACACATTCACTTGATACAAACAAATCTACATGCCACTCAAAGAAATACCTACTCAAGGCAAACATTTTAGGCACAAGTTAAATAGTTGCAACACACACAAAAATGGATAACTAATACAACTTTTAAGATAAAGAAAATATATTTGTGAGGTGGTGACCGACAAGATCATGACAAGATTTTGGGAGAGAGGGTTAAACCACTCCTTGGTGATATTTTCCAAAGATTATTTAATTATGAGTTTTGAAATAAGAATCGCTAAACTCAAACCAACATGGTAAACGATTGGAGAAGATATATGGACTATTTTATTTCTCATAGCATTTACCTCAGAGGTCATATTACAACTAGGAAGAGTTTCCAAGGATGAATAATTAGAGATGTCACCCACACAAAATCAAACCATAACATGGCAAACAGAGCAAACAAGAGCAACACACATCCATTACCAAGACATTTCAAAAAGTTTTTGTTGGTTCAAAATTTTGGGTCTGTTATAATTAACTTTTTCTGCTCTCTTGGGCACTTTCTCCGTAGCTGGAGTTAGCCCTTTTGCCTTAATTTCAGCCTTAAGTTTATCCCACTTAGGCATGGTACTTCTGTAGCCACCAGTCCCCCAATTATGATGATATACCTTTTGCTTGGCATTATCCGCATTCTTTTTCGACCTACCAGTAGCTTCTGCCGATTCCCTGTACGCCTTGAACTCATCCCACTGAGCACGTAACCTCTCTTATGTTCCCTTGAACTCCGGAGTAATGTTCCCGCTCTTGACATATCTCGCCCACAATCTTTTCTTGTGGTTCTGGAATTGTGTGGCCATCTTTTTCAGGATCCACACTTTGACTTTGTCCATTACGGCCGTTGTTTCCTCCTCGGTGTCCATTTTCGGCAGAGTGAAATGTGATATCAGCTTGTCCCAACTAGAATTTTTTAATTCGTTAGAGACAAAACTTATTCCATCGGCTCTTGGCTTATTCCATTCTTGACAGGTGATCGGGATCATGTCCCTAACAAGAACTCCTGCTTCATTAGTAAATGCTATCACGCACTTTTTGGGCTCCAAAGGTTCCCCATCGGCACTGACTACGTCAATCTTCATATGTGTATTCTCGTCCCACTTTTTGGTCGGGCCCCGTAACCTTGAAGTGGAGGTCCAAAAAAATACATTCGTTAAATACATGCTCAATGTGGAGGTCTAACTAGTTATATATATAATGAGCAGAGACTTAAATATTTACATCGCAGGACTTGGTTGAGGGCCCAGCGCTAGCATCGACATCAGTACTTGTTTGCGGGTTGCCTTTGTTCTGTTCTTTTAAGTCATCCCACAACCCATCATAAGCATCTTCATTCAGATATTGTGAGCCGTCATCTACCTGATGATCTTCTCCTTCCGCTATTATGTTCAACATTGCTGCTTCCTGATCATCTCTACCGTTGTGGTCCATAACTTAACTATAAAAATAAAAATAAAAATTAAAAGTAGTAGCAATAACAACAAAGAGCAAGATTGAAAGTTGTAGTAGTAACATCAATTCATTAAAAGTCATAATAATCTATATATCACATCCATAATACATCTCGCTCATCAAAATCGATCTCGAACCGCCGGAAACATGCCGCGGGTGGTGAAACATTGTAAAATTACAGCATATTGTAAAATTACAACATATTGTAAAATATAAATTTCAACTAATCAACTAAATTCTAATCCATCAAAGTAATCAACTAAATTTCACTAAGTCCTAAAACACTAAATTCCTAAAACAATTTCCTAAGACATTAAATTTGCTAAGACACTAAACCACTAGAACAATTTGCTAACAATGAACTAATCAACTAAATCAACTAACCCTAAATAGTAGCTGGATGAACTAAACCTAGCTACATGAACTAACCCTAGCAAGATGAACTAACCCTAGCTAAATCAACTAAATCAACTAACTCACCACGCGAGATTCGTCCGAAGATGTGGACGGAAGAGCTTCGGGAACTGTGGACAAAATAAACTCTAGTTGCCATGCTCTAGAAATGCTAAAAATTAACCGGGGATACGATAGCTTTTCATCATTATAATTTACTTGTTTGAAAATATTTTCAACCAAAGATATTACTAAGAAGGAAACATGTTACAAGCATGCAAAACCATCAAACAAAACTCAATGATTCCAATTCAAGCAATACACATTCACTTGATACAAACAAATCTACATGCCACTCAAAGAAATACCGACTCAAGGCAAACATTTTAGGCACAAGTTAAATAGTTGAAACACACACACAAATGGATAACTAATCCAACTTTTAAGCTAAAGCAAATATATTTGTGAGGTGGTGACTGATAAGATCATGACAAGATTTTGGGAGAGAGGGTTAAACCACTCCTTGGTGATATTTTCCAAAGATTATTTAATTAAGAGTTATGAAATGAGAGTCGCTAAACTCAAACCAACATGGTAAACGATAGGAGAAGATATATGGACTATTTTATTTGTCATAGCATTTACCTCAGAGGTCATATTACAACTAGGAAGAGTTTCCAAGGTTGAATAATTAGAGATGTCACCCACACAAAATCAAACCATAACATGGCAAACAAGAGCAACGCACATCCATTAACAAGACATTTCAAAAAGTTTTTGTTGGTTCAAAATTTTGGGTCTGTTATAATTAACTTTTTCTTCCTTCCAAAATTTGGGACGTTACAATACCATGCGCCAGTAGGAAATTTCCTGCACTCTCGGGCACTTTCTCCGTAGCTGGAGTTAGCCCTTTTGCCTTAATTTCAGCCTTAAGTTTATCCCACTTAGGCATGGCACTCCTGTAGCCACCTGTCCCCAAATTATGATGATATACCTTTTGCTTGGCATTATCCACATTCTTTTTCGACCTAGCAGTAGCTTCTGCCGATTCCCTGTACGCCTTGAACTCATCCCACTGAGCACGTAACCTCTCTTCTGTTCCCTTGAACTCCGGAGTAATGTTCCCGCTCTTGACATATCTCGCCCACAATCTTTTCTTGTGGTTCTGGAATTGTGTGGCCATCTTTTTCAGGATCCACACCTTGACTTTGTCTATCAAGGCCGTTGTTTCCTCCTCGGTGTCCATCTTCGGCAGAGTGAAATGTGATATCAGCTTGTCCCAAATAGAATTTTTTAATTCGTTAGAGACAAAACTTATTCCATCGGCTCTTGGCTTATTCCATTCTCGACAGGTGATTGGGATCATGTCCCTAACAAGAACTCCTGCTTGATTAGTAAATGCTATCACGCTCTTTTTGGGCTCCAAAGGTTCCCCATCGGCACTGACTACGTCAATCTTCATATGTGTATTCTCGTCCCACTTTTTGGTCGGGCCCCATAACCTTGAAGTGGAGGTCTAAAAAAATACATTCGTTAAATATATGCTCAATGTGGAGGTCTAACTAGTGATATATATAATGAGCAGAGACTTAAATATTTACATCGCAGGACTTGGTTGAAGGCCCAGCGCTAGCATCGACATCAGTACTTGTTTGCGGGTTGTCTCTGTTCGGTTCTTCTAACTCATCCCACAACCCATCATAACCATCTTCATTCAGATATTGTAAGCCGTCATCTACCTGATGATCTTCTCCGTCCGCTATTATGTTCAACATTGCTGCTTCCTGATCATCTCTACCGTTGTGGTCCATAACTTAACTATAAATAATAAAGATTAAAAGTAGTAGCAATAACAACAAAGAGCAAGATTGAAAGTAGTAGTAGTAACATCAATTCATTACAAGTCATAATAATATATATATATCACATCCATAATACATCTCGCTCATCAAAATCGATCTCGAACCGCCGGAAACATGCCGCAGGTGGTGAAACATTGTAAAATTACAGCATATTGTAAAATTACAGCATATTGTAAAATATAAATTTCAACTAATCAACTAAATTCTAATCCATCAAAGTAAACAACTAAATTTCACTAAGTCCTAAAACACTTAATTCCTACAACAATTTCCTAAGACGTTAAATTTGCTAAGACACTAAACCACTAGAACAATTTGCTAACAATGAACTAATCAACTAAATCAACTAACCCTAAGTAGTAGCTAGATGAACTAACCCTAGCTAGATGAAATAACCCTAGCAAGATGAACTAACCCTAGCTGAATCAACTAAATCAACTAACTCACCACGCGAGATTCGGCCGGAGATGTGGACGGAAGAGCTTCAGGAACTATGGACAAAATAAACTCGAGTTGCCATGCTCTAGAAATGCAAAAAAAATAATCAGGGTTAAGATAGCTTTTCATCATTATAATTTACTTGTTTGAAAATATTTTCAACCAAAGATCTTACCAAGGAGGAAACATGTTACAAGCATGCAAAACCATCAAACAAAACTCAATGATTCCAATTCAAGCAATACACATTCACTTGATACAAACAAATCTACATGCCACTCAAAGAAATACCTACTCAAAGAAACACACACACAAATGGATAACTAATCCAACTTTTAAGATAAAGCAAATATATTTGTGAGGTGGTGACCGATAAGATCATGACAAGATTTTCGGAGAGAGGGTTAAACCACTCCTTTGTGATATTTTCCAAAGATTATTTAATTAAGAGTTATGAAATAAGAGTCGGTAAACTCAAACCAACATGGTAAACGATAGGAGAAGATATATGGACTATTTGATTTGTCATAGCATTTACCTCAGAGGTCATATTACAACTAGGAAGAGTTTCCAAGGTTGAATAATTAGAGATGTCACCGACACAAAATCAAACCATAACATGGCAAACAAAGAAAACAAGAGCAACACACATCCATTAACAAGACATTTCAAAAAGTTTTTGTTGGTTTGAAATTTTGGGTCATTTATAATTAACTGTTTCTTCCTTCCAAAATTTGGAACGTTACAGACGTTCCCCCCTTAAAAGAATATTGTCCCGAGATTCCTAAGTGGGTACTAAGAGAGTGCAAGGATAGGGGGATTGATGATACTTCATTCTTCGAGGTTGTTGCTTCCCAACTTAGATTTCCTTGTCAATAAGGCGCCTGATTTCATCTGGAAGACATTGGTCTCAGATGAAGGGGTTGTCATGTAGGTCATCGCTGATCCTTGCTCGTGTCGGGTTGACACCAGATACTCCAGAGTTGGGGCACAAAGAACAATTTGTCAAACTCCCTAAGAAAGTTAGCATATGTCTTCCATCCTTAAAAAGGGGCCTTGAAGGGTTGATGTTGATGGTAAAAGTTGATGTCGGCTTCAAGGTGTAGTTGGTCTTGAGTATCATGACGATCTTCATCTTGGTCGTAGTTCCTCAGTGCTTGGGGTTGATGTAGACACTTGTACTGTTGTTACCACCTCGAGGCGTTATAAGTTAAACACACGCTGACAGTTTTTCAAGCCTCACAGGGGTGTCAGGTCTGTAGACTTGACTCTCTCCGGCTTTCCTAATAAGTCAAATGGTGATACGATCTACTAAAGGCGTCTAAACATACTTGGCGGTAGGTGATGTCAGCTGCAACCGTCTTCAGGCGTTTCATTGTTCTTGACGTCTTGCTGGATATGATGCCTTCTATTGTGTCCATCTTTGGTTTAGCAGACGAAATAAGTTGATGAAGTCTTCCTTCGTTGTTGGACTTCATGACACTCGCACTAGCCTTGGTTGTATCTAAGTTAGCGAAAAAGGTTTAGTGAAGGTACTTTAATTCTTGCTATTCGTCTCTAGTCGGGGCAAGTTGAGTTAATAAGGTTGGTGCACAAAAAGGCACTGATGAACCTAACTTCATGGTACATCTTCATGTAGATCAGCTTCAGTGCTGGTTGTCTTCGTTGTTGCTGACGTCGATCTTCTTTGTGTGTCACGGCTTGAGGCCTTCACAAAATCTTCAGGAAGTAGTGGCTCTTACTGATCTTTGAGTCTTTCGTGTTGCCATTAGTAACTGAGACTTCCGTTGGCACCTCTTTTCTTGTCTCGGTTTGTAGGTCTCGAGGGGGTTAGTTAGTAACAGGACAATTGGTGTTAGATGTTACTCTAAAGTTAGATATGTTAAGTTAGTGGTGGTATACTCGTAATTCGAAAAGTTAATTAAACTAGGCAAGGCTCGTCACATCACGGGGATGGGCTTTCTCCGGATGGTCTTCTGTATCATGTGTAGTTGATAGCTCTCACATGTCAAAGTTTAGATCGGAGGCAAAACATTTTAGAGAGGTTTTCTAAGCAAGTTTTGAAATGCATCACGATGTATCTAACGCTTAAAGGGCCAAAAAGGTATTTTGTGTAGAGGCAAAAAGATGTTTAAACAAACAAGGAAGTATGTGCCTAATATGCGTTGCTGATAGGGCGTTCTTGTGAAACATATAAGAAAAAAAACACACCAACAACAAGCACACAAACAAGACACACAGGCAAAAAGCATACCAGCAGAAGAGCACACAAGACACCTATAATACCAAAAGGGTACTAAGCAATTGGGATAGTCGGGTAGTCCAACCAAGTTTCATATCCTAGATTTCCTATGGGTGTTGGTCAATTCTACTTGTTGGAGTCTTCATTTCCTCTCTTGGGGCTCCTGCTAGAAAGCTTGAGACCGACGAGGTTGCAACTGGAGTAACATTGTTGGAGTTGAAGTCTTGACAGTGAGATGGCTTCGGCAAATGGGGTTGCATAGTAGTTGTGGTCTTCATATAAACAATCACCTTGATGTCGTATGTGGAGGTCCTGAGGTTGGACTTCTTCTTCTGTGTGCTCACTAATTAGGTCTCACTTGGGTTCATCGTCAAGTCTAAACAAGTTTTGAATAGGGACAAAAGAGTAGAGAAAACTCCTTTTGAAACACTTGAAATTAGAGAGGTAAGATCAAGATATTTTTGAGATTAGGTGAGGAGTGAAAGCCATACTAGACTCTCCAAGATAAAAATAGATTTTGTGAAAATAGGGTTTTAGCAAAAATATTTTCTTTCCTAAGCTAACGACAATGTTAACTAAGGTCTCCTAAGGTCAACGATGGCTCTGATACCAAATCTGTAAGGACCCCTCAGACTACAAGTCCGAGATGTCCACGTTATGTAAACAGATCACGATCCCAATGATCAGTGCATCGCGATCACATAACCAATTGGTATACAAAGTAGCATCATTCAAACGTACATACAAGTATTACACAAATAAATAGTGGTCACATGACCAAGTCTGCAATTATCTCACACAGGACGGAATTAACTATGACATAGCGGAAGCTTGCGGCTAGCGTCGGCCCACGTCACAACTAGACGCATTCCCACAGAGCAGTTGACCGGTGACACTCAGTTGGCGTAGTCGTCGGCGTACTCCACCTCCTCGTCGTACATCTCCTCGTTGTAATCTGGACATTTGAATATCCAGGGACACAGCCATATCAGTACATTTACGTACTCGCAAACGACTTCTAGGGCTTAAGTTTTTCATGGTAATTTAATAAAAACGTTTTCGAAAACTGGGGTGGCTGCTATATAAGACTATAGGGCTTAGTTTTTGCAAACGATGCTTTTGGATATAGAGATACGATATCTCAATATCTTTGTTGAACAAAACATTTAGAGATAGAATTCTCTTTCATAGATATAGCATGTACCATATCTATGTTTTGAAAACACCTTTGTAAAACAAAGCTTTTCTTTTAAAAACACTAGGATGGGGATACCCCTTTTTCCTTCCTTGAGATCAGACTGATTGCCTCTCCGAGACCAACCATCTTCTCCCAACTCCGTACCTCCCATGTACCTCCTTGATTCACCCAAAACACTTTCCTTGAAAAACAACTTCTTTCCCCACACGCCCAGTGTGGCCTTTACAACCGTCCTTTGACCACGGACACGGCTATTCGAATAGATGTACACTCTGCAGAGGTTGCACACTTTACCCACATCAAACGGTCATTCCGCCGTGTCTGCCACGGTCCGCCATACGGAAGTATGCGGGGGTTCGGATAACCAGATCAAAGCTTTTCACTATGTCCACCCTAGTGTAGAGCATCCCCTTGAGTGGGCTTGCCCCTCCCCGGCACCCTATGAGCTGGCCATCCTATCAATCCGGTCTCTCTAGGCTGCACAGCGCCATGATAGGAGACCCACTGTTGCACCCGGAGGTACTCGCATTTCCCTCACTTAGAATGTCCCCATGCCTGGAGACACTTCCCGTCGGTTCAGGGGCCAAAGCCACCCCCTACAGCCAATTGGGGTACTCCATACTAAAATGAACAAGTTTCCGGCTAAGCCCTACCCATGTCAGGTAACGTGGTTGTACGGATTAATTGTTCGGGCGGCAGCAGGGACTTCGAAAATAAACCTCCATCTCCGACTGCTCCCAGCAGCTCGGGTTTTTGCAAACATCTCCGAATGCTTCCAGCATCTCGGGTTTTCATAAAACATCTTCGAATGCTCCCAACATCTCGGGTTTTCATAAAACATTTCTTGCTCGCCGATTGCTCCTAGCAACTCGGGTTTTCTCTGAAAACATTTTATCAAGCCAGGCTCCCATCCTATAGTTTTGAGATAAGAGTATAAAGATATACTACTAGAAAATATAATTTTATTGATAGCGCCTTCAGTAGAAGGCTTCTCAAGTAAATTTATTTTTATAAAACCTATTATATACTAGTAGATATCTTTGGCCAAACAATATTTTATAAAATAGTTTTTGGGTGGCAAAATGCCGCAGAAGAAATAAAACACGCATTATTTTATTTTGAAAACAAAACATGCTTTGCAAAAATAATAGGATTTCATGTTGGGTTACGGGTGGAAATACAAAAAAATTCCTAACAAGCGTAACACCTTAACCCCAAGAATCGAACTAAGTAGTAATGCGGTGACGATAATGGTATCGGTCACATACCTCTTAAAGACCGATCGCGGGGATTACACCCCCGCACAGGTGTTGACGATGAAGACGTGCGTAGCCGACCTCAAGGTCGCGGAAGAACTTGGTGCAACGACCCGGCACCTCAAGTGTGGTGCCGCCGAGTTTCGTACACGTACGGTGGATGATGAAAACCTTCTAGAACTCCGATCCAGCAGAACCACGGAAGTAGATCTGTTAGATCGTATCTGAAGCAGCATGACGGCGTGCGTATGGTGGAGAATATCTCTCCCTCGCGCAGCTCTTCGAGGAACCACGTGGAAGGGATAGAGACGAGAGAGAGAGAGAGCAAATTCCAAAGGGAGTTTTGGGACAAGGAAAAGGGGAGGGGTGCCCCTCCTTTTATAGAAGGGAGATGGGAAGAGATAAGGCAAGGGGGGAGGGGCTAGCTGCCGGCCCTGGGGTGGGCCAGGGGGTTCGGCCGAACCCCCAACCCTAACCCTAGGTCGGTTGGGGCTCCACCTTCCCTGGGGGGCAAGTTGGCCCCCTCTTGGGCCTCCTTTCCTCTCCTTTTGGCCCATTTAGAGGGCCTTTATATTAAATACGAATTTAATCATATTAAATCCATTTAAACAATATTAATTCACTAATTAACATTTATTTAACTTATTTAACATATTTATATCACATATAAATATCACCTCTCTTCCAGAACTCTTCCGAAACCCTCCGAACTACCTTCGGGTATCCGATACAACTTCGGAATCTCTCCGGAACATATTCCGATGATCTCTAAATTATTCTCCACTAACTCCGGACATCTAAACCATCTTATAATTCATCGACCCCTTAAGTGTATTACCCTACGGTCCGAGAACACTCCAGACATCACCGAGACTATCACCGGTGAATGATCAGCAGGGGAACCTGGATGTCCATACTGACCCCTGTACGTTCACGAAGATCTTTTGTCGTTGAACCGTGAACTTTGATAATGAATACCCTATTCCTTTGTTCCTTAGATACAAACTCCGTCAGAGATCTGATCGTTGATATCACAATACCGGGGTTCAATCTCATTACCGACATATGCTTCTTTACTCGTTCTCGTGATTTTACACCTCCGGTGACCTAGTCACTTGTTGCGCAGCGTTGGATGTAAACTCACCGAGTGGGCCCATAGTATCATTCCTTTCACGCGGATGAACAAATCCAGATCTTGATGCATACGTCTCAACATACCCCGTCGAATGCCCAACAATTACCATTCTCAATGCTGCATAACTAAGCATCTTTTGGTGCCATCAAAGCATTCTCCGGGAGTAGTGATTAAGTATCATCTCACGGTCTAAGGATTTAGGTTTCAACGTTTCCTATCAATGCAACTTGAACATCGTGTCACGATCTCGTTGCAATGCTAATCTTTGGGTAAGTCCATCACAGCATTCACCTAATGGTGTGACCACATTTACCAACCGACATAAATGTCCATGATCTAAATCAAGATCATCAGTTGCGTAATGAACTAGCATTAATAAAGGCTTACTAGGGACATTGGTTTGGTTAAATACCACACCTGTATTAATGATTCCTATTAACACAGTTATAGCATGATATAACCCTATTATAAACTTAATGAAATATGTCTATAATCAATATATTATTCGCCTCTAGAGCATATTTCCAACAGTCTCCTACTTGCACTAGAGTCCAAATAATCCAGCTGCATTTAATGCTAATCATAACGTCATATCTGCCATCTGAACCACTTATGATCATGCTTACTCGTGAGAGAGGTTGTCACATCAATCTGCACAACTCAGATCTTTTAATGTCTTTTGCTATCTGCTAATGTCACCTAGTTTGACATAGCTTCATTATCAAATAATGAGTTTCAAGTATGTTTTCTAGAAGAGTGAGACTTCCGTATTGCAGTGTTACAACATTGACCTCATTGTCATACAACTTGACTTGAATGGTCGTGCACACTTTTAAATACGCACTCAGCTGGAAGTCGAATTCTCAGCTCCATAACATTTTACCTGCTACTTCTAAAGTAGTTATTCTATATTCGTGTAATGTAATTATCAGTGCACTTCGTGCAACTGAGATATCCACCCTATCAATCAATTTTCTATGCTTCTAATTTTGCTGGAATTTTTTTAACTTCTATAAGTTATCTTGCATCTCATGTCACGTTCACTAAACACTAATTGGGAAAGGGTCATCAGTGGCGCACCAAATAGGGCATTCTGTGGCGCACCCAGGAAAATGGGGGGTGCGCCACAGAATTCTCGCCACTAAATTGTCATTCTGTGGCGCACCTGTCCGGTGTGCCACAGAATATTATCAGTGGCGCACTCTTAATCCGTGCGCCACAGAATTGCATGCGCCACTGAAATAAATTCCATGTGCCACAGAAAAATTTACAGAAATTTTCGATTTATTTTTCCTGCTTTACAAATATAGGTATATATACAGATATATTAACGAAAATACAAAGAAGTCTTATTACTACAATTAGTAGAGAAGTCTTATTATTACAATTAGTAGAGAAGTATTATTATTACAATTAGTAGAGAAGTCTTATTATTACAAAGTAGCTAGAACCTAAACAAGATAGAAGCTAAGCTATAACAAGTCGCACAAGTAAACTACTCGTCGTCGGAGCTAGTGTTATAGAAGAAGTCGGACCACCTGTCATCATCGGTGTCCCAGTGATCCTTGGCCTCTCTCTGGGCGGCCTCCCGACGGCGGCGCCGGTCTGCCCTCCTTTGCTCTCTTCGGTTCCTGAAAAATTCCAACTCGTCGGCGACGTCGCCCGGGAAGTCCTCCCTCCACCGGCGCATCAGCTCCTCGTCGTGCTGGGCGGTGGCGATCCGGCGCTGCACCTGGCGGTGGCGGTGACGATCTTCGTCGGTGAGAAGGGCTGGCCGTGGCGCGAGGAACTCCGCCTCCACGATGTCGTGGCAGTCCGGGAAGTTTAGCTCGCTCCGCGGGCGCCGAAAACGCCACGCGACCGCGTCGTACGCGCGCGCTGCCTACTCCGGCGTGGCGTACGTCCCGAGCGTCTGCTGAAATCCGCCGACGCGGATTTCAGCGTAGTAGGTGCCGTTGGGCCGCTCCCGAAAACCGCGGAAGCCGGACGACCCGCGGCGGCGCGGCGGCATCGTCTACATGCACAAAAAGAGGTTAAGCGGTTAGTAAAGCACATTAAACTTGCTTAATGGTGACATGTAAATAGAAATTCTAAATGAAGACTTATATTATAGACAACACAAGATTCAAAAAATATATGAGGCAGGAGACTTATATTAGCTAGAGACAAAACAAGATTCAAAAAATTTATGCCTCATACTTGGAAACACACATGGAATCCTGATAACCTTGTTGAACCAAGTAGGAGGCACACAACTTATATGTGTGCATGATACAAGGTTCAACAAACTATCAGGATATCATATAGTGCGCCACATTATTTTAATCATCGACATATCAAAAGATGGTAAAATGCAAGTTAAAAAACACTCAACAAAAACAACAAGCAAGGCCTCATATGGAATTGCTTCAGGGACGGTGTTAGCGAACAACGTGGAATGAACACTGCATATATGTTCAGACAACATGGTTCACTCACACCTCCCTGAAGATGTAATGTGGAACCATCTAATCATCGGCCAAAAGTAGTCATCTTAGACTGAAAATCTAATAAACAAATTTTACAAATGAAATAGCTAGGGTCAACTAAAAATCTTGCCTCATACTTAGACTGGAAACACAAATGGTCCGAGATGGCGTTAGTGAGAGCTAGTGGGATGCAGAAAATGTGTATTCGTGCACATCACAGGTCGCATTCCACTGGCCCTCACTAACGCCACCTCTGGATCTCACGGTGTCACATCATTTTAATCATCGGCATATCAAAAGATGGTCAAATGCAAGTTAGAAATCACTCAACAAAAACAAGCAAGGCCTCATAATTAGAAGTGACACATGCTTCAGGGATGGAGCTAGTGAGCCAGGTAGGATGCACGAGATCTATGCACTCATGCATATCACAAGGCTCACTAGCCCCACCCCTGGAACCCACTGTGTCATAACATTTTAATCATCGACATATGAAAAGATGGTAAATAGTACAGAAGGTAAAATGCAAATTAAAAATCACTAAACAAAAACAAGCAAGGCCTCATATGGAATTGATCATGCATAGCTGAGTTCACAAATTTAATTGCATAGTTGAGTTCAGGACTAGGAAGTTAAGTTGATGTAAATAAGCATTTTAGACATGCTTGTTGATGAATAACCAACTAATTTAATTGCATATATAACATGATAAGAAAAGTTGGACAACCATGACCATATGCAAAGAACATATGCAGTCCATAACATTATGACCATATAGCTCAACTGTTGGCGCAGCATCTCGCTGTCGTCTTTCTTCACAAATGCATGCTACTCAACAAGATAGCAAGATTAGTGCTAACATCAACTTGGACAAAACATGATAAGAAAAGTTGCTACCATAAGGGACAGCCATGACCATATAGCAATAAACATGAACAAGAAAAAAATCTAAGAAAAAATCATGTTCAGTTTGCTTCATCCATCACAGAGAAATTTCAGCAAACACCTTAGGTGCGCTGGTTCGGTACGGGTGGGAGGAGGGGGAGAGGGGAAGCACCTCGGGGAGGGGAGGGAGGGGAGGTCGGGGCGGCCGTGTAGTGGTCGTCGCCGGTGTCTCGGAGGGAGGGGAGGTGCGAGGCCGGTGTCTTCTTCGTCGGCGGCGGCTCGGGGTCGCGGGCAGGGTTGCCAAGCGTGTGGGCGCGCGCGGCACAGGGTTGGACGAGGGCCGGGCGGAGGCGAGGTCACCGGTGACGGTGAGTTCGCGCAGGGGGCGGCCGTTGGCGCAGGGGGCGGCCGGTGGCGGCGGTTGGTGGCGGTGGTTGGCGCGGTGGCGAGTTGCGGCAGGGTTGCGCGGGCGAGGGAGATGCGAACTGGAAGAAGAGGCAGGCGTGGGGGCGGGCCCACATGTAAGTGGGTGCAAAGCAATTCTGCGGCGCATCCCTGGCCATGCGCCACAGAATGTCTGATTTCTGTTGCGCATGTGTAAGGATGCGCCACAGAATGTCTGCTTTTCTGTGGCGCATGGGTCTGGTGCGCCACTGAATTGGCCTCGGATTTTGAAAATCATACTGGGTCGTGGGGTCCACATGTATTTTGTGGCGCATGCTCTGGGTGCGCCACAAAAAAGAGAATTCTATGGCGCATGGGCATGTAATGCGCCACAGATATCTGTGGCGCACAATTGGGGATGCGCCACTAAACAAATTCTGTGGCGCATGGGCTGTTTGGTGCGCCACAGAATACCCCATTACCTATAAGCCTTTTCCTAGTAGTGAAACTTTTAGAAACAAGTCCTTGGCTCTTCCAAAACCAGCAGGACACACTTAAATTTTGTTCAGCGATTCTCCAATCGTCTGAGTACCTGTTCTTCTTACAAGAACTCGGGTTACAACACGTCATTTATGCACACAAAGTGACCTTTAGATGACGTATGGACGTGGCACATCTATCAATCACAATTGTATGTTGAGATTCCAATCTCATACGTGCCTAATAATTAAAAAAGCTCTTTCTTCAAATTATTCGATTATGTACAAATCAGAATTGGCTTTTAAAATGACTTAACATGTTGCTTAAATATACAGCTCTATCTCTATAGCTCTAAATAATTTAAAAAATAACACAACTTCATTTTATTCATTAATAACTATTAATACCAACTACGCCATTCAAGACATGTCAAATACATACCAGAATGTCGATTTGCTCCCACTCAAAAATGTCTGTCACATATGAGTCTTTTGAGCGTAAATAGCTCCCACTCAAAATGTGTCCTCTACACATAATGTCTAGAGACTATTCTGTTTAACTCCCACTCAGTTTATTGCAAATAACATGTCTTCTCTATATATTGGACATTTCCAACAACCATTTAATCATTTATTAAATATGAGAATTCCAATTACGAGATACAAGTATTCACAAAATTTTCCTGTTGTACCAATTACAACTATTCTTAAATGATTACGAAGTCACAATTTTGTCAATTCTTAGGATTGTACTACTAGTACATTACCTAACGGATTTTGAGCATTACTACTAAGCATAGTCAACTTGTTTGAATTTGCATAAACAATTTATGTCAAACTATGCTCCTATATGCTTCATTTAAAGTTTCATGTTTTCCCTTTTAATCTCATATTAATCAGGAGAATTGAGTAACAATTTTACTTCAATCAAGATTAAGTCAATCACTTCGAAATCTCAATTATAACTTTAATTTAGGTTTCACTGACACTCAGTTTAATTCTCATTCCTTTTAGGTGTACCATCATTTCCTCGTAGTTTATAGGCATGTCGTGTTCAAATAACATGACAATCAAATCATGACACAAAATCTATGACTATGTAGAATGTGTCCTTGATTCCCATTTTTTATCCAGCTGAAATGGAGAATTTAATATGATCAAATATCATTATTTGTATTTTCTCCTAATGTAGAAATACGTACCGAAACAAATTCCATTGCGCCACTCTATCATTATCAAGTTCAAATAACTTTTAAATAAGCTTATATCCATTTCCATGATTTTCTTACCGGGGTACATTTCCTCGATGTCATGCCAAATCTCCAGCAATACAAATTTGCAATTTTTGATTTGTCGGAATATAGCCTCCGAAGAAGCTAAGAGAGAGTATCGAACACTGAGTGCCTTAGAGTGCTGCCTCTGTCCTCACGAGGCTCGACGAAGGAGATGAACACACTACAGAGATGGACACTTTGTTTACCCAGGTTCAGGCCACCGCGGAGGTGAATGCCCTACTCCTGCTTGGTTGTATTGATCGGTAGAACACAGAGAGCTACAATGGTGAATGCCTAGAGTTTCTAGGGTTTGAGTGTACAATGTCCGAACCCTTAGCCCGGCCGGCGGCTACCCCCTTTTATAGGCGGCTGGGAGCCTTCGTCTTCGGATTCCATGGCGGGACGCTCCCACATGATTCCAAGAGAGGCCCTGCTCCTCTGCAAATGCTTTGGCAAAGGCGGCCAACCAAGTCAGATCCACGGCCCTGCGCTGCTGCGCGGCCGTTGTCTTCTTCCCCCTGCAACCTCAGTCGCCGCTCCTTTGGCGCAGAGCCAGACGTCCTCGGTAAAGAGGAAAAGCGAGGCCAAAGGAAGGACAATGGTGGCGGACGGCCCCGTCTTGCACCGAAATAGTAAGTCTTCGGGGCACGTCCATGGTGGCTGGTTTGGTCTCCCCATTTTCTCACCAAAGAGGTAAGCTTTCGGAGGCTGCCATCCTGTCCCAAGGGCGAAGACCAGTATCTGGGGGAGGCCCTGCCGTCCCACTGTAGCACGTGACGCGGGTTGCGGCAGGCTTCCCGATGGCCTGACGTACGCTCCCCTCGGGGGGACCCTCGTGAGGCAGGACCTCCTAAAGCATCTGTCCTTGATGCGGGTGAGACTACCCTCCTGAGGCTCCCGGCCTACAACACGCCTATGGTCCTCGTGTGCCCCCAGTCTGCGAGGTGGGCCCATGAAGCCTCTCACCCTCCGAGGAAAAATGGGCTGCCATACCCCGGCCGGGATCGGTTGGGCCGACAGTAGCCCCCGGGTCCGCGGTGAGCGCGGCCCACTTGTGGAGGAGGAACGCCGCGGGGCCAAAATAGTAATTTTCCGGAGGAGGGCGTGATGACGAAGGCTTTGACAGGTCGCAAGAGACGGTCGGTCTTCCCTCTGACGTGGCGACGACGTGCGGGGAATCGTGGTGATGATGGCAAGGAATCGTGGTGGCGACCGTAACGTCCCATCCGCAGCTGACGAGGTTATACCAAACGGGTACCCTTCGTGTGGGTACCTGGTGCACGTGATGACTAAAACCCAATTGTCAATAGACTGACGAAGCCCATCACGGAAGGCCCAAAGCGAAGATTGCTTTCCAAGTTAGGCATAGTCGGTTATAGTTTCCGTATCTGTAATCCTAGTCGGTTACATACCCGAGACCTAGCCCCCCATATAAGGGCTAGGAGGGCAGCCGATCAAGGACACGCTCATCCAGAACCACCAAACCCCAGCGAGATCAACATCTCGCTGGACATTGTAATCGCCGCATATTCCACAATCAATACAGACAGGTAGGAAGTAGGGGGTGTTACCTCAGTCGAGGGCCCTGAACCTGGGTAACTCCCGCTTGTCAGCCGACGAATCTACTAACACTATGCGTTCTCTACCACATAACTCTAACCCTAGGCTATCAGTCGAAGGTATTGATGGGGACACCCCTCGTCAATTGGCGCCGTCTGTTGGAATTGATAGTGTTGGACCCATGGATTCATCGGTTTTAGCTTCAAACGGCAACTCGCCGACAGCATCTGCAAACGGCCACACGCCGGCAATTTCGACTGGCGCCGAATCAGCAGGCGAACACTCGCCAACTTTGCAAGCAACCTCGCCAAGGAGGATCAAGCCACACTCGCCAAGCGCACAAGAAATCTTCTCTAGTCTCGACTCAGGTTTTGATCTAACTATCGGAGAACATAACATTTTCGTCGATAAGTTTGGTGTGCAGGACTTGAACGAGTCGATCGCGACTGAGGTAAACAAGGCGCAGTCGAGTACGATCACATCTTCAGCAAACAAAGAAGCTACCTCATCACAGATCGACTCGATCCCACCGCCCGAGTCCCCAATCTCCTCCATGTCGACACAAGAGTTTAACAAACTCATGGCAGAAGAGTTTCCAGATGATGAGGGCCAGTCCACCAATCAGGGCAAGGCAGTCGAAGAACCATCTACTGAGGCTACATCACCAAACAGCATGGGAGCAACTCAATCACAGATCAACTCGATCTTGACGATCGGATCTCCAATCGACTCCATGACAACCCGAGAATTCAACGATCTCGTGGCGCAGAGCAGCTAGAGGATGAGGTACAGTCTGACTTTCAAGTCAACACAGTCGAATATATCACCCCACTCGACACTGCACACAATCATATACAACCAGAGCATGCGGAGAACAGCATCTACCTCACCGACTTCACCGGGCCAGAGATCCAAGCGGATCATGATTACTTCTCCGACTACGAAGATCATCCTGAGCCAGCACTCGAGACATACATCAATATCGACGCTCGGATCGGCAAAAGCAATAACTCCGACATAAGCTTGGACGATGAAGCACAAACACATGCCCTCTGATCACACCACAGCAAGTTTACGTCGCGTTTAGTGCAGAAACCTCGGCGGCTGCTGCCAATCTAAGGCCTACAGAATTTCCCTGTGAAGTTACGTTGCCAGATGGTGTAACAAAGTTAAACATCACGGCGGAGATGGCAGTGAAAGTGGACAAAATCATCACAGACTGCACGATGATGCCAGCGGATGCAACCAATGATGAGATTATGACATATAACTATTTCAACTGGCAAGAAACAATGCGACTGAAGCAGTATCGAGCAACACTCGAAGAACGAAGGAGGCAAGCCAGCATCTCGAGTGCGCGAAGTAGGCAGCTGTCTCTCAGCTCTACGGGTGCAACTGAACAGAGGCGCCGATATAGGTTGTCAAATATACCAGAAGGCGAAAGATCAGAAATCATTCGCAACCTTGAGAACTCGTTCCTCACATTGGATACGGAAGGCATCCTAGCGCCTAAAACACCCAAAGGCGCCCTGATATCAATTGGAGCATACCTCAAGGCAACAGCACCTCCATCAGACGATCCAGCCACAGAGCTACATCACCAACAGCTCAAAGCACTCGCATTAGCAGCAAAAGGACTCCAGTCGGGGAGCAGTAGGAGACGTAGCAGGAGTCGCTCGCGGCATGCATCACGAGACCGCGTACCGTGAGAGCCTCATAGTCAATGGTTGCGCCGTTACCAAGGAGGAGCTTGAGAGTCGACTCTGAGCCGCGTACCGTGAGAGCTCGAGCATATGCAGCCATAGTGGCAGAGTCTGGGCCAAGCACATCCGCAAACCCTTGCGCAGACGAAGGAACTTCACTCAACGGCAGTACTTCCCGGAAGACAGCACCAAGAGTACTTGTCGAGGTGGCCAAGACATCCTTCATGTGTGCTGCGGCGGCGCTCAATTCCTCGACGGCTTGTTGAAACGACAAATCGTCACTTGATACAGTCGCAGACGTGGGAAGGCTGGCGGTACCTTTATTAAAAAAAACGCAAAAACGAGCATATCAGGTATTAGCAAAAGAAGAAAACAGAAACTCACAAGCAACACAGTTAGGTTTACCAACCTTCCATCACACGGGCAAGATTGGACACTCGATTGGCGCATTCCTTCTCGTGTAGAGTAGCCGAGGCTAAAGCCTTATCCAGCTCCTTCTTCGATTGATTTTGCTGCTCAGCAAATTGCGCCTCCAAATCTTTTAGCCGCTGCTATAGGTTAGCTGCTCGTGTCTCAGCCACGCTCTTGTCGCCTAAGATAAAAGGCAAATTAGCTCAGTCATAAGGTTGTAAACAAGGAAGCATAATTTTCAAACAGAGACTAGCAAAACTTACGATTGATCCGCTCCAAGCTCGAGCGAAGAGAATCCCTTTCTTCCTCCATCTAGACATAAGCCTTGCCAGCAGCAATGAGGTTGCAGAAGACAGTCTACATAAGCAAAGTCGAAACATGTAAGCCCAATCAAAGAATGCGCTAAGAACAACGCAAAAGAACTTACGTGCTCAGTCCAGGAAGAAGCCTTGGAAGCAGAAGGGCCTGCAGCTATAAGAGGAGAAGGAGCCTTGTCACCCACATCAGTTGCGTCAACTGCAAGAACGGTTTCGGCAGTATTCATATCAGCGTGGGGCGACAGGGCAGTCGCGTACTCTACAGCTGGGGGAGAATGTCGCTGCCCATGGCTCGGGCTAAAGCAACGCATCAAAACACATAAGAACATTGCGAACAAAGGCAGTTCAAATTCATTGGGCTGAGCGTACATGCAATAGCTCATAACTGTGCTAATCCTCATCTGAGTCCGGTTCAGAGGCAAGGCGCGGGCCTCCAAAATGCAAAAGCTTATGCGCGGCCAAGGGAGGGCACTGAGCCAAAGGAGAAACAGTGAGAGGAGCACTTTGAGCAGATGGCGAGTTGCCCGAGTCCTCCTCGTCCTTCTCCTCTGCACCTCCCGAGTGGGCATCGGAGACAGCTGCAATAAATCTACGACGACGTTTCAGCGGAGGATCGGCAGCAGTTGCATCCTCCTGCTGACCCTGGTTCACCTCTTCCCCCTCAACTTCCTCTGAAGCAGAAGAATTAGCCGAAGGGAGTGAGGAAGCAGACGCCTTCTTTCCCTCATCCAGCAGAGCCGCTTCTTTGGCAGGGCCAGACTCAGGAAGAGGAGGAAGAGAAGCGGCTGTCGAGTGCCCCTGTTCATACAACGGAGTACTCAGAAGATGTGTACACTAACAAAACAACAAGAAGACGAAAACTTGAAAATACAGTTGGCCCCCGCATAATTACCTCAGGAAGAGCATGCTCTAAGTCATAAGGAGCAACAGACAAGTTGAAGTTGATAATTTGGTTGGCCTTGATTTTGGTGACATATTTCACATGAGAATCCAGCTCATTGGGCGACAACTCCACATCGCTCATCCTTGTAGCGTCGAGTGGGCCTTCATATCACCACATGGGATGGGCCTGCAGTGGCCACACTCGGCGCTTGACGAAGGTGCTTATCAACTGAACACCAGTAACGGTGCCTAGCAGTTCGCTAACCTTGACAATAAGGCGCACATCCTCCTTCTTCTCTTCAGTCGAGAGGGCGTGCTCCCATGCCCTCATCTTCAGCAAAGACTTCCCAGTCGAAAACGCTGAGCGAATGTCTTGATCGACTAGGACGTAGAACCACTTGCTCCTCCAGCCTTGGGCAGAGTCGACTGCCTTGAGGTTGAAGTAGTGGCAGTCGCTCCGCACCTGGACTCTAAACCCACCGATAGGGCATGGACGTCCGTCGCGGCACATATGGAGCACCTGGAAGATAGACTTCTAGAGCTCCCAGCTGGGGGACACCCCCAAGAAGCACTCGCACAGTACCATAAAACATGCAATGTGCAAGATGCTGTTGGGGGTGAGATCATGGATCCGAACCCCATAGGCATACAAAAGCCTGCGCACAAAATCGTGCAATGGGAAAGCAAAGGCGCGAGGCAAAAACTCTGCAAAGCATACACGCTCGCCGGCGCGGGGTTCAGGAAGTACCTCCTTGTTGGAGGGAGCACAAGCAGCAAGTTGGTCTGGTGGCGGCAGCAGACCCAACTGACGAAACGACGCCAGTTTCTTCTCCGTGACGTTGGACCCCGTCCAGTCACCGGCCATCTTCTTCAAAGCCGTGGCAGGCGCGGCCGTAGCGGATATCGTCTCCTTCCCCTTCTTGCCGGCGTCGACGGCGAAGGAAGTAGCAGCGGCACCTGATCTTTTCTTTGGTGCCATGGCGAGCAAAATGGATGGATGATGGGAAGCGGCGAAAGCTAAAGAACTTGCGGCAATGGCGGGAGAGCGCAAGGAGGAAGACGAGCGGAAGCAGAGAAGGCAAATGGCAGGGTAAAAAATATTGCGGCGGTGAGATCTGTATTTACCGCTACCCATGATTCAATCTCGGCCGTCCACGCCCTCGCGGCGCGCCACGTGTCATGATCAAAGGCCAACCATCGCTGTCCACGCCGCCCACTACGCACATAAAACGAGGAAGTTATGATTGCCTCGTGGAAAATTCGCCACGCCCGGTCAAATCAAAACTGAACCGGCGTCTCCCGCGGTCAAACAAATGGGCCCACAATGACATGTCTTGTCACAAGCTCTGCACACACGCCAAAGACGTCATGCGGGACGTCACCCGAGCTAGCAGAAGCAGTAGAGTCATAAGATGACAGTTGACAGCTGGTCGACTGGCCAAACATACGCGAACTTGCAAAAGTCTCTCGACTAAGTCAGAAAAGCAAGCGCTATACGAATGGTCGAGTGTACTCCCATCGGGAGCGGATAAAAATGTCTTCGACTGACATTGATAACGAAAAAGCAAATTTGAGATTATCCTCTATTACAAGTAGTAAAGCACAATCTCGAGGGCTACTCCCATCGGTAGCGCTGTTGCGCACCCGATAGATTCAAAAAGCAAAAAAGGCAGTTGGTAAAGAGACTCGCCTCAGTCAAAAGCAAAAGTTCAAAAGAATTCCCGACTTAAGTCAGTCGAACGGCACTTCGGATGCTGCATGCGTGAAATGCAAAGGTAAGACCCGCCGATCAGTCGAGCTGGGCTAAGGACCACTCCTGCAGTGCTAAGTCCTTATTCTTTCCGTGTCAATAGACACGATGAAAATCCCGGCGGACGCACTGGGTAGCAAAGTTGAAACTGCAGAATGAATCAGTAAGACCTCAATGGCCTGAGTCAAGTTTATCCAGTGTGTTCCTGGTTCGAGCCCAAGGACTTGAACTTGATTGAAGACTAGGAAGGTTTTGCCCAAATGTGCAGTTAACTGGTCTCGATTCATCGAGTAAATCCAGGCCTACTAAGTCGAAATCCTTTGTCAAAACTCATAATCGAAAGACAATACGAAACATACGGCATAAAGCATAAAACATGAGACGTGCACTATTGGGTGAGTCCATGACTGATTCTCCGAATTAGCCAAGCACTCGGGGGCTAATGACGAGGTTATACCAAACGGGTGCCCCTTCGTGTGGGTACCTGGTGCACGTGATGACTAAAGCCCAATTGTCAATAGACTGACGAAGCCCATCAAGGAAGGCCCAAAGCGAAGATTGCTTTCCAAGTTAGGCATAGTCGGTTATAGTTTCCGTATCTGTAATCCTAGTCGGTTACGTACCCGAGACCTAGCACCCCATATAAGGGCTAGGAGGGCAGCCGATCAAGGACACGCTCATCCAGAACCACCAAACCCCAGCGAGATCAACATCTCGCTAGACATTGTAATCGCCGCATATTCCACAATCAATACAGACAGGCAGGAAGTAGGGGTGTTACCTCAGTCGAAGGCTCTGAACCTGGGTAACTCCCGCTTGTCAGCCGACGAATCTACTAACACTATGCGTTCTCTACCACATAACTCTAACCCTAGGCTATCAGTCGAAGGTATTGACGGGGACACCCCTCGTCAATAGCGGTGAGCGGTTTTACTCACACCTGGCTCCTCATTCTTGCCCGCGTCGGCCCCGAGACGCGACGCCTCCCGCCCGGCCATAAATAGGGCCGGAGGGGCTCTCATCTCCGCATCTCTCTTCTTCCTCCTCCAGTTCATCCCTTTCCCCCTCACACACTATGGCTCGAGGTGCTCGGGGAAAAGGACGAGGGGGGCGCATGGCTGCGCCTCCTAACGAGGGCACCAGCGCGCAGTGGGCGACCAAGAAACCTCGTGGTCATCCTCGCGGGCGGCCGCCGGGTCGCAAGACGACCTCTCGCGGTGGCGGGGCATCCACGAGCACTCCTCCTACCCACTACGAATGGGTAGAGGACTGCGAGTTCTTGGTACGCCTCCGCGGGCGCATCCACCATCGCCTTCGCCTCCCCCGACGCTTCACCCACGTGGTCGGCGACGATCCGTTGAAGGGCTTCTGGCTGCGCCTGGACGGGTGCCGTAACGGCCCTTCGTGGTGCGAGGCCGGGAGGAAAGACGACGATGCTATCTTCCTGTCGCGCGGGTGGAGGACCTTCGCCCGCATCTGGGTGAGGAGCTACCTGACCTTCAAGTTTGTCGGGGGAGACACCTTCCTCGTCAAGCTCTTTGAGGAGAGCAGGGACAGGCTGGCCTGCTGTCTGTGGAGCGGGAGCAGCAGCTCATCTACGGCTGATGACACCAGCAGCGAGAGTCTCAACGACGACGGCGACGACTCCGACGAGGATCCGAGCCTTGCGACGGTGAAGCAGGAGGAAGATTCTGACTAGGCGCTTCCTCCTCGCTTAGTTGGTGAAGAGCTCACCTCCTTCACGCGCTCTGGTCGGGCGGCCAGTAGGCCTTGACCTTAATGCTGACGGCCTTCACCACTGTGGCGATCTTCCCCTCCTTAGGATTGATTAGGTCCTTTTGTTATCCATGTAATATTTGCAAGAAAAGTAATGAAGAAAACCCCTTTTTTGGCCTTGGTTCGCCGTGCTACTGTCCTGTTTGTCCTTGGTTAGATGAGATCTGTTTTTGTAGCACTGGGACAATTTGCCTTCATGACGCCGGGCCCCGCGAGAGGTACGGATGTCCTAGTGCGGTCTTGATTTGAACGGGGAACCGCTGGGGGTTTTCCTCGTGAGGGCCTCGGCGGGTTTCCTATATGTAGAGAAAAGAGAAGAAAAGCCTCGAGAAGCACCAAGGACCGTGATGAGGCGGCATGTGTGAGGGAAAACCCCAGCCACCGCGCTCGGCCTTACTACGTTTTTCGGTGATGCTGGGCCCGGCCCGTACATCGGTACCGTGCATGAGAAGGTTTTATACGGTTTTTGAGAGCACCAAAGACCTTTGTATGAGGCGGCATGTGTGGGGCAGGCCCATTCCACCGGCAGTCGATCTTCTTGGGTTTTTCAGTGCTGCCCGGCGGACCCGTACATCGACACCGTGTTTAAAGGGGTTTCTTCCGAAAGTGCCTCGTGAGTTTGGAAAGCACCAAGGACCTTTGTATGAGGCGGCATGTGTGGGGCTAGCCCATTCCACCAGCGCTCGGTCTTGTTGGGTTTTGCAGTGTTGTCAGGACAATCCCATACATAGACACCGTGCCTCAGGGGGATAGCACCAAGGGCCTTGACGAGGTAGCATGCGTGGGAGCTGGCCCAACCACCACACTCAGCCTTGTTGGGTTTTGCGACGCCGTTTGATGCACTACACGACCGCGAAGTTGATGAGGAAGATGGATGCGGTGGTTTTGTTGGGAAACCCCAAGAGGAAGGTGTGAAGTAGTGCAACAGCAAATTTCCCTCAGTTATGAAACCAAGGTTATCAAACCAGTAGGAGTTGAATGCTCTTCTGAAGGTTGTTGAAGATGACTTTGGCAGGGCGCACTACCGGTGTCAACAACGAACGTGGAACCTGCACACAACACAATCAAACTACTTTGCCCCGATGAAACAGTAAGGTTGTCAATCTCACCGGCTTGCTGTAAACAAAGGCTTAAACGTATGGTGTGGAAAATGATGTTTGTTTGCAGATAATGAAATTAACAGTTTGCAGTAGGTTGTATTATCAATGTAAAGAATAGGGCCGGGGTCCACAGTTCACTAGTGGTGTCTCTCCATAAATAAATAATAGCATACATGCGGGTAAACAAATTACAGCTGGGCAATTGACAAAATAAGAACCGCATAATGATGCATATACTATAGTCATGATGTCTCGTATGAGATTCATTTGGGCATTACAACAATATACATAGACCGTTCCAACCGCATCTATGACTAATAATCCACCTTCCGGTTAGCGTCCGCACCCCTTTCAGTATTAATTTGCAAGCAACAGATTATTGCATTAGGCAAAGTGTGTAATGTAAGTAATACAATTATCCTTAGACAAAGCACTACCGTTTTATCCCTAGTAGAAACAGTACATTCACAATCTTAGAGGTTGCTATCACTCCCCCAGATTAAATGAAGACATGAACCCACTATCGAGCATAAATACTCCCTCTTGGAGTCACAAGCATCTACATCCAGAATAAACCTAAGAAAACATGATCCCAGGCGGATACTTGGCATGTTCCCCCTCGCCCAGGCCCATCGCAAGGAAAGCGAAAACCTAGATTTGCTTTATCGGGTATCAAACGGGAACTGCGAGCAAATAAAACACCTTTCAAAAGTATTAATACAGTCACATGGATGGTAAATGCATGAATGTGATGGACTAAAAAATCTGCGGTTCCTAATGGAATAGGTAACAAAGCCACTTTGCCACCTACGGCTACTAACTCGCCACCTCCCCACGTTAAGCTGGTACTTGTTGTTGCACCAGGAGCTGTTACGCCAGGCGCAGTAGCATGGATATTTTGTACCCATTGAGCAAAGATAGGTTGTAATTGTATGGCGGTATCCGAAAACATATCTTGCGGACGGCCTAAAGCACTCATGGTATCATTATGAATGTATAAGCCAAAACTGTGAAAACCTAGAAATATACATACCCAGTTAAGGTGGGACCAATGCTACTGGACATTAGATAGAGCCACTGATACTTTATGGAACAAAAAGATCCATTCAAAATAGTAAAAGAGGCATTGCAAAATAAATGGCAGAATCTGTCAAAAACAGAACAGTCTCTAAAGACGAATTTTTTCGAGGCACTTAACTTACTCAAATCAGAAAACTCAAAACTAATGAAAGTTGCATATATATCTGAGGATTACGCACAAAAAATCCCAGGTCTATCCGATTTTTGTGTAAAGAGTTATGAATTTAACGGTGGACAGCAGAAAACAGTTTCAGCACATCAATCCAAATCTAGCATCAACTTTCTACTAGAGGTTTAACTTGACACAACAATGCAATAAAGTAAAGATACTAAGGAATTCCTACAGATGTAGACATCTTTCTTGACTCAATAAAATAAAATAACAGAAATAAAAAGTGGGTTGTCTCCCATAAGCGCTTTTCTTTAACGCCTTTCAGCTAGGCACAGAAAGTGATATTAAAGTATTATCCAAATCAAGAACAAAAATCCTCTCAACTATGCATTGTATTTTATCTATATAAGGTACAGAGGTTCCTTTCTCATTACCTTTGGGTTTACTACATTCATCAAATGGGTTTTGAGGAACAATCCAATCAAAATTTTCTTCCAAGGCTTCATGCATAGCTACAAGTTTAATAGGTATTGGCACTTTAATTTCCTCCCCCTTAGTAGGTTCAGTTTTACCCAATTTTCCAAGTGAATTAATAACATCTACATATGAGCCTAGCATATCAAAACGATCAAAGACTTTCCTAGCTTCTATAGCAACATCACCAAATTCATTAAGCAAGGTTTCCATAATAAAATCTTTCTTTTCGGCATTTTTAACAACATGAAGATTAAGAAACATTTGTTGTATTATAGGATGTAGGTTAACAAACCTAGCCTCTAGCATGTGAACTAAAGAAGCTGCAGCAGTTTCATAATTAGGAGCAAGTTCTGATATGGATTTCTCCCTAAGATCCTTATGCTTACTAACATGATTAAAGAATTTTTCAATATTCTCCTTTCCAATTATAGAACCACTACCTACTGACAGGTCTTCCAGGGTGTACTTAGGAAGCAACATTATAGCAAAAGTAAAACTAAAACCGAAATAACAATAATACTAAACCGAAATAATAAATATGCAAACCGAAATAAAAATAGTAATGCAAGTAACTAATTTTTTTATATTTTTGATATTAAGCAAACAAGACAATAATAAAAATAAACTAAGCAAGACAATAACAAAATAAAAAGATTGGATGTGAGAGACTCCCCTCGTAGAAGAGCTTAGCTTCCCCGGCAACGGCGCCAGAAAAGAGCTTGATGCACCGGTGAGGTGTTGTTGGGAAACCCCAAGAGGAAGGTATGAAGTAGTGCAGCAGCAAATTTCACTCAGTTGTGAAACCAAGGTTATCGAACCAGTAGGAAACTAAGAATCTTCTCAAGGTGGCAACGGCGCTAGAAAAGGTCTTGCGTCGAAGTTGACGTGGAACCTGCACACAACACAACCAAGATACTTTGCCCCAACTTAACAGTGAGGTTGTCAATCTCACTGGCTTGCTGTACAAAGGATTAAACGTATGTGTGGAAAATGATGTTTGTTTGCAGAGAATGCAAGTAACAGGATTGCAGTAGGATTGTTTATCAGTTTGAGGAAAAAGGACCGGGCACCACAGTTCACTTGTGGTGTCTCTCCATAAATAATATAGCATACATGCGGGTAAACAAATTACAGCTGGGCAATTGACAGAATAAAGAAGTGCATAATGATGCATATACTATAGTCATGATGGCTAGTGTGATATTCATTTGGGCATTACAACAATATACATAGACCGTTCCAACCGCATCTATGACTAATAATCCACCTTCCGGTTAGCGTCCGCACCCCTTTCAGTATTAAGTTGCAAGCAACAAATAATTGCATTAGGCAATGTGTGTAATGTAAGTAATACAAATAACCTTAGATAAAGTACTACTGTTTTATCCCTAGTAGTAATAGTACATCTACAATCTTAGAGCTTGCTGTCACTACCCCAGATTAAATAGAGACATGAACCTACTATCGAGCATAAATACCCCCTCTTGGAGTCACAAGCATCTACTTGGCCAGAGCATCTACTAGCAACGGAGAGCATGCAAGATCATAAACAACGCACTCACAAGATATATTATGAAGCAATAACATAGTACTCAATATTCATCGGATCCCAGCAAACACAACATGTAGCATTACATAAAGATGATCTTGATCATGTTAGGCAGCTCACAAGATCTAAACATGGTAGCACAAGAGGAGAAGACAACCATCTAGCTACTGCTATGGACCCGTAGTCCAAGGATGAACTACTCACGCATCAGTCCGGAGGCGGGCATGGTGATGTAGAGCCCTCCGGTGATGATTCCCCTCTCCGGCAGGGTGCCGGGAGGAGCTTCTGAACCCTCCCGATCTAGGGTTGACGACGGCGGCTCTGGACTTCGTGTAGGAAAAAGGTGTGCGCCCCAGGTCTTGTAATTCTGGGGGGTATAAGTAGGCGAAAGGGCGAAGGCGGCGGGGCCTCGAGGGCCCCACACCCTGTGCTCGCGCGGCCAGGGAGGCTGCCGCGCCACCTGGGGGTGTGGGCCCCTCGGGGTCCCCCTCCGTGTCGTCTTCGGTGTTCTTGAACCTCCCGGGGAAAATAAGCACTTTGACGTTTCGTTTGTCCAATTCCGAGAATATTTCCTTAACAACTTTTCTGAAACCAAAAACAGCAGAAAACAGGCAACTGGCACTGTGGCATCTTGTTAATAGGTTAGTCCCAGAAAATGCATAAAATGATATAAAAGTCTATATAAAACATGTAGCAAGTGGCATAATATAAGCATGGAACATAAGAAATTATAGATATGTTTGAGATGTATCACCTGGCAGGAGGTGAAGAACCTGAGCAAGCAAGTCGACTCGCTCACCGAGCAGGCTTTCAGGCTGAAGAAAGAGCTGGCAAAGAAGAAACAAAGTCGGGACCGAGCTCGCAAAGACCTTGAGAGTGTCCGAACAAACGGGGCGAGCAGGCCGCTCGCGCTGATGGCTTGGCGCGCGACGTCGCCAGGTTGAAAGACGTCGTGGCTGATCGTGAGGGACAACTCGAGCGCGTGGGCATTCTCCGGTACAAGGAGAAGGAAGAGCGTGAGGAGAAGCACGCTGAGCTCGCGAGGGCGAGAGATGCTGCCGAGACCTCCAAGTCCACGGCGCAGGCTGCCTCGGCACGCCAAGAGGAGCTGGTCGAGCAGCTGAGGGTGACCAAGGAGGAGCGGGACAAGGTGGCGACCTCCAAGCGCGACATGCTGAGCCTCCTCCCGGACATGAGTGCGTCGGCGACGAATATCTTCCGGGAGCTGGCGAAGTTGTAGGTGCCCCAGCCCCCTGTCGTCTCGAGCAGGTTCTCCAGCTCCTTCAGGGGCTACCCCTTGTTCTTGGAGCGTGTCGCGGAGCTTCTGGGTGGGCTCCTGTCTCAAGCGAGCGAAGCCACTCGCCTAGCCGGAGAGAAGGCCGCGAGGCAGGCGGTGACCTTCTTCGTGGCCACCCTTCGGCAACGCCATCCTCAGCTCTCCTTGCTCGAGGAGATGGATCATGCTACCTCGTAAGCTTCGTCTTCGCCGGGGGTTTCTGACGAGTTGGAGAACATCATGAAGCGCTTCTCCCAGGAGGACGACCCGTAAGTCGTCGGGTATCCTGAAACATTTTGAGAAGACGATACCGGGTGTCGTGAACTGTGTTTCCTCATATCGCCGAAAGGCTCATAGCAAGACTTAATGCTTTTGAATTTTTGAATGTAAATATCCCTTCCTTGAACTGAATTATTTCTGTTATACCCATGGGAGCTTGACGCTCTCGGGAAGGATCCTTCGGCCAGAGCGCTAACGAGCCGTGTGCCCCCAGACTATCTGGAGCGCAGACACCGGGCGCAACCCCCCGAAAGACCCATCGCTTCTGACCGCACGAGCCTCAGCCGACAATCCCACTACCAGAGGGAAACTGACAGTGGTGTTTGGGAAGGCGCTGCCCCGGGTTTACGCCCGCGTTCGTTTTAGCCAAGGCATAAAGGAACAAAATAGTTTAGGTGAGGGTACTTAGCTTCATTCGTGGAGTCCTTTGGCTATCTCGGTATTTGGTAGCGCTGCCGCCGTGGCGGGTCTTCTACGCCGTATTTCGGGCGTAATTCTATTTTGTTTGCTCACTTTTGCAGGGACAGAGCCTTGAACTGAGATAGCCCATTCCCGGGTCTGACCCGTAGTGCCTTCCTTGGCACGGCTGTTGCTGGCCGGAGCCGGTCCTGAGACCTTTATCTCTTTTCCAATACTCGGAGTTTACCACGAAGGTGATCCGGCAGCTGGCTGGCGTAGTGAGGACGCCGGTCCTGAAACCACTGGACTTCTTCTCTAGATAGAATATCCCTCCGACGAGAAGACCCAGAAACTTTTGTCGGCGTAATGAAGATGCCGGTCCTGACACCACTGCACTTCTTCTCCAGATAGAATTCCACTCCGGCGAGAAGACCCAGAGACTGTTGCTGACATAATGAAGACGTCGGTCCTGAGACAACTGGACTTCTTCCCCAGATAGAATTCCACTCCGGCGAGAAGACCCGGAGACTGTTGCTGACGTAATGAAGACGTTTGTCCTGGGACCTATCATAAAATCCCTTCCGGCAAGAAGACCCGGAAATACTTGCTGAAGTATTGAGGACGTCGGTCCTGGGACCTATCATAAATATCCCTTCCAGCGAGAAGACCCGGAAATACTTGCTGACGTATTGAGGACGTCGGTCCTGGGACCTATCATAAAAATCCCTTTCGACGAGAATACCCGGAAATACTTGCTGACGTATTGAGGACGTCGGTCCTGGGACCTATCAGAAAAATCCAACTCGGCAACTTGGACTTTAAGCAAGAAAACCAACTCTCTTATATTCCATCTTTTTGGGTTAATGATGTGCCGGTCCTGTGACTCCAACAGTGCTGGACTTGGACTCTTTGGAAGCCAACCATCTAGATAGCAGTCTCTCCTTCTTGGGTACCCGGAAGTCTGACTTGGCTTTCTTTGCGGGTTTAAGGGGGCATTCCCGGCTGAGGTGCCCAAGCTCTCCGCATGTATAGCAGTCTCCTCTATTGTGCTTTAGATAATTACTGTTTCTGAACTGTCGGCAATCCTCCAAGCTGTGCTTATCTGACTGGCGGAAAACGCACCAAACCCCTGGCTTGCCGTCCTTCGTCAGAGGGATGCAAACCTCCTGCGGGGTGTATACGTCGTCGTCTTCCTCCGGTAGGCCCTCTTTCTTGACTTGGACGGGGTCGTTCTCTTCTGGAGGTGGCTCCACGAACGGTGCTACCGGATAAAGCCCTGATGTGCCCTCCTTTGCTCGTGGAGGAGGATGGACTTTGGAGTCCGCTGCAATTTCCTCAGGCTCTCTCTTGCTGAGCAGGGGACTGATGCACACAGCTGGCGGGACGAATTTGACTCCAAATGTTCGGCCTTCTGTCGGGGGAGAAGACTCTTCAAGGATATAACCGAGGCCGGGATATCGTAGGAGCTCCATCACGGGACTCCCCTTTCTCTTCGGGGCCATGATGAGCACTCCGAGGCCTTCGAGGCGTGCCGGAAAGAGAAAAGGTAGGCTTTACTTCCGTCGGTTGACGAAGGGCTTCTGCTCAAGCATGAAGATCTTGAGAGCCGATTTTGCCGTTGGTGAAGATCTTGAAGGAATTCTTGTGCCGGAAGAAGAACTCGAGGTGAATAGTGCTTCCACCGAAGAAGATCTCGATGTAGATCTTGACGAAGAAGAACTCGCCGAGGCCTGAGATCCAAATGAATCCAGCGCTTGCGCCCCCTACCTGGCGCGCCAGATGTCGTGACTCGAAGGACGGACAACGGGGATGCGAGACACCCCCTTTGTAGATTCGGTAGGGGCGCGAAGAAGGCTGAAAAATTCTCCTGCGGGACGATCACCGGCGAGCTCCTCACTCACTCTCCGATCTCGACGTGGTAGGAAAACAATAAAAGCACACAGCGATCTACCCAGGTCCAGGCCGCCCGAAGGCTAACAGACCTACTCCTACATGTCTGCATAGATGGACGAATCATGGTGTGGCTACAATGGTGTACTCCGGCGAGGTACCCGGCAGGATACTCGGCGAGAGGAAGAAGAAGGATAGATCCTTGCCCGGAGGAGATCACCTTCCTTCTCTTCCCTGCCCTAGCCTAGCTTGGTCTTGTGTTCACCTTGTGTTGGCCTCGTGTTCGCCCTCCTCTCTCTTCCATGCCCTTGGTCCTCCTTTTATAGGGAAAGGGGATACCACAGAGGTCATGCGAGGAGTGTGAGGGGGTGTTGGCGGGAAGCAACCCCTCTCTGTGGTGGAGACGGCGACGTGGCCTCTTCTCCTCCAAGTATCGGTCATCGGGTTGGTGGGATCCTCTGCCACCTTTAAGTAAAGCGGCGGACAGAGGCTGACAGCGGGTAGGTGGTGTCTCCTGTCCGCGCCTTGGTTCCCAAGTCTTTTGGGGGCTTCTACCATCCTCTGGAAGCTGGTGGAAGCCTTATCTTCTCCTTGTACGGTCTTGTACCCGAGAGGGAGTCCGGGCCCGACGGGGACTCGCGCTCTCGGGGTCTTCGGCTCCTTCCGGGGCGCAGGGGACCTGGGGGTCCTGGGTACCCGGGAGGTCTTGCTCGGTGCATGGGCACCCACCAAGTATTGTGACGAGTCTCGGCCTTGTCCATCCTCGCGTTGGGCCCACAGGCGGTGGACCCACTTGGGTAGTGCTAGGGGAACCCCGTGTTCCACTGCTGCGACAGGACAGTTGACAAGCAAAGAGTTTACCCAGATTCGGCCCCTCATTGTGAGGTAAAGACCTACTCCTACTTGTTTCATCTGGTATTGATGATGATTACAAGGTGGTCGTAATGGCGATGGTGGTGGTGAGACGTGGTCTCGCCGAGGTTTGCCCGGCTATTTGTTGTCTATTGTCGGCTTGATCTTTTTGTCTACCCCCTGTCTTTATATATGCAGGCAAGGGAGTTTTACACGAGTCCTAATAGACTATGAAAAGGAGTCTTTGTCTTGTCCTTCAAGTTATTTCCTAAACAGCTTCTTGGTCTTCATTGGGCACCCGATGGGCCTTTATCTTCATTATACACCATAGTGGGGGTACCCGAAGGGTATAACCACGTCACCGCCCATCCCATGCAGCAGTGGACCGACACCGGTGTGTTGGTGCAGAAGAGCTCCCACGCCTCGACTTCCGTGAGCAGGCCCCCAGGTGGTGGAGGCGGATGAGCCTGCCACGTGGTCGTTCGCGCCGCCCGGCTAGCGCAAAGGCGGGCATCGCGCAACGCACTGAGGGCCCGAAGATCACTGCGGCGCGCTCTGCAGCCCTGCGCCGCTTCTCGGAGATGGGCACGTTTCTCGGCCGTAAAGGGAACTGCATGGTTAGGGGGAGACGACATGGCTAGGTGGTCATGGAAGAGTGGTGCTATGGTGGAGATGGCGAAGGGAACCCGCCCTATATAGCGGCCGGCGGAGGAGAACGGATGAGCCCGCCTTAACTCCGGCAAGCCAACGGCTCGCCTGCCACGCCATTACGATGACGCTTCAAAATGAGCGCTCGCCTGCATTGATACCGTCGTTCCGTAGACGTTTCGTCGCCGCATAGAGGTGCAGCGAAGTAATGTTATGCCCGGCTAGGAAACCGAGACTCCACCCACCATTAATTCAGCTGACCGGTCTTGACGTCTCAATGACAAGCGTGGCCCGCGTGTCGGAGGTCGACGTGGCGTCGTGCTTCGTCTCATCCGGTGCAGCCCGTCGAGTCCCCAAACAAAACGAATTGAGCGCCCAAGTGGCGGCGAAAATCTGTCTGACACGCCCCAAAGTCTTTTGGGCGGCCGTTTGGCCTCCCCGATTGGAGATGCTCTTACATTTATAAGTCTAGATGTATTTAAACACATCTTAGTGTGTAGATTCACTCATTTCACTCCGTATGTAGCCCAACTTAAAAAGTACCTAAAATGTCTTATGTTGTGGAATGGAGGGAGTAGCTCTCATGACACATGCTCCCCATAATCAAATAAAAAATGAAACCACAGGGGTGATTTTCCTAAAGCTATGGACCCTTTTCTTATGGTATGGATTTCTAGTTCTACTTACGGCACAACGTTCTCTGTCTTTTCCATTAAAAGACGAGAAGCACTACAAACTATTACGATCTACTGGAGTTAGGTTCAAGTTGCGACCCTTCTAGTGGGGGACGAGTGTAACGCCCCGGGGTGTTCCCCAATTAGTGAATTTTTTGTTTTTGTTTTTGCATCATCATGACATCATCATGCATTATTTCACCTTGCATGTTTTTATTAAATCACTTAAAAATATTATTTGTTGCAAAACCTATTCTTGTTTTTCAAATAATAAATCTATCCTCTCTGTCTCCTTATATTTTAAACAAAAAATACCCAAATAATAATTTGGGAATAATTGTAAAATTATTTCAAATCAAATTTAAACTTTTGTAAATTATTTTGCAAAGCATGTTCCATCTCTTTTCTTTTCCCTCTCTTCTATTTCCTTTATCTCTCTTTCTTTCTCTTCTTTTTTTCTGGTAATTGGAAAAGGAGAGCAGCAGGTTCAATTCGGCCCAAGCCAGCCCACCTCCCTGGCCCTGTTCCTCTTCCTCATACGGAGAAGATGCTTTCCAGCGAGGCAGCCATGGCTCCCTGCCATGGGCACCCCACCTCCTCCACTTTCTCCCTCTCCTCCCATTTATAGCCGCCCCCTCCTCCAAGCCCTAGATCGTCCTCCCCCTTCCTCTCCTTGCGCCGCCACATCCCCATCCTTCTCTTCCGTTTCTTCTTCATGTTGCTTTAATTTCTTCCCGAGAGAGAGAGAGAGAGAGAGAGAGAGATAGAGAGAGAGAGAGAGAGAGGGCCAAGGTCGCCGTCGCTATGGTCATCCCCGAGCCAAGAGGAGAACACCGGGACCTGCGCCACCTCGACTGCATCGACTACGCGCAAGGAATTGAGCCGGAGCTAACCCGGAGCGTCGAGTTCGTCCTCATCTTCTTCGTGGCCGGCGGAGCTTCCTCGCCGGAATTCTCTACGTACGGTCCTCCCCGAGCACGATCGACTACCCCAGCACACTCTACTGATTATTTCTTCTTCGCCGATAAGACGTTGAGATGTGTGAGCAACTACAAGATCTTCTTCCATGCGGGATTTCAGGCATGCAAAGTTTGCTTGTTTACCTATACATTGTCTTTCATTCCTGCCGTTGATCTCTGCTAGCCTAGTATTCGATTCTTGTGTCGCGATCCCATCACATGTTTATCCTGCAGCCTTATACAGCTTTATCTCCACCACCTATCACCTGTTGCATGTTTATCCGTTAGCCTTGCGAGTCGTAGTGCATGCCTAGAGTTGGTTGTGCGAGTCGTTTGTCTTATGTTTCACATGCTTAGTATGTTAGAATGTTGTACTTTAATAAAATGCTATCTTGTGTTGGGTATTATAATTAAATAATAAGGCACTAGCGGAAGGCCTTGCGAGGTGCTTTGTTCTGCTAAGACTCGAACTAGGAACTCAGTTCTTGTCCTCGAATCCATGTTCGAGCGCACTAACCACTCATGGGAGGTCTCATGGAGCCTCCCCTCGACTTTGAACGGATCCTCATCTTGTCAAGGTGCCGCAAGTAGTTCGGGCTTTCCACTTGCTCCTATGAATGTGCACGATGATCATGATGATGATCAGAGGTTATGTGATATGGGGGTCATATAGGTGCGATGCGATGCTCTGTGGGTATACCCATGGCCTCTGCCCACTTAGCACGTAGGCGCAAACTAATGAGTCCGCTATTGAGGTATCGGCCGAACTCTTGACGCGGGTACCAACTCATATGGGTGGCACCTTGGACTTGCTGTACAGAAGGAATGAGTCGTGTTGAGAAGCCCTAATGTTTTTGATTGGGTTGATCGAACATGTATGGGTACAGTAGTGCATCCCTGCAGGGTATAATCTTATCGATGAGTCGAGTCCGCGGTTATGGACAACTTGGTGCGTATGCTGGCTAACAAGATCATTGATAACTTGCACCTAATTAATGTTAATTAACTTGACTAGTAATATAGAATTACTTTCACAATAATATGTAATTAAAACTACCTACTGTGTAAGTTTCCTTGATTGCTTCCTCATACTTGGTTGAGGGGGTGAATCCGGGAATGGGTTATGTTTGGTGTTAGCAGTAGTTGGTTCCTTATGCGCTCTCTTATCCCTCTCCAATAGACGGAAGTTGTAGCGTGTCTCTATTAGGTTGCTAGTGCTGCTACCGCTAAGTCCACCGACCCTATATTTTGGGAGATCTTGTAGAAAGTAAACAGGTTGATTTTGCTTGCCATGGGAGTGCCCTGACCCATCTTTGGGATGTGCTTTTATGTGCAGTCGTTTGAAGTCTGACAACGTTAGCTTGGAAATCCCTCTGGCTTGGGCTGGGCAGGGATATGGCGCCGTAGCTTATCTTTAGGACTCTTAGTCCAATTTGCATCTTATCCGTAGTCGGATACTATTTCGCTTCCGCTCTGCTTTGTATCTTTGTAATGTCTCTTTGTATTCTTGACTCGTTGGAGTCGTGTTGTATACAAATCTTTCCGTTGTTGTGGATCTTTTGGAACTGTTGTAATATTATCACAATTCCACCCACATAACGCGCATATTTCGGCGTGTACATTATGTCTGGTGGGCGACCTAAGATCGTCATTATGCGGATTTTGGCGGGATCGCTTAAATCTACATAGTACCGATTTTGGGGCGTCACAATGTGGCATCAGAGCCTTGGTTTCAATCTCCTTGTAGTTTCGATACGATTGGTTATCGAACCAGCGGGTCCGCAAAGCCTGTAGGATAACCTCGCCAACGGTCGTTGTTTCTAGAGTGTCAAAACTATTTTGCTAAAATATATTTTTCTGGAAAGATCTCAATAGGATTCTTGTTTATTCCTTACCTCTATTCTCTTTCTCCTCTTATGTTATTTGTTTTGGAGTCTCTTCTCTTATCCAACTTTCAAAGTATTACGATCCTACGTGTGGGTGGACAATCTCTATGCCTTTTACCTATTAGGTTCGATCTTTGGAAGCTGCGTCAACGTGAGCAACCCTTCTTGTTAGTGGTGTCGACAACTTTAACGTGGAGTTAGAACTTCTTGTTAGCGTGTCGAGAATTTCAAGATGGCGCAATAATCTCGTGTTAGTGGTGTAGAGAAATTCACCATGGAGCATGAAGATTCGGTAGTTACCCCTCTCTTCTTGTTGTCTCGGCGTGGATCGCGAGGGCGCGATCCCTTGTTAGTGGTGTCGACTGTAACGCCCCGGGGTTTTCCCCAATTAGTAAATTGTTTGTTTGTTTTTTTGCATCATCATGACATCACCATGCATTATTTCACCTTGCATGTTTTTATTAAATCACTTAAAAATATTATTTGTTGCAAAACCTATTCTTGTTTTGCAAATAATAAATCTACCCTCTTCGTCTCCTTATATTTTAAACACCAAATACCCAAATAATAATTTGGGAATAATTGTAAAATTATTTAAAATCAAATTAAAACTTTTGTAAATTATTTTGCGAAGCCAGTTCCATCTCTTTTCTTTTCCCTCTCTTCTATTTCCTTTATCTCTCTTTCTTTCGCTTTTTTTCTGGTAACTGGAAAAGGAGAGCAGCAGGTTCAATTCGGCCCAACCCAGCCCACCTCCCTGGCCCTGTTCTTCTTCCTCGTACGGAGAAGAATCTTTCCAGCGAGGCAGCCATAGCTCCCTGCCATGGGCACCCCACCTCCTCCACCTGCTCCCTCTTCCCCCCTTTATAGCAGACCCCTCCTCCAAGCCCTAGATTGCCCTCCCCCTTCCTCTCCTTGCGCCGCCACATCCCCATCCTTTGCTTATGTTTCTTCTTCATGTTCCTCTGATTTCTTCCCGAGAGAGGGAGAGGGCCAAGGTCGCCGTCGCTATGGTCTTCCCCGAGCCAAGAGGAGAATGCCAGGACCTGCGCCACCTCGACTGCATCGACTACGCGCAAGGAATTGAGCCGGAGCTGAACCGGAGCGTCGAGTTCGTCTTCATCTTCTTCGTGGCCGGCGGAGCTTCGTCGCCGGAATTCGCCGCGTGCGGTCCTCCCCGAGCTCGATCGACTACCCCAGCACACTCTACATTTTGTTGCTTCTTCGCGGATAAGACGTTGAGATGTGTGAGCAACGACATGATCTTCTTCAATGCGGGATTTCAGGCAAGCAAAGTTAGCTTGTTTACCTATACATTGTCTTTCATTCCTGCCGTTGATCTCTGCTAGCCTAGTATTCGATTCTTGTGTCGCGATCCCATCACATGTTTATCCTGCAGCCTTATACAGCTTTATCTCCACCACCTATCACCTGTTGCATGTTTATGTGTTAGCCTTGCGAGTCGTAGTAAATGCCTAGAGTTGGTTGTGCGAGTCGTTTGTCTTATGTTTCACATGCTTAGTATCTTAGAATGTTCTACTTTAATAAAATGATATCTTGTGTTGGGTATTATAATTAAATGATAAGGCACCGGCGGAAGGCCTTGCGAGGTGCTTTGTTCTGCTAAGTGTCGAACTAGGAACTCGGTTCTTGTCCTCGAATCCAAGTCCGAGCGCACTAACCACTCGTGGGAGCTCTCATGGAGCCCCCCCTCGGCTTTGAATGGATCTTCAGCTTGTCCAGGGTGCCGCAAGTAGTTCGGGTTTTCCATTTGCTCATATGCATGTGCACGATGATGATGATGATGATGATGATGATGATGATGTTGATGATGATGATGATGAGAGGTTATGTGATATGGGGGGTCATATAGGTCTGATGCGATGCTTTGTGGGTATACCCATGGCCTCTGCCCACTTAGCACGTAGGCGCAAACTAATGAGTCCGCTATTGAGGTATCGGTCGGACTCTTGACGCGGGTAACAACTCATATGGGTGGCACCTTGGACTTGCTATACAGAAGGAATGAGTCGTGTTGAGAAGCCCTAATGTTTTTGATTGGGTTGATCGAACGTGTATGGGTACAGTAGTGCATCCCTGCAGGGTATAATCTTATCGATGAGTCGAGTCCGCGGTTATGGACAACTTGGTGCGGATGCTGGCTAACAAGATCATAGACAACTTGCACCTAATTAATGTTAATTAACTTGACTAGTAATATAGAATTACTTTCACAATAATATGTAATTAAAACTACCTACTGTGTGAGTTTCCTTGATTGCTTCCTCATACTTGGTTGAGGGGGTGAATCCGGGAATGGGTTATCTTTGGTGTTAGTAGTAGTTGGTTCCTTATGCGCTCTCTTATCCCTCTCCAATAGACGGAAGTTGTAGCGTGTCTCTATTAGGTTGCTAGTGCTACTACCGCTAAGTCCACCTACCCTATATTTTGGGAGATCTTGTAGAAAGTAAACAGGTTGATTTTGCTTGCCATGGGAGTGCCCTGACCCATCTTTGGGATGTGCTTTTATGTGCAGTCGTTTGAAGTCTGACAACGTTAGCTTGGAAATCCCTCTGGCTTGGGCTGGGCAGGGATATGGCGCCGTAGCTTATCTTTAGGACTCTTAGTCCAATTTGCATCTTATCCGTAGTCGGATACTATTTCGCTTCCGCTCTGCTTTGTATCTTTGTAATGTCTCTTTGTATTCTTGACTCGTTGGAGTCGTGTTGTATACAAATCTTTCCGTTGTTGTGGATCTTTTGGAACTGTTGTAATATTATCACAATTCCACCCACATAACGCGCATATTTCGGCGTGTACATTATGTCTGGTGGGCGACCTAAGATCGTCATTATGCGGATTTTGGCGGGATCGCTTAAATCTACATAGTACCGATTTTGGGGCGTCACAATGTGGCATCAGAGCCTTGGTTTCAATCTCCTTGTAGTTTCGATACGATTGGTTATCGAACCAGCGGGTCCGCAAAGCCTGTAGGATAACCTCGCCAACGGTCGTTGTTTCTAGAGTGTCAAAACTATTTTGCTAAAATATATTTTTCTGGAAAGATCTCAATAGGATTCTTGTTTATTCCTTACCTCTATTCTCTTTCTCCTCTTATGTTATTTGTTTTGGAGTCTCTTCTCTTATCCAACTTTCAAAGTATTACGATCCTACGTGTGGGTGGACAATCTCTATGCCTTTTACCTATTAGGTTCGATCTTTGGAAGCTGCGTCAACGTGAGCAACCCTTCTTGTTAGTGGTGTCGACAACTTTAACGTGGAGTTAGAACTTCTTGTTAGCGTGTCGAGAATTTCAAGATGGCGCAATAATCTCGTGTTAGTGGTGTAGAGAAATTCACCATGGAGCATGAAGATTCGGTAGTTACCCCTCTCTTCTTGTTGTCTCGGCGTGGATCGCGAGGGCGCGATCCCTTGTTAGTGGTGTCGACTGTAACGCCCCGGGGTTTTCCCCAATTAGTAAATTGTTTGTTTGTTTTTTTGCATCATCATGACATCACCATGCATTATTTCACCTTGCATGTTTTTATTAAATCACTTAAAAATATTATTTGTTGCAAAACCTATTCTTGTTTTGCAAATAATAAATCTACCCTCTTCGTCTCCTTATATTTTAAACACCAAATACCCAAATAATAATTTGGGAATAATTGTAAAATTATTTAAAATCAAATTAAAACTTTTGTAAATTATTTTGCGAAGCCAGTTCCATCTCTTTTCTTTTCCCTCTCTTCTATTTCCTTTATCTCTCTTTCTTTCGCTTTTTTTCTGGTAACTGGAAAAGGAGAGCAGCAGGTTCAATTCGGCCCAACCCAACCCACCTCCCTGGCCCTGTTCTTCTTCCTCGTACGGAGAAGAATCTTTCCAGCGAGGCAGCCATAGCTCCCTGCCATGGGCACCCCACCTCCTCCACCTGCTCCCTCTTCCCCCCTTTATAGCAGACCCCTCCTCCAAGCCCTAGATTGCCCTCCCCCTTCCTCTCCTTGCGCCGCCACATCCCCATCTTTTGCTTATGTTTCTTCTTCATGTTCCTCTGATTTCTTCCCGAGAGAGGGAGAGGGCCAAGGTCGCCGTCGCTATGGTCTTCCCCGAGCCAAGAGGAGAATGCCAGGACCTGCGCCACCTCGACTGCATCGACTACGCGCAAGGAATTGAGCCGGAGCTGAACCGGAGCGTCGAGTTCGTCTTCATCTTCTTCGTGGCCGGCGGAGCTTCGTCGCCGGAATTCGCCGCGTGCGGTCCTCCCCGAGCTCGATCGACTACCCCAGCACACTCTACATTTTGTTGCTTCTTCGCGGATAAGACGTTGAGATGTGTGAGCAACGACATGATCTTCTTCAATGCGGGATTTCAGGCAAGCAAAGTTAGCTTGTTTACCTATACATTGTCTTTCATTCCTGCCGTTGATCTCTGCTAGCCTAGTATTCGATTCTTGTGTCGCGATCCCACATGTTTATCCTGCAGCCTTATACAGCTTTATCTCCACCACCTATCACCTGTTGCATGTTTATGTGTTAGCCTTGCGAGTCGTAGTAAATGCCTAGAGTTGGTTGTGCGAGTCGTTTGTCTTATGTTTCACATGCTTAGTATCTTAGAATGTTCTACTTTAATAAAATGATATCTTGTGTTGGGTATTATAATTAAATGATAAGGCACCGGCGGAAGGCCTTGCGAGGTGCTTTGTTCTGCTAAGTGTCGAACTAGGAACTCGGTTCTTGTCCTCGAATCCAAGTCCGAGCGCACTAACCACTCGTGGGAGCTCTCATGGAGCCCCCCCTCGGCTTTGAATGGATCTTCAGCTTGTCCAGGGTGCCGCAAGTAGTTCGGGTTTTCCATTTGCTCATATGCATGTGCACGATGATGATGATGATGATGATGATGATGATGATGATGTTGATGATGATGATGATGAGAGGTTATGTGATATGGGGGGTCATATAGGTCTGATGCGATGCTTTGTGGGTATACCCATGGCCTCTGCCCACTTAGCACGTAGGCGCAAACTAATGAGTCCGCTATTGAGGTATCGGTCGGACTCTTGACGCGGGTAACAACTCATATGGGTGGCACCTTGGACTTGCTATACAGAAGGAATGAGTCGTGTTGAGAAGCCCTAATGTTTTTGATTGGGTTGATCGAACGTGTATGGGTACAGTAGTGCATCCCTGCAGGGTATAATCTTATCGATGAGTCGAGTCCGCGGTTATGGACAACTTGGTGCGGATGCTGGCTAACAAGATCATAGACAACTTGCACCTAATTAATGTTAATTAACTTGACTAGTAATATAGAATTACTTTCACAATAATATGTAATTAAAACTACCTACTGTGTGAGTTTCCTTGATTGCTTCCTCATACTTGGTTGAGGGGGTGAATCCGGGAATGGGTTATCTTTGGTGTTAGTAGTAGTTGGTTCCTTATGCGCTCTCTTATCCCTCTCCAATAGACGGAAGTTGTAGCGTGTCTCTATTAGGTTGCTAGTGCTACTACCGCTAAGTCCACCTACCCTATATTTTGGGAGATCTTGTAGAAAGTAAACGGGTTGATTTTGCTTGCCAGGGGAGTGCCCTGACCCATCTTTGGGATGTGCTTTTATGTGCAGTCAACAGGTTTGAAGTCTGACAACGTTAGATTGGAAATCCCTCCGGCTTGGGCTGGGCAAAGATTTGGCGCCATAGCTTAGCTTTAGGACTCTTAGTCCAATTTGCATCTTATCCGTAGTCGGATACTATTTCGCTTCCGCTCTGCTTTGTATCTTTGTAATGTCTCTTTGTATTCTTGACTCGTTGGAGTCGTGTTGTATATATATATATATATATCTTTCTGTTGTTGTGGATCTTTCGGAACTGTTGTAATATTATCACAATTCCACCCACATAACACGCATGTTTCAGCATGTACGTTATGTCTGGTGGGCAACCTAAGATCGTTATTATGCGGATTTTGGCGGGATCACTTAAATCTACATAGTACCGATTTTGGGGCGTCAGAATGTGGTATCAGAGCCTTGGTTTCAATCTCCTTGTTGTTTCGATACGATTGGTTATCGAACCAGCGGGTCCGCAAAGCCTGTAGGATAACCTCGCCAACGGTCGTTGTTTCTAGAGTGTCAAAACTATTTTGCTAAAATATATTTTTTTGAAAGATCTCAATAGGATTCTCGTTTATTCCATACCTCTATTCTCTTTCTCCTCTTATGTTATTTGTTTTGGAGTCTCTTCTCTTATCCAACTTTCTAAGTATTTCGATCCTACGTCTGGGTGGACAATCTCTATGCCTTTTACCTATTAGGTTCGATCTTTGGAAGCTGCGTCGACGTGAGCAACCCTTCTTGTTAGTGGTGTCGACAACTTTAACGTGGAGTTAGAACTTCTTGTTAGCGGTGTCGAGAATTTCAAGATGGCGCAACAATCTCGTGTTAGTCGTGTAGAGAAATTCACCATGGAGCATGAAGATTCGGTAGTTACCCCTTCTCTTCTTGTTGTCTCGGCGTGGATTGCGAGGGCGCGATCCCTTGTTAGTGGTGTCGACTGTAACGCCCCGGGGTTTTCCCCAATTAGTAAATTGTTTGTTTTTGTTTTTGCATCATCATGACATCATCATGCATTGTTTCACCTTGCATGTTTTTATTAAATCACTTAAAAATATTATTTGTTGCAAAACCTATTCTTGTTTTGCAAATAATAAATCTATCCTCTCCGTCTCCTTATATTTTAAACACAAAATACCCAAATAATAATTTGGGAATAATTGTAAAATTATTTAAAATCAAATTAAAACTTTTGTAATTATTTTGCAAAGCTTTGTTCCATCTCTTTTCTTTTCCCTCTCTTCTATTTCCTTTATCTCTCTTTCTTTCTCTTTTTTCCTGGTAACTGGAAAAGGAGAGCAGCAGGTTCAAGTCGGCCCAAGCCAGCCCACCTCCCTGGCCCTGTTCTTCTTCCTCGTACGGAGAAGAATCTTTCCAGCGAGGCAGCCATGGCTCCCTGCCATGGGCACCCCACCTCCTCCACCTGCTCCCTCTCCTCCCCTTTATAGCCGACCCCTCCTCCAAGCCCTAGATCGCCCTCCCCCTTCCTCTCCTTGCGCCGCCACATCCCCATCCTTCGCTTCCGTTTCTTCTTCCTGTTCCTCTGATTTCTTCCCGAGAGAGAGAGAGAGGGCCAAGGTCGCCGTCGCTATGGTCTTCCCCGAGCCAAGAGGAGAACGCCAGGACCTGCGCCACCTCGACTGCATCGACTACGCGCAAGGAATTGAGCCGGAGCTAAACCGGAGCGTCGAGTTCGTCCTCATCTTCTTCGTGGCCGGCGGAGCTTCGTCATCGGAATTCGCCGCGTACGGTCCTCCCCGAGCACGATCGACTACCCCAGCACACTCTACTTTTTGTTGCTTCTTCGCGGATAAGACGTTGAGATGTGTGAGCAACGACAAGATCTTCTTCCATGCGGGATTTCAGGCAAGCAAAGTTTGCTTGTTTACCTATACATTGTCTTTCATTCCGGCCGTTGATCTCTGCTAGCCTAGTATTCGATTCTTGTGTCGCGATCCCATCACATGTTTATCCTGCAGCCTTATACAGCTTTATCTACACCACCTATCACCTGTTGCATGTTTATCTGTTAGGCTTGCGAGTCGTAGTGCATGCCTAGAGTTGGTTGTGCGAGTCGTTTGTCTTATGTTTCACATGCTTAGTATGTTAAAATGTTCTACTTTAATAAAATGATATCTTGTGGTGGGTATTATAATTAAATGATAAGCCACCGGCGGAAGGCCTTGCGAGGTGCTTTGTTCTGCTAAGTGTCGAACTAGGAACTCAGTTCTTGTCCTCGAATCCAAGTCCGAGCGCACTAACCACTCGTGGGAGGTCTCATGGAGCCCCCCTCGACTTTGAATGGATCTTCAGCTTGTCCAGGGTGCCGCAAGTAGTTCGGGCTTTCCATTTGCTCATATGCATGTGCACGATGATGATGATGACGATGATGATGATGATGATGATGATGATGATGATGATGATGATCATAATGATGATGATCATAATGATGATGCTGAGAGGTTATGTGACATGGGGGGTCATATAGGTCTGATGCGATGCTCTGTGGGTATACCCATGGCCTCTGCCCACTTAGCACGTAGGCGCAAACTAATGAGTCCGCTATTGAGGTATCGGCCGGACTCTTGACGCGGGTAACAACTCATATGGGTGGCACCTTGGACTTGCTGTACAGAAGGAATGAGTCGTGTTGAGAAGCCCTAATGTTTTTTTATTGGGTTGATCGAACGTGTATGGGTACAGTAGTGCATCCCTGCAGGGTATAATCTTATCGATGAGTCGAGTCCGCGGTTATGGACAACTTGGTGCGGATGCTGGCTAACAAGATCATAGACAACTTGCACCTAATTAATGTTAATTAACTTGACTAGTAATATAGAATTACTTTCACAATAATATGTAATTAAAACTACCTACTGTGTGAGTTTCCTTGATTGCTTCCTCATACTTGGTTGAGGGGGTGAATCCGGGAATGGGTTATGTTTGGTGTTAGTAGTAGTTGGTTCCTTATGCGCTCTCTTAGCCCTCTCCAATAGACGGAAGTTGTAGCGTGTCTCTATTAGGTTGCTAGTGCTGCTACCGCTAAGTCCACCTACCCTATATTTTGGGAGATCTTGTAGAAAGTAAACGGGTTGATTTTGCTTGCCAGGGGAGTGCCCTGACCCATCTTTGGGATGTGCTTTTATGTGCAGTCAACAGGTTTGAAGTCTGACAACGTTAGCTTGGAAATCCCTCCGGCTTGGGCTGGGCAGGGATATGGCGCCATAGCTTATCTTTAGGACTCTTAGTCCAATTTGCATCTTATCCGTAGTCGGATACTATTTCGCTTCCGCTCTGCTTAGTATCTTTGTAATGTCTCTTTGTATTCTTGACTCGTTGGAGTCGTGTTGTATATATATATCTTTCTGTTGTTGTGGATCTTTCGGAACTGTTGTAGTATTATCACAATTCCACCCACATAACACGCATGTTTCGGCGTGTACGTTATGTCTGGTGGGCAACCTAAGATCGTTATTATGCGGATTTTGGCGGGATCGCTTAAATCTACATAGTACCAATTTTGGGGCGTCACAATGTGGTATCAGAGCCTTGGTTTCAATCTCCATGTTGTTTTGATACGATTGGTTATCGAACCAGCGGGTCCGCAAAGCCTGTAGGATAACCTTGCCTGTCGGCCAAATGGGATCCAGGGTGTGCAGAGCCCTCTCTCCACAGCCCTCACACGCGACAGAGTCGATGAAACGGCTAAGGACCGGGCAAAACGCTTGGAGAGACCCTCGAGAGGAAAAACCCTCGAGAGGGCTGAAGGGGGCAGCGCAGGCCTGAAGAGGCCCCCCCCCAGGCTGCCCCTCTACAGGGCCCTCTCCCCTGGAGAGGGGGCAACGCGAATCCCTCCACAAGGCCGCCAGGCCCTGTGGAGATACTTCGCTACGAAGCAACCACTTCAAGGCGCACATGGCCACTGCCGCGCCACAGAGTGACGCGCGCGTCTGCGCGCGATGACGGCGGCGCCGCAGTTGCCGTTTTGGTGATTAAACGAGTCAACAAAGCTGTGTCCCCTGCGCCGGCTTACGAGGGTTTCCTCTTTAGTGATAAAGCAGTTGGCCGGCGCTACGCTCCAAGGACGACGTCACCATGGGCACCCCCACGATCGCTGCTGCACCAGCTGGCCGTCCTGCGTGAACGGCGACTTTCTGGCGTCACGAGCAGGCTTTACGACCATGGACCGGGTCCATGGACAACCCAGCTGCCGTGCACCCCGCTCCACCGCTTCGTCGCCATGTGGGAACCCTTCCACTGCGCAGCACGCAGGGATGAGGCCCGGGGCGCCTATATAAGGAGGGGGAGCACCTCCGTAGCAATGGATCGATCAATCGACCTTTGGCACCCTACCATAGCTTAGCCAAGCCTAGCGAACTCGAGGAGGAAGAAGATCTCAGCCTTCCCTCTCCGAGCTCCGCACTTCTCTCGGCAAGCTCATTGTAGTGTACCCCCTACAGAGCAATTCAGACAAGCAGGAGTAGCAGTTTTACCTCCCCCGGAGGGCCGTGAACCTGGGTACGGGCCTGTGTCCATCACTGTCGTGCTGACCCTCCACAGGCACGACGAGCACCGTCGCCGGGCCGGTTGAGGGTTGTTGGCTAACGTGTTCAGTCCCCTTCACGAACTTCTCTCCCGAGAGTGGTTACCCCTCATCCGTGGGAATCACACATCGACATTTGGCGCGCCAGGTAGGGGACTGAGGCGCGTCTTCAACCTCCAGCCGGCCTCCGCGCCATGACGGACACCCGCGCGACACGCGCCAACAGGCTCGCAGCTGACAGGGCTCACACCGAGCCCGGCACCGCCGCCACCCGCGGCCTCCGCGGCCGTCCTCGCACGACGGAGCGCGCCAACACCGGCCCACGCGTGGAGGAACCTGAGAGCGAGGAGCACCGTGGCAGCGACCACCGCGGCGACAGGGATGCCTCCCCGGAGCACCACGACGATGCTGACTCTTCGCATCCGTCTCGACACCAGAGCGCGCCTTCTCAGGGACGCCCAGAGCCCACGCCGCACACCGCGTTGCTCATGGCCCAGGAGCTCCTCCGCTACCGACCAAGCGCGGAGGCTCACGACCAGTGGCTGGACCGCCTCCACCACCTCGTCGATATCGCGACTGCGTGCCCCGCTCCGTCTCGCTCCCTCGTTCACCACTCCGCCCGCGCTGGAACAGCCGCGCCGGATGCGCCTCCGCCGCCGCCAGGACCACCTCCGGCCGCAGCCCAGAGGGCTCCATCTCATGCCTCCTCGCCGCGCGATTGCCAAATCGTGCAGCGCGCCGCGCCAGACGTGCGGGTGGGGATGGAACGCCGGAGAGACCTCCAGAACCGCCTTGTCGAGGAAATCGGCCAGGCGGGGCAGCAGAACCGCAGGGCTCTTCAGGGCGGCACCGCCATATACGCCACCGGCTGCATGGCCTTCACCCGCGCCCTGCGCGGCGTGGTATGGCCGCAGAAGTTCAGGCCAGCCCTCCCCAAGGGCTACGACGGGTCAAGCAACCCCATCGAGTTCCTGCAGCTCTACACCACCTCTATCCAGGCTGCAGGAGGAGACGACAAAGTCATGGCCAACTGGTTCTCCCACGCCCTCAGGGACTCCGCGCTGTCATGGCTCCTCAACTTGCCTGAGGACTCCATAGACTCGTGGGAGGAGCTCTGCAGGCAATTCGTTGCCAACTTCAAGGGCACCTATGAGCGCGCGCTCACCCACAACGACCTGCGCGCTGTGGTGCAGAAGAAGGATGAGACTCTCCGCAAGTACATCCAGTGCTTCAGCCAGGTGCGCAACAAGATCCTGAACATCCCCGACACGCAAGTCATCGCCGCCTTCAGGGAGGGCGTCACGAATCGCCGGATGCTCGAGAAGCTGGGCATTCACGACAAGCTCACCTCTGTGGTGAAGCTGTTCGACCTCGCTGATAAGTGCGCCAAGGCTGAAGAGGGACTCCTCTTCGTCAAGATGAGCCAGCGGACGGACGACCTGGCTGAGGGATCCAAGAGCCACAAGAAGCGAGAGGAGACCAAGCGCAAGACCACCGCTGTCCTGGCAGCAGAGCCAGCCGCCAAAAGCGCCTGCAGAGGCTCTCCTGAGCCTGGCGACAAGGAAGCGGACAACCGTCCGTTCTGCGTCTACCACAACAGGTGCGGCCACGCCACAAACGACTGCTTCGACCTCAAGAGGTTGAGCCGAGAGCGCGGGCGTGAAGAAGGCAACGGGAGCCGCGGCAGAGGCCGTGGCTACCGTAGGGACGGTAGAGGCGGACGCGGTGGTGGCTATCCAAAGCCGCCAGGCACTCAAGCCAACGCCGCCGAGAAGAACAACAATCTCCCTGACGAGGAAGATGGAGGCTACCAGGCCCCAAGGGGGGCTATTGCCTGCATCCTCGGAGGAGCCCAGGCGCCCAAGTCGAACAACCAGTGCAAGCAGTTCCCGGGCACCGAGACCTCCAGGCCCCTCAAGTGGTCCCAGTACACCATCGCCTTCGACGCCAAGGACCACCCCAAGTCGACCAAGACTGTTGGAACCCTCCCCCTGGTCTGCTCCCCCACCATCAACAACATCACCGTCTCCAAGACGCTCATCGATGGGGGAGCAGGCCTGAACGTCATCTCTGTCCAGACCTTCGAGACTCTCCAGGTGCCTTACGAGTGGCTCATGCCCTCCAGGCCATTCATAGGGGTCACCAGCGGTTCAATCGAACCTCTGGGGCAGGTCCGGCTGGCCGTCACCTTCGGCACACAGAAGAACTACCGCACGGAGCTGATCGACTTCAACGTCGCCCACATCGGCCTGCCGTACAACGCCATCCTCGGCTATCCCGCCCTCGCGAAGTTCATGGCCGTCACGCACCATGCCTACAACATGGTCAAGATCCCCGGCAGCGCTGGCACCATCACCATCCATGGTCATATCCTGGACGCCACGCGCGCTGTCGAGAGCGCCTACAAGGCCGCCGCCATGGCATTCCCGGCTGACGAGGACATGGAACCTCTCGAGAGGCCTCAGAAGAAGAAACAGATGTTCTCTCAGGAGCAAGCTTCCATGAAGAGGGTGTCGCTAGGCACCAGTGGCTCGGGGGCTGAGGAGACAGGGGCCAGCGTCACCATAGGCGCTGCCCTGCCTCCCAAATAGGAAAGCGCGCTCGTCGCCTTCCTTCGGGCAAACTCTGGCATGTTCGCATGGACTCCGTCAGATATGTCCGGTGTACCGAGGGAGGTGATCGAGCACCACTTAGCCGTGTGTCCAGACGCACGCCCCGTCAAGCAAAAAGCACGCAAGCAAGCCCCCGAGAAGCAAGCATTCATCGTCAAGGAAGTAGAGAAGCTAAAAGCGGCAAATGTCATCCGCGAAGTCGCGCACCCCACTTGGCTCTCCAACGGCGTGGTTGTCCCTAAACCCGCTGGAGGAGGCCGACTCTGCATCGACTACACAGATGTCAATAAAGCCTGCCCCAAGGACCCATACCCCATGCCGAGGATAGACCAGATCGTGGATTCCACCGCCGGCTGCGACCTCCTCTGTTTTCTGGACGCCTTCTCTGGTTATCACCAGATCAAAATGGCTAAAGAGGACGAGGAGAAGACAGCATTCCTCACCCCTTGTGGTGTGTATTGCTACACTTGCATGCCCTTTGGCCTGAAGAACGCCGGCGCCACTTTCCAGAGGCTCATGAGAATAGCCTTGGGGGCACAGATGGGCAGAAATGCAGAGGCATATGTCGACGACATCGTGGTCAAGTCTCGCGAGGGAGATACCCTCTTGGAGGATCTCGAGGAAACCTTCGCCAGCCTGCGCAAGGTGAACATCAAGCTGAACCCCGCCAAGTGCGTCTTCGGGGTGCCTTCAGGCAAACTCCTCGGATTCCTCGTGTCCCACCGCGGCATAGAAGCAAACCCTGACAAGATCAAGGCCATAGAAGGGATGCAGCCTCCTCGTCGACTCAAGGCCATGCAACGCCTAGCAGGCTGTATGGCTAGCCTGGGCCGCTTCATCTCTAAGTTCGGCGAGAGAGCCCTACCATTCTTCAAGATCATGAAGAGATCCGGCACATTCAAGTGGACCCCCGAGGCGGACAAGGCTTTTGAAGACCTGAAGAGATATTTGGCCAGCCCACCAGTCATGGTGCCCCCCAGGACAGGCGAACATCTGAAGCTGTACCTATCAGCCACTCCTCAGACCGCAAGCGCTGTCCTGGTGGTCGAGAGGGAAGAGCCAGTCCTCCCCAAGAAGAGCGCTGCCACTCCAAGCCCAAAGCCGCCCGACAAAGAAATCGGCGAAGGAGCAGTCTCCACAGACCCACTGCCAGGCCCACAGCCTCAAGTCGAGTCTGCTCCCAACACCCTTCCCGAGACCCCGCCACAGGCAAATCTTGACAAGGGCCCTGAAGAGCCTCCACAGGCAAATCTCGACAAGGGCCCTGAGGAGCCTCCACAGAGAATCGACGCTGCACCTCCCTCGACAACCCTTGTCGAGCACCCCGTGTACTTTGTCAGTACGGTACTGCGGGATGCTCGGGAGCGGTACCCAATGCAGCAGAAGCTTCTCGTCGCTCTCCTCATCGCCTCCAGGAAGCTGAGACATTACTTCCAGGGCCACCCCATCACGGTGGTCACTTCCTTCCCCCTGGAGCAGATCCTGCGCAATCCCAGCGCCACAGACCGTGTCGCGGGTTGGAATATGGAGCTGCAGCCATTCAACTTGCGCTTCGACACCACAAGAGTCATCAAGGGACGAGTCCTGGCTGACTTCGTCGTAGAATGGACTGACCCAAGCCCTGAAGAGCCTCGGGGAGAAGAGGCCGAGCCCTCCAGAGACATAATGCCGAGCCACTGGACCATGCACTTCGACAGAGCCTTTGCCTGCCGCAATGGCGGGGCAGGCGTCGTCTTGACCTCGCCCAAAGGCGACAAGCTCTACTACGCTGTCTAGTTGTGCTTCACGATTGACAAGATCTCCAACAATATCACTGAATACGAGGGCCTCCTTGCCGGCTTAAGGGCCGCCATCGCTCTAGGCGTCAAGCACCTACTCGTCAAGGGAGACTCCCAGTTGCTCGTCAACTTCTCCAACAAGAGCTACACGCCTAAAGACGACCACATGGCCGCATACCTTGAAGAGGTCCGCAAGCTCGAGAAGCACTTCAGGGGCATGGACCTTATGCATATCCCGAGGAAAGAAAACCAGGAGGCTGACGACATCGCCAAGCGAGCCTCGAGAAGGCAACCCCAGCAGGCCAGCGTCTTTGAAGAAAGGATCGCCAAGGCATCCATCAAGCAGCCTCGAGAGGCTACATCCGCAAGCACGGACGAAGCACTACCACCACCTCCTGAGTCTGGGGCACCCGATTGTGGTCCCCGCACAGGGGAGCGTCTGTTGCTGACGGCAGCCCACCAAGACACAGGCTGGATTGACGAGATCAAGGACTACTTGGCGAAGGGGATCCTTCCTGAGGAAGATGCGGAAGCAGAGCGGATCGCTCGACAAGCGAAATCCTACTGCATCCTCGAGGGAGACCTATACCGCAAGCGCCCGAATGGCATCGCGCTCAAATGCGTCCCTCCCGAGGAAGGCCGAACGCTGATCAAAGACATCCATAGCGGGGAGTGCGGCCACCACTCGTGTGCGCGCACCCTCGCGGGCAAGGTCTTCAGGAGCGGATTCTACTGGCCACAAGTGCTTCAAGATGCGGTCACCATCGTCCAAGCTTGCGACGCCTGCCAGTACCACGCCAAGCAAATTCACCAGCCGGCGCTGGGGCTCCAGACCATCCCGCTCTCCTGGCCGTTCCCGGTCTGGGGGCTGGACATCCTGGGCCCCTTCCCAAAGTCGCAGGGGGGCTACCGCTTCTTTTTCGTGGCCGTCGACAAGTTCACCAAGTGGGCCGAGGTTGAGCCAGTGCGGACCATACCAGCCGGAGCCGCAGTGAAATTCATCAGGAGCTTGGTCTGCTGCTTCGGAGTGCCTAACTGCATCATCACCGACAATGGCTCGCAATTCACCAGCGGCATCTTCCGAGCCTACTGCGAAAAGCTCGGCGTCAAGATCTGCTTCGCCTCGGTGGCTCATCCACGCAGCAACGGTCAAGCCGAGCGAGCGAACGCAGAAGTCCTCAAGGGCCTCAAGACCAGAAGTTTCAACATCCTCAAGGGTGACGGCAAGGGCTGGATCGATGAGCTCCCATCTGTGCTCTGGTCCATACGCACAACCGCTTCAAGGCCTACGGGCGAAACGCCGTTCGCCCTTGTCTACGGAGCTGAAGCTGTCCTCCCCGCAGAAATCAAGCATGGCTCCCCACGGGTCCTTGCTTTCAACGAGGACACCCAGGAGGACCTCCACAACGACAACCTGCTGCTTCTCGAGGGACTGTGCCGCCGTGCCGCCCTCAGAGCAGCAAAATACCAGCAAGACCTGCGACGCTACCACAGCCGCCACGTGCGCTCACGCACTCTTGAGGCGGGCGATCTCGTCCTCAGGCGAATCCTCTCAAGAGAAGGCCTCCACAAGCTCTCGCCGATGTGGGAAGGCCCCTACAGGGTCTCCCACATCGCCAGGCCTGGCGCGGTACGCCTCGAGACGGAAGACGGCATCCCCGTCAAGAACCCGTGGAACATCGCACACCTACGCAAGTTCTACCCGTGATCATTGTCACGCCAGGCATTTTTTGTCTCTAGAGGGAAGCTCACGGCTTCACCTCCATGCTTCTCCAAGCTTCTCCTGAGGGTCAGCCCTCCGAGCTCTCCTGCCAATGAGCCACCGCAGGCCGCAGTGAACCTCTGCCACTAATGGGTGGTCCCCATGCCTCGACATGGAAGGAACGTTAGCTTGGAAAACCCAAGTGTAATGAACCGATTTCGTTCCCAAGTGAACATTGCGCTCCGGCGCCACTTTCGTTCCATGTGAACTTTGCACTCCGGCGCCATTTTTGTTCCAAGTGAACTATGCGCTAAGGCGCCATTTCGTTCCTAAGCGAACTCTGCGCTGAGGCGCCGCTATGTAATATTCCGATGGCAAGTTTTACCTTCGTCATTTACTTTCACATGTGCGCTTATATTCTTCCCATGCGCACCTCGCGAGCGGGGGCTGAGTACGGTGCCTGTGCCCAAGAGCACCCCAGCAGCACTGCAAAATCCAAGGGACCCTGAGCTCTGGCTAAAGGGCATGCTCCCGGATACACGCCACCTCTCCAAAGGACCTTGGTACTCTCTCTCCTCGCGAGGCACCCATGAGGAAACCTATAAGCGCGCATGAGTCCTCACTGCTATGCTCTAGCGTTTTGGTACGCCTCTCTAACGTCCACAGGGAACAAGAGTCTCTCCAGGCCTGTGGAGGAAAAACTTGGCCCCTGAGGGGAAAGACATCACTTGAGGAGTCCTACGCAGAGCGGAAAGCCTCGTGAAGCTAAGTTCCCTGCTCACACTAGGAGAATCTCTGCGTCTCTCTCACGAGCACTCTGCGTCCCTCGAGCGTCCTTTTTCCCTCACTCTCCATGGACTGCTTGCGCGTCAAAGGGGGGCCCTTGAGCATCGCGCCTCGAGGACTCCTACCTCTCTAAGCCTTAAACTCCCCCCGGCCTTGCCGAGTCATTACTCGAGCATACCGCAGCGGCGGAGTCATAGCGCGAGGAGAAGGGTCCTAGCGACGCAGAGCGAAAAAGACATGGAAGCAAAGCAAAAGGCCCTCGAGGGGCACACACACAAACTTAGCAGCACATGCTTAGAAATACGAAGTATATTACAGACTGAAGAGCAAAAGTCTTTAAAACAAACATCCCTACGGCGCTACAAGCGTTTTGCATTTCAGGAAAGAAGTCAGGCAGAGGCATCGCCGTCGTCCTCCCCGGACTCTTCTCCTTCAGGCTCGCCCTCCTCTTCGTCGCCCTCCTCGCCGCCAGTATCCTCCGCTGCAGCCCGCTTGAAGCGGCTGCAGAAGTCGTCGACCTGGTCACGGATGGAGTTGGAGATCTTCCACCCTCTCTCCCCCTCGAGACGCTCGGTCACCGTGGTGAAGTCGAAGCCCGGCTGGAGGTGTTGGAGATTGGTGAAGATGCGGTCGACCGCCACCGCCAGGAGCTGGCGGCACTCCTCATCGACGACGTCGCGGAGCTCGGCGGCAGGGCCCTCGAGCGCTGGGAAGAGCTGCTCGAAGTACATGAGGTAGGTGGCGGCGTCGGAGTTGCCTTGAAGGGGAACGGCCGGCGCATCCACTCCCAGCTTCGCGGCGAGCTCGCGGCCCCGGCCCACCAAGGACTGGAACATGCGCTCCCGCTGCTGCGACAGCACCTGCGCCGCCTTGGCGCTCTCGACCGCCTCCACCGCCTTCTCCACGGCAGGGCCCACCTGCTGGTTCATCTCCTCCATGTCGGCCATGAGGGAGGCGAGGTCCTGCTCCGTGCGCTTGCGGGCCTCCTCAGCGACGCGGCGGCGATCCGCTTCGCGCTTCACCTTGGCGACGAGGGTAGCGTTCAAGTTCTCGAGCTGGTGGATCCGGGCGTCGCTCTCGCCAAGCCTCTTCTTGAAGCGGCTCTCCTGCTTGGTGAACTTCTCGGCATAGTCGCGGGAGACAGCGGCGCGGTACGCCTTCTCCCGAGCTTGGAACTCCTTCTCAGCCTCCTCCTTCTGCTCGGCGAACCTCGTGTTGAAGCGCTCCACATGCGCCTTGTGGGTAGCCACCTCGCGTTCATACCTGCCAAGAGCCGCGGCCAGGCTCTCTTCACGGGCCTCGAGGGCGGCGCGCTGCCCCGACAGCTCCTGCTCCCTCAGCGCCAGCTGTTCGTCGCGGCGGCGCACGTCCTCCTCGCGCTCGCTCAGGCCCCGCCCCCTGGCGTCCAAGCTCGCGCGGACCCCCTCCAGGGCGGTCCGCACGGTCTCAGAGTCGGCGAGGATTTTAGCCTCAAGATCGACAAGCTCGTGGTGCTTGGCCGCCAGGGAGTATTCCACGGCCTGCCGCTCTGCCCTGGCCGCGGCCAAGTCTTCCGCCGCTGCCCGGTGCTCGGCCTTCAAGGGCTGCAGAAGCTCTTCGGCGTCGCGCATGGCGCCCTCGCGGACCTCTTCGGCGAAGCGCAGCGCCTCCTCGCGCTCCGCCTGCAAGGCCTGGTCGCTCCGCCGGCGAGCCTCCACGGCCGCGTGGAACGCGGCCCAAGCCTCTGCGAGCTCGTCTCGCTGCCGGGCAAGCTCCCGGTCCTCCTAGGCAAGGTGGGCCTCCAGCCCCTCCAGGGACTCCCGCACCAAGCGGAAGGCGACGTCGCGTCGCCCCCTGCTCCAGTCCCAGCTTCTGAGGACAAGGGTCCGGGAGGTCTCGCTCGGAGCGGAGGGCCCTGCGCCCGCGTCAAGCTTGGAGCGGGGAGTCTCTGCGCGGGCTTGGGGGCTCGGAGGCGTGTCCTCCGCTTCGGCGCCCGCGTCCTGCGCGCCGGCGTTGCCCCCCTCAGGCGGCACCTCGACCTGGGCCCCCGGGGCAGGAAAGGTCTGCTCCGCAGCTGCTGCTTCCTCCTCCACCGTGGTGCTTGGCGGGGGCGGTGGGAGTTCAGCCCCCACTGCCTCGTCGACCTTCGGCGGGCTCGGGGCCGAAGTAGTGTCTGCCGCGGCCTCCTGCTGTGCTGGCGGGGTCGCAGCGCGCGGCGGAGTGGCCGCCTTCTCCACCTGCTCCTCAGGGCGTTTTTCCTCCAGAGGCGGCGCGGTGGCCTCGGCCTGAGGAGCGTCCCCGTGAGGGCCTGCAGGGATTTCCTCCGCAGGCCTCGAGGCCTCTTCTGCTGCGGCCTCTGCCGCGGCCTCTGGAGCGGTCCTCTTCACGTCTGCCGCCTTGCGGAGCCCGCGGCGCTTCGCAGGCGCTGGGTCGCTGGCCGAGAACAAGAAGATATGTTAGAGGAAGCAAGCAAGCAAAGACCGAAGCAGGGAAACAAAATTAGAAACACTCACCCTGTCTTCTTGGCGCGGGTGTCAACCCACGCCATGCCGGACGAACGCCAAGAAGGCGTGGCCCGGACTCCGGATCCCTCAGGAGCCGCCTCAGCTTTCAACTTGAGGGGAGCGCTTGGGGGCTCCCCGGCAGGCCTGTCGTGGGCCGCCTTGGTTCGGGGCTCATGTCGCCCCGCCTCGGCCTGCTCATCGTCGCTGGAGGAGAGCTCGAAGACCTCCTCAGGAGGGGGCGAGGCCCTTGACGAGCTTGCCCCGCCTGTAGAGGGAACGGCCCCAGCCGCAGCGTCGCCCTGCTCGGCGTCAGACGCGTACGGCGACTCCGCAGCGTCTTGTCCCCTCGCCACGGGCATGGGCCCGTCCTCTTCCTCCTCCCCCGCCAGGCCTAGCGGGGTGAAGGAGGGCATCCGCTCCAGAATCGCCAGGCGCGGAGCCAGGTTCATCTGATGAAGAGGCCTCAGCTCCGCCGCAATCGCCACGGACACGTCGGGGTTGATGAAGAGGCCGCCCATGATGGTCTCGACGACGGCAGGGCGGTGGTCGCAGGGGTGGAGTCGCATCGGTTCGGAGGGGCCCGAGTACATCCACATCGGCTTCTTGTGCGCCTGTAGAGGAGCGATGCGGCGGCGCACGAAGTCCTCCGCGATCATCTGGCCGGTAAGGCCGTTCGCCCGGAGCGTCCTCATGCGCGCCACGAGGTCCCCGATACGTGGACCCTGGAAGGCCTGCTTCCCCCAATGGGTGTTCTTCACGGGCGGCGCCTCCGGGACCTCGAGGAAGGAGCTCTGCGACTTGACGCCGATGAGGAACCACTTCTGCCTGAAGTCGTCCACCTTCTTCGACACCGCCGTGATGGGTTTCTCATCGCTCCACGACATGGGGATGTAGACGTCCCCCATGCCGTCCACGATGCGGAAGGACACGCACCCCGTCCGCTCAGCCTTCGCGGTGTTTCGGAGCGCGTAGAAGCTCCGGAAGAGGGCCACCGAGGGCTGCACCCCCAGATACGCCTCGCACAGATAGGCGAAGATGGAGAGCACGAGGACGGCGTTGGGGTGTAGGTGGAGAAGGTGGATCTGGTAGAACTCAAGGACGGCCTCGAGGAAAGGCGAATACGGAGGCACCAATCCGGCGAAGAGAGTGTGGAGGAAGATGGGGAAAAACCCCGCCGGAAGGCGGCCGTGCCTCGCGGCCTGGATGGTGCTGGCGCCGTGCTCATTGGTCCTCCCGGCGACCAGGTGCTGGATCTTGTCCAGCGCCGCCGCATCGACGCGCACCCCGATCAGGGCGGGGCCAAGCGCCTCTTCGCCCTGCGCATCGGGGGGAAACGTCTCCATCGCCGCCTTGCCTTTTGGTCCGCCCATTGTCAAGGAAGATGTAAGAAGCGGAGTTCGCCGGAGGAGGAAGGAGTTCGCCGGAGAAGGAAAGCTAGGAGGCTGAGAGTTGGAAGACTGGATGCGCGGAATGGAAGTAATGACTGCGGTTAGGACCGGCGCGCAGCTTTATACCGCATTTGGACAGTTACCAAGGCGCGGTCGTGGTGATCGTGGTGGGACCCCCCACGACGCACGTTTCTACCGGAGAAACCGAGTCGCCGCAAACTCATCTCCGAGCGACGCGTGTCACGGGCCGGCCGGACATATTGGACCCACGACGCTTCGTCTGGACCCGATGGGCCTCGTCGTGCCCGTCATGGGCCCGGGGGCTACTGTCGGCCCAGTGGGATCCAGGGTGTGCAGAGCCCTCTCTCCACAGCCCTCACATGCGACAGAGTCGATGAAACGGCTAAGGACCGGGCAAAACGCTTGGAGGGACCCTCGAGAGGAAAAACCCTCGAGAGGGCTGAAGGGGGCAGCGCAGGCCTGAAGAGGCCCCCCCCCCCCCCCCCCCCCCGAGGCTGCCCCTCTACAGGGCCCTCTCCCCTGGAGAGGGGGCAACGCGAATCCCTCCACAAGGCCGCCAGGCCCTGTGGAGATACTTCGCTACGAAGCAACCACTGCAACGCGCACATGGCCACTGCCGCGCCGCAGAGTGACGCGCGCTTCTGCGCGCGATGACGGCGGCGCCGCAGTTGCCGTTTAGGTGATTAAAGGAGTCAACAAAGCTGTGTCCCCTGCGCCGGCTTACGAGGGTTTCCTCTTTAGTGATAAAGCAGTTGGCCGGCGCTACGCTCCAAGGACGACGTCACCGTGGGCACCCCCACAATTGCTGCTGCACCAGCTGGCCGTCTTGCGTGGACGGCGACTTTCTGGCGTCACGAGCAGGCTTTACGACCATGGACCGGGTCCATGGACAACCCAGCTGCCGTGCACCCCGCTCCACCGCTTCGTCGCCATGTGGGAACCCTTCCACTGCGCAGCACGCAGGGATGAGGCCCGGGGCGCCTATATAAGGAGGGGGAGCACCTCCGTAGTAATGGATCGATCAATCGACCTTTGGCACCCTACCATAGCTTAGCCAAGCCTAGCGAACTCGAGGAGGAAGAAGATCTCAGCCTTCCCTCTCCGAGCTCCGCACTGCTCTCGGCAAGCTCATTGTACTGTACCCCCTACAGAGCAATTCAGACAAGCAGGAGTAGCGGTTTTACCTCCCCCGGAGGGCCGTGAACCTGGGTACGGGCCTGTGTCCATCACTGTCGTGCTGACCCTCCACAGGCACGACGAGCACCGTCGCCGGGCCGGTTGAGGGTTGTTGGCTAACGTGTTCAGTCCCCTTCACGAACTTCTCTCCCGAGAGTGGTTACCCCTGTTCCGTGGGTATCACACATCGACATCGCCAACGGTCGTTGTTACTAGAGTGTCAAAACTATTTTGCTAAAATATATTTTTTGGATAGATCTCAATAGGATTCTTGTTTATTCCTTACCTCTATTCTCTTTCTCCTCTTATGTTATTTGTTTTGGAGTCTCTTCTCTTATCCAACTTTCAAAGTATTACGATCCTACGTGTGGGTGGACAATCTCTATGCCTTTTACCTATTAGGTTCGATCTTTGGAAGCTGCGTCGACGTGAGCAACTCTTCTTGTTAGTGGTGTCGACAACTTTAACGTGGAGTTAGAACTTCTTGTTAGCGGTGTCGAGAATTTCAAGATGGCGCAACAATCTCGTGTTAGTGGTGTACAGAAGTTCACCATGGAGCATGAAGATTCGGTAGTTACCCCTCTCTTCTTGTTGCCTCGGCGTGGATTGCGAGGGCGCGATCCCTTGTTAGTGCTGTCGACTGTAACGCCCCAGGGTTTTCCCCAATTAGTAAATTGTTTGTTTTTGTTTTTGCATCATCATGACATCATCATGCATTATTTCACCTTGCATGTTTTTATTAAATCACTTAAAAATATTATTTGTTGCAAAACCTATTCTTGTTTTGCAAATAATAAATCTATCCTCTCCGTCTCCTTATATTTTAAACACAAAATACCCAAATAATAATTTGGGAATAATTGTAAAAGTATTTAAAATCAAATTAAAACTTTTGTAATTATTTTGCAAAGCCTGTTCCATCACTTTTCTTTTCCCTCTCTTCTATTTCCTTTATCTCTCTTTCTTTCTCTTTTTTTCTGGTAACTGGAAAAGGAGAGAAGCAGGTTCAATTCGGCCCAAGCCAGCCCACCTCCCTGGCCCTGTTCTTCTTCCTCATACGGAGAAGAGTCTTTCCAGCGAGGCAGCCATGGCTCCCTGCCATGGGCACCCCACCTCCTCCACCTGCTCCCTCTCCTCCCCTTTATAGCCGACCCCTCCTCCAAGCCCTAGATCGCCCTCCCCCTTCCTCTCCTTGCGCCGCCACATCCCCATCCTTCGCTTTCGTTTCTTCTTCCTGTTCCTCTGATTTCTTCCCGAGAGAGGGAGAGAGGGCCAAGGTCGCCGTCGCTATGGTCTTCCCCGAGCCAAGAGGAGAACGCCAGGACCTGCGCCACCTCGACTGCATCGACTACGCGCAAGGAATTGAGCCGGAGCTGAACCGGAGCGTCGAGTTCGTCCTCATCTTCTTCGTGGCCGGCGGAGCTTCGTCACCGGAATTCGCCGCGTACGGTCCTCCCTGAGCACGATCGACTACCCCAGCACACTCTACTTTTTGTTGCTTCTTCGCGGATAAGACGTTGAGATGTGTGAGCAACGACAAGATCTTCTTCCATGCGGGATTTCAGGCAAGCAAAGTTTGCTTGTTTACCTATACATTGTCTTTCATTCCTGCCGTTGATCTCTGCTAGCCTAGTATTCGATTCTTGTGTCGCGATCCCATCACATGTTTATCCTACAACCTTATACAGCTTTATCTCCACCACCTATCACCTGTTGCATGTTTATCTGTTAGCCTTGCGAGTCGTAGTGCATGCCTAGAGTTGGTTGTGCGAGTCGTTTGTCTTATGTTTCACATGCTTAGTATGTTAGAATGTTCTACTTTAATAAAATGATATCTTGTGTTGGGTATTATAATTAAATGATAAGGCACCGGTGGAAGGCCTTGCGAGGTGCTTTGTTCTGCTAAGTGTCGAACTAGGAACTCAGTTCTTGTCCTCGAATCCAAGTCCGAGCGCACTAACCACTAGTGGGAGGTCTCATGGAGCCCCCCTGGACTTTGAATGGATCTTCAGCTTGTCCAGGGTGCCGCAAGTAGTTCGGGCTTTCCATTTGCTCATATGCATGTGCACGATGATGATGATGATGTTGATGATGATGATGATGATGATGATGAGAGGTTATGTGATATGTGGGGTCATATAGGTCTGATGCGATGCTCTGTGGATATACCCATGGCCTCTGCCCACTTAGCACGTAGGCGCAAACTAATGAGTCCGCTATTGAGGTATCGGTCGGACTCTTGACGCGGGTAACAACTCATATGGGTGGCACCTTGGACTTGCTATATAGAAGGAATGAGTCGTGTTGAGAAGCCCTAATGTTTTTTATTGGGTTGATCGAACGTGTATGGGTACAGTAGTGCATCCCTGCAGGGTATAATCTTATCGATGAGTCGAGTCCGCGGTTATGGACAACTTGGTGCGGATGCTGGCTAACAAGATCATAGACAACTTGCACCTAATTAATGTTAATTAACTTGACTAGCAATATAGAATTACTTTCACAATAATATGTAATTAAAACTACCTACTGTGTGAGTTTCCTTGATTGCTTCCTCATATTTGGTTGACGGGGTGAATCCGGGAATGGGTTATGTTTGGTGTTAGTAGTAGTTGGTTCCTTATGCGCTCTCTTATCCCTCTCCAATAGACGGAAGTTGTAGCGTGTCTCTATTAGGTTGCTAGTGCTGCTACCGCTAAGTCCACCTACCCTATATTTTGGGAGATCTTGTAGAAAGTAAACAGGTTGATTTTGCTTGCCAGAGGGAGTGCCCTGACCCATCTTTGGGATGTGCTTTTATGTGCAGTCAACAGGTTTGAAGTCTGACAACGTTAGATTGGAAATCCCTCCGGCTTGGGCTGGGCAGGGATATGGTGCCACAGCTTATCTTTAGAACTCTTAGTCCAATTTGCATCTTATCCGTAGTCGGATACTATTTCGCTTCCGCTCTGCTTTTTATCTTTGTAATGTCTCTTTGTATTCTTGACTCGTTGGAGCTGTGTTGTATATATATCTTTCTTTTGTTGTGGATCTTTCGGAACTGTTTTAATATTATCACAATTCCACCCACATAACGCGCATGTTTCGGCGTGTACGTTATGTCTGGTGGGCGAGCTAAGATCGTTATTATGCGGATTTTGGCGGGATCGCTTAAATCTACATAGTACCGATTTTGTTGGATTAATAGGCATAATTTCCATGATTAATTCTAGTAAATAAAGCATGATCGCAAACGCTACTAACATGTTAACCTCGAAAATACTAGACGTATTAATTAACATGAACAACAGCATGGCATCTACGAACACAGCCATAATAAAACAGCACATCGGAACGTGGCGAACGTACCGAACGATCGTAGATGAAGTAGTTGTAGTCGTAGTCGTTGTTGTCGGAGCAGCGGCGGCAGCAGCTTGAGCAGCAACGGTAGCAGCTCGAAGAAGACGACGTTGAAGACGAGTCGCCCGCGGACCCGGAGATCGTCCAGGAAGTCGAGCCGTGATGAAGACCTTGAGAGCAGTCGCGCGGAGCGCTTCCCAAAAACCTTATTCGCCCTCTCCCGTACAGGATCACAAGGGCGAGCGGTTCCGGAGACCTGCTGTCCCGTTCGCCGGTGCACGCCGGCGCTCGGGATGGAGTAGACTATGGTGGCGGCGCAAGGCACGAGTTTGGCAAAACCTAGATTGGTTCGGGGTGGTTGCAGCGCACGCAGTGCAGGGCATTATATTAGGCAGCTCGGAGGAAAACCCTAACGGTCGGTAGGTAGCCCACGATCCGGGAGCGACCCGAACCGACTTACCAAGACGCGTCCGTCAAAACCGTTTTCCTTTACTGCAAAAATAAAGCTCGGCTCGGCGAGATTCCCGCGTCGCGTCGCGTCGCGTCGTGACGGGCGGGCGGGCGGGCGGGCGGGCGGGCGGGCGGTGCGTGCGTGCGAGCGGCGGCGGAGGAGGAGGAGGAGCGCGTGAGAGAGCCTCATGTTCTCACAAGCTTACCAAGTAGCACAACACTCCACTATATAAGGTGGTGCCACTCCTCTCAAACTAGCAATGTGGGACTAAACTTTAGCTCCCACACCAGTCACATGTGAGCTGCCATTTTTCCATGGGCTTTGAGATTTCAGAAATTGCTAATTGGGCTTCCCACTCATGGGCCCAAATTCTAACAATCCCCCACCAGATCTCAAATCCCATTTAGAGATGTTTGCCAGACCTCGAGTCTTGTTTATATACCAGTGTTTCAGCAGAGACTGTTAAGTTGAACTTCTACCTAGAACCTTGAGCTACGTCTATCGGCAACTTGAACAATGGACGAACCTTGAATTGCAAGTTTGGTGCTTCTAGATTTCACACAAAATCATAACTGGTACTTGGCTGCCAGTAGCCTACCCCGCGGGTGTAGCATATGCGTCATACTACCTGGTCTCTTCATGAGTATACTAGAGATCACCCAAATCTCATAGATTGCGACGTTTTAACAATCTGACTCATATAGGTGTGTTCTTTCAAGAATGCTCTGTAGAACAGCATCTTTGCTATGAATAGCCAACAGAACCACATTAAGGCATGTAGCCAACCTGCCTTACAGATTTTGAGAGTTTCGCATCATAGAGAGGGTTAGGTAACAACTCTCCTCTGTCACACCACTAGCTTGTTTTTCCCATGTCCTAATTCACGGGATCTCCGATCACATAGGTTGGGTTACCACTATGGAGTAACGCTTATGGGTCTCAACCCCATCTCTCTCGATGCACTTTCTATCACATTACGTGATAGTCCCTTCGTAAAGGGATCGGCCAGGTTTTTGTCGGTTTGAATGTACGAAACAGATATTACTCCGGAGTTTCTCAATTTCCTGACAGACTTCAAACGTCTTTTAACGTGTCTTGATGACTTCGCGTTATCCTTAGCACTGTTCACTTTTACGATAACCGTTTGGTTGTCACAGTTCATAAGGATGGCCGGTAATGGTTGCTCAACCACCGGCAAGTCCATCAAGAGCTCACACAGCCATTCTGCCTCAACAGAAGCTGTATCTAAAGCAGTAAGTTCTGCTTCCATGGTTGACCTCGTCAATATGGTCTGTTTGCAAGACCTCCATGATACTGCGCCACCTCCAAGAATAAACGCATATCCACTGGTGGCGTAGAGCTTATCAACATCTGAGATCCAGTTCGAATCACAATATCCCTCAAGCACAGCAGGGTGCCCTGAATAGTGAATCCCATAGCTCATTGTACCGTTGAGATAGCGCATGACCCTTTCAAGTGCATGCCAATGATCAGTACCCGGGTTAGACATGAACCTGCTCAATTTGCTCACAGCAAAACAGATATCAGGTCTCGTCGCGCTCACAAGGTACATGAGTGAACCGATCACTTGAGAGTATCTTAATTGATCTCTCGCTTCTTTCTTGTTCTTTCTGAGTGTCACATTGTGATCATAGGGTGTTGGAGAAGGCTTGCTGTCTGTAAAGCCGAATCGGCTCAAGACCTTCTCAACATAGTGTGATTGCGTTAACGTAATCCCACTCTCATCCCTAATCAGCTTAATGTTCAGAATCACATCAGCTTGTCCCAGATCTTTCATATGAAAGCTCTTTGACAGGAAAGACTTGACCTCATTTATCACTATCATGCTTATACCGAAAATTACTATGTAGTCAACATACAAGCATAATATGACACTATCGCCCCCACCATGGCGATAATAAACACACCTATCAGCCTCATTAATGGCAAAGCCCGCAGAAGTTAAAGTTCTGTCAAACTTCTCATGCCATTGCTTAGGTGCTTGTTTCAGCCCATACAAAGATTTTAACAATTTGCACACCTTTCTTTCTTCACCTTTTACTACAAACCCATCAGGCTGATCCATATAGATTTCCTCTTCCAACTCTCCGTTAAGGAAAGCTGTCTTTACGTCCATTTGATGGACGATCAGACCATAGGAGTCCGCCAGGGAAAGTAATACACGAATGGTGGTCAGTCTAGCAATAGGTGAATAGGTGTCAAAGTAATCTTCGCCTTCACGCTGGGTGTAGCCCTTGGCTACAAGCCGTGCCTTGTACTTCTCAATAGTACCATCAGGCCTTAGCTTTTTCTTGAACACCCACTTACAACCCACAGGTTTGCAACCGTAGGGTCGTTCAGATAATTCCCAAGTTCCATTAGAAAGAATCGAGTCCATGTCATTATGGACAGCTTCTTTCCAGTCATCCGCATCAGGAGATGCAAATGCTTCTGCAATGGACGTAGGAGTATTGTCCACAAGGTACACAATGAAATCATCACCAAAGGATTTTTCAATCCTCTGTCTCTTGCTCCTCTTGGGAGCTTCATTGTCATCCTTCTCAAGGACTTCCTCAACATGTGGTTGTTCAGAATGATCAACAGATGTACTAGATTCAGTAAATAACTCAGAAGAAATTCTAGCAGTGCTATGCATATCCTTCATAGGAAACATGTTCTCAAAAAATGTTGCATCACGAGATTCCATAATAGTATCAACATGCATATCAGGTACCTCAGATTTAACCACTAGAAATCTATAGCCGATGCTCCGCTGAGCATAACCAAGAAACACACAATCCACTGTCTTTGGCCCGAGTTTACGTTTCTTAGGTATTGGAACATTGACTTTCGCCAAGCACCCCCAAGTGCGTAAATAAGAAAGTGATGGTTTTCTCCCAGACCACTCCTCGTAAGGGGTTTTCTCTTTATTCTTGTTGGGAACTCTATTCAGGACATGACACGAAGTCAATAAAGCCTCCCCCCACCATGGCTTAGATAAACTAGCAGTGTCCAACATGGCGTTCACCAAGTCGGTCAGCGTGCGGTTTTTCCTCTCGGCAACCCCGTTTGACTGGGGAGAATAGGGAGGCGTCCTCTCATGAATAATACCGTGTTCCTCACAGAATACATCAAATATTTTAGAGAAATACTCGCCACCACGATCCGACCTAAGACGTTTAATCTTTCTCTCTAGTTGATTTTCTACTTCGGCTTTGTAAATTTTAAAGTACTCTAAAGCTTCATCTTTAGTTTGCAACAAATATATATAACAGAACCTAGTAGCATCAGCAATTAAAGTCATGAAATATTTCTTTCCACCTTTTGTCAACACGCCATTCATCTCACATAGATCGGAATGTACGAGTTTCAGCGGTGCCAAGTGTCTCTCCTCGGCTGCCTTGTGAGGCTTTTGAGGTTGCTTTGATTGCACACTACTATGGCACTTTGAACCTTTGGCAATAGTGAAATTCGGAATTAAACTCATACTGGACAACTGAGACATCAAACCAAAATTAATGTGACATAAACGAGAATGCCAAACACTGGTATCATCGGAAACACCGCCACAAATATGGTTTACTGATTTATTACAGAAATCTGAAAGTGAAAAACGGAACAAGCCTCCGCACTCATAACCTTTACTAATAAATTGTCCAAACTTTGACACAACTACTTTATTGGACTCCAAGACTAACTTAAACCCATATCTGCATAGAAGGGAACCGCTAACGAGATTCTTGTTCATAGTAGGGACATGCTGCACGTTCCTCAGCTGCACGATCTTCCCCGAAGTAGACTTCAGATCTACCGTGCCAACACCACGAACAGTAGCATGTGATCCATTCCCCATTAGGACGGAAGAATCCCGAGCGACCTGATAAGAAGTGAACAAAGAGATGTCAGCGCACACATGAACGTTAGCACCCGTATCAATCCACCAACATGGAGAATGAAATACTGAAAGCACAAATGGTAAATTACCATACCCATCAGTATTGCTAGCGGTCACGACGTTGACAGTCTTGGCCTTCTTCCCTTTCTTGTCTGCACGATCTGGGCAGTCCACAGAGAAGTGGCCGAGCTCTCCACAGGTATAGCAACCTAGCTCAGACTTGTTCATCATCTTCTTCTTCTTCTTCTTGAAAGAATTAGTCTTGACAGGTACATTGAAAGCAGGCTTGTTCTTTCCTTTGTTCTTGCCGTTGTTATGGTTCTTCTGCACCATGTTGGCGCTAGACTGACCTTCACCACCTCTCTCAGTAGTGTCCTTAGCCCGAGCCTTCTCCTCAACATCAAGAGACGCTATCAGGTTTTCAACCGATATCTCCTGTCTCTTGTGTTTGAGAGTTGTGGCGAAGTTCCTCCATGAAGAGGGCAACTTTGCAATAATGCACCCAGCCACAAACTTGTCAGGTAAGGCACACTTAGCGTGCTCAAGCTCCTTAGCAATGCACTGTATCTCATGAGCCTGTTCGACTACAGAATGGTTGTTAGCCATCCTGAAGTCATGAAAGCTCTCCATGATGTACAGTTCACTGCCAGCATCTGCTACACCGAACTTAGCGTTCAGTGCCTCCCAGAGCTCTTTGCCATCTGTAATGTGCATGTACACTTCAAATAGCTTGTTGCTAAGAGCACTCAGAACAAGTCCCACAAAGGCAGTGTTGGTATCCTTGAACTTGTTCTGATCCTCGTCAGATATAGTTCCTTCAGGTAAACCCTCACTAGGCTCGAACACTTTCAGAGATCGCAACCACAACGTGGTCTTGATCTGCCATCTCTTAAAATCCGCACCGGTAAACTTATCCGGCCTCAGCGCATCAGATAGATGTCCCATGTTTAATTCAGGAAATTGCCTATAACACGAATAAGGTTTTTGGATTGTTGGATTAATAGGCATAATTTCCATGATTAATTCCAGTAAATAAAGCATGATCGCAAACGCTACTAACATGTTAACCTCGAAAATACTAGACGTATTAATTAACATGAACAACAGCATGGCATCTACGAACACAGCCATAATAAAACAGCACATCGGAACGTAGCGAACGTACCGAACGATCGTAGATGAAGTAGTTGTAGTCGTAGTCGTTGTAGTAGTTGTCGGAGCAGCGGCGGCAGCAGCTTGAGCAGCAACGGTAGCAGCTCGAAGAAGACGACGTTGAAGACGAGTCGCCCGCGGACCCGGAGATCGTCCAGGAAGTCGAGCCGTGATGAAGACCTTGAGAGCAGTCGCGCGGAGCGCTTCCCAAAAACCTTATTCGCCCTCTCCCGTACAGGATCACAAGGGCGAGCGGTTCCGGAGACCTGCTGTCCCGTTCGCCGGTGCACGCCGGCGCTCGGGATGGAGTAGACTATGGTGGCGGCGCAAGGCACGAGTTTGGCAAAACCTAGATTGGTTCGGGGTGGTTGCAGCGCACGCAGTGCAGGGCATTATATTAGGCAGCTCGGAGGAAAACCCTAACGGTCGGTTGGTAGCCCACGATCCGGGAGCGACCCGAACCGACTTACCAAGACGCGTCCGTCAAAACCGTTTTCCTTTACTGCAAAAATAAAGCTCGGCTCGGCGAGATTCCCGCAACCCGCGTCGCGTCGCGTCGTGACGAGACGGGCAGGCGGGCGGTGCGTGCGTGCGTGCGTGCGAGCGGCGGCGGAGGAGGAGGAGGAGCGCTTGAGAGAGCCTCATGTTCTCACAAGCTTACCAAGTAGCACAACACTCCACTATATAAGGTGGTGCCACTCCTCTCAAACTAGCAATGTGGGACTAAACTTTAGCTCCCACAGTGAGCTGCCATTTTTCCATGGGCTTTGAGATTTCAGAAATTGCTAATTGGGCTTCCCACTCATGAGCCCAAATTCTAACAGATTTTGGGCCGTCACAACGAGCATGGCATCCAAGTTCCCCGTTCACAGCTCACCTCAACGACCCTTTCACGGGGACGAAGTACTTCCCGCATGAATGTTTTCGTTACAAGTTCTCTGTATCTATGCTGGCTCACTCTAAAGTTCCAACAGGTACACTCAGCATCAACTTCCTAAAGTATCTGAACACTGCATACTTTTTTTTCGAAAAGGGAAATCCCAGCCTCTACATCGATTGATGCATACAGCCTTTATTAACTTATTGCGGTTCCAGTATTACAAATTCATGAATCACACAGGGTTGCAACATGAATCAACCATCTAAAAAGAAAAGACAACACTGCATACACCGACCCAAAAGCTCAAGCAGCAGGGAAGAGGGCTATCAATCAGTTCATCCAAGACCAAAAGCCGAAGCGCACATGTACATGTGTCTTCTCGAGCATCCCACTCACTCTCACCCACTCACTGGAGATAGGGGAAAGGAAAGCTTTTTGGTTGGAATCACTCGGCTTTTTGTAAGAAGAGAGAAAATCCGGTCGCAATATTCACTCCAGCCCCTTTCTGACCTGTAAAAACATTTCGTTGGATGGAAAATTGGGTTTTGGATGAGGACGCCTTTGGAGCAATGTGAGGCAGCAGAGTAGTTGGAATAGAATAGATACACCTAGCACCGGCTCACTGGACTAGAAACTATTGAAAAAAAATTGAACTTTTCCTAAAGATTGTGCTGGTCATTATTTGCCCAACTGACACATATTTGAGCTTCGCACTCCTTCTTTTCTTAATTTATTAATATTCCTTTTTTGTTTCAGCCTTATTTTTTGCTGTTAGCATCTAAACTTTTTGCTAATGTTAAAGGTGTTTGTTCTCTAGTTATCTTTTAGCTAATGCTATCTGACATTCAAGTTCTGGAAACATTCCTTGGACACTACATGTTGGATTCCTGGGATTTTCAAACTACAAATTGGATTACAGCGATCACATATACGGTGCGATCCACTTGATTGACATTTACATACCTTACTACAGGTTGACATCCATAATTCTAGATTAGTTGAAGAACAAATAGGTTGAGTTATCCAAGGAATACTATGAAATTGCTTCTTATCCTCCTTTTCCTCAAGTAGAAGAGTGTCCGTTTCTTGATCATTATGAGGAATAAATATAGAGTGGAACAAATTCGTCAAGGAATTAAGTGACCATTTTGGAGAAGACGCCTAACTTTCTTGGATCCTTCCAATATTTTGGAGAACACACTACGTATTACTTTCTTGGACAGGCAGATGCGCAAATTTATTGTATAACCAAAAGGATTTAGATATCTAGATTCAGCTGATAGATAAAATGATACGCATAGTTGCACACTTGATATACAGATATACTTCTGCACACAAAATAATACTCGAAAGTAAAGAGTGACATATATACAGATTTGTGGACCCTGGATTCAACTGTCTTTTTTGCTTCCAATGTACACACAGCATAGAACCTTACAACCTTATGTATACGTAAAGAATGCTGGAGATTCGAAATTACAAACCACTAACGGTTCCTGCAAGTGACCAAAGCAAAACAATATCATTATGTACCAACTACTAAGGATGTGTAACCACTCACTACTACTAGCTAAAACCTAAAATACGGCTTCGCATAAATCTTAGTGGAAGAATATAGCTTGTTAGTGTTGGAATGGAAGTAGAACTAACGTAACCATTGAGTCTAGAACAAGTTACACTCTGGTAACTGATAGGATAGCAATACTCAAATAGTAGTACAAATAATTGAAGGACAGTAATAGACAAACTGATCATATCCACAGTTTTGTGGTGCCATGGTCATCATGAAAGGCACATAGTGGGAAAATTTAACACACAGGACAGAGGACCGTGACCTGTAATTTGTTTATCACAGATTGTCGTTTCAAGATCAGGGAATATACTGTTCAACTACAGCAACGTCAGCAGGAAAGCTGAAACCAACAAATCCACTTGGTTTCTTCAAGAAAATATGGACTAGATTAGCTGGTATACTTGCTCCAATAACTTGTAAAAACAAATCCTTTGCAAAGTAGCAGCATCAACATCGAGATGTTTCAAAGTAAGGGTGTGACAGTGGAGCCCAGTTAAGGGTGTTGCACAGTAAGAGGAAGGAACAGGTGGTGTTCTGGGTAATTATCCCTTAATAATCAACGTGGCTGTCAACGGGGAAGGGAAGCGCAGCCTGCTTAAGGGGGTGTTTGTTTGGGCTGTGGCTGGCTGGCCGCTCGGTGGCATTTGGTTGTAATTTCGGTCAGCGACATGTCCGTGTTAGAAAACGTTTCGCTCCTCATTGCGGGAAGCCGCGGGAAGCACCTCCGAAGGTGCTTTCTCCTCAACGCCTATTTTGCTCGGTGGCTTTGGCGAAGCCCACAGCCGAAGCACCCCGTTTGGTTCAGTTTGCCTACTTTTTCCACTGGAAAGCTATCAAAAGCCCAAACAAACACCCCCTAAGAAAATTTGAGGCTCGACACTCTATGCTGATACCTACATGCTCAGCTTGCTCCCTCCATATAAAACCTTATGGTGAAAGATAGCATGGCCCATCTAAATGCTATGAGATTTCGAAGATCTACTAGTCAGATGCTTAACTGAGGTAAAGCTCTAATTAAAAAAAAAATCGGTGCCCCAAAGGGTGTTTTGGCCATTGGATCGCCAGTAGATGGCCCAGATGCGTTCGATCTGAGATGTGCGTTGCTTCTTCCTGCAAGAAGCATTCTGGTAAATTTCACCCACTCAAATCAAATGCATGTGTCCAGTACCTCCGACACTTCTCTATGAGCTGAGAGCTCAGACTCACCGGAAAGAAGAAAGGTCAAAGGAAGGCAGGAGCACCACATGCTTACCTCCACCTTTCCTTGTAAGTTCACGCTCGTCCTTCCATTTATACATCATGGTTAACTTCTGAATCTTCATCGCTTCTTCTTTGCTTCACTTGATTGACTGTTTGCCTTCCTTTAGTTAGAGTGGCTGTTGTGTGTTGTTCTATGAGGTTGTTTGGTCTCTTGCTTACCTTGTGTGCGATGGTTACTTGGGAAGGGATGAATTGGGGAGGTTTTGTTTTGCTCAAGCACTACTGGAGCAGTAGATTACGTTCAGAAGCTTTTTTAGATATCACGATCTTGATGCCGAAATTCTTAATGGGTATACTAAGAACAGGCTGTTTACTGGGCTGGGCGAGGTTGCTATGTTATTGCCAGATTTTAAGGGGAAAACACATGTTTATTTTTTCTCAACTTTTTTCCCCATGTATCAAGATTCAAGATGCTTACTAGCTAGCAAATATAGCATTTATGATAACAATGGGTTGTAACGAAAATAAATCAAAATATAAAGTTTGTGTGTCTTGTATTGCGGCATGTAAATAAGATACAATACATCCGTTGCGGGTTCACTACAAACTGTATAGGGGCCAAGTGGGTACCTTTATTCCAACAGTAGCATCATTTATTTCAAAATAATAGTTTATGGGGCCATTGTGTCCCATCTTTATATTCGGTAGTCTCACAGGGTCCAGTCTATGGACTTGAGACGGCAATGGACATGATAGTTTGGAAATGAAGCCAATTTTCATCAGTGCAGGTGGACATCATTAAACTGAATCTTTCTTCTGCTTTTCAGTTGCAGGTTTTTGTCAGACTTCTCTCTACACACTACTGCCTTAATACTTTGTGCTTTCCATCCTTCTCAGTTCGCTCTGCTGGTCTTTTCACACACTTCATTTTGCTTTTCAGTAATGCAGCTACCTGGCACTAATTGAGGTCAAATTAAATGCTTCTGCATTCATCAAGCACAGATTCAGACTAAATCGAGCCTTGTTTTTGTTGCCAAAAAACAAAACAAACTGAAACTAGTTTTAGAAAGCATGAAGCTAGTAGCTTTCGGATTAGTTTTATTGGGGTGCCTCCAATATTTGGCAGATGCTGACCTCCAAGGTAAAGCCCTTATATATATTATTATATATATATAAATAAACATATATTATTCTACATGGTCAGCATTAGGTAAGGATATGCCCTTTTTCTACCTTGAGGATATGCCATATTTAATTGGAATGTTACTATTTGACTAGAGTATTAGCTGGGGGGTTTGCCTCCCTGTCTAATAAATTATGATTAGTCAAGTGTATTTCATGTAAAACTGCATAATTACCATAGTAATCCTAAAGAATTGTGGTGTTGCAAAAAGGGCCTAAGGAGGTATAGCATATACTCTAGATACTAAAATACCAGTTCAGGCTACTGGATATCAATCACTCCTTCAATTGCTTAGTTGATTTTCAGTTCTATTGTCATCGAATACTGATTATTTTCTTTATTTAAGTGAGCTGGATTACTTTTAGTTTGTTCTGCATCCGACAAGATCCAGACTTCAAGTGAAACACTAGACAGATCCGTTCCCTTGCATTTAGTGCCTATCTCATAATCCAGCAAACAAAATGACATATTTTTTCTCAGTCATAGCACTGCATGAAATGAGGATGATGCTCACTGACACCCGCGGTGTCTTGGAAGACTGGAATGCCAATCAAGCTAGTCCCTGCTACTTTGCCAACGTCAGATGCGATCAAGATGATGGCAACATTATTGGAATGTAAGTGAAAGAATTCATCTCAAACACTTTAAGAGCATTCACACTGTCCTATAAGCATAGTTAAATCTTCAACACTGTTAATAAATTATTTCTATAATGCTTGATACCAGCTTCTAATAAGAACCCGTAGAAACCTCTCAGCAGTGAACGAGGGTTTCAATTCAGCAACACATTCTTCATGATCTAGTCTTTTCAACTTTTATTATTATAATACAGTTTGCTGTAGCATTTAACTGGGTTCACCTTATATGTGCTTGGTTTCTCATTTCAAAATTCGCAGAACTTTGAGTTTGTCAGGGTTAAGTGGAGTCTTGTCGCCCAGTATTGCAACATTAACAACTTTACAGGAGCTGTAAGTTCAGTTATCTACTCTGTATGTTGTATTTCAAGAAGAAAGGGTCTAGTCAAACATAAATCTCACTTTCCTTCCAAAATGGATGGCATTTTCTGATTAGTAGACTTGTTTTCAGGCTATTGGACGGTAACAGCATAACTGGAGGAATTCCACAAGAGTTAGGGAACCTATCAAACTTAACGACTCTAAAACTTGGAAGAAATAGCTTAAATGGCTCGATACCTGAATCTTTTGGCCTTCTTTCAGAACTCCAAAATCTGTAAGTGAGCCCATGACTGGTTTTATCATGTCTGAACAACAGCTCTAACACTGATATCTTGGACAGGGATCTAAGCCAAAATATGTTGATTGGCAACATTCCAGGCTCTTTGTCAACTCTTTCATCATTAAACAATATGTAAGTTGGCCTTTTCATGCTGATTTATTCATAAAACTTGTGGAACAGTGAATGTCATCAATAATATTCATTATACTACTCATTCACATAAATAAAGGGCAGCTCTATTATCTTAAGAAATATCGATATGATAACTATTTGTGTTTCGCAGTAATCTCGCATATAACAGTCTTAGTGGTGAAATACCAGAGCAGCTACTTCAGGTGTCCCAGTATAAGTATGTGTATCTTAGTATTATAAGATCATGTTATACAAACAATTTCATGTGAACCACTTTACAGTTTACATAATTAGTGAAATCAAATCTTTCCAGCTATACAGGCAACCATTTGAATTGTGGCCATCACTTAATTTCATGTACTGGAGGCACTACTAAGACAGGTGATTTAGCCACATAGCAATCTATATTGAACCCTACATTTGCAGAAAGAAACCACATATATTGTCAAACTAAATGGTTGGTAATAACAACAGGTGGATCAAGGAAGTTCACACTCAAGGCAATTGTTGGAAGCATCGGTGGAGCAGTCACACTCGTTGTTGCTTTAGTTTTGTTTATGAGATGGTGGCAAAGAATGCGCTACCGTCCAGAAATATACATTGATGTTGCAGGTTCACTTAGCAAGATGGCTACATTTATTTATTTTCAAATTTACCATAATTGAATATTTCTATGATGAAAACAATTCTCCATTGGTTGGAACTGACTCAAGAAATTGGCATACCAGACAGACTATGCACATTTTCAACAGAGGCATGATAAACATTTACAACATTTTTTAGGTCAGCATGATCACAGCCTAGAGTTTGGGCAGATAAAGCGTTTCTCATGGCGAGAGCTCCAGATCGCGACCAATAATTTCAGTGAGCAGAGTGTTCTTGGCAAGGGTGGTTTCGGTAAAGTGTACAAAGGAGTGCTTCCAAGTCCAGATAGCAAGAAGGTTGCAGTTAAACGACTGTTCGAAGTGGAAAGTCCTGACGGCAAAATGGCTTTCCTCAGAGAAGTGGAATTGATTAGCATTGCTTTACATAAGAACATATTAAGATTAATTGGGTTTTGCACGACACCGACAGAGCGGCTCTTGGTATACCCTTTCATGGAGAACCTGAGTGTTGCTTCTCGTTTAAGAGGTAAAGGATAAGCTAAGATAATCTCTTCCTCATTTATAAGTCTATTCATAGGTTTTTTTAGGTGTGTCAATTGGGTTGATGCATGCAGTTGTATTGCATCAGTTATTGATGCCAGAAACTAGGAGTGCATACTGCAAATGTTGAACAAGTGAGAAAAAAGACATATGAAGTATTACTTAAATTATCTATAAGTTCAATACTGAACACTACACAAGAATCATTATATGTTCTTTTAGGATAATAATAATATTGAATATAACTCATTGGTGCAACACTACCGCTAATGAAACTTCAACAATATCCTGATACAGAACTTAAAGAACCAACATTAGATTGGCCAACAAGAATGAGAATCACACTTGGTTCTGCCCGTGGTTTGGAATATCTTCATGAGCACTGCAACCCCAAGATCATCCACCGTGATGTCAAGGCTGCCAATGTCCTACTTGATGGGAACTTTGAAGCAGTCATAGGAGATTTTGGGCTGGCGAAGATGATGGACATGGGGAGAAACACTGTGACAACAGGAGTCCGCGGGACAATGGGTCACATAGCTCCCGAGTACTTCAAGACAGGGAGGCCATCCGTGAAGACAGACATATTTGGATATGGTGTCATGTTATTAGAGATTGTGACAGGTCAACGTGCAATTTTTCCCGATTTCTTGGAAGGAGCTGGCGAGGTCATGCTCATTGATCAAGTAAGATAACACTACATTATCAAACTCTTGTTTAGAAGCACCCCAATAAACATTATATCCCATGATGTTACCGAAAGCTCATGAAACTAGAGTAACGAAAGGCATTCTGATGTTTCAGTTGTCAGTGTTGCTCACCTTAATAATTAATATGGGCAGCAGTGTGGTGCTTAGGTATGAGTATGACAATGTGAGATGTCTAAACTTGTGATATGAACAATGAAAATTCCTTACATTTTCTACTGACGCAGGGGTTGCATGCTCACATAGTTGACTCATATGAGATTGATTGATTAACCTGCAGGTGAAATCGTTGATGCACGAAGGACGATTGGAAGAAATCGTTGACCGCAATATAGGCTATGCGTATGACTTTCAAGAGCTAGTACAAATTATCCAAGTAGCACTCCTCTGCACGCACATTAACCCTGGTCAACGCCCTGCTATGTCGGAAGTTGTGCAAATGCTTGAAGGAAATATTGTGCCCGAAGATCAGTGGGAGGAGTGGCAGTTAGCTGAGCTTACCCGCCGGCAGCAGTATGAGAATAAGCAGCACCACAAATTATTCAGCTTGAGTGAGGAGTCACTCCACATCCATGAAGCCATTGAGCTATCTGGTGGCAGATGAGCTGCAAGATTATCAAAACATAACATGATTTTCACTTGTTTCTTCGTTAAAAAGAAAAGTATCAGAACTCAGAAGAACTTTTCGTAGATGTTATCTACCAGGAATACTCTCTAGAATTGAAAAAAAAAACTGCAATGGGTTTACGTGCTGTAAACACAATGTTGTGCTTCTACGCCTAGCTGACACGTTAATAGCCTATGTATATTTGATTTTATTTGTGTGCACATGTCTTGCACACAAAATTTCCTGATTTGTGCATGACTATTATTGCTTATAATATATGCTCGGCATATAATATTCTTGAAAAGTTTAGCTGAAAAGGCTGCGACATGCATCTTTCAAAATCCTAACTACAGATAATTAAACTGATCAACAATTGACAACTGCACAACAATGTGTTTTACACAAAGGAAAAACTGGAATTTTAAGGATGACTGGAGCAATGAAGTTGACCATCAATAAAATACAACCAAGAAAGATAACTGAAAAAATCAAGATATTATTTATTAGTTACTACTCCCTCCGTTCCTAATTATAAGATGATTTAGATATTGCACTATTGACTAAATACGGACTAAAAGGAGTGAATATACACATTACAAAACATCTAGATGAACGAATCTGAGAAAACTGAGAAAAAGCTAAAACATCTTATATTTAAAAAAGGAGTATTATACAAGGGGATATGTTGTAACTTGTAAGCCCTCAATCTAGATAAAGTGGATTTCCTAAGACGATAGCGTACATGTGTAAATACACGCAATGATCAAACACAAGCAATGATCATATGGAGCTCAACCCAGCATGTACAATGAGAACACATAAAAGGAGGTCAAGACATGAGAAAGACATCTCCACTTCGGTCACTGACTGTGGCGCAGATGACATTGCACAGTCAAAATAATTGCTTAGGCACTTCTAGTTTTCTTTAAACACCAGCAATCATCAAGATTTTGTTGCTTAAGGCATGAGTTACCCGGAGTTATGAGCATCCTCATCTGGTTTGGCCACTTTCCAGGTTGTTCTTTCATTGAAAGAGGCTTTTCACAATACTATTTGCAACTGTTCGATATTTAACAAGTCCACTACCAGTTTTTGCAAGAGATTTTCTGATATCCACTGGGGATTAGGTCAAGAGCCCTCGTGGGAAACAAGCATCCAAAACCCAGCTGCACGCGACTCAACTGTTGCAATATCTGGGATAGTTTACAACCACTCATTGACTGCAACCACTGAAGGAGCCAAGATCAGCAGTGAGCGAGGTTCAGATGCCAAGAATCAGGTCTGCAGACAGTAGAACCAAAATCAGGAAAACTATTATCTGCATCATTCAAATCCGCAGTGCAACTATGTTAAATGAAAAATATTTGCATTTACAAACACAACTACCCTAAAAAAAACTTTGCCTAATCATATCTGCAGAAAGTAGAACAAAAAAACAAAAACTGTGACGTGCATCGTTCAAATCTAGTTCAAATATGTTAAAGAATGATATTTGCATTTACAAACATAACTACCCTATACAACTTTGCCTTGAGTAATATAGGGTGAACAAGGAAGCTATGAAAACAAAACATGATCATTTGGAGGAAATGTGAAGTTAAAAGCTACTACCTCTCTTCCTAAATATAAGACGTTTTGGTAGTTCAATCTGAGCTACCAAAACGTATTGTATTTAGGAACAGAGGGAGTAACAATTAAGAGTATCTGTAAGACTGTAACTCTACATTTAGTCTTTAATAAGGTGACACATCAAGGTAGTTTTATGCTGGATATCCAAAGTAAGAGCATCTCCAGCAGCGGCTGTATTCGTAGCGCGCGCCCAAAAAACCGCTTTTTTAGCGCGCGAGATGGCAAAAAAATGCTCCAGCAGCAGCTGTAAAAAAGCCCGCGCCTAAAAATATTTTCCAGCGTGCAGCATATGCGCTATCGAAAGCCCCAGATGTAGCGCTCGTGAAACGGCACGCTGAAACGCTGAGGCCACACGCGCGAACCCAACTGCCGTGGAAATTTCCGGAATCGATCCCTCTGCTCGCCGCCGACAAGAGGAACAACGGCCGCCCGCCCGTCGGAATCGCTCCGCCGCCGCCGCCCAGGCCGGAATCGCGCCTCCCTCCCTCCTCCTTCTGCTCGCCGGCGAGAGGAACAGCGGCCGCGAATCCGCCGCCACGTGCTGCTCCCGCCCCCAAGGCCGTCCGCCGCCGCCGGCGCCGCCCAAGACGGTGCACTCCGCGCTGCTCACCTACGCCTCCATGCTCTCGCTGCTCTCCCTCTGCCCTTCGTCATCCTCCTGTGAGCGGCCCGCGCTCGAGGCCGCCCTGCAGCCGCAGCCTGGTGCGAGCTCAGCCTGAGGAATTTCAGTGTTGTTTGTTCGTGCTCAGCTCTCCTGAGGATCGATGGCGCGGCGACGGCGCAACTGTGGGCAAGGGGAGCGCCAGGAGCGGGGAGGGGACGGCGAGCGGCAGGGGTGGGGCGGCCACGGCGGCGGCAGCGTCGGGGAGCGGCAGGGGTGGGGCGGCCACAGCGAACTGCTCCTCCACGGTGGTATCCCCTTCAAAACCTGCCTGTTATCACGTCCGTTACATGGTACGGGGATACGGGTACGGGGATACGGATACGGCCATACGGGAAAACGTCATTTTATGAAAATGGACTTACGGGGATACGGTGAGTATCTCTATCTCTATCTCTATCTCTACTATATAATATTGGTTATGGTGAGGACGTACGTCGCGGTCATTTTGTAATTTAGTCCCTGCAAAATCTGGAAATTAACCCGCGGTCCTTTTTTAGGTCATATACCGGTCCAATATTTCCCCTACGACTCACATGCCGTCGTGCCTCCGCAGCCGCCGCACACGGCCGGCAGGATGAGCCGTGGACTCCCACTAGCGCCCTGGAGGAGCGGCCACGCGATGCCGTGGAGGAAGTCGACGGCGTCGGAGACGAGCCACGCGGCGTCGGCGGGGCTGCGGACCTTGAGGCACACGCTGGCCACCGTGTCGGCGCCCGCGACGCGGTTACTTCCGCCCGCGGCCTCAAGGAGGTAGTGCAAGGACGGCTGTCATCGGCGGCCCTTCTTCTCCCCCGACCACTACACCTGCCTGCAGGTCGTTCTCAAATCTCAAGGCATGAGCGACGTCGGGCAGCTTCCTGCTTGGCCTCCAGATCAAGTCGTTCAAGGCATGAGATCTGTCTTGTAGTGGTTGCTGAAATCGCTTGTTGCCGGTCGTGCAGGAATGGATTGCCGGTGATGGACTTCCTGCGGTCGTGCGTGCCCATCTTCCCTGTCGACGTCGAGGAGTGCCTCAACCCCGCCACCCCACCTCCCTCCGTCCTCCTCTGTCCAGCTCGATTTCTCGTCGGTGGCACCTAGCCGCCAGGTTCTACACCGTGTACGCGACCACCGCTCTGGGAAGAGACCGCAAGCCATGCCGTCCCCGCGGATTTGGCGGGATCCGGCCAAGAAATCTCCCGCACACAGACCCTTGTGCTACGCTGCCCCGGATTCCCTCTCCGCAGCATCCCGTGCACGGCCACATACAACTTATTCAGGTCAAGTTCCACTGTACTCTGAACTCTTGTATTTGGTTTTCAGATTTTATTTCATTAAGTTGTCTTCAGGTCTTTACCATTCCGAGGATCTGGGTGAAGTTAGCTGAAAAGGGGGGCAATACAAAATAATTCTTACCAATTGAAGACAGCGGTGCCTTTGATTGGGAACTTGTTCGCATGATTCTGATATGCTAAAACACACCCTTCTTCTGTACGAAATATTGACACTTGGGTAGCAATTTAAGACATTTCTTGTTACCCAGGTTGAAGTTCCTTCTGGTAGAGGGAGATCGCCAGTTGTTGTTGACAGCGATAAGAGTCTTGCAAAGGTAGTCCCACAATTTTGTGGTGATAAAAATAGTTAAGTTGTGGTAGCAAACATCAGCGTACCTCTTCAGGTTTTGACACTTTTCCTCTGGTGATCCATGTGCACATTATAATCCAGCAAAGCTGAGGAAACTTGGACCGGCTTTTAAGAAGAATGGCTAACCGCAGGCACCATGAATTTAAACTGAGCCTACCATCTGGAAGATGGCGCAGGTGATGTAGCGGCCCAAGTAGGAGTCGCTCATGAAGGCGCCAATGAGGGAGAAGATGTAGACGGTGCCCGTCCATTTGCTGATGCTGCTGGTAACCTCGGCGTTGTCCTGGTGGAGCACCCTCCGGAGGAACACCACCAGGTTCACACCGACGTCGAAGAAGGCCCAAGTGACAAGTCCATAGTTCACTCCATCATTCAGGGCATTAATCTTGATCAAAATCTCAGATCCAATTCATTCGTACTGGTCCGAGGAAAACAGAGTGTAGCTGAGCAAAGTAGAATAAATAGAGTGTGGTTATATTTTACCTAGCAGCAGGATGGAAGATCTCCATTTCCCAGTTTTTGCCTTGACTGCTAGGTTCCCTCATCTGTCCATTGACCAATCTTCAGTGATGGGAGATATGGTGTTCGAGTCGGCGGGGTTTGGAGCCATGACCATCTTCAGTGAGTTTTCAGAAACTTGATGTTTCTTCTGTTTCATCAAGAGTTAAGAAACTCTATTAGAAAGTGATGCAAACATGGGCGCAGCAGTTCCCAATAATTAATCTGTCCCCCACATTACCTTGTTGGTTTTGTTCGCTAGCTCTTGTAGATCCTTCCAAAAGTGGATCACTTTTTTCTTATGTGCAATCGTTTGAAGGAAGCAAGATTAGTTTCAACCTGCGAGTACAAACCATGTCAGGGATGAATCAACCATATCCACTGCCGTAGAAAGAACACGTCGACTTTATTTTCAAAACATATCAACTTGACTTGATTAAGTCTGCGTATAATTTTTTATCTTTGATTCTGCTTATAAATTGAATAAACCAAATGTGTCGCCCAGCAACTGCCTTTCTTCCTTTTTAATGATGGTATCATATATCTATCTTCAAAATCATGGGTTAATTCAACTAAAATTTCAGATATATAGTAACAAATTCAGATCAATTTGACCCATGACTGCTGAACCATACCATACAAGGAGAGATCATGTCAGAGAAATTTATATAAAGTTATCATAGACAAGAATATATGGATATACATTTTTTACCATTCGAGCGGTTATGTCAACTTGATGTTCATCAAGCTAGAAAATAAATTATTCTGCTCGTGTCTGATTATCTTGGGGTAAAATTTATGTCATGACGATGGCAAATCGTGTTTCATCAAATGTGTTTAACCAAAAGTTGATAAAACAAATTATTATGTTTCTACGAATTAAAGATCATATTGATATATTTTATGCCCGTTGCAACGCACGGGCATTTTACTAGTATGTATAAAAGTATAAAAATAGTCTAAAAGTTCACCCAAACAGCACACGACATAATTTTTTAAAAAAACTTAACAATATATTTAAGCAAGAAAGCCACCTCATTTAATCTTACTAGCAATCTAGCATACAGATGGATTCTTCTAGACTCAAGCTCAGTAGCTCACTACTCACTAGCGTATAAATTCTAGGATAGACGAATGGGAAGAGTACCTGAAGGCTGAAGAATGGAGACGAGCGGCGAGGTGCTGCCGGTGGCGGCGGCCGGCGTCGACGAACAGAGCTTCCAGATGCGTTCGGAGTTCTCACGATCTTGGTGACGGTGGCAGGATTTCAGGAATTATATTTATAGTCCACCGACTAGGTTTTCTGATGGGCTGTAGATCGAATCCAAACAAAGGCATGTACGTATCTCCTACTGTATCCCCTGCGTGTCCCAGCCGTTTTTTTATTTTTTCTATTTATTTTAATTCGGAAAAAGGAGATACGGTGTGATACGTGTATCCCTAGCGTATCCCTGCGTATCCCCATTCCGGTGCAGCGTTCTGCACTGATACGGCACCTTCCTGCCGTATCCCTGCAACGTAGGTTATCGCTGTTGCAACCCATCTATTTGTCCTCCTCCGAAAACATGGTCTACCTCACAAGGCGAGCTGCGTCCTCTGCGATCAGTGCCCAGAAACTATGCAGCACATTCAAGTCGACTGCCCCTTCGCCCGTCAAGTTTGGTACGAGATGCTAGCCTGGGTACGCGCCACCTGCCAGCCCCCCCAACAAGGCATCAAACTGGTGGAATGGTGGCCTACTGCCAAGTGTGCAACCCCAAAACCTTTGCGCAAAGGCTTAGCGTCCATGACGCTTCTCACCACTTGGCAAATCTGGAAACAGAGAAACGCTTGCACCTTTGATAATGCGAGGCCGAGCTGTAGTGATACACTTTGTAGGATCAAAGCAGAGGCCAATCTGTGGGCTCAGGCCGGTGCACTAGGTCTTAGGGTTTTGCTGCCAAACACTTGGGACGTGCACTGATTGCATACACATATAAACCATGTAATTGGCCTCTTTCGGCTTGTAAAACTCTTCTCCCTGTTCAATGAAACGAGACGCAAACCTTATGCGTTTTCTCGAAGAAAAAAAAACATGGTGCAAATCTTCATAATTTATTTTGGATTTATTTTGTCTTGTTTGATCTTCTTTTGATCCATGTATGTGTAGAAAGTTGTTTTTGGCGCTGTATTTTAGCGCGGCTGGTGAAGCATTGTTTACATGTTCTATTTTTTTGGGCATCTGCTGGAGCGGTAGTCTGTTTCGCGCGCTAAAAGTGGATACAGCATGCTCAGAATGACTTTTACAGCATCAAATTATACAGCCACTGCTGGAGATGCTCTAAGTATTTGGATTTAAGTTTTTTTTATTGTCTGTCCAAATTGTTGAGTGCTTTGTGTAGGCCTACATTCCTTCTCTATGGTGAATGCAAAAAAAGAACAGTGAGAATATATTGCATAACATTGCTTCCTTTAACAAGAATTTCTGAAAGGGAATTGAGACGGCTGGAGTTTGGTTTTGTGGTGCAAAAAAAAAAGTAATTTATACATACAGAGATACAATATACACTGGTAGGAATAGCACAGGATCAAATTTGCGGACTTATCTGTGTATCAGAATCTTCAGATTGTAGAAAATGTGTGACCAGTCAGTGAAAAACTCACTACTATGAATAAGTAAAACATGAAATAAGATCTTGCGATGAACAAGCATAACATGAAATTAGATTTTGAGAAGTAAGAAGGGGACAGAACACCAGAGATAACCTTCATATAGCATACATATGCATTTGTTGGATATCTCCAACGTAGATTTGTTCTCCTGTACAAACGGAAAATTCAGAATGGTAAATCTTACAAGAATGCGGGTCAGACAACTTAAATCTAGACTCAAATTAAAAAACTAGTGATGGTGGGCAATTACATTTTCTCCAGCATAAACAACAAACCTTCCTTCTTCTCACATGTTTATGCACAGAAGACCGCATTCCTGCCATCAAGCAGTTCTCACGAAATACACTAACGAAATGTACACCTTGGCCTGGAAAATTTATAAGACCAGTGAGTATGCAAGAATCGAATATTCACCAACTAATATTGGGAAATAACTTTCTAAGGAATCATGTCACATATAAGAAAAGCATACAATCTTACAATAATTTGATTAGCATTGCAGCCGCTGAAAAATAATGAGCACCTACTGTAGAATATTTCTTCCATATCAGTGCAAACTATTGGACTGCACTTCCAGTCTTCCTAATTAAGCAATAACTGCAGCATTCTTTTCTTTGAAGCTGGTGATTCTTTTTGAGATCTTATCAGATACTTCAGAAGCTAGGGTGTATCTATTGTTGGTGTAGCATGAATTAATGAAGCCAGTATAAGTTACATGGTCAACAGCCCAATCCCCATCCAGAGCACGTTTTAGGAAAAGACTTGCATCATCCACATTTCCGGCAGCACTGAGCTTTCTAACTAGCACAATTATTGTGTGACTTTGTCGCCGTTTATCCAATCTATCCAAGATTGATACAGCAACACTTGTCTTTCCTCTCCTGCAATATTCAAAAGCTAAAGTGACAGGAGTTACTTCACAGGGCAACAAACGTTTATCAAGCATGCCCTCGTATAATGCCCGTGCTTCCTCTAGCCTTGATTCCTTGCAGAGCCCACTTATTAGAGCCCCATAAGTTATAGAGTCTGGGAGGCAACCATTTTGAACCATTCTCTCAAAGACCCTCAAAGCTGAGGTTGATTTGCCAACTTTACAGTATCCTGCAATCATCGAGGTATAAGTTTGTGTGGTTGGCACCAATTCTATCGCAAGACACTTGTCAAACAGCTTTTGGCTTTCTTCCATTTGTCTCTGCTGGCAATATGTAGCTATAAGGGTAGTGTATGTTCCTATATCAGGATGGCAACCATTTTCCACCATGCGGTTGAACAAATCTAGGGCATATGTTATGTGACCTTGTTTGCAGTGCTCAGTTATCAGTATGGTATATGTCACCTTATCAAGCTCAAGCCCTTGATCAATGGCCCTCCGGAGCACCTTGTATGCCTCTTGAAATTTTCCTTTCTTGCATAGACCATCAATGATAGCATTGTACGTGTAAATGTTTGGCAGGAAGCCTTCACGAGTCATCTTATTCATCAGCTCAAAGGCACGGTCAAAGCTGCCTCCTTTGCAGTGCCCACTAATCAGCGTAGTGTATGTGTTTGTGTTTGGTGTCAGTCCCTGCTCAGCCATCCTTCCCAGCAGCATCTCAGCTCGAGCAAGCTTGCCCTCTTTACAGTACCCTCCGATCATCACAGTGTATGTATGCACATTCAGCTTGTATGAACTACTCTTAATGAGCTTCAAGAAAAGCCGGAACGCCCTCTCCGTCCAGCCAATCTTACAGAGACCGTCGATTAACGACGTGTGTGTGTACACATTCGGCTTCAACCCTTTCGTGACCATCTCCTCCAGTATATGGAACGCCTGCTTGACATGTCCTCTTTTACACAGACCATCAATCCGGGCGGTGTAATTCACCACATTGGGTGGCGTGCCCATCTCCAGCATCCTCCTGAAGAACTCAGACACATCCCTAAATCGTCCCTTCTTGCAGAACGTGCGCACGACCACCGTGCATGTCGCGTTGTCCAGGGAGAACCCCTGCCCCCACATTGCCATCAGCAAGGCGTCCACCTCTTCCACCCGTCCTTCCCTGCAGCACCCCAAAACCAGCGCCCGGAAGCTGCACGCGTTGGGGCACACGCCACCACGCGTCACCATTCCGTCGAACACCTTGCGCGCGTAGACGAAGTTCCCGGTGTCTAAGCCAGACCTGAGGATCCAGTTGGCCGTCTCGACGCAGAACGGAAGCCCGTGGCTGCGCATCTCGAAGACCATGTCCGCGGCCTCCGGGAGCCGACCTGTCTCGGCGAAGGCGGCGACCATCCGGCGCATGGCCTCGTGCGCCATGGGGAGGCTGCCCCTCGCGACGAAGGTGGTCCCGGCGGTGACGTAGAGGCGCATGAGCCGGCGCACGTCCGGACGGCACGCCAGGCGGCGGAAGAGCGCGAGCGCCGCCGCGGAGCCGTCGGAATCCGCGACGTAGGAGAGCGCCACGATGGCATCGTCGGGCGGGAGCGCGCCGGGGTCGTGATCGACGAGCGGGGAGATACGGGAGGCGGCATCGGGGGTGGCAACGGGAGGCGGAGGCGGGGCGCTGGTGGAGAACTTGGGCAAGTAGCGGAGGAGGCGGCGGCCATGTCGATGGCGAGAGAGCATTTTTTTTTTTTTGACTTAGATGGCGAGAGAGCATCTGCATGGACGCTTCCCGCTGCAGACGGTCTGGTCTCCTTTCCACGTCTTTCAAAACCGGTTTAAAGGAAGAACAGCACTAAAATGCGAAAACTACATTCCAGACCCGTCCTATCTCAGCCATCCCAGTGCGCGGAGATTCGTACTGGTCAACTCTACCACCCCAAGTATTAGCGATTGCAAACCTCCCGCCTACATTATTCCGCCTAACTTTTGGCAAGCACCCAGGCCAGGCATGCCTAACTTCTGACGGAAAGCCAGCTAACAGCCTCACACCAAATCGACCAACTGGCATTTCCTCATACTCGCCGTTCGCCGTCACCGGACCGCTCCACTCCACCATCCCCATCATCGATTTCATCCTCTAGGTCGCGACCTCCTCGTCGCCGCCTCCGGCCTCCGCCATTATCAACGAGGCAAGCAGCTCCCACCCCCACCACCCCTGCTGCTTACCCGTGTCCGCCGTCCATCCCTATTGTCATCGAGCTGCACCGCCTCTGCCCCCTACTCCCCACCCAGCACTACAACTATGTCTGCGGCATCTTCCTCCCAGACACAACATCGAGAAGTGGATCTGGTTCACGCACGGGCGTCTCGAGCCTTCCACCATGTCCCCGGCATTCCTCCTGCCATACCACGTCGAGCAGTGCATCTGGTTCGCGCTGGGGCGTCTGGAGGCTTTCTCTTTTGTCTCCCCAAAACCCACGCTCGATGTGCTTGTAGTGTAGACATTGTTTTGTTCACCTGTAGGATTGGAGACAACAATGGAAGGAGATTTCTCAGATGCAAGCACCTGGTATGTCAATCTTTGTTTTGTTGTTAGCATTACACCTTTACGGTGTTCTGTTTCAGATCGTGTGGCTTTCCTCTTCGCATATTCTGTCGAGGTACTGCTACAGTTAGGAAATGTTAGAATTAATCTTTACAGGTGTAGGCTAGTTAGAAATGTATGTCGCATGTCACGTAACAGAGATAAAATGGCTGACTTGTCATAGTCTTTGTTCACGATTCAGAGATGAATTCACAACATCGAACTTCAGATCGCAGCCGTGCAATCCAGAGAACCGCGCCTCACTCTGCTGCAACAAACAACAGAAGGCTCCGACCGTTGCTTCTGCAGCCAATGAACCCCGGTAAGCACCAAATTCCCCCTCTCAGTGTTTTTTACAAACAGAAACATTATGTATGAAAACATTATGTTCCTTATAACACCAAGGTTTTGTCCATTGCAGGAAGCCATCAACTTATTTAAAGAAAATATGCTAAATGTAATGATGTCCATGGAGCACAACAAAGAGAAGGTCACATCGATCTTCGCCCACACGATTGAAGGATAGGAAATCCTAGCTAATTTACTCTTTTCAGTGGTGACGAGAACATTTTTTGCCAACCAAGAATTAGTTTATGAAACTTTGTAATGCCGGCATCTTGCTCGGATACTATAGTTTGATGTATTGCACTTGGACAAACATATCCATCTTGTATGCTTTGAATCATTTTTTTTCACGTGGATACACTCTGTCCATGCATCATATTCAATTTATTTTTTGGATCCTTGAATCTCGACAAACCAATTTCAGCATGAGATTCTGACCCATTTTGTATCGTAAAACACCCAATGCCAAATCCTTTCTCTTTCCCATGTAAAAAGTGCTTTCTAACTGATGTTTCCGAACACTATTAGTCTCTATTTTGTACCCAAGTGTTAATGCTATGCGCAACGACATTTTGAACTGATGATTCAAATGGGAACACTATTAGGCTCGATCCTGAACCCAAGTGTTATGCTAGAGAACATTTTTAACAAGAGTGTTCAGATTTTTTTTAAGTGTCCAGAGTGAGCTTTGAGTTGAGAGTTTAATTTTCTAGTGTCCATTTCAGCACTCTGTCTTGTTTTCTCATTGGCAGGCACAATGGGATCAAATCAAAACATATTAAGCAAAACAACTATGAAACATTGTAACAATTTGGGACAGTATAGGAATGTGGCCGGCGGCATTGTAACAACATGATAAATTCATGTTTTTCTGTTAAAAAATTCATGCTTTCTCCAGTGCTAACATACTGCACTCAACATCTTCAAGGACTCAATCATACGCGGGGAAATGATCTTTTAAGCTCCACATAAGAAAAATGTTTCTAAACTGATCATAATGCATTTTTTCATACAAATTTCATTTTTTTACACGATAGTGAACATCTATCACCTTGATGCCTAAACTGCCAATACATCGCAGTTAGCCAGAAAGAGAGCCAAACAGAATAGCAAAGTTATCTTGCCTCCGAGGACTTAAGGTAAAGTTATCTTGTGTTGTCGGGCACTCGTAGCGACATTAATGTTTTGCACAGCTCTACTCTTTTTGGCTTAAAAGTGGTGGTGCTTCGTATTGCAACTTCACTGTCAGCGGCCATGCATATGAGATGGGATACCGTGTAGCCAATAGCTGCTGAAATATTAGGCTTTTGGCCCACTAAACAATTTCTGAAAAATCTCTAAGTTTTATGTTGTCATGTCATGTGGTAGGACTTGTCACATACTGCTAGTTTAGTGAGATGTGCACCAACCTATATACTGAGTCATTTTCCTACTAGTACGAGTAGGTGTGAAGTATGAGGAGAATGGTTGTGTACCACACGCGCGCTCCTCCGCCTCCACGCCAAGCCTCGCCTCGCCTCGTCACGACGCGACGCGGGTTGCGGGAATCTCGCTAAGCCGATGCTTTTAAGTACGACCGTTTTTAGAATTCATTTGCCTTAACGTAATTGATTGTGCATGTTTCTGTTGGATCTCTCGCCTCCTGTGCTGCGTGTATAGAGGAGAGGTCGCTCCTCTCCCGATGACACAGAACAGAAACATCTGCTCCACACGCCGTCACCGTCGTTCCTTTGTTGTCGCTGTCATCGCTAATCCCATCCCGTCCACCGCGTACATGACCGACGGGAGAGCAGGCCTCCGAAACTCCGCCTCTCCAGATCCTGTACGGGAGAGGGGCGATTAGGTTTTTGTAGAGCGTCTCATACGCGACTGCTCGCCAACGTTCGTCCGCGTCTACTTCCTCTTCGTCCGCGTCTGCCTCTACCTCCTCTTCGTCCACTACGTCCGCGTCGCCTTCGTATTCGTCATGGGTACCGACGCCAACGGCCTCGCCGCTGAGAAGGTTGCCGCTGAGAAGAGGGTTGCCGACGACGCCGCCGCTTCTGCTTCGACCAACTTGCCTACTGGAGGGTATGATATGTTCATCCCTCTACTGCTTATTTCCTTACTTGCCGTACTAGTAATATGTGTAGATGTTTCTACTATATATCTAGTACATGGTTACATTACTAAGTATCAGTATGTCATTAGCACTATTTACGTCATGATTTTAACTTATGCTTGGATTAATATAATCAAACAATTGCTTATATTCTCAACAATCCTAAAACCTAGTATGTGTAGGCAATTTTCGATCGTTTTGCTGCCGCACTGAAACCAACCCCGTTTACGGGGACGTATTTTAAGCGTTGGTAAATCAAAACCACTTTATGGCTCACTGCTATGAACGTGTTCGGGGTCGCCGGTGTCACTCCCACAAGAACGATTGCTCCTGAACAGGAGAAGGCGTTTAGGGAGGCCATCGTCGTCTTTGTTGGAGCCGTTCTGAGCGTGATCGGAGATAAGTTGGTTGACGCATATTTGCATGTGCGGGTGTGAAAGACTTGTGGGAAGCGCTCGAATCTAAATTCGGCGCAACCGATGCTGGGAGCGAGATGGACACCATCGAGCAGTTCCATGATTACAAGATGGTTGAAAACCGTTCTGTATTGGAGCAGGCTCATGAGATACAATGCATCGCTAAAGAGCTTGAGCTTCTCAAGTGTGATCGACCGGGCAAATTTGTCGCGGGATGCATAATCGCTAAGCTGCCTAATTCATGGAGGAACTTTGCCACAACTCTGAAACATCAGAGGCGTGAATTCTCTATTGAGGATGTCATTGGACATCTGAGTGTTGAGCAGAATTCCAGGGCAAAGGACTCACATGGAAAAGGCGAAGGTACTTCTATTGCCAATACAAAACAACTTCAACTCCCACAAGCACAACGGAAAAACTGGTGTCCAACAGAATACCGACTTCAAGAAGAAGGGTAACAAACCCTTCAAGAAGGATAAGAAGAAAGGTGCATGTTACACCTGTGGTTCAGAGGAACATTGGGCGCCTAAGTGCCAGAAGAAGCTCAAGAAACCAGGACAAGACTACAAGTTTATCAACATGATCGTGAGCAACAATGAGAATGGTGCATCCGGGTACGGTGATTTGTTTACTGTATTTTCAGTTTGTCAGTCTAACGAATGGTGGATTGACACAGGTGCAAATACTCATATATGTGCTAATATTTCATTGTTTTCTTCTTATCAGGTCACAGGGAACGGATCCGTATTGATGGGGAATGGAGCGAGTGCTTCTGTTCTTGGTGTTGGCACGGTCGATCTGAAGTTTACTTCGGGAAAAATTGTGCAGCTCAAGAACATGCAGCATGTCCCCGCCATCAAGAAGAATCTCGTTAGTGGCTCCCTTCTATGTAGAGAAGGGTTTAAGTTGGTATTCGAGTCTAATAAAGTAGTTGTTACGAAATATGGACTGTTTGTTGGAAAAGGTTATGAATGCGGAGGCATGTTCCGCTGTTCTCTTGCTGATTTTTGTAATAAAGTCGTGAACAATATTCATTCGAATATTAATGAAACAGAAGTTTGGCATTCCCGTCTTTTTCACATTGGTTTCGGTTGTATGACGCGGCTAGCAAAACTAAGTTTAATCCCATCTTTCACTTTAGCCAAAGGTTCTAAATGTCTTTCGTGCGTGCAAGCAAAGCAACCTCGCAAGCCCCATAAAGCTGCGGAGGAGAGACACTTGGCACCGTTAGAACTTATACATTCCGATCTCTGTGAGATGAATTGTGTGTGTTGACTAAAGGAGGAAAGAGATACTTCATGACACTGATAGATGATTCCACTAGATTTTGCCATGTATATTTGTTAAGTACTAAATATGAGGCTCTACACTACTTTAAAATCTATAAGGCAGAAGTTGAGAATCAACTTGAAAAGAAAATTAAACATATCCAGTCAGATCGTGGTGGAGAGTACTTCTCCAATGAGTTCGATTCTTTCTGTATGGAACATGGTATTATTCATGAGAGGACGCTCCCTCTCCCAGTCAAATGGGGTTGTCGAACGGAAAAACCGTACTCTAACAAATTTGGTTAACGCCATGTTAGACACATCGGATTTATCCAAAGCATGGTGGGGGGAGGCGATATTGACGTCATGTCATGTCCTGAATAAAGTTCCGACTAGAGACAATGAGCTCACTCCCTATGAGCAATGGTAGAAGAGAAGGACAACACTCTCATATTTACGTACTTGGGGCTGTTTGGCGAAAGTCAATGTGTCGATCTCCAAAAGGCGTAAGCTTGGACCCAAGACCGTGGACTGTGTTAATTTGGGCTACGCTAAGAATAGCGTTGGCTATAGATTCTTGGTAGTGAAATCTGAGGTACCCGACGTGAAGGTCGATACAATTATGGAGTCTAAAGATGCTACTTTTTTGGGGATGTTTTTCCTATGAGACTGTTGCGCTCAAAACGCGTCACACGAACACGTCCTCGTGTACCCGCGGTGCCGGGGGAGATACTCCGCAACTCGCCCCGCGGGAGGCCGGCTTCTAGCGCGATACGCAAGACAGTAAGCCGGCGCTTTTGAGACCAGACGCCCCAGCCCCTCGGGAAGCCCCGTCTGATGAAAGCCGGTAACGATTGGCTGAACTAAGCCGAACTTGGCCGCTCTCAGCTCGGTTTTCGATATCCGGCAAGATCTACGCGAAATTGCCGAACAACGGAAGCAGGAACAAAGGTTGAAGGAGACAAAAGTAGGGTTGTATTGATAGGTTGTCGATTGTTTGCTTAATTTCAATCGGCCATCACCTCTCACATATATATGAGGCGGCTGGACTTCCCGTACAAGTTTTGGACTCCTACGCGAATTACAATTCATGGTTTAAGTCAGATTCTATCCTAACTTGGCGGATCTTTGATCGGCTTCGTGCTAGACCCGGACTCCATCTGCCTGGCTTCTTTGGAAAGTTGCCTCCTTCTTCCAGCCTGATCACAAAGTTGCCTTCTTTTTGCCACCTTTAGCCTTCCGCCTTGATAAGGGCAAGTTGCTTTTAGAAAAGTTGCCTTTTGTCTTCCGCCTTAACAGGTGAAAGTTGCCTTTTTGCCTTCCATCTTGCTCGGGGAAGGTTGCCTTCTTTTGCCGGCTTGTGTTGACAAAGTTAACTTCCCTTCTGCCGGCTTGTCTTGACAAAGTTGGCTTTCTGCTGGCTTGTTTCGACAAAGTTGGCTTCTGCCGCCTTGTTTGGACAAAGTTGGCTTTCTGCCGCCTTGTTTTGACAAAGTTGGCTTCTTTTCATCCACCTTGTTTTGATAAAGTTGGCTTCCTCTCCGCCACCTTGTTTGCACAAAGTTGGCTTCTTTTCAACCACCATCTTCTGATCTTGCTTTTACTTAGACTAGAATTGACTTGCATCCATGGGCCTTCGATCAACTTTGCACACCCAAATCCACCTTCCGCCTTGTTCCAGATTTGTGATCCTGAAACCGGACATCTGCCAAAAACGGGTGCTAACACATGCCCCCTGTTTCTAGTAGAGCTTGCGTAGTAGAAAATATTCAACATAGAAGTCTTTGTCTAAGGGCGATGCTTAAGCTTATCGGCCATATGCTAAGGGCGATATATGTATATCGGCCATACGCGCAAATCACGCAGTTTGCCAAACGCTCGGGTGGAACTTCTTCAGGTATTTCCCATTGATGGTTCGAGGCAACATGTCGCCTTCTAATGTCTCCACCAGATAAGAGTTGCCGGGTACTATCCTCACAACCCGTAGTGGCCCTTCCTAGTTCGGGGACCATTTGCCAAATTTCCGGCTTCTGGAGCCAACTAGCAATATAACCTTCCGGACCAAGTCGTCAATTTGGAAGTCCTTTAGCCGGACCTTCTTGTTGTAAGATCTTGTCACCCGCAACTTCTCTTTCTTGATATCACGGAGTGCAATAACACGTTTGTCGGCCACTTCATCAATGTTGTCCATCATTAGACTGCAATAATCATTAGCCGACAAATCGTTTTGCCTGACAAGCCTTAAGGAGGCCAGTTCACCTCTATTGGCAAAACGGCTTCCTGCCCATACACCAACTCGAAAGGAGTCACCTTGGTAGCTCCATGCCTTGAGATCCTCTGAGCCCACAAGGCTTCAGACAACACTTTGTGCCATCTTCTGGGAAAGTAGTGCACTTTCTTCTTGATCAACTTGATTAAAATTTTGTTGCTTGACTCGGCTTGCCCGTTGGCTTGAGCATAGTACGGAGAAGAATTTGGCATCTTGATCCCAAGTGATTCGGCAAACTGTTTCACCTCCTTAGCCATGAAGGAAGTGCCTTGATCTGTAGTCAATGTCTGCGGTATACCGAACCTGTGAATTATGTGCTCTGTGATAAATTGAATCACCTCCTTATGAGTCATATTTCTGAGAGGTACTGCTTCAGACCACTTGGTGAAATAATCAGTAGCAACCAATACAAACCGATTCCCCTTGGAAGAAGCCGGATGGATCATCCCGACAAAGTCAAGTGCCCAACCCCGGAAAGGCCATGGTTTTATGATTGGGTTAAGAGGTGAAGCCGGTACTAACTGAATATCTCCAAACTTCAGGCAAGCTTCGCATCCCTTGTAGTATCTGAAGCAATCATTGATCATTGTTGGCCAATAAAATCCGGCTCGCCTGAGCATCCACTTCATTTTGTGAGCCGACTGATGCGTTCCGCACAAACCATCATGTACCTCACCCATAGCAACTCTAGCTTCATCTTCATTCAGACATTTTAGAAGAAGGCCGTCAACAGTTCGGCGATACAAGGCAGCATCCACCAACGTATACTTGAGAGCTGTGCGCCGAACCGCCCTGTCCGCCTTCCGACTTGGATCTTGCAGATAATCAACATAAGGCTTTCTCCAGTCGCTTGATGGCTCAATTTCCGGCTTCTCCTTAGCCGACTCCAACAAGCCGGCTTCCTGTTTGGCTTCCTCCAAGTTGGCAACATGGGTCACCGGCTACTGCCTAATGAAGAACATACCTCGACTGATATGATAGCCGGATGCCTGCTGCGCCAACTCGTTGGCAAGCCAATTATCTTGCCTGGGAATATGTGATATGTTGAAATAATCCAACGTTGAGATAATATCCCGGCAACTGTCAAGATATACATTAAGTGACCCGCTATGACACTGACAAATCTTGGCCACTTGCTGGACAACAAGCAATGAGTCACCATATGCCTCGACATGAGTCACCCCTGCGTCAACTAGAAGTTCTAGCCCGAATAATAATGCTTCATATTCGGCTTCATTGTTAGAGCAGACATAATTAAGATGACAAGAGGCCTCGAAAATAGTACCGTGTGGCGAGATGTACACAACGCCGACTCCCTGTCCCTCATCGCAAACAGAGCCGTCAAAATAAAGTCTCCACGGTACAGCCGACACAAGGTTCAAGTCGGCTTCTTGCTCCAGGTCAACCCGATGTTCAACAATGAAATCAGCTACAATCTGGCCTTTTATAGATTTGAGGGGCTCATAAGCCAACTCATACTCGATCAATCCGTACGCCCATTTGCCGATTCGCCCGCTGAGAATCGGCTTTTGGATCATGTGTTTGAGAACATCGGTTTGACTAAAGACTTGGCATTCGCTAGATAGCAGATAATGGCGCAACTTGGTGCAAGCCAAATAAAGAGCCAATTATAACCGTCCACAAAGCTATACCTTGACTCGACATCCAGCAAACGCCTGCTTAGATACGTGATAACATATTCCTTCCCTTCGGCTTCCTGGGTCAAGGCAGCTCCAATCACCTTTTCTTCAGCAGCAATATAAAGCCGGAAAGGCTGCCCCCGAGTAGGCTTCCTGAAAACTGGCGGAGTAGATAGGCACACTTTGATCTTGTCAAATGCCTCTTGTTGCTTTGCCCCCCAGGTGAACTCATCGTCATTCTTGACCCGAAGGATTTCTGTAAATGCATCAACTTTTCCGGACAAGTTAGTGATAAATCTCCTTAAATAATTTACCTTGCCCAAAAACTTCTGCATATCCTTTTTACAACTCGGTGCTGCCATCTTTTGGATGGCTTCAATCTTTGCCGGATCAATCTCTATGCCATCTTCATGTATGATAAAACCTAAGAATTTTCCAGCAGACACACCAAAGGCACACTTCAAAGGATTCATCTTGAGCCCGTACTTCCTCATTCTTTCAAACGCAAGTCGCAAGTCAGCCAAATGACTTGTTTCGCCGTCCGACTTAACCACCACGTCGTCAATGTATACCTCCGGTACTACTCCCAGAAGATCATGAAAAATCAGGTTCATTGCTCTCTGATATGTGGCTCCGGCATTCTTCAAGCCAAAGGTCATCACTGTCCACTCGAACAAGCCAACAAAGCCTGGGCAGCAAAACGCCGTCTTAGCCAAATCTTCTTCGGCCATAAATATCTGGTTGTAGCCTGCGTTGCCATCCAGAAAGCTGATAACTTTGTGACCTGAGGCTTCGTTGATAAGCATATCGGCTATTGGCATAGGATATTCGTCCTTGGGCGTAGCACAATTCACATCTCTGAAGTCAATACACGCCCTGATCTTGCCAGATCCTTTCTTCTCGACCGGAACAATACTGGATATCCACTCTGCATACTTACAAGGCCGAATAAAGTTGGCTTCCAAAAGCCGACCTATCTCCGCCTTGATCCGGTCATATATTGTCGGATTGAATTTACGAGCCGGCTGCTTATGAGGTCTAAAACCGGCTTTGATAGGCAACCGATGTTCGACCAACTCTCGGCTTAACCCAGGCATCTCGTGGTATTCCCAAGCAAAGCAATCTACATACTCCCTGACTAGCGCGATTAACTTGGACTTATAACCGGCTGCCAACTTCTGCTTCACAAATGTCGGCCTAGGGATAGTGCCATCCCCAATGTCTACCTCTTCAAGCAAGTCAGCCGACGCAAAGCCTTGTCCCAATTTGTCCATGTCGTCTGGTTCTTCAATTGCTTCACACATATCGTTCCTCTCGGACCGATACCTGTCCAGACGTTTCTGCAGCCACCCGTCATTTTTATCCATCTACTTGAGCAGCAGCCGATTGATGCTCACAAGTGTTAGGAGTTGGAAAACCCCAAGAGGAAGGTGTGATGAGCGTAGTAGCAAGTTTCCCTCAGTTATGAAACCAAGGTTATCGAACCAGTAGGAGATGAAGAACACAACGAAGGTCTCCCCGGCGCCAGAAAAGTGCTGTTGCAGGGAGGTGGAATCTGCACAACACAATCAAGAAACTTTGCTCCAACTCAACAGTGAGGTTGTCAATCTCACCGGCTTGCTGTAACAAGGATTAAACGTATGTGTGGAGGATGATGTTTGTAGTTGGTTGTATTATCAGTTTAAAGAAAAGGACCGGGGTCCACAGTTCACTAGTGGTGTCTCTCCATAATAATAATAGCATACATGTGGGTAAACAAATTACAGCTGGGCAATTGACAAAATAAAGAGCTGCATAATGATGCATATACTAATGTCATGATGTCTAGTGTGAGATTCATTTGGGCATTACAACAATATACATAGACCGTTCCAACCGCATCTATGACTAATAATCCACCTTCCGGTTAGCGTCCGCACCCCTTTCAGTATTAAGTTGCAAGCAACAGATTATTGCATTAGGCAAAGTGTGTAATGTAAGTAATACAATTATCCTTAGACAAAGAACTACTGTTTTATCCCTAGTAGCAACAGTACATCTACAATCTTAGAGCTTGCTGTCACTACCCCAGATTAAATAGAGACATGAACCCACTATCGAGCATAAATACCCCCTCTTGGAGTCACAAGCATCTACTTGGCCAGAGCATCTACTAGCAACGGAGAGCATGCAAGATCATAAACAACACACAACATGATATATTATGAAGCAAATGACATAGTATTCAATATCCATCGGATCCCAGCAAACACAACATGTAGCATTACATAAAGATGATCTTGATCATGATAGGCAGCTCACAAGATCTAAACATGATGGCACAATAGGAGAAGATGACCATCTAGCTACTGCTATGGACCCGTAGTCCAAGGATGAACTACTCACGCATCAGTCCGGAGGCGGGCATGGTGATGTAGAGCCCTCCGGTGATGATTCCCCTCTCCGGCAGGGTGCTGGGAAGAGCTTCTGAACCCTCCCGAACTAGGGTTGATGACGGCGGCGGCTCCGTAATGTTTCGTGGAAAAGTGTTCGGGTCCTAGGTCTTGTATTGTAGGGGGGTATTTGTAGGCGAAAGGGCGAAGGCGGTGGAGGCCCGAGGCCACGTCATCTGGTGCTGGCGCGACAGTGGGGGAGCCGCGCCCCCACCTGATGGCGGCGCCTCGGTGCCCTTCTTCGTTTCCTCTTCGGACTTCTGGAACGTGTCGGGAAAAATAGGGACTTTGGCATAAAAATCATCCAATTCCGAGAATATTTCCTTAAGTGGTTTTCTGAAACCAAAAACAGCAGAAAACAGGGAACTGGCACTGTGGCATCTTGTTAATAGGTTAGTCCCAGAAAATGCATAAAACAACACAAAGTGTATATAAAACATGTAGCAATTGGTATAATATAAGCATGGAACATAAGAAATTATCGATACGTTTGAGATGTATCAAGCATCCCCAAGCTTAGTTGTACTCGTCCTCGAGTAGGTAAAACGATAACAAGAATAATTTATGAAGTGACATGCTTCCACACAATCTTGATCATATAATAATGTAATGCATGTAAATTGAGATCAAATGAATAAATGCTGTAGTTTATATTGATATCAAATGAGTAATGAATAAACAAGTAGGAAGAACAAAGCAAAACTTTCAATGAATTAGTACTAGAGAACAATCAACCGTGCAAAGTAGATATTAAAGATGATTTAAGCTTCAAGAACAACAATATATTCATCTAATGAATCAAACACTCATGACAACTTTGTGAAAGGATCAAGTCAAGCAATAACAATATGCACGTAGAAGATCATCTCTCTATTTGTTCACTCAAAAACAAGCAAGTGTTCAACGTTGGTTCCTGGCACCAGGATGTTGTGGCTAAAAGAATAATAAGGGGGGGGGGGGGGGGGTTTGGAAGGCCAACGGAAGAAAGTCTCACACAGCTGAAAGTGATCATTAGACAAGAGGAAGTCTTACAATCGAAGCTATGCAAGGAGTAGTGATTGCCACACAACGGATGCACATAGAGCTATAAGTGTATGAAAGCTCTCCAATGGAACTAGTGGGGGTGCATCTAACTTGCTTGCTCATGAAGACCTAGAGCACTTTTGAGGAGGCTCATCATTGGAATATACAAGCCAAGTTCTATAATGTAAAGTTCCCCACATAGTTATACAAGTAAAACATGAAAACTCTCACATATGGAGTAAAGGTGCTAAACATGAGCACAAGTGTGGAGAAAGAGTAGTAATGTTGCCCCCTTTTTATTCTTTCTTTCTTTTTTTTCAATTTTTTTTTTGTATTTTTCTGTTTCTCTTTTCGATGGCCTCCATGGCTCTTTTCACTTTTAGGGGCAAACATTCTAACATGACAACACACTTTTGATACAAGGATCTCATAATGGATAAAACATGGTGTATGAAACGGTGCCTCTGCCAGTGTAGCAGGATATGCAATGATCTAGCGTAACATGGGTAAAACCACACATCAGCTATATAGAATCATGCAAAGCAATATATAAATTATAAATGACAACAAGTCATGTAATGTAAGATGAAAGTTGCATGGCAATATATCTCGGAACAGCTATGGAAATACTGTAGTAGGTAGGTATGGTGGATGTTTTGAGGAAGATATTTGGCTTATGTGTAGGAGAACATGATGAAGATCTCCCACGAGTTTTGGATGTACCAGCGAAGTATGCACCAACTCTCGATGTGAGAAAGGGCAATGCAAAGTACCGAAGAGGCTAGCAAATATGGTGGTGGAAGTGCCATGAAAACCGCAGCTTAGAACTCACAAGCAAAAAGATTCCAACTAGAAATATGATCTTACAAGGCATAATGAAAATCACTCCATGAGGGACTGTGGCAAATGAACAAGTCACTGTTGGGACCCCGACCGTAGCGCATAACACAAAGTCATTACGGTTGTTTTTAACATTAGAAGTCATATATCATTATGCTATCAACTAGATATTTAAGTGTGGCACAGCTTCAAGTTTTCTAGACCAACCATTAATCATTCCACTTTACTAAACCATCATGTTTTACCATTAAGCATATTAATATCTCAAAACAACATCAATGATTCAAGTGACACAATTTAATGATCTACAAGATTATGTATCATTTAGTTATACCATCTACCACATTTAACATTTTCTGTTCTTAACCAAACACCAATTAACTTATTTAAAACATAAAATCTCCAAGTATTTAACAATGAAACAAGAGAGTATAACATAAGAAAACTAACAGCTCTAAGAAGAGATGCATGAAAAACAAGAGCTGAAAGTATTGTAGTAGCTATAGAAGAATACTCAACAAATATAAGTGAAGAATAGGAGTATTCAAATGAAAAAGCGGAGCGTGTCTCTCTCCCACACAAGAATGCTAGGATCCAATTTATTCAGAGAATGAAAATAACAAAAGCAAAAATAAAAACAAACATACGCTCCAAGTAAAGCACATAAGATGTGGCAGAATTAAAATATAGTTTCACTAGAGATAACCTAATAAGTTGTTGATGAAGAAGGGGATGCCTTGGGCATGCTCAAGCTTTGATGCTTGAGTCTTCTTGAAATATGCTTGGGTGACCCACGGGGGCATCCCCAAGCTTAGGCTCTTTCATCTTCTTGATCATATCATATCATCCTCTCTCTTGATCCTTGAAAACTACCTCCACACCAAACTCAAAGTAAAATTCATTAGAGTGTTAGTGCATAATCAAAAATTCTCATATTCTGCATGGAGACAATCATTATCATGGTACTGGACATTAGCTACAGCCACTGGAATTTTATGGAACAAAAAGATCCATTCAAAAAACAGCAAAAGAACCAATGCAAAATAAATGGCAGAATCTGTCAAAAACAGAACAGTCCGTAAAGACGAATTTTTTTGAGGCACTTAACTTGCTCAAATCAGAAAACTCAAAACTAATGAAAGTTGCGTACATATATGAGGATCACTCTCAGAAAATATTAGTTCATTCTGACGTTTCTGTAAAGAGTTATGAATTTAACGGTGAACAGCAGAAAAACTGTTCCTGCGCAGAGATCCAATTCTAGCATCAACTTTCTACTAGAGACTTAACTTGGCACAACTATGCAATAAAGTAAAGATACAAAGGAATTGCTACAGAGGTAGGCATGTTCCTTGACTCAAGAAAATAAAATAACAGGAATAAAAAGTGGGTTGTCTCCCATAAGCGCTTTTCTTTAACGCCTTTGAGCTAGGCATAGAAAGCAAAACTCAAGTATTTCCAAGAGAAGAAGCATCCAAATCAATGCAAGAAATCCTCTCAACTATGCATTGTATTTTATCTATATGAGTTTTAGAGGTCCCTTTTTCATCACTCTTAGGTTTACTACATTCATCAAAGGGGTTTGCAGGGACAATCCAATCAAAATTTTCTTACAAAGCTTCATGCATAGCTACAAGTTTAATAGGTATTGGTACTTTGATTACGTCTCCCTTTTTAGGTTTGGCTTGCCCCAATTTTTCTAGTGTATTGATGACCTCTACACATGAGCCTAGCATATTAAAGCGATCAAAAACTTTTCTAGCTTCTTTAGCAACATCACTAAATTCTTTAAGCAGGGTTTCTAGAATAAAGTCTTTCTTTTCAGCATTTTCAACATTATGAAGATTAAGAAACATTTGTTGAGTTATGGGATGGAGGTTAACAAACCTAGCCTCTAGCATGTGAACCAAGGAAGCTGCAGCAATTTCATAATTTGGAGCAAGTTCTGCTATGGATCTATCCTCAAAATCATCATGCATACTAACATGGTCAAAGAATTCTTCAATATTATCTTTTCCAATTATAGAACCACTTCCTACTGGCAGGTCTTCCAGGGTATACTTAGGGAGCAACATTTTAACAGAAATAAAGCTAAAACCGAAATACAAAAATTAATGCAAGTAACTAATATTTTTGTGTTTTGGATAATAAGAAGCAAACAAGATAATAACAAAGTAAATAAAATGCAAGTAACTAATTTTTTTGTGTTTTTGATATTTAATAGCAAACAAAACAGGAAATAAAATAAACTACGGAAGACAAAAACAAAGTAAAGAGATTGGGAAGTGAGAGGCTCCCCTTGTAGATGTGCTTCAGCTCCCCGGCAACGGCGCCAGAAAACTGCTGGTGCCTAGTTGACGAGGGAGATAGAGATTTGCTGAACAGAAGTAGCTTCACCTCCCCGGCAACGGCGCCAGAAAATTGCTTGATGCTCACGAGTGTGAGGAGTTGGAAAACCCCAAGAGGAAGGTGTGATGAGCGTAGTAGCGAGTTTCCCTCAGTTATGAAACCAAGGTTATCAAACCAGTTGGAGATGAAGAACACAACGAAGGTCTCCCCGGCGCCAGAAAAGTGCTGTTGCAGGGAGGTGGAATCTGCACAACACAATCAAGAAACTTTGCTCCAACTCAACAGTGAGGTTGTCAATCTCACCGGCTTGCTGTAACAAGGATTAAACGTATGTGTGGAGGATGATGTTTGCAGTTGGTTGTATTATCAGTTTAAAGAAAAGGACCGGGGTCCACAGTTCACTAGTGGTGTCTCTCCATAATAATAATAATAGCATACATGTGGGTAAACAAATTACAGCTGGGCAATTGACAGAATAAAGAGCTGCATAATGATGCATATACTAATGTCATGATGTCTAGTGTGAGATTCATTTGGGCATTACAACAATATACATAGACTGTTCCAACCGCATCTATGACTAATAATCCACCTTCCGGTTAGCGTCCGCACCCCTTTCAGTATTAAGTTGCAAGCAACAGATTATTGTATTAGGCAAAGTGTGTAATGTAAGTAATACAATTATCCTTAGACAAAGAACTACTGTTTTATCCCTAGTAGCAACAGTACATCTACAATCTTAGAGCTTGCTGTCACTACCCCAGATTAAATAGAGACATGAACCCACTATCGAGCATAAATACCCCCTCTTGGAGTCACAAGCATCTACTTGGCCAGAGCATCTACTAGCAACGGAGAGCATGCAAGATCATAAACAACACACAACATGATATATTATGAAGCAAATGACATAGTATTCAATATCCATCGGATCCCAGCAAACACAACATGTAGCATTACATAAAGATGATCTTGATCATGATAGGCAGCTCACAAGATCTAAACATGATGGCACAATAGGAGAAGACGACCATCTAGCTACTGCTATGGACCCGTAGTCCAAGGATGAACTACTCACGCATCAGTCCGGAGGCGGGCATGGTGATGTAGAGCCCTCCGATGATGATTCCCCTCTCCGGCAGGGTGCCGGGAAGAGCTTATGAACCCTCCCGAACTAGGGTTGACGACGGCGGCGGCTCCGTAATGTTTCGTGGAAAAGTGTTCGGGTCCTAGGTCTTGTATTGTCGGGGGGTATTTGTAGGCGAAAGGGTGAAGGCGGTGGAGGCCCAAGGCCACGTCATCAGGTGCTGGCGCGGCAGGGGGGGAGCCGCGCCCCCACCTGATGGCGGCGCCTCGGTGCCCTTCCTCGTTTCCTCTTCGGACTTCTGGAACGTGTCGGAAAAAATAGGGACTTTGGCATAAAAATCATCCAATTCCGAGAATATTTCCTTAAGTGGTTTTCTGAAACCAAAAACAGCAGAAAACAGGGAACTGGCACTGTGGCATCTTGTTAATAGGTTAGTTCCGGAAAATGCATAAAACAACACAAAGTGTATATAAAACATGTAGCAATTGGTATAATATAAGCATGGAACATAAGAAATTATAGATACGTTTGAGACGTATCACCGATTTCCACCAATCGGCTTTAGAGTTACTGGCACGAATCCGTCCCCGGTAGCACTCAGGAAATCAAACCCGGATAAATCTCGCCCAGATAGGCATGTGCCATTGGAATGTTGCCAATCAACAACTGACTCAGCTAATGCATTGCAGGCCGATTCGTCAGCATGGACGACCTCAATTTCGTCGTCAACCCATTGTACCAGTTGCTGGTGCATAGTTGATGGAACACATTGGTTGGCATGAAGCCAATCTCGTCCCAATAGTACATTGTAATTTCCCTTTACTTCAGCAACGAAGAAGGCAGTAGCCAGAGTTTTGCTGCCAACTGTGAGTTCCAAACTTATGACCCCTTTGACTTCTATTCCTTCTTCTCCTTCGAACCCATTCAACACCATGTTTGTCTTCATCAAGTCACCATCGTCTAATTGCAGCTTCTTGAAGACAGAATATGGCATCAGATTTACCACCGCTCCGCCATCTACCAACATTCTAGTAACCGGCTTTCCATCAATATGTCCTCTGACGTATAAAGGCTTTAAGTGTTTAACCGGTCCCTCAGGTTTCTCAAAAACGGCATTCTTGGGTCCGAAGTTGATCTGTGCAATTTCGCCTTCTTCCTCAACAGCTCGAAACTCGGCAGGCAAATAATACACCATGTTGATATCCATGCCCGTCCGGCTCGGTGTTTCCTCATAGTCCAACAACTCCTCATCATCGGTCATACTGCCCGATTCGTCTACCGCCGATTCTGATGTTGCTGGATCTTCTTCCGCCAACTTCTCTGTTGCATTTTCCGGCTCTTGCATCGTGATATCCCCAGTTGCCGGCTCCTCCATCGTAATGTCCCCAGTAGCCGACTTTTCGTTTGCCGACTTCTCCCTTGCCAAGTCTGCCGCTTCCACTTCATCTGCCCATGACGAGTAAGTAACAGTTGGCGCATTAGCCAACATTGTGTGAGTGACTGTTGCCAGACTCGGCGTGGCCGCCGTTGAAGCCGCCATAAGAACTTGCCTAGGAATCCATACTTGAGATAGCGCCATTGGCCGTTCAACATTGAATCTGGCATCCCTGGCTCGCTCAGCTCCTTCTTCTGCCTTCTCCCGGTTCCTTGCCCTTTGCAGTTTCCGCTTTTGTGTTTTCGTTATACCCGGCGGGCACCACCTTGGCTGCGTGTACTTCGGATCCCTAGGCTGAGGAACCACAGATCGGCTGGAACTGGCCTCGTGATCATTGATTGCCGGCTTTGGCATGATAGCAGGTATCGGCTTGTCATTCGCTGGCTCTTCAACCGGGTCCTTCATCTTGAAAACATGACTCCCAATGATCAGCACGTTGCCTGCTTTTGCTTCGCCTTCTGGAGCCTTCTTATCACCTTGCGCCTTGACCCGCCAATATGACGAGTCTCCGGGATATACAAGCCGGCTCTGCACAGACTGTCGGGTTGCCCTGCGTTTGAACTCATCAGCCGGCTTCTCATACCGACTTCCTTCCTTAGCAGATGGCGACCTTGGCCGCCTCCTATACTGGCATTGGTTGGATCTCGATCCGGCTTGGTGCACATACTTGTTCAGCAACATGTCAAAAGTTGGCTTTATCTTCCTCGGTCTATATTCAACCTGCTTTTTTTTTCATCTGCCAACTTCTGGATTCTTGGACTTTATAAATCTTGGCGGCAAATTATCCGAGCGTGTATCTTGCCCCCCGAGCATAGGATTGTTGATGGTAACGTTGATGACTTCCTGGCCACTGGGTTGCTGGCTTACAGTGACTTTCCTTTCTGCCGCCTTGTTATCGGTCTTTTTCCTGGGTTCACCAACAACAACATTAGACTTATTAGCACCTTCGGCCACCTCTGGCCGAAGCAAAACCTTCCTTCCCTCCAAATCTAGCGCGTTCATTGGGAACGGCTGTTTGTCAATTGCCATGCCAGCAAAGCTCAATCGTCCGTCGTTGATGGCCGATTGGATCTGTCGACGAAAGACATTGCAATCATTAATAGCATGAGAGAAAGAATTGTGGTATTTGCAATAAGCTCGCCGCCTTAATTCATCAGGCGATGGTATAACATGATTAACCCTTATCACTTTGTCTTTTAACAAGGCATCAAATAGTCTATCACATTTGCCTACGTCAAAGCTGCACTTTATTTCATCATCCCGATTCTTACGAATCGGCTTTAAGTCATCACACACGTAAGGTTTAGCCTTACTAGGCCAAACAAACTCGGCAGAAAAGACATCTGCTTCATCACCAGAGTTCTCACTATTATACTCAACCATATGAAGATGAGGACGATCAAACTTAGTCCTATGAGTTTCTTTTACTTCTTTGTTTCGGTTTTCTTGAGCCAATGCTCTTTGCAAGACTTGACTAATATTCAGAAACTCGAAACCCTCAATTCTTTCTTTTATGTGAGATTTTAGACCATTGAGAACTAAATCAGCCATATCTCTTTCAGTTATTACCAAACTATAGCACCGGGTTTTGGTATCTCTAAATCGCTTGACATAATCGGTGACCGATTCGTCAGACTTTTGCCTAACCGATGTAAGGTGGGATAACTTCAACTCATTATCTCCGGTATAAAAGTGTTCATGAAATTTCTTTTCCAGATGATACCAAGTATGAATAGAGCCATAAGGTAAAGCGGAAAACCATGAAAAAGCAGTACCAGTCAATGATAATGGAAACAACCGCACTTTCAAAGGATCAGTGTTACCAGCCTCTCCTAATTGTGCTAAATATTGACTCACATGTTCCCATGTTGTTTTATTATCTACCCCATTGAACTTAGCAAAATCAGGGACCTTATAACCATGGCGATACGGTATGCTATCAAAGTATTCCGGGTATGGTTTTTGGCACATCCGGTTGATCGGCTTCGGCTCTATGCCGAAGTTGTCATAAAACATCTTCTGTAATTCGGCCCTAAGGGTAACCATGTTTTCGTCAATGACTGAAGTACCTACTGGTAGAGCCGCAACCGGGTTTGCACCACTTGGTGCCAAATTCATTTGCGTACCAGGCACCGAATTGTAATTCGGCACCGTAAAATTACCTACCGGTGGCATGTCTTGATTCGGCGGCGGGACCGAATATAACACGCTGCCGATAGGTACTGGAGAAGTTGGCACGTTGATTAGCTGATTGTCTTGAAACGGACGCCTCATCGGCGTACTCGGGAGAGTTGCCGATGGATTAGGTGGAACCATATTAGGGTTTCTAGCGGGAATACTCGTGCTACCAATGTTAGCAAAATTATCAGATGTATTTTTCCCAGCTTTTATCATATCTAACATGGCCGCATAAGCTAAGTTACTAGACTCGGTGGCGTAATGATTAATCAGAGCTATTTGATCCTTACAGAAGACATCAGAACTTACAGCAGGCTCGGCTGGGATGGCGAGCATTGGTGGCAGCTTGTTGTCGCCGAGTGGAACGACGTCCCCTTGGCGGCTCTTCTTGTACCCAGAGAGGAACGACGCGACGTCCTCTTCTTCCTGCCTTTTCTTCAGAGCCTCGAATTGCTCTTGACGTTCCTTCTTCCACTCCTCATAGGCTTGGCGCTGTTCAGCCGAAAGATCATCACAGCTAGGCTTGATGATGTTTTCGGCGGTAACATCAGATGGCTGAGGAATTGATTTTGACATAATGATCTTGTCCCCAGCGGAGTTGCCAAAAAGTGTGTTGCGCTCAAAACACGTCACACGAACACGTCCTCGTGTACCCGCGGTGCCGGGGGAGATACTCCGCAACTCGCCCCGCGGGAGGCCGGCTACTAGCGCGATACGCAAGACAGTAAGCCGGCGCTTTTGAGACCAGACGCCCCAGCCCCTCGGGAAGCCCCGTCAGAGGAAAGCTGGCAACGATTGGCTGAACTAAGCCGCACTTGGCCACTCTCAGCTCGGTTTTCGATATCCGGCAAGATCTACGCGAAATTGCCGAACAACGGAAGCAGGAACAAAGGTTGAAGGAGACAAAAGTAGGGTTGTATTGATAGGTTGTCGATTGTTTGCTTAATTTCAATCGGCCATTGATACGTCTCAAACGTATCTATAATTTCTTATGTTCCATGCTTATGTTATACCATTTGCTACATGTTTTATATACACCTTGTGTGGTTTTATGCATTTTCTGGGACTAACCTATTAACAAGATGCCACAGTGTCGGCCCAGTGGGATCCAGGGTGTGCAGAGCCCACTCTCCACAGCCCTCGCACGCGACAGTGTCGACGAAACGACTAAGGACCAAGCAGAACGCTTGGAGAGACCCTCGAGAGAAAAGGTCTCTCGAGAGGACTGGAGGGAGCAGCGAAGGCCTGAAGAGGCTCCTCCCGAAGCTGCCCCTCTGCAAGGCCCTCTCCCCTGGAGAGGGGTCAACGCAAATCCCTCCACAAGGCCGCCCAGGCCCTGTGGAGATACTTCACTACAAAGCAATCGCCGCAGAGCGCATATGGCCTCTGCCGCGGCCGCAGAGTGACGCGCGCGTCTGCGCGCGATGACGACGGCGCCGCAGTTGCCATTCTGGTGATTAAAGGAGTCAACAAAGCTGTGTCCCCCGCGCCGGACTACGAGGCTTTTCCCCTTTGGTGATAAAGCGGATGGCCGGCGCTACGCTCCAAGGACAACATCACCGTGGGCACCCCCACGATCTCTGCAGCACCAGCTGGCCGTCCTGCGCGGACGGTGGCTTTTCTGCCCCACGGGCAGGCTTTACGACCATGGACCGGGTCCATGGACATCCCGGCAGCGGTGCACCCCGCTCCTCCATTTCGTTGCCATGTGGGGACCCTTCCACTACGCAGAGCGCAAGGACAAGGCCCGGAGCGCCTATAAAAGGAGAGGGAGCACCACCGCAGCAAGGGGGCGCGATCGATCGATCAATCGCGAATCAACCCGGATACACCCCACCATCACTTAGCCTAGCCTAGCGTGCTCGAGGAGGAAGGAGACCTCAGCCTCCCTCCTTGAGCTCTGCACTGCTGGAAGAGAGCCCTCGGCAAGCTCATTGTACTGTAACCTTCGCAGTGCAATATAGACAAGCAGGAGTAGCGGTGTTACCTCCTCCTGAGGGCCGTGAACCTGGGTACGGGCCACTGTCCATCTCTGCCGTGCTATCCCTCCTCAGGCTCGACGAGCATCGTCGCCGTGCCGGTTGAGGGTTGTAGACCAACGTGTTCAGTCCCCTTCTCGAACTACTCTTCAGAGTGTGACTATCCCTGTCTCGAGGGAATCACTCTCCGACATTTGGCGCGCCAGGTAGGGGGCTGAGGCGCGTCTTCAACCTTCGATAAGCTTCCGCGCCATGACGGACACCTGCGCGACACGCGCCAACAGGCGCGCAGCGGAAAGGGCTCATACAGAGCCCGGCACCGCCCGCACTCGCGGCCGCCACGGCCGTCCTCACACGACGGAGCGCGCCAATACCGGCCCGCACGTGGAGGAGCCCGAGAGCGAGGATCACCGTGACGGTGACCACCGCGACGACAGGGACGCCTCCCCGGAGCACCACGATGATGCTGAGTCCTCGCATCCGTCTCGGCGCCAAGGCGCGTCTTCTCAGGGACACCCGGAGCCCACGCCACACACCGTGCTACTCATGGCCCAGGAGCTCCTCCGCTACCGGCCTAGCGCGGAGGCCCACGACCAGTGGCTTGACCGCCTCCACCACCTCGTCGACGTCGCGACGACGCGCCCCGCTCCGTCGCGCTCCCTCGTTCACCACTCTGCCCGCGCTAGAACTGCCGCGCCGGATGCGCCTCCGCCACCGCCGGGACCACCTCCGGCTGCAGCGCAGAGGGCTCCCTCTCATGCGTCCTCGCCCCGCGACTGCCAAATTGTGCAGTGCGCCGCGCCTGACGCGCGAGTGGGAATGGAGCGCCGGAGGGACCTCCAGAACTGCCTTGTCGAGGAAATCGGCCAGGCGGGGCAGCAGAACCGCAGGGCTCTCCAGGGCGGGACCGCCACGTACGCCACCGGCTGCATGGCCTTCACCCGCGCTCTGCGCCGCGTGGTATGGCCGCAGAAGTTCAGGCCTGCCCTCCCCAAGGGCTACGACGGGTCGAGCAACCCCATCGAGTTCCTGCAGCTCTACATCACCTCTATCCAGGCTGCAGGAGGAGACGACAAGGTCATGGCCAACTGGTTCTCCCACGCCCTCAGGGACTCTGCGCTGTCATGGCTCCTCAACTTGCCTGAGGACTCCATCGACTCGTGGGAGGAGCTCTGCAGGCAGTTCGTCGGCAACTTCAAGGGCACCTACGAGCGCGCGCTCACCCACAACGACCTGCGCGCTGTGGTGCAGAGGAAGGATGAGACCCTCCGCAAGTACATCCAACGCTTCAGCCAAGTGCGCAACAAGATCCCGAACATCCCCGACACGCAGGTCATTGCCGCCTTCAGGGAGGGCGTCACAAACCGCAGGATGCTCGAGAAGCTGGGCATTCACGACAAGCTCACCTCTGTGGTGAAGCTGTTCGACCTCGTTGACAAGTGCGCCAAGGCTGAAGAGGGGCTCCTCTTCATCAAGATGAGCCAGCGGACGGACGACCATGCCGAGGGGTCCAAGAGCCACAAGAAGCGGGAGGAAACCAAGCGCAAGACCACTGCTGTCCTAGCGGCTGAGCCAGCCGCCAAGCACGCCCGCAGGAACTCCCCTGAGCCTGGCGACAAAGAGGCGGACAACCGTCCGTTCTGCGTCTACCACAACAGGCGCGGCCACGCCACCGAGAACTGCTTCGATCTCAAGAGGCTGAGCCGAGAGCGCGAGCGTGAAGAGACCAGTTTAGGGTTTAGGGTTTAGGGTTTAGGGTTTAGGGTTTAGGGTTTAGGGTGAAGAGACCAGTTCAAGTAGTTCGCCCGCGAGCTCAATGCTGCGCTCCCAAGCGCCGAGACCTCCAGGCCCCTCAAGTGGTCTCAGTACACCATCGCCTTCGACGCCAAGGACCACCCCAAGTCGACCAAGACTGTTGGAACCCTCCCCCTAGTCTGCTCCCCCACCATCAACAACATCGCCGTCTCCAAGACGCTCATCGATGGGGGTGCTGGCCTGAACGTCATCTCTGTCGAGACCTTCGAGACGCTTCAAGTGCCTTACGAGTGGCTCATGCCCTCCAGGCCATTCACAGGGGTCACCAGCGGTTCGATCGAACCTCTGGGGCAGGTCCGGCTGGCCGTCACCTTCGGCACGCAGAAGAACTACCGCACTGAGCTTATCGACTTCGACGTCGCGCACATTGGCCTGCTGTATAACGCCATCCTCGGCTACCCCGCCCTCGCGAAGTTCATGGCCGTCACGCATCACGCCTACAACATGGTCAAGATCCCCGGCAGCGCTGGCACTATCGCCATCCGTGGTCATATCCTGGATGCCACGCGCGCTGTCGAGAGCGCCTACAGGGCGGCCGCCATGGCATTCCCGGCTGACGAGGACATGGAGCCTCTCGAGAGGCCCAAGAAGAAGAAACAGATGTTCTCTCAAGAGCAAGCTTCCACGAAGAAGGTATCGCTGAGCACCAGTGGCTCGGGGGCTGAGGGCGCCGGGGCTAGCGTCACCATAGGCGCTGCCCTGCCTCCCAAATAGGAAAGCGCGCTCGTCGCCTTCCTTCGGGAAAACTCTGACATGTTCACTTTGACTCCGTCAGATATGTCCGGTGTACCAAGGGAGGTGATCGAGCACCACTTAGCCGTGTGTCCAGACGCACGCCCCGTCAAGCAAAAAGCACGCAAGCAAGCCTCCGAGAAGCAAGCATTCATCGTCAAGGAAGTAGAGAAGCTAAAAGCGGCAAATGTCGTCCGCGAAGTCGCGCACCCCACTTGGCTCTCCAACGGCGTGGTTGTCCCTAAACCCGCTGGAGGAGGCCGACTCTGCATCGACTACACAGACGTCAACAAGGCCTGCCCCAAGGACCCATACCCTATGCCGAGGATAGACCAGATCGTGGACTCCACCGCCGGCTGCGACCTCCTCTGTTTTCTGGACGCCTTCTCTAGTTATCACCAGATCAAAATGGCTAAAGAGGACGAGGAGAAAACAACATTCCTCACCCCTTGTGGTGTGTATTGCTACACTTGCATGTCTTTCGGCCTGAAGAACGCCGGCGCCACTTTCCAGAGACTCATGAGGATAGCCTTGGGGGCACAGATGGGCAGAAACGCAGAAGCATACGCCGACGACATTGTGGTCAAGTCTCGCGAGGGGGACACTCTCTTGAAGGATCTCGAGGAAATCTTCGCCAGCCTGCGCAAGGTGAACATCAAGCTGAACCCCGCCAAGTGCGTCTTCGGGGTACCTTCAGGCAAACTCCTCGGATTCCTCGTGTCCCACCGCGGCATAGAAGCAAACCCTGACAAGATCAAGGCCATAGAAGGGATGCAGCCTCCTCGCCGGCTCAAGGACATGCAGCGCCTAGCAGGCTGTATGGCTAGCCTGGGCCGCTTCATCTCCAAGTTCGGTGAGAGAGCCCTGTCATTTTTCAAGATCATGAAGAGATCCGGCACATTCAAATGGACCCCTGAAGCGGACAAGGCTTTTGAGGACTTGAAGAGATATTTGGCCAGCCCACAAGTCATGGTGGCCCCCAGGACAGGCGAACATCTGAAGCTGTACCTATCAGCCACTCCTCAGACCGCAAGCGCCGTCCTGGTGGTCGAGAGGGAAGAGCCAGTCCTCCCCAAGAAAAGCGCTGCCACTCCTAGCCCAAAGCCGGCCGACAAAGATCTTGGCGAAGGAGCAGTCTCCACAGACCCACTGCCAGGCCCATAGCCTCAAGTCGAGTCCGCTCCGAACACCCCTGCCGAGACCCCTCCACAGGCAAATCTCGACAAGGGCCCTGAAGAGCCTCCCTAGAGAGCCGATGCTGCACCTCCCTCGACAACCCTTGTCGAGCACCCCGTCTACTTCGTCAGTATAGTACTGCGGGATGCTCGAGAGCGGTACCCAATGCAGCAGAAGCTTCTCGTCGCTCTCCTCATCGCCTCCAGGAAGCTGAGACATTACTTCCAGGGCCACCCCATCACGGTGGTCACCTCCTTCCCCCTGGAGGAGATCCTGCGCAACCCCAACGCCACAGATTGCGTCGCAGGATGGAACATCGAGCTGCAGCCATTCACTTCGACACCACAAGAGTGATCAAGGGGAGAGCGCTGGCGGACTTCGTCGCCGAATGGACTGACCCAAGCCCTGAAGAGCCTCGGGAAGAAGAGTCAGAGCCCTCTGGAGACACGATGTCCAGCCACTGGACCATGCACTTCGATGGAGCCTTCGCCTGCCGCCATGGCGGGGCAGGCGTCGTCTTGACCTCGCCCAAAGGCGACAAACTCTACTACGCTGTCCAGCTGTGCTTCACAATTGACAAGATCTCCAACAACATCGCGGAATACGCGGGCCTCCTCGCCGGCTTAAGGGCCGCCATCGCTCTGGGCGTCAAGCATTTACTCGTCAAAGGCGACTCCCAGTTGCTTGTCAACTTCTCCAACAAAAGCTACACGCCTAAAGACGACCATATGGCCGCGTACCTTGAAGAGGTCCGCAAGCTCGAGAAGCACTTCAGGGGCATGGAGCTCATACACATCCCGAGGAAAGAGAACCAAGAGGCCGACGACATCGCCAAGCGAGCCTCGCGAAGGCAAGCCCAGCAGGCAGGCGCCTTTGAAGAGCGGCTCACCAAAGCATCCATCAAGCAGCCTCAAGAGACTACAGCAGCAAGCACGGACGAAGCACTCCCACCACCTCCTGAAGCTGGGGCACCCGACTGTGGTCCTCACACAGGGGAGCGTCTGTTGCTGACGGCGGCTCACCAAGAAACAGGCTGGATTGACGAGCTCAAAGACTACCTGGTGAAGGGGATCCTCCCCGAAGAAGATGCGGAAGCAGAGCGAATCGCTCGACAGGCGAAATCCTACTGCATCCTCGAGGGAGACTTGTACCGCAAGCGCCCAAATGGCATCGCGCTCAAATGCGTCCTTCCCGAGGAAGGCCGAATGCTGATCAAGGATATCCATAGCGGAGAGTGCGGCCACCACTCGTGTGCGCGCACCCTCGCAGGCAAGGTATTCAGGAGTGGGTTCTACTGGCCGCAAGTGCTTCAAGATGCAGTCACCATCGTCCAATCTTGCGACACCTGCCAGTACCACGCCAAGCAAATCCATCAGCCTGCGCTGGGACTCCAGACCATCCCGCTCTCCTGGCCGTTCGCGGTCAAGGGGCTGGACATTTTGGGCCCCTTCCCGAAGTCGCACGGGGGCTACCGCTTCCTCTTCGTGGCTGTCGACAAGTTCACTAAGTGGGCCGAGGTCGAACCAGTGCGCACCATACCAGCCGGGGCAGCGGTGAAATTCATCAGGAGCTTGGTCTGCCGCTTCGGTGTGCCTAATCGCATCATCACCGACAATGGCTCACAGTTTACCAGTGGCATCTTCCGCTCTTACTGCGAAAAACTCGGCATCAAGCTCTGCTTCGCCTCGGTGGCTCATCCACGGAGCAATTGACAAGCCGAGCGAGCAAATGCAGAAGTCCTTAAAGGCCTCAAGACCAGAAGCTTCAACATCCTCAAGGGTCACGGCAAGGGCTGGATCGACGAGCTCCCATCTGTGCTCTGGTCCATGCGCACAACCTCTTCAAGGCCCACGGGTGAAACACCGTTCGCCCTTGTCTACGGAGCCGAAGCAGTCCTCCCTGCAGAAATCAAGCACGGATCACCACGGGTCCTTGCCTTCAACGAGGACACCCAAGAGGACTTCCACAACGACGACCTGCTGCTTCTCGAGGGACTGCGCCGCCGTGCCGCCCTCAGAGCGGCAAAGTACCAGCAAGACCTGCGACGCTACCACAGCCGCCATGTGCGCTCACGCACTCTTGAGGCGGGCGACCTCGTCCTCAGGCGAATCCTCTCCAGAGAAGGCCTCCACAAGCTCTCGCCGATGTGGGAAGGCCCCTACAGGGTCTCCCACATCGCCAGGCCTGCCGCCGTACGCCTCGAGACTGAAGACGGCATCCCCGTCAAGAACCCGTGGAACATCGCGCATCTACGCAAGTTCTACCCGTGATCATAGTCACGACCGTGATCATTGTCACGTCAGACATTTTTTGTCTCTAGAGGAAAGCTCACGGCTTCACCTCCAAGCTTCTCAAAGCTTCTCCTGAGGGCCAGCCCTCCGAGCTCTCATGCTAACGAGCCGCCGCAGGCCGCAGAGAATCTCAGCCACTAATGGGTGGTCCCCATGCCTCGACATGGAAGGAACATTAGCTTGGCAAACCCAAGTGTAATGAACCATTTTCGTTCCTAAGTGAACTATGCGATACGGCGCCATTCCGTTCCCAAGTGAACTATGCGCTGAGGCGCCGCTGTGTAATATTTCGATGGCAAGTTTACTTTCGTCATTTACTTTTCCATGTGCGCTTATGTTCTTCCCATGCGCACCTCGCGAGCGGGGGCTGAGTACGGTGCCTGTGCCTCAAGAGCACCCCAGCAGCACTGCAAAATCCAAGAGATCCGAGCTCTGGCTAAAGGGCATGCTCCCGGATACACGCCACCTCTCCAAAGGACCTTGGTACTTTCTCTCCTCGCGAGATACCCATGAGGGAACCTATAAGCGCGCATGAGTCCTTACTATCATGCTCTAGCGTCTGGGTTCGCCTCTCTAACCTCCACAGGGAACAATAGTCTCTCCAAGCTCGTGGAGGAAGAACTCGGCCCCTAAAGGAGAACGCATCGCCATGGAAAGCCTACGCAGAGCAAAAGCCTCGCGAAGCTAAGTTCCCTGCTCACACCAAGAGAGTCTCTTCATCCCTCTCATGAGCACTTTTCGTCCCTCGAGCGTTTCTTTTCCCTCACTCTCCATGGGCTGCTTGCACGTCAAAGGGGGGCCCTTGAGCATCGCGCCTCGAGGACTCCTACCTCTCTAAGCCTTAAACTCCCCCCGGCCTTGCCGAGTCATTGCTCGAGCATACCGCAGCGGCGGAGTCATAGTGCAAGGAGAAGGGCCCTAGCGACGCAGAGCGAAAAGAGGCATGGAGATGAAGCAAAAGGCCTTCGAGGGGCAAGCACACAAACTTAGTAGCATATGCATAAGAAATATATTACAAACCATGGAGCAAAAGTCTCTAGGCCAAATATCTCGACAAGCGCGTTACACTTCAGGGGAAGGTTAAGCAGAAGCCCCGCCGCTGTCCTCGCCGTCGTCCTCTCCAGGCTCGTCCTCGGAGCCTGCCTCCTCGCCGTCGTCCTCCCCCACCTCGGCCCGCTTGAAGCGGCTGCAGAAGTCGTCGACTTGGTCGCGGACCGAGTTGGAGATCTTCCACCCCTTCTCCCCCTCCAGAGGCTCGGTCACCGTCGAGAAGTCGAAGCCGGGCCGGAGGTGCTGGAGGTTGGTGAAGATGCGGTCGACCGCCACCGCCAGGAGTTGGCGGCATTCCTCCTCGACGATGTCGCGGAGCTCCGTGGCAGGGCCCTCGAGGGCTGTGAAGAGGTGCTCAAAGTAGGTGAGATAAGCGGCGGCGTCGGCGTTGCCCTGAGCGGGGACGGGCGGCGCATCCGCACCTAGCTTCGCAGCGAGCTCGTTGCCCCGAGTCACCAAGGACTGGAACATGCGCTCCCGCTGCTGCGATAGCACCCGTGCGGCTTGGGCGTTCTCGGCAGCCTCCACCGCCTTCTCCACAGCAGGGCCCACCTGCTGGTTCATCTCCTCCATGTCCGCCATGAGGGAGGCGAGGTCCTGCGCCATGCGCTCGCGAGCTTCCTCGGTGGCGCGGCGACCATCTGTTGCACGTCTCACCCGGGATTTCAGATTGGCGTTCATCCCCTCCAGCTGGTGGATCCGAGCGGCATCCTCATCGCGCCTCTTCTTGACGCGGCCCTCCTGCTTCTTGAACTTCTCGGCATAGTCGCGGGAGACAGCGGTGCGGTACGCCTTCTCCCGGGCTTGGAATTCCTTCTCAGCCTCCCCCTTCAGCTCGGCGAACTTCGCGTTGAAGCGCTCCACATGCCTCTTGTGGGTGGCCACTTCGCGCTCGTGCTTGCCGAGGGACTCGGCCAGGCTCTCTTCACGGGCCTCGCGGGCGGCGCACTGCCCTGACAGCTCCTGCTCCGCCAGCGCCAGCTGCTCGTCGCGCCGGCGCAAATCGCTCTCGCGCTCGCCCAGACTCTGCCCCCTGGCTTCCAAGCTCGCGCGGACCGCCTCCAGAGAGGTCCGCACGGTTTCAGAGTCGGCGAGGATCTTGGCCTCGAGCTGGACGAGCTCGCGGTGCTTGTCCGCCAGCGAGTGCTCCACTGCCTCCCGCTCCGCCCTGGCCGCGGCCAGATAGTCCTCCGCTGCCTGGCGCTCGGCTTGGAGGGGCCCCAGGATCTCCTCGGCATCACGCATGGCGCCCTCGCGGACCTCCTTGGCGAAGCGCAGCGCCTCCTCGCGCTCCGCCTGCAGAGCCAGGTCGCTCTGCCGGCGAGCCTCCACAGCCGCGTGGAAAGTGGCCCAGGCCTCTGCAAGCTCATCCCGCTGCCGGGCGAGCTCCCCGTCCTCAAGGGCGAGGTGAGCCTCCAGTCCTTCCAGGGACTCCCGCACCAGGCGGAAGGCGACGTCCCGACGCCCCTTGCTCCAGTCCCAGTTGCCGAGGAGAAGAGCCTGGGAAGTCCCGCGTGGCGCGGAGGTCCCTGCGCCTGCGTCGAGCTTGGAAGAGGAGGCCGATCCGCGCGGGCGTGGGGGCTCGGCGGCGAGTCCTCCGCCTCAGCGCCCGTGTTCTGCGTGCCAGCGTCGCCCCGCTCAAGCGGCGCCTCGTCATGGGTTTCCGGGGCGGAAGAGGCCTGCCCCGTAGCCGCTGCCTCCTCCTCCACCGCGGTGCTTGGCGGGGGCGGCGGAAGGTATTCTCCCGCCGTCTCGTCGGCCTTTGGCTGGCTCGGGGTCGGTGTAGTGCCAGCCGCGGCCTCCTGCTGCGCTGGCGGAGATGCGGCACGCGGCGGAGTGGGCGCCTTTTCCGCCTGCTCCTCAGAGCGCTCCTCCTCCGGAGGCGACGCGGTCGCCTCAGCTTGAGGCGCATCCTCGTGAGGGCCTGCAGGGACCTCCTCCGCAGGCCTCGAGGCCTCGTCTGCTGCGGCCTCTAGCGCGGCCTCCGGCGCGGTTTTCTTCACATCCGCCGCCTTGCGAAGCCTTCGGCGCTTCGCAGGCGCCGGGTCACTAGCAGAGAACAAGAAGACTTGTCAGAGGGGAGCAGACAAGCAAAAATTGAAGAAGAAAAACAAAGTTAAAAACAGTTACCCAGTCTTCTTGGCGCGGGTGTCAACCCACGCCATGCCAGACGAGCGCCAAGAAGGCGTGGTCCGGGCTCCGGATCCTTCAGGAGCTGTCTCGGTTTTCCTCTTGAGGGGAGCGCTCGTGGGCTCCCCGGCAGGCCTGTCATGGGCCGCCTTGGTCCGAGGCTCCTGTCGCCCCACCTCGGCCTCCTCGTCGTCGCTGGACGAGAGCTCGAAGACCTCCTCAGTAGGGGGCGCGGCCTTTGACGAGCTCGCCCTGCCTGCTGAGGGGATCGCCCCTGCCGCCGCGCCGCCTTGCTCGGCGTCTGATGCGTAGGGCGACTCCGCGGCGTCTGGCCCCTTCGCCAGGGGCATGGGCCCCTCGTCCTCCTCCTCCCCCGCCAGGGCAAGCGGGGTGAACGTGGGCATCTGCTCCAGCACCACCAGACGCGTGGCCAAGTTGAGCTGGTGGAGAGGCCTCAGCACCGCAACAACCGCCATGGGCACGTCCGGGTTGATGAAGAGGCCGCCCATGATGGTGGAGACGACGGCGGGGCGATGGTCGCAGGGGTGGAGTCGTATCGGGTCCGAGGGGCCTGAGTACATCCACATCGGCTTCTTGTGCGCCTGTAGAGGAGCGATGCGGCGGCTCACGAAGTCCTCCGCGATCATCTGGCCGGTGAGGCCGTTCTCCCGAAGCAGCCTCATGCGCCCCACGAGGTCTCCTATCTGCGGGCCCTGGAAGATCTGCTTGCCCCAGTGGGTATTCTTCACGGGCGGCGCCTCCGGGGTGTCGAGGAAGGAGCTCTGCGATTTGATGCCGATGAGGAACCACTTCTGCCTGAAGTCGTCCACCTTCTTCACCACCGCCGTGACGGGCTTATCGCCGTTCCACGACATGGGGATGTAGACGTCCCCCATGCCGTCCACGATGCGGAAGGATACGCATCCCGTCCGCTCGAGCTTCGCGGAGTTCCGGAGCGCGTAGAAGCTCCTGAAGAGTGCCACCGAAGGCTGCACCTCCAAGTAGGCTTCACACAGATAGGCGAAGATGGAGAGGATCAAAATGGAGTTGGGGTGGAGGTGGAGAAGATGGATCTGGTAGAACTCCAGAACCGCCTCCTAGAAGGGCGAGTATGGAGGCACCAGCCCGGCGTAAACGGTGTGGAGGAAAATGGGAAAAAACCCCGCAGGAAGACGGCCGAGCTTGGCGGCCTGGATGGCGCTGGCGCCGTGTTCATTGGTCTTCCCGGCGACCAGGTGCCGGATCTTGTCCAGCGCCGTCTCATTGACGCGCTCCCGGATCAGGGTGGGGCCGAGCGCCTCTTCCCCCTACGCGTCTGAGGGGAGCGTCCCCATCGCCGCCTTGCCTTTCGGTCCACCCATCGTCGGAGAAGGAGAAGAGAGCGGAAGGTCGAGGAAGGAGAAGGAGTTCGCCGGTGAGAGAAAGCTAGGAGGACGAGAGCGAGAAGGCTGGATGCGCGGAATGAGAGCAGTAACTGCTGTTCGGACCGGCGCGCAGGCTTTATGCCCAATCTGGGCAGTTACCAAGGCGTGGTCGTGGTGGGACCCCCCACGACGCACGTTCTGCCGGAGAAACCGAGTCGCCGCAAACTCACCGCCGATCGACGCGTGTCTCGGGCCGGCCGGACATTTTGGACCCACGACGCTTCGTCTGGGCCCGGTGGGCCTCGCCGTGCCTGTCATGGGCCCGGGGGCTACTGTCGGCCCAGTGGGATCCAGGGTGTGCAGAGCCCACTCTCCACAGCCCTCGCACGCGACAGTGTCGACGAAACGACTAAGGACCAAGCAGAACGCTTGGAGAGACACTCGAGAGAAAAGGTCCCTCGAGAGGACTGGAGGGAGCAGCGAAGGCCTGAAGAGGCTCCTCCCGAGGCTGCCCCTCTGCAAGGCCCTCTCCCCTGGAGAGGGGTCAACGCAAATCCCTCCACAAGGCCGCCCAGGCCCTGTGGAGATACTTCACTACGAAGCAATCGCCGCAGAGCGCACATGGCCTCTGCCGCGGCCGCAAAGTGACGCGCACGTCTGCGCGCGATGACGACGGCGCCGCAGTTGCCATTCTGGTGATTAAAGGAATCAACAAAGCTGTGTCCCCCGCGCCGGACTACGAGGCTTTTCCCCTTTGGTGATAAAGCGGATGGCCGGCGCTACGCTCCAAGGACGACGTCACCGTGGGCACCCCCATGATCTCTGTAGCACCAGCTGGCCGTCCTGCGCGGACGGTGGCTTTTCTGCCCCACGGGCAGGCTTTACGACCATGGACCGGGTCCATGGACATCCCGGCAGCGGTGCACCCCGCTCCTCCGTTTCGTCGCCATGTGGGGACCCTTCCACTGCGCAGAGCGCAAGGACAAGGCCCAGAGCGCCTATAAAAGGAGAGGGAGCACCACCGCAGTAAGGGGGCGCGATCGATCGATCAATCGCGAATCAACCAGGATACACCCCACCATCACTTAGCCTAGCCTAGCATGCTCGAGGAGGAAGGAGACCTCAGCCTCCCTCCTTGAGCTCTGCACTGCCGAAAGAGAGCCCTCGGCAAGCTCATTGTTCTGTAACCTTCGCAGTGCAATACAGACAAGCAGGAGTAGCGGTGTTACCTCCTCCTGAGGGCCGTGAACCTGGGTTTTATGCATTTTCTGGGACTAACCTATTAATAAGATGCCACAGTGCCAGTTCCCTGTTTTCTGCTGTTTTTGGTTTCAGAAAACCACTTAAGGAAATATTCTCGGAATTGGACGAATTTAATACCAAAGTCCCTATTTTTCATGGGAGGTTCCAGAACACCGAAGACCTGACGGAGAGGGGCCACGAGGCCCCCAGATGAGATCCCGGCACGGCCCCACTTCTTGCCGCACCAGCACCTGATGACGGGGCCTCGGCCCTCCACCGCCTTCGCCCTTTCGCCCATATATTGCCCCCGAAGCAAAAACCCTAAAACAATAAGCCTTTTCCCGAGAAGAGTTCCGCTGCGCCGCCGCCATCGAAGACAAGATTCGGGGGACAGAAGTCTCTGTTCCGGCACCCTGCCGGGACGGGGAATTGCCCCCGGAGTCATCTCCATCAACTCCACCGCCATCTCCATCGCCGTTGCTGACTCCTGCGATGAGAAGTGAGTAGTTCTCCCCCGGGGCTGCGGGCTCTACGGGTAGCTATGTGGTTTATATCTCTCTCCCATGTGATCTTTATGTGATCATGAGTTTTGTAATCTAGTTGAATATGTGATGTTACTCTTTATCTATTATGCACTCTAGAGGTTACTTTATTATGAACTCCGGGGTTATTCACGGTTGTAAAGGTGACAGTATGTGCACCGTGTGTGATTCCTTTATGACGTTGTGGTGTTAGTTTACTCTGACTTTGAGGGTGCTCTTGTAGCCCTACACAGTGAATGGTGTTTATCATCCAACAAGAGAGTGTTAGAGAGTAGTATTTATTATTCAGCTTTGATGTCATTGTTGAGAATGTCCACTAGTGAAAGTATGATCCCTAGGCCTTGTTTCTAAGCATTGAAACACCGTTTACAACCAGTTCTGCTACATGTTTGCTTGCTGCCATTTTTATTTCAGATTGCAATTCCTACTTATAATCATCCATATTACTTGTATTTCACTATCTCTTCGCCAAACTAGTGCACCTATATATCTGACAAGTGTATTGGGTGTGTTGGGGACACAAGAGAGTTCTTGTATCTTAATTGCAGGGTTGCTTGAGAGGGATATCTTTGACCTCTACCTCCATGAGTTCGATAAACCTTGAGTGATTCACTTAAGGGAAACTTGCTGCTATCCTACAAACCTCTGCTCTTGGAGGCCCAACACTGTCTACAAGAATAGAAGTGTGTGTAGACATCAAGCTATTTTCTGGCGCCATTGCCGGGGAGGTAAGCGTTGGAAGGTATCTCCTTTAGATCCTGCAGTTAAATCTTTTTGTTTCTAGTTTTTATTTTTACTAGTTAGGCTTAATGGAAAACAACAACAAAATTAGAGAGCTCTATGAAATTTATCTTGAGTTAGGACATGATGTGTTTGAACAGAAAATTAAAAAACCTATGGAAAATTATTTGCGTGATGGTAGCAATGTTATTAGTATGAATTCTTTGAACACCATTATTGCTAATGCTATGGAAAAGTCTAAGCTTAGGGAAGCCGTTGTTGATGAATATGTTATTCTTAGTTCCCCAAGTTTTGAGGAGAAAATTTTCTTTGATGATACGTTGCCTCCAATATATGATAATTATAATCATTGTGATATTTTCAGTCCACCTACTATTGAGGATATGGTTTATGTTGATTATGATATGCCTCCTATATATGACGTTTACAATGATGAATATGATATTTTCAGTCCATCTACTATTGAGGATAAAATTAATTATGATTATTCTATGCCTCCGATTTATGATGATTACAATGATGGATGTGATAGTTTTACTCCCACTATTACTAATAAAATTGATTATGCTTATGTGGAGAGTAATAATATTGTTATGCTTATTGATCATGATAAGAATGCTTTAGGTGATAGCTATATTGTTGAATCTATTCATAATGCCGCTGAAAATTATTTTGAGAGAGGAAAGTATGGTTATAGAGATGTTCGTGTTACTAAATTTCTTCTCTTTATGATGAATGTTTTGAGTTTTGTCTTGATTTGCTTTTATTTGCTGGGTACTTTAAAACCTACTGGTCCTTATGAGAGAAGGAGACATGACTTCATACATCACAATAATATTAAGTCTCCTCTCTTTATGTTGAAAATTTTGAAGTTGCACTTGTTTTGCGTTCCTATGCTAGTCACTTTGTGCTTTATTAATTTATTTTCTTACAAGATTCCTTTGCATAGGAAGTGCGTTAGATTTAAATATGTTTTATATATGCTTCTTGATGCTCTCTTTTATGTTTCAACTCTCATCTTTATGTGAGCATCATAAATATCACTATGCCTAGCTAAAAGGCTTTAAAGAAAAGCGCTTATGGGAGACAACCCACTTTTTATTTCTGTTATTTTTATTTTATTTGAGTCAAGGAGCTTGCTTACTTCTGTAGCAACCTGTTTGTATCTTTATTTTATCGTATTGTTGTGTCAAGTAAAGCCTCTAGTAGAAATTGATGCTAGATTTGGATTTCTGCGCAGGAAAAGTTTTTCTGCTGTCCACCGTTTAATTCGTAAGAATTCACAGAAAAATCAAAATGACCTGGGTTGTTTTGTGCGTGATCCTCAGATATGTATGCAACTTTCATTAGTTTTGAGTTTTCTGATTTGAGCAAGTTAAGTGCCTCGAGAAAATTCGTCTTTACGGCCTGTTCTGTTTTTGACAGATTCTGCCATTTATTTTGCATTGCTCCTTTTGCTGTTTTTGAATGGATCTTTTTGTTCCATAAAATACCAGTGGCTGTAGCTAATGTCCAGTAGCATGTGTAATGGTTTTGTCCATGCAGAATATGAGAATTTTTGATTATGCACTAACCCTCTAATGAAGTCTACTTTGAGTTTGGTGTGGAGGAAGTTTTCAAGGATCAAGAGAGAAGGATGATATGATGTGATCAAGAAGATGAAAGAGCCTAAGCTTGGGGATGCCCCCGTGGGTCACCCAAGCATATTTCAAGAAGACTCAACTATATTTTAATTCCGACACATCGTATGTGCTTTACTTGAAGCGTCTGTTTGTTTTTGTTTTTGTTTTCGTTATTTTCATTCTCTGAATAAAATGGATCCTAGCATTCCTTTGTGGGAGAGAGACACGCTTCGCTTTTTCTTATGAATACTCGTATTCTTCACTTATATTTGTTGAGTATTCTTCTATGGTACTTCAATACTATTAGCTCTTGTTTTTCATGCATCTCTTGTTAGAGCTGTTAGTTTTCTTATATTATACTCTCACATCTCATTGTTAAATACTTGGAGAGTTTATTTTTAAATAAGTTGATTGGTGTTTGGTTAAGAACAGAAAATGTTAAATGTGGTAGACGGTATGATGAAATGATACATAATCTTGTAGATCATTAAATTGTGTCACTTGAATCATTGATGTTGTTTTGAGATATTAATATGCTTAATGGTAAAACATGATGGTTTAGTAAAGTGGAATGATTAATGGTTGGTCTAGAAAACTTGAAGCTGTGCCACACTAAATATCCAGTTGATAGCATAATGATATATGACTTCTAATGTTAAAAACAACCGTAATGACTTTGTGTTATGCGCTACGGTCGGGGTCCCAACAGTGACTTGTTCATTTGCCATAGTCCCTCATGGAGTGATTTTCATTATGCCTTGTAAGATCATATTTCTAGTTGGAATCTTTTTGCTTGTGAGTTCTAAGGTGCGGTTTTCATTGCACTTCCACCACCATATTTGCTAGCCTCTTCGGTACTTTGCATTGCCCTTTCACACATTGAGAGTTGGTGCATACTTCGCGGGTACATCCAAAACTCGTGGGAGATCTTCATCATGTTCTCCTACACATAAGCCAAATATCTTACTCAAAACACCCACCATACCTACCTACTATAGCATTTCCATAGCTGTTCTCAGATATATTGCCATGCAACTTCCATCTTACATTACATGACTTGTTGTCATTTATCATTTATATATTGCCTTGCATGATTCTTTACAGCTGATGTGTGGTTTTACCCATTTTACGCTAGATCATTGCATATCTTGCTACACTGGCAGAGGCATCGTTTCATACACTATGTTTTATTCCTTATGAGTTACTTGTATCAAAAGTGTGTTGTCATATTAGAATGTTTGCCCCTAAAAGTGAAAAGAGCCATGGAGGCCATCGAAAAGAGAAACAGAAAAAGTAAAAAAAAAAAATAGAAAAAAAAGAAAAAAAAGAAAGAAAAATAAAAAGGGGGCAACATTACTACTCTTTATCCACACTTGTGCTCATGTTATAGCACCTGTAGTATTCATAGTCATCATTTGTGCTCATGTTTAGCACCTTTACTCCATATGAGAGAGTTTTCATGTTTTACTTGCATAACTATGTGGGGAACTTTACATTATAGAACTTGGCTTGTATATTCCAATGATGAGCCTCCTCAAAAGTGCTCTAGGTCTTCATGAGCAAGCAAGTTGGATGCACCCCCACTAGTTCCATTGCAGAGATTTCGTACACTTATAGCTCTATGTGCATCCGTTGTGTGGCAATCACTACTCCTTGCATAGCTTCGATTATAAGACTTCCTCTTGTCTAATGATCACTTTCAGCTGTGTGAGACTTTCTTCCGTTGGCCTTCCAAACCCCCCTTATTATTCTTTTAGCCACAACATCCTGGTGCCAGGAACCAACGCTGAACGCTTGCTTGTTTTTAAGTGAACAAATAGAGAGATGATTTTCTACGTGCATATTGTTATTGCTTGACTTGATCCTTACACAAAGTTGTCATGAGTGTTGCATGCATTAGATGATTATATTGTTATTCTTGAAGCTTAAATCATCTTTAATATCTACTTTGCATGGTTGATTGTTCTCTAGTATTGATTCATTGAAAGTTTTACTTTGTTCTTCCTACTTGTTTACTCATTACTCATTTGATATCAATATAAACTACAGTTTTTATTCATTTGATCTCAATTTACATGCATTACATTATTATATGATCAAGATTGTGTGAAAGCATGTCACTTCAGAAATTATTCTTGTTATCGTTTTACCTACTCAAGGACGAGTAGAACTAAGCATGGGGATGCTTGATACGTCTCAAACGTATCTATAATTTCTTATGTTCCATGCTTATATTATACCATTTGCTACATGTTTTATATACACTTTGTGTGGTTTTATGCATTTTCTGGGACTAACCTATTAATAAGATGCCACAGTGCCAGTTCCCTGTTTTCTGCTGTTTTTGGTTTCAGAAAACCACTTAAGGAAATATTCTCGGAATTGGACGAATTTAATACCAAAGTCCCTATTTTTCATGGGAGGTTCCAGAACACCGAAGACCTGACGGACAGGGTCCACGAGGCCCCCAGATGAGGTCCCGACGCGGCCCCACTTCTGGCCGCGCCAGCACCTGATGACGGGGCCTCGGCCCTCCACCGCCTTCGCCCTTTCGCCCATATATTGCCCCCGACGCAAAAACCCTAAAACAATAAGCCTTTTCCCGAGAAGAGTTCCGCTGCGCCGCCGCCATCGAAGACAAGATTCGGGGGACAGAAGTCTCTGTTCCGGCACCCTGCCGGGACGGGGAATTGCCCCCGGAGTCATCTCCATCAACTCCACCGCCATCTCCATCGCCGTTGCTGACTCATGCGATGAGGAGTGAGTAGTTCTCCCCCGGGGCTGCGGGCTCTACCGGTAGCTATGTGGTTTATATCTCTCTCCCATGTGATATTTATGTGATCATGAGCTTTGTAATCTAGTTGAATATGTGATGTTACTCTTTATCTATTATGCACTCTATAGGTTACTTTATTATGAACTCCGGGGTTATTCACGGTTGTAAAGGTGACAGTATGTGCACCGTGTGTGATTCCTTTATGACGTTGTGGTGTTAGTTTACTCTGACTTTGAGGGTGCTCTTGTAGCCCTACACAGTGAATGGTGTTTATCATCCAACAAGAGAGTGTTTGAGAGTAGTATTTATTATTCAGCTTTGATGTCATTGTTGAGAATGTCCACTAGTGAAAGTATGATCCCCAGGCCTTGTTTCTAAGCATTGAAACACCGTTTACAACCAGTTCTGCTACATGTTTGCTTGCTGCCATTTTTATTTCAGATTGCAATTACTACTTATAATCATCCATATTACTTGTATTTCACTATCTCTTCGCCGAACTAGTGCACCTATACATCTGACAAGTGTATTGGATGTGTTGGGGACACAAGAGAGTTCTTGTATCTTAATTGCAGGGTTGCTTGAGAGGGATATCTTTGACCTCTACCTCCCTGAGTTCGATAAACCTTGGGTGATTCACTTAAGGGAAACTTGCTGCTGTCCTACAAACCTCTGCTCTTGGAGGCCCAACACTGTCTACAAGAATAGAAGTGTGCGTAGACATCAGCCATCACCTCTCACATATATATGAGGCGGCTGGACTTCCCGTACAAGTTTTGGACTCCTACGCGAATTACAATTCATGGTTTAAGTCAGATTCTATCCTAACTTGGCGGATCTTTGATCGGCTTCGTGCTAGACCCGGACTCCATCTGCCTGGCTTCTTTGGAAAGTTGCCTCCTTCTTCCAGCCTGATCACAAAGTTGCCTTCTTTTTGCCACCTTTAGCCTTCCGCCATATACGGGCAAGTTGCTTTTAGAAAAGTTGCCTTTTTGTCTTCCGCCTTAACTGGTGAAAGTTGCCTTTTTGCCTTCCATCTTGCTCGGGGAACGTTGCTTTCTTTTGCCGGCTTGTGTTGATAAAGTTAACTTCCCTTCTGCCGGCTTGTCTTGACAAAGTTGGCTTTCTGCTGGCTTGTTTCGACAAAGTTGGCTTCTGCCGCCTTGTTTGGACAAAGTTGGCTTTCTGCCGCCTTGTTTTGACAAAGTTGGCTTCTTTTCATCCACCTTGTTTTGATAAAGTTAGCTTCCTCTCCGCCACCTTGTTTGGACAAAGTTGGCTTCTTTTCAACCACCTTCTTCTGATCTTGCTTTTCCTTAGACTAGAATTGACTTGCCTCCATGGGTCTTCGATCAACTTTGCACACCCAAATCCGCCTTCCGCCTTGTTCCAGATTTGTGATCCTGAAACCGGACATCTGCCAAAAACGGGTGCTAACAGAGAGATATGCAAAGCACTTCTAGACAGGAATCTGAGAAAAGTCCTGAGCCTGCCATTCCTATGGAATATTATGAACAAATCCATGATGAAAATCTTTGGAAGGATGATGAGAAACCCTTGGTAGGGGCAAGCGAAAGTCCTTTGGCGATGATTTCCTTGTGTACCTAGTGGATGACACTCCCACTTCTATTTCATAGGCTTATGCATCTTCAGATGCTGATTACTGGAAACAAGAAGTCCATAGCGAGATGGATTCCATCATGGCTAACGGGACATGGGAAATTACTGAATGTCCCTATGGTTGTAAACCGTTGGGATGTAAGTGGGTGTTCAAAAAGAAGCTTAGGCCTGATGGTACGATTGAAAAGTACAAGGCTAGGCTTGTGGCCAAGGGCTATTCGCAGAAAGAAGAGGAAGATTTCTTCGATACTTACTCACATGTGGCTAGACTGACCACCATATGAGTTTTACTCTCGTTGGCGGCCTCGCATGGTCTTCTCGTCCATCAAATGGATGTTAAGACGGCTTTCCTAAATGGAGAGCTAGACGAGGAAATCTATATGAAACAACTAGATGGCTTTGTATTAGATGGCCAGGAAGGAAAGGTATGTAAGTTACTGAAATCTTTATATGGCCTGAAACAAGAACGCTTCTATTCTCGTAAACAATGTTGGGCCTCCAAGAGCAGAGGTTTGTAGAACAGCAGCAAGTTTCCCTTAAGTGAATCACCCAAGGTTTATCGAACTCAGGGAGGTAGAGGTCAAAGATATCCCTCTCAAGCAACCCTGCAATTAAGATACAAGAAGTCTCTTGTGTCCCCAACACACCCAATACACTTGTGAGATGTATAGGTGCACTAGTTCGGTGAAGAGATAGTGAAATACATGTAATATGGATGATTATAAGTGGTAATTACAATCTGAAATAAAAATGGCAGCAAGCAAACATGTAGCAGAACTGGTTGTAAACGGTGTTCCAATGCTTAGAAACAAGGCCTAGGGATCATACTTTCACTAGTGGACACTCTCAACAATGACCTCATAATTGAATAAATAAATACTACTCTCAAACACTCTCTTGTTGGATGATAAACACCATTCATTGCGTAGGGCTATAAAAGCACACCTCAAAGTCTGAGTAAACAAACACCACAACGTCATAAAGGAGTCACACACGATGCGCACACTGTTAACTTCACACCGTGGAGAGTAACTCCGTAGTTCATATTAAAGTAACCTCTAGAGTGGCATAATAGATAAAGAGTAACATCTAATTATTCAACTAGATTACAAAGCTCATGATCACAAAAAGATCACACCATGGGAGAGAGAGATAAACCACATAGCTACCGGTAGATCCCTTAGCCTCGGGGGAGAACTACTCCCTCCTCATCATGGGAGTCAGCAACGGCCATGAAGATGGCGGTGGAGTCGATGGAGATGGCTCCGGGGGCAATTCCCCGACCCGGCAGGGTGCCGGAACAGAGACTTCTGTCCCCGGAAACCTGTCTTCGATGGCGGCGGCGCTGCGGAACTTTTCGTGGACGAAGGGTGATTATTCTAGGGTTTTTGCATCGGGAGAAATTTATAGGCGAAATGGCGATGTCGGTGGGCGCCCGAGGGTCCCACACCATGTGGCGGCGTGGCCAAGGCTGGAGCCGCGCCACCATGTGGTGTGGCCGCCTCGTGGCCCCACTACGTCTCCTCTTCGGTCTTCTGGATCCTTCCGAGAAAAATAGGGACTTTGGCTTTTGTTTCGTCCAATTCCAAGAATATTTACAGAACAACTTTTCTGAAACCAAAAACAGTAGAAAACAGGAACTGGCACTATGGCATCTTGTAATAGGTTAGTTCCAGAAAATGCATAAAAATGATATAAAGTGTATATAAAACATAATATAAGCATGGAACATAAGAAATTATAGAAACGTTTGAGACGTATCAAGCATCCCCAAGCTTAGTTCTACTCGTCCCGAGTAGGTAAAACGATAACAACAAATAATTTCTATAGTGACATGCTTTCGCACAATCTTGATCAAATAATATTGTAAGGCTCCTGTTATGAATGAAGTGACTCGAGGCTATGGTCTATAGTTTGCTAACAAATAGACAAGGAGTAAACAACTGAATCATATAAGTAAAAACTTTTCATGGATAGTACTTTCAAACAAGCATCAAAAAGCTTTGCATAAGAGTTAACTCATAAAGCAATAGTTTCTAAGTAAAAGGGCATTGAAGCAACACATAGGAAGATTTAAGTTTCTGCATTGGCTTTCAACTTTGAACATGTATATCATATAGATAATTGTCAGCACAAAGAAATATAACAAGTGCAATAAGTAAGCATATATGAATTGTTGCACACAAAGTTGACACAAGTGTTTGCTTCTAAGGTAGAAAGAAGTGGGTAAACTGACTCAACATAAAGTAAAAGAAAGGCCCTTCGCAGAGGGAAGCAGGGATACAAACATGTGCTAGAGCTTTTTAGTTTTTATAGGTTTTTTAAATCATATAGAGAGCATAAAAGTAAGTTTTTGAGAGGTGTTTGTCGTTGTCAACGAATGGTAATGGGCACTCTACCCCCCTTGCCAACCAGACTTTCAAGAGCGGCTCCCATTGAAGGACGATATCATCCCTCTTATTCTCTTTTGTTTACACATGCAGTTAAAAACTGGTATCATTGCTTGGATGATTAGATCAGGGCAAAAATGTGAAGAGAGTTGAGCGGTTAAAGTTGTAATTAATTGGGTCTGGGCTCCCCATTTGCCAGCTCTTTTTGCAAAATTATTGGATACGTGGATGTGCCACTAGTCTGGTTGGTCAAAGTCTGTCTAAAAGGAAATGACAAGGTTGATATCGAAAACTCCACATACTTCCTCTTGAGCTAATAAACATTGACACAAATAAGGGATAATAAGTGTCGTGTCTCGAAGGACGGACACCGGGGATGCGAGGCACCCCCTTTGTAGATTCGGTAGGGGCGCGAAGGAGGCTGAAGACGTCTCCCGGGGACGATCGCCGGACAAGTTCCTCACTCACTCTCCGATCTCGACGTGGTAGGCAAACAAGGAAAGCACACAACGATCTACCCAGGTTCAGGCTGCTTGAAGGCTAACAGCCCTACTCCTGCATGTCTAGATAGATGGATGAATCATGGTGAGGCTACAATGGTGTTCTCGGCGAGGTACCCGGCAGGGTACTCCGGCTAGAGGAAGGGGGAGGACAGATCCTTGCCCGGAGGAGATCACCTTCCTTCCCTTCCTCCTTCTAGCCTAGCTTGGTGGTTGTCTTCTACCTTGGATCGCCGGCGAGCCAGCCTATCTCTTGTGCTTGCTTGCCTCCTAAGCTATCTTGGCCTAGAGTCCACCCTCCCCCTCCATGCCCTTGGTCCTCTTTTTATAGGTAAAGGGGATACCACAGAGGTCATGCGAGGAGCGTGAGGGGTTCTTGGCGGGAAGCAACCCCTCTTCGTGCTGGACACGGCGACGTGGCCTCTTCTCCTCCAAGTATCGGTCACCGGGTTGGTGGGATCTCTGGCGCCTTTGGGAAAGGGGCGGACAGGGTCTGATAGTGGGTAGGTGGTGTCCCCTGTCCGCGCCTTGCTTCCCAAGTCCTCTGGGGGCTTCCACCGTCCTCTGGAAGGTGGTACAAGCCTTATCTTCTCCTTGAGCGGTCTTGTACCCGAGAGGGAGCCCGGCCCCGTCGGGGACTCACGCTCTTCGGGGTCTTCGGTTCCTTCCGGGGTGCAGGAGGCCTGGGGGTCCTGCATACCTGGGAGGTCCGAATGGGAATCCGGCACCTAGAGGGGGGGGGGGGGGGGGGGGGTGAATAGGTGCTACAATAAATTTTAATCTTTTTCGAGTTAAGGCTTGACACAAAGGTAAATTCTCTAGATATGCAACTACGGTGAATTTACCTAGATGACAAGCTAGCAAGTAAATACAAGATACAAGATAATAAGTGCGAAACAAGAAAGTAAGGGAGAAAATAATAGGGGAACCGAGTGAAGCACGCGGAGACGAAGATGTAATCCCGAGTTCCACCCAAAGGGTGTACGTCTCGTTGGAGAGGTGTGTGTCACCACAACAGGTTGACCACAACGCCAAAAAGGCTCACCTGTTCTCCGATGAACTCAACCACAAAGGTAAGAGTTCACCTTCCACTATTAATCCCCTTTGGGTCGGAGATCGAATCCCTTAAAACAAGCTTGAGGCACACACCCACAACTTAATCGGGGGCTCTCAAGATGACCACAACAGGTCAAGACCACATAGGTCAAGGTAACACCAAGTAGCAACAATGGTGAGCTAGGTTTTCCCAATGGAAACCATAGGCTCGAAATCCCCAAGTGAATGGGGAGGAAATGCAAATCGCTTCGGGGAAGTAGTAGATCCGGGCCTTGTCCTTCAATCCTCCAAAGATCAACGGATTTGGGTGGAGGGATTGGGAGATCTTGAAGATTTGAGCTTTAGCAATAAATGGGGAGAGAGAATCTGAGAGCTAACTTGTCCAAAGGTAGGTGAAGGGGTATTTATAGCTCTCTCCGAAATCTGGCCGTTGGCTGCTTCGACACCCGGAAATTCCGGTTCAAGTTAGACTCGGAAATTCCGGTCACCCGGAATATCCGAGTCGAGATGAAATATCCGACCACAATTTCCAGTTGAAGCCAGCACCCAGACGTCTTCTTTCCTTAGCCGATTTTCCATGAGCTTCTGAAGGTCACCCGGAAATTCCGAGTCTCGGAAATTTCCGAGCACAATTTCTGGCTCGAGTCAGAACACCGTGGTCTTCTTTCCTTAGTCGTTTCTCCACGAGCTTCTGAGGGTCACTCGGAAATTCTGAGTACTAGGAAGCACAATTTCCGGCTCGAGTCAGAACGCGGTGGTCTTCTTTCCTTAGTCGTTTCTTGTGGGCTCTTCTTGGTCCACTCGGATATTCCGATTGATGGGAATTTCCGGGCAGAATTTCCGGCTCGCGCCAGAACCCTTTTTGAACTATTCCTTAGCCGATTTTCTGGGGGCCTGGAAATTCCGACCCTTGGTATTTCCAACTCCAATAATCCGGTTCCTGGAACTTTTCCAGAACATCTTTTTCTCTACTTTTTGCCTTTGATGCATATGATATTTAATCAAACACAAACTGAAATACTTAGCACTAAGATTAGTACATCATTAGTATTGTTACCTAACACACAAAACCCTAGGGATCAAGAAATGTTCTTTCAGTCTCCCCCTTTTTGGTGTTAGATGACAATACCAAGATTTGCAATGAAAATAGATGCAATATCATGTTCTTAATAAAAGACTCCCCCTACACATGTGCATACTTGAATATAGATAGATAAAACGATAGCACAAGTGATAAGAGCATTTTAGCAATAGAGAACACATGATATCATAGTACTAAGGAGACAATATAAATATGAAGAGAATACCAACACAAATAACCTTGTAGTCTCAACCATAGATAGCATAAGGATGGCATGTGAATTGTCTCATTACACACAAAGTTCACACAAATGGTTCGAATGGAAATAGTTCAACAAGCACATAAAGATAAATGGACACAAGCGCAAATAAATGATAAACGCGTATGCTTGTGCCTGAACCCATGCAAATCCCGAAGTTTTTACTATAGCAACTTCTCCCCCTTTGGCATCGAAACGCCAAAAAGGAAGAAGAGCGATGCTACGTCCCATGGAGAGCATCACTCGGACTGGGTCTCCTCATCATCATCATCATCCGCATCATCATCGTCCTCATCCTCACCAGAAGGTATGTCGTCATAGAACTGTCCTGTGGTGTAGGAGCTGCCATCAAGATCACTCTCGAACTGAGCCCAAGGAGCCATAGCATCACGATTCCACTGAGCATATGAAAGAGGGGCCTTGAGGGCAGCAGGAGCAGAGGAGCCCGAAACATGATGAAGGATCATCTCTTGAGTGTGGGCTGTTTGGTGGCGCTCCTTGTAGGCAGTGTATTGCTCCTTGCGAATGTCCATATTCATGCAAAGGATGTTGCGTTGAAACCAATTCAGATTCTTGACTTTCCCGGTGGTGGAGGGAACATGGGTGTGAGTAGCAGCCCTCTAGCATCTCCCATGAAAGAACCACCCCGAGAAGAACTCGTAGTAGACACACTCGGAGGCTTGACCACTCTCCTCTTCTCATAGAGCTTCTTGAATTCATGAGTCTCCAAATCATCATCACTAAGAGCATGGTCAGGAAACTTGGACTTGATGAGGAGCATAATGTATGGAGCATATGGAATGGTGCCCTTGGTGATCATGGCGTCATACATCTCATGGTGAATATAATCCATCACATCAACCCTCCAATCCTCATTGCCATCATGGCTCTCATCAATGGCATTGGCATGAAGCAGCAAGTTGCACAGAGGAGTTACCACATTGTCATTATTGCCACCACTTGGAGCGATATACCTTTTGATCCACGTCTTTACCCTTTGGATTGCGAGGTGGCACTTGGTTTGCATTGGAGTAGAGGCACCCTTGAGCTCGAGAAACCCGAACCTCTTGAGCATGTCTTGAATGTACTTTGATTGGTTGATGAAAGTTCCCTCCTTCAATTGCTTGATCTCAAATCTGAGGAATAACTTCATCTCACCCATCATGGACATCTCAAACCTATCAGTCATAAGCTTAGAAAATTCTTCGTTAAATGCTTTGTTAGTAGACCCAAATATAATATCATCAACATATAATTGGCAAATGAAAATCTCTCCATTAACTTTCTTAGTGAAAAGGGTGGGGTCAATTTCCCCAACTTGGAAGCCATGGTCTACAAGTAGTTCTCTAAGGTGCTCATACCACGCACGTGGGGCTTGTTTAAGGCCATAGAGCGCCTTATCCAACTTGTAGACATGGTTAGGGAGTTTAGGGTCCTCAAACCCCGGAGGTTGCTTAACATAAAAAAGTTCACTTAATGGACCATTTAGAAAAGCACTTTTAACATCCATTTGCTGCAATTTAAAGTTGTGATGAGAAGCATAGGCAAGAAGTATACGAATCGACTCAAGTCGAGCCACCGGCGCGTAGGTCTCTCCAAAGTCAATGCCTTCAATTTGAGAGAAACCTTGAGCCACCAATCTTGCTTTGTTCCTCACCACAATACCATGCTCATCTTGCTTGTTCTTGAATATCCACTTAGTGCCGATAACATTGCGGCAATCCTTGGGTCTTTCTACTAACTTACAAACTTTGTTGCGCTTGAAGTTGTTGAGTTCATCATGCATGGCCTCAAGCCAATCCGGATCTTCAAGAGCTTCAAAAACTTTCTTGGGTTCCACCATGGAGATGTGAGCTTGGTGCTCACTAAATCTTGCAAGTTGACTCCGGGTGGACACCTTTGCTCTTACATCTCCAAGTACTTTGTCTAGAGAGAGTGCTCTTAATTCTTGTGAAGTGCTAGCTCTCTCCAAACGGCGGATCTCGATCTCCCTTCTTGTAGTAGGAGGAATCACTTGATCATCTTGGTCATTATTATCTCCGCCTTGACCGACTTGATGACCTTGATCAACCATGGGAGTGGTTTCCGGTGATGAAGCAGTAGGTTGATGTTGGTCTTGTTGCGGACTACCACTGGGAATTTTAGCAGAACTAGATATTCCGAGTTCAGGTTGAACCGGAAATTCCGAGCCACCAGAAATTCCGAGTTCAAGTTGAACCGGATTTTCCGGCTCTCCGGAAATTCCTGGGGCAGCCGGGGATTCTAACGCTTCTCCTTGGATGGACGTGTTGGACACGGTATTTTTTCTTGGGTTTCTTGTGAGGGAGTAGCCACCACTTGCGTAGAGCTTGGTCCTTGTTGATCATCCTCATGATACACTTCAACGGGGCGGTGGAAACCCACCCCCATCCTTAGGATAGCATCTTGAGGTTGATCCTCACCTACATCGGAAACACCAACTTGCTCCACAAGGGAGCCATCATTCTCATCGAACTCCACACTACAAGATTCTATGATAATGTGCGAGGCCTTGTCATGGACTCTATAAGTTTGGGATTTGATACCATAACCAACAAACGTCCCTTCAAGAGACTTGGAATGAAACTTGCCTAAACGAACACCTTTGATGAGATAAAAACACTTACAAACAAAAACTCGGAAGTAAGAGATGTTGGGCTTGTTCCCGGTAAGCACTTCATAAGGTGTCTTCATGAGGCCTTTGCGAAAGAAAAGCCGGTTAGATGAATGGCAAGCGGTGTTGACGGCTTCGGCCCAAAAGTTGTTTGGGGACTTGAACTCGGCCATCATCGATCTTGCCATTTCAATGAGTGTGCGGTTCTTTCTCTCGGCTACACCATTTTGTTGGGGAGTATAAGCAGCGGAATATTGATGACGAATCACTTCTTCACTAAGGAATTCATTCAAGGTGTAGTTCTTGAACTCGGAACCGTTGTCACTTCTAATCACCAAGATTGGGACATTGTGTTGACGTTGAGCTTCATTGGAGAAGTCAATGATTGTTTGTTGAGTCTCCATCTTCGTCTTGAAGAAGTAGACCCATGTGTATCTTGAGTAATCATCAACAATAACCAAACAATATTTCTTCCCACCAAGACTAGCTTCCGGAATGGGACCAAAGAGGTCAACATGGAGAAGCTCCAACACCCTCTTTGATGAAATGATGGTCTTGCTTGGATGGTGGGAATCATGCATCTTTCCTTCAACACAAGCCCTACACATACGATCCTTCGAGAAAGAAACATGGTCTTTTAGTCTGAGGATATGGCCACCTGATGCATGTAAAATGCATACATGAACTTTGCATTATATTACTCATATTTCATCCATATTTGCATCATATAAGGGTTATATCAATGTTTTATAATGTTTTGGGGAATATTTCACACTTTCCCTATTTATTTGGAATTAACCCTGTGCTGTCAGAAAAACCCCTTTTTCTATATTTTGAAGTTTCAGGGACCCAAACGACGTCCAAATGACCTAATATTCCACGGAAATGATTTTTTGGAAGGAACAAGGCTTAGGAGCGAAGGAAGAGCAAAGATGGAAGGCTGAGGCCCAAGATAGGTGGGCCCACGCGGCGAGATTCCTTGGCCGTGTGGGGCCCCTCATCTTGGCCCTCGAGCCTCCGATTCCACCGATCTTCATCTCCCTGGCTCCGTCTTGACCTAAAAACGACTATAAAAATAGCCCCCCGAACCCTTTCGGAGGAGAGCGCCGCAGAAACACAGAAACCACGAAACAAAGACCTGGAGCTGGAGATTGGAGTGGGAAAACTCCGGCGGGGCGCTGCCGGTGTGGTCTCCACCTTCTCCAACGACTTCTCCACCGTCTCCATGATGAAGAGGGAGTAGTCCACCCCTGGACTATGGGTTTGTGGAAGTAACTTATGTATCTCTCCTCTCTCTTGAGCTTCACTAATTAGTGCCATATGAGCTATTGAACATGATTATGGTCATATATGTAATACCTTTGTGGTGGATCTCTTAAGTTGATATATGTTATGATGATTGCCAATATTATGTCTTTCTTATGAAAGTAGATGCATATTATGTACCCCGTTCTTGTCTATGTGTTTTGATCCAACATGTTTATGAGAGCGTGTGAGGGGGAACGTGTGCATTAGTTGGAGTAACGGGGGGGGGGGGGGGGGAGTGGTTTTGTGGTAAGTTGACAGCAATACCGTGATCCACTTGGGTTTTTACCTTACTTTGTTGCCTCGCTAGGGATAAAGGAAATACCATGCTACCGGGGGTATGTGGGTGACATTACCACTATCACCATGACTAGATCTAGCTTGTTCTTATTTAAACTTCATGTCATTGAACTTAATGCTATACTCTGTTTATCTTAATTACTGAGGTGTTATGATTTAGTTCGCATCTTGGTGGAGTATAAGAGAGATTAATAACCAAAAGATCTCTATGTTAGGACGTGATGCCCTTATTATTAATAACTTGTCTTGCAATCTCATATGTCAATTCCTATGTTCCATTATCTACCACTATATAAAAGAGAGAGTGCATTTCTGAAACCATGAACCCCAGTCCATTTTTAATCATAAGAAACACATTTCCAACACTTTTATTGCACTTTACATTTTCTGTTATTATGAAATCCGAAAATACAAAAAATACTTTTATATCTTGCAAACACCATACAAACCACAAAAACATCATCTCATATCATTTATACCATCCTTGTTTATTTATTTACTACCATTGCATATTTATTTCAGTTTTGCATTTGTTATTTATATATCTTTTACTTACACCTTGTGCTTGACAACCACTTGGTGAGGTTGAGGGCACAAAACAATCTACTTTGTTTTGTAGGTTACATAAAGAAGGATAAGGAGACAACAACTTTTGGTTGATTTCCCCGAGAGTTTGATATTAAACCCTCGAGTCACCTTCGTGGGGAAAATAAGTCTTTTCCCTTACTATACACTTTGCACTTGGAGTCTCAACCAAACCGTATTCTTTTGACACAGGTCATCTACGGTCATCAAGACTATTTTCTGGCGCCGTTGCCGGGGAAGTGAGCAAGTAAAGAGTTGTCCCACAAGTCTTCATAACCTGTGCAAGATATTTTCTGGTGGAGTTGCTGGACAAGTGGAAAGGATACCTCACAAAAAATTCAACATCACCAACGTGTGCAAACACCTAAGCTTGGGGAGGTTGCACCTCTGTGAGAATCATCTTACCCATCTTTTTACCTTCAAAGCATTATATTTTGTTTTGTTTTTGTCATTTTTACATTTCGTTTTGTTATTTTATTTTCAGTTTTGCATTTTATTTTACTTTTGTTATTTCGGTTTGCATTATTTAGTGTCATTTTATTTTCAGTTTTGCATTATTTTTTTTAAAAAATACATAAAAACTTGCTACAATGAGAGAAAGAACTAAGTTGTGTGAGTACACAAACACACCAAATGATCAATTTATAGCTACGCCTATTGCTACACCTAAGATAACAGCTGAGAGTTATGAAGTGAGTCCTAGTTTGTTGAACTTGATAACTAAGGAACAATTTGGTGGTAGTGCTATGGAGGATGCCTCTATGCATCTTCATGATTTTGTTGAAATATGTGACATGCAAAAATTTAAAAATGTTGAAAGTGATATTCTGAAACTAAAGTTATTTCCTTTTTCACTTAGAGGGAAAGCTAAAGAGTGGTTGCATTCACTACCTACTGATAGTATTAATACTTGGGATGATTTAAAAGAAGCTTTCGTTAAGAAGTATTACCCACCTGTTAATTTTTTGCAAAATAGAAACAATATCCTTTCTTTTAGGCAAAATGAAAATGAACATGTTGCTATGGCTTGGGATAGGATAAAACTTATGCTTAGAGCTTGTCCATCACATGGGGTTAACGAATGGACCATATTACACTCTTTTTACAATGGTCTAAATTACAATTCTAGAAATATCCTTAATTCTGCTGCAGGAGGAGCATTTATGAGTAAAACTATAGTAGAAGCTAAGAACATCTTAGAGAGTATCTTGCAAAACTATAGTAAATGGAACACTGAAAGAGCACCTAATCCCCCTAAGAAAGTAAACTCCATAGAAGAGAGTAGTGACTTGTCATCTAAAATGGATACTATTCTTGCTTTGATTAATACACAAAATATTGCGAATGTTCCTTTGCAAGAGCTAGTGAGTAATAATCCTGAAAATGTTGATGTTAACTTTGTTAGATATGGTAATAGTGGGTTTGGTAACAACAACTATAATTCTTATAGTAAACCTCCATATGTTCCAAACACCCGTCCTTTTGTTTCATATCCTGCTAATAATGATAATAAGTGGAAACCTATGCGTTCAAATAATGATAATTTTGATGCTAATAAGATTCTTATGGAACAAGTTGCTAGTCATAATACCATGATACAAGAGTTGAATAAAGCTATCACCTCCATTAGTTCGGATATTAAAGGTTTACAACTACAAGCTGAAGGACTATGTCGAGGAATGAACTCCCACGTAACAGGGGTAGTCTCGCCCCGGGAAGAGGTTCGAAGGGGGACTGAACACGGAGGTCAAACAACCCTCGATGCACGCCGCGACGTTGCTCGCGGTGCTTGGAGCGGAACTGCACGACAGAGAGTGACACCGGCCCTTACCCAGGTTCACGGCCCTCAAGGTGAGGTAACGCCGCTACTCCTGCTTGTCTCGATTGCACTGTGGTGACTGTTGTACAACTAGCCTCCGGGCCTTCAGAGGGTCCGGAGGTGGAGGACGCTATTGAGCTGGGGATCGAGTTTCCGGATCCCCTCCTACGGAAGTGCCCCTTCTCCTTAAATAGCTGCCCCGGGCCTCATCCCTGCGATCTGCGCAGTGGACGGGTTCCCACATGGCCACCAGTGGCGGAGTGGGGTGCACTACTGCTTGCTCGTTCATGGACTCGGTCCATGGTCGCAAAGCCTGTCTTCGTGGCAGAGCAGCTGTCTCCTCCGTCCTTGGACGCGCCTCTTCCGTGTTAAAGCGGCGCATTGTGGCCGACAAGTTGCAGACTTGGCAGAGCGGCTCGCAGGCGCGGCGGAGACCGTGGGGTGTGCCCGCAGTGACGTCGTCGTTGGAGCGTTGTGCCGGCCAACTGCTTTATCACCAAAGAGGAAAGCTTCGTTGGCGGCGCAGGGGACACAGAACTTTGTTGACCCCTTTTATCATGGGAGCGGCAACTGTGACGCTGTTGCTGCCGTGCGCGCAGACGCGCGCGTCACCCTGCGGCCGCAGCAGAGCCCATGTGCGCTCTGCAGCGCTTCCTTCGTCGCGAAGTATCCCCTCAGGGGCCTGAGGCTCTCGAGGGGGAGGGGCCGGACCGGCTCCCTGCAGGGGGAGAGAGTCCTCGAGCGGGACGCCCTCGGGGGGAGCCCCCTTCAGGCCCCTTCCAGCGCCTCAGGTCCCCCGTAGGGGTTTCTCCCTCGGGGGGAACCCTCCAAGCGGTTGGCTTGGTCCTTAGTCGTTTTGTAGACGCTGTCGCATGCGCAGCCCGTGGAGAGTGGGCTATGCACACCCTAGAATCCACTGGGCCGACAGTAGCCCCCGGGCCCATGATGGGCACGTCGAGGCCGATTGGGACTTGGCGAAGCGTCATGGGCCCAATACCGCAGGCGAAGCGTCGTGGGGCCCAAAACCGCAGGCGAAGCGTCGCGGGCCCGGAGCTGCGGGCGAAGCGCCGCGGGACACGCGTCACCTGGTGGAGGATTCGCGGCGTCTCGGCTACTCCGGCGGGAACGTGCGTAGCGGGGGGGGGGGGGGGCACCACGCCCGCCACGATCTCCACTACCGCGCCTCGGTAACCGCACGGACGGGGTTAAAAGCCGCGCGCTGTCCGAGCCGCAGTCATTACCCCGTCCTGTCTTGTCTCTCCAGTCCATCGGTTCTCCGCCTCCTAGACTCCCGTCTCCAGTAAATCTTCCCCATCTCCGGCCGACTCCTTCCGTCCTTCGAGCTCCCGTTCTTCGCCGACAATGGGAGGATCCAAGGGCAAGAAGACAGCGGCCTCGGCCCGCCATGGCGCACAGGGAGAGGCGGAGTTCGGCCCCGCTCTGGTCGGGGCGCGCATCGACGCGACGGCGCTGGATAAGATCCAGCACCTGGTCGCCGGGAAGCACAACGAGCACGGCGCCAGCGCCATTCTGCCTGCACGGACCGGACGCTTTCCCGCCGGCCACTACCCCATCTTCCTCCACACTCTCTTCGCTGGGCTGGTGCCGCCGTACTCTCCTTTCCTCGAGGCCGTCCTCGAGTTCTACCAGGTCCACCTTCTGCACCTCCACCCCAACGCCATCCTTGTCCTCTCCATTTTCGCCTTCTTGTGTGAGGCGTACTTGGGAGTGAAGCCCTCCATCGCTCTCTTCCGAAGCTTCTACGCTCTGCGGAATACTGCGAGGAAGGAGCGGACGGGCTGTGTATCCTTCCGCATCGCGGACGGCATGGGAGATGTCTATATCCCCATGGCCTGGAACGGCGACAAGCCTGTGACGGCGGTGTCGAAGAAGGTGGAGGACTTCAGGCAGAAGTGGTTCCTCATCCGCGTTCCCTCGGAGAGCTCCCTTCTTGAGGTCCCCGAGGCGGCGCCGGTGAAGAACACCCACTGGAGCATGCGCTCCCTGGAGGGGCAGGAGATAGCCGGCCTCGTGGGCCACCTGAAGGCGCTTCGCGAGCACGGCCTGACCGGCCAGATGGTGGCGGCGGAGTTCGTGAGGCGCCGCATCGCCCCCCTGCAGGCGCACAAGAAGGCGATGTGGGCGTACTCAGGGCCTACAGACTCGCTGCGGCTGCACCTGAGCGACCACCGCCCCGCAGTCGTCGAGGTCATCCTAGGAGGCCTCTTCGTCAACCCGGAGGTGCCCGAGAGGGTTCACGTAGCGATACGGCCCCTCTTTGAGGTTCCGGACAAACGCCGGGCCATCCTGACGGACGCGCCCGCATTCACCCCGCTAGGCCTGGCGGGGGATGAAGAGGAGGAGGGGCCCATGCCAGCGGGCACCACCGAGTCGCCAAGCGCGTCTGACTCGGAGCAGGGCGACGCGGAGACGAGGGCGGGGCCCTCTGCCGGCGTAGGGAGCTCGGCGGGCGTGGGGAGTTCTGCCGGCGTTGCGCCCCCGGCGGGGGAGGCTGACGAGCATTCCTCCGGCGACAGCGAGGAGGCCGCGGCGGGGCGCTACGAGCCGAGGACTAAGGCGGCCCACGACAGGCCCGCCGGGGAGCCCCCGAACGCTCCCCACAAGAGGAAAGCCGAGGAGGCCCTCGAGGCGGAGGCGCGGGCTGTGCCTTCATGGCGCTCGCCTGGCATGACGTGGGTGGACACCCGCGCCAAGAAGACGAGGTAAGATTCTTTTACCCTTCTCTTTCCTTTCTGAGTCCAGCTTGCTTGCTCTTGTTTCTTGACCAATTCTTTGCCTTTCACCACAGCAGCCCCGCTCCTGCGAAGCGCCGCAGGCTTCGGAAGGCCGCAGACGTGAAGAGGGCCGCCCCTGACGCCGCACCAGAGGCTGAGGCCGGCGAGGCCGCGGCGGCGGAGGCCTCGAGGCCTACAGGCTCTCGGGAGGAGGTACCTCAGGCGGAAGCATCTGCGCCGCCACCCGAGGCAGAGCGGGTGGAGGAGCAGGTGGAGAGGGCGCCCACTCCTCCCCGCGCAGCTACCCCGCCAGCGCAGCCAGAGGCTCCTGCGGGTGCCGAGTCGGCGCCGAGCCCTCCCAAGTCTCGCAGGGAGGGCACTCCACCGCCGCCACCGGGCACCGCGGGGGAGGAGGAAACCGCAAGGGCCGGGCCTCACGCCCCTGTCCCGGAGGCGGATCGGGAGGTGCCGCACGAGGGGGGAAGCACAGGGGGCCGGGGACCGAGCACGGAAGAGGTCCTGCCTCCGAGCCCCCAGGCCCACGCGAGGGCGTCTGCCGCGGAGCCGGACGCGGGCGCGGGCCCTTCTAGGCCGCGCGGTCCGCCCCAGGGCCTTGCTCTGGGCCGGTTCGACTGGGGTCGAGGGCGCCGCGACGTCGCCTTCCGCTTCGTGCGGGAGTCCCTGGAGGGGCTCGAGGCCTACCTGGCCACCGAGGACCAGGCGCTCGCCCGCCAGAGAGACGAGCTCGCCGACGCCTGGGCCGCCTTCCACGCGGCGGTAGAGGCCCGGCGCAAGAGCGACCAGGCGCTGCAGGCGGAGCGCGAGGAGGCGGCGCGCTTTGCCGAGGAGGTTCGCCAGGGGGCCTTGCGTGAAGCTGAGGAGCTCCTGCAGCCCCTGAGGGCTGAGCGCCAAGCCGCTGCCGAGGACCTCGCCGCAGCCAAGGCAGAGCGGGAGGCCGGAGAGCACTCGCTGGCGGCGAAGCACGCCGAGCTCGTCGAGCTCGAGAAGAAAATCCTGGCGGATGCCGGGGTGGTGCGGACCGCCCTCGAAGAGCTCCGCACGGGCCTGGAGGAGGATGCTCGCCGGCGCGACAAGCAGCTGGCGCTGAGGGAGCAGGAGCTGTCCGGACAGCGCACGGCCCTCGAGGCCCGCGAGGACAGCGTCGCCACGGCGCTCAGCAAGCTCGAGCGCGATGTCGCCGCCCACAAGGGAAATGTGGAGCGCGCCAACACGCGGCTTGCCGAGCGGAAGGAGGAGCTCGACAAGGCTCTCCGGGAGAAAGAGCAGAAGATCCGCGCCGCCGTCTCCCAGGACTACAAGGAGAAATTCTCCAAGCAGGAGGACCGCTTCAAGGCGAGGCTGGAGGAGAGCGGCGCCCGGGTCAAGAAGCTCGAGAAGGAGAACGCCAAGCTCGCCGCCAAGGTGAAGCGCGAGGCCGATCGCCGCCTCGCCGCCGAGAAGGCCCGAGATGACACCTCCCGGGACCTCGCCGCCCTCACGGGGGATATGGAGGAGATGACCCGGCAGGTGGGGCCTGCCGTGGAGAAGGCGGTGGAGGCGGCGGAGAGTATCCAGGCGGCGCAGGTGCTGTCGCAGCAACGGGAGCGCATGTTCCTGTCCTTGACGGGACGGGGTCGTGAGCTTGCCGCGAAGCTGGGGGCAGAGGCGCCAAGCGTTCCGGCTCAGGGCCACGCCGACGCCGCCACCTACCTCCTGTACTTCGAGCAGCTCTTCGCGGCGCTTGAAGGCCCTACCGCGGAGATCCGCGACGTGGTTGAGGAGGAGTGCCGTCAGCTTCTGGCGGTGGCGGTGGACCGCATCTTCTCCAACCTCGTCCACCTCCAGCCCGGGTTCGACCTCGCCACGGTGACCGAGCCACTGGAGGGGGACGCTGCGTGGGAAGCCTCCAGCTCCGTCCGCGACCAGGTGGACGACTTCTGCAGCCGCTTCAGGCGGGCCGCTGCAGAGGAAGGCGGCGAGGGGAGCGAGCCCGAGGAGGAAGAAGAGAGCGACCAGGACGACGCTGAGGCCTCCGACTAATCTCCTCCTGCAACGCGTCGCGCTTGCAGCGCTTTTAGGGGCGTTTGCCCGTTAGAGAATTTCATTTTCCACCTTGTAATTTACTTCTTCACTTCGTAAACATTTTGCTATCGATTAAGTGTGCGCTCCCTTCGAGGGGTCTTTGCTTCATCTCCATGCCTTTTTCGCTCTGCGTCGTTGGACCCTTCCCCTCGCGCTATGACTCCTGCCGCTGCGGTATGCTCGAGCAATGACTCGGCAAGGCCGGGGGGAGTTTAAGGCTTGGGGAGGTAAGAGCCCTCAAGTCGCGATGCTGAGGGCCCCCCTTTGACGCGCAAGCAGTCCACGGAGAGTAAGGAAAGAACCGCTTGAGGGACGCAGAGTGCTTATGAGAAAAATGCGAGGATTCCCTTGAGGTGGGCGAAAAACTTAGCTTCGCGAGGCGTTTTCCCGGTGTGGGCCTTCTCTGGCGGAGTTCTCCCCTTCAGGGGCCGAGGGTTCTCCTCCGCAGGCCTGGTGGGGACTTTCGCTCTCTGTGGATGTTAGAGGGGCGAGCCGAAACGCTAGATCACAGCATCAGGGACTAATGCGCGCTTATAGGTCCCCTCAGGCGTTCCTTGCGAGGAGAGAGAGTACCAAGGTCCTTTGAAGAGATGGCGTGCTTGGGAGGGCCTGCCCTCTAGCCAGAGCTCGGATCCTTGGGTTTTGCAGTACTGCTGGTGTGTCACTTGAGGCACTGGCACCGTACTCAGCCCCCGCTCGCGAGGTACGCATGTGGAGAGATATAAGTGCCCATTTTCAATAAATGAAATAAAGCTGTAATAAACTCACCACCAAAATATTACATAGCGGCGCCGTAGCGCATAGTTCACTTGGAACGAAGATGGCGCTGGAGCGCAAAGTTCACTTGGAACGAAAATGGCGCTGGAGCGCAAAGTTCACTTGGAACGAAAATCGGTTCATTACACTTGGGTTTGCCAAGCTAACGTTCCTTCCATGTCGAGGCATGGGGACCACCCATTAGTGGCAGAGGTTCACTGCGGCCTGCGGGGGCTCATTTGCAGGAGAGCTCGGAGGGCTGGGCCTCGGGAGAAGCTTTGAGAAGCTTGGAGGTGAAGCCGTGAGCTTCCCTCTAGAGACAAAAAATGCCTGGCGTGACTGTGATCACGGGTAGAACTTGCGCAGATGCGCGATGTTCCACGGGTTCTTGACGGGGATGCCGTCCTCGGTCTCGAGGCGTACTGCGCCAGGCCTGGCGACGTGGGAGACCCTGTAGGGGCCTTCCCACATCGGGGAGAGCTTGTGGAGACCTTCCCTGGAGAGGATTCGCCTGAGGACGAGGTCGCCCGCTTCAAGGGTGCGTGAGCGCACATGGCGGCTGTGGTAGCGTCGCAGGTCTTGCTGGTACCCTGCCGCCCTGAGGGCGGCCTGACGGCGCAGTCCCTCGAGAAGCAGCAGGTCGTCGTTGTGGAGGCCCTCTTGGGTGTCCTCATTAAAGGCAAGGACCCGTGGCGATCCATGCTTGATTTCTGCGGGGAGGACCGCCTCGGCTCCGTAGACCAGAGCGAACGGCGTTTCGCCTGTAGGCCTCGAGGGGGTTGTGCGTATGGACCAGAGCACTGAGGGGAGCTCGTCAATCCAACCCTTGCCGTGGCCCTTAAGGATGTTGAAGCTCCTGGTCTTGAGGCCCTTGAGGACTTCTGCGTTTGCTCGCTCGGCTTGACCGTTGCTGCGTGGGTGAGCTACCGAGGCGAAGCAGACCTTGATACCAAGTTTGTCGCAGTAGGCTCGGAAGATGCCGCTGGTGAATTGCGAGCCGTTGTCAGTGATGATGCGGTTGGGCACGCCGAAGCGGCAGACCAAGCTTCGGATGAACTTCACCGCAGCCCCAGCTGGTATGGTGCGCACCGGCTCAACCTCGGTCCACTTGGTGAACTTGTCGATGGCCACGAGGAGGAAACGGTAGCCCCCCTGCGACTTCGGGAAGGGGCCCAGGATGTCCAGCCCCCAGACCGCGAACGGCCAGGAGAGCGGGATGGTCTGAAGCTCCAGTGCCGGCTGATGGATTTGCTTGGCGTGGAATTGGCAGGCGTCGCAGGTTTGCACAATGGCGACCGCATCTTGAAGCACCTGAGGCCAGTAGAAGCCGCTCCTGAAGACCTTGCCTGCGAGGGTGCGCGCACATGAGTGGTGGCCGCACTCCCCGCTGTGGATGTCCTTAATCAGCTCCGTGCCTCTTCTTCTTCCTGGGCCTCTCGAGAGGCTCCATGTCCTCGTCAGCCGGGAAGGCCATGGCGGCTGCCTTGTAGGCGCTCTCGACAGCGCGCATGGCGTCCAGGACATGGCCATGGACGGCGATGGTGCCAGCGCTGCCGGGAATCTTGACCATGTTGTAGGCGTGATGCGTGACGGCCATGAACTTCGCAAGGGCGGGGTAGCCGAGGATGGCGTTGTACGGCAGACCGATGTGCGCGACGTCGAAGTCGATCAGCTCCGTGCGGTAGTTCTTCTGCGTGCCAAAGGTGACCGCGAGGCGGACTTGTCCCAGAGGTTCGATAGAACCACTGGTGACGCCCGTGAACGGCCTGGAGGGCATAAGCCACTCGTAGGGCACTTGAAGCGTCTCGAAGGTCTCGACAGAGATGACATTCAGGCCCGCTCCCCCGTCGATGAGCGTCTTGGAGACGGTGATGTTGTTGATGGTGGGGGAGCAGACCAGGGGGAGGGTTCCAACGGTCTTGGTCGACTTGGGGTGGTCCTTGGCGTCGAAGGCGATGGTGTACTGGGACCACTTGAGGGGCCTGGAAGTCTCGGTGCTCGGGAGCGCGGCGTTGAGTTCGCGGGCGAACTGCTTGAACTGATTGTTCGACTTGGGCGCTTGAGCTCCGCCGAGGATGCAGGCCATGGCGCCTCTTGGGGCCTGGTAGCCTCCATCTTCCTCGTCGGGGAGGTTGTTGTTCTTCTGGGCGGCGTTGGCTTGAGTGCCCGACGGCTTCTGGTAGCCGCCATCGCGCCTGCCCTTGGCGTCCCTGCGGTAGCCGCGACCTCTGCCGCGGCCTCCGCTGCCTTCTCCCCGCTCGCGTTCCCTGCTCAGCCTCTTGAGGTCGAAGCAGTCGTCTGTAGCGTGCCCGCGCCTGTTGTGGTAGACGCAGAACGGACGGTGGTCCGCTTCTTTGTCGCCGCGCTCGGGGGAACCCCTGCGGGAGCCCTTTGCGTCAGGCTCTGCCGCGAGGACCGCGGTGGCCTTGCGCTTGGGCTCTTCCTTCTTCTTGTGGCTCTTGGACCCCTCGCCCGCGTCGTCCCCCCGTGCGCTCATCTTGACGAAGAGGAGTCCCTCTTCAGCCTTGGCGCACTTGTCCGCCAGATCGAACAGCTTCACCACAGAGGTGAGCTTGTCGTGGATGCCGAGCTTCTCGAGCATCCTGCGGTTCGTGACGCCCTCGCGGAAGGCAGCGATCACCTGGGTGTCGGGGATGTTTGGAATTTTGTTCCGCACCTGGCTGAAGCGCTGGATGTACTTGCGAAGAGTTTCACCCTTCTTCTGCACCACAGCGCGCAAGTTGTTGTGGGTGAGTGCGCGCTCGTACGTGCCCTTGAAGTTGGCGACGAACTGCCTGCAGAGCTCCTCCCAGGAGTCGATGGAGTCCTCGGGCAGGTTGAGAAGCCAGGACAGAGCGGAGTCCCTGAGGGCGTGGGAGAACCAGTTGGCCATGACTTTGTCATCGCCCCCTGCAGCCTGGATGGAAGTGGTGTAGAGCTGCAGGAACTCGAGAGGGTTGGTGGACCCGTCGAAGCCCTTGGGGAGCGCTGGCCTGAACTTCTGTGGCCAGCCACACGGCGCAGGGTGCGCGTGAAGGCCATGCAGCCTGAGGCATAGGTGGCCGTTCCTCCCTGGAGGGCCCTGCGGTTTTGCTGCCCCGCCTGACCGAGCTCCTCGACGAGGCGGTTTTGGAGGTCGCGACGTCGCTCCATGCCTACACGCGCGTCAGGTGCGGTGCGCTGCACGATTTGGCAGTCGTGCGGCGAGGAAGCATGGGAGGGAGCCCGCTGTGCCGCGGCCGGGGGCGGTCCCGGCGGCGGCGGTGGCGCACCTGGTGCGGCCGTCCCTGCAGGGCCGGAAGGCACGATGGAGCGCGACGGAGCGGGGCGTGTGGTTGCGATGTCGACGAGGTGGTGGAGGCGGTCCAGCCACTGGTCGTGCGCTTCGGCACTTGGCCGGTAGCGGAGGAGCTCCTGAGCCATCAGTAGCGCGGTGTGCGGGGCGGGCTCTTGATGCTCCCGCGTGGACACGCTCTGGCGCCGGGACGGGTGCGAGGACTCAGCGTCCCCGCGGCGCTCGGAGAGGTCCTCGTCGTCACGCTGGTCTCCTTCGCGGTGCTCCTCGCTCTCCGGCTCTTCCACGCGCGGGCCGGTGCCAGCGCGTTCGGTCGCGCGGGGGCGACCACGGCGGCCGCGGGTGGGGGCAGTGCCGGGCTCGGTGTGAGCTCTCTCGGAGGTGCGCCTGTTGGCGCGCGTCGCGCGGGTGTCCATCATGGCGCGGAGTTCGGAGGTTGAAGACGCGCCTCAGTCCCCTACCTGGCGCGCCAAATGTCGAGGAATGAACTCCCACGTAACAGGGGTAGTCTCGCCCCGGGAAGAGGTTCGAAGGGGGACTGAACACGGAGGTCAAACAACCCTCGATGCACGCCGCGACGTTGCTCGCGGTGCTTGGAGCGGAACTGCACGACAGAGAGTGACACCGGCCCTTACCCAGGTTCACGGCCCTCAAGGTGAGGTAACACCGCTACTCCTGCTTGTCTCGATTGCACTGTGGTGACTGTTGTACAACTAGCCTCCGGGCCTTCAGAGGGTCCGGAGGTGGAGGACGCTATTGAGCTGGGGATCGAGTTTCCGGATCCCCTCCTACGGAAGTGCCCCTTCTCCTTAAATAGCTGCCCCGGGCCTCATCCCTGCGATCTGCGCAGTGGACGGGTTCCCACATGGCCACCAGTGGCGGAGTGGGGTGCACTACTGCTTGCTCGTTCATGGACTCGGTCCATGGTCGCAAAGCCTGTCTTCGTGGTAGAGCAGCTGTCTCCTCCGTCCTTGGACGCGCCTCTTCCGTGTTAAAGCGGCGCATTGTGGCCGACAAGTTGCAGACTTGGCAGAGCGGCTCGCAGGCGCGGCGGAGACCGTGGGGTGTGCCCGCAGTGACGTCGTCGTTGGAGCGTTGTGCCGGCCAACTGCTTTATCACCAAAGAGGAAAGCTTCGTTGGCGGCGCAGGGGACACAGAACTTTATTGACCCCTTTTATCATGGGAGCGGCAACTGTGACGCTGTTGCTGCCGTGCGCGCAGACGCGCGCGTCACCCTGCGGCCGCAGCAGAGCCCATGTGCGCTCTGCAGCGCTTCCTTCGTCGCGAAGTATCCCCTCAGGGGCCTGAGGCTCTCGAGGGGGAGGGGCCGGACCGGCTCCCTGCAGGGGGAGAGAGTCCTCGAGCGGGACGCCCTCGGGGGGAGCCCCCTTCAGGCCCCTTCCAGCGCCTCAGGTCCCCCGTAGGGGTTTCTCCCTCGGGGGGAACCCTCCAAGCGGTTGGCTTGGTCCTTAGTCGTTTTGTAGACGCTGTCGCGTGCGCAGCCCGTGGAGAGTGGGCTATGCACACCCTAGAATCCACTGGGCCGACAGACTAGATAAAGCCCTTTCAAAATTAGCTGATAATCAAGCCACTTTATTGAGTATGTCTGCAGGGAAACCACAAGCACCACCAGTGGTTGGAGTGAGTTCTATTAACATTGCTGAAAATGTTCCACCTACTTTGGAAGAAACTTTTAATGAGTTGTTACAATATCCTGAATACTTGTTGCCATTTATGTCTTATCTTTATAATTTGAATGAAGCTAATGAAATTAAAAGTAATGATCCTCTTGTGAAAGAAGAAGTTAAGATGCTTAGTGAAGTCAAGGAACCACTACTTGACTTAGAGAGTTGTAGTTTGCATGAACTTATGCCTATCTTACAGAAATTTGCTAGTGATCCTTCTATTAATATTAATCAAGCTGATTTTGGTTCTTTTATTGCTAGTCATGTTTTAAATGAGAAAATTGCTAGGTACAACAAAGAAGCTATGACACCACCTAAGCTTGGGGATATTTGGGTTCCCAAGGTATAAGTAACAATTGGAAAAGAGACACACCATGCCATATTAGATCTAGGATCTAGTGTCTCCGTCATGTCTAAGGAACTATATGAAGTACTTGAATTAAAAAATCTTGAAAATTGCTCTATTGAACTTTGACTTGCTGATGATTCCATTAAATATGCTTTAGGAAAAGTAAGTGATGTTATGGTAGAGTTACATATCACTTTTGTGCCTGTTGACTTTCTAATAATGGACACGGGGAATAAAACCTCTAGTCCTATCATTTTGGGAAGACCTTTTCTTCGTACTATAGGTGCTATAATAGATTCAAAGGAGTAGAACATGAAGTTTCAGTTCCCACACTAGAAGTGCATGAAGCACTTTCCAAGGAAGAGGGACACATCAAGGTTCAAGCTCCCTCACGAGTTTCGTCCACTATAAATATCAAGTAAGAAGCCTAGCTATATGGCTATAAAGAAAGCGCTTTACGGGAGGCAACCCGGTTGTTTTTATTTGAGATTTTCTTTGAGTCCTCTTGCTGTACCAAGAGACTTTGTTTTTAGTTTAGGTTCTGGAATTTTTAATAAAGTGCCAAGTTTTACCCATTTGGGCTTTGAAAGTTGCTCTTTCCATTCGGAGATTTTATTCCAGCACGAATCTGTGCACGGTATGATTTTTATTTCCTATTCTGTAACTCCGAATGAGCTGAAATTGGAACTGTAGTTGCAACTTTTCATCCTCTATAAGCGTGAATTTTTTCAGATATTTTCGACATATTTAAGTGGGTTAAAATATAAGTTTTGCTGCTGCTGTTTTTTGGACAGATTCTGTCCCATTTTGTTTTATGCATTCTTTAAGCTTTTAACTTGAATCTTTTTTATCCAATTGAGTTTATTAGAAGAAATACAACATTATACACTTTCTGGACATGTTTCTTATGTTGGTCTAAGGATTTCATACGACATGCAATTCTATTGTTTTGTGCCTACTAATGTCACCCCACAGAAAAGAAATGGGAGAAACGGTGTTTTGAAGTTTTTTCACAGGGATTAGAGGAGATGCACCAAGAGTTATCCAAGGATGGTGAAGACCATAATCTTGGGGATGTGAAGACAACCCCACTGAACCAATATACTCTCGGTTTACACACGTCTAACTTCTGTTTTTCGTTCATTGCACTTTATCGTATAAACTTGGAGCGTTTTTGTTCTTTTTGGTATTTCGGTTTGGTTTTTTGTTTGAGACCACCAATTTTATTTATGTTATGAGAGAGCTACTGGAAATTTGGGTTGAATTAAGTTGGATGCTATAAAAATATTGGGAAGAGGATGTTTGAGTTCATATAAGAGAATACATATAGTTGCATGATTCATGTGCTTTGTTAATGAATATTAATATGCAAGTGTCTTGTCTGGAGTTATTTCTTATTCATGTTTTATATGCTGAATGATGCTTTACTTTGTTTAACATGAAATGGTTAGCTCTATGGACACTTATGCATTCATTTAGATGGTCAACTTTTTCCCTCTTGCTAGCCCAAAAACTCCAACAAGTAAAAAGCTTGTTTTCCAACACCTTCAACCAAGTTTTTCCAGTGAGTCCACCATATCTACCTATTAGCTAATATGCTATTACAAGTATCTTTACCATGTTATATTGTTTTATCTATGCTTCGAAATTAAGATGCTTATGTTATTGGGATTGTCATGGGTTAAGTTGGTTTAAAAGCTCTCAGGAACTTGATGCACACATTACTTTTCATGCACTTAATAAACATGACCCATTGTGATTAAGATTATGATGTTTTGGGCTTGACCAAGGTCTTTGGTTAGGAGCTAGCTCATACGTGCTGACACGTGGAAAGCTTTCAACATTGCACTTTATTCTTTATAAAAGTTGATATCATGTTCCTTTGGTGATGGATGCCTAACATTGCGTGAAATAAAGATGGAAACTTAATAAGTTCGGGTGAGTGATATTATTGGCTAGAGAGACACTTGTGGCGGCTAACCTAAGCCATGTGGATCATGGTGGAAATTTGCAACATAACCATAGTGGAGGAATCCATGACACATCTCATAATAGAAAAAGCATTTACAAGAAAAAGCATGAGTAAAGAAAGAGATGTAGAGATATCCACTGTTTGCTTGCTTTGTCATTTGGACATGTGCCCACTTCCATGTCCTGGGGCAAAGGGTACCCAGGGTGAAACTCTCTATGATGCCACTTTTATTCACAATGACTGTAACCTTCACTTGCTTTGTGGCCCAAGTTGAGTAGCCAGTCGGAGAGGTTTTTGTTTTCAACGGGCATGAGGCTTTTTTACCCATACTTTGTCAAGCACATAACTCACATTTGCTTTCACTTTCAACTATTAATCACTAAAGATGCTATGATAGGGGCAATGAGAACTTCACACCAATGATCACTACACGGCAAACATTAGCTTTAGTTGAAGCATTTGGAAGCTAGATAATACTCTTGCATGTTATTCCTCTACTTATTTATCTATCTTTCCAAAGTGTCCACCTTTTATATTCAGATTTCTATAACAATACTCTATGACCAACCTAGGATATCTTTTACTTTTCATTTATGCATTCATTTGGTCCATAGAACTTTTCTTTCATGTTACACTTTGTGAATTATCATTGAACATCTTTGACTTGAATATTTAATATATCTTGATAATATGTCTTGTATGTTGCTACTCTTTACTAAAGAATGAATCATTTGACTCTATGTAGCAATCATCTTTGATATCATTTGTTAAGTAATAAAATGCCAAGTCCATGTTTAGTTTCATCACCTTCATACTCGAGGACGAGTATAGGTTAAGCTTGGGGATGTTGATGCATGTAAAATGCATACATGAACTTTGCATTATATTACTCATATTTCATCCATATTTGCATCATATAAGGGTTATATCAATGTTTTATAATGTTTTGGGGAATATTTCACACTTTCCCTATTTATTTGAAATTGACCCTGTGCTGTCATAAAAACCCCTTTTTCTATATTTTGATGTTTCAGGGACCCAAACGACGTCCAAATGACCTAATATTCCACGAAGATGATTTTTTGGAAGGAACAAGGCTTAGGAGCGAAGGAAGAGCAAAGATGGAAGGCTGAGGCCCAAGATAGGTGGGCCCACGCGGCCAGATTCCTTTGCCGCGTGGGGCCCCTCATCTTGGCCCTCGAGCCTCCGATTCCATCGATCTTCGTCTCCCTGGCTCCGTCTTGACCTAAAAACGACTATAAAAATAGCCCCCCGAACCCTTTCGGAGGAGAGCGCCGCAGAAACACAGAAACCACGAAACAGAGACCTGGAGCTGGAGATTGGAGGGGGAAAACTCCGGCGGGGCGCTGCCGGTGTGGTCTCCACCTTCTCCAACGACTTCTCCACCGTCTCCATGATGAAGAGGGAGTAGTCCACCCCTGGACTATGGGTTTGTGGAAGTAACTTATGTATCTCTCCTCTCTCTTGAGCTTCACTAATTAGTGCCATATGAGCTGTTGAACATGATTATGGTCATATATGTAATACCTTTGTGGTGGATCTCTTAAGTTGATATATGTTATGATGATTGCCAATATTATGTCTTTGTTATGAAAGTAGATGCATATTATGTACCCCGTTCTTGTCTATGTGTTTTGATCCAACATGTTTATGAGAGCGTGTGAGGGGGAACGTGTGCATTAGTTGGAGTAACGGGGGGTGGTTTTGTGGTAAGTTGACAGCAATACCGTGATCCACTTGGGTTTTTACCTTACTTTGTTGCCTCACTAGGGATAAAGGAAATACCATGCTACCGGGGGTATGTGGGTGACATTACCACTATCACCATGACTAGATCTAGCATGTTCGTATTTAAACTTCATGTCATTGAACTTAAAGCTATACTCTCTTTATCTTAATTACTGAGGTGTTATGATTTAGTTCGCATCTTGGTGGAGTATAAGAGAGATTAATAACCAATAGATCTCTATGTTAGGACGTGATGCCCTTATTATTAATAACTTGTCTTGCAATCTCATATGTCAATTCCTATGTTCCATTATCTACCACTATATAAAAGAGAGAGTGCATTTGTGAAACCATGAACCACAGTCCATTTTTAATCATAAGAAACACCTTTCCAACACTTTTATTGCACTTTACATTTAAATCCGAAAATACAAAAAATATTTTTATATCTTGCAAACACCATAAAAACCACAAAAACATCATCTCATATCATTTATACCATCCTTGTTTATTTATTTACTACCATTGCATATTTATTTCAGTTTTGCATTTGTTATTTATATATCTTTTACTTACAACTTGTGCTTGACAACCACTTGGTGAGGTTGAGGGCACAAAACAATCTACTTTGTTTTGTAGGTTACATAAGGAAGGATAAGGAGACAACAGGTTTTGGTTCATTTCCCCGAGAGTTCGATATTAAACCCTCGAGTCACCATCATGGGGAAAATAAGTCTTTTCCCTTACTATACACTTTGCACTTGGAGTCTCAACCTAACCGTATTCTTTTGACACAGGTCATCTACGGTCATCACCACCTTTTTGGAGACTTTGCAAAGTTCTCATGTTGACATGGGCTAGGCGGCGATGCCACAACCAACCCAAGTCCGCCTTAGCGAATAGGCACATGGCATGAGAAGTGGTGACTCTGGAGAAATCAACCAGATAGAGCTCACGCTCAACGTACCCAACAAAGGCAAACTTGAGAGACTTGCTCTGCATAAGGATAACCATATCCTTTTCAAAGAGAACGGAAAAACCCAACAAAGTTAAAGAACGAACGGAGAGTAAGTTGAAACCTAGGGATTCGACAAGCAGGACATTCACAAGAGTGATGTCCGGTGCCACTACCACCTTGCCGAGTCCCATTACCTTAGAGTTTGATTTATCACCAAATGTAACGGTTACTTGATTATCATTAGGCTTCAACTCCGTTACAAGCTCCTTGCTTCCAGTCATGTGACTAGTGCACCCACTATCAATAATCCATTTAGATCCTCCGGAAACAAGGTCCTACACAAAATCAATTCTTTGACTTAGGTACCCATTTTGCAATGGGTGCCTTTTGGTTACCAACAAGGGTCTTTGGGACCCAAATAGCATAATCAATGTAACCATCAAATGGACCAATGTATCTAGCATAGACATCCCCATAGAAATCAACATATAAAGCATAGTTGGGGTTAGATGTGCCCGCAAAGTCATCACGAGTGAGTGTGCCCCTTGTGACACTTCCACTCGTAACGTTATCCTTCTTGTCTTGTGCGGGCTTGGTCTTCTTCTTGATCTTCTTCTTTTTCTCCTTGGCAACATAGTCGAGACCCTCTTTGCCCTTGTGAGGCACTTGCTCATAGAGAGGAGTAGCAAGTGTCTCCTTACCTTTATCAAGAGAGGTCTTGGACGTAGTTGCCATGGGAGAAACAAACTTCACCCTAGCATTATCCTCAACAACATTTGCATGATAATTAAGAGAAATAGAAGTGCTAGGTTTCTCAAGATTAGATATCCGAGTTTGAAGTTGATCACGGGACTTGATAATAAGTTCATGTTCACTTGTCAATGCCTTGTGGGCATTGTCAAGTGACTCGAAGTCTTCAACAAGTCTAGCATGAGCAACCACAAATTCGGACTTTTCATTTTGCACATTTTTACATTTAGCAAATTAAAGATCATGTTTCTTAGTTAGCTTAGCAATGGAGGAGTTATGGGACTCCATGATAGTTTTGTGTTGCTCTTGAAGGAGAGCATTAGTTTCTTGTTCATCCTCTAGATATGATTGAAGAGATGCATTTTCATGGGCATCTTCTCTCTCAATCTCACCTTTTAGCTCAAGATCGTCCTCAAGCTCACCTATACGGCTCATAAGAGAGCCAAAGTGTTTCTTGCCAACTCCTTGCAAGTTAGTCATGAAATCATCAAATGCAATAATTTCTTGTTTGATTTCAAGACTAGTATCATCATCAACATCATGGGATATGGAGGTGGGGGACGATTTTACCTCGGATGCCCTAGCCATAAGGCATCTTGCATTCTTAAAAATGATGGGGCTCTCATTTGGGGATGAGAAGAGTGATGATGGTGTGGAAGTAGTGGCTATAGCGGCCACTTCACTTGGGGTGTCTTCATCATCGGTGGGATATTGCTCTTGTGTCACCAAAACGATCTTTTGGTTCTTCTTGAAGAAGGGCTTCTTCTTGGCTTGTGGTGCCTTGTTTCCCACCTTAGACTTGGCCACGAGCCTTGATACGTCCATTTTGCATCACTATTTTATATCATAATGTACTACTATTCATTGATATATTTCATATTTGGAGATGATACTTATGTTATTTCATCTATTTTGCATGTTTGATGATTATTGGAGAATAGATCACCGGAGTCTGAATTCTGCTGGAAAAAGCACCGTCAAGATACAATATTTGCGAAGCTCAGAAAACAAAACCAAGAAGATGGAAATTCCTATTTTGTCAGATCATGGAGGAGGCCAAAAGAGGAGCCCGAGGTGGGGCCCAGGGGGCCCACACCATGCCGTGGCGCGGCCCCCCTTGCTGTCGCCCCGACACATAGTGAGGGGGCCCTGGCCAACCTCTGGCGCCGCCCTTTCGCGTACTTCATCCCCCCCGAAAACCTAAGACCTGGAGGAGGCACGAAGAATTATTCCACCGCCTCCATGAGGCGGAAAACACCAGAGAGAGAAAAGCTCTCCGGCACGGAGAAATCTGCCGGGGAAATTCCTTCCCAGAGGGGGGAAATCGTCGCCATCGTCACCGTCATCGAGCTGCACTTCATCGGGATCATCATCACCACCATCTCCACCGCCGACACCATCATCTCCATCGTTCCACTCCATTCCCGCTGTAACATCTAGGGCTGAATCTTGTCTATTTGATAGGGGAAACTCTCCCGGTGTTGATTACTATTGTTATTGATGCTATTGAGTGAAACCGTTGAATTAAGGTTTATGTTCAGATTGTTACCATCATTATATCACCTCTGATCATGTTCCAAATGATGTGTTGTGAGTAGTTCGTTTAGTTCTTGAGGACATCGGAGAAGTCTAGATGTTAGTAGTGAACTATGTTGAGTAATATTTAATGTTTTGATATTTAAGTTGTGGTGCTATTCTTCTAATGGTGTCATGTGAACGTCGACTACATGACACTTCACCTTTATGGGCCTAGGGGAATGCATTGTGTATTCGAATATTAATTGTGGGGTTGCCGGAGTGACAGAAACCTAAACCCCCGTTAGTATCTCGATGCATGAGGGATGTTAGGATCTCAGAGTTTAAGGCTGTGGTTAGATTTATCTTAATTACTTTCTAGTATTTGCGGATGCTTACTAGGGCTATAATCACAAGTATGTATTAGTCCTAGGAAGGGCGGTGCATTATCATAGGTTCACCCACACGGCACTTATCGAAACACTAAAGATTAATCATCTATATGAAGCGAAAGCACTAGACATAAATCCCGTGTGTCCTCAGGAACGTTTGGTCATCATAAGTAAACAAACCGGCTTGTCCTTTGCTCTAGAAAGAATTGGGCCACTCGCTGCAATTATAATTGCCGCGCTTTATTTACTCGCACTTTATTTACCTGTTATATCAAAAACTCCTAAAAACTTGTCTGCTAGTGTTTACAGTGAAATCCTTATCAAAACCGCTTGTCAGCACCTTCTGCTCCTCGTTGGGTTCGACACTCTTATTTATCGAAATTACTACAATACACCCCCTATACTTGTGGGTCATCAAGACTATTTTCTGGCGCCGTTGCCGGGGAGTGAAGCGCTATTGGTAAGTGGAATTGGTAAGGAAAACTTTAGCTGTAAGTGCTGTTTTTATTTCTGTCTCCTAATTTGCTTAATTATGGAGAGAGGATCTATTGCCTTCCTGTTTGGAAGAGCTTCTACCACTGCTGAGGTAGAAGAGGAGGCGCCACCTGAAGAAATAGCGCCATTTAAAATACCTATGAAAATTATTGACCGTGTTATGAATAACCGCTATGTAGGGGATGGAACTGTCCATCCCGGTGATCATTTGCTGTTTTTACATGAATTATGCGAGTTGTTCAAGTGTGCAGGTATTTCAATGGACAATGTAAGGAAGAAATTATTCTCTATATCACTTGGTGGAAGGGCTTCTCATTGGTATAAATTGCTGAAGAATAGGAATTCTCTTGGATGGGAGGAAATTGTACCTCTCTTTTATTCTAAATTTTATCCTCTGTAAGGACCCCTCAGACTACCAGTCCGAGATGTCCACGTTATCTAAACAGATCACGATCCCAATGATCAGTGCATCGCGATCACATAACCAACTGGTATACAAAGTTACATCATTCAAACGTACATACAAGTCTTACACAAATAAATAGTGGTCACATGACCAAGTTTGCAATCATCGTCACACAGGACATAATTTACTACGATATAGCGGAAGCTTGCGGCTAGCGTCGGCCCTCGTCACAACCAGACGCATTCCCACAGATCAGTTGACCGGTGACACTCAGTTGGCGTAGTCGTCGGCATACTCCTCGTCCTCGTCGTACATCTCCTCGTTGTAATCTGGACGTTTGAATATCGAGGGACACAGCCATATGAGTACATTTACGTACTCGCTAAACCACCACAAGGCTTAAGTTTTCATGGTAATGCAATAAAAGCGTTTTCGAAAGCTGGGATAGCTGCTATATACGACTATAGGGTTTAGTTTTCGCAAAGATGCTTTCGATATAGAGATTACGACATCTCTGTATCTTGGTTGAAGAAAACTTTTAGAGACAGAAATCTCTCTTGTAGAAATAGCATGTACTATTTCCACGCTTTGAAAACTCTTTTGCAAAACTTTTCAAAAACACTAGGATGGGGATACCCCTTTTTCTTTCCTTTAGATTGGATTGATTGTCTCCCCGAGACCAACCATCCTCATTCAGCTCCTGTATCTCACAGGTACCTCCGTGTTGCCTCCAAAAACATCTTCCTTTTTAAAAATAAGAAATTGCCCATACGCCTAGATCAGTGGCCTTTCCAACCGTCCATGACCGAGGACTCGGCTATTCGAATAGATTTACACTCTGCAGAGGTTGCGCACTTTACCCACACCAAACGGTTATTCCGCCGTGTCTGCCACGGCCCGTCATACGACCATATGCGAGGGTCCGGATAACACGATCAAAGCTCTCCACTATGTCTTCCCTAGTACAGAGGACTCCCGATAGGTTTATTCCCCCCGGCACCGTGTGCTCCTCTAGACCCCTGGTATCTTTTGGGACGCCACACCGCCACGGCAGGGGACCCAACGTAATCGTCCGGCTGCGGGTCCCTGCGCTTGTGTATTGCCTCATACAGACGACAACCCGGCTTCGAGGGCATGGCCCTAAAGAAAACAAGCTTCCGGCTAAGCCCTACCCATGTCAGGTAATGTGGTTGCACGGGTTAATTGTTCGGGCGGCTGCTAGGGCAGTACTTTGTTTTTCAAAAACATCTTCACCTCCGACTGTTCCCAACAGCTCGGGTTTTCGTAAACATCTCCGATTGCTCCCAGCAACTCGGGTTTTATAAAACACTTTCTCGCCGATTGCTCCCAGCAACTCAGGTTTTTCTTCCGAAAACATTTTATCAAAACCAGGCTCCCATCCTAAGATTTTGAGGGAAGAATATGAAGATATACTACTAGATAAAATATGATTTTTTTATAGCGCCTTCAACAACAAGGCGCATAAAGTGAATACTTATTTTCATAACACCTATTATAATCTAGTAGATAACTTTGGCCAAACAATATTTTGTAAAATAGTTTTTGGGTGGCAAAGTACCACAAAAGAAGTAAAACATGCATTATTTTATTTTGAAAACAAAACATGATTTGTAAATAATAGGATTTATAGTGGTGAGGTGGCTTGCCTGGCTCAGCAATATGTCCTTGGTCTTGATCTTGACGTTCCTCAGGTTCTCTCCTCACGTCCAAATCCTTCCCGAACGTATCTAACGTCGCAAACAGGAAAAGAACAACACTCAAAATTGAATACAATGCCACAAGGACATAACAAACATCAAGCATTGCACAAGACACTAAGCTTCAAACATAAGCAAGCAATTCACTTAGTTAAACAACAACAAGCAACAGGTCCATATATAGCGAACACACACAATGAACACACCTAAAATAAACATAACAATCCTAATTGTTATGAAGGTAGTTCTAACTACACACTTAAGCTAAACACCTCTTAGGGTTATTAGATTAGGTAACAGTGGTTGTTATATTAGTTCGGGAAATACTCCAGACAAAAGTATTTTAATAGTTAAGAAAGTACTTCAGACAAAAGTATCTTATTATGCGAGCATTATCACTAGCATTAAGCACACTCACATGAAAGCATGTTACTAGCACACACTAATAAGTAGTTAATCAACCAAGAAAAGTTAACACCACTGCTCACACAAGTTATTGACTAGGAGTTAAAAAGGTGCATTAGGCTTATTTAATAAGACACTACAAGCAAGACCATTTCAACAATGAAACCAAACAATCACACATTAACCAAGTGTTGACAACAATTTAAAGTAACTGAAGTGTACATCAAGTATTACCAAGCACAACCAACTACTGGATAGTACTAAACACCGAACAACATTCACATGCATAACACACAATTAGAATTAATGTAACCCCTAGGGAACAAGATGAATTATGTTGAATTTCAAAGTGACATGCACCACAGTACTTTTAGGAAGTTCAAACAGGCTATTAAAGGTCAACTTAAGGTTCTGGACTCATGATTTATTAAACACAAGGACACATAACAATTTAAGTAAAACAGGGAAATACTTTAATACAAAACCCTAGTTGCATATGTCATGTTTTGGGAGAAAATGCATAACTATTTAGATAATGTTCAGGAAAATAAAGCCTTCTACCACAGTACCCCTAGTAACTATTGAAAGCTATGAAAATTGGTTTTGCATCAAAAGCTATTACTAAACAGGAGATAAAATTCATACAAATGCTACTGGACTCAAAACCATAATGGTCATATTTTCTGTTTTAAGAAACTCCTGCATGCAAGACTAATTTCCATGGGTGGGTATTGTCTTTACCTACCAGTGGAAATTTGATTCAACAAATTTGGACAATCCTAGCTCTAGATATTCCATTTTAAGTGAAGGGCATACTTTTTACTTGATTTAATGCTCATCACAAAATATAAATACTTTATAGACAAAACCAGTGGTTGCACGTTAAAGAAAACACAAGGCTACTCCACAAAAATACTCCTAATAACTTTTCACAAACATATCTAGCATAAACAAATAAAACTAGACACACTCAAATAACAGAAAATAACTACCTCCATTTTTAAGTGTAGTAACCCACTGTTTTAGAAAATAATTCACTATGTGCAAAATATAAGTTGTAAAAATTAACCAAGCTAGCACATGATAGCTACTACTCATATCTACCACATGCAATTGGATTTACTCCAAAAAGCATTTTTAATATTGAACTAAGAATCTTCAAAATGCTACTGGTGTCAATCTTAAACTTAATACAACTTTAGATTAACAAATCTCCTGCATGCATGGATTATAGATCTAGGTAGGTATACTTCTAGGCTTTCCAGAGAACTAAATTTTTCTAGTTTTGGATCTATACATTCAAGTTATTCAATAAATGGTGAAAAAGACACATTTTACTAGATCAAGCCTAGCACACACATAAAAACATATTTTGGCAAGAGGCCAGTGCCACATGGTGGAGAAAACACATAGGTGTGCTACAAAATTTATTTCAAAATTTTATCATGCACAGATCTACCACGAATGAATAAAAACTAGGCTACAAGTTTCCTGGAAATTAAACAGAGAGAAAATAACTGAAAAGGAAAAATGAGCAGTGGGCTGGATCTGGCGCTGGGCCTCGCCAGCGAGTTGGGCCGGCCCGCAGCGGCGCGCGCGAGAGCAGGGAGGTAAACAGCCGCCGGATCGCGAGCGGAGGGCCAGGATTAGAGGAAGAAGGATTCAAAGGGGGCCGTGGATCTGAGATCCGACGGTTCCTGTCATTCTTCTTCCTCGGGACGCATGGAGCGGAGTCGGAACCCTAGAAGAAGAGGGCATGGACGCGCAGCTCACCTCAGGGTGCTGAGAGGCAAAGGAGGGGGTCGAGGTGGCTGCGGAAGCTCGGGGCAGGCGAGGGGTGGCATCAGATCTTGTCGGCGAGTTCCCGAACGGCAAGAACGTCGAGGTCGTAAGCGGTGGGCACGGCACGGTCGCGGCGGTTCCCGAGTTCCTGAAATCAATACACGGTGTCTCAGAGGTAGGACGAGACGCGAGGAGAAATAAGACGTAGGAATGGCGGGCTGAGAGGGACGGTGGTGGTGGCGAGCTTGCTCGGAGCATACGGGCCCGAGCGGCGGTCTCCTCACGATTCTGGGCTACAGAGGGAGATAGCTAGCTCGGCGTCGCATGTGGTAGGAGAGGGAACCGAGGGGGAGTGAATGGGCAATGAGAGAGCTCAAGAGAGGTCCTGCGGACTCTTAACCGAGAGGGTGGCCGAAAGGCACGCCCACGGGCATGGGCATGGGAGAGAGAGGGGCAAGGGCTCGGGATTGGGCGAAGCTGGGCGGTGGGGGAGCGTCTGTGCGTGCAGCTGCAAGTTTTGGAAGCTAGCAAATGGCTCTATGTCGATGGAGGGGAGTGGAGTAATGGTGAGGATGAATCTGCCCGCTAGGTGTTTGCAAAAATGGCCAGACTAGAAAAGAAATAGAAAAGAGAGCTAGGGCTGGACAGGGTCGAATACCAAAGAGGCCAGAGGTTGTGTGAGGGTTCAAGGCACACCCTAAACCACAAGATGGGCAAGGGGAGGGGGTAGGTTTAGTTGAATGCAAATTTTGGGATAATTAGCCTAGGTAACTTAGCATGGATGGATTAGTCCACTCTTTGCTTAGGAAATTATAAAACTAGTTGGCTTGGTTAGAGGGGGTATAGGTGCAGGGTTTGGTTTAAGAGAGTTGACCCAAGGGTTCGACAACAACTGGATACAAAAATGGAGAAAGACTATCTCACACAAAATCAAATGGTCACCTAATAATGTAGCACACAAAACAAGCATGAAGTAAAGATCAAACATTTTTGAATATTTTAAAAAAAGGTTATGGATAGATAGTAGAGATTGTAAGAATGAGGTTAGGTGAGTTGCATTTCCAATTTGAACAAAATAAACTCTAGTTGTCATGCTCTAGAAATGCTAAAAGTTAACAGAAATATAGATAGTTATCTCCTTTTTGAAACATAAAATTTTGAGTTTCTTTTGAAACCAATCAAATTAAGGAGGGGGGTAAACACATCACAATCACAAAAGGCATCAATTAAGCATGATAGATCTCAAAACAATCTACAAACTTAAGTGGACACAAAATATCCACACATCCAGATTCAAAACAAGCAAAAGCAAGTACAAGCCAACTAATTCAAGCAGCAAGTAATTGAGTAAACACTCCAAGCATTTAAGATATAACAAATATTTATGGGGTGGTGATCAATATGGGCATGACAAGTTTTAAGGATAAGTGGACAAATCCATCCTTGGTAATCTTTTTAAAAGAAGTTTAAATTAGGAGGTTTTAAATAAGGGTTGCTAACACTAGCAACATATTATATTCAAAATATATTAGGACTCATTATATGGTCCTTTATAGATTTTCAAACATAAAGCTTTTGGAAATAATTTTATTTTCTCAGATAAAAGGTCTTTGGATAGATGCTAAGATCAAAACATCAGGGTAAAAGAAGTTGGGTAAAAATAAGATAGGAGAAGGTTTATGGACTATTTTACTTGTCATCACATTGATCACAAGGGTCAAATTATAACTAGGTTGAGTTTCAAGGTTGATAACAAGAGAGGTCATTCGCATAAACACAAACCACAACATGGCAAACAGAGTAAACCTGAGTAAAACACATCTATTAACAAGACACTTCAAAAAGTTTTTGTTGCCCCTAAATTTTGGGTCTCTGAAAACTGAGTTACTCCTGTTTCCAAAATTTGGGGCGTTACAGACTCCAAGTGAAATTCACCAAGATCGGAATTCTATATATAATTTCTGGCCTCATGAAGGAGAAAGTATTGCCCAAGCTTGGGGGAGATTGAAGTCACTAATGCTCAAATGCCCCATTCATGAGCTTCCTGGTAATATTATTGTTGATAACTTCTATGCAAGACTCTCCTTTGAAGATAAAACATTATTGGATACCTCTTGTGCTGGATCATTCACGCGTAATAAAGAAGGTTTTAAACGGGATCTTCTTGACCGAATTGGAGAAAATACTGAAGCATGGGAGAACGATAAAGGTAGGGAGTCAGGTATAAAATATGACTTCGAATGCATTAAAACATTCATGAATACTGATGCATTTCGTAATATTAATAATGCTTATGGTCTTGACTCTCAAGTTGTTGCAAATTATTATAAATCCGTTGCTCCATATTTCGGTTTGCCTAAGGAGGGTTTTGAAAAATATCATGAGCCTTATAAAGATAAGTCTATTACTCCCATAACTAAAAGCATTGAAGTTAATACTGTTGATCGTATTATTCCTGAGCCTTATATTGAAAAAGTTCCTTTTCCTGTTAAGATGAAGGAACATTCTGTTATGGCTAGTGTTGTTAACAAAAGTGCTAAGAAAGCTATAGAACCTGATGAACAAATTAAAATTGAACCTCCTGTGGCTATAGTTAAAGATATGGTTACTAAAAATGTTGGAGATGAGTATATTATATTTTGTGAGGATGCTTCTAATGTTGTTTCTCATCCTAAAAGTTCAAAGAAAACTATTGTGCCTGTGTTATCTGTTCGAATTGGAGATCATTGCTATTATGGTTTATGTGATATTGGTGCAAGTTCTAGTGCTATTCCCTATGAGCTTTACAAAGAAATTATGCATGAGATAGGTCCTTGTGAACTTGAAGAAATTGATGTGGTTATTCAACTTGCTAATAGAGAAACTATCTATCCAATTGGTATTGTTAGAGATGTTGAAGTTTTATGTGGTAAGATTAAATATCCTGCTGATTTTCTCGTACTTGGTTCAGTTGCTAGTAAGACTTGTCCTATCATTTTTGGTAGACCTTTTCTGAACACTTGTGGTGCTGTTATAGATTGTAAGAAAGAGAAAATCTTGACTAAGTTTGCTGGTGATTCGTATGAATTTAATTTTTCTAAATTTGCTAAAGTCCCTTATGAAACCGAATTGCCTAATGAGGATTTTAAAGTTGAACAGCTTGCCTCTATTGCTGTTGCTCCTAACAATGTTTTGCAGCAATTTTTGGAAGATCATGAAAGTGAAGCATTTAGAGAGGAAAGGGATGAGCTTGATGAAATATTCCTTCGTCAACCCATCTTGAAACACAATTTAAAGGTGGAAGACTTGGGTAAAACACTCCCACCTAAAGAGGATCCTGTCTTTGATTTAAAACCTTTGCCTGATAATCTTAAGTATGCTCATATTGATGATAAGAAAATATATCCTCTTATTATTAGTGCTAACCTTTCAGGTAAACAAGAGGAAAGATTACTGGAAGTATTGAAGAAACACCGTGGAGCTATGGGTTATACTCTGGATGATTTAAAAGGGATTTCTCCTACTATATGTCAACATTCTATTAATATGGAGCCTGATGCAAAGCCAGTTGTTGAACATCAACGCCGTTTAATACCCAAGATCAAGGAAGTGGCAAGAAATGAGGTATTAAAGCTTCTTGACGCTGGTATTATTTATCCTATTGCTGATAGTAGATGGGTTAGTCCTGTGCACTGTGTCCCTAAGAAAGGAGGAATTATTGTTGTGCCTAATGAAAATGATGAACTTATTCCTCAAAGAGTAGTTGTTGGTTATAGGATGTGCATTGATTTTCGAAAGGTTAATAAAGTTACTAAGAGAGATCATTATCCATTACCCTTTATTGACCAAATGTTAGAGAGATCAGCTAAGAAAACTCATTTTTGCTTTCTTGATGGTTATTCTAGCTTCTCACAAATTGCTGTTAAAGCGCAAGATCAGGAGAAAACAACATTTACTTGTCCTTATGGTACTTATGCTTATAGACGTATGCCCTTTGGTTTATGTAATGCTCCTGCTACTTTTCAAAGATGCATGTCTGCTATTTTTCACGGTTTTTGTGAGGAGATTGTGGAAGTATTCATGGACGATTTCTCCGTCTATGGAACTTCTTTTGATAATTGCTTGCACAACCTTGATAAAGTTTTGCAGAGATGTGAAGAAACTAACCTTGTTCTTAATGGGGAGAAATGTCACTTTATGGTTAATGAAAGAATTGTTCTTGTACATAAAATTTCTGAAAGAGGTATTGAAGTAGATAGAGCTAAAGTGGAGGCAATTGAGAAAATGCCTTGCCCCCGAGATGTTAAAGGTATTCGTAGTATTCTTGGTCATGCTGGTTTCTATAGAAGGTTTATTAAAGATTTCTCTAAAATATCAAAGCCTCTTACTAATCTTCTACAAAAAGATGTACCTTTTGTTTTTGATGATGATTGTAAGGAAGCTTTTGAAACTTTGAAAAAGGCTTTAATAAGTGCTCCTATTGTTCAACCACCTGATTGGAATTTAATATTTGAAATTATGTGTGATGCTAGTGATTTTGCCGTTGGTGCTGTTCTTGGACAGCGAATTGATAAAAAGTTGAATGTTATTCATTATGCTAGTAAGACTCTTGATTCTGCACAAAAGAATTATGCTACAACTGAAAAATAATTTCTAGCTGTTGTCTTTTGCTTGTGATAAGTTTAGACCGTATATTGTTGATTCTAAAATTATTATTCACACTGACCATGCTGCTATTAGATATCTTATGGAAAAGAAAGATGCTAAGCCTAGACTTATTAGATGGGTATTGCTTTTGCAAGAATTCGATTTGCATATTGTAGATAGGAAAGGTGCTGAAAATACTGTTGCTGATAATTTGTCTAGATTGGAAAACATTGCTTATGATCCTATTCCTGTTAATGATAGTTTTCCAAATGAACAATTGGCTGCAATAAGGGTGAGTTCACAAGATAGTCCTTGGTATGCTGATTATGCTAACTTTATTGTTTCGAAGTACTTGCCTCCAACCTTTTCAGCTCAACAAAGAAGAAAAAAAAATTATGACTTGAGGCATTATTTTTGGGATGACCCACACTTATATAAAGGAGTGGATGGTATTATGCGAAGATGTGTTCCGGAACATGAACAAAAAGAGATATTGAGAAAGTGCCATAGTAGTGCTTATGGAGGACATCACGCTGGAGATAGAACTGCACAAAAGGTTCTTCAGTCAGGTTTTTATTGTCCTACTCTCTTTAAAGATGCAAGAAGGTTTATTTTATCTTGTGATGAGTGTCAAAGAACTGGTAATGAAATGCCTATGAATTATACTCTTGTTATTGAGCCATTTGATTGTTGGGGATTTGACTTTATGGGTCCTTTTCCTCCTTCAAAGGGTTATACTCATATACTTATTGCTGTTGATTATGTTACTAAATGGGTAGAACCCATACTACAAAAAGTGCTGATGGTGAGACCTCATTAAAAATGCTTCAAGATATTAATTTCCCTAGGTTTGGTGTACCTAGATATCTTATGACTGATGGAGGTTCTCATTTTATTCATGGTGGTTTTAGAAAAGTTCTTGCTAAATATGGTGTTAATCATAGAATTGCTTCAGCCTATCATCCTTAAACTAGTGGGCAAGTGGAACTATCAAATAGAGAAATTAAATCTATCTTGCAAAAGACTGTTAATAGAACTAGGAAAAATTGGGCTAACAAATTAAATGATGCTTTATGGGCTTATAGAACTGCTTATAAAAATCCTATGGGTATGTCTCCTTATAAAATGGTCTATGGAAAAGCTTGTCACTTGCCTTTAGAATTGGAACACAAAGCTTATTGGGCAGTGAGAGAACTTAATAGAGATTTTAAACTTGCTGGTGAGAAGAGGTTACTAGACTTGAATTCTTTAGATGAATGGAGAAGTGAGGCATATGAAAATGCTAGACTCTTTAAAGAGAAAGTTAAGAAATGGCATGATAGGAGAATTATTAAGAGAGAGTTTCATGTTGGTGAGAAAGTTCTATTGTATCGTTCTCGTCTTACATTTTTTGCAGGAAAGCTACTCTCCAAATGGGAAGGACCTTATGTTATTGTAGAGGTATATCGTCCGGGTGCAATTAAAATTGCTTCACTCAAGGATGGTACTACACAAGTGGTAAATGGACAAAGACTCAAACATTATATTTCTGGAGATTCTTATAATGAAGATGTTGATATTATTCAAGTGATTACTCCGGAAGTTTTTATTAAAGAGCAATTTTCTAAGTCTGCAGAAGCTGAATTCAAAAATGCAAAGTTTTGGTAAGAAAAACCCGCGTTTTAAATTTGGAAGATACTGTATTTGTTTTTCAAAAATATGGAAAATTACGAGACGAAAACGAGTGGGAAACGGAGCACGAGGCCACATCACCACATGGTGGCGTGGGCCCCATCCTGGCCGCGCCACCACATGGTGAGCGAGCCTCGGAGCTCGTCTCCGACTAGGTTTCCTCCCGTAGCTTTCCTTTTGTTGCGTAAATTTTTGCTATATAATCTCCCAGATCCCACGAGGTATGTATATCGTGCTTTCGACGTGTTTTTGTTTCGAGCTATTTCTGTCCAGATGTCATCCCGGGGTTCCTGTTCTGAAGACTACGCGCTGCGCCGCCAACGCGAACTCCTTCAAGATCTCTGATCAAGGATCTTTCATTGGATGGGCGGAGGAGGAAAAAGTGAAGGCCAGGCGCAAGGACATGGACGAGAGCATCATGGGGGAAGTGAAGAAGATGTCATCAGCCAAAAGAGAACGAGCAGGAGCAAGGGGTAGCAAGCCCATCTTTGTGGGATCCATTAACACTCAACGTGCTTTTTCTCATAACATGTAGGGAGCAATACCACTTGTTCCAGATCTTAGCTCTTTCCCAGATGTTGAAGACGCTCTTCGGATCACTGATCAGTTTTCCGATCAGTATCGAGTCCTGAGGATGGAAGTGGACATACTTCAAGAGGAGAACAACAGGCTTCGCAAGATGCTGGAGCGTTACCTGACCCCACTCAAAGTTGTCCCACCATCACCACCGAAGGAGTAATTCATCATCGGTATTGGCATCCCCTTGGCTTGTTCCAAGCTTGGGGGAGTGCTGGGGTATCACACCATTATCTTTTACCTTTTTACCTTTTCAGTTGAGTCATATCATGAGTAGAGAAGTTATCTTATAGGATAGTATGCAATTTGGAAGTATCTCTCTTTTAGTTGGTTATCTATGTATCTCTTGGTGTGAGTTGCCGATATGGAATATTAATGAGAAGTTTTCGGCACACCTTATTTTAGTTTGCAACTTCTATTATATATGATTGATCTTGTCATTAGTATTGGTATCACTCTGGAGCATATAGTAAATCTTTTGGTTTTGGCAAACTTAGCTTTGGTCATTAGCTACAATACTTTGAGACTTAAGTGGAGAAAATAAGTACATCTAGATATATTATTCAATGATCTTTCTCACTTGTAGCTCATAAGCTTAGTATTCACAAATTAAAATTGTTTGTGCTTCCAAGGAAGATTGCATGATTGTTCTTACTACATGTATATTTGTTTGTATCCATCGACTCTTATGCTTGCTACCCAACCTTGCTAGCCAAAGCCTTGTATCGAGAGGGAATGCTTCTCATGCATCCAAACCATGAGCCAAAACCTTTGCCATCTGTGTCCACCATAACTACCTATTATGTGGTATTTTGCGCCACTCAAAGTAAATACTTCGTGTGCTATCTTTATTCAAAATTTTTATCCCTTATCTGTGTCACTGTTTATTAGCTCATGAGGAAGTATGTGAGTTACTCTATGTTTAACTTGTTAGATAGACTTTCAAATGAGCTGGCAAATGGGGTGCCCAGTCCCAAGTTTAATTGTTCAATTCTCTTCACATGGTTTTCAATGAGTTATCAAAAAGAAAAGTTCCAAAGTGTTATGATATTCAAAAATAGGCACTCCTCCAAGGTTTGAGATGGATTGGAAGGCACCCGAGGATTCGGTTAGCCATGGATTGTGTAAGCAATGGTGGGGAGGAGTGCCAAACCAATTTATAAAAAGTGTACATGTGTAAACAAAAGAGAAGAGGGATGATCTACCCTTGGGTAGAAATAACGTCCTTCAATGGGAGCCGCTCTTGAAAGTCTAGATAACATGGTAAATATAGTTTTCATTCACTATCATTCGTTGACAACGACATGCATAGCTTAAAACTTATTTCATACTCTCTATATGATTTCAAAACTTCAAAGCTCTAGCACATGTTTGTATATTTGCTTCCCTCTGCGAAGGGCCTATCTTTTACTTTCATGTTGAGTCAGTAAACCTACTTCCTTCTGTCTTAAGCAAGCATTTGAGTTGTTGTGATTCAACCATCTATACATTTGTATTATTGATCATGTCTTTATTTCTTCCTTGTTTAGCACAATGCCGTTATCTCATAGATATAATCTTGAAAGTTAGCAATTACTGTAAGAGGGCTGTTTTGAAGAGTAAGTTCAATCTGTTCATTGTTCTCAAACCAAGAACGAAGTTTGCCAACACCAATTTGATTGTCTCTATGCACCTTATTGTGATTTCCCTTTACTTGTTACAAGTTAAGTTATATGAATGGAGTTGTGATTTAACTTGTGTATTAATAGATGTGATGCTTCTTGTCCGTATATTCTTTATCGACACTTCACTCCATAAACCTGTGGTCATGTTTACTGAGTTCAACTTTCGCTTGGGGACAAGCGAGGTCTAAGCTTGGGGGGAGTTGATACGTCCATTTTGCATCACTATTTTATATCATAATTTACTATTATTCATTGATATATTTCATATTTAGAGATGATACTTATGTTATTTAATCTATTTTGCATATTTGATGATTATTGGAGGATGGATCACCGGAGTCTGAATTTTGCTGGAAAAAGCACCGTCAAGATACAATATTTGCAAAGACCAGAAGAACAAAATAAAAAGATGGAAGTTCCTATTCTTCCTGATGCCGGAGGGAGCCAAAAGGGGAGATCCAGGTGGGCCCCAAGGGGCCCATGCCATGCCCAGGCGCCCCCCCCCCTGCCGCGCGGCCACGTGGTGTGGCCACCCTGGCCCACCTCTGGCCGAGCCCTTTCGCGTACTTCTTCTCCCCGAAAACCTAAGACCCGGAGAACCATCGTGGAAACATTCCGCCGCCTCCACGAGACGGAAAACACCAGAGAGAGAAAAGCTCTTCGGTAGGGAGAAATCTGCCGGGGAAATCCCTTCCCGGAGGGGGGAAATCGTCGCCATCGTCACCGTCATCGAGCTGCACTTCATCGGGATCATTGTAAAGGTCCCCCTTTTAATATAAGGTAGCGACCTCCTGTGTATCGTGCTAGTCCCTGGATCGACTTGCTAGCACACACAGTTTAAGATGAAATACCATAACATTGTATCAAATTCATTACAAGATGATCTAGAAGTAAAAAGGTTCGATACAAGGTGCATAGCTCATGGCTAGCTCAAACCGAAATAAACACACAGCGGAAAGCAAATGGATAAAGTGAGCTCCATCTTCATCATGTGCCACAGGAAAGGCATGTTGGTTGGAGACTCGCGACCCTAACAATCCTTACTCCTCGTCAGAGGGTCCTGCAATGGTGAGTTGCAGCCCAAACTATATTGGGTCAGCACAATTGAATTGTCGTGGCAAGATGACACTATGTTGATTTATTTAGCAAGACTATATCTACATGCATATATGGCCAGGTGGAGTTTGAGGCTGATTTGCATAAAAGCCAATTTTGTCCTATCATTTATAAAACATCTTTTCATCTTAGACAAAGAGTACCACTGATAGACATCAGTGAACACCTTTAACAACAAAGAGTACCACCGATAGACATCGGTGAACAACTTTGAAAACTACTCACAACGAGCACCACCGATCGATATCAGTGAGCTCTCCCAAACCCTTGTTCACCCATCAAATTTTATTAAAGAAATTGGGATGAGGAGATCTTCAACATCTGCCCTGTCTAGTTGCTCAAATGTCCATAACCGGGGACACGGCTAAGTATACTTAGTTTTTAACTCTCGAGAGGGTGTGTACTTTCACCACAAGACCCAATCATTCCCTCCTCCATGTCACCCAATTATGAAATGGAAAAGAGAAGACCGAGACGAGACCTTTCAGAAGCAATTCCCCAAAATCCATAAAGCGGACCCATCCCCACCTATCACCCCTACATCTGCCGGTCATGCGGATCTCGGGGTCTCGCAACTTATATGGTCAAGACAGAGCCCATATGACATGTGGCTGCACTGGAAGCTACTAAACAAGGTGCGTCTACAATCTCTTTAATCCTGGGTGACTTTCCACAATTGTGCGCTTCCACAAATGGTAATTACCATAGACATGAACCATAGAAATGGACCCCCTGAGTAGCCACCCACCATGGTTCTCCAACCAGCACCCAGGTAGTTCATTAATTTTTCACTATCCAACTAATCAAAACATTTTTCATTGCTTGGCTAAGCATTCTACCAAGTTTTCTTGCTACTAAGCTCAGGGTGGGGGATAGCTACACACTAAATAGGAGCATAGCATAATATAGTAACTGCACACAAACCTAGCATGCATACTACAGAAAATACTACTATGCAATATATTAAAAATAGTAGGAGGTTTATGAGCGTCACTTGCCTTTTGAAAGTTGTCGTTTCTCACACTCTTTTCAACGAATAACGTTTCACTCTGTTCGATCTATACGAGGAAAGAGAAGCACAATAAACAAACAATTCGACCAACACATAACACATAAAAGCAAACATCACAATAATGTGTTCATCAATAGTTGTTTTATTTAGTTCATTTATTTTATAGTCAAGTCTTATCACTTAATTCAATTTACAAAAAGAATTAATGTGATAGGACTTAGGGTTTGCCATTTATGGTCAAGGGATGGTCTAATTCAAATTTGAATATTTCATATCTGAATAGGTAGAAATGGTGTTCTAAAGGTTCAATAGAACTGGTCTTGATTAAAAGATATCACATGTATTTGATCAAAAGGGTTTAATACATTTTAATATTTAAAGTCTACCATTCCAAAATATCCAACAGGTTTTAAACACATCTTTACAAGTTTATATTAAAAAAATTGGTTGAGTAGGCTTAGTTTTGTTACTTCTGGTCAAAAGAAAATACTTGTGTCATTTTTGTAAAAGAAACAATTTAACAAGGTTAAAAGAATTTAAACTATGTTAAAAACATACAAATAGGGTTTCTGATTTTTAGATGGAAATGACATTGCTAAAAATTAATTTTAACAGTGCAACATTATTAGTCAGATCCTAAGGTTTCCAAAAATATTTTATTTCCAATTTTTTAACTTATGGATTTGAACCTAGGTCAAATTTACTCAAATCTTCCATTTGAAATTTGAATGAATTTAAACTAGTCAAATTTGAAGTTGGACAGTGCTAAAAGATTCTACAGGTCAAGGGCTTTCCAATGGTATAAAGTTTATCCAATTTGGCTTTGTGGTTAAAAAGATATGATGGTTTTAATTTACAGGGACTTTTCTGCAAATCTGCTAAATTAAAACAATTCGGGTTATTCTGGAAATGTGTTGGGTGATGTGGCGGCTTGCGATTGGCTGGAACTGGAATCGTTGAGGGCCGCTGGATCTAATGGAGATGGACGCACAAGATGGAAGGATACCCCTTCGACCAAGATCTAATCTGAGCCGTCCGCAGGAGATCGAACGATCCTAAGGAGCTGGCCATTACCTGGCGGCGGGACTTCGCCGGAAAATGGTGCCGCGGCGGCGCTGGCCTCGGGCAGAGACGTTCTCCTCGCCCCGGTGCTCCTTGGGCTTGGGGAAGGAGACGGGATGGTGCGGCTCGGCACGAGACGGAAGATGGCGGCGACGGCGTCCTCGAATGATTCCCGGAGCGACGACGGTACACGAGTGGAGGCGCGATTTACTCTGGTGACCTTCGGGTTTCGGACGAAGCCGGCTACGGCTGCGGGAAAATTCGTGCGAGGGGTCAGTAGGGTGTGGAAGAACGCGGGGAAGGAGTTACGGAGGAGCTAGGGTTCCAAGAAGCGCAAACCTCGCCGGATTCCTAGAAATGGCGGCGGCGGCAGTGTCGACTCCGGCGAGCGATTCCGGCGTTCTTGGGGCGCAAATCGGAAGGGGAGGAAAAGGAAAATGGAGTTTGGGGCGCGGGGAATTTATGGAGGGAAGCGGGGTGTCGATGCGGGGCTCGGGCGGGTGAGGGGAGAGAAGACATCGTGGGCGCCGTGGGGCGGGTCGTGGCTATCGTGGGCGCGGACGGAGGTTGGGGACGACCTCGGCTGACCGGTGGGTCCCCGTGGTCAGAGACAGAGAAAGGAGAGATGGCCGGGGTGGGCTGGACTGCTGCTGCGCTGTTACACGCCGCACGCGCGGGAGGCAAGTCTTGGGCCGACCCTATTGGCTGGTTCTCTTTTTTTTTGTTCTGATTCATTTTCTTTTCCTTTTTCTTTTCTGTTTTTGGTACTTATTTTATAACCTTTGTTTTATTTATCCAAATGACATGAAACAAGTTTCCAAGAATTTGTAAAATTCATATCTATCATTTAAAACATTCAAATACATGTTTCCCAAACTTTTCAAGTGGTGACATTTTTAAATAATGTAATTTGACACATTTTGACAAATTTTAAAATAGAGTTTCAATAAGAGGATTTGTCACTTAACAAAATGTAACACCCCAACTTTCTTAGCCTTATTGTTGTCGTGATAGGATGCAACCTTTTGGGTCCAACAGAACCTTTTACCATCTCTAGTTTGTTTGCCAAACTTTTTATTGTGATGTCTTAAATATGTTTGTGTGATCTTCATGTTTGTTATAACTTAGCCAATCTAGATCAATGGATTAAGCAAACTATACATCATTTTTGACATGCAAAATAAACACTTTGATCTATGCAGTATATACTTTCAAATGATGTCCTTGAAAACATTTTTGAACCTTGTTTAAACATAAAGCCAACTAGCTTTTGAGGGTATTAAAAATCAGTAACCATTTGGTGTATTTTCATTCTTTTGAAACTTTTAAACTTCTGTTTGTAGATTATTTGAGTTGGAATGGTTGTATTTTTCAACTTGTAGCATAGCCACACCTCTGAAAACTTTTAGACAACTTGTCCTGATCAATTTAGAATTGGTTTTGTGTTTGAGCATTTTGGAATAGAAAAGAAAATGAAAACCTAATCTAACCGAAACCCCCACCCCTCTCTCTCTCTTTTGCCCAACGTTCCCTTGTCTTACTGGAGAAGGATACCATCAAGTCCACTCCCCTACCCCACATGCCATTGACTCAAGCTAGCCACCCGACCACTCCCCTCTCTCCATTTCTTCTCCTGCCCAACCAGCGCTCCCTCCCCTTCTCCCTACTGGTCGAAACACGTCGATCCCGACCAACACCCTCTCTGTCCCCCTCTCCACCGCCCTCCCGAACCAATAGGCGAAGCCCAGCTCTCACTCTCACTCACGGACCCGAGAAAAACCCTAGGTCGGAACCGAGGCCATATCTCGCGTCCGCGCCCCTCTCTGCCCATTTCTCTCTGTCGATGTGTGATTCCCACGGAACAGGGATAACCACTCTCGGGGGAGAAGTTCGTGAAGGGGACTGAACACGTTGGTCAACAACCTACGACCGGCTCGGCGACGGTGCTCGTCGAGCCTGTGGAGGAACAGCACGACAGAGATGGACTCCGGCCCGTACCCAGGTTCACGGCCCTCAGGGTGAGGTAAAACCGCTACTCCTGCTTGTCTGTATTGCTCAGAAGAGGGTGTAGTACAAAGAGCTTGCCGCGGGCCCTCGCGAGGCGGTGCGGAGCTCAGAGGGGGAAGGTTCGGGCCTTCTTCCTCCTCGGGCTCGCTGGGCTTGGCTAAGCTACCATGGGGTGTCTCTGGATGAGTGATCGGCTGATCCGCTTGCTACGGTGGTGCTCCTGCTCCTTATATAGGCGCCCCGGGCCTCATCCCTGCGTGCTGCGCAGTGGAAGGGTTCCCACATGGCGACGAAATGGTGGTGCGGGGTGCACCGCAGCTGAGTTGCCCATGGACTCGGTCCATGGTCGCAAGGCCCGCCTTTGTGGCAGGGCAGCCGCCGTCTTTGCAGAGCGGCCAGGTGGTACTGCAGAGACCGTGGGGGTGCCCACGGTGACGTTGCCGTTGGAGCGTTGCGCCGGCCACCTGCTTTATCACCAAAGAGGAAAGCCTTGGTGGCGGCGCAGGGGACACAGCGCTTTCTTGACTCCTTTTATCACCAGAACGGCAACTGCGGCGCCGTCGTCATCGCGCGCAGACGCGCGCGTCACTCTGCGGCTGCTGCAGAGGCCATGTGCGCTCTGCAGCAATTGCTTCATAGAGAAGTATCTCCACAGGGCCCTGGAGGCCTTGTGGAGGGAGTTGTGTTGACTCCCCTTCAGGGGAGGAAGCCTTGCCGGGGGGCGGCGTCAGGGGGAGCCCCTTCAGGCCCTTCGCTGCCTCCTCAAGTCCCCTCGAGAGGGCTCTCCCCTTGGGGGTCTCCCCAAGTGTTCCGCTTGGTCCTTAGTCGTTTCGTCGACATCGGCGCGTGTGAGGGCCGTGGAGAGTGGGCTCTGCACACCCTAGAATCCACTGGGCCGACAGTAGCCCCCGGGCCCACGACGGGCACGGCGAGGCCCATCGGGCCCAGACGAAGCGTCGCGGGTCCAAACCGTCCGTCCTGCCCGTGACACGCGTCACTCAGTGGTGAGTTCGCGACAACTCGGTTTCTTCGGACGGTCGTGCGTAGTGGGGGGTCCCACCACGATCATCACGACCGCGCCTTCGTAACTGCCCGACTGCGGTATAAAGCTGCGCGTCGGTCGAAATCGCAGCCATTACTCCCATTCCGCGCCTCCAAACTTCCAGCTCTCGGCCTCCTGGTGTCCGACTTCGGCGAACTCTTTTTTCCTCCGCCGAATTCCTTTCGTCTCCGGCGCTCCGCCTTAAGCATCATTCTCGACAATGGGCGGACCCAAAGGCAAGGCAGCGATGTCCACGCTCCCCTCCGATGCGCAGGGCGAAGAAACGCTTGGACCCGCCCTGATCGGGGTGCGCGTCGACGCGGCGGCGCTGGGCAAGATCCAGCACCTGGTCGCCGGGAAGACCAATGAGCACGGCGCCAGCGCCATTCAGGCCGCGAGGCACGGCCGCCTTCCGACGGGATTCTTCCCCATTTTCCTCCACACTCTCTTCGCCGGACTGGTGCCTCCGTATTCGCCTTTTCTCGAGGCCGTCCTGGAGTTCTACCAGATCCACCTTCTCCACCTTCACCCCAACGCCGTCCTCATCCTCTCCATCTTCGCCAACCTGTGCGAGGCGTATCTGGGAGTGCAGCCCTCGGTGGCCCTCTTCCGGAGCTTCTACGCGCTCCGGAACACCACGAAGGCCGAGCGGACGGGGTGTGTGTCCTTCCGCATTGCGGACGGCATGGGGGACTTATACATCCCCATGTCGTGGAGCGACGACAAACCCGGCACGGCGGTGTCGAAGAAAGTGGACGACTTCCGGCAGAAGTGGTTCCTCATCGGCGTCAAGTCGCAGAGCTCCTTTCTCGAGGTCCCGGAGGCGCCGCCCGTGAAGAACACCCATTGGGGGAAGCAGGCCTTCCAGGGCCCCAAGATCGGAGGCCTCGTGGCGCGCATGAGGACGCTTCGGGAGAACGGCCTCACCGGCCAGATGATCGCAGAGGACTTCGTGCACCGCCGCATCGCTCCTCTGCAGGCGCACAAGAAGCCGATGTGGATGTGCGCGGGTCCCTCCGACTCGATAGGACTCCACCCCTGCGACCACCTCCCCGCCGTTGTCGAGACCATCATGGGCGGCCTCTTCATCAACCCCGATGTGTTCATGGCGGTTGCGGCGGAACTGAGGCCTCTTCATCAAATAAACCTGGCCTCGCGCCTGGCGATTCTGGAGCGGATGCCCAGCTTCTCTCCACAAGGCCTGGCGGGGGAAGAGGAGGAAGATGGGCCTATGCCCGTGGCGAGGGGGCAGGATGTTGCGTATTCGCCGTACGCGTCTGACGACGAGCAGGGTGACGATGCGGCCCGGGCCGTCCCCTCTGCAGGCGGGGCGAGCTCGTCAAGGGCCTCGCCGCTTCCTGAGGAGGTCTTCGAGCTCTCCTCCAACGACGATGAGGAGGCCGAGGCGGGGCGACGGGAGCCCCGAACCAAGGCGGCCCACGACCGGCCTGCCGTGGAGCCCCCAAGCGCTTCCCTCAAGAGGAAAACCGAGGCGGCTCCTGAGGGATCCGGGGTCCGGGCCCCGCCTTCTTGGCGTTCGTCCGGCATGGCGTGGGTTGACACCCGCGCCAAGAAGACAGGGTAAGTGTTCTTGGTCTTGATTTTCTTCTTCAGCCTTTTGCTTGTTTCCTCCCCCTGACCGATTTCCTCGTCTTCTGCCAGCGACCCGGCGCCCGCAAAACGCCGTAGGCTCCGCAAGGCCGCGGACGTGAAGAGGGCCGTTCCAGAGGCAGCGGCAGAGGTCACCACAGAGGAGGCCTCGAGGCCTGCGGAGGAAACCCCCGCAGGCCCTCACGGGGACACTCCCCAGGCCGAGGTCAGCGCGCCGCCTCTGGGGAAAAACGCCCCGAGGAGCAGGTGGAGAAGGCAGCCACCCCGCCGCGCGCTGCGTTCCCGCCAGCGCGGCAGGAAGCCGCGGCGGGCGCTACCTCGGCCCCAAGCCCACCGAAGGTCGACGAGGCAGTGGGGGCTGAACCCCCACTACCCCCGCCAAGCACCACGGCGGAGGAGGAAGCGGCGTCTGCGGAGCAGGCCTTCCCTGCCCCGGGGGCCCAGGGCGAGGTGCCGCCTGAGGGGGGCAACGCCGACGCGCAGGGCGCGGGCGCCGGAGCGGGGGGCGCGCCTCCGAGCCCCCGAGCCCGCGCAGAGAATCCCCGCTCTAAGCTTGACGCGGGAGCAGGGCCCTCCGCCCCGAGCGAGGCCTCCCGGGCCCTTGTCCTTGGAAGTTGGGACTGGAGCAGGGGGCGACGCGACGTCGCCTTCTGCTTGGTGCGGGAGTCTCTGGAGGGGCTGGAGGCCCACCTTGCCCAGGAGGACGGGGAGCTCGCCCGGCAGAGAGACGAGCTCGCAGGGGCTTGGGCCGCGTTCCACGCAGCCGTGGAGTCCCGCCGACGGAGCGACCAGGCTCTGCAGGCGGAGCGCGAGGAGGCGCTGCGTTTCGCAGAGGAGGTCCGCGAGGGCGCCATGCGCGATGCCGAGGAGCTTCTGCAGCCCTTGAAGGCTGAGCGCCGGGCAGCGGCGGAAGACTTGGCCGCGGCCAGGGCGGAGCGGGAGGTTGTGGAGCGCTCCCTGGCGGCCAAGCACCACGGGCTTGTCGAGCTCGAGGCTAAGATCCTCGCCGACTCTGAGACCGTGCGGGCCGCCCTGGAGGGGGTCCGCGCGAGCTTGGACGCCAGGGGCCAGAGCCTGGGCGAGCGCGAGGAGGACGTGCGCCGCCGCGACGAACAGCTGGCGCTGAGGGAGCAGGAGCTGTCGGGGCAGCGCGCCGCCCTCGAGGCCCGCGGAGAGGACCTGGCTGCGGCTCTCGTCAGGTATGAACGCGAGGTGGCTACCCACAAGGGGCACGTGGAGCGGTTCAACAAAAGGTTCGCCGAGCAGAAGGCGTCGGCCGAGAAGGAGTTCCAGGCCCGGGAGAAGGCGTACCGCGCCGCCGTCTCCCGCGACTACGCCGACAAATTCACCAAGCAGGAGACCCGCTTCCAGAAGAGGCTTGGCGAGAGCGGCGCCCGGATCCACCAGCTCGAGAACATGAACGCTACCCTTGTCGCCAAGGTGAAGCGCGAAACGGATCGCCGCCGCGTCGCCGAGGAGGCCCGCAAGCGCACGGAGCAGGACCTCACCTCCCTCATGGCCGACATGGAGGAAATGAGCCAGTAGGTGGGTCCTGCCGTGGAGAAGGCGCGCCAAATGTCGATGTGTGATTCCCACGGAACAGGGATAACCACTCTCGGGGGAGAAGTTCGTGAAGGGGACTGAACACGTTGGTCAACCACCTACGACTGGCTCGGCGACGGTGCTCGTCGAGCCTGTGGACGAACAACACGACAGAGATGGACTCCGGCCCGTACCCAGGTTCACGGCCCTCAGGGTGAGGTAAAACCGCTACTCCTGCTTGTCTGTATTGCTCAGAAGAGGGTGTAGTACAAAGAGCTTGCCGCGGGCCCTCGCGAGGCGCTGCGGAGCTCAGAGGGGGAAGGTTCGGGCCTTCTTCCTCCTCGGGCTCGCTGGGCTTGGCTAAGCTACCATGGGGTGTCTCTGGATGAGTGATCGGCTGATCCCCTTGCTACGGTGGTGCTCCTGCTCCTTATATAGGCGCCCCGGGCCTCATCCCTGCGTGCTGCGCAGTGGAAGGGTTCCCACATGGCGACGAAATGGTGGAGCGGGGTGCACCGCAGCTGAGTTGCCCATGGACTCGGTCCATGGTCGCAAGGCCCGCCTTTGTGGCAGGGCAGCCGCCGTCTTTGCAGAGCGGCCAGGTGGTACTGCAGAGACCGTGGGGGTGCCCATGGTGACGTTGCCGTTGGAGCGTTGCGCCGGCCACCTGCTTTATCACCAAAGAGGAAAGCCTTGGTGGCGGCGCAGGGGACACAGCGCTTTGTTGACTCCTTTTATCACCAGAACGGCAACTGCGGCGCCGTCGTCATCGCGCGCAGACGCGCGCGTCACTCTGCGGCTGCTGCAGAGGCCATGTGCGCTCTGCAGCAATTGCTTCGTAGAGAAGTATCTCCACAGGGCCCTGGAGGCCTTGTGGAGGGAGTTGTGTTGACTCCCCTTCAGGGGAGGAAGCCTTGCCGGGGGGCGGCCTCAGGGGAGCCCATTCAGGCCCTTCGCTGCCTCCTCAAGTCCCCTCGAGAGGGCTCTCCCCTTGGGGGTCTCCCCAAGCGTTCCGCTTGGTCCTTAGTCGTTTCGTTGACATCGGCGCGTGTGAGGGCCGTGGAGAGTGGGCTCTGCACACCCTAGAATCCACTGGGCCGACAGTAGCGCCCGGGCCCACGACGGGCACGGCGAGGCCCATCGGGCCCAGACGAAGCGTCGCGGGTCCAAACCGTCCGGCCTGCCCGTGACACGCGTCACTCAGTGGTGAGTTCACGACGACTCGGTTTCTTCGGACGGTCGTGCGTAGTGGGGGGTCCCACCACGATCATCACGACCGCGCCTTGGTAACCGCCCGACTGCGGTATAAAGCTGCGCGTCGGTCGAAATCGCAGCCATTACTCCCATTCCGCGCCTCCAAACTTCCAGCTCTCGACCTCCTGGTGTCCGATTTCGGCGAACTCTTTTTTCCTCTGGCGAATTCCTTTCTTCTCCGGCGCTCCGCCTTAAGCATCCTCCTCGACAATGGGCGGACCCAAAGGCAAGGCAGCGATGTCCACACACCCCTCCGATGCGCTGGGCGAAGAAACGCTTGGACCTGCCCTGATCGGGGTGCGCGTCGACCCGGCGGCGCTGGGCAAGATCCAACACCTGGTCGCCGGGAAGACCAGTGAGCACGGCGCCAGCGCCATTCAGGCCGCGAGGCACGGCCGCCTTCCGACGGGATTCTTCCCCATTTTCCTCCACACTCTCTTCGCCGGACTGGTGCCTCCGTATTCGCCTTTTCTCGAGGCCGTACTGGAGTTCTACCAGATCCACCTTCTCCACCTTCACCCCAATGCCGTCCTCATCCTCTCCATCTTCGCCTACCTGTGCGAGGCGTATCTGGGGGTGCAGCCCTCGGTGGCCCTCTTCCGGAGCTTCTACGCGCTCCGGAACACTACGAAGGCCGAGCGGACGGGGTGTGTGTCCTTCCGCATTGCGGACGGCATGGGGGACGTCTACTTCCCCATGTCGTGGAGCGACGACAAACCCGTCACGGCGGTGTCGAAGAAAGTGGACGACTTCCGGCAGAAGTGGTTCCTCATCGGCGTCAAGTCGCAGAGCTCCTTCCTTGACGTCCCAGATGCGCCGCCCGTGAAGAGCACCCACTGGGGCAAGCAGGCCCTCAGGGGCCCGCAGGTGGCCGGCCTCGTGGGCCGCTTGAGGACGCTCCGGGAGAACGGCTCACGGGGCAAATGGTTGCGGAAGAGTTCGTGAGGCGCCGCATCGCTCCCCTTCAGGCGCACAAGAAGGCGATGTGGGCGTACTCGGGGCTCATGGACCCGATGCGGCTCCACCCCTACGACCATCGCCCCGCCGTCGTCGCCACAATCATGGGCGGCCTCTTCGTCAACCCAGACGTGCCCGCGGCGGTCTCCACGGCGATAAGGCCCCTGTACCAGGTCCCGGACTAGCGCCAGGCTATCCTGGAGCTGATGCCCACATTCACCGCGCTGGGCCTGGCGGGGGAGGAGGAAGAGGATGGGCCCCTGCCCATGGCGAAGGATGGGGACGCCGCCGAGTCTCCGTACGCGTCAGACGCGGAGCATGGCGACGCGGAGTAGGGCGACGCGGAGGCGGAGGCGATGTCCTCCGCAGGCGCGGGAAGTTCGTCCAGAGCCGCGCCCCCCGCGGGGGAGGTCTACGAGCTCTCGTCCAGCAACGGAGAGGAGGCCGAGGCTGGCCGCCAAGAGCCACGGACCAAGGCGGCCCATGACAGGCCTGCCGGGGAGCCCCCGAGCGCTCCCCTCAAGAGGAAGGCTGAGACGGCTCCTGAGGGGTCAGGAGCTCGGACCGCGCCCTCGTGGCGCGCGTCAGGTATGGCGTGGGTTGACACCCGCGCTAAGAAGTCCAGGTAACTGCTCTTGAGTTCTGCCTTTTCCCTTCAATCTTCTGCTTGTCTCCTCCCCTGATCGATTTTCTTTGCCTTCTGCCAGCGACCCAGCGCCTGCGAAGCGCCGAAGGCTCCGCAAGGCCGCGGACGTGAAGAGAGCCGCTCCTAAGGCCGTGCCTGAGGCTACGGCGGACGAGACCGCGGCTGGGGAGGTCTTTCGGCCTGAGGAGGAGACTCCTACGGGCCCTCAGGAGGAGATGCCCCAGACGGGGGCACACGTGCTGCCCCCGGAGGAGGAGCGCGTGGAGGAGCATATGGAGAGGGCACTTACTCCGCCCCGCGCAGACACCCCTCCAGCACAACCTGAAGCTGCGGCTGGCGCCCCGCCAGCTCCGAGCCCTCCCAAGGCCAGCAGGGAGAATCTTCCCCCCTCCCCTCCAAGCACTACAGCGGAGGAGGAGGCAGCGGCGACTGGGCAGACCTTCCCTGCCCCGGAAGCGAGCAAGGAAGTGCCGCTCGAGCGAGACGATACCGGGGCGCGGCAGGCAGGCGCTGGGGAGGAGGACCTGCCTCCAAGCCCTCAGGCCCATGCGGAGGCTACCTTCATCAGGCTCGACGCGGGCGCAGGGCCTTCCGTGCCACGCAGGCCCTCGCAGGCCCTCGCCCTCGGCAGCTGGGACTGGAGCCGAGGGCGCCGAGACGTTGCCTTCCGCCTGGTGCGGGATTCCCTGGAGGGGCCGGAGGCCCATCTCGCCCTGGAGGACTAGGAGCTTGTCCGGCAGCGGGACGAGCTCGCGAGGGCTTGGGCCGCTTTTCACGCGGCTGTGGAGCCTCGCTGGCAGAGCGACTTGGCCCTGCAGGAGGAGCGCGAGGAGGCGATACGCTTCGCCGAGGAGGTCCGCGAGGGCGCCATGCGCGACACCGAGGAGCTTCTGCAGCCCTTGAAGGCCGAGCGCCGGGCCGCGGCTGAGGACTTGTCCGCGGCCAGGGCAGAGCGGGAGGCCGTGGAGCACTCCCTGGCAGCCAAGCACAGCGAGCTCGTCGCGCTCGAGACGAAGATTCTCGCCGACTCTGAGACGGTGCGGTCTGCGCTGGACGAGGTCCGCACGAACTTGGAGGCCAGAGGGCGAGCTCTGGGCGAGCGCGAGGAGGACGTGCGCCGCCGCGACGAGCAGCTGGCGCTGAGGGAGCAGGAGCTGTCGGGGCAGCGCACTGCCCTCGAGGCCCGCGAGGATAGCCTGACAGCGGCGCTCAGCAAGCTTGAGCGCAAAGTGGCCGCCCACAAGGGGAGCGTGGAGCGTGCCAACGCGCGGCTAGCGGAACGAAAGGAGGAGGCCATGAAGAAACTCCAGGAGAAGGAGAAGGAGCTCCGCGCCGCTGTCTCCAAGGATTACAAGGACAAGTTCTCCAAGCAGGAGGAGCGCTTCAAGAAGAGGCGCGACGAGGATGCCGCCCGCATCCACAAGTTGGAGAAGGCGAACTCCACCCTGAGGGCCCGCCTTGGGCGCGAGGTGGACCGTCGCCGCGCTGCTGAAGAGGCGCGCGATTGCACGGCGCAGGATCTCACCTCCCTCATGGCGGACATGGAGGAGATGAACCAGCAGGTGGGTCCTGCCGTGGAGAAAGCGGTGGAAGCGGTCGAGAGCGCCAAGGCGGCGCAGGTGCTGTCACAGCAGCGGGAGCGTATGTTCCTGGCCCTGGCGGGCCGGGGCCGCGAGCTCGCTGCGAAGTTGGGAGCAGAAGCGCCGTCCGTCCCAGCTCAAGGCCATTCCGACGCCGCCACCTACCTCCTATACTTCGAGCAGCTCTTCACGGTGCTCGAGGGCCCCGCCGCGGAGCTCCGGGACATCGTCGAGGAGGAGTGCCGCCAGCTCCTGGCGGTGGCGGTGGACCGCATCTTCTCCAACCTCGTGCACCTCCAGCCCGGGTTCGACCTCGCCACGGTGACCGAACCCCTCGAGGGGGAGGAAAGGTGGAAGGCCTCCAACTCCGTCCGCGACCAGGTGGACGACTTCTGCAGCCGCTTCAAGCGGGCCGCGGCGGAGGATGAGGACGACGACGAGGAGAGCGGGCCTGAAGGGGAAGAATCCGGCCAGGACGACGGCGAGGCCTCCGCTTAACTTCCTCCTGAGATCCTCTCCTGCCACGTAGTGCGCTTGTAGCGCTGTAGGGGCATTTGCTTTAAAGACTTTCGTTTAGTAGTTTGTAATATACTTCTTATTTTTTAACAAGTGCTGCCAAGTCTGTGTGTGCTCCCCTCGAGGGGCCTTTGCTTCAATTCCATGTCTTTTTTACTCTGCGTCGCTGGACCCTTCTCTTCGCACTATGACTCCGCCGCTGCGGTATGCTCGAGCAATGACTCGGCAAGGCCGGGGGGAGTTTAAGGCTTAGAGAGGTAAGAGCCCTCGAGTCGCGATGCTAAGGGCCCCCCCTTTGACGCGCAAGCAGCCCATGGAGAGTGAGGGAAAGGACCACTCGAGGGACGCAGAGTGCTCGTGAGAGAGAGATGCGAGGGTTCTCTTGATGTGAACAAGGAACTTAGCTTCGTGAGGCTTTTCGCCCTGCGTGGGACTCCTCTGGCGATGCTCTTCCCTTCAGGGGCCGAGTTTTTCCTCCACAGGCCTAGAGAGACTTTCGTTCCCTGTGGATGTTAGAGAGGCGAACCAATCGCTAGAGCCTAGTAGTAAGGACTTATGCGCGCTTATAGGTTTCCTCATGGGTGCCTCGCGAGTAGAGAGAGTACCAAGGTCCTTTGGAGAGGTGGCGTGTATCCGGAAGCATGCCCTTTAGCCAGAGCTCAGGGTTCCTTGGATTTTGCAGTGCTGCTGGGGTGCTCTTGGGCATAGGCACCATATTCAGCCCCCGCTCTCGAGGTGCGCATGGGAAGAATATAAGCGCACATTTTGAAAGTAAAGGATGAAAGTAAAACTTGCCATCGAAATATTACATAGCGGCGCCGTGGCGCAAAGTTCACTAGGAACGAAAATGGCGCCTGAGCGCAAAGTTCACTTGGAACGAAAACGGCGCCTGAGCGCAAAGTTCACTTGGAACGAAAACGGCGCCTGAGCGCAAAGTTCACTTGGAACGAAAACGGCGCCTGAGCGCAAAGTTCACTTGGAACGAGAATCGGTTCATTACACTTGGGTTTGCCAAGCTAACGTTCCTTCCATGTCGAGGCATGGGGACCACCCATTAGTGGCAGAGGTTCACTGCGGCCAGCGGTGGCTCATTAGCAGGAGAGCTCAGATGGCTGAGCCTCGGGAGAAGCTTTGAGAAGCTTGGAGGTGAAGCCGTGAGCTTCCCTCTAGAGACAAAAAATGCCTGGCGTGACTATGATCACGGGTAGAACTTGCGCAGATGCGCGATGTTCCACGGGTTCTTGACGGGGATGCCGTTTTCGGTCTCGAGGCGTACTGCGCCAGGCCTGGCGATGTGGGAGACCCTGTAGGGGCCTTCCCACATCGGCGAGAGCTTGTGGAGACCTTCCCTGGAGAGGATTCGCCTGAGGACGAGGTCACCCGCCTCAAGGGTGCGCGAGCGCACATGGCGGCTGTGGTAGCGTCGCAGATCTTGCTGGTACTTCGCCGCTCTGAGGGCGGCGTGGCGGCGCAGTCCATCGAGGAACAGTAGGTCGTCGTTGTGGAGGCCCTCTTGGGTGTCCTCGTTGAAGGCAAGGACCCGTGGGGATCCATGCTTGATTTCCGCGGGGAGGACAGCTTCAGCTCCGTAGACAAGGGCGAACGCCGTTTCGGCTGTAGGCCTTGAAGCGGTTGTGCGCATGGACCAGAGCACAGATGGGAGCTCATCGATCCAGCCCTTGCCGTGCCCTTTGAGGACGTTGAAGCTTCTGGTCTGGAGGCCCTTGAGGACCTCTGCGTTTGCTCGCTCGGCTTGACCATTGCTGCGTGGGAGAGTGCGCGCTCGTACGTGCCCTTGAAGTTGGCGACGAACTGCTTGCAGAGCTCCTCCCAGGAGTCAATGGAGTCCTTAGGCAGGTTGAGGAGCCAGGACAGCGCGGTGTCCCTGAGCGCGTGGGAGAACCAGTTTGCCATGACCTTGTCGTCTCCTCCTGCAGCCTGGATGGAGGTGGTGTAGAGCTGCAGGAACTCGAGAGGGTTGGTCGACCCGTCGAAGCCCTTGGGGAGGGCCGGCCTGAACTTCTGCGGCCAGACCACGCGGCGTAGAGCGTGGGTGAAGGCCATGCAGCCAGAGGTGTATGTGGCGATTCCTCCCTGGAGAACCCTGCGGTTCTGCTGCCCTACCTGGCCGAGCTCCTCAACGAGGCGATTCTGGAGGTCCCTGCGGCTCTCCATGCCCACCCGCGCGTCAGGCGCAGTGCGCTGCACGATCTGGCAGTCGTGCGGTGAGGAGGCGTGAGAGGGAGCCCTCTGCGCTGCGGCCGGAGGCGGTCCTGGCGGCGGCGGAGGCGCATCTGGTGCAGCCGTTCCCGCGCGGCCGGAGTGCTGGACCATGGAGCGCGACGGGGCGGGGCGCGTGGTGGCGACGTCGACGAGGTGGTGGAGGCGGTCCAACCACTGGTCGTGGGCCTCAGCGCTAGGCCGGTAGCGTAGGAGCTCCTGGGCCATGAGGAGCGCGGTGTGCGGCGTGGGCTCTGGGCGTCCCTGAGAGGACGCGCCTTGGCGCCGCGACGGATGCGAAGACTCGGCATCGTCGTTGCGCTCCGGGGGGCCATTCCCGTCGTCGCGGTGGCCGCTGTCATTGTACTCTTCGCTCTCAGGCTCCTCCACATGCGGGCCGGTGTTGGCGCGCTCGGCAGCGCGAGGGCGGCCGCGGCGGCCACGGGTGGGAGCTGTGCCGGGCTCGGTGTGAGCCCTGTCAGCTGCGCGCCTGTTTGCGCGCGTCGTGCGGGTGTCCGTCATGGCGGAAAGCCGGCTGGAGGTTGAAGACGCGCCTCAGCCCCCTACCTGGCGCGCCAAATGTCGATGTGTGATTCCCACGGAATAGGGATAACCACTCTCGGGGGAGAAGTTCGTGAAGTGGACTGAACACGTTGGTCAACAACCTACGACCGGCTCGGCGACGGTGCTCGTCGAGCCTGTGGAGGAACAGCACGACAGAGATGGACTCCGGCCCATACCCAGGTTCACGGCCCTCAGGGTGAGGTAAAACCGCTACTCCTGCTTGTCTGTATTGCTCAGAAGAGGATGTAGTACAAAGAGCTTGCCGCAGGCCCTCGCGAGGCGGTGCGGAGCTCAGAGGGGGAAGGTTCGGGCCTTCTTCCTCCTCGGGCTCGCTGGGCTTGGCTAAGCTACCATGGGGTGTCTCTGGATGAGTGATCGGCTGATCCCCTGCTACGGTGGTGCTCCAGCTCCTTATATAGGCGCCCCGGGCCTCATCCCTGCGTGCTACGCAGTGGAAGGGTTCCCACATGGCGACGAAATGGTGGAGCGGGGTGCACCGCAGCTGAGTTGCCCATGGACTCGGTCCATGGTCGCAAGGCCCGCCTTTGTGGCAGGGCAGCCGCCGTCTTTGCAGAGCGGCCAGGTGGTACTGCAGAGACCGTGGGGGTGGCCACGGTGACGTTGCCGTTGGAGCGTTGCGCCGGCCACCTGCTTTATCACCAAAGAGGAAAGCCTTGGTGGCGGCGTAGGGGACACAGCGCTTTGTTGACTACTTTTATCACCAGAACGGCAACTGCGGCGCCGTCGTCATCGCGCGCAGACGCGCGCGTCACTCTGCGGCTGCTGCAGAGGCCATGTGCGCTCTGCAGCAATTGCTTCGTAGAGAAGTATCTCCACAGGGCCCTGGAGGCCTTGTGGAGGGAGTTGTGTTGACTCCCCTTCAGGGGAGGAAGCCTTGCCGGGGGGCGGCCTCAGGGGGAGCCCCTTCAGGCCCTTCGCTGCCTCCTCAAGTCCCCTCGAGAGGGCTCTCCCCTTGGGGGTCTCCCCAAGCGTTCCGCTTGGTCCTTAGTCGTTTCGTCGACATCGGCGCGTGTGAGGGCCGTGGAGAGTGGGCTCTGCACACCCTAGAATCCACTGGGCCGACACTCTCCGTCCCAAACGCTCACACACCTCCCACTCCTCCCCCCCCCCCCCCCCCAAGCCAGAACCCAAGCTCTAGCTCTCGTTTGCCCAGAAGACGAAGAAAACGACGCCGGTGTCCGTCTGCAGGAAACGGCCGAAGCCATCGTTTCTCTCCGTCTTTCTCCACCATTTTTGGCTTCCCGAGCGTGTCTCGTCGAGAGCTATCTCACCCTGCCCTCCATTTCGTGTTTAGGTGACCGAGACCGTCGCTTTCGTCCTCGACCCGAGAAGGAGACCTCCGTCGCCGCCATGGTTCCCGACGACGCATGCAGGATCTGAGGACTTCCCTGAGCTCGCCATCGCCTTCTCCTTCGACCCCTGCCCCTAACCTGGCCGCGCAAGGCCCCTGCTGAGCGCGCCCTCGCCACCATTCTTCTCTCTCTCTTTGTCTCGTTCCGGCGACGTCGTGAAGATGACGACGACTGGGGGCCGTAGATCTCAAGATCTACGACCACGCTTGAAACCCATCGGCGTTGACCGTTTTCCGCGGTTAGCGCGCGCTGCACCGAGTTGGGCTGGCCCGGCCTCGTTGCAGCCCAGATCCGGTCTGGCCTCGGCCAGATCCGGCCCTTTTGCAGCTCGCCGACGTTTTTATTTCATAGATTTAGTCTTTTTCAGTTTCTGTTAATTATGTGTATTTAAGTTAATTCTTTTATGCTAGATCTGTTTGTGAAAATGTCTTAGGGTTATTTTTGTGGAGTAGCCACGAGTTTTCTTTAACATGCAGCACTGGTTTGACACAAAAATAATTTATAGGTTGTGTTGTGCTTAAATAATGGTAGAATGTGTTCATTTCATTAAAACAAGGATATAATTAGCTAGGGTTGCCCAAATTAGGTGAATCAAATTTCTACTAGTAGATAACAGCAATGCCCACCCATAGAAATTGGTCTTGCATGCAGGAGCTTATTAAAACAGAAACTATGTTCATTTTAGTTTTGAGTAGAGTAGCATTTGTAGGATTTTTATTTTCTGTTTTGTAACTCATTTTGATGCAAATCCAATTTTCCTAGGTTCCAGTAGCTACTAGGCATGTTGTGGTAGAAGGATTTATTTTTCTGAGCATTATTTTGCTAGTTATGCATTTTTCTCCTAAATCAGCCAAATTGCTAATTTAAAATAACCTTAAGTTTATTTACTGTTTTTAGTTTGTGTGCATTGTGTGTATGACATAATCCATTTAAACTCCAGAACCTTAACTAAACCATGTAATTTTAATTTGGAACTTTTATTCGTGTTATAATGTCTTGCTTGATTATATTTAGCATAATGCACTTGATACCCTAAAAATGTCACCTAGTATTTTTTTATATATACTTTGTGTGTGTTTGTGCGATTTTGCTAAATGTTTGTCCAGTAGACGTTCTGGTTGTAAAATGCTTGCTGCTTTCTTGTTAGTTTTAAATTGTTGTCAACACGCATTTTAGGTTTTACGCTAGTTCCGTTTATTTTTCATGTTACGATAGAACCACAAGCAGAGGAGGAGCAGTACGAGGTAGCTGAGCACAACTACGAGGAAGAGCAAGACCAGGGACAGTACGCTGAGCAAGGCAAGCCACCTCACCTCTATAATGAATCCCATTATTTTATTCAAGCATGTTTTCTTTTCAAAATAAAATAATGCATGTTTTACTTCTTTTGTGGTACTTTGCCACCCAAAAACTATTTTACAAAATATTGTTTGGCCAAAGTTATATACTAAATTATAATAGGTGTTATGAAAATAAGTATTCACTTTAGGAGCCTTGTTGTTGAAGGCTCTATAAAGGAAATCATATTTTATCGAGTAGTATATCTTTGAATTCTTCCCTCAAAATCTTAGGATGGGAGCCTGGTTTTGAGAAAATGCTTTCGGAAGAAAAGCCCGAGTTGCTGGGAGCAATCGGCGAGCAAGTGTTTTATAAAACCCGAGTTGCTGGAAGCAATTGGAGATGTTTGCGAAAACCCGAGCTGTTGGGAACAGTCAGAGGTGGAAATGTTTTTGAAAAACAAAGTACAGCCCTAGCAGCCGCCCGAACAATTAACCCGTGCAACCACATTACCTGATATGGGTAGGGCTTAGCCGGAAGCTTGTCTGTTTTAGTATTGGGGCTTTCATGCTTTCTATGGGGGCTGGGCCCCTGAAGCCGGGTTGTCATCTGGACGAGGCAATACACATGCGGGACTCGCGCCGGAACGATTACGGCGGGTCTCCTCACGTGGCGGTGTGGCATCCTAAGAGAGAGACCAGGGGTCTAGTGGAGCACACGGTGCCGGGGAGAACAAACCTACCGGGAGGCCCCGATACTAGGGTGGTCATAGTGGAAAGCTTTGATCTGGTTATTCGGACCCCCGCATACTGTCGTATGACGGGCCGCGGCAGACACGGCGGAATTGACCGTTTGGTGTGGGTAAAGTGCACCCCCTATGCAAAGTGTAAATTCAATTCGAATAGCCGTGTCCGCGGTCAAAGGAAGGTTGGAAAGGCCACTGATCTATGCGTATGGATAATTTCTTGTTTTCAAAAGAAAGATGTTTTCGGAGGAAACAAGGAGGTACCTGGGAGGTACGGAATTGGGAGAAGATGGTTGGTCTCGGGGAGACAATCAGTCGGTTCTCAGGGAAAGAAAAAGGGGTATCCCCATCCTAGTGTTGTTGAAAAGTATTAAAAAAGAGTTCTCAAAGTGTGGAAATAGTACATGCTATTTCTACAAGAGAGATTTCTATCTCTAAAAGTTTTCTTCAACAAAGATACAGAGATTCCGTAATCTCTATATCGAAAGCATCTTTGCGAAAACTAAACCCTATAGTTGTAAATAGCAGCTATCCTAGTTTTTCGAAAATTCTTTTAATGCATTACCATGAAAACTTAAGCCTTGAGGTGGTATTGCGAGTACGTAATTGTACTCATATGGCTGTGTCCCTGGATATTCAAACGTCCAGATTACAACGAGGAGGCCTTCGCCGAAGAGGTGGAGTATGGCGCCGACTATGATGCCTAGCTGTCACCGGTCAACTGCACTTGTGGGATGGCGTCTGTTGGTGACGAGTGCTGACGCTAGCCACGAGCTTCCGCTGTATCGTAGTTAATTCCGTCCTGCGCGACGATGAACTCCATACTTGGTCATGTGACCACTCTGTGTTGTGAGACTTTTATTCGTACGACTTGAATGATGTAAGACTTTGATACCTTGTTGGTTATGTGATTGCGATGCATTGATCTCTGGGATCGTGATCTATTACATAACGTGGGCATCTCAGATTTCGGTCTGAGGGGTCCTTACACAAAATCAAAAGAATATCACAATACATATGTTTAAAATAATCATTTCAAATCTATTTTCAAAATCAAATACTTAGATCAAGTTTATATTTTAAAAAATAGGAAAATGTTCCAAATAGTTTTGTGATTATAAATATTGACCTAGGGTTTATTTAAGAACTCAAATGCAAGGATTTTGAATTATATTTTAGAAATATGCATAATTTAAATAACTTGAAATACTTTGCAATATGGTTTTAGGGTTTAATGAATATTTAGAATATTTATTTGTAGCTCAACACTCAAGTTTGAAAATAAAGTTTACTTGATTGAATTAATATCATAATACTTTTGAATAAATCATAATAAATCCTTTTTAGTTGTCCTTTTTGGATATTGATGATTTTATTTTAATATGAAATAAAAGTTTTAAATTTTAGTGATTTTTAAACATTCCAAAATTTTGGGATGTTACAGACTACCACCCTTAAAAGGAATCTCGTCCCGAGATTCGAGGAGGCTAGAAAGAAATATATGTTTGGATATCTGGGGTTAGGACAATTGGGTGGGCTACCACCCTTAAAAGAAAATTTTAATGGGTAGTCTGAACTTTCTTGCTTCAAAAAGGTCATATATGGGTTCATCAATCCTTGTTAGGTAAACTTGAGTTGTTGGATGATGCTTCATTGTTCCTTATTCCACCAGGCTTGTACTAGCACCTTACCATGATTGAACCGATTGATACAGGGTACCACATCTTGGGTTTGTAATTATCTACTCTTCACTTCCAATAGGTAGGTGTTTCTCATATAGCTTGTAGTTTTCCTCAAGATGGTTTGCGTAAAACTTTGCTTCACGGCAGAGCCGTGAACAACCGTAAGAAGTTTGCTGACTATCTTTTGACTCAGAAGGGTCACTCCTTGGGCCTATATGAAGACCAAGATGAGAGGTTTTCACGACATCATCTCATTATTCCATTTGATGTCCTTGACAGGCTTCCAACTCGTAGTTGACTTTCTTCAGTGCAAACACCAAACTATTTCTAACGATACTCTCATGGTAGGCAAAAGCTCTCATTCCAGGGTACCTCCCAAAAGTTGTTTTCTTATATCCTCACCGTATAAATATTACGCTTTCGGCAACACTTGCCTCACATGGGGTTATAATCTTACAATTATGGGGTTCAGGCCTTAAAAACGTCGCCACTCGACTAGGATTCAAGGTACACATAATTCATCAATCTAACATAGTGAGTGTGAATAATAGGAGTAGTAGGAAAGGTGATCAGTCCATCCCGCACCCATATCATTTTCCCACATGTAAATAGGTGAATTACGCAAGCTAACACTTGGTCATCCTCACTTGTCTTAAAACGTAGATAGCTTACATGGGCACGAACTAAGGTTCGAAACTCCCACTTATTCTATCCGTAAGACAAACCCTACTAATCTATCAACCCTCAAACTATTGGGATAGCGTAAACGCATAAACAAATCTAACCGGAAATTTTGCAAAAACTTCATTGATCCTTCTCCTGGTTTATAGCTTTTCCATAACTTCTACTAGCATCAAAATGTCATGTGGATAAAAGAATTGTTTAGGAACTTACTTTTCACTGCTCGACCCATTGAGTAACTTAATATTCCTCTTCTCGGGGCAGCCACTGGCATAATGCCTTGTATCCTTGCATTTGTAGCATATCACATGACTGATGTCTTTCTTGTGGGAGTTGTCGGGGCATTCCTTAAATTTCTTCCCTTGGCAGTTTTGATGTTTCTTCTCTGGACATTTATCGGCCCAGTGTCCCTTGTACTTACATTCTGAGCAAGTGACTTGGCAAAAGTCTCTTTTTGTGCAAACGTTATTGTGACTATTCTTGGATTTCCTCTCTAGACAATCACTGACGTAATGTCCTTCCTTTTTGCACCCGAAGCAAATGATCTGGCTCAGGTTTCTCTTCTTCTTAGGTCTTTCAAAGGCTAATAGAGCTTCTGTATCCTGCTTGTCGTATTGTATCACTATGGATGATGATCTTGTTCGCTTGATGGGGCAATCTCGAGAAAGATGTCCTTCTTCTTCACATGAGTAGCAACATTTGGTGATGCCTTTGGGTGTGTTAGGTTGTGTCTTGATTCCGGCCTTATTCACCATCTTGGTATGATCCATAACTCTTTTCTGCAATTGATCTGGTTCAATCGCATTGAAAATTTTCTTCTCTAGGCAGTAACATGAATAATGTCCCAGTCCTTCGCATTTGTGGCAATCTACTTGACTAACATCTCGCATGCGTTTACCCTTCTTTTCTTGTTCCTCAGACATAATCTTCAAAGTCTCGTGCATTCCCTCTTTGACTTGTCGACTAACTTGTTGCACTATGGGATAGAGTTGACACTTAGCTGGAACATGGGTGTCTCCACACAAAAAGTAGGTAACTTCAGTGGTGGGGTATTCCTCAGCTGAACTGGTTGCATCACAATGAGGCCACTCATCTTGACATTCTTTGGAAATGTGTCCAATTTCCCCACATGTTTTGCAAGCTCTCGGTGTTTTCACCATCTCCTTTTGGATCTCCTGCTTGTCATAGTTTATTTCTAGTTGATTGTTTTCATTGGCGTTCATATTCTGATACATCATCTGTACTATTTGAGTTTGGCCATACAACAGTTGCTGCCATCCAGGGGGTAACTCCTTATTGGGGTTGTTGACTTGATTCTCGGCCATCAGTTGCATCAACTTAACCTGGGTCTCTAGTAGTAATTGCATTGTACTTGGTATCTCATTGTTATTGGAACTTTGAAGAAGCATCTGGTTGGTTTTAGCAGAGATGAGTAGAGATAGAAAGGTACTAAGGGAGGATCCTATCAAACACCACACATCAAGGCAATTCATCTCTACAAACAATATCTAACAAACATCAAGCAACATGGTTCGAACACAAACAAACAATCTAGTATTGGCATACAACTTAACTTGGTATGATCAATACACTAACACAATATCGTAGTTCTAATTAAGTGGTGGTCTCATCTAATGAAACAAAGTGATGCACTTCCTTCTCTTCTTATCCTTCCCGGACATGATCAGCTGATTCTTCAGATATCAACACTTTTACTTCATTGATGCAATCTGGGCATCTTTGGCATGCATCTGATCGCATAGTTCCAAGGCCATATTCACCATGCCAGTTCTCATCTGGCTCACAGTGGTCTTCAAGCCGTTGGTCTTATCTATCTCTTTTTTAAGTTCTTCAAGTTCTTTTTCCACATCTTTAAGGTATCCTTTAGTGTTGTGCATTCTAAACCTAATTATTGTTGAAAGTTCCTCAATGGCCTTCCAAGCTGCTCTTCGTGCTGCATCAAAGAATGATGTTTCAAGTACTCTATTGGTGAACATCCATCGTCCTGTTGTCTTGTGGTTGTCTTCTTTATTCTGATATAAGTTTATTTGTACCCACCAGTATTCTTGATCTTCATCCATTACAGGGAATCCTTTGTAAACTGCTTCTCCATTAAATCCCATGGTCTGCATGCTCTCCTTAAGTACTCTTGGGAACTCAGTTTCACATTCCAAAGTCATGGTAAACACTGGTCCCTTCTTGAGTGAGTCAATGAGGCTGGACATCTATAAACAAGAGAAGACATTTAGAAGGATGTGTAATAGATTAGAGTACGAGAAAAGATGAAATGTAAAATTTCCTTTTTATATAGGAATAAAATATATTTTTGTATTCCTAAGGTCTTTTCCTATTTCTATTCCAAACCTAGGGTCACGAACCTACAGGCAACACAGTGCTCTGATATCATCTGTAAAGGGCCCCCTTTTAATATAAGGTAGCGACCTCCTGTGTATCGTGCTAGTCCCTGGATCGACTTGCTAGTACACACAGTTTAAGATGAAATACCATAACATTGTATCAAATTCATTACACGATGATCCAGAAGTAAAAAAGGTTCGAAACAAGGTGCATAGCTCGTGGCTAGCTCAAACCGAAATAAACACACAGCGGAAAGCAAATGGATAAAGTGAGCTCCATCTTCATCATGTGCCACAGGCAAGGCATGTTGGTTGGAGACTCGCGACCCTAACAATCCTTACTCCTCGTTAGAGGGTGCTGCAATGGTGAGTTGTAGCCCAAACTATATTGAATCAGCACAATTGAATTGTTGTGGCAAGATGACACTATGTTGATTTATTTAGCAAGACTATATCTACATGCATATATGGCCAGGTGGAGTTTGAGGCTGATTTGCATAAAAGCCAATTTTGTCCTATCATTTATAAAACATCTTTTCATCTTAGACAAAGAGTACCACTGATAGACATCAGTGAACACCTTTGACTACAAAGAGTGCCACCGATGGACATCGGTGAACAACTTTGAAAACTACTCACAACGAGCACCACCAATAGATATCAGTGAGCTCTCCCAAACCCTTGTTCACCCATCAAATTTTATTAAATAAATTGGGATGAGGAGATCTTCAACATTTGCCCTGTCTAGTTGCTCAAATGTCCATAATCGGGGACACGGCTAAGTATACTTAGTTTTTAACTCTCAAGAGCGTGTGCACTTTCACCACAAGACCCGATCATTCCCTCCTCCATGTCACCCAATTATGAAATGGAAAAGAGAAGACCGAGACGAGACCTTTCAGAAGCAATTCCCCAAAATCCATAAAGCGGACCCATCCCCACCTATCACCCCTACATCTGCCGGTCATGCGGATCTCGGGGTCTCGCAACTTATATGGTCAAGACAGAGCCCATATGACATGTGGCTGCACTAGAAGCTACTAAACAAGGTGCGTCTACAATCTCTTTAATCCTGGGTGACTTTCCACAATTGTGCGCTTCCACCAAGGGTAATTACCATAGACATGAACCATAGAAATGGATCCCCTAAGTAGCCACCCACCATGGTTCTCCAACCAGCACCCAGGTAGTTCATTAATTAACTTCATTAATTTTTCACTATCCAACTAATCAAAACATTTTTCATTGGTTGGCTAAGCATTCTACCAAGTTTTCTTGCTACTAAGCTCAGGGTGGGGGATAGCTACACACTAAATAGGAGCATAGCATAATATAGTAACTACACACAAACCTAGCATGCATACTACAGAAAATACTACTATGCAATATATTAAAAATAGTAGGAGGTTTATGAGCGTCACTTGCCTTTTGAAAGTTGTCGTTTCTCACACTCTTTTCAACGAATAACGTTTCACTCTATTCGATCTATACGAGGAAAGAGAAGCACAATAAACAAACAATTCGACCAACACATAACACATAAAAGCAAACATCACAATAATGTGTTCATCAATAGTTGTTTTATTTAGTTCATTTATTTTATAGTCAAGTCTTATCACTTAATTCAATTTACAAAAGGAATTAATGTGATAGGACTTAGGGTTTGCCATTTATGGTCGAGGGATGGTCTAATTCAAATTTGAATATTTCAAATCTGAATAGGTAGAAATGGTGTTCTAAAGGTTCAATAGAACTGGTCTTGATTAAAAGATATCACATGTATTTGATCAAAAGGGTTTAATACATTTTAATATTTAAAGTCTGCCATTCCAAAATATCCAACAGGTTTTAAACACATCTTTACAAGTTTATATTTCAAAAATTGGTTGAGTAGGCTTAGTTTTGTTACTTTTGGTCAAAAGAAAATACTTGTGTCATTTTTGTAAAAGAAACAATTTAATAAGGTTAATAGAATTTAAACTATGTTAAAAACATACAAATAGGGTTTCTGATTTTTAAATGGAAATGACATTGCTAAAAATTAATTTTAACAGTGCAACATTATTAGTCAGATCCTAAGGTTTCCAAAAATATTTTATTTGCAATTTTTGAACTTATGGATTTGAACCTAGGTCAAATTTACTCAAATCTTCCATTTGAAATTTGAATGAATTTAAACTAGTCAAATTTGAAATTAGACAGTGCTAAAAGATTCTACAGGTCAAGGGCTTTCCAATGGTATAAAGTTTGTCCAATTTGGCTCTGTGGTTAAAAAGATATGATGGTTTTAATTTACAGGGACTTTTCTGCAAATCTGCTAAATTAAAACAATTCGGGTTATTCTGGAAAATGTGTTGGGTGATGTGGCGGCTTGCGATTGGCTGGAATGTGGCGGCTTGCGATTGGCTGGAACTGGAATCGTTGAGGGCCGCTGGATCTAATGGAGATGGACGCATGTCGGCCCAGTAGGATCCAGGGTGTGCAGGGCCCACTCTCCACAGCCCTCGCACGCAGCAGTATCGAAAGGTGACTAAAGACCAAGCCGAACGCTTGAATAGACTCTCGAGGGAAGAAGCCCTCGAGAGGGCTTGAAGAGGCAGCCAAGGCCTGAAGAGGTTTTCCCTCGCGACTGCCCCTCTACAAGGCCCTCTCCCCTGGAGAGGAGTCAACGCAAACCCCTCCACAAGGCCGCTCTGGCCCTGTAGAGATGATTCGCTAAGAAGCAACCGCCGCAGAGCGCACATGGCCTCTGCCGCGGCCGCAGAGTGATGCGCGCATCTGCGCGCGATGACGACGGCGCCACAGTTGCCATTTTGGTGATTAAAGGAGTCAACAAAGCTGTGTCCCCCGCGCCGGACTACGAAGCTTTCCCCTTTGGTGATAAAGCGGGTGGCCGGCGCTACGCTCCAACGACGACGTCATCGTTGGCGTGCCCACGATCTCTGCGACACCAACTGGCCGTCCTGCGAGGACGGTGGTCTGCCTGCCACCAGGGCAGGCTTTGCGACCATGGACCGAGTCCATTGACAACCCGGCAGCGGTGCACCCCGCTCCTCTGTTTCGTCGCCATGTGGGAACCCTTCCGCTGCGCTGGCCGCAGGGATGAGGCCCGGGGCGCCTATAAAAGGGAAGGGAGCACCCCCGTAGCAGGGGAGGGATCTCGGAGAACTTGGACGCTCCACGGTAGCGTAGTCTAAGTCGAACCCGCTCGAGGAGGAAGAAGACCTTAGCATTCCCTCCTTGAGCTCCACACTGCCATAAGGGAGCCCTCGGCAAGCTCATTGTACTGTGACTTCTGCAGTGCAATACAGACAAGCAGGAGTAGCGGTGTTACCTCCTCCTGAGGGCCGTGAACCTGGGTACGGGCCGCTGTCCATCTCTGCCGTGCTGTCCCCCCTCAGGCTCGACGAGCACCGTCGCCGTGCCGGTTGAGGGTTGTAGACCAACGTGTTTAGTCCCCTTCTCGAAATTCTCTTCAGAGCGTGATCACCCCCTTTGTCTTGGGAATCACCCTCCGCCATTTGGCGCGCCAGGTAGGGGACTGAGGCGCGTCTTCAATCTTCGATCAGCTTCCGCGCCATGACGGACACCCGCACGACACGCGCCAACAGGCGCGCAGCTGACAGGGCTCATACTGAGCCCGGCACCGCCCCCACTCGCGGCCGCCCTCGCACAACTGAGCGCGCCAACACCGGCCCGCACGTGGAAGAGCCCGAGAGCGAGGACCACCGCGACGGCGAGCACCACGACGACAGGGACGCCTCCCCGGAGCACCACGATGATGCTGAGTCCTCACGCCCGTCTCGGCGCCAAAGCGCGTCTTTTCAGGGACGCCCGGAGCCTACGCCACACACCGCGCTTCTCATGGCCCAGGAGCTTCTCCGCTACCGGCCTAGCGCGGAGGCCCACGACCAGTGGCTCGACCGTCTTCACCACCTCGTCGACGTCGCGACGACGCGTCCCGCTCCGTCGCGCTCCCTGTTTCACCACTCTGGCCGCGCGGGAACGGCCGTGCCGGATGCGCCTCTGCTACCGCCGGGACCACCTCCGGCTGCAGCGCAGAGGGCTCCCTCTCATGCGTCCTCGCCGCGCGACTGCCAAATCGTGCAGCGCACCGCGCCTGACGCGCGAGTGGGGATGGAGCGCCGGAGGGACCTCCAGAACCGCCTCGTCGAAGAAATCGGCCAGGCGGGACAGCAGAACCGCAGGGCTCTCCAGGGTGGAATCACCACGTATGCCACCGGCTGCATGGCGTTCACCCGCGCTCTGCGCCGCGTGGTATGGCCACAGAAGTTCAGGCCCGCCCTTCCCAAGGGCTACGACGGGTCAAGCAACCCCGTCGAGTTCCTGCAGCTCTACACCACGTCTATCCAGGCTGCAGGAGGAGACGACAAGGTCATGGCCAACTGGTTCTCCCACGCCCTCAGGGACTCCGCGCTGTCATGGCTACTCAACCTGCCTGAAGACTCCATCGACTCATGGGAGGAGCTCTGCAGGCAGTTCATCGCCAACTTCAAGGGCACCTACGAGCGCGCGCTCACCCACAACGACCTGCGTGCTGTGGTGCAGAGGAAGGATGAGACCCTCCACAAGTACATCCAGCGCTTCAGCCAAGTGCGCAACAAGATCCCGAACATCCCCGACACGCAAGTCATTGCCGCCTTCAGGGAGGGTGCCACAAACCGCAGGATGCTCGAGAAGCTGGGCATTCACGACAAGCTCACCTCTGTGGTGAAGCTATTCGACCTCGCTGACAAGTGCGCCAAGGTTGAAGAGGGGCTCCTCTTCGTCAAGATGAGCCAGCGGACGGACGACCCGGCCGAGGGGTCCAAAAGCCACAAGAAGCGGGAGGAAACCAAGCGCAAGACCCTTGCTATCCTAGCGGCCGAGCCAGCCGCCAAGCACGCCCGCAGGAACTCCCCTGAGCCTGGCGACAAAGAGGCGGATAACCGTCCGTTCTGCGTCTACCACAACAGGCGCGGCCACGCTACAGAGAACTGCTTCGATCTCAAGAGGCTGAGCCGAGAGCGCGAGCGCGAAGAAGGCAGCGGGAGCCGCGGAAGAGGCCGCAGCTACCGCAGAGATGGCAGAGGCGGACGCAATGGCAGCTACCAGAAGCCGCCAGGCACTCAAACCAACGTTGCCGAGAAGAACAATAACCTCCCCGACGAGGAAGATGGAGGCTACCAGGCCCCAAGGGGGGCTATGGCCTGCATCCTCGGCGGGGCTCAGGCGCCCAAGTCTAACAACCAGTTCAAGCAATTCGCCCGCGAGCTCAATGCGGCGCTCCCGAGCGTCGAGACCTCCAGGCCCCTCAAGTGGTCTCAGTACACCATCGCCTTCGACACCAAGGACCACCCCAAGTCGACCAAGACTGTTGGAACCCTCCCCCTGGTCTGCCACGCGCGCTCATTGATGGGGGTGCTGGCCTGAACGTCATCTCTGTCGAGACCTTCGAGACACTTCAAGTGCCTTACGAGTGGCTCATGCCCTCCAGGCCATTCACAAGGGTCACCAGTGGTTCGATCGAACCTCTGGGGCAGGTCCGGCTGGCCGTCACCTTCGGCACGCAGAAGAACTACCGCACTGAGCTGATCGACTTCGACGTCTCGCACATTGGCCTGCCGTATAACGCCATCCTCGGCTACCCCGCCCTCGCGAAGTTCATGGCCGTCACGCATCATGCCTACAACATGGTCAAGATCTCCGGCAGCGCTGGCACTATCGCCATCCATGGTCACATCCTGGATGCCACGCGCGCTGTCGAGAGCGCCTACAAGGCGGCCGCCATGGCATTCCCGGCTGACGAGGACATGGAGCCTCTCGAGAGGCCCAAGAAGAAGAAACAGATGTTCTCCCAAGAGCAAGCTTCCACGAAGAAGGTGTCGCTGAGCACCAGTGGCTCGGGGGCTGAGGGCTCCGGGGCTAGCGTCACCATAGGCGCTGCCCTGCCTCCCAAATAGGAAAGCGCGCTCGTCGCCTTCCTTCGGGCAAACTCTGACATGTTCGCTTGGACTCCGTCAGATATGTCCGGTGTACCAAGGGAGGTGATCGAGCACCACTTAGCTGTGTGTCCAGACGCACACCCCGTCAAGCAAAAAGCGCGGAAGCAAGCCCCCGAGAAGCAAGCATTCATCGTCAAGGAAGTAGAGAAGTTAAAAGCAGCAAATGTCGTCCGCGAGGTCGCGCACCCCACTTGGCTCTCCAACGGCGTGGTTGTCCCTAAACCCGCTGGAGGAGGCCGACTCTACATCGACTACACATATGTCAACAAGGCCTGCCCCAAGGACCCATACCCCATGCCAAGGATAATACACAGATCGTGGACTCCACCGCCGGCTGCGACCTCCTCTGTTTTCTGGACGCCTTCTCTGGTTATCCCCAGATCAAAATGGCTAAAGAGGACGAGGAGAAAACAGCGTTCCTCACCCCTTGTGGTGTGTATTGCTACACTTGCATGCCTTTCGGCCTGAAGAACGCCGGCGCCACTTTCCAGAGGCTCATGAGGATAGCCTTGGGGGCACAGATGGGCAGAAACGCAGAATCTTACGTCGACGACATTGTGGTCAAGTCTCGCGAGGGGGACACTCTCTTGAAGGATCTCGAGGAAACCTTCGCCAGCCTGCGCAAGGTGAACATCAAGCTGAACCCCGCCAAGTGCGTCTTCGGGGTACCTTCAGGCAAACTCCTCGGATTCCTCGTGTCCCACCGCAGCATAGAAGCCAACCCTGACAAGATCAAGGCCATAGAAGGGATGCAGCCTCCTCGCCGGCTCAAGGACATGCAGCGCTTAGCAGGCTGTATGGCCAGCCTGGGCCGTTTCATCTCCAAGTTCGGCGAGAGAGCCCTACCATTTTTCAAGATCATGAAGAGATCCGGCACATTCAAATGGACCCCTGAAGCGGACAAGGCCTTTGAGGACTTAAAGAGATATTTGGCCAGCCCACCAGTCATGGTGGCCCCCAGGACAGGCGAACATCTGAAGCTGTACCTATCAGCCACGCCTCAGACCGCGAGCGCCGTCCTGGTGGCCGAAAGGGAAGAGCCAGTCCTCCCCAAGAAAAGTGCCACCACTCCAAGTCCAAAGCCGCCCGGCAAAGATCTCGCCAAAGGAGCAGTCACCACAGACCCACCGCCAGCCCCACAGCCTCAAGTCGAGTCTACCCCGAAAACCCTTGCCGAGACCCCTCCACAGGCGGATCTCGACAAGGGCCCTGAAGAGCTTCCACAGAGAGCCGACGCTGCACCTCCCTCGACAACCCTTGTCGAGCACCCCGTCTACTTCGTCAGTACAGTACTGCGGGACGCTCGGGAACGGTATCCTATGCAGCAGAAGCTTCTCATCGCTCTCCTCATCGCCTCCAGGAAGCTGAGACATTACTTCCAGGGCCACCCCATCACGGTGGTCACTGCCTTCCCCCTGGAGCAGATCCTGCGCAACCCCAACGCCACAGATCGTGTCGCGGGATGGAACATCGAGCTGCAGCCATTCAATTTGCGCTTCGACACCACAAGAGTCATCAAGGGAAGAGCGCTGGCGGACTTCGTCGCCGAATGGACTGACCCAAGCCCTGAAGAGCCTCGGGAAGAAGAGGTCGAGCCCTCTGGAGACACGATGCCCAGCCACTGGACCATGCACTTCGATGGAGCCTTCGCCTGCCGCAATGGTGGGGCAGGCGTCGTCTTGACCTCGCCCAAAGGCGACAAACTCTACTACGCTGTCCAGCTGTGCTTCACGATTGACAAGATCTCCAACAACATCGCTGAATACGAGGGCCTCCTCGCCGGCTTAAGGGCCGCCATCGCTCTGGGCGTCAAGCACTTACTCGTCAAGGGCGACTCCCAATTACTTGTCAACTTCTCCAACAAAAGCTACACGCCTAAAGACGACCACATGGCCGCGTACCTTGAAGAGGTCCGCAAGCTCGAGAAGCACTTCAGGGGCATGGAGCTCATGCACATCCCGAGGAAAGAGAACCAGGAGGCCGACGACATCGCCAAGCGAGCCTCGCGAAGGCAAGCCCAACAGGCTGGCGTCTTTGAAGAAAGACTCACCAAGGCATCCATAAAGCAGCCTCAAGAAACTACAGCCGCAAGCATGGACGAAGCACTCCCGCCACCTCCTGAAGCTGGGGCACCCGACTGTGGTCCTCACACAGGGGAGCGTCTGTTGCTGACAGCGGCTCACCAAGAAACAGGCTGGATTGACGAGCTCAAAGACTACTTGGTGAAGGGGATCCTCCCCGAAGAAGATGCGGAAGCAGAGCGAATCGCTCGACAGGCAAAATCCTACTACATCCTCGAGGGAGACCTGTACCGCAAGCGCCCAAACGGCATCGCGCTCAAATGCGTCCCTCCCGAGGAAGGCCGAATGCTGATCAAGGATATCCATAGCGGAGAGTGCGGCCACCACTCGTGTGCGCGCACCCTCGCAGGCAAGGTCTTCAGGAGTGGGTTCTACTGGCCGCAAGTGCTTCAAGATGCGGTCACCATCGTCCAAGCTTGCGACGCCTGCCAGTACCACGCCAAGCAAATCCATCAGCCGGCGCTGGGACTCCAGACCATCCCGCTCTCCTGGCCGTTCGCGGTCTGGGGGCTGGACATTTTGGGCCCCTTCCCGAAGTCGCAAGGGGGCTACCGCTTCCTCTTCGTGGCCGTCGACAAGTTCACTAAGTGGGCCGAGGTCGAACCAGTGCGCACCATACCAGCCGGGGCATCGGTGAAATTCATCAGGAGCCTGGTCTGCCGCTTCGGAGTGCCTAATCGCATCATCACCGACAATGGCTCACAGTTTACCAGTGGCATCTTCCGCTCTTATTGCGAAAAACTCGGCATCAAGCTCTGTTTTGCCTCGGTGGCTCATCCACGGAGCAATGGTCAAGCCGAGCGAGCAAATGCAGAAGTCCTTAAGGGCCTCAAGACCAGAAGCTTCAACATCCTCAAGGGTCACGGCAAGGGCTGGATCGACGAGCTCCCATCTGTGCTCTTGTCCATGCGCACAACCTCTTCAAGACCCACGGGTGAAACACCGTTCGCCCTTCTCTACGGAGACGAAGCACTCCTCCCCGCAGAAATCAAGCACGGGTCCCCACGGGTCCTTGCCTTCAACGAGGACACCCAAGAGGACCTCCACAATGACGACCTGCTGCTTCTCGAGGGACTGCGCCGCCGTGCCGCCCTCAGAGCGGCAAAGTATCGGCAAGACCTGCGACGCTACCACAGCCGCCATGTGCGCTCATGCACCCTTGAGGCGGGCGACCTCATCCTCAGGCGAATCCTCTCCAGAGAAGGCCTCCACAAGCTCTCGCCGATGTGGGAAGGCCCCTACAGAGTCTCCCACATCGCCAGGCCTGGCGCCGTACGCCTCGAGACTGAAGACGGCATCCCCGTCAAGAACCCGTGGAACATCGCGCATCTACGCAAGTTCTACCCGTGATCATAGTCACGCCCGTGATCATTGTTACGTCAGACATTTTTTGTCTCTAGAGGAAAGCTCACGGCTTCACCTCCAAGCTTCTCGAAGCTTCTCCTGAGGGCCAGCCCTCCGAGCTCTCCTGCTAACGAGCCACCACGGGCCGCAGAGAGTCTCAGCCACTAATGGGTGGTCCCCATGCCTCGACATGGAAGGAACGTTAGCTTGGCAAACCCAAGTGTAATGAACCATTTCGTTCCTAAGTGAACTATGCGCCGAGGCGCCGCTGTGTAATATTTCGATGGCAAGTTTACTTTCGTCATTTACTTTTCCATGTGTGCTTATATACTTCCCATGCGCACCTCGCGAGCGGGGGCTGAGTATGGTGCCTGTGCCTCAAGAGCACCCCAGCAGCACTGCAAAATCCAAGGGATCCGAGCTCTGGCTAAAGGGCATGCTCCCAAAAATACGCCACCTCTCCAAAGGACCTTGGTACTTACTCTCCTCGTGAGATACACCTGAGGAAACCTATAAGCGCACATGAGTCCTTACTACCATGCACTAGCGTTTGGGTTCGCCTCTCTAACATCCGCAGGGAACAAGAGTCCCTCCAAGCTTGTGGAGGAAAAACTCGGCCCTTGGAGGAAAACGCATCGCCAAGGGAAGCCTACGCAGAGCAAAAGCCTCGCGAAGCTAAGTTCCCTGCTCGCACCGAGAAAGTCTCTTCATTCCTCTCACAAGCACTTTTCGTCCCTCGAGCGTTTCTTTTCCCTCACTCTCCATGGACTGCTTGCACGTCAACGGGGGGCCCTTGAGCATCGCGCCTCGAGGACTCCTACCTCTCCAAGCCTTAAACTCCCCCCGGCCTTGCCGAGTCATTGCTCGAGCATACCGCAGCGGCGGAGTCATAGCGCAAGGAGAAGGGCCCTAGCGACGCAGAGCGAAAAAAGGCATGGAGTTGAAGCAAAAAGCCTTCGAGGGGCACGCGCACAAACTTAGTAGCATATACTTAAAAATACGTTGTTACAGACTGCGAAGAAAAAGTCTCTGAGCCAAGTTTCCTAATGGCGCTACAAGCGCATTACAATGCAGGAGATGGTCAGGCAGAAGCCTCATCGTCCTCCTCCGCAGACTCTTCCTCCCTGGGCTCGTCCTCGGAGCCTACCTCCTCGCCGTCGTCCTCTCCCGCCTCGGCCCGCTTGAAGCGGCTGCAGAAGTCGTCGACTTGGTCGCGAACTGAGTTGGAGATCTTCCACCCCTTCTCCCCCTCGAGAGGCTCGGTCACCGTCGAGTAGTCGAAGCCAGGCTGGAGGTGCTGGAGGTTGGTGAAGATGCGGTCGACCGCCACAGCCAGGAGTTGGCGGCATTCCTCCTCGACGACGTCGCGGAGTTCCGCGGCAGGGCCCTCGAGCGCCGTGCAGAGCTGCTCGAAGTAGACAAGATACGCGGCGGCGTCGGCATTGCCCTGAGCGGGGACGGGCGGCGCCTCCGCACCCAGCTTCGCTGCGAGCTCGTTGCCCCGAGCCATTAGGGACTGGAACATGCGCTCCCACTGCTGAGACAACACCCGCGTGGCTTGGGCATTCTCGACAGCCTCCACTGCCCGCTCTAATGCAGGGCCCACCTACTGGTTCATCTCCTCCATGTCCGCCATGAGGGAGGCGAGGTCCTGCGCCATGCGCTCGCGAGCTTCTTCGGCAACGCGGCGGCCGTCTGCTGCACGCCTCGCCTGGGAGTTCGAATTGGCGTTCATCTCCTCCAGCTGGTGGATCCGGGCGGCGTCCTCACCGCGCCTCCTCTTGAAGCGACTCTCCTGCTTCTTGAACTTCTCGTCGTAGTCACGAGAGACAGCGGCGCGGTACGCCTTCTCCCGGGCCTGGAACTCCTTCTCAGCCTCCTCCTTCCGCTCGGCGAACTTCGCGTTGAAGCGCTCCACATGTTTCTTGTGGGCGGCCATATCGCAGTCGAACCTGCCGAGGGCCTCGGCCAAATTCCCTTCCCGGGCCACGAGGTCGGCGCGCTGCGCCGACAGCTCCTGCTCCGCCTGCAGCAGCTGCTCATCGCGCCGGCGCACGTCGTTCTCGCGCTCGGTCAGCTTCTGCCCTCGGGCCTCCAAGGTCGCACGGGCTGCCTCTAGGGAGGTCCGCACGATTTTGGAGTCGGCTAGGATCTTGGCCTTGAGCTGGACAAGATCGTGATGCTTGTCCGCCAGGGAGAACTCCACAGCCTCCCGCTCCGCCCTGGCCACGGCCAGATCGTCCGCCGCTGTCTGGCGCTCGGCCTGAAGGGGCTGCAGGAGCTCTTCAGCGTCGCGCACGGCGCCCTCGCGGACCTCCTGGGCGAAGCGCCGAGCCTCGTCGCGCTCCGCCTGAAGAGCCAGGTCGCTCTGCCGGCGATCCTCCACGGCTTCGTGGAAGGCGGCCCAGGCCGCCGCAAGCTCATCCTGCCGCCGGGCGAGCTCCCCGTCCTCGAGGGCGAGGTGGGCCTCCAGTCCATCCAGGGACTCCCGCACCAGGCGGAAGGCGAGGTCACGGCGTCCCCTGTTCCAATCCCAGCCGCTGAGGACAAGGGCTCGCGAAGCCCCGCTCGGCGCGGAGGTCCCCGCGCCTGCGTCGAGCTTGGAAGAGGAAGCCTCTGCACGGGGCCCGGCAGCGTCGCGGGCCTGGGGGTTTGGAGGCGAGCTCTCCCCTTCAGCGCCCGCGCCCCGCGCCCCGGTGTCGCCCTCCACGAGCGGCACCTCATCACGAGCCTCGGGGGCAAGAGAGGCCTGCCCCTTAGCCACCGTGTCCGCCTCCGCTGCAGGGCTTGGCGGGGGTGGCGGAGGAGCTTCCTCCCCCGCCTCGGCGGCTCTTGGCGGGCTCTGGCTCGGCGGCACGTCCGCCGCGGCCTCCCGCTGCGCTGGAGGAGTCGCGGCACGGGGCGGAGTGGGCGCCTTCTCCACCTGCTCCTCAGAGCGCCCCTCCTCCGGAGGCGGCGCAGCTGCCTCAGCCTGAGGCACATCCTCCTGAGGGCCTACGGGGTTCCCCTCCACAGGCCTTGAGGCCTCGTCTGCCGTCGTCTCTGGCGCAGCCTCTGGCGCGGCTCTCTTCACCTCCGTAGCTTTGCGGAGCCTCCGGCGCTTCGCGGGCGCCAGGTCGCTGGCAAGGAGCAAGAAGACTTGTCAGAGGGGAGCAGACAAGCGAAGATCGATGAAGAAAAACCAAGTTAGAAACACTTACCCAGCTTTCTTGGCGTGGGTGTCAACCCACGCCATGCCTGACGAGCGCCACGAGGGCGTGGTCTTGGCTCCGGACCCCTCAGGAGGCACCTCCGCTTTCCTCTTGAGGGGAGCGCCTGTCGGCTCCCCAGCAGGCCTGTCGTGGGCCGCCTTGGACCGGGGCTCTTGTCGCCCCGCCGCAGCCTCCTCCTCGTCGCTGCCCTCCCCCTCCGTCGCAGGGCGCGAGGGGGGCATCCTGGGGCGCTCGTCGTCGCTGGACGAGACCTCGAAGACCTCCTTAGTAGGCGGCACGGCTTTTGACGAGCTCGCCCCGCCTGTTGAGGGGTTCACCCCTGCCGCCGCGCCGCCTTGCTTGGCGTCTGATGCGTAGGGCGACTCCGCGGCTTCTGGCCCCTACGCCACAGGCATGGGCCCCTCGTCCTCCTCCTCCTCCGCCAAGCCAAGCAGGGTGAACGTGGGCATCTGCTCCAGCACCGCCAGGCGCGCGGCCAAGTTGAGCTGGTGGAGAGGCCTCAGTACCGCAGCAACCGCCACGGGCACGTCCGGGTTGACGAAGAGGAAGCCCATGATGGTGGAAACGACGGCAGGGCGATTGTCGCAGCAGTGGTGTCGCATCGGGTCCGAGAGGCCCGAGTACATCCACATCGACTTCTTGTGCGCCTGTAGAGGAGCGATGCGGCGACTCACGAAGTCCTCCGCGATCATCTGGCCGGTGAGGCCGTTCTCCCGGAGAAGCTTCATGCGGCCCACCAGCTCCGCGATCTGCAGGTTCCTGAAGGCCTGCTTGCCCCAGTGGGTGTTCTTCACGGGCGGCGCCTCCGGGACGTCGACGAAGGAGCTCTGCGACTTGACGCCGATGAGGAACCACTTCTGCCGGAAGTCGTCCACCTTCTTCACCACCGCCGTGACGGGCTTCTCGCCGTTCCACGACAAGGGGATGTAGACGTCCCCCATGCCGTCCACGATGCGGAAGGAGACGCACCCCGTCCGCTCGAGGTTTGCAGAGCTCCGGAGCGCGCAGAAGCTCCGGAAGAGGGCCACCGAAGGCTGCACCCCCAAGTAGGCTTCGCACAGATAGCCGAAGATGGAAAGGATCAGGATGGAGTTGGGATGAAGATGGAGGAGATGGATCTGGTAGAACTCCAGGATCGCCTCCAGGAAGGGCGAGTAGGGAGGCACCAGTCCGGCATAGACGGTGTGGAGGAAGATGGGGAAGAATCCCTTCTGGAGCCGGCCGAGCTTGGCGGCCTGGATAGCGCTGGCGCCGTGCTCATTGGTCTTCCCGGCGACCAGATGCCGAATCTTGTCCAGCGCCACCTCATTGACGCGCTCCCCGATCAGGGCAGGGCCGAGTACCTCTTCCGCCTGCGCGTCCGAGGAGGGCGTCGCCATCGCCGCCTTGCCCTTCGCAGGACCCATCGTCGAGAAGGGGGAAAATGCGGAAGGCCGAGGAAGAAGAAAGAGTTCGCTGGTGAGAGAAAGCTAAGACGGCAGGAGCAGAAGGCCGGGCGCGCAGAATGAGAGCAGTAACCGCTGCTAGGACCGGCGCGCAGGCTTTATGCCCCATCGGGGCAGTTACCAAGACGTGGTGGGACCCCCCACGACGCACGTTCTACCGGAGAAACCGAGTCGCCGTAAACTCGCCACAGATCGACGCGTGTCTCGGGCCGGCTGGACACTTTGGACCCACGACGCTTTGTCTGAGCCTAGTGGGCTTCGCCGTGCCCGTCATGGGCCCGGGGGCTACTGTCGGCCCAGTAGGATCCAGGGTGTGCAGGGCCCACTCTCCACAGCCCTCGCACGCAGCTGTATCGAAAGGTTACTAAAGACCAAGCCGAACGCTTGAAGAGACTCTCGAGGGAAGAAGCCCTCGAGAGGGCTTGAAGAGGCAACAAAGGCCTGAAGAGGTTTTCCCTCGCGACTGCCCCTCTACAAGGCCCTCTCCCCTGGAGAGGAGTCAACGCAAACCCCTCCACAAGGCCGCTCTGGCCCTGTAGAGATGCTTCGCTAAGAAGCAACCGCCGCAGAGCGCACATGGCCTCTGCCGCGGCCGCAGAGTGACGCGCGCGTCTGCGCGCGATGACGACGGCGCCACAGTTGCCATTCTGGTGATTAAAGGAGTCAACAAAGCTGTGTCCCCCGTGCCGGACTATGAAGCTTTCCTCTTTGGTGATAAAGCGGGTGGCCGGCGCTACGCTCCAACGACGACGTCATCGTGGGCGCGCCCACGATCTCTGCGACACCAACTGGCCGTCCTGCGAGGACGGTGGTCTGCCTGCCACCAGGGCAGGCTTTGCGACCATGGACCGAGTCCATGGACAACCCGGCAGCGGTGCACCCTGCTCCTCTGTTTCGTCACCATGTGGGAACCCTTCCGCTGCGCTGGCCGCAGGGATGAGGCCCGGGGCGCCTATAAAAGGGAAGGGAGCACCCCCGTAGCAGGGGAGGGATCTCGGAGAACTTGGACGCTCCACGGTAGCATAGTCTAAGTCGAACCCGCTCGAGGAGGAAGAAGACCATAGCATTCCCTCCTTGAGCTCCACACTGCCATAAGGGAGCCCTCGGCAAGCTCATTGTACTGTGACTTCTGCAGTGCAATACAGACAAGCAGGAGTAGCGGTGTTACCTCCTCCTGAGGGCCGTGAACCTGGGTACGGGCCGCTGTCCATCTCTGCAGTGCTGTCCCCCCTCAGGCTCGACGAGCACCGTCGCCGTGCCGGTTGAGGGTTGTAGACCAACGTGTTCAGTCCCCTTCTCGAACTTCTCTTCAGAGTGTGATCACCCCCTGTCTCTTGGGAATCACCCTCCGACAACGCACAAGATGGAAGGATACCCCTTCGATCAAGATCTAATATGAGCCGTCCGCAGGAGATCGAACGATCCTAAGGAGCTGGCTATTACCTGGCGGCGGGACTTCGCCGGAAAATGGTGCCGCGGCGGCGCTGGCCTCGGGCAGAGACGTTCTCCTCGCCCCGGTGGTCCTTGGGCTTGGGGAAGGAGACGGGGAGGTGCGGCTCGGCACGGGAGGGAAGATGGCGGCGATGGCGTCCTCGAATGATTCCCGGAGCGACGGCGGTACACGAGTGGAGGCGCGATTTACTCCGGTGACCTTCGGGTTTCGGACGAAGCCGGCAACGGCTGTGGGAAAATTCGTGCGAGGGGTCTGCAGGGTGCGGCAGAACGCGGGGAAGGAGTTACGGAGGAGCTAGGGTTCCAAGAAGCGCTAACCTCGCCGGATTCCTAGAAATGGCGGCGGCGGCAGTGTCGACTCTGGCGAGCGATTCCGGCGTTCTTGGGCACAAATCGGAAGGGGAGGAAAGGGAAAATGGAGTTTGGGGCGCGGGGAATTTATGGAGGGAAGCGGGGTGTCGATGCGGGGCTCGGGCGGGTGAGGGGAGAGAAGAAATCGTGGGCGCCGTGGGGCGGGTCGTGGGCATCGTGGGCGCGGACGGAGGTTGGGGACGACCTCGGCTGACCGGTGGGTCCCCGTGGTCAGAGAGAGAGAGAAAGGAGAGAGGGCCAGGGTGGGCTGGACTGCTGCTGCGCTGTTACGCGCCGCACGCGCGGGAGGCAAGTCTTGGGCCGACCCTATTGGCTGGTTCTCCTTTTTTTTGTTCTGATTCATTTTCTTTTCCTTTTTTTTCTGTTTTTGTTATTTATTTTATAACCTTTGTTTTATTTATCCAAATGACATCAAACAAGTTTCCAAGAATTTGTAAAATTCATATCTATCATTTGAAACATTCAAATACATGTTTCCCAAACTTTTCAAGTGGTGACATTTTTAAATAATGTAATTTGACACATTTTGACAAATTTTAAAATAGAGTTTCAATAAGAGGATTTGTCTCTTAACAAAATAAAAAGAATATCACAATACATTTGTTTAAAATAATCATTTCAAATCTATTTTCAAAATCAAATACTTAGATCAAATTTATATTTAAAAAAATAGGAAAGTGTTCCAAATAGGTTTGTGATTATAAATATTGACCTAGGGTTTATTTAAGAACTCAAATGCAAGGATTTTGAATTATATAAATTAACCAACACCATTTTCGAAATATGCATAATTTAAATAACTTGAAAGACTTTGCAATATGTGTCGTGGAGTGACTCCCACGTAACAGGGGTAGTCTCACCCTGAAGAGAGGTTCGAAGGGGGGACTGAACACGGAGGTCTAACAACTCTCGAGAGGCTCGACGACGATGCTCGCCGAGCCTGAAGGAGGAAAATCACGCCAGAGATGGACACCAGCCCGTACCTAGGTTCACGGCCCTCGAGAGGAGGTAAAACCGCTACTCCTGCTTGTCTGTATTGCGCTGTGAAGGTTACAGGACACTGAGCTTGCCGAAGGCTCTCTTGAGGCAGTTTGGTGCCTGGAGAGGGACGTACAAGTCGTCTTCCTCCTCCAGCAGTTAGCTGTTCTATGTGTTTGGCTAAGGCTTCTTGGTTCCAGGAGGCGGTTCGCCGACTGGAGATCAATTGGAGGTGCAATTGCGCGATCCCCCTCTATGGCGGAGCTCCTGCTCCTTTTATAGGCGCTCCGGGCTCCGTCCTCGGGCTGGTGGGCTCCCACACGCCGGTGGCGCAAAGGAGGGGGAGTCCACAGCGGCTCCTCCGTCCATGGACGCGGCTCATCCGTGCTAAAGCAGCGCGCCGTGGCCGACCAGCTGCAGACGTTGCAGAGCGGCTCGCAGGCGCAGCAGAGGCAGTGGTGGAGCCCACGATGATGACCTCCTTGGAGCGTTGCGCCGTCCAGCCGCTTTATCACCAAAGAGGAAAGTCTTGGACGCTGGCGGCGCGGCTTTGTTGACTCCTTTATCACCATAGTAGCAGCTGGGACGCTCGCGTCACCCGGCAGCCGTTGCAGAGGCCATGTGCGCCCTGCAGCGCTTGCTTAGCTGCGAAGTGTCTCCACAGGGCCATGGTTGCCTGTGGAGGGGTTTTCTGCTGACTTCCCCCCTGGCGGGTTTTGCCTGGGGAGTCTCCTGAGGCGCGGGGTCCTCTTCAGGCCCTGGCGTCCTCCTCAGGCCCTCGAGAGGAGATGCCTCTCGAGGATCTCTCCAAGCGGTAGCTCGGTCCTTAGTCGTTCTGCCGAAGTGCCACGCGGGCGAGGCCTGTAGAGAGTGGGCCGTGCATACCCCGGTCCTTACTGGGCCGACAGTAGCCCCCGGGCCCACGATGGGCACGACGAGGCCCGTTGGGTCTAGGCGAAGCGTCGTGGGGCCAATCCTGCGGGCCGGGCCGAGCCACGCGTCACTCCGGCGAGCAACGGATGCGCACGATGCGGGGCGTGCGTCGTGGGGGGTCCCACCACGCCCCGGTAACCGCTCCTTGACGAGACATAAAGCCCCGGCGCCGGAGCAGGGAGCCGTTACTACTCACACTTCTTCTCGCAGACGCCATCCGCGCCGAGCTCTCCGCTCCTGCATTCCGGCGCCCTCTTCTCCGATTTCTCCAACTTCCCCTTGCGTCGTTCCCTTCTTCCCTCCGACGATGACTCCGCCGAAGAACAAAGGCAAGGCGGCCGCGGGGTCTTCGTCGCAAGCGGCGCCCGCCGAGGCCGCACACGGCGCGGCATTGCTGGGCGTGCGCGTCAACGACAAGGCCCTCGAGAAAGTCCGCTTCCTGGTGGCGGACCGGACCAACGAGCACGGCGCCACCGCGCTCAAGCCCGCGGCGCACGGGAAACGCCCGCGAGGGTTTTTCCCCATCTTCCAGCACTGCGTTTCGGCGGTCCTGGTGCCGCCCTTCTCCCCGTTCCTGGAGGCGGTGCTGGCCTTCTACCAAATCCAACTGCTGCACCTCCACCCCAACTCGGTGCTCATCCTCACCATCTTCGCCTACCTCTGCGAGGCGTACCTAGGCGTGGAGCCCACGGTGGAGCTCTTCCGGTGCTTCTACGCGCTCCGGAACACGGCGAAGAACGAGCGCTCGGGATGCGTCTCGTTCCGCATCGTGGACGGCATGGGGAGCGTCTACATCCCCATGTCGTGGAGCGAGGGCAAGGCCATCACCTCCGTGACGAAGAAGGTGGACGACTTCTGCCAGCGGTGGTTCTTCGTCGGCGTGGAGCAGCCAAGCGCCTTCCTCGAGGTCCCTGACGCGCCGCCCGTGAAGAACTCGCACTGGGGCAAGGCCACCTTCTGCGGCACGCAGAACGTGATGCTGTCGGGCCGCCTGAGCTACCTCCGGGAGGAAGGCCTCACGGGGCAAATCGTCGTGGCGGACTTCGTGACGCGCCGCCTCGCCCCACTCCAGGCGCACGCGATGCCGATGTGGATGTACTCCGGCCCCAACGACAAGATGCGGCTCCATCGCGAGGACAACGACAAGGATGCCGTCAACAACGTCATGTCCGCGCTATTCATCAACCCCGCGGTGCCCGCCATGGAGGAACTCCCGATCTCCCTCAGGCCTCTGCATCAGTACAACATGACTGAGCGTCTGGCCGTCCTGGAGGGGATTCCTCCGTACACCCCGGCAGGCCCGGTGCGGAAGATAGTGCCCGTGCCTGTGGTGCACGATGCGGAGGGTGCGGAGACGCCCTCTGCCTCAGGAGCCGGGCACGGCGAGGAGGAGGCCGCGGCAGGCGAGGAGGAGGCATCTGCGGGCGAGGAGGCCTCTTCGAGGGCCGGGCCTCAAGCTGGCGAGATTTGCGACATCTCGTCAGGTGATGACGAAGGCGTCTTCGCGGGGGCGCCCACGCGCCGCGCGGAGGAGGAGGAGGCCGAGGAGGAGGCCTTTGACGAGGAGGCCTTGCTGGGGCGTCGCGAGCCCCGGTCCAAGGCGGCCAGCGACAGGCCTGGCGCGAGGCCCTCCGACGTCCCTTCCAAGAGGAAAGCCGAGGCGCCTCTGGAGGGGCCAGACGCCAGGCCAAAGCCCTCCTGGCGCTCGCCAGGCTTGGCGTGGGTTGACACTGGCGCCAAGCAGTTCGGGTAAGTACCTTCAATCGCTAATTGCTTGATTATTGCACTCTCCTTCTCATATTTCTGACAATCGCTCCCTGATTCCTTTCAGCGACCTAGTGCCTGCGAAACGCCGTAGGCTTCGCAAGGCAGCGGAGGTGAAGGGAGCCGCGGCAGAGGCCGTGGCTGAAGAGGCCGCGAGGCCTGGGGAGATGGCCACGGCAGGCCCAGCCGAAGAGGCGCCTCAGGTGGAGGCAACTGAGCTTCTGGCGGAGGCAGCAGCGCCTCAGGCGGAGGCCGCTGCACCGCCCCCCGTGCCTTTGGTGGTGGAGGTGCAGGAAGAGCGGTCGGCCAGCCCTCCTCGAGCTCCTACACTGCCTCGCGCGGCTACGCCGCCGCGCGAGTCGACTCCGGCACGCGAGGCCACCCCACCTCGCGCGGCTACGCCTCCCGCGCAACCAGAGGCCGAGACAGACCAGGGCCCGCCAAGCGCGGGCGCCTCTGCAGGGGGAGCTCCTCCTTCTCCGCTACGCCCCGCAGCGGGGGGCGAGGCGCAAGAGGCGACGCGACCGGGCGACGAGGGCGGCGAGACCATCCTGGGCGCGGCGAAGGACCGGGAGCAGCCTAGCCCCCAGGCACGCCCAGAGGCCTCATCCTCAAGGTTCGACGCCGGGGCCGGGCCTTCCGCGCAACGCGGCCTGGTCCTGAGCGGCTGGGACTGGAGCAAGGGACACCGCGAGGTGGCCTTACGCATGGTGAGGGAGTCCCTGGAGGGCCTGGAGGCGCAGCTCGCCTTCGAGGATGCCCAACTTGCTCAGCAACGCGACGAGCTCGCGGAGGCCTGGGGGCGCTTCCATGCCGCGGTTGAGGCCCGCCGCCAGGAGGATCAGGCGCTCGAGGCCGCACGCGAAGAGGCCATCCGCTTTGCTAAGGAGGTCCGGGAGGGGGCCGTCCGCGACGCAGACGAGCTCCTTGCCCCCCTCTAGGACGCGCGCGATGCGGCCGCCGATCTCCTCGCGGAGGTGAAGGCCGAGCGCGAGGCTATGGAGGGCTCGCTGGAGCAGAAGCGCCGTGAGGTCTCCCAGCTAGAGTCCCAGCTCCTCTCCGCCCACCGGGCCGCGCAGGAGACCCTGGAGGAGGACCGCAAGAGCTTGGCCGAGCGTGAGCGGCAGCTGGCCTCCAGGGAGAAAGACGTGGAGCAGCGGCTCCAGGCGGAGGGTGAGCTGGCCACCAAGCGCGAAGAGCTCGAGGCGCGCGAGGGGGACCTGGCCCAAGCGCTCCAGCGGCACGACGAGAACGTCACCGCCCAGAAGCAAACCCTGGAGCGCTTCCAGCTGCGGTTCGCTGAGAAGAAAAAGGAGGCGGAGGCATCCCTCGCGGAGCGCGAGAAAGAGTTCAGGCGGACCATCTCCCAGGAGTTCCGCGACAAGGCCAAGAAGCAAGAGGACTGCTTCAAGGCCAAGCACACTGCTGACGCCAAGCGGATCGCGGAGCTTGAGAAGGCCAACTCCAAGCTCGAGGTCCGCCTCCAACGCGCCAAGGATGCCTACCGCCAGGCTGAGGAGGGCCGCCGGGCAGCTGCCCTGGAGCTGGACGCCCTCGTCAAGGACGTGGAGGGGCAGGCGGGCTCTGCAGCCAAGCAGGTGACGGAGGCCGTGGACACCGCGCAGGCGGCTCTCGTGCTCGCGAAGCAGCGGGACCGCATGTTCCAGGCGCTGGTAGCGAGAGGCAATGAGCTCGCGGCCCAGCTCGGCGCGGAAGCGCCGCTCACCGAAGCTCGCGGTCGTGGTGATGCTGCGATGTACCTGGTCTACTTCGACCAGCTCTTCACGGCCCTCGAGGGCCCCGCCGGCGATCTCCGCGAGGTGATTGAGGTCGAGAGCCGCCAGCTTCTGGAGGTGGTGGTCGACCGCATCTTCACCAACCTCCGGCTCCTTACGCCCAGCTTCGACCTCTCCACGGTGACCGAGGCGCGCCCGGCTGGAGAGGCCCTGCAGGTCTCCAACGCCCTCCGCGAGCAAGTGGAGGCCTTCTGCAACCGCTTCAAGCGTGCGGAGGTGGCTGCGGAGGACAGCGAGGAGGAGGCCGCCCCTGCCGAGGAGGAAGACGCTGAGGAGGAGCGTGCTGGCGCGGACTCCGCCTGAGCCTTGCTTGTCGCGCCTTTGAGCGCTTGTATCTGAGACAATTTTTTATATTCAGACATTGCACGTTTTGGGCCTGTAATATAGTTCTTTAAGCTTATTTATGCTAGCTTGTTTGCCCCTCGAGAGGCCTTTTCTGCTTTACTTTCATGTCTATGTTTTCTCTGCGTCGTTAGGACCCGTCTCTTCGCGCTATGACTCCGCCACTACGGTATGCTAGAGCAATGACTCAGCAAGGCCGGGGGGAGTTTAAGGCTTGGAGAGGTAAGAGCCCTGAGTCGCGATGCCCAAGTGCTCCCCTTTGACGTGCGAGTAGTCCATGAAGCATAAGGTAGAACGAAATCGCTCGCGGGATAAACGTGCGCTTGGAGAGAAAAGGCTCTCGAGTCGCAGGAGTGGGACTTAGCTTCTCGAGGCTTTTGCCCTGTAGAGGCTTTTTAGCTTGCCGGGGAGGTCCTCTTCAAGGGTTTTTTCCCTGCTGCCTCCTCAGGCTTGTAGAGACGTTTGCTCCCTATAGATGTTAGAGAGGCAGGACCAAACGCTTGTGCACTGTACCAGGGACTAATGCGCGCTTATAGGTCTCCTCAGGCGTTCCTTGCGAGGAGAGAGAGTACCAAGGTCCTTTGTAGAGATGGCGTGTTTGTGAGGGCCTGCCCTCCAGCCAGAGCTCGGATCCTTGGATTTTGCAGTGCTGCTGGTGTGTCATTTGAGGCACTGGCACCGTACTCAGCCCCCGCTCGCGAGGTGCGCATGTGGAGAGATATAAGTGCCCATTTTCAATAAGGAAAATAATGCTGAAATAAACTCACCACCAAAATATTACATAGCGGCGCCGCAGCGCATAGTTCACTTAGGAACGAAATTGTCTCATTATGCTTGGAGTTGCCAAGTTAATGTATTTGACCATGTCGAGGCATGGGGACCACCCATTAGTGGCAGAGACTCTCAACGGCCTGAGGCGGCTCGTTTACATGGAGAGCTCGGAGGGTTGACCCTCGAGAGAAGCCTTTGGAGCTTGGAGGTTTAAGCCGTGAGCTTTTAACCTCTAGAGACAAAAAATGCTTGGAGGTGGAGCCGTAAGCTGCCTCTTCAGCTAGATGTCTTGACGTGACAATGATCACGGGTAGAACTTGCGCAGGTGCGCGATGTTCCACGGGTTCTTGACGGGGATGCCGTCTTCGGTCTCGAGGCGTACTGCGCCAGGCCTGGCGACGTGGGAGACCCTGTAGGGACCTTCCCACATCGGCGAGAGCTTGTGGAGGCCTTCCCTGGAGAGGATTCGCCTGAGGACGAGGTCGCCCGCCTCAAGGGTGCGTGAGCGCACATGGCGGCTGTGGTAGCGTCGCAGGTCTTGCTGGTACCCTGCCGCTCTGAGGGCGGCCTGACGGCGCAGTCCCTCGAGAAGCAGCAGGTCATCGTTGTGGAGGCCCTCTTGGGTGTCCTCATTGAAGGCAAGGACCCGTGGCGATCCATGCTTGATTTCTGCGGGGAGGACTGCCTCAGCTCCGTAGACCAGGGCGAACGGCGTTTCGCCTGTAGGCCTCGAGGAAGTTGTGCGTATGGACCAGAGCACGGAGGGGAGCTCGTCGATCCAGCCCTTGCCGTGGCCCTTGAGGATGTTGAAGCTCCTGGTCTTGAGGCCCTTGAGGACCTCAGCGTTTGCTCGCTCGGCTTGACCGTTGCTGCGTGGGTGAGCTACCGAGGCGAAGCAGACCTTGACGCCAAGCTTATCGCAGTAGGCTCGGAAGATGCCGCTGGTGAATTGCGAGCCATTGTCGGTGATGATGCGGTTGGGCACGCCGAAGCGGCAGACCAAGCTTCTGATGAATTTCACCGCGGCCCCAGCTGGTATGGTGCGCACCGGCTCGACCTCGGTCCACTTGGTGAACTTGTCGATGGCCACGAAGAGGAAACGGTAGCCCCCCTGCGACCTTGGGAAGGGGCCCAAGATGTCCAGCCCCCAGACCGCAAACGGCCAGGAGAGCGGGATGGTTTGAAGCCCCAGCGCCGGCTGATGAATTTGCTTGGCGTGGAATTGGCAGGCGTCGCAGGTTTGCACAATGGTGACCGCATCTTGAAGCACTTGAGGCTAGTAGAAGCCGCTCCTGAAGACCTTGCCTGTGAGGGTGCGCGCACATGAGTGGTGGCCGCACTCCCCGCTGTGGATGTCCTTAATCAGCTCTCGGCCTTCCTCAGGAGGGACACACTTGAGCGCGATACCATTTGGGCGCTTGCGGTAGAGGTTTCCCTCGAGGATGCAGTAGGATTTTGCCTGTCGAGCGATTCGCTCTGCATCGGCATCTCCTTCAGGGAGGATTCCCTTCACCAAGTAGTCCTTGAGCTCAGCAATCCAGCCTGAGGCCTGGCGGGTTGCCGTGGGCAACAGGCGCTCCCCTGTGCTGGGACCGCAATCGGGTGCTCCAGACTTAGAAGGTGGTGGGAGTGCTTCGTCTGCGCTTGCGGCTGTGGCCTCTCGAGGCTGCTTGATGGATGCCTTGGCGAGCCTTTCTTCAAAGACACCGGCCTGCTGGGGTTGCCTTCGCGAGGCCCGCTTGGCGATGTCGTCAGCCTCTTGGTTTTCTTTCCTCGGGATGTGCATGAGCTCCATGCCCCTGAAGTGCTTCTCAAGCTTGCAGACCTCTTCGAGGTATGCGGCCATGTGGTCGTCTTTCGGCGTGTAGCTCTTGTTGGAGAAGTTGACGAGTAGCTGAGAGTCTCCCTTGACGAGTAGGTGCTTGACGCCTAGAGCGATGGCGGCCCTTAAGCCGGCGAGGAGGCCTTCGTATTCGGCGATGTTGTTGGAGATCTTGTCGATCGTGAAGCACAGCTGGACAGCGTAGTATAGCTTTTCACCCTTGCGCGAAGTTAGGACGACGCCTGCTCCGCCATTGCGACAAGCGAAGGCTCCATCGAAGTGCATGGTCCAGTGGCTGGGCACCGTGTCTCCCGAGGGCTCGGCCTCTGCCTCGCGAGGCTCCTCAGGGCTTGGGTCAGTCCATTCGGCGCCGAAGTCAGCCAGCGCTCTTCCTTTTATGACCCTCGTGGTGCCGAAGCGCAAGTTGAATGGCTGCAGCTCGATGTTCCATCCTGCGACACGATCTGTTGCGTTGGGGTTGCGCAGGATCTGCTCCAGGGGGAAGGCAGTGACCACCGTGATGGGGTGGCCCTGGAAGTAGTGTCTCAACTTCCTGGAGGCGATGAGGAGCGCGACGAGGAGCTTCTGCTGCATTGGATACCTCTCGCGAGCGTCCCGCAGCACTGTGCTGACGAAGTAGACGGGGTGCTCGACGAGGGTTACCTGAGGTGGCGCAGCGTCAGCCCCCTGCGGAGGCTCTTCAGGGCCCTTGTCGAGATCTGCCTGTAGAGGCATCTCGACAGGGGCTGTGGGAGCAGGCTCGACTTGAGGCGGCGGGCCTGGCAGTGGGTCTGTGGAGGCTGCTCCTTCGACGGGGTCGCCGTCGGGGGGTTCTGGGCTTGGAGTGGCAGTGCTCTTCTTGGGGAGGACAGGCTCTTCTCTTTCGACCACCAAGACGGCGCTTGCGGTCTGTGGGGTGGCTGAGAGGTACAGCTTCAGGTGCTCGCCTGCCCTGGGGGCCACCAAGACCGAAGGGCTAGCCAGATACTTTTTTAAGTCCTCGAAGGCTTTATCCGCCTCAGGGGTCCACTTGAATGTGCCCGATCTCTTCATGATCTTGAAAAATGGCAGGGCTCTCTCGCCGAATTTGGAGATGAAACGACCAAGGCTGGCCATGCAGCCCGCTAAGCGCTGCATGTCCTTGAGTCGGCGGGGAGGCTGCATTTGCTCTATGGCCTTGATCTTGTCAGGATTTGCCTCTATGCCACGGTGGGACACGAGGAATCCGAGGAGCTTGCCTGAAGGGACCCCGAAGACGCACTTGGCGGGGTTCAGCTTGATGTTCACCTTTCTCAGGCTGGCGAAGGTTTCCTCGAGGTCCCTCTAGAGGGTGTCCCCCTCTCGAGATTTGACCACGATATCATCGACGTAGGCCTCGGCGTTTCTGCCCATCTGCGCCCCCAAGGCTATCCTCATGAGCCTCTGGAAGGTGGCTCCAGCGTTCTTCAGGCCGAAAGGCATGCATGTGTAGCAGTACACACCACAAGGGGTGAGGAATGCCGTCTTCTCCTCGTCCTCTTTAGCCATCTTGATCTGGTGATAACCAGAGAAGGTGTCCAGAAAGCAGAGGAGGTCACAGCCAGCGGTGGAGTCCACAATCTGGTCTATTCTCGGCATGGGGTATGGGTCCTTGGGGCAGGCCTTGTTGACATCGGTGTAATCGATGCAGAGTCGGCCTCCTCCAGCGGGTTTAGGAACAACCACGCCATTGGAGAGCCAAGTGGGGTGCGCGACTTCGCGGACGACATTTGCCGCCTTTAGCTTCTCCACTTCCTTGATGATGAAAGCTTGCTTCTCGGGGGCTTGCTTACGTGCTTTTTGCTTGACGGGGCATGCGTCTGGACACACGGCTAAGTGGTGCTCGATCACCTCCCTTGGTACACCGGACATATCTGACGGAGTCCATGCGAACATGTCAGAGTTTGCCCGAAGGAAGGCGACGAGCGCGCTTTCCTATTTGGGAGGCAGGGCAGCGCCTATGGTGACGCTAGCCCCCGAGCTGGTGGTGTCCAGCGACACCTTCTTCGTGGCAGCCTGCTCCTGAGAGAACAGTTGCTTCTTCCTCTTGGGCCTCTCGAGAGGCTCCATGTCCTCGTCAGCCGGGAAAGCCATGGCGGCTGCCTTGTAGGGGCTCTCGACAGCGCGCGTGGCGTCCAGGATATGGCCATGGATGGCAATGGTGCCGGCGCTGCCGGGAATCTTGACCATGTTGTAGGCGTGATGCGTGACGGCCATGAACTTCGTGAGGGCGGGGTAGCCGAGGATGGCGTTGTACGGCAAGCCGATGTGCGCGACATCGAAGTCGATCAGCTCCGTGCGATAGTTCTTCTGCGTGCCAAAGGTGACCGCGAGGCGGACTTGCCCCAGAGGCTCGATAGAACCACTGGTGACGCCCGTGAACGGCCTGGAGGGCATAAGCCACTCGTAGGGCACTTGAAGCGTCTCGAAGGTCTCGACAGAGATGACATTCAGGCCCGCTCCCCCGTCGATGAGCATCTTGGAGACGGTGATGTTGTTGATGGTGGGGGAGCAGACTAGGGGGAGGGTTCCAACAGTCTTGGTCGACTTGGGGTGGTCCTTGGCGTCGAAGGCGATGGTGTACTGGGACCACTTGAGGGGTCTGGAGGTCTCGGTGCTCGGGAGCGCAGCGTTGAGTTCGCGGGCGAACTGCTTGAACTGATTGTTTGACTTGGGCGCTTGAGCTCCGCCGAGGATGCAGGCCATGGCGCCTCTCGGGGCCTGGTAGCCTCCATCTTCCTCGTCGGGGAGGTTGTTGTTCTTCTCGGCGGCGTTGGCTTGAGTGCCCGACGGCTTCTGGTAGCCGCCTTCGCGCCTACCCCTGCCGTCTCTGCGGTAGCCGCGACCTCTGCCGCGGCTTCCGCTGCCTTCTCCTCGCTCGCGTTCCCTGCTCAGCCTCTTGAGGTCGAAGCAGTCATCTGTAGCGTGCCCTCGCCTGTTGTGGTAGACGCAGAACGGACGGTGGTCTACCTCTTTGTCGCCGCGCTCGGGAGAACCCCTGCGGGAGCCCTTCGCGTCAGGCTCTGCCGCGAGGACCGCGGTGGCCTTGCGCTTGGGCTCTTCCTTCTTCTTGTGGCTCTTGGACCCCTCGCCAGGGTCGTCCCCCCGCGCGCTCATCTTGACGAAGAGGAGTCCCTCTTCAGCCTTGGCGCACTTATCCGCCAGATCGAACTGCTTCACCACAGAGGTGAGCTTGTCGTGGATGCCGAGCTTCTCGAGCATCCTGCGGTTCGTGACGCCCTCGCGGAAGGCAGCGATCACCTGGGTGTCGGGGATGTTTGGAATCTTGTTCCGCACCTGGCTGAAGCGCTGGATGTACTTGCGAAGAGTTTCATCTTTCTTTTGTACCACAGCGCGCAAGTCGTTGTGGGTGAGTGCGCGCTCGTACGTGTCCTTGAAGTTGGCGACGAACTGCCTGCAGAGCTCCTCCCAGGAGTCGATGGAGTCCTCCGGCAGGTTGAGAAGCCAGGACAGCGCTGAGTCCCTGAGGGCGTGGGAGAACCAGTTGGCCATGACCTTGTCGTCACCCCCTGCAGCCTGGATGGAGGTGGTGTAGAGCTGCAGGAACTCGAGAGGGTTGGTGGACCCGTCGAAGCCCTTGGGGAGCGCTGGCCTGAACTTCTGCGGCCAGACCACACGACGCAGGGCGCGCGTGCAGGCCATGCAGCCTGAGGCATAGGTGGCCGTTCCTCCCTGGAGGGCCCTGCGGTTTTGCTGCCCCGCTTGGCCGAGCTCCTCGACGAGGCGGTTCTGGAGGTCTCGGCGTCGCTCCATGCCCACTCGCGCGTCAGGCGCAGTGCGCTGCACGATTTGACAGTCGTGCGGCGAGGAAGCATGTGAGGGAGCCCGCTGCGCCGCGGCCGGACGTGGTCCTGGCGGCGGTGGGGGCGCACCTGGTGCGGCCGTCCCTGCAGGGCCGGAAGGCACGATGGAGCGCGATGGAGCAGGGCGCGTGGTTGCGATGTCGACGAGGTGGTGGAGGCGGTCCAGCCACTGGTCGTGTGCCTCGGCACTTGGCCGGTAGCGGAGGAGCTCCTGGGCCATGAGCAGCGCGGTATGCGGGGCGGGCTCGTGGTGTTCCCGAGTGGACACGCTCTGGCGCCGGGACGGGTGTGAGGACTCAGCGTCCTCACGGCGCTCGGAGAGGTCCTCGTCGTCGCGCTGGTCTCCGCCGCGGTGCTCCTCGCTCTCAGGCTCCTCCACGCGCGGGCCGGTGCCAGCGCGCTCGGTCGTGCGGGGGCGACCACGGCGGCCACGGGTGGGAGCAGTGCCGGGCTCGGTGTGAGCTCTCTCAGAGGTACGCCGGTTGGCGCGCGTCGCGCGGGTGTCCATCATGGCGCGGAGTTCGGAGGTTGAAGACGCGCCTCAGTCCCCTACCTGGCGCGCCAAATGTCGTGGAGTGACTCCCACGTAACAGGGGTAGTCTCACCCTGAAGAGAGGTTCGAAGGGGGGACTGAACACGGAGGTCTAACAACACTCGAGAGGCTCGACGACGATGCTCGCCGAGCCTGAAGGAGGACAATCACGCCAGAGATGGACACCAGCCCGTACCCAGGTTCACAGCCCTCGAGAGGAGGTAAAACCGCTACTCCTGCTTGTCTGTATTGCGCTGTGAAGGTTACAGGACACTGAGCTTGCCGAAGGCTCTCTTGAGGCAGTTTGGTGCCTGGAGAGGGACGTACAGGTCGTCTTCCTCCTCCAGCAGTTAGCTGTCCTATGTGTTTGGCTAAGGCTTCTTGGGTCCAGGAGGCGGTTCGCCGACTGGAGATCAATTGGAGGTGCAATTGCGCGATCCCCCTCTATGGCGGAGCTCCTGCTCCTTTTATAGGCGCTCCGGGCTCCGTCCTCGGGCTGGTGGGCTCCCACACGCCGGTGGCGCAAAGGAGGGGGAGTCCACAGCGGCTCCTCCGTCCATGGTCCGGCTCATCCGTGCTAAAGCAGCGCGCCGTGGCCGACCAGCTGCAGACGTTGCAGAGCGGCTCGCAGGCGCAGCAGAGGCAGTGGTGGAGCCCACGATGACGACCTCCTTGGAGCGTTGCGCCGTCTAGCCGCTTTATCACCAAAGAGGAAAGTCTTGGACGCAGGCGGCGCGGCTTTGTTGACTCCTTTATCACCATAGTAGCAGCTGGGACGCTCGCGTCACCCGGCAGCCGTTGCAGAGGCCATGTGCGCCCTGCAGCGCTTGCTTAGCTGCGAAGTGTCTCCACAGGGCCATGGTTGCCTGTGGAGGGGTTTTCTGCTGACTTCCCCCCAGGCGGGTTTTGCCTGGGGAGTCTCCTGAGGCGCGGGGTCCTCTTCAGGCCCTGGCGTCCTCCTCAGGCCCTCGAGAGGAGATGCCTCTCGAGGATCTCTCCAAGCGGTAGCTCGGTCCTTAGTCGTTCTGCCGAAGTGCCACGCGGGCGAGGCCTGTAGGGAGTGGGCCGTGCATACCCCGGTCCTTACTGGGCCGACAATATGGTTTTAGGGTTTAATGAATATTTAGAATATTTATTTGTAGCTCAACACTCAAGTTTGAAAATAAAGTTTACTTGATTGAATTAATATCATAATACTTTTGAATAAATCATAATAAATCCTTTTTAGTTGTCCTTCTTGGATATTGATGATTTTATTTTAATATGAAATAAAAGTTTTAAATTTTAGTGGTTTTTAAACATTCCAAAATTTTGGGATGTTACAATCATCATCACCACCATCTCCACCGCCGACACCGTCATCTCCATCGGTCCACTCCGTTCCCGCTGTAACATCTAGGGCTGAATCTTGTATGTTTGATAGGGGAAACTCTCCCGGTGTTGATTACTCTTGTTATTGATGCTATTGAGTGAAACCGTTGAATTAAAGTTTATGTTCAGATTGTTACCCATCATTATATCACCTCTGATCATGTTCCAAATGATGTGTTGTGACTAGTTCGTTTAGTTCTTGAGGACATGGGAGAAGTCTAGATGTTAGTAGTGAACTATGTTGAGTAATATTTAATATTTTGATATTTAAGTTGTGGTGCTATTCTTCTAGTGGTGTCATGTGAACGTCGACTACATGACACTTCACCTTTATGGGCCCAGGGGGATGCATTGTGTATTCGAATATTAATTGTGGGGTTGCCGGAGTGACAGAAACCTAAACCCCCGTTAGTATCTCGATGAATGAGGGATGTTAGGATCTTAGAGTTTAAGGCTGTGGTTAGATTTATCTTAATTACTTTCTAGTATTTGCGGATGCTTACTAGGGGTATAATCACAAGTATGTATTAGTCCTAGGAAGGGCGGTGCATTAGCATAGGTTCACCCACACGACACTTATCGAAACACTAAAGATTAATCATCTATATGAAGCGAAAGCACTAGACATAAATCCCGTGTGTCCCCAGGAACGTTTGGTCATCATAAGTAAACAAATCGGCTTGTCCTTTGCTCTAGAAAGGATTGGGCCACTCGTTGCAATTATAATTGCCGCGCTTTATTTACTCGCACTTTATTTACCTCTTATATCAAAAACTCCTAAAAACTTGTCTGCTAGTGTTTACAATGAAGTCCTCATCAAAACCCCTTGTCAGCACCTTCTGCTCCTCGTTGGGTTCGACACTCTTATTTATCGAAAGTACTACGATACACCCCCTATACTTGTGGGTCATCAGCTCCTCGTTGGGTTCGACACTCTTATTTATCGAAAGTACTACGATACACCCCCTATACTTGTGGGTCATCAAGACTATTTTCTAGCGCCATTGTCGGGGAGTGCAGCGCTACTGGTGAGTGGAATTGGTAAGGAAAACTTTAGCTGTAAGTGCTGTTTTTATTTCTGTCTCCTAATTTGCTCAATTATGGAGAGAGGATCTATTGCCTTCCTGTTTGGAAGAGCTTCTACCACTGTTGAGGTAGAAGAGGAGGTGCCACCTGAAAAAATAGCGCCATTTAAAATACCTATAAAAATTGTTGATCGTGTTATGAATAACCGCTATGTAGGGGATGGAACTGTCCATCCCGGTGATCATTTGCTATTTTTACATGAATTATGCAAGTTGTTCAAGTGTGCAGGTATTTCAATGGACAAAGTAAGGAAGAAATTATTCTCTATATCACTTGGTGGAAGATTTCGCATTGGTATAAATTGGGATTCTCTTGGATGGGAGGAAATTGTACCTCTCTTTTATTCTAAATTTTATCCTCCAAGTGAAATTCACCAAGATCGGAATTCTATATATAATTTCTGGCCTCATGAAGGAGAAAGTATTGCCCAAGCTTGGGGGCGAATGAAGTCACTAATGCTCAAATGCCCCATTCATGAGCTTCCTGGTAATATTATTGTTGATAACTTCTATGCAAGACTCTCCTTTGAAGATAAAACATTATTGGATACTTCTTGTGCTGGATCATTCACGCGTAATAAAGAAGGTTTTAAATGGGATCTTCTTGACCGTATTGAAGAGAATACTGAAGAATGGGAGAACGACAAAGGTAGGGAGTCAGGTATGAAATATGACTTCGAATGCATTAAAACTTTCATGGATACTGATGCATTTCAAAATATTAATAATGCTTATGGTCTTGATTCTCAAGTTGTTGCAAATTATTATAAAGCCTTTGCTTCTTATTTCGGTTTGCCTAAGGAGGGCTTTAAAAAATATCATGAGCCTTATAAAGATAAGTCTATTGCACCGATAACTAAAAGCATTGAAGTTAATACTATTGATCATATTATTCCTGAGCCTTATATTGAAAAAAATCTTTTTCCTGTTAAGATGAAGGAACATTCTGTTATGGCTAGTGTTGTTAACAAAAGTGCTAAGAAAGCTATAGAACCAGATGAACAAATTAAAATTGAACCTCCTATGGCTATAGTAAAAGATCTTGTTACTAAAAATGTTGGAGATGAGTATCTTATATTTTGTGAGGATGCTTCTAATGTTGTTTCTCATCCTAAAAGTTCAAAGAAAACTAGTGTGCCTGTGTTATCAGTTCGAATTGGTGATCATTGCTATTATGGTTTATGTGATAGTGGTGCAAGTTCTAGTGCTATTCCCTATGAGCTTTACAAAGAAATTATGCATGAGATAGGTCCTTGTGAACTTGAAGAAATTGATGTGGTAATTCAACTTGCTAATAGAGAAACTATCTCTCCAATAGAAAAACCTAAACCGAATTGCCTAATGAAGACTTTAAAGTTGAACGGCTTGCCTCTATTGCTCTTGCTCCTAACAATGTTTTGCAGCAATTTATGGAAGATCATGAAAGTGAAGTCTTTAGAGAAGAAAGGGATGAGCTTGATGAAATATTTCTTCGTCAAGCTGTCTTGAAACACAATTTAAAGGTGGAAGACTTGGGTAAAACACTCCCACCTAAAGAGGATCATGTCTTTGATTTAAAACGTTTGCCTGATATTCTTAAGTATGCTCATATTGATGATAAGAAAATATATCCTGTTATTATTAGTGCTAACCTTTTAGGTAAAGAAGAGGAAAGATTTTTGGAAGTATTGAAGAAACACCGTGGAGCTATGGGTTATACTCTTGATGATTTAAAAGGGATTTCTCCTACTATATGTCAACATTCTATTAATATGGAGCCTGATGCAAAGCTAGTGGTTGAACATCAACGCCGTTTAATACCCAAGATGAAGGAAGCGGTAAGAAATGAGGTATTAAAGCTTCTTGATGCTGGTATAATTTATCCTATTGCTGATAGTAGATGGGTAAGTCCTGTGCACTACGTCCCTAAGAAAGGAGGAATTACTGTTGTGCCTAATGAAAATGATGAACTTATTCCTCCAAGAGTAGTTGTTGGTTATAGAATGTGCATTGATTTTCGAAAGGTTAATAAAGTTACTAAGAAAGATCATTATACATTACCCTTTATTGATCAAATGTTAGAGAGATTAGCTAAGAAAACTCATTTTTGCTTTCTTGATGGTTATTCTGGTTTCTCCCAAAATGTTGTTAAAGCGCAAGATCAAGAGAAGACCACCTTTACCTGTCCTTATGGTACTTATGCTTATAGACGTATGCCTTTTGGTTTATGCAATGCTCCTGCTACTTTTCAAAGATGCATGTCTGCTATTTTTCATGGTTTTTGTGAGGAGATTGCGGAAGTATTCATGGATGATTTCTCCGTCTATGGAATTTCTTTTGATAATTGTTTGCACAACCTTGGTAAATTTTTGCAGAGATGTGAAGAAACTAACCTTGTTCTTAATTGGGAGAAATGCCACTTTATGGTTAATGAAGGAGTTGTTCTTGGACATAAAATTTCTGAAAGGGGTATTGAAGTTGATAGAGCTTGTAGCGGACCTGCACTTAGAAAATGGCAAGTCCCTGTGTATAGTGCAAATCACTAGATCGATTCGTTTGCACACACAGCTTACGATGTAATATCACAACAAAGTATCAAATTTATTACATCGATGATCCAGACTTAGAAAATATTCATTACAATTTGCGTAGCATGAAGCTAGCTTTGAAAGAGTAAAGCAGCAGAAATACAATAGCAGTGAGTCTCCATCATCTTCATGTTGCCACAGGCGAAAACATGTTGGTTGCAGACTCGAAACCCTTAACGAAAATCTCACTCGTCATCTGAGTAATCTGCAATAAGAAAAATATTGCAGCAACGTGGGTCAGAACCATTTAAAATGGAACTGGCAAGTGACACTATGGTGGACACTTAGAGGAAAAACTCTAATAACCTATCTGCATATTTGGCTGGTGGAGTTCAAGGCTATTTTGCATAAAGCCAATTTTTCCTAACTCTTTTGAAAACACTTTTCTTCTATTCGAGACATCCGTGGCATGAAATCCACTGTCTCATTCTACCCTTGTTCACCCATCAAGTTTTAACTTAGAAATTGGAATGGTGGGATCCTCCGTTGACGTCCTTGATCAGCTGCTCAAATTGTCCGTACCGGGGACACGGCTAAGTACTTATATTTTACACTCTGCAGAGGTTGTGCACGTTCACCATTGTACCCATTCAGCCCAAACTATCCTCTACACTCTGGAAGTGATAAGGAAAAGGAGAAGAATGAGACGAGATCTTTCAGAAGCATTTTCCCTCCCCATAGTGGCTTGACCCGTTCCACCTAACACCCTCTACATCTGCTTGTCAAGCCGGTGTGAGTCCACGCAACTTAGTTGATCAAACCAGAGCCCATATTGGCAATGGCTGCACTGGAAGCAATCTTCACTTGGAGTAACTTCAAATCACATTGTTCCTGGGTGGCAATCCACAAGTGTACTCTCAGGTGAAAACCACCATGCTCACGGTCCTAAGTATAGTAGAAACTACCTTAGGCGAAGACAACCACGAGCACAGCCCTGAGTAGCCACTCAACATAAACCATTCAATACCAATCCACCCAGGTGTTTCATTTTAACTTAGTAGAAATTAACTTTTCATAAAACCAACTTTTGCATAGCATCAATAATTCTACTAAGTATTATATAGGCACCTAGACACAGGAGTAAGGAATTTCTAAATAGGTCTAGTATAGCATTTCTACTAAGTCCTACACATGCTTAGGAAAATAATCTACTCATGCATAGAAAAATACTAGGACTTTTATGAGTGTGCCACTTGCCTTGGCAACAAGAAGAGCAGTAGCAGCAACTGCAAATATCCTCGTTTCCCTCCGAATATTCTAACACAACAAATCAGCCACAATGAACATACAAGCAAACCAACATTTCAATTGAAAATGTGCCATGTATGACGTGCAAAATATTCTAAGGAAAATGATATGCATGATATGCAAAAAAAAGTTAATCTAAGGAACATAGACAAAAATAACTTGAACAAGTTGGCTAGGTCAAGGTCAAAGGTTGGACACAATAAATTTGCTATAGATCAAATTGAATAAGTTGTAAGGCTGCTCCAAGTCTTCACATGTTTGGTCTCAGAATCTTCAACTCCCTTGTAGTTTTATTCATCTTCAATTAGCACTCTAAGTACTTAGTCATGATGTGCATAAATACTTAGAGAAAATACTAAGTCTATTCTTCAAGGTGATCAACAATTATTAACAACTCTTTGTAATTGCATATTCACTATAGTGAGAAAGACAGACACCCGGCCAGCCACTAACAGGTCTCATGTACGTGGACATGTAAGGTTAGTCTCCGGGCCGCTTCATCTCACTATGCCGCTAGGGTCCAACATAATTCAAAGGTGGTAATATCATGATCAAAAAGGGGTTTATGTCCAAAGTGAAAGAGGGATAGGAAGGTCAGAAAAAGATAAAGAGAAAGATGTATTTGGTCTTCCAGGCTTCCTCGTAACTTTCTCCCTGTTGTGATGAGTTCATTGAAATTTTGTAGACTTGATGGTTTTGATATCACCAGGGCTGGTCTTGGATATAACTTAGCCACCACGAATTCTAAGAGAGAAGAAAAGAAACGAGAGAAAGACTTAGAGAATATAAAGGGGTTGGTCTTCTTGAAGTTCCTCTTGATTTTTCCTCTAAGTGCTTTTACTTCTTGGAGATGCTTCGGAGTCTGTTTTCTTGGCTAAGTCCTTCATTGGCCTTCTAGCTCAATGTTGAGAATCCCAAGTATGTCTAAGTACAAATTTTTCAAAACACTATCGAAAATAAACCTAAACAAAATACTTAGCAAAATAAGGGAGAAGTTTTCCCATGAGAAGTATAACTATACAATAAAATATGCTATGCATGCAATGCACTTTTTAATCACAAAAACATCATACTAACTTTTGTGATTTTTATAAAGTATGCATGAAGCTATAAATGCAATTTAATTAATTTTTATTATTGCAAAATATAATAAAAGGGGTAAATACAAGATTTAAAGTTTTCTGCGATTAAACTTTTATAACTAAAAATTTTAAACAATGCTAATGGACAGGGGGCGTTTAAACAAATTTTTAGCAATTGGATTCACTAAAAAAATAATGTTTCTATCAAAAGTGATATCCAAATTACTCAAACTACTCAAATTAAACCTATGATTGTTAAATCATCAAAATAATGCTCAAAAATATTTTCTAACAAGTGCATATTATTACACAAATCATAAGGTTTCTAAAACAATTTTATTTACAAAATTTGGACTTATAGATTTAAAGTTATGAAAAATATACTCAATCACCCATTTGAAATTTGAATTATTTATACTAAGGCAAAACAGAAAACTAACCGTGCCAAAAGATTCTACACAAAATTCTCAATCCAACCATATTTGGTTTGTAAATTTTGGACGTATATATCTTTTCCTATGAATTTTACAAGATATTCCAATTCTTTGTTTTTCTGATTCGAATTTCCAGCACAATCTGCCACATGGCGAGCTCTGATTCGTGCATACCCCTTCACCTAAGTGATCCATCCTGACCCATTGATCAAGGATCCGATGGTAGCTGTGCATCTTCTCAAATGAGACTAGTACATGCGTTAATGGCTGAAAAAATAGAAGCTCACGGTGAACGCTGGAAGTTTGGACGTGGACGGTGGAGATGTTCTTCTACCTCTCGGGCTTGGGAAAGAGGCGCGATGTGTAGCGCAAGACGGAGAAGTCTACAGAGGTGGTGGCGTCGTCGGATTCGTCGAGGCGCGGCGGCGATGTCCGAACGGAGCACGGCGGCGCTGGCGTCCTTCCGGTCGAGGACGTGAATCGCGGTCCCTGCTACGATACGAAGATTTTGTCGGAGAGCGATTCCCAGGAGTCTAGGGGTGTTCACACTCTGAAGAGTAGTTCGAGAAGGGGACTGAACACGTTGGTCTACAACCCTCAACCGGCACGGTGACGGTGCTCGTCGAGCCTGAAGAGGGACAGCACGGCAGAGATGGACAGCGGCCCGTACCCAGGTTCACGGCCCTCAGGAGGAGGTAAAACCGCTACTCCTGCTTGTCTGTATTGCACTGCAGAGATTACAGTACAATGAGCTTGCCGAGAGCTCCCGTATGGCAGAGTGGAGCTCGAAGAGGGAAGCTAAGGTCTTCTTCCTCCTCTAGCGACTTCAACTAAGACTACGCTGCTGTAGGGTGTCCAAGTTCTCAATGATCGATCCTTTGCTACAGTGGTGCTCCCCCTCTTTTTATAGGCGTCTTGGGACTCATCCTCGCGCACTGCGCGGCGGAAAGGTCCCCACATGGCGACGAAGGAGAGGAGCGGGGTGCACCGCCCCCGGGATGTCCATGGACCCGGTCCATCGTCACAAAGCCTGCCCGTGACGCCAGAAAGCCACCGTCCACGCAGGACGGCCAGCTGGTGCTGCAGAGATCGTGGGGGTGCCCACGGTGACGTCGTCCTTGGAGTGTAGCGCCGGCCAACTGCTTTATCACCAAAGAGGAAACCCTCGTATGCCGGCGCAGGGGACACAGCTTTGTTGATCCCCTTTAATCACGAGAACGGCAACTGCGGCGCCGTCGTCATCGCGCGCAGACGCGCGCGTCACTCTGCGGCTGCGGCAGAGGCCATGTGCGCTCTGCAGCGTTTGCTTCGTAGCGAAGCATCTCCACAGGGCCTGGGCGGCCTTGTGGAGAGATTTGCGTTGACCCCTCTCCAGGGGAGGGGGACCTTGTAGAGGGGCAGCCTCGGGAGAAACCTCTTCAGGACTCCGCTGCCCCCTCTGGTCTTCTCGAGAGACCTTTCCTCTTGAGTGTATCTCCAAGCATTCTGCTTGGCCCTTAGTCATTTCATTGATTCTGTCGCGTGTGAGGGCTGTGGAGAGTGGGCTTTGCACACCCTGTATCCCACTGCGCCGACAGATTTGGAGGGTAAAGGATAGGCGTACGTAGGATACAAGGGGAATGGAGGGAAGGGGAGAGGCCGAGATTGTAGTGGTTCACCGGTATTGAAGAAATTCGGCCGCGGCGGTGATGAACTCCGGCGACTTCGGTTCGCGCACGAGGCGCTCCAATCGATTGCGTATGAGAAGTGGGGATGGCGACATCGGGTGCGCGACGAAGAGGGACGGAGAAGGAGCATGATCTCGGGTCCGGTCAGTGGCTCACGTTGCCGGGGAAGAAGAACAATGGCGGTGGCGGCAGTCGCGCCGGCGACGAATTGGGCGGCCTGGGGGCGTGTTTCGCTCGGGAACAAGAAGGGAAAGATGGACGACTGGCTGGTGTATTTGTATACACGCACGGAAGCAACAAATCGCACAACAAACGCTCCGATTCGAGCCGGTAACGGAGGAGATTTTCGGGGGCGTAATTTCCGGTCGGAGGAACTCCGGCGAGTAAATTCGCTGGCCTTGAGGCGTTTAGAAGAGGGGTTTTGGGGGGGAAAAGAATGAGGTGATCGTGGGCTTTAATTAGGAAGAAACGGCGCGTGATTTGGGGTAGTAAATCGCCCGGAATCAAGTTGAGAAGGAACGCACACGGAGCTGTTCTTCGGGCGTGATTTACGTCCGGACGTTGAGGACGATGCTGACGTCAGCAATTTTTCTTTTTCTGTTTTTTCCTTATTTTATTCGTATCTTTTGTTTTAAGTGTCCAAATTAAGCAAACTAAATTTCTAAAAATCATATCTTTGTGTTAAACCAATTGTGGCCATGTTTTGAACACTTTTCAAAAATAATAATTTTGAATTGCTGATTTAATGCAAATTTGACACATCATATCAAATTAGAAAACAGGGCTTTAATAAATTTATTTGTGGCAAAATAAATTTATAAAAATAACACAATTACATATGTTTGAAAATAAGTTATTTTAAACTCCTTTTTAATTAATAATTCATTTTGTTGCTTTAGTAAAATAGTAAATAACATAACGCTAATATTTGAAATGAAACGGGAAATATAATGGACTCATTTTAAAATCAACATATTTTGTGCAGAATTAAGTTTTAAAATGTGAGAATTTTATTTGAAACTCCATAAAATACATTTGGGAAACATTTTATCTTTATTTATTTCTTGTATTGAATTTATTCCTGAAATTGATTTTATGTTTTGAAAGTTTACGAAATAATTTACAAACATAACAAGCTTTTTGGAGTAATTGTATAATTATAAAATCAACAGTGTTTTAAAGATATTAACTCTAGAGTTGTGATTTCCAAAACAATGTTTTAAACTCCGGTAATTGAATTCAAAACCATTTTAGTAAATAGTCTATGTTTTAAATAGTTTTAAACGTTTGTAAATACTATTGCAGGGTTTATTAATTAACCAAAGTTAATATAAAATTTTATATCATAATGTTTAACCAAAATTCATTTTAGCATTGTATACTTTAAATAACATAAGCACTTTGCAAATATGGTTTTAGAGTTTGTAAATAGCCAAGGCTAACTTTTTAAATCAAATACTTAGAAAGAAAGATTCTATTAAAATAAAAATGCTTTCAAAGTTTTTAAATAAATTCCCAAAATATAATTTTAGGTGTAAGAATTACTTTGTATAAAAGAATTTAAACTAAACTCTAATTTTTTAAAGAAAGATTACTTGGAATTAAACTATTTAAGTTTTTTTTTAAGGTGTCAAATGTCTTCTATTATTTGTTTCAATTATAATATTGGTGTTTTCTTTTATTCAAAACCAAAAGTTTCAATTTTTAGTGATTTTTAAACATTCCAAAATATTGGGATGTTACAGAGCTAAAGTGGAGGCAATTGAGAAAATTGTCGGACAGTGACTCCCACGGAACAGGGGTAGCCACACCCTGAAGAGAGGTTCGAAGGGGGGACTGAACGCGGAGGTCAAACGATCCTCGAGAGGCACGACGACGATGCTCGCCGGGCCTGGAGAGGGACTATCACGCCAGAGATGGACACCAGCCCGTACCCAGGTTCACGGCCCTCGGGAGGAGGTGAAACCGCTACTCCTGCTTGTCTGTATTGCACTGTGGAAGTTACAGAACAAGGAGCTTCCCGAAGGCTCTCTTGAGGCAGTCTGGTGCTTGGGGAGGGACACAATGGTCGTCTTCCTCCTCCAGCAGTTGGCTATTCTATGCGTTTGGCTAAGGCTCCCTCGGTCTGGGAAGCAATCAACCGACTAGAGATCGATCCCCTTCTACGGTGGAGCTCCTGCTCCTTTTATAGGCGCCCCGGGCTCCATCCTCGTGCTGGTGGGTTCCCACATGTCGGTGGCGCGGAGGAGCGGGAGTCCACCGCGTCTCATCCGTTCATGGACGCGGTCCATCCGTGCTAAAGTTGCGCGCCGTGGCCGACAGGCTACAGACGGTGCAGAGCGGCTCGCAGGCGCGGCAGAGGTCGTGGTGGAGCCCACGATGACGATCTTCTTGGAGCGTTGCGCCGTCCAGCCGCTTTATCACCAAAGAGGAAAGTCCTGGCTGTCCTGGCGCAGGCGGCGCGGCTTTGTTGACTCCTTTATCATCAGAATGGCAGCTGGCATGCTCGCGTCACCCTGCGGCTGCTGCAGGAGCCATGTGCGCCCCGCGGCGCTTGCTTAGCCGCGAAGTGTCTCCACAGGGCCGCGGTGGCCTGTGGGGAGGTTTCCTGCTGACCTCTCTCCAGGCGTGTTGAGCCTTGGGGAGTCTCTTGAAGCGCGGGGTCCTCTTCAGGCCCTGACTTCCTCTTCAGGCCCTCAAGAGGAGATGCCTCTCGAGGGTCTCTCCAAGCGGTGGCTTGGTCCTTAGTCGTTTTGACGAATCTGTCGCGGGCGAGGCCAGTAGGGAGTGGGCTATGCACACCCCGGTCCTCATTGGGCCGACAGTAGCCCCTGGGCCCGCGATGGGCTCGGCTGAGCCCATGACCGCAGCCGAAGCGTCGTGGGCCCAAAGTGTCCGGCCGGGCCGAGCCACGCGTCACTCAGGCGAGTAACGGTTGTGCACGATCTGGGGCGTGCGTCGTGGGGGGCCCCACCGCGCCCCGGTAAATGCTCCTTGACGGGACATAAAGCCCTCGCGCCGGAGCAGGGAGCCGTTATTGCTCCCATTCTCTCTTGCAGAAGCCATCCGCCCCGAGCTCTCCGCTCCTGCTCTCCGACGCGCCCTGCTCCTTCCTTCTCCAACTTCTCCCCGCGCCGCGCTCACCACTTCCCAGGCGATGAGTCCGGCCAAGAACAAGGGAAGGCGGCCGCGGGATCTTCTTCACAGGCAGCGCCTGCCGAGGCCGCGCATGGCGCGGCACTGCTAGGGGTGCGCGTCAACGACAAGGCCCTCGACAAGGTCCGCTTCCTGGTGGCGGACCGGACCAACGAGCACGGCGCCACCGCGCTTAAGGCCGCGGCGCACGGGAAACGCCCGCGAGGGTTTTTCCCCGTCTTCCAGCACTGTGTCGCTACAGGGCTGGTGCCGCCATTCTCGCCGTTCCTGGAGGGGGTGCTGGCCTTCTACCAGATCCAGCTGCTGCACCTCCACCCCAACTCCGTGCTCATCCTCGCCATCTTCGCCTACCTCTGCAAGGCGTACCTGGGCCTGGAGCCCACGGTGGACCTCTTCCGGTGCTTCTACGCGCTCCGGAACACGGCGAAGAATGAGCGCCCCGGATGCGTCTCGTTCCGCATCGTGGATGGCATCGGGAACGTTTACATCCCCATGTCGTGGAGCGAGGGCAAGGCCATCACCTCAGTGACGAAGAAGGTGGACGACTTCCGCCAGCGGTGGTTCTTCGTCGGGGTGGAGCAGCCCTGCGCCTTCCTAGAGGTCCCTGACGCGCCGCCCGTGAAGAACTCGAACTGGGGCAAGGCCCCCTTCAGCGGCGCGCAGAACGCAATGTTGACGGGCCGCCTGAGCTACCTTCGGGAGGAGGGCCTCACGGGGCAGATCATCGTCGCGGATTTCGTGACGCGCCGCATCGCTCCACTCCAGGCGCACGCGATGCCCATGTGGATGTATTCCGGCCCCCAGGACAAGATGCGGCTCCACCGTGAGGACAACGACAAGGACGCTGTCGACAACATCCTGTCCGCACTCTTCATCAACCCGGCGGTACCCGCCATGGACGAGCTCCCTATCACGCTGCGGCCCCTACACCAGTACAACATGACCGAGCGCCTGGCCATTCTGGAGGGGATGCCTTCGTTCACCCCGTCGGGCCCGGCGGGGAAAATGGTGCCTGTGCCGGTGGTGCACGAGGCGGAGGGGGCAGAGACGCCCTCTGCCTCAGGAGCTGGGCAAGGCGAGGAGGAGGCCGCGACAGGGGAGGAGTCCTCTTCGAGGGCCGGGCCCCTTACTGACGAGATTTGCGACATCTCGTCAGGCGATGACGACGACGCCTTCGTGGTGGTGCCCGCGCGCCGGGCGGAGGAGGAGGATGCCGAGGGGGAGGCCTCTGACGAGGAGGCCTCGCCAGGGCGTCGCGAGCCCCGCTCCAAGGCGGCTGTGGGCCGGTCCGGGGCGAGGCCGTCAGACGTCCCCTCCAAGAGGAAAGCCGAGGCGCCTCCGGAGGGGTCAGGTGCCAAGGCCAAGCCCTCCTGGCGCTCGCCAGGCTTGGCGTGGGTCGACACCGGCGCCAAGGAGTCCGGGTACGTGTTTTAGGCTTTTAGCCGATCGATTCTTGTTCTTTCTCTTTCCGCCTATTTCTGAAGATCTTTCCCTGGTGCTTGCCAGTGACCTTGTGCCTGCGAAGCGTCGCAAGCTTCGCAAGGCGGCAGAGGTGAAGAAAGCCACGGCTGAGGTCGTGGCTGAGGAGGCCGCGAGGCCTGTGGAGACGGCCTCCACAGGCCCAACCGAAGAGGTGCCTCAAGCGGAGGCAGCTGGGCCTTTAGCCGGGACAGCGGCGCCTCAGGCGGAGGTAGCTGCGCCGGCCCCCGAGCCGATGGTGGTGGAGGCGCAGGAGGAGCGGGTTGCTAGCCCTCCTCGCGCCCCTACCCCGCCTCGCGCGGCCACGCCACCGCGCGAGCCAACTCTGGCCAGCGAGGCTACTCCACCTCGCGCAACCATGCCTCCCGCGCAGCCAGAGGCCGGGGCAGACCAGGGCCCGCCAAGCGCGGGCGCATCTGCAGTGGGAGCTCCTTCATCTCCGCCACGCCCCGCAGCGGGGGGCGAGGCGCAAGAGGTGACACGCCAGGGCGGCGAGGTCGGTGAGGCCAGTTTGGGCGCCGCGACGGACGGGGCGCGGTCCAGCCCCCAGGCACGCCCAGAGGCTCAGTTCTCCAGGCCCGGCGCAGGGGCGGGCACCTCCTCATGCCGCGACCTAGTCCTTGGCGGCTGGGACTGGAGCAAGGGGCACCGTGAGGTCGCCTTCCGCGTCGTGAGGGAGTCCCTGGAGGGCTTGGAGGCGCAACTTGCCCTCGAGGACGCTCAGCTCACCCAGCAGCGCGACGAGCTTGCGGGGGCGTGGGCGCGCTTCCACGCCGCGGTCGAGGCCCGCCGCCAGGAAGATCTGGCCCTCCAGGCCGCACGCCAGGAGGCCGTCCGCTTCGCCAAGGAGGTCCGCGAGGGGGCCATCCGTGACGCTGACGAGCTCCTTGCCCCTCTCCAGGACGAGCGCAATGCGGCCGCCGATCTCCTCGCCGAGGTGAAGGCCGAGCGGGAAGCTATGGAGGGCTCGCTGGCGCAGAAACGTCGCGAGCTGGCCCAGCTAGAGTCCCAGCTCCTTTCCGCCCATCGGGTCGCGCAGGAGACTCTGGAGGGGGACCGCAAGAACCTTGCCGAGCGCGAGCGGCTGCTGGCCTCCAGGGAGCAGGACGTGCTGCAGCGCGACGAGCAGCGGCTCCAGGCGGAGGGCGAGCTTGCCACCAAGCGTGAAGAGCTTGAGGCGCGCGAGGGGGACCTGGCTCAGGCGCTCCAGAGGCACGACGAGATCGTCACCGCCCAGAAGCAAACCCTGGAGCGCTTCTAGCAGCGGTTTGCCGAAAAGAAAAAGGAGGCGGAGGCGGCCCACGCGGAGCACGAGAAGGAGTTCAGGCGGACCACCTCCAAGGAGTACCGCGACAAGGCCAAGAAGCAGGAGGACCGGTTCAAGGCCAGGCACGCTACTGATGCCAAGCGGATCGCGGAGCTCGAGAAGGCCAACTCTAAGCTCAAGGCCCGCCTCGAGCCCGCCAAGGAGGCCTATCGCCAGGCGGAGGATGGTCGCAGGGTAGCTGTCCTGGAACTGGACGCCCTCGTCAAGGACGTGGAGGGGCAGGCGGGCTCAGCGGCCAAGCAGGTGACGGAGGCTGTGGACACCGCGCAGGCGGCTCGCGTGCTCACGAAGCAGCGGGAGCGTATGTTCCAGGCGTTGGTGGCCAGGGGCAACGAGCTTGCAGCTCAGCTTGGCGCGGAGGCGCCGCACGCTGAGGTTCGCGGCCGTGGCGATGCTGCCATGTACCTGGTCTACTTCGACCAGCTCTTCACGGCCCTCGAGAGCCCCGTTGCCGACCTCCGTGAGGTGATCGAGGTCGAGAGCCGCCAGCTCCTCGGGGTGGTTGTTGACCGCATCTTCACCAACCTTCGGCTCCTCACGCCCGGCTTCGACCTCGCGACGGTGACCGAGGAGCGCACGGGCGAGGAGGTCTTGCGGGTCTCCAACTCCCTCCGCGAGCAGGTCGAGACCTTCTGCAACCGCTTCAAGCGCGCAGAGGTGGCTGCGGAGGATAGCGAGGAGGAGGCCGCCCTTGCAGAGGAGGAAGACGCGGAGGAGGAGGAGCATGCTGGCGCGGACTCCGCCTGAGCCCTTGATTCATTGCGCCTTTGAGCGCCTGTATCTGAAACAGCTTTATGTTTAGACATTACGCATTTTGAGCATGTAATATATTCCTTGAGTGCTTGATGTTCACTTGTGTGCCCCTCGAGAGGCCCTTTTCTGCCTTATTTTCATGTCTATGTTTTCTCTGCGTCGTTAGGTCCCATCTCTTCGCGCTATGACTCCGCCACTGCGGTATGCTAGAGCAATGACTCAGCAAGGCCGGGGGGAGTTTAAGGCTTGGAGAGGTAAGAGCCCTGAGTCGCGATGCTCAGGTGCCCTCCTTAGACGTGCGAGTAGCCCATGAAGCACAAGGGAGAATGAAATCGCTCGAGGGGCAAACGTGCGCTTGGGGAGAAAAAAGCTCTCGAATTACGAGTGTGGGACTTAGCTTCTCGAGGCTTTTGCCCTGTAGAGGTTTTTTAGCCTGGCGAGGAGGTCTTCTTCAAGGGTTTTGCCCTGCCGCCTCCTCAGGCTTGTAGAGACGCTTGTTCTCTGCAGATGTTAGAGGGGCAAACCCAAACACTTGTGCACGGCACTAGGGACTAATGCGCGCTTATAGGTCCCCTCAGGCGTTCCTTGCGAGGAGAGAGAGTACGAAGGTCCTTTCTAGAGATGGCGTGTTTGTGGGAGCTTGCCCTCCAGCCAGAGCTCGGATCCTTGGGTTTTGCAGTGCTGCTGGTGTGTCATTTGAGGCACTGGCACCGTACTCAGCCCCCGCTCGCGAGGTGCGCATGTGGAGAGATATAAGTGCCCATTTTCAACAAAGAAAATAGTGCTGGAATAAACTCACCACCAAAATATTACATAGTGGCGCCGTAGCGCATTGTTCACTTAGGAACGAAATTGTTTCATTATGCTTGGAGTTGCCAAGTTAATGTATTTGACCATGTCGAGGCATGGGGACCACCCATTAGTGGCAGATACCCTCAACGGCCTGAGGCGGCTCGTTACATGGAGAGCTCGGAGGGTTGACCCTCGAGAGAAGCCTTTGGGGCTTGGAGGTTTTAAGCCGTGAGCTTTTTTAACCTCTAGAGACAAAAAATGCTTGGAGGTGGAGCCGTAAGCTGCCTCTTCAGCCAGATGTCTTGACGTGACAATGATCACGGGCGTGACAATGATCACGGGTAGAACTTGCGCAGGTGCGCGATGTTCCACGGGTTCTTGACGGGGATGCCGTCTTCGGTCTCGAGGCGTACTGCGCCAGGCCTGGCGACGTGGGAGACCCTGTAGGGACCTTCCCACATCGGCGAGAGCTTGTGGAGGCCTTCCCTGGAGAGAATTCGCCTGAGGACGAGGTCGCCCGCCTCAAGGGTGCGTGAGCGCACATGGCGGCTGTGGTAGCGTCGCAGGTCTTGCTGGTGCCCTGCCGCTCTAAGGGCGGCCTGACGGCGCAGTCCCTCGAGGAACAGCAGGTCGTCATTGTGGAGGCCCTCTTGGATGTCCTCATTGAAGGCAAGGACCCGTGGTGATCCATGCTTGATTTCTGCGGGGAGGACTGCCTCAGCTCCGTAGACCAGGGCGAAGGGCGTTTCGCCTGAAGGCCTTGAGGAAGTTGTGCGTATGGACCAGAGCACTGAAGGGAGCTCGTCGATCCAGCCCTTGCCGTGGCCCTTGAGGATGTTGAAGCTTCTGGTCTTGAGGCCCTTGAGGACTTCTGCGTTTGCTCGTTCGGCTTGACCGTTGCTGCGTGGGTGAGCCACCGAGGCGAAGCAGACCTTGACGCCGAGCTTGTCGCAGTAGGCTCGGAAGATGCCGCTGGTGAACTGCGAGCCATTGTCGGTGATGATGCGGTTGGGCACGCCGAAGCGCAGACCAAGCTCCTGATGAATTTCACCGCGGCCCCAGCCGGTATTGTGCGCACTGGCTCAACTTCGGTCCACTTGGTGAACTTGTCGATGGCCACGAAGAGGAAGCGATAGCCCCCCTGCGACCTTGGGAAGGGGCCCAAGATGTCCAGCCCCCAGACCGCAAACGGCCAGGAGAGCGGGATGGTTTGAAGCTCCAGCGCCGGCTGATGAATTTGCTTGGCGTGGAATTGGCAGGCGTCGCAGGTTTGCACAATGGCGACCGCATCTTGAAGCACTTGAGGCCAGTAGAAGCCGCTCCTGAAGACCTTGCCTGTGAGGGTGCGCGCACACGAGTGGTGGCCGCACTCCCCGCTGTGGATGTCCTTGATCAGCTCTCGGCCTTCCTCAGGAGGGACGCACTTGAGCGCGATACCATTTGGGCGCTTGCGGTAGAGTTTTCCCTCGAGGATGCAGTAGGATTTCGCCTGTCGAGCAATTCGCTCTGCGTCAGCATCTTCTTCAGGGAGGATTCCTTTCACCAAGTAGTCCTTGAGCTCATCAATCCAGCCTGAGGTCTGGTGTGTTGCCGTCAGCAACAGGCGCTCCCCTGTGCTGGGACCGCAATCGGGTGCCCCAGACTCAGGAGGCGGTGGGAGCGCTTCGTCTGCGCTTGCGGCTGTGGTCTCTCGAGGCTGCTTGATGGATGCCTTGGCGAGCCTCTCTTCAAAGACGCCGGCCTGCTGGGGTTGCCTCCGCGAGGCTCGCTTGGCGATGTCGTCAGCCTCTTGGTTTTCCTTCCTCGGAATGTGCATGAGCTCCATGCCCCTGAAGTGCTTCTCGAGCTTGCGGACCTCTTCAAGGTATGCGGCCATGTGGTCGTCTTTTGGCGTGTAGCTCTTGTTGGAGAAGTTGACGAGCAGCTGGGAGTCTCCCTTGACGAGCAGGTGCTTGACGCCTAGAGCGATGGCGGCCCTAAAGCCGGCGAGGAGGCCTTCGTATTCGGCGATGTTGTTGGAGATCTTGTCGATCGTGAAGCACAGCTGGACAGCATAGTATAGCTTGTCACCCTTGGGCGAAGTCAGGACAACGCCTGCTCCGCCATTGCGGCAAGCGAAGGCTCCGTCGAAGTGCATGGTCCAGTGGCTAGGCACTGTGCCTCCCGAGGGCTCGGCTTCTTCCTCGCGAGGCTCCTCAGGGCTTGGGTCAGTCCATTCGGCGACGAAGTCAGCCAGCGCTCTTCCTTTTATGACCCTCGTGGTGTCAAAGCGCAAGTTGAATGGCTGCAGCTCGATGTTCCATCCTGCGACACGATCAGTGGCGTTGGGGTTGCGCATGATTTGCTCCAGGGGGAAGGCAGTGACCACCGTGATGGGGTGGCCCTGGAAGTAGTGTCTCAACTTCCTGGAGGCGATGAGGAGCGCGACGAGGAGCTTCTGCTGCCTTGGATACCTCTCGCGAGCGTCCCGCAGCACTGTGCTGACGAAGTAGACGGGGTGCTCGACAAGGGTTGTCTGAGGTGGCGCAGCGTCGGCCCTCTGTGGAGGCTCTTCAGGGCCCTTGTCGAGATCTGCCTGTGGAGGCGTCTCGACAGGGGTGGTGGGAGCAGACTCGACTTGAGGCGGTGGGCCTGGCAGTGGGTCTGTGGAGGCTGCTCCTTCGACGGGGTCTTTGTCGGGGGGTTCTGGGCTTGGAGTGGCAGTACTCTTCTTGGGGAGGACAGGCTCTTCCCTTTCGACCACCAAGACGGCGCTTGCGGTCTGAGGGGTGGCTGAGAGGTACAGCTTCAGGTGCTCGCCTGCCGTGGGGGCCACCAAGACTGGAGGGCTGGCCAGATACTTTTTTAAGTCCTCGAAGGCTTTGTCCGCCTCAGGGGTCCACTTGAACGTGCCCGATCTCTTCATGATCTTGAAGAATGGTAGGGCTCTCTCGCCAAACTTAGAGATGAAACGGCCAAGGCTGGCCATGCAGCCCGCTAAGCGCTGCATGTCCTTGAGTCGGCGGGGAGGCTGCATTTCCTCTATGGCCTTGATCTTGTCAGGATTTGCCTCTATGCCACGGTGGGACACGAGGAATCCGAGGAGCTTGCCTGAAGGGACCCCGAAGACGCACTTGGCGGGGTTCAGCTTGATGTTCACCTTTCTCAGGCTGGCGAAGGTTTCCTCGAGATCCCTCAAGAGGGTGTCCCCCTCTCGAGACTTGACCACGATATCATCGACGTAGGCCTCAGCGTTTCTGCCCATCTGTGCCCCCAAGGCTATCCTCATGAGCCTCTGGAAGGTGGCTCCAGCGTTCTTCAGGCCGAATGGCATGCATGTGTAGCAGTACACGCCACAAGGGGTGAGGAATGCCGTCTTCTCCTCGTCCTCTTTAGCCATCTTGATCTGGTGATAACCAGAGAAGGCGTCCAGAAAACAGAGGAGGTCGCAGCCAGCGGTGGAATCCACGATCTGGTCTATCCTCGGCATAGGGTATGGGTCCTTGGGGCAGGCCTTGTTGACATCGGTGTAGTCGATGCAGAGTCGGCCTCCTCCAGCGGGTTTAGGAACAACCACGCCGTTGGAGAGCCAAGTGGGGTGCGCGACTTCGCGGACGACGTTTGCCGCCTTGAGCTTTTCTACCTCCTTGACGATGAATGCTTGCTTCTCGGGGGTTTGCTTTCGTGCTTTTTGCTTGACGGGGCGTGCGTCTGGACACACGGCTAAGTGGTGCTCGATCACCTCCCTTGGTACACCGGACAAATCTGACGGAGTCCATGCGAACATGTCAGAGTTTGCCTGAAGGAAGGCGACGAGCGCGCTTTCCTATTTGGGAGGCAGGGCAGCGCCTATGGTGACGCTAGCCCCCGAGCCTTCAGCCCCCGAGCTGGTGGTGTCCAGCGACACCTTCTGCGTGGCAGCTTGTTCCTGAGAGAACACTTGCTTCTTCTTCTTGGGCCTCTCGAGAGGCTCCATGTCCTCGTCAGCCGGGAAAGCCATGGCGGCTGCCTTGTAGGCGCTCTCGACAGCGCGCGTGGCGTCCAGGATGTGACCGTGGATGGCAATGGTGCCAGCGCTGCCGGGGATCTTGACCATGTTGTAGGCGTGGTGCGTGACGGCCATGAACTTCGCGAGGGCGGGGTAGCCGAGGATGGCGTTGTACGGCAAGCCGATGTGGGCGACATCCAAGTCGATCAGCTCCGTGCGATAGTTCTTCTGCGTGCCGAAGGTGACCGCGAGGCGGACTTGCCCCAGAGGCTCGATTGAACCACTGGTGACGCCCGTGAACGGCCTGGAGGGCATAAGCCACTCGTAGGGCACTTGAAGCGTCTCGAAGGTCTCGACAGAGATGACGTTCAGGCCCGCTCCCCCATCGATGAGCGTCTTGGAGACAGTGATGTTGTTGATGGTGGGGGAGCAGACCAGGGGGAGGGTTCCAACAGTCTTGGTTGACTTGGGTTGGTCCTTGGCGTCGAAGGCGATGGTATACTGGGACCACTTGAGGGGCCTGGAGGTCTCGGTGCTCGGGAGCGCAGCGTTGAGTTCGCGGGCGAACTGCTTGAACTGATTGTTTGATTTGGGCGCTTGAGCCCCGCCGAGGATGCAGGCCATGGCGCCTCTCGGGGCCTGGTAGCCTCCATCTTCCTCGTCGGGGAGGTTGTTGTTCCTCTCAGCGGCGTTGGCCTGAGTGCCCTGCGGCCTCTGGTAGCCGCCAGCACGTCCGCCTCTGCTGTCGCGGCGGTAGCCGCAGCCTCTGCCGCGGCTCCCGATGGCTTCTTCGCGCTCGCGCTCTCTGCTCAGCCTCTTGAGGTCGTGGCAGTTCTCGGTGGCATGGCCGCGCCTGTTGTGGTAGACGCAGAATGGGCGGTGGTCCACCTCCTTGTCGTCGCGCTCGGGAGAACCCCTGCGGGAGCCCTTCGCGTCAGGCTCTGCCGCGAGGACCGCGGTGGCCTTGCGCTTGGGTTCTTCCTTCTTCTTGTGGCTCTTGGACCCCTCGCCAGGGTCGTCCCCCCGCGCGCTCATCTTGACGAAGAGGAGTCCCTCTTCAGCCTTGGCGCACTTATCCGCCAGATCGAACAGCTTCACCACAGAGGTGAGCTTGTCGTGGATGCCGAGCTTCTCGAGCATCCTGCGGTTCGTGACGCCCTCGCGGAAGGCAGCGATGACCTGGGTGTCGGGGATGTTCGGAATCTTGTTCCGCACCTGGCTGAAGCGCTGGATGTACTTGCGAAGAGTCTCATCCTTCTTCTGCACCACAGCGCGCAAGTCGTTGTGGGTGAGTGCGCGCTCGTACGTGCCCTTGAAGTTGGCGACGAACTGCATGCAGAGCTCCTCCCAGGAGTCGATGGAGTCCTCAGGCAGGTTGAGGAGCCAGGACAGCGCGGAGTCCCTGAGGGCGTGGGAGAACCAGTTGGCCATGACCTTGTCGTCTCCCCCTGCGGCCTGGATGGAGGTGGTGTAGAGCTGCAGGAACTCGAGAGGGTTGGTGGACCCGTCGAAGCCCTTGGGGAGCGCTGGCCTGAACTTCTGCGGCCAGACCACACGACGCAGGGCGCGCGTGAAGGCCATGCAGCCAGTGGCGTAGGTGGCCGTTCCTCCCTGGAGGGCCCTGCGGTTTTGTTGCCCCGCTTGCCCGAGCTCCTCGACGAGGCGGTTCTGGAGGTCGCGGCGTCGCTCCATGCCCACACGTGCATCAGGCGCGGTGCGCTGCACGATCTGGCAATCGTGCGGCGAGGAAGCATGGGAGGGAGCCCGCTGTGCCGCGGCCGGCGGTGGTCCTGGCGGCGGTGGGGGCGCACCTGGTGCGGCCGCCCCTGCAGGGCCGAAGGGCACGATGGAGCGCGACGGAGCAGGGCGCGTGGTTGCGATGTCGACAAGGTGGTGGAGGCGGTCCAACCACTGGTCGTGTGCCTCGGCACTTGGCCGGTAGCGGAGGAGCTCCTGGGCCATGAGTAGCGCGGTGTGCGGGGCGGGCTCGTGGTGCTCCCGCGTGGACACGCTCTGGCGCCGGGACGGGTGCGAGGACTCAGCGTCCTCACGGCGCTCAGAGAGGTCCTCGTCGTCGCGCTGGTCTCCGCCACGGTGTTCCTCGCTCTCTGGCTCTTCCACGCGCGGGCCGGTGTCAGCGCGCTCAGCCGCGCGAGGGCGACCACGGCGGCCACGGGTGGGAGCAGTGCCGGGCTCGGTGTGAGCTCTCTCAGAGGCGCGCCGGTTGGCGCGCGTCGCGCGGGTGTCCGTGATGGCGCGGAGTTCGGAGGTCGAAGACGCGCCTCAGTCCCCTACCTGGCGCGCCAAATGTCGGACAGTGACTCCCACGGAACAGGGGTAGCCACACCCTGAAGAGAGGTTCGAAGGGGGGACTGAACGCGGAGGTCAAACGATCCTCGAGAGGCACGACGACGATGCTCGCCGGGCCTGGAGAGGGACTATCACGCCAGAGATGGACACCAGCCCGTACCCAGGTTCACGACCCTCGGGAGGAGGTGAAACCGCTACTCCTGCTTGTCTGTATTGCACTGTGGAAGTTACAGAACAAGGAGCTTGCCGAAGGCTCTCTTGAGGCAGTCTTATGCTTGGGGAGGGACACAATGGTCGTCTTCCTCCTCCAGCAGTTGGCTATTCTATGCGTTTGGCTAAGGCTCCCTCGGTCTGGGAAGCAATCAACCGACTGGAGATCGATCCCCTTCTACGGTGGAGCTCCTGCTCCTTTTATAGGCGCCCTGGGCTCCATCCTCGTGCTAGTGGGTTCCCACATGTCGGTGGCGCGGAGGAGCGGGAGTCCACCGCGTCTCATCCGTTCATGGACGCGGTCCATCCGTGCTAAAGTTGCGCGCCGTGGCCGACAGGCTGCAGACGGTGCAGAGCGGCTCGCAGGCGCGGCAGAGGTCGTGGTGGAGCCCACGATGACGATCTTCTTGGAGCGTTGCGCTGTCCAGCCGCTTTATCACCAAAGAGGAAAGTCCTGGCTGTCCTGGCGCAGGCGGCGCGGCTTTGTTGACTCCTTTATCATCAGAATGGCAGCTGGGATGCTCGCGTCACCCTGCGGCTGCTGCAGGAGCCATGTGCGCCCCGCGGCGCTTGCTTAGCCGCGAAGTGTCTCCACAGGGCCGCGGTGGCCTGTGGGGAGGTTTCCTGCTGACCTCTCTCCAGGCGTGTTGAGCCTTGGGGAGTCTCTTGAAGCGCGGGGTCCTCTTCAGGCCCTGACTTCCTCTTCAGGCCCTCAAGAGGAGATGCCTCTCGAGGGTCTCTCCAAGCGGTGGCTTGGTCCTTAGTCGTTTTGACGAATCTGTCACGGGCGAGGCCAGTAGGGAGTGGGCTATGCACACCCCGGTCCTCATTGGGCCGACAAAAATGCCTTGCCCCAGAGATGTTAAAGGTATTCATAGTATTCTTGGTAATGCTGGTTTCTATATAAGGTTTATTAAAGATTTCTCTAAAATATCAAAGCCTCTTGCTAATCTTCTACAAAAAGATGTACCTTTTGTTTTTGATGATGATTGTAAGGAAGCTTTTGAAACTTTGAAAAAGGCTTTAATAAGTGCTCCTATTGTTCAACCACCTGATTGGAATTTATCATTTGAAACTATGTGTGATGCTAGTGATTTTGCTGTTGGTGCTGTTCTTGGACAGCGAGTAGATAAGAAGTTGAATGTTATTCATTATGCTAGTAAGACTCTTGATTCTGCACAAAATAATTATGCTACAACTGAAAAATAATTTCTAGCTGTTGTCTTTGCTTGTGATAAGTTCAGACCTTATATTGTTGATTCTAAAATTATTATTCATACTGATCATGCTGCTATTAGATATCTTATGGAAAAGAAAGATGCTAAGCCTAGGCTTATTAGATGGGTGTTGCTTTTGCAAGAATTCGATTTGCATATTGTAGATAGGAAAGGTGCTGAAAATCCTGTTGCTGATAATTTGTCTAGATTGGAAAACATTGCTTATGATCCTATTCCTGTTAATGATAGTTTTCCAAATGAACAATTGGCTGCAATAAGGGTGAGTTCACAAGATAGTCCCTGCTATGCTGATTATGCTAACTTTAAGGACCCCTCAGACCAAAATCTGAGATGCCCACGTTATGTAATAGATCACGATCCCAGAGATCAATGCATCGCAATCACATAACCAACAAGGTATCAAAGTCTTACATCATTCAATTCGTACGAATAAAAGTCTTACAACACAGAGTGGTCACATGACCAAGTTTGGAGTTCATCGTCGCGCAGGACGGAATTAACTATGATACAGCGGAAGCTCGTGGCTAGCGTCGGCCCTCGTCACCAACAGACGCCATCCCACAAGTGCAGTTGACCGGTGACAGCTAGGCATCGTAGTCGGCGCCATACTCCTTCTCTTCGGCGAAGGCCTCCTCGTTGTAATCTGGACGTTTGAATTTCCAGGGACACAACCATATGAGTACAATTACGTACTCGCAATACCACCTCAAGGCTTAAGTTTTCATGGTAATGCATTAAAAGAATTTTTGAAAAACTGGGATAGCTGCTATTTACAACTATAGGGTTTAGTTTTCGCAAAGATGCTTTCGATATAGAGATTACGACATCTCTATATCTTTGTTGAAGAAAACTTTTAGAGATAGAAATCTCTCTTGTAGAAATAGCATGTACTATTTCCACACTTTGAGAACTCTTTTGTAAAACTTTTCAAAAACACTAGGATGGGGATACCCCTTTTTCTTTCCCTGAGAACCGACTGATTGTCTCCCCGAGACCAACCATCTTCTCCCAATTCCGTACCTCCCAGGTACCTCCTTGTTTCCTCCGAAAACATCATTCTTTTGAAAACAAGAAATTTCCCATACGCCTAGATCAGTGGCCTTTCCAACCGTCCTTTGACCGCGGACACGGCTATTCGAATAGAATTTACACTCTGCAGAGGGGGTGCACTTTACCCACACCAAACGGTCAATTCCGCCGTGTCTGCCACGGCCTGTCATACGACAGTATGCGGGGGTCCGGATAACCAGATCAAAGCTTTCCACTATGACCACCCTAGTATCGGGGCCTCCCGGTAGGTTTGTTCTCCGCGGCACCGTGTGCTCCACTAGACCCCTGGTCTCGCTCTTAGGACGCCACACCGCCACGTCAGGAGACCCGCCGTAATCGTTCCGGCGCGAGTCCCGCATGTGTATTGCCTCGTCCAGACGACAACCCGGCTTCAGGGGCCCAGCCCCCATAGAAAGTATGAGAGCCCCAATACTAAAACAGACAAGCTTCCGGCTAAGCCCTACCCATATCAGGTAATGTGGTTGCACGGGTTAATTGTTTGGGCGGCTGCTAGGGTTGTACTTTGTTTTTCAAAAACATCTCCACCTCCGACTGTTCCCAACAGCTCGGGTTTTCGCAAACATCTCCGATTGCTCCCAGCAACTCGGGTTTTATAAAACACTTGCTCGCCGATTGCTCCCAGCAACTCGGGTTTTTCTTCCGAAAGCATTTTCTCAAAACCAGGCTCCCATACTAAGATTTTGAGGGAAAAATATAAAGATATACTACTAGATAAAATATGATTTCTTTATAGAGCCTTCAACAACAAGGCTCCTAAAGTGAATACTTATTTTTATAACACCTATTATAATTTAGTATATAACTTTGGACAAACAATATTTTGTAAAATAGTTTTTGGGTGGCAAAGTACCACAAAAGAAGTAAAACATGCATTATTTTATTTTGAAAACAAAACATGCTTGAATAAAATAATGGGATTCATTATAGAGGTGAGGTGGCTTGCCTTGGTCAGCGTGCTGTCCGTGGTCTTGCTCTTCCTCGTAGGTGTGCTCAGCTACCTCGTACTGCTCCTCCTCTGCTTGCGGTTCTATCGTAACATGAAAAAAAAACGGAACTAGCGTAAATCCTAAAATGCGTGTTGACAACAATTTAAAACATACAAGAAAGCAGCAAGCATTTTACAACCAGAACATCTACTGGTCAAACATTGAGCAAAATCACACAAACACACACAAAGTATATATTAAAAAAAATACTAGGTGACATTTTTAGGGTATCAAGTGCACTATGCTAAATATAATCAAGCAAGACATTATAACACAAATAAAAGTTCCAAATTAAAATTACATGGTTTAGTTAAGGTTCTGGAGTTTAAATGGATTAAGTCATACACACAATGCACACAAACTAAAAACAGTAAATAAACTTAAGGTTATTTTAAATTAGCAATTTGGCTGATTTAGGAGAAAAATGCATAACTACCAAAATAATGCTCAAAAAAATAAATCCTTCTTCCACAACATGCCTAGTACCTACTGGAACGTAGGAAAATTGGATTTGCATCAAAAAGGATTACAAAACAGAAAATAAAATTCCTACAAATGCTACTCTACTCAAAACTAAAATGAACATAGTTTGTGTTTTAAGAAGCTCCTGCATGCAAGACCAATTTCTATGGGTGGGCATTGCTGTTCTCTACCAGTAGAAATTTGATTCACCTGATTTGGGCAACCCTTGCTCATTATATCCTTGTTTTAGTGAAATGAACACATTCTACCATTATTTAAGCACAACACAACCTATAAATTATTTTTGTGTCAAACCAGTGCTGCATGTTAAAGAAAACTCGTGGCTACTCCATAAAAATAACCCTAAGACATTTTCATAAACAGATCTAGCATAAAATAATTAAGTTAAATACACATAATTAACAGAAACTGAAAAAGACTAAATCTATGAAATAAAAACGTCGGCGGTCTGCAAAAGGGCCGGATCTGGCCGAGGCCAGACCGGATCTGGGCTGCAACGAGGCCGGGCCGGCCCAACTAGGCGCAGCGCGTGCTAGGCGTGGAAAACGCTCCACGCCGGCGGGTTTCAAGCGTGGTCGTAGATCTTAAGATCTACGACCCCCAGTCGTCATCATCCTCACGACGTCGCCGGAACGAGACAGAGAGAGAGAAGAATGGCGGTGAGGGCGCGCTCACCAGGGGCCTTGCGCGGCCAGAGGAGGGGCAGGGGTCGAAGGAGAAGGCGATGGCGAGCTCGGGGAATTCCTCAGATCCTGCATGCGTTGTCGGGAACCATGGCGGCGACGGAGGTCTCCTTCTCGGGTCGAGGACGAAAGCGACGGTCTCGGTCACCTAAAGACGAAATGGAGGGCAGGGTGAGATATCTCTCGACGAGACACGCTCGGGAAGCCAAAACTGGCGGAAAAAGACGGAGGGAAACGATGGCTACGGTCGTTTCCTGCAGACGGACACCGACGTCGTTTTCTTCGTCTTTTGGGCAAACGAAAGCTAGAGCTTGGGTTCTGGCTTGGGGGAGGGAGGAGTGGGAGGTGTGTGAGCGTTTGGGACGCGAGATATGGCCTCGGTGCCGACCTAGGGTTTTTCTCGGGTCCGTGAGTGTGAGTGAGAGCTGGGCTTCGCCTATTGGTTCGGGAGGGTGGTGGAGAGGGGGACAGAGTGGGTGTTGGTCGGGATCGACGTGTTTCGACCAGTAGGGAGAAGGGGAGGGAGCGCTGGTTGGGCAGGAGAAGAAATGGAGAGAGGGGAGTGGTCGGGTGGCTAGCTTGAGTCAATGGCGTGTGGGGCAGGGGAGTGGACTTGATGGTATCCTTTTCCAGCAAGACAAGGGAACGTTGGGCAAAGGAGAGAGAGAGAGGGGTGGGGGTTTCGGTTAGATTAGGTTTTCATTTTCTTTTCTATTCCAAAATGCTTAAACACAAAACCAATTCTAAATTGATCAAGACAAGTTTGTCTAAAAGTTTTCAGAGGTGTGGCTATGCTACAAGTTCAAAAATACAACCATTCCAACTCAAATAATCTACAAACAGAAGTTTAAAAGTTTGAAAAGAATGAAAATACACCAAATGGTTACTGATTTTTAATGCCCTCAAAAGCTAGTTGGCTTTATGTTTAAACAAGGTTCAAAAATATTTTCAAGGACATCATTTGAAAGTATATACGGCATAGATCAAAGTGTTTATTTTTTATGTCAAAAATGATGTATAGTTTGCTTAATCCATTGATCTAGATTGGCTAAGTTATAACAAACATGAAGATCACCCAAACATATTTAAGACATCAAAATAAAAAGTTTGGCAAACAAACTAGATATGGTAAAAGGTTCTGTTGGACCCAAAAGGTTGCATCCTATCACCACAACAATAAGCCTAAGAAAGTTGGGGTGTTACACTAACTTTATTGTTTCGAAGTATTTGCCTCCAACCTTTTCAGCTCAACAAAGAAGAAAATCTTTTATGACTTGAGGCATTATTTTTGGGATGACCCACACTTATATAAAGAAGGAGTGGATGGTATTATGCGAAGATGTGTTCCGGAACATGAACAGAAAGAGATACTGAGAAAATGCCATAGTAGTGCTTATGGAGGACATCACGCTGGAGATTGAACTGCACAAAAGGTTCTACAATCAGGTTTTTATTGGCCTACTCTCTTTAAAGATGCAAGAAGGTTTATTTTATCTTGTGATGAGTGTGAAAGAACTGGTAATATCTCTAGATGTAATGAAATGCCTATGAATTATACTCTTATTATTGAGCCATTTGATTGTTGGGAATTTGACTTTATGGGTCCTTTTCCTCCTTCAAAGGGTTATACTCATATACTTGTTGTTGTTGATTATGTTACTAAATGGGTAGAAGCTATACCTACAAAAAGTGCTGATGGTGAGACATCGTTAAAAATGCTTCAAGATATTATTTTCCCTAGGTTTGGTGTGCCTAGATATCTTATGACTGATGGAGGTTCTCATTTTATTCACGCTGGTTTTAGAAAAGTTCTTGCTAAATATGATGTTAATCATAGAATTGCTTCAGCCTATCATCCCCAAACTAATGGGCAAGAAGAATTATCAAATAGAGAAATAAAATCTATCTTGCAAAAGACTGTTAATAGAACTAGGAAAAATTGGGCTAACAAATTAAATGATGCTTTATGGGCTTATATAACTGCTTATAAAAATCCTATGGGTATGTCTCCTTATAAAATGGTTTATGGAAAAGCTTGTCACTTGCCTTTAGAATTAGAACACAAAGCTTATTGGGCAGTGAGAGAACTTAATAGAGATTTTAAACTTGCTGGTGAGAAGAGGTTGCTAGACTTGACTTCTTTAGATGAATGGAGAAGTGAGGCTTATGAAAATGCTAGACTCTTTAAAGAGAAAGTTAAGAAATGGCATGATAGGAGAATTCTTAAGAGAGAGTTTCATGTTGGTGAGAAAGTTCTATTGTATCGTTCCCGTCTTAGATTTTTTGCAGGAAAACTACTCTCCAAATGGGAAGGACCTTATGTTATTGTAGAAGTATATCGTTGTGGTGCGATTAAAATTGCTTCACTCAAGGATGATTCTACACAAGTGGTAAATGGACAAAGACTCAAACATTATATTTCTGGAGATTCTTATAATGAAGATGTTGATATTATTCAAGTGATTACTCCGGAAGTTTTTATTAAAGAGAAATTTTCTGAGTCTGCAGAAGCTGAATTCGAAAAGGTAAAGTTTTGGTAAGAAAAAGTTCGCGCTTTAAATTTTGGAAGATACTATATTTGTTTTTAGAAAATATGGAAAAATAGGAGACAAATAACGAGCACGAGACGAGGCACGAGGCGACGCAATCATGTGCTGGCGCGAGCCCCATCCTGGCCGCGCCAGCACCTGATGAGCGCGCCTCGGAGTCCGTCTCCTACTCGATTTCGCCTTGTTGCCTTCCCTTTGTTGTGTAAATTTTTTCTATATAATTCACCGGATCCGCCGATGTCCATATATCGTGTTTTCGAAGTGTTTTTGTTTCGAGCTGTTTCTGTCCGGATGTCGTCCCAGGGTTCTTGTTCTGAAGACTACGCGCTGCTTCGCCAACGTGAACTTCTCCAAGACCTTGATCAAGGATCTTTCGTTGGATGGGCGGAGGAGGAAAAAGTGAAGGCTAGGCGCAAGGACATGGACGAGAGCATCATGGAAGAAGTGAAGAAGATGTCATCAGCAAAAAGAGACCGAGCAGGAGCGAGAGCTAGCAAGCCCACCTTTGTGGGATCTATTAACACTCAACATGGTTTTTCTCATAACATGCAGGGAGCAATACCACCTATTCCAGATCTCAGCTCTTTCCCAGATGTGGAAGACGCTCTTCGGGTCACTGATCAGTTTTGTGATTAGTATCGAGTCCTAAGGATGGAAGTGGACATACTTCAAGAGGAGAACAACAGGCTTCGCAAGATGCTAGAGCGTTACCTAACCCCGCTCAAAGTTGTCCCACCATCACCACCGAAGGAGTAATTCATCATCGGTATTGGCATCTCCCTTGGTTTGTTTCAAGCTTGGGGGAGTGCCGCGGTATCACACCATTATCTTTCATCTTTTACCTTTTTAGTAGAGTCATATCATGAGTAGAGAAGTTATCTTATAGGATAGTTTGCAATGTGGAAGTATCTCTCTTTTAGTTGGTTATCTATGTATCCCTTGGTGTGAGTTGCCGATATGGAATATTAATGAGAAGTTTTATCATTTACTTTCTGCACACCTTATTTTAGTTTGCAACTTCTATTATATATGATTGATCTTGTCATTAGTATTGGTATCACTTTGGGAGCATATAGTAAATCTTTTGGTTTTGGCAAACTTAGAATTGGTCAGTAGCTACAATACTTTGAGACTTAAGTGGAGAAAATAAGTACATGTAGATATATTATTCAATGATCTTTCTCACTTGTAGCTCATAAGCTTAGTATTCACAAATTAAAATTGTTTGTGCTTCCAAGGAAGATTGCATGATTGTTCTTACTACATGTATATTTGTTTGTATCCGTCGACTCTTATGCTTGCTACCCAACCTTGCTAGCCAAAGCTTTGTATCGAGAGGGAATGCTTCTCATACATCCAAACCATGAGCCAAAACCATTGCCATCTGTGTCCACCATAACTACCTATTATGTGGTATTTCGCGCCACTCCAAGTAAATACTCCGTGTGCTATCTTTATTCAAAATTATTATCCCTTATTTGTGTCACTGTTTATTAGCTCGTGAGGAAGTATGTGGGTTACTCTATGTTTAACTTGTTAAATAGACTTTCAAATGAGCTGGCAAATGGGGTGCCCAGTCCCAAGTAATTAATTGTTCAATTCTCTTCACATGGTTTTCAATGAGTTATCAAAAAGGAAAGTTCCAAAGTGTTATATTATTCAAAAATAGGCACTCCTCCAAGGTTTGAGATAGATTGGAAGGCACCCGACGATTCGGTTAGCCATGAATTGTGTAAGCAATGGTGGGGAGGAGTGCCAAACCGATTTATAAAAAGTGTGCATGTGTAAACAAAAGAGAAGAGGGATGATCTACCCTCGGGTAGAAATAACGTCCTTCAATGGGAGCCGCTCTTGAAAGTCTAGATAACATGGTAAATATAGTTTTCATTCACTAGCATTCGTTGACAACGACATACATAGCTTAAAACTTATTTCATACTCTCTATATGATTTCAAAACTTAAAACTCTAGCACATGATTGTATCTCTACTGCCCTCTGCGAAGGGCCTATCTTTTACTTTCATGTTGAGTCAGTAGACCTATTTCCCTCTGTCTTAAGCAAGCATCTGATTCGTTGTGATTCAACCATCTATACATTTGTATTATTAATCATGTCTTTATTTCTTACTTGTTTAGCACAATGCTGTTCTCTGGCCAAGAACGAAGTTTGCCAACACCAATTTGATTGTCTCTATGCACCTTATTGTGATTTCCCTTTACTTGTTACAAGTTGAGTTATATGAATGGAGTTGTGATCTAAGATGACTTATGTATTAATAGATGTGATGCTTCTTGTCCGTATATTCTTTATCGACACTTCATTTCATAAACCTGTGGTCATGTTTAGTGAGTTCAGCTTTCGCTTGGGAACAAGCGAGGTAGCTTGGGGGGAGTTGATACGTCCATTTTGCATTACTATTTTATATCATAATTTACTACTATTCGTTGATATATTTCATATTTGGAAATGATACCTATGTTATTTTATCTATTTTGCATGTTTGATGATTATTGGAGAATGGATCGGTTCGCATGATATATGAATTAATTTATCACAACCTTTGTCTATGGCAAACGGGACCCATGAAGTACAAATTATTCTTGAGAGAATATATATTTGATATTGGACTCACTTTATAGAGTTCAACGTACACATCACGATGGTGAAAACAGATTAATATTTCTACTCACCGTTTAATTGATATGATCTTTGAAAATATTGAACTATGCACATACAAGCTAGCAAGTTTCGATCGATCATTTGGCTAGCATGCAGCTGTCCCATGCACGTACGGACTAAGCATTGGCTCTTCACGATCCTGGAGTCTGGCTATTCGTATATGGCCGGCTTATACGGCTGAGTTCATAGCTGATGTCATGCATGACGTCTTATGCACAACAACCAGTAAAGATAAGCGGAGAGTTTAAACGGCCAAGCGCGTATTCGATCAGCTTGATCCGCAAGGCACTCAGCCACGCGTTTTGAACCGACCTAGGACGTCCGCCTATATAAAGGACAACAATCGATCGCAAGGAAAAAGGACACGTACGGGGAAACACCTGATGGGATCACAGGCAGAAAACATAAATTTTCTAACAACGATAACCTTAAACTAGCCAGGATCTGTACTATGCAGATATAGTAATACGGAGGATATCGATATACATACCCTTGTAGACCGAAACGCGGGGATTACGCTCCCGCACAAGCGTTGTTGATGAAGCCGACGAAGACGACCTCGAGCTCGTGTAGAGAAAGAAGACCTCCGAGCAGCACTAGCGTGGCACCTCGCAGGGATCCACACACGTACGGTGAATACGACGACCTCCGGGCTCCGATCCAGGGACGAGCAGCGGAAGACTTGGACCGGAAGACCAGCAGTACGGCGGTGTGCGTATGGTGGAGAGAAATTCACCTTGGCGCAACTCCAATGGAGGAATCACGTTTCAAGTAGAAGAAGAGAGAGAGAGATTGGTTGTTCTTTAAAAGCCAAAGGGGGCACCTCTATATATAGGTGGAGGGGGGCTGCCAGCCTTGCCGGCTGGGTGGTGTGGGACTATTCCCACACCAGCCCGCCCCCAAGGGGTGCGCCGGCCCTAGGTGGGCCCCGTTTGGCCCACCTAGGGCAGCCCCCTTCCTCATGCGCACCTAGGGGGGAAATTCCCCCCTTATGGGCCTTCTCTCCCATGGGAAGGCCCATTTAAGGTGGGCTGCCTTTTAAATTCCGAAAATCATTAAATAAAAATGTATTTAACTATTAATTACACTAATTAATATTAAACACACATTATCTAATTTATTCCGGCTCCGAAAACTATTTCGTCGCTCTCCGATCTTCATCGGATCTTTCCCGGGACGCTCCCGGTGCTCTCTTCTAATTTCTCTTCCGGTAAACTTGTCGACTCCCCTTAAGTATGTTACCCTAGCGGTTCGAGATCTCGCCAGACATGATGAAGACGCGCTCTCCGATCAATGACTAATTCGTGGACCTTGGATACCCAGAATTAATCCCTGTGAGATAACGAATAACTTTGTCGTTCCAACCTAGACGTCGAGTCTTAAACCTTTTGCCATGGCGATACTTAGCGTGTCCGAGACTCGTTCATAGATATCGCGATACCTAGCTTGATCTCGTTACCGACAACACTATCTTCTACTCGTTCATGATATGATGTCCTGGTGACCTAGTCACATGCTTGCAAGCTTATTTGACATAATCTCACCGAGTGGGCCCTAGAGTATCTATCCTGCTATGCGGACTGGCAAATCCCGCTCTTGATCCCTCGTCTCAACATACTCCCTTCCGATACCCGAGAGGGACACCTTTATTGTCATACTATTAAGACATGACGTTTGATGCAATCAAAGTATCCTTCAGGAATAGCAATAAGAGTTGATCTCACGGTCAAAGGCGTAATGACTACGTCCTACAAATATTGGGCATGTCCATCACATCGTTCTACCAACGATATGACTCCATTGTCAACTGACACCATGTCACATGATCGGGAAACCTCGATCATCGATTGCAAAATGAACTAGTCACGTAGAGGCTACTAGGGACCTGGTTGTCTTACGTATCACACGTGTATTAATGTTTCCGCTTAATACAGTTATAGCATGACACAAAAACGTATTATGAACAAATGAGATATGATAAATAGAACACTTTATTAATTGCCTCTAGGGCATATCTCCTTCAGTCTCCCACTTGCACTAGAGTACAATTTATTCTAGATTACAACTTGGTAAAAGCCTAACACCCATAGCATTTTGGTGTTTTACATGCTTGTCAAGTAGAAGAGGCTTCGTCAGAGGATCTGCCACATTCAGATCCGTATGCACTTTGCAAATCTTCACATCGCCTTCCTGTACATACTGTCGTATCACATGGAAGCGTCGGAGCATGTGTTTGGCAGTTGAGTGAGACCTTGGTTCCTTCGCGTTAGCAATAGCACCCGTGTTGTCGCAGTAGAGGGTTACAGGGTCTTGCGCGCTAGGGAACACTCCAAGCTCGATGATGAACTTCCTCAGCCACACAGCTTCATTCGCGGCTTCAGAAGCAGCGATGTACTCCGATTCCATTGTAGATTGGGCCACTATGGGTTGCTTCCCGCTACTCCAGCTTACAGCGCCTCCGTTCACCTTGAAAACATAACCTGTTTGTGACTTAGAGTCATCTGGGTCTATGCAGAAACTTGCATCAACGTAACCTGTTACGCCAAGTTCTTCTTCACAGTCACCATACAAAAGGAACATTTCCTTTGTCTTCTTGAGATGCTTAAGAATGTTTGTAATAGCTACCCAATGATCCTTTCCAGGATTACTTTGGATCCGGCTCGTCAAGCTAAGAGCCAATGCTACATCAAGTCGAGTACTTAACATGGCATACATGATCGATCCTATGGCTGAAGCATAGTGATGTTTAGCCATCTCCGCTCTATCATGTTCCGTCACCGGACACTGAGCCTTGCTCAATGTTTTATTCTTGATAACCGGTAGAGAACCTCTCTTTGCCGTCTCCATACCGAACCGTTTCAGTATTTTATCAAGATAAGTACTCTGACTCAACGCTAATAGACGTCTTGATCTATCACGATAGATTTTAATGCCTAAAACGTATGCAGCATCTCCTAAGTCCTTCATTGAAAATTTACTATTTAAATACTTCTTCACGCTATTCAGAAGATCCACATTATCCCCTATTAGTAATATATCATCCACATATAGAACTAGGAACACAACTGAGCTCCCACTCATTTTCTTGTAAATACAGGTCTCTTCTATATTTTGGATAAATCCAAAACCTTTGACCACCTCATCAAAGCGAAGATTCCAGTGTCGGCCTCAGGAGGACCGGGGTATGCACGGCCCACTCCCTACAGGCCTCGCCCACGAAGATCTTCGACAGAATGACTAAGGACCAAGATACCGCTTGGAGAGTCCCTCGAGAGACATCTCCGCTCGAGGGCCTGAAGAGGACGCCAGGGCCTGAAGAGGACCCTGCGCTTCAAGAGACTCCCCAGGCACGGCCCGCCTAGAGAGAAGTCAGCAGGAAACCCCTCCACAGGCGACCACGGCCCTGTGGAGACACTTCGCGGCTAAGCAAGCGCTGCAGGGCGCACATGGCCCCTGCAGCAGCCGCAGGGTGACGCGAGCGTCCCAGTTGCCGTTCTGGTGATAAAGGAGTCAACAAAGCCGCGCCGCCTGCGCCAGGACAGCCAGGACCTTCCTCTTTGGTGATAAAGCGGTTGGACGGCGCAACGCTCCAAGAAGATCGTCATCGTGGGCTCCACCACGACCTCTGCTGCGCCTGCAAGCTGCCCTGCACCGCCTGCAACCTGTCGGCCACGGCGCGCTACTTTAGCACGGATGGACCGCGTCCATGGACGGACGAGCCGCGGTGGACTCCCGCTCCTCCATGCGACTGGCGTGTGGGAGCCCACCAGCACGAGGACGGAGCCCGGGGCGCCTATAAAAGGAGCAGGAGCTCCACCGTAGAAGGGGATCGCCTAATCGCGCAATTGCACCGTCAGTTGATCTTCAACGAGCTGAATGCTTCCTAGCCCCAAGGAGGCCTAGCTAAGCACTTAGGATAGCCAACTGCTGGAGGAGGAAGACGACCATTGTGTCCCTCTCCAGGCACCAAACTGCCTCAAGAGAGCCTTCGGCAAGCTCATTGTCCTGTAACCTTCACAGTGCAATACAGACAAGTAGGAGTAGCGGTTTTACCTCCTCCTAAGGGCCGTGAACCTGGGTACGGGCCGGTGTCCATCTCTGGCGTGATAGTTCCCCTCCAGGCCCGGCGAGCACCGTCGTCGATCCTCTCGAGGGTTGTTTGACCTCCGTGTTCAGTCCCCCCTTCGAACCTCTCTTCAGGGCGAGACTACCCCTGTTACGTGGGAGTCACTCCTCGACATTTGGCGCACCAGGTAGGGGACTGAGGCGCGTCTTCAACCTCCGAACTTCGCGCCATGACGGACACCCGCGCGACGCGCGCCAACCGGCGTGCCTCCGAGAGAGCTCACACCGAGCCCGGCACTGCTCCCACCCGTGGCCGCCGTGGTCGACCTCGCGCGGCCGAGCGCGCTGGCACCGGCCCGCGCGTGGAGGAGCCGGAGAGCGAGGAGCACCGCGGCGGAGACCAGCGCGACGACGAGGACCTCTCTGAGCGCCGTGAAGACGCTGAGTCCTCGCACCCGTCCCGGCGCCAGAGCGTGTCCACGCAGGAGCGCCACGAGCCCGCCCCGCACACCGCGCTGCTCATGGCCCAGGAGCTCCTCCGCTACCGGCCAAGTGCCGAGGCACACGACCAGTGGTTGGACCGCCTCCACCACCTCGTCGACATCGCAACCACGCGCCCTGCTCCGTCGCGCTCCATCGTGCCTTCCGGCCCTGCAGGGACGGCCGCACCAGGTGCACCCCCACCGCCGCCAGGACCACCTCCGGCCGCGGCACAGCGGGCTCCCTCCCATGCTTCATCGCCGCACGATTGTCAGATCGTGCAGCGCACTACGCCTGACGCACGTGTGGGCATGGAGCGACGCCGCGACCTCCAGAACCGCCTCGTCGAGGCGCTCGGCCAAGCGGGGCAGCAAAACCGCAGGGCCCTCCAGGGAGGAACGGCCACCTATGCCTCAGGCTGCATGGCCTTCACGCGCGCTCTGCGTCGCGTGGTCTGGCCGCAGAAGTTCAGGCCAGCGCTCCCCAAGGGCTTCGACGGGTCCACTAACCCTCTCAAGTTCCTGCAGCTCTACACCACCTCCATCCAGGCTGCAGGGCGTGACGACAAGGTCATGGCCAACTGGTTCTCCCGCGCCCTCAGGGACTCAGCGCTGTCCTGGCTCCTCAACCTGCCGGAGGACTCCATCGACTCCTGGGAGGAGCTCTGCAGGCAGTTCGTCGCCAACTTCAAGGGCACGTACGAGCGCGCACTCACCCACAACGACTTGCGCGTTGTGGTGCAGAAGAAGGATGAGACTCTTCGCAAGTACATCCAGCGCTTCAGCCAGGTGCGGAACAAGATTCCAAACATCCCCGACACCCAGGTGATCGCTGCCTTCCGCGAGGGCGTCACGAACCGCAGGATGCTCGAGAAGCTCGGCATCCACGACAAGCTCACCTCTGTGGTGAAGCTGTTCGATCTGGCGGATAAGTGCGCCAAGGCTGAAGAGGGACTCCTCTTCGTCAAGATGAGCGCGCGGGGGGACGACCCTGGCGAGGGGTCCAAGAGACACAAGAAGAAGGAAGAGCCCAAGCGCAAGGCCACCGCGGTCCTCGCGGCAGAGCCTGGCGCGAAGGGCTCCCGCAGGGGCTCCCCCGAGCGCGGCGACAAGGAGGTGGACCACCGCCCATTCTGCGTCTACCACAACAGGCGTGGGCACGCCACAGACGACTGCTTCGACCTCAAGAGGCTGAGCAGGGAACGCGAGCAAGGAGAAGGCAGCGGAAGCCGCGGCAGAGGTCGCGGCTACCGCAGAGACGGCAGGGGTAGGCGCGATGGCGGCTACCAGAAGCCGTCGGGCACTCAAGCCAACGCCGCCGAGAAGAACAACAACCTCCCCGACGAGGAGGATGGAGGCTACCAGGCCCCGAGAGGCGCCATGGCCTGCATCCTCGGCGGAGCTCAAGCGCCCAAGTCGAACAATCAGTGCAAGCAGTTCGCACGCGAGCTCAACGCCGCTCTGCCGAGCACCGAGACCTCAAGACCCCTCAAGTGGTCCCAGTACACCATCGCCTTCGACGCCAAGGACCACCCCAAGTCGACCAAGACTGTTGGGACCCTCCCCCTGGTCTGCTCCCCCACCATCAACAACATCACCGTCTCCAAGACGCTCATCGATGGGGGAGCGGGCCTGAATGTCATCTCCGTCGAGACCTTCGAGACGCTTCAAGTGCCCTACGAGTGGCTTATGCCCTCCAGGCCGTTCACGGGCGTCACCAGTGGTTCTATCGAGCCTCTGGGGCAAGTCCGCCTCGCGGTCACCTTTGGCACGCAGAAGAACTATCGCACGAAGCTGATCGACTTCGATGTCGCCCACATCGGCCTGCCGTACAACGCCATCCTCGGCTACCCCGCCCTCGCAAAGTTCATGGCCGTCACGCATCACGCCTACAACATGGTCAAAATACCTGGCAGCGCTGGCACCATTGCCATCCATGGTCATATCCTGGACGCCACGCGCGCCGTCGAGAGCGCCTACAAGGCGGCCGCCATGGCATTCCCGGCTGACGAGGACATGGAGCCTCTCGAGAGGCCCAAGAAGAAGAAGCAAGTGTTCTCTCAGGAGCAAGCCGCCACGAAGAAGGTGTCACTGGACGCCACCAGCTCGGGGGCTGAAGGCTCGGGGGTTAGCGTCACCATAGGCGCTGCCCTGCCTCCCAAATAGGAAAGCGCGCTCGTCGCCTTCCTTCGGGCAAACTCTGACATGTTCGCATGGACTCCGTCAGATATGTCCGGCGTACCAAGGGAGGTGATCGAGCACCACTTAGCCGTGTGTCCAGACGCACGCCCCGTCAAGCAAAAAGCACGTAAGCAAGCCCCCGAGAAGCAAGCATTCATCGTCAAGGAAGTAGAGAAGCTCAAGGCGGCAAACGTCGTCCGCGAAGTCGCGCACCCCACTTGGCTCTCCAACGGCGTGGTTGTTCCTAAACCCGCTGGAGGAGGCCGACTCTGCATCGACTACACCGATGTCAACAAGGCCTGCCCCAAGGACCCATACCCCATGCCGAGGATAGACCAGATCGTGGACTCCACCGCTGGCTGTGACCTCCTCTGTTTTCTGGACGCCTTCTCTGGTTATCACCAGATCAAGATGGCTAAAGAGGACGAGGAGAAGACGGCATTCCTCACCCCTTGTGGTGTGTACTGCTACACATGCATGCCCTTCGGCCTGAAGAACGCTGGAGCCACCTTCCAGAGGCTCATGAGGATAGCCTTGGGGGCACAGATGGGCAGAAACGCCGAGGCCTACGTCGATGATATCGTGGTCAAGTCTCGAGAGGGGGACACCCTCTTGAGGGACCTCGAGGAAACCTTCGCCAGCCTGAGAAAGGTGAACATCAAGCTGAACCCCGCCAAGTGCGTCTTCGGGGTCCCTTCAGGCAAGCTCCTCGGATTCCTCGTGTCCCACCGTGGCATAGAGGCAAATCCTGACAAGATCAAGGCCATAGAGCAAATGCAGCCTCCCCGCCGACTCAAGGATATGCAGCGCTTAGCGGGCTGCATGGCCAGCTTGGGCCGATTCATCTCCAAGTTCGGCGAGAGAGCCCTGCCATTTTTCAAGATCATGAAGAGATCGGGCACATTCAAGTGGACCCCTGAGGCGGACAAAGCCTTCGAGGACTTAAAGAAGTATCTGGCTAGCCCTCCAGTCTTGGTGGCCCCCAGGGCAGGCGAGCACCTGAAGCTGTACCTCTCAGCCACCCCTCAGACCGCAAGCGCCGTCTTGGTGGTCGAGAGGGAAGAGCCTATCCTCCCCAAGAAGAGCACTGCCACTCCAAGCCCAGAACCCCCCGACAAAGGCCCCGTCGAAGGAGCAGCCTCCACAGACCCACTGCCAGGCCCACCGCCTCAAGTCGAGCCTGCTCCCACCACCCCTGTCGAGACGCCTCCATAGGCAGATCTCGACAAGGGCCCTGAAGAGCCTCCACAGGGGGCTGACGCTGCGCCACCTCAGGCAACCCTCGTCGAGCACCCCGTTTACTTCGTCAGCACAGTGTTGCGGGACGCTCGCGAGAGATATCCAATGCAGCAGAAGCTCCTCGTCGCGCTCCTCATCGCCTCCAGGAAGCTGAGACACTACTTCCAGGGCCACCCCATCACTGTGGTCACCGCCTTCCCCCTGGAGCAAATCTTGCGCAACCCCAACGCCACAGATCGCGTCGCAGGATGGAACATCGAGCTGCAGCCATTCAACTTGCGTTTCGACACAACGAGGGTCATAAAAGGAAGAGCGCTGGCCGATTTCGTCGCCGAATGGACCGACCCAAGCCCTGAGGAGCCTCGCGAGGCAGAAGCCGAGCCCTCGGGAGACACGGTGCCCAGCCACTGGACCATGCACTTCGATGGAGCCTTCGCTTGTCGCAATGGCGGAGCAGGCGTCGTCCTAACTTCGCCCAAGGGTGACAAGCTATACTACGCTGTCCAGCTGTGCTTCACGATCGACAAGATCTCCAACAACATCGCCGAGTACGAAGGCCTCCTCGCCGGCTTAACGGCCGCCATCGCTCTAGGCGTCAAGCACCTACTCGTCAAGGGAGACTCTCAGCTGCTCGTCAACTTCTCCAACAAGAGCTACACGCCGAAAGACGACCACATGGCCGCATACCTCGAAGAGGTCCGCAAGCTCGAGAAGCACTTCAGGGGCATGGAGCTCATGCACATCCCGAGGAAATAAAACCAAGAGGCTGACGACATCGCCAAGCGGGCCTCGCGAAGGCAACCCCAGCAGGCCGGTGTCTTTGAAGAGAGGCTAGCCAAGGCATCCATCAAGCAGCCTCGAGAGGCCACAGCCGCAAGCGCAGGTGAAGCGCTCCCACCACCTCCTGAGTCTGGGGCGCCTGATTGCGGTCCCAGGACAGGGGAGCGCCTGTTGCTGACGGCAACCCACCAGGCCTCAGGCTGGATTGATGAGCTCAAGGACTACTTGGTGAAAGGAATCCTCCCTGAAGAGGATGCTGACGCAGAGCGAATCGCTCGACAGGCGAAATCCTACTGCATCCTCGAGGGAAACCTCTACCGCAAGCGCCCAAATGGTATTGCGCTCAAATGCGTCCCTCCTGAGGAAGGCCGAGAGCTGATCAAGGACATCCATACCGGGGGGTGCGGCCACCACTCATGTGCGCGCACCCTCGCAGGCAAGGTCTTCAGGAGCGGCTTCTACTGGCCTCAAGTGCTTCAAGATGCGGTCGCCATTGTGCAAACCTGCGACGCCTGCCAATTCCACGCCAAGCAAATCCATCAGCCGGCGCTGGGGCTTCAAACCATCCCGCTCTCCTGGCCGTTTGCGGTCTGGGGGCTGGAAATCTTGGGCCCCTTCCCAAGGTCGCAGGGGGGCTATCGCTTCCTCCTCGTGGCCATCGACAAGTTCACCAAGTGGACCGAAGTTGAGCCAGTGCGCACCATACCAGCTGGGGCCGCGGTGAAATTCATCAGGAGCTTGGTCTGCCGCTTCGGCGTGCCCAACCGCATCATCACTGACAATGGCTCGCAATTCACCAGCGGCATCTTCCGAGCCTACTGCGACAAGCTTGGCGTCAAGGTCTGCTTCGCCTCGGTGGCTCACCCACGCAGCAACGGTCAAGCCGAGCGAGCAAACGCAGAGGTCCTCAAGGGCCTCAAGACCAGGAGCTTCAACATCCTCAAGGGCCACGGCAAGGGCTGGATCGACGAGCTCCCTTCAGTGCTCTGGTCCATACGCACAACTTCCTCAAGGCCTACAGGCGAAACGCCGTTCGCCCTGGTCTACGGAGCTGAGGCAGTCCTTCCTGCGGAAATCAAGCATGGATCACCACGGGTCCTTGCCTTCAATGAGGACACCCAGGAGGGCCTCCACAACGACGACCTGCTGCTCCTCGAGGGACTGCGCCGTCAGGCCGCCCTCAGGGCGGCAGGGTACCAGCAAGACCTGCGACGCTACCACAGCCGCCATGTGCGCTCACGCACCCTTGAGGCGGGCGACCTCGTCCTCAGGCGAATCCTCTCCAGGGAAGGCCTCCACAAGCTCTCGCCGATGTGGGAAGGCCCCTACAGGGTCTCCCACGTCGCCAGGCCTGGCGCGGTACACCTCGAGACCGAAGACGGCATCCCCGTCGAGAACCCGTGGAACATCACGCACCTGCGCAAGTTCTACCCGTGATCATTGTCACGTCAAGACATCAGGCTGAAGAGGCAGCTTACGGCTCCACCTCCAAGCATTTTTTGTCTCTAGAGGTTAAAAGCTCACGGCTTAAACCTCCAAGCCCCAAAGGCTTCTCTCGAGGGTCAGCCCTCCGAGCTCTCCATGTAACGAGCCGCCTCAGGCCGTTGAGAGTCTCTGCCACTAATGGGTGGTCCCCATGCCTCGACATGGTCAGATACATTAACTTGGCAACTCCAAGCATAATGAAACAATTTCGTTCCTAAGTGAACTATGCGCTACGGCGCCGCTATGTAATATTTTGGTGGTGAGTTTTATTCCAGCATTATTTTCTTTGTTGAAAATGGGCACTTATATCTCTCCACATGCGCACCTCGCGAGCGGGGGCTGAGTACGGTGCCAGTGCCTCAAATGACACACCAGCAGCACTACAAAACCCAAGGATCCGAGCTCTGGCTGGAGGGCAGGCCCTCACAAACACGCCATCTCTACAAAGGACCTTGGTACTCTCTCTCCTCGCAAGGAACGCCTGAGGGGACCTATAAGCGCGCATTAGTCCCTTGTACCATGCACAAGCGTTTGGGTGTGCCCCTCTAACATCTACAGAGAACAAGCGTCTCTACAAGCCTGAGGAGGCGGCAGGTCAAAACCCTTGAAGAAGACCTCCTCGCCAGGCTAAAAAACCTCTACAGGGCAAAAGCCTCGAGAAGCTAAGTCCTACACCTGTGACTCGAGAGCCTTTTTCTCCCCAAGCGCACGTTTGTCCCTCGAGCGATTTCGTTCTCCCTTGTGCTTCATGGACTACTCGCACGTCTAAGGGGGGCACTTGAGCATCGCGACTCAGGGCTCTTACCTCTCCAAGCCTTAAACTCCCCCCGGCCTTGCTGAGTCATTGCTCTAGCATACCGCAGTGGCGGAGTCATAGCGCGAAGAGATGGGTCCTAACGACGCAGAGAAAACATAGACATGAAAATAAGGCAGAAAAGGCCTCTCGAGGGGCAAACAAGCTAACACAAATAAGCTTAAAGAGTATATTACATGCCCAAAATATGCAGTGTCTGAATACAAAAACTATCTCAGATACAGGCGCTCAAAGGCGCGATAATCAAGGCTCAAGCGGAGTCCGCGCCAGCACGCTCCTCCTCCTCAGCGTCTTCCTCCTCGGCAGGGGCAGCCTCCTCCTCCCTGTCCCCCGCAGCCACCTCCGCACGCTTGAAGCGGTTGCAGAAGGCCTCGACTTGCTCGCGGAGGGAGTTGGAGACCCGCAAGGCCTCCCCGCCCGTGCGCGCCTCGGTCACCGTGGAGAGCTCGAAGCCGGGCGTGAGGAGCCGGAGGTTGGTGAAGATGCGGTCGACAACCACTTCCAGAAGCTGGCGGCTCTCGACCTCAATCACCTCGCGGAGATCGGCGACGGGGCTCTCGAGGGCCGTGAAGAGCTGGTCGAAGTAGACCAGGTACATGGCAGCATCGCCACGACCGCGAGCCTCAGTGAGCGGGGCCTCCGCGCCAAGCTGAGCAGCAAGCTCATTGCCTCTGGCCACCAGCGCCTGGAACATGCGCTCCCGCTACTTCGTGAGCACGCGAGCCGCCTGCGCGGTGTCCACGGCTTCCGTCACCTGCTTGGCCGCCGAGCCCGCCTGCCCCTCCATGTCCTTGACGAGGGCGTCCAGCTCCAGGACAGCCGCCCTGCGACCTTCCTCAGCCTGGCGATAGGCATCCTTGGCGCGCTGGAGGCGGACCTCGAGCTTGGAGTTGGCTTTCTCAAGCTCCGCGATCCGCTTGGCATCAGCGGTGTGCTTGGCCTTGAAGCGGTCCTCCTGCTTCTTGGCCTTGTCGCGGTACTCCTTGGAGGTGGTCCGCCTGAACTCCTTCTCGCGCTCCGCGAGGGCCGCCTCCGCCTCCATCTTCTTCTCGGCAAACCGCTGCTGGAAGCGCTCCAGGGTTTGCTTCTGGGCGGTGACGTTCTCGTCATGCCTCTGGAGCGCCTGAGCCAGGTCTCCCTCGCGCGCCTCGAGCTCTTCGCGCTTAGAGGCCAGCTCGCCCTCTGCCTGGAGCCGCTGCTCGTCTCGCTGCTCCACCTCCCTCTCCCTGGAGGCCAGCAGTCGCTCGCGCTCGGCCAGGCTCTTGCGATCCTCCTCCAGAGTCTCCTGCGCGGCCCGGTGGGCGGAGAGGAGCTGGGACTCCAGCTGGGACACCTCGCGGCGTTTCTGCGCCAGCGAGCCCTCCATAGCCTCGCGCTCGGCCTTCACCTCCGCGAGGAGATCGGCGGCCGCGTCGCGCGCGTCCTGGAGGGGGGCAAGAAGCTCGTCTGCGTCGCGGACGGCCCCCTCCCGGACCTCCTTGGCGAAACGGATGGCCTCCTCGCGTGCAGCCTGGAGGGCCAGATCCTCTTGGCGGCGGGCCTCAACAGCGGCATGGAAGCGCCTCCAGGCCTCCGCAAGCTCGCCGCGTTGCTGGGCGAGCTGGGCATCCTCGAGGGCAAGCTGCGCCTCCAGACCCTCCAGGGACTCCCTCACCAAGCGGAAGGCCACCTCGCGGTGCCCCTTGCTCCAGTCCCAGCCACTAAGGACCAGGCCGCGTTGCGTGGAAGGTCCGGCCCCGGAGTCGAGCCTGGAGAACGAGGCCTCTGGGCGTGCCTGGGGGCTAGGTTGCTCCCTGTCTTTTGCCGCGCCCAGGCTGGTCTCGCCGCTCTCGTCGCCCTGTCGCGTCGCCTCGCCCCCCGCCGCGGGGCGTGGCGGGGACGAAGGAGCTCCCCCTGCAGAGGCGCCCGCGCTTGGCGGGCCCTGGTCTGTCCCGGCCTCTGGCTGAGCGAGAGGCGTGGCTGAGCGCGGTGGCGTAGCCTCGCGAGCCGGAGTCGGCTCACGCGGCGGCGTAGCCGCGCGAGGCGGGGTAGGAGCTCGAGGAGGGCTGGCCGCCCGCTCCTCCTGCGCCTCCATCACCAACGGCTCGGGGGGCGGTGTAGCGGCTTCCGCCTGAGGCGCTGCCGCCCCCGCCAGAGGCTCAGCTACCTCCGCTTGAGGCGCCTCTTCGGTTGGGCCTGAGGAGGCCGTCTCCACAGGCCTCGCGGCCTCTTCAGCCGCGGCCTCTGCCGCGGTTCCCTTCACCTCCGCTGCGTTGCGAAGCCTGCGGCGCTTCGCAGGCACAAGGTCGCTGGCAAGAATCAGGGGGCGATTATCAGAATCATGGAAAGAAGAGTACAATAATCAAGCAATCCGCTGTTAAAAGCACTTACCCGGACTCCTTGGCGCCGGTGTCGACCCACGCCAAGCCTGGCGAGCGCCAGGAAGGCTTGGCCTTGGCGCCTGACCCCTCCGGAGGCGCCTCGGCTTTCCTCTTGGAGGGGACGTCTGACGGCCTCGCCCCGGGCCGATCCACCGCCGCCGTGGAGCGGGGCTCGCGACGCCCTGGCGAGGCCTCCTCGTCAGAGGCCTCCTCCTCAGCCTCCTCCTCCTCCGCGTGGCGTGAGGGCACCACCACGAAGGCGTCGTCGTCATCGCCTGACGAGATGTCGCAGATCTCGCCAGTAAGGGGACCGGCCCTCGAAGAGGACTCCTCCCCCGCCGCAGCCTCCTCCTCGCCTTGCCCAGCTCCTGAGGCAGAGGGCGTCTCTGCTCCCTCCGCCTCGTGCACCACCGGCACAGGCACCATCTTCCCCGCAGGGCCTGACGGGGTGTACGGAGGCATCCCCGCCAGAATGGCCAGGCGCTCGGTCATGTTGCACTGGTGCAGAGGCCGGAGCGTGATCGGGAGTTCGTCCATGGCGGGCACCGCTGGGTTTGATGAAGATCGCAGATAGGACGTTGTCGACCGCGTCCTTGTCGTTGTCCTTGCGGTGGAGCCGCATCTTGTCCTGGGGGCCGGAGTACATCCACATTGGCACCGAGTGCGCCTGGAGTGGAGCAATGCGGCGCGTCACGAAGTCCGCGACGATGATCTGCCCCGTGAGGCCTTCCTCCCGAAGGTAGCTCAGGCGGCCCGTCAGCATCACGTTCTGCGCGCCGCAGAAGGAAGCCTTGCCCCAGTTCGAATTCTTCACGGGCGGCGCGTCGGGGACCTCGAGGAAGGCGCAGGGCTGCTCCACCCCAACGAAGAACCACCGCTGGCGGAAGTCGTCCACCTTCTTCGTCACCGAGGTGATGGCCTTGCCCTCACTCCACGACATGGGGATGTAGACGCTCCCCATGCCGTCCACGATGCGGAACGAGACGCATCCAGAGCGCTCGTTCTTCGCCGTGCTCCGGAGCGCGTAGAAGCACCGGAAGAGATCCACCGTGGGCTCCAAGCCAAGATACGCCTCGAAGAGGTAGGCGAAGATGGCGAGGATGAGCACGGAGTTGGGGTGGAGGTGCAGCAGCTGGATTTGATAGAAGGCCAGCACCGCCTCCAGGAACGGAGAGAAGGGCGGCACCAGTCCCGCCGCGACGCAGTGCTGGAAGACGGGGAAAAACCCTCGCGGGCGTTTCCCGTGCGCCGCGGGCTTGAGCGCGGTGGCGCCGTGCTCGGTTGTCCGGTCCGCCACCAGGAAGCGGACCTTGTCGAGGGCCTTGTCGTTGACGCGCACGCCTAGCAATGCCGCGCCGTGCGCGACCTCGGCGGGCGCCGCTTGCGAAGAGGACCCCGCGGCCGCCTTGCCCTTGTTCTTCGCCGGACTCATCGTCGGAGGAAAGGAGGGTGCGGCGCGAGGAGAAACTGGAGAAGCTGGAGAAGAGGGCGCCGGAGAGCAGGAGCGGAGAGCTCGGCGCAGATGGCGTCTGCGAGAAGAAGTGGGAGTAGTAACGGCTCCCTGCTCCGGCGCGGAGACTTTATGTCTCGTCAAGGAGCAGTTACCGGGGCGTGGTGGGACCCCCCCACGACGCACGTCCCACATCGTGCGCAACCGTTGCTCGCCGGAGTGACGCGTGGCTCGGCCCGGCCTGCAGGATTGGCCCCACGACGCTTCGCCTAGACCCAACGGGCCTCGTCGTGCCCATCGTGGGCCCGGGGGCTACTGTCGGCCTTAGGAGGACCGGGGTATGCACGGCCCACTCCCTATAGGCCTCGCCCGCGAAGATCTTCGACATAATGACTAAGGACCAAGATACCGCTTGGAGAGTCCCTCGAGAGACATCTCCGCTCGAGGGCCTGAAGAGGACGCCAGGGCCTGAAGAGGACCCTGCGCTTCAAGAGACTCCCCAGGCACGGCCCGCCTGGAGAGAAGTCAGCAGGAAACCCCTCCACAGGCGACCACGGCCCTGTGGAGACACTTCGCGGCTAAGCAAGCGCTGCAGGGCGCACATGGCCCCTGCAGCAGTCGCAGGGTGACGCGAGCGTCCCAGTTGCCGTTCTGGTGATAAAGGAGTCAACAAAGCCGCGCCGCCTGCGCCAGGACAGCCAGGACCTTCCTCTTTGGTGATAAAGCGGCTGGACGGCGCAACGCTCCAAGAAGATCGTCATCGTGGGCTCCACCACGACCTCTGCTGCGCCTGCAAGCCGCCCTGCACCGCCTGCAACCTGTCGGCCACGGCGCGCTACTTTAGCACGGATGGACCGCGTCCATGGACGGACGAGCCGCGGTGGACTCCCGCTCCTCCATGCGACTGGCGTGTGGGAGCCCACCAGCACGAGGACGGAGCCCGGGGCGCCTATAAAAGGAGCAGGAGCTCCACCGTAGAAGGGGATCGCCTAATCGCGCAATTGCACCGTCAGTTGATCTTCAACAAGCTGAATGCTTCCTAGCCCCAAGGAGGCCTAGCTAAGCACTTAGGATAGCCAACTGCTGGAGGAGGAAGACGACCATTGTGTCCCTCTCCAGGCACCAAACTGCCTCAAGAGAGCCTTCGGCAAGCTCATTGTCCTGTAACCTTCATAGTGCAATACAGACAAGCAGGAGTAGCGGTTTTACCTCCTCCTGAGGGCCGTGAACCTAGGTACGGGCCGGTGTCCATCTCTGGCGTGATAGTTTCCCTCCAGGCCCGGCGAGCACCGTCGTCGAGCCTCTCGAGGGTTGTTTGACCTCCGTGTTCAGTCCCCCCTTCGAACCTCTCTTCAGGGCGAGACTACCCCTGTTACGTGGGAGTCACTCCTCGACATCCAGCTCCGAGATGCTTGCTTCAGTCCATAAGTGGAACGCTGAAGCTTGCATACCATGCCAGCATTTTCTGGATCGACAAAACCTTCAGGTTGTACCATGTACAACTCTTCCTCAATGTTACCATTTAGGAACGCTGTTTTTACATCCATCTGCCATATTTCATAGTCGTAATATGCAGCAAGTGCTAGCAAAACCCGAATAGACTTTAGCATCGCTACCGGTGAAAATGTTTCATCGTAGTCAATTCCATGAACTTGTCGGAAACCCTTTGCGACAAGCCGAGCTTTATAGACGGTCACATTACCATCAGCATCAGTCTTCTTCTTAAAGATCCATTTATTCTCGATGGCCTTGCGCCCTTCGGGAATCTCCATCAAAGTCCATACTTTGTTGTCATACATGGATCCTATTTCGGATTTCATGGCTTTAAGCCATTTCTCGGACTCAGGGCTTGCCATAGCCTCTTTGTAGTTCGTAGGTTCGTCTTGTTCAATTAACATGACGGTGCAAACCAGGTTGCCGTACCACTCAGGAGCGATACGAGGTCTCCCAGACCTACAAAGTAGAATAGTATCCTCGACATTTTCTCCCACTCCATCTGTGGAGGACATTTCCGGAACAGTTTCCGTTGCGCCACTCGGAATTTCGAGTTCAGGATCAACGATCTCGTCGAGGTCTATTTTCCTCCCACTTACTCCTTTGGCGAGAAACTCCTTCTCGAGAAAGGTGCCGTTCTTCGCAACAAACGTTTTGCCCTCGGCTTGGTTGTAGAAGGTGTATCCTATGGTTTCCCGTGGATACCCTACAAAGACGACTTTCTCCGATTTCGGTTCGAGTTTGTCGGGCTGTAGTTTCTTAACATACGCCTCACAACCCCAGACCTTCAGGAACGACAACTTAGGTTTCTTTCCATGCCATATCTCATACGGTGTCGTTGCTACGGATTTGGACGGAGCCCTATTTAAAATGAATGCGGTTGTTTCTAACGCATATCCCCAAAAAGATACGGGCAAGTCGGTAAGAGACATCATAGACCGGACGCTATCTAATAGGGTACGATTACGTTGCTCGGACACACCGTTGCGTTGCGGTGTTCCAGCCAGCGTAAGTTGCGGCACGATGCCACAGGCCTTCAGATGCGTGCCAAACTCAAAACTCAAATATTCGCCACCACGATCGGATCGATGGTGCTTGATTTTCTTGTTGAGTTGATTTTCAACTTCACTTTGAAATTCTTTGAACTTTTCAAATGTTTCAGACTTGTGTTTCATCAAATAGATATGCCCATATCTACTCAAGTCATCGGTGAAGGTGACAAAATAACGATAACCATTGCGTGTCGGCACGCTCATCGGTCCACACACATCTGTATGTATGACTCCCAATAAGTCCGACACCCGTTCCATGAAACCATTGAACTGTGTCTTGGTCATCTTGCCCATGAGGCACGGTTCGCATGTGTCGATGGATCCAAAATCCAACGAGTCTAAAAGTCCATCGGTATGGAGTTTCTTCATGCGCTTTATACCAATATGACCGAGACGGCAATGCCACATATACATGGCGGTATCGCTACTAAGTTTAATCCTCTTGGTATCAATGTTATGGATGTGAGTACTACGATCGAGATTCAACAAGAATAAACCATTACTCTCGGGAGCATTAACATAAAAGATATCATTCATCGAAATAGTACAACCACTTGATACTGATTTGAACGAATATCCGTTTTGCAACAAGCAAGACCCACTGATAATGTTTACACTCAAAGACGGTACAAAATAACACTTATTTAAAACCAAAACTAATCCCGATGGTAGATGTAGAGGGAGTGTGCCGACAGCCACCACGTCAACTCTTGATCCGTTGCCGACGCGCATCGTCACCTCATCCTTTGCCAGGCGCCGTTTATTCCGTAACTCCTCCTGAGAGTTACAAATGTGAGCAACAGAACCGGTATCAAATACCCAGGTATTACTATGGGCGCATGTAAGGTACACATCAATAACATGTATATCAAATATACCTTTCTCTTTTCCGACAATCTTGCCGGCCTTCTTATTATCCAGATACTTGGGGCAGTTGCGCTTCCAGTGACCATCTCCCTTGCAGTAGAAGCATTCCACGCCAGGTTTGGGACCAGGTTTGTTAGTCTTGGATTTGGCAACGTATTTGCCATCCTTCTTAGACTTCCAGTTCATCCTTCCCTTGCCGTCAGATTTCTTGAAATCGACGGTCTTGTTGACCATCAACAACGTGTGCTCCTTCTTGATTTCCACTTCAGCAGTTTTGAGCATCACGAACACCTCAGACAGGGACTTAGCCATGCCCTGCATGTTATAGTTCATGATGAAGCCTTTGTAGCTAGGAGGCAACGATTGCATCACTCTATCAATCGCCAGCTCATCAGGAATCTTGCATTCCAGAGCATTCAGGCGTTGAACGTAGCCAGACATTTTGACCATGTGCTCGCTCACACTGCTATGCTCTTCCATCTTGGCTGAGAAGAAAAGCTCAGAAGCTTCATATCTCTCAGCCTTAGCCTGCGGCGCAAAGACAGCCTTGAGATCAGAAATTATCTCAAAAGCACTCATCTTCTCAAAGCGCTTTTGCAGGTCGGCTTCCATGGCGTAGAGCATGCCACTCTGGACAAAAGAGGAATCGTCCGACTTGGTCTGATAGAGCTTCTTCTCATCATCGGAGGCATTGTCTGCAGGAGGGTCACCTAGGGCGGCTTCAATGACGTAAGCCACCCTGTGGGGAGTGAGGAGGATCCTCAGGTTGCGGAACCAGGACATGAAGTTGAACCCATTGGTCTTAAGCTTTTCTTTCTCAAGGAACAGGCCTAGGTTAAAGGTGGGACGAGACATCTACAATGGAATTTGCAAAACATAAGACTTTGTCCATAAAATTTTGAGTTCAAGTTTTTTAGAAAATAACTATAAGAACTCCCACTCAAAACGAATATCCCTCTAATCGCTTTAGTGATTACACGACCCTAATCCATTGTGCAACCCCTCATCGTCAGAGCCGGCAACACGACTTCAAAGGTAGACATCGAAATGTCAATCACAACAACTCTGTGACTCATGCTCGACCTTTCGGTCAGCGTGTTCCGAGGCCATGTATGTACATGCTAGGCTCACCATAATAACCTTCAACGTATATGCTTGCGCAAACATGTCTTACACCCACTGTATGCGAACGACGATATGTATGACACCCGATCGTCACGGCCTGCCTCATAACGTAGAACTTTCTTGGTGGTGCACGTCGAAGGGAGAACACTAATGGTATTTTGGAGGGATCATCTTATATTACTACCGCCGTGTATATATATATATATATATATATATATATATATATACACAATATAAGATGCACTCAAAACATCAATATGTAATGCGACGTGAGATGGTCCTTGCGCCGATGGTCTCCTTCACGCCCACAGTTTATAAACAATTTAAAAAACCTACCTTGACCATATCGCATTGCCCCTGCAAAATAAATTTAGACGCGTTCTACTTTATCTTTTGCATATTTTACATGGCTTGGGGCTGTCGTAAATAGAACCGCTTCATACCTACGAACCTATGACCACAACAACGATCAAATAATTGCATATTTATTTATCCCTCTTGGGCCCTCCATTGAAAATGCAAAGCCAACTAATGAGAGAGAGACAGACACCCGCCAGCCACATATATGGTACAAGCCGTATGTCAGTTGTGGAACCAGTCTCGCGTAAGCGTACGCGTTAAGTCGGTCCGGGCCGCTTCATCAACTCAATGCCGCCGGCAATGCAAGTGCACGCGAGAGGGTAGCAAATAAAAGAACGATGTCCCCGTGATAAACACGGGTTCTAAAAGCGTACAGCTATATCTACGCATAGATCGGCTCTGATACCACTGATGGGGATCGCAGGCAGAAAACAATAAATTTTCTAACAACGATAACCTTAAACTAGCCAGGATCTATACTATGCAGATATAGTAATACGGAGGAGATCGGTATACATACCCTTGTAGACCGAAACGCGGGGATTACGCTCCCGCACAAGCGTTGTTGATGAAGCCGACGAAGACGACCTCGAGGTCGTGTAGAGGAAGAAGACCTCCGAGCACCACTAGCGTGGCACCTCGCAGGGATCCACACACGTACGGTGAGGACGACGACCTCCGGGCTCCGATCCAGGGACGAGCAGCGGAAGACTTGGACCGGAAGACCAGCAGCACGGCGGTGTGCGTATGGTGGAGAGAACTTCACCTTGGCGCAACTCCAATGGAGGAATCACGTTTCAAGGAGAAGAAGAGAGAGAGAGATTGGTTGTTCTTTAAAAGCCAAAGGGGGCACCTCTATATATAGGTGGAGGGGGGCTGCCAGCCTTGCCGGCTGGGTGGTGTGGGACTATTCCCACACCAGCCCGCCCCCAAGGGGTGCACCGGCCCTAGGTGGGCCCCATTGGGCCCACCTAGGGCAGCCCCCTTCCTCATGCGCACCTAGGGGGGAAATTCCCCCCTTATGGGCCTTCTCTCCCATGGGAAGGCCCATTTAAGGTGGGCTGCCTTTTAAATTTTGAAAATCATTAAATAAAAATGTATTTAACTATTAATTACACTAATTAATATTAAACACACATTATCTAATTTATTCCGGCTCCGAAAACTATTTCGTCGCTCTCCGATCTTCATCGGATCTTTCCCGGGACGCTCCCGGTGTTCTCTTCTAATTTCTCTTCCGGTAAACTTGTCGACTCCCCTTAAGTGTGTTACCCTAGCGGCTCGAGATCTCGCCAGACATGATCAAGACGCGCTCTCCGATCAATGACTAATTCGTGGACCTTGGATACCCAGAATTAATCCCTGTGAGATAACGAATAACTTTGTCGTTCGAACCTAGACGTCGAGTGTTAAACCTTTTGCCATGGTGATACTTAGCGTGTCCGAGACTCGTTCATAGTTATCGCGATACCTAGCTTGATCTCGTTACCGACAACACTATCTTCTACTCGTTCATGATATGATGTCCTGGTGACCTAGTCACATGCTTGCAAGCTTATTTGACATAATCTCACCGAGTGGGCCCTAGAGTATCTATCCTGCTATGCGGAATGGCAAATCCCGCTCTTGATCCCTCGTCTCAACATACTCCCTTCCGATACCCGAGAGGGACACCTTTATTGTCATACTATTAAGACATGACGTTTGATGCAATCAAAGTATCCTTCAGGAATAGCAATAAGAGTTGATCTCACGGTCAAAGGCGTAATGACTACGTCCTACAAATATTGGGCATGTCCATCACATCGTTCTACCAACGATATGACTCCATTGTCAACTGACACCATGTCACATGATCGGGAAACCTCGATCATCGATTGCACAATGAACTAGTCACGTAGAGGCTACTAGGGACCTGGTTGTCTTACGTATCACACGTGTATTAATGTTTCCGCTTAATACAGTTATAGCATGACACAAAAACGTATTATGAACAAATGTGATATGATAAATAAAACACTTTATTAATTGCCTCTAGGGCATATCTCCTTCAACACCGAGCCACACGACGCAGAGAGGAAGGGCAGATCGGATCGCCGCCTACTCTTGACGTATCCACACCCTAGCCAAAAACAACACATCACCCTACCACGATCCTATATCTCATCGGAGTACGGAGCAATCGCACGCCGGAGGCAGTGCCTCGTCGTCATGTCGCCTCAGTTCGTTCATGGTAAGATGTGTTAAGATCGGCTCTATTATTGATTATTGTGGGATGGAGAAAGAACAATCTCAACGTGGCTACTCCGTGAATATTTACCATCATGATTCGATCGTGTTGTCCATGTCGTCACGTATCAATTTTTACCGCCGTGGCCCGACCGCTTCATCAACATCGGTCATGTGCTATGCTCTATAAGTGTGGTGCCGACTGCCTCATCAAAGTCGCACAAGCTGAAATCTACGATCATGGTGCCGACTGCCTCATCAAAGTCGCACATGCTGAAATCTACGACCATGGTGTTGGCTGCCTCATCAATGTCGCACATCTGTCAAACTTGATGGAAAAAGAACAATCTCACCGTCGTGGCTCTAGATCATCGTCTACCGTGTGTTGCAAGTATAAGTGAATCTTTACCATCATGATCTGAGTGTTTCATCTACGTCGTCATGCATCGATCTTTACCGCCATGTCGCGACCGCTTCATCAACGTCGGTCATGTGCGAGGCTCTATAACCGTGGTGTTGACCGCCTCATAAACATCGCCCCGAGTGAAATATAACCATGGCAACGACCGTCTAACTAACGTCGTCCATGCGGAGTACATGATTTATTATCAAAAAGTCATATCGTCCGATTTTTGCATCTATGTCGTCGGTATATGAACTTGTTCCTTGTAAAGATGCGACATGCTTCATTAATTGTCTATCTTAGATCCATGGCCTAATCTCGATGAGACATGGTCAAAGTGATCGTTTTCGTCTTATGTCTAGTGCCGACGAGGCTAGACAAAATCATCGCCTTGTCATAACAAGGCTCGATTATTATGAAATCAACACGTCCTAATTTTGATGGGCTGGACACACCGTTGTTGGGCACCGACGAGGCAAAATCAACACATACACAATCCAATTTGATAAAGTTCGGGATATATGGCTGGGCACCGACAAGGCAATAGTCACCCTCTTCATCATTTCAAACCCACTCTTAATTACGCACGTCGATATTATCTCGTGATCATGTTTCGGCAAACAAATCCACTCCTTTTCTCATGTTCATCTGACATGACGACGACTACGACGTAGCTTAATCGGAGGTTTTTTGTAGGCTTGACCTGCAGATGTAAATAACCGGTGGCTTTGCAAAAGCGCCGGGAATTAGCGGACTACACGCAATCTCTTCAGTCAGATCCTTCATAGTTGTAGAAGGCAAAATCGGCAAACTCCTATGCGAGCATGTACAGGTACTTTGTATTCAATACAATGATCAATACAGATACAGAGTTCCCATATATACTGTGTGTTTGTCATCTTTTTTTGTTTTGTTTTCGTCAAACAAAAATGGCACGCCCGGTGGGACCTGATTCTGCTCCCATCTTTGCTGCGCTCCGATCGTTGTTTTCTCGAGATGAACAGTGTGTTGCTTGTATCCTTGTTCACAAGTTCCAGATGATGGCTCTACTGCAAGCGTTTCTTTGGAAAATAAAGGAAAGTCTACATGTTCCACGTATAATCCTGTGTCCATGTGCTGGCTGAAACAAATGCGGGTTTGGCACGCATCTATCGTCTTTCTTTGCTGAGTCCACATGATCGGAAAAAGTCTCCTCGTCTGAAGAAAGGGAAATTTGGTTATTTATCCAGAAGTTGATCAGCCTTGGATTAAGTTGACTGTCAATTGGTAAAACTTCCTTCAAGGATTTCAATGCAAATAAAACCAGCAATTAGCCCTTATGTGTTAAAACCAACTGGATCAGAAACGTACGTTCTTGGTGTGTTTTTTTGCCCCGTATTCTGGGAAGTACGTTCTTGGTTTTCCTCGATACAGCTCCCCATCTCCATTGCTACCGGTACCGAGTTGCTAGGGACTGGCCGGTGTGTACACCTCAAGTAAGCTGCAACGGCCAGCGATTAGCAAGATTATCTACTCTGTACGTTTACGACAGTGGCCAGCGGACGGCGCCAGTCGGCAGAGCACGACGGGCAGATGCGACCATTGTTGGTTGACTACTCCCTGCGCCGGCGGTGTCGAGTGAATGAACCCTGCCTATACTGACCTTATTTAGGTGAGACTTGAGATCCAGTCGATCGGTTATGAACAGATCTATACAATCAAATCATATACAGGAGAAGTGAGATACTGAGATCCAATCTATCTATCATGTGCAGGCATATAATTGCTTTCAGATCCCTATTGGATCCTTATTTTGTTTTCATGTACATATTGGGTATTTTACCAATTGACAGTGAACTTTGGTTAGATAATCCAAGGCTGCTCAACTTCTGGGTAAATAACCAATTTTCCCATAAAGAAATTCTGCTTGGTCTAGTTTCTAAGATTCTTTACTCGTCCCAGGTATTCGGCAAGTACTCGCAACATCAAGAGTATTAGCGAAATCAAAATTACATGGGTCGTGCTTGGATGTGTTCTCCTCAGAGGTCATGCATGCTTGTGACTGCTCGTCTGAGCGTCTTTGGTTTGTTTGGAAAAGAAATTTTATCGACCTTGTGAAGACGTTGCTCACATAGCGGATCGATTGTCAAAATATCTCTTCCTCAAGTTAATCATCGCCATGATCGGAGTTGCTCACACGTACCGTATACAAGTGCTCTTGTACCAGGCTATGGAGCTAGCTATCGCATAAGTTCCCTCTAAAAAAATGCATGGTTCATGCCCTTAGTCCTCTGGTTGCTCTGTACATGCGCTTGCATGAGACAGATGCCTAAAAGAAGTGGTTCGGTCACAAGTATCATGTGTGACGATCGTGATGTTAAAAAAAATGCATGGATATATATAAAAAATAATAATCAGTGTTGTACTTTGAATATGTTTAGCCTATATTCATGTATCTCATACCATACGACAATATACTGATACGAGGGATTCCCTTTTGTAGGTGATTCCTTCCCGATGATCACCGCTGAGCAAGCGATGAGGCATACGCCTTCTCCGACTCTCGTTCAGTTTGGATCCTTACCGCCTGTGGCTATCATCGAGCATGGGGGTAAGACTTACTACCACCAAACGCAAGATTCAAAGTCCATTTGTGCTGCTGAAACAAAGAAGGCCAAAAAACGTGATGCTGCCAAGGTTAGGGAGAACCGTAAGGCCTTAGTCATGAACGCTCGCGACCTGCTGAAAAACACGGCGAATGCTACGCCGAGTTTACCTTCCTTAACCACTGAGAGCAACAAAACTAAGCTTTTGGAGGATCTTGACATGGCTGCTTATCGCCTGTCTTGGTCTGTACACCAGGCTCGATCCTGCAAGAATGCTAACGCTCTTCGTAATTTCCGTCGGAAGCGTAGTACTTTAAAGAAGTTGCATGCTCAGTTGAGCGATGATGTTCCCAAACCTTATACGCCATCAGTGCTTGATGATGATGAGTTCCTAGACCCTGTAAACAAGCCCTATGTTCTTTCACCGACAGAGTGGATCACGAGGCCACATCGGATGAAAGAACTCGTCAGACAAGCGATCATGAATGAGTTTTGGACCCCCACCTTGAAGCGTGTCGCTACCTTTCCAGGGTGTGACCCTTCCATTGGTAACAAATTACATCACTTCAATCCATCTGTGCTAGTTTCGGCATGCCACATTACTGCCGGAAACGACAAAAGTGAAAACAGGTTCGATGTACTATCCAATGAGGCCCCGACGCCTCGCTCTAATGATGTGCAACATCAGTTGCAGCAGCTCCAGAATCAGTTAAGGATGCTGCAGCAACAAGTTCATGGTCGAGAGCCACCATCACAAACTGGGGGTATGTCAAGGCATCATGCGCCAGTACAATATCCTCGCTACCCTTCACATAATGGCAGTAGGCTACCATATCAAGCTCCTGGTTTCCATTCACAAGCACCAGAGTCGTCATCTCAGGGTGAAGCTAGACGCCATGTGCCTAATTATCGTCCACAACATGATCGACGAACATGGGCACCTCGTCGAGAATCACCACCTGCACCACCCGTTCAACGTCCGCAAGGAAGCTCTCACTGGAACTCGTGGTCACGTCAGGAATGGCGACCAAAGTCTCCAGGAAAAGATCGTAGCATGCATGAATATCAGCGTGAGAATAATGCAAGTGTACCACAGACAAGTGTAAACAGGGGGCATAATATGCCACCTCCATTTAAACCCACACAACGACCTGCTGAGGTTGTACCACCCTTGGATCCACCAGTCGTCATCAACCAAACAACTCCACCACTTCTTCCAACACCATCTGTTCCACCAAGGTCTACACATCCCATTAGGATGAATCAACACAAGCGGGACTCCCGCAGGAGAAACCGTCGTGCGCTTTATCAAGAGCTGCAAGAACTCGTACTTGGTAATGTGCATGTTCGAGTTAGATCGGATGGACGTGTTCATCCGTTTTATGATAAGATCACTTTAAAGCTTTCTCAAACACTGTTACAAGATGAGAGGTATAAGTATCTTGTTGAGCGCCGTGTTCCAAAACCACGGCAGCAACTTGATGGAACAAGTGAGGCGCAAGGAATGCTTCATAATAATTCTGCCGCGTCCCCTAAAACGGATGCTTATGAGAAAGAGAAAGTGGCCTTACCTAAGGACACTACATCTTTAGAGTCTCAATCCTTAGTTCAGTCCATGGATGTCGATGAGACAAAAAATACTTCACCGGCTCCTTCACAGGATGTTGAAAAGGCTACTCATGATGTAACACATGCTGCGGTACCAACTCAAAACTCATCAGTACCCTCACATGAGAGTGAGCTCGCAAGTAATAATATGAACTTGGATCCAAAAGGTGGTAATGATGTTGTAAAAGAGCATGAAAATAATACCACCAAGGACACTGCAATATGCGGCACCTTGAGTGAAATCACTGAGCATGTTCAACATGAAAAATGGGCTCCCCCGCAAGTTGTGAAAGAGTTGTCTTATCCTTCTGATGAGGAGATCCTCCCAAATCCTAAAGCCTCATTTTCCAAGGACTTGTTGCGTCTAGTGAAAGTACGCGGATGGTTCAAAACCTCAAAAAGAGAAAAGAGTGATAAGGATGCGCCATCCTCATCAGCTGCACCTTGTCTTCCTATCACAAATGCTTCATCTTCATCAGAGGACCCTCAGTATTCCCGTGCTTACGTGTTGTTGGAATCACGCCTTACACAAGACCCAGTTTTGCTTCAACAATATCTCGAGCGTGAAGGAATGGCAACTCGCTTGAGGACCATTGACTCGCAAAGAGTGGAAATTGGTCATGAAAGTGATGATTCTGATAGAGACTCTAGCTCCTCGTTGCTGAAAATGTTGGAATCCCCTCACTACTCAGACTTGGCACGTTCCATAGTGTCTGAGGAAGAGTGTGAGCTGGAGGATGAAAACACCGTGCCCGCTCATGTGGTTTCTGATCATGTGGATAATCTTGGTACAGAGGAAACTGATCCAAATAAAGCGAAAGAGAATACTGATCTATTGAATACCGATCCAGTAGCATCAGGGTCTCGTGATCAGCAACTAGAATTACAGTTACAATCGCAACAACAACGGTTAGATCAACTTACATCAAAGTTTGATCGACTATTGGATTTCTTTAATGGTTCAGACCGGGGGTTACCTCAAGGTATGAACCAAAGAATCATTGATCCGCAAATTGAGGAGTTGGAAGCTCAAAGAGTTGTTGAGCCTATCAAACATACGCCTCAAGTTCTTGCAAGTACCGCCTTACCTAATTGTCCAGTGGCTCAACCAGATATGCTTAGGGACTATCATAATATTATTGAGGACATGGTTAACAAGAAAATGAAACAAATTGCTGTAGATCAAGCGCCTCAATCTTCAGATAGTGAGCTTGAAAAACCATATGAGTCATGGCATGATCTTGTTGCCTTCCCGTCGGGATGGCATTCACCTAAGTTTCGTCAATTTGATGGAACAAGAGATGCTAGAGAACATCTAGCTCATTTTGAGGCAACATGTGGGGATACTGCTCGCAATAGTTCACTACTGTTGCGACAGTTCTCAGGTTCTTTGACAGGCGCTGCTTTCCATTGGTATAGCCGCCTTCCTATAGGCTCCATACCTGATTGGACGAGTATGAAAAATCTCTTCAGGGCTCACTTCGTAACAATGAAAAAATATTTCTCCGTGGTCGAGCTTACACAAGTTCGACAAAGACACGATGAAAAGATTGATGACTATGTCGTAAGGTTTCGTAATAGCTTTGCGCGCCTTGGAAGAGAAATGCATACAGAAGATGCCATTGAAATATGTGTCCATGGGATGCAACAACATTGGTCCCTCGAGGTGTCCCGACGGGAACCTAAAACATTCAGTGCACTTAGCTCGGCAGTGGCTGCTACTAAGCTCGAGTATGAAAAGTCTCCTCAAATTATGGAGTTGTATAAGAATGCGGGTACACAAGATCATACCAAGCGTTTCAACTCAACAGCTAAACCAATTGTTGTGAACAAACCCAAGGCGACCAATGAGGTGAATGCAACTGGTTTTATGCAAACAAATAACATGCCTATGTTTGGTGGGAGAAACATGCAAGGAGGGTTCAGGCAACGCCCCACTCTTCAAGAACTCCTTAGCGAACAATACATATTCCGACGAGAAGTGATAAAAGGGTTCTTCACTCAAGTGATTGCACATAACCATTTGTGTTTGCCTGACCCAAAACGTCCTGATCAACTAAACATGAAAGATAAGTATTGCCCGTACCATCAATATATAGGACATGCCATTGAAGATTGTGTCGCTTTTAAGGAATGGCTTCAGCGAGCCATCAATGACAAGAGACTTCAAATACAGCTTGATGCTAGAAATCCGAATTATCATGCTGCAAACATGGTGACTGTGGAGAATGGTCCTAGGATGACACAGGGAAATGAGACGTGGGTGCCACTCTCCCAAGTTGAAGAGAAATTTACTAGCCTTCATGTGAATTCTAGAGCTGGTAATAGATCGTCCACAAGCGAGGTGCCATATAGGCCTTCGTCAAGAAGACCACGTGAGCAAGGAGTGCCCTTTGTGTCTCCTTACTATGACAATTCAAGACCAGTTAGATGGTACAACCCAGACCAGCGCCGCATGCCACCGAGGTTTGTGCCAAGATTTGAGGGTGATGAGTCATACCCTCGATCAAGTCGTGTACTTCCCACGCTAGAACAGTTCATCGCTTGCACTTGGGGGCAGGTATCTAGTCCTACAGAAGAGAAAGTAAAGGAAAATGGTCCTCCACCTCCGTCAAGCAAGGCTGCATGCAATGTCGTACTTAACTATTCTTCGACTACTAGCGTCTCTTCTGGTGATGCAGTAACACCATTTGAAAAAGAGACTCTACATGTAGAAAGTGCGTCACAGGAACCTCAGCTCGAAGTAAACATGAATCTTCGAGGAGGAAAGGTTCTTCCAGAACCTCACAAAGCACTACCGCAGAAAGCAAAGGACAAACTAGATGGTCACAAAGATGCCGAGAAGCGTGATGTGCAAGAGAGTCCTGCCGAAGACAATGGAGCATCTCCGAACATAGATTATAACATCGTAGCACATTTGAAGCGCATTCCAGCACTTCTAAGTGTCTATGATGCACTAATGTTGGTGCCTGAACATCGGCAAGCCCTTATAAGAGCACTTGAAGATCCAAAACGTTACGAGGTAACAATGGCAAAGCATAATATAATGTGCAACTTCTTGAGTTCAAATGAGATTACCTCCACGGAGGAAGATAAAGTGATCACAGATTATAACCATAATCACCCACTTTACATATGTCGGCCCAGTGGAATCCAGGGTGTGTGGGGCCCACTCTCCACAGCCCTCGCACGCGACGGTATCGAAGAATGACTAAGGCCCAAGCCAAACACTTGGAGAGACTCTCGAGGGGAGAAGTCCTCGAGAGGGCTTGAAGGGCAGCGAAGGCCTGAAGAGGCTCCCCCCGCGACTGCCCCTCTACAAGACTCTCTCCCTTGGAGAGGAGTCAATGCAAATCCCTCCACAAGGCCGCTCAGGCCTTGTAGAGATACTTCGCTGTGAAGCAACCGCCGCAGAGCGCACATGGCCTCTGCCGCGGCCGCAGAGTGACGCGCGCGCCTGCGCGCGCGGTGACGACGACGCTGCAGTTGCCATTCCGGTGATTAAAGGGGTCAACAAAGCTGTGCCCCCCGCACCGGACTACGAAGCTTTCCCCTTTGGTGATAAAGCGGATGGCCGGCGCTATGCTCCAACGACGATGTCACCGTGGGCGCCCCCACGATCTCTGCGGCACCAGCTGGCCGTCCTGCGCGGACGGTGGTCTTCCTGCCTCAAGGGCAAGCTTTACGACCATGGACCGAGTCCATGGACAACCCAGCTGTGGTGCACCCTGCCCCTCCATTTCGTCGCCATGTGGGAACCCTTCCACCGCGCAGGACGCAGGGATGAGGCCCGGGGCGCCTATAAAAGGAGAGGGAGCACCTCCGTAGCAGGGGATCGAGCCCCGGACACCCGGATCCCCGATTCGCATCGATCGGACCTTTGGCACTCTACCATAGCGTAGCCTAGCCGAACACACTGGAGGAGGAAGAACACCTTAGTGTTCCCTCCTTGAGCTCCACACTGCCATAAGAGAGTCCTCAGCAAGCTCATTGTACTGTATCCTCTGTAGCGCAATACAGACAAGCAGGAGTAGCGCTGTTACCTCCTTCCGAGGGCCGTGAACCTGGGTACGGGCTGGTGTCTGTCTCTGTCGTGATGTCCCTCCTCAGGTTCGACGAGCACCGTCGCCGTGCCGGTTGAGGGTTGTTTGACCAACGCGTTCAGCCCCCCATCGAACAACTCTTCAGAGTGTGATCACCCCGGTATCGTGGGAGTCACTCTCCGATATTTGGCGCGCCAGGTAGGGGGCTGAGGCGCGTCTTCAACCTTCGACCAGCCTCCGCGCCATGATGGACACTCGCACGACACGCGCCAATAGGCGCACAGCTGACAGGGCTGAGACTGAGCCCGGCGCCGCCACCACTCGCGGCCGCCCTCGCGGGAGCCGCACGGCGGAGCGCGCCAACACCGGCCCGCACGTGGAGGAGCCCGAGAGCGAGGATCGTCGCGACGGCGACCGCCGCATCGACGAGGACGTCTACCACGAGCACCACGAGGACGCCGAGTCCTCGCATCCGTCTCGGCGCCAAAGCGCGTCCTCTCAGGGACGTCCAGAGCCCAGTCCACACACTACGCTGCTCATGGCTCAGGAGCTTCTCCGCTACCGGCCCAATCCGGAGGCCCACGACCACTGGCTCGACCGCCTCCACAACCTCGTCGACATCGCGATGACGCGCCCCGCTCCGTCGCGCTCGCTGGTTCACCACTATGGCCGCGTAGAAACGGCCGCGCCGGGTGCGCCTCCGCCACCACCGGGACCACCTCCGGTTGCGGCGCAGAGGGCAGCCTCTCATGCGTCCTCGCCGCGCGACTGCCAAATCATGCAGCGCACCGCGCCTGACGCGCGGGTGGGGATGGAGCGCCAGAGGGACCTCCAGAACCGCCTCGTCGAGGAAATCGGCCAGGCGGGGCAGCAGAACCGCAGGGCTCTCCAGGGCGGAACCGCCACGTACACCACCGGCTGCATGGCCTTCACCCACACTCTGCGCCGCGTGTTCTGGCCACAGAAGTTCAGGCCTGCCCTTCCCAAGGGCTACGACGGGTCAAGCAACCCTATCGAGTTCCTGCAGCTCTACACCACCTCTATCCAAGCTGCAGGAGGGGACGACAAGGTCATGGCCAACTGGTTCTCCCACGCGCTTAGGGATTCCGCGCTGTCATGGCTCCTCAACCTGCCTGAAGACTCCATCGGCTCGTGGGAGGAACTCTGCAGGCAGTTCGTCGCCAACTTCAAGGGCACATATGAGCGCGCGCTCACCCACAATGACCTGCGCGCTGTGGTGCAGAAGAAAGATGAGACCCTCCGCAAGTGCATCCAGCGCTTTAGCCAAGTGCGCAACAAGATCCCGAACATTCCCGACACACAAGTCATTGCCGCCTTCAGAGAGGGCGTCACAAACCGCAGGGTGCTCGAGAAGCTGGGCATTCACGACAAGCTCACCTCTGTGGTAAAGCTGTTCGACCTCGCTGACAAGTGTGCCAAGGCTGAAGAGGGACTCCTCTTCGTCAAGATGAGCCAGCGGGTAGGCGACCAGGCCGAGGGATCCAAGAGTCACAAGAAGCGGGAAGAAACCAAGCGCAAGACCACCGCTGTCCTAGCGGCTGAGCCAGATGCCAAGTACGCCCGCAAAGACTCCCCTGAGCCTGGCGACAAAAAGGAGGACAACCGTCCGTTCTGCGTCTACCACAACAGGCGTGGCCACGCTACAGAGAACTGCTTCGATCTCAAGAGGCTGAGCAGAGAGCGCGAGCAAGAAGAGGGCAGCGGGAGCCGCGGCAGAGGCCGCAGCTACCGCAGAGGCGGACGCAAGGGCAGCTACCAGAAGCCGCCGGGCACTCAAGCCAACGCCGTCGAGAAGAACAATAATCTCCCCGACGAGGAAGATGGAGGCTACCAGGCCCCCAGGGGGGCTATGGCCTGCATCCTCGGTGGAGCTCAGGCGCCCAAGTCTAACAACCAGTTCAAGCAGTTCGCCCGCGAGCTCAACGCCGCACTCCCAAGCGTCGACACCTCCAGGCCCCTCAAGTGGTCTCAGTACACCATCTCTTTCGACGCCAAGGACCAACCCAAGTCGACCAAGACTGTTGGAACCCTCCCCCTGGTCTGCTCCCCCACCATCAACAACATTGCCGTCTCCAAGACGCTCATTGATGGGGGTGCTGGCCTGAACGTCATCTCTGTCGAGACCTTCGAGACGCTTCAAGTGCCTTACGAGTGGCTGATGCCCTCCAGGCCATTCACAGGGGTCACCAGTGGTTCGATCGCACCTCTGGGGCAGGTCCGGCTGGCCGTCACCTTCGGCACGCAGAAGAACTACCGCACTGAGCTGATCGACTTCGACGTCGCGCACATTGGCCTGCCGTATAACGCCATCCTCGGCTACCCCGCCCTCGCGAAGTTCATGGCCGTCACGCATCACGCCTACAACATGGTCAAGATCCCCAGCAGCGCTGGCACTATCACCATCCATGGTCATATCCTGGATGCCACGCGCGCTGTCGAGAGCGCCTACAAGGCAGCCTCCATGGCGTTCCCGGCTGACGAGGACATGGAGCCTCTCGAGAGGCCCAAGAAGAAGAAACAGATGTTCTCTCAAGAGCAAGCTTCCACGAAGAAGGTGTCGCTGAGCACAAGTGACTCGGGGGCTGAGGGCTCCGGGGCTATCTGAAGCGGTTCCGTAGCAGAAAACAATAATTTTTCTAGCTAACGAATACCGAAACATGCCAAGATCTATCTATCTAGTAATGCGGTAACGGTGGGCGGAACTGGTCACATACCTCTTGTAGACCAAATAGCGGGGATTACGCTCCCGCACAAGCGTTGCTGACGTAGACGCCGTAGCCGACCTCAAGGTCGCGAAGAACTTGGCGGTGGCGATGACGCCGGGCAGCAGCACCGGTGGCGCCGGGCAGCGATGGCGGCGGTGGCCGCGGCTAGGGCGCGGCCGTGGCGAGACGATGTCGCCCTGGCACCTCAAGTGTGGCGCCTCCGAGTACTCGCACACATACGGAACTTAACGACAACCCCCGGTCACTCAGATCCAGCTGAGATCGCAGGAGTAGAACTTTGGTGGAATCCCGCGGTGCGACTGGGCACTGCGGTATAGCCTTGGTGGGAGAGAGAGAGAGAGAAGCGGGAGGAGAATTAACTCAGGCCGGCATATACAACATTAATTGTATTTTTGGGTGTATTTAAATCAATTAATATGCCCTTCTATATAAAGGGGGGAGGGGGTGTGCAAACACCTTGCCTCCCCCATGTGGGACTAAAAGAAAGGAAAGGAAAAAGAAGGGGGGGGGGGGGGGGGGGGGCTGGTCGGCCACACATGCATGGCCGTGGTGGCCATGGGCCTCATGCCCATGTATGGTGCGCCCCCACATAGGCCCCTCTTGGCCCATTAAGTGGGCTGCCCCCTTTTTCTTTTCTTTTAATTGATTTTAATTAATATTAAATTAATATAAAATATATATAATTCATAATTAATATATTTATACATTATTTAATATCCTGTGACTCCGAAACAATTTCCGGACCACCCGAACTACCTTCGGACATTCCCGGAACCCTTCCGATGTTGCCGGAACTTTTCCGGATTATTTCTCTCTCTCCTATATCTTTATTATTCCTAACAATATATCATTCCAAAGTTCTCTCTGTGTCGGCAAGACCTTAAGCGTGTTACCCTACGGTTCGAGAACACTCCAGACATGGCCGAGACCCCTCGCTCGCCAATGACCGCCAGGGAGACCTGGACGTCTGTAACGGTCCCTGTGCATTCCACGAATATCGTCGTTGAACCATAAACATGATATTCATTCCTTTTGTTCCTTCGATACTACCTTGTCCGAGATATGATCGTAAACATCCAATGTTCTGTTTTATCTCGTTACCGACAAGGGTCAATTAACTCGTCTGTGATATTACATCTCCATGACCTAGTCATATGCTGCGCAACTTTACAGACGTAATCTCACCGAGTGGGCCCAGAGTATCTTTCCATCACGTGGATGAACAAATCCCGCTCTTGATCCATATGCCTCAACGTACTCTTTCGAGATACACAAGATACACCTTTATTGTCACCCATTTATGAACTGACGTTTGATGCACTTAGAGTATTCTACGGAGCAGCAATTAATATGATCTCACGGTCTGAGGAATAAGCTATCATATTACTTTCCTATTGCAAATGATGAACATCGTGATACGATACTATTGCAATACTTTGTTGGGTATGTCCATCACCTTATTCCACTAATAAGATGACCTCATTGTCAACCGACGTGAATGTCCATGATCAGGAAATCTCGATCAACAGTTGCCCAATGAACTAGTTTATATAGAGGCTTACTAGGGACTCTGGTTTGTCTATGTATCACACGTGTATTAACAATTCCGATTAATACAGTTATAGCACGATACATAAACATATTATAAACTTAATGGGAAAATGCGATAAATACTATATATTTATTTGCCTCTAGGTCATATCCCCTTCAGTCTCCCACTTGCACTAGAGTACAAATAAACTAGCTGCATTTTACTTTTAATCATACCAACTTATCTAATAAGCGTTCTATGATAATGCCTGCTCGTGGAAGAGTGTTACTTCAACAATCTATACCATATAGAATTGTATGTACTTTGCGATTCACTGATATCACCTTGTTTGATATCATCCTATTATCCTGATAACAAATGTACACATACCGTAACTAAGTGAGACTTTTGTTTCCCAGCGCTTACTCTGATTCTGTGAACCAGATAATTACTTTGTAAACACACTCAGTTGTAACATGTACAATCTCGCGATATCTATATACCTTTCATATCTATGTAGAGTTTCGACATTTCAATGTCAATCCAGTGCCTAACACTTTTCTACTTCTAGTAAATTCAAAATTTACTTTGATAATTGTTCTTCTTTTAAGAACATGAGTCATACTTTTATCGAGCACATAATATGGTTCATATATGATGTCTATTATCACAATATAAGAGACCAACATATCTTGTAACCACTATTATTGTGTACCAAATACACTTAATGTTTTAATTGGATTTCCAAGGACCTTTCCATTGGTTTTATTCCATTCTGACCTTTCAGAATCCAATCCAAATAAAACAGCTCGACCTTCCAATTTAAAATTCCTGTTCTATTCGAAATAGACACTACCTTTTAAATCATTTCACAACTTCATCTTTAATTCCACTGGTACCATCCATAATATGTCATTTACATATGTGGATTTGAGCTCCCACTCAAAAATATGCCACTCACATATTAAATTTGAGTAAACTAATTCGACTCCCACTTAAATTAATAAATGGTTTAAGCTCCCACTCAAAAATATGTCTCTCACATACTAAATTTGAGTAAACAATTCGACTCCCACTTAAATTAGTAAATTCATAATTTCTTTCGATATTTTGGTCAAACCAAAATCATTGATCATTTATCAATTCGAGTTTCAATACGATCTGATAGTATTCTATTAATACTTATCCCACAGACATTAAGCATGTCTACACTTATGTAGTCAACAACTTTGATTTTGTCCAAGACATTTTTATTGACAAAATTTGCTTCCATGTCTTTCTTATAGTTGCATTTCTTTCATATAACATTTTATATGATGATTAAGTAATCTTATTCTCTTAATAAGATTCAGAGTAACATTTACTGTTTTAATCCTTTTAAATGTAACTTGGATTTTAAGACTCAAAGTCTTTATTCGTATTTTGGTATTTCCTCAACTTTCTTTGTACTTATAAGGTGTATCTTGTTCTGTTAACAAGATCTAAAATACTGAATATTAAACTGTGACCTGACAGCAAATATTCTTAAAATAACACCTCATTTAAAAGCGTCTTGTTTGAAAATACTATGATCTCTTATCATCAAATTTTCAATTCCATTTGCAGAGATATTCTTCTCGGAACATATTCCAATATTCTGCTCTTATGGAAAAAGGTCTAACACCTCATTTTAAGCTTCTACTTTAATTCCATTAACCTTAACTCGAAAAATCATATTTTTCCTTTTGAGGTACGCAGACAGCAATACAAGTTTTGCTTCTGTTGGTGTTTGGAATACACTCTCATCTTAATAAGAGTATTCTATAAAGAACTATTCGTGTATATTCTGGATTATCGTATAATCATCTACACCACGACACTTACTGTCGATTACACGAATCATCGTTAGAAAAGTATTCATTCCTAAAGTGGATGTCGACTACAATGTTTGAACATATTTAGAGATTCTAACAGACCACACTTTTATCTAAAATTGAGTATGATTATAATATTTCATATATCACTATATCTGATATTATAATTTGTGAAACGAATTTTCACAAGTCCATTTGTGTCGAAACCATAATTCAAAAATATTGTCCTGTTTGATCGAATCATGTGGATATAATTTCCATCCACCTTTCTTCTGAAAAATTCCTTTGATCTCTCATCAAATTATTTTCAGACTCACGTTTCCTTAGGCAAATACATTTATTTCCTTAGAATCATAGAAAGATTCGAAACAATGATATTCACCACTTATTTAATTTAATAATCATCTAGTATGACTTTCAATCAATTCCCTTGTATATTGACATTTCAATATCCAATGTAATTTAATCAATTCGGCACATGTAACTTTGATAGATCAAAGTATCTATATTTCTTACACTGCTTTTATGATCAAATTCGGTGGTGTTTTGTTCTTGAAACAAAATCATTTAATCTTTGGACATTTAATTTGATCATTCCTGGTTTTATAAATGTATATCGTGTTATCATTCGAATAATGTAATCGAGATGTAATTGCATAAAAACTTTATTCATAATGTAAAACAACTGACCTGTTCCACGATATAGAACAACCGACTTGTTCTATTACATATATGAATAACTTTGTCTTGTAACATTCAAGACACAAAGCAAAATCACACTCTCACTATTACAAAAGGTCTTATCAAAAACTATTAATGATAACCATAATGATAACTTGAGGACGTGAACACCAATGGCCATCAACTCCTTTGCTTGCCATCACTTGTGCACTGTCACATCATATATCTTCTCATACTTGTGATAATCAGGTCCTGTTTCATAAACAGAATAAGTATCAAATACTTTTCATCAAGTATCATGAGAAGAGTACATTTATAATTCTGTATATCAAATATACCTGTAGCATAGCCACGGACATGTTTCTCATAGCTGGGAGGTAAAGATACCAACGCAGCAGCTATCTCACATGAATCCGCCATCCAGTAGTCGTAGACATTCGTAAGTTTCAAGTAAATGTCATACATTTTCTTCAAATGAGTTTCCAAACAGGTATGTTCCTCCATCTGGAGTGAATGGAACTTACTCAGCTGTCTGTATTGCTCATACTTAATTTCATCTATGAAATGCGCCTTGATCGAATCTATCATATCATAAGGTTTCATATGTTGAAACTGCTCTTTCAACTCTGGTACCCTGCTTATGACCATGATGGTTTGCACTTCTATGAAAATGTCACGACGCTGATGAAATTCCTCATCTTCTTCTTCGCTAGCAGAATCATCTGGTTCATCTCCTAATCCTTGTTCTATAACATAGAGTATATTATTGTGTATGAGGGCTTCTCTAAGTTTCTTGTACCAGTGGATGAAGTTAGACCCATCAGCCAACAGGGACTGACCTCTAAGGAAGTATTCGAAGTAGAACACCATCTACAGATATGATCGCAAAGTAGGTAAGGCTAAGTTTATAATAATATGAGCTCAGTTTATAATCAAATTATTTAAACATGCTCCACTAAGATTATTATCCCTACAATAATTTTAGCGATTACACGACCCCAATTCACTGCACCACCCCTAATCGTCACAGCCGGTGGCACAGTTTCAAAGGTGGACATCAAAATGTCGATCACAACAATCATGTGACTCATGCTCGATCTTTCGATCTTCCCATGTTCCGAGGCTATGTCTATACATACTAGGCTCGCCAATTAAACCTCGATGTTCTTGCGCATGCAACATGCCTTACACCCACTGTATGCGAACGACGAAATGTGTGACACCCGATCGTCACGGCCTGCCTCATAACGTAGAACTTTCTTGGTGGTGCACAACGAGGGAGAACACAATTTTGGTATTTATTAGGGATCATCCTATTATAGCTACCGTCGTATATCTAATATACATATACATAAGCACTCAATAGGATGCACACACAACAACACAAGATCTGTCGAGGAGTGACTCCCATGTAACAGGGGTAGTCTCACCCTGAAGAGAGGTTCGAAGGGGGGACTGAACACGGAGGTCTAACAACCCTTGAGAGGCTCGACGACGGTGCTCGTCGGGCCTGAAGAAGGACAATCACGCCAGAGATAGACACCAGCCCGTACCCAGGTTCACGGCCCTCAGGAGGAGGTAAAACCGCTACTCCTGCTTGTCTGTATTGCACTGCGAAGGTTACAGGACAATGAGCTTGCCGAAGGCTCCCTTGAGGCAGTTTGGTGCCTGGAGAGGGACACAATGGTCGTCTTCCTCCTCCAGCCGTTGGCTATCCTATGTGCTTAGCTAGGGCTCACTCGGGCTAGGAAGCATCCAGCTCGTTGGAGATCAACCGACGGTGCAATTGTGCGATCCCCTTCTACGGTGGAGCTCCTGCTCCTTTTATAGGCGCCCCGGGCTCCGTCCTCGTGCTGGTGGGCTCCCACACGCCAGTCGCGTGGAGGAGCGGTAGTCCACCGCGGCTCGTCCGTCCATGGACGCGGTCCATCCGTGCTAAAGTAGCGCGCCGTGGCCGACAGGCTGCAGGCGGTGCAGAGCGGCTTGCAGGCGCAGCAGAGGTCGTGGTGGAGCCCACGATGACGACCTTCTTGGAGCGATGCGCCGTCCACCCGCTTTATCACCAAAGAGGAAAGTCCTGGGCGTCCTGGCGCAGGCGGCGCGGCTTTGTTGACTCCTTTATCACCAGAACGGCAACTGGGACGCTCGCGTCACCCTGCAGCCGCTGCAGGGGCCATGTGCGTCCCGGAGCGCTTGCTTAGCCGCGAAGTGTCTCCACAGGGCCGTGGTCGCCTGTGGAGGGGTTTCCTGCTGACTTCTCTCCAGGCGGGCTATGCCTGGGAGTCTCTTGAAGCGCAGGGTCCTCTTCAGGCCCTGGCGTCCTCTTCAGGCTCTCGAGCGGAAATGTCTCTCGAGGGTCTCTCCAAGCGGTATCTTGGTCCTTAGTCATTCTGTCAAAGATCTTCGCGGGCGAGGCCTGTAGGGAGTGGGCCGTGCATACCCCGGTCCTTACTGGGCCGACAGTAGCCCCCGGGCCCACGATGGGCCCGACGAGGCCCGTTGGGTCTAGGCGAAGCGTCGTGGGGCCAATCCTGCAGGCCGGGCCGAGCCACGCGTCACTCCGGCGAGTAACGGTTGTGCACGATCTGGGACGTGCGTCGTGGGGGGTCCCACCACGCCCCGGTAACTGCTCCTTGACGAGACATAAAGTCTCCGCGCCGGAGCAGGGAGCCGTTACTACTCCCACTTCTTCTCGCAGACACCATCCGCACCGAGCTCTCCGCTCCTGCTCTCCGGCGCGCTCTTCTCCAGTTTCTCCTCGCGCCGTACCCTCCTTTCCTCCGACGATGAGTCCGGCGAAGAACAAGGGCAAGGCGGCCGCGGAGTCTTCTTCGCAGGCGGCGCCTGCCGAGGCCGCGCACGGCGCGGCATTGCTAGGGGTGCGCGTCAACGACAAGGCCCTCGACAAGGTCCGCTTCCTGGTGGCGGACCGGACCAACGAGCACGGCGCCACCGCGCTCAAGGCCGCGGCGCACGGGAAACGCCCGCGAGGGTTTTTCCCCGTCTTCCAGCACTGTGTCGCTACGGGGCTGGTGCCGCCATTCTCTGCGTTCCTGGAGGGGGTGCTGGCCTTCTACCAGATCCAGCTGCTGCACCTCCACCCCAACTCCGTGCTCATCCTCGCCATCTTCGCCTACCTCTGCGAGGCGTATCTAGGCTTGGAGCCCACGGTGGAACTCTTCCGGTGCTTCTACGCGCTCCGGAGCACGGCGAAGAACGAGCGCTCTGGATGCGTCTCGTTCCGCATCGTGGACGGCATGGGGAGCGTCTACATCCCCATGTCGTGGAGCGAGGGCAAGGCCATCACCTCGGTGACGAAGAAGGTGGACGACTTCCGCCAGCGGTGGTTCTTCGTTGGGGTGGAGCAGCCCTGCACCTTCCTCGAGGTCCCCGACGCGCCGCCCGTGAAGAATTCGAACTGGGGCAAGGCTTCCTTCAGCGGCGCGCAGAACGTGATGCTGACGGGCCGCCTGAGCTACCTTCGGGAGGAAGGCCTCACGGGGCAGATCATCGTCGCGGACTTCGTGACGTGCCGCATTGCTCCACTCCAGGCGCACTCGATGCCAATGTGGATGTACTCCGGCCCCCAGGACAAGATGCGGCTCCACCGCGAGGACAACGACAAGGACGCAGTCGACAACGTCCTGTCCACTCTCTTCATCAACCCAGCGGTGCCCGCCATGGAGGAACTCCCGATCACGCTCCGGCCTCTGCACCAGTACAACATGACCGAGCGTCTGGCCATTCTGGAGGGGATGCCTCCGTACACCCCGTCAGGCCCTGCGGGGAAGATGGTGCCTGTGCCGGTGGTGCATGAGGCGGAGGGAGCAGAGACGCCCTCTGCCTCCGGAGCTGGGCAAGGCGAGGAGGAGGCCGCGGCGGGGGAGGAGTCCTCTTCGAGGGCCGGGCCCCTTGCTAGCGAGATTTGCGACATCTCGTCAGGCGATGATGAAGACGCCTTCGTGGTGGCGCCCGCGCGCCGTGCGGAGGAGGGGGAGGCCGAGGAGGAGGCCTCTGACGAGGAGACCTCGCCAGGGCGTCGCGAGCCCCGGTCCAAGGCGGCCAGCGACAGGCCTGGCGCGAGGCCCTCCGACGTCCCTTCCAAGAGGAAAGCCGAGGCGCCTCCGGAGGGGTCAGGTGCTAAGGCCAAGCCCTCCTGGCGCTCGCCAAGCTTGGCGTGGGTCGACACCGGCGCCAAGGAGTCCGGGTAAGTACCTTTAACTGCTGATTGCTTGATTATTGTACTCTTCTTTTCATATTTCTGATAATCACCCCCTGATTCCTGCAAGCGACCTTGTGCCTGCGAAGCGCCGTAGCCTTCGCAAGGCAGCGGAGGTGAAGGGAACCGCGGCAGAGGCCGTGGCTGAAGAGGCCGCGAGGCCTGTGGAGACGGCCTCCTCAGGCCCAACCGAAGAGGCGCCTCAAGCGGAGGCAGCTGAGCCTCTGGCGGGGGCGGCAGCGCCTCAGGCGGAAGCCGCTGCACCGCCCCCCGAGCCGTTGGTGATGGAGGCGCAGGAGGAGCGGGCGGCCAGCCCTCCTCGAGCTCCTACCCCGCCTCGCGCGGCTACGCCGCCGCGTGAGCCGACTCCGGCTCGCGAGGCTACGCCACCGCGCTCAGCTACGCCTCCCGCGCAGCCAGAGGCCGGGACAGACCAGGCGCCAAGCGCGGGCGCCTCTGCAGGGGGAGCTCCTTCGTCTCCGCCACGCCCCGCAGCGGGGGGCGAGGCGCAAGAGGCGATGCGACAGGGCGACGAGAGCGGCGAGACCAGCCTGCGCGCGGCAAAGGACGGGGAGCGACCTAGCCCCCAGGCACGCCCAGAGGCCTCGTTCTCCAGGTTTGACGCCGGGGCCGGGCCTTCCACGCAGCGCGGCCTGGTCCTTAGTGGCTGGGACTGGAGCAAGGGGCACCGCGAGGTGGCCTTCCGCGTGGTGAGGGAGTCCCTGGAGGGTCTGGAGGCACAGCTTGCCTTCGAGGATGCCCAGCTCGCCCAGCAACGCGGCGAGCTTGCGGAGGCTTGGGGGCGCTTCCATGCCGCTGTTGAGGCCCGCCGCCAGGAGGATCTGGCCCTCCAGGCTGCACGCGAGGAGGCCATCCGCTTTGCCAAGGAGGTCCGGGAGGGGGCCGTCCGCGACGCAGACGAGCTCCTTGCCCCCCTCCAGGACGCGCGCGACGCGGCCGCCGAGCTCCTCGCGGAGGTGAAGGCCGAGCGCGAGGCTATGGAGGGCTCGCTGGCGCAGAAACGCCGCGAGGTGTCCCAGCTGGAGTCCCAGCTCCTCTCCGCCCACCGGGTCGCGCAGGAGACTCTTGAGGAGGATCGCAAGAGCCTGGCCGAGCGCGAGCGACTGCTGGCCTCCAGGGAGCAGGAGGTGCTGCAGCGCGACGAGCAGCGGCTCCAGGCGGAGGGCGAGCTCGCCACCAAGCGCAAAGAGCTTGAGGCGCGCGAGGGAGACCTGGCTCACGCGCTCCAGAGGCATGACGAGAACGTCACCGCCCAGAAGCAAACCCTGGAGTGCTTCCAGCAGCGGTTTGCCGAGAAGAAGAAGGAGGCGGAGGCGGCCCTCGCGGAGCGCGAGAAGGAGTTCAGGCGGACCACCTCCAAGGAGTACCGCGACAAGGCCAAGAAGCAGGAGGACCGCTTCAAGGCCAAGCACGCTACCGATGCCAAGCGAATCGCGGAGCTCGAGAAGGCCAACTCCAAGCTCGAGGCCCGCCTCCAGCGCGCCAAGGAGGCCTACCGCCAGGCGGAGGACGGTCGCAGGGCGGCTGTCCTGGAACTGGACGCCCTCGTCAAGGACGTGGAGGGGCAGGCGGGCTCGGCGGCAAAGCAGGTGACGGAGGCTGTGGACACCGCGCAGGCGGCCCGCGTGCTCACGAAGCAGCGGGAGCGCATGTTCCAGGCGCTGGTGGCCAGAGGCAACGAGCTTGCAGCTCAGCTTGGCGCGGAGGCTCCGCTCACTGAGGCTCGCGGTCGTGGCGATGCTGTACCTGGTCTACTTCGATCAGCTCTTCACGGCCCTCGAGAGCCCCGTCGCCGATCTCCGCGAGGTGATTGAGGTCGAGAGCCACCAGCTTCTGGAGGTGGTTGTCGACCGCATCTTCACCAACCTCCGGCTCCTCACGCCCGGCTTCGACCTCTCCACGGTGACCGAGGCGCGCACGGCCGGGGAGGCCTTGCTGGTCTCCAACTCCCTCCGCGAGCAAGTCGAGGCCTTCTGCAACCGCTTCAAGCGTGCGGAGGTGGCCGCGGAGGACAGCGAGGAGGAGGCTGCCCCTGCCGAGGAGGAAGACGCTGAGGAGGAGGAGCGTGCTGGAGCGGACTCCGCCTGAGCCTTGATTATCGCGCCTTTGAGCGCCTGTATCTGAGATAGTTTTTGTATTCAGACACTGCATATTTTGGGCATGTAATATACTCTTTAAGCTTATTTGTGTTAGCTTGTTTGCCCCTCGAGAGGCCTTTTCTGCCTTATTTTCATGTCTATGTTTTCTCTGCGTCGTTAGGACCCATCTCTTCGCGCTATGACTCCGCCACTGCGGTATGCTAGAGCAATGACTCAGCAAGGCCGGGGGGAGTTTAAGGCTTGGAGAGGTAAGAGCCCTGAGTCGCGATGCTCAAGTGCCCCCCTTAGACGTGCGAGTAGTCCATGAAGCACAAGGGAGAACGAAATCGCTCGAGGGACAAACGTGCGCTTGGGGAGAAAAGGCTCTCGAGTCACAGGTGTGGGACTTAGCTTCTCGAGGCTTTTGCCCTGTAGAGGTTTTTTAGCCTGACGGGGAGGTCCTCTTCGAGGGTTTTTCCCTGCTGTCTCCTCAGGCTTGTAGAGACGCTTGCTCCCTATAGATGTTAGAGAGGCAGAACCAAACGCTTGTGCACTGTACTAGGGACTAATGCGCGCTTATAGGTCTCCTCAGGCGTTCCTTGCGAGGAGAGAGAGTACCAAGGTCCTTTGGGGAGGTGGCGTGTATCCGGGAGCATGCCCTTTAGCCAGAGCTCAGGATCCCTTGGATTTTGCAGTGCTGCTGGGGTGCTCTTGGGCACAGGCACCGTACTCAGCCCCCGCTCGCGAGGTGCGCATGTGGAGAGATATAAGTGCCCATTTTCAACAAAGAAAATAATGCAGGAATAAACTCACCACCAAAATATTACATAGCGGCGCCGTAGCGCATTGTTCACTTAGGAACGAAACGGCGCCGTAGCGCAAAGTTCACTTGGAACGAAAATGGCGCCTGAGCGCAAAGTTCACTTGGAACGAAAATCGGTTCATTACACTTGGGTTTGCCAAGCTAACGTTCCTTCCATGTCGAGGCATGGGGACCACCCATTAGTGGCAGAGGTTCACTGCGGCCTGCGGGGGCTCATTTGCAGGAGAGCTCGGAGGGCTGGGCCTCGAGAGAAGCTTTGAGAAGCTTGGAGGTGAAGCCGTGAGCTTCCCTCTAGAGACAAAAAGTGCCTGGCGTGACTATGATCACGGGTAGAACTTGCGCAGATGCGCGATGTTCCACGGGTTCTTGACGGGGATGCCGTCTTCGGTCTCGAGGCGTACTGCGCCAAGCTCTCGCCGATGTGGGAAGGCCCCTGCTTGCTTCTCAGGGGCTTGCTTACGTGCTTTTTGCCTGACGGGGCGTGCGTCTGGACACACGGCTAAGTGGTGCTCGATCACCTCCCTTGGTACACCGGACATATTTGACGGAGTCCATGCGAACATGTCAGAGTTCGCCCGAAGGAAGGCGACGAGCGCGCTTTCCTATTTGGGAGGCAGGGCAGCGCCTATGGTGACGCTAGCCCCCGAGCCTTCAGCCCCCGAGCTGGTGGCGTCCAGTGACACCTTCTTCGTGGCGGCTTGCTCCTGAGAGAACACTTGCTTCTTCTTCTTGGGCCTCTCGAGAGGCTCCATGTCCTCGTCAGCCGGGAACGCCATGGCGGCCGCCTTGTAGGCGCTCTCGACGGCGCGCGTGGCGTCCAGGATATGACCATGGATGGCAATGGTGCCAGCGCTGCCGGGGATCTTGACCATGTTGTAGGCGTGATGCGTGACGGCCATGAACTTCGCGAGGGCGGGGTAGCCGCGGATGGCGTTGTACGGCAGGCCGATGTGGGCGACATCGAAGTCGATTAGCTCCGTGCGATAGTTCTTCTGCGTGCCAAAGGTGACTGCGAGGCGGACTTGCCCCAGAGGCTCGATTGAACCACTGGTGACGCCCGTGAACGGCCTGGAGGGCATAAGCCACTCGTAGGGCACTTGAAGCGTCTCGAAGGTCTCGACAGAGATGACATTCAGGCCCGCTCCCCCATCGATGAGTGTCTTGGAGACGGTGATGTTGTTGATGGTGGGGGAGAAGACCAGGGGGAGGGTTCCAACAGTCTTGGTCGACTTGGGGTGGTCCTTGGCGTCGAAGGCGATGGTGTACTGGGACCACTTGAGGGGCCTGGAGGTCTCGGTGCTCGGGAGTGTAGCGTTGAGTTCGCGGGCGAACTGCTTGAACTGATTGTTCGACTTGGGCGCTTGAGCCCCGCCGAGGATGCAGGCCATGGCGCCTCTCGGGGCCTGGTAGCCTCCATCTTCCTCGTCGGGGAGGTTGTTGTTCCTCTCAACGGCGTTGGCCTGAGTGCCTTGCGGCCTCTGGTAGCCGCCAGCGCGTCCGCCTCTGCTGTCGCGGCGGTAGCCGCGGCCTCTGCCGCGGCTCCCACTGGCTTCTTCGCGCTCGCGCTCCCTGCTCAGCCTCTTGAGGTCGTGGCAGTTCTCGGTGGCATGGCCGCGCCTGTTGTGGTAGACGCAGAATGGGCGGTGGTCCACCTCCTTGTCGCCGCGTTCGGGAGAACCCCTGCGGGAGCCCTTCGCGTCAGGCTCTGCCGCGAGGACCGCGGTGGCCTTGCGCTTGGGCTCTTCCTTCTTCTTGTGGCTCTTGGACCCCTCGCCAGGGTCGTCCCCCCGCGCGCTCATCTTGACGAAGAGGAGTCCCTCTTCAGCCTTGGCGCACTTATCCGCCAGATCGAACCGCTTCACCACAGAGGTGAGCTTGTCGTGGATGCCAAGCTTCTCGAGCATCCTGCGGTTCGTGACGCCCTCGCGGAAGGCAGCGATCACCTGGGTGTCGGGGATGTTTGGAATCTTGTTCCGCACCTGGCTGAAGCGCTGGATGTACTTGCGAAGAGTCTCATCCTTCTTCTGCACCACAGCGCGCAAGTCGTTGTGGGTGAGTGCGCGCTCGTACGTGCCCTTGAAGTTGGCGACGAACTGCCTGCAGAGCTCCTCCCAGGAGTCGATGGAGTCCTCCGGCAGGTTGAGGAGCCAGGACAGCGCTGAGTCCCTGAGGGCGTGGGAGAACCAGTTGGCCATGACCTTGTCGTCACCCCCTGCAGCCTGGATGGAGGTGGTGTAGAGCTGCAGGAACTCGAGAGGGTTAGTGGACCCGTCGAAGCCCTTGGGGAGCGCTGGCCTGAACTTCTGCGGCCAGACCACGCGACGCAGAGCGCGCGTGAAGGCCATGCAGCCTGAGGCATAGGTGGCCGTTCCTCCCTGGAGGGCCCTGCGGTTTTGCTGCCCCGCTTGGCCGAGCTCCTCGACGAGGCGGTTCTGGAGGTCGCGGCGTCGCTCCATGCCCACACGTGCGTCAGGCGCGGTGCGCTGCACGATCTGACAATCGTGCGGCGAGGAAGCATGGGACGGAGCCCGCTGTGCCGCGGCCGGAGGTGGTCCTGGCGGCGGTGGGGGGGCACCTGGCGCGGCCGCTCCTGCAGGGCCGGAGGGTACGATGGAGCGCGACGGAGCAGGGCGCGTGGTTGCGATGTCGACGAGGTGGTGGAGGCGGTCCAACCACTGGTCGTGTGCCTCGGCACTTGGCCGGTAGCGGAGGAGCTCCTGGGCCATGAGCAGCGCGGTGTGCGGGGCGGGCTCGTGGTGCTCCCGCGTGGACACGCTCTGGCGCCGGGACGGGTGCGAGGACTCAGCGTCCTCACGGCGCTCAGAGAGGTCCTCGTCGTCGCGCTGGTCTCCGCCGCGGTGCTCCTCGCTCTCCGGCTCCTCCACGCGCGGGCCGGTGCCAGCGCGCTCGGCCGCGCGAGGTCGACCACGGCGGCCACGGGTGGGAGCAGTGCCGGGCTCGGTGTGAGCCCTCTCGGAGGCACGCCGGTTGGCGCGCGTCGCGCGGGTGTCCGTCATGGCGCGAAGTTCGGAGGTTGAAGACGCGCCTCAGTCCCCTACCTGGCGCGCCAAATGTCGAGGAGTGACTCCCACGTAACAGGGGTAGTCTCACCCTGAAGAGAGGTTCGAAGGGGGGACTGAACACGAAGGTCTAACAACCCTCGAGAGGCTCGACGACGGTGCTCGTCGGGCCTGAAGAAGGACAATCACGCCAGAGATAGACACCAGCCCCTTCCCAGGTTCACGGCCCTCAGGAGGAGGTAAAACCGCTACTCCTGCTTGTCTGTATTGCACTGCGAAGGTTACAGGACAATGAGCTTGCCGAAGGCTCCCTTGAGGCAGTTTGGTGCCTGGAGAGGGACACAATGGTCGTCTTCCTCCTCCAGCCGTTGGCTATCCTATGTGCTTAGCTAGGGCTCACTCGGGCTAGGAAGCATCCAGCTCGTTGGAGATCAACCGACGGTGCAATTGCGCGATCCCCTTCTACGGTGGAGCTCCTGCTCCTTTTATAGGCGCCCCGGGCTCCGTCCTCGTGCTGGTGGGCTCCCACACGCCAGTCGCGTGGAGGAGCGGTAGTCCACCGCGGCTCGTCCGTCCATGGACGCGGTCCATCCGTGCTAAAGTAGCGCGCCGTGGCCGACAGGCTGCAGGCGGTGCAGAGCGGCTTGCAGGCGCAGCCGAGGTCGTGGTGGAGCCCACGATGACGACCTTCTTGGAGCGATGCGCCGTCCACCCGCTTTATCACCAAAGAGGAAAGTCCTGGGCGTCCTGGCGCAGGCGACGCGGCTTTGTTGACTCCTTTATCACCAGAACGGCAACTGGGACGCTCGCGAAGTGTCTCCACAGGGGCCATGTGCGTCCTGCAGCGCTTGCTTAGCCGCGAAGTGTCTCCACAGGGCCGTGGTCGCCTGTGGAGGGGTTTCCTGCTGACTTCTCTCCAGGCGGGCTGTGCCTGGGGAGTCTCTTGAAGCGCAGGGTCCTCTTCAGGCCCTGGCGTCCTCTTCAGGCTCTCGAGCGGAAATGTCTCTCGAGGGTCTCTCCAAGCGGTATCTTGGTCCTTAGTCATTCTGTCGAAGATCTTCGCGGGCGAGGCCTGTAGGGAGTGGGCCGTGCATACCCCGGTCCTTACTGGGCCGACAAGATCAAATAATGTAATGAAGTGCGATATGACATGGTCGTGCGCCTGGACCTCCATGGCGCCGTGCGCCTGGGCCGGGCGCCCCGGCATGGCTCCGAGTCTACGGTGCCTCCTTTGCCTCCGACATTACGAATAATTCAAAAACTTACCGTAACCATGTCATATTTAAATGCCTCTGCAAAACAAAGTTAGACGCTTCTAGCTTTATCTAGTTTTGCAAGTTTTACGTGGCTTTATAGGCTTTCGCGAGAGAACCGTTCTCTACCTACGAACATTGTACCACAACGTCGATCCAACAATTGCATGTTTATGTATCCCTTTCGGGCCCTCCATTGAAAATGCAAAGACAACTAAAGAGAGAGAAACAGACACCCACCAGCCACATATACGGTACCAGCCGTATGTCAGTAGTGGAACCAGTCTCGCGTAAGCGTACGCGTAAAGTCGGTCCGGGCCGCTTCATCAACTCAATGCTGCCGACAGTGCAAGTGCACGCGAGAGGGTAGCAAATATAAGAGAGACGTCCTCGTATTCAACACGAGTTCTAACCGTACCAGCATACTACGCATAGATCGGCTCTGATACCACTGAAGGGGTTCCGTAGCAGAAAACAATAATTTTTCTAGCTAACGAATACCGAAACATGCCAAGATCTATCTATCTAGTAATGCGGTAACGATGGGCGGAACTGGTCACATACCTCTTGTAGACCAAATAGCGGGGATTACGCTCCCGCACAAGCGTTGCTGACATAGACGCCGTAGCCGACCTCAAGGTCGCGAAGAACTTGGCGCGACGAAGAAGAAGACGATGACGATGGCGGTGGCGATGACGCCGGGCAGCAGCACCGGTGGCGCCGGGCAGCGATGGCGGCGGTGGCCGCGGCTAGGGCGCGGCCGTGGCGAGACGATGTCGCCCTGGCACCTCAAGTGTGGCGCCTCCGAGTACTCGCACACATACGGAACTTAACGACAACCCCCGGTCACTCAGATCCAGCTGAGATCGCAGGAGTAGAACTTTGGTGGAATCCCGCGGTGCGACTGGGCACTGCGGTATAGCCTTGGTGGGAGAGAGAGAGAAGCGGGCGGAGAATTAACTCATGCCGGCATATACAACATTAATTGTATTTGTGGGTGTATTTAAATCAATTAATATGCCCTTCTATATAAAGGGGGGAGGGGGTGTGCAAACACCTTGCCTCCCCCATGTGGGACTAAAAGAAAGGCAAGGAAAAAGGAGGGGGGGGGGGGCTGGCCGGCCACACATGCATGGCCGTGGTGGCCATGGGCCCCATGCCCATGCATGGTGCGCCCCCACATAGGCCCCTCTTGGCCCATTAAGTGGGCTGCCCCCTTTTTCTTTTCTTTTAATTGATTTTAATTAATATTAAATTAATATAAAAAATATATAATTCATAATTAATATATTTATACATTATTTAATATCCTGTGACTCCGAAACAATTTCAGGACCACCCGAACTACCTTCGGACATTCCCGGAACCCTTCCGATGTTGCCAGAACTTTTCCGGATTATTTCTCTCTCTCCTATATCTATATTATTTCTAATAATATATCATTCCAAAGTTCTCTCTGTGTCGGCAAAACTTTAAGCGTGTTACCCTACGGTTCGAGAACACTCCAGACATGGCCGAGACCCCTCGCTCGCCAATTACCGCCAGGGAGACCTGGACGTCTATAACGGTCCATGTGCATTCCACGAATATCGTCGTTGAACCATAAACATGATATTCATTCCTTTTGTTCCTTCGATACTACCTTGTCCGAGATATGATCGTAAACATCCAATGTTCTGTTTTATCTCATTACCGACAAGGGTCAATTAACTCGTCTGTGATATTACATCTCCATGACCTAGTCATATCCTGCGCAGCTTTATAGACGTAATCTCACCGAGTGGGCCCAGAGTATCTTTCCATCACGTGGATGAACAAATCCTGCTCTTGATCCATATGCCTCAACGTACTCTTTCGAGATACACAAGATACACCTTTATTGTCACCCATTTATGAACTGACGTTTGATGCACTTAGAGTATTCTACGGAGCAGCAATTAATATGATCTCACGGTCTGAGGAATAAGCTATCATATTACTTTCCTATTGCAAATGATGAACATCGTGATACGATCCTATTGCAATACTTTGTTGGGTATGTCCATCACCTTATTCCACTAATAAGACGACCTCATTGTCAACCGACGTGAATGTCCATGATCGGGAAATCTCGATCAACAGTTGCCCAATGAACTAGTTTATATAGAGGCTTACTAGGGACTCTGGTTTGTCTATGTATCACACGTGTATTAACAATTCCGATTAATACAGTTATAGCACGATACATAAACATATTATAAACTTAATGGGATAATGCGATAAATACTATAAATTTATTTGCCTCTAGGGCATATCCCCTTCAGTCTCCCACTTGCACTAGAGTACAAATAAACTAGCTGCATTTTACTTTTAATCATACCAGCTTATCTAATAAGCGTTCTATGATAATGCCTGCTCGTGGAAGAGTGTTACTTCAACAATCTATACCATATAGAATTGTATGTACTTTGCGATTCACTGATATCACCTTCTTTGATATCATCCTGTTATCCTGATAACAAATGTACACATACCGTAACTAAGTGAGACTTTTGTTTCCCAGCGCTTACTCTGATTCTGTTAGCCAGATAATTGCTTTGTAAACACACTCAGTTGTAACATGTAAAATCTCGCGATATCTATATACCTTTCATATCTATGTAGAGTTTCGACATTTCAATGTCAATCCAGTGCCTAACACTTTTCTACTTCTAGTAAATTCAAAATTTACTTTGATAATTGTTCTTCTTTTAAGAACATGAGTCATACTTTTATCGAGCACATAATATGGTTCATATATGATGTCTATTATCACAATATAAGAGACCAACATATCTTGTAACCACTATTATTGTGTACCAAATTCACTTAATGTTTTAATTGGATTTCCAAGGACCTTTCCATTGGTTTTATTCCATTCTGACCTTTCAGAATCCAATCCAAATAAAATAGCTCGACCTTCCAATTTAAAATTCCTGTTCTATTCGAAATAGACACTACCTTTTACATCATTTCACAACTTCATCTTTAATTCCACTGGTACCATCCATAATATGTCATTTACATATGTGGATTTGAGCTCCCACTCAAAAATATGTCACTCACATATTAAATTTGAGTAAACTAATTCGACTCCCACTTAAATTAATAAATGGTTTAAGCTCCCACTCAAAAATATGTCTCTCACATACTAAATTTGAGTAAACAATTCGACTCCCACTTAAATTAGTAAATTCATAATTTCTTTCGATATTTTGGTCAAACAAAAATCATTGATCATTTATCAATTCGAGTTTCAATACGATCTGACAATATTCTATTAATACTTATCCCACAGACATTAAGCATGTCTACACTTATGTAGTCCACAACTTTGATTTTGTCCAAGACACTTTTCTTGACAAAATTTGCTTCCATGTCTTTCTTACAGTTGCATTTCTTTCATATAACATTTTATATGATGATTAAGTAATCTTATTCTCTTAATAAGATTCAGAGTAACATTTACTGTTTTAATCCTTTTAAATGTAACTTGGATTTTAAGACTCAAAGTCTTTATTCGTATTTTGGTATTTCCTCAACTTTCTTTGTACTTATAAGGTGTATCTTGTTTTGTTAACAAGATCTAAAATACTGAATATTAAACTGTGACCTGACAGCAAATATTCTTAAAATAACACCTCATTTAAAAGCTTCTTGTTTCAAAATACTATGATCTCTTATCATCAAATTTTCAATTCCATTTGCAGAGATATTCTTCTCGGAACATATTCCAATATTCTGCTCTTATGGAAAAAGGTCTAACACCTCATTTTAAGCTTCTACTTTAATTCCATTAACCTTAACTCGAAAAATCATATTTTTCCTTTTGAGTTACGCACACATCAATACATGTTTTGCTTCTGTTGGTGTTTGGAATACACTCTCATCTTAATAAGAGTATTCTACAAAGAACTATTCGTGTATATTCTGGATTATCGTATAATCATCTACACCACGACACTTACTGTCGATTACACGAATCATCGTTGGAAAAGTATTCATTCCTAAAGTGGATGTCGACTACAATGTTTGAACATATTAAGAGATTCTAACAGGCCACACTTTTATCTAAAATAGAGTATGATTATAATATTTCATATATCACTATATCTGATATTATAATTTGTGAAACGAATATATCACTATGATCGTAAACATCCAATGTTCTGTTTTATCTCGTTACCGGCAAGGGTCAATTAACTCGTCTGTGATATTACATCTCCATGACCTAGTCATATGCTGCGCAGCTTTATAGACGTAATCTCACCGAGTGGGCCCAGAGTATCTTTCCATCACGTGGATGAACAAATCCCGCTCTTGATCCATATCCCTCAACGTACTCTTTCGAGATACACAAGATACACCTTTATTGTCACCCATTTATGAACTGACGTTTGATGCACTTAGACTATTCTACGGAGCAGCAATTAATATGATCTCACGGTCTGAGGAATAAGCTATCATATTACTTTCCTATTGCAAATGATGAACATCGTGATACGATCCTATTGCAATACTTTGTTGGGTATGTCCATCACCTTATTCCACTAATAAGATGACCTCATTGTCAACCGACGTGAATGTCCATGATCGGGAAATCTCGATCAACAGTTGCCCAATGAACTAGTTTATATAGAGGCTTACTAGGGACTCTGGTTTGTCTATGTATCACACGTGTATTAACAATTCCGATTAATACAGTTATAGCACGATACATAAACATATTATAAACTTAATGGGATAATGCGATAAATACTATATATTTATTTGCCTTTAGGGCATATCCCCTTCACTAGCGTCACCATAGGCGCTGCCTTGCCTCCCAAATAGGAAAGCGCGCTCGTCGCCTTCCTTCGGGTAAACTCTGACATGTTCGCATGGACTCCGTCAGATATGTCCGGCGTACCAAGGGAGGTGATCGAGCACCACTTAGCCGTGTGTCCAGACACACGCCCCGTCAAGCAAAAAGCGCGAAAGCAAGCCCCCGAGAAGCAAGCATTCATCGTCAAGGAAGTAGAAAAGTTACAAGCGGCAAATGTCGTCCGCGAAGTCGCGCACCCCACTTGGCTCTCCAACGGCGTGGTTGTCCCTAAACCCGCTGGAGGAGGCCGACTCTGCATTGACTACACAGACGTCAATAAGGCCTGCCCCAAGGACCCATACCCCATGCCAAGGATAGACCAGATCGTGGACTCCACCGCCGGCTGCGACCTCCTTTGTTTTCTGGACGCCTTCTCTGGTTATCACCAGATCAAAATGGCTAAAGAGGACGAGGAGAAAACAGCATTCCTCACCCCCTGTGGTGTGTATTGCTACACTTGCATGCCTTTCGGCCTGAAGAACGCCGGCGCCACTTTCCAGAGGCTCATGAGGATAGCCTTGGGGGCGCAGATGGGCAGAAACGCAGAAGCTTATGTCGACGACATTGTGGTCAAATCTCGTGAGGGAGACACTCTCTTGAAGGATCTCGGGGAAACCTTCGCCAGCCTGCGCAAGGTGAACATCAAGCTGAACCCCGCCAAGTGCGTCTTCGGGATACCTTCAGGCAAACTCCTCGGATTCCTCGTGTCTCACCGCGGCATAGAAGCAAACCCTGACAAGATCAAGGCCATAGAAGGAATGCAGCCTCCTCGCCGGCTCAAGGACATGCAGCGCTTAGCAGGCTGTATGGCCAGCCTGGGCCGTTTCATCTCCAAATTCGGCGAGATCATGAAGAAGTCCGGCACATTCAGGTGGACCCCTGAAGCAGACAAAGCTTTTGAAGACTTAAAGAGCCACTCCTCAGACTGCAAGCGCCGTCCTGGTGGCCGAAAGGGAAGAGCCAGTCCTCCCCAAGAAAAGCGCTGCCACTCCAAGTCCAACGCCACCAGACAAAGATCTCGGCAAAGGAGCAGTCCCCACAGACCCACCGCTAGGCCCACAGCCTCAAGTCGAGTCTGCTCCGAACAACCTTGCCGAGACCCCTCCACAGGCGGATCTCGACAAGGGCCCTGAAGAGCCTCCGCAGAGAGCCGACGCTGCACCTCCATCGACAACCCTTGTCGAGCACCCCTTCTACTTTGTCAGTACAGTACTGCGGGACGCTCGGGAACGGTACCCAATGCAGCAGAAGCTCCTCATCGCCTCCAGGAAGCTGCGACACTACTTCCAGGGCCACCCCATCACGGTGGTCACTTCCTTCCCCCTGGAGCAGATCCTGCGCAACCCCAACGCCACAGATCGTGTCGCGGGATGGAACATCGAGCTGCAGCCATTCAATTTGCTTTTCGACACCACAAGAGTCATCAAGGGAAGAGCGCTGGCGGACTTCGTCGCCGAATGGACTGACCCAAGTCCTGAAGAGCCTCGGGGAGAAGAGGCCGAGCTCTCTGGAGACACGATGCCCAGCCACTGGACCATGCACTTCGATGGAGCCTTCGTCTGCCGCAATGGCGGGGCAGGCGTCGTTTTGACCTCACCCAAAGGCGACAAACTCTACTACGCTGTCCAGCTGTGCTTCACAATTGACAAGATCTCCAACAACACCGCTGAATACGAGGGCCTTCTCGCCGGCTTAAGGGCCGCCATCGCTCTAGGCGTCAAGCACTTACTCGTCAAAGGCGACTCCCAGTTGCTTGTCAACTTCTCCAAGAAAAGCTACACGCCTAAGGACGACCACATGGCCGCATACCTTGAAGAGGTCCGCAAGCTCGAGAAGCACTTCAGAGGCATGGAGCTCATGCACATCCCGAGGAAAGAGAACCAGGAGGCCGACGACATCGCCAAGCGAGCCTCGCGAAGACAAGCCCAGCAGGCAGGCATCTTCGAAGAAAGGCTCACCAAGGCATCCATAAAGCAGCCACAAGAAACTACAGCCGCAAGCACAGACGAAGCACTCCCACCACCTCCCGAAGCTGGGGCACCCGATTGTGGTCCTCACACAGGGGAGCGTCTGTTGCTGACAGCGGCACATCAAGAAACAGGCTGGATTGACGAGCTCAAAGACTACCTGATGAAGGGGGTCCTCCCCGAAAAAGATGCGGAAGCAGAGCGAATCGCTCGACAGGAAAAATCCTACTACATCCTCGAGGGAGACCTGTACCGCAAGCGCCCAAATGGGATCGCGCTCAAATGCGTCCCTCCCGAAGAAGGCCGAATACTGATCAAAGACATCCATAGCGGAGAGTGCGGCCACCACTTGTGCGCGCGCACCCTCGCAGGCAAGGTCTTCAGGAGCGACTTCTACTGGCCGCAAGCGCTTCAAGATGCGGTCACCATCTTCCAAGCTTGCGACGCCTGCCAGTACCACGCCAAGCAAATCCATCAGCCGGCGCTGGGGCTCCAGACCATCCCGCTCTCATGGCCGTTCGCGGTTTGGGGCTGGACATTTTGGGCCCCTTCCCGAAATCGCAAGGGGGCTACCGTTTCCTCTTCGTGGCCGTTGACAAGTTCACCAAGTGGGCCGAGGTCGAACCGGCGCGCAGTATACCAGCCGGGGCAGCGGTGAAATTCATCAGGAGCCTGGTCTGCCGCTTCGGAGTGCCTAATCGCATCATCACCGACAATGGCTCGCAGTTTACTAGCGGCATCTTCCGGTCTTACTACGAAAAACTCGGCATCAAGCTCTGCTTCGCCTCGGTGGCTCATCCACAGAGCAATGGTCAAGCCGAGCGAGCAAATGCGGAAGTCCTCAAGGGCCTCAAGACCCGAAGCTTCAACATCCTCAAGGGCCACGGCAAGGGCTGGATCGACGAGCTCCCATCTGTGCTCTGGTCCATACGCACAACTCCCTCAAAGCCAATTGGTGAAACGCCGTTCGCCCTCGTCTATGGAGCCGAAGCAGTCCTCCCCACAGAAATCAAGCACGGATCCCCACGGGTCCTTGCCTTCAATGAGGACACCCAAGAGGACCTCCACAACGACGACCTGCTACTTCTCGAGGGATTGCGCTGCCGTGCCGCCCTCAGAGCGGCAAAGTACCAGCAAGACCTGCGACGCTACCACAGCCGCCATGTGCGCTCGCGCACTCTAGAGGCGGGCGACCTCGTCCTCAGACGAATCCTCTCCAGAGAAGGTCTCCACAAGCTCTCGCCTATGTGGGAAGGCCCCTACAGGGTCTCTCACATCGCCAGGCCTGGCGCTGTGCGCCTCGAGACTAAAGACGGCATCCCCGTCCAGAACCCGTGGAACATCGCGCATCTACGCAAGTTCTACCCATGATCATAGTCACGCCCGTGATCATCGTCACGTCAGGCATTTTTTGTCTCTAGAGGGAAGCTCACGGCTTCACCTCCAAGCTTCACAAAGCTTCTCCTGAGGGCCAGCCCTCCGAGCTCTCCTGGTAACGAGCCACCGCGGGCCATAGAGAGTCTCAACCACTAATGGGTGTTCCCCATGCCTCGACATGGAAGGAACGTTAGCTTGGCAACCCCAAGTGTAATGAACCATTTCGTTCCCAAGTGAAACTATGCGCTGAGGCGCCGCTGTGTAATATTTTGGTGGTGAGTTTACTTTAGTCATTTGCCTTTCCATGTGCACTTATATTCTTCCCATGCGCACCTTGCGAGCGGGGGCTGAGTACGGTGCCTGTGCCTCAAGAGCACCCCAGCAGCACTGCAAAACCCAAGGGATCCGAGCTCTGTCTAAAGGGCATGCTCCCAAAAACACGCCACCTCTCCAAAGGACCTTGGTACTTACTCTCCTCGCGAGATACACATGAGGAAACCTATAAGCGCACATGAGTCCTTACTACCATGCACTAGCATTTGGGTTCGCCTCTCTAACATCCGCAGGGAACAAGAGTCCCTCCAAGCTCGTGGAGGCAAAACTCGGCCCCTAGAGGAGAGCGCATCGCTAGGGAAAGCCTACGCAGAGCAAAAGCCTCGCAAAGCTAAGTTCAGCGCTCACGCCTCGAGAATCTCTTCATCTTTCTCACGAGCACTCGTCGTCCCTCGAGCGATTCTTTTCCCTCACACTCCATGGACTGCTTGCACGTCAAAGGGGGGCCCTTGAGCATCGCGCCTCGAGCAATCTTACCTCTCTAAGCCTAAAACTCCCCCCGGCCATGCCGAGTCATTGCTCAGGCATACCGCAGCGGCGGAGTCATAGCGCAAGGAGAAGGGTCCTAGCGACGCAGAGCGAACAAAGACATGAAGTTGAAGCAAAAGGCCCTTCGAGGGGCACACGTGCGAACTTAATAGCATCTACTTAAAAATATATTACAGACTGTGGAGAAAAAGTCACTAAGCCAAGTCTTTTAACGGCGCTACAAGCGCATCATAATACAGGAGAGGATCACGCAGAAGCTTCGTCGCCCTCCTCCGCAGACCTTTCCTCTCCAGGCTCGCCCTTGGAGCCTGCCTGCTCGCCGTCGTCCTCCCTCGCCTCAGCCCGCTTGAAGCGGCTGCAGAAGTCGTCGACCTGGTCTCGGACTGAGTTGGAGATCTGCCACCCTTCCTCCCCCTCGAGAGGCTCGGTCACACATGTGTAGTCGAAGCCGGGCTGGAGGTGCTGGAGGTTGGTGAAGATGCGGTCGACTGCCACCGCCAGGAGTTGGCGGCATTCCTCCTCGACGGCGTCGCGGAGCTGTGCGGCAGGGCCCTCGAGCGCCGTGAAGAGCTTGTCGAAGTAGGCGAGGTACGCGGCGGCATCGGCGTTGCCCTGAACGGGGACGTTGCGGCGCCTACGTTCCCAGCCTCGCCCCGAGATCGTTGCCCCGAGCCACCAAGGACTGGAACATACGCTCCCGTTGCTGCGACAGCACCCGCGCCGCCTGAGCGCTCTCGGCAGCCTCCACCGCTCGCTCCACGGCAGGGCCCACCTGCTTGTTCATCTCCTCCATGTCCGCCATAAGGGCGGCGAGGTCCTGCGACAGGCGCTCGCGAGCCTATTCGGCAAGGCGGCGACCATCCGCAGCACGCCTCGGCCGGGAGTTCAGCCTGGCGTTCATCTGCTCCAGCTCACGGATCCGGGCGTCATCCTCGGCGCGCCTCTTCCTGAAGCGATTCTCCTGCTTCTTGAACTTCTCATTGTAGTCTCGAGAAACGGCGGCGCGGTACTCCTTCTCCCGGGCTTGGAAGTCCTTCTCCGCCTCCTCCTTCCGCTCGGCAAACCTTGCGTTGAAGCGCTCCACGTGCTTCTGGTGGGTAGCCACTTCACGGTTGAACTTGCCGAGGGCTTCGGCCAGATTCCCCTCCCGGGCCTCAAGGTCGACGCGCTGCACCGACAGCTCCTGCTCCGACTGCAGCAGCTGCTCGTCGCGCTGACGCACGTCATTCTCGCGCTCATTCAGCCTTTGCCCCCTGGCATCCAAGGCCGCGCGGACCGCCTCCAGAGAGGTCCACACGACCTCAGAGTCGGCGAGGATCTTGGCCTCAAGCTGCAGAAGCTCGCGGTGCTTGTCCGCCAGCGAGGACTCCACCGCCTCCCGCTCTGCCCTGGCCACGGCCAAGTCATCCGCCGCCGCCTGGCGCTCGGCCTGGAGGGGCTCCAAGATCTCCTCGGCGTCGCGCACGGCGCCCTCGCGGACCTCCTTGGAAAAGCGCAGTGCCTCCTCGCGTTCCGCCTGCAGAGCCAGATCGCTCTGCCGGCGAACCTCCATAGCTGCGTGAATGGTGACCCAGGCCTCCGCAAGCTCGCCATGCCGCCGGGCGATCTCCGCGTCCTCAAGGGCGAGGTGGGTCTCCAACCCGTCCAGGGACTCCCGCACCAGGCGGAAGGCGACGCCGCGGCGTCCCCTGCTCCAGTCCCGGCCACAGAGGGCCAGGTCTTGTGAAGCCCCACGCGGCGCGGAGGTCCCAGCACCTGCGTCGAGCTTGAAGAAGGGGGCCTCTGAGCGGGGCCCTGCAGCGTCGCGGGCCTGGGGGCTTGGCGGCGAGTTCTCTTCTTCAGCACCGGCGCTCCGTGCGCCGGTGTCGCCGCCCTCAAGCGGCACCTCATCATGAGCTTCAGGGGCAGGAGAGGCCTGCCCCGTAGTCACTGTCTCCGCCTCCGCTGCAGAGCCTAGCGGGGGCGGCGGAGGAGTTTCCCCCTCCATCTCGTCGGCCCTTGGTGGGCTCTGGATTAGCGTCGTGTCCGTCTCGGCCTCCTGCTGCGCCGGAGGAGTGGCAGTGCGAGGCGGAGTAGGCGCCCTCTCCGCTTGCTCCTCAGGGCGCCTCCCCTCGAGAGGCGGCGCAGTCGCCTCAGCCTGAGGCGCACCCTTGGCAGGGCCTGCGGTATCCTCCACCACAGGCCTCGAGGCCTCGTCCGCCGCGGCCTCTGGCACGGTCCCCTTCACCTCAGCGGCCTTGCGAAGCCTTCGACGCTTCGCAGGCACCAGATCGCTGGCAAGGAGCAAGAAAACCTGTCAGAAGAGAACGGGCAAGCAGAGATTGAGGAAGAAGAATATCGCCGGTGTGAGGAAGCTCAGAGGGTGAGGTCGAAAGGCCGGGCGCACAAAATGAAAGCAGTAACGGCTGCTCGAGCCGGCGCGTAGGCTTTATCTCCCATCTGGGCAGTTACCGGGGCGTGGTGGGACCCCCCACGACGCACGCCCCGCCGAAGAAATCGTGTCGTCGCAGACTCTCAACTGATCGACTCGTGTCTCGGGCCGGCCGGACACTTTGGGCCCACGACGCTTCGTCTGAGCCTGGTGGGCTTCGCCGTGCCCATCATGGGCCCGGGGGCTACTGTCGGCCCAGTGGAATCCAGGGTGTGCGGGGCCCACTCTCCACAGTTCTCGCACGCGACGGTATCGAAGAATGACTAAGGACCAAGCCAAACACTTGGAGAGACTCTCGAAGGGAGAAGTCCTGAGAGGGCTTTAAGGGCAGCGAAGGCCTGAAGAGGCCCCGCCCACGACTACCCCTCTACAAGGCTCTCTCCCTTGGAGAGGAGTCAACGCAAATCCCTCCACAAGGCCGCTCAGGCCTTGTAGAGATACTTCGCTGTGAAGCAACCGCAGCAGAGCGCACATGGCCTCTGCCGCGGCCGCAGAGTGACGCGCGCGCCTGCGCGCACGGTGACGACGACGCCGCAGTTGCCATTCTGGTGATTAAAGGGGTCAACAAAGCTGTGCCCCCCGCACCGGACTACGAAGCTTTCCCCTTTGGTGATAAAGCGGATGGCCGGCGCTACGCTCCAACGACGACGTCACCGTGGGTGCCCCCACGATCTCTGCGGCACCAGCTGGCCGTCCTGCGCGGACGGTGGTCTTCCTGACTCAAGGGCAAGCTTTACGACCATGGACCGAGTCCATGGACAACCCAGCTGCGGTGCACCCCACCCCTCCATTTCGTCGCCATGTGGGAACCCTTCCACCGCGCAGGACGCAGGGATGAGGCCCGGGGCGCGTATAAAAGGAGAGGGAGCACCTCCGTAGCAGGGGATCGAGCCCCGGACGCCCGGATCCCCGATTCGCATCAATTGGACCTTTGCCACTCTACCATAGCATAGCCTAGCCGAACACACTGGAGGAGGAAGAAGACCTTAGTGTTCCCTCCTTGAGCTCCACACTGCCATAAGAGAGTCCTCGGCAAGCTCATTGTACTGTATCCTCTGCAGCGCAATACAGACAAGCAGGAGTAGCGGTGTTACCTCCTTCCGAGGGTCGTGAACCTGGGTACGGGCTGGTGTCTGTCTCTGTCATGATGTCCCTCCTCAGGCTCGACGAGCACCTTCGCCATGCCGGTTGAGGGTTGTTTGACCAACGCGTTCAGCCCCCCATCGAACAACTCTTCAGAGTGTGATCACCCCGGTATCGTGGGAGTCACTCTCCGACAACATAGAAGGAAATATTGGAACAGCCCACATGAGACGCATTCTCATTGATCCTGGTTCAGCTATTAATATCTTGCCTATTCGAAGCTTAACTCGTGCTGGATTCATGTTGGATGACCTAGAGCCTACAGAAGTTGTGATTTGTGGCTTTGATAATCAAGGAAGATCGGCATTAGGCTCTATTGCTGTGAAAATTCAAATGTCATCCTTCAGTTTTAAGGTGCGCTTTTTCGTTATTGAAGCAAAAACCTCATATTCAGCATTGTTGGGTAGACCATGGATACACAAGTATCAGGTAGTCCCCTCTACACTACATCAATGTTTAAAATTTGTGGATGGTACTGGAGAACAACACCGTATAGCTGGAAATGCAACACCTTATACCATCCAGGAAGCGCATCATGCTGATGCGAAATACTATTTTCCGAGTGAAGCGTCACAGACCCAACAAGGGAGGGTAACTCCACCCGCAAATATACTCATCACACCTGGCTCTACCTCATCAACGGGAGCCGAGTCTTTGAGCGGACAACGCCCCTCCAGGAAATTCCAGGGCAGAGGCCGTGGGAGAGGAAGAACCTCTATCACAATGATGCACAATTATGGTCGTTCTTCTTTTGGAAATGAGGGTTTTCTGAATGCTACATTACAAACACCACCACTCTTGTCGAGTGCGGAAGCTTCTAGCAAAGCTCCACTCGTACTGAGGTCTGTATCTGAACCTTCTAAAGTGCATGGCCTTGAGAATAAAGAGTCATTTACCCTTTTAACATCGTCTCCAGCAGACGCTAAGTCTAATATAAGTTCTGCATGTGCAGGAGTTCCTAAACTCCTTAACAACGTGGGAACAGCACCTTCCTCTTTGGTGCTACCAATTCCCACAGCTGAAAGCTCCACGCCATCAGAAGGAAAAGTACGAAGAAGGGTGGAGGAAATCGAAAATTCAAGGGGAGCTATGCTTAAGCATCCCCCATCCATGTATGTATCAATAGCAATGCCATTGGAGGTTAAGTTGGTTCCAGGTCAACACAGAGGCTCCGACCCTACCCTGTTTTATAAGGTACCACCGTCACGTCCTTGTGACTTTATAATTAATCTTTCTCCCTCCTGTTGTGGCATTGATGTCGCATCGACTACTATGAAGGCGGAGCCTAGAATGGTTCGCTTACTAGAAAAATCAGGTATTAAACTTCAAAAGAATTACAGGTTGCCATCACCACCCGCCGTATGCGAAGAGTGGTGGGATCAAGCAGAAAAACTTGCTAAGAAAAAGAAGAAGACACGACCAAAGTATGGTTTGGGATATGTCCACTCAGAATCCTCTGAAAGTGAAGATGAAGATAATGGTGCTATGCAACATCTTATGTGTCATGTGGCCTCTGTAAGTGATGTTCAAGTTACTGAAAATCAAGAATCAATGTTTTACGTAGATGGGGGTAATATTTTTTATGAAACTTCGCATCAATCTCGTTCTCTTCATGCTACTCTAAATACATGTGACAGAATTGAGGATGAAAATTATCTTTTAACTCAGGTTCACAGAGCCATGACAATTAGTCAAGGAGAAGTGCTTGATGCTGCTCCTGCACCACTACAACTTTAAGACGGTGGACAATGCACTGTCGACAAGTTGGTCGAGATTAATCTGGGTACAGAAGATGACCCACGCCCTACCTTTGTTAGTGCCTCTCTCACGATGGAAGAGCCCGAAAGTTACCGGGAATTCCTCATAGAGTTTCGGAACTGCTTCTCATGGTCCTATAAAGAAATGCCAGGGCTTGATCCTCAGGTCGCCACTCATAAACTAGCAATTGATCCACAGTTCAGGCCAGTGAAGCAACTACCACGTCGCTTCCGCCCAGAACTGCAAGATAGAATTATAGCTGAGGTGGACAAACTTATCGACGCCGGCTTCATAACCGAGGTACAATATGCTCGTTGGCTGGTGAATATTGTCCCAATAGAAAAAATAATGGGCGGTTGCGGATTTGTGTCGATTTTCGTGATGTAAACCGTGCTTGTCCCAAAGATGATTTCCTTATACCAATCACTGAGATGGTTGTTGATTCTACTACAGGTTATGGTGCCTTATCCTTCATGGACGGGTTATCCGGCTATAATCAGATCAAGATGGATGAGCATGATGGAATTAACACTGCCTTCCGAACACCCAAAGGCAATTTCTATTATACTGTAATGCCATTTGGACTAAAGAATGCAGGTGCAACATATCAACGTGCTATGACTATCGTTTTGGGTGATCTCATTCATAATACCGTGGAATGCTACGTGGATGACATGGTTGTCAAAACCAGAGATCGTCTACAACATCAGGATGATCTACGTGTTGTTTTTAATCGTTTAAGGAAACATCAACTTAAGATGAATCCTCTGAAATGTGCCTTCGCCGTTCAATCCTGTTTATTTTTGGGTTTCATTGTTCATCATCGTGGCATTGAAATCTCACCAAAGAATATAAAAGCAATAAGAGACATGTCGCCACCTCAGAATTTGAGGGAGTTAAAATCTTTACAAGGTCATTTGGCATATATCTGACGCTTTATCTCTAATCTATCTGGGCGCACACAACCCTTCAATAGAATAATGAGAAAAGGTGTTCCCTTTGAATGGGATGACCAATGTCAAAATGCATTTGAAAGTCTTAAACAGTATTTACTAAACCCTCCTGTCCTAGCTGCTCCGATCAAAGGACGCCCACTTATTCTTTATATTGCAGCACAACCCTCCTCTATTGATGCACTGCTGGCTCAACATAATGATGAAGGGAAGAGGTGGCATGCTACTATTTGAGTCGTACTATGGCCGGTGCGGAGCATAATTACTCGTCCATAGAGAAGTTATGTTTAACACTTATTTTTGCTTTGAAAAAGTTACGACATTATATGCTGGCACATGAAATACAACTTGTAGCACGTGCTGATCCTATAAAGTATGTGCTAAGTCAACCTGCACTCATGGGTCGCCTTCGTAAGTGGGCTGTATCCATGATGGAATACGATATTACTTACGTTCCTCAAAAGGCAATCAAAGGCCAAGCTTTAGCTGATTTTCTTGCAGCACATCCTCTACCCGACGATTCTCCTTTGATCGTCGAACTCCCAGATGAGGAAGTATTTACCGTCGACATCGAGTCACGGTGGGAACTATATTTTGATGGAGCCTCTCGCACAGAGACGGATCCTGACGGTGGCGCAAGACGTCGAGCCGGTGCAGGGCTAGTTTTCAAAACACCTCAGGGGGGAACATACATCATTCTTTCTCTCTTCTTAAAGAGGAGTGCTCTAATAATGAAGCTGAATATTAGGCTCTACTTTTTGGCCTTCTTTTAGCACTCTCCATGGACGTGCGTAACATAATAGTGTATGGTGATTCCCAACTCATCGTTCGCCAAGTTAATAATATATATGAGGTACGCAAGGCAGAACTTGTGCCATATCACACAGCGGCCCAAATCCTTACGAAGAAGTTCGAACACGTCCAATTATTGCATGTTCCATGAAGCAAGAATGCTCCTGCAGACGCATTGGCTAAGCTAGCGGCAGCATTAGTGCTCCCTGAAGGGGAGCCCGCTCAAGTACAAATAGAAGAAAGGTGGCTTCTTCCGGCAGTATTAGAGTTAATCCCACCTGAGTGTGAAGTACATCATGTTGTCACCAATATTAGTGATGATGATGACTGGCGCAAGCCATTTCTTGATTATTTTAATCATGAGATACTACCAAGTGATAAAGTGGAAACGCGCAGGCTGCAGCGTCGCTTGCCTTCCTATATAGTTAAAGCGAGAACTTTGTACCGACGTTCTTTTGGGCAGGAGATGCTGCTAAGTTGTGTATCTCGAAATGAAGCCGATCAAGTCTTACAAGAGGTTCATCATGGTGTGTGCGGTGGGCATCAAAGCGGACGAAAAATGTATCACAGTATCAAGTTATGCGGCTACTATTGGCCGGGGGTCATGAAAGACTGCCTTCGGGTGGCAAGGTCATGTCATAATTGCCAAGTTCATGGCGTTATAAAACACCAAACACCTGTCCCATTGCATCCGACAGTACCTGCATGGCGTTTCGACGCATGGGGTATAGATGTTATTGGTGCCTTTGAGCCTCCATCCTCCAGGGGGCACAAATTTATTCTCACGGCTACAGATTATTTTTCTAAGTGGGCCGAAGCAGTACCACTACGAGAAGTAAAAAATGATAATATTATAAACTTTCTTGAGCGCAATATCATCTACCATTTTGGTGTCCCACACCGCATTACCTCGGATAATGCGAAGGCTTTTGAGTCGAACAAAATTGTCAAATTCATGGCCAAATACAAAATCCAATGGAATTATTCCACAGGATATTACCCTCAGGCCAATGGCTTAGTTGAAGCATTTAACAAGACCCTTGGTCAAATCTTGAAAAAGACGGTTCACAGACATCATCGTGACTAGTATGACCGTCTATATGAAGCTCTATGGGCGTATCGTGTTACAGTTTGTACACCAACACAATCTACGCCGTACTCCTTAGTATATGGGAGTGAGGCTGTACTCCCTCTGGAGGTGGAACTTCCATCTCTAAGAGTGGCCATTCATGATGAGATTACCCAAGACGAGCAAATCCGGCTACGTTTTCAACAACTGGATTCCTTGGAAGAAGAACAACTCAATGCACTCCAAGATTTAGAACTATATCGTCGAAACATGGTTCGTGCATATGACAAGCTTGTTAAACCCCGAGTTTTTCGGAAAGGAGAGCTCATTCTTGTACTTAGGCGCCCCATTGTGGTAAAAGGCAAAGCTAAAGGAAAACTAGAGCCTAAATGGGAAGGGCCATTTGTCATTGAACAAGTGTATGATGGTGGTGCTTATCAGCTGATAGATCAACATGGGGAACACCCAATGCCACCCATTAATGGGAGGTTCCTAAAGAAATATTACGCGTGATCATCTCCGTATGCTGATATTGCTTTCATTTTTCTCTCTTTTGTGTTATTTGTTTTGTTTTTCTTCTTTAAAGAAAACATTTTTTTTACCATGGACATCATTGTCCTACAATAAAAGGCTTTTCCCAATCACACTATGCTCGTGACAGATGATTTGGCTGCCTTAAGACTTGTCTAGCGGACACATGGTGCATATTGTGGTAAGTACGGCAACATCTACAACCACAACACACGACACACCATATACACGCTCCGAGAGGCAACAGTGAAGACTACTTGGGCGACTTCTTAGAATTGAGTCCCCACACCTCCATGCTTCTGGATATGCCTCAGGTTCACGGAAACACCACACCCTGAGGTAGACCGTAGGGAAAGATCAGGAAAGGGCTGCCCAACCTGACAAAAGTTGGACATGGTGCGTAGCCGCTTGAGAACCTTGGGGTGTGTCACCAAAAGCCCCACATAATATGCCTGAGGGTTTTAGTTGACCACGGGGGATGGCTGCCTTCCAAATTCTCAAAGTGGTTCGCTAAGAAGAAACTCGGCAATCTCAAAGAAATTTCAAGCAATCAAAAGAGTTCTTGATGAAGCACGTCCAAGGAAACATCAAAAGGAAGAAGCAATCTCATGAAGTCAAGAGACAAAAAAAAAATGTCCATGCAAGAAATCCTCACAAAAGGAAGAATCTCCATCAACTCCAAGAAGTCAGCAAGGGAACCATTGGAAAGAAGGCGGTTGGTAGTTGTTCACCACCCCTCAAAAAAAAAGGCATGATAAACTTTATAAAGCCGTTATCCCAATACCACCTACCTTAAGCTCTCCTTACCCATGTTCTCTGTGTTCTTGAGGCATGGAAGGAAATGCGGTGGAGCTGTGGAGGCTACTTAGTGCTTTGATGGGCTAGAGTACGATTCTCTGTTGCCTCTCGGGGCTAGCTCAAGCACGTCACTCTCACACACTATCACACACATGAAGGATAAGTTGTTGAATGACAATCGTCATGTTTTTTTTTCGACGGTTCCCAATGATTTAGTCCTTAGGCAGCCTTTTCTGACGTCACACTAATAGCTAGTGTTTACCGGAAAAGCCTCTAGTGATCATAGCGGCAACATTGGGGGCACCTCTAATGATCATCATAGTGATATTGGGGCACCATCATCTCCTAGTTCATGTACGTCGTCGATGGCATTCCGACACTACAAATTTTGGGAGCAGCGAGACACGCCAGTGCGGTCGGTGTCGACCTGTGAAACCCTTCAAGTTTGATGGCTGGCACCATGCATCATTTTATGGTCGCATTTAACTTGATAAATTGTTTCTTCACAAGTAGAAGGCATACACCGTCGGTTAGCACTGTGTTATAACTGGTAGAGATGGGAATGTCATACACGGCAAGATGTATTCCTAGTATATGGCATGGGCATTGCGCCATATTCTTTTTAATTGTGCTCACTCGTATGGGTGTTGGTCTAAAATAGCATGGTTACGCTATCAAGTAAAGTGATTTTTGGTTCACGTATTTGGCTTTACATGTATGGTATGAGTATTCACCATAGATTGGCTTAACCAGTACATATCAATTCACACATGTGTTACGAACATGCGCCACATTTTAGCTCTTTGTTATGCCAAAACTATATCTTGTTCAACAATTGAATCCTTCAGCTCAACCATAATGGATGAATGGAATAACTTGCTATCAGCTGGCCATAATATTGTCTTGGTTCTTGTCCACATCAACATGCGACGACCAGCCGAAAACGCAAGTCGTACATTTGGAAAGTAAAGAAATATGATTTTGCTAATTTAAAAAAGGTCTCACGTTCTTATCAAATTCCTGGTTTCGCCAAGTCCAGTCCATTCTGCTATGCGCATGGACAAAACTTGGCGAGGGGGCATTTGTTCAAAGAATTTTTGGTACCAAAATTCATGATATATGAATTAATTTATCACAACCTTTGTCTATGGCAAACGGGACCCATGAAGTACAAATTATTCTTGAGAGAATATATATTTGATATTGGACTCAATTTATAGAGTTCAACGTACACATCACGATGGTGAAAACAGATGAATATTTCTACTCACCGTTTAATTGATATGATCTTTAAAAATATTGAACTATGCACATACAAGCTAGCAAGTTTCGATCGATCATTTGGCTAGCATGCAGCTGTCCCATGCACGTACGGACTAAGCATTGGCTCTTCACGATCCTGGAGTCTGGCTATTCGTATATGGCCGGTTTATACGGCTGAGTTCATAGCTGATGTCATGCATGACGTCATATGCACAACAACCAGTAAAGATAAGCGGAGAGTTTAAACAGCCAAGCGCGTATTCGATCAGCTTGATCCGCAAGGCACTCAGCCACGCGTTTTGAACCGACCTAGGACATCCGCCTATATAAAGGACAACAATCGATCGCAAGGAAAAAGACACGTACGGGAAAACACCGAGACACACGACGCAGAGAGGAAGGGCAGATCGGATCGTCGCCTACTCTTGACGCATCCACACCCTAGCCAAAAACAACACATCACCACACCACGATCCTATATCTCATCGGAGTACGGAGCCATCGCACGCCGGAAGCAGTGCCTCGTCGTCATGTCGCCTCAGTTCGTTCATGGTAAGATGTGTTAAGATCGGCTTTATTATTGATTATTGTGGGATGGAGAAAGAACAATCTCAACGTGGCTACTCCGTGAATATTTACCATCATGATTCGATCGTGTTGTCCATGTCGTCACGTATCAATTTTTACCGCCGTGGCCCGACCGCTTCATCAACGTCAGTCATGTGCTAGGCTCTATAAGTGTGGTGCCGACTATCTCATCAAAGTCGCACATGCTGAAATCTACGACCATGGTGCCGACTGCCTCATCAAAGTGGCACATGCTGAAATCTACGACCATGGTGTTGGCTGCCTCATCAATGTCGCACATGTGTCAAACTTGATGGAAAAAGAACAATCTCACCGTCGTGGCTCTAGATCATCATCTACCGTGTGTTGCAATTATAAGTGAATCTTTACCATCATGATCTGAGTGTTTCATCTACGTCATCATGCATCGATCTTTACCGCCATGTCGCGACCGCTTCATCAACGTCGGTCATGTGCGAGGCTCTATAACCGTGGTGTTGACCGCCTCATAAACATCCCCCCGAGTGAAATATAACCATGGCAACGACCGTCTCACTAACGTCGTCCATGCGGAGTACATGATTTATCATCACAAAGTCATATCGTCTGATTGTTGCATCTATGTGGTCGGTATATGAACTCGTTCCTTGTAAAGATACGACATGCTTCATTAATTGTCTATGTTAGATCCATGGCCTAATCTCAATGAGACATGGTCAAAGTCATCGTTTTCGTCTTATGTCTAGTGCCGACGAGGCTAGACAAAATCATCGCCTTGTGATGACGAGGCTCGATTATTATGAAATCAACACGTCCTAATTTTGATGGGATGGACACACCGTTGCTGGGCACCGACGAGGCAAAAGCAACATATACACAGTCCAATTTGATGAAGTTCGGGATATATGGCTGGGCACCGACAAGGCAATGGTCACCCTTTTCATCCTTTCAATCTCACTCTTAATTACGCACGTCGAGATTATCTCGTGATCGTGTTTCGGCAAACAAATCCACTCCTTTTCTCATGTTCATCTGACACGACGACGAATATGACGTAGCTTAATCGGAGGTTTTCTGTAGGCTTGACCCGCAGATGTAATTAACCGGTGGCTTTGCAAAAGCGCCGAGAATCAGCGGACTACACGCAATCTCTTCAGTCAGATCCTTCATAGTTGTAGAAGGCAAAATCGGCAAACTCCTATAGGAGCATGTACATGTACTTTGTATTCAATACAATGATCAATAAAGATACAGAGTTCCCATATATACCGTGTGTTTGTCATCTTTTTTTATTTTGTTTTCGTCAAACAGGATCACCGGAGTTTGAATTCTGCTGGAAAAAGCCCCGTCAAGATACAATATTTGCGAAGCTCAGAAAACAAAACCAAGAAGATGGAAAGTCCTATTTTGTCAGATCATGGAGGAGGCCAAAAGGGGAGCCCGAGGTGGGGCCCAGGGGGCCCACACCAAGCCGTGGCGCGGCCCCCCTTGCTGCCGCGCCGGCACATGGTGAGGGGGCCCTGGCCCACCTCTGGCGCCGCCCCTTCGCGTACTTCATCCCCCCGAAAACCTAAGACCTGGAGGAGGCACGAAGAATTATTCCGCCGCCTCCACGAGGCGGAAAACACCAGAGAGAGAAAAGCTCTCCGGCAGGGAGAAATCTGCTGGGGAAATTCCTTCCCGGAGGGGGGAAATCGTTGCCATCGTCACCGTCATCGAGCTGCACTTCATCGGGATCATCATCACCTCCATCTCCACCGCCGACACCGTCATCTCCATCGTTCGATCCACTCTGTTCCCGCTGTTACATCTAGGGCTGAATCTTGTCTATTTGATAGGGGAAACTCTCCCGGTGTTGATTACTATTGTTATTGATGCTATTGAGTGAAACAGTTGAATTAAGGTTTATTTTCAGATTGTTAACCATCATTATATCACCTCTAATCATGTTCCAAATGATGTGCTATGAGTAGTTCGTTTAGTTCGTTATGTTGAGTAATATTTAATGTTTGGATATTTAAGTTGTGGTGCTATTCTTCTAGTGGTGTCATGTGAACGTCGACTACATGACACTTCACCTTTATGGGCCTAGGGTAATGCATTGTGTATTCGAATATTAATTGTGGGGTTGCTGGAGTGACAGAAACCTAAACCCCCGTTGGTATCTCGATGCATGAGGGATGGTAGGATCTCAGAGTTTAAGGCTGTGGTTAGATTTATCTTAATTACTTTCTAGTATTTGCGGATGCTTACTAGGGGTATAATCACAAGTATGTATTAGTCCTAGGAAGGGCGGTGCATTAGCATAGGTTCACCCACACAACACTTATCGAAACACTAAAGATTAATCATCTATATGAAGCGAAAGCACTAGACAGAAATCCCGTGTGTCCTCAGGAACGCTTGGTCATCATAAGTAAACAAACAGGCTTGTCCTTTGCTCTAGAAAGGATTGGGCCACTCGATGCAATTATAATTGTTGCGCTTTATTTACTCGCACTTTATTTATCTGTTATATCAAAAACTCCTAAAAACTTGTCTGCTAGTGTTTATAGTGAAATCCTCATCAAAACCGCTTGTCAGCACCTTCTGCTCCTCGTTGGGTTTGACACTCTTATTTATCAAAAGTACTACGATACACCCCATATACTTGTGTGTCATCAAGCCTCCCACCATGCTCTTCTTTCTTCTCCCATGGACAGTCTATAACAAAGTGATGTTTATCTTGACAATTAAAACAAGTCCTCACCTTGTTACCTTCTTTTCTTCCATTAATTGGAAACTTCTTGTCCATCCAAGCTTTTGCTCTCGAGGGGTTCTTCCAAAAAGCTCGAGCCGCAAAAGCAAGATGTTCATTGAAAGCACTCTTGAGACCATCATGTGTTAGCTCGGAAGAGCCATCACAATCATCATCTTCTTCTTCAACGGTGGCCATCAAGGCAACCGGCCCATACTTGTGCATACCAAGAGCTCTTGCTCTTGCGTCTTGAGCAATCTTCGTGGCAACCTTGAAGGCGGTCATCTCTTGCATGACTTCATTGGAGGTCAACCGTTGATAGTCGTGCCTTCCTTGTAAGGTCTTCAAGTCCGCTTCCTCAAAGGGCAGGAGTGCGCTCACGAACTTCCTCTTGATCCATGCATCATCAATGTAGTATGCACCGAGGTCTCTAAATGTTGTAGCAATGGACACCAACCTCCGGTACATGTCCTCTTGGCTTTCACCATCCAACTTGTAGAACCCTTCCACCTCGTTGCACAAGGCATCATATCGGTTCTTCTTCATGCTCTCATTACCGACAAATATGCCGGAGAGAGCATCCCAAACTTCTTTGGCCGTGGTGAGGTGTTGAATGAGAGGCATGTCCTGAAGGGGATCGCAGGCAGAAAACAAAAAAATTCCTAACAGCGATAACCTTAAACTAGCCAGGATCTATACTATGCAGATATAGTAATACGGAGGAGATCGGTATACATACCCTTGTAGACCGAAAAGCGGGGATTACGCTCCCGCACAAGCGTTGCTGACGTAGACGCCGTAGCCGACCTCAAGGTCGCGGAGAACTTGGCGCGACGAAGAAGACGATGACGCGGCGATGTCGATGAAACCGACGACGACCTCGATGCCGTGTGGAGGAAGCAGACCTCCAGCACGACTAGCGTGGTGCCTCGCAGGGCGTTACACACGTACGGTGAAGCCGACTTCTTCCGGGCCCGATCCAGGGACGAGCAGCGGAAGACTGGGACCGGAAGACCAGCAGCACGGCGGCGTGCGTATGGTGGAGAAAACTTATCCTCGGTGCAACTCCAAACTAGGGAGTCACGGGATCCAAGGAGAGAGAGAGAGAGAATTGGTGTGTTTCAAAGGCCAGGGGTGCCCCTCCATATAAAGGGGGATGGGAGCAGCCAAGCTCGCTAGCTGGGCGGTGTGGGACTAATCCCACACCAGCCCTGGCCGACCTAGCATGGTGCGCCGTCCTAGGTGGGCCCCATGTGGCCCACCTAGGGCTGGCCGAACCCCCCCTTCCCCTTTGGGGGGAACCTTCCCCCCCTCATGAGGCCTCTTTGCAGAGAAGGCCCATTTAGGGTATATTGCCTTTAAAAATTCAGGAAAAATTAAATAAATATATATTTAACTATTAATTACATTAATTAATATTAAATACATATTACTCGTCCATAGAGAAGTTATGTTTAACACTTATTTTTGCTTTGAAAAAGTTACGACATTATATGCTGGCACATGAAATACAACTTGTAGCACGTGCTGATCCTATAAAGTATGTGCTAAGTCAACCTGCACTCATGGGTCGCCTTCGTAAGTGGGCTGTATCCATGATGGAATACGATATTACTTACGTTCCTCAAAAGGCAATCAAAGGCCAAGCTTTAGCTGATTTTCTTGCAGCACATCCTCTACCCGACGATTCTCCTTTGATCGTCGAACTCCCAGATGAGGAAGTATTTACCGTCGACATCGAGTCACGGTGGGAACTATATTTTGATGGAGCCTCTCGCACAGAGACGGATCCTGACGGTGGCGCAAGACGTCGAGCCGGTGCAGGGCTAGTTTTCAAAACACCTCAGGGGGGAACATACATCATTCTTTCTCTCTTCTTAAAGAGGAGTGCTCTAATAATGAAGCTGAATATTAGGCTCTACTTTTTGGCCTTCTTTTAGCACTCTCCATGGACGTGCGTAACATAATAGTGTATGGTGATTCCCAACTCATCGTTCGCCAAGTTAATAATATATATGAGGTACGCAAGGCAGAACTTGTGCCATATCACACAGCGGCCCAAATCCTTACGAAGAAGTTCGAACACGTCCAATTATTGCATGTTCCATGAAGCAAGAATGCTCCTGCAGACGCATTGGCTAAGCTAGCGGCAGCATTAGTGCTCCCTGAAGGGGAGCCCGCTCAAGTACAAATAGAAGAAAGGTGGCTTCTTCCGGCAGTATTAGAGTTAATCCCACCTGAGTGTGAAGTACATCATGTTGTCACCAATATTAGTGATGATGATGACTGGCGCAAGCCATTTCTTGATTATTTTAATCATGAGATACTACCAAGTGATAAAGTGGAAACGCGCAGGCTGCAGCGTCGCTTGCCTTCCTATATAGTTAAAGCGAGAACTTTGTACCGACGTTCTTTTGGGCAGGAGATGCTGCTAAGTTGTGTATCTCGAAATGAAGCCGATCAAGTCTTACAAGAGGTTCATCATGGTGTGTGCGGTGGGCATCAAAGCGGACGAAAAATGTATCACAGTATCAAGTTATGCGGCTACTATTGGCCGGGGGTCATGAAAGACTGCCTTCGGGTGGCAAGGTCATGTCATAATTGCCAAGTTCATGGCGTTATAAAACACCAAACACCTGTCCCATTGCATCCGACAGTACCTGCATGGCGTTTCGACGCATGGGGTATAGATGTTATTGGTGCCTTTGAGCCTCCATCCTCCAGGGGGCACAAATTTATTCTCACGGCTACAGATTATTTTTCTAAGTGGGCCGAAGCAGTACCACTACGAGAAGTAAAAAATGATAATATTATAAACTTTCTTGAGCGCAATATCATCTACCATTTTGGTGTCCCACACCGCATTACCTCGGATAATGCGAAGGCTTTTGAGTCGAACAAAATTGTCAAATTCATGGCCAAATACAAAATCCAATGGAATTATTCCACAGGATATTACCCTCAGGCCAATGGCTTAGTTGAAGCATTTAACAAGACCCTTGATCAAATCTTGAAAAAGACGGTTCACAGACATCATCGTGACTAGTATGACCGTCTATATGAAGCTCTATGGGCGTATCGTGTTACAGTTTGTACACCAACACAATCTACGCCGTACTCCTTAGTATATGGGAGTGAGGCTGTACTCCCTCTGGAGGTGGAACTTCCATCTCTAAGAGTGGCCATTCATGATGAGATTACCCAAGACGAGCAAATCCGGCTACGTTTTCAACAACTGGATTCCTTGGAAGAAGAACAACTCAATGCACTCCAAGATTTAGAACTATATCGTCGAAACATGGTTCGTGCATATGACAAGCTTGTTAAACCCCGAGTTTTTCGGAAAGGAGAGCTCATTCTTGTACTTAGGCGCCCCATTGTGGTAAAAGGCAAAGCTAAAGGAAAACTAGAGCCTAAATGGGAAGGGCCATTTGTCATTGAACAAGTGTATGATGGTGGTGCTTATCAGCTGATAGATCAACATGGGGAACACCCAATGCCACCCATTAATGGGAGGTTCCTAAAGAAATATTACGCGTGATCATCTCCGTATGCTGATATTGCTTTCATTTTTCTCTCTTTTGTGTTATTTGTTTTGTTTTTCTTCTTTAAAGAAAACATTTTTTTTACCATGGACATCATTGTCCTACAATAAAAGGCTTTTCCCAATCACACTATGCTCGTGACAGATGATTTGGCTGCCTTAAGACTTGTCTAGCGGACACATGGTGCATATTGTGGTAAGTACGGCAACATCTACAACCACAACACACGACACACCATATACACGCTCCGAGAGGCAACAGTGAAGACTACTTGGGCGACTTCTTAGCATTGAGTCCCCACACCTCCATGCTTCTGGATATGCCTCAGGTTCACGGAAACACCACACCCTGAGGTAGACCGTAGGGAAAGATCAGGAAAGGGCTGCCCAACCTGACAAAAGTTGGACATGGTGCGTAGCCGCTTGAGAACCTTGGGGTGTGTCACCAAAAGCCCCACATAATATGCCTGAGGGTTTTAGTTGACCACGGGGGATGGCTGCCTTCCAAATTCTCAAAGTGGTTCGCTAAGAAGAAACTCGGCAATCTCAAAGAAATTTCAAGCAATCAAAAGAGTTCTTGATGAAGCACGTCCAAGGAAACATCAAAAGGAAGAAGCAATCTCATGAAGTCAAGAGACAAAAAAAAAATGTCCATGCAAGAAATCCTCACAAAAGGAAGAATCTCCATCAACTCCAAGAAGTCAGCAAGGGAACCATTGGAAAGAAGGCGGTTGGTAGTTGTTCACCACCCCTCAAAAAAAAAAGGCATGATAAACTTTATAAAGCCGTTATCCCAATACCACCTACCTTAAGCTCTCCTTACCCATGTTCTCTGTGTTCTTGAGGCATGGAAGGAAATGCGGTGGAGCTGTGGAGGCTACTTAGTGCTTTGATGGGCTAGAGTGTGATTCTCTGTTGCCTCTCGGGGCTAGCTCAAGCACGTCACTCTCACACACTATCACACACATGAAGGATAAGTTGTTGAATGACAATCGTCATGTTTTTTTTTCGACGGTTCCCAATGATTTAGTCCTTAGGCAGCCTTTTCTGACGTCACACTAATAGCTAGTGTTTACCGGAAAAGCCTCTAGTGATCATAGCGGCAACATTGGGGGCACCTCTAATGATCATCATAGTGATATTGGGGCACCATCATCTCCTAGTTCATGTACGTCGTCGATGGCATTCCGACACTACAAATTTTGGGAGCAGCGAGACACGCCAGTGCGGTCGGTGTCGACCTGTGAAACCCTTCAAGTTTGATGGCTGGCACCATGCATCATTTTATGGTCGCATTTAACTTGATAAATTGTTTCTTCACAAGTAGAAGGCATACACCGTCGGTTAGCACTGTGTTATAACTGGTAGAGATGGGAATGTCATACACGGCAAGATGTATTCCTAGTATATGGCATGGGCATTGCGCCATATTCTTTTTAATTGTGCTCACTCGTATGGGTGTTGGTCTAAAATAGCATGGTTACGCTATCAAGTAAAGTGATTTTTGGTTCACGTATTTGGCTTTACATGTATGGTATGAGTATTCACCATAGATTGGCTTAACCAGTACATATCAATTCACACATGTGTTACGAACATGCGCCACATTTTAGCTCTTTGTTATGCCAAAACTATATCTTGTTCAACAATTGAATCCTTCAGCTCAACCATAATGGATGAATGGAATAACTTGCTATCAGCTGGCCATAATATTGTCTTGGTTCTTGTCCACGTCAACATGCGACGACCAGCCGAAAACGCAAGTCGTACATTTGGAAAGTAAAGAAATATGATTTTGCTAATTTAAAAAAGGTCTCACGTTCTTATCAAATTCCTGGTTTCGCCAAGTCCAGTCCATTCTGCTATGCGCATGGACAAAACTTGGCGAGGGGGCATTTGTTCAAAGAATTTTTGGTACCAAAATTCATGATATATGAATTAATTTATCACAACCTTTGTCTATGGCAAACGGGACCCATGAAGTACAAATTATTCTTGAGAGAATATATATTTGATATTGGACTCAATTTATAGAGTTCAACGTACACATCACGATGGTGAAAACAGATGAATATTTCTACTCACCGTTTAATTGATATGATCTTTAAAAATATTGAACTATGCACATACAAGCTAGCAAGTTTCGATCGATCATTTGGCTAGCATGCAGCTGTCCCATGCACGTACGGACTAAGCATTGGCTCTTCACGATCCTGGAGTCTGGCTATTCGTATATGGCCGGTTTATACGGCTGAGTTCATAGCTGATGTCATGCATGACGTCATATGCACAACAACCAGTAAAGATAAGCGGAGAGTTTAAACAGCCAAGCGCGTATTCGATCAGCTTGATCCGCAAGGCACTCAGCCACGCGTTTTGAACCGACCTAGGACATCCGCCTATATAAAGGACTGTCAACGACCTGTCTATCAAGCTGGCTGATGGGCTGCCACCTTGGGCCTTGGCCTGCTTCGGAACGACACACGAGCACATATAGGAGCAGAGCGGCCACGATGGAAGGGGGCTTGGAACAGAACGGAACGGACGGCCTCGGCCGGAAGGCGAGGATAGGCTAGCGTATGGCTAGGGTTCATCTTCTTCCTCCCAAATCCCTCTAGTTCCTCGTCTGATCTCTCTGTAACTTGAACCAGATGTCTAATTAAGTGATACTAGTACTGGGACTCTTACAATTGGTATCAGAGCCATTCGATCCATCCCCAAAATTCCACCAAATCCCGCACTCCACCCGATTCGTTCTCCGGCAGCGAGCCGAAGTCATGGATTCGCTATCCCCGGAGTCCCGAGCCCTGTACGAGATCCTCATGGCCGACACCACGGAGATATACGAGTCCAAGTTCGCCGCGTACAAGAAGAAGGTTCTCGACGCCATGAAGTCTACCGCGCCCTTGCGCGTCCCGAGCGGCGCCTGCTTCCGTGAGCCATGCCCAAGGTCGACCCCCACCTCTACGGCCGCGTCCGCTTCGAGCGACATCACCAGGAACGGCGCCGCTACACCGGCCACTGTCCTGTCGAGCTCGTCCGCAAGCGCCCCGATGGCATCTGTTGCGAGCTCGGCCTCGTCTCCAGCCCCTGCAGCAGCCACAAGCGCGTCGGCGTGTCCGCGTGCACCATGCAACGCCGCCCCCATCTCCAGCCCGGCGACGCCTGATGCAAGCCGCGCCGTCCTCAACGCCAAGCGCGACTCATCCAAGGATGACCTCAGCCCGGAGGCCCGGCGTGTCTACGACTACATCGTCGGCAACTCCGATGAGTACGTTCCTGTCGCAGCTATCACCGCCACAAGCTCGGCCTCTATGGTGGCGTTGGCCTCCCCACCAGCCAGTGTCTTCTCTGCGACCACAACGAATGAGACGGACCCCTCTTCCGTGATGCCCGCAACCTGCTCGGCAGAATGGCCAAGCCACGATGATGATTTATCAGTGTCTGTGCTCATTTCGTCTACAACAAAAACTTCATCCACGACCATTGGCGATGTCCTCTCCGAGCTTGCTGTACCTATTGGAGACAACAAGGCACTCGACGTTGATGCCACTGACTACACTTCACCGACGATCACCATCTGCTTGCCGGGTGGTTCCATTCATAGCATCAGTGGAGAAGACCCCGTGCATGTGACTCCATGGAATGTGCACACAGTCCTCAAGGTGCCTCCAAGGAATTCGCCAAGGCCACCAGTTGTGTCGTTGATTGTTCCAGAGCTGTTTACATGGTCACCCACCTGTTCAACCGATTGCTTATTCTACGGTAACAAGACGTCATCAAGGATGCTGCCTGGCACATACATGGAGTTCAGTATTGGGTCTAATGTGAGTACAATGGCGCCATGGCCACCACCCAGCTGCACTCGTGCAAGACCACCACTGATCCGTGGACAGAACTCATGCCATCATGCACAGCAAAAGCGTGGCAAGGAACTCTTAGTAAGTTTGGACAGAATGGAGAATTGGAATGCAATCTGGCTTGGTGTGGCGCTAAAGCCTCCATGGTCTCCTCTTGGTGTGTGCATAAATCTGCCAATGAATGTCTGTATGATACACACCGTGGTGTCACTCGCCACCTCGCCAATGGAGTATTTCCATGGCATAGTAGCCTCCGGGAAGAGAAATGACACCAACTGCGACATTGCCCAGCCCGTCCTTATCAGTTTTGAGTATGTTGACCTTGCCATTGTCAGTGTGCCTCCGGGAAGAGAAATGAACATGCTACTTGGTGCACTCTCACCAGCCGCTGAGATCAAGCGCCCACCATGGCCTCCACCACCGGAGCTTGTATTCATGCTGTTAATGGTGGTACTCCAGCCAACAAGAGTAGGAGAATTCCAGCCTCGGGCACAGGCTTTTGATACAGATTGTGAGCATCAGCATTGGCCATGTTTCCTGCAAGAAACCTATAACTTCATGTTCTCCGATGTTGCAGTTCATTCACTAGTTCATGCTGAGAGGGGAGGTTGGTTTCAGTTTTGCTCTGTTGGAAGGGCTTCCTTGTACAGTTATGGCCCTACGAAATTTCAGTGGGAAATTGCATGGCCATCTACAACATTGGCATACTCTATTCATTACGGTATGCACATGTACCTTTCCCTGGAGTGCTCTATTGTAATATGTTATTTGGAGATTGAGATAAAATGTGTGCCGCACATGCACTGGGATCCTGGTGGTTTTAGTCAACATTGGCTTGGAGTGAAGACAAAATTCAGGAAGTTTGCATGGTTACTCATGGGGTCATATTTGGCTAGTTCAAAATCTGGAAAAAGTGAGCTGGTCATTCTCAGGGAGTCAATGCCACCCTTGAACCAGTTGATGTTGAATGTGTACCATACATTTTCTCCTGGCACTCCTATTGAAGTTGGCCTTCTGAAGGACGTTCTAGTACAAGATCGGCTTATCTGCTTAAATGGACACATTATTCCGTGTGGTTTTGAGCTTCTTCCATGGAAAATTGCATGGACTCTCGTCTTGGAGTTATTACCAGTGTGTAGTGGAAGTTGTGGTAATTATTCAGCTGACCTGACCTTTAGCTGTACGAGCTACGCATGCGCGAGGAAAATTCATCAAGGATCTTCAAGTGATCAAACAACTCGGCCCTGGAATTGTGTGATATTTTTGCAACCGAAGCCCCCATGGTCAGATATTGCTCCAACCAATTCTGTTGATGTTGCTGATTCCTTGCATATCACTGACGTTTATATGGAGATTAATCAGTTTGGGCCGTTTGCTAGTCATGGCAGCCGACTATCACAAGTCTGGATCCTTTATCTTCCTGTTACATGCATTGTACAGTGTGGGTCTGAGCTCATGCCGTGGGAAATTGCAAATTCAAGGAATGCTATCTGGACATATACTAAACAAGTGCTCATTCTTGATGCGGCCACCGGTGTCAACTGGAATAGCACTCCATTGTCGTCCTTGAAGCTGACATGGGACCCTGGTGGATATAGGCAACATCCGCTTGAGGGCAAGCCGGATTTTAAGGAGGGGGGATTGTCAACGACCTGTCTATCAAGCTGGCTGATGGGCTGCCACCTTGGGCCTTGGCCTGCTTCGGAACGACACACGAGCACATATAGGAGCAGAGCGGCCACGATGGAAGGGGGCTTGGAACAGAACGGAACGGACGGCCTCGGCCGGAAGGCGAGGATAGGCTAGCGTATGGCTAGGGTTCATCTTCTTCCTCCCAAATCCCTCTAGTTCCTCGTCTGATCTCTCTGTAACTTGAACCAGATGTCTAATTAAGTGATACTAGTACTGGGACTCTTACAAGGACAACAATCGATCGCAAGGAAAAAGACACGTACGGGAAAACACCGAGACACACGACGCAGAGAGGAAGGGCAGATCGGATCGTCGCCTACTCTTGACGCATCCACACCCTAGCCAAAAACAACACATCACCACACCACGATCCTATATCTCATCGGAGTACGGAGCCATCGCACGCCGGAAGCAGTGCCTCGTCGTCATGTCGCCTCAGTTCGTTCATGGTAAGATGTGTTAAGATCGGCTTTATTATTGATTATTGTGGGATGGAGAAAGAACAATCTCAACGTGGCTACTCCGTGAATATTTACCATCATGATTCGATCGTGTTGTCCATGTCGTCACGTATCAATTTTTACCGCCGTGGCCCGACCGCTTCATCAACGTCAGTCATGTGCTAGGCTCTATAAGTGTGGTGCCGACTATCTCATCAAAGTCGCACATGCTGAAATCTACGACCATGGTGCCGACTGCCTCATCAAAGTGGCACATGCTGAAATCTACGACCATGGTGTTGGCTGCCTCATCAATGTCGCACATGTGTCAAACTTGATGGAAAAAGAACAATCTCACCGTCGTGGCTCTAGATCATCATCTACCGTGTGTTGCAATTATAAGTGAATCTTTACCATCATGATCTGAGTGTTTCATCTACGTCATCATGCATCGATCTTTACCGCCATGTCGCGACCGCTTCATCAACGTCGGTCATGTGCGAGGCTCTATAACCGTGGTGTTGACCGCCTCATAAACATCCCCCCGAGTGAAATATAACCATGGCAACGACCGTCTCACTAACGTCGTCCATGCGGAGTACATGATTTATCATCACAAAGTCATATCGTCTGATTGTTGCATCTATGTGGTCGGTATATGAACTCGTTCCTTGTAAAGATACGACATGCTTCATTAATTGTCTATCTTAGATCCATGGCCTAATCTCAATGAGACATGGTCAAAGTCATCGTTTTCGTCTTATGTCTAGTGCCGACGAGGCTAGACAAAATCATCGCCTTGTGATGACGAGGCTCGATTATTATGAAATCAACACGTCCTAATTTTGATGGGATGGACACACCGTTGCTGGGCACCGACGAGGCAAAAGCAACATATACACAGTCCAATTTGATGAAGTTCGGGATATATGGCTGGGCACCGACAAGGCAATGGTCACCCTTTTCATCCTTTCAATCTCACTCTTAATTACGCACGTCGAGATTATCTCGTGATCGTGTTTCGGCAAACAAATCCACTCCTTTTCTCATGTTCATCTGACACGACGACGAATATGACGTAGCTTAATCGGAGGTTTTCTGTAGGCTTGACCCGCAGATGTAATTAACCGGTGGCTTTGCAAAAGCGCCGAGAATCAGCGGACTACACGCAATCTCTTCAGTCAGATCCTTCATAGTTGTAGAAGGCAAAATCGGCAAACTCCTATAGGAGCATGTACATGTACTTTGTATTCAATACAATGATCAATAAAGATACAGAGTTCCCATATATACCGTGTGTTTGTCATCTTTTTTTATTTTGTTTTCGTCAAACAGGATCACCGGAGTTTGAATTCTGCTGGAAAAAGCCCCGTCAAGATACAATATTTGCGAAGCTCAGAAAACAAAACCAAGAAGATGGAAAGTCCTATTTTGTCAGATCATGGAGGAGGCCAAAAGGGGAGCCCGAGGTGGGGCCCAGGGGGCCCACACCAAGCCGTGGCGCGGCCCCCCTTGCTGCCGCGCCGGCACATGGTGAGGGGGCCCTGGCCCACCTCTGGCGCCGCCCCTTCGCGTACTTCATCCCCCCGAAAACCTAAGACCTGGAGGAGGCACGAAGAATTATTCCGCCGCCTCCACGAGGCGGAAAACACCAGAGAGAGAAAAGCTCTCCGGCAGGGAGAAATCTGCTGGGGAAATTCCTTCCCGGAGGGGGGAAATCGTTGCCATCGTCACCGTCATCGAGCTGCACTTCATCGGGATCATCATCACCTCCATCTCCACCGCCGACACCGTCATCTCCATCGTTCGATCCACTCTGTTCCCGCTGTTACATCTAGGGCTGAATCTTGTCTATTTGATAGGGGAAACTCTCCCGGTGTTGATTACTATTGTTATTGATGCTATTGAGTGAAACAGTTGAATTAAGGTTTATTTTCAGATTGTTAACCATCATTATATCACCTCTAATCATGTTCCAAATGATGTGCTATGAGTAGTTCGTTTAGTTCGTTATGTTGAGTAATATTTAATGTTTGGATATTTAAGTTGTGGTGCTATTCTTCTAGTGGTGTCATGTGAACGTCGACTACATGACACTTCACCTTTATGGGCCTAGGGTAATGCATTGTGTATTCGAATATTAATTGTGGGGTTGCTGGAGTGACAGAAACCTAAACCCCCGTTGGTATCTCGATGCATGAGGGATGGTAGGATCTCAGAGTTTAAGGCTGTGGTTAGATTTATCTTAATTACTTTCTAGTATTTGCGGATGCTTACTAGGGGTATAATCACAAGTATGTATTAGTCCTAGGAAGGGCGGTGCATTAGCATAGGTTCACCCACACAACACTTATCGAAACACTAAAGATTAATCATCTATATGAAGCGAAAGCACTAGACAGAAATCCCGTGTGTCCTCAGGAACGCTTGGTCATCATAAGTAAACAAACAGGCTTGTCCTTTGCTCTAGAAAGGATTGGGCCACTCGATGCAATTATAATTGTTGCGCTTTATTTACTCGCACTTTATTTATCTGTTATATCAAAAACTCTTAAAAACTTGTCTGCTAGTGTTTATAGTGAAATCCTCATCAAAACCGCTTGTCAGCACCTTCTGCTCCTCGTTGGGTTTGACACTCTTATTTATCAAAAGTACTACGATACACCCCCTATACTTGTGTGTCATCAAGCCTCCCACCATGCTCTTCTTTCTTCTCCCATGGACAGTCTATAACAAAGTGATGTTTATCTTGACAATTAAAACAAGTCCTCACCTTGTTACCTTCTTTTCTTCCATTAATTGGAAACTTCTTGTCCATCCAAGCTTTTGCTCTCGAGGGGTTCTTCCAAAAAGCTCGAGCCGCAAAAGCAAGATGTTCATTGAAAGCACTCTTGAGACCATCATGTGTTAGCTCGGAAGAGCCATCACAATCATCATCTTCTTCTTCAACGGTGGCCATCAAGGCAACCGGCCCATACTTGTGCATACCAAGAGCTCTTGCTCTTGCGTCTTGAGCAATCTTCGTGGCAACCTTGAAGGCGGTCATCTCTTGCATGACTTCATTGGAGGTCAACCGTTGATAGTCGTGCCTTCCTTGTAAGGTCTTCAAGTCCGCTTCCTCAAAGGGCAGGAGTGCGCTCACGAACTTCCTCTTGATCCATGCATCATCAATGTAGTATGCACCGAGGTCTCTAAATGTTGTAGCAATGGACACCAACCTCCGGTACATGTCCTCTTGGCTTTCACCATCCAACTTGTAGAACCCTTCCACCTCGTTGCACAAGGCATCATATCGGTTCTTCTTCATGCTCTCATTACCGACAAATATGCCGGAGAGAGCATCCCAAACTTCTTTGGCCGTGGTGAGGTGTTGAATGAGAGGCATGTCCTGAAGGGGATCGCAGGCAGAAAACAAAAAAATTCCTAACAGCGATAACCTTAAACTAGCCAGGATCTATACTATGCAGATATAGTAATACGGAGGAGATCGGTATACATACCCTTGTAGACCGAAAAGCGGGGATTACGCTCCCGCACAAGCGTTGCTGACGTAGACGCCGTAGCCGACCTCAAGGTCGCGGAGAACTTGGCGCGACGAAGAAGACGATGACGCGGCGATGTCGATGAAACCGACGACGACCTCGATGCCGTGTGGAGGAAGCAGACCTCCAGCACGACTAGCGTGGTGCCTCGCAGGGCGTTACACACGTACGGTGAAGCCGACTTCTTCCGGGCCCGATCCAGGGACGAGCAGCGGAAGACTGGGACCGGAAGACCAGCAGCACGGCGGCGTGCGTATGGTGGAGAAAACTTATCCTCGGTGCAACTCCAAACTAGGGAGTCACGGGATCCAAGGAGAGAGAGAGAGAGAATTGGTGTGTTTCAAAGGCCAGGGGTGCCCCTCCATATAAAGGGGGATGGGAGCAGCCAAGCTCGCTAGCTGGGCGGTGTGGGACTAATCCCACACCAGCCCTGGCCGACCTAGCATGGTGCGCCGTCCTAGGTGGGCCCCATGTGGCCCACCTAGGGCTGGCCGAACCCCCCCTTCCCCTTTGGGGGGAACCTTCCCCCCCTCATGAGGCCTCTTTGCAGAGAAGGCCCATTTAGGGTATATTGCCTTTAAAAATTCAGGAAAAATTAAATAAATATATATTTAACTATTAATTACATTAATTAATATTAAATACATATTACATAATTTATTCCGGCTCCGAAAACTATTTCGTCGCTGCCCGATCTCCATCGGATCTTTCCCGGGACGTTCCCGGTGCTCTCTTTTCCTATTTTCTCTTCCAGTAAAATGTCGACTCCCCTTAAGTGTGATACCCTAGCGGTTCGATTATCTCACCAGACATGATCGAGACTCCTCTCCGATCAATGACTAATTCGTGGACCGAGGATACCCAGAATTAATCCCTGCGAGATAACGAATACTTTACCGTTTGAACCTAGACGTTTGAGTCTTAAACCTTTTGCCATGCGATACTTAGCGTGTCCGAGACTCGTTCATGGATATCTCCATACCCAGCTTGATCGTTACCGACACTGCTAACTTCAACTCGTCCATGATATTATGTCCTGGTGACCTAGTCACACGCTTGCAAGCTCGTTTGACATAATCTCACCGAGTGGGCCCTAGAGTATCTATCCTGTTATGCGGACTGGCAAATCCCGCTCTTGACCCCCCGTCTCAACATACTCCTTTCCGACACCCGAGAGGGACACCTTTATTGTCACACTATGTAAGATATGACGTTTGATGCAATCAAAGTGTCTTCCAGGAATAGCAATAAGAGTAGATCTCACGGTCAAAGGCGTAATGACTACGTCCTACAAATATTGGGTATGTCCATCACGTCATTCTCCCAATGACATGACTCCATTGTCAACTGACATAAATGTCACATGATCGGGAAACCTCGATCATCAATTGCCCAATGAACTAGTTAGATAGAGGCTACTAGGGACCTGGTTGTTTATCTACCACACGTGTATTAATGTTTCCGCTTAATACAGTTATAGCGTGGTATAAAACATATAATGAACAATTGAGATATGACGAATAAACTATATTTATTAAGTGCCTCTAGGGCATATCTCCTTCATGTCCTTCTCTCCAACCGCAACTTTAAGCATGTGGAGAGCGGTGGCGTTGAGTTGACTATCCACCACCTCTCTCCTTGTCAAGTTGGTTGGATCGTTGGCCTTGAATCCTTTCGTGATGACGCGCCATAGCTCAATAGACGAGCTGCAAATATGAGACTTCATTTGATATTGCCATTGAGAGAATTGATAAGGTTTAAGCTTTGGGGGATCACCCCTATGATTAATATGAGGGTGAGGTATAGGAGGATCCGGAGAGTAAGTGTGGGGAACTACATTATATGCCTCTCCGGATGAGGGGAGTTTAGTGGAGCTAGTTTGTTCGCCATTTCCATCTTTTCCCAAGGAAGTAGCCGGAGGCGTTTCCTTGGACTCACCCGAAGATGATTCCTTGGAGGGATCAACTTTCTCCTTAGGAGACGGTGGGGTTGGGGGAGGTGTATCCGAGGTTTCCCTAGACTTCAAAATTGCTTGAAGCAATTCATTCATCTTTAGGAATTGGCCATCCATGGATGATTTCAACAAGTTGAGATCGCCCATGGTTGCCGCCTTGGCTTGCGCCTCCGCCAACTCCAACTCGCGGCCGGCCCTCTCGGTTTCGGATTCCGACATCGTATCACTTAGGCGGTAAAGCCCTTAAAAGTGAACCTGGCTCTGATACCAATTGAACGGGAATCCGACACCTAGATGGGGGGGGGGGGGGGTGAATAGGTCCTACTATAAATTTTAATCCTTTTCGAGTTAAGGCTTGACACAAAGGTAAATTCTCTAGATATGCAACTACGGTGAATTTACCTAGATGACAAGCTAGCAAGTAAATACAAGATACAAGATAATAAGTGCGAAACAAGCAAATAAGGGAGAAAGGAATAGGGGAACCGAGTGAAGCACGCAGAGACGAAGATGTAATCCCGAGTTCCACCCAAAGGGTGTACGTCTCGTTGGAGAGGTGTGTGTCACCACAACAGGTTGACCACAACACGACAAAGGCTTACCTTCTTCTCCGATGAACTCAACCACAAAGGTAAGAGTTCACCTTCCACTATTGATCCCCTTTGGGGCAGAGATCGAATCCCTTACAACAAGCTTGAGGCACACACCCACAACTTAATCGGGGGCTCTCAAGATGACCACAACAGGTCAAGACCACAAAGGTCAAGGTAACACCAAGTAGCAACAATGGTGAGCTAGGTTTTCCCAATGGAAACCCTAGGCTCAAAATCCCCAAGTGAATGGGGAGGAAATGCAAATCGCTTCGGTGAAGTAGTAGATCCGGGCCTTCTCCTTCAATCCTCCAAAGATCAACAAATTTGGGTGGAGGGATTGGGAGATCTTGAAGATTTGAGCTTTAGCAATAAATGGGGAGAGAGAATCTGAGAGCTAACTTGTCCCAAGGTAGATGAAGGGGTATTTATAGCTCTCTCCGAAATCTGGCCGTTGGCTGCTTCGACACCCGGAAATTCCGGTTCAAGTTAGACTCGGAAATTCCAGTCACCCGGAATATCCGAGTCGAGATGAAATATCCGACCACAATTTCCGGTTGAAGCCAGCACCCAGACATCTTCTTTCCTTAGCCAATTTTCCATGAGCTTCTGAAGGTCACCCGGAAATTCCGAGTCCCGGAAATTTCCGAGCACAATTTCCGGCTCGAGTCAGAACGCCGTGGTCTTCTTTCCTTAGTCGTTTCTCCATGAGCTTCTGAGGGTCACTCGGAAATTCCGAGTACTGGGAATTTCCGAGCACAATTTCCGGCTCGAGTCAGAACGCGGTGGTCTTCTTTCCTTAGTCGTTTCTTCTGGGCTCTTCTTGGTCCACCCGGATATTCCGATTGATGGGAATTTCCGGGCACAATTTCCGGCTCGCGCCAGAACCCGTTTTGAACTATTCCTTAGCCGATTTTCAGGGGGCCCGGAAATTCCGACCCATGGAATTTCCGACTCCAATAATCCGGTTCCTGGAACTTTTCCAGAACATATTTTTCTCTACTTTTTGGCTTTGATGCATATGATATTTAATCATACACAAACTGAAATACTTAGCATTAAGATTAGTACATCATTAGTATTGTTACCTAACACACAAAACCCTAGGGATTAAGGAATGTTCTTTCAAGGTCTTGCTTGGCGTGGGTGCGCCCGCCAGACCTTGCGTCGAGTCTTGGCCTTGTGCGTCTTCGTGGTGGGCCTACAGGCGGTGGACCCACTTGGGCAGCACTAGGGGAACCCCATGTTCCACTGCATGGTCCCGGGGGCTTCGGTCTTCTGAGGCTGTCGGGGCTATGACCAAAGAAGTCAAAGTGGGTCCGGCGCCTGATACGTCTCAAACGTATCTATAATTTCTTATGTTCCATGCTTATATTATACCCATTGCTACATGTTTTATATACACTTTATATGGTTTTTATGCATTTTCTGGGACTAACCTATTAACAAGATGCCACAGTGCTAGTTCCCTGTTTTCAGCTGTTTTTCGTTTCAGAAAAGTTGTCAAGGAAATATTGTCGGAATTAAACGAAACAAAAGCCAAAACTCCTATTTTTCTCGGAAGGATCCAGAAGACCGAAGAGCTAACGAAGAGGGGCCACAGGGCGCCCACACCTGGTGGAGGCGCGACTCCCCCTTCTGCCGCGCCACCACGTGGTGTGGGGCCCACGGCCCTCCACCGACGTTGCCCTTTCGCCTATTTAATCCCCCCGACGAGAAAACCCTAAGTACCCGATCAGAAATCCACGAAAAGTTCCAAAGCCACCGCCGTCGTCAACCCTACTTCGGGAGGGTTAAGAACCTCTTCCCGGCACCCTGTCGGAGAGAGGAATCATCACCGGAGGGCTCTACATCACCATGCCCGCCTCCGGACTGATGCATGAGTAGTTCATCCTTGGACTACGGGTCCATAGCAGTAGCTAGATGGTTGTCTTCTCCTTATGTGCTACCATGTTTAGATCTTGTGAGCTGCCTATCATGATCAAGATCATCTTTATGTAATGCTACATGTTGTGTTTGCTGGGATCCGATGAATATTGAGTACTATGTCATTTGCTTCATAATATATTATGTGTGTGTTATTTATGATTTTGCATGCCCTCCGTTGCTAGTAGATGCTCTGGCCAAGTAGATGCTTGTGACTCCAAGAGGGAGTATTTATGCTCGATAGTGGGTTCATGGCTTCATTTAATCTGGGGGAGTGACAGCAACCTCTAAGATTGTGAATGTACTATTGCTAATAGGGATAACACAGTAGTGCTTTGTCTAAGGATAATTGTATTACTTACATTACACACTTTTCCAAATGCAATAATCTGTTGCTTGCAACTTAATACTGAAAGGGGTGCGGACGCTAACCGGAAGGTGGATTATTAGTCATAGATGTGGTTGGAATGGTCTATGTATATTGTTGTAATTCCCAAATGAATCTCATACTAGACATCATGACTATATTATATGCATCATTATGCAGTTCTTATTTTGTCAATTGCCCAGCTGTAATTTGTTCTGCAAACTGTTACTTTCATTCTCTGCAAACAAACATCATTTTCCGCACCATACGTTTAACCCTTTGTTTACAGCAAGCCGGTGAGATTGACAACCTCACTGTTTCGTTGGGGCAAAGTAGTTTGATTGTGTTGTGTGCAGGTTCCACGTTCGTTGTTGACACCGGTAGTGTGCCCTGTCAAAGTCATCTTCAACAATCTTCAGAAGAGCATTCAACTCCTACTGGTTTGATACCTTGGTTTCATAACTGAGGGAAATTTGCTGCTGTACTACTTCACACCTTCCTCTTGGGGTTTCCCAACAACACCACCGCATCCATCTTCCTCATCAACTTCGCGGTCGTGTAGTGCATCAAGGAATTTCTGGCGCCGTTGCCGGGGAGTTGGAGCACTTCTCCAAGGGGAGGATCTCAGTTCCAATCTCTTTACTTTGTTTTCGTCTTGCTTAGTTTATTTTTATTATTGTCTTGTTTGCTTATTATTATTAAAAACACAAAAAATTAGTTACTTGCATTTATTTTTGTATTTCGGTTTGTTATTATGTCTAGTTATTTATTTGCTATCAATGTCTACTCTCTTTGAAACAAAATCTTATTTTCTAAGTGGGTTCACGAAGGAACAACAAAATTATTATAAGTAATATCGCTTGTCTCAAAAAGGGAAATATTTATGGGAACAAATAAGTAGATTGAATTATTTTGCTAAGAACTTGTGTTCTACATATGATGAATCCTACTGCTTTAATGAATCTTTTTGTTGTAGAAGGCATAAACACCTCCCTTTCCAATGTGATTATAATGATAATGAAACCTTGGCTGCTTATGCTAAAGGAAACTACGACTTTGGTAATCTTGAACAAATTGAAGAATTTGTTGTTTTTAAGGGTGCCTCTGAAATTGCTGGTAATATTCAAAATGATGATGCTCCTGGTAAAACTGAGAATTATGCTATACTTGGTTACTGTCTTGAATATTACAATGATAATCCTTATATTGCTGAATTTCTTGAGAAAAGACATCCTCAAAAAGAAGAAACTGTTGTCTTGCAGGAAACTGTAGAAGAAGAAACTATTGCTGAAACTGAAAGCTCATTGGATGAAAAAGAGGAGGAGAGTGATGAACAAAAGGAGGAAGAATGGATTAGTAATCCCTAGGAAGCTTAACGTTGATGATGATGAGATCACCTGCGTCAAGAAAAGAATATGAGTTAGGTTGAGACTCCAAGTGCAGAGTGTATAGTAAGGGAAAAGACTAATTTTCCCCACGAGGGTGACTCGAGGGTTTAATATCGAACTCTCGGGGAAATGAACCAAAAGCTGTTGTCTCCTTATCCTTCTTTATGTAACCTACAAAACAAAGTAGATTGTTTTGTGCCCTCAACCTCACCAAGTGGTCGTCAAGCACAAGGTGTAAGTAAAAGATATATAAATAACAAATGCAAAACTGAAATAACAATGCAATGGTAGTAAATAAATAAACAAGGATGGTATAAATAATATGAGATGATGTTTTTCTGGTTTGTATGGGGTTTGCAAGATATAAAAGTATTTTTGTATTTTCGGATTTAATAATAGCAGAAAATGTAAAGTGCAATAAAAGTATTGGAAAGGTGTTTCTTATGATTAAAAATGGACTGGCGTTCATGGTTTCACAAATGCACTCTCTCTTTTATATAGTGGTAGATAATGGAACATAGGAATTGACATATGAGATTGCAACAAGACAAGTTATTAATAATATGGGCATCACATCCTAACATAGAGATCTTTTGGTAATTAATCTCTCATATACTCCACCAAGATGCGAACTAAATCATAACACCTCAGTAATTAAGATAAACAGAGTATAGCTTTAAGTTCAATGACATGAAGTTTAAATAAGAACATGCTAGATCTAGTCATGGTGATAGTGGCAATGTCACCCACATACCCCCGGTAGCATGGTATTTCCTTTATCCCTAGTGAGGCAACAAAGTAAGGTAAAAAACCAAGTGGATCACGGTATTGCTGTCAACTTACCACAAAACCACCCCCCGTTACTCCAACTAATGCACACGTTCCCCCTCACACGCTCTCATAAACATGTTTGATCAAAACACATAGACAAGAACGGGGTACATAATATGCATCTACTTTCATAATAAAGACATAATATTGGCAATCATCAAAACATATATCAACTTAAGAGATCCACCACAAAGGTATTACATATGTGACCATAATCATGTTCAACAGCTCATATGGCACTAATTAGTGAAGCTCAAGAGAGAGGAGATATACATAAGTTACTTCCACAAACCCATAGTCCAGGGGTGGACTACTCCCTCTTCATCATGGAGACGGTGGAGAAGTCTTTGGAGAAGGTGGAGACCACACCGGAAGCGCCCCGCCGGAGTTTTCCCCCTCCAATCTGCAGCTCCAGGTCTCTGTTTCGTGGTTTCTGTGTTTCTGCGGCGCTCTTCTCCGAAACGGTTCAGGGGGCTATTTTTATAGTCGTTTTTAGGTCAAGACGAAGCCAGGGAGACGAAGATCGACGGCATCGGAGGCTCGAGGGCTGAGATGAGGGGCCCCACGCGGCCAAGGAATCTGGACGCGTGGGCCCTCCTCTTTTGGCCCTCGGCCTTCCATTTTTGCTCTTCCTTCATTGCTAAGCCTTGTTCCTTCCAAAAAATGTTCTCCGTGGAATATTAGGTCATTTGCACGTTGTTTGGGTCCCTGAAACATCAAAATATACAAAACGGGGTTTTCTGACAGCACAGGGTTAACTCCAAATAAACAGGGAAAGTGTGAAATATTCCCCAAAACATTATAAAACATTGATATAACCCTCATATGATGCAAATATGGATGAAATATGAGTAATATAATGCAAAGTTCATGTATGCATGTTACATGCATCAACATCCCCAAGCTTAACCTATACTCGTCCTCGAGTATGAAGGTGATAAAACTAAACATGGACTTGGCATTTTATTACTTAACAAAGGATATCAAAGATGACTGCTACATAGAGTCAAATGATTCATTCTTTAGTAAAGAGTAGCAACATACAAGACATATTATCAAGAGATATTAAATATTCAAGATAAAGATGTTCAATGATAATTCACAAAGTGTAACACGAAAGAAAAATTATATGGACCAAATGAATGCATAAATGAAAAGTAAAAGATATCCTAGGTTGGTCATAGAGTATTGCTATAGAAATTTGAATATAAAAGGTGGACACTTTGGAAAGATAGATAAATAAGTAGAGCAATAACATGCAAGAGTATTATCTAGCTTCCAAATGCGTCAACTTAAGCTAATGTTTGCCATGTAGTGATCACTGGTGTGAAGTTCTCATTACCCCTATCATAGCATCTTTAGTGATTAATAGTTGAAAGTGAAAGCAAATATGAGTTATGTGCTTGACAAAGTATGGGTCAAAAAGCCTCATGCCCGTTGAAAACAAAAACCTCTCCGACTGGCTACTCAACTTGGGCCACAAAGCAAGTGAAGGTTACAGTCATCGTGAATAAAAGTGGCATTATAGAGAGTTTCACCCCGGGTACCCTTTGCCCCAGGACATGGAAGTGGGCACATGTCCAAATGACAAAGCAAGCAAACAGTGGATATCTCTACATCTCTTTCTTTACTCACGCTTTTTCTTGTAAATGCTTTTTCTATTATGAGATGTGTCATGGATTCCTCCACTATGGTTATGTTGCAAATTTCCACCATGATCCACATGGCTTAGGTTAGCCGCCACAAGTGTCTCTCTAGCCAATAATATCACTCACCCGAACTTACTAAGTTTCCATCTTTATTTCACGCAATGTTAGGCATCCATCACCAAAGGAACATGATATCAACTTTTATAAAGAATAAAGTGCAATGTTGAAAGCTTTCCACGTGTCAGCACGTATGAGCTAGCTCCTAACCAAAGACCTTGGTCAAGCCCAAAACATCATAATCTTAATCACAATGGGTCATGTTTATTAAGTGCATGAAAAGTAATGTGTGCATCAAGTTCGTGAGAGCTTTTAAACCAACTTAACCCATGACAATCCCAATAACATAAGCATCTTAATTTCAAAGCATAGATAAAACAATATAACATGGTAAACATACTTGGAATAGCATATTAGCTAATAGGTAGATATGGTGGACTCACTGGAAAAACATGGTTGAAGGTGATGGAAAACAAGCTTTTTACTTGTTGGAGTTTTTGGGCTAGCAAGAGGGAGAAAGTTGACCATCTAAATGCATGCATAAGTGTCCATAGAGCTAACCATTTCATGTTAAACAAAGTATAGCATCATTCAGCATATAAAACATGAATAAGAAATAACTCCAGACAAGACACTTGCATATTAATATTCATTAACAGAGCACATGAATCATGCAACTATATGTATTCTTTTAAATCAACTCAAACATCCTCTTCCCAATATTTTTATAGAATCAAAATTAATTCAACCCAAACTTCCAGTAGCTCTCTCATAACATAAATAAAAAGTGGTGGTCTCAAACAAAAAACCAAACCGAAATAACAAAAAGAACAAAAACGCTCCAAGTTTATATGATAAAGTGCAATGAACGAAAAACAGAAGTTAGACGTGTGCAAACCGAGAGTATGTTGGTTCAGTGGGGTTGTCTTCACATCCCCAAGCTTATGGTCTTCACCATCCTTGGATAGCTCTTGGTGCATCTCCTCTAATCCCTGTGAAAAAACTTCAAAACACCGTTTCTCCCATTTCTTTTCTGTGGGGTGACATTAGTAGGCACAAAACAATAGAATTGCTGGCTGTATGAAATCCTTAGACAAACATAAGAAACATGTCCAGAAAGTGTATAATGTTGTATTCCTTCTAATAAACTCAATTGGATAAAAAAGATTCAAGTTAAAATCTTAAAGAATGCATAAAACAAAATGGGACATAATCTGTCTAGAAAAACAGCAGCTGCAAAACGTATTTTTTTTACCCCACTTAATGTAGCGTACCTGCACTTAAAATATGGCAAGGTACCTGTGTATAGTGCAAATCCCTGGATCGATTCGTTTGCACACACAGTTTACGATGTAATATCACAACAAAGTATCAATTTTATTACATCGATGATCCAGACTTACAAAATATTAATTACAATTTGCATAGCATAAAGCTAGCTTTGAAAGATAAAACAGCGGAAATAAACTAGCAGTGAGTCTCCATCATCTTCATGTTGCCACAGGCGAAAACATGTTGGTTGCAGACTCGAAATCCTTAACGTAACTTCACTCGTCATCTGAATAACCTGTAACAAATAATTTTTTTGCAACAGAGTGGGTCAGATTCCATTAAAAATGGATCTGGCAAGTGACACTATGGTGGACACTTAATGGAATAACTCTAATAACCTATATGCATATTTGGCCGGTGGAGTTCAAGGCTATTTTGCATAAAGCCAGTTTTGCCTAACTCTTTGTAAAACACTTTTCTTATAATCGAGACATCCTGTGGCATGAAATCCACGATCTCTACCCTTGTTCACCCATCAAGTTTTAACTTAGAAATTGGAATGGTGGGATCCTCCGTTGACGTCCTTGATCAGCTGCTCAAAATGTCCGTACCGGGGACACGGCTAAGTACTTAGATTTTACACTCTGCAGAGGTTGTGCACGTTCACCATTGTACCCATTCAGCCCAAACTATACTCTACACTCTGGAAGTGATAAGGAAAAGGAGAAGAATGAGACGAGATCTTTCAGAAGCATTTTCCCTCCCCATACTGGCTTGACCCGTTCCACCTAACACCCTCTACATCTGCTTGTCAAGCCGGAGCGAGTCCACGCAACTTAGTTGATCAAGCCAGAGCCCATATTGGCAATGGCTGCACTGGAAGCAATCTTCACTTGGAGTAACTTCAAATCCCTTTGTTCCTGGGTGGCATTCCACAAGTGTACTCTCAGGTGAAAACCACCATGCTCACGACCCTAAGTATAGTAGAAACTACCTTAGGCGAAGACAACCACGAGCACAGTCCTGAGTAGCCACTCAACATAAACCATTCAACCAATCCACCCAGGTGATTCATTAACTTAGTGGATGTGTACTATCAGGTGAAAACCACCATGCTCACGGCCCTAAGTATAGTAAAAACTACCTTAGGCGAAGACAACCACGAGCACAGCCCTGAGTAGCCACTTAACATTTTGTAAAACTTTTCATCAATTGCATAGCATCAATATTTCTACTAAGTTATATCATAGGTACCTAGACACATAGGAATAAGGATGCTACTCTAACAGTCTTTGCATAGCAGTACTATCCAACACATGCTTATATAAAAATACTCTAAGTCATGCATATAGAAAATAGTAGGAGGTTTATGAATGTGCCACTTGCCTTTGGAAGTTGTCAGTGCTCACAACTCTTTTCAACGTAACTCGGGGCTCTCCGTTCAATCTAAACAATATAGACAAACAACAATACAACAATCAACATAAAACACAACAACACAACGCATACAAACACATACATAATGAACAAACAAATCTCATAAAACTTCTAATGAAAATATGTCATGCATGATGTGCAAAATATTTCTAAGGACTAGAGATGCATGTCATGCCATGAAAATATTCTAAGTTAAGTGCAAGACAAGAATTTGGTCAAAAAATGACTAAGGACCAAGGTCATAAGTTGGACAAAATACTTTGTTATAAAATCAAATTGAATAAGTTGTAAGGCTGCTCCAAGTCTTCACATGCTTCTCGAAGTCTTCAACTCCCTTGTAGCTTTATTCATCTTCAAATAGCACTCTAAGTATTTAGTCATGATGTGCATAAATACTTAGAGAAAATACTAAGTCTATTCTTCAAGGTGATCAACAATTATTAACAACCCTTCGTAAATCGGATATTCACTATAGTGAGAGAGACAAACACCCGGCCAGCCACTTATGATTGTGGAACAGGTCTCATGTACACGGACATGTAAGGTTAGTCTCCGGGCCGCTTCATCTCACTATGCCGCTAGGATCCAACATACTTCAAGGTGGTAATATCATGATCAAAAAGGGGTTTATGTCCAAGGTGGAAGACAAAATTAGGAAAGAGGGAAAAGATAGAAAGAAGGATGTAGTTGGTCTTCCAGGAATCTTCTCCTTACTTCCTTGTAGCTTTCTCCTTGATGTGATGACTTCATTGCAATTTGTAGAGTTGATGGTTCTGAAGACTTGAAGGTGTTGACAGCATCCAGGTTGCTCTTGAATATAACTTAGTCGTCATGAGGTCTAAGAGAAGAAGGGAGAAAAGAGAGAAAGGAAGCAAGACTTAGAAAATGTAGCTCGTTGGTCTTCATGAATTTCTTCTAAATGCTTCTACTCCTTGGAGATGCTTCTGAAGTCTTGTATTCTTGGCTAAGTCCTTCATTGGCCTTCTAGCTCCATGTTGAGAATCCCAGGTATGTCTAAGTGCATGACACTTTTACCAAAACACAATGTAGAAAATAAATCTAACTTATAGAAGAATGAGGGAGAAGTTTCTTATGAGGAGTATAACTATAAACTAAAATTTGTTATGCATGCAATGCACTTTTTAATCACAAGGAACAACATACTAACTTTTATGTTTTTTTATAAAGTATGCATGAAGCCATAAATGCAATGTAATTAATTTCTATTATAGCAAAATATAATAAAAGGGGTAAATACAAGATTAAAGTTTTCTGTGATTTAATTTTTATAACAAAATTTTATAAACAGTGCTAATGGACAGGGGGCGTTTTAAACAAATTTTTAGCAATTGGATTTACTCAAAAATAAAGTTTCTATCAGAAGTTATGTCAAAAATATTCAAACTATTCAAATTAAACCTATAATTGTTAAATCGTCAAAATAATGCTCAAAAATTATTTTCTAACAGAGGCATCATATTAAACATATTATTAGGTTTCTGAAACAATTTTATTTACAAATTTTGGACATATGGATTTAAATCTAAGTCAAATTTACTCAAACTCTTAATTTGAAATTTGAATCTTTTTAAACTAGTCAAATCTGAATTCTAACAGCACTACAATATTCTACAAGTCAAGGGCTTTCCAAAAATATAAAATTTGTCAAATTTGGATATGTGGTTAAAAAGTTATGAAGGTTTGAATTATAGGGACTATTCTGCAAAACAACCAATTAAAAAGAAAAAGGAAGAATTCGCAGAATTTCCTGAGCCACGTGGCTAGCGGTGATTGGCTAAGCTAGGCTCGGCTGCGGCTTGGCTTAGACTGAGCCGAAACTCGGCTCGGCTCGGCTCCGTTGGATCTGGATCGTCAGATCCAGATCTGGCGGTTCAGATCTGATCTTACCGGTTTGAAATAACGGATCTAATCGTGGGCGTCGAAATTAGATCGGAGGGCTTACATAGCTTTGACCAGAACGTGGCGGCGCCGGTGGCCGGAGACGACGAAGGCGGCGGCGCTGCGCCTCGGGCGTGGACGAATCCCACGCTCCGGTGGTCGCCTATGTGAGCACTACTCGAATTGAGATGTATTGCTATGGATCATAGTACTGGACATATGATTCGAGTTACAAAAATGAGCCAGATCTGGCAATTCAACTACTTCTCCCGTCTCTCTCCTAACTCTCAGGCCGAAGCCAATTCCTCCGAAGCCCCCTTCCTTCTTCTCCCTTCTTTCCTTAAGTACTGGCATGCACCTCAACGGGTCCACTCTCCACCAGCTAGCCGGGCTGGTACACGCCTTGTTCGCTTGGGCCGAAGTCCTGGGCCGTCGTCGGTCTCTCGGTGCGTAGTGTTGCTGACAATCCCCCCATCTTCAGATACGGCTTGCCCCCAAGCCGGTGCCCTTGGGAAATTTTGCTGAATCACATCAGTATCCTCCCAGGTAGCCAGGTCCTCGCTAAGACCACTCCACTGCACCAAAACTTGAGGCACAGTGCGGTTGTTGCGTTCGACAAGTCGTCGCTGCAAGAAACACAGAGGAATTTGTATACGAGCCAGGGGGGACGGTAACTGGGACTGCACCTGTACATCCTGTTTAAGACGCTGCTTGAGCAAGGACACATGGAACACTGGATGAACTCGACAGCCTTCAGGCAAGGCTAACTTGTACGCCACTGCACCAACTCGAGCCACGATGTCAAATGGCCCAAAATATTTGAAGGCTAGCTTGTGATTGGCACGAGGAGCAATAGAAGCTTGGATATAGGGTTGCATTTTGAGGAATACCTTATCACCGACATCAAACTGTCGCTCTGTACGGTGCTTGTCGGCCTGAACTTTCATACGCTGCTGGGCACGCAAAGAATGCTGACGGACTGAATCCAGAATCAGTTGTCGTTCTTCCATCCACTGACAAAGATCAGCATTAACAATTGTATCGATTGGAGCGATGCCAAAGTATCGAGGGCTATGACCATACACCAGCTCAAATGGTGACTTGCCCAACGTAGAGTGCCAATTTGAATTATACCATAGCTCACACAAGGCCAGCCACTGCGACCATCTGTTTGGTTGTGCACTCACAAAACAGCGAAGATAACACTCAACTTGCTGGTTGACTCGCTCAGTCTGACCGTCTGTTTGCGGGTGTTGACCTGAACTCATACATAACTTGATGTCAGTCAGCCTTGCCAATTCCTGCTAGAATTTACTCGTAAAAAATGGGGTCACGATCAGATACCAAGGACTGGGGAAATCCATGCAAGCGATACACTCTGTCAACAAAAGCATCAGCCACACTGCGAGCTGAAAATGGGTGTTTGAGGGGTATGAAATGTCCATACTTAGTCAACTTGTCAATGACGACCAGAATGCAATTGAAGTGACCAGAAGTCGGCAAGCCCTCGATGAAATCCATCGTCATCATCTCCCAAGGTAATGATGGTACTGGCAGTGGTTGTAAAAGTCCCGGGTAAGGCACTCGCTCAGGTTTAGCTAACTGACAAGTGTCACACTGACTCAACAGGGTCTTAGTCATTGTTTTCATCCCTTTCCAACGAAAAACCTGCTTCAAACGACGATAAGTGACAGGGAACCTTGAATGGCCTCCGGCAGAACTAGCATGGAAAGCGAGAATCAATTTAGTCTGCAATGGTTGATCATTTCCCACCCAAATGCAGCCTTGCTTGCGAAGAATACCATTGTTCAGGGTGAAATTACTGTCAGCCGTAGGGTCAATGGATAACTTCTGAATTAATTCGACAGCCACCGAGTCCCCCACATAACTGTCCATAATTTCCCTCGCCCATGTTGGTTGAGCTGTGGATAACACCAGTAAGTCAGAAGAATCATGTGGCCGCCGAGACAAAGCATCAGCTGCCCTATTATCCACCCCTTTTTTGTACACAATGCGGTACTCCAAACCCATCATTTTTGTTAGCGCTTTTTGCTGCCAATCAGTATGCAAACGCGGTTCCATTAAATTGGACAAGGCACGCTGATCAGTGTATATCACAAATTGTTGCAACTTCAAGTATGATCTCCATTGTTCCACAGCCAGGAGAATAGCTAAGAACTCCTTCTCATAAACTGACAGAGTGCGGTTCCTAGGGCCCAAGGCACGGCTGACAAAAGCTAGTGGGTGTCCATCTTGCATGAGGACAGCGCCAACTCCAATGTCGCAAGCGTCTGTCTCCAAAACGAAAGGCTTCTGGAAGTTGGGTAAGGCCAGAACTGGGGCAGAACACAATGCTGTCTTCAGAGTTTGGAATGCCTGTTCTTCATTAACTGTCCACACAAATAGAGTCCCCTTGCGTAACAGATTAGTCAGTGGCTTGCAAATCATCGCATAATGACGAATAAACTTTCGATAATATCCAGCTAAACCCAATATACTGCGCAGTTCCTTGACATTGGCAGGAGAAGGCCAGGACCTGATCGTATCAATCTTGGAACTGTCTGTCGCCACACCTTCGCTGCTAATTATATGACCCAAGTAACTGAGCTTTTGTTGAGCAAATTCACATTTCGACTTCTTCACAAACCATTTATGTTGCTGAAGAACTGCGAGCACCTGTTGCAGATGCTGGAGATGGAGCTCAAATGTCTGGCTGTATATAAGGATGTCGTCAAAGAACACCAGTACAAACTTACGCAAGAATGGTGCTAATGTGCTATTCATAGCCTTCTGAAACGTGGCCGGAGCACCCGTCAGTCCAAACGCCATAACCTTGAATTCAAAGTGGCCATTATGAGTTTGAAAAGCTGTTTTAAACTCTTCTCCTGGGGCTAATCTGATTTGGTGATAACCAGCCCGAAGATCCAACTTAGAAAACCACTTGGCACCGCCCAATTCGTCAAGGAGCTCGTCAATAACTGGTAGTGGATACTTTCCCTTAAGTGTCAGAGCATTTAAATGTCTGTAATCAATCACAAGCCTCCAAGTTTTATCACTTTTACGCACCAACAACACTGGTGAACTGAATGGGCTATTACTGTGCTGAATCACCCCATTGTCGAGCATTTCTTGCACTTGTTGTTCGATCTCAGATTTCAACTCAGGAGCAAAGCGATATGGTCGCATAGAGAATGGCTGGGCTCCTTGCACAAGGGGAATAGAATGATCATACTGCCTAGTTGGCGGCATACCTTGAGGAGTATGAAACACAGGGGCAAATTTATCCAATAAAATTGCAATTTCTGGTTCTGCACCTTCAGCCACAGTTGCTTCGTCAGTCAGTGCACTGATCTCAACCACTGTATAAGAGAATTCAGAAGGTGCCGAGCCTTGCAAACAGACCAAGTCGCCCCCATACTGAAATGAAATCCATTGTTGCTTCCAATCGACTTGCATTGGGCTGTGCTGGGACAGCCAATCGAGACCAATAATTCCATCATAGCATCCTAATTCCAGAATGCGAAAACGTGATTGAAACTCATGTCCTGCCACTGACCATTTACAGTCAGGTAAATGAGAATTACTGACCAATGTAGCACCATCTGCTATTTTCACCCTTACGCTAGGCATATCAACAATACCCTGCAACTGCGGCACCAAACGAGCATCCAGGAAAGAATGTGTACTGCCCGAGTCAATTAGAAATTGCAACTGCAGCCCTTGTAATGAAACTGACAACTGGAAGGATTTCGTTGCTTTCTTCTTGCCCAAAGCTTCATCAGACAGCGACAGTAACTGATTCACAACAGCTTCTGGCTCACTGCCATTGTCAAGCTCAATCTCCAACTGGAAGAAGTCCACCATTTCCTGCACCACATGCAGAGGCACTGCTTGCTTACAGACATGGTCTCGACCCCATCGATCTCCACAAGTAAAACACAAGCCCTTGGCACGACGATATGCACGCTAGGCTGACCACTTATCTTCCATTGATTGTGAATTAGAACGTGGTACTTCTGGAATACGACGATCCTCGGTCGCCTTTAACACAGGAGGTCTTGGAGCCTGGTTTGGTGGTGGTGGCAAAGGGTAAGCCGGCCGGCGCTGAACCTGTTGCTGCGCCTGAGGTACACTGTCCATCACAGCTTCATGAATTAGTGCTAAATCATAAGCTGCATCGAGATCCATAGGTTGCTGCAACGCCACATGAACACGTACAGCTGGCTTGAGCCCATCGACAAATCGAGTCACATAATGCACTGGATCAGGCATAACCTCATATGCAGACAACTGATCGTACAACGATGCAAACTGCTCTACATACTCTGCCACCGAACCTTGCTGAGAAATCTGAAACATACGTCGTACCAGGAGTTGATGTTGATTGCGACCAAACCTTCCCTGCAGCAATTGACAGAAATTTTCCCAACTGGCATCAGGAACCTTGCGCTGAACTGCTTCAAGCCAACGGGCTGCTGCTCCATCAAACAGCGCCGATGCGTAAGGAATCCACCGCGGACGAGGAGTGCCCCATAACTTGAAATAATTCTCGCATCTGGTCTGCCATAAACGGGGGATGGTTCCATCAAATCGAGGGAGCTCGATATGTGGGCCAGCACCAGGGGAGTCAGCAGTATCATGAACGAAATTATCAGCGGAACGCAAGGATTGGATGAGGGTTTGCTCGGATCGTGTACCTCTCGCCGGAGGGGGAACATATAGAGGATGTTCCCGCCCCCGGGTATCATGTGAACAGCGGTGCCCTTCGGGGCCGAACAAGCCACTGGCCGGAGTCGAGGAAGACGGATCCACGACCGGCTGCTTGTCCTTGGGGTCCAAGGTCGCGGTACGCTCCAGAGAAGAACGAATCTCCTCCAGATCGACACCAATTGTCGTCTGGACCTCCTGGAGCCGTCCGGTGATGTCGCTGAGGATGGTGCGGGTTGTCTTCTCGATGGCGACGTCCTGGTCCTTGAAGCGCTTGTCGAGGTTCTCCGCGAGATCGGCCTTGAGGAACTCGTACAAGGTCCGCGTCTCGGGCGCCATGGCCTCCATGATTCGCTTCCGACGGAGCTCCGCTAATCTCGTGTTGTGGTGGTGGATGGGAAAAACGCGATCCATGATCGTGGGCTCTGATACCAGATTGTGAGCACTACTCGAATTGAGATGTATTGCTATGGATCATAGTACTGGACATATGATTCGAGTTACAAGAATGAGCCAGATCTGGCAATTCAACTACTCCTCCCGTCTCTCTCCTAACTCTCAGGCCGAAGCCAATTCCTCCGAAGCCCCCTTCCTTCTTCTCCCTTCTTTCCTTAAGTACTGGCATGCACCTCAACGGGTCCAATCTCCACCAGCTAGCCGGGCTGGTACACGCCTTGTTCGCTTGGGCCGAAGTCCTGGGCCGTCGTCAGTCTCTCGGTGCGTAGTGTTGCTGACAGCCTAGGCTCGGGGAGGCGACGTAGAGCTGCGGCGCGACGCGGCGAGCTTGATGGAGGCGGTGGCGTCGTCGCGTTCGTCCTGGAGAGGGAGTGCTGCTCGGTCGAAGCCGCGGCGGCTCCGGCCACCTTCGGGTGTGCATGAACTCTTCGCTGCGGTTGCGGGAAAAATCGGGGAAAATGTCAAGGGGACGCGCAAGATAACAGAGAGGTAGAGGGGAGGGTTTTCGGGCAAGGGGGTTTCCATTTCCTCGCCGGATTTTGAAGAATTGCGGCGGCTGCGGTGGAGAGCTCCGGCGAGCTATTGGGACGGCCTGGCGGCGTGGTTTTCTCGGGAACGAGAGGGCAAACGGAGAGGGGATCAAGGGTTACTTATAGGACAGAGAGGCGCCTTGAATTGGGCAGGGAAACACGCGAATTGATGGAAATAATATCACCGGCGGTTTCGAGCGTGAATTTCGGCCGGAGGTTGAAGAAGAAGGTCGCCTGACAGGTGGGCCCCACCTGTCAGTGAGAGAGAGAGAGGCCGCGGGCTGGAGTGGGCCGCTGGGCTGCTATGCGCTGCACACGCGCGAGGCAAAGGGTTGGGCTTCAGCCCAACTGGCTCGGCTGATGTTTTCCTCTTCTTTTATTCTATTCTTTTTATGTTTTCTGTTTTTATTTATAACTTTTGATTTAAAAGTTCAAAACAATTCAAATTAGTTTCTAGATATTTGTAAAATCAATATCTATCATTTAAAACACTTATGGGCATGTTTTGAACACTTTTTTTTTACAACCATAATTTTGAAATATTGGTTAAATACAAATTTGACACTTTATGTCAAATTTGAAAACATGCCTTGAATAAATTTATTTACGGCTAAATAAAAAATACAACATTTTTAATAGTTTGAAATTAAGTTATTTAAACTCATTTTCTAATATTAAATTCATTTTTGGCTTTAGTATAATATTAAATAACATAACACAAGTATTTGAAAATGAAATAGAAATATAATGGACTCATTTTCAAAACAATAATACTTTTATGCAAAGTTATGTTTGAAAATGATATGCATTATTTGAAACTCTCTAAAATACATTTGGAAAACACTTCGTTATTTATGTTGACTTTATTCATGAAACCCATTTTACAAATTAGGCATACTTTTTAAATAACTTTAAGGCACTTTGCAAATATGGTTTTTGAGTTTAATAAATAGTCAAAGGTTAAATATTCAAAATCAACTAATGAAACATTTTATAAGATGAAGGTGTATTTGAATAATTTTAAATCATCTTGCCAAATATATTTGGTTTCTTTTATAAATTTAGTAATTTATTTTAATAAAAACGAAAGTTTCAAATTTTAGTGATTTTCAAACATTCCAAAATATTGGGATGTTACACTTAAATATGTCGAAAAAATCTGAAAACATTCACGCTTAAAGAGGATGAAAAGTTGCAGCTATAGTTCAAATTTCAGCTCATTCGGAGTTACAGAATAGGAATTAAAAATCATACCGTGCACAGATTCGTGCTGGAATAAAATCTCCGAATGGAAAAAGCAACTTTCAAAACCCAAATGGGTAAAACTTGGCACTTTATTAAAAACTCCAGAACCTTAACTAAAAACAATGTCTCTTGGTACAGCAAGAGGACTCAAAGAAAATCTCAAGTAAAAACAACCGGGTTGCCTCCCGTAAAGCGCTTTCTTTATAGCCATATAGCTAGGCTTCTTACTTGATATTTATAGTGGACGAAACTCGTGAGGGAGCTTGAACCTTGATGTGTCCCTCTTCCTTGGAAAGTGCTCCATGCACTTCTTGTGTGGGAACTGAAACTTCACGTTCCCATCCTTTGAATCTATTATAGCACCTGTAGTACGAAGAAAAGGTCTTCCCAAAATGAAGGACTAGAGGTTTTATCCCCCATGTCCATTATTACAAAGTCAACAGGCACAAAAGTCAAAAGTAATGCAAAACTAAAACAAAATGCAAAACTAAAAATAACAAAAGTAATGAAAACCGAAATAACAAAAGTAAAACAAAATGCAAACTAAAAATAAAACAACAAACCGAAATATAAAAATGACAAAAACAAAACAAAATATAATGCTTTGAAGGTAAAAAGATGGGTAAGATGATTCTCACAGAGGTGCAACCTCCCCAAGCTTAGGTGTTCGCACATGTTGGTGATGTTGACTTTGTTTGTGAGGTATCCTTTCCACTTGTCCAGCAACTCCACAAGAAAATATCTTGCACAGTTGATGAAGACTTGTGGGACAACTCTTTACTTGCTCACTTCCCCGGCAGCGGCGCTAGAAAATATCTTGATCCCCAGGAAGCTTAACGTTGATGATGATGAGATCACCTGCGTCAAGAAAAGAATATGAGTTAGGTTGAGACTCCAAGTGCAGAGTGCATAGTAAGGGAAAAGACCAATTTTCCCCACGAGGGTGACTCGAGGGTTTAATATCGAACTCTCGGGGAAATGAACCAAAAGCTGTTGTCTCCTTATCCTTCTTTATGTAACCTACAAAACAAAGTAGATTGTTTTGTGCCCTCAACCTCACCAAGTGGTTGTCAAGCACAAGGTGTAAGAAAAAGATATGTAAATAACAAATGCAAAACTGAAATAACAATGCAATGGTAGTAAATAAATAAACAAGGATGGTATAAATGATATGAGATGATGTTTTTGTGGTTTGTATGGGGTTTGCAAAATATAAAAGTATTTTTGTATTTTCGGATTTAATAATAGCAGAAAATGTAAAGTTAAATAAAAGTGTTGGAAAGGTGTTTCTTATGATTAAAAATGGACTGGGGTTCATGGTTTCACAAATGCACTCTCTCTTTTATATAGTGGTACATAATGGAACATAGGAATTGACATATGAGATTGCAACAAGACAAGTTATTAATAATATGGGCATCACATCCTAACATAGAGATCTTTTGGTTATTAATCTCTCTTATACTCCATCAAGATGCGAACTAAATCATAACACCTCAGTAATTAAGATAAACAGAGTATAGCTTTAAGTTCAATGACATTAAGTTTAAATAAGAACATGCTAGATCTAGTCATGGTGATAGTGGCAATGTCACCCACATACCCCCGGTAGCATGGTATTTCCTTTATCCCTAGTGAGGCAACAAAGTAAGGTAAAAACCCAAGTGGATCACGGTATTGCTGTCAACTTACCACAAAACCACCCCCCGTTACTCCAATTAATGCACACGTTCCCCCTCACACGCTCTCATAAACATGTTGGATCAAAACACATAGACAAGAACGGGGTACATAATATGCATCTACTTTCATAACAAAGACATAATATTGGCAATAATCATAACATATATCAACTTAAGAGATCCACCACAAAGGTATTACATATATGACCATAATCATGTTCAGCAGCTCATATGGCACTAATTAGTGAAGCTCAAGAGAGAGGAGAGATACATAAGTTACTTCCACAAACCCATAGTCCAGGGGTGGAGTACTCCCTCTTCATCATGGAGACGGTGGAGAAGTCGTTGGAGAAGGTGGAGACCACACCGGCAGCGCCCCGCCGGAGTTTCTTCCTCCAATCTGCAGCTCCAGGTCTCTATTTCGTGGTTTCTGTGCTTCTGCGGCGCTCTTCTCCGAAAGGGTTCGGGGGGGCTATTTTTATAGTCGTTTTTAGGTCAAGACGAAGCCAGTGAGACGATGATCGACGGCATCGGAGGCTCGAGGGCTGAGATGAGGGGCCCCACGCGGCCAAGGAATCTGTCCGCGTGGGCCCACCTCTTTTGGCCCTCGGCCTTCCATTTTTGCTCTTCCTTCGCTCCTAAGCCTTGTTCCTTCCAAAAAATGATCTTCGTGGAATATTAGGTCATTTGGACGTCGTTTGGGTCCCTGAAACATCAAAATATACAAAAAGGGGTTTTCTGACAGCACAGTGTTAGTTCCAAATAAATAGGGAAAAGGTGAAATATCCCCCAAAACATTACAAAACATTGATATAACCGTTATATGATGCAAATATGGATGAAATATGAGAAATATAATGCAAAGTACATGTATGCATTTTACATGCATCAATTAGCTACCCATGTCTACCTTCTAATGAGAGTTAGTCCTCATCTCTTAAACTATTTGATTGTCTCCCATGCCTACCTAAGGAGGAAGAATGCCATATTGTTGAATGCCATGATTCTATTCAAATATCCCCTTTTGATAAATTTGAAATAAGCATGCTCCTTGACTCATATAATAGAAAAATAACAGAAATAAAACAATGGCTCACTAATGTTATATGTGATAATGCTTTAGATGATGGTCCTATGCTTATTGATAATCCTCTATGTTTAGAAGTTATTACTTATTTATGTGAGGATAAAAATGATATAATTGTTGCTTGTGATAGTACTCTTACTCATGAGAGTCGTACTTTGCTAATTACACCAAGGAGGAGAAATTTGCTTATGTTGAGAAATACTTATGTGGTTTGCAATTGTCTCTAGTTCCAAATCTTTGTTGCAACCATGATCTTAAACTTGATATTGATCTTAATAACTATTTCGAAAGAGGAAAGCATGCTAATGAATTCCAAAATAAATTTAATGATCCTCTTTATGTGCCTATATTATCTAAGTTGAATGATTCTTGTGGTTATATGGTTGAATTTATTTCTACTACTTGCAACTATTATGAGAGAGGAGAAAATGGTTGTAGAAGTTTTCATGGTACTAAAACACCTCTCTATATGCTGAAAGTTTTGCAGTTACTCTTGTTTTACCTTCCTATGCTTGTCACTTTGTTCTTTGTGAATAAATTTGTGTACAAGATTCCTATGCATAGGAAGTGGGTTAGACTTAAATGTGTTTGATATTTGCCTCTTGATGCTATATTTTGTTTTTCAACTCTTATTCTTATGAGAGCATCATTAAAATCTGCTAGCCTAGCTAAAAGGCATTAAAGAAAGCGCTTTTAGGAGGCAACCCATTACCTTTTATTTTCAGTTTGTGTCAAGGAGCATGCTTAACTCTGTAACAACTTCTTTGTATCTTTATTTTATTGCATAGTTGTGTCAAGTAAAACCTCTTGTAGGAAGTTGATGCTAGATTTGGATTTCTGCGCAGAAACAGTTTTCTGCTGTCCACCGTTTAATTCGTAAGAATTCACAGACAAATCAAAATGGCCTGAGATTTTTCGAGCGTGATCCTCAGATGTGTACGCAACTTTCATTAGTTTTAAGTTTTCTGATCTGAGCAAGTCAAGTGCCTCGAATTTTTTTTTCTTTATGGACTGTTCTGTTTTTGACAGATTCTGCCATTTATTTTGCAATGCCTCTTTTGCTGTTTTTGAATGGATCTTTTTGTTCCATAAAGTATCAGTGGCTGTAGCTAATGTCCAGTAGCATTGGTAATGATTGTGTCCATGCAGAATATGAGAATTTTTGATTATGCACTAACCCTCTAATAAAGTTTACTTTGAGTTTGGTGTGGAGGAAGATTTTAAGGATCAAGAGAGAGGATGATATGATGTGATCAAGAAGATGAAAGAGCCTAAGCTTGGGGATGCCCCCGTGGCTCACCCAACCATATTTCAAACAAGACTCAAGCGTCTAAGCTTGGGGATGCCCAAGGCATCCCCTTCTTCATCAACAAACTATCAGGTCATCTCTAGTGGAACTATATTTTAATTCCTTCACATCTTATGTGTTTTACTTGAAGCGTTAGTTTGCTTTTATTTTTTCTTTTTTATTTTAATTTTCTGAATAAATTGGATCCTAGCATACTTTTATGTTTATAGCGAAAGCTGAAAGCTTCAACAGTTATCTTTTATGTTTATGGCGAAAGTTGAAAGCCGCAACACTTATTGTTTTATGTTTATGGCGAAAGCTGAAAGCCGCAGCGGTTAGGAAATACTCTCTTGTTTCATTGTTAATTACTTGGAGAGTTTATGTTTAAATAAGTTTATTGGTGTTTGGTTGGAAACAGAAAATGCTAAATGTGGTAGATGGTATAATGAAAAGATATACATGCTCTTATGGATTGTTATCTTGTATGTTGTGGTGCTTGGCAATTGTTTTGAGCTCTCAAGTTGATCATGTTTAAGCTTTTACCTCATGTAGTTAAAACCCATTAGTGAAGAACTACCCTAAAACTTGTTGAAATTTGGTTTGCATGTTTGGTATCTCTAAGGTCTAGATATTTTCTATTAAAGGTTTTTGAACAACAAGGAAGACAATGTAGAGTTTTATAATGCTTGCAATATGTTTTTATATACGTCTTGTTGTCATAATTTATACTTGTGTTTGCTTCAAATAACCTTGCTAGCCAAAGCCTTGTACTGACAGGGCATGCTTATCGTGCATCCAAAACCTTGAGCCAAAACCCATGCCATTTGTATCCACCAACCACCATACCTACCTACTACATGGTATTTCCTGCCATTCCAAGCAAGTACTTCGTGTGCTACCTTTTATTCAAAACTTATTATCCCTTATTTGTGTCAATGTTTATTAGCTCATGAGGAAGTATGTGGTGTTACGGATATCAACCTTGTCATTTGCTTTTAGACAAACTTTCACCAACTGGACTAGTGGCATATACACCGCTTATCCATTAACTTTGCAAAAAGAGCTGGCAACTGGGGTGCCCAGTCCCAATTAATTACAACTTTAACCGCTGCATTCTCTTCACATTTTTGCCCTAATCTGATCAGCTAAGCAATGATACTAGTTTTTAACTACATGTGTAAACAAAAGAGATAAGAGGGATGATCTGCCCTTGGGTAGAAATAACGTCCTTCAATGGGAGCCGCTCTTAAAAAGTCTGGTTGACAAGGGGGGTTGAGTGCCCATTACCATTCGTTGACAACGACAAACACCACTCAAAAACTTACTTTTATGCTCTCTATATGATTTCAAAAACCTATAAAAATTAAAAAGCTCTAGCACATGCTTGTATCCCTGGTTCCCTCTGCGAAAGGCCTATCTTTTACATTATGTTGAGTCAGTTTACCCACTTTTTTCTATCCCCGAAGCAAACACTTGTGTCAACTGTGTGCAACAATTCTTATATGCTTACTTATTGCACTTGTTATATTTCTTTGTGTTGACAACTATCTATATGATATACATGTTCAAAAGTTGAAAGCCAATGTTGAAACTTATATCTTCCTTTGTGTTGCTTCAATGCTCTTTTACTTAGAAACTATTGCTTTATGAGTAAACTCTTATGCAAATCTTTTTGATGCTTGTTTGAAAGTACTATCCATGAAAAGTCTTTACTTATATGATGTAGTTGTTTACTCCTTGTCTATTTGTTAGCAAACTATAGATCATTGCCTTGAGTCACTTCATTCATAACATGAGCCTTACAATATTATATGATCAAGATTGTGTGAAAGCATGTCACTTCAGAAATTATTTGTTGTTATCGTTTTACCTACTCGGGACGAGTAGAACTAAGCTTGGGGATGCTTGATGCGTCTCAAACGTATCTATAATTTATTATGTTCCATGCTTATATTATACCCATTGCTACCTGTTTTATATACACTTTATATGGTTTTTATGCATTTTCTGGGACTAACCAATTAACAAGATGCCAAAGTGCCAGTTCCGTGTTTTCTGTTGTTTTTGGTTTCAGAAAAGTTGTTAAGGAAATATTCTCGGAATTGGACGAAACAAAAGCCAAAACTCCTATTTTTCTCGGAAGGATCCAGAAGACCAAAGAGCTAACGAAGAGGGGCAACAGGGCGCCCACACCTGGTGGAGGCGCGGCTCCCCCTTCTGCAGCGCCACCACGTGGAGTGGGGCCCACGACCCTCCACCGACGTTGCCCTTTCGCCTATTTAATCCCCCCGACGAGAAAACCCTAAGTACCCGATCAGAAATCCACGAAAAGTTCCAGAGCCGCCGCCGTCGACAACCCTAGTTCGGGAGGGTTCAGAACATCTTCCCGGCACCCTGCCGGAGAGGGGAATCATCACCGGAGGGCTCTACATCACCATGCCCGTCTCCGGACTGATGCGTGAGTAGTTCATCCTTGGACTACGGATCCATAGCAGTAGCTAGATGGTTGTCTTCTCCTTATGTGCTACCATGTTTAGATCTTGTGAGCTGCGTATCATGATCAAGATCATCTTTATGTAATGCTACATGTTGTGTTTGCTGGGATCCGATGAATATTGAGTACTATGTCATTTGCTTCATAATATATTATGTGTGTGTTATTTATGATCTTGCATGCTCTCCGTTGCTAGTAGATGCTCTGACCAAGTAGATGCTTGTGACTCCAAGAGGGAGTATTATGCTCGATAGTGGGTTCATGTCTTCATTTAATCTGGGGGAGTGACAACAACCTCTAAGATTGTGAATGTACTGTTGCTACTAGGGATAAAACAATAGTGCTTTGTCTAAGGATAATTGTATTACTTACATTACACACTTTGCCTAATGCAATAATCTGTTGCTTGCAACTTAATACTGAAAGGGGTGCGGACGCTAACCGGAAGGTGGATTATTAGTCATAGATGCGGTTGGAACGGTCTATGTATATTGTTGTAATGCCCAAATGAATCTCATACTAGACATCATGACTATAGTATATGCATCATTATGCAGTTCTTATTTTGTCAATTGCCTAGCTGTAATTTGTTTACCCGCATGTATGCTATTATTTATTTATGGAGAGACACCACTAGTGAACTATGGACCCCGGTCCTATTCTTTACATTGATAATACAACCTACTTCAAACTGTTAATTTCATTCTCTGCAAACAAACATCATTTTTCACACCATACGTTTAACCCATTGTTTACAGCAAGCCGGTGAGATTGACAACCTCACTGTTTCGTTGGGGCAAAGTAGTTTGATTGTGTTGTGTGCAGGTTCCACGTTCGTTGTTGACACCGGTAGTGCGCCCTGCCAAAGTCATCTTCAACAACCTTCAGAAGAGCATTCAACTCCTACTGGTTTCATAACTGAGGGAAATTTGCTGCTGCACTACTTCACACCTTCCTCTTGGGGTTTCCCAACAACACCACCGCATCCATCTTCCTCATCAACTTTGCGGTCGTGTAGTGCATCAGCGCCTGGTCGTCCTTCTGCTGCTTGGTGGGGCCCGCCATGTTGAGGTACATGCGAGCCCCTGAGTCTGGTTGACCGCGTCGTGCAGCACGTTGCGATTTGTGCGGGCCTCGGACACAGTCGTGCATCCAACGGTCGGGTCGCGCTGAAGTCGGCACGACTCCTCGAACCCCGCACCCGTCGGAGTAATGGGTCCACGACGTGACGCGTGGGATTCCCTTTTAGCCATCCGCTGGAGGCTCGGCTGCCGTCACCGACTCATTCCTCCCGAAATCCTTTGCTCTGCAACTTCTGCTCCATCCCCTGCCCTTGTGCTGCCGCCGCAGATCCGATGGTTCGCACCAAGAAAGCCGGGCAGAAGAAGCCGAAGGGCGCTACCGAAATCATCCGGCCGGCCTCCCCCAGATCCGTGAGGCGGCAACGAAGGGCCGAGCACAACGCCGCTCAGGCCGATCTCCGCCGGAGACAAGCCCTGCTCGAGAGCAAGTACGCCGGTGACGCAGACAATATGCGGATCGCCGTGCACATTGGAGTCGTGGCATCCGAGGCGGTGGGAGACATCCCCGCCCGAGTGGCGACGATTGTCCTCTCCCCTTCCGATGTGCGGAAGTCTAATCAGATCCCCATTTTTGACATCTTCATGTTGATGCGGGTCGTCCCACCTTTCTCTGACTTCCTCCTGGAGGTCTTGAAGTCCTACAACCTGAAGCTCCTGCACCTGTCGCCGGGAGCCATCCTGGACCTCGCGGTCTTCGCCCATTTCTGCGAAGCGTTCGTGGGAGTGATGTCGTCCGTCGCTTTGTTCCGTCATTTCTTCTATCCCCGCGTCGGGAATAACAGGTGGCTGGGAGGCGGCGTCACGTTCTGCTTCCGCACGTCGCTCAAGGCATCGTACCCCCGGATGGACATCAAGTCCAAGTGGGAGGAATGGTGGGACCGGTGGTTCTTGGTGCAGATGAGGAGTGTTGCTTACATATGCTATATGGTAATGCTACTAGTGAACTTATGGATGATAATGAGGAGTGTTGCTTAAATATGCTATATGATAATGCTTTAGATGATGGTCCTATGCTTATTGATAATCCTCCATGTTTAGTTTTTACTACTTTATGTGAGGATAAAAATGATATACTTGCTGCTTGTGACAATACTCTCACTCATGAGAGTCCTACTTTATCTTTGTACTCTCCTATTAACACCATGGAGGAGAAGTTTTTATATGTTGAAAAGTACTTGTGTGGGTTGGAATTATCTTGCACTAATAACCATTCCACCCACAACCACCACGTTTATAGTGCTTCTTGCAATTATTATGAGAGTGGAAAACATTATTCTAAACATTTCAATATTATTACGTCACCTCTCTTTAAATTGAAAGTCTTGAAATTATTCTTGTTTTATCTTCCGATGCTACTTGCTTCGTGTTCCAATGATTTATTTTCTAACAAGATCCCAATGCATATGAAGTGGGTTATACTCAAATATGTTTCATATTTTCCCCTTGATGCTCTCTTTTGCATTTCAATTATTATTCCTATGTGAGCATCATTAAAACTATCATGGCTGTCCAGAAAACAGATTCCTGATCTTCACTGCAAAAAATGTTAAAAATCACAGAAAAGGAATTTTGAGCTGATATTCTATGACATAAATATTTAGTTATTATTACACATTTCATTAGTTCAAAGTTTTCTGATTTGAGCAACGTAAGTGCCTCTAAAAATTCACTCTTTACGGGCTGTCCAGTTTTTTCAGATTTTGTCTTTATTTTGCATTGCTCTCATTACTTGTGTTTTGTGTGGTTCTTTTGATCAAGGAGCAATGCACAACCATAGTAACAGTAGCTAATGTTTATAATCAACTCATGATATGTCTTTTCTGTACCTATGTGGATTTAATTTATGGAGACACTAACCCCTCTAATCAAGTTTTATGATGAGTTTTGTGTGAAGAGAATTTTCAAGTAGAAGAGTTGAGGGAGATTAACAAAGATCAAGAGGGACAAACAATCAAGCTTGGGGATGTATCCCCTAGGCTCACCCTACATATATCAAGTAAGTACAAGAATTCAAGCTTGGGGATGCCAAGCCACCTCACTCCAACCATCTTGATACCAAGTAAGTAAGCCTAGCTATATGGCTATAAAGAAAGCGCTTTACGGGAGCCAACCCGGTTATTTTATTTTTGATTTTCTTTGTGTCCTCTTGCTGTAACAAGAGACTTAGTTTTTAGTTTAGTTTCTGGAATTTTCAATAAAGTGCCAAGGTTTACCCATTTTTGCTTGAAAAAGTTGCTTTTTGTATTCGGAGATTTTATTCCATCACGAATCTGTGCACGGTATGATTTTTCATTCCTGTTCTGTAACTCCGAATGAGCTGAAATTTGAACTGTAGTTGCAACTTTTCATCCTCTGTAAGCGTGATTTTTTTCAGATTTTTTCGACATATTTAAGTCGGGTAAAAAAATGTGTTTTGCTGCTGCTGTTTTTCTGGACAGATTCTGTCCTATTTTGTTTTATGCATTCTTTGAAATTTTAAGTTGAATATTTTTTATCCAATTGATTTTATGAGAAGGAATACAACATTATACACTTTCTGGACATGTTTTAAACTTTTGTTTAAGGATTTCATGTCGCAAGCAATTCAATTGTTTTGTGCCTACTAATGTCATCCCACATAAAAGAGATGGGAGAAAATTATGTGTTGATGTTTTTCACAGGGATTAGATGAGATGCACCAAGAGCTATCTAAGGATGGTGAATACCATAAGCTTGGGGATGTCAAGGCACCCACTGGACCAAACACTCTCGGTTTGCACACGTGTATTTTCTGTTTTCTATCAACACATTACTATCGTGTAAACTTGGAGCGTCCTTTTATTGTTTTTATTTTTGTTTTTGTCGGAGAGTGATTCCCACGAACAGGGATATTCACACTCTGAAGAGTAGTTCGAGAAGGGGACTGAACACGTTGGTCTACAACCCTCAACCGGCACGGCGACGGTGCTCGTCGAACCTGAAGAGGGACAGCACGGCAGAGATGGACAGCGGCCCGTACCCAGGTTCACGGCCCTCGGGAGGAGGTAAAACCGCTACTCCTGCTTGTCTGTATTGCACTGCCGAGATTACAGTACAATGAGCTTGCCGAGGGCTCTCGTATGGCAGAGTGGATCTCGAAGTGGGAAGCTAAGGTCTTCTTCCCCCTCGCGCGAGAGCAGCTAAGACTACGCTGCTGTAGGGTGTCCAAGTTCTCAATGGTCGATCCTTTTCTACGATGGTGCTCCCCCTCCTTTTATAGGCACCTCGGGCCTCCTGGCGCACTGCGCGGCGGAAGGGTCCCCACATGGCGACGAAGGAGAGGAGCGGGGTGCACCGCTCCCGGGATGTCCGTGGACCCGGTCCATGGTCGCAAAGCCTGCCCGTGACGCCAGAAAGCCACCGTCCACGCTGGACGGCCAGCCGGTGCTGCAGAGATCGTGGGGGTGCCCACGGTGATGTCGTCCTTGGAGCGTAGCGCCGGCCAACTGCTTTATCACCAAAGAGGAAACCCTCGTAAGCCAGCGCAGGGGACACAGCTTTGTTGACCCCCTTTAATCACGAGAACGGCAACTGCGGCGCCGTCGTCATCGCGCGCAGACGCACGCGTCACTCTGCGGCCGCGGCAGTGGCCATGTGCGCCCTGCAGCGTTTGCTTCGTAGCGAAGTATCTCCACAGGGCCTGGGCGGCCTTGTGGAGGGATCTGCATTGACCCCTCTCTAGAGGAGGGGGCCTTGTAGAGGGGCAGCCTCGGGAGGAGCCTCCTCAGGCCCTCGCTGCCCCCTCCAGCCCTCTCGAGAGGCCTTTCCTCTCGAGGGCCTCTCCAAGCGTTCCGCCTCGTCCTTAGCCGTTTCATCGACTCTGTCGCGTGTGAGGGCTGCGGAGAGTGGGCTCTGCACACCCTGGATCCCACTGGGCCAACAGTAGCCCCCGGGCCCATGACGGGCACGCCGAGGCCCATCGGGTCCAGACGAAGCGTCGTGGGTTCAAAATGTCCGGCCGGCACGTGACACACGTCGCTCGGTGGTGAGTTTGCGGCGACTCGGTTTCTCCGGCAGAACGTGCGTCGTGGGGGGTCCCACCATGACCACCACGACCACGCCTTGGTAACTGCCCAAACGGGGTATAAAGCTGCGCGCCGGTCCGAACAGCAGTCATTACTCCCATTCCGCGCATCCAATCTTCTAGCTCTCGGCCTCCTAGCTTTTCCTCTCCGGCGAACTCCTTCCTCTTCCTCGGCACTCCGCTTCTTGCACCTTCCTCGACAATGGGCGGACCGAAGGGCAAGGCGGCGATGGGGATGCTCCCCTCCGATGCGCAGGGCGAAGAGGCGCTTGGCCCCGCTCTGATCGGGGAGCCCGTCAATGCGACGGCGCTGGACAAGATCCGGCACCTGGTCGCCGGGAAGACCAACGAACACGGCGCCAGCGCCATCCGGGCCGCCAAGCTCGGCCGACTCCCGGCGGGGTTCTTTCCCATTTTCCTCCACACCGTCTACGCCGGGCTGGTTCCTCCGTACTCGCCCTTCCTGGAGGCAGTTCTGGAGTTCTACCAGATCCATCTTCTCCACCTTCACCCCAACTCCATCCTGATTCTCTCCATCTTCGCCTACTTGTGCGAAGCCTACTTGGGGGTGCAGCCCTCGGTGGCCCTCTTCAGGAGCTTCTACAAGCTCCGGAACTCCGCGAAGCTCGAGCGGACGGGATGCGTGTCCTTCCGCATCGTGGACGGCATGGGGGACGTCTACATCCCCATGTCGTGGAGCGGCGAGAAGCCCATCACGGCGGTGGTGAAGAAGGTGGACGACTTCAGGCAGAAGTGGTTCCTCATCGGCGCCTCGTCACAGAGCTCCTTCCTCGACACCCCAGAGGCGCCGCCCGTGAAGAATACTCACTGGGGCAAGCAGGTCTTCCAGGGCCCACAGATAGGAGACCTCGTGGCGCGCATGAGGATGCTTCGGGAGAACGGCCTTACCGGCCAGATGATCGCGGAGGACTTCGTGCGCCGCCGCATCGCGCCTCTACAGGCGCATAAGAAGCCGATGTGGATGTACTCGGGCCCCTCCGACCCGATGCGACTCCACCCCTGCGACCATCGCCCCGCCGTCGTTGATACCATCATGGGCGGCCTCTTCATCAACCCCGACGTGCCCGTGGCGATCGCTGTGGAGCTGAGGCCTCTTCATCGGCTTAACCTGGCCGCGCGCCTGGCGGTGCTGGATCAGATGCACACGTTCACCCCGCTTGGCCTGGCGGGGAAGGAGGAGGACGAGGGGCCCATGCCCATGGCGAGGGGGCCAGACGTCGCGGAGTCGCCATGCGCATCTGACACTGAGCAGGGCGACGCTGCGGCGGGGGCTATCCCCTCTGCAGGCGGCACGAGCTCGTCAAGAGCCGCGCCCCCTCCTGAGGAGGTCTTCGAGCTCTCGTCCAGCGACGATGAGGACGCCGAGGCGGGGCGACAGGAGTCCCGGACCAAGGCGGCCCACGACAGGCCTGCTGGGGAGCCCCCGAGCGCCCCCCTCAAGAGGAAAGCTGAGACGGCTCCGGAGGGACCTGTAACATCCCAAATTAATATTATGAAATATTATATCCAAAAATGTGGGCCAACAAAAACTTTTATGAACTAATGTGTGTTGATGTCTTATTGTTGCTTGTGATAAGTATTTCTTGTGAATGTGTTGTTTGTTAGCTCTAATTAAAAACTTGAAGAAAAGAAAATAAACAAAACAAAACATTAAAACAATAAAAACAATGTGACAAATGTCACCTTATTTCTCAAAGTGGGAAATTATTTTCTTTCCAAACCAAATTCAGTGGAGTGGCAATATGAACACTCCCACTTTATTCCCACCATTTTTCCCTCTTCAAATATTAATTTCAAAAAAACCTAAATTTAAATTATATTCCTTCTTTATCTAATTCAAATCACAAAATGTGCTATGTTGCACTTGTCCAATAACAAATCAAACAGCACCATAAATCTTGATAAATCTATGTGAAGAAAATTATGAAAATGAAATTCAAAATTTGGAAATTGTTTCTGGTTCAAGCATTTCATCAAACACCTGGTGGTCACCACCTGTTCATCCCAAACCGAACCAAAATCCATGGACGAATTGATCATTCTCGATCAAATTGATGCAAGCCACTGTCCTCACTCGATTTGCCTCACTCCACTCGCCTCACTGCACGCAAGAACGCGAGGAATCGGGCCCGGGAGCGCCGAGGAGCCGCAGGCGACAGCAGCGGCCGCGCGCACGTCGCCGTGGTCGGCACTGTGGCCGCGACGACGCCGCGCCGTGCCGGCCGCGCTGTGCCCTCCCTCGCTCTCCCTCACCTCTCTGTCCCCTCGCAGCGCAGCAAGACCACCCAGCAGCAGCCCGCACGCGCCGAGGCCGCGACGCGCCGCGCACGACGTGCGCCGCCCGGACACGCTCCACGGCCGGCCCCCACGTCGACCTCGCCAGCAGCCTCCACGCCACCCCCCCCCCCCCCTTGCCCATTTGGTTCCCCGAGCACCCCGCAGCCTAGCAGCACCCCGCGCCACCCCTACGGCGAGCCGGCACGCCCTCGGGTGCCCCCTGCGCCGCGTCCACCGTGCGCCGGCGCGCCGCTATAAAAGCCGCCCCGAGCTCCCCATTTGCTCCACACTTCACCACCGCCCCTCTCGCCTGCTCCCCTCCACTCCCTACTCACCGTACGCCGCTAGGAAGGGCAGAGCCGCCGCCGCGAGCTCGCTGCTGCTCGTGGCCGTGCTCGACGGCCCGAGGTAGACGACGACACGGCCACGCCGTGCCGCGGCCTCTCCTCTCTCTCTTCTCCCCTCCCTGGCCCTCTCCGCGACTCCGCACCGCCTCACCCTCACGCGCCCGCCTCTTTCCTGACCAGGGACGCCGTCGATTGCTCGCCGGAGTCCGTGCCGCGCCGCGGAAGGAGGAGCTCGACGCCGTCGCCACCAGGAGCCTCCCCAGCCCGCGCAACCTCGCCCACGAGCTTCCCCGAGCCGCCGCACCCCTCCTGCATCATCGCCGCAGCCTCCCGAGCCTCGAGGTGAGCCATCCATCCACCTCGCCGTCACCGGCGTCGCGAGCGCCGCTCGGATGTGGTCGTCGCCGGCGAGCGCGATCGCGACCGTTGGATCTAAGATCCACGGTAACTTACCGGTTCGCGTTATGAGCCGCTAACGTGCGGGCCCCGCACGTCAGACTTTTATTTATTTTCGCGCGCGCTGTGTCACTGCCCGTAGGCCCCACCTGTCATAAATTTCAACATTATCCACCCAGGGTTTTAATTTTCGAATTTTAGATTTAAATTGAAATCAGTACTGGACCCAATTTAGAAATTCAATAACTTGAGATTTATAACTCCAAATAAATCAAATCAAACTGTTCTGGAAAGCTTATGAAATTATCTAACCAACCCAATTGGTTTCACCTCATTTGGATAAATAATAAAAATATAGTATTAAAAATGCCAAATAGGGTTTAAAATATAAACTTGTTTGTTTCTGATACTCTGTTAGTCCAAATGGGTTAAGACCAATTTTATTGAATCACAATTAGTCATGGCTAGTAACCCCTAAGAGGATTTAATTTTTAGATCAACAGAACTTAATTAGTAGCTAAAACTTGATTATTAAGCTTCTGGATTCAAACCATTGTGTAGGGAGTTTGGTAACTCCAATTGACCCAAATCCAATTGTGTTGTCTTCTACACATCTATAGCTTTCTGTAGAAATTTAGTTTGTATTTTTGTGACCAACAGAACTAGAGATATGTAATTAAACCTGTTCAACTAGTTTCTGCCATAATTAAAGATATAATTAAATCATGGTTAGCTCAATTAAATTAAAACCAAATAGTATTGTGTGATGTATGAAGTGGCTATTTAGAGCATTTGAGATTGTATTGTTGTGGTGATTGATTGAGTAGGTTAGTGATTGTTTGTATTTGCTTGATTGTGTATTAGACGAGAACGTTGCCGGATATATCGAGGAGGAAGGATTTGTGGAACCTGAAGATCAAGACCAGGATCACTTTGCCGAGCAAGGCAAGCTATTCTCTGAGCTTGCACCCTAATACATGCATCTATTTTTACAAAGTCATTTTAAAGCAAAGGGTTTTATAAAATCTTTTCAAAAAGTATATGGAAATTATTTTGCCACCCTATGTAGAAATATATGATAAATTATAGGATGGGAAAAATAAAGATTGTTTTATTCAAAACTCCTTTGAAACCTCGTGTGGCTATGAAGCATCAAGATGTGGTGATGAATTGAAGAAAAGGAGAATGGTGGTTTTGATAAAACGCACATTGTGTCTTTGTACTTACGTCAATCAGCCGATACTCTGTGCGACCACATTTACCCACATATGGGAAAGGGCTTAGTCATATAGTTTGCTCATATTAGTATGGGATACCTCATCAACGGAGATGACTCCGTTATGCATGAGGGGATGGTTTGATGACCTACCCCTGACCTGGGTCCTCGCTCAAACTCTATGAGTAGATAAGGAGGAGGATAGAAGGATGTCCCCTATACACCGCCAGATAAAACCTATGAGTCCTCACACTTAGATTCCGACGGGCTGGGTTAAGTGTCGATGGAAAGTATCATATGGGCAGGATCCTATACTAGCATGAGCAAAGGACAGACTAGGGTCGGTGACTCAACTTCGCATACACCTGGTATGGCGAGACGTGGCTGACACGATGAGTTATCGGATGGGTGTGGGAAAAGCGTGCTACCTCTGCAGAGGGTTAAAACTATTCGAATAGCCGAGTCCTCGGATATGGACAGTTGAGAGGCCCTACTTTGACCATGTGCAAGTTTTGGAAAAAGGTTTGAGTTCTAAAAAGAAAAGGAGGTGGAGAACGTTCCATACACCTATACCAACGGATCGGTATGAGGTTGTTGGAGATTATGTACCATGATGGTTTATGGTCGGGAAAGGAGGAGTTTTGGAGAAAACTAATAAAACTGAGATATTAAGAGTAGTTATAATCTCCTTATCTTCTTCAGCAAAGATATAGAAATGTTTGACATAAATAAAAGTATGAAATAAAAATGAGACTAGTGCACTCACGTTGGAGTAGTTTGCGAGTACATTCAAATGTACTCATACTAGTCTTGTCCCTGGCTATTGTCGTAGCCAGACTTCGAGGAGAACTACGCCAAGGAGGACTATGGCGACTTCTATGCGAACTAGGGATCTTCTTAAGTCGACTGCCTGTCGGGTCGTTGTTGGGATATGAGGTCTACTATGCCTTAGCTTCCGCTGATTATTTTGGTTTGGCCCATGAAGGCACCTATGTAAGACTTGGTCTAAATGATCGTTTATGTAAGACTTTAATTCGGTATTGTAATGGATGTAAACTTTGGTATTCAGTTCGGATTATGTGCAACGACAGACTGATCACGGGATCGTTGTGTTAAGCATAATCGGGTATTTCGGACAGCTAGTCCGGGGTCCCCACAGGACCCGGAGCCCGGACCACGCCTTCTTGGCGTTCGTCTGGCATGGCGTGGGTTGACACCCGCGCCAAGAAAACTGGGTAAGTGCTTGTAACTTGGTTCCTCTTCTTCAATCTTTGCTCGTCTGCTCCCCTCTGACAAGGCTTCTCGTTCTTTGCCAGCGACCCGGCGCCAGCGAAGCGCCGAAGACTTCGCAAGGCGGCGGATGTGAAGAGAACCGCGCCAGAGGCCGCGCCAGAGGCCGCCGCAGAAGAGGCCTCGAGGCCTGTGGAGGAGGTCCCTGCAGGCCCTCGCGAGGACGCGCCTCAGGCTGAGGCAACCGCGCCGCCTCCGGAGGAGGAGCGCCCTGAGGAGCAGGCGGAGAGGGCGCCCACTCCGCCGCGTGCTGCGACTCCGCCCGCGCAGCAGGAGGCCGCGGCAGGCACTACACGGATCCCGAGCCCGCAAAAGGCCTACGAGACGGTGGGAGCAGATCTTCCGCCGCCCCCGCCAAACACCGCGGAGGAAGAGGAGGCAGCGGCTGCGGGGCGGGCCTCTCCTGCCCCGGTAACCCATGAGGAGGTGCCGCTTGAGCGGGATGAAGCCGACGCGCAGAATGCGGGCGGCACGGTGGAGGATTCGCCGCCGAGCCCTCAGCCCCGCGTGGAGGCCTTCTCCTACAAGCTCGACGCAGGCGCAGGACCCTCTGCGCCGCGCGGGACTTCTTAGGCACTTGCCCGTGGCAGCTGGGACTGGAGCAAGGGGCGCCGCGACGTCGCCTTCCGCTTGGTGAGGGAGTCCCTGGACGGGCTGGAGGCTCACCTCGCCCTCGAGGACGGGGAGCTCGCCCGGCAGCGGGACGAGCTTGCGGTGGCCTAGGCCGCTTTCCACGCGGCAGTGGAGGCTCGCCGGCAGAGCAACCTTGCTCTGCAGGCGGAGCGCGCGGAGGCGCTGCGCTTCGCCAAGGAGGTCCGCGAGGGCACTGTGCGCGAGGCCGAGGAGACCCTGGAGCCCGTCCAGGCCGAGCGCCGGGCTGCAGAGGATGCCCTGGACGCGGCCAGGGCGGAGCGGGAGGCGATAGAGCACTCGCTGGCGGATAAGCACCGCGAGCTCGCCCAGCTCGAGGCCAAGATTCTCGCCGACTCCGCAACCGTGCAGACCTCTCTGGAGGCAGTCCGCGCGAGCTTGGAAGCCAGGGGCCAGAGTCTGGGCGAGCGCGAGAGCGGCCTGCACCGGCGCAACGAGCAGCTGGCGCTGGCGGAGCAGGAGCTGTCAGGGCAGTGCGCCGCCCTCGAGGCCCGCGAGGAGAGCCTGGCTGAGTCCCTCGCCAAGCACGAGCATAAAGTAGCCACCCACAAGAAGCATGTGGAGCGCTTCAACTCGAAGTTCGCCGAGCTGAAGGAGGAGGCTGAGAAGGACTTCCGAGCCCGGGAGAAAGCGTACCGCGCCGCTGTCTGCCGTGATTATGATGAGAAGTTCAAGAAGCAGGAGAGCCGCCTCAAGAGGAAGCGCGGTGAGGAAGGCGCCCGGATCTACCAGCTGGAGGAGATGAACGCCACCCTGAACGCCCGGGTGAGGCGCGAAGCGGATCGCCGCCGCGTCGCTGAAGAGCCTCGCGAGCACGCGGCGCAGAACCTCGCCTCCCTCATGGCGGACATGGAGGAGATGAACCAGCAGGTGGGCCCTGCTGTGGAGAAGGCAGTGAAGGCTGCTGGGAGCGCTCAGGCGGCGCGGGTGCTCTCGCAGCAGCGGGGGCGCATGTTCCAGTCCCTAGTGGCTCGGGGCAACGAGCTCGCCGCGAAGTTGGGAGCGGAGGCGCCGCCCGTCCCCGTTCAGGGCAACTCCGACGCCGTCGCATACCTTGCCTACTTCGAGCAGCTCTTCACGGCGCTCGAGGGCCCTGCCGCGGAACTTCGCGACGTCGTCGAGGAGGAAAGCCGCCAACTCCTGGCGGTAGCGGTCGACCGCATCTTCGTCAACCTCCAGCGCCTCCAGCCTGGCTTCGACTTCTCCACGGTGACTGAGCCCCTCGAGGGAGAGGTGGGGTGGAAGATCTCCAACTCGGTCCGCGACCAAGTTGACGACTTCTGCAGCCGCTTCAAGCGGGCCGCGGTGGAGGATGATGACGGCGAGGAGGGCGGCGACGAGGAGGACGAGCCAGAGGAAGAAGGGTCCGGGGAGGACGACGCCGGGGCTTCTGCCTGACTTCCTCCTGGGATGTAATGCGCTTGTAGCGCTTGTCGAGACATTTGGCCTAGAGATTTTTCTCCATGGTTTGCAATATACTTTATATTTTTAAGCATATGCTACTAGACTTGTGTGCGTCCCCTCGAGAGCCTTTTGCTTCAACTCCATGCCTTTTATCGCTCTGCGTCGCTAGGACCCTGCTCCTCGCGCTATGACTCCGCCGGTGCGGTATGCTCGAGCAATGACTCGGCAAGGCCGGGGGGAGTTTAAGGCTTAGAGAGGTAGGAGTCCTCGAGGCGCGATGCTCAAGGGCCCCCCTTTGACGTGCAAGCAGTCCATGGAGAGTGAGGGAAAAGAAACGCTCGAGGGACAAGAGGTGCTCGTGAGAGGGATGAAGAGACTCTCTTGATGTGAGCAGGGAAATTAGCTTCGCGAGGCTTTTGCTCTGCGTAGGCTTTTCTTGGCGATGAGTTTTCCCCCAGGGGCGGAGTTTTCCCTCCACGAGCCTGGAGAGGCTTTTGTTCCCTGTGGAGGTTAGAGAGGCAAACCCAGACGCTAGAGCATGATAGTAAGGACTCATGCGCGCTTATAGGTTTCCTCATGGGTATCTCGCGAGGAGAGAGAGTACCAAGGTCCTTTGGAGAGGTGGCGTGTATCCGGGAGCATGCCCTTTAGCCAGAGCTCGGATCTCTTGGATTTTGAAGTGCTGCTGGGGTGCTCTTGAGGCACAGGCACCGTACTCAGCCCCCGCTCGCGAGGTGCGCATGGGAAGAATATAAGCGCACGTGGAAAAGTAAATGATGAAAGTAAACTTGCCATCGAAATATTACACAGCGGCGCTTCAGCGCATAGTTCACTTAGGAACGAAATGGCGCCGTAGCGCATAGTTCACATAGGAACGAAATGGTTCATTACACTTGGGTTTCCCAAGCTAACGTTCCTTCCATGTCGAGGCATGGGGACCACCCATTAGTGGCTGAGATTCACTGCCGCCTGCAGTGGCTTGTTAGCAGGAGAGCTCGGAGGGCTGGCCCTCAGGAGGTAAAGCCGTGAGCTTTCCTCTAGAGACAAAAAATGCCTGACGTGACGATGATCACGGGCGTGACTATGATCACGGGTAGAACTTGCGTAGATGCGCGATGTTCCACGGGTTTTTGACGGGGATGCCGTCTTCAGTCTTGAGGCGCACAGCGCCAGGCTTGGCGATGTGGGAGACCCTGTAGGGGCCTTCCCACATCGGGGAGAGCTTGTGGAGGCCTTCTCTGGAGAGGATTTGCCTGAGGACGAGGTCGCCCGCCTCAAGAGTGCGTGAGCGCACATGGCGGCTGTGGTAGCGTCGCAGGTCTTGCTGGTACTTTACCGCTCTAAGGGCGGCACGGCGGCGCAGTCCCTCGAGAAGCAGCAGGTCGTCGTTGTGGAGGTCCTCTTGGGTGTCCTCGTTGAAGGCAAGGACCCGTGGGGATCCGTGCTTGATTTCTGCGGGGAGGACTGCTTCGGCTCCGTAGACAAGGGCGAACGGCGTTTCACCCGTGGGTCTTGAAGAGGTTGTGCGCATGGACCAGAGCACAGATGGGAGCTCATCGATCCAGCCCTTGCCGTGACCCTTGAGGATGTTGAAGCTTCTGGTCTTGAGGCCCTTAAGGACTTCCGCATTTGCTCGCTCGGCCTGACCATTGCTCCGTGGATGAGCCACCGAGGCGAAGCAGAGCTTGATGCCGAGTTTTTCACAGTAAGCCCGGAAGATGCCGCTGGCGAACTGTGAGCCATTGTCAGTGATGATGAGATTAGGCACTCCGAAGCGGCAGGCCAGGCTCCTGATGAATTTCACCGCTGCCCCGGCTGGTATGATGCGCACTGGTTCGACCTCGGCCCACTTGGTGAACTTGTCGACAGCCACGAAGAGGAAGCGGTAGCCCCCCTGCGACCTCGGGAAGGGGCCCAAAATGTCCAGCCCCCAGACCACGAACGGCCAGGAGAGCGGGATGGTCTGGAGTCCCAGCGCCGGCTGATGGATTTGCTTGGCGTGGTACTGGCAGGCGTCGCATGATTGGACGATGGTGACTGCATCTTGAAGCACTTGCGGCCAGTAGAAACCACTCCTGAAGACCTTGCCTGCGAGGGTACGCGCACACGAGTGGTGGCCGCACTCCCCGCTGTGGATGTCCTTGATCAGCGTTCGGCCTTCCTCGGGAGGGACGCATTTGAGCGCGATGCCATTTGGAAGCTTGCGGTACAGGTCTCCCTCGAGGATGCAGTAGGATTTTGCCTGTCGAGCGATTCGCTCTGCTTCCGCGTCTTCCTCGGGGAGGACCCCCTTCACTAGGTAGTCTTTGAGCTCGTCAATCCAGCCTGTTTCTTGGTGAGCCGCCGTCAGCAACAGACGCTCCCCTGTGCGAGGACCACAGTCGGGTGCCCCAGCTTCAGGAGGTGGTGGGAGTGCTTCGTCCGCCCTTGCGGCTGTAGTCTCTTGAGGCTGCTTGATGGATGCTTTGGTGAGCCGCTCCTCAAAGACGCCAGCCTGCTGGGCTTGCCTTCGCGAGGCTCGCTTGGCGATGCCGTCGGCCTCCTGGTTTTCTTTCCTCGGGATGTGCATGAGCTCCATGCCTCTGAAGTGCTTCTCGAGCTTGCGGACCTCTTCAAGGTACGCGGCCATGTGGTCGTCTTTAGGCGTGTAGCTTTTGTTGGAGAAGTTGACAAGCAACTAGGAGTCGCCTTTGACGAGTAAGTGCTTGACGCCCAGAGCGATGGCGGCCCTTAAGCCGGCGAGGAGGCCCTTGTATTCGGCGATGTTGTTGGAGATCTTGTCAATCGTGAAGCACAGCTGGACAGCGTAATAGAGTTTGTCACCTTTGGGCGAAGTCAAGACAACGCCTGCCCCGCCGTGGCGGCAGGCGAAGGCTCCATCAAAGTGCATGGTCCAGTGGCTGGCCATAGTGTCTCCAGAGGGCTCGGCCTATTCTTCCCGAGGCTTTTCAGGGCTTGGGTCAGTCCATTCGGCGATAAAGTCCGCCAGCGCTCGTCCCTTGATGACTCTTGTGGTGTCAAAGCGCAGATTGAATGGTTGCAGCTCTATGTTCCATCCCGCGACGCGGTCTGTGGCGTTGGGGTTGCGCAGGATCTGCTCCAGGGGGAAGGAAGTGACCACCGTGATGGGGTGGCCCTGGAAGTAATGTCTCGGCTTCCTGGAGGCGATGAGGAGAGCGACGAGAAGCTTCTGCTGCATTGGGTACCGCTCCCGAGCATCCCGCAGTACCATACTGACAAAGTACATGGGGTGCTCGACAAGGGCTGTCGAGGGAGGTGCAGCGTCGGCTCTATGTGGAGGCTCTTCAGGGCCCTTGTCGAGATTTGCCTGTGGAGGGATCTCGGCAAGGGTGTTCGGAGCAGACTCGACTTGGGGCTGTGGGCCTGGCAGTGGGTCCGCGGAGACTGCTCCTTCGCCGAGGTCTTTGTCGGGCGGCTTTGGGCTTGGAGTGGCAGCGCTCTTCTTGGGGAGGACTGGCTCTTCCCTCTCGACCACCAGGACGGCGCTTGCGGTCTGAGGAGTGGCTGATAGGTACAGCTTCAGATGTTCGCCGGTCCTGGGGGCCACCATGACTGGTGGGCTGGCAAAATATCTCTTCAAGTCCTCAAACGCCTTGTCCGCTTCAGGGGTCCATTTGAATGTGCCGGATCTCTTCATGATCTTAAAATATGGCAGGGCTCTCTCGCCGAACTTGGAGATGAAGCGGCCCAGGCTGGCCATACAACCTGCTAGGCGCTGCATGTCCTTGAGCCGGCGAGGAGGCTGCACACCTTCTATGGCCTTGATCTTGTCAGGGTTTGCTTCTATGCCGCGGTGGGACACGAGGAATCCGAGGAGTTTGCCTGAAGGTACGCCGAAGACGCACTTGGCGGGGTTCAGCTTGATGTTCACCTTGCGCAGGCTGGCGAAGGTTTCCTCGAGGTCCTTCAAGAGGGTGTCACCCTCGCGAGACTTGACCACGATGTCGTCGACATATGCTTCTGCATTTCTGCCCATCTGTGCCCCCAAGGCTATCCTCATGAGCCTCTGGAAAGTGGCGCCGGCGTTCTTCAGGCCAAAGGGCATGCAAGTGTAGCAATACACACCACAAGGGGTGAGGAATGCTGTTTTCTCCTCGTCCTCTTTAGCCATCTTGATCTGGTGATAACCAGAGAAGGCGTCCAGAAAACAGAGGAGGTCGCAGCCGGCGGTGGAGTCCACGATCTGGTCTATCCTCGGCATGGGGTATGGGTCCTTGGGGCAGGCTTTATTGACATCTGTGTAGTCGATGCAGAGTCGGCCTCCTCCAGCGGGTTTAGGGACAACCACGCCGTTGGAGAGCCAAGTGGGGTGCGCGACTTCGCGGACTACATTTGCCGCTTTTAGCTTCTCTACTTCCTTGACGATGAATGCTTGCTTCTCGGGGGCTTGCTTGCGTGCTTTCTGCTTGACGGGGCGTGCGTCTGGACACACAGCTAAGTGGTGCTCGATCACCTCCCTTGGTACACCGGACAAGTCTGACGGAGTCCATGCGAACATGTCAGAGTTTGCCCGAAGGAAGGCGACGAGCGCGCTTTCCTATTTGGGAGGCAGGGCAGCGCCTATGGTGACGCTAGCCCCTGTCCCCTCAGCCCCCGAGCCACTGGTGCCCAACGACACCCTCTTCGTGGAAGCTTCCTCCTGAGAGAACACCTGTTTCTTCTTCTGGGGCCTCTCGAGAGGCTCCATGTCCTTGTCAGCCGGAAACGCCATGGCAGCTGCCTTGTAGGCGCTCTCGACAGCGCGCGTGGCATCCAGGATATGACCATGGATGGCGATGGTGCCAGCGCTGCCGGGGATCTTGACCATGTTGTAGGCGTGATGCGTGACGGCCATGAACTTCGCGAGGGCGGGGTAGCCGAGGATGGCGTTGTATGGCAGGCCAATGTGTGCGACGTCGAAGTCGATCAGCTCGGTGCGGTAGTTCTTCTGCGTGCCGAAGGTGACGGCCAGTCGGACCTGCCCAGGGGTTCGATTGAACCACTAGTGACCCCTGTGAACGGCCTGGAGGGCATGAGCCACTCGTAAGGCACCTGAAGAGTCTCGAAGGTCTCGACAGAGCTGACGTTCAGACCAGCTCCCCCATCAATGAGCGTCTTGGAGACGGTGATGTTGTTGATGGTGGGGGAGCAGACCAGGGGGAGGGTTCCAACAGTCTTGGTCGACTTGGGGTGGTCCTTGGCGTCGAAGGCGATGGTGTACTGGGACCACTTGAGGGGCCTGGAGGTCTCGGTGCTCGGGAGCGCGGCATTGAGCTCGCGGGCGAACTGCTTGAACTGGTTGTTCGACTTCGGCGCCTGAGCTCCGCCGAGGATGCAGGCCATAGCCCCCCTTGGGGCCTGATAGCCTCCATCTTCCTCGTCAGGGAGGTTGTTGTTCTTCTTAGCAGCGTTGGCTTGAGTGTCTGGCGGCTTCTGATAGCCGCCACCGCGTCCGCCTCTGCCGTCCCTGCGGTAGCCGCGGCCTCTGCCTCGGCTCCCGCCGCCTTCTTCGCGCTCGCGCTCTCGGCTCAGCCTCTTGAGATCGAAGCAGTTATCTGTGGCGTGGCCGCGCCTGTTGTAGTAGACGCAGAACGGACGGTTGTCCACCTCTTTGTCGCCAGGCTCAGGGGAGTTCCTGCAGGCGTTCTTGGCGGTTGGCTCGGCCGCCAGGACAGCAGTAGTCTTGCGCTTGGTTTCCTCCCGCTTCTTGTGGCTCTTGGACCCTTCAGCCAGGTCGTCCGTCCGTTGGCTCATCTTGACGAAGAGGAGCCCCTCTTCAGCCTTGGCGCACTTGTCAGCGAGGTCGAACAGCTTCACCATAGAGGTGAGCTTGTCGTGAATGCCCAGCTTCTCAAGCATCCTGCGATTTGTGACGCCCTCCCTGAAGGCGGCAATGACCTGCGTGTCGGGGATGTTCGGGGTCTTGTTGCGTACTTGGCTGAAGCGCTGGATGTACTTGCGGAGAGTCTCATCCTTCTTCTGCACGACAGCGCGCAGGTCGTTGTGAGTGAGCGCGCGCTCGTAGGTGCCCTTGAAGTTGGCGACGAACTGCCTGCAGAGTTCCTCCCACGAGTCGATGGAATCCTCAGGCAAGTTGAGGAGCCACGACAGCGCGGAGTCCCTGAGGGCGTGGGAGAACCAGTTGGCCATGACTTTGTCGTCTCCTACTGCAGCCTGGATAGAGGTGGTGTAGGGCTGCAGGAACTCGATGGGGTTGCTTGACCCGTCGTAGCCCTTGGGGAGGGCAGGCCTGAACTTCTGCGGCCATACCACGCGGCGCAGAGCTCGGGTGAAGGCCATGCAGCCGGTGGCGTATGTGGCGGTGCCGCCCTGAAGAGCCCTGTGGTTCTGCTGCCCCGCCTGGCCGATTTCCTCGACAAGGCGGTTCTGGAGGTCTCTCCAGCGTTCCATCCCCACTCGCGCGTCAGGCGCGGCGCGCTACACGATTTGGCAATCGCGCGGCGAGGACGCCTGAGATGGAGCCCTCTGGGCTGTGGCCGGAGGTGGTCCTGGCGGCGGCGGATGCGCATCCGGCGCGGCAGTTCCAGCGCGGCGGAGTGGTGAACGAGGGAGCGAGACGGAGCGGGGCGCGTTGTCGCGACGTCGACGAGGTGGTGGAGGCGGTCCAGCCACTGGTCGTGGGCCTCCGTGCTTGGTCGGTAGCGGAGGAGCTCCTGGGCCATGAGCAACGCGGTGTGCGGCGTGGGTTCCGGGCGTCCCTGAGAAGACGTGCTTTGGCGCCGAGACGGATGTGAAGACTCAGCATCGTCGTGGCACTCAGGGGAGGCATCCCTGTCGCCGCGGTGGTCGCTGCCACGGTGCTCCTCGCTCTCAGGTTCCTGCACGTGTGGGCCGGTGGTGGCGCGCTCCGTCGTGCGAGGACGGCCGCGGCGGCCACGAGTGGTGGCAGTGCCGGGCTCGGGATGAGCCCTGTCAGCTGCGCGCCTGTTGGCGCACGTCGCGCGGGTGTCCGTCATGGCGCGGAGACCGGCTGGACGTTGAAGACGCGCCTCAGCCCCCTACCTGGCGCGCCAAATGTCGGAGAGTGATTCCCACGAACAGGGATATTCACACTCTGAAGAGTAGTTCGAGAAGGGGACTGAACACGTTGGTCTACAACCCTCAACCGGCACGGCGACGGTGCTCGTCGAGCCTGAAGAGGGACAACACGGCAGAGATGGACAGCGGCCCGTACCCAGGTTCACGGCCCTCAGGAGGAGGTAAAACCGCTACTCCTGCTTGTCTGTATTGCACTGCCGAGATTACAGTACAATGAGCTTGCCGAGGGCTCCCGTATGGCAGAGTGGAGCTCCAAGTGGGAAGCTAAGGTCTTCTTCCCCCTCGCGCGAGAGCAGCTAAGACTACGCTGCTGTAGGGTGTCCAAGTTCTCAATGGTCGATCCTTTTCTACGGTGGTGCTCGCCCTCCTTTTATAGGCGCCTCGGGCCTCATCCTGGCCCACTGCGCGGCCGAAGGGTCCCCACATGGCGACGAAGGAGAGGAGCGGGGTGCACCGCTCCCGGGATGTCCGTGGACCCGGTCCATGGTCGCAAAGCCTGCCCGTGACGCCAGAAAGCCACCGTCCACACTGGATGGCCAGCCGGTGCTGCAGAGATCGTGGGGGTGCCCACGGTGACGTCGTCCTTGGAGCGTAGCGCCGGCCAACTGCTTTATCACCAAAGAGGAAACCCTCGTAAGCCAGCGCAGGGGACACAGCTTTGTTGACCCCCTTTAATCACGAGAACGGCAACTGCGGCGCCGTCGTCATCGTGCAGACGCACGCGTCACTCTGCGGCCGCGGCAGTGGCCATGTGCGCCCTGCAGCGTTTGCTTCATAGCGAAGTACCTCCACAGGGCCTGGGCGGCCTTGTGGAGGGATCTGCATTGACCCCTCTCTAGAGGAGGGGGCCTTGTAGAGGGGCAGCCTCGGGAGGAGCCTCCTCAGGCCCTCGCTGCCCCCTCCAGCCCTCTCGAGACGTCTTTCCTCTCGAGGGCCTCTCCAAGCGTTCCGCCTGGTCCTTAGCCGTTTCATCGACTCTGTCGCGTGTGAGGGCTGCGGAGAGTGGGCTCTACACACCCTGGATCCCACTGGGCCGACAGTTTTGCTTTTAATAAGATCACTATTATCATTTATGTTATGAGAGAGGTGCTGGAGACTTTAGTTGAATTAATTTGGATGCTATTAAAAATATTGGGAAGAGGATGTTTGAGTTGATTTATAAAGATACATATAGTTGCATGATTCATGTGCTTTTTAATGAGTGTTAATATGCAAGTGTTTTGTCAAGAGTTATTTCTTATTCATGTTTTATGTGCTGAATGATGCTTTACTTTGTTTAACATGAAATGGTTAGCTCTATGGACACTTATGAATGCATTTAGACGGTCAACTTTCTCCCTCTTGTTAGCCCAAAAATTCCAACAAGTAAAAAACTTGTTTTCCAACACCTTCAACCAAGTTTTTCCAGTGAGTCCACCATATCTACCTATTAGCTAATATGAAATTCCAAGTATGTTTACCATGTTATATTGTTTTATCTATGCTTCCAAATTAAGATGCTTATGTTATTGGGATTGTCATGGGTTAAGTTGGTTAAAAGCTCTCACGAACTTGATGCACACATCACTTTTTATGCACTTAATAAACATGACCCATTGTGATTAAGATTATGATGTTTTGGGCTTGACAAAGGTCTTTGGTTAGGAGCTAGCTCATACGTGCTGACACGTGGAAAGCTTTCAACACTGCACTTTATTCTGTATAAAAGTTGATATCATGTTCCTTTGGTGATGGATGCCTAACATTGCGTGAAATAAAGATGGAAACTTAGTAAGTTCGGGTGAGTGATATTATTGGCCAGAGAGACACCTGTGGCGGCTAACCTAAGCCATGTGGATCATGGTGGAAATTTGCAACATAACCATAGTGGAGGAATCAATGACACATCTCACAACAGAAAAAGCATTTACAAGAAAAAAGCATGAGTAAAGAAAGAGATGTAGAGATGTCCACTGTTTGCTTGCTTTGTCATTTGGACATGTGCCCACTTCCATGTCCTGGTGCAAAGGGTACCCGGGGTGATACTCTCTATGATGCCACTTTTACTCACGATGACTGTAACCTTCACTTGCTTTGTAGCCCAAGTTGAGTAGCCAGTCGGAGAGGTTTTTGTTTTCCACGGGCATGAGGCTTTTAACCCATACTTTGTCAAGCACATAACTCATATTTGCTTTCACTTTCAACTATTAATCACTAAAGATGCTATGATAGGGGTAATGAGAACTTCACACCAATGGAAACTACATGGCAAACATTAACCTAAGTTGAAGCATTTGGAAGCTAGATGATACTCTTGCATGTTATACCTCTACTTATTTATCTATCTTGCCAAAGTGTCCACCTTTCATATTCATATTTCTATAAAAATACTCTATGACCAACTTAGGATATCTTTTTACTTTTCATTTATGCATTCATTTGGTCCATAGAACTTTTCTTCTATGTTACACTTTGTGAATTATCATTGAACATATTTGTCTTGAATATTTGATATCTCTTGATAACATGTCTTGTATGTTGCTACTCCTTATTAAGAATGAATCATTTGACTCTATGTAGCAATAATAATCATCTTTGATATCCTGTGATAGTAATAAAATGCCAAGTCCATGTTAGTTTTGTCACCTTCAATACTCGAGGACGAGTATTTGTTAAGCTTGGGGATGTTGATGCATGTAAAATGCATACATGAACTTTACATTTTATTACTTGATATTTCAACTTATTTGCATCATATATGGGTTATATTTATGTTATATAATGATTTTGGGGGATAATTCACACTTTCCCCATTTATTTGGAATTAACCCTGCAGAACCAGAAAACCCCTTTTTCCATGTTTTTGACTTTCAGGGAGCATACGACGTCTAAATGACCTAAGATTTCACGGGGCTCATTTTTTGGAAGGAACAGAGCGTAGGAGCGAAGGAAGCGAGAAAATGGAAGTCTGAGGACCAAAAGAGGTGGGCCCACGTGGCCAGATACCTTGGCCGCGTGGAGCACCCCCTTTGGGCCCTCGTGGCTCCGATGCCGTCCGTTTTCGTCTCCGTGGCTTCGTCTTGACCTAAAACAGACTATAAAAATAGTCCCCCGATGAGTTTCCTAGGGAGGTGGCGGAGAAACACGAAACCAAGAAAGAGAGAGTTAGAAGGCTGCCGCCGGAGAAGATTGGAGGGGGGAAACGCCGCTGGATCACCTCCGGAAGGCTCCTCCATCCCCCCTCCGGAGTCTCCATCAACACCACCGTCAAGACCAGCACCATCTCCATCAACATCTTCGTGATCCACTTCACCACCCTCATAGTTTGAGATTGTTCGAACCCTAGCTTTTGTCTAAGTACTATTCTACATGTGTGTGAATTGCTACTTGTCATTGTTTTGTGGGGAGATTATATTTTCAGATTGTGTTGTATCACTTATGCCATAGAATCACATCATGTCTTCGCGTTGTGAGTAGTTCTCTCATGTTCCTGGGGGCATAGGATGGATTGGCAATGATTTCATTAAACTTGTGTTGGGTATTTGGTCTAGTTTTTATCTTTTATGATTGTCTTATTGTACAATATATGAGTGCACGCATATGTTGAGGAATGCATGAAGGTAGTCACACTATATGTAATGGATTGGGTAGGACCTGGGAGTTGACAACTAAACCTGTGGTCTAATACATGAAGTTCCATTAGGAGGGGATTAATATCGGGGACCTTAGAGTGTAATGCTATGGTGGGACTTTTATGTCTTAATAACTCTTGCGTAGTAATTTACTTGGCCACATGATCCATCATAAGAGGGTTTAGTCTATTTATTTAGCTTTACCTAAACTATGACTCCGTCCAAAGAAGATTAAAACTTGACAAAATATTTACCGTGTTGTTCTAGAAATATCTATGCCATGAAATCCATGTAGCTCTTGGGAACGTTTTCCACACATAAGAAACACACACTTAAGCTTGTCCTCTTGCTACATAGAGGATTGGGCTTTCTCTCTTTGAGAGCTTTCACTTGTCACATTCTATTTTCAGCTTTTACTTTATTGCAAACTCTACACCAAAAACCCAAAACACTTGCATCATTTTAGTTTGTCTTGTGCATAGATAATAAGAATAGTGACACTCTTATTTGAAAGGATAAACACTTCTACCTTCTACTCCTCGTGGGATCGATACTTTACTTACACATCGAATATTTCAATGATCCCCTATGCTTGTGGGTATCAGCAAGCAAACAACAAGTATTGCACAACCAAAACATTGACTGGATTAAAGTCTTACACATTCACACAAACCCACAGACAAAGCATATTAAAAATACTAGATGACATTTTTAGGGTACCAAGTGTATTATGTTACATACAAACAAGCAAGACATTACAACACTAATAAAGGTTTCAGATTAAGTTATTAAGGTTTAGTTAAGGTTCTGGAATCTAAGTGGATTAAGAGCATACACACAAATTACATAAACTAAAACAGGAAAATAACTTAAGGTTATTAAGGTTATTTTTAGTTAGCAAGTTGCTATTTTTGGAAGAAAATGCATAGCTGTTAAAATAACGCTTAGAACATTAAACCCTTCTACCAAAACATTCCTAGGAACTACTGGAACCGAGGAAAATTGGATTTGCATCAAAAGAGATTACAAAAAAAACCAAAAATCCTACAAATGCTACTGGACTCAAAACCAAAATGGATAGAGTTTCTATTTTAAGAAACTGCTGCATGCAAGACTAATTTCTATGGGTGGGTAATGTTTTTACCTACCAGTAGAAATTTGATTCAACTAATTTGGACACTCATAGCTCAATCTATTTCTGTTTTACTGATTTGAACACATTTTATCACTAATAGTGTACATCACAAGATAAACATTATTTTTGGACAAATCCAACTTTGCATGATTAAGAAAACACATAAGCATCTAACAAAAATACCCATACAATATTAGCACCAACAGATCTGGCACAAACTAATTAAACTAAGCACATGCATTAAACAGAAAATAAAAGGTCCATTTTTAAGTGTAACTAGGAAATATGCCCGTATGTTGCAACGGGAGAATCTACGACATGAATTTCATTAAGCGACGTTGATCGGAAGAACGTTAGTGAGATGTTCCTATCTCATAGGAAGAAAAGTTTAAAGAATCCTTGCTCCACAGAAAAAAACTTGTCGTAACCTCACTGAACCGCAGCTACCCTTGTCTAACCTCCCGACTATCTCCCTCCTGATAGAACCCATGATGCTTCCCATCACACCTCCGATGTGCTTCCCCGGATCCTGCACGGCGCCGCCTCCCACGTACCTTCTCGAGTGCGTGTTGGAATTTTAGGTGAAAATAATAGAAAAGTTTCATTTTTATTATGTTTTTTTTATAAACTCCATATATCATCCTGCATGGAATCATGATTTTTTTAATAGAAATGGGGCTGCCCAGACCTCTGCATCAAAATGATGTCTACATACATACATACATTTGTGAACCATGTCTACATTCAATTGAGCCAGAGCTAAGATATGCTGGGTATGGACTATGGAGGGTCAAGCTGCTACTCATGCTAGCCACTGGGCTACGGTCGCTTCATAATGCATTTAGGACGCGATTGGACATGAACTCTAGAGCGGTCGTTAACTGAACTTTGGACAGGCAAAAGCTTCAGGCATTGAGCTGGAGGAACTGGAGGCGCGGGGCAGAGGTGTGAAGTGGTACCGTGCCGCGTGCAGCACGAAAGAGCGAGCAGCAGCAGAAACAGAGGAGGCGGCAGGATGAGCACAAGGTCGGAAGCAAGCGTCCATGTTGGACGAGCTCAGATGGAACGCACAGGAGCGAGATAAAAGGGGAAAATAGCGGAGGGGCTCACAGGGAGGTTTCTGGTGCAGACGAACGGGCTCGGGCTTCTCACGGACGGACATCGATCTTGGCATGGCTGAGAAGCAAGCGGGCGGTGTCATCTGAAGCGCGTGGTCGGCGGGATCAAAGTAAAGGTACGACAGCTATCGACAAAACGGAGATAAAGAATCCATCGGGATTACGGATCCAACATGATGGCCGCGCCGAGATCTCCGAGAGGATCAGGGCGGCCATGGAAGCTGAGAAACCCGTGATTTCCATTGTTGAACAAGGAGCACTCGACTGGGTCTTGGGAGAGCCGGACGGCGCCACTGACCCACTATAGTCAGCCGGACGTCATGGAGGCGGCAGATCATGGATTCGTAGGGGCGGGTGGAGGAGAAGACCCAAGTTTTTTTTAAGCACGAACCGTTTCGTGGCAAAAGTGTAATATGTACTTTCGTGGGAGGGCAAAACGGTCCAAAAAAGGTCGACGAAAATTTTGGCAGAAGCTTTACTGCTTTTATTATTAGGTATAGATATCTCACTGTTTTTTAATATAAAACACTCAGGGCAAAATATAAGTTGGAAAAATCTACCAAGCCAGGATATGATGACTACTGTCCATACCTAACACCATAAATTGGATTTTCTTCAAAACGTGTTTTTAATAAAGAATTAAAAATCAACAAAATGCTACTGGTGTCAATCTTAAACTTAGTAGAACTTTATTTCTACAAATCTCCTGCAGGAATGGCTTATAGATCTAGGTAGGTATTCTTTTTGGATTTCCATATAATTAAAGTTTGCATAATTTGGATCTACAGAATTCCCACCACTAAATAAATGGTGAAAACTATACTTCTTGCAGGAATAGATCTAGCACACACATAAAAATATATATTTGCAAACGGCCAATTCCACATGGTTAAGAAAACACACAGAAAGCTAACAAAATTTACTTCATAACATTTGCATGCACAGATCTACCAAAAATGAATAAAAGCTAGGCTACAATTTTCTGGACAAATAACAGGGAAAAGTTTTAAAAGGGAAAACAACAAACGGGCCAGATCTGCACGGATTTGGGCCGCCAGAGGCAGGCCGACCCACGGCGCTGCACGCGCGAGGCGGTAAGTCACCGCTGGATCGATCTGGTGATGGACGGTCCACGCTCATCTTCTTCCTCGGGACAGAGAGGAGCGGGCTGAAACGCCGAAAATCGAGCAGAGCTCGGGAGGCTCACCTCGGGGTCGCGAATGAGGAAGGGGAGGGGTCCCGCTGGGTGCGGAGGCTCGGGGAAGGTTGGGGATGCCGTCAAATCTCCCCGCCGGGTTCCTCGGGTTCCTGTTCCTCGGCGGAGGCGAAGGCGTCCAGCTCGGCCACGAGATGGCCGCGCGGTCTCCGGTGATCCTGGAAACAAACAACCTTGTCCATCAGTTAGAGCTCGAAGAGGGGGTCTAGGTGGTGCAAGAATGAGTGGCAGGGGAGGATTGGTTCGACGGCAAGCCTGCGCGCACGGCCTTGGGCACCATACGTCGGTTTCCGCTCGATTCCGAGCAACACGAGAAGAGAGCTCGCTCGCTCTCGCTCGGAGGGGGAGAGTGGGGGTGTCAGAACCCAAATGGCAAGGTGAGAGGGGCTGCTGTTGCCTCGGCTGCCTAAAACCAGAGGGGGTGGCCGGTTCCACGGTCACGAGCATGGGAAGGGAGAGAGAGGGCTCGGGGAGGCGGTGTGCAATGATGCCCAGCACTGCTGCACCTCCTTGGACCGTAGCTACTGTCCTGGGGTCGTTGGAGGTAGTGGTGTAACGGAGGAGAGGTTCTCTGCCCGCAAGGTGACCGACAAAATTGTTAGGCCAGAAAAGAAAAAAAGAAAAGAGAGCTAGGGTTGGGCAGAGTGGATGACCAAAGAGTCCAGGGGAGTGTGTGAGGGTGCTGGCACATCTAAGGCAAGGGTTTGGGGAGAGGGGAGTGGAGGTTAGGGTTTTGGATAATTTAGGGCTGATTAGATTAGGCCACTTAGCAAGGATGGATTAGTCAACTCCTTGCATAGAAAATTATAAAACAAGTTGTTTTGGTTGGGGGGGGGGGGGGTATAAAAAGGATCATTCAACAACTACATACAAAAATGGCAAATTGCTAAGGTACAAACAAGTATGGTCACCTTATAATGAACACACAAAACAAGCAAGAATTAGTGATCAATTTTTTTGAATATTTTAAATAAGGTTATGGATGGATAGTAGATATGATAAGGATGAGGTTAGGTGAGTTGCATTTTCAAAAATACCAAAATAAACACAAATGGTCATGCTCTAGAAAGGCTAAAAGTTAACAGAAAAGAAGATAGTCATCCACTATTTGAAAATAGAATATTTTTAGTTTCTTATGAACCAAATCATAATAAAAGAGATGAAACACACCACAATCATAAAAGGCCTCAAGCAAGCATGATAGATCTCAAAACAATCTACAAACCTAAGTGGACACGAAATATCCACACATCCACATTCAAAACAAGCAAAAGCAAGTACAAGCCAACTAATTCAAGCAACAAGCAATTGAGTGAACACTCCAAGCATTTAAGATATAACAAATATATTTATGAGGTGGTGATCAATATGGGCATGACAAGTTATAAGGATAAGTGGGTAAATCCACCCTTGGTAATCTTTTCAAAAGAGGTTTGAATTAAGAGGTTTTAAATAAGGGTGGCCAACACTAGCAACATATTAAACTCAAAATATATTAGGACTCATTATCTGGTCCTTTATAGTTTTGCAAACATATTAATTTTGGAAATACTTTTATTTTCTCAAATAATTGGTCTTTGGGTAATTGCTAAAATCAAAACATCATGGTAAATACAGTTTGTTAAAAATAAGATAGGATAAGATATATGGACTATTTTACTTGTCATAACATTGATCTCAGAGGTCATTGTCGAGGAGTGACTCCCACGTAACAGGGGTAGTCTCGCCCCGAAGAGAGGTTCGAAGGGGGACTGAACACGGAGGTCAAACAACCCTCGATGCACGCCGCGACGTTGCTCGCGGTGCCTGGAGTGGAGCTGCACGGCAGAGAGTGACACCGGCCCTTACCCAGGTTCACGGCCCTCAAGGTGAGGTAAAACCGCTACTCCTGCTTGTCTGAATTGCACTGCGGTGACTACAGTACAGCGAGCCTCCGGGCGTTGAGAAGGTCCGGAGGTGGAAGACGCTATCGAATTCGGGATCGAATTCCGGATCCCTTGCTACGGAAGTGCCCCCTCTCCTTATATAGTTGCCCCGGGCCTCATCCCTGCGACCTGCGCAGTGGAAGGGTTCCCACATGGCGACGAGCGGCGGAGCGGGGTGCACCACTGCTCGCTGGTCCATGGACTCGGTCCATGGTCGTAAAGCCTGCCTTCGTGGCAGGGCAGCTGTCTCCTCCGTCCTTGGACGCAGCTCCTCCGTGCTAAAGCGGCGCGCCGTGGCCGACAAACTGCAGACTTTGCAGAGCGGCTCGCAGGTGCGGCAGAGACCGTGGGGAGTGCCCGCGGTGACGTCGTCGTTGGAGCGTTGTGCCGGCCAACTGCTTTATCACCAAAGAGGAAAGCTTCGTTGGCGGCGCAGGAGACACAGAGCTTTGTTGACCCCTTTTATCACGGGAACGGCCACTGCGACGCTGTCGCTGTCGCGCGCGCAGATGCGCGCGTCACCCTGCGGCTGCTGCAGAGCCCATGTGCGCTCTGCAGCGCTTCCTTCGCCGCGAAGTATCCCCTCAGGGGCCTGAGGCTCTCGAGGGGGAGGAGCCGTGCTGGCTCCCTTCAGAGGGAGAGATCCCTCAAGTGGGACGCCCTCGGGGGGAACCTCCTTCAGGCCTCCGGTGGCGCCTCAAGTCCCCTCCAGGGGTTTTTGCCTCGGGGGGCTCCCCAAGCGGTCTGCTTGGCCCTTAGCCGTTTCGTAGATGCTATCGCGTGTGCGGTCAGTGGAGAGTGGGCTCTGCACACCCTAGAATCCACTGGGCCGACAGTAGCCCCCGGGCCCATGATGGGCACGTCGAGGCCCATTGGGACTAGGCGAAGCGTCGTGGGCCCAAAACTGCAGGCCGGCCGCGGGACACGCGTCACCTGGAGGTGGACTTGCGGCGACTCGATTCCTCCGGCGGAAACGTGCGTAGTGGGGGGGCCCACCACGCTCGCCACGTTCACCACGATCGTGCCTTGGTAACTGTTCGGACGGGGTTTAAAGCTGCGCGTTGGTCCGAGCCGCAGTCATTACCCCGTCCAGTCTTGTCCATCCAGTCCATTAGTTCTCCGCCTCCTAGACTCCCATCTCCGGCGAATCTTCCCTTCTTCCGGCCAACTCCTTCCATCCTTTCGCTCCCTCCGTGCTCCTGCCCTTCTCCGACCATGGGAGGATCCAAGGGCAAGACGACGGCGGCCTTGGCCCGCCAAGACGCACAGGAGGAGGTGGAGTTCGGCCCCGCTCTGGTCGGGGCGCGCATCACCGCGGCGGCGCTGGATAAGATCCAGCACCTGGTCGCCGGGAAGCACAATGAGCACGGCGCCAGCGCCATTCTGCCTGCGCGGACCGGTCGCTTCCCCGCAGGCTACTTCCCCATCTTCCTCCAGACTCTTTTCGCTGGGCTGGTGCCGCCATACTCTCCCTTCCTCGAGGCCGTCCTCGAGTTCTATCAGATCGACCTGCTGCACCTCCACCCCAACGCCACCCTCGTCCTTTCCATATTCGCCTTCTTGTGCGAGGCTTACTTGGGAGTGAAGCCCTCGATCGCTCTCTTCCGAAGCTTCTACGCGCTCCGGAACACTGCGAAGAAGGAGCGGTCGGGCTGCGTGTCCTTCCGCATCGCGGACGGCATGGGGGACGTCTACATCCCCATGGCCTGGAGCGGCGATAGGCCCGTGACAGCGGTGTCGAAGAAGGTGGATGACTTCAGGCAGAAGTGGTTCCTCATCCGCGTTCCCTCGGAGAGGTCCCTCCTCGAGGTCCCCGAGACGCCGCCCGTGAAGAACACCCACTGGGGCAAGCGTTCCCTGGAGGGGCGCGCGCTGGCCGACCTCGTGGGCCATCTGAGGGCGCTTCGCGAGCATGGCCTGACCGGCCAGCTGGTGGCGGCGGAGTTCGTGAGGCGCCGCATCGCCCCCCTTCAGGCGCACAAGAAGCCGATGTGGGCGTACACAGGGCCTACGGACCTGCTGCGGCTGCACATGAGCGACCATCGCCCCGAGGTCGTCGAGACCATCCTGGGAGGCCTCTTCGTCAATCCGGAGGTGCCCGCGAGGGTTCATGTGGCGATACGGCCTCTGTTTGAAGTCCCGGACAAGCGCCGGGCCACCCTGGCGCGGGTGCCCGCGTTCACCCCGCTAGGCTTGGCGGGGGAAGAGGAGGAGGAAGAGCCCATGCCAGCGGACACCACCGAGTCGCCAAGCACATCCGACTCGGAGCAGGGCGACGCGGAGACAAGGGTGGAGCCCTCCGCCGGCGTGGGAAGCTCCGCGGGCGCGGGAAGCTCTTCCGGCGTTGCGCCCCCGGCTGGGGAGGTCCACGAGCTTTCCTCTGGCGACAGCGAGGAGGCTGCGGCGGGACGCCAGGAGCCGAGGACCAAGGCGGCACATGACTGGCCTGCCGGGGAGCCCCCGAGCGCTCGCCACAAGAGGAAGGCCGAGGAGGCCCCTGAGGCGGGGGCCCGGGCCGTGCCTTCGTGGCGCTCGCCAGGCATGGCGTGGGTAGACACCCGCGCCAAGAAGGCCAGGTGAGATTCTTTTGCCTTTGCTCTTCCTTTCTGAGTCTTGCTTGCGTGCTCTTCTTGACCGATCTTTTCCTTTTATCTCAGCGGCCCAGAGCCTGTGAAGCGCCGCAGGCTTCGCAAGGCTGTGGATGTGAAGAGGGCCACCCCCGAGGCTGGACCGGAGGTCGAGGCCGGCTAGACCGCGGGAGCGGAGGCCTCGAGGCCTGTGGTGGGGGGCACCACAGGCTCTCAGGAGGAGGTGCCTCAGGCGGAGGCGTCTTCGCCACCGCCCGAGGAGGAGCGGGTGGAGGAACAGGTGGAGAGAGTACCCACTCCACCCCGCGCAGCCACCCCCCCAGCGCAGCCAGGGGCTCCAGGGGGTGCCAAATCGGCGCCGAGCCCTCCTAAGTCCCACAGGGAAGATACTCCTCCGCCGCCGCCGGACACTGCGGAGGAGGAGGGAGCAGCGAGGACCGGGCCCCACGCTCCTGCCCCGGACGCGAACCGGGAAGTGCCACCCGAGGGGGGAAGCACTGGAGGCCTGGGACCGAGCGCCGAGACGGAGGACCTGACCCCGAGCCCCCGGGCCCACGCGGGGGCCTCTGCCACCGAGCCGGACGCTGGTGCGGGACCCTCTGCGCCTCGCGGACCGTCCCAGGGCCTCGCTCTGGGCGGCTTTGACTGGGGCCGGGGGCGCCGCGCTGTCGCCTTCCGCTTCGTACGGGAGTCTCTGGAGGGGCTCGAGGCCTACCTGGCCACGGAGGACCAGGCGCTCGCCCGACAGCGGGATGAGCTTGCTGACGCCTGGGCTGCCTTCCACGCGCCCGTAGAGGCCCGGCGCAAGAGCGACCAGGCTCTGCAGGAGGAGCGCGAGGAGGCGGCGCGCTTCGCCGAGGAGGTCCGCGAGGGGGCCATGCGCGAAGCGGAGGAACTCCTTCAGCCCCTGAGAGCTGAGCGCCGAGCCGCGGCGGAGGACCTTGCCGCGGCCAGGGCGGAGCGGGAGGCCGTGGAGCACTCACTGGCGGCGAAGCACACCGAGCTCGTCGAGCTCGAGAAGAAGATCCTCGCGGACGCCGGGGTTGTGCGGTCCGCCCTTGACGAGCTCCGCACGAGCCTGGAGGCCCGCGGGCGCGCTCTGAGCGAGCGCGAGGAGGATGCGCACCGGCGCGACGAGCAGCTGGCGCTGAGGGAGCAGGAGCTGTCAGGACAGCGCACGGCCCTCGAGGCCCGCGAAGACAGCGTTGCCACGGCGCTCAGCAAGCTCGAGCGCGAGGTGGCCGCCCACAAGGGGAACGTGGAGCGAGCCAACACGCGGCTTGCAGAGCGGAAGGACGAGCTCAATAAGGAGCTCCGCGAGAAGGAGAAGGAGATCCGCGCCGCAGTCTCCCAGGACTACAAAGACAAGTTCTCCAAGCAGGAGGACCGCTTCAAGACGAGGCTGGGCGAGAGCGGCGCCCGGATCCAACAGCTCGAGAGGGCAAACGCCAATCTCGCCGCCAAGGTGAAGCGCGAAGCTGATCGCCGCCGCGCCGCCGAGAAGGCCCGTGAGGACATGTCCCAGGACCTCACCTCCCTCATGGGGGACATGGAGGAGATGAACCAGCAGGTGGGGCCTGCCGTGGAGAAAGCAGTGGAGGCAGCGGAGAGCATCAAGGCGGCGCAGGTGCTGTCGCAGCAGCGAGAGCGCATGTTGCTGTCCTTGACGGGACGGGGCCGTGAGCTCGCCGCGAAGCTGGGAGCGGAGGCGCCGAGCGTTCCGGCCCAGGGCCACGCTGACGCCGCCACCTATCTTCTGTACTTTGAGCAGCTCTTCACAGCGCTCGAAGGCCCTGCTGCGGAAATCCGCGACGTGGTCGAGGAGGAGTGCCGCCAGCTTCTGGCGGTGGCGGTGGATCGCATCTTCTCCAACCTCGTGCACCTCCAACCTGGGTTCGACCTCGCCACAGTGACCGAGCCACTGGAGGGGGACGCTGGGTGGAAGGCCTCTAGCTCCGTCCGCGACCAGGTGGACGACTTCTGCACCCGCTTCAAGCGGGCCGCTGCAGAGGATGGCGGCGAGGGGAGCGAGCCCGAGGAGGAAGAAGAGAGTGACCCGGACGGCGCCGAGGCCTCCGACTGATCTCCTCCTGGAGTCTCCTCCTGCAATGTGTCGCGCTTGTAGCGCTTTAGGGGCGTTTGCCTGTTAGAGACTTTCATTTCTCACTTTGTAATTTATTTCTTCATTTTGTGAACAATTTGCTATCAATTCAGTGCGTGCTTCCCTCGAGGGGTCTTTGCTTCATCTCAGTGTCTTTTTCGCTCTGCGTCGTTGGACCCTTCCCCTCGCACTATGACTCCTGCCGCTGCGGTATGCTCGAGCAATGACTCGGCAAGGCCGGGGGGAGTTTAAGGCTTGGGGAGGTAAGAGCCCTCGAGTCGCGATGCTGAGGGCCCCCCTTTGACGCGCAAGCAGTCCACGGAGAGTAAGGAAAGAACCACTTGAGGAACGCAGAGCGCTCATGAGAGAAAAGTGAGGATTCCCTTGAGGTGAGCGAGAAACTTAGCTTCGCGAGGCTTTTGCCCGATGTAGGCCTTCTCTGGCGAAGTTCTCCCCTTCAGGGGCCGAGGGTTTTCCTCCGCAGGCCTGGCGGGGACCTTTGCTCTCTGTGGATGTTAGAGGGGCAAGTCGAAACGCTAGAGCACAGTACTAGGGAGTAATGCGCGCTTATAGGTCCCCTCAGGCGTTCCTTGCGAGGAGAGAGAGTACCAAGGTCCTTTGTAGAGATGGCGTGCTTGGGAGGGCCTGCCCTCTAGCCAGAGCTCGGATCCTTGGGTTTTGCAGTGCTGCTGGTGTGTCATTTGAGGCACTGGCACCGTACTCAGCCCCCGCTCGCGAGGTGCGCATGTGGAGAGATATAAGTGCCCATTTTCAATAAGGAAAATAATGCTGAAATAAACTCACCACCAAAATATTACATAGCGGCGCCGTAGCGCATAGTTCACTTAGGAACGGAAGTGGCGCCTGAGCGCAAAGTTCACTTGGAACGAAAATCGGTTCATTACACTTGGGTTTGCCAAGCTAACGTTCCTTCCATGTCGAGGCATGGGGACCACCCATTAGTGGCAGAGGTTCACTGCGGCCTGCGAGGGCTCATTTGCAGGAGAGCTCGGAGGGCTGGGCCTCGGGAGAAGCTTTGAGAAGCTTGGAGGTGAAGCCGTGAGCTTCCCTCTAGAGACAAAAAATGCCTGGCGTGACTGTGATCACGGGTAGAACTTGCGCAGATGCGCGATGTTCCACGGGTTCTTGACGGGGATGCCGTCTTCGGTCTCGAGGCGTACTGCGCCAGGCCTGGCGACGTGGGAGACCCTGTAGGGGCCTTCCCACATCGGCGAGAGCTTGTGGAGACCTTCCCTGGAGAGGATTCGCCTGAGGACGAGGTCGCCCGCCTCAAGGGTGCGTGAGCGCACATGGCGGCTGTGGTAGCGTCGCAGGTCTTGCTGGTACCCTGCCGCCCTGAGGGCGGCCTGACGGCGCAGTCCCTCGAGAAGCAGCAGGTCGTCGTTGTGGAGGCCCTCTTGGGTTTCCTCATTGAAGGCAAGGACCCGTGGCGATCCATGCTTGATTTCTGCGGGGAGGACTGCCTCAGCTCCGTAGACCAGGGTGAACGGCGTTTCGCCTGTAGGCCTCGAGGAAGTTGTGCGTATGGACCAGAGCACGGAGGGGAGCTCGTCGATCCAGCCCTTGCCGTGGCCCTTGAGGATGTTGAAGCTCCTGGTCTTGAGGCCCTTGAGGACCTCAGCGTTTGCTCGCTCGGCTTGACCGTTGCTGCGTGGGTGAGCTACCGAGGCGAAGCAGACCTTGACGCCAAGCTTATCGCAGTAGGCTCGGAAGATGCCGCTGGTGAATTGCGAGCCGTTGTCGGTGATGATGCGGTTGGGCACGCCGAAGCGGCAGACCAAGCTTCTGATGAATTTCACCGCGGCCCCGGCTGGTATGGTGCGCACCGGCTCGACCTCGGTCCACTTGGTGAACTTGTCGATGGCCACGAAGAGGAAACGGTAGCCCCCCCGCGACCTTGGGAAAGGGCCCAAGATGTCCAGTCCCCAGACCGCAAACGGCCAGGAGAGCGGGATGGTTTGAAGCCCCAGCGCCGGCTGATGAATTTGCTTGGCGTGGAATTGGCAGGCGTCGCAGGTTTGCACAATGGCGACCGCATCTTGAAGCACTTGAGGCCAGTAGAAGCCGCTCCTGAAGACCTTGCCTGTGAGGGTGCGCGCACATGAGTGGTGGCCGCACTCCCCGCTGTGGATGTCCTTAATCAGCTCTCGGCCTTCCTCAGGAGGGACACACTTGAGCGCGATACCATTTGGGCGCTTGCGGTAGAGGTTTCCCTCGAGGATGCAGTAGGATTTTGCCTGTCGAGCGATTCGCTCTGCATCGGCATCTTCTTCAGGGAGGATTCCCTTCACCAAGTAGTCCTTGAGCTCATCGATCCAGCCTGAGGCCTGGCGGGTTGCCGTGAGCAACAGGCGCTCCCCTGTGCTGGGACCGCAATCGGGTGCTCCAGACATAGGGGGTGGTGGGAGGGCTTCGTCTGCGCTTGCGGCTGTGGCCTCTCGAGGCTGCTTGATGGATGCCTTGGCGAGCCTTTCTTCAAAGACACCGGCCTGCTGGGGCTGCCTTCGCGAGGCCCGCTTGGCGATGTCGTCAGCCTCTTGGTTTTCTTTCCTCGGGATGTGCATGAGCTCCATGCCCCTGAAGTGCTTCTCAAGCTTGCGGACCTCTTCGAGGTATGCGGCCATGTGGTCGTCTTTCGGCGTGTAGCTCTTGTTGGAGAAGTTGACGAACAGCTGAGAGTCTCCCTTGACGAGTAGGTGCTTGACGCCTAGAGCGATGGCGGCCCTTAAGCCGGCGAGGAGGCCTTCGTATTCGGCGATGTTGTTGGAGATCTTGTCGATCGTGAAGCACAGCTGGACAGCGTAGTATAGCTTGTCACCCTTGGGCGAAGTTAGGACGACGCCTGCTCCGCCATTGCGACAAGCGAAGGCTCCATCGAAGTGCATGGTCCAGTGGCTGGGCACCGTGTCTCCCGAGGGCTCGGCCTCTGCCTCGCGAGGCTCCTCAGGGCTTGGGTCAGTCCATTCGGCGACGAAGTCAGCCAGCGCTCTTCCTTTTATGACCCTCGTGGTGTCGAAGCGCAAGTTGAATGGCTGCAGCTCGATGTTCCATCCTGCGACACGATCTGTGGCGTTGGGGTTGCGCAGGATCTGCTCCAGGGGGAAGGCAGTGACCACCGTGATGGGGTGGCCCTGGAAGTAGTGTCTCAACTTCCTGGAGGCGATGAGGAGCGCGACGAGGAGCTTCTGCTGCATTGGATACCTCTCGCGAGCGTCCCGCAACACTGTGCTGACGAAGTAGACGGGGTGCTCGACGAGGGTTACCTGAGTTGGCGCAGCGTCAGCCCCCTGCGGAGGCTCTTCAGGGCCCGTGTCGAGATCTGCCTGTAGAGGCATCTCGACAGGGGCCGTGGGAGCAGGCTCGGCTTGAGGCGGCGGGCCTGGCAGTGGGTCTGCGGAGGCTGCTCCTTCGGCGGGGTCGCCGTCGGGGGGTTCTGGGCTTGGAGTGGCAGTGCTCTTCTTGGGGAGGACAGGCTCTTCTCTTTCGACCACCAAGACGGCGCTTGCGGTCTGCGGGGTGGCTGAGAGGTACAGCTTCAGGTGCTCGCCTGCCCTGGGGGCCACCAAGACCGGAGGGCTAGCCAGATACTTTTTTAAGTCCTCGAAGGCTTTATCCGCCTCAGGGGTCCACTTGAATGTGCCCGATCTCTTCATGATCTTAAAAAATGGCAGGGCTGTCTCGCCGAATTTGGAGATGAAACGACCAAGGCTGGCCATGCAGCCCGCTAAGCGCTGCATGTCCTTGAGTCGGCGGGGAGGCTGCATTTGCTCTATGGCCTTGATTTTGTCAGGATTTGCTTCTATGCCACGGTGGGACACGACGAATCCGAGGAGCTTGCCTGAAGGGACCCCGAAGACGCACTTGGCGGGGTTCAGCTTGATGTTCACCTTTCTCAGGCTGGCGAAGGTTTCCTCGAGGTCCCTCAAGAGGGTGTCCCCCTCTCGAGATTTGACCACGATATCATCGACGTAGGCCTCTGCGTTTCTGCCCATCTGCGCCCCCAAGGCTATCCTCATGAGCCTCTGGAAGGTGGCCCCAGCGTTCTTCAGGCCGAAGGGCATGCATGTGTAGCAGTACACACCACAGGGGGTGAGGAATGCCGTCTTCTCCTCGTCCTCTTTAGCCATCTTGATCTGGTGATAACCAGAGAAGGCGTCCAGAAAACAGAGGAGGTCACAGCCAGCGGTGGAGTCCACAATCTGGTCTATCCTCGGCATGGGGTATGGGTCCTTGGGGCAGGCCTTGTTGACATCGGTGTAATCGATGCAGAGTCGGCCTCCTCCAGCGGGTTTAGGAACAACCACGCCGTTAGAAAGCCAAGTGGGGTGCGCGACTTCGCGGACGACATTTGCCGCCTTTAGCTTCTCTACTTCCTTGATGATGAAAGCTTGCTTCTCGGGGGCTTGCTTACGTGCTTTTTGCTTGACGGGGCGTGCGTCTGGACACACGGCTAAGTGGTGCTCGATCACCTCCCTTGGTACACCGGACATATCTGACGGAGTCCATGCGAACATGTCAGAGTCTGCCCGAAGGAAGGCGACGAGCGCGCTTTCCTATTTGGGAGGCAGAGCAGCGCCTATGGTGACGCTAGCCCCCGAGCCTTCAGCCCCCGAGCTGGTGGTGTCCAGCGGCACCTTCTTCGTGGCGGCTTGCTCCTGAGAGAACACTTGCTTCTTCTTCTTGGGCCTCTCGAGAGGTTCCATGTCCACGTCAGCTGGGAACGCCATGGCGGCCGCCTTGTAGGCGCTCTCGGCAGCGCGCGTGGCGTCCAGGATATGACCATGGATGGCGATGGTGCCAGCGCTGCCGGGGATCTTGACCATGTTGTAGGCGTGATGCGTGACGGCCATGAACTTCGCGAGGGCGGGGTAGCCGAGGATGGCGTTGTACGGCAGGCCGATGTGGGCGACATCGAAGTCGATCAGCTCCGTGCGATAGTTCTTCTGCGTGCCAAAGGTGACCGCGAGGCGGACTTGCCCCAGAGGCTTGATAGAACCACTGGTGACGCCCGTGAACGGCCTAGAGGGCATAAGCCACTCGTAGGGCACTTGAAGCATCTCGAAGGTCTCGACAGAGATGACGTTCAGGCCCGCTCCCCCATCGATGAGCGTCTTGGAGACGGTGATGTTGTTGATGGTGGGGGAGCAGACCAGGGGGAGGGTTCCAACAGTCTTGGTCGACTTGGGGTGGTCCTTGGCGTCGAAAGCGATGGTGTACTGGGACCACTTGAGGGGCCTGGAGGTCTCGGTGCTCGGGAGCGCAGCGTTGAGTTCGCGGGCGAACTGCTTGAACTGATTTTTTGACTTGGGCGCTTGAGCTCCGCCGAGGATGCAGGCCATGGCGCCTCTCGGGGCCTGGTAGCCTCCATCTTCCTCGTCGGGGAGGTTGTTGTTCTTCTCGGCGGCATTGGCTTGAGTGCCCGGCGGCTTCTGGTAGCCGCCTTCGCGCCTGCCCCTGCCGTCTCTGCGGTAGCCGCGACCTCTGCCGCGGCCTCCGCTGCCTTCTCCTCGCTCGCGTTCCCTGCTCAGCCTCTTGAGGTCGAAGCAGTCGTCTGTAGCGTGCCCTCGCCTGTTGTGGTAGACGCAGAACGGACGGTGGTCCACCTCTTTGTCGCCGCGCTCAGGAGAACCCCTGCGGGAGCCCTTCGCGTCAGGCTCTGCCGCGAGGACCGCGGTGGCCTTGCGCTTGGGCTCTTCCTTCTTCTTGTGGCTCTTGGACCCCTCGCCAGGGTCGTCCCCCCGCGCGCTCATCTTGACGAAGAGGAGTCCCTCTTCAGCCTTGGCGCACTTATCCGCCAGATCGAACAGCTTTACCACAGAGGTGAGCTTGTCGTGGATGCCGAGCTTCTCGAGCATCCTGCGGTTTGTGACGCCCTCGCGGAAGGCAGCGATCACCTGGGTGTCGGGGATGTTTGGGATCTTGTTCCGCACCTGGCTGAAGCGCTGGATGTACTTGCGAAGAGTTTCGTCTTTCTTCTGCACCACAGCGCGCAAGTCGTTGTGGGTGAGTGCGTGCTCGTACGTGCCTTTGAAGTTGGCGACGAACTGCCTGCAGAGCTCCTCCCAGGAGTCGATGGAGTCCTCCGACAGGTTGAGAAGCCAGGACAGCGCTGAGTCCCTGAGGGCGTGGGAGAACCAGTTGGCCATGACCTTGTCGTCGCCCCCTGCAGCCTGGATAGAGGTGGTGTAGAGCTGCAGGAACTCGAGAGGGTTGGTGGACCCGTCGAAGCCCTTGGGGAGCGCTGGCCTAAACTTCTGCGGCCAGACCACACGACGCAGGGCGCGCGTGAAGGCCATGCAGCCTGAGGCATAGGTGGCCGTTCCTCCCTGGAGGGCCCTGCGGTTTTGCTGCCCCGCTTGGCCGAGTTCTTCGACGAGGCGGTTCTGGAGGTCTCGGCGTCGCTCCATGCCCACTCGCGCGTCAGGCGCAGTGCGCTGCACGATTTGGCAGTCGTGCGGCGAGGAAGCATGTGAGGGAGCCCGCTGCGCCGCGGCCGGAGGTGGTCCTGGCGGCGGTGGGGGCGCACCCGGTGCGGCCGTCCCTGCAGGGCCGGAAGGGACGATGGAGCGCGATGGAGCAGGACGCGTGGTTGCGATGTCGACGGGGTGGTGGAGGCGGTCCAGCCACTGGTCGTGTGCCTCGGCACTTGGCCGGTAGCGGAGGAGCTCCTGGGCCATGAGCAGCGCGGTATGCGGGGCGGGCTCGTGGTGTTCCCGAGTGGACACGCTCTGGTGCCGGGACGGGTGCGAGGACTCAGCGTCCTCACGGCGCTCGGAGAGGTCCTCGTCGTCGCGCTGGTCTCCGCCGCGGTGCTCCTCGCTCTCTGGCTCCTCCACGCGCGGGCCGGTGCCAGCGCGCTCGGTCGTGCGGGGGCGACCACGGCGGCCACGGGTGGGAGCAGTGCCGGGCTCGGTGTGAGCTCTCTCAGAGGTACGCCGGTTGGCGCGCGTCGCGCGGGTGTCCATCATGGCGCGGAGTTCGGAGGTTGAAGACGCGCCTCTGTCCCCCTACCTGGCGCGCCAAATGTCGAGGAGTGACTCCCACGTAACAGGGGTAGTCTCGCCCCGAAGAGAGGTTCGAAGGGGGACTGAACACGGAGGTCAAACAACCCTCGATGCACGCCGCGACGTTGCTCGCGGTGCCTGGAGTGGAGCTGCACGGCAGAGAGTGACACCGGCCCTTACCCAGGTTCACGGCCCTCAAGGTGAGGTAAAACCGCTACTCCTGCTTGTCTGAATTGCACTGCGGTGACTACAGTACAGCGAGCCTCCGGGCGTTGAGAAGGTCCGGAGGTGGAAGACGCTATCGAATTCGGGATCGAATTCCGGATCCCTTGCTACGGAAGTGCCCCCTCTCCTTATATAGTTGCCCCGGGCCTCATCCCTGCGACCTGCGCAGTGGAAGGGTTCCCACATGGCGACGAGCGGCGGAGCGGGGTGCACCACTGCTCGCTGGTCCATGGACTCGGTCCATGGTCGTAAAGCCTGCCTTCGTGGCAGGGCAGCTGTCTCCTCCGTCCTTGGACGCAGCTCCTCCGTGCTAAAGCGGCGCGCCGTGGCCGACAAACTGCAGACTTTGCAGAGCGGCTCGCAGGTGCGGCAGAGACCGTGGGGAGTGCCCGCGGTGACGTCGTCGTTGGAGCGTTGTGCCGGCCAACTGCTTTATCACCAAAGAGGAAAGCTTCGTTGGCGGCGCAGGAGACACAGAGCTTTGTTGACCCCTTTTATCACGGGAACGGCTACTGCGACGCTATCGCTGTCGCGCGCGCAGATGCGCGCGTCACCCTGCGGCTGCTGCAGAGCCCATGTGCGCTCTGCAGCGCTTCCTTCGCCGCGAAGTATCCCCTCAGGGGCCTGAGGCTCTCGAGGGGGAGGAGCCGTGCTGGCTCCCTTCAGAGGGAGAGATCCCTCAAGTGGGACGCCCTCGGGGGGAACCTCCTTCAGGCCTCCGGTGGCGCCTCAAGTCCCCTCCAGGGGTTTTTGCCTCGGGGGGCTCCCCAAGCGGTCTGCTTGGCCCTTAGCCGTTTCGTAGATGCTGTCGCGTGTGCGGTCAGTGGAGAGTGGGCTCTGCACACCCTAGAATCCACTGGGCCGACAGTCATATTATAACTAGATTGAGTTTTAAGGTTGATAGTTAGAGAGGTCATCAACACAAACACCAACTACAACCACTACCCCAGAAAAAACAATCTGTGGCGCACCAGATATTGTAATCTGTGGCACATCATGGTGCGCCACAGCTATTCACGCCACTGATTCTTCCATATCTGTGGCGCACCGTGTGATGCGCCACAGATTTAATCGTATCTGTGGGGCACTCTGTAATGCGCCACAGTTAAGACCAATATCAGTGGCGCATATCATACGGTGCGTCATTAGTATCAATTTGGGTAAAACAAAATTGACCATTTATCCAATATTTGACCACAGCCTGCACACACAGTTATCAGAATCTCTAAAACAGCAGTTCTACATCAAATATATAACAACGACAAGTCGAGCAACCGTTCTACATCGGATATATAACAACGACAAGTGGAGCAGCTAGCAGTTCTACATAGGATATATAAAAACTACAAATAGCGAGTGCTACTCATCCTCGGAGGTGGTAGTAGGGAACAAGTCGCCCCACCTTGGATCATCATCGGCCCACGTCGAATCGAGTGTCTCACCCTCCTTCTCGGCGGCCTCGCGATGTTGGCGTCGGTCTGCCCTCCTTTGCTCCCTTCTGTTGTTGAAGAATGCCTCCTCGTCGGCGACGTCGTTCGGGAACCGCTCCCTCCATCGGCGCATCAGCTCCTCGTCGCACTCGGCGATGACGACCCGGCGTTGCACCTGGCGGTAGCGGTGACGATCCTCGTCAGTGAGGAGGGTTGGCTGTGGCGCGAGGAACTCTGCCTCCTGGATGGACAGGCAGTCCGGAAAGTTCAGCTCGCTCCGCGGGCGCCGGAAACGCCACACGGCAGCATCATAAGTGCGCGCTGCCAGTTCCGGCGTGGCGTACGTGCCGAGCGTGTGCCTACCTCCGGCGGTGCGGATTTAAGCGTAGTAGGTGCCGTTGGGCCGCACCCGAACACCGCGGAAGCCGGACGACCCGCGGCGGCGCGGTGTCATCGTCTACACAAGAGGAGAGGTTCAACGGTGAGTAAAGCACATTAAACTTGCTTAATGGTGACATGTAAATAACACGTAAATAACAAGAGGAGAGGTTCAGCGGTGAGTAAAGCATCATTTTAATCATCGGCATTCTTCAAATGAAGTAGGGTCAACTGAAAAGCATGCCTCATACTTAGAATGGAAAAACAAATTCAGAGATGGTGTAAGTGAAATCCAGTGGGATGCATAAAATGTGAATATATTCGTGCACATCACAAGTTTCACTCACGCCACCTCTGGATCACACGTTGTCACAACATTTTAATCATCGGCATTCTAGAGAATACAAAACTATAAACAAGATTCAAAAAAAATTATGCCTCATACTTAGAATATTATTGGAAACACACAATGAATCCTGATAACCTTGTTGAACCAAGTAGTAGGCATACAACTTATATGTGTGCATGATACAAGGTTCAACAAACTACCAGGATATCATATAGTGTGCCACATCATTTTAATCATCGACATTCTAGAAACGAAGTAGTGTCAACTAAAAAGCATGCCTCATACTTAGAGTGGACACACAAATTTAGAGACGGCGTCAGTGAAATCCAGTGGTATGCAAAAAATTTGTATTCGTGAACATCACAGGTCTCACTCACGCCGGCTCTGGATCACATGGTGTCACATCATTTTAATCATCGGCATATCAAAAGATGGTAAAATGCAAGTTAAAAAGCACTCAACAAAAACAAGCAAGGCCTCATATGGAATTGCTTCAGGGACGGTGTGAGCGAACAATGTGGAATGAACACTGCATATATGTTCAGACAACATGGTTCACTCAAACCTCCCTGATAATGCAACGTGCAACCATCTAATCATCGGCCAAACACCATAAACAGAACTTGAATTGACTTGCAAAGTGAAAAATAAACAAAGTGAGATGCTCAGATTTAATTCTAACCAAACTAGTCAGTTTTCATATTTATATAATGATTTGGCATAACTAACAATAATCAACTCAACCTCTAAACATCTAAACTACTAAACCTCTAAACAATAACTAACAATAATGATTCCGTGGTGATGATGCTAAACAGCTAGTATAAGTCAATGTCAGTGCTCATATGTAGTGTGTTAGGTACTTAGGTGGGAAAAGAGATGGGTCTAGTACCACAGCAGTCGCGGAGGACGGAGGACGCTGCCGCCACTCCTCCACCGGGGTCCTCCAAGCTGACTCCTTCGGTCCGACGCGGCCTCGCCAGCCGATGGATCCGCCCTCGTCAATGACGGATCCGGTGACCTCGCCAACAATGCTGCAGGAGGCGCGCGACGGGGGGGGGGGGGGGGGGCTGAGAATGATGGTGGGAGAAAGGCGAGAGGGGGATGGAGCGGTCGCGAGAGTGAAGAAGAGGGCGGCGACGGAGGGGGTGAGGTGGTGGGCGGTCGCGAGAGGGCGGCGACGGAGGGGGTGAGGTCACCGAGAATGGCGCGGCCGCGAGAGGGAAGAAGAGGGCGGCGACGGAGGGGGTGAGGTGGTGGGTGCGGGGATGCAGGAGTCCAGGATCCCGTGCGGCTAGCTAGGGTTCGTCCTTGGTCAACGCCATGGGATGCTGGTGGAGGAGGGACGCGAGGGAGGCGGCGGTAGAGGAAGGAGAGAGGGAGGGGCGGCTGAGTGTGGGTGGGGAATGGACGTGGTTTTGTAAGTGTCACGACCAAACTAACCGTGGCGCACCTGCTGTGATGCATCACATTAAATTTCTTAACTGTGGCACATGCAATATCTAGTGCGCCACAGTTAAGTTTGGGGTGTGGCCAGCCTCAGCTCCCACCTAAACTGTGGCGCACCGAATATGCCGTGCGCCACAGTTAAGAACCTTAGCTGTGGCGCACCAGTAACAGATGCGCCACAGTTAGTTACTTGTGGCGCACGACATATGTGGTGCGCCACAGTTAAGTTTTACACATTAAGCCTTTTCTGGGGTAGTGAACATGGCAAACAGAACAAACAGGAGGAAAACACATCCATGAACAAGATATTACAAAAAAAAATTGACGGCCCTAAATTTTGGGTCTTTTATAATTAAGTTTTTCTAGCTTCCAAAATTTGGGACGATACAATAACCCTAAATTTTGGTTGAAATATGAGTAATACAATGCAAAGTTCATGTATGCATTTTACATGCATCAGTCACTCGGCATGTTGCCGTTTGCTCGAGTGCCGGTGTTCGATGGGTTCTGCCCAGGGCTGGTCCCACGGGGTCTTGGTGGATTGAAGGTTGGCACCAACGCGGTCCCCACATACCCTAACGCTTCGATTTGTGCCCGATGAAGGGGATGCCGCGAGTCGCCCGCGGGAGGCATTGTAGAGCGCAGGTAAGTCGCGACTGAAGCGACTGCCGCTGCGGTTGTCTGCGGAACAGGGATGCTGTCGTTTCTGATCGTCATGAACATTTGCCGCATCCTTACTGGCTCTAAGTTGGCTCGCGGCATCCGCGCTCGAGTTTTTACGTATTCCGCTGTTCGCGGTTCTCCTCCAGCTGAATAAGCCGAGGACTCAATCACCCTCTTCGCACAGGCTGAATCAGCTCTTGCATGCCGCTCGTTGAGTTCGCGTTGCATCGCGATCAGCTCCTGATTTTTCTTTTGCAGCAAATACCGATATGCTAGCAAATCGTCCGTGGGGGAGTCTACTAGCAACAATGTGCCGTTGTTGACAACGTCTTGAATTCTGAGCGCCATCTCCTCTGTGATGATGAGCTCTTCGTCAGCCGACAGTCGAATTGTTATAGGGTACTGAACCGGCTGCGGCGCACTGCGCTGAGGGGGTGTTGCACCTGGTGTGCCGGTTTGCGCGACCATAAAGACTTGACTGGACTGCCGATTGCGCGCGTTGCGGCCCTTGCCATGGCGTTCGTACTTGTCACTCGAAGAAGACTTAACGCCACGCAGGATGGTGGCCACCTGAAAGATGGCGCAGTCCGAGCAGTAGCAGGATACATCGGAGCCTTCTGCGATGAGTCGACGGAGGATGGAGCCGAAGGAGCCACGAAGTCGATGGCGCGCGAAATTGGTGATGAAGATGAGTCGGTGACGTCCGGAGTCGATGAAGATGCGGCGACGACGCTGTCCGGAGTTGATGAAGATGCGTAATCGACGACGTCCGGCGCAGATGCGATCGCGGTTTCCGATCGGAGATCGGGGCGGGCTTGACAGGTGGAGCGTGCCCCACTGGTTGACAAGGAAACGGAAATCGCCGAACGTCAGATCCATACTTGAGTGTATCTCTGCGAACGCTGGGCTCTCGATTGCCGAGTGCGGGACGAAGTCGAACGTGCCGAGGGTGTACGGCTTCCGCAGATCCGGCGAGTTGCGAGTCGATGAAGATGTCGATGATGAAGTCGATGATGCCACCGCAACCGTAGATCCAACGTCTGTTCTTCCCACAGACGGCGCCAATTGACGAGGTACGAACTCGGCAAATCCCATGGTAAGGTACCCTGGGTTGTATCGAGTTGAAGAGTATATGGACGTTGGTGATTCCGGACGGCTGACAAGCAAGGATTTACCCAGGTTCAGACTCCCGGACGATAACACCCTACTCCTACTTGTCTGATTATTGATCTCTGTGTTACAAGGTGGCTACAATGGCGTCCCGGCGGGTCGAAGGCTCGCTAGGGTTTCTGGCTAACAGATTGCGTAAGTTCTATCGTCCCCCTCCTGGCCTTTATATAGGAGGCCAGGTCTCAGAAGTTTGAATACGACTCGATTTACAAATAAGGTAAATTTTAAGTCGGTACGATGGCTTCTATCTTGAGCCGTACTCCATCTTTATTGGGCCGCATTGCGCCTTCCTTGTGCTATCTTGTTTATGGGCCACCGGGTGGGCCTTCTGGTATATTAGGCTTCATTGTAGTCGCGTGGGTATACCCGTTGGGTATAACCACATGGGGTGGTAGCCCACTGATACGTCCAAAACGTATCTACTTTCCCGAACACTTTTGTTGTTGTTTTAACTCTAATTTGTGTGTTTTGAATGCAACTAACGCGGACTAACGCTGTTTTCAGCAGAATTGCCCTGGTGTCTCGTTTTTGTGCAGGAAATCAACTTTCAGGAAAAATCCCAGAAAAATCATAAAAGTCCTTATTTTCCCAGGAGAGTCACGGAGCCAGAAGACGAGACGGAGACGGGCCACATGGGGCCCACACCACCTGGTGGTGCGGCAGGCCCCTGGCCGCGCGAGCACCAGGTGTGGTGGCCCCAGGCGCCGCCTCGCGCCCCCCTCTCGACTACTTAGCCTCTCCTGACCTAAAAAACACGACTACGGAGAGTTATTTCCAGAAAACCATCCAGAGCGTCGCCGCCACCTCGAAACTCAATTCGGGGACCAGAAGTTCCTGTTCCGGCACTCCGCCGGGACGGGGAGTCAAAGGAGATCATCGCCATCGTCGTCGCCACCACTTCTCCATCAACCATCCATGTTTCCCCCATCCATGTGTGAGTAATCCACCGCTGTAGGCTTGAGGGGATGGTAGGGATTGGATGAGATCGTTCATGTAATAGCTATAATATCATTAGGGCATGGTGCCTAGTATCCGTTATCGGTGTTTTATGTCATTGTTGCAACTTGTTATGCTTAATGCTTGACACTAGGGCCCGAGTGCCATGATTTCAGATCTGAACATGTTATTGTATCGTGAAGATAATTATTGTTTTAAGATCATATCTATGAGTTGTATACACATATTGCTGTCCGGAACCCGAGGTCCCAAAGTGACAATAATTGGGACAGCCGAGGGGAATGGCTGTGATGTGAGGATCACATGTGTTCACGGAGTGTTAATGCTTTGCTCCGGTACTTTATTAAAAGGAGTACCTTAATTACCAGTAGTTTCCCTTGAGGCCCCGCTGCAAACGGGCTGGTAGGACAAAAGATGATGTGCAAGTTTCTCATTGCGAGCACGCACAACTAAATTGGAACACATGCCTATGGTTAATAAATACTTGGATGCTTTATCTTATTTATCTGCAAATGCCCATGACTTGATTATTATATGAAGTATCTCATCCATGCAACGCCCGTTCATCCGTCCCTTTGCCTACAGTATTTTAATCCTGCTGTCTACTATAATCATCACTGCTGTTTTTATTCTACTGCTGCTGTTATATCACTACTGTCATTGCTATAAAACTGTTGCTACTGATAATCTGTCTCGATCAAGTCTATTCATAGGTGCAGCTGAATTGACAACTCCGCTGTTAAGGCTTATAAATATTCTTTGGCTCCCCTTGTGTCGAATCAATAAATTTGGGTATTACTTCCCTCGAAGACTGTTGCGATCCCCTATACTTGTGGGTCATCAAGACTATTTTCTGGCGCCGTTGCCGGGGAGCATAGCTTTATTTATAAGTTCAACTGAGATTGATATTGTTCGCTGGAATTCATTCATCATGGGAAAGCCTGGTGATAAGAAGTTTCCCATACTGCCATCCACTACAAGAAAAGGTACAACTCTGAGCTCTGATGCTGCTCTTGATTCTCCAACTGTGATGAGTAAGCTTATTTCACCGCTGCATGCTACTCATACTATTACTTCTGCTGAATCTGAAAATGCTTCTGAAAATTGTGATGATGCTTCTACTGTTCTTGATGAAAATGGTTCCTTAGGACCTTTTCTAGATGCTATAATTGATAAATCTAAACAAACTGAAAATGCTGAAAATTCTAATACTTCTGCTAGTTCACCTGAGTCTAGAGAGTATTTTCCTGATGATCCTGATGAAACTTATGTTGAACTTGATGATGATATTGTTGATGAGATTAATGCTACTAAAGATGCTAGTGCTATGAAAAGCCTTTTTGAAAAATGTGCTGTTAAATATAAATTGTCTCCTGATGCTAAATTTGCTACATCTCCCATAAACATTAAAGATAAAGATTATGATTTCTCTATTGACTTGGCTCACATAGCTATTGTTGAAAGGGAACCTTTCTCTGGAACTGAAAATGAAAGTGCTGTAGAACATATGAATGAACTCTCTAATTTGAGTGGTATGTTTTCTGAAGACATAAAAATGCGCACTTACTTTGTTACTAAAATATTTCCTTTCTCATTAAAAGGAGAAGCTAAAATTTGGTATAATAATTTATCTCCTGGTTCCATTACTAGTCCCATGGGATTGCTTGATACTTTCTTTCAGAAATATTTTCCTGCTAGTGCTCAACATGATGCTTTGTTGAGAATTTATAATTTTAATCAAGAAGAGGATGAGAAATTGCCTAAGGCCTGGACACGTTTTTGCTCCATATTAAGAGGCCAGCCGAATCATGATTTGGAGAAAAATGATCTACTTGATATATTTTATAGTGGACTAACTGCTAAATCTAGGTCATACCTGGATAGTTTTGCTAGTTGTGTTTTCAGGAAAAGGACTCCCGAAGAAGCTGAGGAATTACTAGCTAAAATATGCAAGAATCATGATGATTGGGATATTCCTGAACCTACTCCAACACCTACACCCACACCGAAGAAGAGGGGTATTATTGAATTAAATGATGAAGTGATGAAGGAGGCCAAGAAATCTCTTAAGGAGAAGGGTATTAAAGCTGAAGATGTGAAGAACTTACCTCCTATAGAAGACTTATGTAAGCCAATCCCTCGTATACCAGTAATTGAGGTACACTCTCTCCAAAGGTTTGATGATAGAGATATTCCTTATTCTAAACCTCCTGCTCAATGCTTAGATGAATTTGATACTTTTATTTCTAAGCAAAGTAACTTTAATATGAGAATAGAAAATCATTTAATGGAAAATTCTCGAGCTATTAGTAACTTGCATGATGTTGTTGATAGAACCTCCAATGATGTTAAAATACTCATTAAACATTTTCATATGGTTCAAACTCAAATTGATCAACTTACTAAAGTACAAAAAGAATTGTTAGTAAATGCCTCTATAGCTAAACAAAAACATGTTTGTGAAGTAACAACTAGAGGTGGTAAATCTACTCAAGATCCTTTATATCCTGAGGGACATTCTAAAAGAATTGAACAAAATTCTCAACGAGTTAATGAACCTAGTGCTCCTTCTAAGAAAAAGAAGAAGAAACATAAAACTGTTGTAGAATCCTCTGAACCTGTTAATGATCCCAATAGTATATCTATTTCTGATGCTGAAACTGAAAGTGGTAATGAACACAACAATGATAGTTCTAATAACAATGATAATAATGATGATTCTAATAAAGAAGAATTAGAAGAGGAACCAGAAAAGCTAAATAAAAATGAGAAGTACAATAAGGAAGATTTCATTGCTAAGAAACATGGTAATGAAAGAGAGCCTTGGGTTCCAAAGAAGCTGGGTGATCTAGGTATACCAACAATTCCTTGCTCTATCAAAAATAATTATGTTAGAACTGCTCTATGTGACTTGGGAGCAGGAGTTAGTGTGATGCCTTTCTCTCTTTACAAGAGACTTTACCTTGATAAATTAATACCTACTGATATATCTTTGCAAACGGCTGATAAATCTACTGCTGTTCCTGTTGGTATTTGTGAGGATGTTCCTGTTCAAATGGCTAATAATTGTTTAATCATGACTGACTTTGTTGTGCTTGAAATGCCTGAAGATGATAATATGTCTATTATTCTTGGGAGACCTTTTCTAAACACTGCAGGGGCTGTTATTGATTGCAATAAAGGAAAAGTAACTTTCAATGTGAATGACAAGGAACATACTGTTTATTTCCCCAAGAAAATGGATAAAATGCCTGGAGTTAATACAATTACTAATGTGAAGTCCATCAAAGTGGGAAGTATTGATTGCCCTTATAAAGAAGAATTCAAAACTCTTGTTATTGGATCCATATCAATACCATATAAGGTAACATGAGTGTCTCACAATGTTTGAATCCTTTTATGTCATCTAAAATTTATTTGGTGGCAAGACTTGATCAACCTTGCTAACAAATATGTTTTAAGTGCATGGAAGTGCTACACAACAATTTTCTGCTCCTCTTTACTTTACCTACTGTAATACTACTTGGTTTGCATAGTTTTTAATTGGATATGATTTGAAAAATAATTTTCATGTATTAAATTTAATATCTTAAAATCCAAAAAATGCCCAGAAATAAAAATTCTCAGAATTTAAATTTTTTTATGTCAAAATACCTATTTTTCTGAGAGGGACCTGGGAGGACCAGAGAGTGGCCTGGGGGACCCACAGGGCCCCCACACCACATGGTGGCGCGGCAGGCCTTGGGCCGCGGCAGCACATGGTGTGGGGCCCACATGGCCCCCCACTTACTCTCCTTCCTCCCCTGCCTTCCTCTCTCCCGACCAAACACTCCCACATGCGAAAAAATCGTGTTCTTGCTGTTCTTGCCCTCGGATTTTCGATCTCCTTCCTCAGCCCATCTTTGTTGCTGAGATTTGGGGTATTTGCTCTCCGGTATGTGACTCCTCCGCTCATCCAAATAGAATTTTGTTTAGTGGATTATATATTGAGTATTTTGCTGCTGTAGATGCCATGTTTAGTGAGTTTGAATGCTTGTTTCAAGTTGGAATAACTAGTTTTGATGCATGCTTAAGCCTCTAGCAAGTCACTATAGTAGTTTCCCTTCATTTAGTTGGCTAAAAATCAATTTTTATGACATTGGTTAAAAATTTCAGAACATGGAATGGAACTCACACCCTATTAGTCAACATGAAATCATTGTGCATGAAGTCATGGGAGTTCACCGTGAGGATGGTGTATTTCCAGCTATCTACCCATGCTCGGAATTCATGCAAGCTGCAGGAATTTACCAGGATGTTCAAAATCTAATCTCCAATGCAGGATTGAGCAATTTTGCTATTGATGAACCTGACCAATATGGCAAGTTAGCCATGTCGGTGGTGCAGGACTTCAAGTGTGACTTGGCTTCACGTCACCCCATGGTTCATTATACTATTTATAACAAAACTGTCCATTTGCCCTTTGCTGATTTCTGTGCAGCAATTCGAGTACCTCAGTGGGGATCGCTAGAGAGAGTGAAGGAGAAGCCCAAGCCATTGATGGATCTCTACAAAGACATCTGCAATGGGAAAAGCTTCTCTCATGAGGATGGTATAATACGAAGCATTCACCTCCCATCTATTCGATACTTTGCTTATTTTATCACCAAATGTGTGCTTGCTAGGAAAACGGGAAGTAAATTAGCTGCACCTGATTTGGGTTTTCTAGCTGCTGCCTTGCGTGGTGATAGAACTTATAACTTGGGTGCACTGATTGCTTATCGTCTTTCCACTAACCGCGACAAGTGTGGAATTTGTGGAGGTCTTATTGCATCTCGTTTGTTAGCTATGCATGGTTTAGTGCCTCATCCTCTTGATTTTCAGCTTACCCCAGGGAAGCTGGATATTATTTCCATGAAGAGGCATAACTATATTACTACAAAGAGTAACATGAGTAAACTACTTTATGAGATAGCTTCCTCCAAGAGAGTAGCATGGAGGAAGTCTACAACTGTTAGAATTATTAGGTTGCATGTGCCTTCGTTTGATCTTGATGCCAGGAACAGCTGGTCACTCTCGGATGCTGAGATTGATGCACTTGCCGTGCAACCAATCCCGGATGAGGAGGAGGAAGAGGAGGAGCCCGAGGAGGATGTTGAGCAGCCCCCAGAGGCCACGGGTTTTACACACCCGAATCCTGGGTATGCAGGGCCTTCCGGTTCTTCCTCCACCGCGGCCGAGCCGGGATATGATCACACCATGTATGACCCATCGGGCTGGAGTTCATACTCGCCATGGGGTTGATCTCCACTTAGGACAAAAGCCTAAGCTTGGGGGGAGGTATACCGATAGCACACTCATCTACATACCATTATCATTCGGTACTTTGTATATCCATGTTTTCGTTTTTGTTTTCGTTCTTTCTTTTATTTGTTCATGCTTTGCATTACTTTCTTAAAACTCAAAAACACCAAAAATATTTCTGTTATTTCTCTTGCTAGTTTGCTAGTACGCTTAGTATTTAGTTCGGTTCCATATGCGAAAACACAAAAATATTTTGCTTTGTTGTTGCTGTTTCGCGCAGGGACAGATTTCTGCTGTCCACCGTTTAATTCATAACTATTCACAGAAAAATCAGAATGACCTGAAATTTCGTGTGCATGTTCCTCAGATATGTACGCAACTTTCATTAGGTTTGAGTTTTCTGATCTGGGCATGTTAAGGTCCTCGAAAAAATTCATCTTCACAGGCTGTTCTGTTTACAGTTTCTAAATCCGAAAACCCAAAAATATTTGTTGTTTCACTTTGGTTTTGTATAGTTTGTTTCAGAGGTTATTACCATCCATTGCTGCGTGGAGCTGGGTTATTATTTCATATCTTTCGAAGCACACAAGTGAAAAGGCAATAATGATGATCTATGACAATTCGAGTTGGGTAAGAGGCTGGTAATGAACTCTATTTGTTTTCATTTTTGTACATATACTCATTCATGTGAGCATGTTTAGATGGTTCGCATACGGTATATGTCTATTGGTGGATGCTTAGTAGTTCATGTTCTCTTATGATCAGTCCCAATTTATTAATGGTGGACAACGTGCTTCATAGATGTTTGCTTGCATTGTTCTGTTCATACTAGAATATGACATTGTGGTATCCTCCTCTGAATAATTCATTTGAATCGACTTGGCACATGCTTACACATGTTATGACTGAAAACAAAAAGTCAATTAAGCCTCGATGATCTATTTTGTCTCAGAGTTCTAGTATCATTTTTATGCCTCCGTTAATTTTATTTTGTCGGAAGCATGATTATGACGGCTATTGCTCTCTTGAATTGTCGCTCCCTTGTCTATTGCTAGCCTCCACTTGTACTAAGCTGAAAATGCTTGTGCTTCCAAATCCCTGAAAACCAAGTTATTCCCAAAGAGTCCACCATAAACACCTATGTATGGCATTTCAAACCATTCAAGTAAATTTGCATGTGCTACCTTTTAAAACCTTCAAAATATTTCCCAATTTGTGCCACTGTTTCGAGCTCATGAGTAAGTAGTAGTTGGACTTGTTGTCTTCCATACTAATTAAGTAACCGACTTGCATGCTTCATCTGCTCGTCATTAATTTTTCAAAGAGCTGGTTAGACCACTATAATATCAAAAGATTTGAGAAAATAAAATAGACACTCATTCATGGTTTGAGATTGATTGGTGGGCACCCGAGGATTCGGTTAGCCATGGTTTGTGAAAGCAAAGGTTGGGAGGAGTGTCAAGTTATCAAAATAAATGAATATAAGGATGCATATTATAAATGCTTGTTTTAAAAATTTCAGAACCGCTCTCAACATGCTTAGTATGGAAGATAACAAGAACTCTATTGCCATTCGTTGACGGAACAACCACCACTCAAAAACAATTTTACCTCTGTTTTCAAAATAATGAAAGCTCTAGCACATGTTAAATCCCTGCTTACCTCAATGAAGGGCATATATGTTACTTTATTGTTGAGTCACCATCATTCTTTGAGCACCTTCTTGAGAGCATAGTTGTCATTCTTAGTGTAATGTGCTTGTCCCAGAATACTGTTAACTGCGGTATAATTTTGATGCTCTTATCTTTGATATCTTTATTTCTAGTCTTCTCTTGAAACTAAGAGGTGCCTGGGCATTTATGTTTTGCTGTAACATTCGGGCAAGCGAGATACCACCTTATCATACTTTATTATGAGCTTTGCAATCTTGTGAATTGATATGTTTCATGTTGTTTATTATTAATATGATTGGCATCTCTTCATAGTTTACATGGTTATTAGGTGACACCGTTTGCATATATCTTATTATGAATAGTCTAAGCATTTGTCCTCACAATGAGAATATTTACATCATATGAACAAATGTGTTCGTGAAAGTTATTTTATCGCACTCAGTTGTTAACTGAATTGCTTGAGGACAAGCAATAAGCTAAGCTTGGGGGGAGTTGATACGTCCAAAACGTATCTACTTTCCCGAACACTTTTGTTATTGTTTTACCTCTAATTTGTGTGTTTTGAATGCAACTAACGCTGTTTTCAGCAGAATTGCCCTGGTGTCTCGTTTCTGTGCAGGAAATCAACTTTCAGGAAAAATCCCAAAAAAATCATAAAAGTCCTTATTTTCCCAGGAGAGTCACGGAGCCAGAAGACGAGACGGAGACGGGCCACGTGGGGCCCACACCCCCTGGTGGCGCGGCAGGCCCTTGGCCGCGCGAGCACCAGTTGTAGTGGCCCCAGGCGCCGCCTCGCGCCCCCCTCTCGACTACTTAGCCTCTCCTGACCTAAAAAACACGACTACGGAGAGTTTTTTCCAGAAAACCATCCAGAGCGCCGCCGCCACCTCGAAACTCAATTCGGGGACCAGAAGTTCCTGTTCCGGCACTCTACCGGGACGGGGAATCGAAGGAGATCATCGCCATCGTCGTCGCCACCACTTCTCCATCAACCATCCATGTTTCCCCCATCCATGTGTGAGTAATCCACCGCTGTAGGCTTGAGGGGATGGTAGGGATTGGATGAGATCGTTCATGTAATAGCTGTAATATCATTAGGGCATGGTGCCTAGTATCCGTTATCGGTGTTTTATGTCATTGTTGCAACTTGTTATGCTTAATGCTTGACACTAGGGCCCGAGTGCCATGATTTCAGATCTGAACATGTTATTGTATCATGAAGATAATTATTGTTTTAAGATCATATCTATGAGTTGTATACACATATTGCTGTCCGGAACCCGAGGTCCCAAAGTGGCAATAATTGGGACAGCCGAGGGGAATGGCTGTGATGCGAGGATCACATGTGTTCATGGAGTGTTAATGCTTTGCTCCGGTACTTTATTAAAAGGAGTACCTTAATTACCAGTAGTTTCCCTTGAGGCCTCGCTGCAAACGGGCTGGTAGGACAAAAGATGATGTGCAAGTTTCTCATTGCGAGCACGCACAACTAAATTGGAACACATGCCTATGGTTAATAAATACTTGGATGCTTTATCTTATTTATCTGCAAATGCCCATGACTTGATTATTATATGAAGTATCTCATTCATGCAACGCCCGTTCATCCGTCCCTTTGCCTACAGTATTTTAATCCTGCTGTCTACTATAATCATCACTTCTGTTTTTATTCTACTGCTGCTGTTATATCACTACTGTCATTGCTATAAAACTGTTGCTACTGATAATCTGTCTCGAGCAAGTCTATTCACAGGTGCAGCTGAATTGACAACTCCGCTGTTAAGGCTTATAAATATTCTTTGGCTCCCCTTGTGTCGAATCAATAAATTTGGGTTTTACTTCCCTCGAAGACTGTTGCGATCCCCTATACTTGTGGGTCATCACCCACCCACATATCCTAGTCACAACCTTTTGCTAGCCTTTCCAAATCTCGAGGACAAGATTCCTTTTAAGTGTGGTAGTCTGTAACATCCTAGAATTTTCAAATTTTGAAAATTCCGAAAAATCAAAAACTTTTTGAAACTATATAAACTTTGATTTTAAAATTTAAAATATTGCATGCTTAAATCATCTTCTTGCTTTGTTTGCATTCGAAAAATTAAAATTGGAATTCAGTTCCACTTTAGAACATATTTGAGAATATGTCAAAAACAAAATAACATGTTGTATATAATATTTTGATTTTATATGAAAGTATCTCTTCTATTTTAAAATTTGGTTTTCATTCAACTATAGTTATAACATTTAAATCACTTAAGGATTTATTTTAAAATTTATTTATAAGTTTAAATAGGAAATTATTCCATAAAGAGGTTAATTGTACTCCATTAAATATTTCCATTTAACTAAATTATTTTATGTACAAGATTACTACCAAAAGGTTCTATTTTAAATAAGCTTTGAAAACATATTTTTATGAATTTTTCTGAAAAGATTTGATGAAGTTTTAAAATCAATTTTGAATTAAAAGTTTTAAACAGGAAATAGAAAAGAGTAAAAATAAAAATAAAACTTACTGAGCCAACTGGGCCGAAGCCCAGCTTATCTCTCGCCAGCGTAGGCCTTAGCAGCCCAACGCCCAGCCCGCGCATCTCATTTTCTCACTGACATGGGGGCCCCACATGTCAGGCCACATCGTCATCTTCAACGTCTATCCGGAGACTACGCCACGACCTCACCCGAAACTTCCAATGTTATTTCGCTTCAATCCGAGCGATTAAGACGAGCAATCAACGCCCCGTTCGTGCCTACTAATACCCCACCTCTCCCTCTTCCATTTGCCCCCAAACAGGGCGAGCCGAGAGCCACCAGGCTGCCCGCAAACGAACCCGTAGCTCCGCCATGGCCGCCGGCGACGATCTCCGATTCCGGCGAGTAAAGGACACCCTGAGCCCTCCCATCTGTTCCCTTCGCTTTATTTTCTCCTTGCGCACCCCTGTTACATTTTGTTGTGATTTTCCCGTACTAGAGCAAGCAGTTCGTCCGCACCCGAAGCTCACCGCCGTCGTCTTCAAATCCGACGAGGGATTCCCGGGGAACGAGGACGCGCCGAAGACTTTGGCCTCTCCTCGTCTCGTCTTCCTCTCCCTGCCGGTATGAACCATTCCTCCAGGGGCCCCGTAGAACGGTAGAACGTGCGACGCCGGCGATGGCCCCGCCACGGTTGAGGTCATCGGAGCTACTCCGACCGGCCGCGCCGCTAGGTTTAGGTCCTGTAGATCTGAGCCGTTAGATCTGATTCATACGTCTGAAATTAAATATGTTATTTTTGAACCGGTACGCTTACAAGTCAGCGCCACGTCAGCATCTATTTTCTGTATTTTCCTGAATAGATTTTAATTGGCAGTTTTCCAGAAAAAGTCCCTGTAACTTCAAACCATCATATCTTTTTCATCACAAATCCAAATTGGACAAAGTTCATATCATTTGAAAGCCCTTGACATGTAGAATATTCTACCACTGTTAGTTTTCAGTTTTGACATAGTGTAAAATATTCAAATTCCAAATGGGTGATTTGAGTATATTTGCCATAACTTAAATTCTATAAATCCAATTTTTGCAAATAAAATAGTTTTAGAAACCTTAGAATATATGTTATATTATGCCTCTGTTATAAAATATTTTTGAGCTTTATTTTGATGATTTAAAAATCAGATGCTTAATTAGACAATTTTTTATATAGATAAAATCCTATAAAATATTTTATTATGTTTCCTTTTGCAAAATGTCACAAATTTTATCTTCTGCCCAGTACTAGTGTTTTTCAATACTTAATAAAATGTTTAAATACCTAAACCACTAATTTTTTGTTTATTCACTTTTTGAGAATTATTTTGTTTAGTTGCTTTAATGCATTTTGACTTCATGCATATTTTATTAAAACCAGAAAAGTTAGTGCAATATATTTATTGTGTTTTTAATTGCAATTCATGCATATCATATTTTATTGCATTGTTGTTATGTTTGTATGTTTATTTGTGGCTCGTTTACTTGTGTTAGAATTTTGGGAGGGAAACAAAGACTTTTGCAACTGCTACTCCTGCTCTTCTTGCTGCCAAGGCAAGTGGCACACTCATGAAATTCCTATTATTTTATCTATGCATGACTTAGAGTAAATTTGCTTAAGCATGTGTAGGAGTTAGTAGAATTGCTATGCAAGACATGTTTAGAATTGCCTCTTCTCCTTTGTGTCTAGGTACCTATATAATAACTTAGTAGAAATATTGATGGTATGGAAAAACTATTTTTAAAGAGTTAATTTCAACTAACTTAAAGAAACTCCTGGGTGGATGTGGCAAGAGGATGGAGGTTGGAGTTGAGTGGCTACTTAGGCTCATTTCGGTGAGTGCACCTGGCTAAGACCCAGGCTCATTTAGATGAGTGAACCTGAGTATGTGCACTTGTGGATGGCCACCCAGGGAACAAAGGGATGTGAAGAAAGTGAAGAACTCCAAGCGAAGATTGCCGCTGATCAAGGATGTCAACGGGTGATCCCAACATTCAAATTTCTCAAGTAAAATTTTGAAGGGTGAACAAGGGTTAGGAACTCAGGCTCGTTTAAGTGAGTGCACCTGGTTTAGACCCGGGCTGAATTAGATGAGTGAACCTGAGTATGAGAAAGTGTTTTCAAAAGAGTTAGGAAAAATTGGCTTTCTGCAAATTAGCCTTTCAACTCCACCAGCCAAATATGCATTTAGGTTTTTAGAGTTATTCCACGAAGTGTCCACCAAGTGTCACTTGCCAGTTCAATTTTATATGGTTCTGACCCACGTTGCTGCAAAATTTTACATATTGCAGGATGATCAGAGGACGAGTGAAGTTACGTTAAGGTTTCGAGTCTGCAAACCAACATGTTTTCGCCTGTGGCAACATGAAGATGATGGAGACTCACTGCTATGTTTTTCCACTGCCTACTCTTTCAAAGGTAGCTTCATGCTATGCAACTTGTAATGAATATTTCCTAAGTACTGGATCCTCGTGTAAAATTGATACTTTGTTGTGATATTACATCGTAAACTGTGTGTGCAAACGAATCGATCTAGGGATTTGCACTATACACAACGACTTGCCAATTTTTAAGTGCAGGTCCGCTACAGATAGCAACCTCTAAGGATGTGGATGTGCTGTTGCCACTAGGGGTAAAATAGTGATGCTTTGTCTAATGATAATTGTATTGCTTACATTATGCACTTCACTTAATGCAATAATCTGTTGCTTGCAACTTAATACTGAAAGGGGTGCGGACGCTAACCTGAAGGTGGATTATTAGTCATAGATGCGGTTGGAACGGTCTATGAATCAAGTTGTAGTGCCCAAATAAATCTCATAATAGACATCATGACTTGTACATGCAATGTTATGCACTTCTTTATTTTGTCAATGCCCAGCTGTAATTTGTTTACCCAACATGTTAGTTATCTTTTATGGAAAGACACCACTAGTGAACTATGGACCCCGGTCCATTCTTTTAAATTGATAATACAACCTACTACAAACACTGTTCTTTTACATTCTCTGCAAACAAACATCATTTTCCACACTATACGTCTAATCCTTTGTTTTCAACAAGCCGGTGAGATTGACAACCTCACTGTTTCGTTGGGGCAAAGTAGTTTGGTTGTGTTGTGTGCAGGCTCCACGTTCGTTGTTGACACCGGTAGTGCGCTGTAACGCCCCAATTTTCTTAAACCTAGAATTGTGGTGTTAGGCTAGATTTTTCAGGGTTAGCAAAAACTTTTTGTGTGTTAAATAGTTATACTTGCATGAATTGTTTTTGTTTTCTTACTTTCCTTGCCTGACCCCACTAGAATGTTTAATGCTTGGTAATATCACCTTAACAACTTTTGCTAATTCAAAAAATTATTTTTGTGATCTTCATGTTTGTTTAAACTTAGCCAAACTAGATCAATAGATCAAGCAAACCATGCCCCCCTTTTGACATGCAACTTAACCAACTTGGTGTATGAACTTTATATTTTCAAATGATGTCTTTGAAAACAATTTGCAATCATGTTTAAACATAAAACCAACTAGGTTTTGAGGGCATTAAAAATCAGTGACCATTTGATCTATTTCCTTTTCCTTTCAAACTTTACATTTCCTTTTGTGATCTGTTTGTTTTGAAATGTTTGTAATTTCGAAACTTTAGCTAAAATCACTCCTTTGACTTTCTTAGATAATTTGTTTTTCTTAAGAATTGAGATAGTTTGTGTTTAAGCAAAATTAAGAAAAAAGAAAGGAAAGAAAGCAAAATTAAACCCTGGCCTACCCGATGCTTTGGATCACCTCTCTCCCTCTCCCATCGATCCTCTGGGCTCGTCCTAGTCACCACTGGCCCACTTGGCATCCTCATGCCGGCCCTCTCCTCCACTCCTTTGTCATCCTTTCCCAACCCGACCAAGGAGAAGAGACTCACCTCACCCCCACGGGCCAGCATCTCTCCTCCCGACCAGTACCCCCTTGTACCCTTCTTCACCGTCCTCCAGAGCCAATGGGCTTGCCCCAGACCCACTCCACTGCCGCCCACCACCGAGAAACCCTAAATCGGACCCCTAGCTATAACCCGCGCCCGTTCTCTCTCCTCTCTCTCATTTCCCCCTCCAAGCACGCACACACACCCCCGCTGTCCACCCACCAAACCACGCCCAAGCTCTCTCTCTCTGCTGGCCGCACGAGAAGGTTTCTTCCTTGGTGGCCGCCAGCGAGAAAACGGCGAATGCCATCGCCTCACTCCTCCTTTCTTTGCCATTGTTGGCCCTCCGTGACCCCTTCTTCTAGCTCTAACCCCTCCACCCCTTCTTATTTGCGCTAGGTGTCCGAGGCCGTCGCCCTCGTCCTCGGCCAAAGCTCGGAGGCCATGCGGTAGCGGTGGACATGGAGCTTCCCCGCTGGAACCGCGCCTAGCCGACACCTCCCCTTCGTCTTCTCCGTCGTCTGCAAACTCCCCCGTGTCCCCACAAAAGCCTGAGGTGAGCAGCACACGATCCCCTCCGTTTCTAGGTTTCCTGCACTTGTGTCTGGTCGCGAGGAGGACGATGACCGTGCGCCGTCGGACTCCAGATCGGCGGCCTCCTTCGAATCCCTATAGATCTGATATGTGCCGTCCAGTTTTGATCCAGCGGACGCGTACCCCTTCACTAGCGCACGCTCGCGGATAGGCCCGGCCCAGCTCGGGCGGCTCAGATCCGCTAAGATCCGGCCCTTTTGTGATTTTTTTCAAGAGAATCCTTTTTCCTGTTATTTCCTGTTTGTGATGCAGTGTAGTTTTAATTCATTTATGGTAGATCTGTGCATGCAAATTTCTTGAAGTAAATTTTGTAGGCTACATATGAGTTTTCTTAACCATGTGGCACTAGCCTTTCCCAAAAATATGTTTGTATGTGTGCTCTAGGGTTAATCTAGTAAAATGTATCCTTTCTAGTAGTTATTTAATACCTTGAGTTTTATAGATCCAAATCATGCAAACATTAGTTCTCTGTAAAGCTTAAGACCATATCTACCTAGATCTATAACCCTTACATGCAGTAGATTTTTATAAATAAAGTTCTATTATGTTTTGTTTTACCCCAGTAGCTATTTGATGATTTTCAATTCATTATTAAAAATACTTTTTGGTGAAAATCCAATTTTCATGGCTTTATATGGTTGCTAGGAGTACTGTGATAGAAGGGTTTATTTTTAAGAGCTGTATTCTTGGAGTAGTGAATTATTTCCCAAAATAGAACATTTATCACTACTAAAACTATTAAATTAACTCACTGTTTTTATTTAATTTCTGTGCCCTTGTGTGATTAACAAAGCATAAGTCTAGAACCTTAGCATAACTTTTAATAACCTGGTTCAACCTCCTAAAAACATTTTAGAGCAATCTACTTTTGAATTAGACATATTTAATCGTGGCCCCGAGATGTTGCACATATTTTGTAAAATGCTTTGTGTATGTATGTTTGTTTGCTTTAGATAATATCCAGTAGCCGTGTGCATTTTGCAGTGCTTGCAATGAGAATGTTTTACTTCAGATTGTTGTCAACACGCTTCTTAGGATTGACGGTAGTTCTGTTTACTTTTCCGTTACGGTAGATCCGCGAGGAGAGGAGTAGGACGTGGGAGGTGATCCAGGGTACGAGGAAGAACATGACCAGGGAGTCTACGCCGAACAAGGAAAGCCACCTCACCACCCTTATTGAAATCCTATTATTTTTACAAAGCATGTTTTGTTTTCAAAATAAAATAATGCATGTTTTGCTTCTTCTATGGCATTCTGCCACCCAAAAACTATTTTACAAAATATTGTTTGGCCAAAGATATCTACTAGTATATATTAGGTTTTTTAAAGATAAGCTTTACTTGAGAAGCCTTGTACTAAAGGCGCTATCAAGAAAAATTATATTTTCTAGTAGTATATTCTTATACTCTTATCTCAAAACTATAGGATGTGAGCCTGGTTTTGGTAAATTGTTATCTGGAGGAAAAACCCGAGTTGGTAGGAGCATTCGGCGAGAAAGTGTTTTATAAAACCCGAGTTGCTGGGAGCAATCAGAGATGTTTATGAAAACCCGAGATGTTGGGAACAGTCGGAGGTGGAGATGTTTTTGAAAAACAAAGTACAGCCCTCACGGCCGCCCGAACAATTAACCCGTGCAACCACGTTACCTGACATGGGTAGGGCTTAGCCGGAAACTTGTTCATCTTGGTATGGAGTGCCTCAAAATGCTTAGGAGAGTGGGACTCTCTGAACCAAGTTATCTAAATGCGGGAACTAAACGTAATCTAGATTCGCTGCTGGTTGCAAACAATGGGCCTCCTGCCATGGCGTAGTGTTGCTTGGAGAGACTGGATCGATACGATAGCCACCTCCACTGGGTTCCGGGGAGATTCAGTCCCACTGAAGAGGGGCTCTGTACTAGGGTAGACATAGTGAAAAGCTTTGATCTGGTTATCCGGACCCCTGCTCACTGTCGTATGACGGGCCGTGGCAGACATGGCGAAGTGACCGTTTGATGTGCGTAAAGTGCACCACCTCTGCAGAGTGTAAATCTATTCGAATAGCTATGTCCGTGGTCAAAGGACGGTTGGAAAGGACACCAATCTAGGCGTACGGGCTGTTTTCTGTTTTAAAAAAGGAAAATGGTATCGTTTGAAACAAGGAGGCATCAAGGAGGTACCTGGGAGGTACGGAATTGGGAGAAGATGGTTGGTCTCGTGGAGACAATCAGTCAGACCCAGGAAGGAAAAAGGGGTAACCTCATCGTAGTGTTTTTGAAAAGTTTTACAAGAGAAAAGTTTAAAAGCTTAGATATGGTCCTCGCCATATCTATGAGAGAGAATTCTATCTCTAAATGTTCTCTTTAACAAAGATATAGAGATGTCGTATTCTCTGTGTCTAAAGGCATCGTTTGCGAAAACTAAACCCTATAGTCTTATATAGCAGCCATTCCAGTTTTCGAAAATGTTTTATTGCATTACCATGAAAACTTAAGCCTTGAGGTGGTTTTGTGAGTACGAAATTGTACTTATATGGTTGTGTCCCTGGATATTAAAACGTCCAGATTACTACGAGGAGGCCTACGCCGAGGAGGAGGAGTATGTCGACGACTACGCCACTTAGTTGTCTCCGGTCAACTGCACTTGTGGGATCGCGTCTGGTGGTGATGAGGCCCGACGCTAGCCACGAGCTTCCGCTGTATCGTAGTTAATTCCGTCCTGCACGACGATGTTTTGCAGACTTGGTTATGTGACCATTATGTGTTGTAAGTCTTTTATTCGTACGACCTGAATGATGTAACTCTTTGATACCATGTTGGTTATGTGATTGCGATGCACTGATCATTGGGATCATAATCTTTTACATAACATGGACATCTCGGACTTTGGTTCGAGGGGTCCTTTCAGAATTGGTATCAGAGCTATCGTTGACCTTAGTTAGCATGTTCGTTAGCTTAGGAAGGAAATATTTTGCTAAAAACCTATTTCTACGAAAAGCTATTTTCTTCTAGGTAAGCCTAGCATGGCTTCCACTCCTCACCTACTCTCAATAATATCTTATCTTACCACTCCAATTTGAAGTATTTTAAAAGAATTTTCTCTACTCCCTTGCCCCTATTTAAAACTTGCTTAGACTTGACGATGAACCCTACTGAGACCTAAGTAGCGAGTACCCAGAAGGAGAAGTTCAATCTAAGGGTCTCAACATACCACATCAAGGTGATGGATTATATGAAGATCACAACTACTATGCAAACCGTTTGGCTGCAGCAGTCTCACCGTCAAGATTTCACATCTAAGTATCTGCAGGAGTCTTTGAAGTACAAGGAAGGCACACATGTAGAAGTTTGGCCTGACCCTTAGGAAGTTGACCACGATAGGTGCATCTGTTTTGTTAGGACACCCGACTACCGCATTTAGTAGACGTTTGTGGTACCTAGAGGTACCTTGTGTGTCTTGTTTATGTGCATGTTGTTTGTGTGTGGTTTTTTTGGTTTTATTTAGCCTTTTTCATTGACTTCAATCAGCCAATATCGCACTTGCGGAGAGTGAATTCGGGATTGTTATATTAATTATGCTATCTTTTCTAACTTAAGTATGGCGAGAGATCCACCACCACCACCCGAGCCCACCATGGCCCAAGTGATGCGCCTCTTCATGGAGGACCGCGAGGCCGCTCGTGCCGAGAGAACAGCTAACCTCGCCACACTGCAACACTTGGCTCAAATTGCAGTCAATCCCAACGGCGGAAATGGCAACGATGAGGGCTGCTCTAAGCTGCGAGACATTCATAACACTAATCCTCTGGTGTTCTCCAAGAGCGAGGTACCGCTAGACGCGGATGACTGGATCCGCACGATCAAGAACAACTTATGGGTCGCACAGGTTGGCGACAACGAGAAGGTGGTCGATGCCACCCACTACCTCTCTGGAGCCGCCCGAGCATGGTGGGAATCTGTTAGGGCACTGCTACCCCAAGATGAGGTAGTGACGTGGGAGGCTTTCAAGACAAAGTTTCTGAAGCGTTTCGTGCGTTCCGGTCTCGTAAATATCATGAGAGAGATGTTTCTGCAGCTGAAACATGGAAGTTTGTCAGTGAGTGAATATCTGGAGAAGTTCACCACTTTGGCAAGGTATGCTCCTGCCGATACTGACACGGAGGACAAAAAGAAGGAGAGGTTCCTGAATGGGCTGCATGATGAGATGCAATACATCCTAGTTGTGCTGCCATTCCCCGATCTGGAGTCACTGGCTGACGCAGCAATCATGATGGAACACAAGCGCAAGGAGTCCTTTGAAAACCGCAAGCGCCGACAACTGATGCAGCAAGGTAGTAGCAGCAGCAGCTGAACGGACAGATGTCGCCTAGAGGGGGGGGGGGTGAATAGGCGATTAAAAACTTTTTCCGGGGAGCCGGAATTTCCGAGCCAAGATGGACCGGAAATTCCGGTATGCTTGATAAAGGCGGAATAAAACTAGTGTTTTACTTTAGCAAGCATACAACCTAAATATACTAGGTTCACCTATGTGCACCAACAACTTATGCTAAGCAATACAAGTAACAAGGTGATAGCAAGATATATATATATGACTTCAAGCACGAAGGCTATCACAATGTAAAGTGCATAAGTAAAGGGCTCGGGTATAGAAATAACCGAGGCACGCGGAGACGAGGATGTATTCCCGAGTTCCACCCAAAGGGTGTACGTCTCGTTGGAGAGGTGTGCGCAACCACAACAGGTTAGCCGCAACGCCACCAAGGCTCACCTTCTTCTCCTGATGAACTCAACCACAAAAGGTTGCGAGTTCACCTTCCACTATTGATCCCCTTTTGGGCGGAGATCGAATCCCTTACAACAATCTTGAGGCACACACCCACAACTTAATTGGGGGCTCCCAAGTCTTGAGGCACACACCCACAACTTAATTGGGGGCTCTCAAGTGACCACAAAAGGTCTTGACCACAAAAGGTCTTGGCCACAAAAGGCCGGCCACAAAAGGCGTCTAGGGTCCAATGACCCAAGAGTAACAAGCTCACAAGTATCACCACCACGAATCCTCGTGGAGGGCTCAAACCGATGCAAATGCAATGGCAAGAGCACACGAAGTGCTCAAGTCCTTCACTCTCAAATTCCAACAAAGCAACAAATGCTTATGGGGGAATAAGAGAGGAAGAACAAAGAAAACCACAAAGGAGTCAAATCCCTCACTCCCAAATCCCACCAAAAGCAACTAATGCTTATGGGGGGAGAAGAGAGGAAGAACAAAGGAGAAGAACCACAAAGGAACTCCAAGATCTAGATCCACTAGGTTCCCCTCACTTAGAGGAGAGATGGATTGGTAGGATTGTAGATCTAGATCTCCTCTCAACTTTCCCTAAAGAATATGCAAGAATCAATGGAGGGATTGAGAGGAATCAAGCTTTCCAAGGTCAACAATGGAGTAGGAGAGAGGGGAAATTCGTGCTGCCTTGGTTGTGCAAGGGAAGAAGAAGAGGGGGGGTATTTATACCCCCCCAGAAATTATAACCGTTGGACCCAGATTTTAGACCGGAAATTCCGCCCGAAAGTGAAATTTCCGAGCTGAATTTCCGGCTCCGTCCAGTGCCACTTTTTCGAGAAAAACTGCGCGAACCGGAAATTCCGGTCAGTCCGGAATCGGAAATTCCGAGTGCCTGAAAACTGACAGAAACAGCACAACGAAAACTGCAATAACTTTTTCATCCGGACTCCGTTTTCGATGATTTTCGGCTCGTTGGAATCGTTACAACGAGCTCTACTTGAATGTGCATAGAAACATCATAGTACATCATGTGAGGATAAAACCAAATGGGGAAAGGTTAAACTTTCCTAAAACATGTAAACCGGTAAAACCTCCAATATCAAAAACGCAACACGTTATTCATATGAAATCCGTTTTTGATGAACTAGAGCTTAGTATGGAAATGAACCAAGCTCTAAATACTCACATGGATAAAACACAACAAGTTTTCCAAAGAAAGACCATTTCCAAAGAACTAGAGTTTGAAATGGAGATGAACCAAGCTCTAATTCCTCACAAGCATAAAAGCCAAATAAGAAACAAGAAATATGATATGCCAAGTATGCAAAGGTTTGAGCTCCCCACAACGATGCGATAAGGTTACTCACTCGAGAGCCCCTCTTGATAGTACGCCTATCTATCCTATAACCCGGTCTCCCGAAAACAACGCGAGACCGGTAGAAAAGAAAACCTATCAAGATCATACCTTTGCCTTGAGCATTCCACTTGAGCTAGATGATGACTATCTTGATCTCTTCAAGTGGATCATCTTTCTTGATTGCGCGTGCAAGCACATGCTTGATGAAGACTTCTTCAAATACTCCCCCATACCCATAATGGGAGAGTCTCGCTAAGTTTCGTCTTCATGTATCCATAGCAAGCTCCAAGCATAGGATCTCTTCGAGAAAGCTTCTCTTGGTCTTGCGCATCTTATCCTTGATGACGTTCACCACATGACGTCATCCTCCACGAGCTATATGAAATCTTCATTTGATGCAAGCCCATGGGAAGATACCTAACCCCACATAAAGATACCACACACACATATCATGGGTTAGTTCACAAAGCTATATGGACAAGTGATTACCATCCCAAGAGATACATGATCCCACTTGGGACATCTTGTAGCTTTGTGTGTTGATCAACAACTTGATCAACCTTTTATCTTCCAATCTTTCTTTGCTAATATGATGTCTTGACTCCTTCAAGACATACTTGCAATATGCTCAACCCAACACATGACCATCCATCATATACACCTTTAGATGGAACCTTGGTCATCAAATAAGCTTCAAGAGTACAACACATGAACTCCACTATTTGCATGGACAAGATCTATAAAGATATCTCAATGCAAACATTAGTCCATAGAGGTTGTCATCAATTACCAAAACCACACATGAGGGAAAATGCTCTTTCAATCTCCCCCATTTTGGTAATTGATGACAATCCCTTTTACGAGGGTTTATATAAGGAATTGAACAACCATGCAATGCACTAAGCGAAGCAAGGATGCAAGAGAACAAACACGTATTCCCTTAAACCCTCTAAATCTCTCCCCCATTGGCATCCATTGCCGAAATGGGCGACAAAATTAGAAGGCCAATATAGTAAGAGCTCCCCCATAATTTATGCATTTCTCATGATATGAGTGAAATCAAATGCACATATCCAATGACGAATAGATGGAGGGGATCAAACTATATTGAGGATCCAAAGATTGCACAAGAAAGATACCAATTGAAATCCACTAGAAGGATACCAATTGCAAAGGAAGGATGCATTCACAAAGAAGCAAGCAATCAAAGGATGAAAGATTTGTATTTCAATATAGCGTGCATAACATGGAATCCTCACTCCCTCCTAGATAATTTTGAACACACACAAATGTTGAGCAACAAGAAATAGAAGTGACAAATGAAGACTTGCTCAAACAAGAAAGGATGGGTGTGACATGGAAATACATTTTAGGAGACTAAAACAAGGATGAGCCAAGGCATCACTATAGTCTTTCAAAATATGAGGCACATAGTGCATATCATGTATTTCGCATACAAGCACACCAAAGAGGATACATCAAATAGGATCACAAGCTTATTAAGAGGCAATGTGATACCAATAGAAAAACAAAGCTTGTGCCTTTTAGAGATCACCAAAGAATCAAGAAAGTAATAAAAGGTGATCACTAAATATTTTGAATACCAATTAAAGATGTAACTACACTCATGTGTATAAGTTTCTAAGTAGACACTAAGTCCACAAAGAAACATGCACACACAATGTAGGTACACGGTAAAGCACATGGTATCCAAGAGGAAGTCATAAATACACCGATAAGATTTTTGCTTAAAAGCAAAGCACATAGCTCAAATTATTCTTAGAGGGTATAGATGAACTTCCAACACCAAATTCTCAAAGCATCACAAATACCCACATAGGATAAGTGATAGTTGAGATGCTTCGAGAAAGATAACAAATATCACATAAGGCAAATGATTTTGAGAATTCATCAATATTGCACATGAGAGACTTTGAAGAAGATTTGCTAGATTAACATATTGGGGATCGGTGAATCATGAAAATGATTATATATATTCCCCTTGATGTGTAATCATCCCGGCTTACTCACATTTGCAATGAAGATGTTTTGAAAGGAACTTTGCAAAAACCATATTAAATGCAACTTAGAGATACTCATGCCAAAGAACAACCTACGCAAGGTTTGAGAGCTAGAACTATATGCATGAGTTAGATACTTGTTACCGAGATAGCATTGACGGTGTAGAAGATGAGATTTCACAATCATCCAAGCTTGGCTCCAAGAAGCACATGTTGAAGACATCTTCTTTAGTATGAGACAAGCTTCCAATGCATCTCCCATGTACCTAAAATAAATCAAGTACACCATGGTACCCAAACTAATTGGGTCCAAAGTAGTTAGACCAACTACAATAAATATGACAAACTCCACATAAATATGTGCATATTGATATGAAATAGAATTTCATGCACATCTTAATCATTTAGGATTTCATGGAGTTTATCCTATATATTGGATCAACGAAACTAAGCATGCCATAAGATATACATATAGTAAATATGCATGCACAAAACTTTCAATAACCAAATAAGATACAATTTGGACAAAACACCAATTAAATCAAGAAGCTACACAAAAGTGTGGCAAGAGAAAGATTTGTCCACATTATATCAAAGACCCAAATCAACACAAGATTGGAGATACCAATATGAAAAGACATCAAATGAAAATATAGTCAAGGAATGACCATAACCCTCTACACTTTTCATGATGGTCCGAAGTACCAAGATGAAAAATGTTTGTCTTCCTAAGAGACATGTCATCGGGATCAAATACCAATTGAAGACAACTAATGTTCAATAACATATAGGATTGCTCCCCCAAGATTTGTGCATTCTTTATGATCTTGCATATGAATACAAAATGCACACAAATGAGATCATCACTCTCCATATATATTATTAAAGCATATTAGTCATGTTCAAGAAGAGCAATAAGATATAGTATCAATTTAAAAGATGATGTTCTACTCAATGTAGGATAGCTCCCCCAAGAATGGTGCATTACTTAGAATTAAGTCTTTGAGTGTAAGTGCACAAGAATGGGATCCTTGCTTTTCCTAACTCAAGAAAGCACAACACAAATTATGAGTAGAGCAACAAAAAGATCCAAATGAAGCAAAGAAGACAAAAGGGTGGTTAGACCAAAACAAAACTTGGCGATAAAATAAGACAATTTAGGAACAATAGCCAATGTAAATATGATCAATAAATTTACCACAAATATAATTATCACTTGTCAAAGACAATGATTGTATGGAGACATTTCTTGGTGGTACATGACATATATGTATTCAAGATCATATTCACAAAACATAAGCATGTGGCAAAATAAAGAATTGAAAAACATGCTTATCTAGAGATTCTTGATGGCTTCAAATAATCGATGATCATACTAAGCATCAAGAAACTCTCTCACAAACAAGATACCAAAAGATGGGTGAACAAAAAGCATTTAAGCAAATATGGAACTTGTTTGAGTACCATGCCACCTAGGAACAAGATAATCAACAATATCAACTCTAGGTGACACTACCTCACATGTTCACATTTTCTAGGCTTGTAATATGCACATAGCTTATTACTCCCCCATAATGTGATAATCCATTCTTTTTAACAAGAGGCAAAAGAAATCCAAGAGATAATTAATGGACATTAGAATTTGAATTTCTCATGAGTAAGACATACCACAAAGAGAGTAGATAACATTGATATATCACCACTAAGTGGTAGTCCTCATGAATACACATTTTAGGATAGTGAGTTACCAAAAAGCACATCACTCCCCCAAAATGGGATAGTCCATTAATATCCTTATAAGAGCTAATTAAGATGAAAGCAAATAGGCAAGAGGCTCAAAACATACATGGTGTGCAAACCAACATACACAAGCTTGATTACTCAACATAAGTAAGTAGAGTGCACAACACATATAAACACTTGTAAGGTACAAAACCAAACACATGCAAGGGTGCAAGTAACTTTCAATGTATACATATGAATTAAATACAAGTTACCGCAAGGAGGAGCATTGGATATATGCTAATAAAATATAATCCACTTGACTTGATTTGAGATAATATGGATGATGAAGATCCCTTAATTCTTCATGATGTAGTCAAGTCTCCAATGTCCTCCACCAACACCTATCGATCAAGTTTTAGCTTGTTGGTCCCCAACCAAGTTGGGTCCTAAGAGGTTAGTCACAATAGGCTTGGAAACCCAAATGGTTCTTTTCTTGACACCACTTTGAGTACCAACAAATTGGGCAAACACATTGCCAACCTTATCCTTCCGAAGAGAATGCACATTATCAATTGTAGTGGGGTTGGATAAGGTACCGTGAGTGCATGAAGAAGCAAAGTGATCCTTTCCACGACATTTGTAGCAAAGTCGGCTTTTACCTTTCTTTTTGGGAAGGGAAGGTTCTTCAACTTGGAAAGCTTGAGTTTGGACTTGAGGTTGCTTCCCTTGTTGCTTCTCACTAAGAGGCTTCTTCTTCAACGGGCAAGATCTAACATGGTGCCCTTCAACCTTGCACTTGAAGCACACAATCTTGGCCGAATCACTAACTTGTTCTTGGCCCTTCTTCTTGATGAACTTGTGCTTCATCTTGTTCTTGGACTTGTTCTTGTTATTGGAGTTGAATCCAAGTCCACTCTTGTCATGAGGAAGTTGTTGCACTCTCAACATGTTGTCGAGGGTGGACTTCCCTTCATGACACTTCTTCAAGTCTTTCTTCAAAGAAGTGACTTGTGCCTTGAGCTCTTTGAGTTCCTCTTCGTAGTGACCGCCGCATGAGCTAACTTTAGCCTAGCATGGGATGCTAGAAGATCCTCATTAGAGCTAAAAAGCTTCTCATGAGTCTCTTCCAACTTCCCATACTTACTAGTTAGCAAATCAAGTTGAGCCCTTAGCTCAACATTCTCCTTCAAAATAGATGCTTCACACAAAGTGGAGTTAGTAGCACAAGCATCATTATTATTAGAAATGGAAGGAGACAACATGACAAGCTTATTATTTAACTTAGCATTTTCTTTACTAAGCACATTACATTTAGTAATAGCATGGTCATGTTCTTTAGTGAGTTTAGCAATTATTTCATTATTTAACTCCTCACTAGATTCAAATCTCTCCTTGAGAGCAACCTGAGTTTCTTGCTCTTCCTCAAGAGCATTCTCAAGATTGTGGATCTCACCCGCGGAATCACGAGCAAGACCCCACCCTTCATGACAACGGGTCTCCAAAGCCTCAAGGGTCTCCTTGTGCTCAAAAAGGGTAGTCATGATTTCTAAGAAGTTCTCATGAGCATTTTTATTATTTAATAGAGCATGAGAGACAATATCAAACTTTTCCTTAATTAGATCATCATCATCATCATCATCGTCATCATGAGATGTATTGGAATTCAAGGTAGGAGATACCTTAGACTCCTTAGCCATAAGGCAAATGAGAGTAGTGGATGAAGACAATGAAGAGTTACTTGAAGCACCATTGAGGTCCATGTCTTGTTCCAACAATTGTTGGGATTCCTCTACATTGTTAGCCAAACAAGTACTAGAGGAAATAGAAACATTTTGATCATGGCAACAAGACAAGGAAAGCATATCATCATGAGATTTAGTTAAGCAACTACTACATGATATGCAAGGACTATCAACACTAGCATGTATGACATTTGGAGTGCTAGAGGTGTTTAAGTCCAAAGATAGAGCATTGCAATGAGATGGGTGTGAAGTATAGTCAATAGTGGATTCACCATCAAGAATGCAATTTCTATCACCACTCACCATATCATTACCTTGTGGCAAACCACATGTCGGTGAAGTGGAAGAAGACGTGAGCTCATCACGGCCGGAGGTGGAAGGAGGACAATCATCCTTGGAAAAGTTGGACACCTCATATATATCTTGAAGTTTTGTCCATAATTCATGAGCGCTCCGAAAAGGCATGATTGACGCAAGAACTACATCGCTCAAAACACAAATAAGACCATTAGATGCTAGAGTATCGAGATAAGAGTTTTTCTCATCCTCTAAAGATAATTCTTGTGAATCCTTTGGAGGAGAAAAACCCATATCTACAATACTCTCTAAATTTGAACCCATGTCTCTAAAGAGATTAAGCATGCGAATTTTCCAAACATCATAATTTGTGCCATCGAATATATAAGTGGGATTGTGCACTAATTCTCTAAACGACATCTTTATCTCTAGGCGGTTAGTCCTAATAATGAGATAACATGGCTCTGATACCAATTGAACGGATAGATGTCGCCTAGAGGGGGGGGGGGGGGGGGGGTGAATAGGCGATTTAAAACTTTTTCCGGGGAGCCGGAATTTCCGAGCCAAGATGGACCGGAAATTCCGGTATGCTTGATAAAGGCGGAATAAAACTAGTGTTTTACTTTAGCAAGCATACAACCTAAATATACTAGGTTCACCTATGTGCACCAACAACTTATGCTAAGCAATACAAGTAACAAGGTGATAGCAAGATATATATATATATGACTTCAAGCACGAAGGCTATCACAATGTAAAGTGCATAAGTAAAGGGCTCGGGTATAGAAATAACCGAGGCACGCGGAGACGAGGATGTATTCCCGAGTTCCACCCAAAGGGTGTACGTCTCGTTGGAGAGGTGTGCGCAACCACAACAGGTTAGCCGCAACGCCACCAAGGCTCACCTTCTTCTCCTGATGAACTCAACCACAAAAGGTTGCGAGTTCACCTTCCACTATTGATCCCCTTTTGGGCGGAGATCGAATCCCTTACAACAATCTTGAGGCACACACCCACAACTTAATTGGGGGCTCCCAAGTCTTGAGGCACACACCCACAACTTAATTGGGGGCTCTCAAGTGACCACAAAAGGTCTTGACCACAAAAGGTCTTGGCCACAAAAGGCCGGCCACAAAAGGCGTCTAGGGTCCAATGACCCAAGAGTAACAAGCTCACAAGTATCACCACCACGAATCCTCGTGGAGGGCTCAAACCGATGCAAATGCAATGGCAAGAGCACACGAAGTGCTCAAGTCCTTCACTCTCAAATTCCAACAAAGCAACAAATGCTTATGGGGGAATAAGAGAGGAAGAACAAAGAAAACCACAAAGGAGTCAAATCCCTCACTCCCAAATCCCACCAAAAGCAACTAATGCTTATGGGGGGAGAAGAGAGGAAGAACAAAGGAGAAGAACCACAAAGGAACTCCAAGATCTAGATCCACTAGGTTCCCCTCACTTAGAGGAGAGATGGATTGGTAGGATTGTAGATCTAGATCTCCTCTCAACTTTCCCTAAAGAATATGCAAGAATCAATGGAGGGATTGAGAGGAATCAAGCTTTCCAAGGTCAACAATGGAGTAGGAGAGAGGGGAAATTCGTGCTGCCTTGGTTGTGCAAGGGAAGAAGAAGAGGGGGGGTATTTATACCCCCCCAGAAATTATAACCGTTGGACCCAGATTTTAGACCGGAAATTCCGCCCGAAAGTGAAATTTCCGAGCTGAATTTCCGGCTCCGTCCAGTGCCACTTTTTCGAGAAAAACTGCGCGAACCGGAAATTCCGGTCAGTCCGGAATCGGAAATTCCGAGTGCCTGAAAACTGACAGAAACAGCACAACGAAAACTGCAATAACTTTTTCATCCGGACTCCGTTTTCGATGATTTTCGGCTCGTTGGAATCGTTACAACGAGCTCTACTTGAATGTGCATAGAAACATCATAGTACATCATGTGAGGATAAAACCAAATGGGGAAAGGTTAAACTTTCCTAAAACATGTAAACCGGTAAAACCTCCAATATCAAAAACGCAACACGTTATTCATATGAAATCCGTTTTTGATGAACTAGAGCTTAGTATGGAAATGAACCAAGCTCTAAATACTCACATGGATAAAACACAACAAGTTTTCCAAAGAAAGACCATTTCCAAAGAACTAGAGTTTGAAATGGAGATGAACCAAGCTCTAATTCCTCACAAGCATAAAAGCCAAATAAGAAACAAGAAATATGATATGCCAAGTATGCAAAGGTTTGAGCTCCCCACAACGATGCGATAAGGTTACTCACTCGAGAGCCCCTCTTGATAGTACGCCTATCTATCCTATAACCCGGTCTCCCGAAAACAACGCGAGACCGGTAGAAAAGAAAACCTATCAAGATCATACCTTTGCCTTGAGCATTCCACTTGAGCTAGATGATGACTATCTTGATCTCTTCAAGTGGATCATCTTTCTTGATTGCGCGTGCAAGCACATGCTTGATGAAGACTTCTTCAAATACTCCCCCATACCCATAATGGGAGAGTCTCGCTAAGTTTCGTCTTCATGTATCCATAGCAAGCTCCAAGCATAGGATCTCTTCGAGAAAGCTTCTCTTGGTCTTGCGCATCTTATCCTTGATGACGTTCACCACATGACGTCATCCTCCACGAGCTATATGAAATCTTCATTTGATGCAAGCCCATGGGAAGATACCTAACCCCACATAAAGATACCACACACACATATCATGGGTTAGTTCACAAAGCTATATGGACAAGTGATTACCATCCCAAGAGATACATGATCCCACTTGGGACATCTTGTAGCTTTGTGTGTTGATCAACAACTTGATCAACCTTTTATCTTCCAATCTTTCTTTGCTAATATGATGTCTTGACTCCTTCAAGACATACTTGCAATATGCTCAACCCAACACATGACCATCCATCATATACACCTTTAGATGGAACCTTGGTCATCAAATAAGCTTCAAGAGTACAACACATGAACTCCACTATTTGCATGGACAAGATCTATAAAGATATCTCAATGCAAACATTAGTCCATAGAGGTTGTCATCAATTACCAAAACCACACATGAGGGAAAATGCTCTTTCAGCAGCAACCCCAACAACAACAACCAGCACCTGCACCCCGCACCTCCGCCAAGACCTGCCTACCAGCCACCAAGACCCCCGTCGTATGCACCTCGGCCAAGCTACCCCAACCGGCCGCCTGCCCCGCGCCCTGGAGGTGGATATCACGCTGGGCCCAATCCCAACAAGCCCCCTGGTCCGAAACCCACTGGTGGATGTTTTACTTGTGGGCAGCTCGGACATTTCTCGCGTGAGTGCCCCACCAAGCAACCTGCCGACAATCGCCCCAATGCGACCAAGATTAACCAAGGACCAGCCCTCCCACCAGGAGGAAAGGCCCCGTACCAAAAGAAGTCTAGGGCCGTGACTAGAGGGCACCTGAACCACATCAGCGCTGAAGAAGCTCAGGAGGCACCCGACCTGGTGATGGGTACGTTTCCTGTCAACTCCGTACCTGCTTCCGTTTTGTTTGATTTGGGAGCTTCCCATTCCTTTGTTACGGAGCTGTTTGTTAGGAAAAGTGATTTGAGGCCCACACTCATGGATAGACCCATGCTCGTGCAAATCCCAGGAGCCACCACTAGGACCAACCTTTTGTGCAAAGAAGTACCCGTGAATATCAAGGGAGCCCGATTCCATGCTGACCTTGTGGTTTTGGGAAAACAAGGAATAGAAGGGGTTTTAGGAATGGACTAGATGGCGGTGAACCGTGGGATCATAGACTGCAACACTAAATCTATCACTCTAACCAGCCCGGAAGGAGCTGAGATTATGCACACCTCTACACATAACTCTACAATGGGTCATTGCCATAAGAGTGTAGCTGAGCCTACCCTGGAAGATGTACCAGTAGTTTGCGAATACCCCGACGTATTCCCTGGAGAGTTACCTGGTATGCCGCCTGATCGGGATATCGAGTTCATCATTGAGTTAGTTCCGTGAACTGGACCCATAGCCTAGAAACTGTATCGGATGAACCCCGAAGAGCTTGAAGAGTTGAAGAAACAGTTGGACGACATGCTGAGAAAGGGGATGATTCGCCCAAGTGCATCACCCTGGGGATCACTTGTTATCTTTGTGGATAAAAGAGACGGTACCACTCGTTTATGTGTGGACTACCGTAAGCTTAACGATGTGACCATCAAGAACAAGTACCCACTACCCAAGATTGAGGATCTATTTGATCAACTCGGTGGAGCTCGAGTCTTCTCCAAGATCGATCTCTGCACCGGTTATCACCAAGTGAAAGTAAGAGAGTCTGACATCCCGAAGACAGCTTTCATCACCGGTTACGGATTGTTTGAATACACCGTAATGTCCTTTGGCCTAACCAATGCCCCTGCCTATTTCATGAATCTCATGAATAAGGTGTTCATGGATTACCTGGATAAATTTTTGGTCGTCTTCATCGATGACATTCTAATTTATTCCAAATCAGAAGAGGAGCATGAAGAGCACCTGAGGCTAGTTTTGGGCACACTTTGTAAGCACCAGCTTTATGCCAAGTTTAGCAAGTGCCAATTCTGGCTTAAGGAAGTTGCATTCCTTGGGCATGTGATTTCTGCCGGAGGGATATCTGTTGACCCCACGCACATCAAGTCAATCGTGGACCGAGAAGCCCCCACCATTCCAACGAAAGTGAGATCTTTCCTCGGATTAGCGGGATATTACCGCAAATTTGTTGAGGGATTCTCAAGTATTGCCAAACCCCTTACCAAGTTGTTGAAGAAGGATAAAAAGTTTGAATGGACCGACAAATGCGAAGAAAGTTTCCAAGAGCTGAAGAAGCTCCTTACCACATCACCTATTCTGACCATGCCTGACGTGACCAAAGATTTTGTCGTGTATTGCGACGCCTCCAAGCTTGGACTAGGTTGTGTCCTCATGCAGGAGGGCAATGTGATCTCCTATTCCTCGAGGCAACTCCGCAAGCACGAGCAGAATTACCCAACCCATGACCTTGAACTTGCCGCCGTGGTTCACGCACACAAGACCTGGCGCCACTTTTTGATGGGCAATCGCTGTGATATTTACACCGACCACAAGAGCTTGAAGTATATCTTCACCTAACGAGAGTTGAATATGAGGCAGCGGAGATGGATAGAACTGATTAAAGATTATGATTTGGATATCCATTATCACCCAGGAAAAGCCAATGTTGTAGCTGACGCCCTTAGTCGACAACCCCGTTCCTTCAACGCCATGATCAAGACCCGACAACCAGAGCTTTGGAGGGAGCTGAACAAGATGGGTATCGAAGTAGTCAATTACGGAGCTGTAGATCAACTTATGTTGCAACCAACCTTATGGGATAAGATCAAGCAAGCACAGAAGGGTCACAAGAGTATTGAACGCATCAAGCATAGGATGGGAACAGAAGAAGTTCCTCGTTTAACCATTGACCCTGAGGGTACTCTCTGGTATGAAGGCCGCATCTGCGTACCATCTGATCACGATTTGAAGCAACTCATCATGAAGGAAGCGCACGAGACTTTATACTCCATCCACCCCGGTGGAACCAAGATGTATCAGGATCTCAAAGAAAAATTCTAGTGGCATGGCATGAAGCGAGAGATTGCTTTCTTCGTTCAGAACTGTGATATCTGTCAGTGAGTCAAGGCCGAGCACCAACGACCCGAGGGATTACTCCAACCCCTCAAGGTACAAGAATGGAAATGGGATGAAGTCGGCATGGACTTTATCACCGGATCACCCCGATCCAATCGTGGGCATGACACTATTTGGGTCATTGTGGACAGACTCACTAAAGTTGCACACTTCATTCCTGTCCGCACTGCCCACGCTCAGACCATTTATTTGACCTATACATGTCGCTTATAGTCAGTCATCATGGAATTCCCATGACCATCGTGTCCGATCGAGGAACCCAATTCACTTCCCAATTTTGAACCAAGCTTCATGATGAACTCGGAACAAAGCTCTTTTTCAGCACCGCCTATCACCCTCAAACCGGAGGCCAAACCGAGAGGGTAAATCAAATTCTTGAAGACATGCTTAGAGCCTGTTGGTGGGCGTAAAGATAATACGCTTAGGTTGAGCTCCAAGTGCAGAGTTTGTAGATGTGGAAGACTTGTTTTCCCCACAAGGGTGACTCGAGGGTTTATATCGAACTCTCGGGGAACTGTGTCTAGAAGATTTACCCTCTTGTCCTTATCTTGATTACCTGCAAAACAAAAGAAGATGTTTTGTGCCTCCAATCTCACCAAGTGGTTGTCAAGCACAAGGTGTGAGCAAAGAGATGAAAACAAAGTAAATGCAAAACAGAAATAAATATGCAATGGTAATAAATAAAACTGCAAGGATGGTATAAATGATGGTGGATGATGTTTTTGTGGGTTGTATGGTGTTTGTAAGATATAAAAGTGTTTTTGTATTTTCGGATTTAATAATGGCGAAAAATGTAAAGTGCAATAAAAGTGGTGGAAAGGTGTTTCTTATGATTAAAAATGGACTGGGTTCATGGTTTCACAAATGCACTCTCTCTTTTATATAGTGGTAGAGAATGGAACATAGGAATTGACATATGAGATTGCAACAAGACGAGTTATTAATAATATGGGCATCACGTCCTAACATAGAGATCTTTTGGTTATTAATCTCTCTTATACTCCACCAAGATGCGAACTAAATCATAACACCTCAGTAATTAAGATAGACAGAGTATAGCTTTAAGTTCAATGACATGAAGTTTAAATAAGAACATGCTAGATCTAGTCATGGTGATAGTGGCAATGTCACCCACATACCCCCGGTAGAATGGTATTTCCCTTATCCCTAGTGAGGCAACAAATTAAGGTAAAAACCCAAGTGGATCACGGTATTGCTGTGAACTTACCACAAAACCACCCCCGTTACTCCAACTAATGCACACTTTCCCCCTCACACGCTCTCATACACATGTTGGATCAAAACACATAGAGATGAACGGGGTACATAATATGCATCTACTTTCATAACAAAGACATAATATTGGCAATCGTCATAACATATATCAACTTAAGAGATCCACCACAAAGGTATTACATATATGACCATAATCATGTTCAGCAGCTCATATGGCACTAATTAGTGAAACTCAAGAGAGAGGAGAGATACATAAGGTACTTCCACAAACCCATAGTCCAGGGGTGGACTACTCCCTCTTCATCATGGAGACGGTGGAGAAGTCGTTGGAGAAGGTGGAGGACACACCGGCAGCGCCACGTCGGAGTTTTCCCCCTCCAATCTACAGCTCCAGGTCTCTGTTTCGTGGTTTCTGTGTTTCTGCGGCGCTCCTCTCCGAAAGGGTTCGGGGGAGTATTTTTATAGTCGTTTTTAGGTCAAGACGAAGCCACGGAGACGAAGATCGACGACATCGGAGGCTCGAGGCCCCAGATGGGGTGCTCCACGCGGCCAGGGAATCTGGCCGCGTGGGCCCACCTATCTTGGCCCTCGGCCTTCCACTTTTGCACTTCCTTCGCTCCTACGCTTTGTTCCTTCCAAAAAATGATGTTCGGGAAGTTTCAGGTCATTTGCACGACGTTTGGGTCCCTGAAACATTAAAATATAGAAAAAGGGGTTCTCTGACAACGTAGGGTTAATTCCAAATAAATAGGGAAAGTGTGAAATATTCCCCAAAACATTATAAAACATTGATATATTCCTTATATGATGCAAATATGGATGAAATATGAGTAATACAATGCAAAGTTCATGTATGCATTTTACATGCATCAACATTCCCAAGCTTAACCTATACTCGTCCTCGAGTATGAAGGTGATAAAACTAAACATGGACTTGGCATTTTATTACTTAACAAAGGAAATCAAAGATTATTGCTACATAGAGTCAAATGATTCATTCTTTAGTAAAGAGTAGCAACATACAAGACATATTATCAGGAGATATTAAATATTCAAGGTAAAGATGTTCAATGATAATTCACAAAGTGTAACATGAAAGAAAAGTTCTATGGACCAAATGAATGCATAAATGAAAAGTAAAAGATATCCTAAGTTGGTCATAGAGTATTGTTATAGAAATCAGAATATAAAAGGTGGACACTTTGGAAAGATCGATAAATAAGTAGAGGAATAACATGCAAGAGTATTATCTAGCTTCCAAATGCTTCAACTTAAGCTGATGTTTGCCATGTAGTGCCCGTTGGTGTGGAGTTCTCATTGCCTGTATCATAGCATCTTTAGTGATTAATAGTTGAAAGTGAGAGCAAATATGAGTTATGTGCACTCAAAGTATGGGTCAAAAAGCCTCATGCCCGTTGAAAACAAAAACCTCTCCGACCGGCTACTCAACTTGGGCCACAAAGCAAGTGAAGGTTACAGTCATCGTGAATAAAAGTGGCATCATAGAGAGTTTCACCCCGGGTACCCTTTGCCCCAGGACATGGAAGTGGGCACATGTCCAAATGACAAAGCAAGCAAACAGTGGACATCTCTACATCTCTTTCTTTACTCATGCTTTTTTCTTGTAAATGCTTTTTCTGTTATGAGATGTGTCATGGATTCCTCCACTATAGTTATGTTGCTAATTTCCACCATGATCGACATGGCTTAGGTTAGCCGCCACAGGTGTCTCTCTAGCCAATAATATCACTCACCCGAACTTACTAAGTTTCCATCTTTATTTCACGCAATGTTAGGCATCCATCACCAAAGGAACATGATATCAACTTTCATAAAGAATAAAGTGCAATGTTGAAAGCTTTCCACGTGTCAGAACGTATGAGCTAGATCCTAACCAAAGACCTTTGTCAAGCTCAAAACATCATAATATTAATCACAGTGGGTCATGTTTATTAAGTGCATGAAAAGTAATGTGTGCATCAAGTTCGTGAGAGCTTTTAGACCAACTTAACCCATGACAATCCCAATAACATAAGCATCTTAATTTGTAAGCATAGATAAAACAATATAACATGGTAAACATACTTGGAACAGAATATTAGCTAATAGGTAGATATGGTGGACTCACTGGAAAAACTTGGTTGAAGGTGTTGGAAAACAAGCTTTTTACTTGTTGGAGTTTTTGGGCTAGCAAGAGGGAGAAAGTTAACCATCTAAATGCATGCATAAGTGTCCATAGAGCTAACCATTTCATGTTAAACAAAGTAAAGCATCATTCCGAATATAAAACATGAATAAGAAATAACTCTAGACAAGACACTTGCATATTAATATTCATTAACAAAGCACATGAATCATGCAACTATATGTATCTTTTTTAAATCAACTCAAACATCCTCTTCCCAATATTTTTATAGCATCCAACTTAATTCAACCCAAACTTCCAGTAGCTCTCTCATAACATAAATAAAAAGTGGTGGTCTCAAACAAAAAACCAAACCGAAATAACAAAAAGAACAAAAACGCTCCAAGTTTATACGAAAAAGTGCAATGAACGAAAAACAGAAGTTAGACGTGTGCAAATCGAGAGTATATTGGTTCAGTGGGGTTGTCTGCACATCCCCAAGCTTATGGTCTTCACCATCCTTGGATAGCTCTTGGTGCATCTCTTCTAATCCTTGTGAAAAAACTTCAAAACACTGTTTCTCCCATTTCTTTTCTGTGGGGTGACATTAGTAGGCACAAAACCATAGAATTGCTTTCTGCATGAAATCCTTAGACAAACATAAGAAACATGTCCAGAAAGTGTATAATGTTGTATTCCTTCTAATAAACTCAATTCGATCAAAAAAGATTCAAGTTAAAAGCTGAAAGAATGCATAAAACAAAATGGGACAGAATCTGTTCAGAAAAACAGCAGCAGCAAAACGTATTTTTTTACCCCACTTAAATATGTCGAAAAAATCTGAAAAAATTCACGCTTACAAAGGATGAAAAGTTGCAACTACAGTTCAAATTTCAGCACATTCGGAGTTACAGAATAGGAATTAAAAATCATACTGTGCACAGATTCGTGCTGGAATAAAATCTCCGAATGGAAAAAGCAACTTTCAAAGCCCAAATGGGTAAAACTTGGCACTTTATTAAAAATTCCAGAACATAAACTAAAAACAAAGTCTCTTGGTACAGAAAGAGGACTTAAAGAAAATCTCAAATAAAAACAACTGGGTTGCCTCCCGTAAAGCGCTTTCTTTATAGCCATATAGCTAGGCTTCTTACTTGATATTTATAGTGGACGAAACTCATAAGGGAGCTTGAACTTTGACGTGTCCCTCTTCCTTGGAAAGTGCTCCATGCACTTCTTGTGTGGGAACTGAAACTTCACGTTCCCCTCCTTTGAATCTATTATAGCACCTGTAGTACGAAGAAAAGGTCTTTCCAAAATGATAGGACTAGAGGTTTTATTCCCCATGTCCATTATTACAAAGTCAACAGGCACAAAAGTCATGTGTAACTCTACCATAACATCACTTACTTTTCCTAAAGCATATTTAGTGGAATCATCAGCAAGTGAAAGTTCAATAGAGCATTTTTCAAGATTCTTTAATTCAAGTACTTCATATAGTTCCTTAGACATAACAGAGACACTAGATCCTAGATCTAATATGGCATGGTGTGTCTCTTTTCCAATTGTTACTAGTACCTTGGGGACCCAAATATCCCCAAGCTTAGGTGGTGTCATAGCTTCTTTGTTGTACCTAGAAATTTTCTCATTTAAAACATGGCTAGCAATAAAAGAACCAAAACCAGCTTGATTAATATTAATAGAAGGATCACTAGCAAATTTCTGTAGCATAGACATAAGTTCATGCAAGCTACAACTCTCTAAGTCAAGTAGTGGTTCCTTGACTTCACTAAGCATCTTAAATTCTTCTCTTACAACAGGATCATCACTTTTAGTTTCATTAGCTTCATTCAAACTATTAAGATAAGACATAAATGTCAACAAGTATTCAGGATATTGTAACAACTCATTAAAAGTTTCTTCCAGAGTAGGTGGAACATTTTCAGCTATATTAATAGAACTCACTCCAACCACGGGTGGTGCTTGTGGTTTCCCTACAGACATACTCAATAAAGTGGCTTGATTATCAGCTAGTTTTGAAAGGGCTTTATCTAGTCCTTCAGCTTGTAGTTGTAAACCTTTAATATCAGAGCTAATGGAAGTGACAACTTTATTCAACTCTTGTATCATGGTATTATGAGGAACTTGTTCCATAAGAATTTTATTAGCATCAAATTATCATTACTTGAAGGCATAGGTTTCCACTTATTATCATTACTACCAGGATATGGAACAAAAGGACGGGTGTTTGGAACATATGGAGGTTTACTATAAGAATTATAATTGTTGTTACCAAACCCAATATTACCATATCTAACAAAGTTAACATCAACATTTTCAGGATTATTACTCACTAGTTCTTGCAAAGGAACATTCTCAATATTTTGTTTACTAATAAAAGCAAGAATAGTATCCATCTTAGATGACAAGTCACTACTCTCTTCTATGGAGTTTACTTTCTTAGGGGGGTTAGGTGCTCTTTTAGTGTTCCATTGACTATAGTTTTGCAAAATACTCTCTAAGATGTTCTTAGCTTCTACTTTAGTTTTACTCATAAATGCCCCTCCGGCAGCAGAATCAAGGATATTTCTAGACATGTAATTTAGACAATTGTAAAAAGAGTGTAATATGGTCCATTCGTTAACCCCATGTGATGGACAAGTTCTAAGCATAAGTTTTATCCTATCCCAAGCCATAGCAACATGTTCATTTTCATTTTGCCTAAAAGAAAGGATATGTTTCTATTTTGCAAAATTTTAACAGGTGGGTAATACTTCTTAATGAAAGCTTCTTTTAAATCATCCCAAGTATTAATACTATCAGTAGGTAGTGAATGCAACCACTCTTTAGCTTTCCCTCTAAGTGAAAAAGGAAATAACTTCAGTTTTAGAATATCACTTTCAACATTTTTAAATTTTTGCATGTCACATATTTCAACAAAATCATGAAGATGCATAGAGGCATCCTCCATAGCACTACCACCAAATTGTTCCTTCGTTATCAAGTTCAACAAACTAGGACTCACTTCATAACTCTCAGCTGTTATCTTAGGTGTAGCAATAGGCCTAGCAATAAATTGATCATTTGGAGTGTTTGTGTAGTCACACAACTTAGTTATTTCTCCCATTGTAGCAAGTTTTTATGTGTTTTTAATTTTTTTTAATGCAAAACTGAAAATGAAATGACACTAAATAATGCAAACCGAAATGATAAAAGTAAAATAAAATGCAAAACTGAAAGTAAAAATAGCAAACCGAAATAATAAAAGACAATAACAAAAGAAAATAAAATGCTTTGAAGGTAAAGATGGACGAGATGATGCTCACGTAGGTGCAACCTCCCCAAGCTTAGGTGTTTGCACACATTGGTGATGTTGACTTTGTTGTGAGATAACCTTCCAATAGCTCCCCGGCAACGGCGCCAGAAAACAGTCTTGATGGGCGTAAAGATAATACGCTTAGGTTGAGCTCCAAGTGCAGAGTTTATAGATGTGGAAGACTTGTTTTCCCCACAAGGGTGACTCGAGGGTTTATATCGAACTCTCAGGGAACTGTGTGTAGAAGATTTACCCTCTTGTCCTTCTCTTGATTACTTGCAAAACAAAACAAGATGTTTTGTGCCCCCAACCTCACCAAGTGGTTGTCAAGCACAAGGTGTGAGCAAAGAGATGAAAACAAAGTAAATGCAAAATATAAATAAATATGCAATGGTAATAAATAAAACTGCAAGGATGGTATAAATGATGGTGGATGATGTTTTTGTGGTTTGTATGGTGTTTGCAAGATATAAAAATATTTTTGTATTTTCGGATTTAATAATGACAGAAAATGTAAAGTGCAATAAAAGTGTTGGAAAGGTGTTTCTTATGATTAAAAATGGTCTGGGGTTCATTGTTTCACAAATGCACTCTCTCTTTTATAGTGGTAGATAATGGAACATAGGAAGTGACATATGAGATTGCAACAAGACAAGTTATTAATAATGTGGGCATCACGTCCTAACATAGAGATCTTTTGGTTATTAATCTCTCTTATATTCCACCAGGATGCGAACTAAATCATAAAACCTCAGTAATTAAGATAAACAGAGTATAGATTTAAGTTCAATGACATGAAGTTTAAATAAGAACATGCTAGATCTAGTCATGGTGATAGTGGCAATGTCACCCACATACCCCCGGTAGCATGGTATTTCCTTTATCCCTAGTGAGGCAACAAAGTAAGGTAAAAAACCCAAGTGGATCACGGTATTGCTGTGAACTTACCACAAAACCACCCCCCGTTACTCCAACTAATGCACACGTTCCCCCTCACACGCTCTCATACACATGTTGGATCAAAACACATAGACAAGAACGGGGTAGATAATATGCATCTACTTTCATAACAAAGACATAATATTGGAAATCTCATAACATATATCAACTTAAGAGATCAACCACAAAGGTATTACATATATGACCATAATCATGTTCAGCAGCTCATATGGCACTAATTAGTGAAGCTCAAGAGAAAGGAGAGATACATAAGTTACTTCCACAAACCCATAGTCCAGGGGTGGACTACTCCCTCTTCATCATGGAGACGGTGCAGAAGTAGTTGGAGAAGGTGGAGACCACACCGGCAGCGCCCCGCCGGAGTTTTCCCCCTCCAATCTGCAGCTCCAGGTCTCTGTTTCGTGGTTTCTGTGTTTCTGCGGTGCTCCTCTCGAAAATGGCTCGGGGGACTATTTTTATAGTCGTTTTTAGGTCAAGACGAAGCCACGGAGACGAAGATCGACGACATCGGAGGCTCGAGGCCCCAGATGGGGTGCTCCACGCGGCCATGGAATCTGGCCGCATGGGCCCACCTATCTTGGCCCTCGGCCTTCCACTTTTGCACTTCCTTCGCTCCTACGCTTTGTTCCTTCCAAAAAATGATGTTCGCAAAGTTTCAGGTCATTTGGACGACGTTTGGGTCCCTGAAACATTAAAGTATAGGATAAGGGGTTTTCTGACAGCATAGGGTTAATTCCAAATAAATAGGGAAAGTGTGAAATATTCCCCAAAACATTATAAAACATTGATATAACCCTAATATGATGCAAATATGGATGAAATATGAGTAATACAATGCAAAGTTCATGTATGCATTTTACATGCATCATCTGTGTGTTAGCTTATGGATCCAAGTGGGAAGATTGCCTACCCTTCGCAGAGTTCTCCTACAACAACAGCTACCACGCTAGTTTGAAGATGGCACCATTCGAGGCTTTGTATGTACGTAAGTGTCGTACCCCTTTGAATTGGTCACAGTTCGGAGACAGCCAAGTTTTCGGAGTTGATGCCCTGCGCGCAGCTGAAGAACAAGTTCAACTAATCCGCGACCGTCTTAAGGCCGCCCAATCCAAGCAGAAGAGCTACGCCGACTCCAAGAGGGGTGATTTGAATTTCAAGACCGGCGATATGGTGTATCTACGCGTTACTCCACTCAAAGGAATGCAACGTTTCCATGTCAGAGGAAAGCTCGCCCCTAGGTACATTGGACCTTGCAAGGTTCTCTGCCGACGTGGAGAAGTGTTGTATCACTTGGAGTTACCCCCTCACTTGTCCGAATTTCACGACGTGTTCCACAAATCTCTGCTCCGAAAATGCCTGCAAGTTTCCAATGGTACCCACTCATATCAGAGGGTGGACCACCAAGAGATAGACCTCAACCATGACCTCACCTACCAAGAGCGACCACTCCGTGTTCTAGCGGAAGACATTCGTTTGACCCGTAGTCGGAAGCTCAGATTCTTGAAGATTCAATGGAGCAACCACTCGGAGGAAGAAGCTACACATGGGAGCGCGAAGATTAACTGGAGTGTGAATTTCCTGGATTCCTTTCCTCTTCAACTCCGGAATCTCGGGGATGAGATTCTCCAAAGGGGGGAAGGTCTGTAACACCCCAATTTTCTTAAACCTAAAATTGTGGTGTTAGGCTAGATTTTTCAGGGTTAGCAAAAACTTTTTGTGTGTTAAATAGTTATTCTTGCATGAATTGTTTTTGTGTTCTTACTTTCCTTGCTTGACCCCACTAGAATGTTTAATGCTTGGTAATATCACCTTAACAACTTTTGCTAATTCAAAAATTTATTTTTGTGATCTTCATGTTTGTTAAAACTTAGCCAAACTAGATCAATGGATTAAGCAAACCATGCCCCCCTTTTGGCATGCAACTTAACCAATTTGGTCTATGAACTTTATATTTTCAAATAATGTCTTTGAAAACAATTTGCAATCATGTTTAAACATAAAACCAACTAGGTTTTGAGGGCATTAAAAATGAGTGACATTTGATCTATTTCCTTTTCCTTTCAAACTTTACATTTCTTTTTGTGATCTGTTTGTTTTGAAATGTTTGTAATTACGAAACTTTAGCTAAAATCAATCCTCTGACTTTCTTAGATAATTTGTTTTGCTTAAGAATTGAGCTAGTTTGTGTTTTAGCAAAATTAAGAAAAAGAAAGGAAAGAAAGCAAAATAAAACCCTGGCCTACCCGATGCTTTGCATCACCTCTCTCCCTCTCCCATCGATCCTCTGGGCTCGTCCTAGTCAGCACTGGCCCACTTGGCATCCCCATGCCGCCCCTCTCCTCCACTCCTTTCTCTTCCTTTCCCAACCCGACCAAGGAGAAGAGACTCACCTGATAACTCTGTATCAAGCTTCGTGCGCGTAGTTGCCGAGGGGAGTGTGTTGCGTTGTTGTGCTTCTTCCTTCCCCGGCAACGGCGCTAGAAAATAGTCTTGATGGCCCTTGACGATGATGATTGTTCCAGAAGATGTACTAGCTCCAACACCTGCGTCAAAAGAATGTGGGTTAGGTTGAGACTCCAAGTGCAAAGTGTATAGTAAGGGAAAAGACTAATTATCCCCACGAGGGTGACTCGAGGGTTTAATATCGAACTCTCGGGGAAATGAACCAAAAGCTGTTGTCTCCTTGTCCTTCTTTATGAAACCTACAAAACAAAGTAAATTGCTTTGTGCCCTCAACCTCACCAAGTGGTTGTCAAGCACAAGGTGTAAGTAAAAGATATAGAAATAATAAATGCAAAACAAAAATAAATATGCAATGGTATAAATAAAAGTGCAAGGATGGTATAAATGATATTGGATGATGTTTTTGTGGTTTGTATGGTGTTTGCAAGATGTAAAAGTATTTTTGTATTTTCGGATTTTTAAATAACAGAAAATGTAAAGTGCTAATAAAGTGTTGGAAAGGTGTTTCTTATGATTAAAACTGGACGGGGGTTCATGGTTTCACAAATGCACTCTCTCTTTTATATAGTGGTAGATAATGGAACATAGGAATTGACATATGAGATTGCAACAAGACAAGTTATTAATAATATGGGCATCACATCCTAACATAGAGATCTTTTGGTTATTAATCTCTCTTATACGCCACCAAGATGCGAACTAAATCATAACACCTCAGTAATTAAGATAAACAGAGTATAGCTTTAAGTTCAATGACATGAAGTTTAAATAAGAACATGCTAGATCTAGTCATGATGATAGTGGCAATGTCACCCACATATCCCCAGTAGCATGGTATTTCCTTTATCCGTAGTGAGGCAACAAAGTAAGGTAAAAACCTAAGTGGATCACGGTATTGCTGTCAACTTACCACAAAACCACCCCCCGTTAATTCAACTAATGCACACGTTCCCCCTCACACGCTCGCACACACATGTTGGATCAAAACACATAGACAAGAACGGGGTACATAATATGCATCTACTTTCATAACAAACACATAACAATTGCAATCATCATAACATATATCAACTTAAGAGATCCACCACAAAGGTATTACATATATGACAATAATCATGTTCAGCAGGTCATATGGAACTAATTAGTGAAGCTCAAGAGAGAGGAGAGATACATAAGGTACTTCCACAAACCCATAGTCCAGGGGTGGACTACTCCCTCTTCATCATGGAGACGGTGGAGAAGTCGTTGGAGAAGGTGGAGACCACCCCGGCAGCGCCACGTCGGAGTTTTCCCCCTCCAATCTGCAGCTCCAGGTCTCTGTTTCGTGGTTTCTGTGTTTCTGCGGCGCTCCTCTCCGAAAGGTCTCGGGGAGTATTTTTATAGTCGTTTTTAGGTCAAGACGAAACCACGGAGGCGAAGATCGACGGCATCGGAGGCTCGAGGGCCCAGAAGAGGTACCCCACGCGGCCAAGGAATCTGGCCGCGTGGGCCCACTGTAGCGGACCTGCACTTAGAAAATGGCAAGTCCCTGTGTATAGTGCAAATCCCTGGATCCATTCGTTTGCACACACAGTTTACGATGTAATATCACAACAAAGTATCAATTTTATTACATCGATGATCCAGACTTACAAAATATTCATTACAATTTGCATAGCAGAAAGCTAGCATTGGAAATAGTAAACAGCGGAAATACAATAGCAGTGAGTCTCCATCATCTTCATGTTGCCACAGGCGAAAACATGTTGGTTGCAGACTCGAAACCTTTAAACGACACCTCACTCGTCATCTGGACATTTTGCAATAAGAAAAATATTGCAGCAACGTGGGTCAGAACCATTTAAAATGGAACTGGCAAGTGACACTATGGTGGACACTTAGTGGAATAACTCTAATAACCTATATGCTTATTTGGCTGGTGGAGTTCAAGGCTATTTTGCATAAAGCAAGTTTTTTCCTAACTCTTTTGAAAACACTTTTGTTCTATTCGAGACATCCGTGGCATGAAATCCACTGTCTCATTCTACCCTTGTTCACCCATCAAGTTTTAAATTTTGAAGTTGGAATGGTGGGATCCTCCGTTGACGTCCTTGATCAGCTGCTCAAATTGTCCGTACCGGGGACACGGCTAAGTACTTAGATTTTAACTCTGCAGAGGTTGTGCACGTTCACCATTGTACCCATTCAGCCCAAACTATCCTTTACACTCTGTAAGTGATAAGGAAAAGGAGAAGAATGAGACGAGATCTTTCAGAAGCATTTTCCCTCCCCATACTGGCTTGACCCGTTCCACCTAACACCCTCTACATCTGCTTGTCAAGCCGGGGCGAGTCCACGCAACTTAGTTGATCAAGTCAGAGCCCATATTGGCAATGGCTGCACTGGAAGCTAACATCACTTGGAGTTCTTCAGATCCCTTTGTTCCCTGGGTGGCCATCCACAAGTGCACATACTCAGGTATACACCATAGAAATGGTCCTGAGTAGCCACTCAACTTCGCCTCCGTATACAACCAATCCACCCAGGAGGTTCTTTCTTAACTTAGTAGAATTTAGATTTTCATAAAACAGCTTTTGCATAGCATCAATAATTCTACTAAGTCATTACATAGGTACCTAGACACAGGAGTAAGAAAATCTCTAAACAGGTCTAGCATAGCATTTCTACTAAGTCCTACACATGCTTAGAAAAATAATCTACTCATGCATAGAAAAATATTAGGACTTTTATGAGGTGTGCCACTTGCCTTTGGAAGTTGTCGGTGCTCACAAACTCTTTTCAACGTAACTCGGAGCTCTCCGTTCGATCTAAACAATATAGACAAACAACAATACAACAATCAACATAAAACACAATCAACACAACGCATACAAACACATACATAATGAACAAACAAGTTTCATAAAACTTCTAAGGAAAAATATGTTTATGCATGATGTGCAAAATATTTCTAAGTACTTGAGATGCATGACATGCCATGAAAATATTCTAAGTTAAGTGCAAGGCAAGAATTTGGTCAAAATGACTAAGGACCAAAGTCATAACGCATCAAGTCAAAATAATTTCTAAGAAGTTGATAGCCCTTTTTCTAAGGACTAGTCATGATGTGCATAAATACTTAGAGAAATAACTAAGTCTATCCTTCACGGTGATCAACAATTATTAACAACTCTTTGTAAATTGGATATTCACTATAGTGAGAGAGACAGACACCCGGCTAGCCACTTTTGCTTGTGGGACAGGTCTCATGTACGTGGACATGTAAAGTTTGTCTCCGGGCCGCTTCATCTCACTATGCCGCTAGGATCCAACATACTCAAAGGAGATAATAACATGATCAAAAAGGGGTTTATGTCTAAAGTGAAAGACAAGACTAGGAAAGAGGGAAAAGATAGAAAGAAGGATGTAGTTGGTCTTCAAGGAATCTTCTCCTTGCTTCCTTGTAGCTTTCTCCTTGATGTGATGACTTCATTGCTATTTGTAGAGTTGATGGTTTTGGTGTCACCAAGGCTGGTCTTGGATTTAACTTAGCCACCAAGAAATCTAAGAAAGAAGAAAAGAAAAGAGAGAAAAGACTTAGAGAATAAAGGGGGTCGGTCTTCTGAAGCTCCTCTTGATTTTCTTCTAAGTGCTTCTTCTTCTTGGAGATGCTTCCGGAGCCTGTTTTCTTCTAAGTCTTCATATTAAAAATCCCAAGTATGACAATCATGGGATGAAGAACTTTTATTTTCTAAGTGTTTCTAAGTGCATAACACTTTTCAAAACACTATGTCGAAAATAATCCTAACTTAGAGAAAAACAATAACTAATAAATATGCTATGCATGCAATGCACTTTTAAATCACAAGGAAACATCATACTTGATAAAGTTTTCGAGATGCTAAATTTTTCTAAGGAAAAGATGTAGCCCTTTTAAGATGTTGAAATTCTCCTAAGGAAAAGCGTTATTTTTCTAAGGAAGAAATCACTTTGTTTGAGAAGACAAAATATTTCTAAGTACTTTTTGTAACTAAAGTGGTCATAATATGGCTAAGTACTTTATAATTTCGAATAGATGATGACAATTAATTTTAATATATTTTTTTAATAAATTTTAATCATTAAATTATCATTTAAAAAGTATTTAATCAATGTTAATTATAAAATACACAGAGAATTATTCTACAAAATTTAGTAGAAAATTCCTACTGCAAATACTTAGTCATTCAAATTTATAGAAATTGGATTTACTCAAAAATATTGTTCCTATCAAAACTTATGTTAAAATTACTCAAATTAATCAATTTAAAAATTATGATTGTTAAATTGTCACAATAATGCTCAAAAATATTTTCTAACAGAGGCATCATATTAAAAATATTCTAAGGTTTCTAAAACAATTTTATTTACAATTTTTGAACTTATAGATTTAAAGTTATGACAAAAATACTCAAATCATCCATTTGAAATTTGAATAATTTAAACTAAGTCAAATTTGAATTCTAACAGAACAAAAATATTCTACATGTCAAGGGCTTTCCAAAAATATAAAATTTGTCAATTTTGGAGTTGTGGTTTAAAAGTTATGAGGGTTTGAATTACAGGGACTAAACTGTAAAATACCATTTAAATTCTATTCGGAAAAATGAAACAGAAAACAGTCAGGCCACGTGGCTAGCTGTGAATGGCTGGGCTCGGCTCGGCTACGGCTTAAGTCGAGCCTCGGCTCGGCTCGGCTCAACACGATCTGGATCGTTAGATCCAGATCTGACGGATCTAATCGATGCATACCGATTCGCATAAACAATCTAATCTTAGCCGTACGAGTTAGATCCGAGGGCTTACAGCAGTCGACGAGAAGGTGGCGGCGCTGGTGGCCGGAGTTGGAGAAGATGGCGGCGGCGCGGCCTCGGCTTGGACGTCGTCGGCGTTGCGGGTCTTCCCGAGCTCGCGGATTGGGGCTTCGAACGCGGTGCTTCATGGCGAGGAAGGTGAGCGTGGATTTTGCGTGCTCCGCTTCCTGGAACGTCCGTGACGGCGGCCGGATTGGTGCGACGCCGACGAACTCCGGGTAGCCACGGTCCGCTCCAATATCTGCGCGAAAAATCGAACCAGAGGGCTTAGGGTATGCGCGCGGGGAGGGGAAGAGGTAGAACCGGGAAGGGGAGGCGGAGACGTCCTGTGTTGGCCGGAATCGGAGCAAAACGGGGCGACGACCGAGCGTCTCCGGCGAGCTAATTCGCGAGCCTGGGGGCGCTTAGGAGAGGGCTTTTGGGGGGAAAGGAAGGAGGAGGTCGAGGGCTATTTAAGGAGACTCGAGGGGAAACGAATCCCGCAGAAATCGCGCTTGATTTGATCTGGGGTCGAGAAAGAAATCGGGGGCGGGATTTTCGGTCGGAGGACTCCGGCGAGTAAATTCGCTGGCCTTGAGCCGTTTCAGAGAGGGGTTTTGTGCGGGAATTAAGTAGGAGATCGTGGGCTTCAATTAGGAAGAAACGGCGCGTGATTTGGTCGAGTAAAACGTCCGGAATCAATTCGGGAAGAACGTAACGCGTGAGCTGTTCTTCGGGCGTGATTTCCGTCCGCTGGACGTTGAAGACGACGCTGACATCATCGCTGACGTCAGCAATTTTTCTTTTTCTTTTTCTCATTTTTCTTATTTATTTCATATCTTTTGTTTTAAGTGTCCAAATGAAGTCAAATAAATTTCTAAAAATTCTTAAAAATCATATATATATGTTTTAAAACAGTTGTGGGTATATTTTGAACACTTTTTAAAAATCATAATTTTGAAATATTGATTAAATACAAATTTGACACTTTATGTCAAATTTGAAAACATGTCTTAAATAATTTTATTTTTGGCTAAATAAAATTTATAAAAAAAATACATCACTTATAGAAGTTTGAAATTAAGTTAATTAAACTCATTTTCCAATATTAAATCATTTTTGGCTTTAGTACCATATTAAATAACATAACACAACTATTTGAAATGAAGAGGGAAATATAATGTATTTATTTTTAATTCAAAATACTTTGTGCACCTTTAATTTTTATATTATGATAAATCATTTGAAAAATCCATTAAATACCTTTGGAAAATATTCTAGATTTATTTCATTTCTTATATTGAATATATTCATGAAAATCATTTCAGCAAATAGACCATGTTTTAAATAGTTTAAAAGAACATCTGTAAACATTATTTTAATTTATGAAAATCTATGGCTAAGTGGTTGAAATCAAATACTTATGAAGGAACTTTTTATTACAAGAAAATGGTTTGAAAGTTTGTAAACCATTTGTCAAATTATATATTGAGGTTTAAGAAAAACAATGGATAGTAAAATGTTTAACTTGAAACAAGTTTTGAAAATAATGATTACTTGAGATATTTCAAATAATAAACTATTTGGAAGATGCTATGAAGTCTTTTATGGTTGGTTTTCTTATGCTTTTAATGTTTTATTTTAATCTAAAACAAAAGTTTAAATTTTTAGTGATTTTTAAACATTCCAAAATTTTGGGATGTTACAGACTAACACCCTTAAAAGGAATCTCGTCCCCGAGATTCGGAGAGGCTAGAAAGAAAAGGCAAATGCTTGGAATGATTCTGATAATTCAAGAGGGGGAGTAATCCAGCTGTTGACACGGAAACTGCAACCAGTAGAGAATGATTCCGCTGATTGGGAATGCTAGAAAGAAAGATAGGCTTGGATCTCCAGGTTTAGGCAACGGGGTTTGAATTATCTGGGTGGGCTACCACCCTTAAAAGAAAATTTTTGTTGGTAGTCAAAACATTGTAATCCACAACAGAACATCAAGGCAATTTATTACAAACAACTCCTAACAAACATCAAACAACCTGGTACACACACACAAAAAAAAAACAATCTAGTATTGTCATACAACCTAAGTTGGTATGGCCAATACACTATCGCGATATCGTTGTTCTAATAAATGGTGGTCTAGTCTATCTCCTTCTTGAGTGCTTCAAGTTCTCCTTCAACTTTCTTCAAAAATCTTCTAACTGTTTGAGCTTCGAATCTGGATTCTTCAAAGTTCTTCAATGGTCTTGCATGTAGTGCTTCGTGTTGATATTGATAAATCCATATGAAGTATTGAACTCAGACTTTAAGAACATGGTCATCTAGAAAAAGATGAGATATTTGCAGAAGTTGATAGTAGATGAGACTATAAGAAGGATAAACTGAAAAGTTTTGTTTTTAGAAGACAGAATAAAAATAGATTTTTGATACTATGGTCAAATCCTATTTCTATCCAAACTTAGGGTTTCGAACCTACAGGCAACACAGTGCTCTGATACCATCTGTAGCGGACCTGCACTTAGAAAATGGCAAGTCCCTGTGTATAGTGCAAATCCCTGGATCGATTCGTTTGCACACACAGTTTACGATGTAATATCACAACAAAGTATCAATTTTATTACATCGATGATCCAGACTTACAAAATATTCATTACAATTTGCATAGCAGAAAGCTAGCATTGGAAATAGTAAACAGCGGAAATACAATAGCAGTGAGTCTCCATCATCTTCATGTTGCCACAGGCGAAAACATGTTGGTTGCAGACTCGAAACCTTTAAACGACACCTCACTCGTCATCTGGACATTCTGCAATAAGAAAAATATTGCAGCAACGTGGGTCAGAACCATTTAAAATGGAACTGGCAAGTGACACTATGGTGGACACTTAGTGGAATAACTCTAATAACCTATATGCTTATTTAGCTGGTGGAGTTCAAGGCTATTTTGCATAAAGCCAGTTTTTTCCTAACTCTTTTGAAAACACTTTTGTTCTATTCGAGACATCCGTGGCATGAAATCCACTGTCTCATTCTACCCTTGTTCACCCATCAAGTTTTAAATTTTGAAGTTGGAATGGTGGGATCCTCCGTTGACGTCCTTGATCAGCTGCTCAAATTGTCCGTACCGGGGACACGGCTAAGTACTTAGATTTTAACTCTGCAGAGGTTGTGCACGTTCACCATTGTACCCATTCAGCCCAAACTATCCTTTACACTCTGTAAGTGATAAGGAAAAGGAGAAGAATGAGACGAGATCTTTCAGAAGCATTTTCCCTCCCCATACTGGCTTGACCCGTTCCACCTAACACCCTCTACATCTGCTTGTCAAGCCGGGGCGAGTCCACGCAACTTAGTTGATCAAGCCAGAGCCCATATTGGCAATGGCTGCACTGGAAGCTAACATCACTTGGAGTTCTTCAGATCCCTTTGTTCCATGGGTGGCCATCCACAAGTGCACATACTCAGGTATACACCATAGAAATGGTCCTGAGTAGCCACTCAACTTCGCCTCCGTATACAACCAATCCACCCAGGAGGTTCTTTCTTAACTTAGTAGAATTTAGATTTTCATAAAACAGCTTTTGCATAGCATCAATAATTCTACTAAGTCATTACATAGGTACCTAGACACAGGAGTAAGAAAATCTCTAAACAGGTCTAGCATAGCATTTCTACTAAGTCCTACACATGCTTAGGAAAATAATCTACTCATGCATAGAAAAATATTAGGACTTTTATGAGGTGTGCCACTTGCCTTTGGAAGTTGTCGGTGCTCACAAACTCTTTTCAACGTAACTCGGAGCTCTCCGTTCGATCTAAACAATATAGACAAACAACAATACAACAATCAACATAAAACACAATCAACACAACGCATACAAACACATACATAATGAACAAACAAGTTTCATAAAACTTCTAAGGAAAAATATGTTTATGCATGATGTGCAAAATATTTCTAAGTACTTGAGATGCATGACATGCCATGAAAATATTCTAAGTTAAGTGCAAGGCAAGAATTTGGTCAAAATGACTAAGGACCAAAGTCATAACGCATCAAGTCAAAATAATTTCTAAGAAGTTGATAGCCCTTTTTCTAAGGACTAGTCATGATGTGCATAAATACTTAGAGAAATAACTAAGTCTATCCTTCACGGTGATCAACAATTATTAACAACTCTTTGTAAATTGGATATTCACTATAGTGAGAGAGACAGACACCCGGCTAGCCACTTTTGCTTGTGGGACAGGTCTCATGTACGTGGACATGTAAAGTTTGTCTCCGGGCCGCTTCATCTCACTATGCCGCTAGGATCCAACATACTCAAAGGAGATAATAACATGATCAAAAAGGGGTTTATGTCTAAAGTGAAAGACAAGACTAGGAAAGAGGGAAAAGATAGAAAGAAGGATGTAGTTGGTCTTCAAGGAATCTTCTCCTTGCTTCCTTGTAGCTTTCTCCTTGATGTGATGACTTCATTGCTATTTGTAGAGTTGATGGTTTTGGTGTCACCAAGGCTGGTCTTGGATTTAACTTAGCCACCAAGAAATCTAAGAAAGAAGAAAAGAAAAGAGAGAAAAGACTTAGAGAATAAAGGGGGTCGGTCTTCTGAAGCTCCTCTTGATTTTCTTCTAAGTGCTTCTTCTTCTTGGAGATGCTTCCGGAGCCTGTTTTCTTCTAAGTCTTCATATTAAAAATCCCAAGTATGACAATCATGGGATGAAGAACTTTTATTTTCTAAGTGTTTCTAAGTGCATAACACTTTTCAAAACACTATGTCGAAAATAATCCTAACTTAGAGAAAAACAATAACTAATAAATATGCTATGCATGCAATGCACTTTTAAATCACAAGGAAACATCATACTTGATAAAGTTTTCGAGATGCTAAATTTTTCTAAGGAAAAGATGTAGCCCTTTTAAGATGTTGAAATTCTCCTAAGGAAAAGCGTTATTTTTCTAAGGAAGAAATCACTTTGTTTGAGAAGACAAAATATTTCTAAGTACTTTTTGTAACTAAAGTGGTCATAATATGGCTAAGTACTTTATAATTTCGAATAGATGATGACAATTAATTTTAATATATTTTTTTAATAAATTTTAATCATTAAATTATCATTTAAAAAGTATTTAATCAATGTTAATTATAAAATACACAGAGAATTATTCTACAAAATTTAGTAGAAAATTCCTACTGCAAATACTTAGTCATTCAAATTTATAGAAATTGGATTTACTCAAAAATATTGTTCCTATCAAAACTTATGTTAAAATTACTCAAATTAATCAATTTAAAAATTATGATTGTTAAATTGTCACAATAATGCTCAAAAATATTTTCTAACAGAGGCATCATATTAAAAATATTCTAAGGTTTCTAAAACAATTTTATTTACAATTTTTGAACTTATAGATTTAAAGTTATGACAAAAATACTCAAATCATCCATTTGAAATTTGAATAATTTAAACTAAGTCAAATTTGAATTCTAACAGAACAAAAATATTCTACATGTCAAGGGCTTTCCAAAAATATAAAATTTGTCAATTTTGGAGTTGTGGTTTAAAAGTTATGAGGGTTTGAATTACAGGGACTAAACTGTAAAATACCATTTAAATTCTATTCGGAAAAATGAAACAGAAAATAGTCAGGCCACGTGGCTAGCTGTGAATGGCTGGGCTCGGCTCGGCTACGGCTTAAGTCGAGCCTCGGCTCGGCTCGGCTCAACACGATCTGGATCGTTAGATCCAGATCTGACGGATCTAATCGATGCATACCGATTCGCATAAACAATCTAATCTTAGCCGTACGAGTTAGATCCGAGGGCTTACAGCAGTCGACGAGAAGGTGGCGGCGCTGGTGGCCGGAGTTGGAGAAGATGGCGGCGGCGCGGCCTCGGCTTGGACGTCGTCGGCGTTGCGGGTCTTCCCGAGCTCGCGGATTGGGGCTTCGAACGCGGTGCTTCATGGCGAGGAAGGTGAGCGTGGATTTTGCGTGCTCCGCTTCCTGGAACGTCCGTGACGGCGGCCGGATTGGTGCGACGCCGACGAACTCCGGGTAGCCACGGTCCGCTCCAATATCTGCGCGAAAAATCGAACCAGAGGGCTTAGGGTATGCGCGCGGGGAGGGGAAGAGGTAGAACCGGGAAGGGGAGGCGGAGACGTCCTGTGTTGGCCGGAATCGGAGCAAAACGGGGCGACGACCGAGCGTCTCCGGCGAGCTAATTCGCGAGCCTGGGGGCGCTTAGGAGAGGGCTTTTGGGGGGAAAGGAAGGAGGAGGTCGAGGGCTATTTAAGGAGACTCGAGGGGAAACGAATCCCGCAGAAATCGCGCTTGATTTGATCTGGGGTCGAGAAAGAAATCGGGGGCGGGATTTTCGGTCGGAGGACTCCGGCGAGTAAATTCGCTGGCCTTGAGCCGTTTCAGAGAGGGGTTTTGTGCGGGAATTAAGTAGGAGATCGTGGGCTTCAATTAGGAAGAAACGGCGCGTGATTTGGTCGAGTAAAACGTCCGGAATCAATTCGGGAAGAACGTAACGCGTGAGCTGTTCTTCGGGCGTGATTTCCGTCCGCTGGACGTTGAAGACGACGCTGACATCATCGCTGACGTCAGCAATTTTTCTTTTTCTTTTTCTCATTTTTCTTATTTATTTCATATCTTTTGTTTTAAGTGTCCAAATGAAGTCAAATAAATTTCTAAAAATTCTTAAAAATCATATATATATGTTTTAAAACAGTTGTGGGTATATTTTGAACACTTTTTAAAAATCATAATTTTGAAATATTGATTAAATACAAATTTGACACTTTATGTCAAATTTGAAAACATGTCTTAAATAATTTTATTTTTGGCTAAATAAAATTTATAAAAAAAATACATCACTTATAGAAGTTTGAAATTAAGTTAATTAAACTCATTTTCCAATATTAAATCATTTTTGGCTTTAGTACCATATTAAATAACATAACACAACTATTTGAAATGAAGAGGGAAATATAATGTATTTATTTTTAATTCAAAATACTTTGTGCACCTTTAATTTTTATATTATGATAAATCATTTGAAAAATCCATTAAATACCTTTGGAAAATATTCTAGATTTATTTCATTTCTTATATTGAATATATTCATGAAAATCATTTCAGCAAATAGACCATGTTTTAAATAGTTTAAAAGAACATCTGTAAACATTATTTTAATTTATGAAAATCTATGGCTAAGTGGTTGAAATCAAATACTTATGAAGGAACTTTTTATTACAAGAAAATGGTTTGAAAGTTTGTAAACCATTTGTCAAATTATATATTGAGGTTTAAGAAAAACAATGGATAGTAAAATGTTTAACTTGAAACAAGTTTTGAAAATAATGATTACTTGAGATATTTCAAATAATAAACTATTTGGAAGATGCTATGAAGTCTTTTATGGTTGGTTTTCTTATGCTTTTAATGTTTTATTTTAATCTAAAACAAAAGTTTAAATTTTTAGTGATTTTTAAACATTCCAAAATTTTGGGATGTTACAGACTAACACCCTTAAAAGGAATCTCGTCCCCGAGATTCGGAGAGGCTAGAAAGAAAAGGCAAATGCTTGGAATGATTCTGATAATTCAAGAGGGGGAGTAATCCAGCTGTTGACACGGAAACTGCAACCAGTAGAGAATGATTCCGCTGATTGGGAATGCTAGAAAGAAAGATAGGCTTGGATCTCCAGGTTTAGGCAACGGGGTTTGAATTATCTGGGTGGGCTACCACCCTTAAAAGAAAATTTTTGTTGGTAGTCAAAACATTGTAATCCACAACAGAACATCAAGGCAATTTATTACAAACAACTCCTAACAAACATCAAACAACCTGGTACACACACACAAAAAAAAAACAATCTAGTATTGTCATACAACCTAAGTTGGTATGGCCAATACACTATCGCGATATCGTTGTTCTAATAAATGGTGGTCTAGTCTATCTCCTTCTTGAGTGCTTCAAGTTCTCCTTCAACTTTCTTCAAAAATCTTCTAACTGTTTGAGCTTCGAATCTGGATTCTTCAAAGTTCTTCAATGGTCTTGCATGTAGTGCTTCGTGTTGATATTGATAAATCCATATGAAGTATTGAACTCAGACTTTAAGAACATGGTCATCTAGAAAAAGATGAGATATTTGCAGAAGTTGATAGTAGATGAGACTATAAGAAGGATAAACTGAAAAGTTTTGTTTTTAGAAGACAGAATAAAAATAGATTTTTGATACTATGGTCAAATCCTATTTCTATCCAAACTTAGGGTTTCGAACCTACAGGCAACACAGTGCTCTGATACCATCTGTAGCGGACCTGCACTTAGAAAATGGCAAGTCCCTGTGTATAGTGCAAATCCCTGGATCGATTCGTTTGCACACACAGTTTACGATGTAATATCACAACAAAGTATCAATTTTATTACATCGATGATCCAGACTTACAAAATATTCATTACAATTTGCATAGCAGAAAGCTAGCATTGGAAATAGTAAACAGCGGAAATACAATAGCAGTGAGTCTCCATCATCTTCATGTTGCCACAGGCGAAAACATGTTGGTTGCAGACTCGAAACCTTTAAACGACACCTCACTCGTCATCTGGACATTCTGCAATAAGAAAAATATTGCAGCAACGTGGGTCAGAACCATTTAAAATGGAACTGGCAAGTGACACTATGGTGGACACTTAGTGGAATAACTCTAATAACCTATATGCTTATTTAGCTGGTGGAGTTCAAGGCTATTTTGCATAAAGCAAGTTTTTTCCTAACTCTTTTGAAAACACTTTTGTTCTATTCGAGACATCCGTGGCATGAAATCCACTGTCTCATTCTACCCTTGTTCACCCATCAAGTTTTAAATTTTGAAGTTGGAATGGTGGGATCCTCCGTTGACGTCCTTGATCAGCTGCTCAAATTGTCCGTACCGGGGACACGGCTAAGTACTTAGATTTTAACTCTGCAGAGGTTGTGCACGTTCACCATTGTACCCATTCAGCCCAAACTATCCTTTACACTCTGTAAGTGATAAGGAAAAGGAGAAGAATGAGACGAGATCTTTCAGAAGCATTTTCCCTCCCCATACTGGCTTGACCCGTTCCACCTAACACCCTCTACATCTGCTTGTCAAGCCGGGGCGAGTCCACGCAACTTAGTTGATCAAGCCAGAGCCCATATTGGCAATGGCTGCACTGGAAGCTAACATCACTTGGAGTTCTTCAGATCCCTTTGTTCCATGGGTGGCCATCCACAAGTGCACATACTCAGGTATACACCATAGAAATGGTCCTGAGTAGCCACTCAACTTCGCCTCCGTATACAACCAATCCACCCAGGAGGTTCTTTCTTAACTTAGTAGAATTTAGATTTTCATAAAACAGCTTTTGCATAGCATCAATAATTCTACTAAGTCATTACATAGGTACCTAGACACAGGAGTAAGAAAATCTCTAAACAGGTCTAGCATAGCATTTCTACTAAGTCCTACACATGCTTAGGAAAATAATCTACTCATGCATAGAAAAATATTAGGACTTTTATGAGGTGTGCCACTTGCCTTTGGAAGTTGTCGGTGCTCACAAACTCTTTTCAACGTAACTCGGAGCTCTCCGTTCGATCTAAACAATATAGACAAACAACAATACAACAATCAACATAAAACACAATCAACACAACGCATACAAACACATACATAATGAACAAACAAGTTTCATAAAACTTCTAAGGAAAAATATGTTTATGCATGATGTGCAAAATATTTCTAAGTACTTGAGATGCATGACATGCCATGAAAATATTCTAAGTTAAGTGCAAGGCAAGAATTTGGTCAAAATGACTAAGGACCAAAGTCATAACGCATCAAGTCAAAATAATTTCTAAGAAGTTGATAGCCCTTTTTCTAAGGACTAGTCATGATGTGCATAAATACTTAGAGAAATAACTAAGTCTATCCTTCACGGTGATCAACAATTATTAACAACTCTTTGTAAATTGGATATTCACTATAGTGAGAGAGACAGACACCCGGCTAGCCACTTTTGCTTGTGGGACAGGTCTCATGTACGTGGACATGTAAAGTTTGTCTCCGGGCCGCTTCATCTCACTATGCCGCTAGGATCCAACATACTCAAAGGAGATAATAACATGATCAAAAAGGGGTTTATGTCTAAAGTGAAAGACAAGACTTGGAAAGAGGGAAAAGATAGAAAGAAGGATGTAGTTGGTCTTCAAGGAATCTTCTCCTTGCTTCCTTGTAGCTTTCTCCTTGATGTGATGACTTCATTGCTATTTGTAGAGTTGATGGTTTTGGTGTCACCAAGGCTGGTCTTGGATTTAACTTAGCCACCAAGAAATCTAAGAAAGAAGAAAAGAAAAGAGAGAAAAGACTTAGAGAATAAAGGGGGTCGGTCTTCTGAAGCTCCTCTTGATTTTCTTCTAAGTGCTTCTTCTTCTTGGAGATGCTTCCGGAGCCTGTTTTCTTCTAAGTCTTCATATTAAAAATCCCAAGTATGACAATCATGGGATGAAGAACTTTTATTTTCTAAGTGTTTCTAAGTGCATAACACTTTTCAAAACACTATGTCGAAAATAATCCTAACTTAGAGAAAAACAATAACTAATAAATATGCTATGCATGCAATGCACTTTTAAATCACAAGGAAACATCATACTTGATAAAGTTTTCGAGATGCTAAATTTTTCTAAGGAAAAGATGTAGCCCTTTTAAGATGTTGAAATTCTCCTAAGGAAAAGCGTTATTTTTCTAAGGAAGAAATCACTTTGTTTGAGAAGACAAAATATTTCTAAGTACTTTTTGTAACTAAAGTGGTCATAATATGGCTAAGTACTTTATAATTTCGAATAGATGATGACAATTAATTTTAATATATTTTTTTAATAAATTTTAATCATTAAATTATCATTTAAAAAGTATTTAATCAATGTTAATTATAAAATACACAGAGAATTATTCTACAAAATTTAGTAGAAAATTCCTACTGCAAATACTTAGTCATTCAAATTTATAGAAATTGGATTTACTCAAAAATATTGTTCCTATCAAAACTTATGTTAAAATTACTCAAATTAATCAATTTAAAAATTATGATTGTTAAATTGTCACAATAATGCTCAAAAATATTTTCTAACAGAGGCATCATATTAAAAATATTCTAAGGTTTCTAAAACAATTTTATTTACAATTTTTGAACTTATAGATTTAAAGTTATGACAAAAATACTCAAATCATCCATTTGAAATTTGAATAATTTAAACTAAGTCAAATTTGAATTCTAACAGAACAAAAATATTCTACATGTCAAGGGCTTTCCAAAAATATAAAATTTGTCAATTTTGGAGTTGTGGTTTAAAAGTTATGAGGGTTTGAATTACAGGGACTAAACTGTAAAATACCATTTAAATTCTATTCGGAAAAATGAAACAGAAAACAGTCAGGCCACGTGGCTAGCTGTGAATGGCTGGGCTCGGCTCGGCTACGGCTTAAGTCGAGCCTCGGCTCGGCTCGGCTCAACACGATCTGGATCGTTAGATCCAGATCTGACGGATCTAATCGATGCATACCGATTCGCATAAACAATCTAATCTTAGCCGTACGAGTTAGATCCGAGGGCTTACAGCAGTCGACGAGAAGGTGGCGGCGCTGGTGGCCGGAGTTGGAGAAGATGGCGGCGGCGCGGCCTCGGCTTGGACGTCGTCGGCGTTGCGGGTCTTCCCGAGCTCGCGGATTGGGGCTTCGAACGCGGTGCTTCATGGCGAGGAAGGTGAGCGCGGATTTTGCGTGCTCCGCTTCCTGGAACGTCCGTGACGGCGGCCGGATTGGTGCGACGCCGACGAACTCCGGGTAGCCACGGTCCGCTCCAATATCTGCGCGAAAAATCGAACCAGAGGGCTTAGGGTATGCGCGCGGGGAGGGGAAGAGGTAGAACCGGGAAGGGGAGGCGGAGACGTCCTGTGTTGGCCGGAATCGGAGCAAAACGGGGCGACGACCGAGCGTCTCCGGCGAGCTAATTCGCGAGCCTGGGGGCGCTTAGGAGAGGGCTTTTGGGGGGAAAGGAAGGAGGAGGTCGAGGGCTATTTAAGGAGACTCGAGGGGAAACGAATCCCGCAGAAATCGCGCTTGATTTGATCTGGGGTCGAGAAAGAAATCGGGGGCGGGATTTTCGGTCGGAGGACTCCGGCGAGTAAATTCGCTGGCCTTGAGCCGTTTCAGAGAGGGGTTTTGTGCGGGAATTAAGTAGGAGATCGTGGGCTTCAATTAGGAAGAAACGGCGCGTGATTTGGTCGAGTAAAACGTCCGGAATCAATTCGGGAAGAACGTAACGCGTGAGCTGTTCTTCGGGCGTGATTTCCGTCCGCTGGACGTTGAAGACGACGCTGACATCATCGCTGACGTCAGCAATTTTTCTTTTTCTTTTTCTCATTTTTCTTATTTATTTCATATCTTTTGTTTTAAGTGTCCAAATGAAGTCAAATAAATTTCTAAAAATTCTTAAAAATCATATATATATGTTTTAAAACAGTTGTGGGTATATTTTGAACACTTTTTAAAAATCATAATTTTGAAATATTGATTAAATACAAATTTGACACTTTATGTCAAATTTGAAAACATGTCTTAAATAATTTTATTTTTGGCTAAATAAAATTTATAAAAAAAATACATCACTTATAGAAGTTTGAAATTAAGTTAATTAAACTCATTTTCCAATATTAAATCATTTTTGGCTTTAGTACCATATTAAATAACATAACACAACTATTTGAAATGAAGAGGGAAATATAATGTATTTATTTTTAATTCAAAATACTTTGTGCACCTTTAATTTTTATATTATGATAAATCATTTGAAAAATCCATTAAATACCTTTGGAAAATATTCTAGATTTATTTCATTTCTTATATTGAATATATTCATGAAAATCATTTCAGCAAATAGACCATGTTTTAAATAGTTTAAAAGAACATCTGTAAACATTATTTTAATTTATGAAAATCTATGGCTAAGTGGTTGAAATCAAATACTTATGAAGGAACTTTTTATTACAAGAAAATGGTTTGAAAGTTTGTAAACCATTTGTCAAATTATATATTGAGGTTTAAGAAAAACAATGGATAGTAAAATGTTTAACTTGAAACAAGTTTTGAAAATAATGATTACTTGAGATATTTCAAATAATAAACTATTTGGAAGATGCTATGAAGTCTTTTATGGTTGGTTTTCTTATGCTTTTAATGTTTTATTTTAATCTAAAACAAAAGTTTAAATTTTTAGTGATTTTTAAACATTCCAAAATTTTGGGATGTTACACCCACCTATCTTGCTCCTCGGCCTTCCACTTTTGCACTTCCTTCGCTCCTACGCTTTGTTCCTTCAAAAAAATGATGTTCGCAAAGTTTCATGTCATTTGGACGACGTTTGGGTCCCTGAAACATCAAAATATAGAAAAAGGGGTTTTCTGACAGCCCAGGGTTAATTCCAAATAAATAGGGAAAGTGTGAAATATTCCCAAAAACATTATAAAACATTGATAAAACCCTTATATGATGCAAATATGGATGAAATATGAGTGATACAATGCAAAGTTCATATATGCATTTTACATGCATCAACATCCCCAAGCTTAACCTATACTCGTCCTCGAGTATGAAGGTGATAAAACTAAACATGGACTTGGCATTTTATTACTTAACAAAGGATATCAAAGATGATTGCTACATAGAGTCAAATGATTCATTCTTAAATAATGAGTAGCAACATACAAGACATATTATCAAGAGATATCAAATATTCAAGGTAAAGATTGTCGGAATATAGCCTCCGAAGAAGCTATGAAATAGTATCGAACACTGGGGTCCTTAGAGCGTTGCCTCTGTCCTCACGAGGCTCAACGAAGGAGATGGAAACACTGCAGAGATTGACACTTGGTTTCCCCAGTTTCAGGCCACCGCGGAGGTGAATGCCCTACTCCTGCTTTGTTGTATTGCTTGGGCGAACACACAGAGCTGCAATGGCGAACGCCTAGAGTTTCTAGGGTTTGAGCTTACAATGTCCGAACCCTTAGGCGGGCCGGCGGCTGCCCCCTTTTATAGGCAGCCGAGTCTTGGTCTTCAAACTCCATGGCGGGACGCTCCCGCAAGATTCCAAGGGGAGCTCTGTTCTTCTGCGGCAGCTTTGGCAAAGGCAGCCGACCTTGTCAGATCCACGGCCCTGCACTCTTGCACCGCCGTTGTCTTCTTCCCTCTGCGACTTCAGTCCCTGCTCCTTTAACGCAGGTCCGGACATCCTTGGTAAAGAGGGAATCGTGGCCACCAACGGGACATGACGTTGGTCGGCGCCGTCTTGCACCGAAACGGCAAGTTTTGAGGGCACGACCCTCTGCTGCTGGTTTGGTCTCCCCTCTTTTACCACCGAAGGGATAAGTCCGGGCGTGACCGCACAGTCGTGTCGGGCCTACAACTTCTGATGAGAGAGAGAGAGAGACCGTGTCACCTCCCGAGGGGGGCTCGGGAGCTGCATAACCCTTTCCGCGACCGAAGGGATCCGCTCTCCAAGCTCCAACAGGGAGCTTCGTGCGGCAGCCTCCTGAAGGACCTCGGGGAGCGAGCCCCTCAGGCGTAGAACGAGTGGCCCAGTATACCCTGGTTTCCAATGGGCCGACAGTAGCCCCCGGGCCCATGGCGGGCATGGTGCACTCATGGGCACTGGGTCGACATGGGGCCATCGGACGAGTTCGAGGCCTGAGGTTTAAGCGGTTGACGCTCACTATGATGTCTCGGCCCAACTGGGGGGGGGGGGGGGGTGAATAAAGGTCGGAGCGGTTTCCCGGAGCGTCCTCCTGCCTCCTGTCTTCGTCATTCTCAGATCCAATCTTCTCGTTGTCTTCGACCCTCCGGACTCTGCCGCTCCTTTGACAATCAAGCGATGGACGGCTCCAAAGACTCTGCCGCGAAGGGGAAACGCGCCCCGGCGTCAACTGCTCCGCCGGCCGTGCTGGGGCGGTCACGTCTGGGCTCTCCAGACTCTGAGAATCAGTTGCAGTTCGTCCTGGCTGCGACGTCGACTAGTCATGGACCGACGGTGGTGCGCCACGGTCGGACGCCTCGCAACCCAGGTTGGGAGCACGAGACGCTGGAAGACCCGGCGCTCGCTCCCCTCCAGGAGCGTATGCGGGGCTTGCGGGCACGCGGACTGACTAGGGTCATGGTGCCCAAGGAATTCCCCACGAGGCGCGTGGCTCCCCTCCAACGGCGCGTTAGCCCGGCCTGGCACTACTCCGGCATTCTCGACCCGACACGCCTCCATGACTCCGATCATGAGGAGGGGGCGAAGGATCTTTTGATCAAGACTCTCTTCTCGTCCTCTGTAGGGGAGGTTCCCTCCGTGGGGGGTGAGCTAGCGCCCCTGTACACGCTGGAGGAGGAGGCCCTGGGTAAAGTCGTGGTCTCCATGCCGTGCTTTGACCAATGGGGGCTCCTCGCGCCAGGGCAAGCGAGGAGGAGGTCTAATCCTTGGTCGGTGGACGGCGGTGAGCCGGCCGCAAAGGAAGCCCTTTCAGGGGCAGGCTCCTCGAAGCGCGAGGGAGGCTCCTCCCGAGGCTCCTCCTCGGCTTCGTCCTCCTCTACCGACGACGGACGGTTCACCCTTGCTCATGGTCTAATTTGGCGGCGCCGACGAAGGCGCCCCCTCCCAGAGCACCCATGGGGCGAAAAACCACGGCTGTTCTCAGCGGCTGCCCTCCTGGCGCCTCGCAAGCCTCTGGTGCAGCCCGCAAGCGCAGGGGGTCCTGGGGTGACCCAGCTTAGTAAGTCCTTCTCCTTGGTCTCATGCTGCTGTCACCGACTGTGATCTAAGCTCTTTGTTCTTGCAAGGCTGCTGCGGACAGCGTGGAGGAAACGCGTGCTGCCCCTCTTCCAAAACCCTTCGGCGCGGGACTTGCTCCCGGTGGGGTGACGCGATCCAAGAGGAGGAAAGTGTGCATTGCCCGGTCTAGCTCACCGTCCTACCCGGACCTTTCACCGCCACGGTCAAACCCCCGCCCTGCCGTGGGTACGCCCCCGCGTAACTCTACAGAGGAAGACGGCCAAGCGGCGGGTGTCGAGGAATGAACTCCCACGTAACAGGGGTAGTCTCGCCCCGGGAAGAGGTTCGAAGGGGGACTGAACACGGAGGTCAAACAACCCTCGATGCACGCCGCGACGTTGCTCGCGGTGCTTGGAGCGGAACTGCACGACAGAGAGTGACACCGGCCCTTACCCAGGTTCACGACCCTCAAGGTGAGGTAACACCGCTACTCCTGCTTGTCTCGATTGCACTGTGGTGACTGTTGTACAACTAGCCTCCGGGCCTTCAGAGGGTCCGGAGGTGGAGGACGCTATTGAGCTGGGGATCGAGTTTCCGGATCCCCTCCTACGGAAGTGCCCCTTCTCCTTAAATAGCTGCCCCGGGCCTCATCCCTGCGATCTGCGCAGTGGACGGGTTCCCACATGGCCACCAGTGGCGGAGTGGGGTGCACTACTGCTTGCTCGTTCATGGACTCGGTCCATGGTCGCAAAGCCTGTCTTCGTGGCAGAGCAGCTGTCTCCTCCGTCCTTGGACGCGCCTCTTCCGTGTTAAAGCGGCGCATTGTGGCCGACAAGTTGCAGACTTGGCAGAGCGGCTCGCAGGCGCGGCGGAGACCGTGGGGTGTGCCCGCAGTGACGTCGTCGTTGGAGCGTTGTGCCGGCCAACTGCTTTATCACCAAAGAGGAAAGCTTCGTTGGCGGCGCAGGGGACACAGAACTTTGTTGACCCCTTTTATCATGGGAGCGGCAACTGTGACGCTGTTGCTGCCGTGCGCGCAGACGCGCGCGTCACCCTGCGGCCGCAGCAGAGCCCATGTGCGCTCTGCAGCGCTTCCTTCGTCGCGAAGTATCCCCTCAGGGGCCTGAGGCTCTCGAGGGGGAGGGGCCGGACCGGCTCCCTGCAGGGGGAGAGAGTCCTCGAGCGGGACGCCCTCGGGGGGAGCCCCCTTCAGGCCCCTTCCAGCGCCTCAGGTCCCCCGTAGGGGTTTCTCCCTCGGGGGGAACCCTCCAAGCGGTTGGCTTGGTCCTTAGTCGTTTTGTAGACGCTGTCGCGTGCGCAGCCCGTGGAGAGTGGGCTATGCACACCCTAGAATCCACTGGGCCGACAGTAGCCCCCGGGCCCATGATGGGCACGTCGAGGCCGATTGGGACTTGGCGAAGCGTCATGGGCCCAATACCGCAGGCGAAGCGTCGTGGGGCCCAAAACCGCAGGCGAAGCGTCGCGGGCCCGGAGCTGCGGGCGAAGCGCCGCGGAACACGCGTCACCTGGTGGAGGATTCGCGGCGTCTCGGCTACTCCGGCGGGAACGTGCGTAGCGGGGGGGGGGGGGGGGGCACCACGCCCGCCACGATCTCCACTACCGCGCCTCGGTAACCGCACGGACGGGGTTAAAAGCCGCGCGCTGTCCGAGCCGCAGTCATTACCCCGTCCTGTCTTGTCTCTCCAGTCCATCGGTTCTCCGCCTCCTAGACTCCCGTCTCCAGTAAATCTTCCCCATCTCCGGCCGACTCCTTCCGTCCTCCGAGCTCCCGTTCTTCGCCGACAATGGGAGGATCCAAGGGCAAGAAGACAGCGGCCTCGGCCCGCCATGGCGCACAGGGAGAGGCGGAGTTCGGCCCCGCTCTGGTCAGGGCGCGCATCGACGCGACGGCGCTGGATAAGATCCAGCACCTGGTCGCCGGGAAGCACAACGAGCACGGCGCCAGCGCCATTCTGCCTGCACGGACCGGACGCTTTCCCGCCGGCTACTACCCCATCTTCCTCCACACTCTCTTCGCTGGGCTGGTGCCGCCGTACTCTCCTTTCCTCGAGGTCGTCCTCGAGTTCTACCAGGTCCACCTTCTGCACCTCCACCCCAACGCCATCCTTGTCCTCTCCATTTTCGCCTTCTTGTGTGAGGCGTACTTGGGAGTGAAGCCCTCCATCGCTCTCTTCCGAAGCTTCTACGCTCTGCGGAATACTGCGAGGAAGGAGCGGACGGGCTGTGTATCCTTCCGCATCGCGGACGGCATGGGAGATGTCTATATCCCCATGGCCTGGAACGGCGACAAGCCTGTGACGGCGGTGTCGAAGAAGGTGGAGGACTTCAGGCAGAAGTGGTTCCTCATCCGCGTTCCCTCGGAGAGCTCCCTTCTTGAGGTCCCCGAGGCGGCGCCGGTGAAGAACACCCACTGGAGCATGCGCTCCCTGGAGGGGCAGGAGATAGCCGGCCTCGTGGGCCACCTGAAGGCGCTTCGCGAGCACGGCCTGACCGGCCAGATGGTGGCGGCGGAGTTCGTGAGGCGCCGCATCGCCCCCCTGCAGGCGCACAAGAAGGCGATGTGGGCGTACTCAGGGCCTACAGACTCGCTGCGGCTGCACCTGAGCGACCACCGCCCCGCAGTCGTCGAGGTCATCCTAGGAGGCCTCTTCGTCAACCCGGAGGTGCCCGAGAGGGTTCACGTAGCGATACGGCCCCTCTTTGAGGTTCCGGACAAACGCCGGGCCATCCTGACGGACGCGCCCGCATTCACCCCGCTAGGCCTGGCGGGGGATGAAGAGGAGGAGGGGCCCATGCCAGCGGGCACCACCGAGTCGCCAAGCGCGTCTGACTCGGAGCAGGGCGACGCGGAGACGAGGGCGGGGCCCTCTGCCGGCGTGGGGAGTTCTGCCGGCGTTGCGCCCCCGGCGGGGGAGGCTGACGAGCATTCCTCCGGCGACAGCGAGGAGGCCGCGGCGGGGCGCTACGAGCCGAGGACTAAGGCGGCCCACGACAGGCCCGCCGGGGAGCCCCCGAACGCTCCCCACAAGAGGAAAGCCGAGGAGGCCCTCGAGGCGGAGGCGCGGGCTGTGCCTTCATGGCGCTCGCCTGGCATGACGTGGGTGGACACCCGCGCCAAGAAGACGAGGTAAGATTCTTTTACCCTTCTCTTTCCTTTCTGAGTCCAGCTTGCTTGCTCTTGTTTCTTGACCAATTCTTTGCCTTTCACCACAGCAACCCCGCTCCTGCGAAGCGCCGCAGGCTTCGGAAGGCCGCAGACGTGAAGAGGGCCGCCCCTGACGCCGCACCAGAGGCTGAGGCCGGCGAGGCCGCGGCGGCGGAGGCCTCGAGGCCTACAGGCTCTCGGGAGGAGGTACCTCAGGCGGAAGCATCTGCGCCGCCACCCGAGGCAGAGCGGGTGGAGGAGCAGGTGGAGAGGGCGCCCACTCCTCCCCGCGCAGCTACCCCGCCAGCGCAGCCAGAGGCTCCTGCGGGTGCCGAGTCGGCGCCGAGCCCTCCCAAGTCTCGCAGGGAGGGCACTCCACCGCCGCCACCGGGCACCGCGGGGGAGGAGGAAACCGCAAGGGCCGGGCCTCACGCCCCTGTCCCGGAGGCGGATCGGGAGGTGCCGCACGAGGGGGGAAGCACAGGGGGCCGGGGACCGAGCACGGAAGAGGTCCTGCCTCCGAGCCCCCAGGCCCACGCGAGGGCGTCTGCCGCGGAGCCGGACGCGGGCGCGGGCCCTTCTAGGCCGCGCGGTCCGCCCCAGGGCCTTGCTCTGGGCCGGTTCGACTGGGGTCGAGGGCGCCGCGACGTCGCCTTCCGCTTCGTGCGGGAGTCCCTGGAGGGGCTCGAGGCCTACCTGGCCACCGAGGACCAGGCGCTCGCCCGCCAGAGAGACGAGCTCGCCGACGCCTGGGCCGCCTTCCACGCGGCGGTAGAGGCCCGGCGCAAGAGCGACCAGGCGCTGCAGGCGGAGCGCGAGGAGGCGGCGCGCTTTGCCGAGGAGGTTCGTGAGGGGGCCTTGCGTGAAGCTGAGGACCTCCTGCAGCCCCTGAGGGCTGAGCGCCAAGCCGCTGCCGAGGACCTCGCCGCAGCCAAGGCAGAGCGGGAGGCCGGAGAGCACTCGCTGGCGGCGAAGCACGCCGAGCTCGTCGAGCTCGAGAAGAAAATCCTGGCGGATGCCGGGGTGGTGCGGACCGCCCTCGAAGAGCTCCGCACGGGCCTGGAGGCCCGCGGGCGCGCTTTGAGCGAGCACGAGGAGGATGCTCGCCGGCGCGACGAGCAGCTGGCGCTGAGGGAGCAGGAGCTGTCCGGACAGCGCACGGCCCTCGAGGCCCGCGAGGACAGCGTCGCCACGGCGCTCAGCAAGCTCGAGCGCGATGTCGCCGCCCACAAGGGAAATGTGGAGCGCGCCAACACGCGGCTTGCCGAGCGGAAGGAGGAGCTCGACAAGGCTCTCCGGGAGAAAGAGCAGAAGATCCGCGCCGCCGTCTCCCAGGACTACAAGGAGAAATTCTCCAAGCAGGAGGACCGCTTCAAGGCGAGGCTGGAGGAGAGCGGCGCCCGGGTCAAGAAGCTCGAGAAGGAGAACGCCAAGCTCGCCGCCAAGGTGAAGCGCGAGGCCGATCGCCGCCTCGCCGCCGAGAAGGCCCGAGATGACACCTCCCGGGACCTCGCCGCCCTCACGGGGGATATGGAGGAGATGACCCGGCAGGTGGGGCCTGCCGTGGAGAAGGCGGTGGAGGCGGCGGAGAGTATCCAGGCGGCGCAGGTGCTGTCGCAGCAACGGGAGCGCATGTTCCTGTCCTTGACGGGACGGGGTCGTGAGCTTGCCGCGAAGCTGGGGGCAGAGGCGCCAAGCGTTCCGGCTCAGGGCCACGCCGACGCCGCCACCTACCTCCTGTACTTCGAGCAGCTCTTCGCGGCGCTTGAAGGCCCTACCGCGGAGATCCGCGACGTGGTTGAGGAGGAGTGCCGTCAGCTTCTGGCGGTGGCGGTGGACCGCATCTTCTCCAACCTCGTCCACCTCCAGCCCGGGTTCGACCTCGCCACGGTGACCGAGCCACTGGAGGGGGACGCTGCGTGGGAAGCCTCCAGCTCCGTCCGCGACCAGGTGGACGACTTCTGCAGCCGCTTCAGGCGGGCCGCTGCAGAGGAAGGCGGCGAGGGGAGCGAGCCCGAGGAGGAAGAAGAGAGCGACCAGGACGACGCTGAGGCCTCCGACTAATCTCCTCCTGCAACGCGTCGCGCTTGCAGCGCTTTTAGGGGCGTTTGCCCGTTAGAGAATTTCATTTTCCACCTTGTAATTTACTTCTTCACTTCGTAAACATTTTGCTATCGATTAAGTGTGCGCTCCCTTCGAGGGGTCTTTGCTTCATCTCCATGCCTTTTTCGCTCTGCGTCGTTGGACCCTTCCCCTCGCGCTATGACTCCTGCCGCTGCGGTATGCTCGAGCAATGACTCGGCAAGGCCGGGGGGAGTTTAAGGCTTGGGGAGGTAAGAGCCCTCAAGTCGCGATGCTGAGGGCCCCCCTTTGACGCGCAAGCAGTCCATGGAGAGTAAGGAAAGAACCGCTTGAGGGACGCAGAGTGCTTATGAGAAAAATGCGAGGATTCCCTTGAGGTGGGCGAAAAACTTAGCTTCGCGAGGCGTTTTCCCGGTGTGGGCCTTCTCTGGCTGAGTTCTCCCCTTCAGGGGCCGAGGGTTCTCCTCCGCAGGCCTGGTGGGGACTTTCGCTCTCTGTGGATGTTAGAGGGGCGAGCCGAAACGCTAGATCACAGCATCAGGGACTAATGCGCGCTTATAGGTCCCCTCAGGCGTTCCTTGCGAGGAGAGAGAGTACCAAGGTCCTTTGAAGAGATGGCGTGCTTGGGAGGGCCTGCCCTCTAGCCAGAGCTCGGATCCTTGGGTTTTGCAGTACTGCTGGTGTGTCACTTGAGGCACTGGCACCGTACTCAGCCCCCGCTCGCGAGGTACGCATGTGGAGAGATATAAGTGCCCATTTTCAATAAATGAAATAAAGCTGTAATAAACTCACCACCAAAATATTACATAGCGGCGCCGTAGCGCATAGTTCACTTGGAACGAAGATGGCGCTGGAGCGCAAAGTTCACTTGGAACGAAAATGGCGCTAGAGCGCAAAGTTCACTTGGAACGAAAATCGGTTCATTACACTTGGGTTTGCCAAGCTAACGTTCCTTCCATGTCGAGGCATGGGGACCACCCATTAGTGGCAGAGGTTCACTGCGGCCTGCGGGGGCTCATTTGCAGGAGAGCTCGGAGGGCTGGGCCTCGGGAGAAGCTTTGAGAAGCTTGGAGGTGAAGCCGTGAGCTTCCCTCTAGAGACAAAAAATGCCTGGCGTGACTGTGATCACGGGTAGAACTTGCGCAGATGCGCGATGTTCCACGGGTTCTTGACGGGGATGCCGTCCTCGGTCTCGAGGCGTACTGCGCCAGGCCTGGCGACGTGGGAGACCCTGTAGGGGCCTTCCCACATCGGGGAGAGCTTGTGGAGACCTTCCCTGGAGAGGATTCGCCTGAGGACGAGGTCGCCCGCTTCAAGGGTGCGTGAGCACACATGGCGGCTGTGGTAGCGTCGCAGGTCTTGCTGGTACCCTGCCGCCCTGAGGGCGGCCTGACGGCGCAGTCCCTCGAGAAGCAGCAGGTCGTCGTTGTGGGTGAGTGCGCGCTCGTACGTGCCCTTGAAGTTGGCGACGAACTGCCTGCAGAGCTCCTCCCAGGAGTCGATGGAGTCCTCGGGCAGGTTGAGAAGCCAGGACAGAGCGGAGTCCCTGAGGGCGTGGGAGAACCAGTTGGCCATGACTTTGTCATCGCCCCCTGCAGCCTGGATGGAAGTGGTGTAGAGCTGCAGGAACTCGAGAGGGTTGGTGGACCCGTCGAAGCCCTTGGGGAGCGCTGGCCTGAACTTCTGTGGCCAGACCACACGGCGCAGGGTGCGCGTGAAGGCCATGCAGCCTGAGCCATAGGTGGCCGTTCCTCCCTGGAGGGCCCTGCGGTTTTGCTGCCCCGCCTGACCGAGCTCCTCGACGAGGCGGTTTTGGAGGTCGCGACGTCGCTCCATGCCTACACGCGCGTCAGGTGCGGTGCGCTGCACGATTTGGCAGTCGTGCGGCGAGGAAGCATGGGAGGGAGCCCGCTGTGCCGCGGCCGTGGGCGGTCCCGGCGGCGGCGGTGGCGCACCTGGTGCGGCCGTCCCTGCAGGGCCGGAAGGCACGATGGAGCGCGACGGAGCGGGGCGTGTGGTTGCGATGTCGACGAGGTGGTGGAGGCGGTCCAGCCACTGGTCGTGCGCTTCGGCACTTGGCCGGTAGCGGAGGAGCTCCTGAGCCATCAGTAGCGCGGTGTGCGGGGCGGGCTCTTGATGCTCCCGCGTGGACACGCTCTGGCGCCGGGACGGGTGCGAGGACTCAGCGTCCCCGCGGCGCTCGGAGAGGTCCTTGTCGTCACGCTGGTCTCCTTCGCGGTGCTCCTCGCTCTCCGGCTCTTCCACGCGCGGGCCGGTGCCAGCGCGTTCGGTCGCGCGGGGGCGACCACGGCGGCCGCGGGTGGGGGCAGTGCCGGGCTCGGTGTGAGCTCTCTCGGAGGTGCGCCTGTTGGCGCGCGTCGCGCGGGTGTCCATCATGGCGCGGAGTTCGGAGGTTGAAGACGCGCCTCAGTCCCCTACCTGGCGCGCCAAATGTCGAGGAATGAACTCCCACGTAACAGGGGTAGTCTCGCCCCGGGAAGAGGTTCGAAGGGGGACTGAACACGGAGGTCAAACAACCCTCGATGCACGCCGCGACGTTGCTCGCGGTGCTTGGAGCGGAACTGCACGACAGAGAGTGACACCGGCCCTTACCCAGGTTCACGGCCCTCAAGGTGAGGTAACACCGCTACTCCTGCTTGTCTCGATTGCACTGTGGTGACTGTTGTACAACTAGCCTCCGGGCCTTCAGAGGGTCCGGAGGTGGAGGACGCTATTGAGCTGGGGATCGAGTTTCCGGATCCCCTCCTACGGAAGTGCCCCTTCTCCTTAAATAGCTGCCCCGGGCCTCATCCCTGCGATCTGCGCAGTGGACGGGTTCCCACATGGCCACCAGTGGCGGAGTGGGGTGCACTACTGCTTGCTCGTTCATGGACTCGGTCCATGGTCGCAAAGCCTGTCTTCGTGGCAGAGCAGCTGTCTCCTCCGTCCTTGGACGCGCCTCTTCCGTGTTAAAGCGGCGCATTGTGGCCGACAAGTTGCAGACTTGGCAGAGCGGCTCGCAGGCGCGGCGGAGACCGTGGGGTGTGCCCGCAGTGACGTCGTCGTTGGAGCGTTGTGCCGGCCCACTGCTTTATCACCAAAGAGGAAAGCTTCGTTGGCGGCGCAGGGGACACAGAACTTTGTTGACCCCTTTTATCATGGGAGCGGCAACTGTGACGCTGTTGCTGCCGTGCGCGCAGACGCGCGCGTCACCCTGCGGCCGCAGCAGAGCCCATGTGCGCTCTGCAGCGCTTCCTTCGTCGCGAAGTATCCCCTCAGGGGCCTGAGGCTCTCGAGGGGGAGGGGCCGGACCGGCTCCCTGCAGGGGGAGAGAGTCCTCGAGCGGGACGCCCTCGGGGGGAGCCCCCTTCAGGCCCCTTCCAGCGCCTCAGGTCCCCCGTAGGGGTTTCTCCCTCGGGGGGAACCCTCCAAGCGGTTGGCTTGGTCCTTAGTCGTTTTGTAGACGCTGTCGCGTGCGCAGCCCGTGGAGAGTGGGCTATGCACACCCTAGAATCCACTGGGCCGACAGCGGGGAAGGGAGCGCTTCCTCTGGGGCGACTCCCGAGGCGGCTCCCGAGGCCACTCCTGAAGCGTTCTGCGAGATGGACCCTGGGGCGATTCGCGCGCCTCCTGCTGACGCAGGCCCTGCCGACCCTGCCGCTGCGCCGATGGCAGGGGTGGAGACAGTGGCGGTGCCGCCCGGGGTCCCCGAGGGCGAGAAGATAGCAGGCGACCCAACCCCCCGCGGTGAATGCCCCGGGTGGTGATCTTGGTTCCAAGGAGCCGACGACGGGGTCGCGAGGTGGCCCATCCTGTTCCTCCGCTTCTCCCTCAGGCGGGGGAGACTCTCACCGGGCGCGGTTAGGCAAGGTGGTGGAGACTAACGACGACGGCGAGGCGGGAGCTCGCGACGGGGGGCAGGCTTCGGGGCCTCTGCCGCACCGGCCGGGATGCGCCCGGGCGGGGGTGCCGGGTCAGTCTTGCAGGGCTCCTCCGACCCCGAAGCTCCTTTCGAGTCCGAGGGAGAGCCAGCCCTGGTTCCGTAGGCACGGTGGCACTTCGTTCTAGATGGGGAGCTCATTGCCTTCGGCCATGAGATCCTCAACAAGCTCCGAGTTGCACACTTGCGCGAGCAGGAGATACTCAAGCGCGATCGTCACCACCTGGCCCTGGGCTACGCGGAGCTGGAGGAGGCAGTGTCCCAAAGCCGTCGCCAAGAGGCCTCTGTTCGCGCGGCCGGCGAGAGGGCCCTTGAGGACGCTCCGGCGGGAGGCTGCGGAGGTGACGTCCCTGGCTAAGGAACAGCTGGACGACGCCCTGGCCCAGGGGTTGGCAATCTCTGTAGAGAGGGAATGCGCCAACTCCGAGTTCTCCCATGCTGCCGAGGGACTGAAGGCTCGCGAGGCGGAATGCGTCCGCCAAGAGGCGGAGGTTGCTGGTCAAGCGGCGTCCGCTGCCGCTCTTCAGGGTCGTCTGCAGGCTCAAAGGCTCCAGCTCGAGGCCGACCTAGCGATCCTGGCAACTGGAAGGAAAGAGGTGTCTGTTGGCGCTCAAGAGCCGACCGATGGCCGGGCGGCACTGGCGTTGGAGCTCGCAGCCCTGGACAAGCGTGCCGGACAGCTCGCCCAGGCGGAGGAGCGGGTGCTGATACCCACAAGTGTAGGGGATCGTTGAAATATTCGATGTGTAAGTAAAGTATCGATCCCACGAGGAGTAGAAGGCATAAGTGTTTATCCTTTCAAATAAGAGTGTCACTATTCTTATTATCTATGCACTAGACAAAGTAAAATGATGCAAGTGTTTTGGGTTTTTGGTGTAGAGTTTGCAAGTTAAGTAAAAAGCTGAAAATAAAATATGACAAGTGAAAGCTCTCAAAGAGAGAAAGCCTAATCCTCTATGCAGCAAGAGGACAAGCTCAAGTGTGTGTTTCTTATGTGCGGAAAACGTTCCCAAGGGCTACATGGATTTCATGGCATAGATATTTCTAGAACAACAAGGTAAATATTTTGACAAGTTTTAATCTTCTTTGGACGGAGCCATACTTTAGGTAAAGTTAAATAAATAGACTAAACCCTCTGATGATGGATCAGGTGGCCAAATAAATGACTACACAAAAGTTATTAAGACATAAAAGTCCCACCATAGCATTACACTCTAAGGTCCCTGGTATTAATCCCCTCCTAATGGAACTTCATGTATTAGACCACAGGTATATTTGTCAACTCCCACGTCCTACCCAATCCATTACATACTGTGGCTACCTTCATGCATTACTCAACATATGCGTGCACTCATATATTGTACATAAGACAATCATAAAAGATAAAGACTTGACAAAATACTCAACACATGTATAGTGAAAATCATTGCCAATCCATCCTATGCCCCCAGGAACATGAGAGAACTACTCACAACGCAAAGACATGATATGATTCAATGGCATAAGTCGTACAACACAATCTGAAAATATAATCTCCCCACAAAACAATGACAAGTAGCAATTCACACACATGCAGAACAGTACTTAGACAAAAGCTAGAGTTCGAACAATCTCAAACTATGAGGGGGATGAAGTGGATCACGAAGATGGTGATGGAGATGGTGCTGGTCTTGACGGTGGTGTTGATGGAGACTCCGGAGGGGGGATGGAGGAGCCTTCCGGAGGTGATCCGGCGGCGATTCCCCCCTCCAATCTTCTCCGGCGGCAGCCTTCTGACTCTCTGTTTCTTGGTTTTATGTTTCTCCGCCTCCTCCTCGCGAAACTCCTCGAGGGACTATTTTTATAGTCGGTTTTAGGTCAAGACGAAGCCACGGAGACGAAAACGGACGGCATCGGAGCCACGAGGGCCCAAAGGGGGTGCTCCACGCGGCCAAGGAATCTGGCCGCATGGGCCCACCTCTTTTGGTCCTCGGACTTCCATTTTCTCGCTTCCTTTGCTCCTACGCTTTGTTCCTTCCAAAAAATGAGCCACGTGAAATCTTAGGTCATTTGGACGTCGTATGCTCCCTGAAAGTCAAAAACATGGGAAAAGGTGTTTTCTGGTTCTGCAGGGTTAATTCCAAATAAATGGGGAAAGTGTGAACTATCCCCCAAAATCATTATATAACATAAATATAACCCATATATGATGCAAATAGGTTGTAATATCAAGTAATAAAATGTAAAGTTCATGTATGCATTTTACATGCATCAACATCCCCAAGCTTAACCAATACTTGTCCTCTCGAGTATGAAGGTGATAAAACCAACATGGACTTGGCATTTTATTATTATCAAAGGATATCAAAGATGATTATTATTGCTACATAGAGTCAAATGATTCATTCTTAATAAGGAGTAGCAACATACAAGACATGTTATCAAGAGATATCAAATATTCAAGACAAATATGTTCAATGATAATTCACAAAGTGTAACAAAGGAGAAAAGTTCTATGGACCAAATGAATGCATAAATGAAAAGTAAAAAGATATCCTAAGTTGGTCATAGAGTATTCTAATAGAAATCTGAATATAAAAGGTGGACACTTTGGAAAGATAGATAAATAAGTAGAGGTATAACATGCAAGAGTATTATGTAGCTTCCAGATGCTTCAACTTAGGTTAATGTTTGCCATGTAGTTTCCATTGGTGTGAAGTTCTCATTACCCTTATCATAGCATCTTTAGTGATTAATAGTTGAAAGTGAAAGCAAATATGAGTAATGTGCTTGACAAAGTATGGGTCAAAAAGCCTCATGCCCGTTGAAAACAAAAACCTCTCCGACTGGCTACTCAACTTGGGCCACAAAGTAAGTGAAGGTTACAGTCATTGTGAATAAAAGTGGCATCATAGAGAGTATCACCCCGGGTACCCTTTGCCCCAGGACATTGAAGTGGGCACATGTCCAAATGACAAAGCAAGCAAACAGTGGACATCTCTGCATCTCTTTCTTTACTCATGCTTTTTTTCTTCTAAATGTTTTTTCTGTTATGAGATGTGTCATGGATTCCTCCACTATGGTTATGTTGCAAATTTCCACCATGATCCACATGGCTTAGCTTAGCCGTCACAGGTGTCTCTCTAGCCAATAATATCACTCGCCCGAACTTACTAAGTTTCCATCTTCATTTCACACAATGTTAGGCATCCATCACCAAAGGAACATGATATCAACTTTTATAAAGAATAAAGTGCAGTGTTGAAAGCTTTCCATGTGTCAACACATATGAGCTAGCTCCTAACCAAAGACCTTTTTCAAGCCCAAAACATCATAATTTTAATCACAATGGGTCATGTTTATTAAGTGCATAAAAAGTAATGTGGGCATCAAGTTCGTGAGAGCTTTTAAACCAACTTAACCCATGACAATCCCAATAACATAAGCATCTTAATTTGGAAGCATAAATAAAACAATATAACATGGTAAACATACTTGGAATAGCATATTAGATAATAGGTAGATATGGTGGACTCACTGGAAAAACTTGGTTGAAGGTGTTGGAAAACAAGCTTTTTACTTGTTGGAATTTTTGGGCTAGCAAGAGGGAGAAAGTTGACCATCTAAATGCATGCATAAGTGTCCATAGAGCTAGCCATTTCATGTTAAAAAAAGTAAAGCATCATTCAGCACATAAAACATGAATAAGAAATAACTCTTGACAAAACACTTGCATATTAACACTCATTAAAAAGCACATGAATCATGCAACTATATGTATCTTTTTAAATCAACTCAAACATCCTCTTACCAATATTTTTAATAGCATCCAACTTAATTCAACTAAAGTATCCATAACCTCTCTCATAACATAAATTATAATGATGATCTTATTAAAAACAAAACAAACATGAAAACAATAAAAGACGCTCCAAGTTTATACGATAGTAATGTGTTGATCGAAAACAGAAAATAGACGTGTGCAAACCGAGAGTGTTTGGTCCAGTGGGGTGCCTTGACATCCCCAAGCTTATGGTCTTCACCATCCTTAGATAGCTCTTGGTGCAACTCCTCTACTCCCTGTGAAAAACTTTCAACACAAAATTTTCTCCCATCTCTTTTCTTTGGGGTGCCATTAGTAGGCACAAAACAATTGAATTGCTTGCGACATGAAATCCTTAAACAAAAGTTTAAAACATGTCCAGAAAGTGTATAATGTTGTATTACTTCCCATAAACTCAACTAGATCAAAAAGATTCAACTTAAAAGTTCAAAGAATGCATAAAACAAAATAGGACAGAATCTGTCCAGAAAAAACAGCAGCAGCAAAACGCATTTTTTTACCCCACTTAAATATGTCGAAAAAATCTGAAACAATTCACGCTTATAGAGGATGAAAAGTTACAACTACAGTTCAAATTTCAGCTCATTCGGAGTTACAGAATAGGAACAAAAAATCATACCGTGCACAGATTCGTGCTGGAATAAAATCTCCGAATACAAAAAACAACTTTTTCAAGCCAAAATGGGTTAAACTTGGCACTTTATTGAAAATTCCAGAACCAAAACTAACTAAAAACTAAGTCTCTTGTTACATCAAGAGGACACAAAGAAAAAGCAAAAATAAAACAATCGGGTTGCCTCCCGTAAAGCGCTTCCTTTATAGCCATATAGCTAGGCTTACTTACTTGGTATCAAGATGGTTGGAGTGAGGTGGCTTGGCATCCCCAAGCTTGAATTCTTGTACTTGCTTGATACATGTAGGGTGAGCATATGGGAAACATCCCCAAGCTTGAGTGTTTGTCTGTGGGGACCCCGGACTAGCCGTCCGAAATACCCGATTAAGCTTAACACAACGATCCCGTGATCAGTCTGTCGTTGCACATAATCCGAACTGAATACCGAAGTTTACATCCATTACAATACCGCATTAAAGTCTTACATAAACGGTAATTTAGACCAAGTCTTACATAGGTGCCTTCGGGGGCCAAACCAAAATAATCAGTGGAGACTACGGCGTAGAAGACATCATATCCTAACAACGACCCGACAGGCAGTCGACTTATGGAGATCCCTAGTTTGCATAGAAGTCGCCATACTCCTCCTCGGCGTAGCGCTCCTCGATGCCTGGCTACGACAATAGCCAGGGACGAAACCATTATGAGTACATTTGATTGTACTCGCAAATTACTCCAACATGAGTATGCACTAGTCTCATTTTAATTTCATACTTTTATTTATTTAAAACATCTCTATATCTTTGTTGAAAAAGGTAAGGAGAATTTTAGAACTATTCTTAACATAATGTCCCTTTTTATTAGTTTCTCCAAAACTCCTCCTTCTTCTGACCATAACCCGTCATGGTTCATGGTCTCCAACAACCTCATACCGATCCGTTGGTATAGGTGTATGGAACATTCTCCACTTCCTTTTCACTTTTAAAACTCAAATCTTTTCAAAACTTGCACATGGTCAAAGTAGGGTCTCTCAACTGTCCATATCCGAGGACTCGGCTATTCGAATAGTTTTACACTCTGCAGAGGTAGCACGCTTTTCCCACATCCATCCGGTAACTCATCGTGTCAGCCACGTCCCGCCATACAAGGTGTATGCGAAGTTGAGACACCGATCCTAGCCTTTCCTTTGCTCATGCTAGTATAGGACCCTGCCCATATGATACTTTCCATCAACACTTAACCCAGCCCGTCGGGATCTAAGTGTGAGGACTCATAGTTTTGTCTGGCGGTGTATAGGGGACATCCTTCTATCCTCCTCCTTATCTTTCCATAGAGTTTGAGAGAGGACCCAGGTCAGGGGGTAGGTCATCAAACCATCCCCTCATGCATAACGGAGTCAGCTCCGTAGATGAGGTATCCCATACTAATATGAGCAAATTATATGACCAAGCCCTTTCCCATATGTGGGTAAATGTGGTCGCACAGGGTATTGGCTGATTGACGTAAGTACAAAGACACAATGTGCGTTTTATCAAAACCACCATTTTCCTTTTCTCCACTTCAACACCAACATCTCGGCTCTTCATAGCCACACAGGTGTTTTCAAAGGGGTTTTGAATAAACAATCTTTATTTTTCTCATCCTATAATTTGATATAAATTATCTTGTATTTCTACATAGGGTGGCAAAATAATTTCCATATACTTTTTGAAAGGCTTTAGAAAATCTTGGCCTTAGGTGTAAATCATGTTATAAAAATAGATGCATGTATTAGGGTGCAAGCTCAGAGAGTAGCTTGCCTTGCTCGGCAAAGTGATCTTGGTCTTGATCTTCAGGTTCCACGAATTCTTCTTCCTCGATAAATCCGACAACGTTCTCGTCTAATTCACAATCAAACAAATACAAACAATCACTAACCTACTCAATCAACATCACAACAATACAATGTTGAATGCTCTAAATAGCCACTGTATACATCAAGCAACACAATTTGGTTTCAATTTAATTGAATTAACCATTATTTAATTATGTCTTAATTATGGCAGAAACTAATTGAACATGTTTAATTACATATCTCAAGTTCTGTTGGTCACAAAAATACAAACTAAATTTCTACAGAAAGCTACTGATGTGTAGAAGACAACACAATTTGATTTGGATCAATTGGAGTTACCAAACTCCCTACATAGTTGTTTTAATCCAGAAGCTTAATAATCAAGTTTTAGCTATCAATCAAGTTCTGTTGATCCTAAAATTAAATCCTCTTATGGGTAACTAGCCATGATTAAATGTGACCCAATAAAATTGGTCTTAACTCATTTGGCCTAACAGAGTATCAGAAACAAACAAGTTTAGATTTTAAACCTTTTGTGGTATTTTTAATAATACATTTTTATTATTTATCTAAATGAGGTGAAACCACTTGGGTTGGTTGGACAATTTCATAAGCTTTACAGAACATTTGGATTTGATTTATTTGGAGTTATAAATCTCGAGATATGGAATTTCAAAGTTATATCCAGTACTGAAATTCCAGAGAAATTTAAATTAGAAAAACAGTTCTGTTCTGGATAATGTTGAGAATCCTGACGGGTGGGGTCCACTCGTCAGTGACTCAACCGAAACGTCTCGCGCGCTGGAAAAATTTAAAACGCTGACAGCGGGGCCCACTGGTCAGCGACTGCTCTCAGCGAAGGGGTACGCTGCCGTGGATCTAAGATCCAACGGCGGGGAAGCGAACACATCGGCGACGACCTAAAACGGGCGGCGCCGTGGCTCCGGCGACTGCTACGGTGGTCGGAGGCTCACCTAGGGGGCTCGGGAGGACGTGCTGGTGAGGCAGATCGACGGCGGAGGCTCGAGGAAGATCGCTGGACGAGTCGCGCTTCCTGGGACGGCTCCAATCGACGGCGGCGAGCAGCTCCTCCTCCGCGGCCGTGCTCCAACTCCGGCGAGGCTCCTGCGTGGCTCCTGGGCATGAATCAGAGGGGAAAAGGGAGCGTGTGAGTGCGGTGTTAATGGAGGGGGGGTTGCAGGCCAGAGAGGAGAGAAAGAGAGGGCAGCACGGCTCGGCCGTGATCGTCTTCTACCTCGGGCACGGCGAGCTCAAAGACGGCCACGGGCGGCAGTGGCTTCGCAGCTACGGCTCCGCCCTCCTGGCGGTGCACGAGTGAGGGTGGAGCACGGGAGAGGCAGTGGGGGAGTGTGAAGAAAACGAGAGCTCGGGGGTGGGGGGGGGGGGGGGTTTTAAAGCCGAAGCTCGGCGCATGGTGGACGGGGTGCTGGGGCGGTCCAGAGGGGGCTAGGGCTCGCCATAGGGGGCGGTGCGGTGCGGCTACGGTGTTGGGGTGCAGAGGGACAAGGTTGGCGCCGTGGAGGCGAGTTGCGCGTGCTCGGAGTGGGGGACGGCCGTGGGAACGCTCAGGCGGCGCTCGACGTGCACGGCGTGGCGCGAGGGCTGTGGGTGCGAGCTCCTGCTGGGCGTTCTGCTGCGCTGAGAGGGAGTAGAGAGGTGAGGAAGAGAGGGGGGGCATGGCGCGGCCAGCACGGCGTCGACACCGTCGTGGCCACAGTGCCGACCATGGCGACGTGCGTGCGGGCGGCTGTCCCCTTGGCGCTCCTCCTCGTCCCCGGCCCAATTCCTTGGCTCCTTCGAGTGCGGTGAGGTGAGTGGAGTGAGGGCAGTCGAATGGAGGCAGTGGCTTGCATCAATTTGATCGAAATCGATCAAATTGATCTCGGATTGGATCGGTTGAGGAAGAACAGGGTGGTGATCACCAAGTGTTCGACGAAATGTGTGAACCAAAAATAATTTCCAATTTCTGAGATTTATTTTCATAATTTGCTTCACACATGTTTCTCAAGATTTGTTGTGCTATTTGATTATTTATTGGACAAGTGCAACATAGCACATTTTGTGATTTGAATAAGATAAAGAAAGAAATAGAATTTAAATTTAGGTTTTTGAAATTAACACTTGGAGAGGGAAAAGTTGTGGAAATAAAATGGGAGTGATCATATTACCACTCCACTGAATTTGTTTTGAAAGAAAATTAATTTCTCACTTGGAGAAATGGTGTGACACTTGTCATATTGTTTTTATTGTTTTATCTTTTGTTTTGTTTATTTTCTTTTCTTCAAGTTTTTAATTAGAGCTAACAACCAACACATTCACAAGAAATAATTATTACAAGCGGCAATATGAAATCAACACATATTAATTCATAAAAAGTTTTTGTTGGCCCACATTTTTGATATAATAATACTGATTATAATTTTGGGATGTTACAGATCCTTCCCCCCTTAAAATAAATCTCGTCCCGAGATTTGCTAGGCTTAGGCACTAAAGAGGTTTGGGAATTCGCTCCTAAGATAGTCTTCGCGTTCACAAGTTGCTTCATCTTCTGAGTGGTTAGTCCACTGGACTCTGTAGAACTTGATCGCGCGTCTTCGGGTAAGACGAACATCTTCGTCGAGAATCTTGGTGGGTCTCTCACGATAAGTCAGATCTTGATTCAGGTCGATGGAGAGGTGGTCGATGTTTTTGAAAACATCAGGCTGGTCAGGAACTTCAAGACATTTCCGGAGCAAGGAAATGTGGAAGACATCGTGATAATCTGCTAACTCTTGGGGCAACTCTAGTTGATAAGACACTTCTCCTCGACGAGCAATGATCTTAAAGGGTCCAATATACCTTGGCGCTAATTTTCCTTTGACATGGAAACGCTGCATTCCTTTAAGGGGTGTCACTCGGAGATAGACATAATCTCCGACACTAAAAGTGACATCACGACGCTTGGGATCAGCGTAACTCTTCTGACGGGATTGGGCAGTTTTAAGACGCTCACGGATAAGTTGAACTTGTTCTTCAGCCTCACGAAGAGTATCAGGTCCAAACAATTTGCCTTCTCCGGTGTCGGACCAATTCACGGGCGTACGACACTTCCTGCCGTAAAGGGCTTCGAAAGGGGCCATTTGCAGACTAGACTGGTAACTATTGTTGTAGGAGAACTCTACAAATGGAAGACAATCTTCCCACTTGGAACCATAGGATAGAACACACGCGCGAAGCATGTCCTCTAATATCTGGTTTACTCGCTCAGTTTGGCCTCCGGTCTGGGGATGATAAGCTGTGCTAAACGCTAACTTGGTTCCGAGGGCTTCGTGAAGGGCTTTCCAGAACCTCGAGGTGAACTGTGTGCCTCTGTCAGATACAATCTTCTTAGGCACACCATGCAGGCTTACTATTCTGGAAATATACAGGTCTGCTAACTGATTTCCCCGATAAGTGGTATTGACGGGAATGAAATGGGCAACCTTGGTTAGTCGATCAACGATGACCCAGATTGAGTCATGGCCTCGGTTGGATCTTGGAAGTCCGGTAATAAAATCCATTCCAATTTCATCCCACTTCCACTCGGGAATTTTCAGAGGTTGAAGCAATCCAGCGGGTCGCTGATGTTCAGCCTTGACTCGCTGATAGATATCACACTTGGCTACAAAAACACCAATCTCTCGCTTCATTCCGTGCCACCAAAATCTTTCACAAAGGTCTTGATACATTTTGGTTCCACCGGGGTGGATTGAATAAGGGGTCTCGTGGGCTTCCTTCAGGATTAACTCCTTAAGTTCCGTGATATTGGGCACACAGATACGACCATTGAATCTCAACACTCCTTCAGCATCTTCGGTAAAACCGGGCGCCTTGCCGAGAGAAATCTTCTTTTTAATTCCTTCTATGCTTTCATGACCTTTTTGGGCTTCCTTGATTTGATCTATCAGGGTTGGGGCTAACTCTAAATTGGCGAGATAACCGCGGCTAACAAGCTCTAGCCCAAAATCTTTGAACTCTTGAAACAAGGCTGGCTGTTCGGCTTGGATCAAGGCATTCAGGGTGCAAGGTTTGCGACTAAGGGCATCGGCAACTACATTAGCCTTTCCGGGGTGATAATGGATCCCAATATCGTAATCTTTGATTAATTCCATCCACCTCCTCTGTCGCAGATTTAACTCCTTCTGGGTGAAGATATATTTCAAGCTCTTATGATCCGTATAGATCTCACAACGATGTCCCGCAAGATAGGGACGCCACGTCTTCAAAGCAAGAACAACAGCGGCTAACTCCAGGTCATGGGTTGGGTAGTTCTCTTCATGCGGTCGCAACTGCCGGGACAGATACGACACCACTTTGCCTTCTTGCATCAGAACGCAACCAAGTCCGAGGCGTGATGCACCGCAATACACGTCGAAACTCTTGGTGACGTCTGGCATAGTTAGGACGGGGGTTGAGGTCAGTCTCCTCTTCAATTCTTGGAAACTCTCTTCACACTTCTGAGTCCATTCAAACTTCTTGTCCTTTTTCAGCAGTTGGGTCAGGGGTTTGGCTATACTGGAGAATCCTTCAACGAACTTGCGGTAGTAACCCGCCAGTCCGAGAAAGCTTCGGATTTCAGTCACACTAGTTGGGGCTTCCCAGTCCACAATGGCTTGGATCTTCTCTGGGTCAACAGAAATCCCTCCCGCAGACACAACATGTCCGAGAAACGCCACTTCACTGAGCCAGAACTCACACTTGCTAAGCTTGGCATACAACTGGTGCTCTCGGAGGGTTTCTAAAACTAGACGCAGGTGTTCAGCATGCTCTTCTTCGGTTTTGGAGTAAATAAGGATGTCATCGAGGAAAACCACCACGAACTTGTCGAGGTACTCCATGAAAATCTTGTTCATGAGATTCATGAAATAGGCTGGGGCATTGGTCAGACCAAAGGACATTACGGTGTATTCAAACAAACCGTAGCGGGTGGTGAAGGCGGTCTTGGGAATGTCTGTCTCTCGGATTTTCAACTGATGATATCCTGTCTGAAGATCTATCTTGGAAAAGACTCGGGCTCCGTTCATCTGATCGAACAGATCCTCGATCTTTGGAAGAGGATACTTGTTTTTAATGGTCACGTCATTTAACTTGCGATAATCCACACACAGGCGTGTGGTACCGTCTCGCTTGTCCACAAAAATAATGGGTGATCCCCAAGGTGAACCGCTTGGGCGAATAAGTCCTTTGCTGAGCATATTAGCTAGCTGCTTTTTCAATTCAACCAATTCTTCCGGATTCATCCGATAAGGCCTTTGGGATATGGGGGCTGTTCCTGGGATAAGTTCAATTATGAACTCAATATCCCGGTCTGGTGGCATACCAGGCAATTCTTCAGGGAAAACATCTCGGAACAGGTGAACAACATGGATCTCATCTAGGGTGGGTCGAGCTATGCTCTCATGGCATCCTGGTTGGGGTCGACTGGTTTCAGACACATACTCCACTTCTACTTCCTTGTCGGTGGTGACGGATACAGCTCTTCTGGCACAGTCAATTCGACCACGGTACTTGGCTAGCCAATTCATACCAAGTATAACATCTATACCTTGGGTTCCTAGAATGATTAAGTCGACTAGAAACTTTTCTCCTTTGATCTCAAGGGAAACGTCAGGGCAAAACAACTTGGTCTCTATGGTGGATTTTGGGAATTGGATGACCATGGGTTTGGGTAAGAGGTTTCCGACTAAACCTCCCTTAGCAACAAATTCTTGGGTAACAAAGGAATGGGTAGCACCAGAATCAAACAGAACAGTTGCAGGTACTGAGTTGACAAGGAACGTACCCAGCACAACATCTGGCGCATCCATGGCCTCTTCAGCATTGATGTGGTGCAGACGGCCCTTGGCAACAGCAACATTTCCGCGGGGTGCGGCATTCTTGCTATTTCCATTACGGCCTTGGCCATTGTTCGGTGCCTGTGCATCGGGGCGTGGAACATTCTTCTTAGGATTGGGGCATTCTCTGGAGTAGTGACCCTTAGTGCCGCACTCAAAGCAGACAACATTGGCATTGTGGTTGAAGTTGTTAGAGTTCCCTCCGGGACGGGTATTGTTATTGGGACGGTTGAAGTTGTTTGGGCGATTAGGGAAATTGGGGCGTGGAGTTTGGGGTGGTCGATAGGCCGGCTTGGGGTTTTGTGGAAAGATGCGAGGCTTCTGGTTGCTCGAACCTTCCTGGGCACTCATTCTCCTCTTACGACCTTCAAACATAGACTTGCGCTTGGTCTCCAGCTGGATGGCTTTGTCCACAAGTGACTCCAAATCAAGAAAGTCATGGATAACCAAAGCACACTGCAATTCATCATGAAGTCCATTCATGAAACGCTCCATCTTCTTCTTCTCGGTGTCGGTGTCATCAGGAGCATACCGAGATAAGTCAGTGAACTCATCAAGATAACCGACCACATCTCTATTTCCCTGCCGCAACTTGCGGAATTCATCCTTCTTCCTCTCAATGAGTCCGCCGGGAATGTGCTTCTTGCGGAACCTCTCCTGGAACTCGGCCCAGTTGATAACATGACCAGCTTGCTGGAGAGCCTTGGTAGCTTCCCACCATGATCGTGCAGGTCCTGCAAGATAGTGGGTTGCATACAGCACTTTCTCAGGTTCTCCCACGGCAGCAACTTCCAGGTTGTTGTTAATGGTGCGAAGCCAATCATCGGCCTCTAATGGGTGAAGTCCCTTGGAATAGGTAGGTGGGTTGGTCTTCTGAAAATCGCTCAAAGTGGACCGCTGATTTCCTTCTCCATTGCCATTGCCATTGTTGTTGTTGTGGTTGTTGTTTTGGTTGAGATGGGCGGCAGCGATCTGCTGCAGGGCAGCGAGATGAGCTTGACGCTCCTCCCGGGCAGCTTGGTGTTCCTCCATGATAAGCGCAAAAAGTTGGGCGGTGGTTGGGTTCGGTGGTGGTGGTGGTGGTCCTCCATCCGTGTTGGAGCGACGAGTGTCCACCATCCTGAAGCACACCGGGTATAAGAGGCAAGGCAAAAGGTTTCGACCAAGGGAAAAGGTCGGTTTCGTATAGTGGTTGATTAATTAAGGATTATATGGAAAATATTTTACACAGATTCACAAGACTTAACACACTTATATAGCACAACCATCACATCAAAGAGTTCACCACATCAAGCTTACAACATTGCCCTTCGGCTAATGTACACAATACAGGGTTTCCAAAAGAACCACTACTTCGACTCGACTAGCGATAGGGGGTCAACCTAATCCTGCGGTAGTACTCACGTCACTCGCCTACTGAGGTGGAACCTCAGGCTCTGCTGCGTCTGCGTCGGACTGGTAGGGTGGCTCCTCCGGGTCCTCCTCCTCGTCCTCGAGAACTGACTCGAGTGGCTCCTCCTCCTCGTCCTCTAACTCCTCCTCGTCGTCCTCCTGCTCATAGTCCATCTCCTCCAGGTAGTCGTCATCGTCACTGAGGAAAGCGTTGTTCTCCTTACGGAGATCCTTGCCCTCCTCCTCCATATCGTTGGTATGGTGCTCCAGATCCTCGATCATCTCGTCCTGCTCTGCCACCTTCTTGCGGAGCTTCGCTATGGTCCTCCTCAGCTGGGTCCTCTTCTTGAGGAGAGCGACCTTCTCCTCCTTCAGCTGCGCCTCACGCTCGCGACTCGCCTTGAGCGAGATGCGCTCAAAACGAGACCGAAGTCTAGCGCACATCAGATCCTCCTGGGTGTGAAAGAGCATAATCTCCATGTCCAGGATATACTCTCCGAACGTCGGGTGTAGAGGGGACCGAATAGGGTGTCCATCATCGGTGCGCCTCCCGTAGAACTGGAAACGGGAGTTCACCAACTCCGCCTTGTGCTCCTCACAAAGTCGGGCTAGCATCCGCTGCATGGCACGACACAGTCCGTCTTCCCAGTGGACGTCCATGGTGGTAAAGATGAGTGTCCTAGATCCGGGGGACTTGATGTTCCCGCGAACAGACGCCTCGACCAACCAAGACAGGTTCCCGTTGCCGAGAGTGTCCACCTGGGCTCCCTTAAACTCTGGAGCGGGGCGACCTAACAGCTTGCTCAACTCGAACAGGTCCTTCTCGAACATCAACTTGCCGTCCTTCTCAAGCTGAACGAACTCGGTGAAATGGATCGCCATCTACAATTTTTAGTCAAATTTTTAAGTTAGTGAGATGACAAGTGTATCAAAATTTTAAATGTAGTGAGGCAATGAGTGAGATTTTTTTTTAAGTTTAATAGAATGACGAGTGTGCCAAATTTTAAGGATACAAGGGAAAACGTAATATTTAGTGAGAGTAGAATTTTGCATAAGTGAGAGGATTAGAGATAAGCATTTTTCAAAAATACTTCATTCCTTTATTTTTTTAGAATTTAACTTTTGTAATACCTACCTAACGACCATGCTAATCTAAGGTCTCCTAAAGTCGAGATGGCTCTGATACCAGCTCTGTGGGGACCCCGGACTAGCCGTCCGAAATACCCGATTATGCTTAACACAACGATCCCGTGATCAGTCTGTCGTTGCACATAATCCGAACTGAATACCGAAATTTACATCCATTACAATACCGCATTAAAGTCTTACATAAACGGTCATTTAGACCAAGTCTTACATAGGTGCCTTCAGGGGCCAAACCAAAATAATCAGCGGAGACTACGGCGTAGAAGACATCATATCCTAACAACGACCCGACAGGCAGTCGACTTATGGAGATCCCTAGTTTGCATAGAAGTCGCCATACTCCTCCTCGGCGTAGCGCTCCTCGATGCCTGGCTACGACAATAGCCAGGGACGAAACCATTATGAGTACATTTGATTGTACTCGCAAACTACTCCAACATGAGTATGCACTAGTCTCATTTTAATTTCATACTTTTATTTATTTAAAACATCTCTATATCTTTGTTGAAAAAGGTAAGGAGAATTTTAGAACTATTCTTAACATAATGTCCCTTTTTATTAGTTTCTCCAAAACTCCTCCTTCTTCTGACCATAACCCGTCATGGTTCATGGTCTCCAACAACCTCATACCGATCCGTTGGTATAGGTGTATGGAACATTCTCCACTTCCTTTTCACTTTTAAAACTCAAATCTTTTCAAAACTTGCACATGGTCAAAGTAGGGTCTCTCAACTGTCCATATCCGAGGACTTGGCTATTCGAATAGTTTTACACTCTGCAGAGGTAGCACGCTTTTCCCACATCCATCCGGTAACTCATCGTGTCAGCCACGTCCCGCCATACAAGGTATATGCGAAGTTGAGACACCGATCCTAGCCTGTCCTTTGCTCATGCTAGTATAGGACCCTGCCCATATGATACTTTCCATCAACACTTAACCCAGCCCGTCGGGATCTAAGTGTGAGGACTCATAGTTTTGTCTGGCGGTGTATAGGGGACATCCTTCTATCCTCCTCCTTATCTTTCCATAGAGTTTGAGAGAGGACCCATGTCAGGGGGTAGGTCATCAAACCATCCCCTCATGCATAACGGAGTCAGCTCCGTAGATGAGGTATCCCATACTAATATGAGCAAATTATATGACCAAGCCCTTTCCCATATGTGGGTAAATGTGGTCGCACAGGGTATTGGCTGATTGACGTAAGTACAAAGACACAATGTGCGTTTTATCAAAACCACCATTTTCCTTTTCTCCACTTCAACACCAACATCTCGGCGCTTCATAGCCACACAGGTGTTTTCAAAGGGGTTTTGAATAAACAATCTTTATTTTTCTCATCCTATAATTTGATATAAATTATCTTGTATTTCTACATAGGGTGGCAAAATAATTTCCATATACTTTTTGAAAGGCTTTAGAAAATCTTGGCCTTAGGTGTAAATCATGTTATAAAAATAGATGCATGTATTAGGGTGCAAGCTCAGAGAGTAGCTTGCCTTGCTCGGCAAAGTGATCTTGGTCTTGATCTTCAGGTTCCACGAATTCTTCTTCCTCGATAAATCCGACAACGTTCTCGTCTAATTCACAATCAAACAAATACAAACAATCACTAACCTACTCAATCAACATCACAACAATACAATGTTGAATGCTCTAAATAGCCACTGTATACATCAAGCAACACAATTTGGTTTCAATTTAATTGAATTAACCATTATTTAATTATGTCTTAATTATGGCAGAAACTAATTGAACATGTTTAATTACATATCTCAAGTTCTGTTGGTCACAAAAATACAAACTAAATTTCTACAGAAAGCTACTGATGTGTAGAAGACAACACAATTTGATTTGGATCAATTGGAGTTACCAAACTCCCTACATAGTTGTTTTAATCCAGAAGCTTAATAATCAAGTTTTAGCTATCAATCAAGTTCTGTTGATCCTAAAATTAAATCCTCTTATGGGTAACTAGCCATGATTAAATGTGACCCAATAAAATTGGTCTTAACTCATTTGGCCTAACAGAGTATCAGAAACAAACAAGTTTAGATTTTAAACCTTTTGTGGTATTTTTAATAATACATTTTTATTATTTATCTAAATGAGGTGAAACCACTTGGGTTGGTTGGACAATTTCATAAGCTTTCCAGAACATTTGGATTTGATTTATTTGGAGTTATAAATCTCGAGATATGGAATTTCAAAGTTATATCCAGTACTGAAATTCCAGAGAAATTTAAATTAGAAAAACAGTTCTGTTCTGGATAATGTTGAGAATCCTGACGGGTGGGGTCCACTCGTCAGTGACTCAACCGAAACGTCTCGCGCGCTGGAAAAATTTAAAACGCTGACAGCGGGGCCCACTAGTCAGCGACTGCTCTCAGCGAAGGGGTACGCTGCCGTGGATCTAAGATCCAACGGCGGGGAAGCGAGCACATCGGCGACGACCTAAAACGGGCGGCGCCGTGGCTCAGGCGACTGCTACGGTGGTCGGAGGCTCACCTAGGGGGCTCGGGAGGACGTGCTGGTGAGGCAGATCGACGGCGGAGGCTCGAGGAAGATCGCTGGACGAGTCGCGCTTCCTGGGACGGCTCCAATCGACGGCGGCGAGCAGCTCCTCCTCCGCGGCCGTGCTCCAACTCCGGCGAGGCTCCTGCGTGGCTCCTGGGCACGAATCAGTGGGGAAAAGGGAGCGTGTGAGTGCGGTGTTAATGGAGAGGGGGTTGCAGGCCAGAGAGGAGAGAAAGAGAGGGCAGCACGGCTCGGCCGTGATCGTCTTCTACCTCGGGCACGGCGAGCTCGAAGACGGCCACGGGCGGCAGTGGCTTCGCAGCTACGGCTCCGCCCTCCTGGCGGTGCACGAGTGAGGGTGGAGCAAGGGAGAGGCAGTGGTGGAGTGTGAAGAAAACGAGAGCTCGGGGGGGGGGGGGGGGGGGGGGGCTTTTAAAGCCGAAGCTCGGCGCATGGTGGACGGGGTGCTGGGGCGGTCCAGAGGGGGCTAGGGCTCGCCATAGGGGGCGGTGCGGTGCGGCTACGGTGTTGCGGTGCAGAGGGACAAGGTTGGCGGCGTGGAGGCGAGCTGCGCGTGCTCGGAGTGGGGGACGGCCGTGGGAACGCTCGGGCGGCGCTCGACGTGTACGGCGTGGCGCGAGGGCTGCGGGTGCGGGCTCCTGCTGGGCGTTCTGCTGCGCTGAGAGGGAGCAGAGAGGTGAGGAAGAGAGGGGGGGCATGGCGCAGCCAGCACGGCGTCGACACCGTCGTGGCCACAGTGCCGACCATGGCGACGTGCGTGCGGGCGGCTGTCCCCTTGGCGCTCCTCCTCGTCCCCGGCCCAATTCCTTGGCTCCTTCGAGTGCGGTGAGGTGAGTGGAGTGAGGGCAGTCGAATGGAGGCAGTGGCTTGCATCAATTTGATCGAAATCGATCAAATTGATCTTGGATTGGATCGGTTGAGGAAGAACAGGGTGGTGATCACCAAGTGTTCGACGAAATGTGTGAACCAAAAATAATTTCCAATTTCTGAGATTTATTTTCATAATTTGCTTCACACATGTTTCTCAAGATTTGTTGTGCTATTTGATTATTTATTGGACAAGTGCAACATAGCACATTTTGTGATTTGAATAAGATAAAGAAAGAAATAGAATTTAAATTTAGGTTTTTAAAATTAACACTTGGAGAGGGAAAAGTTGTGGAAATAAAATGGGAGTGATCATATTACCACTCCACTGAATTTGTTTTGAAAGAAAATTAATTTCTCACTTGGAGAAATGGTGTGACACTTGTCATATTGTTTTTATTGTTTTCTCTTTTGTTTTGTTTATTTTCTTTTCTTCAAGTTTTTAATTAGAGCTAACAACCAACACATTCACAAGAAATAATTATTACAAGCAGCAATATGAAATCAACACATATTAATTCATAAAAAGTTTTTGTTGGCCCACATTTTTGATATAATAATACTGATTATAATTTTGGGATGTTACATTGTCCCTCTTCATGTTTGTTCATCTCCCTCAACTCTTCCACTTGAAATTCTCTTTACACAAAACTCATCATAAAACTTGCTTAGAGGGGTTAGTGTCTCCATAAATTAAATCCACATAGGTCAAGCAAATACATGTCATGAGTTGATTCTAAACATTAACTACTGTTACTATGGTTGTGCATTGCTCCTTGATCAAAAGAACCACACAAAACACAAGTAATGAGAGTAATGCAAAATAAAGATAAAATCTGTCCAAAACTGGACAGCCTGTAAAGAGTGAATTTTTAGAGGCACTTACGTTGCTCAAATCAGAATACTTTGAACTAATGAAATGTGTAATAATTACTGAATATTTCTGTCGTCAAATATCAGATCGAAATTCCTTTTGTGTGATTTGATACATTTTTCGCAGTGAAGATCAGGAATCTGTTTTCTGGACAGCAAATCACTATTGTTAAATCCACCTCTCAAAAGAGGTTTATTCTTGCCATAAAGATGAAAAATAAGATACAAAGGTGATGTTACAGTAGTAAACAAGCACCTTGGCTCAAAAAACTGAAAACCAAACTTAAGAAATCAAAAAGAACCAAGAAAGGTTCAAGAGAAACAAACAAAGAAGAAAGAAAATATTTTTGTTGTTTTTTATTTAGCAAAAAGGCAAAAGAAGAAGCAAATATATACAACTTAACTACTCTTTTTATTTGGTTTTTGCTTTGGGAGAAGTTTTAATGATAGAGACTTTGCAATGATTCCATTGGCATGAACAACACATGTTCAAGGTCGACCCCAACTTCTCCATTACTCATCTTTCTCATTTACTTTCCCAAATTTTATATAAAGTGAAAATCTTAAACTAAATGCTAGAAAACAGTAGGTAAAGTTATTTTGCATGTTTAAAAGATATAAACGTGTGCCCAAACTGAATGGGAAATAAAAGCATAAAGAGCACACCACAAAATATTGAACCATTAACTTTTAAGTCTAACTCCTTTCCTATGCATTGGCATTTTATATATGAAAAAATAGCAGCAATTTTGTGGTAACCAATGCATGCAATGATTAGTAGGTTGCATTATAAATAACATAGAAACAAAAAGATAAGTATTTCTTCCTCTCTCATAATAGTTATGAGTAGTGGAATTAAACTTCACAAGACAATTATTGAATTGGTGCAACTTTGCAAACTTAGGAACATAGAGAGGATTATTAAAACTATCATGTGAGCTATTAGCATGTTTTCCTCTCTCATAATAGTTGCAAGAAACATCATAAACATGGTGGTTGTGGGTGGAATGGTTATTAGAGTAAGATAATTCCAGCCCACACAAGTACCTTTCAACATATAAAAACTTCTTCTCTATGGTGTGAATAGGAGAACTCAAAGATAAAGTAGGACTCTCATGAGTGAGAGTATTGTCACAAGCAGCAAGTATATCATTTTTATCCTCACATAAATTAGTAGCAACTAAACATGGAGGATTATCAATAAGCATAGGACCATCATCTAAAGCATTATCATATAGCATATTTAAGCAACACTCCTCATTATCATCCAAAAGTTCACTAGTAGCATTATTAAAAAGTAAAGGAGCATTATTAGTTTTATCATAATAGAATGGGTTATCATATAGGATCATAGAATTTTCAGTTTCACACTCATCATAGCATGGGTTCTCATAAATAACAACAGATTTTTCAGTTTGAGTGTTACTATCATAAAGCATGTCTAAACCATATTCCTCATCATCTTTAAAATTATTATCAGTAATGTTCTTATTAGGCATAGGTTCATATTCCTCATCATCATTAGAATCACAAAAGCAAAGTGTATCATCAGCAATATATTGAGTGTTACCCTCATCCATAGGTGGTGAAGGTGGAAGTTCCCTCTCTTCATTCTCTAGTTGTTCATCATCTTCATCATCTTCTTGGGGTTGCATGGGCATCCCCAAGCTTAGGTTTTTATCTTCTTCTTCCTGCAAAACATCAGTACTTTCGTGGGAAGCAGTGCCCCCCAATTATAGTCAAGAACATAAATATTTTCTGAAAAGTGGAGTTTGCAAAGATCAAAAATAAAAGTGATGTCTTCTTCGAATCTTTTAGCTTTTGGGAAAGGTTTATTTTCACAAACGAAGGTTTGCAATTCAAAAGATGCATAAAAAGCAACAAATTCCACTACTTGGTCTATCCCTAAATGAGCATAATCATTAGTATTGTAAGATACTATGACAGGGTCTTCATGGGACTTACATTGAAATGCAAAGTGATTATCTTGTTGTTCAGAGCAACAATTTGTATCATGTAATAAAAGCAACTCTTCAGCAAAACGATTTAATCGAAACAGGAAACCTATCAGTAATGTCATTTTTTGTGATCTACTCATTTTTTTTTGGTATTTTCCATTTTTTTGTGTTTTTGATATATAACTGAAGTAAAACTAAACTAAATGCAAAACTGAAAGTAAACTAAACTATATGCAAAACTGAAAATAAATATCTAGTGCAAACAAGAATAAAAACTTAAGCGCTACACTCCCCGGCAACGGCGCCAGAAAATGTCTTGATACCCACAAGTGTAGGGGATCGTTGAAATCTTCGATGTGTAAGTAAAGTATCGATCCCACAAGGAGTAGAAGGTATAAGTGTTTATCCTTTCTAATAAGAGTGTCACTATTCTTATTATCTATGCACTAGACAAAGTAAAATGATGCAAGTGTTTTGGGTTTTTGGTGTAGAGTTTGCAAGTTAAGTAAAAAGCTGAAAATAAAATATGACAAGTGAAAGCTCTCAAAGAGAGAAAGCCCAATCCTCTATGCAGCAAGAGGACAAGCTCAAGTGTGTGTTTCTTATGTGCGGAAAATGTTCCCAAGGGCTACATGGATTTCATGGCATAGAAATTTCTAGAACAACAAGGTAAATATTTTGTCAAGTCTTAATCTTCTTTGGACGGAGCCATAGTTTAGGTAAAGTTAAATAAATAGACTAAACCCTCTTATGATGGATCATGTGGCCAAATAAATGACTACACAAGAGTTATTAAGACATAAAAGTCCCACCATAGCATTACACTCTAAGGTCCCCGGTATTAATCCCCTCCTAATGGAACTTCATGTATTAGACCACAGGTATATTTGTCAACTCCCAGGTCCTACCCAATCCATTACATAGTGTGACTACCTTCATGCATTACTCAACAAATGCATGCACTCATATATTGTACATAAGACAATCATAAAAGATAAAGACTTGACCAAATACTCAACACATGCATAGTGAAAATCATTGCCAATCCATCCTATGCCCCCAGGAACATGAGAGAACTACTCACAACGCAAAGACATGATATGATTCATTGGCATAAGTGGTACAACACAATCTGAAAATATAATCTCCCCACAAAAAAATGACAAGTAGCAATTCACACACATGTAGAACAATACTTAGACAAAAGCTAGGGTTCGAACAATCTCAAACTATGAGGGGGATGAAGTGGATCGCGAAGATGGTGATGGAGATGGTGCTGGTCTTGACGGTGGTGTTGATGGAGACTCCGGAGGGGGGATGGAGGAGCCTTCCGAAGGTGATCCGGCGGCAGCCTTCTGACTCTCTGTTTCTTGGTTTGTGTTTCTCCGCCGCCTCCTCGCGAAACTCCTCGGGGGACTATTTTTATAGTCGGTTTTAGGTCAAGACGAAGCCACGGAGAGGAAAACAGACGACATCGGAGCCACGAGGGCCCAAAGGGGGTGCTCCACGCGGCCAAGGAATCTGGCCGCGTGGGCCCACCTCTTTTGGTCCTCGGACTTCCATTTTCTCGCTTCCTTCGCTCCTACGCTTTGTTCCTTCCAAAAAATGAGCCCCGTGAAATCTTAGGTCATTTGGACGTCGTATGCTCCCTGAAAGTCAAAAACATGGAAAAAGGGGTTTTCTGGTTCTGCAGGGTTAATTCCAAATAAATGGGGAAAGTGTGAATTATCCCCCAAAATCATTATATAACATAAATATAACCCATATATGATGCAAATAAGTTGTAATATCAAGTAATAAAATGTAAAGTTCATGTATGCATTTTACATGCATCAGGTGCGCTCCTTCGACATGCTCCTCCTACTGAGGGTCGTACCATCTTCCGTGAGCCGTCGCCTGGGGGATCGCGTGGAGGGGTTCGTGACGAAGCTGGTGGACGCCTTCGCGCGCCAGCTGTAACATCCCAAATTCATATTATGAAATATTATATCCAAAAATGTGGGCCAACAAAAACTTTTATGAATTAATGTGTGTTGATGTCTTATTGTTGCTTGTGATAAGTATTTCTTGTGAATGTGTTGTTTGTTAGCTCTAATTAAAAACTTGAAGAAAAGAAAATAAACAAAACAAAACATTAAAACAATAAAAACAATGTGACAAATGTCACCTTATTTCTCAAAGTGGGGAATCATTTTCTTTCCAAACCAAATTCAGTGGAGTGGCAATATGAACACTCCCACTTTATTCCCACTTTTTTTCCTCATCAAATATTCAATTCAAAAACCTAAATTCAAATTTATATTTCTTTCTTTATCAAATTCAAATCACAAAATGTGCTAGGTTGCACTTGTCACAAAAATAGCCAAACAGTACCATAAACTTAGACAAACATATGTGAACCAAATTATAAAAATAAATCTCAAAAATTTGGACACTGTTTTGGTTCAGACATTGTGTCGAACACCTGCTGGACGCCACCCAATTCATCCCAAACCGCACCAAATCCACGGATCAAATTGAGCGATTTAGTGTTTAATTCTTCCAATTGTCGCCTCCACTGGATTCCCCTTGCTCCACTCGACTCAATGCACGCTAGAACGCGAGGAATCGGGCCCGGGAGTGCCGAGGAGCCGCAGGCGACAGCAGCGGCCGCGCGCACGTCGCCGTGGTCGGCACTGTGGCCGCGACGACGCCGCGCCGTGCCGGCCGCGCTGTGCCCTCCCTCGCTCTCCCTCACCTCTCTGTCCCCTCGCAGCGCAGCAAGACCACCCAGCAGCAGCCCGCACGCGCCGAGGCCGCGACGCGCCGCGCACGACGTGCGCCGCCCGGACACGCTCCACGGCCGGCCCCCACGTCGACCTCGCCAGCAGCCTCCACGCCAACCCCCCCCCCCCCCCCCCCTTGCCCATTTGGTTCCCCGAGCACCCCGCAGCCTAGCAGCACCCCGCACCACCCCTACGGCGAGCCGGCACGCCCTCGGGTGCCCCCTGCGCCGCGTCCACCGTGCGCCGGCCCGCCGCTATAAAAGCCGCCCCGAGCTCCCCATTGCTCCACACTTCACCACCGCCCCTCTCGCCTGCTCCCCTCCACTCCCCACTCACCGTACGTCGCTAGGAAGGGCAGAGCCGCCGCCGCGAGCTCGCTGCTGCTCGTGGCCGTGCTCGACGGTCCGAGGTAGACGACGACACGGCCGCGCCGTGCCGCGGCCTCTCCTCTCTCTCTTCTCCCCTCCCTGGCCCTCTCCGCGACTCCGCACCGCCTCACCCTCACGCGCCCGCCTCTTTCCTGTCCAGGGACGCCGTCGATCGCTCGCCGGAGTCCGTGCCGCGCCGCGGAAGGAGGAGCTCGACGCCGTCGCCGCCAGGAGCCTCCCCAGCCCGCGCAACCTCGCCCACGACCTTCCCCGAGCCGCCGCACCCCTCCTGCATCATCGCCGCAGCCTCCCGAGCCTCGAGGTGAGCCATCCATCCACCTCGCTGTCACCGGCGTCGCGAGCGCCGCTCGGATGTGGTCGTCGCCGGCGAGCGCGATCGCGACCGTTGGATCTAAGATCCACGATAACTTACCGGTTCGCGTTATGAGCCGCTGACGTGCGGGCCCCGCACGTCAGGCTTTTATATATTTTCGCGCGCGCGCTGTGTCACTGCCCGTAGGCCCCACCTGTCATAAATTTCAACATTATCCACCCAGGGTTTTAATTTTCGAATTTTAGATTTAAATTGAAATCAGTACTGGACCCAATTTAGAAATTCAATAACTTGAGATTTATAACTCCAAATAAATCGAATCAAAATGTTCTGGAAAGCTTATGAAATTGTCTATCCAACCCAAGTGGTTTCACCTCATTTGGATAAATATTAAAAATATAGTATTAAAAATGCCAAATAGGGTTTAAAATCTAAACTTGTTTGTTTCTGATACTCTGTTAGTCCAAATGAGTTAAGACCAATTTTATTGGATCACATTGAGTCATGGTTAGTTACCCCTAAGAGGATTTAATTTTTAGATCACCATAACTTAATTAGTAGCTAAAACATGATTATTAAGCTTCTGGATTGAAACCCTTATGTAGGAAGTTTGGTAACTCCAATTGACCCAAATCCAATTGTGTTGTCTTCCACACATCAATAGCTTTCTGTAGAAATTTAGTTTGTATTTTTGTGACCAACAGAACTTAAGTTATGTAATTAAACATGTTCAACTAGTTTCTGCCCTAATTAAGATATAAATGAATAATGGCTAATTCAATTAAATTGAAACCAAATTGTATTGTTTGATATATGAAGTGGCTATTTAGAGCATTTGAGATTGTATTGTTGTGGTAATTGATTGAGTAGGTTAGTGATTGTTTGCATTTGCTTGATTGTGTATTAGACGAGAACGTTGCCGGATATATCGAGGAGGAAGGATTTGTGGAACCTGAAGATCAAGACCAGGATCACTTTGCCGAGCAAGGCAAGCTACTCTCTGAGCTTGCACCCTAATACATGCATCGATTTTTACAAAGTCATTTTAAAGAAAAGGTTTTTATAAAATCTTTTCAAAAAGTATATGGAAATTATTTTGCCACCCTATGTAGAAGTATATGATAAATTATAGGATGGGAAAAATAAAGATTGTTTTATCAAAACTCCTTTGAAACCTGGTATGGCTATGGAACATCAAGATGTGGTGATGAATTGAAAAAAAAAGGAGAATGGTGGTTTTGATAAAACGCACATTGTGTCTTTGTACTTACGTCAATCAGCCGATACTCTGTGCGACCACATTTACCCACATATGGGAAAGGGCTTAGTCATATAGTTTGCTCATATTAGTATGGGATACCTCATCAACGGAGATGACTCCGTTATGCATGAGGGGATGGTTTGATGACCTACCCCTGACCTGGGTCCTCGCTCAAACTCTATGAGTAGATAAGGAGGAGGATAGAAGGATGTCCCCTATACACCGCCAGATAAAACCTATGAGTCCTCACACTTAGATTCCGACGGGCTGGGTTAAGTGTCGATGGAAAGTATCATATGGGCAGGATCCTATACTAGCATGAGCAAAGGACAGACTAGGGTCGGTGACTCAACTTCGCATGCACCTGGTATGGCGAGACGTGGCTGACACGATGAGTTATCGGATGGGTGTGGGAAAAGCGTGCTACCTCTGCAGAGGGTTAAAACTATTCGAATAGCCGAGTCCTCGGATATGGACAGTTGAGAGACCCTACTTTGACCATGTGCAAGTTTTGAAAGATTTGAATTTTGAAAAGAAAAGGAACTGGAGGATGTTCCATACACCTATACCAACGGATCGGTATGAGGTTCTTGGAGACCAGGAACCCTGGCGGGTTATGGCCAAGAAAAAGGAGGAGTTTTGGTGAAACTAATAGAATGGGTCATTATATTAATGATAGTTATAAAATTCTTCTTACCTTCTTCAACAAAGATACAGAGATGTTTTAAATAAATAAAAGTGTGAAACTAAAAATGAGATTAGTGCATACTCACGTTGGAGTAGTTTGCGAGTACAATCAATTGTACTCATAATAGTTTCGTCCCTGGCTATTGTCGTAGCCAGACATGGAAGAGGACTACGCCAAGGAGGAGTATGGCGACTTCTATGCGAACTAGGGATCTTCATAAGTCGACTGCCTGTCGGGTCGTTGTTGGGATATGATGTCTACTACGCCTTAGTTTCCGCTGATTATTTTGGTTTGGCCCATGAAGGCACCTATGTAAGACTTGGTCTAAATGACCGTTTATGTAAGACTTTAATTCGGTATTGTAATGGATGTAAACTTTGGTATTCAGTTCGGATTATGTGCAACGACAGACTGATCACGGGATCATTGTGTTAAGCATAATCGGGTATTTCGGACAGCTAGTCCGGGGTCCCCACAGAGCTGGTATCAGAGCCATCTCGACTTTAGAAACCTTAGTTTAGCATGGTCGCTAGGTAGGAGTTACAAAAGTTAAATTCTAAAAGAATAAAGGAATGAAGTATTTTCGAAAAATGCTTATCTCTAATCCTCTCACTTATGCAAAAATTCTACTCTCACTAAATATTACGTTTTCCCTTATATCCTTAAAAATTTGGCGCACTCGTCATTCTATTAAACTTGAAATTTTGCTCACTTGTTGCCCCACTACATTTAAAATTTTGATACACTTGTCGTCTCACTAACTTAAAATTTTGATTAAAAATTGTAGATGGCAATCCATTTCACCGAGTTCGTTCAGCTTGAGAAGGACGGCAAGTTGATGTTCGAGAAGGACCTGTTCGAGTTGACCAAGCTGTTAGGTCGCCCCACTCCTGAGTTTAAGGGAGCCCAGGTGGACACTCCCGGCAACGGGAACCTGTCTTGGTTGGTCGAGGCGTCTGTTCGCGGGAACATCAAGTCCCCCGGATCCAGGACACTCATCTTTACCACCATGGATGTCCACTGGGACGACGGACTGTGTCATTCCATGCAGCGGATGCTATCCCGACTTTGTGAGGAGCACAAGGCGGAGTTGGTAAACTCTCGTTTCCAGTTCTACGGGAGGCGCACCGTCGATGGACACCCTATTCGGTCCCCTCTACACCCGACGTTCGGAGAGTATATCTTGGACATGGAGATTATGCTCTTTCGCACCCAGGAGGATCTGAGGTGCGCTAGACTTCGGTCTCACTTTGAGCACCTCTCGCTCAAGGAGAGTCGCGAGAGTGAGGCACAGCTGAAGGAGGAGAAGGTCGCTCTTCTCAAGAAGAGGACCCAGATGAGGAAGACCATAGCGAAGCTCCGCAAGAAGGTGGCAGAGCAGGACGAGCTGATCGAGGATCTGGAGCTCCGTACTGACGAGATGGAGGAGGAGGGCGAGGATCTCCGCAAGGAGAACAACGCTTTCCTTAGTGACGATGACGACTATCTGGAGGAGATGGACTATGAGCTAGAGGACGAGGAGGAGGACCCAGAGGAGCCACCCTACCAGTCCGACGCTGACGCAGCAGAGCCTGAGGTTCCACCTCAGTAGGCGAGTGACTTGAGTACTACCGCAGGATTAGGTCGACCCCCTATCGCTAGTAGAGTCGAAGTAGTGGTTCTTTTGGAAACTTGCACTATGTACATTAGCTTAAGGGAAAATGTTGTAAGCTTGATATGGTGAACTCTTGATGTAATGGTTGTGCTATATAAGTGTGTGCTAGTCTTGTTAATCTGTGTAAAATGTTTCTCCTATAACCCTTAAGAGATCAACCATTACGCGAAACCAACCTTTTTCCTTGGTCAAAACCTTTTGCTTGCCCCTTATACCCGGTGTGCTTCAGGATGGTGGACACTCGTCGCTCCAACACGGATGGAGGACCACCACCCCCACCGGAACCAACCACCGCCCAACTTCTTGCGCTTATCATGGAGGAACGCCAAGCTGCCCGGGCAGAGCGTCAAGCTCATATCGCTGCCCTGCAGCAGATCGCTGCCGCACACAACAACAACAACAATGGCAATGGCAATGGTGAAGGAAATCAGCGGTCCACTTTGAGCGACTTTCAAAAGACCAACCCACCCACCTATTCCAAGGGACTTCACCCACTAGAGGCCGATGATTGGCTTCGCTCCATTAACAACAACCTGGAAGTTGCAGCCGTGGGAGAACCTGAGAAAGTGCTGTATGCGACCCACTATCTTGCAGGACCTGCACGGTCTTGGTGGGAAGCTACCAAGGCTCTCCAGCAAGCTGGTTATGTTATCAACTGGGTTGAGTTCCAGGAAAAGTTCCGCAAGAAGCACATCCCCGGTGGGCTCATTGAGAGGAAGAATGATGAATTCCGCAAGTTGCGGCAAGGAAGTAGAGATGTGGTCGGATACCTGGATGAGTTCACTGACTTGTCTCGGTATGCTCCTGATGACACCGACACCGAGAGGAAGAAGATGGAGCGTTTCATGAATGGACTTCATGATGAGCTGCAGTGTGCTTTGGTTATCCATGACTTTGTTGATTTGGAGTCACTTGTGGACAAAGCCATCCAGCTGGAGACCAAGCGCAAGTCTATGTTTGAAGGACGTAAGAGGAGAATGATTGCCCAGGAAGGTTCGAGCAGCCAGAAGCCTCGCACCTACCCACAAAACCCCAAGCCAGCCTATCGACCACCACAAACCCCACGCCCCAATTACCCTAATCGCCCAAACAACCCAAACAACTTCGACCGTCCCAATGACAACACCCGTCCCGGAGGGAACTCTAACAACTTCAACCGCAATGCCAATGTTGTCTGCTTTAATTGTGGCACTAAGGGTCACTACTCCAAAGAATGCCCCAATCCTAAGAAGAATGGTCCACGCCCCGATGCACAAGCGCCGAACAATGGCCAAGGCCGTAATGGGAATGGCAAGAACCCCGCATCCCGCGGAAATGTTGCTGTTGCCAAGGGACGTCTGCACCACATCAATGCGGAAGAGGCCATGGATGCGCCAGATGTTGTGCTAGGTACGTTCCTTGTCAACTCAGTACCCGCAACTGTTCTGTTTGATTCTGGTGCTACCCATTCTTTTGTTACCCAAGAATTTGTTGCTAAGGGAGGTTTAGTCGGAAACCTCTTACCCAAACCTATGGTCATCCAAATCCCAGAATCCACCATAGATACCAAGTCGTTTTGCCCGGACGTTTCCCTTGAGATCAAAGGGGAAAAGTTCCTAGTCGACTTAATCATTCTAGGAACCCAAGGTATAGATGTTATACTGGGTATGAATTGGCTAGCCAAGTACCGTGGTCGAATTGACTGCGCCAGAAGAGCTGTATCCCTCACCACCGACAAAGAAGTAGAAGTGGAGTATGTGTCAGAAACCAGTCGACCCCAACCAGGATGCCATGAGAGCATAGCTCGACCCACCCTAGATGAGATCCGTGTTGTTCACCTGTTCCGAGATGTTTTCCCTGAAGAATTGCCTGGTATGCCGCCAGACCGGGATATTGAGTTCATCATTGAACTTATCCCAGGCACAGCCCCTATATCCCAAAGGCCTTATCGGATGAATCCGGAAGAACTGGTTGAGTTGAAGAAGCAGTTAGCAGATATGCTCAGCAAAGGACTTATTCGCCCAAGCGCTTCACCTTGGGGATCACCCATTATTTTTGTGGATAAGAGAGACGGTACCACACGCCTGTGTGTGGATTATCGTAAGTTAAATGATGTGACCATTAAGAACAAGTATCCCCTTCCAAAGATCGAGGATCTGTTCGATCAAATGAGCGGAGCCCGAGTCTTTTCCAAGATCGATCTTCGGTCAGGATATCATCAGTTAAAAATCCGAGAGACAGACATTCCCAAGACTGCCTTCACCACCCGCTACGGTTTATTTGAATACACCGTAATGTCCTTTGGTCTGACCAATGCCCCAGCCTATTTTATGAATCTCATGAACAAGATCTTCATGGAGTATCTTGACAAGTTCGTGGTAGTTTTCCTCGATGACATCCTTATTTACTCCAAAACCGAAGAAGAGCATGCTGAACACCTGCGTCTAGTTTTAGCAACCCTCCGAGAACACCAGTTGTATGCCAAGCTTAGCAAGTGTGAGTTTTGGCTCAGTGAAGTAGCATTTCTCGGACATGTTGTGTCTGCGGGAGGAATTTCTGTTGACCCAGAGAAGATCCAAGCCATTGTGAACTGGGAAGCCCCAACTAGTGTGACTGAAATCCGAAGCTTTCTCGGACTAGCGGGTTACTACCGCAAGTTCGTTGAAGGATTCTCCAGTATAGCCAAACCCCTGACCCAACTGTTGAAAAAAGACAAGAAGTTTGAATGGACTCAGAAGTGTGAAGAGAGTTTCCAGGAATTGAAGAAGAGATTGACCTCAACCCCTGTCCTGATTATGCCAGACGTCACCAAGAGTTTCGACGTGTATTGCGATGCATCACGCCTCGGACTTGGTTGCGTTCTGATGCAAGAAGGCAAAGTGGTGTCGTATCTGTCTCGGCAGTTGCGACCGCATGAAGAGAACTACCCAACCCATGACCTGGAGTTAGCCGCTGTTGTTCTTGCTCTGAAGACGTGGCGCTCCTATCTTGCGGGACATCGTTGCGAGATCTATACGGATCATAAGAGCTTGAAGTATATCTTCACCCAGAAGGAGTTAAATCTGCGACAGAGAAGGTGGATGGAATTAATCAAGGATTATGATATCGGTATCCATTATCACCCTGGAAAGGCTAATGTAGTTGCCGATGCCCTTAGTCGCAAACCCTGCACCCTGAATGCCCTGATCCAAGCCGAACAACCAGCCCTGTTCAAAGAGTTCAAAGATTTTGGACTAGAGCTTGTTAGCCGCGGTTATCTCGCCAATTTAGAGTTAGCCCCAACCCTGATAGATCAAATCAAGGAAGCCCAGAAAGGTCATGAGAGCATAGAAGGAATTAAGAAGAAGATTTCTCTCAGTAAAGCACCTGGTTTTACCGAAGATGCTGAAGGAGTGTTGAGATTCAATGGTCGTATCTGTGTCCCCAATGTCACGAAACTTAAGGAGTTAATCCTAAAGGAAGCCCACGAGACCCCCTATTCAATCCACCCCGGCGGAACCAAAATGTACCAAGACCTTCGTGAAAGATTTTGGTGGCACGGAATGAAGCGAGAGATTGGTGTTTTTGTGGGCAAGTGTGATATCTGTCAGCGAGTCAAGGCTGAACATCAGCGACCCGCTGGATTGCTTCAACCCTTGAAAATTCCCGAGTGGAAGTGGGATGAGATTGGAATGGATTTTATCACCGGACTTCCAAGATCCAACCGAGGCCATGACTCAATTTGGGTCATCGTTGATAGACTAACCAAGGTTGCCCATTTTATTCCCGTCAACACCACCTATCGGGGAAATCAGTTAGCAGACCTGTATATTTCCATAATAGTAAGCCTGCATGGTGTGCCTAAGAGGATTGTATCGGATAGAGGCACACAATTCACCTCAAGGTTCTGGAAAGCCCTACACGAAGCCCTCGGAACCAAGTTAGCATTTAGCACAGCTTATCATCCCCAGACCGGAGGCCAAACTGAGAGAGTAAACCAGATATTAGAGGACATGCTTCGCGCGTGTGTTCTATCCTATGGATCCAAGTGGGAAGATTGTCTTCCATTTGCAGAGTTCTCCTACAACAATAGTTACCAGTCTAGTCTGCAAATGGCCCCTTTTGAAGCCCTTTACGGCAGAAAGTGTCGTACGCCCCTGAATTGGTCCGACACCGGAGAAGGCAAACTGTTTGGACCAGATACCCTCCGTGAGGCTGAGGAACAAGTCCAACTTATCCGTGAACGTCTTAAAACTGCCCAATCCCGTCAGAAGAGTTACGCTGATCCCAAGCGTCGTGATGTCACCTTCAGTATCGGAGATTATGTCTATCTCCGAGTGACACCCCTTAAAGGAATGCAACGTTTTCATGTCAAGGGAAAATTGGCACCAAGATATATTGGACCCTTTAAGATCATTTCCCGTCGAGGAGAAGTGTCTTATCAACTGGAGTTGCCTCGAGAGTTAGCAGATTATCACGATGTCTTCCACAATTCCTTGCTCCGGAAATGTCTTGAAGTTCCTGACCAGCCTGATGTTTTCAAAAACATCGACCACCATTCCATCGACCTGAATCAAGATCTGACTTATCGTGAGAGACCCATCAAGATTCTCGACGAAGATGTTCGTCTTACCCGAAGGCGCGCGATCAAGTTCTACAAGGTCCAGTGGACTAACCATTCGGAAGATGAAGCAACTTGGGAACGCGAAGACTATCTTAGAAGCGAATTCCCAAACCTCTTTAGTGCCCAAACCTAGCAAATCTCGGGACGAGATTTATTTTAAGGGGGGAAGGATCTGTAACATCCCAAATTCATATTATGAAATATTATATCCAAAAATGTGGGCCAACAAAAACTTTTATGAATTAATGTGTGTTGATGTCTTATTGTTGCTTGTGATAAGTATTTCTTGTGAATGTGTTGTTTGTTAGCTCTAATTAAAAACTTGAAGAAAAGAAAATAAACAAAACAAAACATTAAAACAATAAAAACAATGTGACAAATGTCACCTTATTTCTCAAAGTGGGGAATCATTTTCTTTCCAAACCAAATTCAGTGGAGTGGCAATATGAACACTCCCACTTTATTCCCACTTTTTTTCCTCATCAAATATTCAATTCAAAAACCTAAATTCAAATTTATATTTCTTTCTTTATCAAATTTAAATCACAAAATGTGCTAGGTTGCACTTGTCACAAAAATAGCCAAACAGTACCATAAACTTAGACAAACATATGTGAACCAAATTATAAAAATAAATCTCAAAAATTTGGACACTGTTTTGGTTCAGACATTGTGTCGAACACCTGCTGGACGCCACCCAGTTCATCCCAAACCGCACCAAATCCACGGATCAAATTGAGCGATTTAGTGTTTAATTCTTCCAATTGTCGCCTCCACTGGATTCCCCTTGCTCCACTCGACTCAATGCACGCTAGAACGCGAGGAATCGGGCCCGGGAGTGCCGAGGAGCCGCAGGCGACAGCAGCGGCCGCACGCACGTCGCCGTGGTCGGCACTGTGGCCGCGACGACGCCGCGCCGTGCCGGCCGCGCTGTGCCCTCCCTCGCTCTCCCTCACCTCTCTGTCCCCTCGCAGCGCAGCAAGACCACCCAGCAGCAGCCCGCACGCGCCGAGGCCGCGACGCGCCGCGCACGACGTGCGCCGCCCGGACACGCTCCACGGCCGGCCCCCACGTCGACCTCGCCAGCAGCCTCCACGCCAACCCCCCCCCCCCCCCCTTGCCCATTTGGTTCCCCGAGCACCCCGCAGCCTAGCAGCACCCCGCACCACCCCTACGGCGAGCCGGCACGCCCTCGGGTGCCCCCTGCGCCGCGTCCACCGTGCGCCGGCCCGCCGCTATAAAAGCCGCCCCGAGCTCCCCATTGCTCCACACTTCACCACCGCCCCTCTCGCCTGCTCCCCTCCACTCCCCACTCACCGTACGTCGCTAGGAAGGGCAGAGCCGCCGCCGCGAGCTCGCTGCTGCTCGTGGCCGTGCTCGACGGTCCGAGGTAGACGACGACACGGCCGCGCCGTGCCGCGGATTCTCCTCTCTCTCTTCTCCCCTCCCTGGCCCTCTCCGCGACTCCGCACCGCCTCACCCTCACGCGCCCGCCTCTTTCCTGTCTAGGGACGCCGTCGATCGCTCGCCGGAGTCCGTGCCGCGCCGCGGAAGGAGGAGCTCGACGCCGTCGCCGCCAGGAGCCTCCCCTGCCCGCGCAACCTCGCCCACGACCTTCCCCGAGCCGCCGCACCCCTCCTGCATCATCGCCGCAGCCTCCCGAGCCTCGAGGTGAGCCATCCATCCACCTCGCCGTCACAGGCGTCGCGAGCGCCGCTCGGATGTGGTCGTCGCCGGCGAGCGCGATCGCGACCGTTGGATCTAAGATCCACGGTAACTTACCGGTTCGCGTTATGAGCCGCTGATGTGCGGGCCCCGCACGTCAGGCTTTTATTTATTTTCGCGCGCGCGCTGTGTCACTGCCCGTAGGCCCCACCTGTCATAAATTTCAACATTATCCACCCAGGGTTTTAATTTTCGAATTTTAGATTTAAATTGAAATCAGTACTGGACCCAATTTAGAAATTCAATAACTTGAGATTTATAACTCCAAATAAATCGAATCAAAATGTTCTGGAAAGCTTATGAAATTGTCTATCCAACCCAAGTGGTTTCACCTCATTTGGATAAATAATAAAAATATAGTATTAAAAATGCCAAATAGGGTTTAAAATCTAAACTTGTTTGTTTCTGATACTCTGTTAGTTCAAATGAGTTAAGACCAATTTTATTGGATCACATTTAGTCATGGTTAGTTACCCCTAAGAGGATTTAATTTTTAGATCACCAGAACTTAATTAGTAGCTAAAACTTGATTATTAAGCTTCTGGATTGAAACCCTTATGTAGGAAGTTTGGTAACTCCAATTGACCCAAATCCAATTGTGTTGTCTTCCGCACATCAATAGCTTTCTGTAGAAATTTAGTTTGTATTTTTGTGACCAACAGAACTTAAGTTATGTAATTAAACATGTTCAACTAGTTTCTGCCCTAATTAAGATATAAATGAATAATGGCTAATTCAATTAAATTGAAACCAAATTGTATTGTTTGATATATGAAGTGGCTATTTAGAGCATTTGAGATTGTATTGTTGTGGTAATTGATTGATTAGGTTAGTGATTGTTTGCATTTGCTTGATTGTGTATTAGACGAGAACGTTGCCGGATATATCGAGGAGGAAGGATTTGTGGAACCTGAAGATCAAGACCAGGATCACTTTGCCGAGCAAGGCAAGCTACTCTCTGAGCTTGCACCCTAATACATGCATCTATTTTTACAAAGTCATTTTAAAGCAAAGGTTTTTATAAAATCTTTTCAAAAAGTATATGGAAATTATTTTGCCACCCTATGTAGAAGTATATGATAAATTATAGGATGGGAAAAATAAAGATTGTTTTATCAAAACTCCTTTGAAACCTCGTATGGCTATGGAACATCAAGATGTGGTGATGAATTGAAAAAAAAAAGGAGAATGGTGGTTTTGATAAAACGCACATTGTGTCTTTGTACTTACGTCAATCAGCCAATACTCTGTGCGACCACATTTACCCACATATGGGAAAGGGCTTAGTCATATAGTTTGCTCATATTAGTATGGGATACCTCATCAACGGAGATGAATCCGTTATGCATGAGGGGATGGTTTGATGACCTACCCCTGACCTGGGTCCTCGCTCAAACTCTATGAGTAGATAAGGAGGAGGATAGAAGGATGTCCCCTATACACCGCCAGATAAAACCTATGAGTCCTCACACTTAGATTCCGACGGGCTGGGTTAAGTGTCGATGGAAAGTATCATATGGGCAGGATCCTATACTAGCATGAGAAAAGGACAGACTAGGGTCGGTGACTCAACTTCGCATGCACCTGGTATGGCGAGACGTGGCTGACACGATGAGTTATCGGATGGGTGTGGGAAAAGCGTGCTACCTCTGCAGAGGGTTAAAACTATTCGAATAGCCGAGTCCTCGGATATGGACAGTTGAGAGACCCTACTTTGACCATGTGCAAGTTTTGAAAGATTTGAATTTTGAAAAGAAAAGGAACTGGAGGATGTTCCATACACCTATACCAACGGATCGGTATGAGGTTCTTGGAGACCAGGAACCCTGGCGGGTTATGGCCAAGAAAAAGGAGGAGTTTTGGTGAAACTAATAGAATGGGTCATTATATTAATGATAGTTATAAAATTCTTCTTACCTTCTTCAACAAAGATACAGAGATGTTTTAAATAAATAAAAGTGTGAAACTAAAAATGAGATTAGTGCATACTCACGTTGGAGTAGTTTGCGAGTACAATCAATTGTACTCATAATAGTTTCGTCCCTGGCTATTGTCGTAGCCAGACATGGAAGAGGACTACGCCAAGGAGGAGTATGGCGACTTCTATGCGAACTAGGGATTTTCATAAGTCGACTGCCTGTCGGGTCGTTGTTGGGATATGATGTCTACTACGCCTTAGTTTCCGCTGATTATTTTGGTTTGGCCCATGAAGGCACCTATGTAAGACTTGGTCTAAATGACCGTTTATGTAAGACTTTAATTCGGTATTGTAATGGATGTAAACTTTGGTATTCAGTTCGGATTATGTGCAACGACAGACTGATCACGGGATCGTTGTGTTAAGCATAATCGGGTATTTCGGACAGCTAGTCCGGGGTCCCCACACCAGCTGGCGGCGCTGGCAAAGGAGGCTCCGTCGTGTAATCCTTAGGCCTTTGATTCGGGCATGTGCTGACGCCTAGTTCCTTCAACTTTCTCGTTATGGACTTGTTATGTAATGTATTTTTTAAAGACCGAACATGTGATGCGGCGGTGTTTTTACGCGAACGTTTCTGCGTGGGAGGATGATTGTGCAGCTTCTGCCAGCGACTCTTGAGCCCTACAATGTTCTGTTTCATCGAGGGAGCAGTGTTTGGCTCCTTTGTGGCCGCCCCCGTGCGCTCCTCTAGGTCGTCTCGTGAGAAAGATAGTGAGCACCAAGGATCCACGTGAGGCGGCATGTGTGGGGCAAGCCCATCCACCGACACTCGGTCACTTTGGGTTTTTCGGTATTGCTGGGACGGACCCGGGCTAGGGACCGTGCCTGGCGAGAGCTGCACCAGGGACCTTGGTGAGGCGGCATGTGTGGGAGCAGGCCCATCCACTGACACTCAGCCTTACTGTGTTTTTCGGCCCTGTTGGGCAGACTCTGGCCCAAGCAGCCTCCGTGCCTAGCCCCCGCTCATGAGCCGACCATAAGGAGAGAACAAATACTCGGGAAGCGGTCGTAAAAAGGAGCCGTTAGTCCAGCACATGCACCATTCAATGGTTATTACCAAATTTTATTTTCATTCATTGCGACCGGTACACGGTTTTCGAAATACAAAAAGGTGGTTCCAAAATACCGCTGCCATGGCTGGCACAGAGCATGCCGTCGCGATGAGCACGAGGCCTTCACTAGGCGTGGACTGGAGCTCCCGCGGCCCGAGGCGACACTGTAGAGGAGTTCTCCAGGGAGGTCTTCCCGCAGGAAGCCTCGCGTTGAGCCCCCCTTGTGGGGATGCAACAAAAGGTTTAGGCACTGACCACCCGGGGCCGCTAGTACCGTGCTTTGCACCGAGCCTCCTTTCGAGGCTTTTCGAGGAGGTGTGTCGAGGTATGGGCCACGCAGAGCCGCCCACACCGTGCCCCGCGATGGGCAAGCTTTTACCTTACGTGCGGGCTCGTCGGTAGGGCAAGATGGGTAGCCCCCGTGCCGTCCGCTTCGCGCTCGCCGTCTGTCTCGTGCTCTCGGCCGCACTGGCACCAGGGGGTCGTCGTCTCCCCTCGTATGGTGATCGTTCCGGCGGGACCCGGGACCTTGAGGCTGTTGTAGGCGTGATGGGTGGCCGCTACGAATCGTGCCAGTGCGGGCTAGCCCAAGATGGCGTTGTACGGGAGATTTATGTCGGCGACGTGGAAGTCGAGGCACTCTGTCTGGCGATTCATGTTATCCCCAAACGCAACCGTGAGGCGTACCTGTCCCATGGGCACAATGATGCCCAGGGTTACCCCAGCGAATGGACGGGTGGGCCGAAGTCGCGCAGGGTCTATCTCCATCTAAAAAAAAGGTTAGGCACGAAAGCACATTGAGGCCGGCTCCGCCGTCGATGAGGGTGTCGGGGACGATGGCACCGCCGATTTCTGTGGAGCACACCAACGGGACAGTGCCGGCGGCGCCGACATCTTGAGGATGATCGCTGAGGTCGAAGATCAGAGGCTGCTCGGACCAGAGGAGCGGCCTGGGGAGGCCGCCTGAGGCTTGCGGGCTAGGTGGTCCCATCTTCTTTGGAAAACGCCACCTCGCGCTGGCGCGACCGGGCGGTGCCGAGGTATGCATGGTGGGCAATCCCGCCGTTCGCGGAGAACGTCCGTTCGTACCGGCGCGGCGGGTAGGCCCCGTGCCTCCCAGGATGCTGGCCAGGCATCTCTCCTGGCCCAGGAGCGGGACGCGGCGGCCTTTGGCGGTCATGCTCCCTGCTGCTGCGTCCTGACCTCATCCCCTTGGTCCGTCCTTGGTCCGGGCTTCCCCCGGGGGCGGCGGCTCCGGGGACGCCCTCGCCTTCTCCCGCCTGGGCATGTCCCCCTGCTCTTGACGTCCTTGCGCTTCCCTCCAACCTGTCGGTCCTTCTGTGGGCAGCGGTGCGTGTGGCCCGGCCGGCCACCCCGGCGAGGGAGCGCCTGCTCCGTCGAACGTGGGGATCGCTTCCTGGAATCGGGCTGCAAAAACCCGGCACAGCTTAGCCCATGACGTGACGAAACCCTTGGGGAGGCTGGCCGACCAGGCAAGGGCCGGCCCCTCCAGCGCCCATGGGAACCATTCCATCATGTCGATGTCATTACCGCCAGCATCTCGCACCTCTTGCTTGTAGGTTTCTGTCGGCCCAGTGGGATCCAGGGTGTGCAGGGCCCACTCTCCACAGCCCTCGCACGCAGCAGTATCGAAAGATGACTAAGGACCAAGCCGAACGCTTGAAGAGACTCTCGAGGGAAGAAACCCTCGAGAGGGCTTGAAGGGGCAGCGAAGGCCTGAAGAGGTTTTCCCTCACGACTGCCCCTCTACAAGGCTCTCTCCTCTGGAGAGGAGTCAATGCAAACCCCTCCACAAGGCCGCTCTGGCCCTGTAGAGGTGCTTCGCTAAGAAGCAACCGCCGCAGAGTGCACATGGCCTCTGCCGCGGCCGCAGAGTGACGCGCGCGTCTGCGCGCGATGACGACGGCGCCGCAGTTGCCATTCTGGTGATTAAAGGAGTCAACAAAGCTATGTCCCCCGCGCCGGACTACGAAGCTTTCCCCTTTGGTGATAAAGCGGATGGCCGGCGCTACGCTCCAACGACGACGTCACCGTGGGCGCACCCACGATCTCTGCGACACCCGCTGGCCGTCCTGCGAGGACGGTGGTCTTCCTGCCACCAGGGCAGGCTTTGCGACCATGGACCGAGTCCGTGGACAGCCCGGCTGCTTTCGTCGCCATGTGGGAACCCTTCCGCTGCGCAGGCCGCAGGGATGAGGCCCGGGGCGCCTATAAAAGGGGAGGAGGCACCTCCGTAGCGAGGGATCGGACCCCAGAGAGGATGAACCGAGCAATCAACGCTCCACCATAGCTTAGCCTAGCCTAGCGTACTCGAGGAGGAAGAAGACCTTAGCTTCCCTCCTTGAGCTCCGCACTGCCGAAAGAGAGCCCTCGGCAAGCTCATTGTACTGTACACTCTGCAGTGCAATACAGACAAGCAGGAGTAGCGGTGTTACCTCCTTCTGAGGGCCGTGAACCTGGGTACGGGCCGCTGTCCATCTCTGTCGTGCTGTCCCTCCTCAGGCTCGACGAGCACCATCGCCGTGCCGGTTGAGGGTTGTAGACCAACGTGTTCAGTCCCCTTCTCGAACTACTCTTCAGAGTGTGATCACCCCCTGTCTCTTGGGAGTCACTCTCCGACATCTGGCGTGCCAGGTAGGGGACTGAGGCGCGTCTTCAACCTCCGGCCAATCTCCGCACCGCGATGGACACTCGCACGACACACGCCAACAGGCGCGCAGCTGAGAGGGCTCATACTGAGCCCGGCACCGCCCCCACTCGCGGCCGCCGCGGCCGCCCTCGCACGACTGAGCGCGCCAACACCGGCCCGCACGTGGAAGAGCCCGAGAGCGAGGATCACCGTGACGGCGAGCGCCGCGACGACAGGGACGCCTCCTCGGAGCACCACGATGATGCTGAGTCCTCGCGCTCGTCTCGGCGCCAAAGCGCGTCTTCTCAGGGACGCCCGGAGCCCACGCCACACACCGCGCTTCTCATGGCCCAGGAGCTTCTCCGCTACCGGCCTAGCGCGGAGGCCCACGACCAGTGGCTTGACCGCCTTCACCACCTCGTCGACGTCGCGACGGCGCGCCCCGCTCTGTCGCGCTCCCTGGTTCACCACTCTGGCCGCGCGGGAACGTCCGCGCTGTCGGCCCAGTAAGGACCGGGGTATGCACGGCCCACTCCCTACAGGCCTCGCCCGCGTGGCACTTCGGCAGAACGACTAAGGACCGAGCTACCGCTTGGAGAGATCCTCGAGAGGCATCTCCTCTCGAGGGCCTGAGGAGGACGCCAGGGCCTGAAGAGGACCCCGCGCCTCAGGAGACTCCCCAGGCAAAACCCGCCTGGGGGGAAGTCAGCAGAAAACCCCTCCACAGGCAACCATGGCCCTATGGAGACACTTCGCAGCTAAGCAAGCGCTGCAGGGCGCACATGGCCTCTGCAACGGCTGCCGGGTGACGCGAGCGTCCCAGCTGCTACTATGGTGATAAAGGAGTCAACAAAGCCGCGCCGCCTGCGTCCAAGACTTTCCTCTTTGGTGATAAAGCGGCTGGACGGCGCAACGCTCCAAGGAGGTCGTCATCGTGGGCTCCACCACTGCCTCTGCTGCGCCTGCGAGCCGCTCTGCAACGTCTGCAGCTGGTCGGCCACGGCGCGCTGCTTTAGCACGGATGAGCCGCGTCCATGGACGGAGGAGCCGCTGTGGACTCCCCCTCCTTTGCGCCACCGGCGTGTGGGAGCCCACCAGCCCGAGGACGGAGCCCGGAGCGCCTATAAAAGGAGCAGGAGCTCCGCCATAGAGGGGGATCGCGCAATTGCACCTCCAATTGATCTCCAGTCGGCGAACCGCCTCCTGGACCCAAGAAGCCTTAGCCAAACACATAGGACAGCTAACTGCTGGAGGAGGAAGATGACCTGTACGTCCCTCTCCAGGCACCAAACTGCCTCAAGAGAGCCTTCGGCAAGCTCAGTGTCCTGTAACCTTCACAGCGCAATACAGACAAGCAGGAGTAGCGGTTTTACCTCCTCTCGAGGGCCGTGAACCTGGGTACGGGCTGGTGTCCATCTCTGGCGTGATTGTCCTCCTTCAGGCTCGGCGAGCATCGTCGTCGAGCCTCTCGAGAGTTGTTAGACCTCCGTGTTCAGTCCCCCCTTCGAACCTCTCTTCAGGGTGAGACTACCCCTGTTACGTGGGAGTCACTCCACGACATTTGGCGCGCCAGGTAGGGGACTGAGGCGCGTCTTCAACCTCCGAACTGCGCGCCATGATGGACACCCGCGCGACGCGCGCCAACCGGCGTACCTCTGAGAGAGCTCACACCGAGCCCGGCACTGCTCCCACCCGTGGCCGCCGTGGTCGCCCCCGCACGACCGAGCGCGCTGGCACCGGCCCGCGCGTGGAGGAGCCAGAGAGCGAGGAGCACCGCGGCGGAGACCAGCGCGACGACGAGGACCTCTCCGAGCGCTGTGAGGACGCTGAGTCCTCGCACCCGTCCTGGCGCCAGAGCGTGTCCACTCGGGAACACCACGAGCCCACCCCGCATACCGCGCTGCTCATGACCCAGGAGCTCCTCCTCTACCGGCCAAGTGCCGAGGCACACGACCAGTGGCTGGACCGCCTCCACCACCTCGTCGACATCGCAACCACGCGCCCTGCTCCGTCGCGCTCCATCGTGCCTTCCGGCCCTGCAGGGACGGCCGCACCAGGTGCGCCCCCACCGCCGCCAGGACCACCTCCGGCCGCGGCGCAGCGGGCTCCCTCACATGCTTCCTCGCCGCACGACTGTCAAATCGTGCAGCGCACTGCGCCTGACGCGCGAGTGGGCATGGAGCGACGCCGAGACCTCCAGAACCGCCTCGTCGAGGAGCTCGGCCAAGCGGGGCAGCAAAACCGCAGGGCCCTCCAGGGAGGAACGGCCACCTATGCCTCAGGCTGCATGGCCTTCACGCGCGCCCTGCGTCGTGTGGTCTGGCCGCAGAAGTTCAGGCCAGCGCTCCCCAAGGGCTTCGACGGGTCCACCAACCCTCTCGAGTTCCTGCAGCTCTACACCACCTCCATCCAGGCTGCAGGGGGCGACGACAAGGTCATGGCCAACTGGTTCTCCCACGCCCTCAGGGACTCAGCGCTGTCCTGGCTTCTCAACCTGCCGGAGGACTCCATCGACTCCTGGGAGGAGCTCTGCAGGCAGTTCGTCGCCAACTTCAAGGGGACGTACGAGCGCGCACTCACCCACAACGACTTACGCGCTGTGGTACAGAAGAAAGATGAAACTCTTCGCAAGTACATCCAGCGCTTCAGCCAGGTGCGGAACAAGATTCCAAACATCCCCGACACCCAGGTGATCGCTGCCTTCCGCGAGGGCGTCACGAACCGCAGGATGCTCGAGAAGCTCGGCATCCACGACAAGCTCACCTCTGTGGTGAAGCTGTTCGATCTGGCGGATAAGTGCGCCAATGCTGAAGAGGGACTCCTCTTCGTCAAGATGAGCGCGCGGGGGGACGACCCTGGCGAGGGGTCCAAGAGCCACAAGAAGAAGGAAGAGCCCAAGCGCAAGGCCACCGCGGTCCTCGCGGCAGAGCCTGACGCGAAGGGCTCCCGCAGGGGTTCTCCCGAGCGCGGCGACAAAGAGGTAGACCACCGTCCGTTCTGCGTCTACCACAACAGGCGAGGGCACGCTACAGACGACTGCTTCGACCTCAAGAGGCTGAGCAGGGAACGCGAGCGAGGAGAAGGCAGCGGAAGCCGCGGCAGAGGTCGCGGCTACTGCAGAGACGGCAGGGGTAGGCGCGAAGGCGGCTACCAGAAGCCGTCGGGCACTCAAGCCAACGCCGCCGAGAAGAACAACAACCTCCCCGACGAGGAAGATGGAGGCTACCAGGCCCCGAGAGGCGCCATGGCCTGCATCCTCGGCGGAGCTCAAGCGCCCAAGTCAAACAATCAGTTCAAGCAGTTCGCCCGCGAACTCAACGCTGCGCTCTCGAGCACCGAGACCTCCAGACCCCTCAAGTGGTCCCAGTACACCATCGCCTTCGACGCCAAGGACCACCCCAAGTCGACCAAGACTGTTGGAACCTTCCCCCTAGTCTGCTCCCCCACCATCAACAACATCACCGTCTCCAAGACGCTCATCGACGGGGGAGCGGGCCTGAATGTCATCTCTGTCGAGACCTTCGAGACGCTTCAAGTGCCCTACGAGTGGCTTATGCCCTCCAGGCCGTTCACGGGCGTCACCAGTGGTTCTATCGAGCCTCTGGGGCAAGTCCGCCTCGCGGTCACCTTTGGCACGCAGAAGAACTATCGCACGGAGCTGATCGACTTCGATGTCGCGCACATCGGCTTGCCGTACAACGCCATCCTCGGCTACCCCGCCCTCGCGAAGTTCATGGCCGTCACGCATCACGCCTACAACATGGTCAAGATTCCCGGCAGCGCCGGCACCATTGCCATCCATGGCCATATCCTGGACGCCACGCGCGCTGTCGAGAGCGCCTACAAGGCAGCCGCCATGGCTTTCCCGGCTGACGAGGACATGGAGCCTCTCGAGAGGCCCAAGAGGAAGAAGCAACTGTTCTCTCAGGAGCAGGCTGCCACGAAGAAGGTGTCGCTGGACACCACCAGCTCGGGGGCTGAAGGCTCGGGGGCTAGCGTCACCATAGGCGCTGCCCTGCCTCCCAAATAGGAAAGCGCGCTCGTCGCCTTCCTTCGGGCAAACTCTGACATGTTCGCATGGACTCCGTCAGATATGTCCGGTGTACCAAGGGAGGTGATCGAGCACCACTTAGCCGTGTGTCCAGACGCACGCCCTGTCAAGCAAAAAGCACGTAAGCAAGCCCCCGAGAAGCAAGCTTTCATCATCAAGGAAGTAGAGAAGCTAAAGGCGGCAAATGTCGTCCGCGAAGTCGCGCACCCCACTTGGCTCTCCAACGGCGTGGTTGTTCCTAAACCCGCTGGAGGAGGCCGACTCTGCATCGATTACACCGATGTCAACAAGGCCTGCCCCAAGGACCCATACCCCATGCCGAGAATAGACCAGATTGTGGACTCCACCACTGGCTGTGACCTCCTCTGCTTTCTGGACGCCTTCTCTGGTTATCACCAGATCAAGATGGCTAAAGAGGACGAGGAGAAGACGGCATTCCTCACCCCTTGTGGTGTGTACTGCTACACATGCATGCTGTTCGGCCTGAAGAACGCTGGAGCCACCTTCCAGAGGCTCATGAGGATAGCCTTGGGGGCGCAGATGGGCAGAAACGCCGAGGCCTACGTCGATGATATCGTGGTCAAATCTCGAGAGGGGGACACCCTCTTGAGGGACCTCGAGGAAACCTTCGCCAGCCTGAGAAAGGTGAACATCAAGCTGAACCCCGCCAAGTGCGTCTTCGGGGTCCCTTCAGGCAAGCTCCTCGGATTCCTCGTGTCCCACCGTGGCATAGAGGCAAATCCTGACAAGATCAAGGCCATAGAGTAAATGCAGCCTCCCCGCCGACTCAAGGACATGCAGCGCTTAGCGGGCTGCATGGCCAGCCTTGGTCGTTTCATCTCCAAATTCGGCGAGAGAGCCCTGCCATTTTTCAAGATCATGAAGAGATCGGGCACATTCAAGTGGACCCCTGAGGCGGATAAAGCCTTCGAGGACTTAAAAAAGTATCTGGCTAGCCCTCCGGTCTTGGTGGCCCCCAGGGCAGGCGAGCACCTGAAGCTGTACCTCTCAGCCACCCCACAGACCGCAAGCGCCGTCTTGGTGGTCGAAAGAGAAGAGCCTGTCCTCCCCAAGAAGAGCACTGCCACTCCAAGCCCAGAACCCCCCGACGGCGACCCCGTCGAAGGAGCAGCCTCCACAGACCCACTGCCAGGCCCGCCGCCTCAAGTCGAGCCTGCTCCCACAGCCCCTGTCGACATGCCTCTACAGGCAGATCTCGACAAGGGCCCTGAAGAGCCTCCGCAGGGGGCTGACGCTGCGCCACCTCAGGTAACCCTCGTCGAGCACCCCGTCTACTTCGTCAGCACAGTGCTGCGGGACGCTCGCGAGAGGTATCCAATGCAGCAGAAGCTCCTCGTCGCGCTCCTCATCGCCTCCAGGAAGTTGAGACACTACTTCCAGGGCCACCCCATCACGGTGGTCACTGCCTTCCCCCTGGAGCAGATCCTGCGCAACCCCAACGCCACAGATCGTGTCGCAGGATGGAACATCGAGCTGCAGCCATTCAACTTGCGCTTCGACACCACGAGGGTCATAAAAGGAAGAGCGCTGGCTGACTTCGTCGCCGAATGGACTGACCCAAGCCCTGAGGAGCCTCACGAGGCAGAGGCCGAGCCCTCGGGAGACACGGTGCCCAGCCACTGGACCATGCACTTCGATGGAGCCTTCGCTTGTCGCAATGGCGGAGCAGGCGTCGTCCTAACTTCGCCCAAGGGTGACAAGCTATACTACGCTGTCCAGCTGTGCTTCACGATTGACAAGATCTCCAACAACATCGCCGAATACGAAGGCCTCCTCGCCGGCTTAAGGGCCGCCATCGCTCTAGGCGTCAAGCACCTACTCGTCAAGGGAGACTCTCAGCTACTCGTCAACTTCTCCAACAAGAGCTACACGCCGAAAGACGACCACATGGCCGCATACCTCGAAGAGGTCCGCAAGCTTGAGAAGCACTTCAGGGGCATGGAGCTCATGCACATCCCGAGGAAAGAAAACCAAGAGGCTGACAACATCGCCAAGTGGGCCTCGCGAAGGCAACCCCAGCAGGCCGGTGTCTTTGAAGAAAGGCTCGCCAAGGCATCCATCAAGCAGCCTCGAGAGGCCACAGCCGCAAGCGCAGACGAAGCACTCCCACCACCTCCTAAGTCTGGAGCACCCGATTGCGGTCCCAGCACAGGGGAGCGCCTGTTGCTCACGGCAACCCGCCAGGCCTCAGGTTGGATTGATGAGCTCAAGGACTACTTGGTGAAGGGAATCCTCCCTGAAGAAGATGCCGATGCAGAGCGAATCGCTCGACAGGCAAAATCCTACTGCATCCTCGAGGGAAACCTCTACCGCAAGCGCCCAAATGGTATCGCGCTCAAGTGTGTCCCTCCTGAGGAAGGCCGAGAGCTGATTAAGGACATCCACAGCGGGGAGTGCGGCCACCACTCATGTGCGCGCACCCTCACAGGCAAGGTCTTCAGGAGCGGCTTCTACTGGCCTCAAGTGCTTCAAGATGCGGTCGCCATTGTGCAAACCTGCGACGCCTGCCAATTCCACGCCAAGCAAATTCATCAGCCGGCGCTGGGGCTTCAAACCATCCCGCTCTCCTGGCCGTTTGCGGTCTGGGGGCTGGACATCTTGGGCCCCTTCCCAAGGTCGCAGGGGGGCTACCGTTTCCTCTTCGTGGCCATCGACAAGTTCACCAAGTGGACCGAGGTCGAGCCGGTGCGCACCATACCAGCTGGGGCCGCGGTGAAATTCATCAGAAGCTTGGTCTGCCGCTTCGGCGTGCCCAACCGCATCATCACCGACAATGGCTCGCAATTCACAAGCGGCATCTTCCGAGCCAACTACGATAAGCTTGGCGTCAAGGTCTGCTTCGCCTCGGTAGCTCACCCACGCAGCAACGGTCAAGCCGAGCGAGCAAACGCTGAGGTCCTCAAGGGCCTCAAGACCAGGAGCTTCAACATCCTCAAGGGCCACGGCAAGGGCTGGATCGTCGAGCTCCCCTCCGTGCTCTGGTCCATACGCACAACTTCCTCGAGGCCTACAGGCGAAACGCCGTTCGCCCTGGTCTACGGAGCTGAGGCAGTCCTCCCCGCAGAAATCAAGCATGGATCGCCACGGGTCCTTGCCTTCAATGAGGACACCCAAGAGGGCCTCCACAACGACGACCTGCTGCTTCTCGAGGGACTGCGCCGTCAGGCCGCCCTCAGAGCGGCAGGGTACCAGCAAGACCTGTGACGCTACCACAGCCGCCATGTGCGCTCACGCACCCTTGAGGCGGGCGACCTCGTCCTCAGGCGAATCCTCTCCAGGGAAGGCCTCCACAAGCTCTCGCCGATGTGGGAAGGTCCCTACAGGGTCTCCCACGTCGCCAGGCCTGGCGCAGTACGCCTCGAGACCGAAGACGGCATCCCCGTCAAGAACCCGTGGAACATCGCGCACCTGCGCAAGTTCTACCCGTGATCATTGTCACGTCAAGACATCTAGCTGAAGAGGCAGCTTACGGCTCCACCTCCAAGCATTTTTTGTCTCTAGAGGTTAAAAGCTCACGGCTTAAACCTCCAAGCTCCAAAGGCTTCTCTCGAGGGTCAACCCTCCGAGCTCTCCATGTAAACGAGCCGCCTCAGGCCGTTGAGAGTCTCTGCCACTAATGGGTGGTCCCCATGCCTCGACATGGTCAAATACATTAACTTGGCAACTCCAAGCATAATGAGACAATTTCGTTCCTAAGTGAACTATGCGCTGCGGCGCCGCTATGTAATATTTTGGTGGTGAGTTTATTTCAGCATTATTTTCCTTATTGGAAATGGGCACTTATATCTCTCCACATGCGCACCTCGCGAGCGGGGGCTGAGTACGGTGCCAGTGCCTCAAATGACACACCAGCAGCACTGCAAAATCCAAGGATCCGAGCTCTGGCTGGAGGGCAGGCCCTCACAAACACGCCATCTCTACAAAGGACCTTGGTACTCTCTCTCCTCGCAAGGAACGCCTGAGGAGACCTATAAGCGCGCATTAGTCCCTGGTACAGTGCACAAGCGTTTGGTCCTGCCTCTCTAACATCTATAGGGAGCAAACGTCTCTACAAGCCTGAGGAGGCAGCAGGGAAAAAACCCTTGAAGAGGACCTCCCCGGCAAGCTAAAAAGCCTCTACAGGGCAAAAGCCTCGAGAAGCTAAGTCCCACTCCTGCGACTCGAGAGCCTTTTCTCTCCAAGCGCACGTTTGTCCCTCGAGCGATTTCGTTCTCCCTTATGCTTCATGGACTACTCGCACGTCAAAGGGGAGCACTTGGGCATCGCGACTCAGGGCTCTTACCTCTCCAAGCCTTAAACTCCCCCCGGCCTTGCTGAGTCATTGCTCTAGCATACCGTAGTGGCGGAGTCATAGCGCGAAGAGACGGGTCCTAACGACGCAGAGAAAACATAGACATGAAAGTAAAGCAGAAAAGGCCTCTCGAGGGGCAAACAAGCTAGCATAAATAAGCTTAAAGAAGTATATTACAGGCCCAAAACGTGCAATGTCTGAATATAAAAAATTGTCTCAGATACAAGCGCTCAAAGGCGCGACAAGCAAGGCTCAGGCGGAGTCCGCGCCAGCACGCTCCTCCTCAGCGTCTTCCTCCTCGGCAGGGGCGGCCTCCTCCTCGCTGTCCTCCGCAGCCACCTCCGCACGCTTGAAGCGGTTGCAGAAGGCCTCCACTTGCTCGCGGAGGGCGTTGGAGACCTGCAGGGCCTCTCCAGCCGGGCGCGCCTCGGTCACCGTGGAGAGGTCGAAGCTGGGCGTAAGGAGCCGGAGGTTGGTGAAGATGCGGTCGACCACCACCTCCAGAAGCTGGCGGCTCTCGACCTCAATCACCTCGCGGAGATCGCCGGCGGGGCCCTCGAGGGCCGTGAAGAGCTGGTCGAAGTAGACCAGGTACATCGCAGCATCACCACGACCGCGAGCCTCGGTGAGCGGCGCTTCCGCGCCGAGCTGGGCCGCGAGCTCATTGCCTCTCGCTACCAGCGCCTGGAACATGCGGTCCCGCTGCTTCGCGAGCACGAGAGCCGCCTGCGCGGTGTCCACGGCCTCCGTCACCTGCTTGGCTGCAGAGCCCGCCTGCCCCTCCACGTCCTTGACGAGGGCGTCCAGCTCCAGGGCAGCTGCCCGGCGGCCCTCCTCAGCCTGGCGGTAGGCATCCTTGGCGCGTTGGAGGCGGACCTCGAGCTTGGAGTTGGCCTTCTCAAGCTCCGCGATCCGCTTGGCGTCAGCAGTGTGCTTGGCCTTGAAGCGGTCCTCTTGCTTCTTGGCCTTGTCGCGGAACTCCTGGGAGATGGTCCGCCTGAACTCTTTCTCGCGCTCCGCGAGGGCGGCCTCCGCCTCCTTTTTCTTCTCAGCGAACCGCAGCTGGAAGCGCTCTAGGGTTTGCTTCTGGGCGGTGACGTTCTCATCGTGCCGCTGGAGCGCTTGGGCCAGGTCCCCCTCGCGCGCCTCGAGCTCTTCGCGCTTGGTGGCCAGCTCACCCTCCGCCTGGAGCCGCTGCTCGTCGCGCTGCTCCACGTCTTTCTCCCTGGAGGCCAGCTGCTGCTCACGCTCGGCCAAGCTCTTGCGGTCCTCCTCCAGGGTCTCCTGCGCGGCCCGGTGGGCGGAGAGGAGCTGGGACTCTAGCTGGGAGACCTCACGGCGCTTCTGCTCCAGCGAGCCCTCCATAGTCTCGCGCTCGGCCTTCACCTCCGCGAGGAGATCGGCGGCCGCATCGCGCGCGTCCTGGAGGGGGGCAAGGAGCTCGTCTGCGTCGCGGACGGCCCCCTCCCGGACCTCCTTAGCAAAGCGGATGGCCTCTTCGCGTGCGGCCTGGAGCGCCTGATCCTCCTGGCGGCAGGCCTCAACCGCGGCATGGAAGCGCCCCCAGGCCTCCGCGAGCTCGTCGCGTTGCTGAGCAAGTTGGGCATCCTCGAAGGCGAGCTGCGCCTCCAGGCCCTCCAGGGACTCCCTCACCACGCGGAAGGCCACCTCGCGGTGTCCCTTTCTCCAGTCCCAGCCGCTCAGGACCAGGCCGCGTTGCGCGGAAGGCCCGGCCCCGGCGTCGAACCTTGAGGATGAGGCCTCTGGGCGTGCCTGGGGGCTAGGCTGCTCCCGGTCCTTCGCCGCGCCCAGGATGGTCTCGCCGCCCTCGTCGCCCGGTCGCGTCGCCTCTTGCGCCTCGCCCCCCGCTGCGGGGCGTGGCGGAGAAGGAGGAGCTCCCCCTGCAGAGGCGCCCGCGCTTGGCGGGCCCTGGTCTGTCTCGGCCTCTGGTTGCGCGGGAGGCGTAGCCGCGCGAGGTGGAGTGGCCTCGCGTGCCGGAGACGACTCGCGCGGCGGCGTAGCCGCGCGAGGCAGTGTAGGAGCTCGAGGAGGGCTGGCCGACCGCTCTTCCTGCACCTCCACCACCAAAGGCACGGGGGGCGGTGCAGCGGCCTCCGCCTGAGGCGCTGCTGCCTCCGCCAGAAGCTCAGTTGCCTCCGCCTGAGGCGCCTCTTCGGCTGGGCCTGCCGTGGCCGTCTCCCCAGGCCTCGCGGCCTCTTCAGCCACGGCCTCTGCCGCGGCTCCCTTCACCTCCGCTGCCTTGCGAAGCCTACGGCGTTTCGCAGGCACTAGGTCGCTGAAAGGAATCAGGGAGCGATTGTCAGAAATATGAGAAGGAGAGTGCAATAATCAAGCAATTAGCGATTGCAGGTACTTACCCGAACTGCTTGGCGCCAGTGTCAACCCACGCCAAGCCTGGCGAGCGCCAGGAGGGCTTGGGCCTGGCGTCTGGCCCCTCCAGAGGCGCCTCGGCTTTCCTCTTGGAAGGGACGTCGGAGGGCCTCGCGCCAGGCCTGTCGCTGGCCGCCTTGGACCGGGGCTCGCGACGCCCCAGCAAGGCCTCCTCGTCAAAGGCCTCCTCCTCGGCCTCCTCCCCCTCCGCGCGGCGCGTGGGCGCCCCCGCGAAGGCGCCTTCGTCATCACCTGACGAGATGTCGCAAATCTCGCCAGCTTGAGGCCCGGCCCTCGAAGAGGCCTCCTCGCCCGCAGCTGCCTCCTCCTCGCCTGCCGCGGCCTCCTCCTCGCCGTGCCCGGCTCCTGAGGCAGAGGGCGTCTCCGCACCCTCCGCATCGTGCACCACAGGCACGGGCACTATCTTCCGCACCGGGCCTGCCGGGGTGTACGGAGGAATCCCCTCCAGGACGGCCAGACGCTCAGTCATGTCGTATTGATGCAGAGGCCTGAGGGAGATCGGGAGTTCCTCCATGGCGGGCACCGCGGGGTTGATGAATAGCGCTTACAGGACGTTGTCGACGACATCCTTGTCGTTGTCCTCGCGATGGAGCCGCATCTTGTCGTTGGGGCCGGAGTACATCCACATCGGCATCGCGTGCGCCTGGAGTGGGGCGAGGCGGCGCGTCACGAAGTCCGCCACGACGATTTGCCCCGTGAGGCCTTCCTCCCGGAGGTAGCTCAGGCGGCCCGACAGCATCACGTTCTGCGCGCCGCAGAAGGTGGCCTTGCCCCAGTGCGAGTTCTTCACGGGCGGCGCGTCAGGGACCTCGAGGAAGGCGCTTGGCTGCTCCACGCCGACGAAGAACCACCGCTGGCGGAAGTCGTCCACCTTCTTCGTCACGGAGGTGATGGCCTTGCCCTCGCTCCACGACATGGGGATGTAGACGCTCCCCATGCCGTCCACGATGCGGAACGAGACGCATCCCGAGCGCTCATTCTTCGCCGTGTTCCGGAGCGCGTAGAAGCACCGGAAGAGCTCCACCGTGGGCTCCACGCCTAGGTACGCCTCGCAGAGGTAGGCGAAGATGGCGAGGATGAGCACCGAGTTGGTGTGGAGGTGCAGCAGTTGGATTTGGTAGAAGGCCAGCACCGCCTCCAGGAACGGGGAGAAGGGTGGCACCAGGCCCGCCGAAACGCAGTGCTGGAAGATGGGGAAAAACCCTCGCGGGCATTTCCCGTGCGCCGCGGGCTTGAGCGCGGTGGCGCCGTGCTCGTTGGTCCGGTCCGCCACCAGGAAGCGGACTTTCTCGAGGGCCTTGTCGTTGATGCGCACGCCCAGCAATGCCGCGCCGTGTGCGGCCTCGGCGGGCGCCGCTTGCGACGAAGACCCCGCGGCCGCCTTGCCTTTGTTCTTCGGCGGAGTCATCGTCGGAGGGAAGAAGGGAACGGCGCAAGGGGAAGTTGGAGAAATCGGAGAAGAGGGCGCCGGAATGCAGGAGCGGAGAGCTCGGCGCGGATGGCGTCTGCGAGAAGAAGTGGGAGTAGTAACGGCTCCCTGCTCCGGCGCCGGGGCTTTATGTCTCGTCAAGGAGCGGTTACCGGGGCGTGGTGGGACCCCCCACGACGCACGCCCCGCATCGTGCGCATCCGTTGCTCGCCGGAGTGACGCGTGGCTCGGCCCGGCCCGCAGGATTGGCCCCACGACGCTTCGCCTAGACCCAACGGGCCTCGTCGTGCCCATCGTGGGCCCGGGGGCTACTGTCGGCCCAGTAAGGACCGGGGTATGCACGGCCCACTCCCTACAGGCCTCGCCCGCGTGGCACTTCGGCAGAACGACTAAGGACCGAGCTACCGCTTGGAGAGATCCTCGAGAGGCATCTCCTCTCGAGGGCCTGAGGAGGACGCCAGGGCCTGAAGAGGACCCCGCGCCTCAGGAGACTCCCCAGGCAAAACCCGCCTGGGGGGAAGTCAGCAGAAAACCCCTTCACAGGCAACCATGGCCCTGTGGAGACACTTCGCAGCTAAGCAAGCGCTGCAGGGCGCACATGGCCTCTGCAACGGCTGCCGGGTGACGCGAGCGTCCTAGCTGCTACTATGGTGATAAAGGAGTCAACAAAGCCGCGCCGCCTGCGTCCAAGACTTTCCTCTTTGGTGATAAAGAGGCTGGACGGCGCAACGCTCCAAGGAGGTCGTCATCGTGGGCTCCACCACTGCCTCTGCTGCGCCTGCGAGCCGCTCTGCAACGTCTGCAGCTGGTCGGCCACGGCGCGCTGCTTTAGCACGGATGAGCCGCGTCCATGGACGGAGGAGCCGCTGTGGACTCCCCCTCCTTTGCGCCACCGGCGTGTGGGAGCCCACCAGCCCGAGGACGGAGCCCGGAGCGCCTATAAAAGGAGCAGGAGCTCCGCCATAGAGGGGGATCGCGCAATTGCACCTCCAATTGATCTCCAGTCGGCGAACCGCCTCCTGGACCCAAGAAGCCTTAGCCAAACACATAGGACAGCTAACTGCTGGAGGAGGAAGACGACCTGTGCGTCCCTCTCCAGGCACCAAACTGCCTCAAGAGAGCCTTCGGCAAGCTCAGTGTCCTGTAACCTTCACAGCGCAATACAGACAAGCAGGAGTAGCGGTTTTACCTCCTCTCGAGGGCCGTGAACCTGGGTACGGGCTGGTGTCCATCTCTGGCGTGATTGTCCTCCTTCAGGCTCGGCGAGCATCGTCGTCGAGCCTCTCGAGAGTTGTTAGACCTCCGTGTTCAGTCCCCCCTTCGAACCTCTCTTCAGGGTGAGACTACCCCTGTTACGTGGGAGTCACTCCACGACACGCGCCGGATGCGCCCCCGCTGCCACCGGGGCCACCTCCAGCTGCAGCACAGAGGGCTCCCTCTCATGCGTCCTCGCCGCGCGACTGCCAAATCGTGCAGCGCACCGCGCCTGACGGGCGAGTGGGGATGGAGCGCCGGAGGGACCTCCAGAACCGCCTCGTTGAAGAAATCGGCCAGGCAGGCCAGCAGAACCGCAGGGCTCTCCAGGGTGGAACCGCCACATACGCCACTGGCTGCATGGCCTTCACCCGCGCTCTGCACCGCGTGGTATGGCCATAGAAGTTCAGGCCTGCCCTTCCAAAGGGCTACGACGGGTCAAGCAACGCCATCGAGTTCCTGCAGCAATACACCACCTCTATCCAGGCTGCAGGAGGAGACAACAAGGTCATGGCCAACTAGTTCTCCCACGCCCTCAGGGACTCCGCGCTGTCATGGCTCCTCAACCTGCCTGAAGACTCCATCGACTCATGGGAGGAGCTCTGCAGGCAGTTCGTCGCCAACTTCAAGGGCACCTACGAGCGCGCGCTCACCCACAACGACCTGCACGCTGTGGTGCAGAGGAAGGATGAGACCCTCCGCAAGTACATTCAGCGCTTCAGCCAAGTGTGCAACAAGATCCCGAACATCCCCGACACGCAAGTCATTGCCGCCTTCAGGGAGGGCGTCACAAACCGCAGGATGCTCGAGAAGCTGGGCATCCACGACAAGCTCACCTCTGTGGTGAAGCTGTTCGACCTTGCTGACAAGTGCGCCAAGGCTGAAGAGGGGCTCCTCTTCGTCAAGATGAGCCAGCGGACGGACGACCCGGCCAAGGGGTCCAAGAGCCACAAGAAGCGGGAGGAAACCAAGCGCAAGACCACTGCTGTCCTAGCGGCTGAGCCAGCCGCCAAGTACACCCGCAGGAACTCCCCTGAGCTTGGCGACAAAGAGGCGGACAACCGTCCGTTCTGCGTCTACCACAACAGGCGCGGCCACGCCACAGAGAACTGCTTCGATCTCAAGAGGCCGTAGCTACCGCAGAGATGGCAGAGGCGGACGCAATGGCAGCTACCAGAAGCCGCTAGGCACTCAAGCCAACGCTGCCGAGAAGAACAATAACCTCCTTAACGAGGAAGATGGAGGCTACCAGGCCCCAAGGGGGGCTATGGCCTGCATCCTCGGCGGAGCTCAGGCGCCCAAGTCTAATAACCAGTTCAAGCAGTTCGCCCGCGAGCTCAATGCTGCGCTCCCGAGCGTCGAGACCTCCAGGCCCCTCAAGTGGTCTCAGTACACCATCGCCTTCGATGCCAAGGACCACCCCAAGTCGACCAAGACTGTTGGAACCCTCCCCCTGGTCTGCTCCCCCACCATCAACAACATTGCCGTCTCGAAGACGCTCATTGATGGGGGTGCTGGCCTGAACGTCATCTCGGTCGAGACCTTCGAGACGCTTCAAGTGCCTTACGAGTGGCTCATGCCCTCCAGGCCATTCACAGGGGTCACCAGTGGTTCGATCGAACCTCTAGGGCAGGTCCGGCTGGCCGTCACCTTCGGCACGCAGAAGAATTACCGCACTGAGCTGTTCGACTTCGACGTCGCGCACATTGGCCTGCCATACAACGCCATCCTCGGCTACGCCGCCCTCGCGAAGTTCATGGCCGTCACGCATCACGCCTACAACATGGTCAAGATCCCCGGCAGCGCTGGCACTATCGCCATTCATGGTCATATCCTGGATGCCACACGCGCTGTCGAGAGCGCCTACAAGGCGGCCGCCATGGCGTTCCCGGCTGACGAGGACACGGAGCCTCTCGAGAGGCCCAAGAAGAAGAAACAGATGTTCTCTCAGGAGCAAGCTTCCACGAAGAAGGTGTCGCTGAGCGCCAGTGGCTCGGGGGCTGAAGGCTCCGGGGCTAGCGTCACCATAGGCGCTGCCCTGCCTCCCAAATAGGAAAGCGCGCTCGTCGCCTTCCTTCGGGCGAACTCTGACATGTTCGCATGGACTCCGTCAGAAATGTCCGGTGTACCAAGGGAGGTGATCGAGCACCACTTAGCCGTGTGTCCAGACGCACGCCCCGTCAAGCAAAAAGCACGGAAGCATGCCCCCGAAAAACAAGCATTCATTGTCAAGGAAGTAGAGAAGTTAAAAGCGGCAAATGTCGTCCGCGAAGTCACGCACCCCACTTGGCTCTCCAACGGCGTGGTTGTCCCTAAACCCGCTGGAGGAGGCCGACTCTGCATCGACTACACAGACGTCAATAAGGCCTGCCCCAAGGACCCATACCCCATGCCGAGGATAGACCAGATCGTGGACTCCACCGCCGGCTGCGACCTCCTTTGTTTTCTGGACGCCTTCTCTGGTTATCACCAGATCAAAATGGGTAAAGAGGATGAGGAGAAAACAGCATTCCTCACCCCTTATGGTGTGTATTGCTACACTTGCATGCCTTTCGGCCTGAAGAACGCCGGCGCCACTTTCCAGAGGCTCATGAGGATAGCCTTGGGGGCACAGATGGGCAGAAACGCAGAAGCTTATGTCGATGACATTGTGGTCAAGTCTCGCGAGGGAGACACTCTCTTGAAGGATCTTGAGGAAACCTTCGCCAGCCTGCGCAAGGTGAACATCAAGCTGAACCCCGCCAAGTGCGTCTTCGGGGTGCCTTCAGGCAAACTCCTCGGATTCCTCGTGTCTCACCGCGGCATAGAAGCAAACCCTGACAAGATCAAGGCCATAGAAGGAATGCAGCCTCCTCGCCGGCTCAAGGACATGCAGCGCCTAGCGGGCTGTATGGCCAGCCTGGGCCGCTTCATCTCCAAGTTCGGCGAGAGAGCCCTGCCATTCTTCAAGATCATGAAGAAGTCTGGCACATTCAAGTGGACCCCTGAAGCAGACAAGGCCTTCGAAGACTTGAAGAGGTATTTGGCCAGCCCACCAGTTATGGTAGCCCCCAGGACAGGCGAACATCTGAAGCTGTACCTATCAGCCACTCCTCAGACCGCAAGCGCCGTCCTGGTGGTCGAAAGGGAAGAGCCAGTCCTCCCCAAGAAAAGCGCTGCCACTCCAAGCCCAAAGCCGCCCGACAAAGATCTCAGCGAAGGAGCAGTCTCCACAGACCCACTGCCAGGCCCACAGCCTCAAGTCGAGTCTGCTCCGAACACCCTTGCCAAGACCCCTCCACAGGAGGATCTTGACAAGGGCCCTGAAGAGCCCCCATAGAGAGCTGACGCTGCACCTCCGTCGACAGCCCTTATCGAGCACCCCGTCTACTTTGTCAGTACAGTACTGCGGGATGCTCGGGAGCGGTACCCAATACAGCAGAAGCTTCTCGTCGCTCTCCTCATCGCCTCCAGGAAGCTGAGACATTACTTCCAGGGCCACCCCATCACGGTGGTCACTGCCTTCCCCCTGGAGCTGATCCTGCGCAACCCCAACGCCACAGATCGTGTCGCGGTATGGTACATCGAGCTGCAGCCATTCAATTTGCGCTTCGACACCACAAGAGTCATCAAGGGAAGAGCGCTGGCGGACTTCGTCGCCGAATGGACTGACCCAAGCCCTGAAGAGCCTCGGGAAGAAGAGGCCGAGCTCTCTGGAGACACGATGCCCAGCCACTGGACCATGCACTTCGACGGAGCCTTCGCCTGCCGTAATGGCGGGGCAGGCGTCGTCTTGACCTCGCCCAAAGGCGACAAGCTCTACTACGCTGTCCAGTTGTGCTTCACGATTGACAAGATCTCCAACAACATCGCTGAATACGAGGGCCTCCTCGCCGGCTTAAGGGCCGCCATCGCTCTATGCGTCAAGCACTTACTCGTCAAGGGCGACTCCCAGTTGCTTGTCAACTTCTCCAACAAAAGCTACACGCCTAAAGACGACCACATGGCCACGTACCTTGAAGAGGTCCGCAAGCTCGAGAAGCACTTCAGGGGCATGGAGCTCATGCACATCCCGAGGAAAGAGAACCAGGAGGCCGACGACATCGCCAAGCGAGCCTCGCGAAGGCAGGCCCAACAGGCAGGCGTCTTTGAAGAAAGACTCACCAAGGCATCCATAAAGCAGCCTCAAGAAACTACAGCCGCAAGCACGGACGAAGCACTCCCACCACCTCCTGAAGCTGGGGCACCCGACTGTGGTCCTCACACAGGGGAGCATATGTTGCTGACAGCGGCTCACCAGGAAACAGGCTGGATTGACGAGCTCAAAGACTACTTGGTGAAGGGGATCCTCCCCGAAGAAGATGCTGAAGCAGAGCGAATCGCTCGACAGGCAAAATCCTACTACATCCTCGAGGGAGACCTGTACCGCAAGCTCCCAAATGGCATCGCGCTCAAATGCGTCCCTCCCGAGGAAGGTCGAATGCTGATCAAGGATATCCATAGCGGAGAGTGCGGCCACCACTCGTGTGCACGCACCCTCGCAGGCAAGGTCTTCAGGAGTGGGTTCTACTGGCGGCAAGTGCTTCAAGATGCGGTCACCATCATCCAAGCTTGCGACGCCTGCCAGTACCACGCCAAGCAAATCCACCAGCCGGCGCTGGGACTCCAGACCATCCCGCTCTCCTGGCCGTTCGCGGTCTGGGGGCTGGACATTTTGGCCCCCTTCCCGAAGTCGCAAGGGGGATAGCGCTTCCTCTTCGTGGCCGTCGACAAGTTCACTAAGTGAGCCGAGGTCGAACCAGTGCGCACCATACCAGCCGGGGCAGCAGTGAAATTCATCAGGAGCCTGGTCTGCCGCTTCGGAGTGCCTAATCGCATCATCACCGACAATGCCTCACAGTTTACCAGCGGCATCTTCCGCTCTTACTGCGAAAAACTCGGCATCAAGCTCTACTTCGCCTCGGTGGCTCATCCACGGAGCAATGGTCAAGCCGAGCGAGCAAATGCAGAAGTCCTTAAGGGCCTCAAGACCAGAAGCTTCAACATCCTCAAGGGTCACGGCAAGGGCTGGATCAACGAGCTCCCATCTGTGCTCTGGTCCATGCGCACAACCTCTTCAAGACCCACGGGTGAAACACCGTTCGCCCTTGTCTACGGAGCCGAAGCAGTCCTCCCCGCAGAAATCAAGCACGGGTCCCCACGGGTCCTTGCCTTCAACGAGGACACCCAAGAGGACCCCCACAATGACGACCTGCTGCTTTTCGAGGGACTGCGCTGCCGTGCCGCCCTCAGAGCGGCAAAGTATCAGCAAGACCTGCGACGCTACCACAGCCGCCATGTGCGCTCACGCACCCTTGAGGCGGGCGACCTCGTCCTCAGCCGAATCATCTCCAGAGAAGGCCTCCACAAGCTCTCGCCGATGTGGGAAGGCCCCTACAGGGTCTCCCACATCGCCAGGCCTGGCGCCGTACGCCTCGAGACTGAAGACGACATCCCCATCAAGAACCCGTGGAACATCACGCATCTACGCAAGTTCTACCCGTGATCATAGTCACGCCCGTGATCATTGTCACGTCAGACATTTTTTGTCTCTAGAGGAAAGCTCACGGCTTCACCTCCAAGCTTCTCAAAGCTTCTCCTGAGGGCCAGCCCAACGAGCTCTCCTGCTAACGAGCCACCACAGGCCGCAGAGAGTCTCAGCCACTAATGGGTGGTCCCCATGCCTCGACATGGAAGGAACGTTAGCTTGGCAAACCCAAGTGTAATGAACCATTTCGTTCCTAAGTGAACTATGCGGTAAGGCGCCATTTCGTTCCTAAGTGAACTATGCGCTGAGGCGCCGCTGTGTAATATTTCGATGGCAAGTTTACTTTCGTCATTTACTTTTCCATGTGCGCTTATATTCTTCCCATGCGCACCTCGCGAGCGGGGGCTTAGTACGGTGCCTGTGCCTCAAGAGCACCCCAGCAGCACTGCAAAATCCAAGGGATCCGAGCTCTGGCTAAAGGGCATGCTCCCAAAAACACGCCACCTCTCCAAAGGACCTTGGTACTTACTCTCCTCGCGAGATACCCATGAGGAAACCTATAAGCGCGCATGGGTCCTTACTACCATGCTCTAGCGTTTGGGTTCGCCTCTCTAACATCCGCAGGGAACAAGAGTCCATCCAAGCTCGTGGAGGAAAAACTCGGCCCCTGGAGGAAAACGCATTGCCAAGGAAAGCCTACGCAGAGCAAAAGCCTCGCGAAGCTAAGTTCCCTGCTCGCACCAAGAGAGTCTCTTCATCTCTCTCACGAGCACTTTTCGTCCCTCAAGCGTTTCTTTTCCCTCACTCTCCATGGACTGCTTGCACGTCAAAGGGGGGCCCTTGAGCATCGCGCCTCGTGGACTCCTACCTCTCTAAGCCTTAAACTCCACCCGGCCTTGCCAAGTCATTGCTCGAGCATACCGCAGCGGCGGAGTCATAGCGCAAGGAGAAGGGCCCTAGCGACGCAGAGCGAAAAAAGGCATGGAGATGAAGCAAAAGGCCTTCGAGGGGCACACACACAAACTTAGTAGCATATGCTTAAAAGTATGTTGTTACAAAATTGTGGAACAAAAGTCTCTAAGCCAAAACATTTCAATGGCGCTACAAGCGCGTTGCGTTACAGGAGAAGGTCAAGCAGAAGCCCCGTCGCTGTCCTCCGCAGACCCTTCCTCCCCGGGCTCGTCCTCGGAGCCTGCCTCCTCGCCGTCGTCCTCCCCCGCCTCGGCCCGCTTGAAGCGGGTGCAGAAGTCGTCGACTTGGTCGCGAACCGAGTTGGAGATCTTCCACCCCTTCTCCCCCTCGAGTGGCTCGGTCACCGTCGAGTAGTCGAAGTCGGGCTGGAGGTGCTGGAGGTTGGTGAAGATGCGGTCGACCGCCACCGCCAGGAGTTGGCGGCATTCCTCCTCGACGACGTCGCGGAGCTCCGCGGCAGGGCCCTCGAGCACCGTGAAGAGCTGCTCGAAGTAGACGAGATACGCGGCGGCGTCGGCATTGCCCTGAGCGGGGACGGGCGGCGCCTCCGCACCCAGCTTCGCTGCGAGCTCGTTGCCCCGAGCCACCAAGGACTGGAACATGCGCTCCCGCTGTTGAGATAACACCCGCGCGGCTTGGGCATTCTCGACAGCCTCCACTGCCCGCTCTACAGCAGGGCCCACCTGCTGGTTCATCTCCTCCATGTCCGCCATAAGGGAGGCGAGGTCCTGCGCCATGCGCTCGCGAGCTTCTTCGGCAACGCGGCGGCCATCTGCTGCACGCCTCGCCCGGGAGTTCAAATTGGCGTTCATCTCCTCCAGCTGGTGGATCCGGGCGGCGTCCTCACCGCGCCTCTTCTTGAAGCGACTCTATTGCTTCTTGAACTTCTCGTCGTAGTCACGAGAGACAGCGGCGCGGTACGCCTTCTCCCGGGCCTGGAACTCCTTCTCAGCGTCCTCCTTCCGCTCGGCGAACTTCGCGTTGAAGCGCTCCACATGTTTCTTGTGGGTGGCCACATCGCGGTCGAACTTGCCGAGGGCCTCGGCCAAATTCCCTTCCCGGGCCTCGAGGTCGGCGCGCTGCGCCGACAGCTCCTGCTCCGCCTGCAGCAGCTGCTCGTCGCGCCGGCGCACGTCGTTCTCGCGCTCGGTCAGCTTCTGCCCTCGGGCCTCCAAGGTCGCACGGGCTACCTCCAGGGAGGTCCGCACGACTTCGGAGTCGGCCAGGATCTTGGCCTCGAGCTGGACAAGCTCGCGATGCTTGTCCGCCAGGGAGAACTCCATAGCCTCCCGCTCCGCCCTGGCCGCGGCCAGATCGTCCGCCGCTGCCTGGCGCTCGGCCTGAAGGGGCTGCAGGAGCTCTTCAGCTTCGCGCACGGCACCCTCGCGGACCTCCTGGGCGAAGCGCCAAGCCTCCTCGCGCTCCGCCTGAAGAGCCAGGTCGCTCTGCCGGTGATCCTCCACGGCTGCGTGGAAGGCGGCCCAGGCCCCCGCAAGCTCATCCTGCCGCCGGGCGAGCTCCCCGTCCTCGAGGGCGACGTGGGCCTCCAGTCCATCCAGGGACTCCCGCACCAGGCGGAAGGCGACGTCACGGCGTCCCCTGTTCCAATCCCAGCCGCTGAGGACAAGGGCTCGCGAAGCCCCGCGCGGCGCGGAGGTCCCCGCGCCTGCGTCGAGCTTGGAAGGGGAGGCCTCTGCACGGAGCCCGGCAGCGTCGCGGGCCTGGGGGCTTGGAGGCGAGCTCTCCACTTCAACGCCCGCGCCCCGCGCCCCGGTGTCGCCCTCCTCGAGCGGCACCTCATCATGGGCCTCGGGGGCAGGAGAGGCCTGCCCCGTAGCCCCCGTGTCCGCCTCCGCTGTAGGGCTTGGCGGGGGTGGTGGAGGAGCTCCCCCCTCCGCCTCGGCGGCCCTTGGTGGGCTCTGGCTCGGCGTCAGGTCCGCCTCGGCCTCCCGCTGCGCTGGAGGAGTGGCAGCACGTGGCGGAGTGGGCGCCTTCTCCACCTGCTCCTCAGAGCGCCCCTCCTCCGGAGGCGGCGCAGCCGCCTCAGCCTGAGGCACATCCTTGAGAGGGCCTACGGGGTCCCCCTCCACAGGCCTCGAGGCCTCGTCTGCCGTGGTCTCTGGCGCAGCCTCTGGCGCGGCTCTCTTCACCTCCGCAGCCTTGCGAAGCCTCCGGCGCTTCGCGGGCACCAGGTCGCTGGCAAGGAGCAAGAAGACTTGTCAGAGGAGAGCAGACAACCAAAGATCGATGAAGAAAAACCAAGTTAGAAACACTTACCCAGCTTTCTTGGTGCGGGTGTCAACCCACGCCATGCCTGACGAGCGCCATGAGGGCGTGGTCTTGGTTCCGGACCCCTCGGGAGGCGCCTCCGCTTTCCTCTTGAGGGGAGCGCATGTTGGCTCCCCCGCAGGCCTGTCGTGGGCCGCCTTGGACCGGGGCTCTCGTCGCCCCGCCGCAGCCTCCTCCTCGTCGCTACCCTCCCCCTCCATCGCAGGGCGCGAGGGGGGCATCCTGGGGCGCTCGTCGTCGCTGGACGAGACCTCGAAGACCTCCTAAGTAGGGGGCCCCGCCTGTTGAGGGGTTCGCCCTTGCCGCCGCGCCGCCTTGCTCGGCGTCTGATGCGTAGGGCGACTCCGCGGCTCCTGGCCCCTTCGCCACAGGCATGGGCCCCTCGTCCTCCTCCTCCCCCGCCAAGCCAAGCGGGGTGAATGTGGGCATCTCCTCCAGCACCGCCAGTCGCGCGGCCAAGTTGAGCTGGTGGAGAGGCCTCAGTACCGCAGCAACCGCCACGGGCACGTCTGGATTGACGAAGAGGAAGCCCATGATGGTGGAGACGACGTCGGGGCGGTGGTCGCAGTAGTGGAGCCGCATCGGGTCCATGAGGCCCGAGTACATCCACATCGGCTTCTTGTGCGCCTGAAGAGGGGCGATGCGGCGTCTCACGAAATCCTCCGCAATCATCTGGCCGGTAAGGCCGCCCTCCCGGAGAAGCTTCATGCGGCCCACTAGGTCTGCGATCTGCGGGCCCTGGAAAACTTGCTTGCCCCAGTGGGTGTTCTTCACGGGCGGCGCCTCCGGGACGACGATGAAGGAGCTCAGCGACCTGACGCCGATGAGGAACCACTTCTGCCGGAAGTCGTCCACCTTCTTCACCACTGCCGTGACAGGCTTCTCGCCGTTCCACGACATGGGGATATAGACATCCCCCATGCCATCCACGATGCGAAAGGAGATGCACCCCGTCCGCTCGAGGTTCGCAGAGCTCCGGAGCGCGTAGAAGCTCCGGAAGAGGGCCACCAAAGGCTGCACCCCTAAGTAGGCTTCGCACAGATAGGCAAAGATGGAGAGGATCAGGATGGAGTTGGGATGAAGATGCAGGAGATGGATCTGGTAGAACTCCAGGATCGCCTCCAGGAAGGGCGAGTAGGGAGGCACCAGTCCGGTGTAGACGGTGTGGAGGAAGATGGGGAAGAATCCCTTCGGAAGCCGGCCGAGCTTGGCGGCCTGGATAGCGCTGGCGCCGTGCTCATTGGTCTTCCCGGCGACCAGATGCCGAATCTTGTCCAGGGCCACCTCATTGACGCGCTCCCCGATCAGGGAGGGGCCGAGTACCTCTTCTCCCTGCGCGTCGGAGGGGGGCGTCGCCATCGCCACCTTGCCCTTCGCAGGACCCATCGTCGAGAAGGGGGGAAATGCGGAAGGTCGAGGAAGAAGAGGGAGTTCGCCGGTGAGAGAAAGCTAGGAGGGCAAGAGCAGAAGGCCGGGCGCGCAGAATGAGAGCAGTAACCGCTGCTCGGACCGGCGCGCAGGCTTTATGCCACATCTGGGCAGTTACCAAGACGTGGTGGGACCCCCCACGATGCACGTTCTGCCGGAGAAACCGAGTCGCCGCAAACTCGCCACAGATCGACGCGTGTCTCGGGCCGGCCGGACACTTTGGACCCACGACGCTTCGTCGGAGCCTGGTGGGCTTCGCTGCGCCCGTCATGGGCCCGGGGGCTACTGTCGGCCCAATGGGATCCAGGGTGTGCAGGGCCCACTCTCCACAGCCCTCGCACGCAGCAGTATCGAAAGATGACTAAGGACCAAGCCGAACGCTTGTAGAGACTCTCGAGGGAAGAAGCCCTCGAGAGGGCTTGAAGGGGCAGCGAAGGCCTGAAGAGGTTTTCCCTCGCGACTGCCCCTCTACAAGGCTCTCTCCCCTGGAGACGAGTCAACACAAACCCCTCCACAAGGCCGCTCTGGCCCTGTAGAGGTGCTTCGGTAAGAAGCAACCGCCGCAGAGCGCACATGGCCTCTGCCGCGGCCGCAGAGTGACGCGCACGTCTGCGCGCTATGACGACGGCGCCGCAGTTGCCATTCTGGTGATTAAAGGAGTCAATAAAGCTGTGTCCCCCGCGCCGGACTACGAAGCTTTCCCCTTTGGTGATAAAGCGGATGGCCGGCGCTACGCTCCAACGACGACGTCACCGTGGGCGCACCCACGATCTCTGCGACACCCGCTGGCCGTCCTGCGTGGACGGTGGTCTTCCTGCCACCAGGGCAGGCTTTGCGACCATGGACCGAGTCCGTGCACAGCCCGGCTGCGGTGCACCCCGCTCCTCTGTTTCGTCGCCATGTGGGAACCCTTCCGCTGCGCAGGCCGCAGGGATGAGGCCCGGGGCGCCTATAAAAGGGGAGGGGGCACCTCCGTAGTGAGGGATCGGACCCCAGAGAGGATGAACCGAGCAATCAACGCTCCACCATAGCTTAGCCTAGCCTAGCATACTTGAGGAGGAAGAAGACCTTAGCTTCCCTCCTTGAGCTCCGCACTGCCGCAAGAGAGCCCTCGGCAAGCTTATTGTACTGTACCCTCTGCAGTGCAATACAGACAAGCAGGAGTAGCGGTGTTACCTCCTCCTGAGGGCCGTGAACCTGGGTACGGGCCGCTGTCCATCTCTACCGTGCTGTCCCTCCTCAGGCTCGACGAGCACCGTCGCCGTGCCGGTTGAGGGTTGTAGACCAACGTGTTCAGTCCCCTTCTCGAACTACTCTTCAGAGTGTGATCACCCCCTGTCTCTTGGGAGTCACTGTCCGATAGTTTCTAAGAATTGGATCGGGTCGCCAGCTCCGGGGTAGCGCTCTCGGAAGCCCGGCCTTGGCATGCCGCTTTGGGGACAAAAACCAGAGCTGGGTCCTAACACGAGGGGAGGGGGGCTGAGCGTCGTGCCGGCGAACGCCGTGGCCTTGGACTTGTGTCTAGCTATTTCTTCGCGTCCGAGCCTCCGCCGCGTGCTCCTAGAGGGGCGACGCGATGGACCTTGGGATCCGGCGGGGCAGGCGCGGGCACGCCGGGTGTTTCCACACGGAGCCGGGGTGAACTGCCGCTGCGGTGGCTCTGGTGGAGGGTCGGCGCACAAGCCCTTCTAGCGCTTGGTGGTGACTTCGCTGCGGCCCTCAGCAGCGGTGGGACGCCAGCGAGCTGCCTTCCTTTCCGCGGGCCGCGCAGGCGCCTTCTTTTCGGAGCGATGAGAGGTGGTAGCGAGGTCGTGCGGGCGCCTACGGGGCGGCGATGCCGGCTCGGGCTCGCTTGGCCAGTCAAGCGGGTCCTCGGCTATGTCGATGATGTACCTGGCGCGCCAAATGTCTGCATATAGCCTCCGAAGTAGCTATGAAAGAGTATCGAACACTGGGAGCCTTAGAGCGTTGCCTCTGTCCTCACGAGGCTCGACGAAGGAGATGGAAACACTGCAGAGATTGACATTTAGTTTACCCAGGTTCAGGCCACTGCGGAGGTGAATGCCCTACTCCTGCTTTGTTGTATTGCTTGGGCAAACACACAGAGCTACAATGGCAAACGCCTAGAGTTTCTAGGGTTTGAGCTTACAATGTCCGAACCCTTAGCCGGGCCAGCGGCTGCCCCCTTTTATAGGTAGCCGTGACTTGGTCTTCAAACTCCATGACGGGACGCTCCCGCAAGCTTCCAAGGGGAGCTCTATTCTTCTGCGGCTGCTTTGGCAAAGGCAGCCGACCATGTTAGATCCACGGCCCTGCACTGCTGCGCCGACGTTGTCTTCTTCCCTCTGCGACTTCAGTCCCTGCTCCTTTAACGCAGGTCCGGACGTCCTTGGTAAAGAGGGAATCGTGGCACCAACGGGACAGGACGGTGGTCGGCGCCGTCTTGCACTGAAACGGCAAATTTTGAGGGCACGGCCCTCTGCTGCTGGTTTGGTCTCCCCACTTTTACCACCGAAGGCATAAATCCGGGCGTGACCGCACAGTCGTGTCGGGCCTACAAATTCTGACGAGAGAGAGAGAGAGAGACCGTGTCACCTCCCGAGGGGGATCGGGAGCTGCATAACCCTTTCCGCGACCGGTGGGATCCGCTCTCCAAGCTCCAACAGGGAGCTTCGTGAGGCAGCCTCCTGAAGGACCTCGGGGAGCGAGCCCCTCAGGCGTAGAACGAGCGGCCCAGTATACCCTGGTTTCCAATGGGCCGACAAAGATGTTCAATGTTAATTCACAAAGTGTAACATGAAAGAAAAGTTCTATGGACCAAATGAATGCATAAATGAAAAGTAAAAGATATCCTAGGTTGGTCATAGAGTATTGTTATAGAAATCTGAATATAAAAGGTGGACACTTTGGAAAGATAGATAAATAAGTAGAGGAATAACATGCAAGAGTATTATCTAGCTTCCAAATGCTTCAACTTAAGCTAATGTTTGCCATGTAGTGCCCATTGGTGTGGAGTTCTCATTGCCCCTATCATAGCATCTTTAGTGATTAATAGTTGAAAGTGAAAGCAAATATGAGTTATGTGCTTGAGAAAGTATGGGTCAAAAAGCCTCATGCCCGTTGAAAACAAAAACCTCTCTGACTGGCTACTCAACTTGGGCCACAAAGCAAGTGAATGTTACAGTCATCGTGAATAAAAGTGGCATCATAGAGAGTTTCACCCCGGGTACCCTTTGCCCCAGGACATGGAAGTGGGCACATGTCCAAATGACAAAGCAAGTAAACAGTGGACATCTCTACATCTCTTTCTTTACTCATGCTTTTTTCTTGTAAATGTTTTTTCTGTTATGAGATGTGTCATGGATTCCTCCACTATGGTTATGTTGCAAATTTCCACCATGATCCACATGGCTTAGGTTAGCCGCCACAGGTGTCTCTCTAGACAATAATATCACTCACCCGAACCTACTAAGTTTCCATCTTTATTTCACGCAATGTTAGGCATCCATCACCAAAGGAACATGATATCAACTTTTATAAAAGAATAAAGTGCAGTGTTGAAAGCTTTCCACGTGTCAGCACGTATGAGCTAGCTCCTAACCAAACAACTTTGTCAAGCCCAAAACATCATAATCTTAATCACAATGGGTCATGTTTATTAAGTGCATGAAAAGTAATGTGTGCATCAAGTTCGTGAGAGCTTTTAAACCAACTTAACCCATGACAATCCTAATAACATAAGCATCTTAATTTGGAAGCATAGATAAAACAATATAACATGTTAAACATACTTGGAATAGCATATTAGCTAATAGGTAGATATGGTGGACTCACTGGAAAAACTTGGTTGAAGGTGTTGGAAAACAAGCTTTTTACCCTTTGGAGTTTTTGGGCTAGCAAGAGGGAGAAAGTTGACCATCTAAATGCATGCATAAGTGTCCATAGAGCTATCCATTTCATGTTAAACAAAGTAAAGCATCATTCAGCATATAAAACATGAATAAGAAATAACTCTAGACAAGACACATGCATATTAATATTCATTAACAAAGCACGTGAATCATGCAACTATATGTATCTTTTTAAATCAACTCAAACATCCTCTTCCCAATATTTTTATAGCATCCAATTTAATTCAACACAAACTTCCAGTAGCTCTCTCATAACATAAATAAAAAGTGGTGGTCTCAAACAAAAAACCAAACCGAAATAACAAAAAGAACAAAAACGCTCCAAGTTTATGCGATAAAGTGCAATGAACGAAAAACAGAAGTTAGACGTGTGCAAACCGAGAGTATGTCGGTTCAGTGGGGTTGTCTTCACATCCCAAAGCTTATGGTCTTCACCATCCTTGGATATCTATTGGTGCATCTCTTCTAATTCCTGTGAAAAAAACTTCAAAACACCGTTTCTCCCATTTCTTTTCTGTGGGGTGACATTAGTAGGCACAAAACAATAGAATTGCTTGCTGTACGAAATATTTAGACAAACATAAGAAACATGTCCAGAATAAACTCAATTGGATCAAAAAGATTCAAGTTAAAATCTTAAAGAATGCATAAAACAAAATAGGACAGAATCTGTCCAGAAAAACAGCAGCAGTAAAACGTATTTTTTTTACCCCACTTAAATATGTTGAAAAATCTGAAAAAATTAAGGCTTACAGAGGATGAAAAGTTGCAACTACAGTTCAAATTTCATCTCATTCGGAGTTACAGAATAGTAATTAAAAATCATACCGTGCACAGATTTGTGCTGGAATAAAATCTCCGAATGGAAAAAGCAACTTTCAAAACCCAAATGGGTAAAACTTGGCACTTTATTAAAAATTTCAGAACCTAAACTAAAAACAAAGTCTCTTGGTACAGCAAGAGGACTCAAAGAAAATCTCAAATAAAAACAACCGGGTTGCCTCCCGTTAAGCGCTTTCTTTATAGCCATATAGCTAGGCTTCTTACTTGATATTTATAGTGGACGAAACTCATGAGGGAGCTTGAACTTTGATGTGTTCCTCTTCCTTGGAAAGTGCTCTATGCACTTCTTGTGTGGGAACTGAAACTTCACGTTCCCCTCCTTTGAATCGATTATAGCACCTGTAGTACGAAGAAAAGGTCTTCCCAAAATGATAGGACTAGAGGTTTTATTCCCCATGTCCATTATTACAAAGTCAACAGGCACAAAAGTCATGTGTAACTCTACCATAACATCACTTACTTTTCCTAAAGCATATTTAATGGAATCATCAGCAAGTGAAAGTTCAATAGAGCATTTTTCTAGATTCTTTAATTCAAGTACTTCATATAGTTCCTTAGACATAACAGAGACACTAGATCCTAGATCTAATATGGCATGGTGTGTCTCTTTTCCAATTGTTACTAATACCTTGGGAACCCAAATTTCCCCAAGCTTAGGTGGTGTCATAGCTTCTTTGTTGTACCTAGCAATTTTCTCATTTAAAACATGGCTAGCAATAAAAGAACCAAAACCAGCTTGATTAATATTAATAGAAGGATCACTAGCAAATTTATGTAAGATAGAAATCAGTTCATGCAAGCTACAACTCTGTAAGTTAAGTAGTGGTTCCTTGACTTCACTAAGCATCTTAACATTTTCTCTCACAAGACGATCATCACTTTTAATTTCATTAGCTTCATTCAAACTATTAAGATAAGACATAAATGGCAACAAGTATGCAGGATATTGTAACAACTCGTTAAAAGTTTCTTCCAAAGTAGGTGGAACATTTTCAGCAATATTAATAGAACTCACTCCAACCACTGGTGGTGCTTGTGGTTTCCCTGCAGACATACTCAATAAAGTGGCTTGATTATCAGCTAGTTTTGAAAGGGCTTTATCTAGTCCTTCAGCTTGTAGTTGTAAACCTTTAATATCAGAACTAATGGAAGTGACAGCTTTATTCAATTCTTGTATCATGGTATTATGACTAGCAACTTGTTCCATAAGAATTTTATTAGCATCAAAATTATCATTACTTGAAGGCATAGGTTTCCACTTATTATCATTACTACCAGGATATGGAACAAAAGGACGGGTGTTTGGAACATATGGAGGTTTACTATAAGAATTATAATTGTTGTCACCAAACCCACTATTACCATATCTAACAAAGTTAACATCAACATTTTCAGGATTATTACTCACTACTTCTTGCAAAGGAACATTCTCAATATTTTGTTTATTAATAAAAGCAAGAATAGTATCCATTTTAGATGACAAGTCACTACTTTCTTCTATGGAGTTTACTTTCTTAGGGGGATTAGGTGCTCTTTCAGTGTTCCATTGACTATAGTTTTGCAAAATACTCTCTAAGATGTTCTTAGCTTCTACTATAGTTTTACTCATAAATGCCACTCCAGCAGCAGAATCAACGATATTTCTAGACATGTAATTTAGACCCTTGTAAAAAGAGTGTAATATGGTCCATTCATTAACCCCATGTAATGGACAAGTTTTAAGCATAAGTTTTATCCTATCCCAAGCCATAGCAACATGTTCATTTTCATTTTGCCTAAAAGAAAGGATATTGTTTCTATTTTGCAAAATTTTAACAGGTGGGTAATACTTCTTAATGAAAGCTTCTTTTAAATCATCCAAAGTATTAATACTATCAGTAGGTAGTGAATTCAACCACTCTTTAGCTTTCCCTCTAAGTGAAAAAGGAAATAACTTAAGTTTCAGAATATCACTTTCAACATTTTTAAATTTTTGCATGTCACATATTTCAACAAAATCATGAAGATGCATAGAGGCATCCTCCATAGCACTACCACCAAATTGTTCCTTAGTTATCAAGTTCAACAAACTAGGACTCACTTCATAACTCTCAGTTGTTATCTTAGGTGTAGCAATAGGCCTAGCAATAAATTGATCATTTGGAGTGTTTGTGTAGTCACACAACTTAGTTCTTTCTCCCATTGTAGCAAGTTTTTATGTATTTTTTAATTTTTAATGCAAAACTGAAAATAAAATGGTACTAAATAATGCAAACCGAAATGATAAGTGCAAAACAAAATGCAAAACTGAAAATAAAATACCAAACCGAAATATAAAAATGACAAAACAAAACAAAATATAATGCTTTGAAGGTAAAAAGATGGGTAAGATGATGCTCACAGAGGTGCAACCTCACCAAGCTTAGGTGTTTGCACACGTTGGTGATGTTGACTTTGTTTGTGAGGTATCCTTTCCACTTGTCCAGCAACTCCACCAGAAAATATCTTGCATAGTTGATGAAGACTTGTGGGACAACTCTTTACTTGCTCACTTCTCCGGCAACGGCGCCAGAAAATAGTCTTCATAACTCTGTATCAAGCTTCGGGCGCGTAGGTTACGAGGGGAGTGTGTTGCGTTGTTGTGCTTCTTCCTTCCCCGGAAACAGCGCCAGAAAATAGTCTTGATGGCCCTTGACGATGATCATGGTTCCAGAAGATGTACTAGCTCCAACACCTGCGTCAAAAGAATGTGGGTTAGGTTGAGACTTCAAGTGCAAAGTGTATAGTAAGGGAAAAGACTAATTTTCCCCACGAGGGTGACTCGATGGTCTAATATCGAACTCTCGGGGAAATGAACCAAAAGCTGTTGTCTCCTTATCCTTCTTTATGAAACGTACAAAACAAAGTAAATTGCTTTGTGCCCTCAACCTCACCAAGTGGTTGTCAAGCAGAAGGTGTAAGTAAAAGATATAGAAATAATAAATGCAAAACAGAAATAAATATGCAATGGTATAAATAAAAGTGCAAGGATGGTATAAATGATACTGGATGATGTTTTTGTGGTTTGTATGGTGTTTGCAAGATGTAAAAGTATTTTTGTATTTTCGGATTTTTAAATAACAGAAAATGTAATGTGCTAATAAAGTGTTGGAAAGGTGTTTCTTATGATTAAAAATGGACTGGGGTTCATGGTTTCACAAATGCACTCTCTCTTTTATATAGTGGTAGATAATGGAACATAGGAATTGACATATGACATTGCAACAAGACAAATTATTAATAATATGGGCATCACATCCTAACATAGAGATCTTTTGGTTCTTAATCTCTCTTATACTCCACCAAGATGCGAACTATATCATAACACCTCAGTAATTAAGATAAACAGAGTATAGCTTTAAGTTTAATGACATGAAGTTTAAATAAGAACATGCTAGATCTAGTCGTGGTGATAGTGGCAATGTCACCCACATATCCCCGGTAGCATGGAATTTCCTTTATCCCTAGTGAGGCAACAAAGTAAGGTAAAAACCCAAGTGGATCACGGTATTGCTGTCAACTTACCACAAAACCACCCCCCGTTACTCCAACTAATGCACTCGTTCCCCCTCACACGCTCTCATACACATGTTGGATCAAAACACATAGACAATAACGGGGTACATAATATGCATCTACTTTCATAACAAAGACATAACAATTGCAATCATCATAACATATATCAACTTAAGAGATCCACCACAAAGGTATTACATATATGACCATAATCATGTTCAGTAGCTGTCGTGTCTCGAAGCACGGACACCGGGGATGCGAGGCACCCCCTTTGTAGATTCAGTAGGGGCGCCAAAGAGGCTGGAAACGTCTCCCGGGTGACGATCGTCAGACAAGTTCCTCTCTTACTCTCCGATATCGACATGGTATGTAAACAAGGAAAGCACACAGCGATCTATCCAGGTTCCGGCCGCCCGAAGGCTAACAGCCCTACTCCTGCTTGTTTGGATAGATGGTTGAATCATGGTGTGGCTACAATGGTGTTTCCCGGCGAGGTACCCGGCAGGGTGATCCGACTAGAGGAAGGGGGAGGACAGATCCTTGCCCGGAGGAGATCACCTTCCTTCCCTTCCTCCTTCTAGCCTAACTTGGTGGTTGTCTTCTACCTTGCATCGTCGGTCTGTTCTTGGCTAGAGCTTGCTTACTCCTTAAGCTAGCTTGAGCCGGTCTTTTCCTCCCCATGCCCTTGGTCCTCCTTTTATAGGGAAAGGGGATACCACAGAGGTCATGCAAGGGGCATGAGGGGTTCTTGGCGGGAAGCAACCCCTCTCCGTGGTGGAGACGGCGACGTGGCCTCTTCTCCTCCAAGTATCTGTCTTCGGGTGGTTGAGATCTCTGGCGCCTTTGGGGAAAGCGGCTGGCGCGGGCTGACAGCGGGTCGGTGGTGTCCCCTGGCCGCGCCTTGCTTCCCAAGCCTTCTGGGGGCTTCCACCATCCTCTGGAAGGTGGTAGAAACCTTATCTTCTCGTTGTACAGTCTTGTACCCGAGAGGGAGCTCGGCCCCGCCGGGCACTCACGCTCTCGAGGTCTTCGGTTCCTTCCGGGTCGCAGGAGGCCAGGGGGACCTGCGCACCCGGGAGGTCTTGTATGGCGCGGGTGTGCCCGCCAGGCCTTCCGTCGAGTCTTGGCCTTGTTCATCCTTGTGCTGGGCCCACAGGCGGTGGACCCACTTAGGCAGCACTAGGGGAACCCCATGTTCCACTGCTGCGACAGTAGCCCCCGGGCATGGTCCCGGCGGCTTCGGTCTTCGGAGGCTGCCGGGGACATGACCAAAAAAGTCATAGTGGGTCCGGCGCCTGGTGTTCTTGGAGTTATTCCGCTCGGGGGAACAGCTGTGTTGGCCTTCTCGACTTCTGGTAACGGAGAAAACGAGGAGTCCATCATGGGCAGAGGAATCCGTGCTATAAAAGCGGGGGAAGACCCCTTCGATCCCGTCCATCTTCCTGGCCTCTCTGCCTTCCGGCCTACTAGAGCCATTGCAATAATGGCGCCAGCGAGAAGCGGGCGAGGACATGCGCGCGCCGTTCAAACTGCACCGAGAGAAGGACTGCCTGTCCGCGGCCGCAGTGGATGTCGAAGTCGAGGAAGAGGAGGCCGCGGCAGTCGAGGTGGCCGCGGAGGACGTGGCGGCCGCGGCAGAGCTTCCCCTTCTCCGAGGAGCTCGGTGGACACCGGCTTTGCTCAGTTCGAGTTCTTGGTGGATCTGGTTCACGAGCTTCGCGGTCACCTGCGCCTCCCGACCTCCTTCTCGATGGTCGCGGCGGAGGACAAGCCTCCCGGCTTCTGGCTGCAAGTCGAAGGCTGTCCCAATGGCCCCTCCTGGGCCTGGGCGGATTACGCCATCGACGGCTCCGTGCGCCTGAGCCATGGGTGGAAGTCATTTTCCCGCTCCTGGCGGTTAACCCGGCGGCAGAAGGTGACATTCCTGTACGACGGAGTGGCGACACTTTCCGTGAAGATCTTCGGTGCCGCTGGAGGACGCACCGAGTGCTGCATGGAGAGCTGCAGTAGCAGCGGAGGCGACGGTGGCTCCGGCTCCTCAAACGAGGATGAAGATAAGGAAAACTCGTCCAGCATCAAGGTGGAGAAGAGCTCGTCGTCCTGAGGAGGCAAGATGTCGAGAAGGGGATGCCGAAGATGTCCTTGACCTCCTTCTTGGCGGCCTCGTCGACATACTTCGGGAAGTAGCGCCTCCCGGGGTATGCTCACACTCCCGGCTTGTCGGGGGTAAATCCTTTTTCTGTAAAAAGTAGGGCTTCGTTGTAGATCTTGTCGTTTGTCGAAGAAGAACTTGTCTTCGTCCCTTGTATTTTGCACTCGTGCGATGTGTGAATGAGAACAGATTGTTTGCAAAACATGTCCCCATTACTGCGGCACTTGAATCGTCAAGCGGTAGGTGGCGGCCTAGAAGCCTATAAAAGACTCCCCAGCCCCAAGTCTTCATTCCGCACTTCTCCCCTTCCGTTCCACACGCCTCCATTCTTCCTTGCTGCAGGACGCGAGTTGCTGAAGATGTCCTGCGACGCGGAAGTGATGTCGGAGGGGGGAGCTTCGGAGATCTCCACGGCGGAGTCAGCGTTCCGGGGCGGAATCGGTCCTGCCGCCCGCCCTTGGCCGTCCCTTGTATTCCCGGCGCTTGGGGAAGTGGCGGGTCCTGCGGTCATGGACGCATCGGTGGCGGTGGCAGGTCGGAAGGATGAGATCCTCGAGGCCCTGTGGGGTGAGGCCGCACGCCACCCGCGATTGCTCCGGCTTCTTCAAGATCTCGACGACATCTTTGAGGTGAGGTTTCCGTCAAGCCTACCCAACCTTGATGAAGAAAGCTGAATCTTGTCCTTTCTTCTTCCTTGCCACAGGAAGAAGAAAACATCATGGAGAAGCTCCACGAGTGCGTTCACGCCCTTTGCTCCTGATACGTCCCGGGATACGCTAGGGAACGTCATGACCCTTGAAGCTCCTGAAGACTCTGCCCGGGAGTCCCTTTTATTTCCCAGGCGTCCCCGGAAGAGAAGAGTTATCCCGGCAGTCAATGAACAAACTTGTTTGCACAGCCAGGCGCCTGGGCTGGCCTTAGTAGCACAGGCTAGATATGGGCATAAGTTGCCTTTGAACGGAAGTTATCCACCTAGAGGGGGGGGGGGGAGGGGGGGGGGGGGGGTGAATAGGTGGTGACCAATTTTTAATACCTTTTCAGTTTTAGGCTTGCAAAAGTAAATTGACTATATGTGCTAGTAGGTGAAACAAGGTGCAAGACAAATGAAAAGAATGCAATAAGGAAAAACAAGTAACACAATAGAGGAGAGTGGAACGAGACAACCAAGGGAACAAGGAGACGCCGATTTTATCACGAGTTCCACCACATGGGTGTACGTCTCGTTGGAGGGGTGTGAGCAACCACAAAGGTCAGCTCAACGCCACAAAGGCCTCACCCTATTCTCCGATGAATTCGACCACCAAGGTCCGAATCCACCCTTCCACCAAGGACTCCTTTAAGGGCGGAGAAGGTCCCGTACAAATCCATGAGGCACACACCCACAACTGAATCGGGGGCTCTCACTAAGACCACAAGAGGTCAATTCCACAAAGGATCCACAAAGGAGTAAGTAACAACAAAGAAGAATCTAGCTATCCACAAAGGGAACCCTAGATTCGTGGCCCCTCAAGATTGGGAGGGGGAAAGTGAAATTCCTTCGGTGGCGATGTAGATCGGGGTCTTCTCCTTCGGATCTCCAACTATCAATGGATTTTGTTGGCTAGATAGTGAGATCCATGGAAAATGAGCTTCAGCAACAATGGGGCGTTTTGGATCTGAGAGAGCTAGTCAGCTGGAGGTAGGTGGAGGGGTATTTATACCCCTCCCCGAATTCTGACCGTTGTGCAGCCGCTAGCTCGGAAATTTCCGAGTTAAGTTCGGAAATTTCCGGACTGAAGACCGGAAATTTCCGGACTGGCCACCGGAAATTTCCGGGCTACGGAAATCTCCGCGAGGAGTTCCGACGGATCTTCAACTGAAGGCAGTACGAGTTCAGCTTCTGGCTTGGCGATGATCTTGATCTTGCAGCTCGGAAATTTCCGGACTCCCATCGGAAATTTCCGGGCACCTGAAATTTCCGCCTGAAATTCTGACTGCGAAGCTCTGAGAGGCAGTACCGCTTGACAATCTGGACTTAGTGAAAAATGTTCGGTGACTCGGAAATCTCCGGACAATGGCCGGAAATTTCCACGCACCGGAAATTTCCTGAAGGATTTCCGAACGAAAAGTTCTTGAGTCCAGTATTGGCTATACTTCTTGACTTAGCGAAGAACTTGAGTTGGCCGGAAATTTCCGAATTGGTACCGGAAATTTCCGGACCCCGGAGATCACCTCCTAGATTTCCGGTTGAAATCTGAAGGATGCAGTACTGATAATTCCAGACACTTAAAAACATAATGTGATCAAACACACTAGTACACCTGTTCTAAAACCTGCATAGATCATTACAAACATTAATCCCACCTTTTGTGTTGTCATTAGTCACCAAAAACGAGGAGTGCAAAGAATCCACTTTCAGCCTTGCTGAATGTAATGCTAGTATGTAATTTCAGAAATTTAATATGAATGCATTTCCTAGCTCAACTCCCAGGGTCATTTCCCAATCTTCCCTTGCACTATGTGCCTTCCAGTTTATGAGGAGTGAACCCAGGTGCAAGTATCCTTAACTGTCAGCAGCAGAAGTAATACCCCCAAGAACACTATACCCTTCGAGGCTTTACTCCACAGCCGCAGTTACTAAGCCAGAGGGAAACTGACCGTTCACTAGGAAGGACGCCTGATCCCCGCAAGGGCTCTCATACACTGTTAAGCATGCTCAGGTCGACAGTATATTGACTCCAAGCGAGATATCATGCCTAAGATCTATGCAAATGCAAAGACTTATCTGCTTCCCCAATCGCTTTCTGATTTAGCCCTCTCCCGTGTATTTAGTTCCAGTTCCGTCTCCATTTGACGATTACCTGTCCCGGGGAGGCGCTACACACAACAAACTTTCAGTAGGAAAAGAATGGAACCTCTCTTTGTGTCGAGATAAAGTTTATCCGAAGCAATCCGCAAGCAAAGTTGGTAGTGCATCTCTGTACTTAGGTGCTTTAAAGCACAACACTGCCCAATCACTTCTGACAGCACGGCTGACTGGGAAAGCAGCCCCCGCTGGCGGGTGCTCGAGCTCGTCCCTGTTAGCCACCGGCACATACCAGCCCCCTGCTTACGGGTTGCAGCGGAAAAACGATTTCTCGACAAAAATTGAGGCTCACGGAATTGAAAACTTATCTTTTATTCCTTAGCGACGATTCTTACACCCTTCCCACATAACACTAGCCTCCAGGGCGTGCATAGTCGACCATAACAAGTGTGATTCATGTTTGTAGTCAGGGGTAGAATTTCCGGAGGTTCTCGATGTTCCAGGCGTTCCCTTCCGGTCTACCGTTCTCATCTTCCAGGTAGACCGCTCCAGGTCTCAGGGTATGCGTCACCCGATAAGGACCTTCCCACTTGGATGACATTTTATTCATGCCTCCGAGGTTTTGCTTCTTCCGGAGTACCAGGTCGCCTGGCTCCAATGCTCTTGCTCGCACATGGCGGCTATGATATCGCCGGAGCGCTTGCTGGTAACGAGCAGATCTCAGGGATGCTCGACACCGCACTTCTTCCAGGAGATTGTGCCTCCTCATCATAGGCGAGTACCCGGGGGGATCCGTGCTTGAGTTCAGTTGGCAGGACTGCTTCTGCTCCATAGACGAGGAAGAAAGGTGTTTCTCCCGTGGCTCTGCTGGTTGTGGTCCTGAGTGACCATAGGACGCTTGGCAGGTGCTCGATCCAGTTGTTGCCCCGGTCTTCTAGCTTGTCAAATGCTTTGGTTTTCAGGCCCTTGAGTACTTCTGTATTGGCTCGCTCCACTTGTCCATTGCACCTTGGATAGGACACCGAGGCGAAACACACCTTGATGCCCATTTCTTCGCAGAAGTTGAGGAAACCTTGACTGGTGAACTGAGAGCCGTTGTCGGTGATGATCCTATTGGGTACTCCGTATCTGAACACGATCCCCTCAATGAACTGTATGGCGGCTTGGGCCATTTGCTTTGGTACTGGCATCACTTCTACCCACTTCGTGAACTTATCGATGGCGAGGAAGAGATACTCATCTCCTCCGACTGAGTTCGGAATTTTGCCCACGATGTCCAGCCCCCAGACCGCGAACGGCCAAGAGATTGGAATAGGCTGCAGAGCCTGCGCTGGCTAGTGAATACCCTTCGCATAATGCTGGCAAGCTTCACATGTCTTGACGACTTGCTCGACGTCGAGGAAAACTGTTGGCCAGTAGAACCCGTGGCGGAAAACCTTCCCCGCCAGTGACCTTGATGCGACATGACTGGAGCATGTGCCTTCGTGTATGTCCTTTAGCAGCGCCTTGCCTTGTTCTTGCGGAATGCAACGAAGCTTGACTCCATTGTCACGCCGCCTGTAGAGCTCCCCGTCGATCAGAACGTAGAGCTTGGCTTGGCGGGACACCCGCTCGGCATCGTGGTCGCTACCCGGACGGGTATGCTGGGTCATGTATTTGACGATGTCATGAGCCCAATGTGGATAGCTTCTCTCTACTTGGAGCACCATTTGATGGGAACGAAGCGAAGCTTCCCCCGTCGCAGATGCTACCAGGTCTTGATCTCCTAGGCCAGCTTCCTGATCTACCAGGGCAGATAGGTCGCCAGCCCCCAGCGTCGTGGTTGAACTTGGCTTGACTCGGTCGAAGGGTACCGATGGTTTCTTGAGCACCTCGATGTAGACCCCGGCAGGAACGGGCTCCCGCTGGGAAGCCAGTCGTGAGAGTTCGTCTGCGACCGAGTTGTCTCCTCGTGGGATGTACGTGGCCCTGAAGTTGTCGAAGCGCCGCTGTAGCTTCCATACCTCTTCAACGTACGGCGCCATTTGAGGGCACACGTACTTCTTGTTCACTTGTTTGATGACTAGCTGGGAGTCACCCTTGACGATGATTTTCCTGATGCCCAGGCTGATGGTCGCACGGAACCCCGCGAGCAACCCCTCGTACTCCATCGTGTTGTTGGAGACACCGCCGCGGAAGTGCATATGGACGACGTACTTCAGGCTGTCGCCTGTCGGAGACGTTAGGACAACTCCGGCACCTCCTTGATTCTTGGAATAAGAACCGTCGAAGTGCATGACCCAAGCGTTGGGGTCTTTTTTCCCGGGGAGGCAGGTTTCCTCTTCCGGTTCTTCGAACGCCGTCTCGGTCCATTCCGCGGTGAAGTCCGCTAGCGCCTGGCTCTTGATGTTGTCCGTGTGCTCAAATTTGAGGCCGAATCCTTGAAGTTCCATGGCCCACCATGAGATACGTCCTGTGGCGAGCGGGTTCTCCAAGGGGCTTCTCAGGTTGTACTTTGAGACCACAGTGATCGGGTAGCTCTCGAAGTAAGGCCTCAGCTTGCGGGAGGCGATACGGACCGCTAGCATCAGCTTCTACATCATGGGGTAGCGTTCACGTGCATCGCGCAAGACCGAACTGACCAAGTAGATCGGGTACTGCGCTTTGCGAGTGGCAGCTTCTTGGTTGAGTTCCGCCTCTTCTTCCACGGAGTCAACGTCCTGGGCTGGTGGCTGTTCAGCCCCAGTACCCCGGTACCGCCGTCGTCCGCCGCTTCTGCCGGGTGGCTGAGGTCCGGGGACCCGAGCAAACCCGGCGCCTTCTTCTTGGACTGTCGCTTGCTCTTAATCTTGCTTGGTTTCTTTGGAGGAGCATCGCGCTCTACCACCAGCACCACGCTCACCACCTGGTTGGTGGCGCCGATGTACAGCAGCAGAGGCTCCTTTGCCGCGGGAGCCACCAGGATTGGTGGCGACGCGAGGTAGTTCTTGAGAGACTAAAGAGCTTCATCAGCCTCGAGGGACCAGTCGACGGGGCCCTCCTTCTTGAGCAGCTTGAAGAACGGAAGAGCTCGTTCCCCAAGCCTCAAGATGAAGCGCCCGAGTGCCGTGAGGCACCCGTTGAGGCGCTGTACGTCCTTGATCCGCCGAGGTGCTTCCATGCGGTCGATCACCTTGATTTTGTCCGGGTTGGCCTCAATTCCCCGATGGGAAACCAAGAAACCCAACAACTTGCCTGATGGGACCCCGAAGACGCACTTCTCGGGGTTGAGCTTGAAGTTGACCCGGCGGAGGTTCTCGTAGGTCTTGTGAAGGTCCTGGACGAGCGTGTCCCGGTACCTAGTCTTGACCAAGATGTCGTCGATGTATGCTTCAACATTGAGGCCCAGCTGTGGCCCAAGGCATGCCTGCATCGCGCGCTGGAAGGTGGCGCCGGCGTTCCGGAGGCCAAAAGGCATCCGGGTGTAGCAGTAGCATCCTTTGGGAGTGATGAAGGCCGTCTTCTCTTGTTTTTCAATGGACATCAGGATCTGATGGTACCCGGAGAAGGCATCCAAGAAGCATAACAGCTCGCACCCCGCTGTGGATTCCACGATCTGATCGATACGCGGCAGGGGGAATGGGTCCTTCGGGCAGGCCTTGTTTAGGTCGGTGAAGTCGATGCAGAGGCGCCACTTGAGCGTCATAGGTTTTGGAACCACCACCCGGTTCGCCACCCAGAGAGGGTGGGGAACCGGGCGTATGACGCCGGCTTCCAGTAGCTTGTCGATCTCGGCGACGATGAACTCCAGCTTCTGTTTACTCTGGTTTCGGAGGACTTGCTTCGAAGGTCACGCGTCCGTGCTGACCGCCAGTTTGTGCTCTATCACCTCCCTTGGCACCCCGGGTATCTCTGACGCGTCCCAAGCGAAGACGTCAGAGTTTTCCCGAAGGAAGGCGACAAGCATGCTTTCCTTTTTGTCCGTAAGGTGCGCGCCGACGGTAATGGAGCGGACTCCATCCCTGGTCAGAGCCACCTTCTTGGTCATCTGCGGGTCGCCATGGAAAGGCGCCTTCTTGTCAGGAGTTGACGTCACGCCCCCCGGTATCAGCTCCTTCCCCTGGGAGTGCGTCGAAATCTTCCTCCATTGCTTCTTGATGGACGCCAGGCGTCGCCACCACTGTCTGGTTCAGCTTCTGAACGCAGAAGATGGCGTCATCCGTATCGGCCTTGATCTTGATCACGCCGTGTGGTGTCGGGATCTTCAGCGTGTTGTAGGCGAAGTGGGAGACGGCCATGAACTTGGCCAGCACGGGCTGGCCAAGTATGCCGTTGTACGGGAGCAGAGTGTCAACAATGTCAAAGACGATGTCCTCCGTGCGGAAGTTCTTGTGGTCACCGAAGGTGACGGGAAGAGTGATCTTCCCGAGGGGCCTAGTGACGCTTCCATTCACGCCTTGGAAGACGCTCGTGTCAGTGAGACGAGCGAATGGAACTTGCAGGGTAGTCAGCGCCTTGCCTGTCAGCAAGTTGAGGCTGGAGCCCCCGTCCACCAGCATCTTGGTGACCTTGAAGTTGTGGATGACCAGGGACACGATCATGGGCAGTGTTCCAACCCCGACAGTATTGGAAGGATGATCCTCTGGGTCAAAGGTGATGACCTGGTGGGACCAGTCCAAGAGTCTTGATGGTGCTGAAACCACCGCGTTGAGTTCCCGTATCAGCTTCTTGCCAGCGCTGTTGGATGGAGGCAGAGAGGAGCCTCCATGGATGCACCCGACGACCCCGGCAACCTCTTGGAACTGCCCACCGTTACCCGGAATGGCAGGGGCAGCTCCGTTATTGCCTTGGACAGCCGCCTGGTTTTGCTGCTCATGTTCGCCTTGTCCGCCGGGGCCTCCTCCTTGGCCTCCGCGTCCACCGCCGCGAAGGCAGCCACGGCCGCCTCCGCCTTGGCGACCCGTAGGGCACTCACAGGCTCTGTGTCCAACAAGCCCATAGTTGAAGCAGCCGCCTGGACCGACCCCGTCAGTCCGGCGCTGCTCTCGTAGAGCGAAGCCTCGGAGAGAGCGACAGTCCTTGAGCGGATGGTTGCCTTCGGGGTGTATGTGACACCACGGCTCTTCTTTTTCGCCTTCGGTTTCCGCGGGCTTGATCTTCTTCGCGAGCGGCTCGGTGACGAAGACGCGCTTGTCGGGTACAGTGTCCCGCTTCTTGTTCTTGGCCGCTGCAGCCTTGTCTTCAGGTTCGCTTTCCCTTACGCCTTCCTCCGCCCATGCGCAGCGATCCGCGAGCTCCCAGAGTTTGCGGGTGGTCTCCACGCGGTGGATGCTTAGCTTTTCTTGCATCCGGGGGTTGCGGACGTGGGCGCTGAAAGACTGGATCACCACCTCTTCCTTGATGCATGGGATGGTGTTCAACTTGTGAGTGAAGCGTTGGATGTATTTGCGGAGAGTCTCGCCCGGAAGCTGCTTGAAGTCGTACAAGTCTCGCGGGGTACCCGGAGGCTCGTATCCTCCTTGGAAAGCTCCCAGGAACTGATCCTTCAGCGCCCTCCAAGATCGGATGGAGCACTTGGGGAGGTTCAGGAGCCAGGTCTGAGCGTCCCCCTTGAGAGCCAAAGGGAACCAGATGGCCATCATGATCTCGTCGGCCCCGGCAACCATTGCAGCGAGGGAGTAGATCTGCAGGAAGTCTCGAGGGTTGGTGGTGCCGTCGAAGTGAAGGACGTCGATCTTGAACTTCTTGGGCCAATTGAAGCGATGGATCTCGGGAGCCAGGGCGTTACAGCCCTCGGCGAGGTCGTTATCGCGATCTTCCCGTCGATGGCGTTCTCGACGGCGTTCGATGCCCGTGCGCATGTCCTCGCGTTGCCGATTGTTGAGGTCGCGACGAAGATCATGCTCCTCCGAGGTAGAAGAACCAACGGAGATGGTCTTTTCTTGAATCTGCGGTGGCCGATCGGCCGCTGGTGGATCGACGCGAGGAGGTCCTGTCTCGGTGAAGAGGTCTCCACGGGGTCGAGCCCCCTGCTTGCGCGCTCCGCCGGTTGTGGCAGCAGGGTTGTCGACCGTAGTGGGCTGAGTCACCACAGGGACTGGCATGTCGTCGGCGAAGTGAAGAAGGTTCTCCAGGCGTTCCCTCCACGCCTGGTACACCTTGGGGTCGTTGGCGCTTGGTGGGAACTACATCAGCGCCCTGACGGCCACAAGGGCGTCGTGACGAGCTTGGGCGTCCGGAGACACGTTCGTGAAGGATCTGCTCTTGGACGAAGGAGCACATCTTGCGCCACGATCCTTGGCCGGCCCGTTGTCGATACTCCTTTCTCCCGAGAAGAGAGGTGGCGACCGGAATGAAGGGCAGGGGGTCACACCTTCCTTGGATCCTCCACCAAGCTCGCGGTTGAGCTCGTCCGTGTTGCCTGCGCCGCCTGCTCCTCAGGCGGCGGGGGCAGCACGTTCACGCGCTCTTCCTCCGTAGCGTGGCGCTCCATAGAAGCTCGAGTGCGCAGAGGCGAGGTGACCTTGGCAGTCGCAGCCTCGGACTTCTTCTTGGGCGGCATGCTTGATGAAGAACTTGACGAAGATCTCCGAGTCGATGAAGATGAGATCAGCGCTTGCACCCCCTACCTGGCGCGCCAGATGTCGTGTCTCGAAACACGGACACCGGGGATGCGAGGCACCCCCTTTGTAGATTCGGTAGGGGCGCGAAGGAGGCTGGAAACGTCTCCCGGGGGACGATCGTCGGACAAGTTCCTCTCTTGCTCTCCGATCTCGACGTGGTATGCAAACAAGGAAACCACACAGCGATCTATCCAGGTTCAGGCCGCCCGAAGGCTAACAGCCCTACTCCTACATGTCTGGATATATGGTTGAATCATGGTGTGGCTACAATGGTGTTTCCCGGCGAGGTACCCGGCAGGGTGATCCGACTAGAGGAAGGGGGAGGACAGATCCTTGCCCGGAGGAGATCACCTTCCTTCCCTTCCTCCTTCTAGCCTAACTTGGTGGTTGTCTTCTACCTTGGATCGCCGGTCTGTTCTTGGCTAGAGCTTGCTTACTCCAAAAGCTAGCTTGAGCCGGTCCTTTCCTCCCCATGCCCTTGGTCCTCCTTTTATAGGGAAAGGGGATACCACAGAGGTCATGCAAGGAGCGTGAGGGGTTCTTGGAGGGAAGCAACCCCTCTCCGTGGTGGAGACGGCGACGTGGCCTCTTCTCCTCCAAGTGTCCGTCTTCGGGTGGTTGAGATCTCTGGCGCCTTTGGGGAAAGCGGCTGGCGCGGGCTGACAGTGGGTAGGTGGTGTCCCCTGGCCGCGCCTTGCTTCCCAAGCCTTCTGGGGGCTTCCACCATCCTCTGGAAGGTGGTAGAAAACTTATCTTCTCGTCATACGGTCTTGTACCCGAGAGGGAGCTCGGCCCCGCCGGGGACTCGCGCTCTCTGGGTCTTCGGTTCGTTCCGGGTCGCAGGAGGCCTGGGGGTCCTGCGCACCCGGGAGGTCTTGTATGGCGCGGGTGCGCCCGCCAGGCCTTGCGTCAAGTCTTGGCCTTGTTCATCCTTGTGCTGGGCCCACAGGCGGTGGACCCACTTAGGCAGCGCTAGGGGAACCCCATGTTCCACTTCTCCGACAGCAGCTCATATGGCACTAATTACTGAAGCTCAAGAGAGAGGAGAGATACATAAGTTACTTCCACAAACCCATAGTCCAGGGGTGGACTACTCCCTCTTCATCAGCGAGACGGTGGAGAAGTCGTTGGAGAAGGTGGAGACCACCCCCGCAGCGCCCCGCCGGAGTTTTTCCCCTCCAATATGCAGCTCCAGGTCTCTGTTTCGTGGTTTCTGTGTTTCAGCGGTGCTCCTCTCCGAATGGGCTCGGGGGAGTATTTTTATAGTCATTTTTAGGTCAAGACGAAGCCACGGAGACGACTATCGATGATATCGGAGGCTCGACGGCCCAGAAGAGGTGCCCCACGCGGCCAAGGAATCTGGCTGCATGGGCCCCCCTCTTTTGCTTCTCGGCCTTCCACTTTTGCACTTCCTTTGCTCCTACGCTTTGTTCCTTCCAAAAAATGATGTTCGCGAATTTTCAGGTCATTTGGACGACGTTTGGGTCCCTGAAACATCAAAATATAGAAAAGGGGTTTCTGACAGCGCAGGGTTAATTCGAAATAAATAGGGAAAGTGTGAAATATTCCCAAAAACATTATAAAACATTGATAAAACCCTTATATGATGCAAATATGGATGAAATATGAGTGATACAATGCAAAGTTCATGTATGCATTTTACATGCATCATCATCTCACCCCCACTGGCCAGCATCTCTCCTCCCGACTAGTACCCCCTTGTTCCCGTCTTCACCGTCCTCCAGAGCCAATGGGCTTGCCCCATACCCACTCCCCTGCAGCCCACCACCGAGAAACCCTAAATCGGACCCCTAGCTATAACCCGCGCACGTGCTCTGTAACGCCCCAAATTTTGAAAGCAACAAAAACTTAAGTATAAAAGACCCAAAATTCTGAGGGAACAAAAACTTTTTGAAATGTCTGTTAATGGATGTGTTTATCTTGTATTGCTCTGGTTGTCATGACATGTTTTGTTCCTTGTGTTGTTAATTTCTAAATGACCACCTATTAAATCAACCAAGTTTTTTCATAACTCTTGTGACCATGTTATGACAAGTAAAATTAGTCCATATATCTTCTCCTATCTTATTTTCAACAAACTATATTTATTATGATTTTGAGCAACTACCCAAAGACCTTTTGTTGGAGAAAATAAAAGTATTTCCAAAATCTTTATGTTTGAAAAATTATAAAGGACCCCATAATAAGTCCTAATATATTGGGGGTTTAATGTGTTGCTAGTCTTAGCAACTTTTATTTCACAAACTCCTAATTTAATATCTCTTTGGAAACTATTACTAGGAAGTGGTTTAATCCTCTTCCTTCAAAATCTTGTCATTATTGTGTTGATCACCACCTCACAAATATATTGGTTTTATCTTAAAGTGTGGTGGTTTATCTAATTGTATGTGTGTTTGACCTATTTGATATGTGCTTAAATTGTTTGCCTTGAGTGTGTACTCCTATGAGTGTCATGTGGTTATGGTTGTATTAAGTGATTGTGTATTGTTTGAAATGGAGTAATATATGTTTGTTTGATGGTTTTGCATGCTTGTAACTTGTTTTCCTCTTATTAAGATGTTTGGTTAGAAATATTCTTAAACAAATAAATTATATAATGATGTGGTGGATTGTTTTGATGTCACCTAAGTCAATTGATTGTTTATACTTGAGATATATTTAGTCTCTGCTGTTTGTCTTAGCTATAGCTACTTGTATGGGTTACTGTTTGTCTATGTGGGCTATATGTTTGTGTTTCTTAGTTTCCACTAAGAAAGAACCAGTACCTTTGTGCTAGGTTCAGGCTTGAGTTAGTCTCTCTTGTGGTGATTGATTAAATGAGCAAATTGCATTCTTTTAAACTCCTAATCTAGGACTTGTGTGATTAGTAGTGCTAGCCTTTGTTGTTTAATTAATTACTCACTAATATTTGTCCTAGGGCTGGCAATATGTTTGCATGAGAGTGTGCTAGTGTGAATGTTAATGCTTTCTTGTGTGTTAATATAACTTTTGTTTGAAGTATCTCCTAGCCTACGATGATACTTTTATCTGGAGTATTTCCAAGTCAGTTATAACTTTCGTCTGAAGTATTTCCGCTATAAGAGGAGACTTGGTCCCTTAACCTTGGGGTACACCCTCATCGGAATATTAGCCAATTACTAGTTGTGTGTACTTTTTGGGCATTCCTGGTTGGAACACTGTCAGTGAAACTAGGGCCATCATGTTTGTAGAAATCAAGCGTGTCATGAGTGCTTGGTTGCCTTAGATAGTATCCAGTAGCTGTTCGTAGATTAAAATGCTTGTAGTATGTTTACTTCACTTCAGATTGTTGTCAACACGCATCTAGCGTATGATGATCTGCTTGCTGTTTGTATGTCCTTGTGGTATTGTCTTGTATATTGAGTGTTGTTCTTTTTCCTGTTTGCGACGTTAGATACGATCGGGAAGGAACTGGACGTGAGGAGTGAACCTGAGGAACATCGAGATCAAGACCAAGGACATATTGCTGAGCCAGGCAAGCCACCTCACCACTATAATGAATCCTATTATTTTCAAAGCATGTTTTGGTTTCAAAATAAAATAATGCATGTTTCACTTCTTTTGTGGCACCTTGCCACCCAAAAACTATTTTACAAATATTGTTTGGCCAAAGTTATCTACTAGATTATAATAGGTGTTATCACTTTAGGCACCTTGTTGTTGAAGGTGCTATAAAGAAAATCATATTTTATCTAGTAGTATCTCCTGATGTTCTCACCTCAAATTCTTAGGATGGGAGCCTGGTTTTGATAAAAAGATTTTCGGAAGAAAAACCCGAGTTGCTGGGAGCAACCGGCGAGCAAGTGTTTTATTAAAACCCGAGTTGCTGGGAGCAATCGGGGGTGTTTGCGAAAACCCGAGCTGTTGGGAGTAGTCGGAGGTTTGGAAGTTGTTTTTGAAAAACAAAGTACTGCCCTAGCAGCGGCCCGAACAATTAACCCGTGCAACCACATTACCTGACATGGGTAGGGCGTAGTCGGAAGCTTGTCTGTTTTAGTATTGGGACCCTCATACTCTATAAGGGCGAGGCCCTCGAAGCCGGGTTGTCGTCTGTACGAGGCAATACACTGCTGCGGACCAGCAGCCGGACGATTACGGCGGGTTTCCTGTCGTGGCGGTGTGGCATCCCGAGGAAAGACCAGGGGTCTAGTGGAGCACACGGTGCCGGGGAGAACAAACCTACCGGGAGGCCCCGATACTAGGGTGGACATAGTGGAAAGCTATGATCAGGTTATCCGGACCCCCGCATACAGTCGTATGACGGGCCGTGGAAGACACGGCGGAACGACCGTTTGGTGTGGGTAAAGTGCGCAACCTCTGCAGAGTGTAATCTATTCGAATAGCCGAGTCCTCGGTCATGGACGGTTGGAAAGGCCACTGATCTAGGCGTACGGGCAGATTTCTGTTTCAAAAAGGAAAGATGGTTTTCGGTGGAAACAAAGTGGCAGATGGAGGTACCTGGGAGGTACGAAATTTGGGAGAAGATGGTTGATCTCGGGGAGACAACCAGTCTGATCTCAAGACAAGAAAAAGGGGTATCCCCATTCTAGTGTTTTTGAATAGTTTTACAAAAGTGTTTTCAAAACTTGGAGATGGTACATGCTATTTCTACAAGAGAGACTCCTGTCTCTAAAAGTTTTTCTTCAACAAAGATACAGAGGTCTCGTAACCTCTACATCGGCAGCATCTTTGCGAAAACTAAACCCTATAGTTATAAATAGCGGCTATCCCAGTTTTCGAAAAATTCTTTTAATGCATTACCATGAAAAACTTAAGCCTTGAGGTGGTTTTGCAAGTACGTAAATGTACTCATATGGTTGTGTCCCTGGATATTCAAACGTCCAGATTACAACGAGGAGATGTACGATGAGGACGAGAAGGACGCCGACGACTACGCCAGCTGAGTGTCACTGGTCAACTGCTCTGTGGGAATGCGTCTGGTTGTGACGAGGGCCGACGCTAGCCGAAAGCTTCCGCTATATCGCAGTTAATTCCGTCCTGTGTGACGATGATTGCAGACTTGGTCATGTGACCACCTATTTATGTAAGTCTTGTATTATTCGTTTTGAATGATGTAACTTTGTACACCATGTTGGTTATGTGATCGCGATGCACTGATCATTGGGATCGTGATCTGTTTACATAACGTCGGCATCTCGGACTGGTAGTCTGAGGGGTCCTCACAGACTTGGTATCAGAGCCATCGTTGACCTTAGGAGACCTTAGTTAGCATGGTCTTTAGCTTAGGAAGGAAATATTTTGACTAAAACCCTATTTCTAAAAAATATATTTCTATCTAGGAAGCTCTAGTATGGCTTCCACTCCTCACCTATTCTAAAAAATATCTTGATCTTACCTCTCTAATTTCAAGTGTTTCAAAACGAGTTTTCCCTACTCTTTTGTCCCTATTCAAAACTTGTTTACGTTGACGACAGACCCCAAGTGAGACCTAAATAGCTAGTACCGAGAAGGTGAAGTTAAGTCTCAAGACTTCAACATACGAGATCAAGGTGGTCGTCAAGTGAAGAAACAAGCTACAAAGCAACCCTTGCTTGCTGAATCAGTCTCACTGTCAAGACTTCAACCCCAACAATGGTACTCCAGTTGCAACTTCGACAGTCTCAAGCTTTTCAGCAGAAGCCCCAAGCGAGGAAATGAAGACTCCAACAAGTAGGATTGACCAAGACCCATAGGACATCTAGGATATGACCCTGGTCGGATTACCCGACTATCATGATTGCTTAGTGCCCTTTTTGGTACTATAGGTGCCTTGTGTGCTTGTTGCTGGTGTGTTTTTTTTATGGTGTGCTCATTGTTTGTGTGTGCCTTGTTCGTGTCCATGCATGTTGCTGGTGTGTTTTTTTTCTGGTATGTTTCACAAGCACGCCTTGTCGGCACCACATATTAGACACATACTTCCCTTTGGTTTAAACATCTTTTTGCCTCTACACAAAAAAACCTTTCTTGCCTTTTTGCCATAGCTGCACCCGGATACATTTGTAGAGTTGTCTTGGAAATCCTTCCAAAATGTTCTCCCTCTAGCTTAAACTTAACCTATGAGAGCTATTAACTGCACCTGATACAGAAGAGCACCCGGAGAAAGCCCATTCCCGTGATGTGACGAGCCTTGCCTAGTTTAATTAACTTTTTGAAGTACAAGTATAACATCACTAACTTAACGTATCTAACTTTAGAGTAACGTCTAACACCAGTTTGCCCTGTTGCTAACTAACTAACCTACTCAAGACCTGCAAACCAAGGCAAGAAAAGAATCATCAAAGAAAGTCTCACTCAAAGGTGGCAACAAAGAGGACACAAAGTTCAGTATGAACCGCTACTTTTTGAAGATTTTGTGAAGCCCTCAAGTCGTGTCATACAAGGGTGATTGACGTCAGCAACAACGAAGACAACCAGCACTGAAGATTGTCTACTTGAAGATGTACCACGAAGCTAGTGCCATCAGTGCCTTCTATGCACCAACCTTATTAACTCATCTGACCCCGACTAGAGTATTATAGAAAGAAATACTTACCTTTTTAGCTAACTTAGATCTAACTGACCTCTGAAGACTTTAAGGAAGCGTCTTGAAGTTCAATAATCGAAGAAGTCTTCATCAACACTCTCCGTCGGCTAAACCGAAGATGGACACAAGAGGAGGCATGGTATCCAGCAAGACGCCAAGAACGACGGAAGGACCGAAGACCGCTCCAGTTGAAGATATTGACCCAAACTAGATCTGACGCTATTAGTGGTTTGTAACCCCCTTTGTCTTTATAGGAAGGAACCCGGAGAGAGTCAAGTCTACGGACCTGGCACCCCTGTGAGGCTTGAAAACGGTTGACGTGTGTTTATCTACTAACCCCTCAAGACGACAACATCATGACAAGTGGCTACATCAACCCCAAGCATCGAGAAGCTACGACCAAGAGGAAGATCGTCATGATACTCAAGACCAACTACACCTTGAAGCCGACAGCAACTTTTACCATTAACATCAACCCTTCACGGCCCCTTTTTAAGGGGGGAAGACACGCTAGATGTTATTAGGGTGTTTGGACAAAACTGTTCTTTGCGCTCCAGTCCTTGAGTATCTGAAGTCAACCCGACAAGAGGGCTTATCAACCTGGACCAACGCGACAACATCTTCAGCGCGGACCAAAGTCCTCCAGAAGAGATCAAACGCCTCATCGACACGGAAACCTCAGTCAAGAATAAACAACCTCGGATGATGAAGGAGCATCAGACCCCCTAACCTTGCACTCTCTTAGTACCCGCCTCGGAATCTCGGGACGAGATTCTTTTAAGGGTGGGAAGGTCTGTAACGCCCCAAATTTTGAAAGCAACAAAAACTTAAGTATAAAAGACCCAAAATTCTGAGGGAACAAAAACTTTTTGAAATGTCTGTTAATGGATGTGTTTATCTTGTATTGCTCTGGTGGTCATGACATGTTTTGTTCCTTGTGCTGTTAATTTCTAAATGACCACCTATTAAATCAACCAAGTTTTGTCATAACTCTTGTGACCATGTTATGACAAGTAAAATTAGTCCATATATCTTCTCCTATCTTATTTTCAACAAACTATATTTATTATGATTTTGAGCAACTACCCAAAGACCTTTTGTTGGAGAAAATAAAAGTATTTCCAAAATCTTTATGTTTGAAAAATTATAAAGGACCCCATAATAAGTCCTAATATATTGGGTGTTTAATGTGTTGCTAGTCTTAGCAACTTTTATTTCACAAACTCCTAATTTAATATCTCTTTGGAAACTATTACTAGGAAGTGGTTTAATCCTCTTCCTTCAAAATCTTGTCATTATTGTGTTGATCACCACCTCACAAATATATTGGTTTTATCTTAAAGTGTGGTGGTTTATCTAATTGTATGTGTGTTTGACCTATTTGATATGTGCTTAAATTGTTTGCCTTGAGTGTGTACTCCTATGAGTGTCATGTGGTTATGTTTGGATTAAGTGATTGTGTATTGTTTGAATTGGAGTAATATATGTTTGTTTGATGGTTTTGCATGCTTGTAACTTGTTTTCCTCTTATTAAGATGTTTGGTTAAAAATATTCTTAAACAAATAAATTATATAATGATGAAAAGCTATCTTAACCCCTATTAACTTTTAGCATTTCTAGGGTCTTACCCTTTGTGTTTCTTTTGTTCAATTTGGAAATGCAACTCACCTAACATGACCCTCATCATCTCTACCATCCATCCATAACCTTATTTAAAATATTCAAAAATGATTAATCACTAATTCTTGCTTGCTTTGAGTGCTACATTATAAGGTGACCTTATGATGGGTTTTAGTATAGCCATTTGCCATTTTTGGTATATGGTGCATTTTGGATCTTTTGACCTAAACCTTTTAACAAAGTGCTTAACCTATAGACCCACTTCCCAACCCAGCTTGTTTCATAATTTTCTATGCAAAGAGTTGACTAATCCATCCATGCAAAGTTGCCTAACCTAATCAGCCCGAAATTATTCAAAACCCTAAATCAACACACCCCTCTCACCAAACCCTTGTCTTGGTCATGCACTAACCCTCTCACACCTCTGGGAAACCCTTAGCCACGACCTTGTGCAACCCTAGCCCTGAATCTCTTTTGTCTTTTTCTCTGTGGCATTCGATCGAGCAGCTGGCGTGCAGGCTTCATCATCTCCATTACTTCACCCCCCCTCCAACTACTCCAGTCCATTTGCATGCTTCCAAAACGTGCAACAGAGCTAGCATCATTGCTCCACCGTCACCCTCGCCCAATCCCCAGCCCGAGCTCTCTTTCTCCCTCTGCCCATGCCCGTGACCGTGCAACTGGCCACCCCTCTCTTATTAGGCAGCCGAGACTCCCCCGACCCCTCTCTCCTTGCCATTCCACCTCCCACCAGCCTCCTCCACCGTTCTGTGCGCTCCCGAGCGAGCCCTCGCTCTAGCATGGCCAGGAACGGCCGTGAACCACCGCTCGGCCCCGAGCTCTTTCGAGCACGCTCGCCATCGACCCCGCCCCTCTCTCTCTCTTCTCTGCTCCATATTGTTCCCCTCGCCATGAGCTACCTCTTAGGCATCCTCTTCTCCTCGCAGGTCCACCGGAGCCGCCGTGTCGAACCAGTGCCCGCCGTGGATGTCGTCGGCCTCGCCACCGCTCCTGGGCGTGCCTTAGCCAACCGAGCCCATCCTCGGCGTTCCCTCGCCCTCCGCATCCACCCCTGGCCTCGCCACGGTCCTGCTCAAGACCGAGGTAAGCTAGGCGAGATCCCCTCCCCGGCTAGGGTTTCGTTTCCCGTCCCTGCGCGTCTGAAGGAAGAAGACGAACGGGATCCGTTGGATCCCAGATCGACGACACTCTTTTGAACCAGCCCGATCTATTCCTGGCCGCCGGATCGGAGATCGACGGCCACTTACCCTTCCACTAGCGCGCGCTGCGTCGCGGGCCGGCCCAGCTCGGGCGACGAAGCCCAACCTCGGATCTGGCCCTTTTCTTATTTTTCCTCTAGATCTATTTCCCTGTTTATTTTCCTGATAATTGGTAGTCTAGCTTTAACTCATTTTTGGTAGATCTATGCATGCAAATGGTTTGAGGTAAATTTTGTTGGATTGCTATGTGTTTTCTTAACCATGTGGCACTGGCCTCTTGCCAAAATATGTTTTTATGTGTGTGCTAGAGTAGATCTTGTAAAAAGTATTTGTTTAACCATTTACTTAATAACTTGAGTTTTCTAGATCCAAAACTTGCAAACTTTAGTTCTATGGAAAGCTACTGAGAATACCTACCTAGAAATATAAACCATGCATGGAGGAGGTTGGCGAAACTAAAGTTCTATTAAGTTTAAGTTTGACACCAGTGGCATTTTGGTGATTTTTAATTCTTAAATAAAAATACTTTTTGATGAAAATCCAATTTTCATGGCTTAATATGATTGTTAGGTATACTGTGGTATAGGGGTTTATTTTTAGGAGCTATATTTCTGGAGTAGTGGATTAATTACCAAAACAGAAGATTTAGGCACTAGAATAATATATTTAACTTTCTGTTTTTGATTAGGAATTCAACCAAGCTATTTTAAAACACCTTGTAATGTTACCCCACTGCTATGAATGGTGTGTAGCACTATAGCCTTTGTGTTTGACTAAAAGGTTTTACTTAAAAATGATTTGCATAATTTAACCTTCACAAAAATAATAACAATTCAAATATAACCTTGAGGCATCATGGAAGTGCCTTAGCATGGATAAATGTGTTATCAAACCAGTAACTCATTTATGAGAATGAGGTGAACAACATTTGTTTGTGTTTTGTTGCTGCTTGTAGGTTTTCTCTCTTCTTTGTTAGAGATATCTTGATGTTTAGTGGTGGTGTTATTTGTTGTTTGACTTTCTATGTGCTAGAATTAAGTCACCTTGCCTAAAGAATTACACATGTTCTAGAATCCGTTTGTATAAAAATGTGGTGGATTGTTTTGATGTCACTTAAGTCAATTGATTGTTTATACTTCAGATATATTTAGTCTCTGCTGTTTGTCTTAGCTATAGCTACTTGTAGGGGTTACTGTTTGTCTATGTGGGCTATATGTTTGTGTTTGTTAGTTTCTACTAAGAAAGAACCAGTACCTTTGTGCTAGGTTCAGGCTTGAGTTAGTCTCTCTTGTGGTGATTGATTAAATGAGCAAATTGCATTCTTTTAAACTCCTAATCTAGGACTTGTGTGATTAGTAGTGCTAGCCTTTGTTGTTTAATTAATTACTCACTAATATTTGTCCTAGGGCTGGCAATATGTTTGCATGAGAGTGTGCTAGTGTGAATGTTAATGCTTTCTTGTGTGTTAATATAACTTTTTTTTGAAGTATCTCCTAGCCTACGATGATACTTTTATCTGGAGTATTTCCAAGTCAGTTATAACTTTCGTCTGAAGTATTTCCGCTATAAGAGGAGACTTGGTCCCTTAACCTTGGGGTACACCCTCATCGGAATATTAGCCAATTACTAGTTGTGTGTACTTTTTGGGCATTCCTGGTTGGAACACTGTCAGTGAAACTAGGGCCATCATGTTTGTAGAAATCAAGCGTGTCATGAGTGCTTGGTTGCCTTAGATAGTATCCAGTAGCTGTTCGTAGATTAAAATGCTTGTAGTATGTTTACTTCACTTCAGATTGTTGTCAACACGCATCTAGCGTATGATGATCTGCTTGCTGTTTGTATGTCCTTGTGGTATTGTCTTGTATATTGAGTGTTGTTCTTTTTCCTGTTTGCGACGTTAGATACGATCGGGAAGGAACTGGACGTGAGGAGTGAACCTGAGGAACATCGAGATCAAGACCAAGGACATATTGCTGAGCCAGGCAAGCCACCTCACCACTATAATGAATCCTATTATTTTCAAAGCATGTTTTGGTTTCAAAATAAAATAATGCATGTTTCACTTCTTTTGTGGCACCTTGCCACCCAAAAACTATTTTACAAAATATTGTTTGGCCAAAGTTATCTACTAGATTATAATAGGTGTTATGAAAATAAGTATTCACTTTAGGCACCTTGTTGTTGAAGGTGCTATAAAGAAAATCATATTTTATCTAGTAGTATCTCCTGATGTTCTCACCTCAAATTCTTAGGATGGGAGCCTGGTTTTGATAAAAAGATTTTCGGAAGAAAAACCCGAGTTGCTAGGAGCAACCGGCCAGCAAGTATTTTATTAAAACCCGAGTTGCTGGGAGCAATCGGGGGTGTTTGCGAAAACCCGAGCTGCTGGGAGTAGTCGGAGGTTTGGAAGTTGTTTTTGAAAAACAAAGTACTGCCCTAGCAGCCGCCCGAACAATTAACCCGTCCAACCACATTACCTGACATGGGTAGGGCGTAGCCGGAATCTTGTCTGTTTTAGTATTGGGACCCTCATACTCTATAAGGGCGAGGCCCTCGAAGCCGGGTTGTCGTCTATACGAGGCAATACACTGCTGCGGACCAGCAGCCGGACGATTACGGCGGGTCTACTGTCGTGGCGGTGTGGCATCCCGAGGAAAGACCAGGGGTCTAGTGGAGCACACGGTGCCGGGGAGAACAAACCTACCGGGAGGCCCCGATACTAGGGTGGACATAGTGGAAAGCTATGATCAGGTTATCCGGACCCCCGCATACAGTCGTATGACGGGCCGTGGAAGACACGGCGGAACGACCGTTTGGTGTGGGTAAAGTGCGCAACCTCTGCAGAGTGTAATCTATTCGAATAGCCGAGTCCTCGGTCATGGACGGTTGGAAAGGCCACTGATCTAGGCGTACGGGCAGATTTCTGTTTCAAAAAGGAAAGATGGTTTTCGGTGGAAACAAAGTGGCTGATGGAGGTACCTGGGAGGTACGGAAATTGGGAGAAGATGGTTGATCTCGGGGAGACAACCAGTCTGATCTCAAGACAAGAAAAAGGGGTATCCCCATTCTAGTGTTTTTGAACAGTTTTAAAAAAATGTTTTCAAAACTTGGAGATGGTACATGCTATTTCTACAAGAGAGACTCCTGTCTCTAAAAGTTTTTCTTCAACAAAGATACAGAGGTGTCGTAACCTCTACATCGGCAGCATCTTTGCGAAAACTAAACCCTATAGTTATAAATAGCGGCTATCCCAGTTTTCGAAAAATTCTTTTAATGCATTACCATGAAAAACTTAAGCCCTGAGGTGGTTTTGCGAGTACGTAAATGTACTCATATGGCTGTGTCCCTGGATATTCAAACGTCCAGATTACAACGAGGAGATGTACGATGAGGACGAGAAGGACGCCGACGACTACGCCAGCTGAGTGTCACCGGTCAACTGCTCTGTGGGAATGCGTCTTGTTGTGACGAGGGCCGACGCTAGCCGAAAGCTTCCGCTATATCGCAGTTAATTCCGTCCTGTGTGACGATGATTGCAGACTTGGTCATGTGACCACCTATTTATGTAAGTCTTGTATTATTCGTTTTGAATGATGTAACTTTGTATACCATGTTGGTTATGTGATCGCGATGCACTAATCATTGGGATCGTGATCTGTTTACATAACGTGGGCATCTCGGACTGGTAGTCTGAGGGGTCCTCACATGCTCTCCCCTCTCTCTCATTTCCCCCTCCAACCACGCACACACACCCGCGCTGTCCACCCACCGAACCACGCCCAAGCTCTCTTTGCTGGCCGCACGAGAAGGTTTCTTCCTCAGTGGCTGTCGGCGAGAAAACGGCGAATGCCATCACCTCACTCCTCCTTTCTTTGCCATTGTTGGCCCTCCGTGACCCCCTCTTCTAGCTATAACCCCTCCACCCCTTCTTATTTGCGCTAGGTGTCCGAGGCCGTCGTCCTCGGCCGAAGCTCGGAGGCCATGCGGTAGCGGTGGACATGGAGCTTCCCCGCTGGAACCGCGCCTAGCCGACGCCTCCCCTTCGTCTTCTCCATCGTCTGTAACCTCCCCCGTGTCCCCACACAAGCCCGAGGTGAGCAGCGCACGATCCCCTCCGTTTCTAGGTTTCTTGTGCACCTGTGTCTGGTCGCGAGGAGGACGATGAACGTGCGCCGTCGGATTCCAGATCGGCGGCCTCCTTCGAATCCCTTTAGATCTGATCCGTGCCGTCCAGTTTTGATCCAGCGGCCGTGTACCCCTTCACTAGCGCACACTCACGGATGGGCCGGCCCAGCTCGGGCGGCTCGGATCCGCTCAGATCCGGCCCTTTTGTGTTTTTTTTTCAGAGAATCCTTTTTCCTGTTATTTCTTGTTTGTTATGCAGTGTAGGTTTAATTCATTTATGGTAGATCTGTGCATGCAAATTTCTTGAAGTAAATTTTGTAGGCTACATATGAGTTTTCTTAACCATGTGGCACTAGCCTTTCCCAAAAATATGTTTGTATGTGTGCTCTAGGGTTAATCTAGTAAAATGTATCATTTTCAGTATTTATTTAATACCTTGAGTTTTATAGATCCAAATCATGCAAACTTTAGTTCTCTATAAAGCTTAAGACCATACCTACCTCGATCTATAACCCTTACATGAAGTAGATTTGTATAAATAAAGTTCTATTATGTTTTGTATTTACACCAGTAGCTATTTGATGATTTTTAATTCATTACTAAAAATACTTTTTGGTGAAAACCCAATTTGCATGGCTTTATATGGTTGCTAGAAGTACTGTGGTCGAAGGGTTTATTTTTAGGAGCTGTATTCTTGGAGTAGTGAATTATTTCCCAAAACAGAACATTTATCACTACTAAAACTATTAAATTAACTCATTGTTTTTATTTAATTTCTGTGCCCTTGTGTGATTAACAAACCATAAGTCCAGAACCTTAGCATAACTTTTAACAACCTGGTTCAACCTCCTAAAAACATTATAGAGCAATCTACTTTTGAATTAGACATATTTAATCGTGGCCCCGAGATGTTGCTCATATTTTGTAAAATGCTTTGTGTATGTATGTTTGTTTGCTTTAGATAATATCCAGTAGCTGTGTGCATTTTGTAGTGCTTGCAATGAGATAGTTTTACTTCAGATTGCAATCAACACGCATCTTAGAATTGAAGGTAATTCTGTTTACTTTTCCGTTACGGTAGATCCGCGAGGAGAGGAGCAGGACGTGGGAGGTGATCCAGGGTACGAGGAATAACAAGACCAGGGAGTCTATGCCGAACCAGGCAAGCCACCTCACCACCCTAATTGAAATCCTATTATTTTTACAAAGCATGTTTTGTTTTCAAAATAAAATAATGCATGTTTTGTTTCTTCTGTGGCATTCTACCACCCAAAAACTATTTTACAAAATATTGTTTGGCCAAAGATATCTACTAGTATATATTAGGTTTTATAAAGATAAGCTTTACTTGAGAAGCCTTCTACTGAAGGCACTATCAAGAAAAATTATATTTTCTAGTAGTATATTCTTATACTCTTATCTCAAAACTATAGGATGGGAGCCTGGTTTTGGTAAAATGTTTTCTGGAGGAAAAACCCGAGTTGCTAGGAGCATTCGGCGAGAAAGTGTTTTATAAAACCCGAGTTGCTGGGAGCAATCGGAGATGTTTATGAAAACCCGAGCTGTTGGGAACAGTCGGAGGTGGAGATGTTTTTGAAAAACAAAGTACAGCCCTAGCGGCCGCCCGAACAATTAACCCGTGCGACCACGTTACATGACATGGGTAGGGCTTAGCCGGAAACTTGTTCATCTTAGTATGGAGCGCCTCAAAATGCTTAGGAGAGTGGGACTCTCTGAACCAAGTTATCTAAATGCGGGAACTAGACGTAATCTAGATTCACTGATGGTTGCAAACTGTGGGCCTCCTGCCATGGCGCAGTGTTTCTTGGACAGACCGGATCGATACGATGGCCACCTCCACTGGGTGCCGGGGAGATTCAGTCCCACTGAAGAAGAGGCTCTGTACTAGTGTAGACATAGTGAAAAGCTTTGATCTGGTTATCCAATTTTATCTCTAAATGTTCTCTTTAACAAAGATATAGAGATGTCGTATTCTCTGTGTCTAAAGGCATCGTTTGCGAAAACTAAACCCTATAGTCTTATATAGCAGCCATTCCAGTTTTCAAAAATGTTTTATTGCATTACCATGAAAACTTAAGCCTTGAGGTGGTTTTGCGAGTACGTAATTGTACTCATATGGCTGTGTCCTTGGATATTCAAACGTCTAGATTACTACGAGGAGGCCTACGCCGAGGAGGAGGAGTACGTCGACGACTACGCCACTTAGTTTTCTCCGGTCAACTGCACATGTGGGATCGCGTCTGGTGGTGACGAGGGCCGACGCTAGCCACGAGCTTCCGTTGTATCGTAGTTAATTCCATCCTGCGTGACGATGTTTTGTAGATTTGGTCATATGACCATTATGTGTTGAAAACTTTTATTCATACGACTTGAATGATTTAGCTCTTTGATACCATGTAGGTTATGTGATTGTGATGCATTGATCATTGGGATCGTAATCTTTTACATAACGTGGACATCTCGGACTTTGGTTCGAGGGGTCCTTACATGCGACCTGCCAAAGTCAGCCACCTACACCTTCAGAAGTGTCTTCATCTCCTACCTTGGTTTCATACTGAGGAAAAACTTGCTGCTACACTCATCATACCTTCCTCTTGGGGTCTCCCAACAAACGTGTGTCAAGCACTCAGCAAGACTCTTTCTGGTGCCGTTGCCTGGGAAGGAAGAAGCAACACCGCATCACATTCCCTCGTCAACTACACGCCATCAAGACATTTTTCTGGCGCCGTTGCTAGGGAGGTCAAGCCTTCTGCAAGTGGAGTCTCTCACTTTCAATCTCTTTACTTTGTTATTGTCTTGCTTAGTTTATTTTTATTTTGTTTTGCTTGTTTCTTTTTATCAAAAACACACAAAAAATAGTTACTTGCATCTAGTTTATTTTCAGTTTATTATCATGTCTAGTCCTATTCCTGTTACTATGTCACCTGAGGAATTGATGTTCACTTTTAAACAAGGGAGTGAGGAGAGTTTTAAAGAAGCTTGGTCTAGAATTTTTTATTCTTATGGTAAAACTGAGCCTAAAATGACTTTAAGCCTGCTTCTTAGTAGCTTTTACTTTGGACTTGTTCTTTGTTATAGATATGCTTTAGATGCGGTAGTAGGGGGAGATTTCCTTCACTGTGATGGGAATCAAGCTTTTAATGCCATAAAAAGATGATTGCATCTTCTAGCTCAACTACTAAATGGGATTCGGCCCTTGCGAGCAATCATGCTAGATTAAACACTCTTGAGACAAATATATCTTGTTCAAAAGAAGGCTATAATGAGATTCGTGAATATTATGATTATGTTCCAGTAAATTTTGAACCTTCAATGTGGATCCCTATAATAAAGGTTGCTATTTGTGGTGAAACTTTTCATGCTCGTTGTGATATTATGTCTGAATTTTGTCTTATGCCTAAAGATATTTATGAATCTTTGAAACTTAGGGGACTTTCTGAATGTGGAGAAGGAATAACTCTTACTAATGTTGCCATTATACTATCCATGGGAGTAGTTGAAGGAGTGTATACAACATTCTTAGGGAGAATGGTATCCACTGATTATCTTGTTATTGAATGTGTAGGAACGGGACAAATTACACTGGGAAGATCTCTGCTAAAACTCTTGGGAGCAACAATAGATGTGGGAAAAGGCACTCTGAATTTCATCTCCTCACTAGGATGCGGTCATGTATTCCCTAAAAACAAGAGTAAGAATAAGAGTAAGAAAAATAGACGTAAGGCTCCTGGTAATAATTTTGATGCTTCTTCCCTTGGAAACACTTGATTTTCACTTTCTCTGCCTAGCTGAAACGCGTTAAAGAAAAGCGCTTATGGGAGACAACCCATTATTTTATTTCTATAATTTTTCTTTTATTTGAGTCAAGGAGTTTGCTTACTTCTGTAAAAACTCATTTGTATCTTTATTTTATTTCATTTTTATGCCAAGTAAAGTCTCTAGTAGTAAGTTGATGCTAGATTTGGATTTCAACACAGGAACAGATTTTTGTTGTCCACCGTTTAATTCATAATAAATTCCATAAAAATCGAAATGTCCTGAAAGTTTTTGTGTGATCCTCAGATATGTACGCAACTTTCATTAATTTTGAGTTTTCCAATCTGAGCAACTTAAGTGCCTCGAAAAAATTCGTCTTTACGGACTGTTCTGTTTTGACAGATTCTTCCTTTTATTTTGCATTCTCTCTTTTACTATGTTTGAGTGCATTTCTTTGGTCCACAAAACATCAGTGGTTGTAGCTAATGTCCAGAAGCATTGGTGATGATTGTGTCCTTACAGAACATGTGAATTTTTTATTATGCACTAACCCTCTAATAAGGATTACTCTGAGTTTGGTGTGAAGGAACTTTTCAAAGATCAAGAGAGAAGAATGATATAATATGATCAGGAAGAGTGAAAAGCCTAAGATTGGGGATGCCCCCGTGGGTCACTGATACGTCTCCAACGTATGCATAATTTCTGTTGTTCCATGCTTATATTATACCAATTACTACATGTTTTATATACACTTTATATCATTCCTATGCATTTTCTGGGACTAACCTATTAACAAGATGCCACAGTGCCAGTTCCTGTGTTCTGCTGTTTTTTATTCCAGAAAAGTTGTTCTGGAAATATTCTCGGAATTGGACCAAACAAAAAGCGAAGTCCCTATTTTTCTTTCACATACACAGAGTCCGAAGGACACACGAAGAGGGGCCACGAGGCAGCCACACCTGGTGGTGGCGCGGGTCCCCCCTTGGTCGCGCCGCCACGTGGTGTGGGCCCCTCGGGCGCCCACCGATGTTGCCCTTTCGCCTATAAATTCACCTCCTTGGGAAAACCCTAAAGACCCTATCAATATTCCATGAAACATCCCGTAGCCGCCGCCGTCGTCAACCCTAGTTCGGGAGGCTTTATAAGCTCTTCCGGGCACCCTGCCGGAGAGGGGAATCATCACTGGAGGGCTCTACATCACCATGCATGCCTCCGGAGTGATGCGTGAGTAGTTCATCCTTGGACAATGGGTCCATAGCAGTAGCTAGTTGGTTGTCTTCTCCTCTTGTGCCATCATGTTTAGATCTTGTGAGCTGCCTAACATGATCAATATCATATTATTGCAATGCTACATGTTGTGTTTGCTGGGATCCGGTGAATATTGAATACTATGTCAAGTTGCTTATTTAAATATCATGTGTATGTTATTTATGATCTTGCATGCTCTCTGTTACTAGTAGATGCTCTGGCCAAGTTGATACATGTAACTCCAAGAGGGAGTATTTATACTAGATAGTGGGTTCAGTCTCCATTTAATCTGGGGGAGTGACAGCAAACTCTAAGATTGTGCATGTGTTGTTGCCACTAGGGATAAAACAGTGATGCTTGTTCTAAGGATAATTGTTGCTTACATTACGCACTTTACTTAATGCAATAATATGTTGCTTGCAACTCAATACTAAAAGGGGTGTGGACGATAACCGGAAGGTGGATTATTAGTCATAGATGTGGTTGGAACGGTCTTTGAATCATGTTGTAATGCCCAAGTAAATCTCATAGTAGACACCATGACTAGTATATGCATTGTTATGCACTTCTTTATTTTGTCAATTGCCCGACTGTAATTTGTTTACCCACATGTGTCATTTATTATGGAGACACACCACTAGTGAACTGTGGACCCCGGTCCATTCTTTTACACTGATAATACAACCTACTGCAAGCACTGTTCTTTTTCATTCTCTGCAAACAAACATTATTTTCCACACTATATGCCTAATCCTTTGTTTTCAGCAAGCCGGTGAGATTGACAACCTCACTGTCAAGTTGGAGCAAAGTATTTTGGTTGTGTTGTGTGCAGGTTCCACGTTGGTGATCGAGTAACGGCGCCACCAACAACCTTTAGAAATGTCTTCATCTCCTACTGGTTTGATAAACCTTGGTTTCATACTGAGGGAAAACTTGTTGCTGCACTCATCATACCTTTCTCTTGGGGTTTCCCAACTTCGCACCCGTGTGGAGCATCAAAAGATTTTCTGGTGCCACATCCAACTCCCTCGTCAACTCCCAAGCATCAAGGTTTTCCTAACGCCGTTGCCGGGGAGATCAAGCCTTCTGCAAGGGGAGTCTCTCACTTCCAATCTCTTTACTTTGTTATTGTCTTGCTTAGTTTATTTTTATTTTATATTGTTTGCTTCTTTATATCAAAAACACAAAAAATTAGTTACTTGCATTTATTTTTGTATTTCGGTTTTACCTTATTTTGTCTAAAATGATTACTCCTGAGAACACCAAGTTGTGTGACTTTACTAGAACAAATAATAATGATTTCATATGCACTCCTATTGCTCCACCTGCCACTAAAGCAGACTTTTATGAAATTAAACTTGCTTTGTTAAATCTTGTTACGAAAGAGCAATTTTCTGGTGTTAGTACTGATGATGCTGCTGCCCATTTTAATAATTTTGTAGAACTATGTGAGATGCAAAAGTATAAGGATATAGATGGAGATATTATTAAACTGAAATTATTTCCTTTCTCTTTGAGAGGAAGAGCTAAAGAATGGTCGCTATCATTGCCTCGAAATAGTATTGATTCATGGACTAAATGCAAAGATGCTTTCATTGGAAAATATTATCCTCCTGCTAAGATTCTATCTTTGAGAAGTAGCATTATTTTTTAGAAAAGGGGCAGTTCCGGCCTCTGCATCGATTGATGCATGCGGCCTTTATTTTTATTGAAATAAAAGAGTGTCTCACAAAGTGCCTCACAACACGGATTACATCACTCATCACCCAAAGGTGCGAAAAGGAAATAACCAACTAAAAAGTAAAAAGGACATCATGTAGTGACTCATCATCAACATGTTATCCTCAAATCAGAACGCCAGCTGAACTGGAAATATAGATCCGATGCGACCAATTCCAGGCGGCTGCACCCAAAATCCATTGCGTCCTGCTTCTCCATTGGCTGCAGGTAAGACCACGTACGGATCCAATGAGTAGCCATGGGGATAACCTACATAAAAGATGTTTTCTTTGCTCTGTTAAAAATATAATCATTTCGTATATTCCAAATGCCCCAAAGCAAGGCACACACACCAACTCGGATATGAACCTTCTCTACTTTAGAAACCCCATTCAACCAATTACCAAACAAGCTTGTTATGTTTGTTGGTGGTAAAATGTTAAAAGCCATATGAACAATACGCCAAACCATTTTTGCAAGAGGACACAAGATAAATAATTGTTGTATTGTTTCCTCTTGGTCACAGAAACAACATTTTTTACATCCTTCCCATTTCCTTTTAGCTAGGTTGTCCTTTGTAAGGATCTCTTTACGATAAAGGAACCACATAAAAATCTTAATCTTTAGAGGCAGAGAAGTAGCATTATGAACTTTAAACAATTTGATAATGAACACGTTGCCCAAGCATGGGAAAGAATGAAATCATTGGTAAAGAATTGTCCTGCCCATGGACTGACTGCTTGGATGATCATCAAAACCTTTTATGCAGGACTGAACTTTTCTTCAAGGAACCTTAATGATTCAGCTGCTAGAGTTACCTTTATGTACATCACTTTGGGTGGTGCAACAAAGCTTGTTGATGATATGATGATTAATTATTCTGAATGGCACACCGAGAGGGCTCCCCGAGGAAAGAATGTAAATTCTGTTGAAGAAACTTCATCCTTGAGTGATAAGATTGATGTTATTATGTCTATGCTTGTGAATGGTAAATCTCATGTTGATCCAAATAATATTCCCTTAGCTTCATTGGTTGCCCAAGAGGAGCATGTTGATGTAAACTTCATTAAAAACAATAACTTCAACAACAATGCTTATAGGAATAATTTTGGTAATAACAATTATAAGCCTTATCCTTCTAATAGTGTCAATGGTTATGTTAATCCTTATGGTAATTCCTACAGCTATAATAGAATTGTACCCTCTGATCTTGAAAACATGCTTAAGGATTTTATTAGTACACAAACTGCTTTTAATAAATCTGTTGAGGAAAAGCTTGGTGAAATTGATGTTCTTGCTTCTAAAGTTGATAGCCTTGCTCTTGATGTTGATCTTTTGAAATTAAAAGTTATGCCAAATGATGTTAAAGAGAACAAGACTTTTGATACTGCCAATGCTATTCAAGTTAAAATTGATAACAATATTAGGATGATGGCTGAATTGTATGCTAGGTGGGAAAGAGAAGATGAAACGGATGAAGAGAACAATATAGCTAGAGTTTGCACTATTACCACCACTAGTAATGATGAAGTTTTAAATGCTAGTAAACCTCCTACTATTAATGTTAATATAATTGGTGTTGGCAATGTTTCCACTACCTCTTCAAAACGTTTAAAATTGCATAAAACCACTGGAACTATTCCTGGTAAAAGTGCTGAAAATTTTCGAAATATGGGAGACAATGGTTCCACTACCATTGATCATAATAACTTTGATTTTTATGATTGTAATGTTTCTGAAGTTATTATGTTCTTTCAAAAGCTAGCTAGAAGTCCTAATGCTAATGCTATAAATATGGCTTTTACAAAACATATTACAAATGCTCTCATTCAAGTTAGGGACGGAAAATTGAAACATGAAGCTTCTATCCCTAGGAAGTTAGAAGATGGTTGGGAGCCCATCATTAAGATGAAAGTGAATGATTTTGACTGTAATGCTTTATGTGATCTTGGTGCTAGTATTTCTGTTATGCCTAAGAAACTCTATGATATGCTTGATTTGCCACCTTTGGAACACTGTTATTTGGTTGTTTATCTTGCTGATAATGCTATGAAGAAACCTTTGGGGATAGTTGATGATGTTCTCGTTACGGTTAACAATAACCTTGTCCCCGTTGATTTTATTGTTTTGAATATTGAATGCAATGCATCTTGTCCTATTGTTTTGGGAACACCTTTTCTTAGAACTGTTGGTGCCATTATTGATATAAAAGAAGGAAACATTAGGTACCAATGCCCACTTAAGAAAGGTATGGAACATTTTCCTAGAAAGAGAATGAAGATACCTTTTGATTCTATTATTAGAACAAATTATTCTGTTGATGCTTCTTCGCTTGGAAACACTTGATCTTCACTTTCTGTGCCTAGCTAAAAGGCGTTAAAGAAAAGCGCTTATGGGAGACAACCCATTATTTTATTTCTGTCATTTTTCTTTTATTAGAGTCAAGGAGCTTGCTTACTTCTGTAAAAACTCCTTTGTATCTTTATTTTATTGCATTGTTGTGCCAAGTAAAGTCTATAGTAGAAAGTTGATGTTAGATTTGGATTTCTGCACAGGAACAGATTTTTGTTGTTTGCCGTTTAATTCATAATAAATTTCAGAGAAATAGAAACGTCCTGAAATTTTTTGTGTGTGATCCTCAGATACGTACGCAACTTTCATTAGTTTTAAGTTTTCCGATCTGAGGAACTTAAGTGCCTCGAAAAAATTCGTCTTTACGGACTGTTCTGTTTTTGACAGATTCTGCATTTTATTTTGCATTCTCTCTTTTACTATGTTTGAGTGGATTTCTTTGCTCCACAAAACATCAGTGGCTGTAGATAATGTCCAGAAGTATTGGTGATGATTGTGTCCTTGCAGAACATGTGAATTTTTTATTATGCACTAACCCTCTAATAAGGATTACTCTGAGTTTTGTGTGAAGGAAGTTTTCAAGGATCAAGAGAGAAGAATGATATAATATGATCAGGAAGAGTGAAAATCCTAAGATTGGGGATGCCCCCGTGGGTCACCCAAGCATATTTCAAGAAGACTCAAGGGTCTAAGCTTGAGGATGCCCAAAGCATCCCCTTCTTCATCAACAACTTACCAGGTCATCTCTAGTGAAACTATATTTTAATTCTCTCACATCTTATGTACTTTACTTGGAGCGTTTGTGTGCTTTTATTTTTGCTTTGTTATTTTCATTTTCTGAATAAATTGGATCCTATCATTCTTGTGGGGGGGAGAGACCTGCTCCGCTTTTTCATATGAATACTCGTATTCTTCACTTATATATGTTGAGTATTCTTGTATAGCTACTGCAATGCTTTTAGCTCCTGTTTTTCATGCATCTCTTGTTTAGAGATGTTAGTTCTTGTACAGAAATACTCTCTTGTTTCATTGTTAAATATTTGGAGAGTTTGTGTTGAAATAAGTTGATTGGTGTTAGGTTGGAAACAGAAAATGCTACATGTGATAGATGATATATTAAAAAGGACATGCATATTCTTGTAGATCATTGTCTTGGATAATTTGGTACATGGCAATTGTTTTGAGCTCTCAAGTAGATCATGTTGAAGTTCTTGCATCATGTAGTTAAAAACCCATTAGTGAAGAACTACCGTAGAGCTTGTTGAAACTTGGTCTGCATGTTTGGTATCTCTAAGGTCTAGATATTTTCTGATAAAAGTGTTTGAGTAACAAGGACGACAGTGTAGAGTCTTATAATGCTTCCAATATGTTTTCATTTAAGTCTTGATGTACCATTTAATATCTTGTGTTTGCTTCAAACAACCTTGCTAGCCTAAAACTCTGTACTGAGAGGGAATGCTTCTCATGCATCCAAACCTTGAGCCAAAACCCATGCCATTTGTGTCCACCATACCTACCAACTATGTGGTATGTCCTGCCATTCCAAGTAAATACTTCGTGTGCTACCTTTATTCAAAATCTATTATCACTTATTTGTGTTAATGTTTTATAGCTCATGAGGAAGTATGTGGAGTTTTCGATATCAACCTTGTCATTTGCTTCTGACACACATTCACCAATGGACTAGTGGCATATACATATGCTTATCCAATAACTTTGCAAAAAGAGCTGACGAATGGGGTGCCCAGTCCCAATTAATTACAACTTTAACTGCTTAATTATCTTCAGATTTTTGCCCTGATCCAATCAGCTAAGCAATATTACCAATGAATAATTGCATGTGTAAACAAAAGAGAACAAGAGGGATGATAACGTCCTTCAATGGGAGCCGCTCTTGAAAGTCTGGTTGACAAGGGAGGTAGAGTGTCCATTACCATTCGTTGACAACAACAAACACCTCTCAAGAACTTATTTTATGCTCTCTATATGATTTCAAAAACATAAAAAACTTAAAAAGCTCTAGCACATGATTTAATCCCTGCTTCCCTCTGCGAATGGCCTTTCTTTTACTTTTATGTTGAGTCAGTTTACCTACTTCTTTCTATCTTAGAAGCAAACACTAGTGTCAACTTTGTGTGTAACAATTTTTATATGCTTGCTTATTGCACTTTTTATATTTCTTTGTGTTGACAATTATCCTTGAGATATACATGTTGAAGGTTGAAAGCAAATGCCGAAACTTAAATCTTCCTATGTGTTGCTTCAATGTTTTTTTTACTTATAATCTATTGCTTTATGGGTTAACTCTTATGCAAAACTTTTTGATGCTTGTCTTGAAAGTACTATTCATGAAAAGTTTTTTCTTTTATGATTCAGTTGTTTACTCTTTATCTATTTGTTAGCAAACTATAGAACATTGCCTTGAGTCACTTCATTCATAACACGAGCCTTGCAATATTATTTGATCAAGATTGTGTGGTAGCATGTCACTACAGAAATTATTTTGTTGTTATCGTTTTACCTACTCGAGGAGGAGTAGAACTAAGCTTGGGGATGCTTGATACGTCTCCAACGTATCCATAATTTCTGATGTTCCATGCTTATATTATACCAATTGCTACATGTTTTATCTACACTTTATATCATTTTTATGCATTTTCTGGGACTAACCTATTAACAAGATGCCACAGTGTCAGTTCTTGTTTTCTTCTGTTTTTGTATCTAGAAAAGTTGTTCTGGAAATATTCTCGGAATTGGACGAAACAAAAGCCAAAATCCCTATTTTTCTGGCACGTACACGGAGTCCGAAGGAGACGCGAAGGAGGCCGAGGAGGCGGCCACACCACGTGGCGCCGCGTCTCTCCTGGCCGCGCCACGGCATGGTGTGGGCCCCTCGGGCGCCCACCGACGTTGCCCTTTCGCCTATAAAATGCCTTCCTTGGGAAAACCCTAGGTACCCGATCAAAAATCCACGAAACGTCCAGACGCCGCCGCCGTCGTCAACCCTAGTTTGGGAGGGTTCTGAATCTCTTCCCGGCACCCTGCCGGAGAGGGGAATCATCACCGGAGGGCTCTACATCGCCATGCCTGCCTCCGGAGTGATGCGTGAGTAGTTCATCTTTGGACTATGGGTCCATAGCAGTAGCTAGATGATTGTCTTCTCCTTTTGTGCCATCATGTTTAGATCCTGTGAGTTGCCTAACATGATCAAGATCATATTATTGTAATGCTACATGTTGTGTTTGCTGGGATCTGATGAATATTGAGTACTTTGTCAAGTTGTTTATTGAATCATCTTATATATATTATTTATGATCTTGCATGCTCTCCGTTACTAGTAGATGCTCTGGCCAAGTTGATACTTGTAACTCCAAGAGGGAGTATTTATGCTAGATAGTGGGTTCAGTCTCCATTGAATTTGGGGGAGGGATAGCAACCTCTAAAGTTGTGGATGTGCTGTTGCCACTAGGGGTAAAACAGCGATGCTTTGTCTAAGGATAATTGTATTGCTTACATTATGCACTTTACTTAATGCAATAATCTGTTGCTTGCAACTTAATACTGAAAGGGGTGCGGACGCTAAGCTCAAGGTAGATTATTAGTCATAGATGCGGTTGGAACGGTCTATGAATCATGTTGTAATGCCTAAATAAATATCATAGTAGACATCATGACTTGTACATGCATTGGTATGCACTTCTTTATTTTGTCAATTGCCCAGCTGTAATTTGTTTACCCAACATGTTAGTTATCTTTAGAGAGACACCACTACTGAACTGTGGACCTCGGTTCATTCTTTTACATTGATAATGCAACCTACTGCAAACATTGTTCTTTTACATTCTCTGCAAACAAACATCATTTTCCACACTATACGTCTAATCCTTTGTTTTCAGCAAGCCGGTGAGATTGACAACCTCACTATTTCGTTGGGGCAAAGTAGTTTGGTTGTGTTGTGTGCAGGTTCCACATTCGTTGCTGACACCGGTAGTGTGCCCTGCTAAAGTCAGCCACCTACACCTTCAGAAGTGTCTTCATCTCCTACTGGTTCGATAAACCTTGGTTTCATATTGAGCGAAAACTTGCTGCTACACTCATCATACCTTCCTCTTGGGGTCTTCCAACGAACGTGTGTCAAGCCCTCAGCAAGACTCTTTCTGGTGTCATTGCCTGGGAAGGAAGAAGCAACACCGCATCACATTCCCTCGTCAACTACATGCCATCATCCACCTTCAGGTTAGCGTCTGCACCCCTTTCAGTATTAAGTTGCAAGCAACAAATTATTTCGTTAAGTAAAGTGCATAATGTAAGCAATACAATTATCCTTAGACAAAGCATCGTTGTTTTACTCCTAGTGGCAAAAGCACATCCACAACCTTAGAGCTTGCTGTCACTCCCCAGATTAAATGGAGACTGAACCCACTATCTAGCATAAATACTCCCTCTTGGAGTAACAAGCATCAACTTGGCCAGAGCATCTACTAGTAACGGAGAGCATGCAAGATCATAAATAACATACACATGATATTTCAATAATCAACTTGACATAGCACTCAATATTCATCGGATCCCAGGAAACACAACATGTAGCATTACAATAATATGATCTTGATCATGATAGGCAGCTCACAAGATCTAAACATGATGGCACAAGAGGAGAAGACAACCATCTAGCTACTTCTATGGACCCATAGTCCAAGGATGAACTACTCACGCATCACTCAAGAGGCAGGCATGGCGATGTAGGGCACTCCGGTGATGATTCCCCTCTCCGGCAGGGTGCCGGAAAGAGCTTCAGAATCCTCCCGAGTTTGGGTTGACGGCGGCAGCGGCTCTCGAACTTGTCATGGAATATGACTCGGGTGCTTAGGGTTTTCCTGAGGAAAGCAATATATAGGCGGAAGGGCGATGTCGGTGGGCGCCCAGGGGGGCCACACCATGTCACGGTGCAGCCTGGGGGGAGCGCCGCCACCAGGTGTGGCCGCCTCCTTGGTCCCCTTCGTGTCTCCTCCGGACTGTGTGTAGGTGACAGAAAAATAGGAACTTCGGCTTTTGTTTCGTCCAATTCCGAGAATATTTCCAGAACAGCTTTTCTGGAATACAAAAACAGCAGAAAACAGGAACTGGTACTGTGGCATCTTGTTAATAGGTTAGTCCCAGAAAAGCATAAAAATGTTATAAGGTGTAGATAAAACATGTAGCAATTGGTATAATATAAGCATGGAACATCAGAAATTATGGATACGTTGGAGACGTATCAATAAGGAGATGCAATTCTATGGTTAACATCATATTTTGCCAATGTTTTCCTAAGAATACCATGTAATAAATGAGAACCACTATCAGTAATTAAAAACATAGGAACACTAAACCTGGGGAAAATGATGTCCTTGAGCATCTTCATTGCTGTGGCATGATCTGCACTTTTGGTTTGAATTGCTTCCACCCACTTTGTAACATAATCCACTGCAACCAAAATATGAGTATGCTTTGTCTTTGATTGTGGGAAAGGTCCCATAAAGTCAAAACCCCACACATCAAATGGTTCAAGTGGTAAAGAATAATTCATAGGCATTTCATTTCTCCTACCAATATTTCCTACTCTTTGACATTTATCACAAGTTTTAACATATTAAGCACAATCCTTAAATAAATTAGGCCAATGAAAACCAGATTGTAATACCTTTGCACCTGTACGATCTCCTGCATGATGCCCTCCATAGGGACTGTCATGACAATCTCTTATAATAGCCTGTTGTTCATACTCAGGTACACAACGTCTAATAATACCATCTACACTTTTCTTATAAAGGAAAGGATCTTCCCAAAAATAATGTCTAAGATCATAAAAGAATTTCTTTCTTTGTTGAAGAGTGAAGTGTGGGGGTAAAACTTTACCAACTATAAAATTTGCATAATTGGCAAACCATGGAGATGCAGCTTTAGCACTAGAAACATTTATGCTTGCAAGTTGTTCATTAGCAAAACTATCATTAATAGGAATAGCATCATCAGGTATGTTTTCCATTCTAGACAAATGATCAGCTACTTGATTATCTTCACCCTTCCTATCAACAATGTGCAAATGAAATTCTTGCAATAAAAGTACCCATGTTATTTATCTAGGCTTAGCATCTTTCTTATTCATTAGATATTTAATAGCAGAATGATCAGAATGCACAATGACTTTAGAATCAAGGATATAAGGTCTAAACTTATCACATGCAAATATCACTGCTAAAAATTCCTTTTTAGTTGTAGCATAATTTCTTTGAGCACCATCTAGTGTTTTACCAGCATAATAAATAACATTCAGTTTCTTATCAACACGTTGGCCCAAAACAGCCCCAACTGCATAATCACTAGCATCACACATAATTTCAAAAGGCAAATCCAAACAGGAGGTTGAATAATAGGAGCACTTATTAAAGCATTATTCAAAGTAGTAAAGGATTCAATGCAATCATCATTAAAAGAAAAGGGAACATCCTTTTGCAGAAGATTGGTTAGAGGCTTTGATATGTTGGAGAAATCTTTTATAAACCTACGATAAAAACATGCATGTCCAAGAAAACTTCTTATACCTTCAATATCCCTTGGGTATGGTAGCTTCCCAATAGCTTCTATCTTTGCGGGGTCAACTTCTATTCCTCGTCCAGAAATATGATGTCCAAGGACAATACCTTCACTAACCATGAAGTGGCACTTCTCCCAGTTCAAAACTAAGTGTTGGTCCTCACAACGCTGCAAAACTTTGTTAAGGTTGAACAAGCAATTATCGAAGGAAGTACCATACACAAAAAAATCATCCATAAAAGCTTCCATTATCTTTTCAATATAATCAGCAAATATAGCATTCATGCATCTTTGAAAAGTAGCAGGAGCATTGCACAAACCGAATGGCATTCTCCTATAAGCAAAAGTACCAAATGGGCAAGTAAAAGTGGTCTTTTCTTGATCATCTTTGTGCACATGAATTTGTGAAAACCCTGAATAACCATCTAAATAGCAAAACTGAGAATGTTTAGACAGTCTTTCTAACATTTGATCAATAAATGGCAATGGGTAATGATCTTAACGAGTTGCTTTATTTAACTTCCTGAAATCAATACACATTCTATAACCAACAACAGTACGTTGAGCCACAAGTTCATCTTCTTCATTTGGAACAACAGTCATTCCACCCTTTTTAGTAACACAATGAACAGGACTAACCCAGTTACTATCAGCTATGGGATAAATGATACCAGATTCAATAAGTCTTATTACCTCTTTCATTACCACTTATTTCATTTTTGCATGGAGACAACGTTGATAATCAACAACAGACTTTGCACCTTCTTCCAAATAAATTTTATGCATACATAGAGCTGGGCTTATACCTTTTCGATCATCAAGAGAATATACAATGGCTTCTCGGTGAGCTTTCAATACATCAAGTAATTTCCCTTCCTCTTCAGCTGAAAGGTCAGCACTAATAATAACATGATATATGCTATTTTCATCCAAATATGCATATTTAAGATTCTTAGGCAAAGGTTTTAATTCAAAACTAGGATCCCCTTTAGGTGGTGGTAACACTCCTAAATTATCAGGTGGGATATGTGATACGTCCAAAACGTATCTACTTTCCCGAACACTTTTGCTATTGTTTTGCCTCTAATTTGTGTGTTTTGAATGCAACTAACACGGACTAACGCTGTTTTCAGCAGAATTGCCCTGGTGTCTCGTTTATGCGCAGAAATTCAACTTTCAAGAAAATACCCAGAAAATATGCAGAAGCCCCTATTTTCCCGGGAGAACCACGGAGCCACAAGATGAGACTGAGGGGGGCAGCGAGCCGCGCACACCACGTGGTGGCACGGTGGGCCCTTGGCCGCGCCACCATATGGTGTGGCCGACTCGGCCACGCCCTCGCGTCCCCCTCTCGGATATAAACTCCCTCAGACCTAAAAACGACGACCCCCTGTTCACTTTTCCCAAAAAGACCTCCAGAGCGCCGCCGCCATCGCGAACCCTATTTCGGGGGTCAGAAACTCCGTTCTGGCACTCCGCCGGGACGGGGAATTGGAGGAGATCATTGCCATCGTCATCACCAACGCCTCTCCATCAATCATCCATGTTCCCCCATCCATGTGTGAGTAATTCACCGCTGTAGGCCTGAGGGGATGGTTGGGATTGGATGAGATCATTCATGTAATAGCTGTAATATCATTAGGTCACGGTGCCTAGTATCCGTTGTTGGTACTTTACGTCATTGTTGAATCTTGTTATGCTTAATGCTTGTCACTAGGGCCCGAGTGCCATGATTTCAGATCTGAACATGTTATTGTATCATGAGGATAATCATTGTTTTAGATCATATCAACAAGATGTATGCACGTATTATTGTCCGGAACCCGAGGCCCCAAAGTGACAATAATTGGGAAAACCGGAGGGTATGGCTGTGATGTGAGGATCACATGTGTTCATGGAGTGTTAATGCTTTGCTCTGGTACTTTATTAAAAGGAGTACCTTAATTACCAGTAGTTTCCCTTGAGGCCCCGCTGCAAACGGGCTGGTAGGACAAAAGATGACGTGCAAGTTTCTCATTGTGAGCACGCACAACTAAATAGGAACACATGCCTATGGTTACTTAGTACTTGGATGCTTTATCTTATTTATCTGCAAATGCCCATGACTTGATATTATATGAATTATCTTATCCATGGAACGCCCGTTCATCCGTCCCTATGCCTACAGTATTTTAATCCTGCTGTCTACTATAATCACTACTGCTGTCTTTATTTCACTGTTGTTATTATTTCACTACTATAACTGCTATAAAACTGTCGCTACTGATAATCTGTCTCGAGCAAGTCTATTCACAGGTGCAGCTGAACTGAAAATTCATCTGTTAAGGCTTATAAATATTCTTTGGCTCCCCTTGTGTCGAATCAATAAATATGGGTTTTACTTCCCTCGAAGACTATTGCGATCCCCTATACTTGTGGGTCATCAAGACTATTTTCTGGCGCCGTTGCCGGGGAGCATAGCTTTATTTATAAGTTCACCTGAGTGTGATATTGTTCGCTGGAATTTATTCATCATGGGAAGAGCTGGTGATGAAAGGGTTCGTGTCATACCATCCACTACAAGAAAATGTACAACTCTGAGTACCGTTGCTGCTCTTGATTCACCGTCTGTTTTGAGTAAGCTTATTACACCAGCACAGGCTTCACGCACCTTACTCCTACTGAATCTGTAATTACTTATGATGATGCTTCTACTGTTCTTGATGAAACTGGCTCATTAGGTCCCTTTTTAGATGCTACAATTGCTAGATCTAAACAACTTGAAAATGCTAATACTCCTGTTAATTCACCTGAGTTCACAAGTAATGTTGATGATGATCTTGATGAAATATATGTGGAAATTGATGATGATTTTATTGATGAATGCCATGCTACTACTGGTGCAAGTAATATTAAGAATCTTCTTGCAAAACATGCTGTTAGATATAAATTGTCTCCTGATGCTAAATTTGCTACATCTCCCATAAACATTAAAAATAAAGATTATGATTTCTCTCTTGATTTAGCACACATTGCTATTGTTGAGAAAGAACCTTTCTGTGGAACTGAAAATGAAAGTGTTGTAGAACACATGAATGAGCTCTCTACTTTGAGTAGTATATTTTCTGATGATATTAAAAAACGCACCTACTATGTTACTAAAATATTTCCTTTCTCATTAAAAGGTGAAGCTAAAACATGGTATAATAATTTGCCTCCTGGTTCTATTACTAGTCCTATTGGTCTGCTTAATGCTTTCTTTCAGAAGTATTTTCCTGCTAGTGCTCAACATGATGCCTTGCTAAGAATTTATAATTTTAATCAAGATGAAGGAGAGAAATTGCCTGATGCCTGGACACGGTTTTGCTCTCTACTTAGAGCTCGGCCTAGTCATGATTTAGAGAAAAATGATCTTCTTGATATATTTTACAGTGGACTAACCGATGAATCTAGGACATATCTGGATAGTTGTGCTAGTTGTGTTTTCAGGAAAAGCACTCCAGAAGAAGCTGAGGAATTACTAGCTAAAATAAGCCAGAATTATGAAGATTGGAATATTCCTGAACCTACTCCAACACCAACACCAACACCAAAGAAGAGAGGTATGATTGAATTAAATGATGAAGAGATGAAGGAAGCTAAGAAATCTCTTAAAGAGAGGGGTATTAAATCTGAAGATGTGAAGAATCTACCACCTATAGAAGAGTTATGTAAGCCAATTCCCCCTTCATCCATAATTGAGGTACACTCTCTCCAAATGTTTGATGATAGAGATATTCCTTACTCTAAACCTCCTGCTCAATGCTTAGATGAATTTGATACTTTTATTGCCAAGCAAAGTAATTTTAATATGAGGATAGAGAATCATTTAATGGAAAATTCTCGTGCTATTAGTAATTTGCATGATATTGTGGATAGAGCCTCTAATGATGTTAAAATACTTATCAAACATTTTCATATGGTTCAAATTCAAATTGATCAACTCACTAAAGTGCAAAAAGATTTATTATTAAATGCTTCTAAGGATAAAGAGAAACATGTTTGTGAAGTAACAACTAGAGGAGGAATTTCTACTCAGGATACTTTATATCCTGAGGGACATCCTAAAAGAATTGGACAAGATTCTCAACGAGTTAAAGAAACCAGTGCTCCTTCTAAGAAAAAGAAGAAGAAACATAAAACTGTTGTAGAATCCTCTGAACCTGTTAATGATCCTAATAGTATATCTGTTTCTGATGCTGAAACTGAAAGTGGTAGTGAACATAACAATGATAATGATAAGAATGATAATTCTGATAAAGAAGAAATAGAAGAGGAACCTGAAAAGCATGCTAAAAATAAAAAGTATACTAAGGAAGATTTTATTGCTAAGAAACATGGTAGTGAAAGAGAACATTGGGTCCAAAAACAAATGCCTTTTCCTGCTAAGAAACTTAAAACAAAAGAAGAAGAACATTTTAATAAATTTTGTGATTGGATGAAACCCTTGTTCTTACAAATTCCTTTGACTGATGCTATTAGATTGCCTCCTTATTCAAAATATATGAAAGATCTTGTTTCTAACAAAAGGAAAATTCCTAATGAGGAAATATCTACTATGCTTGCTAATTATTCTTTCAATGTCGAGGTATACCCACCATTCCTTGCTCTATCAAAAATAACTATGTTAGAACTGCTCTATGTGACTTGGGAGCAGGAGTTAGTGTTATGTCTTTCTCTCTTTACAAGAGACTTTGCAAATGGCCGATAAATCTACTGATATTTCTGTTGACATTTGTGAGGATGTTCCTGTTAAAGTAGCTAATAATTGTTTAATTATGACTGACTTTGTTGTGCTTGAAATGCCTGAAGATGATAATATGTCTATTATTCTTGGAAGACCTTTTCTAAACACTGCAGGGGCTGTTATTGATTGCAATAAAGGAAAATTAACTTTCAATGTGAATGATAAAGAGCACACTGTTTATTTCCCAAAGAGAGTGGATAAAGTATTTGGAGTTAATACAATTACTAATTTGAAGTCTATCAAAGTGGGAAGTCTTGATTGCCCTATATATGATTATGAAGAAGGATATCAAAATCTTACTATTGGATCCATAACAATACAATATAAGGTAACATGAGTGTCTCACAATGTTTGAATCCTTTTGTGTCATATAAAATTTATTTGGTGGCAAGACTTGATCAACCTTGTTAACAAATATGTTTTAAATGCATGGAGGTGCTAAACAACATTTGTCTTCTCATGTTTATTTTACCTATTGTAATACTATTTGGTTTGCATAGTTTTAGTTGAATATGATTTTGAAAAATATTTTTCATGCATTGAATTTAATATCTCAAATACCAGAAAATGCCCAGAAATAAAAATTCTCAGAATTTTAAAAAATTTATGCCAAAATTCCTATTTTTTTAGGGGGTACCTGGGAGTACCAGAGTGACCAGGGGGACCCACCATGCCCCCACACCACATGGTGGCGCGGTAGGCCTTTGGCCGCGCCAGGGCATGGTGTGGGCCCACCTGGCCCCTCCACTTACTCTCCTTCCTTCCCCTGCCTTCTCTCTCCCGACCAAACACAGATCCATTCGAAAAAATCGTGTTCTTGCCGTTCTTGCTCTGGATTTTTGATCTCCTTCCTCAGCCCATCTTTGCTGCTGAGATTTGGGGCATTTGCTCTCCGGTATGTGACTCCTCCGAGAATTCTGTTTGGTGGATTATATTTTGAGTATTTTGCTGCTGTAGGTGTCATGTTTAGTGAGTTTAAATGCTTGTTCTAAGTTGGAATAACTAGTTTTGATGCATGGTTAAGCCTCTAGCAAGTCACTATAGTGTTTCCCTTCATTTAGTTGTCTCAAAATCAATTTTTATGACATTTGTTAAAAATTTCAGAAAAGGAAGATGCATAACCACACCTTTGGAGAAATATTTGAGAGTGATGCACCAAGGGTATCAAGGCCCTCAAGATCAACCACTCGCATTAGGCAATCTTACAATGAGAAAATCTTGGCACCAAGCATTGGAGATGAGAGGGATGATGGGTTTCCAAACTCATCTTCCTTCCCATGCACTGAATTATACGTGGTGCAGGGATACTTGATGATTTCTTGCTTCTTGTGCAGAGGGTAGGCCTGAATACGTACATGTTGGATGAGAGTCCCCAATATGTCAGGCTCACCAAAAAATTTGCTGAGAGCTTCACCTTTAACAATAAAATGTTCAAGCCAACGGTTTCATTTAAAATTTATGATATGGCTATCACTATGTCTTTGCGCGATTTTTGTTCTGTGATAGGTACTGAATACTCAGGTACAACAAAGAGGATCCAAGGGGACCCGACTGAGTTGATGCAGCTTTACCGGGAGGTGACGAACGATGATAGTCGCCGAGCACAACATGGCAAGATAAGGAGCATTCAGTTCCCAGCTATTAAATATTTTGCTTACTGTAGCGGACCTGCACTTAGAAAATGGCAAGTCCCTGTGTATAGTGCAAATCCCTAGATCGATTCGTTTGCACACACAGTTTACGATGTAATATCACAACAAAGTATCAATATTACACGATGATCCAGTACTTAGAAAATATTCATTACAAGTTGCATAGCACGAAGCTAGCTTTGAAAGAGTAAGCAGCGCAAAAACATAGCAGTGAGTCTCCATCATCTTCATGTTGCCACAGGCGAAAACATGTTAGTTGCAGACTCGAAACCCCTAAACGAAACTTCACTCGTCATCTGAACAATCTGAAATAAGAAAAATATTGCAACAACGTGGGTCAGAACCATTTAAAAAGGAACTGGCAAGTGACACTATGGTGGACACAGAGGAAAAACTCTAATAACCTATATGCATATTTGGCTGGTGGAGTTCAAGGCTATTTTGCATAAAGCTAATTTTTCCTAACTCTTGGGGAAAACTCTTTTACCTAATTGAGACAAGTATGGCATGAAAACCATAGTCTCAAACTACACTTGTTCACCCATCAAGTTTTAACTTAGAAGTTGGAACGGTGGGATCCTCCGTTGACGTCCTTGATCAGCTGCTCAAATTGTCCGTACCGGGAACACGGCTAAGTACTTAGATTTTACACTCTGCAGAGATTGTGCACGTTCACCATTGTACCCATTCAGCCCAAACTATCCTCTACACTCTGGAAGTGATAAGGAAAAGGAGAAGAATGAGACGAGATCTTTCAGAAGCATTTTCCCTCCCCATACTGGCCTGACCTGTTCCACCTACAATCCTCTACCACCACCTGTCAGGCCGGGGCGAGTCCACGCAGCTTAGTTGATCAAGCCAGAGCCCATATTTGCAATGGCTGCACTCGAAGCAATCTTCACTTGGATTTCTTCAGATCCCTCTGTTCCTGGGTGGCCATCCACAAGTGAATATCCCACAGGTAAAACCCCTGGGGACAACACTCAACTCAAACATCCTCTTATCAAAACCAACTCCACCCAGGTGTTTCATTTTAACTTAGTAGAATTTAGCATTTCAATAAAAATAGTTTTGCATAGCATCACAATTCTACTAAGTGTTAAATAGGTACCTAGACACAGGAATAAGGAATTTCTAAACAGGTCTAGCATAGCATTTCTACTAAGTCCTACACATTCATAGGAAAATAATCTACACATGCATAGAAAAATACTAGGACTTTTATGTAGTTTGCCACTTTCCTTTGTACGATGTCGTAGTTGCTCACACACTCTCTCCAACAAGGAACAACGTTGCTCTCCGTTCAATCTATACATAGCAATCATATAGAAATAAATAATCACACAACAATCACCAAACATATAAAAGCAAAATACAAATCAAAAGTCTTCACATTAATTGGTCAAGGTTTATCACATAATTCAATATGCAAAAAGAATTGATGTGATGTTTAACATGTTTAATGGGTTGGTTTTTAATCAAAATTATTACACGTTAATTGGGTCAAGGTATTTACACTAATCCAATTTAATGGTTTTAAAAGCTTTTAACACTACTTAATTACCATTAATAATACAATATAAATGTTTTGCATGAAATGTAATTAAACACAAATAAAACTATCATGCTAACTTTTAGGATTTTTATAAAGTATGCATGATGTCAAAAATGCCATTTAATTAATTTCTATTTTAACAAGACATAAAAATAAAAGGTAAACACAAGATTCAAGTTTTCTATAATTAAACATTTATATACAATTTTTTTAATTAGTTCTACTGGACAGGGGGGTGATCACCATCGTTTATGTGCATTTTCCACAACCCCAAAACCTTAAAACCTCACTTCTTATATACTCAGAACTGCAAATATTTGCACTTTTCATTGCTTTTCACTCATTTTGCAGTTCAGTGCGCAAAGGCACATAATCTTCAGAAGATCCATCATAGAAGTGAGGCAAGATGCAACATTCAACTCATATCAATGTACCAGACAAGATGGCCAAGATTAACAAGTCAACTCAAGTCCCTCTTCTCAATTTGAGGCAATGCTCAAGGCAAGAAGATACGAGGAAATTCAAATGAGTTTGAACCAGAAAGAAGAATGAGAGATCAACTTGGAGATCAAGGAAACTACAAAAAGGCATAAAGGCAAAAAGGTGCGAAAGAGGGGAACATGCCATGTGCACTGTGAGCTGTGGAATGAGGAAGGAAGCTTCCTCCTCTACCAACTCGTACCACACCTCCACCACATTTGGAAAAAGGTGTATAAAGCCACCACAGACTCCACCATTCCATCCATTCGCTGCATCCCCCACCATTCCACTTTTCCCACCATTCCACTTTTCCACCACCAACCCGAGACCAAGAGCAAGAACATCAAGAACTCCAAGAACCAGACCAAGAACAAGATGAACAAGGAGATCAGGAGAAGAAGCACAAGGCTTTGGTGAACTGAAGCACAAGATCTGCAACTCTGCCTCTTACCCTCTGCTTCCTCTGCTTCAACTAGGTTTCAGCGAGTTAAAGCTAAAGATTTCTCTCCCCCTCTTTGTGTAATCTTGAGTAAACTTCGTAGATCATCCATCTGAAAGTAGGACTTGTGATATTTGGTTACTGCAGTGAATTGAGTGACACAATTCCCTGTTTTAACTGAAGATTTGCATGTTTTGCTTGCTGTGTGTCTTGATCGGTGTGTGTAAGGCTAGTCCATGCATACTTGTGTGTTGCAATTCTTTCCTTAGCCTCCCTTTGCTTGTTAACTCACTGTGATCTGGCCTGACAAACCAGAAAGCTTTGATCTATGTGTTAGTTTTCTTCCTCCACTTTAAACCGGTTAAAAACCCCGGCTTGCATGACTAGTCTCTGCAAGTTGTTGAAGTAATTCTTGTTCCCTGTCTAAACCTTGCTTAGATCCTTGACAACAGCTGGATTGACAACCCAGAGGCAGCAAGTTTAATTTCGAATGATAAGTTCTTAAACCCTTTCTACTTAAAGACCTTTACTTTCCTGTTGGAAACTTGAAAACCTGAAGATTTGGTCTAGCTTCTGCCAACCCTTAGCAACGTCATAAACTTGTTGATCCCTGTGGAGACGATAACACAAACCCCCCTAATAATACATTGACCAAAATTGGCGCCGTTGCCGGGGATTGACTTATGATTGTTTCTTTGAAAGAGCAGTAGACTAGACTGTGTGAACTCAGTAAAACTGTTAACAAACTTGCATGATCTTGATGCGTGTGGTACCTTAGTACTGTAATCTGAGAACTAGAATTGCTATTAGGGTTTTTGGTACACTAACCCTTGATAAAAGTTCTTGTTTGTGACTGTGTGTAGAAGAAAAATGATCTCCTTTATGCATTGTTTGGATTCTGTTAATGCAGTCATCTGAAGATTCACCTTTAGCTCCATTTGATCCAGAACCTGAGAGAACTTTTCTTGCAAGAAGAAGAGCAGCATCAGTGTCTTCCGTTGAAGAAACAGAGGAAAGACAAGTAGTAGCCAATATGGGTGACAAGAAACTGAGAGATTTGTGGATTCCTAAGGATCAGATATCCAATGCAGATGTCATTATGCCTGCCATCCAGGCAAATAACTGGGAGATCAAGCCTGCCCTGATCAATATGGTACACCATAACCCATTCAAAGGAAGTGCTTTGGAGAGCCCTCATGAACATATCAGGAATTTCCTGGAATATTGCAATACACTCAAGCACAATGGTGTGCCCCCTGAAGCAATAAGGATGCAGCTGTTCCCTTTTTCTCTGTCAGGCACAGCAAAGATATGGTATCATGCTCTACCAGTTCATTGCAGAGACACTTGGGAACATGTGGTGCAGGCCTTCTTTGAGAGATATTTTCCACCCACCAAAGCAGCTGAGTGCAGGGAAAAAATCACCAGATTTGTTCAGTACAATGGTGAGAGTTTGTATGATACCTGGCAAAGATATCAGGTACTCATCAGAATGTGTCCTAATCATGGCCAGGAACAGTGGTTGATTTTGCAGACATTCTATAAGGGTCTGACAGAACAGACCAGAGCTTTTGTTGATTCAGCTGCTGTTGGAGGAATTATGAACAAGACACTTGATGAAGCTACAGAATTAATTGAGAGTATGGCTTCTCACAATTTCTCTTGGACCAATGAAAGGACCGTTCATCCAAGTGGTCAGAGTGCTCTGGAAGCAAAACTGGATAGTTTAACCACTCAGATATCCCAGCTTATGCAAGAGAAGAATGGTAAAGCAATAGTGCCAGTAAATCATGTTTCTGTCACTTGTCCCATTTGTGGCAATGAAGGGCATCTTTCTCAAGATTGTACCTTGTTTACAGCCACTGACAATCAACTGGTAGAAGTGAATTATGCTCAGAATCAAGGCCCTTTTTCTCAGAGCTACAACCCTGCTTGGACAAATCATCCCAATTTATCATACAAGAATGCAGTTCAGCAGAGTTATCCTCAAACAAATCCACATAATTATCATCAAGCAGCTCAGCCACAGTATGCTCAAACATCTCAACAAAACTTCAGACCTCAAGGAAATATGCAATACCAACAACATCAACAGCCACAGCAAAATCAAGCTAATCAACATAACGCTTCTTCTAGCAATAGCAAGTCTGAAATCAATGAGATGATGAGGCTACAGAAGGAAATGTTCAGTGGAATGCAGGAAACAATGAAGATGCAGTATGAACTATTTTACAAAACAATGCAACAACTCACTGCTGGTATCTCTAACACTCAGGGAAACCCAACAGAAAACAAATTGCCAGCTCAGGCAGAGAAGAACCCCAAGCAATGTGGTGCCATTTCCACCGCTGAAAGTGTAGAGGCTGTCACAACTAGGAGTGGAGTGAACACTGAACCTGTGATCAGAACACCTCCAGCTACTACTTATATAACACCACAGAGAAGGCTTCCTGCTCAGCAAACAGTTAGGCAAGAAGCTATATCAGAAGAGAAGATAGCAGAGCCAGAAAAGACAGTACAGCCTGTTGTCGAAACTGACAACACTGTGGCAAAATCTGCAACAGAGAAGCCCTATTTTCAGAAAATCCCATTTCCTGAAAGATTAGAGAAAACAAAGGATGAAAAGTAGTATGCTAAGTTCCTAGAAACTATGAACAAAGTCCAAATCACAATACCCATCCTGGATGCAGTGTTGCACATCCCTTTGTATGCAAAAAATTTCAAAGACCTGATAACAAAGAAGAGAAGCTTGGAAGATCTAGAAATTGTTGCCCTGACAGAGGACTGCAGTGCTGTCATATTGAACTATATGCCCAAGAAGCTTGGTGATCCAGGAAGTTTTAGCATCCCTTGTGTTGTAGGAAAGAGAACATTCACAGCATTATGTGATCTAGGCTCATCAGTTAGTGTCCTACCTCTTGCTGTCAGTCAAATATTGCAGTTAGGAGTTCTGAAGCCCACATCAATGACTCTGCAGTTAGCTGACAGAACACTGAGGAAACCAGCTGGGATTCTTGAAGATGTGCCAGTACAAGTTGGAAATTTTGCATATCCAGTTGATTTTGTGGTATTGGAGATGGAAGACAATTCTGAATCTATGATTCTAGGCAGACCATTCTTGGCAACAGCTAGAGCAATAATTCATGTGAAGGGAGTAACCCTGAAACTGCAGTTTGGCTCTGAACAGGCTGAGTTTAGCATGAAGCATGCTTCTCATCTGCCAAACATACTTGGGCAATGCCAGTCCATTGATGTAATAGACCAAAGTGTGTTGGACACAATACAAGAAACACCATCAGAACAAGCTGAGGCACAAGTGTTTGTGACAGCAGATAGTTCAAATCACCAAGAGTTATGTGTAATATCGCTGTGTGATAAAGATGCAAATGCTATAGGAAGTGAAAATTTTAAACCAGCTCACAATTCTATAGTGGAGTTGAAAGAATTACCATCTCATCTTAAGTACATATTTCTGGAGAAAGAAAGGATACATCCAGTAATAATCAGTTCAGCCCTAGATAATGAGCAGGAAGAGAGCCTGTTGTCAGTACTGAGGTTGTACAAGAATGTGATTGGTTATTCTATTGAAGATATCAGAGGAATCAATGAGAAGGTTTGCTCTCATAGGATACATTTAGAAGAAGGTAGTAAACCAACTAGAGAAGGACAGAGAAGACTGAACCCTGTAATGCAAGATGTGGTTAAGAAGGAAGTCTTGAAACTACTTAAGACAGGAATGATTTACCCCATCTCTGACAGTGAGTGGGTGAGCCCCATACATATTGTGCCTAAGAAAGGAGGATACACAGTGGTAGAGAATGAAGAAGGAAGATTGATGACCACTAGACCTGTCACTGGTTGGAGAGTGGTTAATGACTTCAGAAAACTGAACAAGGCAACCAGGAAAGATCACTTCCCTTTGCCTTTTATGGATCAGATGTTGGAAAGGCTTGCTGGACAGAAATTCTATTGCTACCTTGATGGATACTCAGGATTTCTTCAAATACCTATTCACCCAGATGACCAAGACAAGACCACATTTACTTGTCCATATGGAACATTTGCTTACAAGAGATTACCTTTTGGGCTATGCAATGCTCCTGGTACTTTTCAGAGATGTATGATGTCTATATTCTCTGACCACATTGAGAAGATTATGGAAGTATTCATGGATGACTTTAAAGTTTATGGAAAAGACTTCATTACTTGTCTGAAAAATCTGACAGCAGTATTACACAGATGCTCAGAACAAAATTTGATCCTAAACTGGGAGAAGTGCCACTTCTTGGTAACTGAAGGCATTGTGCTGGGCCACTTGGTGTCTGCAAGAGGAATAGAAGTGGACAAAGCAAAGGTAGATGTAATTGCTAAACTACCTCCTCCTGAAAATGTGAAGGGAATACAGAGTTTCTTAGGACATGCTGGTTTCTACAGAAGGTTCATCAAAGATTTTTCTCACATTGCCAAACCACTCACACACTTGCTGAATCATAATGTGCAATTTGTGTTTGATGAGGCATGTATGCAAGCTTTCAACAGGCTAAAAGAAGCTCTGGTTACAGCTCCAATAGTGCAGCCACCTGACTGGACAATTCCATTTGAGCTGATGTGTGATGCAAGTGCGGTGGGAGCAGTACTTGGTCAGAGAATAGAGAAAGCTGTTCATGTGATCTACTATGCAAGCAGAACATTAGATGATGCCCAGGTTAATTACACAACCACTGAGAAAGAATTACTAGCAGTAGTGTTTGCATTTGATAAGTTCAGACCTTACCTTGTGGGACACAAGTGCATTGTATTCACTGACCATGCAGCAATAAGATACTTGGTAAGCAAGAAGGATGCTAAGCCAAGGCTCATTAGATGGATCCTCTTGCTCCAAGAATTTGATATCGAGATCAGAGATAAGAAAGGTTCTGAAAACTCAGTAGCAGATCACCTGTCAAGAATCAGTTACACAGAAGGCAAAGAGATACAAGATAGAATGCCTGGTGAGCAGCTAATGGCATTCAATGCTAGTTCTCCTTGGTATGCAGATACTGTGAATTATCTGGTTTGTGGAATCATTCCAGCTGACATGTCATACCAGCAGAAGAAGAAGTTCATGCATGATGTAAAAAGCTATTACTGGGATGAGCCATTCCTGTACAAGCACTGTGCAGATGGGATTATGAGAAGATCTGTGCCAACTGAAGGAATCAGTGATGTTATGTATCAATGCCATGCAGGCATGTATGGAGGCCATGCTGGAGTTATGAAAACCCAGGCAAAAATTTTGCAAGCTGGATTCTATTGGCCCAACCATTTTAGAGATGTACATGATTACATCCAGAAGTGTGATCCTTGTCAAAGATCTGGAAAAATTTCAAGAAGGAATGAAATGCCTCAAAAGGGAATTCTTGAGGTTGAACTATTCGATGTATGGGGAGTAGATTTTATAGGTCCTTTACCATCATCAAATGGATACAAGCATATACTAGTTGCAGTGGATTATGTGTCCAAATGGGTAGAAGCAATACCCACTGTTAGTGCTGACTCCAAGGGTGTATGCAAATTCTTCAGAACTGTTATATTCCCAAGATTTGGTGTGCCAAGAGTGGTGATCAGCGACGGTGCAGCTCATTTCAACAATGATCAGTTTGAGAAGCTCCTGAACAAGTATGGTGTGAGAAATCATAGAGTAACTACACCATATCACCCTCAAGCCAATGGACAAGTTGAGCCGTCAAACAGAGAAGTGAAACAAATTCTGGAGAAAGTTGTTTCTAAGTCCGGGGGGATTGGTCAATGAAACTGCCAGATAGCTTATGGGCATACAGGACGGGACATAAGACACCTATTGGTATGTCACCATTCAGGCTGGTCTATGGAAAAGCATGTCATTTACCTGTTGAGTTAGAGCATAGAGCACAGTGGGCAATAAGGAAGCTTAACACGGATTTAGGCAAAGTTGGAACTGCAAGAAAGCTTCAGATGTGTGAGTTAGAGGAACTGAGAAATGATGCTTATAAAAGCTCAAAGATTTACAAGGACAAGACTAAGAAATGGCATGACAAGCACATTCTTAGGAAAGAACTCAGAGTTGAACAGACAGTGTTGGTGTATGACTCCATACTGCATTTCTTCTCTGGGAAATTCAAGTCAAGATGATTTGGCCCTTGTGTTATCAAGAGAGACCTTGGGCATGGTGCTTTTGAAGTACAGAGTGCAACAGATGGTACTTTCAAGGTGAATGGACAGAGACTGAAGCATTATAGAGTTGGAGAGCAGTTGAACACTGGAGAAAGTGAGGAAACAGAGGATGATGAAGTTGAGGATGACCCCAATACATCATCTTCAGCTGAGAACCTGTGAAGAAGCTATAGTCAGGCTCATGACTATAAACAAGCGCTCATCAGGAGGTAGCCTGGTACCTTTATACATTATTTGCATGTTATTTCCATTTACCTGCTATTTCTCGTTTGTATTTTCCCTTTGTCTTTGCTTTTTAGATTTCGAATAAAATGGGAGTGGAGAAATTTTTGGCTAGGATATCAAGAAGAAAGAGGCAGAAGTAAAACACCAGGTGGATACTTTCCAATCTTTTACATCCTATTCACAGCATGAATAATATTGTTATTGTCATATTTCTGGTTGAAGATCAAATTGGCAAATTTATGGCTGTTACAAGAATTTAAATCTGATGAGTTTAGCTCTATTCTGATTAATTAGCATTACATCCTGATTGCGAATCATGTAATGTATCTGCTTATTATTTTTGCAAAGGCTATGCTCAGAACCATTTATCGAGAACAGAATCCTCTTATTTCTCTTTTCAAGAACTTTGGAATATTTGAATAATGCAATTTGCTTTGAAACTGAGTTAAATGATCCTTAGTAGAGCCATTTACCTTTTTAGCATCTTCTGCATTTTTTGCGTTAGCAATCATGGTCTCTGGACTGTGATTTGTGAAGCACTAATACTAACACTAACACTAACTATAATTAAAGAATTTTGTAACAGCAAGTAATTTTTGCATAGCAACCATTATCCTGGGATGTTGGTTTGTGAAGCACCATCTTGACGGTTTAACCAAAAAATGAATCAAGTCTATGCATTAGCAACTATGATCCTGGGATTGTAGCTTGTGAAGCACTAACTCAAGTAACTTGGCATGAAATAGTTAAAATTAACTCAAGACTTGCATCCGCATTAGCTTACTATGTTCCCTGGAACTGTAGTAGGTGAAGCACTGACTCTGCATCCATTTGACATTCATTTATGCATTATGACTTTCCTTTGGATCATTTATATTCAGTTCCCTTGCAAATGTCTTATACAGTTAATCCGCTGGTACTTGAGTTTAGAAATGATTGAATCCTGCTATTTCAAACTTGTTTCCAAGATAGCACTTGCTCTAATAGTAGACAGAACTGCATTGAATCCAATTTGAATGAACTGCTAAGTCCTCAGAACATTGCACTGTTCATAATATGCTTGTTGTCATTACACTCCAATTTCTTTACTTGAGGACAAGCAAAGGTTTAAGTCTGGGGGTTTGATCACCATCGTTTATGTGCATTTTCCACAACCCCAAAACCTTAAAACCTCACTTCTTATATACTCAGAACTGCAAATATTTGCACTTTTCATTGGTTTTCACTCATTTTGCAGTTCAGTGCGCAAAGGCACATAATCTTCAGAAAATCCATCATAGAAGTGAGGCAAGATGCAACATTCAACTCATATCAATGTAGCAGACAAGATGGCCAAGATTAACAAGTCAACTCAAGTCCCTCTTCTCAATTTGAGGCAATGCTCAAGGCAAGAAGATACGAGGAAATTCAAATGAGTTTGAATCAGAAAGAAGAATGAGAGATCAACTTGGAGATCAAGGAAACTACAAAAAGGCAGAAAGGCAAAAAGGTGCGAAAGAGGGGAACATGCCATGTGCACTGTGAGCTGTGGAATGAGGAAGGAAGCTTCCTCCTCTACCAACTCGTACCACACCTCCACCACATTTGGAAAAAGGTGTATAAAGCCACCACAGACTCCACCATTCCATCCATTCGCTGCATCCCTCACCATTCCACTTTTCCCACCATTCCACTTTTCCACCACCCACCCGAGACCAAGAGCAAGAACATCAAGAACTCCAAGAACCAGACCAAGAACAAGATGAACAAGGAGATCAGGAGAAGAAGCACAAGGCCTTGGTGAACTGAAGCACAAGATCTGCAACTCTGCCTCTTACCCTCTGCTTCCTCTGCTTCAACTAGGTTTCAGCGAGCTAAAGCTAAAGATTTCTCTCCACCTCTTTGTGTAATCTTGAGTGAACTTCGTAGATCATCCATCTGAAAGTAGGACTTGTGATATTTGGTTACTGTAGTGAATTGAGTGACACAATTCCCTGTTTTATCTGAAGATTTGTGTAACGTCCCAAATTTTGGTAACAGGAAAAAAAAAACTTAGTTTTCAGAGACCCAAAATTTAGGGCCGTCAAAAACTTTTTGAAATATCGTGCTAAGAGATGTGTTCTACTCTTGTCTACTCTGTTTGCCATGCTGTGGTTTGTGTTTATGTGAATGACCTCTCTTGTTATCAACCTTGAAACTCAACCCAGTTATAATTTGACCCTCGTGATCAATGTTATGACAGGTAAAATAGTCCATAAAACCTTCTCCTATCTTATTTTTACCCAACTTCGTTTACCCATATGTTTTGATCTTAGCAACTACCCAAAGACCTATTATTTGAGAAAATAAAACTATTTCCAAAACTATATGTTTGCAAAACTACAAAGGATCATATAGTGGGCCCTGTTATATTTTGAGTTTAATGCGTTGCTAGTCTTAGAAACTTTCATTCCAAAAACTCCTAATTTAATATCTCTTTGGAAACTATTACTAGGGAGTGGTTTAACCTCCTATTTTCAAAATCTTGTCATTATTGTGTTGATCACCACCTCCCAAATATATTGGTTTTATCTTAAAGTGTGGTTGTTTATCCAATTGTATGTGTGTTTGACCTATTTGATATGTGCTTAAATTGTTTGCCTTGAGTTTGTATTCCTATGAGTGACTTGTGGCTATGTTTGTATTAATTGTATGTTTATTGTTTGAATTGGAGTAGTATATAGTTGTTTGATGGTTTTGCATGCTTGTAACTTGTTTCCCGCTTATTTATATGTTTGGTTAAAAATATTCTTAAACAAGAAGTTTATACAATGATGAAAAGCTATCTTAACCCATGTTAAATTTTAGCATTTCTAGAGCATAGCATTTAGGGTTTATTTAATTGAACTTGGAAATGCAACTCACCCAACATCATCCTCATCACCTCTACTTTCATTTTATAGCCTTCTTTAAATTTAACAAAAATATTTGATCACTAATTCTTGCTTGTTTTTAGTGCTTCATGATAAGGTGACCATATGTGTTTTTACAAGATAGCCCTTTTTCCATTTATGTATCTAGTTGTTGATTGATCCTTTTTCTAAAACTTCTAAACCATTTTGCTGAACCTAAACCCCCTCTAACCAAGACAACTTGTGTTATAACTTTCTATGCTAAGAGTTGACTAATCCATCATTGTTTAGTGGCCTAATCAAATCAGCCTAAATTCATAAAAATCCTAACCTACCCCTCTAACCTTGTCCAACCTGTGGTTTAGGGTTGCATTGGATCCCCACACCCCTGGAAAAACCTTTAGCACGACCATGTCTAACCCTAGCCCTGTTTTTCCTTTGTCTTTCTCGTTTGGACGTTTTGTCGAGCACGTTGTGGGCAGAAAAGACCTCTCCATTAAAACCCCTCCCTCCAACAACTCGAGGCCATCAGCAAGCGTCCAAGGGGCGTTGTAGTGCAGTGCATCATTGCACACCACCCTCCTTCGGCCAATCCCGCTCCCGAGCCCTCTCTCTCCCTCGCATTGCCCATGCCCGTGACCCCCTCAACCGGCCACCCCCATTATTGACAACCGAGACTTCCCCGACCCATCTCTCCTTGCCATTCCACCTCCCACCAGCCTCCTCCACCATTTTGTGCGCTCCCGAGCGAGCCCTCGCTCTAGCACGGCCAGGAACGGCCGTGAACCACCGCTCGGCCCCGAGCTCTTTCGAGCACACTCGCCATCGACCCCGTCCCTCTCTCTCTCTTTTCTCTGCTCCATATTGTTCCCCTTGCCACGAGCTACCTCTTAGGCATCCTCTTCTCTTCGCAGGTGCACCGAAGCCGCCTCGCCCACGCCGTGCCCGAGAAGGACGTCTTCGACCGAGCCGCCGTTCCGGGAAGCGTCTCCTCGACTCAAGACCATCCACGCACGCCCCTCGACCTCCGCGTCTGCCTCCCACCTTCCTCGTATTCCCGCAGTCCCCCTAGGTGAGCCTCTCGTGCTCGCCATTTCCTCTAGGGTTCCGGCCTCTGTTCTTCCGGTCGGGAGGAAGAAGAAGGCTGGGAGCCGTCCGATTTTCCATCTACGGTCTCGTTTGAACCATCGCCGATCTAATCTCAGCCCTTAGTTCCTGATCCGACGGCAGCGCACCCCTCCGACTGCGCGCGCGCCGCCGTGGGCCGGCCCAGCTCGCTGGCGTGGCCCAGCGCCAGATCCGGCCTGCTTTTTTTCAGTTAATAAATTTCCTGTTAGTTCCCTGGTAATTATGCAGTGCAGTTTTTAGCCGTTTCTGGTAGATCTATACATGCAAATTGATTGATTCAAATTTTGTAGGGTACCTGTGTGTTTTCTTAACCATGTGGCACTGGCCATTTAAAAAAAATATGTTTTTATGTGTGTGCTAGAGTAGATCTAGTAAAAAGTATAGTTTTCACCATTTATTTAATTGTGGGAGTTCTGTATATCTAAATCATGCAAACTTTAGTTCTCTGTAAAGCCTAAAACCATACCTACCTAGATCTATAACCCATGCATACAGGAGATTTGGGAAACTAGAGTTATATTAGGTTTTGTTTTACCACCAGTGGCTGTTTGGTGATTTTTAATTTGTTATTAAAAACACTTTTCGGAGCAAATCCAATTGAATGTGGTAGATATAAGTAGTAGCTATCATATACTAGCATGGTAGATTTTTCCGACTTATATTTTGCGCATATTGACTTATTTTTTTTAAAGCAGTGGGTTTTTACATTTAAAAAGGATATTTTTATTCTTTGTTATTTGCATGTGTCTAGTTTAAATTGTTTAAACTATATCTGTGTGTGCAAATGGTTTAGGAATATTTTTGTTCGATGCTCATATGTTTTGCTTGACATGCAAAGTTGGATTCGCCTAAAAATAACTTATATCTTGTGTTTTGTCGGCCCAGTGGAATCCAGGGTGTGCAGGCCCCACTTTCCACAGCCCTCGACACGCGACGGCATCGAGAAATGACTAAGGACAAAGCCAAACGCTTGGAGAGACTCTCGAGAGGAAAAGTCCTCGAGAGGGCTTAAAGGGGCAGCAAAGGCCTGAAGAAGCTCCCCCCGCGGCTGCTCCTCTACAAGGCTCTCTCCCCTGGAGAGAGCCAACGCAAATCCCTCTACAAGGCTGCTCAGGCCCTGTAGAGATACTTCGCTGTGAAGCAACCGTCGCAGAGCGCACATGGCCTCTGCCGCGGCCCCAGAGTGACGCGCGTGCCTGCGCGCGGTGACGACGACGCCGCAGTTGCCATTCTGGTGATTAAAGGAGTCAACAAAGCTGTGCCCCCCGCGCCGGACTACGAAGCTTTCCCCTTTGGTGATAAAGCGGATGGCCGGCGCTACGCTCCAACGACGACGTCACCGTGGGCACCCCCACGATCTCTGCGGCACCAGCTGGCCGTCCTGGGCGGACGGTGGCTTTCCTGTCTCAAGGGCAGGCTTTACGACCGTGGACCGAGTCCATGGACAACCCAGCTGCGGTGCACCCCGCTCCTCCTTTCGTCGCCATGTGGGAACCCTTCCACCGCGCAGGACGCGGGGATGAGGCCTGAGGCGCCTATAAAAGGAGAGGGAGCACCTCCGTAGCAAAGGATTGATCATTCAGACCTTGAGCACTCCACCATAGTGTAGTCTAGCCAAGCGCACTCGAGGAGGAAGAAGACCCTAGAGTTCCCTCCTTGAGCTCCGCACTGCCATAAGAGAGCCCTCGGCAAGCTCATTGTACTGTACCCTCTGCAGTGCAATACAGACAAGCAGGAGTAGTGGTGTTACCTCCTCCGGAGGGCCGTGAACCTGGGTACGGGCTGGTGTTCATCTCTGTCGTGGTGTCCCTCCTCAGGCTCGACGAGCACCGTCGCCGTGCCGGTTGAGGGTTGTTTGACCTCCGCGTTCAGCCCCCCTTCGAACATTCTGTTCAGAGTGTGACCACCCCTGTCTCGTGGTAGTCACTCTCCGACATTTGGCGCGCCAGGTAGGGGCTGAGGCGCGTCTTCAACCTTCGACCAGCCTCCGCGCCATGACGGACACCCGCACGACACGCGCCAACAGGCGCGCAGCTGAGAGGGCTCATACTGAGCCCGGCACCGCCACCGCTCGCGGCCGCCCTCGCACGGCGGAGCGCGCCAACACCGGCCCGCACGTAGAGGAGCTCGAGAGCGAGGATCACCATGGCGGCGACCGCCGCGATGACGAGGACTTCTCCGAGCACCACGAGGACGCTGAGGTCTCGCGTCCGTCTCGGCGCCAAAGCGTGTCCTCTCAGGGACGTCCAGAGCCCGGTCCACATACTGCGCTGCTCATGGCTCAGGAGCTTCTCCGTTACCGGCCCAACCCGGAGGCCCACGACCTCTGGCTCGACCGCCTCCACCACCTCGTCGACATAGCGACGACACGCCCCGCTCCGTCGCGTTCGCTGGTTCACCACTCTGGCCGCGCCGAATGCGCCTCCGCCACCACCGGGACCACCTCCGGCTGCGGCGCAGAGGGCTGCCTCCCATGCGTCCTCGCCGCACGACTGCCAAATCGTGCAGCGCACCGCGCCTGACGCGCGGGTCGGGATGGAGCGCCGGAGGGACCTCCAGAACCGCCTCGTCGAGGAAATCGGCCAGGCGGGGCAGCAGAATCGCAGGGCTCTCCAGGGCGGAACCGCCACGTACGCCACCGGCTGCATGGCATTCACCCGCGCTCTGCGCCGCGTGGTCTGGCCACAGAAGTTCAGGCCTGCCCTTCCCAAGGGCTACGACGGGTCAAGCAACCCCATCGAGTTCCTGCAGCTCTACACCACCTCTATCCAGGCTGCAGGAGGGGACGACAAGGTTATGGCCAACTGGTTCTCCCACGCGCTTAGGGATTCCGCGCTGTCATGGCTCCTCAACCTGCCTGAAGACTCCATCGACTCGTGGGAGGAACTCTGCAGGCAGTTCGTCGCCAACTTCAAGGGCACCTATGAGCGCGCGCTCACCCACAACGACCTGCGCGCTGTGGTGCAGAGGAGAGATGAGACGCTCCGCAAGTACATCCAGCGCTTCAGCCAAGTGCGCAACAAGATCCCGAACATCCCCGACACACAAGTCATCGCCGCCTTCAGAGAGGGCGTCACGAACCGCAGGATGCTCGAGAAGCAGGGCATTCACGACAAGCTCACCTCTGTGGTGAAGCTGTTCGACCTCGCTGACAAGTGTGCCAAGGCTGAAGAGGGGCTCCTCTTCGTCAAGATGAGCCAGCGGGCAGACGACCAGGCCGAGGGATCCAAGAGCCACAAGAAGCGGCAAGAAACCAAGCGCAAGACCACCGCTGTCCTAGCGGCTGAGCCGGATGCCAAGTACGCTCGCAGAGCCTCCCCTGAGCCTGGCAACAAGAAGGAGGACAACCGTCCGTTCTGCGTCTACCACAACAGGCGCGGCCACGCTACAGAGAACTGCTTCAACCTCACGAGGCTGAGCAGGGAGCGCGAGCAAGAAGAGGGCAGCGGGAGCCGCGGCAGAGGCCGCGGCTACCGCAGAGGCGGACGCAAGGGCAGCTACCAGAAGCCGCCGGGCACTCAAGCCAACGCCGTCGAGAAGAACAATAACCTCCCCGACGAGGAAGATGGAGGCTACCAGGCCCCAAGGGGGGCTATGGCTTGCATCCTCGGCGGAGCTCAGGCGCCCAAGTCTAACAACCAGTTCAAGCAGTTCGCCCGCGAGCTCAACGGCGCGTTCCCAAGCGTCGAGACCTCCAGGCCCCTCAAGTGGTCTCAGTACACCATCGCCTTCGACGCCAAGGACCACCCCAAGTCGACCAAGACTGTTGGAACCCTCCCCCTGGTCTGCTCCCCCACCATCAACAACATTGCAGTCTCCAAGACGCTCATTGATGGGGGCGCTGGCCTGAACGTCATCTCTGTCGAGACCTTCGAGACGCTTCAAGTGCCTTACGAGTGGCTCATGCCCTCTAAGCCATTCACAGGGGTCACCAGTGGTTCGATCGCACCTCTGGGGCAGGTCCGGCTGGCCGTCACCTTCGGCACGCAGAAGAACTACCGCACTGAGCTGATCGACTTCGATGTCGCGCACACTGGCCTGCCGTATAACGCCATCCTCGGCTACCCCGCCCTCGCGAAGTTCATGGCTGTCACGCATCACGCCTACAACATGGTCAAGATCCCCGGCAGCGCTGGCACTATCGCCATTCATTGTCATATCCTGGATGCCACGCGCGCTGTCGAGAGCGCCTACAAGGCGGCCGCCATGGCGTTCCCGGCTGACGAGGACCTGAAGCCTCTCGAGAGGCCCAAGAAGAAGAAACAGATGTTCTCTCAAGAGCAGGCTTCCACGAAGAAAGTGTCGCTGAGCACCAGTGGCTCGGGGGCTGAGGGCTCCGGGGCTAGTGTCACCATAGGCGCTGCCTTGCCTCCCAAATAGGAAAGCGCGCTCGTCGCCTTCCTTCGGGCAAACTCTGACATGTTCGCATGGACTCCGTTAGATATGTCCGGTGTACCAGGGAGGTGATCGAGCACCACTTAGCCGTGTGTCCAGACGCACGCCCCGTCAAGCAAAAAGCACGGAAGCAAGCCCCCGAGAAGCAAGCATTCATCGTCAAGGAAGTAGAAAAGCTAAAAGTGGCAAATGTCGTCCGCGAAGTCGCGCACCCCACTTTGCTCTCCAACGGCGTGGTTGTCCCTAAACCCGCTGGAGGAGGCCGACTCTGCATCGACTACACAGACGTCAACAAGGCCTGCCCCAAGGACCCATACCCCATGCGAAGGATAGACCAGATCGTGGATTCCACCGCCAGCTGCGACCTCCTTTGTTTTCTGGACGCCTTCTCTGGTTATCACCAAATCAAAATGGCTAAAGAGGACCAGGAGAAAACAGCATTCCTCACCCCCTGTGGTGTGTATTGCTACACTTGCATGCCTTTCGGCCTGAAGAACGCCGGCGCCACTTTCCAGAGGCTCATGAGGATAGCATTGGGGGCGCAGATGGGAAGAAACACAGAAGCGTATGTCGACGACATTGTGGTCAAGTCTCGCGAGGGAGACACTCTCTTGAAGGATCTCGAGGAAACCTTCGCCAGCCTGCGCAAGGTGAACATCAAGCTGAACCCCGCCAAGTGCGTCTTCGGGGTACCCTCAGGCAAACTCCTCGGATTCCTCGTGTCTCACCGCGACATAGAAGCAAACCCTGACAAGATCAAGGCCATAGAAGGAATGCAGCCTCCTCGCCGGCTCAAGGACATGCATCGCTTAGCCGGCTGTATGGCCAGCCTGGGCTGTTTCATCTCCAAATTCGGCGAGAGAGCCCTGCCATTCTTCAAGATCATGAAGAAGTCCGGCACATTCAAGTGGACCCCTGAAGCAGACAAAGCTTTTGACAACTTGAAGAGGTATTTGTTCAGCCCACCAGTCATGGTAGCCCCCAGGACCGGCGAACATCTGAAGCTGTACCTATCAGCCACTCCTCAGACCGCAAGCGCCGTCCTAGTGGCCGAAAGGGAAGAGCCAGTCCTCCCCAAGAAAAGCGCTGCCACTCCAAGTCCAAAGCCGCCCGGCAAAGATCTCGGCAAAGGAGCAGTCTCCACAGACCCACCGCCAGGCCCACAGCCTCAAGTCGAGTCTGCTCCGAACACCCTTGACGAGACCCCTCCACAGGTAGATCTCGACAAGGGCCCTGAAGAGCCTCCACAGAGAGCTGACGCTGCACCTCCATCGACAACCCTTGTCGAGCACCCCGTCTACTTTGTCAGTACTGTACTGCGGGACGCTCGGGAACGGTACCCAATAAAGCAGAAGCTTCTCGTCGCACTCCTCATCGCCTCCAGGAAGCTGCGACACTACTTCTAGGGCCAGCCCATCACGGTGGTCACTTCTTTCCCCCTGGAGCAGATCCTGCGCAACCCCAACGCCACAGATCGTGTCGCGGGATGGAACATTGAGCTGCAGCCATTCAATTTGCGCTTCGACACCACAAGAGTCATCAAGGGAAGAGCGCTGGCAGACTTCGTCGCCGAATGGACTGACCCAAGCCCTGAAGAGCCTCGAGGAGAAGAGGCCGAGCTCTCTGGAGACGCGATGCCCAGCCACTGGACCATGCACTTCGATGGAGCCTTCGTCTGCCGCAATGGCGGGGCAGGCGTCGTCTTGACCTCGCCCAACGGCGACAAACTCTACTACGCAGTCCAGCTGTGCTTCACAATTGACAAGATCTCCAAGAACATCGCTGAATACGAGGGCCTCCTCGCCGGCTTAAGGGCCGCCATCGCTCTAGGTGTCAAGCACTTACTCGTCAAGGGCGACTCCCAGTTGCTTGTCAACTTCTCCAACAAAAGCTACACGCCTAAGGACGACCACATGGCCGCATACCTTGAAGAGGTCCGCAAGCTCGAGAAGCACTTCAGAGGCATGGAGCTCAGGCACATCCCGAGAAAACAGAACCAGGAGGCTGACGACATCGCCAAGCGAGCCTCGCGAAGGCAAGCCCAGCAGGCAGGCGTCTTTGAAGAAAGGCTCACCAAGCCATCCATAAAGCAGCCGCGAGAAGCTACGGCCGCAAGCACAAACGAAGCACTCCCACCACCTCCTGAAGCTGGGGCACCCGATTGTGGTCCTCACACAGGGGAGCGTCTGTTGCTGACAGCGGCACGTCAAGAAACAGGCTCGACAGGCAAAATCGCTCCCCGAAGAAGATGCGGAAGCAGAGCGAATCGCTCGACAGGCAAAATCCTACTACATCCTCGAGGGAGACCTGTACCGCAAGCGCCCGAATGGGATCGCGCTCAAATGCGTCCCTCCTGAAGAAGGCCGAAGGCTGATCAAAGACATCCATAGCGGAGAGTGTGGCCACCACTCGTGCGCGCGCACCCTCGCAGGCAAGGTCTTCAGGAGCGGCTTCTACTGGCCGCAAGCGCTTCAAGATGCGGTCACCATCGTCCAAGCTTGCGATGCCTGCCAGTACCACGCCAAGCAAATCCATCAGCCGACGCTGGGGCTCCAGACCATCCTGCTCTCCTGGCCGTTCGCGGTCTGGGGGCTGGACATTTTGGGCCCTTTCCCAAAATCGCAAGGGGGCTACCGTTTCCTCTTTGTGGCCATCGACAAGTTCACCAAGTGGCCCGAGGTCGAACCGACGCGCAGCATACCAGCCGGGGCAGCGGTGAAATTCATCAGGAGCCTGGTCTGCCGCTTCATGGTGCCTAATCGCATCATCACTGACAATGGCTCGCAGTTCACCAGCGGCATCTTCCGGTCTTACTGCGAAAAACTCGGCATCAAGCTCTGCTTCGCCTCGGTGGCTCATCCACAGAGCAATGGTCAAGCCGAGCGAGCAAATGCGGAAGTCCTCAAGGGCCTCAAGACCAAAAGCTTCAACATCCTCAAGGGCCACGGCAAGGGCTGGATCGACGAGCTCCCATCTTTGCTCTGGTCCATACGCACGACTCCCTCAAAGCCCACTGGTGAAACGCCGTTCGCCCTTGTCTATGGAGCCGAAGCAGTCCTCCCCGCCAAAATCAAGCACGGATCCCCACGGGTCCTTGCCTTCAATGAGGACACCCAAGAGGACCTCCATAACGACGACCTGCTGCTTCTCGAGGGATTGCGCCGCCGGGCCACCCTCAGAGCGGCAAAGTACCAGCAAGACCTGCGACGCTACCATAGCCGCCATGTGCGCTCGCACACTCTGGAGGCGGGCGACCTCGTCCTCAGGCGAATCCTCTCCAGAGAAGGCCTCCACAAGCTCTCGCCTATGTGGGAAGGCCCCTACAGGGTCTCTCACATCGCCAGGCCTGGCGCTGCGCGCCTCGAGACTGAAGACGGCATCTCCGTCAAGAACCCGTGGAACATCGTGCATCTACACAAGTTCTACCCGTGATCATAGTCACGCCTGTGATCATTGTCACGTCAGGCATTTTTTGTCTCTAGAGGGAACTCACGGCTTCACCTCCAAGCTTCACAAAGCTTCTCCTGAGGGTCAGCCCTCCGAGCTCTCCTTGTAACGAGCCACCGCAGGCCGTAGAGAGTCTCAGCCACTAATGGGTGATCCCCATGCCTCGACATGGAAAGAACGTTAGCTTGGCAACCCCAAGTATAATGAACCATTTCGTTCCTAAGTGAACTATGCGCTAAGGCGCCGCTATGTAATATTTTGGTGGTGAGTTTACTTTCATCATTTGCCTTTCCACGTGCGCTTATATTCTTCCCATGCGCACCTCGCGAGAGGGGGCTGAGTACGGTGCCTGTGCCTCAAGAGCACCCCAGCAGCACTGCAAAATCCAAGGGATCCGAGCTCTGGCTAAAAGGCATGCTCCCAAAAACACGCCACCTCTCCAAGGGACCTTGGTACTTACTCTCCTCGCGAGACACACCTGAGGAAACCTATAAGTGCACATGAGTCCTTACTACCATGCACTAGCGTTTGGGTTCGCCTCTCTAACATCCGCAGGGAACAAAAGTCCCTCCAAGCTCGTGGAGGCAAAAATCGGCCCCTAGAGGAGAGCGCATCGCCAGGGGAGGCCTACGCAGAGCAAAAGTCTCGCAAAGCTAAGTTCAGTGCCCACGCCTCGAGAATCTTTTCTCTCTCACGAGCACTCGTTGTCCCTCGAGCGATTCTTTTCCCGCACACTCCATGGACTGCTTGCACGTCAAAGGGGGGCCCTTGAGCATCGCGCCTTGAGGACTCTTACCTCTCTAAGCCTTAAACTCCCCCCGGCCTTGCCGAGTCATTGCTCAGGCATACCGTAGCGGCGGAGTCATAGCGGAAGGAGAAGGGTCCTAGCGACGCAGAGCGAACAAAGACATGAAGTTAAAGTAAAAGGCCCTTCGAGGGGCACGCGTCCGAACTCAATAACATTTACTTAAAAGTATATTACAGACTGTGGAGCAAAAATCTCTAAGCAAAGTCTTCTAATGGCGCTACAAGCGCATCACAATACAGGAAAGGATCAGGCAGAAGCGTCGTCGCCCTCATCCGCGGACCCTTCCTCTCCAGGCTCGCCCTCGGAACCTACCTCCTCGCCGTCGTCCTCCCCCGCCTCAGCCCGCTTGAAGCGGCTGCAGAAGTCATCGATCTGGTCTCGGACGGAGTTGGAGATCTTCCACCCTTTCTCCCCCTCGAGAGGCTCGGTCACCATTGTGTAGTCGAAGCCGGGCTGGACTGGAGGTTGGTGAAGATGCGGTCGACTGCCACCGCTTTTTTTGTGCGGCATTCCTCCTCGACGACGTCGCGGAGCTCCGCAGCAGGGCCCTCGAGCGCGGTGAAGAGCTTGTCGAAGTAGGCGAGGTATGCGGCGGCGTCGGCGTTGCCCTGAGCATGGACGTGCGGCGCCTCCACTCCCAGCTTCGCCGCGAGATCGTTGCCGCGGGCTACCAGAGACAGGAACATACGCTCTCGCTGCTGCGACAGCACCCGCGCCGCTTGAGCGCTCTCGGCAGCCTCCACCGCTCGATCCACGGCAGGGCCCACCTGCTTGTTCATCTCCTCCATGTCCGCCATGAGGGCGGCGAGGTCCTGCGACATGCACTCGCGAGCCTCTTCCGCAAGGCGGCGACCGTCCGCGGCACGCCTCGCCCGGGAGTTCAGCCGGGCGTTCATGTGCTCCAGCTCACGGATCCGGGAGTCATCCTCGGCGCGCCTCTTCCTGAAGCGATTCTCCTGCTTCTTGAATTTCTCGTTATAGTCTCGAGAGACGGCGGCGCGGTACTCCCTCTCCCGAGGTTGGAACTCCTTCTCCGCCTCCTCCTTCCGCTCGTTCAACCTGGCGTTGAAGCGCTCCACATGCTTCTTGTGGGTAGCCACTTCGCGGTTGAACTTGCCGAGGGCTTCGGCCAGATTCCCCTCTCGGGCCTCAAGGTCGGTGCGCTGCACCGACAGCTCCTGCTCTGCCTGCAGCAGCTGCTCGTCGCGCTGACGCACGTCGTTCTTGCGCTCGCTCAGCCTCTGCCCCCTGGCGTCCAAGGCCGCATGGACCGCCTCCAGAGAGGTCCGCACGACCTCAGAGTCGGCGAGGATCTTGGCCTCAAGCTGGACGAGCTCGCGGTGTTTGTCCGCCAGCGAGGACTCCACCGTTTCCTGCTCAGCCCTCGCCGCGTCCAAGTCGTCCGCCGCCGCCTGACGCTCAGCCTGGAGGGGCTCCAGGAGTTCCTCGGCTTCGCGCACGGCGCCCTCACGGACCTCCTTGGCGAAGCGCAGCGCCTCCTCGCGCTCCGCCTGCAGAGCCAGATCGCTCTGCCGGCGAACCTCCACGGCTGCGTGGAAGGCGGCCCAGGCCTCCGCAAGCTCGTCCTGCCGCCGGGCGAGCTCCGCGTCCTCGAGGGCGAGGTGGGTCTCCATCCCGTCCAGGGACTCCCGCACCAGGCGGAAGGCGACGCCACGGCGTCCTCTGCTCCAGTCCCAGCCGCTCAGAACCAGGTCTCGTGAAGCCCCACGCGGCGCGGAGGTCCCGGCACCCGCGTCGAGCTTGAAGAAAGGGGCCTCTGCGCGGGGCCCTCCAGCGTCGTGGTCCTGGGGGATTGGCGGCGAGCTCTCTTCCTCTGCGCCTGCGCTCCGCGCGCCGGTGTCGCCGCCCTCAAGCGGCACCTCCTCATGAGCTTCAGGGGCGGGAGAGGCCTGCCCCGTGGCCTCTGTCCCCGCCCCCATTGCAGAGCTTGGCGAGGGCGGCGGAGGAGCTTCCCCCTCCGTCTCGTCGGCCCTTGGCGGGCTCTGGATGGGCGTCGTGCCCGCCACGGCCTCCTGCTGCGCCGGAGGAGTGGCAGCGCGAGGCGGGGTAGGCGCCCTCTCCGCTTGCTCCTCAGGGCGCCTCCCCTCGAGAGGCGGCGCAGCCGCCTCAGCCTGAGGCGCGTCCTCGGTAGGGCCTGCGGTGCCCCCTACCACAAGCCTCGAGGCCCCGTCAGCCGCGGCCTCTGGCGCAGCTTTCTTCACCTCTGCGGCCTTGCGAAGCCTTTGACACTTCGCAGGCACCAGGTCACTGGCAAGGAGCGAGAAAATCTGTTAGAAGAGAACGGGCAAGCAGAGATCGAGGAAGGGAAAACCTAGGTCAAGATACTTACCTGGCCTTCTTGGCGTGGGTGTCAACCCACTCCATGCCAGGCGAGCGCCATGAAGGCGTGGTCCTGGCTCTGCCCCCCTCGGGAGGCGCCTCCGCTTTCCTCTTGAGGGGAACGCCCATTGGCTCCCCAGCAGGCCTGTCGTGGGCCGCCTTGGACCGAGGCTCTCGTCGCCCCGCCGCATCCTCATCGTCGTCGCTCCCTTCCCCCCTCCGTGACAGGGCGCGAAGGGGCCTCCTTAGAGGACTCGTCGTCAGACAAGAGCTCAAAGATTTCCTCGGCAGGGGGCGCAGCCCGTGACGAGCTCGCCCCGCCGGTCGAGGGGTTCGCCCTTGCCGCCGCGCCGCCAAGCTCGACGTCTGATGCGGAGGGCGACTCTGCGGCTCCTGGCACCTTCGCCACGGGCATGGCCACCTCGTCCTCCTCCTCCCCCGCCATGCCCAGCGGGGTAAACGTCGGCATCCGCTCCAGAATCGCCAGACGCGTGTTCATGGAGAGTTGGTGGAGAGGCCGCAGCACCTCAGCAACCGCCACAGGCATGTCCGGGTTGATGAAGAGGACGCCCATGATGGTGGAGACGGCTTCGGGGTGGTGGTCGCAGCAGTGGAGCCGCAACGGGTCCGTGAGGCCCGAGTACATCCACATTGGCTTCTTGTGCGCCTGAAGCGGAGCGATGCGGCGCCTCACGAAGTCCTCCGCGATCATCTGACCGGTGAGGCCATTCTCCCGAAGAAGCTGCCCACAAGGTCCGCGATCTGCGGGCTCCGGAAGGCCAGCTTGCCCCAGTGGGTGTTCTTCATGGGCGGCGCCTCCGGGACGTCGAGAAAGGAGCTCTGCGACTTGATGCCGATAAGGAGCCACTTCTGCCGGAAGTCGTCCACCTTCTTCACCACCGCCGTGACAGGCTTCTCGCCGTTCCACGACATGGGGATATAGACATCCCCCATGCCGTCCACGATGCGGAAGGAGACGCACCCCGTCCGCTCGAGGTTCGCGGAGCTCCGGAGCGCGTAGAAGCTCCGGAAGAGGGCCACCGAAGGCTGCACCCCCAGATAAGCCTCGCAGAGGTAGGCGAAGTTGGAGAGGATCGGGATGGAGTTGGGGTGCAGATGAAGAAGGTGGATCTGGTAGAACTCTAGGATCGCCTCCAGGAAGGACGAGTAGGGAGGCACCATCCCGGCGTAGATGGTGTGGAGGAAGATGTGGAAAAACCCCTTCGGGAGCCGGCCAAGCTTCGCGGCCTGGAGAGCACTGGCACCGTGCTCGTTGGTCTTCCCGGCGACCAGGTGCTGGATCTTGTCCAGCGCCACCTCATTGAAGCGCTCCCCGACCAGGGCGGGGCCAAGCGCCCCTTCCCCCTGCGCGCTCGCCGGGGGCTTTGCCATCGCCGCCTTGCCCTTCGCAGAAGCCATCGCCGGGAAAGGAAGAGGTGCGAGAGAGCGCGGAAGGAGACGAAGATCGCCGGAGTGAGGAAGCTCAGAGATGGGAGATCGGAAAGCCGGGTGCGTAAAGTGAGAGCAGTAATGGCTGCTCGAGCCGGCGCACAGGCTTTATCTCTCACCTGGGCAGTTACCGGGGCGTGGTGGGACCCCCCACGACGCACGCCCCGCCGAAGAGATCGTGCCGTCGCAGACGCGCAACTGATCGACGCGTGTCTCGGGCCGGCCGGACACTTTGGGCCCACGACGCTTCGTCTGCGCCCGGTGGGCTTCGCCGTGCCCGTCATGGGCCCGGGGGCTACTGTCGGCCCAGTGGAATCCAGGGTGTGCAGGCCCCACTTTCCACAGCCCTCGACACGCGACGACATCGAGAAATGACTAAGGACCAAGCCAAACGCTTGGAGAGACTCTCGAGAGGAAAATTTCTCGAGAGGGCTTAAAGGGGCAGCAAAGGCCTGAAGAGGCTCCCCCCGTGGCTGCTCCTCTACCAGGCTCTCTCCCCTGGAGAGAGCCAACGCAAATCCCTCTACAAGGCTGCTCAGGCCCTGTAGAGATACTTCGCTGTGAAGCAACCACCGCAGAGCGCAGATGGCCTCTGCCGCGGCCACAAAGTGACGCGCGCGCCTGCGCGCGGTGACGACGACGTCGCAGTTGCCATTCTGGTGATTAAAGGAGTCAACAAAGCTGTGCCCCCCGCGCCGCACTACGAAGCTTTCCCCTTTGGTGATAAAGCGGATGGCCGGCGCTATGCTCCAACGACGACGTCACCGTGGGCACCCCCACGATCTCTGAGGCACCAGCTGGCCGTCCTGCGCGGACGGTGGCTTTCCTGTCTCATGGGCAGGCTTTACGACCATGGACCGAGTCCATGGACAACCCAGCTGCGGTGCACCCCGCTCCTCCGTTTTGTCACCATGTGGGAACCCTTCCACCGCGCAGAACGCGGGGATGAGGCCCGGGGCGCCTATAAAAGGAGAGGGAGCACCTCCGTAGCAAAGGATCGATCATTCAGACCTTGAGCACTCCACCATAGTGTAGTCTAGCCAAGCGCACTCGAGGAGGAAGAAGACCCTAGAGTTCCCTCCTTGAGCTCCGCACTGCCATAAGAGAGCCCTCGGCAAGCTCATTGTACTGTACCCTCTGCAGTGCAATACAGACAAGCAGGAGTAGCGGTGTTACCTCCTCCGGAGGGCCGTGAACCTGGGTACGGGCTGGTGTTCATCTCTGTCGTGGTGTCCCTCCTCTGGCTCGACGAGCACCGTCGCCGTGCCGGTTGAGGGTTGTTTGACCTCCGCGTTCAGCCCCCCTTCGAACATTCTCTTCAGAGTGTGACCACCCCTGTCTCGTGGGAGTCACTCTCCGACATGTTCTGCACTAATAATGGTAAAATGTGTCCATTCCACTAAAACTGAGATAGAGGGAGCTAGGAATGTCCAAATGAGGTGAATCAAATTTCTACAAAGAGATAAAATCCATACCTATCAATAAAAATTAATCTTGCATGCAGGAGCTTCCTAAAACTAAAACTATAATCATTATGGTTTTGAGTCTAGTAGCATTTGTATGATTTTTAACTCCTATTTAGTAATATCTTTTGATGCAAATCCAAGTCCCATAGCTTCATGTGGTTACAATGTGTACTGTGATAGATGGGTTTGATTTTAGGAGCTATATTCTGTGAGTAGTGGATTACTTTCCAAAACAGGGCTTTTACAACTAAAAATTATATTAATTTATTTCCCTGTTTTTATTTATTTTGTGTGCCCTTGAGTGATTAACAAAAATAAGTCCAGAACCTTAGTATAACCTTTAATAACCTAGTTCAACCTCCTAGAAGTATTGTGGTACAATTCACTTTTGAGTTTAACATAGTCCATCTTGTTTCCTAGGTGTTGCACTAATTTTATTTGTGTGCTATGCTTGTGAATGTTATTTGGTGTTAAATACTATCCAGTAGTTGCTTGTGCTTTGTAATGCTAGCTGTGTGGTGTGTTAATTTTAAATTGTTGTCAACATGCTCCTTTGAGGTGTCTTATTAAATAAGCTAACTACGCCCTTTTTGCTCTTAATCAACAACTTTTGTGAGCAGCGGTGTTAACCTTGGTTGGTTGCTTAGCTGTTTAATAGTATATGTTTCTAGGTATAATAACACGCTTGTATGTGAATGTGCTTAATGCTAGTGATAATACTTGCTTATTAATATACTTTTGTCTGGAGTACTTCCTTTTTTATTAAAATACTTTTGTCTGGAGTACTTCCTTATTTATTAAGATGCTTTTGTCTGATATATTTCCTGAACTAGTATAACAACTACTGTTACCGAATCTGATAAACCTAAGAGGTGATTAGCTTAAGTCTGTAGTTAGAACTGCCTATTTAACTATTAGGGGTGTTGTATATATTTTCTTAGGTGTGTTGTTGTTTGTCTTGGCTATATGGATTTGATGCTTGTTATTGCTTAACTAAGTGAAATGCTTGCCCTTCGTTATTAGCTTAGTGTTTGGTGCAGTGCTTGGTGTTTGTTATGTCCTTATGGCATTGTCTTGTATTTTGTGTGTTGTTCCATTTTCCTATTTGCGACGTTAGGTACGATCGGGAAGGAACTGGAAGAGAGAAGTGAACCTGAGGAACATCGAGATCAAGACCAAGGACATACTGCTGAGCCAGGCAAGCCACCTCACCACTATAATGAATCCTATTATCTTGCAAAGCATGTTTTTGTTTTCAAAATAAAATAATGCATGTTTTACTTCTTTTGTGGCATCTTGCCACCCAAAAACTATTTTACAAAATACTGTTTGGCCAAAGTTATCTACTAGATTATAATAGGTGTTATGAAAATTAGTATTCACTGTAGGCACCTTGTTGTTGAAGGAGCTATAAAGAAAATCATATTTTATCTAGTCGTATATCCTTATATTCTCACCTCAAAATCTTAGGATGGGAACCTGTTTTGATGAAAACGTTTTCGGAGAAAACCCGAGTTGCTGGAGGCAATCGGCGAGAAAGATATGTTTTATTAAAACCCGAGATGCTAGGATCATTCGGAGATTTTTATGAAAACCCGAGCTGCTGGGAGCAGTCGGAGATGAAGGTTTAATTTCGAAGTCCCTGCTGTTGCCCGAACATCTACCCCGTGCAACCACATTACCTGACATGGGTAGGGCTTAGCCGGAAGCTTGTTTTCTTTAGTACGGAGGATCTCATACTCTATAAGGGTGAAGCCCTCGAAGCCGGGTTGTCGTCTGTATGAGGCAATACACAAGCGGAGGGACCCGCAGCCGGACGATTACGTTGGGTCCCCTGCCGTGGCGGTGTGGCGTCCCAAGAGAGACTAGGGTTCTAGAGGAGCACACGGTGCCGGGGGGAATAAACCTATCGGGAGTCCTCTGTACTAGGGCAGACATAGTGGAAAGCTTTGATCGTGTTATCCGGACCCTCGCATACGCTCGTATGACGGGCCGTGTCAGACACGGCGGAATGACCGTTTGGTGTGGGTAAAGTGCGCAACCTCTGCAGAGTGTAGATCTATTCGAATAGCCGTGTCCGCGGTCATGGACGGTTGCAAAGGCCACACTGGGCGCCTGGGGAAAGAAGTTGCTTTCCAAGAAAAGTGTTTTGATGAAACGAGGAGGTACCTGGGAGGTACAGGAGTTGAGTGAGGATGTTTGGTCTCGGGGAGACAATCAGTCCGATCTCAAGGAAGGAAAAAGGGGTATCCCCATCCTAGTGTTTCCCCCAAAATTTTACAAAAGTGTTTTCAAAAACTTGGAGATAGTACATGCTATTTCTACAAGAGAGATTCCCCTCTCTAAATGTTTTCTTCAACAAAGATACAGAGATGTCGTGATCTCTATATCGAAAGCATCTTTGCGAAAACTAAGCCCTATAGTCGTATATAGAAGCTATCCCCGTTTTCAAAAATTCTTTTATTGCATTACCATGAAAACTTAAGCCTAGAGGTGGTTTTGCGAGTACGTAAATGTACTCATATGGCTGTGTCCCTGGATATTCAAACGTCCAGATTGCGACGAGGAAATGTACGCCGAGGAGGAGGAGTACGCCGACGACTACGCCAACTGAGTGTCACCGGTCAACTGCTCTGTGGGAATGTGTCTGGTTATGACGAGGGCCGACGCTAGCCGCAAGCTTCCGCTATATCGTAGTTAATCTCGTCCTGTGTGACGATGATTGCAGACTTGGTCATGTGACCACCTATTTATGTAAGTCTTGTATTATTCGATTTGAATGATGTAACTTTGTATACCATGTTGGTTATGTGATTGCGATGCACTGATCATTGGGATCGTGATCTGTTCACATAACGTGGGCATCTCGGACTGGTAGTCTGAGGGGTCCTTACAGACTTGGTATCAGAGCCATCATTGAGCTTAGGAGACCTTAGTTAGCATGGTCGTTAGCTTACGAAGAAATTATTTTGGCTAAAACCCTATTTCTTAAAAATCTATTTCTTTTATCTAGGAGGCTCTAGTATGGCTTCCACTCCTCACCTATTTTGAAAAATACCTTGATCTTACCTCTCTAATTTCCAAGTATTTCAAAAGAGTTTTCTCTACTCTCTTGTCCCTATTCGAAACTTTTTTACGCTTGACGATGGACCCAAGTGAGACCTAAGTAACTAGAGTCAAGAAGGAGACAAGAACCCTCAGATGCATAGTCCACAAGACCAAGATCGTTGATGACAGCAAAGCCAGGACCTCCTAATACCTTGGATGTGCAAAATGCAAGACCAGAGTACCATATCACCTTCAGCCCCTCGACTCAACCCCAACAATGATACTCCATCAGCAAGCCGTACAATCACAAGCCTTTCGGCAAGAACCCAAGGTGACCAAATGAGGACTTCAGCAACCATGTGACACCAAACCCCATAGGATGAAGTAGGATATGACCCTTGGTTGGAATATCCGACTACTGCGGTTGTTAGGTATCCGTTGGTAATGTAGGTGCCTTGTGTGCTCGTTGTTTGTGTGCTCTTTTGCTTGTATGGTTTTTGTTTGTACCTTTATTGATAGTGTGTGTCTTGTTCGTGTGCTTGTTGATGATGTGTTGTTTTTCTGGTATGTTTCACAAGCACGCCGTGTTGGCAACGCATATTAGACACATACTACCCTTTTGTTTAAACATCTTTTTGCCTCTTCACAAAAACTTTTCTTGCCTTTTTGCCATAGTTGCACCTTGATGCACTCTATAAACCTGCCTTGGAAACCCTTCTAAAATGTTTTCCCTCCGACCTAAACTTTAACACGTGAGAGCTATTAACTGCACATGACATAGAAGACCGCCCGGAGAAAGCCATCCCCGTGATGTGGCAAGCCTTGCCTAGTTTAATTAACTTTTCAAATTACAAGTATACCATCACCAACTTAACGTATCTAACTTTAGAGTAACATCTAACGCAAGTATGACGTGTTGCTACCCAACTAACCTACTCAAGACCTTCCAAACCGAGGCGAGAAAGGAGATGCCAACGGAAGTTTCACTTAAAGATGGCAACACGGAGGACTCTAAAATCAGTAAGGTTCACTACTTTTTGAAGATTTTTGAAGCCCTCAAGCCGTGACGTGCAAAGAAGATCGACGTCAGCAACAACTAAGACAACCAACACTGAAGATCGTCTGGATGAAAATGTACCACGAAGCAAGATTCATCACTACCGTCTATGTAGCGTACCTGCACTTAAAATATGGCAAGGTACCTGTGTATAGTGCAAATCCCTGGATCGATTCGTTTGCACACACAGTTTACGATGTAATATCACAACAAGGTATCAATTTTATTACATCGATGATCCAGAATTAGAAAATATTCTTTACAACTTGCATAGCATAAAGCTAGCACAGAAAGAGTAAACAGCGGAAATAAATAGCAGTGAGTCTCCATCATCTTCATGTTGCCACAGGCGAAAACATGTTGGTTGCAGACTCGAAACCTTTAAACGAAACCTCTCTCGTCATCTGAACAATCTGCAATAAGAAAAATATTGCAACAACGTGGGTCAGATTCCATTAAAAATGGAGTCTGGCAAGTGACACTATGGTGGACACTTAGTGGAATAACTCTAATAACCTATATGCTTATTTGGCTGGTGGAGTTCAAGGCTATTTTGCATAAAGCCAATTTTTCCTAACTCTTGGAAAACACTTTTCTTCTATTCGAGACATCAGTGGCATGAAATCCACTGTCTCATTCTACCCTTGTTCACCCATCAAGTTTTATCTTAGAAATTGGAATGATGGAATCCTCCGTTGACGTCCGTGATCAGCTGCTCAAATTGTCCGTACCGGGGACACGGCTAAGTACTTAGTTTTACACTCTGCAGAGGTTGTGCACGTTCACCATTGTACCCATTCAACCCAAACTATCCTTTACACTCTGGTAGTGATAAGGAAAAGGAGAAGAATGAGACGAGATCTTTCAGAAGCATTTTCCCTCCCACTCTGGCTTGACCCGTTCCACCTAACACCCTCTACATCTGCTTGTCAAGCCGGGGCGAGTCCACGCAACTTAGTTGATCAAGCCAGAGCCCATATGGCAATGGCTGCACTGGAAGCAATCTTTACTCGGAGTTCTTCAGATCCCTTTGTTCCTGGGTGGCCGTCCACAAGTGTAATTCCACAGGTAAATCCCCTGGGAAACCACTCAACATAACCCATACAACCACTTTCCACCCAGGTGTTTCATTCTTAACTTGGTAGAATTTAGATTTTCACAAAACAACATTTGCATAGCATCAATATTTCTACTAAGTATTATATAGGAACCTAGACACAGGAGTAAGGAATTTCTACACAGGTCTAGCATAGCAATACTATCCTACACATGCTTATATAAAAATACACTAAGTAATGCATATAGAAAATAGTAGGAAGTTTATGAATGTGCCACTTGCCTTTGGATGATGTCTTTGCTCACAAACTCTTTTCAACGTAACTCGGGGCTCTCCGTTCAGTCTAAACAATATAGACAAACAACAATACACCAATCAACATAAAACACATCACAACACAATGCATACAAACACATACAGAATGAACAAACAAGTTTCATAAACTTCTAGGGAAAAATATGTCATGCATGATGTGCAAAAATATTTCTAAGGACTAGAGATGCATGTCATGCCATGAAAATCTTTTAAGTTATTGCAAGGCAAATAGGTTGGTCAAAAATGATTAAGTACCAAGGTCATAAGTTGGATAAAATACTTTGCTATAAATCATCTTGAATAAGCTCTAATGGCTTAGTCATGGTGTGCATAAATACTTAGAGAAAATACTAAGTCAAATCTTCAAGGTGATCAACAATTATTAACAACTCTTTGTAAATTGGATATTCACTATAGTGAGAGAGACAGACACCCGGCCAGCCACTTATGATTGTGGGACAGGTCTCATGTACGTGGACATGTAAGGTTAGTCTCCAGGCCGCTTCATCTCACTATGCCGCTAGGATCCAACAAACTTCAAAGATGGTAATAACATGATCAAAAATTGTTATGTCTAAAGTGAAAGACAAGATTAGGAAAGAGGGAAAGATAGAAAGAAAGTTGTAGTTGGTCTTCCAGGCTTCATCTCCAGACTTGCAACTTTCTCCTTGGTGATGTCTTGATTGAATTTTTGGTAGACTTGATAAATCTTCAGACTTGATGATTCTTGTATCACCGAGGCTGGTCTTGGATTAACTTAGTCATCATGAAGTCTCAGAGAAGAAGAAAAGAAAGAGAGAAAGACTAAGAGAATAAAGGGGGTTGGTCTTCTTGAACTTCCTCTTGATTTTTCTTCTAAGTGCTTCTACTTCTTGGAGATGCTTCTGAAGTCTTGTTTTCTTGGCTAAGTCTTTCATTGGCCTTCTAGCTCCATGTTGAAAATCCTAAGTGTCTAAGTGCATAGCACTTTACCAAAATACTAAGTTGAGAATAATCCTAACTTAGAGAAAATAAGGAAGAAGTTTTCCTATGGGAAGTATAACTACAAAATAAAATATGCTATGCATGAAATGCAATTTTTAATCACAAGAAAGCATCATAACAACTTTTGTGATTTTTATAAATATGCATAAAGTTATAATTGCAATTTAATTAATTTCTATTTTTGCAAAATATAATTAAAGGAATAAATATAAGATTAAAGTTTTCTGTGATTAAATTTTTATAATTTTTTTTTATAAATAGTGTTAATAGACAGAGGGGATTTAAATAAATTTATAGCAATTGGATTTATTTAAAAATAATCCTTCTATCAAAAGTTATGTCAAAAATAGTCAAACTATTCAAATTAAGGGTATGATTATTAAATTGTCAAAACTATTCTCAGAAATTATTTTCTAACAGAAGCATAATATGACACATATTTTAAGGATTCCAAAACAATTTTATTTGCAATTTTTGGAATTATAGATTTAAAGTTATGACAAATATACTCAAATCATCCATTTGAAATTTGAATATTTTAAACTAAGTCAAATTTGAATTCTAACAGATCTAAAATATTCTACATGTCAAGGGCTTTCCAAATATATAAAATTATTTGAATTTGGATAAACAGAGGAAAAGTAATGATAAATCTAATATACAGGGGGTTTTCTGCAAAACTGCGAAAATGAATTAAATAGGAAAATCATTTTCTGACGTGGATGCTGACTGTGCTGCTGACGCGGATCTGACTAGGCGTTGACTGGGCTGCTGACTGGATTAAGTGAATGGATCTGATCCGTTGGATTTGGATCTGATGGCTCAGATCTGCCCGTACCGGTTCGAGGGATGGATCTAATCCTAGCCGTTAAAAGGAGATCGGAGGGCTCACCGAGGGGGGGCGGAGCGAGGTCGCCGGTGATGTCGACGACGGCGGCGGTGCGGCTCGGGCGTGGACCGATTCGTCGCTCCGGCGGTCTCCCCGGCTCGGTAAGGCGACGGCGACGCGCGGGGCGAGGTGGAGAACTCGATGGAGGCGGTGGCGTCGACTCGGCCGGCGTGAAGCGGCGAGGAGGCGCGGGCGGAGCGGTGAAGATCTCCGGCGGGTCCGGCCGAGCTTGGCCCGCTCGATTTGCTGCGAAGGAAAGTCGGGGATGGGGTTAGGAAGACTCTCCCGGGGACGGCAAAGAGAGGGGGAATGACCACGGGCTCGGGGGTCGAAGGGGCTCACCGGATTTGAAGAAAAGGCGGCGGCGGCCGAAGCAAGTACGGCGAGCTTTTCTGGCAGCCTGGGGGCGGGATTCGTTAGGGTTTGAGAGGGGAAAAGAGAGAGGAGGAGCAGGGGATTAAATAGGGCTAGGCACGGCGTCAATTAGTCTACCGAATCGCGAGATTGGTGCGGAATTGGTTCGGCCGAAACTATCGGGCGAAAATGACGGGAGGTTGAAGACGATGCTGACGTCAGCATTTTTCCTTTTTCTGATTTTTCCATTTTATTCATATCTTTTGATTTATAACTCCAAATGAAGTCAAATAAATTTCTAAAAATTTGTAAAAATAATATCTTTGTGTTAAACCAGTTGTGGGCATATTTTGAATAATTTTGAAAATTAATATTTTGAAATATTCATTAAATACAAATTTGACACTTTATGTTAAATTTAAAACTAGGGTTTAATTAATTTTATTTTTGGCTAAAATAAATTCTATGAAATACCCACATTCAAATATGTTTGAATTTAAGATATTTAAACTCATATTCCAATATTAAATAAATTTTAGCTTTAATAGATTATTAAATAACATATTACAACTATTTGTAATGAAAAGAGAAAATGTAATGTAATCATTTTTATTTCAAATTATTTTGTGCACCATTAAGTTTCATAATATGATAAATCATTTGAAAACTTTATAACATATCTTTAGAATAGATTTTAGATTTAATTCATTTATTATATAGAAAATATATTCATGAAAATCATTTTATGTTTTGATAATAAATGAAAATCATTTAAGCTAATGAAATGTTTATGTGGATAATTCATTAATAAAAATCTATGAAGTTTTAAAGTTATAAACTATAGACTTGTAATTTCCAAAACTATGTTTTGAACTTAAGAATAATGAAAACCATTTGGCAAATAGATCATGTTTTAAATAGTTTAAAGGAACACTTGTAAATATTAATTTAATTTATGAATAGCTATGGCTAAGTGGTTGAAGTCAAATACTTAAAAGAAACTTTTTATTATATGAAATTGGTTGGAAGGTTTGTCAAACATTTATCAAATTACATATTGAGGTTTTAAGAAAATACAATGGAATAATAAAAGTTTAACTTGAAACAACTTTTGAAAATAATGTTTACTTGAGATATTTGAAATATTTAACTCTTTCAATAAGTTTGAAGTCTTTCGTAGTTGGTTTTCTGATGCATTTAATGTTTTATTTTAATCAAAACAAAAGTTTTAAATTTTAGTGATTTTTGAACATTATAAAATGTTGGGATGTTACAGTCTATGTGCCAACCTTATTAACTCATCTGACCCCGACTAGAGTAATATGGAAGGAAGTACTTACCTTGGGCTAACTTAGATCTGACTGACCTCTGAAGACTTTAGTGAAGAGTCTTGAAGCCCAAGAACCAAGGAAGTCTTCATCAACTCTCTACGTCTGCTAAACTGGTGGAGGATGCAATAGAAAACGTCATATCCAGCAAGACGCCAAGAACGACGGAAAGACCGAAGACTGCTCCAGTTGAAGAAATTGACCCAAGCTAGATCTGACGCTATTAGTGATTTGTAACCCCCTTTGACTTTATAGGAAAGAACCCGGAGAGAGTCGAGTCTACATACCTGACACCCCTCTGAGGTTTGAAAACGGTTGGCGTGCATTTTACTGCTAACCCCTCAAGACAGCAATATCTGGACAAGTGTCTACATCAACCGCAAGCGCCAAGGAGCTACGACCAAGACGAAGATCGTCATGATACTCAAGACCAACAACACCTTGAAGCCAAAAACAACTTTTACCATTAACATCAACCCTTCACGGCCTCTTTTTAAGGGGGGAAGACACGCTAGATGTTATTAGGGTGTTTGGACAAAACTGTTCTTTGCGCTCCAATCCTTGAGTATCTGAAGTCAAGCCGACAAGAGAGCTTATCAACCTGGACCAACGCGACAACATCTTCAGCGCGGACCAAAGTCTTCCAGAAGAGATCAAACGCCTCATCGACAAGGAAACCTCAGTCGAGAAGCAACAACCTCGGAGGAGGAAGGAGCATCAAACCCCTTAACCTTGCACTCTGTTAGTACCCGCTCAGGAATCTCGGGACGAGATTCTTTTAAGGGGGGAAGGTCTGTAACGTCCCAAATTTTGGTAACAGAAAAAAAAAACTTAGTTTTCATAGACCCAAAATTTAGGGCCGTCAAAAACTTTTTGAAATATCTTGCTAAGGGATGTGTTCTACTCTTGTCTACTCTGTTTGCCATGTTGTGGTTTGTGTTTATGTGAATGACCTCTCTTGTTATCAACCTTGAAACTCAACCTAGTTATAATTTGACCCTTGTGATCAATGTTATGACAGGTAAAATAGTCCATAAAACCTTCTCCTATCTTATTTTTACCCAACTTCGTTTACCCATAAGTTTTGATCTTAGCAACTACCCAAAGACCTATTATTTGAGAAAATAAAAGTATTTCCAAAACTATATGTTTGCAAAACTACAAAGGATCATATAGTGGGCCTTGTTATATTTTGAGTTTAATGCGTTGCTAGTCTTAGCAACTTTCATTCCAAAAACTCCTAATTTAATATCTCTTTGGAAACTATTACTAGGGAGTGGTTTAACCTCCTATCTTCAAAATCTTGTCATTATTGTATTGATCACCACCTCCCAAATATATTGGTTTTATCTTAAAGTGTGGTTGTTTATCCAATTGTATGTGTGTTTGACCTATTTGATATGTGCTTAAATTGTTTGCCTTGAGTTTGTATTCCTATGAGTGACTTGTGGCTATGTTTGTATTAATTGTATGTTTATTGTTTGAATTGGAGTAGTATATAGTTGTTTGATGGTTTTGCATGCTTGTAACTTGTTTCCCTCTTATTTATATGTTTGGTTAAAAATATTCTTAAACAAGAAGATTATACAATGATGAAAAGCTATCTTGACCCCTGTTAAATTTTAGCATTTCTAGAGCATAGCATTTAGGGTTTACTTAATTGAACTTGGAAATGCAACTCACCCAACATCATCCTCATCACCTCTACTTTCATTTTATAGCCTTCTTTAAATTTAACAAAAATATTTGATCACTAATTCTTGCTTGTTTTTAGTGCTTCATGATAAGGTGACCATATGTGTTTTTACAAGATAGCCCTTTTCCATTTATGTATCTAGTTGTTGATTGATCCTTTTTCTAAAACTTCTAAACCTTTTTGCTGAACCTAAACCCCCTCTAACCAAGACAACTTGTGTTATAACTTTCTATGCTAAGAGTTGACTAATCCATCATTGTTTAGTGGCCTAATCAAATCAGCCCAAATTCATGAAAATCCTAACCTACCCCTCTAACCTTGTCCAACCTGTGGTTTAGGGTTCCATTGGATCCCCACACCCCTGGAAAAACCTTTAGCACGACCATGTCTAACCCTAGCCCAGTTTTTCCTTTGTCTTTATCGTTTGGACGTTTTGTCGAGCACGTTGTGGGCAGAAAAGACCTCTCCATTAAAACCCCTCCCTCCAACAACTCGAGGCCATCAGCAAGCGTCCAAGGGGCGTTGTAGTGCAGTGCATCATTGCACACCACCCTCCTTCGGCCAATCCCGCTCCCGAGCCCTCTCTCTCCCTCGCATTGCCCATGCCCGTGACCCCCTCAACCGGCCACCCCCATTATTGACAACCGAGACTTCCCCGACCCATCTCTCCTTGCCATTCCACCTCCCACCAGCCTCCTCCACAATTCTATGCGCTCCCGAGCGAGCCCTCGCTCTAGCACGGCCAGGAACGGCCGTGAACCACCGCTCGGCCCCGAGCTCTTTCGAGCACGCTCGCCATCGACCCCGTCCCTCTCTCTCTCTTTTCTCTGCTCCATATTGTTCCCCTCGCCACGAGCTACCTCTTAGGCATCCTCTTCTCCTCGCAGGTGCACCGAAGCCGCCTCGCCCACGCCGTGCCCGAGAAGGACGTCTTCGACTGAGCCGCAGTTCCGGGAAGCGTCTCCGCGACTCAAGACCATCCACGCACGCCCCTCGACCTCTGCGTCCGCCTCCCACCTTCCTCGTCGTCCCGCAGTCCCCCTAGGTGAGCCTCTCGTGCTCGCCATTTCCTCTAGGGTTCCGGCCTCCGTTCTTCCGGTCGGGAGGAAGAAGAAGGCTGGGAGCTGTCCGATTTTCCATCTACGGTCTCGTTTGAACCATCGCCGATCTAATCTCAGCCCTTAGCTCCAGATCCGACGGCAGCGCACCCCTCCGCCTGCGCGCGCACCGCCGTGGGCCGGCCCAGCTCGCTGGCGTGGCCCAGCGCCAGATCCGGCCTGCTTTTTTTTCAGTTAATTAATTTCCTGTTAGTTCCCTGGTAATTATGCAGTGCAGTTTTTAGCCGTTTCTGGTAGATCTATACATGCAAATTGATTGATTCAAATTTTGTAGGGTACCTGTGTGTTTTCTTAACCATCTAGCACTGGCCATTTTCAAAAATATGTTTTTATGTGTGTGCTAGAGTAGATCTAGTAAAAAGTATAGTTTTCACCATTTATTTAATTGAGGGAGTTCTGTATATCTAAATCATGCAAACTTTAGTTCTCTGTAAAGCCTAAAACCATACCTACCTAGATCTATAACCCATGCATGCAGGAGATTTGGGAAACTAGAGTTATATTAGGTTTTGTTTTACCACCAGTGGCTGTTTGGTGATTTTTAATTTGTTATTAAAAACACTTTTTGGAGCAAATCCAATTGAATGTGGTCGATATAAGTAGTAGCTATCATATACTAGCATGGTAGATTTTTTCAACTTATATTTTGCGCATATTGACTTATTTTTTAAAAGCAGTGGGTTTTTACATTTAAAAGGGATATTTTTATTCTCTGTTATTTTCATGTGTCTAGTTTAAATTGTTTATGCTATATCTGTGTGTGCAAATGGTTTAGGAATATTTTTGTTCGATGCTCATATGTTTTGCTTGACATGCAAAGTTGGATTCGCCTAAAAATAACTTATATCTTGTGTTCTACACTAATAATGGTAAAATGTGTCCATTACACTAAAACTGAGATAGAGGGAGCTAGGAATGTCCAAATGAAGTGAATCAAATTTCTACAGAGAGATAAAATCCATACGCACCAATACAAATTAATCTTGCATGCAGAAGCTTCCTAAAACTAATACTATAATCATTATGGTTTTGAGTCCAGTAGCATTTGTATGATTTTTAACTCCTGTTTAGTAATAGCTTTTGATGCAAATCCAAGTCCCATAGCTTCATATGGTTACAATGTGTACTGTGATAGATGGGTTTGATTTTAGGAGCTATATTCTGTGAGTAGTGGATTACTTTCCAAAACAGGGCTTTTACAACTAAAAATTATATTAATTTATTTCCCTGTTTTTATTTATTTTGTGTGCCCTTGAGTGATTAACAAAACTAAGTACAGAACCTTAGTATAACCTTTAATAACCTGGTTCAACCTCCTAGAAGTATTGTGGTACAATTCACTTTTGAGTTTAACATAGTCCATCTTGTTTCCTAGGTGTTGCACTAATTTTATTTATGTGCTATGCTTTTGAATGTTATTTGGTGTTAACTACTATCCAGTAGTTGCTTGTGCTTTGTAATGCTAGCTGTGTGGTGTGTTAATTTTAAATTGTTGTCAACATGCTCCTTTGAGGTGTCTTATTAAATAAGCTAACTACGCCCTTTTTGCTCTTAATCAACAACTTTTGTGAGCAGCGGTGTTAACCTTTGTTGGTTGCTTAACTGTTTAATAGTATATGTTTCTAGGTATAATAACATGCTTGTATGTGAATGTGCTTAATGCTAGTGATAATGCTTGCTTATTAATATACTTTTGTCTGGAGTACTTCCTTTTTTATTAAAATACTTTTGTCTGGAGTACTTCCTTATTTATTAAGATGCTTTTGTCTGATATATTTCCTGAACTAGTATAACAACTACTGTTACCTAATCTGATAAACCTAAGAGGTGATTAGCTTAAGTGTGTAGTTAGAACTGCCTATTTAACTATTAGGGGTGTTGTATATATTTTCTTAGGTGTTTTTTGTTTGTCTTGGTTATATGGATTTGATGCTTGTTATTGCTTAACTAAGTGAAATGCTTGCCCTTGGTTATTAGCTTAGTGTTTGGTGCAGTGCTTGGTGTTTGTTATGTCCTTATGGCATTGTCTTGTATTTTGAGTGTTGTTCCTTTTTCCTGTTTGCGACGTTAGATACGATCGGAAAGGAACTGGAAGAGAGAAGTGAACCTGAGGAACATCGAGATCAAGACCAAGGACATATTGCTGAGCCAGGCAAGCCACCTCACCACTATAATGAATCCTATTATCTTGCAAAGCATGTTTTTGTTTTCAAAATAAAATAATGGATGTTTTACTTCTTTTGTGGCATCTTGCCACCCAAAAACTATTTTACAAAATATTGTTTGGCGAAAGTTATCTACTAGATTATAATAGGTGTTATAAAAATTAGTATTCACTTTAGGCACCTTGTTGTTGAAGGAGCTATAAAGAAAATCATATTTTATCTAGTCGTATATCCTTATATTCTAACCTCAAAATCTTAGGATGGGAACCTGTTTTGATGAAAACGTTTTCGGAGAAAACCCGAGTTGCTGGAGGCAATCGGCGAGAAAGATATGTTTTATTAAAACCCGAGATGCTGGGATCATTCGGAGATTTTTATGAAAACCCGAGCTGCTGGGAGCAGTCGGAGATGAAGGTTTAATTTCGAAGTCCCTGCTGCTGCCCGAACAACTACCCCGTGCAACCACATTACCTGACATGGGTAGGGCTTAGCCGGAAGCTTGTTTTCTTTTGTACAGAGGATCTCATACTCTATAAGGGTGAAGCCCTCGAAGCCGGGTTGTCGTCTGTATGAGGCAATACACAAGCGGAGGGACCCGCAGCCAGACGATTACGTTGGGTCCCCTGCCGTGGCGGTGTGGCGTCCCAAGAGAGACCAGGGGTCTAGAGGAGCACACGGTGCCGGGGGGAATAAACCTATCGGGAGTCCTCTGTACTAGGGCAGACATAGTGGAAAGCTTTGATCGTGTTATCCGGACCCCCGCATACGGTCGTATGACGGGCCGTGGCAGACACGGCGGAATGACCGTTTGGTGTGGGTAAAGTGCGCAAACTCTGCAGAGTGTACATCTATTCGAATAGCCGTGTTCGCAGTCATGGACGGTTGCAAAGGCCACACTGTGCGCCTGGGGAAAGAAGTTGCTTTTCAAGAAAAGTGTTTTGATGAAACAAGGCGGTACTTGGGAGGTACAGGAGTTGAGTGAGGATGTTTGGTCTCGGGGAGACAATCAGTCCGATCTCAAGGAAGGAAAAAGGGGTATCCCCATCCTAGTGTTTCCCCCAAAATTTTACAAAAGTGTTTTCAAAAACTTGGAGATGGTACATGCTATTTCTAAAAGAGAGATTTCCCTCTCTAAATGTTTTCTTCAACAAAGATACAGAGATGTCGTGATCTCTATATCGAAAGCATCTTTGCGAAAACTAAGCCCTATAGTCGTATATAGCAGCTATCCCAGTTTTCGAAAATTCTTTTATTGCATTACCATGAAAACTTAAGCCTAGAGGTGGTTTTGCGAGTACGTAAATGTACTCATATGGCTGTGTCCCTGGATATTCAAACGTCCAGATTGCGACGAGGAAATGTACGCCGAGGAGGAGGAGTACGCCGACGACTACGCCAACTGAGTGTCACCGGTCAACTGCTCTGTGGGAATGCGTCTGGTTGTGACGAGGACCGACGCTAGCCGCAAGCTTCTGCTATATCGTAGTTAATCTCGTCCTGTGTGACGATGATTGCATACTTGGTCATGTGACCACCTATTTATGTAAGTCTTGTATTATTCGATTTGAATGATGTAACTTTGTATACCATGTTGGTTATGTGATCGCGATGCACTGATCATTGGGATCGTGATCTGTTCACATAACGTGGGCATCTCGGACTGGTAGTCTGAGGGGTCCTTACAATTTGCATGTTTTGCTTGCTGTGTGTCTTGATCGGTGTGTGTAAGGCTAGTCCCCGCATACTTGTGTGTTGCAATTCTTTCCCTAGCCTCACTTTGCTTGTTAACTCACTGTGATCTGGCCTGACAAAACAGAAAGTTTTGATCTTTGTGTTAGTTTTCTTCCTCCACTTTAAACCGGTTAAAAACCCCGGCTTGCATAACTAGTCTCTGCAAGTTGTTGAAGTAATTCTTGTTCCCTGTCTAACCTTGCTTAGATCCTTGCCAGCAGCTGGATTGACAACCCAGAGGCAGCAAGTTTAATTTCGAATGATAAGTTCTTAAACCCTTTCTACTTAAAGACCTTTACTTTCCTGTTGGAAACTTGAAAACCTGAAGATTTGGTCTAGATTCTGCCAACCCTTAGCAACGTCATAAACTTGTTGATCCCTGTGGAGACGATAACACAAACCCCCCTATATTACATTTTGATCAGGGGGTATTTAAACAAGTCTTTAGCAATTGGATTCACTCAAAAATAATTTTTCTATCTAAAGTTATGTCAAAATTACTCAAATATAGTCTAAGATTTTTAAATTCATTTGAAATTGTTGAAAATATATGAAAAGCAGTGCATCAATATTCTACATGTCAAGAGCTTTCATTTGATATAAAATTTGTCTAATTTGGATATATGAAAAGTTACACAGGGGCGTTTCTGCAAAATGTCCATTTAATTTCTATTCGGACTAAAACAGAAAATGGCAGACCACGTGACGGGCTGTGGGTGGCTGGGCTCGGCTCGATATCAGCTTGGCTTAGTCTGAGCCGGGCCTCGGTCGGCTCGGCTACAGTGAATATGGATCGTCAGATCCAGATCTAAAATGACCGGTTCGTTTAAAGAAATCTAATCGTGGACATAAGATCAAGAACGGACGGCATACAGCAGTTGGACCCGGTCTGGCGGCGCTGGTGGCCGGAGTTGGAGGAGACGGCGGTGCTACGCCTCGGTGTGGACGAATTCGACGCTCCGGGCGTCGCCTCGCTCCAGGAAGACGTCGGAGGGGTGAGGCTCGTCACGGCGGAGAAGATGATGGCGGCAGCTTTGAGTAGAGCGTCTTGGAATGGCGCGGGGCTCCCGCCGGAGTTGCTCGCGCACCGGCGAGCTTCGGGTGACGATGTTTTCGTCGCTCCGGTGGCGGGAAAGGAGATGCCGAGGAGCGGAACGGCGCAGCTAAGACGTTGGAGGCGACTTCGTCGACCCCTGCCTCCTGGGACGGCGTGGAGGCGAGGATGGAGCGTTCGGGGCGCCGGCCAGCTCCTGCCGAGCTAGTGCTCCATGATTTGGTCATGGAGAAGATCGAGGAAGGGGGCAGGGGCACGCGAAATAGCACGAAGAGTAGAGGTAGGTGGTTCTCGGGATCGGATGAGGATGCACCTCGCCGGAATTCGCCGGAATTCAACAAAATGCGGCGGCGGCCTTGCGGCTCCGGCATGCAAATTAGCCAGCCTGGGGGCTCTTCGGATGGGTCTTTTTAGAGGAAAAGATGGAGGGGGTCGAGGGATTTTAGTAAGAGGAAACGTCGCGTTAAATGGGGCTGTAAATCGCCCGGAATCAAATCGGGAAGAAACGCACGGAGCTGTTTCTCGGAAATTATTTCGTGCGTCTCAACGTTGAAGACGACGCTGACGTCAGCAATGTTTCTTTTTCTTTTCTGATTTTTCTTATTTCTTTCATATCTTTTGATTTGAGACTCCAAATTATGTCAAATAAAATTCTAAAAATTTGTAAAAATAATATATTTGTGTTAAAACTGTTGTGGGCATCTTTTGAACATTTTTCAAAAATAATAAATTTTAAATATGGATTGAATACAAATTTGACACTTTATGTCAATTTTGAAAATATGGTTTAGTTAAATATATTTATGGCTAAATAAAATTTACAAAAATACCACAATTTCATATGTTTGAAAATAAGTTATTTTAAACTTCTTTTTCAAATAAAATTCCTTTTAAGATTTAGTAAAATAACATAACACAATTATTTGAAATATAATAGGTAATATAGTGGATTCATTTTCAAACCAAAACACTTTATGCAAAATGAAGTTTTAAAATATGGTGATTCATTTGAAAGTCTATGAAATACATTTGGAAAATATTCTAGATTTATTTCATATCTTATATTGAATATATACATGAAATTCATTTTATGTTTTGAAAGTTGATGGAAATAATTTAAGTTAATGAAATGCCTATTCGAAAAATTCATTAATTATAATTCTATGAAGTTTTAAAGATATAACGAGTTGAAATTTCCAAAACTATGTTTTGTAACTCAGGTAAAAGAATGAAAACCATTTTACCAATTAGACCATGTTTTAAATAAGTTTAAAACTTTTTGTAATGTGGCTATGCTTTAAATAGTTTAAAATCTTTAGCAAATATCATTGCAAGGTTTATTAAGTATCCAAGATAAAATATATTTTTAAACAATATATTTTAACAAAACTATTTATAAAGTAGGCATACTCTTAAATAACTTTTAAGTACTTTGCACATATGGTTTTAGGTTTTATAAATAGCAAGGCTAGGTGTTTAAAATCAAAGACTTGAAATGAAACCTTTTATGAAATGAAGATGGCTGATACGTCTCCAACGTATCTTTAATTTCTTATGTTCCATGCTTATATTCTACCAATTGCTACATGTTTTATATGCACTTTATATCATTTTTATGCATTTTCTGGGACTAACCTATTAACAAGATGCCACAGTGCCAGTTCCCTGTTTTATGCTGTTTTTGGTTTCAGAAAAGTTGTTCTGGAAATATTCTCGGAATTGTACGAAACAAAATGCAAAGTTCCTATTTTTCCCGACACGACACGGAGTCCGAAGGGGAGATGAAGGGGGCCGAGGAGGCAGCCACACCATGTGGTGGCGCGACTCCCCCTCTGACCGTGCTACCATGTGGTGTGGGCCCCTCGGGCGCCCACCGACGTCGCCCTTTCGCCCATATAATGCCCCCGACATGAAAACCCTAAAACAATCGTCGTTTTCCAGAGAAGAGTTCCGATGCGCCGCCGCCATCGAAGACAAGTTTCGGGGGACAGAAGTCTCTGTTCCGGCACCCTGCCAGGAAGGGGAATTGCCCCCCGGAGCCATCTCCATCAACTCCACCACCATCGCCATCGCCGTCGCTGACTCCCACGATGAGCACTGAGTAGTTCTCCCCCGGGGCTGCGGGCTCTACCGGTAGCTATGTGGTTTATCTCTCTCTCCCATGGTGTTATCTTTATGTGATCATGAGATTTGTAATCTAGTTCAATATGTGATGTTACTCTCTATATATTATGCACTCTAGAGGTTACTTTAATATGATCTCTGGGGTTAGTCTCCACGGTGTAAAGGTGACAGTGTGTGCACCGTGTGTGACTCCTTTAATTTATGACGTTGTGGTGTTTGTTTACTCAGACTTTGCGGGTGCTCTTGTAGCCCTATGCAATTAATGAATGGTGTTTGTTATCCAACAAGAGAGTGTTTGAGAGTAGTGTTTATTTATTTAATTATGATGTCATTGTTGAGAATGTCCACTAGTGAAAGTATGATCCCTAGGCCTTGTTTCTAAGCATTGAAACACCGTTTACAACCTGTTCTGCTACATGTTTGCTTGCTGCCATTGTTATTTCAGATTGCAATTACTACTTATAATCATCCATATTACTTGTATTTCACTATCTCTTCGCCGAACTAGTGCACCTATACATCTGACAAGTGTATTGGGTGTGTTGGGGACACAAGAGATTTCTTGTATCTTAATTGCAGGGTTGCTTGAGAGGTATATCTTTGACCTCTACCTCCCTGAGTTCGATAAACCTTGGGTGATTCACTTAAGGGAAACTTGCTGCTGTCCTACAAACCTCTGCTCTTGGAGGCCCAACACTGTCTACAAGAATAGAAGCGTGCGTAGACATCAAGCTATTTTCTGGCGCCGTTGCTAGGGAGGTGAGTGCTTGAAGGTATCTCCTTTAGATTCTGCAGTTATTACTTTTTGTTTCTTGTTTTTATTTCACTAGTAAGGCTAAATGGAAAACAACCAAAAAAGTAGAGATCTCTATGAAATTTATATTGCATTAGGACATGATACTTTTGAAGAGAAAATTAAAAAAACCTATGGAAGTTTGTTTGCATAATAATGGTAGTAATGTTATTAGTATAAATTCTTTGGACACCATTATTGCTAAGGCTATGGAAAAGCCTAAGCTTGGGGAAGCTAGTTTAAATAAAAATAATCTTTTTTGCTCCTCAGCTTTGGAGGAATTATTTTGCCTTGATAATGCTTTGCCTCCAATATGTGATAATTCTAATGATGTTTGTGATATTCTAAAGCCACCTGAAGAAATAGTGCCATTTAAAATACCTATGAAAATTATTGATCGTGTGATGGATAACCGCTATGTAGGGGATGGAACTGTCCATCCTGGTGATCATTTTCTATTCTTGCATGAATTATGCGAGTTGTTCAAGTGTGCAGGTATTTCAATGGACAAAGTTAAAAATAAATTATTTTCTATGTCACTTGGTGGAGGAGCTGCGCATTGGTATAAATTGTTGATGAATAGGCACTCTCTTGGATGGGAGGAAATTGTATCTCTCTTTTATTCTAAATTTTATCCTCCAAGTGAGATTTACAAAGATCGGAATTCTGTATATAATTTCTGGCCTCATGAAGGTGAAAGCATTGCTCAAGCCTGGGGAAGGCTGAAAATATTAATACTCAAATGTCCTAACCATGAGCTTCCTGATAAAATAATTGTTAATAATTTTTATGCAAGACTTTCAGGACATTGCAAGGATTATCTAGATACCTGTTTAGAGGGCTCTTTCACCAGTAAGAAGGTTGAAGCTAGATGGGATCTTCGTGAAACAATTCGAAACAATGCTGAAGATTGGGAGAATGACAAAGGTAAAGAATCAGGTATAAATTATGAATATGATTGCGTTAAGTCTTTCGTTGAAACTGTTGGTTTTCAAGATCTTAGTGCTAAATATGGTCTTGATTCTCATATTATTGCTGATTGTTCTAGAACCTTTGCTTCTCATATTAATGTTCCTAAAGAAAATTGGGACGTGTATCATGAACCTTTTAAAGACACTTGCATGGAAAATGAAATTGTTGTTAATGATTGCAATAGACATGCTCAAACTCCTGAAAATACTATTTCTTATAAGCATGTTAATTTTTGTGGAATACATAGACCTTGTGGAATTAATCAAATTGAAGATGAATATTGTATCCATCGTAGGAACGAAAATACTAGAGCTTGGTATAAGGTTCTAATAGATCTTGGTGAAAAAGTTTGTGCCACCTATCCTTTTATTTGTGAACTTTGCTATGAAGAGGGTCATTTCGAATTTCAATGCTCAGGTTCTAATAAGGACATTGCAGGAGACTTTTGTGATAACATGATCACTCCTAATCAACATGATGAACTTACATTATTTTTGGGGTGTGAAGAGTTATCAAGAAAAACTTCTTTGTTAAATATGAATGATATTGATATGAATGATGTGTTGCATGGATGTTATCTCTATTGTGTTAATAATTGCCATGCTAACACCTACATTCAAAATATTATAAAGGATGAGACTTTATCAAAGTATGACAAGACTAATGTGTGTTTTGAGCTTATTAATGAAAGAGAGGAATTCCCCCAAGTTTCTTCCATTGTCTCTAATACTAAACCAAGTTATGTGGAGAAAGCTTACTTTCAATCCTCTCCCTCCTAAAGAGGAAAAGAAGAAGAAAACGGGAAAGAGGAGGAAGAAGAAGAAGAGGAGTAAAAGGAGAGAGGAAACGGTATCTTCTCCCAAACTTGTTGCTCCTGTTACAATTAATACTTATAACTCTGAATTCGATGATTCTGAACTTGATGATGAACCTATGCCTGTTATTTATATTAGTGATCATGATTGGGAAAAGAACACTTCTTTTGATATTGAAGATCTCTGGGACACCAATTCTAAAAATGATGATGTTAATAATTGCTATACTATTAGTACTATCCATGTTCCTTCCCATGATGATATAGAAAGTTCTGAGCTCAGGGATGAGGTGTTTGAAAATCCTTTTGCTACTAATGATTATATATTTGAGACCTCTCCTTCTAGTAAAAATGATGATATGTTTACAAATAAACACACTTTGGAGGATAACTATTCTATTGCTTATGATGATACTATGCCTCCAGTCTTTGATAATTATAAAGAATACTATGACATAGGTTATAATTACAATTATCCTCCTGAAACTTGTCATAGTTATAGAGGAATTACTCAAACCAATCCTTTTAATATACAACTTGTCTATCATGTTCAAGTACTTTATGATGATCCTGCTCCCCTTGTTATTAATGAGAAGAACTTTTCTTATAAGGGAAATAATGATACTTTTATGCATATGGATCATGATAAGAATGTTTCATGTGATGGTTATATTGTGGATTTTATCAATGATGCTACTGAAAGTTATTATGAGAGAGGAAAATATGGTTGTAAAAGTTTTCAAGTTACTAAAACACCTCTCTTTATGTTGGAAGCTTTGAAGTTTTATTTGTTTCATCTTTCCATGATAGTTGCTTTATGTTTCAATAATTTATCCTATTACAAGATTCATTTGCATAGGAAGTGGGTTAGACTTAAATGTGTTTTGAATTTGCTTCTTGATGCTCCTTTTGCTTCATTTTCTATCTTCAAGAAAGCATCATTAGAACTATCAAGCCTAGCTAAAAGGCATTAAAGAAAGCGCTTTTGGGAGGTAACCCATTATCTTTTATTTTCAGCTTTAGTCAAGGAACATGTCTACCACTGTAGCAATTCCTTTGTATCTTTATTTTATCGCATTGTTGTGTCAAGTTAAGCCTCTAGTAGAAAGTTGATGCTAGATTTGGATTCCTGCACTGGAACAGTTTTCTGCTGTCCACCGTTTAATTCGTAAGAATTCACAGAAAAATCAAAATGACCTGGGATGTTTTGTGCGTGATCCTCAGATATGTATGCAACTTTCATTAGTTTTGAGTTTTCTGATTTGAGCAAGCTAAGTGCCTCGAAAAAATTCGTCTTTATGTACTGTTCTATTTTTGACAGATTCTGCCATTTATTTTGCATTGCTCCTTTTGCTGTTTTTGAATTGATCTTTTTGTTCCATAAAATACCAGTGGCTGTAGCTAATGTCCAGTAGAATGTGTAATGGTTTTGTCCATGCAGAATATGAGAATTTTTTTATTATGCACTAACCCTTTAATGAAGTTTACTTTGAGTTTGGTGTGGAGGAAGTTTTCAAGGATCAAGAGAGAAGGATGATATGATGTGATCAAGAAGATGAAAGAGCATAAGCTTGGGGATGCCCCCGTGGGTCACCCAAGCATATTTCAAGAAGACTCAAGCGTCTAAGCTTGGGGATGCCCAAGGCATCCCCTTCATCATCAACAAACTATCAGGTCCTCTCTAGTGAAACTATATTTTAATTCCGACACATCTTATGTGCTTTACTTGAAGTGTTCATTTGTTTTTGTTTTTGTTTTTTTATTTTCATTCTCTGAATAAAATGGATCCTAGCATTCCTTTGTGGGAGAGAGACACGCTCCGCTTTTTCTTATGAATACTCGTATTCTTCACTTATATTTGTTGAGTATTCTTCTATGTTATTTCAATACTATTAGCTCTTATTTTTCATGCATCTCTTGTTAGAGCTGTTAGTTTTCTTATGTTATACTCTCATATCTTATTGTTAAATACTTGGAGAGTTTATTTTTAGATAAGTTGATTGGTGTTTGGTTAAAAACGGAAAATGTTTGATGTGGTAGATGGTATGATGAAATGATACATAATCTTGTAGATCATTAACTTGTGTCACTTGAATCATTGATGTTGTTTTGAGATATTAATATGCTTAATGGTAAACTTGATGGTTTAGTAAAGTAAAATGATGAATGGTTGGTATAGAAAACTTGAAGCTGTGCCACACTTAAATATCCAGTTGATAGCATAATGATATATGACTTCTAATGTTAAAAGCAACCGTAATGACTTTGTGTTATGCGCTACGGTCGGGGTCCCAACAGTGACTTGTTCATTTGCCACAGTCCCTCATGGAGTAATTTTCATTATGCCTTGTAAGATCATATTTCTAGTTGGAATCTTTTGGCTTGTAAGTTCTAAGCTGCGGTTTTCATGGCACTTCCACCACCATATTTGCTAGCCTCTTCGGTACTTTTCATTGCCCTTTCTCACATTGAGAGTTGGTGCATACTTCGCGGGTACATCCAAAACTCGTGGGAGATCTTCATCATGTTCTCCTACACATAAGCCAAATATCTTCCTCAAAACACCCACCATACCTACCTACTACAGCATATCCATAGCTGTTCCGAGATATATTGCCATGCAACTTTCATCTTACATTACATGACTTGTTGTCATTTATCATTTATATATTGCCTTGCATGATTCTTTGCAGCTGATGTGTGGTTTTACCCATGTTACGCTAGATCATTGCATATCATGCTACACTGGCAGAGGCACCGTTTCATACACTATGTTTTATTCCTTATGAGTTACTTGTATCAAAAGTGTGTTGTCATATTAGAATGTTTGCCCCTAAAAGTGAAAACAGCCATGGAGGCCATCGAAAAGAGAAACACAAAAAGTAAAAAAATGGAAAAAAAAGGGGGCAACATTACTACTCTTTATCCACACTTGTGCTCATGTTATAGCACCCGTAGTATTCATAGTCATCATTTGTGCTCATGTTTTGCACCTTTACTCCATATGAGAGAGTCTTCATGTTTTACTAGCATAACTATGTGGGGAACTTTACAATATAGAACTTGGCCTGTATATTCCGATGATGAGCCTCCTCAAAAGTGCTCTAGGTCTTCATGAGCAAGCAAGTTGGATGCACCCCCACTAGTTCCATTGGTGAGCTTTCATACACTTATAGCTCTATGTGCATCCGTTGTGTGGCAATCACTACTCCTTGCATAGCTTCAATTATACGACTTCCTCTTGTCTAATGATCACTTTCAGCTGTGTGAGACTTTCTTCCGTTGGCCTTCCAAACCCCCCTTATTATTCTTTTAGCCACAACATCCTGGTGCCAGGAACCAACGCTGAACGCTTGCTTGTTTTTAAGTGAACAAATAAAGAGATGATTTTATACGTGCATATTGTTATTGCTTGACTTGATCCTTTCACAAAGTTGTCATGAGTGTTGGATGCATTGGACAATTATATTGTTGTTCTTGAAGCTTAAATCATCTTTAATATCTACTTTGCACGGTTGATTGTTCTCTAGTATTGATTCATTGAAAGTTTTACTTTATTCTACCTACTTGTTTACTCACTACTCATTGGATATCAATATAAACTACAGGTTTTATTCATTTGATCTCAATTTACATGCATTACATTATTATATGATCAAGATTGTGTGAAAGCATGACACTTCAGAAATTATTCTTGTTATCGTTTTACCTACTCGGGACGGGTAGAACTAAGCTTGGGGATGCTTGATCCGTCTCCAACGTATCTATAATTTCTTATGTTCCATGCTTATATTATACCAATTGCTAAATGTTTTATATGCACTTTATATCATTTTTATGCATTTTCTGGGACTAACCTATTAACAAGATGCCACAGTGCCAGTTCCCTGTTTTATGCTGTTTTTGGTTTCAGAAAAGTTGTTCTGGAAATATTCTCGGAATTGGACGATACAAAATGCAAAGTTCCTATTTTTCCCGACACGACACGGAGTCCGAAGGGGAGACGAAGGGGGCCGAGGAGGCAGCCACACCATGTGGTGGCGCGGCTCCCCCTCTGGCCGCGCCACCATGTGGTGTGGGCCCCTCGGGCGCCCACCGACGTCGCCCTTTCGCCCATATAATGCCCCCGATATGAAAACCCTAAAACAATCGTCGTTTTCTAGAGAAGAGTTCCGCTGCGCCGCCGCCATCGAAGACAAGTTTCGGGGGACAGAAGTCTCTGTTGCGGCACCCTGCCAGGACGGGGAATTGCCCCCGGAGACATCTCCATCAACTCCACCACCATCTCCATCGCCGTTGGTGACTCCCACGATGAGGAGTGAGTAGTTCTCCCCCGGGGCTGCGGGCTCTACCGGTAGCTATGCGGTTTATCTCTCTCTCCCATGGTGTGATCTTTATGTGATCATGAGCTTTGTAATCTAGTTGAATATGTGATGTTACTCTCTATCTATTATGCACTCTAGAGGTTACTTTAATATGAACTCCGGGGTTAGTCTCCACGGTGTAAAGGTGACAGTGTGTGCACCGTGTGTGACTCCTTTAATTTATGACGTTGTGGTGCTTGTTTACTCAGACTTTGAGGGTGCTCTTGTAGCCCTACGCAATTAATGAATGGTGTTTGTTATCCAACAAGAGAGTGTTTGAGAGTAGTGTTTATTTATTTAATTATGATGTCATTGTTGAGAATGTCCACAAGTGAAAGTATGATTCCTAGGCCTTGTTTCTAAGCATTGAAACACCGTTTACAACCTGTTCTGCTACATGTTTGCTTGCTGCCATTTTTATTTCAGATTGCAATTACTACTTATAATCATCCATATTACTTGTATTTCACTATCTCTTCGCCGAACTAGTGCACCTATACATCTGACAAGTGTATTGGGTGTGTTGGGGACACAAGAGACTTCTTGTATCTTAATTGCAGGGTTGCTTGAGAGGGATATCTTTGACCTCTACCTCCATGAGTTCGATAAACCTTGGGTGATTCACTTAAGGGAAACATGCTGCTGTCCTACAAACCTCTGCTCTTGGAGGCCCAACACTGTCTACAAGAATAGAAGCGTGCGTAGACATCAATGGTTCTCATAAACTTCAAAAGTTCTTGCCAACGTATTAGTTTCTATTAAAAAATTAATATTATATTTTAATAAAAACAAAAGTTTAAATTTTTAGTGATTTTCAAACATTCCAAAATATTGGGATGTTACAAACTACCACCCTTAAAAGAAATCTCGTCCCCTAGATTCGAGAAGGCTAGAAAGATAAATGGGTTTGGAAAAACTGGGTTTAAAAATTCTTGGTGGGCTACCACCCTTAAAAGGAACTTTTGTGGCCGCTCCAAAATCTTCGTCTTCAAAAACTTTCCACCTTGTCTTAACCGATAAACTTCAATTACATCATTCTATCCATTCTTCTTTGCTCAGTTGTTGTATCCAAGTATAGAAATGACATCGGGTTGGGTTTAGCATGGATGAGAAGAGATAGAAAGATACTAAGGAAGAATCACCCCAAACACAGCAGACTGAGGCAAATCATCTTACAAACAATCTCTAACAAACATCAAGCAACATGGGTCAAGCATAAACAAACAATCTAGTATTGTCACATAACCTAAGTTGATATGATCAATACACTAACACGATATCATTGGTCTAATTAAATGGTGGTCTCTAGTCTATCTCCTTGTTGAGAGCTTCAAGTTCTTCCACTTCTTGGATATCTTCGAAGTGTTTGCCGAATCCTGCTGCTTCCATTGTCTTCCATGTAGTGCTTCATATTGATATTGAAATCATATGAAGTATTGGACTCAGACTTTAAGAACATGGTCATCTAGAATAAGATAAGATACTTTTAGAAGTTTGATAGTAGACGAGAGTACGAGGAAGATAAAATGAAAAGTTTTGATTTTTAGCAAACTGAATAAAAATAGATTTTCAATCCTTAAGTTTAGAAAAGTAGAATAATTAAAACAGAATACATAAGGTAAAGAAGTACTAGTCATGATGTGCATAAATACTTAGAGAAAATATTAAGTTTATTCTTCAAGGTGATCAACAATTATTAACAGCTCTTTGTAAATTGGATATTCACAATAGTGAGAGAGACAGACACCCGGCCAGCCACTTTTGCTTGTGGGATAGGTCTCATGTGCGTGGACATGTAAAGTTAGTCTCCGGATCGCTTCATCTCACTATGCCGCTAGGATCCAACATACTCAAAGGAGATAATATTATGATCAAAAAGGGTTTATCAAATCCTAAGGGCTTGAACCTACAGGCAACAAGCTGGCTCTGATACTATCTGTAGCGGACCTGCACTTAGAAAATGGCAAGTCCCTGTGTATAGTGCAAATCTCTGGATCGATTCGTTTGCACACACAGTTTACGATGTAATATCACAACAAAGTATCAATATTACATGATGATCCAGTACTTAGAAAATAGTCATTACAAGTTGCATAGCACGAAGCTAGCTTTGAAAGAGTAAGCAGCGCAAAAACATAGCAGCGAGTCTCCATCATCTTCATGTTGCCACAGGCGAAAACATGTTGGTTGCAGACTCGAAACCCCTAAACGAAACCTCACTCGTCATCTGAACAATCTGCAATAAGAAAAATATTGCAACAACGTGGGTCAGAACCATTTAAAATGGAACTGGCAAGTGACACTATGGTGGACACTTAGAGGAAAAACTCTAATAACGTATATGCATATTTGGCTGGTGGAGTTCAAGGCTATTTTGCATAAAGCTAATTTTTCCTAACTCTTTGGGAAAACTCTTTTACCTAGTTGAGACAAGTATGGCATGAAAACCATAGTCTCAAACAACCCTTGTTCACCCATCAAGTTTTAACTTAAAAGTTGGAATGGTAGGATCCTCCGTTGACGTCCTTGATCAGTTGCTCAAATTGTCCGTACCGGGGACACGGCTAAGTACTTAGATTTTGCATTCTACAGAGGTTGTGCACGTTCACCATTGTACCCATTCAGCCCAAACTATCCTCTACACTCTGGAAGTGAGAAGGAAAAGGAGAAGAATGAGACGAGATCTTTCAGAAGCATTTTCCCTCCCCATACTGGCCTGACCCGTTCCACCTACAATCCTCTACCACCACCTGTCAGGCCGGGGCGAGTCCACACAACTTAGTTGATCAAGCCAGAGCCCATATTGGCAATGGTTGCACTGGAAGCAATCTTCACTTGGAGTTCTTCTGATCCCTCTGTTCCTGGGTGGTCATCCACAAGTGAATATTGTAACACCCCAAATTTTGGAAGCAACAAAAACTTAATTATAAAAGACCCAAAATTCTGAGGGAACAAAAACTTTTTGAAATGTATTACTTATGGATGTCTTTCACCCTTGCTTGCCCTGTTTGACTTGATGTGGTATGTTGTTTGTGTTGTTGACCTCAAAATAACCACCAATTAAATATCAACATATGAATCTTACCTGTTTATAAATAACCCTTGTGATAAATTTTAGGACAATAAAAATGATTCCTATATCTCCTTCTTATCTTATGTGATTAAGAAACTATATTTATTTTGATTTTAGCAACTACCCAAAGACTTTATTTGAGAAAATAAAAGCATTTCCAAAAGGTTTTATGATTTCAAAACTATAAAGGACCATATCAGAAGTCCTAATATGATTTGAGTTTATTATGTTGCAAGTATTAGCAACTCTCTTTTCAAAACCCCAGTTTTATTAGTCTTTGGAAAATCAATTTCCCAAAGTGTTTAACTCTATTTCTATCAAAAACCTTGTCTTGCGCTTGTTGGTCACAACCTCACCAATATAATTGTTTTATCTTAAATGTTGATTATTTATCCAATTGTGTTGTGTTTGAAATTCATGACTTGCTTGACTTGAAGTTATAATTTTATGAGTGTTCATGTGGTGTTGCATGTGACAACATTTTATTTACATAGTTTAATTGGGATCTAAACGTTTGTTGTTCTTATATTGCATGAGTGGAATGTGTTATCCCTTGTAAGGTTGTTTGGTGGTGATTTGCCCCAAAATTCCTTTTAATAAAAGTAGAAAATCTATCTTCATCCCTGTTAAAACTTAGCAAATCTAGGGCATCATGTTAAGCAAACCATAAGTTGTTTTTGACATGCAAATCAACCAAGTTGGTCTTTGTCACATATGTTTTCAAAACATGTTTTTGGTTTTCAGTTAACACCTTGTTTGATCACTAAACCATCTAGAGTTAGGAGGCTAGTCAAAACAGTGACCTTTTGACCTGAGCTGGATTCACTTTTGCACTTCCTCCCCTAAGAAAACCAGGAACCCTTTGGGCAATGCACCTGCACCCCTCTCTTCTATGTTATATGTAATTGCTAGGAAAATTCTCTGGGTCCATCCCTAAGCCCCTACTTGCTTAATAATTAGTGTTGAACCTAGTGTCAAATTAATTCTGGACACTCTCCTCTAATCACCTAAAAACAACTAAAACCTAATCTCTCTCTCTCCCTTGCCTTGCTGGAGAAGGGGAGCCGCCACCCCACCCCTCTGGCCCACTTGTCATGGACACGAGGCCCTCTCCACCACTCCCCTCTCTTCTCTTTTCCTCTCCCCCAACCCGAGCTCACCCCCTCCGTTTCTACTGGCCAGAGCTCGTCACACACGACCACACCCTCTCTGCCTCCCTCCCACCGCCCACACGAGCCAACCAGGAGCGCCTCAGCCCGCTCCTCAGCCGCCCGAGCCAAGGAAACCCTAGATCGGACCCGAGGGGTTATCTCCACCCCGCGCCCTCCCCCTTGCTCATTCCTCTCCACCCAGAGCCGCACACCACCCCACTCCACCCCCACGAAGCCACGCTCGAGCTCTCGTCCTCTGCGCCGAGGTAGACGAAGGTTTCGTCTCGGTGACCGTCGGCTTCGAGCAGCGGTTGCCGGCGTTCTCGTCCATCATTTTCTTCCATTGTTGTCTTGCCGAGTTACCCTCTCCGAGGCCTAACTCTTACCCCTTTTCTTTTGCGCAGAGACCTCCCGTAGACGTCGGACTCGTCCTCGACCCAAGAAGCTCAAGGCCGCTGTCACCATGGATTCCGGCGACGCATGCAAGTTTTGAGGCCACCCCTGACCCTCCCGCGAACCCCTCATTCACCACTGACCACCATCTCCGGCAGGCATGCGCCCTAGGTGAGCCACACGACCCCTCCACTCCTGCTATGGTTTTTCTGGGCGTTTTGCCTCAGCCCGTGCGTCCCTAGGAAGAAGAAACACAGTCACCGTCCATTTATAGATCAACGGTTTCGATTGCTTGTCCTGAGATCTGTTTCTGGCCATCAGATCTAGATCTGAGGGTAACTTACCCCTTTGGCGAGCTGGACCTCGACCTGGGCCGGGCCAACACCGCGCTGCTCTGCCTCCCTTCAGATCCGGCCCATCTGAGTGTTTTTTCTGTTAAATCGTTTTTCCAGTTTTAGTTCCTGTTTAATCTGCCTATTAGATTTAATTAGTTTCTGTGAGATCTATGCATCCAAATGAAGTGATTCAAATTTTGTAGGCTACCTATGTGTTTTCTTAACCACTTGGAACTGGCCGTTTGCAAAAATATATTTTTATGTGTGTGCTAGGTTAGATCTAGTAAAAAGTATAATTTTCACCATTTATTTATTTTTAGGAGTTCTGTATATCCAAATGATCCAAACTTTATTTCTATGGAAAGCCTAGAAGAATACCTACCTAGATATATAAGCCTTGCATGCAGGAGATCTGTATAACTAAAGTTCTATTAGGTTTAATATTGGCAACAGTAGCTGTTTGGTGATTTTTAATTCTTTATGAAAAATACTTTTTGGAGTAAATTCAATTTCTTGTGTTAGATATGGATAGTAGCTATCATATCCTAGCTTGGTATAATTTTTCAGCTTATATTTTGCACATGGTGAATGATTTTCTAAAACAGTGGGTTTTGACACTTGAAAATGATATTTTTATTTTCTGTTAATTGTATGTGTCTAGTTTTAATGGTTTGGGCTAGATATGTTTATGCAAATATATTAATAGTATTTTTGCTGGATACTTATGTGTTTTCATGAACATACAAAGTTGGTTTTGCTCAAAAATAAGTTATACTTTTTCCTGTATACTAAAACATGTAAAAAGTATACCTTTTACTAAAAATGGGATAACTTGAGCTAGGAGTGTCCAAATGAGTCGAGTCAAAATGCTTCAGAAAGATAAGATCACTATCTATCCATACAAATTAATCTTGCTTGCAGGAGCTCCATAAAACTAAAACTATAATCATTATGGTTTTGAGTCCAGTAGCATTCGTATGATTTTTAGCTCCTGTTTTGTAAACCCTTTTGATGCAAATCCAACTTTCCTAGGTTCCAGTGAGTGCTAGGAAGGATGTGGTAGAAGGGTTTAATTTTCTGAACATTATTTTAGGAGTTATGGCTTTTCCACCTAAAACAGCACCAAAATGGCTATTTAGATGTATTAATTTTATTCTCTGTTTTTGAAAAATATAAATCATGTGTTTATTTTAAATTTACTTTGGGATCCAGAACCTAAACTTAACCTTAGTACTTGTTTAAAACACACTAATAGTGTTATGGTGTTTTGTATGTTTGTGTCTAGCATAGTCTATTAGATGTCTATTTATAACACTAAGTGTTTTTGTATATTCTGCTTGTTGTTGTGTTTATGTTTTATGACCATATCCAGTAGTTGGTGCTATGTTGTAATGCTTGCTGTTTTCTAACTTATTTTAGATTGTTGTCAACATGCTTCTTTGTGGTGTTTTGTTAAATCAGTCAACTGCACCTTTTTAGCTTTTAGTCAACAACTTGTGTGAGCAGTTGTGTTAAACTTTATTGATTTATTAACTACTTATTAGTGTGTGTTCCCAGAGCTAGTAACATGCTTGCATGTGAATGTGCTTAATGCTAGTGTTAATGCTTGCTTGTTAAGATACTTTTGTCTGGAGTATTTCCTGAAACTAATATATAAACCCTACTAAAGTATCCAATCACCCAAAGAGGTGTTTTGTTTAAGTGTGTAGTTAGAAGTACCATCTATAACAATTAGGGGTGTTGTATATATTTTCTTAGGTGTGTTGTTGTTTGTCGTAGTTATATGGATTTGATGCTTGTTATTGCTTAGCTAAGTGAATTGCTTGCCCTTGATTGTTAGCTTAGTGTTTGGTGCAGTAGTTGGTGTTTGTTACGTCCTTATGGCATTGTCTTGTATTTTGAGTGTTGCTCCTTTTTCCTGTTTGCGACGTTAGATACGATCGGGAAGGAACCGGACGTAAGGAGTGAACCTGAGGAACATCAAGATCAAGACCAAGGACATAATGCTGAGCCAGGCAAGCCATCTCACCACTATAATGATTCCTATTATTTTACAAAGCATGTTTTGTTTTCAAAATAAAATAATGCATGTTTTACTTCTTTTGTGGCATCTTGCCACCCGAAAACTATTTTACAAAATATTGTTTGGCCAAAGTTATCTACTAGATTATAATAGGTGTTATGAAAATTAGTATTCACTTTAAGCCCCTTGTTGTTGAAGGAGCTATAAAGAAAATCATATTTTATCTAGTAGTATATCCTTATATTCTCACCTCAAACTCTTAGGATGGGAGCCTGGTTTTGATAAAAAGATTTTCGGAAGAAAAACCCGAGTTGTTGGGAGCAATCGGCGAGCAAGTGTTTTATAAAACCCGAGTTGCTGGGAGCAATCGGAGATGTTTACGAAAACCCGAGCTGTTGGGAACAGTCGGAGGTGGAGATGTTTTTGAAAAACAAAGTACAGCCCTAGCAGCCGCCCGAACAATTAACCCGTGCAACCACATTACCTGATATGGGTAGGGCTTAGCCGGAAGCTTGTTTATTTTAGTACGGAGGATCTCATACTCTATAAGGGCGAGGCCCTCGAAGCCGGGTTGTCGTCTGGATGAGACAATACACTGCTGCGGACCAGCAGCCGGACGATTACGTTGGGTCCCCTGCCGTGGCGGTGTGGCGTCCAAAGAGAAAGACCAGGGGTCTAGCGGAGCACACGGTGCCGAGGGGAACAAACCTATCGGGAGTCCTCTGTACTAGGGTGGACATAGTGAAAAGCTTTGATCGTGTTATCCGGACCCCCGCATACAGTCGTATGACGGGCCGTGGCAGACACGGCGGAATGACCGTTTGGTGTGGGTAAAGTGCGCAACCTCTGCAGAGTGTAAATCTATTCGAATAGCCGAGTCCTCGGTCATGGACGGTTGGAAAGGCCACTGATCTAGGCGTATGGGCAAGTTTTGTTTTAAAAAGAAAATGGTTTCGGTGGAAACAAGGAGACATCAAGGAGGTACCTGGGAGGTACGGAATTGGGAGAAGATGGTTGGTCTCGGGGAGACAATCAGTCCGATCTCATGGGAAGAAAAAGGGGTATCCCCATCCTAGTGTTTTTGAAAAGTTTTACAAAAGAGTTTTCAAAACGTGGAAATAGTACATGCTATTTCTACAAGAGAGATTTCAATCTCCAAATGTTTTCTTCAACAAAGATATAGAGATGTCGTATTCTCTATGTCAAAAGCATCTTTGCGAAAACTAAACCCTATAGTCGTATATAGCAGCTATCCCAGTTTCCGAAAATCTTTTCAATGCATTACCATGAAAAACTTAAGCCTTGAGGTGGTTTTGCGAGTACGTAAATGTACTCATATGGCTGTGTCCCTGGATATTCAAACGTCCAGATTTCAACGAGGAGGTGTGCGACGAGGACGAGGAGTACGCCGACGACTACGCCAGCTGAGTGTCACCGGTCAACTGCTCTGTGGGAATGCGTCCGGTTGTGACGAGGGCCGACGCTAGCCGCAAGCTTCCGCTATATCGTAGTAAACTCCGTCCTGTGTGACGATGATTGCAGACTTGGTCAGGTGACCACTATTTATTTGTGTAAGACTTGTATGTACGTTTGAATGATGTAACTTTGTATACCAGTTGGTTATGTGATCGCGATGCACTGATCATTGGGATCGTGATCTGTTTACATAACGTGGACATCTCGGACTGGTAGTCTGAGGGGTCCTCACAAATATCCCACAGGTAAAACCCCTAGGGACAACACTCAACTCAAACATCCTCTTATCAAAACCAACTCCACCCAGGTGTTTCATTTTAACTTAGTAGAATTTAGCATTTCAATAAAAATAGTTTTGCATAGCATCACAATTCTACTAAGTGTTAAATAGGTACCTAGACACAAGAATAAGGAATTTCTAAACAGGTCTAGCATAGCATTTCTACTAAGTCCTACACATGCTTAGGAAAATAATCCACACATGCATAGAAAAATACTAGGACTTTTATGTAGTGTGCCACTTGCCTTTGTATGATGTCGTAGTTGCTCACACACTCTCTCCAACAAGGAACAACGTTGCTCTCCGTTCAATCTATACATAGCAATCATATAGAAATAAATAATCACACAACAATCACCAAACATATAAAAGCAAAATACAAATCAAAAGTCTTCACAATAATTGGTCAAGGTTTATCACATAATTCAATATGCAAAAAGAATTGATGTGATGTTTAACATGTTTAATGGGTTGGTCTTTAATCAAAATTATTACACGTTAATTGGGTCAAGATATTTACACTAATCCAATTTAATGGTTTTAAAGGCTTTTAACACTACTTAATTACCATTAATAATACAATATAAATGTTTTGCATGAAATGTAATTAAACACAAATAAAACTATCATGCTAACTTTTAGGATTTTTATAAAGTATGCATGATGTCAAAAATGCCATTTAATTAATTTCTATTTTAACAAGACATAAAAATAAAAGGTAAACACAAGATTCAAGTTTTCTATAATTAAACTTTTATATACATTTTTTTTAATTAGTGCTACTGGATAGGGGGTATTTAAACAAGTCTTTAGTAATTGGATTCACTCAAAAATAATTTTTCTATCTAAAGTTATGTCAAAATTACTCAAATATAGTCTAAGATTTTTTAATTCATTAAAAATTGTTCAAAAATTAATAAAAGCAGTGCATCAATATTTTACATGTCTAGAGCTTTGATTTGATATAAAATTTGTCTAATTTGGATTTGTGGTTAAAAAGTTATAACAATTCTAATAGGCAGGGGCGTTTCTGCAAAATGTCCATTTAATTTCTATTCGGACTAAAACAGAAAATGGCCGGCCACGTGGCGGGCTGTGGGTGGCTGGGCTCGGCTTGATATCGGCTTGGCTTAGTCTGAGCCGGGCTCAGTCGGCTCGGCTACAATGAATCTGGATCGTCAGATCCAGATCTGACGGTCCAGATCTAAAATGACAGGTTCGTTTAAGGAAATCTAATCGTGACCGTAAGATCAAGAACGGACGGCTTACAGCGGTTGGACCCGGTCGGGGCGGCGCCGGTGGCCGGAGTTGGAGGAGACGGCGGTGCTGCGCCTTGGTGTGGACGAATTCGACGCTCCGGGAGACGTCGGAGGGGTGAGGCTCATCAAGGCGGAGAAGATGATGGCGGCGGCTTTGAGTAGAGCGTCTTGGAATGGCGCGAGGCTCCCGCTAGAGTTGCTCGGGCACCGGCGAGCTTCGGGTGACGATGTTTTCGTCGCTCCGGTGGCGGGAAAGGAGATGCCGAGGAGCGGAACGGCGCAGCTAAGACGTTGGAGGCGACTTCGTCGACCCCTGCCTCCTGGGACGGCGTGGAGGCGAGGATGGAGCGTGCGGGGCGCCGGCCAGCTCCTGCCGAGCTAGTGCTCCATGATTTGGTCACGGAGAAGATCGAGGAAGGGGCCAGGGGCACGCGACATAGCACGGCGAGTAGAGGTAGGTGGTTCTCGTGCTCAGATGAGGATGCACCTCGCCGGAATTCAAGAAAATGCGGCGGCGGCCTTGCGGCTCCGGCAAGCAAATTAGCCAGCCCGGGGACTCCTCGGATGGGGCTTTTGAGAGGAAAAGATGGAGGGGGTCGAGGGCTTTGTCGGAGAATGACTCCCACGTAACAGGGGTAGTCTCGGCCCCGAAGAGAGGTTCGAAGGGGGACTGAACACGGAGGTCAAACAACCCTCGATGCACGCCGCGACGTTGCTCGCGGTGCTTGGGGTGGAGCGGCACGACAGAGAGAGACACCGGCCCGTACCCAGGTTCACGGCCCTCGAGAGGAGGTAAAACCGCTACTCCTGCTTGTCTGTATTGCACTGTGAAGGTTACAGGACAATGAGCTTGCCGAAGGCTCTCTTGAGGCAGTTTAGTGCTTGGAGAGGGACACAACGGTCGTCTTCCTCCCCGAGCAGTTGGCTATCCTACGCGCTTAGGGTGCGATTGCGCGATTGGGCCATCCCCTTCTACGGTGGAGCTCCTGCTCCTTTTATAGGCGCCCCGGGCTCCGCCCTCGGGCTGGTGGGCTCCCGCACGTCAGTCGCATGGAGGAGCGGGAGTCCACCGCACCTCGTCCGTCCATGGACGCGGTCCATCCGTGCTAAAGTAGCGCGCCGTGGCCGACAGGTTGCAGGCGGTGCAGAGCGGCTTGCAGGAGCAGCAGAGATCGTGGTGGAGCCCACGATGACGATCGTCTTGGAGCGTTGCGCCGTCCATCAGCTTTATCACCAAAGAGGAAAGTCCTGGCGGTCCTGGCGCTGGCGGCGCGGCTTTGTTGACCCCTTTTATCACGGGAACGGCAATGGTGACGCTGCTGCTGTCGTGCGCGCTGGTCGCGCGCGTCACTCTGCGGCCGCAGCGGAGCCCATGTGCGCGCTGCAGCGCCCATGTGCGCTTTACAGCGCTACCTTCGTCGCGAAGTATTCCCTCAGGGGCCTGAGGCTCTCAAGGGGATAAGGCCAAACCGGCTCCCCGCTGGGGGAGGGAGCCCTCAGGCGGGACGCCCTCGGGGGGAGCCCCCTTCAGGCCTCTCCAGCGCCGCAGGTCCCCCGCAGGGGTTTCTCCCTTGGGGGGCACACTCCAAGCGGTTGGCTTGGTCCTTAGTCGTTTTGTAGACGCTGTCGCGTGCACGGTCCGTGGAGAGTGGGCCATGCACACCCTAGATTCCACTGGGCCGACAGTAGCCCCCGGGCCCATGATGGGCGCGCCGAGGCCCATCGGGACTAGGCGAAGCGTCGTGGGCCCAAAACAGCAGGCGAAGCGTCGTGGGACACGCGTCACCTAGAGGTCGACTCGCGGCGTCTCGGTTACTCCGGCGGAAACGTGCGTAGTGGGGGGGGCCCACCACGCCCGCCACGCTCATCATCATCGTGTCTCGGTAACTGCTCGGGCGGGGTTAAAAGTCGCGCGCTGGTCCGCGGCGCAGTCATTACCCCGTCCCGTCTTGTCCATCTAGTCCATCGGCACTCCGCCTCTTAGTCTCCCACCTCCGGCGAAACTTTCTCTTTCCGGCCAACTCCTTCCGCCCTCCGAGCCCCCGTCCCTCTCCGACAATGGGAGGATCCAAGGGCAAGAAGACGGCGGCCTCGGTCCGCCATGGCGCGCACGGAGAGGCGGAGTTCGGCCCCGCTCTGGTCGGGGCGCGCATTGACGCGACGGCGCTGGATAAGATCCAGCACCTGGTTGCCGGGAAGCACAACGAGCATGGCGCCAGCGCCATTCTGCCTGCGCGGACCGGACGCTTTCCCGCCGGCTACTATCCCATCTTCCTCCACACTCTCTTCGCTGGGCTGGTGCCGCCCTACTCTCCCTTCTTCGAAGCTGTTCTTGAGTTCTACCAGATCCACCTTCTGCACCTCCACCCCAAGGCCATCCTCATCCTCTCCATCTTCGCCTTCTTGTGTGAGGCGTACTTGGGGGTGAAGCCCTCCATCGCTCTCTTCCGAAGCTTCTACGCCCTGCGGAATACTGCGAGGAAGGAGCGGACGGGCTGCGTATCCTTCCGCATCGCAGACGGCATGGGAGATGTCTATATCCCCATGGCCTGGAACGGCGACAAGCCCATGACGGCGGTGTCGAAGAAGGTGGAGGACTTCAGGCAGAAGTGGTTCCTCATCCGCGTTCCCTCAGAGAGCTCCCTCCTTGAGGTCCCCGAGGCGGCGCCGGTTAAGAACACTCACTGGAGCATGCGCTCCCTGGAGGGGCACGCAATAGCCGACCTCGTGGGCCACTTGAAGGCGCTTCGCGAGCACGGCCTGACCGGCCAGCTGGTGGCGGCGGAGTTTGTGAGGCGCCGCATCGCCCCCCTGCAGGCGCACAAGAAGCCGATGTGGGCGTACTCAGGGCCTACGGATCCGCTGCGGCTGCACCTGAGCGACCATCGCCCCGCAGTCGTCGAGACCATCCTGGGGGGCCTCTTCGTCAACCCGGAGGTGCCCGAGAGAGTCCACGTGGCGATACGGCCTCTGTTCGAGGTCCCCGACAGGCGCCGGGCCACCCTGGCGCAGGCGCCCGCGTTCACCCCGCTAGGCCTGGCGGGGGATGAAGAGGAGGAGGAGCCCATGCCAGCGGGCACCACCGAGTCGCCAAGCGCGTCCGACTCGGAGCAGGGCGATGCGGAGACGAGGACGGGGCCCTCTGCAGGCGTCGGGAGCTCGGCGGGCGCGGCGAGTTCTTCCGGCGTTGCGCCCCCGGCGGAGGAGGCTGACGAGCATTCCTCCGGCGACAGCGAGGAGGCCGCGGCGGGGCGCTATGAGCCGAGGACTAAGGCGGCCCACGACAGGCCCGCCGGAGAGCCCCCGGGCGCTCCCCACAAGAGGAAAGCCGAGGAGGCCCTCGAGGCGGGGACGCGGGCTGTGCCCTCGTGGCGCTCGCCAGGCATGACGTGGGTGGACACCCGCGCCAAGAAGACGAGGTAAGGTTCTTTTGCCCTTTCCTTTCCTGGTCCGGCATGCTTGCTTTTGTTTCTTGACCAATCTCCCCTTTACTCCACCAGCCCCGCTCCTGCGAAGCGCCGCAGGCTTCGGAAGGCCGCAGACGTGAAGAGGGCCGCCCCTGACACCGCACCGGGGACCGAGGCCGGCGAGGCCGCAGTGTCGGAGGCCTCGAGGCCTACAGGCCCTCGGGGGGAGGTTCCTCAGGAGGACGCATCGGCGCCGCCACCCGAGGCAGAGCGGGTGGAGGAGCAGGTGGAGAGGGCGCCCACTCCTCCCCGCGCAGCTACCCCGCCGGCGCAGCCAGAGGCTCCTGCGGGTGCCGAGTCGGCGCCGTGTCCCCCCAAATCTCGCCGGGAGGGCACTCCACTGCCGCCACCGGGCACCGCGGGGGAGGAGGAAACCGCGAGGGCCGGGCCTCACGCCCCTGACTCGGAGGCGGACCGGGAGGTGCCGCCCGAGGGGGGAAGCACTGGGGGCCGGGGACCGAGCACGGAGGAGGTCCTGCCTCCGAGCCCCCAGGCCCACGCGAGGGCGTCTGCCGCGGAGCCTGACGCGGGTGCGGGCCCTTCTGGGTCGCGCGGTCCGCCCCAGGGCCTTGCTCTGGGCCGGTTCGACTGGGGTAGAGGGCGCCGCGACGTCGCCTTCCGCTTCGTGCGGGAGTCCCTGGAGGGGCTCGAGGCCTACCTGGCCACCGAGGACCGGGCGCTCGCCCGCCAGAGGGACGAGCTTGCCGACGCATGGGCCGCCTTCCACGCGGCGGTAGAGGCCCGGCGCAAGAGCGATCAGGCGCTGCAGGCGGAGCGCGAGGAGGCGGCGCGCTTTGCTGAGGAGATCCGCGAGGGGGCCTTGCGTGAAGCCGAAGAGCTCCTCCGGCCCCTGAGGGCTGAGCGCCGAGCTGCCGCCGAGGACCTCGCCGCTGCCAAGGCGGAGCGTGAGGCCGCGGAGCGCTCGCTGGCGGCGAAGCACACCGAGCTCATCGAGCTCGAGAAGAAAATCCTGGCGGATGCCGGGGTTGTGCGGACCGCTCTCGAAGAGCTCCGCACGGGCCTGGAGGCCCGCGGACGCGCCTTGAGCGAGCGCGAGGAGGATGCTCGCCGGCGCGACGAGCAGCTGGTGCTGCGAGAGCAGGAGCTGTCCGGACAGCGCACGGCCCTCGAAGCCCGCGAGGACAGCGTCGCCGCGGCGCTCAGCAAGCTCGAGCGTGATATCGCCGCTCACAAGGGGAATGTGGAGCGAGCCAACGTGCGGCTTGCCGAGCGGAAGGACGAGCTCAACAAGGAGCTCCGGGAGAAGGAGAACAAGATCCGCGCCGCCGTCTCCCAGGACTACAAGGAGAAATTCTCCAAGCAGGAGGATCGCTTCAAGGCGAGGCTGGGGGAGAGCGGCGCCCGGATCCAGCGGCTCGAGAAGGAGAACGCGAAACTCGCCGCCAAGGCGAAGCGCGAGACCGATCGCCGCCTCGCCGCCGAGAAGGCCCGAGAGGACATCTCCAAGGACCTCGCTGCCCTCATGGGGGATATGGAGGAGATGAACCGGCAGGTGGGGCCTGCCGTGGAGAAAGCGGTGGAGGCGGCGGAGAGCATCCAGGCGGCGCAGGTGCTGTCGCAGCAGCGGGAGCGCATGTTCCTGTCCTTGACGGGACGGGGCCGTGAGCTTGCCGCGAAGCTGGGGGCGGAGGCGCCAAGCGTTCCGGCTCAGGGCCACGCTGACGCCGCCACATACCTCCTGTACTTCGAGCAGCTCTTCACAGCGCTCGAAGGCCCCACGGCGGAGATCCGCGACGTGGTTGAGGAGGAGTGCCGCCAGCTTCTGGCGGTGGCGGTGGACCGCATCTTCTCCAACCTTGTCCACCTCCAGCCCGGGTTCGACTTCGCCACGGTGACCGAGCCGCTGGAGGGGGAGGCTGCGTGGAAAGCCTCTAGCTCCGTCCGCGACCAGGTGGACGACTTCTGCAGCCGCTTCAAGCGGGCCGCTGCGGAGGAAGGTGGCGAGGGGAGCGAGCCCGAGGAGGAAGAAGAGAGCGACCAGGACGATGCTGAGGCCTCCAGCTAATCTCCTCCTGCAATGCGTCGCGCTTGTAGCGCTTTAGGGGCGTTTGCCTGTTAGGGAATTTCATTTTCTTCCTCGTAATTTACTTCTTCGCTTTGTAAACATTTTGCTATCAATTAAGTGTGCCTCCTTCGCGGGGTCTTTGCTTCATCTCCGTGTCTTTTTCGCTCTGCGTCGTTGGACCCTACCCCTCGCGCTATGACTCCTGCCGCTGCGGTATGCGCGAGCAATGACTCGGCAAGGCCGGGGGGAGTTTAAGGCTTGGGTAGGTAAGAGCCCTCAAGTCGCGATGCTGAGGGCCCCCCTTTGGCGCGCAAGCAGTCCACGGAGAGTAAGGGAAGAACCACTTGAGGGGCGCAGAGTGCCTATGAGAGAAGTGCGAGGATCCCCTTGAGGTGGGCGAGAAACTTAGCTTCGCGAGGCGTTCGCCCGATGTGGGCCTTCTCTGGCGGAATTCTCCCCTTCAGGGGCCGAGGGTTCTCCTCCGCAGGCCTGGTGGGGATTTTCGCTCTCTGTGGATGTTAGAGGGGCAAGCCGAAACGCTAGATCATAGCATCAGGGACTAATGCGCGCTTATAGGTCCCCTCAGGCGTTTCTTGCGAGGAGAGAGAGTACCAAGGTCCTTTGAAGAGATGGCGTGCTTGGGAGGGCCTGCCCTCTAGCCAGAGCTCGGATCCTTGGGTTTTGCAGTGCTGCTGGTGTGTCATTTGAGGCACTGGCACCGTACTCAGCCCCCGCTCGCGAGGTACGCATGTGGTGAGATATAAGTGCCCATTTTCAACAAAGGAAATAAAGCTGGAATAAAACTCACCATCAAAATATTACATAGCGGCGCCGTCGCGCATAGTTCACTTAGGAACGAAAATGGCGCCAGAGCGCAAAGTTCACTTGGAACGAAAATCGGTTCATTACACTTGGGTTTGCCAAGCGAACGTTCCTTCCATGTCGCGGCATGGGGACCACCCATTAGTGGCAGAGGTTCGCTGCGGCCTACGAGGGCTCATTTGCAGGAGAGCTCGGAGGACTGGGCCTCGGGGGAAGCTTTGAGAAGCTTGGAGGTGAAGCCGTGAGCTTCCCTCTAGAGACAAAAAATGCCTGGCGTGACGGCGATCACGGGTAGAACTTGCGCAGGTGCGCGATGTTCCACGGGTTCTTGACGGGGATGCCGTCCTCGGTCTCGAGGCGTACTGCGCCGGGCCTGGCGACGTGGGAGACCCTGTATGGGCCTTCCCACATCGGGGAGAGCTTGTGGAGACCTTCCCTGGACGAGGTCGCCCGCCTCAAGGGTGCGTGAGCGCACTTGGCGGCTATGGTAGCGTCGCAGGTCTTGCTGGTACCCTGCCGCCCTGAGGGCGGCCTGGCGGCGCAGTCCCTCGAGAAGCAGCAGGTCGTCGTTGTGGAGTCCCTCTTGGGTGTCCTCATTGAAGGCAAGGACCCGTGGCGATCCATGCTTGATTTCCGCGGGGAGGACCGCCTCAGCTCCGTAGACCAGGGCGAACGGCGTCTCGCCTGTAGGCCTCGAGGGGGTCGTGCGTATGGACCAGAGCACTGAGGGGAGCTCGTCGATCCAGCCCTTGCCGTGACCCTTAAGGATGTTGAAGCTTCTGGTCTTGAGGCCCTTGAGGACTTCTGCGTTTGCTCGCTCGGCTTGACCGTTGCTGCGTGGGTGAGCTACCGAGGCGAAGCAGATCTTGATACCAAGCTTGTCGCAGTAGGCTCGGAAGATGCCGCTGGTGAATTGCGAGCCGTTGTCAGTGATGATGCGGTTGGGCACGCCGAAGCGGCAGACCAAACTCCGGATGAACTTCACCGCAGCCCCAGTTGGTATGGTGCGCACCGGCTCGACCTCGGTCCACTTGGTGAACTTGTCAATGGCCACGAAGAGGAAGCGGTAGCCCCCCTGCGACCTCGGGAAGGGACCCAGGATGTCCAGCCCCCAGACCGCGAACGGCCAGGAGAGCGGGATGGTCTGAAGCTCCAGCGCCGGCTGATGAATTTGCTTGGCGTGGAACTGGCAGGCGTCACAGGTTTGCACAATGGCGATCGCATCTTGAAGCACCTGAGGCCAGTAGAAGCCGCTCCTGAAGACCTTGCCTGTGAGGGTACGCGCACATGAGTGGTGGCCGCATTCCCCACTGTGGATGTCCTTAATCAGCTCTCGGCCTTCCTCAGGAGGGACGCATTTGAGTGCGACACCATTTGGGCGCTTGCGGTAGAGGTTCTCCTCGAGGATGCAGTATGATTTTGCTTGTCGAGCGACTCGCTCCGCGTCAGCATCTTCTTCAGGGAGGATTCCTTTCACTAAGTAGTCCTTGAGCTCGTCAATCCAGCCTGAGGCCTGGTGGGTTGCCGTCAGCAGCAGACGCTCCCCTGTGCTGGGACCGCAATCAGGCGCCCCAGACTCAGGAGGTGGTGGGAGCGCTTCGCCTGTGCTTGCGGCTGTGGCCTCGCGAGGCTGCTTGATGGATGCCTTGGTGAGCCTTTCTTCGAAGACACCGGCCTGCTGGGGTTGCCGCCGCGAGGCTCGCTTGGCGACGTCGTCAGCCTCTTGGTTTTCTTTCCTCGGGATGTGCATGAGCTCCATGCCCCTGAAGTGCTTTTCGAGCTTGCGGACCTCTTCGAGGTATGCGGCCATGTGGTCGTCTTTCGGCGAGTAGCTCTTGTTGGAGAAGTTGACGAGCAGCTGTGAGTCTCCCTTGACGAGTAGGTGCTTGACGCCTAGAGCGATGGCGGCCCTTAAGCCGGCGAGGAGGCCTTCGTACTCGGCGATGTTGTTGGAGATCTTGTCGATAGTGAAGCACAGCTGGACGGCGTAATATAGCTTGTCACCTTTGGGCGAGGTCAGGACGACGCCTGCTCCGCCATTGCGGCAAGCGAAGGCTCCATCGAAGTGCATGGTCCAGTGGCTGGGCGCCGCGTCTCCCGGGGGCTCAGCCTCTACCTCTCGGGGCTCCTCGGGGCTTGGGTCAGTCCATTCGGCGACGAAATCGGCCAGCGCTCTTCCTTTGATGACCCTTGTGGTGTCGAAGCGCAAGTTAAATGGCTGCAGCTCGATGTTCCATCCTGCGACGCGATCTGTGGCGTTGGGGTTGCGCAGGATCTGCTCCAGGGGGAAGGCAGTGACCACCGTGATGGGGTGGCCCTGGAAGTAGTGTCTCAACTTCCTGGAGGCGATGAGGAGTGCGACGAGGAGCTTTTGCTGCATTGGATACCGCTCGCGAGCGTCCCGCAGTACCGTGCTGACGAAGTAGACGGGGTGCTCGACGAGGGTTACTTGAGGTGGCGCAGCGCCAGCCCCGTGCGGAGGCTCTTCAGGAGGTGGGCCTGGCAGTGGGTCCGTGGAGGCTGCTCTCTTGACGGGGCCTTTGTCGGGGGGTTCTGGGCTTGGAGTTGCAGTGCTCCTCTTGGGGAGGACAGGCTCTTCCCTCTCGGCCACCAAGACGGCGCTTGCGGTCTGGGGGGTGGCTGAGAGGTACAGCTTCAGGTGCTCGCCTGCCCTGGGGGCCACCAAGACTGGAGGGCTAGCCAGATACTTCTTTAAGTCCTCGAAGGCTTTATCCGCCTCAAGGGTCCACTTGAACGTGCCTGATCTCTTCATGATCTTGAAAAATGGCAGGGCTCTCTCGCCGAACTTGGAGATAAAACGGCCAAGGCTGGCCATGCAGCCCGCCAAGCGCTGCATTTCCTTGAGTCGGCGGGGCGGCTGCATTTGCTCTATAGCCTTGATCTTGTCAGGATTTGCCTCTATGCCGCGGTGGGAAACGAGGAATCCGAGGAGCTTGCCTGAAGGCACCCCGAAGACGCACTTGGCGGGGTTGAGCTTGATGTTCACCTTTCTCAGGCTGGCGAAGGTTTCCTCGAGATCCCTCAAGAGGGTGTCCCCCTCTCGAGACTTGACCACGATGTCGTCGACATAGGCCTCAGCATTTCTGCCCATCTGGGCCCCCAAGGCTATCCTCATGAGCCTCTGGAAGGTGGCTCCGGCGTTCTTCAAGCCAAAGGGCATGCATGTGTAGCAGTACACACCACAAGGGGTGAGGAATGCCGTCTTCTCCTCGTCCTCTTTAGCCATCTTGATCTGGTGATACCCAGAGAAGGCATCCAGAAAACAGAGGAGGTCACAGCCCGCGGTGGAGTCCACGATCTGGTCTATCCTTGGCATGGGGTATGGGTCCTTGGGGCAGGCCTTGTTGACATCTGTGTAGTCGATGCAGAGTCGGCCTCCTCCGGCGGGCTTAGGAACAACCACGCCGTTGGAGAGCCAAGTGGGGTGCGCGACTTCGCGGACGACATTCGCCGCCTTGAGTTTCTCTACTTCCTTGACGATGAAAGCTTGCTTCTCGGGGGCTTGCTTGCGTGCTTTTTGCTTGACGGGGCGTGCGTCTGGGCACACGGCTAAGTGGTGCTCGATCACCTCCCTTGGTACACCGGACATATCTGACGGAGTCCGCGCGAACATGTCAGAGTTTGCCCGAAGGAAAGCGACGAGCGCGCTTTCCTATTTGGGAGGCAGGGCAGCGCCTATGGTGACGCTAGCCCCCGAGCCTTCAGCCCCCGAGCTGGTGGTGTCCAGCGGCACCTTTTTCGTGGCGGCTTGCTCCTGGGAGAACACCTGCTTCTTCTTCTTGGGCCTCTCGAGAGGCTCCATGTCCTCGTCAGCCGGGAAAGCCATGGCGGCTGCCTTGTAGGCGCTCTCGACAGCGCGCGTGGCGTCCAGGACATGTCCATGGATGGCGATGGTGCCGGCGCTGCCGGGAATCTTGACCATGTTGTAGGCGTGATGCGTGACGGCCATGAACTTCGCGAGGGCGGGGTAGCCGAGGATGGCGTTGTACGGCAAACCGATGTGGGCGACATCGAAGTCGATCAGCTCTGTGCGATAGTTCTTCTGCGTGCCAAAGGTGACCGCGAGGCGGACTTGCCCCAGAGGCTCGATAGAACCGCTGGTGACGCCCGTGAACGGCCTGGAGGGCATAAGCCACTCGTAGGGCACCTGAAGCGTCTCGAAGGTCTCGACAGAGATGACATTCAGGCCTGCTCCCCCGTCGATGAGCGTCTTGGAGACGGTGATGTTGTTGATGGTGGGGGAGCAGACCAGGGGGAGGGTTCCAACAGTCCTGGTCGACTTGGGGTGGTCCTTGGCGTCGAAGGCGATGGTGTACTGGGACCACTTGAGGGGTCTGGAGGTCTCAGTGCTCGGGAGCGCAGCGTTGAGTTCGCGGGCGAACCGCTTGAACTGATTGTTCGACTTGGGCGCCTGAGCTCCGCCGAGGATGCAGGCCATGGCGCCTCTCGGGGCCTGGTAGCCTCCATCCTCCTCGTCGGGGAGGTTGTTGTTCTTCTCGGCGGCGTTGGCTTGAGTGCCCGACGGCTTCTGGTAGCCGCCATCACGCCTGCCCTTGCCGTCTCTGCGGTAGCCGCGGCCTCTGCCGCGGCCTCCGCTGCCTTCTCCACGCTCGCGTTCCCTGCTCAGCCTCTTGAGGTCAAAGCAGTCGTCTGTGGCGTGCCCGCGCCTGTTGTGGTAGACGCAGAACGGGCGGTGGTCCACCTCATTGCCGCCGCGCTCGGGGGAGCCCCTGCGGGAGCTCTTCGCGCCAGGCTCTGCCGCGAGGACCGCGGTAGCCTTGCGCTTGGGTTCTTCCCTCTTCTTGTGGCCCTTGGACCCCTCGCCAGGGTCGTCCCCCCGGGCGCTCATCTTGACGAAGAGGAGTCCCTCTTCAGCCTTGGCGCACTTGTCCGCCAGATCGAACAACTTCACCACAGAGGTGAGCTTGTCGTGGATGCCGAGCTTCTCGAGCATCCTGCGGTTTGTGACGCCCTCGCGGAAGGCAGCGATCACCTGGGTGTCGGGGATGTTTGGAATCTTGTTCCAGCACCTGGCTGAAGCGCTGGATGTACTTGCGGAGAGTTTCATCCTTCTTCTGCACCACAGCGCGCAGGTCGTTGTGGGTGAGTGCGCGCTCGTACGTGCCCTTGAAGTTGGCGACGAACTGCCTGCAGAGCTCCTCCCAGGAGTCGATGGAGTCCTCCGGCAGATTGAGTAACCAGGACAGCGCGGAGTCCCTGAGGGCGTGGGAGAACCAGTTGGCCATGACCTTGTCGTCGCCCCCTGCAGCCTGGATGGAAGTGGTGTAGAGCTGCAAGAACTCGAGAGGGTTGGTGGACCCGTCGAAACCCTTGGGGAGCGCTGGCCTGAACTTCTGCGGCCAGACCACACGACGCAGGGCGCGCGTGAAGGCCATGCAGCCAGAGGCGTAGGTGGCCGTTCCTCCTTGGAGGGCCCTGCGGTTTTGTTGCCCCGCCTGACCGAGCTCCTCGACGAGGCGGTTCTGGAGGTCGCGACGTCGCTCCATGCCCACATGCGCGTCAGGTGCGGCGCGCTGCACGATTTGGCAGTCGTGCGGCGAGGAAGCGTGGGAGGGAGCCCGCTGCGCCGCGGCCGGAGGCGGTCCCGGCGGCGGCGGTGGCGCACTTGTCGCGGCCGTCCCTGCCGGGCCGGAAGGCACGATGGAGCGCGACGGAGCGGGGCGCGCGGTTGCGATGTCGACGAGGTGGTGGAGGCGGTCCAGCCACTGGTCGTGTGCCTCGGCACTGGGCCGGTAGCGGAGGAGCTCCTGGGCCATGAGTAGCGCGGTGTGCGGGGCGGGCTCTTGGTGTTCCCGCGTGGACACGCTCTGGCGCCGGGACGGGTGCGAGGACTCGGCGTCCTCACGGCGCCCAGAGTGGTCCTCGTCGTCGCGCTGGTCTCCGCCGCGGTGCCCCTCGCTCTCTGGCTCCTCCACGCGCGGGCCGGTGCCAGCGCGCTCGGTCGTGCGGGGGCGACCACGGCGGCCGCGGGTGGGGGCAGTGCCAGGCTCGGTGTGAGCCCTCTCGGAGGTGCGCCTGTTGGCGCGCGTCGCGCGGGTATCCATCATGGCGCGGAGTTCGGAGGTTGAAGACGCGCCTCAGTCCCCTACCTGGCGCGCCAAATGTCGGAGAATGACTCCCACGTAACAGGGGTAGTCTCGGCCCCGAAGAGAGGTTCGAAGGGGGACTGAACACGGAGGTCAAACAACCCTCGATGCACGCCGCGACGTTGCTCGCGGTGCTTGGGGTGGAGCGGCACGACAGAGAGAGACACCGGCCCGTACCCAGGTTCACGGCCCTCGAGAGGAGGTAAAACCGCTACTCCTGCTTGTCTGTATTGCACTGTGAAGGTTACAGGACAATGAGCTTGCCGAAGGCTCTCTTGAGGCAGTTTAGTGCTTGGAGAGGGACACAACGGTCGTCTTCCTCCCCGAGCAGTTGGCTATCCTACGCGCTTAGGGTGCGATTGCGCGATTGGGCCATCCCCTTCTACGGTGGAGCTCCTGCTCCTTTTATAGGCGCCCCGGGCTCCGCCCTCGGGCTGGTGGGCTCCCGCACGTCAGTCGCATGGAGGAGCGGGAGTCCACCGCACCTCGTCCGTCCATGGACGCGGTCCATCCGTGCTAAAGTAGCGCGCCGTGGCCGACAGGTTGCAGGCGGTGCAGAGCGGCTTGCAGGAGCAGCAGAGATCGTGGTGGAGCCCACGATGACGATCGTCTTGGAGCGTTGCGCCGTCCATCAGCTTTATCACCAAAGAGGAAAGTCCTGGCGGTCCTGGCGCTGGCGGCGCGGCTTTGTTGACCCCTTTTATCACGGGAACGGCAATGGTGACGCTGCTGCTGTCGTGCGCGCTGGTCGCGCGCGTCACTCTGCGGCCGCAGCGGAGCCCATGTGCGCGCTGCAGCGCCCATGTGCGCTTTACAGCGCTACCTTCGTCGCGAAGTATTCCCTCAGGGGCCTGAGGCTCTCAAGGGGATAAGGCCAAACCGGCTCCCCGCTGGGGGAGGGAGCCCTCAGGCGGGACGCCCTCGGGGGGAGCCCCCTTCAGGCCTCTCCAGCGCCGCAGGTCCCCCGCAGGGGTTTCTCCCTTGGGGGGCACACTCCAAGCGGTTGGCTTGGTCCTTAGTCGTTTTGTAGACGCTGTCGCGTGCACGGTCCGTGGAGAGTGGGCCATGCACACCCTAGATTCCACTGGGCCGACAGGCTTTTAGTAGGAGGAAACGGCGCGTTAAATGGGGCTGTAAATCGCCCGGAATCAAATCGGGAAGAAACGCACAGAGCTGTTTCTCGGAAATTATTTCGTGCGTCCCGGAAATAATATCTTTGTGTTAAAACAGTTGTGGGCATCTTTTGAACAGTTTTCAAAAATAATAAATTTAAAATATTGATTGAATACAAATTTGACACTTTATGTCAATTTGAAAATATGGTTTAGTTAAATATATTTTTGGCTAAATAAATTTTATAAAAATACCACAATTTCATATGTTTGAAAATAAGTTATTTTAAACTTCTTTTTCAAATAAAAATCCTTTTTAGATTTAGTAAAATAACATAACACAATTATTTGAAATATAATGGGTAATATAGTGGATTCATTTTCAAACCAAAACACTTTGTGCAAAATGATGTTTTAAAATATGGTGATTCATTTGAAAGTCTATGAAATACATTTGGAAAATATTCTAGATTTATTTCATATCTTATATTGAATATATACATGAAATTCATTTTATGTTTTGAAAGTTGATGGAAATAATTTAAGTTGATTAAATGCCTATTTGGAAAATTCATTAATTATAATTCTATGAAGTTTTAAAGATATAAACTATAGAGTTGAAATTTCCAAAACTATGTTTTGAAACTCAGGTAAAAGAATGAAAACCATTTTAGCAATTTGACCATGTTTTAAATAAGTTTAAAACTTTTTGTAAAGTGGCTATGCTTTAAATAGTTTAAAATCTTTAACAAATATCATTGCATGGTTTATTAAGTATCCAAGATAAAATATATTTTTAAACCATATATTTTAACAAAACTATTTATAAAGTAGGCATACTCTTACATAACTTTTAAGTACTTTGCACATATGGTTTTAGGTTTGATAAATAGCAAGGCTAGGTGTTTAAAATCAAATACTTGAAATGAAACCAAATGAAGATGGCTCTCATAAACTTCAAAACTTCTTGCCAACGTACTGGTTTCTATAAAAAAATTAATATGATATTTTAATAAAAACAAAAGTTTTAAATTTTTAGTGATTTTCAAACATTCCAAAATATTGGGATGTTACACTTACTATATTGCTACTAGTATGCTTGGTAGGGAGAACACTAGCAACATTTCATACTATCATCTTTCTTTTCTTGATTCTTGATACGTCTCCAACGTATCTATAATTTCTTATGTTACATGCTTATATTATACCAATTGCTACATTGTTTATATGCATTTTCTGGGACTAACCTATTAACAAGATGTCAAAGTGCCAGTTCCCTGTTTTCTGCTGTTTTTGGTTTCAGAAAAGCTGTTAAGGAAATATTCTCGGAATTGGACGAATAAAATACCAATGTCCCTATTTTTCTGGGGAGCTTCCAGAACACCGAAGATGAGACGGAGGAGGGCACTGAGGCGCCCACACTTGTTGGTGGCGCGGCCCCACCTCCTGCCGCGCGGCCACGTGGTGTGGGGCCCTCGGGCCTCCACCACCTTCGCCCTTTCGCCTACTTATACCCCCCGACAGATCAAGACCTAACACCCGGACACTTTTCCATGATACGTTCCAGAGCCGCCGCTGATGTCTACGCACGCTTCTATTCTCGTAGACAGTGTTGGACCTCCAAGAGCAGAGGTTTGTAGAACAGCAGCAAGTTTCCCTTAAGTGAATCACCCAAGGTATATCGAACTCAGGGAGGTAGAGGTCAAAGATAACCCTCTCAAGCAACCCTGCAGTTAAGATACAAAAAGTCTCTTGTGTCCCCAACACACCCAATACACTTGTCAGATGTATAGGTGCACTAGTTATGCGAAGAGATAGTGAAATACAAGTAATATTGTTGATTATCAGTAGTAATTGCAATCTGTAATAAAAATGGCAGCAAGCAAACATGTAGCAGAACTTGTTGGAAACGGTGTTTCAATGCTTAGAAACAAGGCCTAGGGATCCTACTTTCACCAGTGGACATTCTCAACAATGACATCAAAGTTAAATAAATAAACACTACTCTCAAACACTCTCATGTTGGATAACAAACACCATTCATTGTGTAGGGCTACAAGACCACCCTCAAAGTCAGAGTAAACTAACACCAACAACGTCATAAAGGAATCACACACGGTGCACACACTGTCACCGTTACAACCGTGAATAACCCCAGAGTTCATATTAAAGTAACCTCTAGAGTGCATAATAGATAAAGAGTAGCATCACATATTCAACTAGATTACAAAGCTCATGATCACATAAAAGATCACATCATGGGAGAGAGACATAGACCACATAGCTACCGTAGATCCCGCAGCCCCGGGGGAGAACTACTCACGCCTCATCGTAGGAGTCAGCAACGGCGATGGAGATGGCGGTGGAGTCGATGGAGATGGCTCCGGGGGCAATTCCCTGTCCCGGCAGGGTGCCGGAACAGAGACTTCTGTCCCCCGAATCTTGTCTTCGATGGCGGCGGCGCTCTGGACCCGTGCAGGAAATATCGAACACCGTGCTAGGATTTTTAGTCTGGGGGGTATATGTAGGCGAAAGGGCGAGGTCGGTGGCGCCCCGAGGGGCCCACATCACCTGCTGGCGCGGCCCAGGCTCCTGCCGCGCCACGAGGTGGTGTGGCCGCCTCGGTCGCCCACTTCGTCTCGTCTTCGGTTTTCTGGAACGTTCCCAAATAAAAACTGACTTCTGAAAAGAAATCCTCCAATTCCGAGAATATTTCCTTAAGTACTTTTCTGAAACCAAAAACAGCAGAAAACAGGGAACTGGCACTGTGGCATCTTGTTAATAGGTTAGTCCCAGAAAATGCATAAAACTATATAAAATGCATATAAAACATGTAATAAGTTGGTATAATATAGCATGGAACATAAGAAATTATAGATACGTTGGAGACGTATCAACATCCCCAAGCTTAGTTCTACTCGTCCCGAGTAGGCAAGAACGATAAAAGAAGAATAATTTCTGAAGTGACATGCTTTCACACAATCTTGATCACATAATAATGTAAGGCATGTAAACTGAGATCAAATGAATAAGGGCTGTAGTTTATATTGATATCAAATGAGTAATAAATAAACAAGTAGGCAAAGCAAAGTAAAGCTTTCAATGATATAGTACTAGATAGCAATCAACTGTGCAAAGTAGATATTAGAGATGATTTAAGCTTCAAGCACAACAATATAATCATCTAATGCTTCCAACAAACATGACAACTTTGTGAAAGGATCAAGTCAAGCAATATCAATATGCACGTAGAAGATCAACTCTATATTTGTTCAAAAGAAACAAGCAAGCGTTCAACGTTGGTTCCTGGCACCAGGATGTTTTGGCTAAGAGAATGTTAAGGGGGGTTTGGAAGGCCAACGGAAGAAAGTCTCACAAAGCTGCAAGTGATCATTAGACAAGAGGAAGTCTTATAATCGAAGCTATGCAAGGAGTAGTGATTGCCACACAACGGATGCACATGGAGCTATAAGTATATGAAAGCTCTCCAATGGAACTAGTGGGGGTGCATCCAACTTGCTTGCTCACGAAGACCTAGAGCACTTTTGAGTAGGCTCATCATTGGAATATAGAAGCCAAGTTCTATAGTGTAAAGTTCCCCACATAGTTATGCAAGTAAGACATGAAAACTCTCTCATATGGAGTAAAGATGCTAAACATGAGCACAAATGATGATCATAAATGACATGGTGCTATAACATGAGCACAAGTGATGACTATAAATGATATGGTGCTATAACATGATCACAAGTGTGTGATAAAGAATAGTAATGCTGCCCCCTTTTTATTTTTTTTTATTTTTTTTTCTTTTTCTCTTTTTTTTCTATTTTTTTTTCTTTTTCTGTTTCTCTTTTCGATGGCCTCCATGGCTCTTTTCACTTTTAGGGGCAAGCATCCTAATATGATGATATGACAACACACTAATGATGATATGACAACATACTGATGATACAAGTCGCTAATATGAATGAGACATAATATGTATATGACAACGGTGCCTCTGCCAGTGTAGCAGGTTATGCAATGATCTAGCATAACATGGGTAAAACCACACATCAGCTTTATAGAATCATGCAAAGCAATATATGAGTAATGAATGACAACAAGTCATGTAATGTAAGATGGATGTTGCATGGCAATATATCTCGGAACAGCTATGGAAATGCTGTAGTAGGTAGGTATGGTGGATGTTTTGAGTAAGATATTTGGCTTATGTGTAGGAGAACAAGATGAAGATCTCCCACGAGTTTGGATGTACCCACGAAGTATGCACCAACTCTCAATGTGAGAAAGGGCAATGCAAAGTACCGAAGAGGCTAGCAATATGGTGGTGGAAGTGCCATGAAAACCGCAGCTTTAGAACTCACAAGTAAAAAGATTCCAAATAAAAATATGATCTTACAAGGCATAATGAAAATCACTACAAGAGGTGCTGTGGCAAATGAACAAGTCACTATTGGGGACCCGACCGTAGCGCATAACACAAAGTCATTACGGTTGCCATTAGCAAATAGAAGTCATATATCATTAGGCTATCAACTGGAAATTTAAGTGTGGCACAGCTTCAAGTTTTTCTAGACCAACCATTAATCATTCCACTTTACTAAACCATCATGTTTACCATTAAGCAAATTAATATCTCAAAACAACATCAATGATTCAAGTGACACAATTTAATGATCTACAAGATTATGTATCATTTAGTTATACCATCTACCACATTACATTTTCTGTTCTCAACCAAACACCAATCAACTTATTTAAAAGATAAACTCTCAAAGTAATTAAACAATGATATATGAGAGTATGATATAATAAAGCTAACAGCTCTAGCAAGAGATGCATGAAAGACAAGAGCTAGAAAGCATTGAAGTAACATAGAAGAATACTCAACAAATATAAGTGAAGAATACGAGTATTCATAAGAAAAAGCGGAGCGTGTCCCTCTGCCACAAAGGAATGCTAGGATCCATTTTATTCAGAGAATGAAAATAACAAAAACAAACAGACGCTTCAAGTAAAGCACATAAGATGTGTCAGAATTAAAATATAGTTTCACTAGAGATGACCTGATAGTTTGTTGATGAAGAAGGGGATGCCTTGGGCATCCCCAAGCTTTGACGCTTGAGTCTTCTTGAAATATGTTGGGGATGAACCACCGGGGCATCCCCAAGCTTTGGCTTTACTATCCTCTTGATCACATCATATCATCCTTCTCTCTTGATCCTTGAAAACTTCCTCCACACCAAACTTAGAGTAAACTTCATTAGAGGGTTAGTGCACGAAAAATTATGATATTCTGTAGGAACACAATTGCTACCAATGCTACTGGACATTAGCTACAGCCACTGATACTTCATAGGATAAAAAGATCCAATCAAAATAGCAAAAGAGGCATTGCAAAATAAATGGCAGAATCTGTCAAAAACAGAACAGTCTGTGAAGACGAATTTTTTCGAGGCTCTTAACTTGATCAAATCAGAAAACTCAAAACTAATGAAAGTTGCGTACATATCTGAGGATCACGCTCAGCAAATATCAGATTTTTTAAATTTTTCTGCAGAGAGTTATGAATTTAACGGTGAACAGAAGAAAATCTGTTCCTGCGCAGAGATCCAAATTTTAACATCAACTTTCTACTAGAGACTTAACTTGGCACAACTTTGCAATCTAAAAAAGATAGACATGGGTATGCACCAAGCCTTCCCAGCGATTCTGCGCTCTGAGCCGTCCGATCTTCGCTCCGGAGCGATCTCCACCGTCCGTTTCGCTGCTGACTTTTGCTGACCGTTTTTGGGCCCACCCGTCATGGACTTAGTGGGTAGACAACTCGGTGCAGGCAGCTTTATCCTCAGCGGTTGGTCACTCCGAACCGTCCGATCGGAGGAACCCGCTTCCGCATCGATCGTGGCCGTCAGTTGTTTGCTACAAAACTGTCGTAGAAACCCTAGCCGCCTTCAGTCGTGCCCCATCTTTCCTCCCCCAATCCCCGTTCTCCCCTCTCCCCTCGGCGGCGCCCGCGCCTTCTCCACCTCACCGGGTGCAGCGACAGAAGGGCCCAGCCAAGGTGATGGCGTCCGTGGAGGAGATCGCGGCCGCCACATCGGCTGCCGCCTCTCCGGCGTTAAGGGAGGGGGACTGGTAGGCGTGGTCACGCCGCCGCCATCATCGCCAAGATTTAGAGATGGAGGAGGTGGCGACCCTCCTCTCCTCTCAACGCACTAGCCCCAAGCCTTACGCTGGTGCTCCGCCGTCGCAGCTGTTGTCGATCCAAAGATGGCGATGAGGACGTCGTTCCGAGGTACGGTGCCAACGATTCACCGACTGTCAGCCCCCATGTTCCTCCTATTCTATGCACTCCCTCATCGTCTTCCCCTGACAACAGGGAGGCCACGAAGCAGCGCAGCTCGCCGCCGCACGGTCAGGATGAGTGGCTGGCGGACCAGTGGGGTGCCTCCGAGGAGCCGTGCGTCTCAGTTGGAGCGATGGCGCCACAGGGATCCCGCGCGGGTTGAGGTGCCATGCGCCTGGATTCTCTTCTTTTACTCTGCATTTTCCTCGATCTGCTCTGCTGGGACCTGATCTTAGGTTGGATCCGGCAAATTTGAGATTTTTCGTGGCTATCTTTTGTTTGCAGTTGCCACCGTGACTTGCTCTCAGTTGGGATTTGGTGCTCCATACGAACTGCTTGGTTTGAGGTGCGTGGGAATTATTTATTTCCAGAGTTAGAGGCAGTTTAAAGGACTATCCAGTTTGTTTTTGGTAGCGGTGTTTGCTATCCATGTGTAGAGGTAGTTTCCGCTGTTATGTTCTTTAGATTGGCATGACAGGTTAAATCTTTTGTACGGCCTAGGTGTTCATTTGGTTTGTCGGCTACCTCTGGATTTTCAAAAGGATTGCATGGTCTGATAGGTTGATGGGTTAGGACAAAAGGGTTAATTAGCTACCTCTGGAAGGATACTGACATCAATGCATATGTTAGCTGCTATTCTGACAGAAGGGTTAGTTAGCTACATTTTGAACTCCTTGATGGTATGTAAAACACAGTACACCTGAAGCTTCCTAGAGCTATTCTAATTATGATTTCGTTCAGCTTTATACAAGTGTTTAATGTTCTATTCATGTGATTTTACGTCTCTACCAGTTCATACATAGGTTCATTTTTCTTGGTTTCTATGAGTAAGTATTAATGTATTTGTACAAAAAGAGGGTGAATGCATGCTTAGTTATTGTTCTGACCTGTGACCACCCATTAACTGTATCTTTTCTGATGTGCTCTGCTATGACCTACCCTTTACAAAAAAAAATGACAGATATATCCTCCTATGTTTCGTTGTTTTATGCAAACAGATAGCATTAAATCCTTTGCTAATTGTTAAATTTTATTCTTATGCATGACATGATGTACATACCTTTCGCCTGTCGCTTAGATACTCATGTTTCCGAAACGAAATTCTTGTGCCCTGTTTTCAGGAGTCAAATATTATCTTTTGTAAATTATGTTGTGTTAAGGTGCTGGTTCTCTGGTTCTGTTGCTCTCCTAATGCATGAAACACCGATCATATTATCTTATATAAATTGTGTGACACGGCGCTATTTTAACTTTTGCGGTCTTATTATCAATGAAGGATGGCTGATCAGGATGTCATATCTTAGTTGTAGCTCGAAATTTCCCATAAAACAATTCCTTCGTTTCTCTATTTCATCGGTTCTACCTCATGTGACATACATGGATATGTATTGTCTTCAAACCAGGAAGGATTTCGGTGCCGGTGCTTGTGCCGACCCCGGGAAGAAGAGAGGCTTGAGGGAGAAGGATGTTGAGACCCAGGAATTAATATGTTCTCAACAAGGTGAGTCCCCACTCTGTACATTTCTTCACAGGTTTGCAGGCTTGCAGCAGCAAGGTGATTGTTAATGTTCCCATCATCTTGCATATTTTTGTTGGTTTTAATAGTGATTTGTTGATTGTATTTCTTTTCTGGGCAAATGGAAGTTGTAGGTAGATGTTTATTGTCTGCAAGTCACCGCCTACAGAAGATAGATAGCTTTTTAGGTTATTTTGCATTGTTAAGGATAATCAAACTTTTTAGGTATGATCTCATTAGGTAGATCATGCATCTAATGTTGATGAGTGACCAGAATGCTTGTGTTTGGGTGACAGGCGGGGTTGACAGCGACCAACATTGGTGCACAAACTTTCAGTGATTATTTGCGTGTTGCCGGTGTGTGCTCCCTTCCTACCCACCTTCGTTAGATGCTCCTTATTTTATTAGAATATGATTTTATCATTTGGATACATATGCTGTTATTTTGTATCCATTCATTTTAAGATCCCGTGACAGGGGATTTAGTTGGTGCTCCATGCACTGGAAATATTGGCCTGCAATTGAAACACATGTTATATAAAACTTTTGTACTCGCACTAAAACTAATTTCCCTCTAATGTTTTTTTACATGGGTTTGCTGTTAGGTTCAGATCTCCGGCGCACTCAGATGATTTTCTCCTTTGACGCAACATACATCGTGTAAAGGAAGATGACACTGAACAAAGATGAACTGCCCGCACACTGATTTACTGCATGAATTCTTTCCAGACCATCATTGTGACAGCTAGAGCATTAGGCACGGTAAAGCTTGAGATAACTATCTGGTACATTACAATTTAATATTATTCTAATCACGAAACGATTTACTTTTGCAGTATTGTGCTTTCTAATGATCTTCCAGCTAAAAGGCGAAAGACAAACAATCTACCTATTAGACTACAGGTTCATATTCCATGTCGCTTTCAGGTCAGTGTTCATGTCAATCTTGAGAAACAATTGATGAGCTCTTATTAGATCTTAACATTTGGAAATAGGAGATGAGTGCTCACAGATGTATTACCAGTTCCATGTCGTATGATTATTGTTCCGGGTCATGTATATAGTTTTTTGTAAACATCGTGGGACCGTGGGTTACTTTTCATGCATGATGGTTGAATTGATTGCTCCTTTATTTTCTTCCTCTTTGGAATTCATGGATGTGTTTTTCGCTGCCTCCAATATTTTGTTCCCTTTATATGCTCCAGTCGATCAAATATTATGAAGTGTAGTTAGCTACAAAGAAACACGGTTCCTAGCACATTTTTCTCAATGTAGGTAATGTTTTTTATTTGGATGATATCGGTCTCTACAGGTTATTGTCTTAATTTCTCCGCAATGTTGATAATTTTCAAATATCACCTTTTGTGCCTTTAGTTAAGGTTTTTTCTTTATTTTCCCACTGTTATCTTGTGTTTTGTTAGAAAGGAGCATGTAGTGAGCAGCAAGCTATTTTACCCAAGGGGGCTACATTCAAATGTTAAATAAGTTATGGTTTTTTCCATGCCTTCTAATGGAATGTATATCTATAATATGTTCTTACATTCTGATGACCTCTACTGTTCATATGCAGTGTGTGCTCTTAATGAAGATAAATTACTTTCTGAAAACTGTAAGGAACCCTGTATAGTACGGAAAAGAAGTTCTGATTTCTCTCTTGGGATGTAAACTCGGGAAAGTAACTGGAAGCAGGTAAGTAATTTAGCTTTTTACTAAGAACAATTTTTAAAACTTTTTTAGGAAGCAGAAGGTATTTTCTCTTGGCATTCCCATCTATTATCCCTGCAACATTATAGCAGAAGCTGCACTACTGAAGACTATCCTGCATTAGTACCACACGTGCAAGGTATATTCTCTGCTCTAACTAATTTCATGTATCCATCTTGCTCACTGTTCTTATTGTAGCATATGCAAATGCAATTTCATTATTGACCATCATATCTTGGGTACTGCGCATCCTCCTCACTTGGGTATTGGAGCGGTAACTTCTGTTTATTTATTATGAGCTCTTTGGTCCTATCCAGTGTCTTCAAGAAAATAAGAAAGGACAGCCTACATGTTAGTAGTCTACTTATTTTGCACTTAATAATTACTTAAACAATGCAGATGTGTAATTATTTGTATTTGATCTTACACCGGTTTCGAGGATAACTCTTTGTTGGTTAAGGTATATAGTTTGAAATATTTCTGCCATAAACGTGATTTAGATACTAGGTTTCTATATTACATACATCACCATTATTTACATTTATAGCTTAATATTGAGAAATCCTCGGTCTTTTTTTTGCACATTGTACGATTCCTTCAAGCTCTTGCTGTTCATTTGCTTAATTTGTGTCCTAGGTGATTATCATTACTGTCCTTTCTCTGTTATGAATATATTATGTGGTTATATCCTGCTCTACCGATTTAGGTTTTCTCCAAATATTTCCTTAAACAGTCGTGAGTTTTCATATCTAAAGTAGATTTTTTAATTCGTTGAGAACAATTATGTTGGCTTCAAATAAATTTGATGCTATTGCAATACTTGCAATACCCGTCTCTGAATTTTGTTTTTTTCAAGTGTGCATAATTTAGTGAAGTGTGCAATCAGTGCTTAATCTTCAAAATGTGTGAGGGAACTGATAGGTTTTGACAATGATAATGGTTATTTGATTTTGCGTGGGTTCTATTACTGATATGAAATACTATAATTTATGTTCCATTGCTTGGTAGACTTTGGTGTTGTTGCCTGGTTAATTAGGAGATGAGATAATTAGAATGCTTCATGCTTAGCTTTCACAAGAACATTTATTATTTTACTTTTTAAATTTTGGTGTCCAGCTTCACATGTTTTACTAAACGGTTGGCTTGACTGCATGCATTGCTAAATTCTGAACCATTATACTGTCAGGCGTCAGCTAATAAGGCGGCCATTTTCTAGCATTGTATTGAGAACAGTTTTATCACATGGCATAACAGCACATGTTTCTAATATACTATAAGTTCATATAAATTTTGACTTAATTATGTTCTCTACCAATGGTTACGGGGAGTTGCAGAAGTTACATTGCTATTCATTTTTCTTTTGGCGTATGGACTAAAACACGTGTTCATATTTTTTGAATATCAGTTTGGATGGTATAATTTGACTTATAGGACTGACGGTAATTTGACTTATAGGACTGACGGCAGCATGCTCATATCCTTATTTGGCCGGGCATACACAAGGATCGTTAGGTTAGTACAGCATTGATCAGTTCATTTGTTTCTGTGAAAAATTCAGACCCTATTGAAGAGACTTTAGGCTATGCTTTTGTTTCTGAATTTTTTATGCATGGACCATCCGAAGATGTGGTTTGATTAGTCTCCATGCTAGCATTCTTTATGCACCAAAAAGCGTTTTGGTGTTGTTTTTGTTGACTGCAGGATGTAACTATTAGCCCATTTCCTGTGTTATTTTACATGGATACAGATTTTATGGATCTTGTGGCAGATAGATGAATGATAACACTTTAACCCATGTGTTCGTGATGTTTCTGCTATACACTTCTTTAAATGCATGGAAACTATGCACCCACCATTACCATTGTTCTGGTTTAATTGTTTGACCAATTTCCTTATTTTTTCCAGTGTCTACACATTAAAAATCTCGTGGTGACTTAAGTTTCTTGGTGAATTTAGTTTACTGTCTACAATTTCAGCTAATAGATGCACACCTTTTGTTCCTTTTTTCGGCAGCTGAACATTTAATATATGAAATAAATAAGTGGTACAAATGAAGAAAGACCGGTTTCTCTTGTAGGAGTTCGACACCATGTTCAACCATCATCCATTGCCGCCTTCAGCGATGCCCTATTATTCTCTCCTCCAATGCCGTGTCAATGATTTTTTCGCTATATGCCGCCTGGTTGTTCGAGCCTGCTAATCTACAGATTCTCACATCTCTGCCCCTCTCTCTCTCTCTCTCTCTCTCTCCCCCCCTCCCTCTCTCTCTCTCTCTCTCTCTCTCTCAATGTTCACCCAAAGGTACCCCTAACAAAAACACCTTCTAGATATATCTTTGCTTGCAAATCATTCTCATATTTTTGTACCATATCTAATTAGTAGTTCTTTTTTGGAGTAGAAAATTTATCTGGTTCGACATGTACATCTACCTTTTACCCTTTATTCAAACCATGCATGTCTCATATTTAATATGAGTTGCTCTAAAAAAGGAAACAATTACTTTGCCGGCAATTGATTTGTTTTATGTTGTTTATCGCTTTGTCAAACTGTCGGGATGTTAAGGAAATTGATGAACTATAGATGCTCTCATAGATTTTGAAAATCCCTTGACTACAATGGTATTCCACATGGACTTACATATGCACACATATAGTTAAAGGAAGAAGCTATGTCAAAATCTGCAGCATTAGGTTTTTATTTTCAAATTATCTTTGTTTTTAAAATGTCAGTATCATCTTCTTTTATTCTTTCCTTAAAAGTTAACTTGCATAAATGAGGAGTAATATACAAAACAATTAAATCTTCTCATATGTTCCCGTGGAGTGCTCTATTCGAGCTTTTTTTATTCCTGGCTGAGACAAGATAGAAAAAATATCAGCATTGAGCAGTGGCATGGTGGTACCAGCGACCCCCGATGCGTCATCTCGCCTCTCATAGTGGGACACAATAAAACATAAGATATAAATCTTTTCTCATTCTTCTGCATTGGGTTGCTTTTTATGTCCTCTACTTCAACTATGTTTCTTTTTTATTTTATTCGTTAGAGCCTGTGGTCATTAAGTTGGTAAGGTTAAAAATAATTAGTGTCTTCAATGTTAACCACAACGAAAGAGAAACTTAACAAGCGATCACCTTAGCTGAGTACAATTGATCGCTCATTTCAGGACAGGAGTAGGACTTGCAGTCTATGACATGTAATTATGTGTAATGTGTTAGATGTTATTTCACCTTCTCATGCTGTGTGCAATACTTGCGTTATGAAAATCGATCTGTTATGGGCAATGCTTGCATTAGAATTTTCCATTTATCATTTCCTACCTGCCATCCATGCGTATCCTACAGTTCAATTATTAGTTCTGTTCCCGAGTTATGTTAAGTTCTCCCTACAGAAATATACAGAAATAATCTTCCTAAGGAGTAGATTGTTGAACCTATAGATAATTAGGATACATCATTTTTTACTAAGAAAGCTCACCTTTCGTAGCCTTTTGTATTTTTAATGCCCTGTTCTTATGTTATTTACATACAGTGTGGCCTTTTGTTGCTTGGCTAAATTATGCCTTTGAGCATGGACACTCTAAAGTTACTGGATATTGATGTCTCAATTGCATCCAGCGGTTCTTTTCTTCCCCTCGAGATTCAGGAAAGATGAATATCATGTATATTATATGCTTTTATTTACTTTTGTGGTCATCACTGGGTATATATGCATATATATTATAAGCATGGTCACTCTCTAGGCTGTTGTGTCTCGCCTTTCAATTAGCATATCTATTATGTATTCTGACCAACATGAAGCAATGAAAATACTGACTTTTCCTTATGTTTTCCATGTAAAGAGCAACACAATAAGTATATTGATGTCGCATTTCGTGTAAGGGCTAACCTTGCTAAACTAAGATCTACCCGAAGGTAACCCTAACAAAAATGAACCATTTTAAATCGTAATCCTGTGACAGTCAACCAAGTTTGTCTATGTTGTCATCTTTGTCTATTGGGTTGGTCTTTAGTCAACCAAGTTTGTCTATGTTGTCATCTTCTTCTATTGGGTTAGTCTTTAAGACTATTTATTTCGATGTTGTCCATATCAATAATAAGAAAATAAATACATCTAACAATATTTCCTTCCCTTTTAACATTGCCAGAACGGTGCTCACACAGTACCGTTCAAGCAAATGACGATGAAAAGGGCGTTAGACCTGGGCTCATAAATTATTTCAAACCAGGTGGCGCGCGGCAAGCCGCGCCCCAAATCTAGTAAAATAAAGATACAAAGGAGTTGTTACAGAGGTAAGCATGCTCCTTGACTCAAATAAAATAAAAATAACAGAAATAAAAGGTGGGTTGTCTCCCATAAGCGCTTTCTTTATAGCCATTAAGATAGGCATAGTGATTTTTATGATGCTCTCATAAAATGAGAGTTGAAAACCGAAGAGAGCATCAAGAGGCAAATATCAAACACATTTAAGTCTAACCCTCTTCCTATGAAAAATAATCTTGTAAAGAAACAAGTCATGAAAGCACAAAGCAACAAACATAGGAGAGCAAAACAAGTGCAACTTTAAAATTTTCAACATAAAGAGGGGAAACTTAATATTGTTGAGATACATAAAACCATGTTTCCCTTTCTCATAATAACTTTCAGTAGTAGAAATAAATTCAACCATATAACCACAAGAATCATTCAACTTAGATAATATAGGCATATAAAGAGGATCATTAAATTTATTTTGGAATTCATTAGCATGCTTCCCTCTTTCAAAATAGTTATTAAGATCAATATCAAGTTTAAGACCATGGTTGCAACAAAGATTTGGAACTAGAGACAATTGCAAACTACATAAGTATTTCTCAACATAAGCAAATTTCTCCTCCATGGTGTAATTAGGAGAATTCAAGAACAAAGCAGGACTCTCATGAGTAAGAGTACCATCACAAGCAGCAATTATATCATTTTTATCCTCACATAAATAAGTAATAACTTCTGAACATAGAGGATTATCAATAAGTATAGGACCATCATCTAAAGCATTATCATATAGCATATTTAAGCAATACTCATCATTATCATCAATAAGTTCACTTGTAGCATCATGAATAAAATTTACAACATAACTATCACATAAAACATTCTTATCATGAGCCACATGCATAAAAGAATTAATACTCTCCACATAAGCATAGTCATTCTTATTAATTGTAGTGGGAGCAAATTCAACAAAATAGCTATCATTATTATTCTCATCACCATAATCATCAAATATCGGAGGAATATTGCAATCATAATTAATTTTCTCCTCAATAGTAGGTGGACTGAAAATATCATATTCATCATTGTAAATGTCATATATAGGAGGCATATCATAAACCATATCCTCAATAGTAGGTGGACTGAAAATATCACAATGACTATAATTATCATATATTGGAGGCAAAGTATCATCAAAGAAAATTTTCTCCTCAAAGCTTGGGGGACTAAAAATAACACATTCATCAACAACGGCGTCCCCAAGCTTAGACTTTTCCATAGCATTAGCAATAATGGTGTTCAAAGAATTTATACTAATAACATGACTACCACTATTGTGCAAACAAACTTCCATAGGTTTTTTAATTTTCTCTTCAAACACATCATGTCCTAAATCAAGATAAATTTCATAGAGCTCTCTAATTTTTTTGTTGTTTTCCATTAGGCCTAACTAGTGAAAATAAAAACAAGAGACAAAAAGATTTAACTGCAGGATCTAATGGAAATAACTTCGAGCACTCACACAACAGCAACGGTGCTAGAAAATAGCTTAGTAGCCAGAGGATGTGAGTACCTTTTACATTACCTCCCCGGCAACGGCGCCAGAAAATAGCTTGATGTCTACGCACGCTTCTATTCTCGTAGACAGTGTTGGGCCTCCAAGAGCAGAGGTTTGTAGAAGAGCAGCAAGTTTCCCTTAAGTGAATCACCCAAGGTATATCGAACTCAGGGAGGTAGAGGTCAAAGATAACCCTCTCAAGCAACCCTGCAGTTAAGATACAAAAAGTCTCTTGTGTCCCCAACACACCCAATACACTTGTCAGATGTATATGTGCACTAGTTATGCGAAGAGATAGTGAAATACAAGTAATATTGATTATTATAAGTAGTAATTGCAATCTGTAATAAAAATGGCAGCAAGCAAACATGTAGCAGAACTTGTTGGAAACGGTGTTTCAATGCTTAGAAACAAGGCCTAGGGATCCTACTTTCACCAGTGAACATTCTCAACAATGACATCAAAGTTAAATAAATAAACACTACTCTCAAACATTCTCATGTTGGATAACAAACACCATTCATTGTGTAGGGCTACAAGAGCACCCTCAAAGTCAGAGTAAACTAACACCAACAACGTCATAAAGGAATCACACACGGTGCACACACTGTCACCGTTACAACCGTGAATAACCCCGGAGTTCATATTAAAGTAACCTCTAGAGTGCATAATAGATAAAGAGTAGCATCACATATTCAACTAGATTACAAAGCTCATGATCACATAAAAGATCACATCATGGGAGAGAGAGATAGACCACATAGCTACCGTAGATCCCGCAGCCCCGGGGGAGAACTACTCACTCCTCATCGTAGGAGTCAAGATCATAAACAACACACAACATGATATATTATGAAGCAAGTGACATAGTATTCCATATCCATCGGATCCCAGCAAACACAACATGTAGCATTACATAAAGATGATCTTAATCATAATAGGCAGCTCACAAGATCTAAACATGATGGCACAAAAGGAGAAGACAACCATCTAGCTACTTCTATGGACCCGTAGTCCAAGGATGAACTACTCACGCATCAGTCCGGAGGCGGGCATGGTGATGTAGAGCCCTCCGGTGATGATTCCCCTCTCCGGCAGGGTGCCGGGAAGAGGTTCTGAACCCTCCCGAACTAGGGTTGACGACGGCGGCGGCTCCGTAAGGGTTTCTGGAAAAGTCTTCGGGTATTAGGTCTTGATCCGTCGGGGGGTATTTGTAGGCGAAAGGGCGAAGGCGGTGGAGGCCCGAGGGCCCCACACCACGTGCTCGCGCGGCAGGGGGGCAAACCGCGCCGGTCTATGGTGTGGGCGCCTCACGGCCCCACTCCGTCTCGTCTTCGGTGTTCTGGAAGCTCCCGAGAAAAATAGGCATTTTGGCTTTTGTTTCGTCCAATTCCGAGAATATTTCCTTAACAGGTTTTTTAAAACCAAAAACAGCAGAAAACAGGGAACTGGCACTGTGGCATCTTGTTAATATGTTAGTCCCAGAAAATGCATAAAAACCATATAAAGTGTATATAAAACATGTATCAATGGGCGTAATATAAGCATGGAACATAAGAAATTATAGATACGTTTGAGACGTATCAAGCATCCCCAAGCTTAGTTCTACTCGTCCTCGAGTAGGTAAAACGATAACAACAATAATTTCTAGAGTGACATGCTTTCACATAATCTTGATCATATAATATTGTAAGGCTCATGTCATGAATGAAGTGACTCAAAGCAATGTTCTATAGTTTGCTAACAAATAGACAAGGAGTAAACTACATCATATAAGTAAAAACTTTTCATGAATAGTACTTTCAAACAAGCATCAAAAAGATTTACATAAGAGTTAACTCATAAAGCAATATTCTCTAAGTAAAAGAGCATTGAAGCAACACAAAGGAAGATATAAGTTTCAGCATTGGCTTTCAACTTTTTGAACATGTATATCATATAGATAGTTGTCAACACAAAGGAATATAACAAGTGCAATAAGTAAACATATAAGAGTTGTTGCACACAGTTGACACAAGTGTTTGCTTCGGGGACAGAAAGAAATAGGTAAACTGACTCAACATAAAGTAAAAGATAGGCCCTTCGTAGAGGGAAGCAGGGATACAAGCATGTGCTAGAGCTTCTTGGTTTTATAGGTTTTTGAAATCATATAGAGAGCATAAAAGTAAGTTTTTGAGTGGTGTTTGTCCTTGTCAACGAATGGTAATGGGCACTCTACCCCCCTTCTCAACCATACTTTCTAAGAGCGGCTCCCATGAAGGACGTTATTTCTACCAGCAAGGTAGATCATCCCTCTTATCTCTTTTGTTTACACATGTAGTTCAAAACTAGTATCATTGCTTGGCTGATTAGATCAGGGCAAAAATGTGAAGAGATTGCAGCGGTTAAAGTTGTAATTAATTGGGACTGGGCACCCCATTTGCCAGCTCTTTTTGCAAAGTTAATGGATAATCGGATGTATATGCCTCTAGTCCGGTTGGTGAAAGTCTGTCTAAAAGCAAATGACAAGGTTGATATCCGTAACACCACATACTTCCTCATGAGCTAATAAACATTGACACAAATAAGGGATAATAAGTTTTGAATTAAAGGTAGCACATGAAGTATTTACTTGGAATGGCGGAAAATACCATGTAGTAGGTAGGTATGGTGGACACAAATGGCATGGGTTTTGGCTCAAGGATTTTGGATGCACGAGAAGCATTTTCTCTCAGTACAAGGCTTTGGCTAGCAAGGTTGTTTGAAGCAAACACAAGTATAAACTATGACAACAAGACGTATATAAAAACATATTGCAAGTATTATAAAACTCTACATTGTCTTCCTTGTTGCTCAAACACTTTTACTAGAAAATATCTAGACCTTAGAGATACCAAACATGCAAACCAAATTTCAACAAGCTCTACGGTAGTTCTCCATTAATGGGTTTTAACTACATGATGTAAAAGCTTAAACATGATCTACTTGAGAGCTCAAAACAATTGCCAAGTACCACACCATACAAGATAACAATTCATAAGAGCATGTTTCTTTTCTTTATACCATTTACCACATTTAGCATTTTCTGTTTCCAACCAATCAACTTATTTAAACATAAACTCTACAAGTATTTAACAATGAAGCAAGAGAGTATAACATATGAAAACTAACAGCTCTGAACAAGAGGTGCATGAAAAATAAGAGCTGAAAGTATCGCAGTAGCTATAGAAGAATACTCAACAAATGTAAGTGAAGAATAGGAGTATTCAAATGAAAAAGCGGAGCGTGTCTTTCTCCCACACAAGAATGCTAGGATCCATTTTATTCAGAAAACAAAAATAACAAAGCAAAAATACAAAAACAAACAGACGCTCCAAGTAAAGCACATAAGATGTGACGGAATTAAAATATAGTTTCACTAGAGATAACCTGATAAGTTGTTGATGAAGAAGGGGATGCCTTGGGCATCCCCAAGCTTTGACGCTTGAGTCTTCTTAAAATATGCTTGGGTGATCCACGGGAGCTTCCCCAAGCTTAGGCTCTTTTCATCTTATTGATCACATCATATCATCCACTCTCTTGATCCTTGAAAACTTCCTACACACCAAACTCAAAGTAAACTTCATTAGAGGGTTAGTGCATAATCAAAAATTCTCATATTCTGCATGGAGACAATCATTACACATGCTACTGGACATTAGTTACAGCCACTGAAATTTTGTGGAACAAAAAGATCCATTAAAAAACAGCAAAAGAACCAATGGAAAATAAATGGCAGAATCTGTCAAAAACAGAACAGTCCGTAAAGACGAATTTTTTCCAGGCACTTAACTTGCTCAAATCAGAAAACTCAAAACTAATGAAAGTTGCATACATATCTGAGGATCACGCACAAAAAATCCCAGGTCATTTTGATTTTTCTGTGAATTCTTACGAACTAAACGGTGGACAGCAGAAAACTGTTCCTGCGCAGGAATCCAAATCTAGCATCAACTTTCTACTAGAGGCTTAACTTGACACAACTTTGCAATAAAATAAAGATACAAATGAATTGCTACAGAGGTAGACATGTTTCTTGACTCAATAAAATAAAATAACAGAAATAGAAAGTGGGTTGTCTCCCATAAGCGCTTTTCTTTAACGCCTTTCAGCTAGGCATAGAAAGCAAAACTCAAGTGTTTCCAAGAGAAGAAGCATCAACATTATAGTTTGTACGAATAATAGAATCGAAAGGTAGCTTCATCTTCTTCCTAGGGAAGTGTTCCATACCTTTCTTAAGTGGGAAGTGGTACCTTATATTTCCTTCTTTCATATCAATAATAGCACCAACCGTGCGAAGAAAAGGTCTTCCCAGAACAATAGGACAAGAGGGGTTGCACTGAATATCCAAGACAATAAAATCAATGGGGACAAGGTTATAATTAACCATGATAAGAACATCATGACTGTCCCCAAAGGTTTCTTCAAGGCATTTTCAGCAAGAAAAACATCCAAATAGCAATGTTCCAAATGTGTCAAGTCAAACATATCATAAAGTTTCTTAGGCATAACAGAAATACTTGCACCAAGGTCACACAAAGCATTGCAATCAAATTGATTCACTTCTATTTTAATGATGGGCTCCCAACCATCTTCTAACTTCTTAGGGATAGAAGCTTCAAATTTTAATTTCTCTTCCCTAGCTTTAATCAGAGCATTTGTAATATGTGTAGTAAAAGCCATATTTAAAGTACTAGCATTAGGACTTGTAGCTAGCTTTTGCAAGAACTTAATAACTTTAGAGATATTACAACTATCATAATCAAAGTCATTATCATCAAAAGTAATAGGACAATTATCTCCTATATTTTTAAAAATTTCAGCACTTTTATCAGGCATAGTTTTAGGAGTTTTAGGCAATTTTAAACGTTTGGAAGTAGTAGAAGAAACATTGCCAACACCAATTATGCTATCATTAATAGTAGGAGGCTTACTAGCATGTGGAATAACATTATTTTCAGTAGTAGTAATGGTGCAAACTCTAGAAATATTATCATCTTTAGCTAGTTTTTCCTCTCTTTCCCATCTAGCACGTAATTCAGCCATCGTCCTAACATTATCATCAATTCGAACTTGGATGGAATTAATTTTAGCAAAGGTCTTATTCTCTTTAGCATCATTAGGCATAACTTTAGATTTCAAAAGATCAACATCTAGAGCAAGACTATCTACCTTAGAGGCAAGAACATCAATTTTCCCAAGTTTCTCCTCAACACTTTTATTAAAGGTAGTTTGTGTAGTGATAAAATCCTTAAGCATGGTTTCAAGTTCAGAGAAAGTGTTCCTATTATTGCTATAAGAACTACCATAGGAATTTCCATAACCACCACTATTATTAGAAGGATAGGGCTTGTAGTTATTGTTACCATAATTGTTCCTATAGGCATTGTTGTTGAAATTATTATTTTTAATGAAGTTAACATCAACATGCTCTTCTTATGCAACTAAGGAAGCTAAGGGAACATTATTAGGATCCATATGAGATTTACCATTAACAAGCATAGACATGATCATATCAATCTCATCACTCAAAGAGGAGGTTTCTTCAATAGAATTTACCTTCTTACCTTGAGGAGTCCTTTCAGTATGCCACTCAGAATAATTAACCATCATATTATCCAGAAGTTTTGTTGTAGCCCCCAAAGTGATAGACATAAAGGTACCTCCAGCAGCGGAATCAAGAAGGTTTCTTGAAGAAAAATTCAGTCCTGCATAAAAGGTTTGGATGATCATCCAAGCAGTCAGTCCATGGGTAGGGCAATTTTTAACCAAAGATTTCATTCTTTCCCAAGCTTGAGCAACATGTTCATTATCAAATTGCTTAAAGTTCATAATGCTACTTCTTAGGGAAATGATCTTAGCAGGAGGATAGTATTTTCCAATAAAAGCATCTTTGCATTTAATCCAAGAATCAATACTATTCCTAGGCAATGAAAGGAACCATTCTTTAGCTCTTCCTCTCAAGGAGAAAGGAAATAATTTCAGTTTTATAATGTCACCATCTATATCCTTATATTTTTGCATTTCACAAAGTTCAACAAAATTATTTAGATGGGCAGCAGCATCATCAGAACTAACTCCAGAAAATTGCTCTTTCATGACAAGATTTAGCAAAACATGTTTAATTTCAAAGAATTCTGCTTTAGAAGCAGGTGGAGCAATAGGTGTGCATATAAAATCATTATTGTTGGTGCTAGTGAAGTCACACAACTTAGTATTCTCAGAAGTAGTCATTTTAGCAAAATAAAAGGCAAACCGAAATACAAAATTTATATAAGTAACTAATTTTTTTGTGTTTTCGATAATAAGAAGCAAACAAGATAATAACAAAGTAAATAAAATGCAAGTAACTAATATTTTTTTTTGTATTTTTGATATTTAAAAGCAAACAAAACAGGAAATAAAATTTAACTAAGCAAGACAAAAACAAAGTAAAGAGATTGGGAAGTGAGAGACTCCCCTCGCAGAAGAGCTTCAATCTCCCCGGCAACGGCGCCAGAAATTTGCTTGATGCACCGGTGCGGTGTTGTTGGGAAACCCCAAGAGGAAGGTGTGAAGTAGTGCAGCAGCAAATTTCCCTCAGTTATGAAACCAAGGTTATCAATCCAGTAGGAGATGAATGTTCTTCTGAAGGTTGTTGAAGCTGACGTTTGCAGGGCGCACTACCGGTGTCAACAACGAACGTGGAACCTGCACACAACACAATCAAACTACTTTGCCCCAAGGAAACAGTGAGGTTGTCAATCTCACCGGCTTACTTTAAACAAAGGGTTAAACGTATGGTGTGGAAAATGATGTTTGTTTGCAGAGAATGAAAGTAACAGTTTGCAGTTGGTTGTGTTATCAGTTTAAAGAAAAGGACCGGGGTCCACAGTTCACAAGTGGTGTCTCTCCATAAATAATAATAGCATACATGCGGGTAAACAAATTACAGCTGGGCAATTGATAGAATAAAGAACTGCATAATGATGCATATACTATAGTCATGATGTCTAGTGTGAGATTCATTTGGGCATTAGAACAATATACATAGACCGTTCCAACCACATCTATGACTAATAATCCACCTTCCGGTTAGCGTCCGCACCCCTTTCAGTATTAAGTTGCAAGCAACAGATTATTGCATTACGCAAAGTGTGTAATGTAAGTAATACAATTATCCTTAGACAAAGCACTACTGTTTTATCCCTAGTAGCAACAGTACATCTACAATCTTAGAGGTTGCTGTCACCCCCCCCCCCCCCAGATCCCCAGATTAAATAGAGACATGAACCCACTATCGAGCATAAATACCCCCTCTTGGAGTCACAAGCATCTACTTGGCCAGAGCATCTACTAGCAACGGAGAGCATGCAAGATCATAAACAACACACAACATGATATATTATGAAGCAAATGACATAGTATTCAATATCCATCGGATCCCAGCAAACACAACATGTAGCATTACATAAAGATGATCTTGATCATGATAGGCAGCTCACAAGATCTAAACATGATGGCACAAAAGGAGAAGACAACCATCTAGCCACTGCTATGGACCCGTAGTCCAAGGATGAACTACTCACGCATCAGTCCGGAGGCGGGCATGGTGATGTAGAGCCCTCCGGTGATGATTCCCCTCTCCGGCAGGGTGCCGGGAAGAGGTTCTGAACCCTCCCGAACTAGGGTTGACGACGGCGACGGCTCCGTAAGGGTTTCTGGAAAAGTGTTCGGGTATTAGGTCTTGATCCGTCGGGGGGTATTTGTAGGCGAAAGGGCGAAGGTGGTGGAGGCCCGAGGGCCCCACACCACGTGCTCGCGCGGCAGCAGGGGCAAACCGCGCCGGCCTATGGTGTGGGTGCCTCGCGGCCCCACTCCGTCTCATCTTCGGTGTTCTAGAAGCTCCCGAGAAAAATAGGCATTTTGGCTTTTGTTTCGTCCAATTCCGAGAATATTTCCTTACCAGGTTTTCTGAAACAAAAAACAGCAGAAAACAGGGAACTAGCACTGTGGCATCTTGTTAATATGTTAGTCCCAGAAAATGCATAAAAACAATATAAAGTGTATATAAAACATGTAGCAATGGGTATAATATAAGCATGGAACATAAGAAATTATAGATATGTTTGAGACGTATCAATACGTCCATTTTGCATCACTATTTTATATCATAATTTACTGTTATTCATTGATATATCTCATATTTGGAGATGATACTTATGTTATTTCATCTATTTTGCATGTTTGATGATTATTGGAGGATGGATCACCGGAGTCTGAATTCTGCTGGAAAAAGCATCCTCAAGATACAATATTTGCAAAGACCAGAAGAACAAAATAAAAAGATGAAAGTTCCTATTCTTCCTGATGCCGGAGGGAGCCAAGAGGGGAGAGCCAGCTGGGCCCCAGGGGGCCCACACCATGCCCAGGCGCGGCTCCCCCCTCTGCCGCGCGGCCACGTGGTGTGGCCACCCTGGCCCACCTCTGGCCGAGCCTTTTCGCGTACTTCTTCTCCCCGAAAACCTAAGACCTGGAGAACCATCGTGGAAATATTCCGCCGCCTCCACGAGGCGGTAAAAACCAGAGAGAGAAAAGCTCTCCGACAGGGAGAAATCTGTCGGGGAAATCCCTTCCCGGAGGGGGGAAACCGTCGCCATCGTCACCGTCATCGAGCTGCACTTCATCGGGATCATCATCACCACCATCTCCACCGCTGACACCGTCATCTCCATCGGTCCACTCCGTTCCCGCTGTAACATCTAGGGCTGAATCTTGTATGTTTGATAGGGGAAACTCTCCCGGTGTTGATTACTCTTGTTATTGATGCTATTGAGTGAAACCGTTGAATTAAGGTTTATGTTCAGATTGTTACCCATCATTATATCACCTCTGATCATGTTCCAAATGATGTGTTGTGACTAGTTCGTTTAGTTCTTGAGGACATGGGAGAAGTCTAGATGTTAGTAGTGAACTATGTTGAGTAATATTTAATGTTTTGATATTTAAGTTGTGGTGCTATTCTTCTAGTGGTGTCATGTGAACGTCGACTACATGACACTTCACCTTTATGGGCCTAGGGGGATGCATTGTGTATTCGAATATTAATTGTGGGGTTGCCGGAGTGACAGAAACCTAAACCCCCGTTAGTATCTCGATGCATGAGGGATGTTAGGATCTTAGAGTTTAAGGCTGTGGTTAGATTTATCTTAATTACTTTCTAGTATTTGCGGATGCTTACTAGCGGTATAATCACAAGTATGTATTAGTCCTAGGAAGTGCGGTGCATTAGCATAGGTTCACCCACACGACACTTATCGAAACACTAAAGATTAATCATCTATATGAAGCGAAAGCACTAGACATAAATCCCGTGTGTCCTCAGAAACGTTTGGTCATCATAAGTAAACAAACCGTCTTGTCCTTTGCTCTAGAAAGGATTGGGCCACTCGCTGCAATTATAATTGCCGCGCTTTATTTACTCGCACTTTATTTACCTGTTATATAAAAACCTCCTAAAAACTTGTCTGCCAGTTTTACAGTGAAATCCTCATCAAAACCGCTTGTCAGCACCTTCTGCTCCTCGTTGGGTTCGACACGCTTATTTATCGAAAGTACTACGATACACCCCCTATACTTGTGGGTCATCAAGACTATTTTCTGGCGCCGTTGCCGGGGAGTGAAGCGCTATTGGTAAGTGGAATTGGTAAGAAAAACTTTAGCTGTAAGTGCTGTTTTTATTTTTGTCTCCTAATTTGCTTAATTATGGAGAGAGGATCTATTGCCTTCCTGTTTGGAAGAGCTTCTACCACTGCTGAGGTAGAAGAGGAGGCTGAAAGAGCATTTTCCCTCATGTGTGGTTTTGGTAATTGATGACAACCTCTATGGACTAATGTTTGCATTGAGATATCTTTATAGATCTTGTCCATGCAAATAGTGGAGTTCATGTGTTGTACTCTTGAAGCTTATTTGATGACCAAGGTTCCATCTAAAGGTGTATATGATGGATGGTCATGTGTTGGGTTGAGCATATTGCAAGTATGTCTTGAAGGAGTCAAGACATCATATTAGCAAAGAAAGATTGGAAGATAAAAGGTTGATCAAGTTGTTGATCAACACACAAAGCTACAAGATGTCCCAAGTGGGATCATGTATCTCTTGGGATGGTAATCACTTGTCCATATAGCTTTGTGAACTAACCCATGATATGTGTGTGTGGTATCTTTATGTGGGGTTAGGTATCTTCCCATGGGCTTGCATCAAATGAAGATTTCATATAGCTCGTGGAGGATGACGTCATGTGGTGAACGTCATCAAGGATAAGATGCGCAAGACCAAGAGAAGCTTTCTCGAAGAGATCCTATGCTTGGAGCTTGCTATGGATACATGAAGACGAAACTTAGCGAGACTCTCCCATTATGGGTATGGGGGAGTATTTGAAGAAGTCTTCATCAAGCATGTGCTTGCACGCGCAATCAAGAAAGATGATCCACTTGAAGAAATCAAGATAGTCATCATCTAGCTCAAGTGGAATGCTCAAGGCAAAGGTATGATCTTGATAGGTTTTCTTTTCTACCGGTCTCGCGTTGTTTTCGGGAGACCGGGTTATAGGATAGATAAGCGTACTATCAAGAGGGGCTCTCGAGTGAGTAACCTTATCGCATCGTTGTGGGGAGCTCAAACCTTTGCATACTTGGCATATCATATTTCTTGTTTCTTATTTGGCTTTTATGCTTGTCAGGAATTAGAGCTTGGTTCATCTCCATGTCAAACTCTAGTTCTTTGGAAATGGTCTTTCTTTGGAAAACTTGTTGTGTTTTATCCATGTGAGTATTTAGAGCTTGGTTCATTTCCATACTAAGCTCTAGTTCATCAAAAACGGATTTCATATGAATAACTTGTTGCGTTTTTGATATTGGAGGTTTTACCGGTTTACATGTTTTAGGAAAGTTTAACCTTTCCCCATTTGGTTTTATCCTCACATGATGGACTATGATGTTTCTATGCACATTCAAGTAGAGCTCGTTGTAACGATTCCAACGAGCCGAAAATCATCGAAAACGGAGTCCGGATGAAAAAGTTATTGCAGTTTTCGTTGTGCTGTTTCTGTCAGTTTTCAGGCACTCGGAATTTCCGATTCCGGACTGACCGGAATTTCCGGTTCGCGCAGTTTTTCTCGAAAAAGTGGCACTGGACGGAGCCGGAAATTCAGCTCGGAAATTTCACTTTCGGGCGGAATTTCCGGTCTAAAATCTGGGTCCAACGGTTATAATTTCTGGGGGGGTATAAATACCCCCCCTCTTCTTCTTCCCTTGGACAACCAAGGCAGCACGAATTTCCCCTCTCTCCTACTCCATTGTTGACCTTGGAAAGCTTGATTCCTCTCAATCCCTCCATTGATTCTTGCATATTCTTTAGGGAAAGTTGAGAGGAGATCTAGATCTACAATCCTACCAATCCATCTCTCCTCTAAGTGAGGGGAACCTAGTGGATCTAGATCTTGGAGTTCCTTTGTGGTTCTTCTCCTTTGTTCTTCCTCTCTTCTCCCCCCATAAGCATTAGTTGCTTTTGGTGGGATTTGGGAGTGAGGGATTTGACTCCTTTGTGGTTTTCTTTGTTCTTCCTCTCTTATTCCCCCATAAGCATTTGTTGCTTTGTTGAAATTTGAGAGTGAAGGACTTGAGCACTTCGTGTGCTCTTGCCATTGCATTTGCATCGGTTTGAGCCCTCCACGAGGATTCGTGGTGGTGATACTTGTGAGCTTGTTACTCTTGGGTCATTGGACCCTAGACGCCTTTTGTGGCCGGCCTTTTGTGGCCAAGACCTTTTGTGGTCAAGAACTTTTGTGGTCACTTGAGAGCCCCCAATTAAGTTGTGGGTGTGTGCCTCAAGACTTGGGAGCCCCCAATTAAGTTGTGGGTGTGTGCCTCAAGATTGTTGTAAGGGATTCGATCTCCGCCCAAAAGGGGATCAATAGTGGAAGGTGAACTCGCAACCTTTTGTGGTTGAGTTCATCAGGAGAAGAAGGTGAGCCTTGGTGGCGTTGCGGCTAACCTGTTGTGGTTGCGCACACCTCTCCAACGAGACGTACACCCTTTGGGTGGAACTCGGGAATACATCCTCGTCTCCGCGTGCCTCGGTTATTTCTATACCCGAGCCCTTTACTTATGCACTTTACATTGTGATAGCCTTCGTGCTTGAAGTCATATATATATATATCTTGCTATCACCTTGTTACTTGTATTGCTTAGCATAAGTTGTTGGTGCACATAGGTGAACCTAGTATATTTAGGTTGTATGCTTGCTAAAGTAAAACACTAGTTTTATTCCGCCTTTATCAAGCATACCGGAATTTCCGGTCCATCTTGGCTCGGAAATTCCGGCTCCCCGGAAAAAGTTTTTAATCGCCTATTCACCCCCCCCCCCCCCCCCCCCACCTCTAGGCGACATCTGTCCGTTCAATTGGTATCAGAGCCAAGTTATCTCATTATTAGGACTAACCGCCTAGAGATAAAGATGTCGTTTAGAGAATTAGTGCACAATCCCACTTATATATTCGATGGCACAAATTATGATGTTTGGAAAATTCGCATGCTTAATCTCTTTAGAGACATGGGTTCAAATTTAGAGAGCATTGTAGATATGGGTTTTTCTCCTCCAAAGGATTCACAAGAATTATCTTTAGAGGATGAGAAAAACTTTCATCTCGATACTCTAGAATCTAATGGTCTCATATGTGTTTTGAGCGATGTAGTTCTTGCGTCAATCATGCCTTTTCGGAGCGCTCATGAATTATGGAGAAAACTTCAAGATATATATGAGGTGTCCAACATTTCCAAGGATGATTGTCCTCCTTCCACCTCCGGCCGTGATGAGCTCACGTCTTCTTCCACTTCACCGACATGTGGTTTGCCACAAGGTAATGATATGGTGAGTGGTGATAGAAATTGCATTCTTCATGGTGAATCCACTATTGACTATACTTCACGCCCATCTCATTGCAATGCTCTATCTTTGGACTTAAACACCTCTAGCACTCCAAATGTGATACATGCTTGTGTTGATAGTCCTTGCATATCATGTAGTAGTTGCTTAATTAAATCTCATGATGATATGCTTTCCTTGTCTTATTGCCATGATCAAAATGTTTCTATTTCCTCTAGTACTTGTTTGGCTAACAATGTAGAGGAATCCCAACAATTGTTGAAACAAGACATGGACCTCAATGGTGCTTCAAGTAACTCTTCATTGTCTTCATCCACTACTCTCATTTGCCTTATGGCTAAGGAGTCTAAGGTATCTCCTACCTTGAATTCCAATACATCTCATGATGATGATGATGATGATGATGACGATGATGATGATGATGATCTAATTAAGGAAAAGTTTGATATTGTCTCTCATGCTCTATTAAATAATAAAAATGCTCATGAGAACTTCTTAGAAATCATGACTACCCTTTTTGAGCACAAGGAGACCCTTGAGGCTTTGGAGACCCGTTGTCATGAAGGGTGGGGTCTTGCTCGTGATTCCGCGGGTGAGATCCACAATCTTGAGAATGCTCTTGAGGAAGAGCAAGAAACTCGGGTTGCTCTCAAGGAGAGATTTGAATCTAGTGAGGAGTTAAATAATGAAATAATTGCTAAACTCACTAAAGAACATGACCATGCTATTACTAAATGTAATGTGCTTAGTAAAGAAAATGCTAAGTTAAATAATAAGCTTGTCATGTTGTCTCCTTCCATTTCTAATAATAATGATGCTTGTGCTACTAACTCCACTTTGTGTGAAGCATCTATTTTGAAGGAGAATGTTGAGCTAAGGGCTCAACTTGATTTGCTAACTAGTAAGCATGGGAAGTTGGAAGAGACTCATGAAAAGCTTTTTAGCTCTAATGAGGATCTTCTAGCATCCCATGCTAGGCTAAAGTTAGCTCATGAGGCGGTCACTACGAAGGTAAAATCTTGTGAGCCTCTTGTGGTCACTAGCACAAACTCTACTTCTAATGCTTTATTGCCATGTGCTAGTTCTTGTAATTCATCCACTCATAAAATTGCTACATCTTGTGATGAATTACTTTCCTTGCCTTGTTGCTCCAACAATGTAGCATCTACTTCCTCTAGTATTTGTGTTGAAACTAACCATGTAGAGGAACTCAAAGAGCTCAAGGCACAAGTCACTTCTTTGAAGAAAGACTTGAAGAAGTGTCATGAAGGGAAGTCCACCCTCGACAACATGTTGAGAGTGCAACAACTTACTCATGACAAGAGTGGACTTGGATTCAACTCCAATAACAAGAACAAGTCCAAGAACAAGATGAAGCACAAGTTCATCAAGAAGAAGGGCCAAGAACAAGTTAGTGATTCGGCCAAGATTGTGTGCTTCAAGTGCAAGGTTGAAGGGCACCATGTTAGATCTTGCCCGTTGAAGAAGAAGCCTCTTAGTGAGAAGCAACAAGGGAAGCAACCTCAAGTCCAAACTCAAGCTTTCCAAGTTGAAGAACCTTCCCTTCCCAAAAAGAAAGGTAAAAGCCGACTTTGCTACAAATGTCGTGGGAAGGATCACTTTGCTTCTTCATGCACTCACGGTACCTTATCCAACCCCACTACAATTGATAATGTCCATTCTCTTCGGAAGGATAAGGTTGGCAATGTGTTTGCCCAATTTGTTGGTACTCAAAGTGGTGTCAAGAAAAGAACCATTTGGGTTTCCAAGCCTATTGTGACTAACCTCTTAGGACCCAACTTGGTTGGGGACCAACAAGCTAAAACTTGATCGATAGGTGTTGGTGGAGGACATTGGAGACTTGACTACATCATGAAGAATTAAGGGATCTTCATCATCCATATTATCTCAAGTCAAGTCAAGTGGATTATATTGTATTAGCATATATCCAATGCTCCTCCTTGCGGTAACTTGTATTTAATTCATATGTATACATTGAAAGTTACTTGCACCCTTGCATGTGTTTGGTTTTGTACCTTACAAGTGTTTATATGTGTTGTGCACTCTACTTACTTATGTTGAGTAATCAAGCTTGTGTATGTTGGTTTGCACACCATGTATGTTTTGAGCCTCTTGCCTATTTGCTTTCATCTTAATTGGCTCTTATAAGGATATTAATGGACTATCCCATTTTGGGGGAGTGATGTGCTTTTTGGTAACTCACTATCCTAAAATGTGTATTCATGAGGACTACCACTTAGTGGTGATATATCAATGTTATCTACTCTCTTTGTGGTATGTCTTACTCATGAGAAATTCAAATTCTAATGTCCATTAATTATCTCTTGGATTTCTTTTGCCTCTTGTTAAAAAGAATGGATTATCACATTATGGGGGAGTAATAAGCTATGTGCATATTACAAGCCTAGAAAATGTGAACATGTGAGGTAGTGTCACCTAGAGTTGATATTGTTGATTATCTTGTTCCGAGGTGGCATGGTACTCAAACAAGTTCCATATTTGCTTAAATGCTTTTTGTTCACCCATCTTTTGGTATCTTGTTTGTGAGAGAGTTTCTTGATGCTTAGTATGATCATCGATTATTTGAAGCCATCAAGAATCTCTAGATAAGCTTGTTTTTCAATTCTTTTATTTTGCCACATGCTTATGTTTTGTGAATATGATCTTGAATACATATATGTCATGTACCACCGAGAACTATCTCCATACAATCATTGTCTTTGACAAGTGATAATTATATTTGTGGTAAATTCATTGATCATCTTCACATTGGCTATTGTTCATAAATTGTCTTATTTTATCGCCAAGTTTGTTTTGCTCTAACCACCCTTCTGTCATCCTTGCTTCATTTGGATCTTTTTGTTGCTCTACTCATAATTTGTGTTGTGCTTTCTTGAGTTAGGAAAAGCAAGGATCCCATTCTTGTGCATTTACACTCAAAGACTTAATTCTAAGTAATGCACCATTCTTGGGGGAGCTATCCTACATTGAGTAGAACATCATCTTTTAAATTGATACTATATCTTATTGATTTTCTTGAACTTTGTGTTCAAAAAGATATATGGAGGGTAATGATCCCACTTGTGTGCATTTTTTATTTACATACAAGATCTTAAAAATGCACTAATCATGGGGAAGCTACTCTATACTCTTTAGAACACTATTCTTTAAGATTGGTTTGGTATCTTATTGCTCTTCTTGAACATGACTAATGTTTTAACAATGTATATGGAGAGTGATGATCTCATTTGTGTGCATTTTGTATTCATATACAAGATCATAAAGAATGCACAAATCTTGGGGGAGCAATCCTATATGTTATTGAACATTAGTTGTCTTCAATTGGTATTTGATCCCGATGACATGTCTCTTTGAAAGACAAACGTTTTTCGTCTTGGTACTTTGTGCCATCATGAAAAGAGTAGAGGGATTGGTTTATTTGTTGGAACCTTACTCTTCTTTGTGGAGTTGGCTATCTCATCCCATGGTTCTTAGTCTACGTTCTTGGATGAGATAAACCTTCGAGCATGTTTGTTTGATTTATTTCTTATGCTCATTGGTTTAGCCTTGACCTTGTTTTCATTTGTTATCTTTTCAAATTGGTTTCTCCAATCATGTGTTGATTTGAGTCTTTGATATAATGTGGACAAATCTTTCTCTTGCCACAATTTTGTGTAGCTTCTTGATTTAATTGGTGTTTTGTCCAAATTGTATCTCATTTGGTTCTTGAAAGTTTTGTGCATGCATATTTACTATATGTATATCTTATGGCATGCTTACTTTCGTTGATCCAATATATAGGATAAACTCCATCAAATCCTAAATGGCTAAGATGTGCATGAAATTCTATTTCATGTCAATATGCACATATTTATGTGGAGTTTGTCCTATGTATTGTAGTTGCTCTAACTACTTTGGACCCAATTAGTTTGGGTACCATAGTGTACTTGATTTGTTTTAGGTACATGGGAGATGCATTGGAAGCTTGTCACATATTAAAGAAGATGTCTTCACCATGTGCTTTTTGGAGCCAAGCTTGGATGATTGTGAACTCTCATCTTCTACACCGTCAATGCTATCTCGGTAACAAGTATCTAACTCATGCATATATTTCTAGTTCTCAACCATGTGTAGGTTGCTCTTTGGCATGAGTATGTCTAAGTTGCATTTGATATGGTTTTTGCAAAGTTCCTTTCAAAACATCTTCATTGCAAATGTGAGTAAGCCGGGATGATTACACATCAAGGGGAATATATATAATCATTTTCATGATTCACCGATCCCCAATATGTTAATCTAGCAAATCTTCTTCAAAGTCTCTCATGTGCAATATAGATGAATTCTCAAAATCATTTGCCTTATGTGATATTTGTTATCTTTCTCGAAGCATCTCAACTATCACTTATCCTATGTGGGTATTTGTGATGCTTTGAGAATTTGGTGTTGGAAGTTCATCTATGCCCTCTAAGATTAATTTGAGCTATGTGCTTTGCTTTTATGCAAAAATCTTATCGGTGTATTTATGACTTCCGCTTGGATACCATGTGCTTTACCGTGTACCTACATTGTGTGTGCATGTTTCTTTGTGGACTTAGTGTCTACTTAGAAACTTATACACATGAGTGTAGTTACATCTTTAATTGGTATTCAAAATCTTTAGTGATCACCTTTTATTACTTTCTTGATTCTTTGGTGATCTCTAAAAGGCACAAGCTTTGTTTTTCTATTGGTATCACATTGCCTCTTAATAAGCTTGTGATCGTATTTGATGTATCCTCTTTGGTGTGCTTGTATGCGAAATACATGATATGCACTATGTGCCTCATATTTTGAAAGACTAGTGATGCCTTGGCTCATTCTTGTTTTAGTCTCCTAAAATGTATTTCCATGTCACACCCATCCTTTCTTGTTTGAGCAAGTCTTCATTTGTCACTTCTATTTCTTGTTGCTCAACATTTGTTTGTGTTCAAAATTATCTAGGAGGGAGTGAGGATTCCATGTTATGCACACTATATTGAAATACAAATCTTTCATTGTGCATGTACCTTGGGGAGTTCCCTCTTTATTTTTAGAACGCTTGGTTGATCTTATCATAATATCTTCTTGTGCTCAATTGTTTTTCTTGGATCCTTTGATTGCTTGCTTCTTTGTGAATGCATCCTTCCTTTGCAATTGGTATCCTTCTAGTGGATTTCAATTGGTATCTTTCTTGTGCAATCTTTGGATTCTCAATATAGTTTGATCCCCTCCATCTATTCGTCATTGGATATGTGCATTTGATTTCACTCATATCATGAGAAATGCATAAATTATGGGGGAGCTCTTACTATATTGGCCTTCTAATTTTTTCGCCCATTTCGGCAATGGATGCCAATGGGGGAGAGATTTAGAGGGTTTAAGGGAATACGTGTTTGTTCTCTTGCATCCTTGCTTCGCTTAGTGCATTGCATGGTTGTTCAATTCCTTATATAAACCCTCGTAAAAGGGATTGTCATCAATTACCAAAATGGGGGAGATTGAAAGAGCATTTTCCCTCATGTGTGGTTTTGGTAATTGATGACAACCTCTATGGACTAATGTTTGCATTGAGATATCTTTATAGATCTTGTCCATGCAAATAGTGGAGTTCATGTGTTGTACTCTTGAAGCTTATTTGATGACCAAGGTTCCATCTAAAGGTGTATATGATGGATGGTCATGTGTTGGGTTGAGCATATTGCAAGTATGTCTTGAAGGAGTCAAGACATCATATTAGCAAAGAAAGATTGGAAGATAAAAGGTTGATCAAGTTGTTGATCAACACACAAAGCTACAAGATGTCCCAAGTGGGATCATGTATCTCTTGGGATGGTAATCACTTGTCCATATAGCTTTGTGAACTAACCCATGATATGTGTGTGTGGTATCTTTATGTGGGGTTAGGTATCTTCCCATGGGCTTGCATCAAATGAAGATTTCATATAGCTCGTGGAGGATGACGTCATGTGGTGAACGTCATCAAGGATAAGATGCGCAAGACCAAGAGAAGCTTTCTCGAAGAGATCCTATGCTTGGAGCTTGCTATGGATACATGAAGACGAAACTTAGCGAGACTCTCCCATTATGGGTATGGGGGAGTATTTGAAGAAGTCTTCATCAAGCATGTGCTTGCACGCGCAATCAAGAAAGATGATCCACTTGAAGAGATCAAGATAGTCATCATCTAGCTCAAGTGGAATGCTCAAGGCAAAGGTATGATCTTGATAGGTTTTCTTTTCTACCGGTCTCGCGTTGTTTTCGGGAGACCGGGTTATAGGATAGATAGGCGTACTATCAAGAGGGGCTCTCGAGTGAGTAACCTTATCGCATCGTTGTGGGGAGCTCAAACCTTTGCATACTTGGCATATCATATTTCTTGTTTCTTATTAGGCTTTTATGCTTGTCAGGAATTAGAGCTTGGTTCATCTCCATGTCAAACTCTAGTTCTTTGGAAATGGTCTTTCTTTGGAAAACTTGTTATGTTTTATCCATGTGAGTATTTAGAGCTTGGTTCATTTCCATACTAAGCTCTAGTTCATCAAAAACGGATTTCATATGAATAACTTGTTGCGTTTTTGATATTGGAGGTTTTACCGGTTTACATGTTTTAGGAAAGTTTAACCTTTCCCCATTTGGTTTTATCCTCACATGCTGGACTATGATGTTTCTATGCACATTCAAGTAGAGCTCGTTGTAACGATTCCAACGAGCCGAAAATCATCGAAAACGGAGTCCGGATGAAAAAGTTATTGCAGTTTTCGTTGTGCTGTTTCTGTCAGTTTTCAGGCACTCGGAATTTCCGATTCCGGACTGACCGGAATTTCCGGTTCGCGCAGTTTTTCTCGAAAAAGTGGCACTGGACGGAGCCGGAAATTCAGCTCGGAAATTTCACTTTCGGGCGGAATTTCCGGTCTAAAATCTGGGTCCAACGGTTATAATTTCTGGGGGGGTATAAATACCCCCCCTCTTCTTCTTCCCTTGGACAACCAAGGCAGCACGAATTTCCCCTCTCTCCTACTCCATTGTTGACCTTGGAAAGCTTGATTCCTCTCAATCCCTCCATTGATTCTTGCATATTCTTTAGGGAAAGTTGAGAGGAGATCTAGATCTACAATCCTACCAATCCATCTCTCCTCTAAGTGAGGGGAACCTAGTGGATCTAGATCTTGGAGTTCCTTTGTGGTTCTTCTCCTTTGTTCTTCCTCTCTTCTCCCCCCATAAGCATTAGTTGCTTTTGGTGGGATTTGGGAGTGAGGGATTTGACTCCTTTGTGGTTTTCTTTGTTCTTCCTCTCTTATTCCCCCATAAGCATTTGTTGCTTTGTTGAAATTTGAGAGTGAAGGACTTGAGCACTTCGTGTGCTCTTGCCATTGCATTTGCATCGGTTTGAGCCCTCCACGAGGATTCGTGGTGGTGATACTTGTGAGCTTGTTACTCTTGGGTCATTGGACCCTAGACGCCTTTTGTGGCCGGCCTTTTGTGGCCAAGACCTTTTGTGGTCAAGAACTTTTGTGGTCACTTGAGAGCCCCCAATTAAGTTGTGGGTGTGTGCCTCAAGACTTGGGAGCCCCCAATTAAGTTGTGGGTGTGTGCCTCAAGATTGTTGTAAGGGATTCGATCTCCGCCCAAAAGGGGATCAATAGTGGAAGGTGAACTCGCAACCTTTTGTGGTTGAGTTCATCAGGAGAAGAAGGTGAGCCTTGGTGGCGTTGCGGCTAACCTGTTGTGGTTGCGCACACCTCTCCAACGAGACGTACACCCTTTGGGTGGAACTCGGGAATACATCCTCGTCTCCGCGTGCCTCGGTTATTTCTATACCCGAGCCCTTTACTTATGCACTTTACATTGTGATAGCCTTCGTGCTTGAAGTCATATATATATATCTTGCTATCACCTTGTTACTTGTATTGCTTAGCATAAGTTGTTGGTGCACATAGGTGAACCTAGTATATTTAGGTTGTATGCTTGCTAAAGTAAAACACTAGTTTTATTCCGCCTTTATCAAGCATACCGGAATTTCCGGTCCATCTTGGCTCGGAAATTCCGGCTCCCCGGAAAAAGTTTTTAATCGCCTATTCACCCCCCCCCCCCCCCTCTAGGCGACATCTGTCCGTTCAGAGGCGCCAACAGAAAAAATAGCGCCATTTAAAATACATATGAAAATTATTGATCGTGTTATGAATAACCGCTATGTAGGGGATGGAACTGTCCATCCCGGTGATCATTTGCTGTTTTTACATGAATTATGCGAGTTGTTCAAGTGTGCAGGTATTTCAATGGACAAAGTAAGGAAGAAATTATTCTCTATATCGCTTGGTGGAAGGGCTTCTCATTGGTATAAATTGCTAAAGAATAGGAATTCTCTTGGATGGGAGGAAATTGTACCTCTCTTTTATTCTAAATTTCATCCTCCAAGTGAAATTCACCAAGATCGGAATTCTATATATAATTTCTAGCCTCATGAAGGAGAAAGTATTGCCCAAGCTTGGGGGAGATTGAAGTCACTAATGCTTGATACGTCCAAAACGTATCTATAGTTTTTGATTATTTCATGCCGTTTTTTTGCTTTTAGTACTTGTTTTTATATTAAGTTTATTATTTATTTGGACTAACCTACTAATGTTTGGAAAAGTGCACAATGTTCTTGTTTTACTCTTTGATGTGTAGAAATTATCAAGAATACAAGAGGAAACCTTGTTGGAGTCGAATTGGAATTTCCAGAAATCTGTCTGAAAACTATTTTCGAAAATTGTCACGTTTGGGCCTGAAGACGACGTCAAATGAAGGTGACACAGAAGAGGAAATTGTAGGCAATTTTATTTTAATAAGTCTGGACTAAAAATTCGGCCCAATCCGAGTCCGGATGCTCCAGATATGCCCGTTTTTGTGGAGCCCAAGAGGGGTTGACGGAAATCCGAGAGTCTATATAAAGAATGAAACCCTAGGTCGTGAGAGACCTCTCCACCCACGAATTACAGCCACCAAAAGCCACGTTTTTGCCTCCCCCATGGATCTCATCTCCATGGGGGAGGGCTCCCAAGAAGCCATGAAGGAGGGAGGCTAAGGGGCGGCGCTCCCCCATGATGACCGGCGGCGAGGAAGCAACTCCCCGCGCCGGCGCCGGCGGCGCCGCCGCCCTGCGCTCCACGCTGCCCTCTCCGCCATCTTCACCGCCATCTCCATCACCAACTCCTCCTTGTATTCAGTGGTTCATCCTCCCACAAACCTCTGTATTGTCCTATGTAAACATGGTGTTCGATGCTATAATATTTATCCTATGATCTATGTCATGTTTCCGTAGTTTATTTGTCTTTTGATTGCTTTGTTGAATGCATGAGGTTCATTAGAGTTGTATGTCTATATGCTACTGTCCTTTGGTGTCCATTATATTTGTGCGCGCATGGATCAACACCCTAGCGTTAGTAGTATGTGCAAAGGAAGGGGGTAGTTCTGCCGGAGTGACAGAAACCTGAGAACTCGAACCGGTTAGTTGCACGTATGGGAGTAAGAGGACCATGAACTTAAGGCTATGGTTGGGGAAACCTTAATGCATTGTTAGTATTTACGGATGTTCGCTAACAATCCAATCATATAGTACTTGTAATCACAAGTAGTGGAGTGCATGTATATTTAGCCTCTCCCGCATAGAAAACTCCATCAAAGACAATGAAACCGATATCTTCACTAATTAATCTTGGACAAAGCCACCACAATTACCACCACTTTTCCACACTCATGTTACTGTTATTTTATGGTTACTTAGTATATCTTATTTCTGCAGCACTAACATTTACTTTCTTGTATTTATTATCTTGCAAAGCTATCTCTCATACCTGTATTATTGCTCTAGTTTTATTTCCTCGATAATGCAAACGTTTGATGTGCGTAGAGTTGTATCAGTGGTTGATAGAACTTGAGAGAACATTCATCCTACCTTTAGCTCCTCGTTGGGTTCGACACTCTTACTTATCGAAAAGGTTACACACGATCCCATATACTTGTGGAATATCAGGACCTTTTCTGGCGCCATTGCCGGGGAGCAATAACGTGTGGGTGAATATTCTTTTGTGCACTTGTTTGTTTTATCTCTAAGTAGTTTTTACTTTCAGTTTTAAGTTGTTCTCTATCTTAGTATGGATAGGGAATGCGAATTACAAAAAAAATTAGTTGTTCTTGTTATCTAAAAAGGAAAGTGATTGGAAAGATAAGTAATGGTTAAGTGGGGGTCGACCTTGAACATTTGTGTTCATGCCTATGAAATCAAAACAATTCTTTCCATGGAATCTTTTCATTTAAAACTTGTATATATTGTGTATATTCCTCTACCATAAAAATAATATGTATAGATAACTTCTAGTTTGTTTATGATGCAAGTTTGCCACTTTGCTGCGTAGAAACAGATTTCTGTGCTTCACCGTATAAAATGTTTAAAATCACCAGAACGTGATATTGATCTGAAATTTCTAGAGTGCAAAGTACTGCTTATTACCTTACTTTAATTAGTTTTGACTTTTCTGATTTGAGGTACGTAGATAGGTCTAATAATTCGATCTTTACTGACTGTTTCAGTTTAGACAGATTCCTGTGCTTCACTGTAAAAAATCGTGATAAATCTCAGAATAGTATTTTGACCTGACATTTTTTGTGCATAAACCTGAGATTATGGTCTTTCTTTCATTAGTTTTGAGTTTTTCGATTTGAGCTACCTAACTATCTCGTTGAGTGTCATCTTTACAGACTGTTCAGTTTTGGCGGATTATCATGCTTATTTGGTATTGTGCTTATACTCAATGTTTATAATCTTTATTTGATCGATTAATGTTATGAATTGGTTAGTATACAGTAGGTAATATTAAATTAAACTTGTTAAATCTTGAACATGAGTGGATTTTATTTAATTAGTACTAACCCTACTAATGAGTTTTCTGAAGTTTTATGTGGATGGAGCTAATAAGTTCTAATCAATATGGTGATATGAGATGAACAAGAAGACGCAAGAGCTCAAGCTTGGGATGTGTAGGTGCATCCCAAGAATATATTCAAGAAGATATAATCATCTAAGCTTGGGGGTGCCCGAGTCATCCCCCTATCCATCAACTAACATGAGGTTTTCTCATCCATACTCTATATTACCCGTCCACATGATATGTATTGTCTTAACTTGTATTATAGTTACTTTTATATGTCTTGGTTTTATCTTTGTTAGTTTTATTAGGCTCTTTATTTTATTTTTATTGCTTTACTTCCACTTCTAAATTGAAAACAACAAAAATAGTTTCTTTTCTTTTGTTTCTTTGTTTGGTTCTCTATTTTGATTTCATTTGGTTTTTACTTTTGATTTTTATTTAGAGTTTTCCTTGCTGTAGCTAGAATTTTTAAGTATTGCTTAGCCACTGGTCTCATAGTTTATCAAAAATAAAGTACCAAGTTTTACCCATTTAGCTTAGTTGATACATATGGTGCCTAGCTGAAAGGCGTTAAAGAAAAACGCTTATGGGAGACAACCCACTTTTTATTCCTGTTATTTTCTTTTATATTGAGTCAAGGAACATGCCTACCTCTGTAGCAATTCCTTTGTATCTTTATTTTATCGCATTGTTGTGCCAAGTAAAGCCTCTAGTAGTAAGTTGATGCTAGATTTGGATTCCTGCACAGGAACAGTTTTCTGATGTCCACCGTTTAATTCGTAAGAGTTCACAGAAAAATCAAAATGACCTGGGATTTTGTGTGCGTGATCCTCAGATATGTATGCAACTTTCATTAGTTTTGAGTTTTCTGATCTGAGCAAGTTTAGTTCCTCGCAAAAATTCGTCTTTACGGACTGTTCTGTTTTTGACAGATTATGGCATTTATTTTGCATTGCCTCTTTTGCTGTTTTTGAGTGGATCTTTTTGCTCCACAAAATACCAGTGGCTGTAGATAATGTCCAGTAGCATGTGTGAGGATTGTGTCCATGCAGAATATGATAATTTTTTATTATGCACTAACCCTCTAATGAAGTTTACTTTGAGTTTGGTGTGGAGGAAGTTTTCAAGGATCAAGAGAGAGGATGATATGATGTGATCAAGAAGATGAAAAAGCCTAAGCTTGGGGATGCCCCCATGGGTCACCCAAGCATATTTTAAGAAGCCTCAAGCGCGTCTAAGTTTGGGGATGCCCAAGGCATCCCCTTCTTTATCAACAAACTATCAGGTCATCTCTAGTGAAACTATATTTTAATTCCGTCACATCTTATGTGTTTTACACGAAGAGTCTGTTTGCTTTTATTTTTGTATTGTTATTTTCATTCTCTGAATAAAATGGATCCTAGCATTCTTTTGTGGGAGAGAGACACGCTCCGCATTTTCTTATGAATACTCGTATTATTCACTTATATTTGTTGAGTGTTCTTTTATAGCTACTGCAATGCTTTTAGCTCCTGTTTTTCATGCACCTCTTGTTTAGAGCTGTTAGTGAAAATCCTTAGAAAAAGGGTTCCCTTCGCGAAGGTCGCTTCTCGTCCGCTCCGCTGCTGCCAAGTGTCGCATTTTCGGGCGCTTTTAATCTCCACCTTTCCTCCGCGCATGACAAGTGGCAGCTTCCTGGTGGTGGACAGAGAGTTGTACGTGCATTTTTTTTAGATTCGTTTTTTTCAAAATGAAATATCTTAAGAACCGTTTATCCGAATTACGAACCGTTTTCACTTTTGAACTCCTCGCGTCGAGATCTTCAAAACTAGATCCATTGTTGATAGGTTTCGACAAACTTTTTTTTTTGTACTTCGGATTGTGTACAGTTCGTACAACCTGGTATGCGTAGTTGTACATCCAACTAAACTGTGTGTAGTTGTACGTACAACCAGATCTGTACAACCTGATATGTGTAGTTGTACGTTCAGTTCTGTTCTGTACAATCTGATCGGTATGGTTGTACGACCTGATCTGTACAACCTGCTGTGTAGTTGTACAACGTGATTTGTACAACGTGATCTGTGTAGTTGTACGTACAACCATATCTGTGTAGTTGTACTAGTTAAGTTTATTTTTGTACATGGTGTTGTGTGGTGTTTGTACATCTTATCTACAACTGGATCTAGATCTGGATCTGGTGCGGTCCCGCGTTTTGTACGCCACGTGGCGAGCTGAGAGAGGACGCGCGGGCCAAAAATAGACCTTCGTGAAGGCAACCCTTCCCCTAGTGATACCCGCTGTTAGTTCTTATATGATATACTCTCTTGTCTCATTGTTAAATACTTGGAGGGTTTATGTTAAAATAAGTTGATCGTCACATCTTTTATTTATCTCCAGTTTGAAGAGGTGGTTCAAAGTTTGGTAAACTTAAAAATAATGTGTAAATGATATTGTTTAGTAGTTTATGTTTTCTTATGGTTAGTTTCAACTAGCTAATAGTGCATATTATGTCATTTTGATCTTAACATGCATTGTCTGTTCATAAGATGGTATGGCATTGTGGTATCCTCCTCTGAATGATTTAATTGAATCGACTTGGCACATGCTCACACATGTTTATGACTCAAACAAAAGTCAATCAAAGCCTCGATGATTTATTTTGCCTCGGAGTTCTAGTATCACTTTTATGCCACTGTTAATTTTATTTTGTCGCAAGTATGATTATGATGGTTATTGCTCTCTTGATTGTCGCTCCCCAGTCTATTGCTAGCCTCCACTTGTACTAAGCGGTATTACTGCTTGTGCTTCCAAATCCCTAAAAACTAAGTTATCATAAAGAGTCCACTATAAATTCCTATGCATGGCATTTCAAACCATTCAAGTAAATTTGCATGTGCTACCTTTAAAACCTTCAAAATACTTCTCATTTTGTGACACTGTTTTAGCTCATGAGAAAGTAGTGGTTGGGCTTGTTATCTTCCATACTAATTAAGTAAACCTCGACTTGCATGCTTCATCTGCTTGTCATTAATTTTGCAAAGAGCTGGTCAGACCACTATAATATACAAAAGATTTAAGAAAGTAAAAATAGACACTCCTCCATGGTATGTGATTGTTGGTGGGCACCCGAGGATTCGGTTAGCCATGGTTTGTGATAAGCAAAGGTTGGGAGGAGTGTCAAGCCATATCTAAAGAGCATACTATAAAATGCATGTTTTTAATAAATCGGAACCGCTCTCAACTTGTTTAGTATGGAAGATAACAAGAACTCTATTGCCATTCATTGATAGAACAACCACCACTCAAAAACAATTTTACTCCTGTTTTATAAATGAAAAGCTCTAGCACATGATAAATCCCTGCTTCCCTCTACGAAGGGTCTATCTTTTATTTTAATGTTGAGTCACCATTCTTTCTTTGAGCACTTTTTCGAGAGCATAGCTGTCATTCTTAGTGAAATGTACTTGTTCCAGAATACGGTTAACCGTGACATAGCTTGATGCTTTTATCTTTGATATCTTTATATCTAGTCTTCATTTAAAACTTCAGAGGTGCCCGGCCATTTATGTTTTGCTGTACAAATTCAGGCAAGCGAGATACCACTCTACCATGCTTTATTATGATCATTACAATCTTGTTGATGTTTATAAATTTCATGTTATGGGCTCTTGGTTGGTTGATACTTTTCATTGGGTAACATGATTGCTATGTTTTACTATCCATACATCATGCAATTGTTAAAGACCTGATTATAGCATTTACAATCCAAAATTATTTTGTTATCATTTACCTACTCGAGAACGAGCAGGAAATAAGCTTGGGGATGTTGATACGTCCAAAACGTATCTATATTTTTTGATTATTTCATGCCATTTTTATGCTTTTAGTACTTGTTTTTATATTAAGTTTATTATTTATTTGGACTAACCTACTAATGTTTGCAAAAGTGCACAATGTTCTTGGTTTACTCTTTGATGTGTAGAAATTATCAAGAATACAAGAGGAAACCTTGTTGGAGCCGAATTGGGACTTTCCAGAAATCTGTCTGAAAACTATTTTCGAAGATTGTCACGTTTGGGCCTGAAGACGACGTCAAATGAAGGTGACACAGAAGAGGAAATTGTAGGCAATTTTATTTTAATAAATCTGGACTAAAGTTCGGCCCAATCCGAGTCCGGATGCTTCAGATATGCTTGTTTTCGTGGAGCCCAAGAGGGGTTGACGGAAATCCGAGAGTCTATATAAAGAAGGAAACCCTAGGTCGTGAAAGACCTCTCCACCCACGAATTACAGCCACCAAAAGCCACGTTTTTGCCTCTCCCATGGATCTCATCTCCATGGGGGAGGGCTGAACGGAAGTTATTCACCTAGAGGGGGGCGGGGGGGGGGGGGGGGGGGTGAATAGGTGATGACCAATTTTTATGACTTTTTCAGTTTTAGGCTTACAAAAGTAAATTGACTATATGTGCTACTAGGTGAAGCAAGGTGCAAGACAAATGAGAACAATGCAATAAAGAAAAGTAAGTAACACAATAGAAGAGAGAGAGGAACGAGACAACCAAGGGAACAAGGAGACGCCGATTTATCCCGAGTTCCACCACATGGTTGTACGTCTCGTTGGAGGGGTGTGAGCAACCACAAAGGTCAGCTCAACGCCACAAAGGCTTCACCCTATTCTCCGATGAATTCGACCACCAAGGTCCGAATCCACCCTTCCACTAAGGACTCCTTTAAGGGCGGAGAAGGTCCCGTACAAATCCGTGAGGCACACACCCACAACTGAATTGGGGGCTCTCACTAAGACCACAAGAGGTCAATTCCACAAAGGATCCACAAAGGAGTAAGTAACAACAAGGTAGAATCTAGCTATCCACAAAGGAAACCCTAGATTCGTGTCCCCTCAAGATAGGGAGGGGGAAAGTGAAATTCCTTCGGTGGCGATTTAGATCGGGGTCTTCTCCTTCGGATCTCCAACTATCATTGGATTTGGTTGGCTAGATAGGGAGATCCATGGAAAATGAGCTCCAGCAACAATGGGGCGTTTTGGATCTGAGAGAGCTAGTCTGGTGGAGGTAGGTGGAGGGGTACTTATACCCCTCCCCGAGATCTGACCGTTGTGCAGCCGCCAACCCGGAAATTTCCGGGTTAAGTTCGGAAATTTCCGGACTGACGACCGGAAATTTCCTGACTGGCCACCGGAAATTTCCGGGCTATGGAAATCTCCGCGAGGAATTCCGACGGATCTTCGACTGGAGGCAGTACGAGTTTAGCTTCTGACTTGGCGATGATCTTGTTCGTGCAGCTCGGAAATTTCCGGACTCCCATCGGAAATTTCCGGGCACCTGAAATTTCCGCCTGAAATTCCGACTGCGAAGCTCTGAGAGGCAGTACCGCTTGACAATCTGGACTTAGTAAAAAAATCTTCGGTGACTCGGAAATCTCCGGACAATGGCTGGAAATTTCCGGACACCGGAAATTTCCTGATGCATTTCCGACTGAAAGGCACTGAATGCCAGTACTGCTTCATACACTGGACTTGGTGAAGAATTTTCATTGACTCGGAAATTTCCGGGTACCTGAAATTTCCTGAAGGATTTCCGACTGAAATATATAAGAGTCCAGTACTGAAATATGCTGAATGTGTTTGAACATATTATTACACCTGTTCTAAAACCTGCATAGATCATCACAAACATTAAACCCACCTTTTGTGTTGTCACTAGTCACCAAAAACAGGGAGTGCGAAGAATGCACTTTCAATCTCCCCCTTTTTGGCGAATGATGACAACACAAAAGGAGAACGGATTTGCAAAATATAGACGGGCTCCCCCTAAGTGTGTGCATTATCTTTGGGATGTTCTTGAATACAAAATGCACACAACTTGGGATCAATGCTCCCCCTAGATTTTACAAACCACGCAAGCAAAGAAAATATACCCACATAGACAAAGTAGAACATGCATAGTTTACCAAATTTAACTAGAGCTATTACAATAAGAGTTTAAGAGGTCCTCATGTCTCACAAACATGCAACGAAAGAAGTCCAAAAAAGATAAGAATAGGGAGCACTAGAACAAAGCAACCGAGATAAAATAAGAAGTGCTCCCTCCCATGCAAATCCCGTGAGTCCTATGAGAGACTTCTCCCCCTTTGGCATCAAGATACCAAAAAGGGAAGAAGCATCCACTAGCGTCCCAAGACTCAAGAGTCGGAATCGGAACTGTGCGCCTCATCCTCAAAATCATCCGCAGCTTCTGGATCCACATCTTGATCGTCAGGCACATTGGTGTCCCAAGTGAATACAACTGTTTCCTCAGAATTCCACTCATCATAGGGTACCAGGGGCTTCAGGGGTCTCTTGGGAGGTGGCATCTTCAAATGAGCTCGAATCTCTTCCTGTTGCTTGAGAATGCGGTGGTTCTGTTGGTAGATGGCATAGTTTTCACTATGAATGCAGCAGTTCATGTTCAACACCTTCTCCATGGCACGAACAATCCATGTGCGACTCTTCTTTTCAGCTTTCTTGATATTGTGGCGTCGTGGTTGTCGAGTGGTGCCACCATACACATCATCCTCATCGATCTCTTGAAGTGTAGCTTTCTTTTGCACCACATGAGCTTTCTTTTGAACAAGGTTGGCAGCTATGTGGGCGATGCATCCAAGGGCACTATCCATATCGCCGCCATCTTCCTCAGATAACTGATACTTGCGCTTGATGAGAAGCATCACATATGGAGCATAGGGGGGAACTTTCCCCTCAAACACGGATTGACTCATTTCTTGAAAGATGAAATCCATGACATCAATTTTGTACTCCTCCTTGTCCAGCTCATACTCTCCAACAAAGGCTTCATGGGGTTTGGCCATCAAGTTCACGAGACCCCCGGCAATGTTGTCAGTGTTGCCCGCGATGGGAGCAATGGTGTTGCGAAACATGCGAAGGAGAATATCATAAGTGGGCAGCAAACCATGCTGTGAGCCAATCTCTCCACCAGGCATATATAAGTCGGACATGGCGTTCTTGTTGTAGGCCACGCCTTGAAGGTGCATCCTCTCACCAGCTGCCACAGAGCTACCACGGAAGGGACAGCCAAGAATCCGAGCAAACTCAAGGAAGGAGGAGGTCAAACGCTGTGTGCCAGTCATCCAAGTCATGCCAATATCCTCTGAAGTGTCAAACACTACTGTCGCATAGAACTGATGAATGATGGACACGTTGTAGCTGCATTCAGTTCTCATAAGATGCTCCAAGCCCAACACCTTGCATACCTGAATAGCTCCCCCAAAATAATCAGCCTTCTTCATGAGCTTGTCGAAGTTGATCCATCTCATTGGGCAAACTGGCGCTTTACTGGAGAACTTGAGATATACCTCACGATAAAGCCAAGCCATCTCTGTGCAGAAGAACTTGGGGTCATCTTGCTCAGCATCACAGGACAGCTCACTACGCCACTTGCGAAAGCTTGCTTCGTTGAAATCAGACAGTTGAAGCTCGGGCTTCTTTTTCTTGTTAGCACCACTGGGTTTCCTGAGCTGAGCAGCAGGAGGTAGCTCACTCTCATCACTTGAAGGATCACTAGGTGGCCGAGAGTGAACCCCTTTCGGACGACTAGCCATTGACTTGAGGCGACCTCCTCGTGTAGAAGAACCTGCAAACAAACAGCATAGAGCAGATGGAAAGCAAGGGGGATAAGCACTCATGTCCATGAAGGCAAAGGGAATAGTACACGAGCCGTTAAAAGTTCACAGAACTTGTCTGTTTTTCAGAATTTTGAACAGGCCGGAGATTTCCGAGTCGGGTCCGGAAATTTCCGAGGTGCCGGAAATTTCCGAGTCTGAACCGGAAATTTCCGGTCGGCACGAAATTTTGAAAAACTGAACCAAATCTATGAACGAAAAACAGATATGTGCACGAGGAAGGTAGATCAAGCCTAGAGGAGCAGTTCTACCAAAGGAAACGAGCAACAACCTCCTAAATCGGCTAGGTTAAACGAAAAGAGATTTCGTCCTAGATTTGAAATAAGAGGAGTTACCGGTAGATATGGCGAAAACCGCGCGGTGGAAAGTGATCCCCGCGACGAGGAGAAGCAGATCCGGCGAAGAACCGGAGAGATTGACGGAGAAACGGCCCGGGGACGGATCGGGGAAGAGCTTCTTCTCCGGCTTGGAGAGAGAAAGAAGGGGCACGGGGTGGATGAACTGTTCGGTTCGAACAGCCCAACCGTGCCCTATTTATAGCCGGAGAGACTTGGGTCGGAAATTTCCGGACTGAGGTTCGGAAATTTCCGGACACCGGAAATTTCTGGCACTATTTCCGGTTCAAAACACGATATATCCAGTACCGAGTTTGGAAACGGACTTAGTGTGGAAATTGACGGAGTCATCGGAAATTTTCGGACTTGGTTCGGAAATTTCCGGCTCTATTTCCGGTTCAAATTCAGCAGAGTGCAGTGCCGAATTTAAAACGGACTTAGGCGCCGAGAAATCTCAGGGACCGGATATTTCCGAGTAGCACTCGGAAATTTCCGGTCACCGGAAAATTCAGAGACTATTTCCGGTCAAAATCCAGCGAAGTGCAGTGCTGAGTTTTGAAAGGACTTAGTCTCGAAAATTTCTAGTGATTCGGAAATTTCCGAATGTGGCCCGGAGATTTCCGCCAAACACAACAACAAAAAGATACAAATGGACATGAGTGAGAATTTAGCAAGTCTTGAGAGGGAGAAAGGCTTAGGATAGAGAAGCAAACTGTCGATGGTACTTCACACTCAAATTGCAAAACCAATAAGACACAAGAAAGACCAACTTGAGTGTGTTTTCCACAAGAGCCCAAAAAGCGAATGAAATCCAAGGGAAAAACCAAATGAGATCCAACTCTTCCATAGGAAGAGGTGGTGGCCGAAGCCACCGTGTATGAGGTTATAGCATGGCACCGCGAAGATGTATCTTGGGTCCATAACTACTACTCATCATTTAAGATCACAAATTATGGATTAATTTGAAGTTTATCAATGATTCATTGCTATATGCATAATAGGGGGAGGAAGAATCCAATGTATTAGGAAAACACTCCCCCTAAATCCATGCGTACATCTACACCTAATAGAGCATTAAACGTTGATGTGTGTGCACCATTATCAAGCCAATGTCCGAGAATTCACGATATTTAACTCATTCCTCAAGTAACAAAACCGGGCTTCGTCAAGGGGCTTCGTGAAGATATCCGCCAATTGATCCTTTGTCCCAACATAGGAGAGATCGATGTCTCCTCTTGCCACGTGATCTCGAATGAAGTGATGGCGAATCTCAATATGCTTGGTCCTTGAATGTTGCACTGGATTATAGGCGATCTTGATGGCACTCTCATTATCACAGAGGAGCGGCACTTTGTCCAAATGGACCCCGTAATCCTTTAAAGTTTGCCGCATCCAAAGGAGTTGAGTACACCCACTTGCGGGGGCGACATATTCGGCCTCCGCGGTGGAGAGAGAGATGCAATTTTGCTTCTTCGAGGACCAACTCACCAATGATCTTCCAATGAATTGACAAGTTCCCGAGGTTGACTTCCTATCATCCTTGTCACCCGCCCAATCCGAGTCGGTGTACCCACAAAGAGACAAGGTGCCATGTTTGGGGTACCACAACCCATAGCTTGGAGTATGAATCAAATACCGGAAGATTCTCTTGATAGCCACTTGGTGACTTTCCTTAGGCGCGGCTTGGTAACGTGCACACTCTCCAATGCTTAACACTATATCCGGCCTAGATGCACAAAGGTAGAGAAGAGACCCAATCATGGATCGATATACCTTTTGGTCTACCTCTTTACCATTAGGGTTAAGCTCGAGGTGGCACTTAGTTTGCATAGGAGTAGCGGCGCCCTTTAGATCGAGGAGCTTGAATCTCTTGAGCATATCTTGAATGTACTTGGCTTGACAAATAAATGTTCCTTCTCTCAATTGCTTGATCTCAAAACCAAGAAAGAATCTAAGTTCACCCATCATGGACATCTCGAACTTGTCGGTCATAAGCTTGGCGAACTCTTCATTAAAAGAGAGATTAGTAGAACCGAAGATAATATCATCAACATATAATTGACAAATGAAGAGTTCCTCATTAACTTTCTTTGTGAAAAGAGTGGGATCGATCACCCCGACTTCGAATCCACGGTCTAACAAGAACTCCCGAAGGTGTTCATACCATGCTCTAGGTGCTTGTTTAAGCCCATAGAGAGCCTTATCCAACACGTAGACGTGGTTCGGGAAGTCGCGGCTCTCGAAACCCGGAGGTTGTTTAACATAGACAAGTTCATTAAGTGGGCCATTTAGAAAAGCAATTTTAACGTCCATTTGTTGCAATTTAAAACCATGATGAGATGCAAAGGCAATGAGAATACGTATCGACTCGAGTCGTGCAACCGGCGCATAGGTTTCACCAAAGTCGATGCCTTCAACTTGAGAAAAGCCTTGGGCCACCAATCGCGCCTTGTTCCTCACAACGATGCCGTGTTCATCTTGCTTGTTCTTGAAGATCCACTTGGTGCCGATAACATTGCGGCAAGTTTTTGGCTTCTCCACTAGTCTCCACACCTTGTTGCGCTCAAAGTTGTTGAGCTCTTCGTGCATTGCTTCAAGCCAATCGGGGTCTTCAGGGGCATCGAATACTTTCTTGGGTTCCACCATGGAGATGTGTGCTTGATGCTCACTAAACTTGGCCAATTGACTCCGAGTGGACACCCTTCTTCTCACGTCACCGATGACCTTGTCAAGCGAAAGAGCCCTTAGTTCCAAAGATCTTCCAACCCTTGCTTGGCGGCGAGTTTCGATTGCCTATCTAGATGTAGAGGGAATCTCTTGATCAACATGATCTTGTGGATCCTCGCCTTGATCATCATGAGTGCCTTGATCATCATGAGTAAGTTCTTCACTTGAGTGTGAGAGGTGATCTTGCACATGAGAGGAACTTGCACTCGAGATACTTGCTTCATTTGACTTGGATGGGGACTCAATATCTTCTTCAGGATGGAGAACTTGTTGGAGCGGTCCTTGCGATGGATCATCTTGTTGAGGAAGAAGTTGTTCTTCTTGTGGTGGTGCTTGAAGATGATCTTTAGAGGCTTCACAATTTGCTTCGGGTGGGGTATCATAAGATTCTTGTGATGGTGAGTGCTCTTCATGTGAAGAGCTTGCTCCGTCTTGATCAACTCCTTGATGTACTTCAATGGGACGATGGAAGCCTATTCCCATTCTCCTTATTGCATCTTGGGGTTGATCATCACCTACATCACTTATTCCAACTTGCTCCACTTGGGAGCCATCATTCTCATCGAATTCCACACTACAAGATTCTATGACGATCCTTGAGGATTTGTCATAGATCCTATAGGTGTGGGATTCAATGCCATAACCAACAAATATGCCTTCAAGAGTTTTAGAGTGAAACTTACCCAACCGGATGCCCTTTACAAGGTAGTAGCATTTGCAACCGAAGACTCGGAAGTAAGATATGTTGGGCTTGTTGCCGGTGAGTACTTCATAAGGTGTCTTCTTGAGGCCTTTGCGGAAGAAGAGGCGATTTGATGAATGACACGCCGTTGCAATGGCCTCCGCCCAAAAGTTGATTGGGGACTTGAACTCGGCCAACATATATCTTTCCATGTCGATGAGAGTACAATTCTTCCTCTCCGCAACACCATTTTGTTGCGGCGTGTATGCAGCGGAATATTGATGACGAATGCCTTCGTCACTTAGGAAGTCGTTGAGCGTGTAGTTCTTGAACTCCGACCCGTTGTCGCTTCGAATCACCAATATGGGAAGGTTGTGTTGGCGTTGAACCTCCTTAGACAAGTCGATGAAGACTTGTTGAGTCTCATCCTTGGTCTTGAAGAAATATACCCATGTATACCTTGAGTAGTCGTCCACGATCACCAAACAATATTTCTTGCCACCAAGACTTATTTCCGGTATTGGACCAAAAAGATCAACATGAAGGAGTTCCAATATCCGGGTGGAGGAGATGATTGTCTTGCTTGGATGATGAATGTCATGCATCTTTCCCTCCACACATGCCCTACACACTCGATCTCTGGAAAAAGTAACATGGTCTTTTAGTCCAAGGATGTGGCCCCCTTTGTGGAGACTTCGCAAAGTCCTCATGTTTACGTGGGCTAGTCGACTATGCCAAAGCCAACCCACGTCGGCCTTTCCGAAGAGGCATATCTCATGAGTAGTGGTGACTCCAGAGAAGTCAACCACGTAAAGCTCATGTTCGACATGCCCCACGAAGGCCACTCGAAGGGACTTGCTCCACAAGAGGACCACGATGTCCGGCTCAAAGAAATTTGAGATACCCAACTTTGTTAAGGCACGAACCGACATCAAATTATAGCCAAGAGAATCAACAAGCATGACATTGACTACAGTAATATCGGGGGCAACTACCACTTTGCGAAGCCCGGTTACCTTAGACCTTGACTTGTCACCAAACGAGACGGTTACTTGATCAACATTAGGCCTCATCTCCGTGACGAGCTCCTTGCTCCCGGTCATATGACTTGTACACCCACTATCAATTATCCATTTCGAACCACCGGGAGCAAGACCCTACAAGAGATTAATTCTTGACTTTAGGTACCCATTGCTTAACAATGGGTGCCTTAAGGTTAGCCACAAGGGTTTTGGGTACCCAAATAGAATAAGCAATAAAGCCATCAAAAGGACCAACATAGCGAGCACAAACATTTCCATAGTAATTCACATAGAGTGCATAGTTTGGGTTAGTGTCTCCCGCAAAGTAATTGCGAGTAGGCTTGCCCCTTGTGGCATTCCCACTTGCAATGTTGTTCACCTTCGCTTGTGCGGGAATGGTCTTCTTGGTACCAACCTTGTTTGGCCTCACATAACCAAGACCTTCCTTCCCTTTGCGAGATTGAGGCTCATAGGTGGGAGTCTCAACAACATTCTTACCCTTGAGAAGGATGATCTTAGCGGAGGAGGCCTTGGCAATTTCTTCCTTCAACCTAACATTTTCATTCATAATATTTGCAGGATCACAAGTACAAATAGGAGTGGACGTGCTTGGTTTCTCAAGATTAGTTAGCCGAGTTTGTAATTGATCATGTGACTTCTTAAGAAGTTCATGTTCACTCTCCAATGCCGCATGGACATTGACGAGCTTCTCCATGTCTTCAATAAGACTCACATGGCCAGCCACAAAATCGGCCTTATCCTTTTGTGCCAACTTGTTCTTAGCAAAATAGAGGTCACGTTCTTTAACAAGTTTAGAATGCATAGAGTTATGAGACTCCTCAACGTTCTCAAGTTCTTCTTCTAGACGAACATGAGACTCTTCAACTTCTCGGAGAGAGGATTGAAGATGTGCTATGGTGATAGCATCCTCTCTCTCAATCTTACCCTTTTCCTCAATGAGGTGTTCGAGCTCGCCAATGCGACTCATAAGGGCTCCCACATGTTTCTTGCTATCTCCTTGCAAGTTAGCCATAAAAGAGTCAAAAGCAACAAGCTCCTCCTTTATTTGGAGGCTAGCGGCATCATCAAGCTCATTCATATCATTCAAGGAAGTGGAGGATGAAGGTACCTCGGATGCCTTGGCCATAAGACATCTCACACTCTTGTTGGGGGAGTTCTCGTTGGGTGAGTCAAAGAGTGAGCTTGAAGATGAAGTCACCGTAGCTCTTGGCTTGGAAGTAGTAGCGTTAGGCGACGTGGATGGAGTTCTTGGTGTTGAGGAAGTAGCTTGATGGGTCGAGGTAGTAGTTGAAGTGGTGGCAATAGCCGCCACTTCATTTGGAGTTTCTTCTTCTTCCGACTCATCTTCATCCTCGGTGGGATACTCCTCTTGAGTCATCAACACGATACGAGGTGCCTTCTTCTTGACGAAAGCCCTCTTATTCTTGACATAAGCCTTCTTGGGAGGCATCTTGGACTTGTCCTTGAGAATAAGTCTTCCACCATTCTCTTCCCTCTTTTCATATGGGCACTCGGCGACAAAGTGGTACTTGTCTTGACAATTGTAGCATGTCCTAGCCTTGGAGATGTCCCTCCTTCCACCTTGTGGAGTTCCAACGAGGGGATGCATGTTGAATTGAGCTTTTGCCCTCGATGGATTCTCCCAAAAGCCTTTTGCCGCAAGAGCAAGATGCTCATTGTACGCGAGCTTGAGACCTTCATTGGACAAGAATGAGGAACTCTCAAAGTCATTTTCACCTCCAACTTCAACCGTTGCCTTCAATGCAAGGTTTACTCCCTTTTGCATCCCTATGGCTCTTGCTCTAGCATCTTCGGCATTCTTGGTAGCAACCTTGAAGGATGTCATCTCTTGCATGACTTGATTTGAGGTCATGAGATCATAGTTGTGTCTCCCTTGCAAGGTCTTCAAGTCCGTGCCCTCAAAAGGCATGAGGGAGCTCACGTACTTCCTCTTGATCCAAGCATCATCAATGTAGGTTGCACCGAGGTCACGAAAGCTTGTGGCAATAGAAACCAACCTCCGGTACATCTCTTCATGATCTTCACCATCTAACTTATAGAACCCTTCCGCCTCATTGCTTAAGGCATCGTAGCGATTTATCTTCATGCTCTCATTTCCAACAAATAAGTCGGAGAGAGCGTCCCATGTCTCCTTGGCGGTGGAGAAGGGTTGGATGAGAGGCATGTCCTTGGCGCCCACGGCATGTTGGATCATGTTGAGTGCGGTGGCATTGAGTTGAGCATCCACCACCTCTCTCCGTGTCAAGTTGTTCGGGTCATGTGGCTTGAATCCAACTTGAATGATTCTCCACAGTTCGATCGAAGAGCTGCACACATGAGATTTCATTAAGAATTGCCATTGCGAAAAGGAATGATCTTTAATTTTAGGGGGATCATTTCTAATAGTGATATGAGGATGAGGAATGGGAGGATCGGTAGAGTAATGATTGGGTGGTGGCACATTGCCATATTTGTTAGACTCTCCATCCTTGGATGTGGAAGAGTCTTTGGTTTTAGAAGAGTTATCATTATCACCCTTTCCATCCATGCCCTTAGACATTTCGGGATCCGTACCACTCGATTCACTCGGAGGTGTTGGAGGAGATGAGGGCGATGCATTCTTTGGATTCCTTGAATTCATGAGTGCCTCAAGCATGTCATGAATCTTTTGGAATTGAGCTTCCATGGACGATGTCAACTTTGTTTCCAAAGTGTTGATATCGGCCATGGTGGCTCCTTTAGATTGCATCGCTGCCATCGCCTTTGCGGCCTCTTCGGTGTCAACTTCCTTAGTCATGGTAAATCTCAAGCGGTAAAGCTTTTAAGAGATAACCTGGCTCTGATACCAATTGAACGGAAGTTATCCACCTAGAGGGGGGTGAATAGGTGGTGACCAATTTTTATGACTTTTTCAGTTTTAGGCTTACAAAAGTAAATTGACTATATGTGCTACTAGGTGAAGCAAGGTGCAAGACAAATGAGAACAATGCAATAAAGAAAAGTAAGTAACACAATAGAAGAGAGACAGGAACGAGACAACCAAGGGAACAAGGAGACGCCGATTTATCCCGAGTTCCACCACATGGGTGTACGTCTCGTTGGAGGGGTGTGAGCAACCACAAAGGTCAGCTCAACGCCACAAAGGCTTCACCCTATTCTCCGATGAATTCGACCACCAAGGTCCGAATCCACCCTTCCACTAAGGACTCCTTTAAGGGCGGAGAAGGTCCCGTACAAATCCGTGAGGCACACACCCACAATTGAATTGGGGGCTCTCACTAAGACCACAAGAGGTCAATTCCACAAAGGATCCACAAAGGAGTAAGTAACAACAAGGTAGAATCTAGCTATCCACAAAGGAAACCCTAGATTCGTGTCCCCTCAAGATAGGGAGGGGGAAAGTGAAATTCCTTCGGTGGCGATGTAGATCGGGGTCTTCTCCTTCGGATCTCCAACTATCATTGGATTTGGTTGGCTAGATAGGGAGATCCATGGAAAATGAGCTCCAGCAACAATGAGGCGTTTTGGATCTGAGAGAGCTAGTCTGCTGGAGGTAGGTGGAGGGGTATTTATACCCCTCCCCGAGATCTGACCGTTGTGCAGCCGCCAACCCGGAAATTTGCGGGTTAAGTTCGGAAATTTCCGGACTGACGACCGGAAATTTCCGGACTGGCCACCAGAAATTTCCGGGCTACGGAAATCTCCGCGAGGAATTCCGACGGATCTTCGACTGGAGGCAGTACGAGTTCAGCTTCTGACTTGGCGATGATCTTGTTCGTGCAGCTCGGAAATTTCAGGACTCCCATCGAAAATTTCCGGGCACCTGAAATTTCCGCCTGAAATTCCGACTGCGAAGCTTTGAGAGGCAGTACCGCTTGACAATCTGGACTTAGTAAAAAATCTTCGGTGACTCGGAAATCTCCGGACAATGGCCGGAAATTTCCGGACACCGGAAATTTCCTGATGCATTTCCGACTGAAAGGCACTGAATGCCAGTACTGGTTCATACACTGGACTTGGTGAAGAATTTTCATTGACTCGGAAATTTCCGGGTGAAGCCCGAAAATTTCCGGGTACCTGAAATTTCCTGAAGGATTTCCGACTGAAATATATAAGAGTCCAGTACTGAAATATGCTGAATGTGTTTGAACATATTATTACACCTGTTCTAAAACCTGCATAGATCATCACAAACATTAAACCCACCTTTTGTGTTGTCACTAGTCACCAAAAACAGGGAGTGCAAAGAATGCACTTTCAAGGGCTCCCAAGAAACCATGAAGGAGGGAGGCTAAGGGGCGGCGCTCCCCCATGATGACCGGCGGCGAGGAAGCAACTCCCCGCGCCGCCGCCCTGCGCTCCACGCTGCCCTCTCCGCCATCTTCACCGCCATCTCCATCACCAACTCCTCCTTGTATTCAGTGGTTCATCCTCCCACAAACCTCTGTACCGTCCTATGTAAACAAGGTCTTCGATGCTATAATATTTATCCTATGATCTATGTCATGTTTCCGTAGTTTATTTGTCTTTTGATTGCTTTCTTGAATGCATGAGGTTCATTAGAGTTGTATGTCTATATGGTACTGTCCTTTGGTGTCCATTATATTTGTGCGCGCATGGATCAACACCCTAGGGTTAGTAGTATGTGCAAAGGAAGGGGGTAGTTCTGCCGGAGTGACAGAAATCTGAGAACTCGAACCGGTTAGTTGCACGTATGGGAGTAAGAGGACCATGAACTTAAGGCTATGGTTGGGGAAACCTTAATGCATTGTTAGTATTTACGGATGTTTGCTAACAATCCAATCATATAGTACTTGTAATCCCAAGTAGTGGAATGCATGTATATTTAGCCTCTCCCACATAGAAAACTCCATCGAAGACAATGAAACCGATATCTTCACTAATTAATCTTGGACAAAGCCACCACAATTACCACCACTTTTCCACACTCATGTTACTGTTAGTTTATGGTTACATAGTATATCTTATTTCTGCAGCACTAACATTTACTTTCTTGTATTTATTATCTTGCCAAGCTATCTCTCATACCTGTATTATTGCTCCAGTTTTATTTCCTAGATAATGCAAACGTTTGGTGTGCGTAGAGTTGTATCAGTGGTTGACAGAACTTGAGAGAACATTCATCCTACCTTTAGCTCCTCGTTGGGTTCGACACTCTTACTTATCGAAAAGGCTACACACGATCCCCTATACTTGTGGGATATCAATGCTCAAATGCCCCATTCATGAGCTTCCTGGTAATATTATTGTTGATAACTTCTATGCAAGACTCTCCTTTGAAGATAAAACATTATTGGATACCTCTTGTGCTGGATCATTCACGCGTAATAAAGAAGGTTTTAAATGGGATCTTCTTGACCGAATTGAAGAAAATACTGAAGCATGGGAGAACGATAAAGGTAGGGAGTCAGGTATAAAATATGACTTCGAATGCATTAAAACTTCATGAATACTGATGCATTTCATAATATTAATAATTCTTATGGTCTTGACTCTCAAGTTGTTGCAAATTATTATAAATCTTTTGCTGCATATTTCGGTTTGCCTAAGGAGGGTTTTGAAAAATAGCATGAGCCTTATAAAGATAAGTCTATTACTCCCGTAACTAAAAGCATTGAAGTTAATACTGTTGATCGTATTATTCCTGAGCCTTATATTGAAAAAGTTCATTTTCCTGTTAAGATGAAGGAACATTCTGTTATGGCTAGTGTTGTTAACAAAAGTGCTAAGAAAGCTATAGAACCTGATGAACAAATTAAAATTGAACCTCCTGTGGCTATAGTTAAAGATCTTGTTACAAAAAATGTTGGAGATGAGTATATTATATTTTGTTAGGATGCTTCTAATGTTGTTTCTCATCCTAAAAGTTCAAAGAAAACTAGTGTGCTTGTGTTATCTGTTCGAATTGGAGATCATTGCTATTATGGTTTATGTGATATTGGTGCAAGTTCTAGTGCTATTCCCTATGAGCTTTACAAAGAAATTATGCATGAGATAGGTCCTTGTGAACTTGAGGAAATTGATATGGTTATTCAACTTGCTAATAGAGAAACTATCTCTCCAATTGGTATTGTTAGAGATGTTGAAGTTTATGTGGCAAGATTAAATATCCTGCTGATTTTCTCGTACTTGGTTCAGTTGCTAGTAAGACTTGTCCTATCATTTTCGATGGACCTTTTCTGAACACTTGTGGTGCTGTTATAGATTGTAAGAAAGAGAAAATCTTGACTAAGTTTGCTGGTGATTCATATGAATTTAATTTTTCTAAATTTGCTAAAGTCCCTTATGAAACCGAATTCCCTAATGAGGATTTTAAAGTTGAACAGCTTGCCTCTATTGCTCTTGCTCCTAACAATGTTTTGCAGCAATTTTTGGAAGATCATGAAAGTGAAGCCTTTAGAGAGGAAAGGGATGAGCTTTATGAAATATTCCTTCGTCAACCCAACTTGAAACACAATTTAAAGGTGGAAGACTTGGGTAAAACACTCCCACCTAAAGAGGATCCTGTCTTTGATTTAAAACCTTTGCCTGATAATCTTAAGTATCCTCATATTGATGATAAGAAAATATATCCTGTTATTATTAGTGCTAACCTTTCAGGTAAAGAAGAGGAAAGATTATTGGGAGTATTGAAGAAACACCGTGGAGCTATGGGTTATACTCTGGATGATTTAAAAGGGATTTCTCCTACTATATGTCAACATTCTATTAATATGGAGCCTGATGCAAAGCCAGTTGTTGAACATCAACGCCGTTTAATACCCAAGATGAAGGAAGTGGTAAGAAATGAGGTATTAAAGCTTCTTGACGCTGGTATTATTTATCATATTGCTGATAGTAGATGGGTTAGTCCTGTGCACTGTGTCCCAAAGAAAGGAGGAATTACTGTTGTGCCGAATGAAAATGATGAACTTATTCCTCAAAGAGTAGTTGTTGGTTATAGGATGTGCATTGATTTTCGAAAGGTTAATAAAGTTACTAAGAAAGATCATTATCCATTACCCTTTATTGATCAAATGTTAGAGAGATTAGCAAAGAAAACTCATTTTTGCTTTCTTGATGGTTATTCTGGCTTCTCACAAATTGTTGTTCAAGCGCAAGATCAAGAGAAAACCACATTTACTTGTCCTTATGGTAATTATGCTTATAGACGTATGCCCTTTGGTTTATGTAATGCTCCTGCTACTTTTCAAAGATGCATGTCTGCTATTTTTCACAGTTTTTGTGAGGAGATTGTGGAAGTATTCATGTACGATTTCTCCGTCTATGGAACTTCTTTTAATAATTGCTTGCACAACCTTGATAAAGTTTTGCAGAGATGTGAAGAAACTAACCTTGTTCTTAATTGGGAGAAATGTCACTTTATGGTTAATGAAGGAATTGTTCTTGGACATAAAATTTCTGAAAGAGGTATTGAAGTAGATAGAGCTAAAGTGGAGGCAATTGAGAAAATGCCTTGCCCCCGAGATCTTAAAGGTACTCGTAGTATTCTTGGTCATGCTGGTTTCTATAGAAGGTTTATTAAAGATTTCTCTAAAATATCATAGCCTCTTACTAATCTTCTACAAAAAATGTACCTTTTGTTTTTTATGATATTTGTAAGGAAGCTTTTGAAACTTTGAAAAAGTCTTTAATAAGTGCTCCTATTGTTGAACCACCTGATTGAAATTTACCATTTGAAATTATGTGTGATGCTAGTGATTTTGCCGTTGGTGCTGTTCTTCGACAGCGAATTGATAAAAAGTTGAATGTTATTCATTATGCTAGTAAGACTCTTTATTCTGCACAAAAGAATTATGCTACAACTGAAAAAGAATTTCTAGCTGTTGTCTTTGCTTGTGATAAGTTTAGACCTTATATTGTTGATTCTAAAATTATTATTCACACTGATCATGCTACTATTAGATATCTTATGGAAAAGAAAGATGCTAAGCCCAGACTTATTAGATGGGTGTTGCTTTTGCAAGAATTCAATTTGCATATTGTAGATAGGAAAGGTGCTGAAAATCCTGTTGCTGATAATTTGTCTAGATTGGAAAACATTGCTTATGATCCTATTCCTGTTAATGATAGTTTTCCAAATGAACAATTGGCTGCAATAAGGGTGAGTTCACAAGATAGTCCTTGGTGTCGGAGGGTCATTCCCAAGAGACAGGGGGTGATCACGCTCTGAAGAGAAGTTCGAGAAGGGGACTGAACACGTTGGTCTACAACCCTCAACCGGCACGGCGACGGTGCTCGTCGAGCCTGAGGGGGGACAGCACGGCAGAGATGGACAGCGGCCCGTACCCAGGTTCACGGCCCTCAGGAGTAGGTAACACCGCTACTCCTGCTTGTCTGTATTGCACTGCAGAAGTCACAGTACAATGAGCTTGCCGAGGGCTCCCTTATGGAAGTGTGGAGCTCAAGGAGGGAATGCTAAGGTCTTCTTCCTCCTCGAGCGGGTTCGACTTAGACTATGCTACCGTGGAGCGCCCAAGTTCTCCAAGATCCCTCCTCTGCTACGGGGGTGCTCCCTTCGCTTTTATAGGCGCCTCGGGCCTCATCCCTGCGGCCAGCGCAGCGGAAGGGTTCCCACATGGCGACGAAACAGATGAGCGGGGAGCACCGCTGCCGGGTTGTAGATAGGAAAGGTGCTGAAAATCCTGTTGCTGATAATTTGTCTAGATTGGAAAACATTGCTTATGATCCTATTCCTGTTAATGATAGTTTTCCAAATGAACAATTGGCTGCAATAAGGGTGAGTTCACAAGATAGTCTTTGGTGTCGGAGGGTCATTCCCAAGAGACAGGGGGTGATCACGCTCTGAAGAGAAGTTCGAGAAGGGGACTGAACACGTTGGTCTACAACCCTCAACCGGCACGGCGACGGTGCTCGTCGAGCCTGAGGGGGGACAGCACGGCAGAGATGGACAGCAGCCCGTACCCAGGTTCACGGCCCTCAGGAGTAGGTAACACCGCTACTCCTGCTTGTCTGTATTGCACTGCAGAAGTCACAGTACAATGAGCTTGCCGAGGGCTCCCTTATGGCAGTGTGGAGCTCAAGGCGGGAATGCTAAGGTCTTCTTCCTCCTCGAGCGGGTTCGACTTAGACTATGCTACCGTGGAGCGTCCAAGTTCTCCGAGATCCCTCCTCTGCTACGGGGGTGCTCCCTTCGCTTTTATAGGCGCCTCGGGCCTCATCCCTGCGGCCAGCGCAGCGGAAGGGTTCCCACATGGCGACGAAACAGATGAGCGGGGAGCACCGCTGCCGGGTTGTCCATGGACTCGGTCCATGGTCGCAAAGCCTGCCCTGGTGGCAGGCAGACCACCGTCCTCGCAGGACGGCCAGTTGGTGTCGCAGAGATCGTGGGCGCGCCCACGATGACGTCGTCGTTGGAGCGTAGCGCCGGCCACCCGCTTTATCACCAAAGGGGAAAGCTTCGTAGTCCGTCGCGGGGGACACAGCTTTGTTGACACCTTTAATCACCAGAATGGCAACTGTGGCGCCGTCGTCATCGCGCGCAGACGCGCGCGTCACTCTGCGGCCGCGGTAGAGGCCATGTGCGCTCTGCGGCGGTTGCTTCTTATCGAAGCATCTCTACAGGGCCAGAGCGGCCTTGTGGAGGGGTTTGCGTTGACTCCTCTCCAGGGGAGAGGGCCTTGTAGAGGGGCAGTCGCGAGGGAAAACCTCTTCAGGCCTTTGCTGCCTCTTCAAGCCCTCTCGAGGGCTTCTTCCCTCGAGAGTCTCTTCAAGCGTTCGGCTTGGTCTTTAGTCACCTTTCGATACTGCTGCGTGCGAGGACTGTAGAGAGTGGGCTCTGCACACCCTGGATCCTACTGGGCGCCCACTCCGCCCCGTGCCGCGACTCCTCCAGCGCAGCGGGAGGCCGCGGCGGACGTGCCGCCGAGCCAGAGCCCGCCAAGAGCCGCCGAGGCGCGGGAGGAAGCTCCTCCGCCACCCCCGCCAAGCCCTGCAGCGGAGGCGGACACGGTGGCTAAGGGGCAGGCCTCTCCTGCCCCCGAGGCTCGTGATGAGGTGCCGCTCGTGGAGGGCAACACCGGGGCGCGGGCGCTGAAGGGGAGAGCTCGCCTCCAAGCCCCCAGGCCCGCGACGCTGCCGGGCCCCGCGCAGAGGCTTCCTCTTCCAAGCTCGACGCAGGCGCGGGGACCTCCGCACCGAGCGGGGCTTCGCGAGCCCTTGTCCTCAGCGGCTGGGATTGGAACAGGGGACGCCGCGACGTCGCCTTCCGCCTGGTGCGGGAGTCCCTTGATGGACTGGAGGCCCACCTCGCCCTCGAGGACGGGGAGCTCGCCCGGCGGCAGCATGAGCTTGCGGCGGCCTGGGCCGCCTTCCACGAAGCCGTGGAGGATCGCCGGCAGAGCGACCTGGCTCTTCAGGCAGAGCGCGAGGAGGCTTGGCGCTTCGCCCAGGAGGTCCGCGAGGGCGCCGTGCGCGACGCTGAAGAGCTCCTGCAGCCCCTTCAGGCCGAGCGCCAGGCAGCGGCGGACGATCTGGCCGCGGCCAGGGCAGAGCGGGAGGCTGTGGAGTTCTCCCTGGCGGACAAGCATCACGAGCTTGTCCAGCTCGAGGCCAAGATCCTGGCCGACTCCGAAATCATTCGGACCTCCCTAGAGGCAGCCCGTGCGACCTTGGAGGCCCGAGGGCAGAAGCTGACCGAGCGCGAGAACGACGTGCGCTGGGGCGACGAGCAGCTGCTGCAGGCGGAGCAGGAGCTGTCGGCGCAGCGCGCTGACTTCGAGGCCCGGGAAAGGAATTTGGCCGAGGCCCTCGGCAGGTTCGACCGCGATATGGCCGCTCACAAGAAACATGTGGAGCGCTTCAACGCGAAGTTCGCCGAGCGGAAGGAGGAGGCTGAGAAGGAGTTCCAGGCCCGGGAGAAGGCGTACCGCGCCGCTGTCTCTCGTGACTACGACGAGAAGTTCAAGAAGCAGGAGAGTCGCTTGAAGAGGAGGCGCGGTGAGGACGCCAGCCGGATCCACCAGCTGTGCAGCAGACGGCCGCCGCGTTGCCGAAGAAGCCAATTTGAACTCCCGGGCGAGGCGTGCAGCAGACGGCCGCCGCGTTGCCGAAGAAGCTCGCGAGCGCATGGCGCAGGACCTCGCCTCCCTCATGGCGGACATGGAGGAGATGAACCAGCAGGTGGGCCCTGCTGTAGAGCGGGCAGTGGAGGCTGTCGAGAACGCCCAAGCCGCGCGGGTGTTGGCTCAGCAGCGGGAGCGCATGTTCCAGTCCCTAGTGGCTCGGGGCAACGAGCTCGCAGCGAAGCTGGGTGCGGAGGCGCCGCCCGTCCCCGCTCAGGGCAATGCTGACGCCGCCGCGTATCTCGTCTACTTCGAGCAGCTCTTCACGGCGCTCGAGGGCCCTGCCGCGGAACTCCGCGTCGTCGTCGAGGAGGAATGCCGCCAACTCCTGGCGGTGGCAGTCGACCGCATCTTCCCCAACCTCCAGCACCTCCAGCCTGGCTTCGACTACTCGACGGTGACCGAGCCTCTCGAGGGGGAGAAGGGGTGGAAGATCTCCAACTCGGTTCGCGACCAAGTCGACGACTTCTGCAGCCGCTTCAAGCGGGCCAAGGCGGGGGAGGACGACGGCGAGGAGGCAGGCTCCGAGGACGAGCCCAGGGAGGAAGAGTCTGCGGAGGAGGACGACGAGGCTTCTGCCTGATCCTCTCCTGCATTGTAATGCGCTTGTAGCGCCATTAGGAAACTTGGCTCAGAGACTTTTGCTTCGCAGTCTGTAACAACATATTTTTAAGTATATGCTACTAAGTTTGTGCGCGTGCCCCTCGAAGGCCTTTTGCTTCAACTCCATGCCTTTTTTCGCTCTGCGTCGCTAGGGCCCTTCTCCTTGCGCTATGACTCCGCCGCTGCGGTATGCTCGAGCAATGACTCGGCAAGGCCGGGGGGAGTTTAAGGCTTGGAGAGGTAGGAGTCCTCGAGGCGCGATGCTCAAGGGCCCCCCTTTGACGTGCAAGCAGTCCATGGAGAGTGAGGGAAAAGAAACGCTCGAGGGACGAAAAGTGCTCGTGAGAGGAATGAAGAGACTTTCTCGGTGCGAGCAGGGAACTTAGCTTCGCGAGGCTTTTGCTCTGCGTAGGCTTCCCTTGGCGATGTGTTTTCCTCCAGGGGCCGAGTTTTTCCTCCAGAAGCTTGGAGGGACTCTTGTTCACTGCGGATGTTAGAGAGGCGAACCCAAACGCTAGTGCATGGTAGTAAGGACTCATGTGCGCTTATAGGTTTCCTCAGGTGTATCTCGCGAGGAGAGTAAGTACCAAGGTCCTTTGGAGACGTGGCGTGTTTTTGGGAGCATGCCCTTTAGCCAGAGCTCGGATCCCTTGGATTTTGCAGTGCTGCTGGGGTGCTCTTGAGGCACAGGCACCGTACTCAGCCCCCGCTCACGAGGTGCGCATGGGAAGAATATAAGCGCACATTGAAAAGTAAATGACGAAAGTAAACTTGCCATCGAAATATTACACAGCGGCGCCTCGGCGCATAGTTCACTTAGGAACGAAATGGTTCATTACACTTGGGTTTGCCAAGCTAACGTTCCTTCCATGTCGAGTAATGGGGACCACCCATTAGTGGCTGAGACTCTCTGCGGCCTGTGGTGGCTCGTTAGCAGGAGAGCTCGGAGGGCTGGCCCTCAGGAGAAGCTTCGAGAAGCTTGGAGGTGAAGCCGTGAGCTTTCCTCTAGAGACAAAAAATGTCTGACGTGACAATGATCACGGGCGTGACTATGATCACGGGTAGAACTTGCGTAGATGCGCGATGTTCCACGGGTTCTTGACGGGGATGCCGTCTTCAGTCTCGAGGCGTATGGCGCCAGGCCTGGCGATGTGGGAGACCCTGTAGGGGCCTTCCCACATCGGCGAGAGCTTGTGGAGGCCTTCTCTGGAGAGGATTCGCCTGAGGATGAGGTCGCCCGCCTCAAGGGTGCGTGAGCGCACATGGCGGCTGTGGTAGCGTCGCAGGTCTTGCTGATACTTTGCCGCTCTGAGGGCGGCACGGCGGCGCAGTCCCTCGAGAAGCAGCAGGTCGTCATTGTGGAGGTCCTTTTGGGTGTCCTCGTTGAAGGCAAGGACCCGTGGGGACTCGTGCTTGATTTCTGCGGGGAGGACTGCTTCGGCTCCGTAGACAAGGGCGAACGGTGTTTCACCCGTGGGTCTTGAAGAGGTTGTGCGCATGGACCAGAGCACAGATGGGAGCTCGTCGATCCAGCCCTTGCCGTGACCCTTGAGGATGTTGAAGCTTCTGGTCTTGAGGCCCTTAAGGACTTATGCATTTGCTCGCTCGGCTTGACCATTGCTCCGTGGATGAGCCACCGAGGCGAAGCAGAGATTGATGCCGAGTTTTTCGCAGTAAGAGTGGAAGATGCCGCTGGTAAACTGTGAGCCATTGTCGGTGATGATACGATTAGGCACTCCGAAGCGGCAGACCAGGCTCCTGATGAATTTCACCGCTGAACCGGCTGGTATGGTGCGCACTGGTTCGACCTCGGCCCACTTAGTGAACTTGTCGACGGCCACGAAGAGGAAGCGGTAGCCCCCTTGCGACTTCAGGAAGGGGCTCAAAATGTCCAGCCCCCAGACTGCGAACGGCCAGGAGAGCGGGATGGTCTGGAGTCCCAGCGCCGGCTGATGGATTTGCTTGGCGTGGTACTGGCAGGCGTCGCAAGCTTGGACGATGGTGACCGCATCTTGAAGCACTTGCGGCCAGTAGAACCCACTCCTGAAGACCTTGCCTGCGAGGGTGCGTGCACACGAGTGGTGGCCGCACTCTCCGCTATGGATATCCTTGATTAGCATTCGGCCTTCCTCGGGAGGGACGCATTTGAGCGCGATGCCGTTTGGGTGCTTGCGGTACAGGTCTCCCTCGAGGATGTAGTAGGATTTTGCCTGTCGAGCGATTTGCTCTGTTTCCGCATCTTCTTCGGGGAGGATCCCCTTCACCAAGTAGTCTTTGAGCTCGTCAATCCAACATGTTTCTTGGTGAGCCGCTGTCAGCAACAGACGCTCCCCTATGTGAGGACCACAGTCGGGTGGCCCAGCTTCAGGAGGTGGCGGGAGTGCTTCGTCCATGCTTGCGGTTGTAGTTTCTTGAGGCTGCTGTATGGATGCCTTGGTGAGTCTTTCTTCAAAGACACCTGCCTGTTGGGCTTGCCTTCGCGAGGCTCGCTTGGCGATGTCGTCGGCCTCCTGGTTCTCTTTCCTCGGGATGTGCATGAGCTCCATGCCCCTGAAGTGCTTCTCAAGCTTGCGGACCTCTTCAAGGTACGCGGCCATGTGGTCGTCTTTAGGCGTGTAGCTTTTGTTGGAGAAGTTGACAAGCAACTGGGAGTCGCCCTTGACGAGTAAGTACTTGACGCCCAGAGCGATGGCGGCCCTTAAGCCGCAGAGGAGGCCCTCGTATTCAGCGATGTTGTTGGAGATCTTGTCAATCGTGAAGCACAGCTGGACAGCGTAGTAGAGTTTGTCGCCTTTGGGCGAGGACAAGACGACGCCTGCCCCACCATTGCGGCAGGCGAAGGCTCCATCGAAGTGCATGGTCCAGTGGGTGGGCATCGTGTCTCCAGAGGGCTCAGCCTCTTCTTCCCGAGGCTCTTCAGGGCTTGGGTCAGTCCATTCGGCGACGAAGTCCGCCAGCGCTCTTCCCTTGATGACTCTTGTGGTGTCGAAGCGCAAATTGAATGGCTGCAGCTCGATGTTCCATCCCGCGACACGATCTGTGGCGTTGGGGTTGCGCAGGATCTGCTCCAGGGGGAAGGCAGTGACCACCGTGATGGGGTGGCCCTGGAAGTAATGTCTCAGCTTCCTGGAGGCGATGAGGAGAGCGACGAGAAGCTTCTGCTGCATAGGATACCGTTCCCGAGCGTCCCGCAGTACTGTACTGACGAAGTAGACGGGGTGCTCGACAAGGGTTGTCGAGGGAGGTGCAGCGTCGGCTCTCTGTGGAAGCTCTTCAGGGCCCTTGTCGAGATCCGCCTGTGGAGGGGTCTCGGCAAGGGTTTTCGGGGCAGACTCGACTTGAGGCTGTGGGCCTGGCGGTGGGTCTGTGGTGACTGCTCCTTTGGCGAGATCTTTGTCGGGCGGCTTTGGACTTGGAGTGGCGGCGCTTTTCTTCCCTTTCGGCCACCAGGACGGCGCTCGCGGTCTGAGGAGTGGCTGATAGGTACAGCTTCAGATGTTCGCCTGTCCTGGGGGCCACCATGACTGGTGGGCTGGCCAAATATCTCTTTAAGTCCTCAAAGGCCTTGTCCGCTTCAGGGGTCCATCCCCACTCACGCGTCAGGCGCGGTGCGCTGCACGATTTGGCAGTCGCGCGGCGAGGACGCATGAGAGGGAGCCCTCTGTGCTGCAGCCGGAGGTGGTCCCGGCGGTGGCGGAGGCGCATCCGGCACGGCCGTTCCCGCGCGGCCAGAGTGGTGAACCAGGGAGCGCGACGGAGCGGGACGCGTCGTCGCGACGTCGACGAGGAGGTGAAGACGGTCGAGCCACTGGTCGTGGGCCTCCGCGCTAGGCCGGTAGCGGAGAAGCTCCTGGGCCATGAGAAGCGCGGTGTGTGGCGTGGGCTCCGGGCGTCCCTGAGAAGACGCGCTTTGGCGCCGAGACGGGCGCGAGGACTCAGCATCATCGTGGTGCTCCGGGGAGGCGTCCCTGTCGTCGCGGTGCTCGCCGTCGCGGTGGTCCTCACTCTCGGGCTCTTCCACGTGCGGGCCGGTGTTGGCGCGCTCAGTCGTGTGAGGGCGGCCGCGGCGGCCGCGAGTGGGGGCGGTGCCGGGGTCAGTATGAGCCCTGTCAGCTGCGCGCCTGTTGGCATGTGTCGTGCAGGTGTCCGTCATGGCGCGGAAGCTGATCAAAGGTTGAAGACGCGCCTCAGTCCCCTACCTGGCGCGCCAAATGTCGGAGAGTGATTCCCAAGAGACAGGGGGTGATCACGCTCTGAAGAGAAGTTCGAGAAGGGGACTGAACACGTTGGTCTACAACCCTCAACCGGCACGGCGACGGTGCTCGTCGAGCCTGAGGGGGGACAGCACGGCAGAGATGGACAGCGGCCCGTACCCAGGTTCACGGCCCTCAGGAGTAGGTAACACCGCTACTCCTGCTTGTCTGTATTGCACTGCAGAAGTCACAGTACAATGAGCTTGCCGAGGGCTCCCTTATGGCAGTGTGGAGCTCAAGGAGGGAATGCTAAGGTCTTCTTCCTCCTCGAGCGGGTTCGACTTAGACTATGCTACCGTGGAGCGCCCAAGTTCTCCGAGATCCCTCCTCTGCTACGGGGGTGCTCCCTTCCCTTTTATAGGCGCCCCGGGCCTCATCCCTGCGGCAAGCGCAGCGGAAGGGTTCCCACATGGCGACGAAACAGAGGAGCGGGGTGCACCGCTGCCGGGTTGTCCATGGACTCGGTCCATGGTCGCAAAGCCTGCCCTGGTGGCAGGCAGACCACCGTCCTCGCAGGACGGACAGTTGGTGTCGCAGAGATCGTGGGCGCGCCCACGATGACGTCGTCGTTGGAGCGTAGCGCCGGCCACCCGCTTTATCACCAAAGGGGAAAGCTTCGTAGTCCGGCGCGGGGGACACAGCTTTGTTGACTCCTTTAATCACCAGAATGGCAACTGTGGCGCCGTCGTCATCGCGCGCAGACGAGCGCGTCACTCTGCGGCCGCGGTAGAGGCCATGTGCGCTCTGCGGCGGTTGCTTCTTAGCGAAGCATCTCTACAGGGCCAGAGCGGCCTTGTGGAGGGGTTTGCGTTGACTCCTCTCCAGGGGAGAGGGCCTTGTAGAGGGGCAGTCGCGAGGGAAAACCTCTTCAGGCCTTTGCTGCCTCTTCAAGCCCTCTCGAGGGCTTCTTCCCTCGAGAGTCTCTTCAAGCGTTCGGCTTGGTCTTTACTCACCTTTCGATACTGCTGCGTGCGAGGGCTGTGGAGAGTGGGCCCTGCACACCCTGGATCCTACTGGGCCGACACTTGGTATGCTGATTATGCTAACTTTATTGTTTCGAAGTATTTGCCTCCAACCTTTTCAGCTCAACAAAGAAGAAAATTCTTTTATGACTTGAGGCATTATTTTTGGGATGACCCACACTTATATAAAGAAGGAGTGGATGGTATTATGCGAAGATGTGTTCTGGAACATGAACAAAAAGAGATATTGAGAAAGTGCCATAGTAGTGCTTATGGAGGACATCGCGCTGGAGATAGAACTGCACAAAAGGTTCTTCAGTCAGGTTTTTATTGGCCTACTCTCTTTAAGGATGCAAGAAGGTTTATTTTATCTTGTGATTAGTCTCAAAGAACTGGTAATATCTCTAGACATAATGAAATGCCTATGAATTATACTCTTGTTATTGAGCCATTTGATTGTTGGGGATTTGACTTTATGGGTCCTTTTCCTCCTTCAAAGGGTTATATTCATATACTTGTTGCTGTTGATTATGTTACTAAATGGGTAGAAGCCATACCTACAAAAAGTGTTGATGGTGAGACCTCATTAAAAATGCTTCCAGATATTATTTTCCCTAGGTTTGGTGTACCTAGATATCTTATGACTGATGGAGGTTCTCATTTTATTCATGGTGGTTTTAGAAAAGTTCTTGCTAAATATGGTGTTAATCATAGAATTGCTTCAGCCTATCATCCTCAAACTAGTGGGCAAGTGGAACTATCAAATAGAGAAACTAAATCTATCTTGCAAAAGACTGTTAATAGAACTAGGAAAAATTGAGCTAACAAATTAAATGATGCTTTATGGGCTTATAGAACTGCTTATAAAATTCCTATGGGTATGTCTCCTTATAAAATGGTTTATGGAAAAGCATGTCACTTGCCTTTAGAATTAGAACACAAAGCTTATTGGGCAGTGAGAGAACTTAATAGAGATTTTAAACTTGCTGGTGAGAAGAGGTTGCTAGACTTGAGTTCTTTAGATGAATGGAGAAGTGAGGCATATGAAAATGCTAGACTCTTTAAAGAGAAATTTAAGAAATGGCATGATAGGAGAATTATTAAGAGAGAGTTTCATGTTGGTGACAAAGTTCTATTGTATCGTTCTCGTCTTAGATTTTTTGCAGGAAAGCTACTCTCCAAATGGGAAGGACCTTATGTTATTGTAGAGGTATATCGTTCGGGTGCAATTAAAATTGCTTCACTCAAGGATGATACTACACAAGTGGTAAATGGACAAAGACTCAAACATTATATTTCTAGAGATTCTTATAATGAAGATGTTGATATTATTCAATTGATTACTCCGGAAGTTTTTATTAAAGAGCAATTTCCTGAGCCTGCAGAAGCTGAATTCGAAAAGGTAAAGTTTCGGTAAGAAAAAGTCTGCGTTTTTAATTTTGGAAGATACTATATTAGTTTTTCAAAAATATGAAAAATACAAGACAAAAACGAGCAGGACATGGAGCACGAGGCGCCGTCACCACGTGGTAGCGCGGGCCCCATGCTGGCCGCGCCACCGTATGGTGTGTGCGCCTCGGAGTTCGTCTCCTACCCGATTTCGCCCTGTTGCCTTCCTTTTGTTGCGTAAATTTTTGCTATATAATCCCCCGGATCCCCCGAGGTCCGTATATCGTGTTTTCGAAGTGTTTTTGTTTCGAGCTGTTTCTGCCAGATTTCAACCTTGGATCTAGAGCTATCATGTCTTCGTCCGAGCCCTCCAAGGACAGTTTCTTTGCGAACGTCGTCAACCCGTACTTAAACGAGTTGAAGATGCATCCCAAAGAGTTGCTGCTCAAGGAAGGGAAGGTACAAGTTGAAGACGTTCAGGGTCCTCAAGGAGAGGGGAGCATGGAGGAAAGGATGAAGAGTTTGGAGCAGGAGGTCTTCAAATACAGGAAGATGGCGGAACGTGAGGTGGATATCGTTCACCGGATCGTGGCTGACCTTATTGCCAAGCAAGAGGAGGAGACCGCAAAGCTTTGGGAGGACATCTTCTCACTCCATAAGACTACCAACAATCTTCAGGCGCAACTCTACGATGTTCAGAATCAAAACTGTGAGTATGAAACCAGGTTTAAACGCATAAGTGCTGATGCAAGTTTCAGGATACTCGAGACCAAGTCGTCATTTGTTGATGGAGAGGACCCTCCACCAACGCCACCGAAGGAGTAATTCATCATCGGTATTGGCATCCCATTCGCTTGTTCCAAGCTTGGGGGAGTGCCGGGGTATCACATCATTATCTTTTACCTTTTTACCTTTTCAGTTGAGTCATATCATGAGTAGAGAAGTTATCTTATAGGATAGTATGCAATGTGGAAGTATATCTATTTTAGTTGGTTATCTGTGTATCCCTTGGTGTGAGTTGCCGATATGGAATATAAATGAGAAGTTTATCATTTACTTTCTGCACACCTTATTTTAGTTGCAACTTCTATTATATATGATTGATCTTGTCATTAGTATTGGTATCACTCTGTGAGCATATAGTAAATCTTTTGGTTTTGGCAATCTTAGCATTGGTCAGTAGCTACAATACTTTGAGACTTAAGTGGAGAAAATAAGTACATGTAGATATATTATTCAATGATCTTTCTCTCTTGTAGCTCATAAGCTTAGTATTCTCAAATTAAAATTGTTTGTGCTTCCAAGGAAGATTGCATGATTGTTCTTACTACATGTATATTTGTTTGTATCCATCGACTCTTATGCTTGCTACCCAACCTTGCTAGCACAAGCCTTGTATCGAGAGGGAATGCTTCTCATGCATCCAAACCATGAGCCAAAACCTTTGCCATCTGTGTCCACCATAACTACCTATTATGTGGTATTTTGCGCCACTCAAAGTAAATACTTCGTGTGCTATCTTTATTCAAAATTATTATCCCTTATTTGTGTCATTGTTTATTAGCTCATGAGGAAGTATGTGGGTTACGCTATGTTTAACTTGTTAGATAGACTTTCAAATGAGCTGGCAAATGGGGTGCCCAGTCCCAAGTTTAATTGTTCAATTCTCTTCACATGGTTTTCAATGAGTTATCAAAAAGAATGTTCCAAAGTGTTATGTTATTCAAAAATAGGCACTCCTCCAAGGTTTGAGATGGATTGGAAGGCACCCGAGGATTCGGTTAGCCATGGATTGTGTAAGCAATGGTGGGGAGGAGTGCCAAACCAATTTATAAAAAGTGTGCATGTGTAAACAAAAGAGAAGAGGGATGATCTACCCTTGGGTAGAAATAACGGCCTTCAATGGGTGCCGCTCTTGAAAGTCTAGATAACATGGTAAATATAGTTTTCATTCACTATCATTCGTTGACAACGACATACATAGCTTAAAACTTATTTCATACTCTCTATATGATTTCAAAACTTCAAAGCTCTAGCACATGTTTGTATCTTTGCTTCCCTCTGCGAAGGGCCTATCTTTTACTTTCATGTTGAGTCCGTAAACCTACTTCCTTCTGTCTTAAGCAAGCATTTGAGTTGTTGTGATTCAACCATCTATACATTTGTATTATTGATCATGTCTTTATTTCTTCCTTGTTTAGCACAATGCCGTTATCTCATAGATATAATCTTGAAAGTTAGCAATTACTGTAAGAGGGATGTTTTGAAGAGTAAGTTCAATCTGTTCATTGTTCTCTGACCAAGAACGAAGTTTGCCAACACCAATTTGATTGTCTCTATGCACCTTATTGTGATTTCCCTTTACTTGTTACAAGTTAAGTTATATGAATGGAGTTGTGATTTAAGATGACTTGTGTAGTAATAGATGTGATGCTTCTTGTCCGTATATTCTTTATCGACACTTCACTCCATAAACTTGTGGTCATGTTTACTGAGTTCAGCTTTCGCTTGGGGACAAGCGAGGTCTAAGCTTGGGGGGAGTTAATACGTCCATTTTGCATCACTATTTTATATCATAATTTACTGTTATTCATTGATATATGTCATATTTGGAGATGATACTTATGTTATTTCATCTATTTTGCATGTTTGATGATTATTGGAGGACGGATCACCGGAGTCTGAATTCTGCTGGAAAAAGCACCGTCAAGATACAATATTTGCAAAGACCAGAAGAACAAAATAAAAAGATGAAAGTTCCTATTCTTCCAGATGCCGGAGGGAGCCAAGAGGGGAGAGCCAGGTGGGCCCCAGGCGGCCCACACCATGCCCAGGCGCAGCTCCCCCCTCTGTCGCGCGGCCACGTGGTGTGGCCACCCTGGCCCACCTCTGGCCGTGCCCTTTCGCGTACTTCTTCTCCCCGGAAACCTAAGACCTGGAGAACCATCGTGGAAATATTCTGCCGCCTCCACGAGGCGGAAAAGACCAGAGAGAGAAAAGCTCTCCGGCAGGGAGAAATCTGCCAGGGAAATCCCTTCCCGGAGGGGGGAAATCGTCGCCATCGTCACCGTCATCGAGCTGCACTTCATCGGGATCATCATCACCACCATCTCCACCGCCGACACCGTCATCTCCATCGGTCCACTCCATTCCCGCTGTAACATCTAGGGCTGAATCTTGTATGTTTGATAGGGGAAACTATCCCGGTGTTGATTACTCTTGTTATTGATGCTACTGAGTGAAACCGTTGAATTAAGGTTTATGTTCAGATTGTTACCCATCATTATATCACCTCTGATCATGTTCCAAATGATGTGTTGTGAGTAGTTCGTTTAGTTCTTGAGGACATGGGAGAAGTCTAGATGTTAGTAGTGAACTATGTTGAGTAATATTTAATGTTTTGATATTTAAGTTTTGGTGCTATTCTTCCAGTGGTGTCATGTGAACGTCGACTACATGAGACTTCACCTTTATGGGCCTAGGGGAATGCATTGTGTATTCGAATATTAATTGTGGGGTTGCCGGAGTGACAGAAATCTAAACCCCCGTTAGTATCTCGATGCATGAGGGATGTTAGGATCTCAGAGTTTAAGGCTGTGGTTAGATTTATCTTAATTACTTTCTAGTATTTGCGGATACTTACTAGGGGTATAATCACAAGTATGTATTAGTCCTAGGAAGTGCGGTGCATTAGCATAGGTTCACGCACATGACACTTATCGAAGCACTAAAGATTAATCATCTATATGAAGCGAAAGCACTGGACATAAATCCCGTGTGTCCTCAGGAACGTTTGTTCATCATAAGTAAACAAACCGGCTTGTCCTTTGCTCTAGAAAGGATTGGGCCACTCGCTGCAATTATAATTGCCGCGCTTTATTTACTCGCACTTTATTTACCTGTTATATCAAAAACTTCTAAAAACTTGTTTGCTAGTGTTTACAGTGAAATCCTCATCAATACCGCTTGTCAGCACCTTCTGCTCCTCGTTGGGTTCGACACTCTTATTTATCGAAAGTACTACGATAAACCCCCTATACTTGTGGGTCATCATACAGCAAGCCAGTGAGATTGACAACCTCACTGTTAAGTTGGGGCAAAGTATCTTGGTTGTGTTGTGTGCAGGTTCCACGTTCGTGGTTGACACCGGTAGTGCGCCCTGCCAAGGTCAACCGCAGCAACCTTCGGAAGAATTCTAGTTTCATACTGGATTGATAACCTTGGTTTCACAACTGAGGGAAATTTGCTGCTGCACTACTTCATACCTTCCTCTTGGGCTTTCCCAACAATACCACACCGGTGCATCACTGCTGCACTTACTGGTCACACTACATATAATCTTGGGTCTCTCATTGCTCATCGCTTAGCTGCTAAGGGACCTATTTATGGAGGGATTATGTCCTCACGTATTGTTGCAAGTCTGAACCTTCATATTGATCCTAGTGATGAGTTACTAACCCCTTGCAGGCTTGACCTTGCTGCAATGAAAGGTCATCAATTTGTTACTGCTAACTCTAGTGCAAGAAGGCTTGTCTATAGAGTCTTGTTTACTGATGGGGATGACAGGGAAGTCCCTTTGCCGCAGCCCGGTTTGTTCAGTCTTGACAGGAGGCCGTGGTCGCTCTCGAAGGTGGAGTTGGACGAGCGGCTGAGCGTGCTGGGTTTCTACGGGCAGCACGGCGTTGAGGAGACACCCGAGGAAGACTACACCGCGCACTACACTGGTGCATCCTCGAGTTCGTATCAGGGCGAAAGTTCTTCGTCATACTACGAAGACGCCTCGTCCTGGGCACCATGGGTTTGATCCTCACTTAGGCCAAAAGCCTAAGCTTGGGGGGAGGTATACCGATAGCTCACTCATCTATATATCATTATCATTCGGTACTTTGTATATCCATGTTTCGTTTTCTTTTGATTGTTTCATGTTTTGCTTTACTTCCCAAAACTCAAAAAGACCAAAAATATTTCTGTTATTTCTCTTTCTTGTTTACTTAAGTCTCTAGTATTAGTTTGCTTAGTTGTTTAATTCGGTTCAAATATGCAAAAACACAAAAATATTTTGCTTTGTTGTTTGTTTTTCTGCGTAGGGACAGATTTCTGATGTCCACCGTTTAATTCATATCAAATCAATGAAAAATCTTAATGACCTGACATTTTTTGTGCGTAATCCTCGGATATGTATGCAACTTTTATTAGTTTTGAGTTTTCTGATCTGAGCAAGTTAAGTGCATCGAAAATATTCGTCTTTACGGACTGTTCTGTTTTCCGTTTCTAAAATCGAAAACCCAAAAATATTTGTTGTTCCTTTTCGGTTTTGTATAGTTTGTTTCAGAGTTCATCACCTTCCGTGACTTCGTGGAGCTTGGTTATTATTTCATATCTTTCAAGCACACAAGTGAAAAGGCAATAATGATGATCTCTGACAATTCGAGTTGGGTAAGAGGCTGGTAATGAACTCTATTTGTTTTCATTTTTGTACATATACTCATTCATGTAAGCATGCTTAGATGGTTCGCATAAGGTATATGTCGATTGGTGGATGCTTAGTAGTTCATGTTCTCTTATGATCAATCCCAATTTATTAATAATAGATGACATGTTTTATGGATATTTGCTTGTATTGTTCTGTTCATAAAAGAGTATGACACTATGGTATCCTCCTCTGAATAATTCATTTGAATCGACTTCGCACATGCTCACACATGTATATGACTGAAAACAAAAGAGTCAATTAAGCCTTGATGATTTATTTTGCCTCAGAGTTCTAGTATCACTTTTATGCGTCTGTTAATTTTATTTTGTCGCAAGCATGATTATGATGATTATTGCTCTCTTGAATTGTCGCTTCCCAGTCTATTGCTAGCTTCCACTTGTACTAAGCATGTAATGCTTGTGCTTCCAAATCCCCGAAACCAAGTTATCACAAAGAGTCCACCATAAATACCTATGTATGGCATTTCAAACCATTCAAATAAATTTTCATGTGCTACCTTTAAAACCTTCAAACACTTCTCAATTTGTTACACTGTTTTAGCTCATGAGGAAGTAGTAGTTGGGCTTGTTATCTTCCATACTAATTAAGTAACCATCGACTTCCATGCTTCATCTGCTTGTCATTAACATTGCAAAAGAGCTGGTTAGACCACTATAATATTCCAAAAGATTTGAGAACGTAAAAATATAGACACTCCTCCATGGTATGTGATTGTTGGTGGGCACCCGAGGATTCGGTTAGCCATGGTTTGTGAAAAGCAAAGGTTGGGAGGAGTGTCATGTTATATAAGAAAGTGTATATTATAAATGCTTGTTTTTAAATAAATCGGAACCGCTCTCAACTTGCTTAGTATGGAAGATAACAGGAACTCTATTGCCATTCGTTGACAAATCAATCACCTCTCAAAAACAATTTTGCCACTGTTTTCAAAACAATGAAAAGCTCTAGCACAAGTTAAATCCCTGCTTCCCTCCATGGAGGGCCTATCTTTTACTTTATTGTTGAGTCACCATCATTTCTTTGAGCACCTTCTTGAGAGCATAGTTGTCATTCTTAGTGTAATGTGCTTGTCCCAGAATACTGTTAACTGCGGTATAACTTTGAGCTTTTATCTTTGATATCTTTACTTCTAGTCCTCTCTTGAACTTCAGAGGTGCCTGGGCATTTATGTTTTGCTGTACACATTCGGGCAAGCGAGATACCACTTTATCATACTTTATTATGAGCCTTGCAATCCTGTGAATTGATATGTTTCATGTTATTTATTATTGGTATGATTGGTATTTCTTCATAGTTTAAATAACCATTAGGTGACACTGTTTACATACATCTTAGTATGAATAGCCTAAGCATTTGTCCATATAATGAGAATATATACATCATATGAAGCAAATAAGTTCGTGAAACTTTCTTTTATCGCACTCAGTTGTTAACTGAATTGCTTGAGGACAAGCAATAAGCTAAGCTTGGGGGGAGTTGATACGTCCAAAACGTATCTACTTTCCCAAACACTTTTGCTATTGTTTTGCCTCTAATTTGTGTGTTTTGAATGCAACTAACACGGACTAACGCTGTTTTCAGCAGAATTGCCCTGGTGTCTCGTTTATGTGCAGAAATTCAACTTTCAGGAAAATACCCAGAAAATATGCAGAAGCCCCTATTTTCCCAGGAGAACCACGGAGCCAGAAGATGAGACGGAGGGGGGCAGCGAGCCGCCCACACCACGTGGTGGCGCGGTGGGCCCTTGGGCGCGCCACCATATGGTGTGGCCGACTCGGCCACGCCCTCGCGTCCCCCTCTCGGATATAAACTCCCTCAGACCTAAAAACGACGACCCCCTGTTCACTTTTCCCAAAAAGACCTCCAGAGCGCCGCCGCCATCGCGAAACCTATTTCGGGGGTCAGAAACTCCGTTCTGGCACTCCGCCGGGACGGGGAATTGGAGGAGATCATCGCCATCGTCATCACTAACGCCTCTCCATCAACCATCCATGTTTCCCCCATCCATGTGTGAGTAATTCACCGCTGTAGGCCTGAGGGGGTGGTAGGGATTGGATGAGATCATTCATGTAATAGTTGTAATATCATTAGGGCATGGTGCCTAGTATCCGTTGTTGGTACTTTACGTCATTGTTGCAACTTGTTATGCTTAATGCTTGTCAGTAGGGCCCGAGTGCCATGACTTCAGATCTGAACATGTTATTGTATCATGAGGATACTCATTGTTTTAGATCATATCTACAAGTTGTATGCACATATTATTGTCCGGAACCCGAGGCCCCAAAGTGACAATAATTGGGACAACCGGAGGGGATGGTTGTGATGTGAGGATCAAATGTGTTCACCGAGTGTTAATGCTTTGCTCCGGTACTTTATTAAAAGGAGTACCTTAATTACCAGTAGTTTCCCTTGAGGCCCCGCTGCAAACGGGCTGGTAGGACAAAAGATGATGTGCAAGTTTCTCATTGCGAGCACGCACAACTAAATAGGAACACATGCCTATGGTTACTTAGTACTTGGATGCTTTATCTTATTTATCTGAAAATGCCCATGACTTGATATTATATGAATTATCTTATCCATGCAACGCCCGTTCATTCGTCCCTATGCCTACAGTATTTTAATCCTGCTGTCTACTATAATCACTATTGTTGTCTTTATTTCACTGTTGTTATTAGTTCACTACTATAACTGCTATAAATTGTCGCTACTGATAATCTGTCTCGAGCAAGTCTATTCACAGGTGCAGCTGAACTGACAATTCATCTGTTAAGGCTTATAAATATTCTTTGGCTCCCGTTGTGTCGAATTAATAAATTTGGATTTTACTTCCCTCGAAGATTGTTGCGATCCCCTATACTTGTGGGTCATCAATATGCAATTGTTATTGTGGGGGTTGCTGCCAAAGTATTTGTTCTGGAGCATCTTTTTCTTCATCATTCAATGGTTCATCTTGATTAAGCATATAACGTTCTACCACGTCTGATGACAGCTACATAAGCAAGAGTTTCAATTATATCTTAAGAAAATGGCTCTTTCTTTGGATGTTTATCAGTAAATTTAGAAAAGTTGAATTCAAGTTTTTCTCCAGCACACATAATAAACACTTTCTCTTTAGGAAAATTAATTGCAGCACCAACAATATGTAAGAAAGGTCTACCAAAAATGATAGGAAAAAATGAATGTTGAGTACAACCAAGCACAATAAAATCAGCAGGATATTTTATTTTGCCAACCAATACTTCAACATCTCTAACAATCCCAAAAGGACTAATATAATCTTTATTGGCAAGTTGAATTGTCATACCTGTCTCTTCCATAATTATAGGATCAATATCAGGCTTGATTTCAAGATAAAGAGAATATGGAATGACACTAATACTTGCTTCAATATCACACAAACCATGATAACTTGAAGTCCCAATAGAGCATGATATAACAGGCTTACCAACCTTGGCCGAATTGCCTTTAATAACTTTAGTAGCATCTTCACATAAATAAACATCAACAGGGTCTTCTTCATTTAATTGTTTAATAACCAAAATTTGACTGTTGACTTCCACCTGTTCATAAGGCTGAGAACATTTTCTGTTACTCTTGTTAGTATCAGCAATAAGTAAATTCTCCTTGACCTGATTTGGATATGGAGGTGTTTCAACATACTCCTCAATGCTCACAGATGACACTGGTTCTACCTGTTTAATAACTTTAGAAACAACAATAGAGTGTTTAACAGGTTCAACATAAACTTCAAATCCACTTGTAGGAACACCAATATGACTAGCAAAAGATTTAGCTATCTCAATTAAAACATAGGGATCTAGACCAAATTTATCACTCAGATTCTCAAACAATATAGTAGTAGAGAAATTATGTGCACATGAATATTCATAATCCAAATTGGGTTCATTACCTTTGTCAAGATCCCAATTACCAGTATTCTCAGAAACAATATGCAATAAATTCCATGCTTCTTCTTCAGTATTATTTGTAAAACTTCCACCAGATGAATTATCCAGCAATTCCTTTTGTTTCCTCGGTAGACTCACATAAAAGTTTATCAATATAATTTTCCTTGTAAGATCATGACAAGGATTCTTGCAAAGGAGTTCCTTTAACCTCCCCCAAGCTTGAGTAATACTCTCTCCCAGATGTCGCCAGAAATTAAATATATAGCAGCGGTTCTCATAAGCTTATTTAGGAGTAAAATATTTAAGAAAGAAACCTTTCTCAAAATACTCCATTCAATAGTGACTTCTTCATCCAAAGACCTGACCAAATACGAGTATTACCAGATAAAGACAAATATAATAGCTTCCTCTTTACCTCTTTTTTTGAAAGGAGAGCGGTGGGGGAAGCCCCCACAGCGAGTTTTTTTAATAAATAATAAGAACCCAAATTCGCGCCCGGGAGGACTTGAACATGGGTGGCTGGGTTGTACATCCATTCCACTAGCCAAGTGAGTTGGGCTCACTTCTTAGCTTCCTCTTTACCTGATCATCAGAAATATCAGGAAGCCTAAATAAACCACATATGTCTTCTATTGTCTCCACGTGTTCACGTGCAGACTTAGTTCCATCTCCTGTAAATGGATTTTCATAACTCTTTTAACATGACCAACGGGAATTTTAAATCCCACTTTAGATATCTCAGACACAGTAGTTTCAACCACTTTAGGAGCGATAGCATAAGCACTTTCATATAAAGCAAGATGCAACGAGGCATGATTCAGAAATGCCATAGTAACAATGAGATAAAACAGTAAATAAAATTCAGCTTTCAAGTTTCCTTACCAAACTTCTTACCAATAGCGCTACGCTCCCCGGCAACGGCGACAGAAAAGAATCTTGATGACTCCCAAGTGCAGGAGATCAATTGTAGTACCTTTCGATTAGAAAAGGTTGTCGAACCCACGAGGATCTGAATGTATTGGTTAGCAAGAATGATAAATAAAACAATAAAAAGTTGCAAGTGTTTTTGGGGTTTTTGGTTGTATAATTGCAAGAGAGTAAAAATGCTGAAAATAAATAGTAGCAAGTGAAATCTCTCAAAGAGAGAAAGCCCAATCCTCTATGTGGCAAGAGGACAAGCTCAAGTGATGTGTAAATTATATGTGGAAAATGTTCCCGAGGGCGGCATGTATATTGCTAGGCATAGAGATTTATTAAACAACACGTTGAATATCTTGTCAAGTTTTAATCTTCTTTTGGACGGAGCCATATTTAGGTATAGCTAAATAAATGAACTAAACCCTTATGATGGATCTTATGGCCAAGTAAATGATAGCACAAGAATTATTAAGACATAGAGTCCCACCATAGCCTTAAACTCTAAGGTCCCCGATTAAACCCTCATAATGCAACTTCATGACTTTGACTCAAGTTTACGTGCCCTCCCAAGTCTCCCTCATTCCATTACAATACGGTGTTCTCCTATGAGCCCATATAGGTGAAGTGATGTGCAGTCGACATTTGCACATCCCCATCATAGAATCACATAAAAAGATAAACACTAGACAAAATACCAACATATGTCATATATAAATCATTGCCAATTCATCCTATACCCTCAGGAACATACGGGAACTACTCACAACGTGCAAACATGATCGTATTCAGTGGCATAAGTGGTACAACACAATCTGAAAATATAACGTCACCTCCAAATAATGACAAGTACTCAATCACAAACATGAATAGGAGCACAAAACAAGTATCTAGGGTTCAGTAACTCTCAAACTACGAGGGGGACGGAGTGGGTCACGAAGATGATGATGGAGATGGTGATGGTCTTGGTGATGGTGATGATGTAGAGGCCTCCTCCCACGCCAAGGAGGAGAGGTCATGACGATGACGATGATTTCCCCCTTCTCCGGAGCTCCGAAGCAGCAGGATCTGATCCCCCTCGGAGGGAATCAGGAGTTTCGCCATCGCCGCGGCCTCGGATGGCCTAGGGAAAATTAGGGCATAAGTTTTTGGGCGAGACGAAGGCGTGTTAAAAAACCCCGAGCGAGGAAGTGCCCGAGGCTCCACTTGGAGGGTCCCACGCGGCCAGATTCCTTGGCCGCGTAGGCCACCCTCTCTGGGCCCTCGTGTCTCTTTTCCTCGATCTTCTTCCCACTGTTGTTTTCCCGATGAAAAAACAGCTGGCAGTTTCCGTTTTTCCATTTGGGTCCCTGTAGCTCCTGAAACATTAAAAACAAGAAAAACGAGGTTTTCTACCTCGTAGAAATTAAATACCAAAAATAGGGACTTTGTATGAAAGTCCCATAAATCATCTAAAACATGCAAAAACAATTATATAACAATGCCAATAACATTGTAATATGATAATATGAGTTGTATAAATGATGATATAAAATGCACGTATCACAAAGTCCGCAAGATCCCTTTTCTACTGGAGTATAAGAGAGATGAATGACCACTCATCTCTATTCATGAACGTGATGCACCAATATTATGTCAACTAGAGTAGTCTCGTGTCCACCACAACTTATAGAGAGCGTGCATAAGTGAAACCATGAACCTGGTCCATTTTTAAACATAAGAAAACACTTTTCAACGCATTTTAAGAACTTTTCATTTTCAGCCATTTAAAAATCCCAAAATACAAAAACACTTTTCCTTATTGCGTTTACAAACCAAAACCCAAAAATATCATTTTACTTGTTTTTATTATCATTGCATACTTTAGTTTAATCATTGCATTGCATTTTCTTATTGCACATTTTTATTTCAGTTTTACTAACATACACCTTGTGCTTGACAACCACTTACTGGAGTTGGGCGCACAAAGCATTCTACATCTATTTTGTAGGTTGTTTCAAGAAGTACAACAAGATAAAATCATTCTACACACAGTTCCTCGAGAGTTCGATATTACCCTCGAGTCACCCCGTGGGGAAAGTTTTCCTTGCTACAACACTCTACTCCTGGAGTCCCAACAATAAAGAATTTCTCTGGCGCTGTTAACTGCACGCTCAGGATTCAGCAAGAGGTTTCTGGCGCCGTTGCCGGGAAACAAAAAAGCAACACTACAACATATATTCCCGTCACCTCCGCCATCACGATGACACACCTAGCTCGAGATAATCACCAAAAACAAGAACCGGCCATCGCGTCGACCACATGACGACGGAGAAGCCAGACCGCCACTGCATCGTCAAACTCTTACAGCGTCATCAGACCTCAGTGCTGTCTGGAATTAGTCAGTCTTCTTATGATTCGTGATATCATTAAGTGCATAGCTCCTTTGGCAATAGGATACCATTTCAAGATAAAATTATATGTGGATTTCATGGGAAAATTTAGTTTTTGCCACACTAGTGTTTGCCCATTTTGTATTTTCACTCTAAATTTTGTATTTTGGTTCCGCCCTGACTGTTTCGGTAATACATCAATTTGACCTATGTGGGGCAAAAGCAAAATGAAAATGGTGAAATTTGGTTCTGCTTTTGTCCCTTTTGTCTTGTTTTGATTTTGCTTTTGTTGTTGTTGTTTTTGTTGTCCATAAACAGAAAAAAATGGGCAAAAGCAATTTAGAGCGATACGAAAAAACTAGGCAAAATAAAACGTGTGGAAAAATATGTAATTTCATCATGAAGCACCACGCGGGATATATACACATGATTGGGCAGAAGTACTTTTCCGAAACTGGAGTAGAGGCGGGAGCAGACCAAGGGCGCGGTATTGGGCGTCGACCTCTCGCTGGACAGTGACGTCGAAAGAAAACTGGACGGCGGTCTTGATAGAGGGCTTTAGCGGGGAAGAGGTAGGTTGGGTAAAAGTAAAACACACAAAAATTACACCAAAACATGTTATTTTTAGCATCAAGTTGTCTTTTAACACATAAGATAAAAGAATCCATTTTCGTGCAAGAGAACCTTCACAACATATAATATGTAATGTACACGCCAACATTGTTAGATTTTTTTAACATTTCAAAATGCATTATTTATATAATAAAGATTGCAAACGCTGCTCTCGCTAGTACAAGATACATTTATTGTTAACAATAGTACTACCGAGATATAGTTAATATCATCAAACCACCACATTTGAGACCAAATTTATCAATTGATACCACTTTTCATTTTTGGGACAGAAATTTCTAAGTTATCGGCAAAAAAACACTTGTTAGCGAGACACAAAGACTGACAGGTTAGACCCATTTGGTCGGACCAATTATATGAGGTGGACTGGACCCACTTGTCAGACCAATAATTTTTTAAGTAGCAACGTGGATCCCGAAATATAAAAATAGAACACCATCTTCGTTGTAAAAAAAACACCACTTCGTCCGGTCAATCTTCCTCCGTCGCTCGATACCGTGGCCCGTGGCAGTGGCGCTCCTCCTCCATGGGGACAGGGACCCCGAGTCTCTCTCTCTCTTGTGACCTTGTCCATATCACTTCCCACAGCCCACCATCTCCCTCTCTCCCTGACGTTTCTCCACGCAAGCAGCGATACCGTCATGGACGCCGAATCACCGATCAAGCGCACCACCGTTCTGGACCTCCCCGAGAGCAAAAGATCGATCACTCCTAGTCACTGCCAAACCTCAAGCAAAAAATAGAGCTAAGCTTCCCCGAATCACCAACCTAGGACTTCGTCTTCCCCGTCAAGATTCACGATCGACGAGCCAATTGACGGCCACTGGAGTACTGCGTAGGGTGAGCCTCTGAGCATTTACCCCAATTCGCCGCACCCTCCCAAGCACAATGGCAGTCTAACGCCGAGCCTCGTCGTCCTTCAATTCATCATCAACTACCGCCGCCATCGTAGCTCCGGGCACCCTAGGCCATAGGCCCTAGGTCCTCATTCCGCCTCCTGTTTGTGAGCAAGGACCGTGTCGTTTTTCTAGATGCGTTGGCTCCTTACCCAAGAAAAATAAACATGTGACCGGCTCCTTCAATGTTGCCCAAATCTTTAGAGTATTCCAATTACGACGGAATTTTCGCGCCGAAAATATCTCGGGGAGACGGATGGATAAACATCCTCTCAAGCTTCCAATCGCGTAAATTGTGCACCTAATTCCTGGTTTCCTTACTGCCCAACACCTACCAATCTAATCTATACCTCTTATAAAGCAAAACCCCACTAAGTGCAATTATGATTTTCTATCTCAACATGCAAGCTATCCACATCATCCATTGCTATAGCCAACCAATTGTCCATATCATCCCACTAATGAGAACATATTTTGCATGCAACCTATCCACATCATCTACTTTTCATGCTTATAATTGTCCATGTCACCCATTTTTAATCATCAAATGCAAAAAATATCACGTTAATTAAATTTAACCTTTCGACAATTATGATATGTTCCATATTTATGTAAACAAATTGATATTCTATAAGTTTTATATCACTTTATTTTTGTAACATATTTTTTAATAGATTGCCGCCGCAACGCGCGGGGTATATTTCAAGTACTAATAAAAGAGCAAACTGGAATTGTCCTATAACCACCCCAAATAGTGTACACAAGATAATCAGCACGGTCCGATCTAAACTAGCAGATGATATCCGAGAGTCTATATTGCTCCAATCGTCTGTCGGGCAAATAAACAGCTGAGATCCAATGTTCTGCCACACGCAGAACCCCGCACGCGCACGTTTTGTGACGTTTTTTGTGCGAAAAAACGCTTCACTCCATCTATAAAACGGAACTAACAGGGTTGGTTTTCCTAATTCATTTAATTCCCCCACCCCACCCCCGAACTCTCCTCCCCAGCCCCAGTTCGTCTTCCACCTCCAGCCCCCACCCCAGTTCTTCTTCCTCCTTCGTGCTAGCTGCCCTTCAAGATCTGGAGCATGGTGCCCATGGAGAACCTTGCTAGCTGCCAGATCCGGCGTCTGGTGTCCGACGAGGCGTGTCCGGCGAGATCCGGCGGCCGGCCAGATCCGTTGCTTGCTTGTTTTTCCTACTTCCTATGTCCAACAAAAGATGTTTCACTTTTCATCACATTTGGATGTATCTGTACCCTAAGTCATGTCTAGATACATCCAATTTTTAATCAACTTGAGACATTCTTTTCTGGACGGAGGGAGTACTTCATTTGCTGAGAGGCAGGCTTCGATGACCATATATGCTGCTGGGTTATCAACCGGCAGCGTTGCTTGCTTATTTCTCCTACTTCATTTCCTCAATTCTCTTGCACTAGGGCCCCAAGAAAGTCAGCGTTCCCTGCTATGTTTTTTTTTAATTTTCTGTTCATTGTGCATACGGACGGTGTGGTCTAGATCCACATCCAAACTATTTTTTGTCCATGGATCTGAAAGCGTTTGTGCAGATCCGAGTTTATCCATAGATTTTCTTTTCTTTGTGTATACGGACGGTGTGATCTAATATTTGTCGTTAACGCATCCGAATTTTCCTCTGTCTATGGATCTGAATTTCCTTGTGCATGAAATTTTGTTAATCCATATATGCTGGTGGAAAGCATGTATGCTGATACGTAAAATCCCAAATTTGTTTATGTATGCTGATACATAAATCCGAGATTTGTATGCTGATATATAAATTCGAAATTTGTTTTCCCTCAAACATAAATCCGAAAATCCTTGTTACTATATGGATATCCGAAAATGACAACTTTTACTACACGAATCCGAAAAATGAAAATCTCAAGAATTCCTAAAATTGTTAATTGATACAAGAAATCTTAATGCATTAACAGAAAATTCTGAAGCTTGTTAATACGTAAAAGCTTTCCTAATATGTGACGCACCTAGCCCCACGGTGGAAGTCGCCGTATGAGGCGGCTCCTCTATTGTGTATGTCTTGCCTGTCTAGGTGGTGGGATTGAGTGTGTTGAGCGTGTCCTCTTGCGACGCCTTGCCCCTCCTTATATAGGTGGACGGGGCCGGTTTATCATGAAGGTTTATCACCCGAAGTGGCTGGCAAACCCGGTCCTATTTATGAAGAAAAACGGAGAGTGGCGCATGTGCGTGGATTACACCATCTTGAACAAGTTTTGTCCAAAAGACCCATTTGCACTGCCTCGTATAGATCAGATCATCGATGTCACAACCGGCAGCGAGTTGTTATGTTTTCTGGATGCATATTCCGGGTATCATCAGATCAATCTCAATATGCACGACCTGGAGAAGAATTCGTTCATCACCCACTTTGGTGCTTTCTGCTACAAAACCATGTCGTTTGGTCTCAAGAATGCAGGTGCCACTTATCAGAGATGCATCCAGAATTGTTTTCAGAATCAAATTGGTCGCAAGCGTGCACGCTTATTTTGATGACGTCGTGATCAAGTCGCAAAAAGCCGGGTGCTGCTAGTACTCCATCCATCGTCTGTGTCGCGGCCGGTTTTGGAAATCATCTCGATCATCGCGATGATCCGGCCGATGGCCGGCTTCAAGCAACAATGGACGACCCGGCTGTAAGCTGCCGGCTTCAAGCGACCAAGCGCTCCTGCCACCGACTCTCATCGCGTCAGCACGCAGGAGAATAATAACAAGATAAGTCATATCTATATTTAGATTTCATATTTCTTGTTTTAAATTAAATTAATTCAGCACCTTTGAATTAATCTCGGGGGCTACTTTTTCTTCGAAAATAATTAAGGTTGTCAAAGAGCACTCGTTGCCACGATGCGCGATCCAAACATGGGTATCCTGCCGCCGACAAAAGAAATTGACGTTCGTTCTTGCTAAGTCAGACGTGAAACGCATGTCCAAGTAGTGCATATGATTTTGTCGATCGACTCTGCTGCAAAAAAAAGCCTTTGTCGAAACTGAACATACATATTTGCATGAAAAAAGTCCACGCGAAAGCCTACTTAGTCAAGACGAACGATTAATCATTTAAACATAAGTTAAATAATTGTGATATCTATTTTATTAATACATCACGAAACTGTGTAATGCATACACATGTATTGTTTCAGATACATGAGGAGTTACAAAAGTCCCAGGTCGCTGCAGGCATTCAACCCGGCACTTGGGGGCTATACATCAAGCCGGGTACATCGCGGCAAAATAGACGCCGACGAATCGGCACCGTTTACACAGAGACACGGCAACATCAAAGCCAGCGACTCGGGAACGTTGCCAGCGACGCGGTGACATCGACGCCAACAAACCCGGCAACATCTACATCTACCTCAACCAAACCCGGCAAAAGCCAGCCCGGGTAACCCGGCATCATCATCATCTACGCTGGGTGACCCCGGCAACATCGAAGCAAGCAGACCCGGCGACGTCTTAGCCCGCAACCCGGCAATTGACACGCCGGGTGAGCCGGCATCATCGACATCTACGATTCAGCAAGATCTACATCTACAAGCCGGCGAGGATCGTCTATAACTCAACATCCACTACATCAATGACCCGAGAAGGACTCCGTGTCCCAAGTTGACAACATCTTCAACAACTCAGGACCTTCCGCCTGACTCTTCAAGTCACCCAAAAGCTCGGGGGCTACTGTCGTGGATATGTGACACGGGTACCTGCATGGACGGTGATTGTGGCCCATCAAGAGGTGGCCCAGTAAGCCGGAAGAACTACCATAGTAGGACTAGTACACCTAGCCAACTTGTAATAGAAGAGGAGACTAGTTTGTATCCAACTAGGACTCTACATGTAAGCCGGCCCCGTCCACCTATATAAGGAGGGGCAAGGCGTCCCAAGAGGACACGCTCAACACACTCAATCCCACACCCTAGACAGGCAAGACATACACAAGAGAGGAGCCGCCTCATTGATACGTCTCCAACGTATCTATAATTTCTTATGTTCCATGCTTATATTATACCAATTGCTACATGTTTTATATACACTTAATATGGTTTTTATGCATTTTCTGGGACTAACCTATTAACAAGATGCCGTAGTGCCAGTTCCCTGTTTTCTGCTGTTTTTGGTTTCAGAAAAGTTGTTAAGGAAATATTCTCGGAATTGGACGAAACAAAAGCCAAAGTCCCTATTTTCCCGGAAGCATCTAGAACACCGAAGAGGAGACGGAGAGGGGCCACGAGGCAGCCACACCCTGTGGTGGCGCGGCAGGCTTCTTGGCCGCGCCGCCACGTAGTGTGGGCCCCTCGGGGCTCCACCGACGTTGCCCTTTCGCCTATTTATACCCCCCGACGAGAAAAACCCTAACACCAGATCAGAAATCCACGAAAAGGTCCGTAGCGCCGCCGCCATCGAAGACAAGTTTCGGGGGTCAGAAGTTCCTGTTCCGGCACCCTGCCGGGATGGGGATTGACCCCCGGAGCCATCTCCATTGACTCCACCGCCTCCACTTCGACTCCATGATGGTTTGTGAGTAGTTCCCCCATGGACTACGGGTTATTGGCTGTAGCTAGTTGGTACTCTCTCTCCCATGTACTTCAATACAATGATCTCATGAGCTGCCTTAAATGATTGAGATCCATATGATGTAATCGGTGTTGTGTTTGTTGGGATCCGATGAATTGTTACATTATGATCAGTCTATCTATAAATTTGTGAAGTTATTGTTGCTGCAATCTTGTTATGTTTAATGCTTGTCACTAGTGCACGAGTGGCATGATATTAGATTTAATCTCTATAATTATTGCTTAGATTGTATCTACAAGTTGTTTGCACGTGTCTCTGTCCGGAACCCGAGACCCCAGAGTGACAACAACTGTGATAACTGGAGGGGATGGTTTAGATATGAGGATCACATGTTTTCACCAAGTGTTAATGCTTTGCTCCAGTGCTCTATTAAAAGGAGTATCTTAATTAACAGTAGTTTCCCTTAAGGCCCCGCTGCAAACGGGCTGGTAGGACAAAAGATGTTATGCAATTTTCTCATTGCGAGCACGTATGACTATATATGGAAAACATGCCTACATGATATTCTATCTTAGCATGCATTCCATGCCCTTACAATTGTCAATTGCCCAACTGTAATTTGTTCACCCAACACTTGTTCTTTGAGAGTTACCACTAGTGTAGATAGCTGGGAACCCCGGTCCTTCTGTCATCATCATTGCACTAAAGTCAACTACGCAATGGAATATTTTCTGGTACCATTGCCGCTGTGTTACTGCTATTGCTGTTGTGTTACTATTACTATTGCTCTCATATTACTGTTGATTTCACATCACCCCTGTTACTAGTGCTTTTTCAGGTGCAGCTGAATTGAAAACTCCGCTGTTAAAACTTATAAGTGTTCTTTGTCTCCCCTTGTGTCGAATCAATAAATTTGGGTTTTACTTCCCTCGAAGACTGTTGCGATCCCCTATACTTGTGGGTTATCACTTATACGGCGACTTCCACCACAAGCATATGGAATAGACCTAGCCACAAACAGCATGTAGGGGCATTACCGGATGATGTTTCCCGGGCCCTGAAGCTGTCTAAATTTTGTCTTTCGTGTTCTAACTCACATCGATGATGCCCGCGCGTACATAGCCCCATATAAATCGTCTCCAGATGATATTATTGATCTATCACCTCAACAGTTTCCCTGTTAGAAATTCTGAGGACTGGACCATAAGAAAAATCCGAAGTGGAGGGAGTCTTTCGTAAAACTTTAGCACGAATCTTCAAAAAACTGGTTGACCGAGATAGTGGGGACATTGTGATAGTTGTGACGATGCATTTTCGTCGATTCTGCCCCGATTTTGCCCTGATTCGGCAACCACCGATTCACTCTCTGAAAATCGTGGAAGATTTCACGCTCCTCCAGTGTGGTGCCACCGATTCCACGTTGCCGCTGATATCGTGGCTCGCCGACGTGTGGGCACCATTTCTCTGCGACCACCTCTCCATGGCGAAGCTGCCACCATCCCGTCGACGCCCGCTTCCTTCTTGTCGGGCGACACTCGCTCCCCACGACCGAGCGCTAGGGCGCGATGGCGATCTCTCGGCAACTCTCTAAAAGCCTGCGTTCCTACCGCGCGAGCGACGCCTGGATTGTGTCACAAGCGTATGAGTTTTCTTCCATCTGCACGGAGATCTTCCAACATGCTCGATTTTGGCGCTAGCTCTCCTCGACAGTGTCGGCCCTCTCCTGTACTCCTCAGGCGATCGTCACTGCGCTCCGTTCGTCTTGATCGGTAAGCATCTAAGTTTTCTTCCATCCGAAACATAGTTGTCGTTGCAAAATTTATTTGTATTTTCGTGACCTCACTTTGCTGGGTAGACGATATTTCTTCCACTTCAGGTCCAAAAGATGAATGCATTCTCATGGAATTGTTTACTTATTGGATGGCATGTTCAGTGTCTGCAATATCTCATGTGGTGATGAATATAATCAGAGTCCAAGGCTGTGGTTAATCACAAACATATGTATGGTGTCTGAGCGTGACTGTGCTTGCGCCCACCAATACTAATTCATTTACGAGGATGTTTTCGTCTATAATGCACCACACGTTGCAGCGGGGATTTTCTAAAAGAAAATTGTATTATAAAATAAAGGACATTTGAAGCATGAAATGAAATTATGGAGGATTTTATTTGCCATAATAGTCGCAAATCTAAATTTAGTCACTGTGAGATGTTCATATATTTAAGCGCTAAAAAGTGACTGTGTGGAAATTGTATCACCAAAAGGAGTTAATAATGTGAATAGATTGCATATAGATTTCTATTAATAAATGTGAGATGACATGGATAAATGAATGGCTCAAAGTAGTGGATGATGTGTACACATTACATGTTGAGATAGATTAATTTAAGGGACAATTGCTTATGTGTCCCGGTTCTCTCTAATTTATCCGTCTGTGCCATACCCGCGTAGTTTCTCTCTTCTGTGCCCCGTTTGGCTCGGAAATCGGCCAAACGCTCCGTTGCCCTCTAGTCAACCGTCACTTGGCCTGACTGGTGGGGTCGGCCTGGCGCGGCTCGGTTGGGATTTCCTGGGGTCGACTTGTGTGCGGCTCGGTTGGGATTTCCTGGGGTCGGCGTGGGGTCGGAGCGTGGGGTCGGCGTGGGGCCGGGGCACTTGTTTAATCCTTCGCTACCGCCGATGGGGCCCAGGTGATCTTTCTCCCTGCCTCACTGCTGCCGCCGAGAGAACCCCCGAGGAACCCCCAAGAACAGAGCAATAGAAGTTGGATTGAGGGCGGAGAGCAGGGTGATTGAAGGCGCAAAGGACCTCCATCGCCATCGCCATTGTCGTCGCCCGCCCGTCTCCCGTGGACCGTCGAGAAGAAGGGACAAGCAAGGAGCTCCATCGTCATCGCCATTGTACGGCCGCCTTCGCTGTTTGGGGTTTTTTGGTCGCCGGCGGTTCCAGCTGCAGTCCATCAACCCCATTTCGATGGTCAGTGCTATCTTCTCTACATGTTTCATTTTCTTGTTTGGTGCATTATATGTGAGTAGATTTGATTTTCTTTTTGGCTTGCGGAATGGGGAAAACCCCAGGTTCCGCCTGTTTATCTGATTTTAAATTTCATTTGTTAAAATAGGATTCCTATAGCGATAGCGATGGCGTCGATTACTGTGCTATGTGCCTTTACGAAGCAACTTTCTGTCGCACACTAACTCGTCGTTCCAATACTTTCAAAGTCCCGATGAAACACGGTTACAAAAGGGCCGTTGTAAGTATTGCGTTTCAAATTTGAGGGAATGTCATTTGTTTTTCCTTCAATGAGTATCTTCATAGTTTCTCCGGTTTTGTATTACATGTAGATTCTGCCATGCCCTTTAAGATATCTTCTAGAGAGCCAGCCAATTGGCCCTCATAAGAACTGGATGGAGGCTAGGTGTCCGAACAGAGACCAGTACTTCTTCTACCTGGATAGGTGGGTATTTGAAAATGAAACAGATCAGAGCTATGTCGGTAAGCGGCTAAGTGGTAGCCTGAACATCCATCAGTACACGGAGATCTGTGGAACGCAGTGGAGAGCACTATGTGAATGCTATGGCATCGAGGAGGGCGATGTTGTCAAATTCACTTGGAATGCAGATCAGCATTTGTTCAATGTTGAAGTGACTAACGAGCACAATGCTGCAAAAACTTTTGTGCAACACACGGGTATGCTCGTTTGTGTTCTTTTTCTTACACATTGAGTAGTTTACAAGTTTTCTGAATGTCTTCCTCTCTTTGATCAGAGTTAAAGCAGATTGACGGATGTTGCAAGCCAGCCCTCATGTCGACCATATTTGAGGAACCGAGAGATGTCACCTTTTCAGAAATGAATGCGATATCTCTCGCTTTATTCAAAGATACCACGAAGGAGTTGGAAGAGATCCCTCAGTTCTACGTGCGCAGGATTGAGAATGATTCTCTAGATGTCGTTTCTCTGGTATTCTGATATGATGCTCATGTTCTGTCATTTGAATGATCCCTCAGTTCTGTCATTTGAACTATTCTGATATGATGCTCATGTTATTTTGATAGCATCTCAAGATTCAGGTACTAGATGGCTATAATGTTATTCCATCGCGTGATCTCATATTACGTCAAGTTCAAGGAAATTCTCATCTTTTGGCGAGAGACGATGTCGAGATCTTTGGATCATATCGAGTGGTCAACGACATGGTTTACATCGAGTTCACGGAGAACTGGGATCTATTCTGGGAGCAACTGCCGATTCACTTTGATGATCTCTACGTTATCAAGGTGATCTTCAAGGAGGAGTACATCGAGCTGACATTTGAGAAGGTTAGCGAAGACGTCGAGCAGTCGGACGAAGAGATCAGCAACCCCGACGAAGACATCGAGCAGTCGGACGAAGAGATCAGCGACCCTGACGAAGACATCGAGCAATCGGACGAAGAGATCAGCGACCCCGACGAAGAGATCGAGCAGTGGGCTGACGAGATGATGTCCGGCTTTGAAGACGTCAAAGAAGAGACTGATTAATATTACTATTAGTTGTATTTTTGGTCGGATGTAGTTTGGTCGAACACCTTATGGGCGTGCTCTGGGCATGAACTGGCGCGCTCTGGGCGTTCTCTGGGCACGAACTGGCGCACTCTGGGCGCGTTCTGTGCGCGCTCTGTGCGTCACCGTAATTATATTATGATGGATAAGCTTGACTCCGGTCATTTATTTCAACCTTTTATGTTGCAAGTCCAAAACGTTAGACCTCATCGTTTGAGTTTTGTGATATCACATGAGATCCATACCCTTCTCGTTTTGAATGTATGTAGACCTTGTTTATCAACTTGAGTCGTTAGTATATGACATATGAAGACTATGTGCGTCGGTTTTTCATTTTTTCGATAATTTTTGAATTTATTATGCTTATTTCAAATTCGATCAAACCTAAGTTTGACCAACATTTAAACAAGTTTTTGATATGACAATTAAAAACTAAGCATGGATCCTTCTTAGTCACTCCAAAATGAAGCTTTTGTGAGGTTTTTGAAAATTTCATGTTGCAATTCCAAAACCACTTCTCTTCAATCTTAGACCTCATCGTTTGAGTTTTGTGATATCACATGAGATCCATACCCTTCTCATTTTGAATGTATGTAGACGTTGTTTATCAACTTGATTCGTTAGTATATGACATATGAAGACTATGTGCGTCGGTTTTTCATTTTTTCGATAATTTTTGAATTTAATATGCTTATTTCAAATTCGGTCAAACCTAAGTTTGACCAACATTTAAACAAGTTTTTGACATGAAAATTGAAAACTAAGCATGGATCCTTCTTAGTCACTCCAAAATGAAGCTTTTGTGAGGTTTTTGAAAATTTCATGTTGCAATTCCAAAACCACTTCTTTTCAACCTAAAACCTCATCGTTTGAGTTTTGTGATATCACATGAGATCCATACCCTTCTCATTTTGAATGTATGTAGACCTTGTTTATCAACTTGAGTCGTTAGTATATGACATATGAAGACTATGTGCGTTGGTTTTTCATTTTTTCGATAATTTTTTAATTTATTATGCTTATTTCAAATTCGGTCAAACCTAAGTTTGACCAACATTTAAACAAGTTTTTGACATGAAAATTGAAAACTAAGCATCGATCCTTCTTAGTCACTCCAAAATGAAGCTTTTGTGAGGTTTTTGAAAATTTCATGTTGCAATTCCAAAACCACTTCTCTTCAACCTTAGACCTCATCGTTTGAGTTTTGTGATATCACATGAGATCCATACCCTTCTCATTTTGAATGTATGTAGACCTTGTTTATCAACTTGAGTCGTTAGTATATGACATATGCAGACTATGTGCGTCGGTTTTTTATTTTTTCGATAATTTTTGAATATATTTGTCTTATTTCAAATTCGGTCAAACCTAAGTTTGACTAACATTTAAACAAGTTTTTGACATGAAAATTGAAAACTAAGCATCGATCCTTCTTAGTCACTCCAAAATGAAACTTGGACACTATCAAACTTTTCAAAACCCCGTTGAGTGCCTACAAACCCCATTTGAACAATGACCGTCGATTTAACCCTTGCGCTGAACTGCAGCCGTTTGATCGTCCTGTAGAAGGAATCTAGCAGACTCGGGGCGATCCGCGAGAGGCTCATTCTGCGATCTGATTGGCTGTAACCCGTGTGAGAAGCTCATTCTGCACATCCCGTTCGATGTGTTTCAAATGAGCTCCAAAGGTAGGGTAAACGGCCCCATTTCTATACAAAAAGGGTTGGTGGACTCGCACCGCCGCATGTGACAGTTACACGCTCACCGCGGACCCACCAATTGCCTCTTCTTCACACACAGAGCATCCAACCTCTTTGGACGATCTTCTTCTTCCTCCTCCTTCCTCTTCCTTCCTCTTCTTCCTCTCCGGTGACGAAGGGCAGCAGCAATGGCGAGCTCCTCCAGTTCAACCCTTCGCCCCGTTTGGCCAAGGCAGCCTGAGATGCCGTTGCCGTCATGTCCTAAATGCTCACGCACGGATGCACTGGAACGTTTGACTAGTAAGAAGGAGAATGCCAACAAGGGGCACGAGTATTTGAAATGCCGGAGCCTGCCACATAACGTAAAGATCTTTCTCTCGCATCCTTTTGCTTTGATTTCTTCAGTGTTTTCAATTTCTTGCTCAGATCTGGGATTTAGGGTTCAGGTTGACTTTTTCAGGAATTGGAACCATGCGGCCATTTTCAGTGGTTGGATGTATACGTTATGCAGCTTTGACGGGATGGAAGGTTGCCGCGCGGCCTTCCTCTGCCGTCTGATATGGAGATTGCGCCCTCTGCTCCGCCGATGGGCATCGTTGCTCCGCCGATGGGGTCTGACATGGTTGCTCCTCCGATGGGGCTTGAGGAAGTGAGAGGCGAACTGAAGAAGTTGAACAAGAACTTAAGGCAGATGAATGATCTGAAGAAGCAGGCTAATCTGATAGCTGCAGGATTTTATCTCTGTATAGTTGCTCTAGGATTTGTTTATCTGCTGATTGTCGGTCGTAGTTAATTAATGCAATGTAAGCATAATTAATGCAATGTATCTGCTGATCGTATCATTTGGACCAACCGCTTATTACTAATCATCTCTACCGAAACTATCTACAGTTTTAGGGGCAGATCTATACACCAACACGTATTTTACACTAGAAATTGCTTATATTTTTTGGACAAATGACTAATCATCCATACCGAAACTATCTACTATTTTATGGGCAGATCTATAAACCAACACGTATTTTACAACAGAAATTGCTTATATTTTTTGGGACAAATGACTAATCATCCGTACCAAAACTATCTACTATTTTAAGGGCAGATCTATAAACCAACACATATTTTACACCAGAAATTGCTTATATTTTTTGGGACAAATGACTAATCATCCGTACCAAAACTATCTACAACTTTAGGGACGGATCTATACAGCAACACGTATTTTACACCAGAAATTGCTTATATTTGTTGGGACAAATGACTAATCATCCGTAAAAGCATTGAAAGAAGAAAACCAACACGTATTTTACACCAGAAATTGCTTATATTTTTTGGGACAAATGACTAATCATCCGTACCAAAACTATCTACAATTTTAGGGGCGGATCTATACAGCAACACGTATTTTACACCAGAAATTGCTTATATTTTTTTGGGACAAATGACTAATCATCCGTAAAAGCATTGAAATAAGAGGGTCCGGGCCCGGTTAAACCCTGCTCATTTCAATGCTTTACAATAGCCTTGGAATGTTGTGGTATATAAAGAGGTCGCGCACACAGCCAACTAGCGAGGTGGGACTAAAAAACAAGTCAACAACACAGCGGGAGACGTGATAAGTTTGAGCCGCGCCGCACACAAGCCGACCCCAGGAAATCCCAAACGAGCCACGCCAAGCTGACCCCACCAGTCAAACCACGTGACGGTTGACTAGAGGGCAACGGAGCGTTTGGCCGATTTCTGAGCCAAACGGGGCACAGACGAGAGTAATTACTTGGGTATGGCACAGACGGATAAACTAGAGCCAACCAGGGCACAGAAGCAATTGTCCCTTAATTTAATGTGTGTTAGTGGGGTTTTGTCTTATAAAAAATATAGGTTTCTCATGTACTACATGAATTTCAGCTCTATACAATACCATTCCGTGCATTTGAGATCAGGTAAAGAAAGAGTTTAGTCAACTAAACTAAAACTAAAAGTGACATTTATAATTTGAAGACGTGTGTTGCACATGCATGGCTACTAGTATATGCTAGATTTGGGGCGTGGCCTGCCGCGCGCCACCTGATTTCTGAAGAGTAAATCGGCCAAGGGTGAAACACCATGTTAGCAAATTGTTAGTTGAACACGACACAATAATGTGGATTAGGAAGAGGGGGGAGGGGGAGTAGTGGTGGACATTTGTACTTCATCATGAAAACAATGAAATGGATAATTATAAAGAAAATGGTAAAATAGATTTGAAGCTCCAACACTTAGGTAGGTGTTGTAAATACCGCAGACGTGGAAGCTAATAGGTTGAAAACAATATGCTGATAGATATAGATGATCACATTAACAAACAGTTAGAACAAATTATCATAGAAATGGAGGCTACCTAAGTTAAGTTCATGCCTTAGCATAATGTCTAACTTAGATAATTAAAACATGCACCAATATCAGATGGATTTCATCAGCTTGGTTACAAACATGCATATTCTGCTTCAAGCAGAATGAACATCGGAAAGGAAACCGATCTTTGCCATCAAGGAAGCATCGTTGAAGGGTTATATTCATAAGCAGAGCAAAATACATCTTGTAAGACATCACCTACTATTAGAGACATTAAACAAAAGACACAATAAGGTAATAATCTGTTAACTCTGAAGAACTGAGCATTGACATATTTTAATACAAACAAATAGAAGGTAGATAAGTTAGATTCACGTCTTAGCATAGATTTAGATTCTTACATGATAGCGAAACCATGTAGCAAATATTGTCTTGCTCTATTACATAACATAGATGACAGAAGGATCAAAGACTCTTGCAAGCCAACAACGTTTCATTTTAAGGGTCAAACGATCGGATGGGTTCATCAGCCAACTGAATAGCTGCATCAGACTGAATAGCTGCATCAGAAGGCAGTATCTCATTTTCTTTCATCACCGAAGGTGGTCGTTTCATCCATAGAAATTCCTCGGGTTTCTACAGCTTGCTGCAACACAAGGCATCTGCAAACAGAGATCGGAGTCGCTAATAGCTTTGGTACATACAAAGAAGACTATATTAGCATATAGCAAGCAAAATAAAACTTTGAACGGCAGAATAACTCGCAGTTGATGGACCAAGAAGTAATCTGAGAAGCTATGCATGCGAAGGAAAAGTAATCTGAGAAGCTATATTGTTGTTTATCAACCAATTCCTTTCTTTTGGAGAATTATCAACCAAGTCCTTGTGGTAGGAGGAAACACAAGTGGAGGCAGTAGAACTGAACCTTGATATATATTGGCGACGTGACCAAAGACACGGTAACATGCAAGCTACAATTATTTCCAAGGATGACTGAAAGACCGAGTAACATGCAAGCTACAATTAAGTTAGAAGTAGATGGGCAGTGGCAAGCGACTAATGTAAAAACACACTATGTCACTGAATTAACCAAGGGGCGTTTAGCCGCGCGTCACCTGGTTTCTGAAGAGTTAAACTTGTGATGGTTGAGCACCCAGAACACACATCCTATGAACCGTCTATAACATGAACAACAGATATCGTTGTTATGATATCCTAAGATAGAGTATCAGTGGTGGCATATAGCTTAATAACCAGTATGATTATTTGAGTACATAACTTCCATTAAACCATCATTGACACGACAAATAGGGTAACCACTGCTTTTTAGTTTTCTCCATGGCAATGAGAGTAACTTGGTATTTATAGGACTAAACTGGTTGTCCATTATATCAACTGTAGGATGAAAAGAGGTGCTTGTGGAGGAAACAAAGAGCTACTTTGAAAAGAGCTTTATGGTTCAGTTTAGTAAAGATCTACTTTAAAAAGGGCGCTATGGTTCAGTTTGCATATTTCTGCAATGAGGCTACCATATGATTAGACACCAGACACCCATCAGAGTGTAGCCTGGTTATCCTTTGTGCTGATGTAGACGAAATTAATGATCACAGTGAGATTAAAGCTAAGGCGAACCAAAAATGCAACTCAAATGGTAAAGAAAAGCATGGAGTTCAGTCCTCATGTTGTTTCTTAAGGTTGTAAGTGTGTTGTTTTAGATACAATTAGGTACACGTGAGCTGGGGCAGAGGCACACCGGAGAAACCCAGGCCATGGCCCCGGGCAATTAAATTATATTTAACTATATATTACCTGGAGTAGTAGAAATAACTGATTTTGCCGAGGATTTAAACTAATTCGAACTCGTCAAACAAAGTTGTCCTGGGGTTTGGTTGGATCCAAACTCTGCCCCTGAATGTGCAGTCCAGTAAAAATGAAGCAAGCTACTAAACAAATAGCCAACTATCGGGTATTAAATCTTGTTTTTATTGAACATATTAGCAAACAAATAGCCAGATAGGCACTTCATATGAACGAAAATATGTCTGAAGGATGAACTACAAATAAGACATGGATCTGGCTACACATCCATGGGAAATACACAATACATGAGTGCCGCCAAGCATGTTTTTTGAGTCGCCGACTAATCGCTGAATAGTCACCGACTAATCGCCAAGTTGTTTCTCAAAAACGACGGTGACTCGTGACTATAAAGTGACTTGCCTCGACTATACAGCGATTTTCGTAGACTATAAAGCGAGTCACAGGGCTGGCGACTCACCTTTGAGTCGCGACTCAAAAATCATGCCACCAAGAACTTGACCACAACTAAAACGACAACTGCCGCTACATGGATTTTATGCACAACAAATTGCCTTCAGAGATACATAGCTAATATATACTTTTTTGAATGTCAATATTAATCAGTAGTCAACGATAACTTGGAATGGAACTTGCAGTATAGTAGGGTAAAATGAAATATTGAAGTGAAAAAAGTGGGAAATAGCATAACTGCCATGAGAGAACCTGACACTTGCCTCATCGATATACAACGAAACTTTGTGATATTTCCCTTTGAAAAATAAATAAATGCCTCATCTTGTTCGGTTACATTTATATTCACCACAAATTTCTCATTTGATCTACCACCTGTAATCGTAGAAAATTATCAAATTTAAAATCAAATTGAAAACTAATAGGGTGTACATGAATGCAGAAAGCATACAATCTACACCATTTCCAGTGGACAAACAACTAATTATTCCGAGAATATTAAATAGCAAGTTTGAAGAATGCACTGGTAACTTATTCTAAGCAATTATTGATCATAACAATCTAAATCACACGAAACAAAATCTGAAGAAAATTAAAAGAAACATTACCCGAACATTGTACAAAACACATAAATGAAAATTAAATGGAGAAAAGGCTAGCGAAAGCATACCATTGGTGCCATACTGCCATGGAACAACAGAGCAAAGGGTCTGCACCTCATAGATTGAAAACATACGCATAGACAAAGAAGAGAAGGGATTAAATTATAAGAGGGGAGAGGAGGAGGCAAATCAGGAGAAAGATATGGGTCTGGGTACCTAAGTGAGGTGCAAATGCAGCAAAGTCTGGTCAAGAAGGAGATATAATAGTGGAACTGTTTCCAGAAACACAACTGAAAGTAGCTGTACGAAAGAAACACATGAAAGAATAAGAATCAAATAGGTATGATGTAGATAAATATACATGAATGATAACGTCGCCTTTTTTTAGAATTTGTTATTGATTGGCCACCTTAAACAGGGCATGAATTATTACTAACCTAATAGAATGAAGAAGGTAGCAAAATCATAGAGATAAGGCCTTCTCAAGAGTTGCTAGCAGATGATAGCTCAGATGTTCTACCTGAACCTGCAACAAACTGAACATGCGCATTGATAATTAACCCTTCACCTAAATATCATGCAATAATTTTGGAATAAAGTGCATTGAGTTTATGGTAATAAGATAGAAGAAACCAAGCAGATAAACTGGAGCTGAAGTGTGACAGCAGTAGTAATAGCAGAACACAAGGGGCAGATAGAATATGCCGAAAGAGAAGAAAGACAGTCAGAAAAGAATACAACAGCAGAAATCTCAATATTAAGCTATAAATGATTCTGACTCTATGTGATGCAACACTGCATTAGCTAGTTTTACACTACAATTTCCCCAACCAGTCACAATGTGACATATACAAAATAAAACCTGATATTGACCAGGTTCCTACTCCTACGGGGAAGCAAGAAAGAAGATACTTCAGTCCATGGAAGTGAAAGGTCAGAAAGTAAACTAAAGAAATTGACCATACTGGAATGCTCTATAGAATGCATGAGAAAAATCAGTACTGTAACTATTAACCATTCTATTAAAACAAATAACAAAATGATATATCTTTAAACAATACATGAATAGACCAAGGGAACAACGAATCGGCATTATAATAATAGATTTTCATTTGTTCAATTAGAAAACAGATGCTCATTTCTTGGTGGCATGACAGATGTGTTTCATTTAATTCAGAATGCCTAGAAAAATAGGTGCACAATACAACATAACTTATAAATAAAGAGAGGTTAGTATAATGTGCATGATGTGCATGATCTCATCCTCTGCATCTGCTCTCAACAATTTACTCTTTAAGATCCAGGTGGCTTGCAGCAAGACTGTTTAAACAAATTGACTGAATGAAAAACACACAAGAACTACAATTTCAATCCCCTTTTGACTATCATATAGTTATGATGAATTAATTAGCTAAGCAGTGGCAGGAGTATTAGTGGGCTGAAGAGATTGTTCATGGCATATTGCAATGCAAATGGTGGCAAAAATCATGAAACTTGTAATGGGGAGATAACTGATGCAGAAACCAAAAATAAGTACAAAGTCAAGTGGGGCTTAGGACCTTCATCTGGGCAGGCTGCCAAGAATATTGTCCTTGGTCTCTAGCACTGGTTGCGCCCTTCCCAGTTGTTGTCGGCCAGGACACTGAGCGTTAGTGCTGCCTCGACGACTCCATTCCATGTCTCATGGCTGTTGGTAACCCTGCAGAACAACATAACACAGTATGAACGGTGGTGTTAGTAGATGTGCCGAAACACACTTGGAGAAAGGAAAAACCAGAGACATGTATTGCACCAGCAACATATTTATTCAAATCCAACATCATGGTTCTCAACAAAAAAAAAATAGCAAAAATTTCAATGTCCTTTAGATATGAAAACTCAGGACTATGCAAGGGAAAGTGGGAAACACATAAGAAAAAATAACCAAGCATGAGACATTTAAGCTTTACATCATTACCTTAATTAACCAAAAATAACTCAGAACTTTCATTACCTTAGTAAGAAACAAGGTGTAAATGAAAATTTATTTTCAGTAGTACGAACGATGTGAAATCAACGAATTGATTCTTAAGAAGTAAACACGATATATACATTGTGTTCGCTCAAAAGCCAACACAAAGACTACATTGCAAGAACAAAAAGAACTTCAAGGCTGGGACAAGGGGACTTTGAAATTAACCTTTAGGACAGATAAAATCATCATGTGGAGTATATAATTACTAATTCTGTAATCAAGTGTCTTTGTGTATCCTATCTTGTTTCCTGTTACAAATAAGAGATCACTGTATGAAAAGTATCATGGAGAAAGAAGAATATACTGAAAATATAATGTAAGATATATTAGGATTGCACACATACAACTCAATAATAAAGAAAAATATGTATCTCGATTCATTTAATAGCTCACGGGAATGAAAGAATTAACAACTATGTATATTGCTCCCCAACGTTGGGAACTAAGTATATCCCCTTCAGGATTGTTTTATAATCTACAGAGCTAATAAAGCATATATCTATATATATATGATGTTTATCTTTCCTAAATCATGAGGAGGGGAAGAAGAGCACCTGCTGGATGTCAGAAATGAAGCAGCGCCACCACCCAATAAGCACTACATTATTCCTCCAGATAGCAGCCGAACATCTAACATAGTAGGATGAATAAGATAGCTAGGAAATAGGAAAAAGGAACTGAAACAGAAGGGCATCCCTCCATTGTCATCCCCGTACCTGAACCAGCGTGTCCCCAACCTCTCTTCCAAGCACAGATCGGCAGAACCTGCTACAGGAAGGGGAAGAGCATAAACATCTCACTCATGAGAGATAAATCAAGCAAGAAACAAAGGGAGGCGATGTGCGCGTACTAATCTGAACAACTGGGCCCTTCGGCTCATTGATTTCATTGGCTCGTGGAGGAGAACCGTCCGCCACCGTCGCCACCCTCCTTTTGCCGCCGCCGCCCCGCTTGACAAAGAGGACCCAGGGCTGGAGATGGTGGAGCTCGGTACGCTGAGGGAGATGATGACGGAGACGTCGTGAAAGGCTCCTCCTGAGGCCCGGTCGCCAAGGGGCGAGGACGACTGCCTCCTCCTGCGTCCCTCTGCCTCCTGCGTGCACGGGAGCTCGACCTGAGTACGGACTGGTGCGACATCGGCTGCAAATAGCCAGGCGATGGAGGAAAAATGAACATGCTATGCTACTAAACAAATATCTATAACAGGGAATCAGATCTAGGTTTCTACAGAAAATCCATCCATTCTTATTGAACAAAAAGAATGTGTTGTCATTATCCTTGAAATGCAGTAGTGAACTCCCAAGCAAGGATCTAAAGGCAACCTGGAAAACAAAGATAAAAACAGCTGATGTGATCAGGTGGAGCGGAAAAGCCAGTGCTTCATTAGCAAGCGATCTTAGAGTAAATTTAATGCAATCATACGGAAGAAAAATAGAATCAATCCTCTAAAGTATTTAATAGCCAAATGAAACTATTGATCTGTAAAATTGGAAAACTGGAAATAAAATATGCAAACCGAAATATAAAAATAAATGCAAGTAACAATTTTTTTTGTTATTTTTGTATTAAGCAAACAAGACAGCAATAAAAATAAACTAAGCAAGACAATAACAAAATAAAAAGATTGGGTGTGAGAGACTCCCCTTGCAGAAGAGCTTAGTTTCCCCGGCAACGGCGACAGAAAAGAGCTTGATGCACCGGTGTGTTGTTGTTGGGAAACCCCAAGAGGAATGTATGAAGTAGTGTAGCAGCAAATTTCCCCTCAGTTGTGAAACCAAGGTTTATCGAACCAGTAGGAAACTAGAGTTCTTCTGAAGGTTGTTGGCGACGGAATATGGCACGGCGCAACACCAGGGATTCCAACACTGACGTGGAACCTGCACACAACACAACCAAGATACTTTGCCCCAACTTAACAGTGAGGTTGTCAATCTCACTGGCTTGCTGTAACAAAGGATTAAACGTATGTGTGGAAAATGATGTTTGTTTGCAGAGAATGAAAGTAACCGGATTGCAGTAGATTGTTTTATCAGTTTAAGGAAAAAGGACCGGGGTCCACAGTTCACTAGTGGTGTCTCTCCATAAATAATAATAATAGCATACATGCGGGTAAACAAATTACAGCTGGGCAATTGACAGAATAAAGAACTGCATAACAATGCATATACAAGTCATGATGTCTAGTGTGAGATTCATTTGGGCATTACAACATGATACATAGACCGTTATCCAACTGCATCTATGACTAATAATCCACCTTCAGGATAGCATCCGCAACACCATTCAGTATTAAGTTGCAAGCAACAGATTATTGCATTAAGTAAAGTGTGTAATGTAAGTAGCACAAATATCGTTAGATAAAAGAACTACTGTTTTATCCCTAGTAGCAACAGTACATCTACAATCTTAGAGGTTACTGTCACTCCCCCAGATTAAATAGAGACATGAACCCACTATCGAGCATAAATACCCCCTCTTGGAGTGACAAGCATCTACTTGGCCAGAGCATCTACTAGTAACGGAGAGCATGCAAGATCATAAATAACGCACTCACAAGATATATTATGAAGCAAATGACATAGTACTCAAATATTCATCGGATCCCAGCAAACACAACATGTAGCATTACATAAAGATGATCTTGATCATGATAGGCAGCTCACAAGATCTAAACATCTAGCTACTGCTATGGACCCGTAGTACAAGGATGAACTACTCACGCATCAGTCCAGAGGCGGGCATGGTGATGTAGAGCCCTCCGGTGATGATTCCCCTCTCCGGCAGGGTGCCGGGAAGAGCTTCTGAACCCCCCCCCCCCCCCCCCCCCCGAACTAGGGTTGACGGCGGCGGCAGCTCTGGAATGTATCGTGGAAAAGTGTTCGGGTCCTAGGTCTTGTTTTGTCGGGGGGTTTAAGTAGGCGAAAGGGCGAAGGCGGTGGAGGCCCGAGGGCCCCACACCACGTGGCCTCGTGTAACATCCCAATATTTTGTAATGTTTGAAAGTCACTAAAATTTGAAACTTTTGTTTTTATTAAAATAAAACACTAATTTTTTTTAAAAGAAACCAAATATATTGGCAAGATGATTTAAAATTATTCAAATACACCTTCATCCTATAAAATGTTTCATTAGTTGATTTTGAATATTTAACATTTGACTATTTATTATACTCAAAAACCATATTTGAAAAGCGCCTTAAAGTTATTAAAAAGTATGCCTGATTTGTAAAATGGTTTTCATAAATAAAGTCAACATAAAGAATGAAATGTTTCCCCAAAATTTATTTTAGAGAGTTTCAAATAATGTCTATCATTTTAAAACTTAATTTTGCACAAGTATTATTAGTTTAAAAATGAATCCATTATATTTCCATTTCTTTTAAAATAAATTATATTTTGTTACTTTACTATTCTACCAAAATAAAAATAAAAGGTTATTGAAAATGAGTTTAAGATAACTTAATATCAAACATATATGATTGTGGTAATTTCTTAAATTTTATTTAGCCCCAAATAAATTTATTAAATCCCTAATTTCAAATTTGACATAAAGTGTCAAATTTGTATTTTATGAATATTTTAAAATATTATTTTTGAAAAGTGCTCAAAACATGCCCACAAATGGTTTAAAACAAAGATATTGCTTTTACAATTTTTTTGAAATTTATTTGACTTCATTTGAACACTTAAAACAAAAGATATGAAAGAAATAAGAAAAAAAAAATGCTGACGTCAGCGATGACGTCAGCATCGTCTTCAACGTCAGCTCATATCTTCCATTTCTTCCCGAATTTGATTGCGGCCGTTTTACTCCACCAATTCATGCGCCGTTTCTTCCTACTCAAAGCCAACGATCTCCTCTTTCATTCCAGACCAAAATCCCTCTCCGAAAGGCCACCAGGCTGGAGAATTTAACCGCCGGAGACCACGCTGCCGTTTTGAACCAAGAATTGCTCTCCTTGATTGCCTGCGATTAAGGCCATGAATCGACACCCGAGCCTGCCCTATTTGAAGCCCCGGATCTCCACTTCATTTCCCCTCCCTCCTCTCTTCAAATCGCGCCCCCAGGCTGCCGCAAAAGCTCGCCGGAGTTCATCCATTGCCGCCGCTGTTTTCTTCTTTTCCGGCGAGGTGAGCCAAAGCTCGAGACCAAGACCACACGCAACCTTTTTCCCGACATCCGTGCGCGCCCCCTTACCTCTTCCCCGCCTTGTCCTTGCAGCCAATCGAGCGGGCGACGTCCGAACGGAAGTTCGCCGCCACCGCAACCTCGGCTGCGCCTCCCTGCTGCTCCGGGGAGAATCCGACGCTGCCACGACGCCCATCGTCTCCGCCGCGACCAGCCGTGCGTCGCCGTCACCTCCGCGCGTCCGTGGAGCCACCACGACGCCGGCGCCGTACACACCGGAGCCGAACGCCGCCGTCCCCTCCATCTCCGACGACTCGCGCCGCCAGCCGGTGGTCAACGCTCGGTGAGCCCTCCGATCTCAAAGCAACGGCCGAGATTAGATCTCAAAAATCCAACCGGTACGATCCGTTGAGATCCGTCAGATCTGGATCCAACGGATCAGATCCAAACCACTTAACCACGTCAGCATCCAGTCAACGCACAGTCAGCACCCGCGTGGAAAAAGATTTTCCTATTTAGTTTAATTTGGCAGTCTGGCAGAAAAGACCCTGCATATTCAAACCCTCATAACTTTTAAACCACAACACCAAAATTGACAAATTTTATATTTTTGGAAAGCCCTTGACATGTAGAATATTTTAGTTCTGTTAGAATTCAAATTTGACTTAGTTTAAATTATTCAAATTTCAAATGGATGATTTGAGTATTTTTGTCATAACTTTAAATCTATAAGTTCAAAAATTGTAAATAAAATTGTTTTAGAAACCTTAGAATATTTTAATATGATGCCTCTGTTAGAAAATATTTTTGAGCATTATTGTGACAATTTAACAATCATAATTTTTTAAATTGATTAATTTGAGTAATTTTAACATAAGTTTTGATAGGAACAATATTTTTGAGTAAATCCAATTTCTATAAATTTGAATGACTAAGTATTTGCAGTAGGAATTTTCTACTAAATTTTGTAGAATAATTCTCTGTGTATTTTATAATTAACATTGATTAAATACTTTTTAAATGATAATTTAATGATTAAAATTTATTAAAAAATATATTAAAATTAATTGTCATCATCTATTCGAAATTATAAAGTACTTAGCCATATTATGACCACTTTAGTTACAAAAAGTACTTAGAAATATTTTATCTTCTCAAACAAAGTGATTTCTTCCTTAGAAAAATAACGCTTTTCCTTAGGAGAATTTCAACATCTTAAAAGGGCTACATCTTTTGCTTAGAAAAATTTAGCATCTCGAAAACTTTATCAAGTATGATGTTTCCTTGTGATTTAAAAGTGCATTGCATGCATAGCATATTTATTAGTTATTGTTTTTCTCTAAGTTAGGATTATTTTCGACATAGTGTTTTGAAAAGTGTTATGCACTTAGAAACACTTAGAAAATAAAAGTTCTTCATCCCATGATTGTCATACTTGGGATTTTTAATATGAAGACTTAGAAGAAAACAGGCTCCGGAAGCATCTCCAAGAAGAAGAAGCACTTAGAAGAAAATCAAGAGGAGCTTCAGAAGACTGACCCCCTTTATTCTCTAAGTCTTTTCTCTCTTTTCTTTTCTTCTTTCTTAGATTTCTTGGTGGCTAAGTTAAATCCAAGACCAGCCTTGGTGACACCAAAACCATCAACTCTACAAATAGCAATGAAGTCATCACATCAAGGAGAAAGCTACAAGGAAGCAAGGAGAAGATTCCTTGAAGACCAACTACATCCTTCTTTCTATCTTTTCCCTCTTTCCTAATCTTGTCTTTCACTTTAGACATAAACCCCTTTTTGATCATGTTATTATCTCCTTTGAGTATGTTGGATCCTAGCGGCATAGTGAGATGAAGCGGCCCGGAGACAAACTTTACATGTCCACGTACATGAGACCTGTCCCACAAGCAAAAGTGGCTAGCCGGGTGTCTGTCTCTCTCACTATAGTGAATATCCAATTTACAAAGAGTTGTTAATAATTGTTGATCACCGTGAAGGATAGACTTAGTTATTTCTCTAAGTATTTATGCACATCATGACTAGTCCTTAGAAAAAGGGCTATCAACTTCTTAGAAATTATTTTGACTTGATGCGTTAGCATCTAGTCCTTAGTTAAAATTCGACCCCAGCTGTTATGACTTTGGTCCTTAGTCATTTTGACCAAATTCTTGCCTTGCACTTAACTTAGAATATTTTCATGGCATGTCATGCATCTCAAGTACTTAGAAATATTTTGCACATCATGCATAAACATATTTTTCCTTAGAAGTTTTATGAAACTTGTTTGTTCATTATGTATGTGTTTGTATGCGTTGTGTTGATTGTGTTTTATGTTGATTGTTGTATTGTTGTTTGTCTATATTGTTTAGATCGAACGGGGAGCTCCGAGTTACGTTGAAAAGAGTTTGTGAGCACCGACAACTTCCAAAGGCAAGTGGCACACCTCATAAAAGTCCTAATATTTTTCTATGCATGAGTAGATTATTTTCCTAAGCATGTGTAGGACTTAGTAGAAATGCTATGCTAGACCTGTTTAGAGATTTCTTACTCCTGTGTCTAGGTACCTATGTAATGACTTAGTAGAATTATTGATGCTATGCAAAAGCTGTTTTATGAAAATCTAAATTCTACTAAGTTAAGAAAGAACCTCCTGGGTGGATTGGTTGTATACGGAGGCGAAGTTGAGTGGCTACTCAGGACCATTTCTATGGTGTATACCTGAGTATGTGCACTTGTGGATGGCCACCCAGGGAACAAAGGGATCTGAAGAACTCCAAGTGATGTTAGCTTCCAGTGCAGCCATTGCCAATATGGGCTCTGGCTTGATCAACTAAGTTGCGTGGACTCGCCCCGGCTTGACAAGCAGATGTAGAGGGTGTTAGGTGGAACGGGTCAAGCCAGTATGGGGAGGGAAAATGCTTCTGAAAGATCTCGTCTCATTCTTCTCCTTTTCCTTATCACTTACAGAGTGTAAAGGATAGTTTGGGCTGAATGGGTACAATGGTGAACGTGCACAACCTCTGCAGAGTTAAAATCTAAGTACTTAGCCGTGTCCCCGGTACGGACAATTTGAGCAGCTGATCAAGGACGTCAACGGAGGATCCCACCATTCCAACTTCAAAATTTAAAACTTGATGGGTGAACAAGGGTAGAATGAGACAGTGGATTTCATGCCACGGATGTCTCGAATAGAACAAAAGTGTTTTCAAAAGAGTTAGGAAAAAACTTGCTTTATGAAAAATAGCCTTGAACTCCACCAGCCAAATAAGCATATAGGTTATTAGAGTTATTCCACTAAGTGTCCACCATAGTGTCACTTGCCAGTTCCATTTTAAATGGTTCTGACCCACGTTGCTGCAATATTTTTCTTATTGCAGAATGTCCAGATGACGAGTGAGGTGTCGTTTAAAGGTTTCGAGTCTGCAACCAACATGTTTTCGCCTGTGGCAACATGAAGATGATGGAGACTCACTGCTATTGTATTTCCGCTGTTTACTATTTCCAATGCTAGCTTTCTGCTATGCAAATTGTAATGAATATTTTGTAAGTCTGGATCATCGATGTAATAAAATTGATACTTTGTTGTGATATTACATCGTAAACTGTGTGTGCAAACGAATCGATCCAGAGATTTGCACTATACACAGGGACTTGCCATTTTCTAAGTGCAGGTCCGCTACACCTCGCGACCAGGGGGGGCCGCGCCACCAACAGGTCTGGGCGCCTCGTGGCCCTCCTCCGTCTCCTCTTCGGTGTTCTGGATGGTTCCGGGAAAAATAGGGGTATTGGCTTTTGTTTCGTCCAATTCCGAGAATATTTCCTTAACACTTTTCTGAAAACCAAAAATAGCAAAAAACAGGGAACTGGCACTGTGGCATCTTGGTAATAGGTTAGTCCCAGAAAATGCATAAAAACCATATAAAGTGTATATAAAACATGTAGCAATTGGTATAATATAAGCATGGAACATAAGAAATTATAGATACGTTTGAGACGTATCACGCCCCATGTCCACTTACACCCGGATTCGCACCCGGTGTCGGGGGGCTACCCCTGGGTAGGGTCAAGATGTGGTAAAAGCTACGTCCGAGAGTGGACCGAGAGACTTGTTGACCGACATATGCCTGGGCCAGGAGGGACCGGGATACGATGTTGGGGCAGCCCGACATATGATGGCCGACATATGCTGACCGACTTACGACTGATCGACACATGTTAACCGACATATGTATGTCGGTATCTTCTGGTTTTCTCTTGTGTGCAGGTAAAGCATTCGGTGAAGGGATATCCGGCATGTCCATGCCAGGTTGAGAAGGAGAATCCGGCATGTCCATGCCGGGTTAAACCAGAAGAGGAGTCGCAGAGGTACCCGGCATGCCTATGCCGAGTTAAGCAAGAGAAGATGCCAAGCCAAGCGCTATAGGACAAAACCAAGGACACGGACGAGACATGCTATGCCCATCCCCGGATGTGACTAGAGTACACTGCATGACGCAGGGAATAGTGTTGATTAGACCCCAGTAGTCAATTCATGAATAGTGCGTGTATAGTAACTTGCGGGCCACCCCTTGTCCCCTGGGCTCCCTCTATATAAGGAGCACCAGGGGGATGGACATAGATAAGCCACGGGCTTGCTCATTTGCCCCTCGGCCTCTTTCCTCCCCAAGTCCTCCTAGAGGCATTCCTTGCCCAGCTCATGGAGCGTTTTGTACCGCGCATATACAGAGGCTTAGGCTAGATGCTGCAGTAGGGGTTTTATCTCCTCACGAGAGTCCCGAAGCAGGGTAAATCCCGGTGTTCATGTGTTCTTCTGTGTGTGCTTCTCAGCGCGCTATCCGTCCCCGAATCCTCTAGCGTCCATCGGCCCCAAAGATTAGCCTACCCGTAGGCATCTGTTGTTCCCCACGACGACAGTTGGCGCCCACCGTGAGGCTGACAGTGGCACTTGCTGGAGCAAATTCGGCCGGGACCTTCTTCGTCAACGCAGGGACTCGACGTCGCCATTACCCCCGCGCAGCCCGGAGGCTCGTCGTCACCATCGCGCCATTGCCGAGTTCTCCCGAAGGAGCCCGGAGGCTCGTCGCCATCGTCACCGTCTCGCCGTCGTCAAACTTATCCTAAAAAAGCTCGGAGGTTGGGCGCCGTCGCGGCGCCCGCGCATCTTCTGCAGCGTGCGTCCTCTCCAAGCTCGTCTACGCCGTCAAACACGCACGCGCGCCCGTCTGCGCTCGTGCTGGCGCCCTCGACGCCCTCGATCTAGCGTCAGCGGCTGCACGTCCCCACGCCCTTTGCTGCCTCCAGGTCCTGCGCCTAGCCATGGCCAACTCCTGCGCCCAGCTCGCCGCCGACCATCTCCCGCGCCCCGGCAATCGGCCGGCTACCGCGGCCCAGCTCATCCATCAATACCCCGCATCTGGCTCCCAGCCCGCCTCGACCCGGCTCCCGAGTCAGGCTCAAGCCAGATGCGCCCCGCCTCGCGCCGTCTAGCCGCCCCCTGCGCCGGGTCGCCGGCTGCACGCCTTGGGAGCTTGCGGCGTGCCGGCCATGTCTCGTGCAATCCCTGATCTGGTGCCGTGGAAAGGAAAGGAGCAGGGCATGTCGGGAGAGAAAGAGAAGAAAAAAAAAAGCCGGACGGATCAGTCGGGTGAAGGGAGAGAACAAGAAAAGAAAAAAGAAGGAAGGACCGATCCGGCCGAGTAGAGGAAGAAAAAAGAATAGGAAAGAGAAAAATGGCCGACGATTAGGTGCACCGAGTTTGCAGTGTCGGCAGCCTGTCATCTGGCCGGGGCGCGTTTCCGTGTCGGCAGCCTGGCGTCTGGTCAGGCCGACATCGCTGTGTCGGCGGCTCGACGTCCCGGGTGAGCCGAAATTCACCATCGAAGGGCCGACTTCTTGGCTGCCACGCGCGTTTTGGTCAGGCACGCCGTGATGGCCGCTGCGCCGACATCATGACTCGGTGGGCCTGCAGCAGCTCTGCGACAATGATCGAGCACTTCAACAACATAAACAGTAACATTTACCCAGCATCAAAATAGTTAAATAAATATATACGGTATATAGAGATTGCATGCATTATAAACAGTCTTAAAACTCACTCGGCGACTGCCCCGCGCTTAATTTATTTTCCCCCGGGGTCAAGTATTTCGACCCGAGGACTGTCCGTTTATTGCGGAGCTTATCTTTTCCTAGTTGTTAAAAATTACTCGGGGCCTGCCCCTTCGTTTCTTGTTTAATTGTTTGTCCCGGGAACGAAGTATCGTAACCCGGGGACTGCCCTTTTATGTTGTCTGTATATTTTCCACGGGGGCAAGATGTTTTGACCCGGGGACTGGCTCACCAGTCGGTTATGCCGTTTCCCCTAGATTTGTAGAATAACTCGGGGACTGCCTTGTCTATAGCATGTGGTTTGTGTCTGTTTTTCCAAGTTATTTGAATGCCGGCACTCCGAGATGAATCTCGCGGACTGCCTTGTCTGTATGCATGTGACTTATGTTTGTTTTTCCGACTTATTTGTATGCCGAATAATTTTTCGACCAAGTTTCAAAGACTATGTATTGTATGCAATCTTATATGATCTTGTGACTCGACTGACGAACGCCTAAATGGTAGTCAAGAGCAAAGGTTGTGGACCGTGGTAAACGTGAAAATAGACTCGGGGACTCGATCTAAAAAGCAATTCGGCATATGTTGTTTTACTAACCTTGTTATTTCATTACCTTTTTTGTCGGATGACTCTAAACCTTAATTCGAATGTTTACAAGTACTGTCGTGATTTTGTGACTCGCCTGTCGAACACCAATATGGTAGACAAGAGCAGAAATCGCTAGGTATAGTAAACACGGAGTAACTCGGGGACTCGGTGGAGACCGAGTCTGAGTCTGCATGCAAAGTTTGGCTGCTGGTAGTGATCTCTGTTGTGTGCTATAAATAATTCCGCATGTTAGTAGATTCGCTGTTTAAATTATATATTCATGATATATATGCCTGAACTAACGTGGAAAGGTGGTACCGGTTTTACCGAGAGAATATTCATCACCAACATTGTGCACATGTCAGTTATCTCGGATTTATCCGGTACTTATTATGGCATCATAGCATATTGCGAAGTTATGGTTTGCATCTTGTAAATATCCCTAGATCGCCGTTTAGTTCGGTTTGCCAAAATATCATGGCATCATGCAATACCTCCAGATCGCCGTTTATGTCGGTTCGCCAATGTATCATGGCATCATGCAATACCTCCAGATCGCCGTTTATGTTGGTTCGCCAATGTATCATGGCATCATGCAAATATCTCCAGATCGCCGTTTATGTCAGTTGATGACCCACAAGTATAGGGGGTGTATCGTAGTACTTTCGATAAATAAGAGTGTCGAACCCAACGAGGAGCAGAAGGTGCTGACAGGCGGTTTTGATGAGGATTTCACTGTAAACACTAGCAGACAAGATTTTAGGAGTTTTTGATATAACAGGTAAATAAAGTGCGTGTAAATAAAGCGCGGCAATTATAATTGCAGTGAGTGGCCCAATCCTTTCTAGAGCAAAGGACAGGCCGGTTTGTTTACTTATGATGACCAAACGTTCCTGAGGACACACAAGATTTATGTATAGTGCTTTCGCTTCATATAGATGATTAATCTTCACTGTTTCGATAAGTGTTGTGTGGGTGAAACTATGCTAATGCACCGCCCTTCCTAGGACTAATACATACTTGTGATTATACCCCTAGTAAGCATCGGCAAATACTATAAAGTAATTAAGATAAATCTAACCACAGCCTTAAACTCTGAGATCCTAACATCCCTCACGCATCGAGATACTAACGGGGGTTTAGGTTTCTGTCACTCCGGCAACCCCACAATTAATATTCGAATACACAATGCATTCCCCTAGGCCCATAAAGGTGAAGTGTCATGTAGTCGAAATTCACATGACACCACTAGAAGAATAGCACCACAACTTAAATATCAAAACATTAAATATTACTCAACATAGTTCACTACTAACATCTAGACTTCTCCCATGTCCTCAAGAACTAAACGAACTACTCACAACATATCATTTGGAACATGATCAGAGGTGATATAATAATGGGTAACAATCTGAACATAAACCTTAATTCAACGGTTTCAGTCAATAGCATCAACAACAAGATTAATCAACACCGGGAGAGTTCCCCCTATCAAACATACAAGATTCAGCCATAGATGTTACAGCGGGAACGGAGTGGACCGATGGAGATGACGTTGTCGGCGGTGGAGATGGTGGTGATGATGATCCCGATGAAGTGCAGCTCGATGACGGTGACGATGGTGACGATTTCCCCCCTCCGGGAAGGGATTTCCCCGGCAGATTTCTCCCTGTCGGAGAGCTTTTCTCTCTCTGGTGTTTTCCGCCTTGTGGAGGCGGCGGAATATTTCCACGATGATTCTCCAGGTCTTAGGTTTTCGGGGGGAAGAAGTACGCGAAGGGGCTCGGCCAGTGGTGGGCCAGGGTGGCCACACCACATGGCCGCGCGGTAGAGGGGGGAGCCGTGCCTGGGCATGGTGTGGGCCCCCTGGGGCCCACCTGGCTCTCCCCTTTTGGCTCCCTCCGGCATCTGGAAGAATAGGAACTTCCATCTTTTTATTTTGTTCTTCTGGTTTTTGCAAATATTGTATCTTGACGGTGCTTTTTCCAGCAGAATTCGGACTCCGGTGATCCATCCTCCAATAATCATCAAACATGCAAAATAGATGAAATAACATAAGTATCATCTCCAAATATGAAATATATCAATGAATAACAGTAAATTATGATATAAAATAGTGATGCAAAATGGACGTATCAACTCCCCCCAAGCTTAGACCTCGCTTGTCCCCAAGCGAAAGCTGAACTCAGTAAACATGACCACAGGTTTATGGAGTGAAGTGTCGATAAAGAATATACGGACAAGAAGCATCACATCTATTAATACACAAGTCATCTTAGATCACAACTCCATTAATATAACTCAACTTGTAACAAGTAAAGGGAAATCACAATAAGGTGCATAGAGACAATCAAGTTGGTGTTGGCAAACTTTATTCTTGGTCAGAGAACAATGAACAGATTGAACTTACTCTTCAAAACAACCCTCTTACAGTAATTGCTAACTTCCAATATTATATCTATGAGATAACGGCATTGTGCTAAACAAGGAAGAAATAAAGACATGATCAATAATACAAATGTATAGATGGTTGAATCACAACAACTCAAATGCTTGCTTAAGACAGAAGGAAGTAGGTTTACTGACTCAACATGAAAGTAACAGATAGGCCCTTCGCAGAGGGAAGCAAAGATACAAACATGTGCTAGAGCTTTGAAGTTTTGAAATCATATAGAGAGTATGAAATAAGTTTTAAGCTATGTATGTCGTTGTCAACGAATGATAGTGAATGAAAACTATATTTACGATGTTATCTAGACTTTCAAGAGCGGCTCCCATTGAAGGACGTTATTTCTACCCAAGGGTAGATCATCCCTCTTCTCTTTTGTTTACACATGCACACTTTCTATAAATTGGTTTGGCACTCCTCCCCACCATTTGCTTACACAATCCATGGCTAACCGAACCCTCGGGTGCCTTCCAATCCATCTCAAACCTTGGAGGAGTGCCTATTTTTGAATATCATAACACTTTGGAACTTTCTTTTTGATAACTCATTGAAAACCATGTGAATAGAATTGAACAATTAAACTTGGGACTGGGCACCCCATTTGCCAGCTCATTTGAAAGTCTATCTAACAAGTTAAACATAGAGTAACCCACATACTTCCTCATGAGCTAATAGACAGTGACACAAATAAGGGATAATAATTTTGAATAAAGATATCACATGAAGTATTTACTTTGAGTGGCGCAAAATACCACATAATAGGTAGTTACGGTGGACACAGATGGCAAAGGTTTTGGCTCATTGTTTGGATTCATGAGAAGCATTCCCTCTTGATACAAGGCTTTGGCTAGCAAGGTTGGGTAGCAAGCATAAGAGTCGATGGATACAAACAAATATACATGTAGTAAGAACAATCATGCAATCTTCCTTGGAAGCACAAACAATTTTAATTTGTGAATACTAAGCTTATGAGCTACAAGTGAGAAAGATCATTGAATAATATATCTACATGTACTTATTTTCTCCACTTAAGTCTCAAAGTATTGTAGCTATTGACCAATGCTAAGTTTGCCAAAACCAAAAGATTTACTATATGCTCCCAAAGTGATACCAATACTAATGACAAGATCAATCATATATAATAGAAGTTGCAAACTAAAATAAGGTGTGCAGAAAGTAAATTATAAACTTCTCATTAATATTCCATATCGGCAACTCACACCAAGGGATACATAGATAACCAACTAAAAGAGAGATACTTCCACATTGCATACTATCCTATAAGATAACTTCTCTACTCATGATATGACTCGACTGAAAAGGTCAAAAGGTAAAAGATAATGGTGTGATACCGCGGCACTCCCCCAAGCTTGGAACAAGCGAAGGGGATGGCAATACCGATGATGAATTACTCCTTCGGTGGCGTTGGTGGAGAGTCCTCTTCATCAAACTTCCAAGGCAGGGGCTCTCCATCAGCAAATGACGACTTGGTCTCGAGTATCGTGAAACTTGCAGCAGCACTTATGCGTTTAAACCTGGTTTCATACTCACAGTTTTGATTCTGAACATCGTAGAGTTGCGCCTGAAGATTGTTGGTAGTCTTATGGAGTGAGAAGATGTCCTCCCAAAGCTTTGCGGTCTCCTCCTCATGCTTGGCAATAAGGTCAGCCACGATCCGGTGAACGATATCCACCTCACGTTCCGCCATCTTCCTGTATTTGAAGACCTCCTGCTCCAGACTCTTCATCCTTTCCTCCATGCTCCCCTCTCCTTGAGGACACTGAACGTCTACAACTTGTACCTTCCCTTCCTTGAGCAGCAACTCTTTGGGATGCTTCTTCCACTCGTTTAAGTACGGGTTGACGACGTTCGCAAAGAAACTGTCCTTGGAGGGCTCGGACGAAGACATGATAGCTCTAGATCCAAGGTTGAAGTCTGGCAGAAACAACTCGAAACAAAAACACTTCGAAAACACGATATACAGACCTCGGGGGATCCGGGGGATTATATAGCAAAAATTTACGCAACAAAAGGAAGGCAACAGGGCGAAATCGGGTAGGAGACGGACTCCGAGGCGCGCACACCATACGGTGGCGCGGCCAGCATGGGGCCCGCGCCACCACGTGGTGACGGCGCTTCGTGCTCCGTGTCCTACTCGTTTTCGTCTTGTATTTTTCCATATTTTTGAAAAACTAATATAGTATTTTCCAAAATTAAAAACGCGGATTTTTTCTTACCAAAACATTACCTTTTCGAATTCAGCTTCTGCAGGCTAAGGAAATTGCTCTTTAATAAAAACTTCCGGAGTAATCACTTGAATAATATCAACATCTTCATTATAAGAATCTCCAGAAATATAATGTTTAAGTCTTTGTCCATTTACCACTTGTGTAGTATCATCCTTGAGTGAAGCAATTTTAATTGCACCCGAACGATATACCTCTACAATAACATAAGGTCCTTCCCATTTGGAGAGTAGCTTTCCTGCAAAAAATCTAAAACGAGAAACGATACAATAGAACTTTCTCACCAACATGAAACTCTCTCTTAATAATTCTCCTATCATGCCATTTCTTAACTTTAAAGAGTCTAGCATTTTCATATGCCTCACTTCTCCATTCATCTAAAGAACTCAAGTCTAGTAACCTCTTCTCACCAGCAAGTTTAAAATCTCTATTAAGTTCTCTCACTGCCCAATAAGCTTTGTGTTCTAATTCTAAAGGCAAGTGACAAGCTTTTCCATAAACCATTTTATAAGGAAACGTACCCATAGGATTTTTATAAGCAGTTCTATAAGCCCATAAAGCATCATTTAATTTGTTAGCCCAATTTTTCCTAGTTCTATTAACAGTCTTTTGCAAGATAGATTTAATTTCTCTATTTGATAATTCCACTTGCCCACTAGTTTGAGGATGATAGGCTGAAGCAATTCTATGATTAACACCATATTTAGCAAGAACTTTTCTGAAACCACCATGAATAAAATGAGAACCTCCATCAGTCATAAGATATCTAGGTACACCAAACCTAGGTAAAATAATATCTTGAAGCATTTTTAATGAGGTCTCACCATCAGCACTTTTTGTAGGTATAGCTTCAACAGCAACAAGTATATGAGTACAACCCTTTGAAGGAGGAAAAGGACCCATAAAGTCAAATCCCCAACAATCAAATGGCTCAATAACAAGAGTATAATTCATAGGTATTTTGTTGCGCTCGAAACGCGTCACACGAACACGTCCTCGTGTACCCGCGGTGCCGGGGGAGATACTCCGCAACTCGCCCCGCGGGAGGCCGGCTTCCAGCGCGATACGCCAGACAGTAAGCCGGCGCTTTTGACAACCAGATGCCCCAGCCCCTCGGGAAGCCCCGTCTGAGGAAAGCCGGCGACGATTGGCTGAGCTAAGCCGGGCTTTGCCGCTCTCAGCTCGGTTTTCGATATTCGGTGAAATCTACGCGAAGTCACCGAACAACGGAAGCATGAACAAAGGTTGAAGGAGGTAAAAAGTAGGGTTGTATTGATAGGTTGTCGATTGTTTGCATAATTTCAATCGGCCATCACCTCTCACATATATATGAGGCGGCTGGACTTCCCGTACAAGTTTTGGACTCCTACACGAATTACAAGTCATGGTTTAAGTCGGATTCTATCCTAACTTGGCGGATCCTTGACCGGCTTCGTGCTAGATCCGGACTCCATCTGTTTGTCTTCTTTGGAAAGTTGCCTTCTTCTTCCAGCCTGATCACAAAGTTGCCTTCTCTTTTGCCACCTTTAGCCTTCCGCCTTGACACGGGCAAATTGCCTTTAGGAAAGTTGCCTTTTGTCTTCCGCCTTGATCGGCGAAAGTTGTCTTTTGCCTTCCGCCTTAATCGGAGAAAGTTGCCTTCTTTAGCCTTTCACCTTGATCGGGGAAAGTTGCCTCTTGTCTTCCGCCTTGATCGGCGAAAGTTTCCTTTTGCTTTCCACCTTGATCGGGGAAAGTTGCCTATTTCCTTCCGCCTTGATCGGAGAAAGTTGCCTTCTTTAGCCTTTCACCTTGATCGGGGAAAGTTGCCTTTTGTCTTCCGCCTTGATCGGCGAAAGTTGCCTTTTGCCTTCCGCCCGGATCGGGGAAAGTTGTCTTCTTTTGCCTACTTGTTTTGACAAAGTTGGCTTCTCTTCTGTCGGCTCATTTTGACAACGTTGGCTTCCTTTCTTCCGCCTTGTCTTGACAAAGTTGGCTTTTTGCCGCCTTGTTTTCACAATGTTGGCTTCGGCCGCCTTGTTTTGACAAAGTTGGCTTTCTGCCACCTTGTTTTGACAAAGTTGGCTTTCTGCCGCCTTATTTTGGCAAATTTGGCTTCTTTCCATTAGAATTGACTTGCCTCCATGGTGCCTTCAAGCATCTTTACACACCCGAATCTATCTTCCGCCTTGTCTTGTTCAGAAACCGGCCAGCTGCCAAAAACGGGTGCTAACACATGCCCCCCTGTTTTCTAGTAGAGCTTGCGTGCTAGAAAATATTAAACGTAGAAGTCTTGGTCTAAGAGCGATGTTTAAGCTCATCATCCTTATGCTAAGGGCGATATATGTATATCGGCCATATGCGCAGATCATGCAGTTTGCCAAACGCTCGGGTGGAACGTTTTCAGATATTTTCCTACAAAGTAATCCACGTATTCCCTGACTAACGCGATTAACTTAGACTTATAATCGGCTGTCAACTTCTCCTTCACAAATGTCGGCCTAGGGACAGTGCCATCCCCAATGTCTACTTCAAGTAAGTTAGCTGACGTGAAGCCTTGTCCCAACTTGTCCATACCGTCTGGTTCCTCAATTGCTTCGCACATATCGTTCCTCTCGGCTCGATACTTGCCCAGACATTTCTGTAGCCACTCATCGTTTTTATCCATCTCCTTGAGTAGCAGCCGATTTCCACCAATCGGCTTTAGAGATACTGGCACGAATCCGTCCCTGTTAGCAGTCAGGAAGTCAAATCCGGATAAATCACGCCCAGATAGGCATGTGACAGTGTAATGTTGCCAATCAACAACTGACTCGGCTAATGCAATGCATGCCGATTCGTCAGCATGGACGACTTCAATCTCGTCATCAACCCATTGTACGAGTTGCTGGTGCATAGTTGATGGAACACATTGGTGGGCATGAAGCCAATCTCGTCCCAACAGCACATTGTAATTTCCCTGCACCTCAGCAACAAAGAAGGCAGTAGACAGAGTTTTGCTGCCAACTGTGAGCTCCAAACTTATAACTCCTTTGGCTTCTATCTCCTCTCCTCCTTCGAACCCATTCAACACCATGTTTGTCTTCATCAAGTCATCATCATCTAGTTGTAGCTTCTTGAAGACAGAATATGGCATCAGATTCACCACAGCTCCGCCATCCACCAACATTCTAGTGATCGGCCTTCCATCAATATGCCCTCTGACGTACAAAGGCTTTAGGTGCTTAACCGGCCCCTCAGGTTTCTCAAAGATGGCATTTTTGGGTCCAAAGGTTATTTGTGCTATTTCGCCTTCTTCTTCAATAGCGCGGAACTCAGCAGGCAAATAATACACCATGTTGATATCCATGCTCGTCTGGCTTGGTGTTTCCTCGTAATCCAGCAACTCTTCATCATCGGTCATATTGCCCGATTCGCCCATTGACTCTGATGTTGCCGGATCTCCTTCTGCCAATTTTTCTGTTGGACTTGCCGGCTCTTCCATCACGAGGTCTCCAGTTGTCGGCTTTTCAGCTACCAAGTCTTCATTTGCCGGCTTTTCCCTTGCCAAATCTGCTGCTTCTACTTCATCTGCCCATGATGAGTAAGTAACAGCCGATGCATCAGCCAACATTGCGTCATTCACTTCAGCTAAACTTGGCGCGATCGTTGTTGATGCTGCTATAAGGACTGGCCTAGGGACCCATACTTGACTTGGCACCATTGGTCGTTCAGCATTGAATCTCGCATCCCTGGCTTGCTCGGCTCCTTTTTCTGCCTTCTCTCGGTTCCTTGCCCTTTGCAGTTTCCGCCTTTGTATCTTTGTTATACCCGGCGAGCACCACTTTGGCTGAGTATATTTTGGATCACGAGGTTGAGGAATCACAACTTGGCTAGAGCTGGCTTCATGATCATTGGTTGTTGTCTTTGGCACGATAACGGGTATCGGCTTGCTGTTTGCCGGTTCGACGATCGGGTCTTTCATCTTGAACACAGGACTCCCAACGATCAGTACGTTGCCAGCTTCTGTTCCGCCTTCTGGAGCCTTCTCAGCACCTTGCACCTTGACCCGCCAATACGACGAGTCTCCAGGATATACAAGCCGGCTTTGCACAGATTGTCGGGTTGCCCTGCGTTTGAACTCGTTAGTCGGCTTCTCATGCCGACTTCCTTCCTTAGCAGATGGTGACCTCGGTCGTTTCCCATGTTGATATTGGTTTGATCATGACCCGGCTTGGCGCACGTATTTGTTCAGCAACATGTCAAAAGTTGGCTTTATCCTACTTGGTCTATATTCAACTTGGTTTGTCTTCCATCTGCCAACTTCTGGGTTCTTGGGCTTTATAAATCTTGGCGGCGACTCATCTGAACGAGACCGTTGCCCCCCGAGTGCAGGATTTTTGATGGTGATCTTCATGACTTCCTGGCCACTAGGTTGCCGGCTCACAGTAACTTACCTTCCTGCCGCCTTGTTATCGGTCATTTTCCTGGGTTCACCAACAATAACATTAGACTTATTAGCGCCTTCGGCCGCCTCTGGCCGAAGCAAAACCTTCTTTCCCTCCAAGTCTAGCGCGTTCATTGGGAACGGCTGTGTATCAATTGCCATGCCAGCAAAGCTCAATCGTCCATCATTGAGGGCTGATTGGATCTGTCGACAAAAAACATTGCAATCATTAATAGCATGAGAGAAAGAATTGTGATATTTGCAATAAGCCCGCCGCCTTAATTCATCAGGCGATGGTATAACATGATTAACCCTTATCACTTTGTCTTTTAACAAGGCATCAGATATTCTATCACATTTGCCTACGTCAAAGCTGCACTTTATTTCATCATCCCGAATTTTACGAATCGGCTTTAAGTCGTCACACACGTAAGGTTTAGCCTTACTAGGCCAAACAAACTCAGCAGAATAGACATCGGCTTCATCACCGGAGTCGACATCATTGCTGACAAAATTAAGCCGGCTCCTGTTCATCCGATGTGGGTCTTTTGACTCATTAACCCGGCTTTCCTGCCAGAGCTCTCTCTTGGACTTGACTAACAGATGAAAATTCATGACCTTCCAGCTTTTCCTTTAGATACGACCTCAATCCATTAAAGACTAAATCGGCCATGTCTCTTTCAGTTATCACCAAACTATAACACCAGTTTCTAGTGTTTCTAAATCTCTTGACATAATCGGAAACCGATTCGTCATGCTTTTGCCTAACCGACGTAAGATGGGATAACTTGAGTTCTATGTCTCCGGTAAAGAAGTGTTCATGAAAATTTTGTTCTAGATGATACCAGGTATGTATGGAATTGGGAGTCAAAGCCGAAAACCAAGAAAAAGCAATGCCAGTTAAAGACAACGAGAATAGGCAAACTTTGATGTGATCGTGATTAGCTTCGCCTAACTAAGCCAAGTATTGACTAATGTGTTCCCATGTTGACTTATTATCCACCCCATTGAATTTGGCAAACTCAGGAACTCTATAACCAGGTGGATAAGGCTGTAGATCAAAGTAGTCGGGATAAGGCTTAGTGTAAGTCCTATGTCTTGGCATAACCCCGAGTTTGTCATAAGCTATTTGATCTAGCTTTCTCTTGAATTCCGCCATCAAATCGTCCATATTGGCCGATTGAGCCGATACAAGAGAAGAATTGGCAGCAGGGTTGGCTTGTGTCAAACAAGCCGAACTTCGGTTCGGCAATGACTCTTGACCAAAAAGTCGCACCGTTTGTCCCGGCTGGCTTGCTGGGTTAGGCAGACTCTGGATAGGAGTTGGACATGGCATACTAGACACAAGTTGGTTTTACCTAACTTGACCGATCGGCTCTTTATCCGATGACTGGCTCTGGAGCGTGTTTTTCTTAGCCTTTTCATGTTCTAGCATAAGATCATAAACGTTGGCAGTACCTTGCGAAACATGATATTGAATTTCAGCTATTTGTTCAGAGGAGAAAAGACTTTTGCTTACAACGGGTTGGTTGATGTCAGCTTCCAATGGTACAAATTCCGGCTCCTTGATCGACGAAATCACCCCCTGCCGATCTACCTTGAAGCTGGACAAGTACAGGTCTTGATCTTCCTGATCCCGCTTGCTGCGCAAGGCTTCAAACTCCTCATCTCTTTTCTTCTTCCACGCCTCCAAGCCTTGGCGTTGTTCTTCTGACAACTTCTCTAAAGTTGGCTTGATAATGTTGTCAGCATTGATGCCGGCAACATCGGTCTTAGAATTGGTCATTGTTGTCCAATTTTTAGATCGAATTGTCCCCAGCGAAGTCGCCAAAAAGTGTGTTGCGCTCGAAACGCGTCACACGAATACGTCCTCGTGTACCCGCGGTGCCGGGGGAGATACTCCGCAACTCGCCCCGCGGGAGGCCGGCTTCCAGCGCGATACGCAAGACAGTAAGCCGGCGCTTTTGACAACCAGATGCCCCAGCCCCTCGGGAAGCCCCGTCTGAGGAAAGCCGGCGACGATTGGCTGAGCTAAGCCGGACTTGGCCGCTCTCAGCTCGGTTTTTGATATTCGGTGAAATCTACGCGAAGTCGCCGAACAACGGAAGCATGAACAAGGGTTGAAGGAGGTAAAAAGTAGGGTTGTATTGATAGGTTGTCGATTGTTTGCTTAATTTCAATCGGCCATCACCTCTCACATATATATGAGGCGGCTGGACTTCCCGTACAAGTTTTGGACTCCTACGCGAATTACAATTCATGGTTTAAGTCGGATTCTATCCTAACTTGGCGGATCCTTGATCGGCTTCATGCTAGATCCGAACTCCATCTGTTTGTCTTCTTTGGAACGTTGCCTCCTTCTTCCAGCCTGATCACAAAGTTGCCTTCTCTTTTGCCACCTTTAGCCTTCCGCCTTGATACGGGCAAATTGCCTTTAGGAAAGTTGCCTTTTGTCTTCTGCCTTGATCGGCGAAAGTTGCCTTTTGCCTTCCACCTTGAGGGGAAAGTTGCTTATTTCCTTCCGCCTTGATCAGAGAAAGTTGCCTTCTTTAGCCTTTCACCTTGATCGGGGAAAGTTGCCTCTTGTCTTCCGCCTTGATCGGCGAAAGTTGCCTTCTGCTTTCCACCTTGATCGAGGAAAGTTGCCTATTTCCTTCCGCCTTGATCGGAGAAAGTAGCCTTCTTTAGCCTTTCACCTTGATCGTGGAAAGTTGCCTCTTGTCTTCCGCCTTGATCGGCGAAAGTTGCCTTTTGCCTTCCGCCCGGATCGGGGTAAGTTGTCTTGTTTTGCCGGCTTGTTTTGACAAAGTTGGCTTCTCTTCTGTCGGCTCATTTTGACAACATTGGCTTCCTTTCTGCCGCCTTGTCTTGACAAAATTGGCTTCCTGCCGCCTTGTTTTGACAATGTTGGCTTCGGCCGCCTTGTTTTGACAAAGTTGGCTTTCTGCCACCTTGTTTTGACAAAGTTGGCTTTCTGCCGCCTTATTTTGGCAAAGTTGGCTTCTTTCCATTAGAATTGACTTGCCTCCATGGTGCCTTCAAGCATCTTTATACACGTGAATTTGTCTTCCGCCTTGTCTTGTTCAGAAACCGGCCAGCTGCCAAAAACGGGTGCTAGCTCATTTCATTACGTCTAGAGATATTACCAGTTCTTTGACACTCATCACAAGATAAAATAAACTTTCTTGCATCTTTAAAGAGAGTAGGCCAATAAAAACCAGACTGAAGAACCTTTTGTGCAGTTCTATCTCCAGCGTGATGTCCTCCATAAGCACTACTATGGCACTTTCTCAATATCTCTTTTTGCTCATGTTCCGGAACACATCTTCGCATAATACCATCCACTCCTTCTTTATATAAGTGTGGGTCATGCCAAAAATAATGCCTCAAGTAATAAAAGAATTTTCTTCTTTGTTGAGCTGAAAAGGTTGGAGGCAAATACTTCGAAACAATAAAGTTAGCATAATCAGCATACCAAGGACTATCTTGTGAACTCACCCTTATTGCAGCCAATTGTTCATTTGGAAAACTATCATTAACATGAATAGGATCATAAGCAATGTTTTCCAATCTAGACAAATTATCAGCAACAGGATTTTCAGCACCTTTCCTATCTACAATATGCAAATCGAATTCTTGCAAAAGCAACACCCATCTAATAAGTCTAGGCTTAGCATCTTTCTTTTCCTTAAGATATCTAATAGCAGCATGGTTAGTGTGAATAATAATTTTAGAATCAACAATATACGGTCTAAACTTATCACAAGCAAAGACAACAGCTATAAATTCTTTTTCAGTTGTAGCATAATTCTTTTGTGGAGAATCAAGAGTCTTACTAGCATAATGAATAACATTCAACTTTTTATCAATTCGCTGTCCAAGAACAGCACCAACGGCAAAATCATTAGCATCACACATAATTTCAAATGGTAAATTCCAATCAGGTGGTTGAACAATAGGAGCACTTATTAAAGCCTTTTTCAAAGTTTCAAAAGCTTCCTTACAATCATCATCAAAAACAAAAAGGTACATCTTTTTGTAGAAGATTAGTAAGAGGCTTTGATATTTTAGAGAAATCTTTAATAAACCTTCTATAGAAACCAGCATGGCCAAGAATACTAAGAATACCTTTAACATCTCGGGGGCAAGGCATTTTCTCAATTGCCTCCACTTTAGCTCTATCTACTTCAATACCTCTTTCAGAAATTTTATGTCCAAGAACAATTCCTTCATTAACCATAAAGTGACATTTCTCCCAATTAAGAACAAGGTTAGTTTCTTCACATCTCTGCAAAACTTTATCAAGGTTGTGCAAGCAATTATCAAAATAAGTTCCATAGACGGAGAAATCGTCCATGAATAATTCCACAATCTCCTCACAAAAACCGTGAAAAATAGCAGACATGCATCTTTGAAAAGTAGCAGGAGCATTACATAAACCAAAGGGCATACGTCTCTAAGCATAAGTACCATAAGGACAAGTAAATGTTGTTTTGTCTTGATCTTGCGCTTTAACAACAATTTGTGAGAAGACAGAATAACCATCAAGAAAGCAAAAATGAGTTTTCTTAGCTAATCTCTCTAACATTTGATCAATAAAGGGTAATGGATAATGATCTTTCTTAGTAACTTTATTAACCTTTCGAAAATCAATGCACATCCTATAACCAACAACTACTCTTTGAGGAATAAGTTCATCATTTTCATTAGGCACAACAGTAATTCCTCCTTTCTTAGGGACACAGTGCACAGGACTAACCCATCTACTATCAGCAATAGGATAAATAATACCAGCGTCAAGAAGCTTTAATACCTCATTTCTTACCACTTCCTTGATCTTGGGTATTAAACGGCGTTGATGTTCAACAACTGGCTTTGCATCAGGCTCCATATTAATAGAATGTTGACATATAGTAGGAGAAATCCCTTTTAAATCATCCAGGGTATAACCCATAGCTCCACGGTGTTTCTTCAATACTTCCAATAATCTTTCCTCTTCTTTACCTGAAAGGTTAGCACTAATAATAATAGGATATATTTTCTTAACATCAATATGAGCATACTTAAGATTATCAGGCAAAGGTTTTAAATCAAAGACAGGATCCTCTTTAGGTGGGAGTGTTTTACCCAAGTCTTCTACCTTTAAATTGTGTTTCAAGATGGGTTGACGAAGAAATATTTCATCAAGCTCATCCCTTTCCTCTCTAAAGGCTTCACTTTCATGATCTTCAAAAAATTGCTGCAAAACATTGTTAGGAGCAAGAGCAATAGACGCAAGCTGTTAAACTTTAAAATCCTCATTAGGCAATTCGGTTTCATAAGGGACTTTAGCAAATTTCGAAAAATTAAATTCATATGAATAACCAGCAAACTTAGTCAAGATTTTCTCTTTCTTACAATCTATAACAGCACCACAAGTGTTCAGAAAAGGTCTACCAAAGATGATAGGAAAAGTCTTAATAGCAACTGAACCAAGTACGAGAAAATCAGCAGGATATTTAATCTTACCACATAGAACTTCAACGTCTCTAACAATACCAATTGGAGAGATAGTTTCTCTATTAGCAAGTTGAATAACTACATCAATTTCTTCAAGTTCACAAGGACCTATCTCATGCATAATTTCTTTGTAAAGCTCATAGGGAATAGCACTAGAACTTGCACCAATATCACATAAACCATAATAGCAATGATCTCCAATTTGAACAGATAACACAGGCACACTAGTTTTCTTTGAACTTTTAGGATGAGAAACAACATTAGAAGCATCCTCCCAAAATATAATGTACTCATCTCCAACATTTTTAGTAACAAGATCTTTAACTATAGCCACAGGAGGTTCAATTTTAATTTGTTCATTAGGTTCTATAGCTTTCTTAGCACTTTTGTTAACAACACTAGCCATAACAGAATGTTCCTTCATCTTAACAGGAAAAGGAACTTTTTCAATATAAGGCTCAGGAAAAATACGATCAACAGTATTAACTTCAATGCTTTTAGTTATGGGAGTAATAGACTTATCTTTATAAGGCTCATGATATTTTTCAAAACCCTCCTTAGGCAAACCGAAATATGCAGCAAAGGATTTATAATAATTTGCAACAACTTGAGAGTCAAGACCATAAGCATTATTAATATTACGAAATGCATCAGTATTCATGAAAGTTTTAATGCATTCGAAGTCATATTTTATACCTGACTCCCTACCTTTGTCGTTCTCCCATGCTTCAGTATTTTCTTCAATTCGGTCAAGATGATCCCATTTAAAACCTTCTTTATTATGCGTGAATGATCCAGCACAAGATGTATCTAATAATGTTTTATCTTCAAAGGAGAGTCTTGCATAGAAGTTATCAACAATAATATTACCAGGAAGCTCATGAATGGGGCATTTGAGCATTAGTGACTTCAATCTCCCCCAAGCTTGGGCAATACTTTCTCCTTCATGAGGCCAGAAATTATATATAGAATTCCGATCTTGGTGAATTTCACTTGGAGGCTAAAACTTAGAATAAAAGAGAGGTACAATTTCCTCCCATCCAAGAGAATTCCTATTCTTCAGCAATTTATACCAATGAGAAGCCCTTCCACCAAGTGATATAGAGAATAATTTCTTCCTTACTTTGTCCATTGAAATACCTGCGCACTTGAACAACTCGCATAATTCATGTAAAAACAGCAAATGATCACCGGGATGGACAGTTCCATCCCCTACATAGCGGTTATTCATAACACGATCAATAGTTTTCATAGGTATTTTAAATGGCGCTATTTCTTTTGGTGGCGCCTCCTCTTCTACCTCAGCAGTGGTAGAAGCTCTTCCAAACAGGAAGGCAATAGATCCTCTCTCCATAATTAAGCAAATTAGGAGACAGAAATAAAAACAGCACTTACAACTAAAGTTTTCCTTACCAATTCCACTTACCAATAGCGCTTCACTCCCCGGCAACGGCGCCAGAAAATAGTCTTGATGACCCACAAGTATAGGGGGTGTAGCATAGTACTTTCGATAAATAAGAGTGTCGAACCCAACGAGGAGCAGAAGGTGCTGACAAGCGGTTTTGATTAGGATTTCACTGTAACACTAGCAGACAAGTTTTTAGGAGTTTTTGATATAACAGGTAAATAAAGTGCTAGTAAATAAAGCGCGGCAATTAAAATTGCAGCGAGTGGCCCAATCCTTTCTAGAGCAAAGGAGAAGCCGGTTTGTTTACTTATGATGACCGAACGTTCCTGAGGACACACGGGATTTATGTCTAGTGCTTTCGCTTCATATAGATGATTAATCTTTAGTGTTTCGATAAGTGTCGTGTGGGTGAACCTATGCTAATGCACCGCCCTTCCTAGGACTCATACATACTTGTGATTATACCCCTAGTAAGCATCCGCAAATACTAGAAAGTAATTAAGATAAATCTAACCACAGTCTTAAACTCTGAGATCCTAATATCCCTCATGGATCGAGATACTAACGGGGTTTAGGTTTCTGTCACTCCGGCAACCCCACAATTAATATTCGAATACACAATGCATTCCCCTAGGCCTATAAAGGTGAAGTGTCATGTAGTCGACGTTCACATGACACCACTAGAAGAATAGCACCACAACTTAAATATCAAACCATTAAATATTACTCAACATAGTTCACTACTAACATCTAGACTTCTCCCTTGTCCTCAAGAACTAAACGAACTACTCACAACACATCATTTGGAACATGATCAGAGGTGATATAATGATGGGTAACAATCTGAACATAAACCTTAATTCAACGGTTTCACTCAATAGCATCAATAACAAGAGTAATCAACACCGGGAGAGTTTCCCCTATCAAACATACAAGATTCAGCCCTAGATGTTACAGCGGGAACGGAGTGGACCGATGGAGATGACGTTTTCGGCGATGGAGATGGTGGTGATGATGATCCCGATGAAGTGCAGCTCGATGACGGTGACGATGGCGACGATTTCCCCCCTCCGGGAAGGGATTTCCCCGGCAGATTTCTCCCTGCCGGAGAGCTTTTCTCTCTCTGGTGTTTTCCACCTCGTGGAGGTGGCGGAATATTTCCACGATGATTCTCCAGGTCTTAGGTTTTCGGGGGGAAGAAGTACGCGAAGGGGCTCGGCCAGTGGTGGGCCAGGGTGGCCACACCACGTGGCCGCGCGGTAGAGGGGGGAGCCGCGCCTGGGCATGGTGTGGGCCCCCTGGGGGCCACCTGGCTCTCCCCTTTTGGCTCCCTCCGGCATCTGGAAGAATAGGAACTTCCATCTTTTTATTTTGTTCTTCTGGTCTTTGCAAATATTGTATCTTGATGGTGCGTTTTCCAGCAGAATTCAGACTCCGGTGATCCATCCTTCAATAATCATCAAACATGCAAAATAGATGAAATAACATAAGTATCATCTCCAAATATGAAATATATCAATGAATAACAATAAATTATGATATAAAATAGTGATGCAAAATGGACGTATCATCGGTTTGCCAATGTATCATGGCATTATGCAAATATCTCCAGATCGCCGTTTATTTCGGATCGCCGGTATATCGCGGCATCGTGTAACATCTCCGAATCATCTTTTCTATTGATGTGTCAGAGGCAGCACCCGAGGTACTCTTACGTTAAACCAGCAGTGGCTGGAGACGTCCATGTCGGTAAGTGCCCAGAGTGGCTACCGGACAACCGAGACACCCGAGGTACCCTTACGTTAAACCAGCACTGGCTAGAGACGTCCATGTTTGTAAGTGCCCAGAGTGGCTACCGGACATCCGAGACACCCGAGGTACCCTTACGTTAAACCAGCAGTGGCTGGAGATATCCATGTCGGTAAGTGCCCAGAGTGGCTACCGGACATCCGAGACACCTGAGGTACCCTTACGTTAAACCAGCAGTGGCTGGAGACGTCCATGTCGGTAAGCGTCCAGAGGGACCACCGGACATCCGAGACACCCGAGGTACCCCTACGTCAAACCAGTAGTGGCTGAAGACATCTATGTCGGTAAAACGCCCGGAGTGGCTAAAGAACCGACATATGATGATATTCGTGCAGGTACAAGGTGGAGTATGTGAAGACTGTGATATTGTTATTTGTTTTTGTAAGTCTGCGCGCGACTCTACGAGTCCCCCGCAGCCTCGGGGACTAGTGTCGGGGATGTGATCCCGGGTACCCCGAGATTTATGTCTTAATGGAATTATTGGAGGAAACATCAGAGAAATGGTTATAAAAATAAAGGAAGAGAAGAAGGAGCATCCCGGGCCGAATCCGGGACTACACAGGTCGATGAACCCAAGGTTGGGCCGAGGCCAATTTAACTCGGTAAAACCGAGTTGGTTCATCTCGGTGTGCCGAGTTCTCCAGCGCCTCCCGCTCCAGATGGGCCGGCTTCCCCAATCTCGGTCTCCTCCTCGACTCGCCCACGACCGCATCACCTCGCGTGCCTCCGTCCGGGCACGACCCCGACCTTGGTCGCCCGCCACCGAAGTCCTCACCTCGGTCGCCCGCACCACCCTCTCCTCGGCAGCCCGGCACCGTGCCCGAGTTCGTCCCCGACATCGCCGCGCCTCCCCGAGTTCCCCCGCGCCTCCTCGCTTTCGTCCCCGACGTCATGGCCGCGCCGCCCGACCTCCAGCGCCTCCTCCAACCTCGGCAGCTCCGTTCGCACCTTGCCTGCGCCCCGGCTCCTCCGATAGCGCCCCCAACCTCGGCGGCCCTCGGCTACTCCGGCATCTCATCTATCCCGACATCATCCCGACCGCCTGCGACATCCCAGCGCTCACCTCGGCCTCGGTCCTCCCGACTTCCCCGACCACGGCCTCCTCGGCTTCGAACCGGCCGCCCGCACCGCGCCCTCGCCTCGGTCGCCCTTGGTCTCGCCCCGGCATATCCTCACCTCGGACGGCCCGAGATGCTAGCCTCGGAGCGGGGCGTCATCTCGGAGCAGGCCGGCGTCCCGGGGCAAATCATCATCCCGGTGGGCCATCCCCACCCTGCGTTGCACCAGGTCGGCATCAGGCATCCACACCTGCGACCAGATCAGGCAACGCCGGATTATCCCATCGAGCGTGGCCAAGCCCGCGATGGCAGTTGAAAGTGCATTCTTTGCACTCCTCGTTTTTGGTGACTAATGACAACACAAAAGGTGGGATTAATGTTTGTGATGATCTATGCAGGTTTTAAAACAGGTGTACTAGTGTGTTTGATCACACTATGTTTTTAAGTGTCTGGAATTATCAGTACTGCATCCTTCAGATTTCAACCGGAAATCTAGGACGAGATTTCCGGGGTCCGGAAATTTCCGGTACCAATTCGGAAATTTCCGGCCAACTCAAGTTCTTCGCTAAGTCAAGAAATATAGCCAGTACTGGACTCAAGAACTTTTCGTTCGGAAATCCTTCAGGAAACCCGGAAATTTCCGGCCATTGTCCGGAGATTTCCGAGTCACCGAAGATTTTTCACTAAGTCCAGATTGTCAAGCGGTACTGCCTCTCAGAGCTTCGCAGTCGGAATTTCAGGCGGAAATTTCAGGTGCCCGGAAATTTCCGATGGGAGTCCGGAAATTTCCGAGCTGCAAGATCAAGATCATCGAGAAGTCAGAAGCTGAACTCGTACTGCCTTCAGTCGAAGATCCGTCGGAACTCCTCGCGGAGATTTCCGTAGCCCGGAAATTTCCGGTGGTCAGTCCGGAAATTTCTGGTCTTCAGTCCGGAAATTTCCGAGCTGGCGGCTGCACAACGGTCAGATTTTGGGGAGGGGTATAAATACCCCTCCACCTACCTCCAGCAGATCAGCTCTCAGATCCAGAACGCCCCCATTGCTGCTGAAGCTCATTTCTCATGTATCTTCGCATCTAGCCAACCAAATCCATTGATACTTGGAGATCCGAAGGAGAAGACCCCGATCTACATCGCCACCGAAGGGATTTCTTTTCCCCCCTCTATTTCTTGAGGGGATTCGAATCTAGGCCTACCTTTGTGGTTAGCTAGATTCATACATGTTGCTCTAGTTCCTTTGTGGATCCTTTGTGGAATTGTCCTCTTGTGGTCTTGGTGAGAGCCCCCGATTCAGTTGTGGGTGTGTGCCTCACGGATTTGTACGGGACCTTCTCCGCCCTTAAAGGAGTCCTTAGTGGAAGGGTGGATTCGGACCTTGGTGGTCGAATTCACCGGAGAATAGGGTGAGGCCTTTGTGTCGTTGAGCAGACCTTTGTGGTTGCTCATACCCCTCCAACGAGACGTACACCCATGTGGTGGAACTCGCGATAAAATCGCCGTCTCCTTGTTCGCTTGGTTGTCTCGTTCCTCTCTCCTCTATTGTGTTACTTGTTTTTCCTTATTGCATTGTTTTAATTTGTCTTGCACCTTGTTTCACCTAGTAGCACATATAGTCAATTTACTTTTGCAAGCCTAAAACTGAAAAAGTATTAAAAAATTGGTCACCACCTATTCACCCCCCCCCCCCTCTAGGTGGATAACTTCCGTTCAATTGGTATCAGAGCCAGGTTCTCTCTTAAAAGCTTTACCGCTTGAGATTTACCATGACTAAGGAAGTTGACACCGAAGAGTCCGCAAAGGCGATGGAAGCGATGCAATCTAAAGGAGCCACAATGGCCGATATCAACGCTTTGGAAACAAAGTTGACATCGTCCATGGAAGCTTAATTCCAAAAGATTCATGACATACTTGAGGCACTCATGAATTCAAGGAATCCAAAGAATGCATCGCCCTCATCTCCTCCAACACCTCCGAGTGAATCGATTGGTATGGATCCCGAAATGTCTAAGGGCATGGATGGAAAGGGTGATAATGATAACTCTTCTAAAACCAAAGATTCTTCCACATCCAAGGATGGAGAGTCTAACAAATATGGCAATGTGCCACCACCCAATCATTACTCTCCCGATCCTCCCATTCCTTATCCTCATATCACTCTTAGAAATGATCCCCCTAAAATTAAAGATCATTCCTTTTCGCAATGGCAATTCTAAATGAAATCCCATGTGTGCAGCTCTTCGATCGAACTATGGAGAATCATTCAAGTTGGATTCAAGCCACATGACCCGAGCAACTTGACAAGGAGAGAGGTGGTGGATGCTCAACTCAATGCCACCGCCCTCAACATGATCCAACATGCCGTGGGCACCAAGGACATGCCTCTCATCCAAACCTTCTCCACCGCCAACGAGACATGGGACGCTCTCTCCGACTTATTTGTTGGAAATGAGAGCATGAAGAGAAATTGCTACGATGCCTTAAGCAATGAGGCGGAAGGGTTCTATAAGTTGGATGGTGAAGATCATGAAGAGATGTACCGGAGGTTGGTTTCTATTGCCACAAGCTTTCGTGACCTCGGTGCAACCTATATTGATGATGCTTGGATCAAGAGGAAGTACGTGAGCTCCCTCATGCCTTTTGAGGGCACGGACTTGAAGACCTTGCAAGGGAGACACAACTATGACCTCATGACCTCAAATCAAGTCATGTAAGAGATGACATCCTTCAGGGTTGCTACCAAGAATGCCGAAGATGCTAGGGCAAGAGCCATAGGGATGCAAAAGGGAGTAAACCTTGCATTGAAGGCAACGGTTGAAGCTGGATGTGAAGATGACTTTGAGAGTTCCTCATTCTTGTCCAATGAAGGTCTCAAGCTTGCATACAATGAGCATCTTGCTCTTGCGGCAAAAGGCTTTTGGGAGAATCCATCGAGGGCAAAAGCTCAATTCAACAAGCATCAATTCGTCGGATCTCCACAAGGTGGAAAGAGGGACATCTCCAAGGCTAGGACATGCTACAATTTTCAAGACAAGTACCACTTTGTCGCCGAATGCCCTTATGAAAAGAGGGAAGAGAATGGTGGAAGACTTATTCTCAAGGACAAGTCCAAGATGCCTCCCAAGAAGGCTTATGTCAAGAATAAGAGGGCTTTCTTCAAGAAGAAGGCACCTCGGATCGTGTTGATGACTCAAGAGGAGTATCCCACCGAGGATGAAGATGAGTCGGAAGAAGAAGAAACTCCAAATGAAGTGGCGGCTATTGCCACTACTTCAACTACTACCTCGACCCATCAAGCTACTTCCTCAACACCAAGAACTCCATCCACGTCACCTAACGCTACTACTTCCAAGCCAAGAGCCACGGTGACTTCATCTTCAAGCTCACTCTTTGACTCACCTAACGAGAACTCCCCCAACAAGAGTGTGAGATGTCTTATGGCGAAGGCATCCGAGGTACCTTCATCTTCTACTTCCTTGAATGATATGAATGAGCTTGATGATGCCGCTAGCCTCCAAATAAAGGAGGAGCTTGTTGCTTTTGACTCTTTTATGGCTAACTTGCAAGGAGATAGCAAGAAACATGTGGGAGTTCTTATGAGTCGCATTGGCGAGCTCGAACACCTCATTGAGGAAAAGGGTAAGATTGAGAGAGAGGATGCTATCACCATAGCACACCTTCAATCCTCTCTCCGAGATGTTGAAGAGTCTCATGCTCGTCTAGAAGAAGAACTTGAGAACATTGAGGAGTCTCATAACTCTATGCATTCTAAACTTGTTAAAGAACGTGACCTCTATTTTGCTAAGAACAAGTTGGCACAAAAGGATAAGGCCGATTTTGTGGCTGGCCATGTGAGTCTTATTGAAGACATGGAGAAGCTCTTCAATGTCCATGCGGCATTTGAGAGTGAACATGAACTTCTTAAGAAGTCACATGATCAATTACAAACTTGGCTAACTAATCTTGAGAAACCAAGCACGTCCACTCCTATTTGTACTTGTGATCATGCAAATATTATGAATGAAAATATTAGGTTGAAGGAAGAAATTGCCAAGGCCTCCTCCGCTAAGATCATCCTTCTCAAGGGTAAGAATGTTGTTGAGACTCCCACCTATGAGCCTCAATCTCGCAAAGGGAAGGAAGGTCTTGGTTATGTGAGGCCAAACAAGGTTGGTGCCAAGAAGACCATTCCCGCACAAGCAAAGGTGAACAACATTGCAAGTGGGAATGCCACAAGGGGCAAGCCTACTCGCAATGACTTTGCGGGAGACACTAACCCAAACTATGCTCTCTATGTGAATTACTATGGAAATGTTTGTGCTCGCTATGTTGGTCCTTTTGATGGCTTTATTGCTTACTCTATTTGGGTTCCCAAAACCCTTGTGGCTAACCTTAAGGCACCCATTGTTAAGAAATGGGTACCTAAAGTCAAGAATTAATCTCTTGTAGGGTCTTTCTCCCGGTGGTTCGAAATGGATAATTGATAGTGGGTGTACAAGTCATATGACCGGGAGCAAGGAGCTTGTCACGGAGATGAGGCCTAATGTTGATCAAGTAACCGTCTCGTTTGGTGACAAGTCAAGGTCTAAGGTAACAGGGCTTGGCAAAGTGGTAGTTGCCCCCGATATTACTCTAGTCAATGTCATGCTTGTTGATTCTCTTGGCTATAATTTGATGTCGGTTCGTGCTTTAACAAAGTTGGGTATCTCAACTTTCTTTGAGCCGGACATCGTGGTCCTCTTGTGGAGCAAGTCCCTTCGAGTGGCCTTCGTGGGGCATGTCGAACATGAGCTTTGCGTGGTTGATTTCTCCGGAGTCACCACTACTCATGAGATGTGCCTATTCGGAAAGGCCGACGTGGGTTGGCTTTGGCATCGCCGACTAGCCCACGTAAACATGAGGACTTTGCAAAGTCTCCACAAAGGGGGCCACATCCTTCGACTAAAAGACCATGTTACTTTTTCCAGAGATCGAGTGTGTAGGGCATGTGTGGAGGGAAAGATGCATGACATTCATCATCCAAGCAAGACAATCATCTCCTCCACCCGGATATTGGAACTCTTTCATGTTGATCTCTTTGGTCCAATACCGGAAATAAGTCTTGGTGGCAAGAAATATTGTTTGGTGATCGTGGACGACTACTCAAGGTATACATGGGTATATTTCTTCAAGACCAAGGATGAGACTCAACAAGTCTTCATCGACTTCTCTAAGGAGGTTCAACGTCAACACAACCTTCCCATATTGGTGATTCGAAGCGACAACGGGTCGGAGTTCAAGAATTACACGCTCAACGACTTCCTAAGTGACGAAGGCATTCGTCATCAATATTCCGCTGCATACACACCGCAACAAAATGGTGTTGCGGAGAGGAAGAATCGTACTCTCATCGACATGGCAAGATCTATGTTAGCCGAGTTCAAGTCCCCAATCAACTTTTGGGCGGAGGCCATTTCAACGGCGTGTCATTCATCAAATCGCCTCTTCTTCCGCAAAGGCCTCAAGAAGACACCTTATGAGGTACTCACCGGCAACAAGCCCAACATCTCATACTTCCGAGTCTTCGGTTGTAAATGCTACTACCTCGTAAAGGGCATCCGGTTGGGTAAGTTTCACTCTAAAACTCTTGAAGGCATATTTGTTGGTTATGGCATCGAATCCCACACCTATAGGATATATGACAAATCCTCAAGAATAGTCATAGAATCTTGTAGTGTGGAATTCGATGAAAATGACGGCTCCCAAGTGGAGCAAGTTGGAATAAGTGATGTAGGTGACGATCAACCCCAAGATGCAATTAAGAGAATGGGAATAGGCTTCCATCGTCCCATTGAAGTACATCAAGGAGTTGATCAAGACGGAACAAGCTCTTCTCATGAAGATCACTCACCATCACAAGAATCTTATGATACCCCACCCGAAGCAAATTGTGAAGCTCCTCAAGATCATCTTCAAGCTCCTCCACAAGAAGAACAACTTCTTCCTCAACAAGATGATCCATCGCAAGGACCGCTCCAACAAGTTCTCCATCCTCAAGATGATATTGAGTCCCCATCCAAGTCTAATGAAGCAAGTATCTCGAGTGCAAGTTCCTCTCATGTGCAAGATCACCCCTCACACTCAAGTGAAAAACCAACTCATGATGATCAAGGCACTCATGATGATCAAGGCGAGGATCCACAAGATCAAGTTGCTCAAGAGATTCCCTCTACATCTAGAGAGGCAATCGAAACTCGCCGCCAAGCAAGATTTGGAAGATTTTTGGAACTAAGGGCTCTTTCCCTTGACAAGGTCATCGGTGACGTGAGAAGAAGGGTGTCCACTCGGAGTCAATTGGCCAACTTTAGTGAGCATCAAGCACACATCTCCATGGTGGAACCCAAGAAAGTATTCGATGCCCTTGAAGACCCCGATTGGCTTGAAGCAATGCACGAAGAGCTCAACAACTTCGAGCGCAACAAGGTGTGGAGACTAGTGGAGAAGCCAAAAACTTGCCGCAATGTTATCGGCACCAAGTGGATCTTCAAGAACAAGCAAGATGAACACGGCATCGTTGTGAGGAACAAGGTGCGATTGGTGGCCCAAGGCTTTTCTCAAGTTGAAGGCATCGACTTTGGTGAAACCTATGCGCCGGTTGCACGCCTCGAGTCAATACGTATTCTCATTTCTTTTGCATCTCATCATGGTTTTAAATTGCAACAAATGGATGTTAAAAGTGCATTTCTAAATGCCCCACTTAATGAACTTGTCTATGTTAAACAACCTCCGGGTTTCGAGAGCCGCGACTTCCCGAACCACGTCTATGTGTTGGATAAGGCTCTTTATGGGCTTAAACAAGCACCTAGAGCTTGGTATGAACACCATCGGGAGTTCTTGTTAGACCGTGGATTCGAAGTTGGGGTGATCGATCCCACTCTTTTCACAAAGAAAGTTAATGGGGAACTCTTCATTTGTCAATTATATGTTGATGATATTATCTTCGGTTCTACTAATCTCTCTTTTAATGAAGAGTTCGCCAAGCAATTCTTTCTTGGTGTCCATGATGGGTGAACTTAGATTCTTTCTTGGTTTTGAGATCAAGCAATTGAGAGAAGGAACATTTATTTGCCAAGCCAAGTACATTCAAGATATCCTCAAGAGATTCAAGCTCCTCGATCTAAAGGGCGCCGCTACTCCTATGCAAACCAAGTGCCACCTCGAGCTTAACCCTAATGGTAAAGAGGTAGACCAAAAGGTATATCGATCTATGATTGGGTCTCTTCTCTACCTTTGTGCATCTAAGCCGGATATAGTGTTAAGCGTTGGAGTGTGTGCACGTTACCAAGCCGCGCCTAAGGAAAGTCAACAAGTGGCTATCAAGAGAATCTTCCGGTATTTGATTCATACTCCAAGCTATGGGTTGTGGTACCCCAAAGATGGCATCTTGTCTCTTTGTGGGTACACCGACTCGGATTGGGCAGGTGACAAGGATGATAGGAAGTCAACCTCGGGAACTTGTCAATTCATTGGAAGATCATTGGTGAGTTGGTCCTCGAAGAAGCAAAATTGCATCTCTCTCTCCACCGCGGAGGCCGAATATGTCGCCGCCACAAGTGGGTGTACTCAACTCCTTTGGATGCGGCAAACTTTAAAGGATTACGGGGTCCATTTGGACAAAGTGCCGCTCCTCTGTGATAATGAGAGTGCCATCAAGATCGCCTATAATCCGGTGCAACATTCAAGGACCAAGCATATTGAGATTCGCCACCACTTCATTCGAGATCACGTGGCAAGAGCAGACATCGATCTCTCCTATGTTGGGACAAAGGATCAATTGGCTGATATCTTCACGAAGCCCCTTGACGAAGCCCGGTTTTGTTACTTGAGGAATGAGTTGAATATCGTGGATTCTCGGACTTTGTCTTGATATTTGTGCACACACATCAACGTTTAATGCTTTATTAGGTGTAGATGTACGCATGGACTTAGGGGGAGTGTTTTCCTAATACATTGGATTCTTCCTCCCCCTATTATGCATATAGCAATGAATCATTGATAAACTTCAAATTAATTCATAATTTGTGAGCTTAAATGATGAGTAGTAGTTATGGACCCAAGATATATCTTCGTGGTGCCATGCTATAACCTCATACACGGTGGCTTCGGCCACCACCTCTTCTTATGGAAGAGTTGGATCTCATTTGGTTTTTCCCTTGGATTTCATTCGCTATTTGAGCTCTTGTGGAAAACACACTCAAGTTGGTCTTTCTTGTGTTTTGTTGGCTTTGCAATTTGAGTGTGAAGTACCATCGACAGTTTGCATCTCTATCCTAAGCCTTTCTCCCTCTCAAGACTTGCTTAATTCTCACTCATGTCCATTTATATCCGGTCCCTGAGGTTTCTCCGCACCTAAGTCCTTTTCAAATTCGGCACTGCACTCTGCCGAATTTGAACCGGAAATAGAGCCGGAAATATCCGGGGCCCGGAAATTTCCGAACCAAGTCCGGAAATTTCCGATTACTCCATCAATTTCCACACTAAGTCCGTTTCAAAACTCGGTACTGGATATATCGTGTTCTGAACCGGAAATAGTGCCGGAAATTTCCGGTGTCCGGAAATTTCCGAACCTCAGTCCGGAAATTTCCGACCCAAGTCTCTCCGGCTATAAATAGGACACGGGTGGGCTGTTCGAACCGAACAGTTCATCCACCCCGTGCCTCCTCTTTCTCTCTCCAAGTCGGAGAAGAAGCTCTTCCCCGATCCGTCCCCGGGCCGATTTCTTCGCCAATCTCTCCGGTTCTTCGCCGGATCTGCTTCTCCTCGTCGCGGGGATCGTTTTCCTCCGCGCGGTTTTCACCATGTCTACCGGTAACTCCTCTCATTTCAAATCTAGGACAAAATCTCTTTTCGTTTAACCTAGACGATTTAGGAGGTTGTTGCTCGATTCCTTTGGTAGAACTGCTCCTCTAGGCTTGCTCTACCTTCCTCGTGCACAGATCTGTTTTTCGTTCATAGATTTGGTTCAGTTTTTCAGAATTTCGTGCAGACCGGAAATTTCCGGTTCAGACTCGGAAATTTCCGGACTTCGGAAATTTCCGGCCCTGACTCGGAAATCTCCGGCCTGTTCAAAATTCTGAAAAACAGACAAGTTCTACAAACGTTTAACGGCTCCTGTACGATTCCCTTTGCCTTCCTGGACATGAGTGCTTATTACATTGCTTTCCATCTGCTCTATGCTGTTTGTTTGCAGGTTCTTCCACACGAGGAGGTCGCCTCAAGTCCATGGCTAGTCGTCCGAAAGGAAGTCACTCTCGGCCACCTAGTGATCCATCAAGCGATGAGAGTGAGCTCCCTCCTGCTGCACCGCTTAGAAAACCCAGCGGCGCTAACAAGAAGAAGAAGCCCGGGCTTCAATTGTCTGATTTCAACAAGGCCAGCTTTCGTAAGTGGCGCAGTGAGCTGTCCTATGAAGCTGAGGAGGATGACCCAAAGTTCTTCTGCACAGAGATGGCTTGGCTCTATCGAGAGTTGTATCAAAAGTTCTCCAGTGACAAGCCAGTTTGCCCAATGAGATGGATCAACTTCGACAAGCTTATGAAGAAGGCTGACTATTTTGGGGGAGCTATTCAGGTGTGCAGGGTTTTGGGCTTGGAGCATCTCATGAGAACTGAGTGCAGCAACAATGTGTCCCTTATTCATCAGTTCTATGCCACAGTGGTGTTTGACTCTTCTGAGGATATTGGGATGACTTGGATGACTGGGAGACAGCGGTTGACCTCCTCCTTTCGTGAGTTTGCTAGGTTTCTTTGCTAGTAGACGCTTGAATCTTGAGTCTTGAGTCTTGGGACGCTAGTAGACGATGAGGCGCACAGTTCTGACTCTTGAGTCTTGGGACGCTAGTAGACGCTTCTTTCCTTTTTGGTATCTTGATGCTAAAGGGGGAGAAGTATCTCATAGGACTCACGGGATTTGCATGGGTGGGAGCACTCTTTTCTTTCATCTCGCTTGCTTTGTTTTAGTGCTCCCTATCTTATCTTATTTGGACTTCCATCGTTGCATGTTTGTGAGACATGAGGAGCTCTTAAACTCTTATTGTAATAGCCTTAGTTAAATTTGGTAAACTATGCATGTTTTACTTTGTCTATGTGGTTATATTTTCTTTGCCTGCGTGGTTTGTAAAATTTAGGGGAGTGTTGATCCTAAGTTGTGTGTATTTTGTATTCAAAAACATCCTCAAGACAATGCACACACTTAGGGGGAGCCCGTCTATATTTTGCAAATCCGTTCTCCTTTTGTGTTGTCATCATTCACCAAAAAGGGGGAGATTGAAAGTGCATTCTTTGCACTCCTCGTTTTTGGTGACTAATGACAACACAAAAGGTGGGATTAATGTTTGTGATGATCTATGCAGGTTTTAAAACAGGTGTACTAGTGTGTTTGATCACACTATGTTTTTAAGTGTCTGCAATTATCAGTACTGCATCCTTCAGATTTCAACCGGAAATCTAGGAGGAGATTTCCGGGGTCCGGAAATTTCCGGTACCAATTCGGAAATTTCCGGCCAACTCAAGTTCTTCGCTAAGTCAAGAAATATAGCCAGTACTGGACTCAAGAACTTTTCGTTCGGAAATCCTTCAGGAAATTTCCGGTGCCCGGAAATTTCCGGCCATTGTCCGGAGATTTCCGAGTCACCGAAGATTTTTCACCAAGTCCAGATTGTCAAGCGGTACTGCCTCTCAGAGTTTCGCAGTCGGAATTTCAGGCGGAAATTTCAGGTGCCCGGAAATTTCCGATGGGAGTCCGGAAATTTCCGAGCTGCAAGATCAAGATCATCGCCAAGTCAGAAGCTGAACTCGTACTGCCTTCAGTCGAAGATCCGTCGGAACTCCTCGCGGAGATTTCCGTAGCCCGGAAATTTCCGGTGGTCAGTCCGGAAATTTCCGGTCTTCAGTCCGGAAATTTCCGAACTTAACTCGGAAATTTCCGAGCTGGCGGCTGCACAACGGTCAGATTTCGGGGAGGGGTATAAATACCCCTCCACCTACCTCCAGCAGATCAGCTCTCAGATCCAGAACGCCCCCATTGCTGCTGAAGCTCATTTCTCATGTATCTTCGCATCTAGCCAACCAAATCCATTGATACTTGGAGATCCGAAGGAGAAGACCCCGATCTACATCGTCACCGAAGGGATTTCTTTCCCCCCCTCTATTTCTTGAGGGGATTCGAATCTAGGCCTACCTTTGTGGTTAGCTAGATTCATACATGTTGCTCTAGTTCCTTTGTGGATCCTTTGTGGAATTAACCTCTTGTGGTCTTGGTGAGAGCCCCCGATTCAGTTGTGGGTGTGTGCCTCACGGATTTGTACGGGACCTTCTCCGCCCTTAAAGGAGTCCTTAGTGGAAGGGTGGATTCGGACCTTGGTGGTCGAATTCCTTGGAGAATAGGGTGAATCCTTTGTGGCGTTGAGCTGACCTTTGTGGTTGCTCACACCCCTCCAACGAGACGTACACCCATGTGGTGGAACTCGGGATAAAATCGCCGTCTCCTTGTTCCCTTGGTTGTCTCGTTCCTCTCTCCTCTATTGTGTTACTTGTTTTTCCTTATTGCATTGTTTTCATTTGTCTTGCACCTTGTTTCACCTAGTAGCACATATAGTCAATTTACTTTTGCAAGCCTAAAACTAAAAAAGTATTAAAAAATTGGTCACCACCTATTCACCCCCCCCCCCCCCTCTAGGTGGATAACTTCCGTTCAGCAGTGCCCCGCCGCGGCTCCTCTGCGATTGGGCCGAGTTATCTTCAACCTGGGACGAGCAAGCACTTTTCCAACTCGGTCGCGGGCTACTCCAGCGCCTCCAGGCCGATATTTCTCCATCGACCAATGCCACATCTCGATAGCAGTCTTGCGCACCCGCGATCAGGATATGAAGGTTGGAGGTGGTTGAAGATTTGGTTCTGGAAGTTTTGAATTGGACCGACCTGAGAATGTCGGATGTTTGATCAAGTTGGTTTGGTTTTGTAAACCTGGTGTGGCCCTTCATCCGAGGCTGCAGGACCGCACTAGCTTCGGGGACTAGTGTCGGGGGGCTACCCCGGGTAGGGTCAAGATGTGGTAAAAGCTACGTCCGAGAGTGGACCGAGAGACTTGTTGACCGACATATGCTCGGGCCAGGAGGAACCGGGATACGATGTTGGGGCAGCCCGACATATGATGGCCGACGTATGCTGACCGACTTACGACTGATCGACACATGTTAACCGACATATGTATGTCGGTATCTTCTGCTACTCTCTTGTGTGCAGGTAAAGCATTCGGTGAAGGGATATCCGGCATGTCCATACCGGGTTGAGAAGGAGAATCCGGCATGTCCATGCCGGGTTAAACCAGAAGAGGAGTCGCAGAGGTACCCGGCATGCCTATGCCGAGTTAAGCAAGAGAAGATGCCAAGCCAAGCGCTACAGGACAAAACCAAGGACACGGACGAGACATGCCATGCCCATCCCCGGATGTGACTAGAGTACACTGCATGACGCAGAGAATAGTGTTGATTAGACCGCAGTAGTCAAATCATAAATAGTGCGTGTATAGTGACTTGCGGGCCACCCATTATCCCCTGTGCTCCCCTCTATATAAGGAGCACCAGGGGAGAGACATAGATAGGCCACGGGCTTGCTCATTTGCCCCTTGGCCTCTTTCCTCCCCAAGTCCTCCTGGAGGCATTTCTTGCCCAGCTCATGTAGCGTTTTGTACCGCGCATATACAGAGGATTAGGCTAGATGCTGCAATAGGGGTTTTATCTACTCACGAGATCCCCGAAGCTGGGTAAATCCCTGTGTTCATGTGTTCTTATGTGTTTACTTCTCAGCGCGCTATCCCTCCCCGAATCTTTTAGCGTCCATCGGGCCTTAAATATTAGCCTACCCGACACCCGGAAAGACAATGACAGGTGGGCCAAAATTCCACGCCGAAAAGTCAACACGCGATCGGACGGTGGAGATCATCCCGCGGTGAAGATCCGACGGCTGGGAGCGTGAAATCGATGTGAGAGCTTGGTGACTCCCCAAGGTTCTATTTCCTTACGGCCGGACGCCCTACATATATAGGTCGGACTCGGATTGAACCAACCAAGCAAATCGATCCCAGCCATGGTTGTTGTGTCTTCGATATCTTCGGCGGACTGCCGCGCCTGCTCCCGGCCGGCCACACCCTTTCCTTGGTACGTCTAGAAAGCTTCTTCACTCCGGCCGATCGATCTCTTCCTAATCTCTCGTTCTTTCTGCAACCCCGCCACCGAGCAGTGGGTCACCGTGCCCGGCTACGGCCACAGCAACATGTCAGAGATGCAGCTACATCTGGCCGTCGACCCCGCCTCCTCGTCCCGACACTTCCACCTCTTCGCCATCCTGGAGGAGGACAACGACGATGGATTCATTTACGGAGTGGACATATACTCCTCGAAAACAGGGGCGTGGACTCATAAGGGGAACCGCTGGAACTACGAGGACAGACTGCATTTGGTTCCGCACAGCTTGTTCGTCCGTGGTTTCCTGTACCTTGTTACACAGATCGCCATGATCATCTCCGTGCACACGGAGGGGACGATGTGGGACACCATCTCGGTGCCGGAAAATCACATGGACGACGGCGACCCCTGTACGGACGTCACCTTCATCGGCGAATCCCAGGGCCGCGTGCATTACGTGTCCACCGTGGGCAGCGACGATTGCAGCAAGCTGTCGGTGTGGATCCTCGACGACAACAACAAATGGTTCGTCAAGTACAAGATCAACACAGCCCGCCTTTTCAGAGCCAACAATTTGAAGATCATAGCCAACGGTTATTCTGTGGTTGCAATCCATCCGGAATGCAACACCATCTTCTTCACCGTGAGAAGCCACAATATCTTACTCTTGTCCTATCACATGGATCGTCAGGAAGTTCGTGTCCTCGGCAGTTTCGATGGGTGCTTGTACGATCCATATCTCCCATATGTTCCCTCCTTCAGAGCCATTGCTAAAGAGGGGTACAGCTTCATGCTCAGAGATTCGGAGTGATCTGTGTTTTGCAGGGCGTACTGCTAATGAGGAAGCTCAAGCATGTGCCAAGTTTGCTTGTGAGCATAGAATAAATTCAGAGTGGCTAGGAAGGTGTCCTCAGTATCTTCGTTTGAGCCTTGAGGCTGATTGTAAAATTTTGGTTTTGAATTAATAAATTCTGAGTGAGGATATTTTTATTTTTCGTTCTGGGATTTTTTTTTTTATTCAGCTGACATGTGTGGCTCACTATTTGGCCAAGACAGATTGGTCCCACAATCAGTTTTCGTCTCAATTTTTTATCAATATATAATTAGTGTGGTTTTGCAACCAAAAAAACATACAAGTTTTCAGTGGATTTCTGTCCAAAAAAGAAAACTGTACCATATGGTATATTCAGCATCAAAAGTGATGGTTGTGTGGATGTTTTTTTTACATGAAACACAGCTATTCCATTAACTTTCGGACACGACTAAATCGTGGGACATAAGACGCATTACATCAGCCGGAGTTGTCCGTCAACCACAATGCATGGTTTCCGTGAACATCCAAAGCACCTCGTGCAGCCTACACATGTGCTGGTTTATTACAAGCCCTCGGATAGAACTTGATTTTAAAATCTATGAAGTTCATGATTAACAGATACTTTGTGTGAGTAATGGGGAGGGCCAAGGGCAGAACCATCATGATCACTTGAGAAAGAGAAAAGGGCATGGCGTAGCGTCTGGCGAAAATTGGTTCCAACAAAAAGCTGGTCAGCTATTTGAATGAAATTGACGACAGCTATCAATTCGGTATGGAGTGGCCCAGAGGCAAATTCAACATGTCCGGCAGCAGCAAACACGGCATCTCCAGCACTATCCCGCCCAATTATACCACATCCACCTTTGCCAGTTTCCTCATATAGAATGTCTTATCTGTATTTATCATGATCCAGTCCCTCACCAGCCATCAGGTTTCTGCCATACAGGGGCCGGCGTAGGGATTTTCGGATGCTTACTTGGGATAGCAGCAGACCAGTCACATACCGAAGAGGATCCCCTGACGTGGACAGTCTTGACTTTATGTCACTGACACATGGGGCCCACCTGTCAATAACCCAATATCAGGGTAAGGTAGGGCTAGGAAAGTCAGATGTTACATGGTTGCGTATGTTAGAAGTAATCTTGTCATAGTCTATGCATGAGCTTTCTAGCTTAGCCAAGAAGTATCTAGAGTGTGAAGCTTTAGCCAGGAAGTCTCCAGATTATGTAGGGAGAAGTGGAGAACTCTAGAATTAGTAATGTTCTAGAGTAAGATATTTAGTAGTATGAAATATTTAGAGTTTGTAGAGTATTCTATAAGTATGGTGTAGGGTTTGCATTGTGCCACATGACACCAATCTTAAGGGTCATGTACAAGTATAAATAGGGGTACCACCCCTCCCATGTAACTAAGCTTGTAAGCCAAGATGTAGCCTAAATCATGTAAGGACCCCTCAGACTACATATCCGAGATGTCCACGTTATGTAAACAGATCACGATCCCAATGATCAGTGCATCACGATCACATAACCAACATGGTATACAAAGTTAAATCATTCAACTCGAATAGTACAAGACTTACATAAATAGATGGTCACATGACAAAGTCTGCAATCATCGTCACACAGGACGGAATTTAACTACGATATAGCGGAAGCTTGCGGCTAGTGTCGGCCCTCGTCACAACAAGACGCATTCCCACGGAGCAGTTGACCGGTGACACGCAGTTGGCGTAGTTGTCGGCGTACTCCTCGTCCTCGTCGTACATCTCCTCGTTGTAATCTGGACGTTTGAATATCCAGGGACACAGCCATATGAGTACATTTACGTACTCGCAAAACCACCTCTAGGGCTTAAGTTTTCATCGTAATGCAATAGAAACATTTTCGAAAACTGGGATAGCTGCTATATACGACTATAGAGCTTAGTTTTCGTAAGGATGCTTTTAGACATAGAGATACGGCATCTCTATATCTTTGCTGAAAAAAATATTTAGAGAAAGAAATCTCTCTTGTAGAAATAGCATGTACTATTTCCACGTTTTGAAAACACTATTGTAAAACTTTTCAAAAACACTAGGATGGGGATACCCCTTTTTCCTTCCTGGGGTCCGACTGATTGTCTCCACGAGATCAACCATCTTTTCCCCAACTCCGTACCTCCCAGGTACCTCCTTGATGCCTCCTTGTTTTCCACCGAAAACCATTTTCTTTTGAAAACATAAAACAGCCAGTACGCCTAGATCGGGGACCTTTCCAACCGTCATTTGACCGCGGACATGGCTATTCGAATAGATGTACACTCTGCAGAGGTTGCGCACTTTACCCACACCAATCGGTCAATTCCGCCGTGTCTGCCACGGCCCGTCATACGATAGTATGCGAGGCTCCGGATAACCAGATCAAACCTTTCCACTATGTCCACCATAGTATCGGGGCCTCCCGGTAGGTTTGTTCTCCCCGGCACCGTGTGCTCCACTAGACCCCTGGTCTCTCTTAGGACGCCACACCGCCACGTCAGGAGACCCACCATAATCGTCCGGCGCGAGTCCATTCACATGTGTATTGCCTCGTCCAGACGGCAACCCGGCTTCAAGGGCCCAGCCCCTATAGAAAGTATGAGAGCCCCAATACTAAAATAGACAAGCTTTCGGCTAAGCCCTACCCATGTCAGGTAATGTGGTTGCACGGGTTAATTGTTCGGGCGGCCGCTAGGGCTGTACTTTGTTTTTCGAAAACACTTCCACCTCCGACTGATCCCAACAGCTCGGGTTTTCGTAAACATCTCTGATTGCTCCCAGCAACTCGGTTTTTATAAAACACTTGCTCGCCGATTGCTCCCAGTAACTTGGGTTTTTCTTCCGAAAACATTTTATCAAAAACGAGGCTCCCGTCCTAAGAGTTTGAGGTGAGAATATAAAGATATATTACTAGAAAAATATGATTTTCTTTATAGAGCCTTCAACAACAAGGCTCCTAAAGTGAATACTTATTTTTATAACACCTATTATAATCTAGTGGATAACTTTGGCCAAACAATATTTTGTAAAATAGTGTTTGGGTGGCAAAGTGCCACAAAAGAAGTAAACCATGCATTATTTTATTTTGAAAACAAAACATGCTTTGTAAATAGTAGGATTCATAGTGGTGAGGTGGCTTGCCTGACTCAGCAATATGTCCTTGGTCTTGATCTTGATGTTCCCCAGGTTCACTCCTTACTTCTAGTTTCTTCCCGATCGTATCTAACGCCGAAAACAGGAAAAGGAACAATACTCAAAATACAGGACAATGCCACAAGGACGTAACAAACAGCAAGCATTGCACAAGACACTAAGCTACAAACATAAGCAAGCCATTCACTTAATCAACAAGCAACAAATCCAAATAGTTAAGACAAACAACAACACACCTAAGAAAACATACACAACAACCCTAATTATTAAAAAAGGTAGTTTAACTACACACTAAGGTCAAACTCCCCTTAGGGTGAATAGGTCATTAAACCTGGGGTGCTACATTAGTTCAGGAAATATTTCAGACAAAAGTATCTTATTAGTTTTCAGGAAGTACTTCAGACAAAAGTATCTTAGTAAGCAAGCATTATCACTAGCATTAAGCACACTCACATGCAAGCATGTTACTAGCACACACTAATAAGTAGTTAACCAACCAACAAAGGTTAACACCACTGCTCACACAAGTTGTTGACTAAGAACTAAAAAGATGCAGGTGAGTTATTTAATAGAACAACACAAACATTACTGCAAAGGAGCGTGTTGACAACAATCTAAATTAAACAAGAGAACAACAAGTATTACAAAACAAAACCATCTGCTGGATAAAATTCTAACACATAAACACAACTACATACAAGGCATATAAAAACACTTGGTGCCATTCTTAGGGTACAAAGTGGATTAAGCTAAACACAAACAAGAAATGCACCACAACACTATCAAAGTCTCTAATACAAGTTATTATGTTTTAAGTTAAGGTTCTGGACTCTAACTTGATTAAGAACATACACACAATTTACATTACTAAAATAGGGGATTGACTTAAGACTAGTATTACTTAACAAGTTGTTGTTTTGGGAGAAAATGCATAACTATTAAAATAATGTTCAGAAAAATGAATCCTTCTACCACAGTACCCCTAGTAACTATAGGAAGCTATGAAAATTGGATTTGCATCAAAAGCTATTGCCATTCAAGAATTAAAAATACTTCAAGTGCTACTGGTCCTAAAATCAAACAGATTATAGCTTTTGTGCTAAGAAACTACTGCATCCTAACTCAAGTTATCTTATTTTAAGTGCCAAACATGCATTTTACTAACTATTTAGTACTGCACGAAATACAAATTATTTTTGAACAAATCCAGCTCTGCATGTTTAGGAAAATACAAAGGCACTACACAAAAATACTTCTAAGCTATTTGCACAAACATATCTAGCACAAACAATTAAAACTAGACACACTCAAATAACAAAAAATAAAAATATCCATTTTTAAGTGTAGTAACCCACTGTTTTCGAAAATTAATTCACTATGTGCAGAATATAAGTTGTAAAATTTTACCAAGCTAGTAAATGATAGCTACTACTCATATCTACCACATGCAATTGGATTTGCTCTAAAAAGTATTTTTATTAAAGAACTAAAAATCAAGGAAAGGCTACTGGTGTAAAACTTAAACTTAATAGAACTTTATTTTTATAAATCTCCTGCATGCATGGCTTAAATATCTAGGTAGGTATTCTCTCTGGCTTTCTAGAGAATCTTAGTTTGCAAGATTTGGACATACAGATCGCAAGAAATTAAATAAATGGTGAAAAAAGATACTTTTTACAAGATTAAACATAGCACACATATAAAACATTATTTTTGCAAACGGCCAATTCCACATGGTTAAGAAAACACACAAAATGGTAAAAAAAATTACTTCACCACCTTTGCATGCACGGTTCTATGACAAATGAATAAAAGCTAGGCTATTAGTTTTCTGGAATTTAAACAGGAAAAGATCTAAGAGGAAAAACAAGTAAAAGGGCCAAATCTGGTGCGGGCTGAGCTGCAAAGTGCTGGGCCGGCCCGCTGCGCTGCGCGCGCTGGCGAGGCGGTACGCCGCCGCCGGATCTGGATCGGACGGCCAGGGATAGATCAGGAGGCGTTCAAACGGAGCCGTGGATCGCGAGATCGACGGCGCCAGTTCGTCTTCCTCCTCGCGACGGGCAGGGCACGCGGGAAACCCTAGCTACGGTGCTCAGCACGAGCTGCTCACCTCGGTCGCTTGCGGATCGAAGGAGAGGGTCGAGGAAGGTGCGGAGAGCAAGGGGGAGACGAGGGTGGCCGCAAATCTCGACGACGGCTCCCAGATGCCGGCTCGGTCGAAGGCGCCCGCGGCGGACACGGGCACGATGCGGCTACTCCGGTAGACCTACACAGAGGAAAAGATGTCTCAGGTGTAGCTCACTAAGAGGGGAACTCGGAGCAGCAAAAATGGAGGGCAAAGGGGCACCAGGGAGTTGGGAATCATGCGCGCAAGCCCACGGGTCCGAGCTCTGGTCTTCACGCGTTCCAGGCCGAGCTAGAGCAAGAGCTCGCTCGGGAGCGCTCAGAGAGGTGGAGGAGAGCGAGGAGAGCAAGGTGGGAGAGGGTGTGGGTGTGGGAGAGAAGAGGGTGGCCGGGTTCGGTTCACGGGCAAGGGCATGGAGAGAGAGGGCTCGGGCAGGGGTTGGCTAAGCTGGGCGGTGCGCAATGATGTGCAGCTCGTCTGCACTCCTTTGGACAGTAGCCCATGTCATGGAGTCGTTGGAGGGGGCTGAAATAATGGAGAGCAAGTTTTCTGCCTGCAAAGTGCTCGACAGAACGTCCAAAAGAAACGGACAAAAGGGGGGAGATGCTAGGGTTAGCCAGGGGCAAGGTCAAGGGTTCCAAGAGGTGTGTGAGGGGTATGGGCACGTCCAAAACCAGGGTTTGGGGAGAGGGGCTTGTCGATTAGGGTTTAGAAGATATTAGGGCTGATTATACTAAGCCAACAAACAAGGATGGATTAGTCAATCCTTTGACCAGAAAATAAAAAGACAAGCAGGGTTGATAAGCAGAGACATAGGTGCAGCATTTGGTTCAAGAGCTTAGGTCAGAAGGTTCAATAACAACTAGTTACAAAAATGGCAAAATGCAATTATGTAACACATCAAAAGGTCACCTTACAATGAAGCACTCAAAACAAGCTGGAATAAGTGATCAAACATTTTTGAAAATTAAAACTAAGGTAATAGATGGATAGTAGAGATGATGTGGATCATGTTAGGTGAGTTGCATTTCCAAATTGAATAAAATAAACTCTAGTTGCCATGTTCTAGAAATGCTAAAAATTAACAGGGGTTAAGATAGCTTTTCATCATTATATAATTTACTTGTTTAAGAATATTTTTAACCAAACATCTTAATAAGAGGAAAACAAGTTACAAGCATGCAAAACCATCAAACAAACATATATTACTCCAATTCAAACAATAAACATTCACTTAATACAAACATAACCACATGACACTCATAGGAGTACACTCTCAAGGCAAACAATTTAAGCACATGTCAAATAGATCAAACACACCAACAAATGGACAACTAATCCCACTTTTAAGATAAAGGAAATATATTTGTGAGGTGGTGATCAATATGGGCATGACAAGTTGTAAGGATAAGTGGGTAAATCCATCCTTGGTAATCTTTTCAAAAGAGGTTTGAATTAAGAGGTTTTTTTTAATAAGGATTGCTAACACTAGCAACATATTAAACTCAAAATATATTAGGACTCATTATCTGGTCCTTTATAGTTTTGCAAACATATAACTTTTGGAAATACTTTTATTTTCACAAATAAGTGGTCTTTGGGGTAATTGCTAAAATCAAAACATCATGGTAAATATAGTTTGTTAAAAATAAGATAGGATAAGATATATGGACTATTTTACTTGTCATAACATTGATCTCAGAGGCCATATTATAAGTAGGTTGAGTCTCAAGGGTTGATAATTAGGGAGGCTAACAACACAGACACAACCCACAACATGGTAAACAAAGCACACAGGAGTAAAGCACACCCATTAACAAGATATTTCAAAAAGTTTTTGACGGCCCTAAATTTTGGTTCTCTGACTATTAAGTTTTTCTTCGTTCCAAAATTTGGGACATTACAAATCATGTCTATAAAGGACAGGACTACACGGCGGCGCCACATATTTTCTACTCCGTGCGGCGGCTCCTTTCCATGCATGCATGCAGTGACGTCACCGATGACATCGTTTAGATTCCCTTTATTGTTTGGGTTAAAAATGGCTTATCTTTCAAATAATTAATCTGATTCAAAATCCGTTTTCACCGTTGGCTTAGTCGTGATTAAATCTACAAAACTAGATCCCATGTTGCAGTGTTTTGAAGACTTTTTTTTTCTTTCAGTAGTTACCAGATTATTATAACTAGCTTATCACATTATAATAACTTGGCTATCAGGTTTCTGTACGTCCATACTACGTCAATATAAGGTCGATAGATACTACTTTACGTGAAACGATATTATTTCTTGGCTCTTAGAAACACATAAACTCTTACTCACTAGTGTACATATCCTTATAATGTGTAAAAATCTCAATAAAATTATATGATAACCATGCATAATTATCATGATAGCTATTCAATATAAATCTGGTAAATATAATGTTTAATCTGGTAACTGATGTGACGGGAAAATTTCGTCACACCAGATTGTAGATGTGTCACAAGTGATTCGAATCCATCTGGTAACGATATATACTTATCTTGATAATTATTTGTGTTAATATGATAGCCATAGTACCACAATCTGGTAACTGGTGTAAATTTTTTATTTTCATCTAAACATATTAACGATGGATTTAGTTTTGAAACCCTCGTCGAGACGAATCTAACGGTATAAACATATGTCTAATCAGAATAATGGTTTAGAAGATAAATCATTTTAGATTTTTGAATTGGGTAATTAATTTGACGATGCCACCTACACTGCTGCATGCATGCATGTGCTTTCCCTATAGGGGAAAAGCTACGCTTTTCACCCGCCGCATGCGGAATCTCTCGGTGCGGCGCCTCATGCTAGATTTTTTCGTCAATAAAATATAGAGCATATATGTGTCTGGCATAGATGCATATGTGTTTGTGTGTGTGAAGCACAACCGTATTGAAAGGGAGCTAAGTGATTTAGCTTCCAACAATTGGTATCAGAGCCTCAAGATCTGAGGGCGGCGGTGATGGACTCCATGCGATGTGGAGGACGACGATGTGAGATGGAGGTTGTTGGCGGTGCGATGCCGCTAGCTGCTTGTAGCATGATGCTGCTAGGAGGAGAAGGTGGTGTGATGCTGCCAAGAGAAGACGACGGAGTGATGCCGTTACGACGCGGCAGTGGTGCGATATCGCTGCACGAGACTACAGTGGTGTTATACCATTGTCATAGAAAGCGTCAGTGTGAGGCCGACCACTATGGTGTGAAGCCATAGTCTATGGAAAGATTGGTGTGAAAAAAGCCAACGACGCTGGTGTGATGCCATCGTCAAGTAGAAGAGTCGGTGTGAGGCCGACGACTGTGGTGTGATGCCACAGGCGCATTGAAGCTCGGTGTGAAACCGAATTAGTGGTGTGATGCCATCTTATATGGAGTCAGCGTGAAGCTGATAAGCATGGTGTGTGTCGGAGAGTGATTCCCACGAGACAGGGATAGTCACACACTACAAGAAATCGGGTCTATTGCAACAACAGTATTCGTAGCAATAAGTGTCGAATCGTGGCAATAGGTACCTATTGCCACGACATGACATTCGTTGCCAAGCGTTGCGAAATGTCCTATGGTAATAGGTTGTTGCCACGGAAAAAAATTGTGGCAAGAAAGCTTGCAATTGCAACGACGGTGTGGCAAGTTGCAACATTTTTTTCCGTCGCAATTTGGTTCGTAGCCATAGCTTACTACAACAGTCGCCAAACCCGTGGCGATTGTCTGCTTGTGGCAATAGGCATTTGTGGTGATAGCTTATTCCAACAATAGCCCGTTCGTGGCATATGCCATTCCGTTGCAACATGTAATTGTTGCAATATACAAGAACCCTATGGCAACAACCCCCGTTTCGTGGGCACATCTCTTTCGCCACAAACCATTTATTTGTGGCATTAATTTATGGCAACAACTCTCATAACGTGGTAACAAATAGTTATCGTAACGACTAGAATGTTTGTGGCGATGACCTATTGCGACAATACAAACAATTTGTGGCGAAAGGACTATCTCAACAAAGTTGGATTTTGTGGCGCCAAGTGGTTATCACAACGGTCAAATTGTTTGTGCCGGGAAATTATTGCGACAACATAAACGATTTGTGGCAAAAGGATTGTTCCAACAAAACTAAATTTGGTGGCGTCAAGCAATTATCTCAACATTTAGTGGAATTGTGGTGACAAGTTACTGCAACAATACAAAGTGTTATGTGGCAACATCTTAACGCCACAAAGTTGGCTGGCGTGGCGGCTAAGCTTTGACGCAACGATATATTTTTTGTGGTACTAACATGTTGCAACAAAAACTTGATTGTGGTAATAGAGTATTGCAACCCAAAAAAAATTATAAATGCATTCAATTATCCATAAAATATCACATTTCGCATAGCAAATATTCATAAAATAAAACTGACATATAATTTAGCAATCATTCAACATACTGAATGTGCCATCCTAATCTAGTGCAAAGACTAAAGTGTTCGTGGTGGTGGTCCAGTCCAGTCCAGTCCAATCCAGCGCACCCGTACTTAATATTTTGGATCCTGTAATCAAGAAATTGTTTAGCTAAAGTTAATCTATACACCATAACATATCATATAATGCAATTTGGGCATACATGCCAAATTTACAGTGACTAGTGAATATGAAACAAACTTCAGATTTTGTACAGGTCTGCATCGATCAATCATCTAAGCTAAGAAGAGTGGGTGCATCAATCTTCTAAGCTAACAAGAGTAAGCAGAAGCAGGGCACATATCGCTAACTTTGTAGTAATGGGTAAATTCTAATGTGGACATAGAAGATTGAAACTAAAAAAATGTGGATATAGAAGATATGGCCAAACTAAAATATTTATGTAACTCTAGAGAATAAGAAAAAATGGTGCACTTGATAGAAAATCATATATGCTCAGTATAACCACTTTCTAAACAAGCATGTACTGACTTACCATTGCTCGAAAATGTCTATTGTTCAATTTGACAGCTTGCATGAGAGTGTTTGGAGCAATTACATTGTTTGTTCTTGTACCTAAAGCCCCTGCAGTACCAGCTTTGTGTGAAAGACCATTTTGCAGGTTTGGATTACTATTTTCTTTGTTGGACCTTCTGTTGGGAGTGAGTGTCTGTAGAAAGAAGTGCCACAAAAAAGCAACACAAGTAAGCAAAAAAATTCAGGGAACACAAATTAGAACTTGCAAAGAATCTGCAAGCCACAAGGAGTAGGAGGATAGCAAGTCTACAGGTATACTTACTGCATTGTTACAAGTCTTAACAGAATTTTACAAGTTTTCAATTGTTGACAGAATATGTGCAAGTTAATGGTTAATTACTACACAGTGGAGTGCATGTTAACATACAATACCAAATCTTTGTCTAAAAAACATACCGTACCAAATTGGAGTCATTTTCACCAACTTTATGCAACAAATTGCTGGAACATATTACTCTAAATGTTCACATACACATACAGGTACATAACAACATGCAGCAACGTGCGCTCACCTAATAGTCTAGCAAAAATAATCTTATAAGTTTGCAAGCATATGAGTATGATCACCTGGTTAGCTTGAGTCTGTTGGGTTCCCATCTGTTGGCTCAACTGTGCCAACTTTGCCATCATGTTTTGCTCAAATTCCAGTCTTGATTTTCGCTCCTCGTCCAACATCTTCTCAAGGTTTTCTCTCTCAACACGCTCCGAGTCAATCCTATCTTGTGTGCTTTCACGTTCAGCTTGTAACTGCTCTTGTAATTCACCGACCTGCTGGATGAGGTGAGTGTTTACCTTCTGGGCCTGTTCGTGGGCACGGGCTTGATCTTGAAGCTGGGACCTAATCCTTTCAGAACCACTCGGTGGTTTGGCCATGTATCCATACCCACGAGGCTGCGATGACTTGCACTTCAGAGTGTCTTTGTAGGTGGCCTGGAAAATATTGCTTCGTTCTTCACTTGAAATTGGACCATGCATTTCAGTCTCTTTGTTTTGAATCGCTTGACATGTTTTGTCCTAAATACGACAGACATAATCCCATTAGATGAAGAAGCATCCAAGATGCACAACATTAAAGAACATTAGACAACTAGAGAATAAATAGAATTCATTTAACTCACATAAACATCTTGCGACTCTTTGTTAGCCCATGTTCCACTCTTCTTGTGGGTCATTTCCCAAAGAGCAACACAATCTGGCTCTTCTCCAGTTTCCAAGTTTCTCTTCAAGTAGTAAAACAGTAGATGGTTGAAACATGAAAGCATATTTAGAGGCAAATCATACATATATAGGTAGGACTCGTACCTTCTCAAAACTTAGTTGTGACAACGATTTTGATCCAGCTCTATGGCTTGTCTTCCGTTTCTTACGGTTGTCCGAGTTCTTTTGGCTGATTTCCTATTCATTCATTGAAACGAAACATAAACGGTCAAACTAGCCCTTTCACCTAAGTTCACCATTCACAAACAGTGAGATTAGAGATAACCTTGAATTTCGAATCAGTGCCAAAGTACTCAATCAACCATTGCCACTCTTCTGGTTGTACATCTTCAGGCACATTCGCCAATCTAGCAGCATCTGTTTTGTACGCCTTGTAAGTGCAGCACAGAGTTGAACGCCAGCATCTATATCGCTCATGTGCAACTTTGAGAATTTTTTCCTCATTTTCCAGTGTATCATCCAATGCATATCTGTCCTGTAATGCGTACAACAAATGTCTATGCTTAAACAGTGCACTATCAATGGTAAAATAAATAACACATGTGAAAAGGGTTGTACTCACCATCATATCCACAACAATTTGTCGATGAACGGTAGGGTGAATATCCGCCCACCTTCTCACTCCAATGAGCGGTAACCTTCTTTTCATCATGATTACCACCTCATCTACGAATGTACGGTAGTTCATTCCCACTGCACCACCCAAATTTCCAGAGAATGAAATAGTAAGCTTTTCTGATCCATTGGCATAACGCTTCTTAGATGCTTTTAAACCCTTGAGAACACCTCGCCCCTTCTTCTTATGTCCGTCAGTTTCTACAACCAAAATCATACAAGAAATATTGCGTTACTCGGTATTTCATTGTAGTAGAGTAGAACAAAAATATAAACCAAAATTTGTACCATTCTGTTGTAGTTCACGGTTGCGTCGAGCATGAGATGGCCATTCATCCAGTGCGCACATGTCATTGGCGGACACTGGAGTTTCAGATTGTTCTTCAGTTTCTGCATAAGGTTTAGCAGCTGTTAAGATTAAGCAATCTAGGATTTTATGCATTATACAATATGGTAGAGACTCAAATAGTTTTTACCAGATCCTCGCTGTTTTTTGTATGCTGCTATACTTTCCATCCTTGATAGAAGAACAGCTCCTTTCTTTACTGAGCACAAGAACAATTAATGGAGTTAGCATTATCAATGTGCACCATTCAGAATAGTGATTAAGAATTAACAAAATTGTGTACCTTGCAGAAAGGAGTAATGTGTTTCATCACTTTCCTCTGAAGCTTGTACTCGGTGTCGCTGTATTGTCATCGATCTCCTACCAGGATCTTGCGTTGAATTCATCGTTGTGTCCTTGTGTAGGCAAAAAGATAATTAGAGTTGATTTTCGAGGAAAGGCGAAGCTAAATGATGTTCAATCAGTCACTGAGATATATGAGAAGATGCCCATTCATATTAGTACATATAAAGAATAAGGTCAGTGGAATAATTACGACATGCAAGTACTAAATAAATAGTTCATGTTAAGTTGCCCAAATTTGGATGTTCATTTTACTTTACAAACCAGAATAGCTTGGTCATGTACAGCAGCATTTCCAAAAATGTATCAAATCCTATATACACTGCTTCCTGTGAGGCTTCAGTTTACAGCACAAAGATAAACCATGTTCCATCAAATCAGAGCAATCACAACCACAAGCAATCATAGCAATTGGATCACAATTGTGATATTCCGCTCTGTATAAACGACGACCACAATTGTGGTGGCAAAAAAAGGCTCCAGACGTAGCATACATGAATATTCACCTGGATTTTTTTAAGGAAATATTCACCTGATTTTTAGTACAAGAAGACACTAAAATACCAATAAACTCAGATGCGGTCAGATGAACTACATGGCAGGTGTACCGTGTCGTACATGATTTGTTCAGATGAACTAGATGCGCACAAGAAGTATTGAAAAAGTGCAAGCAGGCGGCGGAGCTAGAACTAAAATCACCCTGATGCACGGCTTGAGCCCAGATGCACAACAATCAGCCGAGCCTTATCCGGCCGGCCGGACGGCAACGGCGGCAATCCATGGCCGCCCGACAGAAAAAGATGCGTGGGAGGAAAAATAGCAGGGAGAAAAGATCTTGCCGTCGGCGAGGATTTCGCAGCTGCCGTTGTGGTCGCGGACGCCATCGCCCTAGGAGGAAAGATCTTGCCGTCGCTGACGCCATGGATGTGGGCGTGAGCGGCACCGCCCCCACCGCTTTGCCAGTGGCCGGGGAAGGGAATTCTTGGGTCCGGGGATTGCGGCAGTGGTTACCGAGGAGGGCAGTGCACGCCGGCCGTCGGGGAGGCGAGATGGGATAGACTAGGGAACGGCCTGAATTGGGGATCGATGAGGTGGAGACGATGTGGGATTACCTGAGGACCTCTCCGTCCATTGGACTCCGGCGTCGTTCGCTGCGTCGACGGGGCCGTCATGACGCCGTGACGACCGTGAGAGGAGAGCACACCAGATCCCGATCTCGTATGACGGAGGAGCTGTGATTACGTTTAGGCCGGCGATTAAATTACTTATAATGGTTACTTAGCGGGAAGGTTAAAAAGTTTGGCGCAATATGCAGGAAAATTGCAAAAACTTGGAGGGACGGTGGGTTTAGCGGGAAAGTTTTGGTAGGTACACATTTGGAGTGTTTTTTTTATTTAAAACGTTTACAATAATATATAAATTGCAAAAATAATATTTTGAAGAAATACAAATCTAGACAAGTGCGAGTCAACCAATATGGTCCGAAGGGAGTAGCTAATTTCCTTGCGATGTTATTGCATTGTGACATTGTCATTCCCGTGTGATCTAGTGTGATAATGTGCTTTGCGGCGATGTAGTTTAACGGTTTCACATGATATGGTGTGACATTGTGCTTTGCGGGCGATCTACTGTGACATTGTTGTTTGCGGGGAAATTATAGTGCCACTGCGATTTGTAAGGAATCTAGAGCGACATTATCGTTTTCGGATGATCTAGTTTGACACTATAATTTCCAGGAGATAAAGTGTGGCACTATAATTTCTTGGTGATCTAGTAAATTTTTTGGGCGATCGGGATTGGCATTATCTGTTTCAGATGATCTAGAGTGACATTATCGTTTTTCAGATGATCTAGTGTGACTTTGTGATTTCAGAGCAATGTGTCATTTCTGACCGGTCTAATGCTGACAGTGTCACTCCCGGGCGACATAGTGGGCCATTGTGTTTTCTGGGCGATCTAGAGTAACACTATCATTTTCAGATGATCTGGTGTGACACATTGATTTCTGTGCGATCTAGAATGACATTATCGTTTTTCTGATGATCTAGCGGTGACGCTATGATTTCTGGGCGATCTAGTGTGACATTGTGAATTTCGGGCAATCTAGAGTGACATTGTCGTTTTTTGATGGTTTAGTGTGACAGTGTGAGAGATGTGAAGAACCCTGATTGGGCAACCGTGATTAAAATGAATGCACGCAATTTGTTTGCTCCTTCAGCTACAAATGGTGTAGGTCTTGATGAAGCTGCTGAAGACGACGAAGGTGAGGCCGACGTGCTGGATGTTGTCGACACAGAGATTATAGTGCCCGACCCAGCTGAAGAGATCACTAGTTGGTGCAGAAATGATGTAGAAGGATCCAGCGTTGATGTTTCGGTCATAAAAAATCTAAGACCTGTTGAGTTTGATGAAGTTCAAATCGAATATGATGATGATACGGATGACGATGACGCTTACGTAAATGATGGCCATGCTGCTCCTATTGGACAAGAAGGATTGGATGATGACCAGGGGTTCTTTGTTTAGGTGTTTCATCTCTTGGTAAGTCCCTGCCCTGTGAGGTTCTCTGTCTGTGTTATTCTGCTATCTATCATGCTCGTTTCCAATGTTTTATTCATATACAATCCATGTATCTGACAGCAACTTGAATGATTTTTTTTTGCCTTAGATTGTTTACAAATTGGAGTCTACATTGGTTAGTTGGTTCCTAGATTGGAGTCTAAATTGGTTAGTTGGTTCCTAGATTGGTTCCTAAATTGGAGTCTAAATTGGTTAGTTGGTTCCTAGATTTCCATCTGTACATTTGCATAACTCCTAGACTTGTCAAGTTAATTGGATTGATGAATAATTTGCTGCAGTTTTGCAGAATTCCTGGACTTGCTGTTTTTGCACGGTGCTAGAGCGTTTGCCTTTAGGTCCCAACTAACCATCGTCAAGGTGAAACTAACTCCTGCTGCAGCGTAACGTTTGTAGCCAAGAGAAAAGTTTTTTCTGTAGTAGAATACATGAGTGTGCTATAACCTGACATGAACTCTTTCCTAGAGCCTAGATAGTTTTATTTCTTAGTGAGATCGAATCTGTCGTTATTACTTCGTGAGCCTAGCGACTGTGAAGTTGGGCTGGAGAAGCAGATTCACGAGCCGGATGAGACGCTGACACTAGTGATGGACTGATGGGAGTCCTCCCATGATTTGGTGATGGTGTCGTCCAAGGGCACAAGTTACCTGGCTGGATGATAATTGAACATAGTGAACCGACATGCTCTAGTTGTCATATTGTTATGCTGGCACACGGTTGGACATTAGTTGCCTTCGCGGTACATGTCGGCGTCGAGAAGCTTGTCAATGCCATCACGCCTGCTTTTTGCTTTTCCTTCCCGTTCCTTTTAAGTCGTTACAATTGATTCTTGTCTGTAGTGCAGGCTAGCACAGGGCATAATATGCAGTTTCATGTGAAAATGAAATCCGGCTGTTTGTTCACTTTCCAAACATTTAGGTGTTGATAATTTACCTTATTATCCTTACAGGGTGCGTTGTGCATAGCAAGAAAGTCAAGCAGTTGTGTAGGGGTCGTTGTTGGCGAGATGAAGAAGAGACGTCCATTATATGGTGTGCCTGGCTCCTGGTGTCCTAGCTACTCGCTGCGGTGGAAGAAGCCTTGTGAATGCACTGATGGCTGCTTGTGGTTTTTTAGTGCTGTTGTTATTTTCATTAGTATGTCGTGAACTTGTGGCCTTTTGTATTTTCATTGGTTTTTGATGAAGAGAAGTATGGCTGTTGAAACTCCTGTGCTGTCGTGTTGAACCATGTCATATATATCTCGATAAGATGGTGTTTATCTGCTGCTAAATTTTGCTGAACGTTATGCTGTTATACGAATGGTATGAAGTTCAATTGCTGGCTGAAATATGTGTTTACATGGTGCAGGCTTTAACTCTGAAGTTTCCTTTCAGATGCGGTTAACTCGCCGCTACAAGATATGTTAAGTCAGATCCCTATAATGGCACCAACATGCTCTTATCCTAGTGGTCCGAATCTGTTTGCCTGAGCACATGGTCGCCAGGTCGAACCCCCTTGTAGGCAAAAGTCCTAATTATTTTCCTTTTTACTTCGGTCAGAGACTATTTACACATCATAATTTAATATTTCAAATTTGAATAGTATAAATTATATGTTTTAATTATAATTTTTTTGTTGCAGTATGAAGGTACTTTTTGCAACAATACTTTTTGTTGTAATACGAATATTACCACACATATATACTTTGTTGCAATACCCGTTTTACTATTGCGACAAATAGATGTTTTGTTGCGTTAGGTGACCAATTTCCTGCAACAATATTTGAACCTATCGCACCGTGATATCGTTGTTGCAATAACATTCGGCGTATTACCACGGCTAGTTGTTTTGTTGAAATATCTACTTTCTATTACAACAAATGGACTAACTCGCGCAACGAAATTCGATTGTCGCAATACCAGGGCAATATTGCAACGACTGTACATTATGTTGCGATACAAGTCCTATATTGCAACAAATCGTGTGTTTATCGCGACAAAAATAAATTGTGGCGATATGTGGAGCCTATTGCCACAAACAGGAAACTGGTGGCAATATTGCATTTTATTGCAACAAAACGCGGTTGTAGCAATAAATATTGTTGCAATAGAGCGGATTTCCTGTAGTGACACTCTAAAGAGTAGTTCGAGAAGGGGACTGAACACGTTGGTCTACAACCCTCAACCGGCGCGGCGACGGTGCTCGTCGAGCCTGAGGAGGGACAGCACGGCAGAGATGGACAGCGGCCCTTACCCAGGTTCACGGCCCTCGGGAGGAGGTAACACCGCTACTCCTGCTTGTCTGTATTGCGCTGCAGAGGTTACAGTACAATGAGCTTGCCGAGGGCTCCCTTATGGCGGAGTGGAGCTCAAGGAGAGAACGCTAAGGTCTTCTTCCTACTCGAGCTGGTTCGACTTACACTATGCTACCGTAGGGCGTCCAGGTTCTCTGAGATCGATCCCTTGCTACGGTGGTGCTCCCCCTCCTTTTATAGGCGTCCCGGGCCTCATCCTGGCGCACTGCGCGGCGGAAGGGTCCCCACATGACGACGAAACGGAGGTGCGGGGTGTACCGCAGCTGGGTTCTCCATGGACCCGGTCCACGGTCGTAAAGCCTGCCTGTGACGCAGGAAAGCCACCGTCCACGCAGGACGGCCAGCCGGCGCCGCAGAGATCGTGGGGGCGCCCACGGTGACGTCGTCGTTGGAGCGTAGCGCCGGCCATCTGCTTTATCACCAAAGGGGAAAGCTTCGTAGTCCGGCGCGGGGGACACAGCTTTGTTGACTCCTTTAATCACCAGAATGGCAACTGCGGCGCCGTCGTCATCGCGCGCAGACGCGCGCGTCACTCTGCGGCCGCGGCAGAGGCCATGTGCGCTCTGCGGCGATTGCTTCGTACCGAAGTGTCTCCACAGGGCCTGGGCGGCCTTGTGGAGGGATTTGTGCTGACCCCTCTCCAGGGGAGAGGGCCTTGTAGAGGGGCAGCCTCGGGAGAAGCCTCTTCAGGCCTTTGCTGCCCCCTCCAGTCCCCTCGAGAGACCTTTCCTCTCGAGGGTCTCTCCAAGCGTTCTGCTTGGTCCTTAGTCGTTTCGCCGATACTGTCGCGTGCGAGGGCTGTGGAGAGTGGGCTCTGCACACCCTGGATCCCACTGGGCCGACAGTAGCCCCCGGGCCCATGACGGGCATGGCGAGGCCCATCGGGCCCAGACGAAGCGTCGTGGGTCCAAAATGTCCGGCCGGCCCGAGACACGCGTCGATCGGTGGTGAGTTTGCGGCGACTCGGTTTCTCCGGCAGAACGTGCGTCGTGGGGGGTCCCACCACGACCACGCCTTGGTAACTGCCCAGATGGGGCATAAAGCCTGCGTGCCGGTCCGAGCAGCAGTTACTACTCACTTCCGCGCTCTGCCTTCTACTCTCGCTCTTCCAGCTTTCCTTCTCCGGCGAACTCCTTCCCGTTCCTCGTCCTTCCGCGCCCTTCTCCTTTTCCGGCGATGGGCGGATCCAAAGGCAAGGCGGCGATGACGATGCTCCCCCCGGACGTGCAGGGGGAGGAGGCGCTCGGCCCCGCCCTGTTTGGGGAGCGCGTCAATGTGGCGGCGCTGGACGAGATCCGGCACCTGGTCGCCGAGAAGACCAACGAACATGGCGCCAGCGCCATCCAGAACGCGAAGCTCGGCCGCTTTCCGGCGGGGTTTTTTCCCATTTTCCTTCACACCATCTACGCCGGATTGGTGCCTCCGTACTCGCCCTTCCTGGAGGCGGTTCTGGAGTTCTACCAAATCCATCTTCTTCATCTGCACCCCAACGCCATCCTGATCCTCTCCATCTTCGCCTACCTGTGCGAAGCGTACTTGGGGGTGCAGCCTTCGGTGGCCCTCTTCAGGAGTTTCTACGCGCTCCGGAACTCCGTGAAGCTCGAGCGGACGGGATGCGTATCCTTCCGCATCGTGGACGGCATGGCGGACGTCTACATCCCCATGTCGTGGAACGGCGAGAAGCCCGTCACGACGGTGGTGAAGAAGGTGGACGACTTCAAGCAGAAGTGGTTCCTCATCGGCATCAAATCGTAGAGCTCCTTCCTCGACACCCCGGAGGCGCCGCCCGTGAACAATACCCACTGGGGCAAGCAGGTCTTCCAGGGCCCGCTGATAGCCGACCTCGTGGGCCGCATGAAGATGCTTCGGGAGAACGGCCTCATAGGCCAGATGGTTGCGGAGGACTTCGTGAGCCGCCGCATCGCTCCTCCACAGGCGCACAAGAAGCCGATGTGGATGTACTCGGGCCCCTCGGACCCGATGCGACTCCACCCCTGCGACCATCGCCCCGCCGTCGTCTCCACCATCATGGGTAGCCTCTTCATCAACCCGGACGTGCCCGTGGCGGTTGCCGCGGTGCTGAGGCCTCTGCACCAGCTCAACTTGGCCGCGCGCCTGGCGGTGCTGGAGCAGATGCCCACGTTCACCCCGCTTGGCCTGGCGGGGGACGAGGAGGACGAGGGGCCCATGCCTGTGGCGAAGGGGCCAGACGCCGCGTAGTCGCCTTACGCATCAGACGCCGAGCAAGGCGGCGCGGCGGCAGGGGCGATCCCCTCAGCAGGCGGGGCGAGCTCGTCAAAAGCCGCGCCCCCTACTGAGGAGGTCTTCGAGCTCTCATCCAGCGACGATGAGAAGGCCGAGGCGGGGCGACAGGAGCCTCGGACCAAGGCGGCCCACGACAGGCCTGCTGGGAGCCCACGAGCGCTCCCCTCAAGAGGAAAGCCGAGACGGCTCCGGAGGGATCCGGAGCCCGGACCACGCCTTCTTGGCGTTCGTCTGGCACGGCGTGGGTTGACACCCGCGCCAAGAAGACTGGGTAAGTGTTTTTAACTTGGTTTTTCTTCTTCAATCTTTGCTTGTCTGCTCCCCTCTGACAAGCCTTCTCGTTCTCTGCTAGCTACCCGGCGCCTGCGAAGCGCCGAAGGCTTCGCAAGGCGGCGGATGTGAAGAAAACCGTGCCGGAGGCTGCGCCAGAGGCCGCAGCAGACGAGGCCTCGAGGCCTGCGGAGGAGGCCCCTGCAGGCCCTCACGAGGATGCGCCTCAGGCTGGGGCGACCGCGCCTCCTCCGGAGGAGGAGCGCCTTGAGGAGCAGGCGGAAAAGGCGCCCACTCTGCCGCGTGCTGCGACTCCGCTAGCGCAGCAGGAGGCCACGGCCGGCACTACACCGACCCCGAGCCCGCCAAAGGCCGACGAGACGGTGGGAGAAGACCTTCCGCCGCCCCCGCCAAACACTGCGGCGGAGGAGGAGGCAGCGGCTACGGGGCAGGCCTCTCCTGCCCCGGAAACCCATGAGGAGCCGCCGCTTGAGCGGGGCGACGCCGGCATGCAGAATGCGGGCGCTGAGGCGGAGGACTCGCCGCCGAGCCCCCAGGCCCGCGCGGAGGCCTCCTCTTCCAAGCTCGACGCAGGCGCAGGACCCTCCGCGCCGCGCGGGACTTCTCAGGCTCTTGTCCCTGGCAGCTGGGACTGGAGCAAGGGGCGTCGTGATGTCGCCTTCCGCTTGGTGAGGGAGTCCCTAGACGGGCTGGAGGATCACCTCGCCCTCGAGGACGGGGAGCTCGCCCGGCAGCGGGATGGGCTTGCGGTGGCCTGGGCCACTTTCCATGCGGCTGTGGAGGCTCGCCGGCAGAGTGACCTGGCTCTGCAGGCGGAGCGCGAGGAGGCGCTGCGCTTCGCCAAGGAGGTCCGCGAGGGCGCCGTGCGCGAGGCCGAGTAGACCCTGGGGCCCCTCCAGGCCGAGCGCCAGGCAGCGGAGGATGCTCTGGACGCGGCCAGGGCGGAGTGGGAGGCAGTGGAGCACTCGCTGGCGGACAAGCACCGCGAGCTCGCCCAGCTCGAGGCCAAGATTCTCGCCGACTCCGAAACCGTGCGGACCTCTCTGGAGGCGGTCCGCGCGAGCTTGGAAGCCAGGGGGCAGAGTCTGGGCGAGCGCGAGAGCGACATGCGCCGGCGCGACGAGCAGCTGGCGCTGGCGGAGCAGGAGCTGTCAGGGCAGCGCGCCGCCCTCGAGGCCCGCGAAGAGAGCCTGGCCGAGTCCCTCGGCAAGCACGAGCGCGAAGTGGCTACCCACAAGAGGCATGTGGAGCGCTTCAACGCGAAGTTTGCCGAGCTGAAGGAGGAGGCTGAGAAGGAATTCCAAGCCCGGGAGAAGGCGTACCGCACCGCTGTCTCCCGCGACTATGCCGAGAAGTTCACGAAGCAGGAGGGCCGCTTCAAGAAGTGGCACGATGAGGACGCCGCTCGGATCCGCCAGCTGGAGGGGATGAACGCCAATTTGAACTCCCGGGTGAGGCGCGCAACAGATGGTCGCCGCGCCGCCAAGGAAGCTCGCGAGCGCATGGCGCAGGACCTTGCCTCCCTCATGGCGGACATGGAGGAGATGAACCAGCAGGTGGGCCCTGCTGTGGAGAAGGCGGTGGAGGCTGCCGAGAACGCCCAAGCCGCGCGGGTGCTATCGCAGCAGCGGGAGCGCATGTTCCAGTCCTTGGTGACTCGGGGCAACGAGCTCGCTGCGAAGCTGGGTGCGGATGCGCCGCCTGTCCCCGCACAGGGCAACGCCGACGCCGCCGCGTACCTCGCGTACTTTGAGCAGCTCTTCACAGCCCTCGAGGGCCCTGCCGCGGAGCTCCGCGACGTCGTCGAGTAGGAATGCCGTCAACTCCTGGCGGTGGCGGTCGACCGCATCTTCACCAACCTCCAGCACCTCCAGCCCGGCTTCGACTACTCGACGGTGACCGAGCCTCTCGAGGGGGAGAAGGGGTGGAAGATTTCCAACTCGGTCCGCGACCAAGTCGACGACTTCTGCAGCCGCTTCAAGCGGGCCAAGGTGGGGGAGGACGACGGAGAGGAGGCAGGCTCCGAGGACAAGCCTGGAGAGGACGACGGCGAGGACAGCGACGGGGCCTCAGCTTAACCTTCCCCTGAAATGTAACGCGCTTGTAGCGCTTGTCGAGATGTTTGGCTTAGAGACTTTTGCACCATGGTTTGTAATATACTTCTTATGCATATGCAGCTAAGTTTGTGTGCGTGCCCCTCGAGGGCCTTTTACTTCAACTCCATGCCTTTTTTCGCTCTGCGTCGTTAGGGCCCTGCTCCTTGCGCTATGACTCCGCCGCTGCGGTATGCTCGAGCAATGACTCGGCAAGGCCGGGGGGAGTTTAAGGCTTAGAGAGGTAGGAGTCCTCGAGGCGCGATGCTCAAGGGCCCCCCTTTGACGTGCAAGCAGTCCATGGAGAGTGAGGGAAAAGAAACGCTCGAGGGACAAAAGGTGCTCGTGAGAGGGATGAAGAGACTCTCTTGGTGCGAGCAGGGAACTTAGCTTCGCGAGGTTTTCGCTCTGCGTAGGCTTCCCTTGGCGATGCGTTTTCCTCCAGGGGCGGAGTTTTTCCTCCACGAGCTTGGAGAGACTCTTGTTCCCTGTGGAGGTTAGAGAGGCAAACCCAGACGCTAGAGCATGATAGTAAGGACTCATGCGCGCTTATAGGTTTCCTCATGGGTATCTCGCGAGGAGAGAAAGTACCAAGGTCCTTTGGAGAGGTGGCGTGTATCCGGGAGCATGCCCTTTAGCCAGAGCTCGGATCTCTTGGATTTTGCAGTGCTGCTGGGGTGCTCTTGAGGCACAGGCACCGTACTCAGCCCCCGCTCGCGAGGTGCGCATGGGAAGAATATAAGCGCACACGGAAAAGTAAATGACGAAAGTAAACTTGCCATCGAAATATTACACAGCGGCGCCTCAGCGCATAGTTCACTTGGGAACGAAATGGTGCCGTAGCGCATAGTTCACTTAGGAACGAAATGGTTCATTACACTTGGGTTTGCCAAGCTAACGTTCCTTCCATGTCGAGGCATGGGGACCACCCATTAGTGGCTGAGATTCACTGCGGCCTGCGGTGGCTCGTTACCAGGAGAGCTCGGAGGGCTGGCCCTCAGGAGAAGCTTTGAGAAGCTTGGAGGTGAAGCCGTGAGCTTTCCTCTAGAGACAAAAAATGTCTGACGTGACAATGACCACGGGCGTGACTATGGTCACGGGTAGAACTTGCGTAGATGCGCGATGTTCCACGGGTTCTTGACGGGGATGCCGTCTTCAGTCTCGAGGCGTACGGCGCCAGGCCTGGCGATGTGGGAGACCCTGTAGGGGCCTTCCCACATCGGCGAGAGCTTGTGGAGGCCTTCTCTGGAGAGGATTCGCCTGAGGACGAGGTCGCCCGTCTCAAGAGTGCGTGAGCGCACATGGCGGCTGTGGTAGCGTCGCAGGTCTTGTTGGTACTTTGCCGCTCTGAGGGCGGCACGGCAGCGCAGTCCCTCGAGAAGCAGCAGGTCGTCGTTGTGGAGGTCCTCTTGGGTGTCCTCATTGAAGGCAAGGACCCGTGGTGATCCGTGCTTGATTTCTGCGGGGAGGACGGCTTCGGCTCCGTAGACCAGGGCGAACGGTGTTTCACCCGTGGGTCTTGAAGAGGTTGTGCGCATGGACCAGAGCACAGATGGGAGCTCGTCGATCCAGCCCTTGCCGTGACCCTTGAGGATGTTGAAGCTTATGGTCTTGAGGCCCTTGAGGACTTCTGCATTTGCTCGCTCGGCTTGACCATTGCTCCGTGGATGAGCTACCGAGGCGAAGCAGAGCTTGATGCCGAGTTTTGCGCAGTAAGAGCGGAAGATGCCGCTGGTAAACTGTGAGCCATTGTCGGTGATGATGCGATTAGGCACTCCGAAGCGGCAGACCAGGCTCCTGATGAATTTTACCGCTGCCCCGGCTGGTATGGTGCGCACCGGTTCGACCTCGGCCCACTTAGTGAACTTGTCGACAGCCACGAAGAGGAAGCGGTAGCCCCCCTGCGACCTCGGGAAGGGGCCCAAAATGTCCAGCCCCCAGACCGCGAACGGCCAGGAGAGCGGGATGGTCTGGAGTCCCAGCGCCGGCTGATGGATTTGCTTGGCGTGGTACTGGCAGGCGTCGCATGATTGGACGATGGTGACTGCATCTAGAGGCACTTGCGGCCAGTAGAACCCACTCCTGAAGACCTTGCCTGCGAGGGTGCGTGCACACGAGTGGTGGCCGCACTCTCCGCTATGGATATTCTTGATCAGCATTCGGCCTTCCTCGGGAGGGACGCATTTAAGCGCGATGCCATTTGGGCGCTTGCGGTACAGGTCTCCCTTGAGGATGCAGTAGGATTTTGCCTGTCGAGCGATTCGCTCTGCTTCCGCATCTTCCTTGGGGAGGATCCCTTTCACCAAGTAGTCTTTGAGCTCGTCAATCCAGCTTGTTTATTGGTGAGCCGCCGTCAGCAACAGACGCTCCCCTGTGTGAGGACCACAGTCGGGTGCCCCAGCTTCAGGAGGTGGTGGGAGTGCTTCGTCCGTGCCTGCGGCTGTAGTCTCTTGAGGCTGCTTTATGGACGCCTTGGGGAGTCTTTCTTCAAAGACGCCAGCCTGTTGGGCTTGCCTTCGCGAGGCTCGCTTGGCGATGTCGTCGGCCTCCTGGTTCTCTTTCCTCGGGATGTGCATGAGCTCCATGCCCCTGAAGTGCTTCTCGAGCTTGCGGACCTCTTCAAGGTACGCGGCCATGTGGTCGTCTTTAGGCGTGTAGCTTTTGTTGGAGAAGTTGACAAGCAACTGGGAGTCGCCTTTGACGAGTAAATGCTTGACGCCCAGGGCGATGGCGGCCCTTAAGCCGGCGAGGAGGCCCTCGTATTCAGCGATGTTGTTGGAGATCTTGTCAATCGTGAAGCATAACTGGACAGCGTGGTAGAGTTTGTCGCCTTTGGGCGAGGTCAAGACGACGCCTGCCCCGCCATTGCGGCAGGCGAAGGCTCCATCGAAGTGCATGGTCCAGTGGCTGGGCATCGTGTCTCCAGAGGGCTCGGCCTCTTCTTCCCGAGGCTCTTCAGGGCTTGGGTCAGTCCACTCGGCGACAAAGTCCGCCAGCGCTCGTCCCTTGATGACTCTTGTGGTGTCGAAGCGTAGATTGAATGGCTGCAGCTCGATGTTCCATCCCGCGACACGATCTATGGCGTTGGGGTTGCGCAGGATCTGCTCCAGGGGGAAGGAAGTGACCACCGTGATGGGGTGGCCCTGGAAGTAATGTCTCAGCTTCCTGGAGGCGATGAGGAGAGCGATGAGAAGCTTCTGCTGCATTGGGTACCGCTCCCGAGCATCCCGCGGTACCGTACTGACAAAGTACACGGGGTGCTCGACAAGGGCTGTCGAGGGAGGTACAGCGTCGGCTCTCTGTGGAGGCTCTTCAGGACCCTTGTCGAGATTCGCCTGTGGAGGGGTCTCGGCAAGGGTGTTTGGAGCAGACTCGACCTAAGGCTGTGGGCCTGGCCGTGGGTCTGTGGAGGCTGCTCCTTCGCCGAGATCTTTGTCGGGCGGCTTTGGGCTTGGAGTGGCAGCGCTTTTCTTGGGAGGACTGGCGCTTCCCTCTCGACCACCAGGACGGCGCTTGCGGTCTGAGGAGTGGCTGAGAGGTACAGCTTCAGATGTTCGCCTGTCCTGGGGGCCACCATGACTGGTGGGCTGGCCAAATATCTCTTCAAGTCTTCGAAAGCCTTGTCCGCTTCAGGGGTCCATTTGAATGTGCCGGATCTCTTCATGATCTTGAAAAATGGCAGGGCTCTCTCGCCGAACTTGGAGATGAAGCGGCCCAAGCTAGCCATACAGCCTGCTAGGCGCTGCATGTCCTTGAGCCGGCGAGGAGGCTGCATCCCTTCTATGGCCTTGATCTTGTCAGGGTTTGCTTCTATGCCGCGGTGGGACACGAGGAATCCGAGGAGTTTGCCTGAAGGTACCCCGCAGACGCACTTGGCGGGGTTCAGCTTGATGTTCACCTTGCGCAGGCTGGCGAAGGTTTCCTCGAGATCCTTCAAGAGAGTGTCCTCCTCGCGAGACTTGACCACAATGTCGTCGACGTATGCTTCTGCATTTCTGCCCATCTGTGCCCCCAAGGCTATCCTCATGAGCCTCTGGAAAGTGGCGCCGGCGTTCTTCAGGCCAAAAGGCATGCAAGTGTAGCAATACACACCGCAAGGGATGAGGAATGCTGTTTTCTCCTCATCCTCTTTAGCCATTTTGATCTGGTGATAACCAGAGAAGGCGTCCAGAAAACAGAGGAGGTCGCAGCCGGCGGTGGAGTCCACGATCTGGTCTATCCTCGGCATGGGGTATGGGTCCTTGGGGCAGGCCTTATTGACATCTGTGTAGTCGATGCAGAGTCGGCCTCCTCCAGCGGGTTTAGGGACAACCACGCCGTTGGAGAGCCAAGTGGGGTGCGCGACTTCACGGACGACATTTGCCGCTTTTAGCTTCTCTACTTCCTTGACGATGAACGCTTGCTTCTCGGGGGCTTGCTTGCGTGCTTTTTGCTTGACAGGGCGTGCGTCTGGACACACGGCTAAGTGGTGCTCGATCACCTCCCTTGGTACACCGGACATATCTGACGGAGTCCACGCGAACATGTCAGAGTTTGCCCGAAGGAAGGTGACGAGCGCGCTTTCCTATTTGGGAGGCATGGCAACGCCTATGGTGACGCTAGCCCCTGACCCCTCAGCCCCCGAACCACTGGTGCCCAGCGACACCCTCTTCGTGGAAGCTTGCTCTTGAGAGAACATTTGTTTCTTCTTCTAAGGCCTCTCGAGAGGCTCCATGTCCTCGTCTGCCGGGAAGGCCATGGCGGACGCTTTGTAGGTGCTCTCGACAGCGCGCGTGGCATCCAGGATATGACCATGGATGGTGATGGTGCCAGTGCTGCCGGGGATCTTGACCATGTTGTAGGCGTGATGCGTGACGGCCATGAACTTCGCGAGGGCGGGGTAGCCGAGGATGGCGTTGTACGGTAGGCCAATGTGTGCGACGTCGAAGTCGATCAGCTCGGTGCGGTAGTTCTTCTGCGTGCCGAAGGTGACGGCCAGCCGGACCTGCCCCAGAGGTTCGATCGAGCCACTAGTGACCCATGTGAATGGCCTGGAGGGCATGAGCCACTCGTAAGGCACCTGAAGAGTCTCGAATGTCTCGACAGAGATGACGTTCAGGCCTGCACCCCCATCGATGAGCGTCTTGGAGACGGCGATGTTGTTGATGGTGGGGGAGCAGACCAGGGGGAGGGTTCCGACAGTCTTGGTCGACTTGGGGTGGTCCTTGGCGTCGAAGGCGATGGTGTACTGAGACCACTTGAGAGGCCTGGAGGTCTCGGCGCTCGGGAGCGCAGCGTTGAGTTCGCGGGCGAACTGCTTGAACTGGTTGTTAGACTTGGGCGCCTGAGCTCCGCCGAGTATGCAGGCCATAGCTCCCCTTGGGGCCTGATAGCCTCCATCTTCCTCGTCAGGGAGGTTGTTGTTCTTCTCGGCGGCGTTGGCTTGAGTGCCTGGCGGCTTCTGATAGCTGCCACCGCGTCCGCCTCTGCCGTCCCTGCGGTAGCTGCGGCCTCTGCCGCGGCTCCCGCTGCCTTCTTCGCGCTCGCGCTCTCGGCTCAGCCTCTTGAGATCGAAGCAGTTCTCTGTGGCGTGTCCGCGCCTGTTGTGGTAGACGTAGAACGGACGGTTGTCCGCCTCTCTGTCGCCAGGCTCAGGGGAGTTCCTGCGGGCGTTCTTGGCGGCTGGCTCAGCCGCCAGGACCGCAGTAGTCTTTGCCTTGGTTTCCTCCCGCTTCTTGCGGCTCTTGGACCCTTCGGCCAGGTCGTCCATCCGCTGGCTCATCTTGACGAAGAGGAGCCCCTCTTCAGCCTTGGCGCACTTGTCAGCGAGGTCGAACAGCTTCACCACAGAGGTGAGCTTGTCGTGAATGCCCAGCTTCTCGAGCATCCTGCGATTTGTGACGCCCTCCCAGAAGGCGGCAATGACTTGCGTGTCGGGGATGTTCGGCATCTTGTTGCGCACTTGGCTGAAGCGCTGGATGTACTTGCGGAGAGTCTCATCCTTTCCCTGCACCACAGCGCAGGTCGTTGTGGGTGAGCGCGCGCTCGTAGGTGCCCTTGAAGTTGGCGACGAACTGCCTGCAGAGCTCCTCCCATGAGTCGATGGAGTCCTCAGGCAAGTTGAGGAGCCATGACAGCGCGGAGTCCCTGAGGGCGTGGGAGAACCAGTTGGCCATGACTTTGTCGTCTCCTCCTGCAGCCTGGATAGAGGTGGTGTAGAGCTGCAGGAACTCGATGGGGTTGCTTGACCCGTCGTAGCCCTTGGGGAGGGCAGGCCTGAACTTCTGCGGCCATACCACGCGGCGCAGAGCGCGGGTGAAGGCCATGCAGCCGGTGGCGTATGTGGCAGTCCCGCCCTGGAGAGCCCTGCGGTTCTTCTGCCCCGCCTGGCTGATTTCCTCGACAAGGCGGTTCTGGAGGTCCCTCCGGCGTTCCATCCCCACTCGCACGTCAGCCGCGGCGCGCTGCACAATTTGGCAGTCGCGCGGCGAGTACGCATGAGAGGGAGCCCTCTGCGCTACAGCCGGAGTAGGTCCCGGCGGTGGCGGAGGCGCATCCGGCGCGGCAGTTCCAGCGCGGGCAGAGTGGTGAACGAGGGAGCGCGACGGAGCGGGGCGCGTCGTCGCGACGTCGACGAGGTGGTGGAGTCGGTCAAGCCACTGGTCGTGGGCCTCCGCGCTAGACCGGTAGCGGAGGAGCTCCTGGGACATGAGAAGCGCGGTGTGCAGCGTGGGCTCCGGGCGTCCCTGAGAAGACGCGCTTTGGCGCCGAGACGGATGCGAGGACTCAGCATCGTCGTGGTGCTCCGGGGAGGCGTCTCTGTCGTCGCGGCAGTCGCCGCCGTGGTGATCCTCGCTCTCGGGCTCCTCCACGTGCGGGCCGGTGTTGGCGCGCTCCGTCGTGCGAGGACGGCCGCGGCGGCCGCGAGTGGGGGCAGTGCCGGGCTCGGTATGAGCCCTGTCCGCTGCGCGCCTGTTGGCGCGTGTCGCGCGGGTGTCCGTCATGGCGCGGAAGCTGATCGAAGGTTGATGACGCGCCTCAGTCCCCTACCTGGCGCGCCAAATGTCGGAGAGTGATTCCCACGAGACAGGGATAGTCACACTCTGAAGAGTAGTTCGAGAAGGGGACTGAACACGTTGGTCTACAACCCTCAACCGGCGCGGCGACGGTGCTCGTCGAGCCTGAGGAGGGACAACATGGCAGAGATGGACAGCGGCCCTTACCCAGGTTCACGGCCCTCAGGAGGAGGTAACACCTCTACTCCTGCTTGTCTATATTGCGCTGCAGAGGTTACAGTACAATGAGCTTGCCGAGGGCTCCCTTATGGCGGAGTGGAGCTCAAGGAGGGAACGCTAAGGTCTTCTTCCTCCTCGAGCTGGCTCGACTTACACTATGCTACCGTAGGGCGTCCAGGTTCTCTGAGATCGATCCCTTGCTACGGTGGGGCTCCCCCTCCTTTTATAGGCGTCCCGGGCCTCATCCTGGCGCACTGCACGGCGGAAGGGTCCCCACATGACGACGAAACGGAGGAGCGGGGTGTACCGCAGCTGGGTTCTCCATGGACCTGGTCCACGGTCGTAAAGCCTGTCTGTGACGCAGGAAAGCCACCGTCCATGCAGGGCGGCCAGCCGGCGCCGCAGAGATCGTGGGGGCGCCCACGGTGACGTCGTCGTTGGAGCGTAGCGCCGGCCATCTGCTTTATCACCGAAGGGGAAAGCTTCATAGTCCGGCGCGGGGGACACAGCTTTGTTGACTCCTTTAATCACCAGAATGGCAACTGCGGTGCCGTCGTCATCGCGCGCAGACGCGCGCGTCACTCTGCGGCCGCGGCAGAAGCCATGTGCGCTCTGCGGCGATTGCTTCGTACCGAAGTGTCTCCACAGGGCCTGGGCGGCCTTGTGGAGGGATTTGCGCTGACCCCTCTCCAGGGGAGAGGGCCTTGTAGAGGGGCAGCCTCGGGAGAAGCCTCTTCAGGCCTTCGCTGCCCCCTCCAGTCCCCTCGAGAGACCTTTCCTCTCGAGGGTCTCTCCAAGCATTCTGCTTGGTCCTTAGTCGTTTCGCCGATACTGTCGCGTGCGAGAGCTGTGGAGAGTGAGCTCTGCACACCCTGGATCCCACTGGGCCGACAGTGTGATGTCGTTGGTGCACATGAGGCGGTGCGAGGCCGTCACAAAATGAAGCACATGGTCCAGGTGATTTGGATGAGAGGATCTTAGTTGATATGACAAGATTAAGGGGGAGATTGTTAGAAGTAATCTTGTCATACTCTATGCATGAGCTTTCTAGCTTAGCCAGGAAGTATCTAGAGTGTGAAGCTTTAGCCAGGAAGTCCCAGAGTATGTAGGGAGAAGTGGAGAACTCTAGAATTAGGAATGTTCTAAAGTAAGATATTTAGTAGTATGAAATATTTAGAGTTTGTAGAGTATTCTAGAAGTATGGTGTAGGGTTTGGATTGTGCCACATGGCACCAATCTTAAGGGTCATGTACAAGTATAAATAGGGGTACCACCCCTCCCATGTAACTAAGCTTGTAAGCCGAGATGTAGCCTAAAGCATGTCTATAAAATATAGAGCATATATGTGTCTGTCATAGATGCTTACTAGTTGAATTCGGCGCGGCGACACGCCGCGCCCTTGATGATGCATTTGCTGATAAGTTTTATTGATGGTATTTTTCTTTCTCTTAGTTGAGTAATGTAGGTTAAAGAAGAAGCGACATTTTAAATTCATACAATGTATTTAGATGAGCAGTTATTTATGGTTTACGGTTTACAACAAAAAGTAAATAGGATGTATAAGAAGTTATATATACATAAGATCTCATAGTTCCTCTTATAGCAAGCTTATCTGCAATAGCAGTAGTCATATTTGCGTAGTGATAACACCTGCAATCTAGAAGCAGGCTCAATGACGTAGTTGAAGTGTAGATAAGCGCATGGCCTTGAATTTCGCTGGACATCAGCTAGAAATGTTTCTTTAACTATTTGGTGTTTGCTGTATGCCGAACTACATCATTGAACCCTAAATAAAAAGAAAGCAAAGTAAGAAATAAGAGTAATGCCTGAGAGAGGAATATGATTTTTTTTTAGTCTTTCAATATTGATAGCAAACAGGAGGTTATTTCAATATATTTAAATACCTTTGGTATGACAGATATGGCCTTGACTTTTAGAAGGTTGCTTCAATAGAACATCACATCCCCTGTAGTACAACATGAATGGAGCTTAAAAATAGTGAGATACGTGGAGAGCTAATCTAATTGAAAAAATAAATTGTATGGAAAATCATAAGGAAAATATGCACTTAATGTAGATTTTATTGAGCATCTGCACATATGATTTTCTAGTTAATTATCCATGTTATTTTCGAAGTTACTGCCTAATACGTGTGAATGGAATTATAATCTATGCAAAATTTAATACCTTGATAATAGTTTCATATGTTAGATTCCATGTAATATGTAAAATTGTCTGCATACAATCTAGGCAACCATAAAAACAACGCCACCCAAATGACAGGAGTCTGAAAATGCATCTAATACTACAGAAGTATTGATAAGCTCATATTCATTTAAAAATATATTTTTAGTTGTACAAACTGTAAAGCGTTTTGTGCCTAGACCTTATAATTGACAATGTAGCGTTATTTACTATAATATCCGGTATGAAAAAATGGAAACTAAAATGTGTAGAGCTGGTACACTAATGCACTGTTGCAGAAAGAGGGAAAAATCTGTAATATTCTAAACGTTACTGAATGTATTACTATTCACAAAATTATTATTGCTGAATCAGTATAAGCTAACCTAAACAGGGTAAATGTACACAGAATTGGCAGAAAATAGCAGGTAGCTAATGTCTAAACTTACAAACTGAACAATGAATTTCAGTACATAGGTTCAGAGCGGCTAGCATAGGTTAAAAAAAAATTAGATAAGGGGGTGCGGATCCCCAGCCTCTGCATCCAAAAGATGCACACAGCCATCCGCAATTATTTAAACGAACCAATTCAGCAAGTTTTACAGTTCATGGATCACAGAGGGTGGCCACAAAGATGAGCCAATCAAATAAAAAGGAGCTAAACATCAAGTCTTCTAGGATGAAGCCACCCAGCCCGACTAAAGATAGCCCGCACGACTGTCAACATACGGGTACAGCCAGCATCCATGAGACCACGCTGATCCACCGGCAACAAGAATGACCATGAGTGGATCCAATAGCATGTCTTGTAAATTACCTGCAAGTAATGAATAGAAATTGTTTTGTTAAAGACAATATCATTTCGACAATTCCAAAGAGCCCACAAAATGGCCGCTACACCAATTCGAATGCGAGCCTTTGTTATCTTATCTATCCCATTCAACCAACCCCCAAACAAGTTCGCAATACTTACAGAAGGGTATACATTAAAAGTGAAGTGTACTAAGCGCCATATATCCCTAGCAAAAGGACATTTAATAAAAAGATGCTCAGCAGACTCATCCGCATCACAGAATACGCACTTCTTGCATCCTGTCCACTGTTGTTTAGCCAAGTTATCCTTTGTCAAAATTTCTTTTCGATTGAGAAACCATAGAAATATTTTAATCTTTAGAGGTATCTTCAATTTCCATAGGTATTTACGCAAGTACCTTGTATGGCCATTTAGAAGATCTTCGTAATAAGATTTTACCGTAAAAACTCCGTTGGTAGTAAGCGACCATTTAAAATTATCAGGTTCGTCTGTAAGAGTGATGCGCATTAATCTCTCTACCAGATGGAACCATTCGGATCGCCGTTGCCATATTAATGTCCGTCGAAAAGGAAGATTAATAGGAGCAGCCCCAAGAACATTAGCCACCGTGCTATGTTTATGTGAGGCAAAGGCATACAACAACGGGTACTCATCCTGTAATGAGACCGGTCCTAGCCAAGAGTCTTCCCAAAACCGAGCCTGCTCTCCATTGCCAATTACAAATTTACCACGCTTAATAAACTCATCCTTTACCTTCATGATACCTTTCCAAAAAGGTGAATCAGAAGGTTTAATTTGAACCTGAGATAGTGCCTTATCTCCCAAATATTTGTTTACTAAGATTTCTTTCCAAACTCCCTCCTCGTGTAATAATTTATAAAGCCACTTACTCAATAGGCATTTGTTTTTAATTTCCAGAACCGCAATTCCCAAACCTCCTTGATCTTTCGGTCTACAGACTATATTCCATTTCGTGAGCCTATATTTTCTTTTAAGTTGATCACTTTGCCCAAAAAAACGTGAGCGATAATAGTCTAATCTTTTCCGAACTCCCTTCGGTATTTCAAAAAATGATAATAGGAACATTGGCAAGCTAGTGAAAACCGAATTGATTAGCACAAGACGGTCACCGTAAGACAACATCTTGGCTACCCACGCTGCCAGTTTCTTCTCAAACCTATCCTCAACTATTTTCCATTCCTTGTTTAAAAGTTTACGATGATGAATCGGAATGCCCAAATAACGGAATGGGAGTGATCCGAGTTCACAACCGAAAATACGACGGTACTCCTCCTGTTCATCTTTAGCTTTCCCAAAACAATACAACTCACTCTTATGAAAATTAATTTTCCACCCCGATAATTGTTCAAAGAAAGCCAAAATTAATTTCATGTTCACGGCCTTCGCAATGTCGTGTTCAAGAAAAAGGATCGTATCATCAGCATATTGGAGGATTGAAACCCCACCCTCAACTAGGTGCGGGACAAGACCCCCCACTTGGCCATCCTCCTTCGCACGTGAGATTAAAATGGCTAGCATATCGACAACAAGGTTAAAAAGTAAAGGGGACAACGGATCCCCTTGTCGCAGTCCTTTCAGAGTTTGGAAATAATGCCCAATATCATCATTGACACGAATTCCAACACTTCCTCCCTGAACAAACCGTGCCACCCATTCGCACCATTGTGACGCGAACCCTTTCATACGAAGGGTTTGTTGCAGGAATGACCAATTAACCTTATCGTACGCCTTTTCGAAATCTATTTTGAAAAGCACCCCATCTAACGTTTTCCTATGTATCTCGTGGATTGTTTCATGGAGAACCACCACTCCCTTCAAAATATTCCGACCGGGTATAAAAGCAGTTTGGGTTGGACGAATTACTCTGGTCGCAATAGAGGTGACTCTATTCGTGCCAACTTTTGTGAAAATTTTGAAACTAACATTTAATAAACAAATGGGCCGATATTGCTCAATTTGGCTAGCGTCCTCCTTTTTAGGTAACAAAGTGATAATACCAAAGTTAAGTTTAAATAAGGGCAAATTTCCCATACGCAATTGGGTAAACATTGCCATTAGATCAACTTTGATAATATGCCAACATTTCTGATAAAACTCCGCAGGGAAACCATCTAGTCCGGGGGCCTTATTATGTTCCATTTCCTTAATTGCTTGAAACACCTCTTTGTCGGAAAAATCCTGGGTCAGGATCGCATTTTCCTTAGGTGATATTTGGGGCATATCGTGTGTCGTCTCTTCATCGAGGGAGAAATTATTTTGGGCCGGCGCCCCAAATAGTTTCTTGTAATATTCAGAGATATAAGTATTTAAGTTTTCATTTCCAACGATGGTGCCTTCATCTTGTTCTAGCTGTAGTATCCTTTTTTTCCTATGCTTTCCGTTTGCAATTATATGGAAGTATCGCGTATTATTTCCACTTTCCTGAATATATTTTACTTTTGCTCTCTGTGCCCATTTAGACTCCTCATCACGTCTTAATTTTGCCAATCTATCAGCGGCGTCCCTTTTAGCAACCCGCTCAGCTGCCGTCAAGGGCGTTGTCTCCGCTTTTATATCCAATGCATTAATTAACAAAGTTAACTTATCTTTCAAAAGTTTGTATTCCCCACTTAAATTTTTGGCCCAACCTCTCAAGAATTGGCGCAAATGCCTTATTTTATTTTGCCATCGTTCGACTGAATCATTACCCATGTGTACTGCATGCCACTCCCGAGCAATCATGTCTAAAAAACCATCTTGTCGAAACCAGCATAATTCAAACGAAAATCTGCTACAATTACCGACGAAAGCTTGATCTCCTGTATCTAACAATAACGGCGTATGATCAGATCCTGTTCGGCTGAGAGCCTGAACCGTGACTAATAGAAATTTATTCTCCCAGTCTATGGTGGCTAAAAAGCTGTCTAACTTTTCATAGGTTGGTGTATCGCGTCTACTCACCCAAGTATATTGTCGTCCGGACATTCGCAGATCCTTCAGACTTAAACTCTCAATGATCGCATTGAAAATGGTAGGCCATCGAGCGTTAAAATTAGAATTATTCTTCTCATTTTGTCTCCTGATTATATTAAAGTCTCCCCCCCACTAGCATAGGCAAAGTTTCTCCTTCACATATTCTCACCAATTCCGCTAGAAATTCTGCTTTTTTATCATCTTGAGCCGCCCCATAAACCACAACTAAAGCCCAACAGAATCCATCCGCTTTGATCGTCAGGTGTAACTTAACGCAAAAGTCACCCGAGACGACATGTTGTACCATGAACGAATTATTGTTGAATCCTAATAACATACCACCACATCTCCCGTGTGGAGGTATACAATACCAAGTAAAATCTGAGCCCGCAGCTAAAAAATTTAGAAAAGGCGTCGCAAAAGAAGATCTACCTGTCTCAATAGTGCCAATAAAATCTAGCTTATTATCCCTCACAAACTCATGAACTGCTAGATGTTTTGCCGTGTCCCCAAACCCATCCGAATTCCAAATGATACCTTTCATCTCAAACCTCTATAAATTTGTAGTCAAACACGCCTCCTAGCCGCATGCTTTGAGTTTTTATTATTTTTTTTACCTCTATTTTTAATTCATGCTAATGTCTCGTGAAGATCTGCATGATCTTGCTAGCATAGGTTAAATGTGGATATGAAATTGAAAACCCTATGTAGTATGCTTGTTCTTCCTATAGCCCCAACGAAAATGCACGAACAGTTGGTGGGCAGGCAGACAGCTCCATCCAGATCGACGTTTTCATGCATATAATCATGAATTCTAGCAGCAGTAAATCAAAGATTGTAGATATAACATAGGAACTTTGGGGCACTACACTGATCCATTCATAAGTGTTCAGTTTTTATTAGAAATATATATACCAAATAAGCAATTATTCTCTCTCTACCCAGACACAACGTGTGATAGCATATGTCCTGATGCTAGCGAGGGAGATACTATTCTTTCAAAGTATATGACCTTCTGCCCATGACCCTCATCGAACCGGAGAACATGTAGGCGAACGGCCTCTATTATTGCCATGCTCATATTTAACACTCAAATTTTCTCAATGACAATTTGTAGCGTTATTAAGAAGTCAGAAGCTGAGTAAATTTGTCAAAATCTGAAATACTAAGATCAAATGTAGAGTAGAATCAACAAAACTAACAGAAGATTACATTTGATTAAGAAATTGGACCGTACTTATCGATTACACGTGATAAAAAATAGACCAAAGCACAATCCCATTTAGATTTAAAGATTATTCCAGTACCTAACATGCATTTACTACTTCGTAGTCGTCCAGCAAACAAAAGGTAACGCAGCAAGCAGGGAAAAATGTACATATCAACAATACTCATATGAAACTGGGAGGAACATAACTACGGAATTCTTACAGCACACTAGTAGAGAAAGGGGCAACAAAACCGGCTTTAAAGGGCCTTTAACACCGGGTGTGCAACCGGTGTTGAAAGGTCGGGACTAAAGGGGTACCCCTTTCGCACCGGTACCCTATGAACCCGGTGTTAAAGGGATCCACGTGGGCACGGCTGCGCGCACGGGGGCGGAGGACCTTCTGTCCCGGTTGGTGTTACCAACCGGTTTTAATAGTTTCTGATTTTTTTTTCATTTCACTTTTTTCCAGGGTTTCTGTTTTTTCTTTTATGCTTATTTTTTGGGGTTTAGGGCTTCTGTTTTTTTCATTTCTGCTTATTTTCTAGGGTTTCGGAGGAGATCACGTATAAAGTACCCATTACACATATAAAGTATTCATATTACACGTATTAATATCGAAGAGGACTAGGGCTTTTAGAAGATTTACACATATAAAGTATTCATATTACACATATTAAAATTCAGTCTATATATATACACCTCGCCGGAGTTTCTTTCGACCAAATCTTCAAGTCGAAGTCCTTCACCATGGTCGTTTAGAACTTGTGTAAAATCACCGGCATCTTCTATCTCCTCGTCTCGCAAGTTTTTCATATCTCAATGACCCTGCAATCAATAAAATTTGCAACTATAATTTTGCATCTATAAATTGTAACAAGAAAATGCAATTCTGCAATGTTTAAAAAATACAGCCCAAATTTGGGCCAGCATTGGGTCCTACCTGCCAGCCCAAATTTGGGCCAGCAGTAGGTTCTTAACAATTCCAGACTCGCCTTCTGCCAGCCCCAATTTGGGCCAGCATCCGCCCCTGGCCAGGAGCGCCTGGTCAATGCTGGCCCACCTGCCAGCGACCCGCCGGGCAACGTGCGCGTGTCCAACGTCCCCGCATGGCACTACACGCGGCTAACCACCACGTCCCCCCCCGCCCCCACGACCCCGTGTGACCGCCCAACTGGCCTATGCTGGCCCACCTGCCAGCGACCCACCCGCCCCCCTCGTATTCCACCCCGAAGTCAATGCGTCCCCGGCCCCACCTGCCAGCGAGCTATCGTCTCCCACCAAACGTCTCCCACCAACCGTAGTCAATGCGGCCCTGGCTGGTCCTTTAAAAATTGACCCCGGCCGATAGCGAGCCACCGTCTCCCACACTTCCCCTTCCGGCGCCCCCACCTCCAGCCCTAGCCATGTCGAAGTGGTTCAAGCCAGCCAAGAACCAGCGCGAGTCCGGCGGCTCCGGCTCCGGCCGACGCGCCGCGCTTCCTCCTCCTCCGTCACCGCGCGCCGCCAATCCTCCACCTCCTCCGCTGGCCGCGTTCGGCCTCGCACCGGAGGGCGTGCAGATGGTCGGGGGGACGGCGCCGCAGACCAAGAAGAAGCGGCGCCGCCGCTACGTCCGCGTGGAGGAGTGCTGGTGGCATTGGAACAATGCCACCCCGGTGTACTGGCCGGACGTCCACCTGCAGGACGACTGGCACCTGAATCCGCAGCGGATTCCGGTGCCGCCCATTCCGGCCAGTGGCCGGTCCAGGGCGGTGGAGATAGCACGCCGCCGCCGTCTCCTCCCGCCGGACCTCTACAACGACCCGGCATACGCGCCGGCGTCCCGCAACTGGGACCATTGGTTTGCAGCCGAGCACGACGACCGCCACCGCACCTACTTCGCGCCGGCTCCAGCACCGCCGACCGGCCAGCTCCCGGAGTACCCCGCACCGCCGCCGGGCCAGGAGCCCAAGCTGTGGATCGAGGAGGATGTCGTCGACGATGATGACGACCCGGAGATGAAGGCCGTCTACGAGGCCTCACTCCGCACCCTCATCAGCGACGAGGTCAAGCGCTGGGAGCGGGTCGTGGCCGCGGCCGCGGCCGCCATGCCACCGCCACCGCCGCCAATGTAGTGGTGGCAACATCTGGCCCAGGAGCAAGAGGCATCGGAGGAGATGGAGATGGGGAGGACGGAGCCAATAATGCCAAGCGGGCTCCTCGACCAGTCCTGGACCTGGACTGGCTAGGTCCCAAGTCCACCGCAGGAGCAGCCGCCGCAAGAGCAGCCCCAGCAGGAGCAGCCCCAGCAGGAGCAGCCGCCGCAGGAGCTGGAGGAGCAGCACATTCCGGCGGAGGAGCAGCCGCCGCCGAGCTATCTGTACACCCCGCCGCCATACTACATCCTAGAGTAGGCCTCCGGCGTCGCCGCCCCCTGCATAATGTAATGGCCTTAGGCCTTTTTTTCTTTAATGCCTTAGGCCTCCGGTGTCGTCGCCGCCCCCCGTATCAGACCTGAAAATGTAATGGCCTTAGGCCATATCGCCGCCCCCCTTATATATATAAATATTTAAATTTGCAACTTTTATTTCACTTGGCCGGACGGAGCTCACCTCGGTCCGATTCCGGAAGGGGATTGAGCTCGGGGATGGGCACTGGGAGGGAGGAGGAGCTCACCTCTCGGTCCGATTTCGGAGGGGATCAAGCTCGGGGAGAGAGAGGAAGGGCTCACAGCAACACGCGCGTCGGGGACGGAGGATGGCGACGATGACGGGTCGGCGACGGGGGACGGCGATGATGACACCACAGCTGCCCGGGGACGGCAACGGCGACGAGGAAGGGCCTCGGGAGGAACGGCTAGGGGCGAGGTCGCCGGACGGCCGTCAGGGCCGCGGAGGAGGAGGGCGAGGCACAGGAGGCGACGGCGAGCGGAGCATGGCTTCGCTGGAGGCCTCGGAGCGGAGGAGGGCGTGGGCGAGGCGTCGATTTTGAGAAGTGAGAATGCAAAATTTCGGCCGCGGGCACACATATTGCCGCGAAAGCAGGCCTCTAGCACCGGTTGCAGATACAAACCGGTGCTACAGGTTGATTTGGGCAGCACCAAAATTTCGCGCGCGTAGCCCACCCCTTTAGCACCGGTTGGCATAACCAACCGGTTTTAATGGTCTTTTGAATTTTTTTTTGGTTTTCTGTTTTCCTATGTTTTTTGCTTTATATCTATTTGGTTTCTATTTGTTTTTTCTCTACTTTCTATTTCTTTTATATCTATGTAATTTAATTGTGTAAAAATTTGAAATAATTATCTATTTGTTTTTTCTCTAGTTTCTTTTTCTTTTATATCTATGTAATCTAGTTTCTTTTTTCTCTAGTGCAAAAAATGTCTTTTTTTGTGAACAAAGTACCAAAAATATGATGCGAAATGGCACTCATTTAATTTTCCGTGATATCACAATCTGTCTTCTCCGTGATATCATCCACGGGGTAGTGAGCCGCCGGTTCATCAACGGAGTACCAAAAATATGAATCGAGAATGGATGCAGGATGTTCATCGACCGTATACAAAACATTCAGATTCCCTACATACGCCCAACAGTGCATTTGATATGCGGGCACTCACGAGCCACTATTGGGCTGTATGCAGGGGAAACCGTGTGTTTTGTTCTATCTACATAATACTTCAGTTTATCGACCGAATACAAAGCATTCGCAACAGTGCATTTGATATGCAGGTTTAATACATTGTTACACATCACGAACAACCACCCTATCTAGTGTTCATTTTTTCTTCGTGTGTGTCCCTTTCTTCTCACTGCGTCGTAGACATGGACAATCTTCATCATTTAACGCGATGCTTGGGTCAGTTCTCACTTTGAAGGGTGGAATTTCATCAAACTTATTGTAATCTTCTGACATGTCTGTCTTGTCCTCCACTCCCACGATGTTTCTTTTCCCTGAAAGAACTATGTGGCGCCTTGGCTCATCGTATGATGTATCAACTTGCTTATCTTTTCTTTTTTTCGGTCTGGAAGACATGTCCTTGACACAGAAAACCTGAGCCACATCATTGGCTAGGACGAATGGCACATACCCAAGATTGTTGAGATCCACGGTAGTCATTCCGTACCGTCGGTCTATCTCTACCCCGCCTGACAGGTTGACCCATTTGCACTTAAACAAAGGGATCTTAAAAGAAGGTCCATAGTCAAGTTCCCATATCTGCTGTATGCAACCATAATATATGTCCTTTGTCCCATTGTCGTTTGTTGCATCAAAGCGGACACCACTGTTTTGGTTAGTGCTCTTTTTGTCATGGGTTTCCGTGTAAAATGTATTTCCATTTATCTCGTACCCTTCGAAAGTCAATATAGTCGAAGATGGTGAATTGGCCAACAAGTATAGCTCTACTCCAACATCTTTGTTATTAATGAGATGTGTACGCAACCAACTGCCAAAAGTATCCACGTGTTTTCCTTTAATCCAGAAGTCAGTCTGCTCCGGATATTCGGAGCGTAAAATATCCATGTGTTCCACGATATACGGAGCCACCAATCTGGAATTTGCTAAAACTGTGTAGTGTGCTTGGGTGAAAGAATGTCCATCCATACTTGTTGTTGCTTTCTTTCCTAGCATGTCTTTTCCACGCAGTCTCCCCTCATGGCGCGATTGAGTAACACCGATCGGCATAAGATCAGGAATAAAGTCCACACAAAACTCAATGACCTCCTCTGTTCCATAGCCCTTGGACATGCTTCCTTCTGGCCTAGCACGATTATGAACGTATTTCTTTAAAACTCCCATGAACCTCTCAAAGGGGAACATGTTGTGTAGAAATACAGGACCGAGAACGGAAATCTCTTTGACTAGGTGAACTATGAGGTGCGTCATAATGTTGAAGAAGGATGGTGGAAACACTAACTCGAAGCTGACAAGACATTGCACCACATCCTTCTGTAAACTTGGTAGAGTTGCTGGATCGATTACCTTCTGAGATATTGCATTGAGAAATGCACGTAGCTTCACAATGGGTTCTCGAACGTTTTACGGTAATAGCCCCCTCAATGCAACCGGAAGTAATTGTGTCATAATCACGTGGCAGTCATGATACTTCAGATTTTGAAACTTTAGCTCTGTCATGTTTATTATTCCCTTTATATTCGACGAGAAGCCAGATGGAACCTTCATACTGTGAAGACATTCAAAAAATATTTTCTTCTCTTCTTTCGTAAGAGCGTAGCTGGAAGGAGCTGGTTCATTCTCTGTTCCCATTGTCGTCTCGATGCATCTCTTCACTCATACGTTGATGGGCCTGCCTTCCTTTCGGTGTATCTTTTGACTTCCCCTTTTTTGACTTCCCTTTTTTTGACTTCCCTTCTTTCGACTTCCCATACACGCCCAAGAAGTTAAGCAGGTTGCAGCAAATATTCTTTGTCACGTGCAACACGTCGATTGCAGATTGAACTTCTAGCAGTATCCAATAGGGCAGCTCCCAAAATATAGATGTCTTTTTCCACATGGGTACGTGGTTGTTTGCGTCATTCGGAACTTGTAGTCCCCCAGGACCCTTTCCAAAGATTACTTTTAAATCCTTAACCATATCATATATAACAGAACTAGAAGGGCGGGTAGGCCTCAGCCGATGATCTGCCTCACCTTTTTAATGTTTGCCTTTCTTCCTTAAGGGATGCTTGGGTCCAAGAAACCGACGATGCCCCATGTACACAATCTTGTTACACAAATATATACTGTCAGTCTTATCTAAACAATGCGTGCATGCATTGTATCCCTTGTTTGATTGTCCAGAAATGTTACTAAGAGCAGGCCAATCATTGATGGTTACAAACAGCAACGCTCGTAGGTCAAATTCCTCCTGTTTATACTCATCCCACACACGTACACCTTCGTCAGACCACAACTGTAAAAGTTCATCAACTAATGGCCTCAGATACACATCAATGTCGTTGCCGGGTTGCTTCGGGCCTTGGATAAGCACTGGCATCATGATATACTTTTTCTTCATGCACAACCAAGGAGGAAGATTATAGATACATAGAGTCACAGGCCAGGTGCTATGACTGCTGCTCTGCTCCCCAAATGGATTCAAGTCATCTGTACTTAGACCAAACCTTAAGTTCCTTGCGTCAGCTGCAAAATCTCGAAACTCACTGTCAATCTTTCTCCAATGCGACCCATCAGCGGGGTGTCTCAGCATCTCGTCTTCCTTACGGTCTTCTTTGTGCCATTGCAACAACTTGGCATGCTCTTTGTTTCGGAACAAACGTTTCAACCGTGGTATTATAGGAGCATACCACATCACCTTGGCAGGAACCCTCTTCCTGGGGCTGGCCTCGCACTCAACATCACCTGGGTCTTCTCGCCAGATCTTATACCGCATATCGGGCATGCATTCAAATTCTCGTACTTCTCACCGCGGTAGAGGATGCAGTCGTTGATGCATGCATGTATCTTCTGCACCTCTAATCCTAGTGGGCAGACAATCTTCTTTGCTTTGTACGTACTGGAGGGCAATTCATTTTTCCTTGGAAGCATCTTCTTAAATATTTGTAGCAACTGTTCAAATCCCTTGTCAGATACTCCATTCGTTGCCTTCCATTGCAGCAATTCCAGAGTACTACCCAGCTTTTTCTGGCCATCTTCACAAGTTGGGTACAACAATTTTTTGTGTTCCTCTAACATGCGCTCTAACTTCAACCACTCGTTTTCAGTTCCGCAGATTATCTGTTCATCAAGAATAACCTGACGAAGATCATCATCAGACTGATCATCAACAATGACCTCATGCTCAGCTTCGTCTTCCCCCATTTTAGTATCACCGTGTTCAGAGAACAGAGGATAGTTGTCATCATCATCTTCTTCATTGTCCTCCATTATAACCCCTGTTTCTCCGTGCTTGGTCCAACAAAAATAATTGGGCATGAAGCCTTTCCGGAACAGGTGGAAGTTTAGGGTTCTTGCGCTAGGGTAATTCGTATTATTCCGACACTCATCGCATGGACAAAACATAAAACCATTCTTCTTGTTTAACTCAGCCGCACGGAGAAATTCCTGCAGGCCGCTAATGAACTCCGGAGAGCGTCGGTCAACGTACATCCATTGTCGATTCATCTGCATTATATAAATATATCTAAAACCATTACACCACAGCTATATCATATGACTAAATGCATTATATAAATATATCTTCAACTCCCATTTCATCTTCTCTTCAAGACGAAGATCTTCACTTTTTTTCAGTTCTGCTTTCAAATCATCGTTTTCTTATACAAAAAACTCGAGAATAGGGTCGGGTTCATTTTCCGGTTCAACAACCTTCTAGATAAAAATATATCTACGTCAAGTTGGTCGACTTAATTGTTAAAAAGACAAAATTAAACAAATATATAGTTATAACAAAATGCATATAAAACAAATAAAATCCCTAACTTAGGCATTTCATCAAACACCTTGCTTGCACTAGAAAAATCAAATGAGTTAAACTAGCAAAATGAGCTAAGATTGAAATGCCGGAAGAGAAGATGAAGTCGCTAACCCTTATATAAGTATGTGCTACCAATCTTAACAAATGTTTTAGAGATCAAGGAGTGCTAGAGCTTGGGAGAGCAAAGAGAGAAGAAAATGGAGCTTGAATGAAAGAAATGGAGCTGTGCCTCGGCTGGAAGAAGGCAATATAGGCCGAACCTTTAGTACTAAAGGGTCTGGCCGTGGGGGCCGCGCGCTGCAGCCGACTGAGTCAACCCTTTAGTACCGGTTTGTATTACCAACCGGTACTAAAGGGTCCAACGCAACCGGTGCCGTTGCCTGCCGGCTGTCTCGCCTCTGGAACCGGTACTAATACCCCTTTAGTACCGGTTCCAGTCAATCCGGTGTCAAATGTGGCCTCACCAAAGCCTTGTTTTCTACTAGTGGCAGTTCAAGAAAGAGAAGATTAGCAAATAACTGATATTAGATCTCACTTCAGAAACTGAAAATTCGTACGTGGAAAAAGTTGCAGCAAAAAGATTGCACCGTTTGTGCTGCGTGCTGAATGTCCTCACTAATATCTTCCAAGCTGTGAGGAGATGAACAGATGGAAATAAAAATTAGACATCAAACATCCCACACTGCTTGTGCTGCGTGCTAAATGATGTAAACAGCTATATGTAATCTGGCCTAGTTACACATGCTAACATACTAACTAAAAAGTGGCCATGAACCGTGAGTGAGAATAAAGTAAGGAAATTATAATGTGTGAAACCCTGCATTCATAATTGTATAATGCACACACTATCAAATTCGAAGCCTGGGCAGTAAAATTAAGTAGGAAGATGGGAAATAATCCAAATGATGAAGCCTGTGCATTTGACTATAATTTAGACTCGCATCATGATCTGAACGTAAACTAAAAAACTAATAAATAGAGTAAGGTAAAGTTTCTGTCCTAGAAGGTCTAACAAAAGTGCCAGGATAAGAGAGGCTCTCATTTCCAAAAGAATTACACCTACAAACGTGGATAGTTTGCACATGCGCTATTTGGCACTCACAATGTAAATAGGTAAATCAAGAACATAGTATCTATTTGGTTATACATCTGACATAAGTCAATTCGTCATACTATTTTTATGAATTAAACGAACTGCAAAAGTGAGCAGTCAGTTTAAGGGTTGGGAGGTACTTGCCTGGGCACGACTGTATAGTCCGTCCACTCCAAAGCCTGGACAACCATTATGGGGACTTAATTTGCCTCAAATTCGTCGTCCTTGCACAATCTGGTCTACTGCATCAATGATGGACGGATTGAGCTTTCTCGTTAATATTCTTAGAGCCATGTATGAATAAATATGTTGGAAAACCAGCAGAACAAAAAAGAATAACTAAGAACTGAGTCTACCAATATAAATGCAGCGTGAAAAACTGAGTCAAGGAATCTCGTATCTACATACGCAACGCCATTGTTTTTAAGACATACAAATTAAAAGGAAAACAAAAAATCTCTTCATAATAATCATCTATATTGGTGAAGGCCACGTCCAGTGCCGTCTTGATTTTCTAATTCTGCTTCTCCACTTCAGGTTTCATCTCTAGCATGACCTTGCCAGCCATGGTTCTCACTTGTGGCAAGCAAGAATCAAACAATACAAAAGTTTGTGTAAACCAGCAGATCATGATCCAGTTGGTCGGATGGATTGATAAGCTCACCATGGATCGGATGGATGGATGGATGAGGTACCCTATCGACGAGATCGTCGAGGAGGCACTGCGCCTCCTTCTCCAGAGACGGCGAGCGGTTAGTAAGTGGCACAGAGGCCGTCGAGCGACCTGCTGAAGTGCACCACCGGAAAGCGCACCGTGGCCATCTGCTGCATCGGCCCGCTACTCCACGACCCGATGACTCGTCTGTCCTCTCTCACCCAGGCGGCGAATGGCGCGGGAGACAGTGGAAGAAGGCCGGCCCGGGCCGAGACACAGAGGCGGTCGGGCTGCGCCGGTCGGAAGAGGCTGGGCCTGTTCGTGTTTCCTCTCTCTCTCCCAAGCGGCGGACAGCGTGGGAGACGTGGAAGAAGGCCGGCCCGTGCCGAGGCGCAGGGGCGTCCGGGCGGCGTCGGCAGGAGGAGGGTGTGGGGGGCGGTGGAGGAGCAGGAGGGCGGTCAGGCGGCGCAGGTCGGAAGAGGTCGGGCCTGCCGACGGCGACAATCGAGGCGGCGTGGCAGGCCGGTGTAGGAGCAGGAGGGCGGTCAGGCGGCGCAGGTTGGAGGAGGTCGGGCCTGCCGCCGGCGACAATCGAGGCGGCGTGGGAGGCCGGTGTAGGAGCAGGAGGGCGGCCGGGAGAGGCGAGCTGGGAGGGGAATGGAGAGGATTAGGGAATAGGGCTACGGGTTGGTCTGTTATCTAAAAGGACTGATTCTTAAATTTTGGGAAACGTGGTGACTGGAGCAGGCAATGGGTGCCACTTTTTGATCGTCCTATACTTGACTTGTTTGAAGAGAGCGCCTGGCGGAATATGCACCCTTGCCGATCCGATGGTGGCCAATTTACTTGCTTTTTTGTTGTCTGTTCTCCCCACATGTCGCAACTCGCATATGTTGAATCTTTCTTTTAGTGTGCTGTAAAGATCTTGATGTGCGGTTGTATTTCCAGTCTTGGCTCTGTAAGTTATCATGGCGTTTTGTACAATTATGCTGGAGTTTCTATGGACCACCAATTCAACGGCTCCCAATGCTTTGGCCACTCGCATGCCGTGGAATAGACCTTCGTAGTCTGCTTCGTCGTTGGTCGGGGATGTAAATTCTATCTGCAAGACGTAACTGAGCCGGTCACCGTTGGGCGATGTGAGTGTAACGCATGCGCATGCGCCTTTTCTTTCCTTGGATCCACCAAAGTACATTGTCCAAGGGTTGGTATGCCAAGAATTTTTGGTAGTTGATTTTCTTTTTCTTCTATGTGTTCGACTACCCAGACTGCATTTACCGCTTGAGTAGTAGTTGCGATTGCTTGCTTTTTGCGTTCTGGCGTAAATGTGGGATTATTGGTGAGCGAGAGCTCTTGAAGTGTCTGTTCCGCGCCGAACATCTCGGAGATTTTGCTGAAGTCGCGGTCACACGTGTCTGACCTTTGAAAGTTGCTGTTCACTGTGATGACACCTTTGGGACTAGGCATCTTCAATTTGAGGTACACGTAGTGTGGTACCGCCATGAATCGAGCAAATGCAGGACGCCCTAGGATGGCGTGGTATTGTGATTTCCAGTCGACGACTTCGAACTCAATCGACTCAGTCTTGAAGTGGTTTGTGTCGCCGAAGGTGACGTCGAGTTGTATCGTGCCTTCTGGGAGAATGGCTTTGCCTGGGACAATACCATGGAAAGTGTTTGTGGACTGGGATAAGTTCTCGACTGACCTGTTCATCCTACGAAGTGTGTCGGCGAAGATGATGTTGATGCCGCTGCCTCCGTCCATGAAGACATTGGTCATGGCGTATCCGCCAATTTGAGCATCAAGTACCAGAGCAGCGTGGCCTGGCCGATAGACAGATGGTGGGTGATCTTCTCGACTGAACATGATTGCTGTCTCGGAACCTCGCAAGAAGTCGGTTATGGCTGGTGGCGCCATAACCGCCATGTTAACATGTCGAGTGTGAAGTTTTTGCTGCCTGTTGGAAGGACATCCTTTCTGAATCATGTACATCTGTCCTTGAGGCTTTGGATAATGCTCGTCTGCAGCTTGCGGTATGTGATGTATGGCTCCTGCAATTTGACTACCTGCATTATATGGTGGTGGGGGTGGAAGTGCCATGACTGGCTGTACTGGTTGTGGTGCAGTGTATGCTGGTGGGGCAGTCGGGGGGTGCATCCCTTCTGAGTCGTCTTGTGTAATCTGCCACTATTTGTTCAAACTCACGGCAATTCCCCATGGTATGGTTGGAAGTTAGCCTTCCAGTAGCTGGATCTTTGAATAGGTGTAGTCTGCATTGATCCTCCATCTTTTCTTGGAACGATTTCTCTGGTTTTGTGTCTGATCGCTTACGTCATTCCTTTCTTCGGTAGCTGCTACCATGCTGGTCGCGGTCTCGACTGTCGCGGCGATCATCTGGTCTGTTGCCGCAGCGGTCGTCGACTCGATTGTCACGGCGGTCATCACTTCGACTGTCACGGCAATCATCATGTCGCCTATCTTCCTGAACATGATCGTACTGTGAAAAACCAGCTGCGCAAATCTTACCTTGTCTTTGTCGCCGTAATCGCTCCTGCGTCGCCGTCTTTTATCATCTCTGTCGTGACGATCTCGACTGTCGCGTCGATCTTCTTGGTCACGTGGGGACAACGGGCGTTTGGTCCTTACGGCGTCCTCTCCGTCTACCCACTCAGTCGCTATTTTCATGAGCTCTGCCATGGATTTTGGTTTCTGGCGACCGAGTGCCTCTCTGAAGTCATTTCTGTAAACTCCCATGGTGAAAGCATCCATGGCTCTGTATTCAGAGATTGTGCACACCGAGTTGCGGATAGCGGTCCACCTTCTGATATATGCTCGGAGTGTCTCGTCTGTCCTTTGCTTGCAAGCTCGTAATTCTTCAAATGTTTTGGGTCGCTCGCACAGAGGATCGAAGTATTTGATGAAGTCCTCCTTGAAGTGCTCCCAAGAGTCGTAGGATCCTTCGGGTAATGCTTTGAGCCAGTCGCGAGCTGTGCCTTCAAGCATCATTTGTATGTACTGTAACGCCGTTGTGGTCGTTTCTCTTTGGCATATGACTGCCAGCTTGTAATCTTCAAGCCAGCCTGAAGGTTCTTGCTTGCAGTTGAATTTCGGCGTCGTTGGTAGGCCAAATCTTTTGGGCATTCTGGCCACACGAATTCGTCGAGTGAAACATCGCGCCCTGCAAGGTCCTGTATCGTGATTATCTCCCGAGCTGTTACTTCTGGATCTGCTCCTTGATCTGTAGAGACTTGAGCTTCTTCTCGCACTACTTCTGTGGGGACTGTGACTGCGGCGATCTCTCGATGTATGTCGTGAGCGACTTCTACTACGTCTCCTCCTGCTCCCCGACTGGAGTCCTGTTGCTGCCAACGCGAGTGCTTTGAGTTGTTGGTGATGTAGCTCTGCGGCTGGATCATCTGCTGGAGGTGTTGTTGCTTTGAGGTATGCTCCAAGTGATATCAGGGCACCTTTGGGTGTTTTAGGCGCTAGAATGCCTTCCGTATCCAATGTGAGGAACGAGCTTTCTAGGTTGCGAATGAGTTCTGATCTTTCGCCTTCTGGTATATATGACAGCCTAGATCGGCACCTCTGTTCAGTTGCGCCCGTAGAACTGAGAGACAACTGCCTCCTTCGTGCACTCGAAATACTAGCTTGTCTCCTTCGCTCTTCGAGTATTGCTCGGTACTGCTTCAGTCGCATTGTCTCTTGCCAGTTGAAATAGTTATATGTCATCATCTCATCATGAGTTGCATCTGTTGGCATCATCATGCCGTCCGTGATGATTTTGTCCACTTTTGCCGCCATCTCCGCCGTGATGTTTAACTTTGTTATACCATCTGGCAGTGTAACTTCACAAGTAAATTCAGTAGGCCTTCGACTGGCAGCAGCCGCCGAGGTTTCTGCGATGTAAACCTGCCATGCTGTGACCAGAGGGCATGTGTTTGTGTTGTCGATGTTGGTCATTGTTTAAACTTCATCATCCAAACTCATGTCGGAGTTATTGCTTTTGCTGATTTGAACGTCGGTATTGACGTATGCCTCGAGTGCTGGCTCAGAATGATCTTCGTACTCGGAGAAGGAGTCGTGATCCACTTGGATCTCTGGACTAGCGAAGTTGGCGAGGTAGATGCTGTCTTCCACGTCCTCTGATTGCGTATGATTGGGTGCATTGTCGAGTGGAGTGATATATTCGACAGTGCTGACTTGAAAGTCAGACTGTACCTCATCCTCCAGCTGTTCCTGTGCCACGAGATCATTGAATTTTTGGGTTGTCATGGAGTCGCTTGGAGATCCTATCTTCGAGATCGATTTGATCTGTGATTGATTTGCTCCCAGGCTGTTTGGTGATGTAGCCTCGGTAGATGGTTCTTCGACTGCCATGCCCTGATAGGTGGATTGGCCCTCATCATCTGGAAACTCTTCTGCCATGAGTTTGTTAAACTCTTGTGTTGACATGGACGAGATTGGGGACTCGGGCGGTGGGATCGAGTCGATCTGTGATGAGGTAGCTTTTTTGTCTGCTGAAGATGTGATCGCAGTCGACTGCTCCTTGTTCACCTCAGTCGCGATCAAATCGGTCAAGTCCTGCACACCAAACTTATCGACGAAAAAGTTATGTTCTCCGATAGTTAGATCAAAACCTGAGTCGAGATTAGAGAAGATTTGGTGTGCTCCTGGCGAGTGTGGCTTGATTCTCCTTGGCGAGGTTGATTGCGAAGTTGGCGAGTGCTCGCCTGCTGATTCGACGCCAGTCTAAATTGCCGGCGCGTGGCCGTTCGTAGATGTTGTCGGCGAGTTGCCGTTTGAAGCTAAAACCGATGAATCCATGGGTCCAACACTATCGATTCCCACAGACGGCGCCAATTGACGAGGGGTGTCCCCGTCAATACCCTCGACTGATAGCCTAGGGTTAGAGTTATGTGGTAGAGAACGCATAGTGTTAGTAGATTCGTCGGCTGACAAGCGGGAGTTACCCAGGTTCAGGGCCCTCAACTGAGGTAACACCCCTACTTCCTGCCTGTCTGTATTTATTGTGGAATATGCTATGATTACAATGTCTAGCGAGATGTCGATCTCGCTAGGGTTTGGTGGTTCTCGATGAGCCCGTCTTGATCGGTCGCCCTCCTGGCCCTTATATGGGGGGTCAGGTCTCGGCTACGTAACCGACTAAGATTACAGATATGGAAACAATAACCGACTATGCCTAACTTGGGAAGCAATCTTCGTCTTGGGCCTTCCTTGATGGGCTTCGTCAGTCTATTGACAATTAGGTTTTAGTCATCACGTGCACCAGGTACCCACACGAAGGGGTACCCGTTTAGTATATCCTCATCAAGCACTGTTAGCAGTACCTCCCAAAGAAGGATCAGTATCCATGTTGGATTGAGGCTGATCAGTCACTCCAAGATCTCCACCACCACCAGGACCAGGCTGGTCCCCACCATTCATAGCATCAGCAGGGGGGGCTACTTTCAGAGAGAGCATAAAAGGCTGTTGATTCATTTCCACAATTCTCTGAGATGGGATTTTAGAATAATCCCTGCACGAGATCAACAACCTGACTTCAGCATAGAAACTTTTGTAGAGAGAAGACCGATCAACATCCATTAGCACACCAAACAAAGAGGCCAGTTGACCAAAGATCCTCCAAGCACACCACTTGGGGGGAATTCCTTGCACAGTGACCCAAACTTCATGTAACTCAGCAAAAGGGTCAATGATAACCCACAAGTATAGGGGATCGCAACAGTCTTCGAGGGAAATAAAACCCAAATTTATTGATTCGACACAAGGGGAGACAAAGAATACTTATAAGCCTTAACAGCCGAGTTGTCAATTCAGCTGCACCTGGAAAAGCACTAGTAACAGGGGTGATGTGAAAGCAGCAGTAATATGAGAGCAATAGTAACAGTAACACAGCAGCAGTAGTAGTAACACAGAGGCAATGGCACCGGAAAATATTCAAGTGCGTAGTTGACTTTAGAGCAATGATGATGACAGAAGGACCGGGGTTCCCAACTATCTACACTAGTGGTAACTCTCAAAGAACAAGTGTTGGGTGAACAAATTACAGTTGAGCAATTGACAGTATTGAAATAACATTAAGACAGAACATCCAGTTTATTAATCATGTAGGCATGTTTTCCATATATAGTCATACGTGCTCGCAATGAGAAACTTGCATAACATCTTTTGTTCTACCAGCCCGTTTGCAGCGGGGCCTCAAGGGAATCTACTGGTAATTAAGGTACTCCTTTTAATAGAGCACCGGAGCAAAGCATTAACACTTGGTGAAAACATGTGATCCTCATATCTAAACCATCCCCTCCAGTTATCCCAGTTACTGTCACTCTGGGGCCTCGGGTTCCGGACAGAGACATGTGCAAACAACTTGTAGATACAATCTAAGCAATAATTATAGAGCTTAAATCTAAGATCATGCCACTCGTGCACTAGTGACAAGCATTAAACACAACAAGATTGCAGCAACAATAACTTCACAAACTTATAGATAGACTGATCATAATGTAACAATTCATCGGATCCCAACAAACACAACACCGATTACATCATATGGATCTCAATCATGTAAGGCAGCTCATGAGATCATTGTATTGAAGTACATGGGAGAGAGAGTACCAACTAGCTACATCCAAGAACCCGTAGTCCATGGGGGAATTACTCACAAACCATCGTGGAGTCGAAGTGGAGGCGGTAGAGATGGCTCCGGGGGTCAATCCCCGTCCCGGCAGGGTGCTGGAACAGGAACTTCTGACCCCCGAAACTTGTCTTCGATGGCGGCGGCGCTGCGGAACTCTTCTCGGTAAAAGGCTCGCGTATTAGGTCTTAGATATCTGGGGGTATAAGTAGGCGAAAGGCCGAAGGCGGCGAGGCCTCGAGGGCCCCACACCCTGTGCTCGCGCGGCCAGGGGGGCAACCGCGCCACCTGGTGGTGTGGGCCCCTCGGGGTCCTCCTCCGTCTCCTCTTCGGTGTTCTGGAACCTACCGGGGAAAATAAGCACTTTGACGTTTCGTTTGTCCAATTCCGAGAATATTTCCTTAACAACTTTTCTGAAACCAAAAACACCAGAAAACAGGCAACTGGCACTGTGGCATCTTGTTAATAGGTTAGTTCCAGAAAATGCATAAAATGATATAAAAGTGTATATAAAACATGTAGCAATTGGCATAATATAAGCATGGAACATAAGAAATTATAGATACGTTTGAGACGTATCAAGCATCCCCAAGCTTAGTTCTACTCATCCCGAGTAGGTAAAACGATAACAAGAATAATTTCTGAAGTGACATGCTTCACACAATCTTGATCATATAATAATGTAAGGCTCATGTTATGAATGAAGTGATTCAAAGCAATGGTTTATAGTTTGCTAACAAATAGACAAGGAGTAAACAACTACATCATATAAGCAAAAACTTTTCATGGATAGTACTTTCAAACAAGCATCAAAATGATTCACATGAAAGTTAACTCATAAAGCAATAGTCTCTAAGTAAAAGAGCATTGAAGCAACACAAAGGAAGATATAAATTTAAGCATTGGCTTTCAACTTGTAACATGTATATCATATAGATAGTTGTCAACACAAAGGAATATAACAAGTGCAATAAGTAAGCATATAAGAATTGTTGCACACAGTTGACACAAGTGTTTGCTTCTAAGATAGAAAGAAGTAGGTAAACTGACTCAACATAAAGTAAAAGAAAGGCCCTTCGCAGAGTGAAGCAGGGATACAAACATGTGCTAGAGCTTTTTAGTTTTATAGGTTTTTGAAATCATATAGAGAGCATAAAAGTAAGTTTTGAGAGGTGTTTGTTGTTGTCAATGAATGGTAATGGGCACTCTACCCCCCTTGTCAACCAGACTTTCAAGAGCGGCTCCCATGAAGGACGTTATTTCTACCCAAGAGTAGATCATCCCTCTTATTCTCTTTTGTTTACACATGTATATTTTTAAAAACTGGTTTGACACTCCTCCCCACCAATGCATACACAATCCATGGCTAACTGAATCCTGTGCCTTCCAACAATCACATACCATGGAGGAGTGTCTATATTAAATTGTATAACACTTTGAAGCATAATAATTTTTTGCAAAACCATGTGAAGAGAATGATGATGAAAGTTGTAATTAATTGGGACTGGGCACCCCATTTGCCAGCTCTTTTTGCAAAGTTAATGGATAAGCGGATGTATATGCCACTAGTCCGGTTGTGTTCGCGAGACAAGTCTGGCACCGCTGTTTGACTATGCAAAGTTTCAGCGCCCCCACACCCCCACCTGGAGATCGGCTCGAGACTTGGTGGCTGCAAGCGAGGAAGTTGGTGCGCAAAGAAGATCGCCGACGTTTTGACACCATGGTAGCGGCGGGTTGCTGGCGCATTTGGAAGCAACGTAACGCCAGGGTTTTTGGGAATGTTACCCAGCTTTGTAATGAGGATGTGCTCGCTGCTAGGGTAGTGGAGGACATGAAGCTTTGGATCCTAGCTAAGGGTAACCGGAGAGGTGTTGGTGTAAACTCAGTAGCCGGAGAGTAGGCTTTAGAGTTTGGTGTGGTGTGTTATGTCCTGCGAGGACATGAACTTCTTGTATTTATTCTCTGCCTTCTATAAATCAAAGGTACGCAATTTGCGTACTCTTAAAAAGTCCGGTTGTGAAAGTCTGTCTAAAAGCAAATGACAAGGTTGATATCCGTAACACCACATACTTCCTCATGAGCTAATAAACATTGACACAAATAAGGGATAGTATGTTTTGAATAATAAAAGGTAGCACACGAAGTATTTGCTTGGAATGGCAGGAAATACCATGTAGTAGGTAGGTATGGTGGACACAAATGGCATGGCTTTTGGCTCAAGGTTTTGGATGCACGAGAAGCATTCCCTCTCAGTACAAGGCTTTGGCTAGCAAGGTTATTTGAAGCAAACACAAGTATAAACTATGACAACAAGACGTATATAAAAACATATTGCAAGTATTATAAAACTCCACATTGTCTTCCTTGTTGTTCAAACACCTTTACTAGAAAATATCTAGACCTTAGAGATACCAAACATGCAAACCAAATTTCAACAAGTTCTACGGTAGTTCTTCACTAATAGGTTTTAACTACATGATGCAAGAGCTTAAACATGATCTACTTGAGAGCTCAAAACAATTGCCAAGTACCACAATCATACAAGATAATAATCCATAAGAGCATGTATATCTTTCGTTATACCATCTACCACATGTAGCATTTTCTGTTTCCAACCTAACACCAATCAACTTATTTAAAGATAAACTCTCCAAGTATTTAACAATGAAACAAGAGAGTATAACATAAGAGAACTAACAGCTCTAAACAAGAGATGCATGAAAAACAAGAGCAAATAGTATTGGAGTAACATAGAAGAATACTCAACAAATATAAGTGAAGAATACGAGTATTCATAAGAAAAAGCGGAGCGTGTCTCTCTCCCACAAAGGAATGCTAGGATCCATTTTATTCAGATAATGAAAATAAAAAAACAGAAATAAAAACAAACAGACGCTTCAAGTAAAGCACATAAGATGTGACGGAATTAAAATATAGTTTCACTAGAGATGACCTGATAAGTTGTTGATGAAGAAGGGGATGCCTTGGGCATCTCCAAGCTTAGACGCTTGAGTCTTCTTGAAATATGCTTGGGTGACCCACGGGGTCATCCCCAAGCTTAGGCTTTTTCATCTTCTTGATCACATCATATCATCCTCTCTCTTGATCTTTGAAAACTTCCTTCACACCAAACTTCTCATAAACTTCATTAGAGGGGTTAGTACTCAAAAACATTAAATCCACTTTGGTTCTGTTGTGACACATTGCAAGAACTCAATAAAATATTAGCTACAGCCCTCCATGATAGAGAACCTTGCTTAAAGTCCACAAGAGACAATGCAAAAAACAGAGACAGAATCTGTCAAAACAGAACAGCCAGTAAAGATGAATTTTTTCGAGGCACTTAACTTACTCAAATCAGAAAACTCAAAACTAATGAAAGTTGCGTACATATCTGAGGATCACGCACAGAAAATATCAGATTTTTTCGATTTTTCTGTAGGGAGTTATGAATTAAACGGTGGACAGAAGAAAACTGCTTCTGCGCAGAAATCCAAATCTAGTATCAACTTACTACTAGAGGCTTAACTTGTCACAATAATGCAATAAAGTAAAGATACAAAGGAGTTGTTACAGAGGTAAGCATGCTCCTTGACTCAAATAAAAAGAAAAATTACAGAAATAAAACATGGGTTGTCTCCCAAGAGCGCTTTTCTTTAATGCCTTTTAGCTAGGCTTGATAGTTGTAACGATGCTCTCATGAAAATAAAAAATGAAGCAAAAGGAGCATCAAGAAGCAAATTCAAAATACATTTAAGTCTAACCCACTTCCTATGCATGGGGATCTTGTACACAAATAAATTCACAAAGAACAAAGTGACAAGCATAGGAAGATAAAACAAGAATAACTTCAAAACTTTTAGCATATAGAGAGGTGTTTTAGTACTATGAAAACTTCTACAACCACTTTTTCCTCTCTCATAATAATTTTCAGTAGCATCATGAATAAACTCAACAATATAACTATCACATAAAGCATGCTTTTCATGATCTAGAAGCACATAATTTTTATCAAGCTCCAAAATAGTAGGATTAAAACTTTCAAACCCACTTTTAACAATTTTATAACAAGATGATTGATCAATCTCAAAAGGTATGGGGCTCCAAGATAGAGTCAAGACCTCTCCAATCCCATTTTCAATAGTAGTACAATTAATATTATCAAGTAACATAGGACCATCATCTAGAGCTTTATCATAAACATTTTCTAAACAAACTTCTTTAGTACCATGCATTTCGAAATTAGGCACAAATAAAGGATTTTCATAAGATTTATCAAAATAGCATGGATTATCATAGATAACAGTAGCATAATTATTCTCACAAGTTTTACTCATAGGGAATATTTCAAGAGAATCCACAGGAACATAACATTCATCCTCCTTTGGTAAGCATGGGGGACAATCAAATAGTGTAAGAGATGAAGAGTTACTCTCATTAGAAGGTAGGCATGGGTAGCTAATCCATTCTTCCTCCTTTTGTTCATCACTCTCCTCTTCTTTTTCATCTAATGAGCTTTCAGGTTCAGCAATTTCTTCTTCCATAGGTCCCTGCAAATTTTGGATACATTCTTGTGCATTACTGAGTCTCTCTTTATAATCAATGATATAACAATTATTGCTGAAATTTTCTATGCAATAATCAAGGATAGAAGAGACATAATCTTTAAGGTTATTACAAGCAACACAGGTTTCATAATTTTTAGACATGAAGGATTCTATTTCAGAAGCTCCCATAAATAAAACAAATTGTTCTACTTCTTCAAATCCAAGGTCAATATAGTTATTCCAATGATAGTTCACAATTAAAGCTTCTTTACTAAAGCCACATTGGAATTTAAAATGTTTAGTATCCTGTTCAGAGCAACAATTTATATCATGGTGTTTAAGCAAAATTTTAGCAATTGTATTCAACTTTTCTAACACGCCTCTCATGACTTTCCCCTTATATGATTCTCTATACTTTATAAATAATTCATTAAGTTCCATAGAGGTTCTAGCATGTTCTTCCATAACAACAGTTTTTTTTTATTTTTGGTTTTTCAAATTTTTATGGATTTTCAGGTATATAAGAAAAATAAAACAAGGCAAAAATAAACTAGATAAAAGTAAACTAAACAAAACACAACTAAACAGAAATAAACTAAGCACAAATAAAATAGACAAGACAAAATAAAATAAAATAAAAACAGAGAGAGAGGTAGAGTGTACTCCCCAGGTGAACTTATGAGTAGAGCTATGCCTCCCCGGCAACGGCGCTAGAAAATAGTCTTGATAACCCACAAGTATAGGGGATCGCAACAGTCTTCGAGGGAAGTAAAACCCAAATTTATTGATTCGACACAAGGGGAGACAAAGAATACTTATAAGCCTTAACAGCCGAGTTGTCAATTCAGCTGCACCTGGAAAAGCACTAGTAACAGGGGTGATGTGAAAGCAGCAGTAATATGAGAGCAATAGTAACAGTAACACAGCAACAGTAGTAGTAACACAGAGGCAATGGCACCGGAAAATATTCAAGTGCGTAGTTGACTTTAGAGCAATGATGATGACAGAAGGATCGGGGTTCCCAGCTATGTACACTAGTGGTAACTCTCAAAGAACAAGTGTTGGGTGAACAAATTACAGTTGGGCAATTGACAGTATTGAAATAACATTAAGACAGAACATCCAGTTTATTAATCATGTAGGCATGTTTTACATATATAGTCATACGTGCTCGCAATGAGAAACTTGCATAACATCTTTTGTCCTACCAGCCCATTTGCAGCGGGGCCTCAAGGGAATCTACTGGTAATTAAGGTACTCCTTTTAATAGAGCACCGGAGCAAAGCATTAATACTTTGTGAAAACATGTGATCCTCATATCTAAACCATCCCCTCCAGTTATCCCAGTTACTGTCACTCTGGGGCCTCGGGTTCCGGACAGAGACATGTGCAAACAACTTGTAGATACAATCTAAGCAATAATTATAGAGTTTAAATCTAAGATCATGCCACTCGTGCACTAGTGACAAGCATTAAACACAACAAGATTGTAGCAACAATAACTTCACAAACTTATAGATAGACTGATCATAATGTAACAATTCATCGGATCCCAACAAACACAACACTGATTACATCATATGGATCTCAATCATGTAAGGCAGCTCATGAGATCATTGTATTGAAGTACAAGGGAGAGAGAGTACCAACTAGCTACAGCCAAGAACCCGTAGTCCATGGGGGAACTACTCACAAACCATCATGGAGTCGAAGTGGAGGCGGTGGAGATGGCTCCGGGGGTCAATCCCCGTCCCGGCAGGGTGCCGGAACAGGAACTTCTGACCCCCGAAACTTGTCTTCGATGGCGGCGGCGCTGCCGAACTCTTCTCGGGAAAAGGCTCGCGTATTAGGTCTTAGATATCTGGGGGGTATAAGTAGGCGAAAGGGCAAAGGCGGCGAGGCCTCTAGGGTCCCACACCCTGTGCTCGCGCGGCCAGGGGGGCAACCGCGCCACCTGGTGGTGTGGGCCCCTCGGGGTCCTCCTCCGTCTCCTCTTCGGTGTTCTGGAACCTCCCGGGGAAAATAAGCACTTTGACGTTTCGTTTGTCCAATTCCGAGAATATTTCCTTAACAACTTTTCTGAAACCAAAAACAGCAGAAAACAGGCAACTGGCACTGTGGCATCTTGTTAATAGGTTAGTCCTAGAAAATGCATAAAATGATATAAAAGTGTATATAAAACATGTAGCAATTGGCATAATATAAGCATGGAACATAAGAAATTATAGATACGTTTGAGACGTATCAGTCAACAGCACCATCCCAGGCAGTAATCTTCACTGTCACACCATCCTTTTCCAAATCAAAAGCAGTAAATTCAAACAACTCAGACACCTTCTTCCAAGGAGGGAATCTAGCCAAGAAGCAGTCTGTCTTCAATTCTCTCAATTGCCACGGCCACTTCTTAGTTTTGCAGAAGATAGCAGACAGGTTTTTCTCCAGCTCAACTACGGAAATGGATCCTTTCTTCACACTGATTAACCCACAATTATTGAAGTTAAGCCAAGTTGTTTCCTCTTCAGTAGGCACATCAATATGATAGAATCCCAAGCCAGAGGTAGCACTCCCAAAATAAGCTGTAGCAGGATGTTCCTTCAACCATTCAGGGCAGCTAAAAACAGGATGACCCAACTGATTGCAGATGAAACATCTTTTCGGTTTGATGCAGTTGCCTACAAAGTGACCTGGTTCCCCACAGTTAAAGCAAATCAGTTTACTGTACCTAGGATCCAACTCTTGTTCGATGATCACCGCTGATTGGACAGCAACAGAGCCAGATTGAGAAGAGCTAGCCCCTGACGACGCAGGAATTGGATTCACTGCCGGCACCGGCAGAGACTGCTGCACAGGTTGATTAGGCTGCATCTGAGGTAGTTGAATCTGAACAGGATATGGGTAATTCTGATAACCATATTGTTGCGGATGCATCTACGGAGGGAACTACTACTGGGGCTGCGGTGGAGTAGGATTATACCTCGGTTGATTGCGTTGCTGATACTTGTTAGGACGATCCTGTGGTGGGCGACGAATAGGCGCCCCCCCCCCCCCCCCCCCCCCCGGGCAGCACTTGAACAGGCGCAACCGCTGGAGGCATCGACACCACTTGAGCCACAAGAGCAGCCTCCACGCCCTCGACCACGACCACCCTGAGGAGCGCCGCCCGCCATGGGACGCTGGAGAACCTCAGCGTAGGTGGTGGAGGAAGGTCTTCGCGGAAGGATGAGACGGCGCGGTCGGTGATGGACGAGAGCGGAGTGAGTCGCCGGAAAACACTCAGCTAGGGTTAAGGATTCAGGCGCGATCCCCTTTCTGATCCAGCAAAGAGAATTTGTCCTCTTCTGACCCAAGGTAGAAGACGGAATTACCCACAGCTGGTCGAAAAACTCCTCAACCTCATCCACCACCTCCCCATCCTGGCCATGACGCTGAACTGCGGGACCAGCCGAGGGCCTGGGACTGACAGGAATCAAATTCGAAACAGAGCCTACCCCGCCAAAGGTGAGAGCAGGAAACTCCCCGAGATCACCAGGCCATGGCGGAGCGGCGGGATAAGGAATCGCAGCACGCCCCGAGAACGGAACGGGTCGCCCACCCACCTCGGTCACCAACTCCGTCACCGGTAGATCCCGGCGAATCGGATGCGAGAACACCAAGCGACGAGCGCGCGGGGCAGGGGAAACCCCACATGATGAGCTCGTGGACGCGCAGGAAGGAGATCGCTCTGCCTCAGATCCCACGCGCCTCCATCCTGATGACGGAGTCCTCGAGTTCAGCCCACCTGGATCGCACACGGCGGAATCCGAACGGGGCAGGAGAAGGCGGAGGAGGGATCGAGAAAGATGCGAGGGGTGGAGCAAGGGGCGGGGGCGGGGCGATGAGAGGTGGCGGCGGCGGTGGAATCGCCGAGCGGCGGCCAAGCGGAGACGCGAGCGTCGTCGTCATCTGCTGTCTAATACTGTCATGCGGGCAAAACCAGCACAATCATATTGAAAGGGAGCTAAGTGATTTAGCTCCAACAGCGTAGTATGAATTGGAATTCCAACAGCGTCAGCCGCTTCTCTCGTACCAACTCCAAACAGAGGCAACGGTTTCCTCTAGCAGTAGTGCAGGTGCAGCCCACATCAGTGTGACCTGTTTGTATTTAAACATGAGATGGCTACCATCCTTGAACAGCCCGTGAGACATTACCCAGTTGGCTCATCTCACGTAGCAAACTCTGTAGCTCCCTGAATTTGAGTCGCTGACAGCTGGGTCCCATGTTTGGTGGGCCCCACATGTCAGGTACTCAATGGCAAGAGCCAACTACGTCAGAGGATCTGTTTCCGAGACCTTACATTTTTTTGTCGACCTCAATACCTCTGCACATGATACGCAGACTTTACCAAGAAGCAACCCCAATTGTCAAAATGCCACGCAACGAAATTATCTGTATCTTGACAAATTGGTAGACTTAGTATAACTAGCACTTCCTTAGTTCGAAATTCAAAAAAAAAGCACTTCCTTAGTTCGAAAACCCCCGTTTTAAAGATGCTACTAACCCCTCCCTCTTTAGTCTAACAGCTAGTGTCATACCATCTTGGAAGTTGGGACGAAGAGGATGACACGCTCTTGGTTCTGAAGAAGCTTTTCCTTCAAAGTATAGCAATGCAAAACTCGCATGTGTTCTTGGGATCCTTAAATCGTATAAATGGGGGTAAATGGGGATTCTGATATCTCATAGAAATTGTATTTTACTTCAGAATCTGAAGAAACTAATTCTGTATGGAGAAACAAAAAATCTCTCATTTCCAGCGCGAATAACATAAATGGAAACTCGGTGCACAGAAGACTAAAAGGGTTCACACAAGAAATATACTCCGTAGGAGATATCCATAGTTTTCATATTAATAAGACACTCCCTCCATTTTTAAATATAAGATGTTTTAGCTACTATACATGTTTCTAGACGTTTGTACGAACATAGACACTAAAACATATCTAGATACATGTGAATGTGGAAAAAGGCTAAAACATCTGATATTTAAAAATGGAGGGAGTAAAACTTTGCAGATCGGGCATCAAATCATAACAGAATTTTGGATAAAACACTGACAGTACAGGAACACGATGACACCAATTTAAGCAGCAGATGTCCATTGTCATTGTGTACATAATGCGCTAATACATAGTAGACCAACAAACTAGGTTAAGTTCTTTCAAAAACCAAGCCAAAAAAAGCTATGTTCTCTCCAGGGGATAGGGTAGGTCTCATGACTCCAACCTGAAAACAGGTTAGCAAATGACTGTAAGGAAAGGCCTGAAGAAAGGACATTTGATACAAGATAGAAGATAATATGGCGAGAAATATATAAGCAAATTGCAGTTGTTCAAACTTGGCCGAAAAGGGGGACATGAGTCATACCTCTGCAAAATTCACAAGATTACATCTTGATGTTGAAATACTCGGGATCAAAATGGTGCAGCCTTACATACCCATCCTCACCACCACTCGAAAAGCTACGGATGTTACATGGAAAGGCAGTTTGTTGAAGTTAGAACTCATAAAAAACATAAAAAAAATTAAGAATAGTAGTTCAAAGATATCGGAACTATATTCTCACAAGCATTTAGAGAAACATAAAATTAGCATCACAAAAAAAATCTAAAGAGGAGGATCGGTAGCTCTCATAAATTTATTTTACAACAACACATTCAGAATAGCGTATATAACCAAAATATATTTGGTTTAAATCACTGAGCAGCCAATACCATCAGGTACGTAAAGAATCAAAAGGTACAATAAAAACAGAATGTTGCTATCATATTCAACTTTTCATCAAAACAAGGTCAGTATAGCGTATATTGCCAATGATTTGGCTCTTTATCACTGAGCAACCAATTCATAAACTTGACAAAGAGAAAGTATTTTAACAAAGATAGCAAATGAAAAGAGAAGACACCAGAACACAAAGGAGACTATCAAATAGGGAGGATGGGTCAACACACAAGATGTAAGACAATAAAATGGTGACTGGGGTTACTTCCAATGTAGCACTCATAATCAACTTCTCATCAAAGCAAGATCAGTATAGCGTATATTGCCAATGTAATTGGCTCTAATCACTGAGGTACATATTGGGGAAAAAGACAGAAGAGAAAACAATTCAACAAGATAAAAGCTAGGAAGAAACTGTACTAGGACATACAGAGCATTTTCCTAAGATAGAAAGTGAGATGAGAAGACACCAGAGCACAAAGGAGACAAACACCAAGTTAGGGAGGATGGGTCAATGACACAAGATGAAAGACAATAAAATGGTGACTGAGGATTAATTCACATGTAGCTCTCATATTCAACTTTTCATCAAAATAAGGTCAGTATAGCGTATACTAGAAGGTGAGGGCTCGCTTTGCTGCGCCCGTATAATTATATTGTGGTGGCTATGAATGAAGCCGTTTTAATATAGATTTTTTGTGTTCTCCAGTTTGACAGATAGATATATTATGTTATTTCTCTTCATTATAACAAATTTTTAAGTGCTATCTTGGCATAAAGGTTATGAAAAAAATATGTTCCGCAGAACAATAATTGCTTAAAAAATTGTATTACAATTTCATGAAATGTTTACCGTCTCATTTGTAAGAAGTTTTACAAACCAATTCAACGTACTACAATAAAAAAGTATAACAAACTGGGAAATATTCTAACATTTACATCAAACTATGTATTAAAAATGGTAATAATAAGATCAATGATTTTTTTACAACAACACGTGTCTTTTGCATCATCATCTCCATGAATCGCTATAACCTACCTTCATAACATGGTTAACATCGAAGCAGACAACGGTGCAAGTTATTTTGTAACATTAAAAAATCAAGTACTCCCTCCGTATCAAAATATAAGACTTCCTATTATTTCTAACCTTGTACTGATTCGTATGTATATAGACATGTTTAAATGTGTTGATTCATTCACTTTGAAATGAATCTGGACAAAGTCAAAAAGGTTAGTAAGTCTTATATTTTGATACGAAGGGAGTACATGTGAATGGATTGAAACCGTAATTAAAAAACCTGAAGAAATCTAAAATACACCAGATAACAACCAAAGTTGAAAAGTATTAGAAAATGATAGTTTATTAATTAGTATATTTGTTACCTTGATAACCCCTGCTATTATTTGAAGGAATCAGCTATTCAACTTGAGATGTCATGTATTTCCATTCGAAAACTAATCTCTATTATAGAAAGCAACTTCAAAATAGCTCTTACAATTTCTAGTTGTAGTGTGCAGTTTTAACATGTTTCATTATAATAAATCTCACAATTCTTATATGTAAGAGTTTTTGCAGCGAAACACTATACCTAGGTGTCAGAGAAATCATCACAACAAAGATAACAAGCAAACACATCCAAGGACATGTTTGCTAACTCATACCTATTTCATGTGCCGCTCGCCAGAGGCTAGCTAAGAAGAAATCATGGTCTAAACATGGTCTGGGCTATATTTTTCACTACGCTGTTCTTGACTATATTGATTTTGGCCTGCATGTGAAGAGATGAAAACACAATAGTGTGTTTTATGTATTCTCGCCACTTGGCTAAGTGAAAACTTATCTGACACAACCACATTTGAATAAATTCGTCTACCCGACAACCATATGAGTTTTGGCGAACGACACATAGATGAGATGCAACGACAATGTAGTGGATGGAGCTATGCTGACGCCGGTGAAGCTTATGGCGGGAATATAATATCTATAAAATCTATATGTATATATATGTTGAAATGAAAAAGTGACAACATGGAAGTTGTGGGGAAGGGCAAGATGGATCGATCCATCGAAGGAAATTTTAAACTGTTGAACCAGTGCGACGAATTTGACAAACTTTATCTAAAAATGGTACAAAATTCAGTTTAAAGTTAACAAGTTATATTTGACAAAATTTAAAATAGATGACGAGAATGAAATCTACTCATCGGCACGCAAATATTTCGTATACATTTTAGCTCGAATTGAAAAGATTGTATATATTCACAAAGATTAGATAAAATGCTCTATTGGTAATTTGGTATTGGAAGAAGTCAAATAAGAATAAACTAATCAATACATGTGGGCCCACCACCAAATGCACCACAGCTCTCTATTTCCTGGGAGCTTAGTAGTAAGAGAGATTGCCAATGTAATTGACTCTTTATCACTGAGCAACCAATTCATAAACTTGACAAAGAGAGTATTTTAACAAAGATAGCAAGTGAAAAGAGAAGGCACCAGAACACAAAGGAGACTATCAAATAGGGAGGATGGGTCAACACACAAGATGTAAGACAATAAAATGGTGACTGGGGATTATTTCAAATGTAGCTCTCATAATCAACTTCTCATCAAAGCAAGATCAGTATAGCGTATATTGCCAATGTAATTGGCTCTAATCACTGAGGTACATATTGGGAAAAATGACAGAAGAGAAAACAATTCAACAAGATAAAAGCTAGGAAGAAACTGTACTAGGACATACAGATCATTTTACCAAGATAGAAAGTGAGATGAGAAGACACCAGAGCACAAAGGAGAACACCAAGTTAGGGAGGATGGGTCAATGGCACAAGATGAAAGACAATAAAATGGTGACTGAGGATTAATTCACATGTAGCTCTCATATTCAACTTTTCATCAAAATAAGGTCAGTATAGCGTATACTGCCAATGTAATTGGCTCTAATCACTGAGGTACATGTTGAACAGGAGACGAAGCGATTCAACAAGAGAAACTAGTAAGCAAAGGCGACATGAAGAAAAATGTCAAGTGAACAAGATGCAACAAGTAAACAAGTGAGAAAAATGTAGAGACTCAATACACAAGTTAAATAAATGTGAAATTCTAAGTGAGGTTACTTAATCCATATAAAATTAAATATCAGGATATGCTCTCATAAAGTTTGATGACATCCTAAACACTCAGAATAGTGTATATCTCCATGTATCTTCATGGCTTGTTCATTGAGCAGAAACAGAAATGGAAGCATATCACAAAGACAAAGAGCAGTGGAAAATGTACTAAGAAATACACATACAGCATTAGAATAATTACTTACCTCCGACCGTCGGGATTAAAAGCCAATGCGTTGATTGGTCCAAAATGTCCTTTAACACCACCAATTTCTTCTTGTAAAATCTAAGTAACAAAGTCATGTTAAAACAGTCGCAATATAAAACACATACAGAAAGTAAATTCAGATTGAAAGTCAAGAGGTATAGCTCACCTTATGGAAAAATTTAGCCTCAAATTTGCCTGCGCGGCGGTCTGTCATAGTCACGTTCATAGCATCTTGCCCACCTCCAATAACAACCTGACAACAGAAAAAAATTTGTTAGAAAAGTTAAACGAAGATGAGTTCGATAGAATAACAGAATCTACGGCAATGTGTTTTAGTTGTACCGCTTAGTTGAGCAACATGCATGCATGTGATAAGCATTACAAAGAAAAGATAACTCGGATGCTGACAAATTAACACTAAGAAATATTTTCCATAGTGTTAACAGCATTACATATATGAGAGAGAGAGCCAACAGCACTGCCTAGTTAGAACTTAGAATCATAGACTTAAACCATGGACAGATGAAAATGCACATTACATGACATGCAGCTATCTTGTAGTACCAGCTGCATGACCATTTGTACATCTAATAAGAAAACGTTATGTGCCACATAACAATAAACGAAGGATGTTTTATAAGCTTCATGATAAAATGACGTCAAGAATGAAGGATTGGAAATTCATGGGCACGACAGAAGAAACATGGCACTCAATACAAGAACACACATACACACAGAATCCTATCCAACTACAAGAAGAAATCGAAAACTCAGTGTAAAGTGCACGGTTTGGAATAAATTCTAGTCATCCCAGCCTCATAATTACCCGCAGAAAAGAATGTTTTTAGATAATAAAGACCAATAATTAAGTACATAACATGACTTATATAGAGAAATGCTCGCAATAACTAATGAACATTGGCATAGATGTGAAAAAGGATTGGTAGAGGAGCATACATTATCAAGGGTAGGAGATATGTCAACGGCATTAACCGGTCGCTCTGTGACATATGTCTTTATCAGGGTCAATGTTCTTGCATCCCATAGCTAGCAAAATAACAGATGTCAGAAAATCTATATAATAACAATGAAGTATGAACATGTTATTAGGATAGCAATCTCGTCACCTTAGCAGATTTATCCAAGGAACCAGTAAGGAAATGAGACCAATCTAAGGATTTTGACAGTGAACTAATTGCTTTCTGATGCCCCTCCTCCTTGTCTGATTCCTTCAGCAGTTTTCCAGTCTAAAGGCCAAGAGAAAATATAATGAGTGACTGGTGTTGTAAGAAGTTGGGAAAGGAACATGTCCATATTGATTAAATTAAACAACTGGCATGCAGAGCAAAGAGGTGAAAAGGCAATAACAACCCACACACATTACAAAACAATATAGCTAGTTTCACATAAACGTTGCCTATGGTATCCTATTATTTCATATAAATAAATACTCTAGTAAGCTTGAACCAGGTACTAAGTAGTCGACCATATACAGATATTAACTGTCCGCTGTGTCTATTAAGGGTAATGTTAGGAATAAGGAACTTGAATCTGCACATATAACAACCAAGGTAGCTCCCGCAATGACTTTTGGATGATATCCAGTTACATTATTTGACATTAAACAATACATCAGTGGGCTGCTATCTACAGGCATTACTTGGACAATCATGTAGCAGTACTTGTACATCTCGGCATCAACAAGTAACAATAGTGAGCAGAACTAGGTGGTAACCTCAGAGTCCCAGATGCGAATGGTGGCATCCTCACCAGCGGTGATGATGGTCCAGTTCCCCGGCCCCCACACAGCCCTGTTAATCCTGCCGGTGATACCAGAGATCACGAGCGCTGACTCGTCCGTCTCTGCAAAAACACGAAAGCACGCTTCAAAATCCACATCGCTCGGGCTTGTTTGATTCATAGGATAGGAAAATTATAGGAATAGGAAAAACATAGGATTGCCATGTCATGCCAACTTGAATCCTATGGGAAGAGAATAGAGCAAAGGAATTTTTCCATGAGGTATGAGCTAATGCTTTTTTCCCATAGGAATTGCACTACAAGATTCCTATAGGATTAATTCCTATAGGATGTGTTCCTATGAATCAAACAACTATGTAGGAAAAAATCCTATGGGATTCATATCCTACACAAATCCTATGCAATTCCTATGAATCAAACAAGCCTAGACAACTACGAGTAGGAAAAGGATGTGGATGAGTGAACCGTACGGTCTTGTATGTCCTCGGCGATTCGCTTGACCTGGGCGGTGGGCATGTTCCCCATGAAGCTGTCGGTGGTGATGACAGCGAGGTGGTCACCGATGGCGAAGTCGACGGAGCGCGCGGGGGCGTCGAACCTGAATGTGAAGAGCTCCTTCCCGGTCTTGACGTCCCAGAGCTTGGCAGTCTGGTCGGCGCTCCCGGTGATGAGGCGCGTGGAGTGGCGGGAGACGTCGCAAGACCATACGGCGCCGTTGTGGCCGCGGTAGTTGCCGAGACGGTCGCCGTTGTCGGCGAACCAGAGGGTGGGTGTGTGGTCCTTGGCGCAGGAGAAGAGCAGGTCGCCGTCCCGGTTGTACTTGAGGAAGGTGAGCGGGCGCTCGTGGCCCTTCATGAGAATAGGCCTCATCTCGCCGCTGGCTGCCGCTCGCCTCTCGCCGCCGCCGGGGAGGAAGGAGGAGGATTTTTTTTTCTTTTACGGAAGGAAGGACGAGAAGGAGGATCTGGATCGTGCGTTGCGGCGCGGCGAAAAACCCTAGCTAGCTGCGCTTCGGAGTTCGGACCAGTGCGGTTCGGCGGCTGTATTAAGCACGAACGTTTGGGCCGGGTCTGCTCCAACAACAACTACGGGCTGAAACAAATACTCGCACCGCATGTCTGCGTTTTTTTAGGAACTTGTTGTAAAAGTGCCCGTGCTTCATAACGGGCGAACAAATTTAGACCGATAAATGTAAATAATACATGATTATTTAAATTTACATAAATTAAATAAATAATTTAGAAAGGTGAATGGTAACAACGAATTGACGACTCCCATCTTTTCCCGTCGAATCTATAGCTAGGGCTAAGTGAATAAAAATGTTTCGGTCAAACTTTTATCGTTGTTAGCCATATGGATAAATTAGCAATCCTGACCAAGAACTTGAAATTTTCTTGTATACTAAAAAGATGATAGACACATTTTAATATTACTTAAGGTGTACAAAATAGTTGGTTGACCTCTCTAGTGCTATATTTGCGATATGGGACATTATAGTGCGCTAATCCTTTTTCAGTTTTGTTCATCTCACGATTTTTGTACACAATTCCAACTATGTTTTAGAGAAATAGACAATTCTATCATTATTTGGAATCCTAGAGGTTTGTCTCAAATGGATTTCAGGAAATATAGTTTTAGCTTATCAATCTCTTGTGGAAATGACAAATGTGCCATGATAAAGTATGAAACAGTTCTACATGTATCAGCTCGCTGGGATTGACCCGCCGCATAGTAAGGGCAGCGTTTTTCTCTATGACGGGTGAAGACCAGCAAGTGCTGGAGATATAATATATGCAAAATAGCTGGCTACCCACGGGGTAGTTGCGCATAGGCATCCAACCGTCCATATCCGATATAGGGTGTAGTTCGACAGTGACGATACAATGTCATAGATGACGGATAGCCAACAGAGCCAAACTCGCCGTTGTAATGAGAGCACAAAGATTGCGTTGTTTACGTAGCGTCTATTCAACCCCACACGGGACTCATGCATGCACCCCCGTAGAGAAACATTGCATGCTCGTTCTCTGTAGTGCGTGTAGAGGAATTTTATGTTCTAGCTGCCCTGTACTGCTAATGCTCGACGGAGGACAAGGTGCTGGACCTCAAGAACCGCATCGAGGCCTCCACCATCATCTGGAAGCGCAAGATGTAGACCAAGGACACCAAGTCCTCCTGGGGCTCCATCATCAGCTTCGAGAAGTGCGAGCAGTTCGAGGAGCGCGCCGAGACCATCCTCCACCTCCTCAAGCTCCAGTTCCCCGGCACGCCGCAGTCGCAGCTCGACATCTCCAAGATCCAGTACAACAGGGTTGGTTTCTTTTCAATACTCTGGATAGATTAATTTGTGCATGATGTACGTCGTTGTTGATGAATGAACGAATTCATGATGCATCCATGGATCCTCATTCAGGATGTTGGGTACGCGCTCCTGGAGAGCTACTCGCGCGTGCTGCAGAGCCTGGCGTACAGCGTGATGTCGAGGATCGAGGACGTGCTGGGCGCGGACGCGGCGGCGACGAACCTGACGGCCATGCTGCTCAAGAAGGCGCCAAGCCTCGCGCCCAAGAAGTTCTCCTACATCGACAGCCTCGCCGCCGGCGGCATGACGAGCCCCTCCGCCCAAGAAGTGCAGAGATCGCCCTCATCAGCTAGATCCGATCAGCCTCGTTCTTCCCTCTCATATAGACTGATTAATTCTAGACAATGGGAAAAGGAAGAGCGAGCAGGATGATCTGATCAGCTGCAATTTTTTTCTTCATTTGCTCTCTGTCCGACATGCAAGAACCTGCTTGCTGGGGTTGCTGTTGTACGTACGTAGCTACTGATTTTCACACACACTAGTATGCATTTTTTGTACGTAGTTCTGAATGACTCTCCGGAAGAGGAGACGCTAAACTTTGGGGTATATGTATGCGACTTACTACCAGGCGGGCAAAAACATTGTATTCATTGATTTGATTTAAGCTAATCTTTTCTAGACTCGTGTCTTCTATTTGAATGCATATTACTACCTGCCTGGTTATTGTTGTTGTTAAAGATAAAAAAAACTCAAAGCACACCTGATTTGCTCAATGGATTGAAATAGTGCAGAAACTTCCTCCGTACTTCTCCAACCAAACGATAGTCACAGCACACACAACATGTAACGTCTCAGGTAAGTAGAGTAGAACAAAACTATACAAATGATGTAGAAATTAAGTCATGGCAATATAACTGGGAAATGATAGACAGCTCATGCCTTTACACGGTAACACAATTTGCGTGACCTCATCTTTAAGCAATACATCGATTCCGACTCCATCGTGTTGACTATAAAGAAATAATGGGAAAAACAATGAGCAACAGATGGAGCCGGCTTTCATATTTACTCTCATGCAACCAGCCCACACCGGCATGCCACCAGCGTTCATCACGCCAGTGCCAGCCTCGACGTAAAAAACACAACTCATCGGCGTAAATCACGCCAGCACCCGCCCACCACCTGAGACCACTACATATAGCATGGAAGGTGCGACCTCAAGCGGTTTATATGATGGACAGGATAGAGATTCACGCGGCTGTGTGCGCTATTGTCGTGGCAAGAAAGGATACACGCCGATGCCCCCGCAGCCTTCGTAGTTTACATGCGACAACAAGGAGCGGTCTGCACGCTGCTTTTGTTCCTGCAGACGTTAGGATACACGGAACTGCCGTCATGATACTCGCTGCTCCGTTTGCCTTCTTTTTACGCTGAGCTGTGCACGCTAAATCCTATGGCGCACGACCTATGCGCAGCTACCACCATGGGCAGCAAATCCGCGTTGTATAATATATATGTGGTTGGTTGTACGGCAAAAAACTAACCATTGAACAAATTAAAAAAAAACTAACCATTGAACTGATGAATAGAGTACATGCTCCAGCAATGCAGAGTTCAATTCAAGCTTCCAAATAGAAGTGCAGTGACAGAGAAAGGATCTAAAGTAATGGCTGTGATTACTGAATGATGTGAACAGTTGAAGGATCTACATCAATGACATTTCTCACCGGCAGAAATCAAGGTTCTAATGCAAAACTGGATTCTGCACTAAACATAACAGATAAAGCAGAACAAGGGAAACCATGTTTCGGACCAGGCGAGAAGCAAGCCTTGATGGCGATGATAATCAAGAAAACCCTGAAACTGGCTTCTGCTCTGAACATACACATGATTAGTGTTTGCTTGAAATACATGATCAATTTGCAAAAGCATCGATGGAACTGAAACTACTACTGTATCTTTTAACCCTGAATCTCTGTCTGTCTTCATCTCCCGCCGATGAACCAATGCTCGACCCACAAATCTCCAAATATGAATTTCCTGCTCTCGACTTGGGAGAGTAATAACTTGATCAGAATCTCCTTTTCTGCACCAATCCAGAATCCAATCAGCGTAAAAAAACAACCAGAACGAGCGGTAGATAGATCAAAGATCGAGCCTTTTCAGTCCTTACCTCATTGACCTTGTACAGATCGCAGTTCACGAGCAGGCCTGCCTGCGGTCTTCTCCGCGTGAGAGCAGCAAACCACAACGCAGAGAGAAGCAGCCCCGCCCCATGCCCAGTGATGCACACGGTGGTGTTGTTGGGAAAACCCAAGAGGAAGGTATGATGAGTGCAGCAGCAAGTCTTCACTCAGTTATGAAACCAAGGTTATCGAACCAGTAGGAGATGAAGAACACGTCTGAAGGTCTCCCTGGCAATGGCGCCAGAAAACAGCTTGTTGGCGTGGAAAGGGAGGTGGAGCCTGCACAACACAATCAAACTACTTTGCCCCAACGAAACAGTGAGGTTGTCAATCTCACTGGCTTGCTGTAACAAAGGATTAAACGTATGTGTGGAGGATGATGTTTGCAGAGAATGAAAGTAACAGTTTGAAGTTGGTTGTATTATCAGTTTAAAGAAAAGGACCGGGGTCCACAGTTCACTAGTGGTGTATCTCCATAAATAATAATAATAGCATACATGCGGGTAAACAAATTACAGCCGGGCAATTGACAGAATAAAGAGCTGCATAATGATGCATATACTATAGTCATGATGTCTAGTATGAGATTCATTTGGGTATTACAACAATATACATAGACCGTTCCAACCGCATCTATGACTAATAATCCACCTCCCGGTTAGCGTCCGCACCCCTATCAGTATTAAGTTGCATGCAACAGATTATTGCATTAAGCAAAGTGTGTAAAGTTAAGTAATAACATTATCCTTAGACAAAGTACTACTGTTTTATCCCTAGTAGCTACTGTACATCTACAATCTTAGAGCTTGCTGTCACTACCCCAGATTAAATAGAGACATGAACCCACTATCGAGCATAAATACCCCCTCTTGGAGTCACAAGCATCTACTTGGCCAGAGCATCTACTAGCAACGGAGAGCATGCAAGATCATAAACAACACACAACATGATATATTATGAAGCAAATGACATAGTATTCAATATCCATCGGATCCCAGCAAACACAACATGTAGCATTACATAAAGATGATCTTGATCATGATAGGCAGCTCACAAGATCTAAACATGATGGCACAATAGGAGAAGACAACCATCTAGCTACTGCTATGGACCCGTAGTCCAAAGATGAACTACTCACGCATCAGTCCGGAGGCGGGCATGGTGATGTAGAGCCCTCCGGTGATGATTCCACTCTCCGACAGGGTGCCGGGGAGAGCTTCTGAACCCCCCCCCCCCCCCGGAAGTAGGGTTGACGATGGCGGCGGCTCCGTAAGGTTTTGTGGAAAAGTGTTCGGCCCTTAGGTCTTGTGTTTTCGGGGGCTTTAAATAGGCAAAAGGGCGAAGGCGGTGGATGGCCGAGGCCCCGTCATCAGGTGCTGGCGCGGCAGGAGGTGGGGCCGCGCCGGGACTTCATCTGGGGGCCTCGTGGCCCCTCTCCGTCAGGTCTTCGGTGTTCTGGAACCTCCCGTGAAAAATAGGGACTTTGGTATTAAATTCGTCCAATTCCGAGAATATTTCCTTAAGTGGTTTTCTGAAACCAAAAACAGCAGAAAACAGGGAACTGGCACTGTGGCATCTTGTTAATAGGTTAGTCCCAGAAAATGCATAAAACCACACAAAGTGTATATAAAACATGTAGCAATTGGTATAATATAAGCATGGAACATAAGAAATTATAGATACGTTTGAGACGTATCACCCAGCTACAGCAGCAGGATGGTCGCAACAGCGCGGGAGACACGACCGCTCCGCATTGTCGCCGGAGAGCACCACCGTCCCCGCCCTTGTGAAAGCATAGATGGGGTGCTGAGATGTGTTAGTGCTGGCGAGATGAGAAGGGGCATGAGGTGGAGGAGGATGTTGCAGCGGATGGAGGGGGCGAGATTTGGCTGGCTCGCGCGCGACCGCCGCCAGTCTCTTGGCGTGAGGTGAGGGTGCCTTGCCTCGTGCGTGGTTGTTCTGGGCGCAGAGGCGTGAGGTGAGTTGCTCGGGTGGGGAACTGGGGAAGGGGATGGATTCCTGCCAACGAACCGTTTTTTCTGTTTAGGGGTGGCAATGACTGTAATAAGTGATTCGGTGGAGGGCAAAACCGTCCAAAAAAAGGGTCGACGAAAATTTGGGCAGAACTTTTATTATTAGGTATAGATATAGACTGGCAGCCGTTTGCCTTTCGATTAGATAGAATAGAGTGTTTATTTACATTAGTAGGCCAAGTCTCTGGAGAGATAAGAAGCCAAGAAACCGCAAAAAAAAGGGGAAACCTAGGCTTCTCCAGGGTCATGTGTGTGCGCATATGCCCTCTGTGCCATCTCCTCACGCACCAAGGACGCCACCGCGTCCGACTGAAGTGCCACATTTTGGAAAACACGCCTATTCCGCTCCTTCCATACTCCCCACATGGAATATATAATCACCCCACTAGCCTCCCTACGCTTGTCTTTTGGAAGGCCGGGTAAAGTCTTGTCCCACCAACTGTTTAGGCCATCTCTGTTTGTCGGTGGAGGTATCCCAATCTGGTCGTACGCTGAGAAGACGTGCTCGCGCACCGAGGTCGAGAAGCTGCAGTCCAGGGTAAGGTGCTAGACCGTCTCGGGATGAATTCTGCATAACTTGCAGATAGGATCGTGTGGCCACCGACGAATTGCTAAGTCGTCGGTCGTAAGTATCTTGCCATGGAGTGCCATCCATGCAATGAACCGACACTTGGCCTCCGCATGACCCTTCTAGACCTTCGCCAAGCGGAAGACGGCACGAGAGCCAGCAACTGGCATTGGTAGGCCGTGGCTACAATGTAAACCCCTGACTCACTCCATCTCCATCTGATCGAGTCTGGCACCGGAAGGAGTTGCAACCCTTGCATGAGGACCCACAACCGAGTTTACTGCATGAAGTGCCTCATTGTGGAGATTTTAGCTACTAAGCGAATCCAATTGTTGTTTTCCATTTCTCTTTTCACCGATCTTCGCTTCCTTGAGGCAATGGCGAAGAGCTCCGGAAACTAATGGCAGAGAGCTCCCCCATGCGCCCGATCATCCATCCATAAGCCGCACTTCATCCCGTCCCCAAAAAAGCGCTCTATCCGTCTCGTCGCACGACGTCTGCATCCCTCGCCATGGCCTTGCTTCATCTGTCCATTCTAGCCATAGCCAACAAAGCCTCATGGCCCTCCCAAACCATTCCAAGTCAAGGACGCCAAGTCCCCCAAGCTCCTTAGACTCGTAGAATCTCACGCACGAGAGTCATGTCATATCAGCCGCCTCCGGCCCAACAAAAAACCCGACGTCATCAGCGTAGAGCGAAACCGAAAAGCGCACCGGTGTGGCTCTGAAAGGAAGAAGTAGTCCCCTCTCCGCCGCCACCCGGAACAAGTGATGGATGAGGTCGATGGCTAGAATGAACAACATCGGTGATAGCGGATCTCCTTGTCGCAGCCCCCTCCGATGAGAAAAGCGCGGTCCTGGTTTGCCATTCAGCAGCACTCGAGGTGTGGCCGTGGAAAGAAGGAGGCAAATCCATCTCCGCCATCTAGGTCCAAAGCCCAGGGTCTCAAGCAGCTCCAAAAGGAAAGCCCAACTGACAGAGTCAAAAGCCTTTGTGATGTCGAGCTTCAGAAAAAACCCAGGAATCTTCTCACGGTGCATTGCCTTAACCATGCCTTGCACATGAAGAAAATTGTCGTGGATGCATCTCTTCTTAATGAATGCGGATTGACATGGCGAGACGAGGGAAGGAAGCAGCGGTGCCAGGCGCAAAGACAACATCTTGGAGAAGATCTTTGACACACTATGAATAAGGCTAATCAGCCGGAAATCAGCATTGGTCCTCGTGTCCGTCTTCTTAGGCAGCAACACAATGCTAGCTGAATTTAGCAGCCCCATGGTTGCCCCTCCATGCTCAGCCATGCATCACGACCTCTAGCAGATCATCATCAACAATGGCCCAACATGTCTTGAAAAACAGCCCAATGAATCCATCCGGGCCCGGCGCCTTTTCTGCAGGCAGGGAGAATACCGCAACCCCCAACTCTTCCATCCCGAAAGGGGCCTCCGGGTGCGCCAGATCATGCACCACATATCCCAACTCAGCCCAGTTCAGGCTCGTGGAGCGCTGCTGCACCGATCCAAGAAACTGTGTGAAGTGCTCGGAGATGGCAGCCTCCTTCTCCTCGTGCGTGATCGCGAACCCCTCCGGAGTGTGAAGGTTTTGTATGAAGTTCTTCCTCCTTCTTCCACTAGTTGACGTGCATGTGCAACGCACGTAATCAATCAATCCAAATCTTATAGGACATTGTACAAATGTCAGAAATTCAATTTATTGGACAAATGTTAGAAATTCAGTTGACCGTGCTACAAGCAAGAAGATATAATAAAGGTATGAAGACATAGTTTAGAAAGTTGGTCAATTTGAGCTGTTAATACTACAATCACAGTGAGGAGTATTTGATAACCTCTGTAAATGTCTGGATTTTTCAACCCTGTGCTCGAAAGGAACATGTTATAGCAAATCATGTAACCAATGAATTCAACGGGCACACAGTTTAAATGGATTTATTTCATCTTGTATGATCATAGCATGCGAATTGCATTTTCAGCTTTTTCCCAAGCAGCTTACATACATAATTCAGGGAGGAAATATAAATGGCATATTTTTTTCCAGGTGATTTAATGTGAATGTTCTGCACATATGCACAGGTAACTACCTAGGCAACAATAGGTGTTAGATTACATACCGGTATTTAGTTGAACCTATGATATTCATGTATTGTTAATTAAAATACCAAGAAAGAAAATTTGTAAATCATGCAATTTTGAAGATTTACCAAGATATATGGCTATCTTTTCGTTGACAGACACCATTTTGTTCCATCCAAAGCATAACCCTGCACCACAAGAGAGACGCAGTTTCAAAATTTCATTAGCACCATTGGCCTTGATGAATGGTTGTAAAACAGTTAGAACCTCAATAGCGAGTGCATCAAATCCACAAGGAACATCAAAAAGATAACTTGTCATATAAATCTAGACTTGATTCTTCTTGATTTATTACGCGCAGAAAAATATAAATGGCATCTTTTTTTATTGAGGTGATTTAATATGAATTTGCTTCACATAGGTAAATCTAAATACCTAGGCAACAATATATGTTAGATTACATACTGGTATTTAGTTGAACTACTAGTTGAATGCCCGTGCGTTGCTACGGAATATTAAAATATATATGTATAAAATATTCTATTTAGTCAACCATGTTCAGTACAATATATATTTATCTCCCAGGTAAGTCATAAAAGCATATGATCCCACTACCTAAAAAAATCGTATTTTAAAATATAAAAAAAATTATACAAAATTTTCGGTTGTACATCTTGAATTTTATGTTCATACATAAAGTTTCGTGAAAAAATGGATTTTTTGTGGGCGTGCAAAAAAGACAAATCACTCCCCCCCCCCCCTTACATTTTCAATTCATTTCATGCCTCTAAAATGACTTTCTACGAGATATTTTTGTGTCTTTTTAAGATTTTATTTGCTAATCATGTATGTCATATGATTATTTTGTGTCTTCTTTATATAACTCATAAAAATATCTTTTTTTTTGTCAAACTGTTTTGTGTGAATACATGATGTCTAGATGGACCTTTGAATTTGTTTGTTTATTTATTTTTACATTTTGAAATATATTTAAAATATATTTTCATATAACGGGTGCATCTAGACCAATGAGTCAAAACACATCCCTTCCTTCTCTTCTTCTATTCATGCCCTTCCAAAGTAACCACGTGCACAGTGAGCATGGTATTTGATATTTCTACACAACACCGAACTCTACACACTTTGCATGCTATACTTCGATTAACAGAAATAGAGTAGCGGAACATCGACAGAAAGCAAGCTCTGCTTAGATACGCATAGATATGGGTACACATGAAATTCAAAATAATTTATAAGATTCAAAATTCATTTCTAATAAACATTCTCATAGTTTGAATGTCAAGGTACATTTTACACAAACTCGAAAATAAAACAAAAAGCTTTTTCTCATAGGCGGCATTATTGTCGTACATGGTACATCATGAGTCCTAAGAACTGCTTGTGCTAAATCTTTATCACGGCATGTTCAGCAGAAATCTTAACAGCTGAAACATCATAAGCTTTAGCCGTTCCTTCCCTAGTTTCTAGTTCAACTGTTCAAACAAGTAAATTATCAGTAAATTTACATGATGCACTAAATGTAAGCTGAGATAAGTTAGCAATTGTTCCTATCCATGCTTGCAACATCCCATATTGTTTATATTGAGAGGACATCGATTCGCTGATGATTAATTCTCTCCATTTGCTTGCTTCAGAACCTCACTAACACACTGCTCACGTGTTCAGTTCATATACTGGATCTAAGTTTTGAACAGATCTCAACAATAGTAATCAATTGTTGGCTCTAGTTATTTATCTTACAATGTAACAAGTAATAAATGATGTGCAAAAAATCATCCTTGAAGCACCTAGAGGTTTATTAAATAGCAATAAAAGGAGTTTTTTTAGAACAAATAAAAGGTACCCTACACTGCTCTAGAAGAAGGCACATAGTTTGTGAAAGAACCTGCTGACTTTTCGCATCAACGGAGTCCGTTGAAGCCGCGCCATAAGAACATACAGCAACTACATGGGTGGTGGCAGTACAGGATGATGCTAATACCTTGGAGACCTTGGAGTGCAACGGCACATCACCATATAGCCGTTCTTGTATTGTTTTCATATCCCGCAGCCAAATAGTGTAACCCTACAATTAATAATAAAAAGATCACAGTAAGTTCTCCATTTTGGTGGTCTGCCCAAGAACACCAATGGTGAGTCGCTCTATGTTATTATTATCCACATTGTCCCCTAAATCCATATGGAACATCATATGGATATCATTTAACCTCACAAATATAAGGCCCAATTGAAGTGACCTTACAATTTTTGTCCAGATGAAGTTATATCCAGTGTTCATTAATATTTGAATCAACACAAACATACTCAACAATAATACTACTACTACACACAAACCAATCACCAACTAAGAAAATGAATAAATTACAAGGTTTGAAATTTGTGATTTGACCTTGAGGCGCCGACCATGGAGGGGCGGTGGAGGTGTCGACGGCAGCGGGCACGTGAATAGAGCCTCAAGTACGGGCAAGAGCATGAGAGGCTCTAGCCCACGCGCCACGTTGCTACTATGGTTGTGCCCCTGGTAGCTTCGGCCAAGTGGTCGTGAAACCTGGTCGCTGCTCTGATCGTGTTCCTGCATTTGACCAAAGGAAATTAAGTGAGCCCCTGTGAAGAGAACATAAATGTGTTGTGCAGTACAAGCGAGACACCACCACCGTACCTTGATATCAGGCCAAGCATAATGCTCAGGACGAGCACGAAGCTGCTGTTCACGCCGACATTTATCTCACAAGAAGGCATAGCAACCTAAATGTGACGTCCCAAAATTGGTACTACGTAGATTTAATCGATCCCGCCGAAATCCGCATAATAACTATCTTAGGTCGCCCACCAGACATAACGTACACGCTGAAACATGCGCGTTATGTGGGTGGAATTGTGATAACATTACAATAGTTCTGAATGATCCACAACAACAAAAGATATATATACAACACGACTCCAACGAGTCAAGAATACAACTGATACAATACAAAGATACAAAGCGGAGCGGAAGCAAAATAGTATCCGACTACGGACAATATACAAATTGGACTAAGAGTTCCGAAAATAAACGATGGCGCCATATCCCTGCCCAGCCCAAGCCGGAGGGATTCCCAAGCTAACGTCGTCGGATTTCAAACCTGTTGACTGCACATGAATACAACCCATATACATGGGTCAATACTATCGGTAATGATAGCACGGCAAGCATTAAGGAGAGTTCAACAAATGCGTAATATGCATTCCGAACAGGTGAGCGCATCTCCTTAGAAAGGTTTAGCAGCAGCGCGCAAGCTCTAGACAACTACAAAGACACCCTACAACTTTCGTCTATTGGAGAGGGATAAGAGAGCGCATAAGGAACCAACTACTACTAACACCAAACATAACTCATTCCGGGACTCACCCCCTCAACCAAGTATGAGGAAGCAATCAAGGAAACTCACACGTTGAGCAGTTTTAATTACCAGTTATTGTGAAAGTAATTCTATATTACTAATCAAGTTAATATCTTTAGGTGCAAGTTGTCTAGATCTTATTAGTCGGCAACGCACCAAGTCGACCATAACCGCGGACGCGGCTCATCGATAAGATTATACCCTGCAGGGATGCACTACTGTACCCATACACGTTCGATCAACCCAGTCAAAAACATTAGGGTCTCTCAACATAACCCTTTCCTTCTCCACAACGAGTCCAAGGAGCCACGGGAGCTATGCTGGTCCCGACCAAAAGGGTGCGGATTCCCGCAGGACACACCCCTCCGCACCAACAGGCCGCGCCCTATATGCATGTAACAAGGCATACCGCCAAAATAAAATACTACACTAGTATCAATGCATATGAGACAAATGGAAAGCCCGAACTAGGTGCGGCTCCTGGACAAGTTGAAGTTCCGGTCAAAGTCGAGGGGGTTCCATAGGACCTCCCACGAGTGGTTAGTGCGCTCATACTTGGATTAGGGGAGCAAGATCTCAGTTCCTAGGTCGACACTTAGCAGAACAAAGCACCTCGCAAGGCCTTCCGCCGGTGCCTTATCATTTAGTTATAATACCCAACATAAGATAACATTTTATTTAAGCAGATCAACCTAACATACTAAGCAAGTGGAACATAAGATAGACGACTCGCACAACCAACTCTAAGCATGCACTACGACTTGCAGGCCAACAAGTAAACAAACAACAGTTAATAGGATGTGGAGGTGGGGGCTATATCATGGCTTCAAGGTAACATGTAGTAGAATAGTAACAAAAGCATCGTATCACAAGGCTAGCAACAGAGGCAAAGGCATGCATAGGTAGTCAAGGGGGAAACGCTTGCCTGGAATCCCGCATGAAAGAAGAACTTGTCGTTGCTCACATCATCTCAACGTCTTATCCGCGAAGAAGCAACAAATACTGGAAAGCGCAAAAGATGCATCTTACAACTATGGCAAAAGATCCGGCATGATCATGAGAATGATGCATGGCATGTCAAGATGCAAGACAAGATGCAACTTAATCCAAATTAAGCGGAACCGGGATTCCGACAATTTTATATTAATGTTCAAGTTATTTATCTAACCATCAAATTAAATGTTAATTCACATGGCAAGACATGGCATAGATGATCTAGTCAAATTAAATGGAATAGGATAATAAATAATTAAATACCCAACACATTCCATATTTAATTACTTAGATGAATTACCAAAACAGAACTAAAACAAGATGCAAACATGAGCATAGATGTCATATTAATGTTCATTAAATTTAGTTGATCAAAATAGATATTTAATATGTATTATTTGGATAAGCAAAACAAAAGATATAAGATATAGAAGATTACACATTTCTTGTAAAAAGAAAAGGGCAGAGGGAGAAAATATGTTGCACATGACTAGATTTGACATTGGGTCTGTCTAGTTACAGGAATAGGAACGGAGCCACTGGGCTACTGCTCAGTTCGTGTTTGTATTTGAAGCTGACAGTAAATGACAAATGTGACTCGGTTAACTGAATTTAGACATCACCGTCAGGTTTTTCAAGTGAACAAAACAGAAGGAAAAAGGGGTGGATTTAGGGTGCAGGGAATGGATTTGATCTCGCGATCTGCACGCCGGAGGATCAACGAGCAAGCCACTGGGCTAGAGATCGATTGGTGACACAAACGAAGCGCAAGGTAAATGCATGGTCGCAGCGACCTTAACTGAACACGGACGGAAAGCTTCAGGCTTCCAGAGGAACTCGACGACGGCCACGAATTGCAGCGGCCCTGTGATTCCGCGCGACGGCGGCAACCAGAGCAAGGGGAGGAAGTGGGGAAGGAATCCCAGAGGTGAGGCTCACCTAGGGGAGGCTGTAGGCGTAGGGAGCGGCTCGGGGAAGTCATGGCGGTGTCCATGGAGACTCCCACTCCGGTTCTTCAGCTGGGACGGAGAGGATGGCGAGGAGGTTCCATTCCTGCGCTCGGGAGGGGCCGAAGAAGACCATGGTGACGACTCGGTGTAGCTCAAGGTGCAGCCATGGTGGATGTCATGGTGGGAAGAAAACAGGGAGAGGGACTGGGAGATGGCGGCGGCGGCGCTGGGGAAGAGGGAGGAAGCGGCTAGGGTTTAGGAGGGGGCCGGGCTATAAAGGGGAGGAGAGGGAGCAGGTGAGAGGTGGGGGCGACATGGCAGCTGCGGTCAAGCACATCTCGTGCTCCTCCTATGTCCGTACGAAGGACAAAGGTGAGGAAGAGTTGGGCTTGGACCGAATTGAACTGCTGCTCTCCTTTTCCAGTTACCAGGAAAAAAAGAAAAATAAAAGAAAAGAAAAGAGAGAGGAAAAGAAAAGATAGAAGCCTTTGCAAATTTAGATTTAAAATAGTTTGTCAAATCTTTCCAATCTTAGTTTAGAGATTTATTAAAATAGAAAGAGAGGTTGATTTATTATTTGTAAAAATAAATAATAGGTTTGCAAAAAAATAACATGTTGACTTATTTAGGAAAAATGCAAGGTGAAATGATGCATGATGATGTCATGATGATGCAAAAACAAAAACAAACAATTTTCTAATTGGGGAAAAATCCCGGGGCGTTACAATCGACACCACTCACAAGGGATCGCGCCCTCGCGATCCACGCCGAGACCACAAGAAGAGAGGGGTAACTACCGAGTCTTCGATCTCCACGATGAACTTCTCGACACCACTAACAAGAGATTGTTGCTCCACCTTGAACTTTTCGACACCACTAACAAGAAGTTCTAACTCCATCTTCACTTCTCGACACCACTAACAAAAACGGTTGCTCATGTCGAAGTTGATTCCAAAGATCGAACCTAATAGGTTTAAAAGGCAAGAGATCGTCCACCCACACGTAGAATTCTAAAACTTTGAAAGTTGGATAAGAGAAGAGACTCCAAAACAAAAATGATAAGATGAGAAAGAGAATAGAGGTAAGGAATAAACAAGAATCCTATTTGAGATATTTGCAAAATAATTTAAGTCAAATAGTTTAGACACTATAAAAACAACGACCGTTAGTGCGGTTATCCTACAGGCTTTGCGGATCCGTTGCTTCAATAACCAATCGTATCGAAACAACTAGGAGGTCGAAACCAAGGCTCTGATACCACTTTGTGACGCCCCAAAATCGGTACTATGTAGATTTAAGCGATCCCGCCGAAATCCGCATAATAACGATCTTAGGTCGCCACCAGACATAACGTACACGCTCAAACATGCGCGTTATGTGGGTGGAATTGTTATAACATTAGGTGCAAGTTGTCTAGATCTTATTAGTCGGCAACGCACCAAGTCGTCAATAACCGCGGACGCGGCTCAGCGATGAGATTATACCCTGCAGGGATGCACTACTGTACCCATACACGTTTGATCAACCTAGTAAAAAACATTAGGGTCTCTCAACACAACCCTTTCCTTCACCGCAACGAGTCCAAGGAGCCACGGGAGCTATGCTGGCCCCGGCCAAAAGGGTGTGGATTCACGCAGGACACACCCCTCCGCACCAACAGGCCGCGCCCTATATGCATGTAACAAGGCATACCGCCAAAATAAAATACTAAACTAGTATCAATGCATATGAGACAAATGGAAAGCCCGAACTAGGTGCGGCTCCTGGACAAGTTGAAGTTCCGGTCAAAGTCGAGGGGGGTTCCATAGGACCTTCCACGAGTGGTTAGTGCGCTCGTACTTGGATTAGGGGAGCAAGATCTCAGTTCCTAGGTCGACACTTTGCAGAACAAAGCACCTCGCAAGGCCTTCCGCCGGTGCCTTATCATTTAGTTATAATACCCAACATAAGATAACATTTTATTTAAGTAGATCAACCTAACATACTAAGCAAGTGGAACATAAGATAGACGACTCGCACAACCAACTCTAAGCATGCACTACGACTTGCAGGCCAACAAGTAAACAAACAACAGTTAATAGGATGTGGAGGAGGGGGCTATATCATGGCTTCAAGGTAACATGTAGTAGAATCGTAACAAAAGCATCGTATCACAAGGCTAGCAACAGAGGCAAAGGCATGCATAGGTGGTCAAGGGGGAAACGCTTGCCTGGAATCCCGCATGAAAGAAGATCTTGTCGTTGCTCACATCATCTCAACGTCTTATCCGCGAAGAAGCAACAAATACTGGAAAGCGCAAAAGATGCATCTTACAACTATGGCAAAAGATCCAACATGATCATGAGAATGATGCATGGCATGTCAAGATGCAAGACAAGATGCAACTTAATCCAAATTAAGCGGAACCGGGATTCCGACAATTTTATATTAATGTTCAAGTTATTTATCTAACCATCAAATTAAATGTTGATTCACATGGCAAGACAAGGCATAGATGATCTGGTCAAATTAAATGGAATAGGATAATAAATAATTAAATACCGAACACACTCCATATTTAATTACTTAGATGAATTACCAAAACAGAACTAAAACAAGATGCAAACATGAGCATAGATGTCATATTAATGTTCATTAAATTTAGTTGATCAAAATAGATATTTAATATTTATTATTTGGATAAGCAAAACAAAAGATATAAGATATAGAAGATTACACATTTCTTGTAAAAAGAAAAGGGCAGAGGGAGAAAATATGTTGCACATGACTAGATTTGACATTGGGTCTGTCTAGTTACAGGAATAGGAACGGAGCCACTGGGCTACTGCTCAGTTCGTGTTTGTATTTGAAGCTGACAGTAAATGACAAATGTGACTCGGTTAACTGAATTTAGACATCACCGTCAGGTTTTTCAAGTGAACAAAACAGAAACGTGACTCGGTTAACTGAATTTAGACATCACCGCTAGGTTTTTCAGGTGAACAAAACAGAAGGAAAAGGGGGTGGATTTATGGTGCGGGGAATTGATTTGATCTCGCGATCTGCACGCCGGAGGATCAACGAGCAAGCCACTGTGCTAGAGATCGATTGGTGACACAAACGGAAGCGCAAGGTAAATGAATGGTCGCAGTGACCTTAACTGAACACGGACGGAAAGCTTCTGGCTTCCAGAGGAACTCGACGACGGCCACGAATTGCAGCGGCCCTGCGATTCCGCGCGACGGCGGCAACCAGAGCAAGGGGAGGAAGTGGGGAAGGAATCCCAAAGGTGAGGCTCACCTAGGGGAGGCTGTAGGCGTAGGGAGCGGCTCGGGGAAGTCATGGCGGCGTCCATGGCGACTCCCGCTCCGGTTCTTCGGCTGGGACGGAGAGGATGGCGAGGAGGTTCCATTCCTGCGCTCGGGAGGGGCCGAAGAAGACCATGGCGACGGCTCGGTGTAGCTCAAGGTGCAGCCATGGTGTATGTCATGGTGGGAAGAAAACAGGGAGAGGGACAGGGAGATGGCGGTGGCGGCGCTGGGGAAGAGGGAGGAGGCGGCTAGGATTTAGGAGGGGGCCGGGCTATAAAGGGGAGGTGTAACATCCTAGAATTTTTCAAATTTTGAAAAATCAGAAAAATTAAAAACTTTTTGAAAACCATATGTATGTTGATATGAAAAGAAAATCAAGCATTGCATTCATGCATTCATGCATCATACATCGTGTCATTGCATCCTTGTTTCTGTAATCTTTATTTCAAATTGTGAAAAAAATTAGAGAAAATATTTCAAAAACCCTAAATTGCAAAACTTGTGCAAAGTATTTTGAGTTAAATAAAATTATGGTAAATTATATCCCCAAGTCATATTAAATATGTGGGGCATGTTTTTACAAAATTTTAGAAGTTAGTTTGAAACATTTTGGAGTAGTAAAACAAAAGTTACAAAACATTTCAGAAAAGAAATAGAAAAGGAAAAGGAACAAAAACAAAAGAAGAAGAAGAGAACCGGCCGCCTCCCCCGAGCTAACTGGGCCGAAGCCCATCTTCTCTTCCTCGCGCGCGAGCGGCGCTTAGCAGCCCTGCAGCGCCCCCTCTCTCTGACGCGCGGGACCCACGGTGACGTCAGCCGTGACGTCACTTCTTCAACCTCCGCTCCAGATTTTCTTATCCGGAGAGTTTGAACCGAACTCGGATCAATCCGATCCCGATTCTTGCGGGAGACGTTCTCCGTGCGCCCCCCATATAAACCCCACCCCGCGCCCTCGTTTGCCCCCTCTTTCCCCTCTAAATCGCGCCCCCAGGCCGGCCAAATTAGCTCACCAGAGTCCACGGCCGCCGCCGCCATTGTTCTTCGATTCCGGCGAGGTTAGTGCATGTCCAGAACCGAGACCCCCTCCACCTGACTCGCCGTGGCCGCGCGCATCCTCCTGACCCCTCCTCCGATTGATTTTCCTACCAGAACGTCGAGCACGAGCAGGAGCCGAAGCTCGCCGGCGTCCGCACTTCTTCATCCGCCCGAGGCCGCCACACCGAGACGAACGGCACGGCACCGACCTCGCCATCGCCTCCTCCTTGCCCAGACTCACCTCTCCGTCACGTCCACGAGCCCGGGGAGGAATCGCAACGACCGGAGCGTCCACGCCCGACCGCAGCGCCGCCGTCGTCGCCATCTCCGGCGAACTCCGCCGCCACGGTATGGTCCAAGTCCCAGCGCCGTCCGATTTAAATCCTTCGGTCCAGATTAGATCGGATAGCATTAGCCGTAGGCCTTTAGATCTCGATCCGACGGCTGGAATCGGATGACTTAAACGAAGGGGTATCGGCGAATCAGGGAAGGACACGTCGTCGCCAAGTCAGCGCCTCGTCAGCTTCCAGTCAGCGCAGAGTCAACAGCACAGTCAATAGATCTGTCTTTTTCCTTAAAAAAAAAACAGATCTGTCTTTTTGCAGAAAAGACCCTGAATTTAGTTTTATCATTACTTTTTCTCTGTTTAGCCAAATCCAAATATTTTTTTATATTTGAAATCCTTAGAACCAGTAGAAACTTTTGGCCTTATTAGTTTTCAAATTTTGACTTATTTTAAATTATTCAAATTTCAAATTAAGAGTTTGAGTAAATTTATCATAACTTTAAATCTATAAGTTCAAAAATTGTAAATAAAATTGTTTTAGAAACCTTAGAATATGTGCTATATGATGCCTCTGTTAGAAAATATTTTTGAGCATTATTTTAACAATTTAATAATCATAATTTTAAATTGAGTAAGTTTGAGTATTTTTGACATAACTTTTGATAGAAATATAATTTTTGAGTAAATCCAATTGCTATAAATTTGAATGACTAAGTTTTTGCAGTAGGAATTTTCTTCTAAATTATATAGAATAATTTTCTATGTATTTTGTAATTAATATGGATTAAATACTTTTAAATGATATTTTAATGATTAAAATTGATTAAAAATGTATTAAAATTAATTTTCATCATCTATTCGAAATTATAAAGTACTTAGTCATATTATGACCACTTTAGTTACAAAAAGTACTTAGAAATATTTTGCCTTCTCAAACAAAGTAATTTTCTTCCTTACAAAAATTTCAACATCTTAAAAATGCTAAATCTTTTCCTTAGAAAAATTTAGCATCTAGAAAACTTAGTTGTTTTATTTTGATAAGTGTTGTCCTTAGAAATAAATTGCATTGCATGCATGGCATATTTATTGTATAGTTATACTCCTCATATGAAAACTTCTTCCTTATTTTCTCTAAGTTAGGATTATTTTAGACATATTGTTTTGATAAAGTGCTATGCACTTAGACACTTGAGATTCTCAACATGAAGACTAGAAGGACAATGAAGACTTAGCCAAGAAAACAAACTTCGAAGGAATCTCCAAGAAGCAAAAACACTTAGAAGAAAATCAAGAGGAATTCAAGAAGACCAACCCCCTTTATTTCTCTAAGTCTTTCTCTTTTCTTTTCTTCTCTCTTAGACTTTGTGGTGGCTAAGTTATATCCAAGACCAGCACTGGTGATACCAAAATCATCAAGTCTGAAGAATCATCAAGTCTGAAGAACCATCAAGTCTACAAAAATTTAATGAAGACATGACCAAGGAGAAAGTTACAAGTCTGGAGATGAAGCTTGGAAGACCAACTACATCCTTTTTCTCTATCTTTTTCTGCCTTCCTATCTTTCTTTCACTTTGGACATAAACCAAGTCCTTAGTGATTATGACTAAGTCCTTAGTGTTTAATCCCTTTAGGGAATGGATTAGTATTCTTTTAACTTAGAATTTTTGTGTGTGTTTTGTTACATCTCATGCATGTCATATTTTTCTAAGTGTTGCATTTATGTTTGTATGTTTATTTGTGACTTGTTTGACTTGTTAGAAATTTCGGAGGGAAACGACGACTGTTGCAGCTGCTGTTGCTATTCTGCTTGTTGGCAAGGCAAGTGGCACACCCTCATAAATTTCCTAACTATTTTCTATGCATTACTTAGTGTATTTCTTTATATGCATGTGTTAGATAGTATTGCTATGCTGAAACTACTATCTCCTTTACACTAGTTGTGTCTAGAATCCTATTGATAACTTGGTAGAAATAATGATGCTATGCAAAAGTTGTTTTATGAAAAGTTAATTTCTACTAAGTTAATAATGAAACTCCTGGGTGGAATTGGTTGTATGGTTTTTGTTGAGTGTGTCCCTTAGGGGTGACCTCTAAGGGATTGTCACTTGTGGACGGCCACCCAGGGAACGAAAGGATCTGAAGAACTCCAAGTGAAGATTGCTTCCAGTGCAGCCATTAGTCAATGGGCTCTGGCTAGATGGATTAAGTTGCATGGACTCATCCCGACTTGACAGGTGGTGGTAGTTGGTTAGTTGGGAGCGCGTCAATTCAGTATGGGATGGTGAAAGTGCTTCTGAAAAGTCTCGTCTCAACTCTCTCCTTTTCCTTAGCACAAATTGTGTGCTTGAGGATAGTTTGGGTTTGTTGGGTCTAATGGTGAAAGTGCACAACCTCTGCAGAGTTAAAAACTAAGTACTTAGCCGTGTCCCCGGTTACGGACAATTTTGAGCAGCTGATCAAGGACGTCAACGGAGGATCCTACCATTCCAATTTCTAAGTTAAAACTTGATGGGTGAACAAGGGTAGATGAGACTATGGTTTTCATGCCATATTGTCTTACATTGATGAAAATGTTTTACAAAGAGTTAGGCAAAACTGGCTTTATGCAAAATAGCCTTGAACTCCACCAGCCAAATATGCATATAGGCTATAGAGTTATTCCATTAAGTGTCCACCACAGTGTCACTTGCCAGTTCCATTTTTAATGGAATCTGACCCACTCTGTTGCAAATTTTTATTGGTTACAGGTTATTCCGATGACGAGTGAAGTTACGTTAAGGATTTCGAGTCTGCAACCAACATGTTTTCGCCTGTGGCAACATGAAGATGATGGAGACTCACTGCTATGTTATTTCCGCTGTTTATTCTTTCAGAGATAGCTTTATGCTATGCAAATTGTAATGAATATTTTATAAGTCTGGATCATCGATGTAATAGATTTGATACTTTGTTGTGATATTACATCGTAAACTGTGTGTGCAAACGAATCGATTCAGGGATTTGCACTATACACAGGGACTTGCCATATTTTAAGTGCAGGTCCGCTACAGATGGTATCAGAGCATAGTGTTGCCTGTAGGTTCGAAACCCTTAAGTCTGGATAGAAATAGGTTTGGCCATAGGATTGAAAATATATTTTTATTCAGTTTGCTAAAAAGAAAACCTTTCAAACATCATTCTTGTAACTATCTTAACTATTTCCCTTCTAAGTATCTTCTCTTGCTTTTAGATGACCAGCCTCATGGAATCTATCAAGAAGGGACCAGTGATGACTATGACCCTACAATGTGAGACTGATTTTCCAAGAGCACTTAAGGACAACATGAAGAGGTTGGGATATGAAGGAGAAGCAATATACAAAGGGTTCCCTTTCATGGGTGAAGGTCAAGAATACTGGTGGGTGCAACTCCATATATACAAGAGCAAAGAAGATGACCACAAGACCAAGGACTACCTTATGTTCACCAACCCAATACTTCACACATCATTATTTGATTCAGCAAGAAGTGCAGCACGGGAAGCTATCGAGCGCCTTGAAGGAAGACTTCGATTTAGACTTCACAACACCCAGAAGTACCTTGATGAACTCAAGGAAATAGAGGAGGAACTCGATGCACTCAAGAAGAAGATGAAGTCGCCATGATTGAGGAATAGGATAGTTAGAGAGACTACCATTTTACTCCACGCTTTTAAAATTTTGAATTTTGAATTTAAGATCTACCAACTTGTGGTAGAACAATACCTAGTTTCCCTTTGTTGTTATTTTCGACCAAGACAAGTGAAATTTTTAAGTTGTTTGAAGTGTTGTTTGTTTGTATGAGTGGCTTGTGTGGGTAGGAATATTTCTCCTAGATCTGTCTATCTTTTGCTCATCTATGCTGAAACCACAGATGCCTCCTCGCCGTCACAACAACAATAATCGCAACAACAACAACAACAACAACAACAACAACAACAACAACAACAACAATGATGCTATGCAGCAGTTGATGGCCGCCCAAGCCCAATTGATGACCATGATGATTCAGTTCATTGCAGCAACCACCAACAACAACAATCCGCCACCACCACCCCCACCTCGCCAAGTGGACAGACTTGCCAGGTTCCTTAGGCTTAGGCCAAACAGGTTCTCAACTTCAATTGAGCCAATTGTGGCGGATGACTGGCTACGCTCAGTAGACAGAGATCTGGTGACTTGTGAGTGCACTGATGCTGAGAAGGTGAGGTTCACTACCCATCTGTTGGAGGGACCAGCAATCCAATGGTGGGAAACTTATCAAATCACCCACCCCCTGGACACCTTGACTTGGGAAAACTTCAAGGAAGGTTTTCGTAATGCTCATATCTCTTCGGGAATTATGAGCTTGAAGTAAGAGGAGTTTAGAAACCTGAGGCAAGGGAACAGGACCCTTAAGGAGTATATGGATGACTTCTATACCTTGTCTCCTTATGCTCCTGAGGACATAGACACAGATGCAAAGAGGAAAGCTAAATTTCTCAAGGGACTAAGTGATGAGCTGAAGATTCCTCTGACGGTCGCTTATGCTCCGAACTATCAGGCCCTCCTAGATCAAGCCATCATACTTGAAGATAGCATGAAGAAAGCTGAAAACAGGAAGAGGAAGCTGGGTATGAAGAAGCATCATTCTGAGCCTTCATTCAAGAAACACTTTGTTCATGATGGGAACCATGGTCATAAACATGGGAATCACAATGGAGGATCCAATGGAGGCCACCAGGGAAATGGACATGTTGGCCACAATCACAACAATGGACAACATCGCCCAAATCCAGAACCTAAGAGAGACCTCAGCCATATCACCTGTTTCAAGTGCAAGAACAAGGGACATTACTCCACTGATTGTCCTGAAAAGAAGACTGAAGAAGTTGTCAAGCCAAATCCTCTCGATAAAGGATATGTGAACCATATCCAGATAGAGGGAACCTACAATGAGCCTGCTATGGTGAATGGTACGTTCGTAATCAAGTATTCTGTTTAAAGTTTGACTACCAACAAAGATTTCTTTTAAGGGTGGTAGCCCACCCGGTTAAACCAGTCACAACCTTTTGCTAGCCTTCTCGAATCTCGAGGACGAGATTCCTTTTAAGTGTGGTAGTCTGTAACATCCTAGAATTTTTCAAATTTTGAAAAATCAGAAAAATTAAAAACTTTTTGAAAACCATATGTATGTTGATATGAAAAGAAAATCAAGCATTGCATTCATGCATTCATGCATCATACATCATGTCATTGCATCCTTGTTTCTATAATCTTTATTTCAAATTGTGAAAAAAATTAGAGAAAATATTTCAAAAACCCTAAATTGCAAAACTTGTGCAAAGTATTTTGAGTTAAATAAAATTATTGTAAATTATATCCCCAAGTCATATTAAATATGTGGGGCATGTTTTTACAAAATTTTAGAAGTTAGTTTGAAACATTTTGGAGTAGTAAAACAAAAGTTACAAAACATTTCAGAAAAGAAATAGAAAAGGAAAAGGAACAAAACAAAAAGAAGAAGAAGAGAACCGGCCGCCTCCCCCGAGCTAACTGGGCCGAAGCCCATCTTCTCTTCCTCGCGCGCGAGCGGCGCTTAGCAGCCCAGCAGCGCCCCCTCTCTCTGACGCGCGGGACCCACGGTGACGTCAGCCGTGACGTCACTTCTTCAACCTCCGCTCCAGATTTTCTTATCCGGAGAGTTTGAACCGAACTCGGATCAATCCGATCCCGATTCTTGCGGGAGACGTTCTCCGTGCGCCCCCCATATAAACCCCACCCCGCCGCCCTCGTTTGCCCCCTCTTTCCCCTCTAAATCGCGCCCCCAGGCCGTCCAAATTAGCTCACCGGAGTCCACGGCCGCCGCCGCCATTGTTCTTCGATACCGGCGAGGTTACTGCATGTCCAGAACCGAGACCCCCTCCACCTGACTCGCCGTGGCCGCGCGCATCCTCCTGACCCCTCCTCCGATTTCTGTTGCTACCAGAATGTCGAGCACGAGCAGGAGCCGAAGCTCGCCGGCGTCCGCACTTCTTCATCCGCCCGAGGCCACCACACCGAGACGAACGGCACGGCACCGACCTCGCCATCGCCTCCTCCTTGCCCAGCCGCACCTCTCCGTCACCTCCACGAGCCCGGGGAGGAACCGCAACGACCGGAGCGTCCACGCCCGACCGCAGCGCCGCCGTCGTCGCCATCTCCGGCGAACTCCGCCGCCACGGTATGGTCCAAGTCCCAGCGCCGTCCGATTTAAATCCTTCGGTCCAGATTAGATCGGATAGCATTAGCCGTAGGCCTTTAGATCTCGATCCGACGACCGGAATCGGATGACTTAAACGAAGGGGTATCGCCGAATCAGGGAAGGACACGTCGTCGCCAAGTCAGCGCCTCGTCAGCGTCCAGTCAGCGCAGAGTCAACAACACAGTCAACAGATCTGGCTTTTTGCAGAAAAGACCCTGAATTTAGTTTTATCATTACTTTTTCTCTGTTTAGCCAAATCCAAATATTTTTATATATTTGAAATCCTTAGAACCAGTAGAAACTTTTGGCCTTATTAGTTTTCAAATTTTGACTTAGTTTAAATTATTCAAATTTCAAATTAAGAGTTTGAGTAAATTTATCATAACTTTAAATCTATAAGTTCAAAAATTGTAAATAAAATTGTTTTAGAAACCTTAGAATATGTGCTATATGATGCCTCTGTTAGAAAATATTTTTGAGTATTATTTTAACAATTTAATAATCATAATTTTAAATTGAGTAAGTTTGAGTATTTTTGACATAACTTTTGATAGAAATATAATTTTTGAGTAAATCCAATTGCTATAAATTTGAATGACTAAGTTTTTGCAGTAGGAATTTTCTTCTAAATTTTGTTGAATAATTTTCTGTGTATTTTGTAATTAATATGGATTAAATACTTTTAAATGATATTTTAATGATTAAAATTGATTAAAAATGTATTAAAATCAATTTTCATCATCTATTCGAAATTATAAAGTACTTAGTCATATTATGACCACTTTAGTTACAAAAAGTACTTAGAAATATTTTGCCTTCTCAAACAAAGTAATTTTCTTCCTTAGAAAAATTTCAACATCTTAAAAATGCTAAATCTTTTCCTTAGAAAAATTTAGCATCTAGAAAACTTAGTTGTTTTATTTTGATAAGTGTTGTCCTTAGAAATAAATTGCATTGCATGCATGGCATATTTATTGTATAGTTATACTCCTCATAGGAAAACTTCTTCCTTATTTTCTCTAAGTTAGGATTATTTTAGACATAGTGTTTTGATAAAGTGCTATGCACTTAGACACTTGGGATTCTCAACATGAAGACTAGAAGGCCAATGAAGACTTAGCCAAGAAAACAAACTCCGAAGGCATCTCCAAGAAGCAAAAACACTTAGAAGAAAATCAAGAGGAACTTCAAGAAGACCAACCCCCCTTTATTTCTCTAAGTCTTTCTCTTTTCTTTTCTTCTCTCTTAGACTTCGTGGTGGCTAAGTTATATCCAAGACCAGCCCTGGTGATACCAAAATCATCAAGTCTGAAGAATCATCAAGTCTGAAGAACCATCAAGTCTACAAAAATTTAATGAAGACATCACCAAGGAGAAAGTTACAAGTCTGGAGATGAAGCTTGGAAGACCAACTACATCCTTTTTCTCTATCTTTTTCTGCCTTCCTATCTTTCTTTCACTTTGGACATAAACCAAGTCCTTAGTGATTATGACTAAGTCCTTAGTGTTTAATCCCTTTAGGGAATGGATTAGTATTCTTTTAACTTAGAATTTTTGTGTGTGTTTTGTTACATCTCATGCATGTCATATTTTTCTAAGTGTTGCATTTATGTTTGTATGTTTATTTGTGACTTGTTTGACTTGTTAGAAATTTCGGAGGGAAACGACGACTGTTGCAGCTGCTGTTGCTATTCTGCTTGTTGCCAAGGCAAGTGGCACACCCTCATAAATTTCCTAAGTATTTTCTATGCATTACTTAGTGTATTTCTTTATATGCATGTGTTAGATAGTATTGCTATGCTGAAACTACTATCTCCTTTACACTAGTTGTGTCTAGAATCCTATTGATAACTTGGTAGAAATATTGATGCTATGCAAAAGTTGTTTTATGAAAAGTTAATTTCTACTAAGTTAATAATGAAACTCCTGGGTGGAATTGGTTGTATGGTTTTTGTTGAGTGTGTCCCTTAGGGGTGACCTCTAAGGGATTGTCACTTGTGGACGGCCACCCAGGGAACGAAAGGATCTGAAGAACTCCAAGTGAAGATTGCTTCCAGTGCAGCCATTAGTCAATGGGCTCTGGCTAGATGGATTAAGTTGCATGGACTCATCCCGACTTGACAGGTGGTGGTAGTTGGTTAGTTGGGAGCGCGTCAATTCAGTATGGGATGGTGAAAGTGCTTCTGAAAAGTCTCGTCTCAACTCTCTCCTTTTCCTTAGCACAAATTGTGTGCTTGAGGATAGTTTGGGTTTGTTGGGTCTAATGGTGAAAGTGCACAACCTCTGCAGAGTTAAAAACTAAGTACTTAGCCGTGTCCCTGGTTACGGACAATTTTGAGCAGCTGATCAAGGACGTCAACGGAGGATCCTACCATTCCAATTTCTAAGTTAAAACTTGATGGGTGAACAAGGGTAGATGAGACTATGGTTTTCATGCCATATTGTCTTACATTGATGAAAATGTTTTACAAAGAGTTAGGCAAAACTGGCTTTATGCAAAATAGCCTTGAACTCCACCAGCCAAATATGCATATAGGCTATAGAGTTATTCCATTAAGTGTCCACCACAGTGTCACTTGCCAGTTCCATTTTTAATGGAATCTGACCCACTCTGTTGCAAATTTTTATTGGTTACAGGTTATTCCGATGACGAGTGAAGTTACGTTAAGGATTTCGAGTCTGCAACCAACATGTTTTCGCCTGTGGCAACATGAAGATGATGGAGACTCACTGCTATGTTATTTCCGCTGTTTATTCTTTCAGAGATAGCTTTATGCTATGCAAATTGTAATGAATATTTTATAAGTCTGGATCATCGATGTAATAGATTTGATACTTTGTTGTGATATTACATCGTAAACTGTGTGTGCAAACGAATCGATTCAGGGATTTGCACTATACACAGGGACTTGCCATATTTTAAGTGCAGGTCCGCTACAGATGGTATCAGAGCATAGTGTTGCCTGTAGGTTCGAAACCCTTAAGTCTGGATAGAAATAGGTTTGGCCATAGGATTGAAAATATATTTTTATTCAGTTTGCTAAAAAGAAAACCTTTCAAACATCATTCTTGTAACTATCTTAACTATTTCCCTTCTAAGTATCTTCTCTTGCTTTTAGATGACCAGCCTCATGGAATCTATCAAGAAGGGACCAGTGATGACTATGACCCTACAATGTGAGACTGATTTTCCAAGAGCACTTAAGGACAACATGAAGAGGTTGGGATATGAAGGAGAAGCAATATACAAAGGGTTCCCTTTCATGGGTGAAGGTCAAGAATACTGGTGGGTGCAACTCCATATATACAAGAGCAAAGAAGATGACCACAAGACCAAGGACTACCTTATGTTCACCAACCCAATACTTCACACATCATTATTTGATTCAGCAAGAAGTGCAGCACGGGAAGCTATCGAGCGCCTTGAAGGAAGACTTCGATTTAGACTTCACAACACCCAGAAGTACCTTGATGAACTCAAGGAAATAGAGGAGGAACTCGATGCACTCAAGAAGAAGATGAAGTCGCCATGATTGAGGAATAGGATAGTTAGAGAGACTACCATTTTACTCCACGCTTTTAAAATTTTGAATTTTGAATTTAAGATCTACCAACTTGTGGTAGAACAATACCTAGTTTCCCTTTGTTGTTATTTTCGACCAAGACAAGTGAAATTTTTAAGTTGTTTGAAGTGTTGTTTGTTTGTATGAGTGGCTTGTGTGGGTAGGAATATTTCTCCTAGATCTGTCTATCTTTTGCTCATCTATGCTGAAACCACAGATGCCTCCTCGCCGTCACAACAACAATAATCGCAACAACAACAACAACAACAACAACAACAACAACAACAACAACAACAACAATGATGCTATGCAGCAGTTGATGGCCGCCCAAGCCCAATTGATGACCATGATGATTCAGTTCATTGCAGCAACCACCAACAACAACAATCCGCCACCACCACCCCCACCTCGCCAAGTGGACAGACTTGCCAGGTTCCTTAGGCTTAGGCCAAACAGGTTCTCAACTTCAATTGAGCCAATTGTGGCGGATGACTGGCTACGCTCAGTAGACAGAGATCTGGTGACTTGTGAGTGCACTGATGCTGAGAAGGTGAGGTTCACTACCCATCTGTTGGAGGGACCAGCAATCCAATGGTGGGAAACTTATCAAATCACCCACCCCCTGGACACCTTGACTTGGGAAAACTTCAAGGAAGGTTTTCGTAATGCTCATATCTCTTCGGGAATTATGAGCTTGAAGTAAGAGGAGTTTAGAAACCTGAGGCAAGGGAACAGGACCCTTAAGGAGTATATGGATGACTTCTATACCTTGTCTCCTTATGCTCCTGAGGACATAGACACAGATGCAAAGAGGAAAGCTAAATTTCTCAAGGGACTAAGTGATGAGCTGAAGATTCCTCTGACGGTCGCTTATGCTCCGAACTATCAGGCCCTCCTAGATCAAGCCATCATACTTGAAGATAGCATGAAGAAAGCTGAAAACAGGAAGAGGAAGCTGGGTATGAAGAAGCATCATTCTGAGCCTTCATTCAAGAAACACTTTGTTCATGATGGGAACCATGGTCATAAACATGGGAATCACAATGGAGGATCCAATGGAGGCCACCAGGGAAATGGACATGTTGGCCACAATCACAACAATGGACAACATCGCCCAAATCCAGAACCTAAGAGAGACCTCAGCCATATCACCTGTTTCAAGTGCAAGAACAAGGGACATTACTCCACTGATTGTCCTGAAAAGAAGACTGAAGAAGTTGTCAAGCCAAATCCTCTCGATAAAGGATATGTGAACCATATCCAGATAGAGGGAACCTACAATGAGCCTGCTATGGTGAATGGTACGTTCGTAATCAAGTATTCTGTTTAAAGTTTGACTACCAACAAAGATTTCTTTTAAGGGTGGTAGCCCACCCGGTTAAACCAGTCACAACCTTTTGCTAGCCTTCTCGAATCTCGAGGACGAGATTCCTTTTAAGTGTGGTAGTCTGTAACATCCTAGAATTTTTCAAATTTTGAAAAATCAGAAAAATTAAAAACTTTTTGAAAACCATATGTATGTTGATATGAAAAGAAAATCAAGCATTGCATTCATGCATTCATGCATCATACATCATGTCATTGCATCCTTGTTTCTATAATCTTTATTTCAAATTGTGAAAAAAATTAGAGAAAATATTTCAAAAACCCTAAATTGCAAAACTTGTGCAAAGTATTTTGAGTTAAATAAAATTATTGTAAATTATATCCCCAAGTCATATTAAATATGTGGGGCATGTTTTTACAAAATTTTAGAAGTTAGTTTGAAACATTTTGGAGTAGTAAAACAAAAGTTACAAAACATTTCAGAAAAGAAATAGAAAAGGAAAAGGAACAAAACAAAAAGAAGAAGAAGAGAACCGGCCGCCTCCCCCGAGCTAACTGGGCCGAAGCCCATCTTCTCTTCCTCGCGCGCGAGCGGCGCTTAGCAGCCCAGCAGCGCCCCCTCTCTCTGACGCGCGGGACCCACGGTGACGTCAGCCGTGACGTCACTTCTTCAACCTCCGCTCCAGATTTTCTTATCCGGAGAGTTTGAACCGAACTCGGATCAATCCGATCCCGATTCTTGCGGGAGACGTTCTCCGTGCGCCCCCCATATAAACCCCACCCCGCCGCCCTCGTTTGCCCCCTCTTTCCCCTCTAAATCGCGCCCCCAGGCCGCCCAAATTAGCTCACCGGAGTCCACGGCCGCCGCCGCCATTGTTCTTCGATACCGGCGAGGTTACTGCATGTCCAGAACCGAGACCCCCTCCACCTGACTCGCCGTGGCCGCGCGCATCCTCCTGACCCCTCCTCCGATTTCTGTTGCTACCAGAATGTCGAGCACGAGCAGGAGCCGAAGCTCGCCGGCGTCCGCACTTCTTCATCCGCCCGAGGCCACCACACCGAGACGAACGGCACGGCACCGACCTCGCCATCGCCTCCTCCTTGCCCAGCCGCACCTCTCCGTCACCTCCATGAGCCCGGGGAGGAACCGCAACGACCGGAGCGTCCACGCCCGACCGCAGCGCCGCCGTCGTCGCCATCTCCGGCGAACTCCGCCGCCACGGTATGGTCCAAGTCCCAGCGTCGTCCGATTTAAATCCTTCGGTCCAGATTAGATCGGATAGCATTAGCCGTAGGCCTTTAGATCTCGATCCGACGGCCGGAATCGGATGACTTAAACGAAGGGGTATCGGCGAATCAGGGAAGGACACGTCGTCGCCAAGTCAGCGCCTCGTCAGCGTCCAGTCAGCGCAGAGTCAACAACACAGTCAACAGATCTGGCTTTTTGCAGAAAAGACCCTGAATTTAGTTTTATCATTACTTTTTCTCTGTTTATCCAAATCCAAATATTTTTATATATTTGAAATCCTTAGAACCAGTAGAAACTTTTGGCCTTATTAGTTTTCAAATTTTGACTTAGTTTAAATTATTCAAATTTCAAATTAAGAGTTTGAGTAAATTTATCATAACTTTAAATCTATAAGTTCAAAAATTGTAAATAAAATTGTTTTAGAAACCTTAGAATATGTGCTATATGATGCCTCTGTTAGAAAATATTTTTGAGTATTATTTTAACAATTTAATAATCATAATTTTAAATTGAGTAAGTTTGAGTATTTTTGACATAACTTTTGATAGAAATATAATTTTTGAGTAAATCCAATTGCTATAAATTTGAATGACTAAGTTTTTGCAGTAGGAATTTTCTTCTAAATTTTGTAGAATAATTTTCTGTGTATTTTGTAATTAATATGGATTAAATATTTTTAAATGATATTTTAATGATTAAAATTGATTAAAAATGTATTAAAATCAATTTTCATCATCTATTCGAAATTATAAAGTACTTAGTCATATTATGACCACTTTAGTTACAAAAAGTACTTAGAAATATTTTGCCTTCTCAAACAAAGTAATTTTCTTCCTTAGAAAAATTTCAACATCTTATAAATGCTAAATCTTTTCCTTAGAAAAATTTAGCATCTAGAAAACTTAGTTGTTTTATTTTGATAAGTGTTGTCCTTAGAAATAAATTGCATTGCATGCATGGCATATTTATTGTATAGTTATACTCCTCATAGGAAAACTTCTTCCTTATTTTCTCTAAGTTAGGATTATTTTAGACATAGTGTTTTGATAAAGTGCTATGCACTTAGACACTTGGGATTCTCAACATGAAGACTAGAAGGCCAATGAAGACTTAGCCAAGAAAACAAACTCCGAAGGCATCTCCAAGAAGCAAAAACACTTAGAAGAAAATCAAGAGGAACTTCAAGAAGACCAACCCCCCTTTATTTCTCTAAGTCTTTCTCTTTTCTTTTCTTCTCTCTTAGACTTCGTGGTGGCTAAGTTATATCCAAGACCAGCCCTGGTGATACCAAAATCATCAAGTCTGAAGAATCATCAAGTCTGAAGAACCATCAAGTCTACAAAAATTTAATGAAGACATCACCAAGGAGAAAGTTACAAGTCTGGAGATGAAGCTTGGAAGACCAACTACATCCTTTTTCTCTATCTTTTTCTGCCTTCCTATCTTTCTTTCACTTTGGACATAAACCAAGTCCTTAGTGATTATGACTAAGTCCTTAGTGTTTAATCCCTTTAGGGAATGGATTAGTATTCTTTTAACTTAGAATTTTTGTGTGTGTTTTGTTACATCTCATGCATGTCATATTTTTCTAAGTGTTGCATTTATGTTTGTATGTTTATTTGTGACTTGTTTGACTTGTTAGAAATTTCGGAGGGAAACGACGACTGTTGCAGCTGCTGTTGCTATTCTGCTTGTTGCCAAGGCAAGTGGCACACCCTCATAAATTTCCTAAGTATTTTCTATGCATTACTTAGTGTATTTCTTTATATGCATGTGTTAGATAGTATTGCTATGCTGAAACTACTATCTCCTTTACACTAGTTGTGTCTAGAATCCTATTGATAACTTGGTAGAAATATTGATGCTATGCAAAAGTTGTTTTATGAAAAGTTAATTTCTACTAAGTTAATAATGAAACTCCTGGGTGGAATTGGTTGTATGGTTTTTGTTGAGTGTGTCCCTTAGGGGTGACCTCTAAGGGATTGTCACTTGTGGACGGCCACCCAGGGAACGAAAGGATCTGAAGAACTCCAAGTGAAGATTGCTTCTAGTGCAGCCATTAGTCAATGGGCTCTGGCTAGATGGATTAAGTTGCATGGACTCATCCCGACTTGACAGGTGGTGGTAGTTGGTTAGTTGGGAGCGCGTCAATTCAGTATGGGATGGTGAAAGTGCTTCTGAAAAGTCTCATCTCGACTCTCTCCTTTTCCTTAGCACAAATTGTGTGCTTGAGGATAGTTTGGGTTTGTTGGGTCTAATGGTGAAAGTGCACAACCTCTGCAGAGTTAAAAACTAAGTACTTAGCCGTGTCCCCGGTTACGGACAATTTTGAGCAGCTGATCAAGGACGTCAACGGAGGATCCTACCATTCAAATTTCTAAGTTAAAACTTGATGGGTGAACAAGGGTAGATGAGACTATGGTTTTCATGCCATATTGTCTTACATTGATGAAAATGTTTTACAAAGAGTTAGGCAAAACTGGCTTTATGCAAAATAGCCTTGAACTCCACCAGCCAAATATGCATATAGGCTATAGAGTTATTCCATTAAGTGTCCACCATAGTGTCACTTGCCAGTTCCATTTTTAATGGAATCTGACCCACTCTGTTGCAAATTTTTATTGGTTACAGGTTATTCAGATGACGAGTGAAGTTACGTTAAGGATTTCGAGTCTGCAACCAACATGTTTTCGCCCGTGGCAACATGAAGATGATGGAGACTCACTGCTATGTTATTTCCGCTGTTTATTCTTTCAGAGCTAGCTTTATGCTATGCAAATTGTAATGAATATTTTATAAGTCTGGATTATCGATGTAATAGATTTGATACTTTGTTGTGATATTACATCGTAAACTGTGTGTGCAAACGAATCGATCCAGGGATTTGCACTATACACAGGGACTTGCCATATTTTAAGTGCCGGTCCACTACAGGAGGAGAGGGAGCAGGTGAGAGGTGGGGGTGACATGGCAGCTGCGGTCACGCACATCTCGTGCTCCTCCTCTGTCCGTACGAAGGAGAAAGGTGAGGAGGAGTTGGGTTGGGGCCGAACTGAACTGCTGCTCTCCTTTTCTAGTTACCAGGAAAAAAAGAAAAAGAAAAGAAAAGAAAAGAAAAGAGAGAGGAAAAGAAAAGATAGAAGCCTTTGCAAAATTAGATTTAAAATAGTTTGTCAAATCTTTCCAATCTTAGTTTAGAGATTTATTAAAATAGCAAGAGAGGTTGATTTATTATTTGTAAAAATAAATAATAGGTTTGCAAAAAAAATAACATGTTGACTTATTTTGGAAAAATGCAAGGTGAAATGATGCATGATGATGTCATGATGATGCAAAAACAAAAACAAACAATTTTCTAATTAGGGAAAAAATCTCTGGGCGTTACAATCGACACCACTAACAAGGGATCGCGCCCTCGCGATCCACGCCGAGACCACAAGAAGAGAGGGGTAACTACCGAGTCTTCGATCTCCACGATGAACTTCTCGATACCACTAACAAGAGATTGTTGCTCCACCTTGAACTTTTCGACACCACTAACATGAAGTTCTAACTCCATCTTCACTTCTCGACACCACTAACAAAAAGGGTTGCTCACGTCGAAGTTGACTCCAAAGATCGAACCTAATAGGTTTAAAAGGCAAGAGATCGTCCACCCACACGTAGAATTCTAAAACTTTGAAAGTTGGATAAGAGAAGAGACTCCAAAACAAAAATGATAAGATGAGAAAGAGAATAGAGGTAAGGAATACACAAGAATCCTATTTGAGATATTTCCAAAATAATTTAAGTCAAATAGTTTAGACACTATAAAAACAACGACCGTTAGCGAGGTTATCCTACAGGCTTTGCGGACCCGTTGCTTCAATAACCAATCGTATCGAAACAACTAGGAGATCAAAACCAAGGCTCTGATACCACTTTGTGACGCCCCAAAATCGGTACTATGTAGATTTAAGCGATCCCGCCGAAATCCGCATAATAACGATCTTAGGTCGCCACCAGACATAACGTACACGCTGAAACATGCGCGTTATGTGGGTGGAATTGTAATAACATTAGGTGCAAGTTGTCTAGATCTTATTAGTTGGCAATGCACCAAGTCACGCGGCTCATCGATAAGATTATACCCTGCAGGGATGCACTACTGTACCCATACACGTTCGATCAACCCAGTAAAAAACATTAGGGTCTCTCAATACAACCCTTTCCTTCACCGCAACGAGTCCAAGGAGCCACGGGAGCTATGCTGGCCCCGGCCAAAAGGGTGCGGATTCCCGCAGGACACACCCCTTCGCACCAACAGGCCGCGCCCTATATGCATGTAACAAGGCATACCGCCAAAATAAAATACTACACTAGTATCAATGCATATGAGACAAATGGAAAGCCCGAACTAGGTGCGGCTCCAGGACAAGTTGAAGTTCCGGTCAAAGTCGAGGGGGGTTCCATAGGACCTCCCACGAGTGGTTAGTGCGCTCGTACTTGGAATTCTAAAACTTTGAAAGTTGGATAAGAGAAGAGACTACAAAACAAAAATGATAAGAGGAGAAAGAGAATAGAGGTATGATGCATCGGTGAGGTGTTGTTGCGAAACCCCAAGAGGAAGGTATGAAGTAGTGCAGCAGCAAATTTCCCTCAGTTGTGAAACCAAGGTTATCGAACCAGTAGGAAACTAGAGTTCTTCCGAAGGTGTCAACGGCGCAGTAGGTTGTTTTATTAGTTTAAGGAAAAAGGACCGGGGTCCACAGTTCACTAGTGGTGTCTCTCCATAAATAATAATAGCATACATGCGGGTGAACAAATTAGAGCTGGGCAATTGACAGAATAAAGAACTGCATAACAATGCATATACAAGTCATAATGTCTAGTGTGAGATTCATTTGGGCATTACAACATGATACATAGACCGTCATCCAACTGCATCTATGACTAATAATCCACCTTCAGGATAGCATCCGCAACACCATTCAGTATTAAGTTGCAAGCAACAGATTATTGCATTAAGTAAAGTGTGTAATGTAAATAGCACAAATATCCTTAGATAAAGAACTACTGTTTTATCCCTAGTAGCAACAGTGCATATACAATCTTAGAGGTTGCTGTCACTCCCCCAGATTAAATAGAGACATGAACCCACTATCGAGCATAAATACCCCCTCTTGGAGTCACAAGCATCTACTTGGCCAGTGCATCTACTAGTAACGGAGAGCATGCAAGAACATAAATAACGCACTCATAAGATATATTATGAAGCAAATGACATAGTACTTAATTATTCATCGGATCCCAGCAAACACAACATGTAGCATTACATAAAGATAATCTTGATCATGATAGGCAGCTCACAAGATCTAAACATGATGGCACAATAGGAGAAGACAACCATCTAGCTACAGCTATGGACCCGTAGTGCAAGGATGAACTACTCACGCATCAGTCCGGAGGCGGGCATGGTGATGTAGAGCCCTCTGGTGATGATTCCCCTCTCCGGCAAGGTGCCGGGAAGAGCTTCTGAACTCTCCCGAACTAGGGTTGACGACGGCGGCGGCTCCGTAATGTTTTCTGGAAAAGTGTTCGGGTACCTAGGGTTTTCCCGTCGGGGGGTTTAAGTAGGCGAAAGGGCGAAGGAGGTGGGGCCCCGAGGGGCCCACACCATGTGGTGGCGCGGCCAAGGAGGGAGCCGCGCCACCAACAGGTGTGGCCGCCTCGTGGCCCTCCTCCGTATCCTTTTCGGTGTTCTGGATGCTTCCGGGGAAAATAGGGGTATTGGCTTTTATTTCATGCAATTCCGAAAATATTTCCTTAACAGCTTTTCTGAAACCAAAAACAGCAGAAAACAGGGAACTGGCACTGTGGCATCTTGTTAATAGGTTAGCCCCAGAAAATGCATAAAAACCATATAAAGTGTATATAAAACATGTAGCAATTGGTATAATATAAGCATGGAACGTAAGAAATTATAGATACGTTGGAGACGTATCAAGCATCCCCAAGCTTAGTTCTACTTGTCCCGTGTAGGTAAAACGATAACAAGAATAATTTCCGAAGTGACATGCTTTCACACAATCTTGATCATATAATAATGTAATGCATGTAAATTGAGATCAAATGAATAAAAGCTGTAGTTTATATTGATATCAAATGAGTAATGAGTAAACAAGTAGGAAGAACAAAGTAAAACTTTCAATGAATCAATACTAGAGAACAATCAACCGTGCAAAGTAGATATTAAAGATGATTTAAGGTTCAAGAATAACAATATAATCATCTAATGCATCGAACACTCATGACAACTTTGTGAAAGGATCAAGTCAAGCAATAACAATATGCACGTAGAAAATCATCTCTCTATTTGTTCACTTAAAAATAAGCAAGCGTTCAGCGTTGGTTCCTGGCACCAGGATGTTGTGGCTAAAATAATAATAAGGGGGGTTTGGAAGGCCAACGGAAGAAAGTCTCACACAGCTGAAAGTGATCATTAGACAAGAGGAAGTCTTACAATCGAAGCTATGCAAGGAGTAGTGATTGTCACACAACGGATGCACATAGAGCTATAAGTGTATGAAACTCTCCAATGGAACTAGTGGGGGTGCATCCAACTTGCTTGCTCATGAAGACCTAGAGCACTTTTGAGGAGGCTCATCATTGGAATATACAAGCCAAGTTCTATAATGTAAAGTTCCCCACATAGTTATGCAAGTAAAACATGAAGACTCTCTCATATGGAGTAAAGGTGCTAAACATGAGCACAAATGATGACTATGAATACTACAGGTGCTATAACATGAGCACAAGTGTGGATAAAGAGTAGTAATGTTGCCCCCTTTTATTTTTCTTTCTTTTTTTTCTTTTCTTTTTTCTATTTTTCCAAAAAAAAAATTACTTTTTCTGTTTCTCTTTTCGATGGCCTCCATGGCTCTTTTCACTTTTAGGGGCAAACATTCTAATATGACAACATACTTTTGATATAAGGACCTCATAAGGAATAAAACATAGTGTATGGAACGGTGCCTCTGCCAGTGTAGCAGGATATGCAATGATCTAGCGTAACATGGGTAAAACCACACATCAGCTGTAAAGAATCATGCAAGGCAATATATAAATGATAAATGGCTACAAGTCATGTAATGTAAGATGGAAGTTGCATGGCAATATATCTCGGAACAGCTATGGAAATGCTGTAGTAGGTAGGTATGGTGGATGTTTTGAGGAAGATATTTGGCTTATGTGTAGGAGAACATGATGAAGATCTCCCACGAGTTTCGGATGTACCCACGAAGTATGCACCAACTCTCAATGTGAGAAAGGGCAATGCAAAGTACCAAAGAGGCTAGCAAATATGGTGGTGGAAGTGCCATGAAAACCGCAGCTTAGAACTCACAAGCAAAAAGATTCCAACTAGAAATATGATCTTACAAGGCATAATGAAAATCACACCATGAGGGACTGTGGCAAATGAACAAGTCACTGTTGGGACCCCGACCATAGCGCATAACACAAAGTCATTACGGTTGCTTTTAACATTAGAAGTCATATATCATTATGCTATCAACTGGATATTTAAGTGTGGCACAGCTTCAAGTTTTCTAGACCAACCATTAATCATTCCACTTTACTAAACCATCATGTTTTACCATTAAGCATATTAATATCTCAAAACAACATCAATGATTCAAGTGACACAATTTAATGATCTACAAGATTATGTATCATTTCATCGTACCATCTACCACATTTTACATTTTCTGTTCTTAACCAAACACCAATCAACTTATCTAAAAATAAACTCTCCAAGTATTTAACAATGAGATATGAGAGTATGACATAAGAAAACTAACAGTTCTAACAAGAGATGCATGAAAAACGAGAGCTAATAGTGTTGAAGTAACATAGAAAAATACTCAACAAATAATAGTGAAGAATACGAGTATTCATAAGAAAAAGTGGAGTGTGTCTCTCTCACACAAAGGAATGCTAGGATCCATTTTATTCAGAGAATGAAAATAACGAAAACAAAAACAAACAGATGCTTCAAGTAAAGCACATAAGATGTGTCGGAATTAAAATATAGTTTCATTAGAGGGGACCTATAGTTTGTTGATGAAGAAGGGGATGCCTTGGGCATCCCCAAGCTTAGACGCTTGAGTCTTCTTGAAATATGCTTGGGTGACCCACGGGGGCATCCCCAAGCTTAGGCTCTTTCATCTTCTTGATCACATCGCATCATCCTTCTCTCTTGATCCTTGAAAACTTTCTCCACACCAAACTCAAAGTAGACTTCATTAGAGGGTTAGTGCATAATCAAAAATTCTTATATTCTGCAAGGACAAAACCATTACACATGCTACTGGACATTAGCTACAGCCACTGGTATTTTATGGAACAAAAATATCCATTAAAAAACAGCAAAAGGAGCAATGCAAAATAAATGGCAGAATCTGTCAAAATCAGAACAGTCCGTAAAGACGAATTTTGTCGAGGCACTTAACTTGCTCAAATCAGAAAACTCAAAACTAATGAAAGTTGCATACATATCTGAGGATCACACATAAAAAATCCCAGGTCATTTTGATTTTTCTGTGAATTCTTACAAATTAAACGGTGGACAGCAGAAAACTATTCCTGCGCAGGAATCCAAATCTAGCATCAACTTTCTACTAGAGGCTTAACTTGACACAACAATGCAATAAAATAAAGATCTAAAGGAGTTGCTACAGAGGTAGGCATGTTCCTTGACTCAATAAAATAAAATAACAGAAATAAAAAAGGTGGGTTGTCTCCCATAAGCGATTTTCTTTAACGCCTTTCAGCTAGGCACAAAAAGTGATATTCAAGTGTTTCAAGAGATGAAGCGTCAACATCACGGTTACGAGGTGCCCTACGTTTATTTCTCTTACCCTTTTTCTTACCTTTGATCGTAGGGAATGTCTGACCGCATCCTGGAGAGGAAGTGAAGCTCATGGTACCTTTTCCCACATCAACTACTGCTCCCAAGAGTTTTAGCAGGTATCTTCCAAGCGTAATTTGTCCTGTCCCTACACATTCAATAGCAAGATAATCAGTGGATACGGTTTTTCCTAGGAATGTTGTAAACACTCCTTCAGCTATCCCAATGGGATGTATAACAGTGTTATCTGTAAGGGTTATTTCCTCTCCCCCTTCAACGAGTCCCCAAAGATTTAAAGATGCATGAACATACTTAGGCATAAGACAAAACTCAGACATAATATCACAATGAGCATGAAAGATTTCACCACTAATAGCAATTTTCAAGGTAGGGAGCCACATGGATGGTTCAGAGTTTACTGGAACATAATCAAAATATTCACGAATTTGCCTATAGCCATCTTTTAAGCAAGATATATGTGTCTCAAGGGTGTTTAATCTAGTATGAATATTCTCAAGGCTTGTATCACATTTATTAGTTGAAGAAGAGGATGTAATTAATTTCTTTATTGCGTTAAAAGCTTGATCTCCATCACATTGAAGGAAATCTCCTCCCACTACAGCATCTAAAGCATACCTATAGCATAGAACAAGTCCAAAATAGAAGCTACTAAGAAGTACACTTAGAGTCATTTTTGGTTCGGTTTCACCATAAGATTCAAATATTCTAGACCAAGCTTTTTTAAAAGTTTCCTCACTCCCTTGATTAAAAGTGACGATCAACTCCTCGGGTGACATAGTGACAGGAATAGGACTAGACATAATAATAGATTGAAAAATGAACTAGACGAATTTTTTCTTTTTTTTCTTTTATATATTGATGATAAAGAGAATGCAAGTAAAGAAACAAACAAGATAACAATAGAGATAAACTAAACAAGAAAATAGTAAGGTAAATAAAATGCAAGTAACTAATTTTTTTGTATTTTTTTTATTTAAGCAAACAAGACAGTAATAAAAATAAACTAAGCAAGACAATAACAAAATAAAAAGATTGGGTGTGAGAGACTCCCCTCGCAGAAGAGTTTAGTTTCCCCGGCAACGGCGACAGAAAAGAGCTTGATGCACCGGTGAGGTGTTGTTGGGAAACCCCAAGAGGAAGGTATGAAGTAGTGCAGCAGCAAATTTCCCTCAGTTGTGAAACCAAGGTTATCAAACCAGTAGGAAACTAGAGTTCTTCTGAAGGTGTCAACGACGCCAGAAAAGAGCTTGGTGTGTAGCTGACGTGAAACCTGCACACAACACAATTAAGATACTTTGCCCCAACTTAACAGTGAGGTTGTCAATCTCACTGGCTTGCTGTAACAAAGGATTAAACGTATGTGTGGAAAATGATGTTTGTTTGCAGAGAATGAAAGTAACAGGATTGCAGTAGGTTGTTTTATCAGTTTAAGGAAAAAGGACCGGGGTCCACAGTTCACTAGTGGTGTCTCTCCATAAATAATAATAGCATACATGCGGGTAAACAAATTACAGCTGGGCAATTGACAGAATAAAGAACTGCATAACAATGCATATACAAGTCATGATGTCTAGTGTGAGATTCATTTGGGCATTACAACATAATACATAGACCGTCATCCAACTGCATCTATGACTAATAATCCACCTTCAGGATAGCATCCGCAACACCATTCAGTATTAAGTTGCAAGCAACGGATTATTGCGTTAAGGAAAGTGTGTAATGTAAGTAGCACAAATATCCTTAGATAAAGAACTACTGTTTTATCCCTAGTAGCAACAGTACATCTACAATCTTAGAGGTTGCTGTCACTCCCCCAGATTAAATAGAGACATGAACCCACTATCGAGGATAAATACCCCCTCTTGGAGTCACAAGCATCTACTTGGCCACTTCTGCTTCGGTACAAACCCCCTTGGGAGAAAAAAAGGAGCGAATGGGATCTGGGACTCGCCAGCCCCCCCCCCCCCCCCCCCCCCGAAGCCCATTTGAGCCCGTTTAGTGGGGTAGTTTTTTCCCGTTCAATGCTTCAGTGCATACTCCTTGGCAATCGCGTTTTTTTTAGCTGGAGCCGAGCTTTTTTGTAACTGGAGCCGAGCCGAGACTCAAATCAGAAAACTCAAAACTAATGAAAGTTGCATACATATCTGAGGATCACACATAAAAAATCTCAGGTCATTTTGATTTTTCTGTGAATTCTTACGAATTAAACGGTGGACAGCAGAAAACTGTTCCTGCGCAGGAATCCAAATCTAGCATCAACTTTCTACTAGAGGCTTAACTTGACACAACAATGCAATACAATAAAGATCTAAAGGAATTTCTACAGAGGTAGGCATGTTCCTTGACTCAATAAAATAAAATAACAGAAATAAAAAAGGTGGGTTGTCTCCCATAAGCGCTTTTCTTTAACGCCTTTCAGCTAGGCACAAAAAGTGATATTCAAGTGTTTCAAGAGATGAAGCGTCAACATCACGGTTACGAGGTGCCCTACGTTTATTTATCTTACCCTTTTTCTTACCTTTGATCGTAGGGAATGTCTGACCGCATCCTGGAGAGGAAGTGAAGCTCATGGTACCTTTTCCCACATCAACTACTGCTCCCAAGAGTTTTAGCAGGGATCTTCCAAGCGTAATTTGTCCTATCCCTACACATTCAATAACAAGATAATCAGTGGATACAGTTCTTCCTACGAATGTTGTAAACACTCCTTCAGCTATCCCAATGGGTTGTATAACAGTATTATCTGTAAGGGTTATTTCCTCTCCCCCTTCAACGAGTCCCCAAAGATTTAAAGATGCATGAACATACTTAGGCATAAGACAAAACTCAGACATAATATCACAACGAGCATGAAAGATTTCACCACTAATAGCAATTTTCAAGGTAGGGAGCCACATGGATGGTTCAGAGTTTACTGGAACATAATCAAAATATTCACGAATTTGCCTATAGCCATCTTTTAAGCAAGATATATGTGTCTCAAGGGTGTTTAATCTAGTATGAATATTCTCAAGGCTTGTATCACATTTATTAGTTGAAGAAGAGGATGTAATTAATTGCTTTATTGCGTTAAAAGCTTGATCTCCATCACATTGAAGGAAATCTCCTCCCACTACAGCATCTAAAGCATACCTATAGCAAAGAACAAGTCCAAAATAGAAGCTACTAAGAAGTACACTTAGAGTCATTTTTGGTTCGGTTTCACCATAAGATTCAAATATTCTAGACCAAGCTTCTTTAAAAGTTTCCTCACTCCCTTGTTTAAAAGTGAAGATCAACTCCTCGGGTGACATAGTTACAGGAATAGGACTAGACATAATAATAGATTGAAAAATGAACTAGACGAAATTTTTATTTATTTTATTTTATATATTGATGATAAAGAGAATGCAAGTAAAGAAACAGACAAGATAACAATAGAGATAAACTAAACAAGAAAATAGTAAGGTAAATAAAATGCAAGTAACTAAATTTTTTGTATTTTTTTATTTAAGCAAACAAGACAGTAATAAAAATAAACTAAGCAAGACAATAACAAAATAAAAAGATTGGGTGTGAGAGACTCCCCTCGCAGAAGAGCTTAGTTTCCCCGGCAACGGCGCCAGAAAAGAGCTTGATGCACCGGTGAGGTGTTGTTGGGAAACCCCAAGAGGAAGGTATGAAGTAGTGCAGCAGCAAATTTCTCTCAGTTGTGAAACCAAGGTTATCGAACCAGTAGGAAACTAGAGTTCTTCTGAAGGTGTCAACGGCGCCAGAAAAGAGCTTGGCGTGTAGCTGACGTGAAACCTGCACACAACACAATCAAGATACTTTGCCCCAACTTAACAGTGAGGTTGTCAATCTCACTGGCTTGCTGTAACAAAGGATTAAACGTATGTGTGGAAAATGATGTTGTTTGCAGAGAACGAAAGTAACGGGATTGCAGTAGATTGTTTTATCAGTTTAAGGAAAAAGGACCAGGGTCCACAGTTCACTAGTGGTGTCTCTCCATAAATAATAATAGCATACATGCGGGTAAACAAATTACAGCTGGGCAATTTACAGAATAAAGAACTGTATAACAATGCATATACAAGTCATGATGTCTAGTGTGAGATTCATTTGGGCATTACAACATAATACATAGACCGTCATCCAACTGCATCTATGACTAATAATCCACCTTCAGGATAGCATCCGCAACACCATTCAGTATTAAGTTGCAAGCAACAGATTATTGCATTAAGTAAAGTGTGTAATGTAAGTATCACAAATATCCTTAGATAAAGAACTACTGTTTTATCCCTAGTAGCAACAGTACATCTACAATCTTAGAGGTTGCTGTCACTCCCCCAGATTAAATAGAGACATGAACCCACTATCGAGCATAAATACCCCCTCTTGGAGTCACAAGCATCTACTTGGCCACTTGTGCTTCGGTACAAACCCCCTTGGGAGAAAAAAATGAGCGAATGGGATCTGGGACTCGCCAGGCCCCCCCCCCCCCCCGAAGCCCATTTGAGCCCGTTTAGTGGGGTAGTGGGGTAGTTTTTTCCCGTTCAATGCTTCAGTGCATACTCCCTGGCAATCGCGTTTTTTTTAGCTGGAGCCGAGCTTTTTTGTAACTGGAGCCGAGCCGAGACTCGAGCCAGCCGCACGCTCACAAGCCTGGGAAAAACGCAGCAAAATACTTGTGAGTGGGGATTCGAACACAGGTCTCCAGGTCTCGCAGGTGACGCACAAGAAGCACAACCGCTGTGCTAAACAAGGCTCGCTGATATATTCTGCATCTTCTTCCCTATATAATATCCTTAGAATAGGAAACGATCGCTAAAGCTAACCATGTTGTAATTTTTTCTCTCAGAGCTAATAATCTGTAACTTTGTACACGACGATTAAGTTGTTTTGAGAAAATACCAACCCACTTTATGCACACTGCTCCCTGCATGCATGTGGGTAGTGCGGCGAGTCAAACGGGCGCAGGCCAGGTGGTGCGGTTGCGTTGTACCCACCCCCAGTCGCCACCCAGCCCAGCATCACCCGCCGGCCAACGCCGGCAAAAGAATCAGAAACCATGGATATATATACATGCAGCAGCACGTGCGCCGCCATGCAAGAGGCCTGCGCCGACGAGGGCCGGACAGGACGCGCCGCGCCTACCGCGCACGGGCGGACACCTTGCACTCACTGAGATCGAGCGAGCCATCAAGATGGCTACCTATAAGTGGAAGCGCACCAAACTATAGCCCCTACCATAACAAGCGTTCGAGTTAGTTTGCCTTAAACTCCAGCCTCTCGATCGAGAGAGCTAAACATCGATCAGCTGTTACGTTCGTCCTGTACCACATTCAGACGCCGGTCGATCGAAGCGGGCCGGAGAAGATCAGACACAGAAGACTAACCCATCTCGCTGGAAGATCCATCAATGGCGGTCGACGGTGCGTGCGTTGCGCTGCTCCTCTTCTTGCTCGTCTTCGGGGCAGCTGCCCGGCAAGCTTCCGCCAGAGACGGTGAGAGAGCCATACTCTTACATCCACCCACCCCATTTCATGATTTTATTTACCTGCAATAAGCTCGCCGGCGCGGAGTATCCATCCATCAACAGTAACACAGCCGATCACCTCCAATGTGTTCTATGCATGTATGGAACCAACTTAAATATTTCTATATAGCTGCATGATAATATTGCTGTAGATCGAATATCTTCATGTGCGGAAATAATCGTTCAATTCAACTGTACAACTTGAAATGACACCAAATAGTTATCTTGGGATCTTGCATGGCTACAACCTACAAGCAACTCCGAACCTTTTTTTTTTTGCACTTCAAGCAACTCCGAACTGACGCGTCACGCTGTCATGCATGCATGCAGGCTTGCTGCTGAACGGCAACTTCGAGTACCCGCCCAACAAGTCCCAGCTGAACGGCACGACGGTGACGGGGGCACACGCCATGCCCTACTGGCAGATCACCGGTCTCGTGGAGTACGTCGACTCCGGCAGGAGCCAGGCCCCCGATGGCATGGTCCTGGCGGTGCCGGAGGGCGTGCACGCGCTGCGCCTCGGCAACGGCGCCTCCGTCCGGCAGCAGCTCAACGGCGCCTCCCACATGTCCTAAGGTGGTAGGTAACTCTTTACTCGCGGGACATGTGGGTCCACAGGTCTCAAAGTGGTAGCACATTAATAAACATAAAAATAAACGACACTGTGTGTCTTGTATGCTCTACTCGCGGGAGGATGGGGCGAAGTGGGGCCGACGGCGGTATCCACATGCACCAGCCCGTAGACATCTTTACCTAGAACTATCTTGTGGGTTCTACAACATACAACATAGGTAGCACTGTTGCATGTGGGTCCACATGTCCCAAAGGTGATAAGGTATGGATATGAGAGTGTAGCATGTGGGTCCACATATCCTATATGTCTGAGGTCAAGATGGCTAGAGGTGTTACATCTGGGTCCACATGTCCCAAAGGTGGTAGGTAAATCTCTAATCGCGGGGTCCACATGTCTTATATGTGCTGGGGTCAAGATGGCTAGGGGTGTTACATTTGCATCCACATGTCCAAAGGTGGTAGGTAAAGCCTTACTCGTTGGACATGTGGGTCCACATGTCCCAAAGTGGTAGCACATTAATACACATAAAAATACACGACACTGTGTGTCTTGTATGCTCTACTCGCGGGAGGATGGGGCGAAGTGGGGCCGATGGCGGTATCCACATGCACCAGCCCGTAGACATCTTTACCTAGAACTATCATGTGGGTTCTACAACATACAAAATAGGTAGGACTGTTGCATGTGGGTCCACATGTCCCAAAGGTGATAAGATATGGATATGAGAGTGTAGCATGTGGGTCCACATATCCTATATGTTTGAGGTCAAGATGGCTAGAGGTGTTACATCTGGGTCCACACGTCCCAAAGGTGGTAGGTAAATCTCTACTCGTGGGGTCCAAATGTCTTAGATGTGCTTGGGTCAAGATGGCTAGGGGTATAACATTTGCGTCCACATGTCCAAAGGTGGTAGGTAACTCTTTACTCGTGGGACATGTGGGTCCACATGTCCCAAAGTGGTAGCACATTAATAAACATAAAAATACACGACACTGTGTGTCTTGTATGCTCTACTCGTGGGAGGATGGGGCGAAGTGGGGCCGACGGCAGTATCCACATACACCAGCCCGTGGACATCTTTACCTAGAACTATCATGTGGGTTCTACAACATACAACATAGGTAGGACTGTTGCATGTGGGTCCATACGTCTGAAAAGTAATAAGATATGGATATGAGAGTGTACCATGTATCAAGCCAATTTAAACCATATCCATTGAACTCTGTACGCTAAAGACACATCTTTGTGCAAAAGAATTTAGGAACATCGAGCAAGAAAAATAAGATTGTTGCCTCTAATGAATAGCTCCCGCCGACGCACATAATCTAGTTAGCATGCTTGAAGGCATCGTTGGGTCCAGAGCCACAACCTCACGCTAAGCCAGGTCCGGCGACGGCGACGTGGGCACGCCCGTATCTTCCATAAAGCTGTGGTCTATATTCATAATCCATTACTGCGAGCATAGTTGGCGGCTGATACAGGCATGGCTCGGCAGCGAATTGGTCTGATTTGGGTATACATTAACAAAAGATCTATCACAAAGTAGGGGGAAAAAAGACGCATAATTAGTCATGGTGAAATCATCTAGGTAAACACGACATGTAGCTCACCTTTGTTGCGGATGAAAAAATCATCTGACTTCCACACCGAAATCAACCTACCGCTCACCTATATGTTCGGAACCATAGTTAATTTTTTTTTGAGAGAACTTCAGTCTTTTATTGATTACTTAACATCATTACAAAATACTTCCCGGATACAAACCGGAGCAACATCAATAGAAATATTACACACCGAAGCCTGAGAATTACGAGCTAGAATATGAGCAGCAACATTGTTTTTGCGCCCATAGTGCTTAAAGTGACAAGCAAAAAACCCTGTCGCCAAAGTCTTGATGTCAGACACCACTGTACCAACACCGGCCAGATCGATCCACCTCTCGGGCCCAGATGCGTTGAAGCAAAGATAAGCAATCTGACGCCAAATAATTTCCCTGAACCCATAATCCAGGGACAGCTGCATGGCGTTGAGGATGGCCAGAGCCTCACCTAGCTCAGGGCCGTAGGGACGGTGCCGGCCAGCAACATTGTTTTTGCACCCTGAGTCAGGGGATGTGATGCCAATGATACGTGCAGAACATCAAAGCTTAAAACCCCCAGAATGGTCCCGTATCACAGCACCCCATCCCATTCGATTATCGTCAGAGAAGATCGCAGCATCCACATTAACACAGACCCAACCAACAGGCGGAGGACTCCACTGAAGCATCAAAGCGTCACTCCTATTTGCAGGTTTGGACTTGTAGCAGTGTAACATGACATTCTCCACATATTCTTTAATCTTCCCAGCCAGTCGATCAGGGTGCAAAAAACCCTTGTCATTTCTAGCATCATTACGTGCCTCCCAGATTTGCCAACACATAACAGCTAAAACTGTTTTCTGACATTCAGAAGTTCGCTGCATGTACTCAAAAAGCCACTGCTTCATGTTCATTAGTGTCTTCCTCTACGGCTTAACATGAAAGCTTTCCTTAACTGAACTCCATACTGCACGGGCAAAAGGACAGAGCAGGAACAAGTGCTCAACAGATTCAGATCGACTACACTGAATACATTCATCCTTTGCCGGAATGTGACGAATCCTCAATTGGACTCCAGTAGGCACGTGCAGCAGCAAATCAGGAAAAAGAATCGAGAAGTGGAGGAACGGAAAGCATCAACACGAAGCTCTCCGAGCAGTGGGGCATCGCCTGTGAAATTATATCATCTAAATCCAACACCGGTGGACCCAGTTTCGGCCAAGTTGGTAGAACGGTGAGACAGCCACAATGTCGAGCACGAGCCCAGACTGAACTTAAGAACTTGTCCGGCTACAACCCCTCGTCATCCTTGTATTGGCCATGGCGACCGATGGCGGCATGGCCTCCTTGAGCAGCCCGACATCGTCGGGCTCCAATCCCTACTCTCCTTGTCTTCGTCACAGTAGTCGAAATCGTTGTCGCTTGCCATTGCGAGCCGACACCAACACGGCAACCGGCCGGCACCAACCCTACGGCTCCAGTACCTACTCGTTCCCGTCTTCTAAAAATACTCTATGACCGTGGTTAGCTTTAGCGATCGTTTCCTATTCTAAGGATATTATATAGCGAAGAAGATATAGAATATATCAGCGAGCCTTGTTTAGCACAGCGGTTGTGCTTCTTGTGCGACACCCGTGAGACCTGGAGACCTGTGTTCGAATCCCCACTCGCAAGTATTTTGCTGCCTTTTTCCCGAGCTTGTGCGCGTGCGGCTGACTCGAGTCTCGGCTCGGCTCCAGCTACAAAAAAGCTCGGCTCCAGCTAAAAAATAAAACGCGATTGCCAGGGAGTATGCACTGAAGCATTGAACGGAAAAAAACTACTGAAAGGACAATGATGTCGCCTAGAGGGGGGGGGGGGGGGGGTGAATAGGCGGTTTAAAACTTTTCCGGTTTAGGCTTGATAATTGCGGAATAAAACTAGGTGTTTAAATTAACAAGCCGACAACCTAAATAAACTAGGCTCACCTATGTGCACCAACAACTTATGCTAAGCAAGATAAACAACAAGGTGACAGCAATAGAATACTTCAAGCACGAAGGCTATCACAATGTAAAGTGCATAAGTAAAAGCTCGGGTATAGAAATAACCGAGGCACGCGGAGACGAGGATGTATTCCCGAGTTCCTCCTTGTTAAGGGAGTACGTCTCGTTGGAGAGGTGTGAACCGACACAACGGTTCAACAACCAGAAAGGTTTCACCTTCTTCTCCGATGAACCGCACCACAAAGGCTTGGTTCACCTTCCACTATCGGAATTCCTTCGAGGCGGAATCCGGAGCCTTTCAACAACAATCCGGGGCACAACCCACAATGGGATTGGGGGCTCCCGAACGGCCTCCAACAACAATCCGGGGCACAACCCACAATGGGATTGGGGGCTCCCGAACGGCTTCAAGTGACCACACAAGGTCCAACCACCACAAAGGCGTCTAGGGTCCAAGGACCCAAGAGTAACAAGCTCACAAACTTTCAACTTCCACGAATCCTCGTGGAGAGCACACCGATGCACCAAATGCAAAAGGGAAGAGCACAAGTGCTCAAAATCCTTCACTCTCAAATCCCACCAAAAGCAACTAATGCTTATGGGGGGAGAAGAGAGGAAGAACAAGGAATCCACAAAGGAGTCAAATCCTTCACTCTCAAATCCCACCAAAAGCAACTAATGCTTATAGGGGGAGAGGAGAGGAAGAGCAAAGGAGAAGAACCACAAAGGAACTCCAAGATCTAGATCCACTAGGTTCCCCTCACTTAGAGGAGATATGGATTGGTGCGATTGTAGATCTAGATCTCCTCTCACTTTTCCCTCAAGAATATGGAAGATTCAATGGAGGGATTGAGAGATAGGCAAGCTCAAGAAGGTCAACAATGGAGGAGAAAAACGTGCTCAAGAGCTTTGGTTCAATGGGGAAGAAGACCCCCTTAAATAGGGCCTCCAAAATCCAACCGTTATGCAGTTTTTCTCCGCAGGGTCGGTACTACCGCCCCCCAAAACCCGGTACTACTGCCTGGGCATTTTGTGCACTCAGAAAACGCGAAACCTTCTGGAATGGGCGGTAGTACTGCCTGAAATCGCGGTACTACCGCAGTGTCCAGAAACTGCAGAAACTGGTAAACGAAAACGTCAATATCTTTTCCATCCGGACTCCGTTTTCGATGATTTTTGGCTCATTGGAATCGTTACAACGAGCTCTACTTGAATGTGCATAGAAACATCACAGTCCATCATGTGAGGATAAAATCAAATGGGGAAAGGTTGAACTTTCCTAAACAATGCAAACCGGTAAAACCTCCTTCATAAAAAACGCAACAAGATATTCATACGAAATCTGTTTTTGATGAACTAGAGCTTAGTATGGAGATAAACCAAGCTCTAAATCCTCACATGGATAAAAGGCAACAAGTTTTCCAAAGTAAAACCATTTTCGAAAGAATTGGTCTTGTCGTGAAGATCACGACAAGCACCAAAACCCAACACGGAGAAAAACCAAATAAGAACCAAGAAAGATGATATGCCAAGCATGCAAAGGTTTGAGCTCTCCACAAAGATGCGATCAAGTTACTCACTCGAGAGCCCCTCTTGATAGTACGCCTATCTATGCTATAGCCCTATCAAGATCATACCTTTGTCTTGAGCATTCCACTTGAGCTAGATGATGACGATCTTGGTCTCTCCAAGTGGACCACCTTTCTTGATTGCGCTTGCTAGCACATGCTTGATGAAGACTTCTCCAAATGCTCCCCCATACTCCATTATGGGATGGCCTCGCTAAGCTTCGTCTTCATGTCTCCTTTGCAAGCTTCAATCAAAAGATATCTTCCGAGATGCATCGTATTGAACTTGCACTTCATCTTCTTCTCTTGATATGTATGATGGCTTGGGGGGGTAAACATGATTGTTCACTCAATCTTCTATTCCAAGCCATACTTGAAGTGAGCTCAACTCTACACATGACCATTCTTCATATAAACCCTTGAATAGAGCATTGGTCATTATGTCATCTTGAAGAGTCCAACACATGAACTCCTATAATTTCCCATGGACAAGATCTATAAGAATATCTCAATGTAAACATTAGTCCATAAGGATCGTCATTAATTACCAAAACCATGCATGGGGACAACCATGCACTTTCAATCTCCCCCATTTTGGTAATTGATGACAATCCATTTTACGAGGGTTTATATAATGAATTTAAGCAACCATGCAACACAAAGAGCAAGGATGCAAGAGAACCGCAAGAGAACAAACCCATATTCCCTTAAACCCTCTAAATTTCTCCCCCATTGGCATCGATTGCCGAAATGGAAAGAAAAACTTAGAAGGCAAATATAGTGAGAGCTCCCCCATAATGTGTGCATTTCTCATAATATGAGTGAAATCAAATGCACATATCAAATGACGAATAGATGGAGGGAGATCAAACTATATAGAGGATCCAAAGATTGCAAAAGAATATCAAACGGAAAGATACTTCAACGAAAGAAGCAAGCAATCAAAAGGATCCGAAAAGTGTTCTAAATATCATGAGGGAACTCCCCAAGGTACGTGCACAAATAGGATTTGTATTTCAATATAGTGTGCACAACATGGAATCCTCACTCCCTCCTAGATAAATTCGAACACAAGCTCATGCAAGAGAATGTAAATGATAAAGGAGGCAAAACAACTTTCACCTAATAAAATGTTTTGCAACAAGAGCAAGGAGCGGTAAATCAAATAATGGGTGTGAGATAAAAAGACATTATAGGAGACTAATACAAGGATGATAGCATCAACATAGTCTTTCAAGAAGAGTTGCACATAGTGCATATCATGTCTTTCCCATACCCACACACCAAAAGAGGTATAGCAAATAGCTCCACAAGCTTAGTAAAATGCACCAAGCATAACACATGGAAAATAAAGCTTGAGCCTTTTAGAAACCACCAAGGAGTCAAAAGCAATAAGAGGTGGTAACTAAAGATTTGGAATATCAATTAAAGATGTACTATTCTCACGTGTATAAGTTTCTAAGTAGACACTAATCACTAAGATATGGGTCTACAAATAAACATGTACACACAAGATAGATACACGGGTAAAGATTATGATATCCAGGAGGAAGTCATAAATACACCAATAAGATCTTTGCTTAAAAGCATAGCACAAAGCCCAATTATATCTTAACGGAATATAAGTGAACTTCCAACACATACTCATCATAGCATCAAAAATTATCCGCAAGGGATAAAGGTTAACAAACGGATGCTCCGAGTAAGATAACAAGTATCACAAAACGCAAATGATTTTGAAAATTCATCAATGTTGCACATGAGAGACTTTAAGTAGAAAGTGCTAGATTGACATAATTGGGATCGATGAATCATAGAAATGAATATATATTCCCCTTATATGTAATCATCCCGGCTTACTCACATTTGCAATAAAGACGTTTTGCAAGAACCAAATTAATTGCAACAAAAAGAGATTCATGCCAAGATACAACCTACACAAGGTTGAAAGCTAGAAATGTATGCATGAGGTAGATACTTGTTACCGAGATAGCATTGGTGATGTAGAAGATAAACATTATCGATCATTCAAACTTGGCTCCAATGAAAACATGGCGACACTATCTTCTTTGAAAATGAGACAAGCTTCCAATGCATCTCCAATGTACCTAAAACACGTTCAAGTACAACATGGTACCCAAACTCATTGGGTCCAAAGTAGTTAGAGAAACTACAATACATAGGACAAACTCCACATAAATATGTGCATATTGATATGAAATTGAATTTCATGTACATCTTAGCCATTTAGGATTTGATGGAGTTTATCCTATATATTGGATCAACGAAAGTAAACATGCCATAAGATATACATAGTAAATATGCATGCACAAGACTTTCAAGAACCAAAAGAGATACAATTTGAATAAAACACCAATTAAAACAAGAGAGCACACAATAGTGTGACACGAAAAGAAATTGTCCAAATTATATCAAATACCCAAATCAACACATGATTGAAGATACCAATGAAAATATGGTCAAGGAATAACCAAACCCTCTACATTTTTCATGATGGCACAAAGTACCAAGACGGAAAATGTTTGTCTTCCAAAGAGACACGTCATCGGGATCAAATACCAAATGAAGACAACTAATGTTCGAAAGCATATAGGATTGCTTCCCCAAGATGTGTGCATTAATTATGATCTTGCATTTGAATACAAAATGCACACAAATGAGATCATCACTCTCCATATATATATATAAACACTAGTCATATTCAAGAAAGGCAAGAAATTGCAATACCAATTTAAAGAACGATGTTCCACTCAAAGTAGGATAGCTTCCCAAAGAATAGTGCATTATCAAAAAGTATGACTTTTGAATGTCAATGCACAAGAATTGGATCATTGCTTTTCCCAACTCAAGAAAGCACAAAACAAATTTCAAGTAGAGCAATAAAGTATCCAAAAGATACAAGGAAGACAAATAAGAGTTAGATCAAAAGCAAATCCTTCGCAATCAAATAAGGCAATTCAAAGCAAGAGCCAAAGTGAATATGATCAACATATTTACCCCCAAATATGATTATCACTTGTCAAGACAAGTAACGTATGGAGATATTTCTCGGTGGTGAATTGCAAGGATATATTCAAGATCATATTCACAAAACATAAGCATGAGGCAAAGAATAGGAATTAAAAGCCATGCTTAGATAGATATTCTTGATGGATTCACAAATCATGTGATAATGCAAAGCAACTCCAAGGAGTAGCTTGAATCAATTGGCTTCCCAAAAAGATATATGAGAACATATTTAGGGAAAGCCATATCAAGAACATCCTCCATGAACAAGATCCAAAAGAGTGAGAGACAAAGAGCATTTAAGTAAATGGGAACTTGTTTGAGCAACATGCCACATAGGAACAAGATAATTAGCAATATCAATTCTAGGTGGCAAAACCTCACATGTTCACATTTTCTAGGCTTGTAATATGCACATAGCTTATTACTCCCCCATAATGTGATAATCCATTTATTTTAAAACAAGAGGCAAACAAAAACAACTAGAGAAATTAATGGACATTATAGAATTTGAATTTCTCATGAGCAAGACATACCACATAGAGAATAGATAATATTGATATATCAACACTAAGTGGTATTCCTCATGTACACACATTTTTAGGATTGTGAAGTGCACGAAACATATCACTCTCCAAAAATGGATAGTCCATTTATCTCTCAAAGAGAGCCAACAAGATAAGATAGCAAATAAAAGCAATAGGGCTCAAAACAAGTAGATGGTGTGCAAACCAAAATACACATACTTGATTTCTCAAGATAAGTAAGTAGAGAGCACAACACATACAAACACTAGCAAGGTACAAAACCTAACACATGCAAGGGTGCAAGCAACTTTCAATGTATATATGATTTAAATAAAAGTTACCGCAAGGAGGAACATTGGATATGAGATAGAACAATATAATCCATATGACTTGACTTGAGAGAATATAATTGATGAAGATCCCTTAATTCTTCATAGTGTAGCCAAGTCTCCAATGTCCTCCAACAACACCTATTGATCAAGTTTTAGCTTGTTGGTCCCCAACCAAGTTGGGTCCTAAGAGGTTAGTCACAATAGGTTTGGTAACCCAAATGGTTCTTTTCTTGACACCACTTTGAGTACCAACATATTTGGCAAACACATTGCCAACCTTATCCTTTTGAAGAGAATAGACATCATCAACTATAATGGGATTGGATAAGGTACCATTTGTGCATGAAGAAGCAAGGTGACCCTTCTCACGGCATAGGTAGCAACATCTACTTCCTCCTCTCTTCTTAGTTGGAGTCTTGACTTGAGGAGGGGTAGCTTGATTCTTCTTGGGAAGAGACCGTTCTTCAACTTGAGGAGTTTGAGTTTGAACTTGAGGCTTCTTCCCTTGTTGCTTCTCACTGAGAGCCTTCTTCTTCAAAGGGCAAGATCTAACATGGTGCCCTTCAACTTTGCACTTGAAGCAAACAATCTTGGCCGAGTCTTTGACTTGTTCTTGGCCCTTTTTCTTCTTGAAGATCTTGGACTTGTTCTTGTTATTGGAGTTGAATCCAAGTCCACTCTTGTCATTTGGGCGTCTTTGAACACTCAACATATTGTCAAGTGTGGACTTCCCAACATGACGCTTTTCCAAGTCTTTCTTCAAAAAAGTGACTTGGGCCTTGAGCTCTTTTAATTCCTCTACATGGTTAGTATCAACACAAATACTAGTGGAAGTAGAAGCTTCATTGTTAGAGCAACAAGGTATGGAAAGTAATTCATCACAAGATGTAGTAATATTGTGAGTGGATGAATCACAAGGACTAGCACAAGACGATATAGCATTAAGAGACGAAGTTGTGCCATTGTCCACATGAGGCTCACAAGATGTTACCTTTGACATAATAGCCTCATGAGCTAACTTTAGCTTAGCATGGGATGCTAGAAGATCGTCATTAGAGCTAGAGAGACTTTCGTGACTTTTTTCCAATTTCCCATACTTGCTAGTTACCAACTCAAGTTGGGCCCTTAGCTCAACATTCTCCTTCAAAATAGATGCTTCACAAGAAGTGGAGTTAGTAGCACAAGCATCATTATCATTAGAAATGGAAGAAGACAATTTTGCAAGCTTATCATTATTAGATAGTTGAGTTTGGAGTTGATCATGAGACTTGATGAGGAGAGAGTGTTCACTTTCTAAAGCCTTGTGAGCTTTGTCAAGTTTCTCTATGTCCTCACTTAGTCTAGCATTGCCAACACCAAATTCGACTTTTTCCTTTTTAAGCACTTTATATTTTGCAATAGCATGATCTCTTTCCTTAATGATTTTAGTAATGATAAGATCATTTGATTCATCAAGAGATTCAAGTTTCTCCTCAAGAGACACTCGAAGCTCTTGCTCTTCCTCAAGGGCATTCTCTAAGGATGCTTTTTCATTAGCATCTTCTCTCTCAATTTTACATTTTTGCTCGAATTGAGTATCCAAATCCTCAATGGTTTCTATACATTTAATACCATGAGCAACAATTTCACATAGAGAAGAGATTGCTTCACTACCTTTGGGAAGAGCACCAAGAACAATTTCACCCTTCTTGGTTAAGGTTTCAATGTCAAAATCTTCTCCATGAGGATCCTCAACCACATCATCACATATTTCGGGATTCGAGGTAGAAGTTACCTTGGAATCCTTAGCCATGAGGCAAACATGATTAATGGGTGAGGAGGATGAAGAATTACTTGAAGCACCATTGGGGTCCATGTCTTGTGCCAACAAATGTTGGGATTCCTCTACATAGTTAATCATGCAAATACTAGAGGATATGGAAGCATTATTTTCGTGACAACAAGAAATAGAGAGCATATCATCATTATATTTAGTTAAGCAACTATTACTTGATATGCAAGGACCATCAACTCTAGCATGTGTGCCATTTGGAGTGCTAGAAGAGTTTAAGTCCAAAGATAGAACATTGCAATGTGATAGAGAAGAGGTATAACCAAAAGTAAGTTCACCATCACCAATGCAATTTCTATCACCACTCACCATATCATTACCTTGTGTCAAATCACATGTTGGTGGAGTGGAAGAAGTTGCGAACTCATCACGGCCGGAGGTGGAGGGAGAACAATCATCCTCAATAACTTTGGACACTTCATATATATCTTGAAGCTTGGTCCAAAGCTCATGTGCATTTCGAAAAGGCATGATTGAAGCAAGAACTACATCGGTCAAAGCACATATGAGACCATTAGTAACTTGAGTCTCGAGATGAGAGTTTATCTTATCCTCTAAAGATAATTCTTGGGAATCCTTTGGAGGAGATAAACTCACATCTACAATCCTCTTAATATAATTTGGACCCATGGCCCTAAAAAGATTAAGCATGTGAATTTTCCAAACATCATAATTTGTGCCATCGAATATGAAAGTGGGATCGTGCACTAATTCTCTAAACGACATCTTTTACTCTCTAGGCGGTAAAGCCCAAAAAGAGAGCCCAGGCTCTGATACCAATTGAAAGGACAATGATGTCGCCTAGAGGGGGGGGGGGTGAATAGGCGGTTTAAAACTTTTCCGGTTTAGGCTTGATAATTGCGGAATAAAACTAGGTGTTTAAATTAACAAGCCGACAACCTAAATAAACTAGGCTCACCTATGTGCACCAACAACTTATGCTAAGCAAGATAAACAACAAGGTGACAACAATAGAATACTTCAAGCACGAAGGCTATCACAATGTAAAGTGCATAAGTAAAAGCTCGGGTATAGAAATAACCGAGGCACGCGGAGACGAGGATGTATTCCCGAGTTCCTCCTTGTTAAGGGAGTACGTCTCGTTGGAGAGGTGTGAACCGACACAACGGTTCAACAACCACAAAGGTTTCACCTTCTTCTCCGATGAACCGCACCACAAAGGCTTGGTTCACCTTCCACTATCGGAATTCCTTCGAGGCGGAATCCGGAGCCTTTCAACAACAATCCGGGGCACAACCCACAATGGGATTGGGGGCTCCCGAACGGCCTCCAACAACAATCCGGGGCACAACCCACAATGGGATTGGGGGCTCCCGAACGGCTTCAAGTGACCACACAAGGTCCAACCACCACAAAGGCGTCTAGGGTCCAAGGACCCAAGAGTAACAAGCTCACAAACTTTCAACTTCCACGAATCCTCGTGGAGAGCACACCGATGCACCAAATGCAAAAGGGAAGAGCACAAGTGCTCAAAATCCTTCACTCTCAAATCCCACCAAAAGCAACTAATGCTTATGGGGGGAGAAGAGAGGAAGAACAAGGAATCCACAAAGGAGTCAAATCCTTCACTCTCAAATCCCACCAAAAGCAACTAATGCTTATGGGGGGAGAGGAGAGGAAGAGCAAAGGAGAAGAACCACAAAGGAACTCCAAGATCTAGATCCACTAGGTTCCCCTCACTTAGAGGAGATATGGATTGGTGGGATTGTAGATCTAGATCTCCTCTCACTTTTCCCTCAAGAATATGGAAGATTCAATGGAGGGATTGAGAGATAGGCAAGCTCAAGAAGGTCAACAATGGAGGAGAAAAACGTGCTCAAGAGCTTTGGTTCAATGGGGAAGAAGACCCCCTTAAATAGGGCCTCCAAAATCCAACCGTTATGCAGTTTTTCTCCGCAGGGTCGGTACTACCGCCCCCCAAAACCCGGTACTACTGCCTGGGCATTTTATGCACTCAGAAAACGCGAAACCTTCTGGAATGGGCGGTAGTACTGCCTGAAATCGCGGTACTACCGCAGTGTCCAGAAACTGCAGAAACTGGTAAACGAAAACGTCAATATCTTTTCCATCCGGACTCCGTTTTCGATGATTTTTGGCTCATTGGAATCGTTACAACGAGCTCTACTTGAATGTGCATAGAAACATCACAGTCCATCATGTGAGGATAAAATCAAATGGGGAAAGGTTGAACTTTCCTAAACAATGCAAACCGGTAAAACCTCCTTCATAAAAAACGCAACAAGATATTCATACGAAATCTGTTTTTGATGAACTAGAGCTTAGTATGGAGATAAACCAAGCTCTAAATCCTCACATGGATAAAAGGCAACAAGTTTTCCAAAGTAAAACCATTTTCGAAAGAATTGGTCTTGTCGTGAAGATCACGACAAGCACCAAAACCCAACACGGAGAAAAACCAAATAAGAACCAAGAAAGATGATATGCCAAGCATGCAAAGGTTTGAGCTCTCCACAAAGATGCGATCAAGTTACTCACTCGAGAGCCCCTCTTGATAGTACGCCTATCTATGCTATAGCCCTATCAAGATCATACCTTTGTCTTGAGCATTCCACTTGAGCTAGATGATGACGATCTTGGTCTCTCCAAGTGGACCACCTTTCTTGATTGCGCTTGCTAGCACATGCTTGATGAAGACTTCTCCAAATGCTCCCCCATACTCCATTATGGGATGGCCTCGCTAAGCTTCGTCTTCATGTCTCCTTTGCAAGCTTCAATCAAAAGATATCTTCCGAGATGCATCGTATTGAACTTGCACTTCATCTTCTTCTCTTGATATGTATGATGGCTTGGGGGGGTAAACATGATTGTTCACTCAATCTTCTATTCCAAGCCATACTTGAAGTGAGCTCAACTCTACACATGACCATTCTTCATATAAACCCTTGAATAGAGCATTGGTCATTATGTCATCTTGAAGAGTCCAACACATGAACTCTTATAATTTCCCATGGACAAGATCTATAAGAATATCTCAATGTAAACATTAGTCCATAAGGATCGTCATTAATTACCAAAACCATGCATGGGGACAACCATGCACTTTCAACTACCCCACTAAACGGGCTCAAATGGGCTTGGGGGGGGGGGGGGGGGGGCTGGCGAGTCTCAGAACCCGTTCGCCCCCTTTTTTCCTGCCAAGATCTAAACATGATGGCACAATAGCAGAATGCAAGATCATAAATAACGCACTCACAAGATATATTATGAAGCAAATGACATAGTACTCAATTATTCATCGGATCCCAGCAAACACAACATGTAGCATTACATAAAGATGATCTTGATCATGATAGGCAGCTCACAAGATCTAAACATGATGGCACAATAGGAGAAGTGTCGGCCCAGTGGATTCTAGGGTGTGCATAGCCCACTCTCCACGGGCTGCGCACGCGACAGCGTCTACAAAACGACTAAGGACCAAGCCAACCGCTTGGAGGGTTCCCCCCGAGGGAGAAACCCCTACGGGGGACCTGAGGCGCTGGAAGGGGCCTGAAGGGGGCTCCCCTCGAGGGCGTCCCGGTCGAGGACTCTCTCCCCCTGCAGGGAGCCGGTCCGGCCCCTCCCCCTCGAGAGCCTCAGGCCCCTGAGGGGATACTTCACGACGAAGGAAGCGCTGCAGAGCGCACATGGGCTCTGCTGCGGCCGCAGGGTGACGCGCGCGTCTGCGCGCACGGCAGCAACAGCATCACAGTTGCCGCTCCCATGATAAAAGGGGTCAACAAAGTTCTGTGTCCCCTGCGCCGCCAACGAAGCTTTCCTCTTTGGTGATAAAGCAGTTGGCCGGCACAACGCTCCAACGACGACGTCACTGCGGGCACACCCCACGGTCTCCGCCGCGCCTGCGAGCCGCTCTGCCAAGTCTGCAACTTGTCGGCCACAATTCGCCGCTTTAACACGGAAGAGGCGCGTCCAAGGACGGAGGAGACAGCTGCTCTGCCACGAAGACAGGCTTTGCGACCATGGACCGAGTCCATGAACGAGCAAGCAGTAGTGCACCCCACTCCGCCACTGGTGGCCATGTGGGAACCCGTCCACTGCGCAGATCGCAGGGATGAGGCCCGGGGCAGCTATTTAAGGAGAAGGGGCACTTCCGTAGGAGGGGATCCGGAAACTCGATCCCCAGCTCAATAGCGTCCTCCACCTCCGGACCCTCTGAAGGCCCGGAGGCTAGTTGTACAACAGTCACCACAGTGCAATCGAGACAAGCAGGAGTAGCGGTGTTACCTCACCTTGAGGGCCGTGAACCTGGGTAAGGGCCGGTGTCACTCTCTGTCGTGCAATTCCGCTCCAAGCACCGCGAGCAACGTCGCGGCGTGCATCGAGGGTTGTTTGACCTCCGTGTTCAGTCCCCCTTCGAACCTCTTCCCGGGGCGAGACTACCCCTGTTACGTGGGAGTTCATTCCTCGACATTTGGCGCGCCAGGTAGGGGGCTGAGGCGCGTCTTCAACCTCCGAACTCCGCGCCATGATGGACACCCGCGCGACGCGCGCCAACAGGCGCACCTCCGAGAGAGCTCACACCGAGCCCGGCACTGCCCCCACCCGCGGCCGCCGTGGTCGCCCCCGCGCGACCGAACGCGCTGGCACCGGCCCGCGCGTGGAAGAGCCGGAGAGCGAGGAGCACCGCGAAGGAGACCAGCGTGACGACGAGGACCTCTCCGAGCGCCGCGGGGACGCTGAGTCCTCGCACCCGTCCCGGCGCCAGAGCGTGTCCACGCGGGAGCATCAAGAGCCCGCCCCGCACACCGCGCTACTGATGGCTCAGGAGCTCCTCCGCTACCGGCCAAGTGCCGAAGCGCACGACCAGTGGCTGGACCGCCTCCACCACCTCGTCGACATCGCAACCACACGCCCCGCTCCGTCGCGCTCCATCGTGCCTTCCGGCCCTGCAGGGACGGCCGCACCAGGTGCGCCACCGCCGCCGCCGGGACCGCCCCCGGCCGCGGCACAGCGGGCTCCCTCCCATGCTTCCTCGCCGCACGACTGCCAAATCGTGCAGCGCACCGCACCTGACGCGCGTGTAGGCATGGAGCGACGTCGCGACCTCCAAAACCGCCTCGTCGAGGAGCTCGGTCAGGCGGGGCAGCAAAACCGCAGGGCCCTCCAGGGAGGAACGGCCACCTATGCCTCAGGCTGCATGGCCTTCACGCGCACCCTGCGCCGTGTGGTCTGGCCACAGAAGTTCAGGCCAGCGCTCCCCAAGGGCTTCGACGGGTCCACCAACCCACTCGAGTTCCTGCAGCTCTACACCACTTCCATCCAGGCTGCAGGGGGCGATGACAAAGTCATGGCCAACTGGTTCTCCCACGCCCTCAGGGACTCCGCTCTGTCCTGGCTTCTCAACCTGCCCGAGGACTCCATCGACTCCTGGGAGGAGCTCTGCAGGCAGTTCGTCGCCAACTTCAAGGGCACGTACGAGCGCGCACTCACCCACAACGACTTGCGCGCTGTGGTGCAGAAGAAGGGTGGAACTCTTCGCAAGTACATCCAGCGCTTCAGCCAGGTGCGGAACAAAATTCCAAACATCCCCGACACCCAGGTGATCGCTGCCTTCCGCGAGGGCGTCACGAACCGCAGGATGCTCGAGAAGCTCGGCATCCACGACAAGCTCACCTCTGTGGTGAAGCTGTTCGATCTGGCGGACAAGTGCGCCAAGGCTGAAGAGGGACTCCTCTTCGTCAAGATGAGCGCACGGGGGGACGACCCGGGCGAGGGGTCCAAGAGCCACAAGAAGAAGGAAGAGCCCAAGCGCAAGGCCACCGCGGTCCTCGCGGCAGAGCCTGACGCAAAGGGCTCCCGCAGGGGTTCCCCCGAGCGCGGCGACAAAGAAGCGGACCACCGTCCGTTCTGCGTCTACCACAATGGCGCCCAGCCACTGGACCATGCACTTCGATGGAGCCTTCGCTTGCCGCAATGGCGGAGCAGGCGTCGTCCTAACCTCGCCCAAGGGTGACAAGCTTTATTATGCTATCCAGCTGTGCTTCACAATCGACAAGATCTCCAACAACATCGCCGAATACGAAGGCCTCCTCGCCGGCTTAAGGGCCGCCATCGCTCTAGGCGTCAAGCACCTACTCGTCAAGGGAGACTCACAGCTGCTCGTCAACTTCTCCAACAAAAGTTACACGCCGAAAGACGACCACATGGCCGCATACCTCGAAGAGGTCCGCAAGCTTGAGAAGCACTTCAGGGGCATGGAGCTCATGCACATCCCGAGGAAAGAAAACCAAGAGGCCGACGACATCGCCAAGCGAGCCTCGCGGAGGCAACCCCAGCAGGCCGGTGTTTTCGAAGAGAGGCTCGCCAAGGCATCCATCAAGCAGCCTCGAGAGGCCACACCCGCAAGCGCAGGCGAAGTGCTCCCACCGCCTCCTGAGTCTGGGGCGCCTGATTGCGGTCCCAGCACAGGGGAGCGTCTGCTGCTGACGGCGACCCACCAGGCCTCAGGCTGGATTAATGAGCTCAAGGACTACTTGGTGAAAGGAATCCTCCCTGAAGAAGATACTGATGCAGAGCGAGTCGCTCGACAAGCAAAGTCATACTGCATCCTCGAGGAAAACCTCTACCGCAAGCGCCCAAATGGTGTAGCGCTCAAGTGCGTCCCTCCTGAGGAAGGCCGAGAGCTGATTAAGGACATCCACAGCGGGGAGTGCGGCCACCACTCATGTGCGCGCACCCTCGCAGGCAAGGTCTTCAGGAGCGGCTTCTACTGGCCTCAGGTGCTTCAAGATGCGGTCGCCATTGTGCAAACCTGCGACGCCTGCCAATTCCACGCCAAGCAAATCCATCAGCCGGCACTGGAGCTTCAGACCATCCCGCTCTCCTGGCCGTTCGCGGTCTGGGGGCTGGACATCCTGGGCCCCTTCCCGAAGTCGCAGGGGGGCTACCGTTTCCTCCTCGTGGCCATCGACAAGTTCACCAAGTGGACCGAGGTTGAGCCGGTGCGCACCATACCAGCTGGGGCTGCGGTGAAGTTCATCCGAAGCTTGGTCTGCCGCTTCGGCGTGCCCAACCGCATCATCACTGACAACGGCTCGCAATTCACCAGCGGCATCTTCCGAGCCTACTGCGACAAACTTGGTATCAAGGTCTGCTTCGCCTCGGTAGCTCACCCACGCAGCAACGGTCAAGCCGAGCGAGCAAACGCAGAAGTCCTCAAGGGCCTCAAGACCAGGAGCTTCAACATCCTTAAGGGCCACGGCAAGGGTTGGATTGACGAGCTCCCCTCAGTGCTCTGGTCCATACGCACAACCTCCTCGAGGCCTACAGGCGAAACGCCGTTCGCTCTGGTCTACGGAGCCGAGGCGGTCCTCCCCGCAGAAATCAAGCATGGATCGCCACGGGTCCTTGCCTTTAATGAGGACACCCAAGAGGGCCTCCACAACGACGACCTGCTGCTTCTCGAGGGACTGCGCCGTCAGGCCGCCCTCAGGGCGGCAGGGTACCAGCAAGACCTGCGATGCTACCACAGCCGCCATGTGCGCTCACGCACCCTTGAAGCGGGCGACCTCGTCCTCAGGCGAATCCTCTCCAGGGAAGGTCTCCACAAGCTCTCCCCGATGTGGGAAGGCCCCTACAGGGTCTCCCACGTCGCCAGGCCTGGCGCAGTACGCCTCGAGACCGAGGACGGCATCCCCGTCAAGAACCCGTGGAACATCGCGCATCTGCGCAAGTTCTACCCGTGATCACAGTCACGCCAGGCATTTTTTGTCTCTAGAGGGAAGCTCACGGCTTCACCTCCAAGCTTCTCAAAGCTTCTCCCGAGGCCCAGCCCTCCGAGCTCTCCTGCAAATGAGCCCCCGCAGGCCGCAGTGAACCTCTGCCACTAATGGGTGGTCCCCATGCCTCGACATGGAAGGAACGTTAGCTTGGCAAACCCAAGTGTAATGAACCGATTTTCGTTCCAAGTGAACTTTGCGCTCCAGCGCCATTTTCGTTCCAAGTGAACTTTGCGCTCCAGCGCCATCTTCGTTCCAAGTGAACTATGCGCTACGGCGCCGCTATGTAATATTTTGGTGGTGAGTTTATTACAGCTTTATTTCATTTATTGAAAATGGGCACTTATATCTCTCCACATGCGTACCTCGCGAGCGGGGGCTGAGTACGGTGCCAGTGCCTCAAGTGACACACCAGCAGTACTGCAAAACCCAAGGATCCGAGCTCTGGCTAGAGGGCAGGCCCTCCCAAGCACGCCATCTCTTCAAAGGACCTTGGTACTCTCTCTCCTCGCAAGGAATGCCTGAGGGGACCTATAAGCGCGCATTAGTCCCTGATGCTGTGATCTAGCGTTTCGGCTCGCCCCTCTAACATCCACAGAGAGCGAAAGTCCCCACCAGGCCTGCGGAGGAGAACCCTCGGCCCCTGAAGGGGAGAACTCCGCCAGAGAAGGCCCACACCGGGAAAACGCCTCGCGAAGCTAAGTTTTTCGCCCACCTCAAGGGAATCCTCGCATTTTTCTCATAAGCACTCTGCGTCCCTCAAGCGGTTCTTTCCTTACTCTCCGTGGACTGCTTGCGCGTCAAAGGGGGGCCCTCAGCATCGCGACTTGAGGGCTCTTACCTCCCCAAGCCTTAAACTCCCCCCGGCCTTGCCGAGTCATTGCTCGAGCATACCGCAGCGGCAGGAGTCATAGCGCGAGGGGAAGGGTCCAACGACGCAGAGCGAAAAAGGCATGGAGATGAAGCAAAGACCCCTCGAAGGGAGCGCACACTTAATCGATAGCAAAATGTTTACGAAGTGAAGAAGTAAATTACAAGGTGGAAAATGAAATTCTCTAACGGGCAAACGCCCCTAAAAGCGCTGCAAGCGCGACGCGTTGCAGGAGGAGATTAGTCGGAGGCCTCAGCGTCGTCCTGGTCGCTCTCTTCTTCCTCCTCGGGCTCGCACCCCTCGCCGCCTTCCTCTGCAGCGGCCCGCCTGAAGCGGCTGCAGAAGTCGTCCACCTGGTCGCGGACGGAGCTGGAGGCTTTCCACGCAGCGTCCCCCTCCAGTGGCTCGGTCACCGTGGCGAGGTCGAACCCGGGCTGGAGGTGGACGAGGTTGGAGAAGATGCGGTCCACCGCCACCGCCAGAAGCTGACGGCACTCCTCCTCAACCACGTCGCGGATCTCCGCGGTAGGGCCTTCAAGCGCCGCGAAGAGCTGCTCGAAGTACAGGAGGTAGGTGGCGGCGTCGGCGTGGCCCTGAGCCGGAACGCTTGGCGCCTCTGCCCCCAGCTTCGCGGCAAGCTCACGACCCCGTCCCGTCAAGGACAGGAACATGCGCTCCCGTTGCTGCGACAGCACCTGCGCCGCCTGGATACTCTCCGCCGCCTCCACCGCCTTCTCCACGGCAGGCCCCACCTGCCGGGTCATCTCCTCCATATCCCCCGTGAGGGCGGCGAGGTCCCGGGAGGTGTCATCTCGGGCCTTCTCGGCGGCGAGGCGGCGATCGGCCTCGCGCTTCACCTTGGCGGCGAGCTTGGCGTTCTCCTTCTCGAGCTTCTTGACCCGGGCGCCGCTCTCCTCCAGCCTCGCCTTGAAGCGGTCCTCCTGCTTGGAGAATTTCTCCTTGTAGTCCTGGGAGACGGCGGCGCGGATCTTCTGCTCTTTCTCCCGGAGAGCCTTGTCGAGCTCCTCCTTCCGCTCGGCAAGCCGCGTGTTGGCGCGCTCCACATTTCCCTTGTGGGCGGCGACATCGCGCTCGAGCTTGCTGAGCGCCGTGGCGACGCTGTCCTCGCGGGCCTCGAGGGCCGTGCGCTGTCCGGACAGCTCCTGCTCCCTCAGCGCCAGCTGCTCGTCGCGCCGGCGAGCATCCTCCTCGCGCTCGCTCAAAGCGCGCCCGCGGGCCTCCAGGCCCGTGCGGAGCTCTTCGAGGGCGGTCCGCACCACCCCGGCATCCGCCAGGATTTTCTTCTCGAGCTCGACGAGCTCGGCGTGCTTCGCCGCCAGCGAGTGCTCTCCGGCCTCCCGCTCTGCCTTGGCTGCGGCAAGGTCCTCGGCAGCGGCTTGGCGCTCAGCCCTCAGGGGCTGCAAGAGCTCCTCAGCTTCACGCAAGGCCCCCTCGCGAACCTCCTCGGCAAAGCGCGCCGCCTCCTCGCGCTCCGCCTGCAGCGCCTGGTCGCTCTTGCGCCGGGCCTCTACCGCCGCGTGGAAGGCGGCCCAGGCGTCGGCGAGCTCGTCTCTCTGGCGGGCGAGCGCCTGGTCCTCGGTGGCCAGGTAGGCCTCGAGCCCCTCCAGGGACTCCCGCACGAAGCGGAAGGCGACGTCGCGGCGCCCTCGACCCCAGTCGAACCGGCCCAGAGCAAGGCCCTGGGGCGGACCGCACGGCCTAGAAGGGCCCGCGCCCGCGTCCGGCTCCGCGGCAGACGCCCTCGCGTGGGCCTGGGGGCTCGGAGGCAGGACCTCTTCCGTGCTCGGTCCCCGGCCCCCTGTGTTTCCCCCCTCGTGCGGCACCTCCCGATCCGCCTCCGGGACAGGGGCGTGAGGCCCGGCCCTTGCGGTTTCCTCCTCCCCCGCGGTGCCCGGTGGCGGCGGTGGAGTGCCCTCCCTGCGAGACTTGGGAGGGCTCGGCGCCGACTCGGCACCCGCAGGAGCCTCTGGCTGCGCTGGCGGGGTAGCTGCGCGGGGAGGAGTGGGCGCCCTCTCCACCTGCTCCTCCACCCGCTCTGCCTCGGGTGGCGGCGCAGATGCTTCCGCCTGAGGTACCTCCTCCCGAGAGCCTGTAGGCCTCGAGGCCTCCGCCGCCGCGGCCTCGCCGGCCTCAGCCTCTGGTGCGGCGTCAGGGGCGGCCCTCTTGACGTCTGCGGCCTTCCGAAGCCTGCGGCGCTTCGCAGGAGCGGGGCTGCTGTGGTGAAAGGCAAAGAATTGGTCAAGAAACAAGAGCAAGCAAGCTGGACTCAGAAAGGAAAGAGAAGGGTAAAAGAATCTTACCTCGTCTTCTTGGCGCGGGTGTCCACCCACGTCATGCCAGGCGAGCGCCATGAAGGCACAGCCCGCGCCTCCGCCTCGAGGGCCTCCTCGGCTTTCCTCTTGTGGGGAGCGTTCGGGGGCTCCCCGGCGGGCCTGTCGTGGGCCGCCTTAGTCCTCGGCTCGTAGCGCCCCGCCGCGGCCTCCTCGCTGTCGCCGGAGGAATGCTCGTCAGCCTCCCCCGCCGGGGGCGCAACGCCGGCAGAACTCCCCACGCCCGCCGAGCTCCCTACGCCGGCAGAGGGCCCCGCCCTCGTCTCCGCGTCGCCCTGCTCCGAGTCAGACGCGCTTGGCGACTCGGTGGTGCCCGCTGGCATGGGCCCCTCCTCCTCTTCATCCCCCGCCAGGCCTAGCGGGGTGAATGCGGGCGCGTCCGTCAGGATGGCCCGGCGTTTGTCCGGAACCTCAAAGAGGGGCCGTATCGCTACGTGAACCCTCTCGGGCACCTCCGGGTTGACGAAGAGGCCTCCTAGGATGACCTCGACGACTGCGGGGCGGTGGTCGCTCAGGTGCAGCCGCAGCGAGTCTGTAGGCCCTGAGTACGCCCACATCGCCTTCTTGTGCGCCTGCAGGGGGGCGATGCGGCGCCTCACGAACTCCGCCGCCACCATCTGGCCGGTCAGGCCGTGCTCACGAAGCGCCTTCAGGTGGCCCACGAGGCCGGCTATCTCCTGCCCCTCCAGGGAGCGCATGCTCCAGTGGGTGTTCTTCACCGGCGCCGCCTCGGGGACCTCAAGAAGGGAGCTCTCCGAGGGAACGCGGATGAGGAACCACTTCTGCCTGAAGTCCTCCACCTTCTTCGACACCGCCGTCACAGGCTTGTCGCCGTTCCAGGCCATGGGGATATAGACATCTCCCATGCCGTCCGCGATGCGGAAGGATACACAGCCCGTCCGCTCCTTCCTCGCAGTATTCCGCAGAGCGTAGAAGCTTCGGAAGAGAGCGATGGAGGGCTTCACTCCCAAGTACGCCTCACACAAGAAGGCGAAAATGGAGAGGACAAGGATGGCGTTGGGGTGGAGGTGCAGAAGGTGGACCTGGTAGAACTCGAGGACGGCCTCGAGGAAAGGAGAGTACGGCGGCACCAGCCCAGCGAAGAGAGTGTGGAGGAAGATGGGGTAGTAGCCGGCAGGAAAGCGTCCGGTCCGTGCAGGCAGAATGGCGCTGGCGCCGTGCTCGTTGTGCTTCCCGGCGACCAGGTGCTGGATCTTATCCAGCGCCGTCGCGTCGATGCGTGCCCCGACCAGAGCGGGGCCGAACTCCGCCTCTCCCTGTGCGCCATGGCGGGCCGAGGCCGCTGTCTTCTTGCCCTTGGATCCTCCCATTGTCGGCGAAGAACGGGAGCTCGGAGGACGGAAGGAGTCGGCCGGAGATGGGGAAGATTTACTGGAGACGGGAGTCTAGGAGGCGGAGAACCGATGGACTGGAGAGACAAGACAGGACGGGGTAATGACTGCGGCTCGGACAGCGCGCGGCTTTTAACCCCGTCCGTGCGGTTACCGAGGCGCGGTAGTGGAGATCGTGGCGGGCGTGGTGGCCCCCCCCGCTACGCACGTTCCCGCCGGAGTAGCCGAGACGCCGCGAATCCTCCACCAGGTGACGCGTGTCCCGCGGCGCTTCGCCCGCAGCTCCGGGCCCGCGACGCTTCGCCTGCGGTTTTGGGCCCCACGACGCTTCGCCTGCGGTATTGGGCCCATGACGCTTCGCCAAGTCCCAATCGGCCTCGACGTGCCCATCATGGGCCCGGGGGCTACTGTCGGCCCAGTGGATTCTAGGGTGTGCATAGCCCACTCTCCACGGGCTGCGCACGCGACAGCGTCTACAAAACGACTAAGGACCAAGCCAACCGCTTGGAGGGTTCCCCCCGAGGGAGAAACCCCTACGGGGGACCTGAGGCGCTGGAAGGGGCCTGAAGGGGGCTCCCCCCGAGGGCGTCCCGGTCGAGGACTCTCTCCCCCTGCAGGGAACCGGTCCGGCCCCTCCCCCTCGAGAGCCTCAGGCCCCTGAGGGGATACTTCGCGACGAAGGAAGCGCTGCAGAGCGCACATGGGCTCTGCTGCGGCCGCAGGGTGACGCGCGCGTCTGCGCGCACGGCAGCAACAGCGTCACAGTTGCCGCTCCCATGATAAAAGGGGTCAACAAAGTTCTGTGTCCCCTGCGCCGCCAACGAAGCTTTCCTCTTTGGTGATAAAGCAGTTGGCCGGCACAACGCTCCAACGACGACGTCACTGCGGGCACACCCCACGGTCTCCGCCGCGCCTGCGAGCCGCTCTGCCAAGTCTGCAACTTGTCGGCCACAATTCGCCGCTTTAACACGGAAGAGGCGCGTCCAAGGACGGAGGAGACAGCTGCTCTGCCACGAAGACAGGCTTTGCGACCATGGACCGAGTCCATGAACGAGCAAGCAGTAGTGCACCCCACTCCGCCACTGGTGGCCATGTGGGAACCCGTCCACTGCGCAGATCGCAGGGATGAGGCCCGGGGCAGCTATTTAAGGAGAAGGGGCACTTCCGTAGGAGGGGATCCGGAAACTCGATCCCCAGCTCAATAGCGTCCTCCACCTCCGGACCCTCTGAAGGCCCGGAGGCTAGTTGTACAACAGTCACCACAGTGCAATCGAGACAAGCAGGAGTAGCGGTGTTACCTCACCTTGAGGGCCGTGAACCTGGGTAAGGGCCGGTGTCACTCTCTGTCGTGCAGTTCCGCTCCAAGCACCGCGAGCAACGTCGCGGCGTGCATCGAGGGTTGTTTGACCTCCGTGTTCAGTCCCCCTTCGAACCTCTTCCCGGGGCGAGACTACCCCTGTTACGTGGGAGTTCATTCCTCGACAAGAAGACAACCATCTAGCTACTGCTATGGACCCGTAGTCCAAGGATGAACTACTCACGCATCAGTCCGGAGGCGGGCATGGTGATGTAGAGCCCTCCGGTGATGATTCCCCTCTCCGGCAGGGTGCCGGGAAGAGCTTCTGAACCCTCCCGAACTAGGGTTGACGATGGTGGCGGCTCCGTAATGTTTTCTGGAAAAGTGTTCGGGTACCTAGGGTTTTCCCGTCAGGGGGTTTAAGTAGGCGAAAGGGCGAAGGAGGTGGGGCCCCGAGGGGCCCACACCATGTGGTGGCGCGGCCAAGGAGGGATCCGCGCCACCAACAGGTGTGGCCGCCTTGTGGCCCTCCTCCGTATCCTCTTCGGTGTTTTGGATGCTTCCGGGGAAAATAGGGGTATTGGCTTTTGTTTCATGCAATTCCGAGAATATTTTCTTAACAGCTTTTCTGAAACCAAAAACAGCAGAAAACAGGGAACTGGCACTGTGGCATCTTGTTAATAGGTTAGTCCCAAAAAATGCATAAAAACCATATAAAGTGTATATAAAACATGTAACAATTGGTATAATATAAGCATGGAACGTAAGAAATTATAGATACGTTGGAGACGTATCAAGCATCCCCAAGCTTAGTTCTACTCGTCCCGAGTAGGTAAAACGATAACAAGAATAATTTCTGAAGTGACATGCTTTCACACAATCTTGATCATATAATAGTGTAATGCATGTAAATTGAGATCAAATGAATAAAAGTTGTAGTTTATATTGATATCAAATGAGTAATGAGTAAACAAGTAGGAAGAACAAAGTAAAACTTTCAATGAATCAATACTAGAGAACAATCAACCGTGCAAAGTAGATATTAAAGATGATTTAAGCTTCAAGAATAACAATATAATCATCTAATGCATCCAACACTCATGACAACTTTGTGAAAGGATCAAGTCAAGCAATAACAATATGCACGTAGAAAATCATCTCTCTATTTGTTCACTTAAAAACAAGCAAGCGTTCAGCGTTGGTTCCTGGCACCAGGATGTTGTTGCTAAAAGAATAATAAGGGGGGTTTGGAAGGCCAACGGAAGAAAGTCTCACACAGCTGAAAGTGATCATTAGACAAGAGGAAGTCTTACAATCGAAGCTATGCAAGGAGTAGTGATTGCCACACAACGGATGCACATAGAGCCTTAAGTGTATGAAAGCTCTCCAATGGAACTAGTGGGGGTGCATCCAACTTGCTTGCTCATGAAGACCTAGAGCACTTTTGAGGAGGCTCATCATTGGAATATACAAGCCAAGTTCTATAATGTAAAGTTCCCCACATAGTTATGCAAGTAAAACATGAAGACTCTCTCATATGGAGTAAAGGTGCTAAACATGAGCACAAATGATAACTATGAATACTACAGGTGCTATAACATGAGCACAAGTGTGGATAAAGAGTAGTAATGGTACCCCCTTTTTTTTTATTCCATTTTTTTTTACCTTTTCTGTTTCTCTTTTCGATGGCCTCCATGGCTCTTTTCACTTTTAGGGGCAAACATTCGAATATGACAACATACTTTTGATATAAGGACCTCATAAGGAATAAAACATAGTGTATGAAACGGTGCCTCTACCAGTGTAGCATCCACTACAACCGAACTGGGTTTTTGTGACGCGGTCATTTTGTCACGTATTAACGAAATTTGTCATGGATTACCCCCTAGTGATGATATTAGGGCGTCACTAGGCCCGTCACAAAATCCTCGTCACAGATTACAAAATAGTGACGCCACGACAAAATCGCGTCACGCATTATGGATAATCGGTGACGCGTTTTTTTCACGTCACGCATTGATGGAATGCACAACAACATTATCAGTCACCGTTAATTCGTAAATTTGTCACCGATGAAGGGCATGCGTGACAAAAATTATGTCATTGATTGGTTCGTCACCTGTTTTAGACCGGTCAAAGCTGCTGACCTGTCGGTCAAAGAAGATGATGTGGTCGTTTACGTGGCTGTTGACGTGGATGCTGACGTGGATGCTGCCAAGTGGCTGTTTAGGTGGCAATCGACGTGTCTGTTGACGTGTATGCTGACATGTGGGTCCGTTCTCTGCTGACGTGGCATGATGTCAAAAGGGTCCACGAAATGCTGACATGTGGACCCCACCGTTTTGCTGGCATGTGGGACCTACCGATTTGCTGACATGCGGGACCCACCGGTTTGCTGACATGTGGGACCCACCGGATTTCTGACATGCGGGACCACATTTAGACCGTGATGAATTATTTGAAATTTTCGTCATGACATTTATTTCAACAAAAATAAATACACAGAAAATTGAATATTTCAAATGCGGTGAATAAAACAAATGAACTATATTTTCATTATGACACGAGCACTTAGTGTACACATGAAAATAAAAAAAATACACAGAAAAAACGTGGTAAAGGTTCTGTGCACGAATAACAATTCGCTATGTTTAGTTGGGCTGGGATGTTTGCGAATTCCGTAAGAGCTAATTTAGCATGACTTGCATTTCCTGCTGCCTAGCTTCAAATTCCGAAGACTTCTCTCGATGGGAATTCTCTAGAGCTTCAAGTTGTTCTTGCTACCTCCTTGTAGCTTCTGCAAATTCGTCTTGCTGGGCCTTTAGCTTTTGCTCCATTTCTATCTTGTACTTTTCAGCTGACTCTACTGATTGATGTTCCTGATCTTCTAGCCTTTCTTCCAATTCTTTGATGCGTGAAGATGATATGCTAGATTTCCTGGATACAGCTGACAGACCCAAGCTTGTGAGGAATGTGCTCCTCGAGTTCTTCTTCGACAATTTCTCCTTGAGGACTTCTTCAACTATTTGCAAATCTGTTTTTGCGGGCTCATGTTCTTGGTGGGGACCCATTTTTTGGAGAAGCATGTTTACCTGCGGCATGATTAAAACGCTTTTTGTCAGTACTGTAATGAAAATTTAACAAGGTTGCTGCAATGAAATGAGGTAAATTTGTTTACATATGCTTCTTCCGACTCCTTGCTCATGATACCATCCTTGTTAGTGTGAGAAATCCTATAAAATTCAATAGGTGAAGGATCTTCCTTATCTTGATCTTCCGTCATAGTTGATTTCTACAATAATTGTACCATGATAGCATTAGCAATGTACATCACATAATTGCTGAGAAAGTGTGGTTTGCACAAGTACAGTTAAAAGACTTGCCACAATTTCCCAATGTGTAGTATAGCTTCTAGAACCAGTGGTATGGTGCTGCTTGACTTGTCCACGGTTTTTTGCATTCTTCAAACACCTTGCCTATTAAAAATAGCTACACTATTAGTATTCACAATAAAAAAGCAGAAACGTAGAGTAATCGAACAATCTGGCGTCTGCATTGATATGTAACTTGTACCTTGTAGTCTTCCTCAAACCATAAGGTGACCAGCTTTTCCCAACTATCCTCTTCAACTGGCTTCAGCAAGATTGCTTGCGGTAGAGTTAGATTACAAATCTTGGGCCAATATTTGTATTTCAGCCTATAACGGTATTGGCGAACAGAACGCTGCAAAATAGCAGTGCACACTTCCTTGGCCACTTCATCTTTTGTGTCCATGTCAAAATATTCCAACAGAAAATATGAATCCAATGTTATAACGACGGTATGGCTGAACTGCACGTAAACATTAGGTGATCAATATCAAAACTGTGCCGACTCACCGCCACACGGTTGAAAGCATCTGGAATCACATTTTCAAGAGGAGTTTCCTTAATGCCGTACTCCTTCCTGTTGGTTGCAACACGCATCCCGGTGCGGACGTGAACACCGAACTGGGAAGTCAGTTTAGCTGCTTGCACATGATCTAAGGGTCTTTTCGAACCTTCGGTGAAGTCAATCTGCATCTTATTGCCTCCATGCTGTCTTGCGTACGTTTCTAGGCCATGCCCCATTGTTTGTGTGCGTTTACCTCGCTTGCTGCTTCCCCTCATAGAGATGGTTGAAACCTCTGAAATAAATTCACAACGCACGATGTAACATGAAGTACAATCAGATGCATAAAAGAAACAAAGTATGTTAATAAAAAAAGGGAATGATGAGCGTACGCTGACTGTTGATGTTAGCAAGTGCATTATCATCAGGTGAGTTGCTGTCTTTGGAGGTTAAATTTTGTGTTGGCGAGTTCTGTGCCGCAACAATGTCCTCCCCATTTGGGGGTGTCTCTTCCAACGGTTGGGAATCTTAGAATGCTGCTGATCTTGTCATTCTAGTCGTAGGCAGTACGTTAGTCGAACTCTTCTTCTTCTTTCGTGGTCCTGTACAACCATCTACTTGATCCTGAAAAACAGCTAAAGACATTAGTATGCAATCAACATTATAATCTTCACATGAAATAATATGTGTAGTTTCATATGACCTGGTTTGCACAATTGCGCTCCTCTTCATCTAATGCACGGTCCTCTTTTTCAGCTGCCTTCTCGGTAGGACCTGGCTCATACTCTGAGTCAGTAGCTACCTCGTCTGGCGCCGGTGCTGCATCTTTTCCTACCGTCTTCGTTCCTACTTGTGCACCACCATACACGAATGTATGTGCTAAGGCACTGAAATCTTCTAGGCCTTCAACAACTATGCCAGCAGATTTCTGCTTCAAGATTTCAGCCATACGTGCAGCGTTCTCTGCCATAGACTGTTGCCGAACCTTCTCGTAGGGGGTAAGTTCAGGAATCTCTAAGAAAAAGAAGAAAGTAAGAATTGGAATATTAGAAGGCAGCTTTCATGAATCTAGGTCTGATAATTCAAAGAATTGATAAGCATTCCAAAGTTCTATAAGATCTAGGTGACAAGCTGACAAAACTATATCTCAAATAAAACCCTAGGCAGGATGAACTGCGCATGTTATACGGTACTCCACTAATACGTAAGATTGCATCTCCTACCGTAATAGAAGTAGATCGATTAATAACTCATATCAAATAAAATGACGAGATGGGATTGAAGAACGACCTTGTTCTTTCCCAGGTTTCTTCGAAGAATTCTTTGATTTTTTCAAAGATGATTTACCGTGGACATGTCCCCGGCTTGCCTTCCCGGCCATGTCGTCCTCCGGCTTGGGAATCAAATGGCCGGCAAACGCGAACCGGCAACGCTGCAGCCGGATCTACCACGGTGAGGTAGAGAATGAGGTGTGCGGTAGCAGATCTGGTGATAGGCGGCGAATGCTAGGGAAGATGTAAGGTGCGAACGTGGGTTGTGGGAGGGATGTGCGTATTTAGGGGGCGGGGGTAGCGGGAGGAGTTTGGTTTGGTCAAAAAAAAAAGGGAGGGAACGCAAATATTTGATTGAAAGGAGGGAACGAAAATATTAGAAGGGAAACAGATAAGGTACGTACTGACGGAAAAGGAGGGAAGGGATTTTTTTTATAACTACTGAAACAAAAATCAATAACCTTTCCAATAAACATCTAGACTACAACTATCGTAGCATACAATCTAATAGTACCAGGTCCGTGCAGAACTATAAGCCTGACAGACAAAGGTTCAGTTTCAGAGCGACACTTTTATTGTAGCTCATCTAGCTGTTGTCGCTGTTTTTTTAGTTTTGGAAGAGCGCATTTGAAGATCATTTGAGAAAGAAGATTCAAGAGTCTCAAGCCCAAATGTCTTGGAAGAACACCATATCCATGTTAAACTACATGATAATGAGCTGGGATTTGGTACATAGGTGCATCCTGGCAAGGGAACATTAGTGAACAACTCATTTGCTTTAATTAATTTGAAAAAATAATTTTGGTGTACCCAAGTAGTGATTGTATCACAAAGTCGTCAAAACTTCTCAAAGACTCGACACCTACACATGAATCACCATGCCTTCAAATATCACCCTGTTTAAAAAAAATTCAAACTAAATGTAGAAAGATCAAAAAAAATGAAAACACTTCTCATGTAGTACCCTTATGTACTCTGGTTTCTAAGTTAAAAAATTAAATTAGAATATGAAAAGATCATAACACAACTCTTCAAGTAGAGCGCATTCCAAAAAGAAGCAAGAGCCTCGTGCCCAAATGTCTTGGAAGAACACCATATCCATGTCAAACTACATGATAATGAGCTGGGACTTGGTACATAGGTGCATCCTGGCAAGGGAACATTAGTGAACAACTCATTTTTGAAAATATTTTTTTGATTTGTTTTTCGAATTTGTAAGCGCCAAATTTGAGTTTTTTTGTGAATCAAGTAGCACAAATAAGGTGCAAAATAGCATGAACATAATTACCACAACATAGGGACTTATGTTATGCATAGTACCGAAGTATTTTGATTTTTTTCGAGATCTATCTAGTTTTGCTCATTTAAATGAACTTACGCCGATTTACGAAAAGTAGGTCAAATTATTTGAACTAAAAGTATGTCATAGTTTGCTTCAATTAATTTGAAAAAATAATTTTGGTGTACCCAAGTACTGATTGTATCACAAAGTCGTCGAAACTTCTCAAAGACTCTACACCTACACATGAATCACCATGCCTTCAAATATCACCCTGTTTTACAAAAATCAAACTAAATGTAGAAAGTTCTATAAAATGAAAACATTTCTCATGTAGTACCCTTATGTCCTCTGGTTTCTAAGTTAAAAAAATTAAATTAGAATATGACAAGATAATAACAAAACACTTCAAGTAGAGCGCATTCGAGAAAGAAGATTCAAGAGCCTCAGGCCCAAATGTAGTCTTGGAAGAACACCACATCCATGTCAAACTACATGATAATGAGCTTGGATTAGGTACATAGGTGCATCCTGGCAAATGATCATTAGTGAACAACTCATTTTTTGGAAATATTTTTTGATTTGTTTTTTTCGAATTTGTAAGCGCCAAATTTGAGGTTTTTTGTGAACCAAGTAGCACAAATAAGGTGCAAAATAGCATGAACACAATTACCACGAAAATAGGGACTTATGTTATGCGTAGTACCGAAGTATTTTGATTTTTGGTCGAGAGCCATCTAGTTTTGCTCATTTAAATGAACTTAAGCCGATTTACGTAAAGTAGGTAGAATTTGAACTACAAGTTTGTCATAGTTTGCTGTAATTAATTTGAAAATAAAAATTACCATCGTGCTGGCGCTTTCTAGCCTTCTTCTTGCAAGAAATAGATTGAGACACAATTAATTGTCATGATAATAATGTAAATCTTCAGTCCGCGATTGAAGCATTCAAAATTAGGGAAGTTCCGATCCCGTGGGGCGCTCATCCTGGCGAGCTTACGGTTTCTAGTTTTAGGGAGACGGGGGTAGCGGGAGTAGTTTGGTTTGGTCAAAAAAAAGGGAGGGAACGAAAATATTTGATTGAAAGGAGGGAACGAAAATATTTGACTGAAAGGAGAGAACGAGATATTTGAAGGGAAACAGATAAGGTGCGTATTCATGGAAAAAGAGGGACCGGATTTTTTTAACTACCGAAACAAAATTCAATAACCTTTCTAATAAACATCTAGACTACAACTATCGTAGCATACAATTCAATAGTACCAGGTCCGTGGAGAACTATAGGCCTGACAGACAAAGGTTCAGTTTCAGAGCGACACTTTTACTGTAGCTCATCTAGCAGTTGTCGCTGTGTTTTTTAAGTTTTGTTTTTTGTGAACCAAGTAGCACAAATAAGGTGCAAAATAGCATGAACACAATTAGCACAACATAGGGACTTATGTTATGCGTAGTACCGAAGTATTTTGATTTTTGTCGAGAGATATCTAGTTTTGCTCATTTAAATGAACTTAAGCCTTTTTACGAAACGTAGGTCAAATTTGAACTACAATATGACATAGTTTGCTTTAATTAATTTGAAAAAATAATTTTGGGGTTCCCAAGTAGTGATTGTATCACAAAGTCCTCGAAATTTATCGAAGATTCTCACCTGTACATGATTAACCATGCCTGCAAATTTTACCTTGTTTTGAAAAAATTCAAATTAAATGTAGAAAGTTCAAAAAAAAATGAAAACAATTCTCAGGTAGTACCCTTATGTCCTCTGGAATCCGTGTATAAAAAATTAAATTAGAAAATGACAAGATCATAATACAACACTTCAAACATAACACATTCGACAAAGAAGATTCAAGAGCTTCAAGCCCAACTGCCTTGGAAGAACACCATATCCATGTCAAAGTTCGTTATAATGAGCTGAAATTTGGTACACTGGTGCATCCTGGCATGGGAATATGAGTGAACGGCTCATTTTTTTTAAATAGTTTTGATTTTTTTTGAATTTGTAAAGCGTCTAATTTGAGTTTTTTTGTGAACCAAGTACCAAAAATAAGGGGCAAAATAGCATGAACACAATTTCTACGGAATTAGGGACATATGTTATGTGTAATACCGAAGTACTTTGAATTTTGGCGATTGCTATCTAGTTTTGCTCATTTAAATGAACTTTAGCCGATTTACGAAAAGTAGGTGAAATTTGAACTACAAGTATGTCATAGTTTTATGTAATTAATTTGAAAAAATAAGTTCGGGGTTCCCAAGTAGTGATTGTATCACAAAGTTCTTGAAATTTGTCGAAGATTCGACACCTGCACATGAATCACCATGCCTGCAAATTTTACCTTGTTTTGAAAAAATTCAAATTAAATGTAGAAAGTTCAAAAAAATGAAAACAATTCTCAGGTAGTACCCTCATGTCCTCTGGATTCTGAGTATAAAAAATTAAATTAGAAAATGACAAGATCATAACACAACACTTCGAACAGAGCACATTCGACAAAGAAGATTCAAGAGCTTCAAGCCCAACTGCCTTGGAAGAACACCATATCCATGTCAAAGTTCGCTATAATGAGCTGAAATTTGGTACACTGGTGCATCCTGGCATGGGAACATAAGTGAACGACTCATTTCTAAAAAAATATTTTTGATTTATTTATTTTTGAATTTGTAAAGCGTCTAATTTGAGTTTTTTTGTGAACCAAGTACCAAAAATAAGGGGCCAAATAGCATGAATAGAATTTCCACGGAATTAGGGACATATGTTATGTGTAATACCGAAGTACTTTGAATTTTGGCGATTGCTATCTAGTTTTGCCCATTTAAATGAACTTTAGCCGATTTACGAAAAGTAGGTCAAATTTGAACTACAAGTATGTCATAGTTTTATGTAATTAATTTGAAAAAATAAGTTCGGGGTTCCCAAGTAGTGATTGTATCACAAAGTCCTCGAAATTTATCGAAGATTCGACACCTGCACATGAATCACCATGCCTGCAAATTTTACCTTGTTTTGAAAAAATTCAAATTAAATGTAAAAAGTTCAAAAAAAAATGAAAACAATTCTCAGGTAGTACCCTTATGTCCTCTGGAATCCGTGTATAAAAAATTAAATTAGAAAATGACAAGATCATGACACAACACTTCAAACATAGCACATTCAACAAAGAAGATTCAAGAGCTTCAAGCCCAACTGCCTTGGAAGAACACCATATCCATGTCAAAGTTCGCTATAATGAGCTGAAATTTGGTACACTGGTGCATCCTGGCATGGGAACATAAGTGAACGACTCATTTCTAAAAAAATAGTTTTGATTTTTTTTTTTGAATTTGTAAAGCGTCTAATTTGAGTTTTTTTGTGAACCAAGTACCAAAAATAAGGGGCCAAATAGCATGAATAGAATTTCCACGGAATTAGGGACATATGTTATGTGTAATACCGAAGTACTTTGAATTTTGGCGATTGCTATCTAGTTTTGCTCATTTAAATGAACTTTAGCCGATTTACGAAAAGTAGGTCAAATTTGAACTACAAGTATGTCATAGTTTTATGTAATTAATTTGAAAAAATAAGTGCGGGGTTCCCAAGTAGTGATTGTATCACAAAGTCCTCGAAATTTATCGAAGATTCGACACCTGCACATGAATCACCATGCCTGCAAATTTTACCTTGTTTTGAAAAAATTCAAATTAAATGTAGAAAGTTCAAAAAAAAATGAAAACAATTCTCAGGTAGTACCCTTATGTCCTTTGGAATCCGTGTATAAAAAATTAAATTAGAAAATGACAAGATCATAACACAACACTTCAAACATAGCACATTCGACAAAGAAGATTCAAGAGCTTCAAGCCCAACTGCCTTGGAAGAACACCATATCCATGTCAAAGTTCGTTATAATGAGCTGAAATTTGGTACACTGGTGCATCCTGGCATGGGAATATAAGTGAACGGCTCATTTTTTTTAAATAGTTTTGATTTTTTTTTGAATTTGTAAAGCGTCTAATTTGAGTTTTTTTGTGAACCAAGTACCAAAAATAAGGGGCAAAATAGCATGAACACAATTTCTACGGAATTAGGGACATATGTTATGTGTAATACCGAAGTACTTTGAATTTTGGCGATTGCTATCTAGTTTTGCTCATTTAAATGAACTTTAGCCGATTTACGAAAAGTAGGTGAAATTTGAACTACAAGTATGTCATAGTTTTATGTAATTAATTTGAAAAAATAAGTTCGGGGTTCCCAAGTAGTGATTGTATCACAAAGTCCTCGAAATTTATCGAAGATTCGACACCTGCACATGAATCACCATGCCTGCAAATTTTACCTTGTTTTGAAAAAATTCAAATTAAATGTAGAAAGTTCAAAAAAATGAAAACAATTCTCAGGTAGTACCCTCATGTCCTCTGGATTCTGAGTATAAAAAATTAAATGAGAAAATGACAAGATCATAACACAACACTTCGAACAGAGCACATTCGACAAAGAAGATTCAAGAGGTTCAAGCCCAACTGCCTTGGAAGAACACCATATCCATGCCAAAGTTCGCTATAATGAGCTGAAATTCGGTACACTGGTGCATCCTGGCATGGGAACGACTCATTTTTTAAAAAAAAAAATTGAATCACCTACACATGAATCACCATGCCTTCAGATTTCACCATGTTTAAAAAAAAATTAAAACTAAATGTAGAAAGTTCAAAAAAATTAAAACACTTCTCATGTAGTACCCTTATGTCCTCTGGTTTCTAAGTTAAAAAAAATTAAATTAGAATATGACAAGATCATAACACAACTCTTCAAGTAGTACCGAAGTATTTTGATTTTTGTCGAGAGCTATCTAATTTTGCTCATTTAAATGATTGAGACACATATAATTGTCATGATAATAATGTAAATCTTCAGTCCGCGATCGAAGCATTCAAAATTAGGAAAGTTCCGATCTCGTGGGTCGCTCATCCTGGCGAGATTACGGTTTCTAGTTTTAGGGAGAGGGGGGAAGCGGGAGTAGTTTGGTTTGGTCAAAAAAAGGGAGGGAAAGAAAAAATTTGATGGAAAAGGAGGGAACGTAATATATGGACGGGTCCGCGCTCACCCATTACTTAAACCCTGACCTCTCCTCCCTCCAAGATGTACTCAGTCTCCAACAAACAAAAAATCACATACACGACACCGCCGCTCTCGGATCCAGCATCGTCGTCGTTGCATCTTGTACCCGCCGACCTCTTCGTTCACCTATCCTCGTCAACCTCTCGCCTATGGCTTCTCACTGACCCCGGTACTTCTCTTAACAGATCTTCGCAACTCACAGTGCGACGAGTTCATCGATGGCTACGAGCAATTGGGTAACAAATTATATACCAATCTCATTTCATTATTATCAGACGCCGTATCTTGAGTACTTATATTTTTCTTATGAGTTCGTAGTGTGGTTACTACTCTGACGATAAGGGATTGTGCGTTGGCAACAATATGAAGAAATCCTTTTTCGTTGTGACCCTAGACGCCTGTTGTGCTGAAAAGACGGTAATCTACTAATCCGTCATTATGTTTGTTGTAGTGATCCAATCGATTAGTTGTGTACTCATGGGTTTCATTTCGTTTACTTCTTATAGTACGTCCCCTGCTACATAAGAGCTCATTTTCTTCACAAGTTTGGCTTAGCCACTACCCAGAACACAGAATTCAGGGCTAAACTAACTACCGAAGAGGGATTCAAGTACAAAGTTAGGGTTACAAACTTAGACGACAAAACTTTTTTTCATGGCAAAGTCTGGAAAGAATTTATTAGAATGTACCAACTCGGATTTGGAGCTGAGCTTGTCTTATCTGATCTGGACGAGCAAGGTGATTCAATCCCCATCACCTCAACCCATCAGCCGATGTACCATCCATGTATGTTACTGATTATGCAAATATTTCAATTATATTATACCTCACCTAGGTACAAATTGTAATAATGTAATTATTTCTACATGTACCAGCATACTATAAGCTGCCAATGGATAAACGTGAGGTAATGGACTCCTTTGATAAAACTTCGGGAACCATTATTAACTGGAGGATGATGGAGTTAGTGATTGAACATGTTAAGAATCTGGAGGATTACGTGGATTGCCATCGTGCTGGCGACTATAATCGTGGTGAATGCACCCTTCTGCTGCACACAATGAACTGGACAAACCGTGTGAAGAGAGAACTGGTAAGCACTGCATATCTATGTTTTTCGCATCTATAACTCATGTGGTAGCATGTATAACAAATTTTGATAAGCAATGTCATATCTTTTTGTGCAACAGAAAATTCCTCGCCGTATGGCCCACGTCGGGATGCAGGAATATGGTAATATTACCATCGTGTGTCATCCGTACAGTAAAGTCCGGACCACCTACGCCATTTCTCCTGATGATGGTCGCATTCTTGTTAATGGGTGGAAGGATTTTATGGAAAAGGAAAACACTTTAAGAATTGGAGACACAGTGCTCTTCATGCTCTACCATGGAAATAAAGGGCTTTTCCTTTTTGCATCCTACATTCGACATCTGGATGTGGAGTAGTTCACGTAGCAAATTATTTATTATATGTATTGGTACATGTAGACGATGGGTCGATTTCTATCCAGTTACGAACTTAGTGTTATTTTCATCGAATTCTGAGTTGACACGATGAGTATTCATTTTCGAGTTATCCTTTCGTGCAATCTAAATCACCCTAATTGTTATAACGATAACGCCTGGGCAAACGAGTAAATGGGAAATGTGCAGTTGTGGGGCGTGGGGAAACGAGTTCGTGGGGTTGCCATTACTTCCGCACCCGCCTCTTCAGCTCCACGGCTCGCATAAATAGAGGTGCACACCCCCTCCCGTATGTACTTCATCCTCGAGTCTTCACGCCGCCACCACTCATCCAAATTCTTGTACTCGTCGCGGCTTCTCCATCCATGGCATCACCGCTCAAGCGCTCCGCTACCATGAGGTAGGTGTGGTCTAATTTGTGTACAGATCCGATTGTTATTTCCTTACGGTTGCATCTGTTGTTTACATCCGGTCACATGGTTTTTTAACATCATATATATTCGGATTATATGAGCAGGGATGCAGCGGAGGCGGATCGCACGCCGGAGGAGGTGTCGGTGATCGCCTCCCTCATGAAGTCGATTGAGGACTTACAAGAACAACTAGTTGCAGCCTTGAAGAAAGCTAATCAGTACATGGACGAGACGGTGGAAGCTAGAGAGCAGTTCCTCATGGCCTCAGACTTCGCTGAGAAGCTGTCCGACCAGCTGAAGGTCCAGGTGGAGAACAACCTAAATCTTCATGAGAAGGTTATGGCCCTCCAGACGGAAGTCCAGCTGGCGCGGAAGGAAGCTTTAGTCCTGGAAAACCATGCTATGACGCTGGAGAAGCAGCGCCTCGAAAAGAAGGTGAAGAAGGCCAAGAAAGAGCAGCTGCTACAGAGGGAGCGACTCGAGGTTGAGATGGCCAAGCGAGGCCAGTAGGGTGTTCCTGCAGGGCCATCAGATGCATAGGTTTTCTATGTAAATGTGATGTGCCTTTCTCTCTATTTGTTTGAACAATCATGTATCAGCCTTTTTATTTTCATCGAATTATGAACTTAGGGTTATCTTCATATATATTATGAACTTAGGGATATTCGAATTATGAACCTCTCTTCTATATAGCTATGTTTGTGTATTATTAATGTTACTGAGTTTGAGATATTGAATGAGCCTTCGGTGATCTCAATCAGATCCGTAAAATCCGGTGAGAGGAGGAAAAAACTTTTACCAGCATATCTGTCAGATCCGTCATTGCCTTAGGTCCGTTACCGAATATAAGGCAGCCGCACATAGCCTTTTCGAGGAACGATCGGTGACCCAACCTCCATAGTCACGCCGATCGACGGGTTCGCGCCGCCTCTGGGTATGTCTTCTTCCTATAGTCGTCGTGTTGCCGCTGATCGGACGGCAACAACTTCCTCGATCGTTGCTCGTCACGGGTCACTCCTCGCACAGCAGCTCGCCGGCCAGCCTCTACCAATCATCAACTGTGACAAGTGCGGCCGGCTGGTCCAGCGGTGGATCTCGAAGACGGACAAACATCCAGGATGGATTTTTTTCAAGTGTGAAATGGACAAAGTGAGTGGAATTTTGATCCTATAATCTTTTATTCCGTACTGTGTGGAACTCAATCTTTGATATGCTGCTATGCAGAAAGGTTGTCAATTTTGGTACTGGGAGGAAGAGTACATTGATATACTGATTAGCCGGAATGTACTAGATGTCGGTCCACTAGTTGCTACGGAAGAGAGTACTGACGAGGCGATCTCAAAGATTGAGGAGGAACAAAAGCATCCTTACATGAGCAAAAGTGAAGCCATTGATCATAAGATGGAGTAAGTATTGGTCGGACTTGTAGGAGCAATCAATGAATTTGTGTTCCTATTAAAGTGTGTACTATTTCTTATCATTTTGTTTGGATCAATTCTATTATCAAAGCATTGGTGAAGTTATGAATTAGCAAATAAATAAATATATCAGATTTCTTTTTTTGAAATTAAATATCTCAGATCTGGAGCAATCAGAACGCAGCAACATAAAATGAGCAAAAAAAAAGGAGTAGCAAAAAAACGCGTACACGTGTCCATTGCGGAACTGAACCGTCGACCGAGACTCTCCCCTCATAATGCCCCGCACCCCACGTACGCACACGTCGGTCCAGTCTCGCTTCTTCCCATCTCCCCCAATCTGTCTCATCAAACCCTCGGAAAACCCCAGCACCGTCCGCCGCCCCCCCATTCCCCCTCCCATCTCTGGCGATGGATTCCACGGCAGCAGACGGCGCAGGCGGCGGCGGCCAAGATTCGAACTTGGCGTCGGGGTTGTTGTCGAACGACTCGGATGCCGGTTCTAACCCCAGCGGTAGGTGAAAGAGCATTTCCCCTCATGTGTGGTTTTGGTAATTGATGACAACCTCTATGGACTAATGTTTGCATTAAGATATCTTTATAGATCGTGTCCATGGGAATGGTGGAGTTCAGGTGTTGGACTCTTGAAGCTCATGTGTTGAGTGGAGCATATTGCAAGTATGTCTTGAAGGATTCAAGACATCATATTAGTGAAGAAATGTTGGAAGATACAAGGTTGATCAAGATGTTGATCAACACAGAAAGCTACAAGATGTACCAAGAGGGATCATGTATCTCTTGGGATGGTAAACACGTGTTCGTATAGCTTTGTGAACTAACCCATGATATATGTGCGTGTGGTATCTTTATGTGGGGTTAGGTATCTTCCCATGGGCTTGCATCAAATGAAGATTTCATATAGCTCATGGAGGATGACGTCATGTGGTGATCGTCATCAAGTATAAGGTGTGCAAGACCAAGAGAAGCTCTTGAAGAGATCCTATGCTTGGAGCTTGCAATGGAGGCATGAAGACGAAGCTAAGCGAGACTCTCCCATAATGGAGTATGGGGGAGTATTTGGAGATGTCTTCATCAAGCATGTGCTAGCAAGCGCAATCAAGAAAGGTGATCCACTTGAAGAGATCAAGATAGTCATCATCTAACTCAAGTGGAATGCTCAAGGCAAAGGTATGATCTTGATAGGGCTATAGGATAGATAGGCGTACTATCAAGAGGGGCTCTCAAGTGAGTAACTTGATCGCATCGTTGTGGAGAGCTCAAACCTTTGCATACTTGTCATATCATATTTCTTGGTTCTTATTTGGCTTTTATGGTGGTGAGGAACTAGAGCTTGGTTCATCTCCATGTCAAGCTCTTGTTCATCGAAAACAGTTTTACTTTGGAAAACTTGTTGGGTTTTCGGTGGCGGAAATATTGCCGGTTCAACCGTGAGGAAAGTCCCACACCTTGCCATGTGTGGTGATTTTACTCTATTTATGGGATGCAATATTTTCACTTTTTGTTGGGTGCCTATCGTCGCTATCTTTCCAACAAAATTGGTCTCACCTCATTCGGAGTTCATTTGCAAAAGTTATAGCTGTTTTCGTTTCGGTGTTCTGCTGAACCGGATTATTGGGGCCGGATATTTCGCTCTACCGGAATATCCGGTTGCCCAGCTCGTCCAAGAAAACGGCTAAGGAAAGAAGGAAAAGAGGTGCTGGACTCAACCGGAAATTGTGGTCGGATATTTTGATGACCCGGAATTTCCGAGTTGCCCTCAAAGAGCCTCGCGAAAACGGCTAAGGAAAGAATTGTTTTCAGCACTGACTCCAACCGGAATTTCAGCTCGGAGATTTTCTTTGACCGGATATTCCGGGTGACCGGAATTTCCGAGTCTCACTTAAACCGGAATTTCCGAGTGTCGAAACAGCCAACGGCTATTTTTCCTGCAGGGCTATAAATACCCCTTCCCTTCTTCTTCCTCAGCGAATCCAAGGCAGCACGTTTTCCCTCTCTCTCCTACTCCATTGTTGACCTTGGAAAGCTCACTTCCCTCTCAATCCCTCCATAGATTCTTGCATATTCTTTAGGGAAAGTTGAGAGGAGATCTAGATCTACAATCCTACCAATCCATCTCTCCTCTAAGTGAGGGGAACCTAGTGGATCTAGATCTTGGAGTTCCTTTGTGGTTCTTCTCTTTGTTCTTCCTCTCTTCTCCCCCCATAAGCATTAGTTGCTTTTGGTGGGATTTGGGAGTGAAGGATTTGACTCCTTTGTGGTTTCTTGTGTTCTTCCTCTCTTATTCCCCCATAAGCATTTGTTGCTTTGTTGGAATTTGAGAGTGAAGGACTTGAGCACTTCGTGTGCTCTTGCCATTGCATTTGCATCGGTTTGAGCCCTCCACGAGGATTCGTGGTGGTGATACTTGTGAGCTTGTTACTCTTGGGTCATTGGACCCTAGACGCCTTTTGTGGCCGGCCTTTTGTGGCCAAGACCTTTTGTGGTCAAGACCTTTTGTGGTCACTTGAGAGCCCCCAATTAAGTTGTGGGTGTGTGCCTCAAGACTTGGGAGCCCCCAATTAAGTTGTGGGTGTGTGCCTCAAGATTGTTGTAAGGGATTCGATCTCCGCCCAAAAGGGGATCAATAGTGGAAGGTGAACTCGCAACCTTTTGTGGTTGAGTTCATCAGGAGAAGAAGGTGAGCCTTGGTGGCGTTGCGGCTAACCTGTTGTGGTTGCGCACACCTCTCCAACGAGACGTACACCCTTTGGGTGGAACTCGGGAATACATCCTCGTCTCCGCGTGCCTCGGTTATTTCTATACCCGAGCTCTTTACTTATGCACTTTACATTGTGATAGCCTTCGTGCTTGAAGCTATATATCTTGCTATCACCTTGTTACTTGTATTGCCTAGCATAAGTTGTTGGTGCACATAGGTGAACCTAGTATATTTAGGTTGTATGCTTGCTAAAGTAAAACACTAGTTTTATTCCGCCTTTATCAAGCATACCGGAATTTCCGGTCCATCTTGGCTCGGAAATTCCGGCTCCCCGGAAAAAGTTTTAAATCGCCTATTCACCCCCCCCCCCCCTCTAGGCGACATCTGTCCGTTCAGTAGGGGCACCGTTACTGTAGGCGGTTCGGCTCCGGCGTCTCCTCGACCGGGCGTGGAGGGGGTGGACGGCGACGAGCGCACCCAGGAGGAGGTGGACGGATCCACCAACAACGAGCGCGACGACGACGACGACGAGTACGACGACGAGTACGACATGTCATTCCCAGGCAAGCCTATCGTCCACAGCGGCTCAGAGGTACGTAAATCGCAAATCTACAAATCTTGCCGATAGCACGTCGTCGAACAAGTCGACGATTAGGGTTTTCTGTTAGATCTACGTATTGGATGCCCCGATAGATCTAGCTATTGGTGGTATTAGATGTGATTCCGATATGCTATGCTAGTGCTAGGATGAGGTTAGAGATGTGATGTACTAGTTGTTATTAGTTTGTAAGCAAATATTTAGTGATATATATGCTTGTATTTGCAACAGCCGGATGAGGATGTTGACAGCGACGAGGAGTCCCATGAGAGTAAGGTCAGTTCCACCCTTACCCGACTGGACCGGGGTGAGTTCGACGCCTTCTGGACCGGACCGAAGGTCCGCTGCCCCTTCTGCCCCAAGAGGATCGCCTCCGACTTCATGAGCGTGATGCAGCACGCCGAGACCGTTTACCCTCAGGAGAGGGAAGGTCAAAACATGCTAGCCGTGAAGGCCAAGCACAGGGCCTACGGCATCTTCCTCAGGAGGCAGCGCAACCTCGACATCGAGGAAGGCAGGGTGCCGGCTCCTCGTCCCAAGAGACCGAAGGTAGTGGGGCAGGGGAGCAAGAAGCACAGGAGGAACGTCAAGCTGGGGCTGATCTGAAGATCACAGCCGCCCTTGTGCTGCTGCCGCTGCCGGCCTTCTGTTTTATGTTTTGTTGTTTAATTATGCATGCAATGCCGGTTGTAATGGTGAACAAATTAAGTCCCTAGTACTGCTACTACTGATGCCCATGCTCTAAGTTAATTAGCTGGGTTCCTTAATATAAGGGTTAATATGGTTAATCTGTGTTTTGTATTCTGTTATATGCTTGTGGTTGTTGAATTAGGCTTTTTAATTTGAGTTTGTTTTCATAATCGGTGCGACCATGTTGGATAGAGAGGGACAAACGCTGCTGGAACGTTTTGTTTCCAAAAGTGGGGGAATGTGTAACCGAATCTGATTAGAACTAAATTGAGCGAGACAGCCGACGATGCGGTTCCTTTTCCATCTCCAAACTAGGAAAGATTTGGCAAGGGGAGGGAGAAGCTGCTCCCCACATGTCACCAGGTGGGCCCACCTGTCAGCAGGTAACGGACAAAAAGAACCTACACTACATGGCCCCACTATCAGGAAGTAACTATAGATGAAGGCAAAATTAAAAGTGATGAAAAGTTTAGCAGCTGGACAAAAGTGAGTACAACTATCGAACAAGGGACACAGAAATAGAAATCCCTAAAAATAATTGAATAAGAAAATGTAACTAATCAATATCGCTGTCATCATCCGATATTGAAGTCGCACCACCTCTTGCATTCCCCTGCAACTGCCCCACATCTTCGTCGTCGCTGTTCTGAACATCTATGTTGGCAACATCACGTTCACGCCGTAGTTGATTACCAATTCTTTTTTCTATACGTTCCAGTTCATCATCCAGATCAGCCTCAGGGTCATCTTCATCCACTTCTTCCTCCTCATCTTCAACAGTGCTGACAATACGAGTTGATGAACACAGGTCTTCCTGATAAGCATCTTTGTTAATTTCTTCTCCTTGTTCAGTTCCTTCTTCATCTTCTGGTACATCATATACGTGTCGATGGCTGAAAATCTGAACCACCTTCCAAGGAGCACCATATTTAGTGTCTTCCAAGTAGAAGCATGTTTTTGCTTGCCTAGCCAAAACGAAGGGTTCGTTCTTGTACCACAGTGCTGCTGTGTTAACGCTTTTAAAGTATCCATCATCCCTCATCTTGGTATTCTTAGCAGATGCAAGGTCATACCAATCACATCGAAATAAGAAGACTGATCTTTGTCCCTCTTTGTTTGACAGGTACCTCAGTTCAAGAATTTCCTTAACAACACCGTAGTACTACGTTTCTTCTTGATCACCAGATGATGCGATATTCATTACGCCAGAATTTTGAGTACGTAAGTTCTCCTCATTTGCCAAAGTACGAAACCTAGCACCATTAACATTGCATGCAGTATGTACTAACACTTGCTTGTCTGGCCCAAAAGTTAGCGACCGCAGATCTGCAGAAATATTTGGCAGATGCCTGACATGTTCTCTAAACCATGCTGGGAATGCTTTCTGAAACTTCTCATCGATGTTATGCACACCTTTCTTCAGTAATTCCAATCGAAAAAGCCTAAAAGTAGCTATATATAAGAAGTGATATCAGTAATGATGTCCAAAACAATGAATGACTATATTAGAGGGTGTCGGAACTTACGTAATGTAAGGTTGCGCCTCATCACAATTGTTTAGTACGTACCAAACCATTTTCTGAAACTCGTGATGAAAAAACGATCGTTTGTAATGCTTACTGCCTTGTGCTCCATCTGAAAAAATTCCAACCTCATCAACTTGTTTTCTTTGATTCTGGTCTTTGAACCTACTTTCTTTGTTATATCTGGTTTCCATACGCATATTGAAATGTCTGGAGCAAAATGTGGTACACTCATCAACGATGTAGCCCTCAGCGATTGAACCTTCGGGCCTAGCTCTGTTACGAACTGTTGACTTCAGGTACCCCAGCCTTCTCTCAACTGGATACATCCAACCATATTGAACAGGACCTCTAAGAATTGCCTCTTCAGGAAGATGCATAGCTAAGTGCACCATTATATCGAAAAATGAAGGGGGGAAGAGCTTTTCAAGTTTGCACAAAATTAAAACAATCTCAACCTTCATCCTCTGCAGCACTTCAATTCTCAGAGTTTTAGCACACAACTCCCTAAAAAATCTTCCCAATTCGGCTATGGCCTCATACATTGACTTTGGAATAAGTCCTCTCAGCCCTACTGGCAACACACGCTGCAGAAGCATGTGGCAATCATGCGTCTTCAAACCACTTATTTTACCAGTAGCAATATCCACACAATTTGCTAGGTTTGCAGCATACCCATCTGGGAATTTACAGTTGTACAAAAATCTGCACAACTTGCTCTTGTTTTCCTTCCTAAGCGTCCAAGGTGCAGGGGGCTTCGTAAATTTACCACCCTTTTGTTCTTGCAACCAATATTGCTTCCTAATCTTAAGTTTCTGCAAATCAAGTCTGGAGCTAAATGTGTCCTTACTTTTTCCTTCTATCTCGTTAAGTGTACCTAGGATATTCTCACATATGTTCTTCTCAATGTGCATCACATCTAGGTTGTGTGCTATCTTCAGTACATGCCAATATGGTAGATCATGTAAGCTAGCCTTGAGGTGCAGGTTGCTTCACCTTTCTCTGGGACCCGCTTTCTCTTATTAGATGGATTTTTTCCTGGTGTGTAATCCTCAACTCTTGCTAACTTCTCCGCCAATTCTGCTTGTGTGTACTTCCTTGGTGCCTCTCTATTCTCAACTTTTCCATTGAAACTTCTGCTTTTCCTATACGGGTGATCCATAGGAAGGAATCGACGATGGCCAAACTATCCAATTTTGTGTTTCAAAGGCTCGGAGCAAGGATTCACATCGCAGTGCACACATGCGTAATAGCCTTTTGTGCTACGGCCAGACATAGTGGCATACCCAGGATAATCATGTATGGACCAAAGAAAAGCAGCATGCAGTTGAAACGGATCAGCTGCACAGGCATCACGCGTCTCAACACCACTCCACAGCTCCATCATATCTTTTATCAGTGGCTGCATAAATACATGAAAATCTTTCCCTGGTGAATGTTTTCCTGGGATAAGAAGCGACATCATGAAGTTATTTTGATCCATGCACATCCAAGGTGGAAAGTTGTACGGAATGACATACACAGGCCACATACTGTATGCGTTTGTGCAATGTCCAAAAGGATTGAATCCATCTGTGGCCATTCCAAGCCTGATGTTGCGTGGATCATCTGCGAACCAGCCAAACTCTTTGTCAAAGTGCTTCCATGCTTCACCATCAGCTGGGTGCCTCAGAACATTCTTCTCAGGAACCCTCTGTTCCTTGTGCCACTTTGTGAATATAGAAGTTTTCTTAGACTCAAATAGTCTTTTCAACCTTGGGATAATGGGAAAGTATCATAGCACCTTGTGAGGAATCTTTTTATTTCCTTTGTTTTCTCTCCATCTAGATAGCCCACAGACAGGACAATGTGTATTGTCTTTATGTTCTCCCCAGAACAAAGCACAATCAAACTTGCATACATGAATGGTCTGATAACCAAGTCCAAAATCAGAGAGAAGACGCTTTGCTTCCTTATAAGACCTAGGCATATTCAATTCTGGGACTGTCCTAGACCAGAAATCAAGGAATTGATCAAAACATCTATTTGTGACCCGGTTGTAGGATTTGATATGAAGCATCTTGATAATGAATTGCAGCCTTGTCATTGTGCTGCATCCCTTATGAAGATCTATCTTCGCTTGTTCAATGAGATTTGAATAGATATTAGGTTCAGCATGACCTCTATCCCCTGTCTTCTGTAGATCTCGTAACATAGCAGAAATACCATCATCATTAGTACCGTTGTCATTCTCATTGCCATCGTCGTTGTCACTTTCATAAGCGCCGTGGTCATCATTATCTGCCATGTCTTCCCCATGACAAGTCCACCTTGTATATATGCTGGACATACCATTTTGGACTATGTGAGAATGAACCCTGTCCTGAGTATGCCGAATCAAATTAAGACATTTAGTGCATGGGCACAATATTCGATCCGGGTTGCCATGATCACGAACGAACCGCATGAACTCCTTTGCACCCTCGAGGTGTTCAGATGAGAATTTTATCGCATTATTAATCCAATCTCGATTCATTGCCTACAAACAATGATCCGATTCTTAATCGAAAACCTTACAATTTGATAGGACAATAATCAAGTATGTTAATATTGAACCGGAACTCACCGCAGCCTTCCCGTACGGCCGAATCCGTTGATCTCATCGCCGGAGATCTCCAAGGCAATGCCGCCGTGAAACCCCCCTCGTGCCGCCGCCGTAACAAGCACCCACCCTATGGATTTGTATCCTCTATTAATAATCGATGATAAAAGGATAATAACAACAGAGATCTGTTAGGTATATTGTATATATTACATATTTATATACTTTGAAAACCGTAATACTAAGTTTCAAACTATAACCATACTATAACTTATCGGTAGTGCATCTGTTCTTTTGTTCACAAGGTCGCGGGTTCAAAACGCATCTAAACCATTTTTTTTTCATTTTACTTAATTATCTGAAAATTCGGTCCCAAAGAATCGGTGACAACCAGGGTGACGCCCTAAAACCGTTACCATGAGTGATCCGTGACAAATTTAGTGACACGAAAGTTGGTCGTCATGCATTAACAGTAATGCGTGACAAAGATGAAAAATTTGTCACCTATTATGGATAATCAGTGACAAATTCGATGCGTCAACAGGTGTGTCGTCACAAAAGGTCGATTCGGTAGTAGTGATCAGATGTAAAGAATCATGCAAGGCAATATATAAATGATAAATGGCAACAAGTCATGTAATGTAAGATGGAAGTTGCATGGCAATATATCTCGGAACAGCTATGGAAATGCTGTAGTAGGTAGGTATGGTGGATGTTTTGAGGAAGATATTTGGCTTATGTGTAGGAGAACATGATGAAGATCTCCCACGAGTTTTGGATGTACCCGCGAAGTATGCACCAACTCTCAATGTGAGAAAGGGCAATGCAAAGTACCAAAGAGGCTAGCAAATATGGTGGTGGAAGTGCCATGAAAACCGCAGCTTAGAACTCACAAGCAAAAAGATTCCAACTAGAAATATGATCTTACAAGGCATAATGAAAATCACTCCATGAGGGACTGTGGCAAATGAACAAGTCACTGTTGGGACCCCGACCATAGCGCATAACACAAAGTCATTACGGTTGCTTTTAACATTAGAAGTCATATATCATTATGCTATCAACTGGATATTTAAGTGTGGCACAGCTTCAAGTTTTCTAGACCAACCATTAATCATTCCACTTTACTAAACCATCATGTTTTACCATTAAGCATATTAATATCTCAAAACAACATCAATGATTCAAGTGACACAATTTAATGATCTACAAGATTATGTATCATTTCAACATACCATCTACCACATTTTACATTTTCTGTTCTTAACCAAACACCAATCAACTTATCTAAAAATAAACTCTCCAAGTATTTAACAATTAGATATGAGAGTATGACATAAGAAAACTAACAGTTCTAACAAGAGATGCATGAAAAACGAGAGCTAATAGTGTTGAAGTAACATAGAAGAATACTCAACAAATAATAGTGAAGAATACGAGTATTCATAAGAAAAAGCGGAGCGTGTCTCTCTCACACAAAGCAATGCTAGGATCCATTTTACTCAGAGAATCAAAATAACAAAAACAAAAACAAAAACAAACAGACGATTCAAGTAAAGAACATAAGATGTGTCGGAATTAAAATATAGTTTCACTAGAGAGGACCTGATAGTTTGTTGATGAAGAAGGGCAAGGCATCCCCAAGCTTAGACGCTTGAGTCTTCTTGAAATATGCTTGGGTGACCCACGGGGGCATCCCCAAGCTTAGGCTCTTTCATCTTCTTGATCACATCGCATCATCCTTCTCTCTTGATCCTTGAAAACTTCCTCCACACCAAACTCAAAGTACACTTCATTAGAGGGTTAGTGCATAATCAAAAATTCTTATATTCTGCATGGACAAAACCATTACACATGCTACTGGACATTAGCTACAGCCACTGGTATTTTATGGAACAAAAAGATCCATTCAAAAACAGCAAAAGGAGCAATGCAAAATAAATGGCAGAATCTGTCAAAAACAGAACAGTCCGTAAATACGAATTTTTTCGAGGCACTTAACTTGCTCAAATCAGAAAACTCAAAGCTAATGAAAGTTGCATACATATCTGAGGATCACGCACAAAAAATCCCAGGGCATTTTGATTTTTCTGTGAATTCTTACAAATTAAACGGTGGACAGCAGAAAACTGTTCCTGCGCAGGAATCCAAATCTAGCATCAACTTTCTACTAGAGGCTTAACTTGACACAACAATGCAATAAAATAAAGATCTAAAGGAATTGCTACAGAGGTAGGCATGTTCCTTGACTCAATAAAATAAAATAACAGAAATAAAAAAGGTGGGTTTTCTCCCATAAGCGCTTTTCTTTAACGCATTTCAGCTAGGCACAAAAAGTGATATTCAAGTGTTTCAAGAGATGAAGCGTCAACATCACGGTTACGAGGTGCCCTACGTTTATTTCTCTTACCATTTTTCTTACCTTTGATCGTAGGGAATGTCTGACTGCATCCTGGAGAGGAAGTGAAGCTCATGGTTCCTTTTCCCACATCAATTACTGCTCCCAAGAGTTTTAGCAGGGATCTTCCAAGCGTAATTTGTCATGTCCCTACACATTCAATAACAAGATAATCAGTGGATACAGTTCTTCCTAGGAATGTTGTAAACACTCCTTCAGCTATCCCAATGGGTTGTATAACAGTGTTATCTGTAAGGGTTATTTCCTCTCCCCCTTCAACGAGTCCCCAAAGATTTAAAGATGCATGAACATACTTAGGCATAAGACAAAACTCAGACATAATATCACAACAAGCATGAAAGATTTCACCACTAATAGCAATTTTCAAGGTAGGGAGCCACATGGATGGTTCAGAGTTTACTGGAACATAATCAAAATATTCACGAATTTGCCTATAGCCATCTTTTAAGCAAGATATATGTGTCTCAAGGGTGTTTAATCTAGTATGAATATTCTCAAGGCTTGTATCACATTTATTAGTTGAAGAAGAGGATGTAATTAATTGCTTTATTGCGTTAAAAGCTTGATCTCCATCACATTGAAGGAAATCTCCTCCCACTACAGCATCTAAAGCATACCTATAGCAAAGAACAAGTCCAAAATAGAAGCTACTAAGAAGTACACTTAGAGAGTCATTTTTGGTTCGGTTTCACCATAAGATTCAAATATTCTAGACCAAGCTTCTTTAAAAGTTTCCTCACTCCCTTGTTTAAAAGTAAAGATCAACTCCTCGGGTGACATAGTGACTGGAATAGGACTAGACATAATAATAGATTGAAAAATGAACTAGACGAAATTTTTATTTTTTTTATTTTATATATTGATGATAAAGAGAATGCAAGTAAAGAAACAAACAAGATAACAATAGAGATAAACTAAACAAGAAAATAGTAAGGTAAATAAAATGCAAGTAACTAATTTTTTTGTATTTTTTTATTTAAGCAAACAAGACAGTAATAAAAATAAACTAAGCAAGACAATAACAAAATAAAAAGATTGGGTGTGAGAGACTCCCCTCGCAGAAGAGCTTAGTTTCCCCGGCAACGGCGCTAGAAAAGAGCTTGATGCACCGGTGAGGTGTTGTTGGGAAACCCCAAGAGGAAGGTATGAAGTAGTGCAGCAGCAAATTTCCGTCAGTTGTGAAACCAAGGTTATCGAACCAGTAGGAAACTAGAGTTCTTCTGAAGGTGTCAACGGCGCCAGAAAAGAGCTTGGCGTGTAGCTGACGTGAAACCTGCACACAACACAATCAAGATACTTTGCCCCAACTTAACAGTGAGGTTGTCAATCTCACTGGCTTGCTGTAACAACGGATTAAACGTATGTGTGGAAAATGATGTTTGTTTGCAGAGAATGAAAGTAACAGGATTGCAGTAGGTTGTTTTATCAGTTTAAGGAAAAAGGACCGGGGTCCACAGCTCACTAGTGGTGTCTCTCCATAAATAATAATAGCATACATGCGGGTAAACAAATTACAGCTGGGCAATTGACAGAATAAAGAACTGCATAACAATGCATATACAAGTCATGATGTCTAGTGTGAGATTCATTTGGGCATTACAACATAATACATAGACCGTCATCCAACTGCATCTATGACTAATAATCCACCTTCAGGATAGCATCCGCAACACCATTCAGTATTAAGTTGCAAGCAACAGATTATTGCATTAAGTAAAGTGTGTAATGTAAGTAGCACAAATATCCTTAGATAAAGAACTACTGTTTTATCCCTAGTAGCAACAGTACATCTACAATCTTAGAGGTTGTTGTCACTCCCCCAGATTAAATAGAGACATGAACCCACTATCGAGCATAAATACCCCTTCTTGGAGTCACAAGCATCTACTTGGCCAGAGCATCTACTAGTAACGGAGAGCATGCAAGATCATAAATAACGCACTCACAAGATATATTATGAAGCAAATGACATAGTACTCAATTATTCATCGGATCCCAGCTAACACAACATGTAGCATTACATAAAGATGATCTTGATCATGATAGGCAGCTCACAAGATCTAAACATGATGGCACAATAGGAGAAGACAACCATCTAGCTACTGCTATGGTGAAGGAGATATGCCCTAGAGGAACTTAATAAATATAGTTTATTCGTCATATCTCAATTGTTCATTATATGTTTTATACCATGCTATAACTGTATTAAGTGGAAACATTAATACACGTGTGGTAGAAAAACAACCAGGTCCCTAGTAGCCTCTATCTAACTAGTTCATTGGGCAATTGATGATCGAGGTTTCCCGATCATGTGACATTTATGTCAGTTGACAATGGAGTCATGTCATTGGGAGAATGACGTGAGGGACATACCCAATATTTGAAGGACGTAGTCATTACGCCTTTGACCGTGAGATCTACTCTTATTGCTATTCCTGGAAGACACTTTGATTGCATCAAACGTCATATCTTACATAGTGTGACAATAAAGGTGTCCCTCTCGGGTGTCGGAAAGGAGTATGTTGAGACGGGGGGTCAAGAGCGGGATTTGCCAGTCCGCATAGCAGGATAGATACTCTAGGGCCCACTCGGTGAGATTATGTCAAACGAGCTTGCAAGCGTGTGACTGGGTCACCAGGACATAATATCATGGACGAGTAGAAGTTAGCAGTGTCGGTAACGAGATCAAGCTAGGTACGGAGATATCTATGAACGAGTCTCGGACGCGCTAAGTATCGCATGGCAAAAGGTTTAAGACTCAGACGTCCAGGTTCGAACGATAAAGTATTCGTTATCTCGCAGGGATTAATTCTGGGTATCCTCGGTCCACGAATTAGTCATTGATCGGAGAGGAGTCTCGATCATGTCTGGTGAGATAATCGAACCGCTAGGGTAACACACTTAAGGGGAGTCGACATTTTACCGGAAGAGAAAAATAGGAAAAGAGAGCACCGGGAACGTCCCGGGAAAGTTCCGATGGAGATCGGGCAGCGACGAAATAGTTTTCGGAGCCGGAATAAATTATGTAATATGTATTTAATATTAATTAGTGTAATTAATAGTTAAATATATTTTTATTTAATTTTTCCTGAATTTTTAAAGGCATTTTTTCCTAAATGGGCCTCCCCAGGCAAAGAGGCCCATGAAGGGGGGGAGGAGTCCCTCCAAGGGAAGGGACTAGGTTCGGCCGGCCCTAGGTGGGCCACATGGGGCCCACCTAGGCCGGCGCACCAGCCATGGCCGGCTGGGGTGTGGGATTAGTCCCACACCGCCAGCCTGGCAGGTTGGGCAGCCCCTGGCCTCCTATATATATGGGGTACCCATGGCCTTTGAATAACACCTAATTCTCTCTCTCTCCTTGGATCCCGTGACTCCCTTGTTTGGAGTTGCGCCGAGGATAAGTTTTCTCCACCATACGCACGCCGCCGTGCTGCTGGTCTTCCGGTCCCAGTCTTCCGCTGCTCGTCCCTGGATCGGGCCCGGAGTTCGTCGTATTCACCGTACGTGTGTAACGCCCTGCGAGGTGCCACGCTAGTGGTGCTGGAGGTCTGCTTCCTCTACACGGCCTCGAGGTCGTCGTCGGTTTCATCGACATCGCCGCGTCATCGTCTTCTTCGTCGCGCCAAGTTCTCCGCGACCTTGAGGTCGGCTACGGCGTCTACGTCAGCAACGCTTGTGCGGGAGCGTAATCCCCGCTTTTCGGTCTACAAGGGTATGTATACCGATCTCCTCCGTATTACTATATCTGTATATCATAGATCCTGGCTAGTTTAAGGTTATCGCTGTTAGGAAATTTTTTGTTTTCTGCATGCGATCCCCTTAAGTGGTATCAGAGCCGATCTATGCGTAGATATAGCTGTACGCTAGTTGCACCCGTGTTTATCACGGGGACATCGTTCTTTTATTTGCTACCCTCTCGCGTGCACTTGCAATGTCGGCAGCATTGAGTTGATGAAGCGGCCCGGACCGACTTTACGCGTACGCTTACGCGAGACTGGTTCCACTACTGACATACGGCTAGTACCGTATATGTGGCTGGCGGGTGTCTGTCTCTCTCTCTTTAGTTGGCTTTGCATTTTCAATGGAGGGCCCGAAAGGGATGAATAAATATGCAATTATTTGATCGTTGTTGTGGTCATAGGTTCGTAGGTATGAAGCGGTTCTATTTACGACAGCCCCAAGCCACGTAAAATATGCAGAAGATAAAGTAGAAGCGTCTAACTTTATTTTGCAGGGGCAATGTGATATGGTCAAGGTAGGTTTATTAAATTGTTTATGAACTGTTGGCGCGAAGGAGACCATCGGCGTAAGGACCATGTCACGTCGCATTACATTTTGATGTTTTGTGTGCATCTTATATTGTGTGTGTATATATATAGTATATATTAGTCACACGGCGGTAGTAATATAAGATGATCCCTCCAAAATACCATTAGTGTTCTCCCTTCGACGTGCACCACCAAGAAAGTTCTACGTTATGAGGCAGGCCGTGACGATCGGGTGTCAGACATATCGTCGTTCGCATACAGTGGGTGTAAGCCATGTTGCACAAGCGTATACGTTGAAGGTTATTATGGCGAGCCTAGCATGTACAGACATGGCCTCGGAACACGGAGACCGAAAGGTCGAGCATGAGTCACAAAGTTGTTGTGATTGACATGTCGATGTCTACCTTTGAAGTTATGTTGCCGGCTCTGACGATGAGGGGTTGCATAATGGATGAGGATCGTGTAATCACTAAAACGATTAGAGGGATATTCGTTTTGAGTGGGAGTTCTGGTAGTTTTATTTTATTAAAACTTGAACCCTATTTTATAATGAACAAAGTCTTTATACTTTGCAAAACCTTTGTAGATATTAACCAATGTAATAGCCTTCTTTAAAAATTAGGCGCAATCCTGCGATTGAGAAACTTAAAAGGTTGGGTCCAAACTTCATAGTTTTATACTTTAGCTTGAGCATACTCCTTGTTTAAACCATTAGCTCTTTGTGATACAATACACGCTAGGAGATAAACCCGGAGGTTCCGCTAACAAAAGGATAATTTGGATTATCAAGTTTTTGTGCGGATAATATCATCATAGTCCAGTGTATGCTATGATCTCTGCCATAGAGAATTTACGGTAGGTACGAGTTGTTAGATCGCGAACATATGAGATGATCGCTAAACTCAGGATACACCTAAAGTTGGGTTGATGAAGTTTATCAGTACGTTGACTGTTTTACTTCTCAACCAAGATGGAAGAGAACACACGCATTGAAGGAGCACGTGGCAGTCATACTTGATGACACTGGTCATACTCGATGACATTGGTCATACTTGATGACATTAAGATGTCTCGCTCAGCTCGATCGCTGGATGACAGACAACGTTACCAGATGCAAATGTTTTGTCATAGACTATGTCATGCAAGGGGAATCGTTCACCTTCATGGTTCTTGATTGCGTTGGAAGAATCAAGAAGATGAAACAGATCGCCGGGAAGTCATCAATGATGATGGTGTATATATATGATATACACGTTATGAATGTTTTACCTAAGCAAGTACTCGCAGTAGTGACTAAGTTTTTGATACTAGTCATGTTTTATGAAAATCAGATTTACTGCTTGAGTAGCTTGGAAGGATGAGGCGACAATGTGTGTTGATGATGGCAGATAAAATGTTGTGATGGCCATAGACACTCTCCCTCTAGATCTACCATTTGAATAAATTCTTTTATGATCGCCTGTTAGTATGATCGTTATAAGTGTGTCTTCTCTAGCAAGACAATTGTTCATATATGTTAGTGACAAAATCATTGTCCTATATTTATGAAGTAATGATCATCAGCCGATTTGAATTTAGATGGTAGAAGCTCCCACATTCATAATATTAATGCCAAAGGATACAAACTTAATAAAGACACCACATTCGTGTGGCACTACCGTTTAAGTCATGTCAATGTTATAGTCAATGAACAAGCTCCATACGGATGGATCTACAAGTCATTAGATTTGATCTTTTGACACTTGCAAGATAACTAAGACACCGTTTTCGGAAAGCGGTCATATGACTTATTGATAATCATGCATATAGATGTATGTGGATCAATGAAGTAATTAACGTGTAGTGGAGACCTTTATTTCGTAAACTTCACTAAACGTTTTGAGTATAACTTGTTGAGAATCATGCATATGGGTGTATGTGAATCAATGAAGTACTTTAACGTATAATGGAAGTCTTTGTTTCCTAGACTTCATGAATATTCCGAGTAGATATATGGATATCCACTTAGGAAATGTTAGTCTGAAAATTTTGATTCGATCAAACAAGTTCAGAATGAAGTAGGAAAATAAATTTAACAAGAAAATCAAATTCCTGCGATACAGATCGAGGAAATAAAGATTTGAGTTATAATGTTGGCAAATCATTGGAAGACTTGTGAGAAGAGTTCCACAAATTACGTCGCATGGAACACCATAGTGTTATGGTATGTAAGGACGTCGTGATCACACCCTATCGGATAGTGTGTGGTAAATAAATCTCTTATCGAATTATTGTGATCACTAGAGTCATATGGTAAAAACATAACATTCACGTTAGATAATAGGGAAACCATTTAAATCCATGGAGACAATACCATATGAGTGATGGCATGGTTTTAGCCTGGATTGTCGTTTCAGCAATTTAGTGTTTTGATGTGATCAAACCTAAAATGGATAAATCTTTGTAGTGTACCGTACCTAAAGTATTAGTTGGGTACATGTCTCACGACATAGGCAAAAACGTTGCCGGAATATACCTTGCAAAAGAAATAGTTTCTTGTCCAAGGGTATAAGTGGGAAAGAAAGTAGAGCAAGACGAAGTTAATGAACTTCCTCTCCAAACATCAGAGTGGCGCAACGGAAAGTGTTTCCGATGTTATGCTCCTCAACTTGAAAGAAGCTGATGATAAAATCATGATGCTCTGCGCTCATACTAAGAACGTAGGCGTACGAGGTTGTATTCCACACTGTGTGGTACGACAATCTTGTTATGAAGGTCATGTTAATGGAATATGACAGACCTACGAACTACGAAGAAAAGATGGTAGACCTAAGTCCGATAAATGGCTATGAGTCATATATGATCCGAGATAAAATCCATGTACGATTACCAGGTAATGACTTGGGAGATCTTCTTGATGGCATCTAGGCTGTTAATAGAATATGGAATTTTATGAGAGAATAGACGCTGATAAGGATCGATTTGTCGTGAAACAGTTCTGACAGATTCAAAAGTTGACCACAACGAGATTTTGTCTCAAGTGGCGAAGCCTAAATCTATTCGGGGTCGTTTAGCAATTACTATAATCTCAAATTGAGAAATTGATAGATGGATAAGGAAACCATGTTTCTTAATGGTATCATTAAGAAAGAGTTGTAATTAGTACAATGAAATGGTTTGGTGATCCTGAGGATGCTAAACATGTATGCAAACTTCAGCTGTCCATTCATGGGCTGAAGCAAGCATATCGGAGCTGGAATCTTCACTTTGATGATGTGATCAAAGGATTTTGGAGTTGTCCAAAATAGCTGAAGAAACTTGCATTTGCAAAGAAGTGAGTGGGAGCTAAGTAGCATTTCTTGATCTTATATGTGAATGGCATATTTGAGTGGGAGCTAAACGAAATTCCCTGGTCTTATATACGGATGGCGTATTTAAGTGGGAGCTAAGTGTCATTCCTGATTTTATATGTAACGACATATTGAGAATGATACAGATCCTCTAGTAAGGTATAAAGGATTGTTTAAGTGATTAAATTTTCTATGAATGAAGTTAGGAGTATTAGGCATCCGATCTGTAATTGTATAGATCAAAAGGGGCTTAATAACATTAGGTCGGAAAATTTTCCTAAGTTAAGATTCTGAAGTGTTTCAGAATAGAACAAGCGAAGAAAAAGGTTCTTGCTTGTATGACTGGGTAAAATATTAAGTTTATCTTGGCATTTTCAGTGATAGAAAATGATGTTCGACATTCTCTATGCCTCAGACATAGATTCTATCAAACTGAAAGCTCGACTTGGTGTGACCCACGTTCTTGGTTGAAGAACGGGTTCTAGAGTGATCCTTGTGTGGATCAATGAACAAATGTTAAGTATATTCTTCAATGTCTGTGAGAACTGAAGATATGTTTTCTGGTAAAGGGTAAGAGTTGAAAGACAACTTGCCGTAAATCGGTTACGATGATGCAAGTTATGACACTGACCCATACGACTAGAAATCTCATATAGGAGATGTCCTTTGTTTTGAAGAAAGACAATGGTTAGCTTGCGAAGTCGCATATGAATGCACTGTCGCATAATCTACATAATAGGTATAGAAATATATGGCAACTTCAAAAGTAGCAAGTGTGTTTGGACTGAGCGGTTTTCCGAGCATATGTGGTCCCCCTTAATAGATCTTTTAGAATTTTAAGGCCCATGCTACGCGAAGGTTCGAGTCTCACTCCATCGACTAAGATATATTTCGCCGTCATCGTAAGATGCGGGATGATGTCAAACTAGGTGACATAGAAGTGTTGCAAAGCACATACAGGTCTCAATGTGTGAGATCTGTTGACTGTATTCCTCTTCCACGAGACAAGCATTCACCAAGTTGCTATGGGTGTTGAGCTTTTACCAAGTTGTAAACTAGATTAAGTGTTACTCTAGTGCAAGTGGGAGACTGAAGGAGATATGCCCTAGAGGCACTTAATAAATATAGTTTATTCGTCATATCTCAATTGTTCATTATATGTTTTATACCATGCTATAACTGTATTAAGCGGAAACATTAATACACGTGTGGTAGATAAACAACCAGGTCCCTAGTAGCCTCTATCTAACTAGTTCATTGGGCAATTGATAATCGAGGTTTCCCGATCATGTGACATTTATGTCAGTTGACAATGGAGTCATGTCATTGGGAGAATGACGTGATGGACATACCCAATATTTGAAGGACGTAGTCATTACGCCTTTGACCGTGAGATCTACTCTTATTGCTATTCCTGGAAGACACTTTGATTGCATCAAACGTCATATCTTACATAGTGTGACAATAAAGGTGTCCCTCTCGGGTGTCGGAAAGGAGTATGTTGAGACGGGGGGTCAAGAGCGGGATTTGCCAGTCTGCATAGCAGGATAGATACTCTAGGGCCCACTCGGTGAGATTATGTCAAACGAGCTTGCAAGCGTGTGACTGGGTCACCAGGACATAATATCATGGACGAGTAGAAGTTAGCAGTGTCGGTAACGAGATCAAGCTAGGTATGGAGATATCTATGAACGAGTATCGGACGCGCTAAGTATCACATGGCAAAAGGTTTAAGACTCAGATGTTCAGATTCGAACGATAAAGTATTCGTTATCTCGCAGGATTTAATTCTGGGTATCCTCGGTCCACGAATTAGTCATTGATCGAAGAGGAGTCTCGATCATGTCTGGTGAGATAATCGAACCGCTAGGGTAACACACTTAAGGGGAGTCGACATTTTACCGGAAGAGAAAAATAGGAAAAGAGAGCACCGGGAACGTCCCGGGAAAGTTCCAATGGAGATCGGGCAGCGACGAAATAGTTTTCGGAGCCGTAATAAATTATGTAATATGTATTTAATATTAATTAGTATAATTAATAGTTAAATATATTTTTATTTAATTGTTTCTGAATTTTTAAAGGCATTTTTCCCTAAATGGGCCTCCCCAGGCAAAGAGGCCCATGAAGGGGGGGAGGAGTCCCTCCAAGGGAAGGGACTAGGTTCGGCCGGCCCTAGGTGGGCCACATGGGGCCCACCTAGGCCGGCGCACCAGCCATGGCCGGCTGGGGTGTGGGATTAGTCCCACACCGCCAGCCTGGCAGGTTGGGCAGCCCCTGGCCTCCTATATATATGGGGGTACCCATGGCCTTTGAATAACACCTAATTCTCTCTCTCTCTCTCCTTGGATCCCGTGACTCCCTTGTTTGGAGTTGCGCCGAGGATAAGTTTTCTCCACCATACGCACGCCGCCGTGCTGCTGGTCTTCCGGTCCCAGTCTTCCGCTTCTCGTCCCTGGATCGGGCCCGGAGTTCGTCGTCTTCACCGTACGTGTGTAACGCCCTGAGAGGTGCCACGCTAGTGGTGCTGGAGGTCTGCTTCCTCTACACGGCCTCGAGGTCGTCGTCGGTTTCATCGACATCGCCGCGTCATCGTCTTCTTCGTCGCGCCAAGTTCTCCGCGACCTTGAGGTCGGCTACGGCGTCTACGTCAGCAACGCTTGTGCGGGAGCGTAATCCCCGCTTTTCGGTCTACAAGGGTATGTATACCGATCTCCTCCGTATTACTATATCTGTATAGTATAGATCCTGGCTAGTTTAAGGTTATCGCTGTTAGGAAATTTTTTGTTTTCTGCATGCGATCCCCTTCATATGGACCCGTAGTCCAAGGATGAACTACTCACGCATCAGTCCGGAGGCGGGCATGGTGATGTAGAGCCCTCCGGTGATGATTCCCCTCTCCGGCAGGGTGCCAGGAAGAGCTTCTGAACCCTCCCGAACTAGGGTTGACAACGGCGGCGGCTCCGTAATGTTTTCTGGAAAAGTGTTCGGGTACCTAGGGTTTTCCCGTCGGGGGGTTTAAGTAGGCGAAAGGGCGAAGGAGGTGGGGCCCCGAGGGGCCCACACCATGTGGTGGCGCGACCAAGGAGGGAGCCGCGCCACCAACAGGTGTGGCCGCCTCGTGGCCCTCCCCCGTATCCTCTTCGGTGTTCTGGATGCTTCAGGGGAAAATAGGGGTATTGGCTTTTGTTTCGTGCAATTCTGAGAATATTTCCTTAACAGCTTTTCTGAAACCAAAAATAGCAGAAAACAGGGAACTGGCACTGTGGCATCTTTTTAATAGGTTAGTCCCAGAAAATGCATAAAAAACATATGAAGTATATATAAAACATGTAGCAATTGGTATAATATAAACATGGAACATAAGAAATTATAGATACGTTGGAGACGTATCAAGGTAAGGAATAAACAAGAATCCTATTTGAGATATTTCCAAAATAATTTAAGTCAAATAGTTTAGACACTATAAAAACAACGACTGTTAGCGAGGTTATCCTACAGGCTTTGCGGACCCGTTACTTCAATAACCAATCGTATCGAAACAACTAAGAGATCGAAACAAAGGCTCTGATCCCACTTTGTGACGCCCCAAAATCGGTACTATGTAGATTTAAGCCATCCCGCCGAAATCCGCATAATAACGATCTTAGGTCGCCCACCAGACATAACGTACATGTTGAAACATGCGCGTTATGTGGGTGGAATTGGGATAAGATTACAATAGTTCTGAATGATCCACAACAACAAAAGATATATATACAACACGACTCCAACGAGTCAAGAATACAACTGATACAATACAAAGATACAAAGCGGAGCGGAAGCAAAATAGTATCCGACTACAGACAATATAAAAATTGGACTAAAAGCCCCGAAGATAAACGATGGCGCCATATCCCTGCCCAGCCCAAGCCGGAGGGATTCCCAAGCTAACGTCGTCGGACTTCAAACCTGTTGACTGCACATGAATACAGCCCATATACATGGTTCAATACTATCAGTAATGATAGCAAGGCAAGCATTAAGGAGAGTTCAACAAATGCGTAATATGCATTCCGAACAGGTGAGCGCATCTCCTTAAGAAGGTTTAGCGGCAGCGCGCAAGCTCTAGACAACTACAGAGACACCCTACGACTTTCGTCCGTTGGAGAGGGATAAGAGAGCGCATAAGGAACCAATTACTACTAACACCAAACATAGCTCATTCCCGGACTCACCCCCTCAACCAAGTATGAGGAAGCAATCAAGGAAACTCACACGTTGAGCAATTTTAATTACCAGTTATTGTGAAGTTATTCTATATTACTAATCAAGTTAATATCTTTAGGTGCAAGTTGTCTAGATCTTATTAGTCGGCAACGCACGAAGTCGTCCATAACCGCGGACGCGGCTCATTGATAAGATTATACCCTGCAGGGATGCACTACTGTACCCATACACGTTCGATCAACCCAGTCAAAAACATTAGGGTCTCTCAACACAACCCTTTCCTTCACCGCAACGAGTCCAAGGAGCCACGGGAGCTATGCTGGCCCCGGCCAAAAGGGTGCGGATTCCCGCAGGACACACCCCTCCGCACCAACAGGCCGCGCCCTATATGCATGTAACAAGGCATACCGCCAAAATAAAATACTACGCTAGTATCAATCCATATGAGACAAATGGAAAGCCCGAACTAGGTGCGGCTCCTGGACAAGTTGAAGTTCCGGTCAAAGTCGAGGGGGGTTCCATAGGACCTCCCACGAGTGGTTAGTGCGCTCGTACTTGGATTAGGGGAGCAAGATCTCAGTTCCTAGGTCGACACTTGGCAGAACAAAGCACCTCGCAAGGCCTTCCGCCGGTGCCTTATCATTTAGTTATAATACCCAACATAAGATAACATTTTATTTAAGTAGATCAACCTAACATACTAAGCAAGTGGAACATAAGATAGACGACTCGCACAACCAACTCTAAGCATGCGCTACGACTCGCAGGCCAACAAGTAAACAAAAAAACAGTTAATAGGATGTGGAGGTGGGGGCTATATCATGGCTTCAAGGTAACATGTAGTAGGATCGTAACAAAAGCATCGTATCACAAGGCTAGCAATAGAGGCAAAGGCATGCATATGTAGTCAAGGGGGAAACGCTTGCCTGGAATCCCGCATGAAAGAAGAACTTGTCGTTGCTCACATCATCTCAACGTCTTATCCGCGAAGAAGCAAAAAATATTCGAAAGCGCAAAAGATGCATCTTACAATTATGGCAAAAGATCCAGCATGATCATGAGAATGATGCATGGCATGGCAAGATGCAAGACAAGATGCAACTTAATCCAAATTAAGCAGAACCGGGATTCTGACAATTTTATATTAATGTTCAAGTTATTTATCTAACCATCAAATTAAATGTTGGTTCACATGGCAAGACATGGCATAGATGATCTAGTCAAATTAAATGGAATAGGATAATAAATAATTAAATACCCAACACATTCCATATTTAATTACTTAGATGAATTACCAAAACACAACTAAAACAAGATGCTAACATGGACGGGATTTGACATTGGGTCTGTCTAGTTGCAGGAATAGGAACGGAGCCACTGGGCTACTGCTCAGTTCGTGTTTGTATTTGAAGCTGACAGTAAATGACAAACGTGACTCGGTTAACTGAATTTAGACATCACCGTCAGGTTTTTCAGGTGAACAAAACAGAAGGAAAAAGGGGTGGATTTATGGTGCGGGGAATGGATTTGATCTCGCGATCTGCACGCCGGAGGATCAACGAGCAAGCCACTGGGCTAGAGATCGATTGGTGACACAAACGGAAGTGCAAGGTAAATGAATGGTCGCAGCGACCTTAACTGAACACGGACGGAAAGCTTCAGGCTTCAAGAGGAACTCGACGACGGCCACGAATTGCAGCGGCCCTGCGATTCCATGCGACGGCGGCAACCAGAGCAAGGGGAGGAAGTGGGGAAGGAATCCCAGAGGTGAGGCTCACCTAGGGGAGGCTGTAGGCGTAGGGAGCGGCTCGGGGAAGTCATGGCGGCGTCCATGGCGACTCCCGCTTCGGTTCTTCGGCTGGGACGGAGAGGATGGCGAGGAGGTTCCATTCCCGCGCTCGGGAGGGGCCGAAGGAGACCATGGCGACGGCTCGGTGTAGCTCAAGGTGCAGCCATGGTGGATGTCATGGTGGGAAGAAAATAGGGAGAGGGACAGGGAGATGGCGGCGGCGGCGCTGGGGAAGAGGGAGGAGGTGGCTTGGGTTTAGGAGGGGTCCGGGCTATAAAGGGGAGGAGAGGGAGCAGCTGAGAGGTGGGGGCAACATGGCAGCTGCTGTCACGCACATCTCGTGCTCCTCCTCTGTCCGTACGAAGGAGAAAGGTGAGGAGGAGTTGGGCTTGGGCCGAATTGAACTGCTGCTCTCCTTTTCCAGTTACCAGGAAAAAAAGAAAAATAAAAGAAAAGAAAAGAGAGAGGAAAAGAAAAGATAGAAGCCTTGCAAATTTAGATTTAAAATAGTTTGTCAAATCTTTCCAATCTTAGTTTAGAGATTTATTAAAATAGCAAGATAGGTTGATTTATTATTTGTAAAAATAAATAATAGGTTTGCAAAAAATAAATAAGATGTTGACTTATTTAGGAAAAATGCAAGGTGAAATGATGCATGATGATAACCGGCCAAGGAAAGGTAGGTCACTACGGAGAGGCCTAAGGCGGAAATGGCGGATCTCGCCTGCTAGGCCGGTTGGGCACCTCCGCCGCCACCGCCCTGACGACGGCGCCCGTCCGGATGCGCATGATGTCCACCGGGGATGCGGCCCTGCTCAGATGGAAGGCTTCGTTCTCGGTTCTCCCGTCCCATAAGACGGCCTCAGGTACTCTCGTTCTTCGTCCTCAAGCTAGTAGATTGGTTTTACTGGATGATGCGGGTGAGGTTGTTGGTGCCCGCTATCTGCTCATGGGGGAATTCATCAAGATCGGTTCCACCATTGAATTACCAAGTCATCGTATTGTTGTGGGTGATCGAATTTTCTCACCTGCTACTCCGAAAGCGCCAATTACCTTGGTGCCGCCAGTTGATCAATTATCTTTGGATCATAAGCCCGGACTTGGAATTCTACACCAGATCTGGCAGAGATTCAGATCCTCGGTCACTCCTTCACCTTCAGATCGGGAATTCTTTCTGGTTGCTTCTTTTGCTCGATGCAAATTCAGACTACATCCTGATTTGATCAGCCAGGCGTTACATGCGTGCCTAGGAGGTTTGGCACGGGATTTCAATTGCACACATCTTCGAGATCGAACATTCAGGTTTTCTGTGGCCAACCAAAATGTGGGATTTTTCATTTTTAATCTCCGAAGTTATGAGTGTGCGGATTTCTCTGTCTTTTTTAAGCTCTGGGGTCATGGCGGACCAGATTATAAAAGAGAGTTTCACAATTGGAAAAAGGAAGAAGATGCCACATGGACGATTGTAGGCCGTAAGTCCTCTTCCATGCCTCTGCAAAAGGTGCCCCTTTCAGGAGCTAATTTGATTCAGTTAGGAAAGGGTTCTACACTGAAGACAAGAGTATGGTCGTCCTTGCCTCCTGACATGCCCTCACCGCCAGTCCCAGCTGATCCTTCTCTGCCTTCTTTTCTGAATCGGCTCACTGTCAAGGAAAGAGAGTTGCTGCAGGTAGCCATTTATGCAGGCTACAGCTTTACAGAGCTTATGAGCGAGTTCAGTCACAGCAAGGGCATACCATCTTCGCTAGACAGCCTGACTGATTTTCAGAAAGATGAACTCAAGGAGATTCTCGACTGCAAACTCTCTCTGTTGGAATTGCATCGGATTTTGGGCATTCCTAGTCTGTCCACTGTTTCCCCTTTGGAGGCGCGTTTCGCTCCGTCACAGGAGGCGGCAAAGACGGCTGACACAGCAGTTCAAACAAAGGGCCGCACATCGGTTTTTCAGAGGCTCGAGCCAGTGGGGGGAAACAGGCCCCCAGCATCCACCAGGTCTGAGCCCAGTACGAGGAATTTGGCCCACACAAAACCTCATCAAGTTAAGGAAATCTTTTGCCCTCGCTGTCTCATGTTTGGTCATTTTAGGCAGGAGTGTAAATCCAAAATTTGTTGCCATTTCTGTAAAGCAATTTGGTCACATTCAGCGGGATTGCGATCGGAGCTTTGCAAGGAAAATTTATGTGCCCAAAAAACCAGCTATTGTTCCAAATTTGAGCAACAAGGCGGATTTAGGTAATAATTTGCAAAAACAGAAAGGTACAGAAATTTTAAATGGGATTGATCTCAATCTTCATCATTTGGAAATTATCGATTCCACCCTATTGACCAAGGATACGCTGCAGTCCACCAAAGAGCATCCAGCACCATCTATCGATGACACGCGTAAGCCATCAACCGTTGATGTGACGGCTCAGGGTCTCGGAACCGAACACTTGATTAAACTTGGTTTCGGATTGCCCTCTGCGTTCTTGATTCCGCCTGCCGCTTCGCCTCCTCATTGCCCGCCACCCCAAAGCTTGCCATCTCCGCCGCGCGAAGCTGCGGCAATGGCGAACTTCCCGGTGGATCCGACGCGCTTCGTCCCTGGAAGATTTGGACTGCTCGACGTCGCCGACCGCCCACAAATCTGTAGGTATCATCTGAGCTCAACCATACCGAGGCACCACGAGGATGTTGCCGTTGCTACTGTTCATCCCGCGCTGCCGCCGGACACTCCTTTCGCCAATATTCGTGCTTTGCTCCATCAGTACATCAATGTAGTCTGTGGATTCCGCCTAGAGCTGACTCAGCGCTGCCCGATAGGAGATGCATTTGTTAGATTGGATACTGCGTCGGATAGGGACTGGCCGGTGGAACGAAGCCCGCATGATATCAATGGCCTGCAAATTAGCTTCACGCCTCATAATAGGGGTATCAATCACAGGCGCCTTCAATACAATAGGGAGTGTTGGCTCATGCTATTAGCTTTCCCTGTGGATCTGTGGGATATAGAACATGTGAAAGGGTCTGTCAAAGACTTTGCAACTCTTCTTATTTGGGACAAGGAAGCAAGCAGCTTTGGTAAAGTTATTGTTCTTATTTGGGACAAGGAAGCAAGCAGCTTTGGTAAAGTTATTGTTAAAGTGCGCCTGTTAGAGCTCAGAGATGTCCCGTTTAGCTGCATTGTATCCAACGAATCAAGCGAAGAATCTTGGTCAATCCCAATTTTTATTCTCAGTCAGAAACTGCTAGGAGATGCTCCTGCTGATGAAGATCTTCTCCCACCTAATGGTGCTACCCCACACCCCATGCCCAATCTGGAGCTGATGCTACAGCCTCCAGATCTTCATGATGCTGCTCATGATTGGCCTCAGTGGCAAACTATTGGAAACCAACCGTTGAACAATGCTGCTATTGGTGGTGGAAATAATGGGGCTCATGCTGAGATGGATGCTTTTGCTCCTCATGCAAATGTGAATCAGTTTGGGCAGAACCTGGGCTTTATTTTTCCCCAACATCACCATCATCACAATGAGGTTCATCAGCTGGAAGAGAATGAATTCCTGGAGCTTAATGATTTTCTGAATCCAATCATTCAAGAAAATGTACCACCTATGGTGCATCCTGAGGACCAAATTGACAATGTTGTGGTTGAAGAGGATGAGAATACAATCACACTCACCATTAGCAGTGCTTCTTCTGATGGTGTCATTGGGCCTGCCTTGCCTGATCTGAATCACATGCCAATTGCTCAGCTTGCACCTGTTCCTGATCCTATGAACATTGATAATATGAATGGAGGGAATTTTGATCTGCAGAATGGCAATGCTCCTCTGGACCTGAATGTTGATGCAATGCAGATGGATCCTTTGCTTCAACCTGTGTTACTTCATGCCATTGATGAGATTCTGCCGCCTGGCCCTCCTAGTGAACAGATGATGCCTGCCTACAATAAAACCTTGCAAGTTGGAATGGTGCTCACACCAAATACCTCGGCCATAACGGCTAGTATTCAATCTGCTGCATCCAGAGAGGGCCTGCTAGCCTGGGGGGCCCATTTTCAGCCTTCTTCTGAAACTGCTATCACAGTAGCAATCCCAGCCCATTGGGTTGACTTCTTCACTGCTAGGCTCCTCACACTGGATGACTTTCCATGGGCCAAAAGCTTTCTTCTGTCCAAAATGTGGGAACTGGTGCAGGAGCTCGAAGCTACCTCGGCGGTTAGAAACTTCTCCATTCCTGCAAAGTGCCCATCAGATAAAGGACCCACATGCTATCTCTCTGATGATGTTCATGAATTATCACAAGGGTTCTCAACACCGCAAATCATCTCCAAGAAGTCTTTGGCTACCTCCATTCCTTCAACCTCAAGGCTGCATATCCTGAGGAGATCTAGCAAGGCTCCTGCAGTTGCTAGTGAGGTAAGGCGCAGTGACAGAATCAAAAAGCTGAGCAAAGGGTTTAAAGCTAGGACCTGTTTTGATAAGAACTGCCTTGCCTGTTCTGCTGTTCCTCCAACTCTGCAGCCTAGAGTTGTGAGAAACCTGGCATCTTCTTTCGATCTCACTGATCATAGGGCTGGGAAAGATGGTACAGATATAGACACTGGTACTAAGGAGGCTGGTTTTAGCTTCTGTGTTGGGGCTGAAAAGCAAAGCAAGGCTGTGAAGAAGAAAAAAACCAATGGTGATAATGTGTCCAAGCAAAACAATATCAAGAAAAAGAAGAACTAGGCCCAGATCAAGTGGGGGACCTAGCATCAGAAGCTGCAGTTGGAGTTCTTCTGTTTATGTTAGTTTAATGAGACTTGTCTTTTGTGATCATGCTTTTGTTGGTACTCTTGGAACAGTATTTTGGTACTTCTGGGTCTCTGAGCTGTTGGGCCCTTTCTTAATTCTGTATGCTGTAATGCTGCAGGATCTTATCATATTTATATTAGTGTTACAATGAGTACACAACCTCATCACAACTGTCAGCTTTGGTTTGTGTTAGATTGGAACATTAGAGGAATTAATGATGAAGATAAGTGGCCTTTAATCAGTAACAAAATTGATGAGAGTAAAGCTCAGATTGTTTGCTTTCAAGAAACCAAGCATGAGAATTTTGAATTGGCATATATCAATAAAATATTCCCAAGGCGATTTGATAAATTCTGCTTCCTCCCTTCTATTGGTAGATCCGGAGGTCTCTTAACCGCTTGGTGTAGTAACAAGTTTGCGGGAGAAATGATCTTTCAAAACCAATTTGCTCTTTCGGTCGAATTCACCTCGGTTCAGTCAGAAGATATTTTCATTATAACCAACATCTATGGCCCATGCCAGCATGACCGAAAGGAAGCCTTCTTAAATTGGTTCAGTAACATTGACATGGCTCCTGAAGTAAACTGGCTCATTGTGGGGGATTTTAATCTTTATAGAACCTTAGAGGATAGAAACAGGCCGAGAGCAAATATTAATGAGATTTTTCAATTTAATGAGGCTATCTCCAATCTGGGAATCACTGAAATACCACTGAAGGGAAGGAGATTTACCTGGAGCAATATGCAGCAACCTCCATTACTGGAGCGTCTGGATTGGTTCTTCACATCTCAGGGTTGGAGCCTAGTTTATCCAGTTACCTTTGCCTCCCCTCTTGCCATGACCACCTCAGACCATGTCCCCTGTGTTATATCAATTCAGTCGTCTGTTCCTAAAGCTAAGCTCTTCAGGTTTGAGAACTACTGGATGGAGTATGCACATTTTCTGCCTTTTGTTGAAAACATTTGGAGAAACTCTGTTCACTATGCTGATGCTGCCAAGCGTATAGTCGCCAAGCTGAAAATTCTGAGGGGTGCGCTTAAAACGTGGGCCAGTAAGCACAGGAACCTCAAGTCAACAATCACAGATGTCAACAATGTGATATGCCTGTTGGATTTTGCTGAGAATGTGAGAGATCTTTCTTCGGCCGAATGGGATCTAAGGACACGGTTAAAAAGTTTACAATCACAGTTGCTAATCAAACAACAGCTACACTAGTCGAAAAAGGGCTACTAGTGGCGCACCAAAAAGCCTTTCTGTGGCGCACCCAGGGAAATGGGGGGTGCGCCACAGAAATCTCGCCACTAAATTATATTTCTGTGGCGCACCCCCTCGGTGCGCCACAGAAAGTGGCACATTTCTGTGGCGCATCCTTCCTAGTGCGCCACAGAAATTTATCAGTGGCGCATCCTTGTACTGTGCGCTACAGAAATAGGTGCGCCACAGCAAAGTTATGCCATGCGCCACAGAATTATTTACATGAATTTTCATATTATTTCTGCCCGATGTACAAATACAGGTATATTAACGAAAATACATGTATATATTACAGGATTTAAACACACATAACAGAAACATGATATATTTGACACATCACATTACTTAGACACATCACATATAGTTACAAATGCCGAATCTTACACAAGTCATGATACAAATGGAGCTCGAAATACAAAAGTTCATCATTTCATCATTTCATACATATAGAGTTATCAAATAAAGTAAATCGGCGATGATGGTGAGGAAGATCAGCGGGAAAGCACGATCACGTAGCCTAGTTCTGCATCGGCGCCGGGAACGGTTTGTACATTTCCTTCGTCGTCCACGTCCGGGTGTCCTGCTGCAATGCTAGGCGTTCTTCGATCTCCCTCTTAGTCAAACCTGGAGATGGATTGGTAAGTATCAGTTAATAACATAAATAGAGTGTGAATAATTCATCTAAGTGCAATAAAGAAAACACTTCTTGCGAGTGAGGCAAGCAGCTAGCTAGGCACAGTTTTGTAATACATCCTACCTCTAGGGTAGCGGAGGTGCCCTGCGGTTGCCATGACATCCTAGAGGATGATATGTGATAACTTCATCTGGGTGCGATGGAAGTCTTCTCTAAGCTCAGCATCAGAGATTTCCCCCATATTTTTGGTCCATTCCCGGAGTTTATTTGGAAACCTCATGCCATCTGCTTCCTCGACATACCCTTTAAGTTGATGGATGACGTAGAACCCCTCCTTCACGCTCTCAGAGTCCTCCTTGATGCAAGGGAAGTTCGTGACATGCCTGAACTTGTGTGTCTTGTTCTTGTTGAAGAATTCACACTTCTTTTCGAAGGTGCCTCCATTACGGGCGTAGATCTCGAGAGCCTCATCGAGAACACTCTTTATTCGGGTGTAGTCTTTCTCTATAACCGAACTCCCCGAGTCGAAATAAGTGGCAATGGACCACCTCGGGTTTACGGCGATGAGTACTGCGTACTTGTCCCTGCTTAACACAATTCAAACGGAATGTAGGAAATTCATGATAATTAAGCAATGGAACAACTCTATGGGAAAACATAAGTTACGACATCGACGAGCGGATGTGTACTTACTTGCAAAAGAAAGGCACAAGATGGCTGTTCTTGCTCATGTTTTTCAGCATGAAGCTTTGGAGGTACTCCCTCGCCATGATCCGTCTCCCTGATCCTTCAACCAGCTGGCTGTCACGCATGTAGTAGGGATCCGCTATCGCGACGTACGGGTTTGTCTCTCTCTTGATCTTCACCGCCAGATTGAGCGCGTATAGACGGACCAAGTTATAGTCCAGCCGTCTAGAGTGAAACAGCTTGAAGACGTCCTCGAAGGCTATAAAGATTACATCCGCAGGGGCTTCATCGACAAAGTTCACGCCCTTTGGCACCTTGCACGTGAACATCGGGTAATTTGGGTCCTCGTCTTTAAGAAGGATGCCCTCTGGCGTCAAGATAGCATCATGCAAAGCTTTCATGGATCCTTGTGCGATGCGGAGCAGCTTCGGAGGCAGTATCGGTTTACCAGCTTCATGCATTCGGGTCAAGCCATCACGACGTGGTGGAACCATTTGTTCATCCCGGACAGTCCTAGGAGCTGGCTGGCTCGCAAAGGCACCTGGCTTACTTCTCTTCCTGTGCTTCTTCTTCACCTCTGGGGATTGCACATCTTGAATCGACTTATGCAGTGTGCCAGGGCTGAAAATGTTAGCCTGTTCAGCTTGATCGCCGGCCTCCGGAGGCGTGTCTTGAGATAAACCATGGAAGTTCAGGCGCTGCGAGCATGAAGTGCGACGAATAGGCATAATGCGGGGGCCGCGGAAGTGTTCGTCATCCAAAGGAGGCATGTACGAACCATCCAAGGCGCCAGTGTTGAGGAAGCCATCGACGTCGTCGCCATTATTATCATCATCATGATCATCGTCGATGACTGGAAGTTGAGGCGCAACGGCTTTGTCTTTGGCTTGTTGCGGTGCAGACGCTCCCAACAGTATTTGGTGCCGGCTTGTGGTGGCGACGACCGGCGCTTCCTTCCGGGTCCTGGCAACGGGTGCTTGTGGCGCCGGCTTGTTCACAACAGGTATATGTGGCGGCCTCGACGAGGGCCGAACGATAGAGTGCCTAACCTTTTGTGGCGGCTTCGAGGAGGCGTCGGAGGTGCGTCTGACCCCCCCAAGACGAATTTGGCTCTTCGGCCATTCCATGAGCCACTTGACGCAGGCTCCAAGGACCATGTGCTCATCCTCGGCTCCCGGAGGTTGCATTGGGGGATCGATGTGTTGAAACTGAGGCAATACCTCATCCAACTTGATTCTCAGCACGGCCTCGTTCATGCGTTGGTTGTGCATTAGGCTACTCTTTGGTTGTATGATCGTGCCCTTAGCAACATCCACCAACTCGCCGCCGGCCCGCACCGTATGCAGGAGTATGCAAGGTGTGTCCTGAGAGTCAACACATGCATGTTGGGCATCATGAGATGGCAGTCATCAAAGGCATAGTTAATTATAGAAGATGTCGTGGACTAACTAGTTAGTTACCTTGTCGATTGCGTTGAGCTCCTCTAATGTTGATACAATGGCGCCGGTGCCGGCGGCCGGCGTCTCATTCTCTGGCGCCGGAGGTTGCATGGGGGGCTCCTGTGCCTCGGTAGGGGGCGTCTGTGGCACAGTATGGAGCGGCGGCTCGGCAGCGGTGTTGGCCGGCGGGGTCACCATATGGCTGGAGGTGCTGCCGGCGTAGCTGGGCACGTGTATCGGCCCCTGTCGACCTGCCGCATTCCAAGCAGCTATACCCTCCATGAACCCAGGGGGTAAGAAATCCCGGATCCCCTCCTTCACTAGCTGGCTCACAGTGCTGGAGTCCACTTTCTCCTGCTCCAGTGATTCCACCTTCTTCCTTAGCTCCAGAACCTCGGCGCTATCCCTACTCGGCTTCCTCCTCTGCCTTCTCTTCTCGCCGCCGTCCGTGCTGTAGTACTGGAGGAACTTCATGCTCGTACCAAAGCGGGACACACGGCCTGCTGACGTCGGCGCCGCCGTCTTCTCCCTCTCCTTGTAAACGTTCATCGCCCTGTTGAAAGTACTGTCCCAGGGCTCCGTCGAATCCTGGGACGACGGGCCGGCCTCAGCGTCAGCCTTCAACTCGTCCTCCTGCAGACAATGCAAATTAAGGTGAACCCATGCATGTAGAAAAATATGGCTACGCGGTAAATTAAATTCCTTACCAGCACTTTCTCAAATCTCTTCACATCGTCATCGTCCGTAACGAATTCCCCCGTGTCTTTGACCAGATAGTAGCGGGACCGGACAAAGTTCCGGACCTGCTTGTCCGCGATTTTGTGCCACGGGTTCTCTTTCCCTAGTCTTTCAACCTCGGCATCCTCCTTGTCCCAAATGGGCTGTTTTCCTCGGTAGCCACCGCTTCCCAAACGGTGGTTACCTAGGTTCAGGTCCCGCATTTTCTTCCCCCACTCGGTCCATTTTTTAGACTCCTCAGTAGACAAGGACAACTTGAATGCGTTGAAGTCTTCTTTGTCGAGCATCGGGTCTTTGGTTTTTATCTCTTCCCAGGTTTCACCCTTTTCAATCTTCCTCCTCACCCTGCATTTCCAGCTGCTCAAGGCGGTGCTCATCTTCGTGATGGCTAAACTGTCCACCTTTTTGTTGAACGGCTGCGGGAACGTGTATCGTTGGTGAAGCTTCTTGATGAGGGTCTTGACCAGAGCCTCATTCTGCGTGCTTCTGAGATCCTTCGTGTTGATCGACACGGTTTCCCGGAGGATGCACCCTAGTTGCATGCCGTATCCTTTGGCAAGTCTCTCGGGCTGCAATGGGAGGCCACTTGGCGAGACCTCAGTGAAGACGTCTGTGACGTTGTCGAGTGCTTGCGGTGTCCGATCCCTCCTTGGCTTCTTTTTCTTCTGCGCGGGCGGGTTGGTACCATCGGCCCTGTGGTCCTCGCCGCCATCGGTGGAGGTATCGGCGTCCTCATGGCCGCCACTAACATCTCCATCGGTGGTGGTGGTATGCTCCTCATGCTCGCCGCCACCACCAGTAGGATTTTTCGCGACCTCCTTCAACTCCTGGGACAACTCCCAGAAGGGCTTGTTCGCGTCTCCAGCATCTTCATCGCAGCTCATATGCTTAGAAGTGCCAGCCCCCGACATGTTTGCACTGCTATAATTAATACAACAAATATAAGTTAAAAATGACTTAATTAAATACTAAGGTACCCCGGCCATTGCATTACCCCATATGTCCTTTTTTAGCAAAGTCGTGCTCAAATTCACGAAAAATTTCGGCATAACCTTTGCTAAAAAAGGACATATGGAGTACCCGAATTTGCCGAAACGGAAGTTAATCAACGTTCCGGCAATCTCAAGGGCCCCACAGGGTACCTGCAAACCGTGCACAAGCACGACACGATGGTGCATTTTGACTTGTGCATTTTCACAGTGCACAAACAACAACACATATCATATGACACATATCACAGTGCACAAACAACACATATCAAACAAAAACCTCGGTATGACATTTTCACAAGCACCATCGGTGCGGTAAGGGAGGGAGGAGGGTGGAGAGAAGCACCTCGGGGAGGGGAGGGAGGGGGGGCGAGGGCGAGTTGTAGGCCGAGGTCGCCGGGGTGTGGGGAGGTGCGAAGCCGCCGGCGAGCGCAGGGGAGGCCGAGGTCGCCGGGGAGCGCAGGGGAGGCCGAGGTCGCCGGGGAGCGCCGGGGGTTGTGCGGGGGCGGGCGCAGGGGAGGTCTCCAGCGACGAGGTTGGGCGGGGGCGGGTGCAGGGGAGGTCTCCGGCGGCGGCGGCGTCGATCGGCGTCGCGCAGGAGCGGTGGTTGGACTTAGGCGCGGGGGCAAATTTGGAAGTGTGAGAGGTAGGCGCGGGGCCGGGCCCACGTGTAAGCGGCAGCACGGAAATTCTGTGGCGCATCCGATGCGCCACAGAATTTCCGTGCTGCCCCTTACACGTGGGCCCGGCCCCGCGCCTACCTCAGCCTTCACAATTCTGTGGCGCATATTAGTGTGGGTGCGCCACAGAATTGTGTCACATTTTTTTATAGTTCTATTTTTATAGTTATATTTTTGGTTATATTTAAAGAAATAAGAAACACACATATTTTAAGGAAAAAACAAACACACAAATTTGTTGCCACATATATTAATACACCAAAAAAGTATATATATTTAAAGATTATTTCATGATATACACATGCATATAAATGTTTACATTGTCTCACACACACCAAAAAAGTCTTCTTCTCTCATCTCACATGTGTACACACGCACAAAAAGTAATACACCAAAAAAGTCTTCGTCGATCCCGGCTGGTTCCGAGAGCTAGCTTCTCTTCTTCTTTCCCTTCTTCGCGGTTGAATACTTTAGGCCGGGCACCTTGAGATTTCTTCGCGTGAACGGACAACCTTTAGTAGGTAGGGAGGTCTTCCTTGTGTTTTTGCTCGTAGTCGGCTTGTCGAAGAACTTGTCGAATTCCTCCTCGATCTTCGGATCACCGTCCAAGTCTTCCTCGTTGGCGTCTCCGTCCATTCCGATGATGCTCATCTTGCCCCTCCTCACGACAACACGGCTAGGCTTTGACGGGTCGGTAATGAAGAAGCATTGCTCAACTTGGCTAGCGAGTACCCATGGCTCGTTTTTCGCGGAGGCTTTCTTCGATTTGGCATCGGGTATTACCATGGTGGTGAAATACCGGCCTTCTTTCACGACGTCCTTGGCCCATCTTACACGGAACATTGGCACCAACTCTCCACGGTAGTTGAGCTCCCATATCTCCTCGATCCTTCCAAAGAATCTTTCCTTGACAGTAGCCTCGTCATCACCGTAGGATAGCATAGTTACTCCTGAGTTTTGATATTCACTATTCTTGTCCTTTTCCTCGGTGTAGAATGTGTAACCGTTGATGTCGTACGCCTGATAGGTCCTTACGTTCTGTCCGGGGCCCTGTGATAAGGAGAATATGAGTTCTTCATCTTCCGTAGATGGCGTTATGCTCGCTGCTTGAAACAGTTGCCTTTTCTTGAACCAACGTGTGAAGCTGGAGTTGTGCTCTTTGGATATGTCTCCATTCTTCCTCTGCCGACCCAGCTCGATGTAATTCTGCTCGATTAAGCTCTTGTGCTCCTCCACCCAAGGTTCGATCAATTGTAAGTGTTGTAGCGCGACCCGGTGAGCCCTGTCGAAAGGACAATGATGTCGCCTAGAGGGGGGGGGGTGAATAGGCGGTTTAAAACTTTTCCGGTTTAGGCTTGATAATTGCGGAATAAAACTAGGTGTTTAAATTAACAAGCCGACAACCTAAATAAACTAGGCTCACCTATGTGCACCAACAACTTATGCTAAGCAAGATAAACAACAAGGTGATAGGAATAGAATACTTCAAGCACGAAGGCTATCACAATGTAAAGTGCATAAGTAAAAGCTCGGGTATAGAAATAACCGAGGCACGCGGAGACGAGGATGTATTCCCGAGTTCCTCCTTGTTAAGGGAGTACGTCTCGTTGGAGAGGTGTGAACCGACACAACGGTTCAACAACCACAAAGGTTTCACCTTCTTCTCCGATGACCCGCACCACAAAGGCTTGGTTCACCTTCCACTATCGGAATTCCTTCGAGGCGGAATCCGGAGCCTTTCAACAACAATCCGGGGCACAACCCACAATGGGATTGGGGGCTCCCGAACGGCCTCCAACAACAATCCGGGGCACAACCCACAATGGGATTGGGGGCTCCCGAACGGCTTCAAGTGACCACACAAGGGTCCAACCACCACAAAGGCGTCTAGGGTCCAAGGACCCAAGAGTAACAAGTTCACAAGCTTTCAACTTCCACGAATCCTCGTGGAGAGCACACCGATGCACCAAATGCAAAAGGCAAGAGCACAAGTGCTCAAATCCTTCACTCTCGAATTCCAACAAAGCAACAAATGCTTATGGGGGAATAAGAGAGGAAGAACAAAGAGGAGATGCACCAAGAACTCCAAGATCAAGATCTACTAGGTTCCCCTCACTTAGAGGAGAGATGGATTGGTGGAAATGTAGATCTAGATCTCCTCTCTCAAATCCCTCAAAGATATGCAAGAATCATGGGAGGAAATGAGAGAGGGGCAAGCTTTCCAAGGTCAACAATGGAGTAGGAGAGAGGGGAAAGTCGTGCTGCCTTGGATGTCACAAGGAAGAAGAAGGGGAGGGGTATTTATAGCCCTCCCAGTTTTCTAGCCGTTGGGAATCGTCAGCTCGGAAATTTCCGAACTTGGTTCGGAAATTTCCGGGCTGACGGCCGGAAATTTCCGGACCTAAGTCCGGAAATTTCCGAACCCCGGAAATCTCCGGTAGGAAATCCGACTGAGAGACAGTTGAGTGCAGTGCAGAAAATCTTTAAGACTTGGCGGAAAACTTAACTTGGATGCCCGGAAATTTCCGAACCGTGACCGGAAATATCCGGACCCCGGAAATTTCCGGCTGAAAATCCGACTGAGAGCCAGTTGAGTGCAGTGCAGAAACTCTTTAAGACTTGGCGAAAAATTCTCCAGGTCGGAAATCTCCGGACTGGGGTCCGGAAATTTCCGGACCTCCGAAAACTGCAGAAACACCAGAACTGAAATAACTTTTGCAAATGAACTCCGAATGAGGTGAAACCAACTTTGTTGGAAAGGTAGCGACGAGCACAGGGCTACAAAAAGTGGAAATATTGCATCCCATAAATAGAGCAAAGTCACCACACATGGAAAGGTGTGGGACTTTCCTCATGGTCGAACCGGCAATATTTCCGCCACCGAAAACGCAAGAAGTTTGCCAAAGTAAAACCGTTTTCGAAGCACTTGGGCTTGTCATGAGGAACACGACAAGCACCAAAACCCAACATCCAAAACACAACAAGATGAACGAATGAAATCCCGATTTGGATGAGCTAGCGCTTGGCATGAAGATGAACCAAGCTCTAATTCCTCACATGGATAAAAGCCAAATAAGAACCAAGAAATATGATATGCCAAGTATGCAAAGGTTTGAGCTCTCCACAAAGATGCGATCAAGTTACTCACTCGAGAGCCCCTCTTGATAGTACGCCTATCTATCCTATAGCCCTATCAAGATCATACCTTTGCCTTGAGCATTCCACTTGAGCTAGATGATGACTATCTTGATCTCTTCAAGTGGATCTACTTTCTTGATTGCGCGTCCAAGCACATGCTTGATGAAGACTTCTCCAAATACTCCCCCATACACATAATGGGAGAGTCTCGCTTAGCTCCGTCTTCATGTATCCATAGCAAGCTCCAAGCATATGATCTTTTCGAGAAGCTTCTCTTGGTCTTGCACATCTCAACTTCAACACACGAGTCCAACACATGAACTCCACTATTCTCATGGACACGATCTATAAGATATCTCAATGCAAACATTAGTCCATAGAGATTGTCATTTAATTACCAAAACCACACATGAGGGAAAATGCTCTTTCAGGCTTGTCGAAGAACTTGTCGAATTCCTCCTCGATCTTCGGATCACCGTCCAAGTCTTCCTCGTTGGCGTCTCCGTCCATTCCGATGATGCTCATCTTGCCCCTCCTCACGACAACACGGCTAGGCTTTGACGGGTCGGTAATGAAGAAGCATTGCTCAACTTGGCTAGCGAGTACCCATGGCTCGTTTTTCGCGGAGGCTTTCTTCGATTTGGCATCGGGTATTACCATGGTGGTGAAATACCGGCCTTCTTTCACGACGTCCTTGGCCCATCTTACACGGAACATTGGCACCAACTCTCCACGGTAGTTGAGCTCCCATATCTCCTCGATCCTTCCAAAGAATCTTTCCTTGACAGTAGCCTCGTCATCACCGTAGGATAGCATAGTTACTCCTGAGTTTTGATATTCACTATTCTTGTCCTTTTCCTCGGTGTAGAATGTGTAACCGTTGATGTCGTACGCCTGATAGGTCCTTACGTTCTGTCCGGGGCCCTGTGATAAGGAGAATATGAGTTCTTCATCTTCCGTAGATGGCGTTATGCTCGCTGCTTGAAACAGTTGCCTTTTCTTGAACCAACGTGTGAAGCTGGAGTTGTGCTCTTTGGATATGTCTCCATTCTTCCTCTGCCGACCCAGCTCGATGTAATTCTGCTCGATTAAGCTCTTGTGCTCCTCCACCCAAGGTTCGATCAATTGTAAGTGTTGTAGCGCGACCCGGTGAGCCCTGTCGAGGTCTTCTCTTTGACCATGAACGCCGACAAAGAGTGAGCGGTAGCCCTCGCGGTGACCAACTCCACCGAGCCTGCCGAGGTGCTTCCTGGTGGGCAGACCAACATCCTCGTTCTCGGTGCTTAGATAATTCTGGCAGAAGGAGATGCACTCGTAGGTTAGAAAGCCCTTGGCCATGCTTGCGTCCGGACGGGCCCTGTTGCGATCGTATCCTTTCATGACACAGTTCTGCCTTTCGAACGGCATCATGTAGTGCAGGAACGTCGGCCCGAGCTGCTTGATGTCCTCAACGACATGGAGAAGGAGATGCACGCAGATATCAAAGAAAGAGGGTGGGAAGTAAATCTCGAGCTCGCATAGTATCAGCACGATCTCTTCCTGTAGCATGTCGAGCTGCTTCACGCCGATCGACTTCCTGTTGATGACGTCGAAAAAGTTGCATAGGGCAAGCAGCGTATCTCGGACGTGATCGTCCATTATCCCTCGGATCGCAACGGGAATTATCTGCGTAATCAGCACGTGACAATCGTGAGACTTCATCCCGGTGAACCTCTTCTTTGTTGCGTCCAGATATCTGCTGATCTTCCCCGCGTAACCGTGAGGAAATTTGACTCCTACGAGGCACTTGTAGAACTGCTCGAGCTCCACCGGACTCATAGTGTAGCAGGCAGGGGGAAGCACCACCGTGTTCTTCTTTGCCCTTTTGCGGCGACCTTGAGTCCCTTCCGTCTGATCATCATCAGCGTCATCGTCGTCATCACTGTCGGGTGCCTGTAGATCTTTCTTGATGCCAACCCATTTCAGATCGTATCTTGCTCTCGTCCCATCCTTGGACTTTTCCGGCATGTTGGAAAGAGTGCCAAGTAGACTCTCGGTGACATTCTTCGTAATGTGCATCATATCGAGGCTATGGGGCGCTTTAAGGACCTTCCAGTACGGCAAGTCGTGGAAAACAGACCTCGCTTTCCATACACCCAGCAGGAGCAGGGCACTCCACCTAATTTCTCAAAAGCTCGTCGATTTTAGTGCCGGTCCTCTCGTGCGGGGCTCTTTCGAGCTCGTTTTCACCATCGAACAGGTCACCGCGTTTCCTCCACGGGTGATCCATGCGAAGCCACCGTCGAGCACCTGGGTACACGGTTTTCGAAGACCCATCCCTTGGTAGCTGGAGATGCGGGGTCCCATCCATGCACCTGACACATGCACAGAATCCGTGGCCTACCTAGGCTGATACGTATGAGCAACCAGGATAGTCCTGCACCGTCGTGAACAAGGCGGCTCTCATGTCGAAATATTCTCTAGTGTAGGCATCCCACGTACGGGCTGGCGTGTCCCACGACGTGGCTAACTCCTCTTTCAACAGTGTGAGATACAGATGTATGTCGACACCCGGTTGTTTCGGCACCTGGATGAGAATGCTCATGTGTATGTACCTTTGCTTCGTGCACAGCCAAGGGGGAACGTTGTAAGGCCATACAAACACGGGCCAGGTGCTATGCGTGCTACTCTGGTTGCCGAACGGATTGAGTCCATCGGTGCTCATAACCAGCCTGACGTTCCTTGCGTCGCCTCCGAAATTTTGAAAGGCGACCAATGCTTCCCACTGGAGGGCATCTGAAGGGTGTGACAGGATCCTTCCCTTCTCCGGATCTTCTTCGGGCTTCTCCCTTTCCGCGTGCCATTGCATTAGCTTTGCTTCCTTATGGTCCACAAAGTACCGCTGCAGACGGGGAGTGATAGGAAAGTACCATACCACTTTTCGAGGAACTTTCCTGTTAGCACCCTTGTACCGTCCTTGGTCGCACACCGGACATTTGGTTATGTCCTTGTACTCTCCCCGGTAAATTGCGCAATCATTGATGCAGGCATGGTATTTGACGTGCGGTAAGTCAAGTGGGCACACAACTTTCTTGGCCTCCTCGATGCTTTTTGGCAATGTGTTCCCCTCGGGAAGACAATCGTGCATGAATTTCATGCTCTTCGTGAAGCTCACGTCGGTCCACTTGCTTTGCGCCTTCATCTCCAGAGCATCAAGCGTTACTTGCAAGCGCGTATCCTCTGGCCGGCACCCAGGATACAACGGAGTCTTCCCGTCGATCTCCATTTGCGCCAGTTTGGCTTTCTCTCTGGCGGTGCTCGTCTCCTGGAGGAGCAATTCTTGAACATGAGAGTCCCGTAAGGCCGACATTAGCGTGTTCTCCGTGTTCGCGTCTTCTCCACCGCCATCTCCCCCATGGTCATCATGATCATCTTGTCCGCCGACATCTCCTTCGTCATGATCATCTTGTCCGCCGACATCTCCTTCGTCATGTCCGGGCGCATTTGTTGTTGGTGTCTGGTTCAAGCCTAGCATGAAACCTTGCCTGAGCAGGTGATCCTCCAATTGTCCGGAATTAGGGTCGATCCATCTCTCGAGTTTACATTTTCGACACAGACATCTTATCTGGCGCCTGTTACACTGAATCATTTCCGCCTTCGCTTCTTCCTTGTATCTACTGATTTGACCGGATCTCATCATGACGACCATGGTTGCCTACGCACGGGTTACATAGAGCACACAACCGAGAAACGTTATTTAGAACCGCAACATATGCACACACACACATACACACACATGCATGTTCGACGGAAAATTTTGGTATGACTTCTCCTAATAGTCGGACGTATGGGTGGTGCAAAAATTTGCCGAAATGGAAATGAATCAACATTTCGGCAAACATACATGCACCACGCCGCCGCAAGAAACAACAAACATGCATATCCATGTGTCCACATACACCGATGGCCATACACCCGGCGCCCCATAAATGATCGGTGGCTATATACACCGAGATGGCATATACACCGGCCATAAACCGATGCCATACCACCGCACAAGCATGCACACCACAACAAAAAGAGAAGATGTCTCACCTAGTAGATTGGAGCTCCTCCCGGACCGTGATTGTGTGATGTGTGTTTGGAGAGAATTTAGTGGACAAAAAGAGGAGGAGAGAGTATATATGAAGCCTCCCTACCTACTAATCAATCTCTATGGAACAAAATAGGTTTTAACCTACTAGAAATGGAGAAATAATGGAGAAAGAATGGGGAGAATTGGGTGAGAAAGAGGAGAAATACGAGTTGTGTGAGAGAAGGGGTGATGTCTACGCACGCTTCTATTCTCATAGACAGTGTTGGGCCTCCAAGAGCAGAGGTTTGTAGAACAGCAGCAAGTTTCCCTTAAGTGAATCACCCAAGGTATATCGAACTCAGGGAGGTAGAGGTCAAAGATACCCCTCTCAAGCAACCCTGCAATTAAGATACAAGAAGTCTCTTATGTCCCCAACACACCCAATACACTTGTCAGATGTATAGGTGCACTAGTTAGGTGAATAGATAGTGAAATACAACTAATATGGATGATTATAAGTAGTAATTGCAATCTGTAATAAAAATGGCAGCAAGCAAACATGTAGCAGAACTTGTTGGAAACGGTGTTTCAATGCTTAGAAACAAGGCCTAGGGATCCTACTTTCACCAGTGGACATTCTCAACAATGACATCAAAGTTAAATAAATAAACACTACTCTCAAACACTCTCATGTTGGATAACAAACACCATTCATTGTGTAGGGCTACAAGAGCACCCTCAAAGTCAGAGTAAACTAACACCAACAACGTCATAAAGGAATCACACACGGTGCACACACTGTCACCGTTACAACCGTGAATAACCCCGAAGTTCATATTAAAGTAACCTCTAGAGTGCATAATAGATAAAGAGTAGCATCACATATTCAACTAGATTACAAACCTCATGATCACATAAAAGATCACATCATGGGAGAGAGAGATAGACCACATAGCTACCGTAGATCCCGCAGCCCCGGGGGAGAACTACTCACTCCTCATCGTAGGAGTCAGCAACGGCGATGGAGATGGCGGTGGAGTCGATGGAGATGGCTCCGGGGGCAATTCCCCGTCCCGGCAGGGTGCCGAAACAGAGACTTATGTCCCCCGAATCTTGTCTTCGATGGCGGCGGCGCTCTGGACCCGTGGAGGAAATATCGAACACCGTGCTAGGGTTTTTAGTCTGGGGGATATATGTAGGCGAAAGGGCGAGGTCGGTGGCGCCCCGAGGGGCCCACATCCCCTGCTGGCGCGGCTCAGGCTCCTACCGCGCCACGAGGTGGTGTGGCCGCCTCGGTCGCCCACTTCGTCTCGTCTTCGGTTTTCTGGAACGTTCCCAAATAAAAACTGACTTCTGAAAAGAAATCGTCCAATTCCGAGAATATTTCCTTAAGTACTTTTCTGAAACCAAAAACAGCAGAAAACAGGGAACTGGCACTGTGGCATCTTGTTAATAGGTTAGTCCCAGAAAATGCATAAAACTATATAAAATGCATATAAAACATGTAATAAGTTGGTATAATATAGCATGGAACATAAGAAATTATAGATACATTGGAGACGTATCAACATCCCCAAGCTTAGTTCTACTCGTCCCGAGTAGGCAAGAACGATAAAAGAAGAATAATTTCTGAAGTGACATGCTTTCACACAATCTTGATCACATAATAATGTAAGGCATGTAAACTGAGATCAAATGAATAAGGGTTGTAGTTTATATTGATATCAAATGAGTAATAAATAAACAAGTATGCAAAGCAAAGTAAAGCTTTCAATGATATAGTACTAGATAGCAATCAACTGTGCAAAGTAGATATTAGAGATGATTTAAGCTTCAAGCACAACAATATAATCATCTAATGCTTCCAACAAACATGACAACTTTGTGAAAGGATCAAGTCAAGCAATATCAATATGCACGTAGAAGATCAACTCTTTATTTGTTCAAAAGAAACAAGCAAGCGTTCAACGTTGGTTCCTGGCACCAGGATGTTTTGGCTAAGAGAATGTTAAGGGGGGTTTGGAAGGCCAACGGAAGAAAGTCTCACAAAGCTGCAAGTGATCATTAGACAAGAGGAAGTCTTATAATCGAAGCTATGCAAGGAGTAGTGACTGCCACACAACGGATGCACATGGAGCTATAAGTATATGAAAGCTCTCCAATGGAACTAGTGGGGGTGCATCCAACTTGCTTGCTCACGAAGACCTAGAGCACTTTTGAGGAGGCTCATCATTGGAATATACAAGCCAAGTTCTATAGTGTAAAGTTCCCCACATAGTTATGCAAGTAAGACATGAAAACTCTCTCATATGGAGTAAAGGTGCTAAACATGAGCACAAATGATGATAATAAATGACATGGTGCTATAACATGAGCACAAGTGTGTGATAAAGAATAGTAATGCTGCCCCCTTTTTTTTCTCTTTTTTTTCTTTTTTTTTTCCTTTTTCTGTTTCTCTTTTCGATGGCCTCCATGGCTCTTTTCACTTTTAGGGGCAAGGATCCTAATATGATGATATGACAACACACTAATGATGATATGACAACATACTGATGATACAAGTAGCTAATATGAATGAGACATAATATGTATATGACAACGGTGCCTCTGCCAGTGTAGCAGGTTATGCAATGATCTAGCGTAACATGGGTAAAACCACACATCAGCTTTATAGAATCATGCAAAGCAATATATGAGTAATGAATGACAACAAGTCATGTATTGTAAGATGGATGTTGCATGGCAATATATCTCGGAACAGCTATGGAAATGCTGTAGTAGGTAGGTATGGTGGATGTTTTGAGGAAGATATTTGGCTTATGTGTAGGAGAACAAGATGAAGATCTCCCACGAGTTTGGATGTACCCGCGAAGTATGCACCAACTCTCAATGTGAGAAAGGGCAATGCAAAGTACCGAAGAGGCTAGCAATATGGTGGTGGAAGTGCCATGAAAACCGCAGCTTCAGAACTCACAAGTAAAAAGATTCCAAATAAAAATATGATCTTACAAGGCATAATGAAAATCACTCCAAGAGGTGCTGTGGCAAATGAACAAGTCACTGTTGGGGACCCGACCGTAGCGCATAACACAAAGTCATTACGGTTGCTTTTAACATTAGAAGTCATATATCATTATGCTATCAACTGGAAATTTAAGTGTGGCACAGCTTCAAGTTTTCTAGACCAACCATTAATCATTCCTCCTTACTAAACCATCATGTTTACCATTAAGCATATTAATATCTCAAAACAACATCAATGATTCAAGTGACACAATTTAATGATCTACAAGATTATGTATCATTTAGTTATACCATCTACCACATTTAGCATTTTCTGTTCTTAACCAAACACCAATCAACTTATTTAAACATAAACTCTCCAAGTATTTAACAATGAAGCAAGAGAGTATAACATATGAGAACTAACAGCTCTGAACAAGAGATGCATGAAAAACAATAGCTGAAAGTATTGCAGTAGCTATAGAAGAATACTCAACAAGTATAAGTGAAGAATACGAGTATTCAAATGAAAAAGCGGAGCGTGTCCCTCTCCCACACAAGAATGCTAGGATCCATTTTATTCAGAGAATGAAAATAACAAAAACAAAAAGCAAACAGACGCTTCAAGCAAGCACATAAGATGTGGCGGAATTAAAATATAGTTTCACTAGAAAGGACCTGATAGTTTGTTGATGAAGAAGGGGATGCCTTGGGCATCCCCAAGCTTTGACGCTTGAGTCTTCTTGAAATATGCTTGGGTGACCCACGGGGGCATCCCCAAGCTTTGGCTCTTTCATCTTCTTGATCACATCACATCATCCTTCTCTCTTGATCCTTGAAAACTTCCTCCGCACCAAACTTAGAGTAAACTTCATTAGAGGGTTAGTGCACAAAAAATTATGATATTCTGTAGGAACACAATCGCTACCAATGCTACTGTACATTAGCTACAGCCACTGATACTTCATGGAACAAAAAGATCCAATCAAAATAGCAAAAGAGGCATTGCAAAATAAATGGCAGAATCTGTCAAAAACAGAACAGTCCGTAAATACGAATTTTTTCGAGGCACTTAACTTGCTCAAATAAGAAAACTCAAAACTAATGAAAGTTGCGTACATATCTGAGGATCACGCTCAGCAAATATCAGATTTTTTCAATTTTTCTGCAGAGAGTTATGAATTAAACGGTGGACAGCAGAAAACTGTTCCTGTGCAGGAATCCAAATCTAGCATCAACTTTCTATTAGAGGCTTAACTTGACACAACAATGCGATAAAATAAAGATACAAAGGAATTGCTACAGAGGTAGACATCTTCCTTGACTCAATAAAATAAAATAACAGGAATAAAATATTGGGTTGTCTCCCAAAAGCTCTTTCTTTATAGCCATTAAGATAGGCATAGTGATTTTAAAAGATGCTCACGTAAGAAATAAGAGTTGAGTCAAAAGGGAGCATCAAAAAGCAAATATGAAGAAGCACTTTTAAGTCTAACCCACTTCCTATGAAAAAGAATCTTGTAAAGAAACAAGTCATGAAAGCACAAAGCAACAAGCGTAGGAAAGCAAAACAGGTGCAACTTCAAGATTTTTAACATAAAGAGGGGAAACTTAATATTGTTGAGATGCATAAAACCATGTTTCCCTCTCTCATAATAACTTTCAGTAGTAGAAATAAATTCAACCATATAAGAACCATTCAACTTAGATAATATAGGCACACAAAGAGGATCATTAAATTTGTTTTCGAATTCATTAGCATTCTTCCCTCTTTCAAAATAGTTATTAAGATCAATATCAAGTTTAAGATCATGGTTGCAACAAAGATTTGGAACTAGAGACAATTGCAAACCACATAAGTATCTCTCAACATAAGCAAATTTCTCCTCCATGGAGTAATTAGGAGAATTCAAGAACAAAGTAGGACTCTCATGAGTAAGAGTACCATCACAAGCAACAATTATATCATTTCTATCCTCACATAAATAAGTAATAACTTCTGAACATAGAGGATTATCAATAAGCATAGGACCATCATCTAAAGCATTATCATATAGCATATTTAAGCAATACTCATCATTATCATCAATAAGTTCACTTGTAGCATCATGAATAAAATTTACAACGTAACTATCACATAAAACATTCTTATCATGAGCCACATGCATAAAAGAATTAATACTCTCCACATAAGCATAGTCATTCTTATTAATTGTAGTGGGAGCAAATTCAACAAAATAGCTATCATTATTATTCTCATCACCATAATCATCAAATATAGGAGGCATATTGTAATCAACATAAAATATATCCTCAACAGTAGGTGGACCGAAAATATCACAATGATTATAATTATCATATATTGGAGGCAAGGTATCATCAAAGAAAATTTTCTCCTCCGTGCTTGGGGGACTAAAAATATCATGCTCATCAAAACCAGCTTCCCCAAGCTTAGAATTTTCCATAGCATTAGCAATAATGGTGTTCAAAGAATTCATACTAATAACATTGCTACTAGCATGCAAATAAAGTTCCATAGGTTTTTTAATTTTCTCTTCAAACACCTCATGTCCTAACTCAAGATAAATACTATAAAGATCTCTAATATTTTTGTTGTTTTCCATTAAGCCTAACTAGTGAAAATAAAAACAAGAAACAAAAAGATTTAACTGCAGGATCTAAAGGAAATAACTTCGAGCACTCACACAACAGCAACGGTGCTAGAAAATAGCTTAGTAGCCAGAGGATGTGAGTACCTTTTACCTTACCTCCCCGGCAACGGCGCCAGAAAATAGCTTGATGTCTACGCACGCTTCTATTCTCGTAGACAGTGTTGGGCCTCCAAGAGCAGAGGTTTGTAGAACAGCAGCAAGTTTCCCTTAAGTGAATCACCCAAGGTATATCGAACTCAGAGAGGTAGAGGTCAAAGATACCCCTCTCAAGCAACCCTGCAATTAAGATACAAGAAGTATCTTGTGTCCCCAACACACCCAATACACTTTTCAGATGTATAGGTGCACTAGTTAGGTGAATAGATAGTGAAATACAACTAATATGGATGATTATAAGTAGTAATTGCAATCTGTAATGAAAATGGCAGCAAGCAAACATGTAGCAGAACTTGTTGGAAACGGTGTTTCAATGCTTAGAAACAAGGCCTAGGAATCCTACTTTCACCAGTGGACATTCTCAACAATGACATCAAAGTTAAATAAATAAACACTACTCTCAAACACTCTCATGTTGGATAACAAACACCATTCATTGTGTAGGGCTACAAGAGCACCCTCAAAGTCAGAGTAAACTAACACCAACAACGTCATAAAGGAATCACACACGGTGCACACACTGTCACCGTTACAACCGTGAATAACCCCGGAGTTCATATTAAAGTAACCTCTAGAGTGCATAATAGATAAAGAGTAGCATCACATATTCAACTAGATTACAAAGCTCATGATCACATAAAAGATCACATCATGGGAGAGAGAGATAGACCACATAGCTACCGTAGATCCCGCAGCCCCGGGGGAGAACTACTCACTCCTCATCGTAGGAGTCAGCAACGGCGATGGAGATGGCGGTGGAGTCGATGGAGATGGCTCTGGGGGCAATTCCCCGTCCCGGCAGGGTGCCGAAACAGAGACTTATGTCCCCCGAATCTTGTCTTCGATGGCGGCGGCGCTCTGGACCCGTGGAGGAAATATCGAACACCGTGCTAGGGTTTTTAGTCTGGGGGATATATGTAGGCGAAAGGGCGAGGTCGGTGACGCCCCGAGGGGCCCACATCCCCTGCTGGCGCGGCCCAGGCTCCTGCCGCGCCACGAGGTGGTGTGGCCGCCTCGGTCGCCCACTTCGTCACCTTCGGTTTTCTGGAACGTTCCCAAATAAAAACTGACTTCTGAAAAGAAATCGTCCAATTCCGAGAATATTTCCTTAAGTACTTTTCTGAAACCAAAAACAGCAGAAAACAGGGAACTGGCACTGTGGCATCTTGTTAATAGGTTAGTCCCAGAAAATGCATAAAACTATATAAAATGCATATAAAACATGTAATAAGTTGGTATAATATAGCATGGAACATAAGAAATTATAGATACATTGGAGACGTATCAAGGGGAAAGGTTGCAAATGAATCTGAGATTTTAGTGCATTGAATGGTTTTGTGGGCCCTGGTTGACATTTTGTGGCGCACCAAATAATATTTTTGTGGCGCACCTGTCGCATGCGCCACAGAAAGTTCACATTCTGTGGCGCACCGTCCACCATGCGCCACAGAATGCCAACTTTTTGTGGCGCATGGGCCAAGGTGCGCCACAGAATATCTATTTTCTGTGGCGCATGGGCAGGGTGCGCCACAGAAACTGCCCCGGATTCCGAAATTCGAACTGGCTGGCGGGGACCACCTACTTTCTGTGGCGCATGCTCCACGGTGCGCCACAAAAAAGAACATTTCAGTGGCGCATGTTTATATTGTGCGCCACAGATGTTTGTGGCGCACTGGTTTTGTGCGCCACTAAATGTTTTTTGTGGCGCATGGGCTTAGGGTGCGCCACAAACAGGCATCCCACCTATAAGCCTTTTTCTACTAGTGCTATACTGGAGACAGAGAGGCAAGATCAAATAGGTTAAGTTAGGAGATGAATGTTCCAAATTCTTTCACTCTTTGGCTTCCATTCAGCATCGCCGAAATCAGGTTGCTAGTCTATCTGATGCAAATGGGGTAGTTCACACCGATCATGATGCAAAGGCAGCACTTCTTCTCAATGCTTTCAAAGAAAGGTTAGGGCAGACTGAACCACATGAGATGCTTTTTGACCTCAATACTATAATTCAGTACCATCCAGGACTGTCTGCTCTTGAGACCGCATTTGCCCATGATGAGATTGATGAGGTGGTCAAAAACCTTCCAAACAATAAATCACCGGGTCCAGACAGATTTACCTGTGAGTTTTTCAAAAAATGTTGGCACATTATCAAGGCAGATATGTATGAACTCTGTGAGCATTCTACAATGGGACCCTCTGTGTTCAAAGCATTAATGCTTCTTTCATCACATTGGTTCCTAAAACAGATGCACCCACTTCTGTGAATGATTTTAGACCAATATCTCTGCTCAATTGTGTTCTAAAAATCTTAACAAAAGTCCTGGCCAACAGAGTGCAGAAAGTGATCTTGGAGCTCGTTCATAAGAACCAATATGGCTTTATCAAATCTCGCACCATTCAGGATTGTTTATCCTGGGGTTTTGAATATATTCATTTGTGTCATCAATCCAAGAAGCCAATTGTGCTGATTAAATTGGACTTTGAGAAAGCCTTTGATAAGGTTGAACATTCTGTGATATTGGACATTCTAAGACATAAAGGTTTTGGTGATCGTTTCTGTGGATGGTGAGGGTATTGCTTGCTAATGCAATTTCGGCTGTCATGCTCAATGGAGTCCCGGGCAATAAATTTATGTGCAAGAGAGGAGTCAGACAGGGAGATCCTCTATCTCCCACACTCTTTGTTCTCACTGGAGATCTTTTACAATCAGTTCTTAATGATGCTCTCGCCAATGGTTTACTTGAGCTACCTCTACCTGTTGCCTACACCTCAGATTTCCCTGTGATACAATACGCCGATGACACCTTACTAGTCCTGCCAGCTGACTGCAACCAGCTACAACATCTTAAGCTGCTCCTGGATGAATTTGCTATATCTACTGGTCTAAAAGTGAATTATAGTAAATCCAACATGTACCCCATCAATGTTTCTGAAGATAGAATGCTGGAGCTCACAGAGGCTTTCAATTGTCAACCAGGTGTTTTCCCATTTACCTATCTTGGTCTTCCACTAGGACTGTCAAAGCCAAAAATGGAACATCTCATGCCACTAGTCACTAGAGTTGGTCGCAGATTGCAGACATGCTCAAACTTCCTTACTTCTGCAGGACGACTAGAAATGGTTAATTCAGTATTCTCCTCTCTACCCACTTTCTACCTAACAAGTTTAAAGTTATATGCGGGTATTGTTGTCCAAGTGGATAAGTATAGGAGACACTGTTTATGGAGAAAGAAAGGGTTAGAGAATAAAAACCCTCCTTTAGCTGCTTGGCCAATGGTCTGCAAACCAAAGGATAAAGGTGGCCTTGGTGTGATCAATTTAACAGTTCAAAATGACTGCCTTCTCATGAAACATTTGGATAAGTTTTTTAACCATGCTGATCAACCTTGGGTTCACCTCATTTGGGAAAAGTACTACCAGTCTGAATTACCTCCTGCTAAAATCTCAGACTGCTCCTTCTGGTGGAGAGATTGTTTAAAGCTGCTTGGTAAATACAAATCACTTGCCACCTGTCAATTAGGTGAGGGGAAATCGGTTTTGCTCTGGAAAGATGCTTGGACAGATAGGCTGTTGACAGTCAGCTTTCCTCATCTAAGTTCTATTGCCATAAACCCACACCTGTCGGTCAAGCATGCTATGCAATCTGTTTCCATGCTGGACCTGTTTCATTTACCTCTGTCCATCGAAGCTTTTGAGGAATTTCATGAGTTTGTTCAACTGCTAGAACTACATCATTCACAGGATACACCAGATGCTTGGACCTATGCTTGGGGAGCTAAATTTGCTGCTAAGAAAGCCTATGCCTACTTTCATAATGGACCATCTCCTCATCCGGCCTTTCAGTGGCTTTGGAAATCATGCTGCCAAAAGAAGCACAAGGTGTTTGGCTGGCTATTTCTAGTGGACAGACTCAACACACGAGAAATGCTTTTGCGTAAAACTTTCTTCCTTGAAGACTACAGTTGTGTTATGTGTAATAACAACTGCATTGAAACGAGAGATCACCTGTTTTTCCACTGCCCCTTTGCTCAAACTTGTTGGCAAGCTCTGGCTTCGTTGGCTGATATAAGTGGGCTACAGGGATATGACTGTATCATGCATCTTCGATGGAAGATCCGTAAGCCTTTTTTCATGGAGATTATCATGATGGGGCTCTGGGCAATTTGGAAGACACGGAATGCTTATATATTTCAAGATCGCACTCCAAACTTATATCACTGTCGAGCCATTTTCAAGGAGGAGATGCTGCTTTTGAAACATCGTGCTAGCAGGAAAGCGTATGCTGATTTTGCAGTTTGGGTGGATAGTTTCATATGAATCTTTTTTATATTTTTAACTTAGCTTTAGCTTTAATTTCTTGCCTTGTTGGTATAACTCTCTTGTACCGATGCCAATTTTTTGGAAATTTATAAATTAAGCAGTACGCAAGTACTGTAATTTTTCCAAAAAAAATGATGCATGATGATGCCATGATGATGCAAAAACAAAAACAAACAATTTTCTAATTGGGGAAAAATCCAGGGCGTTACAATCGACACCACTAACAAGGGATCGCGCCCTCGCGATCCACGCCGAGACCACAAGAAGAGAGGGGTAACTACCGAGTTTTCGATCTCCACGATGAACTTCTCGACACCACTAACAAGAGATTGTTGCTCCACCTTGAACTTTTCGACACCACTAAAAAGAAGTTCTAACTCCATCTTCACTTCTCGACACCACTAACAAAAAGGGTTGCTCACATCGAAGTTGATTCCAAAGATCGAACCAAATAGGTTTAAAAGGCAAGAGTAGAATTCTAAAACTTTGAAAGTTGGATAAGAGAAGAGACTCCAAAACAAAAATGATAAGAGGAGAAAGAGAATAGAGGTAAGGAATAAACAACAATCCTATTTGAGATATTTCCAAAATAATTTAAGTCAAATAGTTTAGACACTATAAAAACAACGACCGTTAGTGAGGTTATCCTACAGGCTTTGCGAACCCGTTGCTTCAATAACCAATCGTATCGAAACAACTAGGAGATCGAAACCAAGGCTCTGATACCACTTTGTGACGCCCCAAAATCGGTACTATGTAGATTTAAGCGATCCCTGTAACATCCCAATATTTTGGAATGTTTGAAAATCACTAAAAAATTAAAACTTTTGTTTTTATTAAAATATAATATTAAAATTATAACAGAAACCAATATGTTGGCACGAAGTTTTAAAGTTTATAAGAGCCATCTTCATTTCATAAAAGGTTTCATTTCAAGTATTTGATATTAAACACATAGCCTTGCTATTTATAAAACCTAAAACCATATTTGCAAAGTACTTAAAACTTATTTAAGAGTATGCCTACTTTATAAATAGTTTTGTTAAAATATATGGTTTTAAAATATATTTTATCTTGGATATTTAATAAACCTTGCAATGATATTTGCTAAATGTTTTAAACTATTTAAAGCATAGCCACATTACAAAATGTTTTAAACTTTTTAATACATGGTCTAATTACTAAAATGGTTTTCATTCTTTTACCAGAGTTTCAAAACATAGTTTTGGAAATTACAACTCTATAGTTTATATCTTTAAAACTTCATAGAATTATAATTAATGAATTATCCAAATAGGCATTTCCCTAACTTAAATTATTTCCATCAACTTTCAAAACATAAAATGAATTTCATGAATATTTTCAATATAAGACATGAAATAAATCTAGAATATTTTCCAAATGTATTTCATAGAGTTTCAAATGAATTATCATATTTTAAAACTTCATTTTGCACAAGGTGTTTTGGTTTGAAAATGAGTCCACTATATTACCCATTTTATTTCATATAATTGTGTTATATTATTTTACTAAATCCAAAAAGGAATTTTATTTGAAAAAGAAGTTTAAAATAACTTATTTTCAAACATATGAAATTGTTGTATTTTTATAAATTTTATTTGGCCAAAAATGAATTTATTTAAGCCATGTTTTCAAATTTTGACCTAAAGTGTCAAATTTGTATTTAATCAATATTTCAAAAATATTATTTTTCAAAAGTGTTCAAAACGTGCCAACAAATGTTTTAAAACAAAGATATGATTTTTACAAATTTTTAGAAACAAATTTGACTTGATTTGGACACTTAAAACAAAAGATATGAAAGAAATAAGAAAAATCAGAAAAAGAAAAGGAAGAATTGGTGATGTCAGCGATGACGTCATCATCGTCTTCAATCTCCAGCAACGGAAATCAGACCCGAAAACTGCTCCCGTGCCGTTTCTTCTCGACTTGATTGCAGGCGTTATACTCCACCAAATCACGCTCCGTTTGTTCCTATAGAAAGCCCTTGACCTGCTCCTTCATTGCTTCCCAATATCCCTCTCCGTAACGCTCCCAGGCTCGCGAATTCGCTCGCTGGAGCCGCAAGGCCGCCGCGGCCACTTTTCTTTGATTCCGGCGTGGTGAGACCACCCTGTGCCTTGAGACCCCCTCCATCCTTCCCTCCGTGCTCTTGCGCACCTCGTGACACCTCCCTAGCTCCTTCTATGCAGCCGAACGTGGAGTTCTTCCACGACCCGAGTTCGCCGGTGCAAACCGTGCGTCCGCCGCGACTCCGTCCTTGCGCAGCTGCCGCCCGAGGACGCGCGAGTCGACGAAATCGCCTTCATCGCCTTCGCCGTATCGCGGTGAACGTCTTCGTCACCTCCACGAATCCGGGGATGAACTGGAGCCAATGGAACATCCACGCCCGTCACCGGCGCCGCCGTCTTCATCATCTCCGGCGAGATTCCGCCGCCACCTTCTGGTCAGAGCATGGTGAGCCACCCGATCCATTTTTTACGGCCCCGATTAGATTGCCTAAAGCGAACCGATACGATTAGATCCGATCCGTCAGATCTGTATCTGACGATCCAGATCAACCAGAGCCGAGCCGAGCCGTGGCTCGGCTTGCCAAGCTTAAGCCGAGCCCGAGCCAGCCAATCAGATCGTTCCGTCCATTTTAAATCGTTTTACATTTCCAGAAAATTGTTAAAATTTGTTAAATCCATATCAAATCAACCGTAGCTCCGTTTTCAATGTTTTTGTAGTCTATGGATTCGTATGAACATTTAGAATACAGTGGTACAATAAAAACTTGTATTTTAGACGTGCACTAACTTGTTAATTACAGAAACATGTAAACCATTATTTTAGTTATAGTTTTAATTCTATAATTTCAAAATTTGTAAATAAAATATCCTTGAAAAGTCCCTGACTTGTAGAATACTTTGGTTCTGTTGATTTACATTTTTGACTAGTCTAAATTCATTTAAATTGCAAATGAGCAATTTGAGTAAATTTGGTATATCTTTAATTCTATAAATCCAATTTTTGCAAATAAAATAGTTTTAGAAACCTTAAAATATGTGTAGTTTTATGCCTCTGTTAGAAAATATTTTTGAGCATTATTTTGATGGTTTAAAAATTAGAAGCTTAATTTGAGTTTTTTTATACTTTAAATCCTAGAAATAATGTTAATATGTTTCTTTTTGCAAAATGTCACAAACTTTATCTTTTGTCCAGTAGTATTGTTTATAAGTTTTGAATAAAATTTTACATAAAAGAATTAAAACTGGTGTTAAAACATTTAAAGTGTCTTAACAATGTTTTTAATGTAATTAAGTGGTGTTAAAAGCCTTTTAAGACCATTAAGTTTGATTTAAATGTTTTTGACCAAATTAATGTGTGATAAATTTCTACTAAAGACCAGCCCATTTAAAACCTGTTAATCATCACATTAATTCTTTTTGCATATTGAATTAAGTGATACCACTTTTTGTGTCAATCTTGTTTTGTATTTTTACTTTTGTATGCTTTGTGTTGTTGTGTGATTGTGTATGGTTATATGATTGCTATGTATAGATTGAACGGAGAGCAACGTTGTTCCTTGTCGAAGAGAGTGTGTGAACAACTACGACTTCCAAAGGCAAGTGGCACATTCATAAATCTCCTAAGTATTTTGGTATATGCATGAGTAGTTTATTTTCCTTAAGCATGTGTAGGACGGAGGGGTATTGCTATGCAAGACATGTTTAGAATTTCCCTATTCCTATGTGTCTAGGTACCTATGAAATAACTTAGTAGAAATATTGATGCTATGCAATTGATGAAAAGTTTTACAAAATGTTAAGTGGCTAATTAGGACAATGTCCACGAGAGTTTTTACCTAAGTTAGTTTCCACTATACTTAGGATCATGGTATGTGGGGATTTTCACCTAAGAGTACACATCTACTAAGTTAATGAATCACCTGGGTGGGATGGTTGCTTGGTTTATGTTGAATGGCTACTCAGGACCATGTCCATGAGGGTTTTTACCTAAGATAGTTTCCACTATACTTAGGATCATGTACGTGGGGGTTTTCACCTGAGAGTACACTTGTGGAAGGCCACCCACGGAACAAAGGGATGTGGAGAAAGTGAAGAACTCAAAGAGAAGATTTCCAAGTGAAGATTGAAGCTGATCAATGACACCAACGGAGGAATCCCAACATTCTAATTTCTCAAATAAAATTTTGATAGGTGAACAGTAGTGAACTACTCAAGACCATGTTCATGGGGGTTTTCACCTAAGATAGTTTCTACTATACTTAGGACCATGGAATGTGGGGGTTTTTACCCGAGGGTACAATTAGATGGGTAAGCTGATCAGGACCATGTCTATGGGGGTTTTCACCTAATATAGTTTTCACTATACTTAGGACCATAGTATGTGGGGGGTTTTTACCTGAGGGTGCACTCAGGGATGGGCCATCTTTTGGTTCACTAGGGCTTACCAGTGTTGCCAATTAAGATGTTGAAATTGTTTACAAAGTGATAGGATAAAACTGGCTTTATGCAAAATAGCCTTTGATCTCCAACAGCCAAATATGCATATAGGTTATTGGAGTTATTCCACTAAGTGTCCACAGAGTGTCACTTGCCAGTTCCATTTTAAATGGTTCTGACCCACGCTGTTGCAATATTTTCTTATTGCAGATTGTTCAGATGACGAGTGAGGTTTCGTTTAAGGGTTTCGAGTCTACAACCAATATGTTTTCGCCTGTGGCAACATGAAGATGATGGAGACTCACTGCTATGTTTTTCCGCTGCTTACTCTTTCAAAGCTAGCTTCGTGCTATGCAACTCGTAATGAATATTTCCTAAGTACTGGATCATCGTGTAATATTGATAATTTGTTTTGATATTACATCGTAAACTGTGTGTGCAAACGAATCGATCCAGGGATTTGCACTATACACAGGGACTTGCCATTTTCTAAGTGCAGGTCCGCTAAAATCCCGCCGAAATCCGCATAATAACAATCTTAGGTCGCCCACCAGACATAACGTACACGCTGAAACATGCGCGATATGTGGGTGGAATTGTGATAACATTATAATAGTTCTGAATGATCCACAACAACAAAAGATATATATACAACACGACTCCAACGAGTCAAGAATACAACTGATACAATACAAAGATACAAAGCGGAGCGGAAGCAAAATAGTATCTGACTACGGACAATATACAAATTGGACCCTGAGCCCCGAAGATAAACGATGGCGCCATATCCCTGCCCAGCCCAAGCCGGAGGGATTCCCAAGCTAACGTCGTCGGACTTCAAACCTGTTGACTGCACATGAATACAGCCCATATACATGGGTCAATACTATCGGTAATGATAGCAAGGCAAGCATTAAGGAGAGTTCAACAAATGCGTAATATGCATTCCGAACAGGTGAGCGCATCTCCTTAGGAAGGTTTAGCGGCAGCGCGCAAGCTCTAGACAACTACAGAGACACCCTACAACTTTCGTCTATTGGAGAGGGATAAGAGAGCGCATAAGGAACCAACTACTACTAACACCAAACATAACTCATTCCCGGACTCACCCCCTCAACCAAGTATGAGGAAGCAATCAAGGAAACTCACACGTTGAGCAGTTTTAATTAGCAGTTATTGTGAAAGTAATTCTATATTACAAATCAAGTTAATATCTTTAGGTGCAAGTTGTCTAGATCTTATTAGTCGGCAACGCACCAAGTCGTCCATAACCGCGGACGCGGCTCATCGATAAGATTATACCCTGCAGGGATGCACTACTGTACCCATACACTTTCGATCAACCCAGTCAAAAACATTAGGGTCTCTCAACACAACCCTTTCCTTCACCGCAACGAGTCCAAGGAGCCACATGAGCTATGCTTGTCCCGGCCAAAAGGGTGCGGATTCCCGCAGGACACACCTCTCCGCACCAACAGGCCGCGCCCTATATGCATGTAACAAGGCATACCGCCAAAATAAAATACTACACCAGTATCAATGCATATGAGACAAATGGAAAGCCCGAACTAGGTGCGGCTCCTAGACAAGTTGAAGTTCCGGTCAAAGTCGAGGGGGGTTTCATAGGACCTCCCACGAGTGGTTAGTGCGCTCGTACTTGGATTAGGGGAGCAAGATCTCAGTTCCTAGGTCGACACTTAGCAGAACAAAGCACCTCGCAAGGCCTTCCGCCGGTGCCTTATCATTTAGTTATAATACCCAACATAAGATAACAATTTATTTAAGTAGATCAACCTAACATACTAAGCAAGTGGAACATAAGATAGACGACTCGCACAACAAACTCTAAGCATGCGCTACGACTCGCAGGCCAACAAGTAAGCAAACAACAGTTAATAGGATGTGGAGGTGGGGGCTATATCATGGCTGCAAGGTAACATCTAGTAGGATCGTAACAAAAGCATCGTATCACAAGGCTAGCAATAGAGGCAAAGGCATGCATATGTAGTCAAGGGGGAAACGCTTTCCTGGAATCCCGCATGAAAGAAGAACTTGTCGTTGCTCACATCATCTCAACGTCTTATCCGCGAAGAAGCAACAAATACTGGAAAGCGCAAAAGATGCATCTTACAACTATGGCAAAAGATCCAGCATGATCATGAGAATGATGCATGGCATGGCAAGATGCAAGACAAGATCTAACTTAATCCAAATTAAGCGGAACCGGGATTCCGACAATTTTATATTAATGTTCAAGTTATTTATCTAATCATCAAATTAAATGTTGGTTCACATGGCAAGACATGGCATAGATGATCTAGTCAAATTAAATGGAATAGGATAATAAATAATTAAATACCCAACACATTCCATATTTAATTACGTAGATGAATTACCAAAACACAACTAAAACAAGATGCAAACATGGACGGGATTTGACATTGGGTCTGTCTAGTTGCAGGAATAGGAACGGAGCCACTGGGCTACTGCTCAGTTCGTGTTTGTATTTGAAGCTGACAGTAAATGACAAACGTGACTCGGTTAACTGAATTTAGACATCACCGTCAGGTTTTTCAGGAGGGGTGGATTTATGGTGCGAGGAATGGATTTGATCTCGCGATATGCACGCCGGAGGATCAACAAGCAAGCCAGTGAGCTAGAGATCGATTGGTGACACAAACGGAAGCGCAAGGCAAATGAATGGTCGCAGCGACCTTAATTGAACACAGACGGAAAGCTTCAGGCTTCTAGAGGAACTCGACGACGGCCACGAATTGCAGCGGCCCTGCGATTCCGCGCGACGGCGGCAACCAGAGCAAGGGGAGGAAGTGGGGAAGGAATCCCAGAGGTGAGGCTCACCTAGGGGAGGCTGTAGGCGTAGGGAGCGGCTCGGGGAAGTCATGGCGGCGTCCATGGCGACTCCCGCTCCGGTTCTTCGGCTGGGACGGAGAGGATGGCGAGGAGGTTCCATTCCCGCGTCGGGAGGGGCCGAAGGAGAGCATGGCGACGGCTCGGTGTAGCTCAAGGTGCAGCCATGGTGGATGTCGTGGTGGGAAGAAAACAGGGAGAGGGACAGGGAGATGGCGGCGGCGGCGCTGGGGAAGAGGGAGGAGGCGGCTAGGTAGGAGGGGGCCAGGCTATAAAGGGGAGGAGAGGGAGCAGGTGAGAGGTGGGGGCGACATGGCAGCCGCGGTCACGCACATCTCGTGCTCCTCCTCTGTACGTACGAAGGAGAAATGTGAGGAGGAGTTGGGCTTGGGCCGAATTGAACTGCTGCTCTCCTTTTCCAGTTACCAGGAAAAAAAGAAAAAGAAAAGAAAAGAAAAGAAAAGAGAGAGGAAAAGAAAAGATAGAACCCTTTGCAAATTTAGATTTAAAATAGTTTGTCAAATCTTTCCAATATTAGTTTAGAGATTTATTAAAATAGCAAGAGAGGTTGATTTATTATCTGTAAAAATAAATAATAGGTTTGCAAAAATAAATAACATGTTGACTTATTTAGGAAAAATGAAAGGTGAAATGATCCATGATTTTTTTTTGTGCCGTACAGCTGTAGTATCTGAACTTAACACACCAACACACACCACACGCACGCACTCAACGCCCCACACACACCCTAGTGTGCAACCTAAGACCTACAGATCTATACAAACCCCACGCGTTTTGTGACTCCTAACGCTGTGGCTCGAACACGTGCTGAGAGAGGCAGGAAAGAATATTACGCTGCCCTAATGAACAGTGCGGCAACAGTGTCCGTGAACAGTGTCACTACATTACACGCGCACTGTTCCTAGTGAACAGTACCCGCGGGTGAGACACCCAGAAAATCGCTTCCTTCGGGAGTCGATCTCGGGTGGGGAGGGAGGCCACTGCGATGCATGATGATGTCATGATGATGTAAAAACAAAAACAAACAATTTTCTAATTAGGGAAAAATCCCGGGGTGTTACACTAAAGCACACACTACATGTCATCGCCAATGGAATTTGATAATCTAAGCCTGACCCTGTGCCGGATAGCTGCTTACTTACTATATATAAAACCAAATTCTTTCAGCCCCCAATGCAGTCGGCCACGTCACCTCAATTATTTGGTCCATCCGATCTGTCGGTTCGACGTCCAGGATTAGGCCGCGTCACCCCGCGCACTGTAGATACCGCATCAACGGTGCGCGCGCCGTCCGATCCGAATCTGACGGTCCGCGTGGCCTTTTTGCAGAAACGCCCGTGTGCGTTTCCTAATTTACGAATCAGTCCTCTCATACAAATATACCAGCCCGTGACCCTCCGATCCAATTCCCCTCATTTTTCCCCACCGCTCAAGGGTTAGCCCCCGGCGCCGCCGCAGCTCCTCCCTGGCGACAGGCTCGTCCGTACAGAGCCCCCTCCCCCTGTTGCCTCCTGCGCCGCGCGCCTGCTCCCGCTCCAGCCGCCGCACACCCTCCTCGCCCCGAGCTCCTCCTCGACCCGCACCGGCAAGCTCGCTGCTCGGCCAGGCAACCGCCGCCGCGCTCTCCATCCCCAGCCCGCCTGCCGCCGCTGACCGGAGACACCGGTGCGTCCCCCTGGCCGCCGGGTTCTCCATCCCCGGCCCGCCAAACGCTGTCGCGCTGGTCGTCCGAAGGTGAGTTCGTCGGGTTGATTCCTCCATTGGATGAAGATGCTTTATTGGGACAGAGCTTGGGACGCAGATGCATCAGCAGAGATGCTCTATTGGGACAGAGCTTGGGACGCAGATGCATCGGCAGCTCGACTACAGGTAACCCTGTCTATTTCGTTTCTCTTCTTCCTCCTGTTTTAGTCTCCCCTTTCCTTTCCGTGTCACTCGCCCTGCAAGTGTTTGTGTAATTGTCCGAGCCGAATTGTTTGCTTCTAACGGGTATTACATTTTTCATGCGCTAGCTTCCGAGCATCGACATATTCCTTGCGGATTGTACTGTACCAGGTGGTCTCGCCGGACAGAGATGAGCGCTTACCGAGTCTGTTGCTGTCGTTCGGTCCGACCTCCGGTTGTCGCCGGCTGCGAGCAAGCTGAACTTCTCACGCAGTGCCGACGGTGCAGGCAGGTAAGGTAAACAACCATCCCTTCGTCTTTACTCTCAGCAGACATGGGATACTTGAGCTGTTAGGCTTGCTCTAGCTCACTATGGAAGTTCAGTGTGACTTCTGGTTCCATTTCATCTCTAGCATACATCCTATATCCTTGGCAATAAAGTCTTTGTTGCTGTTCTCATGGCGGTGGCCTTATCTTCTGAGAATGTTTGGATTAGCCACTATTTTATGTGTTAGGTATCAAGGTACAGCTCAAATCAAGACATTTCCAAGAGCAGTGCATTCTTTCAGCTGTTGAGGTTATTTCCGCTCATTTTGCTGAGTGAAGCTATCATGTTTCTTCCTCAGGAGGGGGTGCATCCCACCACTTGTGTTGTTGTGGCTGGAAATTGTTGATTCTAATTAATATTGCTGAACTATGATAAAAAAAACTGAACATGTACTTTCAGCACTACACAATACCGAATTACTACCAGCTTACTGATTAATGATTTTCAGGATAGGGCAATTCATTGGGGTTTCCATGGTGAAAAGAGAAGCACTTCAATGCCTCAGACGCAAACGGAGATGGTTTCCTGAATAAAGACGAGTTTCACGAGTATGCATTCATTTCAGCCATACAAAAGATCAACTTTAACGGTTATTCATTGTTCATTATTAATGTTTCCTGTGTTCTTTTGTTTTTACTGCAGCTTACTTAGTATGATACAGAGAATCCTAAAATTATCAACTTGCTCTGCAGACAATAATTGAAGTAAATTCTTTCTCGGGGCGATCCTCATATCCAGGTACTCGCTACTAGGTAATGGAATGATGGTTCCAGAGTTGTTGGTTTATATTTAAACTAGGAACATACTCTCAGTGTCCAGTACTTGCTACTTTGTACTTAGCTGTTAATCCTGATTCTGAGATCACTGAAACTAAATAACCCTACCACACCTATTTGTATGTCGCAAACATAATCTTTCTCTTTATAAATTAAGTGCAAAGAAATAAACTGTACACCTATAAGTATACAACACATAATCATATTACAATAGTCACATGGTTAAGTCCCAACAGATTCAAGATGGGGGCAACTCCATGTTAGGTGAACCTATTGAATGGCCAGTCATATTTTCTTTTGTGTCTGAAATGTTTATCTTCATAGGTGGAGTGATCTACTGTATTATCCCCGTTTGTGGTAATTTGAGATTTACAGCCCGAATTGCTGTAGGTTGCAAAGCTCAACGAGAAGATTGAGAAGATGTCACACATGGGAAATAAATTAGCACCTTAAGATATGATACACCGCGTTTACAAAAAATTATATGTAACCATCTGCTCCTTGATTCTTTTTCCTGAAAACAATATATTGTGAGCAGGTAAATATTATTTAATATGTGTGTTCTTTGTGGACCTAAATTGAGGAGACTTGGTTGAGTTTAATTAAATTCGTTCAATGGCTAAAGTCATCATGGAAGATGGAAAAGGAGCACCACCGACCCATAAGGAAATTGGATTTAAGGAATTTTCATATTCATATTTGAGTAAAGGTCTATCATTCCCAGTGGATGGCTACTGATTTGATGAAATTCTCAAAACCATTGGGTCTGAGACATAATGCCTTGAAAATTCGGTAGTGGATGTCGTGCTTTTATTCATTCCAGTACCATGATTAAATGGTTCAGTTTTTCTTATTCTTCTAGGAACTCAGATAAGTTTGTAGAATAATACATTTAGTTTTATGTAGCTTATGTGATATGCCACTCTCTGTGTATAAACGTTTTTAGTATGACATGATATGTTCAAATTTAAAATTGTATACGAATCGACTTGAAATGGCTTAAAGCTCAATGATGTTTGCCTCTGATAGCTGAAACAAGAGATGCCATTGTGAACTTTAAAACATGTGGACTGTTCTAAATTCAATGCTATTATTTTGCACAAGTTCATTCTGTCAATACAGAATGCTTGATTACCTTCAATACTTACTAATCTAATATATGGGTTTTATTTAAATGTTCTTACTTCTCAAGTTGAGTATTGCATTGAGGGCCCGAAAGATTTTCAACCAAGTATGCAAAAGGTAAATATGGTTAATATCTGGATACTTTATGTGCCCTCATTCTGGAAATTTGAATTTACTCTGGTGTATGTTTAATGAATGGCCTCTTTATGTTTCTTTTAGTGTACAGTTCCTTCATTGTATCAACTTTTTCAAACTATACTCATCTTTCAATGATGGTCTGGTGATAAATAGACGTGTTGTTGCGTTTCAAGTAACTACCTTTTGAAACTATACTCATCTTTGTTATCTCTGTTTTACTCCAAAGCCCGTTCAGGTCACCACTGAATGCCCTAAAAAATCGGATCGATCCCTAATGTCTGATTAAGAAATCTGGTTTTGTAGATGTCCATGTACCAACACTGCTCTTCTACAGATTAGCGGATGAGAACCGGAAGGTGCCTGCATCTTCACCCGCGGCAACCTGATTCATGCCGTTTTGGTTGCTACATGAACAAATCAAAAACTGGCATACCAGGTATGGTTCCAATGGGAATTATGGATATATACCTGGCAATTGTTTTGATGTTAATTCGTCTGTATAGTTCCAGCAGCAATTATGTAGGAAACTTGCAATATAATAAAGTGATAATACGCTAGGAAGCATATGTATCTGATGGTTTGGTTGTCACACTTGGAATTCCACTTCAGATTACTCATATTTGCATACAGGATAGTTCTATCTGTCGTCATAGATTATTAAAGTTGGGACTATTGTCACACTAATTTGAAATAATGGTCTTGCTCATAACTAGGCTTATCACTCCAAGATTAAAATTCAAAAACACCCTATACTGAGAAAACAAAATGCAATGCACATAACAATGCAACGGGCGCGGCGTGCCGCCGCGCGAATTTTCCTAGTAGCTGTACAATACTGATCAAATAAGCCACCATATAATTGTGCTTGCGCATAGAGCTGTACAACACTGATCCGTTTGAGACACCAAAAGAGGATATTTCTACACTAATTACATTGGGCTCGTTATATCATATATCGTGGCTCAACTCATTTGAGTCGTAGTAATAACTTAGAAGTATATTGTATACTTTTCATCAGCAAGGTAAGTTACACTGAAAACCTCAACAATCCCATGCAAGTTCTATCACTTGCTGATCAAGCTTCTAAAAACTATACAGAACCATGTTGGTAGGAAAGCACTGCACATGTGAGATATATAGGTACAATCCTAATTCTCCGGCATTTGTAAATCGTTGCCTTGATGATACATATCATTAACATCAAATAATTTGCTCGAAGCATTTCCGCAAAACAGACAAGGGTATGCATGTCTTTATGTAGATTTTTTTAAAATCAAACAAAACAGTAACCCGTTTCTTTAAATGGACATACGAGAAAGTATATAAGAATATGAACGCACCCTCTATTTGAGCTTACTTCCATCTTTCGATCCTAAGATGTAGGACCACTCAGTATTACCATTTGATTACACCATATCCACTGCTTCTTGGTTTATTTAAGTGTTCATCAACTATTTGAGCAAGTAGACAGATCACAATGCTCATGTTAACCTTCTCCAATTCAAGTACCCCCTACTCTGAATCCAAAATGGACATGATCGTTTCTATTTTTTATTTTTTGCATCAACCAATACACACATTGTCACAAGTAAGGCAGAACAAAAGAACAGCGTCATCTAACAAATACAAAAATCGTCACAAGGAAAAGTGAAAGATTGTGTAAGTTGTTGACAAAGTAGATCACAGCCATACCTTGGGTTCGATCCATCAACGGCACTGACCCAGTCATCATGCGGCAAGGGCTGCTCCGTCTTCTTGGGCGACACGGCTTTCACATACTCGAGCTCAAGCACCCGCTCCTGTAAGAAAGTTCACACCAAATCCCCACATGATTTTCACAATCACGTCAAAGGCACTCCAACGACCCAATCTCCGAACAGGAACCCCTGCCTAGAGGGCGCGCTCCCTCATGGAGACGTACCTTCCGCTGGCGGGGGCGGCCAGCGGCGGCGCTGCTTGGGGTTGCGGGGTGGGGAGGGGAGGAGGTTGTGGGTACGCGGTAGGCCCCCATCGGTGTCGCTTTGTGGGTGGTGGGGCGACGGAGGGGAGGCCCGTGACGGACCAGCTGGAAGCGGTTGGGGCGCCGTCGGCGTCGTCGTCGGAGGTGGCGCCGTAGGAGGCGGAGAGGAGGTCCATCGGCGTGGGGGTTTGGTTGACGATCTCCGAGAGGTCCGTGCGGGAGAGCTTGGCTGGGACGGCGATGGCGGTGGGAGGCGCACGGAGCGGGGGCAAAGCAATGGCTTCTAGAGCTCCTGGGAGGAGACCAGGGCGTGGGGTGACAGGGGTCGGCGGCCGGGGTCGCGCGCGGCGGCGATGAGCATGAGTGGCGGCGTGTGGTGGCGCGTGGGTGGTGCGGGCAAGAGGCATGAGTGCCGGGTGCGGAGATCGCGCGGAGGAGTCCGGCGACCTCGAGGCTAGGGAGCCGTCGCGCTAGGTCTGGCCACCGGTGAGCTCTGTCTAGCGCCGCCGCCAGGATGAAGGAACGATGGGAGGGAGGGTTTCGAGAGGATTTTCTCCTGTTAGCAGGCCGGTGGTGTTTTCTGGCCCATACTAGCGATCGAGGCGATCCGGCAGACCGCTCGTGGCGGGACGCGTCCTGGAGGAGGGGGTACGAAGTACCAACTCCCATATATATGATATTCACATATTGTAAACTAAAATCCCATGAAAGAAATAAAAACTATGACATGCAACGGCTCTAGAGTAAAGCCAGTTGTAGAAAATGTGATGACATGCCTTGCTGACATCACCTTACTGAATTTGCAGACATCAATGTCGATGCATACTCAATCAAACACGTGTACAGTAGAAGCACAGATGCACTTCAAAGTGCAAGGAGCTATCTAGTAATTAACAGAATAACACATGTCACTTACATTGGACTGTCAAAAGCACCGAGAATATTGCGCTGGCAATGCTGTGACAGATGGATGTGCAAGATATAGGTTAGGACAGGGTGCGGGGGCATGGCCATTTAGAAGGAGATTAGGAGAGGCAACACATGGATGTTAACGGACAAATAATTCGCTTCAAAAAGTTGACAAATAAATATTCAAACTATATTAACCGGAGAAATTGGTATAAAAGCTGTGTAGAGTAGAGGATTACCATTGGGAAAAATGGAATAAGGACCTTGTCGAAGAATGCTTCCGAGAGAAAAATCTGGAGCCTTTTAAACCTACAGTCCCAATAGCCTCTCTAGTGCACCTCCATATTTTTCTCCTGATCATATGAGGTAAAAAAAATTACCACGTTAACTTGGTCTTCCTTTAGACTTACTAGTATTTAGCAGATTCCATGTGATATGTAAGAACAAAGTTTAGTAACATGAAAGACCTTATACATCTTCGTAGAATAAAATTTTAGATTACATGAAAAAAATTGCTGCCTACATTCCATATCTATACCTAATAATAAAGGAGCTAAGGCTTCTTGTTTCGTCCGTCATGAATTTACCAATTTACCCCTACTTTCGATGGAAATTACGTCCACTGCCACCGCCAAGTCAAAATACCGGTTCGTCACCGCCGCCTCTGCTTCTTCTCCACCACAAGTTCCTGCTGCCCATAAGGGCCACCTCAATCCCGATTCCCCTCTCTCCCAGGGACCTCACGCATGGTGCGGTGCTAACTCCGCCGCCACCGACCGTCGCCCGACGTCGTGGATCCTTCTGCTCGCGCACCAGGCGCAGCTGGTGGAGGCGTTCCGGGCCTTCCGGCCGCAGGTCCCGCAGCGCGCGCGGACGCCTCCTGACCGCCGGCTCCCTGTCGCGGACTACACCGACGCACTTGCTGTTGTAGCCGCGATGCACGCGCCGTCGTTAACACCATCCCAGGCGCTCCTCCGCATGTCCTCCCGTCGAGACTTAATCTCCCAAGTTCTAGCCGTCCTAGCATCAGATTCGTCCGCCTACACCTCCGTGTTGCGCGAATCATTCAGGTCACTTCGAGCAGTTGTTTGTGCGCGCGCTTGCCGTCTTGAAACTGTTCTACTCCTGGAGCGAGTCGCTGCCCCCTGCACAGCTCTTCGGTGACATTTCCAAACGTTGGCTTAAGGAATGATGTGATGAGATCTTTTGGTGTGACTGGGGTGCAGAAGTTAGGTAAAAAATATCAAGCTATTCTGCATCCTACTACTTATATAGCACTAACAAACTTGCAGGTGTGCATCACATAACTTCTTTTCCAGATTGGCATGGCTACACCGGCCTCCCAACAAAGGAGAGTTCTTTCTTTTTAAATTTTCTTTTATCAGTATACATCTCAATTGTTTGGAAATTGAAACCTCACACAGAATTTCCAGAAATTTTCAGACCAAAGACTATGGGGACCCAAGATGTATGATGCTTATGCACATAGATAAGTATTTGCAGAGATGTCTGATATCATCTCGTCAGTATGTAATGTGTGCATCTGAACCTGTTTTAACATAAGTACATATTAATTTTACTTCCAGTCTCTATTGGGAAACTTGTTTGAGAAGTATACTGTCCTGGGAAGTAACTTTGTTGTCTAGCACACACAGGGCACATATTGCTCAGTTTAGCGGCACATAAGTTTCAACCATGTGACCAATTGTCTTAAGCAGATTAAATAAAATTGTCTTCTTGAACTTTAGAAGGTGTCTCTGCTCATCCAACTCACTGCTATCGTCTTAAGTTAATAGATATAGAGATTGTCATTGTCCCAGAGTGGTATTGCTCTGTTTAAATAATATATGGTTACCTAATGCTATGACAGTCCCAGAGTGGTACTTTAATATGCAACGTCAGTTTGGTGAATAAATTTCCTTTCAGTGTTCTCTATTGGCAGGAACTAAACATTTTTTTAGCTAGATCAACCAATGAACTTTTAATACAGTCCATTTCCAGGCACATGCGACACATACTATAATTCTTCTTTTTTTCTCTCCCGTTAACATGAGGATTTTTATGTATAAATCAGTTTGAGAGACAACTTTTAGAGAAAATTAGCATGATTGCCCTCCAATGTTAATGCGAAAGTGCCAAGGTTACCTTGGGATGATCAACTTTGTGTAAAATTTGCGATACGACGTTGATTTTTAAACTCCCGTTGCAACGCACGGGCATGCTTACTATGAAGATAAAACATATTGAGCTACAATGTCCAGCCTGATGCAACATATAAGGTGGAGGCAAAATCTGGGCATTGCCTTCCACTGCAAAATATACGGGAACAAAAGGGCCAAGACCTTACGTGCTAGCTCATGAAAGAAAATTCCTGTCAACAAAGATGTATGCATAGAGATTAGGACGGGTCGTACATATAACTAACTATATTAAAGTTGAACGAATCACCCTACCTCCCGTTGATTTGGGCACTATTCACGCGCTGATTCCTCCAACCGTGCCTTGCCACGTCGTGAGGTACTGTAGAAGAGCACCTACTACAGTGCGCGCCCGTCTCCACGCAGTCCGATCCAGATCTGATGCCCTGCGCGTCGTTTTGCAGAAAACCCCTAGGTTGTCTACAATTGCGAATCGGTCCTCCGCTATAATAGACAACCCCTAACCCTAGAATCTAAATCATCCACATTTCTCCCCGTCTCCCACCGCCTCTGCTACCTTCGGCCCGAAGACGCCGCCTTCGCCCCCCTCGCCGCTGCGGCTGCGCTGCCGCGTGCCCACGCGCCGAGCTCGCGCCTGCACGAGCCCCTGCCCACGCCTCCGGGTCCCTGCGCTGGACGAGGAGAGGGCCGCGCGCCCGCCAGATCCCTGCACCGCCGAGCCCACACCCCTGTCCACGCCGTCGGGTGCTTGCGTTGGAGGAGAAGCCCGCGCGCCATCCGAGTCTCTGCGCCTCGCACCGCCATCCTCTCCATCCTCTCCGTCCGCCGCCTGGAGCTCGGCTCCCGCCCCGGTAAGGTAAGCCTCATGTCACCTCTCTCCTGCCCCCTCTCTCCCCTGTAGGTGTTTGGTGAAATGCTTGCAGGGGACACTGTATTTTTTCTTAATTACGGAATTTGTTCTACGTGGACATCGTCAAAATTTGCAACTCAATTTGCTTTCTCACTGACCGTGCTACAAAAGTATTTCTTTATCTTAAATATTACATTTTGCCTCAAAGAGCATTCCTCATAGACCGTGCTACAAAAGTATTCTTTTACGTTAAATATTACTTCTGGCCTCAAATAGCTTTCCTCATAGACCGTACTGACTTAGATCTTCGATACAAAGAAATGTCATGATATATTGTAGCTTTAGGGGATGAATAGTGGGGGCATACTTTTGAATTTCTTTATCCAAGTTCATATCACCGTATACCTTTCTTTTAGGAGATGCATATTACCTTTCTTTTACTCTCTCCAAATTTGTCTCATATTGCTATAAAGTTGTCATGAGTTACCTGCACAAGAGCGTAATTATTTGCCTGGTTTGTAGGTTAGCGTACTGACAAGTATTATGATTTTCATTTCATTTTTCTGTATGGTCTTATGAAGTGTGTTCATTTCTTTTTAGGCTTGAGGGCTTTTCCTAAATATATTTCTAATTTTCTGTTATGTAGTGATTGATTTTTCTACTAAATAAAGGATTGAAATTTGCCGTTTGACACAATCACAGAGCAACGATTGACAGTTTGCCACAAGCAGAAATTCATTTCATTGAGGTTAGCTTTCACAAGGCTTTTATTAGTTACTATAGGGTACGAGATACTTCTTTTGTTTTCCTCATTGCGGCATGGGTTGGTTTCAGGTTGGATGTTTACACAGTTGGAGTCGATGGGGAAGTCTTGGAGCATGCAGTTGAGGTCATGGAGCTGTCAAATGTGGATGTGGTGTGTGACTGAGCTGAGGTAGGTTGACTTTGAGTAGATGTGAGTTTGCAACTTACGATAATTGATTAGGCTTTGTGCATTCGACTGAATTTACAAAACAAATTGCACTTTTGTACTTTATTGGAGTTCGGATTTTACTACCAGGGTATGCTTAATTTCTAATAATTTACTGAAGAAATAACAGTATGGAAATTTCCCTCATAAGATGTATTTATTGGCTTCATGGTTGAAGAGATTCAGATTCGGTGCTGAACGCATTTAAACCTTCATCATGAAAATTTACCTATGCTTTTCCAAACCAGTGAATGTCATGACTGTTTATATTTGACTCTTTTACTTACATTCCCTTATAGGACAGAACGTTAGCCAAAGCTGCGAGTTCAGAGAGGCATTTGATGTAGCAGCTGCAAGGGCCGTTGCGGAACTGAAAATTTTAGGTGTTTTATTATGTACCATTTGATGAAACAGCTCTCCGGATTGACTTTCCCTACCCTTGCCGCATACAAAGGAGAGGTGGGTGTTGGACATTCCCCTAAAACTTATTTCTTCATAGAAGCTTAAAAGATAAGTTTAGAAATTGCAAGCTGAGCTCTCCTTCATGCTTGGTTGTTTTATTAAATCGTCTTTGATGTTTACATGTCAGATGAGATTTGTCTCTATCAGCTAAATGTCAGCAAGAGTTGTCGACCTATATAATCTATTATTCCTTTTATTTGTGTTTAGTTCAAATGGGCTAATAGTTTTTTGTACAGTTTTATGGATCTGCTAGAGTTTATTACAAAATATTCTTGATGGTGCATCTCAGGAATATGACAACATCCTGGTGTTCGCCCTTTTTCTCCTGGCTATTATGTGCATGCACTTTAATTATGTTATGTGCAAGAGGACCGATTTCATTTCGTATTTAGAAAACCGGTTGTCTTTCTTTTGCAAGGTGATAATGCTTTTTTGTTTATATTGTTAAATGTTTTTTGTGAAAGGATGTATCCTAGAAAAGAGTGAAAGGGCGTGTGCCCTCATGTATGGTTTTGGTAATTAATGACAATCCCTATGTACTAATGTTTGGGTTGAGCGTATTGCAAGTATGTCTTGAAGATGTCAAGACATCACCTATATGAAGAAAGATGTGATGATACGAGATTGATCAAGATGTTGATCAACACACAAAAGCTACAAGATGTACCAAGTGGATCATGTATCTCTTGGGATGGTAAGCTCTTGTCCATATAGCTTTGTGAACTAACCCAAGTGTGTGTGGTATCTATATGTGGGGTTAGGTATTTTCCTATGGGTTTGCAACAAGAAGAACATCTCATATAGCTCATGTAGGATGACGTCATGCGGTGATCGTCATCAAGGGTGAGAAGTGCAAGTTCAAGAGAAGCATTTCGGAGATATCTTGTACTTGGAGCTTGAAATGGACACATGAAGACGGAGCTAAGCAAGGCTCTCCCATAATGGAGTATGGGGGAGTATTTGGAGAAGTCTTCATCAAGCATGTGCTAGCAAGCGCAATCAAGAAATTTGTTCCAACTTGAGGGAGTGAAGATCGTCTTCATCTAGCTCAAGTGGATTGCTCAAGGCAAAGTTATGATCTTGCTAGGGTTATAGAATAGATAGGCGTACTATCAAGAGGGGCTCTCGAGTGAGTAACTTGATCGCATCTTTGTGGAGATCTCAAACCTTTGCATACTTGGCATATCATCTTTCTTGTTTCTTATTTGCCTTTTCTCTTTGGGAGGTTTCGGAGCTTGTTGTGATCTTCATAACAAGCTCAAGGTCATCAAAAACAAAGTTCGTATCAAAAGCTTTTTGGTTTTTGATGTTGGAGGTTTTACCGGTTGTTCCTTTTTTCCCATTTGGTTTAATCTCCCTTATTGGACTATGATGTTTCTCTGCATGATCTTATAGAGCTCTCTGTTGTGATTCCAATGAGCAAAATATCATCGAAAACGGAGTTCGGATGGTAAAGATATTGTCGTTTTCGTGTTGGTATTTCTGTAGTTTTTGGGAGCTCGGAAATTTTCCGGCCGGGCCAGAAATATCCGAACCGCGCGAATTTCAGTACTGTTTTCGTACAGAAAACTTCGGAGATCTTTCCGGAAATCTCAAGGGGTTAGAAATTTCCGGCCCTTGGCCGGAAATCTCCGGTCTAAGCTGTTGTAACGGCTAGAATTGTGGAAGGGGTATAAATACCCCTCCCCTTCTTCCTTGAGTAAGCACGACTTTCCCCTCTCTCTCTTGCCATTGTTGACCTTGGAAAGCTTGCTCCCTCTCAATTCCTCCCTGATTCTTGCATATTTTTGAGGAAAAAGTAAGAGGAGATCTAGATCTACGTTTCCACCAATCCATCTCTTATCTAAGTGAGGGGAACCTAGTGGATCTAGATCTAGGAGTTTCTTTGTGGTTCTTCTCCTTTGTTATTCCTCTCTTCTCCCCCCACAAGCATTAGTTGCTTTTGGTGGGATTTGAGAGTGAGTAATTTGACTCCTTTATGGTTTCTTTGTTCTTCCTCTCTCCTCCCCCCATAAGCATTAGTTGTTTTTGGTGGGATTTGGGAGTGAAGAACTTGTGTTCTTGCCATTGCATCGGTTGCATCGATTTGAGCCCTCCACGAGGATTCGTGATGGTGAAATTCGTGAGCTTTTTGCTCTTGGGTCTTTGGACCCTAGACGCCTTTGTGGTCGGCCTTTGTGGCGACGACCTTTTGTGGTCAAGGCCTTTGTGGCTAGTTGGGACCTTTGTGGTCAAGAACTTTTGTGGTCATTTGGGAGCACCCAATTCGGTTGTGGGTGTGTGCCCGAGGAGTGTTGTACGGGATTCGATGTCCTCCCTAAAGGAGTTCGATAGTGGAAGGTTAACTCGGACCTTTGTGGTCGATTTCATCGGAGAATAAGGTGAGCCTTTGTGGCATTGAGTCGGACCTGTGGTGGTCGCTCACACCTCTCTAACGAGACGTACCCCCCTAAGAAGGAGGAACTCGGGAATACATCCTCGTCACCGCGTGCCTCGGTTATTTCTATACCCGAGCTCTTTACTTATGCACTTTACATTGTGATAGCCTTCGTGCTTGAAGTCATTTACCTTGCTATCACTTTGTTGCTTGTCTTGCTTAGCATAAATTGTTGGTGCACATAGGTGAACCTAGTATATTTAGGTCGTGTTCTTGATAAGTTAAACAAACTAAGTTTTATTTCGCATTTATCAAGCCTAAATTATAAAAAGTGTACCTCGCCTATTCACCCCCCTCCAGGCGACGTCTTTCCCTTCAATTGGAATCAGAGCCAGGTTCTCTAATTATTAGGCTTTACTGCCTAGAGAGTAAAGATATCATTTAGAGAATTAGTGTACAATCCCACTTATATATTTGATGACACAAATTATGATCTTTGGAAAATTCGCATGCTTAATCTTCTTAGGGACTTTGATCCAAATTTAGAGAGAATTGTATATATGGGTTTTTCTCCTCCAAAGGATTCACAAGAATTATCTTTAGAGGATGAGAAAAACTCTTATCTCGATACTCTAGCATCTAATGGTCTCATCTATGTTTTGAGCGATGTAGTCCTTGCGTCTGATGACTCACAAGTATAGGGGATCGCAACAGTGTTCGAGGGAAGTAAAACCCAAATTTACTGATTCGACACAAGGGGAGCCAAAGAATATTTATAAGTCTTAACAGATATATTGTCAGTTCAGCTGCACCTGTGAATAGACTTGCTCGAGACAGATTATCAGTAGTAGGAGTGACAGTAGTGAAATAATAGCAGCAGTGAAATAAAGACAGCGGTAGTGATTATAGTAGACAGCAGGATTAAAATACTGTAGGCATAGGGACGGATGAACGGGCGTTGCATGGATAAGATAATTCATATAATAATCAAGTCATGGGCATTTGTAGATAAATAAGATAAACCATCCAAGTACTAAGTAACCATAGGCATATGTTCCTATTTATTCGTGCGTGCTCGCAATGAAAAACTTGCACAACATCTTTTGTCCTACCTGCCCGTTTGCAGCGGGGTCTCAAGGGAAACTACTGGTACTCCTTTTAATAAAGTACCGGAGCAAAACATTAACATTCTGTGAACGTTATATGGGTAGGGTACGGGTACTACCCATGGGTATAAAATTTGCTTAAGCCTATATAAAGTTTGCTTGTTTACCTATACATTGTCTTTCATTCCTGCTGTTGATCTCTGCTAGCCTAGTATTCGATTCTTGTGTCGCGATCCTATCACATGTTTATCCTGCAGCCTTATACAACTTTACCTCCACCACCTATCACCTGTTGCATGTTTACCTGTTAGCCTTGCGAGTCGTAGTGCATGCTTAGAGTTGTTTGTGCGAGTCGTCTGTCTCTTGGTTCACATGCTTAGTATGATAGATTGTTCTACTTCAATAAATGCTATCTTATGTTGGGTACTATAACTAAATGATAAGGCACCGGCGGAAGGCCTTGCGAGGTGCTTTGTTCTGCTAAGTGTCGACCTAGGCACTGAGAGCTTGCTCCTCTAATCCAAGTACGAGCGCACTAACCACTCGTGGGAGGTCTTATGGACCCCCTTGACTTTGACCGGAACTTCAACTTGTCCAGGAGCCGCACCTAGTTCGGGCTTTCCATTTGTCTCATATGCATTGATACTAGTGTAGTATTTTACTTTGGCGGTGTGCCTTGTTACATGCATATAGGGTGCGGCCTGTTGGTGCGGAGGGGTGTGTCCTGTGGGAATCCGCACCCTTTTGGCCGGAACCAGCATAGCTCCCGTGGCTCCTTGGACTCGTTGCGGTGAAGGAAAGGGTTGTGTTGAGAGACCCTAATGTTTTTGACTGGGTTGATCGAACGTTTATGGGTACAGTAGTGCATCCCTGCAGGGTATAATCTTATCGATGAGCCAAGTCCGCGGTTATGGACAACTTGGTGCGGTTGCCGACTAATAAGATCTAGACAACTTGCACCTAATCAATGTTAATTAATGTGACTAGTAATATAGAATTACTTTCACAACAACTGGTAATGTGTTAGTTTCCTTGATTGCTTCCTCATACTTGGTTGAGGGGGTGAATCCGGGATTGGGTTATGTTTGGTGTTAGTTGTAGTTGGTTACCTTGCGCTCTCTTATCCCTCTCCAATAGACGGAAGTTGTAGCGTGTCTCAATTAGGTTGCTAGTGCTGCTGCCGCTAAGTCCACCTACCCTATATTTTGGGAGATCTTGTAGAAAGTAAACAGGTTGCTTTTGCTTGCCAGGGAGTGCCCTGACCCATCTTTGGGTTGTGCTTTTATGTGCAGTCAACAGGTTTGAAGTTTGACGATGTTAGCTTGGGAATCCCTCCGGCTTGGGCTGGGCAGGGATATGGCGCCATCGTTTATCTTCAGGACTCTTAGTCCAATCTGCATCTTATCCGTAGTCGGATACTATTTCGCTTCCGCTCCGCTTTGTATCTTTGTAATGTATCTTTGTATTCTTGACTCGTTGGAGTCGTGTTGTATATGTATCTTTTGTTGTTGTGGATCTTTTGGAACTATTGTAATGTTATCACAATTCCACCCACATAACGCGCATGTTTCGGCGTGCACGTTATGTCTGGTGGGCGACCTAAGATCGTTGAAAGTGCATTCTTTGCACTTCCTATTTTTGGTGACAAGTGACAACAGAAAAGGTGGATTTAATGTTTGTGATGTCTTATGCAGGTTCTAGAACAGGTATATATTTTAGTACTGGATCCTTATTTATTCAGTCGGAAATCCTACAGGAAATTTCAGGTACCCGGAAATTTCCGGGCTTCACCCGGAAATTTCCGAGTCACTGAAGAATTCTTCACCAAGTCCTTATTTGAAGCAGTACTGGCATTCAGAGTTTTTCAGTCGGAAATGCTTCCGGAAATTTCCGGTGTCCGGAAATTTCCGGATAGTGTCCGGAGATTTCCGAGTCACCGAAGATTTTTCACCAAGTCCAGATTGTCAAGCAGTACTGCCTCCCAGAACCTCACAGTCGGAATTTTAGGCGGAAATTTCAGGTGCCCGGAAATTTCCGATGGAGGTCCGGAAATTTCTGAGCTGCTCGATCAAGATCATCGCCAAGTCAGAAGCTGAACCCCTCGCCGGAGATTTCCGTTGCCCGGAAATTTCCGGGTGTCAGTCCGTAAATTTCCGGTCTTCAGTCCGGAAATTTCCGAACTTGACCCGTAAATTTCCGAGCTGACGGCTGTAAACGGTCAGATCTCGGGGAGGGGTATAAATACCCCTCCACCTACCTCCAGCACTTTAGCTCTCCAAGATCCAAATCACCCCATTGCTGCTGGAGCTCATTTTCCATGGATCTCCCTATCTAGCCAACCAAATCCAATGATAGTTGGAGATCCGAAGGAGAAGACCCCGATCTACATCGCCACCGAAGGAATTTCACTTTCCCCCTCCCTATCTTGAGGGGACACGAATCTAGGGTTTCCTTTGTGGATAGCTAGATTCTACCTTGTTGTTTCTTACTCCTTTGTGGATCCTTTGTGGAATTGACCTGTTGTGGTCTTGGTGAGAGCCCCCAATTCAGTTGTGGGTGTGTGCCTCACGAATTTGTACGGGACCTTCTCCGCCCTTAAAGGAGTCCTTAGTGGAAGAGCGGATTCGGACCTTGGTGGTCGAATTCACCGGAGAATAGGGTGAGGCCTTTGTGGCGTTGAGCTAACCTTGGTGGTTGCTCACACCCCTCCAACGAGACGTACACCCATGTGGTGGAACTCGGGATAAAATCGCCGTCTCCTTGTTCCCTAGGTTGTCTCGTTCCATTATCCTCCTTGTGTTATTTGCTTATCTTTATTGCTTTGTTTTTCTTTGTCCTGCACCTTGCTTCATCTAGTATCACTTTTAGTAAATTTACTTTTGCAAGCTTAAAACTGAAAAAGCTATAAAATTTGGTCACCACCTATTCACCCCCCCCCTCTAGGTGGACAACTTCCCTTCAGTTGGTATCAGAGCCAGGTTATCTCTTAAAAGCTTTACCGCTTGAGATATACCATGACAAAGGAAGTTGACACCGAAGAGGCCGCAAAGGCGATGGCAGCGATGCAATCCAAAGGAGCTACCATGGCCGATATCAACGCTTTGGAAACAAAGTTGACATCGTCCATGGAAGCTCAATTCCAAAAGATTCATGACATGCTTGAGGCTCTCATGAATTCAAGGAATCCAAAGAATGCATCGCCCTCATCTCCTCCAACCCCTCCGAGTGAATCGAGTGGTACGGATCCCGAAATGTCTAAGGGCATGGATGGAAAGGGTGATAATGATAACTCTTCTAAAGCTAAAGACTCTTCCACCTCTAAGGATGGAGAGTCTAACAAATATGGCAATGTGCCACCACCCAATCATTACTCTCCCGATCCTCCCATTCCTCATCCTCATATCACTATTAGAAATGATCCCCCTAAAATTAAAGATCATTCCTTTTCACAATGGCAATTCTTAATGAAATCCCATGTGTGCAGCTCTTCGATCGAACTATGGAGAATTATTCAAGTTGGATTCAAGCCACATGACCCGAACAACTTGACAAGGAGAGAGGTTGTGGATGCTCAACTCAACGCCACCGCCCTCAACATGATTCAACATGCCGTGGGCCCCAAGGACATGCCTCTCATCCAACCCTTCTCCACCGCCAAGGAGACATGGGACGCTCTCTCCGACTTATTTGTTGGAAATGAGAGCATGAAGAGAAATCGCTACGATGCCTTAAGCAATGAGGCGGAAGGTTTCTATAAGTTGGATGGTGAAGATCATGAAGAGATGTACCGGAGGTTGGTTTCTATTGCCACAAGCTTTCGTGACCTCGGTGCAACCTATATTGATGATGCTTGGATCAAGAGGAAGTACGTGAGCTCCCTCATGCCTTTTGAGGGCACGGACTTGAAGACTTTGCAAGGAAGACACAACTATGACCTCATGACCTCAAATCAAGTCATGCAAGAGATGACATCCTTCAAGGTTGCTACCAAGAATGCCGAAGATGCTAGGGCAAGAGCCATTGGGATGCAAAAGGGAGTAAACCATGCATTGAAGGCAACGGTTGAAGGTGGAAGTGAAGATGACTTTGAGAGTTCCTCTTTGTTATCCAATGAAGGTCTCAAGCTCGCATACAATGAGCATCTTGCTCTTGCGGCAAAAGGCTTTTGGGAGAATCCTTCAAAGGCAAGAGCTCAATTCTACCGGCATCCCCTTGTTGGATCTCCACAAGGTGGAAAGAGGGACATCTCCAAGGCTAGGACTTGCTACAATTGTCAAGACAAGTTTCACTTCGTTGCCGAGTGCCCATTTGAAAAGAGGGAAGAGAATGGTGGAAGACTCATTCTCAAGGACAAGTCCAAGATGCCTCCCAAGAAGGCCTATGTCAAGAATAAGAGGGCTTTCTTCAAGAAGAAGGCACCTCGGATTGTGTTGATGACTCAAGAGGAGTATCCCACCGAAGATGAAGATGAGTCGGAAGAAGAAGAAACTCCGAATGAAGTGGCGGCTATTGCCACTACTTCAACTACTACCGCGACCCATCATGCTACTTCCTCAACACCAAGAACTCCATCCCCGTCGCCTAACGCTACTACTTCCAAGCCAAGAGCTACGGTGAATTCATCTTCAAGCTCACTCTTTGACTCACCCAACGAGAACTCCCCCAACAAGAGTGTGAGATGCCTTATGGCCAAGGCATCTGAGGTACCTTCATCCTCCACTTCCTTGAATGATATGAATGAGCTTGATGATGCCGCTAGCCTCCAAATAAAGGAGGAGCTTGTTGCTTTTGACTCTTTTATGGCTAACTTGCAAGGAGATAGCAAGAAACATGTGGGAGCCCTTATGAGTCGCATTGGCGAGCTCGAACACCTCATTGAGAAAAAGGGTAAGATTGAGAGAGAGGATGCTATCACCATAGCACATCTTCAATCCTCTCTCCGAGATATTGAAGAGTCTCATGTTCGTCTAGAAGAAGAACTTGAGAACATGGAGGAATCTCATAACTCTATGCATTCTAAACTTGTTAAAGAACGTGACCTCTATTTTGCTAAGAACAAGTTGGCACAAAAGGATAAGGCCGATTTTGTGGCTGGCCATGTGAGTCTTGTTGAAGACATGGAGAAGCTCGTCAATGTCCATGCGGCATTGGAGAGTGAACATGAACTTCTTAAGAAGTCACATGATCAACTACAAACTCGGCTAACTAATCTTGAGAAACCAAGCACATCCATTCCTATTTGCACTTGTGATCATGCAAATATTATGAATGAAAATGTTAGGTTGAAGGAAGAAATTGCAAAGGCCTCCTCTGCTAAGATCATCCTTCTCAAGGGTAAGAATGTTGTTGAGACTCCCATCTATGAGCCTCAATCTCGCAAAGGGAAGGAAGGTCTTGGTTATGTGAGGCCGGGCAAGGTTGGTGCCAAGAAGACCATTCCCGCCCAAGCAAAGGTGAACAACATTGCAAGTGGGAATGCCACAAGGGGCAAGCCTACTCGCAATGACTTTGCGGGAGACACTAACCCAAACTATGCACTCTATGTGAATTACTATGGAAATGTTTGTGCTCGCTATATTGGTCCTTTTGATGGTTTTATTGCTTACTCTATTTGGGTTCCCAAAACCCTTGTGGCTAACCTTAAGGCACCCATTGTTAAGCAATGGGTACCTAAAGTCAAGAATTAATCTTTTGTAGGGTCTTGCTCCCGGCGGTTCGAAATGGATAATTGATAGTGGGTGTACAAGTCATATGACCGGGAGCAAGGAGCTTGTCACGGAGATGAGGCCTAATGTTGATCAAGTAACCGTCTCGTTTGGTGACAAGTCAAGGTCTAAGGTAGCCGGGCTTGGCAAAGTGGTAGTTGCCCCCGATATTACTCTTGTCAATGTCATGCTTGTTGATTCTCTTGGCTATAATTTGATGTCGGTTCGTGCTTTAGCAAAGTTGGGTATCTCAACTTTCTTTGAGCCGGACATCGTGGTCCTCTTGTGGAGCAAGTCCCTTCGAGTGGCCTTCGTGGGGCATGTCGAACATGAGCTTTACGTGGTTGATTTCTCCGGAGTCACCACTACTCATGAGATGTGCCTCTTCGGAAAGGCCGACGTGGGTTGGCTTTGGCATCGCCGACTAGCCCACGTAAACATGAGGACTTTGCAAAGTCTCCACAAAGGGGGCCACATCCTTGGACTAAAAGACCATGTTACTTTTTCCAGAGATCGAGTGTGTAGGGCATGTGTGGAGGGAAAGATGCATGATATTCATCATCCAAGCAAGACAATCATCTCCTCCACCCGGATATTGGAACTACTTCATGTTGATCTTTTTGGTCCAATAACGGAAATAAGTCTTGGTGGCAAGAAATATTGTTTGGTGATCGTGGATGACTACTCAAGGTATACATGGGTATATTTCTTCAAGACCAAGGATGAGACTCAACAAGTCTTCATCGACTTCTCTAAGGAGGTTCAACGCCAACACAACCTTCCCATATTGGTGATTCGAAGCGACAACGGGTCGGAATTCAAGAACTACACGCTCAACGACTTCCTAAGTGACGAAGGCATTCATCATCAATATTCCGCTGCATACACTCCGCAACAAAATGGCGTTGCGGAGAGGAAGAATCGTACTCTCATCTACATGGCAAGATCTATGTTGGCCGAGTTCAAGTCCCCAATCAACTTTTGGGCGGAGGCCATTGCTACGGCGTGTCATTCATCAAATCGCCTCTTTTTCCGCAAAGGCCTCAAGAAGACACCTTATGAAGTTCTCACCGGCAACAAGCCCAACATATCTTACTTCCGAGTCTTCGGTTGCAAATGCTACTACCTCGTAAAGGGCACCCGGTTGGGTAAGTTTCACTCTAAAACTCTTGAAGGCATATTTGTTGGTTATGGCATTGAATCCCACACCTATAGGATCTATGACAAATCCTCAAGGATCGTCATAGAATCTTGTAGTGTGGAATTCGATGAGAATGACGGCTCCCAAGTGGAGCAAGTTGGAATAAGTGATGTAGGTGATGATCAACCCCAAGATGCAATAAGGAGAATGGGAATAGGCTTCCATCGTCCCATTGAAGTACATCAAGGAGTTGATCAAGACGAAACAAGCTCTTCACATGAAGAGCACTCACCACCACAAGAATCTCTTGATACCTCACCCGAAGCAAATGATGAACCATCTCAAGATCGTCCACAAGTAACTTCACAAGAAGAACAACCTCTTCCTCAACAAGATAATCCATCGCAAGGACCGCTCCTACAAGTTCTCCATCCTCAAGAAGATATTGGGTCCCCATCCAAGTCAAATGAAGCTAGTATCTCGAGTGCAAGTTCCTCTCATGTGCAAGATCACCCCTCACACTCAACTGAAGAAACAACTCATGGTGATGAAGGCACTCATTATGGTCAAGGCGAGGATCCACAAGATCAAGTTGATCAAGAGGTTCCCTCTTCATCTAGAGAGGCAATCGAAACTCGCCGCCAAGCAAGAGTTGGAAGATCTTTGGAACTAAGGGCTCTTTCCCTTGACAAGGTCATCGGTGATGTGAGAAGAAGGGTGTCCACAAGGAGTCAATTGGCCAACTTTAGTGAGCATCAAGCACACATCTCCATGGTGGAACCCAAGAAAGTATTCGATGCCCTTGAAGACCCCGATTGGCTTGAAGCAATGCACGAAGAGCTCAACAACTTCGAGCGTAACAAGGTGTGGAGACTAGTAGAGAAGCCAAATAGTTGCCGCAATGTTATCGGCACCAAGTGGATCTTCAAGAACAAGCAAGATGAACACGGCATCGTTGTGAGGAACAAGGCGCGTTTGGTGGCCCAAGGCTTTTCTCAAGTTGAAGGCATCGACTTTGGTGAAACCTACGCGCCGGTTGCACGCCTCGAGTCGATACGTATTCTCATTGCCTTTGCATCTCATCATGGTTTTAAATTACAACAAATGGACGTTAAAAGTGCTTTCCTAAATGGTCCACTTAATGAACTTGTCTATGTTAAACAACCTCCGGGTTTCGAGAACCGCGACTTCCCGAACCACGTCTACGTGTTGGATAAAGCTCTCTATGGGCTTAAACAAGCACCTAGAGCATGGTATGAACACCTTCGGGAGTTCTTGTTAGACCGTGGATTCGAAGTCGGGGTGATCGATCCCACTCTTTTTACAAAGAAAGTTAATGGGGAACTCTTCATTTGTCAATTATATGTTGATGATATTATCTTCGGTTCTACTAATCTCTCTTTTAATGAAGAGTTCGCCAAGCTTATGACCGACAAGTTCGAGATGTCTATGATGGGTGAACTTAGGTTCTTTCTTGGTTTTGAGATCAAGCAATTGAGAGAAGGAACATTTATTTGTCAAGCCAAGTACATTCAAGATATGCTCAAGAGATTCAAGCTCCTCGATCTAAAGGGCGCCGCTACTCCTATGCAAACCAAGTGCCACCTCGAGCTTAACCCTAATGGTAAAGAGGTAGACCAAAAGGTATATCGATCTATGATTGGGTCTCTTCTTTACCTTTGTGCATCTAGGCCGGATATAGTGTTAAGCGTTGGAGTGTGTGCACGTTACCAAGCCGCGCCTAAGGAAAGTCACCAAGTGGCTATCAAGAGAATCTTCCGGTATTTGATTCATACTCCAAGCTATGGGTTGTGGTACCCCAAAGATGGCACCTTGTCTCTTTGTGGGTACACCGACTCCGATTGGGCGGGTGACAAGGATGATAGAAAGTCTACCTCGGGAACTTGTCAATTCATTGGAAGATCATTGGTGAGTTGGTCCTCGAAGAAGCAAAATTGCATCTCTCTCTCCACCGCGGAGGCCGAATATGTCGCCGCCGCAAGTGGGTGTACTCAACTCCTTTGGATGCGGCAAACTTTAAAGGATTACGGGGTCCATTTGGACAAAGTGCCGCTCCTCTGTGATAATGAGAGTGCCATCAAGATCGCCTATAATCCGGTGCAACACTCAAGGACCAAGCATATTGAGATTCGCCACCACTTCATTCGAGATCACGTGGCAAGAGGAGACATCGACCTCTCTTATGTTGGGACAAAGGATCAATTGGCGGATATCTTCACGAAGCCCCTTGACGAAGCCCGTTTTTGTTACTTGAGGAATGAGTTAAATATCGTGGATTCTCGGACTTTGGCCTGATAATGGTGCACACACATCAACGTTTAATGCTCTATTAGGTGTAGATGTACGCATGGACTTAGGGGGAGTGTTTTCCTAATACATTGGATTCTTCCTCCCCCTATTATGCATATAGCAATGAATCATTGATAAACTTCAAATTAATCCATAATTTGTGAGCTTAAATGATGAGTAGTAGTTATGGACCCAAGATACATCTTCGCGGTGCCATGCTATAATCTCATACACGGTGGCTTCGGCCACCACCTCCTCCTTTGGAAGAGTTGGATTTCATTTGGTTTTTATTCTTGGATTTCATTTGCTTTTTGGGCTCTTGTGGAAAACACACTCAAGTTGGTAGTTCTTGTGTTTTATTGGTTTTGCAATTTGAGTGTGAAGTACCATCGACAGTTTGCTTCTCTATCCCAAGCCTTTCTCCCTCTCAAGACTTGCTTAATTCTCACTCATGTCCATTTGTATCCTTTTGCTGTTTTGTTGGGCGGAAATCTCCGAGCCACCCTCGGAAATTTCCGAATTACTAGAAATTTTCGACACTAAGTCCTTTCAAAACTCAGCACTGCACCTTGCTGGATTTTGACCGGAAATAGTCTCTGAAATTTCCGGTGACCGGAAATTTCCGAGTGTGACTCGGAAATATCCGGTCCCTGAAATTTCTCGGCGCCTAAGTCCTTTTCAAATTCGGCACTGCACTCTGCTGAATTTGAACCGGAAATAGAGCCGGAAATTTCCGGGGCCCGGAAATTTCCGAACCAAGTCCGGAAATTTCCGATGACTCTGTCAATTTCCGCACTAAGTCCGTTTCCAAACTCGGTACTGGATATATCGTGTTTTGAACCGGAAATAGTGCCGGAAATTTCCGGGGTCCGGAAATTTCCGAACCTAGGTCCGGAAATTTCCGACTCAAACTTCTCCGGCTATAAATAGGGCACGGGTGGGCTGTTCGAACAGAACAGTTCATCCACCCCGTGCCCCTTCGTTCTCTCTCCTAGCCTGAGAAGAAGATCTTCCTCGATCCACCCCCGGGCCGTTTCTCCGTCGATCTCTCCGGTTCTTTGCCGGATCTGCTTCTCCTCGCCGCGGGGATCGCTTTCATCCGCACGGTTTTCACCATGTCTACCGGTAACTCCTCTTATTTCAAATCTAGGACGACATCTATTTTCATTTAACCTAGCCGATTTAGGAGGTTGTTGCTGGTTTCCTTTGGTAGAACTGCTCCTCTAGGCTTGATCTACCTTCCTCGTGCACAGATCTGTTTTTCGTTCATAGATTTGGTTCAGTTTTTCAAAAATTTCGTGCAGACCGGAAATTTCCGGTTCAGACTCGGAAATTTCCGACCCTCGGAAATTTTCGGACCTGACTCGGAAATCTCCGGCCTGTCCAAAATTCTGAAAAACAGACAAGTTCTGTGAATTTTTAACGGCTCGTGTACTTTTTCCTACGCCTTCCTGGACATGAGTGCTTATCCCACTTGCTTTCTATCTGCTCTATGCTGTTTGTTTGCAGGTTCTTCTACACGAGGAGGTCGCCTCAAGTCCATGGCTAGTCGTCCGAAAGGGGTTCACTCTCGGCCACCTAGTGATCCTTCAAGTGATGAGAGTGAGCTCCCTCCTGCTGCACAGCTCAGAAAATCAACTGGGGCTAACAAGAAGAAGAAGCCCGAGCTTCAACTTTCAGATTTCAACAAGGCCAGCTTTCGCAAGTGGCGCAGTGAGCTGTCCTATGGGGCTGACCAGGATGATCCCAAGTTCTTCTGCACAGAGATGGCATGGCTGTATCGTGAGGTATATCTCAAGTTCTCTAGTAAAGCGCCAGTTTGCCCGATGAGATGGATCAACTTCGACAAGCTCATGAAGAAGGCAGATTACTTTGGGGGAGCTGTTCAGGTTTGCAGGGTGCTGGGTTTGGAGCATCTCATGGAGACTGAGTGCAGCTACAACGTGTCCATCATTCATCAGTTCTATGCGACCGTTGTTTTTGACAATTCAGAAGATATTGGCATGACATGGATGACTGGCACACAGCGCTTGACCTCCTCTTTCCGAGAGTTTGCCAGGATTCTTGGCTGTCCCTTCAGTGGGAGCTCTGTGGCAGTTGGCGAAAGGATGCATCTTTAGGGCGTGGCCTACAACAAGAACGCCATGTCTGATCTATATATGCCTGGTGGAGAGATTGGCTCGCAGCATGGTTTGCTGCCAACTTATGATATTCTCCTTCGCATGTTCCGCCACACCATTGCTCCCATTGCAGGCAATGCTGACAACATCGCTGGCGGTCTCGTGAACTTGATGGCCAAAGCTCATGAAGCCTTTGTTGGAGAGTATGAGCTGGACAAGGAAGAGTACAAGATTGATATCATGGATTTCATTTTTCAAGAAATGAGTCAAGCCATCTTTGAGAGGAAAGTTCCCCCCTATGCTCCATATGTGATGCTTCTCATCAAGCGCAAGTACCAGTTATCTGAGGAAGATGGCGGCGATATGGATAGTGCTCTTGGATGCATTCCCCACAAAGCTGCCAACCTTGTTCAAAAGAAAGCTCATGTGGTACAAAAGCAAGCTACACTTCAAGAGATAAATGAGGATGATGTGTTTGGTGGTCCCACTCGCCAACCACGCCGCCACAACATCAAGAAAGCTGAAAAGAAGAGTCGCCCTTGGATTGTTCGAGCCATGGAGAAGGTTTTGAACATGAACTGCTGCATTCACAGTGAGAACTATGCCATCTACCAGCAGAACCACCGCATTCTCAAGCAGCAGAAAGAAATTCGAGCTCATTTGAAGATGCCACCTCCAAAGAGACCACTGAGGCCCATAGTACCATATGCTGAGTGGAATTCTGAAGACTCCGTTGGATTCACATGGGACACCATAGTGCCTGAGGATATCGAGGTGGATCCAGCAGCTGATGATGTTGAGGAGGAGGAGCACAGTTCAGATTCCGACTCTTGAGTCTCGGGACGCTAGTAGCTACTTCTTCCCTTTTTGGTATCTTGATGCCAAAGGGGGAGAAGTATCTCATAGGACTCACGGGATTTGCTTGGGAGGGAGCACATCTTCCTTTTTCTCGGTTGCTTTGTTCGAGTGCTCCCTATTCTTATCATTTGGACTTCTTTAGTTTCATGTTTGTGAGACATGCGGAACTCTTAAACTCCTATTGTAATTGCTAGTTAATTTTGGTAAACTTTGCATGCTACTTTGTATTTGTGGGTATATTTTCGTTGCTTGCGTGGTTTGTAAAATCTAGGGGGAGCAGTGATCCTAAGTTGTGTGCATTTTGTATTCAAGAACATCCCAAAGATAATGCACACGCTTAGGGGGAGCCCGTCTATATTTTGCAAATCCGCTCTCTTTTTGTGTTGTCATCATTCACCAAAAAGGGGGAGATTGAAAGTGCATTCTTTGCACTTCCTGTTTTTTGGTGACAAGTGACAACACAAAAGGTGGATTTAATGTTTGTGATGTCTTATGCAGGTTCTAGAACAGGTATATATTTTAGTACTGGATCCTTATTTATTCAGTCGGAAATCCTACAGGAAATTTCAGGTACCCGGAAATTTCCGGGCTTCACCCGGAAATTTCCGAGTCACTGAAGAATTCTTCACCAAGTCCTTATTTGAAGCAGTACTGGCATTCAGAGTTTTTCAGTCGGAAATGCTTCCGGAAATTTCCGGTGTCCGGAAATTTCCGGATAGTGTCCGGAGATTTCCGAGTCACCGAAGATTTTTCACCAAGTCCAGATTGTCAAGCAGTACTGCCTCCCAGAACCTCACAGTCGGAATTTCAGGCGGAAATTTCAGGTGCCTGGAAATTTCCGACGGAGGTCCGGAAATTTCCGAGCTGCTCGATCAAGATCATCGCCAAGTCAGAAGCTGAACCCCTCGCCGGAGATTTCCGTTGCCCGGAAATTTCCGGGTGTCAGTCCGGAAATTTCCGGTCTTCAGTCCGGAAATTTCCGAACTTGACCCGGAAATTTCCGAGCTGACGGCTGTAAACGGTCAGATCTCGGGGAGGGGTATAAATACCCCTCCACCTACCTCCAGCACTTTAGCTCTCCAAGATCCAAATCACCCCATTGCTGCTGGAGCTCATTTTCCATGGATCTCCCTATCTAGCCAACCAAATCCAATGATAGTTGTAGATCCGAAGGAGAAGACCCCAATCTACATCGCCACCGAAGGAATTTCACTTTCCCCCTCCCTATCTTGAGGGGACACGAATCTAGGGTTTCCTTTGTGGATAGCTAGATTCTACCTTGTTGTTTCTTACTCCTTTGTGGATCCTTTGTGGAATTGACCTGTTGTGGTCTTGGTGAGAGCCCCCAATTCAGTTGTGGGTGTGTGCCTCACGAATTTGTACGGGACCTTCTCCGCCCTTAAAGGAGTCCTTAGTGGAAGAGTGGATTCGGACCTTGGTGGTCGAATTCATCGGAGAATAGGGTGAGGCCTTTGTGGCGTTGAGCTAACCTTGGTGGTTGCTCACACCCCTCCAACGAGACGTACACCCATGTGGTGGAACTCGGGATAAAATCGCCGTCTCCTTGTTCCCTAGGTTGTCTCGTTCCATTATCCTCCTTGTGTTATTTGCTTATCTTTATTGCTTTGTTTTTCTTTGTCCTGCACCTTGCTTCATCTAGTATCACTTTTAGTAAATTTACTTTTGCAAGCTTAAAACTGAAAAAGCTATAAAATTTGGTCACCACCTATTCACCCCCCCCCTCTAGGTGGACAACTTCCCTTCAATCGTTATTATGCGGATTTCGGCGGGATCGCTTAAATCTACATAGTACCGATTTTGGGGCGTCACACCAGGCGCCCTGGCTGCGCAGATCTGCCTTTGCTACTTGGTCTATCTGCCGGGTGAACCTCTATCTTCTGGAGACGCCTGGAGGAGAAAGGGACATCCGCGCAGAATCTTCAGGCACCTTGAGGGGAGGGAGACACTGTCGACGGCGCGGGGCCGCCTCGCCCGAGTACGCGAACAATGCCTCTCGCCAGTTCGCAAGTGGCCTGCTCTTCCTCCCGAGGAAAACAACGCCGGCCAAAGTCAAGATCAAGGCTGGCTAAGGACGAGTAAGACGAGCTGTCTCAGGAGGCGCAATTACCTGGTCAACGGCCTCAAGCTCGGCCAAAGGCTGGGAGAGACACGGAATACCGGCGGTCTTCTCTTTCAGAAAGGCCATCAAGAAGGCTTTCTTGATGGCCCTCACCCGAGCTGCCTCCTGCGTGACCGGGCCCGTTATGGCCGCCAAGTCGGCTAGGGCTTGGGAAGTGGAAGCTCGAGAGGCATCTCCCCGTCCAGCTACCCAGATCTTGGTAGCCCAGGGCGCATCCGCGGCGCCACGGAACTCCGACTCCGCCGTGGAAATCTCCGAGGCTCCGCCCCCCGACATCGCCTCTGCGTCGCCGGACATCTTCGGCAATTCGCGTCCTGCAACAAGGAGGGGTGGTGTCGGAGAATGACTCCCACGTAACAGGGGTAGTCTCGGCCCCGAAGAGAGGTTCGAAGGGGGACTGAACACGGAGGTCAAACAACCCTCGATGCACGCCGCGACGTTGCTCGCGGTGCTTGGGGTGGAGCGGCACGACAGAGAGAGACACCGGCCCGTACCCAGGTTCACGGCCCTCGAGAGGAGGTAAAACCGCTACTCCTGCTTGTCTGCATTGCACTGTGAAGGTTACAGGACAATGAACTTGCCGAAGGCTCTCTTGAGGCAGATTAGTGCTTGGAGAGGGACACAACGGTCGTCTTCCTCCCCCAGCAGTTGGCTATCCTACGCGCTTAGGGTGCGATTGCGCGATTGGGCGATTTCCTTCTACGGTGGAGCTCCTGCTCCTTTTATAGGCGCCCCGGGCTCCGCCCTCGGGCTGGTGGGCTCCCGCACGTCAGTCGCATGGAGGAGCGGGAGTCCACCGCACCTCGTCCCTCCATGGACGCGGTCCATCCGTGCTAAAGTAGCGCGCCGTGGCCGACAGGTTGCAGGCGGTGCAGAGCGGCTTGCAGGAGCAGCAGAGATCGTGGTGGAGCCCACGATGACGATCGTCTTGGAGCGTTGCGCCGTCCATCAGCTTTATCACCAAAGAGGAAGGTCCTGGCGGTCCTGGCGCTGGCGGCGCGGCTTTGTTGACCCCTTTTATCACAGGAACGGCAATGGTGACGCTGCTGCTGTCGTGCGCGCTGGTCGCGCGCGTCACTCTGCGGCCGCAGCGGAGCCCATGTGCGCGCTGCAGCGCCCATGTGCGCTTTACAGCGCTGCCTTCGTCGCGAAGTATTCCCTCAGGGGCCTGAGGCTCTCAAGGGGATAAGGCCAAACCGGCTCCCCGCTGGGGGAGGGAGCCCTCAGGCGGGACGCCCTCGGGGGGAGCCCCCTTCAGGCCTCTCCAGCGCCGCAGGTCCCCCGCAGGGGTTTCTCCCTTGGGGGGCACACTCCAAGCGGTTGGCTTGGTCCTTAGTCGTTTTGTAGACGCTGTCGCGTGCACGGCCCGTGGAGAGTGGGCCATGCACACCCTAGATTCCACTGGGCCGACAGTAGCCCCCGGGCCCATGATGGGCGCGCCGAGGCCCATCGGGACTAGGCGAAGCGTCGTGGGCCCAAAACAGCAGGCGAAGCGTCGTGGGACACGCGTCACCTAGAGGTCGACTCGCGGCGTCTCGGTTACTCCGGCGGAAACGTGCGTAGTGGGGGGGCCCACCACGCCCGCCACGCTCATCATCATCGTGTCTCGGTAACTGCTCGGGCGGGGTTAAAAGTCGCGCGCTGGTCCGCGGCGCAGTCATTACCCCGTCCCGTCTTGTCCATCTAGTCCATCGGCACTCCGCCTCTTAGTCTCCCACCTCCGGCGAAACTTTCTCTTTCCGGCCAACTCCTTCCGCCCTCCGAGCCCCCGTCCCTCTCCGACAATGGGAGGATCCAAGGGCAAGAAGACGGCGGCCTCGGTCCGCCATGGCGCGCACGGAGAGGCGGAGTTCGGCCCCGCTCTGGTCGGGGCGCGCATTGACGCGACGGCGCTGGATAAGATCCAGCACCTGGTTGCCGGGAAGCACAACGAGCATGGCGCCAGCGCCATTCTGCCTGCGCGGACCGGACGCTTTCCCGCCGGCTACTATCCCATCTTCCTCCACACTCTCTTCGCTGGGCTGGTGCCGCCCTACTCTCCCTTCTTCGAAGCTGTTCTTGAGTTCTACCAGATCCACCTTCTGCACCTCCACCCCAAGGCCATCCTCATCCTCTCCATCTTCGCCTTCTTGTGTGAGGCGTACTTGGGGGTGAAGCCCTCCATCGCTCTCTTCCGAAGCTTCTACGCCCTGCGGAATACTGCGAGGAAGGAGCGGACGGGCTGCGTATCCTTCCGCATCGCAGACGGCATGGGAGATGTCTATATCCCCATGGCCTGGAACGGCGACAAGCCCATGACGGCGGTGTCGAAGAAGGTGGAGGACTTCAGGCAGAAGTGGTTCCTCATCCGCGTTCCCTCGGAGAGCTCCCTCCTTGAGGTCCCCGAGGCGGCGCCGGTTAAGAACACTCACTGGAGCATGCGCTCCCTGGAGGGGCACGCAATAGCCGACCTCGTGGGCCACTTGAAGGCGCTTCGCGAGCACGGCCTGACCGGCCAGCTGGTGGCGGCGGAGTTTGTGAGGCGCCGCATCGCCCCCCTGCAGGCGCACAAGAAGCCGATGTGGGCGTACTCAGGGCCTACGGATCCGCTGCGGCTGCACCTGAGCGACCATCGCCCCGCAGTCGTCGAGACCATCCTAGGGGGCCTCTTCGTCAACCCGGAGGTGCCCGAGAGAGTCCACGTGGCGATACGGCCTCTGTTCGAGGTCCCCGACAAGCGCCGGGCCACCCTGGCGCAGGCGCCCGCGTTCACCCCGCTAGGCCTGGCGGGGGATGAAGAGGAGGAGGAGCCCATGCCAGCGGGCACCACCGAGTCGCCAAGCGCGTCCGACTCGGAGCAGGGCGATGCGGAGACGAGGACGGGGCCCTCTGCAGGCGTCGGGAGCTCGGCGGGCGCGGCGAGTTCTTCCGGCGTTGCGCCCCCGGCGGAGGAGGCTGACGAGCATTCCTCCGGCGACAGCTAGGAGGCCGCGGCGGGGCGCTATGAGCCGAGGACTAAGGCGGCCCACGACAGGCCCGCCGGAGAGCCCCCGGGCGCTCCCCACAAGAGGAAAGCCGAGGAGGCCCTCGAGGCGGGGACGCGGGCTGTGCCCTCGTGGCGCTCGCCAGGCATGACGTGGGTGGACACCCGCGCCAAGAAGACGAGGTAAGGTTCTTTTGCCCTTTCCTTTCCTGGTCCGGCATGCTTGCTTTTGTTTCTTGACCAATCTCCCCTTTACTCCACCAGCCCCGCTCCTGCGAAGCGCCGCAGGCTTCGGAAGGCCGCAGACGTGAAGAGGGCCGCCCCTGACACCGCACCGGGGACCGAGGCCGGCGAGGCCGCAGTGTCGGAGGCCTCGAGGCCTACAGGCCCTCGGGGGGAGGTTCCTCAGGAGGACGCATCGGCGCCGCCACCCGAGGCAGAGCGGGTGGAGGAGCAGGTGGAGAGGGCGCCCACTCCTCCCCGCGTAGCTACCCCGCCGGCGCAGCCAGAGGCTCCTGCGGGTGCCGAGTCGGCGCCGTGTCCCCCCAAATCTCGCCGGGAGGGCACTCCACTGCCGCCACCGGGCACCGCGGGGGAGGAGGAAACCGCGAGGGCCGGGCCTCACGCCCCTGACTCGGAGGCGGACCGGGAGGTGCCGCCCGAGGGGGGAAGCACTGGGGGCCGGGGACCGAGCACGGAGGAGGTCCTGCCTCCGCGCCCCCAGGCCCACGCGAGGGCGTCTGCCGCGGAGCCTGACGCGGGTGCGGGCCCTTCTGGGTCGCGCGGTCCGCCCCAGGGCCTTGCTCTGGGCCGGTTCGACTGGGGTAGAGGGCGCCGCGACGTCGCCTTCCGCTTCGTGCGGGAGTCCCTGGAGGGGCTCGAGGCCTACCTGGCCACCGAGGACCGGGCGCTCGCCCGCCAGAGGGACGAGCTTGCCGACGCATGGGCCGCCTTCCACGCGGCGGTAGAGGCCCGGCGCAAGAGCGATCAGGCGCTGCAGGCGGAGCGCGAGGAGGCGGCGCGCTTTGCTGAGGAGATCCGCGAGGGGGCCTTGCGTGAAGCCGAAGAGCTCCTCCGGCCCCTGAGGGCTGAGCGCCGAGCTGCCGCCGAGGACCTCGCCGCTGCCAAGGCGGAGCGTGAGGCCGCGGAGCGCTCGCTGGCGGCGAAGCACACCGAGCTCATCGAGCTCGAGAAGAAAATCCTGGCGGATGCCGGGGTTGTGCGGACCGCTCTCGAAGAGCTCCGCACGGGCCTGGAGGCCCGCGGACGCGCCTTGAGCGAGCGCGAGGAGGATGCTCGCCGGCGCGACGAGCAGCTGGTGCTGCGAGAGCAGGAGCTGTCCGGACAGCGCACGGCCCTCGAAGCCCGCGAGGACAGCGTCGCCGCGGCGCTCAGCAAGCTCGAGCGCGATATCGCCGCCCACAAGGGGAATGTGGAGCGAGCCAACGTGCGGCTTGCCGAGCGGAAGGACGAGCTCAACAAGGAGCTCCGGGAGAAGGAGAACAAGATCCGCGCCGCCGTCTCCCAGGACTACAAGGAGAAATTCTCCAAGCAGGAGGATCGCTTCAAGGCGAGGCTGGGGGAGAGCGGCGCCCGGATCCAGCGGCTCGAGAAGGAGAACGCGAAACTCGCCGCCAAGGCGAAGCGCGAGACCGATCGCCGCCTCGCCGCCGAGAAGGCCCGAGAGGACATCTCCAAGGACCTCGCTGCCCTCATGGGGGATATGGAGGAGATGAACCGGCAGGTGGGGCCTGCCGTGGAGAAAGCGGTGGAGGCGGCGGAGAGCATCCAGGCGGCGCAGGTGCTGTCGCAGCAGCGGGAGCGCATGTTCCTGTCCTTGACGGGACGGGGCCGTGAGCTTGCCGCGAAGCTGGGGGCGGAGGCGCCAAGCGTTCCGGCTCAGGGCCACGCTGACGCCGCCACATACCTCCTGTACTTCGAGCAGCTCTTCACAGCGCTCGAAGGCCCCACGGCGGAGATCCGCGACGTGGTTGAGGAGGAGTGCCGCCAGCTTCTGGCGGTGGCGGTGGACCGCATCTTCTCCAACCTTGTCCACCTCCAGCCCGGGTTCGACTTCGCCACGGTGACCGAGCCGCTGGAGGGGGAGGCTGCGTGGAAAGCCTCTAGCTCCGTCCGCGACCAGGTGGACGACTTCTGCAGCCGCTTCAAGCGGGCCGCTGCGGAGGAAGGTGGCGAGGGGAGCGAGCCCGAGGAGGAAGAAGAGAGCGACCAGGACGATGCTGAGGCCTCCAGCTAATCTCCTCCTGCAACGCGTCGCGCTTGTAGCGCTTTAGGGGCGTTTGCCTGTTAGGGAATTTCATTTTCTTCCTCGTAATTTACTTCTTCGCTTTGTAAACATTTTGCTATCAATTAAGTGTGCCTCCTTCGCGGGGTCTTTGCTTCATCTCCGTGTCTTTTTCGCTCTGCGTCGTTGGACCCTACCCCTCGCGCTATGACTCCTGCCGCTGCGGTATGCGCGAGCAATGACTCGGCAAGGCCGGGGGGAGTTTAAGGCTTGGGTAGGTAAGAGCCCTCAAGTCGCGATGCTGAGGGCCCCCCTTTGGCGCGCAAGCAGTCCACGGAGAGTAAGGGAAGAACCACTTGAGGGGCGCAGAGTGCCTATGAGAGAAGTGCGAGGATCCCCTTGAGGTGGGCGAGAAACTTAGCTTCGCGAGGCGTTCGCCCGATGTGGGCCTTCTCTGGCGGAATTCTCCCCTTCAGGGGCCGAGGGTTCTCCTCCGCAGGCCTGGTGGGGATTTTCGCTCTCTGTGGATGTTAGAGGGGCAAGCCGAAACGCTAGATCATAGCATCAGGGACTAATGCGCGCTTATAGGTCCCCTCAGGCGTTTCTTGCGAGGAGAGAGAGTACCAAGGTCCTTTGAAGAGATGGCGTGCTTGGGAGGGCCTGCCCTCTAGCCAGAGCTCGGATCCTTGGGTTTTGCAGTGCTGCTGGTGTGTCATTTGAGGCACTGGCACCGTACTCAGCCCCCGCTCGCGAGGTACGCATGTGGTGAGATATAAGTGCCCATTTTCAACAAAGGAAATAAAGCTGGAATAAAACTCACCATCAAAATATTACATAGCGGCGCCGTAGCGCATAGTTCACTTAGGAACGAAAATGGCGCCAGAGCGCAAAGTTCACTTGGAACGAAAATCGGTTCATTACACTTGGGTTTGACAAGCGAACGTTCCTTCCATGTCGCGGCATGGGGACCACCCATTAGTGGCAGAGGTTCGCTGCGGCCTACGAGGGCTCATTTGCAGGAGAGCTCGGAGGACTGGGCCTCGGGGGAAGCTTTGAGAAGCTTGGAGGTGAAGCCGTGAGCTTCCCTCTAGAGACAAAAAATGCCTGGCGTGACGGCGATCACGGGTAGAACTTGCGCAGGTGCGCGATGTTCCACGGGTTCTTGACGGGGATGCCGTCCTCGGTCTCGAGGCGTACTGCGCCGGGCCTGGCGACGTGGGAGACCCTGTATGGGCCTTCCCACATCGGGGAGAGCTTGTGGAGACCTTCCCTGGAGAGGATTCGCCTGAGGACGAGGTCGCCCGCCTCAAGGGTGCGTGAGCGCACTTGGCGGCTATGGTAGCGTCGCAGGTCTTGCTGGTACCCTGCCGCCCTGAGGGCGGCCTGGCGGCGCAGTCCCTCGAGAAGCAGCAGGTCGTCGTTGTGGAGTCCCTCTTGGGTGTCCTCATTGAAGGCAAGGACCCGTGGCGATCCATGCTTGATTTCCGCGGGGAGGACCGCCTCAGCTCCGTAGACCAGGGCGAACGGCGTCTCGCCTGTAGGCCTCGAGGGGGTCGTGCGTATGGACCAGAGCACTGAGGGGAGCTCGTCGATCCAGCCCTTGCCGTGACCCTTAAGGATGTTGAAGCTTCTGGTCTTGAGGCCCTTGAGGACTTCTGCGTTTGCTCGCTCGGCTTGACCGTTGCTGCGTGGGTGAGCTACCGAGGCGAAGCAGATCTTGATACCAAGCTTGTCGCAGTAGGCTCGGAAGATGCCGCTGGTGAATTGCGAGCCATTGTCAGTGATGATGCGGTTGGGCACGCCGAAGCGGCAGACCAAACTCCGGATGAACTTCACCGCAGCCCCAGTTGGTATGGTGCGCACCGGCTCGACCTCGGTCCACTTGGTGAACTTGTCAATGGCCACGAAGAGGAAGCGGTAGCCCCCCTGCGACCTCGGGAAGGGACCCAGGATGTCCAGCCCCCAGACCGCGAACGGCCAGGAGAGCGGGATGGTCTGAAGCTCCAGCGCCGGCTGATGAATTTGCTTGGCGTGGAACTGGCAGGCGTCACAGGTTTGCACAATGGCGATCGCATCTTGAAGCACCTGAGGCCAGTAGAAGCCGCTCCTGAAGACCTTGCCTGTGAGGGTACGCGCACATGAGTGGTGGCCGCATTCCCCACTGTGGATGTCCTTAATCAGCTCTCGGCCTTCCTCAGGAGGGACGCATTTGAGGGCGACACCATTTGGGCGCTTGCGGTAGAGGTTCTCCTCGAGGATGCAGTATAATTTTGCTTGTCGAGCGACTCGCTCCGCGTCAGCATCTTCTTCAGGGAGGATTCCTTTCACTAAGTAGTCCTTGAGCTCGTCAATCCAGCCTGAGGCCTGGTGGGTTGCCGTCAGCAGCAGACGCTCCCCTGTGCTGGGACCGCAATCAGGCGCCCCAGACTCAGGAGGTGGTGGGAGCGCTTCGCCTGTGCTTGCGGCTGTGGCCTCGCGAGGCTGCTTGATGGATGCCTTGGTGAGCCTTTCTTCGAAGACACCGGCCTGCTGGGGTTGCCGCCGCGAGGCTCGCTTGGCGACGTCGTCAGCCTCTTGGTTTTCTTTCCTCGGGATGTGCATGAGCTCCATGCCCCTGAAGTGCTTTTCGAGCTTGCGGACCTCTTCGAGGTACGCGGCCATGTGGTCGTCTTTCGGCGAGTAGCTCTTGTTGGAGAAGTTGACGAGCAGCTGTGAGTCTCCCTTGACGAGTAGGTGCTTGACGCCTAGAGCGATGGCGGCCCTTAAGCCGGCGAGGAGGCCTTCGTACTCGGCGATGTTGTTGGAGATCTTGTCGATAGTGAAGCACAGCTGGACGGCGTAATATAGCTTGTCACCTTTGGGCGAGGTCAGGACGACGCCTGCTCCGCCATTGCGGCAAGCGAAGGCTCCATCGAAGTGCATGGTCCAGTGGCTGGGCGCCGCGTCTCCCGAGGGCTCAGCCTCTGCCTCTCGGGGCTCCTCGGGGCTTGGGTCAGTCCATTCGGCGACGAAATCGGCCAGCGCTCTTCCTTTGATGACCCTTGTGGTGTCGAAGCGCAAGTTAAATGGCTGCAGCTCGATGTTCCATCCTGCGACGCGATCTGTGGCGTTGGGGTTGCGCAGGATCTGCTCCAGGGGGAAGGCAGTGACCACCGTGATGGGGTGGCCCTGGAAGTAGTGTCTCAACTTCCTGGAGGCGATGAGGAGCGCGACGAGGAGCTTTTGCTGCATTGGATACCGCTCGCGAGCGTCCCGCAGTACTGTGCTGACGAAGTAGACGGGGTGCTCGACGAGGGTTACTTGAGGTGGCGCAGCGCCAGCCCCGTGCGGAGGCTCTTCAGGGCCCCTGTCGAGATCTGCCTGTAGAGGCATTTCGACAGGGGTGAGAGTGGCAGACTCGGCTTGAGGCGGTGGGCCTGGCAGTGGGTCCGTGGAGGCTGCTCTCTTGACGGGGCCTTTGTCGGGGGGTTCTGGGCTTGGAGTTGCAGTGCTCCTCTTGGGGAGGACAGGCTCTTCCCTCTCGGCCACCAAGACGGCGCTTGCGGTCTGGGGGGTGGCTGAGAGGTACAGCTTCAGGTGCTCGCCTGCCCTGGGGGCCACCAAGACTGGAGGGCTAGCCAGATACTTCTTTAAGTCCTCGAAGGCTTTATCCGCCTCAAGGGTCCACTTGAACGCGCCTGATCTCTTCATGATCTTGAAAAATGGCAGGGCTCTCTCGCCGAACTTGGAGATAAAACGGCCAAGGCTGGCCATGCAGCCCGCCAAGCGCTGCATTTCCTTGAGTCGGCGGGGCGGCTGCATTTGCTCTATAGCCTTGATCTTGTCAGGATTTGCCTCTATGCCGCGGTGGGACACGAGGAATCCGAGGAGCTTGCCTGAAGGCACCCCGAAGACGCACTTGGCGGGGTTGAGCTTGATGTTCACCTTTCTCAGGCTGGCGAAGGTTTCCTCGAGATCCCTCAAGAGGGTGTCCCCCTCTCGAGACTTGACCACGATGTCGTCGACATAGGCCTCAGCATTTCTGCCCATCTGGGCCCCCAAGGCTATCCTCATGAGCCTCTGGAAGGTGGCTCCGGCGTTCTTCAAGCCAAAGGGCATGCATGTGTAGCAGTACACACCACAAGGGGTGAGGAATGCCGTCTTCTCCTCGTCCTCTTTAGCCATCTTGATCTGGTGATACCCAGAGAAGGCATCCAGAAAACAGAGGAGGTCACAGCCCGCGGTGGAGTCCACGATCTGGTCTATCCTTGGCATGGGGTATGGGTCCTTGGGGCAGGCCTTGTTGACATCTGTGTAGTCGATGCAGAGTCGGCCTCCTCCGGCGGGCTTAGGAACAACCACGCCGTTGGAGAGCCAAGTGGGGTGCGCGACTTCGCGGACGACATTCGCCGCCTTGAGTTTCTCTACTTCCTTGACGATGAAAGCTTGCTTCTCGGGGGCTTGCTTGCGTGCTTTTTGCTTGACGGGGCGTGCGTCTGGGCACACGGCTAAGTGGTGCTCGATCACCTCCCTTGGTACACCGGACATATCTGACGGAGTCCGCGCGAACATGTCAGAGTTTGCCCGAAGGAAAGCGACGAGCGCGCTTTCCTATTTGGGAGGCAGGGCAGCGCCTATGGTGACGCTAGCCCCCGAGCCTTCAGCCCCCGAGCTGGTGGTGTCCAGCGGCACCTTTTTCGTGGCGGCTTGCTCCTGGGAGAACACCTGCTTCTTCTTCTTGGGCCTCTCGAGAGGCTCCATATCCTCGTCAGCCGGGAAAGCCATGGCGGCTGCCTTGTAGGCGCTCTCGACAGCGCGCGTGGCGTCCAGGACATGTCCATGGATGGCGATGGTGCCGGCGCTGCCGGGAATCTTGACCATGTTGTAGGCGTGATGCGTGACGGCCATGAACTTCGCGAGGGCGGGGTAGCCGAGGATGGCGTTGTACGGCAAACCGATGTGGGCGACATCGAAGTCGATCAGCTCTGTGCGATAGTTCTTCTGCGTGCCAAAGGTGACCGCGAGGCGGACTTGCCCCAGAGGCTCGATAGAACCACTGGTGACGCCCGTGAACGGCCTGGAGGGCATAAGCCACTCGTAGGGCACCTGAAGCGTCTCGAAGGTCTCGACAGAGATGACATTCAGGCCTGCTCCCCCGTCGATGAGCGTCTTGGAGACGGTGATGTTGTTGATGGTGGGGGAGCAGACCAGGGGGAGGGTTCCAACAGTCCTGGTCGACTTGGGGTGGTCCTTGGCGTCGAAGGCGATGGTGTACTGGGACCACTTGAGGGGTCTGGAGGTCTCAGTGCTCGGGAGCGCAGCGTTGAGTTCGCGGGCGAACCGCTTGAACTGATTGTTCGACTTGGGCGCCTGAGCTCCGCCGAGGATGCAGGCCATGGCGCCTCTCGGGGCCTGGTAGCCTCCATCCTCCTCGTCGGGGAGGTTGTTGTTCTTCTCGGCGGCGTTGGCTTGAGTGCCCGACGGCTTCTGGTAGCCGCCATCACGCCTGCCCTTGCCGTCTCTGCGGTAGCCGCGGCCTCTGCCGCGGCCTCCGCTGCCTTCTCCACGCTCGCGTTCCCTGCTCAGCCTCTTGAGGTCGAAGCAGTCGTCTGTGGCGTGCCCGCGCCTGTTGTGGTAGACGCAGAACGGGCGGTGGTCCACCTCATTGCCGCCGCGCTCGGGGGAGCCCCTGCGGGAGCTCTTCGCGCCAGGCTCTGCCGCGAGGACCGCGGTAGCCTTGCGCTTGGGTTCTTCCCTCTTCTTGTGGCCCTTGGACCCCTCGCCAGGGTCGTCCCCCCGGGCGCTCATCTTGACGAAGAGGAGTCCCTCTTCAGCCTTGGCGCACTTGTCCGCCAGATCGAACAACTTCACCACAGAGGTGAGCTTGTCGTGGATGCCGAGCTTCTCGAGCATCCTGCGGTTTGTGACGCCCTCGCGGAAGGCAGCGATCACCTGGCTGTCGGGGATGTTTGGAATCTTGTTCCGCACCTGGCTGAAGCGCTGGATGTACTTGCGGAGAGTTTCATCCTTCTTCTGCACCACAGCGCGCAGGTCGTTGTGGGTGAGTGCGCGCTCGTACGTGCCCTTGAAGTTGGCGACGAACTGCCTGCAGAGCTCCTCCCAGGAGTCGATGGAGTCCTCCGGCAGATTGAGTAACCAGGACAGCGCGGAGTCCCTGAGGGCGTGGGAGAACCAGTTGGCCATGACCTTGTCGTCGCCCCCTGCAGCCTGGATGGAAGTGGTGTAGAGCTGCAAGAACTCGAGAGGGTTGGTGGACCCGTCGAAACCCTTGGGGAGCGCTGGCCTGAACTTCTGCGGCCAGACCACACGACGCAGGGCGCGCGTGAAGGCCATGCAGCCAGAGGCGTAGGTGGCCGTTCCTCCTAGGGCCCTGCGGTTTTGTTGCCCCGCCTGACCGAGCTCCTCGACGAGGCGGTTCTGGAGGTCGCGACGTCGCTCCATGCCCACACGCGCGTCAGGTGCGGCGCGCTGCACGATTTGGCAGTCGTGCGGCGAGGAAGCGTGGGAGGGAGCCCGCTGCGCCGCGGCCGGAGGCGGTCCCGGCGGCGGCGGTGGCGCACCCGGCGCGGCCGTCCCTGCCGGGCCGGAAGGCACGATGGAGCGCGACGGAGCGGGGCGCGCGGTTGCGATGTCGACGAGGTGGTGGAGGCGGTCCAGCCACTGGTCGTGCGCCTCGGCACTGGGCCGGTAGCGGAGGAGCTCCTGGGCCATGAGTAGCGCGGTGTGCGGGGCGGGCTCTTGGTGTTCCCGCGTGGACACGCTCTGGCGCCGGGACGGGTGCGAGGACTCGGCGTCCTCACGGCGCCCAGAGTGGTCCTCGTCGTCGCGCTGGTCTCCGCCGCGGTGCCCCTCGCTCTCTGGCTCCTCCACGCGCGGGCCGGTGCCAGCGCGCTCGGTCGTGCGGGGGCGACCACGGCGGCCGCGGGTGGGGGCAGTGCCAGGCTCGGTGTGAGCCCTCTCGGAGGTGCGCCTGTTGGCGCGCGTCGCGCGGGTATCCATCATGGCGCGGAGTTCGGAGGTTGAAGACGCGCCTCAGTCCCCTACCTGGCGCGCCAAATGTCGGAGAATGACTCCCACGTAACAGGGGTAGTCTCGGCCCCGAAGAGAGGTTCGAAGGGGGACTGAACACGGAGGTCAAACAACCCTCGATGCACGCCGCGACGTTGCTCGCGGTGCTTGGGGTGGAGCGGCACGACAGAGAGAGACACCGGCCCGTACCCAGGTTCACGGCCCTCGAGAGGAGGTAAAACCGCTACTCCTGCTTGTCTGCATTGCACTGTGAAGGTTACAGGACAATGAACTTGCCGAAGGCTCTCTTGAGGCAGATTAGTGCTTGGAGAGGGACACAACGGTCGTCTTCCTCCCCCAGCAGTTGGCTATCCTACGCGCTTAGGGTGCGATTGCGCGATTGGGCGATTTCCTTCTACGGTGGAGCTCCTACTCCTTTTATAGGCGCCCCGGGCTCCGCCCTCGGGCTGGTGGGCTCCCGCACGTCAGTCGCATGGAGGAGCGGGAGTCCACCGCACCTCGTCCCTCCATGGACGCGGTCCATCCGTGCTAAAGTAGCGCGCCGTGGCCGACAGGTTGCAGGCGGTGCAGAGCGGCTTGCAGGAGCAGCAGAGATCGTGGTGGAGCCCACGATGACGATCGTCTTGGAGCGTTGCGCCGTCCATCAGCTTTATCACCAAAGAGGAAGGTCCTGGCGGTCCTGGCGCTGGCGGCGCGGCTTTGTTGACCCCTTTTATCACGGGAACGGCAATGGTGACGCTGCTGCTGTCGTGCGCGCTGGTCGCGCGCGTCACTCTGCGGCCGCAGCGGAGCCCATGTGCGCGCTGCAGCGCCCATGTGCGCTTTACAGCGCTGCCTTCGTCGCGAAGTATTCCCTCAGGGGCCTGAGGCTCTCAAGGGGATAAGGCCAAACCGGCTCCCCGCTGGGGGAGGGAGCCCTCAGGCGGGACGCCCTCGGGGGGAGCCCCCTTCAGGCCTCTCCAGCGCCGCAGGTCCCCCGCAGGGGTTTCTCCCTTGGGGGGCACACTCCAAGCGGTTGGCTTGGTCCTTAGTCGTTTTGTAGACGCTGTCGCGTGCACGGCCCGTGGAGAGTGGGCCATGCACACCCTAGATTCCACTGGGCCGACAGGTGGAGGCAAGTGGAGCAGAAGGGGAGAAGTGTGCGACGGAGGCTGGGGCCTGTGGAGTCTTTTTATAGACTACTCGGCCGCCACCTACCGCTGGACGGTTTGAGTGCCGCAGTAATGAGGACACGTTTTGCAAAAAATCTGTTCTCATTCACACAAGGCACAAGCGCATAGTACAAGGAATGGAGACAAGCTCTTCTTCGACAACGACAAGATCTACAACGAAGTCCTACTTTTTTTACAGAAAAAGGATTCACCCCTGACAACCTGGGAGTATGAGCATACCCCGGGAGGCGCTACTTCCCGAAGTACGTCGACGAGGCCGCCAAGAAGGAGGTCAAGGAGATCTTCGACATCTCCTTCTCGGCCTCTTGCCTCCTCAGGACGACGAGCCCTCCTCCACCTTGATGCTGGACGAGTTTTCCTCATCTTCATCCTCGTCGGAGCTCGAGTCACCGTCACCGTCGCTGCTACTGCTGCTGCTCTCCATGCAGCACTCGGTGCGTCCTCCGGCGACATCGAAGATCTTCACGGAGAGCGTCGCATCCCCGTCGTACAGGAATGTCACCTTCTGCCCCCGGGTTAACCGCCGGGAGTAAGAAAACGATTCCACCCATGACCCAGGAGCATGGAGTCATCGATGGCGTACTCCGCCCAGACCCAGGATGGGCCGTTGGGTCAGCCTTCGACCTGCAGCCAGAAGCCAGGAGGCTTATCTTCCGCCATGACCATCGCGAAGGAGGTCGGGAGGCGCAGACGACCGCGAGGCTCGCGATCCACATCCACCAAGAACTCAAACGGAGCAAAGCCGGCGTGCGCTGAGCTCCTTGGAGGAGGGGAGGCTCTGCCATGGCCACCGCGTCCTCCGCGACCACCTCGATCGCCGTGGCTCCCCCTTCCTCGACCTCGACATCCGCTGCGGCCGCGGACAGGCAGTTCTTCTCTCGACGCGGCTTGGACAGCGCGCGCACGTCCTCGCCCCCTTCTCGCTGGTGCCATTATCACGATGGCTCTGGTGGAGTGGAGGCGGGGAGGTAGGGAAGATGGGTAGGAGCAGAGGGGCATGCCCCTGCTTTTATAAGCGCGAGCTCCTCCCCCCACGATGGACTCCTCGTTTTCTCCGTTACCGGGAGCCGATGAGACTAGCACATTTATTCCCCCGAGCGGAATAACTCCAAGAAGACCAGGCGCCGGACCCACTCTGACTTTTTGGTCATAGCCCCGGCAGCCTCAGAAGACCAAGGCCGCCGGGACCATGCCCGGGGGCTACTGTCGCAGCAGTGGAACATGGGGTTCCCCTAGCACTGCCTACGTGGGTCCACCGCCTGTGGGCCCAGCACACAAGAGAACAAGGCCAAGACTCGACACAAGGCTTGGCGGGCGCACCCGCTTCATACAAGACCTCCCAGGTGTTGATGCACCGGTGTGGTGTTGTTGGGAAACCCCAAGAGGAAGGTATGAAGTAGTGCAGCATCAAATTTCCCTCAGTTGTGAAACCAAGGTTTATCGAACTAGTAGGAAACTAGAATTCTTCTGAAGGTTGTTGCGGTTGACCTTGGCAGGGCGCACTACCGGTGTCAACCACGAACGTGGAACCTGCACACAACACAACCAAGATACTTTGCCCCAACATAACAGTGAGGTTGTCAATCTCACTGGTTTTCTGTAACAAAGGATTAAACGTATGTGTGGAAAATGATGTTTGTTTGCAGAGAATGAAAGTAACAGGATTGCAGTAGGTTGTATTATCAGTTTAAGGAAAAAGGACCGGGGTCCACAGTTCACTAGTGGTGTCTCTCCATAAATAATAATAGCATGCGGGTGAACAAATTAGAGCTGGGCAATTGACAGAATAAAGAACTGCATAACAATGCATATACAAGTCATAATGTCTAGTGTGACATTCATTTGGGCATTACAACATGATACATAGACCGTCATCCAACTTCATCTATGACTAATAATCCACCTTCAGGATAGCATCCGCAACACCATTCAGTATTAAGTTGCAAGCAACAGATTATTGCATTAAGTAAAGTGTGTAATGTAAGTAGCACAAATATCCTTAGATAAAGAACTACTGTTTTATCCCTAGTAGCAACAGTACATCTACAATCTTAGAGGTTGCTGTCACTCCCCCAGATTAAATAGAGACATGAACCCACTATCGAGCATAAATACCCCCTCTTGGAGTCACAAGCATCTACTTGGCCAGAGCATCTACTAGTAACGGAGAGCATGCAAGATCATAAATAACGCACTCACAAGATATATTATGAAGCAAATGACATAGTACTCAATTATTCATCGGATCCCAGCAAACACAACATGTAGCATTACATAAAGATGATCTTGATCATGATAGGTAGCTCACAAGATCTAAACATGATGGCACAATAGGAGAAGACAACCATCTAGCTACTGCAATGGAACCGTAGTCCAAGGATGAACTACTCACGCATCAGTCCGAAGGCGGGTATGGTGATGTAGAGCCCTCCGGTGATGATTCCCCTCTCCGGCAGGGTGCCGGGAAGAGCTTCTGAACCCTCCCGAACTAGGGTTGACGGCGGAGGCGGCTTTGGAACGTATCGTGGAAAAGTGTTCGGGCCCTAGGTCTTGTTTTGTCGGATGGTTTAAGTAGGCGAAAGGGCGAAGGCGGTGGAGTCTCAAGGGCCCCACACCACGTGGCCGCGCGGCCAGGGGGGGGGGGGCGCCACCAACAGGTGTGGGCGCCTCGTGGCCCTCCTCCGTCTCCTCTTCGGTGTTCTGGATGGTTCCGGAAAAAATAGGGGTATTGGCTTTTGTTTCGTCCAATTCCGAGAATATTTCCTGAACAGCTTTTCTTAAACAAAAAACAGCAGAAAACAGGGAACTGGCACTGTGGCATCTTGTTAATAGGTTAGTCCCAGAAAATGCATAAAAACCATATAAAGTGTATATAAAACATGTAGCAATTGGTATAATATAAGCATGGAACATAAGAAATTATAGATACGTTTGAGACGTATCAAGCATCCCCAAGCTTAGTTCTACTCGTCCCGAGTAGGTAAAACGATAACAAGAATAATTTCTGAAGTGACATCCTTTCACACAATCTTGATCATATAATAATGTAATGCATGTAAATTGAGATCAAATGAATAAAAGCTGTAGTTTATATTGATATCAAATGAGTAATGAGTAAACAAGTAGGAAGAACAAAGTAAAACTTTTAATGAATCAATACTAGAGAACAATCAACCGTGCAAAGTAGATATTAAAGATGATTTAAGCTTCAAGAATAACAATATAATTATCTAATACATCCAACACTCATGACAACTTTGTGAAAGGATCAAGTCAAGCAATAACAATATGCACGTAGAAAATCATCTCTCTATTTGTTCACTTAAAAACAAGCAAGCGATCAGCGTTGGTTCCTGGCACCAGGATGTTGTGGCTAAAAGAATAATAAGGGGGGTTTGGAAGGCCAACGGAAGAAAGTCTCACACAGCTGAAAGTGATCATTAGACAAGAGGAAGTCTTACAATCGAAGCTATGCAAGGAGTAGTGATTGCCACACAACGGATGCACATAGAGCTATAAGTGTATGAAAGCTCTCCAATGGAACTAGTGGGGGTGCATCCAACTTGCTTTCTCATGAAGACCTAGAGCACTTTTGAGGAGGCTCATCTCATTGGAATATACAAGCCAAGTTCTATAATGTAAAGTTCCCCACATAGTTATGCAAGTAAAACATGAAAACTCTCTCATATGGAGTAAAGGTGCTAAACATGAGCACAAATGATGACTATGAATACTACAGGTGCTATAACATGAGCACAAGTGTGGATAAAGAGTAGTCATGTTGCCCCCCCCCCCCCCCCCCGTTTTTTTTCTTTCTATTTTTCCATTTTTTTAAACTTTTTCTGTTTCTCTTTTCGATGGCCTCCATGGCTCTTTTCACTTTTAGGGGTAAACATTCTAATATGAAAACACATTTTTGATACAAGTAACTCAAAAGGAATAAAACATAGTGTATGAAACGGTGCCTCTGCCAGTGTAGCAGGATATGCAATGATCTAGCGTAACATGGGTGAAACCGCACATCAGCTGTAAAGAATCATGCAAGGCAATATATAAATGATAAATGACAACAAGTCATGTAATGTAAGTTGGAAGTTGCATGGCAATATATCTCGGAACAGCTATGGAAATGCTGTAGTAGGTAGGTATGGTGGATATTTTGAGGAAGATATTTGGCTTATGTGTAGGAGAACATGATGAAGATCTCCCACGAGTTTTGGATGTACCCGCGAAGTATGCACCAACTCTCAATGTGAGAAAGGGCAATGCAAAGTACCGAAGAGGCTAGCAAATATGGTAGTGGAAGTGCCATGAAAACCGCAGCTTAGAACTCACAAGCAAAAAGATTCCAACTAGAAATATGATCTTACAAGGCATAATAAAAATCACTCCATGAGGGACTGTGGCAAATGAACAAGTCACTGTTGGGACCCCGATGATGACCCACAAGTATAGGGGGTGTATCGTAGTACTTTCGATAAATAAGAGTGTCGAACCCAACGAGTAGCAGAAGGTGCTGACAAGCGGTTTTGATGAGTATTTCACTGTAAACACTAGCAGACAAGTTTTTAGGAGTTCTTGATATAACAGGTAAATAAAGTGCGAGTAAATAAAGCGCGGCAATTATAATTGCAGAGAGTGGCCCAATCCTTTCTAGAGCAAAGGACAAGCCGGTTTGTTTACTTATGATGACCAAACGTTCCCGAGGACACACGAGATTTATGTCAAGTGCTTTCGCTTCATATAGATGATTAATCTTTAGTGTTTTGATATGTGTCGTGTGGGTGAACCTATGCTAATGCACCGCCCTTTCTAGGACTAATACATACTTGTGATTATACCCCTAGTAAGCATCCGCAAATACTAGAAAGTAATTAAGATAAATCTAACCACAGACTTAAACTCTGAGATCCTAACATCCCTCATGCGTCGAGATATTAACGCGGGTTTAGGTTTCTGTCACTCCGGCAACCACACAATTAATATTCGAATACACAATGCATTCCCCTAGGCCCATAAAGGTGAAGTGTCATGTAGTCGACGTTCACATGACACCACTAGAAGAATAGCACCACAACTTAAATATCAAAACCCCACATGACGTTCCCCGACAGATTTCTCCCTGCCGGAGAGCTTTTCTCTCTCTGGTGTTTTCCGCCTCGTGGAGGCGGTGGAATATTTCCACGATGGTTCTCCAGGTCTTAGGTTTTCGGGGGGAAGAAGTACGCGAAGGGGCTCGGCCAGTGGTGGGCCAGGGTGGCCACACCACGTGGCCGCGCGGCCAGAAGGGGGGCCTCGCCACCACATGGTGTGGGCCCCCTGTGGCCCACCTTGGCTTCCCCTCGTGGCTCCCTCCGGCATCTGGAAGAATAGGAACTTCCATCTTTTTATTTTGTTCTTCTGGTCTTTGCAAATATTGTATCTTGACGGTGCTTTTTCCAGCAGATTCCAGACTCCGGTGATCCATCCTCCAATAATCATCAAACATGCAAAATAGATGAAATAACATAAGTATCATCTCCAAATATGAAATATATCAATGAATAACAGTAAATTATGATATAAAATAGTGATGCAAAATGGACGTATCACCCGACCGTAGCGCATAACACAAAGTCATTACGGTTTTTTTTAACATTAGAAGTCATATATCATCATGCTATCAACTGAATATTTAAGTGTGGCACAGCTTCAATTTTTCTAGACCAACCATTAATCATTCCACTTTACTAAACCATCATGTTTTACCATTAAGCATATTAATATCTCAAAACAACATCAATGATTCAAGTGACACAATTTAATGATCTACAAGATTATGTATCATTTCATCGTACCATCTACCACATTTAACATTTTCTGTTCTTAACCAAACACCAATCAACTTATCTAAAAATAAACTCTCCAAGTATTTAACAATGAGATATGAGAGTATAACATAAGAAAACTAACAACTCTAACAAGAGATGCATGAAAAACGAGAGCTGAAAGTATTGAAGTGACATAGAAGAATACACAACAAATAATAGTGAAGAATACGAGTATTCATAAGAAAAAGCGGAGCGTGTCTCTCTCCCACAAAGGAATGCTAGGATCCATTTTATTCAGAGAATGAAAATAACAATAACAAAAACAAAAAACAAACAGACGCTTCAAGTAAAGCACATAAGATGTGTCGGAATTAAAACATAGTTTCACTAGAGAGGACCTGATAGTTTGTTGATGAAAAAGTGGATGCCTTGGGCATCCCCAAGCTTAGACGCTTGAGTCTTCTTGAAATATGCTTGGGTGACCCACGGGGGCATCCCCAAGCTTAGGCTCTTTCATCTTATTGATCACATCATATCATCCTTCTCTCTTGATCCTTGAAAACCTCCTCCACACCAAACTCAAAGTAAACTTCATTAGAGGGTTAGTGCATAATCAAAAATTCTTATATTCCGCATGGACAAAACCATTACACATGCTACTGGACATTAGCTACAGCCACTGGTATTTTATGGAACAAAAAGATCCACTCAAAAACAGCAAAAGGAGCAATGCAAAATAAATGGCAGAATCTGTCAAAAACAGAACAGTCCGTAAAGACGAATTTTTTCGAGGCACTAAACTTGCTCAAATCAGAAAACTCAAAACTAATGAAAGTTGCATACATATCTGAGGATCACGCACAAAAAATCCCAGGTCATTTTGATTTTTCTTTAAATTATTACGAATTAAAAAGTGGACAGTAGAAAACTGTTCCTGCGCAGGAATCCAAATCTAGCATCAACTTTCTACTAGAGGCTTAACTTGACACAACAATGCAATAAAATAAAGATATAAAGGAATTGCTACAGAGGTAGGCATGTTCCTTGACTAAAGCTGAAAATAAAAGATAATGGGTTGCCTCCCAAAAACGCTTTCTTTAATGCCTTTTAGCTAGGCTTGATAGTTCTAATGATGATCTCATGAAGATAGAAAATGAAGCAACATGAGCATCAAGAAGCAAATTCAAAACACATTTAAGTCTAACCCACTTCCTATGCATAGTAATCTTGTACACAAATAAATTCACAATGAACAAAGTGACAAGCTTAGGAAGATAAAACAAGAGTAACTTCAAAACTTTTAGCATATAGAGAGGTGTTTTAGTACCATGAAAATGGACGTATCAACTCCCCCCAAGCTTAGACCTCGCTTGTCCCCAAGCGAAAGCTGAACTCAGTAAACATGACCACAGGTTTATGGAGTGAAGTGTCGATAAAGAATATATGGACAAGAAGCATCACATCTATTAATACACAAGTCATCTTAAATCACAACTCCATTCATATAACTTAATTTGTAACAAGTAAAAGGAAATCACAATAAGGTGCATAGAGACAATCAAATTGGTGTTGGCAAACTTTGTTCTTGGTCAGAGAACAATGAACAGATTGAACTTACTCTTCAAAACATCCCTCTTATAGTAATTGCTAACTTTCAAGGATATATTTATGAGATAACGACATTGTGCTAAACAAGGAAGTAATAAAGACATGATCAATAATACAAATGTGTAGATGGTTGAATCACAACAACTCAAATGCTTGCTTAAGACAGAAGGAAGTAGGTTTATTGACTCAACATGAAAGTAAAAGATAGGCCCTTCGCAGAGGGAAGCAAAGATACAAACATGTGCTAGAGTTTTGAAGTTTTGAAATCATATAGAGAGTATGAAATAAGTTTTCAGCTATGTATGTCGTTGTCAACGAATGATAGTGAATGAAAACTATATTTACCATGTTATCTAGACTTTCAAGAGCGACTCCCATTGAATGACGTTATTTCTACCCAAGGGTAGATCATCCCTCTTCTCTTTTGTTTACACATGCACACTTTTATAAATTGGTTTGGCACTCCTCCCCACCATTGCTTACACAATCCATGGCTAACCGAATCCTCGGGTGCCTTCCAATCCATCTCAAACCTTGGAGGAGTGCCTATTTTTGAATAACATAACACTTTGAAACTTTCTTTTTGATAACTCATTGAAAACCATGTGAAGAGAATTGAACAATTAAACTTGGGACTGGGCACCCCATTTGCCAGCTCATTTGAAAGTCTATCTAACAAGTTAAACATAGAGTAACCCACATACTTCCTCATGAGCTAATAAACAATGACACAAATAAGGTATAATAATTTTGAATAAAGATAGCACACGAAGTATTTACTTTGAGTGGCGCAAAATAACACATAATAGGTAGTTATGGTGGACACAGATGGCAAAGGTTTTGGCTCATGGTTTGGATGTATGAGAAGCATTCCCTCTCGATACAAGCTTTGGCTAGCAAGGTTGAGTAGCAAGCATAAGAGTCGATGGATACAAACAAATATACATGTAGTAAGAACAATCATGCAATCTTCCTTGAAAACACAAATAATTTTAGTTTGTGAATACTAAGCTTATGAGCTACAAGTGAGAAAGATCATTGAATAATATATCTACATGTACTTATTTTCTCCACTTAAGTCTCAAAGTATTGTAGCTACTGACCAATGCTAAGTTTGCCAAAACCAAAAGATTTACTATATGCTCCCAAAGTGATACCAATACTAATGACAAGATCAATCATATATAATGGAAGTTGCAAACTAAAATAAGGTGTGCAGAAAGTAAATGATAAAACTTCTCATTAATATTCCATATCGGCAGCTCACACCAAGGGATACATAGATAACCAACTAAAAGAGAGATACTTCCACATTGCATACTATCCTATAAGATAACTTCTCTACTCATGATATGACTCAACTGAAAAGGTAAAAAGGTAAAAGATAATGGTATGATACCGCGGCACTCCCCCAAGCTTGGAACAAGCCAAGGGGATGCCAATACCGATGATGAATTACTCCTGAGGTGGCGTTGGTGGAGAATCCTCTTCATCAAACTTCCAAGGCAGGGGCTCTCCATCAACAAATGATGACTTGGTATCGAGTATCCTGAAACTTGCAGCAGCACTTATGCGTTTAAACCTGGTTTCATACTCACAGTTTTGATTCTGAATATCGTAGAGTTGCGCCTGAAGGTTGTTGGTAGTCTTATGGAGTGAGAAGATGTCCTCCCAGAGCTTTGCGGTCTCCTCCTATAACACCCTAGGTTTGAAAACCACCTGGCGGTGCTACCACACAACTAAAGCTACAACAATATTGACGACATCTAAAAAAAATCGACAACAATTCCTTTGTTTTTAGGACATCCATGACATATATTTGGCATGTTATATGAATTGGACGAATAATATGAATTTAGACACAAAAATAAGAACACACCTTAAGGTACAACTCTGAGCAACCAAAGGCTCACACTAGCAATTCTAAAAGACGTGGACAATCCGTACTAGGCAAACAAGTAATAAGTTACGACAACTAAACAACTGTAGGATTATCCAGTAGGCATTATACATGAACATGTAACTGAGTGATGTGTGACAGGTGTGCTACGCCCATCTCCCATGCAAATATCTTACTTCTTACCTGAAAACCAAATGAAAAGCAAGAATGAGTATGGAATACTCAGCAAGTACAATTAGAGCCACACAAACAATTAAACATGGAACGATATGTCACTATCAGTGAAAGTATGGAACATAATATCTGAAAATACGGAACATGATATCTGAATATTTCCTTCAGATATGCAGCGCTATCAACGGAAGTATGGAACGGAATATCTGAATATGTCCTTCGGACATGCATCACTATCAATGAAAGTATGGAACGGAATATCTGAATTTGTTAATCAAAGTACGGAACAGACGAACAGTATTTCTGAATATGTCCCCCGGACTAGCCCACGAGCTGACAGTTCTCACCGAACTTTATCGGAGTAGCCACTCGGGACAGTCTCTCACCGGTCCGACATGAAGGGTAGCCATCGGACTAGCTCACAAGCAAACGGTTCTCACCGAACTTTATCGGAACTAGCCGCTTGTGAACAGTTTCTCACCGAGTTAGCTTTGAAAGTAAGAAGCGAGATATCGCTGAACAAGAATAGGAGAACATAATATCGCTGAACAAGAATAGGAGAACATAACCGAATAGGGCTGAACTGGATCATATAGGAATCTCTCACTCAATAAGAGTAATCAATCGAACAATCACAGAACGGACAGGAATAAAGAACAATGGTTCGTCATGCACTTGCCTCTACCGGTGACGTAGTCGTAGGATGTAGTCATATCTCAATACCTGTAAGAAACCAGGTACACACAAGTCTCAACACATGTTATCCACCACAATACAAGGAATATACATTTCTCAAGCATGACACCATCTAGAGCACACACATAGGTACTCCGAATGGCATTCTCTGGAAACAACCCTTTGCTGCCCCTTTACTAATAAATTAATATCTCGAGCTAGGAAATTCTAAATCAAGCAAATGATATATGTATGTATTCATGAACAGATTATCTAAAAATAACTCCAACTAACTGAACTCTGATTTTGGAGTTAACTAGGATATTAAGGTAAAACACTAGATTGCTGTTCCCAGCATTCAGCATATTGATTAGCCCTCTTATGAATTTCATTCCAGTAAAAATACTCATTAGAATCAAGGAAACCAAATTGATCTAGAAACTAGAAGCTACCAGGTAACTGTACGATTTTAGTTCACCATTTTATGAACAATAGAAGGCTCCCAAAGATTTAGCCCAAAACTGTAAGTACCCTGATTCAGGCACAGCAGGACAGAAACTTGTTGCTGTCGCACAGGACAGACGGCTGGGCCAAATTGAGCAAATGAACACTCAAAACGACCGTGGGAACTAACCCTACAATAAGTTCCAGATAATGAACTTCCAATTTTGCCATCTTGGCCATCGAAATTAGGTATTACCATCACTGAATCCAGAACTACAGCAGCAGGAATAAACTTTGCCCTAATACCAAAAGATCTTGCTATTCCCCTGCCCTAAGAACCTAGGCACCACCATGTACAACACATTAGAGAGTCAAGGAAGCTGGGAGGACTCACCCTTGAAGCTTGAGCAAGGGGAATCAGACAGGGGAGGGAGTGAGGATCTTCCTTTCGTCTTCTCCTCCTCTTCTTATGTCCTCTTCTTCTTCCTCGAAATCAAGTCCAGGCTACCCTAGAAGGTTGGGTAGGGCGTGGTGCTGATGAGAGGGATCAGGAGAGAAGCGGAGAGGAAGGAGAGACAAAGGGGAGGTGAAGGGAGGAGACGCCATGGCCGGGGATGGAGCTCTCGGGGGAAGAAGAGAAAAGGAAGTGGCTGCCTTGGTGGATGAGAATGAGGGGCCTCATGTGGTGTTGCGGAGGGATAAGGTGTGGGGTTGTCTAGCCTTTTTTTTCCTTTAATGTAACATTTTTTCGAAATATAAAAATAATCTTTGAGAACTGAATTAGAATCATGGAGTAGGATTTTTTTTTTTGAGAAGATGCTTCTTTTGAAAGGTCACATGAAGATGGTCATAAAAGAGATAATTTCATGATACTATTCTTGAGTAGAATAAAAGAGTACTCCGTGATCGAATGTCCCGGAGAGATACCCTCAATATCGTCTCTGATTTGAAATTCAAAACTGACATATAAATGGTCTTCAGCGGTGATGACAAGAATCTCGATGAGAATATCCAATAAATTACGGGGTATTACAGTCTACCCACCTTAAAAGGAACACGCCCTCGTGTTCATCACTCATTATAACTTGTAGAATAGAAGGACATCAAATTATTATGGAACAACTATAGAAGCACTCATGAAAGGCAATGTTCATCTAAAACGACTCAACCAATTTTCTAAAGAGGCATAGAAGTTACAAAACATTCTGATCAATCAGGGAGCACAAAACATTACAACAACAATAGGTTCTTAAGAATAAGGGAGTCATAAGATAAACTTAGATTTACTAGGGAGAGATCATACAGTGCCACAACCAATCATGTGAAATAATTTGAGCGTGAATATCACTATTATAGGTAGCAAATAAGGATCCATCCTCAACAAACAATTTACAAGGCAAGAGGAGAACCAAAACAAGGTCACAAACATCTAGCAAATACGAAAACGAACTTAAGGACATTGTCTCAACCTCACATCTTATTCATGGGGCCAACTATTCCCCCTATGGTTTAGGTTGACAAGCATTTGCTCGGAGTAAGGTAGCGAAAATCACTCAAGTTCATTTCTTCATCATAACATGGGCGAATAATAAAAGTAAATGATACGGGTGATCAGGCCCTACTTTACTCAACTATTTGCTTTGTATGTGAACAAATGAACCATGGTTTCTAACTCTCAGTCTCCTCACATGGCAGAATGAAAAGACATCAGTGCACGAACATGAGTTCGAGGTCGACCCCCATCAATCCAATCACAACACCAAACCATACTCTAAGCTTTGCTACAAAACCTAGGCGCAACTGAAACAAGAACTTGGCCTTAAGGATAGAATCAAGAGTAACATGGCTTCACGAATCATGAGTCAATAAGAATTGAGCAACTTGAACCAAGGATTATCAGGGTTCATACATAGAAAATATCTCTGCAAGGTGGGACCAGGATTACAAGGGTCCACTAAGAACAAGGATATGAGATAGTCGAACCATAGCAAGGTTACCGACTAACGGATTAAGTTAAATTTTCTAGAAGGAAGGATGCAATCGTAGACTTTGGAATTGTTTTAGAACTAAATCTACACCTGCTACAGCTTCATTCCACTTTAGGTCAGGACCCAACCTAGGTTCACTTGAAGGGAAATTAAATCCTTGCAGAAGGAAGAAGGAAGTCATTAGAAGTGTAGAACACGTCCACCATGGAAGAAGAGATGGAAATAAAAGTACGGATGTATGGGTCACTTTTAAGAACATGCGATACAGGTCTCATCCGAGGGAGTCACTACGACACACAAAAGAAAAGAGTCAGATCTTCTCAGTTGGGCTCCGCTGACGCAAGGGAGACGATGAAGGTATTAAAGTCTCAGCGACGAAATGCCCAGATATTTTCATCACACCTTTATGGAATTGAATAAATGACCAAACTTGTCCTTTCCAATTACTTCATCAAGCGTGAAGAGAGCCTCCCAAGTAAACTACTTAGTACTGACAACCAAGGGACAACAAAACAAGAAGTACCTGAAGCAAGGAACTGCAAGCCTCCCATGGTCTGCCGCAGGCACAACAACACCCGCATAAAAGAGATCGACAATAAAATAGGGCAGAAGCATAAATGCAATGAATGACCCAGCCCATCCTATTGTGCGCCAGTGTGTCAAATTTTAAGTTATTAGCATACTGATTAAGGAGAGGACAACACCAGAGATCTAAAGCCTGGGCTCTGATACCAACTATAACACCCTAGGTTTGAAAACCACCTGGCGGTGCTACCACACAACTAAAGCTACAACAATATTGACGACATCTAAAAAAAATCGACAACAATTCCTTTGTTTTTAGGACATCCATGACATATATTTGGCATGTTATATGAATTGGACGAATAATATGAATTTAGACACAAAAATAAGAACACACCTTAAGGTACAACTCTGAGCAACCAAAGGCTCACACTAGCAATTCTAAAAGACGTGGACAATCCGTACTAGGCAAACAAGTAATAAGTTACGACAACTAAACAACTGTAGGATTATCCAGTAGGCATTATACATGAACATGTAACTGAGTGATGTGTGACAGGTGTGCTACGCCCATCTCCCATGCAAATATCTTACTTCTTACCTGAAAACCAAATGAAAAGCAAGAATGAGAAAGGAATACTCAGCAAGTACAATTAGAGCCACACAAACAATTAAACATGGAACGATATGTCACTATCAGTGAAAGTATGGAACATAATATCTGAAAATACGGAACATGATATCTGAATATTTCCTTCAGATATGCAGCGCTATCAACGGAAGTATGGAACGGAATATCTGAATATGTCCTTCGGACATGCATCACTATCAATGAAAGTATGGAACGGAATATCTGAATTTGTTAATCAAAGTACGGAACAGACGAACAGTATTTCTAAATATGTCCCCCGGACTAGCCCACGAGCTGACAGTTCTCACCGAACTTTATCGGAGTAGCCACTCGGGACAGTCTCTCACCGGTCCGACATGAAGGGTAGCCATCGGACTAGCTCACAAGCAAACGGTTCTCACCGAACTTTATCGGAACTAGCCGCTTGTGAACAGTTTCTCACCGAGTTAGCTTTGAAAGTAAGAAGCGAGATATCGCTGAACAAGAATAGGAGAACATAATATCGCTGAACAAGAATAGGAGAACATAACCGAATAGGGCTGAACTGGATCATATAGGAATCTCTCACTCAATAAGAGTAATCAATCGAACAATCACAGAACGGACAGGAATAAAGAACAATGGTTCGTCATGCACTTGCCTCTACCGGTGACGTAGTCGTAGGATGTAGTCATATCTCAATACCTGTAAGAAACCAGGTACACACAAGTCTCAACACATGTTATCCACCACAATACAAGGAATATACATTTCTCAAGCATGACACCATCTAGAGCACACACATAGGTACTCCGAATGGCATTCTCTGGAAACAACCCTTTGCTACCCCTTTACTAATAAATTAATATCTCGAGCTAGGAAATTCTAAATCAAGCAAATGATATATGTATGTATTCATGAACAGATTATCTAAAAATAACTCCAACTAACTGAACTCTGATTTTGGAGTTAACTAGGATATTAAGGTAAAACACTAGATTGCTGTTCCCAGCATTCAGCATATTGATTAGCCCTCTTATGAATTTCATTCCAGTAAAAATACTCATTAGAATCAAGGAAACCAAATTGATCTAGAAACTAGAAGCTACCAGGTAACTGTACGATTTTAGTTCACCATTTTATGAACAATAGAAGGCTCCCAAAGATTTAGCCCAAAACTGTAAGTACCCTGATTCAGGCACAGCAGGACAGAAACTTGTTGCTGTCGCACAGGACAGACGGCTGGGCCAAATTGAGCAAATGAACACTCAAAACGACCGTGGGAACTAACCCTACAATAAGTTCCAGATAATGAACTTCCAATTTTGCCATCTTGGCCATCGAAATTAGGTATTACCATCACTGAATCCAGAACTACAGCAGCAGGAATAAACTTTGCCCTAATACCAAAAGATCTTGCTATTCCCCTGCCCTAAGAACCTAGGCACCACCATGTACAACACATTAGAGAGTCAAGGAAGCTGGGAGGACTCACCCTTGAAGCTTGAGCAAGGGGAATCAGACAGGGGAGGGAGTGAGGATCTTCCTTTCGTCTTCTCCTCCTCTTCTTATGTCCTCTTCTTCTTCTTCCTCGAAATCAAGTCCAGGCTACCCTAGAAGGTTGGGTAGGGCGTGGTGCTGATGAGAGGGATCAGGAGAGAAGCGGAGAGGAAGGAGAGACAAAGGGGAGGTGAAGGGAGGAGACGCCATGGCCGGGGATGGAGCTCTCGGGGGAAGAAGAGAAAAGGAAGTGGCTGCCTTGGTGGATGAGAATGAGGGGCCTCACGTGGTGTTGCGGAGGGATAAGGTGTGGGGTTGTCTAGCCTTTTTTTTCCTTTAATGTAACATTTTTTCGAAATATAAAAATAATCTTTGAGAACTGAATTAGAATCATGGAGTAGGATTTTTTTTTTTGAGAAGATGCTTCTTTTGAAAGGTCACATGAAGATGGTCATAAAAGAGATAATTTCATGATACTATTCTTGAGTAGAATAAAAGAGTACTCCGTGATCGAATGTCCCGGAGAGATACCCTCAATATCGTCTCTGATTTGAAATTCAAAACTGACATATAAATGGTCTTCAGCGGTGATGACAAGAATCTCGATGAGAATATCCAATAAATTACGGGGTATTACACCTCCTCATGCTTGCAATAAGTTCAGCCACGATCCGGTGAACGATATCCACCTCACGTTCCGCCATCTTCTTGTATTTGAAGACCTCTTACTCCAGACTCTTCATCTTTTCCTCCATGCTCCCCTCTCCTTGAGGACCCTGGACGTCTTCAACTTGTACCTTCCCTTCCTTGAGCAGCAACTCTTTGGGATGCATCTTCAACTCGTTTAATTACGGGTTGACGACATTCGCAAAGAAACTATCCTTGGAGGGCTCGGACGAAGACATGATAGCTCTAGATTCAAGGTTGAAATCTGGCAGAAACAGCTCGAAACAAAAACACTTCGAAAACACGATATACGGACCTTGGGGGATCCGGGGGATTATATAGCAAAAATTTACGCAACAAAAGGAAGGCAACATGGCGAAATCGGGTAGGAGACGGACTCCGAGGCGCGCACACCATACGGTGGCGCGGCCAGCATGGGGCCCGCGCCACCATGTGGTGACGGCGCCTCATGCTCCGTGTCCTGCTCGTTTTCGTCTTGTATTTTTCCATATTTTCTAAAAAATGAGTATAGTATCTTCCAAAAATTAAAACGCAGACTTTTTCTTACCAAAACTTTACCTTTTTGAATTCAGCTTCTGCAGACTCAGAAAATTGCTCTTTAATAAAAACTTCCGGAGTAATCACTTGAATAATATCAACATCTTCATTATAAGAATCTCAAGAAATATAATGTTTGAGTCTTTGTCCATTTACCACTTGTGTAGTATCTTCCTTGAGTGAAGCAATTTTAATTGCACCTGAACGATATACCTCTACAATAACATAAGGTCCTTCCCATTTGGAGAGTAGCTTTCCTGCAAAAAATCTAAGACGAGAACGATACAATAGAACTTTCTCACCAACATGAAACTCTCTCTTAATAATTCTCCTATCATGTCATTTTTAACTTTCTCTTTAAAGAGTCTAGCATTTTCATATGCCTCACTTCTCCATTCATCTAAAGAACTCAAGTCTAGTAACCTCTTCTCACCAGCAAGTTTAAAATCTCTATTAAGTTCTCTCACTGCCCAATAAGTTTTATGTTCTAATTCTAAAGGCAAGTGACAAGCTTTTCCATAAACCATTTTATAAGGAGACATACCCATAGGATTTTTATAAGCAGTTCTATAAGCCCATAAAGCATCATTTAATTTGTTAGCCCAATTTTTCCTAGTTCTATTAACAGTCTTTTGCAAGATAGATTTAATTTCTCTATTTGATAGTTCCACTTGCCCACTAGTTTGAGGATGATAGGCTGAAGCAATTCTATGATTAACACCATATTTAGCAAGAACTTTTCTAAGACCATCATGAATAAAATGAGAACCTCCATCAGTCATAAGATATCTAGGTACACCAAACCTAGGGAAAATAATATCTTGAACCATTTTTAATGAGGTCTCACCATCAGCACTTTTTGTAGGTATAGTTTCTACCCATTTAGTAACATAATCAACATACACAAGTATATGAGTATAACCCTTTGAAGGAGGAAAAGGACCCATAAAGTCAAATCCCCAACAATCAAATGGCTCAATAACAAGAGTATAATTCATAGGCATTTCATTACGTCTAGAGATATTACCAGTTCTTTGACACTCATCATAAGATAAAATAAACCTTCTTCCATCTTTAAAGAGAGTAGGCCAATAAAAACCTGACTGAATAACCATTTGTGAAGTTCTATCTCCAGCGTGATGTCCTCCATAAGCAATACTATGGCACTTTCTCAATATCTCTTTTTGTTCATGTTCCGGAACACATCTTCGCATAATACCATCCACTCCTTATTTATATAAGTATGGGTCATCCCAAAAATAATGCCTCAAGTCATAAAAGAATTTTCTTTTTTGTTGAGCTGAAAAGGTTGGAGGCAAATACTTCGAAACAATAAAGTTAGCATAATCAGCATACCAAGGACTATCTTGTGAACTCACCCTTATTGTAGCCAATTGTTCATTTGGAAAACTATCATTAACAGGAATAGGATAAAAAGCAATGTTTTCCAATCTAGACAAATTATCAACAACAGGATTTTCAGCACCTTTCCTATCTACAATATGCAAATCGAATTCTCACAAAAGCAACACCCATCTAATAAGTATAGGCTTAGCATCTTTCTTTTCCATAAGATATCTAATAGCAGCATGATCAGTGTGAATAATAATTTTAGAATCAACAATATAAGGTCTAAGCTTACCACAAGCAAAGACAACAGCTAGAAATTCTTTTTCAGTTGTAGCATAATTCTTTTGTGCAGAATCAAGAGTCTTACTAGCATAATGAATAACATTCAACTTTTTATCAATTCGCTATCCAAGAACAACACCAACGGCAAAATCACTAGCATCACACATAATTTCAAATGGTAAATTCCAATCAGGTGGTTGAACAATAGGAGCACTTATTAAAGCCTTTATCAAAGTTTCAAAAGCTTCCTTATAATCATCATAAAAAACAAAAGGTACATCTTTTTGTAGAAGATTAGTAAGAGGCTTTGATATTTTAGAGAAATCTTTAATAAACCTTCTATAGAAACCAGCATGACCAAGAATACTACGAATACCTTTAACATCTCGGGGGCAAGGCATTTTCTCAATTGCCTCCACTTTAGCTCTATCTACTTCAATACCTCTTTCAGAAATTTTATGTCCAAGAACAATTCCTTCATTAACCATAAAGTGGCATTTCTCCCAATTAAGAACAAGGTTAGTTTCTTCACACCTCTGCAAAAATTTATCAAGGTTGTGCAAGCAATTATCAAAAGAAGTTCCATAGACGGAGAAATCGTCCATGAATACTTCCACAATCTCCTCACAAAAACCATGAAAAATAGCAGACATGCATCTTTGAAAAGTAGCATGAGTATTACATAAACCAAAGGGCATACGTCTATAAGCATAAGTACCATAAGGACAAGTAAATGTGGTTTTCTCTTGATCTTGCGCTTTAACAGCAATTTGTGAGAAGCCAGAATAACCGTCAAGAAAGCCAAAATGAGTTTTCTTAGCTAATCTCTCTAACATTTGATCAATAAAGGGTAATGGATAATGATCTTTCTTAGTAACTTTATTAACCTTTCGAAAATCAATGCACATCCTATAACCAACAACTACTCTTTGAGGAATAAGTTCATCATTTTCATTTGGCACAACAGTAATTCCTCCTTTCTTAGGGACACTGTGCACATGACTAACCCATCTACTATCAGTAATAGGATAAATAATACCAGCTTCAAGAAGCTTTAATACGTCATTTCTTACCACTTCCTTCATCTTGGGTATTAAACGGCGTTGATGTTCAACAACTGGCTTTGCATTAGGCTCCATATTGATAGAATGTTGACATATAGTAGGAGAAATCCCTTTTAAATCATCAGGAGTATAACCCATAGCTCCACGGTGTTTCTTCAATACTTCCAGTAATCTTTCCTCTTCTTTACCTGAAAGGTTAGCACTAATAATAACAGGAAAACTCTTATCATCAATATGAGCATACTTAAGATTATCAGGCAAAGGTTTTAAATCAAAGACAGGATCCTCTTTAGGTGGGAGTGTTTTACCCAAGTCTTCCACCTTTAAATTGTGTTTCAAGATGGGTTGACGAAGAAATATTTCATCAAGCTCATCCCTTTCCTCTCTAAAGGCTTCACTTTCATGATCTTCCAAAAATTGCTGCAAAACATTGTTAGGAGCAAGAGCAATAGAGGCAAGCTGTTCAACTTTAAAATCCTCACTAGGCAATTCGGTTTCATAAGGGACTTTAGCAAATTTAGAAAAATTAAATTCATATGAATCACCAGCAAACTTAGTCAAGATTTTCTCTTTTTTACAATCTATAACAACACCACAAGTGTTCAGAAAAGGCCTACCAAAAATGATAGGACAAGTCTTACTAGCAACTGAACCAAGTATGAGAAAATCAGCAGGATATTTAATCTTACCACATAAAACTTCAACATCTCTAACAATACCAATTGGAGAGATAGTTTCTCTATTAGCAAGTTGAATAACCACATCAATTTCTTCAAGTTCACAAGGACCTATCTCATGCATAATTTCTTTGTAAAGCTCATAGGGAATAACACTAGAACTTGCACCAATATCACATAATCCATAATAGCAATGATCTCCAATTCGAACAGATAACACAGACACACTAGTTTTCTTTGAACTTTTAGGATGAGAAACAACATTAGAAGCATCCTCACAAAATATAATATACTCATCTCCAACATTTTTAGTAACAAGATCTTTAACTATAGCCAGAGGAGGTTCGATTTTAATTTGTTCATCAGGTTCTATAGCTTTCTTAGCCCTTTTTTTAACAACACTAGCCATAACAGAATGTTCATTCATCTTAACAAGAAAAGGAACTTTTTCAATATAAGGCTCAGAAATAATACGATCAACAGTATTAACTTCAATGCTTTTAGTTATGTGAGTAATAGACTTATCTTTATAAGGCTCATGTTATTTTTCAAAACCCTCCTTAGGCAAACCGAAATATGCAGCAAAGGATTTATAATAATTTGCAACAACTTGAGAGTCAAGACCATAAGCATTATTAATATTACGAAATGCATCTGTATTCATGAAAGCTTTAATGCATTCGAAGTCATATTTTATACCTGACTCCCTACCTTTATCGTTCTCCCATGCTTCAGTATTTTCTTCAATTTGGTCAAGAAGATCCCATTTAAAACCTTCTTTATTACGCGTGAATGATCCAGCACAGGAAGTATCCAATAATGTTTTATCTTCAAAGTAGAGTCTTGCATAGAAGTTATCAACAATAATATTACCATGAAGCTCATGAATGGGGCACTTGAGCATTAGTGACTTCAATCTCCCGCAAGCTTGGGCAATACTTTCTCCTTCATGAGGCCAGAAATTATATATAGAATTCCGATCTTGGTGAATTTCACTTGGAGGATAAAATTTAGAATAAAAGAGAGGTACAATTTCCTCCCATCCAAGAGAATTCCTATTCTTCAGCAATTTATACCAATGAGAAGCCCTTCCACCAAGTGATATAGAGAATAATTTCTTCCTTACTTTGTCCATTGAAATACCTGCACACTTGAACAACTCGCATAAGTCATGTAAAAACCGCAAATGATCAGCGGGATGGACAGTTCCATCCCCTACATAGCGGTTATTCATAACACGATCAATAATTTTCATAGGTATTTTAAATGGAGCTATTTCTTCAGGTGGCGCCTCCTCTTCTACCTCAGCAGTGGTAGAAGATCTGCCACACAGGAAGGCAATAGATCCTCTCTCCATAATTAAGCAAATTAGGAGACAGAAATAAAAACAGCACTTACAGCTAAAGTTTTCCTTACCAATTCCACTTACCAATAGCGCTTCACTCCCCGGCAATGGCGCCAGAAAATAGTCTTGATGACCCACAAGTATAGGGGGTGTATCGTAGTACTTTCGATAAATAAGAGTGTCGAACCCAACGAGGAGCAGAAGGTGCTGACAAGCGGTTTTGATGAGGATTTCACTGTAAACACTAGCAGACATGTTTTTAGTAGTTTTTGATATAACAGGTAAATAAAGTGCGAGTAAATAAAGCGCGGCAATTATAATTGCAGCGAGTGGCCCAATCCTTTCTAGAGCAAAGTACAAGCCGGTTTGTTTACTTATGATGACCAAACGTTTCTGAGGACACACGGGATTTATGTCTAGTGCTTTTGCTTCATATAGATGATTAATCTTTAGTGTTTCGATAAGTATCGTGTGGGTGAACCTATGCTAATGCACCACCCTTCCTAGGACTAATACATACTTGTGATTATACCCCTAGTAAGCATCCGCAAATACTAGAAAGTAATTATGATAAATCTAACCACAGCCTTAAACTCTGAGATCATAACATCCCTCATGCATCGAGATATTAACGGGGGTTTAGGTTTCTGTCACTCCGGCAACCCCACAATTAATATTCGAATACACAATGCATTCCCCTAGGCCCATAAAGGTGAAGTGTCATGTAGTCGACGTTCACATGGCACCACTAGAAGAATAGCACCACAACTTAAATATCAAAACATTAAATATTACTCAACATAGTTCACTACTAACATCTAGACTTCTCCCATGTCCTCAAGAACTAAACGAACTACTCACAACACATCATTTGGAACATGATTAGAGGTGACATAATGATGGGTAACAATCTGAACATAAACCTTAATTCAACGGTTTCACTCAATAGCATCAATAACAAGAGTAATCAACACCGGGAGAGTTTCCCCTATCAAACACACAAGATTCAGCCCTAGATGTTACAGCGGGAACGGAGTGGACCGATGGAGATGACGGTGTCGGCGGTGGAGATGGTGGTGATGATGATCCCGATGAAGTGCAGCTCGATGACGGTGACGATGGCGACGATTTCCCCCCTCCGGGAAGGGATTTCCCCGACAGATTTCTCCCTGCCGGAGAGCTTTTCCCTCTCTGGTGTTTTCCGCCTCGTGGAGGCGGCGGAATATTTCCACGATGGTTGTCCAGGTCTTAGGTTTTCGGGGGGAAGAAGTACGCGAAGGGGCTCGGCCAGTGGTGGGCCAGGGTGGCCACACCACATGGCCGCGCGGCCAGAAGGGGGGCCGCGCCACCACATGGTGTGGGCCCCCTGTGGCCCACCTTGGCTTCCCCTCGTGGCTCCCTCCGGCATCTGGAAGAATAGGAACTTCCATCTTTTTATTTTGTTCTTCTGGTCTTTGCAAATATTGTATCTTGACAGTGCTTTTTCCAGCAGATTCCAGACTCCGGTGATCCATCCTCCAATAATCATCAAACATGCAAAATAGATGAAATAACGTAAGTATCATCTCCAAATATGAAATATATCAATGAATAACAGTAAATTATGATATAAAATAGTGATGCAAAATGGCCGTATCACCCAACCGTAGCGCATAACACAAAGTCATTACGGTTGTTTTTAACATTAGAAGTCATATATCATCATGCTATCAACTGAATATTTAAGTGTGGCACAGCTTCAAGTTTTCTAGACCAACCATTAATCATTCCACTTTACTAAACCATCATGTTTTACCATTAAGCATATTAATATCTCAAAACAACATCAATGATTCAAGTGACACAATTTAATGATCTACAAGATTATGTATCATTTCATCATACCATCTACCACATTTAACATTTTCTATTCTTAACCAAACACCAATCAATTTATCTAAAAATGAACTCTCCAAGTATTTAACAATGAGATATGATAGTATAACATAAGAAAACTAACAGCTCTAACAAGAGATGCATGAAAAAGAGAGCTGAAAGTATTGAAGTAACATAGAATAATACTCAACAAATAATAGTGAAGAATACGAGTATTCATAAGAAAAAGCGGAGCGTGTCTCTCTCCCACAAAGGAATGCTAGGATCCATTTTATTCAGAGAATGAAAATAACAAAAACAAAAACAAAAAACAAACAGACGCTTCAAGTAAAGCACATAAGATGTGTCGGAATTAAAACATAGTTTCACTAGAGAGGACCTGATAGTTTGTTGATGAAGAAGGGGATGCCTTGGGCATCCCCAAGCGTAGATGCTTGAGTCTTCTTGAAATATGCTTGGGTGACCCACGGGGGTATCCCCAAGCTTAGGCTCTTTCATCTTCTTGATCACATCATATCATCATTCTCTCTTGATTCTTGAAAACTTCCTCCACACCAAACTCAAAGTAAACTTCATTAGAGGGTTAGTGCATAATCAAAAATTCTTATATTCTGCATGGACAAAACCATTACACATGCTACTAGACATTAGCTACAGCCACTGGTATTTTATGGAACAAAAAGATCCACTCAAAAACATCAAAAGGAGCAATGCAAAATAAATGACAGAATCTGTCAAAAACAGTCAAAAACAGAACAGTCCGTAAAGACGAATTTTTTCGAGGCACTAAACTTGCTCAAATCAGAAAACTCAAAACTAATTAAAGTTGCATACATATCTGAGGATCACGCACCAAAAATCCCAGGTCATTTTGATTTTTCTGTGAATTCCTACGAATTAAACAGTGGACATCAGAAAACTGTTCCTGCGCAGGAATCCAAATCTAGCATCAACTTTCTACTAGAGGCTTAACTTGACACAACAATGCAATAAAATAAAGATACAAAGGAATTGATACAGAGGTAGGCATGTTCCTTGACTAAAGCTGAAAATAAAAGATAATGGGTTGCCTCTCAAAAGCGCTTTCTTTAATGCCTTTTAGCTAGGCTTGATAGTTCTAATGATGCTCTCATGAAGATAGAAAATGAAGCAAAAGGAGCATCAAGAAGCAAATTCAAAACACATTTAAGTCTAACCCACTTCCTATGCATAGTAATCTTGTACACAAATAAATTCACAAAGAACAAAGTGACAAGCTTAGGAAGATAAAACAAGAGTAACTTCAAAACTTAGAGCATATAGAGAGGTGTTTTAGTACCATGAAAACTTCTACAACCATATTCTCCTCTCTCATAATAATTTTCAGTAGTAGAAATAAATTCAACCATATAACCACAATAATCATTCAACTTAGATAATATAGGCACATAAAGAGGATCATTAAATTTATTTTGGGATTCATTAGCATGCTTTCCTCTTTCAAAATAGTTACTAAGATCAATATCAAGTTTAAGATCATGGTTGCAACAATGATTTGGAACTAGAGACAATTGCAAAACCACATAAGTATCTCTCAACATAAGAAAATTTCTCCTCCATGGTGTAATTAGCAGAATTTAAGAACAAAGTAGGACTCTCATGAGTAAGAGTACCATCACAAGCAACAATTATATCATTTTTATCCTCACATAAATAAGTAATAACTTCTAAAAATAGAGGATTATTGATAAGCATAGGACCATCATCTAAAGAATTATCATATATAACATTAGGGAGCACATTTTTACTTTCTGTTATTTCCTTTGTTGCATCAAGGAGCATGCCTTTTTCAAATTTATCAAAAGTAGATATTTCAATAGATTCATGACATTCAACAATATAGCACACTTCCTCCTTAGACACGTATGGAGGGCAATCAAATAATGTAAGAGTTAAAGAGTTACTATCTTTAGGAGGTAGATCCTCCTTTTGTTCTTCACTCTCCTCCTCTTTTTCATCTAATGAGCTTTCAGGTTCAACAATTTCTTCTTCTATAGGTTCCTGCAAGACAACGGTTTCTTCTGTATGAGGAAAAATCCTCTTGACATGTTCAGTAATATAAGAGTTTTCATTCTTATAGCTATCAAAACAATATTTAAGTATAGCAAGACTTTCAGATTTATAAGGGGCATCAATCTTATGCTCAAGATAAGAACTAATTTCAAGTGCACCCTTAAAGATAATAAATTCTTCCATCCTTTCTACCTCATAAGCATTATAGTAACCTTTAACATAAGAAGCTAAGGTTTCATTTCATTACAAGCACATTGGAAAGGAAAGTGTTTAGACTTCCTATGACAATCAGATTCATTAAAGCAAAAAGTTTTGCCAGATAGATAGCACAAATTTCTAGCATATTCCTCTAGTTGATTTAATAATTTTCATAAGTACATCCCTTTTTGTGACAAACAGTAATTCCTATAATATCTTCGTTCATTTTCCGTGGAGAAACCGTGCCAACAAGATCTAGTTTCATAGAGATAAGCCATTGATAGCAAATAAACAACTAGACATAATAACAAACCGAAATAACAATATTAATGCAAGTAACTAATTTTTTTGTATTTTTGATATTAAGCAAACAAGACAGTAATAAAAATAAACTAAGCAAGATAATAACAAAATAAAAAGATTGGGTGTGAGAGACTCCCCTCGCAGAAGAGCTTAGTTTTCCCGGCAACGGCGCCAGAAAAGAGCTTGATGCACCGGTGTGGTGTTGTTGGGAAACCCCAAGAGGAAGGTATGAAGTAGTGCAGCAGCAAATTTCCCTCAGTTGTGAAACCAAGGTTTATCGAACCAGTAGGAAACTAGAATTCTTATGAAGGTTGTTGCGATTGACCTTGGCAGGGCGCACTACCGGTGTCAACGACGAACGTGGAACCTGCACACAACACAACCAAGATACTTTGCCCCAACTTAACAGTGAGGTTGTCAATCTCACTGGCTTGCTGTAACAAAGGATTAAACGTATGTGTGGAAAATGATGTTTGTTTGCAGAGAATGAAAGTAACAGGATTGCAGTAGGTTGTATTATCAGTTTAAGGAAAAAGGACCGGGGTCCACAGTTCATTAGCGGTGTCTCTCCATAAATAATAATAGCATACATGCGGGTGAACAAATTACAGCTGGGCAATTGACAGAATAAAGAACTGCATAACAATGCATATACAAGTCATGATGTCTAGTGTGAGATTCATTTGGGCATTACAACATGATACATAGACCGTCATCCAACTACATCTATGACTAATAATCCACCTTCAGGATAGCATCCGTAACACCATTCAGTATTAAGTTGCAAGCAACAGATTATTGCATTAAGTAAAGTGTGTAATGTAAGTAGCACAAATATCCTTAGATAAAGAACTACTGTTTTATCCCTAGTAGCAACAGTACATCTACAATCTTAGAGGTTGCTGTCACTCCCCCAGATTAAATAGAGACATGAACCCACTATCGAGCATAAATACCCCCTCTTGGATTCACAAGCATCTACTTGGCCAGAGCATCTACTAGTAACGGAGAGAATGCAAGATCATAAATAACGCACTCACAAGATATATTACGAAGCAAATGACATAGTACTCAATTATTCATCGGATCCCAGCAAACACAACATGTAGCATTACATAAAGATGATCTTGATCATGATAGGTAGCTCGCAAGATCTAAACATGATGGCACAATATGAGAAGACAACCATCTAGCTACTGCTATGGACCCGTAGTCCAAGGATGAACTACTCATGCATCAGTCCGGAGGCGGGCATGGTGATGTAGAGCCCTCCGGTGATGATTCCCCTCTCCGGCAGGGTGCCGGGAAGAGCTTCTGAACCCTCCCGAACTAGGGTTGACGGCGGCGGCGGCTCTGGAACGTATCGTGGAAAAGTGTTCGGGCCCTAGGTCTTGTTTTGTCGGGGGGTTTAAGTAGGCGAAAGGGCGAAGGCGGTGGAGGCCCGAGGGGCCCACACCACGTGGCCGCACGGCCAGGGGGGGGGGGGCACCTACAGGTGTGGGCGCCTCGTGGCCCTCCTCCGTCTCCTCTTCGGTGTTCTGTATGGTTCCGTGAAAAATAGGGGTATTGGCTTTTGTTTCGTCCAATTCCGAGAACATTTCCTTAACAGCTTTTCTGAAACCAAAAACAGCAGAAAACAGGGAACTGGCACTGTGGCATCTTGTTAATAGGTTAGTCCCAGAAAATGCATAAAAACCATATAAAGTGTATATAAAACATGTAGCAATTGGTATAATATAAGCATGGAACATAAGAAATTATAGATACGTTTGAGACGTATCAGGTGTGCAGGACCCCCGGGCCTTCTGCAACCCGGAAGGAGCCGAAGAACCCGAGAGCGCGAGTCCTCGGCGGGGCCGAGCTCCCTCTCGGGTACAAGACCGTACAAGGAGAAGATAAGGCTTCTACTACCTTCCAGAGGATGGTGGAAGCCCCCAGAAGGCTTGGGAAGCAAGGCGCGGCCAGGGGACACCACCTACCCACTGCCAGCCCTTGCCAGCCACTTTCCCCAAAGGCGCCAGAGATGTCAACCACCCAAAGCCGGAAACTTGGAGGAGAAGAGGCCACGTCGTCATCTCCACCACGGAGAGGGGTTGCTTCCCGCCAAGACCCCCTCATGCTCCTTGCATGACCTCTGTGGTATCCCCTTTCCCTATAAAAGGAGGACCAAGGGTGTCGGGGGGCTACCCCTGGGTAGGGTTGAGATATAGTAAAAGCTACGTCCAAGAGTGGACCGAGATACTTGTTGACCGACATATGTCCGGGCCGGAAGGGACCGGGATATGATATTGGTGCAGCCCGACATACTCTAACCGACATACCCTAACCGACATACGACTGACCGACATGTTGTACCCGACATGTTTATGTCGGTATGCTATGTTTTCTTCTTATGTGCAGGGAAAGCAGACTGTGAAGGAGAATTCGGCATATCCATGCCGGGTTGAGAAGTAGAATCCGGCATAGCCGTGCCGGGTTTACCAGAAGAGGAGTCGCGAAGGTATCCGGCATATCCGTGTCGGGTTAAGCGGAGAAGATGCCAAGCCAAGCACTACAGGACAAGACAAAGGACGAACGAGACATGCCATGCCCACCCCCGGATGTGACTAGAGTACACTGCATGACGCAGGGAATAGTGTTGATTAGACCCCAGTATTCAAATCATGAACAGTGCATATATAGTATCATGTGGGCCACCTCTTGTCCCCTGGGCTCCCTCTATATAAGGAGCACCAGGGGGAGTGCTCTAGGGAGAGACAGCCACAACCAAGCCACGCGTTGGCTACCTCATTTGCCCCTGTGCTCTTTCCACCCCAAGTCCTCTTAAAGGCATCCTTTGCCCAGCTCATGGAGCAATTTGTACCACGCATATACAGAGGAAAAATACACCGATAGGCTAGATACTGCAGTAGGGGTTTTATCTCCTCACAAGAGCCCCGAAGCAGGGTAAATCCCCGTGTTCATCTGTTTGTTTGAGTGCGCTCTTTAGTGCATAATCCCTCCCCGAATCCTCTAGCGTCCATCGGCCGCAAAGATTAGCCTACCCGTAGGCATCTGTTGTTCGCCACGACGACAGTTGGCGCCCACCGTGGGGCTGAAAGTGGCGCTTGCTGGATTAAATTCGGATGGGACCATATTCATCAACTCCGGTGAGCCCCTCGGGTCGGGTTCCGCTGCTCGCCTCTCGGGACGGCTTCGCCAACCTCTTCGTCGTTGATGCCGATGCAGCAAAGGTGTCCGGAGCCTCGTCGTCGTCGTCGCGCCATCGCCAACTTCTCCCGAAGAAGCCCGGGGGCATCATCGTCACCATCGTCGTCTCGCCATCAACACTTCTTCCGAAGAAGCCCGGAGGCTCGGCGTCGCTGGGACTCTGCGCTCGCGCGGCTCCATCTCGTCGGTGTGCTGCGCATCCACCTGCCTCTTTACGTTCGTCCTCCATGCGTGCGGCCTTGCCCCTGCGTGCGCGCCGGAGAAACCTGGAGGCTCGGCCGTGTCCAAGGCTGTTCCGCGCCGGCGGGCCCGCGTCATCCCGAGTCGAGCGCTGCTCCGCGCCTGCAGCGGCTCGTCCCCTGCATCGACTCGCCATGGCCGGTCGCGCTCTACCTCGCCGTCTCTAGCTGCGCCTCGCCTCGATTGGTCAAGTGACCAGCACCCGCCTCCAGCTCCTCACGCATCTCCGGCCTATGCCCAGCCGCGCCCGAAGGCGCCTGGCCGTCAGCGCCAGCAGCTCGCAGCGGACCGAGCCCGACACCCGCATCCCCATCCTGCCTGCCTTGGCTTCGTCTTCGCAGCGGCCCGCTCTGCCCTGCACCACTTGCCGGGCCCGCTCCGTGTCGTCGGAAACCAGATCGGCGGCCGCACCCTGCCACGCCTCAGCTCGCCGGCCTGCCGCTGGTCGAGTCGCCGACCGGAGGCTCGGCAGCTCGGGCTAGGCAATCATTTCGAGAGGAAATAGAACCTGAGCGGGCGGGTGAGGAAAAAAGAAAAGAAGTGGCCGGACGGATCGCTCGGATAGGAAAGGAGAGAGAGGAGGAGGAAAAGAAAAAGAAAGAGAAAAATAAGAGTGCGGTTGATCGGGTGGAGAGAGAGGAAAGAAGAAGAGAGAGGAAAAGAAAAGGAAAAGAGAGATTGCAGGTGACAGAGGCGCCCCGACATGTTTATGTCGGCATGCCGACATTCGGGCAGGCTGAAATATTCATGTCGGCAGCCGACACTCCGGGCGAGCCAAGATATCCATGGGTCTCGGTAGGGGTGAGATTGTTGCCTCGGCGGGCTGGCGTCCCGGTGCGCGCTTTTCGGTCAGGCATGCTGAGATACCTGCGTCGCCTGCTGCATCGGCATCGCAAATACTACAACGATATACACCCACGCCGAAACTGCAATGTGAGTACTTATAGTATATTTGTGTTGCATGCTAAGTAATAATCTCGAAATGTACTCGGGGACTGCCCCTTTGCACCTAGCTTAATTGTTTACCCCGGGAACGAATTGTCGTAATCCGGGGACTGCCCTTTAACGTTAACTGTATGTTTTCCCCGGGAGCGAGATGTCTTGACCCGGGGACTGGCCGACTAGTCGGTTCTGTTTTTACCTCTAGATCTGTAAAGTAGCTCGGGGACTTATTGGAAACCGAGTCTGTTTCCTCGTGCATAGTTTTGATACTAGATTTACTTTCCGACATACCTATAGTTCGTTGCCTCTGTTAGTAGAACTGCTGTTACATTTAAATATTCATGATATATATGCTGGACTAACGTGGAAAGGTGGTATCGGTTTTACCGAGAGAATATTCATGTCAAAGGTCTTGATTATGTCGGTTATCTCGGATCATCTTATATTTGTTATGGCCTCAAGGTATCACGGATAATCTTTGATATCGGTTTGCCGAGTTATAAATGGCATATCATACCAAGTTGTCGCTTATGTCGGCAGGTCAGAATATTACGGCATTGTGTAATCTCCCTAGATCGCCGTTTATGTCGGTTTGCCAATGTGTCATGGTATCATGCAGTATCTCCAGATGGCCGTTTATGTCGGTTCGCCCATGTATCATGGCATCATGCAATATATCCCGGATCACCGTTTATGTCAGTTTGCCACAGTATCCTGGCATCATTCCATAGTCCAGATCGCCGTTTATTTCGGTTTGCCACAGTATCACGGCATCCTTTCGTACCTCAGATCGTCATTCATTCGGTTCGCCAACGTATCATGGCATCATCCTGTATCCCCGATCATCGTTTATGTTGGTTTGCCAAGGGCAACCTATGAGATATGCCCAGAGGGGCCGAGGTACCGAGACATGTGTGATATGCCCAGAGGGGCCGTGATACCGAGACATGTGTGATATGCCCAGAGTGGCTGAGCTACCGAGACATCTGAAATATGCCCAGAGTGGCCGAGGCACCGAGATATATGTAATATGCCTGTAGAGGGGCCGAGGTACCGAGACATATGAGACATGTCCGTGTAGGTTACATGTCGGTCCAGCTAGTGTTGGCGGCATCCGGTTTTGGTAATTCCTGTTTGGTTCTAAGAGTGGCTCTGGTATTCTTATTGGCTTTTGTAAGACTGCGAGCGACTCTGCGAGTCCCCCGCAGCCTCGGGGACTTGTGTCGGGGATGTAATCTCCGGTACCCAAAAGTTATGAAGTTATTGAGTTGGTGCGAGAGGTAAAAGTGGGTGTAAGTAAAGAAGAGATAAAGGAAAAGGTATAAAAACACATCCTGGACCGGGTTCGGAGCTAATCTGGCCGAGATAACCGTATTTGGGCCGGGATATCCTCAGCTCGGTGGAACCGAGTTGATCTTCTCTCGGTTGGGCCTCGCTTGGGCCGAGTTCTCTCCACCCCGGGCGGACCGAGGCTTACACCCGCATCTCGACAGAACTGAGACAAGTATCTCGGTCATCTTCTCGACCGCCTCCGGCATCGTGTCTCATCTCCTCGGTCTCACCTTCGCCACCGACGCCGGCTTCCCCAACTCGGCCCTGCCTCGGCCAAGCCGGTTTCCCCGACTCGCCTCCCCCGCCTCGGCCACGTCGGATTCCCCAACCTCGGCCACGCCCCCGCATCTCGGTAGCACCGGCTTCCCCGTGCCCGAGTTCGGCCTCGTCTCGGCTGCGCTTCCGCCACGGACCGCATCCCGGCGATCTCACCTCGGCAGCGCCCCGAGCCGGCCGCACCTCGGCCTTGCCCGACCTCGGTCGAGCCCAACCCGGCTTACCGCTGAGCCCGAGCTCGCCTCCGGCACCTCGCTGCACCGCGCCTCCGTGTGACCTCAACCTCGACACCGCACTCCGTCATCAACCTCGGCCCCCCGACTACGGCAAGCTCGGCAGACACCGGCATCTCCTCCGCTCCGACATCGACCTCGGGGCCACACCAAGACTCGCCCTCGACCTCGGCCGTGCTGATACTCCTGCGCCCGGCCGCCCGCGCTCGGCGTCGGCTGCTCCGGCGCCGCCACGACCGAGCTCGCCTCCGACATCCCAACTCAGCCGCATCTCCGACATCGTGCCGGCCACGTCCGCGACCTCGCCGCCCCGACATGCGCTGCCTCGACCTCGGCCGCATCTCGGCGCCGGCCGTCATCGCCTTCGCGACCTCGCCGCCCCGACCACGGCCATGCCGGCACTCCCGCAACGAGCCCTCGCCATAGCTCCTCCGCCGCCTGCTAGGCGCCGGTTGGCCCCTGCGTCCGGCTGCGCCCTCGCGGCTGCGCCTCCGCGCTCCACGCCCGGCCTTCCCCATCCCCGGCTGCTGCACCCCGAGTCGCTGCCCTGGAGCTCGCCGGCTAGGCCCGGCCGGCTGCCGCGCGGGATGGATACCAAGTTCTGTCAGGTGGAGGAAGAGGAGACTCGAGCGGTCGAGTGAGGAAAAAGAAAAGGCAAAAAGGAAAAGAGATCAGATCGGGTCGGTTGAGAAAAGAGAGAGAGAGAGAGAAAAGAAAGATAGTAAAAAAGGAGGAGATAATGGCCCGGGGTTCGACCTTGTGCCCTGCCTCACAGTTGCAGGCATATAGATTCGGTACCACCGCGATATGCGGGGGATATCTCGACTGCGCGTTTGCGCGTTTGATGGGCTGATCATCTGCCCGGCTGGGAGATCTATCCGAACCGGGCGTCCACGGACATCCGGAACGGGCCAGCGTCGGCTCCTATCCCTACCGCACTCCGAGTCTTCCTCAAGTCGGTTGGCCCTGCAGTTTGCTGCTTATGTCGGATACTTGTTCAAGTCAGTTTGGTTGTTTGAACCTGGTACGGCCCTTCATCCGAGGTTGCAGGACCACACCAGCTTCGGGGACTAGTGTCGGGGGGCTACCCCCGGGTAGAGTTGAGATATGGTAAAAGCTACATCCAAGAGTGGACCGAGATACTTGTTGACCAACATATGTCTGGGCCGGAAGGGACCGGGATATGATATTGGTGCAGCCCGGCATACTCTAACCGACATACCCTAACTGACTTACGACTGACCGACATGTTGTACCCGACATGTTTACGTCGGTATGCTCTGTTTTCTTCTTATATGCAGGGAAAGCAGATTGTGAAGGAGAATCCGGCATATCCATGCCGGGTTGAGAAGTAGAATCCGGCATAGCCGTGCCGGGTTTACCAGAAGAGGAGTCGCGAAGGTATCCGGCATATCCGTGACAGGTTAAGTGGAGAATATGCCAAGCCAAGCACTACAGGACAAGACAAAGGACGGAGGAGACATGCCATGCCCACCCCCGGATGTGACTAGAGTACACTGCATGACACAGGGAATAGTGTTGATTAGACCCCAGTAGTCATATCATGAACAATGCATATAAAGTATCATGTGGGCCACCTCTTGTCCCCTGGGCTCCCTCTATATAAGGAGCACAAAGGGGAGTGCTCTAGGGAGAGACGGCCACAGCCAAGCCACGCGTGGGCTAGCTCATTTGCCGCTGTGCTCTTTCCTCCCCAAGTCCTCTTAAAGGCAACCTTTGCCCAGCTCATGGAGCAATTTGTACCACGCATATACAGAGGAAAAATACACCGATAGGCTAGATGCTGCAGTAGGGGTTTTATCTCCTCACGAGAGCCCCGAAGCAGGGTAAATCCACGTGTTCATCTGTTTGTTTGAGTGCGCTCTTTAGTGCATAATCCCTCCTCGAATCCTCTAGCGTCCATCGGCCCCAAAGATTAGCCTACCCGTAGGCATCTGTTGTTCGCCACGACTACAAAGGGCATGGAGGAGGAGGACGGAAGCTAGCTTAAGGAATAGGCAAGCCTTAGCCAAGAGCTCACTGGCGAACCAAGGAAGAAGACAACCACCAAGCTAGGCTAGAAGGAGGAAGGGAAGGAAGGTGATCTCCTCCGGGCAAGGATCTATCCTCCCCCTTCCTCTAGCCGGAGTACCCTTCCGGGTACCTCGCCGGGAAACACCATTGTAGCCACACCATGATTCGTCCATCTATCCAAACATGCAGGAGTAGGGCTGTTAGCCTTCGGGCGGCCTGAACCTGGGTAGATCGCTGTGTGCTTTCCTTGTTTGCACACCACATTGAGCTCGGAGAGCGAGTGAGGAACTTGTCCGGCGATCGTCCCCCGGGAGACGTTTCCAGCCTCCTTCGTGCCCCTACCGAATCTACAAAGGGGGTGCCTCGCATCCCCGGTGTCCGTCCTTCGAGCCACAACACCTTGGTCCTCCTTTTATAGGGAAAGGGGATACCACAGAGGTCATGCAAGGAGCGTGAGGGGTTCTTGGCGGGAAGCAACCCCTCTGCGTGGTGGAGACGGCGACGTGGCCTCTTCTCCTCCAAGTATCCGTCTTCGGGTGGTTGAGATCTCTGGCGCCTTTGGGGAAAGCGGCAGGCACAGGCTGACAGCGGGTAGGTGGTGTCCCCTAGCCGCGCCTTACTTCCCAAGCCTTCTAGGGGCTTCCACCATCATCTGGAAGGTAGTAGGAGCCTTATCTTCTCCTTGTACAGTCTTGTATCCGAGAGGGAGCTCAGCCCCGCCGGGGACTCGCGCTCTCGGGGTCTTCGGCTCCTTCCGGGTCGCAGGAGGCCTAGGGGTCCTGCACACCCGGGAGGTCTTGTATGAAGCGGGTGCGCCCGCCAAGCCTTGCGTCGAGTCTTCGCCTTGTTCACTCGTGTGCTGGGCCCACAGGCGGTGGACCCACTTAGGCAGCGCTTGGGGAACCCCATGTTCCACTGCTGCGACAGCGCCTTGCTTCCCAAGTCTTCTAGGGGCTTCTACCATCCTCTGGAAGGTGGTAGAAGCCTTATCTTCTCCTTGTACGGTCTTGAACCCAAGAGGGAGCCCGGCCCCGCCGGGGACTGGCGCTGTCGGGGTCTTCGGCTCTATCCGTGGCACAGGAGACCCGAGGGTCCGGCGTACCCGGGAGGTCTTGCTCGGCGCGGCTACGCCCGCCAAGTCTTGAGACGAGTCTTGTCCTTGTTCATCTTCGTGTTGGGCCCACAGGCGGTGGACCCACTTCGGCAGCGCTAGGGGAACCCCATGTTCCACTGCTGCGACACTGTCGTCGCCTCCCGCGGCTTGTACCCCCACGGTGTAGAGTTGCAGGAACTCGACGGGGTTTTGTGTCCCGTCATACCACGGAGTGAGTTCCGGCCTGAACTAGGAAGGTCAGGAGACGCGACGGAGATCCTCGTTGAACGCCACACAGCCGCCGCACTCGATTCAGGTGTCCTGCCACTTCTATATTCCGGACCGTTCGGTCCTGGCGCTCTCTGTCGCGTACTCGAGAGTCGTCGGGCGCCCGAGGGATGATTTGGCAGCTGGGGCCGTCGTCATGGCAAGGTGTTGAGACGACGCGCCGTGCGATGGGGCGAGGGCCCGGTTGCCAGCCCAAGGAGCGCGAACCGGGTTGACCCCCTGCTCGCCACGGGGTGGTGGTTGGTGCGGAGGGGCGGCGTTCGCCGTCCGCCCTCCGGGAGCTGCAGGGACGACTAGCGAACGGCAGGGCGCGGGCATGATCCTTGCGGCCTGAACCAGCTCCGTGACACGGGCGAGCCAGTCGTCGTAGGCGTTCTCGGCCGGCCTGGAGCATAGGAGCTCCTGCGCCATGAGCAGCGCTGTGCGTGGGCCTGGCGGGGCGACCTGAGACGAAGACGCCGTGTGCGCCACTGAAGGCGCCACAGAAGGAACCGCGGAGGGAACGCCAGAGGGCGCCATAGAAGACGCAGCTGGCTGCTGAGTAGGCGCGGTGGACGAATGCTTGCCACCCTCCGGCGGGTCTTCGTGGGTAGCTGCAGGCTCACGGCGTGTGCGCGTCTCGGTGCCAGCGCGGGCAGCGCGACGGAGGGCACGTTGCTCGCGGGTTTGTCCAGCTGGGGTACGCTCCCCAGCGTTGCTTCCGCCCCTGGTCATGCCGGCTATCGGTGAGGACGAGGCGCACTCAAAGACCCCCTACCTTGCATGCCAAATGTCGGAATCTAGCCTCCGAAGAAGCTAAGTGTCTGGGTATCGAACACAGGGGGCCTTAGAGCGCTACCTCTAGCCTCACGAAGCTCGACGAAGGGGAAGAAGCTAAGTGTTTACCCAGGTTTAGGCCACCGCGGAGGTGAATGCCCTACTCCTGCTTTGTGGTATTGCTTGATGAGGCTCCAAGAGCTACAATGGTTGTTTCCTAGAGGATATAGGGTTTGCTTACAAGTTACGAACCCTTAGCCAGGCCTGGGTTTGCCTCCTTTTATAGGCGGCCGACATCCTTGGCGTCCAAAACTCATGGCGGGAAGATCCCGCAAGCTTCCAAGAACGCCTCAGCTCCACTGTGGCTGCTTTGGCAAAGCGGCCGACCGGGACAGGTCCACGGCTCTATCCCTGCTGCGAGGCCGCTGTCTTCACCTACCTGCAACTCCAGTCGGTGCTCCCTTTGCACAATAGCAGACGTCCTCGGTAAAGAGGAGGGAGAGGACTGTCAAGCCCGTGGTACCGTCTTGCGCCAAAATGGCAAGTCTGGGGGCACGGCTATGGACAGAGCAGTTGGTCTCCCCTTTCATCACCAAAACGGTAAACTTTGGGGTCATCGGCTCTGCGACGTAGTGCTTGATGACGGCATGTTCTAGAGAGGGGGGGCCCTTGCCTCGCCTTTACACATGACACGGGTCATGGCAAGCCTCATGATTCTCTGCATCGCACCTCCTCCCGAGGGATCCTCGGGGGGGGGGGGGGGGGGGGCAGGCCCCCGTGAGAGGGGATCCCTTGGTCCCGTGGAGGATCCCCTCCTGAGACTCAAACGTCCTTCGGAGGTTTAGCCTTTCGGGCATCTTCAGGCTACCTGTCAGGCCCACACGGTCCCACAGCCTCCGAGGAAATGACGGGCCGATATACCCCGGGATCCGTAGACCCGACACCTTGTGTAATTTTCTTCTCCACAAACGAGTTTTAGTTTCAACAATACACCCTACATATAGAAACAATGGGAATAACAAGAAGAATCACCCTACATATAGAAACATAGTAGAAAAAATTCCTCTTGAGATGTGTTTGGAACGACCTTGCTATTTTTATGTCCCACTAATATTTAGCTCATACTTGAATTAAATACTAGGGAAATACACAACGTTTACAATTAATCCAATAATTGATAGAAAGTAATAGTGTCGTGTCTCGAAGGACGGGACACCGGGGATGCGAGGCACCCCCTTTGTAGATTCGGTAGGGGCGCGAAGGAGGCTGGAAACGTCTCCCGGGGGATGATCGCTGGACAAGTTCCTCTTTCGCTCTCCGAGCTCGACGTGGTAGGCAAATAAGGAAAGCACACAGCGATCTACCTAGATTCCGGCCGCCCGAAGGCTAACAGCCCTACTACTGCATGTCTGGATAGATGGACGAATCATGGTGTGGCTACAATGGTGTTTCCCGGCGAGGTACCCGGCAGGGTACTCCGGCTAGAGAAAGGGGGAGGACAGATCCTTGCCCGGAGGAGATCACCTTCCTTCCCTTCCTCCTTCTAGCCTAGCTTGGTGGTTGTCTTCTTCCTTGGTTCGCCGGTGAGCTCTTGGCTAGGGCTTGCCTACTCCTTAAGCTAGCTTGAGTTCCTTCTCTCCTCCATGCCCTTTGTCCTCCTTTTATAGGGAAAGGGGATACCACAGAGGTCATGCAAGGAGCGTGAGAATTTTTTGGCGGGAAGCAACCCCTCTCCGTGGTGGAGACGGCGACGTGGCCTCTTCTCCTCCAAGTATCCGTCTTCGGGTGGTTGAGATCCCTGGCGCCTTTGGGAAAGCGGCTGGCACGGGCTGACAGTGGGTAGGTGGTGTCCCCTAGCCGCGCCTTGCTTCCCAAGCCTTCTGGGGGCTTCCACCATCCTCTGGAAGGTAGTAGAAGCCTTATCTTCTCCTTGTACGGTCTTGCACCCGAGAGGGAGCTCGGCCCCGCCAGGGACTCGCGCTCTCGGGGTCTTCAGCTCCTTCCGGGTTGCAGGAGGCCCGGGGGTCCTACACACCTAGGAGGTCTTGTATGAAACGGGTGCGCCCGCCAAGCCTTGCGTCGAGTCTTGGCCTAGTTCACTCGTGTGCTGGGCCCACAGGCGGTGGACCCACTTAGGCAGCGCTAGGGGAACCCCATGTTCCACTGCTGCGACAAATAGTAATTCAAAGAACCTTTGCCCAATAAAATCATCCAAAAAAATATTAAAAAAAACTCTAGGGTCGGGATCAGACAATGTTGACCCTTCTTTTTTCCTTTTGATATATAATAAAAGAAAACACTATCTATCACCCGGCTGTAGCTACAACCGGGTCGTTCCACCGCGGCAGCGCCTGTGGCTGCTCTCCTCCATTGCGCTCGCGCTGCCTCGCGTGCCTGCTCTCCTCGCCCCGCCCGCCGTGTGCCGCCGCCGCGGAGCTCCTCGCCCAAGCGCTCGCGCCCTCCTCCCCCCCGTTCGCCGTGCGCCGCCGGGAGCTCCTCGCCCGAGCGCTAGCGCCCTCCTCCCTCCTCGACCTTCGGCAACCAGCTCCGCGTACGGACGCCGCTACAGCCCGCCGTCACGAGTTCCCCCGACCTCGGCCTCCTCGACCTCCGGCGACCAGCTCCGCGTACGGCCACCGCTGCAGCTCGCTGTCACGAGCTCCCCTGACCTCGGCCTCTCCACAACACCTCCATACACATGGCTCCAACACCAAAAGCTCCTTCGCCTAGCTCGTTCCGGCCAGGAAGGCCATCACCATCTGCCAACTTGGTCGTCAAGATCCAGCCACCCAACTTCTGCCCAAGATCTAGCCGGGTGATAGATAGTGTTATCCTGTCATGGGCATGCCTCCATTGGTGATAACACAGAGGTTAGTTTGTGTGATTTTGTTGGTGTTGCATGCGATTTGTGTGTTTGCTACAGGTGCGACTCGTTTTTGTTGTGTAAGGAGTGACAAATTGCTACGCTGATTTCAGTGACCATTCTCACGATTTTGCTACTGACACAACTAAATTGGGATTTGTTGGATATGTTGTTGGTTTTTGCTACATGACCGTGTTTAAATTGCTACACCATTATTTGCTACATGATCGGGGAATTTGACACATCTGAAATTTTTGCTACACAACAGTGCTATATGCGATGCGAAAAATGTTGTGTTTGACTTCTTCTTGCTACATTTATCGGTGCAACATTTTTCTATTTTTTCTTTGCTACATAGCGATGTTACATACACATACACAAAGTGCTACGTGTGAAACGTTTTTGTTACATAGATCGGACGTGCGGGATTGATTCACTCAAGTGGATCGAACGACGCGGAAGGCGACTGTAGCGAGTCCTGGCTACAGCCGGCTGACGCCTACCGTTTGCCTTTTTTAGGAAAACACTATCTATCACCCGGCTATAGCTACAGCCGGGTCGTTCCACCGCGCCAGCGCCTGTGGCCACGTGCTGCCTCGCGCGCCTGCTCTCCTCCACCGCGCTCGTGCTGCCTTGCGTGCCTGCTCTCCTCGCCACGCCCGCCGTGTGCCGCCGCCGCAGAGCTCCTCGCCCAAGAGCTCGCGCCTTTTCCCCCCGTACGCCGTGCGCCGCCGCCGGGAGCTCCTCGCCCGAACGCTAGCGCCCTCCTCCCTCCTCGACCTTCGGCGACCAGCTCCGCGTATCGGACGCCACTGCAGCCCGCCGTCACGAGTTCCCCCGACCTCGGCCTCCTCGACCTCCGGCGACCAGCTCCGCGTACGGCCGCTGCTGCAGCTCGCCGTCACAAGCTCCCCCGACCTCGGCCTCTCCGCAGCACCTCCACGCACATGGCTCCAACATCGAAAGCTCCTCCGCCTAACTCGTTCCGGCCAGGAAGGCCATCACCACTTGCCAACCTGGTCCTCAAGATCCAGCCACCCAACTTCTGCCCAAGATCTAGCCGGGTGATAGATAGTGTTATCCTGTCATGGGCATGCCTCCATTGGTGATAACACAGAGGTTAGTTTGTGTGATTTTTGTTGGTGTTGCATGCGATTTGTGTGTTTGCTACATGTGCGACTCGTTTTTGTCGTGTAAGCAGTGACAAATTGCTACACTGATTTCAGTGTACATTCTCACGATTTTGCTACTGCCACAACTAAATTGACATTTGTTGGATATGTTGTTGGTTTTTGCTACATGACCGTGTTTAAATTGCTACACCATTATTTGCTACATGATCGGGGAATTTTACACATCTGAAATTTTTACTACACAACAGTGGTATATGCGATACGAAAAATGTTGTGTTTGACTTCTTCTCGCTACATTTATCGATGCAACATTTTTCTGTTTTTTTCTTTGCTACATAGCGATGCTACTTACATACGCATACACAAAGTGCTACGCGCGAAACGTTTTTGTTACATAGATCGGACGTGTGGGATTGATCCACTTAAGTGGATCGAACGACGCGGAGGGCGACTGTAACGAGTCCTGGCTACAGCCAACTAACGTCTAGCATTTGTTATAATAAAAAGGCGCACATCGAGGAGCTCCGCGGCGGCGGCACACGGCAGGTGGGGCGAGGAGAGCCGGCACGCGAGGCAGCGCAAGCGCGGTGGAGGAGAGCAGGCGCTGGCAACCCGGCTGTAGCTACAGCCGGTGAAACAAGGAAGACCATCTGAATAATATTTCTACCTAAATAATTAAGAGGCACAGATGGCTCGAGAGTCAAACTCACCCTCTCGGCCCCTCCCCAGAAAATCACCTAAAATTTTGATTATAAAAAGAAAAAACAAAATTACTTTTCCTCTCCTCTTCTTCCCTCACCCATACCCATACACGGACTCCCCCTCTCTTGGGTTTGTGTGGCCTCTCTCCCTCCACACCCAGAACCAGAATCAGAACCAGAGGGAGAGCAGAGGACTCCCGAGAGCTCCATGGCCACCATGGACGTCCTCTCCGCGAAGCTCCTCCGCTCCTGCCTCCACCCCCGCGCCCCCTTTATCCCCTCCCCCTCTCTCCCCTCCCGCCGCCACCGCCGCCCCTCCCCAATCCACTGCCGCCTCACCACCTCTCCATCCTCCTCCGCGGCCACCACTTCCGAGGGGGACGCGAACCATGACCTTTCCGCCCTCCTCTCCGGTGAGTCCTCCGCTTCCGGCTCCGGGTCAAGGAAGAAGCGCTCGAACAGCGGCGCGTCGAGCATCCCGTCCGGGGTGCGGCTGGAGAACATCTCCAAGTCGTACAAGGGGGTGACCGTCCTCAAGGACGTGACCTGGGAGGTGCAGCGCGGGGAGAAGGTGGGCCTCGTAGGCGTGAACGGCGCCGGAAAGACCACACAGCTTCGCATAATCGCCGGCCTCGAGGACCCCGACGGCGGCAACGTCGTCAAGGCCAAGGAGAACATGAAGATCGCCTTCCTCAGCCAGGAATTCGAGGTCAAGGCCTCCCGGACCGTCAGGGAGGAGTTTCTCAGTTCCTTCCAGGAAGAGATGGGTGTCAAGGAGCGCCTCGACCAGGTGCAGGCGGCGCTCGAGCGCGCCACCGAGGACATGAACCTCATGGGTAGGCTTCTCGACGAGCTCGACCTGCTGCAGCGCCAGTCGCAGGACGTGGACCTGGGCATGGTCGAGGTCAAGATTCAGAAGCTCATGCCCGAGCTCGGCTTCGTCCCGGAGGACGCCGATCGCCTGGTAGCATCCTTCAGCGGAGGGTGGAAGATGAGGATGTCGCTGGGCAAGATACTTCTTCAGGTATAGATTAACTACTCCGTATTGAAGAGTTTACATGTAGGAAATGCCGAAATGATGGTTACTACGGTAAAAAAGTTTCAGATTTGTATGTGAACCACTGAACTACAGAACATTGAATGGCATTGTCAATGAATTTAGATAGATTGTCTGACTGCAACTAGTTTTAGTTTTGTCTTACCGAGTACTGTATAAAGTTCCTCTTTGTGTATTTAACATAACGATTTTGATTGTGTGCAGGATCCTGATTTGCTTCTACTTGATGAGCCGACGAATCATGTCGATTTGGACACAATTGAGTGGCTCGAGGGCTACCTTAAGACCCAGGATGTGCCGATGGTCATCATATCTCATGACAGGGCTTTCCTTGATCAGTGTTGTAATAAGATAGTGGAGACTGAATTTGGCGTCTCTAAAACGTATAAAGGGAACTATTCAGAATATATTCTAGAAAAGGCGATATGGGTGGAAACTCAGCGCGCGGCGTGGGAGAAGCAGCAAAAGGAGATTGAGCACACAAAGGAACTCATAGCTCGGCTTGGGGCTGGAGCTAGCTCAGGGCGTGCTTCTAGTGAGCAGAAGGTAACTGCATGAATTGTATTTTGTCGCTTGCATCACATCAATGTCATCAATTGTCGTATCTTCAAGCATTGTTTGTATGATCTATTTTTGCTTACTCTTCCTGTGATTGCTAATTTTGTCTTGTTTGAAACGCTAGAAATTGGAAAAACTTGAGAAAGAAGGGTTGATTGAAAAACCTTTCCAAAGGAAGCAGTTAAAGATCAGGTTTCCTGAGCGCGGGAGAAGCGGTAGAACTGTGTTAGCAATAAACAATCTCAAATTTGGATTCGGGGATAAGGTCTGCAATATTCTATATTTATATTACAGACTCTTCCAAGCCTTCTCTCTTTTGATTAGCAAAGTGGTATTCATGCAGCCTGCAGTCTAACACTTTGTAAATAAATCCTTATACTTTCTATATTGTGTACAGCCATTGTTCAACAATGCTAACCTAATAGTCGAGAGAGGTGAAAAAATAGCCATTATTGGCCCCAACGGATGTGGGAAGAGCACATTACTGAAACTTGCTTTGGGTATGGAGAAACCACAAGAAGGTGAAGTGATCCTTGGGGAGCATAATGTGCTGCCAAACTATTTCGAGCAGAATCAGGTAAACCAAATTTCTCAAATATATGTTTTCTACTTCTGATGATTTTTCCATTATCCTACATGTTTTCTCTTTGGGTGATAATATAGTTGATAAGTTTACTCAAGTAAAATCTTGCTAGGCACTTGGTCGCAATACTACCAAATAAACTGCAAAATCTCATTAGCCCTGCACTATTTGAGAATTAATCGTTCATATTTTTCTCCCACTGTGATTCATTGGATATGCAATTTTACCAGGCAGAAGCTCTCGATTTAGAGAAAACCGTGCTGGATACTGTGGCTGACGTTGCAGAGGATTGGAAAATTGATGATATCAAAGGGCTCCTTGGTCGTTGTAATTTTAGGGATGACATGCTTGATAGAAAGGTCCGATTTTTAAGTGGTGGAGAGAAGGTAATGTGCATTTTCATTGTAATTCTGATCTACTATAAGATACAACAGTCTTACTGATTTGTGTACATTTACTAAAAAATGTGTGTTGTTTCGTCAGGCGAGGCTTTCCTTTTGCAAGTTCATGGTGACTCCATCTACTTTACTGATCTTGGATGAACCAACAAATCACCTTGACATTCCATCAAAAGAAATGCTTGAGGTTGGGTGCAGTTCCACTCTTTGTAAAGCCAAATCATTTTTCTTAATATGTGCTCTGTCAGTTCTTGAATTTCCGTTGGTATTTCTGGTGCATGCAGTTCTGACAAGTTCTTTTGCATACATGACAGGAGGCAATATCTGAATACACAGGTACCGTGATAACAGTTTCTCATGATCGATATTTCGTGAAGCAAATAGTTAATAGAGTTATTGAAGTAAGAGATCAAACTATCCAGGACTATCAAGGAGATTACAATGTAAGTTCTCCTATGTTCTTAAAAACTTATAGTACCATACAAAATATACTACTAGCTTCGAATTTACCATTGTTTTGGGACTGAAATATGTTAAATTATTTCATGTTTATACTGTACATCGTCGCATCCCAACGGCATTGTACTCGTTATCTATACCTAATAAGAAAGGGAGCAACGCTTCTCTCTTTGTCCGTCGTTTCTGCCAAATTTTTCGTCGGACATTTTTATTTCCCGTTTTACCCTCCCACCAAACTACATATTACCGCACTTTTGCCACGTAACGGTTCATACCTAAGAGAAAAAAGACGCCTCTGTCTTCTCATCCACTCATCCCCACGACCCAGCACATCGCTTCCGTAACACCGCTCCCTGCTCGGTGGCCGGTGGGTCAAATCCATGGCGCGCCGCCGCGCGCCGCTCACCCCCGACCTCTAGCACCTTTGGGCGCCGTCCATCTCCTGACCTCTCCAGCGCCTCCGCGCGCCGCTCCTCCCCTACCTCAAGTCGCCCCGAACCTCCGCCCTGACCTTCTCCTCTGATGCCCTCTCCGGCCTCCCTCCTCCCCCTCGCGTGCGGCAGTTGTCCGCGACCTCCTCGCTGCCTCGGTCGTCCAGTGCGGCTCCATCCCGCTCGGACGAGTCCCCTTCTCAATTTCCAAATTCCAACCGGCTCATGCTTGCCGACCCGCCTCCGAGCCATAGCTCTGCTATCCCGAGTTCCCGACCTGTTCCAACACCGGAGCCACAACGCCGAGCATCGATGACCAAGAACCCATGCTTCTCACTGCCGCACGCCGGATTTTCCGCCGCATCCGGTGACCTGCTCTCCGCAGTCCCCATCACGGGGCACCACGTGCAAGCTCCCAGTTTCCTCTAGACTCGTGGGTTTGCTCTCTCTCGTGTTCTCCGTTCTCTCTCCTATCACCATGAGAGGCAGCAGCCATGGGCGGTCGGTGGCTTGTTGGCCAACGGTGGCTGAACTGTAGTGCCTCTCTTCTCCCGTAGTTCCCTTTGCCATCTTAATATCTGCCTCTCTTTTTTTACGAAGGAAGCTCAGATCTACAGAGTTTAGCAGCCTCTCTCTTCCCGTACGAAGCAAGCTCAGATCTATAGAGTTCAACAGCCATGAATCGATGCAACTTGGCGACCAGGACCAATTCTCCAATTAGACCGTATTGTACTCGACCAGGACCAATTCTCCAATTAGACCGTATTGTACTCTAGGAGCAGCGGTCAGGATCTTCTTTTTTACCAGGAAAAATGGATTAGCACCAAGCCTCATTATTCATTTTCTTTGTTCTAATATGTACTCATTTTCTTTGTTCTACTATGTACTTGTTTGTCCATGCATCAAGTTCTGATTAGAGGGTAATTTCGTGGTTTGTCTTCACAAGAGTGTGACACTTTTCTCAGACTGGGCACAACAGAAAGGCCAGAGAAAATCATTGGGCTAGCCCCTTATTTTGCAAAATATCAGCAGCCATGAAAAGAACTGGGAGAGTAGTCGGTATACTGCGCTCAAACTGAAATTCGTAAGCCGATGCCACCAAAAAGATTCATCACGAGACCATTTCCAAGCAGTTGTGTCACGCTGCCAAGGCAAGAGAGCAAAGGACTGTAGTTGACCCCAGAGGGAGGTGAATTGATCAAGCGCAGCGGGTGATAGATTACTCTTGAGATGCCTGATCCATCGGTTGGCAGCCATGTCATCTTTGGTGGAGAGGATGCGCATGGTGCAGCTGGTGTAAAGATCAGGCATGATATCCTTCAAAGATTAACCAAGGAACAGAGTGAGCGTCGTCTTCTATTCGGTGTGTTCCTGTTTTTTTTTTTAAAATAACGAAATAGGACAGGGCAGCGATGCTGCAGCTTTCATTGACTATGCAAGTTAAGAGAATAATGGATGTGTTGCCGCTGCTGACTGCTGATGCAATGGGATTTTCAGCTAATCTTTAATATTCCTACTTAAAAAAGGAGTGTTTCTAAAAATAAATTACAACATGTTAGGATTTTTTTTTTAAAATCGAGAATTAAGATTTTATTAAACTATTTTCAACTGATGATTTAAGAAATAAAGATATAAAATACGAATTATCGAATATGTTCTCTTAGCTCGCCAATGCAGTGGACGATGATTATGAGTTTAAACAAGTGAAAATTTTCTCCCAGCACGGGCATTTTTACTAGTAATGATTAATGCAGATTAAAGTGCTTCATCTTTTCGATAAAGCTATTAGCTGTCAGCAGTACAAAATAGTATGTCAGCAACTTTAGCATGTTGGTAAATCAAGATATAAATCACCATCACGGTGACAATCACATAATCAAAAATAATGAATCAGAAGTCCATGAACTTTTTGGGCAACAGATACATTTTGCCCATAATTATATTGAGCGATAAAAATAGCAATGGCCCTTAGAGTTTTAATCTCAGGTAATTTAAAAGCTAAAAGTGACAAAAATATCCTCTTTATGCAGTATTACCTTGAAAGGAACCTTGAGGCCAGAGAGAGGGAACTTGCTCGTGCGGAAGAGCTTGACGAAAAAGCCCCCAAAGTAAAAGCCAAGTCAAAAATGTCCAAGGTGAATGTCTGATATGCATTTTATTTCTGGACTGCACTGTATCTGTTGTAATGTAACCATGGCGTGAAGTACAGTAGATACGCTATGGTTTTTAGTTTGCCATACTTAAATATTCTTGTTCTGAACCTCAACGCAGGCGGAGAAAATTGCAAGGAAGAAACAAAAGGTGCAGGCCTTCCAACAAAGCAAGCAGAAATCGAAATCAATGAAAAACTCAAAGAGGTGGAATTGAGGTGCCATGGTCCCTCAATGAAGGTGCCCTTTGCACCGCCGGACACGTCGGCGAGTGCTACGCTGGTTCCAGGCATGCCCCATGTGTGCCGTAGCGCTACAACCCAAACCAACAGAAGCAACGGCCAGAGACACCAGCAATGGCCAAGGAGCTAATCGTAGTAAGAACATTACAGAAGACCAACGCTGTAACTAAGCAGGAAATGATTTGTAACCTTGTACATAATACAGGAAGTTTCTTCATTGAGGAACGATTTATTTGTAACGATTACCAGATGGCAGTGTCAAACCATACATTGTACAATGCCACTGCTGCTGAGCAATTCTAGCATTACGTGATGATATTGAGTTTATGTGAAATCTTCTTGAGCAATTTTAGAGATTATACAGTGGGAAACGAGTTCTGATGAATATATTCTCTGATGAATTACTCTGCCCTGCAACACATGTTGTTAGCAAATCATAAATACCGCAAGCTTTTATAGGTCAGTGCACCAGGTTCCCAAAACAAACCAGAATTTTTTTTTTTGCAATGGAAAGAGAGAAAAATTTAAAAGGCACGATCGGCCGTCAGCTCCTCAGCGATCTCAGGGGGAGCAGAATGTAGCCAAACCTCGGTTCTTCCTCCGATCCTACCCATCTTTGCTAAGCCATGACTAACCCAGTTTGCATCACGGCTTATCTTCTTCACTTCAATCTCTCTTTCCCGAATCATTCTCCGGATGCTACCAATCCGCATGGCATGTCGCGACAAATTGGGAGAGCTTTCATGGATTAAGGCAATAGCATCAGCACAGTCAGACTCCAGAATGATAACATTTGGAGACCAATGCGTTGCTAAGGCCAGCTCTGCCTCCAGGGCGTCTTCGCAGTACCGTAGTTGTCTGCATGCAGCAACAATAACTTCCCCAGTTGCATTGCGAAGGACCATACCAGCACCCGCCCTTCCATCAGTTGTAAAGGCACCATCCACATTAAGTTTTTCTATCCCCACGCCAGGCAAAATCCATTTCTGTTTAACCTTCTGACGATCATCAAGGCAGTGTTTAGCTTGTTTGAACCCCTGCTGCAGAGAGATAACGTGTTTGCCTTTCTCCACATTGATCACCTTGTTCTGCCGTATCAGCAGCAGGGAGTCCAGATAGCTCATCAGGAATCGTTTGGAACTCTCCATCGGGGCCGGTTTCTTCTGGTGTGTCAGTTCATAAATACTGCAAGCTTGTGAGAAGCAAAATCGTTCATAAATACTGCAAGCTTTAATACGTCAGTGCACCAGGTTTCAAAGCAATGCAAAACAAACCAGAAATTTGATGACATCGAACTTGTAAGAAGCAAAACCATTTTTGGTACAGTTCATAATAGCCCCGCTAGGGTGAATAAATCAAAATCAGGCGCATTAACATGTTGACATGGGTGACAATTACTAGAACATGCTCAGAGGTGCATGCACCGGCCGCCACGCCGGCGAGAAACGCGACTGGCGGGGCTTCGAGTAGGCGGCGCACGGAGGCCCGGCGAGGATGGGGGGCGAAGATTCTGAGCCGGAGCCGGGATCCGGTGTGGGTTCTCGGGGTTTCCGGCGTTTGGGGGTGGAGGTTCTTGGGTTCTTCTTCCCCATGGCCGGCCGGCAATGTGGTTCCTGTTGGAGCCACGCCACACAGCTCCTTCTTCTACCTCTGAGGTGCACCTCACAGCTCAGACGGGAACAAGGAGACACAGGAGTTTTTGGCCTTTGCGCTGCTCACAAAGCAACAAGTTTTCTGCTCTCTCTTCTTGTTAATTAAACGTGCTGATTACAATGCTTTAAGTTAACAGTACGCACCCATGCACCACACGATTAGCTAACTAACTACATGCAGCTAACTAACTACATGCAGCTAACAACCACTAGGTCTACCTGCAGCAACGCCCTTCGCCGAGCTCCTCGTGCACGTACGCGATCTCCTGACGTGGATCCGCATGTTGTCCCGGGTCGTGGCGTGCCCGGGACAAAAGGCTACCCTCTTTTGTCCCGAACACGTTGTCCCGGGCGCGCGACCGGGACAACGAGCCCTTACGGACCGGGACTACTAGCCTGTTCTGCACTAGTGTGACGATCCGGTCGTCTTCATTCTTGGAGCTACAAACTCCGCCATGAGACCCGGTCTCCACGCTACAGCCATGACAAGACCAGTGATCATGAACGCGAGCACACACTCACGCGCGCCACGCATGCACGCACACGCGCGGTTTATTTTCCTAACATACTCGTCCTAAACCGCGACTTCGCCGCGTTGTCTGCCTTACATAAGCACAGGCTCGTCATCGATGTGGACGAGCAACGCCTTCTCCTTCCTCGGCTCCGGACGGACAGTGAGGGGAGAAGTGGCCGCAAACGCCACAATTCCAGCACTTGCCGCGCCGTCCCCTCGCACCCGAGGCCACGCTGTTCCCGCTGTCGTCATTGTGGTTGTGGCCAACGCCGCGCTGACGGCGTCGTGCCGCCCACTGAGCAGCCGTGAGCAGAAGCTGGCCGTCGCTCCGTTTGCCGCCGGCCTGGGCCTGTGCGCGCGGCGTCGTGAGTGTTCCTCGAACGCCTTGAGCCTGGCCAGCGCCTCCTCGAATGCCATCTTCTCCGGGTCGCAGAACTGCTCTATCCCGGCCACCGCATTGTACAATCGTTCGGGCACAGTGTCGAGCAGCTTCTTCACCATGTCGGCGTCGCTGAGAGTCGAGCCGAGGCTCGCGTACCTCGCCGCCATGCCGCTGATCTTGCCGGCGTAGTCGTCCAGCTGCTCCCCCTCCGCCATGTACAGCCTGTCGAACTCGCCGCGGAGAGTGAAGAGCCGCGCCGCCTTGACGCGAGCGGCGCCGACGAACCTCGTCTTGAGGCTGTCCCACACCTCCTTCACCGTCTTCTTCGTCGACACCTGCATGAGGATGTCCTCGGACAGCGCGCCGAGGGGCTGCGACCTCGCCGTCTTGTTCTTCTTCTCGTCCACCATCATGCCATCCGCAGGGGACACCGCATTCCACATGCCTGGGCATCGAGGATCGCCTCCACCGTGATAGCCCAGACGGTGTAGTTCGCCGCATCAACATCGGACAAGAGAGCGACACCGTGCTCCTCCCCTGCGCCATGCGGAACCAACGCCATGGGCTCTGATACCAATAGTTGGTGCAACACCTCGGGTGCACCTCTCTCTTCCTCAGTCGCACGAACGAACGGAGGGAGACTATGGATTGGAGACACCGAATTTTCCCAGCCGGCGCACGAATGCCGTCGTGCGCGCACATACGCCCTACTCTTGTTTCTCTTCATCTCAATTCTACACAGCTAATAAAGATGGCCTTATATAGGCATCCGCACACACCGCCGAGCACCAAACTCAGGCCATGTTAACTCACTAGTAGAAAACGGACCTTTTGGTCCAGACATTTAGTCCCGCACGTGTTTGCGGCCTGTCGTGGCGTTGTCACGACAGATGTTTCCGGGTGGAAACTTTGAGATGAGGGGCAAGGCGACTCTGGCGCTCAGGAGATTGTCTAGCTCTGCGGGGAAAGATGTTTTTTACCCAAGTTCGGGTCCCCTCGGTGGAGGATCCCTACGTCTTGCTATAAGTCACTGATATGATAATATGTTACATGGTGCGCCAATGGCGATCGCCGGGTTTAGATGAACCCCGGCGTGGGAGCTCTCTCTTGGGAGCTCTCTCTATTTTGTCTATCTTACTTGGCCTATGGCTTATTGCGGCCTCTCTTAACCTCTCTTTCTATGACCTAGGAGCCCGCTTATATAGACATCCGGGTCTCCTGGTTTACATGGTAAGACTCCTCGGAGTTCTACTCTAACTCGTCTTGTCTTTCGTATCCTCCAAGCCTTGGACTCCATGATGCGTATTGCCTCCGGGTCTTCTAGAGCCTTCCTTACTTGCTTGCCAAGTCACACGTCGCACGCCGGCTTACGTGGAACCCGGCCCATCTCCTTTATGCTTGATCCGGCCCAGGCTTTCTGCCAGGCCGGCTGGTCTTCTATGTCGGTGGGACTACCGGGTTATGATCCCCCCAACACGGCCGGTACTAATATGACATTAGTACCGGTCCAAACGGCCGGACGGGTGAGGGCAAGCAGTACCGGTCGGTGAGCAACCTTTAGTACCGGTTGGTGTCAACAACCGGTACTAAAGGGTTTGGGGCAGGCGCTGCTGTGGGGGGTCCCACGGCGAGAACTATTAGTACCGGTTTGTAATACAAACCGGTACTAAAGATGGACAATTAGTACCGGTTTGTAATACAAACCGGTACTAAAAATTTCACTATATTTATCTTCCACCCCGAGCCAGCACCATTTTTCCAGCTCGAGCACACTCCATTTTTGCTCTCTCTTTCCTCTCCCAAGAGCTCTAGTTCACCACATTTTTCTGTTACATTTGTCTAGATTGGTGGCACCTACCTATATAAGGGTTAGCACCTTCATCTACTCTTCCGGCATTTCAAGTTTAGCTCATTTTCTTGCTAGTTTAACTCATTTGATTTTTGTAATGCAAGCAAGGTGTTTGATAAAATGCCTAAGTTAAGAATTTCCTTTGTTTTACATGCATTTTAAGTTCAAACTAAAGTAAGATTTGTGGTTTTTTGTAGTGTCGTCCCGTCCCCTTCCTCACCGCCGTCGATCTCCCGCGTCGTCTCGTCGCCGACACCACCTCGGTGAGCCTCTTGTTTTTATCTTTTATTTTAAAAAATCTTAGTTATATAATTATTACTTGTATAATTTTCTTATTTGTATAACTTTTTGTTATATATAGTGTCATGGTTTTGACATCTGTCCACACCGGCTCTCGCCCGCTCTATTATTCGGATGTGGTACGATTGTTCGTTATAAGTATATGTTTGTTTAATTTCGTGTTTATAACAATTATACCGACCAACTTGACTTAGATATATTTTTATCTAGGAGGTAGTTGAACCGGAAAATCAGCCCGACCCTATTGTCGAGTTTTTTGTAAAAGAAAACAATGATTTGAAAGCTAAATTGAAAAGAAGTGAAGATCTTCGTCTCGAAGAGAAGATGAAATGGGAGTTCAAGATTGCCGACGTCGTCGATGATAACGAGATCAAGATGGAGGCAATGCGCTTGGGATCACGAGATCAAGATGAATGCAATGCGCTTGAAACTTAAAAAGTTTAGAAAATATGTCATTAGTCAAGAGGCTTGGTATCATTATGTTGTTGGTTCAATAATTACCTTAGTTGCGATTTTGATCGCATTTGTCGTTGGATTTAAATTCTTTAGCTAGTTCTATGGTAGTTTCAATTAATGAATGTTTATGAGAACTATGTATTAGATTTTTTTAAATATGGTGAACTTGTATGAATGAATTGGTCACGTATCTCTCTATTCATGATATATATATAACTATTGTGTAATGGTTTTGGATATATTTACATAATGCAGATGAATCGACAATGGATGTACGTTGACCGACGCTCTCCGCAGTTCATGACCGGCGCGCTGGATTTTATCCGTGTTGCTGAGGCAAATAAGCGGGATGGTTTTATGTACCGTCCATGTTGTGCTTGTAAGAATATCAAGGGTTACTCCAAATCAAAAACCATTCACATCCACCTGTTTGAGTCCGGTTTCTTGTCCGGCTATAATTGTTGGACCAAACACGGAGAAACAGGGGTCATAATGGAAGACAATGAAGAAGAAGAGGACGATGACAACTATCCTGAGTTTCCTGAATACGACGGTACTACAATGGGGTTCCCCTAGCGTTGCCTAAGTGGGTCCACCGCCTGTGGGCCCAGCACAAGAATGAACAAGGCCAAGACTCGACGCAAGGCCTGGCGGGCGCACCAGCGCCATTCAATACCTCCCGGGTGCACAGCACCCCCGGGGCCTCTTGCGACCCGGAAGAAACCGAAGACCCCGAGAGCGCGAGTCCCCGACGGGGCCGAGCTCCCTCTCGGGTACAAGACCGTATGACGAGAAGATAAGGTTTCTACCACCTTCCAGAGGATAGTAGAAGCCCCCAGAAGGCTTGGCAAGCAAGGCGCGGCCAGGGGACACCACCTACCCACTGTCAGCCCACGCCAGCCGCTTTCCCCAAAGGTGCCAGAGGTCTCAACCACCCGAAGACAGATACTTGGAGGAGAAGAGGCCACGTCGCTGTCTCCACCACGGAGAGGGGTTGCTTCCCGCCAAGAACCCCTCACGCTCCTTACATGACCACTGTGGTATCCCCTTTCCCTATAAAAGGAGGACCAAGGGCATGGAGGAGGGAGGACCGGCTCAAGCTAGCTTAAGGAGTAAGCAAGCTCTAGCCAAGAACTGACCGGCGATCCAAGGTAGAAGACAACCACCAAGCTAGGCTAGGAGGAGGAAGGGAAGGAAGGTGATCTCCTCCGGGCAAGGATCTGTCCTCCCCCTTCCTCTAGTCGGATCACCCAGCCGGGTACCTCGCCAGAAAACACCATTGTAGCCACACCATGATCCAACCATCTATCCAGACATGCAGGAGTAGGGCTGTTAGCCTTCGGGCGGCCTGAACCTGGGTAGATCGCTGTGTGCTTTCCTTGTTTGCATACCACGTCAAGATCGGAGAGCGGGAGAGGAACTTGTCCGACGATCGTCCCCCGGGAGACGTTTCCAGCCTCCTTCGCGCCCCTACCGAATCTACAAAGGGGGTGTCTCGCATCCCCGGTGTCCGTGATTCGAGACACGACATCTGGCGCGCCAGGTAGGGGGCGCAAGCGCTGATCTCATCTTCATCGACTCGGAGATCTTCGTCAAGTTCATCTTCGTCCAAGATCTACGTTGAGTTCTTCTTCGTCAAGATCTGCCTCAAGCTGTTTTGCTGGCGCAAGGCCTACACTAAAGTCGTCATCAACGGCAAGATCGGCTTCGGGACCTGCGTCCTAGGAAAAAGCGCGTTCTCTTGGCGAGCAAGAACAAGATCTTCCCCGACCACCAGCCGGCACCATGTCCGAAGCCGGGGAAGCTTCTGGAGAACAAGCCCAGTGCACGCTCCAGCAAGGCCGGGGACTGAAGGAGGCCTTGGGATCCGCGCGAGCGCTCCTCTCCTACCCTCCGGACCTCTGCAAGACTGACCCCTGCGCGAGGGCCTGGATCTCTAGCTTGGCGAGCGTGCTAAACTTCGCTCTCCAGTGCCACGACTCTTCCGTCTCTGCCTCCGCCAGCCATGCGGGCGTCGTCGAAACCGAGGTCGTCGTCACCAACACCGAAGTCCGCACTGACGACCCCGAGCCACTGTCCCCGGGAAGGGGGCAAACTGAAGACCTCCGCGGCAAGCAACCCGTGGAGCAGCCCGAGGAAGATGCTGGCTAGAGCTCCAATCCCCGGCGCCGTTCTCGGGAGGACATGGAAGGACAAACGAGCCAACACCTCATGACCTGCTGCACTCCATTCCCGGCGTCGGTCTTCGATCTACACCGCCTGGTGCAGATGGAAGGAGAGAAGCTGCGCCATTTCGTCTGGAGGTTCCGAGCTGTCGCGGACAGGGTTGTAACCACAGACTCCCTGGAGCAGCGCGTCATCCTCCTCTCCCACATGAACGTACGGGACGCAAGGATGCGTGTGAAGCTGAACACCCGGCTAATCACAACCCTGGAAGAGCTGTGGAGGTTGGCCGACCGCTGCTCCCGAGTGGAAGAAGCCATCGACGCACCACCTTGTATGATCCTCTGAGATTTGCTGAAACATGTACTCGGAAAGGATCACTATGCGACAAGATGTACCCGGAGGCATCAGACTACCACTCAAGAACTTCTGTCATGAATAAAAGATAAGTTATCCCGAAAAACCCATTGATTTCTCGTGAATCATGTCTTTTCGTGGATAAGATCGATGCAAAGTACGCTAGCGGCTAGAGAAAGGCAAAGGCTTGACCGTCGTACGAGCACTCGCGAGGTAGCGGCTATCCCGGGGGTAGCAAGCGGCACGAATTGCCAAAATACCACTCGGGAGCGAGCGCACCATCGGGGTGAGCGGCCCTTCAGGGTAACTGCGGGGCTTGAGAGTGCATGCTCGATCAGTCGAGGCCTCGCTTGCATGCCTGCAGGCCAGAGGGTCCCTCAAGGACGTGGAGAACAGCAGCAACGGCAAAGACAAGTTAAAAGCGCTTGTCAAAACAAAGCAAAGCGGCATAATCATTAAGTTCTAGACTGTTACAATAAAGGGCAGATTGTAGCACAACGAACTAATGCAAAGTTTATCATTTCTGGGCAGCGTGGCGTTCTGACGGCTTCTTGGTTGAAGGATGGCGGGGGAACTCCTTCCCTGCCAGTACAGATGCCTGGGCCTTCATCGCCTGGCGGGCCTCGCAGGACGGAGATACGCTGGCCCAGTCCGGCATGACGGCCGATGGATTGGCGTCGACAAACGCCGCCATCACCATGGCGGCCGTGTGGCTACTCACCGGGAACTTGTCGTTCACCAGCTAGAGTGCGAGCGCGTTCTTGGCGGCGTGCACCTCGCTGGCCTTCTCTCTGATAAGGGCGGCGAAGGCGGGCAAACTCTGGCGGTCTGGTTAAAGAAGGCCGGGGGCTGTTTTCTGGCTCAGCTGGGACACCCGGCGACAGAGACCATCGCATGCCCCGGCAAGCAAAGCAAGGCCATCCCTGTTCGAGTTCTGGAGACTGGACAGCTCACCTGAAACCTGGTCGCGGGAGTCCGCCAGGTTCCGGTTGTCCTCCTTCATCTTCGCCATCTCCTACTCCAGCCACTTCACGAAACCCTCCAGCACGGACATCTTCTGGCCGTCTTCTTCGGCTTTCTTCAGAAGAGACTGGGAGTTGGACCGCTCTTGAGCGAGCATGCCCTCGAGGTCTTTTTTGGCCTGGTCCGCCTCCTTCAACTGAGTGTCGCGGTAGTGGAGGTTCTGACCTTGCAGCTTGAGCTTCTTCTGGAGGCCGTCAATGACCCCGTTCTTGGACTCGACCTCTTGCTCCAAGCCGCGCCTCTGGGCGCTCATGACGGCGGACATCCCGGCCAAGGACCGGAATTTATCCTTCAATTGCTCCTTTCTGGCCGCAAGCTCCTCCACCTTCAGCCTCCACGCAGCAGACCTCTCCGCCTCTTTCTCCTGAAGGTGCGTGATCAGTACTTGCACCCTCCGGGACTGACGTTCCAACTTGGCTTTCCCACTCGCCATCCAGGCCACCGCCTCGCCAACCTTCTTCTCGATGGAGGTCTCGCGCGCGCGGACCTCGTCTTCCAGCAAAGTCATCCTGTGAAGGATGGCGTCCATGGTGCTCTTTCCGCAGATGGCGACCTCTGAAGTGGATCCCGAGGAGGTGTCCTCTACCCGACCTCCCGGGGCCAAGCTCTCCCAGATCTTTTCCAGCTCGGCTAGTTCCTCGCTAGTGTCCAAATCCAGGGAATAGTCCGTGAATGCGACCATCTCGGAGTCGAGGAGGTAGCCTACAGACCGTGCTTCCGGCACACACACTCCACCAATCACCAGCCCTCCTACACCGGCACCTGGGGGCTGGCAGGCGGGCGGCGTCCCCGCCGCGCGATTCGACGCACCCTGCAGTACCTCTCGCTCATCGGGAGGGGTCGCGACCCCTCCAATAGCTCCAAGGCCTTCGGGCGGAGCCGCATCTGCAGCGGAAGCATCTGAAGACAAGGTAGCCACGACATGAGAACGGAGCCACTCGGGGTCTCTACCAAGAACAATCAAGAGAATTCTGTGGTTACCCGCGGGTTCTGGAGTTGGAGCCCCCGTCGCCTCCACATTGCGAGATGGAGTGGTGGCGGTAACGCTCCCCACTCCGCTCCCTCGGCGGTTCTTGACCTCGGCCATCGGAGGAGGGAACATCCCCGCCCGGCGTCTCAGGGTGCTCGAGGCGGTGTCATCTTCCGCACTGCTTTGGTGCCTCTTCCTCCTCTCAGGCGACCTGCCGCCCCTGCAAGGCATCAACAACAAAGCTGTCGTGGGATTGTCACGACAGATGTTTCCGGGTGGAAACTTGAGTGTTGGGACATAGCGACGTCTGACATCTGGAGCTTGTCTAGCGAGGCGTGGGGAAACAAGGGTTTACCCAGGTTCGGCCCCTCTTCTCGAGGTAAAGACCTACTCCTGCTTTGCTTTATTGATATCGGGTTTCGAGGACTCGGCGCCTTAGCTTCCGGGTCTTGATTACAATCTCTGGTACTAGGTATTGCTCTGGCTTTCGACTTATCTCTCTAGGAACCAGGAGACCCCCTTATATAGGCGGGGAGTCGTGCTGGAGGTACAAGCGGGGATCCGGGTTACAATCGTACCCGGACTCTACTCTAAGCCTTCTAAGTCTTCGCCTTCCTTATTAGGACTCCGTCTTGTACTTGGCCTCCAGCCTTCTGGATCCTTCTTATCTTGCGGGCCAAGGCACACGTCGCATACCGGCTTACGTGGGACCCGGCCCATCTCTTTATGCTCGATCCGGCCCAGGTCTCTACCAGACCAGCTTGTCTTCTAGGTCGGTGGGCCTACCGGGTTATGATCCCCCCAACAGTAGCCCCCAGGTTAACTTGGACACCAGAATTGACTTGCTTCGCCTTTGCGCTCTTGGGCATAATCTTGGGGAAGCCGTCATTTCTTTTGTCCGGGTTATCATCTGAAAAACAATAAACAACTTATTAAGCAAGCTGGCTCTCGGGTATCAGTTTGGCCGGCTCTTGCCGGTGGCCCGTTCATAACCCGGCCACCACTTGACAACTTTCACTTCTGGACTTAGCAATTTTCAATCTTTCTTGATCCTCCTCGAGGACGACGGTCAACCTCCTGGGTCAACGACATTTTTAGTGCTTATCCTTTCGCGAGAATCGAGGAGTCGAGCGAGTATCTCGGGAACCCAAGATTCTGTCAGGTACCAAATCTGACGCCTCGGATATGGTTCCTCGGGGTCATTATTATCTTCGGCCTTTTCCTGTTTTTCCCCTAGGTCAACTCCCATTTGGGGGATAAATAAGCGGGGACGGGGGATCATTTCCCCCCGTGCACCCCCACTTCATCTTCTACCTCCAGCCGCCACTGTAGCTCTCGAGCTCGAGCTCTCCTCTTGCGCCGCAGCCATCTAGCGCCGCTGTCAACTTGCTTCCAGCCGCATTTGCCGCTGCGCCGCACCAATCTCGCAGTCACCTTCTTTCATCTGTCCTCTTTTAGATCTAGATCTGGGCTGTCTCCTCCAATGGGGAAAAAGGTAGCTAGCAAAGGTCCGGCTGCCGCCGCCGTGGCTGCCGCTGCCAAGACGAGCCTCAAGAAGGCCAAGGCCCCGTCCGGCGCTTCCGCTTCCGGCGCCACTGCCACGGCAATGCCATCCGGGAATTGGTCGGGCTCCACCGTCTCCAACGCCAAACTCCAAGACTTGGTCGACTCCGGCGACCTCCAAGCCTAGAGGATAATCCAGTGGCGTTCTCCTCGTGATGAGGTCATCCCTACGCCTCGAGATGATGAGGTAATCGTGTTTGCCGATCACCTTAACCGTGGTTTGAAACCTCCGGGTTCGCTCTTCTTCCGATCTTTGCTTTCTTACTACGGCCTCAGGCCTCAAGAATTGGCCCCTAACTCCATCCTCTCAATCTCAAACTGCACCGTTCTGTGCAAAGACTATCTTCAAATGGAACCCTCCATCGATCTCTTCCTTGAGTTCATCTATTGCAATCCACAGCGCTCCTCTATCGCTCTCCCTTTGAACATTTGCGGAGGAGTCGCAATCCAAAGGCGCCGCGACTCCCTCTTTCCGCCTCTTAAACTCAACAGCCACCCTCATGAAGGGGATCGCATGCAGAAAACAAAAAATTTCCTAACATCGATAACCTTAAACTAGCCAGAATCTATACTATGCAGATATAGTAGTACGCAGGGGGTTCGGTGCACATACCCTTGTAGACCGAAAAGCGGGGATTACGCTCCCGCACAAGCGTTGCTGACGTAGACGCCGTAGCCGACCTCAAGGTCGCGGAGAACTTGGCGCGACGAAGAAGACGATGACGCGACGATGTCGGTGAAACCGGCGACGACCTCGAGGCTGTGTGGAGGAAGCAGACCTCCAGCACCACTAGCGTGGCACCTCGCAGGGCGTTACACACATACGGTGAAGCCGACGAACTCCGGGCCCGATCCAGGGACGAGCAGCGGAAGACTGGGACCGGAAGACCAGCAGCGCGGCGGCGTGCGTATGGTGGAGAAAACTTTGTCCTTGGCGCAACTCCAAACTTGGGAGTCACGTGATCCAAGGAGAGAGAGAGAGAAAAAGGTTGTGTATTTCAAAGGCCAGGGGTACCCATGTATATATAGGAGAAAAGGGGCTGCTAGCCTTGCTGGCCGGGCGGTGTGGGACTAAACTCCCACACCAGCCCCCTCCTTGATGCGCCGGCCTAGGTGGGCCCCATGTGGCCCACCTAGGGCTGGCCGAACTCCCTTCCCTCCCTTGGGGGGGGACCTTCCCCCCTTCATGGGCCTTCCTTCCACCGGAAGGCCCATTTAAGGTATTTTGCCTTTAAAAATTCAGGAAAAATCAAATAAAAATGTATTTAACTATTAATTACACTAATTAATATTAAATACATATTACATAATTTATTCCGGCTCCGAAAACTATTTCGTCGCTGCCCGATCTCCATCGGAACTTTCCCGGGACGTTCCCGGTCTCTCTTTTCCTATTTTTCTCTTCCGGTAAAATGTCGACTCCCCTTAAGTGTGTTACCCTAGCGGTTCGATTATCTCACCAGACATGATCGAGACTCCTCTCCGATCAATGATTAATTCGTGGACCGAGGATACCCAGAATTAATCCCTGCGAGATAACGAATACTTTTCCTTTCGAACCTAGACGTCTGAGTCTTAAACCTTTTGCTATGCGATACTTAGCGTGTCCGAGACTCATTCATGGATATCTCCATACCCAGCTTGATCTCGTTACCGACACTACTAACTTCTACTCGTCCATGATATTATGTCCTGGTGACCTAGTCACACGCTTGCAAGCTCGTTTGACATAATCTCACCGAGTGGGCCCTAGAGTATCTATCCTGCTATGCGGACTGGCAAATCCCGCTCTTGACCCCCCGTCTCAACATACTCCTTTCCGACACCCGAGAGGGACACCTTTATTGTCACACTATGTAAGATATGAGGTTTGATGCAATCAAAGTGTCTTCCAGGAATAGCAATAAGAGTAGATCTCACGGTCGAAGGCGTAATGACTACGTCCTACAAATATTGGGTATGTCCATCACGTCATTCTCCCAATGACATGACTCCATTGTCAACTGACATAAATGTCACATGATCGGGAAACCTCGATCATCAATTGCCCAATGAACTAGTCAAGTAGAGGCTACTAGGGACCTGGTTGTTTATCTACCACACGTGTATTAATGTTTCCGCTTAATACAGTTATAGCATGGTATAAAACATATAATGAACAATTGAGATATGACGAATAAACTATATTTATTAAGTGCCTCTAGGGCATATCTCCTTCACCTCGGGCTTGGCAGTCGTCGTTCTTTTACTGCAAAGATACCTCCCCCAAAGGCCAGCCCAAACTGCCGGGTTTCCGTGCAGATCCGTTAGAACTGGGGGAGTCCATCAACTCCTATGCTCCCGATCGTGCTGCCTTATCTTCCATCCTTTCTAGGATCCGGGCTCTCAAAGCCCACGGTCTTAAGGGTACGGATTTGGTCAAGTGTTGGGTTGGGTGGTGCATCAAGCCACTCTCGATCCGGCCCAAACTTATTTCTGACTACACCAACGTCCCTTCCGATCCTCTTCGATATACATCTCGAGAGCCGGAAGACGCAGAAATCATCCGGGTCTCCAAAAGGCTGCTGGCCGAGTCCATCGCCGCGGTCAAGCTTGATGGGCTGCTGCCCTTTTGTTCTGAGAACCCGGCACCCAAGGTACCATATCTTCTAAACTCTCATACTTTCTATCATTATCTTGTTTATGCTATTGTACTTTTCATGACCGTCTTTTACTTGCTCCAGGCCACAGACGACTGGTGGAAAGCCGCCGAAGAGACCCCCGCCTCCTCCGACCAAGAAGACGACTCGGAGCAGAACTCGGAGGGAGGGGATGCTGAAGCTGAAGGTGAGCTAGATTCCATGAACCGGCTTTTGCGGGACCTCTTGGAAGCCGATATGCAAGACAATGCCTCTACTTATACTCCCCAACTTCCAGGTCGTGACGACCAAGACTCCGTCCAGAACCCAGTACCTCCTTCTTCCCCGCCGGCCCAAGCGAAGCGGGCCCGCAACGCGGTATGCATGATACCACACTCTCGTTTCCTCGATCTTGAAGCTTCCGCATCTCAAATTCGTCCACCTACACAGGACAAGGACAAGGCGATGCCGAAGCGGCAAAAGACCCGTTCTTCTACTTCTTCCGATGAGCTCTCCTCAGGTATCCCGAACAACCCTTCTCCTCGCAGAAGAAATGTTCAACAAACCTCCCCCGATGCTCTGTACCCTTTGGCGGGCCAAATCCGTGTCGCTAAATCCCGGTCTCTGTCCTGCTCTTCAGATTCTGGCTCTGAGACTCTCCCCTCTGACTTTGTCGTCAAGAAGGGGTAAATTTCTTTACTGGGTCTTTCTGTTTCGATTTGCTTACTCTCGGTTACTTACACAAGTTTACTTTTTCCAGAGCCAAAGCCGTCCTTAGCGACGAGGAGACTCCTGACACTGAGGCGGTTCCTCAAGCGGAGACCGGGGTTGAGGAAACCCAAGCGGAAATGCCGGTGGATCCGGTTCTTCCTGACCCGGTTTCCTCCTCTGCTGCCGGCTCTCCCCCAAAGGATACTCTTCCCATCATTCCGGAAGAACCGGATGTTATAGTTACTGGGACCGGCTTCCAGGACCCGGGTGCTCCTTCTTCTTCAATGACTAAGGTCCTGTAGCCGGAGACTAAAGTAGAGGAGGAGCCTGCTACTCACGCTGCTGGCAAAGGACAAGTTGAGGAGACGGGAGACTCAGACTCCGAGGAGGAGGCTCCCCTGAACACCTTGGAATTCCCGGAGCTATTTGAGAAAATTCATGCACGGCTTTCAAGGGTGCGGAAAGAGGAGTCTCAGCTTCGGAACTATCTTCACTATCGCTTCCAGGTGTGTTCCCTACTAGTAGTCCGCAAGTGCTCAGCTTTTACTCGGGTAGATGCTTAGTACTTGAATCAGAGGGAACACGTCTCTTTATGTTGATGGAGCTTCGTAGTAGTCCCCAAGAGTCGGAGCAGTAGCCTGCTACACTTCGGGTCTTCCTTTAAATAAAACTTTGGAATAAGTAGTCCCCAAGAGTCGGAGCAGTAGCTTGCTACACTCCGGGTCTTTCTTTAGAATCATGTAATCCGGTCTTTAACTTTTTTACTTATGCTGAGTAGTCCCCAAGGGTCGGAACTAGTGCTTGCAGTGTTCCGGGTCTTCCTTGAGATACTAGTTTAGCCTGATAAGCCGTCTTTTTTGCTTCCACTCTGTCTCTCTGTCTTTCTGATGAATTGTCTTTGTCTTTTGTAGGCTTTTTCTGAGACGAGCGCCAAGAATAGCAGTGAGGTGCGCCACCAACTTGCGCACGAAACGAGCCTCCGAGAAAAAGCCGAGGAACAACTGAAGGCTCAGGAGGAGATTTTGAGCCGGCTTAAAGCCGACAACGAGGTTTTGCAGAAGAAGGTTCACGACCAGGAGCTTGCTCTCCAGGTTCAAGCCCTCGACCTGCAGAAGGCCGTCTCCGAACTTGAGAAGATAAAAAAGTATATTCATAACCTGTCTGTGGCTGTTTTTGGTGAGTTTGCTCTGCTCCTTTACTTTGGACCCTCATGTTGTCCTCTTGGTAGTGCTTATGTTCCTCTGCCTCTTTTCAGGTCCGGCTCAAGGGGTGACCATCAAGGGGACCATCGACAAGATACAAGCTATCTATGGCGTTACTAGGCGGCTGTATTTCGGCTGTGCAGAGATGATCACGATGTCCTCCTCTGCTGGAACTTCTCCACCGGGTCTGCCGGACTTCCTCGCCGCTACCTCTGTTTTGCCGGTGTTCATGCAGCGATGGAAGGCGTCCTCCTGCCGCAAGGGTGCCATCCGTGCTCTGGCTCTGGCGAAGGCTTATTACCCGAACCTTGACCCGGTTAAGCTGACAAAGGGCTTCCCGGAGTTTCAAGCAGATGGCCAGGAGACTGCGACGATTTATGGCAAGATTGTGAAGTCGGTCCGGCGCCCGGCTTGTCAAATTGCTGATGGGTTGGCGCTGGATGAATTTCAGGCTGCATACGACGAAGAGAACCGCGCAGTCAAGGAGATCCCGCCTGAGCCGGTCAATCTGTGGAAGCCGGTGGAGGAAGCACCACAGCTCTTCACACCTTTTACAACAAGTGTGAATCCTTCAAGATCTACTCCTGATGTACCAGCTCCTTGTCACCCTTCTGACCTTGACGGCTTTGAGGCTTTGGCCTCGGTCGTTTTGCAGAAGCCACCAGGCGAAACTAAAAAGGGTACGAAGGACCCTGGGCAAGAATCTGCACCGGCTCCTCCACTCCAGTAGATCGGCCTGATGTTCCCAATGTCGACTCTTGTGTCGGCTTACATAATTTTGGCTTGACTTGATCCTGAAACAATTTTTTGGCCTGCCTGGTCTGTAATAGATTAGGTGTAAATATTTGTCTTACTCTGTGACGCGCCTTCGTGCACTGTGAAAGTCCTTGCTTTTTATGATATCCTCCTTTTGATACATTTGTAAGACTTGTTGGTTTCGATGACCCTTTTGGTTTTCTTTATCTCTGTGCAAAGCCGGTTCTCTCGTGACTTCTGTGCGTGAAATTCCTGAGCAATCAGGGTCTGCTAAGTCCCCATGGGCTTCATAGTCAGATTGAAAGCCGGATTTCAGCATCTGGTCATGTATTGTGTGAGAATAACATCAAGCTAGCAGGCAAGTATAACCAAGAATAATTGTGGCGTCTTTGCCGAGTCTTGAGTCTAAAACTTACAACTTTCTTAGTTAGTAAGCCCCCAAGACCCTGATCATATGTAAGATAAGGAACTGTAAAGACAAAACTCTTTCTTTTAGAGGTGCCCCCCTTATTTCATTGATCATATAATATGTACATAGCTAGCAAGCTGCCTCATTAAAAACCTTCCAGTCCCCTTAGGTACCCTGGTAAGGAAAAGAGCGCGTCTGAAACCTGCTACCTTTAAACTGAAAAGATACAAAAAGGTGGAGCTCGTCTCATCTAGGAGCTCACAAAACCTAAGTGTAGTATGGCCTAAGCTCTGCTATGTTCCAGGGCCTGTCGTTCTCCGTCAGCGGATATCTTGTATGGTCTGTATTGTTTCCTGTTGTTGTAGCTTGCTCTCTAATATCCACCAAGTAATAAGATCCGTTATGCAAGTTCCGGCTTACCACGAAGGGACCTTCCCATGGGGGAGTCAGCTTGTGAAAGCCGGTCTTGTTCTGGGCTAGTCGTAAGACTAAGTCTCCCTCTTGGAAAGTTCGTTCGAACCCGGCGGCGGTGATAACACCTCAGGTCTTGCTGATATATGGCTGATCTTTCCAGAGCTAACTCTCTTGCCTCCTCCAGCATATCAACTGAGTTTTGCCGGGCTTGCTCGTTCTCTGTCTCGACGTAATTTGCAACTCTAGGAGAATCATGAAGGATATCACTGGGTAACACGGCTTCTGCCCATAGACCATGAAGAAAGGAGTGAAATCTGTAGATCTGTTTGGGGTCGTGTTTATGCTCCAGACGACTGATGGCAGTTCTTCTTCCCAGCATCCGGCGGCTCTAATTAATGGAACCCGGAGTCTTGGCTTGATGCCTCTTAACAACTCCTGGTTTGTCCTCTCCACTTGTCCGTTTGACTGAGGGTGTGAAACTGAAGCAAGGTCAAGCCGGATGCCGTTCTCCTTGCAGAATATCTGCTTCTCTCCGAGTGAAAAGTTTGTCCCGTTGTCAGTGATGATGCTATGAGGATAGCCAAAGCGGTATATGATTTTCTTCAAGAATTTGACTGCTGTCGCTGCTGTGCAACTGTTGACGGCTTGAACTTTGACCCATTTTGTGAACTTGTCCACTGCGACTAAGAGGTGGGTCTTCTTATTGGGTGACGTTTGAAAAGGTCCTACCATATCCATGCCCCAGACTGCAAAGGGCCATGTTGTTGGGATGGTCTTCAAATCTTGAGCCGGAACGTGAATCTGTCTTGCATATCGCTGGCATCCATCGCAAACCCGGGCTATGTTTTCCGCGTCTGCCAAAGCCGTCAGCCAAAAGAATCCGTGTCTGTAAGCTTTGGCCACTGATACGTCCCAAACGTATCTATAATTTCTTATGTTCCATGCTTATATTATACCAATTGCCTACATGTTTTATACACATTTTATATTGTTTTATGCATTTTCTGGAACTAATCTATTGACAAGATACCACAGTGCCAGTTCCCTGTTTTCTGCTGTTTTTGGTTTCAGAAATCCACTTAAGGAAATATTCTCGGAATTGGACAATTTTTATACCGAAGATATTAGAATTCCAGACACGTTCCAGAAGTCCGAGGGGGAAAAGGAGACGGGCACCGAGGCGCCCACCACATAGTGTGGCGCGGCAGGCTCCTTGGCCGCGCCAGGACCTGAGGTGGGGCCCTCGGGGCTCCACCGCCTTCGCCCCTTCGCCTATTTAATCCCCCCGAAAACCTAAGGCGAACAACCCGAACACTTTTCCACTTTTCCTCACGGAGCCGCCGCCGTCGTCAACCCTAGTTCGGGAGGGTTCAGAACCTGCTCCCGGCACCCTGCCGGAGAGGGGAATCATCACCGTTGGGCTCTACATCACCATGCCCACCTCCGGACTGATGCGTGAGTAGTTCATGCTTGGACTACGGGTCCATAACAGTAGCTAGATGGTTGTCTTCTCCTTTTGTGCCATCATGTTTGATCTTGTGAGCTGCCTATCATGATCAAGATCATCTTTACGTAATGCTACATGCTGTGTTTGCTGGGATCCGATGAATATTGAATACTTTGTCATTGCTTCATAATATATCATGTTGTGTGTTGTTTATGATCTTGCATGCTCTCCGTTGCTAGTGGTTGCTCTGGCCAAGTAAATGCTTGTGACTCCAAGAGGGGGTATTTATGCTCGATAGTGGGTTCATGTCTCTATTTAATCTGGGGCAGTGACAGAAAGCTCTAAGGTTGTAGATGTACTGTTGCTACTAGGGATAAAACAGTAGTACTTTATCTAAGGATGATGTTACTTACTTACATTACACAGTTTGTTTAATGCAATAATCTGTTGCTTGCAACTTAATACTGAAAGGGGTGCGGACGCTAACCGGAAGGTGGATTATTAGTCATAGATGCGGTTGGAACGGTCTATGTATATTGTTATAATGCCCAAATGAATCTCACACTAGACATCATGTCATTAGTATATGCATCATTATGCAGCTCTTTATTCTATCAATTGCCCAGCTGTAATTTGTTTACCCGCATGTATGCTATTATTATTATTATTATGGAGAGACACCACTAGTGAACTGTGGACCCCGGTCCTTTTCTTTAAACTGATAATACAACCAACTACAAACCGTTACTTTCATTCTCTGCAAACAAACATTATTTTCCACACTATACGTTTAATCTCTTTGTTACGGCAAGCCGGTGAGATTGACAACCTCACTGTTGAGTTGGGGCAAAGTTTCTTGATTGTGTTCGAGGAGTGACTCCCACGTAACAGGGGTAGTCTCGCCCCGAAGAGAGGTTCGAAGGGGGACTGAACACGGAGGTCAAACAACCCTCGATGCACGCCGCGACGTTGCTCGCGGTGCCTGGAGTGGAGCTGCACAACAGAGAGTGACACCGGCCCTTACCCAGGTTCACGGCCCTCAAGGTGAGGTAAAACCGCTACTCCTGCTTGTCTGAATTGCACTGCGGTGACTACAGTACAACTAGCCTCCGGGCGTTGAGAGGGTCCGGAGGTGGAAGACGCTATCGAATTCGGGATCGAATTCCCGGATCCCTTGCTACGGAAGTGCCCCCTCTCCTTATATAGTTGCCCCGGGCCTCATCCCTGCGACCTGCCCAGTGGAAGGGTTCCCACATGGCGATGAGCGGCGGAGCGGGGTGCACCACTGCTCGCTAGTCCATGGACTCGGTCCATGGTCGTAAAGCCTGCCTTCGTGGCAGGGCAGCTGTCTCCTCCGTCCTTGGACGCAGCTCCTCCGTGCTAAAGCGGCGCGCCGTGGCCGACAAGCTACAGACTTTGCAGAGCGGCTCGCAGGTGCGGCAGAGACCGTGGGGAGTGCCCGCGGTGACGTCGTCGTTGGAGCGTTGTGCCGGCCAACTGCTTTATCACCAAAGAGGAAAGCTTCGTTGGCGGCGCAGGAGACACAGAGCTTTGTTGACCCCTTTTATCACAGGAACGGCAACTGCGACGCTGTCGCTGTCGCGCGCGCAGACGCGCGCGTCACCCTGCGGCTGCTGCAGAGCCCATGTGCGCTCTGCAGCGCTTACTTCGCCGCGAAGTATCCCCTCAGGGGCCTGAGGCTCTCGAGGGGGAGGAGCCGTGCTGGCTCCCTTCAGAGGAAGAGAGCCCTCAAGTGGGACGCCCTCGGGGGGAACCTCCTTCAGGCCTCCGGTGGCGCCTCAAGTCCTCTCCAGGGGTTTTTGCCTCGGGGGGCTCCCCAAGCGGTCTGCTTGGCCCTTAGCCGTTTCGTAGATGCTGTCGCGTGTGCGGTCAGTGGAGAGTGGGCTCTGCACACCCTAGAATCCACTGGGCCGACAGTAGCCCCCGGGCCCATGATGGGCACGTCGAGGCCCGTTGGGACTAGGCGAAGCGTCGTGGGCCCAAAACTGCAGGCCGGCCGCGGGACACGCGTCACCTGGAGGTGGACTTGCGGCGACTCGGTTTCTCCGGCGGAAACTTGCGTAGTGGGGGGGGGGGGGGGGCCACCACTTTCGCCACGTTTACCACGATCGTGCCTTGGTAACTGTTCGGACGGGGTTTAAAGCTGCGCGTTGGTCCAAGCCGCAGTCATTACCCCGTCCAGTCTTGTCCATCCAGTCCATCAGTTCTCCGCCTCCTAGACTCCCATCTCCGGCGAATCTTCCCTTCTTCCGGCCAACTCCTTCCATCCTTTCGCTCCCTCCGTACTCCTGCCCTTCTCCAACCATGGGAGGATCCAAGGGCAAGACGACGGCGGCCTTGGCCCGCCAAGACGCACAGGAGGAGGTGGAGTTCGGCCCCGCTCTGGTCGGGGCGCGCATCACCGTGGCGGCGCTGGATAAGATCCAGCACCTGGTCGCCAGGAAGCACGATGAGCACGGCGCCAGTGCCATTCTGCCTGCGCGGACCGGTTGCTTCCCCGCAGGCTACTTCCCCATCTTCCTCCAGACTCTTTTCGCTGGGCTGGTGCCGCCATACTCTCCCTTCCTCGAGGCCGTCCTCGAGTTCTATCAGATCCACCTTCTGCACCTCCACCCCAACGCCATCCTCGTCCTTTCCATATTCGCCTTCTTGTGCGAGGCTTACTTGGGAGTGAAGCCCTCGATCGCTCTCTTCCGAAGCTTCTACGCGCTCCGGAACACTGCGAAGAAGGAGCGGTCGGGCTGCGTGTCCTTCCGCATCGCGGACGGCATGGGGGACGTCTACATCCCCATGGCCTGGAGCGGCGATAGGCCCGTGACAGCGGTGTCGAAGAAGGTGGATGACTTCAGGCAGAAGTGGTTCCTCATCCGCGTTCCCTCGGAGAGCTTCCTCCTCGAGGTCCCCGAGGCGCCGCCCGTGAAGAACACCCACTGGGGCAAGCGTTCCCTGGAGGGGCGCGCGCTGGCCGACCTCGTGGGCCATCTGAGGGCGCTTCGCGAGCACGGCCTGACCGGCCAGCTGGTGGCGGCGGAGTTCGTGAGGCGCCGCATCGCCCCCCTTCAGGCGCACAAGAAGCCGATGTGGGCGTACACAGGGCCTACGGACCCGCTGCGGCTGCACATGAGCGACCATCGCCCCGAGGTCGTCGAGACCATCCTGGGAGGCCTCTTCGTCAATCCGGAGGTGCCCGCGAGGGTTCATGTGGCGATACGGCCCCTGTTTGAAGTCCCGGACAAGCGCCGGGCCACCCTGGCGCGGGTGCCCGCGTTCACCCCGCTAGGCTTGGCGGGGGAAGAGGAGGAGGAAGAGCCCATGCCAGCGGACACCACCGAGTCGCCAAGCACATCCGACTCGGAGCAGGGCGACGCGGGGACGAGGGTGGAGCCCTCCGCCGGCGTGGGAAGCTCCGCGGGCGCGGGAAGCTCTTCCGGCGTTGCGCCCCCGGCTGGGGAGGTCCACGAGCTTTCCTCTGGCGACAGCGAGGAGGCTGCAGCGGGACGCCAGGAGCCGAGGACCAAGGCGGCACATGACTGGTCTGCCGGGGAGCCCCCGAGCGCTCGCCACAAGAGGAAGGCCGAGGAGGCCCCTGAGGCGGGGGCCCGGGCCGTGCCTTCGTGGCGCTCGCCAGGCATGGCGTGGGTAGACACCCGCGCCAAGAAGGCCAGGTGAGATTCTTTTGCCTTTGCTCTTCCTTTCTGAGTCTTGCTTGCGTGCTCTTCTTGACCGATCTTTTCCTTTTATCTCAGCGGCCCAGAGCCTGCGAAGCGCCGCAGGCTTCGCAAGGCTGTGGATGTGAAGAGGGCCACCCCCGAGGCTGGACCGGAGACCGAGGCCGGCGAGACCGCGGCAGCGGAGGCCTCGAGGCCTGTGGTGGGGGGCACCGCAGGCTCTCAGGAGGAGGTGCCTCAGGCGGAGGCGTCTTCGCCACCGCCCGAGGAGGAGCGGGTGGAGGAACAGGTGGAGAGAGTACCCACTCCACCCCGCGCAGCCACCCCCCCAGCGCAGCCAGGGGCTCCAGCGGGTGACAAATCGGCGCCGAGCCCTCCTAAGTCCCGCAGGGAAGATACTCCACCGCCGCCGCCGGACACTGCGGAGGAGGAGGGAGCAGCGAGGACCGGGCCCCACGCTCCTGCCCCGGACGCGAACCGGGAAGTGCCACCCGAGGGGGGAAACACTGGAGGCCTGGGACCGAGCGCCGAGACGGAGGACCTGCCCCCGAGCCCCCAGGCCCACGCGGGGGCCTCTGCCACCGAGCCGGACGCTGGTGCGGGACCCTCGGCGCCTCGCGGACCGTCCCAGGGCCTCGCTCTGGGCGGCTTTGACTGGGGCCGGGGGCGCCGCGATGTCGCCTCCGCTTCGTACGGGAGTCTCTGGAGGGGCTCGAGGCCTACCTGGCCACGGAGGACCAGGCGCTCGCCCGACAGCGGGATGAGCTTGCTGACGCCTGGGCTACCTTCCACGCGGCCGTAGAGGCCAGGCGCAAGAGCGACCAGGCTCTGCAGGAGGAGCGCGAGGAGGCGGCGCGCTTCGCCGAGGAGGTCTGCGAGGGGGCCATGCGCGAAGCGGAGGAGCTCCTTCAGCCCCTGAGAGCTGAGCGCCGAGCCGCGGCGGAGGACCTTGCCGCGGCCAGGGCGGAGCGGGAGGCCGTGGAGCACTCGCTGGCGGCGAAGCACACCGAGCTCGTCGAGCTCGAGAAGAAGATCCTCGCGGACGCCGGGGTTGTGCGGTCCGCCCTTGACGAGCTCCGCACGAGCCTGGAGGCCCGCGGGCGCGCTCTGAGTGAGCGCGAGGAGGATGCGCGCCGGCGCGACGAGCAGCTGGCGCTGAGGGAGCAGGAGCTGTCAGGACAGCGCACGGCCCTCGAGGCCCGCGAAGACAGCGTTGCCACGGCGCTCAGCAAGCTCGAGCGCGAGGTGGCCGCCCACAAGGGGAACGTGGAGCGAGCCAACACGCGGCTTGCAGAGCGGAAGGACGAGCTCAATAAGGAGCTTCGCGAGAAGGAGAAGGAGATCCGCGCCGCAGTCTCCCAGGACTACAAAGACAAGTTCTCCAAGCAGGAGGACCGCTTCAAGACGAGGCTGGGCGAGAGCGGCGCCCGGATCCAACAGCTCGAGAAGGCAAACGCCAATCTCGCCGCCAAGGTGAAGCACGAAGCTGATCGCCGCCGCGCCGCCGAGAAGGCCCGTGAGGACATGTCCCAGGACCTCGCCTCCCTCATGGGGGACATGGAGGAGATGAACCAGCAGGTGGGGCCTGCCGTGGAGAAAGCAGTGGAGGCAGCGGAGAGCATCAAGGCGGCGCAGGTGCTGTCGCAGCAGCGAGAGCGCATGTTCCTGTCCTTGACGGGACGGGGCCGTGAGCTCGCCGCGAAGCTGGGAGCGGAGGCGCCGAGCGTTCCGGCCCAGGGCCACGCTGACGCCGCCACCTATCTTTTGTACTTTGAGCAGCTCTTCACAGCGCTCGAAGGCCCTGCTGCGGAAATCCGCGACGTGGTCGAGGAGGAGTGCCGCCAGCTTCTGGCGGTGGCGGTGGATCGCATCTTCTCCAACCTCGTGCACCTCCAACCTGGGTTCGACCTCGCCACGGTGACCGAGCCACTGGAGGGGGACGCTGGGTGGAAGGCCTCTAGCTCCGTCCGCGACCAGGTGGACGACTTCTGCAGCCGCTTCAAGCGGGCCGCTGCAGAGGATGGCGGCGAGGGGAGCGAGCCCGAGGAGGAAGAAGAGAGTGACCGGGACGGCGCCGAGGCCTCCGACTGATCTCCTCCTGGAGTCTCCTCCTGCCATGTGTCGCGCTTGTAGCGCTTTAGGGGCGTTTGCCTGTTAGATACTTTCATTTCTCACTTTGTAATTTATTTCTTCATTTTGTGAACAATTTGCTATCAATTCAGTGCGTGCTTCCCTCGAGGGGTCTTTGCTTCATCTCAGTGTCTTTTTCGCTCTGCGTCGTTGGACCCTTCCCCTCGCACTATGACTCCTGCCGCTGCGGTATGCTCGAGCAATGACTCGGCAAGGCCGGGGGGAGTTTAAGGCTTGGGGAGGTAAGAGCCCTCGAGTCGCGATGCTGAGGGCGACCCTTTGACGCGCAAACAGTCCACGGAGAGTAAGGAAAGAACCACTTGAGGAACGCAGAGCGCTCATGAGAGAAGTGTGAGGATTCCCTTGAGGTGAGCGAGAAACTTAGCTTCGCGAGGCTTTTGCCCGACGTAGGCCTTCTCTGGCGAAGTTCTCCCCTTCAGGGGCCGAGGGTTTTCCTCCGCAGGCCTGGCGGGGACTTTTGCTCTCTGTGGATGTTAGAGGGGCAAGCCGAAACGCTAGAGCACGGTACTAGGGACTAATGCGCGCTTATAGGTCCCCTCAGGCGTTCCTTGCGAGGAGAGAGAGTACCAAGGTCCTTTGTAGAGATGGCGTGCTTGGGAGGGCCTGCCCTCTAGCCAGAGCTCGGATCCTTGGGTTTTGCAGTGCTGCTGGTGTGTCATTTGAGGCACTGGCACCGTACTCAGCCCCCGCTCGCGAGGTGCGCATGTGGAGAGATATCAGTGCCGATTTTCAATAAGGAAAATAATGCTGAAATAAACTCACCACCAAAATATTACATAGCGGCGCCGTAGCGCATAGTTCACTTAGGAACGAAAGTGGCGCCTGAGCGCAAAGTTCACTTGGAACGAAAATCGGTTCATTACACTTGGGTTTGCCAAGCTAACGTTCCTTCCATGTCGAGGCATGGGGACCACCCATTAGTGGCAGAGGTTCACTGCGGCCTGCGAGGGCTCATTTGCAGGAGAGCTCGGAGGGCTGGGCCTCGGGAGAAGCTTTGAGAAGCTTGGAGGTGAAGCCGTGAGCTTCCCTCTAGAGATAAATAATGCCTGGCGTGACTGTGATCATGGGTAGAACTTGCGCAGATGCGCGATGTTCCACGGGTTCTTGACGGGGATGCCGTCTTCGGTCTCGAGGCGTACTGCGCCAGGCCTGGCGACGTGGGAGACCCTGTAGGGGCCTTCCCACATCGGCGAGAGCTTGTGGAGACCTTCCCTGGAGAGGATTCGCCTGAGGACGAGGTCGCCCGCCTCAAGGGTGCGTGAGCGCACATGGCGGCTGTGGTAGCGTCGCAGGTCTTGCTGGTACCCTGCCGCCCTGAGGGCGGCCTGACGGCGCAGTCCCTCGAGAAGCAGCAGGTCGTCGTTGTGGAGGCCCTCTTGGGTGTCCTCATTGAAGGCAAGGACCCGTGGCGATCCATGCTTGATTTCTGCGGGGAGGACTGCCTCAGCTCCGTAGACCAGGGCGAACGGCGTTTCGCCTGTAGGCCTCGAGGAAGTTGTGCGTATGGACCAGAGCACGGAGGGGAGCTCGTCGATCCAGCCCTTGCCGTGGCCCTTGAGGATGTTGAAGCTCCTGGTCTTGAGGCCCTTGAGGACCTCAGCGTTTGCTCGCTCGGCTTGACCGTTGCTGCGTGGGTGAGCTACCGAGGCGAAGCAGACCTTGACGCCAAGCTTATCGCAGTAGGCTCGGAAGATGCCGCTGGTGAATTGCGAGCCGTTGTCGGTGATGATGCGGTTGGGCACGCCGAAGCGGCAGACCAAGCTTCTGATGAATTTCACCGCGGCCCCGGCTGGTATGGTGCGCACCGGCTCGACCTCGGTCCACTTGGTGAACTTGTCGATGGCCACGAAGAGGAAACGGTAGCCCCCCTGCGACCTTGGGAAAGGGCCCAAGATGTCCAGTCCCCATACCGCAAACGGCCAGGAGAGCGGGATGGTTTGAAGCCCTAGCGCCGGCTGATGAATTTGCTTGGCGTGGAATTGGCAGGCGTCGCAGGTTTGCACAATGGCGACCGCGTCTTGAAGCACTTGAGGCCAGTAGAAGCCGCTCCTGAAGACCTTGCCTGTGAGGGTGCGCGCACATGAGTGGTGGCCGCACTCCCCGCTGTGGATGTCCTTAATCAGCTCTCGGCCTTCCACGGGAGGGACACACTTGAGCGCGATACCATTTGGGCGCTTGCGGTAGAGGTTTCCCTCGAGGATGCAGTAGGATTTTGCCTGTCGAGCGATTCGCTCTGCATCGGCATCTTCTTCAGGGAGGATTCCCTTCACCAAGTAGTCCTTGAGCTCATCGATCCAGCCTGAGGCCTGGCGGGTTGCCGTGAGCAACAGGCGCTCCCCTGTGCTGGGACCGCAATCGGGTGCTCCAGACTTAGGGGGTGGTGGGAGGGCTTCGTCTACGCTTGCGGCTGTGGCCTCTCGAGGCTGCTTGATGGATGCCTTGGCGAGCCTTTCTTCAAAGACACCGGCCTGCTGGGGCTGCCTTCGCGAGGCCCGCTTGGCGATGTCGTCAGCCTCTTGGTTTTCTTTCCTCGGGATGTGCATGAGCTCCATGCCCCTGAAGTGCTTCTCAAGCTTGCGGACCTCTTCGAGGTATGCGGCCATGTGGTCGTCTTTCGGCGTGTAGCTCTTGTTGTAGAAGTTGACGAGCAGCTGAGAGTCTTCCTTGACGAGTAGGTGCTTGACGCCTAGAGCGATGGCGGCCCTTAAGCCAGCGAGGAGGCCTTCGTATTCGGCGATGTTGTTGGAGATCTTGTCGATCGTGAAGCACAGCTGGACAGCGTAGTATAGCTTGTCACCCTTGGGCGAAGTTAGGACGACGCCTTCTCCGCCATTGCGACAAGCGAAGGCTCCATCGAAGTGCATGGTCCAGTGGCTGGGCACCGTGTCTCCCGAGGGCTCGGCCTCTGCCTCGCGAGGCTCCTCAGGGCTTGGGTCAGTCCATTCGGCGACGAAGTCAGCCAGCGCTCTTCCTTTTATGACCCTCGTGGTGTCGAAGCGCAAGTTGAATGGCTGCAGCTCGATGTTCCATCCTGCGACACGATCTGTGGCGTTGGGGTTGCGCAGGATTTGCTCCAGGGGGAAGGCAGTGACCACCGTGATGTGGTGGCCCTGGAAGTAGTGTCTCAACTTCCTGGAGGCGATGAGGAGCGCGACGAGGAGCTTCTGCTGCATTGGATACCTCTCGCGAGCGTCCCGAAGCACTGTGCTGACGAAGTAGACGGGATGCTCGACGAGGGTTACCTGAGGTGGCGCAGCGTCAGCCCCCTGCGGAGGCTCTTCAGGGCCCTTGTCGAGATCTGCCTGTAGGGGCATCTCGACAGGGGCTGTGGGAGCAGGCTCGGCTTGAGGCGGCGGGCCTGGCAGTGGGTCTGCGGAGGCTGCTCCTTCGGCGGGGTCGCCGTCGGGGGGTTCTGGGCTTGGAGTGGCAGTGCTCTTCTTGGGGAGGACAGGCTCTTCTCTTTCGACCACCAAGACGGCGCTTGCGGTCTGCGGGGTGGCTGAGAGGTACAGCTTCAGGTGCTCGCCTGCCCTGGGGGCCACCAAGACCGGAGGGCTAGCCAGATACTTTTTTAAGTCCTCGAAGGCTTTATCCGCCTCAGGGGTCCACTTGAATGTGCCCGATCTCTTCATGATCTTGAAAAATGGCAGGGCTCTCTCGCCGAATTTGGAGATGAAACGACCAAGGCTGGCCATGCAGCCCGCTAAGCGCTGCATGTCCTTGAGTCGGCGGGGAGGCTGCATTTGCTCTATGGCCTTGATTTTGTCAGGATTTGCTTCTATGCCACGGTGGGACACGAGGAATCCGAGGAGCTTGCCTGAGGGGACCCCGAAGACGCACTTGGCGGGGTTCAGCTTGATGTTCACCTTTCTCAGGCTGGCGAAGGTTTCCTCGAGGTCCCTCTAGAGGGTGTCCCCCTCTCGAGATTTGACCACGATATCATCGACGTAGGCCTCTGCGTTTCTGCCCATCTGCGCCCCCAAGGCTATCCTCATGAGCCTCTGGAAGGTGGCCCCAGCGTTCTTCAGGCCGAAGGGCATGCATGTGTAGCAGTACACACCACAGGGGGTGAGGAATGCCGTCTTCTCCTCGTCCTCTTTAGCCATCTTGATCTGGTGATAACCAGAGAAGGCGTCCAGAAAACAGAGGACGTCACAGCCAGCGGTGGAGTCCACAATCTGGTCTATCCTCGGCATGGGGTATGGGTCCTTGGGGCAGGCCTTGTTGACATCGGTGTAATCGATGCAGAGTCGGCCTCCTCCAGCGGGTTTAGGAACAACCACGCCGTTAGAGAGCCAAGTGGGGTGCGCGACTTCGCGGACGACGTTTGCCGCCTTTAGCTTCTCTACTTCCTTGATGATGAAAGCTTGCTTCTCGGGGGCTTGCTTACGTGCTTTTTGCTTGACGGGGCGTGCGTCTGGACACACGGCTAAGTGGTGCTCGATCACCTCCCTTGGTACACCGGACATATCTGACGGAGTCCATGCGAACATGTCAGAGTTTGCCCGAAGGAAGGCGACGAGCGCGCTTTCCTATTTGGGAGGCAGAGCAGCGCCTATGGTGACGCTAGCCCCCGAGCCTTCAGCCCCCGAGCTGGTGGTGTCCAGCGGCACCTTCTTCGTGGCGGCTTGCTCCTGAGAGAACACTTGCTTCTTCTTCTTGGGCCTCTCGAGAGGTTCCATGTCCACGTCAGCTGGGAACGCCATGGCGGCCGCCTTGTAGGCGCTCTCGACAGCGCGCGTGGCGTCCAGGATATGGCCATGGATGGCGATGGTGCCAGCGCTGTCGGGGATCTTGACCATGTTGTAGGCGTGATGCGTGACGGCCATGAACTTCGCGAGGGCGGGGTAGCCGAGGATGGCATTGTACGGCAGGCCGATGTGGGCGACATCGAAGTCGATTAGCTCCGTGCGATAGTTCTTCTGTGTGCCAAAGGTGACCGCGAGGCGGACTTGCCCTAGAGGCTCGATAGAACCACTGGTGACGCCCGTGAACGGCCTGGAGGGCATAAGCCACTCGCAGGGCACTTGAAGCGTCTCGAAGGTCTCGACAGAGATGACGTTCAGGCCCGCTCCCCCATCGATGAGCGTCTTGGAGACGGTGATGTTGTTGATGGTGGGGGAGCAGACCAGGGGGAGGGTTCCAACAGTCTTGGTCGACTTGGGGTGGTCCTTGGCGTCGAAAGCGATGGTGTACTGGGACCACTTGAGGGGCCTGGAGGTCTCGGTGCTCGGGAGCGCAGCGTTGAGTTCGCGGGCGAACTGCTTGAACTGATTGTTTGACTTGGGCGCTTGAGCTCCGCCGAGGATGCAGGCCATGGCGCCTCTTGGGGCCTGGTAGCCTCCATCTTCCTCGTCGGGGAGGTTGTTGTTCTTCTCGGTGGCGTTGGCTTGAGTGCCCGGCGGCTTCTGGTAGCCGCCTTCGCGCCTGCCCCTGCCGTCTCTGCGGTAGCCGCGACCTCTGCCGCGGCTTCCGCCGCCTTCTCCTTGCTCGCGTTCCCTGCTCAGCCTCTTGAGGTCGAAGCAGTCGTCTGTAGCGTGCCCTCACCTGTTGTGGTAGACGCAGAACGGACGGTGGTCTACCTCTTTGTCGCTGCGCTCGGGAGAACCCCTGCGGGGGCCCTTCGCGTCAGGCTCTGCCGCGAGGACCGCGGTGGCCTTGCGCTTGGGCTCTTCCTTCTTCTTGTGGCTCTTGGACCCCTCGCCAGGGTCGTCCCCCCGCGCACTCATCTTGACGAAGAGGAGTCCCTCTTCAGCCTTGGCGCACTTATCCGCCAGATCGAACAGCTTCACCACGGAGGTGAGCTTGTCGTGGATGCCGAGCTTCTCGAGCATCCTGCGGTTCGTGACGCCCTCGCGGAAGGCAGCGATCACCTGGGTGTCGGGGATGTTTGGAATCTTGTTCCGCACCTGGCTGAAGCGCTGGATGTACTTGCGAAGAGTTTCATCTTTCTTCTGCACCACAGCGCGCAAGTCGTTGTGGGTGAGTGCGCGCTCGTACGTGCCCTTGAAGTTGGCGACGAACTGCCTGCAGAGCTCCTCCCAGGAGTCGATGGAGTCCTCCGGCAAGTTGAGAAGCCAGGACAGCGCTGAGTCCCTGAGGGCGTGGGAGAACCAGTTGGCCATGACCTTGTCGTCGCCCCCTGCAGCCTGGATAGAGGTGGTGTAGAGCTGCAGGAACTCGAGAGGGTTGGTTGACCCGTCGAAGCCCTTGGGGAGCGCTGGCCTGAACTTCTGCGGCCAGACCACACGACGCAGGGCGCGCGTGAAGGCCATGCAGCCGGAGGCATAGGTGGCCGTTCCTCCCTGGAGGGCCCTGCGGTTTTGCTGCCCCGCTTGGCCGAGCTCCTCGACGAGGCGGTTCTGGAGGTCTCGGCGTCGCTCCATGCCCACTCGCGCGTCCGGCGCAGTGCGCTGCACGATTTGACAGTCGTGCGGCGAGGAAGCATGTGAGGGAGCCCGCTGCGCCGTGGCCGGAGGTGGTCCCGGCGGCGGTGGGGGCGCACCTGGCGCGACCGTCCCTGCAGGGCCGGAAGGCACGATGGAGCGCGACGGAGCAGGGCGCGTGGTTGCGATGTCGACGAGGTGGTGGAGGCGGTCCAGCCACTGGTCGTGTGCCTCGGCACTTGGCCGGTAGCGGAGGAGCTCCTGGGCCATGAGCAGCGCGGTATGCGGGGCGGGCTCGTGGTGTTCCCGAGTGGACACGCTCTGGCGCCGGGACGGGTGCGAGGACTCAGCATCCTCACGGCGCTCGGAGAGGTCCTCGTCGTCGCGCTGGTCTCCGCCGCGGTGCTCCTCGCTCTCTGGCTCCTCCACGCGCGGGCCGGTGCCAGCGCGCTCGGTCGTGCGGGGGCGACCACGGCGGCCACAGGTGGGAGCAGTGCCGGGCTCGGTGTGAGCTCTCTCAGAGGTACGCCGGTTGGCGCGCGTCGCACGGGTGTCCATCATGGCGCGGAGTTCGGAGGTTGAAGACGCGCCTCTGTCCCCCTACCTGGCGCGCCAAATGTCGAGGAGTGACTCCCACGTAACAGGGGTAGTCTCCCCCCGAAGAGAGGTTCGAAGGGGGACTGAACACGGAGGTCAAACAACCCTCGATGCACGCCGCGACGTTGCTCGCGGTGCCTGGAGTGGAGCTGCACGACAGAGAGTGACACCGGCCCTTACCCAGGTTCATGGCCCTCAAGGTGAGGTAAAACCGCTACTCCTGCTTGTCTGAATTGCACTGTGGTGACTACAGTACAACTAGCCTCCGGGCGTTGAGAGGGTCCGGAGGTGGAAGACGCTATCGAATTCGGGATCGAATTCCCGGATCCCTTGCTACGGAAGTGCCCCCTCTCCTTATATAGTTGCCCCGGGCCTCATCCCTGCGACCTGCGCAGTGGAAGGGTTCCCACATGGCGACGAGCGGCGGAGCGGGGTGCACCACTGCTCGCTAGTCCATGGACTCGGTCCATGGTCGTAAAGCCTGCCTTCGTGGCAGGGCAGCTGTCTCCTCCGTCCTTGGACACAGCTCCTCCGTGCTAAAGCGGCGCGCCGTGGCCGACAAGCTGCAGACTTTGCAGAGCGGCTCGCAGGTGCGGCAGAGACCGTGGGGAGTGCCCGCGGTGACGTCGTCGTTGGAGCGTTGTGCCGGCCAACTGCTTTATCACCAAAGAGGAAAGCTTCGTTGGCGGCGCAGGAGACACAGAGCTTTGTTGACCCCTTTTATCACGGGAACGGCAACTGCGACGCTGTCACTGTCGCGCGCGCAGACGCGCGCGTCACCCTGCGGCTGCTGCAGAGCCCATGTGCGCTCTGCAGCGCTTACTTCGCCGCGAAGTATCCCCTCAGGGGCCTGAGGCTCTCGAGGGGGAGGAGCCGTGCTGGCTCCCTTCAGAGGGAGAGAGCCCTCAAGTGGGACGCCCTCGGGGGGAACCTCCTTCAGGCCTCCGGTGGCGCCTCAAGTCCCCTCCAGGGGTTTTTGCCTCGGGGGGCTCCCCAAGCGGTCTGCTTGGCCCTTAGCCGTTTCGTAGATGCTGTCGCGTGTGCGGTCAGTGGAGAGTGGGCTCTGCACACCCTAGAATCCACTGGGCCGACAATTGTGTTGTGCAGGTTGCACGCTCGTGGTTGACACCGGTAGTGCGCCCTGCCAAGGTCAACCGCAGCAACCTTCATTGTGTTCTTCATCTCCTACTGGTTCGATAACCTTGGTTTCATCACTGAGGGAAATTTGCTGCTGCACTACTTCACACCTTCCTCTTGGGGTTTCCCAACAACACCACCCGGTGTATCAAGCACTTTTCTGGCGCCGTTGCCGGGGAGCTGAAGCACATCTGCAAGGGGAGTCTCTCACTTCCCAATCTCTTTACTTTGTTTTTGTCTTGCATTTTATTTACTTTATTATTGTCTTGTTTGCTTAATATCAAAAACACAAAAAAAATTGTTACTTGCATTATCATTTTTATTTCGGTTTGGTCTTTTATTATTTCGGTTTCTATATTTGTTTATTTCGGTTTGTCCCTAAATTGCTAAGATGACTACTGCTGAGAATACTAAGTTGTGTGACTTTACTAGCACCAACAATAATGATTTTATATGCACACCTATTGCTCCACCTGCTTCCAAAGCAGAATTCTTTGAAATTAAGCCTGCTTTGTTAAATCTTGTCATGAAAGAGCAATTTTCCGGTGTTAGTTCTGATGATGCTGCTGCCCATCTAAATAATTTTGTTGAACTTTGTGAAATGCAAAAATATAAGGATATAGATGGTGACATTATAAAACTGAAATTATTTCCTTTCTCCTTGAGAGGAAGAGCTAAAGAATGGTTACTTTCATTGCCTAGGAATAGTATTGATTCTTGGATTAAATGCAAAGATGCTTTTATTGGAAAATACTATCCTCCTGCTAAGATTATTTCCCTAAGGAGTAGCATTATGAACTTTAAGCAATTTGATAATGAACATGTTGCTCAAGCTTGGGAAAGAATGAAATCTCTAGTTAAGGATTGCCCAACCCATGGACTGACTACTTGGATGATCATCCAATCCTTCTATGCAGGACTAAATTTTTCTTCAAGGAATTTATTGGATTCGGCTGCTGGAGGTACTTTTATGTCCATCACTTTGGGGGCTGCAACGAAACTCTTGGATAATATGATGGTTAATTATTCTGAGTGGCATACTGAAAGGACTCCTCAAGGTAAGAAGGTAAATTCTGTTGAAGAAACCTCCTCTTTGAGTGAAAAGATTGATATGATCATGTCTATGCTTGTGAATGGTAAATCTCATATGGATCCTAATAATGTTCCCTTAGCTTCTTTAGTTGCACAAGAAGAGCATGTTGATGTGAACTTCATTAAAAATAATAATTTCAACAACAATGCCTATAGGAACAATTATGGTAATAGTAACTACAAGCCTTATCCTTCTAATAATAGTGGTGGTTATGGTAATTCCTATGGTAATTCTTATAGCAATAATAGGAATACCTCCTCTGAACTTGAAACCATGCTTAAGGATTTTATCACTACACAAACTAGCTTTAATAAAACTGTTGAGGAAAAGCTTGGGAAAATTGATATTCTTGCCTCTAAAGTTGATAGTCTTGTTATTGATATTGATCTTTTAAAATCAAAAGTCATGCCTAATGATACTAATGAGAGTAAGACCTTTGCTAAAATAAATGCCATCCATGTTCGAATTGATGAAAATGTTAGGATGATGGCTCAATTACGTGCTAGATGGGAAAGAGAGGAAGAATTAGCTAAAAGTGATGATATTGTTAGAGTTTGCACCATTACTACTACTGAAAATAATGTTACTTCACATGCTAGTAAACCTCCTACTATTAATGGTAACATAATTGGTGTTGGCAATGTTTCTTCTACTACTTCCAAAAAGTTAAAATTGCCTAAAACTGCTGAAACTAGTCTTGATAAAAGTGCTGAATTTTTTAAGAACAAGGGAGAAAGTGGTTCGGTTTGCTTTGATGATAATAATTTTGATTTTGATAATTGTAATATCTCTGAAGTTATTAAGTTCTTGCAAAAGTTAGCCACAAGTCCTAATGCTAGCACTATAAATCTTGCTTTTACTACACATATTACAAATGCTCTCATTAAAGCTAGGGAAGAGAAATTAAAACTTGAAGCTTCTATCCCTAAGAAGTTAGAAGATGGTTGGGAGCCCATCATTAAAATAAAAGTGAATGAATTTGATTGCAATGCTTTGTGTGACCTTGGTGCAAGTATTTCTGTTATGCCTAAGAAACTTTATGATATGTTTGACTTGCCACCTTTGGAACATTGCTATTTGGATGTTTTTCTTGCTGATAATGCTTTGAAGAAACCTTTGGGGAGAGTTAATGATGTTCTTATTATGGTTAAAAATAACCTGGTCCCGTTGATTTTATTGTTTTGGACATTGAGTGCAATCCCTCTTGTCCCATTGTTTTGGGAAGACCTTTCCTTCGCACGGTGGGTGCTATTATTGATATGAAAGAAGGAAATATAAGGTACCAATTCCCACTTAAGAAAGGTATGGAACACTTCCCTAGGAAGAAAATGAAGTTACCTTTTGATTCTATTATTCGTACGAGCTACAATGTTGATACTCCTTCTCTTGGAAACACTTGAGTTTTGCTTTGTGTGCCTAGCTGAAAGGCGTTAAAGAAAAGCGCTTATGGGAGACAACCCAATTTTTATTCCTGTTATTTTATTTTATTGAGTCAAGGAACATGCCTACCTCTGTAGCAACTCCTTTGTATCTTTATTTTATTGCATAGTTGTGCCAAGTTAAGTCTCTAGTAGAAAGTTGATGCTAGAATTGGATTTCTGCGCAGGAACAGTTTTCTGCTGTCCACCGTTAAATTCGTAAGAATTCACAGAAAAATGAAATGACCTGGGATTTTTTGTGCGTGATCCTCAGATATATATTCAACTTTCATTAGTTTTGAGTTTTCTGATTTGAGCAAGTTAAGTGCCTTGAAAAAATTCGTCTTTACGGACTGTTCTGTTTTTGACAGATTCTGCCATTTATTTTGCATTGGTTCTTTTGCTGTATTTGGATGGATCTTTTTGTTCCATAAAATTCCAGTAGCTGTAGCTAATGTCTAGTACCATGATAATGATTGTCTCCATGCAGAATATGAGAATTTTTGATTATGCACTAACCCTCTAATGAAGTCTACTTTGAGTTTAGTGTGGAGGAAGTTTTCAAGGATCAAGAGAGAGGATGATATGATGTGATCAAGAAGATGAAAGAGCCTAAGCTTGGGGATGCCCCCGTGGGTCACCCAAGCATATTTCAAGAAGACTCAAGCGTCAAAGCTTGGGGATGCCCAAGGCATCCCCTTCTTCATCAACAACTTATCAGGTTATCTCTAGTGAAACTATATTTTAATTCGGCCACATCTTATGTGCTTTACTTGGAGCGTCTGTTTTTTTTTTCTTTTGTTATTTTTGTTTTCTGAATAAAATGGATCCTAGCATTCTTGTGTGGGAGAGAGACACGCTCCGCCTTTTCATTTGAATACTCCTATTCTTCACTTATACTTGTTGAGTATTCTTCTATAGCTACTGCAATACTATTAGCTCTTACTTTTCATGCATCTCCTGTTCAGAGCTGTTAGTTATCATATGTTATACTCTCTTGCTTCATTGTTAAATACTTGAAGAGTTTATGTTTAAATAAGTTGATTGGTGTTTGGTTAGGAACAGAAAATGTTAAATGTGGTAGATGGTATAACTAAAATGATACATAATCTTGTAGATCATTAATTTGTGTCACTTGAATCATTGATGTTGTTTTGAGATATTAATGTGCTTAATGGTAAACATGATGGTTTAGTAAGGTGGAATGATTAATGGTTGGTCTAGAAAACTTGAAGCTGCGCCACACTTAAATTTCCAGTTGATAGCATAATGAAATATGACTCCTAATGTTAAAAGCAACCGTAATGACTTTGTGTTATGCGCTACGGTCGGGGTCCCAACAGTGACTTGTTCATTTGCCACAGTCCCTCGTGGAGTGATTTTCATTATGCCTTGTAAGATCATATTTCTATTTGGAATCCTTTTTCTTGTGAGTTCTAAAGCTGCGGTTTCCATGGCACTTCCACCTCCATATTTGCTAGCCTCTTCGGTACTTTGCATTGCCCTTTCTCACACTGAGAGTTGGTGCATACTTCGCGGGTACATCCAAAACTCGTGGGAGATCTTCATCATGTTCTCCTACACATAAGCCAAATATCTTCCTCAAAACATCCACCATACCTACCTACTACAGCATTTCCATAGCTGTTCCGAGATATATTGCCATGCAACTTTCATCTTACATTACATGACTTGTTGTCATTTATCATATATATATTGCTTTGCATGATTCTATACAGCTGATGTGTGGTTTTACCCATGTTACGCTAGATCATTGCATATCCTGTTACACTGGCAGAGGCACCGTTTCATACACCATGTTTTATCCATTATGAGATCCTTGTATCAAAAGTGTGTTGTCATGATAGAATGTTTGCCCCTTAAAGTGAAAAGAGCCATGGAGGCCATCGAAAAGAGAAACAGAAAAATAAAAAAAATAGAAAAAAAGAGAAAAAGAGAAAAAAAGAAAGAATAAAAAGGGGGCAACATTACTACTCTTTATCCACACTTGTGCTCATGTTATAGCACCTATATTATTCATAGTCATCATTTGTGCTCATGTTTAGCACCTTTACTCCATATGTGAGAGTTTTCATGTTTTACTTGCATAACTATGTGGGGAACTTTACACTATAGAACTTGGCTTGTATATTCCAATGATGAGCCTCCTCAAAAGTGCTCTAGGTCTTCATGAGCAAGCAAGTTAGATGCACCCCCACTAGTTCCATTGGAGAGCTTTCATACACTTATAGATCTATGTGCATCCGTTGTGTGGCAATCACTACTCCTTGCATAGCTTCGATTATAAGACTTCCTCTTGTCTAATGATCACTTTCAGCTGTGTGAGACTTTCTTCCATTGGCCTTCCAAACCCCCATTATTATTCTTTTAGCCACAACATCCTGGTGCCAGGAACCAACGCTGAACACTTGCTTGTTTTTGTGTGAACAAATAGAGAAATGATCTTCTATGTGCATATTGCTATTACTTGACTTGATCCTTTCACAAAGTTGTCATGATTGTTTGATTCATTAGATGATTATATTGTTGTGCTTGAAGCTTCAATCATCTTTAATATCTACTTTGCATGGTTGATTGTTCTCTATTACTAATTCATTGAAAGTTTTGCTTTGTTATGCCTACTTGTTAATCCATTACTCATTTGATATCAATATAAACTACAGCTTTTATTCATTTGATCTCAACTTACATGCATTACATTATTATTTGATCAAGATTATGTGAAAGCATGTCACTCCAGAAATTATTTGTTATCGTTTTACCTACTCGAGGACGAGTAGAACTAAGCTTGGGGATGCTTGATATGTCCCAAACGTATCTATAATTTCTTATGTTCCATGCTTATATTATACCAATTGCCTACATGTTTTATACACATTTTATATTGTTTTATGCATTTTCTGGAACTAACCTATTGACAAGATGCCACAGTGCCAGTTCCCTGTTTTCTGCTGTTTTTGGTTTCAGAAATCCACTTAAGGAAATATTCTCAGAATTGGACAATTTTTATACCGAAGATGTTAGAATTCCAGACACGTTCCAGAAGTTCGAGATGGAAAAGGAGACGGGCACCGAGGCGCCCACCTTATAGGGTGGCGCAGCAGGCTCCTTGGCCGCGCCAGGACCTGAGGTGGGGCCCTCGGGGCTCCACCACCTTCGCCCCTTCGCCTATTTAACCCCCCCGAAAACCTAAGGCGAACAACCCGAACACTTTTCCACTTTTCCTCACGGAGCCGCCGCCGTCGTTAACCCTAGTTTGGGAGGGTTCAGAACCTGCTCCCGGCACCCTGCCGGAGAGTGGAATCATCACCGGAGGGCTCTACATCACCATGCCCGCCTCCGGACTAATGCGTGAGTAGTTCATCCTTGGAATACGAGTCCATAGCAGTAGCTAGATGGTTGTCTTCTCCTTTTGTGCCATCATGTTTAGATCTTGTGAGCTGCCTATCATGATCAAGATCATCCTTATGTAATGCTACATGTTGTGTTTGCTGGGATCCGATGAATATTGAATACTTTGTCATTGCTTCATAATATATCATGTTGTGTGTTGTTTATGATCTTGCATGCTCTCCGTTGCTAGTAGTTGCTTTGGCCAAGTAAATGCTTGTGACTCCAAGAGGGGGTATTTATGCTCGATAGTGGGTTCATGTCTCTATTTAATCTGGGGCAGTGACAGAAAGCTCTAAGGTTGTAGATGTACTGTTGCTACTAGGGATAAAACAGTAGTACTTTATCTAAGGATGATGTTACTTACTTACATTACACACTTTGCTTAATGCAATAATCTGTTGCTTGCAACTTAATACTGAAAGGGGTGCGGACGCTAACCGGAAGGTGGATTATTAGTCATAGATGCGGTTGGAACGGTCTATGTATATTGTTGTAATGCCCAAATGAATCTCACACTAGACATCATGTCATTAGTATATGCATCATTATGCAGCTCTTTATTCTATCAATTCCCCAGCTGTAATTTGTTTACCCGCATGTATGCTATTATTATTATTATTATGGAGAGACACCACTAGTGAACTGTGGACCCCGGTCCTTTTCTTTAAACTGATAATACAACCAACTACAAACCGTTGTCGACTCTTGTTCAGATCGGCTTGATGTTCCCAATGTCGACTCTTGTGTCGGCTTACATAATTTTGGCTTGACTTGATCCCGAAACAATTTTTTGGCCTGCCTGGTCTGTAATAGATTAGGTGTAAATATTTGTCTTACTCTGTGACGCGCCTTCGTGCGCTGTGAAAGTCCTTGCTTTTTATGATATCCTCCTTTTGAGACATTTGTAAGACTTGTTGGTTTCGATGACCCTTTTGGTTTTCTTTAGCTATCTGCAAAGCCGGTTCTCTCGTGACTTCTGTGCGTGAAATTCCTGAGCAATCAGGGTCTGCTAAGTCCCCATGGGCTTCATAGTCAGATTGAAAGCCGGATTTTAGCATCTGGTCATGTATTGTGTGAGAATAACATCAAGCTAGCAGGCAAGTATAACCAAGAATAATTCTGGCGTCTTTGCCGAGTCTTGAGTCTAAAACTTACAACTTTCTTAGTTAGTAAGCCCCCAAGACCCTGATCATATGTAAGATAAGGAACTGTACAGACAAAACTCTTTCTTTTAGAGGTGTCCCCCCTTATTTCATTGATCATATAATATGTACATAGCTAGCAAGCCGCCTCATTAAAAACCTTCCAGTCCCCTTAGGTACCCTGGTAAGGAAAAGAGCGTGTCTGAAACCTGCTGCCTTTAAACTGAAAAGATACAAAAAGGTGGAGCTCGTCTCATCTGGGAGCTCACAAAACCTAAGTGTAGTATGGCCTAAGTTCTGCTATGTTCCAGGGCCTGTCGTTCTCTGTCAGCGGATATCTTTTATGGTGTGTATTGTTTCCTGTTGTTGTAGCTTGCTCTCTAATATCCCCCAAGTAATAAGATCCGTTATGCAAGTTCCGGCTTACCACGAACGGACCTTCCCATGGGGGAGTCAGCTTGTGAAAGCCGGTCTTGTTCTGGGCTAGTCGTAAGACTAAGTCTCCCTCTTGGAAAGTTCTTGATCGAACCCGGCGGCTGTGATAACACCTCAGGTCTTGCTGATATATGGCTGATCTTTCCAGAGCTAACTCTCTTGCCTCCTCCAGCATATCAACTGAGTTTTGCCGGGCTTGCTCGTTCTCTGTCTCGACGTAATTTGCAACTCTTGGAGAATCATGAAGGATATCACTGGGTAACACGGCTTCTGCCCATAGACCATGAAGAAAGGAGTGAAATTTGTAGATCTGTTTGGGGTCATGTTTATGCTCTAGACAACTGATGGCAGTTCTTCTTCCCAGCATCCGGCGGCTCTGATTAATGGAACCCGGAGTCTTGGCTTGATGCCTCTTCACAACTCCTGGTTTGTCCTCTCCACTTTTCCGTTTGACTGAGGGTGTGAAACTGAAGCAAGGTCAAGCCGGATGCCGTTCTCCTTTCAGAATATCTGCATCTCTCCGAGTGAAAAGTTTGTCCCGTTGTCAGTGATGATGCTATGAGGATAGCCATAGCGTTATATGATTTTCTTCAAGAATTTGACTGCTGTCGCTGCTGTGCAACTGTTGACGGCTTGAACTTTGACCCATTTTGTGAACTTGTCCACTACGACTAAGAGGTGGGTCTTCTTATTGGGTGACGTTTGAAAAGGTCCTACCATATCCATGCCCCAGACTGCAAAGGGCCATGTTATTGGGATGGTCTTCAAATCTTGAGCCGGAACGTGAATCTGCCTTGCATATCGCTGGCATCCATCGCCAATCCGGTCTATGTTTTCCGCGTCTGCCAAAGCCGTCAGCCAAAAGAATCCGTGTCTGTAAGCTTTGGCCACTGATACGTCCCAAACGTATCTATAATTTCTTATGTTCCATGCTTATATTATACCAATTGCCTACATGTTTTATACACATTTTATATTGTTTTATGCATTTTCTGGAACTAACCTATTGACAAGATGCCACAGTGCCAGTTCCCTGTTTTCTGCTGTTTTTGGTTTCAGAAATCCACTTAAGGAAATATTCTTGGAATTGGACAATTTTTATACCGAAGATATTCGAATTCCAGACACGTTCCAGAAGTCCGAGGGGGAAAAGGAGACGAGCATCGAGGCGCCCACCACATAGTGTGGCGCGGCAGGCTCCTTGGCCGCGCCAGGACCTGAGGTGGGGCCCTCGGGGCTCCACCGCCTTCGCCCCTTCGCCTATTTAATCCCCCCGAAAACCTAAGGCGAACAACCCAAACACTTTTCCACTTTTCCTCACGGAGCCGCCGCCGTCGTCAACCCTAGTTCGGGAGGGTTCAGAACCTGCTCCCGGCACCCTGCCGGAGAGGGGAATCATCACCGGAGGGCTCTACATCAACATGCCCGCCTCCGGACTGATGCGTGAGTAGTTCATCCTTGGACTACGGGTCCATAGCAGTAGCTAGATGGTTGTCTTCTCCTTTTGTGCCATCATGTTTAGATCTTGTGAGCTGCCTATCATGATCAAGATCATCTTTATGTAATGCTACATGTTGTGTTTGTTGGGATCCGATGAATATTGAATACTTTGTCATTGCTTCATAATATATCATGTTGTGTGTTGTTTATGATCTTGCATTCTCTCCGTTGCTAGTAGTTGCTCTGGCCAAGTAAATGCTTGTGACTCCAAGAGGGGGTATTTATGCTCGATAGTGGGTTCATGTCTCTATTTAATCTGGGGCAGTGACAGAAAGCTCTAAGGTTGTAGATGTACTGTTGCTACTAGGGATAAAACAGTAGTACTTTATCTAAGGATGATGTTACTTACTTACATTACACACTTTGCTTAATGCAATAATCTGTTGCTTGCAACTTAATACTGAAAGGGGTGCGGACGCTAACCAGAAGGTGGATTATTAGTCATAGATGCGGTTGGAACGGTCTATGTATATTGTTGTAATGCCCAAATGAATCTCACACTAGACATCATGTCATTAGTATATGCATCATTATGCAGCTCTTTATTCTATCAATTGCCCAGTTGTAATTTGTTTACCCGCATGTATGCTATTATTATTATTATTATGGAGAGACACCACTAGTGAACTGTGGACCCCGGTCCTTTTCTTTAAACTGATAATACAACCAACTACAAACCGTTACTTTCATTCTCTGTAAACAAACATCATTTTCCATACCATACGTTTAATCTCTTTGTTACGGCAAGCCGGTGAGATTGACAACCTCACTGTTGAGTTGGGGCAAAGTTTCTTGATTGTGTTGTGCAGGTTCCACGCTCGTGGTTGACACCGGTAGTGCGCCCTGCCAAGGTCAACCGCAGCAACCTTCATTGTGTTCTTCATCTCCTACTGGTTCGATAACCTTGGTTTCATCACTGAGGGAAATTTGCTGCTGCACTACTTCACACCTTCCTCTTGGGGTTTCCCAACAACACCACCCGGTGTATCAGCCACCATTGATCTTGTGGATGCATGATGTCCGCAGTCCCCTGAGTGGATCTCCTGAAGAATTTTCCGGCCTTCCTCTGGTGAGACGCATCGTAAGAATACTCCAGACGTGCTCCTCTTGTGTAACTCGCCGTTGATAATGACGTATCCCTTAGCCCGGCGCACAATCTGCCGTGCCAGTACTTCGTCTTGTGGTAGCTGTTCTCTCAACAAGTAAGCCAGATACGGCTCTGTCCACGATGGAATCTGGTGTAAGGCGGCAACTAACTGTGAATCCGGGTCATCAGGATGTGCTAACTCTTCTTCTGTTGGAAGCTTGACCGAGGGATGATGTAACTCGGCGAGGAATACGTTTGGAGGCACCGGCTCTCTCCTCGAGCCGAGTCTTGATAAGGCGTCAGCTGCCTCGTTCTTTCGTCTGTCGATGTGCTCAACTTGATAGCCTGTGAAGAAACCGGCTACTCGGTCTACCTCTCTTCTGTAAGCCGCCATGTTGGCGTCTTTCCTGTCCCAAGTTCCTGATACTTGTTGAGCAACAAGGTCAGAATCTCCATAGCACATGATCCTCTTGATGTTCATCTCTTTAGCAACCTTCAGACCATGTAACAGGGCCTCATACTCTGCGATGTTATTAGTGCAAGGCCCGAAGTGTATCTGCAAGCCGTAGCTTAACTTGTCTCCTCTTGGCGAAGTTAAAACAACGCCGGCTCCAGATCCTTCAAACTGTTTTGACCCGTCGAAGTGCATAACCCAGTGTTTTGCGCTTGGTGCAGGTGGTAGAGGGTCAAACTCTGTCCAGTCATTGACAAAATCCACTAGGGCTTGTGACTTGATTGCTGTCCTTGGCTCATAATTGATGTGATAAGGCCCCATCTCAATGGCCCACTTTGCAATTCTGCCTGTTGCTTCTCTGTTTCTGATGATTTCTGCCAAAGGAGCAGAACTCACCACCGTGATGGGATGCTCCTGGAATAGTGTGGCATCTTCCGGCTTGCCATGAAAACGCCGTAGACTAACTTCTGCCACTGCGGGTACCTCTGTTTTGACTTTGTCAAGGCTTCGCTAACATAGTAAACCGGCCTTTGAATTGGGTACTCTTTTCCTTCTTCTTTGCGCTCCACCACGACCACGGCACTGACGGCTCGTGAGTTAGCAGAGACATATAGTAACATTGGCTCCTTGCTCGTGGGAGCCGCTAGAACTGGTGCTGTTGACAATGTTTTCTTCAAATCTTCGAAGGCGTCATCCGCTTCCTGACCCCAAACAAACTTGTCTGACTTTTTCAGCAGTTTGTAAAGTGGAAGTGCTTTCTCTCCCATCCTCGCAATGAACCGGCTTAGGGCTGTAACACAACCCGTCAGTTTCTGGACATCATTTATGCACTTCGGTTTCTTCAGGTTCATGATGGCCTTGATCTTAGACGGGTTTGCTTCTATTCCTCTTTCTGAGACTATGAAACCCAGCAACATGCCTGCTGGTACTCCAAACACGCACTTGGTTGGGTTTAGCTTCATCTCGTACTTGCGTAGGTTGGTGAAGGTCTCTGTCAGGTCATCAAGTAGTGACCCGGCTTTCTGCGACTTGATCACGACTTCGTCGACATAAGCGTGCACGTTGCGACCAATTTGATTCTGGAAACAATTCTGGATGCATCTTTGATAAGTGGCACCTGCATTCTTGAGGCCAAACGACATGGTTTTGTAACAGAAAGCACCAAAGGGGGTGATCAACGAAGTCTTCTCCTGGTCGTCCACATTGAGCTTGATCTGATGATACCCGGAATATGCATCCAGGAAACATAACAACTCGCTGCCGGCTGTGGCATCGATAATCTGGTCTATATGAGGCAATGCAAAGGGGTCTTTTGGACAAACCATGTTCAAGCTGGTGTAATCCACGCGCATGCGCCACTCTCCGTTCTTCTTTAAGACTAAGACTGGGTTTGCCAGCCACTTTGGGTGATGAACTTCCATGATAAATCCGGCTGCGAGCAGACGGGCAATCTCTTCTCCGATGATCTTTTTCCTCTCCGCATTGAAACGACGTAGTCCTTGCTTAACCGGCTTTGCTTTGGGATCAACATGTAATCTGTGCTCAGCAAGTTCACTCGGTACACCCGGCATGTCTGAGGGAGACCATGCAAAGATATCCCGATTCTCACGGATGAACTTGATGAGCTCGCTTTCCTATTTCGGGTCCATGTGGGCTCCTACCGAAAACTGCTTGGAGGATTCCCCTTCTATGAAGTCAACCATCTTGGTATCTTTAGCAGACTTGAATTTCTTCTTTTCTTTCTCGTGAGCCGGCTTTTCCAGCACACGCTTGTCGGCCGGGTCTACTTGAGACTTGTAGTACTTAAGCTCTTCTTCTGAACAAGCCTGTTCCGCCATAATGGCGTCCCCATTGTCACACTCTATAGCCTTATCTTTGCTTCCTTCAATTGTGATTATTCCCTGAGGTCCTGGTATCTTCAGCTTGAGATATACATAACACGGCCTGGCCATGAACTTGGCGTAAGCCGGCCTTCCGAACAGAGCATGATACGGGATCTTTAAATCAACCACCTCAAACTTTAAAAACTCCGACCTGAACTTCTCCTTGCTCACTCCAAAAGCCACCTCTAGGCTGATCTGGCCGATTGGGTGTGCCGACTTTCCTGTGACTTTGCCATGGAAGATTGTTGAGGTTGGAGTCGGACGATCCATACTTAAGCCCATCCTTTTGAATGTGTCTAGATACAAAATGTTGATGCTGCTTCCTCCGTCCATCAAGACTTTGTTTAAAGAGAAACCGTCAACCTGTGGTGCCACAACGAGAGCTAGGAGACCCGGGTGTTCCACTGCTGGCGGATGATCTTCCCGGCTCCATGTTACTGTCTGCTCGGACCACTTCAAGAATCTTGGAACGGCTGACGCCACCGCGTTAACAGCGCGTGCTTGTAATTTCTTCTCTCTCCTGGATGTACTTGTGGTGAAGACATGATACTGGCCCTGGCTGTGAAGCTCCTTCGGGTTCTGCTGATACCCGGTCATGACTTGGTTCTGCTGCTGATTAGACCCGGCGTTATTGTTTGGCGGTCCGTTCGACCCAGCCTCCTGTCCGGGTCCTGCTGGGTGACCGTTGTTTCCATTGTTACCGAAATTGCCGTTGTTTCCGAAGTTTCCCTGACTCCTCTGCTTCTCTTGCTCATGTCTCATCCAAGCTCTTATATCGGCGCACTGAGCTAGCGAGTGATTTGATGGTCTCCCGTTCTTGCTGTGTTTCGGGCACCATGCTGTACATCTCGTTGAAATTTGGATCTCTCGGAGGACCTCCCCTAAAGTTGCCATTGGTTCTCGGCCCTTTGTAACCTGTCGTCTGGGTTGTTCCCACGAACTCTGAATTTCCGCCCTCATATGGGCGTTTGTTATTCCCATTCTGATTGCCATTGTTCTGATTTGGATTTGGGTTACGGACTCCACTGACCCGGTTGTTTCTCTGTTGTTCCTCTGTCTCACCCGGCCTTTTATCTGTGGCTGCATACTTGTTGGCCGTTGTTACCACTTCCCCTATCGAGATCTCCCTGCAAGCCGGGTCTTCCTTCATACGTCCTAGCTTGTGCGTCAAAGGATCAAAACCACAATTTTTCTCCATGTATGTTATAGTTGTATGCGGTGAAATGTTGATGGATGATTGCAAGATCTCTGTGACTCTGGACATCCATTGCCTTGCCGACTCGGTTTTTCTCATGACGTAGCGATCTAAATCTGCCTCAGTGTATTGCTTCTTGCATGTTCCGACGAAGTTTTTGATGAATGTCGTCTTTAGCTCCTCCCAAGAGTTAATGCTGCGTGGTGGAAGTCGGTCTAACCATATTTTGGGTGCTCCTTCCGCCATCATGAGATACAGGTAACGTGCACATAGATTTGGTGTTGCATTCTTCATGTCCATGGCCATGCCGTAACTACTCAACCACGTCTCTGGGTTCATGTTCGGCTCATAATTGCTTACTTTGGTTGGTTCTGTGAATTTTTTGGGAAACGGCTCCGCCCTTTTGGCATCTGATAAACACTTTGGTCCTGTCAAGTTTGAAGAAGTGCCCCCTCCGTGACCCGGCGCAGGCGAAGATGCGGCGGGTCTAGCGGGGATCACTACTCCAACTCTGGCTCCTGCTCCTGGAGGTGCTACCGCCGCAGCTGCACGTCTTGCTCTTGAGCTATTGACTATCGACTATGCCGCGGACATAGCCGGCGCGACCACCCTCTGAGGTGCGGCCACCGGCTGTTGTTGCTGCATCACTTGTTGGTTTTGTTGCTGAACTTGCTGGTTTACTGGCCCGAGCCGGTTCTGGATTGATCTTGCTACCGCCGGCTCTCCGTGCCGGCTTCTAGTTTGACTCCTTTGTGGCTCTGAATTGTATGCTTGCGAGCCGCGCGGGTTATTGTTCTGCTGGACCACGGCGGTACGCAATAAATCGACGGCTCTCCGTGATTCGATGCCGGCTGGTGACTTATCGAACGGGATCTACTCCAGGGCATGTGCAGCTGCAAAAACATTATCAACTGGATTATTGTAATGACCCGGTGGAGTGTTAAACCTGGGGGGTGGTGGAGGTAGTTGTTCTACGATTGCTTCCCCGGCTCTGGCTCCTCCAGCCGGGTTTCCCGCGTCTCCTCTGGCTTGCGCTCCATGTAACCCGGATTGCGGCGCGCCGGCTCCTATCACAGGGTTGACCGCCGCTACGGGTGTTGGTGCGTTGTTTGGTGTCGTCTGATACTCGAGGACTTGAGGTACTATGGCATTTTCTCCGGTTGGCAGAGGTAACCGGCTTCCGCGCCTTCTATTCTGTACCGCAGTGAATTCGTCCCTCCTTCTCTGGAGAGCGTTTCACTCATCTTGTAACCTCTGTTCCTGCTGAGCCAAGAGCCGTTCCTTCTCTGCTATGCGCCGGGTTTCATCCGCACGCTCTTGGTTTGCTCTTGCTATGGTCTGCCTTAAGTCTTCCAGTTCTCTCTGCATCGCCGAGCTGTTATTTGTTACTTCTCCCAAATGCTGTGCCGGGTTTTGGTCATTCCCCGCGTGGGGTGGAGCTTGATTTCGTGGGTTTGGCTGCGGAATAGGGTTATTCGCCAAGATTGGATTTGTGAAAGCCGTCCCAGGCGCTGGTGTGTTTGTCTGCATCGTCGCGCTGAAAGTCGGTAAAACTGCTCCGGTACTGGGGTTGGGTGGTGCATACGCCGCGGGTGGCATGCCAAGCTGACCCTGGTCCCAAATTTCTCTATCCTATCTGGCGGTTCTCTCTGCACTTGTCTCGTCACTAACGGAAGCTGTCCTCCCATCAGTCGGCTGAGCCGTTGTTACAACGTGAACCATCATATGTCGCGCGGGTCCTGGGGGCGCCGGGTGATCTTCTTCCTCAAGTCCATATCCCCAACGATCTTCAACCAGGTGCAAGATTGACTCGGTATCTGTGTCTAGATCTGACATGTTCGTTGGTGCTTCAATAGAATCCTGTAGAGCTTGAATCGCCGCCTCTTCCTCTATGGTCATGACTTCGCACTCTGGTGATCCAACAGACTCTTCTCCATCTGTCTGGGCCATGGTGGTTGACCCGGACTGTGACTCGTACTCCGGCTCATACTGATCTCTGCCGACTCCTGTGGTCTGGATCACGCCGACGAAAATGTTGATCTGACCAAAGATGATCATAGATCCCGTCTCCAACTGATCTGCTTCTTCTTTCCAACCAAAGTCATCCGCGATCCGCTCCCCTCCTGGGAGCGTGTAGATCTGACCGATAGCTAGGTTTTCCATACCGCGCCGCGCTTCTCCAACAAAACTGATGTTCTTGGCCGCAGGCCCCACGGTGGGCGCCAACTGTCATGGGATTGTCACGACAGATGTTTCCGGGTGGAAACTTGAGTGTTGGGACATAGCGACGTCTGACATCTGGAGCTTGTCTAGCGAGGCATGGGGAAGCAAGGGTTTACCCAGGTTCGGCCCCTCTTCTCGAGGTAAAGACCTACTCCTGCTTTGCTTTATTGATATCGGGTTTCGAGGACTCGGCGCCTTAGCTTCCGGGTCTCGATTACAATCTCTGGTACTAGGTATTGCTCTGGCTTTCGACTTATGTCTCTAGGAACCAGAAGACCCCCTTATATAGGCGGGGAGACTTGCTGGAGGTACAAGCGGGGATCCGGGTTACAATCATACCCGGACTCTACTCTAAGCCTTCTAAGTCTTCGCCTTCCTTAGTAGGACTCCGTCTTGTACTTGGTCTCCAGCCTTCTGGATCCTTCTTATCTTGCGGGCCAAGACACACGTCGCATACCGGCTTACGTGGGACCCGACCCATCTCTTTATGCTCGATCCGGCCCAGGTCTCTACCAGACCGGCTTGTCTTCTAGGTCGGTGGGCCTACCGGGTTATGATCCCCCCAACAAAAGCTTTCCGGGTCATGTTACGGAAACCCGGAGACCTAAGAGCTTGGTCGGAGAACCTTACCCCCGGGAACGCTTGCTGCTCATCGGCGCCGGCACGTCGATGGATCCTCCGGAAGAATCCAGGGACACCTTCCGGGTCTTCGCCCCTAACGGAGAACTCGAGGAGTTCGCCATCCTCACCACCAGAACGTACGCCCCCGCGTCAACGTCCATGCCGGAATTCTCCGCCACACCGCCTGCCAGTCGTGCGGGCGCGGAAGTCGTAGTGGCCCCAGGCCCGGGCTCTCGGGGGCATCATCATCGGCAAGAGGCAGAGAGGCTTCCTCCTCTGCCTCATCGTCATCATCGTCGTCATCGCCTTCTTCGTCGTCCTCATCGTCGTCACCTCGGCCTTCGCCGCCCTCCTCATCACCCGAGCCGGTTGTGTCATCGGCGGTGTCTTCCGCGGACTCACCCTCGTCCTCCTCCGACTCTTCCTCGTCTCCGTCAGAGTTGGCCTTGGGTTTGCGCGCCTTCCCCGGAGGAATAGGGCCGTGGCCCTCCTGGCCTTCAAGCCCGAGTGCGGTGAATGCGGGCATCTCGTCCAAGACCTCCGCCTTCTGCTGGTCCTCGCACAGAGGAAGGACCCCCACTGGCAGGTCGAACAGGGTCTTCGGGGTGAACAACATGGATATGTTCTCCCGAATCTTCCTGTCGGACAAGTTCGCCGTCCTCAGGCGAGTGGGGTCGTGGAGGCCTCGTAACTCCCACGACGGGTGCGGCCTCTTCTGCAGCGGAGCAATCCGGTTGCGAAGAAAGTGAGCGGCGACCACGGCGCCCGTTACTCCCTTGCTATCCAGAAGCTTGATGCGCTCCACCACCTTCGAGAAACCACTATCCTGGCCGCTAAGATAACTGCAGGATTCCAGTTTCTTCGAGAGCTCCTTCGGCTCCTCCCACTGAGGCTCGACCACGGGGACCTCCACCAGGAACCACCGGTCCCGCCACTCATCCCATTTGGACTTGATGCCCATCTTGGGGTATGACTCCTTGAGAGTCAAGTCGAAGCAGAACGTGACGCCGCCGGACAGCCACTGGTTCGCCCCGATGCGAGGATAGAAGAAATGACGGAACAGGGCAACGGATGGCATCACCCCCACGAACGCCTCGCAGAGGTGAGAAAAGACCGCCAGGCCAAGATGGCCCCCGGCGACAAGTGCAGGAGCTTCAGCTTGTAGGACTTCAGGACCTCCAAGAGGAAGTCGGAGAAAGGGGGGACGACCCCCATCAACATGAAGATGTCGAAAATGGGGATCTGATTGGGCTTCCGCGCTTCAGAAGGGGACGAGACAATCGTCGCCGCTCGAGCGGGGACATCTCCTACAGCTTCAGACTCCACGGCCCCCATGTGCTCGGCATACCGCATCATGTGTGCGTTGCCGGCGTACTTGCTGGTGAGTAGAGCCTGCTTTCGGCGAAGATCCGCCTGGGCGGCAGTTACCTCGGCCCTCCTAGTCTGCCTCATGGATCTCGGCAAGGCCTGCCGAACTATTTCGGCGGCTCCCTCCGGCTTCTTCTGCCCAGTTTTCTTGGAGCGAACCATCGGATCTGCGGCGACGGCGCGAGAGTAGGCGGTGAAGCAGAGAGGGAGGCAGAGAATTTTGTGGGAAATGAGTCAGTGACAACAATCCAGCCCCCGATGGATGATTAAGAGGGTATCCCACGTGTCGTGTCGCGGCCCCATTACTCCGACGGGTGCAGGGATCGAGGGGTCGTGCCGACTTCGGCGCGACCCAACCGTTAGGCACACGACCACGTCCGAGGCCCGCATGAACCGCAACGTTCGGTGCGACTCAGTCGACAAGGCTCGGGGGCTCGCCTCTACCTCAACTCGGCGGGCTCCACCCAGCAGCACAAGGATGACCAGGCGCCGGACCCACTTTTGACTTTTTTGGTCATGCCCCCGGCAGCCTCAGAAGACCGAAGCCGTCGGGACCATGCCCGAGGGCTACTGTCGCAGCAGTGGAACATGGGGTTCCCGTAGCGCTGCCTAAGTGGGTCCACCGCCTGTGGGCCCAGCACAAGGATGAACAAGGCCAAGACTCGACGCAAGGCCTGGCGGGCGCACCCGCGCCATACAAGACCTCCCGGGTGCACAGGACCCCCGGGGCCTCCTGCGACCCGTAAGGAACCGAAGACCCCGAGAGCGCGAGTCCCTGGCGGGGCCGAGCTCCCTCTCGGGTACAAGACCGTACGACGAGAAGATAAGGTTTCTACCACCTTCCAGAGGATGGTAGAAGCCCCCAGAAGGCTTGGGAAGCAAGGCGCGGCCAGGGGACACCACCTACCCACTGTCAGCCCGCGCCAGCCGCTTTCCCCAAAGGTGCTAGAGGTCTCAACCACCCGAAGACGGATACTTGGAGGAGAAGAGGCCACGTCGCCATCTCCACCACGGAGAGAGGTTGCTTCCCGCCAAGAACCCCTCACGCTCCTTGCATGACCTCTGTGGTATCCCCTTTCCCAATAAAAGGAGGACCAAGGGCATGGAGGAGGGAGGACCGGCTCAAGCTAGCTTAAGGAGTAAGCAAGCTCTAGCCAAGAACTGACCGGCGATCCAACGTAGAAGACAACTACCAAGCTAGGCTAGGAGGAGGAAGGGAAGGAAGGTGATCTCCTCCCGGCAAGGATCTGTCCTCCCCCTTCCTCTAGTCGGATCACCCTGCCGGGTACCTCGCCGGAAAACACCATTGTAGCCACACCATGATCCAACCATCTATCCGGACATGCAGGAGTAGGGCTGTTAGCCTTTGGGCGGCCTGAACCTGGGTAGATTGCTGTGTGCTTTCCTTGTTTGCATACCACGTCGAGATCGGAGAGCGGCAGAGGAACTTGTCCGACGATCGGCCCCCGGGAGAGGTTTCCAGCCTCCTTCGCGTCCCTACCGAATCTACAAAGGGGGTGCCTCGCATCCCCGGTGTCCGTGATTCGAGACACGACAACCACGGTTGAAACGTTTGTTTAGCAACAGAGAGCATGCCAAGATGCTGCGATGGCACAAATAGGACCGTAAGAAAGACACGATGTTCAGACACCCCGCTGATGGGTCGCAGTGGAGAAAAATCGAGAGAGAGTTCCCGGACTTTGAAGATGATGCAAGAAACTTAAGGTTTGGTCTAAGTACGGACGACTTCAATCCTTTTGGGGAGCAGAGCAGCAGTCATAGCACCCGACCTGTGACTCTATGTATTTACAACCTTCCGCCTTGGTTGTGCATGAAGCGAAAGTTCATTATGATGCCAGTGCTCATCCAAGGACCGAACCAACCCGGCAGCGAGCTTGATGTGTACCTCAGGCCATTAGTTGACAAACTTTTAGAGTTGTGGCGGGAAGAAGGTGACGTGTGTGGGATGAGCACAAACAGGAGGATTTTGACCTTCGAGGGTTGCTTTTCGTAACGATCAATGATTGGCCTGCTCTTAGTAACGTCTCAGGATAGACAACTAATGGATACCATGCATGCACACACTGTTTGGATGATACTGAATGTATATACTTGGATAACTGTAAGAAGTGTGTGTACATGGGGCATCATCGATTTCTTCCTGTCAGGCATAACGTACGGAAGAAAGGCAAGCATTTAAAAGGTGAGGCAGATCACCGTAGGAGGCCTATGGACCGTACTGGTGAACAAATATTTGATATGGTCAAGGATTTAAAAGTAATCTTTGGAAAGGGTCCTGGAGGACTACAGGTTCCGTATGACGCTAACGGGTACGCACCCATGTGGAAGAAGAAATCTATATTTTGGGAGCTACCATATTGGAAAGTCCTAGAGGTCCGATCTGCAATCGACGTGATGCACGTGACGAAGAATATTTGCGTGAACCTGCTAGGCCACTTGGGCGTGTATGGGAAGAAAAAAATACAGAGGCAGCACGGGAAGACCAGAAACGTTTGAAAGAACGAGACGGCCTACTTCCAGAACACTATGAAGGTCCTGCCAGCTATGCTCTAACTAAACAAGAGAAAGCAATATTTTTTGAATGTCTTAGCAGTATAAAGGCCCCGTCTGGCTTCTCGTCGAATATAAAGAGAATAATAAATGTGGCTCAACCAAAATTTCAAAACCTAAAGTCTCATGACTGCCACGTGATTATGACGCAATTGCTTTCGATTGCATTGAGGGGGCTTCTACCGGAAAATGTTCGAGTACCCATTGTGAAGCTTTGTGCATTCCTCAATGCAATATCTCAGAAGGTAATCGATCCAATGATCCTACCAAGGTTACAGAATGATGTGGTCCAATGTCTTGTCAGTTTTGAGTTGGTGTTCCCCCCATCCTTCTTTGAGGTAATGACGCATGTCTTGGTTCACCTAGTCGAAGAGATTCAAATTCTCGGTCCCGTATTTCTACAGAATATGTTCCCATTTGAGAGGTTCATGGGTGTCTTAAAGAAATATGTTCATAACCGTGCTAGGCCAGAAGGAAGCATCTCCAAGGGCTATGGAACCGAGGAAGTCAGTGAGTTTTGTGTTGACTGTATTCCTGACATTAATCCGATTGGTGTTCCTCAGTCGCGACATGAGGGGAGACTGAGTGGAAAAGGCACTATAGGAAAAAAAAGTATTAGTATGTAGGGACGGACCTTCTTTCAGTCAAGCACACTACACAGTTCTACAAAATTCCTCGTTGGCAGCTCCGTATATCGAGGAACACATGAAAATTTTACGATCCGAGAACCCGGTGGAGGATGAGTTCTGGATTAAAGATCAACACAAGGCGAAATTCAGCTGTTGGTTGCAAACACATCTCATGAGTAACACCAAAGTTGGAGTTCAGCTGTACTTGTTGGCCAGGACACCATCTTCGACTCTAGTCACTTTCGAAGGGTACGAGATAAATGGGAATACATTTTACACGATCGCTCAAGATAAAAACAGCACCAATCAAAACAATGGTGTCCGATTTGACGCAACAAACAACAATGGGCAAAAGGACACATATTATGGTTACATAGAGGAGATATGGGAACTTGAGTATGGACCTTCTTTTAAGGTCCCTTTGTTTCGGTGCAAATGGGTCAAGCTGAATGCAGGTGGGGTAAAGGTAGACCCGATGTACGGAATGACAACGGTGGATCTGAACAATCTTGATTACAAAGACGAACCGTTCGTCCTAGCAAATGATGTAGCTCAAGTTTTCTACGTGAAAGACATGTCTACAAAACCGAAAAAAGAAAAAAACATGGAAGCGAATACATCAGACGAGCCAAAACGCCACATAGTTCTTTCAGGGAAAAGAAACATCGTGGGAGTGGAGGACAAGACAGACATGTCAGAAGATTACGATAAGTTTGATGAAATTCCTCCCTTCAAAGTCAACACTGACCTAAGGATCACGTTAAATAATGAAGATTCCCCATGGTTCTGGCGTAAAGTTAAGCAATCGAAGAAAAGGAGGAATAGTACAACAGTAGATGGGAATATTGGTGATGTGTAATACTGTATTAAACCTTTTATGTAACTTGTACCAATATGCATCTATTTGTGGAATATGAGATCTTTATCACAAACTATGCCGTGGAAATGACCATAACTTGATCATTTGGCTTTAAACTTCTAGATGTTTATAGATGATAGACATTTTTGTGAAGACTTTTTTTTGGATATTTTGTCAAAAATCAAGTTTATCATTTTTCATAGCAACTAGTACACATATAAGGTCCCCATGCCAAAGGATTTCCTTTTTTTGAGGTGTTTATCACTTTATTTCATTTTTTCGTAAAAACGATCAAAACGGTCGCGATGACTATTCATCGAAAGAGGTAATATTTTCTTGAACTATGAATGTTTCTGTGATATAAGCACTAGTTGTGTACCTTAAAATGATTTTTCCAAAAATTTCAGACAAAACTTTCAAATAGTTGTAGTTCAAATTTGAATTACTTTCAAAAAATCGACATAAACTCATTTAACTAGGGGAAATTAGGTAGAAATCAAAGAAAAACCTAATACTTGGGAATTATCCATCATACGTGGACTACTCTTTGTGAAAATTAGATGGGTGCCATTTTGCACCATATTTTTTGTACTTTGTTCCCAAAAAAAGTCATTTTTGGCACTTAAAAAATGGAAAAAGATATTTATGAAAATAATTTCAAGATTTCCTTTGGCATGATTGTTTATCAATACCTTTTATTTTTATGCACATATTTGTGGAATACCTTTTTTTTATCAATATCTTTTATTTTTATCAATACCTTTTATTTTTATCAATTCCCTTTATTTTAAATGTTACATTTTTTAATTTTCTAATTTTTTTGTAATTTGTTGAAAACATGTTCTTGAATATAGATGTGTTTTTACAAATTATTAGAAACCAATTTTACTTGGTTTGAACAATTAAATCTATAGATATGAAAAATCAGAAAAGAGAAAATAGAAAAGAGAAAAAAAATGAAAAAGAACTTTAGTACCGGGTTCTGGTTGCAACCGGTACTAAAGGTTTCCGTTTCGCGCCAGTTTTCTGGACGCCGAATCGACAAACCTTTAGTATCGGTCTGAGGCTGCAACCGGTACTAAAGGGGTGCGCATTAAATACCTAGTGCCTAGATCGGGCAGTTCTCTTCTTCCTCTCCTCGCTCGAACAGATGCAGACGCAGACGACGAAGAGCTCTGCCGCGCCGCTCCAGACGTCGTGCCGCTCCCCTACACCGTCCTTGTCGATTCCGGTACATAGCTCCGCCGCCAACGCCATCCCATCCGATTTAATCGCTAATCTACCATCGCTCCCATTTCACAGAGAAACCCTAGGTGCCCGCAGCCGCCGATCAACATTCCGGCAAGCCTCGACGGTGCCTCGCTCCTCGGACCTTCCCTACAGTCCCCGAGGTAAGCTACCGGTGCTCGAGGACCCTTTTTCCCCTTCCTCTCGCCCTCGTTTCCTCCACCCCCGACGGAGCAAAATCCGAGCGTTGGCTCCACCGCCGCCCGACCTTCTCCGGTGATCGTTTGAGGGCGGCGCCGCCACCATTTGGTCATCCGTGTAGGTGCACATCTCGTGCGCTAACCCGCTCGTCCCCTCTCGTGCGCAGTCGAGGGGCGCAAGAAGGCAGGAGAGAGAGGAGCTTCATTGCGGACGTCAGCGTCATTTTTTTTCCTGGAAAATTGCTAGAAATGCTATTTTTTTAAACATTGCTAGGAAATGCTACTGTTTTTAGGATGTTAATTATAATTAGGACCGTTTTTGGTACTGTTTTAGGGAGATGATTATAGTGTGTGTGTAATTTTTGTGCAAAGTACTTGTTTTTATGCAAAGTAATTGTGCAAAGTATTGTTTTTATGCAAAGTACTTGTGCAAACTTTCATTTTGGTAATTTTGATTTGTTAATGTGACAAAGTTAATTCTTTTTTATAATGCTACAATGTAATAAATATCATTCTTGTGAATGCAAAGTACTTGTGTAATAAAATAATTGTCACAGTGATTTGTTTTTTATTCATCTATGTGAATGCAAAGTGAATGACATCAATGGGACAATGTAGTACGACTTATTTCCCGCGGCAACGCGCGGGGAATGCAACCACAATTCCCCCGCAGGAACGTGATAATGTAATATGACTTATTTCCATCGATCCCTCGCCTAACCTTGATAACTTGACATCAATGTAGGAATCTCGTCGTCGATCCCTCGTCTCACCATCATTCCCGTGCATCCCCTCGTGCCCTTCCCCACGGTGAGCCTCTACCGTGCACATGTTATTTCTTTCCAATAATGCCGCCGCCCGATTTGGCACTAAATTGTTCTCTCTTTTTTTTGTATTAGTTAATCTATGGACGATAGAGCAAATGAACAGGAATTGTTCGACATCATAACTTCGCCCGATCACAACGACGGTGAAGATGATGGCTCGCAATATCTTAACCTGTTCGGTGATGGAGTGGAGGACGAGGAGATTTATAACGTAGAAGCTCCTCCCTCCGGATAGAACAATAGTGCCGATGAGAATTTAGCGAAGAATACCGACGAGGTATACATAGCCTCTGGTGATAAATGATTTGATACATATACATATACATATACATATACATATACATATACATATACATATACATATACATATACATATACATATACATATATTAACATAATATTTCTTCTTTTAGCCCTCCGAATCGGGATCGAGCAAGGCTGGTAAAAGAAAACGAGGCCCGGCCAAAAAGTTAAAACATGAAAGATTTGATATCGAATAAATCTCTGAAATTGGCGAACCGATTGCTGCCAAAGAGCACGCACGTAAATTTATGAGTCAGTGCGGAGTTATTGTTCGGGACAACATTCCGATCACCATCCGAGAATGGCACAAGCCGAAGGGTGGAGGAGTGAGTTTTGTGTCAAATATTTGCAAGAAGAAACTTCTGAAGTCCCTTTTCCACAATTTCGCCCTACGGACAGGCCTCACGGATGCCGAGAAAAAGAAAGTCTTCCAGTGGACTCTTATGAAAATGGCCCAACAATTCATGAACTACAAGAAAAGGTTATACCTCAACTTCTTCAAGATAGGCAAAACCCCCAATTTTGAAGACGTACAGTACAGGAGGATAAGAGATCAGTGGCAAGAATTTAAGGACTACAAGCAATCAGAAGAAGCTCTGGAAAAGTCGAGGAAAAATAAGTTGAATGCCGACAAAAAGCAATATTTTCAACGTTTGGGGACAGGTGGCTACAAGACCACCGTTCCTCTGTGGGAAGAAAGAGACGCCAAGTTAATTGCTGCCGGGGTCACTCCAAGTACATCGAGCTATCCAACAAGGGCGAATCATTGGTTGTACGGCGTCGGGATGGAGCCCGACTCACAGACAGGGAGTCTTGTGTTGAAGGAAAAAGTTAAACCAGAGCCCAAGGGACACCCCGAAAGAGCCAAAATTCAGAAGAAAGTCCAAGAAATTGATGATGCAGTAGTTGCCGCTCGGGAGGGAAGGTTCGCGCCCGATAGAGAGAACGACGAGCTGTCACTCGCCCTCGGGAATCCCGAACACACTGGACGAGTACGAGGCGTGGGCGTCGTCCCTTGGAAGGTTGGGTTCGCCGAGAATAGGGACACTTACAGGAGCTGCGATAGGAAGAAGAAACAGGAGGTAGAGAGATATCAGCAGTTGGAAAACATGATATTAGACCTGCAGCAGCAACAACATGCAATGAGGCAGGAAAGGGCATCTGAGCCGCAGGAGGACCAACTGGATAAGGCATCTCAGCGGAGAAGCAGCGTGGCTTCCACGCAAAATGTCCAGCCTGATGACGCAACATACCCCGTGGATCAGATTAAGGTGAGGACAAATTGTGAGCTGCACACCAAACTGAAGAACCTTTCCATGAAGGTGGCGGTCGGCTTTGCTTTAGAGAATCCACCCGGAGCAACCCTTCATGGCGGTCAGATTCCAGCTGGCTACGCTCGAGTCGGGGTGGATGAAATTATGCCGGGATTCGAGGAACTAGAGCTTGACTTTGCTGGAGCTGAAGGGGATAGGACACTAGGAGAAGTGTTGCGTGCAGTCATTCTATGGAGAAAGGAACACATCATGTTTCCAGAATCAACGCGAAGGCCACCAACCCCTTCGAGTAGCAATAAATCTCCAAGTCCACGCCACATTGATAATTTTGACATCGAGAGTGAACCTAGCGCGACTCCATCTCCCCGGTGCGCGAGTCCACCCCTGCGGGAGTCCACCCCGGAGCATGCAAAGAGTCCACCCCAGCGGAAGTCCACCCCGGAGCTTACAAAGAGTCTGCCCACCAGCAATAGGTCCTTCTCAATGAGGCAGAAGATGCTTGCCGGTGCGTCGAGTGGTGCTCCAAAGGACACCTACAAGTACGGGCCTTCGTTGAAGGATCTTCCGGTGTTAACTTACCACCGGACCGTTGAGGAGAATGCTCCCTTGGTCAAAACTCACAATGACGCACACTTTGCGAAGAAAGTGCCCGAGCCAAAACAGGTACTAAACCCTAAGGGTGTTAAACACTTTTTAGACATCGTCTGTGATCCTGACCGTAGAACTTTGCCTAATAACTATGAACGCTCTATCTCGAAGAGTTTTGACACGCAAGAGGAGAATAAAAAGAAAAGGTTCGCTGCATAGAAGAATAAGAAGGCGAAACAGGTTCCCCAGCTCGGAGAACAGAAAGTATAGTCGGTCGCCCCGCTGAAGGTTCAGACAGACAAGCGTCCCAACGTTGGGATAAATATTCCTGCTTCAGACTACATGGACGATGATGCATTTGACGCACTTTTCCCCAAGACGACTGAGATAGCACGAAAGTTTGTCTACGGGAAAGATCTTCTCCCTCCTGATGAGATGGTGCGTCTAGCTTTTCAAATGCGGAGATTGCATGACTGCTACATGAAGGTTGCAAAGGGCAAGAAAACCGTGTTTTACGTGACATACCGAGAAGACCAATTCTTCATTGACAACGATATATGTGTCGAATCTGAAGAATTATGGCAGTTATACAACCGGCGTGCTCTCAACGCAACTATCATGAGTTGCTATGTTCTGTAAGTGAGCATGTAATTATCCTGAGCATGTAATTATCCTCACTAATTGAGCCTGTAATTATCCTCACTATATTCTTTCGTATGCTATTATATATGCAGGTGGATGATTATCGAGTGCAAAAGGAAAAGAATCTGGGAAGTTGGGTTCATTGACCCATTTATCGTTAACTGCAAAAACTTAGAGCGAAAGCCCAAGGACTGCGAGGAGGCATTGTTGAGGTCGATATTGAGGCAAACACAGGCGGCATATATACTTCTTCCTTACAACTTCAAGTGATTGTGACTGTCTTGAACACATTTCTATATTGCTAATTACTAGATGTTAAGTTTAATTGATGAGTTATATGCATGCCTCACTATATAAACGTGTGCAGCTACTGTCGGTGAGTGACTCCCACGGAACAGGGGTAGCCACACCCTGAAGAGAGGTTCGAAGAGGGGGGCTGAACGCGGAGGTCAAACAATCCTCGAGAGGCACGACGACGGTGCTCGCCGGGCCTGGAGAGGAACTATCACGCCAGAGATGGACACCGGCCCGTACCCAGGTTCACGGCCCTCAGGAGGAGGTAACACCGCTACTCCTGCTTGTCTGTATTGCACTGTGAAGGTTACAGGACAATGAGCTTGCCGAGGGCTCTCTTGAGGCAGTTTAGTGCTTGGAGAGGGACACAATGGCCGTCTTCCTCCTCCAGCAGTTGGCTATCCTATGTGTTTGGCTAAGGCTCCCTCGGTCTAGGAAGCAATCAGCCGACTGGAGATCAATCAATCTCTATGGTGGAGCTCCTGCTCCTTTTATAGGCGCCCCGGGCTCCATCCTCGTGCCAGTGGGTTCCCACATGCCGGTGGCGCGAAGGAGCGGGAGTCCACCGCGGCTCATCCGTCCATGGACGCGGTCCATCCGTGCTAAAGTTGCGCGCCGTGGCCGACATGCTGCAGACGGTGCAGAGCGGCTCGCAGGCGCGGCAGAGGTCGTGGTGGAGCCCACGATGACGATCTTCTTGGAGCGTTGCGCCGTCCAGCCGCTTTATCACCAAAGAGGAAAGTCCTGGCTGTCCTGGCGCAGGCGGCGCGGCTTTGTTGACTCCTTTATCACCAGAACGGCAACTGGGATGCTCGCGTCACCCTGCGGCTGCTGCAGGGGCCATGTGCGCCCTGCAGCGCTTGCTTAGCCGCGAAGTGTCTCCACAGGGCCGTGGTGGCCTGTGGAGAGGTTTCCTGCTGTCTTCTCTCCAGGCGCGTTGAGCCTTGGGGAGTCTCTTGAAGCGCGAGGTCCTCTTCAGGCCCTGGCTTCCTCTTCAGGCCCTCAAGAGGGGATGCCTCTCGAGGGTCTCTCCAAGCGGTAGCTTGGTCCTTAGCCGTTTTGACGAATCTGTCGCGGGCGAGGCCTGTAGGGAGTGGGCTATGCACACCCCGGTCCTCATTGGGCCGAGAGTAGCCCCCGGGCCCGCGATGGGCACGGCTGAGCCCATGACCGCAACCGAAGCGTCGTGGGCCCAAAGTGTCCGGCCGGGCCGAGCCACGCGTCACTCAGGCGAGTAACGGTTGCGCACGATCTGGGGCGTGCGTCGTGGGGGGTCCCTGGAGGGCTTGGAGGCGCAACTTGCCCTCGAGGATGCCCAGCTCACCCAGCAGCGCGACGAGCTTGCGGGGGCGTGGACGCGCTTCCACGCCGCGGTCGAGGCCCGCCGCCAGGAGGATCTGGCCCTTCAGGCTGTGCGCGAGGAGGCCGTCCGCTTCGCCAAGGAGGTCCGCGAGGGGGCCATCCGTGACGCTGACGAGCTCCTTGCCCCTCTTCAGGACGAGCGCAACGCGGCCGCCGATCTCCTCGCTGAGGTGAAGGCCGAGCGCGAAGCTATGGAGGGCTCGCTGGCGTAGAAACGCCGCGAGCTAGCCCAGCTGGAGTCCCAGCTCCTCTCCGCCCACCAGGCCGCGCAGGGGACTCTGGAGGAGGACCGCAAGAGCCTTGCCGAGCGCGAGCGGCTGCTGGCCTCCAGGGATAAGGACGTGCTGCAGCGCGACGAGCAGCGGCTCCAGGCAGAGGGCGAGCTCGCCACCAAGCTCGAAGAGCTTGAGGCGCGCGAGGGCGACCTGGCTCAAGCGCTTCAGAGGCATGACGAGAACGTCGTCGCCCAGCAGCAGGCCCTGGCGCGCTTCCAGGAGCGATTCGCCGAGAGGAAGAAGGAGGCGGAGGAAAACCTCGCGAAGCGCGAGAAGGAGTTCAGGGGGGCTACAGCCCAGGCGTACCGTGACAAGGCCCAGAAGCAGGAAGACCGCTTCAAGGCCAAGCACGCTGCTGATGCCAAGCGGATCGCGGAGCTCGAGAAGGCCAACTCCAAGCTCGAGGCCCGCCTCCAGCGCGCCAAGGAGGCCTATCGCCAGGCGGAGGATGGTCGCAGGGCGGCTGTCCTGGAACTGGACGCCCTCGTCAAGGACGTGGAGGGGCAGGCGGGCTCAGCGGCCAAGCAGGTGTCGGAGGCTGTGGACACTGCGCAGGCGGCTCGCGTGCTCACGAAGCAGCGGGAGCGTATGTTCCAGGCGCTGGTGGCCAGGGGCAATGAGCTTGCAGCTTAGCTTGGCGCGGAGGCGCCGCACGCTGATGTTCGCGGCCGTGGCGATGCTGCCATGTACCTGGTCTACTTCGACCAGCTCTTCACGGCCCTCGAGAGCCCCGTCGCCGATCTCCGCGAGGTGATCGAGGTCGAGAGCCGCCAGCTCCTCGGGGTGGTTGTTGACCGCATCTTCACCAACCTCCGGCTACTCACGCCCGGCTTCGACCTCGCCACGGTGACCGAGGAGCGCACGGGCGAGGAGGTCTTGCGGGTCTCCAACTCCCTCCGCGAGCAGGTCGAGACCTTCTGCAACTGCTTCAACCGCGCAGAGGTGGCTGCGGAGGACAGCGAGGAGGAGGCCGCCCTTGCTGAGGAGGAAGACGCTGAGGAGGAGGAGCATGCTGGCGCGGACTCCACCTGAGCCCTTGATTCATTGCGCCTTTGAGCGCCTGTATCTGTAACAGCTTGATGTTTAGACATTATGCATTTTGAGCATGTAATGTATTCCTTGAGTGCTTGATGTTAACTTGTGTGCCCCTCGAGAGGCCCTTTCTGCCTTATTTTCATGTCTATGTTTTCTCTGCGTCGTTAGGTCCCATCTCTTCGCGCTATGACTCCGCCGCTGCGGTATGCTAGAGCAATGACTCAGCAAGGCCGGGGGGAGTTTAAGGCTTGGAGAGGTAAGAGCCCTGAGTCGCGATGCTCAAGCGCCCCCCTTAGACGTACGAGTAGTCCATGAAGCACAAGGGAAAAATGAAATCGCTCGAGGGACAAACGTGCGCTTGGGGAGAAAAGAGCTCTCGAGTTACGAGTGTGTGACTTAGCTTCTCGAGGCTTTTGCCCTGTAGAGGTTTTTTAGCCTGGCGAGGAGGTCCTCTTCAAGGGTTTTGCCCTGCCGCCTCCTCAGGCTTGTAGAGACGCTTGTTCTCTGTAGATGTTAGAGTGGCAAACCCAAACGCTTGTGCACGGTACCAGGGACTAATGCGCGCTTATAGGTCCCCTCAGGCGTTCCTTGCGAGGAGAGAGAGTACCAAGGTCCTTTGTAGAGATGGCGTGTTTGTGGGAGCTTGCCCTCCAGCCAGAGCTCGGATCCTTGGGTTTTGCAGTGCTGCTGGTGTGTCATTTGAGGCACTGGCACCGTACTCAGCCCCCGCTCGCGAGGTGCGCATGTGGAGAGATATAAGTGCCCATTTTCAACAAAGAAAATAATGCTGGAATAAACTTACCAAATTATTACATAGCGGCGCCGTAGCGCATTGTTCACTTAGGAACGAAATTGTTTCATTATGCTTGGAGTTGCCAAGTTAATGTATTTGACCATGTCGAGGCATGGGGACCACCCATTAGTGGCAGAGACTCTCAACGGCCTGAGGCGGCTCGTTACATGGAGAGCTCGGGGGGTTGACCCTCGAGAGAAGCCTTTGGGGCTTGGAGGTTTAAGCCGTGAGCTTTTAACCTCTAGAGACAAAAAATGCTTGGAGGTGGAGCCGTAAGCTGCCTCTTCAGCCAGATGTCTTGACGTGACAATGATCACGGGCGTGACAATGATCACGGGTAGAACTTGCGCAGGTGACAATGTCAGAGTTTGCCCGAAGGAAGGCGACGAGCGCGCTTTCCTATTTGGGAGGCAGGGCAGCGCCTATGGTGACGCTAGCCCCCGAGCCTTCAGCCCCCGAGCTGGTGGTGTCCAGCGACACCTTCTTCGTGGCAGCTTGCTCCTGAGAGAACACTTGTTTCTTCCTCTTGGGCCTCCCGAGAGGCTCCATGTCCTCGTCAGCCGGGAAAGCCATGGCGGCTGCCTTGTAGGCGCTCTCGACAGCGCACGTGGCGTCTAGGATATGACCATGGATGGCAATGGTGCCAGCGCTGCCGGGGATCTTGACCATGTTGTAGGCGTGGTGCGTGACGGCCATGAACTTCGCGAGGGCGGGGTAGCCGAGGATGGCGTTGTACGGCAGGCCGATGTGGGCGACATCGGAGTCGATCAGCTCCGTGCGATAGTTCTTCTGCGTGCCGAAGGTGACAGCCAGCCGAACCTGACCCAGGGGCTCGATTGAACCACTGGTGACGCCCGTGAATGGCCTGGAGGGCATAAGCCACTCGTAGGGCACTTGAAGCGTCTCGAAGGTCTCGACAGAGATGACATTCAGGCCCGCTCCCCCATCGATGAGCGTCTTGGAGACGGTGATGTTGTTGATGGTGAGGGAGCAGACCAGGGGGAGGGTTCCAACAGTCTTGGTCGACTTGGGGTGGTCCTTGGCGTCGAAGGCGATGGTGTACTGGGACCACTTGAGGGGCCTGGAGGTCTCGGTGCTCGGGAGCGCAGCGTTGAGTTCGCGGGCGAACTGCTTGAACTGATTGTTCGACTTGGGCGCTTGAGCCCCGCCGAGGATGCAGGCCATGGCGCCTCTCGGGGCCTGGTAGCCTCCATCTTCCTCGTCGGGGAGGTTGTTGTTCCTCTCAGCGGCATTGGCCTGAGTGCCTTGCGGCCTCTGGTAGCCGCCAGCGCGTCCGCCTCTGCTGTCGCGGCGGTAGCCGCGGCCTCTGCCGCGGCTCCCGCTGGCTTCTTCGCGCTCGCGCTCCCTGCTCAGCCTCTTGAGGTCGTGGCAGTTCTCGGTGGCATGGCCGCGCCTGTTGTGGTAGACGCAGAATGGGCGGTGGTCCACCTCCTTGTCGCCGTGCTCGGGAGAACCCCTGCGGGAGCCCTTCGCGTCAGGCTCTGCCGCGAGGACCGCGGTGGCCTTGCGCTTGGGCTCTTCCTTCTTCTTGAGGCTCTTGGACCCCTCGCCAGGGTCGCCCCCCCGCGCGCTCATCTTGACGAAGAGGAGTCCCTCTTCAGCCTTGGCGCACTTATCCGCCAGATCGAACAGCTTCACCACAGAGGTGAGCTTGTCGTGGATGCCGAGCTTCTCGAGCATCCTGCAGTTCGTGACGCCCTCGCGGAAGGCAGCAATGACCTAGGTGTCGGGGATGTTCGGAATCTTGTTCCGCACCTGGCTGAAGCGCTGGATGTACTTGCGAAGAGTCTCATCTTTCTTCTGCACCACAGCGCGCAAGTCGTTGTGGGTGAGTGCGCGCTCGTACGTGCCCTTGAAGTTGGCGACGAACTGCCTGCAGAGCTCCTCCCAGGAGTCGATGGAGTCCTCAGGCAGGTTGAGGAGCCAGGACAGCGCGGAGTCCCTGAGGGCGTGGGAGAACCAGTTGGCCATGACCTTGTCGTCTCCCCCTGTGGCCTGGATGGAGGTGGTGTAGAGCTGCAGGAACTCGAGAGGGTTGGTGGACCCGTCGAAGCCCTTGGGGAGCGCTGGCCTGAACTTCTGCGGCCAGACCACACGACGCAGGGCGCGCGTGAAGGCCATGCAGCCAGTGGCGTAGGTGGCCGTTCCTCCCTGGAGGGCCCTGCGGTTTTGTTGCCCCGCTTGGCCGAGCTCCTCGACGAGGCGGTTGACGTGGGGCTACCCTCCGACTATCCCACGGTGAGGATACCTGGGTCACGCCAAGACTGCAAAGGCCCGAGGAAGGCCCAGTAAAGATAGCGTATGGCCCAAGAATAGTCAGTTAGGTCATGCGACTTGCCATATCTATAAACACCATCGGCACCGTTCACCCGAGACCTAGCCTATTATATAAAGGCTAGGAGGGTTGCTCGTCAAAGAAGACGGACAGATCGATACGCGCATAGCGGCCACCACCAAACCCTAGCGAGATCGCCATCTCGCCATTGTAAGCCACTCGCCATCAATACCAGACAAGCAGGAAGTAGGGTATTATCCTCCGGGAGCCTGAACCTGGGTAAAACACTTTGCTTGTCAGCCGTCGTGATCACCAACGCTCATCTCTCTCCCCCTCAATCAACCCGGGGTGCACAACCCTGGGATTTGTCGAGTTACACCCTCGCCAATTGGCGCCGTCTGTGGGAAAGAACGAGCGTTGGAATCATGGTCGCACCGGCTCCATCAACGAAGAAGACCGACGTCTGCGTCACCCAGGAGCCAATCTGCTTCGGCTCCTTCGAGTACACCTTCCACCCGCCGGCCCACCGTTCGGTGTACGCCGATCTGCACGTAGGTATGTGCCTCACCTTCGGTACCATACACTACCTTGTAGACAGTCGTGGTGTATTCAGGTCCATGGCGATCACGCCACGCGCGGCGGCGACACCCGCATCTGCTACCACCGTGCCGTCCGCGCCGTCATCTGCCGTGGAGATCGCACCCACCGCGACTGCGGAGATCGCATCTTCGACTGCAGAACCCGCGTCTGCATCGGCCACGTCAACCGCCTCAGCGGCCGTCACGCAGATCGAGTCTACTCCGACCATCTCGATCGCGCTGCCGGCAAAACCAAGATCTGCATCAACTTCGACTGCGTCGACCGCACCCTCGCGAGCGGCCAAGGTCGCGCCACCATCACCCGCGCTGCACGCATCTTCATCGACCCGCCAAGTCTTCCCCAAGCCAATCGCACTCGCGCCGAGGACTGCGAAGTCGCTCTCCATGCCCGCGGCAAAGATCGCGGAATTTCAGAAAGAAAGACGCGGCGGCGACCGCGGTACCCACCACGTTGCAGCGATTTTCGACCCCGAGCCAGACTCGGACGACGGAAGCAGCAGCGGCAGCGTCCACACCCCGACCCAAGTCTACCCCGCGCAAGTCTTCATGGCTGGCCCGGTGCCGCCCGGGAACGACGACGAACCTGCGTACCCGCTCGAGGTGACCATGCCCGACCAGGTGACGAAACTCACCATCACGCGCGACATGGCAATCAGGGCCATGAAGCATGTCGACGACGGCACCTTCCGCCCACCGGACGCACCCCGGGAGGATCAGCTGGCAGTCCAGTACTTGCTACGCAAGGAAGGCGAACGACTTCGCGCGGAAAAAGCTGAACTCCTTCGACGCAGGAGGGAGGCTGACGTGTCAAGCGCCAGGAGGGCCGCCTACTCGTTTACCTCCTCCACGGAAGTCAACCAAGGAGCGCGACGCCGTAGGGCTCGCGTGCCCCTTATGACTGAAGCCGACCGAGCCAGGGTCACCCGTAACCTTGACTCATCCTTCGTAACTGAGGATGAGAACGGGATACCCGTTCCCAAGACAGCCGACGCCGCGCTCATGGCAGTCGAAACTTACCTGCGACTCACGCAGCCACCGGAGGGTGACGCGCGCGCCCTTCTCCACAAGCAACAAATCATGTCCATGAGGGCAATCGAGGATGCCTTGGCGGGCAAGGCGCCAAACGAGCAGGCACGAGAGGAGCGAGGCCGCCGCGCCCACGAGCCTGCAACACCCGCTGGCCCAGCGGCCAGGCAACTACGACAGCCACAACCAGGCGAAGACCTCCGCAACGTCATCGCGCAAAGGACGGTGGACCACAACCGCACCCAGCGTACGACCAGCGCGACGAACCTGGACGATCAAGCCGACCGCGACTTTGAACCGTGTGGCGCCGCATGCTTCAGCTTCAACATCCGCGACACTCGCATGCCCAAGGGCTTCAAGCTCGCAGCTGGGACACCCAAGTACGACGGGAAACAAGACCCGCGCCTTTGGCTCGAAGACTATCTCATCGCCTGCACCTGTCAAGGCGGAACTTCAACCACGGCGATGCAGTACATCCAGCTCATGCTCACGGATTCAGCACGCGGGTGGCTCACCAGCCAGCCTAAGAACTCCTTCCGTACCTGGGAGGAATTTCAGGATACCTTCATCAAAAGTTTCCTTGGGACATACGCGAGGCCAACAACCTACATCGAGCTACAGGCCTGCAAGCAGGGGCGAGACGAGTCGCTCCGATCATACATCCAAAGATGGACACTCCTCCGCAACACTATGGAAGTCTGCTCAGAAGATCGGGTGATGGACGCCTTCATGCACGGCGTCTCCCGCCGCGACCTCCGCGAAGAATTCGGTAGGCTCCAGCCGAAGACCATGATCGAGCTCATGAAGGTGGCCAACCAGTGGGCAGAAGGAGAGGACTACGTCCGCGACACCTCCCCGAAGAACGACGCCGGACCAAGTAGCTGGCGAGAAGGACGTCAAAAGAAGAAACCACGTTTCACCAACCTCGACTCGATCGAGCTAGTAGCGGCGGGATACCAAACCCCCCGTGATGAGACACGTGACAGCAATCGCCAATACGATCAAGGTCATCAATACAGCCGCAGCGGCAACCAAGGTCGCCAGTTCGACCAAGGGCAATACAACCGAAGCAGCAGCAACATCAACCGCAGCGACGGGGGTCCCAAACGCGAGTGGAGACGCGCATTGACCCCAGCCGAGGAGCTGGCGCAACCTTGCAAGCATCACATGTTCCGCAACCCGGAAACGGGCAAATGGGGCGCCAACCACTTGTTGAAGGATTGTCGCAAAGCGCACAAGATCTATGAGGCCATGCAGCACATCATCACCCCTACACCCGCACTGCTACCAGCCGCACAGCTCACCATCCAGGCAGCACCCGCACCCGCAAACGCTACCCCAGGACATGCGGCGGGAGCCTTTCCCCAACAGCAGCAGCAGCAGCCGCAGCACGAAGCCCAGCCGGCGGCACACGACGCGTACCCAGCCGCACGCGGACAGCTCAACATGATACAGAAGGGGCGCCCCTCAAACAGGGTCCAGAAGCTCATCACCCGCCAAGTACTCCAAGCCACCACCTGCCCCCGTGCAGTACCAGACTACCTGAGGGGGTCGGAAACACCGATCACGTTCTCCAGGGCAGACCACCCGCCGGCAGTACCTCGGCCCGGGCACGCTGCCCTGGTAGTCGAAGCCCTAATCGGAGATTACAATCTGAAGAAGGTGTTCATGGATGGAGGCAGCGGTATTAACATCATCTTCGCTGACACCCTCAGAAGGATGAGCAGGTCGACAGAGAAGTTGCCGGAGTCCGAGACTACCTTCCACGGCATAGTACCAGGGCAAGCAATCACGCCCATGGGAACAATCACACTCGATGTTATCCTCGGAACACCCGAGCACTTCAGGAGGGAGTCGATCGACTTCGAGGTCGTCGATTGGAAGTCGCAGTACCATGCAATACTTGGGTGCCCAACCTTCGCCAGGTTCATGGCAGTACCTCATTACGCCTACCTGATGCTCAAGCTGCCTGGACCCAAAGGGGTAATCACAGTGCATGGTGACTTCGACCGCTCCAACAGCTGTGACCGCGAGTTCAGCAGAATCTCCGAGTTCTTCGGGGTCACAGAGCACTTCGAGGCGATGGCAGTCGATAACGACAGGACCATCTTCCCGGCCCGCAAGAAGCCAGCCAAGGACGCCGCCTTCAACACGAATGACGACACATCAACCCATCAAGTCCATCCGACTGACGCCAGCAAGACGGTCAAAGTATTGTCGAGTCTAACTCCCGCATAGGAAAGCGCGCTCGTCGAGTTTCTACGGGAGAACTGGAAAATCTTTGCATGGCAACCCTCTGACATGCCAGGGATACCCAGGAATCTCGCCGAGCTCTCCTTAAAAGTCTACAAGGACGCAAGACCCGTCAAACAAGCCATGCGACGTTTTTCCGGACCCAAGCGGGACGCGATCAGTCAGGAAATCGACCGACTACTGCACGCCAAGTTCATCCGGGAGATCAAGGACTCAGACTGTGTCTCCAACCCCGTCCTGGTGGAAAAGAAGAAGACGAAGAAACTATGCATGTGCGTCGACTTCACCGCCGTCAACAAATGCTGCCCTAAGGACCACTTCCCGCTCCCGCGGATAGACCAGATCATCGACTCGACAGCAGGCTGCGAGCGCCTGTCTTTCTTGGACGCCTACTCAGGTTACCAGCAAATCAGACTGAACGTCGACGACGAGGAAAAGACAGCATTCATCACACCCGACGGCGTCTTCTGTTACCAGACCATGCCCTTCGGGTTGAAAAACGCCGGCGCCACATACCAGCGTACAATGCAAGCATGCCTCAAAGGACTCATCGGACAGATTGTTCAAGTCTACGTAGATGACATCGTCGTCACCACCCGCAAGGAAGATACCCTCGTGGCAGACCTCCGCAAGGTCTTCGCCGCACTCGACGAGTACCAGATCAAGCTGAACCCGGAAAAGTGTGTCTTCGGCGTGCCAGCCGGAGAACTGTTAGGGTACCTCGTCTCCACGAGAGGAATTGAAGCAAACCCCGAGAAGGTGCAAAACATACTCACAATGCCAGCACCGACCAAGCTCCGCGAGGTGCAACGCCTAGCCGGCCGAGTCGCAGCTCTCAGCCGGTTCATTAGTAAGTTGGGTGAGAAGGCTCTGCCTTTCTACCAACTGATGAAGAAGACGGACAAGTTCGAGTGGACAGAGGAAGCGCAGGACGCATTCGACCACCTCAAAAAGACCTTGACGACTTCCCCAGTGCTGGTGGCGCCGCTGGCGAACGAGCCGCTCTACCTTTACGTCTCAGCCACCAACAGGGTGGTGAGCACGGTACTTGTGGTAGAACGAGAAGAAGAAGGGCACAGCCATCCTGTCCAGAGACCAGTCTACTACCTCAGCGAGGTTCTTACCTTGTCGAAGCAAAACTACCCGAACTACCAGAAACTGGCCTACGGGGTCTTCATGACCTCAAGAAAAGTCGTCCATTACTTCTCTGAGCACCCGATCACGGTGGTAAGCTCCTCCGGGCTCGCTGACATCCTCACAAACCAACGTGCAACAGGGCGAGTCGCCAAGTGGGTTGTCGAGCTAGGGCCCTGGGGGCTGAAGTACGCTCACCCGAAGTCAATCAAAGCCCAAGTCCTACCAGAATTCACCACCGAGTGGATAGAAGCTCAGCTGCCAGACGTTCCCGACTTGTCCAATGCATGGACAATGTACTTCGACGGCTCCAAGAAGTACAGAACAGCTGGGGCAGGAGTCATCCTCATCTCCCCCAAAGGCGACAAGTTGAAGTACGTTCTGCAGATGGACTTCCCAACACCCTCTAACAACGAGGCAGAGTACGAGGCCCTAATCCATGGCATGCGGATGGCCAAAAACTGCGGCGCCACTCACCTCATGATTTACGGCGACTCCTACCTCGTCGTACAGCAGACTATGAAGGCTTGCGACGCCATCGCTGACAACATGATCGCCTATAGAGACCTCTACAACCAGCTGGAGGGCACCTTCGCCGGCTGCGAGTTGCGGCACATTGGCCGCGAAAGCAACGAAGAAGCCGACGTCCTCGCCAACATGGGGTCAGACAAGGTGCCAGTGCCACCCGGCGTTTTTCTCGAGCGCATTACACAGCGGTCCATCAAGCTTCGACCCAAATCAGGTCCCTCCGAACCTTCAACGAGCACCGCTGACCCGCCAAGCAAGGAGAAGGAGCCCATGGAGGTAATGCTGGTCGAAGCCACATGGACAGGACCATATCTAGCTTACATGCTGCACCAAAGGCTGCCAGCTGACCAAGTCGAAGCCAAGCGCATCATTCGGCGCTCCAAGGGTTTCACCATCATCAACGGCGAGCTCTACAAGAGAAGTATCTCAGGAGTTCTACAAAGGTGCGTAGATCCAGTCGACGGTCAAGCCATCCTACTCGACATTCATGTTGGTATCTGCGGGCATCACGCCAGCAGTCGTGCCTTGGTGGCCAAAGCACTGCGAGCCGGATTTTACTGGCCAACAGCTATGCAAGACGCCGAAGACCTAGTAAGGAAGTGCCTCGGCTGCCAGGAGTTCGCCAACAAGCCACATGCGCCGGCATCCGCATTGAAAACCATACCACTAGCCTGGCCCTTCACTCAATGGGGAGTCGACATGGTAGGCCCGCTCAAGAAGTCTTCACCAGGGGGACATACCCATCTCCTGGTAGCAGTCGACAAATTCACCAAGTGGATCGAAGCCGTGCCTATCACAAGTTCGACTGCATCATCAGCAGTTAACTTCATCAGGTCCATCATCTTCAGGTTCGGGGTACCAAACGGCATCATCACCGACAACGGCTCGAACTTCACAGCTGAAGAATTCAAAGACTTCTGCTCCGAACAAGGCATCAAACTCAGCTATGCATCTGTCTCGCACCCGCAGTCCAACGGGCAAGTCGAAAAGGCCAACGGCCTAGTCTGCAACGGCATCAAGAAGCGCCTGCGAGTGCCGCTGAGACGCGCCGCGGGCGCCTGGGTCGAAGAACTGCCGCCAGTACTTTGGAGCCTGCGAACCACGCCAAACAGATCCACCCAATACACACCGTTCTTCATGATGTATGGCGCAGAGGCGGTCATGCCCTACGACATCAAGTTCGACGCACCATGGGTGGTGGCCTACGACGAGTCCGACGCAGAAGAAGCACTCGAAGACGACATGGACGTCCTGGACGAAGCCCGCGACATCGCCCTTGCACGGACAGCCGTCTACCAGCAAGACCTGCGCAACTACCACGGACGGAGGCTGCGGCCAAGAGCATTCGTCGCAGGCGACCTGGTCCTTCGCCTCAAACAGAAGAAGGTGCACAAGCTCGCCTCCCCATGGGAGGGCCCGTACATTGTGACAGAAGCAATCGGCGGCGGAGCTTACCGCCTGAAGGACTCGAAGACAGGAGCAGTCTGCAGCAACCCATGGAACGTCGCGCAGCTTCGTCGTTTCTACGCCTAGTTGACTCCCTCGTTGTACCAAAATCAGCATGTCAAAGCGGCAGGTTTCAGATGCACTCTTTCCCTTACCGGGGTACCTAAGGGGACTGGAAGGGTTTTAATGAGGCGGCCTGCTCGCAAAAAAATCAATACAGTGATTTGCAGAACAAGCTCTCCCCTTTACTTTTTTCAGTCAAAAAAGCAACTTCAAACCTAGGCCGCCACTCGAACCACTCGGGGGCTGCGCCATACAGGTCAAATCAAAATCCTAGGCCGCCACTCGAACCACTCGGGGGCTGCGCCATACAGGTCAAGTCCAAAATCCTAGGCCGTCACTCGAACCACTCGGGGGCTGCGCCATACAGGTGCCACTTGAAAAGCCTAGGTCACCACCCAAACCACTCGGGGGCTGCGCCATACAGGTCAAATCAAAACCCTAGGCTGCCACTCGAACCACTCGGGGGCTGCGCCATACAGGTCAAGTCCAAAATCCTAGGCCGTCACTCGAACCACTCGGGGGCTGCGCCATACAGGTACCACTTGAAAAGCCTAGGCCGCCACCCGAACCACTCGGGGGCTGCGCCATACAGGTCAAATCAAAATCCTAGGCCGCCACTCGAACCACTCGGGGCCGCGCCATACAGGTCAAGTCCAAATCCTAGGCCGCCAGCCGAAACACTTGGGGGCTGCGCCATACAGGTATCACTTGAAAAGCCTAGGACGCCACTCGAACCCCTCGGGGCCGCGCCATACAGGTCAAGTCCAAATCCTAGGCCGCCAGCCGAAACACTTGGGGGCTGCGCCATACAGGTATCACTTGAAAAGCCTAGGACGCCACTCGAAGCACTCGGGGGCTGCGCCATACAGGTCCATGTCAAAAACCCTAGGTCGTCACCCGACGCACTCGGGGGCTACGCCATACAGGTATCATTCGAAAACCTAGGTCGCCACCCGACGCACTCGGGGGCTGCGCCATACAAGTGTAAAGTTAATCCTAGTCTGCTACTCGACGCACTCGGGGGCTGCGCCCATCTCAGTTTACATACATTGATATTTACACTTGGCAAATCTGCCTTTTCGAACTAATGCTGTACAACGGAAGTCTGTTACTCCTACTCTGCAGGGTCATCCTTTGGGGCATCGAGTGGCCCTACAAGACGCTCACTCAGCCTCTGGACCTGCTGAATCATCTGACGAGCAGGAGACAGAGTCTCGGCGTAATCGTCTTCTTCAGGCAAGCCACCTAGCAACCTTGTCAGAGGAAGGTTCGGCCGATGCAGTCGGACGTACGCCAGCGCCACGTTCGCCCCGGCAACGAGTTGGGCATTGACAATCTCCTTCAGCGCACCACCTTCGCGGAACCTCTCCAACAACGTGGCCAGCTCGTTGGGCTGCCCATTGTGTGGAAAGAACACCCGGTGGATCTGCCAGAGAGTCTTCCTGCACCCCTCCAGGAGAAGAGCAGCCCGCCAGGTGCGGTCCAGCATACACGCAAGGATCCGCCCCTTAGACGCATTCGACCAAAAATGGCGCGCCTCGAACGTGTTACCCGCGGCTTCTCTGGCGACCCGCTCGTTCACCCGAGTCTGCTCAGCTTGCCAGTCAGGGTTCACGTCTGCATCAAGACACTACAATCAGCACATCGCAAGGAAGAGGAAGCCAAAGCTCAGCGCTAAGAAGACCAACCTTGCAGTTGTCGACTGATCAAGTCGATTTCGCCAAGCAGGAATTCCTCACGCTGAGAGAACTCTGCAACAGGACGCGACCTAGAACGCTCCAGTTCCAACTCAGCACGCTTCAGCTTCGCCTCGAGCTCAACCACCTTGTTCTTCATATAGGTGATCAACCGTTGGTCGTTCGCACTTCGTGCGGGAGCCGAAGTCGCTTGACGAGGGCGAACAGCAGGCTCAGCCAAAGGAGTGCCTTCTTCACCACCCGCGCCGGTCGCTGCAGCAACTGGAGTGTCCTCGCCCGTTTCAGGCTGCCAGGAATCGACAGTGTCAAAACAGATAAGGATCGCTTCTCATTCAAGCCAAAGTCGAAGGAAAGCATTCACATTTCAGCGTTAATATGATTCAAGGCCAGAAGACCCGCAAAATACAAATTCATTACAGACTGCAGACTCAAAAGCAGACTACAAGACTACTACACTACAGACTCCGACTGGGAGCGACTCTTCCTAGCAGCAGCCGCTTCGGCTACCTTGGCAATCCTCCTCTCGAAGGTTGCGACAAGCTTCGCGGCCAGCTGACTCGCCTGCGCCTTCACCCCGCTAAGGGACGCGGTCTTGCCGTCAGGCTTTCGAGGGAAGTCGCTGACAACCTTCTCAAAGTCGCCAGCAACTTGATGACCAAGAAGAAGCTGGAAAGTGAGCTCGGAGCCGCGTACCGTCTGCGCCCGGGTGAAGTCCGCGATGGTGGTCGCGTCGACTTCGAAAGGCGCCGCGAGTGCGTCCACGGCAGCTGGTGGCGACCTGCTGGGGAAGATGCTCCGGTGCACAGTCGCCAGCGCCCCAGTCGACTTCTGCAGCGCCATCGTCGACTGCTGCAGCGCGGTCGAAGCATACGCGCAGACGCGGTCGAGGAACCCGACAGCGTTCGCCAGGTCGACATCGTCGCTAGACGTGCCTTCCGGGGAAGCGCCTCCGCATCTCTCTGAACAAGGGAAAGGAGTCAACCCAATTCAAATTCAACAACTATACAAGTAAGCGTCAAGCCGAAAAACTTACGTCCGAGGACATTGGCGAGTGCGAGCAGACGGTCGACCTGGGTCTTCTCCCGGTTGTCCCGAGCACGCTCGCGCTCTTGCGACTCATACAAAGCCTTCTCCAGCTCCGCCTGAGCCTGAAGTTTCTGCTCCAACTCCGCGGCTCGCATCGTGACCTGGTCCAGGGAGATACGCAGCTGATCCCTCTCCCTCTCCAGGCGAACGAAGGCAGCGGCTCCCTCAAGCTGCTGGCGGTAGTATGGCTGCAAACAAACAAGCACATTTAAAGTTGTGCCCGACTATCCTAGTCGCCCACACCTTCGGGGGCTACTCCCATCGGGAGCGCTGTTCGCGCACCCGATGCAACTGCGGAGGAACTAGTCGAGAAGTACTCACATGGTCCACCAGATCAGCATCCGACGAAGTCGCCGCGGCAGCATCATGTGGCGCCGTGCAGTCACCAGCCCGCGCATGCTCCCCGGCCACCTGCACAGCCCGCTCGACCGAAGGGGCGGACGTGTGCTCCACTTCGTGTGGAGGGGAACCGGTCCCACCAGAATGACGGCTGGCAAAAGATGCAAGAAAAGTTCAACCAAGAGAACCCGCCAGTCAGAAAGCAAACTCGACACAAAAAGAACCAGCATGACTAACCTGGTGACTTCGACGCCATCGTCGCTTCCCAAAGAAACGGAGGCCATCCTGGCGAACTCGAGCGGCGGCGCAGAACTGACAGGAGGCGCGGCCATAGGCGCGCTCCAGTCGCCCAGGTTCTTGGCACCCGAAGACGACGCATCATCCTCCTCCAATTCTGCAGTCGCATCCTTTGCAGGGGAGGAAGCAGTAGCAGAGTCGCCGCCTTGCCGCTTCTGTTTCTTCCGCAGCGGCTCCTCGTCATCTTCATCTCCCTCCACCTCTTCACTCGGGGAGGTAGCGGAAGGAAGGTCATCTTCATCACCTTCCTCCTCAAGGAACGTCGCCTTGTCGTGGGGTCCGTTCTCCATGAGTGGAGGAAGGCTAACAAGGGAGGGAGGAACGACCCTGCAAACAAAGTGACAGTCGAATCAAGAAAAAGAGCATCGAGATAGCAAGCAAGGGAAAAGACAGAAGCTTACCTCAGGAACAGGGTTCGTCGACCCGTAAACTGCGACCGGGCACTTGACGTTGCAGGGGTCTGCGGCTCGGAGGCTCGTGATGCTCCTCACCTTCAACTCCACTTCCTCGTCGTCCAGCTGCAGGTCGCCAACGCCCTCGTGCGCCCACATCGGGTGGGGGCGAGCACGGAGCGGCTGCACTCGAAGCCTGAAGAAGGTGCCGATGAGGTGGACGCCACCCGACTCGCGCCCCAAAGTCTTCAGCAGGTGGCGCAGAAGGCTCAGCAGCGGCTTGACGGCTTCCTTCTCCTCCTTCGCGAGCGGGTGCGCCCACGCGCACGTCTTCCGCAACTCGCGCTCGCTGTCGAAGTCAGGCAACCCGGCTTGGTCGCACCTGACGTAAAACCACCTCTTCCGCCAGCCTTGGACGGAGTCCGACTTCTTCATCTGGAAGTACGAAGTGTCACCTCGCACCTGGATGCCGAAGCCGCCGACCGGGTACGCCGACCCGCTTTTCCCCACGTTCTTCCTAACAATGAAGAGCGACTTCCACAAGGCCCAATGGGGGGCGATCCCCATGAAGCACTCGTAGAGCACGATAAAGCTCGCGATGCTCAAGACGCCATTGGGAGTCAGATCATGGATCTGAACCCCATAGGCGTACAGGAGACCACGAACAAAATCGTGGAGAGGGAACCCGAAGCCCCGTGGAAGGAAGTCCACGAAGCAAACGCGCTCCCCCTCCCGAGGGGCAGGGTATACCTCTTTCCCAGGCGCGCGCACCGCCGCCTGGTCCGCCGGCGGCAGCAGGCCCTGCGCGTGAAGGACCTCCAGCTCCGCCTTCTTCACCGACGACTTCTGCCAGTCGCCGTCGGGTTTCTTCATCGCCACTGCCTCGGCGGCGGCGGCGGTGCTGGTCGCAGCCTTCATCTTCTTCATCGTTTCGACGAAGGTAGAGAGAGGAAAAGGCAAGAACGGCGCAGGAAAAAGGGCGACGGCAAATGGAGAAGATGACCTGTTCCCCGTCGCAGTACAATTTTATACCGCGCGCCGCAGTCCATCCCAGCCGTTCCCGAAGAAACTGCTCTCCGCAGCTCCATCCAGCCGTCCACGTGTCGCGCGGAGAGACAAACCGTCGCCTCCCACTCCGTCCACTACGCGCGAGAATCAAGGCACCATCATTACGCCGTGAAAATTTTCGCGCCCACGACAAAAAAAAGCGGTCAGTTCTATTTGTAGTAAACGCTGACAGTGGGGCCACTTCCGTCACGTCCTATCAAACGCAGAGGCGTGCTACGAAGCGTCAGCGCTGACGTCATCAACACAAGTGCATGAAGTGAGCCGCAGCGCGGAAGAAGAACTCGAACAAATCAGTCGGGTGTCCCTGAACATGCATGTAAGCTTAATAGCCGAATTTCTACGCCAGGCAGAGAACTCGAACGCATAATTCGAGTGACAGGTAAACCCAATAAGCTTCACAGCTGAAATCGCCTCAGTATGCCAGTGCTGATGCAAGGACTCGAACCATGCAAACGTGTTACAAGAAGATTCAGTAAGCTTCACAAGCTGAAATTAACTGACAGTAAGCCAGTGGGCTGAACAGAAGCAAGCCAAAGACACGACTTTTTTCTCCCATCGGGAGTCGGCTTTTCGACTGGAGGAAAACGAGTTCAACTTCAACTACAAGCAACCCGGCGGCATGCCCAGGAGAAAGGAGTCCTTTGCCCGACTCTGCGATTCGACCAAGCACTCGGGGGCTACTGACGTGGGGCTACCCTCCGTCTATCCCACGGTGAGGATACCTGGGTCACGCCAAGACTGCAAAGGCCCGAGGAAGGCCCAGTAGAGATAGCGTATGGCCCAAGAATAGTCAGTTAGGTCATGCGACTTGCCATATCTGTAAACACCATCGGCACCGTTCACCCGAGACCTAGCCTATTATATAAAGGCTAGGAGGGTTGCTCGTCAAAGAAGACGGACAGATCGATACGCGCATAGCCGCCACCACCAAACCCTAGCGAGATCGCCATCTCGCCATTGTAAGCCACTCGCCATCAATACCAGACAAGCAGGAAGTAGGGTATTATCCTCCGGGAGCCTGAACCTGGGTAAAACACTTTGCTTGTCAGCCGTCGTGATCACCAACGCTCATCTCTCTCCCCCTCAATCAACCCGGGGTGCACAACCCTGGGATTTGTCGAGTTACACCCTCGCCAGCGGTTCTGGAGGTCGCGGCGTCGCTCCATGCCCACACGTGCGTCAGGCGCGGTGCGCTGCACGATCTGGCAATCGTGCGGCGAGGAAGCATGGGAGGGAGCCCGCTGTGCCGCGGCCGGAGGTGGTCCTGGCGGCGGTGGGGGCGCACCTGGTGCGGCCGCCCCTGCAGGGCCGGAGGGTACGATGGAGCGCGACGGAGCAGGGCGCGTGGTTGCGATGTCGACGAGGTGGTGGAGGCGGTCCAACCACTGGTCGTGTGCCTCGGCACTTGGCCGGTAGCGGAGGAGCTCCTGGGCCATGAGCAGCGCGGTGTGCGGGGCGGGCTCGTGGTTCTCCCGTGTGGACACGCTCTGGCGCCGGGACGGGTGCGAGGACTCAGCGTCCTCACGGCGCTCAGAGAGGTCCTCGTCGTCGCGCTGGTCTCCGCCGCGGTGCTCCTCGCTCTCTGGCTCCTCCACGCGCGGGCCGGTGCCAGCGCGCTCGGTAGTGCGGGGGCGACCACGGCGGCCGCGGGTGGGAGCAGTGCCAGGCTCGGTGTGAGCTCTCTCAGAGGCACGCCGGTTGGCGCGCGTCGCGCGGGTGTCCGTCATGGCGCGGAGTTCGGAGGTCGAAGACGCGCCTCAGCCCCCTACCTGGCGCGCCAAATGTCGGTGAGTGACTCCCACGGAGCAGGGGTAGCCACACCCTGAAGAGAGGTTCGAAGAGGGGGGCTGAACGCGGAGGTCAAACAATCCTCGAGAGGCACGAGGACGGTGCTCGCCGGGCCTGGAGAGGAACTATCATGCCAGAGATGGACACCGGCCCGTACCCAGGTTCACGGCCCTCAGGAGGAGGTAACACCGCTACTCCTGCTTGTCTGTATTGTACTGTGAAGGTTACAGGACAATGAGCTTGCCGAGGGCTCTCTTGAGGCAGTTTAGTGCTTGGAGAGGGACACAATGGCCGTCTTCCTCCTCCAGCAGTTGGCTATCATATGTGTTTGGCTAAGGCTCCCTCGGTCTAGGAAGCAATCAGCCGACTGGAGATCAATCAATCTCTATGGTGGAGCTCCTACTCCTTTTATAGGCGCCCCGGGCTCCATCCTCGTGCCGGTGGCTTCCCACATGCCGGTGGCGCGAAGGAGCGGGAGTCCACCGTGGCTCATCCGTCCATGGACGCGGTCCATCCGTGCCATGGCCGACATGCTGCAGACGGTGCAGAGCGGCTCGCAGGCGCGGCAGAGGTCGTGGTGGAGCCCACGATGACGATCTTCTTGGAGCGTTGCGCCGTCCAGCCGCTTTATCACCAAAGAGGAAAGTCCTGGCTGTCCTGGCGCAGGCGGCGCGGCTTTGTTGACTCCTTTATCACCAGAACGGCAACTGGGATGCTCGCGTCACCCTGCGGCTGCTGCAGGGGCCATGTGCGCCCTGCAGCGCTTGCTTAGCCGCGAAGTGTCTCCACAGGGCCGTGGTGGCCTGTGGAGAGGTCTCCTGCTGTCTTCTCTCTAGGCGCGTTGAGCCTTGGGGAGTCTCTTGAAGCGCGAGGTCCTCTTCAGGCCCTGGCTTCCTCTTCAGGCCCTCAAGAGGGGATGCCTCTCGAGGGTCTCTCCAAGCGGTAGCTTGGTCCTTAGCCGTTTTGACGAATCTGTCGCGGGCGAGGCCTGTAGGGAGTGGGCTATGCACACCCTGGTCCTCATTGGGCCGACAGCTACCATTGGATTCTACTTGACATTATCATTGACAAGGAATTAGTTGAAATCTTTGACTCATTACGCAAACCAGAATCAGACTACCAGGACTTGATTGGCATGCTTTAGAGGTAATTTCAACCATTAATCCATTTCATGATATCAAGTAATCATAACTCATTTATTCATTTGCTTTTGCGAGTAGGGTTTGGAAAATATTCATCAAGAGAGAGAGGGGTGAATGGAAACCACAACTGACTATTAAACATATTGATGTAAGTGTACTACTATTAAACATAGTCTCTTTAATTCATCATCATTTTGGATTATTATTTAATTAATTTATATTCTCGTAAAGACCTTAAAGCAACCGCCGGGAAATGAATTATGTGGATTCTAGTCTGCGAGTTCATGAGGAAATTGAGCGTTGAGCAGGCGTCGCGTGAAAAAAGAATGGATGTGAGTGTGACTGTCTTGCACTATATTTCAATCTTATTATGATTTGATATATATACACACAACTAATATATTCATATTGATCTCAGGGCGCCATCCTACCACATCAGCGCGTAGAAGCAATTCAAGAGGAGTTGGCGGGATTTATTCTTGAGTAGGTCATGCATCCAAAGAGAGAATACCATAATCCAAAATATAGCTAAAATGACTGAAAGAAACTCACGACGTAATGAGGAGGATCTATGTAATTAATGCGATCTCTATATACTGGATTGTATATATATATATATATATATATATATATATATAGGGCAGGACTAAACAGGAACCTCCCTTAAGAGATTCCTATTTACCTTAAGTAGGAACTATCCTAATAAGGGAAGGTGACCGGACCGGATCCCGACCCCGACCGGACCGATTAAAAGCCCACCCACCCCGATTCCCCACCTCCCGATCCCCACGCCTTCTTCCCCTTCGGCGCCGGCGAGCGAGCGGCGGCGGATGCCGGCGCGAGGGAGACTGCGGCGGACGCCGCAAGGAACCCAACCCCCACCACCTTCTCCCCCCCCCCCCCCCTGCGCCGGCGAGCGAGCGGTGGCGGCAACCAACGCGAGGGAGACGGCGACGGACACCGCAAGCAACCCCACCACCACCGCCTTCTTCCCGGGGCCCCTACACCGTGCGCCACCGCGCCCCTCCACCGCGCGCTGCCGCCGCGTCCCTGCACCTCCACCGTGCGCCGCCGCGTCCCGGGGCCCCTCCACCGCGCGCCGCCGCCGCGTCCCTGCAAGGCCACCTCCTCCGACCTCGCGCATGGTCGAGCTCGCGACGGCGCCACCCGGCGCGAGGGACCCACGATGGAAACGTGCCGCCCCGCACCCACGATCTGGAGGCGTCCAACGCCGTCCCGGCCACTCCACTTCCGTCCAGGGATGACCCCCTGCCGCGCGCCTGTGCCACTGCTCCGTTTGACGGGCCCGTCCACCTTCGGCCAGCGCCCCATTCAACTCCCGCCGGCGAGTCCCCTCCATTCCGGCGAGCCCCCCCCCCCCCCCCCCCCCCGCCCACCTCTATTCCGGCGCCGATGAGAAAATAAGGTTCAGATCGTGTGAAAATGAGGTTCAGCTTAGTATATGTTCGCTTTTGCTGCAAAAAGTTCCGAAAAAAATTCCTTCCCTGATGGCCATCGAAGACTCCTTGCTCCCTCCTAATCTTAATTTTATTTTTACTGAACCTTTTTACGGTTGGTTCTGAACTTGTTGCTTGCCGGGGACCTGTTCAGTCAAAAATATTAAATGAAGGTTCAGTCGATGAATTTTTAAAGTTCAGGTCTATTTTATTTTGAAGTTTACTCGAGTGATAACCCCCGATGTTAACTGCTGTTTTTTACATTGTATCATGGATGGTGTCTAAACTTTATTTAAGTGGAGGTTTATAAAAGCTTAAATGAAGGTTCACTTCAGTCATAAAAAAGGTTCGCTTGGTCCAGAGAAAAAGTTCATGTGTAGTTGCGAAAAAATATTCACGAAAAAAGTTTTTAAAAGTTCACTGATATTTTTTGCAGTTCACTTGATTTTATTCTAAATGAACTTCTTCCCGTAATGTAAACTGTCGATTAAGGACCGTGTGAACTGTTTTTTCCTGGAGGGTAAATGAAGGTTCACTTTAAATATTTTTTGTAGTTCAGTTGACCAAGTTCAAGAGCAAGTGACAAATGAAAGTTCACAGAGGTAGAACTTTTTATTTCTGTGAGAAACAAGTATATTTTTTACTTGAGATTCGTAAAAACTCAAATGAAGGTTCACTTGATATTCCATCTGAAGGTTTACATGGCATGCGCGAGAAGGTTCATATATCATTGCCGGGACATTTTATAAAGCCTCTTTCCAAATAAGTTTAGAAAAAAAGTTCGCTTCGTAAAAGAAAAATTCACTTCATGCATAAAAAGGTTCACTCGGTCCAGAAAAAAAGTTCACCTAGTTCTGGAAAAAAAAAGTTCACGAAAAAAAGTTCACTTCATGTTCCGTATGAAGGTTCACATGTGATGCGCGAGAAGGTTCACTGATAAGTTTTTATACTTCGAGACTATATTTTTTTTTGCAGTTCACTTCACCTTCATCGTGTGATAATTTTTCAGATGTGAACTGTTTTTATTTTCTTTCTTATGGATCTGACTTAGTATGTGAACCGTCATTTTATTGGAGGTGAAATAAAAGGTTCATTTGAAATATTTTCTAGAACAAAACATAAAACTACTCTACGATTGAAAGTTCACTAACACATAAAAAGAATTTCACCATGGTATTAGTCGGTTGGGGCGGAAACTCTACACATAAAAGTCAAACCTATGAGGTTTGTTTATTCAAAAGACCATATCTAAAATGAAATAAGCAACTAAATGAGTCTAATTTGGCAACCAATTGTCCGAACCTTCGACTTAAAGAACAACATGATGACAAATTTAAAAAAAATCCCGTGATGAGGTGTGTCGACGTTTTAATTAAGTTTAAAATTACTCTTAATCCGTGCGTAATTTGGAAAAATGGTTAAAGTAAAAAAGTTGCGCCTACTCAACAGCTTTGCAACGCAATATCATTTGTGTTGTTTCGATAAGCGGTTTAAAAGTAATTGAGAAAAAACTGTCCGCTAGATCTAAAATCCGGAAAACAGAACCATGTATATTCGAAACTGCTCTTAATTCGCGACGAATCTCGCAACTTGATAAGAGAAGAAAAGATGCGCATTTTCCATACCTTTCTAACGGCGTATCGGTTGCGTCATGCCGACAAACGGTTTGAAAATGGCGAGCGAAATACTGTGCGAAAACGGAGAAAATCATGAAAACTGTATTTGTACATTCAAAATTGTTTAAAAACCATGCGTAATTTGAAAAACTTGTTAATATGAAAAAGTGGCGCAATTTCTGTAGCTATCCAACGGCATATCACATGCATCATTCCGATAAGCGGTTGAAAAATCATGTTAAAAATCGTGTCGAAAAAGACATAGTTCCGCGTGAAGGTTCACATCTTAACGCCGAGAAGGTTCACTCCGCATTTCCGAGGAAGTTCAGAAGATTCCTGTTTAGCTTAAACATGAACCGGTTCCTGTTTAGCTGAGTTATATATATATATATATATATATATATATATATATATATATATATATAGATAGGTAAGTTAACAGGTGCTCCCTGGTGCCCATGCTCCTGGATGGAATATGGTAAGTTTTAGGTATGTACACCATGTATATATTATACAATCAACGTAAAATACCTCAATTATATTATATGTGCATCGACGTGTGCCGTATGTATTAGCGTAGAATACGTATACGAAAAGTATATTATGTATGCATCAACGTGTACCGTATATACATAATACTATATATATGGAAAATAGTAGATGAAAAAGAAAACAGAAAATAAAATGGAAAAAAACAGGAAACGAAAAATAAATCGCAAAACCCTAAAACCCTCAACACTTTAGTACTGGTCGGTATTACCGACCGGTATTAAATGTTTCCAGACGAGACGCGGCCCCGCGCCCCACGTGGAGGCCTTTAGTACCGGTCTGTACGCAACCGGTACTAATGCTGGGGGGCATTAATCTCGGTTGCGCAGTACCGGTTGCGAAACCGGTACTGATGCCCCTTACCGACCGGTACTAAATAGGCGTTTTCCACTAGTGACTACTGCCTCCAATCCAAAATAAGTGTCGCAGATTTGAACTGGGGCTAGTACAAAACAGCGACACTTATTATGGACTGGGGTAGTACTCAGCCTCAATCTCCATCTAGAATTGTATTGCCAACCATAATTTGAAGGAACTGTACCTCCGCTCACGGAACTGATGAGAGCGGAGCATGTGTCTCACAAGCAGCGGCCGAAGCCGTGTCAATCTAGCCAAGTCTCAACGATACAACGCTCAGCATACTTAACCACGATCTACTACCCATTCCTCAGGCGAATATACCTCTTGGTAGGCCGACGGATTCTTCTGATGGGCTGGGCCTCCGCTTCACTTGCAGCCCATGACTTGGTGATACTTCCACTTTTGATAGGTGCGTAGTTGACGAGGGAGCTTGATACGGTGTTGCTGTCACAGCAGTGGAACATGGGGTTCGCCTAGTGCTACCAAAGTGGGTCCACTGCCTGTGGGCCCAACATGAAGATGGACATGACCAAGACACGGCGCAAGACCTGGTGGGCACCCCGCGCGCCAGCCAGCACCCCCGGGTGCCAAGGACCCCCGGGTCCTCCGCGCCCCAGAAGGAGCAAAAGATCCCGAGAGCGCGAGGCACCGGCGGGGCCGGGCTCCCTCTCGGGTACCAGTCCGTACAAGATGAAGATAAGGCCTCCACCACTCCGGAAGATGGTGGAAGGGCACATATGTCTTGGGAAGGAAGGCGCGGGCAGGGGACACTACCTGCGGTGTGTTAGCCCCTGCCCACCTCGCTTTCCCCAAAAGGGAGAGGATCTCACCAAACCGGCGAAGGTTACTTGGAGGAAGAGAGGCCACATCTCCACCTCCATCATGGAGAGGGGTTTCTTCCCGCCAAGACCCCCTCACGCTCCTCGCATGACCTCTGTGGCATCCCCTTTATCTATAAAAGGAGGACCAAGGCATGGAGAGGAGGACGGAACAAAACAGGACAAGACAAGACCAGTTCCAAGGTAGAAGAACACCATAGAGCTAGGCTAGGGCAGAGGAGATAGGGAAGGTAATCTCCTCCGTGCAAGGATCTGTCCTTCTTCTTCCTCTCTCCAGTACCCCTGCTGGGTACCTCGCCGGAGAACACCATTGTAGCCACACCATGCTTCATCCATCTATCCAGACATGCAGGAGTAGGGCTGTTAGCCTTCGGGCGGCCTGAACCTGGGTAGATCGCCGTGTCCCTCGTTTGTTTGCCTCACACGCCGAGATCTAGAGCGAGTGAGAACTCGCCGGTGACCGTCCCCCGGGAGACATCTTCCGGCCTCCTTCACGGCCCTACCGAATCTACAAAGGAGGTGCCTGTCATCCCCGGTGTCCGTCCTTCGAGACACGACATCTGGCGTGCCAGGTAGGGGGCGCAAGAGCTGATCTCGTCTTCATCAACTCGGAGATCATCGTCAAGTTCTCCGCCGAGCATGCCGCCGAAGATGAAGCCCGAGGTTGCGGCTGCCAAGACCGTCTCTCCCACGCGCGCCCAGGCCTCTGCTAACCGTCACACCGTAGGCGCGCTGCAAGGAGATACGCCGCCCTTGCAGCCTGCAGAGAACGCGGCGCCGGACGGGGTAGAGGAACCCAACCGCGACCATGTCGGCAGATCCAAGGGAGCCTCTCTATCGTGTGTCGAATCACGGACACCGGGGATGCGAGGCACCCCCTTTGTTGATTCGGTAGGGGCGCGAAGGAGCCTGGAAACGTCTCCCGGGGGACGATCGTCGGACAAGTTCCTCTCTTGCTCTCCGATCTCGACGTGGTATGCAAACAAGGAAAGCACACAGCGATCTACCAAGGTTCAGGCCGCCCGAAGGCTAATAGCCCTACTCCTGCATGTCTGGATAAATGGTTGAATCATGGTGTGGCTACAATGGTGTTTCCCGGCGAGGTACCCAGCAAGGTGCTCCGACTAGAGGAAGGGGGAGGACAGATCCTTGGCCGGAGGAGATCGCCTTCCTTCCCTTCCTCCTTCTAGCCTAGTGTCGTGGGATTGTCACGACAAATGTTTCCGGGTGGAAACTTGAGTATGGGGACATAGCGACTTCTGACATCTGGAGCTTGTCTAGCGAGGCGTGGGGAAACAAGGGTTTACCCAGGTTCGGGCCCTCTTCTTGAGGTAAAGACCTACTCCTGCTTTGCTTTATTGATATGGGTTTCGAGGACTCGGCGCCTTTAGCTTCCGGGTCTCGATTACAATCTCTGGTACTAGGTATTGCTCTGGCTTTCGACTTATCTCTCTAGCAACCAGGAGACCCACTTATATAGGTGGTGGGTCTCGCTGGACGTAGAAGCGGGATCCGGGTTACAATCGTACCCGGACTCTACTCTAAGTCCTTTAAGTCTTCGCCTTCCTTATCGGGACTCCGTCTTGTACTTGGTCTCTAGTCTTCCAGATCCTTCTTGACTTGTGGACCAAGACAAACGTTGCGCACCGGCTTACGTGAGACCCGGCCCATGTCTTCATGCTTGACCCGGCCCAGGTTCCTACCAGGCCGGCTTATCTTCTAGGTCGGTGGGCCTACCGGGTTATGATCCCCCCAACAGTAGCCCCCAGGATAACTTGGACACCAGAATTGACTTGCTTCACCTTCGTCCTTTTGGGCATAATCTTTGGGGAAGCCGTCATTTCTTTTGTCCGGGTTATCATCTGAAAAAACAATAAACCACTCATTAAACAAGCGGGCCCTCGGGTATTAGTTTGGCCGGCTCTTGATGGCGGCCCATTCATAACCCGGCCATCGCCTGCTGACTTTTATTTCTCTAAGACTGTTGACTCTTTCTTTTCTTTCTTTATTCTTTTTCCCCGCCGTCGGTCAACCTTCTTGGTCAACGACATATTTAATGTGTATCTTCTCGCAGGAATCGAGAAGGCAATAACTACCTCGGGGAGGCAAAGATCTTGTCAGGCATATCTCCTGCAGGACAAATCTTGTCTCTAGAAATAATGATTATCTTCTTATTTTCCCCACTTTGCCCCTAGGTCAACCCTTGAGGCCTATAAATAGGTGTCGGGGTAGAGAACGATTCACTTCTCCCCGCACGCTTCACTTCGTCCTCTACCTCGAGCTCCTCGCCATTCGTTCATATCTCCGAGCTCGAACAACTTCCCGAGCTGCTCGCCAGAAAGATCCACACGAAGAACAGCTCCGCGCACCTCATTCTCACGCATCAACTCGTCCTTCTCCTTCCCCCTTTGATCGGTAAGTACCTCTATCCCTTTCGCATTTCCAATCTGAGAACTTTCCCTCGGATGAGCCCGTGTTCTTCATGTTCTTTCCGTTCCTTCTTTCTTCTTGATTTTCCGAGGCTCCTCAGATCTGTTTTGTGGTGCACTGTCTGTCCTTTTGTTGTTTCATCTTCCGATATGAATGTTTCCTCTCTGTGGGGACCCCGGACTAGCCGTCCGAAATACCCGATTATGCATAACACAACGATCCCGTGATCAGTCTGTCGTTGCACATAATCCGAACTGAATACCAAAGTTTACATCCATTACAGTACTGAATTAAAGTCTTACAGAAATGGTCATTTAGACCAAGTTTTACATAGGTGCCTTCATGGGCCAACCAAAATAATCAGCGGAAGCTAGGGCGTAGTAGACCTCAAATTCTAACAACGACCCGACAGGCAGCTGACTGAGAAGCGCCCTAGTTCGCGAAGACGTCATCGGTCTCTCGGTCTTCAGCATACTTCTTCTTGAACTCTGGACATGGGAATATCCAGGGACACAGCCATGAGTACATTTACGTACTCGCAAACTACCCCAACATGAGCATGCACTACTCTTTTATTTGTTTAAATAAAACTTCGTTTGCTTTGAAAACTCTACCTCCTTGTTGAAAAGGGAAGGATAGACCCTTGTTTAATAAAACTTTGTTTTGAAACCTCTATATCTTTATAAAAAAAAAAAAGTTTTTAGAACTTTTCCCATAAATCTGCCTTTGTAAGAAGTCTCTTTAAAACTTTTTCCCAAAAAGACATCTTTGTTGGAAAAGGTAAGAAGTCTCTTTAATAAACATTTTCTCGGAAAATCACCATTTTATCTGTTTCTCCAAAACTCCTCCCTTGTCTGACCCTGGCTCGCCATAGGTCCAATTAACTTCAACAACTTCATACCAACTCTTTCGTTTAGTCGTGGAACACTTTCTCCACTTCATTTCTCTTTTTATACTCAAATCTTTCAAAGGGTACACATATGTCAAAGTAAGGCCTCCCAACTGTCCATATCCGAGGACTCGGCTATTCGAATAGTTTTAACCCTCTGCAGAGGTAGCACGCTTTTCCCTCACCCATCCGGTAACTCATCGTGTCAGCCACGTTTCGCCATACCAGGTGTATGCGAAGTTGAGACACCGATCCTAGTCTGTCCTTTGCTCATGCTAGTATAGTACCCTGCCCATATGATACCTTCCATCAACACTTAACCCAGCCCGTCGGGATCTAAGCGTGAGGACTCATAGTTTTGTCTGGCGGTGTATAGGGGACATCCTTCTATCCTCCTCCTTATCTTTTCATAGAGTTTGAGCGAGGACCCAGGTCAAGGTAGGTCCTCAGACCATCCCTCCATGCATAACGGAGTCGTCTCCGTCGATGAGGTATCCCATACTAATAAGAGCAAACTACATGACTAAGCCCCGTTCCCATAGTGGGGTAAATGTGGTCGCACAGAATATCGGCTGGTTGACGTAAGTACAAAGACACACTGTGCATTCTTCCCAATTAACTCAATTCTGCACTTTTCCAGTCCAACACCGACATCTCGGTACACCATAATCCATCCATATAATTTTAAAGGAGTTTTGAGTAAACGATAATTTTCCCATCCTATAGTTTGAAAAATAATTTCCATCTAGTATCTCCATATAGGGTTTCAAAATAATATACTTGTATTTTGGAAACAAAAGGGATTTTCAAACTCATAGCTTTAGTGGCAAACACCACATAAATAATATATGCTCTTTATAAGTAAAACATGTGAACCAAAATAGATGTATGTAGACGCAAGCTCAGAGAATAGCTTGCCTGATTCCAGCATAATGTTCCTGGGCTTCTTCTTACAGCTCAAAGAAATAAATCCCATCCTTCTTCGATAAATCCTCCCCAAATACCACTAGCGTTTAGAACTAGCGTCGCAACATGAAAATAAAACAACACACAATAAGCAAACCAAACCACAAGTGGCATACAAACAGGGAACAAACCCCAAGTATCAAACTAATCACTCAAGCCACAAACATAGCACTAGTTTAATCAAGCAACGAACTAAATCTATATTTACTAGGGCATTATACTCACAGGAGTATAACACCAAACACATGCTAAAAACATAGAGCACCAGGACATCCTCGATTAGAGGTAATTAACAACCACTTTTCTCTGATCAGGAGATACTTCAGACAAAAGTTAAACTACCAATTAATCTTGGTAATTCAAAATATCTCACCAAGCTAAGGTGGATACACTAACAAGATATTTAAGCTAGCACTCAACTCAAGTCCATCAAGTTCATCAAGCCAGGCAAATATATTACTCATACCAATTTGCCTAACAAATTCCACTAACAGTACTAACATATTATAACCTGCTAAACTATAATAACATGCACGCAACAGTACCACAACAATCCTTAACCAGCAAGGCATACATATTAATCACACACAATATTCTCACATCAAAATAAACAAACATAGTAATTCCTAATTACTAGGTGAAAAGTTATATAGGGAATAAAACCCTCACAAACACATGACTCACAATTAGCTCTCCTAACATGCTAGTAAAATTAAAGGAACATGTCATAACAGTGGGCTACCACCCTGCACATGCTAGGAAACACATTTGTAACAATAAAGTTATAACATAACAATTAATTAAAGGCCTAATAAAAATAGGCAGAAAAGACCTAAACCTTATAATTAGCACCAAAGTCAATCAGTGACTCCTAAATTCAAACCAAGCTAGGGATATGTTCTCCTACACATATAGAAGACAACCCAATTGGATTCATTCCAAAATTCATCTCCTAAAAATCTACAAAAATCACCAAAGTGCCACTGGTGTGTTTACAGGAATGGATAGAACTTCTGTTTTAGGTTTGATTTGCATGCAAGGCTTACATATCTAGAAAGGTATCACTTCAGGCTAACCATAGAATTTTAGTTTGCAATATTTGGATTTATAAAACTCTAGATATTTAATTTCTAATGCAAAACATACTTTCTACAAGATTAAATCTAGACAGCACTTAAAAACATATTTTTGCAAACAGCCAGTGTGGCATGTTTAAGAAAACACACATGAATACTACAAAATTTGAAGCACTCCAATATCTATCACAGATTTACCACAAAAGATTTAAAGCTACACTGCAAATTTTAACAGGAAATAAAATCATATTTTACATCTACTGGAAAAACAAGATTGGGCCGGATCTGGCCCAGACCTGGCCGTGCGACGCAGAAGGCAGCCCAGCCAGCGGCCCACGCACGAGCGAAGCGGTACGGGGGTCGTCTTCTTCCTCGACTTGAACAGAGGCTCGGGGGAGGGAATGACAGGGAAGCAAGGCGAGGACGGGGTCGGCGCTCCGGTGAACCTGAGAGGAAAAGATGATGTCCAGAAGCTAGAGAAGAAGATGGGGATCACGAGGGTGCAAGAATGGCGGAGAAAGGTGGGCTGTGCAGCTCGCGCACTTGCTCGACATTCGGCGGCCGGGGATAAAGAGGACGCGGACGGCGACGACGATCCCGGGCGACCCGCGGAGATTCTTTGCACGGGGACGTAGAGGATGACGAGGCGGAGATGCTGTCGGTCTTTGATTCGCTCGGGGAGGCTCCAATCGCCGGCGATGCGCGACGGCGTCCATGGATGGGTTCGGTGCCGTGGGGAAGAGAAGGGGAGAGAGAGTAAACCAGCGAGGGGGCAGGCGAGTGAATGAGGGAGGGGAAGCAGAGGAGCGCATCTTGGTGGTCTTATCCTCCTCGCTGGGCAGCGGAGAGGAGGGGCCCGGGCAGTGGACGCACGGGAGAGGTGCACGGCGGCAAGGGCAGTGGGGGAGAGCCGAGGTGCGGCGCCGTGGCGTTCTCATCACCACTCGCAGGGCAGCAGAGGGGGGGGGGTCCGATGCGGTGCGCTGGGATGGCCGCGGTCGGTGGAGCGGGAGGGGGGGGCCTGGACGCGGCGGCAGGGGGAGCGGGAACGAGGAGCACGGCGGCACTGGCGCCACGCCGTGCTGCGGCTACAGGAGGGCGACGACACGTTTCCAAAAAAAAAAACCCTGGCAGAACTTTTCCCTCTCACAACTAAGTCCTTTTCCTGATTTCTTTTATTTCTTTTAAAACCAGTAGCTTTTCTGTGATTTAATTGAGGCACTAAAACATTTTAGAAAAATATGTAACAATTTGAGTAGACTCCCCTTAGCATGAAGAAGCTCCACAAAATTTGGAGTGGCAAAATAAAATGTTTGGAACCACATTTGTTCCTAGGGTTTGATTAGGGCATTTTTGCTCAGTTTCAAATGTTGCTCCTTTAGAAATTCTAAAGCAAGTTCAAAATATTATTTTTGAACTCTTGGAACTTCCTTGACAAATATATTAGCTTTTGTATTTGTGTTTGTCAGAAACAAACACATTTGAATTGAATCAAAATAATAAAATAGGATTTCATAGTTTAGATAAAATTTAAGTGGTAACTCTATAATTTTGAGAAGGGAGGGGTATGAGAAGGAGATGGTCATCTTTTTACCTCATCCGTGGAATTAATTTCATAAAGAAAATATTTGCTTGAGAGAAATAGAGAGTGAGATAGATAGATTAATATATTAAGATCATTTCTTTAACTCATGATCCTAATTTCTATTTGCTGAATAATTGGAGGAGTTTGTTTTAAAACTTAAGTCACATTCCAAATTTGTTGCCAAGTGTGTTTTTAATTTACTACTCTAGCACACTGGTTAATTATACACACAAGCAACCACACAACAAGATCACAACAATCACAAGGATGATGCATTCAAGACAAACAAGTCACACACACAAAAAGGAGCAGCCACACAATGTCAAACATAGCAATGGGAAGGAAAACACAATCCTCAGTGAAACATTTCAAAAAGTTTTTTTTTTGTTGGTTCTAAAATTTTGGGTCTGGTAAAACTAAGTTTTTCTTAGTTTCAAAATTTGGGATGTGACAGCTCTTCCCCCCTTAAAATAAATCTCGTCCCGAGATTTGCTAGGTGGGGTAACAGGGGAGTACGAGGGCATGGGTTTTAGGCTGGTTATACTTCCGAGGTTGTTGCTTCTTCAGTAAGGTCACCACGTGAGATCTTGACAAATTTATGTTGCGAGGCTTTCTTTGTCAATAAATTTCTGTGCTGAGTTTCAGATTATTGATGATGGGGTTGACTTGACGATCGACGCTGATGTATAGTCTTGATTCTAGTCTTGTGGGTTGTTTCCAGATATTACAAGGCTAAGGCGCAAGGAACTGATTATTAACATCTTCTGGTACACGTAGCGTATGTCTTCCCCCCTTAAAAAGGGATTTTAATCGGCCTTGTTGAAAGTCGCAGATGGAGTTGACTTGAAGGTATCATTCTCCTTGAGTAGCTTGACGATCTTCGTCTAGGTTGTCATTCCTCGGTGTTTGGGGGTGGGTGCCGATATCACTTCCTGATATTGTCTCCCTACGAGGGTCACAGATGGGGACGCGTTGTTCTCAGGATGCGTCAAGTTAGTGTACTTGACTCTCTCCGGTTTCTAGTTAGAAGAAGGATGTTAAAAACTGCTGAGAGCGTCTGAACTTGCTTGGCGGTTGACGTCGTCCATAGCAGGTGCTTTCATCGTTTGACTCTTCTGAGTATTATGTCGGTTATTTGTCTTCATATTTGTCCTTCTTTAGCTGAATAAGGGAGGGACTTCATTGTTGACTTCTTTGGTTCTTAACCTTCGTGAAGCTTTGGTAAGAATTTCAAGAGGTACAATCTAGGGTATCGAGCTCCCAGAGGAGTCTAAAAGTCAATTCGAGTGTCCTGAGGTAGGTGGTTTGGGGAGTGGATCGATGATTGTTCAAATGTCACGGGTTAATGGACCTTAGAAAAAGTTAGTGAAGAACCTTCATACCAGTTGTTTTTCCAAACGGTAACTTTTTCTTTTCTTGTTTCAGAAATCATATCCTTGGGAAAACACTATAAATCTCCATGTGACTTTCTTATTTGGAACTTGAATATTTCCTAAGTTATACACTTGATTTAAGAAAATTATTATTGTCCTTTATTCGGGTTCTAACATCATTTATCTCACCCCGGTGGTGAAGGAATCCACTTAGTCCTAGCAAAGCTTTCTATTGGTTAGTTGTATAAGAATGTGGTTGTCTTTTATGACATCAAATTGCCTTAGTCATACAAGAAGAATTTGTTAACAAGGTAGCTAGTCTTGTCATCAAGCTACTTTTCATATTCCAGAGGCTGAAATGTACTGGATTATCTGACGTTCCATTTAATTTGGATATGACACTCAATTGTTTGAGCATACAAAAGCGATTTGTTAACAAGTTCATGAGGCTTGTTACCAAACTACTTGTATATAACACGAACATTGGAATATCACACTATTTTTAGAGAGATTAAGAATAATAGCTTCTGATATAAGAGTTTCCAGATGCTCCACGATAGTCTGGTATATCGCTTCTTTGCCAACCTAGGAAATCTCTCTTCAATGTCTTCTTGTCGTAGTTCCTCCTTCTTGCGGTCTCTGAGCTCGAATCTTCATAGCAACTCTCCTACACTCCTTGAGTTCTCCTAGTTACCGATTCTAAATGGGTCTCCTTATGTCCTCGTCTCTTGTGAAGGCTTGCAGTCCTAGAAGATTATTTAGTACTATCGTGGACTTGAGTCAGATGTCAGTCTAAAGTTAGATACGATAAGTTAGCGTAGTATTATTGTAATTTCACAAGTTATTTTTGTGAGGTGATGCTCGTGTCTTCACGAGGTTGGCGTTAAATTGCAGTTTTCTTCGAGGTCTTGACGCACTTGCTCCAGATGGTGCTTGAAGGCCATTATCTGATTTGCCGGTTAGGTTGCAAAAATCTCAGGCTATTGGTTAAAGATCGGGGGTCTTTTGTATCTTGCGAAACTGTCAGTTCTTATCGGGAGACGGTTGAGATAAGAGGAAGTATCCGGAAAATATTTTCCTAAGAGGGTTTACATCTGCAACAAGGTGCAACTATGGCGAAGAGGTCAAAAATTAGTTTTTGTTGGGTGACGAAAAGGAGTTTTTTTTTTTTAATAAAAAAGAGAATTTTGGGTTACTTTGTGTTGCCATCAAGGCGTGATTGTGAACGCACAAGAAAAACAACACCCAAACAGAGAAGTCTCAAACAACAACAGAGAAGCATAGTGCACATAAGCAAAGAGCACACAAGGTACATTTAGTACCAAAGGATGTCTGATACTCGTGGTAGTCGGGTAGTACAACCGAGGTTCCTATCATATGTTTTTCCTATGGGCCTTGCTTAAATATGGTTGGTGAAGTCTTCACTTTGTCGCCTTAGTCTTCAGCTGGAGAAATTGAGATTATCGAAGGAGTAACTGAGTGGAATTATTGATATTGAGTTGAGGTCTTCGGAGGTCTCTTGCTTTGTTGATATCGATAATATTGGTATTTGCATATCAATCACCTCGATGTGGAATGTTGAGTACTTGTGATGGAAGCTTCTACTTGTAGGTGCTAGCTAATTAGGTCTCACTTGGGTTCATCGTCAAGTATTTTGAACGGGTAAGAGGGATTAGAGAAATCCTTAGAAGACCTTAAATAGAGGGACGAGACTCGGAAATATTTGAGAAGGTGAGAAGAGTGGAAGTCATTTTTGGACTTCCTTAGATAAAAATATGTTTTTGGTAACAATATATTTTTAACAAAATATTTCTTTCCTAACTAACGTCCATGCTAACTAAGGTCTGTTACAGTCAGGATGGCTCTGATACCAGCTCTGTGGGGACCCCGGACTAGCCGTCCGAAATACCCGATTATGCATAACACAACGATCCCGTGATCAGTCTGTCGTTGCACATAATCCGAACTGAATACCAAAGTTTACATCCATTACAGTACTGAATTAAAGTCTTACAGAAATGGTCATTTAGACCAAGTTTTACATAGGTGCCTTCATGGGCCAACCAAAATAATCAGCGGAAGCTAGGGCGTAGTAGACCTCAAATTCTAACAACGACCCGACAAGCAGCTGACTGAGAAGCGCCCTAGTTCGCGAAGACGTCATCGGTCTCTCGGTCTTCAGCATACTTCTTCTTGAACTCTGGACATGGGAATATCCAGGGACACAGCCATGAGTACATTTACGTACTCGCAAACTACCCCAACATGAGCATGCACTACTCTTTTATTTGTTTAAATAAAACTTCATTTGCTTTGAAAACTCTACTTCCTTGTTGAAAAGGGAAGGATAGACCCTTGTTTAATAAAACTTTGTTTTGAAACCTCTATATCTTTATATAAAAAAAAAAGGTTTTTAGAACTTTTCCCATAAATCTGCCTTTGTAAGAAGTCTCTTTAAAACTTTTTCCCAAAAAGACATCTTTGTTGGAAAAGGTAAGAAGTCTCTTTAATAAACATTTTCTCGGAAAATCACCATTTTATCTGTTTCTCCAAAACTCCTCCCTTGTCTGACCCTGGCTCGCCATAGGTCCAATTAACTTCAACAACTTCATACCAACTCTTTCGTTTAGTCGTGGAACACTTTCTCCACTTCATTTCTCTTTTTATACTCAAATCTTTCAAAGGGTACACATATGTCAAAGTAAGGCCTCCCAACTGTCCATATCCGAGGACTCGGCTATTCGAATAGCTTTAACCCTCTGCAGAGGTAGCACGCTTTTCCCACACCCATCCGGTAACTCATCGTGTCAGCCACGTTTCGCCATACCAGGTGTATGCGAAGTTGAGACACCGATCCTAGTCTGTCCTTTGCTCATGCTAGTATAGGACCCTGCCCATATGATACCTTCCATCAACACTTAACCCAGCCCGTCGGGATCTAAGCGTGAGGACTCATAGTTTTATCTGGCGGTGTATAGGGGACATCCTTCTATCCTCCTCCTTATCTTTTCATAGAGTTTGAGCGAGGACCCAGGTCAAGGTAGGTCCTCAGACCATCCCTCCATGCATAACGGAGTCGTCTCCGTCGATGAGGTATCCCATACTAATAAGAGCAAACTACATGACTAAGCCCCGTTCCCATAGTGGGGTAAATGTGGTCGCACAGAATATCGGCTGGTTGACGTAAGTACAAAGACACACTGTGCATTCTTCCCAATTAACTCAATTCTCCACTTTTCCAGTCCAACACCGACATCTCGGTACACCATAATCCATCCATATAATTTTAAAGGAGTTTTGAGTAAACGATAATTTTCCCATCCTATAGTTTGAAAAATAATTTCCATCTAGTATCTCCATATAGGGTGTCAAAATAATATACTTGTATTTTGGAAACAAAAGGGATTTTCAAACTCATAGCTTTAGTGGCAAACACCACATAAATAATATATGCTCTTTATAAGTAAAACATGTGAACCAAAATAGATGTATGTAGACGCAAGCTCAGAGAATAGCTTGCCTGATTCCACCATAATGTTCCTGGGCTTCTTCTTACTGCTCAAAGAAATAAATCCCATCCTTCTTCGATAAATCCTCCCCAAATACCAGTAGCGTTTAGAACTAGCGTCGCAACATGAAAATAAAACAACACACAATAAGCAAACCAAACCACAAGTGGCATACAAACAGGGAACAAACCCCAAGTATCAAACTAATCACTCAAGCCACAAACATAGCACTAGTTTAATCAAGCAACGAACTAAATCTATATTTACTAGGGCATTATACTCACAGGAGTATAACACCAAACACATGCTAAAAACATAGAGCACCAGGACATCCTCGATTAGAGGTAATTAACAACCACTTTTCTCTGATCAGGAGATACTTCAGACAAAAGTTAAACTACCAATTAATCTTGGTAATTCAAAATATCTCACCAAGCTAAGGTGGATACACTAACAAGATATTTAAGCTAGCACTCAACTCAAGTCCATCAAGTTCATCAAGCCAGGCAAATATATTACTCATACCAATTTGCCTAACAAATTCCACTAACAGTACTAACATATTATAACCTGCTAAACTATAATAACATGCACGCAACAGTACCACAACAATCCTTAACCAGCAAGGCATACATATTAATCACACACAATATTCTCACATCAAAATAAACAAACATAGTAATTCCTAATTACTAGGTGAAAAGTTATATAGGGAATAAAACCCTCACAAACACATGACTCACAATTAGCTCTCCTAACATGCTAGTAAAATTAAAGGAACATGTCATAACAGTGGGCTACCACCCTGCACATGCTAGGAAACACATTTGTAACAATAAAGTTATAACATAACAATTAATTAAAGGCCTAATAAAAATAGGCAGAAAAGACCTAAACCTTATAATTAGCACCAAAGTCAATCAGTGACTCCTAAATTCAAACCAAGCTAGGGATATGTTCTCCTACACATATAGAAGACAACCCAATTGGATTCATTCCAAAATTCATCTCCTAAAAATCTACAAAAATCACCAAAGTGCCACTGGTGTGTTTACAGGAATGGATAGAACTTCTGTTTTAGGTTTCATTTGCATGCAGGGCTTACATATCTAGAAAGGTATCACTTCAGGCTAACCATAGAATTTTAGTTTGCAATATTTGGATTTATAAAACTCTAGATATTTAATTTCTAATGCAAAACATACTTTCTACAAGATTAAATCTAGACAGCACTTAAAAACATATTTTTGCAAACAGCCAGTGTGGCATGTTTAAGAAAACACACATGAATACTACAAAATTTGAAGCACTCCAATATCTATCACAGATTTACCACAAAAGATTTAAAGCTACACTGCAAATTTTAACAGGAAATAAAATCATATTTTACATCTACTGGAAAAACAAGATTGGGCCGGATCTGGCCCAGACCTGGCCGTGCGACGCAGAAGGCGGCCCAGCCAGCGGCCCACGCACGAGCGAAGCGGTACGGGGGTCGTCTTCTTCCTCGACTTGAACAGAGGCTCGGGGGAGGGAATGACAGGGAAGCAAGGCGAGGACGGGGTCGGCGCTCCGGTGAACCTGAGAGGAAAAGATGATGTCCATAAGCTAGAGAAGAAGATGGGGATCACGAGGGTGCAAGAATGGCGGAGAAAGGTGGGCTGTGCAGCTCGCGCACTTGCTCGACGTTCGGCGGCCGGGGATAAAGAGGACGCGGACGGCGACGACGATCCCGGGCGACCCGCGGAGATTCTTTGCACGGGGACGTAGAGGACGACGAGGCGGAGATGCTGTCGGTCTTTGATTCGCTCGGGGAGGCTCCAATCGCCGGCGATGCGCGACAGCGTCCATGGATGGGTTCGGTGCCGTGGGGAAGAGAAGGGGAGAGAGAGTAAACCAGCGAGGGGGCAGGCGAGTGAATGAGGGAGGGGAAGCAGAGGAGCGCATCTTGGTGGTGTTATCCTCCTCGCTGGGCAGCGGAGAGGAGGGGCCCGGGCAGTGGACGCACGGGAGAGGTGCACGGCGGCAAGGGCAGTGGGGGAAAGCCGAGGTGCGGCGCCGTGGCGTTCTCATCACCACTCGCAGGGCAGCAGAGGGGGGGGGGTCGGTGCGGTGCGCTGGGATGGCCGCGGTCGGAAGAGCGGGAGGGGGGGGGGCCTGGACGCGGCGGCAGGGGGAGCGGGAACGAGGAGCACGGCGGCACTGGCGCCACGCCGTGCTGCGGCTACAGGAGGGCGACGACACGTTTCCAAAAAAAAAAACCCTGGCAGAACTTTTCCCTCTCACAACTAAGTCCTTTTCCTGATTTCTTTTATTTCTTTTAAAACCAGTAGCTTTTCTGTGATTTAATTGAGGCACTAAAACATTTTAGAAAAATATGTAAAAATTTGAGTAGACTCCCCTTAGCATGAAGAAGCTCCACAAAATTTGGAGTGGCAAAATAAAATGTTTGGAACCACATTTGTTCCTAGGGTTTGATTAGGGCATTTTTGCTCAGTTTCAAATGTTGCTCCTTTAGAAATTCTAAAGCAAGTTCAAAATATTATTTTTGAACTCTTGGAACTTCCTTGACAAATATATTATCTTTTGTATTTGTGTTTGTCAGAAACAAACACATTTGAATTGAATCAAAAGAATAAAATAGGATTTCATAGTTTAGATAAAATTTAAGTGGTAACTCTATAATTTTGAGAAGGGAGGGGTATGAGAAGGAGATGGTCATCTTTTTACGTCATCCGTGGAATTAATTTCATAAAGAAAATATTTGCTCGAGAGAAATAGAGAGTGAGATAGATAGATTAATATATTAAGATCATTTCTTTAACTCATGATCTTAATTTCTATTTGCTGAATAATTGGAGGAGTTTGTTTTAAAACTTAAGTCACATTCCAAATTTGTTGCCAAGTGTGTTTTTAATTTACTACTCTAGCACACTGGTTAATTATACACACAAGCAACCACACAACAAGATCACAACAATCACAAGGATGATGCATTCAAGACAAACAAGTCACACACACAAAAAGGAGCAGCCACACAATGTCAAACATAGCAATGGGAAGGAAAACACAATCCTCAGTGAAACATTTCAAAAAGTTTTTTTTTTTGTTGGTTCTAAAATTTTGGGTCTGGTAAAACTAAGTTTTTCTTAGTTTCAAAATTTGGGATGTGACACTCTCCTCGTACTGGCACCTGTTTCTCTGTTGGGATCTTCTTCGATGAACTGGGCTGCCGTCGTTAATTCCTCTTTTCTCCTTCTATTTTCTGTGTCCTTCTAGATCTGTTCTCAAATCTTTCTTTGCTATTTCTGTTTTTGTAGATCTCTCGAGCTTCCCGTCTCCGCAATGGGTCTTAAGTCGGCAGCCAAACGTGCGCTGAAGAAGAACAAGAAGACACCCGGCGCCGGCTCTTCTGCCACAGTCGCCGCAGAGAGGTCAAAGCGGAAGATCACTTGCAACTGGAGCAAGTCGTCTGTCAGCGAGAGCCGGCTTCAAGATCTCGGAAGATGAGGATGAAACCCAACCTCAGCCGGAACAAGGCGAAGTCGTCGTCTTCGCCGATCACGTCACCCGGGGTTTTCGCCCCCCGGGTTCCCTTTTCTTCCGCCAGGTCTTGGAGTACTTCAAGATCCGGCCCCAGGACATCGCGCCAAACTCGGTGCTAAACATTTCTCATTTCGTGGTTCTATGCGAGGCCTATCTCGGCATAGAGCCCAGCCTTCCCCTTTTTCTTGAATTTTATTACTGCAAGCCCCAAAGGGAGAACAGCGACGGCCCTTTAGTCGCCTGCGGCGGGGTCACCATTCAGCTTCGCCGGAACCTCGTCGTCCCGGTTGTCGTCCTTCACTCTCACCCCAAGGACTGGCAGAAGACCTGGTTCTACTGCAAGGCAGCTACTCCTCTGGGTCAGCCAGCCCTTCCGGGTTTCAGCGTGGAAAGGCTAACGATCAACGAAAATATGAACTCCTTCGCTTCCAGTGAAGACCGGAAGGCCATCGCGCCCCTGGTTGGCCGGGTCTGCACCCTCCTTGCTCACGGTTTGACGGGTACCGACCTCGTTAAGACTTGGATGGGGTGGCACATCCAGCCGCTTGCCATACGCCCGGGCCTGATGTGCCAATATTCCGGGTTACTTGAAGACCCTATGCGCTTCAACAACAAACAACATACTGCCGCCGTTCTAATCAAGGCCATCCGGAAAATCGTCAACGAGTCTCCGGAGGATCTCGCAGAGGACGGCCTCGAACCTTTCTCTGCCTCCAATCCACTGAAGCCGGTAATCATAACTTTTCATACCTTCTTATTGTAAAGTATCATGTCTTGTACACTCTGACTCAATGTACCTCAGGCTGATGATCCCTGGTGGGCCGCGACTCTGGCGTCGGCTCCTGACTCAGACGACGAGTCGGACGGCGATCAGCTGGATGCTGATGTTGAAGGCGCCGGCTCAGAAGCCGGTGCCGAAGAAGAAGAAGGTGAGCTTAACTCCATCACCCACCTTTTCCTTGGCTTATTAGACGCAGATCTTCTCCAGGAGGATCAATCAACTCTTAATCCGGAATCGCATCTGTCAGATATAACTCTCCCCTCGACAGACCCGGCTCCTCCGACTGCCAAAAGGAAACTTAGGTCGGATGCCCAGAAGGTAATGTCTACTGACCTTATCTTGTTTTGATCTTTTCTTGATGTGTATTGACCCCTTCAGCTTTCAGGAACAAGCAGAAGAACGCCGCCAACGCCGCCGGCTTTGGTCCTCCGACTCTGACGAGCCTTTAAATGAAGGTATTCCTAACTTCCCGACTCCTCGTCGGGTTAAGCATCTACAAAGGCGTCCTTCAGTTCTTTATCCCTTAGCCGGGACTCAACGGAAGGCTAAGTCCCGGTCTCTCTCAGATTCTTCAGATTCGAGTGATGATCTCTTTGGCGATTTTGCCGTCAATGAGGGGTGAGTCTTCTTTGTCCATACGCATTTTAACATGCACCACTTGTTTCTCTTTCATCTAACATCCTTTCATTTCTCAGAGCTCGCGTTGCCCCGGCTTTCGTCCTTACTCATGGAGAGCCGGTTGACAAATCTCCAACCCGTGATGAAGGGAATGTCGATAGACCGGCATCGCGTCCGGCTTCTCCCCTGATTCCTGATAACCCGTCTTCTGCATCGCCTGAGGTAACGGTCACCGGCTCGGGACTGGGTGAAAAGCCGGCCCGTACCCGTATCGCCAAGACCACTAAGCAGGATGCAGCGCCGACTAAACCTTCCACCGGCAAAGCTCCAATGCCCAGCGCCAGCTTCCAGTCTTATAAGGACTTGGACTCTACTACTCTCTTCGGGGAGTTCGAGCGGCGCCTCAGCGAGCACCGAAAGGCGGAGGACAGCGTGATTGCCGAGCTCCAAGACAAGTTCCAGGTATGGGAATACTCCTTTCCTAGTCCCCAAGTGCCGAGTTACCAGCCTGCGGTGACTCGGGACTTCTTTGAATTTTGTCTTTCTGCTTTTGAAAACTAGAACAACTTCGATGAGTAGTCCCCAAGAGTCGGAATGATTGCTTGCAATGTTCCGGGTCTTTTTGTCGAACTCCACTTAAACTGACAATAAACTTCAAACCGTGTAGTCCCCAAGGGCCGGAATGATTGCTTGCAATGTTCCGGGTCTTTTCATTGATCTTCTCTGTCTTCCTGGTCTCAAATTGAGTAGCCCCCAAGTGCCGGGTTTTAGCCTGCAGCAACCTGGGACTTATAACAATTTGAACTTATCTGCCTGCTTCTTTGTAATCATCACTAACTTTTGCATGTCTTATCGTATTTCAGGACCAAGCTCAACAGCATGATCACGCCCTCCAGGTCGTGAAAGAGGAGCTGAAGTTTGAAGCCGACAGACGTGCCGAGCTTGAAAAGAAGGTTGTTGAGCTGGAGAAGAAGCTCAGCCAGGCTGCCGAAGAAAACGTCGGGCTCCGTCAAGATATTGAAGAGCATGAGAGTGCCTGGGCTGATGCGCGGGATAAGTTGCAGGAGGACCTGAAGGACTCTGATGCTAGGTTTGAAAAGCTTGTCTCGTTTATTTCTGAGATGGTGGCGTCCCTCTTTGGTAAATTTACTCTCTTCCGGGTAATGATTTGTTGCTTTTTGCTCTCTCAAAACATGTCTGGCTTATCAATCTCTGTCTTTGTTTCGCAGGCTCCTGGAACCCAATCTGCAATCTTGAGCCGGAGATGAAGCTTAGGGCCGCCTATACTCTTGTCCAGCAGTTGTATTACGACGCCGGAAAAGCTCTGATGGCCTGCCATGGTTGGGAGAAACCACCAACTACCCATGCCAAATTCCTACAACAGCTTAATGTTTTGCCGGCTTGGACGGACATCTGGAGGAGGTCCGCTGCCCGTAGGGCCGCCATGTGCATTCTTGCATTGACGAAGGCGTATTACCCGGCGGTTGACACGGAATTGCTGACCCGGGGGTGGCCTTCTCTGAAGAGTGATGGAACTCCGCTCACGCGAGAAGACATCACGAAAATTGATGAGACGACCTGCCATCATGCCATGCTTCTCACCGACACCTTGAGTTTGACCTCGTTCCAGCCGGGTTTCAATGCTGAGGGCGCGAAGTTATATCCGAAGGATCCGGCCGAGACGAAGATGGATCCGAGTTATCGGGCGCCTCTTCCCACCAATCCGGAGGATGCTCCGGCTTCGGGAGTTTCAACTGCACCAGCTTCTACAGCGGACGCTCAACTTCCCAGTGTGTTTGAAATATGCTGGGGGGAAGCTGAAGGCATAACTCAGAGGACGTCGAAGAAGAAGTCCGGCTCTTCCAGCTCGAGCGCTCCAGCCCCCAAGACTCCTGCAGTTCCAACTGAAACTGGCCCGGCAGAAAAATCCGGTGTGTAATGTTGAAACAACTTGGTGAGGTCATGCGAACAATATTCTTTTGGCCTGTATGGCTTGTAATAGGTTAGCTTAAACTTTAATTAGCTATACCTGTTCTGGTGCACCTTCGTGTGCCTTGAAACTTTGCTTCTTGAATGAAATCCGTCTTTGCGAAATTTACGAGTCTTTGTTGGTTTTGATGACCCTTTTGGTTTCTTTAGCTATCTGCAAAGCCGGTTTTCTCGTGACTTCTGTGCGTGAAGTTCCTGAGCAATCAGTGTCTGCTAAGTCCCCATGGGCTTCATAGTCAGATTGAGAGCCGGACTTCAAGCATCTGTTCATGTATTGTATGAGAATAACATCAAGCTAGAAGGCAAGTATAACCAAGAAAAAATTGTGGCTTCTCTGCCGGGTCTTGAGTTTGTAACTTACGACTTTCTTAGTTAGTAAGCCCCCAAGACCCTGATCATATGTAAGATAAGGAACTGTAAAGACAAAACTCTTTCTTTTTAGAGGTGCCTCTCTTATTTCATTGATCATACAATATGTACATGGCTAGCAAGCCGCCTCATTAAAAACCTTCCAGTCCCCTTAGGTACCCTGGTAAGGAAAAGAGCGCGTTTGAAACCTGCTGCCTATAAAGCTGGAAAGATATAAAAAGGTGGGGCTCGTCTCATCTGGGAGCTCACAAAACCTAAGTGTAGTATGGCCTAAGCTCTGCTATGTTCCAGGGCCTGTCGTTCTCTGTCATCGGATTTCTCGTATGGTCCGTATTGTTTCCTATTGTTGTAGCTTGCTCTCTAACATCCACCAAGCAATAAGACCCGTTGTGCAAGTTCCGGCTTATCACGAAGGGACCTTCCCATGGGGGAGTCAGCTTGTGAAAGCCGGTCTTGTTCTGGGCTAGCCGTAGGACTATGTCTCCTTCCTGGAAAGTTCTTGATGTAACCCGGCGGCTGTGATAACGCCTCAGGTCTTGCTGGTATATGGCTGATCTTTCCAGGGCTAACTCTCTTGCTTCCTTAAGCATATCAACTGAATCTTGCCGGGCTTCCTCGTTCTCCGTCTCAACGTAGTTTGCAACTCTTGGAGAATCATGGAGAATATTGCTGGGTAACACGGCTTCTGCCCCGTAGACCATGAAGAAAGGAGTGAAGTCTGTTGATCTGTTCGGGGTTGTGTTTATGCTCCAGACGACTGATGGTAGTTCTTCTTCCCAACATCCGGTGGCTCTGATTAATGGAACCCGGAGTCTTGGCTTGATGCCTCTTAACAGCTCTTGATTTGTCCTCTCCACCTGTCCGTTTGACTGAGGATGTGAAACTGAAGCGAGGTCAAGCCGGATGCCGTTCTCTTTGCAAAATATCTGCATCTCTCCGAGTGAAAAGTTTGTCCCGTTATCAGTGATGATGCTGTGAGGGTATCCGAAGCGATATATGATCTTCTTCAGGAACTTGACTGCTGTTGCTGCTGTGCAACTGTTGACTGCTTGAACTGAAGGAGATATGCCCTAGAGGCACTTAATAAACATAGTTTATTCGGCATATCTCAATTGTTCATTATATGTTTTATACCATGCTATAACTGTATTAAGCGGAAACATTAATACACGTGTGGTAGATAAACAACCAGGTCCCTAGTAGCCTCTATCTAACTAGTTCATTGGGCAATTGATGATCGAGGTTTCCCGATCATGTGACATTGATGTCAGTTGACAATGGAGTCATGTCATTGGGAGAATGACGTGATGGACATACCAATATTTGTAGGACGTAGTCATTACGCCTTTGACCGTGAGATCAACTCTTATTGCTATTCCTGAAAGATACTTTGATTGCATCAAACGTCATATCTTAACAGTGTGACAATAAAGGTGTCCCTCTCGGGTATCGGAAGGGAGTATGTTGAGACGAGGATCAAGAGCGGGATTTGCCAGTCCGCACAGCAGGATAGATACTCTAGGGCCCACTCCGTGAGATTATGTCAAATGAGCTTGCAAGCATGTGACTAGGTCACCAGGACATAATATCATGGACGAGTAGAAGTTAGCAGTGTCGGTAACGAGATCAAGCTAGGTATCATGATATCTATGAACGAGTCTCGGACACGCTAAGTATCGCCATGGCAAAAGGTTTAAGACTCGACGTCTAGGTTCGAACGACAAAGTTATTCGTTATCTCACAGGGATTAATTCTGGGTATCCAAGGTCCACGAATTAGTCATTGATCGGAGAAGTGTCTCGATCATGTCTGGCGAGATCTCGAACCGCTAGGGTAACACACTTAAGGGGAGTCGACAAGTTTACCGGAAGAGAAATTAGAAGAGAGTGCACCGGGAGCGTCCCGGGAAAGATCCGATGGAGATCGGGTAGCGACGAAATATTTTTCGGAGCCGGAATAAATTATGTAATATGTATTTAATATTAATTAATGTAATTAATAGTTAAATATATTTTTATTTAATTTTTCCTGAATTTTTAAAGGCAAAATACCCTAAATGGGCCTTCTCATGCAAAGAGGGCCCATGTGGGGGGGAAGCTTCCCCCCAAAGGGAGAGAGGGGTTCGGCCAGCCTAGGTGGGCCCCTTGTGGCCCACCCATGGCCGGCGCACCAAGGAGGGAGGGGCGGGTGTGGGAGTTTAGTCCCACACCGCCCGGCTGGCAAGGTTGACAGCCCCCTTCTCCCTTTATATAGAGGTGCACCCCTGGCCTTTTAAACACACCAATTTCTCTCTCTCTTTTCCTCCTTGAATAACATGATTCCCTAGTTGGAGTTGCGCCAAGGAGGAGTTCTCTCCACCATACGCACACCGCCGTGCTGCTGGTCTTCCGGTCCCAGTCTTCCGCTGCTTCGTCCCTGGATCGGAGCCCGGAGTTCGTCGGCTTCACCGTACGTGTGTAACGCCCTGCGAGGTGCCACGCTAGTGGTGCTGGAGGTCTGCTTCCTCTACACGACCTCGAGGTCTTCGTCGGCTTCATCGACAACGCTTGTGCGGGAGCGTAATCCCCGTTGTTCGGTCTACAAGGGTATGTATACCGATCTCCTTCGTATTACTATATCTGCATAGTATAGATCCTGGCTAGTTTTGGGTTATCGCTGTTAGGAAATTTTTTGTTTTCTGCCTGCGATCCCCTTCAGTGGTATCAGAGCCGATCTATGCGTAGATATAACTTGCATTGCCGGCAGCATTGAGTTGATGAAGCGGCCCGGACTGACTTTACGCGTACGCTTACGCGAGACTGGTTCCACAACTGACATACGGCTTGTACCGTATAGGTGGCTGGCGGGTGTCTGTCTCTCTCTCTTTAGTTGGCTTTGCATTTTCAATGGAGGGCCCAAGAGGGATAAATAAATATGCAATTATTTAATCGCTGTTGTGGTCATAGGTTCGTAGGTATGAAGCGGTTCTATTTACGACAGCCCCAAGCCACGTAAAATATGCAAAAGATAAAGTAGAACGCGTCTAACTTTATTTTGAAGGGGCAATGTGATATGGTCAAGGTAGGTTTATTAAATTGTTTATAAACTGTGGGCGCGAAGGAGACCATCGGCGCAAGGACCATGTCACGTCGCATTACATATTGATATTTTGAGTGCATCTTATATTGTGTGTGTATATATATTTATATATTAGTTACACGGCGGTAGTAATATAAGATGATCCCTCCAAAATACCATTAGTATTCTCTCTTCGACGTGCACCACCAAGAAAGTTCTACGTTATGAGGCAGGCCGTGACGATCGGGTGTCAGACATATCGTCGTTCGCATACAGTGGGTGTAAGACATGTTTGCACAAGCGTATATGTTGAAGGTTATTATGGCGAGCCTAGCATGTACAGACATGGCCTCGGAACACGGAGACCGAAAGGTCGAGCATGAGTCACAAAAGTTGTTGTGATTGACATTTCGATGTCTACCTTTGAAGTTGTGTTGCCGGCTCTGACGATGAGGGGTTGCATATTGGATGAGGATCGTGTAATCACTAAATGATTAGAGGGATATTCGTTTTGAGTGGGAGTTCTGGTAGTTTTATTAAAACTTGAACCCTATTTTATAATGAACAAAGTCTTTATGTTTTGCAAAACCTTTGTAGATATTAACCAATGTAATAGCCTTCTTTAAAAATTAGGCGCAATCCTGCGATTGAGAAACTTAAACGATTGTGTCCAAACTTCATAGTTTTATACTTTAGCTGTAGGATACTCCTTGTTTAAACCATTAGCGTTTTGTGATACAATACCCGCTAGGAGATAAACCCGGAGATTCCGCTAACAAAAGGATAATTTGGATTATCAAGTTTTTGTGCGGATAATATCATCATAGTCCAGTGTATGCTATGATCTCTGCCATAGAGAATTAACGGTGGGTGCGAGTTGTTAGATCGCGAACATATGAGATGATCGCTAAACTCAGGATACACCTAAAGTTGGGTTGATGAAGTTTATCAGTACGTTGACTGTTTTTCTTCTCAACCAAGATGGAAGAGAATACACGCATTGAAGGAGCACGTGGCAGTCATACTTTATGACACTGGTCATACTCGATGACATTGGTCACACTAGATGACACTGAGACGCCTCGCTCAGCTCGATCACTGGATGACAGACAACGTTGCCAGATGCAAATGCTTTGTCATAGACTATGTCATGTAAGGGGAATCGTTCACCTTCATGGTTCTTGATTGCGTTGGAAGAATCAAGAAGATGAAACAGATCGCCGGGAAGTCATCAATGATGATGGTGTATATATGATATACACGTTATGAATGTTTTACCTAAGCAAGTACTCGCAGTAGTGACTAAGTTTTGATACTAGTCATGTTTTATGAATACCAGATTTACTGCTTGAGTAGCTTGGAAGGATGAGGCGACAATGTGTGTTGATGATGGCAGACAAAATGTTGTGATGGCCATAGACACTCTCCCTCTAGATCTACCATTTGAATAAATTCTTTTATGATCGCCTGTTAGTATGATCGTTATAAGTGTGTCTTCTCTAGCAAGACAATTGTTCATATATGTTAGTGACAAAATCGTTGTCCTATATTTATGAAGTAATGATCATAAGCCGATTTGAATTTAGATGGTAGAAGCTCCCACATTCATAATATTAATGCCAAAGGATACAAACTTAATAAAGACACCACATTCGTGTGGCACTACCGTTTAAGTCATGTCAATGTTATAGTCAATGAACAAGCTCCATACGGATGGATCTACAAGTCCTTAGATTTGATCTTTTGACACTTGCAAGATAACTAAGACACCGTTTTTTGGAAAGCGGTCATATAACTTATTGATAATCATGCATATAGATGTATGTGGATCAATGAAGTAATTAACGTGTAGTGGAGACCTTTATTTCGTAAACTTCACTGAACGTTTTGAGTATAACTTGTTGAGAATCATGCATATGGGTGTATGTGAATCAATGAATTACTTTAACGTATAGTGGAAGTCTTTATTTCATAGACTTCATGAATATTCCGAGTAGATATATGGATATCCACTTAGGAAATGTTAATCTGGAAATTTTGATTCGATCAAACAAGTTCAGAATGAAGTAGGAAAATAAATTTAACAAGAAAAATCAATTCCTGCGATACAGATCGAGGAAATAAAGATTTGAGTTATAATATTGGCATATCATTGGACGACCTGTGAGAAGAGTTCCACAAATTACGTCGCATGGAACACCATAGTGTTATGGTATGTTAGGACGTCGTAATCGCACCCTATCGGATAGTGTGTGGTAAATAAATCTCTTATCGAATTATTGTGATCATTGGAGTCATATGGTAGAAACATAACATTGACGTTAGATAATAGGGAAACCGTTTAAATCCATGGAGACAATACCATATGAGTGATGGCATTGCTTTTAGCCTAGATTGTCGTTTCAGCAATTTAGTGTTTCGATGTGATCAAACCTAAAATGGATAAATCTTTGTAGTGTACCGTACCTAAAGAATTAGTTGGGTACATGTCTCACGACATAGGCAAAAACATTGCCGGAATATACCTTGCAAAAGAAATAGTTTCTTGTCTAAGGGTATAAGTGGGAAAGGAAGTAGAGAAAGACGAAGTTAATGAACTTTCTCTCCAGACATCAGAGTGGCGCAACGGAAAGTGTTTATGCTCCTCAACTGGAAAGAAGCTGATGATAAAGATCATGATGCTCTGAGCTCATACTAAGAACGTAGGCGTACGAGGTTGTGTTCCACACTGTGTGGTACGACAATCTTGTTATGAAGGTCATGTTAATGGAATATGACAGACCTACGAACTACGAAGAAGAGATGGTAGACCTAAGTCCGAGAAATGGCTATGAGTCATATATGATCCGAGATAAAATCCATGTACGATTACCAGGTAATGACTTGGGAGATCTTCTTGATGGCATCTAAGCTGTTAATAGAATACGGAATTTTATGAGAGAGTAGACACTGATAAGGATCGATTTGTAGTGAAACAGTTCCGACAGATTCAAAAGTTGACCACAACGAGATTTTGTCTCAAGTGGCGAAGCCTAAGTCTATTCAGGATCGTTTAGCAATTACTATAATTTCAAATTGAGAAATTGATAGATGGATAAGGAAACCATGTTTCTTAATGGTATCATTAAGAAAGAGTTGTAATTAGTACAACAAAATGGTTTGGTGATCCTGAGGATGCTAAACATGTATGCAAACTTCAGCTGTCCATTCATGGGCTGAAGCAAGCATATCGGAGCTGGAATCTTCACTTTGATGATGTGATCAAAAGATTTTGGAGTTGTCCAAAATAGTCGAAGAAACTTGCATTTGCAAAGAAGTGAGTGGGAGCTAAGTAGCTTTTCTTGATCTTATATGTGGAAGGCATATTTGAGTGGGAGCTAGGTGTCATTCATAATTTTATATGTAACGACATATTGAGAATGATACAGATCCTCTAGTAAGGTATAAAGGATTGTTTAAGTGATTAAATTTTCTATGAATGAAGTTAGGAGTATTAGGCATCCGATCTTTAATTGTATAGATCAAAAGGGGCTTAATAACATTAGGTCAGAATATTTTCCTAGGTTAAGATTCTGAAGTGTTTCAGAATAGAACAAGCGAAGAAAAAGGTTCTTGCTTGTATGACTAGGTAAAATATTAAGTTTATCTTGGCATTTTCAGTGATAGCTAATGAAAGAATATGATGTTCGACATTCTCTATGCCTCAGACATAGATTCTATCAGACTGAAAGTTCGACTTGGTGTGACCCAAGTTCTTGGTTGAAGAACGGGTTCTAGAGTGATCCTTGTGTGGATCAATGAACAAACGTTAAGTATATTCTTTAGTGTCTGTGAGAACTAAAGATATGTTTTCTGGTAAAGGGTAAGAGTGGAAAGACAACTTGCCGTAAAACGGTTACGATGATGCAAGTCATGACACTGACCCATACGACTAGAAATCTCATATAGGAGATGTCCTTTATTTTGAAGAAAGACATGGTTAGCTTGCGAAGTCGCATATGAATGCACTGTCGCATAATCTACATAGGTTTAGAAATATATGGCTACTTCAGAAGTAGCAAGTGTGATTGGACTGAACAGTTTTCGGAGCATATGTGGTTCCCCTTTATAGATCTCTTAGACTTTTAAGGCCCATGCTACGCGAAGGTTCGAGTCTCACTCCATCGACTAAGATATATTTCACCGTCATCGTAAGATACGGGATGATGTCAAACTAGGTGACATAGAAGTGTTGCAAAGCACATATAGGTCTCAATGTGTGAGATCTGTTGACTATATTCCTCTTCCACGAGACAAGCATGCACCAAGTTGCTATGGGTGTTGAGCTTTTACCAAGTTGTAAACTAGATTAAGTGTTACTCTAGTGCAAGTGGTAGACTGAAGGAGATATGACCTAGAGGCACTTAATAAACATAGTTTATTCGTCATATCTCAATTGTTCATTATATGTTTTATACCATGCTATAACTGTATTAAGCGGAAACATTAATACACGTGTGGTAGATAAACAACCAGGTCCCTAGTAGCCTCTATCTAACTAGTTCATTGGGCAATTGATGATCGAGGTTTCCCGATCATGTGACATTGATGTCAGTTGACAATGGAGTCATGTCATTGGGAGAATGACGTGATGGACATACCAATATTTGTAGGACGTAGTCATTACGCCTTTGACCGTGAGATCAACTCTTATTGCTATTCCTGAAAGATACTTTGATTGCATCAAACGTCATATCTTAACAGTGTGACAATAAAGGTGTCCCTCTCGGGTATCGGAAGAGAGTATGTTGAGACGAGGGATCAAGAGTGGGATTTGCCAGTCCGCATAGCAGGATAGATACTCTAGGGCCCACTCGGTGAGATTATGTCAAATGAGCTCGCAAGCATGTGACTAGGTCACCAGGACATAATATCATGGACGAGTAGAAGTTAGCAGTGTCGGTAACGAGATCAAGCTAGGTATCATGATATCTATGAACGAGTCTCGGACACGCTAAGTATCGCCATGGCAAAAGGTTTAAGACTCGACGTCTAGGTTCGAACGACAAAGTTATTCATTATCTCACAGGGATTAATTCTGGGTATCCAAGGTCCACGAATTAGTCATTGATCGGAGAAGTGTCTCGATCATGTCTAGCGAGATCTCGAACCGCTAGGGTAACACACTTAAGGGGAGTCGACAAGTTTACCGGAAGAGAAATTAGAAGAGAGTGCACCGGGAGCGTCCCGGGAAAGATCCGATGGAGATCGGGCAGCGACGAAATAGTTTTCGGAGCCGTAATAAATTATGTAATATGTATTTAATATTAATTAATGTAATTAATAGTTAAATATATTTTTATTTAATTTTTCCTGAATTTTTAAAGGCAAAATACCCTAAATGGGCCTTCTCATGCAAAGAGGGCCCATGTGGCGGGGGGGGGGGGGGGGGGAAGCTTCCCCCCAAAGGGAGAGAGGGGTTCGGCCGGCCTAGGTGGGCCCCTTGTGGCCCACCCATGGCCGGCGCACCAAGGAGGGAAGGGCGGGTGTGGGAGTTTAGTCCCACACCGCCCGGCTGGCAAGGTTGACAGCCCCCTTCTCCCTTTATATAGAGGTGCACCCCTGGCCTTTTAAACACACCAATTTCTCTCTCTCTTTTCCTCCTTGAATAACGTGATTCCCTTGTTGGACTTGCGCCAAGGAGGAGTTCTCTCCACCATACGCACACCGCCGTGCTGCTGGTCTTCCGGTCCCAGTCTTCCGCTGCTTCGTCCCTCGATCGGAGCCCGGAGTTCGTCGGCTTCACCGTACGTGTGTAACGCCCTGCGAGGTGCCACGCTAGTGGTGCTGGAGGTCTGCTTCCTCTACACGACCTCGAGGTCTTCGTCGGCTTCATCGACAACGCTTGTGCGGGAGCGTAATCCCCGTTTTTCGGTCTACAAGGGTATGTATACCGATCTCCTTCGTATTACTATATCTGCATAGTATAGATCCTTTCTAGTTTTTGGTTATCGCTGTTAGGAAATTTTTTGATTTCTGCCTGCGATCCCCTTCATAAACCTCGACCCACTTCGTGAAGTTGTCCACTTCAACTAAGAGGTGAGTCTTCTTATTGGGTGAAGTCTGGAAAGGTCCCACCATATCCATGCCCCAAACTTCAAAGGGCCATGTTGTTGGGATGGTCTTCAAATCCTGAGCCGGAACGTGGATCTGCCTTGCATATCGCTGGCATCCATTGCAAACCCGGGCTATGCTTTCTGCGTCTGCCAGAGCCGTCAACCAAAAGAATCCGTGCCTGTAAGCTTTGTCCACCATTGATCTTGTGGATGCATGATGCCCGCAGTCCCCTGAGTGGATCTCCTGAAGAATTTTCCGGCCTTCCTCTGGTGAGACGCATCGTAGAAACACTCCAGACGTACTCCTCTTGTATAACTCGCCGTTGATGATAACATAACCCTTAGCCCGGCACACAATCTGCCGTGCCAGTACCTCGTCTTGTGGTAGCTCTTCTCTCAGCAAGTAAGCCAGATACGGTTCTGTCCACGATGGAATCTGATGTAAGGCGGCGACTAACTGTGAATTCGGGTCATTAGGATGTGCTAACTCTTCTTCTGTTGGAAGCTTGACTGAGGGATGATGTAACTCGGCTAGGAATACGTTTGGAGGCACCGGCTCTCTCCTAGAGCCGAGTCTTGATAAGGCGTCCGCTGCCTCGTTCTTTCGTCTGTCGATGTGCTCAACGTGATAGCCGGAGAAGAAGCCGGCTACTCGGTCTACTTCTCTCCTGTAAGCCGCCATGTTGGCGTCTTTCTTGTCCCAGGTCCCTGACACTTGTTGAGCAACAAGGTCGGAATATCCATAGCACATGATCCTCTTGATATTCATCTCTTTGGCGACCTTCAGACCATGCAACAGGGCCTCATACTCTGCGATGTTGTTGGTGCATGGCTCGAAGTGTATCTGCAAGACATAACTTAGCTTGTCTCCTTTTGGCGAGGTTAAGACCACACCGGCTCCCGATCCTTCAAACAGCTTTGACCCGTCGAAGTGCATAATCAAGTGTTTTGCGCTTGGTGCCGGTGGTAGGGGGTCAAATTCTGTCCAGTCGTTGACGAAATCAACCAGGGCTTGTGATTTGATTGCTGTCCTTGGCTCGTAGTTCATGTGATAAGGCCCCATCTTGATGGCCCACTTTGCGATTCTGCCTGTAGCTTCTCTGTTTCTGATGATTTCTACCAAAGGGGCAGAACTCACCACCGTGATGGGATGTTCCTGGACATAGTGGGGCATCTTCCGGCTTGCCATGAAAACGCCGTAGACTAGCGTCTGCCACTGCGGATATCTCTGTTTTGACTCTGTCAAAGCTTCGCTCACGTAGTAAACCGGCCTTTGAATTGGGTACTCCTTTCCTTCTTCTTTGCGCTCCACCACAACCACAGCGCTGACGGCTCGTGAGTTTGCAGAGACGTATAGTAACATCGGCTCTTTGCTCGTGGGAGCTGCTAGAACTGGTGCTGTTGACAGCGTCTTCTTCAAATCTTCAAAGGCGTCATCTGCTTCTTGACCCCAAATAATCTTGTCTGACTTCTTCAGCAACTTGTATAGTGGGAGTGCTTTCTCTCCCATCCTTGCAATGAACCGGCTTAGGGCTGTGATGCAACCCGTCAGCTTCTGGACATCATTGATGCATTCCGGCTTCTTCAAGTTCATGATGGCCTTGATCTTAGCCGGGTTTGCTTCTATCCCTCTCTCTGAGACTATGAAACCCAGCAACATGCCTGCTGGAACTCCAAACGCGCACTTGGTTGGATTTAACTTCATCTGGTACTTGCGAAGATTGGTGAAAGTTTCTGTCAGGTCCTTAGAGAGTGACCCGGCTGTCTGCGACTTGATCACGACGTCATCGACATAAGCGTGCATGTTGCGACCTATTTGATGCTGGAAACAATTCTGGATGCACCTCTGGTAAGTGGCACCTACGTTCTTGAGACCAAACGACATGGTTTTGTAACAGAAAGCACCGAAAGGGGTGATGAACGAAGTCTTCTCCTGGTCATCCACATTGAGCTTGATCTGATGATACCCGGAATACGCATCCAGGAAACACAATAACTCGCTGCCGGCTGTGGCATCGATAATCTGATCTATACGAGGTAATGCAAAGGGGTCTTTTGGGCAAACCTTATTCAATCTGGTGTAATCCACGCACATGCACCACTCTCCGTTCTTCTTCAGAACTAGGACCGGGTTAGCCAGCCACTTGGGGTGGTAAACCTCCATGATAAACCCGGCTGCGAGCAGACGGGCTATCTCTTCTCCGATAATCTTTTTCCTCTCTACATTGAAACGACGTAGTCCTTGCTTAACCGGCTTTGCCTTTGGATCAACATGTAAGCTGTGCTCAGCAAGTTCACTCGGTACACCCGGCATGTCTGAAGGAGACCATGCAAAGATGTCTCGATTCTCACGGATGAACTTGATGAGCTCGCTTTCCTATTTCGGGTCCATGTGGGCTCCTATTGTGAACTGCTTGGAGGAGTCCCCTTCCACGAAATCAATCATCTTTGTATCTTGAGCCGACTTAAAAAATTTCTTCTCTTCCTCGTGAGCCGGCTTTTCCAGCACACACTTGTCTGCCGGGTCTACTTGAGACTTGTAGTACTTAAGCTCTTCTTCTGAGCAAGCCTGCTCTGCCATAATAGCATCTCCACTGTCACACTCTATGGCCATAGTCTTGCTTCCTTCGACTGTGATTATTCCCTGGGGTCCTGGCATCTTCAATTTGAGATATACGTAACACAGCCGAGCCATGAACTTGGCATAAGCCGGCCTCCCGAACAGAGCATGATATGGAGTTTTTAAATCAACAACCTCGAACGTTAAGAACTCCGACCTGAACTGCTCCTTGCTCACCCCAAATGCCACCTCTAGACTGATCTGGCCAATTGGGTGTGCCGACTTCCCTGGAACTATGCCATGAAAGAAAGTCGATGTTGGAGTCAGACGATTTTCAGTTAAACCCATCCTTTTGAATGTATCGAGATACAGGATATTGATACTGCTGCCCCCGTCCATCAAGACCTTGTTCAAAGAGAACCCGTCAACTTGTGGTGCCACAACGAGAGCTAGAAGACCCGGTTGTTCCACTGCTGGCGGGTGATCTTCCCTGCTCCAAGTAATAGTTTGTTCTGACCACTTTAAGAACCTTGGGACGGCTGACGCCACTGCATTAACGGCTCGTGCTTTTAGCTTCTTTTCCCTTCTGGATGTACTTGTGGTGAAGACATGATACTGGCCTTGACTATGGAGTTCCTTCGGGTTCTGCTGATACCCGGTCGTGACTTGATTCTGCTGCTGACTGGACCCGGCATTATTGTTTGGCGGTCCGTTCAACCCAGCCCCCTGTCCGGGTCCCGCCGGGTGACCATTGTTTCCATTGTTACTGAAGTTGTCGTTGCTTCCGAAGTTTCCTTGACTACTCTGTGCCTCTTGTTCATGTCTCATCCAAGCTCTTATGTCGGCGCATTGGGCTAACGAGTGATTTGATGGTCTCCCGTTCTTGCTGTGTTTCGGGCATGGCATGCTGTAGAGATCCTTCTTCCCCCGCAAGCACAGGAGCACGCAGCAGAGCTTCTCCCCACAGCACTGCCCGCTGAAGCGACGTCGGAAAACGGAATCCCGAACCAGGCCGAGAAAGAAACACCGCCGAATGAAGAGGTCGACGGATATATACCACAAGGGATCTGCATCCCGCCAAGGAAGGACGGAAAGCACGGGGTCTGGTGTGTGTACCACCAATCAGATAGGCACAGCTTGGAAGACTGCCGTCAGTTCCGAAATGGAAAGTATCTAAAGAACAACAGAGGGGAATGTTACACTTGCGGGGAACCTAGGCATCTCAGCCGGGAATGTCCCCTCAAGCCGGCGAGAAAGGTTAAGACAGACCTCCAAGTGCTCAAGAAGGAGAGATCTCTCCCAACATTTTCCGACGCCTCCACGCAGACTATTGATCTCCCGGGAAACCCGCTACCGATCTCTAAGCAGCCCATGCAATGCACGGCTTCCGTCTGGGATCAAGCTTTTGCCCTAGGAGATACTCCGTGCGGACAATGGGAGCTCCCGGGTCACGTGATGACTATCCATATTGGGTTAAGTACACCCCCTCAGAAATATTTCATTACTAATTGGGTGGCTTCTGAGGAATCTAAGTTGATCACCGATGGAATTACGGAACCGGCACCATTGCCGCATCTATAAATGGAATATAAAGGATTTGGTCTTCTTAATCTTGAGCACTGACTGCCGGAAGGGATTTTCTGATAGGTCTCAGGACCGGCGTCTTCATTACGCCAGCAAGCATTTCCGGGTCTTCTCGCCGGAAGGGATTTTTCTTATAGGTCTCAGGACCGGCGTCTTCATTATGCGAGCAAGCATTTCCGGGTCTACTCGCCGGAATGGATTTTTCTGATAGGTCTCAGGACCGACGTCTTCATTACGCCAGCAAGCATTTCCGGGTCTTCTCGCCGGAAGGATATTTCTTTGGAGAAGAAGTCCAGTGGTCTCAGGACCGGCGTCATCACTATGCCAGCCAGCAACCGGAACACCTGTGTGGTGAAATTCCGAAGTATTGGAAGAAAAATAAGAGCTCTCAGGACCGGCGTCCTCACTATGCCAGCCAGCTAGCCGGTTCACCTGTGTGGTGATCGCCGGGGTCCAAGGGAACAGAATAAGAGGTCCCTAGACTGGCTCAAGCCAGTAACAGCCGTGCCAAGGAGTGCACAACGGGTCAGACCCGGGAATAGGTTATCTCGGTTGAAGACTCTATTCCTGCGAGATTGAGCGGAAGGAAAAGAATTGCGCCCGAAACACGGCGTAGAAGACCCGCCACGGCGGCAGCGCTACTGAACACCGAGATAACCTGAGGACTTCACGAATCCAGCTAAGTGCCCTTACCTTGCATGTTCTGTTTCTTTGTACCTTGGCTAAAACGAACGCGGGCGTAGACCTGGGGCAGCACCTCCCCCAACTCCGTTGTCCGTTTCCCTCTGGCAGTAGAGTTGTGGGCTGAGGATTGTGCGGTCAGGATCGATGGATTTTTCGGGGGGTTGCGCCCTGTGTCGGCCCACCAGACGGTCTGGGGGTACACGGCTGGTTAGCGCTCTGGCTGAAAAACCCTTCCCGAGAGCGTCAAGCCTCCACGGGTACAACAGAAACATTTCAGCACAAGGGAAGGATGTTTACATTCGAAAGCATTAACGTTTTGCCTTTTGGCGATACGTAGACGCAGTTCACGACACCTGGTGTCGTCATCCTATATGTTTCAAGGTACCTAGCAGCAGCCTATGAGTCGTCTTCACAAGAGAGGCGCTCCATGATCTTCTCCACCTCGTCAGAAACTCCCGGCAGAGGCGCAGCTCCCGGAACGACATGGCTCAACTCCTCGGACAAGGAGATCCGCGGGCGACACTGCCGAAGGGCGGCCACGAGGGAAGTCACCGCCTATCTTGCTGCCTTCTCGCCAGCCAGGCGGGCGGCCTCAGCCGCTTAGTACCGAAGATCACCCAGGAGCTCCGCCACGCACGCCGGAAAAGGCGGGTACCCCCTGAAGGAAGCAGAGAAACTGCTCGAAGCCACTGGGGGCTGGGGCACCCGCAATATAACCAGCTCCCTAGAGATCTTCTTCGCCGAAGCGCTCATCTCCGGGAGGAAGCTCATCATGTCACGGTTGGATGCGGCCACCTTGTCCCGCTCCTCTACGGCTTTCCTCAGCCGCTCGGCCAACTCCTCCTAGCAATCCTACGCCACGGATTTTGCGGCCTCCTTTGCTTTTGCGAGCTCGGCGTCCTTTTCCTCGATCTCCTTCTTCTCTTCGGATTGGAGAAATGCAATGTGATCGAGCTGCCCGTCGCGTTTGGCCACGACCTCCTTCAGACTAGCGACCTCATGCGCCAGGCCATCCGCACGAGCAGCTTGCTGTTTCCGCTCACCTCGGACTCTCTTGTAGTCTGCATAGGCTTAGTCTCGGCTTCGCCGCTTGTCCGCCAGCTCCTTCTTCAGCACAGAGACTTGCTCGGAGAGCGAGGCAACTCGCTGGCTCAGATCCCTCGCCTCCTGCCGGGCCAGTTGTCCGCGCTCGTTAGGCCTTCTTCCAGACGAGCTTCGCTCCGCTCCACCTCCAGGCGCAGCTGCGAGTTGCTCTCCAGGCACTTCCTCTCCGCTTCGTCCAGTGCGGACGCCCGAGCTTACAGCTCTTTCTCATGAGTGGAGATGCGGTTCTCCCCGGCGTAGAGCAACTCCTCCTCCACCGTCAACTTCTGCTCCCTGGCCTCGAGTTTCCCTGCCTCGGCTACCAGCCTCCGCTCCCAAGACTTTAGCTCCTCTTCACGGCGGGTCGCAGGAACTGCCGGCAGGCGCAGTTGGGCCCCGGTGAACGCCAGGAGCTCTCCCACCTCGGTAAACGCCATGGGGGAACTTGAGCCCGATTTGGTTCCCCATGACCTTTGGGGGGAACCTCTTCTTCCGGACCTTCAACACGAGGAGGAGCATCACCTCTTGGCAGACTGGAAGGTACCCGGGGATCTACGCCGCGCCTCTCCCTAGGGGCTTTGGAGTCTTGAGCTCCCCCCGTCAAGACTGCCGGGGGAGGAACCGCCGAGACTGCCGGGGGGTCGACCGGCGGGACCACCGGTGCCAAAACAAGCCTGGGGACCGGACCGAACTCTTCGGCCTCCTCGACATCATCTCCTTCGCCCCCGTGAGCACGCTTACTGGAGGCCTCTGGCGACTGGTCCCTGCGTGAAACAAAAAAGGAGTTTTCTAAGGCAATCCCGCAAGCATACGGCCTTCGTTAAAAGTGGAGTCACCAGTACAGGAAATTCACCTGTCTTTCCTCTTGGACCCAGAGAAGCACCAGTTTCTCACCGCCAGGTCCTCTAAGACGCCTGGCGTCCGGAGACCCGATCCGCGAGACTCGTCGCTGGCTTCTGGGAGAGGCGGGTCAACAAACACCGGAGAAGAACCCCTCTCTCCCGGGGAACTCAGCGGAACCGGCTGCTCAGCGGGGCGCGACCCCACACCTCCGGCAGGGACTCCCGGAGACTCACCATCGGAATCTCTAGGCTCCTCCGTGGAGACATCCCCTTGCGCCCAGCCGGACACTTGCAGTCCATCGCCCAGCGGCCCTTGATCCTTGGGCACCGGCGGAGGCTCAATCGTCGCGGTGCCCCGCAGACCGTACTCGTTGCACTTAGGCATGGAGATTATGGTCTCGTTAGCGAGAGGATCCTCAAACAAGGGCAGGATGCCGCTTGGGAGGGCCGTCGATGACCGGGGCGGGAGAACCCCCAAGATCTTCCTCCAGCTGGGTTCCGGGACTTGGAGCCCCTGCCCGGAGGTGCTGCTACCCGCTAGGTGAATCTGCCAGACCGGAAGATCCCTATGCTGCAGTCGGGCGATCCCCCTGCGAAGGAAATCTGCCGCGATCATGGTGCACGTCACTCCTTTCTCTCGGAGGAAGGCCAGTCTGGCGACCGCCTCGGACAAAGCGCTGTCTTGGGGGCTCAGCTTCTTGGAGTACGCCAGGCGCTGCGCCGGATAGCACGGAGTCTCCAGGTGTATGCTCGCAATATGCGCCCGGACGGAGTACCACTCTTTCCTCTACTCCCCCGTGGGCCCCGTCGTGATCATCTACGGGAACTGGCCTTCAACGCCGTCTCGAAGGCGGAAGGTGACGCCCCCAGCGATCCACTTGGACTTGCCTAGGCGGGGGACGAAGAAGTGGCAGAACAGGGCCACCGACGGCCTGACACCCACGAACGCCTCGCAGGCGTAAGCGAAGAAGGCAAGGATCCGCACCGCGTTGGGATGCAAGTGTAGCATCGCCAAGCCGTACGCCTCCAGGACCACCAAGAAGAACTTGCAGAATGGAGGGAGGAGCTCCATCGTCGAGAAGATGTGGAAGGTGGCCACCCCACCGGCGTATTATCCACCGTCCCCGGGGTACGCTACCACTTCCGCCCCGCGGAAGCTCGAGGTCAAGATGCGGCGGACGTTTCCCATGGCCGCCTCATCGGAAAACTTGCTCGGCGACAGCAGCGCTCTGGTCACCCTTGGCGAAGCCGCCACCGCCGGATTCGTTCCGAATGACTTCTTCGCTACCGTTTGCCGAATCCTCTTTGGGGCCATCGGGGCACGGCGGAGCGGATCTGTCTTCGCGACGGAGGAAGTGGGAAGGGCGAGCAGTGGAATCGATGGAGAAAGACGAAGAGTTGGAGGCAATGGCGTGGGGAGAGTGGTGGAAGTGAGAAGGCAGCCGCTCTGGAGCCTGTAAGTCAAGGCCAGCCGCCTGCCCCACGCGTCACGTCGCGGCCCCATCACTCCGACGGGCGCGGGGATCGAGGGGACGTGCCAACTTCGGCGCGACCCAACCATTGGGCACACGACCACGTCCGAGGCCCGTGTGAACCGCAACGTTCGGCACGACTCAGTTGACAAGGCTCGAGGGCTCGCCTCTACCTCAACTCAGCGGGCCCCACCCAGCAGTACAAGGATGACCAGGCGCCGGACCTACTTTGACTTTTTTGGTCATGCCCCCGGCAGCCTCAGAAGACCGAAGCCGCCGGGACCATGCCCGGGGGCTACTGTCGCAGCAGTGGAACATGGGGTTCCCCTAGCGCTGCCTAAGTGGGTCCACCGCCTGTGGGCAGAGCACAAGGGCGAACAAGGCCAAGACTCGACGCAAGGCCTAGCGGGCACACCCGCGCCGCACAAGACCTCCTGGGTGCACAGGACCCCTGGGGCCTCCTACGACCCGGAAGGAACCGAAGACCCCGAGAGCGCGAGTCCCCGGCGGGGTCGAGCTCCCTCTCGGGTACAAGACCATACGGCGAGAAGATAAGGTTTCCACCACCTTCCAGAGGATGGTAGAAGCCCCCAGAAGGCTTGGGAAGCAAGGCGCGGCCAGGGGACACCACCTACCCATTGTCAGCCCGCGCCAGCTGCTTTCCCCAAAGGTTCCAGAGGACTCAACCACCCGAAGACGGATACTTGGAGGAGAAGAGGCCACGTCGCCGTCTCCACCACGGAGAGGGGTTACCTCCCACCAAGAACCCCTCACGCTCCTTGCATGACCTCTATGGTATCCCCTTTCCCTATAAAAGGAGGACAAGGGCATGGAGGAGGGAGGACCGGGCTCAAGCTAGCTTAAGGAGTAAGCAAGCTCTAGCCAAGAACTCACCGGCGATCCAAGGTAGAAGACAACCACCAAGTTAGGCTAGGAGGAGGAAGGGAAGGAAGGTGATCTCCTCCGGGCAAGGATCTGTTCTTCCCCTTCCTCTAGTCGGGTCACCCTGCTGGGTAGCTCGCCGGAGAACTCCATTGTAGCCACACCATGATCCAACCATATATCCAGACATCAAGGAGTAGGGCTATTAGCCTTCGGGCGGCCTAAACCTGGGTAGATCGTTGTGTGCTTTCCTTGTTTGCATACCACGTCAAGATCGGAGAGTGAGAGAGGAACTTGTCTGACGATCGGCCCCCGGGAAACGTTTCCAGCCTCCTTTGCGCCCCTACTAAATCTACAGAGGGGGTGCCTCGCATCCCCGGTGTCCGTGATTAGAGACACGATAGATACATAGGACCATGGGGAACAACCATTGATCATCTGCTTCGTCGCTTGATTCCGTATGCCCGGCACCCAAAACGGGAGTTTCCACAACCCTCTAGTGCAGGAATTACTACGGGGTACGTACGTAAGAGGGGGTCGATGAAGCGGGTCGCTCATCGGAGTTGTATCTTGTTTCCCACAACCTAACCAACAAACAAGTGTACATATGTTAGGGGTCAATGCAAGTTTTGGTGGGGTTTCGACGCTCCGTACGGCCACCACTGCAAACCCCCCCCCCCCCCCCCCACACCCGTGAAACAAGTCAAACCTAACGATCTACCCCTTTGATCGGCACCGATATGGGGTGGAAGCATGAACTTTTTTTCTTGGTTGTGTTAGTTTGATACATAGGACAATGGGGAACCACCATTGATCATCTGCTTCGTCGTATGATTCCATATGCCAGGCCCCCAAAACGGGAGTGTCCACAACCCTCTAGTGCAGGAATTACTACGGGGCACGTACGTAAGAGGGGGTCGATGAAGCGGGTCGCTCATCAGAGTTGTATCTTGTTTCCCACAACCTAACCAACAAACTAGTATACATATGTTAGGGGTCAATGCAAGTTTTGCTGCACTAGTACAGAACAGGCCAACAGTCCCGGTTGGTAAGGGCCTCTAGTCCCGGTTTACCAACCGGGACTGCGGAATCGGGACTAAAGGCCCCAACCTTTAGTCGCGGTTAGGTCTGCAACCGGGACAAATAGGAATCCACGTGGGCGCACAGGTGAGCTGCTCAGGCGATGACCTTTTGTCCCGGTTTGTCTTACAAACCGGGACTAAAAAGTTCGAGGGGTTTTAGGTTTTAGGATTTTTTATTTTGTTTTATGTTTTCTGTTTTCTGTTTTATTTATGATTTAAACTATTATTCGTACGCTACAATTACACTCATCGATGCATATATTATATGACGAGTCTAAATTAAGCATAGATGCATATATAATATAACGAGTCAGTCGTATGAGCATATATACATCGATCATATATACACAAGTGTCTTCCGAACACGAGAATTACATGAATATCACTAACGACGGTTTATATGGTATTCTCCTATTGAGGCTATGACCACGTCAAGCAAAAATCCAGCAATTTCCTCTTGAATTGCTTTTATTCGTTGCTTTGCTTGGAGTACCGACCGCGAAGCCACATTCTGTATCAAAAAGAAGGTCGATATGAATATATAAATTGTCATTAACAAAAGTAAAACTCTGAATATATATATTAATGTTTAACGTACATGTGTAGAAGTCCGTGCACTGACACACGTGCGCACGTACTCGCAAACGAAGTATCCACATAGATTAGTCGCCGGTGGCTGTTTCTCGCACTTTACGAAAATAGAGTTGAATCAAATAATAATGAAACTTGACAATCCGATATTAAAACTAGAATTAAAATGAGTACTATACTTACGGCGATTTGTTTAAAGGTCAGCTCTGATTTAAATTTACCTTTGGCCCCTCTTGTGAACCGTTTCCATACCCTGCAAATAAAATGAATAAAGAAGATATTAATAACTAGAACACAGGAAAATAAAGAGGCCGATATAGTTTAATAACGATTGAAATTACCTTTGGAGCATATCAGTAATGCTTGCGTAATCCTTCAAGGGATGCGCTAGTGAGTCCTCGATCTCAACTACCCCACGGTCAATTTGAATGTTCAAGAGAATCCAGTGGTAGCTGCACACGTTTATATATATATCGCTAACTCATCAACATTTAGTAAGAGTGAAAGTTAATGTGTACAAGACAGTAATAACACTCTCACCTTAAGTTGTAAGGAAACAAAATCACATCTTTATAATTTTGTTGCTCCAATGAATTGAACAAGTTGTTCTCTGGTTCCTCCTGTTTTTGGTGTAGGTCATGTACATGAACTCGATCTGGGTCAACGAACCCAACTTGATAATTAGGCATCCTCTTACATTCGAGAATCTTCATTCTGCATAATAGCATACAAACGAATGTATGTAGTGAGGACAATTATAGGAAAAATGATGAGCTTAGCTAGAGACTTAATTAATTACATAAATAAATTAATCACTTACAGACAATAGCAGCTCATGATAGATTTGTCGAGGGCGTCCATATTGAATAACTGAAACAATTCATCAAAATTAATATGGATTGTCTGTTCTCCTATGAAGTAATGCTCTTCTCTAACTTTAAGAAGCAGCATTATCTGGTCGTCTTTTGAGGCCTCCATGTACCACTTATGTAATTCTCGCATTCTTGGAGGTAGCAGAGGCAACTCCGCCTCTGTGACCAGTTCCTTCCCCATGACAAATTTCCTTGCCAGGGGAGCCATGGGGGCTTCAACTCGGCCTAGCATTTCATCTATCGTCAGACCAGGAATTTCTTCAAACCCTTCTGGTAATACAATTGGGGATGCCACCTTGAACGGAGCGATCGATTGTTTTTTCTGTTGTCCAAGCTAGGCAACGTCGGCTCTCTGCTGCCTCTTATTCTCCGTGGGACGACCCTTGTGGACCCGTGGAAGCGGTGACACTTTCTCCTTAGTAGGCGGAGGCGGGCACTTCCGCTTTACTCCAATGTACTGAGTGGGCGGCGGCGAAGATGAGGGAGCCTTAGGCGCAGATGAGGGAGCCTTAGGCGCAGATCGAGGCGGCGATGATCGAGATGGAGGTGAGGGAGCCTTAGGCGGCGATGATCGAGGTGGAGGTGAGGGAGCCTTAGGCGGCGATGATCGAGGTGGAGGTGAGGGAGCCTTAGGCGCAGGTGAGGGAGCCTTAGGCGCAGATGAGGGAGCCTTAGGCATAGATCGAGGCGGCGATGATCGTGGTGGAAGTGACGGAGCATTAGGCGGCGATGATCGAGGTGGAGGTGAGGGAGCCTTAGGCCTTTGCTTCGAGCCTGGCAATATGATGTATTTCTTTTTCCATAAAATGACTCCATGCAAGACTTCTCCCAGGGTCGACTCCCCTTCAGGGCCAGGGAAGTCAATCTCCAATGTCTCACATCCGGGTAGAATTTCATCCACCCCGACACGAGCATACCCAGCTGGAACCTCGCGGCAATGCCAACGCACTGCAGGATCAACTTTCAAAGCAAAGCCGACGGCCACCTTCATGGATATATTCTTCATTGGCTGGTGTAGCTCACAATCAGTCTTCTCTTCGATATTGTCCACGGGGTAGCGCTGCATCGGTGACGCATCAACCTATGCATCATCAACGCTAACATGCAACGTCGTGGAAGCCATGCTGCTTCTCCGGCAATCGGGTGCCGGATCTATGTACATCTGATCTCCCTCTGGACGGCCTTATATTTGCTCCTGCATCTGAGAATATAGCGCAAAGAGCTGTTCGTTCTTTTCTTCCACCTTCTTCAGCCGGTCTGCCGCCTGCTGCTCCTTCCTCTTCTGTGCTCTCGCTCGGCTTCTATAAGTGTTATAGTTCTCATGAAACCCTATCTTCCAAGAAACACCTCCATAGCCTCGTATGCGTCCTCCGTGCTCAGGCTTTCCGAGTGCCTTTGTCAGTTCGTCGTACTCTCTATCCGGAATGAACGTTCCCGCCTCCACCTCGGCTACTGCTGTGTTAAGTTCCTTGAGGGGAGTCAACACTGCTTTCTTCGTGAGATCACGAAGAACCAACTCCCCTGTTTCCTTATCCAACATCATACCATGCGCCATTAGGAAATTTTCTGCTCTATCGGGCACTTTCTCTGTAGCTGGAGATAGCCCTTTTGCCTTAATTTCAGCCTTAAGTTTATCCCACTTAGGCATGGCAGTCCTGTAGCCACCTGTCCCCAGATTATGATGATATACATTCAGCGCGGCATTATCCGCGTTCTTTTTCGACCTAGCAATAGCTTCTTCTGATTCCTTGTACGTCTTGAAATCATCCCATTGAGCAAGTAACCTCTCTTGAGTTCCTTAAACTCCGGAGTAATTTTCCCGCTCTTGACATAATTCGCCCACAATCTTTTCTTGTGGTTACAAAATTGTGTGGCCATCTTCTTAAGGATCCACACCTTCACTTTGTCCATCATGGCCTTTGTTTTCTCTGGGGTGTCCATCTTCGGCAGAGTGAAATGTGATATCAGCTTCTCCCAAATAGATTTTTTTAATTCATCAGAGACAAAACTTATTCCATCGGCTCTTGCTGGCTTATTCCATTCTCGACAGGTGATCGGGATCATATCCCTAACAAGAACTCCTGCTTGATTTGTAAATGCTGTCACACTCTTTTTGGGCTCCAAAGGGATCCCATCGGCACTGACTACATCAATCTTCATATGTGTATTCTCGTCCCATTTTTTGGTCGGGCCCCATAACCTTGAAGTGGAAGATTTGTTCGATTTGGAGGTCTAAAAAAAACATTCGTTAAATATATGCTCAATGTGTGAAGGTCTAACTAGTGATATATATCATGAGCAAAGACTTAAATATTTACATCGGAGGACTTGCAGGTTGAGGGCCCAGCGCTAGTATCAACATCAATACTTGTTTGCGGGTTGTGTCCTCGTAACAAATCATCCAACAACCCATAACCATCTTCATTCAGATATTGTGAGCCGTCATCTAGAAAGTTCTCTACATCTTCTTGTCGGCTTTCCCCTATTATGTTCAACAATGCATCTTCCTGAGGGTCTCTACCGGTACCGTTGTGGTCCATAGCTTAACTATAAAGAAGAAGGATTAAATAAAGATTAAAAGTAGTAGCAATAACAACAAAGAGGGAGATTGAAAGTAGTAGTAGCAATAACATCAATTCGTTACAAGTCATAATAATATATATCGCATCCATAATACATCGCGCTAATCAAAATGGACCGCCGGAAACATGCCGCGAGCGGTGAAAACCCAAAGTGAAGGAACCCAAACAGGATCATAACTAATGTGAGATCCCTGAAGATGCTGCAAAGTGTTGGACGGACGGACGTCCAACGCGACCATGTACCAACGGACGTGCTCGTCCTCCGCCCTGACACGACGACGTACCAACTCCTCGGGGGCCGGCACCCTCTGTACCCGTTGTGGCCCACATGACCGCCACCAAAGAAGCTCCGGGTTGATGATGGTTCCCTCATTCCTCACCAATCTGCGCGCACCAGAAGGTAGCACCTCCCAGTGCCAACCCGGCGGAGCCCAGTCTATAACATCCATAGTCCCGTCCATCTCGAAACTATGAATCTTTACATTATTAACTCGACATGTCGCAACATATTGTAAAATATTTTGCAAATTCTAAAACATTGTAAAATTCCAACATGTAAAGATATAAAATTCCAACAATTTGCTAAGAATTCCTAAAATAATTTGCCAAGTTTTCCTAAACATAATGCTACGAAATTAAATTTGCCACATTTCCTAACACATTTCCAAAAACATCACTATATCGATTTAAAATTCCAACACATTGTAAAATATAAACTACAACTATGAACACATACTAAATAAACAATTTGCTAAGAAACTAAAATACTATAACAATTTGCTAACAATTTGCTAAGACACTAAATTCCTAAAAAAAAATCACTAAATCAACTAACCCTAACCCTATCACTAAATCAACGATTTCACTAAGTGAGGGGAGAGGAATGCTCACCGGCTAGGACGGCGACGGCGAGCTCGGCGGGGACGGGGACGTCGACGGCGAGCTCGGCAGCGGCGTTGAGCGAGAGGAAGAGGAAGCAGGGACGGCAAGCTCGGCAGCGGCGTTGAGGGAGAGGAAGCGGGCGCGGCGGTGGCTTCCTCGGCAGTGTTGAGGGAGAGGAGCGGGCGCGGCAGCAACGGCAGCGGCAGTGGACGGCGGTGCAGGGGACGGCGGCGCGGCGCGCTCGATTTGGGCAGCCTGGCGGCGTCCTGGTGGATCCTTAGCGTTGTCCCGGTTCGTGGATTGAACCGGGATGGCGAAGAAGGAGTATTTATACCGCAGCCCATTAGTCGCGGTTCGTGGCTCAAACCGCGACTAAAGGTACCCCTTTAGTCGCGGTTTGAGCCACGAACCGCGACCAACTAAGTTTTCGGCCGCTCAGTTTTCGCGCGCGTTGCCACCCCTTTAGTCGCGGTTCGTAAAACAAACCGCGACTAAAGGGGTGTTTTTGCGCCAAAACTCAATTATTTTTCATTTTGCAATTTCAAAAGAGGTTGAACATACATTTGAATAACTTCTGACTACATATTTGGATTCTGACAAAACTTTTAACATGAAAAGTGTTTCAATTTGAATAACTAATCTAAAACCATTTTCTGTTTCTTAAAATAATTATTTTAGCTATTAAGCTATTAACCATTTTCAATTAAATATGAGGTAAGCTATTAACTCAGATCTTTTGCATTATTTTTTATAATAAAACTAATAATAACTTGAAATAAGGCGGCGTGATGACGCAGAATACATTATTACAGCTTCTGACACATACAGTTACATAAAAGATTTAATACATTATTACACATCACCATCTAGTGTTTCGCTTTATTATAATTGCTGCGTAACCATGGAGAATCTTCATTGTTTAACTTGATACTTGGGTCAATGTTGACTTTCAAGGGTGGGATTTCATCAAACTTATTGTAATCTTCTGACATGTCTATCTTGTCCTCCACTCCCACGATGTTTCTTTTCCCTGAAAGAACTATGTGGCGCTTTGTCTCACCGGATAATGTTTTGTCTTGCTTTTCTTTTCTTTTATTCAGTCTAGTAGACATATCCTTCACATAAAAAACTTGAGCCACATCATTGGCTAGGACGAACGGTTCGTTTAGGTACCCAAGATTCTGGAGATCCACCGTTGTCATTCCGTACTGGGTGTCTACATGTACCCCTGTCATCTTGACCCATTTGCACCGAAACAAAGGGATCTTAAAAGAAGGTACATAGTCAAGTTCCCATATCTCCTCTATGTAACCATAATATGTGTCCTTACTTCCATTGTCGTTTGTTGCATCAAAGCGGACACCACTGTTTTTGTTGGTGCTCTTTTTATCTTGTGTCATCGTGTAAAATGTATTCCCATTTATCTCGTACCCTTGGAAAGTTGATATGGTCGAAGATGGTCCGCTGGCCAATGAGTACAACTTCATGTTAACAGTGTTGTTATTCATGAGATGTGCTTGCAACCAACCGCTGAAATTCGCCATGTGTGCATCTTTTATCGAGGAGTCATCCATCTCCGGGTTTTTGGACCGTACAATATTCATGTGTTCCTCAATATAAGGAGCCACAAAGGTGGAATTCTGCAGAACTGTGTAATGTGCTTTAGTGAAAGAATGACCGTCCATACAGATCATTGTTTTCCTTCCGACAGTGCCTTTTCCACTCAATCTCCCCTCATGCCGCTATTCAGGAACACCAATCGGCTTAAAATCAGGAATAAAGTCCACACAAAACCCAATGACCTCCTCTGTTCCAAACCCGTTGGAGATGCTTCCTTCTGGCCTAGCACGGTTATGAACATATTTCTTTAAGACTCCCATGAATCTCTCAAAGGGGAACATATATTGTAGAAATACAGGACCGAGGATGGAAATCTCTTCGACTAGGTGAACTATCAGGTGCGTCATAATATCGAAGAAGGATGGTGGGAACACCAACTCGAAACTGACAAGACATTGAACCACATCAATCTGTAAGCTATGTAGACTCACTGGATCGATTACCTTCTGAGATATTGCATTCAGGAATGCACATAACTTCACAATGGGTAGTCGAAAACTTTCCGGTAGAAGCCCCCTCAATGCAATCGGAAGCAATTGGGTCATAAGCACATGGCAGTCATGAGACTTTAGGTTTTGGAATTTTTTTCTCAGCCATATGTATTATTCGCTTTATATTCGATGAGAATCCAGATGAGACCTTCATACTACTCAGACTCTCAAAAAATATGTCCTTCTCTTGTTTGGTAAGAGTATAGCTGGCAGGACCTTCAAACGGCTCTTGATGGATGTCGTCCTTTTCTCTCAAACGTTGCTGGTCCTCTCGTGCTCCCTGTGTATCTTTTTTATTGTTCCCATACACACCCAAGTGGGCTAGAAGGTTCAAGCAAAGATTCTTCGTCACGTGCATCACGTCGATACAAGAGCGGACCTCTAGGATTTCCCAATAGGGTAGCTCCCAAAATATAGATTTTTTTTCCACATGGGTGCGTGTCCGTTAGCGTCATTCGGAACACGTAGGATGCCAGGACCCTTTCCAAAGATTACTTTCAAATCCTTAACCATATCAAATACATCAACACCAGAACGAAGGGTAGGCTTCTTCCCTTTTTCCGCCTCACCAAAATGCTTGCCTTTTTTTCTTAAGGGATGAGTGGGTGGAAGAAAACGACGATGCCTAGGGTACACATTCTTCTGACCGTTAGCCAAATATACACTATCAATCTTATCTAAACAGTGTGTGCATGCATTATATCCCTTGGTTGTCTGTCCTGAAAGGTTACTAAGAGCAGGCCTATCATTGATGGTTACGAACAGCAACGCTCGTAGGTCAAATTCCTCCTGTTTGTGCTCATCCCACACACGTGCACCTTCTTCCTGCCACAACTGTAAAATTTCCTCAACTAATGGCCTGAGGTACACATCAAGGTTGTTGCCGGGTTGCTTCGGCCTTGGATGAGCAATGGCATCATAATGAACTTCCGTTTCATGCACAACCACGGAGGAAGGTTATAGATACATAGAGTCATGGGCCAGGTGCTATAATTGTTGCTCTGCTCCCCAAATGGATTGAAGCCATTTGTACTTAGACCAAACCATAAGTTCCTTGCTTCATTTGCAAAGTCGGGAAACGTTCTATCGATTTTTCTCCATTGCGACCCATCAGCGAGGTGTCTCAACATCTCGTCTTTCTTACGGTCTTCCTTGTGCCATCGCATCAACTTGGCATGCTCTTTGTTTCTGAACAAACATTTCAACCGTGGTTGTCGAGGAATGAACTCCCACGTAACAGGGGTAGTCTCGCCCCGGGAAGAGGTTCGAAGGGGGACTGAACACGGAGGTCAAACAACCCTCGATGCACGCCGCGACGTTGCTCGCGGTGCTTGGAGCGGAACTGCACGACAGAGAGTGACACCGGCCCTTACCCAGGTTCACGGCCCTCAAGGTGAGGTAACACCGCTACTCCTGCTTGTCTCGATTGCACTGTGGTGACTGTTGTACAACTAGCCTCCGGGCCTTCAGAGGGTCCGAAGGTGGAGGACGCTATTGAGCTGGGGATCGAGTTTCCGGATCCCCTCCTACGGAAGTGCCCCTTCTCCTTAAATAGCTGCCCCGGGCCTCATCCCTGCGATCTGCGCAGTGGACGGGTTCCCACATGGCCACCAGTGGCGGAGTGGGGTGCACTACTGCTTGCTCGTTCATGGACTCGGTCCATGGTCGCACAGCCTGTCTTCGTGGCAGAGCAGCTGTCTCCTCCGTCCTTGGACGCGCCTCTTCCGTGTTAAAGCGGCGCATTGTGGCCGACAAGTTGCAGACTTGGCAGAGCGGCTCGCAGGCGCGGCGGAGACCGTGGGGTGTGCCCGCAGTGACGTCGTCGTTGGAGCGTTGTGCCGGCCAACTGCTTTATCACCAAAGAGGAAAGCTTCGTTGGCGGCGCAGGGGACACAGAACTTTGTTGACCCCTTTTATCATGGGAGCGGCAACTGTGACGCTGTTGCTGCCGTGCGCGCAGACGCGCGCGTCACCCTGCGGCCGCAGCAGAGCCCATGTGCGCTCTGCAGCGCTTCCTTCGTCACGAAGTATCCCCTCAGGGGCCTGAGGCTCTCGAGGGGGAGGGGCCGGACCGGCTCCCTGCAGGGGGAGAGAGTCCTCGAGCGGGACGCCCTCGGGGGGAGCCCCCTTCAGGCCCCTTCCAGCGCCTCAGGTCCCCCGTAGGGGTTTCTCCCTCGGGGGGAACCCTCCAAGCGGTTGGCTTGGTCCTTAGTCGTTTTGTAGACGCTGTCGCGTGCGCAGCCCGTGGAGAGTGGGCTATGCACACCCTAGAATCCACTGGGCCGACAGTAGCCCCCGGGCCCATGATGGGCACGTCGAGGCCGATTGGGACTTGGCGAAGCGTCATGGGCCCAATACCGCAGGCGAAGCGTCGTGGGGCCCAAAACCGCAGGCGAAGCGTCGCGGGTCCGGAGCTGCGGGCGAAGCGCCGCGGGACACGCGTCACCTGGTGGAGGATTCGCGGCGTCTCGGCTACTCCGGCGGGAACGTGCGTAGCGGGGGGGGGCCACCACGCCCGCCACGATCTCCACTACCGCGCCTCGGTAACCGCACGGACGGGGTTAAAAGCCGCGCGCTGTCCGAGCCGCAGTCATTACCCCGTCCTGTCTTGTCTCTCCAGTCCATCGGTTCTCCGCCTCCTAGACTCCCGTCTCCAGTAAATCTTCCCCATCTCCGGCCGACTCCTTCCGTCCTCCGAGCTCCCGTTCTTCGCCGACAATGGGAGGATCCAAGGGCAAGAAGACAGCGGCCTCGGCCCGCCATGGCGCACAGGGAGAGGCGAAGTTCGGCCCCGCTCTGGTCGGGGCACGCATCGACGCGACGGCGCTGGATAAGATCCAGCACCTGGTCGCCGGGAAGCACAACGAGCACGGCGTCAGCGCCATTCTGCCTGCACGGACCGGACGCTTTCCCGCCGGCTACTACCCCATCTTCCTCCACACTCTCTTCGCTGGGCTGGTGCCGCCGTACTCTCCTTTCCTCGAGGCCGTCCTCGAGTTCTACCAGGTCCACCTTCTGCACCTCCACCCCAACGCCATCCTTGTCCTCTCCATTTTCGCCTTCTTGTGTGAGGCGTACTTGGGAGTGAAGCCCTCCATCGCTCTCTTCCGAAGCTTCTACGCTCTGCGGAATACTGCGAGGAAGGAGCGGACGGGCTGTGTATCCTTCCGCATCGCGGACGGCATGGGAGATGTCTATATCCCCATGGCCTGGAACGGCGACAAGCCTGTGACGGCGGTGTCGAAGAAGGTGGAGGACTTCAGGCAGAAGTGGTTCCTCATCCGCGTTCCCTCGGAGAGCTCCCTTCTTGAGGTCCCCGAGGCGGCGCCGGTGAAGAACACCCACTGGAGCATGCGCTCCCTGGAGGGGCAGGAGATAGCCGGCCTCGTGGGCCACCTGAAGGTGCTTCGCGAGCACGGCCTGACCGGCCAGATGGTGGCGGCGGAGTTCGTGAGGCGCCGCATCGCCCCCCTGCAGGCGCACAAGAAGGCGATGTGGGCGTACTCAGGGCCTACAGACTCGCTGCGGCTGCACCTGAGCGACCACCGCCCCGCAGTCGTCGAGGTCATCCTAGGAGGCCTCTTCGTCAACCCGGAGGTGCCCGAGAGGGTTCACATAGCGATACGGCCCCTCTTTGAGGTTCCGGACAAACGCCGGGCCATCCTGACGGACGCGCCTGCATTCACCCCGCTAGGCCTGGCGGGGGATGAAGAGGAGGAGGGGCCCATGCCAGCGGGCACCACCGAGTCGCCAAGCGCGTCTGACTCGGAGCAGGGCGACGCGGAGACGAGGGCGGGGCCCTCTGCCGGCGTAGGGAGCTCGGCGGGCGTGGGGAGTTCTGCCGGCGTTGCGCCCCCGGCGGGGGAGGCTGACGAGCATTCCTCCGGCGACAGCGAGGAGGCCGCGGCGGGGCGCTACGAGCCGAGGACTAAGGCGGCCCACGACAGGCCCGCCGGGGAGCCCCCGAACGCTCCCCACAAGAGGAAAGCCGAGGAGGCCCTCGAGGCGGAGACGCGGGCTGTGCCTTCATGGCGCTCGCCTGGCATGACGTGGGTGGACACCCGCGCCAAGAAGACGAGGTAAGATTCTTTTACCCTTCTCTTTCCTTTCTGAGTCCAGCTTGCTTGCTCTTGTTTCTTGACCAATTCTTTGCCTTTCACCACAGCAGCCCCGCTCCTGCGAAGCGCCGCAGGCTTCGGAAGGCCGCAGACGTGAAGAGGGCCGCCCCTGACGCCGCACCAGAGGCTGAGGCCGGCGAGGCCGCGGCGGCGGAGGCCTCGAGGCCTACAGGCTCTCGGGAGGAGGTACCTCAGGCGGAAGCATCTGCGCCGCCACCCGAGGCAGAGCGGGTGGAGGAGCAGGTGGAGAGGGCGCCCACTCCTCCCCGCGCAGCTACCCCGCCAGCGCAGCCAGAGGCTCCTGCGGGTGCCGAGTCGGCGCCGAGCCCTCCCAAGTCTCGCAGGGAGGGCACTCCACCGCCGCCACCGGGCACCGCGGGGGAGGAGGAAACCGCAAGGGCCGGGCCTCACGCCCCTGTCCCGGAGGCGGATCGGGAGGTGCCGCACGAGGGGGGAAACACAGGGGGCCGGGGACCGAGCACGGAAGAGGTCCTGCCTCCGAGCCCCCAGGCCCACGCGAGGGCGTCTGCCGCGGAGCCGGACGCGGGCGCGGGCCCTTCTAGGCCGCGCGGTCCGCCCCAGGGCCTTGCTCTGGGCCGGTTCGACTGGGGTCGAGGGCGCCGCGACGTCGCCTTCCGCTTCGTGCGGGAGTCCCTGGAGGGGCTCGAGGCCTACCTGGCCACCGAGGACCAGGCGCTCGCCCGCCAGAGAGACGAGCTCGCCGACGCCTGGGCCGCCTTCCACGCGGCGGTAGAGGCCCGGCGCAAGAGCGACCAGGCGCTGCAGGCGGAGCGCGAGGAGGCGGCGCGCTTTGCCGAGGAGGTTCGCGAGGGGGCCTTGCGTGAAGCTGAGGAGCTCCTGCAGCCCCTGAGGGCTGAGCGCCAAGCCGCTGCCGAGGACCTCGCCGCAGCCAAGGCAGAGCGGGAGGCCGGAGAGCACTCGCTGGCGGCGAAGCACGCCGAGCTCGTCGAGCTCGAGAAGAAAATCCTGGCGGATGCCGGGGTGGTGCGGACCGCCCTCGAAGAGCTCCGCACGGGCCTGGAGGCCCGCGGGCGCGCTTTGAGCGAGCGCGAGGAGGATGCTCGCCGGCGCGACGAGCAGCTGGCGCTGAGGGAGCAGGAGCTGTCCGGACAGCGCACGGCCCTCGAGGCCCGCGAGGACAGCGTCGCCACGGCGCTCAGCAAGCTCGAGCGCGATGTCGCCGCCCACAAGGGAAATGTGGAGCGCGCCAACACGCGGCTTGCCGAGCGGAAGGAGGAGCTCGACAAGGCTCTCTGGGAGAAAGAGCAGAAGATCCGCGCCGCCGTCTCCCAGGACTACAAGGAGAAATTCTCCAAGCAGGAGGACCGCTTCAAGGCGAGGCTGGAGGAGAGCGGCGCCCGGGTCAAGAAGCTCGAGAAGGAGAACGCCAAGCTCGCCGCCAAGGTGAAGCGCGAGGCCGATCGCCGCCTCGCCGCTGAGAAGGCCCGAGATGACACCTCCCGGGACCTCGCCGCCCTCACGGGGGATATGGAGGAGATGACCCGGCAGGTGGGGCCTGCCGTGGAGAAGGCGGTGGAGGCGGCGGAGAGTATCCAGGCGGCGCAGGTGCTGTCGCAGCAACGGGAGCGCATGTTCCTGTCCTTGACGGGACGGGGTCGTGAGCTTGCCGCGAAGCTGGGGGCAGAGGCGCCAAGCGTTCCGGCTCAGGGCCACGCCGACGCCGCCACCTACCTCCTGTACTTCGAGCAGCTCTTCGCGGCGCTTGAAGGCCCTACCGCGGAGATCCGCGACGTGGTTGAGGAGGAGTGCCGTCAGCTTCTGGCGGTGGCGGTGGACCGCATCTTCTCCAACCTCGTCCACCTCCAGCCCGGGTTCGACCTCGCCACGGTGACCGAGCCACTGGAGGGGGACGCTGCGTGGAAAGCCTCCAGCTCCGTCCGCGACCAGGTGGACGACTTCTGCAGCCGCTTCAGGCGGGCCGCTGCAGAGGAAGGCGGCGAGGGGAGCGAGCCCGAGGAGGAAGAAGAGAGCGACCAGGACGACGCTGAGGCCTCCGACTAATCTCCTCCTGCAACGCGTCGCGCTTGCAGCGCTTTTAGGGGCGTTTGCCCGTTAGAGAATTTCATTTTCCACCTTGTAATTTACTTCTTCACTTCGTAAACATTTTGCTATCGATTAAGTGTGCGCTCCCTTCGAGGGGTCTTTGCTTCATCTCCATGCCTTTTTCGCTCTGCGTCGTTGGACCCTTCCCCTCGCGCTATGACTCCTGCCGCTGCGGTATGCTCGAGCAATGACTCGGCAAGGCCGGGGGGAGTTTAAGGCTTGGGGAGGTAAGAGCCCTCAAGTCGCGATGCTGAGGGCCCCCCTTTGATGCGCAAGCAGTCCACGGAGAGTAAGGAAAGAACCGCTTGAGGGACGCAGAGTGCTTATGAGAAAAATGCGAGGATTCCCTTGAGGTGGGCGAAAAACTTAGCTTCGCGAGGCGTTTTCCCGGTGTGGGCCTTCTCTGGCGGAGTTCTCCCCTTCAGGGGCCGAGGGTTCTCCTCCGCAGGCCTGGTGGGGACTTTCGCTCTCTGTGGATGTTAGAGGGGCGAGCCGAAACGCTAGATCACAGCATCAGGGACTAATGCGCGCTTATAGGTCCCCTCAGGCGTTCCTTGCGAGGAGAGAGAGTACCAAGGTCCTTTGAAGAGATGGCGTGCTTGGGAGGGCCTGCCCTCTAGCCAGAGCTCGGATCCTTGGGTTTTGCAGTACTGCTGGTGTGTCACTTGAGGCACTGGCACCGTACTCAGCCCCCGCTCGCGAGGTACGCATGTGGAGAGATATAAGTGCCCATTTTCAATAAATGAAATAAAGCTGTAATAAACTCACCACCAAAATATTACATAGCGGCGCCGTAGCGCATAGTTCACTTGGAACGAAGATGGCGCTGGAGCGCAAAGTTCACTTGGAACGAAAATGGCGCTGGAGCGCAAAGTTCACTTGGAACGAAAATCGGTTCATTACACTTGGGTTTGCCAAGCTAACGTTCCTTCCATGTCGAGGCATGGGGACCACCCATTAGTGGCAGAGGTTCACTGCGGCCTGCGGGGGCTCATTTGCAGGAGAGCTCGGAGGGCTGGGCCTCGGGAGAAGCTTTGAGAAGCTTGGAGGTGAAGCCGTGAGCTTCCCTCTAGAGACAAAAAATGCCTGGCCTGCGGAGGCTGCTCCTTCGACGGGGCCTTTGTCGGGGGGTTCCGGGCTTGGAGTGGCAGTGCTTTTCTTGGGCAGGACAGGCTCTTCCCTCTCGACCACCAAGACGGCGCTTGCTGTCTGAGGGGTGGCTGAGAGGTACAGCTTCAAGTGCTCGTCTGCCCTGGGGGCCACCAAGACCGGAGGGCTAGCCAGATACTTCTTTAAATCTTCGAAGGCTTTATCCGCCTCAGGGGTCCACTTGAATGTGCCCGACCTCTTCATGATCTTGAAAAACGGCAGGGCTCGCTCGCCGAATTTAGAGATGAAACGACCGAGGCTGGCCATGCAGCCCGCAAGGCGCTGCATTTCCTTGAGTCGGCGAGGGGGCTGCATTTGTTCTATGGCCTTGATCTTGTCAGGATTTGCCTCTATGCCGCGGTGGGACACGAGGAATCCGAGGAGCTTGCCTGAAGGGACCCCGAAGACGCACTTGGCGGGGTTGAGCTTGATGCTCACCTTTCTCAGGCTGGCGAAGGTTTCCTCTAGATCCCTCAAGAGGGTGTCCCCCTCTCGAGACTTGACCACGATGTCATCGACGTAGGCCTCAGCATTTCTGCCCATCTGAGCCCCCAAGGCTATCCTCATGAGCCTCTGGAAGGTGGCCCCAGCGTTCTTCAGGCCAAAGGGCATGCATGTGTAGCAGTACACACCACAGGGGGTGAGGAATGCCGTCTTCTCCTCGTCCTCTTTAGCCATCTTGATCTGGTGATAACCAGAGAAGGCATCCAGAAAACAGAGGAGGTCACAGCCAGCGGTGGAGTCCACGATCTGGTCTATCCTCGGCATGGGGTATGGGTCCTTGGGACAGGCCTTGTTGACATCGGTGTAGTCGATGCAGAGTCGGCCTCCTCCAGCGGGTTTAGGGACGACCACGCCGTTGGAGAGCCAAGTGGGGTGCGCGACTTCGCGGACGACATTTGCCGCCTTGAGTTTCTCTACTTCCTTGATGATGAAGGCTTGCTTCTCGGGGGCTTGCTTGCGTGCTTTTTGCTTGACGGGGCGTGCGTCTCGACACACGGCTAAGTGGTGCTCGATCACCTCCCTTGGTACGCCGGACATATCTGACGGAGTCCACGCGAACATGTCAGAGTTTGCCCGAAGGAAGGCGACGAGCGCGCCTTCCTATTTGGGAGGCAGGGCGGCGCCTATGGTGACGCTAGCCCCCGAGCCTTCAGCCCCCGAGCTGGTGGTGTCCAGCGGCACCTTCTTCGTGGCGGCTTGCTCCTGAGAGAACACCTGCTTCTTCTTCCTGGGCCTCTCGAGAGGCTCCATGTCCTCGTCAGCCGGGAAGGCCATGGCGGCTGCCTTGTAGGCGCTCTCGACAGCGCGCGTGGCGTCCAGGACATGGCCATGGACGGCGATGGTGCCAGCGCTGCCGGGAATCTTGACCATGTTGTAGGCGTGATGCGTGACGGCCATGAACTTCGCAAGGGCGGGGTAGCCGAGGATGGCGTTGTACGGCAGACCGATGTGCGCGACGTCGAAGTCGATCAGCTCCGTGCGGTAGTTCTTCTGCGTGCCAAAGGTGACCGCGAGGCGGACTTGTCCCAGAGGTTCGATAGAACCACTGGTGACGCCCGTGAACGGCCTGGAGGGCATAAGCCACTCGTAGGGCACTTGAAGCGTCTCGAAGGTCTCGACAGAGATGACATTCAGGCCCGCTCCCCCGTCGATGAGCGTCTTGGAGACGGTGATGTTGTTGATGGTGGGGGAGCAGACCAGGGGGAGGGTTCCAACGGTCTTGGTCGACTTGGGGTGGTCCTTGGCGTCGAAGGCGATGGTGTACTGGGACCACTTGAGGGGCCTGGAAGTCTCGGTGCTCGGGAGCGCGGCGTGAGTTCGCGGGCGAACTGCTTGAACTGATTGTTCGACTTGGGCGCTTGAGCTCCGCCGAGGATGCAGGCCATGGCGCCTCTCGGGGCCTGGTAGCCTCCATCTTCCTCGTCGGGGAGGTTGTTGTTCTTCTGGGCGGCGTTGGCTTGAGTGCCCGACGGCTTCTGGTAGCCGCCATCGCGCCTGCCCTTGGCGTCCCTGCGGTAGCCGCGACCTCTGCCGCGGCCTCCGCTGCCTTCTCCCCGCTCGCGTTCCCTGCTCAGCCTCTTGAGGTCGAAGCAGTCGTCTGTAGCGTGCCCGCGCCTGTTGTGGTAGACGCAGAACGGACGGTGGTCCACTTCTTTGTCGCCGCGCTCGGGGGAACCCCTGCGGGAGCCCTTTGCGTCAGGCTCTGCCGCGAGGACCGCGGTGGCCTTGCGCTTGGGCTCTTCCTTCTTCTTGTGGCTCTTGGACCCCTCGCCCGGGTCGTCCCCCCGTGCGCTCATCTTGACGAAGAGGAGTCCCTCTTCAGCCTTGGCGCACTTGTCCGCCAGATCGAACAGCTTCACCACAGAGGTGAGCTTGTCGTGGATGCCGAGCTTCTCGAGCATCCTGCGGTTCGTGACGCCCTCGCCGAAGGCAGCGATCACCTGGGTGTCGGGGATGTTTGGAATTTTGTTCCGCACCTGGCTGAAGCGCTGGATGTACTTGCGAAGAGTTTCACCCTTCTTCTGCACCACAGCGCGCAAGTCGTTGTGGGTGAGTGCGCGCTCGTACGTGCCCTTGAAGTTGGCGACGAACTGCCTGCAGAGCTCCTCCCAGGAGTCGATGGAGTCCTCGGGCAGGTTGAGAAGCCAGGACAGAGCGGAGTCCCTGAGGGCGTGGGAGAACCAGTTGGCCATGACTTTGTCATCGCCCCCTGCAGCCTGGATGGAAGTGGTGTAGAGCTGCAGGAACTCGAGAGGGTTGGTGGACCCGTCGAAGCCCTTGGGGAGCGCTGGCCTGAACTTCTGTGGCCAGACCACACGGCGCAGGGTGCGCGTGAAGGCCATGCAGCCTGAGGCATAGGTGGCCGTTCCTCCCTGGAGGGCCCTGCGGTTTTGCTGCCCCGCCTGACCGAGCTCCTCGACGAGGCGGTTTTGGAGGTCGCGACGTCGCTCCATGCCTACACGCGCGTCAGGTGCGGTGCGCTGCACGATTTGGCAGTCGTGCGGCGAGGAAGCATGGGAGGGAGCCCGCTGTGCCGCGGCCGGGGGCGGTCCCGGCGGCGGCGGTGGCGCACCTGGTGCGGCCGTCCCTGCAGGGCCGGAAGGCACGATGGAGCGCGACGGAGCGGGGCGTGTGGTTGCGATGTCGACGAGGTGGTGGAGGCGGTCCAGCCACTGGTCGTGCGCTTCGGCACTTGGCCGGTAGCGGAGGAGCTCCTGAGCCATCAGTAGCGCGGTGTGCGGGGCGGGCTCTTGATGCTCCCGCGTGGACACGCTCTGGCGCCGGGACGGGTGCGAGGACTCAGCGTCCCCGCGGCGCTCGGAGAGGTCCTCGTCGTCACGCTGGTCTCCTTCGCGGTGCTCCTCGCTCTCCGGCTCTTCCACGCGCGGGCCGGTGCCAGCGCGTTCGGTCGCGCGGGGGGACCACGGCGGCCGCGGGTGGGGGCAGTGCCGGGCTCGGTGTGAGCTCTCTCGGAGGTGCGCCTGTTGGCGCGCGTCGCGCGGGTGTCCATCATGGCGCGGAGTTCGGAGGTTGAAGACGCGCCTCAGTCCCCTACCTGGCGCGCCAAATGTCGAGGAATGAACTCCCACGTAACAGGGGTAGTCTCGCCCCGGGAAGAGGTTCGAAGGGGGACTGAACACGGAGGTCAAACAACCCTCGATGCACGCCGCGACGTTGCTCGCGGTGCTTGGAGCGGAACTGCACGACAGAGAGTGACACCGGCCCTTACCCAGGTTCACGGCCCTCAAGGTGAGGTAACACCGCTACTCCTGCTTGTCTCGATTGCACTGTGGTGACTGTTGTACAACTAGCCTCCGGGCCTTCAGAGGGTCCGAAGGTGGAGGACGCTATTGAGCTGGGGATCGAGTTTCCGGATCCCCTCCTACGGAAGTGCCCCTTCTCCTTAAATAGCTGCCCCGGGCCTCATCCCTGCGATCTGCGCAGTGGACGGGTTCCCACATGGCCACCAGTGGCGGAGTGGGGTGCACTACTGCTTGCTCGTTCATGGACTCGGTCCATGGTCGCACAGCCTGTCTTCGTGGCAGAGCAGCTGTCTCCTCCGTCCTTGGACGCGCCTCTTCCGTGTTAAAGCGGCGCATTGTGGCCGACAAGTTGCAGACTTGGCAGAGCGGCTCGCAGGCGCGGCGGAGACCGTGGGGTGTGCCCGCAGTGACGTCGTCGTTGGAGCGTTGTGCCGGCCAACTGCTTTATCACCAAAGAGGAAAGCTTCGTTGGCGGCGCAGGGGACACAGAACTTTGTTGACCCCTTTTATCATGGGAGCGGCAACTGTGACGCTGTTGCTGCCGTGCGCGCAGACGCGCGCGTCACCCTGCGGCCGCAGCAGAGCCCATGTGCGCTCTGCAGCGCTTCCTTCGTCGCGAAGTATCCCCTCAGGGGCCTGAGGCTCTCGAGGGGGAGGGGCCGGACCGGCTCCCTGCAGGGGGAGAGAGTCCTCGAGCGGGACGCCCTCGGGGGGAGCCCCCTTCAGGCCCCTTCCAGCGCCTCAGGTCCCCCGTAGGGGTTTCTCCCTCGGGGGGAACCCTCCAAGCGGTTGGCTTGGTCCTTAGTCGTTTTGTAGACGCTGTCGCGTGCGCAGCCCGTGGAGAGTGGGCTATGCACACCCTAGAATCCACTGGGCCGACAGTGGTATTACAGGAGCATACCACATCACCTTGGCAGGAACCTTGTTCCTGGTGCCCTTGCCCTCAACACCTTCAGGGTCATCTCGTCTGATCTTGTACCGCAATGCAGTGCATACCGGGCATGCAACCAAATTCTCATACTCACCGCGGTACAGGATGCAGTCATTTGGGCATGCATGTATCTTCTCCACTTCTAATACTAGAGGGTAGACAACCTTCTTTGCTTCGTACGTACTGACGGGCAATTCGTTATCCTTTGGAAGTTTCTTTTTCACAATTTTTAGCAACTTTTCAAATCCCTTATCGGTCACGCCGTTCTCTGCCTTCCATCTCAGCAATTCCAGCGTGGTATCCAGCTTTTTCCGGTCATTTTTGCAAGTTGGGTACAACAATTTTTTGTGATCCTCTAACATCTGCCCGAACTTCAGCCTCTCCTTTGCACTTTCGCAGTCTCGCTTCGCATCAGCAATGACCCGACCAAGATCATCAACAGGCTCATCTGGTGCTTCAACTTCTTCTTATTCTTGTTCTTCATTTTCGACATTTTCTGCCTCACACTGTTCAGGGAACATAGGATAGTCGTCATTATCTTCTTCTTCGTCGTCTTCCATCATGACTCCTATTTCTCCATGCTTGGTCCAACATTTATAGCCGGGCATGAAACCGGACGTATAGAAGTGGATGCGAATATCCCGTGAGTCGGGGTAATCCCTCTCGTTCCGACACACACAGCATGGACAACACATAAACCATTATGCGCGTTTGCCTTAGCAACCTCGACAAATTCCTGCACGCCTTGCATGAACTCATTCGATCGCCGATCACTATACATCCATTGTCGTCTCATCTACACACAATTATATATAGAGAGAATAAGTGCTCAAATTAATATAGAGTTCATCACAATACAAGCGCAATCACAATGCTAACAATAATTCTGAGTCCCAACACAGTACGACAACACTAGTTTGCACACTTTAAAAAACCGTACATGGCGATTATAATCGCGACTAGGAGAACAATTACACCGAATGAGTAATGTAGGAATATAGAGTCCATCGATGATATCGGCCAAATCCAACTCTAATTCCCCCTTCTTTTCCACAACCATGTCTCTTTTTTCGTTCAGAGTTTTTAAATCTTGCTTCATCTTGTGGATTGTATCATGAGCTAGCCTTAGCTTCTCTTCGGTCCTCCTCAAATTTTCATCGGTCTTTGTCTTCTCCTCCCTTGTAAAATGTAATTCTTCTAGGAGAATGACTTTTCCTTGTAGACAATGTTGAAACTGGATACATCCATCACGAATACCGCACTCACATACTGATTCCTAATATTTATAATTGAAAAAATTAAATTAGGAAATTCTCACCCTAAATTAAAAATTATTTTATATTACAGAGACGACATGACATCTAGATGTGCTAATAATACCTCATCCGAAAAGGATGAGTTGTTCACGACGCCGTAGGGGACCTCGCTGTTGTCGACCATCGTATACGGCTGCGTTGCTCGGATATGCGACATATTATTATATACATAAATAACTAAGTTGAGCTATTGTTGAGCTATGTTGAGCTAAGTTGACCACATCTTCACACATATGCAAACTAGGTAGCTAAAATTTGAGCTCACACCGCATGTATAGATCAAACTAATTCCCACAAAATTACTCCTAAAGCTAAATCCACCAATCTCTATACTTCTAAAGCGTGAAATGAGCAAAAAATAGCAATATGAGATAATAGGATACAATGGCTATCCTTTTAGAAGCCAGGAAGCCTCAAATCTTCACAAATCGACGGCAACGCTGATGAACTCGAGCTCCACGCGAAGAACACGAAGAACAGCTCGAGCTAGCTCTCCACACTCTAATCCAGAAAATGCAACTGCTGGCTCGGGCGAGAAGGGATGAAGCATATATAAAATGGGACTTTTAGTCCCGGTTTGATACACGAACCGCGACTAAAACCTTTGGTCGCAGTTCGTATATCAAACCGGTACTAAATGTTTGAATAGAACCGGGACTAGAGGGTTTCAACCTCGAGATGCCATCCTAGCCGTTGGAACCGGGACTAAAGGTGGCATTAGTCCGGGTTCCAGGCAGGACCGGGACTATAGGGTCTCAGAGCTCAAAACCGAAGGCCCGTTTTCTACTAGTGGTGGGGTTCCGACGCTCCGTACGGCCACCACGGTGAAACCCCCCACACCGCGAAACAAGTCAAACCAAGCGATCTACCCCTTTGATCAGCACCGAGATGGGGTAGAAGCATGAACTTTTTTTGCTTGGTTGTGTTAGTTTGATACATAGGACCATGGGGAACCACCATTGATCATCTGCTTCGTCGTATGATTCCATATGCCCGGCACGCAAAACGGAAGTGTCCACAACCCACTAGTGCAGGAATTACTACGGGGTACGTACGTAAGAGGTGGTCGACGAAGCGAGTCGCTCATCAGAGTTTTATCTTGTTCCCACAACCTAACCAACAAACTAGTATACATATGTTAGGGGTCAATGCAAGTTTCGGTGGGGTTCCGACGTTCCGTACGGCCACCACGGCGAAACCCCCCACACCTGCGAAACAAGTCAAACCTAGCGATCTACCCCCTTTGATGGGCACCGAGATGGGGTAGAAGCATGTACTTTATTGCTTGGTGGTTTTAGTTTGATACATAGGACCATGGGGAACCACCATTGATCATCTGCTTCATCGCTTGATTCTGTATGCCCGGCACCCAAAACGGGAGTGTCCACAACCCTCTAGTGCAGGAATTACTACGGGGTGCGTACGTAAGAGGGGGTCGATGAAGCGGGTCGCTCATCGGAATTGTATCTTGTTTCCCACAACCTAACCAACAAACTAGTGTACATATGTTAGGGGTCAATGCAAATTTTGGTGGGGTTCCGACGCTCCGTACGGCCACCACGGCGAAACCCCCCCACACCCGCGAAACAAGTCAAACCTAGCGATCTACTCCTTTGATCGGCACCGAGATGGGGTAGAAGCATGAACTTTTTTGCTTGGTTGTGTTATTTTGATACATAGGACCATGGGGAACCACCATTGATCTTCTGCTTCGCCGAAGCAGTATGATTCCATATGCCTGGCACCCAAAACAGGAGTTTCCACAACCCTCTAGTGCAGGAATTACTACGGGGTACGTACGTAAGAGGGGGTCGATGAAGCGGGTCGGTCATCGGAGTTGTATCTAGTTTCCCACAACCTAACCAACAAAATAGTATACATATGTTAGGGGTCAATTCAAGTGTTAGTGGGGTTCCGACGCTCCGTACGGCCACCACGGCGAAACCCCCCCACACACGCGAAACAAGTCAAACCTAGCGATCTACCCCTTTGATCGGCACCGAGGGTGGGTAGAAGCATGAATTTTTTGCTTGGTTGTGTTAGTTTGATACATAGGACCATGGGGAACCACCATTCCATCTGCTTCGTCGCATGATTCCATATGTCCGGCTCCCAAAACGAGATTGTCCACGACCATCTAGTGCAGGAATTACTACGGGGTACATACGTAAGAGGGGGTCGATGAAGCGGGTCGCTCACCGGAGTTGTATCTTGTTTCCCACAACCTAACCAGAAAACTAGTATACATATGTTAGGGGTCAATGCAAGTTTTTGTGGGGTTTCGACGCTCCGTAGGGCCAACACGGCGAAACCTTCCCACACCCGCGAAACAAGTCAAACTTAGCGATCTACCCCTTTGATCGGCACCGAGATGGGGTAGAAGCATGAACTTTTTTGCTTGGTTGTGTTAGTTTGATACATAGGACCATGGGGAACCACCATTGATCATCTGCTTCGTCGTATGATTCCATATGCCCGGCACCCAAAACGGGAGTGTCCACAACCCTCTAGTGCAGGAATTACTACGGGGTACGTACGTAAGAGGGGGTCGATGAAGCGGGTCGCTCATCAGAGTAGTATCTTGTTTGCCACAACCTAACCAACAAACTAGTATACATATGCTAGGGGTCAATGCAAGTTTTTGTGGGGTTCCGACGCTCCGTACGGCCACCACGGCGAAACCCCCTCCCCACACCTGTGAAACAAGTCAAACCTAGCGATCTACCCCTTTGATCGGCACCGAGATGGGGTAGAAGCATGTACTTTTTTGCTTGGTGGTTTTAGTTTGATACATAGGACCATGGGGAACCACCATTGATCATCTGCTTCGTCGCTTGATTCCGTATGCCCGGCACCCAAAACGGGAGTGTCCACAACCCTCTAGTGCAGGAATTACTACGGGGTGCGTACGTAAGAGGGGGTCGATGAAGCGGGTCGCTCATCGGAATTGTATCTTGTTTCCCACAACCTAACCAAAAAACTAGTGTACATATGTTAGGGGTCAATGCAAATTTTGGTGGGGTTCCGACGCTCCGTACGGCCACCACGGCGAAACCCCCCCACACCCGCGAAACAAGTCAAACCTAGCGATCTACTCCTTTGATCGGCACCGAGATGGGGTAGAAGCATGAACTTTTTTGCTTGGTTGTGTTATTTTGATACATAGGACCATGGGGAACCACCATTGATCATCTGCTTCGCCGAAGCAGTATGATTCCATATGCCTGGCACCCAAAACAGGAGTTTCCACAACCCTCTAGTGCAGGAATTACTACGGGGTATGTACGTAAGAGGGGGTCGATGAAGCGGGTCGGTCATCGGAGTTGTATCTTGTTTCCTCCAACCTAACCAACAAAATAGTATACATATGTTAGGGGTCAATGCAAGTTTTGGTGGGGTTCCGACGCTCCGTACGGCCACCACGGCGAAACCCCCCCACACCCACGAAACATGTCAAACCTAGCGATCTACCCCTTTGATCGGCACCGAGGGTGGGTAGAAGCATGAACTTTATTGCTTGGTTGTGTTAGTTTGATACATAGGACCATGGGGAACCACCATTCCATCTGCTTCGTCGCATGATTCCATATGTCCGGCACCCAAAACGGGAGTGTCCACAACCATCTAGTGCAGGAATTACTACGGGGTACGTACGTAAGAGGGGGTCGATGAACCGGGTCGCTCATCGGAGTTGTATCTTGTTTACCACAACCTAACCAACAAACTAGTATACATATGTTAGGGGTCAATGCAAGTTTTGGTGGGGTTCCGACGCTCCGCACGGCCACCACGGCAAAACCCTCCAACACCTGCAAAACAAGTCAAACCTAGCGATATACCCCTTTGATCGGCACCGAGATGGGGTAGAAGCATGAATTTTTACTTGGTTGTGTTAGTTTGATACATAGGACCATGGGGAACCACCATTCCATCTGCTTCGTCGCATGATTCCATATGTCCGGCTCCCCAAACGGGAGTGTCCACAACCCTCTAGTGTAGGAATTACTACGGGGTACATACGTAAGAGGGGGTCGATGAAGCGGGTCGCTCATCGGAGTTGTATCTTGTTTCCCACAACCTAACCAAAAAACTAGTATACATATGTTAGGGGTCAATGCAAGTTTTTGTGGGGTTCCGACGCTCCGTAGGGCCAACACGGCGAAACCCCCCCACACCCGCGAAACAAGTCAAACTTACCGATCTACCCCTTTGATCGGCACCGAGATGGGGTAAAAGCATGAACTTTTTTGCTTGGTTGTGTTAGTTTGATACATAGGACCATGGGGAACCACCATTGATCATCTGTTTCGTCGTATGATTCCATATGCCCGGCACCCAAAACGGGAGCGTCCACAACCCTCTAGTGCAGGAATTACTACGGGGTACGTACGTAAGAGGGGGTCGATGAAGTGGGTTGCTCATCAGAGTAGTATCTTGTTAGCCAAAACCTAACCAAACAACTAGTATACATGTATTAGGGGTCAATGCAAGTTTTGGTGGGGTTCCGACGCTCCGTACGGCCACCACGGCGAAACCCCCCCACACCCGCAAAAGAAGTCAAACCTAGCGATCTACCCCTTTGATCGACACCGAGATGGGGTAGAAGCAAGACCTTTTTTGCTTGGTTGTGTTAGTTTGATACATAGGACCATGGGGAACCACCATTCCATCTGCTTCGTCGCCTGATTCCATATGTCCGGCTCCCAAAACGGGAGTGTCCACAACCCTCTAGTACATGAATTACTACGGGGTAGGTACGTAAGAGGGGATCGATGAAGCGGCTCGCTCATCGGAGTTGTATCTTGTTTCCCACAACCTAACCAACAAACTAGTATACATATGTTAGGAGTCAATGCAAGTTTTTGTGGGGTTCCGACGCTCCGTACGGCCACCACGGCAAAACCCTCCCACACCCGCAAAACAAGTCAAACCTAGTGATCTACCCCTTTGATCGGCACCGAGATGGGGTAGAAGCATGAATTTTTACTTGGTTGTGTTAGTTTGATACATAGGACCATGGGGAACCACCATTCCATCTGCTTCGTTGCATGATTCCATATGTCCGGCTCCCCAAACGGGAGTGTCCACAACCCTCTAGTGTAGGAATTACTACGGGGTAGATACGTAAGAGGGGGTCGATGAAGCGGGTCGCTCATCGGAGTTGTATCTTGTTTCCCACAACCTAACCAAAAAACTAGTATACATATGTTAGGGGTCAATGCAAGTTTTTGTGGGGTTCCGACGCTCCGTAGGGCCAACACGGCGAAACCCCCCCACACCCGCGAAACAAGTCAAACTTAGCGATCTACCCCTTTGATCGGCACCGAGATGGGGTAAAAGCATGAACTTTTTTGCTTGGTTGTGTTAGTTTGATACATAGGACCATGGGGAACCACCATTGATCATCTGTTTCGTCGTATGATTCCATATGCCCGGCACCCAAAACGGGAGCGTCCACAACCCTCTAGTGCAGGAATTACTACAGGGTACGTACGTAAGAGGGGGTCGATGAAGCGGGTTGCTCATCAGAGTAGTATCTTGTTAGCCAAAACCTAACCAACAAACTAGTATACATATATTAGGGGTCAATGCAAGTTTTGGTGGGGTTCCGACGCTCCGTACGGCCACCACGGCGAAACCCCCCCACACCCGCAAAAGAAGTCAAACCTAGCGATCTACCCCTTTGATCGACACCGAGATGGGGTAGAAGCAAGACCTTTTTTGCTTGGTTGTGTTAGTTTGATACATAGGACCATGGGGAACCACCATTCGATCTGCTTCGTCGCATGATTCCATATGTCCGGCTCCCAAAACGGGAGTGTCCACAACCCTCTAGTACATGAATTACTACGGGGTAGGTACGTAAGAGGGGATCGATGAAGCGGCTCGATCATCGGAGTTGTATCTTGTTTCCCACAACCTAACCAACAAACTAGTATACATATGTTAGGAGTCAATGCAAGTTTTTGTGGGGTTCCGACGCTCCGTACGGCCACCACGGCGAAACACCCCCACACCCGCGAAACAAGTCAAACCTAGCGATCTACCCCTTTGATCGGCACCGAGATGGGGTATAAGCATGTACTTTTTTGCTTGGTTGTGTTAGTTTGATACATAGGACCATGGGGAACCACCATTGATCATCTGCTTCGTCGTATGATTCCATATGCCAGGCACCCAAAACGGGAGTGTCCACAACCCTCTAGTGCAGGAATTACTACGGGGTACGTACGTAAGAGGGGGTCGATGAAGCGGGTCGCTCATCAGAGTTGTATCTTGTTTGCCACAACCTAACCAACAAACTAGTATACATATGTTAGGGGTCAATGCAAGTTTTGGTGGGGTTCCGACGCTCTGTACGGCCACCACGGCGAAACCCCCCCACACCCGCAAAATAAGTCAAACCTAGCGATCTACCCCTTTGATCGACACCGAGATGGGGTAGAAGCAAGAACTTTTTTGCTTCGTTGTGTTAGTTTGATACATAGGACCATGGGGAACCACCATTCCATCTGCTTCGTCGCATGATTCCATATGTCCGGCACCCAAAACGGGAGTGTCCACAACCCTCTAGTGCAGGAATTACTACGGGGTACATACGTAAGAGGCGGTCGATGAAGCGGGTCGCTAATCGGAGTTGTATCTTGTTTACCACAACGTAAACAAGAAACTAGTATACATATGTTAGGGGTCAATGCAAGTTTTTGTGGGGTTCCGACGCTCCGTACGGCCACCACGGCGAAACCCCCCACACCCGCGAAACAAGTCAAAACTAGCGATCTACCCCTTTGATCGGCACCGAGATGGGGTAAAAGCATGAACTTTTTTGCTTGGTTGTGTTAGTTTGATACATAGGACCATGGGGAACCACCATTGATCATCTGTTTCGTCGTATGATTCCATATGCCCGGCACCCAAAACGGGAGCGTCCACAACCCTCTAGTGCAGGAATTACTACGGGGTACGTACGTAAGAGGGGGTCGATGAAGCGGGTTGCTCATCAGAGTAGTATCTTGTTAGCCAAAACCTAACCAACAAACTAGTATACATATATTAGGGGTCAATGCAAGTTTTGGTGGGGTTCCGACGCTCCGTACGGCCACCACGGCGAAACCCCCCCACACCCGCAAAAGAAGTCAAACCTAGCGATCTACCCCTTTGATCGACACCGAGATGGGGTAGAAGCAAAAACTTTTTTGCTTGGTTGTGTTAGTTTGATACATAGGACCATGGGGAACCACCATTCCATCTGCTTCGTCGCATGATTCCATATGTCCGGCTCCCAAAACGGGAGTGTCCACAACCCTCTAGTACATGAATTACTACGGGGTAGGTACGTAAGAGGGGATCGATGAAGCGGCTCGCTCATCGGAGTTGTATCTTGTTTCCCACAACCTAACCAACAAACTAGTATACATATGTTAGGAGTCAATGCAAGTTTTTGTGGGGTTCCGACGCTCCGTACGGCAACCACGGCGAAACACCCCCACACCCGCGAAACAAGTCAAACCTAGCGATCTACCCGTTTGATCGGCACCGAGATGGGGTATAAGCATGTACTTTTTTGCTTGGTTGTGTTAGTTTGATACATAGGACCATGGGGAACCACCATTGATCATCTGCTTCGTCGTATGATTCCATATGCCAGGCACCCAAAACGGGAGTGTCCACAACCCTCTAGTGCAGGAATTACTACGGGGTACGTACGTAAGAGGGGGTCGATGAAGCGGGTCGCTCATCAGAGTTGTATCTTGTTTGCCACAACCTAACCAACAAACTAGTATACATATGTTAGGGGTCAATGCAAGTTTTGGTGGGGTTCCGACGCTCGGTACGGCCACCACGGCGAAACCCCCCCACACCCGCAAAATAAGTCAAACCTAGCGATCTACCCCTTTGATCGACACCGAGATGGGGTAGAAGCAAGAACTTTTTTGCTTCGTTGTGTTAGTTTGATACATAGGACCATGGGGAACCACCATTCCATCTGCTTCGTCGCATGATTCCATATGTCCGGCACCCAAAACGGGAGTGTCCACAACCCTCTAGTGCAGGAATTACTACGGGGTACATACGTAAGAGGCGGTCGATGAAGCGGGTCGCTAATCGGAGTTGTATCTTGTTTACCACAACCTAAACAAGAAACTAGTATACATATGTTAGGGGTCAATGCAAGTTTTTGTGGGGTTCCGACGCTCCGTACGGCCACCACGGCGAAACCCCCCACACCCGCGAAACAAGTCAAAACTAGCGATCTACCCCTTTGATCGGCACCGAGATGGGGTAAAAGCATGAACTTTTTTCCTTGGTTGTGTTTGTTTGATACAAAGGACCATGGGGAACCACCATTGATCATCTGCTTCGTCGCATGATTCCATATGCCCGGCACCCAAAACGGGAGTGTCCACAACCCTCTAGTGTAGGAATTACTACGGGGCACGTACGTAAGAGGGGGTCGATGAAGCGGGTCGCACATCGGAGTTGTATCTTGTTTCCCACAACCTAACCAACAAACTAGTATACATATGTTAGGGGTCAATGCAAGTTTTGGTGGGGTTCCGACGCTCCGTATGGCCACCACGGCGAGACCCCCCACACCCGCGAAACAAGCCAAACCAAGCGATCTACCCCTTTGATCGGCACCGAGATGGGGTTGAAGCATGAACTTTTTTTGCTTGGTTGTGTTAGTTTGATACATAGGACCATGGGGAACCACCATTGATCATCTGCTTCGTCGTATGATTCCATATGCCCGGCACGCAAAACGGAAGTGTCCACAACCCTCTAGTGCAGGAATTACTATAGGGTACGTACGTAAGAGGTGGTCGACGAAGCGGGTCGCTCATCAGAGTTTTATCTTGTTCCCACAACCAAACCAACAAACTAGTATACATATGTTAGGGGTCAATGCAAGTTTCGGTGGGGTTCGGACGTTCCGTATGGCCACCACAGCGAAACCCCCCACACCTGCGAAACAAGTCAAACCTAGCGATCTACCCCCTTTGATCGGCACCGAGATGGGGTAGAAGCATGTACTTTTTTGCTTGGTGGTTTTAGTTTGATACATAGGACCATGGGGAACCACCATTGATCATCTGCTTCGTCGCTTGATTCCGTATGCCCGTCAGCCAAAACGGGAGTGTCCACAACCCTCTAGTGCAGGAATTACTACGGGGTACGTACGTAAGAGGGGGTCAATGAAGCGGGTCGCTCATCGGAGTTGTATCTTGTTTCCCACAACCTAACCAACAAAGTAATATACATATGTTAGGGGTCAATGCAAGTTTTGGTGTGGTTCCGACGCTTCGTACGGCCTTCACGGCAAAACACCCCCACACCCGCAAAACAAGTCAAACCTAGCGATCTACCCCTTTGATCGGCACCGAGATGGGGTAGAAGCATGAACTTTTTTGCTTGGTTGTGTTAGTTTTATACATAGGACCATGGGGAACCACCATTCCATCTGCTTCGTCGCATGATTCCATATGTCCGGCACCCAAAACGGGAGTGTCCACAACCCTCTAGTGCAGGAATTACTACGGGGTACATACGTAAGAGGGGGTCGATGAAGCGGGTCGCTCATCGAAGTTGTATCTTGTTTCCCACAACCTAATCAACAAACTAGTATACATATGTTAGGGGTCAATGCAAGTTTTGGTGGCTCCCCCCTGGCCGCGCCACCACGTGGTGTGGGCCCCTCGGGGCTCCACCGCCTTCGCCCTTTCGCCTACTTAAACCCCCCGACAATACAAGACCTAGCCCCCGAACACTTTTCCAAAAAACATCACAGAGCCGCCGTCGCTGTCAACCCTAGTTCAGGAGGGTTCAGAAGCTCTTCCCGGCACCCTGCCGGAGAGGGGAATCATCGCCGGAGCGATCTACATTACCATGCCCGCCTCCAGAATGATGCGTGAGTAGTTCATCCTTAGACTACGGGTCCATAGCAGTAGCTAGATGGTTGTCTTCTCCTATTGTGCCATCATGTTTAGATCTTGTGAGCTGCCTATCATGATCAAGATCATCTTTATGTAATGCTACATGTTGTGTTTGCTGGGATCCGATGAATAATTGAGTACTATGTTATTTGCTTCATAATATATCTTGTGAGTGCGTTATTTATGATCTTGCATGCTCTCCGTTACTAGTAGATGCTCTGGCCAAGTAGATGCTTGTGACTCCAAGAGGGGGTATTTATGCTCGATAGTGTGTTCATGTCTCTATTTAATCTGGGGGGGTGACAGCAACCTCTAAGATTGTAAATGTACTGTTGCTACTAGGGATAAAATAGTAGTTCTTTATCTAAGGATATTTGTGCTACTTACATTACACACTTTACTTAATGCAATAATCTGTTGCTTGCAACTTAATACTGAATGGTGTTGCGGATGCTATCCTGAAGGTGGATTATTAGTCATAGATGCAGTTGGATGACGGTCTATGTATCATGTTGTAATGCCCAAATGAATCTCACACTAGACATCATGACTTGTATATGCATTGTTATGCAGTTCTTTATTCTGTCAATTACCCAGCTGTAATTTGCTTACCCGCATGTATGCTATTATTATTTATGGAGAAACACCACTAGTGAACTGTGGACCCCGGTCCTTTTTCCTTAAACTGATAAAACAAGCTACTGCAATCCTGTTACTTTCATTCTCTGCAAACAAACATCATTTTCCACACATACGTTTAATCCTTTGGTACAGCAAGCCAGTGAGATCGACAACCTCACTGTTAAGTTGGGGCAAAGTATCTTGGTTGTGTTGTGTGCAGGTTCCACGTTCGTGGTTGACACCGGTAGTGCGCCCTGCCAAAGTCAACCGCAACAACCTTCAGAAGAACTCTAGTTTCCTACTGGTTCGATAAACCTTGGTTTCACAACTGAGGGAAATTTGCTACTGCACTACTTCATACCTTCCTCTTGGGATTTCCCAACAACACCACACCGGTGCATCACCCCAGTCCAATTTTAATCATAAGAAACACCTTTCCAATAATTTATAATCACTTTTCATTTTCAGCTATTAAAAAATCCGAAAATACAAAAACACTTTTATTACTTGCATTCACAAACCAAAACACAAAAACATCACCCTTTATTGTTTTCATTATCCTTGCATATTTATTTCTTGTTTTGCATTTATTTAATATCATCATACTTTACTCACACCTTGTGCTTCACAACCACTTGGTGAGGTTGAGGGCACGAAATAATTTGTTTTGTTTCGCAGGTTTACAAAGAGAAGGACAAGAAGATAAATCATTTACACACAGTTCTCCGAGAGTTCGATATTACCCTCGAGTCACCCTCGTGGGGAAAAAGCTTCTCGTGCTATTACACTCTGCTCTTGTAGGATTAATTCCAGAAAAATAGGGAAACTATGAATTATCCCCATAAATAAATATAAAACATGAATATAACGCATATATGCAAATATGATGAAATAACAAGTAATAAAGTGTAAAGTTCATGTATGCATTTTACATGCATCAGTGCATATGTTTTAAATATCTGAAGTTACACTTTACTATTTCCGGTGAAAACTGGAAAACCGTTGCTACTACTGCTGTTTTATTTACTTGCTTTAATCAAATCACTTTTATCACCATTTCTGCCGTGAGTTTATTGATATACAGGTGTGGTTGATTGTGACGTCTCAATTGCTAAAGTTTTATCGGTATTCTTGTGTTCCCTAGAGTCGAATTATAAATTTGGATAATACTTCCCATCGAAGATTTCAGCGATCCCCAGCGTGGCAGACATGTAAGCTGTGGTCCCCCACCGATACGCCGACATCGAGCTATCATGTCTTCCGCCACGTATTTTTGCTGACGGGAAGCCGCCGTCCTCCTCCAACAGCGGTCTCGTGACTGGCGTCTTCATCGTCGGCAGCACGACGTCGCTCTGAGTGGTGTCCGGCTACATGTACTCGATGTTTGAATCCTCACGTCACGAGCTCCCTTATCTTTCCACTTTCACTTTCATGCCCAGTTCTTTTTCGACTTGGGTCAGCGTCGGACTGCTGGGCATGAACAATGGAGCCTCTCCAGCTCTCCTACGTGTGGGGTGGAGGAAACCGCACAAGCTCCCACCGAAGAGACCACCAAAACCCCGAGGAAGCTAGAGCCACAACAGGCCACCACCAGCTATGAGCACTGGCCCGTGACGCCATGTAGCGCGAGATCTCGTCATCTGTACATATCAACGCGGTGAACTAGCGCTCCTACAATTCGTAATATATCCGGCATGGTCGGGCAGCGCCGTCCTTCACCATCCGGAGGAACCACAATCACCTATGGGAGTCGCCGTCCATCGCGAGGCCGCAAATCATCGTGTTCCATGACAAGGTCCCTGGCTGGAAAATAACTGTTTCTTCTAGGTCCCGAGATAGAACAAGCACCCTAAAAACACCCCCCCCCCCCCAAACCCAGATTTTTTTTTTCAGGGGACGCTGACTTCCTCTTTCGTCGCTCGCCGCTTCGTTTCCACCAGCTTTCGGCCTCGAAGGTGGCGTATCCCGTCCCCCGCTGCCACTGTCTTCATGGATCCGACGCTAACCCTGTCATTTTACTTTCCCCGAAATCTTCTAGTGCAATTAGTCAACCCTTAGGTCCTAGACGAGAAGTTGTCCTCTATGTCTATATCTTGCGAAGTGGCTCTGCCTAGAAGAAATAATTTTCCTTTTTTATAAGAAGAAACAATTTTCTTGTAATAAGGAAGAAAACACGTTGGCTGTGTGCATCGTCTACATGCAGAGGCCACGACACCCAATTTCAAAAAAAAAAAAGGAAGAAAACACCCATTGCCAGTTAGCCCGTCGAGATCAAAACACAAGGGGGCCGCCCTGGCATCGGCACACCCAAACATCGATCCTCCTCTGCCCTGCCAACCACTGGCAGACGAATCGGAAACTTCCATGACCAGCATGCGCCTACCCACCCTGGGCCCACTCCTCATAGACCCGCACGTACACCTGGCTTCGCTTTGCACCTAGGAGTAGTCTATTCTCCAACAACTCGACTCCAACCTCCTCCCTCCCTCGTCCTCCTCCTACTCCCCGCCCCGTCCAATCCATCCAGGCGAGGCAAAAGAGGAGCTCAAGGTTGTTAGGGCTCCGAATGGACGGTCCCAGAAGCTAGCTTCTAGAACCGCAGGCTTGCTCGGGGCGGTGCGGCTATGGACGACGAGAAGACCAAGGACCCGCTCATCCCGCCGCCGTCCTCGGAGATCGACCTCGAGGCCGGCGCCGGGGACCAGCTCCAGTGCCGGATCTGCCTCGAGACCGACGGTACGTGCGGCCGCCGGATCCGTCCCGCTGCCCGCTGCCCGCAGTTATCGTCGTTGGGTGCTTTCTTGTTTTGGGCAAGGAGGCAGGGGTTGACTTGACTGCTTGTCTCGGTGTCCGTGTGCAGGGAGGGACTTCATCGCGCCGTGCAAGTGCAAGGGGACCTCCAAGTACGTGCACCGCGACTGCCTCGACCACTGGAGAGCCGTCAAGGTACGCGGTTTCACTATCTTGAACTTGAATGATGCTCCGCTGCTGCTACCCTCTGAAGCTCTGAAGCGATTTGATTGTGTTGATTGATCTACTCACTCAGGGTTACTGCTGTGCTTTCCATAGTTTAGTTCCGTGAATGCGTGGAAGCTAGACCTCGTGTATGATTGTTGTGCTTTGATGTAGTTGTAGCCATTTAGCTGCGATTCACTTGCGTTCTACTTCTACTAGTGATCAATTAATTCATGGGTCATCTAGAGTTGTAGACAAGTAGAATAGAAATGGAAGACCCGGTAAGTTTCCTTTTCACCATGGGAGGGTGTGCTATTATTATGTTTGGTCAGCGCGGTCGAATGATGCACCCAAGTAGAATATGCGAGATGTGGTAAGTCACCCTTTCAAATCGGGGCCTATTTGATGGGCTTGAATTACTTGTTGACTTGCTAGGGGATTCAATCTGAATATGTACCAATGCTGGGTCCATGTCTGTACTCTGTGAAAAACTGCAGCTGTACAGTTGAATTACCATACGTGAAATTTACGTCTTCCATGGTGCATTGCATATCGGCATGGTTTTAGCGCTACCCAACCTCTGAATCTTCACACGAGTTAATTTTGTTAGCCCACTTGACAGAATGCAAATGAAATTTGGTTTATCAGGGTGATTTTTCAGTGGAATTTCTCGTAATATTGTTTAGCTGTCTGATACATGTCACCAATTAGATCTATGTTTGATGTGTGATTGTAGCAATATGTAGTGTTATGACTATGAGTATGTTCAAAAACCTGATTTTGCAAAATAAAACAAAAAAATTCAATCCACCCGCTGTTTATTTTCTCTATTGTTGCAGATGTTCTCTGTTGATTACTGTTTTGTGTGACCACCCTCTTATTTTTTGTGACAACCCTATTTTGTGTGTACGTTATGTCGTTCACGATTGTTGTCTAGTGACAAAAGCAAATTCACGTGCGACTGCAGTCTAAACATATCAAATGAACTCTAGAGCATTCATGCGTGACTACGTCTACACATAACAAAATTATTAAAAGTTACAAAATTCATGCATACTGTGGATGCAACTATATAACTGCAATTGCATATTTTGTAACTAAAAATCCACTAACTACAATATTTTAAAAACTTGCACACTCTTTTTTGTTTTAAGAAATTGTTCCTGGCATTTTGACCTACAGTTGACATGGCATTTCTTAAGTTGCCAAAAGAGAGATTTTTTTAAGATACATTCATCTGAGTCTTGTATTGCTTGAATGCCTGTAATACCTCCACCTGTAACTGTAAGTACTCCATCTTCTAAGCCTTTTGTCCCAAACAAGTTGGGGTAGGCTAGATATGAAACCCTTTCACGAGGACTTCCCAGGAGGTCACTCATCCTAGTACTAATCTCGCCTAAATGGGTTTCATACCCATGGGACTGGCTAGTTTTTACGTTGGCTAGCCAAGCCTATCACAACCCTCCTTTACCCGGGATTGAGACCAGCTATACCTAGAAGACATACGTGGAGTTACGTACTTCATCTTCGTTCAATAAAGAAAAGCGTCCACTTTACATTTTACAACCCTAAACTCAGGTGGGAGTTCACTTTTAAACCCTAAAGTCCAAAGTTGTTTGAATTGCAGCCTCAAACTACCAAAATACCCAGTTTTCTCCTTTGAATGGTTTTACATGTGGTTTTGGGTGAAGTGGATGCCACATGTCCTCCATGTGCTTGGCATTTTGACCACCATGAGATGATAAAAACTGAAATAATAAACAACCTAAAACAAAGTATATCATCTGGAATTAAACGTTTCACAAAAAAAATAGAGATGATACAACAATTGGTAGAAATTCATAAAAGAATGGAATTGGATGGCATGCAGCCATGTGGCATTGAAGTTACATCCGTGTGGCATCCACATCAGTCAATACCACTTCTGCGACCTCTTGAGCTTGAGAAGTGGACATGTTGAACTGTTTGACTGTTTAAATAGTTAACTTTGGCCATAGTTCAGGTTGAAAAGTGGACTGTGTTTTTAATATATTTTCTTCTACGCTACGGGCCTTCTGTACAGTGTCAGGTAAAAGACAAAGGCTCTGTACTGCCTGAGCATTCAAAATAGACTGATCCCCCTCTTTCCCTTCCTTGAATTTTCAATTTTAAGATGCAGTGGTAGGTCAGGTTACTTTCCTTGGCTAATAATGTACTCTTCATTTGACTACCTTTAGAATATGGGTGTTCCAGTTTGTTGGGCAGATGTTCCCAGGTCCAGTTGTGGTAGTTAGTACTGGAACATCTTCTTTCTGTTAGCATGTTGGGATGTCTGTATCAAAAGGAAGTTGTGCTGTTTGGTAAGGGTAGATGGAAGTGGAGTTGGTGTTGGAGTTCGGATTATGACATAAAGCATATTGCTTCTGACGATTGATCTAGTAGATCAGAGTAGAAATTATGTATGACTTATTGTTTTCTCTTTTAACACTCAGAAAGATGAATTCTCTTTGCTTAGCAAATAAGTAAAATAGTAAAGTTCTTCCTGTTGCATTTGAAAAGCATTCAGTTGTCTGACTCTTTGCATCTTGTTTTTTCGCCTACTTGTCTTAGCTATTAGATGCTTGGCTTTGTAATGATATTGTGTCTTTCTTGCATAAAACTAACAGTGCTTGATGCTTTGTCTTATACAGGAGGGATTTGCATTTTCTCATTGCACCACCTGCAAGGCTCCTTATTACTTAAGGGTTCATGTCCACACTGACAGGAAATGGCGAACGATGAAGTTCCGTTTCTTTGTTACTAGAGATATATTATTCATCTTTGCTCTAGTCCAGTTTGTAAGTCTTTGAGCATCCATGTCACTTTTCTTTTGTACATTTGTTGTATTGAGTGATAAGTGTATATCGTACTCCTTTGTTCAGGTCATCTCTGTATTGGCTTATTTGGTACATTTTATTGATGGGTACCAGCAATATTGGTTGAGGACAGCCTGGGGTTTCGATAACGATGTTAGTTTCTATTATATATGTGGTAAACTACTTAAATCATTTGCATCTTTTGTTATCACTTGTACCTTAGCTTGTACCTCTTTTTCATGAATTTGATAATGAATTATACCGGACACCCTTGTCTGGATGTGTGGGTGGAATCTAATCCCTGCTTATGCAATTTACTATTCATCCTAACAGTCAGCTGTATGGGAACTCTACTTCTTACATAGTGAAATATGCAATTAGTGTATATTCTGTATGAGCAGCCTCTCTTAAGAGTTTAGTAATATGGAAAAGGAAATATGACAGGAAATGTATTTTGTTTTCAACGTTAGAGAAAAATGTATGTTGAATAGGAAAGAGCTAGTTGTATTTTCAGTTACATTCATGGCAATGTTAAAAGTTGTTCTTTCCTTCCTACCGGATGCATTCATTCACCTGTTGTGTGTATGCTGTGATGATCTACACTATGTCACTATGGCATGCACTATGTACTAATTAAATATGCATGGACACTGTTGCTGAGATATATGATGCATTCTTATGCTGCAACATCTGGTTTAAATTCTGAACTGAGTTGATGAGAATCTTTATTCCATTTACAGGAGCTTTGTTGTTTTTTGCTTTACTCGGGTTATCGGGATGCTTCATAACGTGTTATGACCGAAGAGTACGGAGTGACTTGGCTCAGCCTTGTCGAGAACTGTGTCTCTGTTGCTGCCAACCAGGGTAGGCTTCAAGCAATTCATTGACTATATTGTTTAAGCTGTTAATGCTACATGCTTGGCTCATCTGTATATTGTACACTCTTGCCGTTTCGTTTCAGGATGTGTGCGGATTGTCATCTTCCTGGCACACTTTGCATGTGGACCGACTGCACCACATGCTTTGAAGGCTGTGCAACTACAGCTGGGGAGTGTGGCGGTTGCTTGGGAGGTGCAGGGGAAGCAGGCTTACCATTGCTCCTCATCATGGGAGTAATCGTGCTTGGGTTGTTCACGGTCGTCGGCATCTTCTACAGCGTACTTGTGGCAACTATGGTAGGCCAGAGGATCTGGCAAAGGCACTACCACATCCTCGCCAAACGAATGCTGACAAAGGTGAGCATTGCTCTTAACTCGTTCCTTTAGTTTCTCAGCCATGGCGCTTCCTACTGTTTATAACCCCGGTTTGGTGTTCTCCAGGAATATGTTGTGGAAGATGTAGACGGTGAACGTGCAGATTGGTCTCCGCCGCCACTCCCAGCTGAGCATGTCCAGCAGCTCAAGTCCCTGGGACTCCTATAGCCCATGATGCCATTGAGCTGATGGCTGTTGACGATGACCTTAAAATTTCAGGACCAGCACCGTGGGGGCACTGACTGCCCCAGCTGTACAGGAGGCAAGTACTAAGCTGATGGCAGGGCGTATCTTGAATCCGCACTTGTGCAGCCCAACATGGCGTGATATCGTCGGTCCTTTCTGTACATTGTAAGAGGGAAATGACTCCTTGATTTTTTTTATACAAATGGGTGCTTTACTCACCTGACCTATCTTGTGCAAAGTTACAGCTTTTGTTCTTTCTACTGGTTCTGCGGTTGGTCACTTGGTCTAGTCAGAATTGGTGACCCATCGTGCTGCAGGTCTCAGCCATTTTATCCGTTTATCCTTTTGATAGATGGTACTCCCTTTTTGTGAACGGAGGGAGTACATAACGCTTCCAATTCGCAAAAAAGAAAGCTACATAAAACTCCGACCTAGCGGTCAGAATATTCTCTCTCGGGGTCTTTTCCCAACTAATTTTACAACAATTGTATAACGGTTTTGCTAATTCTTGATCGAATTAGCAGTCACATGACGTTACTTACATCATTTGATTTGTCTTGTGAATCGTGCATCAGTCAATTGAATTTGACGACATCGGATTTGACTACATCATGTGAAAAAGAATTAAGCTAATTGTTAGTCACATGTGTTGTAAGTGGATTTACAACGGCTCCGGACCATTTGATTTACTTCGTGATTCGTGCTAATCATGAGTTGCAACTTGACTTACGACTAAATTTGATGCGCTAGAGACCCATTGTATAACTTCGGTTACTTTGCATATTCTTCATTCCTTTTGGAGTTCTTTTCCAACTAATAGTACACTATATCTCCTAAGTCTTATACTATGTATCATTCAAATCCTTAACCACTTGGTATTTATCAACCGAGTAGTCTAACAAATATCCTGCAACAAAAGTCAGTGTTGAACGTCCCCGGGGGATTTGGGGCACAATCCCCGTGTCCAAGAGCTCACGTCTGGTGGAAGCCGATGCAGAGCTGTGGAGGGCAGCCAGATTGTTTAGGGGTAGCCTAGGGGCCGTAGATAAGTGAAGGGTTGGCGAGTGATCCCCTTTTGTTTATTTGCGTGGGTTGCGTTCCAGGCAGTTGTGCCTGGATGCGTTGTAATTGGCCTCCTGGTCTCTCCTTTTTTTAACAAATACGTCTGTTGGGACGTATCTAAAAAAAGAAAGAGCTCACACGTATCCCTCTGTGATCCTCCACTTCCTCCAATCACGTTAAATGTTTCTATGAAACAAACGGTTCGTCTATACATCGCATGTAGCTAGCTCCGAACTGATCAGATTGTTTCAAAAACGGTTGCGTGCATCTAAAAAACTGAAGTGCGAGGCTCCGCTCCTTACTCGCGTATGTTGGAAGTGACCTTTCGAATTCTTAGGGATACCAAGCATCGACTACGAGTAGGACGCCCCCCTCCCCGGGTCGCTATAAATTGAGGCGACGCCCCTAGCACCCCCAAATCATTCGTCCAACCCCGAGCAAAAGCTAGGGTTCCAAATCCGTAGCGGTAAATCCAAATTCCGTCGAAATCAATCTTCTGGTGAGGCAGCACGTCTCTGACCCAGCCATGGCCGGTAAGGACGACACGATGATGTTGTCCTCCATCGATCCTAGGCTATGAAGGTCGGCATCATAGAAAGGAAGGCGGTGGCCGGTGAAAGGAAACCTAACACCTAGAGGGGGGGGGGGGGGGGTGAATAGGTGGTAGCCAATTTTCATGTCTTTTTCAATTTTAGGCTTAACAAAATGTAAGTGATCTAAAGATGCAAACCAGATGATGCGAATGAAACTAGATAAGAAAGTAAACAAGATAAGCATGTAGTGCAATAAGCGGTAAGGGAGTAGAGCGATAAAACCGAGTGGAGCACGCGAAGACGAATATTTATTCCCGAGTTCCACCACGAGGGTGTACATCTCGTTGGAAAGGTGTGAGCTACCACAAAGGTCGGCTCAACGCCACAAAGGACTCACCTTCTTCTCCGATTAACTCAACCACAAAGGTTCGAGTTCATCTTCCACTAAGAACTCCTTTAGGGCGGAGATCGAATCTCTTACATCAATCCGTGAGGCACACACCCACAACTCAATAGGGGTTTCTCACAATGACCACAATAGGTCTAATCCACAAAGGAATCATCCACGTAGGAAACCCAAGATTCAAAATCCCCTCAAGTGAATGAGGGGGGAATTGAAATCCCTTTGGTGGAGTTGTAGATCGGGGGCTTCTCCTTCGGATATCTAAGTCTCAGAGGATTTAAGTGGTTCGATTCAGAGATCTTCAAGAAAAGGGCTTCAAAAGTAATGGAGGAGAGAGAGTATGAAGCTTGAACTGGCTAGAGGTAGGTGGAGGGGTATTTATACCCCTCCCTAAATCTGGCTATTATTCCGTCCGGGAGGGCCGGAACTTCCGGTCGCCCGGAAAGTTCCGGACAAAGTTCCGGCCAAAATTCCGGTTTGGCCAGGGTGTGGGCAAAATAAGACTTAGCGAAATTCTCAGCCATTCAGGTGCGGAACTTCCGGTTTCCAGGCCGGAACTTTCGGTCACCCGGAATGTTCCGACACAACTTCCGGACGAAGTTCCGCTTGCACCAGGGTGTGGGCAATTCCCGACTTAGAGAAATTCTCGCTCGAGTCTAGCCTAGAACTTCTGGTCGATACGCCGGAACTTCTGGTCACCGGGAAAATTCCGGTCTAACTTCCGTACAAAGTTCTGCACACGCCAGGGCTATAGTCTAAAAAACTTAGCCGTTTTCAGCCAGCACCAGAAGTTCCAGTCTCCAGACCGGAACTTCCGGACCCTCCAGGAAGGAAAACTCCCTGCCATTTTAAGGTTTTAACCCCCTTTCTTCAAACTTCGATGTTCTTCACGAAAATCCTTACATCTGCATACACTTAAGCACATAGTTAGAATTCCTTTTTGTGTTGTCATCACTAATCAAAACCTAGATCGAAAATGCTCTTTCAATCTCCCCCTTTTTGGTTAGTGATGACAAACAAAAAGAAATAAGATTTGCAAAACATAGATGTGCTCCCCCTAAGTATGTGCACTATTAAGAATTGCATTTGAATACAAGTGCACATCCATTTAGGGTCAAAGCTCCCCCTATCTTTTACAAACCTAGCAAGTTCATAAGATAAAATAATAATAGCATAACTTGCACAAATGAGGTAAGACACACATACTAAGTTATTACACCACATAGTCTTCACAAATAGGTTTAACATGTCTTACTACATGCCAAAGAAAGAGTTCCAAACGAAATACCAACTAAAAGTTCAAGAAGTACAAGGGAAACTACAAATGATAAGATAAAGAGCTTCTGCTTCCATCCTTGCAAATCCCCAAAAAACCTAATAGAGATACTTCTCCCCCTTTGGCATCTACGACGCCAAAAAGAGAGAAGATCGATGCTAACGTTCCATGGGTCACTCGTCCATGTTGTCGACGCCATCCTCTTCCTCCTCATCTTCTCCTTCCTCGTCGTCGCTTTCATCACTTGGTACCTCGATGTTCCAATCAAGATACTTTCTATTCTACTTGGGGTAGGAGACGAGAGGAGGTGGTGGGTTGGGAACATTGGCCATCTTCAAATGAGACATGATGGTGGACTGGTTGGTGAGGATAGCATGATTCTGAGAATGCGTCACATAATCCTCCTTGTACAAGCAAGAACCCATGAGTAGCACCTTCTCCACAGCCCCGGCAATCCACGAATGCTTCTTCTTGTCAGCTTTCTTGATGTTGGGATCAATAGGAGCACGAGAACGACTGGTGTTGGCCACATCATCATCCATATCGCTCATCCTTGAGAGTCGAGAACCCAAGTGAGCAGTATTTTTGTGCATTTGCACGGATTGTGATAGATGCAGTTGAGTGATTTGTCCACATCTAGCTTCTCCTCGGGGGTGAAAGGGTAAAATCTCTTGATGAGCATCATCACATACGGTTGTCGGGCCAACGGATCCCGGGGTATGACAGCCTGTTTTTCCTCGGAGGGAGAGAAGCCTCGTAGGGCCCACCATACGGACTAGAGGCACACGAGAACTATGGACGGTATGCAAGCCGGGAGCCTCAAGAGGGCAGCCTCTCCGGGACCAAGGACGGATGCCTCGGGAGGTGGCGACTCCCGAGGGTTCCCCCGGAGGGAAGCAAAGGGCATGACATCGGGAAGCTTGCCGCGAACCGCGTCACGTGCCACGATAGGACGACGGGGCCTCTCTACGGTCGGTCTTCGTCCTTGGGACAGGTTGGCATTCCCAAAGTTTACCCCTTTGGTGATTAAAGGAAGGGACCAGAGCTGCCGTCCAGGGCCGTGCCCCCAGTACTTGCCATTTTCGTGCAAGACGGCGCCACGAGCCGAGCCTGTCCCTCCCCAGTCTCTGCTTTCCTCTTTACCGAGGACACCTGACCCTGCGCCAAAGGAGCAAGGACTGGAGTTGCAGGGAGAAGAAGACAACGGCCGCACAGCAGTGCAGGGCCGTAGGCCTGACTTGGTCAGTTGCCTTTTGCCAAAGCAGCCGCAGAAGAGCAGAGCCTCTCTTGGAAGCATGCGGGAGCGTCCCGCCATGGAGTTTGAAGACGAAGGCTGCCGACCACCTATAAAAGGGGACAGAAACCGGCCTGGCTAATGGTTCAGACATTGTATACTCAAACCCTGGAATCTCTAGGCGCTCACCATTGTAGCTCTCTGAGTTCTACCAAGGAATACAACAAAGCAGGAGTAGGGCATTCACCTCCGTGGTGGCCTGAACCTGGGTAAAGAAAGTGTCAATCTCTGGGTTTTGTTCATCTCATTCGTCGAGCCTTGTGAGGTCCGAGGTAGCGCTCTAAGGCCCACAGTGTTCGATACTCTTTCTTAGCTTCTTCGGAGCCTATATTCCGACATTTGGTGCGCCAGGTAGGGGGTCTTTGAGCGCGCTTCATCCTCGCCGACAGCTGACCAGGGGTGGAAGCAACGCCGGAGAGCGCACCCCATCCGGAGAGACCCGTTGTGGCGACCCCGGAATCCAGAGTTATACATAAATGTTATGTGCTCTTAGACATGATAGCCGAGAGTTACTGGGTTACCAACCCCAGGCAGCATTGCACTGCAGGCGTGCCGGGAACACCGGTCACACAAACCCCTCGGAAGACTACCACGCTAATCATAACCAAGAATGCATAACAAAGAATCCTAGAGTCTTGTTAAGCTGTCGGACTCGACCTCTGAATTATACAGCAATGCTATGTGTCACTGGTCATGCTACGTAACCGAGGGTCCCTGGGGTTACCACTCCCAGGCCGATGCTCATCGGCAGGCGTGCTCGGAATGGATCATCGGCACACAACCCCTCGGCTGCGCCATAACACGGGCATAGCCAAAACTGCATAACAAAGAGCCCAAGAACCATAACCCTTCAACCGTGCACTTTATATCCATACACGCATCATGCACGGGATGGGTAGCGGACAACCGGTATAAAGCCGACTCTACGACATGAAGTAGACTAAGGTATATATACAAGAGGTAGCTTTACAAACAGAGGTCTTCCGACCCAACATTACATCATACAACGGAAAGCGAATATGTTGCTATTCAACAAGACTTGCAAAAGGCCTAAGAGGCCGGAAAATAAGCAACGGGGCTACATAACCTACAAGTTCCAGGCTGCCACCTGGGAACCCCAAACTACTCGTCGATGTCATCGTAGAACCCACCATCGGAGGGCTGAACTTTACCTGGACCAAATATAGCAAGAATGAGTACGGGATGTACTCAACAAGACTTAATTAACCTATTATATATCTGCTTATTCAGAGAGTTTGAATGCAGGTTTCTTTGCATAAAGCCAGTTTTGTTTCGAAATCGAGGAAGAGAAGCACGTGTAATAGATCTTTTAAAATGAGATAAGAGACTGACAACTCTAGCTCTGATATCCAAGTAGCACCTTCCGGTACATCACCAACATCCATATTTAGTTCATGTTCTCTATGATCTCGCCCATTAATTCCAAGTCGTCCGTAACCGTGGACACGGCTATTCGAATAGATTTAACCCTGCAGAGTGTACAACTTTACCCACACGTACCGCCCGGCTCCTTGCCGATCATTAGCTCTCTTCCTGGGAAAGCCGGCAGAGTGGGAACGGTTACAACCTTTACCTTGCGTAAGCCTATCCATGGGCAATAGGTTGTGTGTGCTGAAGTCAAGGTTCAGGGAATCCACCCCCTCGACCGCGGCCACGGTCCTATGAACGCCCGAACTATAGAACCCACAGATAGATTACGCAAGTTAGTTAGTTGATGGGGTTCCTAAGCCACGTGTGGTAGTACGCTTGTCTTGTCTCAAGGTACGAAAACTCAAGTTCCTAGGTCGGCGGGAACGAGACAAAACACCACACCATACCACTGTGGCCTCTCATCCACGCCTTTTAGTCATTTTAATCACATAACTAGGATCAATTAGTTCATCCACCTACTCGCTTCATTGGCAGCTTCGAACGATCAACCATATGCGGCAAAGATAACAACTATGCATGGCTAAGCAATATGAGGCTTTGGCGATGCACACAAGCACTACCTAGGTTTGCTAGGAGCAGTGGATCAGGGTATTTAGGCGATGCAAATATATAGGAGAACTCTATCTATCCACCAGAAGTATAATTGGAATCGCATGCATTATACGAGAAAGTGAAATTCTTCGAAATCACATATATGAGCAGATAAGAGGTTATGCTTGCCTTGCTTGCCGGAAACAAGATAAAGATAGTTTGGAAAACATCGGCTTGACTTGATCGTTGACTGATCAAGTATTCGTCTTAGGAGGTCGACGATCTTGATATCGTATCCACGTCCTACCGAGGAGAATGAAAACACCGGAAAAGGAAAAACAACACTCAACCATGGCATCGATGCAATGCGCACAAATGTATGCATGTCATATTAAGGAATTCAATTTAAAACCTAAAGCATGGATAACAACTTAAATGGGGTTCAAATACAACTAACCACAATATTTGGAATAAACCCCATAATTAAATAAAGTGGCATTTTAGTGATTCTAGACAACTCTTAATTATAGTTGTTCAAACATGCATGAATTTGATACAAATAGATAGGATTTGTTTTTCTGAACATTTTGACATATTGAACACATTTTTCTGATTTACAGAATAAAAGATATGAAATTTACAAATTTAAATCATTTTCTGGAATTTATGTAAAATAATAAAAAGAAAGGGCTGATGTCATGCTGACATCATGATGACGTCAGCAATGGAGGCAGGGCTTCTGTCGACCACGGATTCGGCGATTTGGAGCGCGAGGAGACGCGCGGTTGGGCGGGTTGGACGCGCGGGGAGGCGGGCAACGAGATGGTGGAGGCGCCGCTCGCTTTTGGTCGTCGGAGCTGCACCGGCGACGACGTTTGGCGGCGGCGGAGGATGACCTGCACGGGGAGCTCGGGTTAGAACCAAAGGAAGAGGAGGAGGAGGTCCAGAGGAACCGGCTGCTCACCACGAAGGCGTGTACGCGCTCGGTGGTGGAGGAGGAGGTCGAGGGAGGCCGGAGAGAGCTCGAGGAGCGGCGGCCGGAGGCGGAGAAGAACGCCCGATTCCGGCGATTTTGACCCTCCCGAGACGCGCGGATGGACGAGGACCGAGAGGGAGACGAGGTGGTTCCGGTGATGATCTCCGATTCGGCGGGGACGAAGCACAGCGGCGGCCTTTCGCGATTCCGGCGACAGCGGCTCGGTCGCTCGGGAGGAAGAGAACCAGAGAAGGAGGAGGGAAGAGAGGCAAGCAAGAGAGATTGAGGAGAGGGGAAAGAGGGCACGGCTCTTCGGGGCTTATCCTCATCCAATCGGGGAAGGGGGAAGCAGGACGTGGCCCGGCCACGGTGAGGTCGTGCTTGCCCTCCTGGCAATGGACAAACGAAGAAGAAAGGAGATTTTGCAAAACAGCCCCTCGGGTTTGTCAATTACAGAAAGGCCCTTGAATATTTTAGAACAGAAAGTTCCTGCATTTTTCTAGGGGTTTAAAATTAGTCAATAATTTACACAAAAATTATGCTGGCCTTCTAATACTATAGAGAAGCCCCACATATTTTTGTTTTGAATTTTTGGAAGTTTTAAACCACTTTTGAGAGTATAACAATATTTAGGACACATTAAGGTTTATTCTTTAATTAAAATGCAAATTTTTCTTAGTGAAATTTATATGATGCTCATGAATGCATTTTATATTTATTACAAACATGGGCTGTTACAAATCTACCCACCTTACAAGAATCTCGTCCCGAGATTCCTAGAAGAAAAAGGAGGGGGAAGAGTTAACCCAGCTTCAACGATGTTTTCCATCGTAGTGGTTCTCTTCTCGAAGAAATTGGTTTCGACCATCATGACGATCTTCATCGGCTTCCATTTGAGGTCATCATCGAACTATACTATAGATGAGAGGGAATAACCCTAGAGATTTTGATTTAAGTGAAGATGGTGTAACTCTTGGTCAACTCGTGAAAAGAAAGTTGATAAACAACTCTTGAGCCAGCGACCATGAAACACATCAAGATAACGGCGGGAAAGAATGAAGATTCGAGTTGATAAACACGGTTACTAGGAAAGATACTTATCCAGGCTTCGACCTTTTGAGCATAGCAATACGCTTACCACATGATTAAAAGTCCGGAGCCTTAATGTGACTAACAAATTCACACAAAGTGTGAGTTGATTGGATCTTAAGGTACAATCCAAAGAGCGAAGGGAACACTGATCTAGGATATGTCGAAGATCACCCATGGAATTGATTTCTTCCTGATGGAGTCGTTGCCAAATGATAAGGGTTGAAGGATCGACTGAGAGAGATTTAACAACACTGATTTGATGTTCTCCTTGATGTTCTTCAGGTGAAGGTCGACTTTGGGATTGAAAGAAGCATAAGAGTCGCACAAATCTTCAGAAAGAGTGGTTGTCCTTGTTGAATCAAGGATTATGGCACTAGGCCTTCCGGCTAATTGTGTCAACCAACACATCAACCTTGCCGGATTTACAAGAGACCAACGTCATAACCTTTGAAGAACACCAACCGTCATTTCTGCTTGAGATTCAGATCTGGTTATGTGTATAGATACTTCAGATGCGGCACATCCGAATAGGGAATTCAAAACGGTTACCAAGAGGTAAGTTTACTAGATTCTCAATGAGATGGACTGTAACGTCATGCTCCAAAAGATAAGCTATTTTGCAAGATCCAGGTGGTCACGACTGCAAATAAGCAATTGCACCAACATGAACAATTTGCAACGAAACATGACAAAGTCCTTGTTGGAAACATCGAAAAGGATAAGGAAATTCCTGAACTTCTCCTTTTTCTTGGAATGAACAGTCTATGACTTATTGTGCATTGAGGACTTCCAATGAAATGGAGGCAACAACCTGCCATCTCAGCAGTTCTTTGCACATGCATGACCGGATGGAGATTATTTCCGAAAGAAAAAAAGATAAAACTTTCCACAGACTCACGGCGACATCTTTTTGCAAATGCACGTGAACCTAGGAAGTTGCTTCCAGCACCCAGAACACATACTTTGTGATGACACAAGTTGGTTCTTACATGCTTCCAGCACTGTTGCCCAATATCCAGTTTGAATCCCTTCGAACTATGGAGGAGATAAGAATGTTATTGATGGGCTCAACAACAAGCTTATCGAGATACTCCAAGAAGATGGACTCATAGGTAGTATGGACGCGGCAAGAGTATTGGTCAGTCCAAAGGACATGAGGCTGCACTTACAATGGAATACAATAATTAGGCACACCATCAAGATAGTCCTTGGGCTGAGTTTGATTTGACGATAGCCCAAAATCAAATCAAAGGTTGGGATATAGCATATCCACAGAGGAAAATACTATATTGCTTCGACACGAACATAATTAGACATCCCTTAGAGAAGGAACAAGTTGGATGGAGTGGTTGTCTTTCAACTCTCCAAGTTGTTGTATAAGCTCAACCAACTAGTTCAGGGTATCCAACACGGTTACTTGGAGAAAGGAGTTGTTCAGAGAATGAACTTACTCACGAACTTGACATCACAGTTAGGTGAAAACCTGGCGATACTTCTGGAAAGACACCAGAATATCACGAACCACCAGTATGTCAATGAATTCGAGAGGAGTCTTGCTTTTCAAAGGCAAAATGATGTGGTCTTAAGAGCTTCGGCACGAACCTAACACTTTGACCAAAAATGGGCTTATGAACGAACGGATTTGGAAGCACATTCAACTTCACTCAGTGATCGGACAACCAATCATGCCAAGAGAAGGCAAAGTCCTTGGATTTCAAAGCAATCCAAATTGCTAAGAGTATCCGATATCCACATCATTCACACACCTTATTATTTCGAGCCCAAAAAGCTTGGGAAAAGGTGAGTAAAGATTGGTAGGAGCATCACTTCATCAATAAGGCCATGAAATCAACACGACCTTTTCACATAAAAGAGTGTGACACTCTAAGGTAGAACAGAACTGAACAGAAGCTAATAAAGACTCTTGATTCTGCGGATTACAACACTTTGACCTGGTCTCGGAGATAGACGAGGTACTGGAGTTTGTTTGTCCATACATTCCAAAGTGGAATGCTCTGATGAACCACAAGAGCATCATACGATGAAGGACTCCATCACACAATTGCAATTTGGTTGCCAAAGGCATACATGGTTCGGAAATAGCTGAAAAGAATTAACAATCTCAGAGAATCCTGAAATTAGGGTGGATGCACAGGATAATACTCTTGTGTAATACCTATGCTGGAAAAGGAGAGGAATGATAGAATCACAAGTATAGATGTGATACTCACTAAGATCTCACTACACGTGATCCATTTGGTTCCAACACAGAACCTCTCATTTTGGCAGACTTAAAGTTACTAGCCAACTGAGGTGTGGTAAAGATTAAAGATTACCACAGGGATCACAGAATGGAACTTGGATTAAAGGTCAGCATCATGTACTGATAGCATGAGCACCACATGGTTAAGAACCCACATGATTTAACACATTGCCATCAAGCACAATCTGGGACCTTCGGTTCAAGTCCAAGGATTAAAGATCAGAGAAACGTGTAACTATTACCGAGTGACCCAAAGGATAACACGGTATAGTAATCACGAAGTAGCTTCCAGAACTATCATAGCTTCAGAAGTACTTAAGCAAATCAAAAGAAGACATCCGAGGCGAAAGCAAGCCTCGAAGCCTAGGATGGACGAATGTGGGACTCACATAGCAGAAAGGTTAGGATTGAAGGAAAACTCTCAGCTAAAACACGAGAAAGGAGGAACTCACAACACACACCGACTCTAGAGAAAACCATTCTAGGTCAAAGGGTTAAACCACGGCCTGTGCTTGGGGCACCTAGAGTTGAATGACTAGAAGAGATAGCAAAACCTTTTCAAACAAATAAGAGGTAAGGTGACTCAGAAATAGAGCGATACCCGATAAGGAGTAAAAAGAATCCTAATGAGATTTTCTTAACTCATCTTTAGGTTCAAAATAGTTTTCACAAACACTAGACCCAACATCGACCAATAGCAAGGGTTTCCTACAGGCAGTCCTGCTCTGATACCAAAAACTTGTGGCGACCCCGGAATCCAGAGTTATACATAAATGTTATGTGCTCTTAGACATGATAGCCGAGAGTTACTGGGTTACCAACCCCAGGCAGCATTGCACTGCAGGCGTGCCGGGAACACCGGTCACACAAACCCCTCGGAAGACTACCACGCTAATCATAACCAAGAATGCATAACAAAGAATCCCAGAGTCTTGTTAAGCTGTCGGACTCGACCTCTGAATTATACAGCAATGCTATGTGTCACTGGTCATGCTACGTAACCGAGGGTCCCTGGGGTTACCACTCCCAGGCCGATGCTCATCGGCAGGCGTGCTCGGAATGGATCATCGGCACACAACCCCTCGGCTGCGCCATAACACGGGCATAGCCAAAACTGCATAACAAAGAGCCCAAGAACCATAACCCTTCAACCGTGCACTTTATATCCATACACGCATCATGCACGGGATGGGTAGCGGACAACCGGTATAAAGCCGACTCTACGACATGAAGTAGACTAAGGTATATATACAAGAGGTAGCTTTACAAACAGAGGTCTTCCGACCCAACATTACATCACACAACGGAAAGCGAATATGTTGCTATTCAACAAGACGTGCAAAAGGCCTAAGAGGCCGGAAAACAAGCAACGGGGCTACATAACCTACAAGTTCCAGGCTGCCACCTGGGAACCCCAAACTACTCGTCGATGTCATCGTAGAACCCACCATCGGAGGGCTGAACTTTACCTGGACCAAATATAGCAAGAATGAGTACGGGATGTACTCAACAAGACTTAATTAACCTATTATATATCTGCTTATTCAGAGAGTTTGAATGCAGGTTTCTTTGCATAAAGCCAGTTTTGTTTCGAAATCTAGGAAGAGAAGCACGTGTAATAGATCTTTTAAAATGAGATAAGAGACTGACAACTCTAGCTCTGATATCCATGTAGCACCTTCCGGTACATCACCAACATCCATATTTAGCTCATGTTCTCTATGATCTCGCCCATTAATTCCAAGTCGTCCGTAACCGTGGACACAGCTATTCGAATAGATTTAACCCTGCAGGGGTGTACAACTTTACCCACACGTACCGCCCGGCTCCTTGCCGATCATTAGCTCTCTTCCTGGGAAAGCCGGCAGAGTGGGAACGGTTACAACCTTTACCTTGCGTAAGCCTATCCATGGGCAATAGGTTGTGTGTGCTGAAGTCAAGGTTCAGGGAATCCACCCCCTCGACCGCGACCACGGTCCTATGAACGCCCGAACTATAGAACCCACAGATAGATTACGCAAGTTAGTTAGTTGATGGGGTTCCTAAGCCACGTGTGGTAGTACGCTTGTCTTGGCTCAAGGTACGAAAACTCAAGTTCCTAGGTCGGCGGGAACGAGACAAAACACCACACCATACCACTGTGGCCTCTCATCCACGCCTTTTAGTCATTTTAATCACATAACTAGGATCAATTAGTTCATCCACCTACTCGCTTCATTGGCAGCTTCGAACGATCAACCATATGCGGCAAAGATAACAACTATGCATGGCTAAGCAATATGAGGCTTTGGCGATGCACACAAGCACTACCTAGGTTTGCTAGGAGCAGTGGATCAGGGTATTTAGGCGATGCAAATATATAGGAGAACTCTATCTATCCACCAGAAGTATAATTGGAATCGCATGCATTATACGAGAAAGTGAAATTCTTCGAAATCACATATATGAGCAGATAAGAGGTTATGCTTGCCTTGCTTGCCGGAAACAAGATAAAGATAGTTTGGAAAACATCGGCTTGACTTGATCGTTGACTGATCAAGTATTCGTGTTAGGAGGTCGACGATCTTGATATCGTATCCACGTCCTACTGAGGAGAATGAAAACACCGGAAAAGGAAAAACAACACTCAACCATGGCATCGATGCAATGCGCACAAATGTATGCATGTCATATTAAGGAATTCAATTTAAAACCTAAAGCATGGATAACAACTTAAATGGGGTTCAAATACAACTAAACATAATATTTGGAATAAACCCCATAATTAAATAAAGTGGCATTTTAGTGATTCTAGACAACTCTTAATTATAGTTGTTCAAACATGCATGAATTTGATACAAATAGATAGGATTTGTTTTTCTGAACATTTTGACATATTGAACACATTTTTCTGATTTACAGAATAAAAGATATGAAATTTACAAATTTAAATCATTTTCTGGAATTTATGTAAAATAATAAAAAGAAAGGGCTGATGTCATGCTGACATCATGATGACGTCAGCAATGGAGGAAGGGCTTCTGTCGACCACGGATTCGGCGATTTGGAGCGCGAGGAGACGCGCGGTTGGGCGGGTTGGACGCGCGGGGAGGCGGGCAACGAGATGGTGGAGGCGCCGCTCGCTTTTGGTCGCCGGAGCTGCGCCGGCGACGACGTTTGGCGGCGGCGGAGGATGACCTGCACGGAGAGCTCGGGTTAGAGCCAAAGGAAGAGGAGGAGGAGGTCCAGAGTCACCGGCTGCTCACCACGAAGGCGTGTACGCGCTCGGTGGTGGAGGAGGAGGTCGAGGGAGGCCGGAGAGAGCTCGAGGAGCGGCGGTCGGAGGCGGAGAAGAACACCCGATTCCGGCGATTTTTACCCTCCCGAGACGCGCGGATGGACGAGGACCGAGAGGGAGACGAGGTGGTTCCGGTGATGATCTCCGATTCGGCGGGGACGAAGCACAGCGGCGGCCTTTCGCGATTCCGGCGACAGCGGCTCGGTCGCTCGGGAGGAAGAGAACCAGAGAAGGAGGAGGGAAGAGAGGCGAGCGAGAGAGATTGAGGAGAGGGGAAAGAGGGCACGGCTCTTCGGGGCTTATCCTCATCCAATCGGGGAAGGGGGAAGCAGGACGTGGCCCGGACACGGTGAGGTCGTGCTTGCCCTCCTGGCAATGGACAAACGAAGAAGAAAGGAGATTTTGCAAAACAGCCCCTCGGGTTTGTCAATTACAGAAAGGCCCTTGAATATTTTAGAACAGAAAGTTCCTGCATTTTTCTAGGGGTTTAAAATTAGTCAATAATTTACACAAAAATTATGCTGGCCTTCTAATACTATAGAGAAGCCCCACATATTTTTGTTTTGAATTTTTGGAAGTTTTAAACCACTTTTGAGAGTATAACAATATTTAGGACACATTAAGGTTTATTCTTTAATTAAAATGCAAATTTTTCTTAGTGAAATTTATATGATGCTCATGAATGCATTTTATATTTATTACAAACATGGGCTGTTACACCCATGAGTAGCGCGCCCTGCGCCGCGCCGCCCGCGGCACCACTGAGTCGCACCCCGGGCCTGCGGTGACCCACGAGGGCCCGCTAGAAGATGGCGTGCATTCGTCCACCGCACCGTCCGCGGTGCCCTTGGTCGTGCCCTCCGTCGTACCCTCGGTGGTGCTGTCGGTCGCGCACACGGCATCTTTGTCCTAGGTCGTCCCACCGGGTCCGCGCACGGCGCTGCGCATGGCGCAGGAACTCCTGCGTTTCAGGCCGGCTGAAAACGCTTACGAAGACTGGCTCGCCCGCGTGACAGAGCTGGTCCGAGCTGCAGGGATTACTCCCGCGCCTTCTCGCTCACTGGTCGTCCGCGCGGCTCCCGGAGGTCCAGCGGCAAACATCGCCCCTCCGCACCAACCTCGTCCCCGCGCCGAGGAGGGGGTCAACCCGGTCCGTGCCCCCTGGGGCGGTGACCAGGCTCTCGCGCCATCACACAGCGCGTCGTCCCCACACCTGGGACGGGATGATGGCCCCAGCTGCCAAATCATCCCTTGCGTGCCCAATGAAGCTCGGGCACGCGACCGAGAGCGACAGGAACAAGCAGTCCGTAACGTCGCGGTGGCCGGGCACCAGAACCGCGCCAAGCTCGTCGGGAGACCCGCCACCTACAGCGGCGGCTGTGTGGCATTCTGTGAAGACCTCCGCCGCGTCACTTGGCCGAAAAAGTTCAGGCCAAAGCTTCCCCCGCGCTACGACGGGACTCAAAACCCCGTCGAGTTCCTACAGCTCTACACCGTGGGAGTACAGGCCGCGGGAGGCGACGGCAGGGTCATGGCGAACTGGTTCCCGCTGGCCCTCAAGGAGGCTGCGCAAACTTTGTTGCTGAACCTCCCCGAGAAGTCGGTGGCCTCCTGGGAGGACCTGTGCCAGCAGTTCGTCTCGAACTTCAAGGGAACCTACGACCGGCCCCTCAACCTCAACGACCTCCGCGCTATGAAGCACAAGACTGGGGAGACGCTGCGGAAGTATATCCAGCGTTTTAGCCATGTTCGCAACAAGGTCGCCAACTGCTCCGACGCTTCCATGATCGCAGCTGTCGGAATATAGCCTCCAAAAAAGCTATGTATGGGTGTCGAACACTGGGGGCCTTAGAGCATTGCCTCTGACCTCAAGAGGCTTGACGAAGGAGAAGACACAACACTGCAGAGATTGACACTTTGTTGGCAAAGGCAGCTGTCGGAGAGTGACTCCCACGGAACAGGGGTAGCCACACCCTGAAGAGAGGTTCGAAGGGGGGCTGAACGCGGAGGTCAAACAATCCTCGAGAGGCACGACGACGGTGCTCGCCGGGCCTGGAGAAGAACTATCACGCCAGAGATGGACACCGGCCCGTACCCAGGTTCACGGCCCTCAGGAGGAGGTAAAACCGCTACTCCTGCTTGTCTGTATTGCACTGTGGAGGTTACAGGACAATGAGCTTGCCGAAGGCTCTCTTGAGGCAGTTTGGTGCCTGGAGAGGGACACAATGGTCGTCTTCCTCCTCCAGCCGTTGGCTATCCTACGTGCTTGGCTAGGGCTCCCTGGGACTAAGAAGCATCCAGCTCGTTGGAGATCAACCGGCGGTGCAATTGCCCGATCCCCTTCTACGGTGGAGCTCCTGCTCCTTTTATAGGCGCCCCGAGCTCCGTCCTCGTGCTGGTGGGCTCCCACATGCCGGTGGCGCGAGGGAGCGGGAGTCCACCGCGGCTCATCCGTCCATGGACGCGGTCCATCCGTGCTAAAGTTGCGCGCCGTGGCCGACAGGCTGCAGACGGTGCAGAGCGGCTCGCAGGCGCGGCAGAGGTCGTGGTGGAGCCCACGGTGACGATCTTCTTGGAGCGTTGCGCCGTCCAGCCGCTTTATCACCAAAGAGGAAAGTCCTGGCTGTCCTGGCGCAGGCGGCGCGGCTTTGTTGACTCCTTTATCACCAGAACGGCAACTGGGATGCTCGCGTCACCCTGCGGCTGCTGCAGGGGCCATGTGCGCCCTGCAGCGCTTGCTTAGCCGCGAAGTGTCTCCACAGGGCCGTGGTCGCCTGTGGAGGGGTTTCCTGCTGACTTCTCTCCAGGCGGGCTGTGCCTGGGGAGTCTCTTGAAGCGCAGGGTCCTCTTCAGGCCCCGGCGTCCTCTTCAGGCCCTCGAGCGGAGATGTCTCTCGAGGGTCTCTCCAAGCGGTATCTTGGTCCTTAGTCATTCTGTTGAAGATCTTCGCGGGCGAGGCCTGTAGGGAGTGGGCCGTGCATACCCCGGTCTTTACTGGGCCGACAGTAGCCCCCGGGCCCACGATGGGCACGACGAGGCCCGGTGGGTCTAGGCGAAGCGTCGTGGGGCCAATCCTGCGGGCCGGGCCGAGCCACGCGTCACTCCGGCGAGTAACGGTTGCGCACGATGTGGGACGTGCGTCATGGGGGGTCCCACCACGCCCCGGTAACTGCTCCTTGACGAGACATAAAGTCTCCGCGCCGGAGCAGGGAGCCGTTACTACTCCCACTTCTTCTCGCAGACACCATCCGCGCCGAGCTCTCCGCTCCTGCTCTCCGGCGCCCTCTTCTCCAGCTTCTCCAGTTTCTCCTCGCACCGTACCCTCCTTTCCTCCGACGATGAGTCCGGCGAAGAACAAGGGCAAGGCGGCCGCGGGGTCTTCTTCGCAAGCGGCGCCCGCCGAGGTCGCACACGGCGCGGCATTGCTAGGCGTGCGCGTCAACGACAAGGCCCTCGACAAGGTCCGCTTTCTGGTGGCGGACCGGACCAACGAGCACGGCGCCACCGCGCTCAAGCCCGCGGCGCACGGGAAACGCCCGCGAGGGTTTTTCCCCGTCTTCCAGCACTGCGTCTCGGCGGGACTGGTGCCGCCCTTCTCTCCGTTCCTGGAGGCGGTGCTGGCCTTCTACCAAATCCAGCTGCTGCACCTCCACCCCAACTCCGTGCACATTCTCGCCATCTTCGCCTACCTCTGCGAGGCGTATCTAGGCTTGGAGCCCACGGTGGAACTCTTCCGGTGCTTCTACGCGCTCCGGAACACGGCGAAGAACGAGCGCTCTGGATGCGTCTCGTTCCGCATCGTGGACGGCATGGGGAGCGTCTACATCCCCATGTCGTGGAGCGAGGGCATGGCCATCACCTCGGTGACGAAGAAGGTGGACGACTTCCGCCAGCGGTGGTTCTTCGTTGGGGTGGAGCAGCCCTGCGCCTTCCTCGAGGTCCCCGACGCGCCGCCCGTGAAGAATTCGAACTGGGGCAAGGCTTCCTTCAGCGGCGCGCAGAACGTGATGCTGACGGGCCGCCTGAGCTACCTTCGGGAGGAAGGCCTCACGGGGCAGATCATCGTCGCGGACTTCGTGACGCGCCGCATTGCTCCACTCCAGGCGCACTCGATGCCAATGTGGATGTACTCCGGCCCCCAGGACAAGATGCAGCTCCACCGCGAGGACAACGACAAGGACGCAGTCGACAACGTCCTGTCTGCGCTCTTCATCAACCCAGCGGTGCCCGCCATGGACGAACTCCCGATCACGCTCCGGCCTCTGCACCAGTACAACATGACCGAGCGCCTGGCCATTCTGGAGGGGATGCCTCCGTACACCCCGTCAGGCCCTGCGGGGAAGATGGTGCCTGTGCCGGTGGTGCATGAGGCGGAGGGAGCAGAGACGCCCTCTGCCTCAGGAGCTGGGCAAGGCGAGGAGGAGGCCGCGGCGGGGGAGGAGTCCTCTTCGAGGATCGGGCCCCTTGCTGGCGAGATTTGCGACATCTCGTCAGACGATGATGAAGACGCCTTCGTGGTGGCGCCCACGCGCCGTGCGGAGGAGGAGGAGGCCGAGGAGGAGGCCTCTGACGAGGAGGCCTTGCTAGGGCGTCGCGAGCCCCGGTCCAAGGTGGCCATTGACAGGCCTGGCGCGAGGCCCTCCGACGTCCCTTCCAAGAGGAAAGCCGAGGCGCCTCCGGAGGGGTCAGGTGCTAAGGCCAAGCCCTCCTGGCGCTCGCCAGGCTTGGCGTGGGTCGACACCGGCGCCAAGGAGTCCGGGTAAGTACCTTTAACTGCTGATTGCTTGATTATTGTACTCTTCTTTTCATACTTCTGATAATCACCGCCTGATTCTTGCCAGCGACCTTGTGCCTGCAAAGCGCCGTAGGCTTCGCAAGGTAGCGGAGGTGAAGGGAACCGCGGCAGAGGCCGTGGCTGAAGAGGCCGCGAGGCCTGTGGAGATGGCCTCCTCAGGCCCAACCGAAGCGGCGCCTCAAGCGGAGGTAGCTGAGCCTCTGGCGGGGGCGGCAGCGCCTCAGGCGGAAGCCGCTGCACTGCCTCCCGGGCCGTTGGTGATGGAGGCGCAGGAGGAGCGGGCGGCCAGCCCTCCTCGAGCTCCTACCCCGCCTCGCGCGGCTACGCCGCCGCGTGAACCGACTCCGGCTCGCGAGGCTACGCCACCGCGCTCAGCTACGCCTCCCGCAGCCAGAGGCCGGGACAGACCAGGGCCCGCCAAGCGCGGGCGCCTCTGCAGGGGGAGCACCTTCGTCCCCGCCACGCCCCGCAGCGGGGGGCGAGGCGCAAGAGGCGACGCGACAGGGCAACGAGAGCGGCGAGACCAGCCTGGGCGCGGCAAAGGACGGGGAGCAACCTAGCCCCCAGGCACGCCCAGAGGCCTCGTCCTCCAGGTTTGACGCCGGGGCCGGGCCTTCCACGCAACGTGGCCTGGTCCTTAGTGGCTGGGACTGGAGCAAGGGGCACCGCGAGGTGGCCTTCCGCGTGGTGAGGGAGTCCCTGGAGGGTCTGGAGGCGCAGCTTGCCTTCGAGGATGCCCAGCTCGCCCAGCAACGCGACGAGCTTGCGGAGGCTTGGGGGCGCTTCCATGCCGCTGTTGAGGCCCGCCGCCAGGAGGATCTTGCCCTCCAGGCTGCTCGCGAGGAGGCCATCCGCTTTGCCAAGGAGGTCCGGGAGGGGGCCGTCCGCGACGCAGACGAGCTCCTTGCCCCCCTCCAGGACGCGCGCGACGCGGCCGCCGATCTCCTCGCGGAGGTGAAGGCCGAGCGCGAGGCTATGGAGGGCTCGCTGGCGCAGAAACGCCGCGAGGTGTCCCAGCTGGAGTCCCAGCTCCTCTCCGCCCACCGGGCCGCGCAGGAGACTCTGGAGGAGGATCGCAAGAGCCTGGCCGAGCGCGAGCGACAGCTGGCCTCCAGGGAGAAGGACGTGGAGCAGCGAGACGAGCAGCGGCTCCAGGCGGAGGGCGAGCTGGCCACTAAGCGCGAAGAGCTCGAGGCGCGCGAGCGAGACCTGGCTCAGGCGCTCCACAGGCATGACGAGAACGTCACCGCCCAGAAGCAAACCCTGGAGCGCTTCCAGCAGCGGTTTGCCGAGAAGAAGATGGAGGCGGAGGCGGCCCTCGCGGAGCGCGAGAAGGAGTTCAGGCGGACCACCTCCAAGGAGTACCACGACAAGGCCAAGAAGCAGGAGGACCGCTTCAAGGCCAAGCACGCTACCGATGCCAAGCGGATCGCGGAGCTCGAGAAGGCCAACTCCAAGCTCGAGGCACGCCTCCAGCGCGCCAAGGATGCCTATCGCCAGGCTGAGGAGGGTCGCAGGGCGGCTGTCCTGGAGCTGGACGCCCTCGTCAAGGACGTGGAGGGGCAGGCTGGCTCAGCGGCCAAACAGGTGACGGAAGCCGTGGACACCGCGCAGGCGGCTCGCGTGCTCACGAAGCAGCGGGAGCGCATGTTCCAGGCGCTGGTGGCCAGAGGCAATGAGCTTGCAGCTCAGCTTGGCGCGGAGGCTCCGCTCACTGAGGCTCGCGGTCGTGGCGATGCTGCCATGTACCTGGTCTACTTCGACCAGCTCTTCACGGCACTCGAGAGCCCCGTCGCCGATCTCCGCGAGGTGATTGAGGTCGAGAGCCGCCAGCTTCTGGAGGTGGTTGTCGACCGCATCTTCACCAACCTCCGGCTCCTCATGCCCGGCTTCGACCTCTCCACGGTGACCGAGGCGCGCACGGCCGGGGAGGCCTTGCGGGTCTCCAACTCCCTCCGCGAGCAAGTCGAGGCCTTCTGCAACCACTTCAAGCGTGCGGAGGTGGCTGTGGAGGACAGCGAGGAGGAGGCTGCCCCTGCCGAGGAAGAAGACGCTGAGGAGGAGGAGCGTGCTGGCGCGGACTCCGCCTGAGCCTTGATTATCGCGCCTTTGAGCGCCTGTATCTGAGACAGTTTTTATATTCAGACACTGCACATTTTGGGCATGTAATATACTCTTTAAGCTTATTTGTGTTAGCTTGTTTGCCCCTCGAGAGGCCTTTTCTGCCTTATTTTCATGTCTATGTTTTCTCTGCGTCGTTAGGACCCATCTCTTCGCGCTATGACTCCGCCACTGCGGTATGCTAGAGCAATGACTCAGCAAGGCCGGGGGGAGTTTAAGGCTTGGAGAGGTAAGAGCCCTGAGTCGCGATGCTCAAGTGCCCCCCTTTGACGTGCGAGTAGCCCATGAAGCATAAGGGAGAACGAAATCGCTCGAGGGACAAACGTGCGCTTGGGGAGAAAAGGCTCTCGAGTCACAGGTGTGGGACTTAGCTTCTCGAGGCTTTTGCCCTGTAGAGGTTTTTTAGCCTGACGGGGAGGTCCTCTTCAAGGGTTTTTCCCTGCTGCCTCCTCAGGCTTGTAGAGACGCTTGCTCCCTATAGATGTTAGAGAGGCGAACCAAAACGCTAGAGCATAGTAGTAAGGACTTATGCGCGCTTATAGGTTTTCTCATGGATGCCTCGCGAGGAGAGAGAGTACCAAGGTCCTTTGGGGAGGTGGCGTGTATCCGGGAGCATGCCCTTTAGCCAGAGCTCAGGATCCCTTGGATTTTGCAGTGCTGCTGGGGTGCTCTTGGGCACAGGCACCGTACTCAGCCCCCGCTCGCGAGGTGCGCATAGGAAAAATATAAGCGCACATTTGAAAGTAAAGGATGAAAGTAAAACTTGCCATAGAAATATTACATAGCGGCGCCTCAGCGCAAAGTTCACTTGGGAACGACACGGCGCCGTAGCGCAAAGTTCACTTGGAACGAAAATGGCGCCGGAGCGCAAAGTTCACTTGGAACGAAAATCGGTTCATTACACTTGGGTTTGCCAAGCTAACGTTCCTTCCATGTCGAGGCATGGGGACCACCCATTAGTGGCAGAGGTTCACTGCGGCCTGCGGGGGCTCATTTGCAGGAGAGCTCGGAGATCTGGGCCTCGGGAGAAGCTTTGAGAAGCTTGGAGGTGAAGCCGTGAGCTTCCCTCTAGAGACAAAAAATGCCTGGCGTGACTATGATCACGGGTAGAACTTGCGCAGATGCACGATGTTCCACGGGTTCTTGACGGGGATGCCGTCTTCAGTCTCGAGGCGTACTGCGCCAGGTCTGGCGACGTGGGAGACCCTGTAGGGGCCTTCCCACATCGGCGAGAGCTTGTGGAGGCCTTCCCTGGAGAGGATTCGCCTGAGGACGAGGTCGCCCGCCTCAAGGGTGCGTGAGCGCACATGGCGGCTGTGGTAGCGTCGCAGGTCTTGCTGGTACCCCGCCGCCCTGAGGGCGGCCTGACGGCGCAGTCCCTCGAGGAACAGCAGGTCGTCGCTATGGAGGCCCTCTTGGGTGTCCTCATTGAAGGCAAGGACCCGTGGCGATCCATGCTTGATTTCCGCAGGAAGGACTGCCTCAGCTCCGTAGACCAGGGCGAACGGCGTTTCGCCTGTAGGTCTTGAGGAAGTTGTGCGTATGGACCAGAGCACTGAAGGAAGCTCGTCGATCCAGCCCTTGCCGTGGCCCTTGAGGATGTTTAAGCTCCTGGTCTTGAGGCCCTTGAGGACCTTTGCGTTTGCTCGCTCGGCTTGACCGTTGCTACGTGGGTGAGCCACCGAGGCGAAGCAGACCTTGACGCCAAGCTTATCGCAGTAGGCTCGGAAGATGCCGCTGGTGAATTGCGAGCCATTGTCAGTGATGATGCGGTTGGGCACGCCGAAGCGGCAGACCAAGCTCCTGATGAATTTCACCGCGGCCCCCGCTGGTATGGTGCGCACTGGCTCAACTTCGGTCCATTTGGTGAATTTGTCGATGGCCACGAAGAGGAAACGATAGCCCCCCTGCGACCTTGGGAAGGGGCCCAAGATGTCCAGCCCCCAGACCGCAAACGGCCAGGAGAGCGGGATGGTTTGAAGCCCCAGCGCCGACTGATGAATTTGCTTGGCGTGGAATTGGCAGGCGTCGCAGGTTTGCACAATGGCGACCGCATCTTGAAGCACTTGAGGCCAGTAGAAGCCGCTCCTGAAGACCTTGCCTGCGAGGGTGCGCGCACACGAGTGGTGGCCGCACTCCCCGCTATGGATGTCCTTGATCAGCTCTCGGCCTTCCTCAGGAGGGACGCACTTGAGCGCGATACCATTTGGGCGCTTGCGGTAGAGGTTTCCCTCGAGGATGCAGTAGGATTTCGCCTGTCGAGCGATTCGCTCTGCGTCAGCATCTTCTTCAGGGAGGATTCCTTTCACCAAGTAGTCCTTGAGCTCGACAATCCAGCCTGAGGCCTGGCGGGTTGCCGTCATCAACAGGCGCTCCCCTGTGCTGGGACCGCAATCGGGTGCCCCAGACTCAGGAGGTGGTGGGAGTGCTTCGTCTGCGCTTGCGGCTGTGGCCTCTCGAGGCTGCTTGATGGATGCCTTGGCGAGCCTCTCTTCAAAGACACCGGCCTGCTGGGGTTGCCTTCGCGAGGCCCGCTTGGCGATGTCGTCAGCCTCTTGGTTTTCTTTCCTCGGGATGTGCATGAGCTCCATGCCCCTGAAGTGCTTCTCGAGCTTGCGGACCTCTTCGAGGTATGCGGCCATGTGGTCGTCTTTCGGCGTGTAGCTCTTGTTGGAGAAGTTGACGAGCAGCTGAGAGTCTCCCTTGACGAGTAGGTGCTTGATGCCTAGAGCGATGGCGGCCCTTAAGCCGGCGAGGAGGCCTTCGTATTCGGCGATGTTGTTGGAGATCTTGTCGATCGTGAAGCACAGCTAGACAGCGTAGTATAGCTTGTCACCCTTGGGCGAGGTTAGGACGACGCCTGCTCCGCCATTGCGACAAGCGAAGGCTCCATCGAAGTGCATGGTCCAGTGGCTGGGCACCGTGTCTCCCGGGGGCTCGGCTTCTGCCTCGCGAGGCTCCTCAGGGCTTGGGTCGGTCCATTCGGCGACGAAATCGGCCAGCGCTCTTCCTTTTATGACCCTCGTGGTGTCGAAATGCAAGTTGAATGGTTGCAGCTCGATGTTCCATCCTGCGACGCGATCTGTGGCGTTGGGGTTGCGCAGGATGTGCTCCAGGGGGAAGGCGGTGACCACCGTGATGGGGTGGCCCTGGAAGTAGTGTCTCAGCTTCCTGGAGGCGATGAGGAGCGCGACGAGGAGCTTCTGCTGCATTGGATATCTCTCGCGAGCGTCCCGCAGCACTGTGCTGACGAAGTAAACGGGGTGCTCGACGAGGGTTGCCTGAGGTGGCGCAGCGTCAGCCCCCTGTGGAGGCTCTTCAGGGCCCTTGTCGAGATCCGCCTGTGGAGGCGTCCCGACAGGGGTGGTGGGAGCAGGCTCGACTTGAGGCGGTGGGCCTGGCAGTGGGTCTGTGGAGGCTGCTCCTTCGACGGGGCCTTTGTCGGGGGGTTCTGGGCTTGGAGTGGCAGTGCTCTTCTTGGGGAGGACAGGCTCTTCCCTCTCGACCACCAAGACGGCGCTTGCGGTCTGAGGGGTGGCTGAGAGGTACAGCTTCAGGTGCTCGCCTGCCCTGGGGGCCACCAAGACTGGAGGGCTAGCCAGATACTTCTTTAAGTCCTCGAAGGCTTTATCCGCCTCAGGGGTCCACTTGAATGTGCCCGATCTCTTCATGATCTTGAAAAATGGCAGGGCTCTCCCGCCAAATTTTGAGATGAAACGCCCCAAGCTGGCCATGCAGCCCGCTAAGCGCTGCATATCCTTGAGTCGGCGGGGAGGCTGCATTTGCTCTATGGCCTTGATCTTGTCAGGATTTGCCTCTATGCCGCGGTGGGACACGAGGAATCCGAGGAGCTTGCCTGAAGGGACCCCGAAGACGCACTTGGCGGGGTTCAGCTTGATGTTCACCTTTCTCAGGCTGGCGAAGGTTTCCTCGAGGTCCCTCAAGAGGGTGTCCCCCTCTCGAGACTTGACCACGATATCATCGACGTAGGCCTCAGCGTTTCTGCCCATCTGCGCCCCAAGGCTATCCTCATGAGCCTCTGGAAGGTGGCTCCAGCGTTCTTCAGGCCGAAGGGCATGCATGTGTAGCAGTACACACCACAAGGGGTGAGGAATGCCATCTTCTCCTCGTCCTCTTTAGCCATCTTGATCTGGTGATAACCAGAGAAGGCGTCCAGAAAACAGAGGAGGTCACAGCCAGCAGTGGAGTCCACGATCTGGTCTATCCTCGGCATGGGGTATGGGTCCTTGGGGCAGGCCTTGTTGACATCGGTGTAGTCGATGCATAGTCGGCCTCCTCCAGCGGGTTTAGGAACAACCACGCCGTTGGAGAGCCAAGTGGGGTGCGCGACTTCGCGGACGACATTTGCCGCCTTGAGCTTCTCTACTTCCTTGACGATGAAAGCTTGCTTCTCGGGGGCTTGCTTACGTGCTTTTTGCCTGACGGGGCATGCGTCTGGACACACGGCTAAGTGGTGCTCGATCACCTCCCTTGGTACACCGGACATATCTGACGGAGTCCATGCGAACATGTCAGAGTTTGCCCGAAGGAAGGCGACGAGCGCGCTTTCCTATTTGGGAGGCAGGGCAGCGCCTATGGTGACGCTAGCCCCCGAGCCTTCAGCCCCCAAGCTGGTGGTGTCCAGCAACACCTTCTTCGTGGCAGCTTGCTCCTGAGAGAACACTTGCTTCTTCTTCTTGGGCCTCTCGAGAGGCTCCATGTCCTCGTCAGCCGGGAAAGCCATGGCGGCTGCCTTGTAGGCGCTCTCGACAGCGCGCGTGGCATCCAGGATATGGCCATGGATGGCAATGGTGCCAGCGCTGCCGGGGATCTTGACCATGTTGTAGGCGTGATGCGTGACGGCCATGAACTTCGCGAGGGCGGGGTAGCCGAGGATGGCGTTGTACGGCAGGCCGATGTGGGCGACATCGAAGTCGATCAGCTCCGTGCGATAGTTCTTCTGCGTGCCAAAGGTGACCGCGAGGCGGACTTGCCCCAGAGGCTCGATTGAACCACTAGTGACGCCCGTGAACGGCCTGGAGGGCATAAGCCACTCGTAGGGCACTTGAAGCGTCTCAAAGGTCTCGACAGAGATGACATTCAGGCCCGCTCCCCCATCGATGAGCGTCTTGGAGACGGTGATGTTGTTGATGGTGGGGGAGCAGACCAGGGGGAGGGTTCCAACAGTCTTGGTCGACTTGGGGTGGTCCTTGGCGTCGAAGGCGATGGTGTACTGGGACCACTTGAGGGGTCTGGAGGTCTCGGTGCTCGGCAGAGCGGCGTTGAGCTCGCGTGCGAACTGCTTGAACTGATTGTTCGACTTGGGCGCTTGAGCCCCGCCGAGGATGCAGGCCATGGCGCCTCTCGGGGCCTGGTAGCCTCCATCTTCCTCGTCGGGGAGGTTGTTGTTTCTCTCAGCGGCGTTGGCCTGAGTGCCTTGCGGCCTCTGGTAGCCGCCAGCGCGTCCGCCTCTGCTGTCGCGGCGGTAGCCGCGGCCTCTGCCGCGGCTTCCGCTGCCTTCTCCTCGCTCGCGTTCCCTGCTCAGCCTCTTGAGGTCGAAGTAGTCGTCTGTGGCGTGCCCACGCCTATTGTGGTAGACGCAGAACGGACGGTGGTCCACCTCCTTGTCGCCGCGCTCGGGAGAACCCCTGCGGGAGCCCTTCGCGTCAGGCTCTGCCGCGAGGACCGCGGTGGCCTTGCGCTTGGGCTCTTCCTTCTTTTTGTGGCTCCTGGACCCCTCGCCAGGGTCGTCCCCCCGCGCGCTCATCTTGACGAAGAGGAGTCCCTCTTCAGCCTTGGCGCACTTATCCGCCAGATCGAACAGCTTCACCACAGAGGTGAGCTTGTCGTGGATGCCGAGCTTCTCGAGCATCCTGCGGTTCGTGACGCCCTCGCGGAAGGCAGCGATCACCTGGGTGTCGGGGATGTTTGGAATCTTGTTCCGCACCTGGCTGAAGCGCTGGATGTACTTGCGAAGAGTCTCATCCTTCTTCTGCACCACAGCGCGCAAGTCGTTGTGGGTGAGTGCGCGCTCGTACGTGCCCTTGAAGTTGGCGACGAACTGCCTGCAGAGCTCCTCCCAGGAGTCGATGGAGTTGTAACATCCCAAATTAATATTATGAAATACTATATCCAAAAATGTGGGCCAACAAAAACTTTTATGAATTAATGTGTGTTGATGTCTTATTGCTTGCTTGTGATAAGTATTTCTTGTGAATGTATTGCTTGTTAGCTCTAATTAAAAACTTGAAGAAAAGAAAATAAACAAAACAAAACATTAAAACAATAAAAACAATGTGACAAATGTCACCTTATTTCTCAAAGTGGGGAATCATTTTCTTTCCAAACCAAATTCAGTGGAGTGGCAATATGAACACTCCCACTTTATTCCCACCATTTTTCCTCTTCAAATATTCAATTCAAAAACCTAAATTCAAATTTATATTTCTTTCTTTATCAAATTCAAATCACAAAATGTGCTATTTTGCACTTGCTCAATAAATAATTAAAGTACACAACAAATACTTACAAACATGTGTGAAACAAATTATAAAAACGAAAATCAAAAATTTGAAAAATATTTGGTTCAGGCATTTCGCCAAACACCTGGTGGGCGCCGCCAGGGGACAGGCCACCGGGCGCACGTCGCCGTGGTCGGCGCGGTGGAAGGAGGAGGTGTCAACGCCGTGGTGCCTCGCGCCGTGCCCCCCCCCCCCTCTCTCCTTCGCTCTCCTGCTCCCTTAGACACAGACACCGGCACCGCAGCACCCCCGCTCCCTCCTTGCACGCGCCCGTGCCCGCCGCTCGCCATGGCCGGCCCACGGACACCGCGGCCGACCTCGCCGCTCCACGACGTCCTAGCGCCAGGCCCCCCCTCTCTTTTCCGCCCCGCTGCTCCCTCTCAGCGCAGCAGAGCGTCCAGCAGCATCCCGCTCCCGCAGCCCTCGCGCCACGCCGTGCACGTCGAGCGCCGCCCGAGCATCCTCACGGCCGTCCCCCACTCCGAGCACGCGCAGCTCGCCTCCACGCGTCAACCGTGTCCCTCTGCACGCCAACACCATCGCCGCACCTCACCGCCTCCTATGGCGAGCCCTAGCCCCCTCTGAATCGCCCGAACGCCGCGTCCACCGTGCGCCGGCCCGCCGCTATAAAAGCCGCCCCGAGCACCCCCTTTCCTCCACACCTCACCACTGCCTCTCCCCCTCACACCACTCCCTCTCGTGCACCGCCTGGAGGGCGGGGCCGTCGCCGCAAAGCCTCGGCCACCGAAGCCATCCTCGAGCTCGCCGTGTCCGAGGTAGACGACGACCAGGGCCAGGCCGTGCCTGACCCCCTTTCTCTCCTCTCTGGCTCGCATCCCCTTCCCCATTACAGCCTCGCTCACCCGCCCCCTTTTCCCTCTGGATCGTGCCCAGGAACGACGCGGAGACCTCGCCGGAGTTGGAGCACGGCCGCGGAGGAGGAGCTGCTCGCCGCCATCGATTGGAGCCACCCCAGCACGCGCCGTTCGTCCCACGATCTTCCCCGAGTCGCCGCCGACGATTCGCGTCGTCCGCACGCCCTCCCGAGCCCCCTAGGTGAGCCGTCCGTCCCCCTCGCCGTCGCCGGAGTAGCAGCGCCGCCGGTTTTAGGTCGTCGACGTCGCGATTGAACGTGGGCCGTTGGATCTTGATCCAACGGTACCATACCGGTTCGTTTAGTAAAAGAGAGGCTGACGTGTGGGTCCCACACGTCAGGTTTTTAAACATTTCCAGCGCGCGAATCGTTTTCTGTTGAGTCACTGACGAGTGGACCCCACCCGTCAGGATTCTCAACATTATCCACTCAGAGTTTAAATTCGAATTTTAGATTTTAATTAGAAATCAGTACTGGATTCAAACTTTGAAATTCCATATCTTGAGATTTATAACTCCAAATAAATCAAATCAAAATGTTCTGTAAAGCTTATGAAATTGTCTATCCAACCCAAGTGGTTTCACCTCAATTAGATCAATAATAAAAATATAGTATTAAAAATGCCAAATAGGGTTTAAAATCTAAACTTGTTTGTTTCTGATACTCTGTTAGTCCAATTGAGTTAAGACCAATTTTATGGGATCACATTTAGTCATGGTTAGCTGCCCCTAAGAGGATTTAATTTTTTTAGATCACCAGAACTTAATTAGTAGCTAAAACTTGATTAATAAGCTTCTGGATTGAAACCATTATGTAGGAAGTTTGGTAACTCCAATTGACCCAAATCCAATTGTGTTGTCTTCCCCATATCAGTAGATTTCTGTAGAAATTTAGTTTGCATTTTTGTGACCAACAGAACTTAAGTTATGTAATTAAACGTGTTCAACTAGTTTCTGCCCTAATTAAGGTATAAATGAATAATGGCTAATTCAATTAAACTGAAACCAAATTGTATTGTTTGATATATGAAGTGGCTATTTAGAGCATTTGAGATTGTATTGTTGTGGTAATTGATTGAGTAGGTTAGTGATTGTTGGTATTTGCTTGATTATGTATTAGACGAGAACGTTGCCGGATATATCGAGGAGGAAGGATTTGTGGAACCTGAAGATCAAGACCAGGATCACTTTGCCGAGCAAGGCAAGCTACTCTCTGAGCTTGCACCCTAATACATGCATCTATTTTTACAAAGTCATTTTAAAGCAAAGGTTTTTATAAAATCTTTTCAAAAAGTATATGGAAATTATTTTGCCACCCTATGTAGAAATATATGATAAATTATAGGATGGGAAAAATAAAGATTGTTTTATTCAAAACTCCTTTGAAACCTCGTGTGGTTTTGAAGCACCAAGATGTGGTGATGGATTGAAGAAAAGGAGAATGGTGGTTTTGATAAAACGCACATTGTGTCTTTGTACTTACGTCAATCAGCCGATACTCTGTGCGACCACATTTACCCACATATGGGAAAGGGCCTAGTCATATAGTTTGCTCATATTAGTATGGGATACCTCATCAACGGAGATGACTCCGTTATGCATGAGAGGGTGGTTTGATGACCTACCCCTGACCTGGGTCCTCGCTCAAACTCTATGAGTAGATAAGGAGGAGGATAGAAGGATGTCCCCTATACACCGCCAGATAAAACCTATGAGTCCTCACACTTAGATTCCGACGGGCTGGGTTAAGTGTCGATGGAAAGTATCATATGGGCAGGACCCTATACTAGCATGAGCAAAGGACAGACTAGGGTCGGTAACTCAACTTCGCATACACCTGGTATGGCGAGACGTGGCTGACACGATGAGTTATCGGATGGGTGTGGGAAAAGCGTGCTACCTCTGCAGAGGGTTAAAACTATTCGAATAGCCGAGTCCTCGGATATGGACAGTTGAGAGGCCCTACTTTGACCATGTGCAAGTTTTTGGAAAAAGTTTTGAGTTCTAAAAAGAAAAGGAGGTGGAGAATGTTTCATACACCTATACCAACGGATCGGTATGAGGTTGTTGGAGATTTTGTACCATGATGGTTTATGGTCGGAAAAGGGGGAGTTTTGGAGAAAACTAATACAACTGAGATATTAAGAGTAGTTATAATCTTCTTATCTTCTTCAACAAAGATACTGAGACGTTTTAAATAAATAAAAGTGTGAAACTAAAAATGAGATTAGTGCATACTCACGTTGGAGTAGTTTGCGAGTACAATCAATTGTACTCATAATAGTTTCGTCCCTGGCTATTGTCGTAGCCAGACTTGGAGGAGGACTACGCCAAGGAGGAGTATGGCGATTTCTATGCCAACTGAGGATCTTCATAAAGTCGACTGCCTGTCGGGTCATCGCTAGGATTTGATGTCTACTACGCCTTAGCTTCCGCTGATCATTTTGGTTTGGCCCATGAAGGCACCTATGTAAGACTTGGTCCAAATGACCGTTTATGTAAGGCTTTAATTCGGTATTGTAATGGATGTAAACTTTGGTATTCAGTTCGGATTATGTGCAACGACAGACTGATCACGGGATCGTTGTGTTAAGCATAATCGGGTATTTCGGACAGCTAGTCCGGGGTTCCCACAGACCTGGTATCAGAGCCATCTCGACTTTAGAAACCTTAGTTAGCATGGTCGCTAGGTAGGAGTTACAAAAGTTAAATTCTAAAGGAATAAAGGAATGAAGTATTTTCGAAAAATGCTTATCTCTAATCCTCTCACTTATGAAAAATTCTACTCTCACTAAATATTACGTTTTCCCTTATATCCTTAAAAATTGGGCACACTCGTCACTCTATTAAACTTAAAATTTTGCTCACTTGTTGCCTCACTACATTTAAAATTTTGATACGCATGTCGTCTCACTAACTTAAAAATTTGTCTAAAAATTGTAGATGGCGATCCATTTCACCGAGTTCGTTCAGCTTGAGAAGGACGGCAAGTTGATGTTCGAGAAGGACCTGTTCGAGTTGACCAAGCTGTTAGGTCGTCCCACTCCTGAGTTTAAGGGAGCCCAGGTGGACACTCCCGGCAACGGGAAACTGTCTTGGTTGGTCGAGGCGTCTGTTCGCGGGAACATCAAGTCCCCCGGATCCAGGACACTCATCTTTACCACCATGGACGTCCACTGGGACGACGGACTGTGTCGTTCCATGCAGCGGATGCTATCCCGACTTTGTGAGGAGCACAAGGCGGAGTTGGTGAACTCTCGTTTCCAGTTCTACGGGAGGCGCACCGTCGATGGACACCCTATTTGGTACCCTCTACACCCGACGTTCGGAGAGTATATCTTGGACATGGAGATTATGCTCTTTCGCACCCAGGAGGATCTAAGGTGCGCTAGACTTCGGTCTCACTTTGAGCGCCTCTCGCTCAAGGAGAGTCGCGAGAGTGAGGCACAGCTGAAGGAGGAGAAGGTCGCTCTTCTCAAGAAGAGGACCCAGATGAGGAAGACCATAGCGAAGCTCCGCAAGAAGGTGGCCGAGCAGGACGAGCTGATCGAGGATCTGGAGCTCCGTACTGACGAGATGGAGGAGGAGGGCGAGGATCTCCGCAAGGAGAACAACGCTTTCCTCAGCGACGATGACGACTATCTGGAGGAGATGGACTATGAGCAGGAGGATGACGAGGAGGAGGACCCAGAGGAGCCACCCTACCAGTCAGATGCTGACGTAGCAGAGCCTGAGGTTCCACCTCAGTAGGCGAGTGACTTGAGTACTACCGCAGGATTAGGTTGACCCCCTATCGCTAGTATAGTCGAAGTAGTGGTTCTTTTGGAACTTGCACTATGTACATTAGCTTAAGGGAAAATGTTGTAAGCTTGATATGGTGAACTCTTGATGTAATGGTGTGCTAGTCTTGTTAATCTGTGTAAAATGTTTCTCCTATAACCCTTAAGAAATCAACCATTACGCGAAACCAACCTTTTTCCTTGGTCAAAACCTTTTTGCTTGCCCCTTATACCCGGTGTGCTTCAGGATGGTGGACACTCGTCGCTCCAACACGGATGGAGGACCACCACCCCCACCGGAACCAACCACCGCCCAACTTCTTGCGCTTATCATGGAGGAACGCCAAGCTGCCCGGGCAGAGCGTCAAGCTCATATCGCTGCCCTGCAGCAGATCGCTGCCGCACACAACAACAACAACAACAACAACAACAACAACAACAACAATGGCAATGGCAATGGTGAAGGAAATCAGCGGTCCACCCTAAGCGACTTTCAAAAGACCAACCCACCCACCTATTCCAAGGGACTTCACCCACTTGAGGCCGATGATTGGCTTCGCACCATTAACAACAACCTGGAAGTTGCAGCCGTGGGAGAACCTGAGAAGGTGCTGTATGCGACCCACTATCTTGCAGGACCTGCACGGTCTTGGTGGGAAGCTACCAAGGCTCTCCAGCAAGCTGGTTATGTTATCAACTGGGTTGAGTTCCAGGAGAAGTTCCGCAAGAAGCACATCCCCGGTGGGCTCATTGAGAGGAAGAAGGATGAATTCCGCAAGTTGCGGCAGGGAAGTAGAGATGTGGTCGGTTACCTGGATGAGTTCACTGACTTGTCTCGGTATGCTCCTGATGACACCGACACCGAGAGGAGGAAGATGGAGCGCTTCATGAATGGACTTCATGATGAGTTGCAGTGTGCTTTGGTTATCCATGACTTTGTTGATTTGGAGTCACTTGTGGACAAGGCCATCCAGCTGGAGACCAAGCGCAAGTCTATGTTTGAAGGTCGTAAGAGGAGAATGATTGCCCAGGAAGGTTCGAGCAGCCAGAAGCCTCGCACCTACCCACAAAACCCCAAGCCAGCCTATCGACCACCACAAACCCCACGCCCCAATTACCCTAATCGCCCAAACAACCCAAACAACTTCAACCGTCCCAATGACAACACCCGTCTCGGAGGGAACTCTAACAACTTCAACCGCAATGCCAATGTTGTCTGCTTTAATTGCGGCACTAAGGGTCACTACTCCAAAGAATGCCCCAATCCTAAGAAGAATGGTCCACGCCCCGATGTGCAAGCGCCGAACAATGGCCAAGGCTGTAATGGGAATGGCAAGAACCCCGCATCCCGCGGAAATGTTGCTGTTGCCAAGGGACGTCTGCACCACATCAATGCTGAAGAGGCCATGGATGCGCCAGATGTTGTGCTGGGTACGTTCCTTGTCAACTCCGTACCTGCAACTGTTCTGTTTGATTCTGGTGCTACCCATTCTTTTGTTACCCAAGAATTTGTTGCTAAGGGAGGTTTAGTCGGAAACCTCTTACCCAAACCCATGGTCATCCAAATCCCAGAATCCACCATAGATACCAAGTCGTTTTGCCCGGACATTTCCCTTGAGATCAAAGGGGAAAAGTTCCTAGTCGACTTAATCATTCTAGGAACCCAAGGAATAGATGTCATACTGGGTATGAATTGGCTAGCCAAGTACCGTGGTCGAATTGACTGCGCCAGAAGAGCTGTATCCCTCACCACCGACAAAGAAGTAGAAGTGGAGTATGTGTCAGAAACCAGTCGACCCCAACCAGGATGTCATGAGAGCATAGCTCGACCCACCCTAGATGAGATCCGTGTTGTTCACCTGTTCCGAGATGTTTTCCCTGAAGAATTGCCTGGTATGCCGCCAGACCGGGATATTGAGTTCATCATTGAACTTATCCCCGGAACAGCCCCTATATCCCAAAGACCTTATCGGATGAATCCGGAAGAACTGGCTGAGTTGAAGAAGCAGTTAGCAGATATGCTCAGCAAAGGACTTATTCGCCCAAGCGCTTCACCTTGGGGATCACCCATTATTTTTGTGGATAAGAGAGACGGTACCACACGCCTGTGTGTGGATTATCGCAAGTTAAATGACGTGACCATTAAAAACAAGTACCCTCTCCCAAAGATCGAGGATCTGTTCGATCAAATGAACGGAGCCCGAGTCTTTTCCAAGATCGATCTTCGGTCAGGGTATCATCAGTTAAAAATCCGAGAGACAGACATTCCCAAGACTGCCTTCACCACCCGCTATGGTTTATTTGAATACACAGTAATGTCCTTTGGTCTGACCAATGCCCCAGCCTATTTTATGAATCTCATGAACAAGATCTTCATGGAGTATCTTGACAAGTTCGTGGTAGTTTTCCTCGATGACATCCTTATTTACTCCAAAACCGAAGAAGAGCATGCTGAACACCTGCGTCTAGTTTTAGCAACCCTCCGAGAACACCAGTTGTATGCCAAGCTTAGCAAGTGTGAGTTTTGGCTCAGTGAAGTAGCATTTCTCGGACATGTTGTGTCTGCGGGAGGAATTTCTGTTGACCCAGAGAAGATCCAAGCCATTGTGAACTGGGAAGCCCCAACTAGTGTGACTGAAATCCGAAGCTTTCTCGGGCTAGCGGGTTACTACCGCAAGTTCGTTGAAGGATTCTCCAGTATAGCCAAACCCCTGACCCAACTGCTGAAAAAGGACAAGAAGTTTGAATGGACTCAGAAGTGTGAAGAGAGTTTCCAGGAATTGAAGAAGAGATTGACCTCAACCCCTGTCCTGATTATGCCAGACGTCACCAAGAGTTTCGACGTGTATTGCGATGCATCACGCCTCGGACTTGGTTGCGTTCTGATGCAAGAAGGCAAAGTGGTGTCGTATCTGTCTCGGCAGTTGCGACCGCATGAAGAGAACTACCCAACCCATGACCTGGAGTTAGCCGCTGTTGTTCTTGCTCTGAAGACGTGGCGCTCCTATCTTGCGGGACATCGTTGCGAGATCTATACGGATCATAAGAGCTTGAAGTATATCTTCACCCAGAAGGAGTTAAATCTGCGACAGAGAAGGTGGATGGAATTAATCAAGGATTATGATATCGGTATCCATTATCACCCTGGAAAGGCTAATGTAGTTGCCGATGCCCTTAGTCGCAAACCCTGCACCCTGAATGCCCTGATCCAAGCCGAACAACCAGCCCTGTTCAAAGAGTTCAAAGATTTTGGACTAGAGCTTGTTAGCCGCGGTTATCTCGCCAATTTAGAGTTAGCCCCAACCCTGTTAGATCAAATCAAAGAAGCCCAGAAGGGTCATGAGAGCATAGAAGGTATTAAGAAGAAGATTTCTCTCGGTAAAGCGCCTGGTTTTACCGAGGATGCTGAAGGAGTGTTGAGATTTAATGGTCGTATCTGTGTCCCCAATGTCACGGAACTTAAGGAGTTAATCCTAAAGGAAGCCCACGAGACCCCCTATTCAATCCACCCCGGCGGAACCAAAATGTGCCAAGACCTTCATGAGAGATTTTGGTGGCACGGAATGAAGCGAGAGATTGGTGTTTTTGTAGCCAAGTGTGATATCTGTCAGCGAGTCAAGGCTGAACATCAGCGACCCGCTGGATTGCTTCAACCCTTAAAAATTCCCGAGTGGAAGTGGGATGAGATTGGAATGGATTTTATCACCGGACTTCCAAGATCCAACCGAGGCCATGACTCAATTTGGGTCATCGTTGATAGACTAACCAAGGTTGCCCATTTTATTCCCGTCAACACCACCTATCGGGGAAATCAGTTAGCAGACCTGTATATTTCCAGAATAGTAAGCCTGCATGGTGTGCCTAAGAGGATTGTATCGGATAGAGGCACACAATTCACCTCAAGGTTCTGGAAAGCCCTACACGAAGCCCTCGGAACCAAGTTAGCATTTAGCACAGCTTATCATCCCCAGACCGGAGGCCAAACTGAGAGAGTGAACCAGATATTAGAGGACATGCTTCGCGCGTGTGTTTTATCCTATGGATCCAAGTGGGAAGATTGTCTTCCATTTGCAGAGTTCTCCTACAACAATAGTTACCAGTCTAGTCTGCAAATGGCCCCTTTTGAAGCCCTTTACGGCAGAAAGTGTCGTACGCCCCTGAATTGGTCCGACACCGGAGAAGGCAAACTGTTTGGACCAGATACCCTCCGTGAGGCTGAAGAGCAAGTCCAGCTTATCCGTGAGCGACTCAAAACCGCCCAATCCCGTCAGAAGAGTTACGCTGATCCCAAGCGTCGTGATGTCACCTTCAGTATCGGAGATTATGTCTATCTCCGAGTGACACCCCTTAAAGGAATGCAGCGTTTCCATGTCAAAGGAAAATTAGCACCAAGATATATTGGACCCTTTAAGATCATTGCCCGTCGAGGAGAAGTGTCTTATCAACTGGAGTTGCCTCAAGAGTTAGCAGATTACCACGATGTCTTCCACATTTCCTTGCTCCGGAAATGTCTTGAAGTTCCTGACCAGCCTGATGTTTTCAAAAACATCGACCACCTTTCCATCGACCTAAATCAAGATCTGACTTACCGTGAGAGACCCATCAAGATTCTCGACGAAGATGTTCGTCTTACACGAAGGCGAGCGATTAAGTTCTACAAGGTCCAGTGGACTAACCACTCTGAAGATGAAGCAACTTGGGAACGCGAAGACTATCTTAGAAGCGAATTCCCAAACCTCTTTAGTACCCAAACCTAGCAAATCTCGGGACGAGATTTATTTTAAGGGGGGAAGGATCTGTAACATCCCAAATTAATATTATGAAATACTATATCCAAAAATTTGGGCCAACAAAAACTTTTATGAATTAATGTGTGTTGATGTCTTATTGCTTGCTTGTGATAAGTATTTCTTGTGAATGTATTGCTTGTTAGCTCTAATTAAAAACTTGAAGAAAAGAAAATAAACAAAACAAAACATTAAAACAATAAAAACAATGTGACAAATGTCACCTTATTTCTCAAAGTGGGGAATCATTTTCTTTCCAAACCAAATTCAGTGGAGTGGCAATATGAACACTCCCACTTTATTCCCACCATTTTTCCTCTTCAAATATTCAATTCAAAAACCTAAATTCAAATTTATATTTCTTTCTTTATCAAATTCAAATCACAAAATGTGCTATTTTGCACTTGCTCAATAAATAATTAAAGTACACAAAAAATACTTACAAACATGTGTGAAACAAATTATAAAAACGAAAATCAAAAATTTGAAAAATATTTGGTTCAGGCATTTCGCCAAACACCTGGTGGGCGCCGCCAGGGGACAGGCCACCGGGCGCACGTCGCCGTGGTCGGCGCGGTGGAAGGAGGAGGTGTCAACGCCGTGGTGCCTCGCGCCGTGCCCCCCCCCTCCCTCCTTCGCTCTCCTGCTCCCTTAGACACAGACACCGGCACCGCAGCACCCCCGCTCCCTCCTTGCACGCGCCCGTGCCCGCCGCTCGCCATGGCCGGCCCACGGACACCGCGGCCGACCTCGCCGCTCCACGACGTCCTAGCGCCAGGCCCCCCCTCTCTTTTCCGCCCCGCTGCTCCCTCTCAGCGCAGCAGAGCGTCCAGCAGCATCCCGCTCCCGCAGCCCTCGCGCCACGCCGTGCACGTCGAGCGCCGCCCGAGCATCCTCACGGCCGTCCCCCACTCCGAGCACGCGCAGCTCGCCTCCACGCGTCAACCGTGTCCCTCTGCACGCCAACACCATCGCCGCACCTCACCGCCTCCTATGGCGAGCCCTAGCCCCCTCTGAATCGCCCGAACGCCGCGTCCACCGTGCGCCGGCCCGCCGCTATAAAAGCCGCCCCGAGCACCCCCTTTCCTCCACACCTCACCACTGCCTCTCCCCCTCACACCACTCCCTCTCGTGCACCGCCTGGAGGGCGGGGCCGTCGCCGCAAAGCCTCGGCCACCGAAGCCATCCTCGAGCTCGCCGTGTCCGAGGTAGACGACGACCACGGCCAGGCCGTGCCTGACCCCCTTTCTCTCCTCTCTGGCTCGCATCCCCTTCCCCATTACAGCCTCGCTCACCTGCCCCCTTTTCCCCTCTGGATCGTGCCCAGGAACGACGCGGAGACCTCGCCGGAGTTGGAGCACGGCCGCGGAGGAGGAGCTGCTCGCCGCCATCGATTGGAGCCACCCCAGCACGCGCCGTTCGTCCCACGATCTTCCCCGAGTCGCCGCCGACGATTCGCATCGTCCGCACGCCCTCCCGAGCCCCCTAGGTGAGCCGTCCGTCCCCCTCGCCGTCGCCGGAGTAGCAGCGCCGCCGGTTTTAGGTCGTCGATGTCGCGATTGAACGTGGGCCGTTGGATCTTGATCCAACGGTACCATACCGGTTCGTTTAGTAAAAGAGAGGCTGACGTGTGGGTCCCACACGTCAGGTTTTTAAACATTTCCAGCGCGCGAATCGTTTTCTGTTGAGTCACTGACGAGTGGACCCCACCCGTCAGGATTCTCAACATTATCCACTCAGAGTTTAAATTCGAATTTTAGATTTTAATTAGAAATCAGTACTGGATTCAAACTTTGAAATTCCATATCTTGAGATTTATAACTCCAAATAAATCAAATCAAAATGTTCTGGAAAGCTTATGAAATTGTCTATCCAACCCAAGTGGTTTCACCTCAATTGGATAAATAATAAAAATATAGTATTAAAAATGCCAAATAGGGTTTAAAATCTAAACTTGTTTGTTTCTGATACTCTGTTAGTCCAATTGAGTTAAGACCAATTTTATGGGATCACATTTAGTCATGGTTAGCTGCCCCTAAGAGGATTTAATTTTTTTAGATCACCAGAACTTAATTAGTAGCTAAAACTTGATTAATAAGCTTCTGGATTGAAACCATTATGTAGGAAGTTTGGTAACTCCAATTGACCCAAATCCAATTGTGTTGTCTTCCCCATATCAGTAGATTTCTGTAGAAATTTAGTTTGCATTTTTGTGACCAACAGAACTTAAGTTATGTAATTAAACGTGTTCAACTAGTTTCTGCCCTAATTAAGGTATAAATGAATAATGGCTAATTCAATTAAACTGAAACCAAATTGTATTGTTTGATATATGAAGTGGCTATTTAGAGCATTTGAGATTGTATTGTTGTGGTAATTGATTGAGTAGGTTAGTGATTGTTGGTATTTGCTTGATTATGTATTAGACGAGAACGTTGCCGGATATATCGAGGAGGAAGGATTTGTGGAACCTGAAGATCAAGACCAGGATCACTTTGCCGAGCAAGGCAAGCTACTCTCTGAGCTTGCACCCTAATACATGCATCTATTTTTACAAAGTCATTTTAAAGCAAAGGTTTTTATAAAATCTTTTCAAAAAGTATATGGAAATTATTTTGCCACCCTATGTAGAAATATATGATAAATTATAGGATGGGAAAAATAAAGATTGTTTTATTCAAAACTCCTTTGAAACCTCGTGTGGTTTTGAAGCACCAAGATGTGGTGATGGATTGAAGAAAAGGAGAATGGTGGTTTTGATAAAACGCACATTGTGTCTTTGTACTTACGTCAATCAGCCGATACTCTGTGCGACCACATTTACCCACATATGGGAAAGGGCCTAGTCATATAGTTTGCTCATATTAGTATGGGATACCTCATCAACGGAGATGACTCCGTTATGCATGAGAGGGTGGTTTGATGACCTACCCCTGACCTGGGTCCTCGCTCAAACTCTATGAGTAGATAAGGAGGAGGATAGAAGGATGTCCCCTATACACCGCCAGATAAAACCTATGAGTCCTCACACTTAGATTCCGACGGGCTGGGTTAAGTGTCGATGGAAAGTATCATATGGGCAGGACCCTATACTAGCATGAGCAAAGGACAGACTAGGGTCGGTAACTCAACTTCGCATACACCTGGTATGGCGAGACGTGGCTGACACGATGAGTTATCGGATGGGTGTGGGAAAAGCGTGCTACCTCTGCAGAGGGTTAAAACTATTCGAATAGCCGAGTCCTCGGATATGGACAGTTGAGAGGCCCTACTTTGACCATGTGCAAGTTTTTGGAAAAAGTTTTGAGTTCTAAAAAGAAAAGGAGGTGGAGAATGTTTCATACACCTATACCAACGGATCGGTATGAGGTTGTTGGAGATTTTGTACCATGATGGTTTATGGTCGGAAAAGGGGGAGTTTTGGAGAAAACTAATACAACTGAGATATTAAGAGTAGTTATAATCTTCTTATCTTCTTCAACAAAGATACAGAGACGTTTTAAATAAATAAAAGTGTGAAACTAAAAATGAGATTAGTGCATACTCACGTTGGAGTAGTTTGCGAGTACAATCAATTGTACTCATAATAGTTTCGTCCCTGGCTATTGTCGTAGCCAGACTTGGAGGAGGACTACGCCAAGGAGGAGTATGGCGATTTCTATGCCAACTGAGGATCTTCATAAAGTCGACTGCCTGTCGGGTCATCGCTAGGATTTGATGTCTACTACGCCTTAGCTTCCGCTGATCATTTTGGTTTGGCCCATGAAGGCACCTATGTAAGACTTGGTCCAAATGACCGTTTATGTAAGGCTTTAATTCGGTATTGTAATGGATGTAAACTTTGGTATTCAGTTCGGATTATGTGCAACGACAGACTGATCACGGGATCGTTGTGTTAAGCATAATCGGGTATTTCGGACAGCTAGTCCGGGGTTCCCACAGACCTGGTATCAGAGCCATCTCGACTTTAGAAACCTTAGTTAGCATGGTCGCTAGGTAGGAGTTACAAAAGTTAAATTCTAAAGGAATAAAGGAATGAAGTATTTTCGAAAAATGCTTATCTCTAATCCTCTCACTTATGAAAAATTCTACTCTCACTAAATATTACGTTTTCCCTTATATCCTTAAAAATTGGGCACACTCGTCACTCTATTAAACTTAAAATTTTGCTCACTTGTTGCCTCACTACATTTAAAATTTTGATACGCATGTCGTCTCACTAACTTAAAAATTTGTCTAAAAATTGTAGATGGCGATCCATTTCACCGAGTTCGTTCAGCTTGAGAAGGACGGCAAGTTGATGTTCGAGAAGGACCTGTTCGAGTTGACCAAGCTGTTAGGTCGTCCCACTCCTGAGTTTAAGGGAGCCCAGGTGGACACTCCCGGCAACGGGAAACTGTCTTGGTTGGTCGAGGCGTCTGTTCGCGGGAACATCAAGTCCCCCGGATCCAGGACACTCATCTTTACCACCATGGACGTCCACTGGGACGACGGACTGTGTCGTTCCATGCAGCGGATGCTATCCCGACTTTGTGAGGAGCACAAGGCGGAGTTGGTGAACTCTCGTTTCCAGTTCTACGGGAGGCGCACCGTCGATGGACACCCTATTTGGTACCCTCTACACCCGACGTTCGGAGAGTATATCTTGGACATGGAGATTATGCTCTTTCGCACCCAGGAGGATCTAAGGTGCGCTAGACTTCGGTCTCACTTTGAGCGCCTCTCGCTCAAGGAGAGTCGCGAGAGTGAGGCACAGCTGAAGGAGGAGAAGGTCGCTCTTCTCAAGAAGAGGACCCAGATGAGGAAGACCATAGCGAAGCTCCGCAAGAAGGTGGCCGAGCAGGACGAGCTGATCGAGGATCTGGAGCTCCGTACTGACGAGATGGAGGAGGAGGGCGAGGATCTCCGCAAGGAGAACAACGCTTTCCTCAGCGACGATGACGACTATCTGGAGGAGATGGACTATGAGCAGGAGGATGACGAGGAGGAGGACCCAGAGGAGCCACCCTACCAGTCAGATGCTGACGTAGCAGAGCCTGAGGTTCCACCTCAGTAGGCGAGTGACTTGAGTACTACCGCAGGATTAGGTTGACCCCCTATCGCTAGTATAGTCGAAGTAGTGGTTCTTTTGGAACTTGCACTATGTACATTAGCTTAAGGGAAAATGTTGTAAGCTTGATATGGTGAACTCTTGATGTAATGGTGTGCTAGTCTTGTTAATCTGTGTAAAATGTTTCTCCTATAACCCTTAAGAAATCAACCATTACGCGAAACCAACCTTTTTCCTTGGTCAAAACCTTTTTGCTTGCCCCTTATACCCGGTGTGCTTCAGGATGGTGGACACTCGTCGCTCCAACACGGATGGAGGACCACCACCCCCACCGGAACCAACCACCGCCCAACTTCTTGCGCTTATCATGGAGGAACGCCAAGCTGCCCGGGCAGAGCGTCAAGCTCATATCGCTGCCCTGCAGCAGATCGCTGCCGCACACAACAACAACAACAACAACAACAACAACAACAACAACAATGGCAATGGCAATGGTGAAGGAAATCAGCGGTCCACCCTAAGCGACTTTCAAAAGACCAACCCACCCACCTATTCCAAGGGACTTCACCCACTTGAGGCCGATGATTGGCTTCGCACCATTAACAACAACCTGGAAGTTGCAGCCGTGGGAGAACCTGAGAAGGTGCTGTATGCGACCCACTATCTTGCAGGACCTGCACGGTCTTGGTGGGAAGCTACCAAGGCTCTCCAGCAAGCTGGTTATGTTATCAACTGGGTTGAGTTCCAGGAGAAGTTCCGCAAGAAGCACATCCCCGGTGGGCTCATTGAGAGGAAGAAGGATGAATTCCGCAAGTTGCGGCAGGGAAGTAGAGATGTGGTCGGTTACCTGGATGAGTTCACTGACTTGTCTCGGTATGCTCCTGATGACACCGACACCGAGAGGAGGAAGATGGAGCGCTTCATGAATGGACTTCATGATGAGTTGCAGTGTGCTTTGGTTATCCATGACTTTGTTGATTTGGAGTCACTTGTGGACAAGGCCATCCAGCTGGAGACCAAGCGCAAGTCTATGTTTGAAGGTCGTAAGAGGAGAATGATTGCCCAGGAAGGTTCGAGCAGCCAGAAGCCTCGCACCTACCCACAAAACCCCAAGCCAGCCTATCGACCACCACAAACCCCACGCCCCAATTACCCTAATCGCCCAAACAACCCAAACAACTTCAACCGTCCCAATGACAACACCCGTCTCGGAGGGAACTCTAACAACTTCAACCGCAATGCCAATGTTGTCTGCTTTAATTGCGGCACTAAGGGTCACTACTCCAAAGAATGCCCCAATCCTAAGAAGAATGGTCCACGCCCCGATGTGCAAGCGCCGAACAATGGCCAAGGCTGTAATGGGAATGGCAAGAACCCCGCATCCCGCGGAAATGTTGCTGTTGCCAAGGGACGTCTGCACCACATCAATGCTGAAGAGGCCATGGATGCGCCAGATGTTGTGCTGGGTACGTTCCTTGTCAACTCAGTACCTGCAACTGTTCTGTTTGATTCTGGTGCTACCCATTCTTTTGTTACCCAAGAATTTGTTGCTAAGGGAGGTTTAGTCGGAAACCTCTTACCCAAACCCATGGTCATCCAAATCCCAGAATCCACCATAGATACCAAGTCGTTTTGCCCGGACATTTCCCTTGAGATCAAAGGGGAAAAGTTCCTAGTCGACTTAATCATTCTAGGAACCCAAGGAATAGATGTCATACTGGGTATGAATTGGCTAGCCAAGTACCGTGGTCGAATTGACTGCGCCAGAAGAGCTGTATCCCTCACCACCGACAAAGAAGTAGAAGTGGAGTATGTGTCAGAAACCAGTCGACCCCAACCAGGATGTCATGAGAGCATAGCTCGACCCACCCTAGATGAGATCCGTGTTGTTCACCTGTTCCGAGATGTTTTCCCTGAAGAATTGCCTGGTATGCCGCCAGACCGGGATATTGAGTTCATCATTGAACTTATCCCCGGAACAGCCCCTATATCCCAAAGACCTTATCGGATGAATCCGGAAGAACTGGCTGAGTTGAAGAAGCAGTTAGCAGATATGCTCAGCAAAGGACTTATTCGCCCAAGCGCTTCACCTTGGGGATCACCCATTATTTTTGTGGATAAGAGAGACGGTACCACACGCCTGTGTGTGGATTATCGCAAGTTAAATGACGTGACCATTAAAAACAAGTACCCTCTCCCAAAGATCGAGGATCTGTTCGATCAAATGAACGGAGCCCGAGTCTTTTCCAAGATCGATCTTCGGTCAGGGTATCATCAGTTAAAAATCCGAGAGACAGACATTCCCAAGACTGCCTTCACCACCCGCTATGGTTTATTTGAATACACAGTAATGTCCTTTGGTCTGACCAATGCCCCAGCCTATTTTATGAATCTCATGAACAAGATCTTCATGGAGTATCTTGACAAGTTCGTGGTAGTTTTCCTCGATGACATCCTTATTTACTCCAAAACCGAAGAAGAGCATGCTGAACACCTGCGTCTAGTTTTAGCAACCCTCCGAGAACACCAGTTGTATGCCAAGCTTAGCAAGTGTGAGTTTTGGCTCAGTGAAGTAGCATTTCTCGGACATGTTGTGTCTGCGGGAGGAATTTCTGTTGACCCAGAGAAGATCCAAGCCATTGTGAACTGGGAAGCCCCAACTAGTGTGACTGAAATCCGAAGCTTTCTCGGGCTAGCGGGTTACTACCGCAAGTTCGTTGAAGGATTCTCCAGTATAGCCAAACCCCTGACCCAACTGCTGAAAAAGGACAAGAAGTTTGAATGGACTCAGAAGTGTGAAGAGAGTTTCCAGGAATTGAAGAAGAGATTGACCTCAACCCCTGTCCTGATTATGCCAGACGTCACCAAGAGTTTCGACGTGTATTGCGATGCATCACGCCTCGGACTTGGTTGCGTTCTGATGCAAGAAGGCAAAGTGGTGTCGTATCTGTCTCGGCAGTTGCGACCGCATGAAGAGAACTACCCAACCCATGACCTGGAGTTAGCCGCTGTTGTTCTTGCTCTGAAGACGTGGCGCTCCTATCTTGCGGGACATCGTTGCGAGATCTATACGGATCATAAGAGCTTGAAGTATATCTTCACCCAGAAGGAGTTAAATCTGCGACAGAGAAGGTGGATGGAATTAATCAAGGATTATGATATCGGTATCCATTATCACCCTGGAAAGGCTAATGTAGTTGCCGATGCCCTTAGTCGCAAACCCTGCACCCTGAATGCCCTGATCCAAGCCGAACAACCAGCCCTGTTCAAAGAGTTCAAAGATTTTGGACTAGAGCTTGTTAGCCGCGGTTATCTCGCCAATTTAGAGTTAGCCCCAACCCTGTTAGATCAAATCAAAGAAGCCCAGAAGGGTCATGAGAGCATAGAAGGTATTAAGAAGAAGATTTCTCTCGGTAAAGCGCCTGGTTTTACCGAGGATGCTGAAGGAGTGTTGAGATTTAATGGTCGTATCTGTGTCCCCAATGTCACGGAACTTAAGGAGTTAATCCTAAAGGAAGCCCACGAGACCCCCTATTCAATCCACCCCGGCGGAACCAAAATGTGCCAAGACCTTCATGAGAGATTTTGGTGGCACGGAATGAAGCGAGAGATTGGTGTTTTTGTAGCCAAGTGTGATATCTGTCAGCGAGTCAAGGCTGAACATCAGCGACCCGCTGGATTGCTTCAACCCTTAAAAATTCCCGAGTGGAAGTGGGATGAGATTGGAATGGATTTTATCACCGGACTTCCAAGATCCAACCGAGGCCATGACTCAATTTGGGTCATCGTTGATAGACTAACCAAGGTTGCCCATTTTATTCCCGTCAACACCACCTATCGGGGAAATCAGTTAGCAGACCTGTATATTTCCAGAATAGTAAGCCTGCATGGTGTGCCTAAGAGGATTGTATCGGATAGAGGCACACAATTCACCTCAAGGTTCTGGAAAGCCCTACACGAAGCCCTCGGAACCAAGTTAGCATTTAGCACAGCTTATCATCCCCAGACCGGAGGCCAAACTGAGAGAGTGAACCAGATATTAGAGGACATGCTTCGCGCGTGTGTTTTATCCTATGGATCCAAGTGGGAAGATTGTCTTCCATTTGCAGAGTTCTCCTACAACAATAGTTACCAGTCTAGTCTGCAAATGGCCCCTTTTGAAGCCCTTTACGGCAGAAAGTGTCGTACGCCCCTGAATTGGTCCGACACCGGAGAAGGCAAACTGTTTGGACCAGATACCCTCCGTGAGGCTGAAGAGCAAGTCCAGCTTATCCGTGAGCGACTCAAAACCGCCCAATCCCGTCAGAAGAGTTACGCTGATCCCAAGCGTCGTGATGTCACCTTCAGTATCGGAGATTATGTCTATCTCCGAGTGACACCCCTTAAAGGAATGCAGCGTTTCCATGTCAAAGGAAAATTAGCACCAAGATATATTGGACCCTTTAAGATCATTGCCCGTCGAGGAGAAGTGTCTTATCAACTGGAGTTGCCTCAAGAGTTAGCAGATTACCACGATGTCTTCCACATTTCCTTGCTCCGGAAATGTCTTGAAGTTCCTGACCAGCCTGATGTTTTCAAAAACATCGACCACCTTTCCATCGACCTAAATCAAGATCTGACTTACCGTGAGAGACCCATCAAGATTCTCGACGAAGATGTTCGTCTTACACGAAGGCGAGCGATTAAGTTCTACAAGGTCCAGTGGACTAACCACTCTGAAGATGAAGCAACTTGGGAACGCGAAGACTATCTTAGAAGCGAATTCCCAAACCTCTTTAGTACCCAAACCTAGCAAATCTCGGGACGAGATTTATTTTAAGGGGGGAAGGATCTGTAACATCCCAAATTAATATTATGAAATACTATATCCAAAAATTTGGGCCAACAAAAACTTTTATGAATTAATGTGTGTTGATGTCTTATTGCTTGCTTGTGATAAGTATTTCTTGTGAATGTATTGCTTGTTAGCTCTAATTAAAAACTTGAAGAAAAGAAAATAAACAAAACAAAACATTAAAACAATAAAAACAATGTGACAAATGTCACCTTATTTCTCAAAGTGGGGAATCATTTTCTTTCCAAACCAAATTCAGTGGAGTGGCAATATGAACACTCCCACTTTATTCCCACCATTTTTCCTCTTCAAATATTCAATTCAAAAACCTAAATTCAAATTTATATTTCTTTCTTTATCAAATTCAAATCACAAAATGTGCTATTTTGCACTTGCTCAATAAATAATTAAAGTACACAAAAAATACTTACAAACATGTGTGAAACAAATTATAAAAACGAAAATCAAAAATTTGAAAAATATTTGGTTCAGGCATTTCGCCAAACACCTGGTGGGCGCCGCCAGGGGACAGGCCACCGGGCGCACGTCGCCGTGGTCGGCGCGGTGGAAGGAGGAGGTGTCAACGCCGTGGTGCCTCGCGCCGTGCCCCCCCCCTCCCTCCTTCGCTCTCCTGCTCCCTTAGACACAGACACCGGCACCGCAGCACCCCCGCTCCCTCCTTGCACGCGCCCGTGCCCGCCGCTCGCCATGGCCGGCCCACGGACACCGCGGCCGACCTCGCCGCTCCACGACGTCCTAGCGCCAGGCCCCCCCTCTCTTTTCCGCCCCGCTGCTCCCTCTCAGCGCAGCAGAGCGTCCAGCAGCATCCCGCTCCCGCAGCCCTCGCGCCACGCCGTGCACGTCGAGCGCCGCCCGAGCATCCTCACGGCCGTCCCCCACTCCGAGCACGCGCAGCTCGCCTCCACGCGTCAACCGTGTCCCTCTGCACGCCAACACCATCGCCGCACCTCACCGCCTCCTATGGCGAGCCCTAGCCCCCTCTGAATCGCCCGAACGCCGCGTCCACCGTGCGCCGGCCCGCCGCTATAAAAGCCGCCCCGAGCACCCCCTTTCCTCCACACCTCACCACTGCCTCTCCCCCTCACACCACTCCCTCTCGTGCACCGCCTGGAGGGCGGGGCCGTCGCCGCAAAGCCTCGGCCACCGAAGCCATCCTCGAGCTCGCCGTGTCCGAGGTAGACGACGACCACGGCCAGGCCGTGCCTGACCCCCTTTCTCTCCTCTCTGGCTCGCATCCCCTTCCCCATTACAGCCTCGCTCACCTGCCCCCTTTTCCCCTCTGGATCGTGCCCAGGAACGACGCGGAGACCTCGCCGGAGTTGGAGCACGGCCGCGGAGGAGGAGCTGCTCGCCGCCATCGATTGGAGCCACCCCAGCACGCGCCGTTCGTCCCACGATCTTCCCCGAGTCGCCGCCGACGATTCGCATCGTCCGCACGCCCTCCCGAGCCCCCTAGGTGAGCCGTCCGTCCCCCTCGCCGTCGCCGGAGTAGCAGCGCCGCCGGTTTTAGGTCGTCGATGTCGCGATTGAACGTGGGCCGTTGGATCTTGATCCAACGGTACCATACCGGTTCGTTTAGTAAAAGAGAGGCTGACGTGTGGGTCCCACACGTCAGGTTTTTAAACATTTCCAGCGCGCGAATCGTTTTCTGTTGAGTCACTGACGAGTGGACCCCACCCGTCAGGATTCTCAACATTATCCACTCAGAGTTTAAATTCGAATTTTAGATTTTAATTAGAAATCAGTACTGGATTCAAACTTTGAAATTCCATATCTTGAGATTTATAACTCCAAATAAATCAAATCAAAATGTTCTGGAAAGCTTATGAAATTGTCTATCCAACCCAAGTGGTTTCACCTCAATTGGATAAATAATAAAAATATAGTATTAAAAATGCCAAATAGGGTTTAAAATCTAAACTTGTTTGTTTCTGATACTCTGTTAGTCCAATTGAGTTAAGACCAATTTTATGGGATCACATTTAGTCATGGTTAGCTGCCCCTAAGAGGATTTAATTTTTTTAGATCACCAGAACTTAATTAGTAGCTAAAACTTGATTAATAAGCTTCTGGATTGAAACCATTATGTAGGAAGTTTGGTAACTCCAATTGACCCAAATCCAATTGTGTTGTCTTCCCCATATCAGTAGATTTCTGTAGAAATTTAGTTTGCATTTTTGTGACCAACAGAACTTAAGTTATGTAATTAAACGTGTTCAACTAGTTTCTGCCCTAATTAAGGTATAAATGAATAATGGCTAATTCAATTAAACTGAAACCAAATTGTATTGTTTGATATATGAAGTGGCTATTTAGAGCATTTGAGATTGTATTGTTGTGGTAATTGATTGAGTAGGTTAGTGATTGTTGGTATTTGCTTGATTATGTATTAGACGAGAACGTTGCCGGATATATCGAGGAGGAAGGATTTGTGGAACCTGAAGATCAAGACCAGGATCACTTTGCCGAGCAAGGCAAGCTACTCTCTGAGCTTGCACCCTAATACATGCATCTATTTTTACAAAGTCATTTTAAAGCAAAGGTTTTTATAAAATCTTTTCAAAAAGTATATGGAAATTATTTTGCCACCCTATGTAGAAATATATGATAAATTATAGGATGGGAAAAATAAAGATTGTTTTATTCAAAACTCCTTTGAAACCTCGTGTGGTTTTGAAGCACCAAGATGTGGTGATGGATTGAAGAAAAGGAGAATGGTGGTTTTGATAAAACGCACATTGTGTCTTTGTACTTACGTCAATCAGCCGATACTCTGTGCGACCACATTTACCCACATATGGGAAAGGGCCTAGTCATATAGTTTGCTCATATTAGTATGGGATACCTCATCAACGGAGATGACTCCGTTATGCATGAGAGGGTGGTTTGATGACCTACCCCTGACCTGGGTCCTCGCTCAAACTCTATGAGTAGATAAGGAGGAGGATAGAAGGATGTCCCCTATACACCGCCAGATAAAACCTATGAGTCCTCACACTTAGATTCCGACGGGCTGGGTTAAGTGTCGATGGAAAGTATCATATGGGCAGGACCCTATACTAGCATGAGCAAAGGACAGACTAGGGTCGGTAACTCAACTTCGCATACACCTGGTATGGCGAGACGTGGCTGACACGATGAGTTATCGGATGGGTGTGGGAAAAGCGTGCTACCTCTGCAGAGGGTTAAAACTATTCGAATAGCCGAGTCCTCGGATATGGACAGTTGAGAGGCCCTACTTTGACCATGTGCAAGTTTTTGGAAAAAGTTTTGAGTTCTAAAAAGAAAAGGAGGTGGAGAATGTTTCATACACCTATACCAACGGATCGGTATGAGGTTGTTGGAGATTTTGTACCATGATGGTTTATGGTCGGAAAAGGGGGAGTTTTGGAGAAAACTAATACAACTGAGATATTAAGAGTAGTTATAATCTTCTTATCTTCTTCAACAAAGATACAGAGACGTTTTAAATAAATAAAAGTGTGAAACTAAAAATGAGATTAGTGCATACTCACGTTGGAGTAGTTTGCGAGTACAATCAATTGTACTCATAATAGTTTCGTCCCTGGCTATTGTCGTAGCCAGACTTGGAGGAGGACTACGCCAAGGAGGAGTATGGCGATTTCTATGCCAACTGAGGATCTTCATAAAGTCGACTGCCTGTCGGGTCATCGCTAGGATTTGATGTCTACTACGCCTTAGCTTCCGCTGATCATTTTGGTTTGGCCCATGAAGGCACCTATGTAAGACTTGGTCCAAATGACCGTTTATGTAAGGCTTTAATTCGGTATTGTAATGGATGTAAACTTTGGTATTCAGTTCGGATTATGTGCAACGACAGACTGATCACGGGATCGTTGTGTTAAGCATAATCGGGTATTTCGGACAGCTAGTCCGGGGTTCCCACAGGAGTCCTCCGGCAGGTTGAGGAGCCAGGACAGCGCTGAGTCCCTGAGGGCGTGGGAGAACCAGTTGGCCATGACCTTGTCGTCTCCCCCCGCAGCCTGGATGGAGGTGGTGTAGAGCTGCAGGAACTCGAGAGGGTTGGTGGACCCGTCGAAGCCCTTGGGGAGCGCTGGCCTGAACTTCTGTGGCCAGACAACACGACGCAGAGCGCGCGTGAAGGCCATGCAGCCTGAGGCGTAGGTGGCCGTTCCTCCCTGGAGGGCCCTGCGGTTTTGCTGCCCCGCCTGACCGAGCTCCTCGACGAGGCGGTTCTGGAGGTCGCGGCGTCGCTCCATGCCCGCGCGCGCGTCAGGCGCGGTGCGCTGCACGATTTGGCAGTCGTGCGGCGATGAAGCATGGGAGGGAGCCCGCTGTGCCGCGGCCGGAGGTGGTCCTGGCGGCGGTGGGGGCGCACCTGGTGCGGCCGTCCCTGCAGGGCCGGAGGGTACGATGGAGCGCGACGGAGCAGGGCGCGTGGTTGCGATGTCGACGAGGTGGTGGAGGCGGTCCAACCACTGGTCGTGTGCCTCGGCACTTGGCCGGTAGCGGAGGAGCTCCTGAGCCATGAGCAGCGCGGTGTGCGGGGCGGGCTCGTGGTGCTCCCGCGTGGACACGCTCTGGCGCCGGGACGGGTGCGAGGACTCAGCGTCCTCACGGCGCTCAGAGAGGTCCTCGTTGTCGCGCTGGTCTCCTTCGCGGTGCTCCTCGCTCTCTGGCTCCTCCACGCGCGGGCCGGTGCCAGCGCGCTCGGCCGTGCGGGGGCGACCACGGCGGCCGCGGGTGGGAGCAGTGCCAGGCTCGGTGTGAGCTCTCTCGGAGGCACGCCGGTTGGCGCGCGTCGCGCGGGTGTCCGTCATGGCGCGGAGTTCGGAGGTCGAAGACGCGCCTCAGCCCCCTACCTGGCGCGCCAAATGTCGGAGAGTGACTCCCACGGAACAGGGGTAGCCACACCCTGAAGAGAGGTTCGAAGGGGGGCTGAACGCGGAGGTCAAACAATCCTCGAGAGGCACGACGACGGTGCTCGCCGGGCCTGGAGAAGAACTATCACGCCAGAGATGGACATCGGCCCGTACCCAGGTTCACGGCCCTCAGGAGGAGGTAAAACCGCTACTCCTGCTTGTCTGTATTGCACTGTGGAGGTTACAGGACAATGAGCTTGCCGAAGGCTCTCTTGAGGCAGTTTGGTGCCTGGAGAGGGACACAATGGTCGTCTTCCTCCTCCAGCCGTTGGCTATCCTACGTGCTTGGCTAGGGCTCCCTGGGACTAAGAAGCATCCAGCTCGTTGGAGATCAACCGGCGGTGCAATTGCCCGATCCCCTTCTACGGTGGAGCTCCTGCTCCTTTTATAGGCGCCCCGAGCTCCGTCCTCGTGCTGGTGGGCTCCCACATGCCGGTGGCGCGAGGGAGCGGGAGTCCACCGCGGCTCATCCGTCCATGGACGCAGTCCATCCGTGCTAAAGTGGCGCGCCGTGGCCGACAGGCTGCAGACGGTGCAGAGCGGCTCGCAGGCGCGGCAGAGGTCGTGGTGGAGCCCACGGTGACGATCTTCTTGGAGCGTTGCGCCGTCCAGCCGCTTTATCACCAAAGAGGAAAGTCCTGGCTGTCCTGGCGCAGGCGGCGCGGCTTTGTTGACTCCTTTATCAACAGAACGGCAACTGGGATGCTCGCGTCACCCTGCGGCTGCTGCAGGGGCCATGTGCGCCCTGCAGCGCTTGCTTAGCCGCGAAGTGTCTCCACAGGGCCGTGGTCGCCTGTGGAGGGGTTTCCTGCTGACTTCTCTCCAGGCGGGCTGTGCCTGGGGAGTCTCTTGAAGCGCAGGGTCCTCTTCAGGCCCCGGCGTCCTCTTCAGGCCCTCGAGCGGAGATGTCTCTCGAGGGTCTCTCCAAGCGGTATCTTGGTCCTTAGTCATTCTGTCGAAGATCTTCGCGGGCGAGGCCTGTAGGGAGTGGGCCGTGCATACCCCGGTCCTTACTGGGCCGACAGCAGCCGACCAAGTCAGGCCTACGACCCTGCGCCGATGCGTGGCCGTTGTCCTCTTCTACCTGCAACTTCAGTCCTTGCTCCCTCAGTACCGAAATGGTAAGTCTTGAGAGCACGGCCATGAGTAGCTGTTCTGATCTCCCCCTTTAATCATCGAAAGGGTAAGCTTTGGTAATCACTAGTCTGCCATGTCGTGACTGGTGGCGACTCCTGATGACGGGGAGGGGGTGATACGTCTCCAACGTATCTATAATTTCTTATGTTCCATGCTTATATTATACCCATTGCTACATGTTTTATATACACTTTATATGGTTTTTATGCATTTTCTAGAACTAACCTATTAACAAGATGCCACAGTGCCAGTTCCCTGTTTTCTGCTGTTTTTGGTTTCAGAAAAGATATTAAGGAAATATTCTTGGAATTGGACGAATCAAAAGCCAAAATCCCTATTTTTCTCGGGAGCTTCCAGAACACCGAAAACGAGACGGAATGGGGCCGCGAGGCGCCCACACCATGCCTCGGCGCGGGACCCACCCCTGCCGCGCCGGCACGTGGTGTGGGGTCCTCGGGCCTCCACCGGCTTCGCCCTTTCGCCTACTTAAACCCCCCGACGGATCAATACCTAATACCTGAACACTTTTCCACGATACGTTCCAGAGCCGCCGCCGCCGTCAACCCTAGTTCGGGAGGGTTCAGAAGCTCTTCCCGGCACCCTGCCGGAGAGGGGAATCATCACCGGAGGGCTCTACATCACCATGCCCACCTCCGGACTGATGCGTGAGTAGTTCATCCTTGGACTACGAGTCCATAGCAGTATCTAGATGGTTGTCTTCTCCTATTGTGCCATCATGTTTAGATCTTGTGAGCTGCCTATCATGATCAAGATCATCTTTATGTAATGCTACATGTTGTGTTTGCTGGGATCCGATGAATATTTGAGTACTATGTCATTTGCTTCATTATATATTATGTGAGTGCGTTATTTATGATCTTGCATGCTCTCCGTTACTAGTAGATGCTCTGGCCAAGTAGATGCTTGTGACTCCAAGAGGGGGTATTTATGCTCGATAGTGGGTTCATGTCTTCATTTAATCTGGGGGCGTGACAACAACCTCTAAGATTGTGAATGTACTGTTGCTACTAGGGATAAAACATTAGTTCTTTGTCTAAGGATAATTGTGCTACTTACATTACACACTTTACTTAATGCAATAATCTGTTGCTTGCAACTTAATACTGAAAGGTGTTGCGGATGCTATCCTGAAGGTGGATTATTAGTCATAGATGCAGTTGGATAACGGTCTATGTATCATGTTGTAATGCCCAAATGAATCTCACACTAGACACCATGACTTGTACATGCATCATTATGCAGTTCTTTATTCTATCAATTGCCCAGCTGTAATTTGTTTAACGTCATGTATGCTATTATTATTTATGGAGAGACACCACTAGTGAACTGTGGACCCCGGTCCTTTTCTTTAAACTGACAATACAACCTACTGCAATCCTGTTACTTTCATTCTCTGCAAACAAACATCATTTTCCACACATAAGTTTAATCCTTTGTTAAAGCAAGCCAGTGAGATTGACAACCTCACTGTTAAGTTGGGACAAAGTATCTTGGTTGTGTTGTGTGCAGGTTCCATGCCAACTCAGCGCTTAGCAAGAATTTCTGGCGCAGTTGACACCTTCGGAAGAATTCTAGTTTCCTACTGGTTCGATAACCTTGGTTTCACAACTGAGGGAAAGCTTGCTGCTACTACATCATCACACCTTCCTCTTGGGGTTGCCCAACGTGCCTGTAGAGCATCAAGAATTTCTGGCGCCGTTGCCGGGGAAACTAAGCTCTTCTGCGAGGGGAGTCTCTCACTTCCAATCTTTTTATTTTGTTATTGTCTTGCTTAGTTTATTTTTATTACTGTCTTGTTTGCTTAATATCAAAAATACAAAAAAAATTAGTTACTTGCATTTATCTTTTTATTTCGATTTCATTAAAATTTGCTGAAGATGGGTAGTCCTGAAGTTGAAGTTCGTTCGTTTAAACAACAAGGAGGAGAAAGTTTGAAAGATGCATGGTATAGGATAAATGATGCTCATAAAAAATGCACTAAAAAACATTCCACTTTAATCCTTAGGAATTTTTATGTTGGTATTTCTAGTTGGTATAGGTATGTTCTTGACACTCTCACGGGGGGTAATTTTCTTGGTACTTCTGCTTTGGAGTCCTGCAATTTAATTGAGAGTTTGGTAGGATCACCACCACCTACTAAAGAAATTAAAACTGAGATCACTCTGGAAGATGTTATTAAAAGGTTGGATTTTATGGAGATTTTTTTTCTTGACAATGCTAGCAAGGGTAATGGATCAATAGAGGATATTAATGAAAGAATCACTGCTTTAGAAACTAGTAACACCCTTGATACTCATAATCATAGAATTGATGGATTAGAAGAGGCTATGGAAACTTTAAGTTCAACTTTTTCCTCTATTAAAACTATGTAAGAGAAAGCTTTTGTGGGGAGGGACCAAAAGTTCATCTATATTCCCAAACCGAAACCCCCTAGTATGCCTAAAAATGATGGTAATGATTTACGTAATAGGACACTTTCATGGATACCTAAAGCACCTATTACAACAAACCATGTCTTGGATGAAATTATTGATGTTGATGCTTCATCTCTTGGAAATACTTGAGATACACTTTTTGTGCCTAGCTGAAAGGCGTTAAAGAAAAGCGCTTATGGGAGACAACCCACTTTTTATTCCTGTTATTTTATTTTGTTGTGTCAAGGAACATGTATACCTCTGTAGCAATTCCTTTGTATCTTTATTTTATCGCATTGTTGTGTCAAGTTAAGCCTATAGTAGAAAGTTGATGCTAGATTTGGATTCCTGCGCAGGAACAGTTTTCTGCTGTCCACCGTTTAATTCATAACTCTGTGCAGAAGAATTGAAAAAACCTGATATTTCCTGAGCGTGATCCTCAGATATGTATGCAACTTTTATTAGTTTTGAGTTTTCTGATTTGAGCAAGTTAGGTGCCTCGAACAAATTCGTCTTTACGGACTGTTATGTTTTTGACAGATTTTCTGCCATTTATTTTGCATTGCTCCTTTTGCTATTTTTGAATGGATCTTTTTGTTCCATAAAATACGAATGGCTGTAGCTAATGTCCAGTAGCATGTGTAATGGTTTTGTCCATGCAGAATATGAGAATTTTTGATTATGCACTAATCCTCTAATGAAGTCTACTTTGAGTTTGGTGTGGAGGAAGTTTTCAAGGATCAAGAGAGAGGATGATATGATGTGATCAAGAAGATGAAAAAGCCTAATCTTGGGGATGCCCCCGTGGGTCACCCAAGCATATTTCAAGAAGACTCAAGCGTCTAAGCTTGGGGATGCCCAAGGAATCCCCTTCTTCATCAACAAACTATCAGGTCATCTCTAGTGAAACTATATTTTAATTCCGTCACATCTTATGTGCTTTACTTGAAGCGTCTGTTTGTTTTTATTTTTGCTTTTGTTATTTTCGTTCTCTGAATAAAATGGATCCTAGCATTCCTTTGTGGGAGAGAGACATGCTCCGCTTTTTGTTATGAATACTCCAATTCTTCACTTATATTTGTTGAGTATTCTTCTATGTTACTTCAATGATTTCAGTTCTTGTTTCTCATGCATCTCTTGTTTAGAGCTGTTAGTTCTCTTATGTTATACTATCTTGTCTCACTGATAAATACTTGGAGAGTTTATGTTTAAATAAGTTGATTGGTGTTTGGTTGGAAACAGAAAATGCTAAATGTGGTAGATGGTATAATGAAAAGATATACATGCTCTTATGGATTGTTATCTTTTATGTTGTGGTTCTTGGCAATTGTTTTGAGCTCTCAAGTAGATCATGTTTAAGATTTTACATCATGTAGTTAAAACCCATTAGTGAAGAAACACCGTAAAGCTTGTTGAAATTTGGTTTGCATGTTTGGTATCTCTAAGGTCTAGATATTTTCTAATAAAGGTGTTTGAACAACAAGGAAGACAATGTAGAGTTTTATAATGCTTGCAATATTTTTTTTATATACGTCTTGTTGTCATAGTTTATACTTGTGTTTGCTTCAAATAACCTTGCTAGCCAAAGCCTTGTATTGAGAGGGAATGCTTCTCGTGCATCCAAAACCTTGAGCCAAAACCCATGCCATCTGTGTCCACCATACCTACCTACTACATGGTATTTCCTGCCGTTTCAAGCAAATACTTCGTGTGCTACCTTTTATTCAAAACTTATTATCCCTTATTTGTGTCAATATTTATTAGCTCATGAGGAAGTATGTGGTGTTACGGATATCAACCTTGTCATTTGCTTTTAGACAGACTTTCACCAACCGGACTAGTGGCATATACACCACTTATCCATTAACTTTGCAAAAAGAGCTGGCAAATGGGGTGCCCAGTCCCAATTAATTACAAGTTTAACCGCTGCATTCTCTTCACATTTTTGCCCTGATCTAATCAGCCAAGCAATGATACTAGTTTTTAACTACATGTGTAAACAAAACAGAATAAGAGGGATGATCTACTCTTGGGTAGAAATAACGTCCTTCAATGGGAGCCGCTCTTGAAAGTCTGGTTGACAAGGGGGGTAGAGTGCCCATTACCATTCATTGACAACGACAAACACCGCTCAAAAACTTACTTTTATGCTCTCTATATGATTTCAAAAACCTATAAAAACTAAAAAGCTCTAGCACATGCTTGTGTGATTGTTGTGCTTTGATGTAGTTGTAGCCATTTAGCTGCGATTCACTTGCGTTCTACTTCTACTAGTGATCAATTAATTCATGGGTCATCTAGAGTTGTAGACAAGTAGAATAGAAATGGAAGACCCGGTAAGTTTCCTTTTCACCATGGGAGGGTGTGCTATTATTATGTTTGGTCAGCGCGGTCGAATGATGCACCCAAGTAGAATATGCGAGATGTGGTAAGTCACCCTTTCAAATCGGGGCCTATTTGATGGGCTTGAATTACTTGTTGACTTGCTAGGGGATTCAATCTGAATATGTACCAATGCTGGGTCCATGTCTGTACTCTGTGAAAAACTGCAGCTGTACAGTTGAATTACCATACGTGAAATTTACGTCTTCCATGGTGCATTGCATATCGGCATGGTTTTAGCGCTACCCAACCTCTGAATCTTCACACGAGTTAATTTTGTTAGCCCACTTGACAGAATGCAAATGAAATTTGGTTTATCAAGGTGATTTTTCAGTGGAATTTCTCGTAATATTGTTTAGCTGTCTGATACATGTCACCAATTAGATCTATGTTTGATGTGTGATTGTAGCAACATGTAGTGTTATGACTATGAGTATGTTCAAAAACCTGATTTTGCAAAATAAAACAAAAAAATTCAATCCACCCGCTGTTTATTTTCTCTATTGTTGCAGATGTTCTCTGTTGATTACTGTTTTGTGTGACCACCCTCTTATTTTTTGTGACAACCCTATTTTGTGTGTACGTTATGTCGTTCACGATTGTTGTCTAGTGACAAAAGCAAATTCACGTGCGACTGCAGTCTAAACATATCAAATGAACTCTAGAGCATTCATATATGCGTGACTACGTCTACACATAACAAAATTATTAAAAGTTACAAAATTCATGCATACTGTGGATGCAACTATATAACTGCAATTGCATATTTTGTAACTAAAAATCCACTAACTACAATATTTTAAAAACTTGCACACTCTTTTTTGTTTTAAGAAATTGTTCCTGGCATTTTGACCTACAGTTGACATGGCATTTCTTAAGTTGCCAAAAGAGAGATTTTTTTAAGATACATTCATCTGAATCTTGTATTGCTTGAATGCCTGTAATACCTCCACCTGTAACTGTAAGTACTCCATCTTCTAAGCCTTTTGTCCCAAACAAGTTGGGGTAGGCTAGATATGAAACCCTTTCACGAGGACTTCCCAGGAGGTCACTCATCCTAGTACTAATCTCGCCTAAATGGGTTTCATACCCATGGGACTGGCTAGTTTTTACGTTGGTAGCCAAGCTTATCACAACCCTCCTTTACCCGGGATTGAGACCAGCTATACCTAGAAGACATACGTGGAGTTACGTACTTCATCTTCGTTCAATAAAGAAAAGCGTCCACTTTACATTTTACAACCCTAAACTCAGGTGGGAGTTCACTTTTAAACCCTAAAGTCCAAAGTTGTTTGAATTGCAGCCTCAAACTACCAAAATACCCAGTTTTCTCCTTTGAATGGTTTTACATGTGGTTTTGGGTGAAGTGGATGCCACATGTCCTCCATGTGCTTGGCATTTTGACCACCATGAGATGATAAAAACTGAAATAATAAACAACCTAAAACAAAGTACATCATCTGGAATTAAACGTTTCACAAAAAAATAGAGATGATACAACAATTGGTAGAAATTCATAAAAGAATGGACTTGGATGGCATGCAGCCATGTGGCATTGAAGTTACATCCGTGTGGCATCCACATCAGTCAATACCACTTCTGCGACCTCTTGAGCTTGAGAAGTGGACATGTTGAACTGTTTGACTGTTTAAATAGTTAACTTTGGCCATAGTTCAGGTTGAAAAGTGGACTGTGTTTTTAATATATTTTCTTCTACGCTACAGGCCTTCTGTACAGTGTCAGGTAAAAGACAAAGGCTCTGTACTGCTTGAGCATTCAAAATAGACTGATCCCCCTCTTTCCCTTCCTTGAATTTTCAATTTTAAGATGCAGTGGTAGGTCAGGTTACTTTCCTTGGCTAACAATGTACTCTTCATTTGACTACCTTTGGAATATGGGTGTTCTAGTTTGTTAGGCAGATGTTCCCAGGTCCAGTTGTGGTAGTTAGTACTGGAACATCTTCTTTCTGTTAGCATGTTGGGATGTCTGTATCAAAAGGAAGTTGTGTTGTTTGGTAAGGGTAGATGGAAGTGGAGTTGGTGTTCGGATTATGACATAAAGCATATTGCTTCTGACGATTGATCTAGTAGATCAGAGTAGAAATTATGTATGACTTATTGTTTTCTCTTTTAACACTCAGAAATATGAATTCTCTTTGCTTAGCAAATAAGTAAAATAGTAAAGTTCTTCCTGTTGCATTTGAAAAGCATTCAGTTGTCTGACTCTTTGCATCTTGTTTTTTCGCCTACTTGTCTTAGCTATTAGATGCTTGGCTTTGTAATGATATTGTGTCTTTCTTGCATAAAACTAACAGTGCTTGATGCTTTGTCTTATACAGGAGGGATTTGCATTTTCTCATTGCACCACCTGCAAGGCTCCTTATTACTTAAGGGTTCATGTCCACACTGACAGGAAATGGCGAACGATGAAGTTCCGTTTCTTTGTTACTAGAGATATATTATTCATCTTTGCTCTAGTCCAGTTTGTAAGTCTTTGAGCATCCATGTCACTTTTCTTTTGTACATTTGTTGTATTGAGTGATAAGTGTATATTGTACTCCTTTGTTCAGGTCATCTCTGTATTGGCTTATTTGGTACATTTTATTGATGGGTACCAGCAATATTGGTTGAGGACAGCCTGGGGTTTCGATAACGATGTTAGTTTCTATTATATATGTGGTAAACTACTTAAATCATTTGCATCTTTTGTTATCACTTGTACCTTAGCTTGTACCTCTTTTTCATGAATTTGATAATGAATTATACCGGACGCCCTTGTCTGGATGTGTGGGTGGAATCTAATCCCTGCTTATGCAATTTACTATTCATCCTAACAGTCAGCTGTATGGGAACTCTACTTCTTACATAGTGAAATATGCAATTAGTGTATATTCTGTATGAGCAGCCTCGCTTAAGAGTTTAGTAATATGGAAAAGGAAATATGACAGGAAATGTATTTCGTTTTCAACGTTAGAGAAAAATGTATGTTGAATAGGAAAGAGCTAGTTGTATTTTCAGTTACAGTCATGGCAATGTTAAAAGTTGTTCTTTCCTTCCTACCGGATGCATTCATTCACCTGTTGTGTGTATGCTGTGATGATCTACACTATGTCACTATGGCATGCACTATGTACTAATTAAATATGCATGGACACTGTTGCTGAGATATATGATGCATTCTTATGCTGCAACATCTGGTTTAAATTCTGAACTGAGTTGATGAGAATCTTTATTCCATTTACAGGAGCTTTGTTGTTTTTTGCTTTACTCGGTTTATCGGGATGCTTCATAACGTGTTATGACCGAAGAGTACGGAGTGACTTGGCTCAGCCTTGTCGAGAACTGTGTCTCTGTTGCTGCCAACCAGGGTAGGCTTCAAGCAATTCATTGACTATATTGTTACATATCTGCTAGCTTAATTAAGGAGTCCGAGGCCAAAAGAATGTTACATATCTTGCAAAAAAACATAAATACTAATGTTAACGAAAATGGGGATCCAACTAGCTTAGTGCTAAGTAGAGCCTCTTGTCTATCGGAGGACATGGAAGATGAGGAGTTGGCTGAGGAAAATGGCGATCACTTGGATCTTCTGCCAAAGCCAATTAAGAAAAATACAAAACGTGGTAAAAACAGGTGGCCACTTCGTTTCGACGAAGGAGTGCTCGGCTGAAAAAACAAAACGAAATTTAAAATGCAAGGTCTAAGAGGTTTTTTCTGGAATAGTGAGGGTCTAGGAGACCCGGGTAAACATTTTTTTAATTCAAGAGAGTGTTAGGGATTTGAAATTGGACTTTATTGCCTTGTCGGAAACAGGAAGGTCACATTTCTCTCAACCCTTTCTAAACCATGTAGCTGCGGGTTTGGATTTTATTTGGTTCTGCCTGCCGCCTCATGGGAGGTCCGGCGGTATGTTGATTGGTATCAACTCAAGAACTCTTCAGGTTAAAAATATGGAGGCAGGCGACTTTTGTGTCAAGCTGACCATAAGATCTAAGGGGGACGGTTTCGAGTGGGTATTGGTGTCGGTCTATGGAGCGGCACAAGATGCACAAAAGCCAGCTTTCTTAGCCGAGCTAGCTCGGATTTGTGAAAACGAACCACTGCCCATGATGGTGGGAGGTGATTTTAATGTCATTCGAAAACCTGAAGAAAAAAACAACGATAATTTTAATCCGCGATGGTCATTTATGTTTAATGCAATTATTGAGAGCTTGGGTTTAAAAGAATTAGAACTCTCAGGAAGACAATACACATGGGCGAGTAGACGAGAAAACCCAACTTTTGAGAAGTTGGATAGGATTCTTGTGAGTGTTTCTTTGGAACAAAAATTTCCGCTTGCGATTGTTCGGGCTTTGACGCGAACGGGTTCGATACCCCTTTGCTTATTGATGCGGGGGTTCAAGCTCATTTGGGTAACGTGGCGAGATTCTCATTGAGCTGTCTTGGCTTAGGACAGATGGTTTCTATGAGATGATAGCTGCCGAATGGGCTGCAGTGTCTACAGGTGCTTCACCTATTGAGGTTTGGCAAAATAAAATAAGACATTTGCGGCGTTTTTTAAAAGGGTGGGCTAAGAACTTAAGTGGGAGATACAAAGTACAAAAGAAGAGGTTGTTACGAATCATTAATGATCTAGATATTAAGGCTGAAACTATACCACTTAGTGTCACCGAACGGGAGACATTGAGAAATGCTCAAGATCGTATTTGCTCCCTCCATCGGGATGAGGAGACAAAATGGGCACAAAGAGCTAAAGTGAAACATGTTCAAGAAGGTGGAAATAATACAAGGTACTTCCATATGATTGCAAATGGAAAACATAGAAAAAAGAAAATTTTCCAATTAGAGCAAGATGAAGGAACAATTGTGGGGGACGAAAATCTGAAAGTGTATATTACAGAATATTATAAGCGGCTGTTTGGGGAGCCGGACTCGAATAATTTTTCGTTAGATGAGAATTTAAATCAAGATATCCCACAACTCTCGGCTGAGGAGAATAGCATTCTTACTGCTGATTTTTCAGTAAAAGAAGTGTTCGAAGCTATCTCCCAAATGGAATTGAACAAAGCTCCGGGACCGGACGGGTTCCCTGCTGAGTTCTATCAGACTTTTCGGAAAGTAATCAAAGATGATCTAATGGCTTTGTTTTTTCAATTTCGACAAGGGAATTTGCCCCTGTATAAATTGAACTTTGGGGTCATTACTTTATTGCCAAAAAAAGAAAATGTAGTCCAGATTCAACAATATAGACCAATATGTCTTCTCAACGTGAGTTTCAAAATCTTCACTAAAGTAGGAACTAATAGAATAACGGGAATTGCCCACAAAGTTATTAGACCTACTCAAACGGCTTTCATGCCTGGAAGGCACATACTAGAAAGAGTAGTTGTACTCCATGAAACAATCCATGAGCTTCAACGGAAGAAAATGGATGGTGTTCTTTTCAAAATCGATTTTGAGAAGGCATATGACAAAGTTAAATGGCCTTTTCTTCAACAAGCGTTGCGTATGAAAGGTTTTGCACAACAGTGGTGTGATTCGATTATGCAATGTATCCAAGGGGGGAGTGTTGGAATTAGAGTAAATGATGACATTGGTCATTATTTTCAAACTAAAAAAGGCATAAGGCAGGGGGATCCGATGTCGCCAATGCTTTTTAATATTGTTGCAGATATGTTGGCCATCCTTATTGCTCATGCAAAGGAGGATGGACAAGTAGGGAGTCTGATCCCCCATCTTGTTGAGGGCGGAGTCTCTATTTTGCAATATGCGGATGACACTATTTTATTTATGGAACATGATTTAGATAAAGCCGTCAACATGAAACTAATTCTATGCTTATTCGAACAACTATCGGGACTTAAGATCAATTTCCACAAGAGTGAAATATTCTGTTTTGGAAAGGCAAAAGACGTGGAAGACCAATATCGACAAATCTTTGGATGTGAGTCGGGGGTCTTACCGTTTAAGTACTTAGGTGTACCTATCCATTATAGGAAACTACATAATACTGAATGGTACCCAGTAGAATGTCGTTTTGCGGGCAAACTTGGGTGTTGGAAAGGGAAGCTGCTCTCATATGGAGACAGACTTGTCTTGATTAATTCAGTATTAACCAGTTTACCTATGTTTATGTTGTCCTTTTTTGAAGTACCTAAAGGGGTACAGAAAAGAATGGACTATTATAGATCACGCTTTTTTTGGCAAAGCGATGAACATAAACGTAAATATAGACTAACAAAATGGAATATAATTTGTAGACCGAAAGACCAAGGGGGTCTTGGGATCGAAGTTCTTGATCTAAAAAACAAGTGTTTACTAAGCAAATGGTTGTTTAAATTGTTAAACGAGGAAGGAATGTGGCAGGAGCTGCTGCATAACAAATACCTTCATAGTAAGACACTAGCTCAAGTTGAGATTAACCCGACTGATTCACCATTTTGGAAAGGCCTCATGCGGGTCAAAGAGGAGTTCTTCAATAGAGGTTCATTTAAAATTGGAAATGGATTGTCTACCAGGTTTTGGGAAGACACTTGGTTAGGGGATACTCCTCTTAAATATCAATATCCATCATTATACACTATAACACTACGGAAAAATGTTTCTGTACATAGCGTTATGGCTGCTGCACCTCCTCTTAATATGAGTTTTAGGAGAGCTTTAATTGGGGAGAAATGGGATGCTTGGTCCCATTTATGCCTCCGATTGATGGATGTAAATTTGACAGATCAAGATGATAGTTTTGTGTGGAAACTAACTACAAATGGCAAGTTTACGGTTAAGTCGATGTACGAAGACTTGATGAATGGACATATAGTATACCTTCACAAATACCTGTGGAAATTGAAAATCCCCTTGAAAATAAAAATATTTATGTGGTTTCTGAATAAAAAGGTCTTGCTTACTAAGGATAATCTAGCTAAAAGAAAATGGAAGGGTTGCACAAAATGTCCCTTTTGTGGGTCGGAAGAGACAATTGAACATCTCTTTATTTCGTGTCCATTTGCTAGGTTGATTTGGCGGGTTGTTTTTACCACATATAATATCCCACCTCCAACTAATATCAAAAATATGTTTGGAAATTGGTTGAATGGTATTGATAAAAAGACCAAGGCTCGAATTCGTATTGGCGTCTCAGCTATTTGTTGGTCTATATGGAATTGTCGAAACAACCTTGTTTTTAATAGATGTTCGAATTTTCATATTATGCAGGTTATACACATGACAGCACATTGGATTCAGCTGTGGGCATATCTCCTGCCCCAGGACCAACGCGAACTTATGGTTACTGGGTCTGTCCGAATCCTGACGGTCGCATAGGATTTCTTCTCCCGGGTTATGTGGCAGCATACTAGACGTCTCCGAGCATAGGAATCTGATGGCGTCTATTATTCGATGGTTGATTTTTGTTTCAACCTTATGTGATCCTTGATTTGTAAACGTTGAATTACTCTCAAACTATGCAATAAAAAGCTGTGTGCATCGATCGATGCAGAGGCTGGGGTCCTCCCCTTTTCTAAAAAAAAAAAATGACTATATTGTTTAAGCTGTTAATGCTACATGCTTGGCTCATCTGTATATTGTACACTCTTGCCGTTTCGTTTCAGGATGTGTGCGGATTGTCATCTTCCTGGCACATTTTGCATGTGGACCGACTGCACCACATGCTTTGAAGGCTGTGCAACTACAGCTGGGGAGTGTGGCGGTTGCTTGGGAGGTGCAGGGGAAGCAGGCTTACCATTGCTCCTCATCATGGGAGTAATCGTGCTTGGGTTGTTCACGGTCGTCGGCATCTTCTACAGCGTACTTGTGGCAACTATGGTAGGCCAGAGGATCTGGCAAAGGCACTACCACATCCTTGCCAAACGAATGCTGACAAAGGTGAGCATTGCTCTTAACTCGTTCTTTTAGTTTCTCAGCCATGGCGCTTCCTACTGTTTATAACCCCGGTTTGGTGTTCTCCAGGAATATGTTGTGGAAGATGTAGACGGTGAACGTGCAGATTGGTCTCCGCCGCCACTCCCTGCTGAGCATGTCCAGCAGCTCATGTCCCTGGGACTCCTATAGCCCATGATGCCATTGAGCTGATGGCTGTTGACGATGACCTTAAAATTTCAGGACCAGCACCGTGGGGGCACTGACTGCCCCAGCTGTACAGGAGGCAAATACTAAGCTGATGGCAGGGCGTATCTTGAATCCGCACTTGTGCAGCCCAACATGGTGTGATATCGTCGGTCCTTTCTGTACATTGTAAGAGGGAAATGACTCCTTGATTTTTTTTATACAAATGGGTGCTTTACTCACCTGACCTATCTTGTGCAAAGTTACAGCTTTTGTTCTTTCTACTGGTTCTACGGTTGGTCACTTGGTCTAGTCAGAATTGGTGACCCATCGTGCTGCAGATCTCAGCCATTTTATCCGTTTATCCTTTTGATAGATGGTACTCCCTTTTTGTGAACGGAGGGAGTACATAACGCTTCCAATTCGCAAAAAAGAAAGCTACATAAAACTCCGACCTAGCGGTCAGAATATTCTCTCTCGGGGTCTTTTCCCAACTAATTTTACAACAATTGTATAACGGTTTTGCTAATTCTTGATCGAATTAGCAGTCACATGACGTTACTTACATCATTTGATTTGTCTTGTGAATCGTGCATCAGTCAATTGAATTTGACGACATCGGATTTGACTACATCATGTGAAAAAGAATTAAGCTAATTGTTAGTCACATGTGTTGTAAGTGGATTTACAACGGCTCCGGACCATTTGATTTACTTCGTGATTCGTGCCAATCATGAGTTGCAACTTGACTTACGACTAAATTTGATGCGCTAGAGACCCATTGTATAACTTCGGTTACTTTGCATATTCTTCATTCCTTTTGGAGTTCTTTTCCAACTAATAGTACACTATATCTCCTAAGTCTTATACTATGTATCATTCAAATCCTTAACCACTTGGTATTTATCAACCGAGTAGTCTAACAAATATCCTGCAACAAAAGTCAGTGTTGAACGTCCCCGGGGGATTTGGGGCACAATCCCCGTGTCCAAGAACTCACGCTTGGTGGAAGCCGATGCAGAGCTGTGGAGGGCAGCCAAATTGTTTAGGGGTAGCCTAGGGGCCGTAGATAAGTGAAGGGTTGGCGAGTGATCCCCTTTTGTTTATTTGCGTGGGTTGCGTTCTAGGCAGTTGTGCCTGGATGCGTTGTAATTGGCCTCCTGGTCTCTCCTTTTTTAAACAGGTACGTCTATTGGGACGTATCTAAAAAAAGAAAGAGCTCACACGTATCCCTCTGTGATCCTCCACTTCCTCCAATCACTTTAAATGTTTCTATGAAACAAACGGTTCGTCTGTACATCGCATGTAGCTAGCTCCGAACTGATCAGATTGTTTCAAAAACGGTTGCGTGCATCTAAAAAACTAAAGTGCGAGGCTCCGCTCCTTACTCGCGTATGTTGGAAGTGACCTTTCGAATTCTTAGGGATACCAAGCATCGACTACGAGTAGGACGCCCCCCTCCCCGGTTCGCTATAAATTGAGGCGACGCGACGCCCCTAGCACCCCCAAATCATTCGTCCAACCCCGAGCAAAAGCTAGGGTTCCAAATCCGTAGCGGTAAATCCAAATTCCGTCAAAATCAATCTTTTGGTGAGGCAGCACGTCTCTGACCCAGCCATGGCCGGTGAGGACGACACGATGATGTTGTCCTCCATTGATCCTAGGCTATGAAGGTCGGCATCATAGAAAGGAAGGCGGTGGCCGGTGAAAGGAAACCTAACACCTAGAGGGGAGGGGGGGGGGGTGAATAGGTGGTAGTCAATTTCTATCTCTTTTTCAATTTTAGGCTTAACAAAATGTAAGTGATCTAAAGATGCAAACCAGATGATGCGAATGAAACTAGATAAGAAAGTAAACAAGATAAGCATGTAGTGCAATAAGCGGTAAGGGAGTAGAGCGATAAAACCGAGTGGAGCACGCGAAGACGAATATTTATTCCCGAGTTTCACCACGAGGGTGTACATCTCGTTGGAGAGGTGTGAGCTACCACAAAGGTCAGCTCAACGCCACAAAGGCCTCACATTCTTCTCCGATTAACTCAACCACAAAGGTTCGAGTTCATCTTCCACTAAGAACTCCTTTAGGGCGGAGATCGAATCTCTTACATCAATCCGTGAGGCACACACCCACAACTGAATAGGGGTTTCTCACAATGACCACAATAGGTCTAATCCACAAAGGAATCATCCACGTAGGAAACCCAAGATTCAAAATCCCCTCAAGTGAATGAGGGGGGAATTGAAATCCCTTTGGTGGAGTTGTAGATCGGGGGCTTCTCCTTCGGATATCTAAGTCTCATAGGATTTAAGTGGTTCGATTCAGAGATCTTCAAGGAAAGGGCTTCAAAAGTAATGGAGGAGAGACAGTATGAAGCTTGAACTGGCTAGAGGTAGGTGGAGGGGTATTTATACCCCTCCCTAAATCTGGCCGTTATTCCGTCCGGGAGGGCGGGAACTTCCGGTCGCCCGGAAAGTTTCGGACAAAGTTCCGGCCAAAATTCCGGTTTGGCCAGGGTGTGGGCAAAATAAGACTTAGCGAAATTCTCAGCCATTCAGGTGCGGAACTTCCAGTTTCCAGGCCGGAACTTTCGGTCACCCGGAATGTTCCGACACAACTTCCGGACGAAGCTCCGCTTGCACCAGGGTGTGGGCAATTCCCGACTTAGAGAAATTCTCGCTCGAGTCTAGCCTAGAACTTCTGGTCGATACGCCGGAACTTCTGGTCACCGGGAAAATTCCGGTCTAACTTCCGTACAAAGTTCTGCACACGCCAGGGCTATAGTCTAAAAAACTTAGCCGTTTTCAGCCAGCACCAGAAGTTCCAGTCTCCAGACCGGAACTTCCGGACCCTCCAGGAAGGAAAACTCCCTGCCATTTTAAGGTTTTAACCCCCTTTCTTCAAACTTCGATGTTCTTCACGAAAATCCTTACATCTGCATACACTTAAGCACATAGTTAGAATTCCTTTTTGTGTTGTCATCACTAATCAAAACCTAGATCGAAAATGCTCTTTCAATCTCCCCCTTTTTGGTTAGTGATGACAAACAAAAAGAAATAAGATTTGCAAAACATAGATGTGCTCCCCCTAAGTATGTGCACTATTAAGAATTGCATTTGAATACAAGTGCACATCCATTTAGGGTCAAAGCTCCCCCTATCTTTTACAAACCTAGCAAGTTCATAAGATAAAATAATAATAGCATAACTTGCACAAATGAGGTAAGACACACATACTAAGTTATTACACCACATAGTCTTCACAAATAGGTTTAACATGTCTTACTACATGCCAAAGAAAGAGTTCCAAACGAAATACCAACTAAAAGTTCAAGAAGTACAAGGGAAACTGCAAATGATAAGATAAAGAGCTTCTGCTTCCATCCTTGCAAATCCCCGAAAAACCTAATAGAGATACTTCTCCCCCTTTGGCATCTACGACGCCAAAAAGAGAGAAGATCGATGCTAACGTTCCATGGGTCACTCGTCCATGTTGTCGACGCCATCCTCTTCCTCCTCATCTTCTCCTTCCTCGTCGTCGCTTTCATCACTTGGTACCTCGATGTTCCAATCAAGATACTTTCTATTCTACTTGGGGTAGGAGACGAGAGGAGGTGGTGGGTTGGGAACGTTGGCCATCTTCAAATGAGACATGATGGTGGACTGGTTGGTGAGGATAGCATGATTCTGAGACTGCATCACATAATCCTCCTTGTACAAGCAAGAACCCATGAGTAGCACCTTCTCCACAGCCCGGCAATCCACGAACGCTTCTTCTTGTCAGCTTTCTTGATGTTGGGATCAATAGGAGCACGAGAACGACTGGTGTTGGCCACATCATCATCCATATCGCTCATCCTTGAGAGTCGAGAACCCAAGTGAGCAGTATTTTTGTGCATTTGCACGGATTGTGATAGATGCAGTTGAGTGATTTGTCCACATCTAGCTTCTCCTCGGGGGTGAAAGGGTAAAATCTCTTGATGAGCATCATCACATACGGTTGTCGGGCCAACGGATCCCGGGGTATGACAGCCTGTTTTTCCTCGGAGGGAGAGAAGCCTCGTAGGGCCCACCATACGGACTAGAGGCACACGAGAACTATGGACGGTATGCAAGCCGGGAGCCTCAGGAGGGCAGCCTCTCCGGGACCAAGGACGGATGCCTCGGGAGGTGGCGACTCCCGAGGGTTCCCCTGGAGGGAAGCAAAGGGCATGACATCGGGAAGCTTGCCGTGAACCGCGTCACGTGCCACGATAGGACGACGGGTCCTCTCTACGGTCGGTCTTCGTCCTTGGGACAGGTTGGCATTCCCAAAGTTTACCCCTTTGGTGATTAAAGGAAAGGACCAGAGCTGCCGTCCAGGGCTGTGCCCCCAGTACTTGCCATTTTCGTGCAAGACGGCGCCACGAGCCGAGCCTGTCCCTCCCCACTCTCTGCTTTCCTCTTTACCGAGGACACCTGACCCTGCGCCAAAGGAGCAAGGACTGGAGTTGTAGGGAGAAGAAGACAACGGCCGCACAGCAGTGCAGGGCCGTAGGCCTGACTTGGCCAGTTGCCTTTTGCCAAAGCAGCCGCAGAAGAGCAGAGCCTCTCTTGGAAGCATGCGGGAGCGTCCCGCCATGGAGTTTGAAGACGAAGGCCGCCGACCACCTATAAAAGGGGACAGATACCGGCCTGGCTAATGGTTCAGACATTGTATACTCAAACCCTAGAATCTCTAGGCGCTCACCATTGTAGCTCTCTGAGTTCTACCAAGGAATACAACAAAGTAGGAGTAGGGCATTCACCTCCGTGGTGGCCTGAACCTGGGTAAAGAAAGTGTCAATCTCTGGGTTTTGTTCATCTCATTCGTCGAGCCTTGTGAGGTCCGAGGCAGTGCTCTAAGGCCCACAGTGTTCGATACTCTTTCTTAGCTTCTTCGGAGCCTATATTCCGACATTTGGCGCGCCAGGTAGGGGGTCTTTGAGCGCGCTTCATCCTCACCGACAGCTGACCAGGGGTGGAAGCAACGCCGGAGAGCGCACCCCAGCCGGAGAGACCCGTGAGCAGTGCGCCCTGCGCCGCGCCGCCCGCGGCACCACTGAGTCGTGCCCGCGCCCCGGGCCTGCGGTGACCCACAAGGGCCCGCTAGAAGATGGCGTGCATTCGTCCACCGCACCGTCCGCCGTGCCCTTGGTCGTGCCCTCCGTCGTACCCTCGGTGGTGCCGTCGGTCGCGCACACGGCATCTTCGTCCTAGGTCGTCCCACCGGGTCCGCGCACGGCGCTGTGCATGGCGCAGGAACTCCTGCGTTTCAGGCCGGCTGAAAACGCTTACGAAGACTGGCTCGCCCGCGTGACAGAGCTGGTCCGAGCTGCAGGGATTACTCCCGCGCCTTCTCGCTCACTGGTCGTCCGCGCGGTTCCCGAGGTCCAGCGGCAAACGTCGCCCCTCCGCACCAACCTCCTCCCCGCGCCGAGGAGGGGGTCAACCCGGGCCGTGCTGTGGAGACCCCGGACTAGCTGTCCGAAATACCCTTGTGCCTACAACATCAGCGATCCCGTGATCAGTCTGTCGCTGAGCACAATCAAACTGGTATCAAAAGAACATCCATAATTATCGAAGGAATTACTTACTCGATTGAAGCCACAATCTTCAATAAGTTCTCGCAGCGGAAAACACCAATCAACGTGGGGCCCGAGTCATTTGCCAAGACACCTACAGGCAGCTGACTGGGAAGACGGCCTAGTTCGCAAAGACGTCATCGGTCTCTCGGTCTTCAGCATACTTCTTCTTGAACTCTGGACATGGGAATATCCAGGGACACAGCCATGAGTACATTTACGTACTCGCAAACTACCCCGACAAGAGCAGGCAATAGCATCATTTTTATTATAACAAAACTCTTTATTTTGAGAAGACAACTCTATATCTTTGTTGAAAAGAAGAGAAGGTTTTTAGAACTTTTTCCCAAAAATCTCACTTTGTAAGAATTCTCTTATAAAACTTTTTCCTGAAAATCCATCTTTGTTGAAGAAGGTAAGAAATCTCTTTTGCAAACATTTTCCCCGGAAATCGCCATTTTATCTGTTTCTCCAAAACTCCTCCTTTTTCAGACCATAACCCGTCATGGTTCATGGTACCCAACAACCTCATACCGATCCGTTGGTATAGGTGTATGGGTCATTCTCCACTTCCTTTTTTTTTTAAACTCAATTCTTTTCCCAAAACTTGCACATAGGTCAGAGTAGGGCCTCCCAACTGTCCATATCCGAGGACTCGGCTATTCGAATAGTTTTAGCCCTCTGCAGAGGTAGCACGCTTTTCCCACACCCATCCGATAACTCATCGTGTCAACCACGTCTCGCCATACCAGGTGTATGCGAAGTTGAGTCACCGACCCTAGTCTGTCCTTTGCTCATGCTAGTATAGGATCCTGCCCATATGATACTTTCCATCGACACTTAACCCAGCCCGTCGGAATCTAAGTGTGAGGACTCATAGGTTTTATCTGGCGGTGTATAGGGGACATCCTTCTATCCTCCTCCTTATCTACTCATAGAGTTTGAGCGAGGACCCAGGTCAGGGGTAGGTCATCAAACCATCCCCTCATGCATAGCGGAGTCATCTCCGTTGATGAGGTATCCCATACTAATATGAGCAAACTATATGACTACGCCCTTTCCCATATGTGGGTAGATGTGGTCGCACAGGTTATCGGCTGGTCGACGTAAGTACAAAGACACAATGTGCATTTTCATAAACATCACCATTCACCATTTCTCCACTTCAACACCGACATCTCGGTATTCCATGTCCACACAAGTATTTTCAAAGGAGTTTTGAGTAAACAATATTTTTCCCATCCTATAGTTTGAAAAAGAATTTCCATCTAATATCTCCATATAGGGTGTCAAAATAATATACTTGTATTTTGGAAAAGGGTTTTCAAAATCACAGCTTTAGTGGCAACCACCACATAAATCACATATGCTCTTTATAAGTAAAACATGTGAACCAAAATAGATGTATAAAGATGCAAGCTCAGGGGATAGCTTGCCTGATTCCAGCATAATGTTCTTGGACTTCTCCTCACTGATCAAGAAATAACTCCCATCCTTCTTCGATAAATCCTTTCCAAATACCACTCCGGTAGCGTTTATAACTAGCGTCGCAACATGAAAATAAAACAACACGCAATAAGCAAACCAAACCACAAGTATCAAACTAATCACTCAAGCCACAAACATAGCACTAGTTTAATCAAGCAACGAACTAAATCTATTTTTACTAGGGCATGATACTCACAGGAGTATAACACCATACACATGCCAAAATATAGAGCACCAAGGCATCCTCAATTAGAGGTAATTTTGTAACCACTTTTCTCTGATCAGGAAATACTTCAGACAAAAGTTAAGTCACCAATTAATCTCTATAATTTTAAATACCTCACCAAGCTAAGGTGGATACACTAACAAGATATTTAAGCTAGCACTCAACTCAAGTCCTTCAAGTTCATCCAGCCAGGCAAATATATTACTCATACCAATTTGCCTAACAAATTCCACTAACAGTACTAACATATTATAACCTGCTAAACTATAATAACATGCACGCAACAGTACCACAACAATCCTTATCCAGCAAGGCATACATACACAATATTCTCACATCAAAATAAACAAACATAGAAATTCCTAATTACTAGGTGAAAAGTTATATAGGGAATAAAACCCTCACAAACACATGACTCACAATTAGCTCTCCTAACATGCTAGTAAAATTAAAGGAACATGTCATAACAGTGGGTTACCACCCTGCACATGCTAGGAACACATTTGTAACAATAAAGTTATAACCTAACAATTACTTAGAGGCCTAATAAAAATAGGCAGAAAAGACCTAAACCTTATAATTAGCACCAAAGTCAATCAATGACTCCTAAACTCAAACCAAGCTAGGGATATGTTCTCCTACACATATAGAAGACAACCCAATTGGATTCATTCCAAAATTTATCACGGATTAATTTATAACATCCTTTCTCAATATGCCCTTTTTGTTAATTTGTTTTAAACAACACTACAAAATAATTATCCATGTTTGGAAACAAGGTGGAATATGAAGGTTATCACTTGCTAAACATTTTAATAAGTCAAACCTAATTTTTGGATAATTATTTTTAGAGTTAAAGGTTTTCTAAAAGCATTTTCTTTTCTGCCTTTTTCTCTATTCAAATAAAACATTAAATAAAATAATTTATTTGGATAGGTGATTTACACCAAAAGACAGGTTTTATTTTTCTGAACATTTTGGTATCTTATTTGTAATTTTTGGACAAGTATTTAAAAAGTTATGGATTTTACAAATTTATATTCGAATCTGTCTATTTATTTTATTTCTCAGAAAACCTAGTGGAACGTTTTGCACCGAAGGGCTGGCTAGCCACAGCCACTGCCATGCGGGCCCGAGTGCCACGCTGGTGCTGACTGGGCTGAGTGCGGGATGTGCTGGCCGCCACGGTCACTGACCGGTGGGGCCCAGCTGTCAGCGAGCGAAATAAAAGGAAAAAGGGGTGCGCCGCGCGGATTCGAACCGGAGACCTCGCGCGCGGGTGCGCTACGTGCTAGCCACTGGGATGGATCGGTGCTTGTGTTATACTACAGGCGCGGGTAAATAAAAGGTGTAGACGGTGCACGGCGACGTCGCGCGTGTACGCGGCGATCACCGGCGGCGAAGTGCACGGGTCCGTCGATCTACGGCACGAGGGGGCGTGCTTCGGGCTGCTATCGACTCGCACGGACATAGGGAGACTGGGGGGCAACGCTACGACCCAAATGGTCACCGGAGAAGGCGACCACGGCGAGTCACGGCGGCGGTTGGACACGGTCTTCGATCACTACGACGAGCTACGGCGTTAGGAGGGTAACGAGCATGTCTAAGGGATTCGCGTGCTCACCCTCGATGCGTGCGTGTGATCCGTTGGTGCAGAGGGGCGGTGACGACGTCGGAATCGAGCTCGGAGCGCGGCGGCCCGTGAGGAAGAAGACGACGTCGATCTCCACAACAACGACGCCCCGGTTCGATTCCTTGCACGGAGAAGAAGAGGTGGACGAGGCGGAGCTTCGGGTGGTCCTGGCTTGGCTCGGGGAGCTCTCAGTCGACGGTGACGCGCGACGGCGCGCTCGGCTCGGCCACGGCCAAGGCGGAAGAAATGGAGAGGGAGAGGGGAATTATCTGGGCATGAAGAGCAAGGAGTGGCCCGGGGTCTTCTTATCGTCTCGCAGGGGAGAGGAGAGGAGGGGAGGGTCCAGGCGGTGCGAGCTGGAGGACAGGGACGGCCGCGGTCGGCGTCGGCGTGTTCGGTCGCACGGTCGGGCGATCAGGGGGACAGCGAGGGGAGGGCACCCGGTCACGGAGGAGCAGGGCCGAGGGCGGCACGGCGTCGTGTTCCCTCGACACGGCAGGAGGAGCGGGAGGGGGCCCTGGCGACGAGCGGCGTCGAGCGGGAACGAGGAGCACGGCGGCACTGGCGCCACGCCGTGCTGCGGCTACAGGAGGGCCACGACCTATTTCCAGAAAACCCCTGGCAGAACTTTTCTTATTTACAACTGCGTCCTTTTCCTGATTTTCTTTTATTTCTTTTAAAACCAGTAGCTTTTCAGTGATTTATTTGAGGCATCAAAACATTTTAGAAAAATCTGAAATTATTTGGGTAGGCTCCCCACAACATGTGGAGGCCCCACAAAAATTGGGGGTATTTAAATAAAAATGTTTTGAACTATATTTGTTCCTAGGGCTTTAAAAATGGCATTTTTCTTAAATACAAATTTATAATCCTTTGAAATTTTGAAGCAAGTTCAAATATTATTTTTGAACTCTTGGAACTTCCTTGACAAATATATTAACTTCAAATAGATTTTATTTTCATAAGAAAGTATTTGTTTGAAGAAAATAGAGAGTTAGGTAGAGAGAATAATTTGATAAGATCATCTACTTATCTTATGATCTTAACTTCAAATTGTTTAATAATCTTAGGAGTTTGTTTCTATTCAAGTCACATTCCAAATTTGTTGTCAAGTGTGTCTTCACTTTAACACTTCAAGTACATTGGTGTAATTATTCACCCCAGCAGACAATAAAATAAGAATTAACAATCAATACAATCAGAAGTCCAACAAGCAAATAATCACCACAAGATCCACATCACTTCCAAGTCCACACAATTCAAACACAACAATGGGAAGGAAATACAATCATCAGTGAAACATTTCAAAAAGTTTTTGTTGGTTCTGAATTTTGGGTCTGGTAAAACTAAGTTTTTCTTAGTTTCAAAATTTGGGATGTGACACGTGCCCCCCGGGGCAGTGACCAGGCTCTCGCGCCATCACACGGCGCGTCGTCCCCACACCTGGGACAGGATGATGGCCCCATCTGCCAAATCATCCCTCGCGTGCCCAATGAAGCTCGGGCACGCGACCGAGAGCGACAGGAACAAGCAGCCGTAACATCGCGGTGGCCGGGCACCAGAACCGCGCCAAGCTCGTCGGGAGACCCGCCACCTACAGCGGCGGCTGTGTGGCATTCTGTGAAGACCTCCGCCGCATCACTTGGCCGAAAAAGTTCAGGCCAAAGCTTCCCCCACGCTACGACGGGACTCAAAACCCCGTCGAGTTCCTACAGCTCTACACCGTGGGAGTACAGGCCGCAGGAGGCGACGACAGGGTCATGGCGAACTGGTTCCCACTGGCCCTCAAGGAGGCTGCGCAAACATTGCTGCTGAACCTCCCCGAGAAGTCGGTGGCCTCCTGGGAGGACTTGTGCCAGCAGTTCGTCTCGAACTTCAAGGGAACGTACGACCGGCCCCTCAACCTCAACGACCTCCGTGCTGTGAAGTAGAAGACTGGGGAGACGCTGCGGAAGTATATCCAGCGTTGCAGCCATGTTCGCAACGAGGTCGCCAACTGCTCCGACGCTTCCATCATCGCAACTGTCGGAATATAGCCTCCAAAGAAGCTATGTATGGGTGTCGAACACTGGGGGCCTTAGAGCATTGCCTCTGACCTCACGAGGCTCGACGAAGGAGAAGACACAACATTGCAGAGATTGACACTTTGTTGGCAAAGGCAGCCGACCAAGTCAGGCCTACGGCCCTGCGCCGATGCGTGGCCGTTGTCCTCTTCTACCTGCAACTTCACTCCTTGCTCCCTCAGTACCGAAATGGTAAGTCTTCAGAGCACGGCCATGAGTAGCTGTTCCGGTCTCCCCCTTTAATCATCGAAAGGGTAAGCTTTGGCAATCACTAGTCTGCCATGTCGTGACTGGTGGCGACTCCTGATGACGGGGAGGGGGTGATACGTCTCCAACGTATCTATAATTTCTTATGTTTCATGCTTATATTATACCCATTGCTACATGTTTTATATACACTTTATATGGTTTTTATGCATTTTCTGGAACTAACCTATTAACAAGATGCCACGGTGCTAGTTCCCTGTTTTCTGCTGTTTTTTGTTTCAGAAAAGCTATTAAGGAAATATTCTTGGAATTGGACGAATCAAAAGCCAAAGTCCCTATTTTTCTCGGGAGCTTCCAGAACACCGAAGATGAGACGGAGTGGGGCCGCGAGGCGCCCGCACCATGCCTCGGCGCGGGTCCCACCCCTGCCGCGCCGGCACGTGGTGTGGGGCCCTCGGGCCTCCACCGCCTTCGCCCTTTCGCCTACTTAAACCCCTCGACGGATCAAGACCTAATACCCGAACACTTTTCCATGATACGTTCCAGAGCCGCCGCCGCCATCAACCCTAGTTCGGGAGGGTTCGGAAGCTCTTCCCGGCACCCTGCCGGAGAGGGGAATCATCACCGGAGGGCTCTACATCACCATGCCAGCCTCCGGACTGATGCGTGAGTAGTTCATCCTTGGACTACGGGTCCATAGCAGTAGCTAGATGGTTGTGTTCTCCTATTGTGCCATCATGTTTAGATCTCGTGAGCTGCCTATCATGATCAAGATCATCTTTATGTAATGCTACATGTTGTGTTTGCTGGGATGCGATGAATAATTGAGTACTATGTCATTTGCTTCATTATATATTATGTGAGTGCGTTATTTATGATCTTACATGCTCTCCGATACTAGTAGATGCTCTGGCCAAGTAGATGCCTCTGACTCCAAGAGGGGGTATTTATGCTCGATAGTGGGTTCATGTATGATACGTCTCCAACGTATCTATAATTTTTTATGTTCCATGCTTATATTATACCCATTGCTACATGTTTTGTATACACTTTATATGGTTTTTATGCATTTTCTGGAACTAACCTATTAACAAGATGCCACAGTGCCAGTTCCCTGTTTTCTGCTGTTTTTGGTTTCAGAAAAGTTGTGAAGGAAATATTCTCGGAATTGGACGAATCATAAGCCAAAGTCCCTATTTTTCTCGGGAGCTTCCAGAACACCGAAGAGGAGACGGAGAGGGGCCACGAGACAGCCACACCATGTGGTGGCGCGGCTCCCTTCCTGGCCGCGCGGCCACGTGGTGTGGGCGCCTCGGGCGCCCACCGACATCGCCCTTTCGCCTATAAAAAGACCCCGACGTGAAAACCTAAAATAATCAGCCTTTTCCCGAGAAGAGTTCCGCTGCGCCGCCGCCATCGAAGACAAGTTTCGGGGGACAGAAGTCTCTTTTCCGGCACCCTGCCGGGACGGGGAATTGCCCCCGGAGCCATCGCCATCAACTCCACCGCCATCTCCATCGTCGTTGCTGACTCCTACGATAAGGAGTGAGTAGTTCTCCCCCGAGGCTGCGGGCTCTACCGGTAGCTATGTTGTTTATCTCTCTCTCTCCCATGGTGTGATCTTTATGTGATCACGAGCTTTGTAATCTAGTTGAATATGTGATGTTACTCTTTATCTATTATGCACTCTAGAGGTTACTTTAATATGAACTCCGGGTTATTCACGGTTGTGAAGGTGACAGTGTGCGCACCGCGTGTGATTCCTTTATGACACCGTGGTGTTAGTTTACTCTGACTTTGGGGGTACTCTTGTAGCCCTACGCAGTGAATGGTGTTTATCATCCAACAAGAGAGTGTTTGAGAGTAGTATTTATTATTCAGCTTTGATGTCATTGTTGAGAGTGTCCACTAGTGAAAGTATGATCCCTAGGCCTTGTTTCTAAGCATTGAAACACCGTTTACAACCTGTTCTGCTACATGTTTGCTTGCTGCCATTTTTATTTCACATTGAAATTACTACTTATAATCATCCATATTACTTGTATTTCACTATCTCTTCGCCGAACTAGTGCACCTATACATCTGACAAGTGTATTGGGTGTGTTGGGGACACAAGAGACTTCTTGTACCTTAATTGCAGGGTTGCTTGAAAGGGATATCTTTGACCTCTACCTCCCTGAGTTCGACAAACCTTGGGTGATTCACTTAAGAGAAACTTGCTGCTGTTCTACAAACCTCTGCTCTTGGAGGCCCAACACTGTCTACGAGAATAGAAGCGTGCGTAGACATCAAGCTATTTTCTTGCGCCGTTGCCGGGGAGGTAAGCGTTGGAAGGTATATCCTTTAGATCCTGCAGTTATTACTTTTTGTCTCTTGTTTTTATTTTCACTAGTTAGGCCTAATGGAAAACAAAAAAAAAATTAGAGAGCTCTATGAAATTTATCTTGAGTTAGGACATGATGTGTTTGAAGAGAAAATTAAAAAACCTATGGAAGTTTGTTTGCATAATAGTGGTAGTAATGTTATTAGTATAAATTCTTTGAACACCATTATTGCTAATGCTATGGAAAAGTCTAAGCTTGGGGAAGCCATTGTTGATGAATGTGTTATTTTTAGTCCCCCAAGTTTTGAGTAGAAAATTTTCTTTGATGATACTTTGCCTCCAATATATGATGATTATAATCATTGTGATATTTTCAGTCCACCTACTATTGAGGATATGGTTTATGTTGATTATGATATGCCTCCTATATATGACGTTTACAATGATGAATATGATATTTTCAGTCCATCTACTATTGAGGATAAAATTAATCATGATAATTCTATGCCTCCAATTTATGATGATTACAATGATGGATGTGATAGTTTTACTCCCACTATTACTAATAAAATTGATTATGCTTATGTGGAGAGTAATGATATTATTATGATTATGGATCATGATAAGAATGCTTTAGGTGATAGCTATATTTGTTGAGTTTATTCATGATGCCGCTGAAAATTATTTTGACAGAGGAAAGTATGGTTATAGAGATCTTCATGTACTAAATTTCTTCTCTTTATGATGAATGTTTTGTGCTTTCTCTTGATTTGCTTTTATTTGCTGGGTACTTTAAGACCTACTGGTCCTTATGAGAGAAGGAGACATGACTTCATACATCACAATAATATTAAGTCTCCTCTCTTTATGTTGAAATTTTTGAAGTTGCACTTGTTTTGCGTTCCTATGCTAGTCACTTTGTGCTTTATTAATTTATTTTCTTACAAGATTCCTTTGCATAGGAAGTGTGTGTTGAATAATTAGACAATTTAGCATATGATTTAATTCGCGAAAACAGTGAACAATTCATGACTAGAATAATACAGATTAAACTAATCATGTGATCTACGTAAACAGTAGATAAACAGATTGAATCTAGAGCATATACTACAAGTAGAAACTCTAGTATAACTTCATATATGAAGATCAAGAACACGTACAGTGCAGCGGCAACAGTACCACCGGAGTTCCCCGTATCGCCCATGTCGTCGATGAAGAGGTTGGCGATGTCGGGGAAGAAGTCGTCGTTGGGGAAGAACTCGAAGCCAGTAGTCGCGCGAGTGCGCTCCCCAAAAACCTGATCGCCCCTCTCCCGTACAGGATCACAAGAGGCGGGGTTCCGGAGGCCTACTGTCCCTTCAACCGGTGCACGCCGGAAGACGGGATGGAGAAGACTTGGAAGACGGCGGCGCAATGCTCTGGAACGGCGTGAGACCATGTATCGCGTGGTCGCCGCTAGGGTTTGCCCCGGGCTGTATATATGGTGCGAGTCGGGTACGACGTTGGCTGTAAGCCACGACTGAGTCGGTAACGCCCCACGATCCCCATTGGAATCGGAAACGGCAAAGTAATCAACGCGTTCGTTAATTACCAATTAATGACTCATTAATTTTCCCAGACTGTAAAAATATAAGCTCGGCTCGGCGAGATTCCCGCAACCCGCGGCGCGTCGTGACGTGTCGTGACGAGGCGTGGCGAGGCGAGCGAGGAGGAGCGCGCGTGTGGCACTCTTCATCTTCTCATGCTCTCACTAGCTCATACTAGTACTAGAACATCCCACTATATAAAGTGGTGCAGCTCACTCTCCACTAGCAGTATGGGACTAAACATTAGTCACGTACTCACTCAACTAGCCACTTATTAATGGGCCATGGGAATTTCGGATTTTAGTTCGGCTGGCCCAAGTACACTAAAATTCCAGCAATCCCCCACAAAGTCTCATTGGCACATTATACCTTGTTCCAAAACATTGTTTTACATACCGGTGCTTAGTGGAGACTGTTAAGTTGAACTTCCACTTAGAAACTTATGCTACGTTAGACCGCAACTTGAATAGTGGACTATGCCTTGAACTACAAGTTTGCTGCGAACTAATTTCACACAAGCCCTTGACCGATTCTAGGCTACCGCAAGGCTTCCCCGCGGGTGGAGCTTATACGTCATACTCCAAGGCCTTTCATGAGTTTATTAAAGAGCACCCAACTCTTATAGACTGCGACGTTTAACAGTCAGACTCATATATGTGTATTCCTCAAGAGATGCTCTGCAGGACAACATCTCCGCTTATATAAAAAGTAAGCCGCTTGGAACACATTAAGATAAATATCAACCTGCCATGCAGATGAGTAGAGTATTGCATCTTTGCGGAGTGGGATAGTAAAATGTAAGGATACTCTCCTCCCAGCCGACCAACAGCTTGTCTCCCACTTCTACTTCACGGGATCTCCGATCACATAGAGTAGGTTACCACTGTGGACAACTCATACCGTGGGTCTTAAACCCATCTCCCTCGATGCACTATCTATCACATTACGTGATAAACCCTTTGTGAAAGGATCTGCCAAGTTTTTAGACGTTTGGATATAATCCAACGCAATAACTCCGGAGTTCTTCAATTTTCTGACAGATTTCAATCTCCTTTTCACATGCCTTGATGACTTTAAATTATCCTTAGAACTTTTAATCTTAACTATTACAGTTTGATTATCACAGTTCATAAGGATAGCGGGTATTGGTTTTTCAACCATAGGTAAGTCCATCAAAAGCTCTCGAAGCCACTGTGCTTCAACAGTGGCTGTGTCTAACGCTGTGAGTTCTGCTTCCATGGTTGACCTCGTTAAGATGGTCTGCTTGCAAGACTTCCAGGAAACAGCTCCACCACCGAGTGTAAACACATAACCACTCGTGGCCTTAATCTCATCAGCATCAGATATCCAATTGGAATCACTATAACCTTCCAGTACCCTAGGATAACCAGAATTGTGAATTCCATAGCTCGGAGTGCCTTTTAAATAGCGCATAACTCTCTCAAGCGCATTCCAATGATCATCTCCCGGGTTGGAAACAAACCGGCTCAACTTGCTTACAGCAAAAGAGATGTCAGGCCTCGTGGCACATGCCAAATACATAAGCGAGCCAATGATCTGAGAATATCTCAGTTGATCTCTAGCAATGCGATTATTCTTTCGAAGCATCACGCTAGGATCATATGGTGTCGGAGAAGGCTTGCAGTCGTCATACCCGAAGCGACTCAAGATCTTTTCCACATAGTGAGATTGAAGCAGTGTAATCACACCATCACCATCTCTCAGCAGCTTGATGTTCAAGATAACATCAGCTACTCCAATATCCTTCATCTCAAAACAACGAGATAAGAAATCCTTAACCTCCTTGATTAAATCAAGGTTGGTTCCAAAGATCAATATGTCATCGACATAAAGGCAGAGAATAACTCCCTCGCCCCCACCATGGCGATAGTACGCACACTTATCGGATTCGTTAACAACGAAACCTACAGCAGTTAAAGTTCTTTCAAACTTCTCGTGCCACTGCTTAGGAGCTTGCTTAAGGCCATATAAAGACTTCAGTAAGTTGCACACCTTTGCTTCCTGACCAGGTACTACAAAACCATCGGGCTGATCCATATAAATTTCCCCGTCTAACTCTCCATTTAGGAAAGCTGTCTCAACGTCCATTTGATGAACGAGAAGACGATGCGAGGCAGCCAATGAAAGTAGCACCCGAATCGTGGTCAGTCTAGCCACAGGTGAGTAAGTATCAAAGAAGTCTTCTCCTTCTTTCTGGGTATAACCCTTGGCCACAAGCTGCGCCTTGTACTTCTCAATAGTACCATCTGGCCTAAGCTTTTTCTTAAACACCCACTTACATCCTACAGGTTTGCACCCATAAGGACGATCAGTAACTTTCCAGGTTCCGTTAGCTAAGATGGAATCCATCTCACTACGGACAGCTTCCTTCCAGTAGTCAGCATCAAGAGATGCATAAGCTTCTGAAATGCTCCTGGGGTGTCATCCATAAGGTACACAATGAAATCATCACCAAAGGACTTTGCAGTCCTTTGTCTCTTGCTCCTAACAGGAACTTCATTGTCATCCTCCACAGAATTATCAGTGTGTTCTATCGAAATGGTAGGATTAGGAATAGCAACCAATTCCTGACTATATGCATTAGGTATCTCCTGATTTGATGCACTAGGCATATCCTTCATCGGAAAGATGTCCTCAAAGAAAGTCGCATCATTCGACTCCATAATCGTACCAACACGCATGTCAGATACCTCAGATTTGACAATCAAAAATCTATAACCAATGCTATGAAAAGCATAGCCCAGAAGAGCACAATCCACGGTTTTTGGTCCTAGCTTGCGCTTCTTGAGAATTGGAATATTGACTTTCGCCAAACAACCCCAAGTACGTAAGTAAGAGAGTTTCAACTTTTTCCTTTCCCATTCCTCAAATGGAGAAACGGTTTTGTTCTTTGTTGGAACTCGGTTTAGGACATGACAAGCTGTCAATAGCGCCTCCCCCCACCATGCCTTGGAGAGACCCGAAGTGTCTAACATGGCATTAACCAAATCTGCTAGAGTTCGGTTCTTCCTTTCGGCAACCCCATTTGACTGAGGTGAATAGGGAGGCGTCCTCTCATGGATTATACCATGTTCCGCACAAAAAGAATCAAACTCATTGGAAAAATACTCTCCACCACGATCAGACCTTAGCCGTTTTATCCTTAGATCAAGTTGGTTCTCTCCTTCAGCTTTATAGATTTTGAAGAAGTTTAAATCCTCATCTTTCGATTTCAGAAGATACACATAACAATATCTAGTGGAGTCATCTATAAGCGTCATGAAATATTTCTTTCCGCCTTTTTTCAACACGCCATTCATCTCACAAAGATCTGAATGTATAAGTTCCAGTGGTGCCAAGTCTCTTGCCCCAGCAGCCTTATGGGACTTGCGAGGTTGCTTAGCTTGAACGCACACTTGACACTTGGAACCTTTGACATTAGTGAATTTCAGAATTAAATCCAAATTAGCTAGCCGCGTCATGCTACCAAAGTTAATATGACAAAGTCGTGAATGCCAAACATTTGACTCAATTTCGTGGCAAACATGATTAATAACTTTGGAGGAAACATCCGATAAAGATAGGCGGAACAAGCCTCCGCACTCATAGCCTTTTCCAACAAGTTGTCCATACTTAGATATTACAACTTTATTGGACTCGAAAACCAACTTAAACCCATCTCGACACAGCAACGATCCGCTAACGAGATTTTTATTGATGGCGGGCACATGATGAACGTTCTTCAGGCGCACGGTCTTCCCCGAAGTAAACTTCAGATCGACCGTACCAACACCACGAACAGAAGCATGTGACCCATTCCCCATCAGCACGGGAGAAGTCCATGTGACCTGGTAAGAAGAAAACATCGAGGCATCAGCACAAACATGTACATTGGCGCCAGTGTCAATCAACCATTCAGGAGAATGACAAACTGAAAGGATGGTAGGAAATATATCGTACCCTGATTCCTTCATCTCAATATCGCCAATGACAACATTGGCAGACTTACCGTTGTTCTCAGGTTCGCGCAGCTCATGGCGGTTGGGACAACGAGGTGCCCAGTGATTTGGATCACCGCAAACATGGCATGATCCCTTCCTCGGTTTGTTGTTCTTCTTCTTATAGTTGGTAGGCTGTGATGGCTTGTACTTTCCATCAGGCTTGCCCTTGCCCCCAGAGTTGTTCTTGTTAAACTTGGGCTTGTGGGGCGGCTGGTAGTTCTTCTTCTGTACCACATGGGCACTAGAGCCAGCCTCGGTAACTCGAGCACGTGTATCCTTTGCTCTCGCCTTCTCTTCCACATCAAGCGACCCAATGAGATCCGAACAGAAAACTATTGTCTCTTGTGTTTCAGAGAAGTAGCAAAGTTGCTCCACGAAGGTGGAAGCTTGGCGATAATGCCACCGGCCACAAACTTGTCCGGTAGAATACACATAAAGTGCTCAAGTTCCTTAGCGAGTGACTGTATCTCATGAGCCTGCTGTACAACAGAGCGCTCATCAGTCATCTTGTAGTCATAGAATTGCTCCGTGACATACAACTCGCTGCCCGCGTCCGAGACCCCAAACTTGGCCTCGAGCGCATCCCACATGTCCTTGCCGTTAGAAAATGACATATAGGAATCCACAATGGAATCGTCAAGAATACTCAAAAGGGCACTCTTAAACATGGTATCGAGCTTCTCAAAAGCCTCCTGCTGTGCAGGATCAAGCTCGCCATCAGGCTTGCCTTTGGTGGCAGCATAGTAGTTCATGTTCTGAAACCATAACACTGCTCTCATGCGCCACCTCTTATATAGTACCCCTTTAAAGGGAAACGGCTTTGTAGACGCGATAAAGCCAGCAGGTGCTAATTGTCTATAATCAGGTTTTTGGATTGTTGAATAATTAGACAATTTAGCATATGATTTAATTCGTGAAAACAGTGAACAATTCATGACTAGAATAATACAGATTAAACTAATCATGTGATCTACGTAAACAGTAGATAAACAGATTGAATCTAGAGCATATACTGCAAGTAGAAACTCTAGTATAACATCATATATGAAGATCAAGAACACGTACAGTGCAGCGGCAGCAGTACCACCGGAGTTCCCCGTGTCACCCATGTCGTCGATGAAGAGGTTGGTGATGTCAGGGAAGAAGTCGTCGTTGGGGAAGAACTCGAAGCCAGTAGTCGCGCGAGTGTGCTCCCCAAAAACCTGATCGCCCCTCTCACGTACAGGATCACAAGAGGCGGGGTTCCGGAGGCCTACTGTCCCTTCAACCGGTGCACGCCGGAAGACGGGATGGAGAAGACTTGGAAGACGGCGGCGCAATGCTCTGGAACGGCGTGAGACCATGTATCGCGTGGTCGCCGCTAGGGTTTGCCCCGGGCTGTATATATGGTGCGAGTCGGGTAGGACGTGGGCTGTAAGCCACGACTGAGTCGGTAACGCCCCACGATCCCCATTGGAATCGGAAACGGCAAAGTAATCAACGCGTCCGTTAATTACGAATTAATGACTCATTAATTTTCCCAGACTGCAAAAATATAAGCTCGGCTCGGTGAGATTCCCGCAACCCGTGGCGCGTCGTGACGTGTCGTGACGAGGCGAGGCGTGGCGAGGCGAGCGAGGAGGAGCGCGCGTGTGGCACTCTTCATCTTCTCATGCTCTCACTAGCTCATACTAGTACTAGAACATCCCACTATATAAAGTGGTGCAGCTCACTCTCCACTAGCAGTATGGGACTAAACATTAGTCACGTACTCACTCAACCAGCCACTTATTAATGGGCCATGGGAATTTCGGATTTAAATTGGGCTGGCCCAAGTACACTAAAATTCCAGCAGTGTGTTAGATTTAAATATGTTTTATATATGCTTCTTGATGCTCTCTTTTATGTTTCAACTCTCATCTTCATGTAAGCATCATAAATATCACTATGCCTAGCTAAAAGGCTTTAAAGAAAAGCGCTTATGGGAGACAACCCACTTTTTATTTCTGTTGTTTTCTTTTATATTGAGTCAAGGAACATGCTTACCTCCGTAGCAATTCCTTTGTATCTTTATTTTATCACATTGTTGTGTCAAGTAAATCCTCTAGTAGGAAGTTGATGCTAGATTTGGATTTCTGCACAGTAACAGTTTTCTGCTGTCCACCGTTTAATTCGTAGAAATTCACAGAAAAATCAAAATAACCTGAGATTTTTTGTGCGTGATCCTCAGATATGTACGCAACTTTCATTAGTTTTGAGTTTTCTGATTTGAGCAAGTTAAGTGCCTCGAAAAAATTCGTCTTTACGGACTGTTCTGTTTTTGACAGATTCTGCCATTTATTTCGCAATGCCTCTTTTGCTGTTTTTGAATGGATCTTTTTGTTCCATAAAGTATCAGTGGATGTAGCTAGTATCCAGTAGCATGCGTAATGGTTTTGTCCATGCAGAATATGAGAATTTTTTATTATGCACTAACCCTCTAATGAAGTCTACTTTGACTTTGGTGTGGAGGAAGTTTTCAAGGATCAAGAGAGAGGATGATATGATGTGATCAAGAAGATGAAAAAGCCTTGGGGATGCCCCCGTGGGTCACCCAAGCATATTTCAAGAAGACTCAAGCGTCTAAGCTTGGGGATGCCTTGGGCATCCCCTTCTTCATCAACAAACTATCAGGTCATCTCTAGTGAAACTATATTTTAATTCCGTCACATCTTATGTGCTTTACTTGAAGCGTCTGTTTGTTTTTATTTTTGCTTTTGTTATTTTCGTTCTCTGAATAAAATGGATCCTAGCATTCCTTTGTGGGAGAGAGACACGCTCCGCTTTTTGTTATGAATACTCCTATTCTTCACTTATATTTGTTGAGTATTCTTCTATGTTACTTCAATGATTTCAGTTCTTGTTTATCATGCATCTCTTGTTTAGAGCTGTTAGTTCTCTTATGCTATACTCTCATGTCTCACTGATAAATAGTTGGAGAGGTTATGTTTAAATAAGTTGATTGGTGTTTGGTTGGAAACAGAAAATGCTAAATGTGGTAGATGGTATAATGAAAAGATATACATGCTCTTATGGATTGTTATCTTGTATGTTGTGGTGCTTGGCAATTGTTTTGAGCTCTCAAGTAGATCATGTTTAAGATTTTACATCATGTAGTTAAAACCCATTAGTGAAGAACCACCGTAAACCTTGTTGAAATTTGGTTTGCATGTTTGGTATCTCTAAGGTCTAGATATTTTCTAGTAAAGGTGTTTGAACAACAAGGAAGACAATGTAGAGTTTTATAATGCTTGCAATATTTTTATATATATGTCTTGTTGTCATAGTTTATACTTGTGTTTTCTCCAAATAACCTTGCTAGCCAAAGACTTGTATTGAGAGGGAATGCTTCTCGTGCATCCAAAACCTTGAGCCAAAACCCATGCCATCTGTGTCCACCATACCTACCTACTACATGGTATTTCCTGCCGTTCCAAGCAAATACTTCGTGTGCTACCTTTTATTCAAAACTTATTATCCCTTATTTGTGTCAATATTTATTAGCTCATGAGGAAGTATGTGGTGTTACGGATATCAACCTTGTCATTTGCTTTTAGACAGACTTTCACCAACCGGACTAGTGGCATATACACCGCTTATCCATTAACTTTGCAAAAAGAGTTGGCAATGGGGTGCCCAGTCCCAATTAATTACAACTTTAACCGCTGCATTCTCTTCACATTTTTTCCCTGATCTAATCAACAAGCAATGATAATAGTTTTTAACTACATGTGTAAACAAAAGAGATAAGAGGGATGATCTGCCTTGCTGGTAGAAATAACGTCCTTCAATGGGAGCCGCTCTTGAAAGTCTGGTTGACAAGTGGGGTAGAGTGCCCATTACCCATTGCTACATGTTTTATATACACTTTATATGGTTTTTATGCATTTTCTGGAACTAACCTATTAACAAGATGCCACAGTGCCAGTTCCCTGTTTTCTGCTGTTTTTGGTTTCAGAAAAGTTGTTAAGGAAATATTCTCAGAATTGGACGAATCAAAAGCCAAAGTCCCTATTTTTCTCGGGAGCTTCCAGAACACCGAAGAGGAGACGGAGAGGGGCCACGAGGCAGCCACACCATGTGGTGGCGCGGCTCCCTTCCTGGCCGCGTGGCCACGTGGTGTGGGCGCCTCGGGCGCCCACCGACATCGCCCTTTCGCCTATAAAAAGACCCCGGCATGAAAACCCTAAAATAATCAGCCTTTTCCCGATAAGAGTTCCGCTGCACCGCCGCCATCGAAGACAAGTTTCGGAGGACAGAAGTGTAACATCCCAAAATTATAATCAGTATTATTATATCAAAAATGTGGGCCAACAAAAACTTTTTATGAATTAATATGTGTTGATTTCATATTGCTGCTTGTAATAATTATTTCTTGTGAATGTGTTGGTTGTTAGCTCTAATTAAAAACTTGAAGAAAAGAAAATAAACAAAACAAAAGATAAAACAATAAAAACAATATGACAAGTGTCACACCATTTCTCCAAGTGAGAAATTAATTTTCTTTCAAAAAAAATTCAGTGGAGTGGTAATATGATCACTCCCATTTTATTTCCACAACTTTTCCCTCTGCAAGTGTTAATTTCAAAAACCTAAATTTAAATTCTATTTCTTTCTTTATCTTATTCAAATCACAAAATGTGCTATGTTGTACTTGTCCAATAAATAATCAAATAGCACAACAAATCTTGAGAAACATGTGTGAAGCAAATTATGAAAATAAATCTCAGAAATTGGAAATTATTTTTGGTTCACACATTTCGTCGAACACTTGGTGATCACCACCCTGTTCTTTCTCAACCGATCCAATCCGAGATCAATTTGATCGATTTCGATCAAATTGATGCAAGCCACTGCCTCCATTCGACTGCCCTCACTCCACTCACCTCACCGCACTCGAAGGAGCCAAGGAATTGGGCCGGGGACGAGGAGGAGCGCCAAGGGGACAGCCGCCCGCACGCACGTCGCCATGGTCGACACTGTGGCCACGAAGGTGTCGACGCCGTGCTGGCCGCGCCATGCCCCCCCTCTCTTCCTCACCTCCCTGCTCCCTCTCAGCGCAGCAGAACGCCCAGCAGGAGCCCGCACCCGCAGCCCTCGCGCCACGCCGTGCACGTCGAGCGCCGCCCGAGCGTTCCCACGGCCGTCCCCCACTTCGAGCACGCGCAGCTCGCCTCCACGCCGCCAACCTTGTCCCTCTGCACCCCAACACCGTAGCCGCACCGCACCGCCCCCTATGGCGAGCCCTAGCCCCCTCTGGACCGCCCCAGCACCCCGTCCACCATGCGCCGAGCTTCGGCTTTAAAAGCCCCCCCCCCCCCCCCCCCCCCCGAGCTCTCGTTTTCTTCACACTCCACCACTGCCTCTCCCTTGCTCCACCCTCACTCGTGCACCGCCAGGAGGGCGGAGCCGTAGCTGCGAAGCCACTGCCGCCCGTGGCCGTCTTCGAGCTCGCCGTGCCCGAGGTAGAAGACGATCACGGCCGAGCCGTGCTGCCCTCTCTTTCTCTCCTCTCTGGCCTGCAACCCCCTCTCCATTAACACCGCACTCACACGCTCCCTTTTCCCCTCTGATTCGTGCCCAGGAGCCACGCAGGAGCCTCGCCGGAGTTGGAGCACGGCCGCGGAGGAGGAGCTGCTCGCCGCCGTCGATTGGAGCCGTCCCAGGAAGCGCGACTCGTCCAGCGATCTTCCTCGAGCCTCCGCCGTCGATCTGCCTCACCAGCACGTCCTCCCGAGCCCCCTAGGTGAGCCTCCGACCACCGTAGCAGTCGCCGGAGCCACGGCGCCGCCCGTTTTAGGTCGTCGCCGATGTGCTCGCTTCCCCGCCGTTGGATCTTAGATCCACGGCAGCGTACCCCTTCGCTGAGAGCAGTCGCTGACCAGTGGGCCCCGCTGTCAGCGTTTTAAACTTTTCCAGCGCGCGAGACGTTTCGGTTGAGTCACTGACGAGTGGACCCCACCCGTCAGGATTCTCAACATTATCCAGAACAGAACTGTTTTTCTAATTTAAATCTCTCTGGAATTTCAGTACTGGACTCAACTTTGAAATTCAATATCTCGAGATTTATAACTCCAAATAAATCAAAACTTGTATTATTAAAAATACCACATAAGGTTTCAAATCTAAACTTGTTTGTTTCTGATACTCTGTTAGGCCAAATGAGTTAAGACCAATTTTATTGGGTCACATTTAACCATGGCTAGTTACCCATAAGAGGATTTAATTTTAGGATCAACTGAACTTGATTGATAGCTAAAACTTGATTATTAAGCTTCTGGATTAAAACAATTATGTAGGGAGTTTGGTAACTCCAATTGATCCAAATTAAATTGTGTTGTCTTCTACACATCAGTACCTTTCTGTAGAAATTTAGTTTGTATTTTTGTGACCAACAGAACTTGATATATGTAATTAAACATGTTCAATTAGTTTCTGCCATAATTAAGACATAATTAAATAATGGTTAAATTAATTAAATTGAAACCAAATTGTGTTGCTTGATGTATGCAGTGGCTATTTAGAGCATTCAAGATTGTATTGTTGTGATGTTGATTGAGTAGGTTAGTGATTGTTTGTATTTGTTTGATTGTGAATTAGACGAGAACGTTGTCGGATTTATCGAGGAAGAAGAATTCGTGGAACCTGAAGATCAAGACCAAGATCACTTTGCCGAGCAAGGCAAGCTACTCTCTGAGCTTGCACCCTACTACATGCTTCTATTTTTATAACATGATTTACACCTAAGGCAAAGATTTTCTAAAGCCTTTTCAAAAAGTATATGGAAATTATTTTGCCACCCTATGTAGAAATACAAGATAATTTATATCAAATTATAGGATGGGAAAAATAAAGATTGTTTATTCAAAACCCCTTTGAAAACACCTGTGTGGCTATGAAGCACCGAGATGTTGGTGTTGAAGTGGAGAAAAGGAGAATGGTGGTTTTTGATAAAACGCACATTGTGTCTTTGTACTTACGTCAATCAGCCAATACCCTGTGCGACCACATTTACCCACATATGGGAAAGGGCTTGGTCCTATAATTTGCTCATATTAGTATGGGATACCTCATCTACGGAGCTGACTCCGTTATGCATGAGGGGATGGTTTGATGACCTACCCCTGACCTGGGTCCTCTCTCAAACTCTATGGAAAGATAAGGAGGAGGATAGAAGGATGTCCCCTATACACCGCCAGACAAAACTATGAGTCCTCACACTTAGATCCCGACGGGCTGGGTTAAGTGTTGATGGAAAATGTCATATGGGCAGGGTCCTATACTAGCATGAGCAAAGGACAGGCTAGGATCGGTGTCTCAACTTCGCATACACCTTGTATGGCGGGACGTGGCTGACACGATGAGTTACCGGATGGATGTGGGAAAAGCGTGCTACCTCTGCAGAGTGTAAAACTATTCGAATAGCCGAGTCCTCGGATATGGACAGTTGAGAGACCCTACTTTGACCATGTGCAAGTTTTGAAAAGATTTGAGTTTGAAAAGAGAAAAGGAAGTGGAGAATGTTCCATACACCTATACCAACGGATCGGTATGAGGTTGTTGGAGACCATGAACCATGACGGGTTATGGTCAGAAGAAGGAGGAGTTTTGGAGAAACTAATAAAAAGGGACATTATATTAAGAATAGTTCTAAAATTCTCCTTACCTTTTTCAACAAAGATATAGAGATGTTTTAAATAAATAAAAGTATGAAATTAAAATGAGACTAGTGCATACTCATGTTGGAGTAGTTTGCGAGTACAATCAAATGTACTCATAATGGTTTCGTCCCTGGCTATTGTCGTAGCCACCCATCGAGGAGCGCTTCGCCGAGGAGGAGTATGGCGACTTCTATGCAAACTAGGGATCTCCATAAGTCGACTGCCTGTCGGGTCGTTGTTAGGATATGATGTCTTCTACGCCGTAGTTTCCGCTGATTATTTTCGTTTGGCCCCTGAAGGCACCTATGTAAGACTTGGTCTAAATGACCGTTTATGTAAGACTTTAATGCGGTATTGTAATGGATGTAAACTTCGGTATTCAGTTTGGATTATGTGCAACGACAGACTGATCACGGGATCGTTGTGTTAAGCATAATCGGGTATTTCGGACGGCTAGTCCGGGGTCCCCACAGAGCTGGTATCAGAGCCATCTCGACTTTAGGAGACCTTAGATTAGCATGGTCGCTAGGTAGGTATTACAAAAGTTAAATTCTTAAAAAAATAAAGGAATGAAGTATTTTTGAAAAATGCTTATCTCTAATCCTCTCACTTATGCAAAATTCTACTCTCACTAAATATTACGTTTTCCCTTGTATCCTTAAAATTTGGCACACTCGTCATTCTATTAAACTTAAAAAAATTCTCACTCATTGCCTCACTACATTTAAAATTTTGATACACTTGTCATCTCACTAACTTAAAAATTTGACTAAAAATTGTAGATGGCGATCCATTTCACCGAGTTCGTTCAGCTTGAGAAGGACGGCAAGTTGATGTTCGAGAAGGACATGTTCGAGTTGAGCAAGCTGTTAGGTCGCCCCGCTCCAGAGTTTAAGGGAGCCCAGGTGGACACTCTCGGCAACGGGAACCTGGCTTGGTTGGTCGAGGCGTCTGTTTGCGGGAACATCAAGTCCCCCGGATCTAGGACACTCATCTTTACCACCATGGACGTCCACTGGGAAGACGGACTGTGTCGTGCCATGCAGCGGATGCTAGCCCGACTTTGTGAGGAGCACAAGGCGGAGTTGGTGAACTCCCGTTTCCAGTTCTACGGGAGGCGCACCGATGATGGACACCCTATTCGGTCCCCTCTACACCCGACGTTCGGAGAGTATATCCTGGACATGGAGATTATGCTCTTCCGCACCCAGGAGGATCTGATGTGCGCTAGACTTCGGTCTCGTTTTGAGCGCATCTCGCTCAAGGAGAGTCGCGAGCATGAGGCGCAGCTGAAGGAGGAGAAGGTCGCTCTTCTCAAGAAGAGGACCCAGCTGAGGAGGACCATAGCGAAGCTCCGCAAGAAGGTGGCAGAGCAGGACGAGATGATCGAGGATCTGGAGCACCATACCAACGAGATGGAGGAGGAGGGCGAGGATCTCCGTAAGGAGAACAACGCTTTCCTCAGTGACGATGATGACTACCTGGAGGAGATGGACTATGAGCAGGAGGATGACGAGGAGGAGCTAGAGGACGAGGAGGAGGAGCCACTCGAGACAGTTCTAGAGGACGAGGAGGAGGACCCGGTGGAGCCACCCTACCAGTCCGACGCTGACGCAGCAGAGCCTGAGGTTCCACCTCAGTAGGCGAGTGACTTGAGTACTACCGCAGGATTAGGTTGACCCCCTATCGCTAGTCGAGTCGAAGTAGTGGTTCTTTTGGAAACCCTGTATTGTGTACATTAGCTGAAGGGCAATGTTGTAAGCTTGAGGTGGTGAACCCTTTGATGTGATGGTTGTGCTATATAAGTGTGTTAGTCTTGTTAATCTGTGTAAAATATTTTCCATATAATCCTTAATGAATCAACCACTATGCGAAACCGACCTTTTCCCTTGGTCAAAACCTTTTGCCTTGCCTCTTATACCCGGTGTGCTTCAGGATGGTGGACACTCGTCGCTCCAACACGGATGGAGGACCACCACCACCCCCACCGAACCCAACCACCGCCCAACTTTTTGCGCTTATCATGGAGGAATGCCAAGCTGCCCGGGAGGAGCGTCAAGCTCATCTCGCTGCCCTGCAGCAGATCGCTGCCGCCCATCTCAACCAAAACAGCAACCACAACAACAACAATGGCAATGGCAATGGCGAAAGAAATCTGCGGTCCACTTTGAGCGATTTTCAGAAGACCAACCCACCTACCTATTCCAAGGGACTTCACCCATTAGAGGCCGATGATTGGCTTCGCACCATTGACAATAACCTGGAAGTTGCTGCCGTGGGAGAGCCTGAGAAAGTGCTGTATGCAACCCACTATCTTGCAGGACCTGCACGATCTTGGTGGGAAGCTACCAAGGCTCTCCAGCAAGCTGGTCATGTTATCAACTGGGCCGAGTTCCAGGAGAGGTTCCGCAAGAACCACATTCCCGGCGGACTCATTGAGAGGAAGAAGGATGAATTCCGCAAGTTGCGGCAGGGAAATAGAGATGTGGTCGGTTATCTTGATGAGTTCACTGACTTATCTCGGTATGCTCCTGATGACACCGACACCGAGAAGAAGAAGATGGAGCGTTTCATGAATGGACTTCATGATGAATTGCAGTGTGCTTTGGTTATCCATGACTTTCTTGATTTGGAGTCACTTGTGGACAAAGCCATCCAGCTGGAGACCAAGCGCAAGTCTATGTTTGAAGGTCGTAAGAGGAGAATGAGTGCCCAGGAAGGTTCGAGCAACCAGAAGCCTCGCATCTTTCCACAAAACCCCAAGCCGGCCTATCGACCACCACAAACTCCACGCCCCAATTTCCCTAATCGCCCAAACAACTTCAACCGTCCCAATAACAATACCCGTCCCGGAGGGAACTCTAACAACTTCAACCGCAATGCCAATGTTGTCTGCTTTGAGTGCGGCACTAAGGGTCACTACTCCAGAGAATGCCCCAATCCTAAGAAGAATGTTCCACGCCCCGATGCACAGGCACCGAACAATGGCCAAGGCCGTAATGGAAATAGCAAGAACGCCGCACCCCGCGGAAATGTTGCTGTTGCCAAGGGCCGTCTGCACCACGTCAATGCTGAAGAGGCCATGGATGCGCCAGATGTTGTGCTGGGTACGTTCCTTGTCAACTCAGTACCTGCAACTGTTCTGTTTGATTCTGGTGCTACCCATTCCTTTGTTTCCCAAGAATTTGTTGCTAAGGGAGGTTTAGTCGGAAACCTCTTACCCAAACCCATGGTCATCCAAATCCCAAAATCCACCATAGAGACCAAGTTGTTTTGCCCTGACGTTTCCCTTGAGATCAAAGGAGAAAAGTTTCTAGTCGACTTAATCATTCTAGGAACCCAAGGTATAGATGTTATACTTGGTATGAATTGGCTAGCCAAGTACCGTGGTCGAATTGACTGCGCCAGAAGAGCTATATCCATCACCACCGACAAGGAAGTAGAAGTGGAGTATGTGTCTGAAACCAGTCGACCCCAACCAGGATGCCATGAGAGCATAGCTCGACCCACCCTAGATGAGATCCGTGTTGTTCACCTGTTCTGAGATGTTTTCCCTGAAGAATTGCCTGGTATGCCGCCAGACCGGGATATTGAGTTCATAATTGAACTTATCCCAGGAACAGCCCCTATATCCCAAAGGCCTTATCGGATGAATCCGGAAGAATTGGTTGAATTGAAGAAGCAGTTAGCTGATATGCTCAGCAAAGGACTTATTCGCCCAAGCGCTTCACCTTGGGGATCACCCATTATTTTTGTGGACAAGCGAGACGGTACCACACGCCTGTGTGTGGATTATCGCAAGTTAAATGACGTGACCATTAAAAACAAGTATCCTCTTCCAAAGATCGAGGATCTGTTCGATCAGATGAACGGAGCCTGAGTCTTTTCCAAGATAGATCTTCGGACAGGATATCATCAGTTGAAAATCCGAGAGACAGACATTCCCAAGACCGCCTTCACCACCCGCTACAGTTTGTTTGAATACACCATAATGTCCTTTGGTCTGACCAATGCCCCAGCCTATTTCATGAATCTCATGAACAAGATTTTCATGGAGTACCTCGACAAGTTCGTGGTAGTTTTCCTCGATGACATCCTTATTTACTCCAAAACCGAAGAAGAGCATGCTGAACACCTGCGTCTAGTTTTAGAAACCCTCCGAGAGCACCAGTTGTATGCCAAGCTTAGCAAGTGTGAGTTTTGGCTCAGTGAAGTGGCATTTCTCGGACATGTTGTGTCTGCGGGAGGGATTTCTGTTGACCCAGAGAAGATCCAAGCCATTGTGGACTAGGAAGCCCCAACTAGTGTGACTGAAATCCGAAGCTTTCTCGGACTGGCGGGTTACTACCGCAAGTTCGTTGAAGGATTCTCCAGTATAGCCAAACCCCTGACCCAACTGCTGAAAAAGGACAAGAAGTTTGAATGGACTCAGAAGTGTGAAGAGAGTTTCCAAGAATTGAAGAAGAGACTGACCTCAACCCCCGTCCTAACTATGCCAGACGTCACCAAGAGTTTCGACGTGTATTGCGATGCATCACGCCTCGGACTTGGTTGCGTTCTGATGCAAGAAGGCAAAGTGGTGTCGTATCTGTCCCGGTAGTTGCGACCGCATGAAGAGAACTACCCAACCCATGATCTGGAGTTAGCCGCTGTTGTTCTTGCTCTGAAGACGTGGCGTCCCTATCTTGCGGGACATCGTTGCGAGATCTATACGGATCATAAGAGTTTGAAGTATATCTTCACCCAGAAGGAGTGAAATCTGCGACAGAGGAGGTGGATGGAATTAATCAAAGATTACGATATTGGGATCCATTATCACCCCGGAAATGCTAATGTAGTTGCCGATGCCCTTAGTCGCAAACCTTGCACCCTGAATGCCTTGATCAAAGCCGAACAGCCAGCCTTGTTTCAAGAGTTCAAAGATTTTGGGCTAGAGCTTGTTAGCCGCGGTTATCTCGCCAATTTAGAGTTAGCCCCAACCCTGATAGATCAAATCAAGGAAGCCCAAAAAGGTCATGAAAGCATAGAAGGAATTAAAAAGAAGATTTCTCTCGGCAAAGCGCCCGGTTTTACCGAAGATGCTGAAGGAGTGTTGAGATTCAATGGTCGTATCTGTGTGCCCAATATCACGGAACTTAAGGAGTTAATCCTGAAGGAAGCCCACGAGGCCCCTTATTCAATCCACCCCGGCGGAACCAAAATGTATCAAGGCCTTCGTGAAAGATTTTGGTGGCACGGAATGAAGCGAGAGATTGGTGTTTTTGTAGCCAAGTGTGATATCTTTCAGCGAGTCAAGGCTGAACATCAGCGACCCGCTGGATTGCTTCAACCTCTGAAAATTCCCGAGTGGAAGTGGGATGAAATTGGAATGGATTTTATTACCGGACTTCCAAGATCCAACCGAGGCCATGACTCAATCTGGGTCATCGTTGATCGACTAACCAAGGTTGCCCATTTCATTCCCGTCAATACCACTTATCGGGGAAATCAGTTACCAGACCTGTATATTTCCAGAATAGTAAGCCTGCATGGTGTGCCTAAGAAGATTGTATCTGACAGAGGCACACAGTTCACCTCGAGGTTCTGGAAAGCCCTTCACGAAGCCCTCAGAACCAAGTTAGCGTTTAGCACAGCTTATCATCCCCAGACCGGAGGCCAAACTGAGCGAGTGAACCAGATATTAGAGGACATGCTTCGCGCGTGTGTTCTATCCTATGGTTCCAAGTGGGAAGACTGTCTTCCATTTGCAGAGTTCTCCTACAACAATAGTTACCAGTCTAGTCTGCAAATGGCCCCTTTCGAAGCCCTTTACGGCAGGAAGTGTCGTACGCCCCTGAATTGGTCCGACACCGGAGAAGGCAAATTGTTTGGACCTGATACTCTCCGTGAGGCTGAAGAACAAGTTCAACTTATCCGTGAGCGTCTTAAAACTGCCCAATCCCGTCAGAAGAGTTACGCTGATCCCATGCGTCGTGATGTCACTTTTAGTGTCGGAGATTATGTCTATCTCCGAGTGACACCCCTTAAAGGAATGCAGCGTTTCCATGTCAAAGGAAAATTAGCGCCAAGGTATATTGGACCCTTTAAGATCATTGCTCGTCGAGGAGAAGTGTCTTATCAACTAGAGTTGCCCCAAGAGTTAGCAGATTATCACGATGTCTTCCACATTTCCTTGCTCCGGAAATGTCTTGAAGTTCCTGACCAGCCTGATGTTTTCAAAAACATCGACCACCTCTCCATCGACCTGAATCAAGATCTGTCTTATCGTGAGAGACCCATCAAGATTCTCGACGAAGATGTTCGTCTTACCCGAAGACGCGCGATCAAGTTCTACAAAGTCCAGTGGACTAACCACTCTGAAGATGAAGCAACTTGGGAACGCGAAGACTATCTTAGAAGCGAATTCCCAAACCTCTTTAGTGCCTAAGCCTAGCAAATCTCGGGACGAGATTTATTTTAAGGAGGGAAGGATCTGTAACATCCCAAAATTATAATCAGTATTATTATATCAAAAATGTGGGCCAACAAAAACTTTTTATGAATTAATATGTGTTGATTTCATATTGCTGCTTGTGATAATTATTTCTTGTGAATGTGTTGGTTGTTAGCTCTAATTAAAAACTTGAAGAAAAGAAAATAAACAAAACAAAAGATAAAACAATAAAAACAATGTGACAAGTGTCACACCATTTCTCCATGGGAGAAATCATTTGTTTTTCATTCAAACAAAATTCAGAGGAGTGGTGATATGATCACTCCCATTTTATTTCCACAATTTTTCCCTCTCCAAGTATTAATTTCAAAAACCTAAATTTAAATTCTATTTCTTTCTTTATCTTATTCAAATCACAAAATGTGCTATGTTGCACTTGTCCACTAAATAATCAAACAGCACCACAAATCTTGATAAACATATGTGAAGCAAATTATGAAAGTAAAATTCAGAAATTGGAAATTATTTTTGGTTCAAGCATTTCATCGAACACTTGGTGATCATCACCCTGTTCTTCCTCAACCGATCCAATCTGAGATCAATTTGATCGATTTCGATCAAATTGATGCAAGCCACTGCCTCCATTCGATTGCCCTCACTCCACTCACCTCACTGCGCTCACGAGGGACGAGGAGGAGCGCCAGGGGACAGCCGCCCGCGCGCACGTCACCATGGTCGGCACTGTGGCCACGAAGGTCTCGACGGCGTGCTGGCCGCGCCATGCCCCCCCTCTCTTCCTCACCTCTCTGCTCCCTCTCAACGCAGCAAAGCGCCCAGCAGGAGCCCGCACCCGCAGCCCTCTCGACACGCCATGCATGCCGAGCGCCGCCCAAACGCTCCCACGGCCGTCCCCCACTCCGAGCAAGCGCAGCTCGCCTCCACGCATCCAACCTTGCTCCTCTGCACCCCAACACCGTAGCCGCACCTCACTGCCCCCTATGGCGAGCCCTAGCCCCTTCTGGACCGCTCCAGCACCACGTCCACCATGGACCGAGCTTCGGCCTTAAAAGCCACCCGAGCTCTCACTTCCTCTCCACTCCACACCACTGCCTCTCCCTTGCTCCACCCCCACTCGTGCACCGCCAGGAGGGCGGAGCCGTAGCTGCGAAGCCACTGCCGCCCGTGGCCATCATCGAGCTCGCCGTGCCCGAGGTAGAAGACGATCACGGCCGTGCCGTGCCTCTTCCCTTTTCTCTTCTCTCTGGCCTACACTCTCTTCTCCATCACCACCGCACTCACACGCTCCCTTTTCCCCTCTGTTTCGTGCCCAGGAGCGACGCAGGAACCTCGCCGGAGTCAGTACACGGCCGCGGAGGAGGAGCTGCTCGCCGCCGTCGATTGGAGCCGTCCCAGGAAGCGCAACTCGTCCAGCAAGCTTCCCCAGGTCGCCGCCGTCGATCTGCATCATCCGCGCACCTTCCCGAGCCCCTAGGTGAGCCTCCGACCACCGTAGCAGCCGCCGGAGCCACGGCGCTGCCCGTTTTAGGTCGTCGCCGATATGCTCACTTCCCAGCCGTTAGATCTCAGATCTACGGTGCCTTACCGCTTCGTGCTTTAAGTCGCTGACCAGCGGGCCCCGCTCGTCAGACTTTTAAACATTTCCAGCGCGCGCACTGTTTCCGGTTGAGTCACTGATGAGTGGACCCCACCCGTCAGGATTATCAACATTATCCAGAACAGAGCTGTTTTTCTAATTTAAATCTCTCTGGAATTTCAGTACTGGATATAACTTTGAAATTCAATATCTCGAGATTTACAAGTCCAAATAAATCAAACCCAAATGTTCTGGAAATCTTATGAAATTGTTTAACCAACCCAAGTGGTTTAACCTCATTTAGATAAATAATAAAAATGTATTATTAAAAATACCACATAAGGTTTAAAATCTAAACTTGTTTGTTTCTGATACTCTGTTAGGCCAAATGAATTAAGACCAATTTTGTTGGGTCACATTTAATCATGGCTAGTTACCCATAAGAGGATTTAATTTTAGGATCAACAGAACTTGATTGATAGCTAAAACTTGATTATTAAGCTTCTGGATTAAAAAAATTATGTAGGGAGTTTGGTAACTCCAATTAATCCAAATCAAATTGTGTTGTCTTCTACACATCAGTAGCTTTCTGTAGAAATTTAGTTTGTATTTTTGTGACCAACAGAACTTGAGATATGTAATTAAACATGTTCAATTAGTTTCTGCCATAATTAAGACATAATTAAATAATGGTTAATTCAATTAAATTGAAACCAAATTGTGTTGCTTGATGTATGCAGTGGCTATTTAGAGCATTCAAGATTGTATTGTTGTGATGTTGATTGAGTAGGTTAGTGATTGTTTGTATTTGTTTGATTGTGAATTAGACGAGAACGTTGTCGGATTTATCGAGGAAGAAGAATTCGTGGAACCTGAAGATCAAGACCAAGATCACTTTGCCGAGCAAGGCAAGCTACTCTCTGAGCTTGCACCCTAATACATGCATCTATTTTTATAACATGATTTACTCTTAAGGCAAAGATTTTTCTAAAGCCTTTTTAAAAATTATATGGAAATTATTTTGCCACCCTATGTAGAAATATAAGATAATTTATATCAAATTATAGGATGGGAAAAATAAAGATTGTTTATTCAAAACCCCTTTGAAAACACCTGTGTGGCTATGAAGCGCCGAGATGTTGGTGTTGAAGTGGAGAAAAGGAGAATGGTGGTTTTGATAAAACGCACATTGTGTCTTTGTACTTACGTCAATCAGCCAATACCCTGTGCGGCCACATTTACCCACATATGGGAAAGGGCTTGGTCATATAATTTGCTCATATTAGTATGGGATACCTCATCTACGGAGCTGACTCCGTTATGCATGAGGGGATGGTTTGGTGACCTACCCCTGACCTGGGTCCTCGCTCAAACTCTATGGAAAGATAAGGAGGAGGATAGAAGGATGTCCCCTATACACCGCCAGGCAAAACTATGAGTCCTCACACTTAGATTCCGACGGGCTGGGTTAAGTGTTGATGGAAGGTGTCATATGGGCAGGGTCCTATACTAGCATGAGCAAAGAACAGGCTAGGATCGGTGTCTCAACTTCGCATACACCTTGTATGGCGGGACGTGGCTGACACGATGAGTTACCGGATGGATGTGGGAAAAGCGTGCTACCTCTGCAGAGTGTAAAACTATTCGATAGCCGAGTCCTCGGATATGGACAGTTGAGAGGCCCTACTTTGACCATGTGCAAGTTTTAAAAGATTTGAGTTTTAAAACGAAAAGGGAAGTGGAGAATGTTCCATACACCTATACCAACGGATCGGTATGAGGTTGTTGGAGACCATGAACCCTGACAGGTTATGGTCAGAAAAAGGAGGAGTTTTGGAGAAACTGATAAAATGGGACATTATATTAAGGATAGTTATAAAATTCTTCTCACCTTTTTCAACAAAGATATAGAGATGTTTTAAATAAATAAAAGTATGAAATTAAAATGAGACTAGTGCATACTCATGTTGGGGTAGTTTGCGAGTACAATCAAATGTACTCATAATGGTTTCGTCCCTGGCTATTGTCGTAGCCAGACATCGAGGAGCACTACGCCAAGGAGGAGTATGGCGACTTCTATGCAAACTAGGGATCTCCATAAGTCGACTTCCTGTCGGGTCGTTGTTAGGATATGATGTCTTCTACGCCGTAGTTTCCGCTGATTATTTTGGTTTGGCCCCTGAAGGCACCTATGTAAGACTTGGTCTAAATGACCGTTTATGTAAGACTTTAATGCGGTATTGTAATGGATGTAAACTTCGGTATTCAGTTCGGATTATGTGCAACGACAGACTGAGCACGGGATCGTTGTGTTAAGCATAATCGGGTATTTCGGACGGCTAGTCTGGGGTCCCCACAGAACCTTGGGTCCAAAAACAAATGCCTTTTCCTGCTAGGAAACTTAAAACCAAAGAAGAAGAACACTATAATAAATTTTGTGATTGGATGAAACCTTTGTTCTTGCAAATTCCTTTGACTGATGCTATTAAGTTGCCTCCTTATTCTAAATATATGAAAGATATTGTTTCTAACAAAAGGAAAATTCCTAATGAGGAAATATCTACTATGCTTGCTAATTACTCTTTTAATGGCAAGGTTCCATAGAAGTTGGGTGATCCAGGTATACCAACCATTCCTTGCTCTATCAAAAATAATTATGTTAGAACTGCTCTATGTGACTTGGGAGCACGAGTTAGTGTTATGCCTTTCTTTCTTTACAAGACACTTTACCCTGAGAAATTGATACCTACTGATATATCTTTGCAAATGGCTGATAAATCTACTGCTATTCCTGTTGGCATTTGTGAGGACGTTCCTGTTCAAGTAGCTACTAATTGCTTGATTATGACTGACTTTGTTGTTCTTGAAATGCCTGAAGATGATAATATGTCTATTATTCTTGGGAGACCTTTTCTAAATACTGCAGGGGCTGTTATTGATTGCAATAAAGGAAAAGTAACTTTCAATGTGAATGACAAAGATAATAATGTTTATTTTCCCAAGAGGTTGGACAAAATACGTGGAGTTAATACAATTACCAATGTGAGATCTAATAAAGTGGGAAGTATTGATTGTCCTTATATAGAAGAATACAAAACTCTTATGATTGGATCCATACCAATACGATACAAGGTAACATGAGTGTCCCGTGAAGTTTAAATCTTTTATGTCATATAAAATTCATTTGGTGGCAAGACTTGATCAACCTTGTTAACAAGTGCATTTTAAATGCATGAAAGTGCTAAACAACTTTCTTTCTCTCATTTTTGTTTTACCTACTGTAATATCATTTAGTTTGCAAAGTTTAGTTGCATTTGGTGTTAGAAAACAATTTTTCAATATTAAAATTATTAATGCAAAATACCAGAAAATGAAAAAAAAATCTCAGAATTTAAAAAATTTATACCAAAAATCCTATTTTTCTGGGGAGGTTCAGAAAGTGCCAAGGGGTGGCCAGGGGGACCCACCATGCACCCACATGAGGTGGTGGCGCGGCAGCATGCCAGCCGCGCCAAGGCATGAGGAGGGCCCACCTGGCCCCTCCACTTACTCACCTTCCTCCCCATTCTTTCTCTCTCCCGACCAAACACTCCCACATCGAAAAATTTCGTGTTCTTGCTGCTCTTGCCCTCGGATTTTCGATCTCTTTGCTCAGCCCATCTTTGTTGCTGAGATTTGGGGTATTCACTCTCCGGTATGTGACTCCTCCGATTATCCAAGTAGAATTTTGTTTAGTGGATTATATATTGAGTATTTTGCTGCTGTGGATATCATGTTTAGTAAGTTTAAATGCTTGTTCTAAGTTAGGATAACTAGTTTTGATGAATGCTTAAGCCTCTAGCAAGTCACTATAGTGGTTTCCGCTCATTTAGTTGGCTAAAAATCAATTTCTATGATATTTGCTAAAAATTCCAGAAAAGGAAGATGCATAACCATAGCTTTGGAGACATGTTTGAGAGGGATACACAAAGGAGGTCAAGTCCCTCAAGAGCTGCTACTCGCGTTAGGCAATCCTACAACGAGGAAATCCTAGCACCAAGCATTGGAGATGAGCGGGATAATGGTTGCCCAAACTCAGCATCCCGCCCATGTAATGACTTATTTAGTGCTGCAGGTTTACTTGAGGATTTCCAAACTCTTGTGGAAAGGGTAGGCCTGACTTCTTACATGTTGGATGAGAGTCCCCAATATGTCGGGCTCACCAAGATTTTTGCTGAGAGTTTTGCTCTCAACAACAAAATATTTGGCTCTTCTGTTTCCTTTAAGATTTATGATATGCCTGTTACCCTGCCTCTGCGTACTTTTTGTGATGTGATAGGTACAGTGGACATGGGGAAATCAAACAAGATTCTGAAGGACCCGAAAGATTTGGCGCAAATCTACCAGGAGGTGACAAATGATGATACCCGCTCCGCACAACGTGGCAAGATAAGGAACATTCAGTTCCCAGCTATTAAGTATTTTGCTTACTACATTGCCACTAGTGTGCTTGGTAGGGATAACACTAGTAATATTTCTAACTATCATCTTGCATTTCTTCTTGCTGCACTGATGGGTGAATTCCCATTTAACCTTGGTACCTTGATTGCTCACCGCTTAGCTGCTAAGGGACCCATTTATGGAGGGATTATTGCCTCGCGTATTGTTGCACATTTGAGGCTGCCTATTGATCCTAATGATACATTACTTGCTCCTTGCTATCTTGACCTTGCTGCAATGAAAGGTCATCAATTTGTCACCAATGGATCCACTTTGGAGAACCTTGTATTTAGGTTAATGTTTTCTAACGGTAGTGAAAGGGAAATCCCTTTGCCGCAGCCCGGTTTGTTCAGTATTGACATGAGGCCGTGGTCGTTCTCGGTGAAAGAGTTGGACGAGCGGTTGAGCACACTAGGCTTCTACAGGGAGCATGGTGTGGAGGAGACACCCGAGGAAGACTACACCGCGCACTACGCCGGCGCATCTTCGAGCTCGTATTATGGGGAAGGGTCTTCGACATACCACGACGAAGCCCAGAACTGGGGACCATGGGGTTGACCTCCACTTAGGCCAAAAGCCTAAGCTTGGGGGGAGGTATACCGATAGCACACTCATCTATATATCATCATCATTCGGTACTTTGTATATCCATGTTTCGTTTTAGTTTTCTTTGTTTTATTTGTTCATGTTTTGCTTTGCTTTCCAAAACTCAAAAATACCAAAAAGATTTCTGTTATTTCTCTTGCTGGTTTGTTTTAGTATCTAGAATTAGTATGCTTAGTATTTAATTCAGTTCAATACCAAAAACACAAAAATATTTTGCTTTGTTGTTTGCTGTTTCGCGCAGGGACAGATTTCTGCTGTCCACCGTTTAAATCATAACTTCCTGTAGAAAAATCCAAATGACCTGAAATTTCTTGTGCATGATCCTCAGATATGTACGCAACTTTAATTAGTTTTGAGTTTTCTGAGCTGAGCATGTTAAGGTCCTCGAAACAAATCGTCTTCACATGCTGTTCTGTTTTTAGTTACTAAATCCGAAAATCCAAAAATATTTGTTGTTTCTTTTTGGTTTTGTATAGTTTGTTTCAGAGCTCAATGCCATCCATTACTCCATGGAGATTGGTTTTCATTTCATATTATTCAAGCCACACAAGTGAAAGAGCAATAATGACGATATATGACAATTCGAGTTGGGTAAGAGGCTGGTAATGAACACTATTTGTTTTTCGTTTTTGTACATATACTCATTCATGTGAGCATGCTTAGATGGTTCGCATAAGATATATGTAGATTGGTGGATACTTAGTTGTTTATGTTCTCTTATGATCAATTCCAATTTATTAATAGTAGATGACATGTTTCTATGGATGTTTGCTTGCATTCTTTTGTTCATGAAAGAGTATGACATTGTGGTATCCTCTTCTGAACAAATTCATTTGTATCGACTTGGCACATGCTCACACATGTATATGACTAAAAAAAAAGAGTCAATTAAGCCTTGATGATTTATTTTGCCTCAGAGTTCTAGTATCATTTTTATGCCTCCATTAATTTTATTTTGTCGCAAGCATGATTATGACGGTTATTGATCTCTTGAATTGTCGCTTCCCTGTCTATTGCTAGCCTCCACTTGTACTAAGCAATATTGCTTGTGCTTCCAAATCCCTGAAAACCAGTTATTCCATAAATACCTATGCATGGCATTTCAAACCATTCAAGTAAAATTTGCATGAGCTACCTTTAAAACCTTCAAACACTTCTCAATTTGTGCCACTGTTTTAAGCTCATGAGGAAGTAGTAGTTGGGTTTGTTATCTTTCATACTAATTAAGTATCGACTTGCATGCTTCATCTGCTTGTCACTAATATTGCAAAGAGCTTGTTAGAGCACTATAATATCAAAAGTTTTGAAAAGTGAAAAATAGACACTCCTCCATGGTATGTGATTGCTGGTGGGCACCCGAGGATTTGGTTAGCCATGGTTTGTGAAAAGCAAAGGTTGGGAGGAGTGTCAAAATATCAAAAAGATAAAATATAAAGATGCATATTATAAATGCTTGATTTTAAATAATTCAGAACCGCTCTCAACTTGCTTAGTATGGAAGATAACAAGAACTCTATTGCCATTCGTTGAGGGAACAACCACCACTCAAAAACAATTTTACCTCTGTTTTCAAAACAATGAAAAGCTCTAGCACATGTCAAATCCCTGCTTCTCTCAATGGAGGGCATATCTTTTACTTACTGTTGAGTCACCATCAGTTCTTTGAGCACCTTCTTGAGAGCATAGTTGTCATTCTTAGTGTAATGTGCTTGTCCCAGAATACTGTTAACTGTGGTGTAACTTTGATGCTTTTATCTTTGACATCTTTATCTCTAGTCTTCTCTTGAATCTCAGAGGTGCCTGGGCATTTTTTTTTTGCTGTACACTTTCGGGCAAGCGAGATACCACCTTATCATACTTTCTTATGAGCCTTCCAATCCTGTGAATTGATATGTTTCATGTTATTTACTATTGGTATGATTGGCATCTCTTCATAGTTTACATAACTAACTAGGTGATACCATTTATATATATCTTATTATGAATAGCCTAAGCATTTGCCAGATAATGAGAATATTTACATCATATGAAGCAAATGTGTTCGTGAAAGTTCTTTTATCCCACTCAGTTGTTAACTGAATTGCTTGAGGACAAGCAATAAGCTAAGATTGGGGGGAGTTGATACGTCCAAAACGTATCCACTTGCCCGAACACTTTTGCTATTGTTTTACCTCTAATTTGTGTGTTTTGAATGCAACTAACAGGGACTAACGCTGTTTTCAGCAGAATTGCCCTGGTGTCTTATTTTTGTGCAGAAATTTAACTTTAGGGAAAAATACCAGAAATAATGCCAAAGCCCCTATTTTGCCCGAAGACCCACGGAGTCAGAAGACCTGACGGAGGGGGGCCACGAGCCAGCTAGATGAGGTGCTGGCGCGGCAAGTCCCTGGCCGCGCCAGCACCCCATGAGGCCGACTCGGTCGCCTCCTCGCGCCCCTCTCGGATATAAACTCCCTCAGACCTAAAAACGGGAGGAGGCTGAACACTTTTCCCAGAAACACATCCGTACGCCGCCGCCACCTCGAAATTCAATTCGGTGACCGGAAGTTCCTGTTCCGGCACTCCGCCGGGACGGCGAATCGAAGGGGATCATCGCCATCGTCATCACCAATGCCTCTCCATCAACCATCATCGTTTCCCCCATCCATGTGTGAGTAATTCCCCGCTGTAGGCTTGAGGGGATGGTAGGGATTGGATGAGATCGTTCATGTAATAGCCGTAATATCATTAGGGCATGGTGCCTAGTATCCGTTATCGGTGTTTTACGTCATTTTTGCAACTTGTTAGGCTTAATGCTTGACACTAGGGTCCGAGTGCCATGATTTCAGATCTGAACATGTTATTGTATCATGAGGATAATCAATGTTTTAGATCATATCTATGAGTTGTATACACATATTATTGTCCGGAACCCAAGGCCCCAAAGTGACAATAATTGGGACAGCCGGAGGGGATGGCTTCGATGTGAGGATCACGTGTGTTCACGGAATGTTAATGCTTTGCCCCGGTACTTTATTAAAAGGAGTACCTTAATTACCAGTAGATTCCCTTGAGGCCCCGCTACAAACGGGCTGGTAGGACAAAAGATAATGTGCAAGTTTCTCATTGCGAGCACGCACAACTAAATTGGAACACATGCCTATGGTTAATAAATACTTGGATACTTTATCTTATTTATCTGCAAATGCCTATGTCTTGATATTACATGAATTATCTTATCCATGCAACGCCCGTACATCCGTCCATATGCCTACAGTATTTTAATCCTGCTGTCTACTATAATCACTGCTGCTTTCTTTATTTCACTGTTGTTGTTATTTCACTACTGTCACTACTATAAAACTGTTGCTACTGATAATCTGTCTCGAGCAAGTCTATTCACAGGTGCAGCTGAACTGACAATTCATCTGTTAAGGCTTATAAATATTCTTTGGCTCCCCTTGTGTCGAATCAATAAATTCTGGTTTTACTTCCCTCGAAGACTGTTGCGATCCCCTATACTTGTGGTTCATCAGCGAGCGCGGTCTTGGAGGCCTCGGAATTCCCACGACGGATGTGGCCTCCACTACAGCGGAGCACTCCGGTTGCGGAGAAAGGGAGCAACGCTGATGGCACTCGTCACTCCCTTGCTGTCCAGAAGCTTGTTGCGCTCCACCACCTTCGAGAAGCCGCTGTCCTGCCGGCTGAGATAGCTCCTGGAGTCCAGCTTTTTCGGGAGCTCCTTCGGCTTCTCCCACTGAGGTTCGGCCGAGGGGACCACCACCAGGAACCACCGGTCCTGCCATTCATCCCACTTGGACTTGATGCCCATTTTGGGGTACGACTCTTTGAGTGTCAAGCGGAAGCAGATAGTGACGTCGCCTGACAGCCACTGGTTCGCCCCGATGCGGGGATAGAAGAAATGGCGAAACTAAGCAACGGACGACATCACCCCCACAAACGCCTCGCAGAGGTGAGCGAAGACCGCCAGGTCCAAGACGGCCCCCGGTGACAAGTGCAAAAGCTTCAACTTGTAGGACTTCAGGACCTCCAGGAGGAAGTCAGAGAAAGGTGGAACGACCCCCATCAACATGAACATGTCGAAGATGGGGATCTGATTAGGCTTCCGCGCATCGGAAGGGGAGAGAACAACCGTCGCCGCTCAGGCGGGGACATCTCCCAGAGCATCAGACGCCACGACTCCCATGTGCTCGGCGATCCACATCATGTTTGCGTCGCTGGCGTATTTACTCTCGAGCAGAGCCTGACTCCGGTGAAGATCCGCCTGAGCGGCATTGAGCTCGGCCCTTCGTTGCCGCCTCACGGATCGGGGGCAGGCTGGCCGGACTATCTCGGCAGTGCCTTTCGACTTCTTCTGCCCAGCGTGATTGGTGCGAACCATCGGATCTGCGGTGGTGGCACAAGGACAGAAGGTGACGCAGAGGGTGGAGAGCGAAGGATTTTGTGAGAAGTGAGTCGGTGACGGCAATCCGGCCCCCGACGGATAGCTAAGAGGCATCCCATGCGTCACGTCATGGCCCCATTACTCTGACGGGCGCGGGGATCGAGGAGTCATGCCGACTTCGGCGCGACCTGACCGTTGGGCGCACGACTACATCCAAAGCCCGCACGAATCGCAAAGAGCGGCACGACGCGGTCAGCAAGGCTTGGGGGCTCGCATCTAACTCAACCTGGCGGGCCCCACCGAGCAGCACAAGGACGACCAGGCACCGGACCCACTTTGACTTTTTGGCCATAGCCCCGGCAGCCTCAGAAGACCAAGGCCGTCGGGACCATGCCTGGGGGCTACAGTCGAGTGTGGAACATGGGGTGCCCCTAGCGCTGCCTAAGTGGGTCCACCGCCTGTGGGCCCAGCACACGAGTGAACAAGGCCAAGATTCGACGCAAGGCTTGGCGGGCGCACCCGCTTCATACAAGACCTTCCAGGTGTGCAGGACCCCCGGGCCTACTGCGAAACGGAAGGAGCCAAAGACCCCGAGAGCGCGAGTCCCCGGTAGGGCCGAGCTCCCTCTCGGGTACAAGACCGTACAAGGAGAAGATAAGGCTTCTACTACCTTCCAGAGGATGGTGGAAGACCCCAGAAGGCTTGGGAAGCAAGGCGCGGCCAGGGGACACCACCTACGCGCTGTCAGCCCGTGCCAGCCGCTTTCCCCAAAGGCGCCAGAGATCTCAACCACCCGAAGACGGATACTTGGAGGAGAAGAGGCCACGTCGCCGTCTCCACCACGGAGAGGTGGTGCTTCACGCTAAGAACCCCTCACGCTCCTTGCATGACCTCTGTGGTATCCCCTTTCCCTATAAAAGGAGGACCAAGGGCATGGAGGAGAAGGAGAGAAACTCAAGCTAGCTTAAGGAGTAAGCAAGCCCTAGCCAAGAGCTCACCGATGATCCAAGGAAGAAGACAACCACCAAGCTAGGCTAGAAGGAGGAAGGGAAGGAAGGTGATCTCCTCCGGGCAAGGATCTGTCCTCCCCGTTCCTCTGGCCGGAGTACCCTGCCCGGTACCTCGCCGGGAAACACCATTGTAGCCACACCATGATTCGTCCATCTATCCAGACATGCAGGAGTAGGGCTGTTAGCCTTCGGGCGGCCTGAACCTGGGTAGATCGCTTTGTGCTTTCCTTGTTTGCATACCACTTCGAGCTCGGAGAGCGACTGAGGAACTTGTCCGGCGATCGTCCCCCGGGAGACCTTTCCAGCCTCCTTCGCACCCCTACCGAATCTACAAAGGGGGTGCCTCGCATCCCCGGTGTCCGTCCTTCGAGACACGACATAGAGCTAGCAGTAACAAACTGGTGACCTTTCATTGCGGCAAGGTCAAGCTTACAAGGAGCAAGTAATGCATCACTAGGTTCAATACAAAACCTCAAATGTCCAACAATACGTGAGTCAATAATCCCTCCATATTAGGTCCCTTAGTGGCTAAACGACGAGCAATGAGAGCACCAAGATTATATGTAGTGTGATTATTAAGCTCAGAATCAAGAAAAGCAAGATGATGGTGTGAGATGTTACTAGTGTTGTCCCTACCAAGTGTAGTAAGTAAAATATTTAATAGCTGGGAATTGAATGTTCCTTATCTTGCCGTGTTGCGCTCGGCGGGTATCATCATTTGTCACCTCGCGGTAGAGCTGCGTCAACTCTCTCGGGCCCCCTTGGATCTTCTTTATTGTCCCCGAATGTGCAGTACCTATCACATCACAAAACTCACGTAAATGCATAGTGATAGCCATATCATAAATATTAAATGAAACAGTTGGCTTGAACATTTTATTGTTCAAAGTAAAGCTCTCAACAAAAATCTTGGTGAGCCTGACATATTGTGGACTCTCATCCAACATATATGAAGTCAAGCCCACCCTCTGCACTAGGAGCAAGAAATCATCAAGAATCCTTGCATCACGCATAAAGTCAGTGCATGGGAAAGAAGATGAGTTTGGAAACCCATCATCCCTCTCATCTCCAATGCTTGGTGCCAAGATATTCTCATTGTAGGATTGCCTAATGCGAGTAGTTGATCTTGAGGGTCTTGACCCCCTAGGTGCATTTCTCTCAAAGAGCTCTCCAAAGGTGCGGTTATGCATCTTCCTTTTCTGAATTTTTTATCAATTGTCATAAAAATTTATTTTGAGACAACTAAATGAAGGGAACTACTATAGTGACTTGCTAGAGGCTTAACCATGCATAAAAACTAGTTATTCCAACTTAGAACAAGCATTTAAACTCACTTAACATTACATCTACATCAGCAAAATACTCAAGATATAATCCACTAAACAAAATTCTATTTGGATGAACGGAGGAGTCACATACCGGAGAGCAAATGCCCCAAATCTCAGCAGCAAAGATGGGCTGAGCAAGGAGATCGAAATTCCAGAGCAAGAACAGCAAGAACATGAAATTTTCGAAGGGCAAAGTGTTTGGTCGGGAGAGAGAAAGGTTGGGGAGGAAGGAGAGTAATTGGAGGGACCTGGGGGTCCCACACCATGTGGTGGCGCGCCCACATGGCTACCGCGCCACCATGTGGTGTGGTGGCCCTGTGGGTCCCCCTGGTCACTCTCTGGTACTCCCAGGACCCTCCTCGAAAATAGGAATTTTGGCATAATTTTTTAAAAAATTCTGAGATTTTTTTTTTACATTTCCTGGTATTTTGCTATAATAAATTTAATGCAGAAAAATTGTTTTCTAAAACTAAATTCAACTAAACTTGCAAACTAAATAACATTATAGTAGGTAAAACAAGGATGAGAGAAAGAATGTTGTTTAGCACTTTCATGCATTTAAAATACACTTGTTAACAAGGTTTATCAAGTCTTGCCACCATATGAATTTTATATGACATAAAAGATTTAAACTTTATGAGAAACTCATGTTGCCTTATATTGTATTGGTATGGATCCAATCATAAGAGTTTTATATTCTTCTTTATAAGGGCAATCAATACTTTCCACTTTGATAGACCTCAAATTAGTAATTGTATTAACTCCAAATACTTTATCCACTCTCTTGGGGAAATAAACAGTATACTCTTTGTCATTAACATTGAAAGTTATTTTTCCTTTATTGCAATCAATAACAGCCCCTGTAGTATTTAGAAAAGGTCTCCCAAGAATAATAGACATATTATCATCTTCAGGCATTTCAAGCACAACAAAGTCAGTCATGATTAAGCAATTATTAGCTACTTGAACAGGAACATCCTCACAAATGCCAACAGGAATAGCAGTAGATTTATCAGCCATTCGCAAAGATATATTAGTCGGTATCAATTTATCAAGGTAAAGTCTCTTCTAAAGAGAGAAAGGCATAACACTAACTCCTGCTCCCAAGTCACATAGAGCAGTTCTAACATAATTATTTTTATAGAGCAAGGAATGGTTGGTATAACTAGATCTCCCAACTTCTTTGGAACCTTGCTATTGAAAGAGTAATTAGCAAGCATAGTAGATATTTCCTCATTAGGAATTTTCCTTTTGTTAGAAACAATATCTTTCATATATTTTGAATAAGGAGGCAATTTAATGGCATCGGTCAAAGCAATTTGTAAGAACAAGGGTTTCATCCAATCACAAAATTTATTATAATGTTCTTCTTCTTTCGTTTTAAGTTTCTTACCAGGAAAAGGCATTTGTTTTTTGACCCAAGGTTCTCTTTCACTACCATGTTGCTTAGCAATAAAATCTTCCTTAGTGTACTTTTTATTTTTAGTATGCTTTCCAGGTTCCTCTTCAACATCTTCTTTATCCAAATTATTATTCTTATCATTATCATTGTTATTAGTACTATCATTGTTACGTTCATTACCACTTTCAGTTTTAGCATCAGAAACAGATATACTATTAGAATCATTAACAGGTTCAGAGGATTCTACAACAGTTTTATGTTTCTTCTTCTTTTTCTTAGAAGGAGCACTAGGTTCATTAACTCGTTGAGAATCTTGTTCAATTCTTTTAGGATGTTCTTCAGGATATAAATGACCACGAGTAGAAATACCTCCTCTAGTTGTTACTTCACAAACATGTTTTTCTTAAACAATAGAGGCGATCACTAACAAATCTTTTTGCACTTTAGTGAGTTGATCAATTTGAGTTTGAACCATATGAAAGTGTTTAATAAGTATTTTAACATCATTGGAGGTTCTATCAACAATATCATGCAAGTTACTAATAGCTCAAGAATTTTCCATTAAATGATTTTCTATTCTCGTATTAAAGTTACTTTGCTTAGCAATAAAAGTATCAAATTCATCTAAGCATTGTGCAGGAGGTTTAGAATAAGGAATATCTCTATCATCAAACCTTTGGAGAGAGTGTACCTCAATTAATGGTGAAGGAGGAATTGGCTTACATAGTTCTTCTGTAGGAGGTAGGTTCTTCACATCTTCAGATTTAATACCCCTCTTTTTAAGAGATCTCTTGGCTTCCTTCATCACTTCATCATCTAATTCAATAATACTTCTCTTCTTCGGTGTTGGTGTTGGTGTTGGTGTAGGAGTAGGTTCAGGTATATTCCAATCATCATGATTCTGGCTTATCTTAGCCAGTAATTTCTCAGCTTCTTCGGGAGTTCTTTTCCTGAAAACACAGCTAGCACAACTATCCAGGTATGTCCTAGATTCAACAGTTAGTCCACTATAAAATATATCAAGTAGATCATTTTTCTCTAAATCATAATTAGGCTGAGCTCTAAGTAGAGAGCAAAAACATGTCCAAGCCTCAAGCAATTTTTCTCCTTCATTTTGATTAAAGTTATAAATTCTTAACAAGGCATCATGGTTAGCACTAGCAGGAAAATATTTCTGAAAGAAAGTATCAAGCAAACCAATAGGACTAGTAATAGAACCAGGAGACAAATTATTATACCAAGTTTTAGCTTCTGCTTTTAATGAGAAAGGAAATATTTTAATAACAAAGTAAGTGCGTATCTTTATGTCATCGGAAAAAATACCACTGAAAGTAGAGAGCTCATTCATATGTTCTACATCACTTTCTTTTTCGGTTCCAAAAAAAGGTTCTTTCTCAACAATAGCTATGTGTGCTAAATCAAGAGAGAAATCATAATCTTTATCTTTAATGTTTATGGGAGATGTAGCAAATTTAGCATCAGGAGATAATTTATATCTAACAGCATGTTTTGCAAGAAGATTTTTAACATTACTTGCACCAATGGTAGCATTAATTTCGTAAATAAAGTTGTCATTAAGTTCCACATATATTTCATCAAGATCATCAGAAGAATACTCTCTAGACTCAGGTGAACTAGTAGAAGTATTAGAATTTTCATTATGTGTTTCAGCATTTTCAATGTGTTTAGATTTAGCAATTGTAGCATCTAGAAAAGGTCCTAATGAACCATTCTCATCAAGCACAGTAGAAGCATCATCACAATTTTCAGAAGCATTTTCAGATTCAGCAGAAGTAATAGTACGCGTAGCATGTGGTGGTGAAATAAGCTTACTCATCACAGATGGAGAATCAAGAGCAGCAGAGGTACTCAGAGTTGTACCTTTCCTTGTAGTGGATGGCAGTATGAGAAATTTCTTATCACCAGGTCTTCCCATGATGAATGAATTCCAGCGAGCAATATCACACTCAGGTAAACTTTTAAATAAAGCTATGCTCCCCGGCAACGGCGCCAGAAAATAGTCTTGATGACCCACAAGTATAGGAGATCACAACAGTCTTCGAGGGAAGTAAAACTCAAATTTATTGATTCGACAAAAGGGGAGCCAAAGGATATTTATAAGCCTTAACAGATGAATTGTCAGTTCAGCTGCACCTGTGAATAGACTTGCTCGAGACAGATTATCAGTAGCAACAGTTTTATAGTAGTAGCAGTAGTGAAATAATAGCAGCAGTAGAATAAAGACAGCAGTAGTGATTATAGTAGACATCAGGATTAAAATACTGTAGGCATAGGGACGGATGTACGGGCGTTGCATGGATAAGATAATTCATGTAATAACAAGACATAGGCATTTGCAGATAAATAAGATAAAACATCCAAGTATTAATTGACCATAGGCATGTGTTCATATTTAGTTGTGCGTGCTCGCAATGAGAAACTTGCACATCATCTTTTGTCCTACCAGCCCGTTTGCAGCGGGCCCTCAAGGAAACTACTGGTAATTAAGGTACTCCTTTTAATAAAGTACCGGAGCAAAGCATTAACACTCCGTGAACACATGTGATCCTCACATAACAGCCATCCCCTCCGGTTGTCCCAATTATTGTCACTTTGGTGCCTCGAGTTCCGGACAATAATATGTGCATACAACTTGTAGATATGATCTTAAAACAATAATTATCCTCATGATACAATAACATGTTCAGATCTGAAATCATGGCACTCTGGCCCTAGTGACAAACATTAAGGATAACAAGCTGCAACAATGACATAAAATACCGATAACGGATATTAGGCACCATGCCCTAATGATATTACAACTATTACATGAACGATCTCATCCAATCCCTACCATCCCATGGGGGAAACGTGGATGGTTGATGGAGAAGTGGTGGCGATGACGATGGGGATGATATCCTTCGAATCCCCGTCCCGGCGGAGTGCCGGAACAGGAACTTCTGGTCCCCGAATTGAGTTCCGAGGAGGCGGCGGCGCAAGGATGTGTTTCTGGGAAAATTGATCGGGTTGTCCTCGGTTTTAGGTCATAGGGGGCTTATATCCGAGAGGGGGACTCGAGGGAGTGGCTGAGACGACTACACCATGTGGTGGCGCGGCCAGGAGCATGCCGCGCCACCATGTGGTGTGGGCCCCACGTGGCTCGTCTCCTTCTCGTCTTCTGGCTCCGTGACTTTCCTGGGAAAATAGGGACTTTTGCATATTTTCTGCTATTTTTCCCTAAAGTTGAATTTCTGCACAAAAACAAGACACCAGGGCAATTCTGCTGAAAACAGCGTTAGTCCGTGTTAGTTGTATTCAAAACACACAAATTAGAGGCAAAATAATAGCAAAAGTGTTCGGGAAAGTAGATACGTTTTGGACGTATCATGGGATCGGGCTCCCTCCCGGGTACCACTCCGTAGGGAGTTGAAGATAAGGCTTCTACCATCCTCCAGAAGATGGTAGAAGCCCCCAGAAGACTTGGGAAGCAAGGCGCGGGCAGGGGAAACCGCCTGCATTGTGTCAGCCCCTGTCCGCCGCTTTCCCCAAAGGAGATGGAGATCTCAACAACTCGGGCGAACGATACTTGGAGAAGAAGAGGCCACGTCGCTGTCGTGTCTCGAAGGACGGACACCGGGGCTGCGAGGCACCCCCTTTGTAGATTCGGTAGGGGAGCGAAGGAGGCTGGAAAGTCTCCCGAGGGACGATCGCCGGACAAGTTACTCATTCGCTCTCCGAGCTCGACGTGGCAGGGAAACAAGGAAAGCACACATTGATCTACCCAGGTTCAGGCCCCCCGAAGGCTAACAGCCCTACTTCTGCATGCACTACAAGAAATATGTCAACTAGTGACCTTCTCTTAACGACCATGTTCTTTTTGGTCATAAATTTGTGACCATTTTGAACTAGTTGGTCATAACTCATTTGGGAGGGACCAAACCCTTAAACATCATGACCTTTTCTGTTAGAAAGGTCACAGTAAGTCGACATTAATTGGTCATAAATTCGAACACCACTGATATATTGGTGTGACTGGGCTGACACTTAAGCCATCTCACCTACGTGTCACTATCCATCGCTTACATGTCGCTGCCTATTTGCCATTTATGCTTACGTGGCACCACACTGACATGTAGGGCATGTTGACAGGAGGTGTTGACTATAAACAAATATGACATATGGGACCGGTCTTCATCCAGCCTTACATGTGGGTCCTGTCCTACACCCTGACATGTGGGACCCGCCCCACCCAGACTGACATATGGGACCCGCCCTACACCCCTGACATGTGGGACCCGCCCCACTACCCTGTCATGTGGGACCCATCCCACCCAGACTGACGCATGAGACCCTCTACACCAAGCCTGTCAAGCGGAGCCCACCCCACGTACTGACGAGTGGGCCCGGACGAACTGACATATGGGGCCGTCCCACGAAACCTGACAAGGCAGACCCACCCAACGGTTTACTGTCAATATTCGCAAAAATGGAGTTTGGGGGACTCGAACTCACAACCTCTGGGTTCGGAGTGAAGCTCTCTACCACTGGGCTACTTCACAACTTGTGACAGAAGGTAGAATTTACGCTCTTTTATCCAAAACGCGTCCGACACACAAGCCTCAGCCCAAAGTAATGGGCCGGCCAACTATTTTTTTTCCTTTTATTTTTCTTTTATGATTCTTTTATTACTTTCGATTTTAAACTTCAATTTAAACCAAATAAATTTTGAAAAAATTGTAAATATGTACTCTGTAATTATAGAATATTAGGGACTAACTTTTATCAAATTAAAATGCCAAAATACATATAACCTTATATATTGCTTTACATGGGGTTTCCAAAATAGGATTAGTACGGCGGACATGACCGTTCCTATTTAGGTGTTGAATCTTGACAAACAAATGTTGTATCTATGATGAAGTATAGACTTGTGTATGCAAAAATGATTTTTACAAAAAAATATGAGCAAACTACGAGGCACCCGTAGTTCAAATTTGACCTGTTTCCAACTGAATCGACGACAATTTGTCTTTTTTACAAATGATGGATGAAAAGGTTTACGCACACAAACTTTTGGTTATTTGTACATTAAATGTGATCTGATATTGTACATAAATGGTGTGATCCAAATTTGCAACATATTTGTGGTATGTGATTCACAAAAAAACCCTATTTTCACACTGGGAAAATGAAAATTGATTTTTCTGTATAATAAAGTGGAAAACTTTGTTCGGCAACATTGTTCTCCATTCCAAGATGCACGCTTGTGCGCAATATGGGAACATTTGAACAAACTATGCCACGGTTATCATCATAACATTGGTCATTTGGGCTGAAAGTCACGAATCTTCGTACATGAGAGGTCATTTCTGTGAACATTTTTTTAAAATATCTTCAATTTTCCAAGTTTGTTATTTTTCCTTGATACTAGGTCACATATAATGACACTTTGCGAAGGATTAACGTCTTTTTGATTTTTTTCGAATTCTATACGCCGATTTCAAAATACGGTCAAAACGGCGAACATGACTGTTCGTACCTAGGGATCGAATCTTGTGAAACTCTTTGTGTATCTATGATGAAATAGGTACTTGTGTACCTAGAAATTATTTTTTCAAAAAATCATGAGCAAACTATAAAGCACCTGTAGTTCAAATTTGACCCGGTTTCAACTGAATCGGCGGGAATTTGTCTTTTTGGAAAGGGGTGGATGGAAAGCTTTTCAGACACAACCATTTGGTTATTTTTACATGAAATGTGGTCTAATATTTTATAAAAATATTGATCTCCCATTTTGCAACATATTTTTGGTAGATGCTTCACAAAAAAACCTATTTTTCGCACTCGGAAAATGAAAAATGGTTTTTTTGTGCAAAGAAAATGAAAACTTTCTTCGGCAACATTGTTCTCCATTCCAAGATGCATGTTTTTGCGCAATATGAGATCATTTTAACAAACTATGTCACGGTTATCGCCATAACATTGGTCATTTGGGCTGAAAGCCACGAATCTTCGTACATGAGAGGTCATTTCTGTGAACACTTTTTGAAAATATCGTCCGTTTTCCAAGTTTATTATTTTTCCTCAAAACTAGGTCACATATGATGACACTTGGCGAAGGATTCACATCTTTTTGAATTTTTTTGAATTCTATGCGCCGATTTCAAAATACGGTAAAAACGGGGGGCGTGACCGTTCGTATCTAGGGGTGGAATTTTGTGAAACTCTTGGTGTATCTCTGATGAAAGATCTACTTTTGTACCTAGAAATGAGTTTTTCAAAAAATCATGAGCAAACTATAAAGCACCTGTAGTTCAAATTTGACCCGGTTTCAACGGAATCGGCGGGAATTTGTCTTTTTGAAAAGGGGTGGATGGAAAGCTTTTCAGACACAACCATTTGGTTATTTTTACATGAAATGTGGTCTAATATTTTATAAAAATATTGATCTCCCATTTTGCAACATATTTTTGGTAGATGCTTCACAAAAAAACCTATTTTTCGCACTCGGAAAATGAAAAATGATTTTGTTGTGCAATAAAGTGGAAAACTTTGTTCGGTAACATTGTTCTCCATTACAATATGCACGCGCATGCGCAATATGGGAACATTTGAACAAACTATGTTACGATTATCGCCATAACATTGGTCGTTTGGGATGAAAGACACGAATCTTCGTACATGAGAGGTCATTTCTGTGGACACTTTTTAAAAATATCTTTCATTTTCTAAGTTTTTTATTTTTCCTTGAAACTAGGCCACATATAATGACACTTTGCGAAAGATTTACGTCATTTTGATTGTTTTTGAATTCTATACGCCGATTTCAAAATACGACCATAACGGCGGACATGACCGTTCGTGCCTAGGGGGTGGATCTTATGAAAATCTTTGTGTATCTATGATGAAATAGGTACTTGTGTACCCAAAAATGTTTTTTACCAAAAATCTTGAGAAAACTACGAGGCACCTGTAGTTCAAATTTGACCCGTTTTCAGCTGAATCGGCGGAAATTTGTCTGTTTTACAAGAGGTGGACAGAAACCTTTTCACACACAACCATTTGGTTATTTGTACATACAATGTGGTATAATATTTTATAAAAATGATGTGATCCAAATTTGCAACATATGTTTGGTACGTGCTTCACAAAAAAAACCTATTTTCACACTCAGAAAATGAAAAATGATTTTTTTGTGCAATAAAGTGGAAAACTTTGTTCAGCAACATTGTTCTCCATTCCAATATGCACGCGTGTGCGCAATATGAGAACATTTGAACAAACTATGTCACGATTATCGACAAGCAACCATTTGATTATTTATATATAAAATATGTTCTAATATTTTTGAAAAACTATTTGACCCCATTTTGCAACATTTTTTTGGTATGAGCTTAAAAAACATTTTCGTACTCAGAAATTAAAAATTGAATTTTGGCGCAAATAAGTGAATCATGAATAGTTCTAATTATTTTTTATCTATAAAAATAAAATATGCCACAATATTTTAAATAATTATAGTGGTCTAATTTATGCGAAAAATAACAGTAAAACTTACTATTACAACTCAATTTTTGTTGGCATATATGCGCTGCCTATTTGGGCCCAAACTTGCCCAACTTATTTTCAACTCCTGGGCCCTACGCCCGGTGGACTACGAGCCGTCAGATGCTGATCCGGCGGCCTACTTCACGAGCTTGCGGTCTATAACCCGTGCGTCACGAGCTAACCTAGGTTTTCCTCCTCTCTCTGCTTTGCTCCCCTCTCGGCTCCGCCGCCGCCGCCCTAACCCTAACGAGCGCCACCACCGCTCGGCTCCACCACCACCGCTCGCCCTATGCCCCTATCCCTAATGAGCGCCACCACCGCTCGGCTCCACCTTCCCCGACCCTACGCCACCAGCTCCCCCCTTCTTCTCTGGCGACCGAAAGCTACCGAGAGAAGCACCTACGCGACGGAAGGAGAGAGGCACTAGCGTCCTCCAGGCCCCTCGCCGGCACAGCGTGCGGCTTTGGCTAGCACGCAGCTCTGTCGATTGGCTCTGGGTGGCGTCTTCTTCGATTCGATGGCGCACGAGAGGATGCTCCCGTGACGGCGACGACCAACAGCCCCAAATTCGGCGGCGTTCTCTATGGTTCGACGGTGCACGAATGGGCGCGCCGGCGACGAGCATCAGCGCCAGGTTCGGCGCCGCAGCAGGCTTTGATTGAGTGCTGAGCCGACCGACGCCAGCAATAAATTCCATGGCTGCCGCGACGAGGCCGGCCGCCTCCTCCCTCGTCTCCCGCTTCCTTCTCGCCAGGCCCACTGCTGTCCCCTCTCCCTCTTCGATCTGCAGGCCAGGTGATCCTCCTCAACTCAAACTGAATTCATTCATTGCTCCCTCCTACTACTACATGGATTTGGGTTCTTCGCATGGCTGGGATCCAGATCAACGTCTCTTATCTGTTGATGAAGGAACTTACGGCGTCGATCTCCCTGCAGAGCCTCGACCTCCTGCAGAACGTGGATGGAACCGACAGGAGCTGGAGCACGCGGGTGAAGCAAGAAAACCAGGTGCTGAATCCCGTCCCCAAGATCGTGCTTCTAGGTTAATAGTCTTTTAGAATTACTTGTTCGTTTGCACTCACCTGATACTAGTATTATTAGATCTTGACAGTTTATTGGATTTGCTCGCAAAAAAAGACAGTTCAATGGATTGTAAAGTTAGTTGGATGTTATTTTCTTCTATGTGATGGTATCTAAATTATTAGAGGCTTGCATTATGCTTATCCATGTCGAAGTTAGGTTAGAGTTTAAATGATAGCTATTACCAGCAACACTATATAGTTACATTTCTTTGCAGCTATCTGTATTCATTCTATCCATATGAATATATAAAATGATTCAGCATGTGAATTTGATTTTGATTAGTCTAGCTATAGTTGAACGAGCTGCAGTAACAAAATATTGTTATCTGGTACATGCCTCTTCAAATCATGATCTGGTTATACTTATGACTGCTTACATCGCTTTCAATTTCTTGGAGTAACATCATACGAGCTTGCTTGCAGGGATCATCGGAACCCTTGTCACCGGCTGCGATGTGAGCAAGCTGCCGGACCTCAGGGACGTAGCACGTCTTCTTCAAGGTATAGTCCCACCTTTGGGCTCTTGTGTCGATTGGAGGAGGATTCCTCCCCTGTTCCTCTACCTACAATTAACACTAGTACTTGTATATGTAAAGGTCATGTTTGTGCGCTCTGCTTACAGTGTCGTAGATGATGAAATCCATTCTTTGAAGATGGAGGAGGGCTATGGCTGTTGGTTTGGTCTTCACTGCACATGCTTCTCTGTGGCGTCCGCCTGCACCACCCTAAAGTAATGTCTTGTCCTCTCCTTGCTCCTGTCCTCTTGGTAATTCTTGAATGATGATAGCTGTTGGTTCGAAAGGCTTAAACTAGCTAAATTTGTGTTTTCATTCTGAAGAACTATGTCCATTTTTGAATGGTCATGTGGCTCCAATATTTTTATTCTTCTGCTGATTCATTTGTCAGGGCGACCTCCGAAGGCATGATGAGGTGTATTGCAGCAGGTGACCAGTTTGTGATACAAAGGAGCTCCATGCCCATGATGACAGAAGTTATCACTTCTAGCTTGGAAAGTTCCTAGTTATGAACTCCCAGGTTTTGTTGCATGTGTTAAATTTCATATGATGGAGAAAAGGATCAAACTGGAGAATAGATACACAACTAGAGCTTGTAATAAACCTCATGTCTGAATATGTAATGAGTTTTGTAATGTTGTGTTCTGTGTTGATTGATGTTCCTGGACATGTGATTTATTTAAATTTGCTGGAATTCATTTGAATATTGAATATAAAAAAATATCGAGTTGAACTGGACCTGGCATCTGGGCTAAGGCCCATATAAATGAGTGTCCTGATTGTATTATCATGAAAATAGTTGGGCTGTAATATGAAGCTTCAGCCCAACTATTAATCAAATATTCCATAATAAAAATGTAATTTCGATATTATTTGACCTAAGACGGCCCGAACCAGGAAAAATTAGTGGACCTTTAATAGGCCGAGGCCCTGGTCTAAATGGGCCGAAAATCAATCAAAGCCTAAGAAAGTAAAATGGGCTGGCCTATATAAGAAGAAATATGAACTGGGCTGATTCTGATCTATGACCTTCTAATTTCGTCACAAATGTGCCACGTAGGATTGGCCACGTAGGATGTGACGTGGCTGAGACCAAGAGGCCATGACCAAAAATATTGGTCATAAATTTATGACCCTCTAATTTGGTCATAAACTTTATGACCATTTGATTAAGGAAAGTCACAAATGATCAAATAAGACGCTCAGTATGTGACCATCTGTTTTTGGTCACAAAGGGGTCACAAATGAAACTCTGTGACCTTCTAGTGACCAAAATCAAGAGTCACAAGTTAGCATATTTCTTGTAGTGATGTCTGGATAGATGAACAAATCATGGTGTGGCTACAATGGTGTTTCCCGGCGGAGTACCCGACAGGGTACTCCGGCTAGAGGAAGGGGGAGGACAGATCCTTGCCCGGACGAGATCACCTTCCTTCCCTTCCTCCTTCTAGCCTAGCTTGGTGGTTGTCTTCTTCCTTGGTTCGCCGGTGAGCTCTCAGCTATGGCTTGCCTATTCCTTAAGCTAGCTTCCGTCCGATCCTCCTTCTCCATGCCCTTGGTCCTCCTTTTATAGGGAAAGGGGATACCACAGAGGTCATGCAAGGAGCGTGAGGGGTTCTTGGCGGGAAGCAACCCCTCTCCGTAGTGGATACGGCAACGTGGCCTCTTCTCCTCCAAGTATCCGTCTTCGGGTGGTTGAGATCTCTGGCGCCTTTGGGGAAAGCGGCTGGCACGGACTGACAGTGGGTAGGTGGTGTCCCCTGGCCGCACCTTGCTTCCCAAGCCTTCTGGAGGCTTCCACCATCCTCTGGAAGGTAGTAGAAGCCTTATCTTCTCCTTGTACGGTCTTGCACCCGAGAGGGAGCTCGGCCCCACCGGGGACTCGCGCTCTCGGGGTCTTTGGCTCCTTCCGGGTTGCAGGAGGCCCGGGGGTCCTGCACACCCGGCAGGTCTTGTAAGAAGCCGGTGCGCCCGCCAAGCCTTGCATCGAGTCTTGGCATTGGTCTCTTGTGTGCTGGGCCCACAGGCGGTGGACCCATTGTGGCAGCGCTAGGGGAACCCCATGTTCCACTGCTGCGATAGTAGCCTCCGGGCATGGTCCCAACGGCCTTGGTCTTTTGAGGCTGCCAGGGCTATGACCAAAAAGTCAAAGTGGGTCCGACGCCTGGTCGTCCTTGGAGTTATTCGGCTTGGGGGAATAACTGTGCTAGTCGTCTCGGCTCCCGATAACGGAGAAAACGAGGAGTCCATCGTGGAGGGAGGAGCTCGCGCTTATAAAATCAGGGGCAGGCCCCTCTGCTCCTACCCATCTTCCCTACCTCCCCGCCTCCACTCCACCAGAGCCATCGTGACAATGGCACCTGCGAGAAGGGGGCGAGGATGTGCGCGTGCTGTCCAAACCGCGTCGAGAGAAGAACTGCCTGTCCGCGGCCGCGGCAAACGTCGAGGTCGAAGAAGGGGGAGCCGCGACGGTCGAGGTGGTCGCGGAGGACGCGGTGGCCGTGGCAGAGCCTCCCCTCCTCCAAGGAGCTCAGCGCACACCGTCTTTGCTCTGTTCGAGATCTTGGTGGATCTGGGTCGCGAGCCTCGCGGTCGTTTGCGCCTCCCAACTTCCTTCATGATGGTCATGGCGGAAGATAAGCCTCCTGGCTTCTGGCTACAGGTCGAAGGCTGCCCCAACGGCCCCTCCTGGGTCTGGGCGGATTATGCCATCGATTACTCCATGCACCTGGGTCATGGGTGGAAGTCGTTTTCCTACTCCAGGCGGTTAACCCGGGGGTAGAAGGTGACATTCCTGTACGACGGGGATGCGACGCTCTCCGTGAAGATCTTTGATTCCGCCGGAGGACGCACCGAGTGCTTCATGGAGAGTAGCAGCAGTAGCAGCGACGGTAACGGCGACTCCAGCTCCGACGAGGATGAAGATGAGGAGAACTCGTCCAGCATCAAGGTGGAGGAGGGCTCGTCGTCCTGAGGAGGCAAGGGGCCGAGATGGAGATGTCGAAGATCTCCTTGACCTCCTTCTTGGCATCCTCGTCGACGTACTTCGGGAAGTAGCGTCTCCCGGGGTATGCTCATACTCCCGGGTTGTCGGGGGTGAATCCTTTTTCGGTAAAAAAGTAGGACTTCGTTGTAGATCTTGTCGTTGTCGAAGAAGAGCTTGTCTCCATTCCTTGTACTCTGCGCGTGTGCCTTGTGTGAATGAGAACAGGTTTTTTGCAAAACGTGTCCTCATTACTGCGGCACTCGAACCGTCAAGCGGTATGTGGTGGCCGAGTAGTCCATAAAAAGACCGCACAGTCCCCAGCCTCCGTCGCACACTTCTCCCCGTCTTCTCCACTCGCCTCCACCCCTCCTTGTTGCAGGACGCGAATTGCTGAAGATGTCCGGCGGCGCGCAGGCGTTGCCGGAGGGCGAAGCTTCGGAGATCTCCACGTCGGAGTCGTCGTTCCAGGGAGGAGCTGGTCCCGCTGCCCGTCCTCGGCCGTCCCTCGTCTTCCCGGCACTCGGGAAAGTGGCGGGCCCTGCGGCCATAGACGCGTCAGTGGCGGTGGCGCTCCGGAAGGACGGGATCCTTGAGGCCCTGTGGGGCGAGGCTGCTCGCCACCCGCGGTTGCTCCGACTTCTCCAAGATCTCGACGGCATCTTTGAGGTGAGGCTTCCTTCGAGTCTACCCGGCCTTGAAGAAGGAGATTGAATCATGTCCTGTCTTCTTTTCATGCCACAGGAAGAAGAAAACATCATGGACAAGTTCCATGACTGCATCCATGCCCTTTGCACCCGGTACGTTTCGGGTTACAACAGAGGACGCCATAATCCTCGAAGCCCCTGAAGATTCTGCCCGGGAGTCCCTTTCCTCCTCCAGGCGTCCCCGGAAGAGAATAGTTGTCCCGGCAGTCAATGAACAAGCTTGCACAGCCAGGGCGCCTGGGCTAGCCTTAGTAGCACAGGCTAGATATGGGCATAAGTTGCCTTGCTGAATGTAATGATAGTATGTAATTTTAGAATTCAAATATGAATGCATTTGCTAGCTCAACTCCCAGGGTCATTTCCCAATCTCCCCTTGCACTATGTGCCTTCCAGTTTATGAGGAGTCAACCCGGGTGCAAGTATCTTTAACTGTCAGCAGCAGAAGTAATACCCCCAGGAAGCACTATACCCTTCGAGGCTTTACTCCACAGCCGTAGTTACTAAGCTAGAGGGAAACTGACCGTTCACCAGGGAGGACGCCTGATCCCCGCAAGGACTTTCATACATCGTTAAGCTTGCTCAGGTTGACAGTATATTGACTCCAAGCGAGATACCATGCCTAAGATGTATGCAAATGCAAAAACTTATCTGTTTCCCCAATCGCTTTCTGATTTAGGCCTCTCCCGGGTATTTAGCTTCACTTCCGTCTCCTTTTGAAGATTTCCTATCCCGGGGAGGCGCTGCACACAACAAACCTTCAGTAGGAAAAGTATGGACCCTCTCTTCATGTCGAGAGAAAGTTTATCCGAAGCAATCCGCAAGCAAAGTTGGTAGTGCATTTATGTAGTTAGGTGCTTTAAAGCACATCACTGCCCAATCACTCCTTTATGCGGCAGCATGGTTGGCTGGGTAGGCAGCTCCTACTGATAGGTGCATGCGTCGACCCGCCAGCCACCGGCACTTACCAGCCCCCTACTTACGGGTTGCAGCGAAAAAACGATTTCTCAACAAAAATTGAGGCTCACGGAATTGAAAACTTATCTTTTATTCCTTGGCGCCGATTCTTACACCCTTCTACACAACACTAGCCCCAGGGCATGCATAGTCGACCTTAACTAAGTGCGATTCGTGTTTGCAGTCAGGGGTAGAATTTCCGGAGGTTCTCGATGTTCCAGGCATTGCCTTCCGGTCTACCGTTCGCATATTCCAGGTAGACCGCTCCAGGCCTTAGGGTATCTGTGACCCGATAAGGACCTTCCCACTTGGATGACATTTTGTTCATTCCTCCAAGGTTTTCCTTCTTCCGGAGTACCAGGTCGCCTGGCTCCAATGCTCTTGCTCGCACATGGCGGCCATGATAGCGCCTGAGCGCTTGCTGGTAACGAGCCGATCCCAGGGATGCACGACACCGCACTTCTTCCAGGAAATTGATGTCATCAATTCTCCTCTCCACTTGTGCCTCTTCAACATAGGCGAGTACCCGGGGGATCCATGCTTGAGTTTAGTTGGCAGGACTGCTTCTGCTCCATAGACGAGGAAGAAAGGTGTTTCTCCCGTGGCCCTGCTGGTTGTGGTTCTGAGTGACCATAGGACGCTTGGTAGGTGCCCGATCCAGTTCTTGCCCCGGTCTTCTAGCTTGTCAAATGCTTTGGTTTTCAGACCCTTGAGTACTTCTGCGTTGGCTCGCTCCACTTCTCCATTGCACCTTCGGTATGACACCCAGGCGAAGCACACCTTGATGCCCATTTCTTCGCAGAAGTTGAGGAAAGCTCGGCTGGTGAACTGAGAGCCGTTGTCGGTGATGATCCTATTGGGTACTCCGTATCTGAACACGATCCCCTCGATGAACTTGATTGCGGCTTGGGCCATTTGCTTTGGCACTGGCATCACTTCTACCCACTTCGTGAACTTGTCGATGGCGACGAAGAGATACTCATGTCCTCCGACTGATCTCGGAATCTTGCCCACGATGTCCAGCCCCCAGACCGCGAACGGCCAAGGGATTGGAATAGGCTGCAAAGCTTGTGCTGGCTGGTGAATATCCTTCACATAATGCTGGCAAGCTTCACACGTCTTGACGATCTGCTCAGCGTCGTGGAGAACTGTTGGCCAGTAGAACCCTTGACGGAAAACGTTCCCCGCCAGTGATCTTGATGCAACATGACTAGAGCACGTGCCTTCGTGTATGTCATTCAGCAACGCCTTGCCTTGTTCTTGCGGAATGCAGCGGAGCTTGACTCCATTGTCGCGCCGCCTATAGAATTCTCCGTCGATCAGGACGTAGAGCTTGGCTTGGCGAGACACCTGCTCAGTGTCGTGGTCGTTACCCAGAAAGGTATACTCGGTCATGTACTTGACGATGTCCTAGGCCCAAGGTGGGCAGCTTCTCTCCACTGGGAGCACCATTAGACAAGAGGAAAGTGATGCTTCCTCCGTCACAGGCGCTACCAGGTCTTGATCTCCTGGGCAGGCTTCCTGATCTGCCGGGGCAGATAGGTCGCCAGCCCCCGGTGCAGTGGCCAAACTTGGCTTGACTCGGTCGAAGGGTACCGATGGCTGCTTGGGTACTTCGATGTATACTCCGGCAGGGACGGGATCCCGCTGGGAAGCCAGCCGCGAGAGTTCGTCCGCGACCAAGTTGTCCCCTCGTGGGATGTACGTGGGTCTGAAGTTGTCGAAGCATCGCTGCAGCTTCCACACTTCCTCGACGTACGGCGCCATTTGCGAACATGCGTACTCTTTGTTTACTTGCTTGATGAATAACTGGGAGTCACCCTTGACGATGATTTTCCTAATGCCCAGGCTGATGGCCGCACGGAGCCCCACGAGCAAGCCCTCGTACTCCATCGTGTTGTTGGAGACGCCATCGCGGAAGAGCATTTGGACGACGTACTTCAAGCGGTCGCCTATCGAAGATGTCAGGACAACCCCGACTCCTCCTTGGTTCTTGGAATAAGACCGTCGAAGTGCATGATCCACGCGCTGGGGTCTTCTTTCCCGGGGAGGCAGGTTTCCTCTTCCGGGCCTTCGAACGCCGTCTCGGTCCATTCCGCGGTGAAGTCCGCTAGCGCCTGGCTCTTGATGTTGTCCGTGTGTTCAAATTTGAGGCCGAATCCTTGAAGCTCCATGGCCCACCATGAAATGCGTCCTGTGGCGAGTGGGTTTTCCAGTGGGCTTCTCAGGTTGTACTTTGAGACCACAGTGATCGGGTGGCTCTCGAAGTGAGGCCTCAGTTTGTGGGAGGCGATGAGGATCGCTAGTAGTAGCTTCTGCATCATGCGGTAGCGCTCACGTGCATCGCATAGGACCGAACTGACGAAGTAGATCGGGTACTGCACTTTGCGAGTGGCGGCTTCTTGATTGAGTTTCGCCTCCTCTTCCACGGAGTCAATGTCCTGGGCTGGTGGCTGTTCAGCCCCCAGCACCCCAGTACAGTTGTCGTCCGTAGACTCTGCCGGGCTGCTGAAGTCCTGGGACCAGGGTAGGCCCAGCGCCTTCTTCTTGCAGGGCGGACCCGGGAGTGTGTCCCCGAGTCGCTTGCTCTTGACTTTGACTGGTCTCTTCGGAGGAGCGTCGCGCTCCACCACCAAGACCGTGCTCACCACCTGGTTGGTGGCGGCGATGTACAATAGTAGAGGTTCCTTTGCCGCGGGAGCCACCAGGATTGGTAGCGACGCGAGGTAGTTCTTGAGAGACTGAAGAGCTTCTTCAGCCTAGGGGGTCCAGTCGACGGGGCCCTCCTTCTTGAGCAGCTTGAAAAACGGAAGGGCTCGTTCCCCAAGCCTTGATATGAAGCGCCCGAGCCATGATGCACCCGTTGAGGCCCTGCACGTCCTTGATCCGCCGAGGTGCTTCCATGCGGTCGATCGCCTTGATCTTGTCTGGATTAGACTCAATTCCCCGATGGGAAACCAAGAAACCCAACAGCTTGCCGGATGGAACCCCGAAGACGCACTTCTCGGGGTTGAGCTTGAAGTTGACACGGCGGAGGTTCACGAAGGTCTCGTGAAGATCTTGGATGAGTGAGTCCTGGTACCGAGTCTTGACTACGATGTCATCGATGTATGCTTCAACATTGCGGCCCAGCTGTGGCCCAAGGCATGCCTGCATCGCGCGCTGGAAGGTAGCACCGGCGTTCCGGAGGCCAAAAGGCATTCGGGTGTAGCAGTAGCAGCCTTTGGGAGTGATGAAGGCCGTCTTCTCTTGATCTTTGATGGACATCAGGATCTGATGGTACCCGGAGACGGCATCCAAGAAGCATAACAGCTCGCACCCCGCTGTGGAGTCCACTATCTGGTCGATATGTGGCAGGGGGAATGGATCCTTCGGGCAGGCCTTGTTCAGGTCGGTGAAGTCTATGCAAAGGCGCCACTTGAGCGTCAAGGGTTTTGGAACCACCACCGGGTTCGCCACCCAGAGAGGGTAGGGAACTGGGCGAATGACGCCGGCTTCTAGTAGCTTGTCAACTTCGGCGACGATGAACTCCAGCTTCTGTTTACCCTAGTTTCGGAGAACCTGCTGTCGGCCCAGTGGAATCTAGGGTGTACATGGCCCACTCTCCACGGGCCGTGCACGCGACAGCGTCTACAAAACGACTAAGGACCAAGCCAACCGCTTGGAGTGTGCCCCCCAAGGGAGAAACCCCTGCGGGGGACCTGCGGCGCTGGAGAGGCCTGAAGGGGGCTCCCCCCGAGGGCGTCCCGCCTGAGGGCTCCCTCCCCCAGCGGGGAGCCGGTTTGGCCTTATCCCCTTGAGAGCCTCAGGCCCCTGAGGGAATACTTCGCGACGAAGGTAGCGCTGTAAAGCGCACATGGGCGCTGCAGCGCGCACATGGGCTCCGCTGCGGCCGCAGAGTGACGCGCGCGACCAGCGCGCACGACAGCAGCAGCGTCACCATTGCCGTTCCCGTGATAAAAGGGGTCAACAAAGCCGCGCCGCCAGCGCCAGGACCGCCAGGACTTTCCTCTTTGGTGATAAAGCTGATGGACGGCGCAACGCTCCAAGACGATCGTCATCGTGGGCTCCACCACGATCTCTGCTGTTCCTGCAAGCCGCTCTGCACCGCCTGCAACCTGTCGGCCACGGCGCGCTACTTTAGCACGGATGGACCGCGTCCATGGACGGACGAGGTGCGGTGGACTCCCGCTCCTCCATGCGACTGACGTGCGGGAGCCCACCAGCCCGGGGGCGGAGCCCGGGGCGCCTATAAAAGGAGCAGGAGCTCCACCGTAGAAGGGGATCGCCCAATCGCGCAATCGCACCCTAAGCGCGTAGGATAGCCAACTGCTCGGGGAGGAAGACGACCGTTGTGTCCCTCTCCAAGCACTAAACTGCCTCAAGAGAGCCTTCGGCAAGCTCATTGTCCTGTAACCTTCACAGTGCAATACAGACAAGCAGGAGTAGCGGTTTTACCTCCTCTCGAGGGCCGTGAACCTGGGTACGGGCCGGTGTCTCTCTCTGTCGTGCCGCTCCACCCCAAGCACCGCGAGCAACGTCGCGGCGTGCATCGAGGGTTGTTTGACCTCCGTGTTCAGTCCCCCTTCGAACCTCTCTTCGGGGCCGAGACTACCCCTGTTACGTGGGAGTCATTCTCCGACATTTGGCGCGCCAGGTAGGGGACTGAGGCGCGTCTTCAACCTCCGAACTCCGCGCCATGATGGATACCCGCGCGACGCGCGCCAACAGGCGCACCTCCGAGAGGGCTCACACCGAGCCTGGCACTGCCCCCACCCGCGGCCGCCGTGGTCGCCCCCGCACGACCGAGCGCGCTGGCACCGGCCCGCGCGTGGAGGAGCCAGAGAGCGAGGGGCACCGCGGCGGAGACCAGCGCGACGACGAGGACCACTCTGGGCGCCGTGAGGACGCCGAGTCCTCGCACCCGTCCCGGCGCCAGAGCGTGTCCACGCGGGAACACCAAGAGCCCGCCCCGCACACCGCGCTACTCATGGCCCAGGAGCTCCTCCGCTACCGGCCCAGTGCCGAGGCGCACGACCAGTGGCTGGACCGCCTCCACCACCTCGTCGACATCGCAACCGCGCGCCCCGCTCCGTCGCGCTCCATCGTGCCTTCCGGCCCGGCAGGGACGGCCGCGACAAGTGCGCCACCGCCGCCGCCGGGACCGCCTCCGGCCGCGGCGCAGCGGGCTCCCTCCCACGCTTCCTCGCCGCACGACTGCCAAATCGTGCAGCGCGCCGCACCTGACGCGCGTGTGGGCATGGAGCGACGTCGCGACCTCCAGAACCGCCTCGTCGAGGAGCTCGGTCAGGCGGGGCAACAAAACCGCAGGGCCCTCCAAGGAGGAACGGCCACCTACGCCTCTGGCTGCATGGCCTTCACGCGCGCCCTGCGTCATGTGGTCTGGCCGCAGAAGTTCAGGCCAGCGCTCCCCAAGGGTTTCGACGGGTCCACCAACCCTCTCGAGTTCTTGCAGCTCTACACCACTTCCATCCAGGCTGCAGGGGGCGACGACAAGGTCATGGCCAACTGGTTCTCCCACGCCCTCAGGGACTCCGCGCTGTCCTGGTTACTCAATCTGCCGGAGGACTCCATCGACTCCTGGGAGGAGCTCTGCAGGCAGTTCGTCGCCAACTTCAAGGGCACGTACGAGCGCGCACTCACCCACAACGACCTGCGCGCTGTGGTGCAGAAGAAGGATGAAACTCTCCGCAAGTACATCCAGCGCTTCAGCCAGGTGCGGAACAAGATTCCAAACATCCCCGACACCCAGGTGATCGCTGCCTTCCGCGAGGGCATCACAAACCGCAGGATGCTCGAGAAGCTCGGCATCCACGACAAGCTCACCTCTGTGGTGAAGTTGTTCGATCTGGCGGACAAGTGCGCCAAGGCTGAAGAGGGACTCCTCTTCGTCAAGATGAGCGCCCGGGGGGACGACCCTGGCGAGGGGTCCAAGGGCCACAAGAAGAGGGAAGAACCCAAGCGCAAGGCTACCGCGGTCCTCGCGGCAGAGCCTGGCGCGAAGAGCTCCCGCAGGGGCTCCCCCGAGCGCGGCGGCAATGAGGTGGACCACCTCCCGTTCTGCGTCTACCACAACAGGCGCGGGCACGCCACAGACGACTGCTTTGACCTCAAGAGGCTGAGCAGGGAACGCGAGCGTGGAGAAGGCAGCGGAGGCCGCGGCAGAGGCCGCGGCTACCGCAGAGACGGCAAGGGCAGGCGTGATGGCGGCTACCAGAAGCCGTCGGGCACTCAAGCCAACGCCGCCGAGAAGAACAACAACCTCCCCGACGAGGAGGATGGAGGCTACCAGGCCCCGAGAGGCAGAGGCTGAGCCCCCGGGAGACGCGGCGCCCAGCCACTGGACCATGCACTTCGATGGAGCCTTCGCTTGCCGCAATGGCGGAGCAGGCGTCGTCCTGACCTCGCCCAAAGGTGACAAGCTATATTACGCCGTCCAGCTGTGCTTCACTATCGACAAGATCTCCAACAACATCGCCGAGTACGAAGGCCTCCTCGCCGGCTTAAGGGCCGCCATCGCTCTAGGCGTCAAGCACCTACTCGTCAAGGGAGACTCACAGCTGCTCGTCAACTTCTCCAACAAGAGCTACTCGCCGAAAGACGACCACATGGCCGCATACCTCGAAGAGGTCCGCAAGCTCGAAAAGCACTTCAGGGGCATGGAGCTCATGCACATCCCGAGGAAAGAAAACCAAGAGGCTGACGACGTCGCCAAGCGAGCCTCGCGGCGGCAACCCCAGCAGGCCGGTGTCTTCGAAGAAAGGCTCACCAAGGCATCCATCAAGCAGCCTCGCGAGGCCACAGCCGCAAGCACAGGCGAAGCGCTCCCACCACCTCCTGAGTCTGGGGCGCCTGATTGCGGTCCCAGCACAGGGGAGCGTCTGCTGCTGACGGCAACCCACCAGGCCTCAGGCTGGATTGACGAGCTCAAGGACTACTTAGTGAAAGGAATCCTCCCTGAAGAAGATGCTGACGCGGAGCGAGTCGCTCGACAAGCAAAATCATACTGCATCCTCGAGGAGAACCTCTACCGCAAGCGCCCAAATGGTGTCGCCCTCAAATGCGTCCCTCCTGAGGAAGGCCGAGAGCTGATTAAGGACATCCACAGTGGGGAATGCGGCCACCACTCATGTGCGCGTACCCTCACAGGCAAGGTCTTCAGGAGCGGCTTCTACTGGCCTCAGGTGCTTCAAGATGCGATCGCCATTGTGCAAACCTGTGACGCCTGCCAGTTCCACGCCAAGCAAATTCATCAGCCGGCGCTGGAGCTTCAGACCATCCCGCTCTCCTGGCCGTTCGCGGTCTGGGGGCTGGACATCCTGGGTCCCTTCCCGAGGTCGCAGGGGGGCTACCGCTTCCTCTTCGTGGCCATTGACAAGTTCACCAAGTGGACCGAGGTCGAGCCGGTGCGCACCATACCAACTGGGGCTGCGGTGAAGTTCATCCGGAGTTTGGTCTGCCGCTTCGGCGTGCCCAACCGCATCATCACTGACAACGGCTCGCAATTCACCAGCGGCATCTTCCGAGCCTACTGCGACAAGCTTGGTATCAAGATCTGCTTCGCCTCGGTAGCTCACCCACGCAGCAACGGTCAAGCCGAGCGAGCAAACGCAGAAGTCCTCAAGGGCCTCAAGACCAGAAGCTTCAACATCCTTAAGGGTCACGGCAAGGGCTGGATCGACGAGCTCCCCTCAGTGCTCTGGTCCATACGCACGACCCCCTCGAGGCCTACAGGCGAGACGCCGTTCGCCCTGGTCTACGGAGCTGAGGCGGTCCTCCCCGCGGAAATCAAGCATGGATCGCCACGGGTCCTTGCCTTCAATGAGGACACCCAAGAGGGACTCCACAACGACGACCTGCTGCTTCTCGAGGGACTGCGCCGCCAGGCCGCCCTCAGGGCGGCAGGGTACCAGCAAGACCTGCGACGCTACCATAGCCGCCAAGTGCGCTCACGCACCCTTGAGGCGGGCGACCTCGTCCTCAGGCGAATCCTCTCCAGGGAAGGTCTCCACAAGCTCTCCCCGATGTGGGAAGGCCCATACAGGGTCTCCCACGTCGCCAGGCCCGGCGCAGTACGCCTCGAGACCGAGGACGGCATCCCCGTCAAGAACCCGTGGAACATCGCGCACCTGCGCAAGTTCTACCCGTGATCGCCGTCACGCCAGGCATTTTTTGTCTCTAGAGGGAAGCTCACGGCTTCACCTCCAAGCTTCTCAAAGCTTCCCCCGAGGCCCAGTCCTCCGAGCTCTCCTGCAAATGAGCCCTCGTAGGCCGCAGCGAACCTCTGCCACTAATGGGTGGTCCCCATGCCGCGACATGGAAGGAACGTTCGCTTGGCAAACCCAAGTGTAATGAACCGATTTTCGTTCCAAGTGAACTTTGCGCTCTGGCGCCATTTTCGTTCCTAAGTGAACTATGCGCTACGGCGCCGCTATGTAATATTTTGATGGTGAGTTTTATTCCAGCTTTATTTCCTTTGTTGAAAATGGGCACTTATATCTCACCACATGCGTACCTCGCGAGCGGGGGCTGAGTACGGTGCCAGTGCCTCAAATGACACACCAGCAGCACTGCAAAACCCAAGGATCCGAGCTCTGGCTAGAGGGCAGGCCCTCCCAAGCACGCCATCTCTTCAAAGGACCTTGGTACTCTCTCTCCTCGCAAGAAACGCCTGAGGGGACCTATAAGCGCGCATTAGTCCCTGATGCTATGATCTAGCGTTTCGGCTTGCCCCTCTAACATCCACAGAGAGCGAAAATCCCCACCAGGCCTGCGGAGGAGAACCCTCGGCCCCTGAAGGGGAGAATTCCGCCAGAGAAGGCCCACATCGGGCGAACGCCTCGCGAAGCTAAGTTTCTCGCCCACCTCAAGGGGATCCTCGCACTTCTCTCATAGGCACTCTGCGCCCCTCAAGTGGTTCTTCCCTTACTCTCCGTGGACTGCTTGCGCGCCAAAGGGGGGCCCTCAGCATCGCGACTTGAGGGCTCTTACCTACCCAAGCCTTAAACTCCCCCCGGCCTTGCCGAGTCATTGCTCGCGCATACCGCAGCGGCAGGAGTCATAGCGCGAGGGGTAGGGTCCAACGACGCAGAGCGAAAAAGACACGGAGATGAAGCAAAGACCCCGCGAAGGAGGCACACTTAATTGATAGCAAAATGTTTACAAAGCGAAGAAGTAAATTACGAGGAAGAAAATGAAATTCCCTAACAGGCAAACGCCCCTAAAGCGCTACAAGCGCGACGCGTTGCAGGAGGAGATTAGCTGGAGGCCTCAGCATCGTCCTGGTCGCTCTCTTCTTCCTCCTCGGGCTCGCTCCCCTCGCCACCTTCCTCCGCAGCGGCCCGCTTGAAGCGGCTGCAGAAGTCGTCCACCTGGTCGCGGACGGAGCTAGAGGCTTTCCACGCAGCCTCCCCCTCCAGCGGCTCGGTCACCGTGGCGAAGTCGAACCCGGGCTGGAGGTGGACAAGGTTGGAGAAGATGCGGTCCACCGCCACCGCCAGAAGCTGGCGGCACTCCTCCTCAACCACGTCGCGGATCTCCGCCGTGGGGCCTTCGAGCGCTGTGAAGAGCTGCTCGAAGTACAGGAGGTATGTGGCGGCGTCAGCGTGGCCCTGAGCCGGAACGCTTGGCGCCTCCGCCCCCAGCTTCGCGGCAAGCTCACGGCCCCGTCCCGTCAAGGACAGGAACATGCGCTCCCGCTGCTGCGACAGCACCTGCGCCGCCTGGATGCTCTCCGCCGCCTCCACCGCTTTCTCCACGGCAGGCCCCACCTGCCGGTTCATCTCCTCCATATCCCCCATGAGGGCAGCGAGGTCCTTGGAGATGTCCTCTCGGGCCTTCTCGGCGGCGAGGCGGCGATCGGTCTCGCGCTTCGCCTTGGCGGCGAGTTTCGCGTTCTCCTTCTCGAGCCGCTGGATCCGGGCGCCGCTCTCCCCCAGCCTCGCCTTGAAGCGATCCTCCTGCTTGGAGAATTTCTCCTTGTAGTCCTGGGAGACGGCGGCGCGGATCTTGTTCTCCTTCTCCCGGAGCTCCTTGTTGAGCTCGTCCTTCCGCTCGGCAAGCCGCACGTTGGCTCGCTCCACATTCCCCTTGTGAGCGGCGATATCACGCTCGAGCTTGCTGAGCGCCGCGGCGACGCTGTCCTCGCGGGCTTCGAGGGCCGTGCGCTGTCCGGACAGCTCCTGCTCGCGCAGCACCAGCTGCTCGTCGCGCCGGCGAGCATCCTCCTCGCGCTCGCTCAAGGCGCGTCCGCGGGCCTCCAGGCCCGTGCGGAGCTCTTCGAGAGCGGTCCGCACAACCCCGGCATCCGCCAGGATTTTCTTCTCGAGCTCGATGAGCTCGGTGTGCTTCGCCGCCAGCGAGCGCTCCGCGGCCTCACGCTCCGCCTTGGCAGCGGCGAGGTCCTCGGCGGCAGCTCGGCGCTCAGCCCTCAGGGGCCGGAGGAGCTCTTCGGCTTCACGCAAGGCCCCCTCGCGGATCTCCTCAGCAAAGCGCGCCGCCTCCTCGCGCTCCGCCTGCAGCGCCTGATCGCTCTTGCGCCGGGCCTCTACCGCCGCGTGGAAGGCGGCCCATGCGTCGGCAAGCTCGTCCCTCTGGCGGGCGAGCGCCCGGTCCTCGGTGGCCAGGTAGGCCTCGAGCCCCTCCAGGGACTCCCGCACGAAGCGGAAGGCGACGTCGCGGCGCCCTCTACCCCAGTCGAACCGGCCCAGAGCAAGGCCCTGGGGCGGACCGCGCGACCCAGAAGGGCCCGCACCCGCGTCAGGCTCCGCGGCAGACGCCCTCGCGTGGGCCTGGGGGCTCGGAGGCAGGACCTCCTCCGTGCTCGGTCCCCGGCCCCCAGTGCTTCCCCCCTCGGGCGGCACCTCCCGGTCCGCCTCCGAGTCAGGGGCGTGAGGCCCGGCCCTCGCGGTTTCCTCCTCCCCCGCGGTGCCCGGTGGCGGCAGTGGAGTGCCCTCCCGGCGAGATTTGGGGGGACACGGCGCCGACTCGACACCCGCAGGAGCCTCTGGCTGCGCCGGCGGGGTAGCTGCGCGGGGAGGAGTGGGCGCCCTCTCCACCTGCTCCTCCACCCGCTCTGCCTCGGGTGGCGGCGCCGATGCGTCCTCCTGAGGAACCTCCCCCCGAGGGCCTGTAGGCCTCGAGGCCTCCGACACTGCGGCCTCGCCGGCCTCGGTCCCCGGTGCGGTGTCAGGGGCGGCCCTCTTCACGTCTGCGGCCTTCCGAAGCCTGCGGCGCTTCGCAGGAGCGGGGCTGGTGGAGTAAAGGGGAGATTGGTCAAGAAACAAAAGCAAGCATGCCGGACCAGGAAAGGAAAGGGCAAAAGAACCTTACCTCGTCTTCTTGGCGCGGGTGTCCACCCACGTCATGCCTGGCGAGCGCCACGAGGGCACAGCCCGCGTCCCCGCCTCGAGGGCCTCCTCGGCTTTCCTCTTGTGGGGAGCGCCCGGGGGCTCTCCGGCGGGCCTGTCGTGGGCCGCCTTAGTCCTCGGCTCATAGCGCCCCGCCGCGGCCTCCTCGCTGTCGCCGGAGGAATGCTCGTCAGCCTCCTCCGCCGGGGGCGCAACGCCGGAAGAACTCGCCGCGCCCGCCGAGCTCCCGACGCCTGCAGAGGGCCCCGTCCTCGTCTCCGCATCGCCCTGCTCCGAGTCGGACGCGCTTGGCGACTCGGTGGTGCCCGCTGGCATGGGCTCCTCCTCCTCTTCATCCCCCGCCAGGCCTAGCGGGGTGAACGCGGGCGCCTGCGCCAGGGTGGCCCGGCGCCTGTCGGGGACCTCGAACAGAGGCCGTATCGCCACGTGGACTCTCTCGGGCACCTCCGGGTTGACGAAGAGGCCCCCCAGGATGGTCTCGACGACTGCGGGGCGATGGTCGCTCAGGTGCAGCCGCAGCGGATCCGTAGGCCCTGAGTACGCCCACATCGGCTTCTTGTGCGCCTGCAGGGGGGCGATGCGGCGCCTCACAAACTCCGCCGCCACCAGCTGGCCGGTCAGGCCGTGCTCGCGAAGCGCCTTCAAGTGGCCCACGAGGTCGGCTATTGCGTGCCCCTCCAGGGAGCGCATGCTCCAGTGAGTGTTCTTAACCGGCGCCGCCTCGGGGACCTCAAGGAGGGAGCTCTCCGAGGGAACGCGGATGAGGAACCACTTCTGCCTGAAGTCCTCCACCTTCTTCGACACCGCCGTCATGGGCTTGTCGCCGTTCCAGGCCATGGGGATATAGACATCTCCCATGCCGTCTGCGATGCGGAAGGATACGCAGCCCGTCCGCTCCTTCCTCGCAGTATTCCGCAGGGCGTAGAAGCTTCGGAAGAGAGCGATGGAGGGCTTCACCCCCAAGTACGCCTCACACAAGAAGGCGAAGATGGAGAGGATGAGGATGGCCTTGGGGTGGAGGTGCAGAAGGTGGATCTGGTAGAACTCAAGAACAGCTTCGAAGAAGGGAGAGTAGGGCGGCACCAGCCCAGCGAAGAGAGTGTGGAGGAAGATGGGATAGTAGCCGGCGGGAAAGCGTCCGGTCCGCGCAGGCAGAATGGCGCTGGCGCCATGCTCGTTGTGCTTCCCGGCAACCAGGTGCTGGATCTTATCCAGCGCCGTCGCGTCAATGCGCGCCCCGACCAGAGCGGGGCCGAACTCCGCCTCTCCGTGCGCGCCATGGCGGACCGAGGCCGCCGTCTTCTTGCCCTTGGATCCTCCCATTGTCGGAGAGGGACGGGGGCTCGGAGGGCGGAAGGAGTTGGCCGGAAAGAGAAAGTTTCGCCGGAGGTGGGAGACTAAGAGGCGGAGTGCCGATGGACTAGATGGACAAGACGGGACGGGGTAATGACTGCGCCGCGGACCAGCGCGCGACTTTTAACCCCGCCCGAGCAGTTACCGAGACACGATGATGATGAGCGTGGCGGGCGTGGTGGGCCCCCCCCACTACGCACGTTTCCGCCGGAGTAACCGAGACGCCGCGAGTCGACCTCTAGGTGACGCGTGTCCCACGACGCTTCGCCTGCTGTTTTGGGCCCACGACGCTTCGCCTAGTCCCGATGGGCCTCGGCGCGCCCATCATGGGCCCGGGGGCTACTGTCGGCCCAGTGGAATCTAGGGTGTACATGGCCCACTCTCCACGGGCCGTGCACGCGACAGCGTCTACAAAACGACTAAGGACCAAGCCAACCGCTTGGAGTGTGCCCCCCAAGGGAGAAACCCCTGCGGGGGACCTGCGGCGCTGGAGAGGCCTGAAGGGGGCTCCCCCCGAGGGCGTCCCGCCTGAGGGCTCCCTCCCCCAGCGGGGAGCCGGTTTGGCCTTATCCCCTTGAGAGCCTCAGGCCCCTGAGGGAATACTTCGCGACGAAGGTAGCGCTGTAAAGCGCACATGGGCGCTGCAGCGCGCACATGGGCTCCGCTGCGGCCGCAGAGTGACGCGCGCGACCAGCGCGCACGACAGCAGCAGCGTCACCATTGCCGTTCCCGTGATAAAAGGGGTCAACAAAGCCGCGCCGCCTGCGCCAGGACCGCCAGGACTTTCCTCTTTGGTGATAAAGCTGATGGACGGCGCAACGCTCCAAGACGATCGTCATCGTGGGCTCCACCACGATCTCTGCTGTTCCTGCAAGCCGCTCTGCACCGCCTGCAACCTGTCGGCCACGGCGCGCTACTTTAGCACGGATGGACCGCGTCCATGGACGGACGAGGTGCGGTGGACTCCCGCTCCTCCATGCGACTGACGTGCGGGAGCCCACCAGCCCGGGGGCGGAGCCCGGGGCGCCTATAAAAGGAGCAGGAGCTCCACCGTAGAAGGGGATCGCCCAATCGCGCAATCGCACCCTAAGCGCGTAGGATAGCCAACTGCTCGGGGAGGAAGACGACCGTTGTGTCCCTCTCCAAGCACTAAACTGCCTCAAGAGAGCCTTCGGCAAGCTCATTGTCCTGTAACCTTCACAGTGCAATACAGACAAGCAGGAGTAGCGGTTTTACCTCCTCTCGAGGGCCGTGAACCTGGGTACGGGCCGGTGTCTCTCTCTGTCGTGCCGCTCCACCCCAAGCACCGCGAGCAACGTCGCGGCGTGCATCGAGGGTTGTTTGACCTCCGTGTTCAGTCCCCCTTCGAACCTCTCTTCGGGGCCGAGACTACCCCTGTTACGTGGGAGTCATTCTCCGACACCTGCTTCACAGGTCGCGCGCCCGCGCTGACCGCCAATTTGTGCTCTATCACCTCCCTTGGTACCCCGGGCATCTCTGACGCGTCCCAAGCGAAGACGTCAGAGTTTTCCCGAAGGAAGGCGACGAGCACGCTTTCCTATTTGTCCGTGAGATGGGCGCCCACGGTAATGGAGCGGACTCCATCCCTGGTCAGTGCCACCTTCCTGGTCATCTGCGGGTCGCCGTGGAACGGCGCTTTCTTGTCAGGAGATGACGTCGGGCCCCCGGGATCAGCTTCTTCCCCGGGGAATGCGTCGAGATCTCCCTCCATTGCTTCCGGCTGGGCACCAAACGGCGCCGCCAGCGTCTGGTTCAGCTTCTGAACGCAGAAGATGGCGTCGTCTTTGTCGGCCTTGATCTTGATCATGCCGTGCGGTGCCGGGATCTTCAGCATGTTGTAGGCGAAGTGGGAGGCGGCCATGAACTTGGCCAGTGCAGGTCGGCCAAGTATGCCGTTGTCCAGGAGCGGAGTGTCAGCAACGTCGAAGACGATGTCCTCCGTGCGGAAGTTCTTGTGGTCGCCAAAGGTGACTAGGAGGGTGACCTTCCCGAGGGGCCGAGTGATGCGCCCATTCACGCATTGGAAGACGCTTGTGTCGGTGAGACGAGCGAATGGAACTTGCAGGGCAGTTGGCGCCTTGGCCGTCAGTAGGTTGAGGCCGGAGCCTCCGTCTACCAGCATTTTGGTCACCTTGAAGTTGTGGATGACCGGGGACACGATCATGGGCAGTGTTCCGACCCCGGCAGTGTTGGGAGGATGATCCTCCGGGTCAAAGGTGATGACCTGGTGGGACCAGTCCAGGGGTCTTGATGGCGCTGAGACCACTGTGTTGAGTTCCCGCACCAGCTTCTTGCCAGCGCTGTTGGATGGAGGCAGAGAGAAGACTCCATGGATGCAACCGACGACCCCGGCAACCTCTTCGAACTGCCCACTCATACGTCTCAAACATATCTATAATTTCTTATGTTCCATGCTTATATTATACCAATTTTTACATGTTTTATATACACTTGATATGGTTTTTATGCATTTTGTGAGACTAACCTATTAACAAGATGCCACAGTGCCAGTTCCTTGTTCTCTGCTGTTTTTGGTTTCAGAAAAGCTGTTAAGGAAATATTCTCGGAATTGGACGAAACAAAAGCCAATATACCTATTTTTCCCGGAACCATCCAGAACACCGAAGAGGAGACGGAGGAGGGCCACGAGGCGGCCACGCCTGGTGGAGGCGCGGCTCCCCCCCTGGCCGCGCCACCACGTGGTGTGGGCCCCTCGGGGCTCCACCGCCTTCGCCCTTTCGCCTACTTAAACCCCCCGACAATACAAGACCTAGGACCCGAACACTTTTCCACGATATGTTCCAGAGCCGCCGCCTCCATCAACCCTAGTTTAGGATGGTTCAGAAGCTCTTCCCGGCACCCTGCCGGAGAGGGGAATCATCACCGGAGGGCTCTACATCACCATGCCCACCTCCGGACTGATGCGTGAGTAGTTCATCCTTGGACTACGGGTCCATAGCAGTAGCTAGAAGGTTGTCTTCTCCTATTGTGCCATCATGTTTAGATCTTGTGAGCTGCCTATCATGATCAAGATCATCTTTATGTAATGCTACATGTTGTGTTTGCTGGGATCCGATGAATAATTGAGTACTATGTCATTTGCTTCATAATATATCTTGTGAGTGCGTTATTTTTGATCTTGCATGCTCTCCGTTGCTAGTAGATGCTCTGGCCAAGTAGATGCTTGTGACTCCAAGAGGGGGTATTTATGCTCGATAGTGGGTTCATGTCTCTATTTAATCTAGGGGAGTGACAGCAACCTCTAAGATTGTACATGTACTGTTGCTACTAGGGATAAAACAGTAGTTCTTTATCTAAGGATATTTGTGCTACTTACATTACACACTTTACTTAATGCAATAATCTGTTGCTTGCAACTTAATAGTGAATGGTGTTGCGGATGCTATCCTGAAGGTGGATTATTAGTCATAGATGCAGTTGGATGACGGTCTATGTATCATGTTGTAATGCCCAAAAGAATCTCACACTAGACATCATGACTTGTATATGCATTGTTATGCAGTTCTTTATTCTGTCAATTGCCTAGCTGTAATTTGTTTACCCGCATGTATGCTATTATTATTTATGGAGAGACACCATTAGTGAACTGTGGACCCCGGTCCTTTTTCCTTAAACTGATAAAACAACCTACTGCAATTCCGTTACTTTCAGTCTCTGCAAACAAACATCATTTTCCACACATACGTTTAATCCTTTGTTACATCAAGCCAGTGAGATTGACAACCTCACTGTTAAGTTGGGGCAAAGTATCTTGATTGTGTTGTGTGCAGGTTCCACGTCAGCGCCGGAATCCCTGGTGTTGCGCCGTGCCATATTCCGCCACCAACAACCTTCAGAAGAATTCTAGTTTCCTACTGGATTGATAACCTTGGTTTCACAACCGAGGGAAATTTGCTGCTGCACTACTTCATACCTTCCTCTTGGGGTTTCCCAACAATACCACACCGGTGCATCAAGCTCTTTTCTGGCGCCGTTGCCTGGGAAACTAAGCTCTTCTGCGAGGGGAGTCTCTGACACCCAATCTTTTTATTTTGTTATTGTCTTGCTTAGTTTATTTTTATTACTGTCTTGTTTTCTTAATATTGAAAATACAAAAAAATTAGTTACTTGCATTAATATTTTTATTTCGTTTTTGTTATTTTTATTTCGGTTTCTGTTTTTGTTTATTTCGGTTTTGCTTTTATTTTGCTAAAATGAGAACTGCTGAGAATACTAAGTTGTGTGACTTCACTAGTACAAATAATAATGATTTCATATGCACTCCAATTGCTCCACCTGCTTCTAAAGCAGAATTCTTTGGAATCAAACCTGCTATGTTAAACCTTGTTATGAGAGAGCAATTTTCTGGTGTTAGTTCTGATGATGCTGCTGCCCATCTTAATAATTTTGTTGAACTTTGTGAAATGCAAAAGTATAAAGATATAGATGGTGATATTATAAAACTGAAATTATTTCCTTTCTCCTTGAGAGGAAAGGCTAAAGAATGGTTGCTTTCATTGCCTAGCAATAGTATTGATTCATGGATTAAATGCAAAGATGCTTTTATTGGAAAATACTATCCTCCTGCTAAGATCATTTCCTTAAGAAGTAGCATTATGAACTTTAAACAATTTGATAATGAACATGTTGCTCAAGCTTTGGAAAGAATGAAATCTTTGGTTAAAAATTGCCCTACCCATGGACTGACAGTTTGGATGATCATCCAAACCTTTTATGCAGAACTGAATTTTTTTCTCAAGAAACCTGCTTGATTCGGCTGCTGGAGGTACATTTATGTCCATCACTTTGGGGGCTGCAACAAAACTTCTTGATGATATGATGGTTAATTATTCTGAGTGGCATACTGAAAGAGATCCTCAAGGTAAGAAGGTAAATTCTGTTAAAGCTTCTTTGGTTGCACAAGAAGAGCATGTTGATGTGAACTTTATTAAAAACAACAATTTTAACAATAATGCCTATAGGAACAATTATGGAAATAATAACTACAAGCCCTATCCTCCTAATAATGGCAACAACTATGGTAATTCTTATGGCAATAATAGGAATACCTCCTCTGAACTTGAAACGATGCTTAAGGACTTTATCACTACACAAACTGCTTTTAAAAAAACTGTTGAGGAAAAGCTTGGTAAAATTGATATTCTTGCTTCTAAAGTAGATAGTCTTGCTCTTGATGTTGATCTTTTGAAATCTAAAGCTATGCCCAATGATGCTAAAGAGAATAAGACCTTTGCTAAAATTAATGCCATCCAAGTTCGAATTGATGATAATGTTAGGATGATGGCTGAATTACGTGCTAGATGGGAAAGAGAAGAACTAGCTAGAAAGAATAATATTGCTAGAGTTTATACTATTACTACTACTGAAAATAAAGTTACTTCACATGCTAGTAAACCTCCTACTACTAATGGTAACATAATTGGTGTTGGCAATGTTTCCTCTACTTCTTCCAAAAAAATAAATTGCCTAAAACTGCTGAAACTGTTCTTGATAAAAGTGCTGAAATTTTTAAGAACATAGAGAATCATGGTTCGGTTTGCTTTGATGATAATGATTTTGATTTTGATAATTGTAATATCTCTGAAGTTACTAAGTTCTTGCAAAAGTTAGCCACAAGTCCTAACGCTAGTGCCATGAACATGGCATTTACAACTCATATTACAAATGCTCTCATTAAATCTAGGGAAGAGAAATTAAGACTTGAAGCTTCTATCCCTAGGAAGTTAGAAGATGGTTGGGAGCCCATCATTAAAATAAAAGTGGATGAATTTTATTGCAATGCTTTATGTGACCTTGGTGCAAGTATCTCTGTTATGCCTAAAAAGCTCTATGATATGTTTGACTTGCCACCTTTGGAACATTGCTATTTGGATGTTTTTCTTGTTGATAATGCTATGAAGAAACCTTTGGGGAGAGTTAATGATGTTCTTATTATGGTTAACAATAAGCTTGTCCCCTTTGATTTTATTGTCTTGGATATTGAATGCAACCCATCTTGTCCACTTGTGTTGGGCAGACCTTTTCTTAGAATTGTGGGTGCTATTATTGATATGAAAGAAGGAAATATTAGGTACCAATTCCCACTCAAGAAAGGTATGGAACACTTCCCTAGAAAAAGAATGAAGCTACCTTTTGATTCTATCATTCGTACAAATTATGATGTTGATGCTTCATCTCTTGGAAACACTTGAATATCACTTTCTGTTCCTAGCTGAAAGGTGTTAAAGAAAAGCGCTTATGGGAGACAACCCACTTTTTATTTCTGTTATTTTATTTTGTTGAGTCAAGGAACATGCCTACCTCTGTAGCAATTCCTTTGTATCTTTACTTTATTGCATTGTTGTGTCAAGTTAAGTCTCTAGTAGAAAGTTGATGCTAGATTTGGATTCCTGCGCAGGAACTGTTTTCTGCTGTCCACCGTTTAATTCGTAAGAATTCACAGAAAAATCAGAATGACCTGGGATTTTTTGTGCGTGATCCTCAGTTATATATGCAACTTTTATTAGTTTTGAGTTTTCTGATTTGAGCCAATTAAGTGCCTCGAATTTATTTTCTTTACGGACTGTTCTGTTTTTGACAGATTCTGCCATTTATTTTGCATTGCTCCTTTTGCTGTTTTTGAATGGATCTTTTTGTTGCATAAAATACCAGTGGCTGTAGCTAATGTCCAGAAGCATGTGTAATGGTTTTGTCCATGTAGAATATGAGAATTTTTTATTATGCACTAACCCACTAATGAAGTTTACTTTGAATTTGGTGTGGAGGAAGTTTTCAATGATCAAGAGAGAAGGATGATGTGATGTGATCAAGAAGATGAAAGAGCCTAAGCTTGGGGATTCCCCCGTGGGTCACCCAAGCATATTTCAAGAAGACTCAAGGGTCTAAGCTTGGGGATTCCTTGGGCATCCCCTTCTTCATCAACAAACTATCAGGTCCTCTCTAGTGAAACTATATTTTAATTCCGACACATCTTACGTGCTTTATTTGAAGCGTCTGTTTGTTTTTGTTTTCGTTATTTTCATTCTCTGAATAAAATGGATCCTAGCATTCCTTTGTGGGAGAGATACACGCTCCGCTTTTTCTTATGAATACTCGTATTCTTCACCTATTATTTGTTGAGTATTCTTCTATATTACTTCAATACAATTAGCTCTTGTTTTTCATGCATCTCTTGTTAGAGCTGTTAGTTTTCTTATATTATACTCTCTTATCTCATTCTTAAATACTTGGAGAGTTTATTTTTAGATAAGTTGATTGGTGTTTGGTTAAGAACAGAAAATGTTAAATGTGGTAGATGGTATGATGAAATGATACATAATCTTGTAGATCATTAAATTGTGTCACTTGAATCATTGATGTTATTTTGAGATATTAATATGCTTAATGGTAAAACATGATGGTTTAGTAAAGTGGAATGATTAATGGTTGGTCTAGAAAACTTGAAGTTGTGCCACACTTAAATATCCAGTTGATAGCATAATGATATATGACTTCTAATGTTAAAAAGAAACGTAATGAATTTGAGTTATGCGCTACGGTCAGGGTCCCAACAGTGACTTGTTCATTTGCCACAGTCCCTCATGGAGTGATTTTCATTATGCCTTATAAGATCATATTTCTAGTTGGAATCTTTTTGCTTGTGAGTTCTAAGCTGCGGTTTTCATGGCACTTCCACCACCATATTTGCTAGCCTCTTCGGTACTTTTCATTGCCCTTTCTCACATTAAGAGTTGGTGCATACTTCGCGGGTACATTCAAAACTCATGGGAGATCTTCATCATCTTCTCCTACACATAAGCCAAATATCTTCCTCAAAACATCCACCATACCTACCTACTACAGCATTTCCATAGCTGTTCCGAGATATATTGCCATGCGACTTTCATCTTACATTACATGACTTGTTGTCATTTATCATTTATATATTGCCTTGCATGATTCTTTACAGCTGATGTGTGGTTTTACCCATGTTACGCTAGATCATTGCATATCCTGCTACACTGGCAGAGGCACCGTTTCATACACTATGTTTTATTCCTTATGAGTTACTTGTATCAAAAGTGTGCTGTCATATTAGAATGTTTGCCCCTAAAAGTGAAAAGAGCCATGGAGGCCATCGAAAAGAGAAACAGAAAAGGTAAAAAAAAAATAGAAAAATAGAAAAAAGAAAAAAAAAAGAAGGAAAAAGGGGGCAACATTACTACTCTTTATCCACACTCGTGCTCATGTTATAGCACCTTTAGTATTCATAGTCATCATTTGTGCTCATGTTTAGCACCTTTACTCCATATGAGAGAGTTTTCATGTTTTACTTGCATAACTATGTGGGTAACTTTACATTATAGAACTTGGCTTGTATATTCCAATGATGAGCCTCCTCAAAAGTGCTCTAGGTCTTCATGAGCAAGCAAGTTGAATGCACCCCCACTAGTTCCATTGGAGAGCTTTCATACACTTATAGCTCTATGTGCATCCGTTGTGTGGCAATCACTACTCCTTGCATAGCTTCGATTATAAGACTTCCTCTTGTCTAATGATCACTTTCAGCTGTGTGAGACTTTCTTCCGTTGGCCTTCCAAACCCCCCTTATTATTCTTTTAGCCACAACATCCTGGTGCCCAGAACCAACGCTGAACGCTTGCTTGTTTTTAAGTGAACAAATAGAGAGATGATTTCCTATGTGCATATTGTTATTGCTTGACTTGATCCTTTCACAAAGTTGTCATGAGTGTTGGATACATTAGATGATTATATTGTTATTCTTGAAGCTTAAATCATCTTTAATATCTACTTTGCACGGTTGATTGTTCTCTAGTATTGATTCATTGAAAGTTTTACTTTGTTCTTCCTACTTGTTTACTCATTACTCATTTGATATCAACATAAACTACATCTTTTATTCATTTGATCTCAATTTACATGCATTACATTATTATATGATCAAGATTGTGTGAAAGCATGTCACTTCAGAAATTATTCTTGTTATCATTTTACCTACTCGGGACGAGTAGAACTAAGCTTGGGGATGCTTGATACGTCTCAAACGTATCTATAATTTCTTATGTTCCATGCTTATATTATACCAATTGCTACATGTTTTATATACACTTTATATGGTTTTTATGCATTTCCTGGGACAAACCTATTAACAAGATGCCACAGTGCCAGTTCCTTGTTTTCTGCTGTTTTTGGTTTCAGAAAAGTTGTTAAGGAAATATTCTCGGAATTGGACGAAACAAAAGACAAAAGCCCTATTTTTTCCGGAACCATCCAGAACACCGAAGAGGAGACGGAGGAGGGCCACATGGCGGCCACACCTGGTGGAGGCGCGGCTCCCCCCTGGCCGCGCCACCACGTGGTGTGGGCCCCTCGGGGCTCCACCGCCTTCGCCCTTTCGCCTACTTAAACGCCCCGACAATACAAGACCTAGGACCCGAACACTTTTCCACGATACGTTCCAGAGCCGCCGCCGCCGTCGGGAGGGTTCAGAAGCTCTTCCCTGCAACCTGCGGGAGAGGGGAATCATCACCGGAGGGCTCTACATCACCATGCCCGCCTCCGGACTGATGCGTGAGTAGTTCATCCTTGGACTACGGATCCATAGCAGTAGCTAGATGGTTGTCTTCTCCTATTGTGCCATCATGTTTAGATCTTGTGAGCTGCCAATCATGATCAAGATCATCTTTATATAATGCTACATGTTGTGTTTGCTGGGATCCGATGAATAATTGAGTACTATGTCATTTGCTTCATAATATATCTTGTGAGTGCGTTATTTATGATCTTGCATGCTCTCCGTTACTAGTAGATGCTCTGGCCAAGTAGATGCTTGTGACTCCAAGAGAGGGTATTTATGCTCGATAGTGGGTTCATGTCTCTATTTAATCTGGGAGAGTGACAACAACCTCTAAGATTGTAGATGTACTATTGCTACTAGGGATAAAACAGTAGTTCTTTATCTAAGGATATTTGTGCTACTTACATTACACACTTACTTAATGCAATAATCTGTTGCTTGCAACTTAATACTGAATGGTGTTGCGGATGCTATCCTGAAGGTGGATTATTAGTCATAGATGCAGTTGGAGGACGGTCTATGTATCATGTTGTAATGCCCAAATGAATCTCACACTAGACATCATGAGTTGTATATGCATTGTTATGCAGTTCTTTATTCTATCAATTGCCCAGCTGTAATTTGTTTACCCTCATGTATGCTATTATTATTTGTGGAGAGACACCACTAGTGAACTGTGGACCCCGGTCCTTTTTTCTTAAACTGATAAAACAACCTACTGCAATTCTGTTACTTTCATTCTCTGCAAACAAACATCATTTTCCACACATAGTTACTGTAAGCCAGTGAGATTGACAACCTCACTGTTAAGTTGGGGCAAAGTACCATGGTTGTGTTGTGTGCAGGTTCCACGTCAGCACCGGAATCCCTGGTGTTGCGCCGTGTCTATTCCGCCGCCAACAACCTTCAGAAGAATTCTAGTTTCCTACTGGATTGATAACCTTGGTTTCACAACTGAGTGAAATTTGCTGCTGCACTACTTTATACCTCCTCTTGGTGTTTCCCAACAACACCACACCAGTGCATCACCCACCATTACCCGGAACGGCAGGGGCATCTCCATTGTTTCCTAGGCAGCCGCCTGGTTTTGCTGTTCGTGCCCGCCTTGTCCGCCGCGGCCTACTCCATGATCTCCGCGGCCACCGCCGCGAGGCCAGCCGCGGGCGCCTCCGCCTTGGCGACATGTAGGGCACTCGCGAGCTCTGTGTCCGGCGAGCCCGCAGTTGAAGCAGCCGCCGGGACCGACCCCGTCACTCCGGCGCTGCTCTCGTAGTGCGAATCCTTGGAGAGCGCGACAGTTCTTGAGCGGATGGTTGCCTTCGGGGTGTATGTGAAACCACGGCTCTTCTTCTTCCCCTTCGGCTTCAGCGGGCTTGACTCTCTTCGCAAGTGGCTCGGCGACGAAGACACGCTTGTTGGCTCCAGCGTCTCGCTTCTTGTTCTTGGCGCTGCGGCCTTGTCCTCAAGTTCGCTTTCCCTCACACCTTCTTCCGCTCGCGCACAGCGGTCCGCGAGCTCCCAGAGCTTGCGGGTAGTCTCCACGCGGTGGATGCTTAGCTTCTTTTGCATCCGGGGGTTGCGGACGTTGGCGCTGAAGGACTGGATCAGCACCTCGTCCTTGATGCACGGGTTGGTTTTCATCTTGTGGGTATAGCGCTGGATGTACTTGCGGAGAGTCTCGCCCGGAAGCTTCTTGAAGTCGTTCAAGTCTTGCGGGGTACCCGGAAGCTCGTACCCTCCTTGGAAAGCCCATAGGAACCGATCCTTCAGTGCCCTCCAAGATCGGATGGAGCTCTTGGGGAGGCTGAGGAGCCAGGTCTAGGCATCCCTTTTGAGGGTGAAAGGGAACCAGTTGACCATCATGATTTCATCGGCCCCAGCAACAATTGCATCGAGGGAGTAGATCTGCATGAAGTCCCGAGGGTTGGTGGTGCCGTCGAAGCGAAGGACGTCGATCTTGAATTTCTTTGGCCAGTTGAAGTGACGAATCTCGGGAGCGAGGGCGTTACAGCCCTCGGCGAGGTCGTCGTCGCGATCCTCCCGGCGGTGACGTTCTCGACGGCGTCCGATGCGCGTACGTATGTCCTCGCGCTGCCAGTTGTTGAGGTCGCGGCAAAGGTCATGCTCCTCCGAGGTGGAAGACCCAACGAAGATGGTATGGTCTTGAACTTGCTGTGGCCGATTGGCCGCTGGTGGAGCAGCGTGAGGAGGCTCTGTCTCGGTGAAGAGGTCTCCACGGGGCCGAGCCCCCTGCTTGCGTGCTCCACGGGTTGTGGCAGCAGGGTGGTTGACGGTGGTAGGCTGAGTCACCGCAGGGACTGGCCTGTCGTCAGCGCAGTGAAGGAGATTCTCCAAGCGCTCTCTCCACGCCCGATACACCTTGGGGTCGGTGGCGCTTGGTGGGAACTGCATCAGCGCCCTGGCGGCCAGAAGGGCGTCGTAGCGAGCTTGGGCGTCTGGAGACGCATTCATGGAGGACTTGCTCTTGGACGAAGGAGTGCATCCTGTGCCGCAGTCCCTGGCCGCCGTGTTGCCGGTACTCTTCTATCCAGAGAAAAGAGGCGGGGGCCGGAGCGAAGGACGGGGGGCCGCATCCCCCTTCGACCCTTCACCCAGCTCGCGGTTTGGCCCAACCGCGTTGCCCTGCGCCACCTGCTCCTCAGGCGGCGGGGGTGGCACGTCTCCACGCTCTTCGTCCATGGCACGGCGGTCCATGGAAGCTCGAGTGCGTGCAGGCGAGATGACCTCTGTAGTCGCGGCCTCGGGCTTCTTCTTGGTGGCATGCTTGATGAAGAGCTTGACGAAGAACTCGACAAAGATCTCCGAGTCGACGAAGACGAGATCAGCGCTTGCGCCCCCTACCTGGCGCACCAGATGTTGTGTCTCGAAGGACGGACACCGGGAATGCGAGGCACCCCCTTTGTAGATTCCGTAGGGGCGCGAAAGAGGCTGGAAACGTCTCCCGGGAGACGATCGCCGGACAAGTTCCTCACTCGCTCTCCGAGCTCGACGTGGTAGGCAAACAAGGAAAGCACACAGCGATCTACCCAGGTTCAGGCAGCCCGAAGGCTAACAGCCCTACTCCTGCATGTCTGGATAGATGGACGAATCATGGTATGGCTACAATGGTGTTTCTCGGCGGAGTACCCGACAGGGTACTCCGGCTAGAGGAAGGGGGAGGACAGATCCTTGCCTGGAGGAGATCACCTTCCTTCCCTTCCTCCTTCTTGCCTAGCTTGGTGGTTATCTTTTCCTTGGTTCGCCGGTGAGCTCTGGGCTATGGCTTGCCTATTCCTTAAGCTAGCTTCCGTCCGATCCTCCTTCCCATGCCCTTGGTCCTCCTTTAATAGGGAAAGGGGATACCACAGAGGTCATGCAAGGAGCGTGAGGGGTTCTTGGCGAGAAGCAACCCCTCTCCGTGGTGGAGACGGCGACATGGCCTCTTCTCCTCCAAGTATCCGTCTTCGGGTGGTTGAGATCTCTAGCGCCTTTGGGGAAAGCGGCTGGCACGGACTGACAGTGGGTAGGTGGTGTCCCCTGCCCGCGCCTTGCTTCCCAAGCCTTCTGGGGGCTTCCACCATCCTCTGGAACGTAGTAGAAGCCTTATCTTCTCTTTGTAAGGTCTTGCACACGAGAGGGAGCTCGGCCCCGCCGGGGACTCGCGCTCTCGGGGTCTTCGGCTCCTTCCGGGTTGCAGGAGGCCCGGGGGTCCTGCACACCCGGGAGGTCTTGTATGAAGCGGGTGCGCCCGCCAAGCCTTGCGTTGAGTCTTGGCATTGTTCCCTTGTGTGCTGGGCCCACAGGCGGTGGACCCACTTAGGCAGCGCTAAGGGAACCCCATGTTCCACTGATGCGACAGTTGCCACCTCCACCATGGAGAGGGGTTGCTTTCGGCCAATACCATCTCATGCTCCTCGCATGACCTCTGTGGCAACCCCTTTACGTATAAAAGGAGGACCAAGGCATGGTGAGGAGGAGGACCGAAACCACAACGGAGAACACAAGGCTCCGACGAGCCAAAGGTAGAAGACAACCACCAAGCTAGGCTAGGGCAGGGAAGAGAGGGAAGGTGATCTCCTCCGGGTAAGGATTTGTCCTTCCTCTTCCTCTAGACAAGAACCCTGCCGGGTACCCTCGCCAGAGTACACCATTGTAGCCACACCATGATTCTACCTTCTATCCTGACATGCAGGAGTAGGGCTGTTAGCCTTCGGGCGGCCAGAACCTGGGTAGATCGCTGTGTGCTTTACTTGTTTACGCACCACATCGAGATCGGAGAGTGTGAGTGAGAGCTTGCTTGCGATCCTCCCCCGGGAGACGTTTCCAGCCTCCTTCGCACCGTGATGGCCCTTGACGATGATGATGGTTGCAGAAGATAGTCTTGGTATCTCTGTATCAACACCTGCATCAAAAGAATGTGGGTTAGGTTGAGAGTCCAAGTGCAAAGTGTATAGTAAGGGGAAGACTAGTTTTCCCCACAAGGGTGACTCAAGGGTTTAATATCGAACTCTCGGGGAAATGAACCAAAAGTTGTTGTCTCCTTATCCTTCTATATGTAATCTACAAAACAAAGTAAATTGCTTTGTGCCCTCAACCTCACCAAGTGGTTGTCAAGCACAAGGTGTAAGTAAAAGATATAGAAATAACAAATGCAAAACAGAAATAAATATGCAATGGTATAAATAAAAGTGCAAGGATGGTATAAATGATATTGGATGATGTTTTTGTGGTTTGTATGGTGTTTGCAAGATAAAAAAGTATTTTTGTATTTTCGGATTTTTAAATAACAGAAAATGTAAAGTGCTTATAAAGTGTTGGAAAGGTGTTTCTTATGATTAAAAATGGACTGGGGTTCATGGTTTCACAAATGCACTCTCTCTTTTATATGGGACAATTGCTTTTGTGCCCTGGTTCTCTCTAGTTTATCCGTTGCCCTCGGCCAAACGCTCCGTTGCCCGATGGCTTGCAAATCGGTAAAACGCTCTGTTGCCCTCTGGTCAACCGTCATTTGGCCTGACTGGTGGGGTCGGCCAGGCGCGGCTCGGTTGGAATTTCCTAGGGTCGGCTTGTGTGCGGCTCAAACTGACCACGTCTCCCGCTGTGTTGTTCAATCATATGTGTTGGTGTTGTTTTTTAGTCCCACCTCGCTAGTTGGTTGTGTGCGCGACCTCTTTATATACCATAACATTCCAAGGCTATTGTTAAGCATTGAAAGGAGCAGGTTTTAACCGTGCCCGGACCCTCTTCTTTCAATGCTTTTACGGATGATTAGTCATTTGTCCCAACAAATATATCCCTAAAATTGTAGATAGTTTTGGTACAGATGATTAGTCATTTTTCCCAAATAAAATACGCGTTGGTTTATAGATCTGCCCATAAAATAGTAGATAGTTTCGGTATGGATGATTAGTCATTTGTCCCTAAAATTATAAGCAATTTCTGGTGTAAAATACGAGTTGGTGTATAGATCTGCACCTAAAACTGTAGATAGTTTCGGTACAGATGATTAGTCATTTGTCCCAAAAATATATATGTAATTTCTGGTGTAAAATACGTGTTGGTGTATAGATCTGCCCCTAAAACCGTAGATAGTTTCGGTACAGATGATTAGTAATAAGCGATTGGTCCAATTGAGACGACTGGTTTATCATAAGCGGTTGGTCCAAATAACATAGAGGTTGCATTGCATTAATTATGCTTACATCGCATTAATTAACTACGACTGACAATCAACAGATAAACAAATCCTAGAGCAATAATACAGAGATAAAATCCTGCAGCTATCAGATTAGCCTGCTTCTTCAGATCATTCACCTGCCTTAAGTGCTTGTTCAACTTCTTCAGTTCGCCTCTCACTTCCTAGAGCCCCATCGTAGGAGCAACCATGTCAGACCCCATCGGCGGAGCAACGATGCCCATCGGCGGAGCAGAGGGCGCAATCTCCACATCAGACGGCAGAGAAAGGTCGCTGGGCGCGGGCCACCTTCCATCCCGTTTATGCTGCGAAACGTATTCATCCATCCACTGAAAATGGCTGCATGGTTCCAACCCCTGGAAAAGTCAACCTGAACCCTAAATCCCAAATCTGAGCAAGAAATTGAAAACACTGAAGAAATCAAAACAAAAGGATGCGAGAGAAAGATCTTTACATCATGTGGCAGGCTCTGGCATTTCAAATACTCGCGCGCCTTGTTGGGTGTCTCCGCCTTACTAGCCTTACGGAGTAGTGGCTCCTTGCGTGAGCTTTTAGAACATGGCGGCAACGGCACCTCAGGCTGCTTTGGCCAAGTGGGGCAAAGGAATGAACCGGAGGAGCTCGACATTGCTGCTGCCCTTTGTCGCCGGAGAGGAAGAAAAGGAAGGAAGAGTAAGGAAGAGGAAGAAGAAGATGGTCCGAAGAGGATGGATGCTCTGTCTGTGAAGAGGAGGAAAATGGTGGGTCCGCGGTGAGCGTGTAACGGTCCCATGCGGTGGTGCGGCTGTTGCGAGTCCACCAACCCTTTTTGCTTAGAAATGGGGCCGTTTACCCTACCTTTGGAGCTCATTTGAAACACATCGAACGGGTTGTGCAGAATGAGCTTCTCACACGGGTTACAGCCAATCAGATCACAGAATGAGCCTCTCGCGGATCGCCCCGAGTCTGCCAGATTCCTTCTAGAGGACGATCAAACGGCTGCAGTTCAGCGCTAGGGTTAAATCGACAGTCATTGTTCAAATGGGGTTTGGAGGCACTCAACGGGGTTTTGAAAAGTTTGATAAAGTGTCCAAATTTCATTTTGAAGTGACTAACTGTGACTCCCCAAAATTGGTACTATGCAGATTTTAGCGATCCTGCCGAAATCCTCATAATAACGATCTTAGGTCGCCCACCAGACATAATGTGCACGCCTAAACATGCGCATTATGTGGGTTGAATTGTGAAAACATTACAACAGTTCCAAAAGATGCACAACAAAAGATATATATACAAGAACGACTCGAACGAGTCAAGATACAACTGATACAATACAAACATACAAATCACAACGGAAGCAAAATAATATCCGACTACGGACAAGATACAAAATGGACTAAGAGTCCTAAAGATAAATGATGGCGCCATATCCCTGTCCAGCCCAAGCCGGAGGGATTCGCAAGCTAACGTCGTCAGACTTCAAACCTGTTAACTGCACATGAATATAGCCCATATACATGGGTCAATACTATCAGTAATGATAGCAAGGCAAGCATTAAGGAGAGTTCAACAAATGCGTAATATGCATTCCGAACAGGGGAGCGCATCTCCTTAGGATGGTTTAGCTGCAGCGCGCAAGCTCTAGGCAACTAGAGAGACACGCTACAACTTTCGTCTAATAGAGAGAGATAAGAACAAGTGAGGAACCAACTAGCTACTAACACCAAACAACACTCAGCCGATTATCACTCACTCAATTAACCCACGAGTAAGAAATCCAAAGGCACTCACACCGCGAGCAGGTTTAATGAATATTAATACTAGGTGTAAGTTGTCTAGATCTTGTTACCCAGCTCTTCACCAAGTTGTCCATAACCGCGGACACGGCTCATCGATAAGATTTAACCCTGCAGGGGGGCACTATAGTAACCACACGCATCGAGTTGTCACTAAATGGTTTGACGCAACCCTTCACTTCTCTACAGACGAGTCCAAGGCACCACATGATTCCGCACACGGTTACTCAGTCCCTACCCGGAACCTCGTAACACTCTAAGAACGTGCCGCTCCTATATGAGATCAACTACTCCATCACCATGAGATCGTAATTTAAAACATATGCATGCATCAAATGGAAAGCCGGAACTAGGTGCGGCGCCTCGGACAAGACTGCGGATCAGGTCGCAGGTCACGAGGAGGCCCATTCCCTCCCGCAATGTGGGCAACGCGCTCAAACTCGGATCCAAGGACAAAATCTCGGGTCCTAGGGCGACACTAGCAGAACAAAGAACCAGAACTGGCCTTCTGCCGGTGCCTTATCATTAAGGTAACAATCGTCCCAACAGATAAACAGATACAACTTACCATGGCGACGAACATACAAATAATAACAAGAATAAAGGCAACAACCACTAGTAGAAAACAAGGCTTTGGTGAGGCCACATTTGGCACCGGATTGACTGGAACCGGTACTAAAGGGGTATTAGTACCGGTTCCAGAGGCGAGACAGCCCGGCAGTCAATGGCACTGGTTGCGTGGACCCTTTAGTACCGGTTGGTAATACAAACCGGTACTAAAGGGTTGCCTCAGTCGGCTGCAGCGCGCGGCCCCCACGGTCAGACCCTTTAGTACCAGTTTGTATTACCAACCGGTACTAAAGGTTCGGCCTGCAGCACCCGGCCCCCACGGCCAAACCCTTTAGTACCGGTTTGTAATACAAACCGGTACTAAAGGTTCGGCCTATATTGCCTTCTTCCACCCGACGCACAGCTCCATTGCTTTCATTCAAGCTCCAATTTCTTCTCTCTTTGCTCTCCCAAGCTCTAGCACCACTTGATCTCTACAACATTTGTTAAGATTGGTAGCACTTACTTATATAAGGGTTAGCAACTTCATCTTCTCTTCCGGCATTTCAATTTTAGCTCATTTTGCTAGTTTAACTCATTTGATTTTTCTAGTGCAAGCAAGGTGTTTGATGAAATGCCTAAGTTAGGGATTTTATTTGTTTTATATGCATTTTGAGCTCAATTTAAAATAAGATTTGTGCCTTTTTATAGTGTCGTCCCCACTTCCTTACCGCCACCGATCGCCCGCGGCGCCCCGTGACCGACACCATCTCGGTGAGCCTCTTGTTTTTTTCTTATATTTTTTAAAAATATTAGTTGTATGGTTTAGATGCATAATTATTACTTGTATATTTTTCTTACTTGATAATTGTTTGTTATATATATAGTGTCATGGTTTTGACATCTGTCCACACCGGCTCTCGTCCGCTCTATTATTCGGATGTGGTACGATTGTTTGTTATAACTATATATTTGTTTAATTTCGTGTTTCTAACAATTAAGTCGACCAACTTAACGTAGATATATTTTTATCTAGGAGGTTGTTGAACCGCAAAATGAACCCGACCCTATTCTCGAGTTTTTTGTAAAAGAAAACGATGATTTGAAAGCAAAACTGAAAAGAAGCGAAGATCTTCGTCTCGAAGAGAAGATGAAATGGGAGTTGAAGATTGCCGACGTCGTTGATGATAACAAGATCAAGATGGAGGCAATGCGCTTGGATCACGAGATCAAGATGAATGCAATACGCTTGAAGCTTAAAAAGATTAGAAAATATGCCATTAGTCAAGAGGCTTGGTATCATTATGCTGTTGGTTCAATAATTACCTTAGTTGCGATTTTGATCGCATTTATCGTTGGATTTAAATTCTTTATCTAGTTATATGTTCGTTTAAATTAATGAATGTTTATGAGAACTATGTATTTGATTTGTTTAAATCCGGTGAATTTGTATTAATGAATTTAGTCATATGATATAGCTGTGGTGTAATGGTTTTAGATATATTTATATAATGCAGATGAATCGACAATGGATGTACGTTGACCGACGCTCTCCGGAGTTCATTAGTGGCCTACAGGAATTTCTCCGTGCGGCTGAGTTAAACAAGAAGAATGGTTTTATGTTTTGTCCATGCGATGAGTGTCGGAATAAGACGAATTACCCTAGCGCAAGAACCCTAAACTTCCACCTGTTCCGGAAAGGCTTCATGCCCAATTATTTTTGTTGGACCAAGCACGGAGAAACAGGGGTTATAATGGAGGACAATGAAGAAGATGATGATGACAACTATCCTCTGTTCTCTGAACACGGTGATACTAAAATGGGGGAAGACGAAGCTGAGCATGAGGTCATTGTTGATGATCAGTCTGATGATGATCTTCGTCAGGTTATTCTTGATGAACAGATAATCTGCGGAACTGAAAACGAGTGGTTGAAGTTAGAGCGCATGTTGGAGGACCACAAAAAATTATTGTACCCAACTTGTGAAGATGGCCAGAAAAAGCTGGGTAGCACCCTGGAATTGCTTCAATGGAAGGCAAGGAATGGAGTATCTGACAAGGGATTTGAACAGTTGCTACAAATATTTAAAAAGATGCTTCCAAGGAAAAATAAATTGCCCTCCAGTACGTACGAAGCAAAGAAGATTGTCTGCCCACTAGGATTAGAGGTGCAGAAGATACATGCATGCATCAACGACTGCATCCTCTACCGCGGTGAGAAGTACGAGAATTTGAATGCATGCCCGATATGCGGTGCATTGCGGTATAAGATCAGGCGAGAAGACCCAGGTGATGTTGAGTGCGAGGCCAGCCCCAGGAAGAGGGTTCCTGCCAAGGTGATGTGGTATGCTCCTATAATACCACGGTTGAAACGTTTGTTCCGAAACAAAGAGCATGCCAAGTTGTTGCGATCGCACAAAGAAGACCGTAAGGAAGATGAGATGCTGAGACACCCCGCTGATGGGTCGCAGTGGAGAAAGATTGACAGTGAGTTTCGAGATTTTGCAGCTGACGCAAGGAACTTAAGGTTTGGTCTAAGTACGGATGGCTTGAATCCATTTGGGGAGCAGAGCAGCAGTCATAGCACCTGGCCTTCCTCCTTGGTTGTGCATGAAGAAAAAGTATATCATGATGCCAGTGCTTATCCAAGGCCCGAAGCAACCCGGCAACGACATTGATGTGTATCTGAGGCCATTACTTGACGAACTTTTACAGTTGTGGTCTGACGAAGGTGTACGTGTGTGGGATGAGTATAAACAGGAGGAATTTAACCTACGAGCGTTGCTGTTTGTAACCATCAATGATTGGCCTACTCTTAGTAACATTTCTGGACAATCAAACAAGGGATACAATGCATGCACGCATTGTTTAGATAAGACTGACAGTATATATTTGTGTAACAAGATTGTGTACATGGGGCATCGTCGATTTCTTGGACCCAAGCATCCCTTAAGGAAGAAAGGCAAACATTACAAAGGTGAGGCAGATCATCGGCTGAGGCCTACCCGCCCTTGTAGTTCTGTTATATATGATATGGTTAAGGATTTAAAAGTAATCTTTGGAAAGGGTCCTGGGGGACTACAAGTTCCGAATGACGCAAACAACCACGTACCCATGTGGAAAAAGACATCTATATTTTGGGAGCTGCCCTATTGGATACTGCTAGAAGTTCAATCTGCAATCGACGTGATGCACGTGACAAAGAATATTTGCTGCAACCTGCTTAACTTCTTGGGCGTGTATGGGAAGTCGAAAGAAGGGAAGTCAAAAAAAGGGAAGTCCAAAAAGGGGAAGTCAAAAGATACACCGAAAGTAAGGCAGGCCCATCAACGTATGAGCGAAGAGATGCATCGAGACGACAATGGGACAGAGAATGAACCAGCTCCTGCCAGCTACGCTCTTACGAAAGAAGAGAAGAAAATATTTTTTGAATGTCTTCACAGTATGAAGGTTCCATCTAGCTTCTCGTCGAATATAAAGGGAATAATAAACATGACAGAGCTAAAGTTTCAAAATCTGAAGTCTCATGACTGCCACGTGATTATGACACAATTACTTCCGGTTGCATTGAGGGGGCTATTACCGGAAAACGTTCGAGAACCCATTGTGAAGCTATGTGCATTTCTCAATGCAATATCTCAGAAGGTATTCGATCCAGCAACTCTACCAAGTTTACAGAAGGATGTGGTGCAATGTCTTGTCAGCTTCGAGTTAGTGTTTCCACCATCCTTCTTCAACATTATGACGCACCTCATAGTTCACCTAGTTGAAGAGATTTCCGTTCTCGGTCCTGTATTTCTACACAACATGTTCCCCTTTGAGAGGTTCATGGGAGTCTTAAAGAAATACGTTCATAATCTTGCTAGGCCAGAAGGAAGCATGTCCAAGGGCTATGGAACAGAGGAGGTCATTGAGTTTTGTGTGGACTTTATTCCTGATCTTATGCCGATCGGTGTTCCTCAATCGCGCCATGAGGGGAGACTGCGTGGAAAAGGCACGCTAGGAAAGAAAGCAACAACAAGTATGGATGGACATTCTTTCACCCAAGCACACTACACAGTTTTAGCAAATTCCAGATTGGTGGCTCCGTATATCGTGGAACACATGGATATTTTACGCTCCGAATATCCGGAGCAGACTGACTACTGGATTAAAGGAAAACATGTGGATACTTTTGGCAGTTGGTTGCGTACACATCTCATTAATAACAAAGATGTTGGAGTAGAGCTATACTTGTTGGCCAATTCACCATCTTCGACTATATTGACTTTCGAAGGGTACGAGATCAATGGAAATACATTTTACACAGAAACCCAAGACAAAAAGAGCACTAACCAAAACAGTGGTGTCCGCTTTGATGCAACAAACGACGTTGGGACAAAGGACACATATTATAGTTGCATACAGCATATATGGGAACTTGACTATGGACCTTCTTTTAAGATCCCTTTGTTTAAGTGCAAATGGGTCAACCTGTCAGGCGGGGTAGAGATAGACCGACGGTACGGAATGACTACCGTGGATCTCAACAATCTTGGGTACTACACCGAGCCATTCGTCCTAGCCAATGATGTGGCTCAGGTTTTCTATGTCAAGGACATGTCTTCCAGACCGAAAAAAAGAAAAGATAAGAAAGCTGATACATCATACGATGAGCCAAGGCGCCACATAGTTCTTTCAGGGAAAAGAAACATCGTGGGAGTGGAGGACAAGACAGACATGTCAGAAGATTACAATAAGTTTGATGAAATTCCGCCCTTCAAAGTGAGAACTGACCCAAGCATCGCTTTAAATGATGAAGATTGTCCATGGCTACGGCGCAGTGAGAAGAAAGGGACACACACGAAGAAAAAATGAACACTAGATAGGGTGGTTGTTCGTGATGTGTAACAATGTATTAAACCTGCATATCAAATGCACTGTTGGGCATATGCAGGAAATCCGAATGCTTTGTATTCGGTCGATGAACTGAAGTATTATGTAGATAGAACAAAACACACGGTTTCCCCTGCATACAGCCCAACAGTGGCTCGTGAGTGCCCGCATATCAAATGCATTGTTGGGCGTATGCAGGGAATCCGAATGCTTTGTATATCAAATGAACTACACTAAGTGTTGACATAGCTTAGACATGTCTGTTTCCTCCTCCTACCTCACAAGAGAATGCTTCTAAGCCCAGCCTCTCGAAGATGTCCTAAGTATGCTCACAAGGACATCTTCGAGAAGCTGGTTCCTAGAGGAGTCCTCTGTCTTTGCCCCGGTTGGTGGCTCAACCCAGAAGGTCTGGGCACCTATTTATAGCATCGCCAGGGGGAGGCATCTTTAGTCCCGGTTGGTGGCTCAACCCGGGACAGAAGAAACACTCCTGATCTAACGGCTCACAAGTGCTTGAAAGAAACACACTACTGATCTAACGGCTCACAAGTGCTTGAAAGAAACACATGATCCGTGTGCTTCTTTAGTCCTGGTTGGTGGCTCAACCCGGGACAAAAGAAACACTTCCCTAACCCGGGACAAAAGAAACAGTTGTAGTTCAAATTTGAATTACTTTCGATAAATCAACATAAACTCATTAAACTATGGGAAATTAGTTAGAAATCAAGTAAAAAGCTAATACTTGGGTATTATCCATCATATGTGTACTAGTTTCCATGAAAATTAAATGGGTCCCATTTTGCATCATATTTTTGGTACTTTGTTCACAAAAAAAGTCATTTTTTTCACTTAAAAAATGGAAAATAATACTTATGAAATTAATTTTAAAATTTCCTTTGGCAAGGTTGTTTCTTATACCAAGATACACCTATTTGTGGGATATGAGATATTTATCACAAACTATGCCGTGGAAATGACCATAACTTGGTCATTTGTCTTGAAACTTCTAGATGTTCATACATGATAGACCTTTTTGTGAAGACTTTTTTTGCACATTTTGTCAAAAATCAAGTTTATCATTTTTCATAGCAACTAGTACACATATAAGGAGCCCATGCCAAAGGATTTCATTTTTTGAGATGTTTATCAATTTATTTCATTTTTTCGTAAAAGCGATCAAAACGGTCGCGATGACTATTCGTCGGAAGAGGTAATATTTTTTAGAATTATCAGTGTTTCTGTGATATAACCACTAGTTGTGTACCTCAAAATGATTTTTCCAAAAATGTCAGAACAAACTATCAAACAGTTGTAATTCAAATTTGAATTACTTTCGATAAATCAACATAAACTCATTAAACTATGGGAAATTAGTTAGAAATCAAGGAAAAACCTAATACTTGGGGATTATCCATCATATGTGTACTAGTTTCCATGAAAATTAAATGGGTCCCATTTTGCATCATATTTTTGGTACTTTGTTCACAAAAAAGTCATTTTTTCACTTAAAAAATGGAAAATAATACTTATGAAATTAATTTTAAGATTTTCTTTGGCAAGGTTGTTTCTTATACCAAGATACACCTATTTGTGGGATATGAGATATTTATCACAAACTATGCCGTGGAAATGAGCATAACTTGGTCATTTGTCTTGAAACTTCTAGATGTTCATACATGATAGACCTTTTTGTTAAGACTTTTTTTCCACATTTTGTCAAAAATCAAGTTTATCATTTTTCATAGCAACTAGTACACATATAAGGAGCCCATGCCAAAGGATTTCATTTTTTGAGATGTTTATCAATTTATTTCATTTTTTCGTAAAAGCGATCAAAAAAACAAATAGATATATGGTTATTACAAATTTTTAGACAATTAAATTACATAGAAATAAAAGAAAAAGAAACTATAGAAAAAACAAAATTGAAACCAAATAGATATAAAGGAAAACAGAAAACATAAGAAAATATAAGAAAATAGAAAACATAACAAAAAAGAAACAAAATTCAATTCAAAAGCCCTTTAGTACCGGTTTGTAACTACAACCGGTACTAAAGGGGTTGGCTTGGCGCGCATCCATTTGGTGTGTCCGAAAACCAACCTTTACCACCGGTTGCTGTTACCAACCGGTGCTAAAGCTCGGTTTCGGACAGTTAACACAGGGGAACCGCCCCAAATCGGCTAAGTGTCGCGATTCATCTTCGTCCCTCGAGCTCTCCAGCGAAGCCCTGCCCGCCGCCACCGTCGTCGGCCCTCCGCACCGGTGCCGCGCTCCTGCCTGCTCCGGCCCCGCTCCGGCCTGCCTCTCTTCCCGCTCGCCGGCCCTCCGCACCGCCGCCATCGTCGATTGGCCTCCCGCGCGCACGCCCTCGGCCTCTCCCTCTTCCCGCTCCGGCCATCGCCTCCGCCTCCGCCATCGTCGGCAGCCTCCCTCTTCCTGCTCCGGCCTCCCGCGCGCCCTCCTCCCTCTTCCTGCTCCGGCCGCCTCGCGACCTCCCCGCTCCGGCCACCCAGCGCCACCGCACCTCCACCGCCATCGTCGGCCCTCTCCTCCTCCAAGGTTTTTTATTATTATTATTACTAATGTTTAGCTAGCTAATGTTTAGGTTATTATTAGTAATGTAAATTTTTACCAATGTTTAGCAAAATTAATTAGTACTGTCTAGATTAATTAGCTAGATTAATGTGTTTAGCAAATGTGTAGCAAATGTGTAGGAAATTTAGCAAATGTGTTTAGCAAATTTAGCAAATGTGTAGCAAATGTGTTTAGCAAATTTTTAGCAAATTTAGTTGCAATATATATTGTTAATACTTCATAATTAGTTGCAATATTTTTGTGTTAGGAAAACAATGTTAAAATTTGTGTTAATAAAACAATTATTGTTAATACTTCATAATTAGTTGCAATATTTTGTGTTAGGAAAACAATGTTAAAATTTGTGTTACTAAAACAATTATTGTTAATACTTCATAATTAGTTGCAATATTTTGTGTTAGGAAAACAATGTTAAAATTTGTGTTAGTAAAACAATTATTGTTAATACTTCATAATTAGTTGCAATATTTTGTGTTAGGAAAACAATGTTAAAATTTGTGTTACTAAAACAATTATTGTTAATACTTCATAATTAGTTGCAATATTTTGTGTTAGGAAAACAATGTTAAAATTTGTGTTAGTAAAACAATTATTGTTAATACTTCATAATTAGTTGCAATATTTTGTGTTAGGAAAACAATGTTAAAATTTCTGCTAGTAAAACAATTATTGTGCAAGTTAGAAATATTTTGTTAAGAAATATTTGTTCCAATTTATGTGTATAGAAAATATTTGTTGCAATTTTTGTATCAACTTTAATTGTAACCTTGATTCAAATTTAAATTTGAAGTGACATTGAGCTATGGACAACAACCCCTTCATCCGAAACGAGGACGATGAAGCGCGAATGGCAGCAATAATATATGAGAAGAGTCTTGAAGTAAATTCCGATGGAGAAGATTCCGATGACGAACAGGACGATGATTTTAGCTCAAGATGTTTGAACGACTCTGGTGAGGGACTTGAGCTAGAAGAAATAAGAGACGACGACGAAGTGCCCGCGGAAAACTCCGGCCAGGTATATATATACTAAGTCTTGTTGATGCATAAATTGATTTATATTGCACTTACTAACAAAACATTTTTCTTTTAGCCCTCCGGATCTAAAAAGAAGCCGACATACCCTACACGAGGCCCGGCCAAAAGGTTGAAGCTGCAAGATGGTGCAAAGTTGTCGATCGTTGAAGTAGGCGATGATGGCAAACCGCTGAAACCCGAAAACACCTGCCGCAAATATGTAGCTCAATGCAGAGCGATTGTTAGGGACATTCTCCCGATCACCCTTGCAGAATGGAATGAGCCGAAGAAAGCCAACGTTGGCGCAAGTTATGTCGACGACAGACTTAAGCAAACACTTTGGGACACAATCTTGAGTGATTTCAGCCTACCGAAAGGTCTCCCAGAGAAGAAGCTGAAGAAAGTCAGGGAGTGGACTCTTAAGAAGATGGCCACACAATTCAACAGCTGGAAGCAAAAATTGTGGAAAAATTATGAGAAAAAGACTCCAGAATTCAAGGGCCCTCTAGAGAAGATAAAACATGATTGGGCCGCATTTGTAGCTTATAAGAAATCAGCCGTTGCTCTGGGGTCAGGCGGCTACAAGGAGAATGCTAAGAAGAAGAAATACCACCATACTTTGGGGTCAGGCGGCTACAAGACTGCCTTGCCTAAGTGGGAATCCTTTGAAAACGAACTGCGTCTAAAAGGGATCACTCCACAGACAGATGACTGGCCCGAGAGGTCCAAGTACTGGTTGTTCGCGCATGGAGCAGTGTTGGACCCAGAGACAGGGCTAATTGTTGCAAAAGGAAAATGGAAGAAAAGAATTACACGAGTTGTAAAAAAGCTAGAGAAGGCAATAGCGGCCGTCCGAAAGGGAACATTTGTTCCCAATAGAGAGGACGACGAGCTGACACTCGCCCTCGGGAATCCTGAACACTGGGGACGATGTCGAGGTAGAGGAGGCGGGGTTGGTTTCCTTCACGGGTTTCCCGCGGACGTTGCAACATATAAAAGCCATTCCAGAAGTAAGAAGAAGGAGGCGGACCGGTTATCACAATTAGAACGCCAGGTCCACACATGGCAGGCCCAGGTGAAGCGGCAGCAGGAGCAACTGGACTCAATTACCCAGCAAAGGGAATCTCGGATGGTGCTAGAAGATCCTCCAGTCGATGTCTGCCCATCTCAGCGGAAAAGCAGCGTGGGTTCCACGCATCTAGAATATTCTGCAGTTGATGAACCGGCGGCTCACTACCCCGTGGATGATATCACGGAGAAGACAAATTGTGAGTTACATGTGCCAATGAAGAACATCAGTTATCCGGTGGCGAAAGGATATGCTTTACAACATCAACCTGGAGCAACCTTCCATTTTGGTCAGATTCCACCTGGATATGCTCGTGTCGGGGTCACAAAAGTTAGGTCGGGATTCCACTCAATGGATCTTGACATTCCTGGAAATGATGACGAGAAGACTTTGGGAGAAGTCGAGCATGGTATCGTCCTATGGAAGAAGAAATACATCATCTTTACAGACTCTACGCCAAGGCCACCGACTCCTCCGGGTAGAAATTTATCACCTCAAAGTCCACCCGCCTTCCTCGATGATTGGGTGCCCACCGCAAGTCCATCGCCCGCGCCGTCCCGTCAGCCGACTGATGCGCCCACTAGTCATGTGACAAAGCGGAGTTTGTTCAGGAAAGACAGGTCCCCCGTCATTAAACGTGCAAGGAAAACGCATAAATTGAAGTCTCCTGAGAAGTTAGCTCCTGAGAAACCGGCTTGCGAGATGACTATGGAGGAAATAACAGTGAGCTTAAATGCCAATGCGGCAACCTATTTTGAACGGAGAAAAGAGGAAAAACATGCCGCAACCCTGGATCCCATAAAGGAACTTCTGAAGACTATACCAATTGAGGTAAAAGATCGCACCATTGATAACTTATATAACCCTCCACCGGCGCCGTTTACAGACTATGAGCGCGGTATTAACAAGGTACATAGCTCGCAGATGGAGGAAGAGGAGGAGCAACGGAAACAAAAGAAATGCGGGAAACAAGTTGCTCAGCTCGGGGAACAAGAAGTACAATCGATGGCCCCGCTCATTGTGTCGTCTCGGGCTCCTCAGGAAATCGAGCCTGGAGAAGTTGTATACCGTGCAGACAGAGAGTACGAGACTCTTGAGATAGCATATCAATATACTCTCGGGCTGCCTCTGGTGACAAACCCCAGTGCTCTAACAACACAGTTATGGAGATTGCATAACTGGTACCTGGACATCTCAAAAGATGGGACTTTCTATTTCATGGCGGGAGTTAAGGATGAGCACTACTTCCAAGAATATGCTGTACAGGTTGAGTTCTCTGAACTTTTTCAGATGTACAATCAACGTGCTCTCGACAAGTCTATCATCAGCTGCTATTGTCTGTAAGTAATTTATTTGTGTATTTTCGTTATTTAGTTAAGCTCGTTCATTGCCAGTAATTATCCTCACATCATTCTTTTGTACGCTATTATATATGCAGAATGAAGATTCGTGAATGCAGACAGCTCAAAATCTGGGACATTGGGTTCATTGACCCGGATAAAGTTCATGTCCAGACTTTAGAAAATCAACCCGACGCCATAGAGGACGTTTTACTGAATTTCTTTAAGCGACAAAGTACCAAAAAAGAAATACTTTTTCCTTACAACTTCAAGTGAGTGTTAATGTCTTGTACACATATTTTTTTGCTTTCCCGATATTAAGTGCAATTGATGAGTTCTGAATTACGTGCGCAGTTACCACTTCATTCTCCTGATCATTAGACTCGACGATGGAGAAGTTGAAATCTGGGACTAAAAAAAAAACAAATCCAGATGCATACAAAAGCGTGCGTATAATGCTCAAGAGATAATTTCAATCGCACTAGGCCTCTATTTCGTTCATTTACTTGATATCAAAAGTAAGTAATAACTCCTCAATTCATATTCTTTTTGGGCAGGGTTTGGAAAAAGTTCACCGAGCAAGAACCCGGTGAATGGAAAGATAAGCTGGAGTTCAAAGCTAACAAAGTAAGTACTACTACTTAACTAGGTCCGTGTATCTTTCTAATTCTCTTTATTATTATTTGATTAAATCATATTCTTGTATAGTGGTGTCTGCAACAACCAGATGGGACGGATTTATGTGGATACTACGTTTGTGAGTTCATTCACATGAAAGTCAATGAGAGAGTCAATAGTCAAAGAAACATAGAGGTACGCAAAAATCATTCACAACTTTATTTTTCTACTATCACTTGTGTTTAGTTTCAATCATAACTAATTTGATCTCCTCCTTTTAAAGATGGCAAGGAAGCGGAACCAACTCCTACCAACGAACCGCGTTAAAGCAATTGCGGAGGAATTGGCGGGATTTTTCCTTACGCATGTCATAAATCCATCCGGTGAATTTCACTATGTGGAAAAATAGACTCCCTCCATGTAATAGCAGTGATATCTCCGTGAAAAAAGTACTTTAATTATATGTAATTATGGGTACTTAATTTATATGTGTAGTGAGTACAATTATATGTGTACGTAGTGAGTACAATTTATATGTGTAATGGGTACTTCATACGTGATCTCCTCCGAAACCCTGAAACATAAGCAAAAAGGAAAAAAACAGAAACCCTAAACCCCTAAAAATAAGCGCAAAAGAAAAAAACGGAAACACTGAAAAATAAGCGAAAGAAAAAAAAACAGAAACTATTAATACCGGTTGGTTTTACCAACCGGTACAAAAGGCCTCCGCCCGCGCGCGCGCAGCTCTGCCCACGTGGAGGCCTTTAACACCGGTTTCAAAGTGTGTCGGTGCCAAAGGGGGTACCCCTTTAGTCCCGACCTTTTAACACCGGTTGCGCAACCGGTGCTATATGCCCTTTAAAACCGGTGCTACTGCCACTTTCTCTACTAGTGAACCTAAGCATGCGCTACGACTCGCAAGGCCAACATGGTAAACAAACAACGGGTAATCGGATGTGGAGGTGGGGCTATATCATGGCTGCAAGGTAAACATGTGATAGGATCGTAACAGAAGCATCGTATCACAAGGCTAGCAATAGAGGCAAAAAGGCATGCGTAGGTGATCAAGGGGGAAACGCTTGCCTGGTATCCCGCATGGAAGAAGAACTTATTGTTGCTCACATCATCTCAACGTCTTATCCGCGAAGAAGTAACAAACACTGGAAAGTGCAAAAGATGCATCTTACAACTGTGGCAAAAGATCCAGCATGATCATGATAATGATGCATGGCATGGCAAGATGCAAAACAAGATGCACTTAATCCAAATTAAGCGGAACCGGGATTCCGACAATTAATATTTAGATTCGAGTTATTTATCTACCTAACAATGTTAAATGTTCATTAGCATGACAAAACATGGCATAGGTGATCTACACAAAATTAAATGGAATAGGGCAATAAATAAATATTTACCCAACACATTCCATATTTAATTACTTAGATGAATTACCAAAACACAACTAAAACAAGATGCAAACATGAGCATAGATGAAAAATTAATATTCATTTTATTTTTCTGATAAACATTGTTATAAAGTTTGTATTATTTGGAGTAACAAAACAATACATAAGGAATATATAAGATTTGCAAAAATAAAATATCAGGAAATAAAAGAGTTGGATTTGGTGCTTGACATGGGATTAGAACTCGGGTAAGCTAGGTGGAGAACAGAGAGCTCAGCCACTGGAATGGGCTGGTGTTTGTGATGTACTCAGGGAACGGTGGTATAGGAAGCCAACCGGCGATGTTAACTGAACCAAAAACACAGAAAAGGTGTGGAATTGGAAATGGGAGGATTCGATATCAGGATCTCGAAGGAGGAAGCGAAGTAGCACAGCCGCTGGGATGGATAGGGATTGGTGATTGGTATCGAACCCCACCGCAAAAGAATTGGACCTCCGACGTTAACTGAACGTTCAGGTTTCAGTTTCATCTGCAGAACGACGACAGACGGAAACGACGACGATCACGACGGTGTCGCGCGAGAGTAGACACCCAGAGCAAAGGGAGAAGAGAAGAAAGGAGTCCCGGAGGTGAGGCTCACCTTGGGGAGGTCGGGGGCGACATGACGGGCTCGGGAGAAGACAGGGGCGTCCTGTCCATGGCGGGGAGGAAGACGATGGGGAGGCCGATCTTGGCGTCATCCTGGCAGCTTGGGGCTCCGGCTTCTCAGTGATCTTGACGAGGACGACGACCCGGTTCCATTCCCGTGCTCGGGAGGCACTCACGGCGATCATGGCGTCGGCTCGGTGAACTTCTCAAGCTCGGGTCATGGAGGTTGCTCGGGAGGAGGAGGAAAGAACAGAGAGAGGGAGGAGATGATGGCGGCGCAGGGGGGAGAGGGAGGAGGCGGCTAGGGTTGGGGGAGGGGAGCCGGAGGGAGATTTAAGGTGGGGGGAAGTAGGAAGCAGGTGGAGGTGGGGCGCACATGGCAGCCACGCCTCCTGCGTGTTCTCTATACGGAGAAGAAGAGAAACAGGAGATGGCCTGCTGGGCTGGAAGGAGAGAAGAGGCTTTCGCCCTTTAACATATTTCCTGGAATTTCCAATGGAGAAAGGGAAAAGGAAATACAAGAGGGAAAAAGAAATTAGAGAAGAGATGAAAGATTTACAAAGTAAAATAGGTTTGTACAAATAAAATTTTAATTTATTTAGGAAAACATGCAAGGTGACAAGAAGTATGATGACATGATGATGCAAAAAAGAAAAAGAAACAAAATCTAATTGGGAAAATCTCGGTGCGTTACAATCGATACCACTAACAAGTGATTCCGCCCTCGCGATCCACGCCAAGATAACAAGAGGAGAAGGGTAACTACCGAATATTCAAACTCCAAGTTGATCTTCTCGACACCACTAACAAGAAGTTCTCACTCCACCATCAAGTAGTCGACACCACTTACAAGAAGGGTTGCTCACCTCGAAGATCGAACCTAGTAGGTTAAAAGGGCAAGAGATCGTCCACCCACACTTAGAATCCTAAAACTTTGAAGATGGGTAGGAGAAGAGACTACAAAAAAAATAAGATAAGAGGAGAAATGAAATAGAGGTAAGGAATAAATAAGAATCCTATTTGAGATATTTCCAAAATAAGTTTTATTTAAATAGTTTAGACACTCTAATAACAACGACCGTTAGCGAGGTTATCCTACAGGCTTTGCGGACCAGCTGCTTCGATAACCAATCGTATCGAAACAACCTGGACTTTCGGAACTTGGCTCTGAGACCACTTTGTGACGCCCCAAAATCGGTACTATGAAGATTTTAACGATCCTGCCGAAATCCGCGTAATAACGATCTTAGGTCGCCCACCAGACATAATGTGCACGCCTAAACATGCCATTATATGGGTTGAATTGTGATAACATTACAACAGTTCCAAAAGATGCACACCAGAAGATATATATATATACAAGAACGACTCGAACGAGTCAAGATACAACTGATACAATACAAAGATACAAATCACAACGGAAGCAAAATAATATCCGACTACGGACAAGATACAAAATGGACTAAGAGTCCTAAAGATAAACGATGGCGCCATATCCCTGTCCAGCCCAAGCCGGAGGGATTCCCAAGCTAACGTCGTCAGACTTCAAACCTGTTAACTGCACATGAATACAGCCCATATACATGGGTCAATGCTATCGGTAATGATAGCAAGGCAAGCATTAAGGAGAGTTCAACAAATGCGTAATATGCATTCCGAAAAGGGGAGCGCATCTCCTTGGGAAGGTTTAGCTGCAACGCGTAAGCTCTAGGCAACTAGAGAGACACGCTACAACTTTCGTCTAATAGAGAGAGATAAGAACGAGTGAGGAACCAACTAGCTACTAACACCAAACAACACTCAGCCGATTATCACTCACTCGATAAACCCACGAGTAAGCAATCCAAAGGCACTCACACCGTGAGCAGGTTTAATGAATATTAATACTAGGTGTAAGTTGTCGATCTTGTTAGCCAGCTCTTCACCAAGTTGTCCATAACCGCGGACACGGCTCATTGGTAAGATTTAACCCTGCAGGGGGGCACTATAGTAACCGCGCGCATCGAGTTGTTGCTAAACGGTTCGACGCAACCCTTCACTTCTCTATAGACGAGTCCAAGGCACCACATGATTGCGCGTAAGAACGTGCCGCTCCTATGTGAGATCGACTACTCCATCACCATGAGATCGTAATTTAAAACATATGCATGCATCAAATGGAAAGCCCGAACTAGGTGTGGCGCCTCGGACAAGACTGCGGATCGGGTCGCAGGTCACGAGGAGGCCCATTCCCTCCCGCAATGTGGGCAGCGACTCCGGCAAAGGTAGAAGCAGGCTCGACGACGGCGACGTTCTCGGTTGTTCCAGCACAAGATCTTCAGGTGGTACGGAGAGGATGGCGAGGAGGTTCCATTCCCGGCCTCAGAAGCTCCTGGAGATGGCCATGGCGTCGGCTCGGCGGGCTTCATGCTACAGCCATGGAGGCTCTTCGGTGGGGGAAGAAAATAGGGAGAAGGAGAAGTGGAAGAAGTGAGGCGGCACCGTGGGGAGGAAGGAGAAAGGGGCCTAGGGTTAGGGTTTGGAGGAGGGAGCAGGTGGAGCTTTATGGGAGAAGCGAGCTGTCGGAATATAGCCTCCGAAGAAGCTATGAAAGAGTATCGAACACTGGGGGCCTTAGAGCGTTGCCTCTGTCCTCACGAGGCTCGACGAAGGAGATCGAAACACTGCAGAGATTGACACTTGGTTTACCCAGGTTCAGGCCACCGCGGAGGTGAATGCCCTACTCCTGCTTTGTTGTATTGCTTGGGCGAACACACAGAGCTACAATGGAGAACGCCTAGAGTTTCTAGGATTTGAGCTTACAATGTCCGAACCCTTAGCCGGGCCGGCGGCTGCCCCCTTTTATAAGCGGCTGAGAGCCTTCGTCTTCAGTCTCCATGGCGGGCCCTCCTGCAAGCTTCCAAGGGGAGCTCTGTTCTTCTGCGGCTGCTTTGGCAAAAGCAGCCGACCAAGTCAGATCCACGGCCCTGCACTGCTGCGCCGTCGTTGTCTTCACTACTTGGGAGAAGCCTATCAGTGGCGCACCAAAAAGGACATTCTGTGGTGCACCCATAAAAATAGGGGGTGCGCCACAGAATTCTCGTCACTAAATTGTAATTCTGTGGCGCACCGGAAACTTACCAGTGGCGCATCCTTGGCCGTGCGCCACAGAAATGCATGCGCCACAGAAAACATGTGGCATGCGCCACAGAATAATTTACAAGAATTTTTGAAATTTTCTGCCACTGTACAAATATAGGTATATATACAGAATTTATACAGATATATTATAAACAATGATATATTTGACACAGTAGATTAAAACAGAACAAATACACAGAAGTCGGTGTTACAATTAGTAGAGAAGTCTTATTATTACAAACTAGAACCTAAGCTAGAACAAGTCGCACGAGTAAACTACTCGTCGTCGGAGCTGGTGTTATAGAAGAAGTCGGACCAGCTGTCATCATCGGTATCCCAGTGTTCCTCGGTCTCCCTCTGGGCGGCCTCCCGACGGCGGCGCCGGTCTGCCCTCCTTTGATGCCTTCGGTTCCTGAAGAATGCCTCCTCGTCGGCGACGTCGCCCGAGAACTCCTCCCTCCACCGACGCATCAGCTCCTCGTCGTGCTCGGCGGTGGCGATCCGGCGCTGCACCTGGCGGTGGCGGTCACGATCTTCGTCGGTAAGGAGGGTTGGCCGTGGCGCGAGGAACTCCGCCTCCACGATGTCCGGGCAGTCCGGGAAGTTTAGCTCGCTCCGCGGGCGCCGGAAATGCCACGCGACCGCGTCGTATGCGCGCGCTGCCTGCTCCGGCGTGGCGTACATCCCGAGCGTCTGCCGAAATCCGCCGACACGGATTCCGGCATACTAGGTGCCGTTGGGCCGCTCCCGAACACCGCGAAAGCCGGACGACCCGCGGCGGCGCGGCGGCATTGTCTACACAAGAGGAGGTTCATCGGTTAGTAAAGCACATTAAACTTGCTTAATGGTGACATGTAAATAAAAATTCTAAATGAAGTAGGTCAAGACTCATAGCATGCCTCATATATAAACAAATCATCGATATTGTAAGACTTATAGACAAAACAAGATTCAAAAAAATTATGCCTCATACTTTGGAACACACAAGGAATCCTGATAACTTTGTTGAACCAAGTAGGAGGCACACAACTTATATGTGTGCATGATACAATGTTCAACAAACTATCAGGATATCATACAGTGCGCCACATTATTTTAATCATCGGCATTTTAGAAATGAAGTAGGGTCAACTGAAAAGCATGCCTCATACTTAGACTGGACACACAAATTCGGAGATGGAGTTAGCAAGATCCAGCGGTATGCAGAAAATGTGTATTCGTGCATATCACAGGTCTCACTAACTCCACCTCTGAATCACACGGTGTCACAACAGTTTAATCATCGGCATCACTAGAGAATACAAAACTATAAACAAGAATGATGCATGCCTCATACTTAGAAGTGAGCCAGGTGGAATGCACGAGATCTTTGCACTCGCGCATATCACAAGGCTCGCTTGCCCCACCCCTGGAACACACTGTGTCACAACATTTTAATCATCGGCATATCAAAAGATGGTAAACAGTAGAGATAAGGTAAAATGCAAGTTAAAAAGCACTCAACAAAAACAAACAAGGCCTCATATGGAATTGCTTCAGGGACGGTGTGAGCGAACAACGTGGAATGAACACTGCATATATGTTCAGACAACATGGTTCACTCACACCTCCCTGAAGATGCAACGTTCAACCATCTAATCATCGGCCAAAAGTAGTGAGTCTGCATATGATTTTGCAACTAGTTACGTGAAAAAATAAAATTGAAAGAGAGAGATTTTGCAACTAGTTACGTATGATTTTGCATATGAATTTCTGCTTGACAACAAATTTGATAAGGCGATAAGGAATGTATTTATAGTTTGACGGCAGAGAGAGAGGAGACGAGGGCATCATTTATAATTTGTTATGTGATAAGGAATGTATTTATAGTCCAAATTATGCATCCTAAAATTATAGAATGTGTATGGTATGTCTATAATATTACATCTACACACTGTACTAAGATTGTGATGCAAGTTCGCCCATATTTCATATGTGATGTTAGGTTAGAATCTAGTTTCTTGCTTTTGATATTAGATATAAAGCCCCCTAAAAAGATATTAGCTACAAAGCTAGAGATATAGTTATGTTGTGTTCCAAACAATAATCATACTCAGCTACTATTGTTAACAGGAGTAAAGGAGAACGAGGCCGGCGATCGCTCGACAACGAGTGCGCCCAGAGCAGGAGGGGGAAGGGGAGAGGATGCTGGAGGCGAAGCTCACCTTGGGGAGGTCGAAGAAGAGCTCGTGCTCGGCATGCTTGGCGTGGAGGCGTGAGCTCGGCGGAGGCGTGCTCGGAGGAGGAGGTCGGTCGGTCGTGGGGACAGCGATCCGGGGACGCAGAGGAAGGTGTCGCGGTTCCGTGCTCGTGCTCGGCGGAGGCGTGCTCGGCGGAGGAGGTCGACCGGTCGCGGGGACGGTGCTCCGGTGGCGAGGTCGCGGAGGCGGCTAGGGCACGGTGGCGAGGTCGCGGCGGCGGCTAGGGCACGGTGGCGAGGTCGCGGCGGCGGCTAGGGCGCGGCGGTGGCGAGGTCGCGGCGGCTAGGGCACGGTGGCGAGGTCGTGGCGGCTTGGGCGCGGTAGTGGCGAGGTCGCGGCGGCTAGGGCATGGTGGCGAGGTCGCGGCGGCGGCTATAGGGGAATAGAAATGTGGGGAATGAATCGGGCGGCGGCGGCAAGGGCAACGGCCACACGATATACCGCACGATAGAATGAATCGTGCTTTTTGTGGCGCATGGTTAAGGATGCGCCACAAAATGTTGATTTTTTGTGGCGCATGGGCTAGGTGCGCCACTGAAATGGCCCTGGATTTTGAAAATCAAACGGGCTCATGGGGCCCAGAGTCTCTCTGTGGCGCATGGACAGGGATGCGCCACAAAAAACAGGTATTCTATGGCGCATTGCCAGGTAATGCGCCACAGATATCTGTGGCGCACGGTTGTAGATGCGCCACAAAAAAAAATCTGTGGCGCATGGCCTGTTTGGTGCGCCTCAGAATACCCCATTACCTATAAGACTTTTCCTAGTAGTGCTTTTTCCCTCTGCAACTTCACCTCGCCTCGCCCCTTTAACGCAGGTCCGGACGTCCTTGGTAAAGAGGGAATCGTGGCCACCAACGGGACAGGACAGTGGTCGGCGCCGTCTTGCACCGAAATAGCAAGTTTTGAGGGCACGACCCTCTGCTGCTGGTTTGGTGTCCCCTCTTTTACCACTGAAGGAGTAAGTCCGGGCGTGACCGCACAGTCGTGCCGGGCCTACAACTTCTGACGAGAGAGAGAGAGAGAGACTGCGTCACCTCCCGAGGGGGGCTCGGGAGCTTCATAACTGTCGGCCCAGTCAGGACCGGGGTACACACGGCCCACTCCCTACAGGCCTCGCCCGCGGGTAACTTCGGCAGAACGGCTGAGGACTAGGCTACCGCTTGGAGGGGTCCTCAAGAGGCATCCCCTCTCGAGGCCTGAAGAGGACGCCAGGGCCTGAAGAGGACCCTGCGCTTCAAGAGACTCCCCAGGCACAGCCCGCCTGGAGAGGAGTCAGCAGAAAACGCCTCCACAGGCGACCACGGCCCTGTGGAGACACTTCGCGGCTAAGCAAGCGCTGCAGGGCGCACATGGCCCCTGCAGCAGCCGCAGGGTGACGCGAGCACCCCAGTTGCCATTCTGGTGATAAAGGAGTCAACAAAGCTGCGCCGCCTGCGGGAGGACAGCCAGAACTTTCCCCTTTGGTGATAAAGAGGCTGGACGGCGCAACGCTCCAAGAAGATCGTCACCGTGGGCTCCACCACGGCCTCTGCTGCGCCAGCGAGCCGCCCTGCACCGCCTGCAACCTGTCGGCCGCGGCGCGCTACTTTAGCACGGATGGACCGCGTCCATGGACGAACGAGCTGCGGTGGACTCCCGCTCCTCCATGCGACTGGCGTGTGGGAGCCCACCAGCACGAGGACGGAGCCCGGGGCGCCTATAAAAGGAGCAGGAGCTCCCCCGTAGAGAGGGACGAAAGGACCAAAGGGCCCAATCACGCACGGGCACCCAGAACACATAGGATAGCCAACTGCTGAAGGAGGAAGACGACCATTGTGTCCCTCCCCAGGCACCAAGCTGCCTCAAGAGAACCTTCGGCAAGCTCGTTATCCTGTAACCTTCACAGTGCAATACAGACAAGCAGGAGTAGCGGTTTTACCTCCTCTCGAGGGCCGTGAACCTGGGTACGGGCTGGTGTCCATCTCTGGCGTGATTGTCCTCCTTTAGGCTCGGCGAGCATCGTCGTCGAGCCCCTCGAGTGTTGTTAGACCTCCGTGTTCAGTCCCCTCTTCGAACCTCTCTTCAGGGCGAGACTACCCCTGTTACGTGGGAGTCACTCCTCGACATTTGGCGCGCCAGGTAGGGGACTGAGGCGCGTCTTCGACCTCCAGCCTCCGCGCCATGATGGACACCCGCGCGACGCGCGCCAACCGGCGTACCTCTGAGAGAGCTCACACCGAGCCTGGCACTGCTCCCACCCGCGGCCGCCGTGGCCGCCCCCGCACGACCGAGCGCGCCGGCACCGGCCCGCGCGTGGAGGAGCCGGAGAGCGAAGAGCACCACGCAGGAGACCAGCGCGACGACGCGGACCTCTCCGAGCGCCGCGGTGACGCCGAGTCCCCGCACCCGTCCCGGCGCCAGAGCGTGTCCACGCAGGAGCACCACGAGCCCGCCCCGCACACAGCGCTGCTCATGGCCCAGGAGCTCCTCCGCTACCGGCCAAGTGCCGAGGCACACGACCAGTGGTTGGACCGCCTCCACCACCTCGTCGACATCGCAACCACACGCCCTGCTCCGTCGCGCTCCATCGTGCCCTCCGGCCCTGCAGGGACGGCAGCGCCAGGTGCGCCTCCACCGCCTCCAGGGCCGCCTCCGGCCGCGGCACAGCGGGCTCCCTCCCATGCTTCCTCGCCGCACGACTGCCAAATCGTGCAGCGCACAGCGCCTGACGCGCGCGTGGGCATGGAGCGACGTCGGGACCTCCAGAACCGCCTCGTCGAGGAGCTCGGTCAGGCGGGGCAGCAAAACCGCAGGGCCCTCCAAGGAGGAACGGCCACCTACGCCTCTGGCTGCATGGCCTTCACGCGCGCCCTGCGTCGTGTGGTCTGGCCGCAGAAGTTCAGGCCGGCGCTCCCCAAGGGTTTCGACGGGTCCACCAACCCTCTCGAGTTCCTGCAGCTCTACACCACGTCCATCCAGGCTGCAGGGGGCGACGATAAGGTCATGGCCAACTGGTTCTCCCATGCCCTCAGGGACTCCGCGCTGTCCTGGCTACTCAACCTGCCTGAGGACTCCATCGACTCCTGGGAGGAGCTCTGCAGGCAGTTCGTCGCCAACTTCAAGGGCACGTACGAGCGCGCACTCACCCACAACGACTTGCGCGCTGTGGTGCAGAAGAAGGATGAGACCCTTCGCAAGTACATCCAGCGCTTCAGCCAGGTGCGGAACAAGATTTCGAACATCCCCGACACCCAGGTGATCGCTGCCTTCCGCGAGGGCGTCACAAACCGCAGGATGCTCGAGAAGCTCGGCATCCACGACAAGCTCACCTCTGTGGTGAAGCTGTTCGATCTGGCGGACAAGTGCGCCAAGGCCGAAGAGGGACTCCTTTTCGTCAAGATGAGCGCTCGGGGGGACGACCCTGGCGAGGGGTCCAAGAGCCACAAGAAGAAGGAAGAGCCCAAGCGCAAGGCCACCGCGGTCCTCGCGGCAGAGCCTGACGCGAAGGGCTCCCGCAGGGGCTCCCCCGAGCGCGGCGACAAAGAGGTGGACCACCGCCCGTTCTGCGTCTACCACAACAGGCGTGGGCACGCTACAGACGACTGCTTCGACCTCAAGAGGCTGAGCAGGGAACGCGAGCGAGGAGAAGGCAGTGGAAGCCGCGGCAGAGGTCGCGGCTACCGCAGAGACGGCAGGGGTAGGCGTGATGGCGGCTACCAGAAGCCGTCGGGCACTCAAGCCAACGCCGCCGAGAAGAACAACAACCTCCCTGACGAGGAAGATGGAGGCTACCAGGCCCCGAGAGGCGCCATGGCCTGCATCCTCGGCGGGGCTCAAGCGCCCAAGTCGAACAATCAGTTCAAGCAGTTCGCCCGCGAACTCAACGCTGCGCTCCCGAGCACCGAGACCTCCAGACCCCTCAAGTGGTCCCAGTACACCATCGCCTTCGACGCCAAGGACCACCCCAAGTCGACCAAGACTGTTGGAACTCTCCCCCTGGTCTGCTCCCCCACCATCAACAACATCACCGTCTCCAAGACGCTCATCGATGGGGGAGCAGGCCTGAACGTCGTCTCTGTCGAGACCTTCGAGACGCTTCAAGTGCCCTACGAGTGGCTTATGCCCTCCAGGCCGTTCACGGGCGTCACCAGTGGCTCTATCGAGCCTCTGGGGCAGGTCCGCCTCGCGGTCACTTTTGGCACGCAGAAGAACTATCGCACGGAGCTGATCGACTTCGATGTCGCCCACATCGGCTTGCCGTACAATGCCATCCTCGGCTACCCCGCCCTCGCAAAGTTCATGGCCGTCACGCATCACGCCTACAACATGGTCAAGATCCCCGGCAGCGCTGGCACCATTGCCATCCATGGTCATATCCTGGACGCTACGCGCGCCGTCGAGAGCGCCTACAAGGCAGCCGCCATGGCTTTCCCGGCTGACGAGGACATGGAGCCTCTCGAGAGGCCCAAGAAAAAGAAGCAGGTGTTCTCTCAGGAGCAAGCCGCCACGAAGAAGGTGCCGCTAGACACCACCAGCTTGGGGGCTGAAGGCTCGGGGGCTAGCGTCACCATAGGCGCCGCCCTGCCTCCCAAATAGGAAAGCGCGCTCGTCGCCTTCCTTCGGGCAAACTCTGACATGTTCGCGTGGACTCCGTCAGATATGTCCGGTGTACCAAGGGAGGTGATCAAGCACCACTTAGCCGTGTGTCCAGACGCACGCCCCGTCAAGCAAAAGGCACGTAAGCAAGCCCCCGAGAAGCAAGCTTTCATCGTCAAGGAAGTAGAGAAACTCAAGGCGGCGAATGTCGTCCGCGAAGTCGCGCACCCCACTTGGCTCTCCAACGGCGTGGTTGTTCCTAAGCCCGCTGGAGGAGGCCGACTCTGCATCGACTACACAGATGTCAACAAGGCCTGCCCCAAGGACCCATACCCCATGCCAAGGATAGACCAGATCGTGGACTCCACCGCTGGCTGTGACCTCCTCTGTTTTCTGGATGCCTTCTCTGGGTATCACCAGATCAAGATGGCTAAAGAGGACGAGGAGAAGACGGCATTCCTCACCCCTTGTGGTGTGTACTGTTACACATGCATGCCCTTTGGCCTGAAGAACGCTGGAGCCACCTTCCAGAGGCTCATGAGGATAGCCTTGGGGGCTCAGATGGGCAGAAATGCTGAGGCCTATGTCGACGACATCGTGGTCAAGTCTCGAGAGGGGGACACCCTCTTGAGGGATCTCGAGGAAACCTTCGCCAGCCTAAGAAAGGTGAACATCAAGCTCAACCCCGCCAAGTGCGTCTTCGGGGTCCCTTCAGGCAAACTCCTCGGATTCCTCGTGTCCCACCGTGGCATAGAGGCAAATCCTGACAAGATCAAGGCTATAGAGCAAATGCAGCCTCCCCGCCGACTCAAGGATATGCAGCGCTTGGCGGGCTGCATGGCCAGCCTTGGCCGTTTTATCTCCAAATTCGGCGAGAGAGCCCTGCCATTTTTCAAGATCATGAAGAGATCGGGCACGTTCAAGTGGACCCTTGAGGCGGATAAAGCCTTCGAGGACTTAAAGAAGTATCTGGCTAGCCCTCCAGTCTTGGTGGCCCCCAGGGCAGGCGAGCACCTGAAGCTGTACCTCTCAGCCACCCCTCAGACCGCAAGCGCCGTCTTGGTGGTCGAGAGGGAAGAGCCTGTCCTCCCCAAGAGGAGCACTGCAACTCCAAGCCCAGAACCCCCCGACAAAGGCCCCATCAAGGGAGCAGCCTCCACAGACCCACTGCCAGGCCCACCGCCTCAAGTCGAGTCTGCCCCTCTCACCCCTGTCGAAATGCCTCTACAGGCAGATCTCGACAAGGGCCCTGAAGAGCCTCCGCACGGGGCTGGCGCTGCGCCACCTCAAGTAACCCTCGTCGAGCACCCCGTCTACTTCGTCAGCACAGTACTGCGGGACGCTCGCGAGCGGTATCCAATGCAGCAAAAGCTCCTCGTCGCGCTCCTCATCGCCTCCAGGAAGTTGAGACACTACTTCCAGGGCCACCCCATCACGGTGGTCACTGCTTTCCCCCTGGAGCAGATCCTGCGCAATCCCAACGCCACAGATCGTGTCGCGGGATGGAACATCGAGCTGCAGCCGTTCAACTTGCGCTTCGATACCACGAGGGTCATAAAAGGAAGAGCGTTGGCTGATTTCGTCGCCGAATGGACTGACCCAAGCCCCGAGGAGCCTCGAGAGGCAGAGGCCGAGCCCTCGGAAGACGCGGCGCCCAGCCACTGGACCATGCACTTCGATGGAGCCTTCGCTTGCCGCAATGGCGGAGCAGGCGTCGTCCTGACCTCGCCCAAAGGTGACAAGCTATATTACGCCGTCCAGCTGTGCTTCACTATCGACAAGATCTCCAACAACATCGCCGAATACGAAGGCCTCCTCGCCGGCTTAAGGGCCGCCATCGCTCTAGGCGTCAAGCACCTACTCGTCAAGGGAGACTCACAGCTGCTCGTCAACTTCTCCAACAAGAGCTACACGCCGAAAGACGACCACATGGCCGCATACCTCGAAGAGGTCCGCAAGCTCGAGAAGCACTTCAGGGGCATGGAGCTCATGCACATCCCGAGAAAAGAAAACCAGGAGCCTGACGACATCGCCAAGCGAGCCTCGCGGCGGCAACCCCAGCAGGCCGGTGTCTTCGAAGAAAGGCTCGCCAAGGCATCCATCAAGCAGCCTCGCGAGGCCGCAGCCGCAAGCACAGGCGAAGCGCTCCCACCACCTCCTGAGTCTGGGGCGCCTGATTGCGGTCCCAGCACAGGGGAGCGTCTGCTGCTGACGGCAACCCACCAGGCCTCAGGCTGGATTGACGAGCTCAAGGACTACTTGGTGAAAGGAATCCTCCCTGAAGAAGATGCTGACGCAGAGCGGGTCGCACGACAAGCAAAATCATACTGCATCCTCGAGGAGAACCTCTACCGCAAGCGCCCAAATGGTGTCGCCCTCAAATGCGTCCCTCCTGAAGAAGGCCGAGAGCTGATCAAGGACATCCACAGCGGGGAATGCGGCCACCACTCATGTGCGCGCACCCTCACAGGCAAGGTCTTCAGGAGCGGCTTCTACTGGCCTCAGGTGCTTCAGGATGCGGTCGCCATCGTGCAAACCTGTGACGCCTGCCAATTCCACGCCAAGCAAATCCATCAGCCGGCCCTGGGGCTCCAGACCATCCCGCTCTCCTGGCCGTTCGCGGTCTGGGGGCTGGACATCCTGGGCCCCTTCCCGAGGTCGCAAGGGGGCTACCGTTTCCTCTTCGTGGCCATCGACAAGTTCACCAAATGGACCGAAGTTGAGCCAGTGCGCACCATACCAGCGGGGGCCGCGGTGAAATTCATCAGAAGCTTGGTCTGCCGCTTCGGCGTGCCCAACCGCATCATCACCGACAACGGCTCGCAATTCACCAGTGGTGTCTTCCGAGCCTACTGCGACAAGCTTGGCATCAAGGTCTGCTTCGCCTCGGTAGCTCACCCACGCAGCAACGGTCAGGCCGAGCGAGCAAACGCAGAAGTCCTCAAGGGCCTCAAGACCAGGAGCTTCAACATCCTCAAGGGCCACGGCAAGGGCTGGATCGACGAGCTCCCCTCCGTGCTCTGGTCCATACGCACAACTTCCTCAAGGCCTACAGGCGAAACGCCATTCGCCCTGGTCTACGGGGCTGAGGCAGTCCTTCCTGCGGAAATCAAGCATGGATCGCCACGGGTCCTTGCCTTCAACGAGGACACCCAAGAGGGCCTCCACAACGATGACCTGCTGTTCCTCGAGGGACTGCGCCGTCAGGCCGCCCTCAGGGCGGCGGGGTACCAGCAAGACTTGCGACGCTACCACAGCCGCCATGTGCGCTCACGCACCCTTGAGGCGGGCGACCTCGTCCTCAGGCGAATCCTCTCCAGGGAGGGTCTCCACAAGCTCTCGCCGATGTGGGAAGGCCCCTACAGGGTCTCCCATGTCGCCAGGCCTGGCGCAGTACGCCTCGAGACCGAAGACGGCATCCCCGTCAAGAACCCGTGGAACATCGCGCACCTGCGCAAGTTCTACCCGTGATCACATTCACGCCAGGCAATTTTTGTCCCTAGAGGGAAGCTCACGGCTTCACCTCCAAGCTTCTCAAAGCTTCTCCCGAGGCCCAGTCCTCCGAGCTCTCCTGCAAATGAGCCCCCGCAGGCCGCAGTGAACCTCTGCCACTAATGGGTGGTCCCCATGCCTCGACATGGAAGGAGCGTTAGCTTGGCAAACCCAAGTGTAATGAACCCATTTTCGTTCCAAGTGAACTTTGCGCTCAGGCGCCATTTTCGTTCCTAAGTGAACTATGCGCTACGGCGCCGCTATGTAATATTTTGGTGGTGAGTTTTATTCCAGCTTTATTTCCTTTGTTGAAAATGGGCACTTATATCTCTCCACATGCGCACCTCGCGAGCGGGGGCTGAGTACGGTGCCAGTGCCTCAAATGACACACCAGCAGCACCGCAAAACCCAAGGCTCCGAGCTCTGGCTGGAGGGCAGGCCCTCACAAACACGCCATCTCTACAAAGGACCTTGGTACTCTCTCTCCTCGCAAGGAACGCCTGAGGGGACCTATAAGCGCGCATTAGTCCCTTGTACCGTGCACAAGCGTTTGGGTTCTCCCCTCTGACATCTACAGAGAACAAGCGTCTCTACAAGCCTGAGGAGGCAGCAGGGAAAAACCCTTGAAGAGGACCTCCTCGCCAGGCTAAAAAGCCTCTACAGGGCAAAAGCCTCGAGAAGCTAAGTCCCGCTTCTGCAACTCGAGAGCCTTTTCTCTCCAAACGAACGTTTGTCCCTCGAGCGGTTTCGTTCTCCCTTACGATTCATGGACTACTCGCACGTCAAGGGGGAGCACTTGGGCATCGGGACTCAGGGCTCTTACCTCTCCAAGCCTTAAACTCCCCCCGGCCTTGCTGAGTCATTGCTCTAGCATACCGCAGCGGCGGAGTCATAGTGCGAAGAGACGGGTCCTAGCGACGCAGAGAAAACATAGACATGAAAGTAAAGCAGAAAAGGCCTCTCGAGGGGCAAACAAGCTAGCATAAATGAACTTAAAGAGGTATGTTACAGGCCCAAAACATGCAAAGTCTGAATATAAGAAATTGTCTCAGATACAAGCGCGCAAAGGCGCGACAAGCAAGGCTCAGGCGGAGTCCGCGCCAGCACGCTCCTCTTCAGCGTCTTCCTCCTCGGCAGGGGCGTCCTCCTCCTCGCTGTCCTCCACAGCCACCTCCGCACGCTTGAAGCGGTTGCAGAAGGCCTCCACTTGCTCGCGGAGGGTGTTGGAGACGTGCAGGACCTCTCCGGCCGGGCGCGCCTCGGTCACCGTGGAGAGGTCGAAGCTGGGCGTAAGGAGCTTGAGGTTGGTGAAGATGCGGTCGACCACCACCTCCAGAAGCTGGCGGCTCTCGAGCTCTATCACCTCGCGGAGGTCGCCGGCGGGGCCCTCGAGGGCCGTGAAGAGCTGGTCGAAGTAGACCAGGTACATCGCAGCATCACCGCGACCGCGAGCCTCGGTAAGCGGCGCTTCTGCGCCGAGCTGGGCCGCGAGCTCGTTGCCTCTCGCTACCAGCGCCTGGAACATGCGGTCCCGCTGCTTCGCGAGTACGAGAGCCGCCTGCGCGGTGTCCACGGCCTCCGTCACCTGCTTGGCTGCAGAGCCCGCCTGCCCCTCCACGTCCTTGACGAGGGCGTCCAGCTCCAGGGCAGCAGCCCGGCGGCCCTCTTCAGCCTGGCGGTAGGCATCCTTGGCGCGCTGGAGGCGGACCTCGAGCTTGGAGTTGGCCTTCTCAAGCTCCGCGATCCGCTTGGCGTCAGCAGTGTGCTTGGCCTTGAAGCGGTCCTCTTGCTTCTTGGCCTTGTCGCGGAACTCCTGGGAGATGGTCCGCCTGAAGTCTTTCTCGCGCTCCGCGAGGGCGGCCTCCGCCTCCTTCTTCTTCTCAGCGAACCGCAGCTGGAAGCGCTCCAGGGTTTGCCTCTGGGCGGTGACGTTATCATCGTGCCGCTGGAGCGCTTGGGCCAGGTCCCCCTCACGCGCCTCGAGCTCTACCCGCTTGGTGGCCAGCTCGCCCTCCGCCTGGAGCCGCTGCTCGTCGCGCTGCTCCACGTCTTTCTCCCTGAAGGCCAGCTGCCGCTCTCGCTCGGCTAAGCTCTTGCGGTCCTCCTCCAGGGTCTCCTGCGCAGCCCGGTGGGCGGAGAGGAGTTGTGACTCCAGCTGGGAGACCTCGCGGCGCTTCTGCTCCAGCGAGCCCTCCATAGCCGCGCGCTCAGCCTTCACCTTCGCGAGGAGATCGGCGACCGCATCGCGCGCGTCCTGGAGGGGGGCAAGGAGCTCGTCTGCGTCGCGGGCGGCTCCCTCTCGGACCTCCTTGGCAAAGCGAATGGCCTCCTCGCGGGCGGCCTGGAGCGCCTGATCCTCCTGGCGCCGGGTCTCAACCGCGGCATGGAAGCGCCTCCAGGCCTCCGCGAGCTCGTCGCGTTGCTGAGCAAGTTGGGCGTCCTCAAAGGCGAGCTGCGCCTCCAGGCCCTCCAGAGACTCCCTCACCACGCGGAAGGCCACCGCGCGGTGTCCCTTGCTCCAGTCCCAGCCGCTCAGGACCAGGCCGCGTTGCGAGGAGGGCCCGGCCCCGGCGTCGAACCTTGAAGATGAGGCCTCTGGGCGTGCCTGGGGGCTAGGCTGCTCCCGGTCCTCCGCCGCACCCAGGATGGTCTCGCCGCCCTCGTCGCCTGGTCGCGTCGCCTCTTGCGCCTCGCCCGCCGCTGTGGGGCGTGGCGGAGAAGGGGGAGCTCCCCCTGCGGAGGCGCCCGCGCTTGGCGGGCCCTGATCTGCCTCGGCCTCTGGTTGCGCGGGAGGCGTAGCCGTGCGAGGTGGGGTGGCCTCGCGTGCCGGAGTCGGCTCGCGCGGCGGCGTAGCCGCGTGAGGCGGTGCGGGAGCTCGAGGAGGGGTGGCCGACCGCTCTTCCTGCACCTCCACCTCTAAGGGCACGGGGGACGGTGCGGCGGCCTCCGCCTGAGGCGCTGCTGCCTCCGCCAGGAGCTCAGTTGCCTCCGACTGAGGCGCCTCTCCGGCTGGGCCTGCCGTGGCCATCTTCCCAGGCCTCGCGGCCCCTCCAGCCGCGGCCTCAGCCGCGGCTCCCTTCACCTCCGCTGCCTTGCGAAGCCTACGGCGTTTCGCAGGCACTAGGTCGCTGAAAGAACCGGGGGGCGAGTGTCAGAAATATGAGAAGAAGAGTGCAATAATCAAGCGTCTAGTAATTAAAGGAACTTACCTGGACCGCTTGGCCCCGGTGTCAACCCACGCCAAGCCTGGCGAGCGCCAGGAGGGCTTGGGCCTGGCGTCTGGCCTCTCCAGAGGCGCCTCGGCTTTCCTCTTAGAAGGAACGTCGGAGGGCCTCACTCCAGGCCCGTCGCAGGCCGCCTTGGACCGGGGCTCGCGACGCCCCAGCAGGGACTCCTCGTCAGAGGCCTCCCCTGCAGACTCCTCCTCCTCCGCGCGACGCGTGGGCGCCCCCGCGAAGGCGCCTTCGTCGTCACCCGACGAGATGTCGCAAATCTCGCCCGCGTGGGGCCTGGCCCTCGAAGAGGCCTCCTCGCCCCCCGCGTCCTCCTCCTCGCCCGCCGCGTCCTCCTCCCCGCCAGCCGCGGCTTCCTCCTCGCCCTGTCCGGCTCCTGAGGCGGAGGGCGTCACGGCCAAACGCTCGGTCATGTTGTACTGGTGCAGAGGCCTGAGGGAGATCGGGAGTTCCTCCATGGCAGGCACCGCGGGGTTGATGAAGAGCGCGGACAGGACGTTGTCGACGGCGTCCTTGTCGTTGTCCTCGCGATGAAGCCGCATCTTGTCATTGGGGCCGGAATACATCCACATCGGCATCGCGTGCGCCTGGAGTGGGGCGAGGCGGCGCGTCACGAAGTCCGCCACGACGATTTGCCCCGTGAGGCCTTCCTCCCGGAGGTAGCTCAGGCGGCCCGACAGCATCACGTTCTGCGCGCCGCAGAAGGTGGCCTTGCCCCAGTGCGAGTTCTTCACGGGCGGCGCGTCAGGAACCTCAAGGAAGGCGCTTGGCTGCTCCACGCCAACGAAGAACCACCGCTGGCGGAAGTCGTCCACCTTCTTCGTCACGGAGGTGATGGCCTTGCCCTCGCTCCACGACATGGGGATGTAGACGCTCCCCATGCCGTCCACGATGCGGAAGGAGACGCATCCTGAGCGCTCGTTCTTCGCCGTGCTCCGGAGCGCGTAGAAGCACCGGAAGAGCTCCACCGTGGGCTCCACGCCTAGGTACGCCTCGCAGAGGTAGGCGAAGACGGCGAGGATCAGCACCGAGTTGGGGTGGAGGTGCAGCAGTTGGATCTGGTAGAAGGCCAGCACCGCCTCCAGGAACGGAGAGAAGGGCGGCACCAGGCCCGCCGAGACGCAGTGCTGGAAGACGGGGAAAAACCCTCGCGGGCGTTTCCCGTGCGCCGCAGGCTTGAGTGCGGTGGCGCCGTGCTCGTTGGTCCGGTCCGCCACCAGGAAGCGGACCTTCTCGAGCGCCTTGTCGTTGACGCGCACGCCCAACAGTGCCGCGCCGTACGCGGCCTCAGCGGGCGCTGCTTGCGATGAAGACCCCGCGGCCGCCTTGCCCTTGTTCTTCGGCGGAGTCATCGTCGGAGGGAAGAAGGGAGCGGCGCGAGGGGAAGTTGGAGGAATCGGAGAAAAGGGCGCCGGATTGCAGGAGCGGAGAGCTCTGTGCGGTTGGCGTCTGCGAGAAGGAGTGGGAGTAGTAACGGCTCCCTGCTCCGGCGCCGGGGTTTTTATGTCTCGTCAAGGAGCAGTTACCGGGGCGTGGTGGGACCCCCCACGACGCACGTCCCGTATCGTGCGCAACCGTTGCTCGCCGGCGTGACGCGTGGCTCGGCCCGGCCTGCAGATGTTGCCCCACGACGCTTCGCCTAGACCCAACGGGCCCCGTCGTGCCCATCGTGGGCCTGGGGGCTACTGTCGGCCCAGTCAGGACCGGGGTACACACGGCCCACTCCCTACAGGCCTCGCCCGCGGGTAACTTCGGCAGAACGGCTGAGGACTAGGCTACCGCTTGGAGGGGTCCTCAAGAGGCATCCCCTCTCGAGGCCTGAAGAGGACGCCAGGGCCTGAAGAGGACCCTGCGCTTCAAGAGACTCCCCAGGCACAGCCCGCCTGGAGAGGAGTCAGCAGAAAACCCCTCCACAGGCGACCACGGCCCTGTGGAGACACTTCGCGGCTAAGCAAGCGCTGCAGGGCGCACATGGCCCCTGCAGCAGCCGCAGGGTGACGCGAGCACCCCAGTTGCCATTCTGGTGATAAAGGAGTCAACAAAGCTGCGCCGCCTGCGGGAGGACAGCCAGAACTTTCCCCTTTGGTGATAAAGAGGCTGGACGGCGCAACGCTCCAAGAAGATCGTCACCGTGGGCTCCACCACGGCCTCTGCTGCGCCAGCGAGCCGCCCTGCACCGCCTGCAACCTGTCGGCCGCGGCGCGCTACTTTAGCACGGATGGACCGCGTCCATGGACGAACGAGCTGCGGTGGACTCCCGCTCCTCCATGCGACTGGCGTGTGGGAGCCCACCAGCACGAGGACGGAGCCCGGGGCGCCTATAAAAGGAGCAGGAGCTCCCCCGTAGAGAGGGACGAAAGGACCAAAGGGCCCAATCACGCACGGGCACCCAGAACACATAGGATAGCCAACTGCTGAAGGAGGAAGACGACCATTGTGTCCCTCCCCAGGCACCAAGCTGCCTCAAGAGAACCTTCGGCAAGCTCGTTATCCTGTAACCTTCACAGTGCAATACAGACAAGCAGGAGTAGCGGTTTTACCTCCTCTCGAGGGCCGTGAACCTGGGTACGGGCTGGTGTCCATCTCTGGCGTGATTGTCCTCCTTTAGGCTCGGCGAGCATCGTCGTCGAGCCCCTCGAGTGTTGTTAGACCTCCGTGTTCAGTCCCCTCTTCGAACCTCTCTTCAGGGCGAGACTACCCCTGTTACGTGGGAGTCACTCCTCGACAATAACCCTTTCCGTGACCGAAGGGATCCCCTCTCCAAGCTCCAACATGGAGCTTCATGAGGCAGCCTCCTGAAGGACCTCGGGGAGCAAGCCCCTCAGGCGTAGAACGAGCGGCCCAGTATACCCTGGTTTCCAATGGGCCGATAGGAGCAGGTGAGGAGGTGGGGGCGACATGCCAGCCACGCCTCCTGCGTGTCCACTGTACGGAGAAGAAGAGAAACATGAGATGTGCTGTTGGGCTGGAAGGAGAGAAGAGGCTTCGGCCCTTTAACATATTTACTGGAATTTCCAATGGATAAAGAGAAAAGGAAATACAAGAGGGAAAAAGAAATTAGAGAAGGGAGGAAAGATTTGCAAAGTAAAATAGGTTTGTACAAATAACATTTTAATTTATTTAGGAAAACATGCAAGGTGACAAGAAGTATGATGACATGATGATGCAAAAAAGAAATACAAACAAAATCTAATTGGGGGAAATCCCGGGGCGTTACACTAAGAAGGATCGATGCCTAGTTTTTCAAATTTCATGTTTTAAACTTATTACCGAAATTTGAAATGAGCTTCAAATATTCAAAAAAAAATTAAAAAAAGGAAAATATTGCGCACATAGTCGTCTTATGTCATATACTAGCGACTCAAGTTGAAAAACATGGTCTACATACATTCAAAATGAGAAGGGCATGGATCTCTTGTGATATCGCAAAACTCAAACGATGAAGTCTAAGGTTGAAGAGAAGTGGTTTTGGAATTGCAACATGAAATTTTAAAAAACCTCACAAAAGCTTCATTTTGGAGTGACTAAGAAGGATCCATGCTTAGTTTTTCATTTTCATGTCAAAAACTTGTTTAAATGTTGGTCAAACATAGGTTTGACCGAATTTGAAGTAAGCATAATAAATTAAAAATTTATCGAAAAATTGAAAAACCGACGCACATAGTCTTCATATGTCATATGCTAACGACTCAAGTTGAAAAACATGGTCTACATACATTCAAAATGAGGAGGGTATGGATCTCATGTGATATCACAAAACTCAAATGATGAAGTCTAAGGTTGAAGAGAAGTGGTTTTGGAATTGCAACATGAAATTTTCAAAAACCTCACAAATGCTGCAGTTTGGAGTGACTAAGAAGGATCCATGCTTAGTTTTTCATTTTCTTGTTTTAAACTTGTTTAAATGTCGGTCAAACTTAGGTTTGACAGAAATTGGAAATGAGCTTCAAATATTCAAAAACATTCAAAAAAAGGAAAATCCTGCACACATAGTCGTCTTATGTCATATACTAACGATTCAAGTTGATAAACAAGGTCTACGTACATTCTGACAAGAAATGCATGTATCAATTGTGTTTCTCAAAATATGTCGTATGATCTCAAGAGTAAAGAGAAGTGGTTTTGGACTTGCAACATAAAAGTTTGAAACAAATGACCGGACGCAAGATTATCCATTATATTATAATTACGGTGACGCACAGAGCGCGCACAGAACGCACCCAGAGCGCGCCAGTTCATGCCCAGAGCACGCCCATAAGGTGTTCGACCAAAATACATCCGACCAAAATACAACTCATAGTAATATTAATCAGTCTCTTCTTTGACGTCGTCAAAGCCGGACATCATCTCGTCAGCCCACTGCTAGATCTCTTCATTGGGGTCGCTGATCTCTTTGTTCGACTGCTCAATGTCTTCGTCGGGCCCCTCGACGTCTTCGCTGACCTTCTCAAATGTCAGCTCGATGTACTCCTCCTTGACGATCACCTTGATAACGTAGAGATCACCAAAGCGAATCGACAGTTGCTCCCAGAATAGATCCCAGTTCTTCGTGAACTCGATGTAATCCTCATCGTTGACCACTCGATATGATCCAAAGATCTCGACATCGTCTCTCACCAAAAGACGAGATTTTCCGTGAACTTGACGTAATATGCGATCACGTGATGGAATAACATCGTAACCATCTACTACCGCAATCTTGAGATGCTATCAAAATAACATGAGCATCGTATCAGAATAGTTCAAATGACAGAATAGTTCAGAAAATGTAAATGAATACGAAACGTTTGAATCATACTAGAGAAACTTCATCTGGAGAATCATTATCAATCCTGCGCACATAGAACTGAGGGATCTCTTCAAACTCCTCCGTGGCATCTTTGAATAAAGCGAGAGATACCGCATTCATTTTTGAATAGGTGACATCTCTCGGTTCGTGAAATATGCTCGACAGGAGGGCTGGCTTGCAGCATCCGTCAATCTGTTTAAACTCTGATCAAAGAGAGGAAGACATTCAGAAAACTTGTAAACTACTCAATGTGTAAGAAAACGAACACAAACCAGCATACACGTGTGTTGCACAAAAGGTTTTACAGCATTGTGCTCATTAGTCACTTCAACATTGAACAAATGCTGATCTTCATTCCAAGTGAATTTGACAACATCGCCCTCTCCTCGATGCCGTAGCCTTCACATAGTGCTCTCCACTGCGTTCCACAGATCTCCGTGTACATATGTGTGTTCGGGCTATCTCTGATCTGTGTCATTTACAATTACCCACCTATCCAGGTAGAAGAAGTATTGGTCTCCGTTCGGACACCTAGCCTCCATCCAGTTCTTATGAGGGCCAATTGCCCGGCTCTCTAGAAGATATTGTCGGCCCAGTGGGATCCAGGGTGTGCAGAGCCCACTCTCCACAGCCCTCGCACGCGACAGTATCGGCGAAACGACTAAGGACCAAGCAGAACGCTTGGAGAGACCCTCGAGAGGAAAGGTCTCTCGAGGGGACTGGAGGGAGCAGCGAAGGCCTGAAGAGGCTTCTCCCGAGGCTGCCCCTCTACAAGGCCCCCTCCCCTGGAGAGGGGTCAACGCAAATCCCTCCACAAGGCCGCCCAGGCCCTGTGTAGATACTTCACTACGAAGCAATCGCCGCAGAGCGCACATGGCCTCTGTCGCGGCCGCAGAGTGACGCGCGCATCTGCGCGCGATGACGACGGCACCGCAGTTGCCATTCTGGTGATTAAAGGAGTCAACAAAGCTGTGTCCCCCGCGCCGGACTACGAGGCTTTCCCCTTTGGTGATAAAGCGGATGGCCGGCGCTACGCTCCAACGACGACGTCACCGTGGGCACCCCCACGATCTCTGCAGCACCAGCTAGCCGTCCTGCGCGGACGGTGGCTTTTCTGCCCCACAGGCAGGCTTTCGACCATGGACCGGGTCCATGGACATCCCGGCAGCGGTGCACCCCGCTCCTCCGTTTCGTCGCCATGTGGGGACCCTTCCACTGCGCAGTGGGCAAGGACAAGGCCCGGGGCGCCTATAAAAGGAGAGGGAGCGCCACCGCAGCAAAGGATCGCGCGATCGACCGATCAATCGTGAATCAACCAGGATACACCCCACCATCACTTAGCCTAGCCTAGCGTGCTCGAGGAGGAAGGAGACCTCAGCCTCCCTCCTTGAGCTCTGCACTGCCGGAAGAGAGCCCTCGGCAAGCTCATTGTACTGTAACCTTCGCAGTGCAATACAGACAAGCAGGAGTAGCGGTGTTACCTCCTCCTGAGGGCCGTGAACCTGGGTACGGGCCGCTGTCCATCTCTGCCATGCTGTCCCTCCTAAGGCTCGACGAGCATCGTCGCCGTGCCGGTTGAGGGTTGTAGACCAACGTGTTCAGTCCCCTTCTCGAACTACTCTTCAAAGTGTGACTATCCCTGTTCGTGGGAATCACTCTCCGATAGATATCTTAAAGGGAATGACAGAATCTACATCTAATACAAAACCGGAGAAACTATGAAGACACTCATTGAAGAAAAAACAAATGACATTCCCTCAAATTTGAAAGGCAATACTTACAACGGCCGTTTTGTAACCGTGTTCAATCGGGACTTTGAAAGCATTGGAACGACGAGTTAGTGTGCGACAGAAAGTTGCTTCGTGAAGGCACATAGCACAGTGATCGATGCCATCGCTATAGCTATCGGAATCATATTTTTACAAATGAAATTTAGAACCAAATAAACAGGCAGAACCTGGGGGTTTTGCCCATTCCGCAAGACATATAGAAAATCAAATCTACTCACATATAATGCACCAAACAAGGAAATGAAACATGTAGAGAAGATAGCACTGTCCATCGAAATGGGGTTTATGGACTGCAGCTGGAACCGTCCGCGACCAAAAAACCCCAAACGGCGAAGGCGACCGTACAATGGCGATGGCGATGGAGCTCCTTGCTTGTCCCTCCTTCTCGACGGGCCACGGGAGACGGGCGGGCGATGACAATGGCGATGGCGATGGAGCTCCATTGCGCCTTCAATCACCCTACTCTCCAGCCTCAATCCAACTCCTATTGCTCTGTTCTTGGGGGTTCCTCGGGGGTTCTCTTGGCGGCAGCAGTGAGCCAGAGAGAAAGACCACGTGGGTTCCATCGGCGGTATCCCTTGATTACACAAGTGCCCCGGCCCCACGCCGACCCCATGCTCCGACCCCACGCCAACCCCCAGGAAATCCCAACCGAGCCGCACACAAGCCGACCCCACGAAATTCCAACCGAGCCGCGCCAGGCCGACCCCACTAGTCAGGCCAAGTGACGATTGACCAGAGGGCAATGGAGCGTTTGGCCGATTTGCGAGCCAGCCATGGCACGGACGAGAGAAACTACGCGGGTATGGCACAAAGGATAAACTAGAGACAACCAGGGCACAAAAGCAATTGTCCCCTTTTATATAGTGGTAGATAATGGAACATAGAAATTGACATATGAGATTGCAACAAGACAAGTTATTAATAATGTGGGCATCACATTCTAACATAGAGATCTTTTGGTTATTAATCTCTCATATACTCCACGAAGATGCGAACTAAATCATAAGACCTCAGTAATTAAGATAAACAGAGTATAGCTTTAAGTTCAATGACATGAAGTTTAAATAAGAACATACTAGATCTAGTCATGGTGATAGTTGCTATGTCACCCACATATCCCCGTTAGGATGGTATTTCTTTTATCCCTAGTGAGGCAACAAAGTAAGGTAAAAACCCAAGTGGATCACGGTATTGCTGTCAACTTACCACAAAACCACCCCCCGTTACTCCAACTAATGCACACGTTCCCCCTCACACGCTCCCATACACATGTTGGATCAAAACACATAGACAAGAACGGGGTACATAATATGCATCTACTTTCATAACAAAGACATAATAATTCCAATCATCATAACATATATCAACTTAAGAGATCCACCACAAAGGTACTACATATGTGACCATAATCATGTTCAGCAGCTCATATTGCACTAATTTGTGAAGCTCAAGAGAGAGGAGAGATACATAAGTTACTTCCACAAACCCATAGTTCAGGGGTGGACTACTCCCTCTTCATCATGGAGACGGTGGAGAAGTCGTTGGAGAAGGTGGAGACCAGACCGACAGCGCCCCGCCGGAGTTTTCCACCTCCAATCTGCAACTCCAGGTCTCTGTTTCATGGTTTCTGTGTTTCTGCGGCGCTCCTCTCCGAAAAGGCTCGGGGGAGTATTTTTTATAGTCGTTTTCAGGTCATGACGAAGCCACGAAGACGAAGATCGACGACATCGGAGGCTCGAGGGCCCAGAAGAGGTGCCCCACGCGGCTAAGGAATCTGGCCGCATGGGCCCCCCTCTTTTGCTCCTCGGCCTTTCACTTTTGCACTTCCTTCGCTCCTACGCTCTGTTCCTTCCAAAAAATGATGTTCGCGAAGTTTCAGGTCATTTGGACGACGTTTGGGTCCCTGAAACATCAAAATATAGAAAAAGGGGTTTTTTGACAGCGCAGGGTTAATTCCAAATAAATAGGGAAAGTGTGAAATATCCCCAAAAACATTATAAAACATTGATATAACCCTTATATGATGCAAATATGGATGAAATATGAGTAATACAATGCAAAGTTCATGTATGCATTTGACATGCATCAACATCCCCAAGCTTAACCTATACTCATCCTCGAGTATGAAGGTGATAAAACTAAACATGGACTTGGCATTTTATTACTTAACAAAGGATATCAAAGATGATTGCTACATAGAGTCAAATGATTCATTCTTTAGTAAAGAGTACTGACGACCCACAAGTATAGGGGATCGCAACAGTCTTCGAGGGAAGTAAAACCCAAATTTATTGATTCGACACAAGTGGAGCCAAAGAATATTTATAAGCCTTAACAGATGAATTGTCAGTTCAGCTACACCTGTGAATAGACTTGCTCGAGACAGATTATCACTAGCAACAGTTTTATAGTAGTGACAGTATTGAAATAACAACAGCAGTGAAATAAAGACAGCAGCAGTGATTATAATAGACATCAGGATTAAAATATTGTAGGCATAGGGACGGATGTACGGGCGTTGCATGGATAAGATAATTCATGTAATATCAAGACATAGGCATTTGAAGATAAATAAGATAAAGTATCCAAGTATTTATTAACCATAGGCATGTGTTCCAATTTAGTTGTGCGTGCTCGCAATGAGAAACTTGCACATCATGTTTTGTCCTACCAGCCCGTTTGCAGCGGGGCCTCAAGGAAATCTACTGGTAATTAAGGTACTCCTTTTAATAAAGTACCGGAGCAAAGCATTAACATTCGGTGAACACACGTGATCCTCACATCACAGCCATCCCCTCCGGCTGTCCCAATTATTGTCACTTTGGGGCCTTCGGTTCCGGACAATAATATGTGTATACAACTCATAGATATGATCTAAAACATTGATTATCCTCATGATACAATAACATGTTCAGATCTGAAATCATGGCACTCGGGCCCTAGTGTCAAGCATTAAGCATAACAAGTTGCAACAATGACGTAAAACACCGATAACGGATACTAGGCACCATGCCCTAATGATATTATAGCTATTACATGAACGATCTCATCCAATCCCTACCATCCCCTCAAGCCTACAGCGGGGAATTACTCACACATGGATGGGGGAAACGATGATGGTTGATGGAGGGGCGTTGGTGATGACGATGGCGATGATCCCCTTCGATTACCCGTCCCAACGGAGTGCCGAAACAGGAACTTCTGGTCCCCGCATTGAGTTTCGAGGTGGCGGCGGCGTACGGATTTGTTTCTGGGAAAAGTGTTCAGCCCCCCTGCGTTTTTAGGTCTGAGGGAGTTTATATCCGAGAGGGGGACGCGAGGAGGCGACCGAGTCGGCCTCATGGGGTGCTGGCGCGGCCAGGGGCTTGCCGCACCAGCACCTCATCTGGCTGGCTCGTGGCCCCCCTCCGTCAGGTCTTCTGGCTCCGTGGGTTTTCGGGAAAAATAGGGGCTTTGGCATTATTTCTGGTATTTTTCCCTAAAGTTGAATTTCTGCACAAAAATAAGACACCAGGGCAATTCTGCTTAAAACAGCGTTAGTCCGTGTTAGTTGCATTCAAAACACACAAATTAGAGGCAAAACAACAGCAAAAGTGTTCGGGAAAGTAGATACGTTTTGAACGTATCAACTCCCCCAAGCTTAGCTTATTGCTTGTCCTCAAGCAATTCAGTTAACAACTGAGTGCGATAAAAGAACTTTCACGAACACATTTGCTTCATATGATGTAAATATTCTCATTATCTGGCAAATGCTTAGGCTATTCATAATAAGATATATATAAATGGTGTCACCTAGTTAGTTATGTAAACTATGAAGAGATGCCAATCATACCAATAGTAAATAGGGACAATTGCTTCTGTGCCCTGGTTCTCTCTAGTTTATTCGTTTGTGCCATACCTGCGTAGTTTCTCTCGTCTGTGCCCTGGATGGCTCGGAAATCGGTCAAACGCTCTGTTTCCCTCTGGTAACTGTCACTTGGTCTGACTGGTGGGGTCGGCCTGTCGCGGCTCGGTTGGGATTTCCTGTGGTCGGCTAGTGGGGTCGGCCCTTTGACCTTAGATGTGGGCCCAGCGAAGTGCATGCTCGTCCTCATCCTCCTCCTCCTCCAAGTGGGACCGCTCAAGTGGGGACGAGAAGCGAGTCTCAAGTGGGGACAGGAAGGGACGAGTCTAACGCCCAGGTTGGGTATCTCGGCCCCAATTAACACGTGGTTAACACCGAATTAACTGAGTTAACACTGAATTAACTGAATTAACACTGAAGTAACTAACAATTCGTTGATTAATACGTCATTGTTTAGTGAAACTGCTATTACGAATTGAAACTGCTACTACTACTAATTGAAACTCGATTTATAACTCGAATTGATTTATAATATAGGATTCATAACTCGATTTGAAAACTGAAATTCAATTTATAACTCGAATTGAAACTGCTACTACGAATTGAAAATCGATTTATAACTCGAATAGGATTATATTAGGATTATATTCACAATTACAAAAGATTAGCAGTGCATGCAGCACTGCTACTACGCCGGCGGCGGCCTAATACTACTACTAATCAGCAGTGCAACTAATGCACTACTGCTACTACGCCGGCCTCGGCCTACACGCGCCGCTTCTTGGCCGGCGGTTCGTCGTCGTTGGAGTCGGAGTCGTCGTCGGAGTCATCCTCCTCCTCCGCCAACTCCTCCTCGTCGTCATCCTCCTCCTCCTCCTCGTCCTTCACCAACTCCGGGTCCTCCTCCTCCTCCTCGGACCCGTCGTGTTCGCCATCGTCGGAGTCGTTGGGGTAAGAGCCGCCGCTCTGGTCGTCGTCGTCGCCCTCGCCGTCGTCGTCGGTGCCGGAGCCGCCGCGTGCCCGTGGTCCTCATCCCACCACGGGATCAGGTTACCCTCGCCGTCGGAATCGCTCGGGATGGCTTCGTTCTGTCACCAGTGATCCATTGGAGAGCAAGGGTGGTTGGGGTTTTTCGGAATGGGGAGAAGAGAGAAACTGCAGAAATGCGCAATGGAGAGAAGAGCGAGTGAACCGCAATGCAATGGGATTGGGGTTTTTATTTGTGAAGGATAGTGATGAATTCACTGCCGTCGGCGCATAAATCGATAACCGCTTGGGGCACCGAACAAGCGCAACGCAATGTAACATGACAACACAATTTACAAATTATATTCGCAATGATGACATCGTGTGACCGCGCTTCACGTCTAGTCAAACTGACATGCATGTAAGTGTTTACCACGTCATCTGGTGCCCCTATACGTGTCGAGTACAAGTGTCGAGCAGTTGATGTGCGTCGTCGTTATGGTCAAATTTAATGCAGTTGGAGACGTTGTGAGACATCTACACGTATCAGAAGCATTTTTTGCGAGAACGGACGCGATTTAATTTTCTTTTTACGTGCAAATATGCGTCGGTGCATCCGTGTCAACACACCAAGCGCGATCTGGACACGAAATGGACGTGAACTGGTACCCACAATGCGCGCTCTGTGTAGTTACGCGATCTGAACGTTTGTAGACCTTGTTTATCAACTTGAATCATTTGTAATATTTGTTATTGTACTTCTGTCGAACACCTTAAGTGCGCACTCTGGATGCGCCATGGCATGCTCCGGACGCGCCACGACGTGCTCTGGGAGCGCACTGGCGCACATTTGGGCGCGAATTAAGCCTAGACCATTCTTAGTTACTCCAAAATGATACTTTCGTGAGTATTTTGAAATTACCATGTTGCAATTCCAAAACCACTTCTCTTCAAACTTAGACCTCATCGTTTGAGTTTTGCGATATCACATGAATACATTCCCTTCTAATTTTGAATGTATGTAGACCATGTTTTTCAACTTGAGTCGTTAGTATATCACATATGAAGACTATGTGCGTTGGTTTTTCAATTTTTCGATAATTTTTTAATTTATTATGGTTATTTCAAATTCGGTCAAACCTAAGTTTGAACAACATTTAAACAAGTTTAAAACATGAAAATGAAAAACTAAGCATGGATCCTTCTTAGTCACTCCAAAATGAAGCTTTTGCGAGGTTTTTGAAATTTTCAAGTTGCAATTCCAAAACCACTTCTCTCTAACCTTATACCTCATAGTTTGAGTTATGCAATATCACATGAGATCCATGCCCTTCTCCTTTTGAATGTATGTAGACCATGTTTTTCAACTTGAGTCGTTAGTATATGACATAATACGACTATGTGCGCATGATTTTCCTTTTTTTGATTTTTTTTTTAATATTTGAAGCTCATTTCAAATGTCGTTTAAACTGCAGTCGTCCGATTTCCTCTAGAAGGAATCTGCACGCAGACTCGGGGCGATCCTAGAGAAGCTCATTCTGCGATCTGATTGGACGCGCGCGTAGGACAATGGCTGTACACCCGCTAACGAGTGGACCACGGCGGACCCAACGGGGATTTTGGCTCGCCCACCCCCATTTGCCTCAGTGACACAAAATGGGTATTTTGGCACACCAAATACGGATTTTGGCTGTTATGCATTATCATAACTTAAATGGGGATTTTGGCAAACCAAATGGGGATAGCCATGAGCTTGCTCAAATCTAGCTTGAATCCATATAAATTTTCAAATGAGCTTGGACTCGCTGAAAAATGTGTTTCAAATGAGCTCCAAAGGTAGGGTAAACGGCCCCGTTTCTAAGCAAAAATGGTGGACTCGCTGAAAAATGTGTTTCAAATGAGCTCCAAAGGTAGGGTAAAAGGCCCCATTTCTAAGCAAAAATGGTGGACTCGCTGTGTTTCAAATGAGCTCCAAAGGTAGGGTAAACGGCCCCATTTCTAAGCAGAAGTGGTGGACTCGCTGAAAAATGTGTTAATGAGCTCCAATGGTAGGGTAAACGGCCCCATTTCTAAGCAAAAATGGTGGACTCGCTGAAAAATGTGTTTCCAATGAGCTCCAAAGGTAGGGTAAACGGCCCCATTTCCAAGCAAACTTTGCAAACTGAAGTGAATTTACACACACAATTCGAAACGTCAAGCACAAGGCCATTGCCAAATTTCACGGTAGTACAAAATGGACTTGCCCTTGCTAAATTATAAAATAGATCAACAACTAATAACTAAATTGGCACTTGCCCTTAATAAAGCAACTAATAACTAAAATGGACTACCAGTTGTCCTCGTCATCGGAAACCTCCACCGACTCAGCCTTGCCCTTGCCCCTGCCCTTGCCCTTGGCATCGACCTCTTCTGGGGCGCTGATGTTCGACGCCGACCACATGTCCTCCTTCTTCCCCTTGCTTTCCGAGTAGATATTGAGCCGTTGCTGCTCGGCGGCGGAATGCTTGGCCAGGTCCATGGCTTTCTGGTCGGCCATGGCCTAGGCCAAACCCGGGTCCAGGACCTCCGTGACCTCCTCCTTCCAGGCCATGGTCCAGTCCATATGTAATACCCCGTACATTTAAAATATATTTTAGACAAAGACAATTTTTTTTTTGACAAGATTGACTTTTATAATGTTGGTCAACTATATGATTACTCAATTCCGAGTACGGGCAGACCATGGGGAATTCATTATATCGAGACCAATAGTTTTTTCCTTAGCATGTAAGCCCAGACCTTATCCGAAAGAAAAAGAAACGAGATATGTATTTATACAAGCCCAGACCAGCCGGCTCTCTGTTCCCCACCAGACGTCCCTACCCTAGTTCATCGGCCGCCAACGCCGCCACAACATCAAGTTGGCCGGCAGCCGGCCGGAGCCTTGCCGGAGTGCCGCCCTGCTGTCCTGAAGGCCGTCCGTCGCTGGAGACGCTGCTCCTAGCTGGATTGGTTTGATTCCTCGTAGCTGGTCTTGCAGTTTATTCATTCATTTCCTTCCCAGCCAGCTATTTGGGTCGATCTGGGCGTTTTTCCACCTGTGTACTTCATTTCAGTCTACAAATCTTTGGTTTGGCTCGATCTAACAACAGACTAGTTGAAATAAATATTTAAATCAAAGGAATCTGTTCCGTATTAGAGACTTGTAGATCCAATAATCCCTTATGGTCCTCTTTTACAAATCTGGGTGCTAGTTGAGAGTAGCAAGTTCTGATCACTTTTGTATCCTGACTAAATTTGGTAGCTTGCACATCGTGGCCTTTTGAAAGTAGTATGTCTCATATAGGATTTTTTGGTACGTGCTTAAGCCTTGGAGCAGCCATTATAGTTAGATATAGTGCAATTCCATCAAGTGATTATTTATGTTTGAACCCGACCTGCTCTGTTTACAGGTACCAATACAAGCTGCATGTGTTCCTGATAACTAGTGGGATAGAACATCAAACGCTAGACACGTTTTAAAGTATATTGTTACCTTGCCGTGTCTAGCATTTCTAAGACTAGTTTCATCAACAGGTGTGCGGATTTCCGGTGCCGATAATAATAATTCCGTTGAACGTCGAGGTTAAGGCAAGTGCATGACGAACCATCTGTTCATTCTGTGATTACTTGTTCTTATTGAGTGAGATTTGCTTATATGATTGTCTAGTTTAGTCCTGTTCGGTTAGGTTTTCCTATCCTTGTTCAGCGATATCACACTTCTCACTTTCAAAGCTAACTCGGTGAGAAACTGTTCACAAGCGGCTAGTTCCGATAAAGTTCGGTGAGAACCGTTTGCTTGTGAGCTAGTCCGATGGCTACCCTTCATGTCGGACCGGTGAGAGATTGTCTCGAGTGGCTACTCCGATAAAGTTCGGTGAGAACTTTCAGCTCGTGTGATAGTCCGGAGGACATATTCAGATATACTGGTCCATACTTTCATTCACAAATTCAGATATTCTGTTCGATGCATGTCCGGAGTACATAACAAGATATCTTGGTCCATACTTTAACTGATAGTGATATCGTTCCATGTTTAATTGTTTGTGTGGCTCTAATTGTATTTGCTGAGTATTCCATACTCATTCTTGCTTTTCATTTGGTTTTCAGGTAAGAAGTAAGGCATTTGCATGGGAGATGGGCGTAGCACACCTGTCACACATCACTCAATCACACGTTTATGTATAATGCCTAGTGGATAATCCTACAACTATTTAGCTGTCGTAGCTTATTACTTGTTTGCTTAGTACAGATGATCTATGTATTTTGGAATGGCTCGTGTGAGCCTTTGGTTGCTCAGATATGTATATGTTATATTCTCGCTTGATTGTAAACCATAAAGTGTGTCCTTGTTTCTGTGTCTAACTCCATGTCGTTCGTCCAATGTGTACAAAATGCCAATTGTCTGTCGTGGATGTCCTAAAAACAAAGGAATTGTTGTTGATTTTATAGTTGTCGTTAATATTGTTGTAGCTTTACTTGTGTGGTAGCACCGCCAGGTGGTTTACATACCTGGTGTGTTATACCATTCCCTCGTCGTCCTCGCCGGATAGATCGATGAAGGGAATGGGATCGGGAGCAATGGCCCTGCCCCTGCCCCTTGGAGACTCCCCGTCCCATGCCGCTTCCCTCGCTCGCCTCCTGCTCGAACTTGGAGGAGTACGCCCACGTCCACTCCCCATGCCGCTTCCCTCGCTCGCCTCAAGAAACCAAGGATAGGGGACGTGGCGGAGACGGCGGTTCGAGCTGGGAGTGGAGCTGCCATGAACTGGGCGAAGGTGTCTAGGAGAGGAAGAGGGGATTTGTGAGCGCAATGGGCAAGGAGATGGCTCCTTTTAATGTTAGGAGCAGTCTGGACGGCGTCGCGGTCTAGACAGCAGTAATGGCGACCGGGCATTGATTCGGCTCCAGACGGCTCATCTTGCAGCAGGATAGAGTAGGCAAAAGAGACGCGAGGACGGCGGAGCAGATGCATGTCCGGTCCGGCAGTGTAGGCGGCGAGGCAGCTTTTTGCCGGCCAGGGGGCCACGCCATTGAAGGCGCGGCGAGCACAGGTTGAACGGCATGGACGCGCACGTACGGCCGCATGCATGCAAGTGGGACGGGGTGCATGCACTTCGCTGGGCCCACATCTAAGGTCAAAGGGCCGGCCCCACTAGCCGACCCCAGGAAATCCCAACCGAGCCGCGACAGGCCGACCCCACTAGTCAGGCCAAGTGACGGTTATCAGAGGGAAACAGAGCGTTTGGCCGATTTCCGAGCTATCCAGGGCACAGACGAGAGAAACTACGCAGGTATGGCACAAACGGATAAACTAGAGAGAACCAAGGCACAGAAGCAATTGTCCCTAGTAAATAACATGAAACATATCAATTCACAGGATTGCAAAGCTCATAAGAAAGTATGATAAAGTGGTATCTCGCTTGCCCGAAAGTGTACAGCAAAACATAAATGCCCAGGCACATCTGAGATTCAAGAGAAGACTAGAGATAAAGATGTCAAAGATAAAATCATCAAAGTTACACCGCATTTAACAGTATTCTGGGACAAGCACATTACACTAAGAATGACAACTATGCTCTCAAGAAGGTGCTCAAAGAAGGATGGTGACTCAACAGTAAGTAAAAGATATGCCCTTCATTGAGGGAAGCAGGGATTTGACATGTGCTAGAGCTTTTTATTGTTTTAAAAGCAGAGGTAAAGTTGTTTTTGAGTGGTGGTTGTTTCGTCAACGAATGGCAATAGAGTTCTCGTTATCTTCCATACTAAGCAAGTTGAGAGCGGTTCCGAATTATTTAAAATCAAGCATTTATAATATGCATCTCTATATTTTATCTTTTTGATATTTTGACACTCCTCCCAACCTTTGCTTTTCACAAACCATGGCTAGCCGAATCCTTGGGTGCCCACCAGCAATCACATACCATGGAGGAGTGTCTATTTTTCACTTTTCAAAACTTTTGATATTATAGTGGTCTAACCAGCTCTTGGCAATATTAGTGACAAGCAGATGAAGCATGCAAGTCGATACTTAATTAGTATGGAAGATAACAAACCCAACTACTACTTCCTCATGAGCTTAAAACAGTGGCACAAATTGAGAAGTGTTTGAAGGTTTTAAAGATAGCACATGCAAATTTTCTTGAATGGTTTGAAATGCCATGCATAGGTATTTATAGTGGACTCTTTGAAATAACTTGGTTTTCAGGGATTTGGAAGCACAAGCAATATTGCTTAGTACAAGTGGAGGCTAGCAATAGACATGGAAGCGACAATTCAAGAGAGCAATAACCGTCATAATCATGCTTGCGACAAAATAAAATTAACGGAGGCATAAAAGTGATACTAGAACTCTGAGGCAAAATAAATCATCAAGGCTTAATTGACTCTTTGTTTTCAGTCATATACTTGTGTGAGCATGTGCCAAGTCGATACAAATGAATTTGTTCAGAGGAGGATACCACAATGTCATACTCTTTCGTGAACAAAACAATGCAAGCAAACATCCATAGAAACATGTCATCTACTATTAATAAATTGGAATTGATCATAAGAGAACATAAACAACTAAGCATCCACCAATCGACATATATCTTATGCGAACCATCTAAGCATGCTCACATGAATGAGTATATGTACAAAAATGAAAAACAAATAGAGTTCATTACCAGCCTCTTACCCAACTCGAATTGTCATATATCGTCATTATTGCTCTATCACTTGTGTGGTTTGAATAATATGAAATGAAAACCAATCTTCACAGAGTAATGGATGGCATTGAGCTCTGAAACAAACTATACAAAACCAAAAAAAACAACAAATATTTTTGGATTTTCGGATTTAGGGACTAAAAACAGAACAAAAACAGAACAGCCTGTAAAGACGATTTTTTTCGAGGACCTTAACATGCTCAGATCAGAAAACTCAAAACTAATTAACGTTGCGTACATATCTGAGGATCATGCACAAGAAATTTCAGGTCATTTGGATTTTTCTACAGGAAGTTATGAATTAAACGGTGGACAGCAGAAATCTGTCCCTACGCGAAACAACAAACAACAAAACCAAATATTTTTGTGTTTTTGCATGTTGAACTGAATTAAATACTAAGCATACTAATACTAGATACTAAAACAAACCAGCAAGAGAAATAACAGAAATATTTTTTGGTATTTTTGAGTTTTGGAAAGCAAAGCAAAACATGAACAAATAAAACAAAGAAAGAACACTAAAACGAAACATGGATATACAAAGTACCGAATGATGATGATATATAGATGAGTGTGCTATCGGTATACCTCCCCCCAAGCTTAGGCTTTTGGCCTAAGTGGAGGTCAACCCCAACGTCCCCAGTCCTGGGCTTCATCGTGGTATGTCGAAGACCCTTCCCCATAATACGAGCTCGAAGACGCGCCGGCGTAGTGCGCGGTGTAGTCTTCCTCGTGTGTCTCCTCCACACCATGCTCCCTGTAGAAGCCTAGTGTGCTCAACCACTCGTCCAACTCCACCATCGAGAACGACCACGGTCTCCTGTCAATACTGAACAAACCGGGCTGCGGCAAAGGGATTTCCCTTTCACTACCGTTAGAAAACATGAACCTAAATACAAGGTTCTCCAAAGTGGATCCATTAGTAACAAATTGATGACCTTTCATTGCAGCATGGTCAAGATAGCAAGGAGCAAGTAATGCATCATTAGGATCAATAGGCAACCTCAAATGTGCAACAATACGTGAGGCAATAATCCCTCCATAAATGGGTCCCTTAGCAGCTAAGCGGCGAGCAATCAAGGTACCAAGGTTAAATGGGATTTCACCCTTAAGTGCAGCAGCAAGAAATGCAAGATGATAGTTAGAAATATTACTGGTGTTATCCCTACCAAGCACACTAGTGGCAATGTAGTAAGCAAAATACTTAATAGCTGGGAACTGAATGTTCCTTATCTTGCCACGCTGTGCGGAGCAGGTATCATCATTGGTCACCACCTAGTAGAGTTGCGCCAAATTTCTCGGGTCCTTCATAATCTTCTTTGATGTCCAAGTGTTTGTTGTACCTATCACATCACAAAAAGTACGCAGAGGCATGGTAATAGGCATATCATAAATCTTGAAGGAAACAGAAGAGCCAAATGTTTTGTTGTTGAGAGCAAAACTTTCAGCAAAAATCTTGGTAAGCCTGACATATTGGGGACTCTCATCCAACATGTAAGAAGTCAGGCCTACCCTTTCCACAAGAGTTTGGAAATCCTCAAGTAAACCTGCAGCACTAAGAAAGTCATTACATGGGCGGGATGCTGAGTTTGGGTAACCATCATCCCGCTCATCTCCAATGCTTGGTGCTAGGATTTCCTCGTTGTAGGATTGCCTAACGCGAGTAGCAGCTCTTGAGGGCCTTGACCTCCTTTGTGTATCCCTCTCAAACATGTCTCCAAAGCTATGGTTATGCATCTTCCTTTTCTGGAATTTTTAGCAAATATCATAGAAATTGATTTTTAGCCAACTAAATGAGCGGAAACCACTATAGTGACTTGCTAGAGGCTTAAGCATTCATCAAAACTAGTTATTGTAAAGGCCCCCTTTTATTATAAGGTAGCGACCTCCTGTGTATCGTGCTAGTCCCTGGATCGACTTGCTAGCACCACAATTTAAGATGAAATATCATGCAAATGCGTCAAATACTTTGTTTACATCGCATGATCCAGACTTACAATATTCTATACAACTTGCATAACCCCAAGGATTAGCATAATATTATTCAGAGTTCACACAGCGGAATAGAAGTAGCAATGAGCCTCCATCATCTTCATGTGCCACAGGCAAGCATGTTGGTTGTAGACTCGAAACCCTAACAAAATCTCACTCATCGTTTGTCGAACCTGCAATGGTGAGTTGCAGCCCAGACTATAAAGGGTCAGCACAATAGAATTGTGGTGGCAAGATGATACTATGTTGATTACTTTAGCAAGACTATATCTACATGCATAATTGGCTCGGTGAAGTTTGAGGCTGATTTGCCTAAAGCAAGTTTTTCTCCTATCATTTTATAAAATAGTTTTTCATTTATCTAAGAAGTACTACTCCTTGTCTTTTGTGAATCCTGGTTATAGTCCAACGATAAAATCTCCACAGAATGGGAACTGTTCCAAGTCCAGCCTCTTCAAGTCAACCCCTTCAGTCTAGTTGCTCAAGTTTTGTTTCCAAATACTTGAGTCATAGTCATACACTTCTCCTCATTAATGAATCGATAGGTATCGATAGGTCTGGCCATCGGCCCCTACACATAACAATGATCGATAGGTCTGGCCATCGGCCCCTACTCATATCCTTGATCGATAGGTCTGGCCATTGGCCCCTACTCATATCCTTGATCGATAGGTTTGGCCATCGGCCCCTACTCATAACGTTGATCGATAGGCCTGGCCATCGGCCCCTACTCATATCCTTGATCGATAGGTCTGGCCATCGGCCCCTACTCATAACTTTGATCGATAGGTCTGGCCATCGGCCCCTACTCATATCCTTGATCGATTGGTCTGGCCATCGGCCCCTACTCATAACTTAGATCGATAGGTCTGGCCATCGGCCCCTACTCATAACTTTGATCGATAGGTCTGGCCATCAGCCCCTACTCAGAACTTTGATCGATAGGTCTGGCCATCGGCCCCTACTCATAACTTTGATCGATAGGTCTGGCCATCGGCCGCCTACTCATAACTTTGATCGATAGGTCTGGCCATCGGCCCCTACTCATAACTTTTCATAAAAGTAATAATCTTAATCCTTCATATATCATATCTTCGCTTCATCAATGATCCTCATACTTCCAACTTAAATAGTCTTCTTGAAATGTCTTCAACTTCGTCTACAAACATGGCTAAGCAAACAACTCCTACATTGGTTTTCTACAGAATTGGTCACGAAAACATGTGGCTATCCTTACTAGGTTTGCATAGCACATCATTTTAATAACTTTATCATGAATACATAAAAGAAATATAATGCATAATTAACAAAATGGGGTATTTATGTTTGAAGTATCACTTGCCTTTTGGAAGTTGTCGTTTCTCACACTCTCTTCACTCCGATCAATCTATACGAGGGAAGAGGAGTACAATAAACAAACAATTCAAACAAAAACACATAACACATATAAGCAAACATCACAATAATGTGTTCATCAATAATTGTTTTATTCCATTTATTTTATGGTCTAGTCTAATCACATAATTCAATTTACAAAAAGAATAAATGTGATAAGACTCAGGGTTTGCCATTTATGGTCAAGGGATGGTCTAATTCGGATTTGAACATTTCACATCCGAATAGATAGAAGTGGTGTTCCAAGTGTTCTAAGGTTTGGTCTTGATCAAAAGATCCCTCTTTAATTTGGTCAAAAGGGTTTAACACATTTTAATATTTAAAGTTTGTCATTCCAAAATATCTAAAAGGTTTTAAACACATCTTTACAAGTTTATGTTTCAAAAATGGTTGATTAGGCTTAGTTTTGTTACTTCTGGTCAAAAGAAAAATACTTGTGTTATTTTTCTAAAAGAAAGCAGTTAAATAAGATTAGTAGAATTTAAACCATGTTAAAAACATACAGATAGGGTTTCTGATTTTTAAATGGAAATGACATTGCTAAAAATTATTTTTAACAGTGCAGCATTATTGTAAATATCCTAAGGTTTCCAAAAATATTTTATTTACAAATTTTGAACTTGTGAATTCAAATCTAGGTCAAATTTACTCAAATCATCCTTTTGAAATTTGAATTACTTTAAACTAGTCAAATTTGAATTTGTATAGTACTAAAAGCTTCTACACATCGAGGGCTTTCCATTGGTCTAAAGTTTGTCAAATTTGGCTTTGTGGTTCAAAAGATATGATGATTTGAATCACTAGGGGCTTTTCTACAAAACTACCAATTTAATTCTATTCGGAATTTAATTCGAGAAAAGGATGTGTGATGTGGCGCCCTGTGATTGGTTGGTACCGGTTAGTTAAGTGATCTAATCTTTACCGTGCGATCCAGATCAGAGGGCTCAGGATCGTTGACTATTTCCTGGTGGCGGGACCTCGCCGAAAAATGGAGACGGCGGCGGCGGACGGCTCGGCGTGGACGGATTCGGCGATGCGGTGGTCTTCTCGGGTCAGGGAGGCGACGGCGGGGCTCGTCTCGTCACGGAGAAGCGGATGGAGGGTTCGGCGGAAGGGGAAGCTTCCTGGAACGAACGCTACGGCCGGACCGTGGCGCGGTTGCTCCGGCGACCTTCGGGTTGTGGAAGAAGTCAAGGTTAACGCTGCGGAAAAATTGGTTCGAGGGGTCAGAAGGGTGCACGGAGTCATGGGGAACAAAATGAGCGGGTTCTGGAGGTCCGAGCTTCGCTCACCTCGTCGGGACAGAGGATGCACGGTGACGGCCGAGGCAGATCTCCGGCGACGGATTCCGTCTTCCTAGATGAACGAATCGAGGGGGAGGGAGAGGGGAAATGGAGAGGAGCGTCGGGGCTACCAAATGAGACAGAGGGGCGAGGCTAAAAGGGCTCGGGGAGAGAGGGGCCAGTGGAGATCGTGGCGCGGGTCGTGGTCATCGTGGGCGCGACGACGGTTAAAGGTAGGGGATGAAGCTGACAGGCGGGGCCCGCATGGCAGAGAGAGAGAGGAGAGCGCGCGCGGGCTGCTGCTGGGCTGGAGTTGGGCCGCTCGTATTGCTCGCGCGGACGGTAAGTGCTGGGCAGGCTCGGGTTGGCCCGACTAAACTTTCTTTTTTTTTCTTTCCTTTTCCTTTTCTTTTCTGTTTTTTTTTCTTATTTCTTTCATAACTTTTATTTTATTTGTCCAAAAGACTTCAAACAAATTTCTATAAATTTGTAAAATTAAGACCTTTCCTTTAAAACATTCAAACTCATGTTTGTAATACATTTCAAATTATGATATTTTCAAATAACATAATTTGACAATATTTGTAGAATTTAAAATAGTCTTAATTAGGAAATTTATGTCTTAATAAAATTAGGTAAAATATCATAGATACATATGTTTAAAATAAATCTTTCCAAACCCATTTTCCATTCAAACACTTGAATCAAAACTATATTTTTAAAATAGAGGATGTTCCAATAGTTTTGTGACTATAAATAAGTACCTAGGGTTTATTAAGAACCGAAATATATTGTTTTGAATTATATGATTTAACCAAAACATTTTTGAAATAGGAATACTTTAAATAGTTTAAGGTACTTTTAAAATTATGGTCTTAAGGTTAAATAAAATATTTTAGAATATTTATTTATAGTTCAACACTCAAGTTTGAAAATAAAGTTTGCTTGATTGAAATAATATTATAATACTTTTGAATAAGTCTTAATAATCCTTTTCATTATATTTTCTTGTCTATTGATGATTTTGTTTTAATATGAAATAAAAGTTTTAAATTTTTGTGATTTTTAAACATTCCAAAATTTTGGGATGTTACAGACTACCACCCTTAAAAGGAATCTCGTCCCGAGATTCGAAGAGGCTAGAAAGAGAGATAGGTTTGGATATCTGGGTTTAGGACAATTGGGGTGGGCTACCACTGAAAGGAAAGATGTCGCCTAGAGGGGGGGGGGGGGGGGTGAATAGGCGAGGTACACTTTTTCAATTTTGGCTTGATAAATGCGGAATAAAACTTAGTGTTTAACTTATCAAGAACACAACCTAAAATTACTAGGTTCACCTATGTGCACCAACAACTTATGCTAAGCAAGACAAGCAACAAAGTGATAGCAAGGTAAATGACTTCAAGCACGAAGGCTATCACAATGTAAAGTGCAAAAGTAAAGAGCTCGAGTATAGAAATAACCGAGGCACGCGGAGACGAGGATGTATTCCCGAGTTCCACCACAAAGGTGTACGTCTCGTTGGAGAGGTGTGAGCAACCACAACAGGTTCGCTCAACGCCACAAAGGCTTCACCTTCTTCTCCGATGAACTCGACCACAAAGGTCCGAGTCCACCTTCCACTATGAACTCCTTTAGGACGGAGAACAATCCCGTACAACTACCTTGGGGCACACACCCACAACCGAATTGGGGACTCCCAAATGACCACAAAAGTTCTTGACCACAACAGGTCCAACTTGACCACAAAGGTCCCAACTAGCCACAAAGGCCTTGACCACAAAAAGTCCTAACCGACCACAAAAGGTCTCCGCCACAAAGGCCGGCCACTAAGGCGTCTAGGGTCCAAAGACCCAAGAGTAACAGGCTCACGAATTTCACCACCACGAATCACATGGAGGGCTCAAACCGATGCAACCGATGCAATGGCAAGAACACAAGTTCTTCACTCCCAAATCCCACCAAAAGCAACTAATGCTTATGGGGGGAGGAGGGAGGAAGAACAAAGAAACCACAAAGGAGTCAAATCCCTCAGTCCCAAATCCCACCAAAAGCAACTAATGCTTGTGGGGGGAGAAGAGAGGAAGAACAAAGGAGAAGAACCACAAAGGAACTCCTAGATCTAGATCCACTAGGTTCCCCTCACTTAGAGGAGAGATGGATTGATGGAAATGTAGATCTAGATCTCCTCTCACTTTTCCCTCAAAGATATGCAAGAATCATGGGAGGAATTGAGAGGGGGGCAAGCTTTCCAAGGTCAACAATGGTGGAAGAGAGAGGGGAAAGTCGTACTTGCTCAAGGAAGAAGAAGGGGAGGGGTATTTATACCCCTTCCATAATTCTAGCCGTTACAGCAGCTCAGATCTGAGATTTCCGACCTAGGGTCGGAAATTTCCGACCCCCGGAGATTTCCGAAAAGATCTCCGAAGTTTTCTGGGCGAAAACAGTACTGAAATCCGCGCGATTCGGAAATTTCCGAACTCCCGAAAACTGCAGAAATAAAAACACGAAAACGACAATATCTTGACCATCCGAACTCCGTTTTCGATGATTTTTGGCTCGTTGGAATCACAACGAAGAACTCTACAAGATAATGCAGAGAAACATCATAGTCCAAGATGGGAGGTTAAAACCAAATGGGGAAACATGAAACCTCTCAAAATAGGAACAACCGGTAAAACCTCCAACATTAAAAACCAAGAAGCTTTTCATACGAACTTTGTTTTTGATGAACTTGAGCTTGTAATGAAGATCACAACAAGCTCTGAAACCTCACAACGAGAAAAGCCAAATAAGAAATAAGAAAGATGATATGCCAAGTATGCAAAGGTTTGAGCTCTCCACAAAGATGCGATCAAGTTACTCGCTCGAGAGCCCCTCTTGATAGTAAGCCTATCTATCCTATAGCCCTATCAAGATCATACCTTTGCCTTGATCATTCCACTTGAGCTAGATGATGACGATCTTGATCTCTCTAAGTGGACCACCTTTCTTGATTACGCTTGCTAGCACATGCTTGATGAAGACTTCTCCAAATACTCTCCCATACGCCATTATGGAAGAGCCTCGCTTAGCTTCATCTTCATGTCAATCTCCAAGCTCCATTAGCTTCGTCTTCATGTCTTCATTTCGACCTCCAAGCTACAAGCATAAGATATCTCCGAAATGCTTCTCTTGGTCTTGCACTTCTTAACCTTGATGACGAATACCGCATGACATCATTCTCCATGAGCTCTATGAGATGTTCTTCTTGTTGCAAGCCCATGGGAAGATACCTAACCCAACATATAGATACCACACACACACTTGGGTTAGTACACAAAGCTATGTGGACAAGAACTTACCATCCCAAGAAATACATGATCCACTTGGTACGTCTTGTAGCTTTGTGCGTTGATCAACATCTTGATCATTCTCGTATCATCCCATCTATCTTCATATCGGTGATGTCTTGACATCTTCAAGACATACTTGCAATATGCTCAATACAAACATTAGTCCATAGGGATTATCATTAATTACCAAAACCATACACGAGGGCACATGCCCTTTCAATCTCCCCCATTTTGGTAATTGATGACAATCCTTTTTACGAGGGTTTATATAAGGAATTAAACAACCATGCAACGCACTAAGCAAAGCAAGGATGCAAGAGAACCAAAATTCCCTTAAAAACCCTCTAAATCTCTCCCCCATTGGCATCCATTGCCGAAATGGGCGAAAAATTTAGAAGGCCAATATAATAAGAGTTCCCCCATAAATTATGCATTTCTCATGATATGAGTGAAATCAAATGCATATATGCGATGACGAATAGATGGAGGGGATCAAATTATATTGAGAATTCAAAGATGCAAAAGAAATATACCAATGGAAATCAAATAGAAAGATACCAATTGCAAAACGAAAGATGCATTCACAAACTAAGCAAGCAATCGAAGGATCCAAAAAACCAATTGGACACAAGAAGATATTATGATAAAATCAACCAAGAGTTCAAAGAAATCAAGATGGAACTCCCCAAGGTACATGCACAATGAAGGATTTGTAATTCAATATAGTGTGCACAACATGGAATCCTCATTCCTTACTAGATAATTTTGAACGCAAGCAAGTGCAAGAGAGCATAAATGAAAAAAGAAGAAATGCAACTTGCAACAAACACATCTTGAGCAAAAAGAAAGAGATGTGACAACTAAAGACTTGCTCAACCGAGAAAAGATGGGTGTGACATGGAAATACATTTTAGGAGACTAAAACAAGGATGAGCCTAGGCATCACGATAGTCTTTCAAAATATGAGGCACATAGTGCATATCATGTATTTCGCATACAAGCACACCAAAGAAGACAACTCGAATAGGTTCACAAGCTTATTAAGAGGCAAAGAGAATACCAAATCAAGTGCAAAGCTTGTGCCTTTTAGAGATCACCAAAGAAACAGGAGAGCAATAAAGGTGATCACTAAAGATTTTGAATACCAATTAAAGATATACCTACTCTCATGTATATAAGTTTCTAAGTAGGCACTAAGTCCGCAAAGAAGCATACACACACAAAATAGGTACTAGGTAAAGAACATGATATCCACAAGGAAGTCATAAATACCTCAATATTTTTTTTTACTTAAAAGCATAGCACAAAGCTTATCTTAAAGAGATATAGATGAACTTCCAACACCAAAACATCACAAATATCCACTAGAGATGAGTGATTGTTGAGATGCTTCGGGAAAGGTAACAACTCTCACAAATGACAAATGATTTAGAAAATTCATCGATATTGCATATGATACAAATTTTGCTAGATTAACATATTTGGAAATGATGAATCATGAGAATGATTATATATTCCTCTTACTATGTAATCATCCCGGCTTGCTCATATTTGCAATAAAGACGTTTGGAAAGGAACTTTGCAAAAAACCACGTCAAATGCAACTAGAGGGACTCATGCCAAAGTACAATCTACACAAGGTTGAGAGCTAGAAAAGTAAGCATGAGGTAGATACTTGTTACCGAGATAGCATTGATGAAGTAGGAGGTAGGAGTTCATGATCATCCAAGCTTGACTCAAGAAGGCACATGATGAGGACTCCCTCCTTGTAATTGAGACAAGCTTCCAATGCATCTCCAATGTACATAAAACAAATTTAAGTACAAAATGGTACCCAAACTCATTGGGTCCAAAGTAGTTAGAGCAACTACAATACATAGGACAAACTCCACATTAATATGTGCATCTTGATATGAAATTGAATTTCATGCACATCTTAGCCATTTAGGATTCGATGGAGATTATCCTACATATTTGAACATAGAAAGTAAGCATGCCATAAAATATACATTGTAGATATGCAAGGACAACACTTTCAAGAACCAAATGAGATACAATGTGGACAAAACACCAATTAAACCAAGGGAGCACACACAAGTGTGACAAGAAAAGAATTGTCCAAATTATATCAAAGACCCAAATCAACACATGATTGGAGATACCAATATGAAAAGATATCAAATGAAAATATAGACAAGGAATGACCATAACCCTCTACACTTTTCATGATGGTACAATGTACCAAGACGAAAAATGTTTGTCTTCCAAAGAGACAAGTCATCGGGATCCAACACCAAATAAAAGGACTGAATGCAAATTGAAGACAGCTAATATTCAAAAGTATATAGGATTGCTCCCCCACAATTTGTGCATTATTTATGATCTTACATGTAAATACAAAATGCACCCAAGCGGGATCATCACCCTCCATATATCTTTTTGAACACAAGGTTAAGTAAAATAAATAAGATCCACTAACAAATCAAGAGATGGTGTTCTACTCAATGTAGAATAGCTCCCCCAAGAATTGTGCATCATTGAAAGTAAATGCACAATAATGGGTTCCTTGCTTTTCCTAACCCAATAAAGCAGAAGAGAAATTTGAGTAGAGCACACAAGATCCAAAAGATGTAAGGAAGACGAAAAGGAGAAAGATTGAAACAAAACCTTGGCAATTAACGAAAGTCAATGTAAATATGATCGATAAATTTACCACAAATAAAATTATCACTTGTCAAAGACAAGGAATGTATGGATATATTTCTCGGTGGTAAATGGTAAATATACATATTCAAGATCATATTCACAAAACATAAGCATGTGGCAAAAGATAGGAATTGAAAAACATGCTTATTTGGAGATTCTTGAAGGCTTCAAATAATCAAACAACCGTGCAAAGCACCAAGAAACTTTCTCACAACAAGATACCAAAGATGAGAGACAAAATGCATTTAAGCAAATATGGAAGTTGTTTGAGCAATATGCCACCTAGGAACAAGATAATTAGCAATATCAACCTAGGTGACACTACCTCACATGTTCATCCTAGGCTTGTAATATGCACATAGATTATTACTCCCCCATAATGTGATAATCCATTGTTTTTCACAAGAGGCAACAAGAATCCAAAAAGAGATAATTAATGGACATAAGAATTTGGATTTCTCATGAGTAAGACATACCACAAAGAGAGTAGATAATATTATTTATCACCACTAAGTGGTAATTCTCATGCATGCACATTTTAGGTTAGTGAAGTGCCAAAGATCACCACTCACCCAAAATGAGATAGTCCACTAATATCCCAACAAGAGCCAATTAAGATAAGCAAGTTGATATATAAAGCTCAAGACATACATCATGTGCAAGCTAACATACACATGCTTGATTACTCAAGATAAGTAAGTAGATAGCACAACACGTACAAGCATAAGAAAGGTACAAAACCAAACACATGTGTCGAGGTGTGATTCCCACGGAACAGGGATAGCCACTCTCGGGGGAGAAGTTCGTGAAGGGGACTGAACACGTTGGTCAACAACCTACGGCCGGCTCGGCGACGGTGCTCGTCGAGCCTGTGGAGGAACAGCACGACAGAGATGGAGTCCGGCCCGTACCCAGGTTCACGGCCCTCAAGGTGAGGTAAAACCGCTACTCCTGCCTGTCTGTATTGCCCTACAGTAGGAATAGTACAACGAGCTTGCCGAGGGCTCTCGAGCGGCAATGCGGAGCTTGAAGGGGGGGAGGATGAACCCTTCTTCCTCCTTGAGCTCGCTAAGCTTGGCTAGGCTAGGGCAGGGTGTACACGGGTAGGCGGTTCGTTTCTTGATCCCCTCTCTACGGTGGCGCTCCTGCTCCTTATATAGGCGCCCCGGGCCTCATCCCTGCGTCCTGCGCAGCGGAAGGGTTCCCACATGGCGACGAAGCGGAGGAGCGGGGTGCACCGTAGCTCGGGTGTCCATGGACTTGGTCCATGGTCGTAAAGCCTGCCTCCGTGGCAGGGCAGCTTTTGTCTTTGCAGAGCGGACAGCTGGTGCTGTAGAGGCCGTGGGGGTGCCCACGGTGACGTCGCCGTTGGAGCGTTGCGCCGGCCACCCGCTTTATCACCAAAGAGGAAAGCCTTGGTGGCGGCGCAGGGGACACAGCGCTTTGTTGACTCCTTTTATCACCAGAACGGCAACTGCGGCCCCGTCGTCATCGCGCGCAGACGCGCGCGTCACTCTGCGGCTGCTGCAGAGGCCATGTGCGCTCTGCAGCGGTTCCTTCGTGGCGAAGTATCCCCGCAGGGCTCGGGAGGCCCTGCCGAGGGAGTTGTGTTGACTTCTCCTCAAGGGAGGAAAGCCTTCCCGGGAGGCGGCCTCAGGGGGAGCCCCTTCAAGCCCTTCGCTGCCCCCTCAAGTCCCTTCGAGAGAGCTCCCCCCTCGAGGGTCTCCTCAAGCGTCTGCTTGGTCCTTAGTCGTTTCGTCGGCATCGACGCGTGTGAGGGCCGTGGTGAGTGGGCTCTGCACACCCTAGAATCCACTGGGCCGACAGTAGCCCCCGGGCCCACGACGGGCACGGCGAGGCCCATCGGGCCCAGACGAAGCGTCGCGGGTCCAAAACGGCCGGCCTGCCCGCGACACGCGTCACTTGGAGATAAACTTGCGGCGACTCGGTTTCTCCGGTAGAAACGTGCGTAGTGGGGGGTCCCACCACGATCTCCACGACCGCGCCTTGGTAACTGCCCGACGGCGGTATAAAGCTGCGCGCCGGTCTGAATCGCAGTCATTGCTTCCCATTCTGCGCCTCCATTTTCCCAACTCTCGACCTCCTAGCTCTCCTTCTCCGGCGAGCTCTTTTCCTCTCCGGCGAGCATTTCCCTTTCCTTCCTTTCGCTCCTCCGCGCTCCTGCCCTTCTCCGACAATGGGAGGATCTAAGGGCAAGTCGGCGATGACCTCGGCCTGCCAAGATGCGCAGGAGGATGAGGCGTTCGGCCCCGCTCTGGTCGGGGCGCGCGTCAATGCGGCTGCGCTGGACAAGATCCAGCACTTAGTCGTCGGGAAGCACAACGAGCACGGCGCCAGCGCCATCCAGGCTGCGAGGACCGGCCGCTTCCCGGCGGGTTTCTTCCCCATCTTCCTCCAAACCCTCCTTGCCGGGTTGGTGCCCCCGTACTCTCCTTTCTTGGAGGCCGTCCTTGAATTCAATCAGATCCACCTCCTACACCTCCATCCCAACGCCATCCTCGTCCTCTCCATCTTCGCCTTTCTGTGCGAGGCATACTTAGGGGTGAAGCCCTCGGTCGCCCTCTTCCGGAGCTTCTACGCGCTCCGGAACACTGCGAAGACGGAGCGGACAGGCTGCGTGTCCTTCCGCATCGCGGACGGCATGGGGGACGTCTACATCCCCATGGCCTGGAGCGGTGAGAGGCCCGTGACTGCGGTGTCGAAGAAGGTGGAGGACTTCAGGCAGAAGTGGTTCCTCATCGGCGTCCCGTCGCAGAGCGCTCTCCTCGAGATCCCTGACGCGCCGCCCGTGAAGAACACCCACTGGGGCAAGCGGGCCTTGGAGGGCCACGAGATAGCCGACCTCGTGGGCCACTTGAGGGCGCTCCGCGAGAACGGCCTGACTGGCCAGATGGTGGCGGGGGAGTTCGTGAAGCGCCGCATCGCCCCCCTTCAGGCGCACAAGAGGCCGATGTGGGCGTACTCAGGGCCTACGGACCCGATGCGGCTGCACCCCTGCGACCACCGCCCCGAGGTCGTCGCCACCATCATGGGTGGTCTCTTCGTCAACCCTGACGTGCCCGCGAGGGTTCCCTTGGCGATAAGGCCTCTGTTTGAGGTTCCGGACAAGCGCCAGGCCAACCTGGCGCGGATGCCCACGTTCACCCCGCTAGGCCTGGCGGGGGAAGAAGAAGAAGAGGGGCCCATGCCAGCGGATACCGCCGAGTCGCCGTGCGCATCTGACTCGGAGCAGGGCGACGCGGAGACGGAGGTGGAGCCCTCCGCAGGCCCAGGAAGCTCGTCTGGTGCCGCGCCCCCCACAGGGGAGGTCCACGAGCTTTCCTCCGGCGACAGCGAGGAGGCTGAGGCGGGACGCCAGGAGCCAAGGACTAAGGCGGCCCATGACAGGCCTGCCGGGGAGCCCCCGAGCGCTCCCCACAAAAGGAAAGCTGAGGCGGCCCCTGAGGAGGCCGGGGCCCGGACCGCGCCCTCGTGGCGCTCGCCAGGCATGACGTGGGTGGACTCCCGCGCCAAAAAGACCAGGTAAAAGCCATTGACATTCGCCCTTCCTTTCCGAGTCTTGTTTGCTTGTTCTTCTTGACCGATTTTCTCCTCTCTATGCCAGCGACCCAGCGCCTGCGAAGCGCCGCAGGCTCCGCAAAGCTGCGGATGTGAAGAAGGCCACTCCCCAGGCCGCACCGGAGGCTGCGGCGGGTGAGGCTGCTGCAGCGGAGGCCTCGAGGTCTGAGGCGGAGGCCTCTGCAGGCCCTCAGGGGGACACGCCTCAGGCGGAGGTGCCTGAGCCGCCACCTGAGGTGGAACGGGTGGAGGAGCAGGTGGAGAGAGTGCCCACCCCGCCCCACGCAGCTACCCCTCCAGCGCAGCCAGGGGCTTCGGCGGGTGCCACGTCGGCGCCAAGCCCGCCTAGGGCTCGCAGGGAGGATACTCCCCCGCCCCTGCTAGACACCGCGGAGGAGGAGGAGACAGCGAGGGCTGGACCTACCGCCTCTGCCCCGGAAGCAAGCGAGGAGGTGCCACCCGCACAGGATGGCGCCGGTGCGCAGGGCGCGAGCGTGGAGGCGGAGGACATGCCACCACGCCCCCAGGCCCCCACGAAAGCTACCCCCTCCAGGCTCGATGCAGGCGCGGGTCCTTCTGCGCCTCGCGGCACCTCCCAGTCCCTTGCCCTCGGCAGCTGGGATTGGAGCAGAGGCCACCGAGAGGTCGCCTTCCGCCTGGTGCGGGAGTCCCTGGAGGGGCTAGAGGCCCATCTTGCCTCGGAGGACCGGGAGCTCGCTCGGCAGCGAGACGAGCTCACAGAGGCTTGGGCCGCTTTCCACGCGGCCGTAGAGGCTCGCCGGCAGAGCGACCAGGCCTTGTAGGTGGAGCGCGAGGAGGCGGCGCGCTTCGCCGAGGAGGTTCGCGAGGGCGCTGCGCGCGACGCCGAGGAACTCCTGCAACCTCTGAAGGCCGAGCGCCGAGCCGCGGCCAGGGCGGAGCGCGAAGCCGTGGAGCACTCACTGGCGGGGAAGCACCACGAGCTCGTCGAGCTCGAGAAGAAAATCCTTGCGGACTCCGAGACTGTGCGGTCTGCCCTGGACGAGATCCGCACGAGCTTGGAGAGCCTGGGCGAGCGCGAGGAGGATGTGCGCCGCCGCGACGAGCAGCTGGCTCTGCGGGAGCAGGAGCTGTCGGGGCAGCGTGCTGCCCTCGAGGCCCGCGAAGAGAGCCTGGCTGCAGCTCTCGTCAGGTACGAACGCGAAGTGGCTACCCACAAGGGGCATGTGGAGCGCTTCAACAAGAGGTTCGCCGAGCAGAAGGCGGAGGCCGAGGTGGAGTTCCAGGCCCGGGAGAAGGCGTACCGCGCCGCCGTCTCCCGGGACTACGCCGATAAATGCACCAAGCAGGAGACCCGCTTCAAGAAGAAGCTTGGCGAGAGCGGCGCCCGGATCCACCAGCTCGAGAACATGAACGCCACCCTCGTCTCCAAGGTGAAGCACGAAGTGGATCGCCGCCGCGCCGCTGAGGAGGCCCGCAAGTGCACGGAACAGGACCTCGCCTCCCTCATGGCCGACATGGAGGAGATGAACCAGCAGGTGGGCCCTGCCGTGGAGAAGGCGGTGGAAGCAGCGGAGAGCGTCAAGGCGGCGCAGGTGCTGTCGCAGCAGCGGGAGCGCATGTTCCTGTCCTTGACGGGGCGGGGCCGCGAGATCGCCGCAAAGCTGGGAGCAGAGGCGCCGACCGTCCCGGCCCAAGGCCACTCCGACGCCGCCACCTACCTCCAGTACTTCGAGCAGCTCTTCACGGCGCTTGAGGGCCCCGCCGCGGAGATTCGCGACGTGGTTGAGGAGGAGTGCCGCCAGCTTCTGGCGGTGGCGGTGGACCGCATCTTCTCCAACCTCGTGCGCCTCCAGCCCGGGTTCGACCTCGCCACGGTGACCGAGCCCCTCGAGGGAGAGGCTGGGTGGAAGGCCTCCAACTCCGTCCGCGACCAAGTGGACGACTTCTGCAGCCGCTTCAAGCGGGCCGCTGCGGAGGACGAGGGCGACGACGAGGGGAGCGAGCTTGAAGAGGAGGGATCCGGCCAGGACGACGACGAGGCCGCTGCCTAACTTACTCCTGAGATCCTCTCCTGCAGTTTAGTGCGCTTGAAGCGCTGTAGGGATGTTTATCTTAAAGACTTTTGCTGTTCAATCTGTAATATACCCTTTGGCTTTTGAACAATTGCTATTAAGTTCGTGTGTGCTTCCCTCGAGGAGCCTTTGCTTCAACTCCATGTCTTTTTCGCTCTACGTCGCTGGACCCTTCCCCTCGCGCTAGGACTCCGCCGCTGCGGTATGCTCGAGCAATGACTCGGCAAGGCCGGGGGGAGTTTAAGGCTTAGGGAGGTAAGAGCCCTCGAGGCGCGATGCTGAGGGCCCCCCTTTGACGCGCAAGCAGCCCATGGAGAGTGAGGGAAAAGGCCACTTGAGGGACGCAGAGTGCTCGTGAGAGAAATGCAAAGATTCCCTTGAAGCGAGCAGGAAACTTAGCTTCGCGAGGCTTTTTGCCTGATGTAGGTCTCCTCTGGCAATGTTTTTCCCTTCAGGGGCCGAGTTTTTCCTCCGCAGGCCTGGAGAGACTTTCGCTCCCTGTGGATGTTAGAGAGGCAAGCCGAAACGCTAGAGTATAGAAGTAGGGACTCATGCGTGCTTATAGGCTTTCTCATGGGTGTCTCGCGAGGAGAGAGAGTACCAAGGTCCTTTGGAGAGGTGGCGTGTATCCGGGAGCATGCCCTTTAGCCAGAGCTCAGGGTCCCTTGGATTTTGCAGTGCTGCTGGGGTGCTCTTGGGCACGGGCACCGTACTCAGCCCCCGCTCGCGAGATGCGCATGTAAAGGATATAAGCGCACATGCGAAATTACATGATGAAAGTAAAACTTGCCATAGAATATTACAAAGCGGCGCCTTAGCGCTAAGTTCACTTGGGAACGACACGGCGCCGTAGCGCAAAGTTCACTTGGAACGAAAATGGCGCCTGAGCGCAAAGTTCTCTTGGAACTGAAATCGGTTCGTCACACTTGGGTTTGCCAAGCTAACGTTCCTTCCATGTCGAGGCATGGGGACCACCCATTAGTGGCAGAGTTCACTGCGGCCTGCGGTGGCTCATTAGCAGGAGGGCTCGGAGGGCTGACCCTCGGGAGAGGCTTTGAGAAGCTTGGAGGCGAAGCCGTGAGCTTCCCTCTAGAGACAAAAAATGCCTGGCGTGACTATGATCACGGGTAGAACTTGCGCAGGTGCGCGATGTTCCACGGGTTCTTGACGGGGATGCCGTCTTCGGTCTCGAGGCGTATTGCGCCAGGCCTGGCGATGTGGGAGACCCTGTAGGGACCTTCCCACATCGGCGAGAGCTTGTGGAGGCCTTCTCTGGAGAGGATTCGCCTGAGGACGAGGTCGCCCGCCTCAAGGGTGCGTGAGCACACATGGCGGCTGTGGTAGCGTCGCAGGTCTTGCTGGTACCTTGCCGCCCTGAGGGCGGCCTGGCGGCGCAGTCCCTCGAGGAACAGCAGGTCGTCGTTGTGGAGGCCCTCTTGGATGTCCTCGTTGAAGGCGAGGACCCGTGGTGATCCATTCTTGATTTCGGCGGGGAGGACTGCTTCAGCTCCGTAGACCAGGGCAAAAGGCGTTTCGCCTGTAGGCCTTGAGGAAGTTGTGCGCATGGACCAGAGCACCGAAGGGAGCTCGTCGATCCAGCCCTTGCCGTGGCCCTTGAGGATGTTGAAGCTTCTGGTTTTGAGGCCCTTGAGGACCTCTGCATTCGCTCGCTCGGCTTGACCGTTGCTGCGTGGGTGAGCCACCGAGGCGAAGCAGATCTTGAGGCCGAGCTTGTCGCAGTAGGCTCGGAAGATGCCACTGGTGAATTGCGAGCCATTGTCGGTGATGATGCGGTTGGGCACGCCGAAGCGACAGACCAGGCTCCTGATGAATTTCACCGCGGCCCCAGCTGGTATGGTGCGCACCGGCTCGACCTCGGCCCACTTGGTGAACTTGTTGATGGCCACGAAGAGGAAACGATAGCCCCCCTGCGACTTTGGGAAGGGGCCCAAGATGTCCAGCCCCCAGACCGCGAACGGCCAAGAGAGCGGGATGGTTTGGAGCCCTAGCGCCGGCTGATGAATCTGCTTGGCGTGGAATTGGCAGGCGTCGCAGGTTTGCACGATGGCGACCGCATCGTGAAGCACTTGAGGCCAGTAGAAGCCGCTCCTGAAGACCTTGCCTGCGAGGGTGCGTGCGCATGAGTGGTGGCCGCACTCCCCACTGTGGATGTCCTTGATCAGCACTCGGCCTTCCTCAGGAGGGACGCATTTGAGCGCGATGCCATTTGGGCGCTTGCGGTAGAGGCTTCCCTCGAGGATGCAGTAGGATTTCGCCTGTCGGGCTATTCGTTCTGCTTCTGCGTCCTCTTCAGGGAGGATTCCTTTCGTCAGATAGTCGTTGATCTCGTCGATCCAGCCTGTGGCTTGGTGGGCTGCCGTCAACAACAGACGCTCCCCTGTGCTAGGGCCGCAATCAGGGGCCCCAGACTCGGGAGGTGGTGGGAGCGCTTCATCTGTGCTTATGGCTGTGGCCTCTCGAGGCTGCTTGATGGATGCCTTGGCGAGCCGTTCTTCAAAGACGCCGGCCTGCTGGGGTTGCCTTCGTGAAGCTCGCTTGGCGATGTCGTCGGCCTCTTGGTTTTCCTTCCTCGGGATGTGCATGAGCTCCATGCCCCTGAAGTGCTTCTCGAGCTTGCGAACCTCTTCAAGGTATGCGGCCATGTGGTCGTCTTTGGGCGTGTAGCTCTTGTTGGAGAAGTTGACGAGCAACTGGGAGTCGCCCTTGACGAGTAGGTGCTTGACGCCTAGAGCGATGGCGGCCCTTAACCCGGCGAGGAGGCCTTCGTATTCGGCGATGTTGTTGGAGATCTTGTCGATCGTGAAGCACAGCTAGACAGCGTAGTATAGCTTGTCACCTTTGGGCGAAGTTAGGACAACGCCTGCTCCACCATTGCGGCAAGCGAAGGCTCCGTCGAAGTGCATGGTCCAGTGGCTGGGCGCCGTGTCTCCAGAGGGCTCGGCCTCTGCCTCGCGAGGCTCCTCAGGGCTTGGGTCAGTCCATTCGGCGACGAAGTTAGCCAGCGCTCTTCCTTTAATGACCCTTGTGGTGTCGAAGCGCAAGTTGAATGGCTGCAGCTCTATGTTCCATCCTACGACACGATCTGTGGCGTTGGGGTTGCGCAGGATCTGCTCCAGGGGGAAGGCAGTGACCACCGTAATGGGGTGGCCCTGGAAGTAGTGTCTCAGCTTCCTGGAGGCAATGAGGAGAGCGACGAGAAGCTTCTGCTGCATCGGGTACCGCTCCCGAGCATCCCGCAGCACCGTGCTGACGAAGTAGACGGGGTGCTCGACAAGGGTTGTCGGTGGGGTTGTAGCGTCAGCCCTCTGGGGAGGCTCCTCAGGGCCCCTGTCGAGATCTGCCTGTGGAGGCGTCTCGACAAGGGTGCTGGGAGCAGACTCGACTTGAGGCGGTGGGCCTGGCAGTGGGTCTGTGGAGGCTGCTCCTTCGGCAGGGTCTTTGTCGGGCGGCTTCGGGCTTGGAGTGGCAGTGCTCTTCTTGGGGAGGACAGGCTCTTCCCTCTCGACCACCAGGACGGCGCTTGCGGTCTGAGGAGTGGCTGAAAGGTACAGCTTCAGGTGCTCGCCTGTCCTGGGGGCCACCAAGACTGGTGGGCTGGCCAGATATTTCTTTAAGTCCTCAAAGGCCTTGTCTGCCTTAGGGGTCCACTTGAACGTGCCAGATCTCTTCATGATCTTGAAAAATGGCAGGGCCCTCTCGCCGAACTTGGAGATGAATCTGCCAAGGCTGGCCATGCAGCCTGCTAGGCGCTGCATGTCCTTGAGTCGGCGAGGAGGCTGCATTCCTTCTATGGCCTTGATCTTGTCTGGGTTTGCCTCTATGCCGCGGTGGGACACCAGGAATCCGAGGAGCTTGCCTGAAGGGACCCCGAAGACGCACTTGGCGGGGTTTAGCTTGATGTTCACCTTGCGCAGGCTGGCGAAGGTTTCCTCGAGATCCTTCAAGAGGGTGTCCCCCTCTCGGGACTTGACCACGATATCATCGACGTAAGCCTCTGCATTTCTACCCATCTGTGCCCCCAAGGCTATTCTCATGAGCCTCTGGAAAGTGGCTCCCGCGTTCTTCAGGCCGAAGGGCATGCAAGTGTAGCAGTACACACCACAGGGGGTGAGGAATGCTGTCTTCTCCTCGTCCTCTTTAGCCATCTTGATCTGGTGGTAACCAGAGAAGGCGTCCAGGAAACAGAGGAGGTCGCAGCCAGCGGTGGAGTCCACGATCTGGTCTATCCTCGGCATGGGGTATGGGTCCTTGGGGCAGGCCTTGTTGACATCGGTGTAGTCGATGCAGAGTCGGCCTCCTCCAGCGGGTTTAGGGACAACCACGCCGTTGGAGAGCCAAGTGGGGTGCGCGACTTCGCGAACGACTTTCGCCGCCTTTAGCTTCTCTACTTCCTTGACGATGAAAGCTTGCTTCTCGGGGGCTTGCTTGCGTGCCTTTTGCTTGACGGGGCGTGCGTCTGGACACACGGCTAAGTGGTGCTCGATCACCTCCCTTGGTACACCGGACATATCTGACGGAGTCCATGCGAACATGTCAGAGTTTGCCCGAAGGAAGGCGACGAGCACGCTTTCCTATTTGGGAGGCAGGGCAGCGCCTATGGTGACGCTAGCCCCCGAGCCTTCAGCCCCCGAGCTGATGGTGTCCAGCGACACCTTCTTCGTGGCAGCTTGCTCCTGAGAGAACACTTGCTTCTTCTTCTTGGGCCTCTCGAGGGGCTCCATGTCCTTGTCAGCCGGGAATGCCATGGCAGCTGCCTTGTAGGCGCTCTCGACAGCACGCGTGGCGTCCAGGATATGACCGTGGATGGCCATGGTGCCAGCGCTGTCGGGGATCTTGACCATGTTGTAGGCATGGTGCGTGACGGCCATGAACTTAGCGAGGGCGGGGTAGCCGAGGATGGCGTTGTACGGCAGGCCGATGTGGGCGACATCGAAGTCGATCAGCTCTGTGCGATAGTTCTTCTGCGTGCCGAAGGTGACGGCTAGCCGGACCTGGCCCAGTGGTTCGATGGAACCGCTGGTGACCCCTGTGAACGGCCTGGAGGGCATAAGCCACTCGTAGGGCACCTGAAGCGTCTCGAAGGTCTCGACAGAGATGACGTTCAGGCCAGCCCCCCCATCAATCAGCGTCTTGGAGACGGTGATGTTGTTGATGGTGGGGGAGCAGACCAGGGGGAGGGTTCCAACAGTCTTGGTCGACTTGGGGTGCTCCTTGGCGTCGAAAGCGATGGTGTACTGGGACCACTTGAGGGGCCTGGAGGTCTCGGTGCTCGGCAGCGCGGCGTTGAGCTCGCGGGCGAACTGCTTGAACTGGTTGTTCGACTTGGGTGCCTGAGCCCCGCCGAGGATGCAGGCCATAGCCCCTCTCGGGGCCTGGTAGCCTCCGTTCTCCTCGTCAGGGAGATTGTTGTTCTTCTCGGCGGCGTTGGCCTGAGTGCCTTGCGGCCTTTGGTAGTTGCCACCGCGTCCGCCTCTGCTGTCGCGGCGGTAGCCTTCACCTCGCTCGCGCTCCCTGCTCAGCCTCTTGAGGTCAAAGCAGTCGTCTGTGGCGTGGCCGCGCCTGTTGTGGTAGACGCAGAAGGGGCGGTGGTCCGCCTCCTTGTCGCCAGGCTCAGGGGAGCTTCTGCGGGCGCTCTTGGCGGCTGGCTCTGCCGCCAGGACAGCAGTGGTCTTGCGCTTAGTCTCCTCGCGCTTCTTGTGGCTCTTGGAGCCCTCAGCTTGGTCGTCCCCTCGCTGGCTCATCTTGACGAAGAGGAGTCCCTCCTCGGCCTTGGCGCACTTGTCCGCGAGGTCGAACAGCTTCACCACAGAGGTGAGCTTGTCGTGGATGCCCAGCTTCTCAAGCATCCTGCGGTTGGTGACGCCCTCCCGGAAGGCGGCGATGACTTGAGTGTCGGGGATGTTCAGGATCTTGTTGCGCACTTGGCTGAAGCGCTGGATGTACTTGCGGAGAGTCTCATCCTTCTTCTGCACCACAGCGCGCAGGTCGTTGTGGGTGAGCGCGCGCTCGTACGTGCCCTTGAAGTTGGCGACGAACTGCTTGTAGAGCTCCTCCCATGAGTCAATGGAGTCCTCGGGCAGGTTGAGGAGCCAGGACAGCGCGGAGTCCCTGAGCGTGTGGGAGAACCAGTTGGCCATGACCTTGTCGTCTCCCCCCGCAGCCTGGATGGAGGTGGTGTAGAGCTGCAGGAACTCGAGGGGGTTGGTGGACCCGTCGAAGCCCTTGGGGAGGGCTGGCCTGAACTTCTGCGGCCAGACCACGCGACGCAGGGCGCGGGTGAAGGTCAGGCAGCCAGAGGCGTACGTGGCGATTCCTCCCTGGAGAGCTATGCGGTTCTGCTGTGCGGCTTGGCCGAGCTCTTCGACGAGGCGGTTCTGGAGGTCACGGCGGCGCTCCATGCCCACACGCGCGTCAGGCGCAGTGCGCTGCACGATCTGGCAGTCATACGGCGAGGAAGCATGAGAGGGAGCTCTTTGCGCGGCAGCTGGAGGCGGTCCTGGCGGCGGCGGAGGCGCATCTGGTGCAGCCGTGCCCGCACGGCCAGAGTGATGGACCAGGGAGCGCGACGGAGCGGGGCGCATGGTCGCGACGTCGACGAGGTGGTGGAGACGGTCCAGTCACTGGTCGTGGGCCTCAGCGCTAGGCCGGTAGCGTAGGAGCTCCTGGGCCATGAGTAGCGCGGTGTGCGGCGTGGGCTCCGGGCGTCCTTGAGAAGACGCGCTTTGGCGCCGCGACGGGTGCGAAGACTCAGCGTCGTCGTTGCGCTCCATGGGAGCGTCCCTGTCATCGCGGTGGTCGCTGCCGTGGTACTCTTCGCTCTCCGGCTCCTCCACATGCGGGCCGGTGTTGGCGCGCTCGGCTGCACGAGGACGACCGCGGCGTCCACGAGTGGGAGCGGTGCCGGGCTCTGTGTGAGCCCGGTCAGCTGCGCGCCTGTTGGCGCGTGTCGTGCGGGTGTCCGCCATGACGCGGAAACCGGCCGGAGGTTGAATACGCGCCTCAGCCCCCTACCTGGCGCGCCAAATGTCGAGGTGTGATTCCCACGGAATAGGGATAGCCACTCTCGGGGGAGAAGTTCGTGAAGGGGACTGAACACGTTGGTCAACAACCTACGGCCGGCTCGGCGACGGTGCTCGTCGAGCCTGTGGAGGAACAGCACGACAGAGATGGAGTCCGGCCCGTACCCAGGTTCACGGCCATCAAGGTGAGGTAAAACCGCTACTCCTGCCTGTCTGTATTGCCCTGCAGTAGGAACAGTACAACGAGCTTGCCGAGGGCTCTCGAGCGGCAATGCGGAGCTTGAAGGGGGGAGGATGAACCCTTCTTCCTCCTCGAGCTCGCTAAGCTTGGCTAGGCTAGGGCAGGGTGTACGGTGGCGCTCCTGCTCCCCTCTCTACGGTGGCGCTCCTGCTCCTTATATAGGCGCCCCGGGCCTCATCCCTGCGTCCTGCGCAGCGGAAGGGTTCCCACATGGCGACGAAGTGGAGGAGCGGGGTGCACCGCAGCTCGGGTGTCCATGGACTTGGTCCATGGTCGTAAAGCCTGCCTCCGTGGTAGGGCAGCTTTTGTCTTTGCAGAGCGGACAGCTGGTGCTGCAGAGGCCGTGGGGGTGCCCACGGTGACGTCGCCGTTGGAGCGTTGCGCCGGCCACCCGCTTTATCACCAAAGAGGAAAGCCTTGGTGGCGGCGCAGGGGACACATCGCTTTGTTGACTCCTTTTATCACCAGAACGGCAACTGCGGCGCCGTCGTCATCGCGCGCAGACGCGCGCGTCACTCTGCGGCTGCTGCAGAGGCCATGTGCGCTCTGCAGCGGTTCCTTCGTGGCGAAGTATCCCCGCAGGGCTCGGGAGGCCCTACCGAGGGAGTTGTGTTGACTTCTCCTCAAGGGAGGAAAGCCTTCCCGGGAGGCGGCCTCAGGGGGAGCCCCTTCAAGCCCTTCGCTGCCCCCTCAAGTCCCTTCGAGAGAGCTCCCCCCTCGAGGGTCTCCTCAAGCGTCTGCTTGGTCCTTAGTCGTTTCGTCGGCATCGACGCGTGTGAGGGCCGTGGTGAGTGGGCTCTGCACACCCTAGAATCCACTGGGCCGACAACATGCAAGGGTGCAAGCAACTTTCAATGATATATATAATTTAAATACTAGTTACCGCAAGGAGGAACATTGGATATAAGATAGGACAATGCAATCCAAATGACTTGGCTTGAGAGAATATGGTTGATGAAGATCCCTTAACTCCTCATGATGTAGCCAAGTCCCCAATGCCCTCCGACAACACCTATTGATCAAGTTTTTGCTTGTTGGTCCCCAACAAAGTTGGGTCCTAAGAGGTTAGTCACAATAGGCTTGGCAACCCAAATGGTTCTTTTCTTGACACCACTTTGAGTACCAACATACTTGGCAAACACATTGCCAACCTTATTCTTCCGAAGCGAATAAACATGATCAAGTATGGTGGGTTTGGATAAGTTACCATGAGTGCATGAAGAAGCTAAGTGATCCTTCCCACGACATATGTAGCAAACTCGGCCTTTTCCTTTCTTCTTGGGGAGGGAAGATCCTTCAACTTGGGAAACTTGAGTTTGAAGTTGAGTTTGCTTCCCTTGTTGCTTCTCACTAAGAGTCTTCTTCTTCAAAGGGCAAGCTCTAACATGGTGCCCTTCAACCTTGCACTTGAAGCATACAATCTTGGCCGAATCAATAGCTTGTTCTTGGCCTTTCTTCTTGACGAACTTGTGCCCCATCTTGTCATTGGACTTGTTCTTGTTGTTGGAGTTGAATCCAAGTCCACTCTTGTCATGTGGAAGTCTTCGCACTCTCAACATGTTGTCGAGGGTGGAATTCCCTTCATGACACTTGATCAAGTCTTTCTTCAAAGAAGTGACTTGTGCCTTGAGCTCTTTGATTTCCTCTACATGGTTAGTTTCAACACAAATACTAGAGGAAGTAGATGCTACATTGTTAGAGCAACAAGGTAAGGAATTTAATTCATCACAAGATTTATCAATGTTGTGAGTGGATAAATTACTAGAACTAGCACATGGCAATAAAGCATTTTTACTAGAAATTGTGCTAGTGACCACAAGAGGCTCACAAGATTTTACCTTTGTAGAGATTGCCTCAAGAGCAACTTCTAGCCTAGCATGGGATGCTAGAAGATTCTCATTAGAGCTCGAAAGCTTTTCATGACTTTCTTCCAATTTCCCATACTTGCTAGATAGCAACTCAAGTTGAGCCCTTAGCTCAACATTCTCCTTCAAAATAGATGCTTCACATGAAAGGGAGTTAGTAGCACAAGGGCCATTATCATTAGGAATGGAAGAAGACAATTTGACAAGCTCATTATACTTTCTTTTGAAGTTGATTGCCTCCTCAAGAGCTCTATCACGGGTTTCCTTTACTTTAGATAATTCTAAGGTAAGGGTCTCCTCAAGAGATTTTGATTTATCCATTTTTAAGTTGGCAAGAGCATGGTCACATTTCTTAGTGAGTTTAGCAATCATTTTATTATTCAACTCCTCACTAGTTTCGAGTCTCTCCTCTAGAGCAACCCGATTATCTTGCTCTTCCTCAAGAGCAATCTCAAGATTGTGGATCTCACCCACGGAATCATGAGCAAGACCCCACCCTTCATCGCAACGGGTCTCCAAGGCCTCAATTGTCTCCTTGCGCTCAATAAGGATAGTCATGATTTCTAAGAAGCTATCATGGGCATGTTTGTTCTTTAGAAGAGCATGAGAGACAATATCAAAGTTCTTATCAATGGAGGCATCATTATCATTTTCATCATGAATATCATCATCATCATGAGATATATTGGAGTTAAAGGTAGGAGATACCTTAGACTCCTTAACCATAAGGCAAAAGTGAGTAATGGACGAAGATGATGAAGAATTATTTTGAAGCGCTATTGAGGTCCATGTCTTGTTCCAACAATTATTGGGATTCCTCTACATTGTTAGCCAAACAAGTACTAGAGGTAATAGAAGCACTTTTATCATGGCAACAAGACAAGATAGGCATACCATCATGAGATTTAGTTAAAAACTACTACATGATATGCAAGGACTATAAACACTAGCATGTATGGCATTTGTAGTGCTAGAGAAGTTTAAGTCCAAAGATAGAGCATTGCAATATGATGGAGATGAAGTATGGTCAATAGTGGAGTCATCATCAATAATGCAATTCCTATCACCACTCACCATGTCATTACCTTGTGACAAATCACATGTTGGTGAAGTGGAAGAAGAAGTGAGCTCATCACGGCCGGAGGTGGAAGGAGGAAATTCATCCTTGGTAATGTTGGACACATCATATATATCTTCAAGTTTTGTCCATAATTCATGAGCGCTCCGAAAAGGCATGATTGACGCAAGGACTACATCGCTCAAAACATAGTTGAGACCATTAGATGCTAGAGTATCAAGATAGGAGTTTTTCTCATCCTCTAAAGATAATTCTTGGGAATCCTTTGGAGGAGAAAAACCCATATCTACAATTCTCTCTAAATTTGGATCCATGTCCCTAAGAAGATTAAGCATGTGAATTTTCCAAACATCATAATTTGTGCCATCAAATATACAAGTGGGATTGTGCACTAATTCTCTAAACGACATCTTTACTCTCTAGGCGGTAAAGCCTAATAATGAGAGAACCTGGCTCTGATACCAATTGAAAGGAAAGATGTCGCCTAGAGGGGGGGGGGGTGAATAGGCGAGGTACACCTTTTCAATTTAGGCTTGATAAATGCGGAATAAAACTTAGTGTTTAACTTATCAAGAACACAACCTAAAATTACTAGGTTCACCTATGTGCACCAACAACTTATGCTAAGCAAGACAAGCAACAAAGTGATAGCAAGGTAAATGACTTCAAGCACGAAGGCTATCACAATGTAAAGTGCAAAAGTAAAGAGCTCGAGTATAGAAATAACCGAGGCACGCGGAGACGAGGATGTATTCCCGAGTTCCACCACAAAGGTGTACGTCTCGTTGGAGAGGTGTGAGCAACCACAACAGGTTCGCTCAACGCCACAAAGGCTTCACCTTCTTCTCCGATGAACTCGACCACAAAGGTCCGAGTCCACCTTCCACTATGAACTCCTTTAGGGCGGAGAACAATCCCGTACAACTACCTTGGGGGACACACCCACAACCGAATTGGGGGCTCCCAAATGACCACAAAAGGTCTTGACCACAACAGGTCCAACTTGACCACAAAGGTCCCAACTAGCCACAAAGGCCATGACCACAAAAGGTCCTAACCGACCACAAAAGGTCTCCGCCACAAAGGCCGGCCACTAAGGCGTCTAGGGTCCAAAGACCCAGGAGTAACAAGCTCACGAACTTCACCACCACGAATCACCTGGAGGGCTCAAACCGATGCAACCGATGCAATGGCAAGAACACAAGTTCTTCACTCCCAAATCCCACCAAAAGCAACTAATGCTTATGGGGGGAGGAGGGAGGAAGAACAAAGAAACCACAAAGGAGTCAAATCCCTCACTCCCAAATCCCACCAGAAGCAACTAATGCTTGTGGGGGGAGATGAGAGGAAGAACAAAGTAGAAGAACCACAAAGGAACTCTTAGATCTAGATCCACTAGGTTCCCCTCACTCAGAGAAGAGATGGATTGGTGGAAACGTAGATCTAGATCTCATCTCACTTTTCTCTCAAAGATATGCAAGAATCATTGATACGTCTCCAACGTATCTATAATTTCTTATGTTCCATGCTATATTATACCAACTTATTACATGTTTTATATGCATGTTATATAGTTTTATGCATTTTCTGGGACTAACCTATTAACAAGATGCCACAGTGCCAGTTCCTTGTTTTCTGCTGTTTTTGGTTTCAGAAAAAGTACTTAAGGAAATATTCTCGGAATTGGACGATTTCTTTTCAGAAGTCAGTTTTTATTTGGGAACGTTCCAGAAAACTGAAGACGAGGCGAAGTGGGCGACTGTAACATCCCAAAATTATAATCAGTATTATTATATCAAAAATGTGGGCCAACAAAAACTTTTTATGAATTAATATGTGTTGATTTCATATTGCTGCTTGTAATAATTATTTCTTGTGAATGTGTTGGTTGTTAGCTCTAATTAAAAACTTGAAGAAAAGAAAATAAACAAAACAACAGATAAAACAATAAAAACAATATGACAAGTGTCACACCATTTCTCCAAGTGAGAAATTAATTTTCTTTCAAAACAAATTCAGTGGAGTGGTAATATGATCACTCCCATTTTATTTCCACAACTTTTCCCTCTCCAAAGAATTAATTTCAAAAACCTCAATTTAATTTCTATTTCTTTCTTTATCTTATTCAAATCACAAAATGTGCTATGTTGCACTTGTGCAATAAATAATCAAACAGCACCTCAAACCTTGATAAACATATGTGAAGCAAATTATGAAAATAAAATTCAGAAATTGGAAATTAATTTTGGTTCACACATTTCGTCGAACACCTGGTGGCCGTGTCGTGTTCTTCCCCAAATCCGAGATCGATTCGAGCGAATTCGGTCGGAGTTCGTCGATTCAATGCCTCCATGCGCTTGCCCTCACTCCCCTCACCTCACCGCACTCGAAGACGCCGAGGATTAGGGCCGGGAACGAGGAGGAACGCCAGGGGACAGCAGCCCGCACGCACGTCGCCATGGTCGGCACTGTGGCCACGATTGTGTCGACGCCGTGCTGGCCGCGCCATGCCCCCCCCCCCTCTCTCCCTCACCTCCCTGCTCCCTCTCAGCGCAGCAGGACGCCCAGCAGCAGCCCGCTCCCGCAGCCCTCGCGACGCGCCGTGCACGTCGTGCACCTCCCAAACGCCCTCACGGCCGTCCCCACTCCGAGCACGCGCCGCTCGCCTCCACGCGCCAACCTTGCTCCCCTGCACGCCAACACCGTCGCCGCACCGCACCGCACCCTATGGCGAGCCCTAGCCCCCTCTGGACCGCCCCAGCACCCCGTCCACCATGGACCGAACCTCGGCCTTTAAAGCCCCCCCCCCCCCCCCCCCCCCGAGCTCCCGTTTTCTCCACACTCCACCACTGCCTCTCCCTCGCTCCACACTCGCTCGTGCACCGCCAGGAGGGCGGAGCCGTAGCCGCGAAGCCACTGCCGCCGGTGGCCATCTTCGAGCTCGCCGTGTCCGAGGTAGAAGACGACCACGGCCGAGCCGTGCTGCCCTCTCTTTCCCTCCTCTCTGGCCTGCACCCCCTTCACCATTACCACCTCACTCACCCGCCCCCTTTTCCCCTCTGCTTCGTGCCCAGGAGCGACGTAGGGACCTCGCCGGAGTTGGAGCACGGCCGCGGAGGAGGAGCTGCTCGCCGCCGTCGATTGGGGCATCCCCAGCAAGCGCCGTTCGTCCAGCAAGCTTCCCCGAGCCTCCGCCGTCGATCTGCATCACCCGCGCATCCTCCCGAGCCCCTAGGTGAGCGCATCGTCGACCTCGCCGTCGCCGGAGCCACGGCGCCGCCCATTTTAGGTCGTCGCCGGTGGGCTCGATCCTCAGCCGTTGGATCTTAGATCCACGGCAGCGTACCGTTTCATGCGTTAAGTCGCTGACCAGTGGGCCCCGCTGTCAGCATTTTAAACATTTCCCAGTGCGCGCACTGTTTTCAGTTGAGTCACTGACGAGTGGACCCCACTCGTCAGGATTCTCAACATTATCCAGAACAGAATTGTTTTCTAATTTAAATTTCTCTGAAATTCCAGTACTGGACTCAACTTTGAAATTCAATAGCTGGAGATTTATAACTCCAAATAAATCAAATCCAAATGTTCTGGAAAGCTTATAAAAGATTTGTCGGATTTATCGAGGAAGAAGAATTCGTGGAACCTGAAGATCAAGACCAAGATCACTTTGCCGAGTAAGGCAAGCTACTCTCTGAGCTTGCACCCTAATACATGCATCTATTTTTATAACATGATTTACTCCTAAGGCAAAGATTTTTCTAAAACCTTTTTTTATTTAAAAAGTATATGGAAATTATTTTGCCACCCTAGGTAGAAATATAGGATAATTTATACCAAATTATAGGATGGGAAAAATAAAGATTGTTTTATTCAAAACCCCTTTGAAAACCCCTGTGTGGCTATGAAGCGCCGAGATGTCGGTGTTGAAGTGGAGAAAAGGAGAATGGTGGTTTTGATAAAACGCACATTGTGTCTTTGTACTTACGTCAATCAGCCAATACCCTGTGCGACCACATTTACCCACATATGGGAAAGGGCTTGGTCATATAGTTTGCTCATATTAGTATGGGATACCTCATCTACGGAGCTGACTCCGTTATGCATGAGGGGATGGTTTGATGAACTACCCCTGACCTGGGTCCTCGCTCAAACTCTATGGAAAGATAAGGAGGAGGATAGAAGGATGTCCCCTATACACCGCCAGACAAAACTATGAGTCCTCACACTTAGATCCCGACGGGCTGGGTTAAGTGTTGATGGAAAGTATCATATGGGCAGGGTCCTATACTAGCATGAGCAAAGGATAGACTAGGATCGGTGTCTCAACTTCGCATACACCTTGTATGGCGGGATGTGGCTGACACGATGAGTTACCGGATGGATGTGGGAAAAGCGTGCTACCTCTGCAGAGTGTAAAACTATTCGAATAGCCGAGTCCTCGGATATGGACAGTTGAGAGACCCTACTTTGACCATGTGCAAGTTTTGAAAAGAATTGAGTTTTAAAAAGAAAAGGAAGTGGAGAATGTTCCATACACCTATACCAACGGATCGGTATGAGGTTGTTGGAGACCATGAACCATGGCGGGTTATGGTCAGAAAAAGGAGGAGTTTTGGAGAAACTAATAAAATGGGACATTATATTAAGAGTAGTTATAAAATTCTTCTTACCTTCTTCAACAAAGATATAGAGATGTTTTAAAGAAATAAAAGTATGAAATTAAAATGAGACTAGTGCATACTCATGTTGGAGTAGTTTGCGAGTACAATCAAATGTACTCATAATGGTTTCGTCCCTGGCTATTGTCGTAGCCAGACATGGAGGAGCACTACGCCAAGGAGGAGTATGGCGACTTCTATGCAAACTAGGGATCTTCATAAGTCGACTGCCTGTCGGGTCATTGTTAGGATATGATGTCTACTACGCCTTAGTTTCCGCTGATTATTTTGGTTTGGCCCATGAAGGCACCTATGTAAGACTTGGTCTAAATGACCGTTTATGTAAGACTTTAATGCGGTATTGTAATGGATGTAAACTTCGGTATTCAGTTCGGATTATGTGCAACGACAGACTGATCACGGGATCGTTGTGTTAAGCATAATCGGGTATTTCGGACAGCTAGTCCGGGGTCCCCACAGAGCTGGTATCAGAGCCATCTCGACTTTAGGAGACCTTAGATTAGCATGGACGCTAGGTAGGTGTTACAAAAAGTTAAATTCAAAAAAAAAAAAAGGAATGAAGTATTTTTGAAAAATGCTTATCTCTAATCCTCTCACTTATGCAAAATTCTACTCTCACTAAATATTACGTTTTCCCTTGTATCCTTAAAAATTTGGCACACTCGTCATACTATTAAACTTAAAATTTTGCTCACTTGTTGCCTCACTACATTTAAAATTTTGATACACTTGTCATCTCACTAACCTAAAAATTTGACTAAAAAATTGTAGATGGCGATCCATTTCACCGAGTTCGTTCAGCTTGAGAAGGACGGCAAGTTGATGTTCGAGAAGGACCTGTTCGAGTTGAGCAAGCTGTTAGGTCGCCCCGCTCCAGAGTTTAAGGGAGCCCAGGTGGACACTCTCGGCAACGGGAACCTGTCTTGGTTGGTCGAGGCGTCTGTTCGCGGGAACATCAAGTCCCCCGGATCTAGGACACTCATCTTTACCACCATGGACGTCCACTGGGAAGACGGACTGTGTCGTGCCATGCGGCGGATGCTAGCCCGACTTTGTGAGGAGCACAAGGCGGAGTTGGTGAACTCTCGTTTCCAGTTCTACGGGAGGCGCACCGATGACGGACACCCTATTCGGTCCCCTCTACACCCGACGTTCGGAGAGTATATCCTGGACATGGAGATTATGCTCTTTCGCACCCAGAAGGATCTGATGTGCGCTAGACTGCGGTCTCGTTTTGAGCGCATCTCGCTCAAGGAGAGTCGCGAGCGTGAGGCGCAGCTGAAGGAGGAGAAGGTCGCTCTTCTCAAGAAGAGGACCCAGCTGAGGAGGACCATAGCGAAGCTCAGCAAGAAGATGGCAGAGCAGGACGAGATGATCGAGGATCTGGAGCACCATACCAACGAGATGGAGGAGGAGGGCGAGGATCTCCGTAAGGAGAACAACGCTTTCCTCAGTGACGATGACGACTACCTGGAGGAGATGGACTATGAGCAGGAGGACGATGAGGAGGAGCTAGAGGACGAGGAGGAGGAGCCACTCGAGTCAGTTCTCGAGGACGAGGAGGAGAACCCGGAGGAGCCACCCTACCAGTCCGACGCTGACGCAGCAGAGCCTGAGGTTCCACCTCAGTAGGCGAGTGACTTGAGTACTACCGCAGGATTAGGTTGACCCCCTATCGCTAGTCGAGTCGAAGTAGTGGTTCTTTTGGAAACCCTGTATTGTGTACATTAGCTGAAGGGCAATGTTGTAAGCTTGATGTGGTGAACTCTTTGATGTGATGGTTGTGCTATATAAGTGTGTTAGTCTGGTTAATCTGTGTAAAATATTTTCCATATAATCCTTAATTAATCAACCACTATGCGAAACCGACCTTTTCCCTTGGTCGAAACCTTTTGCCTTGCCTCTTATACCCGGTGTGCTCAGGATGGTGGACACTCGTCGCTCCAACACGGATGGAGGACCACCACCACCACCGGAACCAACCACCGCCCAACTTCTTGCGCTTATCATGGAGGAACGCCAAGCTGCCCGGGCGGAGCGTCAAGCTCATCTTGCTGCCCTGCAGCAGATCGCTGCCGCCCATCTCAACCAAAACAACAACAACAACAACAACAACAACAACAACAACAACAACAACAACAACAACAACAACAATGGCAATGGCAATGGCGAAGGAAATCAGCGGTCCACTTTGAGCGATTTTCAGAAGACCAACCCACCTACCTATTCCAAGGGACTTCACCCATTAGAGGCCGATGATTGGCTTCGCACCATTGACAACAACCTGGAAGTTGCAGCCGTGGGAGAACCTGAGAAAGTGCTGTATGCAACCCACTATCTTGCAGGACCTGCACGGTCTTGGTGGGAAGCTACCAAGGCTCTACAGCAAGCTGGTCATGTTATCAACTGGGCCGAGTTCCAGGAGAGGTTCCGCAAGAAGCACATTCCCGGCGGACTCATTGAGAGGAAGAAGGATGAATTCCGCAAGTTGCGGCAGGGAAGTAGAGATGTGGTCGGTTATCTTGATGAGTTCACTGACTTATCTCGGTATGCTCCTGATGACACCGACACCGAGAAGAAGAAGATGGAGCGTTTCATGAATGGACTTCATGATGAGTTGCAGTGTGCTTTGGTTATCCATGACTTTGTTGATTTGGAGTCACTTGTGGACAAAGCCATCCAGCTGGAGACCAAGCGCAAGTCTATGTTTGAAGGTCGCAAGAGGAGAATGAGTGCCCAGGAATGTTCGAGCAACCAGAAGCCTCGCGTCTTTCCACAAAACCCCAAGCCGGCCTATCGACCACCACAAACTCCACGCCCCAATTTCCCTAATCGCCCAAACAACTTCAACCGCCCCAATAACAATACCCGTCCCGGAGGGAACCCTAACAACTTCAACCGCAATGCCAATGTTGTCTGCTTTGATTGCGGCACTAAGGGTCACTACTCCAGAGAATGCCCCAATCCTAAGAAGATTGGTCCACGCCCCGATGCACAGGCACCGAACAATGGCCAAGGCCGTAATGGAAATGGCAAGAACCCCGCACCCCGCGGAAATGTTGCTGTTGCCAAGGGCCGTCTGCACCACATCAATGCTGAAGAGGCCATGGATGCGCCAGATGTTGTGCTGGGTACGTTCCTTGTCAACTCAGTACCTGCAACTGTTCTGTTTGATTCTGGTGCTACCCATTCCTTTGTTACCCAAGAATTTGTTGCTAAGGGAGGTTTAGTTGGAAACCTCTTACCCAAACCCATGGTCATCCAAATCCCAGAATCCACCCTAGAGACCAAGTCGTTTTGCCCTGACATTTCCCTTGAGATCAAAGGAGAAAAGTTTCTAGTCGACTTAATCATTCTAGGAACCCAGGGTATAGATGTTATACTGGGTATGAATTGGCTAGCCAAGTATCGTGGTCGGATTGACTGCGCCAGAAGAGCTGTATCCCTCACCACCGACAAAGGAGCAGAAGTGGAGTATGTGTCTGAAACCAGTCGACCCCAACCAGGATGCCATGAGAGCATAGCTCGACCCACCCTAGATGAGATCCGTGTTGTTCACCTGTTCCGAGATGTTTTCCCTGAAGAATTGCCTGGTATGCCGCCAGACCGGGATATTGAGTTCATAATTGAACTTATCCCAGGAACATCCCCTATATCCCAAAGGCCTTATCGGATGAATCCGGAAGAATTGGTTGAATTGAAGAAGCAGTTAGCTGATATGCTCAGCAAAGGACTTATTCGCCCAAGCGCTTCACCTTGGGGATCACCCATTATTTTTGTGGACAAGCGAGACGGTACCACACGCCTGTGTGTGGATTATCGCAAGTTAAATGACGTGACCATTAAAAACAAGTATCCTCTTCCAAAGATCGAGGATCTGTTCGATCAGATGAACGGAGCCCGAGTCTTTTCCAAGATAGATCTTCGGACAGGATATCATCAGTTGAAAATCCGAGAGACAGACATTCCCAAGACCGCCTTCACCACCCGCTACGGTTTGTTTGAATACACCGTAATGTCCTTTGGTCTGACCAATGCCCCAGCCTATTTCATGAATCTCATGAACAAGATTTTCATGGAGTACCTCGACAAGTTCATGGTAGTTTTCCTCGACGACATCCTTATTTACTCCAAAACCGAAGAAGAGCATGCTGAACACCTGCGTCTAGTTTTAGAAACCCTCCGAGAGCACCAGTTGTATGCCAAGCTTAGCAAGTGTGAGTTTTGGCTCAGTGAAGTGGCATTTCTCGGACATGTTGTGTCTGCGGGAGGAATTTCAGTTGACCCAGAGAAGATCCAAGCCATTGTGGACTGGGAGGCCCCAACTAGTGTGACTGAAATCCGAAGCTTTCTCGGACTGGCGGGTTACTACCGCAAGTTCGTTGAAGGATTCTCCAGTATAGCCAAACCCCTGACCCAACTGCTGAAAAAGGACAAGAAGTTTGAATGGACTCAGAAGTGTGAAGAGAGTTTCCAAGAATTGAAGAAGAGACTGACTTCAACCCCCGTCCTAACTATGCCAGACGTCACCAAGAGTTTCGACGTGTATTGCGATGCATCACACCTCGGACTTGGTTGCGTTCTGATGCAAGAAGGCAAAGTGGTGTCGTATCTGTCCCGGCAGTTGCGACCGCATGAAGAGAACTACCCAACCCATGATCTGGAGTTAGCCGCTGTTGTTCTTGCTCTGAAGACGTGGCGTCCCTATCTGGCGGGACATCGTTGCGAGATCTATACGGATCATAAGAGCTTGAAGTATATCTTCACCCAGAAGGAGTTAAATCTGCGACAGAGAAGGTGGATGGAATTAATCAAAGATTATGATATTGGGATCCATTATCACCCCGGAAAGGCTAATGTAGTTGCCGATGCCCTTAGTCGCAAACCTTGCACCCTGAATGCCTTGATCCAAGCCGAACAGCCAGCCTTGTTCAAAGAGTTCAAAGATTTTGGACTAGAGCTGGTTAGCCGCGGTTATCTCGCCAATTTAGAGTTAGCCCCAACCCTGATAGATCAAATCAAGGAAGCCCAAAAAGGTCATGAGAGCATAGAAGGAATTAAAAAGAAGATTTCTCTCGGCAAGGCGCCCGGTTTTACCGAAGATGCTGAAGGAGTGTTGAGATTCAATGGTTGTATCTGTGTGCCCAATATCACGGAACTTAAGGAGTTAATCCTGAAGGAAGCCCACGAGACCCCTTATTCAATCCACCCCGGCGGAACCAAAATGTACCAAGACCTTCGTGAAAGATTTTGGTGGCACGGAATGAAGCGAGAGATTGGTGTTTTCGTAGCCAAGTGTGATATCTGTCAGCGAGTCAAGGCTGAACATCAGCGACCCGCTGGATTGCTTCAACCTCTGAAAATTCCCGAGTGGAAGTGGGATGAAATTGGAATGGATTTTATTACCGGACTTCCAAGATCCAACCGAGGTCATGACTCAATCTGGGTCATCGTTGATAGACTAACCAAGGTTGCCCATTTCATTCCCGTCAATACCACTTATCGGGGAAATCAGTTAGCAGACCTGTATATTTCCAGAATAGTAAGCCTGCATGGTGTGCCTAAGAAGATTGTATCTGACAGAGGCACACAATTCACCTCGAGGTTCAGGAAAGCACTTCACGAAGCCCTCGGAACCAAGTTAGCGTTTAGCACAGCTTATCATCCCCAGACCGGAGGCCAAACTGAGCGAGTGAACCAGATATTAGAGGACATGCTTCGCGCGTGTGTTCTATCCTATGGATCCAAGTGGGAAGATTGTCTTCCATTTGCAGAGTTCTCCTACAACAATAGTTACCAGTCTAGTCTGCAAATGGCCCCTTTTGAAGCCCTTTACGACAAGAAGTGTCGTACGCCCCCGAATTGGTCCGACACCGGAGAAGGCAAATTGTTTGGACCAGATACTCTCCGTGAGGCGGAAGAACAAGTCCAACTTATCCGTGAGCGTCTTAAAACTGCCCAATCCCGTCAGAAGAGTTACGCTGATCCCAAGCGTCGTGATGTCACTTTTAGTGTCGGAGATTATGTCTATCTCCGAGTGACACCCCTTAAAGGAATGCAGCGTTTCCATGTCAAAGGAAAATTAGCGCCAAGGTATATTGGACCCTTTAAGATCATTGCTCGTCGAGGAGAAGTGTCTTATCAACTAGAGTTGCCCCAAGAGTTAGCAGATTATCACGATGTCTTCCACATTTCCTTGCTCCAGAAATGTCTTGAAGTTCCTGACCAGCCTGATGTTTTCAAAAACATCGACCACCTTTCCATCAACCTGAATCAAGATCTGACTTATCGTGAGAGACCCATAAAGATTCTCGACGAAGATGTTCGTCTTACCCGAAGGCGCGCGATCAAGTTCTACAAGGTCCAGTGGACTAACCACTCTGAAGATGAAGCAACTTGGGAACTCGAAGATTATCTTAGAAGCGAATTCCCAAACCTCTTTAGTGCCCAAACCTAGCGAATCTCGGGACGAGATTTATTTTAAGGGGGGAAGGATCTTCAACATCCCAAAATTATAATCAGTATTATTATATCAAAAATGTGGGCCAACAAAAACTTTTTATGAATTAATATGTGTTGATTTCATATTGCTGCTTGTAATAATTATTTCTTGTGAATGTGTTGGTTGTTAGCTCTAATTAAAAACTTGAAGAAAAGAAAATAAACAAAACAAAAGATAAAACAATAAAAACAATATGACAAGTGTCACACCATTTCTCCAAGTGAGAAATTAATTTTCTTTCAAAACAAATTCAGTGGAGTGGTAATATGATCACTCCCATTTTATTTCCACAACTTTTCCCTCTCCAAAGAATTAATTTCAAAAACCTCAATTTAATTTCTATTTCTTTCTTTATCTTATTCAAATCACAAAATGTGCTATGTTGCACTTGTCCAATAAATAATCAAACAGCACCTCAAACCTTGATAAACATATGTGAAGCAAATTATGAAAATAAAATTCAGAAATTGGAAATTAATTTTGGTTCACACATTTCGTCGAACACCTGGTGGCCGTGTCGTGTTCTTCCCCAAATCCGAGATCGATTCGAGCGAATTCGGTCGGAGTTCGTCGATTCAATGCCTCCATGCGCTTGCCCTCACTCTCCTCACCTCACCGCACTCGAAGACGCCGAGGATTAGGGCCGGGAACGAGGAGGAACGCCATGGGACAGCAGCCCGCACGCACGTCGCCATGGTCGGCACTGTGGCCACGATGGTGTCGACGCCGTGCTGGCCGCGCCATGCCCCCCCCCCCCCTCTCTCCCTCACCTCCCTGCTCCCTCTCAGCGCAGCAGGACGCCCAGCAGCAGCCCGCTCCCGCAGCCCTCGCGACGCGCCGTGCACGTCGTGCACCGCCCAAACGCCCTCACGGCCGTCCCCACTCCGAGCACGCGCCGCTCGCCTCCACGCGCCAACCTTGCTCCCCTGCACGCCAACACCGTCGCCGCACCGCACCGCACCCTATGGCGAGCCCTAGCCCCCTCTGGACCGCCCCAGCACCCCGTCCACCATGGACCGAACCTCGGCCTTAAAAGCCCCCCCCCCCCCCCCCCCCGAGCTCCCATTTTCTCCACACTCCACCACTGCCTCTCCCTCGCTCCACACTCGCTCGTGCACCGCCAGGAGGGCGGAGCCGTAGCCGCGAAGCCACTGCCGCCGGTGGCCATCTTCGAGCTCGCCGTGTCCGAGGTAGAAGACGACCACGGGCGAGCCGTGCTGCCCTCTCTTTCCCTCCTCTCTGGCCTGCACCCCCTTCACCATTACCACCTCACTCACCCGCCCCCTTTTCCCCTCTGCTTCGTGCCCAGGAGCGACGTAGGGACCTCTCCGGAGTTGGAGCACGGCCGCGGAGGAGGAGCTACTCGCCGCCGTCGATTGGGGCATCCCCAGCAAGCGCCGTTCGTCCAGCAAGCTTCCCCGAGCCTCCGCCGTCGATCTGCATCACCCGCGCATCCTCCCGAGCCCCTAGGTGAGCGCATCGTCGACCTCGCCGTCGCCGGAGCCACGGCGCCGCCCATTTTAGGTCGTCGCCGGTGGGCTCGATCCTCAGCCGTTGGATCTTAGATCCACGGCAGCGTACCGTTTCATGCGTTAAGTCGCTGACCAGTGGGCCCCGCTGTCAGCATTTTAAACATTTCCCAGCGCGCGCACTGTTTTCAGTTGAGTCACTGACGAGTGGACCCCACCCGTCAGGATTCTCAACATTATCCAGAACAGAATTGTTTTCTAATTTAAATTTCTCTGAAATTCCAGTACTGGACTCAACTTTGAAATTCAATAGCTGGAGATTTATAACTCCAAATAAATCAAATCCAAATGTTCTGGAAAGCTTATAAAATTGTCTAACCAACCCAAGTGGTTTCACCTCATTTGGATAAATAATAAAAATGTAGTATTAAAAATACCATAAAAGGTTTAAAATCTAAACTTGTTTGTTTCTGATACTCTGTTAGGCCAAATGAGTTAAGACTAATTTTATTGGGTCAGATTTAGTCATGGCTAGTTACCCATAAGAGGATTTAATTTTAGAATCAACAGAACTTGATTAATAGCTAAAGATTGATTATTAAGCTTCTGGATTAAAACCATTATCTAGGGAGTTTGGTAACTCCAATTGACCCAAATCCAATTGTGTTGTCTTCTACACATCAGTAGCTTTCTGTAGAAATTTAGTTTGTATTTTTGTGACCAACATAACTTGAGATATGTAATTAAACATTTTCAATTAGTTTCTGCCATAATTAGGCCATAGTTAAATAATGGTTAATTCAATTAATTTGAAACCAAATTGTGTTGCTTGATGTATGCAGTGGCTATTTAGAGCATTCCAGATTGTATTGTTGTGATGTTGATTGAGTAGGTTAGTGATTGTTTGTATTTGTTTGATTGTGAATTAGACGAGAACATTGTCGGATTTATCGAGGAAGAAGAATTCGTGGAACCTGAAGATCAAGACCAAGATCACTTTGCCGAGCAAGGCAAGCTACTCTCTGAGCTTGCACCCTAATACATGCATCTATTTTTATAACATGATTTACTCCTAAGGCAAAGATTTTTCTAAAACCTTTTTAAAAAAAAAAGTATATGGAAATTATTTTGCCACCCTAGGTAGAAATATAGGATAATTTATACCAAATTATAGGATGGGAAAAATAAAGATTGTTTTATTCAAAACCCCTTTGAAAACCCCTGTGTGGCTATGAAGCGCCGAGATGTCGGTGTTGAAGTGGAGAAAAGGAGAATGGTGGTTTTGATAAAACGCACATTGTGTCTTTGTACTTACGTCAATCAGCCAATACCCTGTGCGACCACATTTACCCACATATGGGAAAGGGCTTGGTCATATAGTTTGCTCATATTAGTATGGGATACCTCATCTACGGAGCTGACTCCGTTATGCATGAGGGGATGGTTTGATGAACTACCCCTGACCTGGGTCCTCGCTCAAACTCTATGGAAAGATAAGGAGGAGGATAGAAGGATGTCCCCTATACACCGCCAGACAAAACTATGAGTCCTCACACTTAGATCCCGACGGGCTGGGTTAAGTGTTGATGGAAAGTATCATATGGGCAGGGTCCTATACTAGCATGAGCAAAGGACAGACTAGGATCGGTGTCTCAACTTCGCATACACCTTGTATGGCGGGACGTGGCTGACACGATGAGTTACCGGATGGATGTGGGAAAAGCGTGCTACCTCTGCAGAGTGTAAAACTATTCGAATAGCCAAGTCCTCGGATATGGACAGTTGAGAGACCCTACTTTGACCATGTGCAAGTTTTGAAAAGAATTGAGTTTTAAAAAGAAAAGGAAGTGGAGAATGTTCCATACACCTATACCAACGGATCGGTATGAGGTTGTTGGAGACCATGAACCATGGCGGGTTATGGTCAGAAAAAGGAGGAGTTTTGGAGAAACTAATAAAATGGGACATTATATTAAGAGTAGTTATAAAATTCTTCTTACCTTCTTCAACAAAGATATAGAGATGTTTTAAAGAAATAAAAGTATGAAATTAAAATGAGACTAGTGCATACTCATGTTGGAGTAGTTTGCGAGTACAATCAAATGTACTCATAATGGTTTCGTCCCTGGCTATTGTCGTAGCCAGACATGGAGGAGCACTACGCCAAGGAGGAGTATGGCGACTTCTATGCAAACTAGGGATCTTCATAAGTCGACTGCCTGTCGGGTCATTGTTAGGATATGATGTCTACTACGCCTTAGTTTCCGCTAATTATTTTGGTTTGGCCCATGAAGACACCTATGTAAGACTTGGTCTAAATGACCGTTTATGTAAGACTTTAATGCGGTATTGTAATGGATGTAAACTTCGGTATTCAGTTCGGATTATGTGCAACGACAGACTGATCACGGGATCGTTGTGTTAAGCATAATCGGGTATTTCGGACAGCTAGTCCGGGGTCCCCACAGCGACCGAGGCGGCCACACCACCTCGTGGCGCGGCAGGAGCCTGGGCCGCGCCAGCAGGTGATGTGGGCCCCTCGGGGCGCCACCGACCTCGCCCTTTCGCGTACATATACCCCCCAGACTAAAAACCCTAGCACGGTGTTCGATATTTCCTCCACGGGTCCAGAGCGCCGCCGCCATCGAAGACAAGATTCGGGGGACAGAAGTCTCTGTTCCGGCACCCTGCCGGGACAGGGAATTGCCCCCGGAGCCATCTCCATCGACTCCACCGCCATCTCCATAGCCGTTGCTGACTCCTACGATGAGGAGTGAGTAGTTCTCCCCCGGGGCTACGGGATCTACGGTAGCTATGTGGTCTATCTCTCTCTCCCAGGATGTGATCTTTTATGTGATCATGAGCTTTGTAATCTAGTTGAATATGTGATGCTACTCTTTATCCATTATGCACTCTAGAGGTTACTTTAATATGAACTCCGGGGTTATTCACGGTTGTAACGGTGACAGTGTGTGCACCGTGTGTGATTCCTTTATGACGTTGTTGGTGTTAGTTTACTCTGACTTCGAGGGTGCTCTTGTAGCCCTACACAATGAATGGTGTTTGTTATCCAACATGAGAGTGTTTGAGAGTAGTGTTTATTTATTTAACTTTGATGTCATTGTTGAGAATGTCCACTGGTGAAAGTAGGATCCCTAGGCCTTGTTTCTAAGCATTGAAACACCGTTTCCAACAAGTTCTGCTACATGTTTGCTTGCTGCCATTTTTATTACAGATTGCAATTACTACTTATAATCATCCATATTACTTGTATTTCACTATCTCTTCGCATAACTAGTGCACCTATACATCTGACAAGTGTATTGGGTGTGTTGGGGACACAAGAGACTTTTTGTATCTTAACTGCAGGGTTGCTTGAGAGGGTTATCTTTGACCTCTACCTCCCTGAGTTCGATATACCTTGGGTGATTCACTTAAGGGAAACTTGCTGCTGTTCTCCAAACCTCTGCTCTTGGAGGCCCAACACTGTGTACGAGAATAGAAGCGTGCGTAGACATCAAGCTATTTTCTGGCGCCGTTGCCGGGGAGGTGAGCGCTTGAAGGTATCTCCTTTAGATTCTGCAGTTATTACTTTTTGTTTCTTGTTTTTATTTTCACTAGTTAGGTTAATGGAAAACAACAAAAATATTAGAGAGCTTTATAATATTTATCTTGAGTTAGGACATGAAGTGTTTGAAGAGAAAATTAAAAAACCTATGGAACTTTATTTGCATGCTAGTAGCAATGTTATTAGTATGAATTCTTTGAACACCATTATTGCTAATGCTATGGAAAAGTCTAAGCTTGGGGGAGTTGGTTGTGATGAGCATGATATTTTTAGTCCCCCAAGCACGGAGGAGAAAATTTTCTTTGATGGTACCTTGCCTCCAATATATGATAATTATAATCATTGTGATATTTTCGGTCCACCTACTGTTGAGGATATATTTTATGTTGATTACAATATGCCTCCTATATTTGATGATTATGGTGATGAGAATAATAATGATAGCTATTTTGTTGAATTTGCTCCCACTACAATTAATAAGAATGACTATGCTTATGTGGAGAGTATTAATTCTTTCATGCACGTGGCTCATGATAAGAATGTTTTATGTGATAGTTATGTTGTAAATTTTATTCATGATGCTACTTGTGAACTTATAGATGATAATGATGAGTGTTGCTTAAATATACTATATGATAATGCTTTAGATGATGGTCCTATGCTTATTGATAATCCTCTATGTTTAGAAGTTGAGGATAAAAATGATATAATTGCTGCTAGTGATGGTACTCTTACTCATGAGAGTCCTACTTTGTTCTTGAATTCTCCTAATTACACCATGGAGGAGAAATTTGCTTATGTTGAGAAATACTTATGTGGTTTGCAATTGTCTCTAGTTCCAAATCTTTGTTGCAACCATGATCTTAAACTTGATATTGATCTTAATAAATATTTTGAAAGAGGGAAGCATGCTAATGAATTCCAAAATAAATTTAATGATCCTCTTTATGTGCCTATGTTATCTAAGTTGAATGATTCTTGTGGTTATATGGTTGAATTTATTTCTACTACTGAAAGTTATTATGAGAGAGGGAAACATGGTTTTATGTATCTCAACAATATTAAGTTTCCCCTCTTTATGTTGAAAATTTTAAAGTTGCACTTGTTTTGCTCTCCTATGTTTGTTGCTTTGTGCTTTCATGACTTGTTTCTTTACAAGATTATTTTTCATAGGAAGAGGGTTAGACTTAAATGTGTTTGATATTTGCCTCTTGATGCTCTCTTCGGTTTTCAACTCTAATTTTATGAGAGCATTATAAAAATCACTATGTCTATCTTAATGGCTATAAAGAAAGAGCTTTTGGGAGACAACCCAATATTTTATTTCTGTTATTTTCTTTTATATTGAGTCAAGGAACATGCCTACCTCTGTAGCAATTCCTTTGTATCTTTATTTTATTGCATTGTTGTGTCAAGTTAAGCCTCTAGTTGAAAGTTGATGCTAAATTGGGATTCCTGCAGGAACAGTTTTCTGCTATCCACCGTAAAATTCGTAACGCTTCACAGAAAAATCCAAATGACCTGCCCTTTTTTGTGCGTAATCCTCAGATATATATGCAACTTTCATTAGTTTTGAGTTTTCTGATTTGAGCAAGTTAAGTGCCTCGAAAAAATTCGTCTTTACGGACTGTTCTGTTTTTGACAGATTCTGCCATTTATTTTGCAATGCCTCTTTTGCTATTTTGATTGGATCTTTTTATTCCATGAAGTATCAGTGTCTGTAGCTAATGTCCAGTAGCATTGGTAGCAATTGTGTTCCTACAGAATATCATAATTTTTCGTGCACTAACCCTCTAATGAAGTTTACTTTAAGTTTGGTGTGGAGGAAGTTTTCAAGGATCGAGAGAGAAGGATGATATGATGTGATCAAGAGGATAGTAAAGCCAAAGCTTGGGGATGCCCCGGTGGTTCACCCCCAATATATTTCAAGAAGACTCAAGCGTCAAAGCTTGGGGATGCCCAAGGCATCCCCTTCTTCATCAACAAACTATCAGGTCCTTTCTAGTGAAACTATATTTTAATTCCGCCACATCTTATGTGCTTACTTGAAGCGTCTGTTTGCTTTTTGTTTTTGTTTTTGTTATTTTCATTCTCTGAATAAAATGGACCCTAGCATTCCTTTGTGGGAGAGAGACACGCTCCGCTTTTTCTCATGAATACTTGTATTCTTCACTTATATTTGTTGAGTATTCTTCTATGTTACTTCAATGCTTTCTAGCTCTTGTTTTTCATGCATCTCTTGATAGAGCTGTTAGCTTTATTATATCATACTCTCATATCTCATTGTTTAATTACTTGGAGAGTTTATCTTTTAAATAAGTTGATTGGTGTTTGGTTGAGAACAGAAAATGTAATGTGGTAGATGGTATAACTAAATGATACATAATCTTGTAGATCGTTAAATTGTGTCACTTGAATCATTGATGTTGTTTTGAGATATTAATTTGCTTAATGGTAAACATGATGGTTTAGTAAAGTGGAATGATTAATGGTTGGTCTAGAAAAACTTGAAGCTGTGCCACACTTAAATTTCCAGTTGATAGCATAATGATATATGACTTCTATTTGCTAATGGCAACCGTAATGACTTTGTGTTATGCGCTACGGTCGGGTCCCCAACAGTGACTTGTTCATTTGCCACAGCACCTCTTGGAGTGATTTTCATTATGCCTTGTAAGATCATATTTTTATTTGGAATCTTTTTACTTGTGAGTTCTAAAGCTGCGGTTTTCATGGCACTTCCACCACCATATTGCTAGCCTCTTCGGTACTTTGCATTGCCCTTTCTCACATTGAGAGTTGGTGCATACTTCGTGCGTACATCCAAACTCGTGGGAGATCTTCATCTTGTTCTCCTACACATAAGCCAAATATCTTCCTCAAAACATCCACCATACCTACCTACTACAGCATTTCCATAGCTGTTCCGAGATATATTGCCATGCAACATCCATCTTAAATTACATGACTTGTTGTCATTCATTACTCATATATTGCTTTGCATGATTCTATAAAGCTGATGTGTGGTTTTACCCATGTTACGCTAGATCATTGCATAACCTGCTACACTGGCAGAGGCACCGTTGTCATATACATATTATGTCTCATTCATATTAGCTACTTGTATCATCAGTATGTTGTCATATCATCATTAGTGTGTTGTCATATCATCATATTAGGATGCTTGCCCCTAAAAGTGAAAAGAGCCATGGAGGCCATCGAAAAGAGAAACAGAAAAAGAAAAAAAATAGAAAAAAAGAGAAAAAGAAAAAAAATAAAAAAATAAAAAGGGGGCAGCATTACTATTCTTTATCACACACTTGTGCTCATGTTATAGCACCATATCATTTATTGTCATCACTTGTGCTCATGTTATAGCACCATGTCATTTATGATCATCATTTGTGCTCATGTTTAGCACCTTTACTCCATATGAGAGAGTTTTCATGTCTTACTTGCATAACTATGTGGGGAACTTTACACTATAGAACTTGGCTTGTATATTCCAATGATGAGCCTCCTCAAAAGTGCTCTAGGTCTTCGTGAGCAAGCAAGTTGGATGCACCCCCACTAGTTCCATTGGAGAGCTTTCATATACTTATAGCTCCATGTGCATCCGTTGTGTGGCAGTCACTACTCCTTGCATAGCTTCGATTATAAGACTTCCTCTTGTCTAATGATCACTTGCAGCTTTGTGAGACTTTCTTCCGTTGGCCTTCCAAACCCCCCTTAACATTCTCTTAGCCAAAACATCCAGGTGCCAGGAACCAACGTTGAACGCTTGCTTGTTTCTTTTGAACAAATAAAGAGTTGATCTTCTACGTGCATATTGATATTGCTTGACTTGATCCTTTCACAAAGTTGTCATGTTTGTTGGAAGCATTAGATGATTATATTGTTGTGCTTGAAGCTTAAATCATCTCTAATATCTACTTTGCACAGTTGATTGCTATCTAGTACTATATCATTGAAAGCTTTACTTTGCTTTGCCTACTTGTTTATTATTACTCATTTGATATCAATATAAACTACAGCCCTTATTCATTTGATCTCAGTTTACATGCCTTACATTATTATGTGATCAAGATTGTGTGAAAGCATGTCACTTCAGAAATTATTCTTCTTTTATCGTTCTTGCCTACTCGGGACGAGTAGAACTAAGCTTGGAGATGTTGATACGTCTCCAACGTATCTATAATTTCTTATGTTCCATGCTATATTATACCAACTTATTACATGTTTTATATGCATTTTATATAGTTTTATGCATTTTCTGGGACTAACCTATTAACAAGATGCCACAGTGCCAGTTCCCTGTTTTCTGCTGTTTTTGGTTTCAGAAAAGTACTTAAGGAAATATTCTCGGAATTGGACGATTTCTTTTCAGAAGTCAGTTTTTATTTGGGAGCGTTCCAGAAAACCGAAGACGAGACGAAGTGGGCGACCGAGGCGGCCACACCACCTCGGGGCGCCAGCAGGTGATGTGGGCCCCTCGGGGCGCCACCGACCTCACCCTTTCGCCTACATATACCCCCCAGACTAAAAACCCTAGCACGGTGTTCGATATTTCCTCCACGGGTCCAGAGCGCCGCCGCCATCTAAGACAAGATTCGGGGGACAGAAGTCTCTGTTCCGGCACCCTGCCGGGACAGGGAATTGCCCCCGGAGCCATCTCCATCGACTCCACCGCCATCTCCATAGCCATTGCTGACTCCTACGATGAGGAGTGAGTAGTTCTCCCCCGGGGCTGCGGGATCTACGGTAGCTATGTGGTCTATCTCTCTCTCCCATGATGTGATCTTTTATGTGATCATGAGCTTTGTAATCTAGTTGAATATGTGATGCTACTCTTTATCCACTATGCACTCTAGAGGTTACTTTAATATGAACTCCGGGGTTATTCACGGTTGTAACGGTGACAGTGTGTGCACCGTGTGTGATTCCTTTATGACGTTGTTGGTGTTAGTTTACTCTGACTTTGAGGGTGCTCTTGTAGCCCTACACAATGAATGGTGTTTGTTATCCAACATGAGAGTGTTTGAGAGTAGTGTTTATTTATTTAACTTTGATGTCATTGTTGAGAATGTCCACTGGTGAAAGTAGGATCCCTAGGCCTTGTTTCTATGCATTGAAACACCGTTTCCAACAAGTTCTGCTACATGTTTGCTTGCTGCCATTTTTATTACAGATTGCAATTACTACTTATAATCATCCATATTACTTGTATTTCACTATCTCTTCGCATAACTAGTGCACCTATACATCTGACAAGTGTATTGGGTGTGTTGGGGACACAAGAGACTTTTTGTATCTTAACTGCAGGGTTGCTTGAGAGGGTTATCTTTGACCTCTACCTCTTGGGTGATTCACTTAAGGGAAACTTGCTGCTGTTCTACAAACCTCTGCTCTTGGAGGCCCAACACTGTCTACGAGAATAGAAGCGTGCATAGACATCAATCATGGGAGGAATTTCCGACCCCCGGAGATTTCCGGTAAGATCTCCGAAGTTTTCTTGGCGAAAACAGTACTGAAATCCGCGCGATTCGGAAATTTCCGACCCCGAACTCCCGAAAACTGCAGAAATACCAACACGAAAACGACAATATCTTGACCATCCGAACTCCGTTTTCGATGATTTTTGGCTCGTTGGAATCACAACGAAGAACTCTACAAGATAATGCAGAGAAAAATCATAGTCCAAGATGGGAGGTTAAAACCAAATGGGGAAACATGAAACCTCTCAAAATAGGAACAACCGGTAAAACCTCCAACATTAAAAACCAAGAAGCTTTTCATACGAACTTTGTTTTTGATGAACTTGAGCTTGTTATGAAGATCACAACAAGCTCTGCAACCTCACAATGAGAAAAGCCAAATAAGAAACAAGAAAGATGATATGCCAAGTATGCAAAATTTTGAGCTCTCCACAAAGATGCGATCAAGTTACTCGCTCGAGAGCCCCTCTTGATAGTACGCCTATCTATACTATAGCCATATCAAGATCATACCTTTGCCTTGATCATTCCACTTGAGCTAGATGATGACGATCTTGATCTCTCCAAGTGGACCACCTTTCTTGATTACGCTTGCTAGCACATGCTTGATGAAGACTTCTCCAAATACTTCCCCATACGCCATTATGCAAGAGCCTCGCTTAGCTTCGTCTTCATGTCAATCTCCAAGCTCCATTAGCTTCGTCTTCATGTCTTCATTTCGACCTCCAAGCTACAAGCAGAAGATATCTCCGAAATGCTTCTCTTGGTCTTGCACTTCTTAACCTTGATGACGAATACCGCATGACATCATTCTCCATGAGCTCTATGAGATGTTCTTCTTGTTGCAAGCCCATGGGAAGATACCTAACCCAACATATAGATACCACACACACACTTGGGTTAGTACACAAAGCTATGTGGACAAGAGCTTACCATCCCAAGAAATACATGATCCACTTGGTACATCTTGTAGCTTTGTGCGTTGATCAACATCTTGATCATTCTCATATCATCCCATCTATCTTCATATCGGTGATGTCTTGACATCTTCAAGACATACTTGCAATATGCTCAATACAAACATTAGTCCATAGGGATTATCATTAATTACCAAAACCATACACGAGGGCACATGCCCTTTCAACCACCCTTTAAAGAAAACTTCATAGGTAGTCTAGACCTCGTGCTTCAAACAAGGTCACATAGGATTCATAACTCTTTGTTGAGTAGACTCCAGTTGTTGGGTGAGACTTTATTCATCCTTCATTCCAATACATAACATGTACTAGCATCAAAGTGTCATGTGGCGAAAAGAATTGATTAGGAACTTACTTTTCACCGCTCGACCCATTGATTAACCTATTCTTCCTCTTCTCAGGACAGCCACTAGCATAGTGCCCGGTATCTTTGCATTTGTAGCACGTCACAGTACTGATGTCCTTCTTGTGGGAGTTGTTGGGGCAGTTTTGATGTTTTCTTGTCTGGACATTTATCGGCATAGTGTCCCTTGTCCTTACATTTGAAGCAAGTGACTTGGCTAAGTTCTCCTTTTGTGCAAACGTTTTTGTGGCTATTCTTGGATTTCCTCTCTAGACAATCACTGACATAATGTCCTTCTTTTTTGCACCCATGGCAAATGATGTGGTTTAAGTTCCTCTACTTCTTAGGTATTTCCAAGACTAAGAGGTCTTCTAAGTCTTGTTTTTCATACTCTATTACGATGGATGCAGATCTGGTTCGCTTGACGGGACAATCTCCAGAAAGATGACCTTCTTCCTCACATGAATAGCAACACTTGGTGGAGCATTTGGATGTGTTCGGTTGTGTCTTGATTCTAGTCTCATCCTCCATCTTGGCATGATCCATAAATCTTTTCTGCAGACGATTTGGTTCGATTACATTGTCAGTCTTCCTCTCTAGGCAGTCTCATGAATAATGTCCCTGTCCTTTGCATTTGTGGCCATCTACTTGACTAACATCTCGCTTGCGTTTACCCTTCTTTTCTTGTTCTTCAAATGTATTCTTGAAAGTCTGGTGGATTCCCTCTTTGACTTGTTGACTAACTCCTTGCACTATGGGATAGAGTTGACACTTAGCTGGAACATGGTTGTTTCCTTCACATAAAAAGCAAGTAACGTGAGTGATGGGGCATTCCTCAGCTGAGATGGTTGCATCACAATGAGACCTCTCATCTTGACATTCTTTAGAGGTGTGTCCAATTTCTCCACATGTTTTGCAGGCTCTGGGTGTTTTCACCACCTCCTTTTGGATCCTTTGGTTGTCATAGTTTATTTCTAGTTGACTATTCGTATTGTTGTCCATGTTATGATATATCATTTGTACCATTTTAGATTGGCCATCTAACAGTTGCTGCATTCTTGGGGTTAACTCCTTATTGGGGTTGTTGACTTGATTCTGGGCCATCAGTTGCATCAACTTGGCCTGAGCTTCTAGTAGCAGTTGCATTGCTATTGGCATCTCAATGCTTTTGGTATTTTGGTGAAGTATCTGGTTGGGTTTAGCATAGATGAGTAGAGGTAGAAAGGTACTAAGGAAGGATCCTACCCAAACACAACAGATTCAAGACGATTCAAACAACATCTATCAAACATCAAGCAACAAAGTTCAGACACAAACAACTAGTCTACTATTATCATACAACCTAAGTTGGTATGATCAATATACTAACACGATATCGTAGTTCTAATTAAATGGTGGTCTCTCGTCTAACTCCTTGTTGAGTGCTTCTATTTTCTTCTTCATTTTTCTTGAAAATTCTCCAAGTCTTCGAGTTCTAAGTTCTTCTATGGTCCTCCATGTAGTGCCTCATGTTGAAATTGAGAATTCACTATGAAGTATCAGGTTCAAACTACAAGAACACGGTCGTCTAGAATAAGAGAAGATATTCTAAGAAGGTAGATAGTAGACGAGAGTACAAGAAGAAATAAAATATATATTAAATTTAGTAATCCGAAAAAAATAAATTTTCAATCCTATGTTCAAAACCTATTTCTATCCAAACCTAGGGTCACGAACCTACAGGCAACACAGTGCTCTGATACCATCTGTAAAGGCCCCCCTTTTATTATAAGGTAGCGACCTCCTGTGTATCGTGCTAGTCCCTGGATCGACTTGCTAGCACCACAGTTTAAGATGAAATATCATGCAAATGCATCAAATACTTTGTTTACATCGCATGATCCAGACTTACAATATTCTATACAACTTGCATAACCCCAAGGATTAGCATAATATTATTCAGAGTTCACTCAGCGGAATAGAAGTAGCAATGAGCCTCCATCATCTTCATGTGCCGCAGGCAAGCATGTTGGTTGTAGACTCGAAACCCTAACAAAATCTCACTCATTGTTTGTCGAACCTGCAATGGTGAGTTGCAGCCCAGACTATAAAGGGTCAGCACAATAGAATTGTGGTGGCAAGATGATACTATGTTGATTAATTTAGCAAGACTATATCTACATGCATAATTGGCTCTGTGAAGTTTGAGGCTGATTTTCCTAAAGCAAGTTTTTCTCCTATCATTTTATAAAATAGTTTTTCATTTATCTAAGTAGTACTACTCCTTGTCTTTTGTGAATCCTGGTTATAGTCCAACGATAAAATCTACACAGAATGGGAACTGTTCCAAGTCCAGCCTCTTCAAGTCAACCCCTTCAGTCTAGTTGCTCAAGTTTTGTTTCCAAATACTTGAGTCACAGTCATACACTTCTCCTCATTAATGAATCGATAGGTATCTATAGGTCTGGCCATCGGCCCCTACACATAACATTGATCGATAGGTCTGGCCATCGGCCCCTACTCATATCCTTGATCGATAGGTCTGGCCATCGGCCCCTACTCATATCCTTGATCGATAGGTCTGGCCATCGGCCCCTACTCATAACTTTGATCGATAGGTCTGGCCATCGGCCCCTACTCATAACTTTGATCGATAGGTCTGGCCATCGGCCCCTACTCATAACTTTGATCGATAGGTCTGGCCATCGGCCCCTACTCATAACTTTGATCGATAGATCTGGCCATCGGCCCCTACTCATATCCTTGATCGATAGGTCTGGCCATCGGCCCATACTCATAACTTTGATCGATAGGTCTGGCCATCGGCCCCTACTCATAACTTTGATCGATAGGTCTGGCCATCGGCCCCTACTCATAACTTTGATCGATAGGTCTGGCCATCAGCCCCTACTCATAACTTTGATCGATAGGTCTGGCCATCGGCCCCTGCCCCTACTCATAACTTTGATCGATATGTCTGTCCATCGGCCGCCTACTCATAACTTTGATCGATAGGTCTGGCCATCGGCCCCTACTCATAACTTTTCATAAAAGTAATAATCTTAATCCTTCATATATCATATCTTCGCTTCATCAATGATCCTCATACTTGCAACTTAAATAGTCTTCCTGAAATGTGTTCAACTTCGTCTACAAACATGGCTAAGCAAACAACTCCTACATTGGTTTTCTACAGAATTGGTCACGAAAACATGTGGCTATCCTTACTAGGTTTGCATAGCACATCATTTTAATAACTTTATCATGAATACCATAAAAGAAATATAATGCATAATTAACAAAATGGGGTATTTATGTTTGAAGTATCACTTGCCTTTTGGAAGTTGTCGTTTCTCACACTCTATTCACTCAGATCAATCTATACGAGGGAAGAGGAGTACAATAAACAAACAATTCAAACAAAACACATAACACATATAAGCAAACATCACAATAATGTGCTCATCAATAATTGTTTTATTCCATTTATTTTATGGTCAAGTCTAATCACATAATTCAATTTACAAAAAGAATAAATGTGATAAGACTTAGGGTTTGCCATTTATGGTCAAGGGATGGTCTAATTCGGATTTGAACATTTCACATCCGAATAGATAGAAGTGGTGTTCCAACTGTTCTAAGGTTTGGTCTTGATCAAAAGATCACTCTTTAATTTGGTCAAAAGGGTTTAACACATTTTAATATTTAAAGTTTGTCATTCCAAAATATCTAAAAGGTTTTAAACACATCTTTACAAGTTTATGTTTCAAAAATGGTTGATTAGGCTTAGTTTTGTTACTTCTAGTCAAAAGAAAAATACTTGTGTTATTTTTCTAAAAGAAAGCTGTTAAATAAGATTAGTAGAATTTAAACCATGTTAAAAACATACAAATAGGGTTTCTGATTTTTTAAATGGAAATGACATTGCTAAAAATTATTTTTAACAGTGCAGCATTATTGTACATATCCTAAGGTTTCCAAAAATATTTTATTTACAAATTTTGAACTTGTGAATTCAAATCTAGGTCAAATTTACTCAAAACATCCTTTTGAAATTTGAATTAATTTAAACTAGTCAAATTTGAATTTGTACAGTACTAAAAGCTTCTACACATCGAGGGCTTTCTATTGGTATAAAGTTTGTCAAATTTGGCTTTGTGGTTCAAAAGATATGATGATTTGAATCACTAGGGGCTTTTCTGCAAAACTACCAATTTAATTCTATTCGGAATTTAATTCGAGAAAAGGATGTGTGACGTGGCGCCCTATGATTGGTTGGTACCGGTTAGTTAAGTGATCTAATCTTTACCGTGCGATCCAGATCAGAGAGCTCAGGATCGTTGACTATTTCCTGGTGGCGGGACCTCGCCGGAAAATGGAGACGGCGGCGGCGGACGGCTCGGCGTGGACGGATTCGGCGATGCGGTGGTCTTCTCGGGTCAGGGAGGTGACTGCGGGGCTCGTCTCGTCATGGAGAAGTAGATGGAGGGTTCGGCGGAAGGGGAAGCTTCCTGGAACGAACGCTACGGCCGGACCGTGGCGCGGTTGCTCCGGCGACCTTCGGGTTGTGGAAGAAGTCGAGGTTAACGCTGCGGAAAAATTGGTTCGAGGGGTCAGAAGGGTGCGCGGAGTCATGGGGAACAGAATGAGTGGGTTCTGGAGGTCCGACCGTCGCTCACCTCGTCGGGACAGAGGATGCACGGCGGTGGCCGAGGCAGATCTCCGGCGACGGATTCCGTCTTCCTAGATCGAGGGGGAGGGAGAGGGGAAATGGAGAGGAGCGTAGGGGCTACCAAATGAGACAGAGGGGCGAGGCTAAAAGGGCTCGGGGAGAGAGGGGCCAGTGGAGATCATGGCGCGGGTCGTGGTCATCGTGGGCGCGACGACGGTTGAATGTAGGGGATGAAGCTGACAGGCGGGGCCCGCATGGCAGAGAGAGAGAGAGGAGAGCGCACGCGGGCTGCAGCTGGGCTGGAGTTGGGCCGCTCGTATTGCTCGCGCGGACGGTAAGTGCTGGGCCGGCTCGGCTTGGCCCGACTAAACTTTGTTTTTTTTTCTTTCCTTTTCCTTTTCTTTTATGTTTTTTTTTCTTATTTCTTTCATAACTTTTATTTTATTTGTCCAAAAGATTTCAAACAAATTTCTATAAATTTGTAAAATTAAGACCTTTCCATTAAAACATTCAAACTCATGTTTGTAATACATTTCAAATTATGATATTTTCAAATAACATAATTTGAATTTTTTTGTAGAATTTAAAATAGAGTCTTAATTAGGAAATTTATGTCTTAATAAAATTAAGTAAAATATCATAGATACATATGTTTAAAATAAATCTTTCCAAACCCTTTTTCCATTCAAACACTTGAATCAAAACTATATTTTTAAAATAGAGGATGTTCCAATAGTTTTGTGACTCTAAATATGTACCTCGGGTTTATTAAGAACCGAAATATATTGTTTTGAATTATATGATTTAACCAAAACATTTTTGAAATAGGAATACTTTAAATAGTTTAAGGTACTTTTAAAATTATGGTCTTAAGGTTAAATAAAATATTTTAGAATATTAATTTATAGTTCAACACTCAAGTTTGAAAATAAAGTTTGCTTGATTGAAATAATATTATAATACTTTTGAATAAGTCTTAATAATCCTTTTCATTATGTTTTCTTGTCTATTGATGATTTTGTTTTAATATGAAATAAAAGTTTTAAATTTTTGTGATTTTTAAGCATTCCAAAATTTTGGGATGTTACAGTTATCCTAACTTAGAACAAGCATTTAAACTCACTAAACATGATATCTACAGCAGCAAAATACTCAATATATAATCCACTAAACAAAATTCTACTTGGATAATCGGAGGAGTCACATACCGGAGAGCGAATACCCCAAATCTCAGCAACAAAGATGGGCTGAGCAAGGAGATCGAAAATCCGAGGGCAAGAGCAGCAAGAACAAGAAATTTTTGATGTGGGAGTGTTTGGTCGGGAGAGAGAAAGAGTGGGGAGGAAGGAGAGTAAGTGGAGGGGCCATGTCGTGGGATTGTCACGACAGATGTTTCCGGGTGGAAACTTGAGTATTGGGACATAGCGACTTCTGACATCTGGAGCTTGTCTAGCATGGCGTGGGGAAACAAGGGTTTACCCAGGTTCGGCCCCTCGTCTTGAGGTAAAGACCTACTTCCTGCTACTGCTTTATTGATATGGGTTTCGAGGACTCGGCGCCTTAGCTTCCGGGTCTCGAGATTACAATGGTGGTACTTGCGATCTGGTAAAGCTTAACCCTCTAGGAACCAGGAGACCCCCTTATAAAGGTGGTGGGTCTCGCTGAAGGTACAAGGCGGGATCCGGGTTACAATCGTACCCGGACTCTACTCTAAGCCCTCTAAGTCTTCGCCTTCCTTATCAGGACTCCGTCCTGTACTTGGTCTCCAGCCTTCTGGATCCCTCTCAACTTGTGGGCCAAGGTACACATCGCACACCGGCTTACGTGGGACCCGGCCCATATCTTCATGCTTGATCCGGCCCAGGTTCTTACCAGGCCGGCTTGTCTTCTAGGTCGGTGGGCCTACCGGGTTATGACCCCCCCAACAGTAGCCCCCAGGATAACTTGGACACCAGAATCGACTTGCTTCACCATAGCACTCTTGGGCACAATCTAGGGGAAGCCGTCATTCCTTTTGTCCGGGTTATCATCTGAAAAACAATAAACAACTTATTAAACAAGCAGGCACACGGGTGTCAGTTTGGCCGGCTCTCGCTGGCGGCCCGTTCATAACCCGGCCACTGCTTGCCGACTTTTCTTTCTTTTAAGCCTTTGACTCTTTGAATTCTTTATTCTTTCTCCGAACTATCGGTCAACCTTCTCGGTCAATCGGTCAACCTTCCTGGTCAACAGCATATTCAATACATATCCGACCGCGGGAATCGAGGAGACAATAACCACTTCGGAGAAGGAAAGATCTTGTCAGGAATATCTCCCGGACATCAGATCTTGTCCCCTGGGATAATGATTATCCCTTTATCTTCCCCTTTTTACCCCTAGGTCAAACCCCAGGGGGCCATAAATAGGGTCACGGGGCGAAAATGGACGTCACTCCCCCCCGTGCGCCCTTCTTCGTCTTCAACCTCGAGCCCGTCTCCCTCTCTCTCCAAGCTCAAGCATCCCGAGCCATTCGTCTCCCGAGCTCAAGATCCCGCTCAAGAACTCAACCGCGCGTCGTTGCCAACCTCGCAGTCCAGACTTGCTCCTTCCTTGTTTAATCGGTAAGCCCTTTCACCGCTCCTGCATTCCCAATCTTGATCTGGTTCTATCGGATGAGCTCATGTTCTTCGCGTTCTTGATTTTTCTCTTTTAATCTTGACTTTCCGAGACTCCTTAGATCTGCTATGCCTTGCACTATTCATGGCGACGCCGTTTATTACTTTGCATCTAGATACTTTCTCCTCCTGGGATCCGCTCTGATGAACTCGACCCATGGCCTTCAATCTTCTTTTTCTCAGGATTTCTTTGATGAACTGGCTCGGGCCTTTTGCTCTTCCTTTTTCCTTCTATTTTCTGTGTCCTTCTAGATCCGCATTGAAATCATCCATTCACATTTCTCTGTTTTTGTAGATCTCCTGGGCTTCCCATCTCAACAATGGGTCTAAAGTCGGCAGCCCAGCGTGCTCCTAAGAAGATCAAGAAGACGGCCGGCGCCGGGTCATCCACGACAGCCGCCGCGGAAAAGGCCAAGCGCAAGATCACTTGTAACTGGACCAAGTCTTGCATCCGCGAGAGTCGGCTGGAGGAACTTGCCGAGCTTGGCATGCTTCCCGCACAGTCAGAAATCCATTGGCGAGCTCCGGACGAGGACGAGACTTCGCCTCAGCCGGGTCAAGGTGAAGTTGTCATCTTCGCCGATCACGTCACCCGGGGTTTTCGCCCCCCGGGCTCTCTTTTCTTTCGCCAGGTCTTGGAGTACTTCAAGATCCGGCCCCAAGACATCACGCCAAACTCGGTGCTCAACGTCGCCCACTACGTCGTCCTATGCGAGGCGTATCTCTGCATAGCCCCCAGTCTTCCCCTCTTCCTCGAATTCTATTACTGTAAGCCTCAGAGGGAGAACAGTGACGGCCCCTTGGTTGCCTGCGGCGGAGTCACGATCCAGCACCGTCGGAACCTCGTCTTCCCGGGTGTCGTCCCCCATTCACACCCCAAGGACTGGCAGAAGACTTGGTTCTACTGCAAGGCGGCCACTCCTCCGAGTGAACCAGCTCTCCCGGGCTTCAGCGTTGAGAGGCTGACGATGAACGAGAGCATGAACTCCTTCGCCTCTTCCGAAGACCGGAAGACCATCGAGCCCCTGGTGGGCCGAGTTTGCGCCCTTCTTGCGCACGGCCTTACTGGCGCTGACCTTGTCAAGTGCTGGATGGGGTGGCACATAATGCCACTCGGCATCCGTCCGGGCTTGATGTGCCAATACACTGGGTCACCAAACGACCCGATGCGTTTCAACGACAAACAGCATACCTCTGCTGTTTTGATCAAGGCAATCCGGCGGATTGTCAACGAGTCTCCGGACAATCTCGCCAAAGACGGCCTGCCCCCATTCTCGGCTTTGAACCCGCCGAAGCCGGTACTTACAGATTCTCACTTCTTTCTCTTCTATAATACTTTGTCTTAGCTATTCTCTGATTTGTCTCTGTTTAGCCCAACGACCCTTGGTGGGCCGCTACACTCGCGACTGCGCCCGACTCAGAGGGTGAGTCGGACGGCGATCAGCCTGATGTTGATGATGAAGACGCCGGGCCTGAAGCCGGCGCAGATGAAGAAGAAGAAGAAGGTGATTTAAACTTTGTCACCCGGGTCTTCCTCGAGTTATTAGACGCCGATCTTCAGGAGAACCAGCCCTCTCTTCCTCAACTTGGCATTTTATTACTTAACAAAGGATATCAAAGATGATTGCTACATAGAGTCAAATGATTCATTCTTTAGTAAAGAGTACTGACGACCCACAAGTATAGGGGATCGCAACAGTCTTCGAGGGAAGTAAAACCCAAATTTATTGATTCGACACAAGGGGAGCCAAAGAATATTTATAAGCCTTAACAGATGAATTGTCAGTTCAGCTACACCTGTGAATAGACTTGCTCGAGACAGATTATCACTAGCAACAGTTTTATAGTAGTGACAGTATTGAAATAACAGCAGCAGTGAAATAAAGACAGCAGCAGTGATTATAATAGACATCAGGATTAAAATATTGTAGGCATAGGGACGGATGTACGGGCGTTGCATGGATAAGATAATTCATGTAATATCAAGACATAGGCATTTGAAGATAAATAAGATAAAGTATCCAAGTATTTATTAACCATAGGCATGTGTTCCAATTTAGTTGTGCGTGCTCGCAATGAGAAACTTGCACATCATGTTTTGTCCTACCAGCCCGTTTGCAGCGGGGCCTCAAGGAAATCTACTGGTAATTAAGGTACTCCTTTTAATAAAGTACCGGAGCAAAGCATTAACATTCCGTGAACACACGTGATCCTCACATCACAGCCATCCCCTCCGGCTGTCCCAATTATTGTCACTTTGGGGCCTTCGGTTCCGGACAATAATATGTGTATACAACTCATAGATATGATCTAAAACATTGATTATCCTCATGATACAATAACATGTTCAGATCTGAAATCATGGCACTCGGGCCCTAGTGTCAAGCATTAAGCATAACAAGTTGCAACAATGACGTAAAACACCGATAACGGATACTAGGCACCATGCCCTAATGATATTATAGCTATTACATGAACGATCTCATCCAATCCCTACCATCCCCTCAAGCCTACAGCGGGGAATTACTCACACATGGATGGGGGAAACGATGATGGTTGATGGAGGGGCGTTGGTGATGACGATGGCGATGATCCCCTTCGATTACCCGTCCCAACGGAGTGCTGAAACAGGAACTTCTGGTCCCCGCATTGAGTTTCGAGGTGGCGGCGGCGTACGGATTTGTTTCTGGGAAAAGTGTTCAGCCCCCCTGCGTTTTTAGGTCTGAGGGAGTTTATATCCGAGAGGGGGACGCGAGGAGGCGACCGAGTCGGCCTCATGGGGTGTTGGCGCGGCCAGGGGCTTGCCGCACCAGCACCTCATCTGGCTGGCTCGTGGCCCCCCTCCGTCAGGTCTTCTGGCTCCGTGGGTTTTCGGGAAAAATAGGGGCTTTGGCATTATTTCTAGTATTTTTCCCTAAAGTTGAATTTCTGCACAAAAATAAGACACCAGGGCAATTCTGCTTAAAACAGCGTTAGTCCGTGTTAGTTGCATTCAAAACACACAAATTAGAGGCAAAACAGCAGCAAAAGTGTTCGGGAAAGTAGATACGTTTTGAACGTATCAACTCCCCCCAAGCTTAGCTTATTGCTTGTCCTCAAGCAATTCAGTTAACAACTGAGTGCGATAAAAGAACTTTCACGAACACATTTGCTTCATATGATGTAAATATTCTCATTATCTGGCAAATGCTTAGGCTATTCATAATAAGATATATATAAATGGTGTCACCTAGTTAGTTATGTAAACTATGAGGAGATGCCAATCATACCAATAGTAAATAGGGACAATTGCTTCTGTGCCCTGGTTCTCTCTAGTTTATTCGTTTGTGCCATACCTGCGTAGTTTCTCTCGTCTGTGCCCTGGATGGCTCGGAAATCGGTCAAACGCTCCGTTTCCCTCTGGTAACTGTCACTTGGTCTGACTAGTGGGGTCGACCTGTCGCGGCTCGGTTGGGATTTCCTGTGGTCGGCTAGTGGGGTCGGCCCTTTGACCTTAGATGTGGGCCCAGCGAAGTGCATGCTCGTCCTCATCCTCCTCCTCCTCCAAGTGGGACCGCTCAAGTGGGGACGAGAAGCGAGTCTCAAGTGGGGACAGGAAGGGACGAGTCTAACGCCCAGGTTGGGTATCTTGGCCCCAATTAACACGTGGTTAACACCGAATTAACTGAGTTAACACTGAATTAACTGAATTAACACTGAAGTAACTAACAATTCGTTGATTAATACGTCATTGTTTAGTGAAACTGCTATTACGAATTGAAGCTGCTACTACTACTAATTGAAACTCGATTTATAACTCGAATTGATTTATAATATAGGATTCATAACTCGATTTGAAAACTGAAATTCAATTTATAACTCGAATTGAAACTGCTACTACGAATTGAAAATCGATTTATAACTCGAATAGGATTATATTAGGATTATATTCACAATTACAAAAGATTAGCAGTGCATGCAGCACTGCTACTACGCCGGCGGCGGCCTAATACTACTACTAATCAGCAGTGCAACTAATGCACTACTGCTACTACGCCGGCCTCGGCCTACACGCGCCGCTTCTTGGCCGGCGGTTCGTCGTCGTCGGAGTCGGAGTCGTCGTCGGAGTCATCCTCCTCCTCCGCCAACTCCTCCTCGTCGTCATCCTCCTCCTCCTCGTCGTCCTTCACCAACTCCGGGTCCTCCTCCTCCTCCTCGGACCCGTCGTGTTCGCCATCGTCGGAGTCGCCGTCGGAGTCGTTGGGGTAAGAGCCGCCGCTCTGGTCGTCGTCGTCGCCCTCGCCGTCGTCGTCGGTGCCGGAGCCGCCGCGTGCCCGTGGTCCTCATCCCACCACGGGATCAGGTTACCCTCGCTGTCGGAATCGCTCGGGATGGCTTCGTTCTGCCACCAGTGATCCATTGGAGAGCAAGGGTGGTTGGGGTTTTTCGGAATGGGGAGAAGAGAGAAACTGCAGAAATGCGCAACGGAGAGAAGAGCGAGTGAACCGCAATGCAATGGGATTGGGGTTTTTATTTGTGAAGGATAGTGATGAATTCACTGCCGTCGGCGCATAAATCGATAACCGCTTGGGGCACCGAACAGGCGCAACGCAGTGTAACATGACAACACAATTTACAGATTATATTCGCAATGATGACATCGTGTGACCGCGCTTCACGTCTAGTCGAACTGACATGCATGTAAGTGTTTACCACGTCATCTGGTGCCCCTATACGTGTCGAGTACAAGTGTCGAACAGTTGATGTGCGTCGTCGTTATGGTCAAATTTAATGCAGTTGGAGACGTTGTGAGACATCTACACGTATCAGAAGCATTTTTTGCGAGAACGGACGCGATTTAATTTTCTTTCTACGTGCAAATATGCGTCGGTGCATCCGTGTCAACACACCAAGCGCGATCTGGACACGAAATGGACGTGAACTGGTACCCACAATGCGCGCTCTGTGTAGTTACGCGATCTGAACGTTTGTAGTCCTTGTTTATCAACTTGAATCATTTGTAATATTTGTTATTGTACTTCTGTCGAACACCTTAAGTGCGCACTCTGGATGCGCCATGGCATGCTCCGGACGCGCCACGACGTGCTCTGGGAGCGCACTGGCGCACATTTGGGCGCGAATTAAGCCTAGACCATTCTTAGTTACTCCAAAATGATACTTTCGTGAGTATTTTGAAATTACCATGTTGCAATTCCAAAACCACTTCTCTTCAAACTTAGACCTCATCGTTTGAGTTTTGCGATATCACATGAATACATTCCCTTCTAATTTTGAATGTATGTAGACCATGTTTTTCAACTTGAGTCGTTAGTATATCACATATGAAGACTATGTGCGTTGGTTTTTCAATTTTTCGATAATTTTTTAATTTATTATGGTTATTTCAAATTCAGTCAAACCTAAGTTTGAACAACATTTAAACAAGTTTAAAACATGAAAATGAAAAACTAAGCATGGATCCTTCTTAGTCACTCCAAAATGAAGCTTTTGCGATGTTTTTGAAATTTTCAAGTTGCAATTCCAAAACCACTTCTCTCTAACCTTATACCTCATAGTTTGAGTTATGCAATATCACATGAGATCCATGCCCTTCTCCTTTTGAATGTATGTAGACCATGTTTTTCAACTTGAGTCGTTAGTATATGACATAATACCACTATGTGCGCATGATTTTCCTTTTTTTGATTTTTTTTTTAATATTTGAAGCTCATTTCAAATGTCGGTTAAACTGCAGTCGTCCGATTTCCTCTAGAAGGAATCTGCACGCAGACTCGGGGCGATCCTAGAGAAGCTCATTCTGCGATCTGATTGGACGCGCGCGTAGGACAATGGCTGTACACCCGCTAACGAGTGGACCACGGCGGACCCAACGGGGATTTTGGCTCGCCCACCCCCATTTGCCTCAGTGACACAAAATGGGTATTTTGGCACACCAAATACGGATTTTGGCTGTTATGCATTATCATAACTTAAATGGGGATTTTGGCAAACCAAATGGGGATAGCCATGAGCTTGCTCAAATCTAGCTTGAATCCATATAAATTTTCAAATGAGCTTGGACTCGCTGAAAAATGTGTTTCAAATGAGCTCCAAAGGTAGGGTAAACGGCCCCGTTTCTAAGCAAAAATGGTGGACTCGCTGAAAAATGTGTTTCAAATGAGCTCCAAAGGTAGGGTAAAAGGCCCCATTTCTAAGCAAAAATGGTGGACTCGCTGTGTTTCAAATGAGCTCCAAAGGTAGGGTAAACGGCCCCATTTCTAAGCAGAAGTGGTGGACTCGCTGAAAAATGTGTTAATGAGCTCCAATGGTAGGGTAAACGGCCCCATTTCTAAGCAAAAATGGTGGACTCGCTGAAAAATGTGTTTCCAATGAGCTCCAAAGGTAGGGTAAACGGCCCCATTTCCAAGCAAACTTTGCAAACTGAAGTGAATTTACACACACAATTCGAAACGTCAAGCACAAGGCCATTGCCAAATTTCACGGTAGTACAAAATGGACTTGCCCTTGCTAAATTATAAAATAGATCAACAACTAATAACTAAATTGGCACTTGCCCTTAATAAAGCAACTAATAACTAAAATGGACTACCACTTGTCCTCGTCATCGGAAACCTCCACCGACTCAGCCTTGCCCTTGCCCCTGCCCTTGCCCTTGGCATCGACCTCTTCTGGGGCGCTGATGTTCGACGCCGACCACATGTCCTCCTTCTTCCCCTTGCTTTCCGAGTAGATATTGAGCCGTTGCTGCTCGGCGGCGGAATGCTTGGCCAGGTCCATGGCTTTCTGGTCGGCCATGGCCAAGGCCAAACCCGGGTCCAGGACCTCCATGACCTCCTCCTTCCAGGCCATGGTCCAGTCCATATGTAATACCCCGTACATTTAAAATATATTTTAGACAAAGACAATTTTTTTTTTGACAAGATTGACTTTTATAATGTTGGTCAACTATATGATTACTCAATTCCGAGTACGGGCAGACCATGGGGAATTCATTATATCGAGACCAATAGTTTTTTCCTTAGCTTGTAAGCCCAGACCTTATCCGAAAGAAAAAGAAACGAGATATGTATTTATACAAGCCCAGACCAGCCGGCTCTCTGTTCCCCACCAGACGTCCCTACCCTAGTTCATCGGCCGCCAACGCCGCCACAACATCAAGTTGGCCGGCAGCCGGCCGGAGCCTTGCCGGAGTGCCGCCCTGCTGTCCTGAAGGCCGTCCGTCGCTGGAGACGCTGCTCCTAGCTGGATTGGTTTGATTCCTCGTAGCTGGTCTTGCAGTTTATTCATTCATTTCCTTCCCAGCCAGCTATTTGGGTCGATCTGGGCGTTTTTCCACCTGTGTACTTCATTTCAGTCTACAAATCTTTGGTTTGGCTCGATCTAACAACAGACTAGTTGAAATAAATATTTAAATCAAAGGAATCTGTTCCGTATTAGAGACTTGTAGATCCAATAATCCCTTATGGTCCTCTTTTACAAATCTGGGTGCTAGTTGAGAGTAGCAAGTTCTGATCACTTTTGTATCCTGACTAAATTTGGTAGCTTGCACATCGTGGCCTTTTGAAAGTAGTATGTCTCATATAGGATTTTTTGGTACGTGCTTAAGCCTTGGAGCAGCCATTATAGTTAGATATAGTGCAATTCCATCAAGTGATTATTTATGTTTGAACCCGACCTGCTCTGTTTATAGGTACCAATACAAGCTGCATGTGTTCCTGATAACTAGTTGGATAGAACATCAAACGCTAGACACGTTTTAAAGTATATTGTTACCTTGCCGTGTCTAGCATTTCTAAGACTAGTTTCATCAACAGGTGTGCGGATTTCCGGTGCCGATAATAATAATTCCGTTGAACGTCGAGGTTAAGGCAAGTGCATGACGAACCATCTGTTCATTCTGTGATTACTTGTTCTTATTGAGTGAGATTTGCTTATATGATTGTCTAGTTTAGTCCTGTTCGGTTAGGTTTTCCTATCCTTGTTCAGCGATATCACACTTCTCACTTTCAAAGCTAACTCGGTGAGAAACTGTTCACAAGCGGCTAGTTCCGATAAAGTTCGGTGAGAACCGTTTGCTTGTGAGCTAGTCCGATGGCTACCCTTCATGTCGGACCGGTGAGAGATTGTCTCGAGTGGCTACTCCGATAAAGTTCGGTGAGAACTTTCAGCTCGTGTGATAGTCCGGAGGACATATTCAGATATACTGGTCCATACTTTCATTCACAAATTCAGATATTCTGTTCGATGCATGTCCGGAGTACATAACAAGATATCTTGGTCCATACTTTAACTGATAGTGATATCGTTCCATGTTTAATTGTTTGTGTGGCTCTAATTGTATTTGCTGAGTATTCCATACTCATTCTTGCTTTTCATTTGGTTTTCAGGTAAGAAGTAAGGCATTTGCATGGGAGATGGGCGTAGCACACCTGTCACACATCACTCAATCACACGTTTATGTATAATGCCTAGTGGATAATCCTACAACTATTTAGCTGTCGTAGCTTATTACTTGTTTGCTTAGTACAGATGATCTATGTATTTTGGAATGGCTCGTGTGAGCCTTTGGTTGCTCAGATATGTATATGTTATATTCTCGCTTGATTGTAAACCATAAAGTGTGTCCTTGTTTCTGTGTCTAACTCCATGTCGTTCGTCCAATGTGTACAAAATGCCAATTGTCTGTCGTGGATGTCCTAAAAACAAAGGAATTGTTGTTGATTTTATAGTTGTCGTTAATATTGTTGTAGCTTTACTTGTGTGGTAGCACCGCCAGGTGGTTTACAAACCTGGTGTGTTATACCATACCCTCGTCGTCCTCGCCGGACAGATCGATGAAGGGAATGGGATCGGGAGCAATGGCCCTGCCCCTGCCCCTTGGAGACTCCCCGTCCCATGCCGCTTCCCTCGCTCGCCTCCTGCTCGAACTTGGAGGAGTACGCCCACGTCCACTCCCCGTGCCGCTTCCCTCGCTCGCCTCAAGAAACCAAGGATAGGGGACGTGGCGGAGACGGCGGTTCGAGCTGGGAGTGGAGCTGCCATGAACTGGGCGAAGGTGTCTAGGAGAGGAAGAGGGGATTTGTGAGCGCAATGGGCAAGGAGATGGCTCCTTTTAATGTTAGGAGCAGTCTGGACGGCGTCGCGGTCTAGACAGCAGTAATGGCGACCGGGCATTGATTCGGCTCCAGACGGCTCATCTTGCAGCAGGATAGAGTAGGCAAAAGAGACGCGAGGACGGCGGAGCAGATGCGTGTCCGGTCCGGCAGTGTAGGCGGCGAGGCAGCTTTTTGCCGGCCAGGGGGCCACGCCATTGAAGGCGCGGCGAGCACAGGTTGAACGGCATGGACGCGCACGTACGGCCGCATGCATGCAAGTGGGACGGGGTGCATGCACTTCGCTGGGCCCACATCTAAGGTCAAAGCGCCGGCCCCACTAGCCGACCCCAGGAAATCCCAACCGAGCCGCGACAGGCCGACCCCACTAGTCAGGCCAAGTGACGGTTATCAGAGGGAAACAGAGCGTTTGGCCGATTTCCGAGCTATCCAGGGCACAGACGAGAGAAACTACGCAGGTATGGCACAAACGGATAAACTAAAGAGAACCAAGGCACAGAAGCAATTGTCCCTAGTAAATAACATGAAACATATCAATTCACAGGATTGCAAAGCTCATAAGAAAGTATGATAAAGTGGTATCTCGCTTGCCCGAAAGTGTACAGCAAAACATAAATGCCCAGGCACATCTGAGATTCAAGAGAAGACTAGAGATAAAGATGTCAAAGATAAAATCATCAAAGTTACACCGCATTTAACAGTATTCTGGGACAAGCACATTACACTAAGAATGACAACTATGCTCTCAAGAAGGTGCTCAAAGAAGGATGGTGACTCAACAGTAAGTAAAAGATATGCCCTTCATTGAGGGAAGCAGGGATTTGACATGTGCTAGAGCTTTTTATTGTTTTAAAAGCAGAGGTAAAGTTGTTTTTGAGTGGTGGTTGTTTCGTCAACGAATGGCAATAGAGTTCTCGTTATCTTCCATACTAAGCAAGTTGAGAGCGGTTCCGAATTATTTAAAATCAAGCATTTATAATATGCATCTCTATATTTTATCTTTTTGATATTTTGACACTCCTCCCAACCTTTGCTTTTCACAAACCATGGCTAGCCGAATCCTTGGGTGCCCACCAGCAATCACATACCATGGAGGAGTGTCTATTTTTCACTTTTCAAAACTTTTGATATTATAGTGGTCTAACCAGCTCTTGGCAATATTAGTGACAAGCAGATGAAGCATGCAAGTCGATACTTAATTAGTATGGAAGATAACAAACCCAACTACTACTTCCTCATGAGCTTAAAACAGTGGCACAAATTGAGAAGTGTTTGAAGGTTTTAAAGATAGCACATGCAAATTTTCTTGAATGGTTTGAAATGCCATGCATAGGTATTTATAGTGGACTCTTTGAAATAACTTGGTTTTCAGGGATTTGGAAGCACAAGCAATATTGCTTAGTACAAGTGGAGGCTAGCAATAGACAGGGAAGCGACAATTCAAGAGAGCAATAACCGTCATAATCATGCTTGCGACAAAATAAAATTAACGGAGGCATAAAAGTGATACTAGAACTCTGAGGCAAAATAAATCATCAAGGCTTAATTGACTCTTTGTTTTCAGTCATATACTTGTGTGAGCATGTGCCAAGTCGATACAAATGAATTTGTTCAGAGGAGGATACCACAATGTCATACTCTTTCGTGAACAAAACAATGCAAGCAAACATCCATAGAAACATGTCATCTACTATTAATAAATTGGAATTGATCATAAGAGAACATAAACAACTAAGCATTCACCAATCGACATATATCTTATGCGAACCATCTAAGCATGCTCACATGAATGAGTATATGTACAAAAATGAAAAACAAATAGAGTTCATTACCAGCCTCTTACCCAACTCGAATTGTCATATATCGTCATTATTGCTCTATCACTTGTGTGGTTTGAATAATATGAAATGAAAACCAATCTTCACAGAGTAATGGATGGCATTGAGCTCTGAAACAAACTATACAAAACCAAAAAGAAACAACAAATATTTTTGGATTTTCGGATTTAGGGACTAAAAACAGAACAAAAACAGAACAGCCTGTAAAGACGATTTTTTTCGAGGACCTTAACATGCTCAGATCAGAAAACTCAAAACTAATTAAAGTTGCGTACATATCTGAGGATCATGCACAAGAAATTTCAGGTCATTTGGATTTTTCTACAGGAAGTTATGAATTAACCGGTGGACAGCAGAAATCTGTCCCTACGCGAAACAACAAACAACAAAACCAAATATTTTTGTGTTTTTGCATATTGAACTGAATTAAATACTAAGCATACTAATACTAGATACTAAAACAAACCAGAAAGAGAAATAACAGAAATATTTTTTGGTATTTTTGAGTTTTGGAAAGCAAAGCAAAACATGAACAAATAAAACAAAGAAAGAACACTAAAACGAAACATGGATATACAAAGTACCGAATGATGATGATATATAGATGAGTGTGCTATCGGTATACCTCCCCCCAAGCTTAGGCTTTTGGCCTAAGTGGAGGTCAACCCCAACGTCCCCAGTCCTGGGCTTCATCGTGGTATGTCGAAGACCCTTCCCCATAATACGAGCTCGAAGACGCGCCGGCGTAGTGCGCGGTGTAGTCTTCCTCGTGTGTCTCCTCCACACCATGCTCCCTGTAGAAGCCTAGTGTGCTCAACCACTCGTCCAACTCCACCATCGAGAACGACCACGGTCTCCTGTCAATACTGAACAAACCGGGCTGCGGCAAAGGGATTTCCCTTTCACTACCGTTAGAAAACATGAACCTAAATACAAGGTTCTCCAAAGTGGATCCATTAGTAACAAATTGATGACCTTTCATTGCAGCATGGTCAAGATAGCAAGGAGCAAGTAATGCATCATTAGGATCAATAGGCAACCTCAAATGTGCAACAATACGTGAGGCAATAATCCCTCCATAAATGGGTCCCTTAGCAGCTAAGCGGCGAGCAATCAAGGTACCAAGGTTAAATGGGATTTCACCCTTAAGTGCAGCAGCAAGAAATGCAAGATGATAGTTAGAAATATTACTGGTGTTATCCCTACCAAGCACACTAGTGGCAATGTAGTAAGCAAAATACTTAATAGCTGGGAACTGAATGTTCCTTATCTTGCCACGCTGTGCGGAGCAGGTATCATCATTGGTCACCACCTGGTAGAGTTGCGCCAAATTTCTCGGGTCCTTCATAATCTTCTTTGATGTCCAAGTGTTTGTTGTACCTATCACATCACAAAAAGTACGCAGAGGCATGGTAATAGGCATATCATAAATCTTGAAGGAAACAGAAGAGCCAAATGTTTTGTTGTTGAGAGCAAAACTTTCAGCAAAAATCTTGGTAAGCCTGACATATTGGGGACTCTCATCCAACATGTAAGAAGTCAGGCCTACCCTTTCCACAAGAGTTTGGAAATCCTCAAGTAAACCTGCAGCACTAAGAAAGTCATTACATGGGCGGGATGCTGAGTTTGGGTAACCATCATCCCGCTCATCTCCAATGCTTGGTGCTAGGATTTCCTCGTTGTAGGATTGCCTAACGCGAGTAGCAGCTCTTGAGGGCCTTGGCCTCCTTTGTGTATCCCTCTCAAACATGTCTCCAAAGCTATGGTTATGCATCTTCCTTTTCTGGAATTTTTAGCAAATATCATAGAAATTGATTTTTAGCCAACTAAATGAGCGGAAACCACTATAGTGACTTGCTAGAGGCTTAAGCATTCATCAAAACTAGTTATTGTAAAGGCCCCCTTTTATTATAAGGTAGCGACCTCCTGTGTATCGTGCTAGTCCCTGGATCGACTTGCTAGCACCACAATTTAAGATGAAATATCATGCAAATGCGTCAAATACTTTGTTTACATCGCATGATCCAGACTTACAATATTCTATACAACTTGCATAACCCCAAGGATTAGCATAATATTATTCAGAGTTCACACAGCGGAATAGAAGTAGCAATGAGCCTCCATCATCTTCATGTGCCACAGGCAAGCATGTTGGTTGTAGACTCGAAACCCTAACAAAATCTCACTCATCGTTTGTCGAACCTGCAATGGTGAGTTGCAGCCCAGACTATAAAGGGTTAGCACAATAGAATTGTGGTGGCAAGATGATACTATATTGATTAATTTAGCAAGACTATATCTACATGCATAATTGGCTCGGTGAAGTTTGAGGCTGATTTGCCTAAAGCAAGTTTTTCTCCTATCATTTTATAAAATAGTTTTTCATTTATCTAAGAAGTACTACTCCTTGTCTTTTGTGAATCCTGGTTATAGTCCAACGATAAAATCTCCACAGAATGGGAACTGTTCCAAGTCCAGCCTCTTCAAGTCAACCCCTTCAGTCTAGTTGCTCAAGTTTTGTTTCCAAATACTTGAGTCATAGTCATACACTTCTCCTCATTAATGAATCGATAGGTATCGATAGGTCTGGCCATCGGCCCCTACACATAACATTGATCGATAGGTCTGGCCATCGGCCCCTACTCATATCCTTGATCGATAGGTCTGGCCATTGGCCCCTACTCATATCCTTGATCGATAGGTTTGGCCATCGGCCCCTACTCATAACGTTGATCGATAGGCCTGGCCATCGGCCCCTACTCATATCCTTGATCGATAGGTCTGGCCATCGGCCCCTACTCATAACTTTGATCGATAGGTCTGGCCATCGGCCCCTACTCATATCCTTGATCGATAGGTCTGGCCATCGGCCCCTACTCATAACTTTGATCGATAGGTCTGGCCATCGGCCCCTACTCATAACTTTGATCGATAGGTCTGGCCATCAGCCCATACTCAGAACTTTGATCGATAGGTCTGGCCATCGGCCCCTACTCATAACTTTGATCGATAGGTCTGGCCATCGGCCGCCTACTCATAACTTTGATCGATAGGTCTGGCCATCGGCCCCTACTCATAACTTTTCATAAAAGTAATAATCTTAATCCTTCATATATCATATCTTCGCTTCATCAATGATCCTCATACTTCCAACTTAAATAGTCTTCTTGAAATGTCTTCAACTTCGTCTACAAACATGGCTAAGCAAACAACTCCTACATTGGTTTTCTACAGAATTGGTCACGAAAACATGTGGCTATCCTTACTAGGTTTGCATAGCACATCATTTTAATAACTTTATCATGAATACATAAAAGAAATATAATGCATAATTAACAAAATGGGGTATTTATGTTTGAAGTATCACTTGCCTTTTGGAAGTTGTCGTTTCTCACACTCTCTTCACTCCGATCAATCTATACGAGGGAAGAGGAGTACAATAAACAAACAATTCAAACAAAAACACATAACACATATAAGCAAACATCACAATAATGTGTTCATCAATAATTGTTTTATTCCATTTATTTTATGGTCTAGTCTAATCACATAATTCAATTTACAAAAAGAATAAATGTGATAAGACTCAGGGTTTGCCATTTATGGTCAAGGGATGGTCTAATTCGGATTTGAACATTTCACATCCGAATAGATAGAAGTGGTGTTCCAAGTGTTCTAAGGTTTGGTCTTGATCAAAAGATCCCGCTTTAATTTGGTCAAAAGGGTTTAACACATTTTAATATTTAAAGTTTGTCATTCCAAAATATCTAAAAGGTTTTAAACACATCTTTACAAGTTTATGTTTCAAAAATGGTTGATTAGGCTTAGTTTTGTTACTTCTGGTCAAAAGAAAAATACTTGTGTTATTTTTCTAAAAGAAAGCAGTTAAATAAGATTAGTAGAATTTAAACCATGTTAAAAACATACAGATAGGGTTTCTGATTTTTAAATGGAAATGACATTGCTAAAAATTATTTTTAACAGTGCAGCATTATTGTAAATATCCTAAGGTTTCCAAAAATATTTTATTTACAAATTTTGAACTTGTGAATTCAAATCTAGGTCAAATTTACTCAAATCATCCTTTTGAAATTTGAATTACTTTAAACTAGTCAAATTTGAATTTGTACAGTACTAAAAGCTTCTACACATCGAGGGCTTTCCATTGGTCTAAAGTTTGTCAAATTTGGCTTTGTGGTTCAAAAGATATGATGATTTGAATCACTAGGGGCTTTTCTGCAAAACTACCAATTTAATTCTATTCGGAATTTAATTCGAGAAAAGGATGTGTGATGTGGCGCCCTGTGATTGGTTGGTACCGGTTAGTTAAGTGATCTAATCTTTACCGTGCGATCCAGATCAGAGGGCTCAGGATCGTTGACTATTTCCTGGTGGCGGGACCTCGCCGGAAAATGGAGACGGCGGCGGCGGACGGCTCGGCGTGGACGGATTCGGCGATGCGGTGGTCTTCTCGGGTCAGGGAGGCGACGGCGGGGCTCGTCTCGTCACGGAGAAGCGGATGGAGGGTTCGGCGGAAGGGGAAGCTTCCTGGAACGAACGCTACGGCCGGACCGTGGCGCGGTTGCTCCGGCGACCTTCGGGTTGTGGAAGAAGTCAAGGTTAACGCTGCGGAAAAATTGGTTTGAGGGGTCAGAAGGGTGCACGGAGTCATGGGGAACAGAATGAACGGGTTCTGGAGGTCCGAGCTTCGCTCACCTCGTCGGGACAGAGGATGCACGGCGACGGCCGAGGCAGATCTCCGGCGACGGATTCCGTCTTCCTAGATGAATGAATCGAGGGGGAGGGAGAGGGGAAATGGAGAGGAGCGTCGGGGCTACCAAATGAGACAGAGGGGCGAGGCTAAAAGGGCTCGGGGAGAGAGGGGCCAGTGGAGATCGTGGCGCGGGTCGTGGTCATCGTGGGCGCGACGACGGTTAAAGGTAGGGGATGAAGCTGACAGGCGGGGCCCGCATGGCAGAGAGAGAGAGGAGAGCGCGCGCGGGCTGCTGCTGGGCTGGAGTTGGGCCGCTCGTATTGCTCGCGCGGACGGTAAGTGCTGGGCAGGCTCGGGTTGGCCCGACTAAACTTTCTTTTTTTTTCTTTCCTTTTCCTTTTCTTTTCTGTTTTTTTTTCTTATTTCTTTCATAACTTTTATTTTATTTGTCCAAAAGACTTCAAACAAATTTCTATAAATTTGTAAAATTAAGACCTTTCCTTTAAAACATTCAAACTCATGTTTGTAATACATTTCAAATTATGATATTTTCAAATAACATAATTTGACAATTTTTGTAGAATTTAAAATAGTCTTAATTAGGAAATTTATGTCTTAATAAAATTAGGTAAAATATCATAGATACATATGTTTAAAATAAATCTTTCCAAACCCATTTTCCATTCAAACACTTGAATCAAAACTATATTTTTAAAATAGAGGATGTTCCAATAGTTTTGTGACTATAAATATGTACCTAGGGTTTATTAAGAACCGAAATATATTGTTTTGAATTATATGATTTAACCAAAACATTTTTGAAATAGGAATACTTTAAATAGTTTAAGGTACTTTTAAAATTATGGTCTTAAGGTTAAATAAAATATTTTAGAATATTTATTTATAGTTCAACACTCAAGTTTAAAAATAAAGTTTGTTTGATTGAAATAATATTATAATACTTTTGAATAAGTCTTAATAATCCTTTTCATTATATTTTCTTGTCTATTGATGATTTTGTTTTAATATGAAATAAAAGTTTTAAATTTTTGTGATTTTTAAACATTCCAAAATTTTGGGATGTTACAGACTACCACCCTTAAAAGGAATCTCGTCCCGAGATTCGAAGAGGCTAGAAAGAGAGATAGGTTTGGATATCTGGGTTTAGGACAATTGGGGTGGGCTACCACTGAAAGGAAAGATGTCGCCTAGAGGGGGGGGGGGTGAATAGGCGAGGTACACTTTTTCAATTTTGGCTTGATAAATGCGGAATAAAACTTAGTGTTTAACTTATCAAGAACACAACCTAAAATTACTAGGTTCACCTATGTGCACCAACAACTTATGCTAAGCAAGACAAGCAACAAAGTGATAGCAAGGTAAATGACTTCAAGCACGAAGGCTATCACAATGTAAAGTGCAAAAGTAAAGAGCTCGAGTATAGAAATAACCGAGGCACGCGGAGACAAGGATGTATTCCCGAGTTCCACCACAAAGGTGTACGTCTCGTTGGAGAGGTGTGAGCAACCACAACAGGTTCGCTCAACGCCACAAAGGCTTCACCTTCTTCTCCGATGAACTCGACCACAAAGGTCCGAGTCCACCTTCCACTATGAACTCCTTTAGGACGGAGAACAGTCCCATACAACTACCTTGGGGCACACACCCACAACCGAATTGGGGACTCCCAAATGACCACAAAAGTTCTTGACCACAACAGGTCCAACTTGACCACAAAGGTCCCAACTAGCCACAAAGGCCTTGACCACAAAAAGTCCTAACCGACCACAAAAGGTCTCCGCCACAAAGGCCGGCCACTAAGGCGTCTAGGGTCCAAAGACCCAAGAGTAACAGGCTCACGAATTTCACCACCACGAATCACGTGGAGGGCTCAAACCGATGCAACCGATGCAATGGCAAGAACACAAGTTCTTCACTCCCAAATCCCACCAAAAGCAACTAATACTTATGGGGGGAGGAGGGAGGAAGAACAAAGAAACCACAAAGGAGTCAAATCCCTCAGTCCCAAATCCCACCAAAAGCAACTAATGCTTGTGGGGGGAGAAGAGAGGAAGAACAAAGGAGAAGAACCACAAAGGAACTCCTAGATCTAGATCCACTAGGTTCCCCTCACTTAGAGGAGAGATGGATTGATGGAAATGTAGATCTAGATCTCCTCTCACTTTTCCCTCAAAGATATGCAAGAATCATGGGAGGAATTGAGAGGGGGGCAAGCTTTCCAAGGTCAACAATGGTGGAAGAGAGAGGGGAAAGTCGTACTTGCTCAAGGAAGAAGAAGGGGAGGGGTATTTATACCCCTTCCACAATTCTAGCCGTTACAGCAGCTCAGATCTGAGATTTCCGACCTAGGGTCGGAAATTTCCGACCCCCGGAGATTTCCGGAAAATCTCCGAAGTTTTCTGGGCGAAAACAGTACTGAAATCCGCGCGATTCGGAAATTTCCGAACTCCCGAAAACTGCAGAAATAAAAACACGAAAACGACAATATCTTGACCATCCGAACTCCGTTTTCGATGATTTTTGGCTCGTTGGAATCACAACGAAGAACTCTACAAGATAATGCAGAGAAACATCATAGTCCAAGATGGGAGGTTAAAACCAAATGGGGAAACATGAAACCTCTCAAAATAGGAACAACCGGTAAAACCTTCCAACATTAAAAACCAAGAAGCTTTTCATACGAACTTTGTTTTTGATGAACTTGAGCTTGTAATGAAGATCACAACAAGCTCTGAAACCTCACAACGAGAAAAGCCAAATAAGAAATAAGAAAGATGATATGCCAAGTATGCAAAGGTTTGAGCTCTCCACAAAGATGCGATCAAGTTACTCGCTCGAGAGCCCCTCTTGATAGTAAGCCTATCTATCCTATAGCCCTATCAAGATCATACCTTTGCCTTGATCATTCCACTTGAGCTAGATAATGACGATCTTGATCTCTCTAAGTGGACCACCTTTCTTGATTACGCTTGCTAGCACATGCTTGATGAAGACTTCTCCAAATACTCTCCCATACGCCATTATGGAAGAGCCTCGCTTAGCTTCGTCTTCATGTCAATCTCCAAGCTCCATTAGCTTCGTCTTCATGTCTTCATTTCGACCTCCAAGCTACAAGCATAAGATATCTCCGAAATGCTTCTCTTGGTCTTGCACTTCTTAACCTTGATGACGAATACCGCATGACATCATTCTCCATGAGCTCTATGAGATGTTCTTCTTGTTGCAAGCCCATGGGAAGATACCTAACCCAACATATAGATACCACACACACACTTGGGTTAGTACACAAAGCTATGTGGACAAGAACTTACCATCCCAAGAAATACATGATCCACTTGGTACGTCTTGTAGCTTTGTGCGTTGATCAACATCTTGATCATTCTCGTATCATCCCATCTATCTTCATATCGGTGATGTCTTGACATCTTCAAGACATACTTGCAATATGCTCAATACAAACATTAGTCCATAGGGATTATCATTAATTACCAAAACCATACACGAGGGCACATGCCCTTTCAATCTCCCCCATTTTGGTAATTGATGACAATCCTTTTTACGAGGGTTTATATAAGGAATTAAACAACCATGCAACGCACTAAGCAAAGCAAGGATGCAAGAGAACCAAAATTCCCTTAAAAACCCTCTAAATCTCTCCCCCATTGGCATCCATTGCCGAAATGGGCGAAAAATTTAGAAGGCCAATATAATAAGAGTTCCCCCATAAATTATGCATTTCTCATGATATGAGTGAAATCAAATGCATATATGCGATGACGAATAGATGGAGGGGATCAAATTATATTGAGAATTCAAAGATGCAAAAGAAATATACCAATGGAAATCAAATAGAAAGATACCAATTGCAAAACGAAAGATGCATTCACAAACTAAGCAAGCAATCGAAGGATCCAAAAAACCAATTGGACACAAGAAGATATTATGATAAAATCAACCAAGAGTTCAAAGAAATCAAGATGGAACTCCCCAAGGTACATGCACAATGAAGGATTTGTAATTCAATATAGTGTGCACAACATGGAATCCTCATTCCTTACTAGATAATTTTGAACGCAAGCAAGTGCAAGAGAGCATAAATGAAAAAAGAAGAAATGCAACTTGCAACAAACACATCTTGAGCAAAAAGAAAGAGATGTGACAACTAAAGACTTGCTCAACCGAGAAAAGATGGGTGTGACATGGAAATACATTTTAGGAGACTAAAACAAGGATGAGCCTAGGCATCACGATAGTCTTTCAAAATATGAGGCACATAGTGCATATCATGTATTTCGCATACAAGCACACCAAAGAAGACAACTCGAATAGGTTCACAAGCTTATTAAGAGGCAAAGAGAATACCAAATCAAGTGCAAAGCTTGTGCCTTTTAGAGATCACCAAAGAAACAGGAGAGCAATAAAGGTGATCACTAAAGATTTTGAATACCAATTAAAGATATACCTACTCTCATGTATATAAGTTTCTAAGTAGGCACTAAGTCCGCAAAGAAGCATACACACACAAAATAGGTACTAGGTAAAGAACATGATATCCACAAGGAAGTCATAAATACCTCAATAATTTTTTTTACTTAAAAGCATAGCACAAAGCTTATCTTAAAGAGATATAGATGAACTTCCAACACCAAAACATCACAAATATCCACTAGAGATGAGCGATTGTTGAGATGCTTCGGGAAAGGTAACAACTCTCACAAATGACAAATGATTTAGAAAATTCATCGATATTGCATATGATACAAATTTTGCTAGATTAACATATTTGGAAATGATGAATCATGAGAATGATTATATATTCCTCTTACTATGTAATCATCCCGGCTTGCTCATATTTGCAATAAAGACGTTTGGAAAGGAACTTTGCAAAAAACCACGTCAAATGCAACTAGAGGGACTCATGCCAAAGTACAATCTACACAAGGTTGAGAGCTAGAAAAGTAAGCATGAGGTAGATACTTGTTACCGAGATAGCATTGATGAAGTAGGAGGTAGGAGTTCATGATCATCCAAGCTTGACTCAAGAAGGCACATGATGAGGACTCCCTCCTTGTAATTGAGACAAGCTTCCAATGCATCTCCAATGTACATAAAACAAATTTAAGTACAAAATGGTACCCAAACTCATTGGGTCCAAAGTAGTTAGAGCAACTACAATACATAGGACAAACTCCACATTAATATGTGCATCTTGATATGAAATTGAATTTCATGCACATCTTAGCCATTTAGGATTCGATGGAGATTATCCTACATATTTGAACATAGAAAGTAAGCATGCCATAAAATATACATTGTAGATATGCAAGGACAACACTTTCAAGAACCAAATGAGATACAATGTGGACAAAACACCAATTAAACCAAGGGAGCACACACAAGTGTGACAAGAAAAGAATTGTCCAAATTATATCAAAGACCCAAATCAACACATGATTGGAGATACCAATATGAAAAGATATCAAATGAAAATATAGTCAAGGAATGACCATAACCCTCTACACTTTTCATGATGGTACAATGTACCAAGACGAAAAATGTTTGTCTTCCAAAGAGACAAGTCATCGGGATCCAACACCAAATAAAAGGACTGAATGCAAATTGAAGACAGCTAATATTCAAAAGTATATAGGATTGCTCCCCCACAATTTGTGCATTATTTATGAACTTACATGTAAATACAAAATGCACCCAAGCGGGATCATCACCCTCCATATATCTTTTTGAACACAAGGTTAAGTAAAATAAATAAGATCCACTAACAATTCAAGAGATGGTGTTCTACTCAATGTAGAATAGCTCCCCCAAGAATTGTGCATCATTGAAAGTAAATGCACAATAATGGGTTCCTTGCTTTTCCTAACCCAATAAAGCACAAGAGAAATTTGAGTAGAGCACACAAGATCCAAAAGATGTAAGGAAGACGAAAAGGAGAAAGATTGAAACAAAACCTTGGCAATTAACGAAAGTCAATGTAAATATGATCGATAAATTTACCACAAATAAAATTATCACTTGTCAAAGACAAGGAATGTATGGATATATTTCTCGGTGGTAAATGGTAAATATACATATTCAAGATCATATTCACAAAACATAAGCATGTGGCAAAAGATAGGAATTGAAAAACATGCTTATTTGGAGATTCTTGAAGGCTTCAAATAATCAAACAACCGTGCAAAGCACCAAGAAACTTTCTCACAACAAGATACCAAAGATGAGAGACAAAATGCATTTAAGCAAATATGGAAGTTGTTTGAGCAATATGCCACCTAGGAACAAGATAATTAGCAATATCAACCTAGGTGACACTACCTCACATGTTCACATTTCCTAGGCTTGTAATATGCACATAGATTATTACTCCCCCATAATGTGATAATCCATTGTTTTTCACAAGAGGCAACAAGAATCCAAAAAGAGATAATTAATGGACATAAGAATTTGGATTTCTCATGAGTAAGACATACCACAAAGAGAGTAGATAATATTATTTATCACCACTAAGTGGTAATTCTCATGCATGCACATTTTAGGTTAGTGAAGTGCCAAAGATCACCACTCACCCAAAATGAGATAGTCCACTAATATCCCAACAAGAGCCAATTAAGATAAGCAAGTTGATATATAAAGCTCAAGACATACATCATGTGCAAGCTAACATACACATGCTTGATTACTCAAGATAAGTAAGTAGATAGCACAACACGTACAAGCATAAGAAAGGTACAAAACCAAACACATGTGTCGAGGTGTGATTCCCACGGAACAGGGATAGCCACTCTCGGGGGAGAAGTTCGTGAAGGGGACTGAACACGTTGGTCAACAACCTACGGCCGGCTCGGCGACGGTGCTCGTCGAGCCTGTGGAGGAACAGCACGACAGAGATGGAGTCCGGCCCGTACCCAGGTTCACGGCCCTCAAGGTGAGGTAAAACCGCTACTCCTGCCTGTCTGTATTGCCCTACAGTAGGAACAGTACAACGAGCTTGCCGAGGTCTCTCGAGCGGCAATGCGGAGCTTGAAGGGGGGGAGGATGAACCCTTCTTCCTCCTTGAGCTCGCTAAGCTTGGCTAGGCTAGGGCAGGGTGTACACGGGTAGGCGGTTCGTTTCTTGATCCCCTCTCTACGGTGGCGCTCCTGCTCCTTATATAGGCGCCCCGGGCCTCATCCCTGCGTCCTGCGCAGCGGAAGGGTTCCCACATGGCGACGAAGCGGAGGAGCGGGGTGCACCGCAGCTCGGGTGTCCATGGACTTGGTCCATGGTCGTAAAGCCTGCCTCCGTGGCAGGGCAGCTTTTGTCTTTGCAGAGCGGACAGCTGGTGCTGTAGAGGCCGTGGGGGTGCCCATGGTGACGTCGCCGTTGGAGCGTTGCGCCGGCCACCCGCTTTATCACCAAAGAGGAAAGCCTTGGTGGCGGCGCAGGGGACACAGCGCTTTGTTGACTCCTTTTATCACCAGAACGGCAACTGCGGCGCCGTCGTCATCGCGCGCAGACGCGCGCGTCACTCTGCGGCTGCTGCAGAGGCCATGTGCGCTCTGCAGCGGTTCCTTCGTGGCGAAGTATCCCCGCAGGGCTCGGGAGGCCCTGCCGAGGGAGTTGTTTTGACTTCTCCTCAAGGGAGGAAAGCCTTCCCGGGAGGCGGCCTCAGGGGGAGCCCCTTCAAGCCCTTCGCTGCCCCCTCAAGTCCCTTCGAGAGAGCTCCCCCCTCGAGGGTCTCCTCAAGCGTCTGCTTGGTCCTTAGTCGTTTCGTCGGCATCGACGCGTGTGAGGGCCGTGGTGAGTGGGCTCTGCACACCCTAGAATCCACTGGGCCGACAGTAGCCCCCGGGCCCACGACGGGCACGGCGAGGCCCATCGGGCCCAGACGAAGCGTCGCGGGTCCAAAACGGCCGGCCTGCCCGCGACACGCGTCACTTGGAGATAAACTTGCGGCGACTCGGTTTCTCCGGTAGAAACGTGCATAGTGGGGGGTCCCACCACGATCTCCACGACCGCGCCTTGGTAACTGCCCGACGGCGGTATAAAGCTGCGCTCCGGTCTGAATCGCAGTCATTGCTTCCCATTCTGCGCCTCCATTTTCCCAACTCTCGACCTCCTAGCTCTCCTTCTCCGGGAAGCTCTTTTCCTCTCCGGCGAGCATTTCCCTTTCCTTCCTTTCGCTCCTCCGCGCTCCTGCCCTTCTCCGACAATGGGAGGATCTAAGGGCAAGTCGGCGATGACCTCGGCCCGCCAAGATGCGCAGGAGGATGAGGCGTTCGGCCCCGCTCTGGTCGGGGCGCGCGTCAATGCGGCTGCGCTGGACAAGATCCAGCACTTAGTCGTCGGGAAGCACAACGAGCACGGCGCCAGCGCCATCCAGGCTGCGAGGACCGGCCGCTTCCCGGCGGGTTTCTTCCCCATCTTCCTCCAAACCCTCCTTGCCGGGTTGGTGCCCCCGTACTCTCCTTTCTTGGAGGCCGTCCTTGAATTCAATCAGATCCACCTCCTACACCTCCATCCCAACGCCATCCTCGTCCTCTCCATCTTCGCCTTTCTGTGCGAGGCATACTTAGGGGTGAAGCCCTCGGTCGCCCTCTTCCGGAGCTTCTACGCGCTCCGGAACACTGCGAAGACGGAGCGGACAGGCTGCGTGTCCTTCCGCATCGCGGACGGCATGGGGGACGTCTACATCCCCATGGCCTGGAGCGGTGAGAGGCCCGTGACTGCGGTGTCGAAGAAGGTGGAGGACTTCAGGCAGAAGTGGTTCCTCATCGGCGTCCCGTCGCAGAGCGCTCTCCTCGAGATCCCTGATGCGCCGCCCGTGAAGAACACCCACTGGGGCAAGCGGGCCTTGGAGGGCCACGAGATAGCCGACCTCGTGGGCCACTTGAGGGCGCTCCGCGAGAACGGCCTGACTGGCGAGATGGTGGCGGGGGAGTTCGTGAAGCGCCGCATCGCCCCCCTTCAGGCGCACAAGAGGCCGATGTGGGCGTACTTAGGGCCTACGGACCCGATGCGGCTGCACCCCTGCGACCACCGCCCCGAGGTCGTTGCCACCATCATGGGTGGTCTCTTCGTCAACCCTGACGTGCCCGCGAGGGTTCCCTTGGCGATAAGGCCTCTGTTTGAGGTTCCGGACAAGCGCCAGGCCACCCTGGCGCGGATGCCCACGTTCACCCCGCTAGGCCTGGCGGGGGAAGAAGAAGAAGAGGGGCCCATGCCAGCGGATACCGCCGAGTCGCCGTGCGCATCTGACTCGGAGCAGGGCGACGCGGAGACAGAGGTGGAGCCCTCCGCAGGCGCAGGAAGCTCGTCTGGTGCCACGCCCCCCACAGGGGAGGTCCACGAGCTTTCCTCCGGCGACAGCGAGGAGGTTGAGGCGGGACGCCAGGAGCCAAGGACTAAGGCGGCCCATGACAGGCCTGCCGGGGAGCCCCCGAGCGCTCCCCACAAAAGGAAAGCTGAGGCGGCCCCTGAGGAGGCCGGGGCCCGGACCGCGCCCTCGTGGCGCTCGCCAGGCATGACGTGGGTGGACTCCCGCGCCAAAAAGACCAGGTAAAAGCCATTGACATTCGCCCTTCCTTTCCGAGTCTTGTTTGCTTGTTCTTGTTGACCGATTTTCTCCTCTCTATGCCAGCGACCCAGCGCCTGCGAAGCGCCGCAGGCTCCGCAAAGCTGCGGATGTGAAGAAGGCCACTCCCCAGGCCGCACCGGAGGCTGCGGCGGGTGAGGCTGCTGCAGCGGAGGCCTCGAGGTCTGAGGCGGAGGCCTCTGCAGGCCCTCAGGGGGACACGCCTCAGGCGGAGGTGCCTGAGCCGCCACCTGAGGTGGAACGGGTGGAGGAGCAGGTGGAGAGAGTGCCCACCCCGCCCCGCGCAGCTACCCCTCCAGCGCAGCCAGGGGCTTCGGCGGGTGCCACGTCGGCGCCAAGCCCGCCTAGGGCTCGCAGGGAGGATACTCCCCCGCCCCCGCCAGACACCGCGGAGGAGGAGGAGACAGCGAGGGCTGGACCTACCGCCTCTGCCCCGGAAGCAAGCGAGGAGGTGCCACCCGCACAGGATGGCGCCGGTGCGCAGGGCGCGAGCGTGGAGGCGGAGGACATGCCACCACGCCCCCAGGCCCCCACGAAAGCTACCCCCTCCAGGCTCGATGCAGGCGCGGGTCCTTCTGCGCCTCGCGGCACCTCCCAGTCCCTTGCCCTCGGCAGCTGGGATTGGAGCAGAGGCCACCGAGAGGTCGCCTTCCGCCTGGTGCGGGAGTCCCTGGAGGGGCTAGAGGCCCATCTTGCCTCGGAGGACCGGGAGCTCGCTCGGCAGCGAGACGAGCTCGCAGAGGCTTGGGCCGCTTTCCACGCGGCCGTAGAGGCTCGCCGGCAGACCGACCAGGCCTTGTAGGCGGAGCGCGAGGAGGCGGCGCGCTTCGCCGAGGAGGTTCGCGAGGGCGCTGCGCGCGACGCCGAGGAACTCCTGCAACCTCTGAAGGCCGAGCGCCGAGCCGCGGCAGAGGACTTGGCCGCGGCCAGGGCGGAGCGCGAAGCCGTGGAGCACTCACTGGCGGGGAAGCACCACGAGCTCGTCGAGCTCGAGAAGAAAATCCTTGCGGACTCCGAGACTGTGCGGTCTGCCCTGGACGAGATCCGCACGAGCTTGGAGGCCAGGGGTCAGAGCCTGGGCGAGCGCGAGGAGGATGTGCGCCGCCGCGACGAGCAGCTGGCTCTGCGGGAGCAGGAGCTGTCGGGGCAGCGTGCTGCCCTCGAGGCCCGCGAAGAGAGCCTGGCTGCGGCTCTCGTCAGGTATGAACGCGAAGTGGCTACCCACAAGGGGCATGTGGAGCGCTTCAACAAGAGGTTCGCCGAGCAGAAGGCGGAGGCCGAGGCGGAGTTCCAGGCCCGGGAGAAGGCGTACCGCGCCGCCGTCTCCCGGGACTACGCCGATAAATGCACCAAGCAGGAGACCCGCTTCAAGAAGAAGCTTGGCGAGAGCGGCGCCCGGATCCACCAGCTCGAGAACATGAACGCCACCCTCGTCTCCAAGGTGAAGCGCGAAGTGGATCGCCGCCGCGCCGCTGAGGAGGCCCGCAAGTGCACGGAACAGGACCTCGCCTCCCTCATGGCCGACATGGAGGAGATGAACCAGCAGGTGGGCCCTGCCGTGGAGAAGGCGGTGGAAGCAGCGGAGAGCGTCAAGGCGGCGCAGGTGCTGTCGCAGCAGCGGGAGCGCATGTTCCTGTCCTTGACGGGGCGGGGCCGCGAGATCGCCGCAAAGCTGGGAGTAGAGGCGCCGACCGTCCCGGCCCAAGGCCACTCCGACGCCGCCACCTACCTCCAGTACTTCGAGCAGCTCTTCACGGCGCTTGAGGGCCCCGCCGCGGAGATTCGCGACGTGGTTGAGGAGGAGTGCCGCAAGCTTCTGGCGGTGGCGGTGGACCGCATCTTCTCCAACCTCGTGCGCCTCCAGCCCGGGTTCGACCTCGCCACGGTGACCGAGCCCCTCGAGGGAGAGGCTGGGTGGAAGGCCTCCAACTCCGTCCGCGACCAAGTGGACGACTTCTGCAGCCGCTTCAAGCGGGCCGCTGCGGAGGACGAGGGCGACGACGAGGGGAGCGAGCTTGAAGAGGAGGGATCCGGCCAGGACGACGACGAGGCCGCTGCCTAACTTACTCCTGAGATCCTCTCCTGCAGTTTAGTGCGCTTGAAGCGCTGTAGGGATGTTTATCTTAAAGACTTTTGCTGTTCAATCTGTAATATACCCTTTGGCTTTTGAACAATTGCTATTAAGTTCGTGTGTGCTTCCCTCGAGGAGCCTTTGCTTCAACTCCATGTCTTTTTCGCTCTACGTCGCTGGACCCTTCCCCTCGCGCTAGGACTCCGCCGCTGCGGTATGCTCGAGCAATGACTCGGCAAGGCCAGGGGGAGTTTAAGGCTTAGGGAGGTAAGAGCCCTCGAGGCGCGATGCTGAGGGCCGCCTTTGACGCGCAAGCAGCCCATGGAGAGTGAGGGAAAAGGCCACTTGAGGGACGCAGAGTGCTCGTGAGAGAAATGCAAAGATTCCCTTGAAGCGAGCAGGAAACTTAGCTTCGCGAGGCTTTTTGCCTGATGTAGGTCTCCTCTGGCAATGTTTTTCCCTTCAGGGGCCGAGTTTTTCCTCCGCAGGCCTAGAGAGACTTTCGCTCCCTGTGGATGTTAGAGAGGCAAGCCGAAACGCTAGAGTATAGAAGTAGGGACTCATGCGTGCTTATAGGCTTTCTCATGGGTGTCTCGCGAGGAGAGAGAGTACCAAGGTCCTTTGGAGAGGTGGCGTGTATCCGGGAGCATGCCCTTTAGCCAGAGCTCAGGGTCCCTTGGATTTTGCAGTGCTGCTGGGGTGCTCTTGGGCACGGGCACCGTACTCAGCCCCCGCTCGCGAGATGCGCATGTAAAGGATATAAGCGCACATGCGAAATTACATGATGAAAGTAAAACTTGCCATAGAATATTACAAAGCGGCGCCTTAGCGCTAAGTTCACTTGGGAACGACACGGCGCCGTAGCGCAAAGTTCACTTGGAACGAAAATGGCGCCTGAGCGCAAAGTTCTCTTGGAACTGAAATCGGTTCGTCACACTTGGGTTTGCCAAGCTAACGTTCCTTCCATGTCGAGGCATGGGGACCACCCATTAGTGGCAGAGTTCACTGCGGCCTGCGGTGGCTCATTAGCAGGAGGGCTCGGAGGGCTGACCCTCGGGAGAGGCTTTGAGAAGCTTGGAGGCGAAGCCGTGAGCTTCCCTCTAGAGACAAAAAATGCCTGGCGTGACTATGATCACGGGTAGAACTTGCGCAGGTGCGCGATGTTCCACGGGTTCTTGACGGGGATGCCGTCTTCGGTCTCGAGGCGTACTGCGCCAGGCCTGGCGATGTGGGAGACCCTGTAGGGACCTTCCCACATCGGCGAGAGCTTGTGGAGGCCTTCTCTGGAGAGGATTCGCCTGAGGACGAGGTCGCCCGCCTCAAGGGTGCGTGAGCACACATGGCGGCTGTGGTAGCGTCGCAGGTCTTGCTGGTACCTTGCCGCCCTGAGGGCGGCCTGGCGGCGCAGTCCCTCGAGGAACAGCAGGTCGTCGTTGTGGAGGCCCTCTTGGATGTCCTCGTTGAAGGCGAGGACCCGTGGTGATCCATGCTTGATTTCGGCGGGGAGGACTGCTTCAGCTCCGTAGACCAGGGCAAAAGGCGTTTCGCCTGTAGGCCTTGAGGAAGTTGTGCGGATGGACCAGAGCACCGAAGGGAGCTCGTCGATCCAGCCCTTGCCGTGGCCCTTGAGGATGTTGAAGCTTCTGGTTTTGAGGCCCTTGAGGACCTCTGCATTCGCTCGCTCGGCTTGACCGTTGCTGCGTGGGTGAGCCACCGAGGCGAAGCAGATCTTGAGGCCGAGCTTGTCGCAGTAGGCTCGGAAGATGCCACTGGTGAATTGCGAGCCATTGTCGGTGATGATGCGGTTGGGCACGCCGAAGCGACAGACCAGGCTCCTGATGAATTTCACCGCGGCCCCAGCTGGTATGGTGCGCACCGGCTCGACCTCGGCCCACTTGGTGAACTTGTTGATGGCCACGAAGAGGAAACGATAGCCCCCCTGCGACTTTGGGAAGGGGCCCAAGATGTCCAGCCCCCAGACCGCGAACGGCCAAGAGAGCGGGATGGTTTGGAGCCCTAGCGCCGGCTGATGAATCTGCTTGGCGTGGAATTGGCAGGCGTCGCAGGTTTGCACGATGGCGACCGCATCGTGAAGCACTTGAGGCCAGTAGAAGCCGCTCCTGAAGACCTTGCCTGCGAGGGTGCGTGCGCATGAGTGGTGGCCGCACTCCCCGCTGTGGATGTCCTTGATCAGCACTCGGCCTTCCTCAAGAGGGACGCATTTGAGCGCGATGCCATTTGGGCGCTTGCGGTAGAGGCTTCCCTCGAGGATGCAGTAGGATTTCGCCTGTCGGGCGATTCGTTCTGCTTCTGCGTCCTCTTCAGGGAGGATTCCTTTCGTCAGATAGTCCTTGATCTCGTCGATCCAGCCTGTGGCTTGGTGGGCTGCCGTCAACAACAGACGCTCCCCTGTGCTAGGGCCGCAATCAGGGGCCCCAGACTCGGGAGGTGGTGGGAGCGCTTCATCTGTGCTTATGGCTGTGGCCTCTCGAGGCTGCTTGATGGATGCCTTGGCGAGCCGTTCTTCAAAGACGCCGGCCTGCTGGGGTTGCCTTCGTGAAGCTCGCTTGGCGATGTCGTCGGCCTCTTGGTTTTCCTTCCTCGGGATGTGCATGAGCTCCATGCCCCTGAAGTGCTTCTCGAGCTTGCGAACCTCTTCAAGGTATGCGGCCATGTGGTCGTCTTTGGGCGTGTAGCTCTTGTTGGAGAAGTTGACGAGCAACTGGGAGTCGCCCTTGACGAGTAGGTGCTTGACGCCTAGAGCGATGGCGGCCCTTAACCCGGCGAGGAGGCCTTCGTATTCGGCGATGTTGTTGGAGATCTTGTCGATCGTGAAGCACAGCTAGACAGCGTAGTATAGCTTGTCACCTTTGGGCGAAGTTAGGACAACGCCTGCTCCACCATTGCGGCAAGCGAAGGCTCCGTCGAAGTGCATGGTCCAGTGGCTGGGCACCGTGTCTCCAGAGGGCTCGGCCTCTGCCTCGCGAGGCTCCTCAGGGCTTGGGTCAGTCCATTCGGCGACGAAGTTAGCCAGCGCTCTTCCTTTAATGACCCTTGTGGTGTCGAAGCGCAAGTTGAATGGCTGCAGCTCTATGTTCCATCCTGCGACACGATCTGTGGCGTTGGGGTTGCGCAGGATCTGCTCCAGGGGGAAGGCAGTGACCACCGTAATGGGGTGGCCCTGGAAGTAGTGTCTCAGCTTCCTGGAGGCAATGAGGAGAGCGACGAGAAGCTTCTGCTGCATCGGGTACCGCTCCCGAGCATCCCGCAGCACCGTGCTGACGAAGTAGACGGGGTGCTCGACAAGGGTTGTCGGTGGGGTTGTAGCGTCAGCCCTCTGGGGAGGCTCCTCAGGGCCCCTGTCGAGATCTGCCTGTGGAGACGTCTCGACAAGGGTGCTGGGAGCAGACTCGACTTGAGGCGGTGGGCCTGGCAGTGGGTCTGTGGAGGCTGCTCCTTCGGCAGGGTCTTTGTCGGGCGGCTTCGGGCTTGGAGTGGCAGTGCTCTTCTTGGGGAGGACAGGCTCTTCCCTCTCGACCACCAGGACGGCGCTTGCGGTCTGAGGAGTGGCTGAAAGGTACAGCTTCAGGTGCTCGCCTGTCCTGGGGGCCACCAAGACTGGTGGGCTGGCCAGATATTTCTTTAAGTCCTCAAAGGCCTTGTCTGCCTTAGGGGTCCACTTGAACGTGCCAGATCTCTTCATGATCTTGAAAAATGGCAGGGCCCTCTCGCCGAACTTGGAGATGAATCTGCCAAGGCTGGCCATGCAGCCTGCTAGGCGCTGCATGTCCTTGAGTCGGCGAGGAGGCTGCATTCCTTCTATGGCCTTGATCTTGTCTGGGTTTGCCTCTATGCCGCGGTGGGACACCAGGAATCCGAGGAGCTTGCCTGAAGGGACCCCGAAGACGCACTTGGCGGGGTTTAGCTTGATGTTCACCTTGCGCAGGCTGGCGAAGGTTTCCTCGAGATCCTTCAAGAGGGTGTCCCCCTCTCGGGACTTGACCACGATATCATCGACGTAAGCCTCTGCATTTCTACCCATCTGTGCCCCCAAGGCTATTCTCATGAGCCTCTGGAAAGTGGCTCCCGCGTTCTTCAGGCCGAAGGGCATGCAAGTGTAGCAGTACACACCACAGGGGGTGAGGAATGCTGTCTTCTCCTCGTCCTCTTTAGCCATCTTGATCTGGTGGTAACCAGAGAAGGCGTCCAGGAAACAGAGGAGGTCGCAGCCAGCGGTGGAGTCCACGATCTGGTCTATCCTCGGCATGGGGTATGGGTCCTTGTGGCAGGCCTTGTTGACATCGGTGTAGTCGATGCAGAGTCGGCCTCCTCCAGCGGGTTTAGGGACAACCACGCCGTTGGAGAGCCAAGTGGGGTGCGCGACTTCGCGAACGACTTTCGCCGCCTTTAGCTTCTCTACTTCCTTGACGATGAAAGCTTGCTTCTCGGGGGCTTGCTTGCGTGCCTTTTGCTTGACGGGGCGTGCGTCTGGACACACGGCTAAGTGGTGCTCGATCACCTCCCTTGGTACACCGGACATATCTGACGGAGTCCATGCGAACATGTCAGAGTTTGCCCGAAGGAAGGCGACGAGCGCGCTTTCCTATTTGGGAGGCAGGGCAGCGCCTATGGTGACGCTAGCCCCCGAGCCTTCAGCCCCCGAGCTGATGGTGTCCAGCGACACCTTCTTCGTGGCAGCTTGCTCCTGAGAGAACACTTGCTTCTTCTTCTTGGGCCTCTCGAGGGGCTCCATGTCCTTGTCAGCCGGGAATGCCATGGCAGCTGCCTTGTAGGCGCTCTCGACAGCACGCGTGGCGTCTAGGATATGACCGTGGATGGCGATGGTGCCAGCGCTGTCGGGGATCTTGACCATGTTGTAGGCATGGTGCGTGACGGCCATGAACTTAGCGAGGGCGGGGTAGCCGAGGATGGCGTTGTACGGCAGGTCGATGTGGGCGACATCGAAGTCGATCAGCTCTGTGCGATAGTTCTTCTGCGTGCCGAAGGTGACGGCTAGCCGGACCTGGCCCAGTGGTTCGATGGAACCGCTGGTGACCCCTGTGAACGGCCTGGAGGGCATAAGCCACTCGTAGGGCACCTGAAGCGTCTCGAAGGTCTCGACAGAGATGACGTTCAGGCCAGCCCCCCCATCAATCAGCGTCTTGGAGACGGTGATGTTGTTGATGGTGGGGGAGCAGACCAGGGGGAGGGTTCCAACAGTCTTGGTCGACTTGGGGTGCTCCTTGGCGTCGAAAGCGATGGTGTACTGGGACCACTTGAGGGGCCTGGAGGTCTCGGTGCTCGGCAGCGCGGCGTTGAGCTCGCGGGCGAACTGCTTGAACTGGTTGTTCGACTTGGGTGCCTGAGCCCCGCCGAGGATGCAGGCCATAGCCCCTCTCGGGGCCTGGTAGCCTCCGTCCTCCTCGTCAGGGAGATTGTTGTTCTTCTCGGCGGCGTTGGCCTGAGTGCCTTGCGGCCTTTGGTAGTTGCCACCGCGTCCGCCTCTGCTGTCGCGGCGGTAGCCTTCACCTCGCTCGCGCTCCCTGCTCAGCCTCTTGAGGTCAAAGCAGTCGTCTGTGGCGTGGCCGCGCCTGTTGTGGTAGACGCAGAAGGGGCGGTGGTCCGCCTCCTTGTCGCCAGGCTCAGGGGAGCTTCTGCGGGCGCTCTTGGCGGCTGGCTCTGCCGCCAGGACAGCAGTGGTCTTGCGCTTAGTCTCCTCGCGCTTCTTGTGGCTCTTGGAGCCCTCAGCCTGGTCGTCCCCTCGCTGGCTCATCTTGACGAAGAGGAGTCCCTCCTCGGCCTTGGCGCACTTGTCCGCGAGGTCGAACAGCTTCACCACAGAGGTGAGCTTGTCGTGGATGCCCAGCTTCTCAATCATCCTGCGGTTGGTGACACCCTCCCGGAAGGCGGCGATGACTTGAGTGTCGGGGATGTTCGGGATCTTGTTGCGCACTTGGCTGAAGCGCTGGATGTACTTGCGGAGAGTCTCATCCTTCTTCTGCACCACAGCGCGCAGGTCGTTGTGGGTGAGCGCGCGCTCGTACGTGCCCTTGAAGTTGGCGACGAACTGCTTGTAGAGCTCCTCCCATGAGTCAATGGAGTCCTCGGGCAGGTTGAGGAGCCAGGACAGCGCGGAGTCCCTGAGCGTGTGGGAGAACCAGTTGGCCATGACCTTGTCGTCTCCCCCCGCAGCCTGGATGGAGGTGGTGTAGAGCTGCAGGAACTCGAGGGGGTTGGTGGACCCGTCGAAGCCCTTGGGGAGGGCTGGCCTGAACTTCTGCGGCCAGACCACGCGACGCAGGGCGCGGGTGAAGGCCAGGCAGCCAGAGGCGTACGTGGCGATTCCTCCCTGGAGAGCTCTGCGGTTCTGCTGTGCGGCTTGGCCGAGCTCTTCGACGAGGCGGTTCTGGAGGTCACGGCGGCGCTCCATGCCCACACGCGCGTCAGGCGCAGTGCGCTGCACGATCTGGCAGTCATACGGCGAGGAAGCATGAGAGGGAGCTCTTTGCGCGGCAGCTGGAGGCGGTCCTGGCGGCGGCGGAGGCGCATCTGGTGCAGCCGTGCCCGCACGGCCAGAGTGATGGACCAGGGAGTGCGACGGAGCGGGGCGCGTGGTCGCGACGTCGACGAGGTGGTGGAGACGGTCCAGTCACTGGTCGTGGGCCTCAGCGCTAGGCCGGTAGCGTAGGAGCTCCTGGGCCATGAGTAGCGCGGTGTGCGGCGTGGGCTCCGGGCGTCCTTGAGAAGACGCGCTTTGGCGCCGCGACGGGTGCGAAGACTCAGCGTCGTCGTTGCGCTCCATGGGAGCGTCCCTGTCATCGCGGTGGTCGCTGCCGTGGTACTCTTCGCTCTCCGGCTCCTCCACATGCGGGCCGGTGTTGGCGCGCTCGGCTGCACGAGGACGACCGCGGCGTCCACGAGTGGGAGCGGTGCCGGGCTCTGTGTGAGCCCGGTCAGCTGCGCGCCTGTTGGCGCGTGTCGTGCGGGTGTCCGCCATGACGCGGAAACCGGCCGGAGGTTGAATACGCGCCTCAGCCCCCTACCTGGCGCGCCAAATGTCGAGGTGTGATTCCCACGGAACAGGGATAGCCACTCTCGGGGGAGAAATTCGTGAAGGGGACTGAACACGTTGGTCAACAACCTACGGCCGGCTCGGCGACGGTGCTCGTCGAGCCTGTGGGGGAACAGCACGACAGAGATGGAGTCCGGCCCGTACCCAGGTTCACGGCCCTCAAGCTGAGGTAAAACCGCTACTCCTGCCTGTCTGTATTGCCCTGCAGTAGGAACAGTACAACGAGCTTGCCGAGGGCTCTCGAGCGGCAATGCGGAGCTTGAAGGGGGGAGGATGAACCCTTCTTCCTCCTCGAGCTCGCTAAGCTTGGCTAGGCTAGGGCAGGGTGTACACGGGTAGGCGGTTCGTTTCTCGATTCCCTCTCTACGGTGGCGCTCCTGCTCCTTATATAGGCGCCCCGGGCCTCATCCCTGCGTCCTGCGCAGCGGAAGGGTTCCCACATGGCGACGAAGTGGAGGAGCGGGGTGCACCGCAGCTCGGGTGTCCATGGACTTGGTCCATGGTCGTAAAGCCTGCCTCCGTGGTAGGGCAGCTTTTGTCTTTGCAGAGCGGATAGCTGGTGCTGCAGAGGCCGTGGGGGTGCCCACGGTGATGTCGCCGTTGGAGCGTTGCGCCGGCCACCCGCTTTATCACCAAAGAGGAAAACCTTGGTGGCGGCGCAGGGGACACATCGCTTTGTTGACTCCTTTTATCACCAGAACGGCAACTGCGGCGCCGTCGTCATCGCGCGCAGACGCGCGCGTCACTCTGCGGCTGCTGCAGAGGCCATGTGCGCTCTGCAGCGGTTCCTTCGTGGCGAAGTATCCCCGCAGGGCTCGGGAGGCCCTGCCGAGGGAGTTGTGTTGACTTCTCCTCAAGGGAGGAAAGCCTTCCCGGGAGGCGGCCTCAGGGGGAGCCCCTTCAAGCCCTTCGCTGCCCCCTCAAGTCCCTTCGAGAGAGCTCCCCCCTCGAGGGTCTCCTCAAGCGTCTGCTTGGTCCTTAGTCGTTTCGTCGGCATCGACGCGTGTGAGGGCCGTGGTGAGTGGGCTCTGCACACCCTAGAATCCACTGGGCCGACAACATGCAAGGGTGCAAGCAACTTTCAATGATATATATAATTTAAATACAAGTTACCGCAAGGAGGAACATTGGATATAAGATAGGACAATGCAATCCAAATGACTTGGCTTGAGAGAATATGGTTGATGAAGATCCCTTAACTCCTCATGATGTAGCCAAGTCCCCAATGCCCTCCGACAACACCTATTGATCAAGTTTTTGCTTGTTGGTCCCCAACAAAGTTGGGTCCTAAGAGGTTAGTCACAATAGGCTTGGCAACCCAAATGGTTCTTTTCTTGACACCACTTTGAGTACCAACATACTTGGCAAACACATTGCCAACCTTATTCTTCCGAAGCGAATAAACATGATCAAGTATGGTGGGTTTGGATAAGTTACCATGAGTGCATGAAGAAGCTAAGTGATCCTTCCCACGACATATGTAGCAAACTCGGCCTTTTCCTTTCTTCTTGGGGAGGGAAGATCCTTCAACTTGGGAAGCTTGAGTTTGAAGTTGAGTTTGCTTCCCTTGTTGCTTCTCACTAAGAGTCTTCTTCTTCAAAGGGCAAGCTCTAACATGGTGCCCTTCAACCTTGCACTTGAAGCATACAATCTTGGCCGAATCAATAGCTTGTTCTTGGCCTTTCTTCTTGACGAACTTGTGCCCCATCTTGTCATTGGACTTGTTCTTGTTGTTGGAGTTGAATCCAAGTCCACTCTTGTCATGTGGAAGTCTTCGCACTCTCAACATGTTGTCGAGGGTGGAATTCCCTTCATGACACTTGATCAAGTCTTTCTTCAAAGAAGTGACTTGTGCCTTGAGCTCTTTGATTTCCTCTACATGGTTAGTTTCAACACAAATACTAGAGGAAGTAGATGCTACATTGTTAGAGCAACAAGGTAAGGAATGTAATTCATCACAATATTTATCAATGTTGTGAGTGGATAAATTACTAGAACTAGCACATGGCAATAAAGCATTTTTACTAGAAATTGTGCTAGTGACCACAAGAGGCTCACAAGATTTTACCTTTGTAGAGATTGCCTCAAGAGCAACTTCTAGCCTAGCATGGGATGCTAGAAGATACTCATTAGAGCTCGAAAGCTTTTCATGACTTTCTTCCAATTTCCCATACTTGCTAGATAGCAACTCAAGTTGAGCCCTTAGCTCAACATTCTCCTTCAAAATAGATGCTTCACATGAAAGGGAGTTAGTAGCACAAGGGCCATTATCATTAGGAATGGAAGAAGACAATTTGACAAGCTCATTATACTTTCTTTTGAAGTTGATTGCCTCCTCAAGAGCTCTATCACGGGTTTCCTTTACTTTAGATAATTCTAAGGTAAGGGTCTCCTCAAGAGATTTTGATTTATCCATTTTTAAGTTGGCAAGAGCATGGTCACATTTCTTAGTGAGTTTAGCAATCATTTTATTATTCAACTCCTCACTAGTTTCGAGTCTCTCCTCTAGAGCAACCCGATTATCTTGCTCTTCCTCAAGAGCAATCTCAAGATTGTGGATCTCACCCACGGAATCATGAGCAAGACCCCACCCTTCATCACAACGGGTCTCCAAGGCCTCAATTGTCTCCTTGCGCTCAATAAGGATAGTCATGATTTCTAAGAAGCTATCATGGGCATGTTTGTTCTTTAGAAGAGCATGAGAGACAATATCAAAGTTCTTATCAATGGAGGCATCATTATCATTTTCATCATGAATATCATCATCATCATGAGATATATTGGAGTTAAAGGTAGGAGATACCTTAGACTCCTTAACCATAAGGCAAAAGTGAGTAATGGACGAAGATGATGAAGAATTATTTTGAAGCGCTATTGAGGTCCATGTCTTGTTCCAACAATTATTGGGATTCCTCTACATTGTTAGCCAAACAAGTACTAGAGGTAATAGAAGCACTTTTATCATGGCAACAAGACAAGATAGGCATACCATCATGAGATTTAGTTAAAAACTACTACATGATATGCAAGGACTATAAACACTAGCATGTATGGCATTTGTAGTGCTAGAGAAGTTTAAGTCCAAAGATAGAGCATTGCAATATGATGGAGATGAAGTATGGTCAATAGTGGAGTCATCATCAATAATGCAATTCCTATCACCACTCACCATGTCATTACCTTGTGACAAATCACATGTTGGTGAAGTGGAAGAAGAAGTGAGCTCATCACGGCCGGAGGTGGAAGGAGGAAATTCATCCTTGGTAATGTTGGACACATCATATATATCTTCAAGTTTTGTCCATAATTCATGAGCGCTCCGAAAAGGCATGATTGACGCAAGGACTACATCGCTCAAAACATAGTTGAGACCATTAGATGCTAGAGTATCAAGATAGGAGTTTTTCTCATCCTCTAAAGATAATTCTTGGGAATCCTTTGGAGGAGAAAAACCCATATCTACAATTCTCTCTAAATTTGGATCCATGTCCCTAAGAAGATTAAGCATGTGAATTTTCCAAACATCATAATTTGTGCCATCAAATATACAAGTGGGATTGTGCACTAATTCTCTAAACGACATCTTTACTCTCTAGGCGGTAAAGCCTAATAATGAGAGAACCTGGCTCTGATACCAATTGAAAGGAAAGATGTCGCCTAGAGGGGGGGGTGAATAGGCGAGGTACACCTTTTCAATTTAGGCTTGATAAATGCGGAATAAAACTTAGTGTTTAACTTATCAAGAACACAACCTAAAATTACTAGGTTCACCTATGTGCACCAACAACTTATGCTAAGCAAGACAAGCAACAAAGTGATAGCAAGGTAAATGACTTCAAGCACGAAGGCTATCACAATGTAAAGTGCAAAAGTAAAGAGCTCGAGTATAGAAATAACCGAGGCACGCGGAGACGAGGATGTATTCCCGAGTTCCACCACAAAGGTGTACGTCTCGTTGGAGAGGTGTGAGCAACCACAACAGGTTCGCTCAACGCCACAAAGGCTTCACCTTCTTCTCCGATGAACTCGACCACAAAGGTCCGAGTCCACCTTCCACTATGAACTCCTTTAGGGCGGAGAACAATCCCGTACAACTACCTTGGGGGACACACCCACAACCGAATTGGGGGCTCCCAAATGACCACAAAACTGAAGTCAGTTTTTATTTGGGAACGTTCCAGAAAACTGAAGACGAGGCGAAGTGGGCGACTGTAACATCCCAAAATTATAATCAGTATTATTATATCAAAAATGTGGGCCAACAAAAACTTTTTATGAATTAATATGTGTTGATTTCATATTGCTGCTTGTAATAATTATTTCTTGTGAATGTGTTGGTTGTTAGCTCTAATTAAAAACTTGAAGAAAAGAAAATAAACAAAACAACAGATAAAACAATAAAAACAATATGACAAGTGTCACACCATTTCTCCAAGTGAGAAATTAATTTTCTTTCAAAACAAATTCAGTGGAGTGGTAATATGATCACTCCCATTTTATTTCCACAACTTTTCCCTCTCCAATGAATTAATTTCAAAAACCTCAATTTAATTTCTATTTCTTTCTTTATCTTATTCAAATCACAAAATGTGCTATGTTGCACTTGTCCAATAAATAATCAAACAGCACCTCAAACCTTGATAAACATATGTGAAGCAAATTATGAAAATAAAATTCAGAAATTGGAAATTAATTTTGGTTCACACATTTCGTCGAACACCTGGTGGCCGTGTCGTGTTCTTCCCCAAATCCGAGATCGATTCGAGCGAATTCGGTCGGAGTTCGTCGATTCAATGCCTCCATGCGCTTGCCCTCACTCCCCTCACCTCACCGCACTCGAAGACGCCGAGTATTAGGGCCGGGAACGAGGAGGAACGCCAGGGGACAGCAGCCCACACGCACGTCGCCATGGTCGGCACTGTGGCCACGATTGTGTCGACGCCGTGCTGGCCGCGCCATGCCCCCCCCCCTCTCTCCCCCACCTCCCTGCTCCCTCTCAGCGCAGCAGGACGCCCAGCAGCAGCCCGCTCCCGCAGCCCTCGCGACGTGCCGTGCACGTCGTGCACCTCCCAAACGCCCTCATGGCCGTCCCCACTCCGAGCACGCGCCGCTCGCCTCCACGCGCCAACCTTGCTCCCCTGCACGCCAACACCGTCGCCGCACCGCACCGCACCCTATGGCGAGCCCTAGCCCCCTCTGGACCGCCCCAGCACCCCGTCCACCATGGACCGAACCTCGGTCTTTAAAGCCCCCCCCCCCCCCCCCCCCCCGAGCTCCCGTTTTCTCCACACTCCACCACTGCCTCTCCCTCGCTCCACACTCGCTCGTGCACCGCCAGGAGGGCGGAGCCGTAGCCGCGAAGCCACTGCCGCCGGTGGCCATCTTCGAGCTCGCCGTGTCCGAGGTAGAAGACGACCACGGCCGAGCCGTGCTGCCCTCTCTTTCCCTCCTCTCTGGCCTGCACCCCCTTCACCATTACCACCTCACTCACCCGCCCCCTTTTCCCCTCTGCTTCGTGCCCAGGAGCGACGTAGGGACCTCGCCGGAGTTGGAGCACGGCCGCGGAGGAGGAGCTGCTCGCCGCCGTCGATTGGGGCATCCCCAGCAAGCGTCGTTCGTCCAGCAAGCTTCCCCGAGCCTCCGCCGTCGATCTGCATCACCCGCGCATCCTCCCGAGCCCCTAGGTGAGCGCATCGTCGACCTTGCCGTCGCCGGAGCCACGGCGCCGCCCATTTTAGGTCGTCGCCGGTGGGCTCGATCCTCAGCCGTTGGATCTTAGATCCACGGCAGCGTACCGTTTCATGCGTTAAGTCGCTGACCAGTGGGCCCCGCTGTCAGCATTTTAAACATTTCCCAGTGCGCGCACTGTTTTCAGTTGAGTCACTGACGAGTGGACCCCACCCGTCAGGATTCTCAACATTATCCAGAACAGAATAGTTTTCTAATTTAAATTTCTCTGAAATTCCAGTACTGGACTCAACTTTGAAATTCAATAGCTGGAGATTTATAACTCCAAATAAATCAAATCCAAATGTTCTGGAAAGCTTATAAAAGATTTGTCGGATTTATCGAGGAAGAAGAATTCGTGGAACCTGAAGATCAAGACCAAGATCACTTTGCCGAGTAAGGCAAGCTACTCTCTGAGCTTGCACCCTAATACATGCATCTATTTTTATAACATGATTTACTCCTAAGGCAAAGATTTTTCTAAAATCTTTTTTTATTTAAAAAGTATATGGAAATTATTTTGCCACCCTAGGTAGAAATATAGGATAATTTATACCAAATTATAGGATGGGAAAAATAAAGATTGTTTTATTCAAAACCCCTTTGAAAACCCCTGTGTGGCTATGAAGCGCCGAGATGTCGGTGTTGAAGTGGAGAAAAGGAGAATGGTGGTTTTGATAAAACGCACATTGTGTCTTTGTACTTACGTCAATCAGCCAATACCCTGTGCGACCACATTTACCCACATATGGGAAAGGGCTTGGTCATATAGTTTGCTCATATTAGTATGGGATACCTCATCTACGGAGCTGACTCCGTTATGCATGAGGGGATGGTTTGATGAACTACCCCTGACCTGGGTCCTCGCTCAAACTCTATGGAAAGATAAGGAGGAGGATAGAAGGATGTCCCCTACACACCGCCAGACAAAACTATGAGTCCTCACACTTAGATCCCGACGGGCTGGGTTAAGTGTTGATGGAAAGTATCATATGGGCAGGGTCCTATACTAGCATGAGCAAAGGATAGACTAGGATCGGTGTCTCAACTTCGCATACACCTTGTATGGCGGGACGTGGCTGACACGATGAGTTACCGGATGGATGTGGGAAAAGCGTGCTACCTCTGCAGAGTGTAAAACTATTCGAATAGCCGAGTCCTCGGATATGGACAGTTGAGAGACCCTACTTTGACCATGTGCAAGTTTTGAAAAGAATTGAGTTTTAAAAAGAAAAGGAAGTGGAGAATGTTCCATACACCTATACCAACGGATCGGTATGAGGTTGTTGGAGACCATGAACCATGGCGGGTTATGGTCAGAAAAAGGAGGAGTTTTGGAGAAACTAATAAAATGGGACATTATATTAAGAGTAGTTATAAAATTCTTCTTACCTTCTTCAACAAAGATATAGAGATGTTTTAAAGAAATAAAAGTATGAAATTAAAATGAGACTAGTGCATACTCATGTTGGAGTAGTTTGCGAGTACAATCAAATGTACTCATAATGGTTTCGTCCCTGGCTATTGTCGTAGCCAGACATGGAGGAGCACTACGCCAAGGAGGAGTATGGCGACTTCTATGCAAACTAGGGATCTTCATAAGTCGACTGCCTGTCGGGTCATTGTTAGGATATGATGTCTACTACGCCTTAGTTTCCGCTGATTATTTTGGTTTGGCCCATGAAGGCACCTATGTAAGACTTGGTCTAAATGACCGTTTATGTAAGACTTTAATGCGGTATTGTAATGGATGTAAACTTCGGTATTCAGTTCGGATTATGTGCAACGACAGACTGATCACGGGATCGTTGTGTTAAGCATAATCGGGTATTTCGGACAGCTAGTCCGGGGTCCCCACAGAGCTGGTATCAGAGCCATCTCGACTTTAGGAGACCTTAGATTAGCATGGACGCTAGGTAGGTGTTACAAAAAGTTAAATTAAAAAAAAAAAAAGGAATGAAGTATTTTTGAAAAATGCTTATCTCTAATCCTCTCACTTATGCAAAATTCTACTCTCACTAAATATTACGTTTTCCCTTGTATCCTTAAAAATTTGGCACACTCGTCATACTATTAAACTTAAAATTTTGCTCACTTGTTGCCTCACTACATTTAAAATTTTGATACACTTGTCATCTCACTAACCTAAAAATTTGACTAAAAAATTGTAGATGGCGATCCATTTCACCGAGTTCGTTCAGCTTGAGAAGGACGGCAAGTTGATGTTCGAGAAGGACCTGTTCGAGTTGAGCAAGCTGTTAGGTCGCCCCGCTCCAGAGTTTAAGGGAGCCCAGGTGGACACTCTCGGCAACGGGAACCTGTCTTGGTTGGTCGAGGTGTCTGTTCGCGGGAACATCAAGTCCCCCGGATCTAGGACACTCATCTTTACCACCATGGACGTCCACTGGGAAGACGGACTGTGTCGTGCCATGCGGCGGATGCTAGCCCGACTTTGTGAGGAGCACAAGGCGGAGTTGGTGAACTCTCGTTTCCAGTTCTACGGGAGGCGCACCGATGACGGACACCCTATTCGGTCCCCTCTACACCCGACGTTCGGAGAGTATATCCTGGACATGGAGATTATGCTCTTTCGCACCCAGAAGGATCTGATGTGCGCTAGACTTCGGTCTCGTTTTGAGCGCATCTCGCTCAAGGAGAGTCGCGAGCGTGAGGCGCAGCTGAAGGAGGAGAAGGTCGCTCTTCTCAAGAAGAGGACCCAGCTGAGGAGGACCATAGCGAAGCTCCGCAAGAAGATGGCAGAGCAGGACGAGATGATCGAGGATCTGGAGCACCATACCAACGAGATGGAGGAGGAGGGCGAGGATCTCCGTAAGGAGAACAACGCTTTCCTCAGTGACGATGACGACTACCTGGAGGAGATGGACTATGAGCAGGAGGACGATGAGGAGGAGCTAGAGGACGAGGAGGAGGAGCCACTCGAGTCAGTTCTCGAGGACGAGGAGGAGAACCCGGAGGAGCCACCCTACCAGTCCGACGCTGACGCAGCAGAGCCTGAGGTTCCACCTCAGTAGGCGAGTGACTTGAGTACTACCGCAGGATTAGGTTGACCCCCTATCGCTAGTCGAGTCGAAGTAGTGGTTCTTTTGGAAACCCTGTATTGTGTACATTAGCTGAAGGGCAATGTTGTAAGCTTGATGTGGTGAACTCTTTGATGTGATGGTTGTGCTATATAAGTGTGTTAGTCTGGTTAATCTGTGTAAAATATTTTCCATATAATCCTTAATTAATCAACCACTATGCGAAACCGACCTTTTCCCTTGGTCGAAACCTTTTGCCTTGCCTCTTATACCCGGTGTGCTCAGGATGGTGGACACTCGTCGCTCCAACACGGATGGAGGACCACCACCACCACCGGAACCAACCACCGCCCAACTTCTTGCGCTTATCATGGAGGAACGCCAAGCTGCCCGGGCGGAGCGTCAAGCTCATCTTGCTGCCCTGCAGCAGATCGCTGCCGCCCATCTCAACCAAAACAACAACAACAACAACAACAACAACAACAACAATGGCAATGGCAATGGCGAAGGAAATCAGCGGTCCACTTTGAGCGATTTTCAGAAGACCAACCCACCTACCTATTCCAAGGGACTTCACCCATTAGAGGCCGATGATTGGCTTCGCACCATTGACAACAACCTGGAAGTTGCAGCCGTGGGAGAACCTGAGAAAGTGCTGTATGCAACCCACTATCTTGCAGGACCTGCACGGTCTTGGTGGGAAGCTACCAAGGCTCTACAGCAAGCTGGTCATGTTATCAACTGGGCCGAGTTCCAGGAGAGGTTCCGCAAGAAGCACATTCCCGGCGGACTCATTGAGAGGAAGAAGGATGAATTCCGCAAGTTGCGGCAGGGAAGTAGAGATGTGGTCGGTTATCTTGATGAGTTCACTGACTTATCTCGGTATGCTCCTGATGACACCGACACCGAGAAGAAGAAGATGGAGCGTTTCATGAATGGACTTCATGATGAGTTGCAGTGTGCTTTGGTTATCCATGACTTTGTTGATTTGGAGTCACTTGTGGACAAAGCCATCCAGCTGGAGACCAAGCGCAAGTCTATGTTTGAAGGTCGCAAGAGGAGAATGAGTGCCCAGGAATGTTCGAGCAACCAGAAGCCTCGCGTCTTTCCACAAAACCCCAAGCCGGCCTATCGACCACCACAAACTCCACGCCCCAATTTCCCTAATCGCCCAAACAACTTCAACCGCCCCAATAACAATACCCGTCCCGGAGGGAACTCTAACAACTTCAACCGCAATGCCAATGTTGTCTGCTTTGATTGCGGCACTAAGGGTCACTACTCCAGAGAATGCCCCAATCCTAAGAAGATTGGTCCACGCCCCGATGCACAGGCACCGAACAATGGCCAAGGCCGTAATGGAAATGGCAAGAACCCCGCACCCCGCGGAAATGTTGCTGTTGCCAAGGGCCGTCTGCACCACATCAATGCTGAAGAGGCCATGGATGCGCCAGATGTTGTGCTGGGTACGTTCCTTGTCAACTCAGTACCTGCAACTGTTCTGTTTGATTCTGGTGCTACCCATTCCTTTGTTACCCAAGAATTTGTTGCTAAGGGAGGTTTAGTTGGAAACCTCTTACCCAAACCCATGGTCATCCAAATCCCAGAATCCACCCTAGAGACCAAGTCGTTTTGCCCTGACATTTCCCTTGAGATCAAAGGAGAAAAGTTTCTAGTCGACTTAATCATTCTAGGAACCCAGGGTATAGATGTTATACTGGGTATGAATTGGCTAGCCAAGTATCGTGGTCGGATTGACTGCGCCAGAAGAGTTGTATCCCTCACGACCGACAAAGGAGCAGAAGTGGAGTATGTGTCTGAAACCAGTCGACCCCAACCAGGATGCCATGAGAGCATAGCTCGACCCACCCTAGATGAGATCCGTGTTGTTCACCTGTTCCGAGATGTTTTCCCTGAAGAATTGCCTGGTATGCCGCCAGACCGGGATATTGAGTTCATAATTGAACTTATCCCAGGAACATCCCCTATATCCCAAAGGCCTTATCGGATGAATCCGGAAGAATTGGTTGAATTGAAGAAGCAGTTAGCTGATATGCTCAGCAAAGGACTTATTCGCCCAAGCGCTTCACCTTGGGGATCACCCATTATTTTTGTGGACAAGCGAGACGGTACCACACGCCTGTGTGTGGATTATCGCAAGTTAAATGACGTGACCATTAAAAACAAGTATCCTCTTCCAAAGATCGAGGATCTGTTCGATCAGATGAACGGAGCCCGAGTCTTTTCCAAGATAGATCTTCGGACAGGATATCATCAGTTGAAAATCCGAGAGACAGACATTCCCAAGACCGCCTTCACCACCCGCTACGGTTTGTTTGAATACACCGTAATGTCCTTTGGTCTGACCAATGCCCCAGCCTATTTCATGAATCTCATGAACAAGATTTTCATGGAGTACCTCGACAAGTTCATGGTAGTTTTCCTCGACGACATCCTTATTTACTCCAAAACCGAAGAAGAGCATGCTGAACACCTGCGTCTAGTTTTAGAAACCCTCCGAGAGCACCAGTTGTATGCCAAGCTTAGCAAGTGTGAGTTTTGGCTCAGTGAAGTGGCATTTCTCGGACATGTTGTGTCTGCGGGAGGAATTTCAGTTGACCCAGAGAAGATCCAAGCCATTGTGGACTGGGAGGCCCCAACTAGTGTGACTGAAATCCGAAGCTTTCTCGGACTGGCGGGTTACTACCGCAAGTTCGTTGAAGGATTCTCCAGTATAGCCAAACCCCTGACCCAACTGCTGAAAAAGGACAAGAAGTTTGAATGGACTCAGAAGTGTGAAGAGAGTTTCCAAGAATTGAAGAAGAGACTGACTTCAACCCCCGTCCTAACTATGCCAGACGTCACCAAGAGTTTCGACGTGTATTGCGATGCATCACGCCTCGGACTTGGTTGCGTTCTGATGCAAGAAGGCAAAGTGGTGTCGTATCTGTCCCGGCAGTTGCGACCGCATGAAGAGAACTACCCAACCCATGATCTGGAGTTAGCCGCTGTTGTTCTTGCTCTGAAGACGTGGCGTCCCTATCTGGCGGGACATCGTTGCGAGATCTATACGGATCATAAGAGCTTGAAGTATATCTTCACCCAGAAGGAGTTAAATCTGCGACAGAGAAGGTGGATGGAATTAATCAAAGATTATGATATTGGGATCCATTATCACCCCGGAAAGGCTAATGTAGTTGCCGATGCCCTTAGTCGCAAACCTTGCACCCTGAATGCCTTGATCCAAGCCGAACAGCCAGCCTTGTTCAAAGAGTTCAAAGATTTTGGACTAGAGCTGGTTAGCCGCGGTTATCTCGCCAATTTAGAGTTAGCCCCAACCCTGATAGATCAAATCAAGGAAGCCCAAAAAGGTCATGAGAGCATAGAAGGAATTAAAAAGAAGATTTCTCTCGGCAAGGCGCCCGGTTTTACCGAAGATGCTGAAGGAGTGTTGAGATTCAATGGTCGTATCTGTGTGCCCAATATCACGGAACTTAAGGAGTTAATCCTGAAGGAAGCCCACGAGACCCCTTATTCAATCCACCCCGGCGGAACCAAAATGTACCAAGACCTTCGTGAAAGATTTTGGTGGCACGGAATGAAGCGAGAGATTGGTGTTTTCGTAGCCAAGTGTGATATCTGTCAGCGAGTCAAGGCTGAACATCAGCGACCCGCTGGATTGCTTCAACCTCTGAAAATTCCCGAGTGGAAGTGGGATGAAATTGGAATGGATTTTATTACCGGACTTCCAAGATCCAACCGAGGTCATGACTCAATCTGGGTCATCGTTGATAGACTAACCAAGGTTGCCCATTTCATTCCCGTCAATACCACTTATCGGGGAAATCAGTTAGCAGACCTGTATATTTCCAGAATAGTAAGCCTGCATGGTGTGCCTAAGAAGATTGTATCTGACAGAGGCACACAATTCACCTCGAGGTTCAGGAAAGCACTTCACGAAGCCCTCGGAACCAAGTTAGCGTTTAGCACAGCTTATCATCCCCAGACCGGAGGCCAAACTGAGCGAGTGAACCAGATATTAGAGGACATGCTTCGCGCGTGTGTTCTATCCTATGGATCCAAGTGGGAAGATTGTCTTCCATTTGCAGAGTTCTCCTACAACAATAGTTACCAGTCTAGTCTGCAAATGGCCCCTTTTGAAGCCCTTTACGGCAAGAAGTGTCGTACGCCCCCGAATTGGTCCGACACCGGAGAAGACAAATTGTTTGGACCAGATACTCTCCGTGAGGCGGAAGAACAAGTCCAACTTATCCGTGAGCGTCTTAAAACTGCCCAATCCCGTCAGAAGAGTTACGCTGATCCCAAGCGTCGTGATGTCACTTTTAGTGTCGGAGATTATGTCTATCTCCGAGTGACACCCCTTAAAGGAATGCAGCGTTTCCATGTCAAAGGAAAATTAGCGCCAAGGTATATTGGACCCTTTAAGATCATTGCTCGTCGAGGAGAAGTGTCTTATCAACTAGAGTTGCCCCAAGAGTTAGCAGATTATCACGATGTCTTCCACATTTCCTTGCTCCGGAAATGTCTTGAAGTTCCTGACCAGCCTGATGTTTTCAAAAACATCGACCACCTTTCCATCAACCTGAATCAAGATCTGACTTATCGTGAGAGACCCATAAAGATTCTCGACGAAGATGTTCGTCTTACCCGAAGGCGCGCGATCAAGTTCTACAAGGTCCAGTGGACTAACCACTCTGAAGATGAAGCAACTTGGGAACTCGAAGATTATCTTAGAAGCGAATTCCCAAACCTCTTTAGTGCCCAAACCTAGCGAATCTCGGGACGAGATTTATTTTAAGGGGGGAAGGATCAGTAACATCCCAAAATTATAATCAGTATTATTATATCAAAAATGTGGGCCAACAAAAACTTTTTATGAATTAATATGTGTTGATTTCATATTGCTCCTTGTAATAATTATTTCTTGTGAATGTGTTGGTTGTTAGCTCTAATTAAAAACTTGAAGAAAAGAAAATAAACAAAACAAAAGATAAAACAATAAAAACAATATGACAAGTGTCACACCATTTCTCCAAGTGAGAAATTAATTTTCTTTCAAAACAAATTCAGTGGAGTGGTAATATGATCACTCCCATTTTATTTCCACAACTTTTCCCTCTCCAAAGAATTAATTTCAAAAACCTCAATTTAATTTCTATTTCTTTCTTTATCTTATTCAAATCACAAAATGTGCTATGTTGCACTTGTCCAATAAATAATCAAACAGCACCTCAAACCTTGATAAACATATGTGAAGCAAATTATGAAAATAAAATTCAGAAATTGGAAATTAATTTTGGTTCACACATTTCGTCGAACACCTGGTGGCCGTGTCGTGTTCTTCCCCAAATCCGAGATCGATTCGAGCGAATTCGGTCGGAGTTCGTCGATTCAATGCCTCCATGCGCTTGCCCTCACTCCCCTCACCTCACCGCACTCGAAGACGCCGAGGATTAGGGCCGGGAACGAGGAGGAACGCCAGGAGACAGCAGCCCGCACGCACGTCGCCATGGTCGGCACTGTGGACACGATGGTGTCGACGCCGTGCTGGCCGCGCCATGCCCCCCCCTCTCTCCGTCACCTCCCTGCTCCCTCTCAGCGCAGCAGGACGCCCAGCAGCAGCCCTCGCGACGCGCCGTGCACGTCGTGCACCGCCCAAACGCCCTCACGGCCGTCCCCACTCCGAGCACGCGCCGCTCGCCTCCACGCGCCAACCTTGCTCCCCTGCACGCCAACACCGTCGCCGCACCGCACCGCACCCTATGGCGAGCCCTAGCCCCCTCTGGACCGCCCCAGCACCCCGTCCACCATGGACCGAACCTCGGCCTTAAAAGCCCCCCCCCCCCCCCCACCGAGCTCCCATTTTCTCCACACTCCACCACTGCCTCTCCCTCGCTCCACACTCGCTCGTGCACCGCCAGGAGGGCGGAGCCGTAGCCGCGAAGCCACTGCCGCCGGTGGCCATCTTCGAGCTCGCCGTGTCCGAGGTAGAAGACGACCACGGGCGAGCCGTGCTGCCCTCTCTTTCCCTCCTCTCTGGCCTGCACCCCCTTCACCATTACCACCTCACTCACCCGCCCCCTTTTCCCCTCTGCTTCGTGCCTAGGAGCGACGTAGGGACCTCTCCGGAGTTGGAGCACGGCCGCGGAGGAGGAGCTGCTCGCCGCCGTCGATTGGGGCATCCCCAGCAAGCGCCGTTCGTCCAGCAAGCTTCCCCGAGCCTCCGCCCTCGATCTGCATCACCCGCGCATCCTCCCGAGCCCCTAGGTGAGTGCATCGTCGACCTCGCCGTCGCCGGAGCCACGGCGCCGCCCATTTTAGGTCGTCGCCGGTGGGCTCGATCCTCAGCCGTTGGATCTTAGATCCACGGCAGCGTACCGTTTCATGCGTTAAGTCGCTGACCAGTGGGCCCCGCTGTCAGCATTTTAAACATTTCCCAGCGCGCGCACTGTTTTCAGTTGAGTCACTGACGAGTGGACCCCACCCGTCAGGATTCTCAACATTATCCAGAACAGAATTGTTTTCTAATTTAAATTTCTCTGAAATTCCAGTACTGGACTCAACTTTGAAATTCAATAGCTGGAGATTTATAACTCCAAATAAATCAAATCCAAATGTTCTGGAAAGCTTATAAAATTGTCTAACCAACCCAAGTGGTTTCACCTCATTTGGATAAATAATAAAAATGTAGTATTAAAAATACCACAAAAGGTTTAAAATCTAAACTTGTTTGTTTCTGATACTCTGTTAGGCCAAATGAGTTAAGACTAATTTTATTGGGTCACATTTAGTCATGGCTAGTTACCCATAAGAGGATTTAATTTTAGAATCAACAGAACTTGATTAATAGCTAAAACTTTATTATTAAGCTTCTGGATTAAAACCATTATCTAGGGAGTTTGGTAACTCCAATTGACCCAAATCCAATTGTGTTGTCTTCTACACATCAGTAGCTTTCTGTAGAAATTTAGTTTGTATTTTTGTGACCAACATAACTTGAGATATGTAATTAAACATTTTCAATTAGTTTCTGCCATAATTAGGCCATAGTTAAATAATGGTTAATTCAATTAATTTGAAACCAAATTGTGTTGCTTGATGTATGCAGTGGCTATTTAGAGCATTCCAGATTGTATTGTTGTGATGTTGATTGAGTAGGTTAGTGATTGTTTGTATTTGTTTGATTGTGAATTAGACGAGAACATTGTCGGATTTATCGAGGAAGAAGAATTCGTGGAACCTGAAGATCAAGACCAAGATCACTTTGCCGAGCAAGAGAAGCTACTCTCTGAGCTTGCACCCTAATACATGCATCTATTTTTATAACATGATTTACTCCTAAGGCAAAGAATTTTCTAAAACCTTTTTTTTTAAAAAAGTATATGGAAATTATTTTGCCACCCTAGGTAGAAATATAGGATAATTTATACCAAATTATAGGATGGGAAAAATAAAGATTGTTTTATTCAAAACCCCTTTGAAAACCCCTGTGTGGCTATGAAGCGCCGAGATGTCGGTGTTGAAGTGGAGAAAAGGAGAATGGTGGTTTTGATAAAACGCACATTGTGTCTTTGTACTTACGTCAATCAGCCAATACCCTGTGCGACCACATTTACCCACATATGGGAAAGGGCTTGGTCATATAGTTTGCTCATATTAGTATGGGATACCTCATCTACGGAGCGCTGACTCCGTTATGCATGAGGGGATGGTTTGATGAACTACCCCTGACCTGGGTCCTCGCTCAAACTCTATGGAAAGATAAGGAGGAGGATAGAAGGATGTCCCCTATACACCGCCAGACAAAACTATGAGTCCTCACACCTAGATCCCGACGGGCTGGGTTAAGTGTTGATGGAAAGTACCATATGGGCAGGGTCCTATACTAGCATGAGCAAAGGACAGACTAGGATCGGTGTCTCAACTTCGCATACACCTTGTATGGCGGGACGTGGCTGACACGATGAGTTACCGGATGGATGTGGGAAAAGCGTGCTACCTCTGCAGAGTGTAAAACTATTCGAATAGCCAAGTCCTCGGATATGGACAGTTGAGAGACCCTACTTTGACCATGTGCAAGTTTTGAAAAGAATTGAGTTTTAAAAAGAAAAGGAAGTGGAGAATGTTCCATACACCTATACCAACGGATCGGTATGAGGTTGTTGGAGACCATGAACCATGGCGGGTTATGGTCAGAAAAAGGAGGAGTTTTGGAGAAACTAATAAAATGGGACATTATATTAAGAGTAGTTATAAAATTCTTCTTACCTTCTTCAACAAAGATATAGAGATGTTTTAAAGAAATAAAAGTATGAAATTAAAATGAGACTAGTGCATACTCATGTTGGAGTAGTTTGCGAGTACAATCAAATGTACTCATAATGGTTTCGTCCCTGGCTATTGTCGTAGCCAGACATGGAGGAGCACTACGCCAAGGAGGAGTATGGCGACTTCTATGCAAACTAGGGATCTTCATAAGTCGACTGCCTGTCGGGTCATTGTTAGGATATGATGTCTACTACGCCTTAGTTTCCGCTAATTATTTTGGTTTGGCCCATGAAGGCACCTATGTAAGACTTGGTCTAAATGACCGTTTATGTAAGACTTTAATGCGGTATTGTAATGGATGTAAACTTCGGTATTCAGTTCGGATTATGTGCAACGACAGACTGATCACGGGATCGTTGTGTTAAGCATAATCGGGTATTTCGGACAGCTAGTCCGGGGTCCCCACAGCGACCGAGGCGGCCACACCACCTCGTGGCGCGGCAGGAGACTGGGCCGCGCCAGCAGGTGATGTGGGCCCCTCGGGGCGCCACCGACCTCGCCCTTTCGCGTACATATACCCCCCAGACTAAAAACCCAAGCACGGTGTTCGATATTTCCTCCACGGGTCCAGAGCGCCGCCGCCATCGAAGACAAGATTCGGGGGACAGAAGTCTCTGTTCCGGCACCCTGCCGGGACAGGGAATTGCCCCCGGAGCCATCTCCATCGACTCCACCGCCATCTCCATAGCCGTTGCTGACTCCTACAATGAGGAGTGAGTAGTTCTCCCCCGGGGCTGCGGGATCTACGGTAGCTATGTGGTCTATCTCTCTCTCCCATGATGTGATCTTTTATGTGATCATGAGCTTTGTAATCTAGTTGAATATGTGATGCTACTCTTTATCCATTATGCACTCTAGAGGTTACTTTAATATGAACTCCGGGGTTATTCACGGTTGTAACGGTGACAGTGTGTGCACCGTGTGTGATTCCTTTATGACGTTGTTGGTGTTAGTTTACTCTGACTTCGAGGGTGCTCTTGTAGCCCTACACAATGAATGGTGTTTGTTATCCAACATGAGAGTGTTTGAGAGTAGTGTTTATTTATTTAACTTTGATGTCATTGTTGAGAATGTCCACTGGTGAAAGTAGGATCCCTAGGCCTTGTTTCTAAGCATTGAAACACCGTTTCCAACAAGTTCTGCTACATGTTTGCTTGCTGCCATTTTTATTACAGATTGCAATTACTGCTTATAATCATCCATATTACTTGTATTTCACTATCTCTTCGCATAACTAGTGCACCTATACATCTGACAAGTGTATTGGGTGTGTTGGGGACACAAGAGACTTTTTGTATCTTAACTGCAGGGTTGCTTGAGAGGGTTATCTTTGACCTCTACCTCCCTGAGTTCGATATACCTTGGGTGATTCACTTAAGGGAAACTTGCTGCTGTTCTCCAAACCTCTGCTCTTGGAGGCCCAACACTGTGTACGAGAATAGAAGCGTGCGTAGACATCAAGCTATTTTCTGGCGCCGTTGCCGGGGAGGTGAGCGCTTGAAGGTATCTCCTTTAGATTCTGCAGTTATTACTTTTTGTTTCTTGTTTTTATTTTCACTAGTTAGGTTAATGGAAAACAACAAAAATATTAGAGAGCTTTATAATATTTATCTTGAGTTAGGACATGAAGTGTTTGAAGAGAAAATTAAAAAACCTATGGAACTTTATTTGCATGCTAGTAGCAATGTTATTAGTATGAATTCTTTGAACACCATTATTGCTAATGCTATGGAAAAGTCTAAGCTTGGGGGAGTTGGTTGTGATGAGCATGATATTTTTAGTCCCCCAAGCACGGAGGAGAAAATTTTCTTTGATGATACCTTGCCTCCAGTATATGATAATTATAATCATTGTGATATTTTCGGTCCACCTACTGTTGAGGATATATTTTATGTTGATTACAATATGCCTCCTATATTTGATGATTATGGTGATGAGAATAATAATGATAGCTATTTTGTTGAATTTGCTCCCACTACAATTAATAAGAATGACTATGCTTATGTGGAGAGTATTAATTCTTTCATGCACGTGGCTCATGATAAGAATGTTTTATGTGATAGTTATGTTGTAAATTTTATTCATGATGCTACTTGTGAACTTATAGATGATAATGATGAGTGTTGCTTAAATATACTATATGATAATGCTTTAGATGATGGTCCTATGCTTATTGATAATCCTCTATGTTTAGAAGTTGAGGATAAAAATGATATAATTGCTGCTAGTGATGGTACTCTTACTCATGAGAGTCCTACTTTGTTCTTGAATTCTCCTAATTACACCATGGAGGAGAAATTTGCTTATGTTGAGAAATACTTATGTGGTTTGCAATTGTCTCTAGTTCCAAATCTTTGTTGCAACCATGATCTTAAACTTGATATTGATCTTAATAACTATTTTGAAAGAGGGAAGCATGCTAATGAATTCCAAAATAAATTTAATGATCCTCTTTATGTGCCTATGTTATCTAAGTTGAATGATTCTTGTGGTTATATGGTTGAATTTATTTCTACTACTGAAAGTTATTATGAGAGAGGGAAACATGGTTTTATGTATCTCAACAATATTAAGTTTCCCCTCTTTATGTTGAAAATTTTAAAGTTGCACTTGTTTTGCTCTCCTATGTTTGTTGCTTTGTGCTTTCATGACTTGTTTCTTTACAAGATTATTTTTCATAGGAAGAGGGTTAGACTTAAATGTGTTTGATATTTGCCTCTTGATGCTCTCTTCGGTTTTCAACTCTAATTTTATGAGAGCATTATAAAAATCACTATGCCTATCTTAATGGCTATAAAGAAAGAGCTTTTGGGAGACAACCCAATATTTTATTTCTGTTATTTTCTTTTATATTGAGTCAAGGAACATGCCTACCTCTGTAGCAATTCCTTTGTATCTTTATTTTATTGCATTGTTGTGTCAAGTTAAGCCTCTAGTTGAAAGTTGATGCTAAATTGGGATTCCTGCAGGAACAGTTTTCTGCTATCCACCGTAAAATTCGTAACGCTTCACAGAAAAATCCAAATGACCTGCCCTTTTTTGTGCGTAATCCTCAGATATATATGCAACTTTCATTAGTTTTGAGTTTTCTGATTTGAGCAAGTTAAGTGCCTCGAAAAAATTCGTCTTTACGGACTGTTCTGTTTTTGACAGATTCTGCCATTTATTTTGCAATGCCTCTTTTGCTATTTTGATTGGATCTTTTTATTCCATGAAGTATCAGTGTCTGTAGCTAATGTCCAGTAGCATTGGTAGCAATTGTGTTCCTACAGAATATCATAATTTTTCGTGCACTAACCCTCTAATGAAGTTTACTTTAAGTTTGGTGTGGAGGAAGTTTTCAAGGATCAAGAGAGAAGGATGATATGATGTGATCAAGAGGATAGTAAAGCCAAAGCTTGGGGATGCCCCGGTGGTTCACCCCCAATATATTTCAAGAAGACTCAAGCGTCAAAGCTTGGGGATGCCCAAGGCATCCCCTTCTTCATCAACAAACTAGCAGGTCCTTTCTAGTGAAACTATATTTTAATTCCGCCACATCTTATGTGCTTACTTGAAGCGTCTGTTTGCTTTTTGTTTTTGTTTTTGTTATTTTCATTCTCTGAATAAAATGGACCCTAGCATTCCTTTGTGGGAGAGAGACACGCTCCGCTTTTTCTCATGAATACTCGTATTCTTCACTTATATTTGTTGAGTATTCTTCTATGTTACTTCAATGCTTTCTAGCTCTTGTTTTTCATGCATCTCTTGCTAGAGCTGTTAGCTTTATTATATCATACTCTCATATCTCATTGTTTAATTACTTGGAGAGTTTATCTTTTAAATAAGTTGATTGGTGTTTGGTTGAGAACAGAAAATGTAATGTGGTAGATGGTATAACTAAATGATACATAATCTTGTAGATCGTTAAATTGTGTCACTTGAATCATTGATGTTGTTTTGAGATATTAATTTGCTTAATGGTAAACATGATGGTTTAGTAAAGTGGAATGATTAATGGTTGGTCTAGAAAAACTTGAAGCTGTGCCACACTTAAATTTCCAGTTGATAGCATAATGATATATGACTTCTATTTGCTAATGGCAACCGTAATGACTTTGTGTTATGCGCTACGGTCGGGTCCCCAACAGTGACTTGTTCATTTGCCACAGCACCTCTTGGAGTGATTTTCATTATGCCTTGTAAGATCATATTTTTATTTGGAATCTTTTTACTTGTGAGTTCTAAAGCTGCGGTTTTCATGGCACTTCCACCACCATATTGCTAGCCTCTTCGGTACTTTGCATTGCCCTTTCTCACATTGAGAGTTGGTGCATACTTCGTGCGTACATCCAAACTCGTGGGAGATCTTCATCTTGTTCTCCTACACATAAGCCAAATATCTTCCTCAAAACATCCACCATACCTACCTACTACAGCATTTCCATAGCTGTTCCGAGATATATTGCCATGCAACATCCATCTTAAATTACATGACTTGTTGTCATTCATTACTCATATATTGCTTTGCATGATTCTATAAAGCTGATGTGTGGTTTTACCCATGTTACGCTAGATCATTGCATAACCTGCTACACTGGCAGAGGCACCGTTGTCATATACATATTATGTCTCATTCATATTAGCTACTTGTATCATCAGTATGTTGTCATATCATCATTAGTGTGTTGTCATATCATCATATTAGGATGCTTGCCCCTAAAAGTGAAAAGAGCCATGGAGGCCATCGAAAAGAGAAACAGAAAAAGAAAAAAAATAGAAAAAAAGAGAAAAAGAAAAAAAATAAAAAAATAAAAAGGGGGCAGCATTACTATTCTTTATCACACACTTGTGCTCATGTTATAGCACCATATCATTTATTGTCATCACTTGTGCTCATGTTATAGCACCATGTCATTTATGATCATCATTTGTGCTCATGTTTAGCACCTTTACTCCATATGAGAGAGTTTTCATGTCTTACTTGCATAACTATGTGGGGAACTTTACACTATAGAACTTGGCTTGTATATTCCAATGATGAGCCTCCTCAAAAGTGCTCTAGGTCTTCGTGAGCAAGCAAGTTGGATGCACCCCCACTAGTTCCATTGGAGAGCTTTCATATACTTATAGCTCCATGTGCATCCGTTGTGTGGCAGTCACTACTCCTTGCATAGCTTCGATTATAAGACTTCCTCTTGTCTAATGATCACTTGCAGCTTTGTGAGACTTTCTTCCGTTGGCCTTCCAAACCCCCCTTAACATTCTCTTAGCCAAAACATCCAGGTGCCAGGAACCAACGTTGAACGCTTGCTTGTTTCTTTTGAACAAATAAAGAGTTGATCTTCTACGTGCATATTGATATTGCTTGACTTGATCCTTTCACAAAGTTGTCATGTTTGTTGGAAGCATTAGATGATTATATTGTTGTGCTTGAAGCTTAAATCATCTCTAATATCTACTTTGCACAGTTGATTGCTATCTAGTACTATATCATTGAAAGCTTTACTTTGCTTTGCCTACTTGTTTATTATTACTCATTTGATATCAATATAAACTACAGCCCTTATTCATTTGATCTCAGTTTACATGCCTTACATTATTATGTGATCAAGATTGTGTGAAAGCATGTCACTTCAGAAATTATTCTTCTTTTATCGTTCTTGCCTACTCGGGACGAGTAGAACAAAGCTTGGGGATGTTGATACGTCTCCAACGTATCTATAATTTCTTATGTTCCATGCTATATTATACCAACTTATTACATGTTTTATATGCATTTTATATAGTTTTATGCATTTTCTGGGACTAACCTATTAACAAGATGCCACAGTGCCAGTTCCCTGTTTTCTGCTGTTTTTGGTTTCAGAAAAGTACTTAAGGAAATATTCTCGGAATTGGACGATTTCTTTTCAGAAGTCAGTTTTTATTTGGGAACGTTCCAGAAAACCGAAAACGAGACGAAGTGGGCGACCGAGGCGGCCACACCACCTCGTGGCGCGGCAGGAGCCTGGGCCGCGCCAGCAGGTGATGTGGGCCCCTCGGGGCGCCACCGACCTCACCCTTTCGCCTACATATACCCCCCAGACTAAAAACCCTAGCACGGTGTTCGATATTTCCTCCACGGGTCCAGAGCGCCGCCGCCATCTAAGACAAGATTCGGGGGACAGAAGTCTCTGTTCCGGCACCCTGCCGGGACAGGGAATTGCCCCCGGAGCCATCTCCATCGACTCCACCGCCATCTCCATAGCCATTGCTGACTCCTACGATGAGGAGTGAGTAGTTCTCCCCCGGGGCTGCGGGATCTACGGTAGCTATGTGGTCTATCTCTCTCTCCCATGATGTGATCTTTTATGTGATCATGAGCTTTGTAATCTAGTTGAATATGTGATGCTACTCTTTATCCACTATGCACTCTAGAGGTTACTTTAATATGAACTCCGGGGTTATTCACGGTTGTAACGGTGACAGTGTGTGCACCGTGTGTGATTCCTTTATGACGTTGTTGGTGTTAGTTTACTCTGACTTTGAGAGTGCTCTTGTAGCCCTACACAATGAATGGTGTTTGTTATCCAACATGAGAGTGTTTGAGAGTAGTGTTTATTTATTTAACTTTGATGTCATTGTTGAGAATGTCCACTGGTGAAAGTAGGATCCCTAGGCCTTGTTTCTAAGCATTGAAACACCGTTTCCAACAAGTTCTGCTACATGTTTGCTTGCTGCCATTTTTATTACAGATTGCAATTACTACTTATAATCATCCATATTACTTGTATTTCACTATCTCTTCGCATAACTAGTGCACCTATACATCTGACAAGTGTATTGGGTGTGTTGGGGACACAAGAGACTTTTTGTATCTTAACTGCAGGGTTACCTGAGAGGGTTATCTTTGACCTCTACCTCTTGGGTGATTCACTTAAGGGAAACTTGCTGCTGTTCTACAAACCTCTGCTCTTGGAGGCCCAACACTGTCTACGAGAATAGAAGCGTGCATCGACATCAATCATGGGAGGAATTTCCGACCCCCGGAGATTTCCGGTAAGATCTCCGAAGTTTTCTTGGCGAAAACAGTACTGAAATCCGCGCGATTCGGAAATTTCCGACCCCGAACTCCCGAAAACTGCAGAAATACCAACACGAAAACGACAATATCTTGACCATCCGAACTCCGTTTTCGATGATTTTTGGCTCGTTGGAATCACAACGAAGAACTCTACAAGATAATGCAGAGAAAAATCATAGTCCAAGATGGGAGGTTAAAACCAAATGGGGAAACATGAAACCTCTCAAAATAGGAACAACCGGTAAAACCTCCAACATTAAAAACCAAGAAGCTTTTCATACGAACTTTGTTTTTGATGAACTTGAGCTTGTTATGAAGATCACAACAAGCTCTGCAACCTCACAATGAGAAAAGCCAAATAAGAAACAAGAAAGATGATATGCCAAGTATGCAAAGGTTTGAGCTCTCCACAAAGATGCGATCAAGTTACTCGCTCGAGAGCCCCTCTTGATAGTACGCCTATCTATACTATAGCCATATCAAGATCATACCTTTGCCTTGATCATTCCACTTGAGCTAGATGATGACGATCTTGATCTCTCCAAGTGGACCACCTTTCTTGATTACGCTTGCTAGCACATGCTTGATGAAGACTTCTCCAAATACTTCCCCATACGCCATTATGCAAGAGCCTCGCTTAGCTTCGTCTTCATGTCAATCTCCAAGCTCCATTAGCTTCGTCTTCATGTCTTCATTTCGACCTCCAAGCTACAAGCAGAAGATATCTCCGAAATGCTTCACTTGGTCTTGCACTTCTTAACCTTGATGACGAATACCGCATGACATCATTCTCCATGAGCTCTATGAGATGTTCTTCTTGTTGCAAGCCCATGGGAAGATACCTAACCCAACATATAGATACCACACACACACTTGGGTTAGTACACAAAGCTATGTGGACAAGAGCTTACCATCCCAAGAAATACATGATCCACTTGGTACATCTTGTAGCTTTGTGCGTTGATCAACATCTTGATCATTCTCATATCATCCCATCTATCTTCATATCGGTGATGTCTTGACATCTTCAAGACATACTTGCAATATGCTCAATACAAACATTAGTCCATAGGGATTATCATTAATTACCAAAACCATACACGAGGGCACATGCCCTTTCCACCACCCTTTAAAGAAAACTTCATAGGTAGTCTAGACCTCGTGCTTCAAACAAGGTCACATAGGATTCATAACTCTTTGTTGAGTAGACTCCAGTTGTTGGGTGACACTTTATTCATCCTTCATTCCAATACATAACATGTACTAGCATCAAAGTGTCATGTGGCGAAAAGAATTGATTAGGAACTTACTTTTCACCGCTCGACCCATTGATTAACCTATTCTTCCTCTTCTCAGGACAGCCACTAGCATAGTGCCCGGTATCTTTGCATTTGTAGCACGTCACAGTACTGATGTCCTTCTTGTGGGAGTTGTTGGGGCAGTTTTGATGTTTTCTTCTCTGGACATTTATCGGCATAGTGTCCCTTGTCCTTACATTTGAAGCAAGTGACTTGGCTAAGTTCTCCTTTTGTGCAAACGTTTTTGTGGCTATTCTTGGATTTCCTCTCTAGACAATCACTGGCATAATGTCCTTCTTTTTTGCACCCATGGCAAATGATGTGGTTTAAGTTCCTCTACTTCTTAGGTATTTCCAAGACTAAGAGGTCTTCTAAGTCTTGTTTTTCATACTCTATTACGATGGATGCAGATCTGGTTCGCTTGACGGGACAATCTCCAGAAAGATGACCTTCTTCCTCACATGAATAGCAACACTTGGTGGAGCATTTGGATGTGTTCGGTTGTGTCTTGATTCTAGTCTCATCCTCCATCTTGGCATGATCCATAAATCTTTTCTGCAGATGATTTGGTTCGATTACATTGTCAGTCTTCCTCTCTAGGCAGTCTCATGAATAATGTCCCTGTCCTTTGCATTTGTGGCCATCTACTTGACTAACATCTCGCTTGCGTTTACCCTTCTTTTCTTGTTCTTCAAATGTATTCTTGAAAGTCTGGTGGATTCCCTCTTTGACTTGTTGACTAACTCCTTGCACTATGGGATAGAGTTGACACTTAGCTGGAACATGGTTGTTTCCTTCACATAAAAAGCAAGTAACGTGAGTGATGGGGCATTCCTCAGCTGAGATGGTTGCATCACAATGAGACCTCTCATCTTGACATTCTTTAGAGGTGTGTCCAATTTCTCCACATGTTTTGCAGGCTCTGGGTGTTTTCACCACCTCCTTTTGGATCCTTTGGTTGTCATAGTTTATTTCTAGTTGACTATTCGTATTGTTGTCCATGTTATGATATATCATTTGTACCATTTTAGATTGGCCATCTAACAGTTGCTGCATTCTTGGGGTTAACTCCTTATTGGGGTTGTTGACTTGATTCTGGGCCATCAGTTGCATCAACTTGGCCTGAGCTTCTAGTAGCAGTTGCATTGCTATTGGCATCTCAATGCTTTTGGTATTTTGGTGAAGTATCTGGTTGGGTTTAGCATAGATGAGTAGAGGTAGAAAGGTACTAAGGAAGGATCCTACCCAAACACAACAGATTCAAGACGATTCAAACAACATCTATCAAACATCAAGCAACAAAGTTCAGACACAAACAACTAGTCTACTATTATCATACAACCTAAGTTGGTATGATCAATATACTAACACGATATCGTAGTTCTAATTAAATGGTGGTCTCTCGTCTAACTCCTTGTTGAGTGCTTCTATTTTCTTCTTCATTTTTCTTGAAAATTCTCCAAGTCTTCGAGTTCTAAGTTCTTCTATGGTCCTCCATGTAGTGCCTCATGTTGAAATTGAGAATTCACTATGAAGTATCAGGTTCAAACTACAAGAACACGGTCGTCTAGAATAAGAGAAGATATTCTAAGAAGGTAGATAGTAGACGAGAGTACAAGAAGAAATAAAATATATATTAAATTTAGTAATCCGAAAAAAATAAATTTTCAATCCTATGTTCAAAACCTATTTCTATCCAAACCTAGGGTCACGAACCTACAGGCAACACAGTGCTCTGATACCATCTGTAAAGGCCCCCCTTTTATTATAAGGTAGCGACCTCCTGTGTATCGTGCTAGTCCCTGGATCGACTTGCTAGCACCACAGTTTAAGATGAAATATCATGCAAATGCATCAAATACTTTGTTTACATCGCATGATCCAGACTTACAATATTCTATACAACTTGCATAACCCCAAGGATTAGCATAATATTATTCAGAGTTCACACAGCGGAATAGAAGTAGCAATGAGCCTCCATCATCTTCATGTGCCGCAGGCAAGCATGTTGGTTGTAGACTCGAAACCCTAACAAAATCTCACTCATTGTTTGTCGAACCTGCAACGGTGAGTTGCAGCCCAGACTATAAAGGGTCAGCACAATAGAATTGTGGTGGCAAGATGATACTATGTTGATTAATTTAGCAAGACTATATCTACATGCATAATTGGCTCGGTGAAGTTTGAGGCTGATTTTCCTAAAGCAAGTTTTTCTCCTATCATTTTATAAAATAGTTTTTCATTTATCTAAGTAGTACTACTCCTTGTCTTTTGTGAATCCTGGTTATAGTCCAACGATAAAATCTACACAGAATGGGAACTGTTCCAAGTCCAGCCTCTTCAAGTCAACCCCTTCAGTCTAGTTGCTCAAGTTTTGTTTCCAAATACTTGAGTCACAGTCATACACTTCTCCTCATTAATGAATCGATAGGTATCTATAGGTCTGGCCATCGGCCCCTACACATAACATTGATCGATAGGTCTGGCCATCGGCCCCTACTCATATCCTTGATCGATAGGTCTGGCCATCGGCCCCTACTCATATCCTTGATCGATAGGTCTGGCCATCGGCCCCTACTCATAACTTTGATCGATAGGTCTGGCCATCGGCCCCTACTCATAACTTTGATCGGTAGGTCTGGCCATCGGCCCCTACTCATAACTTTGATCGATAGGTCTGGCCATCGGCCCCTACTCATAACTTTGATCGATAGATCTGGCCATCGGCCCCTACTCATATCCTTGATCGATAGGTCTGGCCATCGGCCCCTACTCATAATGTTGATCGATAGGTCTGGCCATCGGCCCCTACTCATAACTTTGATCGATAGGTCTGGCCATCGGCCCCTACTCATAACTTTGATCGATAGGTCTGGCCATCAGCCCCTACTCATAACTTTGATCGATAGGTCTGGCCATCGGCCCCTGCCCCTACTCATAACTTTGATCGATATGTCTGTCCATCGGCCGCCTACTCATAACTTTGATCGATAGGTCTGGCCATCGGCCCCTACTCATAACTTTTCATAAAAGTAATAATCTTAATCCTTCATATATCATATCTTCGCTTCATCAATGATCCTCATACTTGCAACTTAAATAGTCTTCCTGAAATGTGTTCAACTTCGTCTACAAACATGGCTAAGCAAACAACTCCTACATTGGTTTTCTACAGAATTGGTCACGAAAACATGTGGCTATCCTTACTAGGTTTGCATAGCACATCATTTTAATAACTTTATCATGAATACCATAAAAGAAATATAATGCATAATTAACAAAATGGGGTATTTATGTTTGAAGTATCACTTGCCTTTTGGAAGTTGTCGTTTCTCACACTCTATTCACTCAGATCAATCTATACGAGGGAAGAGGAGTACAATAAACAAACAATTCAAACAAAACACATAACACATATAAGCAAACATCACAATAATGTGCTCATCAATAATTGTTTTATTCCATTTATTTTATGGTCAAGTCTAATCACATAATTCAATTTACAAAAAGAATAAATGTGATAAGACTTAGGGTTTGCCATTTATGGTCAAGGGATGGTCTAATTCGGATTTGAACATTTCACATCCGAATAGATAGAAGTGGTGTTCCAACTGTTCTAAGGTTTGGTCTTGATCAAAAGATCACTCTTTAATTTGGTCAAAAGGGTTTAACACATTTTAATATTTAAAGTTTGTCATTCCAAAATATCTAAAAGGTTTTAAACACATCTTTACAAGTTTATGTTTCAAAAATGGTTGATTAGGCTTAGTTTTGTTACTTCTGGTCAAAAGAAAAATACTTGTGTTATTTTTCTAAAAGAAAGCTGTTAAATAAGATTAGTAGAATTTAAACCATGTTAAAAACATACAAATAGGGTTTCTGATTTTTTAAATGGAAATGACATTGCTAAAAATTATTTTTAACAGTGCAACATTATTGTACATATCCTAAGGTTTCCAAAAATATTTTATTTACAAATTTTGAACTTGTGAATTCAAATCTAGGTCAAATTTACTCAAATCATCCTTTTGAAATTTGAATTAATTTAAACTAGTCAAATTTGAATTTGTACAGTACTAAAAGCTTCTACACATCGAGGGCTTTCTATTGGTATAAAGTTTGTCAAATTTGGCTTTTTGGTTCAAAAGATATGATGATTTGAATCACTAGGGGCTTTTCTGCAAAACTACCAATTTAATTCTATTCGGAATTTAATTCGAGAAAAGGATGTGTGACGTGGCGCCCTATGATTGGTTGGTACCGGTTAGTTAAGTGATCTAATCTTTACCGTGCGATCCAGATCAGAGAGCTCAGGATCGTTGACTATTTCCTGGTGGCGGGACCTCGCCGGAAAATGGAGACGGCGGCGGCGGACGGCTCGGCGTGGACGGATTCGGCGATGCGGTGGTCTTCTCGGGTCAGGGAGGTGACTGCGGGGCTCGTCTCGTCATGGAGAAGTAGATGGAGGGTTCGGCGGAAGGGGAAGCTTCCTGGAACGAACGCTACGGCCGGACCGTGGCGCGGTTGCTCCGGCGACCTTCGGGTTGTGGAAGAAGTCGAGGTTAACGCTGCGGAAAAATTGGTTCGAGGGGTCAGAAGGGTGCGCGGAGTCATGGGGAACAGAATGAGTGGGTTCTGGAGGTCCGAGCGTCGCTCACCTCGTCGGGACAGAGGATGCACGGCGGTGGCCGAGGCAGATCTCCGGCAACGGATTCCGTCTTCCTAGATGAATGAATCGAGGGGGAGGGAGAGGGGAAATGGAGAGGAGCGTCGGGGCTACAAAATGAGACAGAGGGGCGAGGCTAAAAGGGCTCGGGGAGAGAGGGGCCAGTGGAGATCATGGCGCGGGTCGTGGTCATCGTGGGCGCGACGACGGTTGAATGTAGGGGATGAAGCTGACAGGCGGGGCCCGCATGGCAGAGAGAGAGAGAGAGGAGAGCGCACGCGGGCTGCTGCTGGGCTGGAGTTGGGCCGCTCGTATTGCTCGCGCGGACGGTAAGTGCTGGGCCGGCTCGGCTTGGCCCGACTAAACTTTGTTTTTTTTTCTTTCCTTTTCCTTTTCTTTTATGTTTTTTTTTCTTATTTCTTTCATAACTTTTATTTTATTTGTCCAAAAGATTTCAAACAAATTTCTATAAATTTGTAAAATTAAGACCTTTCCATTAAAACATTCAAACTCATGTTTGTAATACATTTCAAATTATGATATTTTCAAATAACATAATTTGAATTTTTTTGTAGAATTTAAAATAGAGTCTTAGTTAGGAAATTTATGTCTTAATAAAATTAAGTAAAATATCATAGATACATATGTTTAAAATAAATCTTTCCAAACCCTTTTTCCATTCAAACACTTGAATCAAAACTATATTTTTAAAATAGAGGATGTTCCAATAGTTTTGTGACTCTAAATATGTACCTAGGGTTTATTAAGAACCGAAATATATTGTTTTGAATTATATGATTTAACCAAAACATTTTTGAAATAGGAATACTTTAAATAGTTTAAGGTACTTTTAAAATTATGGTCTTAAGGTTAAATAAAATATTTTAGAATATTTATTTATAGTTCAACACTCAAGTTTGAAAATAAAGTTTGCTTGATTGAAATAATATTATAATACTTTTGAATAAGTCTTAATAATCCTTTTCATTATGTTTTCTTGTCTATTGATGATTTTGTTTTAATATGAAATAAAAGTTTTAAATTTTTGTGATTTTTAAACATTCCAAAATTTTGGGATGTTACAGTTATCCTAACTTAGAACAAGCATTTAAACTCACTAAACATGATATCTACAGCAGCAAAATACTCAATATATAATCCACTAAACAAAATTCTACTTGGATAATCGGAGGAGTCACATACCGGAGAGCGAATACCCCATATCTCAGCAACAAAGATGGGCTGCGCAAGGAGATCGAAAATCCGAGGGCAAGAGCAGCAAGAACAAGAAATTTTTGATGTGGGAGTGTTTGGTCGGGAGAGAGAAAGAGTGGGGAGGAAGGAGAGTAAGTGGAGGGGCCATGTCGTGGGATTGTCACGACAGATGTTTCCGGGTGGAAACTTGAGTATTGGGACATAGCGACTTCTGACATCTGGAGCTTGTCTAGCATGGCGTGGGGAAACAAGGGTTTACCCAGGTTCGGCCCCTCGTCTTGAGGTAAAGACCTACTTCCTGCTACTGCTTTATTGATATGGGTTTCGAGGACTCGGCGCCTTAGCTTCCGGGTCTCGAGATTACAATGGTGGTACTTGCGATCTGGTAAAGCTTAACCCTCTAGGAACCAGGAGACCCCCTTATAAAGGCGGTGGGTCTCGCTGAAGGTACAAGGCGGGATCCGGGTTACAATCGTACCCGGACTCTACTCTAAGCCCTCTAAGTCTTCGCCTTCCTTATCAGGACTCCGTCCTGTACTTGGTCTCCAGCCTTCTGGATCCCTCTCAACTTGTGGGCCAAGGTACACATCGCACACCGGCTTACGTGGGACCCGGCCCATATCTTCATGCTTGATCCGGCCCAGGTTCTTACCAGGCCGGCTTGTCTTCTAGGTCGGTGGGCCTACCGGGTTATGACCCCCCCAACAGTAGCCCCCAGGATAACTTGGACACCAGAATCGACTTGCTTCACCTTAGCACTCTTGGGCACAATCTAGGGGAAGCCGTCATTCCTTTTGTCCGGGTTATCATCTGAAAAACAATAAACAACTTATTAAACAAGCAGGCACACGGGTGTCAGTTTGGCCGGCTCTCGCTGGCGGCCCGTTCATAACCCGGCCACTGCTTGCCGACTTTTCTTTCTTTTAAGCCTTTGACTCTTTGAATTCTTTATTCTTTCTCCGAACTATCGGTCAACCTTCTCGGTCAATCGGTCAACCTTCCTGGTCAACAGCATATTCAATACATATCCGACCGCGGGAATCGAGGAGACAATAACCACTTCGGGGAAGGAAAGATCTTGTCAGGAATATCTCCCGGACATCAGATCTTGTCCCCTGGGATAATGATTATCCCTTTATCTTCCCCTTTTTACCCCTAGGTCAAACCCCAGGGGGCCATAAATAGGGTCACGGGGCGAAAATGGACGTCACTCCCCCCCGTGCGCCCGGCTTCGTCTTCAACCTCGAGCCCGTCTCCCTCTCTCTCCAAGCTCAAGCATCCCGAGCCATTCGTCTCCCGAGCTCAAGATCCCGCTCAAGAACTCAACCGCGCGTCGTTGCCAACCTCGCAGTCCAGACTTGCTCCTTCCTTGTTTAATCGGTAAGCCCTTTCACCGCTCCTGCATTCCCAATCTTGATCTGGTTCTATCGGATGAGCTCATGTTCTTCGCGTTCTTGATTTTTCTCTTTTAATCTTGACTTTCCGAGACTCCTTAGATCTGCTATGCCTTGCACTATTCACGGCGACGCCGTTTATTACTTTGCATCTAGATACTTTCTCCTCCTGGGATCCGCTCCGATGAACTCGACCCATGGCCTTCAATCTTCTTTTTCTCGGGATTTCTTTGATGAACTGGCTCGGGCCTTTTGCTCTTCCTTTTTCCTTCTATTTTTTGTGTCCTTCTAGATCCGCATTGAAATCATGCATTCACATTTCTCTGTTTTTGTAGATCTCCTGGGCTTCCCATCTCAACAATGGGTCTAAAGTCGGCAGCCCAGCGTGCTCCTAAGAAGATCAAGAAGACGGCCGGCGCCGGGTCATCCACGACAGCCGCCGCGGAAAAGGCCAAGCGCAAGATCACTTGTAACTGGACCAAGTCTTGCATCCGCGAGAGTCGGCTGGAGGAACTTGCCGAGCTTGGCATGCTTCCCGCACAGTCAGAAATCCATTGGCGAGCTCCGGACGAGGACGAGACTTCGCCTCAGCCGGGTCAAGGTGAAGTTGTCATCTTCGCCGATCACGTCACCCGGGGTTTTCGCCCCCCGGGCTCTCTTTTCTTTCGCCAAGTCTTGGAGTACTTCAAGATCCGGCCCCAAGACATCACGCCAAACTCGGTGCTCAACGTCGCCCACTACGTCGTCCTATGCGAGGCGTACCTCTGCATAGCCCCCAGTCTTCCCCTCTTCCTCGAATTCTATTACTGTAAGCCTCAGAGGGAGAACAGTGACGGCCCCTTGGTTGCCTGCGGCGGAGTCACGATCCAGCACCGTCGGAACCTCGTCTTCCCGGGTGTCGTCCCCCATTCACACCCCAAGGACTGGCAGAAGACTTGGTTCTACTGCAAGGCGGCCACTCCTCCGAGTGAACCAGCTCTCCCGGGCTTCAGCGTTGAGAGGCTGACGATGAACGAGAGCATGAACTCCTTCGCCTCTCCCGAAGACCGGAAGACCATCGAGCCCCTGGTGGGCCGAGTTTGCGCCCTTCTTGCGCACGGCCTTACTGGCGCTGACCTTGTCAAGTGCTGGATGGGGTGGCACATAATGCCACTCGGCATCCGTCCGGGCTTGATGTGCCAATACACTGGGTCACCAAACGACCCGATGCGTTTCAACGACAAACATCATACCTCTGCTGTTTTGATCAAGGCAATCCGGCGGATTGTCAACGAGTCTCCGGACAATCTCGCCAAAGACGGCCTGCCCCCATTCTCGGCTTTGAACCCGCCGAAGCCGGTACTTACAGATTCTCACTTCTTTCTCTTCTATAATACTTTGTCTTAGCTATTCTCTGATTTGTCTCTGTTTAGGCCAACGACCCTTGGTGGGCCGCTACACTCGCGACTGCGCCCGACTCAGAGGGTGAGTCGGACGGCGATCAGCCTGATGTTGATGATGAAGACGCCGGGCCTAAAGCCGGCGCAGATGAAGAAGAAGAAGAAGGTGATTTAAACTTTGTCACCCGGGTCTTCCTCGAGTTATTAGACGCCGATCTTCAGGAGAACCAACCCTCTCTTAATCCAAACTCGAATATATCAGACACCACCCTTCCGTCCAGAGACCCATCTCCTCCGACCTCCAAGAGAAGGCTCAGGTTGACCGCCGTGGAGGTAATGTTGATGAACTTGTCTCTCTTTCGCTCTTCCCTTGGCATATACTGACCTGTCTTTTGGTTCTCAGGAAGAAAAGGAAGCCCGTCGTCAAAAACGCCGACTTCGATCCTCCGACTCCGACGAGCCGTTGAACGAAGGTATCCCTTATAACCCGACTCCCCGCCGGGTTAAATGTCCGCAGAAACGTCCTTCCACTCTTTACCCTTTGGCCGGGTCTCAACGGAAGTCCCAATCTCTCTCAGATTCCTCCAACTCGAGCGATGATCTCTTTGGCGACTTCGCCGTCAATCAAGGGTAAGTCTTGTTTGCTGACACATAGCTCACTTATTTCGCTTCGTTCCTTGTATAACTCTTTTTATTTTTCAGAGCTCGCCCTGTTCCTCTGCCTGTCCCGGCGGTCTCAGAGCCGGTAGTCACTTCTCCTCTTCGCGCTGAAGGGGAAGGTGATAAGTCGGCGTCGCGTCCGGCTTCTCCCGGATGTGGAGATAACCGGCTCTGGGATGGGTGAGAAACCGTCCGGCGCCCGCATCGCCAAGACCACTGCTCCAGAGATCGTGGCGGCCAAATCTTCAACTGGAAAGGCCCCAATGGCCCACTCCGGCTTCCGGTCTTACAAGGATTTGGACCCAACGGCTCTCTTTGGAGAATTTCACCGGCGCATCGGGGAGCATCGTCAGGCGGAGGACAGCGTGATCGCTGAACTCCAGGACAAGTTTGAGGTATGGATGTACTTCTCTCCCAGTCCCCAAGTGCCGGGTTATCCGCGTGCGATGACTCGGGACTTCTATTAGCTTGTCCTGTCTTGCGTACATAGAAATTTAGCCTTGATGAGTAGTCCCCAAGAGTCGGAGCATTAGCTTGCTGATGTCCGAATCTCCATTGCAGTTTTATTCTGATTTCTTGTTCAATTGAGTAGTCCCCAAGAGTCGAAATAGTTGCTTTCAACGTTCCGGGTCTTCTTGTTGAACTTTGTGCTTCTGATTTTCAAATTGAGTAGCCCCCAAGTGCCGAGTTTCCACCTGCGACATCTCGGGACTTATAACAATTTAAATTTCCTTACACTTTTTCTTTCTTTACTTGACTATCCTTTTGCTTGTTGTAGGACCAAACTCGCCGGCACGAACATGCCCTTAGCCTGGTTAAGGAGGAGCTGAAGATGGAAGCCGGCAAGCGCGCCGAGCTTGCCAAGAAACTCGAAGAGCTGGAGGTCCAGTTTGGCCGAGCTGCCGAAGAGAACGCTCACCTTCGTCAGGAGATGGAGGAGCATGAATCCAGCTAGAACGAGCAGCGCGACAAGCTACAGGAGGACTTGAGGGCCTCCAATGCCAAATTTGATAAGCTCATCGCGTTTATCTCTGAGATGATAGCTTCTCTTTTTGGTAAGTTGACTTTTTCCCGTCTTCTCGCTTTCTGTTGTCTCTTAAAATGTTCTTCGGCTAACGGATCTATCTTCTTGTCTTAGGACCTTGGAGCGCAATATGCAAACTTGAGCCGGAGACGAAATTGAAGGCCGCCTACACCCTTGTGCAGCAGCTGTATTACGGTGCTGGCAAGGCACTGATGGCGTGTCATGGGTGGGAGAGGCCTCCGACCACCCAGCTCAAGTTTCTTCATGCTTTGAACGTGCTGCCGACTCAGATTGATATCTGGAGGAGGTCAGCTGCCCGGAGGGCCGCGATGCGAATCCTGGCTTTGACCAAGGCGTATTACCCGGCTATTGACACGCAGCAGCTCACCCGGGGATGGCCTTCCCAGAAGACTGACGGAACTCCTTTCACTCCGGAGGATGTCATGGCCATTGACGCAACGACCCGGCATCACGCCACCTTGCTAACGGATACGCTGAGTCTGAGCTCCTTCCAGCCGGGTTACGATGCTGAAGATAAGAAGCTATACCCGAAGGAAACGGCTGCCACGAAGTTGGACCCAAGCTACCGTGCTCCGCTTCCTGTTGATCCGGAGACTGCTCCAACTTCAGGGACTCCTTCTGTGCCGGCTCCACCTCGTCCGGCTATTGAAGATGCTGAATTCCCCAGTGTCTTCGAAATTTGCTGGGAGGAGGCCGAGGGTGTTTCGAAGAAGAAGTCAAAGAAGAAGCATGGTGCCTCCAGCTCCTCCGCCTCAGCCCCTAAGACTCCCACTGCTCCGACCGAAGCTAACCCGGCAGTTTAATCCGGCTTGTAAAACTATATGTCCTACAAACAATATTCTGTCCTGGTGCGCCTTCGTGCGCCTGAAAAACTTATTTCAGTAATGAAAGCCGTCTTTTGCGAAATCTGCAAGTCTTGTTTGGTTTCGATGACCCTTTTAGTTTCTTTAGCTCTCTGCAAAGCTGGCTTTCTCGTGACTTCTGTGCATAAAATTCCTGGGCGATTAGGGTCTACTAAGTCCCCATAGGCTTCATAGTCAGATTGAAAGCCGGATTTTAGCATCTGGTCATATATAAAGTGAGAATAACGTCAAGCTAGCAGGCAAGAAACCAAGAATAGTTGTGGCGTTTCTGCCGGGTCTTGAGTTTGTAACTTACAACTTTTTTAGTTTCTAAGCCCCCAAGACCCTGATCATATGTAGAATAAGGAATTGAAAACAGTTCTCTTTTTCTCTAAGAGGTGCCTCCCAAATTTCATTGATCATATAATATTTACATAGCTAGCAAGCCGCCTCATTAAAAATCTTCCAGTCCCCTTAGGTACCCTGGTAAGGAAAAGAGCGCGTCTGAAACCTGCTGCTTTTAAACTGAAAAGATACAAAGAAGGTGGAGCCCGTCTCATCGGGGGGCTCACAAAACCTAAGTGTAGTATGGTCTAAGCTCTGCTATGTTCCAGGGCCTATCGTTTTCTGTCAACAGGTACCTTGTATGGTCTGTATTGTTTCCTGTTGTTGTAGCTTGCTCTCTAGCATCCACCAAGTAATAGGACCCGTTGTGCAAGTTTCGGCTTACCACGAACGGACCTTCCCATGGGGGAGTCAGCTTGTGGAAGCCGGTCTTGTTCTGGGCTAGCCGTAGGACTAAGTCTCCTTCCTGGAAAGTTCTTGATCTAACCCGGCGGCTATGATAACGCCTCAGGTCTTGCTGGTATATGGCTGATCTTTCCAGGGCTAGCTCTGTTGCCTCCTCAAGCATGTCGACTGAATTTTGCCGGGCTTGCTCGTTCTCAGTTTCGACATAGTTTGCAACTCCTGGAGAATCATGGATAATGTCGCTGGGTAACACGGCTTCTGCCCCGTAGACCATGAAGAAGGGAGTGAAGTCTGTTGATCTGTTCGGGGTTGTGTTTATGCTCCAGACAACTGATGGCAGCTCTTCTTCCCAGCACCCGGCGGCTCTGATTAATGGAACCCGGAGTCTTGGCTTGATGCCTCTTAACAGCTCCTGGTTTGTCCTCTCTACTTGACCGTTTGACTGAGGATGTGAAACTGGAGCAAAGTCGAGCCGGATGCCGTTCTCTTTGCAAAATATCTGCATCTCTCCAAGTGAAAAATTTGTCCCGTTATCAGTGATCATGCTGTGAGGATATCCGAAGCGATATATGATCTTCTTCAGGAACTTGACTGCTGTTGCTGCTGTGCAACTATTGATGGCTTGAACTTCCACCCACTTTGTGAACTTGTCCACTGCGACTAAGAGGTGAGTATTCTTATTGGGTGAAGTTTGGAAAGGTCCTACCATATGCATGCCCCAAACTGCAAAAGGCCATGTTATTGGGATGGTCTCCAAATCTTGAGCCGGAACGTGTATCTGCCTTGCATATCGCAGGCATCCATCGCAAACCCGGGCTATGTTCTCTACGTCAGCCAAAGCCGTTAACCAAAAGAATCTGTGCCTGTAAGCTTTGGCCACCATTGATCTTGTGGATGCATGATGTCCGCAGTCCCCTGCGTGAATTTCCTAGAGAATTTTCCGGCCTTCCTCTGGTGAAACACAGCGTAAGAATACTCCAGACGTGCTCCTCTTGTGTAACTTGCCGTTGATGATGACGTATCCCTTAGCCCGGCGCACGATCTGTCGTGCCAGTACTTCGTCTTGTGGTACCTCTTCTCTCAGCAAGTAAGCCAGATACGGCTCAATCCATGATGGAGTTTGATGTAAGGCAGTGACTAACTGTGAATCCGGGTCATCAGGGTGTGCTAACTCTTCTTCTGTTGGAAGCTTGACTGAGGGGTGGTGTAACTCGGCGAGGAATACGTTTGGAGGCACCGGCTCTCTCCTAGAGCCGAGTCTTGATAAGGCGTCAGCTGCCTCGTTCTTTCGTCTGTCGATGTGCTCAACTTGATAGCCGGAGAAGAAACCGGCAACTCGGTCTACTTCTCTCCTGTAAGCCGCCATGTTGGCGTCTTTTCTGTCCCAGGTTCCTGATACTTGCTGAGCGACAAGGTCAGAATCTCCATAACACATGATTCTCTTGATGTTCATCTCTCTGCGACTTTCAGACCGTGTAACAGGGCCTCGTACTCTGCAATATTATTGGTGCATGGTTCGAAATGTATCTGCAGGACGTAACTTAACTTGTCTCCTTTTGGCGATGTTAAGACGACGCCGGCTCCTGACCCTTCAAACTGCTTTGACCCGTCGAAGTGCATAACCCAGTGTTTTGTGCTTGGTACCGGTGGCAAAGGGTCAAACTCTGTCCAGTCATTGACGAAATCCACCAGGGCTTGTGATTTGATTGCTGTCCGTGGCTCGTAGTTGATGTGATAAGGCCCCATCTCGATGGCCCACTTTGCGATTCTGCCTGTAGCTTCTCTGTTTTTGATGATTTCCGCCAAAGGAGCGGAACTCACCACCGTGATGGGGTGTTCCTGGAAATAGTGAGGCATCTTCCGGCTTGCCTTAAACACGCCGTAGACCAACTTCGGCCATTGCGGGTATCTCTGTTTGGACTCTGTGAGAGCTTCGCTAACATAGTAAACCGGCCTTTGAATTGGGTACTCCTTTCCTTCTTTTTGCGCTCCACCACGACCACGACACTGACGGCTCTTGAATTTGCAGAGACATATAGTAACATCGGCTCTTTGCTCGTGGGAGCCGCTAACACTGGAGCTGTGGATAATGTCTTCTTCAAGTCTTCAAAGGCGTCATCTGCTTCCTGGCCCCAAACAAACTTGTCTGACTTCTTCAGCAACTTGTAGAGTGGAAGTGCTTTCTCTCCCATCCTTGCAATGAACCGGCTCAGGGCTGTGACGCAACCCGTCAGCTTCTGGACGTCATTGATGCACTCCGGCTTCTTAAGGTTCATGATGGCCTTAATTTTAGCCGGGTTTACTTCTATCCCCCTCTCTGAGACTATGAAACCCAGCAGCATGCCTGCTGGAACTCCGAATACGCACTTGGTCGGATTTAACTTCATCTGGTACTTGCGAAGGTTGGTGAAGGTCTCTGTTAGGTCATCAAGGAGTGACCCGGCTTTCTACGACTTGATTACAACATCATCAACATAAGCATGCACGCTGCGACCGATTTGATTCTGGAAACAATTCTAGATGCACCTCAGGTAAGTGGCACGTGCATTCTTGAGACCAAATGACATGGTTTTGTAACAAAAAGCACCAAAAGGGGTGATGAACGAAGTCTTCTCCTGGTCATCCACATTGAGCTTGATCTGATTATACCCGGAATATGCATCCAGAAAACACAACAACTCGCTGCCGGCTGTGGCGTCGATGATCTGATCTATGCGAGGTAATGCAAAGAGATCTTTCGGGCAAACTTTGTTCAAGCTGGTGTAATCCACGCACATGCGCCACTCTCCGTTCTTCTTCAAAACTAGGACCGGGTTAGCCAGCCACTTGGGATGGTAAACCTCCATGATAAACCCGGCTGCGAGCAGACGGGCTATCTCTTCTCCGATGATCTTTTTCCTCTCTGCATTGAAATGACGTAGTCCTTGCATTACCGGCTTTTCCTTTGGATCAACATGTAAGCTGTGCTCAGCAAGTTCACTCGGTACACCCGGCATGTCTGAAGGAGACCATGCAAAGATGTCCGGATTCTCACGGATGTACTTGATGAGCTCGCTTTCCTATTTTGGGTCCATGTGGGCCCCTATCGAGAACTGCTTGGAGGAGTCCCCTTCTACAAAATCAACCATCTTTGTGTCTTGAGCCGACTTGAATTTTTTCTTCTCTTCTTCGTGAGCCGGCTTTTCCAGCACACACTTGTCTGTCGGGTCTACTTGAGATTTGTAGTACTTGAGCTCTTCCTCTGAGCAAGCCTGCTCTGCCATGATAGCGTCCCCATTGCCACACTCTATAGCCATAGTCTTGCTTCCTTCCATTGTGGTTACTCCCTGGGGTCCTGGCATCTTCAGTTTGAGGTACACATAACATGGCCGAGCCATGAACTTGGCGTAAGCCGGCCTCCCGAATAGAGCGTGATACGGACTTTTTAGATCAACAACCTCGAACGTCAAGAACTCCGACCTGAATTGCTCCTTGCTCACTCCAAATGCCACCTCTAGACTGATCTGGCCAATTGGGTGTGCCGACTTCCCGGGAACTATGCCATGGAAGATTGTCGATGTTGGGGTCAGGCGGTCTTCGGTTAAACCCATCCTTTTGAATGTGTCGAGATACAGGATATTGATGCTGCTGCCTCCGTCCATCAAGACCTTGTTCAAGGAGAACCCGTCCACCTGTGGTGCCACCACGAGAGCCAGGAGACCCGGATGTTCCACTGCTGGCGGGTGATCTTCTCTGCTCCAAGTTATAGCTTGTTCTGACCACTTCAAGAATCTTGGAACGGCTGATGCTACTGCGTTAACGGCTCTTGCCTTTAACTTTCTGTCCCTCCTGGACGTGCTTGTGGTGAAGACATGATACTGGCCATGGCTATGAAGCTCCTTCGGGTTCTGCTGATACCCGGTTGTGACTTGATTCTGTTGCTGACTAGACCCGGCGTTATTGTTTGGCGGTCCGTTCGACCCAGCCCCCTGTCCGGGTCCTGTCGTGTTATCGTTGTTTCCATTAAAATTGCCGTTGTTTCCGAAGTTTCCCTGACTCCTCTGGCTCTCCTGCTCATGTCTCATCCAAGCTCTTATATCTGCGCACAGAGCTAGCGAGTGATTTGATGGTCTCCCGTTCTTGCTGTGTTTTGGACACGGCATGCTGTACATCTCATTGAAGTTCGGATTCCTCGGAGGTCCTCCCCTAAAGTTGCCACCGGGTCTCGGCCCTCTGTAACCCGTCGTCTGGGTTGTACCTACGAACTCTGAATTACCGCCCTCATAAGGGCGCTTGTTATTCCCGTTCTGATTACCATTACTCTGACCTGGGTTTGGGTTATGGCCTCCGCTGACCCGGTTGTTCCTCTGTTGCTCTTCTGTCTCACCTGGCCTTTTATCTGTGGTTGCGTACTTGTTTGCTGTTGTCACCACTTCTCCTATCGAGATCTCCCTGCAGGCCGGGTCTTCCTTCATACGTCCTAGCTTGTGTGTTAAAGGATCAAAACCGCAATTTTTCTCCATGTATGTTATAGCTGTATGTGCTGAAATGTTGAGGGATGACTGCATGATCTCCGTGACTCTGGCCATCCATTGCCTTGCCGACTCTGTTTTTCTCATGACACAACGATCTAAGTCTGCCTCGGTGTACTGCTTCTTGCAAGTCCCGGCGAAATTCTTGATGAACGCCGCCTTTAGCTCTTCCCAAGAATTGATGCTGCGTGGTGGAAGCCGGTCCAACCATATCTTGGGTGCTCCTTCCGCCATCATGAGATACAGGTATCGTGCGCATAGATTCGATGTTGCATTCTTCATGTCCATGGCCATGCCATAGCTACTCAACCACGTCTCCGGGTTCCTGTGCGGCTCATAATTGCTTACTTTGGTTGGCTCTTTAAATTTTTCTGGAAACGGCTCCTCTCTGATAGCATCTGATAAACACTTTGGTCCTGTCAAGTTTGAAGACGAGCCTCCTACGTGACCCGACGTAGGCGAAGATGCGGCGGGTCTAGCGGGGATCACTTCTCCAACTCCGGCTCCTGCAACTCCGGCTCCCGCAGCTCCGACTCCTACTGGTGCTGCTGCGGCCATGCGTCGTGCCCTTGAACTGTTAACTATTGACTGTGCCACTGACACGGCCGGTGCAGCCATCCTCTGGGGTGCGGCCGCCGGCCGTGGTTGAATTACTTGCTGTTGCTAAACCTGCTAATTCACCGGCCCAAGCCGGTTCTGTATTGATCTTGCTGCCGCCGGCTCTCCGTGCCGGCTTCTGGTACGACTCCTTTGTGGCTCTGAATTGAATGCTTGCGACCCGGGTGGATTATTGTTCTGTTGGACCACGGCGGTGCGTAACAAGTCAACGGCCCTCCGTGCTTCGATGCCGGCCGGTGAGTTGCGAACGGGATCTACTGTAGGGCATGTGCAGCTGCGAAAACATTGTCAACCGGATTATTGTAATGACCCGGGGGAGTGTTAAACCTGGGAGGTGGTGGAGGTAGTTGTTCTATGACTGCTTCTCCGGCTCTGGCTCCTCCAGCCGGACTTCCTGCACCTCCTCCGCCTTGCGCTCCTTGTAACCCGGCTTGCGGCGCGCCGGCTCCCATCACCGGGTTGGCCGCCGCTATGGGCGCGTTGGCTGGTGTCGTCTGATATTCGAGGACTTGAGGTACTATGGTGTTTACTCCAGTCGGCAGAGGTAACCGGCTTCCGCGCCTTCTGCTCTGTACCGCAGTGAACTCGTCCCTCCTCCTTTGGAGAGCGTCTCTTTCATCTTGTAACCTCTGCTCCTGCTGGGCCAAAGATCGTTCTCTATCTGCTACACGCCGGGCTTCATCCGCGCGCTCTTGGTTCGCTCTGGCCATGGCCCGCTTCAAATCGTCGAGTTCCCTCTGTATGGCCGAGTTGGTGTTTGTCACTTCTCCCAAGTTCTGTGTCTGGTTTCCTGATGCGCCGGCTCTTGTCTGATCGTTCACCGCCGTCAGGATCGGGTTTGTGAATGCCGTCCCGGGTGCTGGTGTGCGTACCGGTACTGCTGCGCCGAAAGTCGGTAAAACTGGCCTGATATTGGGGTTGGGTGGGGGGTACGCCGCTGGCGGCATGCCAAGGTTGCCCCATTCCCAAATTTCTCAGTCCTGTCGGCCGGTTCTTTATGCGCTTGTCTCGTTACTCACGGACGCTTCCATCCCATCGGTCTGCTGAGCCGCTGTTACCACGTGAACCGTCATATGTCGCGCGGGTCCTGGGGATACCGGATGATCTTCCTCTTCAAGTCCATATCCCCAACGATCTTCAAACAGTGGCAGAATTGACTCGGTATCTGTGTCCAGATCTGACACATTTATTGGTGCTTCGACGGAATCCTGTAGTACTTGAATTGCCGCCTCTTCCTCAATGGACATGACTTCGCACTCTGGCGATCCAACAGACTCCTCTCCATCCGTCTGGGCCATGGTGGCTGACCCGGACTCTGACTCGTACTCCGGCTCATACTGATCTGAGCCGGCTCCTGTCGTCTAGATCACGCCGACGAAAATGCTGATCTGACCAAAGATGATCATAGATCCGGTTTCCAGCTGATCTGCTTCTTCCTTCCAACCAAAGTCGTCCACGATCCGCTCCCCTCCTGGGAGCGTGTAGATCTGGCCGATAGCTAGGTTTTCCATACCGCGCCGCGCTTCTCCACAAATCATGATGTTCTTGGCCGCAGGCCCCACGGTGGGCGCCAACTGTTGTGGGATTGTCACGACAGATGTTTCCGGGTGGAAACTTGAGTATTGGGACATAGCGACTTCTGACATCTGGAGCTTGTCTAGCGTGGCGTGGGGAAACTAGGGTTTACCCAGGTTCAGCCCCTCGTCTTGAGGTAAAGACCTACTTCCTGCTACTGCTTTATTGATATGGGTTTCGAGGACTCGGCGCCTTAGCTTCCGGGTCTCGAGATTACAATGGTGGTACTTGCGATCTGGTAAAGCTTAACCCTCTAGGAACCAGGAGGCCCCCTTATAAAGGCGGTGGGTCTCGCTGAAGGTACAAGGCGGGATCCGGGTTACAATCGTACCCGGACTCTACTCTAAGCCCTCTAAGTCTTCGCCTTCCTTATCAGAACCCCGTCCTGTACTTGGTCTCCAGCCTTCTGGATCCCTCTCAACTTGTGGGCCAAGGTACATGTCGCACACTGGCTTACGTGGGACCCGGCCCATATCCTCATGCTTGATCCGGCCCAGGTTCTTACCAGGTCGGCTTGTCTTCTAGGTCGGTGGGCCTACCGGGTTATGATCCCCCTAACAGGCCAGGTGGGCCCTCCTCATGCCTTGGCGCGGCTGGCATGCTGCCGCGCCACCACCTCATGTGGGGGCATGATGGGTCCCCCTGGCCACCCCTTGGCATTTTCTGAACCTCCCCGGAAAAATAGTATTTTTGGTATAAATTTTTTGAAATTGTGAGAAAATTTATTTTTATTATTTTCTGGTATTTTGCATTAATAATTTTAATATTGAAAAATTGTTTTCTAACACCAAATGCAACCAAACTTTGCAACCTAAATGATATTACAGTAGGTAAAACAAAAATGAGAGAAAGAAAGTTGTTTAGCACTTTCATGCATTTAAAATGCACTTGTTAACAAGGTTGATCAAGTCTTGCCACCAAATGAATTTTATATGACATAAAAGATTTAAACTTCACTGGACACTCATGTTACCTTGTATCGTATTGGTATGGATACAATCCTAAGAGTTTTGTATTCTTCTATATAAGGACAATCAATACTTCCCACTTTAATAGATCTCACATTGGTAATTGTATTAACTCCACGTATTTTATCCAACCTCGTGGGAAAATAAACAGTATGTTCTTTGTCATTCACATTGAAAGTTACTTTTCCTTTATTGCAATCAATAACAGCCCCTGCAGTATTTAGAAAAGGTCTCCCAAGAATAATAGACATATTATCATCTTCAGGCATTTCAAGAACAACAAAGTCAGTCATAATCAAGCAATTAGTAGCTACTTGAACAGGAACGTCCTCACAAATGCCAACATGAATAGCAGTAGATTTATCAGCCATTTGCAAAGATATATCAGTAGGTATCAATTTATCAAGGTAAAGTCTCTTGTAAAGAGAGAAAGGCATAACACTAACTCCTGCTCCCAAGTCACATAGAGCAGTTCTAACATAATTAGTTTTGATAGAGCAAGGAATGGTTGGTATACCTGGATCACCCAACTTCTTTGGAACCTTGCCATCAAAAGAGTAATTAGCAAGCATAGTAGATATTTCCTCATTAGGAATTTTCCTTTTGTTAGAAACAATATCTTTCATATATTTAGAATAAGCAGGCAACTTAATAGCATCAGTCAAAGGAATTTGCAAGAACAAAGGTTTCATCCAATCACAAAATTTATTATGATGTTCTTCTTCTTTGGTTTTAAGTTTCCTAGCAGGAAAAGGCATTTGTTTTTGGACCCAAGGTTCTCTTTCACTACCATGTTTCTTAGCAATAAAATCTTCCTTAGTGTACCTTTTATTTTTAGTGTGTTTTTCGGGTTCCTCTTCTATTTCTTCCTTATCCGAATTATCATTCTTATCATTATCATTGGCATTATTATTATCATTGTTAAGTTCATTACCACTTTCGGTTTCAGCATCAGAAACAGATATACTATTAGGATTGTTAACAGGTTCAGAGGATTCTACAACAGTTTTATGTTTCTTCTTCTTTTTCTTAGAAGGAGCACTAGGTTCATTAACTTGTTGAGAATCTTGTTCAATTCTTTTAGCATGTCCCTCAGGATATAAAGGATCTTGAGTAGATTTACCACCTCTATTTGTTACTTCACAATCATGTTTTTCTTTATCACTAGAGGCATTCATTAACATTTCTTTTTGCACTTTAGAAAGTTGATCAATTTGAGTTTGAACCATATGAAAATGTTTAATAAGTATTTTAACATCATTGGAGGTTCTATCAACAATATCATGCAAGTTAGTAATAGCGCGAGAGTTTTCTATTAAATGATTCTCAATTCTCATATTAAAATTACCTTGCTTAGCAATAAAAGTATCAAATTCATCTAAGCATTGATCAGGAGGTTTAGAGTAAGGAATATCTCTATCATCAAACCTTTGGAGAGAATGTACCTCAATTATGGGTGAAGGAGGAATTGGCTTACATAATTCTTCTATAGGAGGTAAATTCATCACATTTTCAGATTTAATACCCCTCTCTTTAAGAGATCTCTTAGCTTCATTCATCACTTAATTCAATAATACCCCTTTTCTTCGGTGTTGGTGTAGGTTCAGGTATGCCCCAATCACCATTATTCTTGCATATTTTAGCTAATAATTCCTCAGCTTCTTTGGGAGTCCTTTTCCTGAAAACACAACTAGCAAAACTATCCAGGTATGTCCTAGATTCAGCAGTTAGTCCACTATAAAAATATCAAGTAGATCATTTTTCTCCAAATCATGGTTCGGCTGGCCTCTTAATATGGAGCAAAAACGTGTCCAAGCCTTAGGCAATTTCTCACATTCATCTTGATTAAAATTATAAATTCTTAACAAAGCATCATGTTGAGCACTAGCAGGAAAATATTTCTGAAAGAAAGTATCAAGCAAACCAATGGGACTAGTAATTGAACCGGGAGACAGATTATTATACCAAGTTTTAGCTTCTCCCTTTAATGAGAAATGAAATAGTTTAGTAACAAAGTAAGTGCGTATTTTTATATCTTCAGAAAACAAACCACTCAAATTAGAGAGTTCATTCATGTGTTCTACAGCACTTTAATTTTCGGTTCCACAGAAAGGTTCTCTTTCAACAATAGCTATGTGAGCCAAATCAATAGAGAAATCATAATCTTTATCTTTAATGTTTATGGGAGATGTAGCAAATTTAGCATCAGGAGATAATTTATATCTAACAGCATGTTTTTCAAGAAGGCTTTTCATAGCACTAGCATCTTTAGTAGCATTAATGTCATCAACAAAATCATCATCAAGTTCCACATAAGTTTCATCGGGATCATCAGGAAAATACTCTCTAGACTCAGGTGAACTAGCAGAAGTATTAGAATTTTCAGCATTTTCAGTTTGTTTAGATTTATCAATTATAGCACCTAGAAAAGGTCCTAAGGAACCATTTTCATCAAGCACAGTAGAAGCGTCATCACAATTTTCAGAAGCATTTTCAGATTCAGCAGAAGTAATAGTACGAGTAGCATGCAGCGGTGAAATAAGCTTACTCATCACAGACGGAGAATCAAGTGCAGCAGCAGAACTCAGAGTTGTACCTTTTCTTGTTGTGGATGGCAGTATGGGAAACTTCTTATCACCAGGTTTTCCCATGATGAATGAATTCCAGAAAGCAATATCAATCTCAGGTGAACTTATAAATAAAGCTATGCTCCCCGGCAACGGCGCCAGAAAATAGTCTTGATGACCCACAAGTATAGGGGATCGCAACAGTCTTCGAGGGAAGTAAAACCCAAATTTATTGATTCGACACAAGGGGAGCCAAAGAATATTTATAAGCCTTAACAGATGAATTGTCAGTTCAGCTGCACCTGTGAATAGACTTGCTCTAGACAGATTATTAGTAGCAACAGTTTTATAGTAGTGACAGTAGTGAAATAACAGCAGTAGTGAAATAAAGACAGCAGCAGTGATTGTAATAGACACCAAGATTAAAATACTGTAGGCATAGGGACGGATGTACGGGCGTTGCATGGATAAGATAATTCATGTAATATCAAGACATAGGCATTTGCAGATAAATAAGATAAAGTATCCAAGTATTTATTAACCATAGGCATGTGTTCCAATTTAGTTGTGCGTGCTCGCAATGAGAAACTTGCACATCATCTTTTGTCCTACCAGCCCGTTTGCAGCGGGGCCTCAAGGGAATCTACTGGTAATTAAGGTACTCCTTTTAATAAAGTACCGGAGCAAAGCATTAACATTCCGTGAACACACGTGATCCTCACATCACAGCCATCCCCTCCGGCTGTCCCAATTATTGTCACTTTGGGGCCTTCGGTTCCGGACAATAATATGTGTATACAACTCATAGTTATGATCTAAAACATTGATTATCCTCATGATACAATAACATGTTCAGATCTGAAATCATGGCACTCGGGCCCTAGTGTCAAGCATTAAGCATAAAAAGTTGCAACAATGACGTAAAACACCGATAACGGATACTAGGCACCATGCCCTAATGATATTACAGCTATTACATGAATGATCTCATCCAATCCCTACCATCCCCTCAAGCCTACAGCGGGGAATTACTCACACATGGATGGGGGAAACGATGATGGTTGATGGAGAGGCGTTGGTGATGACGATGGCGATGATCCCCTTCGATTCCCCGTCCCGGCGGAGTGCCGGAACAGGAACTTCTGGTCCCCGAATTGAGTTTCGAGGTGGCGGCGGCGTACGGATGTGTTTCTGGGAAAAGTGTTCGGCCCCCCTGCATTTTTAGGTCTGAGGGAGTTTATATCCGAGAGGGGGACGCGAGGAGGCGACCGAGTCGGCCTCATGGGGTGTTGGTGCGGCCAGGGGCTTGCCGCGCCAGCACCTCATCTGGCTGGCTCGTGCCCCCCCTCCGTCAGGTCTTCTAGCTGCGTGGGTCTTCGGGCAAAGTAGGGGCTTTGGCATTATTTCTGGTATTTTTCCCTAAAGTTGAATTTCTGCACAAAAATAAGACACCAGGGCAATTCTGCTGAAAACAGCGTTAGTCCATGTTAGTTCAATTCAAAACACACAAATTAGAGGCAAAACAATAGCAAAAGTGTTCGGGAAAGTAGATACGTTTTGGACGTATCAAGTAGCAAGGTAAATATGTTCAAGGATAATTCACAAAGTGTAACATGAAAGAAAAGTTCTATGGACCAAATGAATGAATAAATGAAAAGTAAAAGATATCCTAGGTTGGTCATAGAGTATTGTTAGAAATCTGAATATAAAAGGTGGACACTTTGGAAAGATAGATAAATAAGTAGATGAATAACATGCAAGAGTATTATCTAGCTTCCAAATTCTTGAACTTAAGCTAATGTTTGCCATGTAGTGCTCATTGGTGTGAAGTTCTCATTGCCCCTATCATAGCATCTTTAGTGATTAATAGTTGAAAGTGAAAGCAAATATGAGTTATGTGCTTGACAAAGTATGGGTCAAAAGCCTCATGCCCGTTGAAAACAAAAACCTCTCCGACTGGCTACTCAACTTGGGCCACAAAGCAAGTGAAGGTTACAGTCATCGTGAATAAAAGTGGCATCATATAGAGTATCACCCTGGGTACCCTTTGCCCCAGGACATGGAGGTGGGCACATGTCCAAATGACAAAGCAAGCAAACAGTGGACATCTCTACATCTCTTTCTTTACTCATGCTTTTTTCTTGTAAATGCCTTTTTTGTTGTGAGATGTGTCATAGATTCCTCCACTATGGTTATGTTGCAAATTTCCACCATGAACCACATGGCTTAGGTTAGCCGCCACAGGTGTCTCTCTAGCCAATAATACCACTCGCCCGAACTTACGAAGTTTCCATCTTCATTTCACGCAATGTTAGGCATCCATCACCAAAAGAACATGATATCAACTTTCATAAAGAATAAAGTGCAATGTTGAAAGCTTTCCACGTGTCAGCATGTATGACCTAGCTCCCAACCAAAGACCTTTGTCAAGCCCAAAACATCATAATCTTAATCACAATGGGTCATGTTTATTAAGTGCATAAAAAGTAATGTGTGCATCAAGTTCGTGAGAGCTTTTAAACCAACTTAACCCATGACAATCCCAATAACATAAGCATCTTAATTTGGAAGCATAGATAAAAAAATATAACATGGTAAACATACTTGGAATAGCATATTAGCTAAAAGGTAGATATGGTGGACTCACTGGAAAAACTTGGTTGAAGGTGTTGGAAACAATTTTTTACCCTAACCATTTTTGGGCTAGTTTGTTGGAAAAACTGGAATTTTTTTTGGGCTAGCAAGAGGGAGAAAGTTGAAGATCTAAATGCATGCATAAGTGTCCATAGAGCTAACCATTTCATGTTAAACAAAGTAAAGCATCATTCAGCATATAAAACATGAATAAGAAATAACTCTAGACAAGATACTTGCATATTAATATTCATTAACAAAGCACATGAATCATGCAACTATATCTATTCTTTTAAATCAACTCAGACATCCTCTTCCCAATATTTTTATAGCATCCAACTTAATTGAACCCAAAATTCCAGTAGCTCTCTGATAACATAAATAAAAAGTGGTGGTCTCAAACAAAAAACCAAACCGGAATAACAAAAAGAACAAAAACGCTCCAAGTTTATACGATAAAGTGCAATGAACGAAAAACAGAAGTTAGACGTGTGCAAACCGAGAGTATGTTGGTTTAGTGGGGTTGTCTTCACATCCCCAAGCTTATGGTCTTCACCATCCTTGGATAGCTCTTGGTGCATCTCCTCTAATCCCTGTGAAAAAACTTCAAAACACCGTTTCTCCCATTTCTTTTCTGTGTGGTGACATTAGTAGGTACAAAACAATAAAATTGCTTGCTGTATGAAATACTTAGACAAACATAAGAAACATTTCAAAAAGTGTATAATGGTGTATTCCTTCTAATAAACTCAATTGTATCAAAAAGATTCAAGTTAAAATCTTAAAGAATGCATAAAACAAAATGGGACAGAATCTGTACAGAAAAACAGCAGCAGCAAAACGTATTATTTTACCCCACTTAAATATGTCGAAAAAATCTAAAAAAAATCACGCTTACAGGGGATAAAATTTCTCAACTACAGTTCAAATTTCATCTCATTCGGAGTTACAGAATAGGAAATAAAAATCATACCGTGCACAGATTCGTGCTGAAATAAAATCTCCGAATGGAAAATTCAACTTTCAAAGCCCAAATGGATAAAACTTGGCACTTTATTAAAAATTCCAGAACCTAAACTAAAAACAAAGTCTCTTGGTACAGCAAGAGTACTCAAAGAAAATCTCAAATAAAAACAACCGGGTTGCCTCCCGTAAAGCGCTTTCTTTATAGCCATATAGCTAGGCTTCTTACTTGATATTTATAGTGGACGAAACTCATGAGGGAGCTTGAACTTTGATGTGTCCCTCTTTCTTGGAAAGTGCTCCATGCACTTCTTGTGTGGGAATTGAAACTTCACGTTCCCCTCCTTTGAATCGATTATAGCACCTGTAGTACGAAGAAAAGGTCTTCCCAAAATGATAGGACTAGAGGCTTTATTCCCCATGTCCATTATTACAAAGTCAACAGGCACAAAAGTCATGTGTAAGTCTACCATAACATCACTTACTTTTCGTAAGGCATATTTAATGGAATCATCAGCAGGTGAAAGTTCAATAGAGCATTTTCAAGATTATTTAATTCAAGTACTTCATATAGTTCCTTAGACATGACAGAGACACTAGATCCTAGATCTAATATGGCATGGTGTGTCTCTTTTCCAATTGTTACTAATACCTTGGGGACCCAAATATCCCCAAGCTTAGGTTGTGTCATAGCTTCTTTGTTGTACCTAGCAATTTTCTCATTTAAAACATGGCTAACAATAAAAGAACCAAAACCAGCTTGATTAATATTAATAGAAGGATCACAAGCAAATTTCTGTAAGACAGACATAAGTTCATGCAAGATACAACTCGCTAAGTCAAGTAGTGGTTCCTTGACTTCACTAAGCATCTTAACTTCTTCAACTTTTTTCTTTTTCTGACTCAATCAACATAAGAGGATTATCACTTTTAAAACATGGCTAGCAAATTTGCTTTTCAACCCAAATTTGCTTTTTCATAGGAAAATCCTTCTCTCTTCTAGGAAACTTTCTCTCTGTAGGTAAGTCCGTCCCCCTGATGACCTTGTTTCATTAACTTCTTCAACCTGTTTTTCCTTTTTAACCCAAATTTGCTTCTTCAACCTGTTTTTCCTTTTTAACCCAAATTTGCTTTTTCATAGGAAAATCCTTCCCTCTTCTAGTAAACTTTCTCTCAGTAGGTAACTCCGTCCCCCTGATGACCTTGTTTTCTATGTTAGGGGAGTGCAATTTTTCAGAAAACTCTTGATATTTATTCTTAGAATGAGTCAACTCTTGCCAAACTTTAAAAGGAAGGTGATACTTTCCTAGAAAAAGTTTTTCTAATTCATTCCAAGAATTTATAGCAGGTAATGAACATAACCATTGTTTATCTTCCTCTTTTAATGACAATGGAAATAGTTTAACTTTTAGAGTATCAAGTTCATCATCCTTACAACTTTGTAGGCAACAAACGTCAATAAAATATTGAAGATGCTCAAGAATATCCTCAAATGCTTTACCACCAAATTGTTTCCTAGATAACATTTTAGACACAACAGGACTTATCTCTATTATCTTAAGTGGAGTAATGAGTCTAGTAATAAATTGATCATTTGGAGTGTTTGTGTAGTCACACAACTTAGTTCTTTCTCCCATTGAAGCAAGTTTTTATGTGTTTTTTTAATTTTTAATGCAACATTGAAAACAAAATGATACTAAATAATGCAAACCGAAATGATAAATGTAAAACAAAATGCAAAACTGAAAATAAAATACTAAACCGAAATATAAAAATGACAAAAACAAAACAAAAGATAATGCTTTGAAGGTAAAAAGATGGGTAAGATGATGCTCACAGAGGTGCAACCTCCCCAAGCTTAGGTGTTTGCACACGTTGGTGACGTTGACTTTGTTTGTGAGGTATCATTTCCACTTGTCCAGCAACTCCACCAGAAAATATCTTAAATAGTTGATGAAGACTTGTGGGGCAACTCTTTACTTGCTCACTTCCCCGGCAACGGCGCCAGAAAATTGTCTTGATGGCCCTTGACGATGATGATGGTTGCAGAAGATGGTCTTGATATCTCTGTATCAAAACCTGCGTCAAAAGAATGTGAGTTAGGTTGAGATTCCAAGTGCAAAGTGTATAGTAAGGGAAAGAATAGTTTTCCCCACGAGGATGACTCGAGGGTTTAATATCGAACTCTCGGGGAAATGAACCAAAAGTTGTTGTCTCCTTATCCTTCTTTATGTAACCTACAAAACAAAGTAAATTGTTTTGTGCCCTCAACCTCACAAAGTGGTTGTCAAGCACAAGGTGTAAGTAAAAGATATAGAAATAACAAATGCAAAATAGAAATAAATATGCAATGGTATAAATAAAAGTGCAAGGATGGTATAAATGATATTGGATGATGTTTTTGTGGTTTGTATGGTGTTTGCAAGATATAAAAGTATTTTTGTATTTTCGGATTTTTAAATAACAGAAAATGTAAAGTGCTTATAAAGTGTTGGAAAGGTGTTTATTATGATTAAAAATGGACTGGGGTTCATGGTTTCACAAATGCACTCTCTCTTTTATATAGTGGTAGATAATGGAACATAGGAATTGACATATGAGATTGCAACAAGACAAGTTTTTAATAATATGGGCATCACATCCTAACATAGAGATATTTTGGTTATTAATCTCTCTTATACTCCACGAAGATGCGAACTAAATCATAACACCTCAGTAATTAAGATAAACATAATATAGCTTTAAGTTCAATGCATGAAGTTTAAATAAGAACATGCTAGATCTAGACATGGTGATAGTGGCAATGTCACCCACATATCCCCGGTAGCATGGTATTTCCTTTATCCCTAGTGAGGTAACAAAGTAAGGTAAAAACCCAAGTGGATCACGGTATTGCTGTCAACTTACCACAAAACCACCCCCCGTTACTCCAACTAATGCACACGTTGCCCCTCACACGCTCTCATACACATGTTGGATCAAAACACATAGAAAAGAATGGGGTACATAATATTCATCTACTTTCATAACAAAGACATAATAATTGCAATCATAATAACATATATCAACTTAAGAGATCCACCACAAAGGTATTACATATATGACCATAATCATGTTAAGCAGCTCATATGGCACTAATTAGTGAAGCTTAAGAGAGAGGAGAGATACATAAGTTACTTCCACAAACCCATAGTCCAGGGGTGGACTACTCCCAATTCATCATGGAGACGGTGGAGAAGTCGTTTGGAGAAGGTGGAGACCACACCGGCAGCACCCTGTCGGAGTTTTCCCCCTCCAATCTGCAGCTCCAGGTCTCTGTTTTGTGGTGTCTGTGTTTCTGCGGCGCTCCTCTCCGAAAAGGCTCGGGGGAGTATTTTTATAGTCGTTTTTAGGTCAAGACGAAGCCACGGAGACGAAGATCGACGGCATCGGAGGCTCGAGGGCCCAGAAGAGGTGCCCCACACGGCCCAGGAATCTGGTCGCGTGGGCCCCCGTCTTTTGCTCCTCGGCCTTCCACTTTTGCACTTCCTTCGCTCCTACGCTTTGTTTCAGGTCATTTGGACGACGTTTGTGTTCCTGAAACATAAAAATATAGAAAAAGGGGTTTTCTGACAGCGCAGGGTTAATTCCAAATAAATAGGGAAAGTGTGAAATATTCCCAAAAACATTATAAAACATTGATATAACCCTTATATGATGCAAATATGGATGAAATATGAGTAATACAATGCAAACTTCATGTATGCATTTTACATGCATCATGCCCCTACCGAATCTACAAAGGGGGTATCTCGCATCCCTGATATCATATAAGCAACCCCTCTCCATGGTGGAGATGGCGACGTGGCCCCTTCTCCTCCAAGTATCGGTCACCGGGTTGGTGGGATCCTCTGGCACCTTTAGGGAAAGCGGCGGACATGGGCTGCCAGCGGGTAGGTGGTGTCCCCTGCCCGTGCCTTGCTTCCCAAGGCTTCTGGGGGCTTCTACCATCCTCTGGAAGGTGGTAGAAGTCTTATCTTCTCCTTGTATGGTCCTGCACCCGGGAGGGAGCCCGGCCCCGCCGGGGGCTCTCGCTCTCGAGGTCTTCAGCTCCATCCGGGGCACACGAGACCCGGGGGTCCTGCGTACTCGGGAGGTCTTGCTCGGTGCGTGGGCACTTGCCAAGGCTTGAGAAGAGTCTTGGCCTTGTCCATCTTCGTGTTGGGCCCAACGGGGATGAGATACTGTCTGTTCAAGTTAGATTTGAGCATTACTTCATGGGAGAACAGACGATCCATATTGACTTTGACGAACTCTTTCAGTTATTCAACCAGAAGGCCCTCGACAAATCTATCGTCAGCTGCTATTGTTTGTAAGTGATTAATTTATCTCTAAAGCTAATCTCGTATCATTTTCCTATAATATAATTGTCCTCACTACATTCTTTTGTACGCTACTATGCAGAATGAAGATTCTCGAGTGTAGGAGGAAAGGGATTTATCAAGTTGGGTTCGTTGACCCAGATCGAGTTCATATACATACCTTAAAAATAAACCCGGAGGAAACAGAGAAGAACTTGCTCAATTTTTTTGGAGAAACAACATTTCAAGAAGAGCATATTGTTTCCGTACAACTTTAGATTAGAGTGTTACACGTTCATTTTTCCTCGTGTTCGTTAAGTTGATGAGTTAGCTAGAGACTTAATATTTACTGAATTCTCATCTATGTGCTGATGTGTGCAGCTACCACTAGATTCTCTTCAACATTGAAATTGACTTGGGGTAAATTCAGATCGAGGAATCATTACATCGACCCATGATGGAGTACTGGAACATTATTGAAATGCTCCAGAGGTACTATATTGGCTTCTTTTCTTCATTTCCTGAGTTCCAGTTATGAATATATTCGATATTCATTTTCTTTGCCGGGGCAGAGTATGGAAGCAGTTCATAAAACGTGCCGGAGAAGGTCAATTTAAACCAGAGCTGACCTTTCAGCAAATCGACGTAAGTAGAGTACTCTGTTTAGTTCTAGTTTCAATATCGGATTGTCATGCTTGATTATTACTTGATGAACTCTATTTTCGTAAAGTGCGAGAGACAGCCACCGGCGACAAATCTATGTGGATATTACGTTTGCGAGTATATGCGCATCTATGTCAATGAGCGGCTGGATATGGTGGTACGTAAAGCATTTACATATCAATTCACAATTTAACTGTTGATGTATTTATATTGACCGTCTTCTCTTAATATATCCAGCAAATGAATCAACGAGAGCATCTCACTGCATATCAACGCTCTAGAGGAATTCAAGAGGAAATTTGTGGATTTCTGCTTGACGAGGTCATAGCCACAACAGGAGAATACAATATAAAACGTAAATAATGATTTTGATGTAATGATCGGGTTGGGACGACACTCATGTATATATATGATACATATTTAACTTGATACGAGTCTCGTTGTATATGTAATATATGGATCAATTCTCGGTAGACACTTCATATAATATGCATCGATGTGTGTAATTGTAGCGTACAAATAATAGTTTAAATCATAAATAAAACAGAAAACTGAAAACAAAATAAAAAATGCTAAAACCTAAAACCCTCGAACTTTTTAGTCCCGGTTTGTTATACAAACCGGGACAAAAGGACATCGCCGAGCAGCTCGCCTGCGCACCCACGTGGATGCCTATTTGTCCCGGTTTCAGGACGTACCGCGACTATAGGTTGGGGCCTTTAGTCCCGATTCCACAGTCCCGGTTGGTAAACCGGGACTAAAGGCCCTTACCAACCGGGACTGTTAGCCTGTTTTCTACTAGTGCTCACTCTCCGATCTCGACGTGGTATGCAAACAAGGAAAGCACACAGCGATCTACCCAGGTTCAGGCCACCCGAAGGCTAACAGCCCTACTCCTCATGTCTGGATAGATGGTAGGATCATGGTGTGACTACAATGGTGTTCTCCGGCGGATACCCGACAGGGTGACCCGACTAGAGGAAGGGGGAGCACAGATCACCTTCCTTCCCTTCCTCCTTCTAGCCAAGCTTGGTGGTTGTCTTCTACCTCGGATCACCGGTGGGTTCTGGACTAGAGCTTGCTTACTCCTTAAGCTAGCTTGAGTCGGTCCTCCTCCTCCATGCCCTTGGTCCTCCTTTTATAGGGAAAGGGAATACCACAGAGGTCATGCAAGGAGCGTGAGGGGTTCTTGGCGGGAAGCAGTCCCTCTCCGTGGTGGAGACGGCGACGTGGCCTCTTCTCCTCCAAGTATCTGTCTTCAATGGGTTGAGTCCTCTGACACCTTTGGGGAAAGCAGCTGGCACGGGCTGACAGTGGGTAGGTGGTGTCCCCTGGCCGCGCCTTGCTTCCCAAGTCTTCTGGGGGCTTCTACCATCCTCTTGAAGGTGGTGGAAACCTTATCTTCTCGCCGTACGGTCTTGTACCCGAGAGGAAGCTCGGCCCCGCCGGGGACTCGCGCTCTCGGGGTCCTTGGTTCCTTCCCGGTCGCAGGAGACCCCGGAGGTCCTGTGCACCCGGGAGGTCTTGTGTGACGCGGGTGCGCCCGCCAGGCCTTGCGTCGAGTCTTGGCCTTGTTCATCCTTGTGCTGGGCCCACATGCGGTGGACCCACTTAGGCAGTGCTAGGGGAACCCCATGTTCCACTGCTACGACAGTAGCCCGCGGGCATGGTCCCGGCGGCTTCAGTCTTCCGAGGCTGCCGGGGACATGACCAAAAAAGTCAAAGTGGTTCCGGCGCCTGGTCATCCTGAAGTTATTCCGCTCGGGGGAACAACTGAGTCGGCCTCCTCGAATTCTGGTAACGGAGAAAACGAGGAGTCCATCGTGGGCGGAGGAGTCCATGCTATAAAAGCAGGGGAGGATCCTTTCGATCCCACACATATTCTCGACCTCTCTGCTATCCAAACCACCGTAGCCATTGTGACAATGGCGCCGGAGAGAAAGGGGCGAGGTCGTGCGCGCGCCGTTCAAGCTGCCCCGAGGGAAGGGCTGCCTGTCCGCGGCGGTTGTCGAGGTCGAGAAAGAGGAGGCCCCGGTAGTCGGGGTGGCCGCGGAGGGCGCGACGGTCGCGGCAGAGCTTCTTCATCTCCGAGGAGCTCGGTGCACACCAGCTTCGCTCCGTTCGAGTTCTTGGTGGACCTGGCTCATGAGCTTCGCGGTCATCTACGCCTCCCGACCTCCTTCTCGATGGTCGTGGCGGAGAACAAGCCTCCCGGCTTCTGGCTGCAAGTCGAGGGTTGTCCCAATGGCCCCTCCTGGGTCTGGGCGGATTACGCCATTGATGGTTCCGTGCTCCTGGGCCATGGGTGGAAGTCGTTCTCCCGTTTCAGGCGGTTAACCCGGGAGCAGAAAGTGGTGTTCCTGTACGACGGAGTGGCGACTCTTTCCGTGGAGATCTTCGACGCCACCGGAGGGCGCACCGAGTGCTGCATGGAGAGCAGCAGCAGCAGCAGCGGAGGCGACGGCGGCTTCGGCTCCTCCGACGAGGATGAAGAAGAGGACAACTCGTCCATCATCAAGGTGGAGGAGAGCTCGTCGTCCTGAGGAGGCAGGATGTCGAGAAGGAGGACACCAAAGATGTCCTTGACCTCCTTCTTGGCTGCCACGTCGACATACTTCGGGAAGTAGCGCCTCCCGGGGTATGCTCATACTCCTGGCCTGTCGGGGGTGAATCCTTTTTCTGTAAAAAAAGTAGGGCTTCGTTGTAGATCTTGTCGTTTGTTGAGGAGGAACTTGTCTCCGTCCTTTGTACTTTGTGCTCGTGCCATGTGTGAACGAGAACAGGTTTTTTGCAAAACGTGTCCCCATTACTGCGGCACTTGAATCGTCAAGCGGTAGGTGGCGGCTTGGGAGCCTATAAAAGGCTCCCCAGCCCCCGGTCTTTACTGCGCACTTCTCCCCTCCCATTCCACACGCCTCCCTTCTTCCTTGCTGCAGGTCGCGAGTTGCTGAAGATGTCCGGTGACGCAAGAGCAATGTCGGAGGGGGGAGCTTCGGAGATCTCCACGGCGGAGTCGACGTTTCGGGGCGCAGTTGGTCCTGCTGTTCGCCCTCGGCCGTCCCTTGTGTTTCCAGCGCTTGAAGAAGTGGCGGGTCCTGCGGTTATGGACGCATCGGTGGCGGTGGCAGGTCGGAAGGATGAGATCCTTGAGGCCTTGTGGGGCGAGGCCGCACGCCACCCGAGATTGCTCCGGCTTCTTCAAGACCTCGACAGTATCTTTGAGGTGAGGTCTCCTTGAAGTCTTCCCAATCTGGATGAGGGAAGCTGAGTCTCGTCCTGTTTTCTTCCTCACCACAGGAAGAACAAAGCATCATGGAGAAGCTCCACGACTGCATTTATGCCCTACGTCCCGGGATATGCTAGGGAACGTCACGGCCCTTGAAGCTTCTAGAGATCCTGCCCAGGAGTCCCTTTTCTTTTCCAGGCGTCCCCGAAAGAGAAGAGTTATCCCGGCAGTCAATGAACAAACTTGTATGCACAGCTAGGTGTCTGGACTGGCCTTAGTAGCACAGGCTAGGTATGGGCATAAGTTGCCTTGCTGAATGTAATGCTTGTATGTAATTTCAGAAATTAAATATGAATGCGTTTCCTAGCTCAACTCCCGGGGTCATTGCCAATCTTCCTTTGCACTATGCGCTTTCCAGTTTATGAGGAGTGAACCCAGGTGCAAGTATCCTTAACTGTCAGAAGCAAAAGTAATACCCCCAGAACACTATACCCTTCGAGGCTTTACTCCACAGCCGCAGTTACTAAGCTAGAGGGAAACTGACCGTTCACCAGGGAGGATGCCTGATCCCCGCAAGGGCTCTCATACACCGTTAAGCATGCTCAGGTCGACAGTATATTGACTCCAAGCGAGATATTATGCCTAAGATGTATGCAAATGCAAAAACTTATCTGCTTCCACAATCGCTCTCTGATTTAGGCCTTTCCCGGGTACTCAGTTCCACTTCCGTCTCCTTTTGACGATTCCCTGTCCCGGGGAGGCGCTACACACAACAAACTTTCAGTAGGAAAAGAATGGACCCTCTCTTCGTGTCGAGATAAAGTTTATCCGAAGCAATCCGCAAGCAAAGTTGGTAGCGCATCTCTGTACTTAGGTGCTTTAAAGCACAGCACTGCCCAATCATTTCGGACAGTACGGCTGGCTAGGAAGGCCGCCCCTACTGATAGGTGCGTGCGTCGTCCCGCCAGCCACCGGCACATACCAGCCCCCTGCTTACGGGTTGCAGCGGAAAAATGATTTCTCTTCAAAATTGAGGCTCACGAAATTGAAAACATATCTTTTATTCCTTGGCGACGATTCTTACACCCTTCCTACATAACACTAGCCCCCAGGGCGTGCATAGTCGACCATAACAAGTGCGATTCATGTTTGTAGTCAGGGGTAGAATTTCCGGAGGTTCTCGATGTTCCAGGCGTTGCCTTCCGGTCTACCGTTCTCATCTTCCAGGTAGACCGCTCCAGGCCTCAGGGTATGCGTAACCCGGTAAGGACCTTCCCACTTGGATGACATTTTGTTCATTCCTCCAAGGTTTTGCTTTTTCCGGAGTACCAGGTCACCTGGCTCCAAAGCTCTTGCTCGCACATGGCGGCTATGATATCGCCGGAGCGCTTGCTGGTGACAAGCAGATCTCAGGGATGCTCGACACCGCACTTCTTCCAGCAGATTGATGTCGTCAATCCTCCTTTCCACTTGTGCCTCTTCATCATAGGCGAGTACCCGGGGGGTCCGTGCTTGAGTTCAGTTGGCAGGACTGCTTCTGCTCCATAGACGAGGAAGAAAGGTGTTTCTCCCGTGGCTCTGCTGGTTGTGGTTCGGAGTGACCATAGGACGCTTGGCAGGTGCTCGATCCAGTTCTTGCCCCGGTCTTCCAGCTTGTCAAATGCTTTGGTTTTCAGGCCCTTGAGTACTTCTGCATTGGCTCGCTCCACTTGTCCATTGCACCTTGGATAGGACACCGAGGTGAAACACACCTTGATGCCCATTTCTTCGCAGAAGTTGAGGAAAGCTCGACTGGTGAACTGAGAGCCATTGTCGGTGATGATCCTGTTGGGTGCCCCGTATCTAAACACGATCCCCTCGATGAACTTGATGGCGGCTTGGGCCGTTTGCTTTGGTACTGGCATCACTTCTACCCACTTCGTGAACTTGTCGATGGCGACAAAGAGATACTCATGTCCTTCGACAGACTTCGGAATTTTGCCCATGATGTCCAGCCCCCAGACCGCAAACGGCCAAGAGATTGGAATAGGTTGCAGAGCCTGCGCCGGCTGGTGAATATCCTTCGCATAATGCTGGCAAGCTTCACATGTCTTGACGACTTGTTCGGCGTCGTGGAGAACTGTTGGCCAGTAGAACCCGTGGCGGAAAACCTTCCCCACCAATGACCTTGATGTGACATGACTGAAGCATGTGCCTTCGTGTATGTCCTTCAGTAGCGCCCTGCCTTGCTCTTGCGGGATGCAACGGAGCTTGACTCCATTGTCACGCCGCCTGTAGAGCTCCCCGTCGATCAGAACGTAGAGCTTGGCTTGGCGGGACACCTGCTCGGCGTCGTGGTCGTTACCCGGAAGGGTATGCTCAGTCATGTACTTGATGATGTCCTGGGCCCAAGGTGGGCAGGTTTTCTCCTCTGGGAGCACCATTTGACAAGAGGGAAGCGAAGCTTCCTCTGTCGCGGTTGCTGCCAGGTCTTGATCTCCTGGGCCAGCTTCCTGATCTGCTGGGGCAGATAGGTCGCCAGCCCCCGGCGTCGTGGCCGAACTTGTCTTGACGCGGTTGAAGGGTACCGACGGTTGCTTGAGCATTCGATGTAGACCCCGGGAGGAACGGGCTCCCGCTGAGAAGCCAGTCGGGCGAGTTCGTCTGCGACCGATTTGTCTCCTCGTGGGATGTATGTGGCCCTAAAGTTGTCGAAGCGCCGCTATAGCTTCCATACCTCTTCCACGTACGGCGCCATTTGTGTGCACGCGTATTCCTTGTTTACTTACTTGATGACTAATTGGGAGTCACCCTTGACGATGATTTTCCTTATGCCCAGGCTGATGGCCGCACGGAGCCCCGCGAGCAAGCCCTCGTACTCCATCGTGTTGTTGGAGACGCCGCCATTCAGGCGGTTGCCTGTCGGAGATGTCAGGACAACTCCTACACCTCCTTGATTCTTGGAATAAGAACCGTCGAAGTGCATGACCCAGGCGCTGGGGTCTTCTTTCCCGGGGAGGCAGGTTTCCTCTTCCGGTTCTTCGGACGCCGTATCGGTCCACTCTGCGGTGAAGTCCGCTAGCACCTGACTCTTGATGTTGTCCGTGTGTTCAAATTTGAGGCCAAAACCTTGAAGCTCCATGGCCCACCATGAGATACGTCCTGTGACGAGTGGGTTCTCCAAGGGGCTTCTCAGGTTGTACTTTGAGACCACAATGATCGGGTGGCTCTCGAAGTAAGGACTCAATTTACGAGAGGCGATGAGAATCACCAGCAGCAGCTTCTGCATCATAGGGTAGCGCTCACGTGCATCGCGCAGGACCGAACTGACGAAGTAGATCGGGTACTACACTTTGCGGGCGGCAGCTTTGAGTTCCGCCTCCTCCTCCATAGAGTCAACGTCCTGGGCTGGTGGCTGTTCAGCCCCCAGCACCCCGGTACCGTTGTTATTCGCAGCTTCTGCCGGGTGGCTAAGGTCCGGGGACCCGAGAAGACCCGACGCCTTCTTCTTGTAGGGTGGACCCGGGAGCATGTCCCCGAGTCGCTTGCTCCTTCTTGCTTGGTTTCTTCAGAGGAGCGTCGCGCTCTACCACCAGCACCGCGCTTACCACCTGGTTGGTGGCAGCGATGTACAGCAGCAGAAGCTCTTTTGCCACGGGGCCACCAGGATTGGTGGTGACGCAAGGTAGTTCTTGAGAGACTGAAGAGCTTCTTCAGCCACAGGGGACCAGTCGACGGGGCCCTCCTTCTTGAGCAGCTTGAAGAACGGAAGAGCTCGTTCCCCAAGCCTCGAGATGAATCGCCCGAGTGCCGTGATGCACCCGTTGAGGCGCTGTACGTCTTTGCTCCGCCGAGGTGCTTCCATGCGGTCGATCGCCTTGATCTTGTCCAGGTTGGACTCAATTCCCCGATGGGAAACCAAGAAACCCAACAGCTTGCCTGACGGGACCCAGAAGACGCATTTCTCGGGGTTGAGCTTGAAGTTGACCCGGCGGAGATTCTCGATGGTCTCGTGAAGGTCCTGGACGAGCGTGTCCTGGTACCTAGTATTGACCACGATATCGTCGATGTATGCTTCCACATTGCGGCCCAGTTGTGGCCCCAAGCATGTCTGCATCGCGCATTGGAAAGTAGCGTCGGCGTTCTGGAGGCCGAAAGGCATCCAGGTGTAGCAGTAGCATCCTTCGGGAGTAATGAAGGCCGTCTTCTCTTGGTCTTCAACGGACATAAGGATCAGATGGTACCCGGAGAAGGCATCCAAGAAGCATAACAGCTCGCACCCCGCCGTGGAGTCCACGATCTGGTCGATACGCGGCAGGGGGAATGGATCCTTTGGGCAGGCCTTGTTTGGGTCGGTGAAGTCGATGCAAAGGCGCCAATTGAGCGTCATAGGCTTCGGAACCACCACCGGGTTCGCCACCCAGAGAGGATAGGGAACTGGACGTATGACGCCGGCTTCCAGCAGCTTGTCGAATTCGGCGACGATGAACTCCAGCTTCTGTTTACTCTCGTTCCGGAGGACTTGCTTCACAGGTCGCGCGTCTGCGCTGACTGCCAGTTTGTGCTCTATCACCTCCCTTGGCACCCCGGGTATCTCTGACGCGTCCCAAGCGAAGACGTCAGAGTTTTCCCGAAGGAAGGTGACGAGCACGCTTTCCTATTTGTCCGTAAGGTGCGCGCCGACGGTGATGGAGCGAACTCCATCCCTGGTCAGAGCCACCTTCTTGATCATCTAGGGGTCGCCATGGAAGGATGCCTTCTTGTCAAGAGTTGATGTTGGGCCCCCGGGATCAACTCTCTCCCCGGGGAATGCACCGACATCTTCTACCATTGCTTCTTGATGGACGCCAGACGTCGCAGCCACTGTCTGGTTCAGCTTGTGAACGCAGAAGATGGCGTCATCCGTGTCGGCCTGGATCTTGATCACGCCGTGCGGTGCCGGGATCTTCAGCGCGTTGTAGGCGAAGTGGGAGACGGCCATGAACTTGGCCAGGGCGGGCCGGCCAAGGATGCCGTTGTACAGGAGCGGAGTGTCAGCGACGTCAAAGGTGATGTCCTCCGTGCGGAAGTTCTTGTGGTCGCCGAAGGTGACGGGCCTGGTGACGCTTCCGTTTACGCCTTGAAAGACGACTGTGTCAATGAGGCGAGCGAACGGGACCTGCAGTGCCGTCAGCGCCTTGGCCGTCAGCAAGTTCAGGCTGGAGCCCCCGTCCACCAGCATCTTGGTAACCTTGAAGTTGTGAATGACCGGGGACACGATCATGGGCAATGTTCCAACCCCGACAACGTTGGAAGGATGATCCTCCGGGTCAAATGTTATGACCTGGTGGGACCAGTCCAATAGTCTTGACGGTGCTGAAGCCACCGCGTTGAGTTCCCGTATCAGCTTCTTGCCAGCGCTGTTGGATGGAGGCAGAGAGGAGCCTCCATGGATGCACCCGACGACCCCGATAACCTCTTGGAACTGCCCACCGTTACCCGGAACGGCAGGGGCAGCTCCGTTGTTGCCTTATCCGCCTTGGCCTCCGCCTTGGCCTCCATGTCCACCGCCGCGAGGCCATCCACGGCCGCCTCCGCCTTGGCGACCCGTAGGGCACTCACGGGTTCGGTGTCCGGCAAGCCCACAATTGAAGCAACCACCCGGACCGGCCCCGTCAGTCCGGCGCTGATCTCATAGGGCGAAGCCTCGGAGGGATCGACAGTCCTTGAGCGGATGGTTGCCTTCAGGGTGTATGTGACACCATGGCTCTTCTTTTTCGCCTTCGGTTTCCGCGGGCTTGATCCTCTTTGCGAGCGGCTCGGTGACGAAGACGCGCTTGTCGGATCCAGCGTCCCGCTTCTTGTTCTTGGCTGCTGCAGCCTTGTCTTCGAGTTCACTCTCCCTTACGCCTTCCTCTGCCCGTGCGCAGCGATCCGCGAGCTCCCTGATCTTGCGGGTGGTCTCCACATGGTGGATGCTTAGCTTCTATTGCATCCGGGGGTTATGGACGTTGGTGCTGAATGACTGGATCACCACCTCGTCCTTGATGCACGGGATGGTGTTCATTTTGTGGGTGAAGCGCTGGATGTACTTGTGGAGATTCTCGCCTGAAAGTTGCTTGAAGTCGTACAAGTCTTTGCAGGGTACCCGGAGGCTCGTATCCCCCTTGGAAAGCTCCCAGGAACTGATCCTTCAGCGTCCTCCAAGATCGGATGGAGCACTTGGGGAGGTTCAGCAGCCATGTCTGGGCGCCCCCTTGAGAGCCAAAGGGAACTAGTTGGCCATCATGATCTCGTCGGCCCCAGCAACCATTGCAGCGAGCGAGTAGATCTGCAGGAAGTCCCGGGGGTTGGTGGTGCCGTCAAACCGAAGGACGTCGATCTTGAACTTCTAGGGCCAGTTGAAGCGTCGGATCTCGGGAGCCAGGGCGTTACAACCCTTGGCGAGGTCATCGTCACGATCTTCCCGGCGATGGCGTTCTCGTCGGCGCTCGATGCGCGTGCGCATGTCCTCGCGTTGCCGATTGTTGAGGTCGCGGCGAAGATCATGCTCTTCCGAGGTAGAAGAACCGATGGAGATGGTCTTGTCTTGAACCTGCAGTGGCTGGTCGGCCGCCGGTGGATCGACATGAGGAGGTCCTGTCTCGGTGAAGAGGTCTCCACGGGGTCGAGCCCCCTGCTTGCGCGCTCCGCCGGTTGTGGCAGCAGGGTTGTCGACGGTAGTAGGATGAGTCACCGCAGGGGCTGGCCTGTCGTCAGCGCAGTGAAGAAGGTTCTCCAGTCGTTCCCTCCACGCCTGGTACACCTTGGGATCGTTGGCGCTTGGTGGGAACTGCATCAGCGCCGTGGCGGCCACAAGGGCGTCGTGGCGAGCTTGGGCGTCTGTAGAAGTATTCATGGAGGATTTGCTCTTGGACGAAGGCGTGCATCCTGGGACGTGGTCCCTGGCCGCCGTATTGCCGGTACTCTTCTCTCCAGAGAAGAGAGGCGGGGGCCGGAGCGAAGGACGGGGGGTCGCGTCGCATCCCCCTTGGACCCTTCACCCAGCCCGCGGTTTGGCCCGGTCGCGTTGCCGTGCACCACCTGCTCCTCAGGCAGCGGGGGTGGCGCCTTCGTGCGCTCTTCGTCCGTGGCGCAGCGGTCCATGGAAGCTCGAGTGCGTGTAGGCGAGATGACCTTGGCAGTCGCGGCCTCGGGCTTCTTCTTGGGCGGCATACTTGATGAAGAGCTCGACGAAGAACTTGACGAAGATCTCCGAGTTGATGAAGACGAAATCAGCGCTTGCGCCCCCTACCTGGCGCGCCAGATGTCGTGTCTCTCATCACGGACACCGGGGATGCGAGGCACCCCCTTTGTAGATTCGGTAGGGGCGCGAAGGAGGCTGGAAACGTCTCCCGGGGGACGATCGTCGGACAAGTTCCTCTCTCACTCTCCGATCTCGACGTGGTATGCAAACAAGGAAAGCACACAGTGATCTACCCAGGTTCAGGTCGTCTGAAGGCTAACAGCCCTACTCCTGCATGTCTGGATAGATGGTAGGATCATGGTGTGACTACAATGGTGTTCTTCGGCGAGATACCCGGCAGGGTGACCCGACTACAGGAAGGGGGAGGACAGATCCTTGCCCGGAGGAGATCACCTTCCTTCCCTTCCTCCTTCTAGCCTAGCTTGGTGGTTGTCTTCTACCTCGGATCACCGGTGGGTTCTTGACTAGAGCTTGCTTACTCCTTAAGCTAGCTTGAGCCGGTCCTCCTCCTCCATGCCCTTGGTCCTCCTTTTATAGGGAAAGGGGATACCACAGAGGTCATGCAAGGAGCATGAGGGGTTCTTGGCTGGAAGCAGCCCCTCTCCGTGGTCATGCAAGTATCCGTCTTCGGGTGCTTAAGTCCTCTGGCACCTTTGGGGAAAGCAGCTGGCTCGGGCTGACAGTGGGTAGGTGGTGTCCCCTGGCCGCGCCTTGCTTCCCAAGTCTTCTGGGAGCTTCTACCATCCTCTGGAAGGTGGTGGAAACCTTATCTTATCACCGTACGGTCTTGTACCCGAGAGGAAGCTCGGCCCCGCCGGGGACTCGCGCTCTCGGGGTCCTTAGTTCCATCCGGGTCGCAGGAGGCCCCAGGGGTCCTGTGCACCCGAGAGGTCTTGTGTGACGCGGGTGCGCCCGCCAGGCTTTGCGTTGAGTCTTGGCCTTGTTCATCCTTGTGCTGGACCCATAGGCGGTGAACCCACTTAGGCAGCGCTAGGGGAACCCCATGTTCCACTTCAGCGACATAAAGTTCATGTATGCATTTTACATGCATCAACATCCCCAAGCTTAACATATACTCGTCCTCGAGTATGAAGGTGTTAAAACTAAACATGGACTTGGCATTTTATTACTATCAAAGGATATCAAAGATGATTGCTACATAGAGTCAAATGATTCATTCTTAATAATGTTGGAAATATGCCCAAGAGGCAATCATAGAGATGATGTTATTTCGATGTATCCATGATTTATAATAATGTGCCTTGAATAATGTCTTTGTATTGATAAGCAAGTACGTGACTTGTTTCTGAGACTCTTTACTTGTATGGTTATTCTAAATATGTCCCTAGTCGGAGTTCATGTGAGGACACACTTGAATATTAGACTAGCACATGTATTGGTTGATGACTATGTTTCACAGGTCATAGACATGGAGATGTCAAACTAATAATGTGGACTTATGTTATGAACATATTGTTGGGCTGACCCACATTAAGATTATGCAACAACGTTCAGAGTTCTTCTCTACACAGTATGTTTGCTTTGTCCTTAAACCTGAGATTGTCGTATGTTTTCGAGATGTGAATTGGCCTACTTTGGGACTATCAAACGCTACACCGTGAATGCGTAGCTATAAAGGTAGCTTTTGGGTATGTCATGAAGCATGCTACGAGACATGGTCAGTCAAGATGGGATTTGCTCCTCTCTACTTGAGAGAGATATTTCTCTGGGGCCCTCGAGTGATCGGATCCGGAAATACATGACCGTGCTACACAAGGTTAAGTGTTAACCCAGTAAGGGATTCTGAATCACAGGATCGACAAAGAGTGGTCAGCTAGGAGCTCAACTAAATATCGTGAGGCAAAGGGAATAGCATAAACATTGTGATGGTTCGTCCGATATGATCTTTATATACGTTCGGGAGTTGGTATGTTTTGCTAGAGGCCGCTACCAACTATTGACGGAGTAGGTGTACTCGTGTCATGTCTAAACGTATATGAACCTATAGGGTCACACACTTAAGGCTGTGGAAGCATAATTCGGATCAGATCCGAATTGGGCTGATTAGACTCCAGATTGGGCCGAATTGGTTCAGCCCATTATGGGGAGGTCTATATAAGGGAGAGGAGGCTGGGCGAATTAGGGTTAACCAATTCCGCACCAGAACCCTCCAGCCACCGTCTCCCCACGCCCCTGCCGCTGCGCGGACCTAGCAGTCCGGCGAGCGGTGCCTCCACGCCGCACGTGTGGATACCGATAGAGGTGCTGCCTCCGCAGTACTTGGACGAGCCGCCGAGAGGAGCTGTTCGTGGGAGCTGTACGTGGGAGCGACGGGATCGGAGAGGATTGTACGTCTACACTGCCCCGACTTGCTGCATCGACTTCAGAACGGCACAGCGCGTCTAGTGGTAATCCTGTGACCTATAGCTGCAGCAGTTTCTTGTGTGATGCGATACAAAATTTTGATTTGCGCTAGCGTAGCCTACATGCGTCCCTACAAATATGGAGTAGCAACATACAAGATATATTATCAAGAGATATCAAATATTCAAGGTAAAAGATGTTCAATGATAATTCACAAAGTGTAACATAAAAGAAAATTTCTATGTACCAAATGAATGCATAACTGAAAAGTAAAAAGATATCCTATATTGGTCATAGAAATCTGAATATAAAAGATGGACACTTTGGAAAGATAGATAAATAAGTAGAGGAATAACATGCAAGAGTATCATCTAGCTTCCAAATGCTTGAACTTAAGTTAATGTTTGCCATGTAGTTTCCATTGGTGTGAAGTTCTCATTACCCCTATCATAGCATCTTTAGTGATTAATAGTTGAAAGTGAAAGCAAATATGAGTTATGTGCTTGACAAAGTTAGGGTCAAAAGCCTCATGCCCCTTGAAAACAAAAACCTCTCCGACTGGCTACTCAACTCGGGCCACAAAGCAAGTGAAGGTTACAGTCATCGTGAGTAAAAGTAGTATCATCAGGAGTATCACCCGGGGTACCCTTTGCCCCAGGACATAGAACGAGCCCATGTCCCAATGACAAAGCAAGCAAATAGTGGACATCTCAACATCTCTTTCTTTTAGGGACAATTGCTTCTGTGCCCTGTTTCTCTCTAGTTTATCCGTTTGTGCCATACCCGCGTAGTTTCTCTCGTCCGTGCCCTGGCTGGCTCGCAAATCACCCAAACGCTCCGTTTCCCTCTGGTCAATTGTCACTTGGCCGGACTGGTGGGGTCGGCCTGGCGCGGCTCGGTTGGGATTTCTTGGGGTCGGCTAGTGGGGTCGGCCCTTTGACCTTACATGTGGGCCCAGCGAAGTGCATGCACCCCGTCCCACTTGCATGCATACGGCCGTACGTGCGCGTCCATGCTGTTCCAGCTGTGCTCGCCGCGCCTTCAATGGCGTGCCCCCCTAGCCGGCAAAAAGCTGCCTCACCACCTACATTGCCGGACCGGACGCGCATCTGCTCCGCCGTCCTCGCGTCTCTCTTGCCTACTCTATCCTGCTGCAAGATGAGCAGTCTGGAGCCGAATCAATGCCCGGTCGCCATTACTGCCGTCTAGACCGCGACGCCGTCCAGACCGCTCCTAACATTAAAAGGAGCCATCTCCTTGCCCATTGCGCTCACAAATCCCCTCTTCCTCTCCTAGACACCTTCGCCCAGTCCCGTATCTCCCCATGCCTCGTGGTGATGGCAGCTCCACTCCCAGCGCGAACCGCCGCCACCGCCACGTCCCCTATCCTTGGTTTCTTGAGGCGAGCGAGGGAAGCGGCATGGGGAGTGGGCGTGGGCGTGCGCGTACTCCTCCAAGTTCGAGCAGGAGGCGAGCGAGGGAAGCGGCATGGGCCGGGGAGTCTCTAAGGGGCAGGGGCAGGGGCAGGGCCATTGCTCCCGTTCCATTCCCTTCATCGATCTGTCTGACGAGGACGACGAGGACGACCAGGGTATGGACTGGACCATGGCCTGGAAGGAGGAGGTCACGGAGGTCCTGGACCCGGGTTTGGCCTGGGTCATGGCCGACCAGAAAGCCATGGACCTGGCCAAGCATTCCGCGGCCGAGCAACAACGGCTCAATATCTACTCGGAGAGCTAGGGGAAGAAGTAGGACATGTGGTCGGCGTCGAACAGCAATGCCCCAGAAGAGGTCGACGCCACGGGAAAGGGCAGGGGCAAGGCCGAGTCGGTGGAGGTTTCCGATGACGAGGACGAGTGGTAGTCCATTTTAGTTATTAGTTGCTTTATTAAGGGCAAGTGCCAATTTATTTATTAGTTGTTGATCTATTTTATAATTTAGCAAGGGCAAGTCCATTTTGTACTACCATGAAATTTGGCAATGGCCTTGTGCTTGACGTTTCCAATTGTGTGTGTAAGTCCACTTCAGTTTGCAAAGTTTGCTTACAAATGGGGCCGTTTACCCTACCTTTGGAGCTCATTTGAACACATTTTTCAGCGAGTCCACCATTTTTGCTTAGAAATGGGGCCGTTTACCCTATCTTTGGAGCTCATTTGAAACACATTTTTCAGATATTTCACCATTTTTGCTTAGAAATGGGGCCTTTTACCCTACCTTTGGAGCTCATTTGAAACACATTTTTCAGTGAGTCCACCATTTTTGCTTAGAAATGGGGCCGTTTAGCCTACCTTTCGAGCTCATTTGAAACATATTTTTCAGCGAGTCCAAGCTCATTTGAAAATTTATATGGATTCAAGCTAGATTTGAGCAAGCTCATGGCTATCCCCATTTGGTTTGCCAAAATCCCCATTTAAGTTACGATGACGGGTAACAGCCAAAATCCGCATTTGGTTTGCCAAATACCCATTTTGTGTCACTGAGCCAAATGGGGGTGGGCGAGCCAAAATCCCCGTTGGGTCCGTCGTGGTCCACTCGTCAGCGGGTGTACAGCCCTTCTCCTACGCGCGCGTCCAATCAGAATGTAGAATGAGCTTCTCGTGGATCGCCCCGAGTCTGCGTGCAGATTCCTTCTAGAGGAAATCGGATGGCTGCAGTTTGACCGACATTTGAAATCAGCATCAAATATTCAAAAAAAATCAAAAAAAGGAAAATCCTGTGCACATAGTCGTCTTATGTCATATACTAACGACTCAAGTTGAAAAACATGGTCTACATACATTCAAAAGGAGAAGGGCATGGATCTCATGTGATATAGCATAACTCAAACAATGAGGTCTAAGGTTGGAGAGAAGTGGTTTTGGAATTGCATCATGAAATTTTCAAAAACCTCACAAAAGCTTCATTTTGGAGTGACTAAGAAGGATCCATGCTTAGTTTTTCATTTTCATGTTTTAAACTTGTTTAAATGTTGGTCAAACTTAGGTTTGACCGAATTTGAAATAACCATAATAAATTAAAAAATTATCGAAAAATTGAAAAACCGACGCACATAGTCTTCATATGTCATATATTAACGACTCAAGTTGAAAAACATGGTCTACATACATTCAAAATTAGAAGGGCATGTATCTCATGTGATATCGCAAAACTCAAACGATGAGGTCTAAGGTTGAAGAGAAGTGGTTTTGGAATTGCAACATGGTAATTTCAAAATACTCACCAAAGTATCATTTTGGAGTGAGTAAGAATGGTCTAGGCTTAGTTCGCGCCCAAATGTGCGCCAGTGCGCTCCCAGAGCACGCCGTGGCTCGTCCGGAGCACGCCATGGCCCGTCCAGAGAGCGCACTTAAGGTGTTCGACAAAAGTACAATAACAAATATTACAAACGATTCATGTTGATAAACAAGGTCTACACATGTTCAGATCGCGTAACTACACAGAGCGCGCATTGTGGGTGCCAGTTCATGTCCAGATTGCGCTTGGTGTGTTGACACGGATGCACCGATACGTGTAGTTCTCGTCCAGTTCGTGTCCGGATATTTGCACACAAAAAGAAAATTAATCGCGTCAGTTCTCGCAAAAAATGCTTCTGCTATGTGTAGATATCTCACAGCGTCTCCAACTGCATTAACTTTGACCAGAATGAAGACGCGCATCAACTGTTCGACACTTGTACTCGACACGTCTAGGGGCACTAGATGACGTGGTAAACATTTACAGGCATGTCAGTTCGACTAGACGTGAAGCGCGGTCACACGATGTCATCATTGCGAATATAATCTGTAAATTGTGTTCTAATGTTACACTGCGTTGGCAAGAAAACGAAGCGATGCGCCTGTTCGATGCCCCAAGCGGTTATCGATTTATGGGCCGCCAGCAGTGAATTCATCACTATCCCTTCACAAATAAAAACCCCAATCTCATTGCATTGCGGTTCACTCGCTCTTCTCTCCATTCTCGGTTCTCTCTTCTCTCCGAAAAACCCCAACCACCCGTTCTCTCAAACTCCAATGGATCCGCGGTGGCAGAATGAAGCCATCCCGAGCGACTCAGACGGCGAGGGGAACCCGTTCCCCTGGTGGGAGGTGGGCAACGGGCACGCCGGCGGCTACGGCACCGACGACGACGGCGAGGGCGACGACGACGAGCAGAGCCAGGACGTCAACTCCGACCCCGACTTCGACGACGACGACCACGACGGGTCCGAGGAGGAGGACTCGGACCCGGAGATGACGAAGGGCGAGGAGGAGGAGGACGACGCCGATGACGAGGAGGAGGAGGAGGCGGAGGAAGAGGAGGATGACTCCGATGACTCCGACGACTCCGACTCTGACGACGACGAACCGCCAGCCAAGAAGCGGCGGATGTAGGAGCCGAGGCCGAGGCCGTCAATCGTCGTAGTAGCAGTAGCACTGCATTAGTTGCACTGCTATTGATTAGTAGTAGTATTAGGATTTACCTCAAAAAAAGTAGTAGTATTAGGCTGCCGCCGGCATAGTAGCAGTGCTGCATGCATTGTAATCTTGTAATTGTTAATATAATCCAAATATAATCCTATTTGAGTTATAAATCGAGTTTCAATTAGTAGTAGCAGTTTCAATTCGAGTTATAAATCGAGTTTCAGTTTTCAAATCGAGTTATGAATCCTATTATAAATCAATTCGAGTTATAAATCGAGTTTTAGTTTTCAAATCGAGTTATGAATCCTATTATAAATCAATTTGAGTTATAAATCGAGTTTCAATTAGTAGTAGCAGTTTCAATTGGTAGTAGCAGTTTCACTAAAAAATGACGTACTAATCAACGAATTGTCAGTTCAGTTACTTCAGTTAATTCAGTTAATTCATTGTTAATTCAGTTAATTCGGTGTTAACCACGTGTTAATTGGGGCCGAGATACCCAACATGGACGTCAGACTCGTCCCTTCCTGTCCCCACTTGAGCGGTCCCACTTGGAGGAGGAGGAGGATGAGGACGAGGAGGACCCATGCCGACCCCACCAGGAGGTTGACCAGAGGGAAACGGAGCGTTTGGGCGATTTGCGAGCCAGCCAGGGCACGAACGAGAGAAACTACGCGGGTATGGCACAAACAGATAAACTATAGAGAACCCGGGCACAGAAGCAATTGTCCCTTTCTTTTACTAATGTTTTTTCTTGTAAATGCTTTTTCTGTTGTGTGATGTATCATAGATTCCTCCACTATGGGTACGTTGGAAATTTCTACCATGGGCCACATTTCTTGGGTTAGCCACCACAGGTGTTTCTCTAGCCATTAATACCACTCGCCTGATCTTACTAAGTTTCCTCCTACATTTCACGAAATGTTAGGCATCCATCAACAAAAGAACATGATATCAACTTTTATAGATAATAAAGTGCACGTTGAAAACTTGCCACGTGTCAGCACGTATGAGCTAGCTCTCAACAAAAGTCCTTTGTCAACCCCAAAACATAATAATTAATTTTAATCACAATGGGTCATATTTATTAAGTGCAATAAAAGTAATGTGTGAATAGTGTTCGTGAGAGCTTTTAAACCAACTTTACCCATAACAATCCCAATAACATAAGCATCTTAATTTGGAAGCATAGATAAAACAATATAACATGGTAAATATACTTGGAATAGCATATTAGCTAATAGGTAGATATGGTGGACTCACTCGAAAAACATGGTTGAGGGTGTTGGAAAACAATTTTTTTACTTGTTGGAATTTTTGGGCTAGCAAGAGGGAGAAAGTTGACCATCTAAATGCATGCATAAGTGTCCATCGAGCTAACCATTTCATGTTAAAAAAAGTAAAACATCATTCAGCATATAAAACATGAATAAGAAATAACTCTTGATAAGACACTTCCATATTAATACTCATTAACAAGCACATAAATCATGCAACTATATGTATCTTTTTAAATCAACTCAAACATCCTCTTCCCAATATTTTTATAGCATCCAACTTAATTCAAACCAAACTTCCCGTAGCTCTCTCATATTATAAATGAAAAGTGGTGGTCTCAAACAAAAAACCAGATCGAAATAAAAAGAACAAAAAGAATGCTCCAAGTTTATGCGACAAAGTGCAATGAACGAAAAACAGAAGTTAGACGTGTGCAAACCGATTGTGTGTTGGTTCAGTGGAGTTGTCTTCACATACCCAAGCTTATGGTCTTCACCATCCTTGGATAACTCTTGGTGCATCTCCTCTAATCCCTGTGAAAAAACTTCAAAACACCGTTTCTCCCATTTCTTTTCTGTGGGGTGACATTAGTAGGCACAAAACAATAGAATTTATTGCTGTATGAAATCCTTAGACAAACATAAGAAACATGTCCAGAAAGTGTATAATGTTGTATTCCTTCTAATAAGCTCAATTGGATAAAAAAGATTCAACTTAAAAGCTCTAAGAATGCATAAAACAAAATGGGACAAAATATGTCCAGAAAAACAGCAGCAGCAAAACGCATTTTTATACCCCACTTAAATATGTCGAATGTAAGGACGCCTCAGACCAAAATCTGAGATGTCCACGTTATGTAATAGATCACGATCCCAAAGATCAATGCGTCACAATCACATAACCAACAAGGTATCAAAGTCTTACATCATTCAAGTCGTACGAATAAAAGTCTTACAACACAAAGTGGTCACATGACCAGGTCTGGAGTTTCATCGTTGCGCAGGACGGAATTAACTAAGATACAGCAGAAGCTCATGGCTAGTGTCGGCCCTCGTCATCAACGGACGCCATCTAACAAGTGCAGTTGACCGGTGACAGCTAGGTAGCGTAGTCGGTGCCATACTCCTCCTCTTCGGTGTAGGCCTCCTCGTTGTAATCTGGACATTTGAATATCTAGGGACACAGCCATATGAGTACAATTACGTACTTGCAATACCACCTCTAGGCTTAAGTTTTCATGGTAATGCAATAAATGCATTTTCGAAAACTGGGATAGCAGCTATATACGACTATAGGGCTTAGTTTTCGCAAAGATGCTTTCGATATAGAGATTACGACATCTCTTTATCTTTGTTGAAGAAAACTTTTAGAGACAGAAATCTCTCTTGTAGAAATAGCATGTACTATTTCCACGCTTTGAAAACTCTTTTGTAAAACTTTTCAAAAACACTAGGATGGGGAAACCCCTTTTTCCTTCCTTGAGATCGGACTGATTGTCTCCCGGAGACCTACCATCCTCACTCAACTCCTGTACCTCCCAGGTACCTCCTTGTTTCCTCCGAAAACATCTTTCTTTTGAAAACAAGAAATCACCCATACGCCTAGATCAGTGGCCTTTCTAACCGTATTTTGACCGCGGACACGGCTATTCGAATAGATGTACACTCTACAGAGGTTGCGCACTTTACCCACACCAAACGGTCATTCCGCCGTGTTTGCCACGGCCCGTCATACGACAGTATGCGGGGGTCCGGATAACCAAATCAAAGCTTTCCACTATGTCCACCCTATTATCGGGGCCTCCCGGTAGGTTTATTCTCCCCGGCACCGTGTGCTCCACTAGACCCCTGGTCTCTCTTAGGACGCCAGACCGCCACGTCGGGAGACCCACCGTAATCGTCCAACGCGAGTCCATTCACATGTGTATTGCCTCGTCCAGACGGCAACCCGACTTCAAGGGCCCAGCCCCTATAGAAAGTATGAGAGCCCCAATACTAAAACATACAAGCTTCCGGATAAGCCCTACCCATATCAGGTAATGTGGTTGCACGGGTTAATTGTTCGGGCGGCTGCTAGGGCAGTACTTTGTTTTTCAAAAACATCTCCACTTCCGACTGTTCCCAACAACTCGGGTTTTCGTAAACATCTCCGATTGCTCCCAGCAACTCGGGTTTTATATAACACTTGCTCGGCGATTGCTCTCAGCAACTCGGGTTTTATAAAACACTTGCTCGCCGATTGCTCTCAGCAACTTGGGTTTTCTAAAACACTTGCTCGCCGATTGCTCCCAGCAACTCGGGTTTTGCTTCCGAAAACATTTTATCAAAAACCAGGCTCCCATCCTAAGATTTTGAGGAAAGAATATAGAGATATATTACTAGAAAAATATTATTTTCTTTATAGAGCCTTCAACAACAAGGCTCCTAAAGTGAACACTAGTCTTTACAAATCCTATTATATTCTAGTAGATATCTTTGGCCAAACAATATTTTGTAAAATAGTTTTTGGATGGCAAGGTACCACAAAAGAAGTAAAGCATGCATTATTTTATTTTGAAAACAAAACATGCTTTGTAAATAATAGTATTCATAGTGGCGAGGTGGCTTGCCTTGCTCAACGTACTGTCCCTGGTCTTGCTCTTCCTCGTAGTCGTGCTCAGCTACCTCGTACTGCTCCTCCTCTGCTTGCAGTTCTATCGTAACATGAAAAATAAACGAAGCTAACGTAAATCCTAAAATGTGTGTTGACAACAATCTGAACTAAACAAGCAAACAGCAAGCGTTTCACAACCAAAACATCTACTGGATAAACATTTAACACAACTCACACAAACACATACAAGGCATATAAAAATACTATATGACATTTTTAGGGTACCAACTGCACTATGATAAATATATTTAAGAAAGACACTACAACACAAATAAAGTTTTCAAATTAAGCTAACATGCTTTAGTTAAGCTACTGGAATCTAAGTGTGTTAAGAATGTACACACAAATTTCATAAACCAAAACAGGGAGATAACTTAGGGTTATTTTTAATTAGCAATTGGCTGTTTTGTGAGAAAATGCATAACTATTAAAATATTGATTAGAAAAATAAATTCTTCTACCACAACATGCCTAATACCTATTGGAACCTAGGAAAATTGGATTTGCTTCAAAATAGTATACAAAACAGAAGCTAAAAATTCTACAAAAGCTACTGTACTCAAAACTAAAATGAATATAGTTTCTCTTTGGAGAAACTCTTGCATGCAAGACCAATTTTTATGGGTGGGCAATGCTTTTATCTAACAGTAGAAACTTGATTCATCTAATTTGGACAATCCTAGCTCAAGGTATCCCAGTTTTAGTGGAAAATAAACTTTTTGTCAACATTAATGTACAGAACAAAGTATAAATTATTTTTGAGCAAGACCAACTTGGCATGCTCAGGAAAACACATGGGTATCCAACAAAATTAACACTAATATATTTGCAAGCACAGATCTGACACAAATGATTAAAAGTACCCGCATACATTTAACAGAAACAGAAAATGAATAAAAACCGGAAGTAAAAACTTCTACGGGCCGTGCATGGGCTGGATCTGGCTCGGGCCGCACCGAATCTGGGCCGCACTGGGGCTGGGCTGGCCCAACATGCGCGCGGAGCGCGCGCTCGGCCACGATTCAAACGTGGCCGTAGATCTCGCGATCTACGGCCCGCGGTCATCTTCTCCGATGCTACGCCGGCGGAAGAAAACTGAGGGAGGGGAGAAAAGGGCGGCGGCGGCCTGCGTACCTACGGCCCGGGCAAGGTCGAGGGAAGGTTGGAGTCGGGGAAGGGGATGACGGCGTGCTCGACGGTGCCCTCACGCGCCGCATGCAACGCCGGAGTCCATGGCGACGGCGGCCGTGAGCTTCTCTGGTCGAGGACGAGAGCGACGTCTACGATCACCTAAAAAAAGAATGGAGAGCACGGTGAGGAAGGTCTCGACGAGACGCGTCAAAAGAGCCGAAAATGGTGAGGGATGGAAGAGGGAAATGGCGGCTACGGCAGTTTCTTGCGGACGGACGCCGGCGATGTTTTCTTCGTCTTGGGCGCGAACGAGAGCGAGAGCTCGGGCTGGCTCGTAAGTGTGGGTGGAGAGAGGTGAGGGGAGGGCAGTGTGAGAGCAATGAGGGCTGGAGGGGCACGGGTCGGGTTTTAGACCGATTTTCCCGATCTAGGGTTTCTCGGGCATGGGGGTGGGGCTTGCTTGCTTTCTATTGGCTGGCAAGGGCGGTGGAGAGGGAGACAGAGTGTGTTTGGTCGGGGGCGACGTGGTTTGGCTAGTAGGGAGAAGGGGAGTGATCGCTGGTTGGGCATGAGAAGGAAAGAAGAGAGGGGAGTGGTCGGGTGGCTGCCTCTGTTCCATGACATGTGGGCCAGGGGGGGGGGCTGGCATCCTTCTCCTGCAAGACAAGAGACGATGGGGGAGAGAGGAGAGGGTTTGCTGGCTCGGGTAGTCTTGGTTTTCCTTTTTTTTTTCTTTCTTCTTTTTAATTCTTTTATTTCAATCCAAACAATAACCATGCTAAACAAAACAAATCTTCCAAGATGGTTAGGGGAGTGACCTAGTTGAGGTTTTGAAAATACAAATCCTTCCAAACAACCAAATCACCAAAAAGATATTTATAGTTTGGAAAGAAAAGAATATGAGACCAAATGGTCACCTATTTTTGATGCCCTCAAAACATAGTTGGCTTTATGTTTGAACAAGGTTGTAAATTGTTTTGGAAAGAATTACTAGCAAATATAGGTTGCATACCACAAAGTGGTTTAGTTGCATGTCAAAAACAACTCATAGTTTGCTTTATAAGAGGTCCTAGATTTGCTAAGTTTTAACAGACATGAAGATCGCAAAAATTAGATTTTAATATAGTTATGTTTGTTAAGATGATGTTATCAACATTAGACACACTATTGAAGTCAAGCAAAGGTGACATGATCACCAAAACAAGTCATGCAAGAATTTATAAAACACACAAAAAGTTTTTGTTCTCTCGGGAAATTCTAGCCTAACACCATAATTCTAGGTCTAAGAAAATTGGGGTGTTACAGACCTTTCCCCCTTAGGAGAATCTCGTCCTCGAGATTCCGGAGTTGAAGAGGAAAGGAATCCAGGGAATTCACACTTCAAGTAATCCTCACGCTCCCATGTAGCTTCTTCCTCTGAGTGGTTGCTCCACTGAACCTTTAGGAACTTGATCTTTCGCCTTCGAGTCAAACGGATGTCTTCAGCTAGAACACAGAGTGGTCACTCTAGGTAGGTGAGATCATGGTTGAGGTCGATGGTGTGATGATCTACCTTCTGATACGAGTGATTACCGTTGGGAACTTGCAGACATTTTCGGAGCAGTGACACGTGGAACACGTCTTGAAACTCAGATAGATGCGGGGGTAAGTCTAGCTGATACGAAACTTCACCTCGCCTGCCATTTACTCGGAAAGGTCCATTGTACCTTGGTGCTAGCTTTCCTATGGCATGGAAACGCTGCATTCCCTTAAGCGGCGTAACACGCAAGTACACCATGTCGCCGGTCTTGAAATTCAACTCACGCCTCTTGGAGTCAGCATAACTCTTCTGCCTGGATTGAGCGGCCTTAAGACGGACGCGGATTAGTTGAACTTGTTCTTCAGCTTCTCGTAGGGCATCAATTCCAAAGACTTGACTGTCTCTGGACTGTGACCATTTCAAGGTAGTACGACATTTACGTCCGTACAAACCCTCGAATGATGCCATCTTCAAACTAGCATGGTAGTTGTTGTTGTAGGAGAACTCTGCGAAGGGTAGAAAATCTTCCCACTTGGATCTGTAAGCTAACACACAGGCTCTAAGCATGTCTTCAAGAATTTGATTCACTCTTTCGGTTTGGCCTCCGGTTTGTGGGTGATAGGCGGTGCTGAAAAAGAGCTTTGTTCCGAGTTCTTCGTGAAGCTTGGTCCAAAACCGAGAAGTAAATTGGGACCCTCGGTCGGACACGATAGTCTTGGGTATCCCATGAAGGCTAACGATGCAGGACATATATAGGTCTGCAAGCTGATCTGAACGATGTGTGGTGCGAACCGGAATGAAGTGTGCAACCTTAGTGAGTCTGTCAACAATGACCCAAATGGCATCATGCCCATGATTGGATCGGGGCAATCCGGTGATAAAGTCCATGCCGACTTCATCCCACTTCCATTCGGGTATCTTGAGGGGTTGGAGTAATCCTGCGGGTCGTCGGTGTTCGGCCTTGACCCTCTAGCAAACATCACAGTTCTGAACGAAGAAAGCAATCTCTCGCTTCATGCCATGCCACCCGAATTTTTCTTTGAGATGTTGATACATCTTGGTTCCTCCGGGGTGGATGGAGTATAGAGTCTCGTGCGCTTCCTTCATGATGAGTTGCTTCAAATCATGATCCGATGGCACGCAGATGCGGCCGTTATACCAAAGAGTACCCTCGGAATCTATGGTGAATCCAGGGACTTCTTCTCTTTCCATCCGTCGCTTGATACCTTAAATGCTCTCGTGACCTTTTTGTGCCTTCTTGATTTGATCCCATAAGGTGGGTTGTAGCATGAGTTGGTCTACAGCTCCATAATTGACTACTTCTATACCCATCTTGTCCACCTCATTCCATAGCTCAGGTTGTCGGGTCTTGATCAGGGCGTTGAAGGAACACGGTTTTCGACTAAGGGCGTCAGCTACAACGTTGGCTTTTCCCGGATGGTAATGGATATCTAAGTCATAATCTTTGATTAGCTCAATCCATCTCTGCTACCTCATATTCAACTCACGCTTGGTGAAGATATACTTCAAGCTCTTGTGGTCGGTGTAAATATCGCAGCGGTTGCCCATTAGAAAATGGCGCCAGGTCTTGAGTGCGTGAACCACGGCAGCAAGTTCAAGGTCATGGGTTGGGTAATTCTGCTCGTGCTTGTGGAGTTGTTGCGAGGAATAGGAGATCACCTTGCCCTCCTGCATGAGGAGACAACCTAGTCCAAGCTTGGAAGCATCGCAGTACACAATAAAATCTTTGGTCACGTCGGGCATGGTCAGAACAGGTGTTGTGGTAAGGCGCTTCTTCAACTCCTGAAAACTTTCTTCACATTTATCGGTCCACTCGAACTTCTTGTCTTTCTTCAGCAACTATGTAAGAGGTTTGGCTATACTAGAGAATCCTTCAACAAACTTGCGGTAATATCCCGCCAATCCGAGAAAGGACCTCACTTCCGTGGGGTTGGTGGGGGCTTCTCGGTCCATGATGGACTTGATGTGAGTGGGGTCAAAGATACTCCCCCGGGAGAAATCACATGCCCAAGGAATGCCTTTTCCTTAAGCCAGAACTGACACTTGCTAAATTTGGCGTAAAGCTGGTGCTCGCGAAGGGTGCCTAGCACTAGTCTCAGGTGCTCTTCATGCTCCTCTTCTGACTTGGAATAAATCAGGATGTCGTCGATGAAGACAACCACAAATTTATCCAGATAATCCATGAACACCTTATTCATTAGATTTATGAAATAGGCATGGGCATTGGTTAGGCCAAAGGACATTACGGTGTATTCAAACAATCCGTAACGGGTGATGAAGGCTGTCTTCGGGATGTCCGATTCTCTAACTTTCAGTTGTTGGTAACCGATTCAGAGGTCGATCTTGGAAAAGACTCGGGCTCCATTGAGTTGGTCAAACAGGTCTTCAATCTTGGGTAGTGGGTATTTGTTCTTGATGGTCACGTCATTAAGCTTGCGGTAGTCCACACACAAACGAGTGGTACAGTCTCTTTTATCCACAAAGATAACTGGAGATCCCCATGGTGAAGCACTCGGGCGAATTAAATCCTTCCTCAGCATATCATCCAATTGTTTCTTCAACTCTTCTAACTCTTCAGGGTTCATCCGGAAAGGTTTTTGGGCTATGGGTCCAGTTCCGGGAACTAACTCAATGATGAACTCGATATCCCAATCAGGCGGCATACCGGGTAACTCTCCAGGAAATACGTCGGGGTATTCACAAACTACTGGTACATCTTCCAGGGTAGGTTCAGCTACACTCTTATGGCAATGACCCATGGTGGAGTGATGGGTAGAAATATGCGTGATCTCGGCTCCTTCCGGGCTGGTTAAAGTGATAGATCACTTGGTGTTACAATCAATAATTCCACGGTTCACCGCCATCCAGTCCATTCCTAGAACCACTTCTATCCCTTGTTTTCCTAAAACCACAAGATCTGCATGGAATCGGGCTCCTTGGATATCCACAAGAGTCTCCTTGCAGGAAAGGTTGGCTTTTGTAGTGGCCCCAGGAATTTGTACAAGCATAGGGCGGTGCAACAGAGTTGGGACCATGCCACTCTTCTTAACAAACGGCTCGGTGACAAATGAATGTGATGCTCCCGAATCAAACAAAACTGAAGCAGGTACTGAGTTCACAGGGAATGTACCCAAAACAAGGTCTGGAGCCTGATACTTCTCAAACGTATCTATAATTTCTTATGTTCCATGCTTATATTATGCCAATTGCTACATGTTCTATATACACTTTTATATCATTTTATGCATTTTCTGGGATTAACCTATTAACAAGATGCCACAGTGCCAGTTGCCTGTTTTCTGCTGTTTTTGGTTTCAGAAAAGTTGTTAAGGAAATATTCTCGGAATTGGACAAACGAAACGTCAAAGTGCTTATTTTCCCCGGGAGGTTCCAGAACACCGTAGAGGACATGGAGGAGGACCCCGAAGGGCCCACACCCCCTCCCGACGCGGCCGCCCCTTCTGCCGCGCGAGCACGGGGTGTGGGGCCCTCGAGGCCCCGCCGCCTTCGCCCTTTCGCCTACTTATACCCCCCAGAAATACAGGCCCTAGAACGCGCACCTTTTTCCTCCACGAAGTCTAGAGCCGCCGCCGTCATAAACCCTAGATTGGGAGGGTTCAGAAGCTCCTCCCGGCACCCTGCCGGAGAGGGGAATCATCACCGGAGGGCTCTACATCACCATGCCCGCCTCTAGACTGATGCGTGAGTAGTTCATCCTTGGACTACGGGTCCATAGCAGTAGCTCGATGGTTGTCTTCTCCTCTTGTGCTACCATGCTTAGATCTTGTGAGGTGCCTAACATGATCAAGATCATCTTTATGTAATGCTACATGTTGTGTTTGCTGGGATCCGATGAATATTGAGTACTATGTTATTGCTTCATAATATATCTTGTGAGTGCGTTGTTTATGATCTTGCATGCTCTCCGTTGCTAGTAGATGCTCTGTCCAAGTAGATGCTTGTGACTCCAAGAGGGGGTATTTATGCTTGATAGTAGGTTCATGTCTCTATTTAATCTGGGGTATTGACAGCAAGCTCTAAGATTGTAGATGTACTGTTGCTACTAGGGATAAACAGTAATACTTTATCTAAGGGTATTTGTATTACTTAAATTACACACATTGCCTAATGCAATTATCTGTTGCTTGCAACTTAATACTGAAAGGGGTGCGGACGCTAACCGGAAGGTGGATTATTAGTCATAGATGCGGTTGGAACGGTCTATGTATATTGTTGTAATGCCCAAATGAATATCACACTAGACATCATAACTATAGTATATGCATCATTATGCACTTCTTTATTCTGTCAATTGCCCAGCTGTAATTTGTTTACCCGCATGTATGTTATTATTATTTATGGAGAGACACCACTAGTGAACTGTGGACCCCGGTCCTTTTTCCTCAAACTGATAAACAATCCTACTGCAATCCTGTTACTTCCATTCTCTGCAAACAAACATCATTTTCCACACATACGTTTAATCCTTTGTTACAGCAAGCCAGTGAGATTGACAACCTCACTGTTAAGTTGGGGCAAAGTATCTTGGTTGTGTTGTGTGCAGGTTCCACGTCAACTTCGACGCAAGATCTTTTCTGGCGCCGTTGACACGTCCGGAGAATTCTAATTTCCTACTGGTTCGATAACCTTGGTTTCACAACAGAGGGAAACTTGCTGCTGCACTGCTTCATACCTTCCTCTTGGGGTTTCCCAACAACACCTCACCGGTGCATCAAGCTCTTTTCTGGCGCCGTTGCCGGGGAACGTAATCGTCATCATCATCAACACCGCATCCATCTCCCACGCCAACTACGCGCCCGAAGCTTGACACGGAGTGCATCAGAGCCTCCTGAGCTTCCTCGACACTATGTGGTTCAGGTGTCCTCTCACCATGTGCCCTGTCTTCTTCGGATATGGGGCCTTGCCTCCAGGTGAACGGGATGGTCCTTGACTCATCTTGGTCGCATTGGTCCGATTGTCAGCGGGCTGTTTAGTGGGGCAGTCTCGGGAAAAGTGTCCAGGCTGTCCACAAGTAAAGCATCCTCCAGTGGGCTTCAGAGCTGGAGGTCGGTTGAAGTTGAGACTGGGGTTGTATCCGCCACCGGGGCGAGGTGCATGCCGGCCAGTGGAGTAGCTTGGCCTTGGTGCATAGGACGGTGGCCTTGGGGGTAGGTATGCTGGTCTTGGTGGCTGGTAAACAGGTCTTGACGGGGGCGCGGTGCGCAGGAGTGGGTAGCTGTTGCTGGGGCTGCTGCTGCTGCTACCCTGCTGCATAAGTTGGCGGCGCTTGCGGTTGTCGAATGAAGCTTTGCGCTTATGCTCAATCATAATGGCTGCATCGGCCAGAGACTCCAGGTCGATGAAGGGCATCACCACTAGGATGCATTGCATTTCATCATGCAGCCCATTCAGGAACCTCTCTTTCTTCTTGTCTTCTGAGTCAGTGTCGGCGGGAGCATACCTTGCCAAGGTAGTGAACTTCTCAAGATACTCGCACACAGACATACCACCTTGCTTCAGCTGCAGGAACATTTCTCGCATAATGCTGACTAGTCCAGCTGGCACATAACGCTTCAGAAAGTTTGTCTTGAACGCATCCCAAGTCACGACTTCATCTTGGGGCAGCAGTGCATGAACTGCCTCCCACCATGCTCGGGCAGGTCCAGAGAGATAGTGGGTGGCATAGATCACCTTCTCATTGTTGCCAACCTGGGCGACCCTCAAGTTGTTCTCGACTGTGCGGATCCAATCGTCAGCATCCAGTGGCACTTCAATCTTGGAGAACACCGGTGGGTTGGTATTCTGAAAGTCACGCAGCCTAGAGCATCCCTCATCATTGCCTTTGCCGCCATTAGGGTTGACTGCTATTTGGGCCAGGTGTTGCAGAGTGGCGAGGTTCGCAGTCCCCTCGGCGCGGGCGGCCTCGCAGTCCTCCATGAGGAGGCGCATCACTTGGGCCATAGAGGGCTCGGGTGGTGGTGGTGGATCTCGCGCCATGCTGAAGTTAGAAAGCAATTGAATTACAACCCCAAACCGAAACCACTTGTTTCTAAACATGCACTTAGGTAAAACAAATAATAATTTAAACCAAGCCAACATGGAGAAATAAAATCGCAGCAAAGAAACACACGTTATAAAACATAAATTAACTCCATAGCAAGGTCTCAATGGCATCACATACGAGTTCCCAAGTGCACGATCTAACACAACCATAGTCTTACAACCATCAAGACAACAACACTCATGACAACAAGACCACACAATCACAGCAAGGTTTCGTGATGGTTCGGTCCTAACTCAAAAGGAACTACTCGAAGTAGCTACTCGTCCGCAACAGTGGCGCCAGGTGAGGAGGGTGCGCCGCTGTCGAATGGGGGCTCGTCAGGGTCCTCCTCCTCGGACATGACAAGCTCCGAGTCCTCGTCGGTGTCTCCACGGAGGTCGTCGTCCTCCTGCTCACTCTCAGGCTCCATGTCCATGTCCTCCATAGGGTCCTCGTCGTCAGGTAGGAGATCGTCGTTCTGCTTGCGCAGCTCCTCTACCTCCTCCTCAAGCTCGCAGATCCGGGAGTCACGCTCGATAATGTCCGCGTTGAGCTCATCAACCCTACGAGCGAGGTGGATCTGCAAGTAACGGTGAGTCTTGAAACGAGCCTGAAAGGAGCGACACTCCTTCCTCTCCTTCTCGAAAACGGCTCAGGACCTCTCTACACGCTCCTCGTTGGTCTTGAACTTCTCCTCGATGGCCTTGAGCTTCTCCTCTCCGACCTTCAGCTGATCCTATGATACCTTGAGCTGGGCCTTCACGTCCTCGGTCTCGTGCTCGGCCTCCGAAACTCGAACCTCAGCGTCGCCATACTGCATGTGGCGAAGATCGCTCTCCATGCGGCTGCTAATCAGCTGGTCCGGGGAGTACGAGAGGAAGATCCCCAAGTCCTCAACGTGACGTCCGAAGGTGGGGTGGGGACGCACGGGTGCAGGGCATCCCTGCTCGTCCAGCCTCTCGAAGAACTCGAAGCGGGTACCGACCAACTCGGCGATGTGGGTGTGCACCAAGCGGGCGAGGGCTCCCCTAGTAGAAAAAGGCTTATAGGTAATGCTCTTTTTGTGGCACCCCAAATCCCATGCGCCACAGAAAAGCATTTTTGTGGCGCATTGTTCTGAATGCGCCACAGAAATGTGACTTTCTGTGACGCATGGGGACGGATGCGCCACAGAAAGTCACTTTCTGTGGCGCATGAAATCGGGTGCGCCACAGAAATATGACTTTCTGTGGCGTAGCAGGTGGGGTGCGCCACAGAAATTAGACACCATGCGCCACAGAATTGCTGCAAAATCACTGTAAAAAAAGTCGAAAAAGAACAAAAGTTATTTTAAAATGATTGTTTTTCTCAGCAAAATAAAAAAAATGAAAAAAAGAAAAAAAAATCTGTGGCGCACCGGAGGGGGGTGCGCCACAGAATTATTTGGGCGGGATTCAAAATTTGAAATCTGGAGGCTGGCTGCCCTTCTCCTCTCATTTCCTCTCCCCTTCTCCCCTTCTCCTCTCATTTCCTCTCCTCCACTTCTCCTCTCCCCTTCTCCTCTCCTCCACTTCTCCTCTCCCCTTCTCCTCTCCCCTTCTCTTCCCTCCTCCTTCTCCTCTCCACTTCTCCTCCCTCCTCCCTCCTCCTCCTACGACGACGACCTCCTCCGTCGACCACCTTCTCCTCCTCCGGCGACCACCACCACCTCCTCCTCCTCAAGCAATGACCACCACCTCCTCCTCCTCCTCCGACGAACACCTCCCCTCCTCCTCCTCCAGCAAACACCTCCTCCTCCTTCTCCGACGACCACCTCCTCCTCCGGCGGCGAGCACCACCACCACCTCCTCGTCCTCCTCCTCCTCCTCCTCCACCCACCTCCGGCGACCCCCTCCTCCACCCACTTCCGACCAAGCTACCTACGACCACGGGCTCCGACGAAATTCCGGCGAAAAACGGGCGGCAAAAAACGAGCTCCGACGAATCTGGCCGCCTTTTTTTTTGAAATTCAAATGAACAATTTTGTGGCGCACCTATGTGGGGTGCGCCACTAAGACATTTCTGTGGCGCACGATGAGGGGTGCGCCACAAAATTCTTGGAATTTTCTGTGGCGCACCGAGGGGGTGCGCCACAGAAATATAATTTAGTGGCGAAATTTCTGTGGCGCACCCCCCATTTCCCTGGGTGCGCCACAGAAAGGCTTTTTGGTGCGCCACTAGTAGCCCTTTTTCCACTAGTGCTCGCTGCAGAACTGCCACGTTCGCACCAGTCTGAGTGGGCGCTATGGCCTCCTCGGTCAGCTCCTCCGCAAGTGGTGGCACAAGCGGGCCTCGAAGGGTGCACCTCACCCTCCAGGACAGCTCTGAGCCGACCATCGGCAAAACACTTCCTCCCCGCAGCTCAGGGAGTGGGCGCCTCAAGTGCCCGGTTAGCGCCAGCAGCTCAGTCTCGAATAGTCGTGTGAATTCAGGGTTGGGCAACGCCCCCAACTGGATAGCCATCGTAAACTCGCCGTCCATCTACACAAAATTTTAAATGAATGTTGAATTAGTGAACGGTGTGCAAAATTTTAAACAAGTAAAGACATAGTACTTAATGCAAGTATATTATTTAATAGTAGTTAAAATAGAGGGGAGAGGATAGCAGTATATTCCGTATATCTTACACACCTCTCCTAAGTTTTCATAAAAAAACATTTTTGCGTGACGTTGACGCCCAACCTAGCTAAAGTCTCCTAAGGTCAACGATGGCTCTGATACCATGTCTGTAAGGACCCCTCAGACCGAAATCTGAGATGACCACGTTATGTAATAGATCACGATCCCAGAGATCAATGCATCGCAATCACATAACCAACAAGGTATCAAAGTCTTACATCATTCAAGTCGTATGAATAAAAGTCTTACAACACAAAGTGGTCACATGACCAAGTCTGGAGTTCGTCGTCGCGCAAGACGGAATTAACTAAGATACAGCGGAAGCTCGTGGCTAGCTTCGGCCCTCGTCATCAACGGACGCCATCCCACAAGTGCAGTTGACCGGTGACAGCTAGGTAGCGTAGTCGGTGCCATACTCCTCTTCGGTGTAGGCCTCCTCATTGTAATCTGGACGTTTAAATATCCAGGGACACAGCCATATGAGTACAATTACGTACTCACAATACCACCTCTAGGCTTATGTTTTCATGGTAATGCAATAAAAGTGTTTTCGAAAACTGCGATAGCTGCTATATACGACTATAGGGCTTAGTTTTCACAAAGATGCTTTCGATATAGAGATTACGACATCTCTGTATCTTTGTTGAAGAAAACTTTTAGAGACTGAAATTTCTCTTGTAGAAATAGCATGTACTATTTCCACGCTTTGAAAACTCTGTTGTAAAACTTTTCAAAAACACTAGGATGGGGAAACAACTTTTTCCTTCCTTGAGATCGGACTGATTGTCTCCCCGAGACCAACCATCCTCACTCAACTCCTGTACCTCCCAGGTATGTCCTTGTTTCCTCCGAAAACATCTTTCTTTTGAAAACAAGAAATTGCCCATAAGCCTAGATCAGTGGCCTTTCCAACCGTCCTTCGACCGCGGACACGACTATTCGAAAAGATGTACACTCTGCAGAGGTTGCGTACTTTACCCACACCTAACAATCATTCCGCCGTGTTTGCCATGGCCCGTCATACGACAGTATGCGGTGGTCCGGATGACCAGATAAAAGCTTTCCACTATGTCCACCCTAGTATCGGGGCCTCCCGGTAGGTTTGTTCTCCCCGGCACCATGTGCTCCACTAGACCCCTGGTCTCTCTTAGGACGCCACACCGCCACGTGAGTAGACCCACTGTAATCGTCCCGCGCGAGTCTATTGACATGTGTATTGCCTCGTCCAGACGGCAACCCGGCTTCAAGGGCCCGGCCCCTATAAAAAGTATGAGAGCCCCAATACTAAAACAGACAAGCTTGCGGCTAAGCCCTACCCATATCAGGTAATGTGGTTGCACGGGTTAATAGTTCGGGTGGCTGCTAGGGCAGTACTTTGTTTTACAAAAACATCTCCACTTCCGACTGTTCCCAATGGCTCGGGTTTTCGTAAACATCTCCGATTGCTCCCAGCAACTCGGGTTTTATAAAACACTTGCTCGCCGATTGCTCCCAGCAACTCGGTTTTATAAAACACTTGCTCGCCGATTGCTCCCAGCAACTCGGGTTTTGCTTCCGAAAACATTTTATCAAAAACCAGGCCCCCATCCTAAGATTTTGAGGAAAGAATATAGAGACATATTACTAGAAAAATATGATTTTCTTTATAGAGCCTTCAACAACAAGGCTCCTAAAGTGAATACTAGTGTTTATAAATCCTATTATATTCTAGTAGATATCTTTGGCCAAACAATATTTTGTAAAATAGTTTTTGGGTGTCAAGGTACCACAAAAGAAGTAAAGCATGCATTATTTTATTTTGAAAACAAAACATGCTTTGTAAATAATCGGATTCATAGTGGTGAGGTGGCTTGCCTTGCTCAGCGTACTGTCCCTGGTCTTGCTCTTCCTTGTAGTCGTGCTCAGCTACCTCGTACTACTCCTCCTCTGCTTGCGGTTCTATCGTAAAATGAAAAATAAACGAAGCTAACGTAAATCCTAAAATGCGTGTTGACAACAATCTGAACTAAACAAGCAAACAACAAGCGTTTCACAACCAAAACATCTACTGGAGAAACTTTTAACACAACTGACACAAACACATACAGGGCATATAAAAATACTATATGACATTTTTAGGGTACCAAGTGCACTATGATAAATATATTTATGCAAGACATTACAACACAAATAAAGTTTTCAAATTAAGATAACATGCTTTAATTAAGCTACTGGAATCTAAGTGTGTTAAGAATGTACACACAAATTTCATAAACCAAAAGAGGGAGATAAGTTAAGGTTATTTTTAATTAGCAATTGGCTGTTTTGGTAGAAAATGCATAACTATTAAAATATTGATCAGAAAAATAAACCCTTCTACCACAACATGCCCAATACCTACTGGAACCTAGGAAAATTGGATTTTCTTGAAAAGAGTATACAAAACAGAAGCTAAAAATTCTACAAAAGCTACTGTACTCAAAACTAAAATGAATATAGTTTCTGTTTGGAGAAACTCTTGCATGCAAGACCAATTTTTATGGGTGGGAAATGCTTTTATCTAACAGTAGAAACTTGATTCATCTAATTTGGACAATCCGAGCTCAAGTTATCCCAGTTTTAGTGGAAAATAAACTTTTTGTCAACATTAATGTACAGAACAAAGTATAAATTATTTTTCAGCAAGACCAACTTGGCATGCTCAGGAAAACACATGGGTATCGAAAAAATTTGACCCTAATATATTTGCAAGCACAGATCTGACACAAATGATTAAAAGTAACCGCATTCATTTAACAGAAACAGAAAATGAATAAAAACCCGAAGTAAAAACTTCTACGGGCCGTGCATGGGCTGGATCTGGCTTGGGCCGTCCCGGATCTCAGCCGCACAGGGGCTGGGCCGGCCCAACATGCACGCGCAGCGCGTGCTCGGTCGCGATTCAAACGTGGCCGTAGATCTCGCGATCTACAGTCCGCGGTCATCTTCTCCGATGCTACGCCGGCGGAAGAAAACAGAGGGAGGGGAGAAAAGGGCGGCGGCGGCCTGCTCACCTAGGGGCCGGGCGAGGTCGAGGGAAGGTCGGAGTCGGGGAAGGGGATGACGGCATGCTCGACGGTGCCCTCACGCGCCACATGCAACGCCGGAGTCCATGGCGACGTCTACGGTCACCTAAAAAAAGAATGGAGAGCACGGTGAGGAAGGTCTCGACGAGACGCGTCCAAAGAGCCAAAAATGGCGAGGATGGAAGAGGGAAATGGCGGCTACGGCAGTCTTCTTCGTCTCGGGCGCGAATGAGAGCGAGAGCTCGGGCTGGCTCCTAAGTGTGGGTGGAGAGAGGTGAGGGGAGGGCAGTGTGAGAGGAATGAGGGTTGGAGGGGCACGGGGTCGGGTTTTAGACCGATTTTCCCGATCTAGGGTTTCTCGGACATGGGGGTGGGGTTTGCTTGCTTTCTATTGGCTGGCAAGGGTGGTGGAGAGGGAGACAGAGTGAGTTTGGTCGAGGGCGACGTGGTTTGGCCAGTAGGGAGAAGGGGAGTGATCGCTGGTTGGGCATGAGAAGGAAAGAAGAGAGGGGAGTGGTCGGGTGGCTGCCTCTGGTCCATGACATGTGGGCCAGGGGGGGCTGGCATCCTTCTCCTGCAAGACAAGAGACGATGGGGGAGAGAGGAGAGGGTTTGCTGGCTCGGGTAGTCTTGGTTTTCCTTTTGTTTTTCTTTCTTCTTTTTAATTCTTTTATTTCAATCCAAACCATAACCATGCTAAATAAACCAACTCTTCCAAGATGGTTAGGGGAGTGACCTAGTTGAGCTTTTGAAAATACAAACACTTCCAAACAACCAAATCACCAAAAAGATATTTAAAGTTTGGAAAGAAAAGAATATGAGACCAAATGGTCACCTATTTTTTATGCCCTCAAAACATAGTTGGCTTTATGTTTGAACAAGGTTGTAAATTGTTTTGTAAAGCATTACTAGCAAATATAGGTTGCATACCACAAAGTGGTTTAGTTGAATGTCAAAAACAACTCATAGTTTGCTTAATAAGAGGTCCTAGATTTGCGAAGTTTTAACAGACATGAAGATCACAAAAATTAGATTTTAATATAGTTATGTTTGTTAAGATGATATTATCAACATTAGACACACTAGTGAAGTCAAGCAAAGGTAACATGATCACCAAAACAACTCATGCAAGAATTTATAAAACACACAAAAAGTTTCTGTTCTCTCTGGAAATTCTAGCCTAACACCGCAATTCTAGGTCTAAGAAAATTGGGGTACAAAGGACGAAAAGTTGCAACTACAGCTCATTCGGAGTTACATAATAGAAATGAAAAATCATACCGTGCACATATTTGTGCTGAAATAAAATCTCTAAATACAAAAAGCAACTTTTTCAAACCCAAATGGGTAAAAATTGGCACTTTATTGAAAATTCCAGAAACTAAACTATACAAAGTGTGTTGTTACAGCAAAAGGACACAAAGAAAATCAAAAATAAAACAACCGGGTTGCCTCCCGTAAAGCGCTTTCTTCATAGCCATATAGCTAGGCTTACTTATTTGGTATCAAGATGGTTGGAATGAGGTGGCTTGGCATCCCCAAGCTTGAATTCTTGTACTTAGTTGATATATGTAGGGTGAGCCTAGGGGTAACATGCCCAAGCTTGAGTGTTTTTCCCTCTTGATCTTTGTTCATCTCCTCAACTCTCCCACTTGAAAATTCTCTTCACACAAAACTCATCACAAAACTTGATTAGAGGGGTTAGTGTCTCCATAAATTAAATCCACATAGGTACGGCAAAGACATATGATGAGTTGATTCTAAACATTAGCTACTGTTACTACGGTTGTGCATTGCTCCTTGATCAAAAGAACCACACAAAACACAAGTAATGAGAGCAATGCAAAATAAAGTCAAAATCTGTCAAAAGCTGGACAGCCTGTAAAGAGTGAATTTTTAGAGCCACTTAAGTTGCTCAAATCATAAAACTTTGAACTAATGAAATGTGTAATAATAACTGAATATTGCTGTCGTCAAATATCAGCTCAAAATTCGTTTTCTGTTGTTTTATACATTTTACGCAGTAAAGATCAGGAATCTGTTATTTGGACAGCCATGATAGTTTTAATGATGCACACATATGAATAAGAATTGAAACGCAAAAAAGAGAGTATCAAGGGGAAAATATGAAACATATTTGAGTCTAACCCACTTCCTATGCATTGAGATCTAGTAAGAAAATACATCATTGAAATACAAAGCATGTAGCATAGGAAGATAAAACAAGATCAATTTCAATACTTTCAACTTAAAGAGAGGGAATGTAATAATATTGAAATATTTAGAACCATGTTTTGCCTTCTCATAATAACTTTCAGTAACATCATTAATAAATTCAACAATATAACTATCACATAGAGCATGTCTTTCATGATCTACAAGCATAAAAGTATTAATACTCTCCACAAAAGTAAAATCCTTCTTATTAGTGATAGTGGGAGTGAAACATTCATAACCATCATTATAATCATCATATATAGGAGGCATATCATAACCATAATAAACTTTATCCTCAATAATAGGTGGACTGAAAATATCATATTCATCATTGTAATCATCATAAATAGAAGACATAATATCATCAAAATAAATTTTCTCTTCTAAACTTGGGGGACTAAAAATATCATATTCATCAAAACAAACTTCCCCAAGCTTAAGGTTTTCAGTAGCATTATCAATAAAGGTGTTCAAAGAATTCATAACAATAGTATTACCACTCAAATAATTATTATGCAAATAAATTTCCATCCATTTTTTATTTTCACCTCAAACACTTCATGTCCTAACTCAAGATAGATATTATAAAGTTCTCTAATATTTTTGTTGTTTTCCATTTTATAATTTTTTTGTGTTTTTGATATATATATATATATATATAACTGAAAGTAAACTAAACTAAATGCAAAACTGAAAGTAAACTAGAGTATATGCAGAACTGAAAATAAATATCTAGTGCAAACAAGAATAGAAACTTAAGCGCTACGCTCCCCGGCAACGGCGCCAGAAAAGTATTTGATATCCCCCAAGAGCAGGGGATCACTGTAGTACCTCTCAATGTGGAAGTAGGGTATCGATCCGCCGGAGCAAGAAGGAAAGTTATATATTCTCTACAACTAAAGTGTCACAAGTTTTAGTTGATTATGCACTAAACAAGTTTAAAGAACAAGATGGTTGTTTTAATGAATGGAAGTTTAATGTAACAAAACAAGAATGTAAAAAGTGTCCCAATCCTCTTCAATGCAAGAGGACAAGACAAAGGTTTTCTCTTATAGGAACAATGGACAACAGTGTTTCAATGCCTGGAAATAAGGCCTAGGGATCATACTTTCACTAGTGGTCTCTCTCAACATGTTAGCATAACTGAACGTAAGTAAGTGCTACTCGGGATTATTCTCCTTCTTGATAAAACAAGAGTACTATGTGTAGGGCCACAAAAGCACACCGCAAAGTTGCATTCCACATCTAGGGAACCCCAATGTCACTAAGAGCACCCCAAGATAGTACTAGACAAACACCACAATTCCACAAGAATAGGCCATGATAAATATCTAAATTATTCATAGAGTCGCTCACAAATACCCACACTGTCACCTCGGTACCGTGTTGTAACTATGACTCCGGAAACTAGATAAAATCACTTTAGTAGCATAAACATTACATATGAATTCAGCCATACTTAACAATGCTCATGATCACATAAAGATCACACCATGGAAGAGAGAGATAAACCACATAGCTACCGTACGAGCCCTCAGCCCCGAGGGAAACTACTCACACATGGTCATGTTAACGATGGTGGAGATGTTGGAGGAGATGATCTTGCTGTAGATGTTGATGATCAACACGTCGGAGGGGGGTGGAGCCCTCTGGAGGTGATTCTGGCAGCATTTCCCCCCTCTGATCTTCTCCGGCGGCAGCCTTCTGCCTCTCTGTTTCGTGGTTTTGTGTTTCTCCGCCACCGTGAAGCAAAACTCCTCGGGGGACTATTTTTACAGCCGGTTTTAGGTCAAGACGAAGCCAATGAGATGAAAACGGACGGCATCGGAGCCACGAGGGGGAAAAGAGGTGGTCCCACGCGGCCAGGGAATCTGACCGCGCCGGGCCCCCTATCTCCCAGCTGGTTGGGCTTCTGGTCATCATTTTTGACCCATTGCGTTCGTCTCGAAAATTCTGAACCGTGCTATTTGGCCTTGCCCTTTTTTGAGTCCCGAAGCTCCCGGAAAGTCCAAAACAGTAAAAAACGTTTTCTGGAAAACAGAGTTAGAAACAAAAGAGTAGGGATTGTTTAGAAAATCCTCGAAATCATTATAAAACATGAATATAACATCATATAAGTTCTAAGTATGTAGGAATATGTAGTAATAAAATATAAAGTTCATGTATGCATTTTACATGCATCAGCAGCTACTAAGCCAGAGGGAAACTGACCGTTCACCAGGGAGGATGCCTCGTCCTCGCAAGGGCTCTCATACACCGTTAAGCATGCTCAGGTTGACAGTATATTGACTCCAAGCGAGATATTATGCCCAAGATGTATGCAAGTGCAAACTTATCTGTTTCCCCAATCACTTTTTTGATTTAGGCCTCTCCGGATTTAGCTCCACTTCCATCTCCTTTTGAAGATTTCCTGTCCCGGGGAGGCGCTACACACAGTAAACTTTTAAAAGGAAAAGAATGGACCCTCTCTTTATGTCGTGAAAAAGTCTATCTGAAGCAATCCGCAAGCAAAGTTGGTAGGGCATTTCTGTACTTATGTGCTTTAAAGCACAGCACTGCCCAATCACTCCTTTCTACGGCAGCACGGCTGACTGGGCAGGCAGCCCCCGATGATAGGCGCTCACGCTCGTCCCAATGTCAGCCACCGGCACATACCAGCCCCCTGCTTACGGGTTGATACGGAAAAACGATTTTACGACAGAAATTGAGGCTCACGGAATTGAAAACTTATCTTTTACTCCTTGGCGACGATTCTTACACCCTTCTACACAACACTAGCCACCAGGGCGTGCATAGTCGACCATAACTATTTTGCGATTCGTGTTTGTAGTTAGGGGTAGAACTTCCAGAGATTCTCGATGTTCCAAGCATTGCCCTCCGGCCTACCCTTCTCATCCTCCAGGTAGACTGCTCCAGGCCTCAGAGTATGTGTGACCCGATACGGACCTTCCCACTTTGATGACATTTTGTTCATGCCATCGTGCTTTTGCTTCTTCCGGAGGACCAGATCTCCTGGCTTCAATGCTCTTGCTCGCACATGACGGCCATGATAGCGCCTGAGCGCTTGCTGGTAACGAGCGGATCTATGAGATGCTCGACACCGTACTTCTTCCAGGAAATTGATGTCATCAATCCTCCTCTCCATCTGAGCCTCTTCATCATAGGCAAGTACCCGGGGGGATCTGTGCTTGAGTTCAGTTGGCAGGACCGCTTATGCTCCATAGACGAGGAAGAAAGGTGTTTCTCACGTGGCTCTGCTGGGTGTGGTCCTAAGTGACCATAGGACGCTTGGTAGGTGCTCGATCCAGTTCTTGCCCCGGTCTATTAGTTTGTCAAATGCCTTGGTTTTTAGAACCTTGAGTACTTCTGCGTTGGCTCGCTCCACTTTTCCATTGCATCTTGGGTAGGACACCGAGGCGAAACACACCTTGATGCCCATCTCTTCGCAGAAGTTGAGGAAAGCTCGGCTGGTGAACTAGGAGCTGTTGTTGGTGATGATCCTATTGGGTACTCCGTATCTGAACACGATCCCCTCGATGAACTTGATGGCGGCTTGGGCCATCTGCTTCGGCACTGGCATTACTTCCACCCACTTCGTGAACTTGTTGATGGCAACGAAGAGATACTCATGTCACCCGACAGACCTCGGGATCTTTTCCACGATGTCCAGCCCCCAGACCGCGAACGGCCAAGAGATTGGAATAGGCTGCAGAGCTTGTGCTGGCTGATGGATGTCCTTTGCGTAATGTTGGCAGGCTTCACATGTCTTGACGATCTACTCGGCGTCGTGGAGAACTATTGGCCAGTAGAACCAATGACGGAAGACTTTCCCCGCCAGTGATCTTGATGCGACATGACTGGAACATGTACCCTCATGTATGTCCCTTAGCAGCGCCTGGCCTTGTTCTTGCGGAATGCAATGGAGATTGACTCCATTGTCACGCCGCCTGTAGAGCTCCCCGTCGATCAGAACGTAGAGCTTGGCTTGGCGGGACACCCGCTCGGCTTCATGGTCGTTACCCGGAAGGGCATGCTTGCTCATGTACTTGACGATGTCCTAGGACCAAGGCGGGAAGCTTCTCTCCACTGGAAGTACCACTTGACAGGAAGGAAGCGAAGCTTCTTCCGTCGCAGGTGCCACCAGGTTTTGATCTCCTCGGTTGGTATCCTGATCTGCCGGGGTAGACAGGTCACCAGCCCCCAGCGTCGCGGCCGGACTTGTCTTGACTCGGTCGGAAGGCACCGACGGTTGCTTGAGGACCTCGATGTAGATCCCGGGAGGGACAGGCTCCCGCTGGGAAGCCAGCCGCGAGAGTTCGTCCGCGACCGTGTTGTCCACCCACGAGATGTACGTAGCCCTGAAGCTGTCGAAGCGTCGCTGCAGCTTCCACACCTCCTCGACGTACGATGCCATTTGCGAGCACGCGTACTCCTTGTTCACTTACTTGATGACCAGCTGAGAGTCACCCTTGACGATGATTTTCCTGATGCCGAGGTTGACGGCCACACGGAGCCCCGCGAGCAAGCCCTCGTACTCCATCGTGTTGTTGGAGATGCCGCCGCGGAAGTGCATCTGGACGACGTACTTCAGGTGGTCGCCAGTCGGAGATGTCAGGACCACCCCGGCTCCTCCTTGATTCTTGGAATAAGAACCGTCGAAGTGCATGGTCCAGGCGCTGGGGTCTTCTTTCCCGGGGAGGCAGGTTTCCTCTTCCGGGTCTTCGAACGCCGTCTCGGTCCATTCCGCGGTGAAGTCCGCTAGCGCCTAGCTCTTGATGTTATTTATGTGTTCAAATTTGAGGCCAAATCCTTGAAGCTCCATGGCCCACCACGAAATGCGTCCTGTGGCAAGTGGGTTCTGCAGGGGGCTTCTCAGATTGTACTTCGAGACCACGGTGATTGGGTGACTCTTAAAGTAAGGTCTCAGCTTGCAAGAGGCGATGAGGATCGCTAGCAGCAGCTCCTGCATCATGGGGTAGCGTTCACGCGCATCACGCAGGACTGAACTGACGAAGTAGATCGGGTACTGCGCTTTGCTGGTGGCCGCTTCTTGAACGGGTTTCGCCTCTTCTTCTACGGAGTCAGCATCCTGGGCTGGTGGCTGCTCAACCCCCAGCGCCCCGGTACCATCGTCGTCCGCAGATCCTGCCGGGCTGCTGAGGTCCTGGGACCCGGGCACGCCCTACGCCTTTTTCTTGTAAGTCGGACCCGGGAGTGTGTCCGTCAGTCGCTTGCTCTTGACATTGATTGGTTTCCTTGGAGGAGCGTCGCGCTCTACTACCAACACTGCGCCTACCACCTGGTTGGTGGCAGCGATGTATAGCAGCAAAGGCTCTTTCACCGCAGGGGCCACCAAGATCGGTGGCGAGGCGAGGTAGTTCTTGAGAGACTGAAGGGCTTCCTAAGTCTCAGGGGACCAGTCGACGGGGCCCTCCTTCTTGAGCAGCTTGAAGAACGGAAGAGCTCGTTCCCCAAGCGTCGAGATGAAGCGCCCGATTGCGGTGATGCACCCGTTGAGGCGTTGCACGTCCTTGATCCGCCGTGGCGCTTCAATGCGATCGATCCCCTTGATCTTGTCTGGATTAGCCTCGATTCCCCGATGGGAAACCAAGAAACCCAGCAGCTTGCCTGATGGAACCCCGAAAACGCACTTTTCGGGGTTGAGCTTAAAGTTGACCCGGCGGAAGGTCTCAAAAGTCTCGTGAAGATCTTTGATGAGTGAGTCATGGTACCGAGTCTTGACCACGATGTCGTCGATGTACCCAGTTGTGGCCCAAGGCACGCCTGCATCGCGCGCTGGAAGGTAACGCCGGCGTTCCGGAGGCCAAAAGGCATTCAGGTGTAGCAGTAGCAGCCCTTGGGAGTGATGAAGGCCGTCTTCTCTTAATCTTCGATGGACATCAGGATATGTTGGTACCCAGAAAAGGCATCCAAGAAGCACAACAGCTCGCACCCCGCTGTGGAGTCCACGATCTGATCGATACGCGGCAGGGGGAATGGATCCTTTGGGCAGGCTTTGTTCAGGTCGGTGAAGTCGATACAGAGGCGCCACTTGAGCGTCAAGGGCTTTGGAACTACCACCGGGTTCGCCACCCAAAGAGGATGAGGAATCGAGCGGATGACGCCGACTTCCAGCAACTTGTCGACTTCCTATTTGTCCGTGAGGCGGGCACCGATGGTAAAGGAGTGGACTCCATCACCAGTTAGAGCCACCTTCTTGGTCATCTGCGGGTCGCCATGGAACGGCGCCTTCTTGATGGAAGTTGATGTCGAGCCCCCGGGATCAACTCCTTCCCTGGGGAATGCACCGAGATCTTCTTCCATAGCCTCTTGATAGACACCAGATGTCGCCGCCACCGTCTGGTTCAGCTTCTGAACGCAGAAAATGGCGTCGTGTGTGTCGGCCTTGATCTTGATCACGCCATGCGGTGCCGGGATCTTCAGCATGTTGTAGGCGAAGTGGGAGACGGCCATGAATTTGGCCAGAGCGGGCCGGCCGACATCTTAAAATCACCAAGTCAAGGCCACCTGGCAGAAAGGCCGACCGACATCCTTTCTCGGTAATGTTCGGGGAGACTCCGTCTCAGCGGCTGATACATCCATTTTGCGTCACTATTTTATATCATAATTTACTATTATTCATTGATATATTTCATATTTAGAGATGATACTTATGTTATTTCATCTATTTTGCATGTTTGATGGTTACTGGAGAATTGATCACCAGAGTCTGAATTCTGCTAGAAAAAGGACCGTCAAGACATCATATTTGCGAAGATCGGAAACTCCTATTTCGCTAGAAAAAGGAGGGAGCCAAAAGGGGAGACCGAGGAGGGGCTCAGGGGGGCCACACCATGTGGTGGCGCGGCCCCCCTTCTTGCCGCGCGGCCACGTGGTGTGGCCACCCTGGCCCACCTCTGGCCGAGCCCTTTCGCGTACTTCTTCTCCCCGAAACCCTAAGACCTGACAGACAATCGTGGAAATAATCCGCCGCCTCCACGAGGCGGAAAACACAAGAGAGAGAAAAGCTCTCCGGCAGGGAGAAATCTGCCGGGGAAATTCCTTCCCGGAGGGGGGAAATCTTCGCCATCGTCACCGTCATCGAGCTGCACTTCATCGGGATCATCATCACCACCATCTCCACCGCCGACACCGTCATCTCCAGCGTTCCACTCCATTCCCGCTGTAACATCTAGGGCTGAATCTTGTCTATTTGATAGGGGAAACTCTCCCGGTGTTGATTACTATTGTTATTGATGCTATTGGGTGAAACCGTTGAATTAAAGTTTATGTTCAGATTGTTACCCATCATTATATCACCTCTGATCATGTTCCAAATGATGTGTTGTGAGTAGTTCTTTTAGTTCTTGAGGACGTGGGAGAAGTCTAGATGTTAGTAGTGAACTATGTTGAGTAATATTTAATGTTTTGATATTTAAGTTGTGGTGCTATTTTTCTAGTGGTGTCATGTGAACGTCGACTACATGACACTTCACCTTTATGGGCCTAGGGGAATGCATTGTGTATTCGAATATTAATTGTGGGGTTGCCGGAGTGACAGAAACCTAAACCCCCGTTGGTATCTCGATGCATGAGGGATGGTAGGATCTTAGAGTTTCAGGTTGTGGTTAGATTTATCTTAATTACTTTCTAGTGTTTGCGGATGCTTACTACGGGTATAATCACAAGTATGTATTAGTCCTAGGAAGGGCGGTGCATTAGCATAGGTTCACCCACACAACACTTATCAAAACACTAAAGATTAATCATCTATACGAAGCGAAAGCACTAGACAGAAATCCCGTGTGTTCTCAAGAACGCTTGGTCATCATAAGTAAACAAACCGGCTTGTCCTTTGCTCTAGAAAGGATTGGGCCGCTCGCTGCAATTATAATTGTTTATTTCCTCGCACTTTATTTATCTGTTATATCAAAAACACCTAAAAACTTGTCTACTTGTCTTTACAGTGAAATCCTCATCAAAACCGCTTGTCAGCACCTTTTGCTCCTCGTTGGTTCGACACTCTTATTTATCAGAAGTACTATGATACACCCCCTAAACTTGTGGGTCATCAAGACTATTTTCTGGTGCCGTTGCCGGGGAGTGAAGCGTTATTGGTGAGTGGAATTGGTAAGAAAAACTTTAGCTGTAAGTACTGTTTTTATTTCTGTCTCCTAATTTGCTTAGTTATGGAGAGATGATCTATTGCCTTCCTGTTTGGAAGTGCTTCTACCACTGCTGAGATAGAAGAGGAGGCGCCACCTGAAGAAATAGCGCCATTTAAAATACCTATGAAAATTGTTGATCGTGTTATGAATAACCGCTATGTAGGGGATGGAACTGTCCATCCCGGTGATCATTTGCTATTTTTACATGAATTTTTTTTGACGCTGTGGACAGTGGGGAAGACTCCCACTGCGTCATTTTTCATTTTTTATATATGGAATATTTACAGGCGGGAAGTCTCAGAAATTAAATTACCAAAGATCTAACTAGGCCACCATGCCTTCCTTTAGGCTGGGCTTAACCCTATGCCTAATTATTGAAACTGATTCCTTAAAGAAATTAAAACAAGTATCTAAATTTCTAGCTTCACCATCGATGATGATCTTATTCCTGTGATTCCAGATGCTCCAACATCCAGCCATCATGGCTATCTTGAAGAAGGGGTTCGTAGAGTTATTCTTGGCATCTATTAACATATCTATGAATTCCTTATCTTCATTCCACACAGTATCAAGTTTTTCCCAGAGGTTCTGGCTGAACTCACATGAAAAGAATAAGTGCATCATTGTCTCTTTCTCTCCAGCATCACAAAGTACGCATTCATTTGATTCCACATAGAAGTTTTTCCTCTCCATCATGTCCTTAGTGTTCAACCTTTCTTGCAGCATTAACCAGAAAAAGAATTTATGCTTCGGCAAGCAAGGGGACTTCCAGATCCATTTGAATGGTGGGGGAGCATCCTCAGTCTCTAAAAGAGCAGTATAAACTTTTTTTGTAGAGTATTTACTATTATTCCAAGGGAAATTCCAGCAATCCTTGCTATTATTCCCAATAATATCTGTGAGACAGACTGTCAAGCTTTCTAACTGTTCAGCAGAAATAAGGGAAAGTGGCAATTGGAAAAGACTGTACAAATCATCAGGAGAATGATTCTTAGTTGTTTGGATATTAATCCATTTATCTAGCCCAAAGGATTGAAGCTATGGAAATTTCCTATGTAATGTAGTTTCATGCCACTTATCCTTCCACGGGAGCAAACTATTACCAACTCCTGTAGTACAAGTCGTCAATTTCTAGAAATCTTGGAGAAATGAAACACAGTTCCTCCACTAGAAAGATCCCTTCTGTTGATGTAAATTAGGGACTGTGTTATCCTTGTAATATACTTCCCAAAGTAGCTTGACCCAAGGTAGTTCATGATCATTATAAAATTTGAACAGATTCTTTATCAACAAAGCTTTGTTTTGGATTCTGAGATTCAAAACCCCTAATCCTCCAACTGCTTTTGGCATGCATACCTTCTCCCAGCTGACTAGACATTTACCATGTTTTTCAATATCTTTCCCATGCCACAGAAATATTCTCATGGATTTTTCGAGATGATCAGTATGTGTGTAATGCATCTTAAGTGCACACATAATATGATTGGGCATAGAAGATATTATGGATTTAATCACCACAATGCGTGAACAATAGGATAATAAATTGGCAATACCTGCCAACCTTTTATCAATCTTTGCAATAGCTGGAACTAGATCATCCACCTGAGGCTTTGATGTTCCCATAGGTAGACCTAGGTAAGTGAAAGGCATCGACTCTACTTTACATCCAAATGCATCAGCTAGCTCTGCAGCAGTGTCCATATTTGTGTTAATAGGCACCAAGGACGACTTGTGATAATTGATTTTTAAGCCAGTGGATCTTGTGAAAGTTTCCAAAATAATTTTCAAGCTGTTCATCTGTTGCAGATCAGCTGGTATGATCAATAGAGTATCATCAGCATATTGCAATATAGTGTAGCTCTGTCCATATGCATTATCAAGAGGTAATGAAATCAATCCATCCTGACATGCTTGATTAATAATAATTTGCAGTAATTCAGCTGTTGTCACATATAGCAGAGGTGATAAAGGATCTCCTTGTCTCACTCCTCTTTTTCATTTAATGGTTCTGCCCGGGACACCTGTAACATCCCAATATTTTGGAATGTTTAAAAATCACCAAAAATTTAAACTTTTGTTTTAGATTAAAATAAAACATTAAAAGCATAAGAAAACCAACCATAAAAGACTTCATAGCATCTTCCAAATTGTTTATTAATTGAAATATCTCAAGTAATCACTATTTTCAAAAGTTGTTTCAAGTTAAACATTTTACTATCCATTGTTTTTCTTAAACCTCATTATATAATTTGACAACTGGTTTACAAACTTTCAAACAATTTTCTTGTAATAAAAAGTTTCTTTATAAGTATTTGATTTCAACCACTTAGCCATAGCTATTCATAAATTAAAATAATATTTACAAATGTTCTTTTAAATTATTTAAAACATGGTATATTTGCCAAATAGTTTTCATTCTTTTACCTGAGTTCAAAACATAGTTTTGGAAATTACAAGCCTATAGTTTATATCTTTAAAACTTCATGGATTTTATAATTAATGATTTATCCAAATAGTCATTTCAATAACCTAAATTATTTTTCATCAATTTTCAAAACATAAAATGATTTTCATGAATATATTCAATGTAAGAAATGGAATAAATCTAGAATATTTTCCAAAGGTATGTTATGGAGTTTTCAAATGATTTATCATAATATAAAACTTAATGGTGCACAAAGTATTTTGAATTAAAAATGAATACATTATATTTCCCTTTTCATTTCAAATAGTTGTGTTATGTTATTTAATATTGTTCTAAAGCCAAAAATGATTTAATATTGGAAAATGAGTTTAATTAACTTAATTTCAAACTTATATAAGTGTTGTAATTTTTTAAATTTTATTTAGCCAAAAATAAAATTATTTAAGCCATGTTTTTAAATTTGACATAAAGTGTCAAATTTACATTTAATCAATATTTCAAAATTATGATTTTTGAAAATTGTTCAAAACATACCCATAAGTGGTTTAAATGATAGATATTGTTTTTAAAAAAATTTAGAAACAAATTTGAGTTGATTTGGACACTTAAATCAAAAGTTACAAAAGAAATAGAAAAACAGAAAAGAAAAAGAAAAATTGCTGGCGTCAGCGATGATGTCAGCGTCGTCTTCAACCTCCAGCGCACGGGAATGAAGACCGAAAACTGCTCCTGTGCGTTTCTTGTCGAATGATTTCCCGGTGAGTTACAGCTCCAATTGAAGAAACGTTTCTTTCATTCCCCCACAAAAGCCCTCTTCCAAACGCCCTAAGATGCTCTAATTTCGTCCGCCATTAGGCACGGCCGTTTTTGGTCGAAATTAATCTCCGATTGATTGCGGGCAAATTACTGCACCAAATCAAGCACCGTTGGATTATATAGAAAGCCCTCGACCCCCTCTTCATTTAACCTCTCACCCCCGTCCGAATTGTGCCCCCAGGCCGCCTAATTTGGTCGTCGGAATTCTTCGGCCGCCGCCTCCATTTCTCCAATTTCCGGCAAGGTGAGCACTCCCCCAGCCCTCGACCGTGTCCATCCTCCTTCGACGACCTTGCGCGCCTCCCTGACCTCTCGAGCTCATTTTATCACAGCCGTAGCCGTCGATTTCGTGCACGCCGAAGGTGACCGGAGCCGCCGCGTCTTCGGCCGAGCTGCGCTTCCTCTCCAGGACGAAGGCGGGAACGCCACCGCACGCGTCGCCTCCTCCACGTCTTGCTGCATCTCGCCATCACCATCCCGGAGCAAGGGAAACACGGGAGCAGCCGCTCCGTCCACGAATCGAAGCCGTCGGAGCAACCGCGCCTCCGTCCACGTCTCCTCGCAGGTCCTGGACGAACGCGAGTACGCCACCGCCTCCATCGCCTCGGCCGCGTCTTGAGGCACCCGTACGTCGTCTCCTCGAGCTCCGAGCAGTCCGCCGCCGTACGCACCTATTCCGGCCACCTGAACTCCATCCGCCGGTGAGCTGCTCTTTCTTTCCATTGTTCGTTTTTCTGCCTATTTTAGATATTAGAACTTCTAAAATTCATATCTTGTAAACCGCTTGGCCAAATTTAACAAACTTTATATTCAGTGAATCAGGAAAATGAGAAGAATTTAATTAATTCATAAAATTGCATATTTGCATCTTGCAACGTCATTATTTTTGCAGAACCGTATAAACCCTATTTTGAGTATAAAAGTAGTTGTATAATTTTTTTTGAGTGAATCCAATTGTTAAAAATTTGTTTAAACGCCCCCTGTCCATTAGCACTGTTTATAAAATTTGGTTATAAAAATTTAATCACAGAAAACTTTAATCTTGTATTTACCCCTTTTATTATGTTTTGCTATAATAGAAATTAATTAAATTGCATGTATAGCTTCATGCATACTTTATAAAAATCATAAAAATTAGTATGATGTTTCTTGTGATTAAAAAGTTGCATTTCATGTATAGCATTTTTTTATTGTATAGTTATACTCCTCATAAGAAAACATCTCTTATTTTTGCTAAGTATTTTGTTAGGTTTATTTTCGACATAGTGTTTTTGGTAAAGTATCATGCACTTAGACACTCTTGGGATTTTCAACATGAAAACTAGAAGGCCAATGAAGGACGTAGCCAAGAAAACAAACCCCGGAAGCATCTCCAAGAAGTCAAAACACTTAGAAGAAAATCAAGAGGAACTTCAAGAAGACCAACCCCTTTATCCTCTAAGTCTTTCTCTCTTTTCTTTTCTCTCTCTTAGACTTCGTGGTGGCTAAGTTAAATCCAAAGACCAGCCCTGGAGATATCAAAAACCCTGAAGAACCATCAAGTCTACGAAATTTCAATGAAGTCATCACACCAAGGAGAAAGTTACAAGGAAGCCTGGAGATGATCTTCTACATCTTTCTTTATCTTTTTGTACCCTTCCTATCCCTCTTTCACTTTGGACATAAACCCCTTTTTGATCATGATATTACCACCTTTGAAGTATGTTGGATCCTAGCGGCATAGTGAGATGAAGCGGCCCGGAGACAAACTTTACATGTCCACGTACATGAGACCTGTCCCACAAGCAAAAGTGGCTGGTCGGGTGTCTGTCTCTCTCACTATAGTGAATATCCAATTTACAAAGAGTTGTTAATAATTGTTGATCACCTTGAAGAATAGACTTAGTATTTTCTCTAAGTATTTATGCACATCGTGACTAAGTACTTAGAGTGCTAATTGAAGATGAATAAACTACAAGGGAGTTGAAGATTCTGAGACCAAACATGCGAAGACTTGGAGCAGCCTTACAACTTATTCAATTTGATTTATAGCAAAGTATTTTTTGTCCAACTTATGACCTTGGTCCTTAGTCATTTTTTTTAACCAAATTCTTGCCTTGCACTTAACTTATGTCGGAGAGTGATTCCCACGAGACAGGGATAGTCACACTCTGAAGAGTAGTTCGAGAAGGGGACTGAACACATTGGTCTACAACCCTCAACCGGCGCGGCGACGGTGCTCGCCGAGCCTGAGGAGGGACAGCACGGCAGAGATGGACAGCGGCCCGTACCCAGGTTCACGGCCCTCAGGAGGAGGTAACACCGCTACTCCTGCTTGTCTGTATTGCGCTGCAGAGGTTACAGTACAATGAGCTTGCCGAGGGCTCCCTTATGGCGGAGTGGAGCTCAAGGAGGGAACGCTAAGGTCTTCTTCCTCCTCAAGCTGGTTCGACTTACACTATGCGTCCAGGTTCTCCGAGATCGATCTCCTGCTACGGTGGTGCTCCCCCTCCTTTTATAGGCGTCCCGGGCCTCATCCTGGCGCACTGCGCGGCGGAAGGGTCCCCACATGGCGACGAAACAGAGGAGCGGGGTGCACCGCTGCCGGGATGTCCATGGACCCGGTCCATGGTCGTAAAGCCTGCCCGTGGGGCAGAAAAGCCACCGTCCGCGCAGGACGGCCAGCTGGTGCTGCAGAGATCGTGGGGGTGCCCACGGTGACGTCGTCCTTGGAGCATAGCGCCGGCCATCCGCTTTATCACCAAAGAGGAAACCCTCGTAAGCCGGCGCAAGGGACACAGCTTTGTTGACCCCTTTAATCACGAGAATGGCAACTGTGGCGCCGTCGTCACCGCGCGTAGACGCGCGCGTCACTCTGCGGCCGCGGCAGAGGCCATGTGCGCTCTACGGCGATTGCTTCGTAGCGAAGTATCTCCACAGGGTCTGGGCAGCCTTGTGGAGGGATTTGCGTTGACCCCTCTCTAGGGGATAGGGCCTTGCAGAGGGGCAGCCTCGGGAGGAACCTCTTCAGGCCTTCGCTGCCCCCTCCAGTCCTCTTGAGAGACCTTTCCTCTCAAGGGCCTCTCCAAGCGTTCTGCTTGGTCCTTAGTCGTTTCGTCGATCCTGTCGCGTGCGAGGGCTGTGGAGAGTGGGCCCTGCACACCCTGGATTCCACTGGGCCGACAGTAGCCCCCAGGCCCATGACGGGCACGGCGAGGCCCATCGGGCCCAGATGAAGCGTCGTGGGTCCAAAATGTCCGGCCGGCCCGAGACACGCGTCGATCGGTGGTGAGTTTGCGGCGACTCGGTTTCTCCGGCAGAACGTGCGTCGTGGGGGGTCCCACCACGACCACGCCTTGGTAACTGCCCAGATGAGGCATAAAGCTGCGCGCCGGTCCGAACAGCAGTTACTACTCCCATTGCGCGCTCTGCCTTCTGCTCTCGCTCTTCCAGCTTTCCTTCTCCGGCGAACTCCTTCCCGTTCCTCATCCTTCCGCGCCCTTCTCCTTTTCCGGCGATGGGCGGATCCAAAGGCAAGGCGGCGATGACGATGCTCCCCCCGGACGCGCAGGGGGAGGAGGCGCTCGGCCCCGCCCTGGTCGGGGAGCGTGTCAATGCGGCGGCGCTGGACAAGATCCGGCACCTGGTCGCCGGGAAGACCAACGAACATGGCGCCAGCGCCATCCAGGCCGCGAAGCTCGGCCGCTTTCCGGCGGGTTTTTTTCCTATTTTCCTTCACACCATCTACGCCGGATTGGTGCCTCCGTACTCGCCCTTCCTGGAGGCGGTTCTGGAGTTCTACTAGATCCATCTTCTTCATCTGCACCCCAACGCCATCCTGATCCTCTCCATCTTCGCCTACCTGTGCGAAGCGTACTTGGGGGTGCAGCCTTCGGTGGCCCTCTTCCGGAGCTTCTACGCGCTTCGGAACTCCGCGAAGCTCGAGCGGACGGGATGCGTATCCTTCCGCATTGTGGACGGCATGGGGGACGTCTACATCCCCATGTCGTGGAGCGGCGAGAAGCCCGTCACGACGGTGGTGAAGAAGGTGGACGACTTCAGGCAGAAGTGGTTCCTCATCGGCGTCAAGTCGCAGAGCTCCTTCCTCGACACCCCGGAGGCGCCGCCTGTGAAGGATACCCATTGGGGCAAGCAGGTCTTCCAGGGCCCGCTAATAGCCGACCTCGTGGGCCGCATGAAGATGCTTCGGGAGAACGGCCTCACCGGCCAGATGATCGCGGAGGACATCGTGAGCCGCCGCATCGCGCCTCTACAGGCGCATAAGAAGCCGATGTGGATGTACTCGGCCCCCTCCGACCCGATGCGACTCCACCCCTGCGACCATCGCCCCGCCGTCGTCTCCACCATCATGGGCGGCCTCTTCATCAACCCGGACGTGCCCGTGGCGGCTGCTGCGGTGCTGAGGCCTCTCCACCAGCTCAACCTGGCCGCGCGCCTGGCGGTGCTGGAGCAGATGCCCACGTTCACCCCGCTCGGCCTGGCGGGGGAGGAGGAGGACGAGGGGCCCATGCCTATGGCGAAGGGGCCAGACGCCGCGGAGTCGCCCTACACATCAGACGCCGAGCAAGGCGGCGCGGCGGCAGGAGCGATCCCCTCAGCAGGCGGGGCGAGCTCGTCAAAGGCCGCGCCCCCTACTGAGGAGGTTTTCGAGCTCTCGTCCAGCGACGACGAGGAGGCCGAGGCGGGGCGACAGGAGCCTCGGTCCAAGGCGGCCCACGACAGGCCTGCCGGAGAGCCCACGAGCGCTCCCCTCAAGAGGAAAGCCGAGGCGGCCCCTGAAGGATCCGGAGCCCGGGCCGCGCCTTCTTGGCGCTCGTCTGGCATGGCGTGGGTTGACACCCGCGCCAAGAAGACTGGGTAAGTGTGTTTAACTTGGTTTTCCTTCTTCAATCCTTGCTTGTCTGCTCCCCTCTGACAAGCCTTCTTGTTCTCTGCTAGCGACCCGGCGCCTGCGAAGCGCCGAAGGCTTCGCAAGGCGGCGAATGTGAAGAAAACCGCGCCGGGGGCCGCGCCAGAGGCCGCAGCAGACGAGGCCTCGAGGCCTGCGGAGGAGGTCCCGGCAGGCCCTCTCGAGGATGTGCCTCAGGCCGAGGCGACTGTGCCGCCTCCGGAGGAGGAGCGCTCTGAGGAGCAAGCGGAGAAAACGCCCACTCCGCCTCGCGCCGCGACTCCTCCAGCGCAGCAGGAGGCCGCGGCCGGCACTACACCAACCCCAAGCCCGCCAAAGGCCGACGAGACGGTGGGAGGAGACCTTCCACCGCCCCCGCCGAGCACTACGGCGGAGGAGGAGGCAGCGGCTACAGGGCAGACCTCTCCTGCCCCGGAATCCCATGACGAGGTGCCGCCTGAGCGGGGCGACGCCGGCGCGCACAACGCGGGCGCCGAGGCGGGAGACTCGCCGCCAAGCCCCCGGGCCCGCGCGGAGGCTCCCTCTTCTAAGCTTGACGCCGGCGCAGGGCCTTCCGCGCCGAGCGGGACTTCCCAGGCTCTTGTACTCAGCAGCTGGGACTGGAGCAGGGGGCGTCTTGACGTCCCCTTCCGCCTGGTGAGGGAGTCCCTGGAAGGACTGGAGGCCCACCTCGCCCTCGAGGACGGGGAGCTCGCCCGGCAGCGAGACGATCTTGCGGAGGCCTGGGCCGCTTTCCACGCGGCTGTGGAGGCCCACCGACAGAGCGACCTGGCTCTGCAGGCGGAGCGCGAGGAGGCGCTGCGCTTCGCCAAGGAGGTCCGCGAGGGCGCCGCGCGCGACGCTGAAGAGCTCCTGGAGCCCCTCCAGGCCGAGCGCCAGGCAGCGGCGGATGATCTGGCCGCGGCCAGGGCGGAGCGGGAGGCAGTGGAGCACTCGCTGGCGGACAAGCACCGCGAGCTCGTCCAGCTCGAGGCCAAGATCCTCGCCGACTCCGAGACCGTGCGGACCTCCCTGGAGGCGGTCCGCGCGAGCATGGAAGCCAGGGGGCAGAGTCTTGGCTTGCGCGAGAGCGACGTGCGCCGGCGCGACGAGCAGCTGGCGCTGGCGGAGCAGGAGCTGTCGGGGCAGCGCGCCGCCCTCGAGGCCCGCGAAGAGAACCTGGCCGCGACACTCGGCAAGCACGAGCGCGAAGTGGCTTCCCACAAGAAGTATGTGGAGCGCTTCAACGTGACGTTCGCCGAGCGGAAGGCGGAGGCTGAGAAGGAGTTCCAAGCCCGGGAGAAAGCGTACCGCGCCGCTGTCTCCCGTGACTATGATGAGAAGTTCAAGAAGCAGGAGAGTCGCTTCAAGAAGAAGCGCGGTGAGGACGGCGCCCGGATCCACCAGCTGGAGGAGATGAACGCCACCCTGAACGCCCGGGTGAGGCACGAAGCGGATCGCCGCCGCGTTGCTGAAGAGGCTCGCGAGCACGCGGCCCAGGACCTCGCCTCCCTCATGGCGGACATGGAGGAGATGAACCAGCAGGTGGGCCCTGCTGTGGAGAAGGCGGTGGAGGCTGCCGAGAGCGCTCAGGCGGCGCGGGTGCTCTCGCAGCAGCGGGGGCGCATGTTCCAGTCCCTAGTGGCTCGGGGCAACGAGCTCGCCGCGAAGCTGGGAGCGGAGGCGCCGCCCGTCCCCGTTCAGGGCAACTCCGACGCCGCCGCGTACCTTGCCTACTTCGAGCAGCTCTTCACGGCGCTCGAGGGCCCTGCCGCGGAACTCCGCGACGTCGTCGAGGAGGAATGCCGCCAACTCCTGGCGGTAGCGGTCGACCGCATCTTCGCCAAACTCCAGCGCCTCCAGCCTGGCTTCGACTACTCCACGGTGACCGAGCCTCTCGAGGGAGAGGAGGGGTGGAAGATCTCCAACTCGGTCCGTGACCAAGTCGACGACTTCTGCAGCCGCTTCAAGCGGGCCGCGGCGGAGGATGATGACGGCGAGGAGGGCGGCGATGAGGAGGGCGAGCCAGGAGAAGAAGGGTCCGGGGAGGACAACGACGGGGCTTCTGCCTGACTTCCTCCTGTAATGCGCTTGTAGCGCCGTAGGGATATATTGGCTTAAAGACTTTTGTTCCGCAGTCTGTAATATACTTTATATTTTTAAGTATATGCTACTAGATTTGTGTGCGTCCCCTCGAGAGCCTTTTGCTTCAACTCCATGCCTTTTATCGCTCTGCGTCGCTAGGACCCTTCTCCTTGCGCTATGACTCCGCCGCTGCGGTATGCTCGAGCAATGACTCGGCAAGGCCGGGGGGAGTTTAAGGCTTAGAGAGGTAAGAGTCCTCGAGGCGCGATGCTCAAGGGCCCCTCTTTGACGTGCAAGCAGTCCATGGAGTGTGAGGGCAAAGAGACGCTCGAGGGACGAGGAGTGCTCGTGAGAGGGATGCAGAGATTCTCTTGGCGTGAGAGGGGAACTTAGCTTCGCGAGGCTCTCGCTCTGCGTAGGCTTTCCTTGGCAATGCGTTTTCCTCCAGGGGCGGAGTTTTTCCTCCACGAGCTTGGAGAGACTCTTCTTCCCTGTGGAGGTTAGAGAGGCGAACCCAGACGCTAGAGCATGATAGTAAGGACTCATGCGCGCTTATAGGTTTCCTCATGGGTATCTCGCGAGGAGAGAGAGTACCAAGGTCCTTTGGAGAGGTGGCGTGTATCCGGGAGCATGCCCTTTAGCTAGAGCTCGGATCTCTTGGATTTTGCAGTGCTGCTGGGGTGCTCTCGAGGCACAGGCACCGTACTCAGCCCCCGCTCGTGAGGTGCGCATGGGAAGAATATAAGCGCACATGGAAAAGTAAATGACGAAAGTAAACTTGCCATCGAAATATTACACAGCGGCGCCTCAGCGCATAGTTCACTTGGGAACGAAATGGCGCCGTAGCGCATAGTTCACTTAGGAACGAAATGGTTCATTACACTTGGGTTTGCCAAGCCAACGTTCCTTCCATGTCGAGGCATGGGGACCACCCATTAGTGGCTGAGATTCACTGCGGCCTGCGGTGGCTCGTTAGCAGGAGAGCTCGGAGGGCTGACCCTCAGGAGAAGCTTGGAGGTGAAGCCGTGGGCTTTCCTCTAGAGACAAAAAATGTCTGACGTGACAATGATCACGGGCGTGACAATGATCACGGGTAGAACTTGCGTAGATGCGCGATGTTCCACGGGTTCTTGACGGGGATGCCGTCTTCAGTCTCGAGGCGTACGGTGCCAGGCCTGGTGATGTGGGAGACCCTGTAGGGGCCTTCCCACATCGGAGAGAGCTTGTGGAGGCCTTCTCTGGAGAGGATTCGCCTGAGGACGAGGTCGCCCGCCTCGAGAGTGCGTGAGCGCACATGGCGGCTGTGGTAGCGTCGCAGGTCTTGCTGGTACTTTGCCCCTCCCGACACCGTGATGGGGTGGCCCTCCAGGGGGAAGGAAGTGACCACCGTGATGGGGTGGCCCTGGAAGTAATGTCTCAACTTCCTGGAGGCGATGAGGAGAGCGACGAGAAGCTTCTGCTGCATCGGGTACCGCTACCGAGCATCCCGCAGTACCGTACTGACAAAGTACACGGGGTGCTCGACAAGGGTTGTCGAGGGAGGTGCAGCGTCGGCTATCTGTGGAGGCTCTTCAGGGCCCTTGTCGAGATCCGCCTGTGGAGGGGTCTCGGCAAGGGTGTTGTGAGCAGACTCGACTTGAGGCTGTGGGCCCGGCAGTGGGTCTGTGGAGACTGCTCCTTTGGCGAGATCTTTGTCGGGCGGCTTTGGACTTGGAGTGGCAGCGCTTTTCTTGGGGAGGACTGGCTCTTCCCTCTCGACCACCAGGATGGCGCTTGCGGTCTGAGGAGTGGCTGATAGGTACAGCTTCAGATGTTCGCCTGTCCTGGGGGCCACCATGACTGGTGGGCTGGCCAAATATCTCTTCAAGTCTTCGAAAGCCTTGTCCGCTTCAGGGGTCCATTTGAATGTGTTGGATCTCTTCATGATCTTGAAAAATGGCAGGGCTCTCTCGCCGAACTTGGAGATGAAGCGGCCCAGGCTAGCCATACAGCCTGCTAGGCGCTGCATGTCCTTGAGCCGGCGAGGAGGCTGCATCCCTTCTATGGCCTTGATCTTGTCAGGGTTTGCTTCTATGACGCGGTGGGACACGAGGAATCCGAGGAGTTTGCCTGAAGGTACCCCGAAGACGCACTTGGCGCGGTTCAGCTTGATGTTCACCTTGCGCAGGCTGGCGAAGGTTTCCTCGAGATCCTTCAAGAGAGTGTCCCCCTCGCGAGACTTGACCACAATGTCGTCGACGTATGCTTCTGCATTTCTGCCCATCTGTGCCCCCAAGGCTATCCTCATGAGCCTCTGGAAAGTGGCGCCGGCGTTCTTCAGGCCAAAAGGCATGCAAGTGTAGCAATACACACCGCAAGGGGTGAGGAATGCTGTTTTCTCCTCGTCCTCTTTAGCCATTTTGATCTTGTGATAACCAGAGAACGCGTCCAGAAAACAGAGGAGGTCGCAGCCGGCGGTGGAGTCCACGATCTGGTCTATCCGCGGCATGGGGTATGGGTCCTTGGGGCAGGCCTTATTGACATCTGTGTAGTCGATGCAGAGTCGGCCTCCTCCAGCGGGTTTAGGGACAACCACGCCGTTGGAGAGCCAAGTGGGGTGCGCGACTTTGCGGACGACATTTGCCGCTTTTAGCTTCTCTACTTCCTTGACGATGAATGCTTGCTTCTCGGGGGTTTACTTGCGTGCTTTTTGCTTAACGGGGCGTGCGTCTGGACACACGGCTAAGTGGTGCTCGATCACCTCCCTTGGTACACCGGACATATCTGACGGAGTCCATGCGAACATGTCAGAGTTTGCCCGAAGGAAGGCGACGAGCGCGCTTTCCTATTTGGGAGGCAGGGCAGCGCCTATGGTGACGCTAGCCCCTGAGCCCTCAGCCCCCGAGCCGCTGGCGCTCAGCGACACCCTCTTCGTGGAAGCTTGCTCTTGAGAGAACATTTGCTTCTTCTTCTGGGGCCTCTCGAGAGGCTCCATGTCCTCGTCAGCCGGAAACGCCATGGCAGCTGCCTTGTAGGCGCTCTCGACAGCGCGCGTGGCATCCAGCATATGACCATGGATGGCGATGGTGCCAGCGCTGCCGGGGATCTTGGCCATGTTGTAGGCATGATGCGTGACGGCCATGAACTTCGCGAGGGCGGGGTAGCCGAGGATGGCGTTGTACAGCAGGCCAATGTGTGCGACGTCGAAGTCGATCAGCTCGGTGCGGTAGTTCTTCTGCGTGCCGAAGGTGACGGCCAGCCGGACCTGCCCCAGAGGTTCGATCGAACCACTAGTGACCCCTGTGAATGGCCTGGAGGGCATGAGCCACTCGTAAGGCACCTAAAGAGTCTCGAAGGTCTCAACAGAGATGACGTTCAGGCCTGCACCCCCATCGATGAGTGTCTTGGAGACGGTGATGTTGTTGATGGTGGGGGAGCAGACCAGGGGGAGGGTTCCGACAGTCTTGGTCGACTTGGGGTGGTCCTTGGCGTCGAAGGCGATGGTGTACTGAGACCACTTGAGAGGCCTGGAGGTCTCGGCGCTCGGGAGCGCAGCGTTGAGTTCGCGGGCGAACTGCTTGAACTGGTTGTTAGACTTGGGCGCCTGAGCTCCGCCGAGGATGCAGGCCATAGCCCCCCTTGGAGCCTGATAGCCTCCATCTTCCTCGTCAGGGAGGTTGTTGTTCTTCTCGGCAGCGTTGGCTTGAGTGCCTGGCGGCTTCTGATAGCCGCCACCGCGTCCGCCTCTGCCGTCCCTGCGGTAGCTGCGGCCTCTACCGTGGCTCCCGCTGCCTTCTTCGCGCTAGCGCTCTCGGCTCAGCCTCTTGAGATCGAAGCAGTTCTCTGTGGCGTGGCCGCGCCTATTGTGGTAGACGCAGAACGGACGGTTGTCCGCCTCTCTGTCGCCAGGCTCAGGGGAGTTCCTGCGGGCGTTCTTGGAGGCTGGCTCAGCCGCCAGGACAGCAGTAGTTTTGCGCTTGGTTTCCTCCCGCTTCTTGTGGCTCTTGGACCCTTCGGCCAGGTCGTCCGTCCGCTGGCTCATCTTGACGAAGAGGAGCCCCTCTTCAGCCTTGGCGCACTTGTCAGCGAGGTCGAACAGCTTCACCACAGAGGTGAGCTTGTCGTGAATGCCCAGCTTCTCGAGCATCCTGCGGTTGGTGACGCCCTCCCTGAAGGCGGCAATGACTTGCGTGTCGGGGATGTTCGGGATCTTGCTGCGCACTTGGCTGAAGCGCTGGATGTACTTGCGGAGAGTCTCATCTTTCCTCTGCACCACAGCGCGCAGGTCGTTGTGGGTGAGCGCGCGCTCGTACGTGCCCTTGAAGTTGGCGACGAACTGCCTGCAGAGCTCCTCCCAGGAGTCGATAGAATCCTCAGGCAGGTTGAGGAGCCAGGACAACGCGGAGTCCCTGAGCGCGTGGGAGAACCAGTTGGCCATGACCTTGTCGTCTCCTCCTGCAGCCTGGATAGAGGTGGTGTAGAGCTGCAGGAACTCGAGGGGGTTGCTCGACCCGTCGAAGCCCTTGGGGAGGGCCGGCCTGAACTTCTGTGGCCAGACCACGCGACGCAGAGCGCGGGTGAAGGCCATGCAGCCGGTGGCATACGTCGTGACTCCGCCCTGGAGAGCCCTGCGGTTCTGCTGCCCCGCCTGGCCGAGTTCCTCGACGAGGCGGTTCTGGAGGTCCCTCCGGCGCTCCATCCCCACCCGCGCGTCAGGCGCGGTGCGCTGCACGATTTGGCAGTCGTGCGGCAAGGAGGCATGAGAGAGAGCCCTCTGTGCCGCGGCCGGAGGAGGTCCCGGTGGTGGCGGGGGTGTATCCGGCGCGGCCGTCCCCGCGCGGCCAGAGTGGTGGACCAGCGAGCGCGACGGGGCGGGGCGCATCGTCGCGACGTCGACGAGGTGGTGAAGGCGGTCGAGCCACTGGTCGTGGGCCTCCGCGCTAGGCCGCTAGCGGAGAAGCTCCTGGGCCATGAGAAGCGCGGTGTGCGGCGTGGGCTCCGGGCGTCCCTGAGAAGACGCGCTTGGGCGCCGAGACGGATGAGAGGACTCAGCATCGTCGTGGTGCTCCGGGGAGGCATCCCTGTCGTCGCGGTGGTCACCGTCACGGTGATCCTCGCTCTCGGGTTCCTCCACGTGCGGGCCGGTGTTGGCGCGCTCCGTCGTGCGAGGACGGCCGCGGCGGCCGCGAGCGGGGGCGTTGCCGGGCTCTGTATGAGCCCTGTCCGCTGCGCGCCTGTTGGCGCGTGTCGCGCGGGTGTCCGTCATGGCGCGGAAGCTGGTCGAAGGTTGAAGACGCGCCTCAGACCCCTACCTGGCGTGCCAAATGTCAGAGAGTGATTCCCACGAGACAGGGATAGTCACACTCTGAAGTGTAGTTCGAGAAGGGACTGAACACGTTGGTCTACAACCCTCAACCGGCGCGGCGACGGTGCTTGTCGAGCCTGAGGAGGGACAGCACGGCAGAGATGGACAGCGGACCGTACCCAGGTTCACGGCCCTCAGGAGGAGGTAACACCGACACTCCTGCTTGTCTGTATTGCGCTGCAGAGGTTACAGTACAATGAGCTTGCCGAGGGCTCCCTTATGGCGGAGTGGAGCTCAAGGAGGGAACGCTAAGGTCTTCTTCCTCCTCAAGCTGGTTCGACTTACACTATGCTACCGTAGGGCGTCCAGGTTCTCCGAGATCGATCTCCTGCTACGGTGGTGCTCCCCCTCCTTTTATAGGCGTCCCGGGCCTCATCCTGGCGCACTGCGCGACGGAAGGGTCCCCACATGGCGACGAAACAGAGGAGCGGGGTGCACCGCTGCCGGGATGTCCATGGACCCGGTCCATGGTCGTAAAGCCTGCCCGTGGGGCAGAAAAGCCACCGTGCGCGCAGGACGGCCAGCTGGTGCTGCAGAGATCGTGGGGGTGCCCACGGTGACGTCGTCCTTGGAGCGTAGCGCCGGCCATCCGCTTTATCACCAAAGAGGAAACCCTCGTAAGCCGGCGCAGGGGACACAGCTTTGTTGACCCCTTTAATCACGAGAATGGCAACTGCGGCGCCGTCGTCACCGCGCGCAGACGCGCGCGTCACTCTGCGGCCGCGGCAGAGGCCATGTTCGCTCTGCGGCAATTGCTTCGTAGCGAAGTATCTCCACAGGGCCTGGGCGGCCTTGTGGAGGGATTTGCGTTGACCCCTCTCCAGGGGATAGGGCCTTGCAGAGGGGCAGCCTCGGGAGGAACCTCTTCAGGCCTTCCCTGCCCCCTCCAGTCCTCTCGAGAGACCTTTCCTCTCGAGGGCCTCTCCAAGCGTTCTGCTTGGTCCTTAGTCGTTTCGTCGATCCTGTCGCGTGCGAGGGCTGTGGAGAGTGGGCTCTGCACACCCTGGATCCCACTCGGCCGACAACTTAGAATATTTTTCATGGCATGACATGCATCTCTAGTCCTTAGAAATATTTTGCACATCATGCATAACATATTTTTCCTTAGAAGTTTTATGAAACTTGTTTGTTCATTATGTATGTGATTGTATGCGTTGTGTTGTTGTGTTTTATGTTGATTGTTGTATTGTTGTTTGTCTATATTGTTTAGATTGAACGAAGAGCCCCGAGTTACGTTGAAAAGAGTTGTGAGCACCGACAACTTCCAAAGGCAAGTGGCACACCTCATAAATTTCCTAAGTATTTTTGTCTATGCATGACTTAGTTATTTTCCTTATGCATGTGTAGGACTTAGTAGTATTGCTATGCATACATGTTTAGATTTCCCTACTCCATTGTGTCTAGGTACCTATGTAATGACTTAGTAGAATTATTGATGCTATGCAAAAGTTGTTTTATGAAAATCTAAATTCTACTAAGTTAAGAAAGAACCTCCTGGGTGGATTGGTTGGATACGGAGGCGAAGTTGAGTGGCTACTCAGGCCCATTTCTATGGTTCCTGAGTATGTGCACTTGTGGATGGCCACCCAGGGAACAAAGGGATCTGAAGAACTCCAAGTGAAGATTGCTTCCAGTGCAGCCATTGCCAATATGGGCTCTGGCTTGATCAACTAAGTTGCGTGGACTCGCCCCGGCTTGACAAGCAGATGTAGAGGGTGTTAGGTGGAACGGGTCAAGCCAGATGGGGAGGGAAAATGCCTCTGAAAGATCTCGTCTCATTCTTCTCCTTTTCCTTATCACTTCCAGAGTGTAGAGGATAGTTTGGGCTGAATGGGTACAATGGTGAAGGTGCACAACCTCTGCAGAGTGTAAAACTAAGTACTTAGCCGTGTCCCCGGTTACGGACAATTTGAGCAGCTGATCAAGGACGTTAACGGGGGATCCCACCATTCCAATTTCTAAGTTAAAGCTTGATGGTCGAACAAGGGTAGAATGAGACAGTGGATTTCATGCCACGGATGTCTCGAATAGAAGAAAAGTGTTTTCAAAAGAGTTAGGAAAAATTGGCTTTATGCAAAATAGCCTTGAACTCCACCAGCCAAATATGCATATAGGTTATTAGAGTTTTTCCTCTAAGTGTCCACCATAGTGTCACTTGCCAGTTCCATTTTTAAATGGTTCTAACCCACGTTGCTGCAATATTTTTCTTATTGCAGATTGTTCAGATGACGAGTGAGGTGTCGTTTAAAGGTTTCGAGTCTGCAACCAACATGTTTTTGCCTGTGGCAACATGAAGATGATGGAGACTCACTGTTATTGTAATTCCGCTGCGTTACTTTTTCAGAGCTAGCTTTATGCTATGCAATTTGTAATGAATATTTTGTAAGTCTGGATCATCGATTTAATAAAATTGATACTTTGTTGTGATATTACATCGTAAACTGTGTGTGCAAACGAATCGATCCAGGGATTTGCACTATACATAGGGACTTGCCATTTTCTAAGTGCAGGTCCGCTACAACACCATTTAAGATAACTGATGTAGTAGCTGAGTTTAGAATGGATTTTACCCAATTGATAAATATATCCGCAAAACCTAAGGGACAATTGCTTCTGTGCCCCGGTTCTCTCTAGTTTATCCGTCTGTGCCATACCTGCGTAGTTTCTCTCATATGTGCCCCGTTTGGCTCGGAAATCGGCCAAACGCTCAGTTGCCCTCTGGTCAACCGTCACTTGGCCTGACTGGTGGGGTCGGCCTGGCGCGGCTCGGTTGGGATTTCCTGGGGTCGGCTTGTGTGCGGCTCGGTTGGGATTTCCTGGGGTCGGCGTGGGGTCGGAGCGTGGGGTCTGCGTGGGGCCGGGGCACTTGATTAATCAAGGGATACCGCCGATGGGGCCCACGTGGTCTTTCTCCCTGGCTCACTGCTGCCGCCGAGAGAACCCCCGAGGAACCCCCAAGAACAGAGCAATAGGAGTTGGATTGAGGGCGGAGAGCAGGGTGATTGAAGGCGCAAAGGAGCTCCATCGCCATCGCCATCGCCATCGCCATTGTCGTCGCCCGCCCATCTCCCGTGGCCCGTCGAGAAGGAGGGACAAGCAAGGAGCTCCATCGTCATCGCCATTGTACGGCCACCTTCGCTGTTTGGGGTTTTTTGGTCGCCGACGGTTCCAGCTGCAGTCCATCAACCCCATTTCGATGGTCAGTGCTATCTTCTCTACATGTTTCATTTTCTTGTTTGGTGCATGATATGTGAGTAGATTTGATTTTCTATTTGGCTTGCGGAATGGGGAAAAACCCCAGGTTCCGCCTGTTTATCTGGTTCTAAATTTCATTTGTTAAAATAGGATTCCGGTAGCGATAGCGATGGCGTCGATCACCGTGCTATGTGCATGCACGAAGCAATTTTCTGTCGCACACTAACTCGTCGTTCCAATACTTTCAAAGTCCCGATGGGACACGGTTACAAAACGGCCGTTGTAAGTATTGCCTTTCAAATTCGAGAGAATGTCATTTGTTTTTCCTTCAATGAGTGTCTTCATAATTTCTCCGGTTTTGTATTACATGTAGATTCTGCCATGCCCTTTAAGATATCTTCTAGATTATAGGCGGGCAATTGGCCCTCATAAGCACTAGATGGAGGCAAGGTGCTCGAACGGAGACCAGTACTTCTTCTACCTGGATAGGTGGGTAACTGAAACTGACACGGATCGGACATATCTCTCTAAGCGGCTAAGTGGTAGCCTGAACACCCATATCTACACGGAGATCTGTGGAACGCAGTGGAGAGCACTATGTGAATGCTACGGCATGGAGGAGGGCGATGTTGTCAAACTCACTTGGAATGAAGATCAGCATTTGTTCAATGTTGAAGTGACTAACGAGCACAATGCTGCAAAACCTTTTGTGCAACACACGGGTATGCTGGTTTGTGTTCTTTTTCTTACACATTGAGTAGTTTACAAGTTTTCTGAATGTCTTCCTCTCTTTGATCAGAGTTTAAACAGATTGACGGATGCTGCAAGCCAGCCCTCCTGTCGACCATATTTGAGAAACCGAGAGATGTCACCTATTCAGAAATGAATGCGATATCTCTCGCTTTATTCGAAGATGCCACGAAGGAGTTGGAAGAGATCCCTCAGTTCTACGTGCGCAGGATTGAGAATGATTCTCTAGATGTCGTTTCTCTGGTATTCTAATACGATGCTCATGTTCTGTCATTTGAATGATCCCTCAGTTCTGTCATTTGAACTATTCTGATACGATGCTCATGTTATTTTGATAGCATCTCAAGATTGAGGTACTAGATGGCTACGATGTTATTCCATCGCGTGATCTCATATTACGTCAAGTTCACGGAAATTCTCGTCTTTTGGCGAGAGATGATGTCGAGATCTTTGGATCATATCGAGTGGTCAACGACGAGGTTTACATCGAGTTCACGGAGAACTGGGATCTATTCTGGGAGCAACTGCCGATTCACTTTGGTGATCTCTATGTTATCAAGGTGATCTTCAAGGAGGAGTACATCGAGCTGACATTTGAGAAGGTCAGCGAAGACGTCGAGGGGCCCGACGAAGACATCGAGCAGTCGGACGAAGAGATCAGCGACCCCAGCGAAGAGATCGAGCAGTGGGTTGACGAGATGATGTCCAACTTTGACGACGTCAAAGAAGAGACTGATTAATATTACTATGAGTTGTATTTTGGTCGGATGTATTTTGGTCGAACACCTTATGGGCGTGCTCTGGGCGCGTTCTGTGCGCGCTCTATGCGTCACCGTAATTATATTATGATGGATAAGCTTGCCTCCGGTCATTTATTTCAAACTTTTATGTTGCAAGTCCAAAACCACTTCTCTTTACTCTTGACACTAGTAGAAAATGGGGCTTCGGTTTTGAGCCCTGAGACCCTTCAGTCCCGGTCCTGCCTGGAACCCGGACTAATGCTACCTTTAGTCCCGGTTCCAACGGCTAGGATGGCATCACGAGGTCGAAACCCTTTAGTCCCGGTTCCAGCCAAACATTTAGTCCCGGTTTGATATACGAACCGCGACCAAACGTTTTAGTCCTGGTTTGTGTAACAAACCGGGACTAAAAGTCCCATTTTATATATGCTTCGTCCCCGCTCGCCCGAGCCAGCCGTTGCATTTTCTGGATCAGAGCGTGGAGAAGCTAGCTGCAGAGCTGTTCTTCGTGTTCTTCGCGTGGAGCTCAAGTTCATCAGCGTTGCCATCGATTTGTGAAGATTTGAAGCTTCCTGACTTTTAAAAGGTTAGCCATTGTATCCTATTATCTCTTATTGCTATTTTTTTTCTCATTTCATGCTTTAGAAGTATAGAGACTAGTGGATTTAGTTTTAGGAGTAATTTTGTGGGAAGTGTGAGCTCAAATTTTAGCTACCTAGTTTGCATATGTGTGAAGATGTGGTCAACTTAATTAGCTCAACATAGCTCAACTTAGTTATTTATGTATATAATAATATGTCGCATATCGAGCCACGCAGCCGTATACGATGGTCGACAGCAGCGAGGTCCCCTACGGCGTCGTGAACAACTCCTCCTTTTCGGATGAGGTATTATTAGCACATCTAGATGTCATGTCGTCACTCTAATATAAAATAATTTTTAATTTAGGGTGAGAATTTCCTAATTTAATTTTTTCAATTATAAATATTAGAAATCAGTATGTGAGGGCGGCATTCGTGATGGATGTGTCCAGTTTCAACATTGTCTACAAGGAAAAATCATTCTCCTGGAAATTTGAGGAGGACCGAAGAGAAGCTAAGGCTAGCTCATGCTACAATCCACAAGATGAAGCAAGATTTAAAAACTCTAAACGAAAAAAGAGACATGGTTGTGGAAAAAAAGAGGGAAATAGAGTTGGATTTGGCGGATATCATCGATGGACACATGATCCAGACTCGTGAAACTAGGGAAAGAACGAGGTTGAAGATTAATAAGATGAAAAAGGCAGCTCTCCGAAATGAAATGTTCCTACATTACTCATTCGGTGTCATTGTTCTCCTAGTCGCGATTATAATCGCCATGTACGGTTTTTTAAAGTGTGTAAACTAGTGTTGTCGTACTGTGTTGGGACTCAGAATTATTGTTAGCATTGTGATTGCGCTTGTATTGTGATGAACTCTATATTAATTTGAGCACTTACTCTATATATATAATTGTGTGTAGATGAGACGACAATGGATGTACAGTGACCGGCGATCGAATGAGTTCATGCAAGGCGTGCGGGAATTTGTCGAGGTTGCTGAGGCAAACGCGCATAATGGTTTTATGTGTAGTCCGTGCTGTGTGTGTCGGAACGAGAGGGATTTCCCTGACTCACGGGATATTCACATCCACATCTATACGTCCGGTTTCATGCCCGGCTATAAATGTTGGACCAAGCATGGAGAAATAGTTGTCATGATGGAAGACGACGAAGAAGAAGATAATAATGACGACTATCCTATGTTCCCTGAACAGTGTGAGACAGAAAATGTCGAAAATGAAGAACAAGAAGAAGAAGAAGTTGAAGCACCAGCTGAGCCTGTTGATGATCTTGGTCGGGTCATTGCTGATGCGAAGCGAGACTGCGAAAGTGAAAAGGAGAGGCTGAAGTTCGGGCAGATGTTAGAGGATCACAAAAAATTGTTGTACCCAACTTGCAAAAATGACCAGAAAAAGCTGGATACCACGCTAGAATTGCAGAGATGGAAGGCAGAGAACGGCGTGACCGATAAGGGATTTGAAAAGTTGCTAAAAATTATGAAAAAGAAACTTCCAGAGGATAACGAATTGCCCGTCAGTACGTACGAAGCAAAGAAGGTTGTCTGCCCTCTAGGATTAGAAGTGGAGAAGATACACGCATGCCCAAATGACTGAATCCTGTACCGCGGTGAGTATGAGAATTTGGTTGCATGCCCGGTATGCACTGCATTGCGGTACAAGATCAGACGAGATGACCCTGAAAGTGTTGAGGGCAAGGGCACCAGGAACAAGGTTCCTGCCAAGGTGATGTGGTATGCTCCTGTAATACCACGGTTGAAACGTTTGTTCAGAAACAAAGAGCATGCCAAGTGGATGCGATGGCACAAGGAAGACCGTAAGAAAGACGAGATGTTGAGACACCCCGCTGATGGGTCGCAGTGGAGAAAAATTGATAGAACGTTTCCCGACTTTGCAAATGAAGCAAGGAACTTAAGGTTTGGTCTAAGTATAGATGGTTTCAATCCTTTTGGGGAGCAGAGCAGCAGTCATAGCACCTGGCCCGTGACTCTATGTATCTATAACCTTCCACCGTGGTTGTGCATGAAACGGAAGTTCATTATGATGCCATTTCTCATCCAAGGACCGAAGCAACCCGGCAACAACCTTGATGTGTACCTCAGGCCATTAGTTGAGGAATTTTTACAGTTGTGGCAGGAAGAAGGTGTACGTGTATGGGATGAGTACAAACAGGAGGAATTTGACCTACGAGCGTTGTTGTTCGTAACCATCAATGATTGGCCTGCTCTTAGTTACCTTTCAGTACAGACAACCAAGGGATATCATGCATGCACACACTGTTTAGATAAGAATGATAGTGTATATTTGGCTAACGGGGGGAAGAATGTGTACCCTAGGCATCGTCGTTTTCTTCCACCCAATCATCCCTTAAGAAAAAAGGCAAGCATTTTGGTGAGGCGGAAAAAAGGAAGAAGCCTACTCTTCGTTCTGGTGCTGATGTATTTGATATGGTTAAGGATTTGAAAGTAATCTTCGGAAACGGTCCTGGCAGCCTAAAAGTTCCGAATGACGCTAACGGACACGCACCCATGTGGAAAAAAAATCTATATTTTGGGAGCTACCCTATTGGGAAATCCTAGAGGTCCGCTCTTGTATCGACGTGATGCACGTGACGAAGAATCTTTGCTTGAACCTTCTAGCCCACTTGGGTGTGTATGGGAAGAATAAAAAAGATACACCGGGAGCACGAGATGACCAGCAACGTTTGAGAGAAAAGGACGGCATCCATCAAGAGCTGTTTGAAGGTCCTGCCAGCTATACTCTTACGAAAGAAGAGAAGGACATATTTTTGGAGAGTCTGAGTAGTATGAAGGTACCATCCGGATTCTCATCGAATATAAAGAAAATAATAAATATGGCTGAGAAAAAATTCCAAAACCTAAAGTCTCATGACTGCCACGTGCTTATGACCCAATTGCTTCCAGTTGCATTGAGGGGGCTTCTACCGGAAAGTGTTTGACTACCCATTGTGAAGTTATGTGCATTCCTGAATGCAATATCTCAGAAGGTAATCGATACAGTGAGTCTACATAGCTTACAGATTGATGTGGTTCAATGTCTTGTCAGTTTCGAGTTGGTGTTCCCACCATCCTTCTTCGATATTATGACGCACCTGATATTTCACCTAGTCGAAGAGATTTCCATCCTCGGACCTGTATTTCTACACAATATGTTGCCCTTTGAGAGATTCATGGGAGTCTTAAAGAAATATGTTCATAACCGTGCTAGGCCTGAAGGAAGCATCTCCAACGGCTTTGGAACAGAGGAGGTCATTGGGTTTTGTGTGGACTTTATTCCTGATTTTAAGCCGATTGGTGTTCCTGAATCGCGGCATGAGGGGAGATTGAGTGGAAAAGGCACTCTCGGAAGGAAAACAATGATCTGTACGGACGATCATTCTTTAACTGAAGCACATTACACAGTTCTGCAGAATTCCAGCTTTGTGGCTCCTTATATTGAGGAACACATGAATATTGTACGGTCCAAAAACCCGGAGATGGATGACTCCTCGATAAAAGAAGCACACATGGCAAATTTCAGCGGTTGGTTGCAAGCACATCTCATGAATAACAACACTGTTGACATGGAGTTGTACGACTTGGCCAGCGGACCATCTTCGACCATATCAACTTTCCAAGGGTACGAGATAAATGGGAATACATTTTACACGAAGACACAAGATAAAAAGAGCACCAACCAAAACAGTGGTGTCCGCTTTGATGCAACAAACGATAATGGAAGTAAGGACACATATTATGGTTACATAGAGGAGATATGGGAACTTGACTATGGACCTTCTTTTAAGATCCCTTTGTTTCGGTGCAAATGGGTCAAGATGACAGGGGTACATGTAGATACCCAGTACGGAATGACAACGGTGGATCTTCAGAATCTTGGGTACCTAGACGAACCATTCGTCCTAGCCAATGATGTGGCTCAAGTTTTTTATGTGAAGGATATGTCTACTAGACTGAATAAAAGAAAAGAAAAGCAAGACAAAACATTATCCGGTGATACAAAGCGCCACATAGTTCTTTCAGGGAAAAGAAACATCGTGGGAGTGGAGGACAAGACAGACATGTCAGAAGATTAAAATAAGTTTGATGAAATCCCACCCTTCAAAGTCAACATTGACCCAAGTATCAGGTTAAACAATGAAGATTCTCCATGGTTACACAGCGCATATAAGAAAGCGAAACACTAGATGGTGATGTGTAATAATGTATTAAACCTTTTATGTAACTGTATGTGTCAGAAGCTGTAATAATGTATTTCGCGCCATCACGCCGCCTTATTTCAAGTTATTATTAGTTTAATTATAAAATATAATGCAAAAGATCTGAGTTTAACTCATATTTAATTGAAAATGGCAAAATGGTTATTATTTTAATAGCTAAAATAATTATTTTAAGAATCAGAAAATGGTTTTATATTAGTTATTCAAATTGAAACACTCTTCATGTTCAAAGTTTTGTCAGAATCCAAATATGTAGTCAGAAGTTATTCAAATGTATGTTCAACCTCTTTTGAAATTGCAAAATGAAAAATATTTGAGTTTTGGCGCAAAAACTCCCCTTTAGTCGCGGTTGGTTTTACGAACCGCGACTAAAGGGTTGGCACCGCGCGCGAAAACTGATCGGCTGAAAACACAGTAGGTCGCGGTTCGTGGCTCCAACCGCGACTAAAGGTACCCCTTTAGTCGCGGTTGGAGCCACGAACCGCGACTAAAGGCCTGAGGTATATATAGTTCTTCTTCACAATCCTGGTTCAATCCATGAACCGGGACAGCGCTAAGAAACCGCCCAGGATGCCGCCAGGCTGCCCAAATCGAGCGCGCCGCCTCGCCGCCGTCCGCTGCCGCGTGCCGCCTCCCCGCCGTCCGCTGCTTCGCGCCGCCGTCCACTGCCGCGCGCCGCCGTCCGTCAACGCCGCTGCCGAGCTCGCCGTCCCCGCTTCCTCTTCGTCTCCCTCAACGCCGCGCTGCCGAGCTCGCCGTCCCCGTCCCCGCCGAGCTCACCGTCGTCGTCGCAGCCGGTGAGCATTCCTCTCCCCTCACTTAGGGTTAGGGTTAGGGTTAGGGTTAGTGTTAGTTGATTTAGTTATTATTTAAATTGTTAGTAATTTAGTTGATTTAGGAATTTAGTTGAATTAAGAATTTAATTGATTTAGGAATTTAGTTGATTTAGGAATTTAGTTGAATTAGGAATTTAATTGATTTAGGAATTTAGTAGAATTAGGAATTTAGTTGATTTAGGAATTAAGTTGATTTAAGTCTTAGTTGAATTAAGTTGATTTAGGAATTTAGTGTCTTAGCAAATTGTTAGCAAATTGTTATGGTATTTTAGTGTCTTAGCAACTTGTTGTTTAAATTGTTATTTCTTAGCAATAGGAATTTAGTTGATTTAGGTCTTCAATTTAGAATTTAGAACTATTGTTTTAGGTCTTAGTAGTTGAATTTAGAATTAGCACTATATTGTAATTTTATACAATGTCTTTGAATTTTACAATGTTTTATACAATGTCTTATAATTTTAAGAGTTAATGTAAAGATTCATAGTTTCGAGATGGACGGGACTATGGATGTCCGGGACTGGGCTCCGCCGGGTTGGCACTGGGAGGTGCTGCCTTCCGGTGTGCGCAGATTGGTGAGGAATGAGGGAACCATCGTCTACCCGGAGCTTCTTTGGTGGCGGTCACGTGGGCCACGACGGGTACAGAGGGTGCCGGCCCCTGAGGAGTTGGTACGTCGTCGTGTCAGGGCGGAGGACGAGCACGTCCGTCGGTACATGGTCGCGTTGGACGTCCGTCCGTCCAACACTTGGCAGCATCTTCAGGGATCTCACATTAGTTATGATCCTGTTTGGGTTCCTTCACTTTGGGTTTTCACCACCCGCGGCATGTTTCCGGCGGTTCGACGTCCATTTTGATTAGCTTGATGTATTATGGATGCGATATATGTTATTATGACTTCTAACTAATTGATGTTATTGCTACTACTACTTTCAATGTCCCTCTTTGTTGTTATTGCTACTACTTTTAATCTTTATTTAATCCTTCTTCTTTATAGTTAAAGCTATGGACCACAACGGTACCGGTAGAGATCCTCAGGAAGATGCATTGTTGAACATGATAGGGGAAAGCCGACCAGAAGATGTAGAGAACTTTCTAGATGACGGCTCACAATATCTGAATGAAGATGGGTATTGCTTGTTGGATGATTTGTTACGAGGAGAAAACCCGCAAACAAGTATTGATGTCGATACTAGCACTGGGCCCTCAACCTGCAAGTCCTCCGATGTAAATATTTAAGTCTTTGCTCATGATATATATCACTAGTTAGACCTTCACACATTGAGCATATATTTAACGAATGTTTTTTGTAGACCTCCAAATCGAACAAATCCTCCACTCCAAGGGGCCCGACCAAAAAGTGGGACGAGAATATGCACATGAGGATTGATGTAGTCAGTGCCGATGGGATCCCTTTGGAGCCCAAAAAGGGCGTGGCAGCATTTACAAATCAAGCAGGAGTTCTAGTTAGGGATATGATCCCGATCACCTGTCGAGAATGGAATAAGCCAGCAAGATCCGACGGAATAAGTTTTGTCTCTGACGAGATAAAAAATTCTATTTGGGAGAAGCTGATATCACATTTCTCTCTGCCGAAGATGGACACCCCGGAGAAAACAAAGGCCATGACGGACAAAGTGAAGGCGTGGATCCTTAAGAAGATGGCCACACAATTTTGTAACCACAAGAAAAGATTGTGGGCGAAATATGTAAAGAGCGGGAATAAAACTCCGGAGTTCAAGGGAACTCAAGAGAGGTTACGTTCTTAATGGGATGATTTCAAGACATACAAGGAATCGGAAGAAGCTAAAGGTAGGTCGAAAAAGAATGCGGATAATGCCGTGCTGAAGGTATATCATCATAATCTGGGAACAGGTGGCTACAGGACTGCCATGCCTAAGTGGGATAAACTTAAGGATGAAATTAAGGCAAAAGGGCTTTCTCCAGCTACAGAGAAAGTGCCCGATAGAGCAGGAAATTTCCTAATGGCGCATGGTATGACGTTGGATATGGAAACAGGGGAGTTGGTTCTTCGTGATCCGACGAAGAAAGCAGTGTTGACTCCCCTCAAGGAACTTAAAACATCAATAGCCGAGGTGGAGGCGGGAACGTTCATTCCCGATAGAGAGAACGACGAACTGACAAAGGCACTTGGAAAGCCTGAGCACGGAGGACGAACACGAGGCTATGGAGGTGTTCCTTGGAAGTTGGGGTTTCATCAGGACTTGCACACTTATAAAAGCCGAGCGAGAGCAAAGAAGAGGAAGGAGCAGCAAGATGTAGACCGGCTGAAGAAGGTCGAAGACCAGAACGAGCAGCTCTTTGCGATGTATTCTCAGATGCAGAAGCAAATATCAAGCCGTCCAGAGGGAGATCAGATGTACATAGATCCCGCACCCGAATGCCGGAGAAGCAGCATGGCTTCCACGGCGTTGCATGTCAGCGTTGATGATGCACAGGTTGATGCGTCACCGATGGAGCGCTACCCCGTGGACAATATCGAAGAGACGACTGATTGTGAGCTACACCAGCCAATGAAGAATATATCCATGAAGGTGGCCGTCGGCTATGCTTTCAAAGTTGATCCTGCAGCGCGTTGGCATTGCCGCGAGATTTCAGCAGGGTATGCTCGTGTCGGGGTGGATGAAATTCTACCCAGATGTGAGACATTGGAGATTGACATCGCTGGCCCTGAAGGGGAGTCGACCCTGGGAGAAGTCTTGCATGGAGTCATTTTATGGAAAAAGAAATACATCATATTGCCAGGCTCGAAGCAAAGGCCTAAGGCTCCCTCACCTCCACCTCGATCATCGCCTCCTAATGCTCCATCACCTCCACCACGGTCATCGCCGCCTAATGCTCCCTCACCTCCACCTTGATCATCGCCGCCTAATGCTCCCTCACCTCCACCACGATCATCGCCGCCTCGATCTGCGCCTAAGGCTCCCTCACCTCCACCTCGATCATCGCCGCCTAAGGCTCCCTCACCTCCACCTCGATCTGCGCCTAAGGCTCCCTCACCTCCACCTCAATCATCGCCGCCTAAGGCTCCCTCATCTCCACCTCGATCATCTGCGCCTAAGGCTCCCTCACCTCGACCTCAATCATCGCCGCCTAGATCTGCGCCTAAGGCTCCCTCATCTGCGTCTAAGGCTCCCTCATCTTCCACGCTGCATCAGCGGACTCGATCTTCGGCGCCGCCCACTCAGTACATTGGAGTAAAGCGGAAGTGCCCGCCTCCGCCTACTAAGGAGAAAGTGTCACCGCTTCCACGGGTCACCAAGGGTCGTCCCACGGAGAATAAGAGGCAGCAGAGAGCCGACGTTACCCAGCTTGGACAATAGAAAAAACAATCGATCGTTCCGTTGAAGGTGGCATCCCCAATTGTATTACCAGAAGGGTTTGAATAAATTCCTGGTCTGACGATGGATGAAATGCTAGGCTTAGTTGCATCCCCCATGGCTCCCCTGGCAAGAAAATTTGTCATGAAGAAGGAACTAATAACAGAGGCGGAGTTGGCACCGCTACCTCCAAGAATGCGAGAATTACATAAGTGGTACATGGAGGCCTCAAAAGACGACCAGATAATGTTGCTTCTTAAATATAGAGAAGAGCATTACTTCATCGCAGAACAGACAATCCATATTGATTTTGATGAATTGTTTCAGTTATTCAATATGGACGCCCTCGACAAATGTATCATGAGATGCTATTGTCTGTAAGTGATTAATTTATTTCTGTTATTAATTAAGTCTCTAGCTAAGCTCATCATTTTGCCTATAATTGTCGTCACTACATACATTCTTTGTATGCTATTATGCAGAATGAAGATTCTCGAATGTAAGAGGATGCCTAATTATCAAGTTGGGTTCGTTGACCCAGATCGAGTTCATGTACATAACCTACAACAAAAACCGGAGGAAACGGAGAACAACTTGTTCAATGCATTGGAGCAACAAAATTATAAAGATGTGATTTTGTTTCCTTACAACTTCAGGTGAGAGTGTTCTTACTGTCTTGTACACATTAACTTTCGCTCTGACTAAATGTTGATGAGTTAGCGATATATATATATATATATATATATATATATATATAAACGTGTGCAGCTTCCACTGGATTCTCTTGAACATTCAAATTGACCGCGGGGTAGTTGAGATCGAGGACTCAATAGCGCATCCCTTGGAGTATTACGCAAGCATTACTGATATGCTCTAAAAGTAATTTCAATCATTATTACACTATATCGGCCTCTTTATTTTCCTGTGTTCTAGTTATTAATATCTTCTTTATTCATTTTATTTGTAGGGTATGGAAGCGGTTCACAAGAGGGGCCAATGGTCAATTTAAATCACAGCTGACCTTTAAGCAAATCCCCGTAAGTATAGTACTCATTTTAATTCTAGTTTTAATATCGGATTGTCCTGTTTCATTATTATTTGATTCAACTTTATTTTCGTAAAGTGCGTAAAACAACCACCGGCGACTAATCTATGTGGATAATTCGTTTGCGAGTACATGCGCACGTGTGTCAGTGCGCGGACTTGTCCACATGTACGTTAAACATTAATATATATATTCAGAGTTTTACTTTTGTTAATGACAATTTATATATTCATATCGACCTTTATTTGATTCAGAATGTGGCTTCGCGGTCGCAACTCGCAGCAAAGCAACGCATAAGAGCAATTCAAGAGGAAATTGCAGGATTTTTGCTTGACGAGGTCATAGCCCCAATAGGAGAATACCATATAAACCGTCGTTAGTGATATTCATGTAATTCTCGTGTTCGGAAGACACTCGTGTATATATGATCAATGTATATATGCTCGTACGACTGACTCGTTATATTATATATGCATGTATGCTTAATTTAGACTCGTCATATAATATATGCATCGATGTGTGTAATTGTAGTGTACGAATAATAGTTTAAATCATAAATAAAACAGAAAACAGAAAACAGAAAACAAAATTAAAAATCCTAAAACCTAAAACCCCTCGAACTTTTTAGTCCCAGTTTGTCTTACAAACCGGGACAAAAGGTCATCGCCCGAGCAGCTCGCCTGCGAGCCCACGTGGATGCCTATTTGTCCCGGTTGCAGACACAACCGCGACTAAAGGTGGTGGCCTTTTGTAATACCCCGTAATTTATTGGATATTTTCATCAGGGTTCTTGTCATCGGCTCCGCGATACTCCTTTCGTAGTCACCTTCTTGTGATATTTCAAACAAAATCTATTCTCAACTATCTGAGTCCATAGATGTGTTAGGCTCGTCGAGCTAGTCGAAATTGACTACTCATTTTCCCAAATCGAACTCCGAATGTATCGTCTACGGTTTACTCAATTTGAAGGGTTGAGATAATACGAAATTCCTATTTAGTTGACAAAGAAAAAGGCATGGTACTTATCCTGGACAGGGGGGTGCGGTCAGGGGAGGCAAAACCTGATCCATTCTTTCATCTCCCCTCGTGTGCTCTCCTCCATGACAAAAGGGAAGCCATGGCCGGCGGATCCCTATCCTCACCCTCTTCCCTAGTCCATCTGCCGCCCTCGCCGCCGCAACACCAAGCTCGTGCAGAATTGCCGGTGGCCGGCCGGAGCCTTGCCAGCGCACAGCTCCGCTGTACCGAAGGCCACCTCAAGCTATAGGTGCTGCTCGTACTTCGACTGGTTTGCTTGCTTCCTTCCGTCCTTCTTGTCCAGCAGTTTATTTGTTTTCCGACGAGCTATTGAGTTGGTCCGGCCGTAGTTAGCACCTGGTCTGGTGTCGCTTCTGTTTCAGATTTACCTAGCATGGCTTGATCTAGCTGTAGCTCAGTCAGATGGTGTATTCCAATTAAAGAAATCTGCTGCATACCAGGGACGTGTAGTCCTAATTAATCCGGATGGTGTTTCTTTAGAAATCTGAGTACCAATCGATGCTACCTAGTTTCACTTTAAGTTATTCTTGCCCTAATTTAAATCTGCTAGTTTGCATGGCTTCCGATGGTTGTCTCATCTAGTATTTTTGGTTCAGGCATCAGCCTTGGAGTGGGCACAGTCGTTCATAGTAGTAGTTGCCTTTTTGCCCAGTGTTTATGTTTGAAGCCACTCTTTTTATAGATAGAATTACTGTGCTTGTGTCCGATGGTTAACTCTGTAGATCAGCGAGCCTTAGCTAGGTACGTACGATTCATACGATTTGGAAGTATAATGTTACCACTCAGTGGTCTAGTATTTCTATGTGTGGTTTTACCCACAGGTGTGAGGGTTTCCGGTGCCGATATTAATTCTTCTCTTGAACAACGAGGTTGAAGGCAAGTGCATGACGAACCTCACCTTCTTATATTCGGTGTGCTGTTTGTTGAGCTTCCAGTGTGCTTGGATCTTATTCAATGTTTATTCGATTCAATATTCTTCTTCTAAACTCCACGGGTTCGCAGATTGGTAAATTCCGAGCCAATACTGTGGCAGATTGGTAAATTCCGAGCCAATACTGCGGTAGGTCGGTAAATTCCGAGCCGACACGTTGGTAAATTCCGAGCCAACACTGCCTTCAAATGATGATTAATTCCCCGTCACATGTGCTAAACCCGCAGTTCAGTTTTTAGGAAAATTGTGTGATTCTGAGAGAAGTTCTAATGATGTTCATTGTCTGATGTCTTTCCGGTTCCATATTGTACTTGCTGAGTATTTCTATACTCACCCTTGGATTTTGATTTGGTTTTCAGGTACTAATTGAGTGACATGCATGGGACATGGGCATAGCACATCTACTCCTTTTGGCACATCACATATACTCATAAAATATGTAGTGGAAACTTATAGTTTTGTGCAAGTTTCGATAGACCGTTGCGTCTTCGTGGCTAGCGACTCATTAAGATCTGTGAATCACGTGGATGTTTCTTTCAAGCTATATTGTTTCCATCTAACCTCTTTTTATTAACTACCTGTCGTGGATGTTCGTTTATTAAAGAAAAACTCTGCCAAAATTCCTAATAATCTCCATATTTGAGAGATCTTATTGTACTGTGGTAGCATCTCAGGTATTGTTTGTACTTGGGGTGTTATAGTTGGTATCAGAGCCCGGCTTTAGATCTCTGGTGTTGTCCTGTCCTTAACTAGTATGCTAATAACTTAAAACTTGACACACTGGTGCAAAGTAGGATGGGTTTTTGGGTTGTTCCTGATTTGAGATGAACATTGTTTTTCCTGAGTGCTTCCATAGTTGTTCCCTATTAAATTGGATGTCCTTGTATTCTACAAGTTATAATGAAAGAAGAACTCGAGGGCGAGTTCCTTTTAAGGTGGGTAGACTGTAATACCCCGTAATTTATTGGATATTTTCATCAGGGTTCTTGTCATCGGCTCCGCGATACTCCTTTCGTAGTCACCTTCTTGTGACATTTCAAACAAAATCTATTCTCAACTATCTGAGTCCATAGATGTGTTAGGCTCGTCGAGCTAGTCGAAATTGACTACTCATTTTCCCAAATCGAACTCCGAATGTATCGTCTACGGTTTACTCAATTTGAAGGGTTGAGATAATACGAAATTCCTATTTAGTTGATAAAGAAAAAGGCATGGTACTTATCCTGGACAGGGGGTGCGGTCACGGGAGGCAAAACCTGATCCATTCTTTCATCTCCCCTCGTGTGCTCTCCTCCATGACAAAAGGGAAGCCATGGCCGGCGGATCCCTATCCTCACCCTCTTCCCTAGTCCATCTGCCGCCCTCGCCGCCGCAACATCAAGCTCGTGCAGAATTGCCGGTGGCCGACCGGAGCCTTGCCAGCGCACAGCTCCGCTGTACCGAAGGCCACCTCAAGCTATAGGTGCTGCTCGTACTTCGACTGGTTTGCTTGCTTCCTTCCGTCCTTCTTGTCCAGCAGTTTATTTGTTTTCCGACGAGCTATTGAGTTGGTCCGGCCGTAGTTAGCACCTGGTCTGGTGTCGCTTCTGTTTCAGATTTACCTAGCATGGCTTGATCTAGCTGTAGCTCAGTCAGATGGTGTATTCCAATTAAAGAAATCTGCTGCATACCAGGGACGTGTAGTCCTAATTAATCCTGATGGTGTTTCTTTAGAAATCTGAGTACCAATCGATGCTACCTAGTTTCACTTTAAGTTATTCTTGCCCTAATTTAAATCTGCTAGTTTGCATGGCTTCCGATGGTTGTCTCATCTAGTATTTTTGGTTCAGGCATCAGCCTTGGAGTGGGCATAGTCGTTCATAGTAGTAGTTGCCTTTTTGCCCAGTGTTTATGTTTGAAGCCACTCTGTTTATAGATAGAATTACTGTGCTTGTGTCCGATGGTTAACTCTGTAGATCAGCGAGCCTTAGCTAGGTACGTACGATTCATACGATTTGGAAGTATAATGTTACCACTCAGTGGTCTAGTATTTCTATGTGTGGTTTTACCCACAGGTGTGAGGGTTTCCGGTGCCGATATTAATTCTTCTCTTGAACAACGAGGTTGAAGGCAAGTGCATGACGAACCTCACCTTCTTATATTCGGTGTGCTGTTTGTTGAGCTTCCAGTGTGCTTGGATCTTATTCAATGTTTATTCGATTCAATATTCTTCTTCTAAACTCCACGGGTTCGCAGATTGGTAAATTCCGAGCCAATACTGTGGCAGATTGGTAAATTCCGAGCCAATACTGCGGTAGGTCGGTAAATTCCGAGCCGACACGTTGGTAAATTCCGAGCCAACACTGCCTTCAAATGATGATTAATTCCCCGTCACATGTGCTAAACCCGCAGTTCAGTTTTCAGGAAAATTGTGTGATTCTGAGAGAAGTTCTAATGATGTTCATTGTCTGATGTCTTTCCGGTTCCATATTGTACTTGCTGAGTATTTCTATACTCACCCTTGGATTTTCATTTGGTTTTCAGGTACTAATTGAGTGATATGCATGGGACATGGGCATAGCACATCTACTCCTTTTGGCACATCACATATACTCATAAAATATGTAGTGGAAACTTATAGTTTTGTGCAAGTTTCGATAGACCGTTGCGTCTTCGTGGCTAGCGACTCATTAAGATCTGTGAATCACGTGGATGTTTCTTTCAAGCTATATTGTTTCCATCTAACCTCTTTTTATTAACTACCTGTCGTGGATGTTCGTTTATTAAAGAAAAACTCTGCCAAAATTCCTAATAATCTCCATATTTGAGAGATCTTATTGTACTGTGGTAGCATCTCAGGTATTGTTTGTACTTGGGGTGTTATAGTTGGTATCAGAGCCCGGCTTTAGATCTCTGGTGTTGTCCTGTCCTTAACTAGTATGCTAATAACTTAAAACTTGACACACTGGTGCAAAGTAGGATGGGTTTTTGGGTTGTTCCTGATTTGAGATGAACATTGTTTTTCCTGAGTGCTTCCCTAGTTGTTCCCTATTAAATTGGATGTCCTTGTATTCTACAAGTTATAATGAAAGAAGAACTCGAGGGCGAGTTCCTTTTAAGGTGGGTAGACTGTAATACCCCGTAATTTATTGGATATTTTCATCAGGGTTCTTGTCATCGGCTCCGCGATACTCCTTTCGTAGTCACCTTCTTGTGACATTTCAAACAAAATCTATTCTCAACTATCTGAGTCCATAGATGTGTTAGGCTCGTCGAGCTAGTCGAAATTGACTACTCATTTTCCCAAATCGAACTCCGAATGTATCGTCTACGGTTTACTCAATTTGAAGGGTTGAGATAATACGAAATTCCTATTTAGTTGATAAAGAAAAAGGCATGGTACTTATCCTGGACAGGGGGTGCGGTCAGGGGAGGCAAAACCTGATCCATTCTTTCATCTCCCCTCGTGTGCTCTCCTCCATGACAAAAGGGAAGCCATGGCCGGCGGATCCCTATCCTCACCCTCTTCCCTAGTCCATCTGCCGCCCTCGCCGCCGCAACATCAAGCTCGTGCAGAATTGCCGGTGGCCGGCCGGAGCCTTGCCAGCGCACAGCTCCGCTGTACCGAAGGCCACCTCAAGCTATAGGTGCTGCTCGTACTTCGACTGGTTTGCTTGCTTCCTTCCGTCCTTCTTGTCCAGCAGTTTATTTGTTTTCCGACGAGCTATTGAGTTGGTCCGGCCGTAGTTAGCACCTGGTCTGGTGTCGCTTCTGTTTCAGATTTACCTAGCATGGCTTGATCTAGCTGTAGCTCAGTCAGATGGTGTATTCCAATTAAAGAAATCTGCTGCATACCAGGGACGTGTAGTCCTAATTAATCCTGATGGTGTTTCTTTAGAAATCTGAGTACCAATCGATGCTACCTAGTTTCACTTTAAGTTATTCTTGCCCTAATTTAAATCTGCTAGTTTGCATGGCTTCCGATGGTTGTCTCATCTAGTATTTTTGGTTCAGGCATCAGCCTTGGAGTGGGCATAGTCGTTCATAGTAGTAGTTGCCTTTTTGCCCAGTGTTTATGTTTGAAGCCACTCTGTTTATAGATAGAATTACTGTGCTTGTGTCCGATGGTTAACTCTGTAGATCAGCGAGCCTTAGCTAGGTACGTACGATTCATACGATTTGGAAGTATAATGTTACCACTCAGTGGTCTAGTATTTCTATGTGTGGTTTTACCCACAGGTGTGAGGGTTTCCGGTGCCGATATTAATTCTTCTCTTGAACAACGAGGTTGAAGGCAAGTGCATGACGAACCTCACCTTCTTATATTCGGTGTGCTGTTTGTTGAGCTTCCAGTGTGCTTGGATCTTATTCAATGTTTATTCGATTCAATATTCTTCTTCTAAACTCCACGGGTTCGCAGATTGGTAAATTCCGAGCCAATACTGTGGCAGATTGGTAAATTCCGAGCCAATACTGCGGTAGGTCGGTAAATTCCGAGCCGACACGTTGGTAAATTCCGAGCCAACACTGCCTTCAAATGATGATTAATTCCCCGTCACATGTGCTAAACCCGCAGTTCAGTTTTCAGGAAAATTGTGTGATTCTGAGAGAAGTTCTAATGATGTTCATTGTCTGATGTCTTTCCGGTTCTATATTGTACTTGCTGAGTATTTCTATACTCACCCTTGGATTTTCATTTGGTTTTCAGGTACTAATTGAGTGACATGCATGGGACATGGGCATAGCACATCTACTCCTTTTGGCACATCACATATACTCATAAAATATGTAGTGGAAACTTATAGTTTTGTGCAAGTTTCGATAGACCGTTGCGTCTTCGTGGCTAGCGACTCATTAAGATCTGTGAATCACGTGGATGTTTCTTTCAAGCTATATTGTTTCCATCTAACCTCTTTTTATTAACTACCTGTCGTGGATGTTCGTTTATTAAAGAAAAACTCTGCCAAAATTCCTAATAATCTCCATATTTGAGAGATCTTATTGTACTGTGGTAGCATCTCAGGTATTGTTTGTACTTGGGGTGTTATAGTTGGTATCAGAGCCCGGCTTTAGATCTCTGGTGTTGTCCTGTCCTTAACTAGTATGCTAATAACTTAAAACTTGACACACTGGTGCAAAGTAGGATGGGTTTTTGGGTTGTTCCTGATTTGAGATGAACATTGTTTTTCCTGAGTGCTTCCCTAGTTGTTCCCTATTAAATTGGATGTCCTTGTATTCTACAAGTTATAATGAAAGAAGAACTCGAGGGCGAGTTCCTTTTAAGGTGGGTAGACTGTAATACCCCGTAATTTATTGGATATTTTCATCAGGGTTCTTGTCATCGGCTCCGCGATACTCCTTTCGTAGTCACCTTCTTGTGACATTTCAAACAAAATCTATTCTCAACTATCTGAGTCCATAGATGTGTTAGGCTCGTCGAGCTAGTCGAAATTGACTACTCATTTTCCCAAATCGAACTCCGAATGTATCGTCTACGGTTTACTCAATTTGAAGGGTTGAGATAATACGAAATTCCTATTTAGTTGATAAAGAAAAAGGCATGGTACTTATCCTGGACAGGGGGTGCGGTCAGGGGAGGCAAAACCTGATCCATTCTTTCATCTCCCCTCGTGTGCTCTCCTCCATGACAAAAGGGAAGCCATGGCCGGCGGATCCCTATCCTCACCCTCTTCCCTAGTCCATCTGCCGCCCTCGCCGCCGCAACATCAAGCTCGTGCAGAATTGCCGGTGGCCGGCCGGAGCCTTGCCAGCGCACAGCTCCGCTGTACCGAAGGCCACCTCAAGCTATAGGTGCTGCTCGTACTTCGACTGGTTTGCTTGCTTCCTTCCGTCCTTCTTGTCCAGCAGTTTATTTGTTTTCCGACGAGCTATTGAGTTGGTCCGGCCGTAGTTAGCACCTGGTCTGGTGTCGCTTCTGTTTCAGATTTACCTAGCATGGCTTGATCTAGCTGTAGCTCAGTCAGATGGTGTATTCCAATTAAAGAAATCTGCTGCATACCAGGGACGTGTAGTCCTAATTAATCCTGATGGTGTTTCTTTAGAAATCTGAGTACCAATCGATGCTACCTAGTTTCACTTTAAGTTATTCTTGCCCTAATTTAAATCTGCTAGTTTGCATGGCTTCCGATGGTTGTCTCATCTAGTATTTTTGGTTCAGGCATCAGCCTTGGAGTGGGCATAGTCGTTCATAGTAGTAGTTGCCTTTTTGCCCAGTGTTTATGTTTGAAGCCACTCTGTTTATAGATAGAATTACTGTGCTTGTGTCCGATGGTTAACTCTGTAGATCAGCGAGCCTTAGCTAGGTACGTACGATTCATACGATTTGGAAGTATAATGTTACCACTCAGTGGTCTAGTATTTCTATGTGTGGTTTTACCCACAGGTGTGAGGGTTTCCGGTGCCGATATTAATTCTTCTCTTGAACAACGAGGTTGAAGGCAAGTGCATGACGAACCTCACCTTCTTATATTCGGTGTGCTGTTTGTTGAGCTTCCAGTGTGCTTGGATCTTATTCAATGTTTATTCGATTCAATATTCTTCTTCTAAACTCCACGGGTTCGCAGATTGGTAAATTCCGAGCCAATACTGTGGCAGATTGGTAAATTCCGAGCCAATACTGCGGTAGGTCGGTAAATTCCGAGCCGACACGTTGGTAAATTCCGAGCCAACACTGCCTTCAAATGATGATTAATTCCCCGTCACATGTGCTAAACCCGCAGTTCAGTTTTCAGAAAAATTGTGTGATTCTGAGAGAAGTTCTAATGATGTTCATTGTCTGATGTCTTTCCGGTTCTATATTGTACTTGCTGAGTATTTCTATACTCACCCTTGGATTTTCATTTGGTTTTCAGGTACTAATTGAGTGACATGCATGGGACATGGGCATAGCACATCTACTCCTTTTGGCACATCACATATACTCATAAAATATGTAGTGGAAACTTATAGTTTTGTGCAAGTTTCGATAGACCGTTGCGTCTTCGTGGCTAGCGACTCATTAAGATCTGTGAATCACGTGGATGTTTCTTTCAAGCTATATTGTTTCCATCTAACCTCTTTTTATTAACTACCTGTCGTGGATGTTCGTTTATTAAAGAAAAACTCTGCCAAAATTCCTAATAATCTCCATATTTGAGAGATCTTATTGTACTGTGGTAGCATCTCAGGTATTGTTTGTACTTGGGGTGTTATAGTTGGTATCAGAGCCCGGCTTTAGATCTCTGGTGTTGTCCTGTCCTTAACTAGTATGCTAATAACTTAAAACTTGACACACTGGTGCAAAGTAGGATGGGTTTTTGGGTTGTTCCTGATTTGAGATGAACATTGTTTTTCCTGAGTGCTTCCCTAGTTGTTCCCTATTAAATTGGATGTCCTTGTATTCTACAAGTTATAATGAAAGAAGAACTCGAGGGCGAGTTCCTTTTAAGGTGGGTAGACTGTAATACCCCGTAATTTATTGGATATTTTCATCAGGGTTCTTGTCATCGGCTCCGCGATACTCCTTTCGTAGTCACCTTCTTGTGACATTTCAAACAAAATCTATTCTCAACTATCTGAGTCCATAGATGTGTTAGGCTCGTCGAGCTAGTCGAAATTGACTACTCATTTTCCCAAATCGAACTCCGAATGTATCGTCTACGGTTTACTCAATTTGAAGGGTTGAGATAATACGAAATTCCTATTTAGTTGATAAAGAAAAAGGCATGGTACTTATCCTGGACAGGGGGTGCGGTCAGGGGAGGCAAAACCTGATCCATTCTTTCATCTCCCCTCGTGTGCTCTCCTCCATGACAAAAGGGAAGCCATGGCCGGCGGATCCCTATCCTCACCCTCTTCCCTAGTCCATCTGCCGCCCTCGCCGCCGCAACATCAAGCTCGTGCAGAATTGCCGGTGGCCGGCCGGAGCCTTGCCAGCGCACAGCTCCGCTGTACCGAAGGCCACCTCAAGCTATAGGTGCTGCTCGTACTTCGACTGGTTTGCTTGCTTCCTTCCGTCCTTCTTGTCCAGCAGTTTATTTGTTTTCCGACGAGCTATTGAGTTGGTCCGGCCGTAGTTAGCACCTGGTCTGGTGTCGCTTCTGTTTCAGATTTACCTAGCATGGCTTGATCTAGCTGTAGCTCAGTCAGATGGTGTATTCCAATTAAAGAAATCTGCTGCATACCAGGGACGTGTAGTCCTAATTAATCCTGATGGTGTTTCTTTAGAAATCTGAGTACCAATCGATGCTACCTAGTTTCACTTTAAGTTATTCTTGCCCTAATTTAAATCTGCTAGTTTGCATGGCTTCCGATGGTTGTCTCATCTAGTATTTTTGGTTCAGGCATCAGCCTTGGAGTGGGCATAGTCGTTCATAGTAGTAGTTGCCTTTTTGCCCAGTGTTTATGTTTGAAGCCACTCTGTTTATAGATAGAATTACTGTGCTTGTGTCCGATGGTTAACTCTGTAGATCAGCGAGCCTTAGCTAGGTACGTACGATTCGTACGATTTGGAAGTATAATGTTACCACTCAGTGGTCTAGTATTTCTATGTGTGGTTTTACCCACAGGTGTGAGGGTTTCCGGTGCCGATATTAATTCTTCTCTTGAACAACGAGGTTGAAGGCAAGTGCATGACGAACCTCACCTTCTTATATTCGGTGTGCTGTTTGTTGAGCTTCCAGTGTGCTTGGATCTTATTCAATGTTTATTCGATTCAATATTCTTCTTCTAAACTCCACGGGTTCGCAGATTGGTAAATTCCGAGCCAATACTGTGGCAGATTGGTAAATTCCGAGCCAATACTGCGGTAGGTCGGTAAATTCCGAGCCGACACGTTGGTAAATTCCGAGCCAACACTGCCTTCAAATGATGATTAATTCCCCGTCACATGTGCTAAACCCGCAGTTCAGTTTTCAGGAAAATTGTGTGATTCTGAGAGAAGTTCTAATGATGTTCATTGTCTGATGTCTTTCCGGTTCTATATTGTACTTGCTGAGTATTTCTATACTCACCCTTGGATTTTCATTTGGTTTTCAGGTACTAATTGAGTGACATGCATGGGACATGGGCATAGCACATCTACTCCTTTTGGCACATCACATATACTCATAAAATATGTAGTGGAAACTTATAGTTTTGTGCAAGTTTCGATAGACCGTTGCGTCTTCGTGGCTAGCGACTCATTAAGATCTGTGAATCACGTGGATGTTTCTTTCAAGCTATATTGTTTCCATCTAACCTCTTTTTATTAACTACCTGTCGTGGATGTTCGTTTATTAAAGAAAAACTCTGCCAAAATTCCTAATAATCTCCATATTTGAGAGATCTTATTGTACTGTGGTAGCATCTCAGGTATTGTTTGTACTTGGGGTGTTATAGTTGGTATCAGAGCCCGGCTTTAGATCTCTGGTGTTGTCCTGTCCTTAACTAGTATGCTAATAACTTAAAACTTGACACACTGGTGCAAAGTAGGATGGGTTTTTGGGTTGTTCCTGATTTGAGATGAACATTGTTTTTCCTGAGTGCTTCCATAGTTGTTCCCTATTAAATTGGATGTCCTTGTATTCTACAAGTTATAATGAAAGAAGAACTCGAGGGCGAGTTCCTTTTAAGGTGGGTAGACTGTAATACCCCGTAATTTATTGGATATTTTCATCAGGGTTCTTGTCATCGGCTCCGCGATACTCCTTTCGTAGTCACCTTCTTGTGACATTTCAAACAAAATCTATTCTCAACTATCTGAGTCCATAGATGTGTTAGGCTCGTCGAGCTAGTCGAAATTGACTACTCATTTTCCCAAATCAAACTCCGAATGTATCGTCTACGGTTTACTCAATTTGAAGGGTTGAGATAATACGAAATTCCTATTTAGTTGATAAAGAAAAAGGCATGGTACTTATCCTGGACAGGGGGTGCGGTCAGGGGAGGCAAAACCTGATCCATTCTTTCATCGCCCCTCGTGTGCTCTCCTCCATGACAAAAGGGAAGCCATGGCCGGCGGATCCCTATCCTCACCCTCTTCCCTAGTCCATCTGCCGCCCTCGCCGCCGCAACATCAAGCTCGTGCAGAATTGCCGGTGGCCGGCCGGAGCCTTGCCAGCGCACAGCTCCGCTGTACCGAAGGCCACCTCAAGCTATAGGTGCTGCTCGTACTTTGACTGGTTTGCTTGCTTCCTTCCGTCCTTCTTGTCCAGCAGTTTATTTGTTTTCCGACGAGCTATTGAGTTGGTCCGGCCGTAGTTAGCACCTGGTCTGGTGTCGCTTCTGTTTCAGATTTACCTAGCATGGCTTGATCTAGCTGTAGCTCAGTCAGATGGTGTATTCCAATTAAAGAAATCTGCTGCATACCAGGGACGTGTAGTCCTAATTAATCCTGATGGTGTTTCTTTAGAAATCTGAGTACCAATCGATGCTACCTAGTTTCACTTTAAGTTATTCTTGCCCTAATTTAAATCTGCTAGTTTGCATGGCTTCCGATGGTTGTCTCATCTAGTATTTTTGGTTCAGGCATCAGCCTTGGAGTGGGCATAGTCGTTCATAGTAGTAGTTGCCTTTTTGCCCAGTGTTTATGTTTGAAGCCACTCTGTTTATAGATAGAATTACTGTGCTTGTGTCCGATGGTTAACTCTGTAGATCAGCGAGCCTTAGCTAGGTACGTACGATTCGTACGATTTGGAAGTATAATGTTACCACTCAGTGGTCTAGTATTTCTATGTGTGGTTTTACCCACAGGTGTGAGGGTTTCCGGTGCCGATATTAATTCTTCTCTTGAACAACGAGGTTGAAGGCAAGTGCATGACGAACCTCACCTTCTTATATTCGGTGTGCTGTTTGTTGAGCTTCCAGTGTGCTTGGATCTTATTCAATGTTTATTCGATTCAATATTCTTCTTCTAAACTCCACGGGTTCGCAGATTGGTAAATTCCGAGCCAATACTGTGGCAGATTGGCAAATTCCGAGCCAATACTGCGGCAGGTCGGTAAATTGCGAGCCGACACGTTGGTAAATTCCGAGCCAACACTGCCTTCAAATGATGATTAATTCCCCGTCACATGTGCTAAACCCGCAGTTCAGTTTTCAGGAAAATTGTGTGATTCTGAGAGAAGTTCTAATGATGTTCATTGTCTGATGTCTTTCCGGTTCCATATTGTACTTGCTGAGTATTTCTATACTCACCCTTGGATTTTCATTTGGTTTTCATGTACTAATTGAGTGACATGCATGGGACATGGGCATAGCACATCTACTCCTTTTGGCACATCACATATACTCATAAAATATGTAGTGGAAACTTATAGTTTTGTGCAAGTTTCGATAGACCGTTGCGTCTTCGTGGCTAGCGACTCACTAAGATCTGTGAATCACGTGGATGTTTCTTTCAAGCTATATTGTTTCCATCTAACCTCTTTTTACTAACTACCTGTCGTGGATGTTCGTTTATTAAAGTAAAACTCTGCCAAAATTCCTAATAATCTCCATATTTGAGAGATCTTATTGTACTGTGGTAATCTCCATATTTGAGAGATCTTATTGTACTGTGGTAGCATCTCAGGTAGTGTTTGTACTTGGGGTGTTATACCTTTTGTCCCGATTCCGCAGTCCCGGTTTGTAAACCGGGACAAAAGGCCCTTACCAACCGGGACTGTTAGCCTGTTTTCTACTAGTGTGAGTTCATACGACCTAGTTTGAGAAACACAATTGATACATGCATTTCTCGTCAGAATGTACGTAGACCTTGTTTATCAACTTGCATCGTTAGTATATGACATAAGACGACTATGTGCGCAGGATTTTCCTTTTTTGAATGTTTTTGAATATTTGAAGCTCATTTCAAATTTTGGTCAAACCTAAGTTTGACCGACATTTAAACAAGTTTAAAACAAGAAAATGAAAAACTAAGCATGGATCCTTCGTAGTCACTCCAAAATGAAGCTTTTGTGAGTTTTTTGAAAATTTCATGTTGCAATTCCAAAACCACTTCTCTCTAACCTTAGACCTCATAGTTTGAGTTATGCAATATCACATGAGATCCATGCCCTTCTCCTTTTGAATGTATGTAGACCATGTTTTTCAACTTGAATCGTTAGTATATGACATATGAAGAATTTATTATGCTTATTTCAAATTCGATCAAACCTAAGTTTGAGCAACATTTAAACAAGTTTTTGACATGAAAATGAAAAACTAAGCATGGATCCTTCTTAGTCATTCCAAAATGAAGCTTTTGTGAGGTTTTTGAAAATTTCATGTTGTAATTCCAAAACCACTTCTCTTCAACCTTAGACCTCATCGTTTGAGTTTTGCGATATCACAAGAGATCCATGCCCTTCTCATTTTGAATGTATGTAGACCATGTTTTTCAACTTGAGTCGCTAGTATATGACATAAGACGACTATGTGCGCAATATTTTCCTTTTTTTTTGATTTTGTTTGAATATTTGAAGCTCATTTCAGGGGCTATTCGAAACAATCTACTATTACAAATGACTAATTATCCGTACCAAAACTATCTACAATTTTAGGGGCGGATCTATACAGCAACACGTATTTTACACCAGAAATTGCTTATATTTGTTGGGACAAATGACTAATCATCCGTAAAAGCATTGAAAGAAGAGGGTCCGGGCCCGGTTAAACCCTGCTCATTTCAATGCTTTACAATAGCCTTGGAATGTTGTGGTATATAAAGAGGTCGCGCACACACCCAACTAGCGAGGTGAGACTAAAAAACAACTCAACAACACAGCGGGAGACGTGGCAAGTTTGAGCCGAGCCGCACACAAGCCGACCCCAGGAAATCCCAACCGAGCCGCGCCAGGCCGACCCCACCAGTCAGGCCAAGTGACGGTTGACTAGAGGGCAACGGAGCGTTTGGCCGATTTGTGAGCCAGCCAGGGCACAGACGAGAGAAACTACGCGGGTATGGCACAGACGGATAAACTAGAGAGAACCGGGGCACAGAAGGAATTGTTCAAAAACCTAAAGCCTTCAGCATCGACAAGATAGCACTATAGTCAACCATATCAAATGCCTTTTCAAAGTCCAGTTTGATTATCACAATTTCCCTTTTGGACTTATGACAAATATAAAGATATTCAAAGGCCCAGGCCAAGCAATCCTGTATAGTTCTTGTTTTAATGAAACCATATTGGTTCTTGTGCAGTAGATTAACAATAACCTTTTGCATTCTATTTGCCATTATCTTGGTAATAATTTTCAGCCCCATACTGATAAGAGATATGGGTCTATAATCAGCAGCCTTTTCCGGATTAGCAACTTTGGGAATCAGCGCAATATAAGCAGTATTAATACTACTGAGCTCAAGATTACCATGAAAGAAATTATTGCACATGCTATAGAATTGTGGCTTGACAATATGCCAGAACTTCTTCATAAATAATCCATTGAAACCATCTGGCCCTGGTGATATGTCATTTGGCATGTGTTTAATGACCTCGTCAATTTCCTCATTTGTAACACGAATTTCCAGCTGACTAAGATCCTGTGGAGTGATCAGGGTACTTAGGTCATATGCCATTTGCACATTATCCACTTTTCCAAGTCTGGAATTAAATGCACTCCATAATACATTTTCCTTTTGTTCATGCTCTGTTACTATAACACCATCATCCTTGATTAATGAGGAGATGTGGTTATGTCTAAAATTCCTGGTAGCTATAGCATGGAAGAATTTAGTATTTTCATCTCCCAATTTGGCCCATCTAATGCAAGCTCTTTTCCTCCAGTATTGTCTTTTGGCTTCTAGAAGTTTTGTAACATGTTGGTTCAATGCCTTCGTGAAATTAGTCTCTTGTAGTGATAACAATCTTTGCTCCTCCAGGCGATCAAACATAGCTAAAACATAATTGCATTTTTTCAGTAATGCATTAAGATTGGATAGGGATCTGCTCCATTTCTTACTGCCATGTCGCACTAATTTAAATCTAGCAGTGATGTCTTGGGCTGCATTCTTGTACAGACCTGGATTATCCCAATGCTTTTCAACAATCTCCTTGTACTGTTCAAATTCCAGCCAGTACTCCTCGAACCTGAAAATTTTCCCTTTAGGCACATTTGTTTCAATCTGAATGTGTATTGGAACATGATCAAAGCCTAGTCTCGCCATAGGAATGGCAAGGGTATTGGGGAAAGTAGCAGTCCATGCATGGGATGTAAAAACCCAATCAAGCTTTTCCAGCAGAGGTACAGTTTGCATATTGCTCCAAGTATATTTTTACATGAATTATGCGAGTCGTTCAAGTGTGTAGGTATTTCAATGGACAAAGTAAGAAAGAAATTATTCTCTATATCACTTGGTGGAAGAGCTTCGCATTGGTATAAATTGTTGAAGAATAGGGATTCTCTTGGATTGGAGGAAATTGTACCTCTCTTTTATTCTAAATTTTATCCTCCAAGTGAAATTCACCAAGATCGGAATTCTACATATAATTTCTGGCCTCATGAAGGAGAAAGTATTGCCCAAGCTTGGGGGAGATTGAAGTCACTAATGCTCAAATGACCCATTCATGAGCTTCCTGGTAATATTATTGTTGATAACTTCTATGCAAGACTCTCCTTTGAAGATAAAACATTATTGGATACTTCTTGTGTTGGATCATTCACGCGTAATAAAGAAGGTTTTAAATGGGATCTTCTTGACCGTATTGAAGAGAATACTGAAGCATGGGAGAACGACAAAGGTAGGGAGTCAGGTATGAAATATGACTTCAAATGCATTAAAACTTTCATGGATACTGATGCATTTCAAAATATTAATAATGCTTATGGTCTTGACTCTCAAGTTGTTGCAAATTATTATAAAGCCTTTGCTTCTTATTTCGGTTTGCCTAAGGAGGGCTTTAAAAAATATCATGAGCCTTATAAAGATAAGTCTATTGCACCTATAACTAAAAGCATTGAAGTTAATACTGTTGATCATATTATTCCTGAGCCTTATATGGAAAAAATTCCTTTTCCTGTTAAGATGAAGGAACATTCTGTTATGGCTAGTGTTGTTAACAAAAGTGCTAAGAAAGCTATAGAACCTGATGAACAAATTAAAATTGAACCTCCTATGGCTGTAGAAGAAGATCTTGTTACTAAAAATGTTGGAGATGAGTATATTATATTTTGTGAGGATGCTTCTAATGTTGTTTCTCATCCTAAAAGTTCAAAGAAAACTAGTGTGCCTGTGTTATCAGTTCGAATTAGTGGTCATTTCTATTATGGTTTATGTGATATTGGTGCAAGTTCTAGTGCTATTGGTATTGTTAGAGATGTTGAAGTTTTATGTGGTAAGATTAAATATCCTGCTTATTTTCTCGTACTTGATTCAGTTGCTAGTAAGACTTGTCCTATCATTTTTGGTAGACCTTTTCTGAACACTTATGGTGCTATTATAGATTGTAAGAAAGAGAAAATCTTTACTAAGTTTGCTGGTGATTCGTATGAATTCAATTTTTTGAAATTTGCTAAAGTCCCTTATGAAACCGAATTGCCTAATGAAGACTTTAAAGTTGAACAGCTTGCCTCTATTGCTCTTGCTCCTAACAATGTTTTGCAACAATTTATGGAAGATCATGAAAGTGAAGTCTTTAGAGAAGAAAGGGATGAGCTTGATGAAATATTTCTTCGTCAACCTATCTTGAAACACAATTTAAAGGTGGAAGACTTGGGTAAAACACTCCCACCTAAAGAGGATCATGTCTTTGATTTAAAACCTTTGCCTGATAATCTTAAGTATGCTCATATTGATGATAAGAAAATATATCCTGTTATTATTAGTGCTAACCTTTCAGGTAAAGAAGATGAAAGATTATTGGAAGTATTGAAGAAACACCGTGGAGCTATGGGTTATAACTCTTGATGATTTAAAATGGATTTATCCTACTATATGTCAACATTCTATTAATATGGAGCCTGATGCAAAGCTAGTGGTTGAACATCAACGCCGTTTAATACCCAAAATGAAGGAAGTGGTAAGAAATGAGGTATTAAAGCTTCTTGACGCTGGTATAATTTATCCTATTGTTGATAGTAGATGGGTAAGTCTTGTGCACTGCGTCCCTAAGAAAGGAGGAATTACTGTTGTGCCTAATGAAAATGATGAACTTGTTCCTCAAAGAGTAGTTGTTGGCTATAGAATGTGCATTGATTTTCGAAAGGTTAATAAAGTTACTAAGAAATATCATTATCCATTACCCTTTATTGATCAAATGTTAGAGAGATTAGCTAAGAAAACTCATTTTTGCTTTCTTGATGGTTATTCTGGTTTCTCTCAAATTGCTGTTAAAGCGCAAGATCAACAGAAGACCACCTTTACTTGTCCTTATGGTACTTATGCTTATAGACGTATGCCTTTTGGTTTATGTAATGCTCCTGCTACTTTTCAAAGATGCATGTCTGCTATTTTTCATGGTTTTTGTGAGGAGATTGTGGAAGTATTCATGGACGATTTCCGTCTATGGAACTTCTTTTGATAATTGGTTGCACAACCTTGATAAAGTTTTGCAGAGATGTGAAGAAACTAACCTTGTTCTTAATTGGGAGAAATGCCACTTTATGGTTCATGAAGTAATTGTTCTTGGACATAAAATTTCTGAAAGGGGTATTGAAGTGGATAGAGCTAAAGTAGAGGCAATTGAGAAAATGCCTTGCCCCAGAGATGTTAAATGTATTCGTAGTATTCTTGGTCATGCTGGTTTCTATAGAAGGTTTATTAAAGATTTCTCTAAAATATCAAAGCCTCTTACTAATCTTCTAGAAAAAGATGTACCTTTTGTTTTTGATGATGATTGTAAGGAAGCTTTTGAAACTTTGAAAAAGGCTTTAATAAGTGCTCCTATTGTTCAACCACCTGATTGGAATTTACCATTTGAAATTATGTGTGATGCTAGTGATTTTGCTGTTGGTGCTGTTCTTGGACAGCGAGTAGATAAGAAGTTGAATGTTATTCATTATTCTAGTAAGACTCTTGATTCTGCACAAAAGAATTATGCTACAACCGAAAAAGAATTTCTAGCTGTTGTCTTTGCTTGTGATAAGTTTAGACCTTATATTATTGATTCTAAAATTATTATTCATACTGATCATGATGCTATTAGATATCTTATGGAAAAGAAAGATGCTAAGCCTAGGCTTATTAGATGGGTGTTGCTGTTGCAAGAATTCGATTTGCATATTGTAGAAAGGAAAGGTGCTGAAAATCATGTTGCTGATAATTTGTCTAGATTGGAAAACATTGCATATGATCCTATTCCTGTTAATGATAGTTTTCCAAATGAACAATTGGCTGCAATAAGGGTGAATTCACAAGATAGTCCCTGGTATGTTGATTATGCTAACTTTATTGTTTCGAAGTATTTGACTCCAACCTTTTCAGCTCAACAAAGATGAAAATTCTTTTATGACTTGAGGCATTATGTTTGGGATGACCCACACTTATATAAAGAAGGAGTGGATGGTATCATGCGAAGATGTGTTCCGGAACATGAACAAAAAGAGATATTGAGAAAATGCCACAGTAGTGCTTATGGAGGACATCACGCTGGATTTAGAACTGCACAAAAGGTTCTACAATCAGGTTTTTATTGGCCTACTCTCTTTAAAGATGCAAGAAGGTTTATTTTATCTTGTGATGAGTGTCAAAGAACTGGTAATATCTCTAGACGTAATGAAATGCCTATGAATTATACTCTTGTTATTGAGCCATTTGATTGTTGGGGATTTGACTTTATGGGTCCTTTTCCTCCTTCAAAGGGTTATACTCATATACTTTTTGTTGTTGATTATGTTACTAAATGGGTAGAAGCTATACCTACAAAAAGTGCTGATGGTGAGACATCGTTAAAAATGCTTCAAGATATTATTTTCCCTAGGTTTGGTGTGCCTAGATATCTCATGACTGATGGAGGTTCTCATTTTATTCATGGTGGTTTTAGAAAAGTTCTTGCTAAATATGGTGTTAATAAATAGAATTGCTTCAGCCTATCATCCTCAAACTAGTGGGCAAGTAGAATTATCAAATAGAGAAATAAAATCTATCTTGCAAAAGACTGTTAATAGAACTAGGAAAAATTGGGCTAACAAATTAAATGATGCTTTATGGGCTTATAGAACTGCTTATAAAAATCCTATGGGTTTGTCTCCTTATAAAATGGTTTATGGAAAAGCTTGTGACTTGCCTTTAGAATTAGAACACAAAGCTTATTGGGCAGTGAGAGAACTTAATAGAGATTTTAAACTTGCTGGTGAGAAGAGGTTGCTAGACTTGAGTTCTTTGGATGAATCGAGAAGTGAGGCTTATGAAAATGCTAGACTCTTTAAAGAGAAAGTTAAGAAATGGCATGATAGGAGAATCCTTAAGAGAGAGTTTCATGTTGGTGATAAAGTTCTATTGTATCGTTCTCGTCTTAGATTTTTTGCAGGAAAACTACTCTCCAAATGGGAAGGACCTTATGTTATTGTAGAAGTATATCGTTCTGGTGCGATTAAAATTGCTTCACTCAAGGATGATACTACACAAGTGGTAAATGGACAAAGGCTCAAACATTATATTTCTGGAGATTCTTATAATGAAGATGTTGATATTATTCAAGTGATTACTCCGGAAGTTTTTATTAAAGAGCAATTTTCTGAGTTTGAAGAAGCTGAATTCGAAAAGGTAAAGTTTTGGTAAGAAAAAGTTCGTGTTTTAAATTTTGGAAGATACTACATTTGTTTTTAGAAAATATGGAAAAATAAGAGACGAAAACGGGCAGGACATGGAGCCCGAGGCGCCGTCACCACGTGGTGGGGCGGGCCCCAGGCTGGCCGCGCCACCGTATGGTGAGGGAGCCTCGGAGTCCGTCTTCTACTCGATTTCCTCCCGTAGCCTTCCTTTTGTTGCGTAAATTTTTCCTATATAATCCCCCGGATACCCCGAGTTCTGTATATCATGTTTTCGAAGTGTTTTTGTTTCGAGTTGTTTCTGTCCAGATGTCGTCCCAGGGTTCCTGTTCTGAAGACTACGCGCAGCGTCGCCAACGCGAACTCCTTCAAGACCTTGATCAAGGATGTTTCGTTGGATGGGCGGAGGAGGAAAAAGTGAAGGCTAGGCGCAAGGACATGGACGAGAGCGTCATGGAGGAAGTGAAGAAGATGTCATCAGCCAAAAGAGAACGAGCAGGAGCAAGGGGTAGCAAGCCCATCTTTGTGGGATCCATTAATGCTCAACGTGCTTTTTCTCATAACATGCAGGGAGCAATACCACCTGTTCCAGATCTTAGCTCTTTCCCAGATGTGGAAGACGCTCTTCGGATCACTGATCAGTTTTGTGATCAGTATCGAGTCCTGAGGATGGAAGTGGACATACTTCAAGAGGAGAACAACAGGCTTCGCAAGATGCTGCAGCGTTACCTGACCCTACTCAAAGTTGTCCCACCATCGCCGCCGAAGGAGTAATTCATCATCGATATTGGCATCCCCTTGGCTTGTTCCAAGCTTGGGGGAGTGTCGCGGTATCACACCATTATCTTTTACCTTTTTACCTTATCAGTAGAGTCATATCATGAGTAGAGAAGTTATCTTATAGGATAGTTTGTAATGTGGAAGTATCTCTCTTTTAGTTGGTTATCTATGTCTCCCTTGGTGTGAGTTGCGGATATGGAATATTAATGAGAAGTTTTATCATTTACTTTCTGCACACTTTATTTTAGCTTGCAACTCCTATTGTAAGATTGATCTTGTCATTTAGTATTGGTATCACTTTGGGAGCATATGGTAAATCTTTTGGTTTTGGCAAACTTAGCATTGGTCAGTAGCTACAATACTTTGAGACTTAAATGGAGAAAAAGAATTACATTTAGATATATTGTTCAATGATCTTTCTCACTTGTAGCTGATAAGTTTAGTATTCACCAACTTAAAATTGTTTGTGCTTTCAAGGAAGACTGCATGATTGTTTTTACTACATGTAGGTTTGTTTGTATCCATCAACTCTTATGCTTGCTACATAACCTTGCTAGCCAAAGACCTGTATCGAGAGAGAATGCTTCTCATACATCCAAACCTTGAGCCAAAACCTTTGCCACTTGTGTCCACCATAACTACTTATTATGTGGTATTTTAAGCCACCCCAAGTAAATACTTCGTGTGCTATCTTTATTCAAAACTATTATCCCTTATTTGTGTCAATGTTTATTAGCTCATGAGGAAGTAATAGTTGGGTTTGTTATCTTCCATACTAATTAAGTAACCCCTGACTTGTATGCTTCATCTGCTCGTAATTAATATTGCAAAGAGCTGGTTAGACCACTATTATATCAAAGGTTTGAGAAAGTTAAAAATAGATACTCCTCCCTGGTTTGAGATTGCTGGTGGGCACCCGAGGATTCGGTTAGCCATGGTTTGTGAAAGCAATGGTTGGGAGGAGTGTCAAGTTATATAAATAAAGTGCATATTATAAATGCTTGTTACTAAATAATTCGGAACCGCTCTAAACTTGCTTAGTATGGAAGATGACAAGAACTCTATTATCATTCGTTGACAACGACCTACATAGCTTAAAACTTATTCCATACTCTCTATATGATTTCAAAACTTAAAGCTCTAGCACACGTTTGTATCTCTACTTCCCTCTGCGAAGGGCCTATCTTTTACTTTATGTTGAGTCAGTAACCCTATTTCCTTCTGTCTTAAGCAAGCATTTGAGTTGTTGTGATTCAACCATCTATACATTTGTATTATTAATCATGTCTTTATTTCTTCCTTGCTTAGCACAATGCTGTTATCTCATAGATATAACTTTGAAAGTTAGCAATTACTTTAAGAGGGCTGTTTCGAAGAGTAAGTTCAATCTGTTCATTGTTCTCTGACCAAGAACGAAGTTTGCCAACACCAACTTGATTATCCTTATGCACCTTATTGTGATTTCCCTTTACTTGTTACAAGTTGAGTTATATGAATGGATTTGTGATCTAAGATGACATGTGTATTAATAGATGTGATGCTTCTTGTCCGTATATTCTTTATCGACACTTCACTCCATAAACCTGTGGTCATGTTTACTGAGTTCAGCTTTCGCTTGGGGACAAGCTAGGTCTAAGCTTGGGGGGAGTTGATACGTCCATTTTGCGTCACTATTTTATATCATAATTTACTGTTATTCATTGATATATTTCATATTTAGAGATGATACTTATGTTATTTCATCTATTTTGCATGTTTGATGATTATTGGAGAATTGATCACCGGAGTCTGAATTCTGCTGGAAAAAGGACCGTCAAGACACCATATTTGCGAAGATCAGAAATCAGAAGTAAATAGATGGAAACTCCTATTTTGCCAGAAGAAGGAGGGAGCCAAAAGGGGAGACCGAGGAGGGGCTCAGGGGGCCCACACCATGTGGTGGCGCGGCCCCCCTTCTTGTCGTGCGGCCACATGGTGTGGCCACCCTGGCCCACCTATGGTCGAGCCCTTTCACGTACTTCTTCTCCCCGAAACCCTAAGACTTGACATACCATCGTGGAAATATTCCGCCGCCTCCACGAGGCGGAAAACACCAGAGAGAGAAAAGCTCTCCGGTAGGGACAAATCTGCCGGGGAAATTCCTTCCCGGAGGGGGGAATTCGTCGCCATCGTCGCCATCGTCACCGTCATCGAGCTGCACTTCATCGGGATCATCATCACCACCATCTCCACCGCCGACACCGTCATCTCCATCGTTCCACTCCGTTCCCGTTGTAACATCTAGGGCTGTATCTTGTCTATTTGACAGGGGAAACTCTCCCGGTGTTGATTACGATTGTTATTGATGCTATTGAGTGAAACCGTTGAATTAAGGTTTATGTTCAGATTGTTACCCATCATTATATCACGTCTGATCATGTTCCAAATGATGTGTTGTGAGTAGTTCGTTTAGTTCTTGAGGACATGGGAGAAGTCTAGATGTTAGTAGTGAACTATGTTGAGTAATATTTAATGTTTTGATATTTAAGTTGTGGTGCTATTCTTCTAGTGGTGTCATGTGAACGTCGACTACATGACACTCACCTTTATGGGCCTAGGGGAATGCATTGTGTATTCGAATATTGATTGTGGTGTTGCCGGAGTGACAGAAACCTAAACCCCCGTTGGTATCTCGATGCATGAGGGATGGTAGGATCTCAGAGTTTAAGGCTGTGGTTAGATTTATCTTAATTACTTTCTAGTATTTGCAGATACTTACTAGGGGTATAATCACAAGTATGTATTAGTCCTAGGAAGGGCGGTGCATTAGCATAGGTTCACCCACACAACACTTATCGAAACACTGAAGATTAATCATCTATATGAAGCGAAAGCACTAGACAGAAATCCCGTGTGTCCTCATGAACGCTTGGTCATCATAAATAAACAAACCGGCTTGTCCTTTGCTCTAGAAAGGATTGGGCCACTCGCTGCAATTATAATTGTTGCGCTTTATTTCCTCGCACTTTATTTATCTGTTATATCAAAAACTCCTAAAAACTTGTCTGCTAGTGTTTACAGTGAAATCCTCATCAAAACCGCTTGTCAGCACCTTCTGCTCCTCGTTGGGTTCGACACTCTTATTTATCGAAAGTACTACGATACACCCCCTATACTTGTGGGTCATCAGCGGTGCCTCTACGTGGGGCCGTACCTGTGGTTCGCGCGTTCTGCCGGTTGTGGCTTTAAGGTCGTCGACGGTGGTAGCCTGGGTGGCTGCAGGGACTAGTCCGCTGTCGGCATAGTCGAGGAGCTTCTCCACGCGCGCCCTCCAAGCCTAATATATCTTGGGGTCGGAGGCGCTCGGTGGAAACTGCATCAGCGCCCTGGCGGCCACCAAGGCGTCGTGACGAGCTTGAGCGTCCGGGGACGCGTTCGTGAAGGACTTGCTCTTGGATGAAGGAGTACATCCCGTGACTTGATTCTTGGCCGCCCCGTTGTCGACGCTCTTCTCTCCGGAGGGAAGGGGAGGAGACTGGACCGAGGGATGGGGCGGCACAACCTCCTTGGATCCGCCGCCAGGCTCCTGGTCGAGCCCGCTTGCGCCGCCCTGCAACGCCTTCTCCATAGGCGGCGGTGGTGGCGCGTCCACGCGCTCTCCGCCTGTGGCGCGGCGGTCAGTAGAACCTCGAGTGCGTGAGGGGGAGGCGACCTTGGTGGTCGCGATCTCGGGCTTCTTCTTGGGCGACATGCTTGACGAAGAACTCGACGGAGCTCTCCTGAGGCGACGAAGACGAGATCAGCGCTTGCGCCCCCTACCTGGCGCGTCAGATGTCGTGTCTCGAAGGACGGACACCCGGGATGCGAGACACCCCCTTTGTAGATTCGGTAGGGGCGCGAAGGAGGCTGAAAACGTCTCCCGGGGGACGATCACCGGCGAGCTCCTCACTCACTCTCCGATCTCGACGTGGTAGGCAAACAAGGAAAGCACACAGCGATCTACACAGGTTCAGGCTACCCGAAAGCTAACAGCCCTACTCCTGCATGTCTGGATAGATGGACGAATCTTGGTGTGGCTACAATGGTGTTCTCCGACGAGGTACCCGGCAGGGTACTCGGCTAGAGGAAGGAGGAGGACAGATCCTTGCCCGGAGGAGATCACCTTCCTTCCCTTCCCTGCCCTAGCCTAGTTTGGTCTTGTGTTCACCTTGTGTTAGCCTCTCCCCTCCTCCATGCCCTTGGTCCTCCTTTTATAGGGAAAGGGGATACCACAGAGGTCATATGAGGAGCGTGAGGGGGTCTTGGCGGGAAGCAACCCCTCTTCGTGGTGGACACGGCGACGTGGCCTCTTCTCCTCCAAGTATCGGTCACCGGGTTGGTGGGATCCTCTGGCACCTTTAGGGAAAGCGGCGGACAGGGGCTGGCAGCGGGTAGGTTGTGTCCCCTGCCCGCGCCTTGCTTCCCAAGGCTTTTGGGGGCTTCTACCATCCTATGGAAGGTGGTAGAAGCCTTATCTTCTCCTTGTACGGTCCTACACCCGGGAGTGAGCCCGGCCCCACCGGGAATCGCGCTCTCGGAGTCTTCAGCTCCATCCGGGGCACAGGAGACCCGGGGGTCCTGTGTACCCGGGAGGTCTTGCTCAGTGCGTGGGCACCCGCCAAGGCTTGTGACGAGTCTTGGCCTTGTCCATCTTCGTGTTGGGCCCACAGGCGGTGGACCCACTTGGGCAGCGATAGGGGAACCCCATGTTCCACTACTGCGACAATCTCAAACATATATCAACTCATAAAAAGATCCACCACAAAGATATTACATAGATGACCGTAATCATGTTGAGCAGCTCATACGGTGCTAATTATTGAAGCTCAAAGAGAGGAGAGATACATAAGTTACTTCCACAAACCCATAGTACGGGTGTCGGGGGGCTGCCCCCGGGTAGGGTAAAGGTGTGGCAGTTATGCTATTGTTTATAGGTGTAATTGTCCTTATCATGATACCAAAGGCCAGGTGGCCCTTTGAGCTGTGAAGAGGCGCCCTCTCGTATGTGTCAAGAGGTGTCCCTTGGGAGTGGCAAAGAGTTGCCCCTTGGGGAAAGTAAAGGGCAGGCTGCCTCCCCTGGTGACACTATAAATACGCCACCAGCCCCTCAGTATGATCCAGGCAGAAGCGGAGGACTCCTCTAAGAACCAGCTTCTCGAAGATGTCTTTGGGAGCAAGCCTAAGACATCTTCGAGGGGCTGGGCCTAGAAGACTTCTCTTTTATGGTAGGAGAGGCATAATCAAATAGGCAGTATCCCGGGTGGACCGAGATAAAGAGAGACCGACATGTGGTTATGTTGGAACGGACCGACATGTATCCGGGCATGGAGGGACCGAGGTATGGCGATGAGGTAGTCCGGCTTGAGGTGGATCGACATAACATGACCGACATCCCTATGTCGGCATCTTCTCTTCGTCTTGTATGTGCAGGAAGGAGGTTCCGGCATAGGCATGCCAGAACTCGGGAGAGTGTTCCGAGTAGAGGAGTCCGGCATACCCATGTCGGGCTGAGAAGGGGTATCCGGCATGCTCCTGCCGGGTTAGACCAAGAGGTGCCGGCATACTTCATGCTGGGACAGAAGTCAAAGACATGATAACATCCCGGCCTGACACGGAAGCTCAAGTCACGTCCCGCCTGACACGGAAGCGGGGCAGAAGGCGCGGTACAGGGTACGACGGGACTGCTCACCCGTACCGCTGATTCTGGGACAGGGGACAAGGCATGGGTAAGCCATGTCTTGTCTCTGGCAGGGAGGACAATCATCACCTAGCCGGCATCTGATACAGTGGAAGACATGATGACGTAGTTCGGTGTAGCTCGGCGGCTAGGCCGTGGTAGACCATGATGACCTTACCGTTGGCGTGGCTACAGTGCGCGTGGGCCCTGGAGCCGTTAGGGTTTCCTGCCAACCCGGCCGGGACTCTATATAAGGAGCATTAACTCCTCCTGCGAGAGGGACGCCCGAACCCTAGTTTCATTTATTGCTAAGAGCTTCGCTCTCCTCTCTTCCTTAGACCCCCATAGTTCTTGTGTTCTTACTCACCGTGGAGATATACAGCTCAAGGAGCTTGTTGTAGTTCTTGCGAGAGACATATAGAGAGAGACAGAGGCAGGAGTAGGGGTTTTACCTCCTCACGAGGGCCCCGAACCTGGGTACACCATGGTGTTTGTGTTGTTTTGATTTGCTCTTGTGTGTTCTTACTTCTTCCCATGTGAGCTCCTCAGCTTGCTAGCCCTCCCCGGATCCACCAGCGTCCATCCGGCCCCACACTTTAGCCATCCTATGGCATCTGCCGTGATACCACCACGACAGTTGGTGCCCACCGTGGGGCAGACAGAGGCGCTAGCTGGTGTACACATCCGGACGGGCTCCATCACCGACTCCGGAGAGCATGTCGTTACCGGCCTCGTCTGCAGACTCGGCTCGCTCGACTTCGTCAGCGACAAAGCCGGGTGCTTCGGCAGCAAGCCGGTGCCGGCAAACGGCCGCCTCATCGAGTTCGGCTCCTTCGTCACTTACGTCGCCACTGAGATAGTCTGCGAGTACCTGGAGCATGTGCTCGTGGCCGAGGACCCACCCTTTGTCTGTGCGGCTCGCGGCCGGCGTACCACTCGCCCCGAGAGCTGCGCGGTCATGATGGCCGGCGTGACGGACGCTGCCAGCGCAGAGAAGGTGGTCGCGCCCACTGCAAGGTCTACTCGGCTGGCCAAGCATGCGCTGGAAAGGGAGGCCCATGCCAACGCCGAGACGTCCCAAGTCCCGGTAAGGCCTGAACCTATGAGAGAAATAGTGCAGAGGTTGGCAGTGCCGGTAGTAGCTGTGACAGATGCAACCCAGGCTGTTGCCGAGTTAGAGGCACAGCGTCAGTTCTTGCACCAAGAGGCTATCGAGATGGCCGAGTTGAGGAAGGAATTAGACCGTACTCTCCGAGAGTACAATGCTGCTCATGGTTTCACTCCGGTAATAGATCGACCTAGCCGAGTAGAAAGTGTGCGCAGAAGAGGCAAAGCCCTCAATGCCGAGATGAACAGAGATGGTAGAACTAGCTCCAGTGCGACTCCTAGTATTGTGTCGGCCGGAGAGATGAATTACAGGTCTCCTGCTAAAACTCTTAGGGCTGTTGAAGCGGCGAGAGCCGAGTTGTCTTGTCTATCCGGAGAGGCTCTCCGTAAGCAGCAAGACCGAGTCAATGAGTTAGTCGGTGTGGCTAATCGGCAGAATAAAGTCTTTCATAAGGCAAACACGGTTGTGGGTGGATCCCAAGTCGTTCATTCGGCCAAGGCAGCCACCGAGAAGTCCAGAGGGCAAGCTTCCTCTCCGCATGTCGCAAGAGATCAGGACCGGAGTGTGAATTCTGGTGGAAACAGACAGCTGCAGATGCAGACCTATGACCCGGCATACGCCGGAAAGTAGATAGCCGAGCAGGGTAATGCTGGTCGTGGCCAGAGTAGAAGCCGACAGGCTCTGAGTAATCAGAATGTCAGAAATGCCAACTCGGCTGGTCGAGGTCACCCACCTCGGTACCCAGCGCAGAACCAGGCTCCGAGGTAGCAGGATGTCGGAGGTATGCAGCAACCACAAGGTGTTGGCCAAGTGGGCATCCGATATGATGATGGCAACTCTGCTATGGCGAAGGCCGGGTACCAGACCTATGACAATGCACTGGGCTCTCGGTTGGGACCTCGTAAGTTAGCACCTAGCGATGCTCGCTACAAGTTGGACAGAATTTACATGTCCGAGATGATGGGGGAGCAAGGCCGACCTGGCCCTGCATGTTTTGGACCCCGGATTATGATGGAACCACCCGTGCGTCATTTTCAGTTGAACCGGGGTGCCAAGACTTATGACAGAAGCACAAAGCTGGAAGACTGGCTGACAGACTATGTTTCGGCAGTGCACATTGCGGGGGGTAACCGTCGTTGGGCGGTGAGATATATCCCGCAGATGTTGGAGGGGCCAGCTCGGATCTGGCTCAATAACTTGAGAGAAGGCAGTGTCAACTGCTGGCTAGATTTTGAAGAAGCTTTTGCCAGCAACGTCTCCAGCACTTACAAGAGGCCAAACCGACCTCAGCAGCTTGCGATGTGCAAGCAGAGGGACAATGAGACCGACCGAGATTACTTAACTCGGTGGAGTACTAATCACAATTCCTGTGAAGGAGTTGTTGAGGCACAAGCCATTTCTTGGTTTGCCCAGGGATGCCGACATGGCTCCATGCTCTGGCAGAGGTTACAGAGAGAGAGATGCCGGCAACCCTTGCCGAGACCATCCGCATTGCGGATAGCTATGCAGTTGGTGATCCAATGCAGCCTCTGCTAAACTCAGCAGAGCCGAGTAGAAGGTTCCCTGTGAACAACAGGCCCGGGCCGACACGGCGGGATGATCACCAAAACTTCGGGATGAAGCGGAGGGAGCCGGAGTTCTGCTATGAAGCGCACCATGTTGCTGCAGTTGCACAAGCTTAGCCGAATGCCGGCAGCAGCTAGCGTCCGAAGTACGATGGCCCAGCTTGGGGCCAGAATCAAGAAGGGAAAACACCATGGGGTGGGCCGAGCAAGCCCGCGACTTATGAAGCAATGCTGGATGGGTCATGCAGTTTCCATACGACCGATGTGCATAAGCCGGCGAATCACTCAACTCGGCAATGCAGCTGGTACCAGCGCACCCTGAGGGAAGGAGGCGGATCAGGAGGATACCAGTCGCGAGCTCCACCAAGGCCGCTAGCACCGAGACCTCCACCGCCACTTACTGGGGCTAATGCTATCCCGATGAATGCACCAACCCCGAGGGCACCACCTCCGAGACCAGTCAATGTGGTGAACGTCCGAGGCAACAATGCAGGATCAAGCGGGCAAGTGGACTATCCCCAAGGCGAGTACAAGGAGGCTCATCAGAGCTATGTGGTCTTTGTGACTGAGCCCACTGACAAAAAGAGGTTGCACCGCCATGCACTAGAGGTGAATGTAGTTATGCCGGCTGTGACCAAGTTCATGCACTGGTCCGAGCAAGAGATCACTTGGAGCAGGAAGGACAACCCCCGAGTTATGCTCTGGTCGTAGACCCGACATTCATTGGGCCCACTATCAATGTTCGGTTCACTCGGGTTCTGATTGATAATGGCAGTGCCATAAACATCATGTACCGAGATACCATGGTGAAGATGGGCATAAGCTTGAACATGTTGCAGCCAAGCAGCACGACCTTCCATGGCATAGTGTCGGGTGTCTCTTGTGCACCTATGGGCAAAATCTGGGTTGACGTGCTATTCGGCACCAAGGACAACTGCCGGACTGAAAGCATCAAATTCGAGGTGGTGGATATCGAGAGTCCTTACCATGCTTTGCTCGGTCGGCCAGCTCTAGCAAAATTCATGGTGTCCACTCATGTCGCATACCTGAAAATGAAGATGCCGGGATCGAATGGTATTATCACCATCTCGGGTGACCACAAGTGCTCCATCGAGTGTGCCTCGGCAGGTTCCTGCCTGGCCGAGTCACTAATCATTGCTGCTGAGAAGATGAAGATGCACCAGGTGGTGGCCATGGCTCAATCTACGCAACTCGGCATGCCGGGTGTGACGAACTCGAAGCAGAATGCATCCTTCGAGGTGCCAAGGGAGACCAAGAAGATCTGTATCGACCCCGAGTTCCCGGAGTGCAAGGCCATCATAGGCACTGACCTAACTGAGATCTGAATTGGGATGTCTTTGCATGGTCGAATAAGGACCTGCCAGGCATTCTGAGGGAGTTGGTTGAGCACTCTCTGTTTGTCAGACCGGATGCAAAGCCGATGAAACAGCCGATACGTCGACTCTCGGATGAAAGGAGAGCGGCAATATTGGATCATCTAGCCGTACTGCTAGCGGCTGGATTTATCATGGAGGTACTGCACCCGGACTGGTTATCTAACCCGGTCCTGTTAGAGAAGAAGAAAGATGAAACCGTGGTAGCCAAGGTGTGGCGGATGTGAATCGACTTCACAAACTTGAACAAGGCTTGCCCGAAGGATCCGTTCCCATTACCTCGGATAGATCAGGTGATCAATTCCACAGCCGGGTGTGAGTTGTTGTCTTTTGTAGATGCTTATTCTGGTTTCCACCAGATACCCTTGAACCCTGATGATCAATTGAAAACTGCTTTTATTACCTCATACGGGGCTTATTGCTATCGTGTCATGACTTTGGTTTGAGAAATGCTGGTGCGACATACCAGAGATGTATGCAGAAATGTTTGCATGATCAAATCGGTAAAAAGTGGAGGTGTATGTCGATGACATTGTAATAAAAACTAAAGAGAAATCCACTCTAGTGGAGGATCTCCGAGAGACATTCGCGAACTTAAGGAAGTTCCGAATGAAATATAACCCGGATAAGTGTACATTCGGTGTGCCGGCAGGAAAGTTACTCGGTTTTCTCGTGTCTAGCCGAGGTATCGAGGCAAATCCGACTAAGATCAGGGCTATTGAAAATATGAGATTGCCAAGATCACTCAAGGATGTGCAGAAATTCACCGGATGCTTGGCATCTTTTAGTCGGTTTGTAAGTCGGTTGGGAGAAAACGCCTTACCTTTGTACCAGCTTATGAAGAAGAGCAATAAGTTCGTGTGGACTCCGCAAGCGGATGCGACGTTCACCGACTTGAAAAAGATGTTGGCGACTGCACCTATATTGGCCACGCCTTTGCCCAAGGAGCCGATGTTGCTCTATATAGCAGCCACAAACCGAGTTGTGACCATGGTGATGGTGGTGGAGCGAGAAGAATAAGGCAAAACTGTACAGAGACCGGTGTACTACCTGAGTGAGGTGATCTCGACATCCAAGCAAAACTATCCTCACTACCAGAAGATGTCGTATGGTGTGTACCTGGCAGTCAAGAAATCGAAACACTATTTCCAAGAGCATCCAATCACAGTGGTGTGTGAGGCTCCCATCTCGGAAATCCTGGGTTGCAAAAATGCCAGCGGTCGAATAGCCAAGTGGGCCATTGAGTTGTCTCCTTATACTCGGACTTATGAAAGGCGAGATGCCATCAAGTCTCAAGTACTACCCGATTTTCTCGTGGATTCGGCCGAGATGCAGTATGAACCACCCTTGCCAGATTCCAATTAGTGGAAGATGCATTTTGATGGCTCCAAGGCAAAGATCGGGCTAGGTGCAGGAATAGTCCTCACTTCACCAATGCAAGACCAGCTGAGGTATGTGCTGCAAATCCACTTCACGTCATCCAACAACGTAGCCGAGTATGAGGCACTGGTGCACGGGATTAAAGTGGCCAAGGAGGTTGGCATCCGCCGAATAGAGTGCTTCGGAGACTCAGATCTGGTGGTACAGCAAGTCTTGGGGAATTTGGATGCTTTGGATGCCAACATGGCGTCTTACCGATTCCATTTCCAGATGATTTTGGTATACTTTGAAGGATGCGAGTTCAAGCACATTCCTCAGGCAGAAAATGAAGCAGCCGACATATTGTCCAAGCTCGGCTCATCGCGGGATCCCATTCCGCCCGGCATAGCTTTGGAGCACCTGAGAAATCCTTCAATCAAGCCATCACCTGAATCCGAATCAATCTTTATCCCGAAGAAGCCGTAGTCGGAGGCCGTGCCTATGGAGGTGGATGTCGGATACGTTGGGGAGAACTCGGGGACTGCTCAGCCGTACTCGGGGACTGCGCAGGGAATGTCAGTTGAAGCAATGTCGGCTGAACCCATGGAGATAGACGCGCCAGCCTTTCGTGTGCGACCAGTGCCGGGATGGGCACAACCAATAATGGCTTACATGGTGGATGGGATCTTACCCGACAATGAGGTCGAGGCCAGGCGAGTGTTGAGAAGGTCTAAGGCATACACCATCATGAACCAAGAGCTATACAAGAGAAGTGTAACCGAGGTGCTGCAACGTTGTGTCGAGCCGGCGGAAGGGCAAGAGATGTTGCTAGAGATTCACCAAGGAGAGTGTAGTCATCACACTTCTTCAAGAGCCTTGGTGGCTAAGGCATTCCGACATGGATTCTACTGGCCCAGTGCTCTGCAGCAAGCAGAAGATATCGTCCGGAAATGTGAAGGGTGCCAGAGATTTGCTCACAAGATACATGTTCCTTCTTCGGCACTCAAGACCATTCCCATTACTTGGCCCTTTGATGTTTGGTGCCTAGATATGGTGGGGCAGTTCAAGCCGGCCCGAGGCAACATGACTCATATGCTGGTTATGGTGGACAAATTCACCAAGTGGATCGAGGTGAAGTCAATCCGGAAGTGTGACGGCCACACTGCGGTCTCATTCCTAAAAGACATCATATTGAGATACGGCTACCCGCACAGCATTATCACAGATAATGGCACAAACTTTGCAGTGGGAGAATTTGCTCGATTCTATGCCGAGAAGAGAATCCGACTTGACGTGGCCTCGGTGGTACATCCTGAGGCAAATGGGCAAGTTGAAAGAGCGAATGCCTTGGTGCTGGCCGGCATAAAGGCTCGATTGATTAAACCTCTGCTGAGGACTCCGGGTTGCTGGATAGAAGAGATACCGACGGTAATGTGGGGTTTGAGAACCACACCGAATAGATCGACTGGCTATACGCCATTCTTTCTAGTTTATGGAGCAGAGGCAGTTCTCCCGACCGACATACAGTATGACTCACCGAGAGTGGCAATGTATACTAAAACCGAGGCAAAAGAGGCACGAGAAAATGATGTTGACTTACTCGAAGAGGCACGCGAGTTAGCCTTGTCTCGGTCGGCCATATACCAGCAAAATCTCAGAAGTTATCATAGCCGGAAGATCCACCCTCGGGTTTTCCGAGAGGGAGACTTGGTGCTGAGGTTTATACAACGCACTACCGGCATGCATAAATTGTTGCCTCCGTGGGAGGCACCATTTGTTATAAGCAGGGTGCTGCAAAACGATGCATATTACCTTGTAGATGCGCAGGAAGCTAGGAAAGGTGTAATGGACAAATCCGGAGAGGATACCAAACGACCATGGAATGTAGCCCTACTTCGTCCCTTTTATTCTTAAAGGGCACAATGTATGTATTTCGGTCTCCTTTGAATCAAATGTTGGCAATCCGAGATGGACTCGGGGACTGCCTTGTCTATATGCATGTATTTATATCTCGGTTTTTTCTATATCATTTGTATGTCGGCACCCCGAAAGGAAACTCTGGGACTGCCTTGTTTGTATGCATGTGTTTTATTATCTATACTGTTTATATGCCGACTAGTTTTTTAACCTTGTTTCAAAGTTCAAGTAATGTATGCTATCAGATATGATTTGTGACTGGACTGACGAACGCCTGAATGCTAGTCAAGAGCAGAGGTTGTGGAATGTAGTGAATATGAAAACAAAATCGGGGACTCGGCCTAAAAAGCAATTCGACATATCTTGTTTACTAACCCGGTTTTTCAATTATTTTTCTTTGTGTCAGATGACTCTAAACCTTAACTTGGATATTTACAAGTACTGTATGCTATAGTTGTGGTTTTGTGCCTCGGCTGTCGAACGCCTATATGGTAGACAAGAGCAAAGATCACTAAGTATAGTAAACAGGAAGTAAACCCGGGGACTTGGCGCAAAGTCCGGCACCAAGTCAAGTTCACTAAGTTAACAAAATAAAGAGTGGCACTGAAAAACGCTTAAAAGTATTTACATCTGCGCCCGGCATTCCGGGGATTTAATGCTTTTATGCGTGAAAGTTCAGGTGGCAGTGTTGGAGCAGGACGGATCAGCAGGAGTGATCTTGGCAGCAGCGGCACCGGAAGCCGTCTCCGGAGGGATGTCAGGCGTGACCTGCTCGGATGTGTCGACCACTTCCGGGTTGGCATTGTCGGTCGCGGTGTTCTTACAGGTGTCGGAAGCTGCCTCTGGGGGATGTCGGTTGTGGTCGGCTGGATGATATCGGCAGCGGCAGTCTTGGCGGTCCCGGGGGCTTCCCCTTGGGCATCCTTGGCAGGTTGCTCATCCTTGGCAGCTTGTTCCTCCTCGGCTTGCTCCTCTTCGGCAGCTTGCTCCTCCTCGCCGACTTGCTCTCCTTCCTCGCCGGATTGCTCTTCTTCCTCCTTGGCTTGTTCTTCACCTTCCTCATCCCCGCTATCGGCATAATATTTGGCGTCGGAGTAGATATCGCCATCGACATATTGATGGACCGATGCGTAGCTGGCCATGTAGTAGGCGGCTTTTTGGCGGCACTCAATCTTGGCTGGGTCCGAGGTCAATGGCGAGTTGGAGCGCAGCGACCTCACCTTTGCGATGTCGACGGACTCGTACCAAGTCATTATGAAGCTCAGTGCCTGGTCCGCCCCAGCCCGAGCTGCAGAAGATCTCCATTCCCGAAGCCTGATCTCGGCCTTAAGGAGGCACTTGGCTAACTCGTCGACGGTTGCGGGAGGCTCGCTTCCCGGCCACAGAGTCCGGTAGACCCGGATGCTGGCGTTGAGTAGCTTGATGCCAATGGCTTTAAGAGGAGAGATCTGGGCATTTAGAGCCGTCAGATGGTCCTAGATATCCCACTCATCCGAGATGGGGCCAAGTTTGGCTCTCCTTTCACGAGCCTTGGCGGTAATGTTTGATGCAGCGATCCGGGAGTGTTCGAAGTGTTCTGAGGAAAGGAAGACTGTTACCGGATTAGAGTGCATGCCGACATGAAAATAATGTCGGTAGAAACGAAGAAAATGAAGAGAAAGGTGAAAGAAAGTTACTATCCATCTGGCCATTTAGCTTCTTGAGCTCGGATAGCCAGACATCGCACTTGGCCTTGAGGAGGTTCAGTTCTTCTTGTGCCGAGGTGGCGCGGGTCTCGGCCTGAGCAAGAGCGTCCTTCTGTTTGTTGGCAACCTCCAGCAGGGTCTTTTCCATGTCGGCCTTCTCAGTGGCCTTGGCGAGTTCCTCCTGGAGCCGAGATACCTCAGCTTGCGTCTTCTCAAGAGCACTTTTTTGCTCGGCTATGACTTGGGTGTCGGCGGTGACTGTTGAAAACAATGAAGCAAAGTTATGTAAGAGAGAATTTGGTTTTACTTCAGAGGAATGTTTTGGGAGAAAGATGCATACCCTTTGCTGCATGCTCCTCCCGCAGTTCCTTGAGAGATTTTTTAACATGCCCATATTCAATGAGCGCCCGCTTGAACAGCTTGGTCCGAGCTCTAGTGCAGTCCTGAAAAGGATAAGCGCGGCATGAGTCTCGGGGACTTCATGTCGGATTTTTTTTGAAGATTCCCGCCGAGTGATCTTTACTCGGTTGAGTCTCAATCACTCGGCCCGAATCTCGGGGACTGGGGATACTGTGTATATAAAGACTTACCTCTACGGCTTGGGTAGCTTGCAGAACCGTGACATGCATCGCGTGCATGGTTTGCGCCACATTGTTGGGCCCAGCCGGGTGTAGGGATGCCGGAGTGTCGGAGGGAATGTTGCCAGTGTCGGGGGGAACTTTGCCAGTCTCGATGGCGTTCCACTCAAGAGTGAGTTGAGCCACCGAGCTTAAGGTGCGGCCACTGGGAACGGGTTCCTCACTGGCGGCGCGTGCGGGACCCTTGCCGGCAACAGTTCGCAGGGCCTGCCGGGCTGCAGTCGGAGCAGTGGGTTGTAACAAGGGCACGGGTGCTCGCTTGCTCACCGAAGCCGGGATCTTGGCAATGGTTAGCGGACCCTGCTTAGTCGAAGGAGGGGGAGTGCCCCTTGGTAGCAACACCTTGGCCTTCTATGGCACCGACTTAGCGACCTGCTTTGTTGGCGGTTGTGGTGCTTGTGCTGGTTGCAGCGGTGGTTGCGGTTGAGCTGGAACCGGTGTCACCGGAGTCGCGGACTGCTCCATCTCGGAGCGCTGTATCTCGGCGCTGGGTCCGGCATCCCGGTCGGAGGCACCTCGGTCTTCTCCGGTTGTGGCTTGTGAAGTCGGCGAGGGTGTGCCAACCCGCGAGGTACGTGCCGGAGAAGGATTCGCCCGCGGTGGACTATCACTCTCTACCTCGTCCGGGCGAAGTGGCTGGCGCATGGGCGCACTTAGAGGTACCTCAAGTGGTTCCCTGCGCAAAAGTAGGAAAAGTGTTAACTCGGCATAAGGTTGTCTCGGCTGATAGAAAAGAAGGAAGTGTGTCCGAGTTGGAATAGGAAAACTTTACCCTTCTGTGGTGGGAGGCCCCCTCTTGCGCTTAACCTTCTTCCCCGATTCCTTGTTCCCCGGGTCCTTGTTCCCCGGTTTCTTCATCAGCTTCTGCTTCTTGACTGCGGGAGCTGAAGTTTGGGCTCTCGAGGTCCCGACAGTTGAGGTGCCGGTCCCAGCGCGCTTGCGCGTTGCAGCTTGCTTGCCCGAGGTGGTCGTTGTCGGAGGCGCTGGCGGAGCGTAGTTGATGGGACGAGCGTCAATAACATCTAGTATTTGACACTACAAGAAATATGTCAACTAGTGACCTTTTCTTAACGACCAAGTTTTTTTTGGTCACAAATTTGTGACCATTTTAAACTAGTTGGTCATAACCCATTTGAGAGGGACGAAATCCCCAAATATTATGACCTTCTATATTACAAAGGTCATAACACGACGGCACCGTTTGGTCATAAATGCTAATAGCACTGATATATTTGTGTGAGTTGGCTGACACCTAAGCCAACTCGCCTACGTGTCACTATCTATCGCCTACGTGTCCGACCATGTCCCTATCTCTCGCCTACGTGTCCGACCATGTCCCTATCTCTCGCCTACGTGTCACCATACTGACACGTGGGGCCTGCTTACAGAAGGTGTTGACCGTTGACAAATCTAACAGGTGGATATGACATGTGGGTCCAACCATGCCTCTGTCATGTGGGTCCAACAATGCCTCTGTCATGCGGGTCCCGCCTTACCGACTTACGCGTGAGTCCCGCCACCGCCCCTGACATGTGGGACAAGCACAACAGGGCTGACAAATGGGACCCGCCCCACCGGACAGACAAATGGGTCCCACCGCGCCGGACTGACAAGCGGGTCCCGCCCCAACGCTTGCACGCTCAAAGTGCATAGTCTTAATATTTGCAAAAATGGGTGGAAGGGGACTCGAACCCGCGACCTCCTGTACGCACACAGAGCTCTCTACCACAGAGCTACAATCCAACTTGTGATAACACAAGGAACTTAAGCCCTTTTATCAACACGCCGCCGGACAAAGGCCTGGCCCAAGCTAATGGGCCGGCCAACTTTTTTTCCTTTTATTATTCTTTTATGATTCTTTTATTACTTTTGATTTTTAACTTCAATTTCAACCAAATAAATTTTGTAAAAATTCTAAAATTGTACTTTGTAATTATAGACTATTAGAGACTAAATTTAATCAAATTAAAATTCCAAAATACAAGTAACCTTATATATTGCTTTACATGGGGTTTTGAAAATACGATTAAGACGGCGGATATGACCGTTGCTATTTAGCGTTGAATATTGACAAACAAATGTTATATCTATGATAAAGTACATACTTTTGTATGTAAAAATGATTTTTGCAAAAAATCTTGAGCAAAGTAAGAAGCACCCGTAGTTCAAATTTGACATGTTTCCAACTGAATCGGCGAATATTTGTCATTTTTACGAGAGGTGGATGAAAAGGCTTACACACACAAACTTTTGGTTATTTGTACATGAAATGTGGTCTGGTATTTTACAAAAATGGTTATCTCCCAATATGCAACATATTTTTGGTACGTGCTTCACAAAAAAAACCTATTTTTCGCACTCGAAAAATGAAAAATGGTTTTTTTGTGCGAAGAAAATGAAAACTTTCTTCGGCAACATTGTTCTCCATTACAAGATGCATATATGTGTGCAATATGAGATCATTTGAACGAACTATGTCACGGTTATCGCCATAACATTGGTCATTTGGGCTGAAAGCCACGAATCTTCGTACATGAGAGGTCATTTCTGTGAACACTTTTTGAAAATATCGTCCGTTTTCCAAGTTTGTTATTTTTCCTCAAAACCAGGTCACATATGATGACACTTGGCGAAGGATTCACATCTTTTTGATTTTTTTTGAATTCTATGCGCCGATTTCAAAATACGGTCAAAACGGGGGGCGTGACCGTTCGTATCTAGGGGTGGAATTTTGGGAAACTCTTGGTGTATCTCTGATGAAACATCTACTTTTGTACCTAGAAATGAAATTTTCAAAAAATCATGAGCAAACTATAAAGCACCTGTAGTTCAAATTTGACCCGGTTTCAGCTGAATCGACGGGAATTTGTCTTTTTTGAAAGGGGTGGATGGAAAGCTTTCCAGACACAACCATTTGGTTATTTGTATATGAAATGTGGTCTGGTATTTTACAAAAATGGTGATCTCCCAATATGCAACATATTTTTGGTACGTGCTTCACAAAAAAACCTATTTTTCGCACTCGAAAAATGAAAAATGGTTTTTTTGTGCGAAGAAAATGAAAACTTTCTTCGGCAACATTGTTCTCCATTACAAGATGCATATATCTGTGCAATATGAGATCATTTGAACGAACTATGTCACGGTTATCGCCATAACATTGGTCATTTGGGCTGAAAGCCACGAATCTTCGTACATGAGAGGTCATTTCTGTGAACACTTTTTGAAAATATCGTCCGTTTTCCAAGTTTGTTATTTTTTCTCAAAACCAGGTCACATATGATGACACTTGGCGAAGGATTCACATCTTTTTGATTTTTTTTGAATTCTATGCGCCGATTTCAAAATACGGTCAAAACGGGGGGCGTGACCGTTCGTATCTAGGGGTGGAATTTTGGGAAACTCTTGGTGTATCTCTGATGAAACATCTACTTTTGTACCTAGAAATGAAATTTTCAAAAAATCATGAGCAAACTATAAAGCACCTGTAGTTCAAATTTGACCCGTTTTCACTTGAATCGGCGAAAATTTGTCTTTTTGGAAAGGGGTAGAAAGAAAGCTTTTTAGACACAACCATTTGGTTATTTGTACATAAAACGTGTTATAATATTTTACAAAAATGGTGCTCTTCCATTTTGCAACATACGTTTGGTACGTGCTTCACAAAAAAACTCAATTTTCATACTAATAAAATGAAAAATGGTTTTTCTTTGCAATAAAGTTGAAAACTTTGTTCGGCAATATTGTTCTACATTTTAAGATGCACGCTTATACGGAACATGGGCACATTTGAACAAACGATGCCATTAATATTAATTGATTCTTGGCGGTGGAGAAAACACAAAAAGAACATGCTTTCTGATTGGCCAGCTGGATTTGACGTGGATCATGGTTCTAGGCCGTTAGATGCACTCAATCGAACGGCTCGAGATGCTCCATCCCATACTCAGCCCACCACCTCCACGGCGTGTCAGGCAGTTGGACTCACTCCACGCACCAAACCCTAATCCCACGCGCCGCACACCCCATCACACATCCAACGCACTCGCACTCCCTCTCCCCCCACCCCCTCGCACGCAGCCGCCTTCCCCACTCCCCCTCACCCTCTCCTCGATCCAGATGAGATCCACGGCGCCGGCACGGACGACGACCGCGCTGCGGCAAGCGGCGCTCGATCCACTTCCGCCGCCGCCGCGCACATCCTCCAAATCCATCACGCCCCGTTGCCAGTTCCCACGCTCGTCCTCCAAATCCATCACGCAGGCCTCCCTATTCCCGAAACCTAACACCAAATCCGCCGCCGTCCGCCCCTCCCCGTCCAGCCGCCAGATCCAACCCACCCCTCAACGGACCCGTTCGTCCTCCTCGACGGCGGCGTCCCCGCTGGGTTGGCGTCCCCATCCACCGCGAGATCCCATCCCCACCGGGAGCTCGTCGTCGTCCTCCGTCTGGCTTCCGTCGCGGCGCCCTCCTCTCATCTCTAGCATCCTCCCTTCCGCCATGCCCTCCCATCGCCACCGGGATCTCATCGTTCTCTTGTTTGTTTTGTAGGTCCGGAGGCGTGCCGCTGCTGACCACGAAGATCGTCAAGAAGCGGGTCAAGCACTTCAAGAGGCCGCACCACGACCGCTACATCGGCCTCAAGGTGAAGGCTCAACCCGCTCTCTTCTTGCCCTCCCCATCACTCTGAAGCTCCCTTGTTGGTGCTCTTACTTGATCCACTCCACGCTGATTTTGTGTTATTTGATCTGTGTTAGATTTAGCTTTGGACTAACCCATCAATGCCATATGAAGCTGTCGCTGCATGCATTTTGTTCTCGATTCTTAGTCCAAGAGACAGCAGATCGTTAGCCTGTGTTAGGTTTGTGGCCTTTTACTTGCGGCCTGAAATGGCAGCAGATAATTCGGCATGTTCAATAGTAGTGGTGTTGAAACACAAATTTGAAACACAAATTCTATAAGACTTGGTTTTATACTTCTGCTTTCGGGAACCTTAGATCTTTGTGCAAAATAATAAGGGGGAAATAGAAGTCCAGTAACCATTCATGTGTGGGGTAAAGGACTGTCACATGTGTGGCTTAAATCTGGAACTGCACTGCACTAATTACAAAGTTCTATGCTATGATTTTATTGCTGATTTGCTGACTGATTTACCATGTCTTCCGGCTTAATTGCATGACACATAGACAAAGGTGTAAGCTGTAGCTGTGCCACGAAGCCCAAAATGGAGCCATTTGACCTACTGTTAACCAAAGGCTTACCTTGTAACCTTTTTTTCTGAACAATAAGCATAGAATTCGTGATTATACTTGTCAAGTTAGCCTTAGCATGTTATATGATTTGTCTACTATTGTTGAATCCATATATTGTCCCGTGAGACATACGATTGCTTACTTATGTTATATATATCCATGGGCTTACTATCTTGAAGCACCTTTTTAGCATTGTTTGCTACTGATAGCAATGTTATATGAACTGTTTCCCTTGATTATCTTCGTAACATATCTGTTTATAACCTGCATAATTTGGCTAGCAATTATCATTATTAACCAGTCTTGAGACATGTAGTTTTTTGTCCAAGTTCCACTGTCCAAGTTCCACTCTAAGTTGTAGCTAGATATTATAGAACGTGAATTATTCTGTATTTTGTGTTAATGTGATGACAAGCTTGATTAAGTCATTCCCTCTTTATCATCTGGTTGCTCTAGTTGTTTTAGTTTATAGGAATTCTTAATTTGTATGGTCGATTATTTGCTATGAATTTTCTGCGAATACATAGCGGTTCCTTTCATTATGCAATTTTCCAGTAAAATTTATATGTATTGTCTCCCACAACATTGTCTAGACATTTACCTAGTAACATGTACTCCTGCACTTCTCATCCAAGTTATTCATCCCCTGAAGTAGTAAATGCTTATATTTGAATGATAATATCTTCTTTTTAATTGGCAAGCTTTTAACTTGCAAATGTATTTAACTTGTATTGTTTATGTAAATCAGGATCGAGTGTCGGCTGCTGCTGCTTTGGCAGAAGATCAGAAGAAGCTTGGAGATGTGCACCAGTTTTGGTTGATATAGCCACCATGTGTTTGTTGCATGTGTATCTGTTTTTGAATCTAAACTGTAATTAGACTTGTTCCTGCCAACGTGCATGTTTGTGTCTGCTGTTGTAAATATTTGCTTATTTTAATCATTTGCTTGAGAGAATTAATTATTTTTTGCTTTTGAGGTGTGTAAAATTGAAATCTGTGAATGAAAAGGCCTGATGTTCTACTGGAACAAATAATATTTGGGCTGCAAAAAGGCCACGGCCCAAACTCCAGTCGACTACATAACTGGGCATTTCTGAAAAACCTGAAAGTCTGAACTAAATTGATATGAAAAACAACAAGGCCCAAGAATTAAAAAGGCTTGGCCCATGTTGCTGATCAAAACTGACAGGAAAAATTAAATTAAATAGGCTTAACTGTTGGGCTCGGCCCATATAAAGCACCAGACTGGACCGGGCTGAAACTAATTTATGACCTTCTCATTTCGTCACAATTTTGCCACGTAGGATTGGCCACGTAGGATCTGAAGTGTCCATGATCAAGAGCGCATGACCAAAAAATTTGGTCATAAATTTATGACCCTCTAATTTGGTCATAAACTTTATGACCATTTCATTAAGGAAAGTCACGGTTGATCAAATAAGACGCTCAGTATGTGACTATTATTTTTTGGTCACACAGGGGTCACAAATGAAACTTTGTGACCTTTTAGTGACCAAAATCAAGAGTCATAAGTTAGCATATTTCTTGTAGTGTGACAATCGTCGTCATCATCATCTGCCCAATCTTTGATGGAATCTTGGGCTTGAGGCTTACCCGGGGCAGGAACGCCGGCGGCAGGGATCGACATGTGATCCTCGTCACCCAGGTCTTCGGTCTAAGGCACGTCCGGGACAGGAAGATCTTTACCCCATTTGAGTTTGGGATCTGGCCCATCCTCTTGGGTCTGGCAAGCAAAAACCTGCAAGGAAAGCATAGTAAACTCGGAATAAGTAAATGTGTTAAAGCATGATGTCGGTATAACATTATCTCGGTCGGCGGACGATGTCGGTTCGGGCAGGAAATGACTTACCACTGCCGGGAGCCGATTCCAGTTGTGTGGCTCCAGGGTCCATTCCCAGTCGTCCGGCATCGTCGTCTTGGCGGTGGCCCTGACGCGCCGGCGGGCCTCAGATTTCTCCAGCTCGAAGGTGCTGGTCCGGGTTGGATCATACCGGCCGCTCATGTGGCATATCTTGTGAACACGGCATTGCAAAGGGCAGACACAGTGAGTGATGAATGTCAGCAGGAGGTCATCCGGCGTCGGCACGATCTCAAGTGACTCGAGGTGTTGCTCGATCTTGTTCAACTTGGCGTCACAGTTCTTGGGGTTGTATTCCCAGTTAAGTTGCGCAGTGGGCGGCCGAATGCTGAACTCCGGAAGATTGAGGAGGTCTTGGTCATCCGGGCTCTTCACGTAGAAGAAGGACCGCTGCCACTTCCGGCATGACTCAAGCCCGTGAACCTTGGGGAGATGGGAGGTGTTCCGGGGTAGAATCGTGGCGGCTCCGCATGCCACCATGTCCTTGGGGATCTTGGTCCTACCCGGGTTCGGTACGCTCTGTCTCCGGAGGCGGAAGAACTTGGCCCACATGTTCACGGTGGGCCAGAGTCCGAGATAGCCTTCGGACAGTGCGACAAAGGCCGATAGGATGGTAATGGCATTGGCCGGAAGATGGTGTGGTTGGAGGCCATAGCGGGCAAGGAAACGTCCGAAGAAGGGGCTGGCAGGAAGACCAAACCCGCGTTCGAAGTGCGCGAGGAAGACCACCCGATCGCCGGTTTGGGTTTCCGGCTCAATCTCATTGCCGGGTATCCGGCATATCAGGTTTGCGGGGATACGGCGTGACCGGATTAACCAGTTGATATCTTCTTGGGTGACGTCGGATCCCTCCCATCCGCCACGTTCGCTCTCATCTAGGCCGAGATCAAGATCTTCCTCGGCGTGTTCGGAAGACATGTCGGAGATCTGCAGGAAAACCGAGACCAGTCCAATGTTGAAAGTGCAATATGTCGGTCAAACCGAGAATGTTGAGGTATCCGGGTAGAAATAGAAATATGTTACCGGGATATCCAAAAGAAGATCTACCGTAAGAACTTAAAAGAAACAAAAATAGATATATGGAGGTTCTCTAAATGTCTTAGTGCGCGAAGAGGACCGTGCGGTTTGCGCAAGATAGGTGATGTCTACGCACGCTTGTATTCTCGTAGACAGTGTTGGGCCTCCAAGAGCAGAGGTTTGTAGAACAGCAGCAAGTTTCACTTAAGTGAATCACCCAAGGTTTATCGAACTCAGGGAGGTAGAGGTCAAAGATATCCCTCTCAAGCAACCCTGCAATTAAGATACAAGAAGTCTCTTGTGTCCCCAACACACCCAATACACTTGTCAGATATATAGGTGCACTAGTTCGGCGAAGAGATAGTGAAATACAAGTAATATGGATGATTATAAGTAGTAATTGCAATCTGTAATAAAAATGGCAGCAAGCAAACATGTAGCAGAACTTGTTGGAAACGGTGTTTCAATGCTTAGAAACAAGGCCTAGGGATCATACTTTCACAAGTGGACATTCTCAACAATGACATCAAAGCTGAATAATAAATACTACTCTCAAACACTCTCTTGTTGGATGATAAACACCATTCACTGTGTAGGGCTACAAGAGCACCCTCAAAGTCAGAGTAAACTAACACCACAACGTCATAAAGGAATCACACACGGTGCGCACACTGTCACCTTCACAACCGTGAATAACCCCGGAGTTCATATTAAAGTAACCTCTAGAGTGCATAATAGATAAAGAGTAGCATCACATATTCAACTAGATTACAAAGCTCATGATCACATAAAGATCACATGGGAGAGAGATATAAACCACATAGCTACTGGTAGAGCCCGCAGCCTCGGGGGAGAACTACTCACTCCTCATCGTAGGAGTCAGCAACGGCGATGGAGATGGTGGTGGAGTCGATGGAGATGGCTCCGGGGGCAATTCCCCGTCCCAGCAGGGTGTCGGAACAAAGACTTCTGTCCCCCGAATCTTGTCTTCAATGGCGGCAGCGCAGCGGAAATCTTCTCGGGAAAAGGTCTATTGTTTTAGGGTTTCAAGTCAGGGGCATTATATGGGCGAAAGGGCGAAGGCGGTGGAGGCCCGAGGCCCAGTCCTCATGTCCCGGCGCGGCCAGAGGGGGAGCCGCGCCACCACATGAGGTGGGCGCCTCGGTGCCTGTCTCCTTTTCCCCCTCGGACTTCTGGAACGTGTCTGGAATTCTAAGATCTTCGGTATAAAAATTGTCCAATTCCGAGAATATTTCCTTAAGTGGATTTCTGAAACCAAAAACAGCAGAAAACAGGGAACTGGCACTATGGCATCTTGTTAATAGGTTAGTCCCAGAAAATGCATAAAACTATATAAAATGTATATAAAACATGTAGGCAATTGGTATAATATAAGCATGGAACATAAGAAATTATAGATACATTTGAGACGTATCAAGCATCCCCAAGCTTAGTTCTACTCGTCCTCGAGTAGGTAAAACGATAACAAATAATTTCTGGAGTGACATGCTTTCACATAATCTTGATCATATAATATTGTAAGGCTCATGTTATGAATGAAGTGACTCAAAGCAATGATCTATAGTTTGCTAACAAATAGACAAGGAGTAAACAACTACATCATATAAGTAAAAACTTTTCGTGAATAGTACTTTCGAACAAGCATAAAAAAAAATTACATAAAAGTTAACTCATAAAGCAATATTCTCTAAGTAAAAGAGCATTGAAGCAACACAAAGGAAGATATAAGTTTCAGCATTGGCTTTCAACTTTGAACATGTATATCATATAGATAGTTGTCAACACAAAGGAAAATAACAAGTGCAATAAGTAAGCATATAAGAGTTGTTGCACACAGTTGACACATGTGTTTGCTTCGGGGACAGAAAGAAGTAGGTAAACTGACTCAACATAAAGTAAAAGATAGGCCCTTCGCAGAGGGAAGCAGGGATACAAGCATGTGCTAGAGCTTCTTAGTTTTATAGCTTTTTGAAATCATATACAGAGCATAAAAGTAAGTTTTTTGAGTGGTGTTTGTTCTTGTCAACGAATGGCAATAGAGTTCTTGTCATCTTCGATACTAAGCAAGTTGAGAGCGGTTCCGAATTATTTAGTAACAAGCATTTATAATATGCACCTTATTTATATAGCTTGACACTCCTCCCAACTTTGCTTTCAAAAACCATGGCTAACCGAATCCTCGGGTGCCCACCAGTCAATCTCATACCATGGAGGAGTGTCTATTTTTTTAACTTTCTCAAACCTTTTGATATTATAGTGGTCTAACCAGCTCCTTGCAATATTAATGACGAGCAGATGAAGCGTGCAAGTCGAAGGTTACTTAATTAGCATGGAAGATAACAAACCCAACTACTACTTCCTCATGAGCTAATAAACATTGACACAAATAAGGGATAATAAGTTTTGAATAAAAGGTAGCACATGAAGTATTTGCTTGGAATGGCAGAAAATACCATGTAGTAGGTAGGTATGGTGGACACAAATGGCATGGGTTTTGGCTCAAGGATTTTGGATGCACGAGAAGCAATTCCTGTCAGTACAAGGCTTTGGCTAGCAAGGTTGTTTGAAGCAAACACAAGTATAAACTAGGACAACAAGACGTATATAAAAACATATTGCAAGCATTATGAAACTCTACATTGTCTTCCTTGTTGTTCAAACACTTCAACTAGAAAATATCTAGACCTTAGAGATACCAACCATGCAAACCAAATTTCAACAAGCTCTACGGTAGTTCTCCACTAATGGGTTTTAACTACATGATGTAAAATCTTAAACATGATCTACTTGAGAGTTCAAAACAATTGCCAAGTACCACAACATGCAAGATAACAATTCATAAGAGCATGTTTCTTTTCTTTATACCATTTACCACATTTAGCATTTTCTGTTTCCAACCAAACACCAATCAACTTATTTAAACATAAACTCTCCAAGTATTTAACAATGAAGCAAGAGAGTATAACATATGAGAACTAACAACTCTGAATAAGAGGTGCATGAAAAACAAGAACTGAAAGCATTGAAGTAACATAAAAGAATACTCAACAAATATAAGTGAAGAATAGGAGTATTCATAAGAAAAAGCGGAGCGTGTCTCTCTCCCACAAAAGAATGCTAGGATCCATTTTATTCAGAGAACAAGAATAACAAAAGCAAAAATAAAAACAAACAGACGCTCCAAGTAAAGCACATAAGATGTGGCGGAATTAAAATATAGTTTCACTAGAGATAACCTGATAAGTTGTTGATGAAGAAGGGGATGCCTTGGGCATCCCCAAGCTTTGACGCTTGAGTCTTCTTCAAATATGCTTGGGTGACCCACGGGGGCATCCCCAAGCTTAGGCTCTTTCATCTTCTTGATCATATCATATCATCCACTCTCTTGATCCTTGAAAACTTCCTCCACACCAAACTCAAAGTAAACTTCATTAGAGGGTTAGTGCATAATCAAAAATTCTCATATTCTGCATGGAGACAATCATTATCATGGTACTGAACATTAGCTACAGCCACTGGAATTTTATGTAACAAAAAGATCCATTCAAAAACAGCAAAAGAACCAATGCAAAATAAATGGCAGAATCTGTCAAAAACTGAACAGTCCGTAAAGATGAATTTTTTCGAGGCACTTAACTTGCTCAAATAAGAAAACTCAAAACTAATGAAAGTTGCGTACATATCTGAGGATCACGCACAAAAAATCCCAGGTCATTTTGATTTTGCTGTGAATTCTGACGAATTAAACGGTGGACAGCAGAAAAACTGTTCCTGCGCAGAAATCCAAATCTAGCATCAACTTTCTACTAGAGACTTAACTTGGCACAACTATGCGATAAAATAAGGATACAAAGAAATTGCTACAGAAGTAGGCATGTTTCTTGACTCAATAAAATAAAATAACAGAAATAAAAAATGGGTTGTCTCCCATAAGCGCTTTTCTTTAAAGCCTTTTAGCTAGGCAAGGAGATTTTTATGATGCTCTCATAAAAATGAGAGTTGAAAAACAAAAGAGAGCATCAAGAGGCGAATATCAAACACATTTAAGTCTAACCCACTTCCTATGCAAAGAGGTCTTGTAGTAGGATAAATTATTGAAACATAAAGCAACTATCATAGAAAGATGAAACAAATGCAACTTCAAAACTTCCAACATAAAGAGAGGTGTTTTAGTATCATGAAAACTTCTACAACCATATTCTCCTCTCTCATAATAACTTTCAGTAGCATCATTGATAAAATCCACAATATAACCATCACATGAAACATTCTTATCATGATCTATGTGCATAAAATTATCATTATTTCCCTCATAAGAAAAGTTCTTCTCATTATTAACAATGGGAGCAGGATCATCATAAAGAACTTGAACATGATAGACAAGTTGTGTATTAAAAGGGTTGGTCTGAGTAATTCCCCCATAATTATGACAAGTTTCAAAAGGATAATTGTAATTATAACCCATGTCATAGTATTCTTTATAATTATCAAAGATCGGAGGCATAGTATCATCATAAGCAATAGAATAGTTATCCTCTAAAGTGTGTTCATTTGCAAACATGTCATCATTTTTACTAGGAGGAGATGTATCAAATATATAATCATTAGTAGCAAAAGGATTTTCAAACACCTCATCCCCAGGCTCAGAGCTTTCTATATCATCATGGGAAGGAACATGGATAGTACTAATAATGTAGCAATTATTAACAACATCATTTTCAGAATTAGTGTCCCATAGATCTTCAATATCAAAAGAAGTGTGCTTTTCCCAATCATGATCACTAATATAAATAACAGGCATCTTTTCATCATCAAGTTCAGAATCATCAAATTTAGAATTATAAGTATTAATTATAACAGGAGCAACAAGTTTGGGAGAAGATACCGTTTCCTCTCTCATTTTACTCCTCTTCTTCTTCTTCCTCTTTCCCTTTTTCTTCTTCTTTTCCTCTTTAGGAGGGAGAGGCTTGAAAGGAAGCTTCTCCACATAACCTGGTTTAGTATTAGAGACAATGAAAGAAACTTGGGGGAATTCCTCTCTTTCATTAATAAGCTCAAAACACACATTAGTCCTGTCATACTTTGGTAAAGTCTCATCCTTTATAATATTTTGTATGTAGGTGTTAGCATGGCAATTATTAACACAATAGAGATAACATCCATGCAACAAATCATTCATATCAATATAACTCATATTTAACAAAGAAGTTTTTCTTGATAACTCTTCACACCCCAAAAATAATGTAAGTTCATCATGTTTATTAGGAGTGATCATGTTATCACAAAAGTCTCCTGCAATATCTTTATTAGAACCTGAGCATTGAAATTCGAAATGACCCTCTTCATAGCAAAGTTCACAAATAAAAGGATAGGTGGCACAAATTGTTTTACCAAGATCTCTTAGAACCTTATACCAACCTCTGGTATTTTCATTCCTATGATGGATACAATATTCATCTTCAATTTGATTAATTCCACAAGGTCTATGTATTCCACAAAAATTAACATGCTTATAAGAAATAGTATTTTGAGAAGTTTGAGCATGTTTATTGCGATCATTAACAACAATTTCATTTTCCATGCAAGTGTCTTTGAAAGGTTCATGATACACATCCCAATTTTCTTTAGGAACATTAATATGAGAAGCAAAGGTTCTAAAACAATCAACAATAATATGAGAATCAAGACCATATTTAGCACTAAGCTCTTGAAAACCAACAGTTTCAACGGAAGACTTAACGCAATCATATTCATAGTTTATACCTGATTCTTTACCTTTGTCATTCTCCCAATCTTCAGCATTGTTTTGAATTGTTTCAAGAAGATCCCATTTAGCTTCAACCTTCTTACTTGTGAAAGAGCCCTCCGAACAGGCATCTAGATAATCCTTGCAATGTTCTGAAAGCCTTGCATAAAAATTATTAACAATTATTTTATCAGGAAGCTCATGGTTAAGACATTTGAATATTAATGTTTTCAGCCTTCCCCAGGCTTGAGCGATGCTTTCTCCTTCATGAGGCCAGAAATTATATATAGAATTACGATCTTGGTGAATCTCACTTGGAGGATAAAATTTAGAATAAAAGAGAGATACAACTTCCTCCCATCCAAGAGAGTGCCTATTCTTCAGCAATTTATACCAATGCGCAGCTCTTCCACCAAGTGACACAGAAATTAATTTCTTCTTAACTTTGTCCATTGAAATACCTGCACACTTGAACAACTCGCATAATTAATGTAAGAATAGCAAATGATCACCAGGATGGACAGTTCCATCCCCTACATAGCGGTTATCCATAACACGATCAATAATTTTCATAGGTATTTTAAATGGCACTATTTCTTCAGGTGGCTTTAGAATATCACAAGCATCATTAGAATTATCACATATTGTAGGTAAAGCATTATCAAGGCCAAATAATTCCTCCAAAGCTGAGGAGCAAAAAAGATTATTTTTGTTTAAACTAGCTCCCCCAAGCTTAGGCTTTTCCGTAGCCTTAGCAATAATAGTGTCCACAGAATTTATACTAATAACATTACTACCACTATGATGCAAACTAACTTCCATAGGTTTTTTAATTTTCTCTTCAAAAGTATCATGTCCTAATGCAATATAAATTTCATAGAGATCTCTAATTTTTTTGTTGTTTTCCATTTAGCCTAACTAGTGTAATTAAAACAAGAAACAAAAAGTAATAACTGCAGAATCTAAAGGAGATACCTTCCAACGCTTACCTCCCCGGCAACGGCGCCAGAAAATAGCTTGATGTCTACGCACGCTTCTATTCTCGTAGACAGTGTTGGGCCTCCAGGAGCAGAGGTTTGTAGAACAGCAGCAAGTTTCCCTTAAGTGAATCACCCAAGGTTTATCGAACTCAGGGAGGTAGAGGTCAAAGATATCCCTCTCAAGCAACCCTGCAATTAAGATACAAGAAGTCTCTTGTGTCCCCAACACACTCAATACACTTGTCAGATGTATAGGTGCACTAGTTCGGCGAAGAGATAGTGAAATACATGTAATATGAATGATTATAAGTAGTAATTGTAATCTGTAATAAAAATGGCAGCAAGCAAACATGTAGCAGAACTTGTTGGAAACGGTGTTTCAATGCTTAGAAACAAGGCCTAGGGATCATACTTTCACTAGTGGACATTCTCAACAATGACATCAAAGCTGAATAATAAATACTACTCTCAAACACTCTCTTGTTGCATGATAAACACCATTCACTGTGTAGGGCTACAAGAGCACCCTCAAAGTCAGAGTAAACTAACACCACAACGTCATAAAGGAATCACACACGGTGCGCACACTGTCACCTTCACAACCGTGAATAACCCCGGAGTTCATATTAAAGTAACCTCTAGAGTGCATAATAGATAAAGAGTAGCATCACATATTCAACTAGATTACAAAGCTCATGATCACATAAAGATCACATGGGAGAGAGATATAAACCACATAGCTACCGGTAGAGCCCGCAGCCTCGGGGGAGAACTACTCACTCCTCATCGTAGGAGTCAGCAACGGCGATGGAGATGGTGGTGGAGTCGATGGAGTTGGCTCCGGGGGCAATTCCCCGTCCCGGCAGGGTGCCGGAACAGAGACTTCTATCCCCCGAATCTTGTCTTCGATGGCGGCGGCGCAGCGGAACTCTTCTCGGGAAAAGGTCTATTGTTTTAGGGTTTTCAAGTCGGGGCCGTTATATGGGCGGAAGGGCGAAGGCGGTGGAGGCCCGAGGCCCCGTCCTCATGTCCCGGCGCGGCCAGAGTGGGAGCCGCGACACCACATGAGGTGGGCGCCTCGGTGCCCGTCTCCTTTTCCCCCTCGGACTTCTGGAACGTGTCTGGAATTCTAAGATCTTGGGTATAAAAATTGTCCAATTCCGAGAATATTTCCTTACGTGGATTTCTGAAACCAAAAACAGCAGAAAATAGGGAACTGGCACTATGGCATCTTGTTAATAGGTTAGTCCTAGAAAATGCATAAAACTATATAAAATGTATATAAAACATGTAGGCAATTGGTATAATATAAGCATGGAACATAAGAAATTATAGATACGTTTGAGACGTATCAATAGGCAATGAAAATCTAGCCTTCACTCTACAAGTGCTCGTGCAGTGAAGGATCGAGGAACTACCATGGATGAACTACGAATGAACTACCGGAAACCGTTGGTATCCTAATCAAAACCGGTGATGATTCACTTACCGGAGAGGAAGTCCGCGCGGTGGCGATGTACGGTGAAGAGCTCGACGGCGGTGAGCGTGCTCCGGTCGGCGGTGCCGCGTGCGTTCGGCGTCGTGCGCGTGTGGTGCGCGGCGGCGGCGGCAAGAGATGGAGGAAGAAGGAGTGGAAGGCGAAGGGGATGAAGGCTCCCCCGCTCCCCTATTTAAAGAGGCCGACCGGGAGCGGTTACCGATTTTCCCGCCCACGATTTGGGAAACGGGTGCGGGGATCGTGTGCGGCAATTGTTGCCGTTAAGAAGAGTACGGCAGCACGATCGGCCACATCGTGGGCCATGGGGAACGAACTGTCCGCGGTGGGATCGTGTGCGGTTGCCGGTGCGGGAACCGAGGGGGCGCACCCGAGTCAACGCACTCGAGTACCTATGGGAGTTGACAGCCTGTGGGGCCCGTGCGGCGTGCACGCAGCAGTGTGTAAGTTCGCGTGGCAAAACCGAGACAGAGCGCAGCTCTTCAACGCCACGTCTCGTGAGAGAATCTGAGGAAAGATTTGTTTGGGTGTCGGACAAACCGAGCCATGGCACAATGTCGGTTTGGTGGAGTAATTCATATCTTACCACCAGATATTGGACCGGCATCGTGATGTCGGATATCTGATGTTGGACTGGATTGGAGATGTCGGAGGTTTTGGTCGAACATGCATGATGATGTCGGGTACTTGTTCAAGGCAGGTGGTTGTTTAAATCTGGTGCGTCTCTTCATGTGAGGCTGCAGAACCACGCCAGCTTCAGGGAGTAGTGTCGGGGGGCTACCCCCGGGTAGGGTAAAGGTGTGGCAGTTATGCTATTGTTTATATGTGTAATTGTCCTTATCATGATACCAAAGGCCGGGTGGCCCTTTGAGCTGTGAAGAGGCGCCCTCTCGTATGTGTCAAGAGGTGTCCCTTGGGAGTGGAAAAGAGTTGCCCCTTGGGGAAAGTAAAGGGCAGGCTGCCTCCCCTTGTGACACTATAAATAGGCCACCAGCCCCTCAGTATGATCCAGGCAGAAGCGGAGGACTCCTCTAAGAACCAGCTTCTCGAAGATGTCTTTGGGAGCAAGCCTAAGACATCTTCGAGGGGCTGGGCCTAGAAGACTTCTCTTTTGAGGTCGGAGAGGCATAGTCAAATAGGCAGTATCCTAGTTGGACCGAGATAAAGAGAGACCGACATGTGGTTATGTCGGAAAGGACCGGCATGTATCCGGGCATGGAGGGACCGAGGTATGGCGATGAGGTAGTCCGGCTTGAGGTGGACCGACATAACATGACCGACATCCCTATGTCGGTATTTTCTCTTTGTCTTATATGTGCAGGAAGGAGGTTCCGGCATAGGCATGCCGGAACTCGGGAGAGTGTTCCGAGTAGAGTAGTCCGGCATACCCATGTCGGGCTGAGAAGGGGTTTCCGTCATGCTCCTGCCGGGTTAGACCAAGAGGTGCCGGCATACTTCATGCCGGGATAGAAGTCAAAGACATGATGATATCCCCGCCTGACACGGAAGCTCAAGTCACGTCCCGCCTGACACGGAAGCGGGGCAGAAGGCGTGGTACAGGGTACGACGGGACTGCTCACCCGTACCACTGACTCTGGGACAGGGGACAAGGCATGGGTAAGCCATGTCTTGTCTCTGGCATAGAGAACAATCATCACCTAGCCGGCGTCTGATTCAGTGGAAGGCATGATGACGTAGCTTGATACGTCTCCAACGTATCTAAAATTTGTTATGTTCCATGCTTATATTATACCAATTGCTACATGTTTTATACACAATTTATAACATATTATGACACTTATTGGACTAACCTATTAACAAGATGCCACAGTGCCAGTTTCTGTTTATTATGTCTGTTTATTGCAGAAAAGGCCCGAAAACCAAAGTGCTCGGAAAAATCCAGAAAAATCACAGAAATTCTATTTTGCCAGAAGACTCACGGAGCCAGAAGGGCAAGTTCAGCGGAGGCCCACAGCCTCCTCATGACGTGCTCGCGCGGCCGGGGGGGGGGGGGGTGGCGCCCCCACATGAGGAGTCCGACTCAGCCACCCCCTTGCGCCGCCTTCCGCCTATATATTTCCTCTGCCCTAAAAATCCTAGATCAGTAGTCGTTTTCCAGAAAAGAGTCCCGAAGCTCCGCCGCCACCAAAAACACCAATTCGGGGGACAGAAGTCTCTGTTTTGGCACCCTGCCGGGACGGGGAATTGCCCCCGGAGCCATCTCCATCGACTCCACCGCCATCTCCATCACCGTTGCTGACTCCCACGATGAGGAGTGAGTAGTTCTCCCCCGAGGCTGCGGGCTCTACCGGTAGCTATGTGGTTTATCTCTCCCTCCTATGGCGTGATCTTTATGTGATCATGAGCTTTGTAATCTAGTTGAATATGTGATGCTACTCTTTATCTATTATGCACTCTAGAGGTTACTTTAATATGAACTCCGGGGTTATTCATGGTTGTAAAGGTGACAATATGTGCACCGTGTGTGATTCCTTTATGACGATGTGGTGTTAGTTTACTCTGACTTTGGGGGTGCTCTTGTAGCCCTACATAGTGAATGGTGTTTATCATCCAACATGAGAGTGTTTGAGAGTAGTATTTATTATTCAGCTTTGATGTCATTGTTGAGAATGTCCACTTGTGAAAGTATGATCCCTAGGCCTTGTTTCTAAGCATTGAAACACCATTTCCAACAAGTTCTGCTACATGTTTGCTTGCTGCCATTGTTATTTCAGATTGCAATTACTACTTATAATCATCCATATTACTTGTATTTCACTATCTCTTCGCCGAACTAGTGCACCTATACCTCTGACAAGTGTATTGGGTGTGTTGGGGACACAAGAGACTTCTTGTATCTTAACTGCAGGGTTGCTTGAGAGGGATATCTTTGACCTCTACCTCCCTGAGTTCGATAAACCTTGGGTGATTCACTTAAGGGAAACTTGCTGCTGTCCTACAAACCTCTGCTCTTGGAGGCCCAACATTGTCTACAAGAATAGAAGCGTGCGTAGACATCAAGCTATTTTCAGGCGCCGTTGCCGGGGAGGTAAGCGTTGGAAGGTATCTCCTTTAGATTCTGCAGTTATTACTTTTTGTTTCTTGTTTTTATTACACTAGTTAGGCTAAATGGAAAACAACAAAAAAATTTAGAGATCTTTATGAAATTTATATTAAATTAGGACATGATACTTTTGAAGAGAAAATTAAAAAACCTATGGAAGTTTGTTTGCATAATAGTGGTAGTAATGTTATTAGTATAAATTCTTTGGACGCCATTATTGCTAAGGTTGTGGAAAAGCCTAAGCTTGGGGAAGCTAGTTTACATAAAAATAATCATTTTTGCTCCTCAGCTTTGGAGGAATTATTTTGCCTTGATGATGTTTTGCCTCCAATATGTGATAATTCTAATGATACTTGTGATATTCTAAAACCACCTACTGAAACTATTGCTTATAAAATACCTATGGAAATTGTTGAAATGGTTATAGATGAACCTTATGTAGGAGATGGAACAGTCCATCCAAGTGATCACTTGTTGAAACTAAAAAGACTTTGTGAGTTGTTTAAGGTTGCAGGTCTATCAAGAGAAAATGCCATGAAGAAATTATTTCCATTGTCACTTAAGGACAAAGCAAGGAAGTGGTATGAGCTACAAGATGATCCTCATCATTTGGAATGGAAGGAGCTTGAATATCTCTTTTACTCTAAATTTTATCCTCCTTATGAATTGCATTTAGATAGGAATTACATTTTTAATTTTTTGCCTCATGATGGAGAAAGCATTGCTCAAGCTTGGGGAAGGCTGAAAACATTAATACTCAAATGTCCTAACCATGAGCTTCCTGAGAATATAATTGTTAATATTTTTTATGCAAGGCTTTCAGGTCATTGCAAGGATTATCTAGATGCTTGTTCAGCGGGTTCTTTCACAAGTAAGAGGGTTGAAGCTAGATGGGATCTTCTTGAAACAATTCAAAACAATGCTGAAGATTGGGAGAATGACAAAGGTAAAGAATGAGGTATAAACTATGAATATGATTGCATTAAGTCTTCCGTTGAAAATACTGGTTTTCAAGAGCTTAGTGCTAAATATGGTCTTGATTCTCATATTATTGTTGATTGTTTTAGAACCTTTGCTTCTCATATTAATGTCCCTAAAGAAAATTGGGACGTGTATCATGAACCTTTCAAAGACACTTGCACGGAAAATGAAATTGTTGTTAATGATTGCAATAAACATGCTCAAACTTCTGAAAAACTATTTCTTATAAGCATGTTAATTTTTGTGGAATACATAGAACTTGTGGGATTAATCAAATCGAAGATGAATATTGTATCCACCATAGGAATGAAAAAACTAGAGCTTGGTACAAGTCTCTAAGAGATCTTGGTAAAACAATTTGTGCCACCTATCCTTTTATTTGTGGACTTTGCTATGAAGAGGGTCATTTCGAATTTCAATGCTCAGGTTCTAATAAAGATATTGCAGGAGACTTTTGTGATAACATGATCACTCCTAATCAACATGATGAACTTACATTATTTTTGGGGTGTGAAGAGTTATCAACAAAAACTTCTTTATTAAATATGAGTGATATTGATATGAATGATGTGTTGCATGAATGTTATCTCTATTGTGTTAATAATTGCCATGCTAACACTTACATACAAAATATTATAAAGGATGGGACTTTACCAAAGTATGACGGGACTAATATGTGTTTTCATCTTATTAATGAAAGAGGGGAATTCCCCCAAGTTTCTTCCATCGTCTCTAATACTAAAACAGGTTATGTGGAGAAGCTGCCTTTCAAGCCTCTCCCTCCTAAAGAGGAAAAGAAGAAGAAAAAGGGAAAGAGGAAGAAGAAGAAGAGGAGTAAAAGGAGAGAGGAAACGGTATCTTCTCCCAAACTTGTTGCTCCTGTTACAATTGATACTTATAATTCTAAATTTGATGATTCTAAACTTGATGATGAACCTATGCCTGTTATTAATATTAGTGATCATGATTGGGAAAAGCACACTTCTTTTGATATTGAAGATCTCTGGGACACTAATTTTGAAAATGATGATGTTAATAATTGTTATACTATTAGTACCATCCATGTTTCTTCCCATGATGATATAGAAAGCTTTGAGCTTGGGGATGCGGTGTTTGAAAATCCTTTTGCTACTAATGATTGTATATTTGAGGCCTCTCCTTCTAGTAAAAATGATGATATGTTTACAAATAAACACACTTTGGAAGATAACTATTCTACTGCTTATGATGATACTATGCCTCCAGTATTTGATAATTATAAAGAATACTATGACATAGGTTATAATTACAATCATCCTCTTTAAACTTGTCATAGTTATAGAGGAATTACTCAAACCAATCCTTTTAATATACAACTCGTCTATCATGTTCAATTTCTTTATGACGAGCATGCTCCCCTTGTTATTAATGAGAAGAACTTTTCTTATGAGGGAAATAATGATACTTTTATGCATATGGATCATGATAAGAATGTTTCGTGTGATGGTTATATTGTGGATTTTATCAATGATGCTACTAAAAGTTATTATGAGGGAGGAAAATACGGTTGTAAAAGTTTTCAAGTTACTAAAACACCACTCTTTATGTTGGAAGTTTTGAAGTTGCATTTGTTTCATCTTTCTATGATAGTTGCTTTATGTTTCAATAATTTATCCTACTACAAGATCCCTTTGCATAGGAAGTGGGTTAGACTTAAATGTGTTTTATGTTCGCATCTTGATGCTCTCTTTTGTTTTTCAACTCTCATTTTTATGAGAGCATCATAAAAATCTCCTTGCCTAGCTAAAATGCTTTAAAGAAAAGCGCTTATGGGAGACAACCCACTATTTTATTTCTGTTATTTTTCTTTTATTTGAGTCAAGGAGCATGCTTAACTCTGTAACAAATCCTTTGTATCTTTATTTTATTGCATAGTTGTGCCAAGTTAAGTCTCTAGTAGAAAGTTGATGCTAGATTTGGATTTCTGCGCAGAAACAGTTTTTCTGCTGTCCACCGTTAAATTCATAACTCTTTACAGAAATGTTGGAATGACCTGATATTCTCTGAGTGTGGTCCTCAGATATGTACGCAACTTTCATTAGTTTTGAGTTTTCTGATTTGAGCAAGTTAAGTGCCTCGAAAAAATTCGTCTTTGTAGACTGTTCTGTTATAGACAGATTCTGCCATTTATTTTGGATTGATTCTTTTGCTGTTTTTGAGTGGATCTTTTTGTTCCATAAAATTCCAGTGGCTGTAGCTAATGTCCTGTACCATGATAATGATTGTCTCCATACAGAATATGAGAATTTTTGATTATGCACTAACCCTCTAATGAAGTTTACTTTGAGTTTGGTGTGGAGGAAGTTTTCAAGGATCAAGAGAGAGGATGATATGATGTGATCAAGAAGATGAAAGAGCCTAAGCGTGGGGATGCCCCCGTGGGTCACCCAAGCATATTTCAAGAAGACTCAAGCGTCAAAGCTTGGGGATGCCCAAGGCATCCCCTTCTTCATCAACAACTTATCAGGTTATCTCAAGTGAAACTATATTTTAATTCCGCCACATCTTATGTGCTTTACTTGGAGCGTCTGTTTGTTTTTATTTTTGCTTTGTTATTTTCCTTCTCTGAATAAAATGGATCCTAGAATTCTTATGTGGGAGAGAGACACGCTCCGATTTTTCATTTGAATACTCCTGTTCTTCACTTATATTTGTTGAGTGTTCTTCTATAGCTACTGCAATACTTTCAGCTCTTGTTTTTCATGCACCTCTTGTTCAGAGCTGTTAGTTCTCATATGTTATACTCTCTTGCTTCATTGTTAAATACTTGGAGAGTTTATGTTTAAATAAGTTGATTGGTGTTTGGTTGGAAACAGAAAATGCTAAATGTGGTAAATGGTATAAAGAAAAGAAACATGCTCTTATGAATTGTTATCTTGCATGTTGTGGAACTTGGCAATTGTTTTGAGCTCTCAAGTAGATCAAGTTTAAGCTTTTACATCATGTAGTTAAAACCCATTAGTGGAGAACTACCGTAGAGCTTGTTGAAATTTGGTTTGCATGTTTGGTATCTCTAAGGTCTAGATATTTTCTAGTAAAAGTGTTTGAGCAACAAGGAAGACAAGGTAGAGTTTTATAATGCTTGCAAATATGTTTTTATATACGTCTTGTTGTCATAGTTTATACTTGTGTTTTCTTCAAACAACCTTGCTAGCCAAAGCCTTGTACTGAGGGGAAATGCTTCTCGTGCATCCAAAATCCTTGAGCCAAAACCCATGCCATTTGTGTCCATGATACCTACCTACTACATGGTATTTTCTGCCATTCCAAGTAAATAGTTCATGTTCTATCTTTATTCAAAATTATTATACCTTATTTGTTTCACTGTTTATTAGCTCATGAGGAAGTATGTGGGTTACTCTATGCTTAACTTGTTAGATAGACTTTCAAATGAGCTGGCAAATGGGGTGCCCAGTCCCAAGTTTAATTGTTCAATTCTCTTCACATGGTTTTCAATGAGTTATCAAAAAGAGAGTTCCAAAGTGTTATGATATTCAAAAATAGGCACTCCTCCAAGGTTTGAGATAGATTGGAAGGCACCCGAGGATTCGGTTAGCCATGGATTGTGTAAGCAATGGTGGGGAGGAGTGCCAAACCAATTTATAAAAGTGTGCATGTGTAAACAAAAGAGAAGAGGGATGATCTACCCTTGGGTAGAAATAACGTCCTTCAATGGGAGCCGCTCTTGAAAGTCTAGATAACATGGTAAATATAGTTTTCATTCACTATCATTCGTTGACAACGGCAAACACCACTCAAAAACTTACTTTTATGCTCTCTATATGATTTCAAAAACCTATAAAACCAAGAAGCTCTAGCACATGCTTGTATCCCTGCTTCACTCTACGAAGGGCCTATCTTTTACTTTATGTTGAGTCAGTTTACCAAATTCTTTCGGTCCCCGAAGCAAACACTTGTGTCAACTGTGTGCAACAACTCTTATATGCTTACTTATTGCACTTGTTATATTTCTTTGTGTTGACAACTATCTATATGATATACATGTTCAAAGTTGAAAGCCAATGTTGAAACTTATATCTTCCTTTGTGTTGCTTCAATGCTCTTTTACTTAGAGAATATTGCTTTATGAGTTAACTCTTATGTAAATCTTTTTGATGCTTGTTTGAAAGTACTATTTATGAAAAGTTTTTACTTATATGATGTACTTGTTTACTCCTTGTCTATTTGTTAGCAAACTATAGATCATTGCTTTGAGTCACTTCATTCATAACATGAGCCTTACAACATTATATGATCAAGATTATGTGAAAGCATGTCACTTCAGAAATTATTCTTTTTATCGTTTTACCTACTCGGGACGAGTAGAACTAAGCTTGGGGATGCTTGATACGTCTCCAACGTATCTGTAATTTCTTATGTTCCATACTTATATTATACCAATTGCTACATGTTTTATACACACTTTATATCATATTATGACACTTATTGGACTAACCTATTAACAAGATGCCACAGTGCCAGTTTCTGTTTATTATATTTGTTTATTGCAGAAAAGGCCTGAAAATCAAAGTGCTCGGAAAAATCCAGAAAAATCATAGAAATTCTATTTTGCCAGAAGACTCACGGAGCCAGAAGGGCAAGTTCAACGGAGGCCCACAGCCTCCTCATGACGTGCTCGCGCGGCCAGGGGGGTGGCGCCTGAACGGACATACGTCGCCTAGAGGGGGGGGGGTGAATAGGCGAGGTACACTTTTTACAATTTAGTCTTGATAAATGCGGAATAAAACTTAGTGTTTAACTTATCAAGAACACAACCTAAATATACTAGGTTCACCTATGTGCACCAACAACTTATGCTAAGCAATACTTGTAACAAGGTGATAGCAAGAAAGATGACTTCAAGCACGAAGGCTATCACAATGTAAAGTGCATAAGTAAAGAGCTCGGGTATAGAAATAACCGAGGCACGCGGAGACGAATATGTATTCCCGAGTTCCACCCAAAGGGTGTACGCCTCGTTTGAGAGGTGTGCGCAACCACAACGGGTTAGCCGCAACGTCACAAAGGCTCACCTTCTTCTCCTGATGAACTCAACCACAAAAGGTTGCGAGTTCACCTTCCACTATTGATCCCCTTTGGGGCAGAGATCGAATCCCGTACAACAATCTTGAGGCACACAACCACAACTTAATTGGGGGCTCCCAAGTGACCACAAAAGGTCTAGACCACAAAAGGTCTTGGCCACAAAAGGCCGGCCACAAAAGGTGTCTAGGGTCCTGTCATGGGATTGTCACGGCAGATGTTTCCGGGTGGAAACTTGAGTATGGGGACATGGCGACTCTGCCGCTCAGGAGATTGTCTAGCACTACGGGGAGAAGATGTTTTTTACCCAAGTTCGGGTCCCCTCGGTGGAGGATCCCTACGTCTTGCTATAAGTCACTGATATGATAATATGTTACATGGTGCGCCAATGGCGATCGCCGGGTTTAGATGAACCCGTGCGTGGGAGCTCTCTCTTGGGAGCTCTCTCTATTTGTCTATCTTACTTGGCGCTTCTGGCTTATGACTTCTCGTAGCCTCTCTTCGCCTTTTTCTCTATGACCTAGGAGCCCGCTTATAAAGACATCCGGGTCTCCTGGTTTACGTGGTAAGACTACTGGAGTTCTACTCTAACTCGTCTTGTCTTTCGTATCCTCCAAGTCTTGGACTCCATGATGCATATTGCCTCCGGGTCTTCTAGAACCTTCCTTACTTGCTTGCCAATTCACACATCGCACGCCGGCTTACGTGGAACCCGGCCCATCTCCTTTATGCTTGATCCGGCCCAGGCTTCCTGCCAGGCCGGCTGGTCTTCTATGTCGGTGGGCCTACCGGGTTATGATCCCCCCAACAGTAGCCCCCAGGATAACTTGGACATCAGACTTGGCTTGCTTCACCTTGCACTCTTGGGCATAATCTTGGGGAAGCCGTCACTTCTTTTGTCCGGGTTATCATCTGAAAAAACTATAACAATCATCAAGCAAGCAGGCTCTCGGGTATCAGTTTGGCCGGCTCTTGCTGGCAGCCTGTTCATAACCCGGCCATCGCTTTGCGACTTTCATCTCTAGGACTTTGGATATGAGCTTGGTTTGCTCTCCTTCGTGACCTTGATCTTGATCATCATGTTCCGGTTGGAGCCGTCGGCTGAATCATCCGGTTTAATTTCCTGAAATAAGATAAATACTTTGGACTAAAAGTCCGGGTTACACTGTTAAATCATTGGGCCGACTCTTCTGGGCGTCCCAGCTTCAACTCGGGTTCATCTGACCCGGATTTTGATTAAGCCTGCTCATGCGGAGGCTATGCTGAAGGATGCTCCAGATATTTATGATCCGGACTTGATAAGACTTACTCATATGGAGGCCGTCATTTAAGACCCTGTCAAGAAGACCTTGCGCAAAAACTCCGGCTTACTTTTGAGACCCGAAATTGATTTTGATTCTTCACCTCGGGGAATATTACTTCCCGACACTAGCCCCCAAGTGCCGGGTTGTTGCTCGCAGCAACCTGGGACTTCAAATTTCTTACTGTAATAGCTTTTGAGCTTCAAACTGAGTAGCCCCCAAGAGCCGGATCTGCAGCTTGCTGCTTTCCGGGTCTTCTTGTAGGCCTTTGAATTTATAATACCCAGAAATCTTCGAACTGAGTAGCCCCCAAGAGCCGGATCTACTGCTTGCAGTGTTCCGGGTCTTACTTGAGAACTGATAGCTTCAAACTGGGTAGCCCCCAAGTGCCGGGTTCTAGCCTGCGGCAACCTGGGACTTATAGCAATTTGAGCACCACTGACTTTTCTGATGAGTAGCCCCCAAGCGCCGGGTCTGCTGCCTGCAGCTACTTGGAGCTCTCTAAGTTTCATACTCTGATGGTGTGCGAACACCCTGAGAATTTGCTTTTTTAGTGAACTTTATCTGTCGTTCTGCAAATCCTTTGGTTTAGATGACCCTTTTGGTTTCCTTGAACTATAAGCCAGCTTTCGCATGGATTTTTCCTGTCGCCTCTTCTCTAATAAAAACAGGGTCAGACAAGTCCCAATGGGCATCAGGCTGATTGAATTTATAGGTGAGCAATCAGGCCATATAAGCGCGAGTCACATCGAGCTTAAGTTAGGAAACCAAGAATACAGTGGCCCTGATACTTGTCGGATCATGAGATTGCAGCTGTACCTTTCTTTTTAAGTAATCAGCCCCCATGACCAATGTGGCTTTTTTGCCGGGTCTTGAGTTTGTAACTGCGCTATTCAAGCGATCAGCCCCCAAGACCTCAAATTTGCCATATTGCGAAGCACTCTCGGGCATCGCTAACCGAAGTTGCGTAGCACTCTTGGGCGAAGCTGTCGGCCCAGTGGATTCTAGGGTGTGCAGAGCCCACTCTCCACGGGCCGCGCACGCGTCAGCGTCTACGAAACGGCTAGGGACCAAGCCAACCGCTTGGGGAGCCCCCCGAGGAAGAAACCCCTGGAGGGGACCTGAGGCGCCGGCAGAGGCCTGAAGGAGGCCCCCCCCGAGGGCGTCCCACTTGAGGGGCTCTCTCCCTCTGAAGGGAGCCGACCCGGCTCCTTCCCCTCGAGAGCCTCAGGCCCCTGAGGGGACACTTCGCGGCGAAGGAAGCGCTGCAGAGCGCACATGGGCTCTGCTGCGGCCGCAGGGTGACGCGCGCGTCTGCGCGCACGGCAGCAACAGCGTCACAGTTGCCGTTCCCATGATAAAAGGGGTCAACAAAGTTCTGTGTCCCCTGCGCCGCCAACGAAGCTTTCCTCTTTGGTGATAAAGCAGTTGGCCGGCACAACGCTCCAACGACGACGTCACTGCGGGCACTCCCCACGGTCTCTGCCGCGCCTGCGAGCCGCTCTGCCAAGTCTGCAACTTGTCGGCCACAGTGCGCCGCTTTAACACGGAAGAGGCGCGTCCAAGGACGGAGGAGACAGCTGCTCTGCCACGAAGGCAGGCTTTGCGACCATGGACCGGGTCCATGAACGAGCAAGCAGTAGTGCACCCCACTCCGCCGCTGGTGGCCATGTGGGAACCCGTCCACTGCGCAGGTCGCAGGGATGAGGCCCGGGGCAACTATTTAGGGAGAAGGGGCACTTCCGTAGGAGGAGATCCAGAATTCGATCCCAAGCTCAATAGCGTCCTCCACCTCCGGACCCTCTCAAGGCCCGGAGGCTAGTTGTACTACAGTCACCACAGTGCAATCGAGACAAGCAGGAGTAGCGGTTTTACCTCACCTTGAGGGCCGTGAACCTGGGTAAGGGCCGGTGTCACTCTCTGTCGTGCAGTTCCGCTCCAAGCACCGCGAGCAACGTCGCGGCGTGCATCGAGGGTTGTTTGACCTCCGTGTTCAGTCCCCCTTCGAACCTCTTCCCAGGGCGAGACTACCCCTGTTACGTGGGAGTTCATTCCTCGACATTTGGCGCGCCAGGTAGGGGACTGAGGCGCATCTTCAACCTCCGAACTCCGCGCCATGATGGACACCCGCGCGACGCGCGCCAACAGGCGCACCTCCGAGAGAGCTCACACCGAGCCCGGCACTGCCCCCAACCGCGGCCGCCGTGGTCGCCCCCGCACGACCGAACGCGCTGGCACCGGCCCGCGCGTGGAAGAGCCGGAGAGCGAGGAGCACCGCGAAGGAGACCAGCGTGACGACGAGGACCTCTCCGAGCGCCGCGGGGACGCTGAGTCCTCGCACCCGTCCCGGCGCCAGAGCGTGTCCACGCGGGAGCATCAAGAGCCCGCCCCGCACACCGCGCTACTGATGGCTCAGGAGCTCCTCCGCTACCGGCCAAGTGCCGAAGCGCACGACCAGTGGCTGGACCGCCTCCACCACCTCGTCGACATCGCAACCACACGCCCCGCTCCGTCGCGCTCCATCGTGCCTTCCGGCCCTGCAGGGACGGCCGCACCAGGTGCGCCACCGCCGCCGCCGGGACCGCCCCCGGCCGCGGCACAGCGGGCTCCCTCCCATGCTTCCTCGCCGCACGACTGCCAAATCGTGCAGCGCACCGCACCTGACGCGCGTGTAGGCATGGAGCGACGTCGCGACCTCCAAAACCGCCTCGTCGAGGAGCTCGGTCAGGCGGGGCAGCAAAACCGCAGGGCCCTCCAGGGAGGAACGGCCACCTATGCCTCAGGCTGCATGGCCTTCACGCGCACCCTGCGCCGTGTGGTCTGGCCACAGAAGTTCAGGCCAGCGCTCCCCAAGGGCTTCGACGGGTCCACCAACCCTCTCGAGTTCCTGCAGCTCTACACCACTTCCATCCAGGCTGCAGGGGGCGATGACAAAGTCATGGCCAACTGGTTCTCCCACGCCCTCAGGGACTCCGCTCTGTCCTGGCTTCTCAACCTGCCCGAGGACTCCATCGACTCCTGGGAGGAGCTCTGCAGGCAGTTCGTCGCCAACTTCAAGGGCACGTACGAGCGCGCACTCACCCACAACGACTTGCGCGCTGTGGTGCAGAAGAAGGGTGAAACTCTTCGCAAGTACATCCAGCGCTTCAGCCAGGTGCGGAACAAAATTCCAAACATCCCCGACACCCAGGTGATCGCTGCCTTCCGCGAGGGCGTCACGAACCGCAGGATGCTCGAGAAGCTCGGCATCCACGACAAGCTCACCTCTGTGGTGAAGCTGTTCGATCTGGCGGACAGGTGCGCCAAGGCTGAAGAAGGACTCCTCTTCGTCAAGATGAGCGCGCGGGGGGACGACCCGGGCGAGGGGTCCAAGAGCCACAAGAAGAAGGAAGAGCCCAAGCGCAAGGCCACCGCGGTCCTCGCGGCAGAGCCTGACGCAAAGGGCTCCCGCAGGGGCTCCCCCGAGCGCGGCGACAAAGAAGTGGACCACCGTCCGTTCTGCGTCTACCACAACAGGCGCGGGCACGCTACAGACGACTGCTTCGACCTCAAGAGGCTGAGCAGGGAACGCGAGCGGGGAGAAGGCAGCGGAGGCCGCGGCAGAGGTCGCGGCTACCGCAGGGACGCCAAGGGCAGGCGCGATGGCGGCTACCAGAAGCCGTCGGGCACTCAAGCCAACGCCGCCGAGAAGAACAACAACCTCCCCGACGAGGAAGATGGAGGCTACCAGGCCCCGAGAGGCGCCATGGCCTGCATCCTCGGCGGAGCTCAAGCGCCCAAGTCGAACAATCAGTTCAAGCAGTTCGCCCGCGAACTCAACGCTGCGCTCCCGAGCACCGAGACTTCCAGGCCCCTCAAGTGGTCCCAGTACACCATCGCCTTCGACGCCAAGGACCACCCCAAGTCGACCAAGACCGTTGGAACCCTCCCCCTGGTCTGCTCCCCCACCATCAACAACATCACCGTCTCCAAGACGCTCATCGACGGGGGAGCGGGCCTGAATGTCATCTCTGTCGAGACCTTCGAGACGCTTCAAGTGCCCTACGAGTGGCTTATGCCCTCCAGGCCGTTCACGGGCGTCACCAGTGGTTCTATCGAGCCTCTGGGACAAGTCCGCCTCGCGGTCACCTTTGGCACGCAGAAGAACTACCGCACGGAGCTGATCGACTTCGACGTCGCGCACATCGGTCTGCCGTACAACGCCATCCTCGGCTACCCCGCCCTTGCGAAGTTCATGGCCGTCACGCATCACGCCTACAACATGGTCAAGATTCCCGGCAGCGCTGGCACCATCGCCGTCCATGGCCATGTCCTGGACGCCACGCGCGCTGTCGAGAGCGCCTACAAGGCAGCCGCCATGGCTTTCCCGGCTGACGAGGACATGGAGCCTCTCGAGAGGCCCAGGAAGAAGAAGCAGGTGTTCTCTCAGGAGCAAGCCGCCACGAAGAAGGTGCCGCTGGACACCACCAGCTCGGGGGCTGAAGGCTCGGGGGCTAGCGTCACCATAGGCGCCGCCCTGCCTCCCAAATAGGAAGGCGCGCTCGTCGCCTTCCTTCGGGCAAACTCTGACATGTTCGCGTGGACTCCGTCAGATATGTCCGGCGTACCAAGGGAGGTGATCGAGCACCACTTAGCCGTGTGTCCAGACGCACGCCCCGTCAAGCAAAAAGCACGCAAGCAAGCCCCCGAGAAGCAAGCCTTCATCATCAAGGAAGTAGAGAAACTCAAGGCGGCAAATGTCGTCCGCGAAGTCGCGCACCCCACTTGGCTCTCCAACGGCGTGGTCGTCCCTAAACCCGCTGGAGGAGGCCGACTCTGCATCGACTACACCGATGTCAACAAGGCCTGCCCCAAGGACCCATACCCCATGCCGAGGATAGACCAGATCGTGGACTCCACCGCTGGCTGTGACCTCCTCTGTTTTCTGGATGCCTTCTCTGGTTATCACCAGATCAAGATGGCTAAAGAGGACGAGGAGAAGACGGCATTCCTCACCCCCTGTGGTGTGTACTGCTACACATGCATGCCCTTTGGCCTGAAGAACGCTGGGGCCACCTTCCAGAGGCTCATGAGGATAGCCTTGGGGGCTCAGATGGGCAGAAATGCTGAGGCCTACGTCGATGACATCGTGGTCAAGTCTCGAGAGGGGGACACTCTCTTGAGGGATCTCGAGGAAACCTTCGCCAGCCTGAGAAAGGTGAGCATCAAGCTCAACCCCGCCAAGTGCGTCTTCGGGGTCCCTTCAGGCAAGCTCCTCGGATTCCTCGTGTCCCACCGCGGCATAGAGGCAAATCCTGACAAGATCAAGGCCATAGAACAAATGCAGCCCCCTCGCCGACTCAAGGAAATGCAGCGCCTTGCGGGCTGCATGGCCAGCCTCGGTCGTTTCATCTCTAAATTCGGCGAGCGAGCCCTGCCGTTTTTCAAGATCATGAAGAGGTCGGGCACATTCAAGTGGACCCCTGAGGCGGATAAAGCCTTCGAAGATTTAAAGAAGTATCTGGCTAGCCCTCCGGTCTTGGTGGCCCCCAGGGCAGACGAGCACTTGAAGCTGTACCTCTCAGCCACCCCTCAGACAGCAAGCGCCGTCTTGGTGGTCGAGAGGGAAGAGCCTGTCCTCCCCAAGAAAAGCACTGCCACTCCAAGCCCGGAACCCCCCGACAAAGGCCCCGTCGAAGGAGCAGCCTCCGCAGACCCACGGCCAGGCCCATCGCCTCAAGTTGAGCCTGCTCTAACAACCCCTGTCGAGAGGCCTCCACAGGCAGATACCGACAGGAGCCCTGAAGAGCCCCCCCAGAGGGCCGATGCCGCGCCACCTCAGACAACCCTCGTCGAGCACCCCGTCTACTTCGTCAGCACGGTGCTATGGGACGCTCGCGAGCGGTATCCAATGCAGCAGAAGCTCCTCGTCGCGCTCCTCATCGCCTCCAGAAAGCTGAGACACTACTTCCAGGGCCACCCCATCACGGTGGTCACCGCTTTCCCCCTGGAGCAAATCCTGCGCAACCCCAACGCCACAGATCGTGTCGCAGGGTGGAACATCGAGCTGCAGCCTTTCAACTTGCGCTTCGACACCACGAGGGTCATAAAAGGAAGAGCGCTGGCTGATTTCGTCGCCGAATGGACTGACCCAAGCCCTGAGGAGCCTCGTGAGGCAGAGGCCGAGCCCTCGGGAGACGCGGCGCCCAGCCACTGGACCATGCACTTCGATGGAGCCTTCGCTTGCCGCAATGGCGGAGCAGGCGTCGTCCTAACCTCGCCCAAGGGTGACAGGCTATATTATGCTGTCCAGCTGTGCTTCACAATCGACAAGATCTCCAACAACATCGCCGAATACGAAGGCCTCCTCGCCGGCTTAAGGGCCGCCATCGCTCTAGGCGTCAAGCACCTACTCGTCAAGGGAGACTCACAGCTGCTCGTCAACTTCTCCAACAAGAGTTACACGCCGAAAGACGACCACATGGCCGCATACCTCGAAGAGGTCCGCAAGCTTGAGAAGCACTTCAGGGGCATGGAGCTCATGCACATCCCGAGGAAAGAAAACCAAGAGGCCGACGACATCGCCAAGCGAGCCTCGCGGAGGCAACCCCAGCAGGCCGGTGTTTTCGAAGAGAGGCTCGCCAAGGCATCCATCAAGCAGCCTCGAGAGGCCACACCCGCAAGCGCAGGCGAAGTGCTCCCACCGCCTCCTGAGTCTGGGGCGCCTGATTGCGGTCCCAGCACAGGGGAGCGTCTGCTGCTGACGGCAACCCACCAGGCCTCAGGCTGGATTGATGAGCTCAAGGACTACTTGGTTAAAGGAATCCTCCCTGAAGAAGATGCTGATGCAGAGCGAGTCGCTCGACAAGCAAAGTCATACTGCATCCTCGAGGAAAACCTCTACCGCAAGCGCCCAAATGGTGTAGCGCTCAAGTGCGTCCCTCCTGAGGAAGGCCGAGAGCTGATTAAGGACATCCACAGCGGGGAGTGCGGCCACCACTCATGTGCGCGCACCCTCACAGGCAAGGTCTTCAGGAGCGGCTTCTACTGGCCTCAGGTGCTTCAAGATGCGGTCGCCATTGTGCAAACCTGCGACGCCTGCCAATTCCACGCCAAGCAAATCCATCAGCCGGCACTGGAGCTTCAGACCATCCCGCTCTCCTGGCCGTTCGCGGTCTGGGGGCTGGACATCCTGGGCCCCTTCCCGAAGTCGCAGGGGGGCTACCGTTTCCTCCTCGTGGCCATCGACAAGTTCACCAAGTGGACCGAGGTTGAGCCGGTGCGCACCATACCAGCTGGGGCTGCGGTGAAGTTCATCCGAAGCTTGGTCTGCCGCTTTGGCGTGCCCAACCGCATCATCACTGACAACGGCTCGCAATTCACCAGCGGCATCTTCCGAGCCTACTGCGACAAACTTGGTATCAAGGTCTGCTTCGCCTCGGTAGCTCACCCACGCAGCAACGGTCAAGCCGAGCGAGCAAACGCAGAAGTCCTCAAGGGCCTCAAGACCAGGAGCTTCAACATCCTTAAGGGCCACGGCAAGGGTTGGATTGACGAGCTCCCCTCAGTGCTCTGGTCCATACGCACAACCTCCTCGAGGCCTACAGGCGAAACGCCGTTCGCTCTGGTCTACGGAGCCGAGGCGGTTCTCCCCGCAGAAATCAAGCATGGATCGCCACGGGTCCTTGCCTTCAATGAGGACACCCAAGAGGGCCTCCACAACGACGACCTGCTGCTTCTCGAGGGACTGCGCCGTCAGGCCGCCCTCAGGGCGGCAGGGTACCAGCAAGACCTGCGACGCTACCACAGCCGCCATGTGCGCTCACGCACCCTTGAAGCGGGCGACCTCGTCCTCAGGCGAATCCTCTCCAGGGAAGGTCTCCACAAGCTCTCCCCGATGTGGGAAGGCCCCTACAGGGTCTCCCACGTCGCCAGGCCTGGCGCAGTACGCCTCGAAACCGAAGACGGCATCCCCGTCAAGAACCCGTGGAACATCGCGCATCTGCGCAAGTTCTACCCGTGATCACAGTCACGCCAGGCATTTTTTGTCTCTAGAGGGAAGCTCACGGCTTCACCTCCAAGCTTCTCAAAGCTTCTCCCGAGGCCCAGCCCTCCGAGCTCTCCTGCAAACGAGCCCCCGCAGGCCGCAGTGAACCTCTGCCACTAATGGGTGGTCCCCATGCCTCGACATGGAAGGAACGTTAGCTTGGCAAACCCAAGCGTAATGAACCGATTTTCGTTCCAAGTGAACTTTGCGCTCTGGCGCCATTTTCGTTCCAAGTGAACTATGCGCTACGGCGCCGCTATGTAATATTTTGGTGGTGAGTTTATTACAGCTTTATTTCATTTATTGAAAATGGGCACTTATATCTCTCCACATGCGTACCTCGCGAGCGGGGGCTGAGTACGGTGCCAGTGCCTCAAGTGACACACCAGCAGCACTGCAAAACCCAAGGATCCGAGCTCTGGCTAGAGGGCAGGCCCTCCCAAGCACGCCATCTCTTCAAAGGACCTTGGTACTCTCTCTCCTCGCAAGGAACGCCTGAGGGGACCTATAAGCGCGCATTAGTCCCTGATGCTGTGATCTAGCGTTTCGGCTCGCCCCTCTAACATCCACAGAGAGCGAAAGTCCCCACCAGGCCTGCGGAGGAGAACCCTAGGCCCCAGAAGGGGAGACCTCCGCCAGAGAAGGCCCACACCGGGAAAACGCCTCGCGAAGCTAAGTTTCTCGCCCACCTCAAGGGAATCCTCGCATTTTTTCTCATAAGCACTCTGCGTCCCTCAAGCGGTTCTTTCCTTACTCTCCGTGGACTGCTTGCGCGTCAAAGGGGGGCCCTCAGCAACGCGACTTGAGGGCTCTTACCTCCCCAAGCCTTAAACTCCCCCCGGCCTTGCCGAGTCATTGCTCGAGCATACCGCAGCGGCAGGAGTCATAGCGCGAGGGGAAGGGTCCAACGACGCAGAGCGAAAAAGGCATGGAGATGAAGCAAAGACCCCTCGAAGGGAGCGCACACTTAATCGATAGCAAAATGTTTACAAAGTGAAGAAGTAAATTACAAGGTGGAAAATGAAATTCTCTAACGGGCAAACGCCCCTAAAGCGCTGCAAGCGCGACGCGTTGCAGGAGGAGATTAGTCGGAGGCCTCAGCGTCGTCCTGGTCGCTCTCTTCTTCCTCCTCGGGCTCGCTCCCCTCGCCGCCTTCCTCTGCAGCGGCCCGCCTGAAGCGGCTGCAGAAGTCGTCCACCTGGTCGCGGACGGAGCTGGAGGCTTTCCACGCAGCGTCCCCCTCCAGTGGCTCGGTCACCGTGGCGAGGTCGAACCCGGGCTGGAGGTGGACGAGGTTGGAGAAGATGCGGTCCACCGCCACCGCCAGAAGCTGACGGCACTCCTCCTCAACCACGTCGCGGATCTCCGCGGTAGGGCCTTCGAGCGCTGTGAAGAGCTGCTCGAAGTACAGGAGATAGGTGGCAGCGTCGGCGTGGCCCTGAGCCGGAACACTTGGCGCCTCCGCCCCCAGCTTCGCGGCGAGCTCACGACCCCGTCCCGTCAAGGACAGGAACATGCGCTCCCGCTGCTGCGACAGCACCTGCGCCGCCTGGATGCTCTCCGCCGCCTCCACTGCCTTCTCCACAGCAGGCCCCACCTGCCGGTTCATCTCCTCCATGTCCCCCATGAGGGAGGCAAGGTCCTGGGAGATGTCCTCTCTGGCCTTCTCAGCGGCGAGGCGGCGATCAGTCTCGCGCTTCACCTTGGCGGCGAGCTTGGCGTTCTCCTTCTCGAGCTTTTGGATCCGGGCGCCGCTCTCCCCCAGCCTCGCCTTGAAGCGGTCCTCCTGCTTGGAGAATTTATCCTTGTAGTCCTGGGAGACTGCGGCGCGGATCTTATTCTCCTTCTCCCGGAGCTCCTTGTTGAGCTCGTCCTTCCGCTCGGCAAGCCGCACGTTGGCTCGCTCCACATTCCCCTTGTGGGCGGCGACCTCGCGCTAGAGCTTGCTGAACGCCGAAGCAACGCTGTCTTCGCGGGCCTCAAGGGCCGTGCGCTGTCCTGACAGCTCCTGCTCCCTCAGCGCCAGCTGCTCGTCGCGCCGGCGTGCATCCTCCTCGCGCTCGCTCAAAGCGCGCCCGCGGGCCTCCAGGCTCGAGCGGAGTTCGTCGAGGGCGGTCCGCACCACCCCGGCATCCGCCAGGATCTTCTTCTCGAGCTCGAAGAGCTCGGCACGCTTCGCCGCCAGCGAATGCTCCACGGCTTCCCGCTCCGCCTTGGCCTCGGCGAGGTCCTTGGCAGCGGCTCGGCGTTCAGCCCTCAGGGGCTGAAGGAGTTCCTCGGCTTCACGCAAGGCCCCCTCGCGGACCTCGTCGGCGAAGCGCGCCGCCTCCTCACGCTCCTCTTGCAGCGCCTGGTCGCTCTTGCGGCGGGCCTCTACGGCCGCGCGGAAGGCAGCCCAGGCGTCGGCGAGCTCGTCACGCTGGCGGGCGAGCGCCTGGTCTTCTGTGGCCAGGTAGGCCTCGAGGCCCTCCAGGGACTCCCGCACGAAGCGGAAGGCGACGTCGCGGCGTCCTCGGCCCCAGTCGAAGCGGCCCAGAGCGAGGCCCAGGGGCGGACCGCGCGGCTTAGAGGGTCCCGCACCCGCGTCCGGTTCGGCGGCAGAAGCCCCCGCGTGGGCCTGGGGGCTCGGGGGCAGATCCTCCGCCTCCGTACTCGGTCCCAGGCCTCCTGTGCTTCCCCCCTCGTGCGGCATCTCCCGGTCCGCATCCGGGGCAGGCGCGTGAGGCCCGGTCCTTGCTGCTTCCTCCTCCCCCGCGGTGTCCGGCGGCGGTGGTGGAGTACCCTCCCTGCGAGACTTGGGAGGGCTCGGCGCCGACTCGGCACCCGCATTAGCCCCCGGCTGCGCTGGAGGGGTAGATGCGCGAGGTGGAGTGGGTATCGTCTCCACCTGTTCCTCCACCCGCTCTTCCTCGGGTGGTGACACAAATGTCTCCACCTGAGGTATCTCCTTCTGAGAGCCTGCGGTACTCCCCACCTCAGGCCTCGAGGCCTCCGCCGCCGCGGTCTCGCTGGCCTCAACCTCCGGTGCAGCGTCGGGGGCGGCCCTCTTCACGTCCGCGGCTTTGCGAAGCCTGCGGCGCTTCGCAGGATCAGGGCCGCTGAGGTAAAAAGAAAAGATTGGTCAAGGAAGAAGAGCAAGCAAGCTGGGCTCAGAAAGGAAAGGAAAAGGCAAAAGAGTCTCACCTGGATTTCTTGGCGCGGGTGTCTACCCACGTCATGCCTGGCGAGCGCCATGAAGGCACAGCCCGCGCCCCCGCCTCGGGGGCCTCCTCGGCTTTCCTCTTGTGGGGAGCGCTCGGGGGCTCCCCGGCAGGCCTGTCATGGGCCGCCTTGGTCCTCGGCTCATGGCGCCCCGCCGCAGCCTCCTCGCTGTCGCCGGAGGAAAGCTCGTGGACCTCCCCTGCCGAAGGCACAGCGCCGGAAGAGCTTCCCGCGCCCGCAGAGCTTCCTACACCGGCAGAGGGCTCCACCCTCGTCTCCGCGTCGCCCTGCTCCGAGTCGGATGCGCTTGGCGACTCGGTAGTGTCCGCTGGCATGGGCTCCTCCTCCTCTTCATCCCCCGCCAAGCCTAGCGGGGTGAATGCGGGCGCCTGCGCCAGGGTGGCCCGGCGTTTGTCTGGGACTTCATACAGAGGCCGTATCGCCACGTGAACCCTCGCGGGCACCTCGGGGTTGACGAAGAGGCCTCCCAGGATGGTCTCGACGACCGCGGGGCGGTGGTCGCTCAGGTGCAGCCGTAGCGGGTCCGTAGGCCCTGTGTACGCCCACATCGGCTTCTTGTGCGCCTGCAGGGGGGCGATGCGGCGCCTCACGAACTCCGCCGCCACCAGCTGGCCGGTCAGGCCGCGCTCGCGAAGCGCCCTCAGGTGGCCCACGAGGTCGGCTATAGCTTGCCCCTCCAGAGAACGCTTGCTCCAGTGGGTGTTCTTCACGGGCGGCGCCTCGGGGACCTCAAGGAGGGATCTCTCCGAGGGAACGCGGATGAGGAACCACTTCTGCCGGAAGTCTTCCACCTTCTTCGACACCGCCGTCACGGGCTTGTCGTCGTTCCAGGCCATGGGGATGTAGACGTCTCCCATGCCGTCCGCGATGCGGAAGGATACGCAGCCCGTCCGCTCTCCCCGCGCGGTGTTCCGCAGTGCGTAGAAGCTCCGGAAGGGAGCGATGGAGGGCTTCACTCCCAAGTAAGCCTCGCACAAGAAGGCGAAAATGGAGAGGACAAGGATGGCGTTGGGGTGAAGGTGCAAAAGGTGGACCTGGTAGAACTCGAGGACGGCCTCAAGGAAGGGAGAGTAGGGCGGCACCAGCCCAGCGAAAAGAGTGTGGAGGAAGATGGGGAAGTAGCCGGCGGGGAAGCGTCCGGTCCGCGCAGGCAGAATGGCGCTGGCGCCGTGCTCGTTGTGCTTCCCGGCGACCAGGTGCTGGATTTTGTCCAGCGCCGCCGCGGTGATGCGCGCCCCGACCAGGGAGGGGCCGAGCTCCGCCTCCCCCTGTGCGCCGTGGTGAGCCGAGGCCGCCGTCTTCTTGCCCTTGGATCCTCCCATCGTCGGAGAAGGACGGAAGGAGTCGGCCCAAGATGGGGAAGATTTGCTGGAGAAGGGAGTCTAGGAGGCGGAGAACCGGTGGACTGGATGGACAAGACTGGACGGAGCGATGACTGCGGCTCACCAGCGCGCGGCTTTTAATCCCGTCCGAGCAGTTACCGAGGCACGATAGTGGAGAGCGTGGCGGGCGTGGTGGCCCCCCCCCACTACGCACGTTTCCGGCGGAGCAGCCGAGTCGCCGCGAGTCCACATCCAGGTGACGCGTGTCCCACGGCGCTTCGCCTGCAATTTTGGGCCCACGACGCTTCGCCTGCAATTTTGGGCCCGCGACGCTTCACCTGCAGTTATGGGCCCACGACGCTTCGCCTAGTCCCGAGGGGCCTCAACGTGCCCATCATGGGCCCGGGGGCTACTGTCGGCCCAGTGGATTCTAGGGTGTGCAGAGCCCACTCTCCACGGGCCGCGCACGCGTCAGCGTCTACGAAACGGCTAGGGACCAAGCCAACCGCTTGGGGAGCCCCCCGAGGAAGAAACCCCTGGAGGGGACCTGAGGCGCCGGCAGAGGCCTGAAGGAGGCCCCCCCCCCCCCCCCCCGAGGGCGTCCCACTTGAGGGGCTCTCTCCCTCTGAAGGGAGCCGGCCCGGCTCCTTCCCCTCGAGAGCCTCAGGCCCCTGAGGGGACACTTCGCGGCGAAGGAAGCGCTGCAGAGCGCACATGGGCTCTGCTGCGGCCGCAGGGTGACGCGCGCGTCTGCGCGCACGGCAGCAACAGCGTCACAGTTGCCGTTCCCATGATAAAAGGGGTCAACAAAGTTCTGTGTCCCCTGCGCCGCCAACGAAGCTTTCCTCTTTGGTGATAAAGCAGTTGGCCGGCACAACGCTCCAACGACGACGTCACTGCGGGCACTCCCCACGGTCTCTGCCGCGCCTGCGAGCCGCTCTGCCAAGTCTGCAACTTGTCGGCCACAGTGCGCCGCTTTAACACGGAAGAGGCGCGTCCAAGGACGGAGGAGACAGCTGCTCTGCCACGAAGGCAGGCTTTGCGACCATGGACCGGGTCCATGAACGAGCAAGCAGTAGTGCACCCCACTCCGCCGCTGGTGGCCATGTGGGAACCCGTCCACTGCGCAGGTCGCAGGGATGAGGCCCGGGGCAACTATTTAGGGAGAAGGGGCACTTCCGTAGGAGGAGATCCAGAATTCGATCCCAAGCTAAATAGCGTCCTCCACCTCCGGACCCTCTCAAGGCCCGGAGGCTAGTTGTACTACAGTCACCACAGTGCAATCGAGACAAGCAGGAGTAGCGGTTTTACCTCACCTTGAGGGCCGTGAACCTGGGTAAGGGCCGGTGTCACTCTCTGTCGTGCAGTTCCGCTCCAAGCACCGCGAGCAACGTCGCGGCGTGCATCGAGGGTTGTTTGACCTCCGTGTTCAGTCCCCCTTCGAACCTCTTCCCGGGGCGAGACTACCCCTGTTACGTGGGAGTTCATTCCTCGACAGAAGCTAATATTTGGCTGTGAAGCACTCTGGGCATCGCTAACCGAAGTTGCGTAGCACTCTTGGGCAACACTATTTTTCATTGCAAAGCACTCCTGGGCATCGCTAACCGTAGTTGCGTAGCACTCCTGGGCTGAGCTAATTTTTGTTGCAAATCGCTCCTGGGCATTGCTAACCGAAGTTGCGTAGCACTCTTGGCGTTGATGCGTAAGCCAGATTATGGCAATTGGCGACGTGGTGAGACCCGATGGCAGGCGCGCTCGAAGCCGGCCTGTGGCCGGGTCATGGATGGATGAGCGTGGACCGTCATGGCGGCCGCGACAAGTTTGAAGATAATAACGTTGCTATGGAAGCCGGCCCGTAGCCCGGTTCCCAATATTGATCTGAAGCCGGTGCATGACCGGGTCATCAATCCTTGCGAGGTCGTCTGATGCCGGCTTGTGTCCGGGTCTCGCCGATGAGTTGCTGAAGCCGGACCGCCACCGGGTCATTGATTGGACACATGACATGTATTGTATTTGTCTTTTCTTTTTTTCCAACGAGCGGCTGTACACGCAAGGAGCCCTCAAGAGCCACTCTCCGGTTGCTGTAATTTTTCATTGTCGGGAGGTTTCCAAAGCAAGCCGACAAGTCAATTTGCTATTTTCATCTTCTATTTTTTCTTCCCTGACGTGGATACGTATTCCATTGCATGTGGATATGAAACTGTGCTCTTGGATTTGACTGCCGAGTAACACACTAGCAATTCTAGTTGCCCTTTTTGATCCGTACTTGGTAGGATTTGCTGCCATTGATTTTTTTTTACCTCCGACCGGTCTTCAGCCAGACCCGGAATTGAACTCCAACACGGGTAGCCCGGCTGGCGACGGAAACGTTGCCTTTTCCAATTTGCCTCTATTTTTTCCTTCCTTTTTCTCTTCTTTCAAATATTGTTGCACTATGACCTGGAATTTAGAGTCCAGATCAAACTCCCACGCGACGCACGACACTCGGGATCTTGGATCCGGGAAACAGTCGACGTCCATGCTTGATGCGATTTTGCTGATAATGACCCGTGATGTGTACGTCATCATGATCCTTGTAATCCCCGGTTTCATGCTTGCTTTTCCCACGGCCGGCGCCTTTATGACTGGCTCTTTTATTTCTTTCAGCGAATCTTTTCCGGCTCCTAGCCAGAATATGAATGATGCGATCTTCTTGTTAATTGCTGCTGATTTCGCCGACGGCGGTTCTCTTCATCCTCGAAGCGCTTCTACTTTGATGAACACATACTATGCCGCAGGCCCCACGGTGGGCGCCAACTGTCGTGGGATTGTCACGGCAGATGTTTCCGGGTGGAAACTTGAGTATGGGGACATGGCGACTCTGGCGCTCAGGAGATTGTCTAGCACTACGGGGAGAAGATGTTTTTTACCCAAGTTCGGGTCCCCTCGGTGGAGGATCCCTACGTCTTGCTATAAGTCACTGATATGATAATATGTTACATGGTGCGCCAATGGCGATCGCCGGGTTTAGATGAACCCGGGCGTGGGAGCTCTCTCTATTTGTCTATCTTACTTGGCGCTTCTGGCTTATGACTTCTCGTAGCCTCTCTTCGCCTTTTTCTCTATGACCTAGGAGCCCGCTTATAAAGACATTCGGGTCTCCTGGTTTACATGGTAAGACTACTGGAGTTCTACTCTAACTCGTCTTGTCTTTCGTATCCTCCAAGTCTTGGACTCCGTGATGCATATTGCCTCCGGGTCTTCTAGAACCTTCCTTACTTGCTTGCCAAGTCACACGTCGCACGCCGGCTTACGTGGAACCCGGCCCATCTCCTTTATGCTTGATCTGGCCCAGGCTCCCTGCCAGGCCGGCTGGTCTTCTATGTCGGTGGGCCTACCGGGTTATGATCCACCCAACAGGTCCAATGACCCAAGAGTAACAAGCTCACAAGTATCACAACCACGAATCCTCGTGGAGGGCTCAAACCGATGCAAATGCAATGGCAAGAGCACACGAAGTGCTCAAGTCCTTCACTCTCAAATTCCAACAAAGCAACAAATGCTTATGGGGGAATAAGAGAGGAAGAACAAGGAAACCACAAAGGAGTCAAATCCTTCACTCCCAAATCCCACCAAAAGCAACTAATGCTTATGGGGGGAGAAGAGAGGAAGAACAAAGGAGAAGAACCACAAAGGAACTCCAAGATCAAGATCCACTAGGTTCCTCTCACTTAGAGGAGAGATTGATTGGTGGAACGGTGGATCTAGATCTCCTCTCTCTTTTCCCTCAAGAGGTAGCAAGAATCATTGGAGGGATGGAGAGATAGCAAGCTCAAGAACGTCAACAATGGAGGTCAAAACTTGCTTGAAAGGTTGGGAAACCATTGGGGAAGAAGGCCCCTTAAATAGGTCAACCCAAATTCCAACCGCTGGGTGCAGATTCGCGTCGTAGCGGTACTACCGCTAGCCCTAGCGGTACTACCGCCCCCCTAGGGAGTTAGGGCAACAAAACGGGCTGAAAACAGGCTTCACGTAGCGGTACTACCGCCCCGGCCGAACTACCGCTCCCGGTACCGCCGAAAATGGCTCTCTGTTTGCACCGGTGGTACTTCGGGCGGTACCGCGGCGGTACTACCGCCACAGCAAAAAACAGCAGAACACCAAGTATCAAAACGGGCAAAACTTTTGCATCCGGACTCCGTTTTCGATGTTCTTGGGCTCGTTGGAAACGTGACAACGAGCCCTACATGAATGTGCAGAGAAACATCATAGTCCAACAAGGGAGGTTTAAACCAAATGAGGAAAGGTAAGACCTCTCGATAAAAGGATAACCGTTAAAACCTCAAACACCAAAAACGCAACAAGATATTCATATGAAATCCGTTTTTGATGAATTAGAGCTTGACATGGAGAAGAACCAAGCTCTAAATACTCACATGGATAAAAGCCAAATAAGAACCAAGAAATATGATATGCCAAGTATGCAAAGGTTTGATCTCTCCACAACGATGCGATCAAGTTACTCACTTGAAAGCCCCTCTTGATAGTACGCCTATCTATCCTATAGCCCTATCAAGATCATACCTTTGCCTTGAGCATTCCACTTGAGTTAGATGATGACTATCTTGATCTCTTCAAGTGGATCATCTTTCTTGATTGCGCGAGCTAGCACATGCTTGATTAAGACATCTCCAAATACTCCCCCATACTCCATTATGGGAGAGTTTCACTTAGCTCCGTTTTCATGTATCCATTGCAAACTCCAAACATAGGATCTCTTCCAAAAGCTTCTATTGTTCTTGCACATCTTATCCTTGATGACGATCACCACATAATGTCATCCTCCACAAGCTATATGAAATCTTCATTTGATGCAAGCCCATGGGAAGATACCTAACCCCACATGAAGATACCGCATACACATATATCATGGGTTAGTTCACAAAGCTATATGGACAAGTGATTACCATCCCAAGAAGATACATGATCCCACTTGGGACATCTTGTAGCTTTGTGTGTTGATCAACAACTTGATCAACCTTTTATCTTCCAATCTTTCTTTGCTAATATGATGTCTCAACACATGACCATCCATCATATACACCTTTAAATGGAACCTTGGTCATCAAATAAGCTTCAAGAGTCCAACACATGAACTCCACTATTTCCATGGACAAGATCTATAAAGATATCTCAATGCAAACATTAGTCCATAGAGGTTGTCATCAATTACCAAAACCACACATGAGGGAAAATGCTCTTTCAATCTCCCCCATTTTGGTAATTGATGACAATCCCTTTTGAGAGGGTTTATAATATGGAATTTAAAGAACAAGAATGGTTGCACTATCATCAAATACTACAAAGGTATGTGATGTTAGTCCATCCACATATATGGTGCGAACTCCCCCATAATTTATGCACGTGTGTATGAACATGAATTCATTGCATATATTGTCAACCATTACCGATGGTGGAGTTTCCACTATATATAAAGCCAAGCAACGAATGCAAAGGCAAGAAAGGCAAATACTTAAGAATATACCTTATTACAAAGCCAATTCCATACAAACCTCCAAAACTTCTCCCCCATTGGCAACGATTGCCGAAATGGGCGAAAATATTTAGAAGGACAACATAATAAGATCTCCTCCATGATTTTTGCATTTCTCATGATATGAGTGAAATCAAATGCACATATCCAATGACGAATAGATGGAGGGGATCAAACTATATTGAGGATCCAAAGATTGCACAAGAAAGATAACAATTGAATCCACTGAATGGATCCTATTTGCAAAAGAAGGATGCATTCATAAAGAAGCAAGCAATCAAAGGATCAAAGAAAAACAATTGAGCACAAGAAGATAATATGATGAGATCAATCTAGTGTTCTAAATTTAAGAGGGAACTCCCCAAGGTACGTGTACAATGAAAGATTTGCATTTCAATATGGTGTGCACAACATGGAATCCTCACTCCCTCCTAGATAATTTTGAACACAAATAATAGCAAGATAGTTTATGTGGGGAAAGAAGAAATACAACTTGCAGCAAACAAATGTTGAGCAACAAGAGAAAGAAGTGACAAATGAAGACTTGCTCAACCGGAAAAAGATGGATGTGTCATGGAAATACATTTGAGGAGACTAAACAAGGATGAGCCTAAGCATCACCATAGTCTTTCAAAATATGAGGCACATAGTGCATATCATATATTTCTCAAACACACACTCCAAAGAAGATATAACAAATAGGATCACAAGCTTATTAAGAGGCAGAGTGATACCGAAAGAAGAGCAAAGCTTGTGCCTTTTAGAGATCACCAAAGAATCAAGTACACTATGGTACCCAAACTAATTGGGTCCAAAGTAGTTAGACCAACTACAATACATAGGACAAACTCCACATAAATATGTGCATATTGATATGAAATAGAATTTCATGCACATCTTAGCCATTTAGGATTTGATGGAGTTTATCCTATATATTGGATCAACTAAAGTAAGCATGCCATAAGATATACATATAGTAAATATGTATGCACAAAACTTTCAAAAACCAAATGAGATACAATTTGGACAAAACACCAATTAAATCAAGAAGCTACACAAAAGTGTGGCAAGAGAAAGATTTGTCCACATTATATCAAAGACTCAAATCAACACATGATTGGAGAAACCAATTTGAAAAGATAACAAATGAAAACAAGGTCAAGGCTAAACCAATGAGAATAAGAAATAAATCAAACAAACATGCTCGAAGTTTTATCTCTCATCCAAGAAGGTAGACTAAGAACCATTGGATGAGATAGCCAACTCCACAAAGAAGAGTAAGGTTCCAACAAATAAACCAAGCCCTCTACACTTTTCATGATGGCACAAAGTACCAAGACGAAAAATGTTTGTCTTTCAAAGCGACATGTCATCGGGATCAAATACCAATTGAAGATAACTAATGTTATAAAGCATAATCCTCCAAGATTCGTGCATTATTTATGATCTTGTATTTGAATACAAAATGCACACAAATGAGATCATCACTCTCCATATATATTGTTAAAGAATTAGTCATGTTCAAGAAGAGCAATAAGATATAGTATCAATTTAAAAGATGATGTTCTACTCAATGTAGGATAGCTCCCCCAAGAATGGTGCATTACTTAGAATTAAGTCTTTGAATGTAAATGCAAAAGAATGGGATCCTTGAGTTTCCTAACTCAAGAAAGCACAGCACAAACTATGAGTAGAGCAACAAAAAGATCCAAATGAAGCAAAGAAGACAAAAGGGTGGTTATATCAAAGCAAAGCTTGGCGATAAAGGTAAGACAATTTATGAACAATAGCCAATATAAATATGATCAATAAATTTACCACAAATATAATTGTCACTTGTCAAAGACAATGAATGTATGGAGATATTTCTCAGTGGTACATGACATAAATGTATTCAAGATCATATTCACAAAACATAAGCATGTGACAAAATATAAGAATTGAAGAACATGCTTATATAGAGATTCTTGTTGGCTTCACATATTCAATGATCATACTAAGCATCAAGAAACTCTCTCACAAACATGATTCCAAAAGATGGGTGAACAAAATGCATTTAAGCACATATGGAACTTGTTTGAGTACCATGCCACATAGAGTGGCATTACCTCACATGTTCACATTTTCTAGGCTTGTAATATGCACATAGCTTATTACTCCCCCATAATGTGATAATCCATTCTTTGTGACAAGAGGTAGAAGGAGTTCAACAAGAGATAATTAATGGACATTAGAATTTGAATTCCTCATGAGCAAGACATACCACAAAGAGAGTAGATAATACTTGATATATCACTAAGTGGTATTCCTCATGAATTCACATTTTAGGATAATGAGTTACCAAAAAGCACATCACTCCCCCAAAATGGTATAGTCCATTAATATCCCTAAAAGAGCCAATTAAGATAAAAGCAAATAGACAAGAGGCTCAAAACATACAGGGTGTGTAAACCAACATACACAAGCTTGATTACTCAACATAAGTAAGTAGAGTGCACAACACATATAAAAAACTAGTAAGGTACAAAACCAAACACATGCAAGGGTGCAAGTAACTTTCAAAGTATACATATGAATTAAATACAAGTTACCGCAAGGAGGAGCATTGGATATAAACTAAGACAATATAATCCAATTGACTTGACTTGAGAGAATCTGGATGATGAAGATCCCTTAATTCTTCATGATGTAGTCAAGTCTCCAATGTCCTCCACCAACACCTATTGATCAAGTTTTAGCTTGTTGGTCCCCAACCAAGTTGGGTCCTAAGAGGTTAGTCACAATAGGCTTGGCAACCCAAATGGTTCTTTTCTTGACACCACTTTGAGTACCAATAAATTTGGCAAACACATTGCCAACCTTATCCTTCCTAAGAGAATAAGTGTGATCATGTATGGTGGGTTGGATAAGTTACCATGAGTGCATGAAGAAGCGAAGTGATCCTTCCCACGACATATGTAGCAAAGTCGGCTTTTTCCTTTCTTCTTGGGAAGGGAAGGTTCTTCAACTTGGGAAGCTTGAGTTTGAACTTGAGATTGTTTCCCTTGTTGCTTCTCACTAAGAGGCTTCTTCTTCAAAGCGCAAGATCTCACATGATGCCCTTCTACCTTGCACTTGAAGCACACAATCTTGGCCGAATCATTTTCTTGTTCTTGGCCCTTCTTCTTGACGAACTTGTGCTTCTTCTTGTTATTGGAGTTGAATCCAAGTCCACTCTTGTCATGAGGAAGTTGTTGCACTCTCAACATGTTGTCGAGGGTAGACTTCCCTTCATGACACTTCTTCAAGTCTTTCTTCAAAGAAGTGACTTGTGCCTTGAGCTCTTTGAGTTCCTCTACATGGTTAGTTTCAACACACATACTAGAGGAAGTAGATGCTACATTGTTAGAGCAACAAGGAAAGGAAAGTAATTCATCACAAGATTTAGCAATAGTATGTGATGTAGAATTACTAGTACTAGCACATTGCAATAAAGCATTAGTAGTAGAAGTTGTACTAGTGACCACAAGAGGCTCACAAGATTTTACCTTTGTAGTGATTGCCTCAAGAGCTAATTCTAGCCTAGCATGGGATGCTAGAAGATCTTCATTAGAGCTAGAGAGATTTTCATGATTTTCTTCCAATGTCTCATACTTGTTAGTTAGCAAATCAAGTTGAGCCCTTAGCTCAACATTCTCCTTCAAAATAGATGCTTCACATGAAGTGGAGTTAGTAGCACAAGCATCATTATCATTAGCAATGGAAGAAGACAACTTGACAAGCTCATTATACTTAGTTTTTAAGTCGATTGCCTCCTCAAGAGCTCTATCACGGGTTTCCTTTACTTTAGATAATTCTAAGGTAATGGTCTCCGCAAGAGATTTTGATTTAACCATTTTTAATTTGGCAATAGCATTGTCACATGTTTTAGTGAGTTTATCAATCATTTCATTATTTAACTCCTCACTAGTTTCGAGTCTCTCCTCTAGAGCAACCCGAGTTTCTTGCTCTTCCTCAAGAGCATTCTCAAGATTGTGGATCTCACCCGCGGAATAACGAGCAAGACCCCACCCTTCATCACAACGGGTCTCCAAGGCCTCAATTGCATCTTTGTGCTCAATAAGAATAGTCATGATTTCTAAGAAATTATCATGAGCATGTTTGTTATTTAAAAGAGCACGAGAGACAATATCAAAGTTTTTATCAATGGAGGCATCATTATCATTTTCATCATTGATATCATCATTATCATTGATACACCGGGTGGTGTTGTTGGGAAACCCCAAGAGGAAGGTGTGAAGTAGTGCAGCAGCAAATTTCCCTCAGTTGTGAAACCAAGGTTATCAATCCAGTAGGAGATGAAGAACACGTCTGAAGATTGTTGGTGGCGCCGTTTACGATTACCAACGTGGAACCTGCACAACACAATCAAGAAACTTTGCCCCAACTTAGCAGTGAGGTTGTCAATCTCACCGGCTTGCTGTAACAAAGAGATTAACCCTATGGTGTGGAGAATGATGTTTGTTTGCAGATAATGAAAGTAACAGTTTGCAGTTGGTTGTATTATTAGTTTAAAGAAAAGGACCGGGGTCCACAGTTCACTAGTGGTGTCTCTCCATAATAATAATAGCATACATGCGGGTAAACAAATTACAACTGGGCAATTGATAGAATAAAGAGTTGCATAATGATGCATATACTAATGACATGATGTCTAGTGTGAGATTCATTTGGGCATTACAACAATATACATAGACCGTTCCAACCGCATCTATGACTAATAATCCACCTTCCGGTTAGCGTCCGCACCCCTTTCAGTATTAAGTTGCAAGCAACAGATTATTGCATTAAGCAAAGTGTGTAAAGTAAGTAAGTAACATCATCCTTAGATAAAGTACTACTGTTTTATCCCTAGTGGCAACAGTACATCTACAACCTTAGAGCTTTCTGTCACTGCCCCAGATTAAATAGAGACATGAACCCACTATCGAGCATAAATACCCCCTCTTGGAGTCACAAGCATCTACTTGGCCAGAGCATCTACTAGCAACGGAGAGCATGCAAGATCATAAACAACACACAACATGATATATTATGAAGTAATGACAAAGTATTCAATATTCATCGGATCCCAGCAAACACAACATGTAGCATTACATAAAGATGATCTTGATCATGTGTAACATCCCAATATTTTGGAATGTTTAAAAATCACTAAAAATTTAAACTTTTGTTTTTGATTTATATAAAACATTATATGCATAAGAAAACCAACTATAAAAGACTTCAAGCATTTTCAAAAAGTTCAATATGTCAAATATCTCAAATAATCACTATTTTCAAAAGTTGTTTCAAGTTAAACATTTTACTATCCATTGTTTTTCTTAAACCTCAATATATAATTTGACAAATGATTTACAAACTTTCAAACCATTTTGATGTAATAATAAGTTTCTTTATAAGTATTTGATTTCAACCACTTAGCCATATCTATTCATAAATTCTAAAATAATATATTTACAAATGTTCCTTCAAACTATTTAAAACATGGTATATTTGCCAAATGGTTTTCATTCTTTTACCTGAGTTCAAAACAAAATTTTGGAAATTACAAGTCTATAATTTATATCTTTAAAACTTCATAGATTTTATAATTAATGATTTATCCAAAATAGGCATTTCAATAACTTAAATTATTTTCATCAATTTGCAAAACATAAAATGATTTTACATGAATATATTCAATATAAGAAATGAAATAAATCTAGAATATTTTCCAAAGGTATTCAATGGAGTTTTCAAATGATTTATAAAAATATAAAACTTAATGGTAAACAAAGTATTTTGAATTAAAAATGAATACATTATATTTCCCTTTTCATTTCAAATAGTTGTAATATGTTATTTAATATTCTACTAAAGCCAAAAATGATTTAATATTGGAAAATGAGTTTAAATAATTTAATTTTAAACTTATATAAGTGTTGTATTTTTATAAATTTTATTTAGCCAAAAATAAAATTTATTTAAGTCATGTTTTCAAATTTGACATAAAGTGTCAAAGTTACATTTAATCAATATTTCAAAATTATGATTTTTGAAAAGTGTTAAAAACATGACCACAATTGGTTTAACACAGAGATATTATTTTTAGAAATTTTTAGAATTTTAGTTTGCATAATTTAGATACTTAAAACAAAAGATATGAAAGAAATAAGAAAAATCAGAAAACGAAAAATAAAAATGCTGACGTCAGCGATGATGTCAGCATCGTCTTCAAGCTCCAGACGCATCACGCACGCACGAACAGGTCAGTTTGCTGTTTCATTTCAACGATTGATTGCCGGCGATTTACTGCACCAATTAACGCGCCGTTTCTTCCTAATTAAAACCCACGACCTCCTCCTTCATTCCCCACCAAAAGCCCTCTCAGAAACGTTCCCAGAATGACGAATTTGTCGCCGTAGTTCGTCCTCGACCGAAAACGGCCGATTTTAATTTCTTTGATTGCGGGAGTTTTGCTGCACCGAATTAAGAAACGTTTGTTCCTATAGATAGCCCCGGCTCTCCTATTCATTTCCCCTCTGCCCCCTCTTCCAATCGCGCCTCCAGGCTGAGCAATTTGCTCACCGGAGTTCTTCGGCCGCCGCCACAAATTTCTCGATTCCGGCGCCATGGAAGGACCACCGCATCTCTTACTCCCTAAACCCATTCCCTCATTCATGCGCTCCTCCCTAACCCCTTCCCCGCCTTTCCTTTGCAGCTAAATCGAGAGGGGGAGCTCGACCCGCGGGTCAATGGCACCCGAGGCCGTCGCCGTCCTCCTCCGTCTCCGGCTGTAGCCCCGCACCCTTCCCGGACGAATTGAGCGACGTCGTCGTCCCCATCGCCTCCGACGCGGCCTGCTGCACGCCGTCGTGCTCTTCCCCGAGCTAGACATTTTGATGCATGCGATTTGCCGACGACTGGAACCACGGTGAGCTGCCTGAACAAATATCACGTAGTGAAAGGTTCCAGCCACTAAAATCCTGCCACGTGTCCACCTAATTATCCATTTCGTTTTCCTGGCTATTTTAGATAGAAGACTTCCAAAATTCATAACTTTAGTTCTGCTCATCCAAATTTCGTAAATTTGATATCCCTGGAATCCTTAGAACATCTAGAATCCACTCCAATCATTAGTTTCATGATTTGACAAAAATAAATATTCGAATTTAAGATGAGAGATAATGAGTATTTTTGACATAACTTTAGATAGAAAAATTATTTTTGAGTGAACCAAATTGCTAAAATTTTGTTTAAAATACCCCTGTCCAGTAGCAATATTTAAAATTTTGTTTATAATTTTTTTATTACAGAAAACTGTAATCTTGTATTTAGCCCTTTTATTATATTTTGCTATAATAGAAATTAATTAAATTGCATTTATAGCTTCATGCATACTTTATAAAAATCACAAAAGTTAGTATGATGTTTTCTTGTAATTAAAAATTGCACTTCATGCATAGCATATTTTATTGTATAATTATACTCCTCATAGAAAAACTTCTCCCTTATTTTTGCTAAGTAGTTGTTAGATTTATTTTCGACTCAGTGATTTAGAAAAGCTGTTATGCACTTAGAAACACTTAGAAAATAATATGTTCTTCATCCCATGATTGTCTTACTTGGGATTCTCAACATGAATACTAGAAGGCCAATGAAGACTTAGCCAAGAAAACAGACTCCGGAAGCATCTCCAAAAAGTAGAAGCACTTAGAAGAAAATCAAGAAGAAGTTCATGAAGACCAACAAGCTACATTTCCTAAGTCTTGCTTTCTTTCTCTCTTTTCTCCCTTCTTCTCTTAGACCTCATGGTGACTAAGTTATATTCAAGACCAACCCTGGAGAACCATCGAGTCTGCAGAACCATCAAGTCTACAAAATTTCGATGAGGACATCACACCAAGGAGAAAGTTACAAGGAAGCCTGGAGATGATCTTCTACATCTTTCTTTATCTTTTTCTGCCCTTCCTATCCCTCTTTCACTTTGGACATAAACCCCTTTTGATCATGATATTACCACCTTTGAAGTATGTTGGATCCTAGCGGCATAGTGAGATGAAGCGGCCTGGAGACTAACCTTACATGTCCACGTACATGAGACCTGTTCCACAATCATAAGTGGCTGGCCGGGTGTCTGTCTCTCTCACTATAGTGAATATCCAATTTACAAAGAGTTGTTAATAATTGTTGATCACCTTAAAGAATAGACTTAGTATTTTCTCAAAGTATTTATGCCCATCATGACCAAGTCCTTAGAAAAAGATGTATCAACTTTTTATAAATTATTTTGACTTGACGTGTTAGCATCTAGTCCTTAGTTAAAATTCAGCCCCAGCTGTTATGACTTTGGTCCTTAGTTCTTTTGACCAAATTCTTGCCTTGCACTTAACTTAGAATATTTTCATGGCATGACATACATCTCTAGTCCTTAGAAATATTTTGCACATCATGCATAACATATTTTCCTTAGAAGTTTTTTTATGAAACTTGTTTGTTCCTTTTGTATTGTGTTGTTGTGTGATTGTTTATGATTGCTATGTATAGATTGAACGGAGAGCCTCGAGTAACGTTGAAAAGAGTTGTGAACAACGACATCGTACAAAGGCAAGTGGCACATTCATAAACCTCCTACTATTTTCTATATGCATGACTTAGTGTATTTTTCTATAAGCATGTGTTGGATAGTACTGCTATGCAAAGACTGTTTAGAATTTTCCCTATTCCTATGTGTCTAGATACCTATGATATAACTTAGTAGAAATATTGATGCTATGCAATTGAAGGAAATTTTTACAAAATATTAAGTGGCTACTCAGGGCTGTGCTCGTGGTGGTCTTCGCCTAAGGTAGTTTCTACTATACTTAGGGCCGTGAGCATGGTGGTTTTCACCTGAGAGTACACATCCACTAAGTAAATGAATCACCTGGGTGGATTGGTTGGTATGGTTTATGTTGAGTGGCTATTTGGGACTGTGCTTGTGGTTGTCTTCGCCTAGGGTGAATTTAATTCTACTTAGGGCCATGAGCATGGTGGTTTTCACCCAAAAGTGCACTTGTGGATTGCCACCCAGGAACAAAGGGATTTGAAGTTACTCCAAGTGAAGATTGCTTCCAGTGCAGCCATTGCCAATATGGGCTCTGGCTTGATCAACTAAGTTGCGTGGACTCGCCCCGGCTTGACAAGCAGATGTAGATGATGTTAGGTGGAACGGGTCAAGCCATTATGGGGAGGGAAAATGCTTCTGAAAGATCTCGTCTCATTCTTCTCCTTTTCCTTATCACTTCCAGAGTGTAGAGGATAGTTTGGGCTGAATGGGTACAATGGTGAACGTGCACAACCTCTGCAGAGTGTAAAATCTAAGTACTTAGCCGTGTCCCCGGTACGGACAATTTGAGCATCTGATCAAGGACGTCAACGGAGGATCCCACCATTCCAACTTCAAAATTTAAAACTTGATGGGTGAACAAGGGTAGAATGAGACAGTGGATTTCATGCCACGGATGTCTCGAATAGAAGAAAAGTGTTTTCAAAAGAGTTAGGAAAAAATTGGCTTTATGCAAAATAGCCTTGAACTCCACCAGCCAAATAAGCATATAGGTTATTAGAGTTATTCCATTAAGTGTCCACCATAGTGTCACTTGCCAGTTCCATTTTAAATGGTTCTGACCCACGTTGTTGCAATATTTTTCTTATTGCAGATTGTTCAGATAACGAGTGAGGTTTCGTTTAAAGGTTTCGAGTCTGCAACCAACATGTTTTCGCCTGTGGCAACATGAAGATGATGGAGACTCACTGTTATTGTATTTCCGCTACTTTACTCTTTCAATGCTAGCTTCGTGCTATGCAACTTGTAAAGAATATTTCCTTTGTACTGGATCATCGATGTAATAAAATTGATACTTTGTTGTGATATTACATCGTAAACTGTGTGTGCAAACGAATCGATCCAGGGATTTGCACTATGCACAGGGACTTGCCATTTTCTAAGTGCAGGTCCGCTACAGATGGTATCAGAGCACTGTGTTGCCTGTAGGTTCGAAATCCTAAGTTTGGATAGAAATAGGTTGACCATAGGATTGAAAATCTATTTTTATTCAGTTTACTAAAAACAAAACTTTTCATTTTTTTTTTCTTGTAATCTCGTCTACTATCAAACTTCTGAAAATATCTTCTCTTATTCTAGATGACCATGTCCTTAAAGTCTGATTCTGCTGCTTCATATGGAAAAGCAACGATTCAAGATGAAGTTCTACATGCATGGAACACCACTAAAGAACCAAGATTCGGCCAACACGTCAAAGATATCCAAGAAAGTTGAACAAGAACTTGAAGCACTCAACAAGGAGATAGACTAGAGACCACCATTTAATTAGACCAACGATATCGTGTTAGTGTATTGATCATATCAACTTAGGTTATGTGACAATACTAGATTGTTTGTTGGTGTTTGAACCATGTTGCTTGATGTTTGTTAGAGATTGTTTGTAAGATTATTTGCCTTAGTCTGCTGGTGTTTGGGGTAGAATTCTCCCTTAGTCTTTTTCAACCTCTACTCATCCATGCCAAACCCAACCAGATATCACCTCTATCCTTGGATATCAAAAGTAGTTCAATCAACTTCAGTTAATCTACAACTCTACCATGAAGGGAAAGTTCTACTCAAAGATTTCAAGACATCAAATCACAACAAGGAGCTGGTACATACTACACTAGAAAATTTAGGACGACGAAACAACAATCAAGAGTTGAAGACATACATTCTAGACTGCCAACAAAATTTTCTTTTAAGGGTGGTAGCCCACCGAGATAATCTGAACCTAATTGTCCAAAACCTATCTTCCATTCTAGCATCTCCGAATCTCGAGGACGAGATTCCTTTTAAGGGTGGTAGTCTGTAACATCCCAATATTTTGGAATGTTTAAAAATCACTAAAAATTTAAACTTTTGTTTTTGATTTATATAAAACATTATATGCATAAGAAAACCAACTATAAAAGACTTCAAGCATTTTCAAAAAGTTCAATATGTCAAATATCTCAAATAATCACTATTTTCAAAAGTTGTTTCAAGTTAAACATTTTACTATCCATTGTTTTTCTTAAACCTCAATATATAATTTGACAAATGATTTACAAACTTTCAAACCATTTTGATGTAATAATAAGTTTCTTTATAAGTATTTGATTTCAACCACTTAGCCATATCTATTCATAAATTCTAAAATAATATATTTACAAATGTTCCTTCAAACTATTTAAAACATGGTATATTTGCCAAATGGTTTTCATTCTTTTACCTGAGTTCAAAACAAAATTTTGGAAATTACAAGTCTATAATTTATATCTTTAAAACTTCATAGATTTTATAATTAATGATTTATCCAAAATAGGCATTTCAATAACTTAAATTATTTTCATCAATTTGCAAAACATAAAATGATTTTACATGAATATATTCAATATAAGAAATGAAATAAATCTAGAATATTTTCCAAAGGTATTCAATGGAGTTTTCAAATGATTTATAATAATATAAAACTTAATGGTAAACAAAGTATTTTGAATTAAAAATGAATACATTATATTTCCCTTTTCATTTCAAATAGTTGTAATATGTTATTTAATATTCTACTAAAGCCAAAAATGATTTAATATTGGAAAATGAGTTTAAATAATTTAATTTTAAACTTATATAAGTGTTGTATTTTTATAAATTTTATTTAGCCAAAAATAAAATTTATTTAAGTCATGTTTTCAAATTTGACATAAAGTGTCAAAGTTACATTTAATCAATATTTCAAAATTATGATTTTTGAAAAGTGTTAAAAACATGACCACAATTGGTTTAACACAGAGATATTATTTTTAGAAATTTTTAGAATTTTAGTTTGCATAATTTAGATACTTAAAACAAAAGAGATGAAAGAAATAAGAAAAATCAGAAAAAGAAAAAGAAAAATGCTGACGTCAGCATCGTCTTCAAGCTCCAGACGCATCACGCACGCACGAACAGGTCAGTTTGCTGTTTCATTTCAACGATTGATTGCCGGCGATTTACTGCACCAATTAACGCGCCGTTTCTTCCTAATTAAAACCCACGACCTCCTCCTTCATTCCCCACCAAAAGCCCTCTCAGAAACGTTCCCAGAATGACGAATTTGTCGCCGTAGTTCGTCCTCGACCGAAAACGGCCGATTTTAATTTCTTTGATCGCGGGAGTTTTGCTGCACCGAATTAAGAAACGTTTGTTCCTATAGATAGCCCCGGCTCTCCTATTCATTTCCCCTCTGCCCCCTCTTCTAATCGCGCCTCCAGGCTGAGCAATTTGCTCACCGGAGTTTTTCGGCCGCCGCCACAAATTTCTCGATTCCGGCGCCATGGAAGGACCACCGCATCTCTTACTCCCTAAACCCATTCCCTCATTCATGCGCTCCTCCCTAACCCCTTCCCCGCCTTTCCTTTGCAGCTAAATCGAGAGGGGGAGCTCGACCCGCGGGTCAATGGCACCCGAGGCCGTCGCCGTCCTCCTCCGTCTCCGGCTGTAGCCCCGCACCCTTCCCGGACGAATTGAGCGACGTCGTCGTCCCCATCGCCTCCGACGCGGCCTGCTGCACGCCGTCGTGCTCTTCCCCGAGCTGGACATTTTGATGCATGCGATTTGCCGACGACTGGAACCACGGTGAGCTGCCTGAACAAATATCACGTAGCGAAAGGTTCCAGCCACTAAAATCCTGCCACGTGTCCACCTAATTATCCATTTCGTTTTCCTGGCTATTTTAGATAGAAGACTTCCAAAATTCATAACTTTAGTTCTGCTCATCCAAATTTCGTAAATTTGATATTCCTGGAATCCTTAGAACATCTAGAATCCACTCCAATCATTAGTTTCATGATTTGACAAAAATAAATATTCGAATTTAAGATGAGAGATAATGAGTATTTTTGACATAACTTTAGATAGAAAAATTATTTTTGAGTGAATCAAATTGCTAAAATTTTGTTTAAAATACCCCTGTCCAGTAGCAATATTTAAAATTTTGTTTATAATTTTTTTTTATTACAGAAAACTCTAATCTTGTATTTAGCCCTTTTATTATATTTTGCTATAATAGAAATTAATTAAATTGCATTTATAGCTTCATGCATACTTTATAAAAATCACAAAAGTTAGTATGATGTTTTCTTGTAATTAAAAATTGCACTTCATGCATAGCATATTTTATTGTATAATTATACTCCTCATAGAAAAACTTCTCCCTTATTTTTGCTAAGTAGTTGTTAGATTTATTTTCGACTTAGTGATTTAGAAAAGCTGTTATGCACTTAGAAACACTTAGAAAATAATATGTTCTTCATCCCATGATTGTCTTACTTGGGATTCTCAACATGAATACTAGAAGGCCAATGAAGACTTAGCCAAGAAAACAGACTCCGGAAGCATCTCCAAAAAGTAGAAGCACTTAGAAGAAAATCAAGAAGAAGTTCATGAAGACCAACAAAGTCTTGCTTTCTTTCTCTCTTTTCTCCCTTCTTCTCTTAGACCTCATGGTGACTAAGTTATATTCAAGACCAACCCTGGAGAACCATCGAGTCTGCAGAACCATCAAGTCTACAAAATTTCGATGAGGACATCACACCAAGGAGAAAGTTACAAGGAAGCCTGGAGATGATCTTCTACATCTTTCTTTATCTTTTTCTGCCCTTCCTATCCCTCTTTCACTTTGGACATAAACCCCTTTTGATCATGATATTACCACCTTTGAAGTATGTTGGATCCTAGCGGCATAGTGAGATGAAGCGGCCTGGAGACTAACCTTACATGTCCACGTACATGAGACCTGTTCCACAGTCATAAGTGGCTGGCCGGGTGTCTGTCTCTCTCACTATAGTGAATATCCAATTTACAAAGAGTTGTTAATAATTGTTGATCACCTTAAAGAATAGACTTAGTATTTTCTCAAAGTATTTATGCCCATCATGACCAAGTCCTTAGAAAAAGATGTATCAACTTTTTATAAATTATTTTGACTTGACGTGTTAGCATCTAGTCCTTAGTTAAAATTCAGCCCCAGCTGTTATGACTTTGGTCCTTAGTTCTTTTGACCAAATTCTTGCCTTGCACTTAACTTAGAATATTTTCATGGCATGACATACATCTCTAGTCCTTAGAAATATTTTGCACATCATGCATAACATATTTTCCTTAGAAGTTTTTTTATGAAACTTGTTTGTTCCTTTTGTATTGTGTTGTTGTGTGATTGTTTATGATTGCTATGTATAGATTGAACGGAGAGCCTCGAGTAACGTTGAAAAGAGTTGTGAACAACGACATCGTACAAAGGCAAGTGGCACATTCATAAACCTCCTACTATTTTCTATATGCATGACTTAGTGTATTTTTCTATAAGCATGTGTTGGATAGTACTGCTATGCAAAGACTGTTTAGAATTTTCCCTATTCCTATGTGTCTAGATACCTATGATATAACTTAGTAGAAATATTGATGCTATGCAATTGAAGGAAATTTTTACAAAATATTAAGTGGCTACTCAGGGCTGTGCTCGTGGTGGTCTTCGCCTAAGGTAGTTTCTACTATACTTAGGGCCGTGAGCATGGTGGTTTTCACCTGAGAGTACACATCCACTAAGTAAATGAATCACCTGGGTGGATTGGTTGGTATGGTTTATGTTGAGTGGCTATTTGGGACTGTGCTTGTGGTTGTCTTCGCCTAGGGTGAATTTAATTCTACTTAGGGCCATGAGCATGGTGGTTTTCACCCAAAAGTGCACTTGTGGATTGCCACCCAGGAACAAAGGGATTTGAAGTTACTCCAAGTGAAGATTGCTTCCAGTGCAGCCATTGCCAATATGGGCTCTGGCTTGATCAACTAAGTTGCGTGGACTCGCCCCGGCTTGACAAGCAGATGTAGATGATGTTAGGTGGAACGGGTCAAGCCAGTATGGGGAGGGAAAATGCTTCTGAAAGATCTCGTCTCATTCTTCTCCTTTTCCTTATCACTTCCAGAGTGTAGAGGATAGTTTGGGCTGAATGGGTACAATGGTGAACGTGCACAACCTCTGCAGAGTGTAAAATCTAAGTACTTAGCCGTGTCCCCGGTACGGACAATTTGAGCATCTGATCAAGGACGTCAACGGAGGATCCCACCATTCCAACTTCAAAATTTAAAACTTGATGGGTGAACAAGGGTAGAATGAGACAGTGGATTTCATGCCACGGATGTCTTGAATAGAAGAAAAGTGTTTTCAAAAGAGTTAGGAAAAAATTGGCTTTATGCAAAATAGCCTTGAACTCCACCAGCCAAATAAGCATATAGGTTATTAGAGTTATTCCATTAAGTGTCCACCATAGTGTCACTTGCCAGTTCCATTTTAAATGGTTCTGACCCACGTTGTTGCAATATTTTTCTTATTGCAGATTGTTCAGATAACGAGTGAGGTTTCGTTTAAGGGTTTCGAGTCTGCAACCAACATGTTTTCGCCTGTGGCAACATGAAGATGATGGAGACTCACTGTTATTGTATTTCCGCTACTTTACTCTTTCAATGCTAGCTTCGTGCTATGCAACTTGTAAAGAATATTTCCTTTGTACTGGATCATCGATGTAATAAAATTGATACTTTGTTGTGATATTACATCGTAAACTGTGTGTGCAAACGAATCGATCCAGGGATTTGCACTATACACAGGGACTTGCCATTTTCTAAGTGCAGGTCCGCTACATCATGATAGGCAGCTCACAAGATCTAAACATGATGGCACAAAAGGAGAAGACAACCATCTAGCTACTGCTATGGACCCGTAGTCCAAGGATGAACTACTCACGCATCAGTCCGGAGGCGGGCATGGTGATGTAGAGCCCTCCGGTGATGATCCCCCTCTCCGGCAGGGTGCCGGGAAGAGGTTCTGAACCCTCCCGAACTAGGGTTGACGACGGCGGCGGCTCCGTGAGGAAAAGTGGAAAAGTGTTCGGGGTCAATGTCTTAGGGTTTCGGGGGGTTTATATAGGCGAAAGGGCGAAGGCGGTGGAGCCCCGAGGGCCCCACCTCACGTCCTGGCGCGGCCAGGAAGCCAGCCGCGCCACCCCTTGAGGTGGGCGCCTCGGTGCCCGTCTCCTTTTCCCCCTCGGACTTCTGGAACGTGTCTGGAATTCTAAGATCTTCGGTATAAAAATTGTCCAATTCCGAGAATATTTCCTTAAGTGGATTTCTGAAACCAAAAACAGCAGAAAACAGGGAACTGGCACTGTGGCATCTTGTCAATAGGTTAGTTCCAGAAAATGCATAAAACAATATAAAATGTGTATAAAACATGTAGGCAATTGGTTATAATATAAGCATGGAACATAAGAAATTATAGATACGTTTGAGACGTATGAAGCATCCCCAAGCTTAGTTCTACTCGTCCTCGAGTAGGTAAAACGATAACAAATAATTTCTGGAGTGACATGCTTTCACACAATCTTGATCAAATAATAATGTAATGCATGTAAGTTGAGATCAAATGAACAAAAGTTGTAGTTTATATTGATATCAAATGAGTAATGAATAAACAAGTAGGCATAACAAAGCAAAACTTTCAATGAATCAGTAATAGAGAACAATCAACCGTGCAAAGTAGATATTAAAGATGATTTAAGCTTCAAGCACAACAATATAATCATCCAATGAATCAAACAATCATGACAACTTTGTGAAAGGATCAAGTCAATTAATAGCAATATGCACATAGAAGATCATTTCTCTATTTGTTCACACAAAAACAAGCAAGTGTTCAGCGTTGGTTCCTGGCACCAGGATGTCGTGGCTAAGAGAATGTTAATGGGGGTTTGGAAGGCCAACGGAAGAAAGTCTCACAAAGCTGAAAGATGATCATTAGACAAGAGGAAGTCTTATAATCGAAGCTATGCAAGGAGTAGTGATTGCCACACAACGGATGCACATAGAGCTATAAGTGTATGAAAGCTCTCCAATGGAACTAGTGGGGGTGCATCTAACTTGCTTGCTCATGAAGACCTAGAGCACTTTTGAGGAGGCTCATCATTGGAATATACAAGCCAAGTTCTATAGTGTAAAGTTCCCCACATAGTTATGCAAGTAAAACATGAAAACTCTCTCATATGGAGTATAGGTGCTAAACATGAGCACAAATGATGACTATGAATAATATGGGTGCTATAACATGAGCACAAGTGTGGAAAGAGTAGTAATGTTGCCCCCCTTTTTTATTCTTTCTTTCTTTCTTTTTCTCTTTTTCTCTTTTTTCTATTTTTTTGTATTTTTCAGTTTCTCTTTTCGATGGCCTCCATGGCTCTTTTCACTTTAAGGGGCAAACATCCTAATATGATAATATGACAACACACATTTTGGTACAAATATCTCATGATGAATAAAACATAATGTATGAATGATGAATGACAACAAGTCATGTAATGTAAGATGAAAGTTGCATGGCAATATATCTCGGAACAGCTATGGAAATGCTGTAGTAGGTAGGTATGGTGGATGTTTTGAGGAAGATATTTGGCTTATGTGTAGGAGAACATGATGAAGATCTCCCACGAGTTTTGGATGTACCCGCGAAGTATGCACCAACTCTCAATGTGAGAAACGGCAATGCAAAGTACCGAAGAGGCTAGCAAATATGGAGGTGGAAGTGCCATGAAAACCGCAGCTTTAGAACTCACAAGAAAAAGGACTCCAAATAGAAATATGATCTTACAAGGAATAATGAAAATCACTCCACGAGGGACTGTGGCAAATGAACAAGTCACTGTTGGGACCCCAACCGTAGCGCATAACACAAAGTCATTACGGTTGCTTTTAATATTAGGAGTCATATTTCATTATGCTATCAACTGGATATTTAAGTGTGGCACAGCTTCAAGTTTTCTAGACCAACCATTAATCATTCCACCTTACTAAACCATCATGTTTACCATTAAGCATATTAATATCTCAAAATAACATTAATGATTCAAGTGACACAATTTAATGATCTACAAGATTATGTATCATTTAGTTATACCATCTACCACATTTAACATTTTCTGTTCCTAACCAAACACCAATCAACTTATTTAAACATAAACTCTCAAAGTATTTAACAATGAAGCAAGAGAGTATAACATATGAGAACTAACAGCTCTGAACAAGAGATGCATGAAAAACAAGAGCTGAAAGTATTGTAGTAGCTATAGAAGAATAATCAACAAGTATAAGTGAAGAATAGGAGTATTCAAATGAAAAAGCGGAGCGTGTCTCTCTCCCACACAAGAATTCTAGGATCCATTTTATTCATAAAACAAAAATAACAAAAGCAAAAACAAAAACAAACAGACGCTCCAAGTAAAGCACATAAGATGTGGCCGAATTAAAATATAGTTTCACTAGAGATAACCTGATAAGTTGTTGATGAAGAAGGGGATGCCTTGGGCATCCCCAAGCTTTGACGCTTGAGTCTTCTTGAAATATGCTTGGGTGACCCACGGGGGCATCCCCAAGCTTAGGATCTTTCATCTTCTTGATCACATCATATCATCCTCTCTCTTGATCCTTGAAAACTTCCTCCACACCAAACTCAAAGTAGACTTCATTAGAGGGTTAGTGCATAATCAAAAATTCTTATATTCTGCATGAACACAATTGCTACCAATGCTACTGGACATTAGCTACAGCCACTGATACTTTATGGAACAAAAAGATCCATCCAAATACAGCAAAAGAACCAATGCAAAATAAATGCCAGAATCTGTCAAAAACAGAACAGTCTGTAAAGACGAATTTTTTCGAGGCACTTAACTTGCTCAAATCAGAAAACTCTAAACTAATGAAAGTTGCATATATATCTGAGGATTACGCACAAAAAATCCCAGGTCATTTTCATTTTTCTGTGAATTCTTACGGATTTAACGGTGGACAGCAGAAAACTGTTTCAGCACAGCAATCCAAATCTAGCATCAACTTTCTACTAGAGGCTTAACTTGGCACAACAATGCAATAAAATAAAGATACAAAGGAATTGCTACAGAGGTAGGCATGTTCCTTGACTCAATAAAATAAAATAACAGGAATAAAAATTGGGTTGTCTCCCATAAGCGCTTTTCTTTAACGCCTTTCAGCTAGTCACAGAAAGCAAAACTCAAGTGTTTCCAAGAGAAGGAGTATCAACATTGTAGCTCGTACGAATAATAGAATCAAAAGGTAACTTCATTTTCTTCCTAGGGAAGTGTTCCATACCTTTCTTAAGTGGGAATTGGTACCTTATATTTCCTTCTTTCATATCAATAATAGCACCTACCGTGCGAAGGAAAGGTCTTCCCAAAACAAAAGGGACAAGAGGGATTGCACTCAATGTCCAAGACAATAAAATCAACGGGGACCAGGTTATTGTTAACCATAATAAGAACATCATTAAATCACCCCAAAGGTTTCTTCAAAGCATTATCAGCGAGAAAAACATCCAAATAGCAATGTTCCAAAAGTGGCAAGTCAAACATATCATAAAGTTTCTTAGGCATAACAGAAATACTTGCACCAAGGTCACACAAAGCATTGCAATCAAATTCATTCACTTTTATTTTAATGATGGGCTCCCAACCATCTTCTAACTTCTTAGGGATAGAAGCATCAAGTTTTAATTTCTCTTCCCTAGCTTTAATGAGAGCATTTGTAATATGTGTAGTAAAAGCAAGATTTATAGTGCTAGCATTAGGACTTGTGGCTAACTTTTGCAAGAACTTAATAACTTCAGAGATATTACAATTATAAAAATCAAAATTATTATCATCAAAGCAAACCGTACCACTTTCTCCCATGTTCTTAAAAATTTCAGCACTTTTATCAAGACTAGTTTCAGCAGTTTTAGGCAATTTTAACTTTTTGGAAGTAGTAGAAGAAACATTGCCAACACCAATTATGTTACCATTAATAGTAGGAGGTTTACTAGCATGTGGGATAACATTATTTTCAGTACTAGTAATGGTGCAAACTCTAACAATATCATCCACTTTAGCTAATTCTTCCTCTCTTTCCCATCTAGCACGCAATTGAGCCATCATCCTTACATTTTCATCAATTCGAATTTGGATGGCATTTATTTTAGCAAAGGTCTTACTCTCATTATTATCATTAGGCATGACTTTTGATTTTAAAAGATCAACATCAATAACAAGACTATCAACTTTAGAGGCAAGAATATCAATTTTCCCAAGCTTTTCCTCAATAGTTTTATTAAAGGTTGTTTGTGTAGTGATAAAATCCTTAAGCATGGTTTCAAGTTCAGAGGAGGTATTCCTATTATTGCTATAAGAATTACCCTAGGAATTACCATAACCACCACTATTATTAGAATGATAAGGCTTGTAGTTACTATTACCATAATTGTTCCTATAGGCATTGTTGTTGAAATTATTATTTTTAATGAAGTTCACATCAACATGCTCTTCTTGTGGAACTAAAGAAGGTAAGGGAACATTATTAGGATCCATATGAGATTTACCATTCGCAAGCATAGACATGATCATATCAATCTTTTCACTCAAAGAGGAGGTTTCTTCAACAGAATTTACCTTCTTACCTTGGGGAGTCCTTTCAGTATGCCACTCAGAATAATTAACCATCATATTATCCAAGAGTTTCGTCGCAGCCCCCAAAGTGATGGACATAAAAGTACCTCCAGCAGTTGAATCCAATAAATTCCTTGAAGAAAAATTTAGTCCTGCATAGAAGGTTTGGATGATCATCCAAGCAGTCAGTCCATGGGTTGGGCAATTCTTAACCAGAGATTTCATTCTTTCCCAAGCTTGAGCATCATGTTCATTATAAAATTGCTTAAAGTTCATAATGCTACTCCTTAGGGAAATAATCTTAGCGGGAGGATAGTATTTTCCAATAAAAGCATCTTTGCATTTAATCCAAGAATCAATACTATTCCTAGGCAATGAAAGTAACCATTCTTTAGCTCTTCCTCTCAAGGAGAAAGGAAATAATTTCAGTTTTATAATGTCACCATCTATATCCTTATATTTTTGCATTTCACAAAGTTCAACAAAAAAAATTAGATGGGCAGCAGCATCATCAGAACTAACACCGGAATATTGCTCTTTCATGACAAGATTTAACAAAGCACGTTTAATTTCAAAGAATTCTGCTTTGGAAGCAGGTGGAGCAATAGGTGTGCATATAAAATCATTATTGTTGGTGCTAGTGAAGTCACACAACTTAGTATTCTCAGCAGTAGTCATCTTAGCAATTTAAGGGACAAACCGAAATAAAAATAAAATAGAAACCGAAATAATAAAAGACCAAACCGAAATAAAAATAACAATGCAAGTAACTAATTTTTTTGTATTTTTGATATTAAGCAAACAAGGCAATAATAAAGTAAATAAAATGCAAGAGAAAAACAAAGTAAAGAGATTGGGAAGTGAGAGACTCCCCTTGCAGATGTGTCTTGATCTCCCCGGCAACGGCGCCAGAAAAATGCTTGATACACCGGGTGGTGTTGTTGGGAAACCCCAAGAGGAAGGTGTGAAGTAGTGCAGCAACAAATTTTACTCAGTTGTGAAACCAAGGTTATCAATCCAGTAGGAGATGAAGAACACGTCTGAAGGTTGTTGGTGGCGCCGTTTACGATCACCAGCGTGGAACCTGCACAACACAATCAAGAAACTTTGCCCCAACTCAACAGTGAGGTTGTCAATCTCACCGGCTTGCTATAACAAAGAGATTAACCCTATGGTGTGGAGAATGATGTTTGTTTGCAGAGAATGAAAGTAACAGTTTGCAGTTGGTTGTATTATCAGTTTAAAGAAAAGGACCGGGGTCCACAGTTCACTAGTGGTGTCTCTCCATAATAATAATAATAATAATAATAATAATAATAATAATAATAATAATAATAATAATAATAATAATAGCATACATGCAGGTAAACAAATTACAGCTGGGCAATTGATAGAATAAAGAGCTGCATAATGATGCATATACTAATGACATGATGTCTAGTGTGAGATTCATTTGGGCATTACAACAATATACATAGACCGTTCCAACCACATCTCTGAATAATAATCCACCTTCCGGTTAGCGTCCGCACCCCTTTCATTATTAAGTTGCAAGCAACAGATTATTGCATTAAGCAAAGTGTGTTAAGTAAGTAAGTAACATCATCCTTAGATAAAGTACTACTGTTTTATCCCTAGTGGCAACAGTACATCTACAACCTTAGAGCTTTCTGTCACTGCCCCAGATTAAATAGAGACATGAACCCACTATCGAGCATAAATACCCCCTCTTGGAGTCACAAGCATCTACTTGGCCAGAGCATCTACTAGCAACGGAGAGCATGCAAGATCATAAACAACACACAACATGATATATTATGAAGTAATGACAAAGTATTCAATATTCATCGGATCCCAGCAAACACAACATGTAGCATTACATAAAGATGATCTTGATCATGATAGGCAGCTCACAAGATCTAAACATGATGGCACAAAAGGAGAAGACAACCATCTAGCTACTGCTATGGACCCGTAGTCCAAGGATGAACTACTCACGCATCAGTCCGGAGGCGGGCATGGTGATGTAGAGCCCTCCGGTGATGATCCCCCTCTCCGGCAGGGTGCCGGGAAGAGGTTCTGAATCCTCCCGAACTAGGGTTGACGACGGCGGCGGCTCCATGAGGAAAAGTGGAAAAGTGTTCGCGGTCAATGTCTTAGGGTTTCGAGGGGTTTATATAGGCGAAAGGGCGAAGGCGGTGGAGCCCCGAGGGCCCCACCTCACGTCCTGGCGCGGCCAGGAAGCCAGCCGCGCCACCCCTTGAGGTGGGCGCCTCGGTGCCCGTCTCCTTTTCCCCCTCGGACTTCTGGAACGTGTCTGGAATTCTAAGATCTTCGGTATAAAAATTGTCCAATTCCGAGAATATTTCCTTAAGTGGATTTCTTAAACCAAAAACAGCAGAAAAAGGGAACCGGCACTGTGGCATCTTGTTAATAGGTTAGTTCCAGAAAATGCATAAAACAATATAAAATGTGTATAAAACATGTAGGCAATTGGTATAATATAAGCATGAAACATAAGAAATTATAGATACGTTTGAGACGTATCAATCATCATTATCCTCATCATCATCATCATCATCATTATCATTATCATCATGAGATCTATTAAAATTCAAGGTAGGAGGTACCTTATACTCCTTAGCCATAAGGCAAAAGTGAGTAATGGACGAAGTTGATGAAGAATTACTAGAAGCACCATTGATGTCCATGTCTTGTTCCAATAAATGGGATTCCTCTACATTGTTAGCCAAACAAGTACTATAGGAAATAGCAATATTTTTGTCATGGCAACAAGACAAGCAAAGCATATCATCATGAGGTTTAGTTAAGCAACTACTACATGATATGAGAGGACTATCAACACTAGCATGTATGACATTTGGAGTGCTAGAGGTGTTTAAGTCCAAAGATAGAGCATTGCAAAAAGATGGAGATGAAATATGGTCACTAGTGGATTCATCATCAATAATGCAATTTCTATCACCACTCACCATGTCATGACCTTGTGACAAATCACATGTTGGTGAAGTGGAAGAAGACGTGAGCTCATCACGGCAGGAGGTGGAAGGAGGACAATCATCCTTGGTAATGTTGGACACTCATATATGTCTTGAAGTTTTGTCCATAATTCATGAGCGCTCCGAAAAGGCATTATTGACGCAAGGACTACATCGCTCAAAACACAAATAAGACCATTAGATGCTAGAGTATCGAGATAAGAGTTTTTCTCATCCTCTAAAGATAATTCTTGAGAATCCTTTGGAGGAGAAAAACCCATATCTATAATACTACTATATATAAAAGCTGGAGGAATTCACACCATCTCCTGCGTCCACGTCGCCCGCTTTCCGTCAGCCGTCTGATCGCCGCAACGGACGTCCCGGATTATCCCACGTCGTCTCCAAGCGCACCGGCTACTGTTCATTGTCGATTTTTATCCAATCAGCGGTTGCCACGTCGCCAGGTCACCCGCCGGTCACCCCGTTCCGCACGCGCGCGTTGCGCCATTGCCTGGTCGCCTCCTTTCGCCGTCATCCCCGCTTCCTCCCCTAATCCCTTTCGCATCCACAACCCTAGCTCCCCCGAATCAATGGATCCCACCAAATCCAGCACCCCGTCTCCGCCCCCCGTCCCGGGATTCGGCAGCGGCTGGACGTGAGCGCCATCAAGCGACAACGTTGGGCGAGCTGCAAGAGGCGGCGGCGGCCGGACATGAGCAGGACGAGCGGCGGCCGAACACAAACAGCAGGCAACGACGCTGGGGCGAGCAGCAGCTGAGGCAGCCGGCAGCGACTCGGAGAAGAAGCGAATAGCAGGCAACGACGCTGGGGCGAGCAGCAGCGCAGGTAGCCGGCGGCGACTCAGAGGAGCAGTGAATAGCAGGCAACGACGCTGGGGCGAGCAGCAGCAGCGGACGCGGCCGGCAGCGGCGGCCGGCAGCGACTCGGAGGAGCGGCGGCCGGCAGCGCCCGGACACGACCAGCCGGAGCCGACGGTGGGACACATGCTGGAAACGAGCAGCAGCGGTGGCCACGTCGGTTGCCGCAGCGTATTTGCACACATAAGCAGGAGGTAAGGCAAAGCCGATTTGAGCAGTTCCGGCCAGCAACTAGCAACGACGGATCCATTTTTCTGTATTTCATTTACTTTGCTTTCTGTTTAATTTCCATGGCCATAATCACATGTCCGATTCAATTTTTAGGATAATAAATTTTAGATTGAAATTAAAGATTTACCCTCCCCTACCAATGCATTAAGATTATTTGTGTCATTTTCTAACTTCCCGCTCTCTTCTTAATTAGGGGATCAATGGTCTTCAGTCTGGTGTATAAAAGTTAATATTTCAGAGTTCATGGACAGTATAAATTTACGGTCATTTTGATTCTCTTTCACGGGATTACATGTGTCCTGCGTTGAATTTGTCAATGAAAGTGCAGTTCGCGAGTATAAAAGGTAAAAATTTTATGTCCCTAATACCGTATCCTGTTAATATAGGTGAAACAATTATCATTACTTCTGGGCAGTGACGTTTCAGATTTATGATACTAAAACAGAGGTAACCTTAATTTTCCGAGAAGAAAATATTTATGAGTTTACCACTATGAAGTTGTGTTTTATTCTCCTACATGATAGGATCTTCTCGTGGTATACGGAACTGAAATTCTAATTTGAGCATATTGGAACATTACTTGCAGTTTGGCCTTGATTCTGATCACTAATTGCCTACCGTTGCTGGTTCTTCTTAGGTAAATCAATGCCTTTCTTTTTGCTAATGATGTGGGTGTGCTTACATGCACTAACTATATAAGCCGACAGTTTTTCTATTCAAACTGCTATTGGATAGGTTGGTGTCTAAGCTTTGGTGAACTTAGTCCTTGCTATTTCGATGAAAAAACGCAAATCTTTTCTATTACAAAAATTCTGGAGTACATACCAAAGAGTATGTACTCAAATCATTGCTATTTTCTGCTATTAAGTACAATACTTATGCTTACTATGTACATAGCCTCTCTATTTTTATATGTCTTTTTTTCTTTGCTTCACAACGTTCTAGGCTCTGTTATTCTTGTTTTTTACTCCCTCCGTTCTGGCCTTGATTCTGATCACTAATTGCCTACCGTTGCTGGTTCTTCTTAGGTAAATCAATGCCTTTCTTTTTGCTAATGATGTGGGTGCTTACATGCACTAATTATATAAGCCGACAATTTTTCTTTTCAAACTGCTATTGGATAGGTTGGTGTCTAAGCTTTGGTGAACTTAGTTCTTGCTATTTCGATGAAAAAACGCAAATCTTTTCTATTACAAAAAATCTGGAGTACAAACCAAAGAGTATGTACTCAAATCATTGCTATTTTCTGCTATTAAGTACAATACTAATGCTTACTATGTACATAGCCTCTCTATTTTTATATGTTTTTTGTTTTTGCTTCACAACGTTCTAGGCTCTGTTATTCTTGTTTTTTACTCCCCCCGTTCCTTGATATAAGGTGTCTAAGGTTTTAAGAAAAATTCCAAAATATAATGTGTATTGCGATTTTTAGACAATTTTACTCATAAAAAAATGAGTCCCAATCTGAAACGGGGGGATTTAACCTATTGTTTTCAATTTGTGACTATTTTGGATTCCTCTCTCTCGAATTTTTTCAAAATGTGTCCACTGCATACAAAATACTGGCGTCTTAATATCCGTGCCAAAACCTTAGGCACCTTATGGAGGGAGTATTTGATTTGTTTCATTCTGATGCTATTCCATTTACTGCATATTGAGTTGTTATTTGGGTCATCAATTCCAGGCTGAGAAGTTCTTGCCTACCACTACTTTTTTTGGAATTCATTTTATTTAGCAATTAAAGTATTTCTTCTCTCTCTCTCGGAGGCTTCTCATTTGGCTAATTATGTTGTGTTTTCTTTTCAAATACCTTCTATTTTTCAATGCTTCTTGGTTCATATGTTAAGACATCGATTGTCATAGGAAACTGGTTCGCTTGATAGAGAGAATTGTCCATGTTTTTTGTTTAAGAAATTACAGTATTTCATCTTGCTAGCAGAAAATACGCTGGATAAATACGACAAGTTGTAAGCGGGAATTATGTGAGATATTGCTATAGACAAGGATGAAGAAGTTACAAGAGTTGGGTGTAGTATGTTTCAACTAACTTCCTTACATGTGCATAAATGAATGATTTGTTTGGTTTATGTTTTGGCATCTCCACTTCGTTTGTAGGATATCAATAAAATAAAGATGAATAAGAAAATGTATTTTCCTGTTATTGTCCAAATTGCTTAGCACATTAATGATGTTACTAATATGACGGCCATTGATTTGGAACAATTTATCATGTATGCACTAGCTGTCGATCTACTGGAAGTACCCTTATAGTTTGTCATGTTTCCTGATGTTTATTCTCCCAGTCCCCTTTGAAAGCATGCCTCTCTGTCAAGATACATTGCGTATAAGATGACCCATTCTTGCCTCTATAAAAAACAGAGATTTCTGATCTTCTTGCAAATTTTCTTGCTACTGCTGCAAGTCAGTCTACACAGAACATGACGGAGGCTATTGCCTCTGGAAGCATGCAAAATCAGCATATATTCTTTCAGTATTTTATCTATATGAAATATTTTCACTTCTTTACTATTTAAATATCTGCTATTTCTTTCCATTTAATTAATCAATTAACTCTTTGTCAACGGACAATCTACATGTAGGCGAATGTTACCAATGGTCTGGCTACTTTTCATGCTTTGTTTGACATTCAGGTACGCTACAGGTTCTACCATCGAGTATTGGTCAGTGTCTGTTAGTTGAGTAGGTGAGTTGCTGAGGGAACGGTCTTATCACAGGATATGCTGGCCTCCTTTTGGATCTAATGATGACAGAATGTGCACTAATAGGAAGTACAAGAATTCTATTTTATATGTGCCAAGAGTCCAAGACCGATCTTCCAAGCGGATGTGGTTTCACCCTCTCATCAGGTTTGTAGAAGTGCTCAGGACAAATAATATGTGATCAAATCCTTATATGTTGTGTTTCTAGGCTTCTGTATTTCATACAATTTGTTGACTTGAGAACACTGCCTTCTGGTGTTTAGTAGATATAACATCTTTCTTCCACACACCCATATTTTCAGTAAAACTGATGATGTTCGACGGATATGGATAGATTGGCATGCTCTTGGAAAACACAGGGGATGATTTTCCTCCTTCTCTTAATTCAGAACTCCTGTACAATCATGGTATTGAATCAGTGGTTTCATATTCTGGAGAGAGTCAAATGGTAAAGATTGTGGTGTACTTGACTGGCATGGTGTTAATGTAATAGATCCGCATGCTCTGAATTTGCATCAGCAGACCACCCTATGTGCACAGAAATTAAGTATAAATAACGTTGCCAACAAGCTTCTGTACCTGATTCACCATTTTCCGCAGCTGGGCTGAGGTTTGTCTCTGAGCATTGGTATTCTTCTAGCTTTCCTTTTGTTAGTGTGTTGATTTTATGTGTGGATAGCATATATAGAGATTGCAGCATGTAACTAAAATATTTTTCCTCTAATCATTTTTTCTTTACATGGGTTTGCTACCAGGTTCAGATCTTTGGCTCACGTTAGTTGCTCCTTATAGGATGTATTGTGGATTTCATCTTACGAGCATCCTATTTCTCCTACTTCACTAACGCTTTTGTCTTGAGCAGACTATTGTATGGACTACTTGCGTTGATGTTGTTTATTATTCTTGCCCACCCACCCACTGCGGTGCATGTTTATTTTGTGGATTTCCCTTTGTTTACTTCTTCTATATGTTGAATTGGGTGAGCTCATTTGGGGCTTCTCTTTGTTCGTGCAGCGATTTGACTATGAAAGATTTGAATTGAGCATAGGTAGGCTCATGTCGTTCATCTTAAGTGAGTGATGTTTATCCAGAGTCTAGGTATATTGTGTTCATACGCTCATGAGGATGTCGTAGAATATGTTGTTTGGAACTTAAGGTCAGAACCTATTTCGATCTGTCCCGATGTCTGACCAGTCACACCATTTCTTTTGTATAATTGCTTATGCTTTCTTTAGGCCGTGGGGAAGTGTGTGCAAAACTGAACAACTATGCCTATTTATGTGCATCATGAGAATGAAATTCTTCGTATAAGCCATGTTTTAGTGTTCAAATTGAGTCGACGAAATGATGGGTTTAGACAATGATTATTGTTGTTTCATTTTCTTATCTGTGTGATAGATTACTCATATGATTTTCTACATACTTAAGATACAACATAGTGTCATGTATTGTTTTTCAAGTTGGATTTGAGTAGAGGTAATTGGAATGCTCCTATTTTAACTAACATATATACTTTTGCCTTTTTTCTGATATTCCCCTGTTGTTAATAACTTATAGCTACAAAGCTGACTTTGCCGGGAGCTTTTAGATATACTAAGTCATCGTCCACTTGCCGTCCAGATAACCTTCTATGTATGGTGATGTCGGTACACTGGCCAAAATGAACAAATGCTTAGGATATAGGCCCAGAGTGGTGACCCTTTTTTTGGTGTACAGTATGCCAACAGCTCATTTATGTTTTACAATGATTCAACACATGCTTTCTAGGAGCATTCCAATTTTGCACTGCTGTGATGAGGTGCGGCTTGCCTCCTCCAATCTAGCTACAGCCAAGCAACAACCAGGTGAGCACCATGGTCTGTAGTTGTTTGTTCACATCTTGCAGCAGCAAAGCGATTGTCCAAGATATCTTCAATTTTGACATCCTCTCAAATAAAATATGAAGTGTATTTGTTTGGTGTGGTGAAGTGATCATTTCAATAATCTGAGATTTTACTAGTTGTCTAACGTGTTCTAAGTGTGCTCCCATCCTCCCCTGGCCCTTTGGATACTCCACATGTTTGGGAATCCAGTGATTTAAGAATACATATCATACTTTTTTGCTTCACTTTGTTTCGATATAACTCTACTTTTTACAAGACATCTAAAATTTACTTCATTTAATATTTTTACAAAACATAACGACAGATTCATATATTATCCCAACTTATTAGCACTACATCATTTATAATTTGAATATACTTTCTTTGACTACCAATAACAAAATAACTCCATGATCTCGCCTCTAATGTTCCTCTCTTAATAACAGTTCGGTCCACTAATTATATTTATGAGAACAAACACAACTAACAGCCACACGGGTGCGGCGTGTCGCCGCGCCAAGTTACCTAGTTCTCTTAATATTTGGATCCATGTCCCTAAAGAGATTAAGCATGTGATAAATGCGGAATAAAAACTTTTACAATTTAGGCTTGATAAATGCGGAATAAAACTTAGTGTTTAACTTATCAAGAACACAACCTAAATATACTAGGTTCACCTATGTGCAAACAACATATGCTAAGCAATACTTGTAACAAGGTGATAGCAAGAAAGATGACTTCAAGCACGAGGGCTATCAATGTAAAGTGCATAAGTAAAGAGCTCGGGTATAGAAATAACCGAGGCACGCGGAGACGAATCCCGAGTTCCACCCAAAGGGTGTACGTCTTGTTGGAGAGGTGTGCGCAATCACAACAGGTTAGCCGCAATGCCACAAAGGCTCACCTTCTTCTCCTGATGAACTCAACCACAAAAGGTTGCGAGTTCACCTTCCACTATTGATCCCCTTTGAGGCGGAGATCGAATCCCGTACAACAATCTTGAGGCACACACCCACAACTTAATTGGGGGCTCCCAAGTGACCACAAAAGGTCTTGGCCACAAAAGGCCGGCCACAAAAGACGTCTAGGGTCCAATGACCCAAGAGTAACAAGCTCACAAGTATCACAACCACGAATCCTCGTGGAGGGCTCAAACCGATGCAAATGCAATGGCAAGACACTAGTAGAAAACAGCCCTTCGGTTTTGAGCCCTGAGAACCTCTAGTCTCGGTTACGCCTGAAACCCGGACTAATGCCACCTTCAGTCCCGGTTCCAACGGTTATGATGACATCTCAAGCTCAAAACCCTACAGTCCCGGTTCCAGCAGAACATTTAGTCCCGGTTTGATATACGAACCGCGACTAAAGGTTTTAGTCGTGGTTCGTGTATCAAACCGGGACTAAATGTCCAGACTGTACACATCGCGTTTTGAGCGCGTTTTGGAAACTGAACAGTTTTGACTGCGTTTTGGAAATTGATCAGCCGGCGCGCGTTGATACACACACGAATTTAATCGCTTCATGCAGCGCCGCCGCCCGCCGGCCTCCCTTGCTGGCCGCCAGCCTCCCTCTCCGGCTGGCTATAAAAGTTACAGTAATCCATGCCTAATCACACACAAAATCTCCCTCTCCATCCTTGCTCTCTTCCATTCCAATGGAGTCACTCGGACACATCACGGCGTCTCGGTTATTCTTCTTCTCCAAGGAAGGCATGGACTTCAAGGTATGGGTCACCCTCCGTGCATCACGTGTGGAGCGGTGGATCCGACACGTGAAGAAGGTGTATCTCGACACCGCACCGATCAAGGGGGTTGGACTCGACTGCGAGTTCATCGACGCACTCCCGGGTCGTCGCCAGAGGGATCTTCCAGTCGAGGATAAGCAGCGTGCCGCCGTCATTCAACTCTCGGTGGCGACCGAGACTCTTATTTTCCACATTTGCACGGCTGATCGGGTGCCGAAGCTACTCGTTGATTTCTTAGGTGACAAGACTATCAACTTCTTCGGCGTCGCAATCCAGAATGACGTGCGGATGGTGCGATAATACGGAATTACAATTCCGTCAGCGGTCGACCTCCAGAGGAATAGCCGGAACCCAACCGACAATCCTACCCCGAGCCTGTATGCTCTCTCCAATGCTGTCGTTGGGACAAAACATGAGATGAAGAAAAAGAAGAAGGACAAGAAACGGGACGACGACGAAGAAGGAGAAGACCTAACTTTCGGATGGGCCACGGTTCCATTGAGCTATGAGAGAGTCGTGTATGCTGCTCTGGACGCTCGCCTTGGCTTGGAGATTGCACGGAAGTGGTATTTAGATTGATATGATTAGTAGACCGTTCTGTGTCTCATCTATCTCTTGTATTGGAAATGTTTGGAATCTTATATATCGGTTACCGGTTTATTAATATAAATATTTCCATTTCTAATTAATTTCGTTTACCGGTTGAAAGATATGAATATTTCCATATTCAGAGATTAATATATGATTTTTCATCCGATTTTATGGATTATATATAGACATTAATATGATTATATGGATTATATGTATTTTATTTTCCATCTGATTTTGCGAAACAATAAGGAAAATATGATTATATGGGTTATATGTATTTTATTTTCCATCCGATTTTATGAAACAATAAGGTTAATATGATTATATGGATTATATGTATTTTATTTTTCATCCGATTTTATGAAACAATAAGATTAATATGATTATATGGATTATATGTATTTTATTTTCCATCCGATTTTATGAAACAATAAGATTAATATGATTTTATGGATTATATGTATTTTATTTTCCATCCGATTTTATGAAACAATAAGATTAATATCGATTTTTCGAGGAAAAACACCCCTTTATTTTTATAAAAAGAAAATGAACGATTTAGATTAGTTATTCAAATTCAAATAATTTTCATGTTGAAAGTTTTGTCAGAACCCAAATATATACATATTCAGAAGTTACTCAAATGTATATTCAAACTCTTTTGAAATTACAAAATTTTCATGTAGATTAATATCCATCTTATATCATGTATTGTTGTTAATTTAGGCTTAGAATTCAAAAAATCATATGCATGTGACATCATAGCTAATCTAGAGGATAATAAGATTGAAACCATAGTATTGTCAGTATTCAAATATCTATTGAAACCCATCTGAAAGTGCAAAATGAAAAAAAAATGAGTTTTGGCGCAAAAACACCCCTTCATTTTTAAAAAAGAAAATGCATTTAGATTAGTTATTCAAATTCAAATACTTTTCATGTTGAAATAAAATGAGTTGAAATAATACATTTGTTTTATAAAAAAATATTATAGAAAATAGAAAATAGTTTTATATTAGTTACAATAATTATTACAGAAATTTGTTTTAGATTAGTTATTCAAATTCAAATACTTTTCATGTTGAAAGTTTTGTCAGAATCCAAATATATTCAGAACTATTCAAATGTATATTCAAACTCATTTGAAAACATCCCTCAGGTCGCGGTTGGTGCCACGAACCGCGACTAAAGGTGTAGCACTGCGCGCGAAAGCGGAGCTGTCGAAAAACTCACCGGGTCGCGGTTGGAGGCTCCAACCGGGACTAAAGGCCCCCCTTTAGTCCCGGTGCGAGCCACGAACCGGGACTAAAGGTTGGGAGGTATATAAGCAAGTTTCAGATCCCGGTTGGAGCCACCAACCGGGACCTCGCGCTTAGGACTCGCAGCGACGCCGCCAGGCTGCCCAAATCGATCGCCGCCGCTGCAGCCGCGCCGCCGAGCTCGCCGCCGTCCGCTGCCGCCGCGTAGGCCGCCCGCTTTCACTGCGACGCCGCCGCGCCCGCTCCTCTCCCTCACTTCTGCCGCGGAGGCCGTCACCGGCGCCGAGCTCGCCTTACACCGCCGCCGCTGCCGCCGCCGAGCTCGCCTCGCCGTACCCGCCGTCCCGAAGCTCTCCCGTCGACGTCTCCGACCGAATCACGCCTGGTAAGCACATTGAGGGTTAGCAAATTGTTAGTTGGTTTAGTTAGGGTTAGTTGATTTAGTTTATTAGTTGGTTTAGTTGACTTAGGGTTAGCAAATTGTACTAGTAGTTAGTGTCTTAGCAAATTGATTTAGGAATTTAGTGTTTTAGGACATAGTGAAATTTAGTTGATTAGTTGATAAGATGATGTGTTAGAATTTAGTATATTAGCTAGATGGATTATAATTTAGTTAATTAGTTGATTGTTAGTAAACTGTTTTAGTGGTTTAGTGTCTTAGCAAATTTAACGTCTTAGCAAATTGTTTTACGAATTTAGTGTTTTAGAACTTAGTGAAATTTAGTTGATTACTTTGATGGATTAGAATTTAGTGAAATTTAGTGTTATTGCTAGTATTGCTAGTATAGCTTTAGTATAAAATATTGTTTTAGTATTGCTTACTATAAATATTGTTTAGTATTGCTAGTATAGCTTTAGTATAAATATTGTTTTACTATTTTCAATCTTGCTCTTCTGTTGTTATTGTACTACTTTTAATCTTTATTCTTTATAGTAAAACTATGGAACATTACGGTAGAGATGATCGGGAAGGCCAAGAAGATCATGAGGTAGATGACGGCTCACAGTATCTGAATGAAGATGGTTATGGGTTGTCGGATGATCAGTTAGAAGAACAAAACATAGGCAACCCGCAAACAAGTATTGATGTTGATGCTAGCGTTGGGCCCTCAACCAAGTCCTCTGATGTAAATATTTAAGTCTCTGCTCATTATATATATAGACCTCCACATTGAGCATATATTTAATGAATGTTTTTTTAGTCCTCCACTTCAAGGTTACGGGGCCCGGCCAAAAAGTGGAACGAGAAGACACATATGATTATTGACATAGTCAGTGCCGATGAGGAACCTTTGGAGCCCAAAAACAGCGTGACTGCATTTACTAATCAAGCAGGAGTTCTTGTTAGGGATATGATCCCGATCACCTGTCGAGAATGGAAGAAGCCAAGAGCTGATGGAATAAGTTTTGTCTCTAACGAATTAAAAAATTCTATTTGGGACAAGCTGATATCACATTTCACTCTGCCGAAGATGGACACCGAGGAGCAAACAACGGCCTTGCAAGCCAAAGTCAAGGTGTGGATCCTGAAGAAGATGGCCAAACAATTCCAGAACCACAAGAAAAGATTGTGGGCGAAGTATGTCAAGAGTGGGAAAATTACTCCAGAGTTTAAGGCAACAGAAGAGATGTTACGTGATCACTGGGATGATTTCAAGACGTACAAGGAATCAGAAGAAGCTGTTGATAGGTCGAAAAAGAATGCGAAAAATGCCAAGAAAAATTTATACCATCATAATTTGGGGCCAGGTGGCTACAAGACTGCCATGCCTAAGTGGGATCAACTTAAGGCTGAAATTAAAGCAAAAGGTCTAACTCCAGCTACGGACAAAGTGCCCGAGAGAGCAGGAAATTTCCTAATGGCGCATGGTACGATGTTGGAGAAGGAAACAGGGGAGTTGGTTCTTCGTGATCCGATGAAGAAAGCAGTGTTGACTCCCTTTGCTGAAATTAAAAAAGCAGTAGCCGAGGTGGAGGCGGGAACGTTCATTCCGGATAGAGAGAACGACGAGCTGACAAAGGCACTCAGAAATCCTGAGAAGGGAGGACGAACACGAGGTTATGGAGGTGTTCCTTAGATGATGGGGTTTCATGAGGACTACCATACTTATAGAAGCCGAGCGAGAGCAACGAAGAGGAGGGAGCAGCAGGCGGCAGACCGGCTGAAGAAGGTGGAAGAAAGGAACGAGCTGCTCTTTGCGATGTATACGAAGATGCTGGAGAAATTTTCAAGCCGTCTAAAGGGCGATCAGATTTACATAGATCCTGCAGCTGATGGCTCATCTAACCGGAAGAGCAGTGTGGCTTCCACGGGGTTGCATGACGATGATGGAGAAGTTGATGCGTCACCGATGGATCGCTACCCCATGGATAATATCGAAGACCAGACTGATTGTGAGCTGCACCAGCCAATGAAGAACATATCCGTGAAGGTGGCCGTCGGCTTTGCTTTAAAAGTTGATCCTGAAGTGCGTTGGCATTGCCGCGAGGTTCCAGCTGGGTATGCTCGTGTAGGGGTGGATGAAATTTTACCTGGATGCGAGACATTGGAGATTGACCACCCTGGCCCTGAAGGGGAGGCGACCCTGGAAGAAGTCAGGCATGGAATCATTTTATGGAAAAATAAATACATCATATTTCCAGGCTCGACGCAGAGGCCACGGTCTCTCTCACCTCCACCACCTCCAAGTCCATTGAACTTCGATAGGGACGACGACGACACCTACATGACTCCACCTCGATCTTCGCCGCCGCGTCAGCAACCTAAACCTTCGCCGCCTGAATCTTCGCCTCCGCCCAATAAGTATAGGGCGGGAAAGCGGAAGATCAGCCAGGTCAAGTGGGGTAACTTGACTAAGTGCCCGCCTCTGCCTAGTAAGGTGAAATTGTCGCCGCTTCCAAAGGTCCCCAAGAGTCCTCCTAAGTTTCCTTACCCTAAGCCCCCCGTGGAAATCGTGCTAGACGTACCAATTGATCCGAAAAAAATAGAGTACTTCCTGAAACATTGTTTTCAACCACCCCAATATGTTTTAAACTTACTATCGGACTATGATCGTTGTATTAACAAGGCATATAATGAGGGGCTGGAGGAAAGAAAGCAGAAGAGACGCGACGTTGCTCCGCTGAAGTTGGCATCCAAGATTGTGATACCAGAAGGGTATGAGATTCCTGGTATGACCTACGAAGAAATGGTGGATTTGATAGAGGCCGACATGGCTCCCGAGGCATTGCAATATCGCCTTGGGAAGGATCTGGTCACGAAGGAGGACTGGGCCAACCTACCTACAAGAATGCGAGCATTACATAAATGGTACAAGGATGCCTCAGCAGACGGGGACGAGATACTGTCTGTTAAACTTAGAGATGAGCATTACTTCATGGGAGAACAGACGATCCATATTGACTTTGACGAACTCTTTCAGTTATTCAACCAGAAGGCACTCGACAAATCTATCATCAGCTGCTATTGTTTGTAAGTGATTAATTTATCTCTAAAGCTAATCTCGTATCATTTTCCTATAATATAATTGTCCTCACTACATTATTTTGTACGCTACTATGCAGAATGAAGATTCTCGAGTGTAGGAGGAAAGGGATTTATCAAGTTGGGTTCATTAACCCAGATCGAGTTCATATACATACCTTCAAAATAAACCCGGAGGAAACGGAGAACAACTTGCTCAATTTTTTGGAGAAACAACATTTCAAGAAGAACATATTGTTTCCGTACAACTTCAGGTTAGAGTGTTACACGTTCATTTTTCCACGTATTCGATGTTGATGAGTTAGCTAGAGACTTAATATTTACTGAATTCTCTTCTATGTGATGATGTGTTTGTGCAGCCACCACTGGATTCTCTTCAACATTGAAATTGACTTGGGGAAAGTTCACATCGAGGACTCATTATATCGACCCATGACGGAGTAATGGAACATTATTGAAACGCTCCAGAGGTACTATATTGACCTCTTTTCTTCATTTACTGGAATATATTCTTTATTCATTTTCTTTGCCGGGGCAGGGTATGGAAGCGGTTCATATGTAGCGGACCTGCACTTAGAAAATGGCAAGTCCCTGTGTATACTGCAAATCCCTGGATCGATTCGTTTGCACACACAGTTTACGATGTAATATCACAACAAAGTATCAATTTTATTACATCGATGATCTAGTACAAAGGAAATATTCTTTTAGCACGAAGCTAGCATTGAAAGAGTAAAGTAGCGGAAATACAATAACAGTGAGTCTCCATCATCATCATGTTGCCACAGGCGAAAACATGTTGGTTGCAGACTCGAAACCCTTAAACGAAACCTCACTCGTCTTCTGAACAGTCTGCAATAAGAAAAATATTGCAACAACGTGGGTCAGAACCATTTAAAATGGAACTGGCAAGTGACACTATGGTGGACACTTAGTGGAATAACTCTAATAACCTATATGCTTATTTGGCAGGTGGAGTTCAAGGCTATTTTGCATAAAGCAAGTTTTTTCCTAACTCTTTTGAAACACTTTTCTTCTATTCAAGACATCCGTGGCATGAAATCCACTGTCTCCTTCTACCCTTGTTCACCCATCAAGTTTTAATTCTGAAGTTGGAATGGTGGGATCCTCCGTTGACGTCCTTGATCAGCTGCTCAAATTGTGCGTACCGGGGACACGGCTAAGTACTTAGATTTTAACTCTGCAGAGGTTGTGCACGTTCACCATTGTACCCATTCAGCCCAAACTATCCTTTACACTCTGTAAGTGATAAGGAAAAGGAGAAGAATGAGACGAGATCTTTCAGAAGCATTTTCCCTCCCCATACTGGCTTGACCCGTTCCACCTAACACCCTCTACATCTGCTTGTCAAGCCGGGGCGAGTCCACGCAACTTAGTTGATCAAGCCAGAGCCCATATTGGCAATGGCTGCACTGGAAGCTAACATCACTTGGAGTTCTTCAGATCCCTTTGTTCCCTGGGTGGCCATCCACAAGTGCACATACTCAGGTATACACCATAGAAATGGTCCTGAGTAGCCACTCAACTTCGCATCCGTATCCAACCAATCCACCCAGGAGGTTCTTTCTTAAGTTAGTAGAATTTATATTTTCATAAAACAACTTTTTCATAGCATCAATAATTCTACTAAGTCATTACATAGGTACCTAGACACACTGGAGTAGGGGAAATCTAAACATGTCTGCATTGCAATATAACTAAGTCCTACACATGCATAAGGAATTTAACTAAGTCATGCATAGACAAAATACTTAGGAAATTTATGAATGTGCCACTTGCCTTTGGATGATGTCTTTGCTCACAAACTCTTTTCAACGTTATTCGGAGCTCTCCGTTCAATCGATACATAGAAATCATAAACAATCACACAACAACACAATACATAATGAACAAACAAGTTTCAAAAACTTTTAAAGAAAAATAGGTTATGCATGATGTGCAAAATATTTCTAAGGACTAGAGATGCATGTCATGCCATGAAAATATTCTAAGTTAAGTGCAAGGCAAGAATTTGGTCAAAAATGACTAAGGACCAAAGTCATAACACCTGGGGTCGAATTTTAACTAAGGACTAGATGCTAACACATCAAGTCAAAATAATTTCTAAGAAGTTGATACCCCTTTTTCTAAGGACTTTGTCATGATGTGCAAAAATTCTTAGAGAAAAAATACTAAGTCTATTCTTCACGGTGATCAACAATTATTAACAACTCTTTGTAAATTGGATATTCACTATAGTGAGAGAGACAGACACCCGGCCAGCCACTTTTGCATGTGGGACAGGTCTCATGTACGTGGACATGTAAAGTTTGTCTCCGGGCCGCTTCATCTCACTATGCCGCTAGGATCCAACATACTCAAAGGAGATAATAACATGATCAAAAAGGGGTTTATGTCTAAAGTGAAAGACAAGATTAGGGAAGAGGGAAAAGATAGAAAGAAGGATGTACTTGGTCTTCAAGGAATCTTCTCCTTGCTTCCTTGTAGCTTTCTCCTTGATGTGATGACTTCATTGCTATTTGTAGAGTTGATGGTTTTGGTGTCACCAGGGCTGGTCTTGGATTTAACTTAGCCACCAAGAAATCTAAGAGAGAAGAAAAGAAAAGAGAGAAAAGACTTAGAGAATAAAGGGGGTCGGTCTTCTTGAAGCTCCTCTTGATTTTCTTCTAAGTGCTTCTTCTTCTTGGAGATGCTTCCGGAGCCTGTTTTCTTCTAAGTCTTCATTGGCCTTCTAGTCTTCATGTTAAAAATCCCAAGTATGACAATCATGGGATGAAGAACTTTTATTTTCTAAGTGTTTCTAAGTGCATAACACTTTTCAAAACACTATGTCGAAAATAATCCTAACTTAGAGAAAAACAATAACTAATAAATATGCTATGCATGCAATGCACTTTTAAATCACAAGGAAACATCATACTTGATAAAGTTTTCGAGATGCTAAATTTTTCTAAGGAAAAGATTTAGCCTTTTTAAGATGTTGAAATTCTTCTAAGGAAAAGTGTTATTTTTCAAAGGAAGAAATCACTTTGTTTGAGAAGACAAAATATTTCTAAGTACTTTTTGTAACTAAAGTGGTCATAATATGGCTAAGTACTTTATAATTTCGAATAGATGATGACAATTAATTTTAATATATTTTTAATAAATTTTAATCATTAAATTATCATTTAAAAAGTATTTAATCAATATTAATTATAAAATACACAGAGAATTATTCTACAAAATTTAGTAGAAAATTCCTACTGCAAATACTTAGTCATTCAAATTTATAGAAATTGGATTTACTCAAAAATAATGTTCCTATCAAAACTTATGTTAAAATTACTCAAATTAATCAATTTAAAATTATGATTGTTAAATTGTCACAATAATTCTCAAAATATTTTATAACTGAGGTATCATGTAACACATATTCTAAGGTTTATAAAACAATTTTATTTACAATTTTTGAACTTATAGATTTAAATCTAAGTCAAATTTACTCAAACTCTCAGTTTGAAATTTGAATAATTTAAACTAAGTCCTACACATGCATAAGGAATTTAACTAAGTCATGCATAGACAAAATACTTAGGAAATTTATGAATGTGCCACTTGCCTTTGGATGATGTCTTTGCTCACAAACTCTTTTCAACGTTATTCGGAGCTCTCCGTTCAATCTATACATAGAAATCATAAACAATCACACAACAACAAAATACATAATGAACAAACAAGTTTCAAAAACTTTTAAAGAAAAATAGGTTATGCATGATGTGCAAAATATTTCTAAGGACTAGAGATGCATGTCATGCCATGAAAATATTCTAAGTTAAGTGCAAGGCAAGAATTTGGTCAAAAATGACTAAGGACCAAAGTCATAACACCTGGGGTCGAATTTTAACTAAGGACCAGATGCTAACACATCAAGTCAAAATAATTTCTAAGAAGTTGATACCCCTTTTTCTATGGACTTTGTCATGATGTGCAAAAATTCTTAGAGAAAAAATACTAAGTCTATTCTTCACGGTGATCAACAATTATTAACAACTCTTTGTAAATTGGATATTCACTATAGTGAGAGAGACAGACACCCGGCCAGCCACTTTTGCTTGTGGGACAGGTCTCATGTACGTGGACATGTAAAGTTTGTCTCCGGGCCGCTTCATCTCACTATGCCGCTAGGATCCAACATACTCAAAGGAGATAATAACATGATCAAAAAGGGGTTTATGTCTAAAGTGAAAGACAAGATTAGGGAAGAGGGAAAAGATAGAAAGATGATGTAGTTGGTCTTCAAGGAATCTTCTCCTTGCTTCCTTGTAGCTTTCTCCTTGATGTGATGACTTCATTGCTATTTGTAGAGTTGATGGTTTTGGTGTCACCAGGGCTGGTCTTGGATTTAACTTAGCCACCAAGAAATCTAAGAGAGAAGAAAAGAAAAGAGAGAAAAGACTTAGAGAATAAAAGGGGTCGGTCTTCTTGAAGCTCCTCTTGATTTTCTTCTAAGTGCTTCTTCTTCTTGGAGATGCTTCCGGAGCCTGTTTTCTTCTAAGTCTTCATTGGCCTTCTAGTCTTCATGTTAAAAATCCCAAGTATGACAATCATGGGATGAAGAACTTTTATTTTCTAAGTGTTTCTAAGTGCATAACACTTTTCAAAACACTATGTCGAAAATAATCCTAACTTAGAGAAAAACAATAACTAATAAATATGCTATGCATGCAATGCACTTTTAAATCACAAGGAAACATCATACTTGATAAAGTTTTCGAGATGCTAAATTTTTCTAAGGAAAAGATTTAGCCTTTTTAAGATGTTGAAATTCTTCTAAGGAAAAGTGTTATTTTTCAAAGGAAGAAATCACTTTGTTTGAGAAGACAAAATATTTCTAAGTACTTTTTGTAACTAAAGTGGTCATAATATGGCTAAGTACTTTATAATTTCGAATAGATGATGACAATTAATTTTAATATATTTTTAATAAATTTTAATCATTAAATTATCATTTAAAAAGTATTTAATCAATATTAATTATAAAATACACAGAGAATTATTCTACAAAATTTAGTAGAAAATTCCTACTGCAAATACTTAGTCATTCAAATTTATAGAAATTGGATTTACTCAAAAATAATGTTCCTATCAAAACTTATGTTAAAATTACTCAAATTAATCAATTTAAAATTATGATTGTTAAATTGTCACAATAATGCTCAAAATATTTTATAACTGAGGTATCATGTAACACATATTCTAAGGTTTATAAAACAATTTTATTTACAATTTTTGAACTTATAGATTTAAATCTAAGTCAAATTTACTCAAACTCTCAGTTTGAAATTTGAATAATTTAAACTAAGTCCTACACATGCATAAGGAATTTAACTAAGTCATGCATAGACAAAATACTTAGGAAATTTATGAATGTGCCACTTGCCTTTGGATGATGTCTTTGCTCACAAACTCTTTTCAACGTTATTCGGAGCTCTCCGTTCAATCTATACATAGAAATCATAAACAATCACACAACAACACAATACATAATGAACAAACAAGTTTCAAAAACTTTTAAAGAAAAATAGGTTATGCATGATGTGCAAAATATTTCTAAGGACTAGAGATGCATGTCATGCCATGAAAATATTCTAAGTTAAGTGCAAGGCAAGAATTTGGTCAAAAATGACTAAGGACCAAAGTCATAACACCTGGGGTCGAATTTTAACTAAGGACCAGATGCTAACACATCAAGTCAAAATAATTTCTAAGAAGTTGATACCCCTTTTTCTATGGACTTTGTCATGATGTGCAAAAATTCTTAGAGAAAAAATACTAAGTCTATTCTTCACGGTGATCAACAATTATTAACAACTCTTTGTAAATTGGATATTCACTATAGTGAGAGAGACAGACACCCGGCCAGCCACTTTTGCTTGTGGGACAGGTCTCATGTACGTGGACATGTAAAGTTTGTCTCCGGGCCGCTTCATCTCACTATGCCGCTAGGATCCAACATACTCAAAGGAGATAATAACATGATCAAAAAGGGGTTTATGTCTAAAGTGAAAGACAAGATTAGGGAAGAGGGAAAAGATAGAAAGATGATGTAGTTGGTCTTCAAGGAATCTTCTCCTTGCTTCCTTGTAGCTTTCTCCTTGATGTGATGACTTCATTGCTATTTGTAGAGTTGATGGTTTTGGTGTCACCAGGGCTGGTCTTGGATTTAACTTAGCCACCAAGAAATCTAAGAGAGAAGAAAAGAAAAGAGAGAAAAGACTTAGAGAATAAAAGGGGTCGGTCTTCTTGAAGCTCCTCTTGATTTTCTTCTAAGTGCTTCTTCTTCTTGGAGATGCTTCCGGAGCCTGTTTTCTTCTAAGTCTTCATTGGCCTTCTAGTCTTCATGTTAAAAATCCCAAGTATGACAATCATGGGATGAAGAACTTTTATTTTCTAAGTGTTTCTAAGTGCATAACACTTTTCAAAACACTATGTCAAAAATAATCCTAACTTAGAGAAAAACAATAACTAATAAATATGCTATGCATGCAATGCACTTTTTTTATCACAAGGAAACATCATACTTGATAAAGTTTTCGAGATGCTAAATTTTTCTAAGGAAAAGATTTAGCCTTTTTAAGATGTTGAAATTCTTCTAAGGAAAAGTGTTATTTTTCTAAGGAAGAAATCACTTTGTTTGAGAAGACAAAATATTTCTAAGTACTTTTTGTAACTAAAGTGGTCATAATATGGCTAAGTACTTTATAATTTCGAATAGATGATGACAATTAATTTTAATATATTTTTAATAAATTTTAATCATTAAATTATCATTTAAAAAGTATTTAATCAATATTAATTATAAAATACACAGAGAATTATTCTACAAAATTTAGTAGAAAATTCCTACTGCAAATACTTAGTCATTCAAATTTATAAAAATTGGATTTACTCAAAAATAATGTTCCTATGAAAACTTATGTTAAAATTACTCAAATTAATCAATTTAAAATTATGATTGTTAAATTGTCACAATAATGCTCAAAATATTTTATAACTGAGGTATCACGTAACACATATTCTAAGGTTTATAAAACAATTTTATTTACAATTTTTGAACTTATAGATTTAAATCTAAGTCAAATTTACTCAAACTCTCAGTTTGAAATTTGAATAATTTAAACTAAGTCCTACACATGCATAAGGAATTTAACTAAGTCATGCATAGACAAAATACTTAGGAAATTTATGAATGTGCCACTTGCCTTTGGATGATGTCTTTGCTCACAAACTGTTTTCAACGTTATTCGGAGCTCTCCGTTCAATCTATACATAGAAATCATAAACAATCACACAACAACACAATACATAATGAACAAACAAGTTTCAAAAACTTTTAAAGAAAAATAGGTTATGCATGATGTGCAAAATATTTCTAAGGACTAGAGATGCATGTCATGCCATGAAAATATTCTAAGTTAAGTGCAAGGCAAGAATTTGGTCAAAAATGACTAAGGACCAAAGTCATAACACCTGGGGTCGAATTTTAACTAAGGACTAGATGCTAACACATCAAGTCAAAATAATTTCTAAGAAGTTGATACCCCTTTTTCTAAGGACTTTGTCATGATGTGCAAAAATTCTTAGAGAAAAAATACTAAGTCTATTCTTCACGGTGATCAACAATTATTAACAACTCTTTGTAAATTGGATATTCACTATAGTGAGAGAGACAGACACCCGGCCAGCCACTTTTGCTTGTGGGACAGGTCTCATGTATGTGGACATGTAAAGTTTGTCTCCGGGCCGCTTCATCTCACTATGCCGCTAGGATCCAACATACTCAAAGGAGATAATAACATGATCAAAAAGGGGTTTATGTCTAAAGTGAAAGACAAGATTAGGGAAGAGGGAAAAGATAGAAAGAAGGATGTAGTTGGTCTTCAAGGAATCTTCTCCTTGCTTCCTTGTAGCTTTCTCCTTGATGTGATGACTTCATTGCTATTTGTAGAGTTGATGGTTTTGGTGTCACCAGGGCTGGTCTTGGATTTAACTTAGCCACCAAGAAATCTAAGAGAGAAGAAAAGAAAAGAGAGAAAAGACTTAGAGAATAAAAGGGTTCGGTCTTCTTGAAGCTCCTCTTGATTTTCTTCTAAGTGCTTCTTCTTCTTGGAGATGCTTCCGGAGCCTGTTTTCTTCTAAGTCTTCATTGGCCTTCTAGTCTTCATGTTAAAAATCCCAAGTATGACAATCATGGGATGAAGAACTTTTATTTTCTAAGTGTTTCTAAGTGCATAACACTTTTCAAAACACTATGTCGAAAATAATCCTAACTTAGAGAAAAACAATAACTAATAAATATGCTATGCATGCAATGCACTTTTTTTATCACAAGGAAACATCATACTTGATAAAGTTTTCGAGATGCTAAATTTTTCTAAGGAAAAGATTTAGCCTTTTTAAGATGTTGAAATTCTTCTAAGGAAAAGTGTTATTTTTCTAAGGAAGAAATCACTTTGTTTGAGAAGACAAAATATTTCTAAGTACTTTTTGTAACTAAAGTGGTCATAATATGGCTAAGTACTTTATAATTTCGAATAGATGATGACAATTAATTTTAATATATTTTTAATAAATTTTAATCATTAAATTATCATTTAAAAAGTATTTAATCAATATTAATTATAAAATACACAGAGAATTATTCTACAAAATTTAGTAGAAAATTCCTACTGCAAATACTTAGTCATTCAAATTTATAGAAATTGGATTTACTCAAAAATAATGTTCCTATCAAAACTTATGTTAAAATTACTCAAATTAATCAATTTAAAATTATGATTGTTAAATTGTCACAATAATGCTCAAAATATTTTATAACTGAGGTATCATGTAACACATATTCTAAGGTTTATAAAACAATTTTATTTACAATTTTTGAACTTATAGATTTAAATCTAAGTCAAATTTACTCAAACTCTCAGTTTGAAATTTGAATAATTTAAACTAAGTCCTACACATGCATAAGGAATTTAACTAAGTCATGCATAGACAAAATACTTAGGAAATTTATGAATGTGCCACTTGCCTTTGGATGATGTCTTTGCTCACAAACTCTTTTCAACGTTATTCGGAGCTCTCCGTTCAATCTATACATAGAAATCATAAACAATCACACAACAACACAATACATAATGAACAAACAAGTTTCAAAAACTTTTAAAGAAAAATAGGTTATGCATGATGTGCAAAATATTTCTAAGGACTAGAGATGCATGTCATGCCATGAAAATATTCTAAGTTAAGTGCAAGGCAAGAATTTGGTCAAAAATGACTAAGGACCAAAGTCATAACACCTGGGTCGAATTTTAACTAAGGACTAGATGCTAACACATCAAGTCAAAATAATTTCTAAGAAGTTGATACCCCTTTTTCTAAGGACTTTGTCATGATGTGCAAAAATTCTTAGAGAAAAAATACTAAGTCTATTCTTCACGGTGATCAACAATTATTAACAACTCTTTGTAAATTGGATATTCACTATAGTGAGAGAGACAGACACCCGGCCAGCCACTTTTGCTTGTGGGACAGGTCTCATATACGTGGACATGTAAAGTTTGTCTCCGGGCCGCTTCATCTCACTATGCCGCTAGGATCCAACATACTCAAAGGAGATAATAACATGATCAAAAAGGGGTTTATGTCTAAAGTGAAAGACTAGATTAGGGAAGAGGGAAAAGATAGAAAGAAGGATGTAGTTGGTCTTCAAGGAATCTTCTCCTTGCTTCCTTGTAGCTTTCTCCTTGATGTGATGACTTCATTGCTATTTGTAGAGTTGATGGTTTTGGTGTCACCAGGGCTGGTCTTGGATTTAACTTAGCCACCAAGAAATCTAAGAGAGAAGAAAAGAAAAGAGAGAAAAGACTTAGAGAATAAAAGGGGTCGGTCTTCTTGAAGCTCCTCTTGATTTTCTTCTAAGTGCTTCTTCTTCTTGGAGATGCTTCCGGAGCCTGTTTTCTTCTAAGTCTTCATTGGCCTTCTAGTCTTCATGTTAAAAATCCGAAGTATGACAATCATGGGATGAAGAACTTTTATTTTCTAAGTGTTTCTAAGTGCATAACACTTTTCAAAACACTATGTCGAAAATAATCCTAACTTAGAGAAAAACAATAACTAATAAATATGCTATGCATGCAATGCACTTTTTTTATCACAAGGAAACATCATACTTGATAAAGTTTTCGAGATGCTAAATTTTTCTAAGGAAAAGATTTAGCCTTTTTAAGATGTTGAAATTCTTCTAAGGAAAAGTGTTATTTTTCTAAGGAAGAAATCACTTTGTTTGAGAAGACAAAATATTTCTAAGTACTTTTTGTAACTAAAGTGGTCATAATATGGCTAAGTACTTTATAATTTCGAATAGATGATGACAATTAATTTTAATATATTTTTAATAAATTTTAATCATTAAATTATCATTTAAAAAGTATTTAATCAATATTAATTATAAAATACACAGAGAATTATTCTACAAAATTTAGTAGAAAATTCCTACTGCAAATACTTAGTCATTCAAATTTATAGAAATTGGATTTACTCAAAAATAATGTTCCTATGAAAACTTATGTTAAAATTACTCAAATTAATCAATTTCAAATTATGATTGTTAAATTGTCACAATAATGCTCAAAATATTTTATAACTGAGATATCATGTAACACATATTCTAAGGTTTATAAAACAATTTTATTTACAATTTTTGAACTTATAGATTTAAATCTAAGTCAAATTTACTCAAACTCTCAGTTTGAAATTTGAATAATTTAAACTAAGTCAAATTTGAATTCTAACAGGAGTTAAATATTCTACATGTCGAGAGCTTTTCAAAAATATAAAGTTTGTTAAATTTTGCCAAAGCAATAAAAAGTTATAATAGATCTAAGATACAGGGGCTATTCTGCAAAACTGCCAATTTTTAATCTATTAAGAAAATCGCAGAAAATCTTATCCGACGTGGCGCTGACCGGGCTGCCGACTGTGCGTCGATGTGGCCTCCTGTGATTCGCTCATACCGGTTCGGAAAAAGGAAAAAAAAAGCGAGCCGTTAGATCGAGATCTGACGGTTCAGATCTAAAGGCCAAAACTGGCGGCGCATCTCGCCGGAACCCTAGCAGGGGACGTGCCCGCGGCGGCGACGCTTCGGCCGTGCACGTTCTACGCGATTTAGGTCGCTCTAGGATGACTGGTTCATACCGACGGATCGGGGGCGGCGAGACGGTGTCGGTGGCGAGGAGGTAGTCTTCGGCGCGTCCTCGTCTTCTCCTAGTTGCTCGCCGGAGTTCAACGGAGCGTCGGCGATCTTCGGTCGCGGACGGGTGGGTCGTTCTACTACGAAGAAAAATACCGCACCAAGTCAAAAACGTGCGCAAGAGAGAAATAAGAGAAACGAAGGAGAAAGGAGGGTTCAGGATCGATGGAGTTCTCCGCACGGTGAGCTTCTCACCGACGGCAATGGCGGAGCTTCGAGCGCGAAATCTGAGCAGCCTGGAGGCGGTTTGATTAGGGTTTTGGGGTGCGAACGGAGGCGGCGGAGCTGGTGCTTTTATAGGGCCGAACGAAGGAAACAAATCGCGCAAATTGCGCTCGGATTTGGATACGAAATCGGAGGCGGAATTCTCGGCCGGAGGTTGAGGAAGGTGATGACGTCATCGCTGATGTCACGAGTGATTTTCTTTTTCTTTTTCTGATTTTTGATTTCTCTTATAACTTTTGATTTAAGACTCCAAATTGAGCCAAATTAAATTCTAAACATTTGTAAAAATCATATCTTTATTTTAAAACATTTGTGGGCAAGTTTTGAACACTTTTCATAAATCAAAATTTGAATTATTGATTAAATACAAATTTGACACTTTTATGTCATTTCGTAAAATAGGGTTTTATAAATTCTTTTGAACTTAAATAAAATCCAGAAAATTAGTATGAGTAATATCATTCAATATTAAATACTCAATACAACAAAATTTGGTACAAAACATTTTTTTAAATAGAGTTTGGTAAATCGTTTAAATATAAATACCCATTTATATCATGGGCTTTAGTAAAATTCAAATTTGTGAACATATAGTTTAAATAAACCATTTTTTTGAAATAGGTATACTTTAAATAACTTTAGCACTTTGAAATGGAGATTTTTTGGTTTAATGAATTTAGCTTAAAGATAAATATTCAAAATCAACTCTTTGGAATAAAACATTTTATGATGAAGGTGTCTTGGAAAATTTTAAAATACTTTGCCAATTATATTGGTTTTTATTATAATTTTAATATTTCATTTTAATAAAAATAAAAGTTTCAAATTTTAGTGATTTTCAAACATTCCTATATATTGGGATGTTACAGACTACCACCCTTAAAAGGAATCTCGCCCCGAGATTCGGAGAGGCTAGAAAGAAAAAGCAAATGCTTGAAATGATTCTGATAACTCGAGAGGGGGAAAACTAGCTGTTGACACGGAAACTTCAAACCAGTAGAAAATGATTCCGCTGATTGGGAATGCTAGAAAGAAGGATAGGTTTGGATCTCCGGGTTTAATCAACTGGGTTTGAACTATCTGGGTGGGCTACCACCCTTAAAAGAAACTTTTGTGGTAGTCTTCTTTTGTTTTCAACATTGGCGTCTCTTTAGTGACAATATTTTATGGATATTACTTCTCGAGTCTGGGTTATTTAATATAAAAGTGTTAGTATCAAAATGGTATTTGCTGATAGGGCAAGTTATAGAACTCACATTTTCCACTCGGTCCTTGGAGAGATTTATCCTTCTTCCACTCAGGGCAGCCACTGACATAGTGCCCTGTTACTTTGCATCTGTGGCATGTCACGGGACTGATGATTTTCTTGTGCGAGCGGATAAGCCAGTTCTCCTTCTTTTCTGGACATTTATCAGCGTAATGTCCCTTGTCCTTACATTTGTAGCAAATTATGTCGCTTAAGTTCTTCTTCTTCTTAGGTGGTTCCAGGGCTAAAAGTTCTTCCAAATCTTGTTTGCCATATTCTATCTCAATGGACGAAGTCCTGTCTCGTTTGATGTGACAATTTCGAGCTAAGTGACCTCCGTCACACTTATAGCAACACTTAGAGGAACCTTTGGATGTCTTCGGGTGTGACTTTACTCTTATTTCATCTTTCATCTTCGTATGAACTACAATCCCCTTTAGACAATGATTTGGTTCAGTATCCTTACCAATATTCTTCTCTATGCAGTCCCATGAATAATGTCCTCGTTCTTTGCACTGGTAGTAATTTATCTGGCTAACATCTCTCTTGCGTTTAACCTTCTGTTCTTGTTCCTCCAAGGTCTTCATGAGAGAATGTTGCATTCCCTCCTTGGTTTGTTGGATAACTTGTTGCACCATGGGATAAAATTGACACTGTATTGGGACATGATTTATTCCTTCACACAAATAGCAAGTAACCTGAGTTGTGGGGCATCCGTTAACTACATGTCTTGTATCACCATGGGGCCACTCATCAGGACATTCTTTGGACGTATGTCTTATCTCTCCACATGTTTTGCATGCCTTCGGTTTGGTCATATGACCCTCTTCAAACTCGGTATTGTTTTGATCAATCTTGGACAGGTGGTCATTGATCATATTTTGGTTCATCAAATTCCACAACGGACTCTGGGTCTCTAATAGTAGTTGCATTGTTGTGTGCATATCGTTGGTGTTGGTATTGTGATGAGACATCTGTTTTTGGTTTAGTAAAAATGAGTTGAGTTATATGTACTATGAAGGAATCATAATTCAACAAATCAGAACAAGGCAAACAATCTCTAACAAAATCAAGCAACATGGTTCAAACACAAGCAAACACATACGTGAAAAAATTTCAAAACTTCTTTTTGAGAAACCGAACTAATCGTTTTTCGAACAAAACACACCAAAGTCAAGGAAAGACAAATTTAATTGTACTGCCATACCACAATTTGATAGGTCAATACATCATCGGATCTCGTTATTCTAATAAATAGGTGGTCTAATCTATCTTCTTCTTGAGTGCCTCAAGTTCCTCCTCTACTTCCTTGAGTTCTTCAAGATGCTTCTGGGTGTTGTGAAGTCTAAAACGAAGTCTTTCTGCAAGGTACTCGATAGCTTTCCATGCTGCATTTCTTGCTGAATCAAAGAATGATGTGTGAAGTATTGGGTTGGTGAAAATGCAGTCACCCCCAGTCTTGTGGTCATCTTCTTTGCTCCTGTATAGATGGACTTGCACCCACCAGTACTCTTGGCCTTCATCCATGAAAGGAAAACATTTGTATACTGCTTCTCCTTCAAAACCCAAGCTCTTCATGTTATCCTTAAGTGCTCTTGGAAACTCAGTCTTACATTCCAAGGTCATCGTCATCATTGGTCCCTTCTTGAGTGATTCAACGAGGCTGGTCATCTAAAAACAAGAGAAGATACTTAGAAAGGAAATAGTTAAGATAGTTAAAGAATGAAGTTTGAAAAGTTTTCTTTTCAATAAACTGAATGAAATAGATTTTCAATCCTATGGCCAAACTTATTTCTATCCAAACTTAGGGTTTCGAACCTACACGCAACACAGTGCTCTGATACCATCTGTAGCGGACCTGCACTAAGAAAATGGCAAGTCCCTGTGTATAGTGCAAATCCCTGGATCGATTCGTTTGCACACACAGTTTACGATGTAATATCACAACAAAGTATCAATTTTATTACATCGATGATCCAGTACAAAGGAAATATTCTTTTAGCACGAAGCTAGCATTGAAAGAGTAAAGTAGCGGAAATACAATAACAGTAAGTCTCCATCATCATCATGTTGCCACAGGCGAAAACATGTTGGTTGTAGACTCGAAACCCTTAAACGAAACCTCACTCGTCTTCTGAACAGTCTGCAATAAGAAAAATATTGCAACAACGTGGGTCAGAACCATTTAAAATGGAACTGGCAAGTGACACTATGGTGGACACTTAGTGGAATAACTCTAATAACCTATATGCTTATTTGGCTGGTGGAGTTCAAGGCTATTTTGCATAAAGCAAGTTTTTTCCTAACTCTTTTGAAACACTTTTCTTCTATTCGAGACATCCGTGGCATGAAATCCACTGTCTCCTTCTACCCTTGTTCACCCATCAAGTTTTAATTCTGAAGTTGGAATGGTGGGATCCTCCGTTGACGTCCTTGATCAGCTGCTCAAATTGTCCGTACCGGGGACACGGCTAAGTACTTAGATTTTAACTCTGCAGAGGTTGTGCACGTTCACCATTGTACCCATTCAGCCCAAACTATCCTTTACACTCTGTAAGTGATAAGGAAAAGGAGAAGAATGAGACGAGATCTTTCAGAAGCATTTTCCCTCCCCATACTGGCTTGACCCGTTCCACCTAACACCCTCTACATCTGCTTGTCAAGCCGGGGCGAGTCCACGCAACTTAGTTGATCAAGCCAGAGCCCATATTGGCAATGGCTGCACTGGAAGCTAACATCACTTGGAGTTCTTCAGATCCCTTTGTTCCCTGGGTGGCCATCCACAAGTGCACATACTCAAGTATACACCATAGAAATGGTCCTGAGTAGCCACTCAACTTCGCCTCCGTATCCAACCAATCCACCCAGGAGGTTCTTTCTTAACTTAGTAGAATTTATATTTTCATAAAACAACTTTTGCATAGCATCAATAATTCTACTAAGTCATTACATAGGTACCTAGACACACTGGAGTAGGGGAAATCTAAACATGTCTGCATTGCAATACAACTAAGTCCTACACATGCATAAGGAATTTAACTAAGTCATGCATAGACAAAATACTTAGGAAATTTATGAATGTGCCACTTGCCTTTGGATGATGTCTTTGGTCACAAACTCTTTTCAACGTTATTCGGAGCTCTCCGTTCAATCTATACATAGAAATCATAAACAATCACACAACAACACAATACATAATGAACAAACAAGTTTCAAAAACTTTTAAAGAAAAATAGGTTATGCATGATGTGCAAAATATTTCTAAGGACTAGAGATGCATGTCATGCCATGAAAATATTCTAAGTTAAGTGCAAGGCAAGAATTTGGTCAAAAATGACTAAGGACCAAAGTCATAACACCTGGGGTCGAATTTTAACTAAGGACTAGATGCTAACACATCAAGTCAAAATAATTTCTAAGAAGTTGATACCCCTTTTTCTAAGGACTTTGTCATGATGTGCAAAAATTCTTAGAGAAAAAATACTAAGTCTATTCTTCACGGTGATCAACAATTATTAACAACTCTTTGTAAATTGGATATTCACTATAGTGAGAGAGACAGACACCCGGCCAGCCACTTTTGCTTGTGGGACAGGTCTCATGTACGTGGACATGTAAAGTTTGTCTCCGGGCCGCTTCATCTCACTATGCCGCTAGGATCCAACATACTCAAAGGAGATAATAACATGATCAAAAAGGGGTTTATGTCTAAAGTGAAATACAAGATTAGGGAAGAGAGAAAAGATAGAAAGAAGGATGTAGTTGGTCTTCAAGGAATCTTCTCCTTGCTTCCTTGTAGCTTTCTCCTTGATGTGATGACTTCATTGCTATTTGTAGAGTTGATGGTTTTGGTGTCACCAGGGCTGGTCTTGGATTTAACTTAGCCACCAAGAAATCAAAGAGAGAAGAAAAGAAAAGAGAGAAAAGACTTAGAGAATAAAGGGGGTCGGTCTTCTTGAAGCTCCTCTTGATTTTCTTCTAAGTGCTTCTTCTTCTTGGAGATGCTTCCGGAGCCTGTTTTCTTCAAAGTCTTCATTGGCCTTCTAGGTTTCATGTTAAAAATCCCAAGTATGACAATCATGGGATGAAGAACTTTTATTTTCTAAGTGTTTCTAAGTGCATAACACTTTTCAAAACACTATGTCGAAAATAATCCTAACTTAGAGAAAAACAATAACTAATAAATATGATATGCATGCAATGCACTTTTAAATCACAAGGAAACATCATACTTGATAAAGTTTTCGAGATGCTAAATTTTTCTAAGGAAAAGATTTAGCCTTTTTAAGATGTTGAAATTCTTCTAAGGAAAAGTGTTATTTTTCTAAGGTAGAAATCACTTTGTTTGAGAAGACAAAATATTTCTAAGTACTTTTTGTAACTAAAGTGGTCATAATATGGCTAAGTACTTTATAATTTCGAATAGATGATGACAATTAATTTTAATATATTTTTAAGAAATTTTAATCATTAAATTATCATTTAAAAAGTATTTAATCAATATTAATTATAAAATACACAGAGAATTATTCTACAAAATTTAGTAGAAAATTCCTACTGCAAATACTTAGTCATTCAAATTTATAGAAATTGGATTTACTCAAAAATAATGTTCCTATCAAAACTTATGTTAAAATTACTCAAATTAATCAATTTAAAATTATGATTGTTAAATTGTCACAATAATGCTCAAAATATTTTATAACTGAGGTATCGTGTAACACATATTCTAAGGTTTATAAAACAATTTTATTTACAATTTTTGAACTTATAGATTTAAATCTAAGTCAAATTTACTCAAACTCTCAATTTGAAATTTGAATAATTTAAACTAAGTCAAATTTGAATTCTAACAGGAGTTAAATATTCTACATGTCGAGAGCTTTTCAAAAATATAAAGTTTGTTAAATTTGGCCAAACCAATAAAAAGTCATAATAGATCTAAGATACAGGGGCTATTCTGCAAAAGTGCCAATTTTTAATCTATTAAGAAAATCGCAGAAAATCTTATCCGACGTGGCGCTGACCAGGCTGCCGACTGTGCGTCGACGTGGCCTCCTGTGATTCGCTCATACCGGTTCGGAAAAAGGAAAAAAAAAGCGAGCCGTCAGATCGAGATCTGACGGTTCAGATCTAAAGGCCAAAACTGGCGGCGCATCTCGCCGGAACCCTAGCCGAGGACGTGCCCGCGGCGGCGACGCTTCGGCCGTGCGCGTTCTACGCGATTTAGGTCGCTCTAGGATGACTGGTTCATACCGACGGATCGGGGGCGGCGAGACGGTGTCGGTGGCGAGGAGGTAGTCTTCGACACGTCCTCGTCTTCTCCCAGTTGCTCGCCGGAGTTCAACGGAGCGTCGGCGATCTTCGGTCGCGGACGGGTGGGTCGTTCTGCTACGAAGAAAAATACCGCACCAAGTCAAAAACGTGCGCAAGAGAGAAATAAGAGAAACGAAGGAGAAAGGAGGGCTCAGGATCGATGGAGTTCTCCGCACGGTGAGCTTCTCACCGACGGCAATGGCGGAGCTTCGAGCGCGAAATCTGAGCAGCCTGGAGGCGGTTTGATTAGGGTTTTGGGGTGCGAACGGAGGCGGCGGAGCAGGGGCTTTTATAGGGCCGAACGAAGGAAACAAATCGCGCAAATTGCGTTCGGATTTGGAAACGAAATCGGAGGCGGAATTCTCGGCCGCAGGTTGAGGAAGGTGATGACGTCATCGCTGATGTCACGAGTGATTTTCTTTTTCTTTTTCTGATTTCTGATTTCTCTTATAACTTTTGATTTAAGACTCCAAATTGAGCCAAATTAAATTCTAAACATTTGTAAAAATCATATCTTTATTTTAAAACATTTGTGGGCAAGTTTTGAACACTTTTCATAAATCAAAATTTGAATTATTGATTAAATACAAATTTGACAATTTTATGTCATTTCGTAAAATAGGGTTTTATAAATTACTTTGAACTTAAATAAAATCCAGAAAATTAGTATGAGTAATATCATTCAATATTAAATACTCAATACAACAAAATTTGGTACAAAACATTTTTTTAAATAGAGTTTGGTAAATCGTTTAAATATAAATACCCATTTATATCATGAGCTTTAGTAAAATTCAAATTTGTGAACATATAGTTTAAATAAACCATTTTTTTGAAATAGGTATACTTTAAATAACTTTAGCACTTTGAAATGGAGATTTTTGGGTTTAAAGAATTTAGCTTAAAGATAAATATTCAAAAACAACTCTTCGGAATAAAACATTTTACGATGAAGGTGTCTTGGAAAATTTTAAAATACTTTGCCAATTATATTGGTTTTTATTATAATTTTAATATTTCATTTTAATAAAAATAAAAGTTTCAAATTTTAGTGATTTTCAAACATTCCAATATATTGGGATGTTACATCATAAAACGTGCCGGAGAAGGTCAATTTAAACCAGAGCTGACCTTTCAGCTAATCGACGTAAGTAGAGTACTCTATTTAGTTCTAGTTTCAATATCGGATTGTAATGTTTGATTATTACTTGATGAACTCTATTTTCGTAAAGTGCGAGAGACAACCACCGGCGACAAATCTATGTGGATATTACGTTTGCGAGTATATGCGCATGTATGTCAATGAGCGGCTGGATATGGTGGTACGTAAAGCATTTACATATCAATTCACAATTTAACTCTTGATGTATTTATATTGACCGTGTTCTCTTGATATATCCAGCAAATGAATCAACGAGAGCATCTCACTCCATATCAACGCTCCAGAGGAATTCAAGAGGAAATTTGTGGATTTCTGCTTGACGAGGTCATAGCCCCAACAGGAGAATACAATATAAACCGTAAATAATGATTTTCATGTAATGATCGTGTTGGGACGGCACTTATGTATATGATACATGTTTAACTTGATACGAGTCTCGTTGTATATGTAATATATGGATCAATTCTCGTTAGACACTTCATATAATATATGCATCGATGTGTGTAATTGTAGCGTACAAACAATAGTTTAAATCATAAATAAAACAGAAAACAGAAAACAAAATAAAAAATGATAAAACCTAAAACCCCTCGAACTTATTAGTCCCGGTTTGTTATACAAACCGGGACAAAAGGTCATCGCCGAGCAGCTCGCCTGCGCGCCCACGTGGATACCTATTTGTCCCGGTTGCAGATCGTACCGCGACTATAGGTTGGGGCCTTTAGTCCCGATTCCGCAGTCCCGGTTGGTAAACCGGGACTGAAGGCCCTTACCAACCGGGATGTTAGCCTGTTTTCTACTAGTGAGAGCACACAAAGTGCTCAAGTCCTTCACTCTCAAATTCCAACAAAGCAACAAATGCTTATGGGGGAATAAAAGAGGAAGAACAAGGAAACCACAAAGGAGTCAAATCCTTCACTCCCAAATCCCACCAAAAGCAACTAATGCTTATGGGGGGAGAAGAGAGGAAGAACAATGGAGAAGAACCACAAAGGAACTCCAAGATCAAGATCCACTAGGTTCCTCTCACTTAGAGGAGAGATTGATTGGTGGAACGGTGGATTTAGATCTCCTCTCTCTTTTCCCTCAAGAAGTAGCAAGAATCATTGGAGGGATGGAGAGATAGCAAGCTCAAGAAGGTCAACAATGGAGGTCAAAACTTGCTTGAAAGGTTGGGAAACCATTGGGGAAGAAGGCCCCTTAAATAGGTCAACCCAAATTCCAACCGTTGGGTGCAGATTCGCGTCGTAGCGGTACTACCGCTAGCCCTAGCGGTACTACCGCCCCCCTAGGGAGTTAGGGCAACAAAGCGGGCTGAAAACAGGCTTCACGTAGCGGTACTACCGCCCCGGGCAGCGGTACTACCGCCCCGGCCGAACTACCGCTCCCGGTACCGCCGAAAATGGCTCTCTGTTTGCACTGGCGGTACCTCGGGCGGTACCGCGGCGGTACTACCGCCACAGCAAAAAACAGCAGAACACCAAGTACCAAAACGGTCAAAACTTTTGCATCCGGACTCCATTTTCGATGTTCTTGGGCTCGTTGGAAAAGTGACAACGAGCCCTACATGAATGTGCAGAGAAACATCATAGTCCAACAAGGGAGGTTTAAACCAAATGAGGAAAGGTAAGACCTCTCGATAAAAGGATAACCGTTAAAACCTCGAACACCAAAAACGCAACAAGATATTCATATGAAATCCGTTTTTGATGAATTAGAGCTTGACATGGAGAAGAACCAAGCTCTAAATACTCACATGGATAAAAGCCAAATAAGAACCAAGAAATATGATATGCCAAGTATGCAAAGGTTTGAGCTCTCCACAACGATGCGATCAAGTTACTCACTTGAAAGCCCCTCTTGATAGTACGCCTATCTATCCTATAGCCCTATCAAGATCATACCTTTGCCTTGAGCATTCCACTTGAGTTAGATGATTACTATCTTGATCTCTTCAAGTGGATCATCTTTCTTGATTGCGCGAGCTAGCACATGCTTGATGAAGACATCTCCAAATACTCCCCCATACTCCATTATGGGAGAGTTTCGCTTAGCTCCGTCTTCATGTATCCATTGCAAACTCCAAACATAGGATCTCTTCCAAAAGCTTCTCTTGGTCTTGCACATCTTATCCTTGATGACGATCACCACATAATGTCATCCTCCACGAGCTATATGAAATCTTCATTTGATGCAAGCCCATGGGAATATACCTAACCCCACATGAAGATACCGCATACACATATATCATGGGTTAGTTCACAAAGCTATATGGACAAGTGATTACCATCCCAAGAAGATACATGATCCCACTTGGGACATCTTGTAGCTTTGTGTGTTGATCAACAACTTGATCAACCTTTTATCTTCCAATGTTTCTTTGCTAATATGATGTCTTGACTCCTTCAACACATACTTGCAATATGATCAACTCAACACATGACCATCCATCATATACACCTTTAAATGGAACCTTGGTCGTCAAATAAGCTTCAAGAGTCCAACACATGAACTCCACTATTTCCATGAACAAGATCTATAAAGATATCTCAATTCAAACATTAGTCCATAGAGATTGTCATCAATTACCAAAACCACACATGAGGGAAAATGCTCTTTCAGCGACCCCACATGAGGAGGCCGACTCAGCCACCCCCTTGCGCCGCCCTTCCGTCTATATATTTCCTCTGCCCTAAAAACCCTAGATCAGTAGTCGTTTTCCAGAAAAGAGTCCCGAAGCTCCGCCGCCACCAAAAACACCAATTCGGGGGACAAAAGTCTCTATTTCGGCACCCTGCCACGACGGGGAATTGCCCCCGGAGCCATCTCCATCGACTCCACCGCCATCTCCATCACCGTTGCTGACTCCCACGATGAGGAGTGAGTAGTTCTCCCCCGGGGCTGCGGGCTCTACCGGTAGCTATGTGGTTTATCTCTCTCTCCCATGGCGTGATCTTTATGTGATCATGAGCTTTGTAATCTAGTTGAATATGTGATGCTACTCTTTATCTATTATGCACTCTAGAGGTTACTTTAATATGAACTCTGGGGTTATTCATTGTTGTAAAGGTGACAGTATGTGCACCGTGTGTGATTCCTTTATGACGCTGTGGTGTTAGTTTACTCTGACTTTGGGGGTGCTCTTGTAGCCCTACACAGTGAATGGTGTTTATCATCCAACATGAGAGTGTTTGAGAGTAGTATTTATTATTCAGGTTTGATGTCATTGTTGAGAATGTCCACTAGTGAAAGTATGATCCCTAGGCCTTGTTTCTAAGCAATGAAACACCGTTTCCAACAAGTTCTGCTACATGTTTGCTTGCTGCCATTTTTATTTCAGATTGCAATTACTACTTATAGTCATCCATATTACTTGTATTTCACTATCTCTTCGCCGAACTAGTGCACCTATACCTCTGAGAAGTGTATTGGGTGTGTTGGGGACACAACAGACTTCTTGTATCTTAACTGCAGGGTTGCTTGAGAGGGATATCTTTGACCTCTACCTCCCTGAGTTCGATAAACCTTGGGTGATTCACTTAAGGGAAACTTGTTCCTGTCCTACAAACCTCTGCTCTTGGAGGCCCAACATTGTCTACAAGAATAGAAGCGTGTGTGGACATCATAGCTCGGTGTAGCTCGACGGCTAGGTCGTGGTAGACCATGATGACCTTACCGTTGGTGTGGCTACAGTGCGCATGGGCCCCGGAGCCGTTAGGGTTTCCTGCCAACCCGGCGGGGACTCTATATAAGGAGCATTAACTCCTCCTGCGAGAGGGACGCCCGAACCCTAGTTTCATTTATTGCTAAGAGCCTTGCTCTCCTCTCTTCCTTATACCCCCATAGTTCTTGTGTTCTTACTCACCGTGGAGATATACAGCTCAAGGAGCATATTGTAGTTCTTGTGAGAGACATATAGAGAGAGATAGAGGCAGGAGTAGGGGTTTTACCTCCTCACGAGGGCCCCGAACCTGGGTACACTGTGGTGTTTGTGTTGTTTTGATTTGCTCTTGTGTGTTCTTGCTTCTTCCCACGTCCATCCGGCCCCACACTTTAGCCATCCTATGGCATCTGCCGTGATACCACTGTAAGGACCCCTCAGACCGAAATCTGAGATGTCCACGTTATGTAATAGATCACGATCCCAGAGATCAATGCATTGCAATCACATAACTGACAAAGTATCAAAGTCTTACATCATTCAAGTCGTACGAATAAAAGTCTTAAAACACAGAGAAGTCACATCACCAAGTCTGACGATCATCGCCTCGCAGGGCGGAATTAACTAAGATACAGCGGAAACTCGGGCTAACGTCGGCCTTCTTCATCGACAGGCGTCCTCCCACAGGTGTAGTTGACCGGTGACAGCTAGGCATCGAAGTCGGCGCCATACTCCTCCTCTTCGGCGAAGGTCTCCTCATTGTAATCTGGACGTTTGAATATCCAGGGACACAACCATATGAGTACAATTACGTACTCGCAAAACCACCTCAAGGCTTAAGTTTTCATGGTAATGCATCGAAAAGAATTTCGAAAACTGGGGTAGCCGCTAAATACAACTATAGGGCTTAGTTTTCGCAAAGATGATTTCGATACAGAGATCACGACATCTCTGTATCTTTGTTGAAGAAAAGCCTTAAGAGATAGAAATCTCTCTTGTAGAAATAGCATGTACTATTTCCACGATTTAAAAACTCTTTTGTAAGGTCTTTCAAAAGCTCTAGGATGGGGATACCCCTTTTTCCTTCCTGGAGATCGGACTTATTGTCTCCCCGAGACCAACCATCTTCCCCCCATTCGGTACCTCTCAGGTACCTCCTTGATGCCTCCTTATTTCCACCGAAAACCATTTTCTTTTTAAAACCAAAACTTGCCCATACGCCTAGATCAGTGGCCTTTCCAACCGTCCATGACCGAGGACTCGGCTATTCGAATAGATTTACACTCTGCAGAGGTTGCGCACTTTACCCACACCAAACGGTCATTCCGCCGTGTCTGACACGGCCCGTCATACGACCGTATGCGGGGGTCCGGATAACGCGATCAAAGCTTTCCACTATGTCCACCCTAGTATCGGGGCCTCCCGGTGGGTTTGTTCTCCCCGGCACCGTGTGCTCCACTTGACCCCTGGTCTCTCTTAGGACGCCACACCGTCACGTCAGGAGACCCGCCGTAATCGTTCCGGCGCGAGTCCCGCATGTGTATTGCCTCGTCCAGACGACAACCCGGCTTCAGGGGCCCAGCCCCTATAGAAAGTGTGAGAGCCCCAACACTAAAACAGACAAGCTTCCGGCTAAGCCCTACCCATGTCAGGTAATGTGGTTGCACGGGTTAATTGTTCGGGCGGCTGCTAGGGCAGTACTTTGTTTTCAAAACCATCTCCGCCTCCGACTATTCCCAACAGCTCGGGTTTTCGTAAACATCCAGCAACTCGGGTTTTATAAAACACTTGCTCGCCGATTGCTCCCAGCAACTCGGGTTTTTCTTCCGAAAACATTTTATCAAAACCAGGCTCCCATCCTAAGATTTTGAGGGAAGAATATGGAGATATACTACTAGATAAAATATGATTTTCTTTATAGCACCTTCAACAACAAGGCGCATAAAGTGAATACTTATTTTCATAACACCTATTATAATCTAGTAGATAACTTTGGCCAAACAATATTTTGTAAAATAGTTTTTGGGTGGCAAAGTGCCACAAAAGAAGTGAAACATGCATTATTTTATTTTGAAAACAAAACATGCTTTGAAAATAATAGGATTCATAGTGGTGAGGTGGCTTGCCTGGCTCAGCAATATGTCCGTGGTCTTGACCTTGATGTTCCTCAGGTTCACTTCTCACTTCCAGTTCCTTCCCAATCGTATCTAACATCGCAAACAGGAAAAGAACAACACTCAAAATTCAAGACAATGCCACAAGGACATAACAAACAACAAGCATTGTGCAAGACACTAAGCTAGCAAACCAAGGCAAGCAATTCACTTAGTGAAACAAAAACAAGCAACAGGTCAATATAGCTAAGACAAACAACAAACACACCTAAGAAAATATACACAACAACCCTAGTTGTTAAAAAGTAGTTTTAACTAAACACTAAGGCAAAACTCCCATTAGGGTGATTAGGTCATTTAACATGGGCTGCTACATTAGTTCAGGAAGTACTTCAGACAAAAGTATCTTAATAAATAAGGAAGTACTCCAGACAAAAGTATCTTAACATGCAAGCATTATAATTTGCATTAAGCACACTCACATGCAAGCATGCTACTATCTCTAGGAACACATACTATTAAGTACTCCCTCCATTCCAAGGTTAACACCACTGCTCACACAAGTTGTTAATTAGGAGCTAAAAAGGTGTAGGTGAGTTATTTAATAGAACAACACAAACATTACTACAAAGGAGCGTGTTGACAACAATCTAAAGTAAACAAGAGAACAATAAGTATTACTAAACAGAGCCACCTACTGGATAAAACCTAACACATAAACACAACCACAAACAAGGCATATAAAAACACTTGATGCCATTTTTAGGGTACAAAGTGAATTATGCTAAACATAAACAAGAGAGGCACCACAACACCAATAAAAGTTTCCCACCAAGATAATATGGTTGGGTTAAGGTTCTGGACTCTAAGTGTATTAAAAACATACACACAATCTGCAAAAACTAAAACAGGAAATTAACTCAAGTTTATTTTTAGTTAGCAAGTTGCTGTTTTGGGAGAAAATGCATAACTATTAAAATAATGATCGTAAAATTAAACCCTTCTACCACAATACTCCTAGTACTTATACCAAGCTGTGAAAATTGGATTTGCATCAAAAGAGGTTACACAACAGAAACTAAAAATCCTACAAATGCTACTGGTCCTAAAACCAAAAAGAATGTAGCTTCTGTTCTAGGAATCTCCTGTATGCAAGGTTAATTTCTGTGGATAGGTATTAGTTTTATATTTCTGTGGAAATTGGATTCACTTAATTTGGACATTTCTAGCTCCATTTATTTCAGTTTTAGTGAAATAAACACATTTTACCAATAATAGTGTACGTCACAAGATATAGGTTATTTTTTAACTAATCCAACCTTACCGGTTAAGGAAAACATATAAGCATCCAAGAAAAATATTCCTAAACCATTTGCACAAGCAGATCTAGCATACACCATTGAAACTAGACACATGCAAATAACAGGAAATAAAATTATCATTTTCAAGTGTAGAAACCCCACTGTTTTAGACAATAAACCAATGTGTGCAAAATATAATCTGGAAAATTCTACCAAGCTAGGAGATGATATATACTACCCATATCTAACACAAGAAATTGGATTTGCTCCAAAAAGTATTTTTAATAATGAATTAAAAATCACCAAACAGCTACTGTTCTTAATCTTAAATCTAATAGAACTTTAGTTTCACAAATCTCATGCATGCATGGCTTACATATATGAATAGGTATGCTCCTAAGCTTTACAGAGAAATAAAGTTTGCATGATTTGGATTTACAGAACTCCCACAATTAAATATAAGGTGAAAACAATTCTTTTTACTAGATCTAACCTAGCACACACATAATAATATATTTTTGAAAACGGCCAAAGCCACATGGTTAATAAAACACACCGCAATCCAACAAAATTTGAATCAACCCATTTGGACAAACAGATCTCCCACAATCGAATTAATCCTAACATCCAGATCCACAGGAAAATAAAACAGAAAATGCTAAACTAAAAAAAAACAGAACAAGGACCGGATCTGCGCCGGACCGAGCCGCACAGCGCTGGGCTGGCCCGCTGCGCTGCTGGCGCCGGCGAACGGTTAAGTAACCGTGGATCTGAGATCCGACGGACGAGAAAAGATCTGGGCGGTCCGAATCGAAGCCGTTGATCAAGAAACTGACGGTGCCCAGTCGTCTTCTTCCTCACGACCTGCAACACGGAGAGAGAAACCGAGAGATGGCGCCGGGCGCGAGATGCTCACCTAGGGCTCGCGATGGAAGAAGGAGAGGGCTGGAGGGTGATGCGGGAGGTCTAGGGCGTCGAGGGAGCACCGCAGAACTTCACCGAGGGGCTCCCGAGGACGGTGACGTCGAGGGCGTCCGGCACGGGCATGGCGAGGTCGCCGCGACTCCGGTGTTCCTGCAAGCCGAAGGGGATGTCTCAGAGGTAGAACAAGGAGAGGGGAGCGAGTTAGAGTAGAGAGAAGGAGCAGAGAGGGACGAGAACGATGGGGAGCTTGCTTGGTGTCACTGAACCCGAGCGGCGGTTTCCTCGCAAAAACCGAGCTGAGGAGGGAGAGAGCTCAGGAGATCTTGCGCCAGATGCGAGAGAGGTGGGAGAGGGATGGAGTGGGCAAGGTGGGCGGGGCTGTGGGGGTCTCGGTTGCTTTAACTAAGGAGGGTGGCCGGTTCATGGTGCTCCGAGTGCACCCATGCGAGGAGAGGTGGCAAGGGTCGGGGATTGGCTCTAGGAGGCGGTGGAGGAGCGTCTGCCCGTACTGTAGCAAGGTTTGGAAGCTAGCCCATGGCTCTGAGTCGATGGAGTGAGGTGAATAAGGGAGGGGGAGTTTTCTGCCTGTCCAGTGCTCGATGAAATGCCACAAAGAAAAAGACAAAAGAGATACAGGGCTAGGGTTTTGAGGTGGTCGTGCTATGGGTCTTCCAGTGGTGGGGGTGTCCAATGCAAACCCTAAACCACAGGTTGGACAAGGTTTGAAAGGTGGGTTTAGATGTTGATGAATTTGGGCTGATTTGATTAGGACACAAAACTATGATGGTTTAGTCAACTCTTTGACAAGAAAATTATGAGACAAGAAGTGTTGATTAGAGGAGACACTAATGAAGCATTCTGATCAAGAGTTGAGGTCATAAGTCCAAACAGGAGCTAAAGATAGAAATGCCAAAATGCAATCCCATAACCTCACTAGTGGTCACCTTAAAATCTAGCACTCAAAACATGAAGAAATAAGTGATCAAACATTTTTGCAAATAAACAAAAATGGTATAGATGGTAAGTAGAGGTGATGTAAATGATGCCAGAGGTTTTGTACTTCCAAAATGAATTCAATAAACCCTAATTGACATGCTCTAGAAAGGCTGAAAATTAACAAGACAGAAGATAGTCAACCACTATTTGAAAATCAAATTTTTGAGTTCCTTACGATCTAGTTAAAATAAAAAGAGGTGAAACACACCACAATCATAAAGTAAAACATTTAAGCATAAAAGATTTCAATCAAGCCTCACACCTAATTGGACACTCAATATCCATATATCCACATTCCAAAACAAGCACATATTTAAACAAACAAACAAGCACTTAAAGCAAAACAACTATGTTTGTAAGATGGTGAGCATCATGATCATAACAAGGTCTTTGGTAGAAATAGAGTTAAACATTCACTTTGGGAATTGATTTTCCAGAGACTAATAGAATTGGGGTTTTGAAAAGAGGGTTGCCAAATACTTGCAACATATTAAGATCAAAATATATTAGGACTTAATATATGGTCCTTTATAGTTTTGCAATCATATAGCCTTTGGGAAATTCTTTTATTTTCTCAAATAATAGTTTTCAGGGTAGTTGCTAAAATCAAAACATCATGGTAAAGAGCGTTTGTTAAAAATAAGACAGGAGAAGATACATGGACTATTTTACTTGTCATAACATTGATCTCACAGGTCATATCATAACTTGTTTGAGTTTTAATAGGTTGTTATTTAGAAGTCAACAACACAAACAACAAAACACAACATGACAAACAGAGCATACAAGAGACAACACATCCATTAACAATACACTTCAAAAAGTATTTTTGTTGGTTCAGAATTTTGGACCTTTTATAACTAAGTTTTTGTTGCTTCCAAAATTTGGGGCGTTACAACCACCACGACAACGGGGGTGGACTACTCCTTCTTCATCATGGAGACGGTGGAGAAGTCGTTGGAGAAGATGGAGTCCACGCGAGCAGTGGCCCGCCGGAGTTTTCCCCATCCAATCTGCAGCTCTAGGTCTCTGTTTCGTGGTTTTGTGGTTCTGCGGCGCTCTCTTCTGAAAGGCATCATGAGACTATTTTTATATGCGTTTTTAGGTCAACAGCGAACCATGGGGATAAAGATCGACGGCATCGGAGGCTTGAGGCCCAAGATAGGGGGCCCCACGCGGCCAAGGAATCTGGTCGCGAGCCCACCTCTTTTGGCCCTCGGGTTTCCATTTTCTCGCTTCCTTTGCTCCTATGCTTTATTCCTTCCAAAAAATGATGCCCGTGAAATATTAGGTCATTTGGACGTCGTTTGGATCCATGAAACATCAAAATATAAAAAATCGGGTTTTCTGCCAGTGCAGGGTTAATTCCAGAAAAATAGGAAAACTGTGAAATATTCTTAAAATCAATATAAAACAGCACGGCCAGCCTCGCGGGCGTCCACCCGACTTGGGCTGGGGTGGGGGGCGTGCAAGTTGTGTTGAATCAGCAAGGCCGTCGTCAGCGTCGCCCCCACTGCCAGAGCTTCTCGGCGAGATCGTCACGATGGTACGCAACTAGGCGTGTTTGCAGAGTCTGCGGCTTCCTCGACAATTCGGGCTGTCGCTCGACAGCATCGATCCCCGTGACGTGGATCTCCGCGAGGCGCGTAACCGTCGTGACTGGAGTGTGGAGGTCTGCTTCGACGGCAACGGCTTCATGCACCTCGCCCGCGGCTGGAGGCAGTTCGCCGAAGCGCATGGCCTAGTAGAGGGCCACATACTCGTGTTCAAGTACTACGACACCGAGGTGCTCACATACAAGATATTCTCCGGCACCTTGTGTTGCACGCGCTACGACGAGGATCAGGAAGGCGGCAACGAGACGAGGAGGACGAAGGCAACGAAGGCGACAATGATATCACGGTGGAGGACGACGACGATTAGGGCCGGTGCAGATGACGGCGAGGTCGACGCCGGCCGGCCTGTGTATTCGAACATGTATTTTGGAACATGTGTATTTTGAACATGCATGTATTTTCAGTTCACTTTTACGTTTCTGAACTCATCGTATATGATTGGCGATAGATTGGAGCTCATCTTGGCGCAGCTCATCTTGGCGATAGAAAAAGGAAAAAATGTTCAATCAGAAACACACACGGCTGGAAAAGAAAAGTAAGTTTTAAACGAATACCATAAACAAATATTACAAAAACGCTATACACGAATACTACAAAGGAATATTAGAAAAAAGTTTCAAACCCAATGAATATTAGAAAAAAGTATTGGATCAGTATTGGACCAGTACCCAATTTTAAACGAATATTAGAAAATGATTTAAATGAATATTTGAAATAAGTTTGAAGTTTGCCTCGTATTCATTTCCCTTATGTCGGTCAGTACTGAAAATTAAGTATACATGAAAAGCGAGGGCAAAACTGAGCACGAGGGCAGCATTCAGCTGCATCTAACGGTAGATGATGACGATGTCAAGGTGGAGTACGAGCATCCAACGGTGGGTGGCCACAATCAGTGGGATGTTGGTCTGCACCAATCAGAACGTAGCAATATAAAATGAGCATAACTAATTCCAAAAATATTGAAAACCTATAAATCCAGCACCCATAGTCTTGTAATGTCACGTACTAATGAGAAAAAAATATATAAACATGGTTTACATACAATTTTGTGAAAAAATGCTATGTCAACTATAAAGGTTGATCGTGTTGGAAATGAGCATAAGTAATTCGAAAAAATCGAAACATTGAAAATCTAGTACCCATAGTCTTATTATGTCATATATTAACGATAAACAAATATAAACATGCTTTACATACATTTCAACAAAAAAACCTTCATTAAAACGTGATACCTCCAACAATGCTCTAGAGTTTTCACTAGAGGTTTCAAGGGTGATAAGGTGGGTTTCATGTTTTTGAAAATGAAAAGTGTCAAAATGCCACCAAATCTTCATTTTGGAGTGACTGAGAAGGATCCAAACTTAGGTTCACATTTTCATGTTTTAAACTTTTTAAATTCATGATTTTCAATTAAATCCTCATAATTCAAAAGAACAAAAAAAATATGAAGACTTGTTCAATAAATAGCTAGACTTTGAATTTACACTTTATAGGTTGAATATATGTCTAGGATTTATATTGTCTCATTTGGACAAGGTGGGATTTTTTTGGGTAAGAAATGAGTTCGTTTACCCTACCTTCGGAGCTCATTTGGAACTTTTTTAATGGCTAGGTGTTAACTTACGAAAAGGACTCGGATTGAGGAGCAAATACTTGTCTTGGCCTAATTTGTTTATAGTTGTCATGTCACATAAGATAAAACTTAGCGAAAGTTTCATAATTTTTGGAATTTATAGGTGCACGTCTCACGTAAGATGACGCCTCCCCTCTAACCTAATTTACAAAGGTGTTTCTATTTTTGTCTCATTGAATATCATTTAGACATGAATATTTGAATACGTCATTAGAATAAGATATGTTGCAACGTAACCGCGCTCCATGCAAAAAAGTAGCAGTAGCAAAAAACGCGTACACGTGTCTGTTACGCAATTGAACCTTCGACCGCGTCTCCCCTCATAATGCCCCGCACCCCGCGTACACACTCATCAGTCCAGTCTCGCTTCTCCTTCCCATTTCCCCTAATCTGTCCCATCAAACCGCCCAAAAACCCGAGCGCCGGCCACCCCCCTTCCCCTACCCATTTCCGAAGATGCATTCCACGGTAGAAGACGGCGGCTGGCAAGAGTCACAGTGGGCGTCGGGGTGGCCGTCCAAAGGCTGGGAAGCCGGTTCTAACCCCATCGGTTGGGGAACCGCCACTGTAGGCGGTTCGGCTCCAGCGTCTCCTCGGCCGGCCTTGGAGGGGGTGGACGGCGACGTCCCGCCAAGGAGGAAGTGGATAGGCCCAGTGGAAAGAACGAGTGCGACGTAGACGACAACGAGTACGACTACGACTACTAATTACCCGTCGAGCACGTCGTCCACAACGGCTCAGAGGTACGTAAATCCCAAATCTGCAACTCTTCCGATAGCACGTTGTCGAGCACGTCGTCGATTTGGGTTTGTTGTTAGATCTACGCACTTCTAGTCATGACTATATAGATGGATGCTTCGACAGATCTAGCTTTAAGTTGATCTGTTAGATGTGCTTCCGATATTCTATGCTAGTGCTAGATTAGGTTAGAGATGTGATGTACTAGTTGTTGTTACTTTGTAAGAAAATATAGTGATATATATGCTTCTATTTGTAACAGCTGGATGAGGATGTTGACAGCGACGACGAGTCGCAGTAGAGGAAGGTCAGTTCCACCCTGACCCGGCTGGACCGGGGTGACTTCGACGCCTTTTGTACCAGACAGAAAGTCCGCTGCTCCTTGTGCCCCAAGAGGATCGCCTCCGACTTCATGAGCATGATGCAGCACGCCGAGACCGTTCACCCTCAAGAGAGGGAAGGTCAAAACATGTACGTCATGAAGGCAAAGCACAGGGCGTACGAGATCTTCCTCAGGAGGCATCACAACCTCGCCATCAAGGAAGACAGGGTGCCTGCTCCTCGTCCCAAGAGGCCGAAGGTAGTGGGGCAGGGGAGCAAGAAGCACAGGAGGAACGTCATGCTGGGCTGATCTGAAGATCGCCGCCACCACTGTGATGCTGCCGCTGTCGGCCGTCTGTTATATTTTGTTGTGTGGTGCATGCAATGCCCGGTTGTAATGGTGAACTAAGTAAGTCAATATTGTTGTATGTTGGTACTGATGCCCATGCTCTAAGTTAGTTGGGTTCATTAATTAATGCAAGTTTTAATTTGGTTAATTTGCCTATGGTTGTTGAATTTGGCTTCTTAATTTGAGTTTGTTTCCATAATCACAGCGGCCATCTTGAATAGAGAGAGGGAAAAAGAAGCTGCTGGAACATTTTTGTTTCCAAAAGTGGGGGAATGGGTAACCAAATCTGATTAGTACTAATTTGAGCGAGACAGCCGATGAGGCGCTTCGTTTCCCACTCCAAACTAGGAAAGATTTGGTGAGGGGAGAGAGAAGCTGCTCCCCACATGTCACCTAGCGGGCCCACCTGTCAGCAGGTAACGGACAAAAAGAACCGACCCTACATGGCCCCACTCGTCAGGAAGTAACGGAAGAGTCCTGCACGCGACAGTGGATTGCATTTAGACCACTAGTGAGAGTTCGAAACTAGAGCGAGGGCAAAAGTGATGAAATTTTTAACAGCTGGACAAAAGTGAGTACAACCAACGAACAAGGGACAGAGAAATAGAAATCCCTTAAAAATCCGAAAATAAAAAAACATATTTAATACTTGCATTTAAAAATCAAAACACAAAAACACCATCCTTTATAGTTTTTATTATCATTGCAAACTTTAGTTTATTTTTATTATTGTTTTTAGTTTCATTGCATTTTTATTTCAGATTTACTAATCCTACACCTTGTGCTTGACAACCACAAAGTGGAGTAGGGGGTACAAAACAATCTATAATTTATTTTTTAGGTAGCCTCAATAGGAACAGAAGATACACTTTCTCTACACGCAGCTCCCCAAGAGTTCGATATTACCCTCAAGACACCCTCGTGGAGAAAACCTCCAATTGCTACAACACTCTCCTCTTTGAGTCCCAACGAGAAGGCATGTCAGAAGCCATCGCCCTGCCAACTTGGGGTACAACCAGGCTTGGCGGGACACGGTTGTCTGAGTCCGGCAAGGCTCCTTTCTCCCTAGAGGAGGGAACGATGAAGACACCTGCCTGAGACAGGTCATCACCCCGGGGGAAGACACCACTTACTCACACCCCAGCCTCAGGTGGAGGCCGACGCGTGGACGGCGAGGTGGCGTGACCTCGCAATGACAAAAGAGAAGCATCATCATGTGTCAAGAGGCCGTGACCTGGGGGTAGGTGGCGCGTGATGATACTGGACATTTTTGAACCCCTTCTCATGTAAAAGGAGGACTCAGCGTAGTGAGCAGGGGATGGAAGGTTAAAATCTGGAGAACTAAGGTAGAAGGAGGTGAAATCTGGCAGTTTCCTTCGGTAGTATAGAGAGCAATTCCACTTGTACTCATATATAGATCATAATCCAAGATCAGACAGCCAGGATGTAGGGTATTACATCCATCTCGGATGGCCTGAACCTGGGTAAACTTCGTGTGTACCTTCTCTCTGTGTGTGAGGTTGATTCATCGCGTGCCACCATCGACTCTCGAAGGATCCCCGCCCCCTTTGTTACCGAACAATATAAAGGGTGGGAGATCGCTCTCCCATAGTGTCCGTGTTCGCAGACGCAAAATTTGGCGCACAAGGTAGGAGAGGTGCGCGGATCTTCCATCGGCGCAAGTTCTTCCTCATGGCAGATGGTGCGCGCGGTGATTAAGCGCTGGCGCAGTGGAATGCCAGCCGAAAGAGAACCCCTCACTTTCGGCGTGGAGCATTGAGTGGATGTCCCAAGGAAAGTGGTTGAGGCGGCGGATGGGCCGGCGAAAGAGGAAGGGGCGTAGCCACCCCTAGTAATATGATTTTGTTCTTTAATTCACTAATAATCATGCTTAAACTTGGTAATTTTAAGCTTTTTTACCCCTCCGCCCCCTCGTCCTCCATCACTGGCGTCACCGCCCCTCTGTTGTCGGCATCTAGCCTTCCTCGGACCTGCCGCGACCCCGCCGGCACCTGATGGGCGTAAAGATAATACGCTTAGGTTGAGCTCCAAATGCAGAGTTTGTAGATGTTGAAGACTTGTTTTCCCCACAAGGGTGACTCGAGGGTTTATATCGAACTCTCGGGGAACTGTGTGTAGAAGATTTATCTTCTTGTCCTTCTCTTGATTACCTGCAAAACAAAACAAAATGTTTTGAGCCCTCAACCTCACCAAGTGGTTGTCAAGCACAAGGTGTGAGCAAAGAGATGAAAACAAAATAATGTAAAGCAAGAAATAAATATGCAATGATGGCAAATAAATATGCAAGGGTGGTGTAAATGATAATGGATGATGTTTTTGTGTTTTGTATTATGAATGCAAGATATAAAAGTGTGTTTGTATTTTCGGATTTTTAAATGGAAGAAAGTGTTGGAAAGGTTTTTCTTATGATTAGAAATGGACCTGGGTGCATGGTTTCACAAATGCACTCTCTCTTTTGTATAGTGGTTGATAATGGAACATAGGAATTGACATATGAGATTACAACAAGACAAGTTATTAATAATATGGGCATCACATCCTAATGTAGAGATCTTTCGATTATTAACCTCTCTTATACTCCACCAAGATGCGAACTAAATCATAATACCTCAGTAATTAAGATAAAACAGAGTATAACTTTTAAGTTCAATGACATGAAGTTAAAATAAGAACATGCTAGATCTAGTCATGGAGAATGTAGAAGTGTCACCCACATCCCCGGTAGCATGGTATTTCCTTTATCCCTAGTGAGGCAACAAAGTAAGATAAAAAAACCCAAGTGAATCACGGTATTGCTGTCAACTTACCACAAAACCACCCCCAGTTACTCCAACTAATGCACACGTTCCCCCTCACATGCCTTCATAACAAGTTTGATCAGAACAAGTAAATAAGAACGGTGTACATAATATGCATCTACTTTCATAACATAGACATAACAATTGCAATCTTTCAAACATATATCAACTTAAGAGATCCACCACAAAGGTATTACATAGATGACCATAATCATGTTCAGCAGCTCATATGGCACTAATTAGTGAAGCTCAAGAGAGAGGAGAGATACATAAGTTACTTCCCCAAACCCATAGCCCAGTGGTGGACTACTCCCTCTTCATCATGGAGACGGTGGAAGAGTTGTTGGAGAGGGTGGAGACCACACCGACAGCGCCCCGCCGGACTTTTCCCCCTCCAATCTGCAGCTCCAGGTCTTCGTTTTGTGGTTTTTGTGTTTCTACGACGCTCCTCCTGAAAGGCGTCGGGGAGTATTTTTATAGTCGTTTTTAGGTCAAGACGGAGGTGTGGAGACGAAGATCGACGGCATCTGAGCCATGAGGGCCCAAAGGGGTGCTCCACGCGGCCAAGGAATCTAGCCACGTGGGCCAACCCCTTTTGGTCCTCGGACTTCCTTTTGTGCGCTTCCTTGGCTCCTACTCCGTCTTCCTTCCAAAAAATGATATTCCCGAAGTTTCAGGTCATTTGGACGTCGTTTGGGTCACTGAAACATCAAAAATATAGAAAAATGGGTTTTCTGACAGTGAAGGGTGAATTCCAAATAAATAGGGAAACTGTGAAATATTCCCAAAATCATTATAAAACATTGATATAACCATTATATGATGCAAATATGATTGAAATATAAGTAATACAATGCAAAGTTCATGTATGCATTTTACATGCATCAGCACCCCATGCCACCACCGTCCCTTCGCCCCCACCCTACCTCCGCCTCGATCCCGCATCGACCCCGCCATCTTCCCCTCAGCCGTTCGACACATAGCCGTCTCTCCACCGAGACCCGCCGCCCATGGGGAAGTAGAGGTGGAGGCCACCGCACGGCGATGTTATTTCATACAACTATATATAATGGCGCGAGCGAATCTCAGCTTCTCAGCGCTTCTCTTCGACAGTCGTTGGATCCTCGCGTTCGACGCATCTCGTGCGCGCGGCACTGTTCCTGCACGATTTTGCCAACTGGTTCACCTCCGTGCGGCACGAATTTCGGCGCACATCTAACCGGTTGCCTCCAATCGCCTCCTCCCGCCGCACGAATTTTAGCGTGCCAGTTCCCGGTCACCCCCAGTCGCCTCCTCCTGCCGCGTGTGGTCGCCGCGCATGGTCGCCGTCTCCGGCCGCTCCAGGACGAGCGGAGGCTGCTAAGAGCTCCGCCGCCCTCTCTTCTTCCTCTTCCTTTCTTCCTCTCTCACTCGCCTCCTCTCTCTGCTCTTCTCCACGCACGGTGGAACAGCGTCGCCGTTGTCGACGCCTAGCACCGCCGTTTCCGGCCGCCCCAGACAAATCCAACACCACGACCGGAACGGCCGCGACCTCCTCAGCTTCTCCGCCCAGCCACGCGTCCAGACGAGCACGAAGTCGAGCGCATCGAGCGCGTCTTCCCCAGCTCCGGATGAGCCCGCTGCTGCCCGATTCGCCGCCGTCTGGCCGCCCCAGCCCTGCCCGACCAGCTCCTCGTGCTCCTGGTGAGCTTGCCGACCTCCTGGACCTCTTCCCCATCTTCTTCGTGTGGTAATTTGTGTTGTTCGATTCCGCTCGTGGCCGAGACCCTCCTGCCGTGTTGGCTCGCCGCCGCGCCGCCATCTTCGGCCGCCCCGAGACGAAATGAAGCCGTCGCGAGCTCCGCTCCGACCAGTTCTTCCTCTCCGCCGATTGCACGAGTCGGGATAGTCTAAATCGGCCGAATCGCGGCGTTGCTCGTGCTCCTCCCCGATCCGTCGACAGTGGCCGCCACTCCAGCCACTGATTTTCGGCCGCTAATTTCTCCTGGCCATGAAGGCGCGGGTCACCGTCGCACCGAAGCAGGTGGCGGATGAGGAGGACCGGGCCTGCGCTGGGCGTTTGTACGGAAGAAGTACGTCATGCTTGCCCTGCAGTTCACCTTCACCGCGTGGACCTCCGCCGTCGCTTGCCTCCTCCACCCCATCCCGCGTACTCTGTCGATTCTTTCCCAGTTCCCTCACAACCTCCTCCGTTGACCCCGTCCACACCCAATTCCCCACAGCCGGCTGTGTCGCAGAGATTCCACGCCGCTAGGAGGAGTGCTCCGGCAAGAAGATGGGTACGGGGCCCACCGAGCAGGGACAAACTGCTGCGGGTCTTCGTTGGACCGGCCAATGAGATTCAGTTGGAAATCACAGGAGCCAATTGCTTCTGCTGCTGGCAACCATGAAAAGGAAGTACCTGGTGTTTCTTCAGTAAGAACAGTTCTGGATTTTAACTTCTGAAGTGTGAGTGGTCTACTGAGAGTTGTGCGGCTTTCAATGGAGTCTATATATCACCTGCTGACATGTTCAGATTGCAAGAAAATAACATGATGATAGTATTTAGTAGATAAGTTCGATAGTTCAGAATCCTTGGGTCTTTCCATTTAGGCATGCTGGTTAAACTGCATAAGTACATAGAATGGTCATGCAAGGACAGAGCGATGCAATTTCAGGACCATGTGCAGTTTTAACGCTAATAGCGATCAGATAAGCCATGTAAGGACAAAGCGATGCAATTTCAAGACCATGTACAGTTTTTAAATTACTCTTACTGATGTTTTCTTGTGACAATGATCCTTTCTATTCCGCCTCTGTAAGTACCATGTTAATACTACTAGCTAAATGCCCGTGCGTTGCTACGTAACATAAAATAAATGATTTTGTAAAACATGTTCATCTGAACTCAAGTAAATCTTTGACTCACGACTCTTCTCTACAACGAGAGATAGTGGTGCGAGAAATATATTTTAATAATTAAATGTCCACGTAGTGCAGCAACCGTTTTTATCTCTGCTTATTCTTTCATGGCAACAATTGTTTAGAGCACAAGATATGTAAAAATGAACATGTTATAGCTTATAAAATCTAAACACAAAATTTGATAGACAGTCCTCTTTTAAACTTTTCTTGTTTCACTGTGTATGCACATTAACCTAAAGTGCGTTAGTGCAGTACATTGTACAGTTTTTAACTTCATGCATTATTTGTACAAACCAACACCCGTGGTCACTTGCTTGAACATGAGTTTTCTTCTATATCTTGCTTCTCCGTCATTCCACGTTGCAGATTCCTTTGAAGAAATCCTTTAATCGAGCAAATACCGCTTCTCTGTTTATGTGGCCTTCTCCCTCTATGGTAACATATTAGAAGGAGAAAAAATAGGCATCTGGCCGTCTTCTCTTTGAACTAATTCCATGAAATAGTTATTTTTGATGTTCATCTTCCTTCTCGAGGTCACGATAATAAAATATATTAATGCATACCCATGGTAATTAACTTATTCATGCGGTCACAAACAAAAATACATGTAGAGAAGATAATGCTTGAATCAAACAAACCTTACAAACAATGGAAATTGGGAACAACGTAGCTATGTAAGAAACCACCTCCTTCTGAGATCCGGCACGATCAAGCTCATCTAGGTTGTATTTGTCATGCAAGTACCAACGAAAGGAGACATTAGACAAAACAGATCCGAAGAGAAATAAGAGTTAGTGCCAAGACAGTGTTCATTAGCAGGTAAAACCCTTCAACATGATTTAAAAGTCTCTACAGAAATAAACAAGACACAACCTAGTAAAAAAGAAAATAGCATATAGAAAAGAATAACAATATTGTAACTGCGCGTAAACTGAATATGAAAATTTATATAAATATGTATAATGGCAATGGAACAACAAGCAGTAGATTTTATTGGCTAAATAAGGTAGAAAAGAAAGTAATGGGAATACAGTCCAAAGTGGCAAAAGGAGATCACAATTACAACAGAGTAAGAAATTGACCTTAATTTTTTCAATGCATATCATTACATGGGTGATACAATAGTGAGAAGCCTGTATATTAACAGCATAAAAATCTGGTATAAACATAAGCGGAAAAGAAAAGATCTCAAAGGCCTAGTCTAGGTATTTTCTCTGTGGCCATGTGACCTTTGCGAGCAGTAGCAGTGGCCTGCATATTACCAAGTGTTGTTCTGTTCTACACTGCAGTTAATTAGCCAACAAAGTGTGCTTCAACATCATATCTACGAACTCAGGCCAAGCACCAACTTGACACAATCTGTATGCCTTAAACCACTCCGTGGCTTTACCATGCATCCATGTGCAGTCTAGCAGCAGTAGTCCAAAATGGCTTAGGTGCCAACAAAGCAAGTTGTAGCAGCCTCCACCTGTGAAATAACACAACACCGTCAGCACTTCGAAATGGAGCGAGTTGGGGAGCCGGATTAAGAGGGGAGGAGCACCTAAGTACATTGAAGAACCACATCTCCCTGAACATGGAAAATCTCCCTGAACATGGAAAATCACCTATGTTCACCTGAACTCGGCCTGCATTGCAACCATCGGGAAGAGTAGAGTTTGGATGGTTATAAATATTTCACCAGCTTGGAGGTAAATTATTAGCTGCCCATAATCACGAGAAGTTACCTTGTATTTGGGATCTGAAAATAACATCTCTATGTTACCAGGATTTAAGCATTGCCAATGTATATGCAAACCCTACACTCCCCTTCAGAATCAAATTTAGGACCAGTGTGGAGAAGTAATGAATCCATGACGAGATGGCGGCTAATATGAGGCCATTCTGAACCATTTCCATGTATTATTACACAGTGTAAATATGTAAGATGTGAAGGCTGGGTATTCAACGGAAGGAATTGTTGTATAAAGTCTCCCTCAATTTCTATACATTCAAATAAAAAAAGAGCAGGTGTTCTGATTAAATGAGCAGAACAATAAGTATCCTACTTAAGGAGAAAGATGTTACCCTGTGAGTTGCATCTGTTGTCCTGCGTAATAGCTGAAATCCATCTAAATAACACCCCTTGTTAAATGAGCTTCTCTCGGAAGAGATTGAACAAACATCCTTCATCACTACTCACCCTCTCGGTCCATTTGAGAAAATCTACAGTTTAAGATAGGTTCCTACCATTGAGGGAATCCATCAGTAATAAGCACATATATTTTAGTAACACGAAGAAACAAAGAAAGAAGTACCAGGGCTGGATAATATTGTGCTAACCAGTTTACCAAAATAAATTGTGTCCTCTTGAGCTGCACAAAGTGTGCCAAGTAGTATGTCTCTACTATCCTAATGCGCACATCTAGTCATCGAACTGGACCAAGTGTCTCACTGATTGCACATCACTACAACGCCACATCAATGCGCACATCTAGTATATTGCACATCAGTGCCAAGTAGTATGTCTCACTATCCTAATGCGCACATCTAGTTATATTGCACACTTGAATCCAAACATACTCGCTATCTATAAATGTACGTGTGCACCGGATCCTGGTGTTAGCATTTCATCAAACACATGCAAGGCAGGAGAATCAGAATGAGCACCTTGTTGAAATTCTGGCTCCCAAACGTAGCTTTTGCCCAAATCAAGTAATGGACTTGGTGCAGGGCAAAGTGGTAGGTGGAGCCGACCTGGCCCATGGAGAGGATCTCCGGACCCTCCTGCTTGTGGATGAGCTTCTTGCCGTTGATGGACATGCCGCTCGTGTCTACGCCCGTGGTGAGGTCGCCGCCCGGGCACCTCAAGGCATTGCCGCTGAAGTTGCAGCCGTAGCGCAGGGTCGCGATTCCTCCGTCTCGCAGCTTCCCTCGGACGGATACAGGCGATTGGGTTGGCCGTCGGCATTGTCCTTTCAAACGGCGGCGCGAGGATTTGATAATAGGGGAGGTGAGAGCAGACGGGTGGGCGGGGACTTTGAGAGCGACGGCCTCTCGTCCGAAGGAGGGCGGTGGTAGGCGGCGTTCGCCGGAGTTGCGTGGCGGGCTGGCGGCGGTGGCGTGGTGGGGTTTCCCGTGCGTGAAGAACAATGAGCAGGATTTGTTCTGTCTGGGCCGGCCCATACGAGCGATCAAGGCGATCCGGCAGACCGCTCGCGGGACGCGTCCCGGAGGAGGGGTACGAACCCACTCCCATTTAACAGTAAAGACTAATATCTTTGTTCACAAGTTTTTCCACTGCTGAGTTACATAGTTATTTCACCACTAGGCAATCATTCTATCTACTTATACAGTTTATGTTTCATGTGACATGAATTAGTGGCTTCAATTAAATTCTTCAGGTTTGTACGGAAACGATGCATTCAAGAATGAATATACCTATTTAATACTACTTATGATAAATATTCTCCATGCTATCTACTTAGTAGTCCTTACAGAAAATTCTTTTGCATGTTTTTTCATTTGGAGACTGAAGGTGGTATTTTTAGTTACAATTTTTCATGGAGCCATATATATGCATGCTTATATGCTCAGCCGAGTGTTCTGACATTTTTGTTTTTCATCAGAAATATTCCAGGGATATTAGCATCATGCTAACACAAGGCTAAGCCATCTGTACGCACTATAGGTTTAATTACAATTGCTGCAGCAGTCTGCAATCATCTTTAGACAAATCTTGATTATTCTTTTTTCCCGTATCTTCAAAAGCTTAAATTCCATATAGTATGATTTTTTTCGTGTTAAGGACACACAGTACACGGTTTGACTTCTGTTTACATTTTGTATTTGAATGCCAACTATCCTTTCTTAATGGTAACAAGGTTTTGTCAATGGAACAAGTTCTTGATAATATACATGCACAATAGGTACACAGATTAATCAGAAAAGGACATGAATAATCACACCTTTTGATTTTCTTGCACCTTTGGATATTTCGTTCTCCCTATGTCAAATTTGTTTCCTACCATGCATTTTCTATTTGGGAGATCGATTTTCCTGTTAGGGACTTAGGGTAAATTATATCTATTAAATTTATGATACTCCAGTAAATTTATATGCTCTCCTGAATTCTAGACAAGAATTCGAATCACAATACTTACAACAAGCTTATTTCTTCGTACAATTTTCATCTTAATTTTGTACCATGAAAATATTGACATTTGTCTCAGAGTTAGGCTCGAAAACCTATCCGTTCTATTACACTTAGATTGAAGCAATCCTTCGAAAAATGAAGAATGCACTTTCTATATCAACATGGATAGTAACATTATGTCATGGTTTTATCTCTTGAATGTCAGCATATAATATTTTTTTTCTAATATGTCCTTTTACTTCTCCAGTACTATTCGAGTTCGGAAGTTTAAGCTCTTACACTACTGCACATTATTTTTCACAAGACGATATGATCTCTATGCTATAAATATTGACGAGGAAACTTTCTCATAATTATGTGTGCTTTTATTGGCACACATTACATTGCTTGAAAAATATTCTAATTGCTTGATTGTTGCTGACGAATTCTCAAATAAAGGCTATTTGAAATAAATGACACTAAACTGAACTAGGTAGGATTCAGTCATTCAGTTCACTTTGCAAAATACTCTGTGTGGTTACAAGAGTAGGAATTGTGATATATGATGCATCCACAACAAAACTATTATTAGTGGTTCCATGCCATGGTTCCTCTATATGTTTACAATTGCATGCATCAGTTGCTATCTTTTTACAGCTCATATTATGTTCTAAAGTCTAATATTTGCATTATTTTATACCTGTATGTGGAAGAGCATTTTTATTTTGAAGCCAGACAACAATGAAGACAAAAACTTGTGATGCTTTTGCATCATGATGAAGCCAAATAAGTGATCTGGATTTTTAATCCATGCCAGTGGTCTTTCCATGTTCAGGCCAACTCAAAAACACTGAAGTATATTCTACGGCTTCACCATGCAGCCGAAGAAAATAAAGAGCCCCATGCCAGGTAAGCTTACCGCTTTACTCAACCCTACCGCCATATAGCACATGATAACTTCTCGCTGGAAGTAGACCCACTGATTCAAACACATCAACTTATTGACCAAAAATAATACAACAGTAGTTGCCACCTAGAGGCGAGAATAACTAATTTCCTAACACAGTGAAAGTAGCGACAAAATTTACTTAGCTTATCAACATTTTCAATGTCAGTTTTGGATATTGCAGGCTTTGTCATGTAATTTTTTACCTTCATCTTACAAGTTTAGTACCTAACACCTTTGATATACGATTTTTCCCCACTGTCAATTCAACAATCTTTGGAAAAAAATAGCATAGAAGTACACAATAATACCGACATAACCACACAGGCGCGGCGTGTCGCCGCGCCATCTTGCCTAGTATAACCTACTGGGGAAGTGATATCCTAAAATACATCACCTGTTGGAATTGGAAACTTACCGCGGGCCGTCCTGTTTTTTGGCTGCTATTTTAGGAGATGCTCTAAGGGCATCTCCAAGGGCCAGACGCAAACTTACCGCGGCCGTCAGATTCCGTCCGGAAATGTCCGGAGCCGGGAAAAACCCAGCCCAGCGGCTCGACTCATTTTGGCCGCGCTGTCCGTGGCGACGCAAACACGACCCAAAATTTGGGCGTGGTTTGCGTCGCCGCGGACTAACTGCTCCGTCCGCGCGTGTCATCCCTCTTTTGACCGGGGCCCCGCGTATCAGCGATCGTGGCAGCTTCGTCTCCTGCGCCCGCGGCGACTCAGAGGCCTTCACTGGTAAAGTCTGCGCTGCCGCTTCCGCTTATGCGCCGCCATCAATGGGCTTGGAAGACCACGTCCTCCCCTCCTTATAAGGAACTGCCACGACCGCATGCAGGAACAGGCCCTTCCATCGCCCCACGGCCACCATGACAGGAGATGAGGCTGGCCTTTCAAGAAGACAAGGACCGAGGCATGTGTGTCGTCCTCCAAGGAGAAGGCGTTGCCGCCGAAGAAGGGGAGGAACCGACTGTATGTTTCGGTTCATCTCACGCAGGCCCTCTACGAGCGGAACACGCCTATTCCGTTGGGCGACGTCCACCTCCTCGATGGCTGGCTCCTCAACGCAGGGAGGGTGCCAGTCACTACGGTGCCCCGCCGCGCGATTGAGCGGCGCGACAAGATCAGGCGCATGTGATCGCTTCTTCCGCCGATCCCGCCTTCGACTACGAGTCGGAGCTGTGGGATCGGCTGGCCTACGAGCGATGCGCGAGGTGGCCCTCAGGCTAGCTCGGTGTAGCGGACCTGCACTTAAAAATTGGCAAGTCCCTGTGTATAGTGCAAATCCCTGGATCGATTCGTTTGCACACACAGTTTACGATGTAATATCACAACAAAGTATCAAATTTATTACATCGATGATCCAGACTTAACAAAATATTCGTTACAACTTGCATAGCATAAAGCTAGCATTGGAAAAAGTAAACAACGGAAATAAATAGCAGTGAGTCTCTATCATCTTCATGCTGCCACAGGCGAAAACATGTTGGTTGCAGACTCGAAATCCTTAACGTACTTCACTCGTCATCTGAATAACCTGTAAGTAAAATTTTGCAACAGAGTGGGTCAGATTCCATTAAAAATGGATCTGGCAAGTGACACTATGGTGGACACTTAATGAAATAACTCTATAGCCTATATGCATATTTGGCTGGTGGAGTTCAAGGCTATTTTGCACAAAGCCAATTTTTCCTAACTCTTTTGAAAACACTTTCCCACACTCAGGTTCACTCATCTAACTGAGCCTGGGTCTTAGCCAGGTGCACCCACCTAAATGAGCCTGAGTTCAGGTTCACTCGTCTAAATGAGCCTGAGTTCCTAACCATTGTTCACCCTTCAAAATTTTACTTGAGAAATTGGAATGTTGGGATCCTTGATCAGCGGCAATCTTCACTTGGAGTCCTTCTCTTGGTGTTCTTCAAATCCCTTTGTTCCCTGGGTGGCCATCCACAAGTGCACGTACTCAAGTTCACTCATCTAAATGAGCCTGGGTCTTAGCCAGGTGCACCCACCTAAATGAGCCTGAGCAGCCACTCAACTCCAACCTCCATCCTCTTGCCACATCCACCCAGGAGTTTCATTCTTAACTTAGTAGAAATTAACTTTTCATAAAACAACTTTTGCATAGCATCAATATTTCTACCAAGTTAACAATAGGATTCTAGACACAACTAGTGTAAGGGAGATAGTAGTTTCATCATAGCAATACTATCCAACACATGCATATAAAGAAATACACTAAGTCATGCATAGAAAATACTTAGGAAATTTATGAGGGTGTGCCACTTGCCTTGGCAACAAGAAGAATAGCAACAGCAGCTGCAACAGTTGTCGTTTCCCTCCGAAATTTCTAACACATCAAACAAGACACAAATAAATATACAAACAAAAATATGTATGCATGATGTGCAAGATATTTCTAAGGACTAGAGATGCATGCAATGCCATGAAAATATTATAAGTTAATGCAAGGCAAGAATGTTAGTCAAAAATTACTAAGGACCAAGGTCATAAGTTGGACAAAATAACTTTGCTATAAATCAACTTGAATAAGGCTGCTCCAAGTCTTCAACATGTTTGATCTTGAATTCTTCAACTTCTCTTCAATTTGCACTAAGGACTTGGTCATAATCACTAAGGACTTGGTTTATGTCCAAAGTGAAAGAATAATAGGAAGGCAGAAAAAGATAAAGAGAAAGATGTAGTTGATCTTCCAGCCTTCCTCGTACTTTCTTCTTGGTGTGATGTCTTCATTGAAATTTTGTAGACTTCATTGTTTCTTCAGACTTGACGATTCTTCAGACTTGATGATTTTTATATCACCAGGGCTGGTCTTGGATATAACTTAGCCACCACGAAGTCTAAGAGAAGGAGAAAAGAAAATAGAAAGACTTAGAGAAATAAAGGGGGTTGGTCTTCATGAAGTTCCTCTTGATTTTCTTCTAAGTGTTTTTGCTTCTTGGAGATGCCTTCGGAGTTTCTTGGCTAAGTCTTCATTGGCCTTCTAGTCTTCGTGTTGAGAAGTATGACAATCATGGGATGAAGAACCTTTAATTTTCTAAGTGTTTCGAAGTGCATAAACTTTTCAAAAACACTATGTCGAAAATAATCCTAACTTAGAGAAAAACAATAACTAATAAATATGCTATGCATGCAATGCAAAAATTTCTAAGTACAACACTTATCAAAATAAAACAACTAAGTTTTCTAGATGCTAAAATTCTCTAAGGAAAAGATTTAGCATTTTTAAGATGTTGAAATTTTTCTAAGGAAAAGTGTTGTCAATTATTTATCAAATATTTTTTTAAGGAAGAAATTTATTTTGTTTGAGAAGACAAAATATTTCTAAGTACTTTTTGTGACTAAAGTGGTCATAATATGACTAAGTACTTTATAATTTCGAATAGATGATGAAAATTAATTTTAATATATTTTTAATCAATTTTAATCATTAAAATATCATTTAAAAAGTATTTAATCAATTTTAATTACAAAATTCACAGGAATTTATTCTACAAAAATTAGTAGAAAATTCCTACTGCCAATATTTAGTCATTCAAATTTATATAAATTGGATTTACTTAAAAATAATGTTTCTATCAAAAGTTATCGCAAAATTACTCAAACTTACTCAATTTAAAATTATGTTTGTTAAATTGTCAAAATAATGCTCCAAAAATATTTTCTAACAGAGGCATAATATAACACATATTCTAAGGTTTCTAAAACAATTTTATTTACAATTTTTGAACTTATAGATTTAAATCTAAGTCAAATTTACTCAAACTCTCAATTTGAAATTTGAATAATTTAAACTAAGTGAAATTTGAATTCTAACAGGACTAAAATATTCTACATGTCGAGAGCTTTCCAAATATATAAAAATATTTGAAATTGGATAAACAGAGAAAAAGAAATGCTAAAACTAAGGTACAGGGTCTTTTCTGCAAAATTATCAAATCTGTTGACTGTGCGGTTGACTCGGCGCTGACTGGATCTGACGTGGAGCTCTCTGATTTGCCGGCTCTGTTGACGGGGCTGCTGACTGTGCGCTGACTGGGCATACCGGTTCGAAGAAACCAGATCTAAACTCGGCCGTTTAACTCAAATCGGACGGCTTAGATCTAAATGACCTAAACAGAGCGGCGCCTGTGGCCGGAGAAGCTCCGGTGACTTCCTCCCGCGGCGGCGACACGCCGGCGTCGCTCGTTCTACGCGATCTACAGCGAGGTGGGACGGATGGATCGTACCAGGGTGTTCAGGGGGCCGAGGCGGAGACGTTGGCGAGGTGGACGTCGTCGGGGTGCTCTCCTCCTCCCGGGATTGCTCGCCGGAGTCGAGTCGGGCAGCGGCGAGCTTCGGGTGCGGACGCGCTGCTCGATCTGGCACGGGAAAAATTAGGGGAAACAAGTCACCGTGATGCGCACGAAGGTGGAAAGAAGAACTAGAGGGAAGGGAGGGTTCGAGGCGTCCTATACTCGCCGGAATTGAAGAAGTTCGCCGGCGGCAAGGCGGAGATGCGACGGATGTTTCCGAGCAGCCTGGGGGCTCTAGGGTTAGGGTTTGTGGGGGAGAATACGGTGGAGGGTGTGGGGTTTATGAAGGCATGCACCGGGGTCGAGTTCGTGGAGAGCACGGTTCCGATTGAAACGTATTCGGAGGGATCTCTCCGCCGGGAAAATCGTGGCTGGAGGTTGAAGCCGACTGACATCACTGGTGACGTCAGCGTGGGTCCCACGCGTCAGCGAGAGTGGAGAGAGAGCGAGGCCGGGTGGGCTGTTGCTGGGCTGCTTTCTGCGGCGCGCGCGAGGCAGAGGGTTGGGCCAAAGTTGGGCTAGCACGGCCGGCTGCTTCTCCTTTTTTGTTTTTTAACGATTTTCTGTTTTAGAACTTTCCATTCAAAATTGAATTTTAAACCTAACCAAAACTTTTCAGAAAAATTCACAAAAATATGTTTTGAAAATCATATTAAAATAGAATCTTTTGGTAGTATTATTTCCCAAAAAAAATTTTAACAATATGGAATATTTATAAAAGGTACAAAAACATATTTATGGAATTAAATTCCTATTCAAAATTATAATTGCATTTTAACTTAAACCTTTGATTAAAATGACATGATTTAAATGATGATGATGCATGAATGCATGAATGCAATGCTTAACTTTTCTTTTCAAAACAACATACATATAGTTTTCAAAAAGTTTTTAATTTTTCTGATTTTTCAAAATTTGAAAAATTCTAGGATGTTACAGACTACCACCCTTAAAAGGAATCTCGTCGTCGAGATTCGAGAAGGCTAGCAAAAGGTTGTGACTGGTTTAACCGAGTGGGCTACCACCCTTAAAAAGATTCTTTGTTGGTAGTCAAACTTTAAACTGGATACTTGATTATGAACGTACCATTCACCATAGCAGGCTCATTGTAGGTTCCCTCTATCTGGATATGGTTCACATATCCTTTGTCGAAAGGATTTGGCTTGACAGCTTCTTCAATCTTCTTTTCAGGACAATCAGTAGAGTAATGTCCTTGCTTCTTGCAATTGTAACAAGTGATGTGGTTGAGGTTTCTCTTAGATTCTGGATTTGGGCGATGTTGTCCATTGTTATGGTTGTGGCCAGCATGTCCATCTCCCTTGTGGCCTCCATTGGATCCTCCATTGTGATTTCCATGTTTATGACCATGGTTTGCATCATGATGGAAATGCTTCTTAAATGAAGGCTCAGAATGATGCTTCTTCATACCCAGCTTCCTCTTCCTATTTTCGGCTTTCTTCATGCTATCTTCAAGGGTGATGGCTTGATCTAGGAGGGCCTGATAGTTCGGAGCATAAGCGACCGTCAGAGGAATCTTCAGCTCATCACTTAGTCCCTTGAGAAATTTAGCTTTCCTCTTTGCATCTGTGTCTACGTCCTCAGGAGCATAACGAGACAAGGTATAGAAGTCATCCATATACTCCTTAAGGGTCCTGTTCCCATGACGCAGATTGCGAAACTCTTCCTGCTTCAGATTCATAACGCCCGTGGAGACATGAGCATTACGAAAGCCTTCCTTGAAATCCTCCCAGGTCAAGGTGTCCAGTGGGTGAGTAATCTGATATGTTTCCCACCATTGGGCAGCAGGTCCTTCAAGCAGATGTGCGGTGAATCTAACCTTCTCAGCATCATCACATTCAGTTGTCACCAGATCCTTTTGCACAGAACGCAACCAGTCATCAGCCACAATTGGCTCAGTTGAAGTTGAGAACTTGTTTGGCCTAAGCCTAAGGAACCTGGCAAGTCTGTCCACTTGGGGAGGAGGTGGTGGTGGCGGCGGATTGTTGTTGTTATTGTTGTTCTTGGTGGTTGCTGCAATGAACTGAGTCATCATAGCCATCAACTGGGCTTGGGCGGCCATCAACTGATGCATAGCATCATTGTTGTTGTTGTTGTCGTTGTTGTCACGGCGAGGAGGCATCTGTGGTTTTAGCATAGATGAGCAAAAGATAGACAGATCTAGGAGAAATATTCCTACCCATACAAGCAATTAACACAATCAACCACAACAATCAATTTTTCAAACATTTTTTTTTAAGAACACCGAACTAATCGTTTTGGAATGAAGTACTCCGAGATTATGGAAAACAAATATGATAATACTGCCATATCACAATTTGATAGGTCAATACATCGTTGGGGTTCTCGTTATTCTAATAAATAGGTGGTCTAGTCTATCTCCTTCCTGAGTGCATCGAGTTCCTCCTCTATTTCCTTGAGTTCATCAAGGTACTTCTGGGTGTTGTGAAGTCTAAATCGAAGTCTTCCTCCAAGGCGCTCGATAGCTTCCCATGCTGCACTTCTTGCTGAATAAAAGAATGATGTGTGAATTATTGGGTTGGTGAACATGAGGTAGTCCTTGGTCTTGTGGTCATCTTCTTTGCTCTTGTATATATGGAGTTGCACCCACCAGTACTCTTGATCTTCACCCATGAAAGGAAATCCTTTGTATATTGCTTCTCCTTCATATCCCAAGCTCTTCATGTTATCTTTAAGTGCTCGTGGAAAATCAGTCTCACATTGTAGGGTCATAGTCATCACTGGTCCCTTCTTGATGGATTCCATGAGGCTGGTCGTCTAAAAATAAGAGAAGATACTTAGAAAGGAAATAGTTAAGATAGTTACAAGAAGGATGTTGAAAAGTTTTCTTTTTAGCAAACTGAATCAAAATAGATTTTCAATCCTATGGCCAAACCTATTTCTATCCAGACTTAAGGGTTTCGAACCTACAGGCAACACTATGCTCCGATACCATCTGTAGCGGACCTGCACTTAAAAATTGGCAAGTCCCTGTGTATAGTGCAAATCCCTGGATCGATTCGTTTGCACACACAGTTTACGATGTAATATCACAACAAAGTATCAAATTTATTACATCGATGATCCAGACTTAACAAAATATTCGTTACAACTTGCATAGCATAAAGCTAGCATTGGAAAAAGTAAACAACGGAAATAAATAGCAGTGAGTCTCTATCATCTCCATGCTGCCACAGGCGAAAACATGTTGGTTGCAGACTCGAAATCCTTAACGTACTTCACTCGTCATCTGAATAACCTGTAAGTAAAATTTTGCAACAGAGTGGGTCAGATTCCATTAAAAATGGATCTGGCAAGTGACACTATGGTGGACACTTAATGAAATAACTCTATAGCCTATATGCATATTTGGCTGGTGGAGTTCAAGGCTATTTTGCACAAAGCCAATTTTTCCTAACTCTTTTGAAAACACTTTCCCACACTCAGGTTCACTCATCTAACTGAGCCTGGGTCTTAGCCAGGTGCACCCACCTAAATGAGCCTGAGTTCAGGTTCACTCGTCTAAATGAGCCTGAGTTCCTAACCATTGTTCACCCTTCAAAATTTTACTTGAGAAATTGGAATGTTGGGATCCTTGATCAGCGGCAATCTTCACTTGGAGTCCTTCTCTTGGTGTTCTTCAAATCCTTTTGTTCCCTGGGTGGCCATCCACAAGTGCACGTACTCAAGTTCACTCATCTAAATGAGCCTGGGTCTTAGCCAGGTGCACCCACCTAAATGAGCCTGAGCAGCCACTCAACTCCAACCTCCATCCTCTTGCCACATCCACCCAGGAGTTTCATTCTTAACTTAGTAGAAATTAACTTTTCATAAAACAACTTTTGCATAGCATCAATATTTCTACCAAGTTAACAATAGGATTCTAGACACAACTAGTGTAAGGGAGATAGTAGTTTCATCATAGCAATACTATCCAACACATGCATATAAAGAAATACACTAAGTCATGCATAGAAAATACTTAGGAAATTTATGAGGGTGTGCCACTTGCCTTGGCAACAAGAAGAATAGCAACAGCAGCTGCAACAGTTGTCGTTTCCCTCCGAAATTTCTAACACATCAAACAAGACACAAATAAATATACAAACAAAAATATGTATGCATGATGTGCAAGATATTTCTAAGGACTAGAGATGCATGCAATGCCATGAAAATATTCGAAGTTAATGCAAGGCAAGAATGTTAGTCAAAAATTACTAAGGACCAAGGTCATAAGTTGGACAAAATAACTTTGCTATAAATCAACTTGAATAAGGCTGCTCCAAGTCTTCAACATGTTTGATCTTGAATTCTTCAACTTCTCTTCAATTTGCACTAAGGACTTGGTCATAATCACTAAGGACTTGGTTTATGTCCAAAGTGAAAGAATAATAGGAAGGCAGAAAAAGATAAAGAGAAAGATGTAGTTGATCTTCCAGCCTTCCTCGTACTTTCTTCTTGGTGTGATGTCTTCATTGAAAATTTGTAGACTTCATTGTTTCTTCAGACTTGACGATTCTTCAGACTTGATGATTTTTATATCACCAGGGCTGGTCTTGGATATAACTTAGCCACCACGAAGTCTAAGAGAAGGAGAAAAGAAAATAGAAAGACTTAGAGAAATAAAGGGGGTTGGTCTTCTTGAAGTTCCTCTTGATTTTCTTCTAAGTGTTTTTGCTTCTTGGAGATGCCTTCGGAGTTTCTTGGCTAAGTCTTCATTGGCCTTCTAGTCTTCGTGTTGAGAAGTATGACAATCATGGGATGAAGAACCTTTAATTTTCTAAGTGTTTCGAAGTGCATAAACTTTTCAAAAACACTATGTCGAAAATAATCCTAACTTAGAGAAAAACAATAACTAATAAATATGCTATGCATGCAATGCAAAAATTTCTAAGTACAACACTTATCAAAATAAAACAACTAAGTTTTCTAGATGCTAAAATTCTCTAAGGAAAAGATTTAGCATTTTTAAGATGTTGAAATTTTTCTAAGGAAAAGTGTTGTCAATTATTTATCAAATATTTTTAAGGAAGAAATTTATTTTGTTTGAGAAGACAAAATATTTCTAAGTACTTTTTGTGACTAAAGTGGTCATAATATGACTAAGTACTTTATAATTTCGAATAGATGATGAAAATTAATTTTAATATATTTTTAATCAATTTTAATCATTAAAATATCATTTAAAAAGTATTTAATCAATATTAATTACAAAATTCACAGGAATTTATTCTACAAAAATTAGTAGAAAATTCCTACTGCCAATATTTAGTCATTCAAATTTATATAAATTGGATTTACTTAAAAATAATGTTTCTATCAAAAGTTATAGCAAAATTACTCAAACTTACTCAATTTAAAATTATGTTTGTTAAATTGTCAAAATAATGCTCCAAAAATATTTTCTAACAGAGGCATAATATAACACATATTCTAAGGTTTCTAAAACAATTTTATTTACAATTTTTGAACTTATAGATTTAAATCTAAGTCAAATTTACTCAAACTCTCAATTTGAAATTTGAATAATTTAAACTAAGTGAAATTTGAATTCTAACAGGACTAAAATATTCTACATGTCGAGAGCTTTCCAAATATATAAAAATATTTGAAATTGGATAAACAGAGAAAAAGAAATGCTAAAACTAAGGTACAGGGTCTTTTCTGCAAAATTATCAAATCTGTTGACTGTGCGGTTGACTCGGCGCTGACTGGATCTGACGTGGAGCTGTCTGATTTGCCGGCTCTGCTGACGGGGCTGCTGACTGTGCGCTGACTGGGCATACCGGTTCGAAGAAACCAGATCTAAACTCGGCCGTTTAACTCAAATCGGATGGCTTAGATCTAAATGACCTAAACAGAGCGGCGCCTGTGGCCGGAGAAGCTCCGGTGACTTCCTCCCGCGGCGGCGACACGCCGGCGTCGCTCGTTCTACGCGATCTACAGCGAGGTGGGACGGATGGATCGTACCAGGGTGTTCAGGGGGCCGAGGCGGAGACGTTGGCGAGGTGGACGTCGTCGGGGTGCTCTCCTCCTCCCGGGATTGCTCGCCGGAGTCGAGTCGGGCAGCGGCGAGCTTCGGGTGCGGACGCGCTGCTCGATCTGGCACGGGAAAAATTAGGGGAAACAAGTCACCGTGATGCGCACGAAGGTGGAAAGAAGAACTAGAGGGAAGGGAGGGTTCGAGGCGTCCTGTACTCGCCGGAATTGAAGAAGTTCGCCGGCGGCAAGGCGGAGATGCGACGGATGTTTCCGAGCAGCCTGGGGGCTCTAGGGTTAGGGTTTGTGGGGGAGAATACGGTGGAGGGTGTGGGGTTTATGAAGGCATGCACCGGGGTCGAGTTCGTGGAGAGCACGGTTCCGATTGAAACGTATTCGGAGGGATCTCTCCGCCGGGAAAATCGTGGCTGGAGGTTGAAGCCGACTGACATCACTGGTGACGTCAGCGTGGGTCCCACGCGTCAGCGAGAGTGGAGAGAGAGCGAGGCCGGGTGGGCTGTTGCTGGGCTGCTTTCTGCGGCGCGCGCGAGGCAGAGTGTTGGGCCGAAGTTGGGCTAGCACGGCCGGCTGCTTCTCCTTTTTTGTTTTTTAACGATTTTCTGTTTTAGAACTTTCCATTCAAAATTGAATTTTAAACCTAACCAAAAAATTTCAGAAAAATTCACAAAAATATGTTTTGAAAATCATATTAAAATAGAATCTTTTGGTAGTATTATTTCCCAAAAAAAAAATTAACAATATGGAATATTTATAAAAGGTACAAAAACATATTTATGGAATTAAATTCCTATTCAAAATTATAATTGCATTTTAACTTAAACCTTTGATTAAAATGACATGATTTAAATGATGATGATGCATGAATGCATGAATGCAATGCTTAACTTTTCTTTTCAAAACAACATACATATAGTTTTCAAAAAGTTTTTAATTTTTCTGATTTTTCAAAATTTGAAAAATTCTAGGATGTTACACTCGGCGACGCCGAGTTCGACTACAGGGCAGGCTGGTAACTGGGTGCCGCCACCGCCGGAGGAGGCCGAGAGGACATGGAGGCGGCGACGCTCCAGTTGGAGGAATACCAGCGGACAGAGCTCTCGGAGGAGGAGGCCCTCCGGCGCACCATCAGGAGAGCGAACTCGAGGAGCTCGGCCACTGGGTGGGCCTCGAGGCGCAGGTGGCCTCCTCGGTGTCCAGCAGCTGCGCCAGAGCGTCCCACAGCGGCGCCCCACCACTGCTACCTCCAGCTGGCGAGCCATGGGGCTACGCCGTGGCCTAGGAGTTACCGCCTCGCGCGCCTCCAGACGCCTCTGTCTCCGCCGCCGCAGGCCCGAGCCCCAGACGCCTCTGTCACCGCCACCGCAGGCTCCGGCTGCCCCATGGGTGCCGATGTAGCCCTGGTCGTATCCCTCGGACCCGTCAACGCACATCGACCTCACCGGGGACGATGACGACGAGGACTAGGCGCGAAGGCGATGAAGCCCTAGAAACTAGGGCTTTTTATTTATGTTTTTAATTTTCTATCTTTATTTTCGGTCCCATATTTAATATCTTCTATTTTATAAATAAAGTTTTAAAAAATATGTGTCAGGCACCTGACCCAAATGAAATGGGGAGGACAAAGGCCCAAACCTGTCCGCGGCCTGACACAAACAAATCAAAACGGAACCGATTTGGCGTCGGGTCGTTGGAACCACAGTATTTTCTTCGTGACGCCATATATAGTCTCCCTCCAGTTTTATGTGTGGACGTTGTGCACTATATACGGTGGAGGGGGACAGAATCGAAATTGGAATCGTATCCGTTTAGCAAAATCTTTGTTAGCTAGGAAATTAAGGATTGGAAAATCTGCATGCGCATCATTGATACGAAATAAACAAATCAAGGATCGTACTACAAATCCTTGCTATCCTTGCTAGTAAGCCCCGCGCGCGCCAAAGCTCCCGCCAAAATATTCGACACCGGCCGGCCTATAAAATACTCCTACGTTTCTACACAGCTGATCGCAATGGCACCTACGCTGCCCTTTCTTACCTCCAAGCCCAAGCCTGTCATCGTTGTGTTGGACGACGACGATGATGAACAGGTCAACCACAAATATGACCCGATCGTCGAAATATCCTCTGATGATGACACATATCTGGAGGACGGCAACAACAGTGAAGATGATGAAGAGATACACATGGCTGATCCAGTGATCATCCCAATCTCCTCGTCATCCGAGGAAGGGGCATCTTCGGACGACGACAACGACGCCCCTTCCAGCGAGAAGATAATCTCCTCCTCCGAGGATGATCCATCTTCAGACGACGGCAACGGCAAAAGCAGCGGTGGCGACATCGACGACGACAACTACATCGGCTTGGAGGACGTCAACGGTGAAGACGATGAACAAGTACACATTGATGATCCAGCGATCATGCAAATCTCCTCCTCCGAGGAAGGGGCATCTTCGGACGTCCACAACGACGCCCCTTCCAGCGAGGAGTTAATCTCCTCCACCGAACCCAAAACGTACAATAAATCGGAACATGAGGACAACCTCATGCTGGTGAGGACCGATGGAATTCTCCAAAAGGAGAATATGGGCATTCCAGTCTCCGCCTCCGAGCTCTTCAAAAAGCTGCAGAATGGCCCGCCGCTCATTAAGCCCATCCTCGACTCCAATAAACTTGGGGAGAGAATACGTAACCTGAAAACGAAATTTTCCGACATGGTCAAGCAGGGTGGGCGCAACAAGCGCAACTTCCGCGGCGTGCGCCGAAGAAAGGAGGTCCAGCTCTACGCATGCTTCAAAGAATCATGGCCCCAGATCGAGCAGGAGGCCCATGATGAGATGAACGGCGTCGACTTTAATAATTAGTAGTAATAATTCATATCAGAATTACGTCCTTTCTTTTATTTCGATCACCCTATAATAGCTTGCGTTCTGTAACGAACATCCTCCTGCAACAGCTTGCGTTCTGTAACGAACTTGTTTTAAGAGCTTGTTTTTGTTCAATTGTTCCGGACCACGACCAACATTTATGTCTGATTATGTTGTCGCTGCATCCATGTATTTGTACATTCGTTTGATCTGTCGTGCATTCAGCCCGCAGGTTTATCTCGTGCTTGCATCTTTCTTATATTTACTATGTTTGTTTTCACATAGCTCCACCTTAATCCTCATCGTAGCAACAAAGGATGTTCGTCTGAGCGCTTAGAACCTAAAACCAATCTTAGCCTGCCGCATCTCACAAAAATAATCTTGCCCTGCCGCGCCTGTAGATTAGGTGACGCTGCCGTCCGCGGATTTCACCTAACGCATACCGGAAAAACGGCAACACCAGCTGCAATAGATGGACACATATTGATCGATTATTAAATCATGACGTCACATCAGCGAGTATATAATCTGAAAAATTTATGCTTGACTACGATCCAATGGAAAGGTACGATCCCATCTAGCATATGCAACTCTCCTGACCTTGTTGCTTTCCATTCAATGGATCTTATTTTTTCATGTAATGACCACACATGAATCTATCATGTATATTAATGTACAACTTTTATTCAACGATGGTTTTTAAGAAGAGCAGGGGTTGAATCGGATGTTTGAGCAGGTTGGGTGGCCTGCTGCCGCCTCCTGTGAGGCTGCCACAACGAAAGCCTCACTGCTTCCATCTACAACTTTGCCTACTTAGCTGAAGTTTATTGTCCAACAAGATACAAGGTGCATTGACAGATAATTGCAAACACCGAAGAAAAATGCAAGTACTGCAGGTTTGCGAATTGACAGATTTAACTCTAGGTTGTAGTATTTTTTTTAGATGTACTTTTCTTTCTAAAGAACTAGGCAATTTGGCGCGGGGACACGCCGCACCCTTTGGGTTACATCACGATTCTATTTAAACAATTTAAACATGATATACTTCCCATTCGTAGTAATAGCACTCGTAGATAAGATTTAAATATAGCATTAACAAATCATTTCCGTTAATCTACCTATATATAAAAGTTGGTGGAATTCGCCCCCTCTCCTTGGTCCACGTCGCCTCCAATCCGCTGACCGTCCGATCGCCGAGATCGACGGCCGAGATTCGCCCACGTCGCCCCGAAACACCATATTACTGTTCATCGGCTATTTTTAGCCAATCGCGTCGCGCCACGTCGCCCGGTCACCCGCCGGTCGCCCCCGTTCCACCGGTCACCGTGGCTATTTTACAGAAAAGCGCCTCACATATCGAACCCGTGCCCCGCAATCCACGTTTTAACGCAGCGAAACACCTATTCGCTAATACGTAAAACCTCACAGACTTTTTTGCAAAATAGTCTCGCAGAAGCCCCTCTCCCTTTCTTCTCCCTCCCGCGACCCCGAGGCCGCCGCCGACGCGCAGTGTCGCCGCTACGCGCCTCCCCGGTCGAATCGATGGGTACGGGGAGGTGCGCCGCTGCGTCCTCTCCAACCACGCCGGAGATCGGCTGCCGGGACGCCGCAGGCGCGGCGGAATCGTCGACGCCGCGCTCCTCCACAACCGCCGCGTCCGCACGCCGCCGGCGATGGGTCCCGCCTTTCCCCAAGGCTCCGCGCCAACCAGGCTCCGTGCCCACCACCCCGGCCAGGCACCGCTGCCAGGGCTGTCCTGCACGCTACCGGATCCGTCCCAGGCACCCGCTGGCCGCCGGCAGCCTATCCTCGCGCAAGATCCGTGCGGGAGATGCGCCTCTTGCCGGAGCCACGCCTGCGGCAGCTCTTTGCAGCTGGAGCTCCAGGCCGCCTTCCTGACATGCTCCCTGCCTCTCTCCAACGTCCGCAATGGCTGCTAACCTTTCCTGTACGTATCTAGCTTTTCTTTTAAGATAAAAAAATATGTGTACTGCTTTGATCTAGGTAAAAGCTAAATTGTTATGCAGATATTGACATTGATTGGTTCTGTTGCCATTGGCCTCCACCAGGTCAACAATGTATCAAAATTATGAATCAGGATTGATATTATTTATACATTGCTCTCTTCAGGTTTTGATTTGAGGTAATAATGATGCATTGCTTCTAGCTATACCTTTCTGTGCTCATCAGTATTTAGTCTATCCGGTGTAGTAAAGCCTTCTATCAGATTTTCCATGCTGCGGCTCTCTTCAGGTTTTGATTTGAGGTAACAATGATGTATTGCTTCTAGCCATACCTTTTTGTGCTCATCAATCCGGCGTAGTAAAGCCTTCTATCAGTTTTTCCATGCTGCAAGTTGATGCCTACTAAAACATAAGTCTCTGAAATTGATTGACAAATTTGATTATTTATGTACAGTTATTGGTTTAATTTTTTATTCTTGCTTTGCACACAACATTACTAATCACTCCTTCTCAGTATAGATGCAGTTTATGAAGAAAATGATCGAACATATTGAGCAGATCTTAGTCTTTCTTTCTACATACAGGAAGGTGACAAATTTGAGCCATGAGAGGTAGGCTAACGTAAAGATTAAGGTTAGTTGTCCAACATGTGCATGCCCTGGAAGCAGCAGAACTTGATCTCACCATTAATGACTTGGTTGCAGACGTTATCAAACCAGATATTTGATTTCAAGAACTAGGCACACACTCTTAATAATCCAGTTCAAATCATTGGCCGGCCACTATCTTCGTCTAATTTCCTGGTTTTAGGCGATGTATCCAGGTGTTTTCACGAATTGTCAGCAATAGTCAAAGGATGCATTGAGCATATTCAGAATGATTCTCAAGTTTATTAATTTGCAGGAAATCGTATAATGCACAAGAGATATATCTAATAATCTTCATGTTCTCTAGATGTGTTGTTTCTATTACATGCTTGCATGTTGGCCTTGGTTTGGTCAAACACCAGGATAGAAATTGGATGTCATTTGATGTTTTTTGAAAAACACATAGTTATCTGCCTTTTCTGTGTTATGTTAAGATGTAGAAAAAGACAGTTTACAAATGTTGTGGCAGTCTTAACTAATTGAAGTACTGGTTGAATGATCAGAATAGTTTAGGATGAACAGATGCCTTGGTGTTTTCTGTTGAACTAAGCCAATCTCAATGTAGATGTTCAATTTGTTGCCCTGTTCATATATAATACCCAATATGCTCTCTGTTTGCATTGTGGATGTTCATTTTTCCCTATTTTGGCATACTGCCTAAATTTGCATTTCCTAATGTGTTGTGCTGATTATGTGCCTCTCAATTGCTTCTTAGTTTACCCCCGCATGGAATCACTGTTAGGAAACATTCCTAATCCTCAGCCGTAGTAATTTGTTCACGTTTCTAGGTATTTCTGCCTCTTTAGTTACTTCACGCTCTTCTCATCTTCCTTTGTCATCTGTGCTTTCTGATGGTGGCTTCTTGGAGATGCACAATATGAAATACTCTCTTTATGTGGAAGGAAAATTTATTTTGTTAGATAACACGTGAAAAATAGACTTAACTTTGTATATCATTTTTTAGTGATAGAACAGCGAACTCAGTTTTGAACTTAGCTTGGCCATCAAGGGCAGCGAAAAGTGTTAGCAAATTTACCTTATGATTTCATTTTAAGTTCCTTCTCTTTTATGTGCTTGGCATTATAATCCTAATGTTATATAGTTATGATTGCTCCATTGCATGGTATCATGTGTTGTTGCATTTTCAGCAGTATTTGTGGTCAAGAAAATATTTTTGGTTTCTTCTTAGATTCTATTTGTATATTGTATATATGTTCTTGCATACATTTTTTGTTGGTCATGCTGATATTGTTTCCCATTTCCATACAGGTTACCTCTTTATTTATGTTGCTGGACACCGAACCATTACAAAAGAATCAATCCTGGGAGGAGCTACGCATTGATTTAATCAAGGTAGAGCTCACGATCGCACCAAGGCTGGATAACCCACGATGGTATGGCAGTAAGCTCTTGGGTGATTTCGATGCCCGATCCATTTCTGGACTCCTTCCCTACTTTGAAAATGGTGATTCTCATACAACACTCTTAACTTTTTATGTATAACATAATATTTTCATAGTTCGACCGTGCTTAAAAGTGACTAGCACACAGTAGCATGGAATTTGCCTAAAGATTTTGTCAAAACTTTTATACTATCATGCCTACTATTTTAAGATTCATTTGAACGTTTAAGGTTTATTTAGGTTCCTATACATTGTACAATTCTCGATCAAATCTTAATTCTCCTTGCCTTCTATCTGCTTATGTCGTGAAAATAGAATCGATAAGTAGTTTTAAGTCGTCTTGGCTCCGTAGTAGTCTTTCCCTTTGACACTACTTTCCTGCTCTGGTCTATCTCATTGCATGGTCAGAAAAATAGAGTATAATTACATCATGTATATGTAGTGATTATGACGTATGAAAGCTGATGTTTATTAATAGTAAAAACAATGTACATGATTGTTGCATTGGATGGTATGTTGTAGAATTATTTCTCCAGTGATGATTAATTACGAGAACATAGATAATTCTAATGCTCCTCTTTTTACTAAAAATATGTGCTCTAATTGGATCTTTGAGAACAGAAATGATTCCACCACACCTTTTTTTTCTTACAGTATGTACTCTTTCTGGATCTTTGATGCAACCATTTTCTACTGTTAAGTACTGATGCTTACATGGTTGCCTATGTAAAACCATTTCACATGCAACCTTTTGCTTCCCTACAGAATTTAGTGAATGTAAGAATAACGTAGAATTGGACAGTGAGTATGTAAGCCTGACACTTCTATCTTGCAATATATCTACCTCTTCGACTTTTTTCTGCTTCTAGGAGATGATACTGGTTCTCAACTTATGTTCACTTTCTACAATATCAGTGAGGAGGAGCAGTGACGTTACCTTCTCATATGGTAGGTCATTTTTATGAATATTCGGCAACTTTGGTTAGGGAACTTTGACGTTGCATTTTTTTGTTAGTTTAGCAGAAAAAATGGATTAATTTTGACATTGCAAGAAGAAACAAGCACTAGCATCCATCAAGTTAAGTAACCAAGCTGCATAAAGATAAGTTACATATTGTGTGTATGTATGAACAAGTGTTAGTATCACGCATCGCTAACAAGCTAGCACAATGTTTGTGTACTGCAAATGAAAAGTGTAAAACATAAGCTCAAACCACACACTAGATGAGTTGAACACATTGGTAAAAAAAACAGCTTTGTAAAAACACTCAATTTATGAAGTAGTTACAAGTCTTTGTAGTGAAGCAAACGGTAGGATGGAAGAAGTAATGTAAATCAAATTTAACTTGGATAAAAAGCAAAACATATTAGAATAATAACCGTTCATCCAAAAGACGCGGCCTGAATGGTATATTGTAATTATGAAAGGGTGTGAATGCTAAACACCTTCAAGGATGGTTTCAGTATCATGGATGTTTCTCCGTTTCACTACTTGTGGTCAACCGGATGTCATCTCTTGCTTCAATCTGAAAAATCACGGAGGTGATTTATGGGTTAGAAACTATTAACAACTTAGGCCCTGTGTGCTTTCTGTGCATGATATGGTTTTTGTTTGATTAACAAACTCTAATACAAGCATTTGTTTTTGCCCTCTCTTAACAGGTTTTATTCGACAGAACCATTTGTGGTTTGAGAGGGTATATTATTTATTTCCTCTGACCATTTGTTCCACAATTTATTTTTACTCGGTGGAATAGAATCAGTTTTTTTAACAGTGTGTTGGTAGACTAGATGAACATGAATCATGATGTCTGTGCTGCTATTTTGGTCTTAATTTCTGCATTTTTATATATGCGCATTTTTAAATAAGTTTGATGTATTGATCTCCAACTTATTTCTTCTTCTAACGTCAGTTTAATCCACTGATCATTTTCACGCTAACGAACAGAGCTAACAACCACACGGACGCGGCATACGCCGCGCTAAGTTGCCTAGTCAGCAATGATAGAGCACAATGAAGTCTCACAACACCAATTACGCTTTAATTTAGCCAACATACCAAAACAGCAACCAGATAAGTACTTATTACTTCTCTATTGCTCTTAACTACCATATAGCTAGCCAAGGCATAACACCAGTGTTCAAGAACATGATCAGAAAGCAGTACTCTAAAGAAGGTAGCACACACCATTTTAATTTTAAGATAGGAGCCACAGATCATCAGCGCGATCTCCTGGTTTTCCGCTCAGACTCGAGTGGGTATGTCGCCCTCACGGACAGGGCCCTTGCCTTGACATTCCTTGTGATGAGACGGTTTTGGTCATCAAGGAACTTAAATCTGACCTGGGTCACCTTACCCCTAGATCCTGTGCGGCCCATCACCTTGACCACGACCGCAAGCTTGACCTGAGTATCCATACTGCACAAACAAAGAGCAATTTAGGCGCAGAAAAACAGTAGTTCAAACCAGCTAATGTATATTCCCAGCACATAATTCAACCGCACGCAAAGATGCCTAGACATTGAAAAGAAGAAAACACATGGGCCTACATGGTGCAATTCAAGTGGTGATAAATTATTCAAGGGATAATAAGCAAATGAGCAAATATAAATTAATACTAATACTACTGATAGGTGGAAAGGCTACCTACATCAAGGTCTCTCTGTGAAATAGGACAGTCAACAACGTCACCAACTACGTTTAAAGCCAAACACAAAAAGATTAACCACTGAAATTATAATTTTACAGGGCTACCAATTCTCCTTTGAGAAACAGTATTCACACATCAAGATTCGTAAGCGAAACGGCACGAAGGAGATCACATAATTATAAACACGAATCCAAGGGTTACTTGATATCTAAACAGTTGCAATTCAGCTCCACAAAAACCTAGAGGGGTTAAGCTAAACAGCCCAGCATAGCAAGTGGAAAGAAATCTCAACATCAAAATCATTAGCTTGCCAATGACAGATCGGCGCCTAAACTCTCATGAAGCTTCAGGACAACATCAACACACAACGACTAAATCAGATGCATCATCGCTGCACGTCGTAGCTAAAGTTAAATGGTAACTCCATGATGTAACCGATGAGAACAGGGAGACGACCCGTACCTTTCTTCGTTGGTTGTCGTCTGGGACTGGAAGCAGGGGTCTCGAACTGCATACAAAACCATCTAAGTTACACCATTTCACAAACATGTCTAAAACATGGAAATGAGCATCCATTCTACACATAAATTAGAAAAGAAAGTATCTACCTTCTTTGCAACTGTGCAGACCATTTACCTTTTAGCTCGGTATACATGTCAGCTTGCTCACAATTTTAAAACCAAATTGTGCACTGAATCCCCAATAGAGGATAATTTTCGGTAATTCTAATATATGCACAAGGTGAAGTTCATCTGTTCATGCAGTATAAGTTGCAGCATGGACAGATAAGAAAACTGGAACTAAACAACAAAACCTTATAAGTCAATGAAAGACAACATTGACAACCAGGGGTCTTCTTTTTGGCATATCTCCTGTATATTCAGTAGCTCATGTACTCTAGTTGTTGTCGATTAAATTGTCACTTGACACAAAGCTGCAATAATAAAATTGAACATAAGAACCAATATTTGGATAATGTGCAATCAACATACCAAACCAGGTTCCTCATTCTCCACCCATAAACATGAGAACTCATCTCCACTTCCACCAATCATTGGATTTGAAAACACATGATCCAATAGAAGACTTGAACTATTGGCTTTGTGGCAAATGAATTTTGGCGTAGTCATGTAAACTGATGGATGGAAGCGAAATACACACACCACACCAAAAGCTTTATATTTCTTATTAACATAAATTTGATTAGTCAATTGGATAAAAAATAGGGTCTCCGTAGAACCTGCACATCCACGGAAGAAAGTTCTACACATAATACCCAAGTTACAGTACTAATTAATATTAACTACTGATAATAACTATTTCATCTGTAATATAATATAAGACGTTTAGGCTTAGTAAATCAGTATGCTGAAATGTCTTATATACTCTTCGCAAAAAAAAAAAGAAATGTCTTATATATTGATAGAGGGAGTAATAGTTAATGAAACTCTGTTAAAATCGAATGAATATTACTAAAGAAGGCAAGTCAAAATAAACCACTTATGAAATGTAATTCTCCGACTTTCATGCGGATGCGGATCACTGAAGCTAAACAACTACATGTCGCTTGTATATAAAGGAATCATCAAAATCAAATCATAATATACCAGAGCCATATAGATGCAATTCTTTGGAGCACAATATCATTTCACCCCTGACGTAGTGAAAATTCAAATAAAAGTTGTTGGAACAATTTGGACCATGAGAATTCAACAACAAAGATTAGTAAGGTATCTCAACGTATTTATATACGTCTGGTATCACAGGCATGACCCTGGCTTTCAGAACTTTGCTTCAACAGGGTGCCACATCCCTGTAGCACAAAATCAAAGAAGTTTAAAAATGGTGAGCTGCATAAGAATCGTGAAAGCCTAATCCAATGAAATAACAAACTATGTATAGAAAATCAAAAGGAAAAGGTGCACTTGTTTCTTGACCATTTACACCTATCATTTTCTAGTTGCGTAGTCTATGTTATCTTCGAAGTCACTGCCCAATACATGTCGTTGAGGTTATACCCTATACAGAACTGAGCACCCTGATAATAATCTCATATGTTGGCATCCTTATAATTTTAAGATTTGACTGTATACTATTTGGACAACCATGAAGCTTGCATATTCTGTCACAATGAATACTCTGTTTTACAGTGATCAAGTGCTCACTTTTTTTATTGTTAGAAGCTAGCAAATGCCTAAACCTACAGACTGAATAATATTTTTTGTACATAGGTTCAGATCAGCTTGGCAAGGCAAGCTATGCATATCAGATCAAAAAACCTGTGTGGTGTGTTTGTGTAGTGAAGGTAAAAACTGTGGGACTGAAACTCTGTACCGCTGAATTGAAAAATTGACTAGTTAAGAATCAACACACATTCTGAAAATCCAAAAAAAAAAATCACAGGAGTACTCATAGCATTCTGTTTTACCCTTCAGCATGAATAATATTCCGCCAAGTAGAATGGCAAGTGCTTTTAATGAAGGGCAAGTACTTTTAATGAAGTGTCAAATTGACTTATTTAGGAAACTCCTTGCAAGATTTCCACAGTATGGCACTGTCTGTCTTGATGCCCGTCTAAGCACAGTTAAATGTACAAATATGCATAAAACTGACCAAATACATGCGTACCGACAGATAATACTTCTGAAAGAAGATTCTGAGATTGCATTTTGAATGTACAGTATCAGTAGCCTTCCGCATGCCTCCTACATATTTCTCCCATGATCATATCAGGTGCAAAAATTCACCATGTTCACTTGTCTTCCTTTAGATTAATTTAGCAAACACAAAACCAATTAGGTCTGCAAAGTTCAGTAAGCTGCAAGGCATGTCACATATCCGAGGCATAAATAATAGAAAAAAAAAGAAAAATATTCCATGCATCTTTTATGTTATATCGTCAAAGTATTTTTCACCATTTCAAACACTTAACATGCAAAGCTGGAAAAAAACTGTAGCAAGTGCCCGTAACCTAAAGACATGGAGGACAATGCATCGACAGGTTGATCATGTGTGATTTTTCAGCACTACATCTACTATAATTTGACCTGGCTCAAGCTTACAACAACATATACTTTAGTCTCAGAATTAACAGTTGGTCTGAAAAATAGTGAGACCACGACTGGATATATAGTAAATGTCTCCTGGTAAATTGTTTTATTTCTAATCTGCACATCATGTAAGTAAAATTAACCTATTTATTTGAAGAAAAATAGCAAGACTGAATTGGTAGGGCATCTTACCAGATGTTCCCGTTCCGATATCTCATTATACTACACCAAGTATATGTCAATCACTGGACAAACTATATATTAATAGGCACTAATATTTAGTAGCACTAAAATATGGATGTGTATGTCTCATTGGGCTCAAGTAGTAAGTTTGTTTCTGAAACTTTATTTAGGAAATGCAGAAATACTAACCTAATCTAGCTAAAATAAGGATGGGTTAAGAAAATCAACATGAGCTAGTGAAAACAAATTACCTCAACAGAGTGGTTATAAATATGAACTTCAGTAACTCAGAATGAGCCATCTTCTTCAAAGCATAAAGAGCACAAGGCAGCTTAGGTATTTATAATCGATTCCTCGCAATCACAACCATTGGCCAAGCATATTGGTCAACTTGCATTATAAATAATAACACATTGCCCTATGTTTATTTTATCAGCCAAAAACAAATATTTTCTAATCAATGGGAAGAGTGCAAACCTCACAGCCTAGGTTCTGCATCCTTGATTTGAGAGCAGTTTCAACCACTGTCAAACGGAATACAACATCAGACTAAGCCACATAAGAAACCATATGCATCTCAAGCAACCAGACATAGCCGATTGATTATCCCTGCCGCCTGGAGTAAGCAATCGCCCAAACCTTGAATCGATTGGCAAATGATTGGTGAGACCACATTCAGCAGCGGTAACTGGAGGTAACAGCTAGCAGGGCGGGTCGCTCACCTGTTTAAGGTCAGCACGGGGTCGGACATGGCGAAGAACTTGGTGGCGTCGGCGTCCGTAACGCAGCCGTCTCCATCTGCAGCACACGGAAACGCAGGGAATCAGCCACCGGAGAAGCATCAGCGACGGGCCTCCCTCCGAATCCTCCGAGTTTCAAGGGCGGCGTCGAGATCGATGGCGAGACGACGCACACACCTGGGTCGGCGAGGGCGAACCAGTCGGTGTAGATCCTCTGGTGGTCCTTGGAGCAGCCCACGGCGGCGGCGGACCGCCCGGTCTCCATCCTCGGCGGCGGCGCCGGCGTCGGCGCACGCGAGCAGTAGGGGCAGCACGAGCGAAGCAACTGAAACCTCATAGGATGCGGCTGTTCCGTCGCTGTGCGTCGTCTTCATCGCCGCCGGACGACGCCAATCGCCGCCGATTCCGGCCACCCCGAGGCGTGATGCGACGCGCTGGAGCTCCGCCTCGCCATCCGCTTCTTCCTCGTCGAGTCGTGATTCCCGGGTAGCCAGGGGGCGGAACGACGGCGTAGCTGCGGAGCAGCACAGCGTGAGGAAGCGACCGGGGGCGACCGGGAACACACGCGCTAAAATTCGAGCGGCGGCCGACCGCGGAGAAGACGACCCCGGCGCCTCCGAGGCATCCCGACATGCGCGAGTCGTGGAGGAGGAAGAGGGCTGCATGGCGGAGCTCGCTCCGACTTCGATCGGCGGCGCGGCAGCACATCAGGAGGCGCTCGGCCACGAGCGATGGGCGAGACGACACCGTGGGTGTCGGGGAGGAGGGCGCCGGAGGACCTGTGGAGGGAGACGCGGATGGGCGCGTGTGATTGCTGCAGGGAGAGGTCGGGGAGGAGGAGGGAGGCGTGAAGCGGAGGTGGCGGGGAGGGAAGGGGGCGAGGGAGGTGGGGGAGATGAGGACGATGGGTAGAAGAAAAAAGGACGATGCTGAGCGTCCCGGGGATCCGCTTCAGGGTGCAAGCGGGACGCATCGCGGGAGCCCGCGTAGGCGCCGCGTATGTCCGCAAGATTACGCGGTATACCGCGTATATGCCGCATACGAGCCGCGTATTTTGCGGCGCCGCGCGCGCCGCGCATTGCCCGCTCGCTCGGTCGCTAGGCTAGCTAGCTCGTTAAACCAGATGGATTGATTTCTCAATCTCCTTGAGCTTGCACATGGCGCTAGCTGTTGGAGGTTCTCAGACTCCTTGAGCGGTCCACAACAAGCTCGAGTCCGGCACACAGCAGCACGACCACCGCCATGGTGGCGTTCCTACTGCAGATGGCGAATCAGGAGAGCAGCCGGGCGAACACTAGATCCAGCCCCATCCCCAGCCGAGGAGGCACTACATCCTGCAAAACAACGACAAAGCGGAGACCCTGACCACCCGACTCCACCGCCCTGACCACCTCGGTCAAGATTAAGGGAGGAAGGAGATGACCAAAAATACTCAGATCCGACTTATTGGAAGAAAAACGAAAGAGAAAACCTATCTACAAAATTCGGGACCTCCCTACACCTCATCGCCGGCAACCGTGGCCGCCGGCGATGGGGGAGAGTGGCCGGATTGAGAAAGAATGGTGGAGGGCAGGAAGAGGACGACACAAGGTAAATGTGGGGACCCCGGACTAGCTGTCCGAAATACCCGATTATGCTTAACACAACGATCCCGTGATCAGTCTGTCGTTGCACATAATCCGAACTGAATACCAAAGTTTACATCCATTACAATACCGAATTTAAGTCTTACATAAACGGTCCTTTAGACCAAGTCTTACATAGGTGCCTTCAAGGGCCAAACCAAAACCATCAGCGGAAGTTACGGCGTAGTAGACATCATATCCTAACAACGAACCGACAGGCAGTCGACTTATGAAGATCCTTAGTTCGCATAGAAGTCCCCATACTCCTCCTTGGCGTAGTTCTCCTCCATGTCTGGCTACGACAATAGCCAGGGACAAAACCATTATGAGTACAATTGATTGTACTCGCAAACTACCCCAACATGAGTATGCACTAGCCTCATTTTTAGTTTCATACTTTTATTTATTTAAAACATCTCTATATCTTTGTTGAAGAAGGTAAGGATGATTTTATAACTATCATTAATATAATGTCCCATTTTATTAGTTTTCCCAAAACTCCTCCTTCTTCCTGACTATAACCCGTCAGGTTTCCTGGTCTCCAATAACCTCATACCGATCCGTTGGTATAGGTGTATGGATCATTCTCCACTTCCTTTTCTTTTAAAACTCAATTCTTTTCCAAAACTTGCACATGGTGTAAGGTCTCTCAACTGTCCATATCCGAGGACTCGGCTATTCGAATAGTTTTACACTCTGCAGAGGTTGTGCACTTTACCCGCACCAAACGGTCATTCCGCCGTGTCTGCCACGGCCCGTCATACTACCGTATGCGGGGGTCCGGATAACCAGATCAAAGCTTTTCGCTATGTCCACCCTAGTATAGAGCCTCCTCTTCAGTGGGACTGAATCTCCCCGGCACCCAGTGGAGGTGGCCATCGTATCGATCCGGTCTCTCCAAACAACACTGCGCCATGGCAGGAGGCCCACTGTTTGCAACCAGCAGCGAATCTAGATCACGTCCAGTTCCCGCATTTAGATAACCTGGTTCAGAGGGTCCCACCCTCCTAAGCAATTTGAGGCGCTCCATACTAAGATAAACAAGTTTCCAGCTAAGCCCTACCCATGTCAGGTAATGTGGTTGCACAGGGTATTGGCTGATTGACGTAAGTACAAAGACACAATGTGCGTTTTATCAAAACCACCATTCTCCTTTTCTCCACTTCAACACCAGCATCTCGGTGCTTCATAGCCACACAGGTTTTCAAAGGGGTTTTGAATAAAACAATCTTTATTTTTCCCATCCTATAATTTATCTTGTATTTCTACATAGGGTGGCAAAATAATTTCCATATACTTTTTGAAAAAGGGTTTAAAAAAAAAATCTTTGCCCTAAAGTAGATCATGTTATAAGAATGGATGCATGTATTAGGGTGCAAGCTCAGAGAGTAGCTTGCCTTGCTCGGCAAAGTGTTCTGGGTCTTGGTCTTTGGGTTCCACGAACTCCTCCTCCTCGATAAACCCGACAACGGTCTCGTCTAATTCACAATCAAACAAATGCAAACAATCACTAACCTACTCCATCAATCATCACAACAATACAACCTCAAATGCTCTAAATAACCACTTCATACATCAAACAATACAATTTGGTTTTACTTTAATTGAGTTAACCATTATTTAATTATGTCCTAATTATGGCAGAAACTAGTTGAACATGTTTAATTACACAACTCTAGTTCTGTTGGTCACAAAATTACAAACTAAATTTCTACAGAAAGATATTGATGTGTAGAAGACAACACAATTGGATTTGGGTCAATTGGAGTTACCAAACTCCCTACACAATGGTTTGAATCCAGAAGTTTAATAATCAAGTTTTAGCTACTAATTAAGTTCTGTTGATCTAAAAATTAAATCCTCTTAGGGGTTACTAACCATGACTAAATGTGATCCAATAAAATTGGTCTTAACTCATTTGGACTAACAGAGTATCAGAAACAAACAAGTTTAGATTTTAAACCCTATTTGGCATTTTTAATACTATATTTTTATTATTTATCCAAATGAGGTTAAACCACTTGGGTTGGATAGACAATTTCATAAGCTTTCCAGAACATTTTGATTTGATTTATTTGGAGTTATAATTCTCCAGATATGGAATTTCAAAGTTTGAATCCAGTACTGATTTCTTAATTAAATCTAAAATTCGAATTTAAGCTCTGAGTGGATAATGTTGAGAATCCTGACGGGTGGGGTCCACTCGTCAGTGACTCAACAGAAAACGATTCGCGCGCTGGAAATGTTTAAAAGTCTGACGTGTGGGGCCCGCACGTCAGCCTCTCTTTACTTAAACGAAGCGGTATGGCACCGTTGGATCAAGATCCCACGGCCCACGTTCGTCCACGTCAGTGGCGAACGGCGGCGACCTAAACCGAGCGGCGCGACGGCGCCGGCGACGGCACGGTGGACGGACGGCTCACCTAGGGGGCTCGGGAGGGCGTGCGGACGATGCGGATCGACGGCGGCGACTCGGGGAAGGTCGTGGGACGAGCGGCGCGAGCTGGGGTGGCTCCAATCGACGGCGGCGAGCAACTCCTCCTCCGCGACCGTGCTCCAACTCCGGCGATGTCTCCGCGTCGCTCCTGGGCAAGAAACAGAGGGGAAAAGAGGGCGGGTGAGCGAGGGGTTCATGGGGAAGGGGGTGCGGCCAGAGAGGAGAGAAGGGGAAGGGCAGCACGGCCTGGCCGTGGTCGTCGTCTACCTCGGCACGGCGAGCTCGAGGAGACCACGGGCGGCCGGGGCTTCGCGGCTAAGGCTCCGCCCTCCTGGCGGTGCACGAGAGGCGGTGGTATGAGGGGGAGAGGCAGTGGGGAGGTGTGGAGGGAACGGGAGGCTCGGGCGGGGATTTATACCCGAGCTCCGGTCCATGGTGGACACGGCGCTGGGGTGGTCCAGAGGACGGCCGGGCTTGCCATAGGGGCGGTGGAGGTGCGGCTACGGTGTCGGGAGGGAGAGGGGCACGGTTGGTGACGTGTAGGTGAGCGGCGCGTGCTCGAGTGGGGGACGGCCGTGGCGAGCGCCCGGGCGGTGCTCGACGTGCACGGCGCGTCGCGGGGTCTGCGGGTGCGGGCTGCTGCTGGGCGATTTGCAGCGCTGAGAGGGAGCAGCGGGGTGAGAAAGAGAGGGGGGGCCTGGCGCTGGGACGTCGTGGAGCGGCGAGGTCGACCGCGGTGTCCGCGGGTCGGCGAGGCGAGCGGCGGGCACGGGCGCGTGCAAGGGGGGGAGCGGGGGTGCTGCGGTGCCGGTGTCTGCGTCCAAGGGAGCAGGAGAGCGAGGGAGAGAGGGGGGGGCACGGCGCGGGGTCACCACGGCGTCGACACACCTCCCTCCTCCGCGCCGACCACGACGACGTGCGCACGGCGGGCTGTCCCCCGGCGGCGCCCACCAGGTGTTCGGCGAAATGCCTGAACCAAAATATTTTTCTAATTTTTTTGATTTTTATTTTTATAATTTGTTTCACACTTGTTTGCAAAGATTTGTTGTGCACTTTAATTATTTATTGGGCAAGTGCAAAATAGCACACTTGGTGATTTGAATTGGATAAAGAAAGAATTTGAATTTGAATTTAGGTTTTTTTGAATTTAATATTTGGAGAGGGAAAAATGGTGGGAATAAAATGGGAGTGTTCATATTGCCACTCCACTGAATTTGGTTTGGAAAGAAAATAATTTCCCATTTTGAGAAATAGGGTGACATTTGTCACATTGTTTTTATTGTTTTATGTTTTGTTTTGTTTATTTTCTTTTCTTCAAGTTTTTAATTAGAGCTAACAAACAACTCATTTACAAGAAATACTTATCACAAGCAATCAATAAGACATCAACACATATTAATTTATAGAAAGTTTTTGTTGGCCCACATTTTTGATATAATAATCCATAAGATTAATTTGGGATGTTACAGATCCTTCCCCCCTTAAAAATAAATCTCGTCCCGAGATTTGCTAGGTTTGGGCCCTAAAGAGGTTTGGGAATTCGCTCCTAAGATAGTCTTCGCGTTCCCAAGTTGCTTCATCTTCCGAATGGTTAGTCCACTGGACTTTGTAGAACTTGATCGCGCGCCTTCGGGTAAGGCGAACATCTTTGTCGAGAATCTTGATGGGTCTCTCACGATAAGTAAGATCTTGATTCAGGTCGATGGAAAGGTGGTCGATGTTTTTGAAAACATCAGGCTGGTCAGGAACTTCAAGACATTTCCGGAGCAAGGAAATATGGAAGACATCGTGATAATCTGCTAACTCTTGGGGCAACTCTAGTTGGTAAGACACTTCTCCTCGACGGGCAATGATCTTAAAGGGTCCAATATACCTTGGCGCTAATTTTCCTTTGACATGGAAACGCTGCATTCCTTTAAGGTGTGTCACTCGGAGATAGACATAATCTCCGATACTGAAGGTGACATCACGACGCTTGGGATCAGCGTAACTCTTCTGGCGGGATTGGGCAGTTTTAAGACGCTCACGGATACGTTGAACTTGTTCTTCAGCCTCACGGAGGGTATCTGGTCCAAACAACTTGCCTTCTCCGGTGTCGGACCAATTCAGGGGCGTACGACACTTTCTGCCATAAAGGGCTTCAAAAGGGGCCATTTGCAGACTAGACTGGTAACTATTGTTGTAGGAGAACTCTGCAAATGGAAGACAATCTTCCCACTTGGATCCGTAGGATAGGACACATGCGCGAAGCATGTCCTCTAATATCTGGTTCACTCTCTCAGTTTGGCCTCCGGTCTGGGGATGGTAAGCTGTGCTAAATGCTAACTTGGTTCCGAGGGCTTCGTGTAGGGCTTTCCAGAACCTTGAGGTGAACTGTGTGCCTCTATCCGATACAATCTTCTTAGGCACACCATGCAGGCTTACTATTCTGGAAATATACAGGTCTGCTAACTGATTTCCCCGATAGGTGGTATTGACGGGAATGAAATGGGCAACCTTGGTCAGTCTATCAACGATGACCCAAATTGAGTCATGGCCTCGGTTGGATCTTGGAAGTCCGGTGATAAAATCCATTCCAATCTCATCCCACTTCCACTCGGGAATCTTCAAGGGTTGGAGCAATCCAGCGGGTCGCTGATGTTCAGCCTTGACTCGCTGACAGATATCACACTTGGCTACAAAAACACCAATCTCTCGCTTCATTCCATGCCACCAAAATCTCTCATGAAGGTCTTGGTACATCTTGGTTCCGCCGGGGTGGATTGAATAGGGGGTCTCGTGGGCTTCCTTTAGGATTAACTCCTTAAGTTCCGTGATATTGGGGACACAGATACGACCATTGAATCTCAACACTCCTTCAGCATCTTCGGTAAAACCGGGCGCTTTACCGAGAGAAATCTTCTTTTTAATTCCTTCTATGCTCTCATGACCCTTTTGGGCTTCCTTGATTTGATCTATCAGGGTTGGGGCTAACTCTAAATTGGCGAGATAACCGCGGCTAACAAGCTCTAGTCCAAAATCTTTGAACTCCTTGAACAGGGCTGGCTGTTCGGCTTGGATCAAGGCATTCAGGGTGCAGGGTTTGCGACTAAGGGCATCGGCAACTACATTAGCCTTTCCGGGGTGGTAATGGATACCAATGTCATAATCTTTGATTAATTCCATCCACCTTCTCTGTCGCAGATTTAACTCCTTCTGGGTGAAGATATACTTCAAGCTCTTATGATCCGTATAGATCTCGCAACGATGTCCCGCAAGATAGGAACGCCACGTCTTCAGAGCAAGAACAACAGCGGCTAACTCCAGGTCATGGGTTGGGTAGTTCTCTTCATGCGGTCGCAACTGCCGAGACAGATACGACACCACCTTGCCTTCTTGCATCAGAACGCAACCAAGTCCGAGGCGTGATGCATCGCAATACACGTCGAAACTCTTGGTGACGTCTGGCATAATCAGGACGGGGGTTGAGGTCAGCCTCTTCTTCAATTCCTGGAAACTCTCTTCACACTTCTGAGTCCATTCAAACTTCTTGTCCTTTTTCAGCAGTTGGGTCAGGGGTTTGGCTATACTGGAGAATACTTCAACGAACTTGCGGTAGTAACCCGCTAGTCCGAGAAAGCTTCGGATTTCCGTCACACTAGTTGGGGCTTCCCAGTTCACAATGGCTTGGATCTTCTCTGGGTCAACAGAAATTCCTCCCGCAGACACAACATGCCCGAGAAATGCCACTTCACTGAGCCAAAACTCACACTTGCTAAGCTTGGCATACAACTGGTGCTCTCGGAGGGTTGCTAAAACTAGACGCAGGTGTTCAGCATGCTCTTCTTCGGTTTTGGAGTAAATAAGGATGTCATCGAGGAAAACTACCACGAACTTGTCAAGATACTCCATGAAGATCTTGTTCATGAGATTCATAAAATAGGCTGGGGCATTGGTCAGACCAAAGGACATTACGGTGTATTCAAACAAACCGTAGCGGGTGGTGAAGGCGGTCTTGGGAATGTCTGTCTCTCGGATTTTTAACTGATGATATCCTGACCGAATATCGATCTTGGAAAAGACTCGGGCTCCGTTCATCTGATCGAACAGATCCTCGATCTTTGGGAGAGGGTACTTGTTTTTAATGGTCACATCATTTAACTTGCGATAATCCACACACAGGCGTGTGGTACCGTCTCTCTTGTCCACAAAAATAATGGGTGATCCCCAAGGTGAAGCGCTTGGGCGAATAAGTCCTTTGCTGAGCATATCTGCTAGCTGCTTCTTCAACTCAACCAACTCTTCCGGATTCATCCGATAAGGCCTTTGGGATATAGGGGCTGTTCCTGGGATAAGTTCAATGATGAACTCAATATCCCGGTCTGGCGGCATACCAGGCAATTCTTCAGGGAAAACATCTCGGAACAAGTGAACCACACGGATCTCATCTAGGGTGGGTCGAGCTATGCTCTCATGGCATCCTGGTTGGGGTCGACTGGTTTCTGACACATACTCCACCTCTACTTCTTTGTCGGTGGTGAGGGATACAGCTCTTCTGGCGCAGTCAATTCGACCACGGTACTTGGCTAGCCAATCCATACCCAGTATAACATCTATACCTTGGGTTCCTAGAATGATTAAGTCGACTAGAAACCTTTCCCCTCTGATCTCAAGGGAAACGTCAGGGCAAAACGACTTGGTATCTAAGGTGGATTCTGGGATTTGGATGACCATGGGTTTGGGTAAGAGGCTTCCGACTAAACCTCCCTTAACAACAAATTCTTGGGTAACAAAAGAATGGGTAGCACCAGAATCAAACAGAACAGTTGCAGGTACTGAGTTGACAAGGAACGTACCCAGCACAACATCTGGCGCATCCATGGCCTCTTCAGCATTGATGTGGTGCAGACGTCCCTTGGCAACAGCAACATTTCCGCGGGGTGCGGGGTTCTTGCCATTTCCATTACGGCCTTGGCCATTGTTCGGTGCCTGTGCATCGGGGCGTGGACCATTCTTCTTAGGATTGGGGCATTCTCTGGAGTAGTGACCCTTAGTGCCGCAATCAAAGCAGACAACATTGGCATTGCGGTTGAAGTTGTTTGAGTTCCCTCCAGGACGGGTGTTGTTATTGGGACGGTTGAAGTTGTTTGGGTTGTTTGGGCGACTGGGGTAATTGGGGCGTGGAGTTTGTGGGGGTCGATAGGCTGGCTTGGGGTTTTGTGGGTAGGTGCGAGGCTTCTGGCTGTTCGAACCTTCCTGGGCAATCATTCTTCTCTTACGACCTTCAAACATAGACTTGCGCTTGGTCTCCAGCTGGATGGCTTTGTCCACAAGTGACTCCAAATCAACAAAGTCATGGATAACCAAAGCACACTGCAACTCATCATGAAGTCCATTCATGAAACGCTCCATCTTCTTCCTCTCGGTGTCGGTGTCATCAGGAGCATACCGAGATAAGTCAGTGAATTCATCCAGATAACCGACCACATCTCTACTTCCCTGCCGCAACATGCGGAATTCATCCTTCTTCCTCTCAATGAGTCCGCCGGGAATGTGCTTCTTGCGGAACTTCTCCTGGAACTCAACCCAGTTGATAACATGACCAGCTTGCTGGAGAGCCTTGGTAGCTTCCCACCAAGACCGTGCAGGTCCTGCAAGATAGTGGGTTGCATACAGCACTTTCTCAGGTCCTCCCACGGCTGCAACTTCCAGGTTGTTGTTAATGGTGCGAAGCCAATCATCGGCCTCTAGTGGGTGAAGTCCCTTGGAATAGGTGGGTGGGTTGGTCTTCTGAAAATCGCTCAAAGTGGACTGCTGATGTCCTTCACCATTGCCATTGTTGTCGTTGTTGTTGTTGTGAGCGGCAGCGATCTGCTGCAGGGCAGCGATATGAGCTTGACGCTCTGCCCGGGCAGCTTGGCGTTCCTCCATGATAAGCGCAAGAAGTTGGGCGGTGGTTGGTTCCGGTGGTGGTGGTGGTCCTCCATCCGTGTTGGAGCGACGAGTGTCCACCATCCTGAAGCACACCGGGAATAAGGGGCAAGGCAAAAGGTTTTGACCAAAGGAGAAAGGTTGGTTTCGCGTAATGGTTGATTTCTTAAGGATTATATGAGAAATATTTTACACAGATTAACACGACTAGCACACTTATATAGCACAACCATTACATCAAGAGTTCACCACATCAAGCTTACAATATTTCCCTTCAGCTAATGTACATAGTGCAAGTTTCCAAAAGAACCACTACTTCGACTCGACTAGCGATAGGGGGTCAACCTAATCCTGCGGTAGTACTCAAGTCACTCGCCTACTGAGGTGGAACCTCAGGCTCTGCTGCGTCAGCGTCGGACTGGTAGGGTGGCTCCTCTGGGTCTTCCTCCTCGTCATCGAGGACTGCCTCGAGTGGCTCCTCCTCCTCGTCCTCTAGCTCCTCCTCGTCATCCTCCTGCTCATAGTCCATGTCCTCCAGATAATCGTCATCGTCACTGAGGAAAGCGTTGTTCTCCTTGCGGAGATCCTCGCCTTCCTCCTCCATCTCGTCGGTACGGAGTTCCAGATCCTCGATCAGCTCGTCCTGCTCTGCCATCTCCTTGCGGAGCTTCGCTACGGTCTTCCTCAGCTGGGTCCTCTTCTTGAGAAGAGCGACCTTCTCCTTCTTCAGCTGTGCCTCACTCTCGCGACTCTCCTTGAGCGAGAGGCGCTCAAAGTGAGACCGAAGCCTAGCGCACCTCAGATCCTCCTGGGTGCGAAAGAGCATAATCTCCATGTCCAAGATATACTCTCCGAACGTCGGGTGTAGAGGGGACCGAATAGGGTGTCCATCGACGGTGCGCCTCCCGTAGAACTGGAAACGAGAGTTCACCAACTCCGCCTTGTGCTCCTCACAAAGTCGGGATAGCATCCGCTGCATGGAACGACACAGTCCGTCGTCCCAGTGGACGTCCATGGTGGTAAAGATGAGTGTCCTGGATCCGGGGGACTTGATGTTCCCGTGAACAGACGCCTTGACCAACCAAGACAGGTTCCCGTTGCCGGGAGTGTCCACCTGGGCTCCCTTAAACTCAGGAGTGGGGCGACCTAACAGCTTGCTCAACTCGAATAGGTCCTTCTCGAACATCAACTTGCCGTCCTTCTCAAGCTGAACGAACTCGGTGAAATTGATCGCCATCTACAATTTTTAGTCGAATTTTTAAGTTAGTGAGATGACAAGTGTATCAAAAATTTAAATGTAGTGAGGCAACAAGTGAGCAAAATTTTAAGTTTAATAGAATGACGAGTGTGCCAAAATTTTTAAGGATATCCGGGAAAACGTAATATTTAGTGAGAGTAGAATCTTGCCTAAGTGAGAGGATTAGAGATAAGCATTTTTCGAAAATACTTCATTCCTTTATTTTTAGAATTTAACTTTTGTAACACCTACCTAACGACCATGCTAATCTAAGGCTCCTAAAGTCGAGATGGCTCTGATACCAGCTCTGTGGGGACCCCGGACTAGCTGTCCGAAATACCCGATTATGCTTAACACAACGATCCCGTGATCAGTCTGTCGTTGCACATAATCCGAACTGAATACCAAAGTTTACATCCATTACAATACCGAATTTAAGTCTTACATAAACGGTCCTTTAGACCAAGTCTTACATAGGTGCCTTCAAGGGCCAAACCAAAATCATCAGCGGAAGTTACGGCGTAGTAGACATCATATCCTAACAACGACCCGACAGGCAGTCGACTTATGAAGATCCTTAGTTCGCATAGAAGTCGCCATACTCCTCCTTGGCGTAGTTCTCCTCCATGTCTGGCTACGACAATAGCCAGGGACGAAACCATTATGAGTACAATTGATTGTACTCACAAACTACCCCAACATGAGTATGCACTAGCCTCATTTTTAGTTTCATACTTTTATTTATTTAAAACATCTCTATATCTTTGTTGAAGAAGGTAAGGATGATTTTATAACTATCATTAATATAATGTCCCATTTTATTAGTTTTCCCAAAACTCCTCCTTCTTCCTGACTATAACCCGTCAGGGTTCCTGGTCTCCAATAACCTCATACCGATCCGTTGGTATAGGTGTATGGATCATTCTCCACTTCCTTTTCTTTTAAAACTCAATTCTTTTCCAAAACTTGCACATGGTCAAAGTAAGGTCTATCAACTGTCCATATCCGAGGACTCGGCTATTCGAATAGTTTTACACTCTGCAGAGGTTGTGCACTTTACCCGCACCAAACGGTCATTCCGCCGTGTCTGCCACGGCCCGTCATACTACCGTATGCGGGGGTCCGGATAACCAGATCAAAGCTTTTCGCTATGTCCACCCTAGTATAGAGCCTCCTCTTCAGTGGGACTGAATCTCCCCGGCACCCAGTGGAGGTGGCCATCGTATCGATCCGGTCTCTCCAAACAACACTGCGCCATGGCAGGAGGCCCACTGTTTGCAACCAGCAGCGAATCTAGATCACGTCCAGTTCCCGCATTTAGATAACCTGGTTCAGAGGGTCCCACCCTCCTAAGCAATTTGAGGCGCTCCATACTAAGATAAACAAGTTTCCAGCTAAGCCCTACCCATGTCAGGTAATGTGGTTGCACAGGGTATTGGCTGATTGACGTAAGTACAAAGACACAATGTGCGTTTTATCAAAACCACCATTCTCCTTTTCTCCACTTCAACACCAGCATCTCGGTGCTTCATAGCCACACAGGTTTTCAAAGGGGTTTTGAATAAAACAATCTTTATTTTTCCCATCCTATAATTTATCTTGTATTTCTACATAGGGTGGCAAAATAATTTCCATATTCTTTTTGAAAAAGGGTTTTAAAAAAAATCTTTGCCCTAAAGTAGATCATGTTATAAGAATGGATGCATGTATTAGGGTGCAAGCTCAGAGAGTAGCTTGCCTTGCTCGGCAAAGTGTTCTGGGTCTTGGTCTTCGGGTTCCACGAACTCCTCCTCCTCGATAAACCCGACAACGGTCTCGTCTAATTCACAATCAAACAAATGCAAACAATCACTAACCTACTCCATCAATCATCACAACAATACAACCTCAAATGCTCTAAATAACCACTTCATACATCAAACAATACAATTTGGTTTTACTTTAATTGAGTTAACCATTATTTAATTATGTCCTAATTATGGCAGAAACTAGTTGAACATGTTTAATTACACAACTCTAGTTCTGTTGGTCACAAAATTACAAACTAAATTTCTACAGAAAGCTATTGATGTGTAGAAGACAACACAATTGGATTTGGGTCAATTGGAGTTACCAAACTCCCTACACAATGGTTTGAATCCAGAAGTTTAATAATCAAGTTTTAGCTACTAATTAAGTTCTGTTGATCTAAAAATTAAATCCTCTTAGGGGTTACTAACCATGACTAAATGTGATCCAATAAAATTGGTCTTAACTCATTTGGACTAACAGAGTATCAGAAACAAACAAGTTTAGATTTTAAACCCTATTTGGCATTTTTAATACTATATTTTTATTATTTATCCAAATGAGGTGAAACCACTTGGGTTGGATAGACAATTTCATAAGCTTTCCAGAACATTTTGATTTGATTTATTTGGAGTTATAATTCTCCAGATATGGAATTTCAAAGTTTGAATCCAGTACTGATTTCTTAATTAAATCTAAAATTCGAATTTAAGCTCTGAGTGGATAATGTTGAGAATCCTGACGGGTGGGGTCCACTCGTCAGTGACTCAACAGAAAACGATTCGCGCGCTGGAAATGTTTAAAAGTCTGACGTGTGGGGCCCGCACGTCAGCCTCTCTTTACTTAAACGAAGCGGTATGGCACCGTTGGATCAAGATCCCACGGCCCACGTTCGTCCACGTCAGTGGCGAACGGCGGCGACCTAAACCTAGCGGCGCGACGGCGCCGGCGACGGCACGGTGGACGGACGGCTCACCTAGGGGGCTCGGGAGGGCGTGCGGACGATGCGGATCGACGGCGGCGACTCGGGGAAGGTCGTGGGACGAGCGGCGCGAGCTGGGGTGGCTCCAATCGACGGCGGCGAGCAACTCCTCCTCCGCGGCCGTGCTCCAACTCCGGCGATGTCTCCGCGTCGCTCCTGGGCAAGAAACAGAGGGGAAAAGAGGGCGGGTGAGCGAGGGGTTCATGGGGAAGGGGGTGCGGCCAGAGAGGAGAGAAGGGGAAGGGCAGCACGGCCTGGCCGTGGTCGTCGTCTACCTCGGCACGGCGAGCTCGAGGAGACCACGGGCGGCCGGGGCTTCGCGGCTAAGGCTCCGCCCTCCTGGCGGTGCACGAGAGGCGGTGGTATGAGGGGGAGAGGCAGTGGGGAGGTGTGGAGGGAACGGGAGGCTCGGGCGGGGATTTATACCCGAGCTCCGGTCCATGGTGGACACGGCGCTGGGGTGGTCCAGAGGACGGCCGGGCTTGCCATAGGGGCGGTGGAGGTGCGGCTACGGTGTCGGGAGGGAGAGGGGCACGGTTGGTGACGTGTAGGTGAGCGGCGCGTGCTCGAGTGGGGGACGGCCGTGGCGAGCGCCCGGGCGGTGCTCGACGTGCACGGCGCGTCGCAGGGTCTGCGGGTGCGGGCTGCTGCTGGGCGATTTGCAGCGCTGAGAGGGAGCAGCGGGGTGAGAAAGAGAGGGGGGGCCTGGCGCTGGGACGTCGTGGAGCGGCGAGGTCGACCGCGGTGTCCGCGGGTCGGCGAGGCGAGCGGCGGGCACGGGCGCGTGCAAGGGGGTGAGCGGGGGTGCTGCGGTGCCGGTGTCTGCGTCCAAGGGAGCAGGAGAGCGAGGGAGAGAGGGGGGGGGGGGGCACGGCGCGGGGTCACCACGGCGTCGACACACCTCCCTCCTCCGCGCCGACCACGACGACGTGCGCACGGCGGGCTGTCCCCCGGCGGCGCCCACCAGGTGTTCGGCGAAATGCCTGAACCAAAATATTTTTCTAATTTTTTTGATTTTTATTTTTATAATTTGTTTCACACTTGTTTGCAAAGATTTGTTGTGCACTTTAATTATTTATTGGGCAAGTGCAAAATAGCACACTTGGTGATTTGAATTGGATAAAGAAAGAATTTGAATTTGAATTTAGGTTTTTTTGAATTTAATATTTGGAGAGGGAAAAATGGTGGGAATAAAATGGGAGTGTTCATATTGCCACTCCACTGAATTTGGTTTGGAAAGAAAATAATTTCCCATTTTGAGAAATAGGGTGACATTTGTCACATTGTTTTTATTGTTTTATGTTTTGTTTTGTTTATTTTCTTTTCTTCAAGTTTTTAATTAGAGCTAACAAACAACTCATTTACAAGAAATACTTATCACAAGCAATCAATAAGACATCAACACATATTAATTTATAGAAAGTTTTTGTTGGCCCACATTTTTGATATAATAATCCATAAGATTAATTTGGGATGTTACAGTAAAACACGCCAGAGGGCAACCTGGATGCGTTCTGTTTGGTCGATATGATACGGCGCTATGCGGCAACTGCGGGCCGGCCCATATACGCTTTCCAATTTCGTGGATGCTCACGTCTGTAATTATCTGGGCCAAATTAGCTGCGCCGCGGATGCTCCGCTCCCGTTTGCACCCTGAGATCCGCTGCACGTGTGCCCTCCCTTCCCACCAAATCCCACCAAAATTCCGCTTTTGCTTCCGAAGAAAAACGATTCGATTGAAATAAAAATTCTATGCTATTGTAGAAAAAAATCTATTTTCCACCAAATCACGAAAATGCTTCTATGAAGCAAAACAGGCTGTTTCTAATAAGAATTTTGTACTATTTAGCAAAAGTCCAATTTCCTCTCAAAACTAATAAAATGTTTCTACGAAGCAAAAAAAAGTTTATTTGCAGCAAATTTTTTGTGCTGATCATAGCAAAAATGCTTATATAGAGAGATTTTTTTTGCTTGTAGCATTTCTTTTGCTGTAGCATTTTTTTACTATTGTAGCAAATGGTTCTACGGAGAAAAACGTTAAATAGCAATTTTATTTTGTTATTGTAGCATCTCACATAGCAAAATTGTGCTATTTTTTTCTGCTGTAGCATCTCACGTAGGAAAATTGTGTACTGCAGCAATATTAACTTTAGAGACTTATGGAGCAAAATAATTGTATTATTATAACAAAATCACATAAACATAATAGCAAACAAAATTTTATAATGCAACAAATCTGATGAGATCTTGCCGGAAACTTGTGTAGCAAAATTTGGTACAAAACATTATGCCGATGTGCATCAGAAGATGAATTTTTTGCTTCAAACCATACAAAAAATTTGATGGTGGTGGTGCTTTGTAGTGACGGCGACAAAAGCTCTACATCAACACCGGTGCAGCTCTGTAGCAACGACGGCGGTGCTCTGAAGCAAGCGCGACAAAACTCTGCAGCAACACTGGTGCGACTCTGTAGCAACGGCGGCGGTGCTCGGGAGCAAGCGCGACAAAGCTCTGCAGCAACACTGGTGCGGCTTTGTAGCAAGCTCGTGTAGCAGTAGCACCACCGTCCTCAATGGCAGCACGACATCGGCGGCCGAGATGTGGAGGCGACGACCGGGTCGTGGAGTCGGAGCGGCGGCCAGGACGTGGAGGCGTGGCGGCGGCCGAGATGTGCAACCGCGCAGGGCCTGCTCGCGGATGTGGAGGCGCAGCGGCGGCCAGGACGTGGAGGCACGGCGGCGGCCGAGATGTGCAGCCGCCCAGGGCCTGCTCGCGGACGTGGAGGCGGAGCGGCGGCCGGGACGTGGAGGCGCGGCGGCGGCCGGGACGTGGAGGCGGATGTGCAGCCGCGCAGGACCTGCTCGCGGACGTGGAGGCGCATCGGCGGTCGGGACGTGAAGGCGCGGCGGCCGAGATGTGCAGCCGCGCAGGACCTGCTCGCGGGCGGTTCGGCCGATGGCAAAAGTGGCGGCGCGATGGGATAAGGCAACATGTTTTTTTTCTGGGAGCGATGGGATGGTCGGCAAGAAAAATCACACCCGTGCGATCGTGCCCCATTCGATGGCTACGCGTCCGGAGGATGGAAGCGCGCGATCCCTAGAGGTTTCCTATCGTTGGCAAAAAAAACCTCCCACGCGGATGGGCGGACGGTGGAGCTTCTCGATACATTGCACCGCTTTTGACCGCCGAAGAGGAGTCTAAACCATACGTGACCATTAATTTGACCGGCGTACGTGTCCCAGAATGATTGGAAGAAAATAAGATGAACAGTAACACACTCGCTGATAGGCCGCTGATCACATACCCTTATATATATATAGTACGATTACATATATCAAGTTGTATGCTTTGCAGCCTCCTTGGTCACATCCTTCTTTTCTTCAGATTAGACAAAGGTGTTAACTGGATGTCTGCGCCATTGCATCTGTAAGCCTCCCTAAATATGCTTGCCTCTGTAACAAATTACAGTTCTTCCTCACCATATGAAAAATCTGACTTTCATGCGATGCTTATAATATGTTTGGCATACCTGAGATTTTTGGTGTGATTCTTCCTAGGAACTAGTAATTGTGCACCTGCAATGCACGTATAACCATAGGTCATATTGAAATTTAGGTGAGCAAAAGTCAAACCTCTATATTGTCCAATTTATTTTATTACTATGGCAACACTTTTAACTGAAAATCGGTTAACCAATTCAATTAGTCTGTCATGACGCCGACGAAAAAAATTAGTGAAGCAGTAACAATAACTAATCAAAATGATAAAAAAAATGTTATACATTATTTATGAAAATAAGCATGGCTCCAGGGCACTCTATTTATTATGTATTCCAGCTTGTCCATCTTGTTCACTCTCTGACCCCGGTAATATTTTCCTCGTGCTTTATGCCCTTGGTCCTATTTTCCGGCCCTTGGTCATACAAGAAAACATATGCTTTACGGAGGAAGCACATGTGCAGTTAGATCCACCTTCAAACTTTTTCTTCTTTTTCTATCCCAATTATATTTTGGACAGAAAGATTATGAGAAGAACTAAAACATATTAACTCAGACCAGGAGTGTGCACACTGATTATAGCAGACCAAATATATATTGCCCGTGAAAGCAGAGAGATCACTTGGAATATTTCTTATTTTCTAGCACGTTCAGCATATTTTTCCAACTTGAATGGCAAAGACTACATTATGTTAGGTTCTAAGACAAATAAAAGGATAAAAAGCTTCTCATCATATCTTGATGTCCTTGTTATCCTAAATTTGTTAAAAAACAATAGTCAGAAATCTTAAATGAGATGATATAGAATAAATTAAATACAAAAGTTAGATTGTAGCACATCACAAAAGATGGATGCCTTTCCAGATGGATAATTCATTTGATAAAGAAAACATGCAGACACTTACTTGGTCGTGCCTTTGGAACATTTTGTTACACAATACCAGGTATAATGCAACATTGGAATATCAAGAAGGGTATCTCATATTGGCTTAACCCCTACAAGGTGCATACAGACTCTGTTTCCAAGAATATTGACTCAAGTGCTGGAAAACTGAACATTGAGTCAAATGCAAGAACTACAAGCAGGCTATAGTAAATTCAAGGAGCAATATCAGGAGTAACTGCCAACGGAAAGAGTTATATATTTATCACCATCACCACTTATAAAAAAAGCGAGAGAGAGAAATCCATTTCATTGATGTACAACACAAATTGATCAAGTATATAGTTGTGTTTGTGTTCACATCGAGAGGCAATTACTATCAATTAACAGGTTAGTACGTCTTGAAGCAACAAGACAAATGACATGAAGTCAAGAGTTATCTAACCTCCACATGATCCATTGTTTGTGCTCTATATACATAATTCAAGACTATCATTAGATGAACTGTACAAAAGTATTGCTAGCGACACTTTAAGAACAACAACATTAGTCAGTAGGATCCCTTAATAACCATAACTGGTGAAAAATAATAAGAATGTGGAATGTTGCACTAAGATAAGAAGTCAGTTCAGACCTAAAAAAACACAACCATGCCTGCAGATATTTGCATATATAGGTGACAGAAATGATTAATTTATCTGAATAGCCCTCACAATCGAATGAGCAAAATGGCGGCAAGAATTTTTGAGTCTCACCGGACCATCCTCCTCTGACGTCTCTCGGGAGGGCTTGACGTCAAGGTGGGCGACGACCGCGACCGTTATGGCACTAATGAAACCAAACACTTAAGTCTGAAAACACAACCTCGAGAAGGTACTAGAAAATAATCCGTGTTATTCTTGAGCTGGCACCTTTAACTGAGCAAAAAAAATCTAATAAGATGTTATAGTGTGAGGTAAGAAAATCCCAGCTCAAGTCAATCTACATGACAATCAGTTTTGCTAGTTAGCTGAATCTAGTCTAAAAATTATTCATACAAGGTACAATATAGTCTCATCTCCATTCTGCATATGTTGAGATACTACCAACAAATATCAGTTGTTGATTCAGCATATATCACATCAGAAGCACCTTACCAAAGATTTGTAATAGATATGGATAAGCTAATATCAAATATGGATTGAATTTGTAATTGTTGACCTGCTCCTCATGTCTGCTTGTTTCTGTGGTACGTACAGTTCTTACGGGTACATGTGGTACAATCATGAAGCAAAATTACCGAGGTTAGAAAATCTGAATATGGAATATGTAAGATGTTGCTCTCATATTCTATTCTCCACGCAGAACAAGTGCTTGAAAATCTGAATACGTGTGTGAACCGTGCCGGCAAACCAAGAATAGTTTTGGAAGAGCTGTTCAAGTACAGAGATGATTAGAAATATTTCTTTGTTACCTCGATCCGCTGATTTGACCGCCTCCAGTCAACCCTGTTCGCGAGGCGAGTAGGACGGTGGGGGTGTGCTGGTGGTGATCACAGTCCTCTGTCTGATTGAGGTGGGCGGCGGTGCAGCAACCCAGCCGTGCGGTGGTGGGCGACATGGGGCTTCATGGCAGTTGGTCATGTGGGCGTCGGCGAGGCGTGCAAGGGCAGCGACCAAGTGTGGCTGGGCGATGCCTCGCTCTGCGGAAGAGCATCGAGGAAGCTGGCGAGGGGATTCCGCACCGAAGGAACCCAGCTGGTCGACGGGGATCGACACGGAGGAGTCCCTCACAGGCATCCCGCCATCGTCGGAGTCGAAATCACAGTCGAAGGGGTTTCAGGAGGAGCCGTGGCCGTCAGAGGCCTTCTTCTTGGGCGTGAAGAAGGACGGCCTCTGGTGCCGCTCATGGCTGGCGCCGAGCCGACGGGGAATCTGCACGAGAGGTCGTGGAGGCGGTCGTTCATGGAGGGCTGGGTAGTACAACGGCGGTGTAGAGTGCTTGCCGGCAGCGCAGCTGAGAGGGTCGGCGGCGCATCTGAGAGTGCGGGCAGCGGCGCGGAGGCGCGGTGGAGAGGGGCGGCCAGCGGTGCTGTGAGAGGGGCGGAGGCGCGATGGAGACTGGCGGTCGTGCGCGGTGGAGAGGCGGTCGTGGGAGCGGAGGAGAAAACGGTTTTAATTTTTTTTCCCGGATAGAAGCTAGTGCACAACATACATCGTTGGGAGGACGTGGGACGTTGGATCTTGATATGTGGATGGTTCAGATCCTCCAGATCTGACAGTCTGGCTCTTTTTTATTAGTGGAGATTAGTGGAGACTAGCAAAATGCCCGTGCGTTGCTACGGGCTGATGAAATATTTAATGATTTATTTTCCACACCAAATAACTCTCTAGGCTTATTAAAATATTGTAAGAATAAGTTCACTACCTATCCAATAGGTTTAGAGAACAATCACTAAGTATGAAATAAACTCATGTCTTGAAAATCATCATCAGTATCCTAGTGTACCTACCTAAGAATGTGAACATGCCCAAGGATGTATCCATGTTGTATATGGGCATGAAGGACAAGTAAATAAATAACGGATTTGCTATTTCTCACTTAGGTGAGAACTAAGATAGGGCGCACTCACCTGCACTGCCGTCGGATTTTTTATGCTGAGATTCGTGCATGTAACAGGTCGGCCTCTTTTCCACATCTGTTGCCGGCCCGCATCGAGTGGTAAGTCTTGCTCTTTTTTGTTTCGTCCTTTTTTGTTTTTGGGCTGTACTGTTTTGTCCCTTTTGTCTTGGGCTTTGTTTTTTTTTTTGCTCTATTTATGTGTTGTGACGTTAAGTGAGTGGACAAGAAAAGAGAAGTTGAGATTTGTCGATTTTGAATTTCATTTAGTTGCCTTTTCCCAAATTATCCTACCGAGTAGTTGTTTTTTTCTCGCCGCTCAATTCCTCTCATCTATTCCCCTCGCGAAACAGAGAGAGAGCACATCGAGAGCATCTCAGCGTCGCCGGGAGGGGGTGGGCGGACCTTCTGGTCATGGCGCGGGCACACGATAGCGCGGCCGTTGGGGGACCTGAGATCCAGTGGAGGGCGACGAGCAGTGGCGGCAGGGGGCTGACGAGCGCTAGGAGTTTGAGTTGTTTCCACGGGAATCCAGCAGATTTGCCTCGTGAGTTTTGCCCAGTAAGAGGTATAATCCAGCAGCTCACTTTTTTGTTTCTGTTCAGATCCTCGTTGGTGCTAGTTTTTGCTTTTCTGTTAGAGTGTTTTGAGTTGAGGTGTTCGCCGGAGTCACTCCCGCAATATTTTGTGGAGTAAGACGTATAATCCAGTACTACTTCTAGGGTTATGATTTGCGGCTCATGAAAGGGTATGCGGCTCATGCGTGCTAGCTTGAATTCGTAGGACGTATAATCCAACAATTCTTCATCATCATTGGACAATTCAGTGTATCAGTGCGGGGATCTCTCGTGAGATTTGAGGGGGAAAGTAGTCTGATTCCTTATGTTTGGCACCAACACTTGCTTGGAAACAACTAGTAGCACCGTATGAGATTGGAGATGCAGAGTATTTTGTTCGTTTGTGGTAATACTGCTCAGCTTTCATGGCGACATCAAGTCTCTATCCTTTTCTTTGGATTTGTACTTATAATGTTGTAGTTTGTTGGATGTGGAGGCTGGCATGAGCTCCAGGTTCTTGCCTTTTAGTCATCTTAAGCTTCTTTTTCTTCCTTTGTTGCGACCCATGTTGCACGCACAACTCCTGCGCGAGTTGCGTGTGCAACTCGTCCGAGCCCGAGTTGCACATGCAAATCATGTTTTCTGAAAATAGTTGTAACTTAGTGATTTGTGATGGTTTTTGAGGATATGAGTGCGTACGAGTTGCATGTGCAACTTAGTGGTTTTATGTTTTGTTTTCTGGCGCAAAATGACGCCTGATTCAAAGAGTTGCATGTGCAACTGAGTGTTCTGTAACTCGTCCGAACCCGAGTTGCATGTGCAACTCGTCCGAGCCCGAGTTGCATGTGCAAATGATGTTTTGTGAATATAGTTGCATATGCAACTTAGTGATTTTTTGCGGTGGTTTTTGACAATATGAGTTGGAGGTGCAACTTAGTGGTTTTTTGTTTTTGTTTTCGGCAAAATGACGCCTGATTCAAAGAGTTACATGTGCAACTGAGTGTCATGCAACTCGTCTGAGCCCGAGTTGCATGTGCAACTAGTTCAAGCCCAAGTTCCATGTGCAAATGATGTTTTCTGAATATAGTTGCATATGCAACTAAGTGAATTTTTTTGCGATGGTTTTTGACGGTATGAGCAGAAGCAAATTGGTGGTTTATTGTTTTTGTATTCTGGGGCAAAATGCCGCGTGAGTGTCCTGCAACTCGTCCGAGCTCGAGTTCAACTCTTCCTCGATCAAGTCGCAATTGATTTTTTGCCGCCACCTTCCCCTGTCAGATCTGTGTTTTTCTTGCTTTCCTAGACGAGGGGGGCACCTGGTGGATGTTTTCTGTGTGATCGTTTTGATCTACGACAGGTGAAAGAAGGAACAAGACGCCCCTGGTGAGATTCTCGCTGCTATGGTTTTCGTAGGTGTGGTCTCCAGCTGTCCCAGATCGTTTCTTGAGCAGCAAGATCATCCTCGTTGTGTTTCTTTTTTCTTGGGCCAAATGCTAAAGCCCATTATCAGTAAATTTAAGAGTAGCAAACCACGTAAAAAAGTCAAACAAACAAACGAATCCCAGCAACGAAACAAGTCAAGACACAAAAGGGCCTCACGGCACACCATGCATGCATGACGTCAGGTGAGTGAGAACTAAGCTAGTTCTCACTCAGGTGAGCTCTAGGCGCTCCCAATAAATAAAGAGCAGAGAGATAACATCTAGAACAAGGACCGACCAAAAATGGTGAGAAACGTATGGGTAACTACTTCTTTAACTGCATTGATTTCCCGAACCCTTAGTATTATCCATAAGCAAACTGTCCGTGCATTACAATGAATAAAAAAACCCTGAATAATATGTGCTTACAAATTTGAATATATGGTAAATAGTGTATTGTCCATACAACACAAACACGAGTACTTGCCAGCAAGACACAAGACTCATTGTTGGTTGGGTTGGTCAGACACGCCCTATTATTTTTCCGCAAGCTAGTTTATGCTGCTTTTAGAGAGGCAGTAGCCAAATATCCGAATCAAAATGTTGTTACTTAGCTTTCGAGTAGTATCATTGTATAAATAAAGTATATGGTGATATTGAAGATGCAGCAGTCCAGTTGCTAAATCAAAATTCAATAATACTGTCAGGAATGGTCTTGCTAGAAAAGAATGATCAAAGAACAGAATAGCAAAACTAACCTTCATCTCTGTTCAATATTTGGTAAGCAGTCGGAGGCATTGTGCCAATACCCCGCATCCCTGAAGGCATTGCGGATCCAGATTTCACACTCCCTAAGCACTGAGCATTCACGAAATCACTGGAGCTCTGTCCAAACACCTGACCACTCATACTGCCGCCACCCCCCATGGTCCTAATTTGCATCTGCGTATACGCAGTACAGCTGATCGTTGCACCTGAAATTGCAGGAGCTCATGACCTGCAATGTGTAAGAAAGCGCAGAACAAAATACCTGCTCAAAGTAAGGCACAACTTCTGAAGCGGGCCTATTGTTGTTGAAGAGACAATGGCATTAGCCTAAAATGATCAGAATCCAATGAAAGAAAATCAACCAATCGACACTCTTTCAAGAAATGACAGGAAAAAAATAGGAACTATACTTTCATCCTCAATCGACCTAATAATCATTAAAAATAAGCAGAAACATGTGGATCCCCTTATTATTAACTCAATACGAATCAAACCTTTTGACAAAACATGTGGCTTTTGTATCTTTATTGAGAAGTACCTCCCCACCAACACAGAGTTTTGAATTTCGCCCGGAAAAAACGAATTTCGACCGAATTTCGGCTATTTCGGTTGGGACCGGTAAGAATATTTACCGGGGTGAAATGTTCTGAATTTTGAATTTTTTTATAAAAAGTCAAAAGTCTGTCAAAAATTTCCTGAAAATTTAAATATCTGTAAATTTTCGGTCAGATTTGGGTCTAAGATTTTAATTTTATTTCTTTCATTTCGTCCGAGATTTGACCGAAAAATACCGAAATGGCCGAATTTCGCCAATTTCGCTGAGGACCGGTAAATTCTTGAAACCGAAATTCAAATCCCTGCACCAACAGCTGAAGCAGCGCACCATTGCTGAAACTCAAAGAAGAATATATCATCATTAATAAAACCACAAAGGCTCAAACATCCTCTGTGGAAAAGCATCGAACAGGAGGCGTGCGACACACTCCATTCAGATCACCTGTGACCAACGGAGTAGAGCGGGAGGTCCGCTATGTCCAGAGCGCTCAGCCCGGCCTCCGGCAGCCCCGACGCGACCAATCACACGACCTGCCAAGAATCAAGAAACTGAATCGTCAATGGCGTAGGAATCAGCCGAATAACATCTAGGCGTGCGGCGTGAGTTCCTTGTGCGCCTCCTTGATGGTTGCCTCGGCGACGCCGGTGGCCCCCGTCCCCCGACACTTCCTTGACGGACCTGCCGACGCCGCTGCGCTGCACGACCATGTAGATGATTGCTGCGGCAATGGACTCGGGGTTGCGACGCACGTCGAGGCCTTACTCGAGCCTCCGCACGGCCTCCTCGGCGTGGCACACGTCCTGGTTGCCGAGGGTGAGGCGGAGGAGAAGCGGCGCAGGAAATCGGAGGCGCACACGACGTCGATGTCCATGAGCTGTCCTTCCTTGTCGCCGAGCAGCCTCTTGATGTGCGTGGAGATCTTGCCGATGTCCTTCCTGGAGGCGGCGCCGGCGGCGGTGACAGAGGCGAGCTCCTTGAAGGTGCACTGCACGCCGAGGTTGCGACAGGCGGCGTAGATGGCGTCCCGGTTGCGGCCGCGCGGGCAGGCCTTGGCGTCGTCGAGCTTATTGAACGTCTTCTTGGCCAGGTCCCGGCGCGGTTGCCCGAGAGGCGGCGCTTCTTGGAGGAGGCCTCGGCGGAGAGGGAATCGGCGCCGTCGGAGGATGCGAAGATGACCTTGCAGAAGCATGAGCATAGAAGAGGGAAAATAACCTTTTGGCATTGTCTAAGGACCGCGGGTTGTTTTCACACTTTTTGAGGGACTAAATTGCAAAAATGCCGTATTATATAGTAGAGATAAGAGGCAAAGACCTACGTATCAAATGCTGATCTACTGTGTTTCTTGGAGTGTTCATCTCGAAGGTTTTCTGACATAATAACAACGGGATTATGAAACGCCATATTCTTGGGTCTTACAAGTTTCCTTCCATGTGAATGCTTATAGTAAATGATTGAATGATGACAGATGGTATGGGCTTCTAGTGTATCCACTGAGAGCAAAACTGTGGTGATAGACCGTAGAATCATAATATTGGAGATCGTCAGCGTACCAACAATATATTGTGATTACTCTATCGATTCTAGAAAATACCAAATGAAGGAGGGATCAGTATGTTTTCCAAATGATAACTGTACCGGGTGCCTGTGTGGTGACCCAGCATACCACTGCATGGTGTAGTATGCTATAGTCGCTGACGTAGCACCAATGGATCACCGGCCACCAGTGTTACATCATCAGAGTGGTACAACAGAAACATCGCAGGACCAAGGCATGACTATAGATTACAAACAGAAGATCCAGAACAACAGATCTTTAGAACCTCCTCGATACAACGAGGGAAGGTCCTAATAAAAGAAGATAAAATGGAAAATCTCGGAGAACTAATCTAAACTAAGCCTACTGCTAATACTGCTAGGCTTGCAATTGCGCTATAGCAACGCCTACAGAGATAGGTTCTATGACTAGGGATCTGTCCTCTTCTACACTATGCCTTCATTTGTCCTCCATCTTCTTTCAATTGCTTCAACTCGATGTAGTTGCCTTCTGTAGTATCTTGAGTTTATCCTCCGTCGGGGTCTTCTCGAAGTGCTTCACGTCTAAGAAGGGGTTTAAGAGGCAAGGGTGAGTAACAGCGTTACCCAGCAAGTTCATTATGTAAGGTGGGAAGTTTGATGCATAAATCCAGCCACAGACAATGGATTGTCGTAGGCTAATGCAAGTTTTCGAAAACATTTCTTCAAAAGGTTGCTTTTATTCGGAAGAACTATGTCCGTCAGGAGTCACAGGTGCTAGGGCTTTGAGGAGCCTCCTTTCCTGCTGCGTTCGTCGTTCCGTCCTGGAACGTGGAGTAACATGTCACATTCATACACTCTGCAGAGGTGCGCTGCTTTACCCATAAGAGATCCACGCCTTGTTGCACAACCGGGCGAATCTTTCCCGTCCACACTTCCTTGGTGTGGGGCCCAGTCGGTGATCCAAGCCAATCACTGCGCCTTTCCACCATCCCCGCACACCCCCCATTACTTCAGTTGCAGGTGGCGGGAAAACCCAACTTCCAGCCTGCTGACCATTTGAAGCCCGTCTCAAACTGGTCCTGAAGCCAACCTTCATAGATACTAGACATCCGACCGTTGTGATTCACAGGATAGACATCTCCCGGTAATACGGCTTTATCCTGGAACTGCGAACTCGCAACGTCTAACAAGCCAACCGATAGACATCTCCCGGTAATACGGCTTTACCGGTTGCTTGTACGCACTTCCGGCCCAGAATAGTATCCGTTGGTGTACGAGAGGAAAAGGGTACAGCTGACTTCTCCGTCCCATTCCAGATCTCATGGTTGCGCGTGATATACGGCGCAAGAATCACTGGCGACATTTGTTGTTAATTCCTAGGTGATAATTTCCCGTGCAAATGGAACCTCCACCACAACATTCTTACCGTGGTCTCATCTGCCAGCCATATGAGATTACCACCTCACTGGTGGATAACCATAGACATATTATTATAAAATAAGTTTTCTGCCCTTTTTGTGTGATATGCAAATATAACATTTTGAAAATAGTTTCTTAACAAATACTTCAAGAGGACATGAATAAAAGATGAACTTGCCTTTTTGACTGCAAGATTATGCAGCCAAGGTCTTCGATATAATATAAACTCCGAGAAATCTGTAAACATCATCATTGGTCCGGTAAGGACTAATGTTTAAAGAAGCAGCATGATTAATGCATAAGTATGAGATGCATCGCAAGGTACCCGTATCTCACTCTCGGAGATTGTGTGTTGTTTGAGTTGGTGATTTCATTTAGAATTCTTATCTTTAAGTTTACTTCACAAGAAATATGAGTTCTTTAATATGAATGTTCATGTATCATATTAAGCATAAGGGTAAAGTAGAATAACACATAAACACTCAATGGTTGTTTTAGGGTTGTGTTCATCTTTTGTTTGTAGTTGACATGAAGCAACTTAGATTAGCCCAGTTACTGATGTAGTATTATTATTCATGAATACAAAAAGAATAACTTTTGATGAACATAAGAATGTAAACAATCGTTGGTATTATATGAAGTGGTGAAGGGAAGAGTTATATGATTATTCTTCTTTGTGTGTTTTAGCCAAGACTTTGTATAATGAACATATTTTAATTCAATTAGGCACTTACATCTTAAACTTAGCTTTGTTCTTATGAATGAATGTTTTGTTTATTATAGAATAAAACAAGTTGCATTGCTACCTTAGTGTTATGAACTTTTGAGTTATTTCCTACATATTTTACTTCATCAATTATAAGTAAACATGAGTTAAGTAATTATAAAAATAATTGGAGCATTCATACAAAGTAAAATTTTAGTAGTTTTCAAATGTTATTGGATTATTTATTTATTTGAAATGAATACCATATGGTAGTAGATTAACCTTTTCAAGCTTATAACTTTGTTTTAGAATTTATGAAAATAATACTTTTTAATTATTTCTTAAATAAAATATCATTTTTTTAAAATAGCAATTACTGAAATAAGAATATTTCATTTAGTAGTGAAAATGCATTTTGAAATTAATAATTGTGCATATGAAACAATTTAGATGAAGTTTGAAATGCATCCAAAATAGCATTTCAAATAAACTTCATGTTCAAAAGATTAAATGATTTGAATTTTAAATTCAACAAGTTTGAAATCTACTCAAACATAAATTTTAATGACACAACATTATAGATTTTATTTTTCTAAACATTTTGGTATAAACATTATATTTTTCTGAATTAAAATGAATTAGTTATGAATTTACAAAGTTTATTCAATTTAAACAATTTCTGTAATTAATAAATAGAGTTGGGCCCACCTATCATAGACTCAATTATTTGGAAAAACAATAAAAGAATTGATTTAAATCGGTGCTGACGTCGGCTGACGTCATCGAAGAACTCTCACCCCACTGCTCATACGAATTCGATGAAATTGCTTCGATTTGAAGCAATTGCTGCTACCCCCGAATACAGCAGGACAAGGCGGACCTTTTGGGGGCGGCGCTTGGACCAAATGGTCATTGAAAGGTCGCCGGCGGCAAGGTTTGCGGCGACCGGAGCTAGCGCGCGATGCCCGATCGAAAGAGCGCGCGAGGGAGAGGGAAAAGGAGTGCGGAAGCACCGCATGCTCACCAGAAATGCGGTGGAGGGCTCGGAGAAGCAAGGCGTGGCTCGACGGCGACGAAATCGTCCGCGACGGGCGGCGGCCGGAGAGGAAGAAGGAGACGCGATTCTCCGCATCCCGAGCGTCTCTGCACAAACGGCTTGACGCAGAAGCTTCCCAGGGAACCACGAATCTTCCCAGATGCTCCGGACGGAAGGTGGTGGCCTCCATCGCCGGGAAACGCCGGCGCACGGCGGCGGACCGAAGGGGCTAGGGTTTGGGATTTTGAGAGGAACAGAGAGGGAGGAGAGACGCGAGTGAGGGAAGGATGAGGATGAGGACGGCTCTCGGCCTCCTTATCCGCGCGAGGGAGGCGAGACGCGGTCGCACGGAAGCTCGGAGGCACGGCCACTGCTTCGGTGTCCTTCTGGCCAGAGGAAGAAGAAACAGAGAAAATGCGATTTTGCGGAAAACCCCCTGGACTTTTGGGAAACTGCAGAAACAGTTGAAACAGGCCCCTGCTGAATGGTTTTGGACCTATTCTGGATTAGGAAACTTACAGGGAAGTCCTGGAATCTTTGGTTTTCAATATATTGTTTATTTTAGCTTAGAATTTCAATTACCATGTACATTTTATTTTTCTTTAACATATAAAATGAATTTGAACCAATTTAGATTTATTTTAATATAGAAGGTGACTTTATCTTCTTTATTTATGTTATGCATTAAAGTAACATGGAATACTTTTTCCATGCCCTTAATTATTTGTGGTGTTTTGACATCTAGAAATATATGAGGAGGGTTTGAGGTTTGCTCTAATTATTCCTCTTTGTAATTTGGTGTTCTTAGAAATTGTGAGTTCATTTACATATGAAGTGAATTTGAAATATTTGCTTTATTTCTTTTATGAAGAAGTGGGGCATTTACCTCTTGAGTTTGGTGGTGTATTTTATTAGCATGGAAACATATGGTTAATTGTTTATTTGTAGATATTGTTTTCATCAACCTGTAAAAATGATTTGTGATCTCAACTATAAAATATTTAAGTATTTAATACACCACTTTGTGTTCTGATGATTTAAGTATTTTTGACAATACCAACTATGGTCCACTAGAAGTATCATATTTGTCCATTGTGATTCCTAGTAAGAGTATACACAATGCCTTATGTCAAATCCATGCTAAGCATCAGAGGTTGCCAAATGGATTTTGTTTGTGATCCTTAACACATAAATCAGGTGAGAACATAATCAATTGTTCTAGGAAACACAAAATAGGAATTCCTGCCTAAAGTTAGGTCTTATGGTGGTAAGATGATGAGTTTATAGTTCTTCTCATTCCATCACTCATCTGATGATCAGAGATTGATGCACTCCTTCCTGGTAGAATAGATATCATTGGAATGGATATTTTATAAATAGATGAATGTAGGTGTATTTTATGGCATCAAATGGCCTTATGCATATAGAAGAATTTGTTGACAAGGTTATAAAGCTTATCACCAAATTACTTCATATGATCAATGGCTGATGAATTTGATGTACTGCATTATCTATCCTACTATTCATTTATATATGACATTCATTTGTTTATGCATACCAAAGTGAGTTGTTACAAGGTTGCAAAGCTTGTTAACAAACTACTTCTATATCACACTGAACTTAGAATGTCACACCATTTCCTGAGAAATTAATAAAGATGGTTGATGATCAAAGAGTTTCCAATTCTTCATGATAGATTGACATAATACTTCTATGTCTTCCTAAAGAATGCTTCTCAAAGTCTTCTTGTTGTATTTCTTCCTTTCTAGTTATCTTCTCTTGTGGAGACCGTCGAGAAGATTGGAAGATAAGAAAATATGATGTCTAGATCAAGGAAGAAGATCTTGATTAAGATTTAGGTAACTCCGTTTGGTCTATAAGAGTGTCATGGTTTTACATGTACTAGAAATATGTCTAGCACAATTGATGATAATAGATGCTCAGAGAATAACTAGGAATAGTTGGTTTGTTCATTAACTCCTAGAGTAGTGTGTTGGTAACAAGTTTTATTTCAGTTGAGTTTAGCTACTGATCGTACACCTCTCTACCCCAAAATAAGGTGTAAGCCAAGATCATCTCAAAGTTTATAGCGCTCAAGTTGATGATCTACTTCAATTCCACCAACTCAAGTGAAACTTCAATCACTTAGTGTATTAAAAATTAGATGCGCGAAAATTATTCGGATTTTCTGATGCATGAATGCAATGCACACTCCTGTGTCCACTCTATTTCTGGACCCTAAGTTCTGGGATGTTACAGTCTCCCCTCCTTAAACTAAACTTCATCCCCGAAGTTCGTACTCTCTTACGTTTCGGATTGTAGATCCGTCTTGTGTATAAGATGATAGTTCTCGAACTTCGTATTGATCCTTAATGGAGATAATTGGTGTATCCCCAAATCCATATTTTTCCTTGAATCCTCTTTTGAATTAGCAGTTGCTAACTGTCAATTCCATTGTTTCAGTAATTCCTTCTCGGAATATTCCACTCCTGAGTCTATCTTCTTGAAAACTCCTCGAATCAGGGCTTTCTCTAATCCTTGTTAGTCCTATTAGTTGCTCTAACTAAACTCCTAAACTTAATGCCCGATCTACTATTTGGAAGGTACTTAGGTTTTAGGAAGTCTTACTAAGGTACACCTTTACTTCTTCTATAAGCAACCTTACTAATGGTACTATATCTAGGTCATCCGAATACGATTGGTCTTAATAATTCTCTTCTGAAGACTTACTTAGTCAGGTTTCCCTTTTCTTGTGTCATCTGGAGTCTTCATAATACACTCATTCTAGTGATGCCAAGGGATCCGTACTACTAGATGATTTCTCCAACACCATTCTTCCGTCATACCCTTGGCTAGAACCAAGGAATGACCCTTTTATTGACAAAAGTAGTTCAACAACTTGGTTTTGTCAATCCCCACTTAAAGTCTAATCCGGACTTCATTCCAGTAGGAACCTCAACTCCTGGATTGAGATTGCCTCAAGGGTTCTATCTTTATCTGGATTACAGCAAACCTTATTAAAATAAGGCCCAACTGCACCAAATCTTGGGTTTCTTCTCATCTTTTACTTCAATTTATCAGATCTCCACACTTCTACTTCTTTATGACTCACACTTATACTGCATTATATACTCCCCTCCTTAGAGTGTTGTAATGGTCTCTATAATTTGGGTGTACCAACCTGGGTCTTAGGGTTGAGTATTGGTCTTTGCACACCTTACATTTACCTTTTTATGATCTCGCAAAGGAAATCTGCGGTGTACCCACACAATTGTGGATATCCGAGGTAAATTCTCCAAACAAATCTTCATGCTAGAAGGTCCTTCGTCTCTTCTGATGCCAATACTTCTGGCGAATCCCGGAATACAGAGTTATACACAACTGTTATGTGCTCTTAGACATGTTAGCCGAGAGTTACTGGGGTACCACTCCCAGGCAGAATTGCACTGCAGGCGTGCCGGGAACACCGATCACACAAACCCCTCGGAAGACCACCACGCTAATCATAACCAAGAATGCATAACAAAGAATCCTAGAATCTTGTCATTGTCGGACTCGACCTCTGAATTATACGGCAATGCTATGTGTCACTGGTCAGGTCATGCTACGTAAACAAGGGTCCCTGGGTTTACCAATCCCAGACCGATGCTCATCGGTAGGCGTGCTCGGAATGGATCATCGGCAGACAACCCCTCTGTTGCGCCATAACACGGGCATAGCCAAAACTGCATAACAAAGAGTCCAAGAACCATAACCCTTCATCTTCTTGCAAGTCTTCATCTTTGTCCTTTGAACTCGTCTCTTCCTTACACGGATTCCTGTTCTATCTAGGTCTATACATTAAGCCATGATTTGGTGATGCAACATGCATTTGCACACCAAGCCAAACTTCATGAGTAGATCTAGTCACACAAAGAACCAATAAAATCCAAGAAATCCAATTGATGTGCATACATGCATAAGTAAAGCCTATAACATAGTACTTCGAGTATCACATCTCTCATACTAAGGCTTATATATAGTATAGGATGATGCACACATATACTAGTATATAGGTCTCTACAGTTGTATAATAAGCTATAGGGTTCGTACTACTCTTCGTCTCACTAAATACCCCAGTTGACCACTTGCAACAGGATAAACAACGTCAAAGTGATCGTAAGTAATAGTTATCTAGCACCAAACGATCTAACTTACTTATTGTACATGCTATCAATTGTGTTAAAACTAAAGACTAACCTCACATAATCTCCCTAGATTGCTAGACATGTTTGCAACATTATCTATTACCATATCATTATCCAACCTAAGTGACATTTATGGCTTCCGTCATTATTCTACATCATACATCCTTCCTTCTATCAAAGTTAATTATTAGATAGTTGTTCAAATTAACTTTCCTATCATGGTTTAGGAGCTAAACTCACCATGAGACTTTCTCTTATTATGCTACTACCATCAAACTCCTTATCTTATGGCATACTAGTATTGGATCACTAAGGATACCACCCATCACGCAAAGAATCCCAAGTGAATCTCACGTAATTTGTAGTTGTGGTTATACTACCCCAGATGGCTTCTCTTTAGAAGATACCACCATCAACACGTATAGGTGCTACTAAATTGGCCCTACTCCATTTCATCAACACCGGTGGTTATAGGATAAGCTGTCCTAGGTCATACCTCCTAAGGATGAGATATGTATGTATTCATTAAAAGAATAGATACATAACTTTATCTCAGAAGAGATAGGAAATACTTCTTCCAACAAGATGTGAAAGAAGGTTCTACTCTAATGTGATCAGGTTATTCTCAAGTGAATATCCATCACAAGACTTAAGAGGTTTGGTTTAGATAAGATGGCTACCTATAGTCACTACCCAACCTACATGTCTCCTTTAGAGGGTTTTAATCCTAGGTCAAAGCGTTTGCTCTGATACCAGCTGTGGTGACCCAGCATACCACTGCATGGTGTAGTATGCTATAGTCGCTGACGTAGCACCAATGGATCACCGGCCACCAGTGTTACATCATCAGAGTGGTACAACAGAAACATCGCAGGACCAAGGCATGACTATAGATTACAAACAGAAGATCCAGAACAACAGATCTTTAGAACCTCCTCGATACAATGAGAGAAGGTCCTAATAAAAGAAGATAAAATGGAAAATCTCGGAGAACTAATCTAAACTAAGCCTACTGCTAATACTGCTAGGCTTGCAATTGCGCTATAGCAATGCCTACAGAGATAGGTTCTATGACTAGGGATCTGTCCTCTTCTACACTATGCCTTCATTTGTCCTCCATCTTCTTTCAATTGCTTCAACTCGATGTAGTTGCCTTCTGTAGTATCTTGAGTTTATCCTCCGTCGGGGTCTTCTCGAAGTGCTTCACGTCTAAGAAGGGGTTTAAGAGGCAAGGGTGAGTAACAGCGTTACCCAGCAAGTTCATTATGTAAGGTGGGAAGTTTGATGCATAAATCCAGCCACAGACAATGGATTGTCGTAGGCTAATGCAAGTTTTTGAAAACATTTCTTCAAAAGGTTGCTTTTATTCGGAAGAACTCTGTCCGTCAGGAGTCACAGGTGCTAGGGCTTTGAGGAGCCTCCTTTCCTGCTGCGTTCGTCGTTCCGTCCTGGAACGTGGAGTAACATGTCACATTCATACACTCTGCAGAGGTGCGCTGCTTTACCCATAAGAGATCCACGCCTTGTTGCACAACCGGGCGAATCTTTCCCGTCCACACTTCATTGGTGTGGGGCCCAGTCGGTGATCCAAGCCAATCACTGCGCCTTTCCACCATCCCCGCACACCCCCCATTACTTCAGTTGCAGGTGGCGGGAAAACCCAACTTCCAGCCTGCTGACCATTTGAAGCCCGTCTCAAACTGGTCCTGAAGCCAACCTTCATAGATACTAGACATCCGACCGTTGTGATTCACAGGATAGACATCTCCCGGTAATACGGCTTTATCCTGGAACTGCGAACTCGCAACGTCTAACAAGCCAACCGATAGACATCTCCCGGTAATACGGCTTTACCGGTGGCTTGTACGCACTTCCGGCCCAGAATAGTATCCGTTGGTGTACGAGAGGAAAAGGGTACAGCTGACTTCTCCGTCCCATTCCAGATCTCATGGTTGCGCGTGATATACGGCGCAAGAATCACTGGCGACATTTGTTGTTAATTCCTAGGTGATAATTTCCCGTGCAAATGGAACCTCCACCACAACATTCTTACCGTGGTCTCATCTGCCAGCCATATGAGATTACCACCTCACTGGTGGATAACCATAGACATATTATTATAAAATAAGTTTTCTGCCCTTTTTGTGTGATATGCAAATATAACATTTTGAAAATAGTTTCTTAACAAATACTTCAAGAGGACATGAATAAAAGATGAACTTGCCTTTTTGACTGCAAGATTATGCAGCCAAGGTCTTCGATATAATATAAACTCCGAGAAATCTGTAAACAGCATCATTGGTCCGGTAAGGACTAATGTTTAAAGAAGCAGCATGATTAATGCATAAGTATGATATGCATCGCAAGGTACCTCGTATCTCACTCTCGGAGATTGTGTGTTGTTTGAGTTGGTGATTTCATTTAGAATTATTATCTTTAAGTTTACTTCACAAGAAATATGAGTTCTTTAACATGAATGTTCATGTATCATATTAAGCATAAGGGTAAAGTAGAATAACACATAAACACTCAATGGTTGTTTTAGGGTTGTGTTCATCTTTTGTTTGTAGTTGACATGAAGCAACTTAGATTAGCCCAGTTACTGATGTAGTATTATTATTCATGAATACAAAAAGAATAACTTTTGAAGAACATAAGAATGTAAACAATCGTTGGTATTATATGAAGTGGTTAAGAGAAGAGTTATATGATTATTCTTCTTTGTGTGTTTTACCCAAGACTTTGTATAATGAACATATTTTAATTCAATTAGGCACTTACATCTTAAACTTAGCTTTGTTCTTATGAATGAATGTTTTGTTTATTATAGAATAAAACAAGTTGCATTGCTACCTTAGTGTTATGAACTTTTGAGTTATTTCCTACATATTTTACTTCATCAATTATAAGTAAACATGAGTTAAGTAATTATAAAAATAATTGGAGCATTCATACAAAGTAAAATTTTAGTAGTTTTCAAATGTTATTGGATTATTTATTTATTTGAAATGAATACCAAATGGTAGTAGATTAACCTTTTCAAGCTTATAACTTTGTTTTAGAATTTATGAAAATAATACTTTTTAATTATTTCTTAAATAAAATATCATTTTTTTAAATAGCAATTACTGAAATAAGAATATTTCATTTAGTAGTGAACATGCATTTTGAAATTAATAATTGTGCATATGAAACAATTTAGATGAAGTTTGAAATGCATCCAAAATAGCATTTCAAATAAACTTCATGTTTAAAAGATTAAACGATTTGAATTTTAAATTCAACAAGTTTGAAATCTACTCAAACATAAATTTTAATGACACAACATTATAGATTTTATTTTTCTAAACATTTTGGTATAAACATTATATTTTTCTGAATTAAAATGAATTAGTTATGAATTTACAAAGTTTATTCAATTTAAACAATTTCTGTAATTAATAAATAGAGTTGGGCCCACCTGTCATAGACTCAATTATTTGGAAAAAGAATAAAAGAATTGATTTAAATCGGTGCTGACGTCGGCTGACGTCATCGAAGAACTCTCACCCCACTGCTCATACGAATTCGATGAAATTGCTTCGATTTGAAGCAATTGCTGCTACCCCCGAATACAGCACGACGAGGCGGACCTTTTGGGGGCGGCGCTTGGACCAAATGGTCATTGAAAGGTCGCCGGCGGCGAGGTTTGCGGCGACCGGAGCTAGCGCGCGATGCCCGATTGAAAGAGCGCGCGAGGGAGAGGGAAAAGGAGTGCGGAAGCACCGCATGCTCACCAGAAATGCGGTGGAGGGCTCGGAGAAGCAAGGCGTGGCTCGACGGAGACGAAATCGTCCACGACGGGCGGCGGCCGGAGAGGAAGAAGGAGACGCGATTCTCCGCCTCCCGAGCGTCTCTGCACGAACGGCTTGACGCAGAAGCTTCCCAGGGAACCACGAATCTTCCCAGATGCTCCGGACGGAAGGTGGTGGCCTCCATCGCCGGGAAACGCCGGCGCACGGCGGCGGACCGAAGGGGCTAGGGTTTGGGATTTTGAGAGGAACAGAGAGGGAGGAGAGACGCGAGTGAGGGAGGGATGAGGATGAGGACGGCTCTCGGCCTCCTTATCCGCGCGAGGGAGGCGAGACGCGGTCGCACGGAAGCTCGGAGGCACGGCCACGGCTTCGGCGTCCTTCTGGCCGGAGGAAGAAGAAACAGAGAAAAGGCGATTTTGCGGAAAACCCCCTGGACTTTTGGGAAACTGTAGAAACAGTTGAAACAGGCCCCTGCTGAATGGTTTTGGACCTATTCTGGATTAGGAAACTTACAGGGAAGTCCTGGAATCTTTGGTTTTCAATATATTGTTTATTTTAGCTTAGAATTTCAATTACCATGTACATTTTATTTTTCTTTAACATATAAAATGAATTTGAACCAATTTAGATTTATTTTATTATAGAAGGTGACTTTATCTTCTTTATTTATGTTATGCATTAAAGTAACATGGAATACTTTTTCCATGCCCTTAATTATTTGTGGTGTTTTGACATCTAGAAATATATGAGGAGGGTTTGAGGTTTGCTCTAATTATTCCTCTTTGTAATTTGGTGTTCTTAGAAATTGTGAGTTCATTTACATATGAAGTGAATTTGAAATATTTGCTTTATTTCTTTTATGAAGAAGTGGGGCATTTACCTCTTGAGTTTGGTGGTGTATTTTATTAGCATGGAAACATATGGTTAATTGTTTATTTGTAGATATTGTTTTCATCAACCTGTAAAAATGATTTGTGATCTCAACTATAAAATATTTAAGTATTTAATACACCACTTTGTGTTCTGATGATTTAAGTATTTTTGACAATACCAACTATGGTCCACTAGAAGTATCATATTTGTCCATTGTGATTCCTAGTAAGAGTATACACAATGCCTTATGTCAAATCCATGCTAAGCATGAGAGATTGCCAAATGGATTTTGTTTGTGATCCTTAACACATAAATCAGGTGAGAACATAATCAATTGTTCTAGGAAACACAAAATAGGAATTCCTGCCTAAAGTTAGGTCTTATGGTGGTAAGATGATGATTTTATAGTTCTTCTCATTCCATCACTCATCTGATGATCAGAGATTGATGCACTCCTTCCTGGTAGAATAGATATCATTGGAATGGATATTTTAGAAATAGATGAATGTAGGTGTATTTTATGGCATCAAATGGCCTTATGCATATAGAAGAATTTGTTGACAAGGTTATAAAGCTTATCACCAAATTACTTCATATGATCAATGGCTGATGAATTCGATGTACTGCATTATCTATCCTACTATTCATTTATATATGAAATTCATTTGTTTATGCATACCAAAGTGAGTTTTTACAAGGTTGCAAAGCTTGTTAACAAACTACTTCTATATCACACTGAACTTAGAATGTCACACCATTTCCTGAGAAATTAATAAAGATGGTTGATGATCAAAGAGTTTCCAATTCTTCATGATAGATTGACATAATACTTCTATGTCTTCCTAAAGAATGCTTCTCAAAGTCTTCTTGTTGTATTTCATCCTTTGTAGTTATCTTCTCTTGTGGAGACCGTCAAGAAGATTGGAAGATAAGAAAATATGATGTCTTGATCAAGGAAGAAGATCTGGATTAAGATTTAGGTAACTCCGTTTGGTCTATAAGAGTGTCATGGTTTTACATGTACTAGAAATATGTCTAGCACAATTGATGATAATAGATGCTCAGAGAATAACTAGGAATAGTTGGTTTGTTCATTAACTCCTAGAGTAGTGTGTTGGTAACAAGTTTTATTTCAGTTGAGTTTAGCTACTGATCGTACACCTCTCTACCCCAAAATAAGGTGTAAGCCAAGATCATCTCAAAGTTTATAGCGCTCAAGTTGATGATCTACTTCAATTCCACCAACTCAAGTGAATCTTCAATCACTTAGTGTTTTGAAAATTAGATGCGCGAAAATTATTCGGATTTTCTGATGCATGAATGCAATGCACACTCCTGTGTCCACTCTATTTCTGGACCCTAAGTTCTGGGATGTTACAGCCTGTCAGAGGAGGAGATCAAGAGGCTCAAGGAGATGCTCAAGAACATTAACAAATACAACAGTGACACAAGCACTTAGCTTTCATATATCAAATTCAACAGCTGATAGAAGCAGTGAGTCTTAATTTAGATATCATGGTTAAAGTATCATCATGAATAGAATATATTTTCTAAATCAGTTTCTAGGCCGGAGTTAGTCACTGTGTGGGCTGGTGTACATGAACAGAATGGCCGAGGGGAGCATCTCTAGCCAACATTCCAATATTTCGACAAGAAGAGCAGTGGGTAAATTCCGCACGAGAAATAGATAATATGTAGATCTCAGGAATCTGTATTCTAGATTTTTTTTTTAGAAAATAGGGTACGGATCCCCAGTCTCTGCATCAAACTAATGCACACAGCCGCCGCAATTACTAACAAGTACCGAGTATCAATTACAACGAGTCAAACACTTCAAAGATCACTCATAATTGATAAAAAAATAAGCCACTTGAAACAACTCGTATGCATAAGACCTCAAGCTTTAATTCGCTTAGGATGTAGCCACCCACCCCGGCAGAAGATAGCCCGTACGAGCATCATCATTCGAGTACATCCTGAATCCATGAGTCCACGATGCTCCGCAAGCAGAAGATAAGACCACATGTGGATCCAGTAAGTGGCTTTGTTGATAACCTGCAAATAATGAGAACATGTTGTTTTGTTAAAGATGATATCATTTCGAGAGTTCCAAATAGCCCATAGAGTGGCGACCGACCCCAATCCTAATGTGCTCTTTGGACTTCTTATCTACCCCGTTTAACCATGATCTGGATAAGTTAGCTATACTCGTTGGGGGCGCAATGTTAAGAGTAAAATGAATCAACCGCCAAATATCCCGCGCAAAAGGACAAGAAATGAAGAGATGTACCACAGTCTCATCTGTGTCACAAAACACACACTTCTTACGGCCAATCCAATTTCTTTTTCCTAGATTATCTTTTGTGAGGAGTTCCTTACGATGCATAAACCATAGGAATAATTGAATTTTTAAAGGGACCTTTAGCTTCCAGATATGCCTTTTAAGATATGGACTATGCCTGTTAATCAATGTCGCATACATAGATTTAACCGAAAATACTCATGTTGCAGTTAAACCCCACACAAATCTATCCTCATCCTCAGTGAGCTGAACCCGCATTAGACGCTCAACTAAGTGAAACCATCGGTCACGATTGAAACCAACCAAATTCCTTCGGAAGTGAATATTGAGAGGGATTCTATCAAAGACCTTCGCCACAGTCATATTTTTATTAATAGCTATATTATACAGTGTAGGGTACTCATTTGCTAGAGTGTTATCTCCCATCTAGGTGTGCTCCCAGAACCGTGTTTTCTGTCCATCTCCAATGGTAAAGGATCCATGTTTAAAGAACTCATCCTTAACACCCATTAAACCCTTCCAAAACGGTGAGTCATCTGGTTTAACCTGAATTTTTGATAGTGTTTTATCACCTAGATACTTGTTTGTTAATAATTCCTGCCATACTCCTTGTTTGTTTAACAATTTATATAGCCACTTACTCAATAAACATTTGTTTTTTGCTTCCAACACTTCAATACCGAGCCACCCTTGATCCTTATAGGTCTACTTCTGATATTTCATTTAGTGAGTCTATATTTCTTCTTCAATTGATTGCTTTGGCATGAAAAGCGCCAGCGATAAAAATCTAATCTTTTCCTTACCCTTAGGTATCTGGAAGAAAGATAAAAGAAACATAGGTAAAGATGTGAGAACCGAATTAATAAGCACAAGACGATCTCCGTATGACAACATATTTGCTATCCAAGATCCTAGCTTCTGCTCGAAGCGATCTTCCACCGGTTTCCACTCTTTATTCAATAGTCTCCTATAATGTAGCGGAATACCCAAGTATTTAAAAGGTAATGAGCCTAACTCACACCCAAAAATATTTCGATACTGTTGTTGATCATCCTTAGCCTTTCCAAAACAATAAAGCTCACTTTTATGAAAATTAATCTTCAACCCAGATAACTGTTCAAAGATAGCCAAAATCAGCTTCATTTTCACGGCTTTCGCAATGTCGTGTTCAAGAAACAAGATTGTATCAACTGCGTATTGAAGGATTGATATTCCCCCATCCACCAAATGTGGTACCAAACCTCCTATTTGGCCATCTTCCTTAGCCCGTGCTATTAAGATGGCCAACATATCAGCTACTAAGTTAAACAAGAGTGGCGACAAAGGATCTCCTTGTCGTAGACCTTTTAAGGTTTGAAAGTAGTGTCCAATATCATCATTCACACGCACACCTACACTCCCTCCTTGAACAAAACGAGCAATCCATTCACACCAGGTTGGCGCAAAACCTTTCATGCGAAGAGCTTGTTTGAAGAAAATACCATTTTACCTTGTCATATGCTTTCTCGAAATCGATCTTAAAGAGCATTGCATCTAATTTCTTTCTATGCATCTCATGTATTGTCTCATGTAAAACAACTACCCCCTCTAAAATGTTTCGACCAGGAATGAAAGCTGTTTGGGTTGGCCTTACCACTTTACTCGCAATTTTGGTGACCCTGTTTGTACCTACTTTAGTAAAAATCTTAAAGCTTACATTCAGGAGACAAATTGGACGATATTGTTCGATTCTACTAGTGTCTTCCTTTTTCGGTAGTAAAGTTATTATACCAAAATTCAATTTAAATGATGGTAATTCGCCACTCCGTAATTGGGCAAACATAGCCATTAGATCATTCTTAATAATAGACCAATATTTTTGGTAAAACTCCGCCGAAAAACCATCCAGTCCAGGTGATTTGTTATGCTCCATATGTGATATCGCCTCATGAACCTCATGTTTAGTGAACTCCGCAGTTAAACTGCCATTTTCTTCTGCGGAAATCTGAGGCATATCTCCAGTTACATCCTCATTCATAGAGAATTTTTTTGGTTTCGGTGGACCAAAAAGTTTCTTATAAAATTTGGAAATGAAGACTTTTAAATTTGATTCAACCACAATGGTCCCCTCATCTTGTTCTAACTGAAATATCCTTTTTTTTCCTATGTTTACCATTGGCCACAATGGTCCCCGCCTTCCTGAACATATTTCACCTTTGCCCGTTGAGCCCACCTTGACTCTTCATCTCGTCGTAATTTCGCTAACTCTTTATCCGCCTCTTCTTTGATGCTCTTTCAGCAATCGACAACGGAGTAGTCTCTGCTTTCACATCAAGCTCATCAATTAAAGCCGTTAACTTTTCTTTTAATTTTCTATACTCACTAGTCATGTTTTTCGCCCAACCTTTAAGGAATTGGTGCATATGTCTCACTTTATTTTGCCATTTCTCAATGGGAGAATCACTCTGTGTGACCGAACTCCATTCTTTGGCAATCATCTCATGGAACCCTTCCTGACGCATCCAAGAAAGCTCAAAAGAAAAATGATTCGTATTGCCTTTATGTGCTTGATCTCCTGAGTCAATTAGCAACGGTGTATGATCCGATCCCGAACGTGTCAGCGCATGTACCATTACTAGAGGGAATTTTTGTTCCCATTCTACACTTGCCAAGAAACAATCTAAGTTCTCATATGTTGGTGTTTCCCGCCTACTTGCCCAAGTATACCGTCTCCCAGAAAGACGCAATTCTTTTAGTTCCAGGCTCTCGATGATAGTATTAAAAATAACCGGCCAACACACATTAAATTTGTCGTTATTTTTCTCCTCTTGTCTATGGATAATATTAAAATCCCCTCTGACTAGCATAGGTAATGTTTCGCCTTCGCAAATACAAACCATCTCCGCCAAAAATTCTGATTTTTTAGATTCTTGTGCTGCTCCGTAAACAACAACAAGAAGCCACCTAAAACCATCCAATTTTGATCTTAAATGAAACTTGATAAAAAATCCCCTATGACCACATGCTCAATAACAAACAGACTTGCATTAAAACCTACTAGCATCCCACCTGAACGCCCCCGAGGAGGAATACAGTACCAAATGTAATCCAAGCCTCCAGCCAAAAAACTTAAGAAAGTTGTTCCAAAAGAAGTTCTGCCGGTTTCTATTAGAGCTATAAAATCAAGTTTATTTTCCTTGACCATCTCACTCACTGCCCAATGCATAGCTCTATCCCCAAATCCCTCTGTGTTCCATATTACCCCTTTCATGATTTTAATTTCTAATTTTTTAATGCGAGTACTTCTCTTAACCGAAATAAGTGAGCCAGCCCACTTAGGCTTGCAACCACGTTTGCTCTTTGGCCCCTCCAATAGAAAATCCGCGTGATTGTCTATTGGTTCCACATCATCTACCAAGTCTTCGCACAAATTTATTGCTTGCCGCATGACAAAGTTTGACTCATCGTTCTCAACGTCGTTCGATAAAGACTTAGCTAAGAATATCAATTCCTATCCTTCTCTACATTCCTAATTAAAGATACCGAGGGTGCAATTTCTACTTTAGATTTATCCAAAGAAACTCCTAACCGATCCGCACAATTCTTAATTTCAGAATCGGAAAACGTTAAAATAGAAAGAGGGGTTTGGTTTGGGGACAATTGCTTCTGTGCCCTGGTTCTCTCTAGTTTATCCGTCTGTGCCATACCTGCGTAGTTTCTCTCGTCTATGCCCTGGATGGCTCGGAAATCGGCCAAACGCTCCGTTGCCCTCTGTTCAACCGTCACTTGGCCTGACTGGTGGGGTCGGCCTGGCGCGGCTCGGCCTGGCGCGGCTCGGTTGGGATTTCCTGGGGTCGGCTAGTGGGGACGGCCCTTTGACCTTAGATGTTGGCCCAGCGAAGTGCATGCACCCCGTCCCACCTGCATGCATGCGGCCGTACGTGCGCGTCCATGCCATTCCACCCGTGCTCGCCGTGCCTTCAATGGCGTGCCCCCCTGGCCGGCAAAAAGCTGCCTCGCCGCCTACACTGCCGGACCGGACGCGCATCTGCTCCGCCGTCCTCACGTCTCTCTTACCTACTCTATCCTGCTGCAAGATGAGAAGTCTGGAGCCGAATCAATGCCCGGTCGCCATTACTGCCGTCTAGACCGCGATGCCGTCCAGACCGCTCCTAACATTAAAAGGAGCAATCTCCTTGCCCATTGCGCTCACAAATCCCCTCTTCCTCTCCTAGACACCTTCGCCCAGTCCTGTATCTCTCCATGCCTCGTGGTGATGGCAGCTCCACTCCCAGCTCGAACCGCCGCCGCCACGTCCCCTATCCTTGGTTTCTTGTGGCGAGCGAGGGAAGCGGCATGGGGAGTGGGCATGGGCGTGGGCGTGCGCGTGCGCGTACTCCTCCAAGTTCGAGCAGGAGGCGAGCGAGGGAAGCGGCATGGGACGGGGAGTCTCCAAGGGGCAGGGGCAGGGCCATTGCTCCCGATCCCATTCCCTTCATCGATCTGTCCGACGAGGACAACCAGGGTACGGACTAGACCATGGCCTGGAAGGAGGAGGTCACGGAGGTCCTGGACCCGGGTTTGGCCTGGGCCATTGCCGACCAGAAAGCCATGGACCTGGCCAAGCATTCCTCCGCCGAGTAGCAACGGCTCAGTATCTACTCGGAGAGCAAGGGGAAGAAGGAGCACATGTGGTCGGCGTCGAACAGCAACGCCCAGAAGAGGTCGATGCCAAGGGCAAGGGCAGGGGCAAGGGCAAGGCCGAGTCGGTGGAGGTTTCCGATGACGAGGACGAGTGGTAGTCAATTTTAGTTATTAGTTGCTTTATTAAGGGCAAGTGCCAATTTAGTTATTAGTTGTTGATCTATTTTATAATTTAGCAAGGGCAAGTCCATTTTGTACTACCATGATATTTGGCAATGGCCTTGTGCTTGACGTTTCCAATTGTGTGTGTAAATCCACTTTAGTTTGCAAAGTTTCCTTAGAAATGGGGCCGTTTACCCTATCTTTGGAGCTCATTTGAAACACATTTTTCAGCGAGTCCACCATTTTTGCTTAGAAATGGGGCCGTTTACCCTACCTTTGGAGCTCATTTGAAACACATTTTTCAGCGAGTCCACCATTTTTGCTTAGAAATGGGGCCGTTTACCCTACCTTTGGAGCTCATTTGAAACACATTTTTCAGAGTCCACCATTTTTTCTTATAAATGGGGCCTTTTACCCTACCTTTGGAGCTCATTTGAAACACATTTTTCAGCAAGTCCACCATTTTTGCTTAGAAACGGGGCTGTTAACCCTACCTTTGGAGCTCATTTGAAACACATTTTTCAGCGAGTCCACCATTTTTGCTTAGAAACGGGGCCGTTTACCCTACCTTTGGAGCTCATTTGAAACACATTTTTCAGCGAGTCCAAGCTAATTTGAAAATTTATATGGATTCAAGCTAGATTTGAGCAAGCTCATGGGTATCCCCATTTGGTTTGCCAAAATCCCCATTTAAGTTACGCTGATGGGTAACAGCCAAAATCCGCATTTGGTGTGCCAAAATACCCATTTTGTGTCACTGAGGCAAATGGGGGTGGGCGAGCCAAAATCCCCGTTGGGTCCGCCGTGGTCCACTCGTCAGCCGGTGTACAACCCTTGTCCTACGCACGCGTCCAATCAGATCGCAGAATGAGCTTCTTGCGGATCGCCCCGAGTCTACGTGCAGATTCCTTCTATAGGAAATCGGACGGCTGCAGTTTAACCGACATTTGAAATGAGTTTCAAATATTCAAAATAAATCAAAAAAAGGAAAATCATGCGCACATAGTCTTATTATGTCATATACTAACGACTCAAGTCGACCTCTGAATTATACGGCAATGCTATGTGTCACTGGTCAGGTCATGCTACGTAAACAAGGGTCCCTGGGTTTACCAATCCCAGACCGATGCTCATCGGTAGGCGTGCTCGGAATGGATCATCGGCAGACAACCCCTCTGTTGCGCCATAACACGGGCATAGCCAAAACTGCATAACAAAGAGTCCAAGAACCATAACCCTTCATCTTCTTGCAAGTCTTCATCTTTGTCCTTGGAACTCGTCTCTTCCTTACACGGATTCCTGTTCTATCTAGGTCTATACATTAAGCCATGATTTGGTGATGCAACATGCATTTGCACACCAAGCCAAACTTCATGAGTAGATCTAGTCACACAAAGAACCAATAAAATCCAAGAAATCCAATTGATGTGCATACATGCATAAGTAAAGCCTATAACATAGTACTTCGAGTATCACATCTCTCATACTAAGGCTTATATATAGTATAGGATGATGCACACATATACTAGTATATAGGTCTCTACAGTTGTATAATAAGCTATAGGGTTCGTACTACTCTTCGTCTCACTAAATACCCCAGTTGACCACTTGCAACAGGATAAACAACGTCAAAGTGATCGTAAGTAATAGTTATCTAGCACCAAACGATCTAACTTACTTATTGTACATGCTATCAATTGTGTTAAAACTAAAGACTAACCTCACATAATCTCCCTAGATTGCTAGACATGTTTGCAACATTATCTATTACCATATCATTATCCAACCTAAGTGACATTTATGGCTTCCGTCATTATTCTACATCATACATCCTTCCTTCTATCAAAGTTAATTACTAGATAGTTGTTCAAATTAACTTTCCTATCATGGTTTAGGAGCTAAACTCACCATGAGACTTTCTCTTATTATGCTACTACCATCAAACTCCTTATCTTATGGCATACTAGTATTGGATCACTAAGGATACCACCCATCACGCAAAGAATCCCAAGTGAATCTCACGTAATTTGTAGTTGTGGTTATACTACCCTAGATGGCTTCTCTTTAGAAGATACCACCATCAACACGTATAGGTGCTACTAAATTGGCCCTACTCCATTTCATCAACACCGGTGGTTATAGGATAAGCTGTCCTAGGTCATACCTCCTAAGGATGAGATATGTATGTATTCATTAAAAGAATAGATACATAACTTTATCTCAGAAGAGATAGGAAATACTTCTTCCAACAAGATGTGAAAGAAGGTTCTACTCTAATGTGATCAGGTTATTCTCAAGTGAATATCCATCACAAGACTTAAGAGGTTTGGTTTAGATAAGATGGCTACCTATAGTCACTACCCAACCTACATGTCTCCTTTAGAGGGTTTTAATCCTAGGTCAAAGCGTTTGCTCTGATACCAGCTGTGGTGACCCAGCATACCACTGCATGGTGTAGTATGCTATAGTCGCTGACGTAGCACCAATGGATCACCGGCCACCAGTGTTACATCATCAGAGTGGTACAACAGAAACATCGCAGGACCAAGGCATGACTATAGATTACAAACAGAAGATCCAGAACAACAGATCTTTAGAACCTCCTCGATACAATGAGAGAAGGTCCTAATAAAAGAAGATAAAATGGAAAATCTCGGAGAACTAATCTAAACTAAGCCTACTGCTAATACTGCTAGGCTTGCAATTGCGCTATAGCAATGCCTACAGAGATAGGTTCTATGACTAGGGATCTGTCCTCTTCTACACTATGCCTTCATTTGTCCTCCATCTTCTTTCAATTGCTTCAACTCGATGTAGTTGCCTTCTGTAGTATCTTGAGTTTATCCTCCGTCGGGGTCTTCTCGAAGTGCTTCACGTCTAAGAAGGGGTTTAAGAGGCAAGGGTGAGTAACAGCGTTACCCAGCAAGTTCATTATGTAAGGTGGGAAGTTTGATGCATAAATCCAGCCACAGACAATGGATTGTCGTAGGCTAATGCAAGTTTTTGAAAACATTTCTTCAAAAGGTTGCTTTTATTCGGAAGAACTCTGTCCGTCAGGAGTCACATGTGCTAGGGCTTTGAGGAGCCTCCTTTCCTGCTGCGTTCGTCGTTCCGTCCTGGAACGTGGAGTAACATGTCACATTCATACACTCTGCAGAGGTGCGCTGCTTTACCCATAAGAGATCCACGCCTTGTTGCACAACCGGGCGAATCTTTCCCGTCCACACTTCATTGGTGTGGGGCCCAGTCGGTGATCCAAGCCAATCACTGCGCCTTTCCACCATCCCCGCACACCCCCCATTACTTCAGTTGCAGGTGGCGGGAAAACCCAACTTCCAGCCTGCTGACCATTTGAAGCCCGTCTCAAACTGGTCCTGAAGCCAACCTTCATAGATACTAGACATCCGACCGTTGTGATTCACAGGATAGACATCTCCCGGTAATACGGCTTTATCCTGGAACTGCGAACTCGCAACGTCTAACAAGCCAACCGATAGACATCTCCCGGTAATACGGCTTTACCGGTGGCTTGTACGCACTTCCGGCCCAGAATAGTATCCGTTGGTGTACGAGAGGAAAAGGGTACAGCTGACTTCTCCGTCCCATTCCAGATCTCATGGTTGCGCGTGATATACGGCGCAAGAATCACTGGCAACATTTGTTGTTAATTCCTAGGTGATAATTTCCCGTGCAAATGGAACCTCCACCACAACATTCTTACCGTGGTCTCATCTGCCAGCCATATGAGATTACCACCTCACTGGTGGATAACCATAGACATATTATTATAAAATAAGTTTTCTGCCCTTTTTGTGTGATATGCAAATATAACATTTTGAAAATAGTTTCTTAACAAATACTTCAAGAGGACATGAATAAAAGATGAACTTGCCTTTTTGACTGCAAGATTATGCAGCCAAGGTCTTCGATATAATATAAACTCCGAGAAATCTGTAAACAGCATCATTGGTCCGGTAAGGACTAATGTTTAAAGAAGCAGCATGATTAATGCATAAGTATGATATGCATCGCAAGGTACCTCGTATCTCACTCTCGGAGATTGTGTGTTGTTTGAGTTGGTGATTTCATTTAGAATTATTATCTTTAAGTTTACTTCACAAGAAATATGAGTTCTTTAACATGAATGTTCATGTATCATATTAAGCATAAGGGTAAAGTAGAATAACACATAAACACTCAATGGTTGTTTTAGGGTTGTGTTCATCTTTTGTTTGTAGTTGACATGAAGCAACTTAGATTAGCCCAGTTACTGATGTAGTATTATTATTCATGAATACAAAAAGAATAACTTTTGAAGAACATAAGAATGTAAACAATCGTTGGTATTATATGAAGTGGTTAAGAGAAGAGTTATATGATTATTCTTCTTTGTGTGTTTTACCCAAGACTTTGTATAATGAACATATTTTAATTCAATTAGGCACTTACATCTTAAACTTAGCTTTGTTCTTATGAATGAATGTTTTGTTTATTATAGAATAAAACAAGTTGCATTGCTACCTTAGTGTTATGAACTTTTGAGTTATTTCCTACATATTTTACTTCATCAATTATAAGTAAACATGAGTTAAGTAATTATAAAAATAATTGGAGCATTCATACAAAGTAAAATTTTAGTAGTTTTCAAATGTTATTGGATTATTTATTTATTTGAAATGAATACCAAATGGTAGTAGATTAACCTTTTCAAGCTTATAACTTTGTTTTAGAATTTATGAAAATAATACTTTTTAATTATTTCTTAAATAAAATATCATTTTTTTAAATAGCAATTACTGAAATAAGAATATTTCATTTAGTAGTGAACATGCATTTTGAAATTAATAATTGTGCATATGAAACAATTTAGATGAAGTTTGAAATGCATCCAAAATAGCATTTCAAATAAACTTCATGTTTAAAAGATTAAACGATTTGAATTTTAAATTCAACAAGTTTGAAATCTACTCAAACATAAATTTTAATGACACAACATTATAGATTTTATTTTTCTAAACATTTTGGTATAAACATTATATTTTTCTGAATTAAAATGAATTAGTTATGAATTTACAAAGTTTATTCAATTTAAACAATTTCTGTAATTAATAAATAGAGTTGGGCCCACCTGTCATAGACTCAATTATTTGGAAAAAGAATAAAAGAATTGATTTAAATCGGTGCTGACGTCGGCTGACGTCATCGAAGAACTCTCACCCCACTGCTCATACGAATTCGATGAAATTGCTTCGATTTGAAGCAATTGCTGCTACCCCCGAATACAGCACGACGAGGCGGACCTTTTGGGGGCGGCGCTTGGACCAAATGGTCATTGAAAGGTCGCCGGCGGCGAGGTTTGCGGCGACCGGAGCTAGCGCGCGATGCCCGATTGAAAGAGCGCGCGAGGGAGAGGGAAAAGGAGTGCGGAAGCACCGCATGCTCACCAGAAATGCGGTGGAGGGCTCGGAGAAGCAAGGCGTGGCTCGACGGAGACGAAATCGTCCACGACGGGCGGCGGCCGGAGAGGAAGAAGGAGACGCGATTCTCCGCCTCCCGAGCGTCTCTGCACGAACGGCTTGACGCAGAAGCTTCCCAGGGAACCACGAATCTTCCCAGATGCTCCGGACGGAAGGTGGTGGCCTCCATCGCCGGGAAACGCCGGCGCACGGCGGCGGACCGAAGGGGCTAGGGTTTGGGATTTTGAGAGGAACAGAGAGGGAGGAGAGACGCGAGTGAGGGAGGGATGAGGATGAGGACGGCTCTCGGCCTCCTTATCCGCGCGAGGGAGGCGAGACGCGGCCGCACGGAAGCTCGGAGGCACGGCCACGGCTTCGGCGTCCTTCTGGCCGGAGGAAGAAGAAACAGAGAAAAGGCGATTTTGCGGAAAACCCCCTGGACTTTTGGGAAACTGTAGAAACAGTTGAAACAGGCCCCTGCTGAATGGTTTTGGACCTATTCTGGATTAGGAAACTTACAGGGAAGTCCTGGAATCTTTGGTTTTCAATATATTGTTTATTTTAGCTTAGAATTTCAATTACCATGTACATTTTATTTTTCTTTAACATATAAAATGAATTTGAACCAATTTAGATTTATTTTATTATAGAAGGTGACTTTATCTTCTTTATTTATGTTATGCATTAAAGTAACATGGAATACTTTTTCCATGCCCTTAATTATTTGTGGTGTTTTGACATCTAGAAATATATGAGGAGGGTTTGAGGTTTGCTCTAATTATTCCTCTTTGTAATTTGGTGTTCTTAGAAATTGTGAGTTCATTTACATATGAAGTGAATTTGAAATATTTGCTTTATTTCTTTTATGAAGAAGTGGGGCATTTACCTCTTGAGTTTGGTGGTGTATTTTATTAGCATGGAAACATATGGTTAATTGTTTATTTGTAGATATTGTTTTCATCAACCTGTAAAAATGATTTGTGATCTCAACTATAAAATATTTAAGTATTTAATACACCACTTTGTGTTCTGATGATTTAAGTATTTTTGACAATACCAACTATGGTCCACTAGAAGTATCATATTTGTCCATTGTGATTCCTAGTAAGAGTATACACAATGCCTTATGTCAAATCCATGCTAAGCATGAGAGATTGCCAAATGGATTTTGTTTGTGATCCTTAACACATAAATCAGGTGAGAACATAATCAATTGTTCTAGGAAACACAAAATAGGAATTCCTGCCTAAAGTTAGGTCTTATGGTGGTAAGATGATGAGTTTATAGTTCTTCTCATTCCATCACTCATCTGATGATCAGAGATTGATGCACTCCTTCCTGGTAGAATAGATATCATTGGAATGGATATTTTAGAAATAGATGAATGTAGGTGTATTTTATGGCATCAAATGGCCTTATGCATATAGAAGAATTTGTTGACAAGGTTATAAAGCTTATCACCAAATTACTTCATATGATCAATGGCTGATGAATTCGATGTACTGCATTATCTATCCTACTATTCATTTATATATGAAATTCATTTGTTTATGCATACCAAAGTGAGTTTTTACAAGGTTGCAAAGCTTGTTAACAAACTACTTCTATATCACACTGAACTTAGAATGTCACACCATTTCCTGAGAAATTAATAAAGATGGTTGATGATCAAAGAGTTTCCAATTCTTCATGATAGATTGACATAATACTTCTATGTCTTCCTAAAGAATGCTTCTCAAAGTCTTCTTGTTGTATTTCATCCTTTCTAGTTATCTCCTCTTGTGGAGACCGTCAAGAAGATAAGAAAATATGATGTCTTGATCAAGGAAGAAGATCTGGATTAAGATTTAGGTAACGCCGTTTGGTCTATAAGAGTGTCATGGTTTTACATGTACTAGAAATATGTCTAGCACAATTGATGATAATAGATGCTCAGAGAATAACTAGGAATAGTTGGTTTGTTCATTAACTCCTAGAGTAGTGTGTTGGTAACAAGTTTTATTTCAGTTGAGTTTAGCTACTGATCGTACACCTCTCTACCCCAAAATAAGGTGTAAGCCAAGATCATCTCAAAGTTTATAGCGCTCAAGTTGATGATCTACTTCAATTCCACCAACTCAAGTGAATCTTCAATCACTTAGTGTTTTGAAAATTAGATGCGCGAAAATTATTCGGATTTTCTGATGCATGAATGCAATGCACACTCCTGTGTCCACTCTATTTCTGGACCCTAAGTTCTGGGATGTTACAGCCTGTCAGAGGAGGAGATCAAGAGGCTCAAGGAGATGCTCAAGAACATTAACAAATACAACAGTGACACAAGCACTTAGCTTTCATATATCAAATTCAACAGCTGATAGAAGCAGTGAGTCTTAATTTAGATATCATGGTTACAGTATCATCATGAATAGAATATATTTTCTAAATCAGTTTCTAGGCCGGAGTTAGTCACTGTGTGGGCTGGTGTACATGAACAGAATGGCCGAGGGGAGCATCTCTAGCCAACATTCCAATATTTCGACAAGAAGAGCAGTGGGTAAATTCCGCACGAGAAATAGATAATATGTAGATCTCAGGAATCTGTATCCTAGATTTTTTTTTTAGAAAATAGGGTACGGATCCCCAGTCTCTGCATCAAAGTAATGCACACAGCCGCCGCAATTACTAACAAGTACCAAGTATCAATTACAACGAGTCAAACACTTCAAAGATCACTCATAATTGATACAAAAATAAGCCACTTGAAACAACTCGTATGCATAAGACCTCAAGCTTTAATTCGCTTAGGATGTAGCCACCCACCCCGGCAGAAGATTGCCCGTACGAGCATCATCATTCGAGTACATCCTGAATCCATGAGTCCACGATGCTCCGCAAGCAGAAGATAAGACCACATGTGGATCCAGTAAGTGGCTTTGTTGATAACCTGCAAATAATGAGAACATGTTGTTTTGTTAAAGATGATATCATTTCGAGAGTTCCAAATAGCCCATAGAGTGGCGACCGACCCCAATCCTAATGTGCTCTTTGGACTTCTTATCTACCCCGTTTAACCATGATCTGGATAAGTTAGCTATACTCGTTGGGGGCGCAATGTTAAGAGTAAAATGAATCAACCGCCAAATATCCCGCGCAAAAGGACAAGAAATGAAGAGATGTACCACAGTCTCATCTGTGTCACAAAACACACACTTCTTACGGCCAATCCAATTTCTTTTTCCTAGATTATCTTTTGTGAGGAGTTCCTTACGATGCATAAACCATAGGAATAATTGAATTTTTAAAGGGACCTTTAGCTTCCAGATATGCCTTTTAAGATATGGACTATGCCTGTTAATCAATGTCGCATACATAGATTTAACCGAAAATACTCATGTTGCAGTTAAACCCCACACAAATCTATCCTCATCCTCAGTGAGCTGAACCCGCATTAGACGCTCAACTAAGTGAAACCATCGGTCACGATTGAAACCAACCAAATTCCTTCGGAAGTGAATATTGAGAGGGATTCTATCAAAGACCTTCGCCACAGTCATATTTTTATTAATAGCTATATTATACAGTGTAGGGTACTCATTTGCTAGAGTGTTATCTCCCATCTAGGTGTCCTCCCAGAACCGTGTTTTCTGTCCATCTCCAATGGTAAAGGATCCATGTTTAAAGAACTCATCCTTAACACCCATTAAACCCTTCCAAAACGGTGAGTCATCTGGTTTAACCTGAATTTTTGATAGTGTTTTATCACCTAGATACTTGTTTGTTAATAATTCCTGCCATACTCCTTGTTTGTTTAACAATTTATATAGCCACTTACTCAATAAACATTTGTTTTTTGCTTCCAACACTTCAATACCGAGCCACCCTTGATCCTTAGGTCTACTTCTGATATTTCATTTAGTGAGTCTATATTTCTTCTTCAATTGATTGCTTTGGCATGAAAAGCGCCAGCGATAAAAATCTAATCTTTTCCTTACCCTTAGGTATCTGGAAGAAAGATAAAAGAAACATAGGTAAAGATGTGAGAACCGAATTAATAAGCACAAGACGATCTCCGTATGACAACATATTTGCTATCCAAGATCCTAGCTTCTGCTCGAAGCGATCTTCCACCGGTTTCCACTCTTTATTCAATAGTCTCCTATAATGTAGCGGAATACCCAAGTATTTAAAAGGTAATGAGCCTAACTCACACCCAAAAATATTTCGATACTGTTGTTGATCATCCTTAGCCTTTCCAAAACAATAAAGCTCACTTTTATGAAAATTAATCTTCAACCCAGATAACTGTTCAAAGATAGCCAAAATCAGCTTCATTTTCACGGCTTTCGCAATGTCGTGTTCAAGAAACAAGATTGTATCAACTGCGTATTGAAGGATTGATATTCCCCCATCCACCAAATGTGGTACCAAACCTCCTATTTGGCCATCTTCCTTAGCCCGTGCTATTAAGATGGCCAACATATCAGCTACTAAGTTAAACAAGAGTGGCGACAAAGGATCTCCTTGTCGTAGACCTTTTAAGGTTTGAAAGTAGTGTCCAATATCATCATTCACACGCACACCTACACTCCCTCCTTGAACAAAACGAGCAATCCATTCACACCAGGTTGGCGCAAAACCTTTCATGCGAAGAGCTTGTTTGAAGAAAATACCATTTTACCTTGTCATATGCTTTCTCGAAATCGATCTTAAAGAGCATTGCATCTAATTTCTTTCTATGCATCTCATGTATTGTCTCATGTAAAACAACTACCCCCTCTAAAATGTTTCGACCAGGAATGAAAGCTGTTTGGGTTGGCCTTACCACTTTACTCGCAATTTTGGTGACCCTGTTTGTACCTACTTTAGTAAAAATCTTAAAGCTTACATTCAGGAGACAAATTGGACGATATTGTTCGATTCTACTAGTGTCTTCCTTTTTCGGTAGTAAAGTTATTATACCAAAATTCAATTTAAATGATGGTAATTCGCCACTCCGTAATTGGGCAAACATAGCCATTAGATCATTCTTAATAATAGACCAATATTTTTGGTAAAACTCCGCCGAAAACCCATCCGGTCCAGGTGATTTGTTATGCTCCATATGTGATATCGCCTCATGAACCTCATGTTTAGTGAACTCCGCAGTTAAACTGCCATTTTCTTCTGCGGAAATCTGAGGCATATCTCCAGTTACATCCTCATTCATAGAGAATTTTTTTGGTTTCGGTGGACCAAAAAGTTTCTTATAAAATTTGGAAATGAAGACTTTTAAATTTGATTCAACCACAATGGTCCCCTCATCTTGTTCTAACTGAAATATCCTTTTTTTTCCTATGTTTACCATTGGCCACAATGGTCCCCGCCTTCCTGAACATATTTCACCTTTGCCCGTTGAGCCCACCTTGACTCTTCATCTCGTCGTAATTTCGCTAACTCTTTATCCGCCTCTTCTTTGATGCTCTTTCAGCAATCGACAACGGAGTAGTCTCTGCTTTCACATCAAGCTCATCAATTAAAGCCGTTAACTTTTCTTTTAATTTTCTATACTCACTAGTCATGTTTTTCGCCCAACCTTTAAGGAATTGGTGCATATGTCTCACTTTATTTTGCCATTTCTCAATGGGAGAATCACTCTGTGTGACCGAACTCCATTCTTTGGCAATCATCTCATGGAACCCTTCCTGACGCATCCAAGAAAGCTCAAAAGAAAAATGATTCGTATTGCCTTTATGTGCTTGATCTCCTGAGTCAATTAGCAACGGTGTATGATCCGATCCCGAACGTGTCAGCGCATGTACCATTACTAGAGGGAATTTTTGTTCCCATTCTACACTTGCCAAGAAACAATCTAAGTTCTCATATGTTGGTGTTTCCCGCCTACTTGCCCAAGTATACCGTCTCCCAGAAAGACGCAATTCTTTTAGTTCCAGGCTCTCGATGATAGTATTAAAAATAACCGGCCAACACACATTAAATTTGTCGTTATTTTTCTCCTCTTGTCTACGGATAATATTAAAATCCCCTCTGACTAGCATAGGTAATGTTTCGCCTTCGCAAATACAAACCATCTCCGCCAAAAATTCTGATTTTTTAGATTCTTGTGCTGCTCCGTAAACAACAACAAGAAGCCACCTAAAACCATCCAATTTTGATCTTAAATGAAACTTGATAAAAAATCCCCTATGACCACATGCTCAATAACAAACAGACTTGCATTAAAACCTACTAGCATCCCACCTGAACGCCCCCGAGGAGGAATATAGTACCAAATGTAATCCAAGCCTCCAGCCAAAAAACTTAAGAAAGATGTTCCAAAAGAAGTTCTGCCGGTTTCTATTAGAGCTATAAAATCAAGTTTATTTTCCTTGACCATCTCACTCACTGCCCAATGCATAGCTCTATCCCCAAATCCCTCTGTGTTCCATATTACCCCTTTCATGATTTTAATTTCTAATTTTTTAATGCGAGTACTTCTCTTAACCGAAATAAGTGAGCCAGCCCACTTAGGCTTGCAACCACGTTTGCTCTTTGGCCCCTCCAATAGAAAATCCGCGTGATTGTCTATTGGTTCCACATCATCTACCAAGTCTTCGCACAAATTTATTGCTTGCCGCATGACAAAGTTCGACTCATCGTTCTCAACGTCGTTCGATAAAGACTTAGCTAAGAATATCAATTCCTATCCTTCTCTACATTCCTAATTAAAGATACCGAGGGTGCAATTTCTACTTTAGATTTATCCAAAGAAACTCCTAACCGATCCGCACAATTCTTAATTTCAGAATCGGAAAACGTTAAAATAGAAAGAGGGATTTGGTTTGGGGACAATTGCTTCTGTGCCCTGGTTCTCTCTAGTTTATCCGTCTGTGCCATACCTGCGTAGTTTCTCTCGTCTATGCCCTGGATGGCTCGGAAATCGGCCAAACGCTCCGTTGCCCTCTGTTCAACCGTCACTTGGCCTGACTGGTGGGGTCGGCCTGGCGCGGCTCGGCCTGGCGCGGCTCGGTTGGGATTTCCTGGGGTCGGCTAGTGGGGACGGCCCTTTGACCTTAGATGTTGGCCCAGCGAAGTGCATGCACCCCGTCCCACCTGCATGCATGCGGCCGTACGTGCGCGTCCATGCCATTCCACCCGTGCTCGCCGCGCCTTCAATGGCGTGCCCCCCTGGCCGGCAAAAAGCTGCCTCGCCGCCTACACTGCCGGACCGGACGCGCATCTGCTCCGCCGTCCTCACGTCTCTCTTACCTACTCTATCCTGCTGCAAGATGAGAAGTCTGGAGCCGAATCAATGCCCGGTCGCCATTACTGCCGTCTAGACCGCGATGCCGTCCAGACCGCTCCTAACATTAAAAGGAGCAATCTCCTTGCCCATTGCGCTCACAAATCCCCTCTTCCTCTCCTAGACACCTTCGCCCAGTCCTGTATCTCTCCATGCCTCGTGGTGATGGCAGCTCCACTCCCAGCTCGAACCGCCGCCGCCACGTCCCCTATCCTTGGTTTCTTGTGGCGAGCGAGGGAAGCGGCATGGGGAGTGGGCATGGGCGTGGGCGTGCGCGTACTCCTCCAAGTTCGAGCAGGAGGCGAGCGAGGGAAGCGGCATGGGACGGGGAGTCTCCAAGGGGCAGGGGCAGGGGCAGGGCCATTGCTCCCGATCCCATTCCCTTCATCGATCTGTCCGACGAGGACAACCAGGGTACGGACTAGACCATGGCCTGGAAGGAGGAGGTCACGGAGGTCCTGGACCCGGGTTTGGCCTGGGCCATTGCCGACCAGAAAGCCATGGACCTGGCCAAGCATTCCTCCGCCGAGTAGCAACGGCTCAGTATCTACTCGGAGAGCAAGGGGAAGAAGGAGCACATGTGGTCGGCGTCGAACAGCAACGCCCAGAAGAGGTCGATGCCAAGGGCAAGGGCAGGGGCAAGGGCAAGGCCGAGTCGGTGGAGGTTTCCGATGACGAGGACGAGTGGTAGTCAATTTTAGTTATTAGTTGCTTTATTAAGGGCAAGTGCCAATTTAGTTATTAGTTGTTGATCTATTTTATAATTTAGCAAGGGCAAGTCCATTTTGTACTACCATGATATTTGGCAATGGCCTTGTGCTTGACGTTTCCAATTGTGTGTGTAAATCCACTTTAGTTTGCAAAGTTTGCTTAGAAATGGGGCCGTTTACCCTATCTTTGGAGCTCATTTGAAACACATTTTTCAGCGAGTCCACCATTTTTGCTTAGAAATGGGGCCGTTTACCCTACCTTTGGAGCTCATTTGAAACACATTTTTCAGCGAGTCCACCATTTTTGCTTAGAAATGGGGCCGTTTACCCTACCTTTGGAGCTCATTTGAAACACATTTTTCAGAGTCCACCATTTTTTCTTATAAATGGGGCCTTTTACCCTACCTTTGGAGCTCATTTGAAACACATTTTTCAGCAAGTCCACCATTTTTGCTTAGAAACGGGGCTGTTAACCCTACCTTTGGAGCTCATTTGAAACACATTTTTCAGGGAGTCCACCATTTTTGCTTAGAAACGGGGCCGTTTACCCTACCTTTGGAGCTCATTTGAAACACATTTTTCAGCGAGTCCAAGCTAATTTGAAAATTTATATGGATTCAAGCTAGATTTGAGCAAGCTCATGGGTATCCCCATTTGGTTTGCCAAAATCCCCATTTAAGTTACGCTGATGGGTAACAGCCAAAATCCGCATTTGGTGTGCCAAAATACCCATTTTGTGTCACTGAGGCAAATGGGGGTGGGCGAGCCAAAATCCCCGTTGGGTCCGCCGTGGTCCACTCGTCAGCCGGTGTACAACCCTTGTCCTACGCACGCGTCCAATCAGATCGCAGAATGAGCTTCTTGCGGATCGCCCCGAGTCTACGTGCAGATTCCTTCTATAGGAAATCGGACGGCTGCAGTTTAACCGACATTTGAAATGAGTTTCAAATATTCAAAATAAATCAAAAAAAGGAAAATCATGCGCACATAGTCTTATTATGTCATATACTAACGACTCAAGTTGAAAAACATGGTCTACATACATTCAAAAGGAGAAGGGCATGGATCTCATGTGAAATTGCATAACTCAAACTATGAGGTCTAAGGTAAGAGAGAAGTGGTTTTGGAATTGCAATATGAAATTTTCAAAAACCTCACAAAAGCTTCATTTTGGAGTGACTAAGAAGGATCCATGCTTAGTTTTTCATTTTCATGTTTTAAACTTGTTTAAATGTCGGTCAAAGTTTTTCATTTTCATGTTTTAAACTTGTTTAAATGTCGGTCAAACTTAGGTTTGACCGAATTTGAAATAACCATAATAAATTAACAAATTATCGAAAAATTGAAAAACCGATGCACATAGTCTTCATATGTCATATACTAACGACTCAAGTTGAAAAACATGGTCTACATACATTCAAAATTAGAAGGGCATGTATCTCATGTGATATCGCAAAACTCAAATGATGAGGTCTAAGGTTAGAGAGAAGTGGTTTTGGAATTGCAACATGGTAATTTCAAAATACTCACGAAAGTATCATTTTGGAGTGACTAAGAATGGTCTAGGCTTAGTTCGCGCCCAAATGTGCGCCAGTGCGCTCCCAGAGCACGCCGTAGCGCGTCCGGAGCACCCCACGGCGCGTCCAGAGTGCGCACTTAAGGTGTTCGACAGAAGTACAATAACAAATATTACAAACGATTCAAGTTGATAAACAAGGTCTACACACGTTCAGATCGCGTAACTACACAGAGCGCGCATTGTGGCTGCCAGTTCACGTCCAGTTCGTGTCCAGATTGCGCTTGGTGTGTTGACACGGATGCACCGATACGTGTAGTTCACGTCCAGTTCGTCTCTGGATATTTGCACGTAAAAAGAAAATTAATCGCGTCAGTTCTCGCTAAAAATCTTCTCATACGTGTAGATGTCTCACAGCGTCTCCAACTGCATTAACTTGGACCAGAACGACGACGCGCATCAACTGTTCGACACTTGTACTCGACATGTCTAGGGGCACCAGATGACGTGGTAAACATTTATAGGCATGTCAGTTCGACTAGACGTGAAGCGCGGTCACATGATGTCATCACTGCGAGTATAATCTGTAAATTGTGTTGTCATGTTACACTGCGTTGGCAAGAAAACGAAGCGATGCGCGTGTTCGGTGCCTCAAGCGGTTATCGATTTACGCACCGGCGGCAGTGAATTCATCACTATCCCTTCACAAATAAAAACCCCAATCCCATTGCATTGCGGTTCACTCGCTCTTCTCTCTATTCTCAGTTCTCTCTTCTCTCCGAAAAAGCCCAACCACCCCTTCTCTCCAACTACAATGGATCCGTGGTGGCAGAATGAAGCCATCCCGAGCGACTCGAACGGCGAGGGGAACCCGTTCCCATGGTGAGAGGTGGGCAACGGGCACGTCGGCGGCTCCGGCACCGACGACGACGGCGAGGGCGACGACGACGAGCAGAGCTAGGGCGGCGACTCCGACCCCGACGACTCTGATCCCATCTCCGACGATGACGACCACGACGGGTCCGAGGAGGAGGACTCGGACCCGGAGTTGTCGAAGGGCGGCCAGGAGGAGGAGGACGACGCCGACGAGGTGGAGGAGGAGGAGGAGGAGGAGGAGGCGGAGGAGGAGGATGATGACTCCGACAACTCCGACGACGACGACGACGAACCGCCAGCCAAGAAGCGGCGGATGTAGGAGGCCGTCGATTGTCGTAGTAGCAGTAGCAGTGCATTAGTTGCACTGCTACTGATTAGTAGTAGTATTAGGCCGCCGCCGGCATAGTAGCAGTGCTGCATGCATTGTAATCTTTTGTAATTGTTAATATAATCCAAATATAATCCTATTCAAGTTATAAATCGAGTTTCAATTAGTAGTAGCAGTTTCAATTCGAGTTATAAATCGAGTTTCAGTTTTCAAATCGAGTTATGAATCATATTATAAATCAATTCGAGTTATAAATCGAGTTTCAGTTTTCAAATCGAGTTACGAATCCTATTATAAATCAATTCGAGTTATAAATCGAGTTTCAATTAGTAGTAGCAGTTTCAATTAGTAGTAGCAGTTTCACTAAACAACGACGTACTAATCAACGGATTGTCAGTTATTTCAGTGTTAATTCAGTTAATTTAGTGTTAATTCAGTTAATTCGGTGTTAACGACGTGTTAATTGGGGCGGAGATACCCAACCTGGGCGTCAGACACGTCCCTTCCTGTCCCCACTTGAGGACCCATGCCGACCCCACCAGTCAGGCCGAGCCGAGCCGCGGCTGGCCGACCCCACCGGTTAAAGAAGGTTGACCAGAGGAAAACAGGGCGTTTGGGCGATATGCGAGCCATCCAGGGCACAGACGAGAGAAACTACGCGGGTATGGCACAAACAGATAAACTAGAGAGAACCGGGGCACAGAAGCATTTGTCCCTTTGGTTTGTACCTTTAGGAAGTGGCATGTTTTTCCTCCTTGCTAAATCCACAACCCTCTCGAGCTGCTTCATGTCCGCGTTTGGTCGAGCCCGCAGCCGCTCGCTGGTACGCACCTCTGGATCATGATGACCTCCAAACGCTCGCGTCTCCTCCCAAGACGGATTTGTAGCCGTCGCAGCACGAACAACCGGCTCCCGCAGTGCCGGAGTATCGGCCAAAGAATGATATCCCCATTGTGTTCTCAGAACTATCAGGGCACGAAATCTTGACTCACATCATCCATGGTTGGTGTCGAACCAGGCAAAGGTTCTCCACTTTGGCTTGTCCCCATAACAGTATCAAATTGCACATTTAATTAGGTTTCTACCACACTCATTGCGAAAATCAGCATCAACATTATTCCCGACCAAAGGATCCATCAATACCTCCATATCCGAACTGTACCTAACAGGCGACGTAAGAGCCTATTGAGCATCAAATATTGGCGCCAAAATATTTGCCTCCACAAGACATGCGGTATGAACATATTCAGAGGACACTACCTTTTGTGATTTCTCAGCCTACCAAAACTAGACTTTCCTGATGCGCAATCATCTTTCGCAATTCCTGTAACATCCTAGAATTTTTCAAATTTTGAAAAATCAGAAAAATTTAAAACTTTTGAAAACTATTATGTATTTTGCTTTGAAAAGAAAATTCAAGCATTGCATTCATGCATTCATGCATCATCATCTTTTCATCATTTTATGAAATCACATAAGGGTTTAAATTTAAAATTCATTTATATGTTTGAAGAGGAATTAATTCCATAACCATGTTGATTGTACCTTTTATAATATTCCATTTTATTTATTTTTTATTTTTGGGAAAATATACTACCAAAAGGTTCTATTTTTAATAAGCTTCTCAAAACATATTTTTATGAATTTTTCTGAAAAGTTTTGATAAGGTTTAAAAATCAAATTTGAATTAAAAGTTTTAAAACAGAAAAGGATTTGTCAAAAAAAAAAGAGAGACCACTTCGGCCGAGCAGCCCACTCCGGCCCACTCCGGCCCATTTTCCTATTTGCGCGCGCGCAGCGCAGAAAGGCCCAGGAGAGCCCAGCAGCCCCGCTCCTCTCTCCCTCTCGCTGACAGCCCGGCGAGAAACTCGTTTTGCGATCAACCTCGTCGACCTCGATCCCTCCCGACTCTTCCTTTCTCTTTATTTCTTATTTACGCTTCATCCTGACAAGGTCCGGTAATTTTTCGTGCGCCAGATCGACGACCTCGTCCACACCCGAAGCACGCCGCCGCCTCCGTCAACTCCGGCGAGCGATCCACGGAGGAGAAGAGCACCTCGACACCGTCCAGTTCGCCGCAGACTCCGCCTTGATCTCCTCTACGTCCTGGTATGGTCCTTTTGTCCCAGATCTATCTAGAACGTGTTGAACGCGTGACGCCGGCGTGCTGCCGCCGCGTTTTAGGTCACCGGAGCAACTCCGGTGGATCCGCGCCGCCCGCTTTAGGTCGATTTGATCTGAGCCACTAGATCCTTTGTCTACGGCCGAGATTAGAAGTTTTAAATCTGAACCGGTACGCTTACGTGTCACACACAGTCAGCGCCGCGTCAGCGCCGCGTGGCGCACAGTCAGCAGACACGTCAGATTAGATTTTCTGTGATTTTCTTAAATAGATTAAAACTGGCATTTTTGCAGAAAAGCCCCCACATCTTAGAACTATCATAACTTTTTATTGGTTTGGCCAAATTTAACAAACTTTATATTTTTGAAAAGCTCTCAACATGTAGAATATTTTAGTTCTGTTGGAATTCAAATTTGGTCTAGTTTAAATTATTCAAATTGAGAGTTTGAGTAAAATTTGTCATAACTTTAAAACTATAAGTTCAAAAATTGGAAATAAAATTGTTTTAGAAACCTTAGAATATGTGCAATATTATGCCTCTATTAGAAAATATTTTTGTAAAGAATTTTATATGACTCTTGTAATTAATATTGATTAAATACTTTTTATGTGTTATTTTAATGTCTAAAATTGATTAAAATTAATTTTCATCATCTATTCGAATTATAAAGTACCTAGTCATATTATGACCACTTTAGTTACAAAAAGTACTTAGTAATATTTTTTCTTCTCAAACAAAATAAATTTCTTCCTTAGAAAAATTTAGCATCTCGAAAACTTTATCAAGTATGATGTTTCCTTGTGATTTAAAAGTGCATTGCATGCATAGCATATTTATTAGTTATTGTTTTTCTCTAAGTTAGGATTATTTTCGACATAGTGTTTTGAAAAGTGTTATGCACTTAGAAACACTTAGAAAATAAAAGTTCTTCATCCCATGATTGTCATACTTGGGATTTTTAATATGAAGACTTAGAAGAAAACAGGCTCCGGAAGCATCTCCAAGAAGAAGAAGCACTTAGAAGAAAATCAAGAGGAGCTTCAGAAGACCGACCCCCTTTATTCTCTAAGTCTTTTCTCTCTTTTCTTTTCTTCTTTCTTAGATTTCTTGGTGGCTAAGTTAAATCCAAGACCAGCCTTGGTGACACCAAAACCATCAACTCTACAAATAGCAATGAAGTCATCACATAAGGAGAAAGCTACAAGGAAGCAAGGAGAAGATTCCTTGAAGACCAACTACATCCTTCTTTCTATCTTTTCCCTCTTTCCTAATCTTGTCTTTCACTTTAGACATAAACCCCCTTTTTGATCATGTTATTATCTCCTTTGAGTATGTTGGATCCTAGCGGCATAGTGAGATGAAGCGGCCCGGAGACAAACTTTACATGTCCACGTACATGAGACCTGTCCCACAAGCAAAAGTGGCTAGCCGGGTGTCTGTCTCTCTCACTATAGTGAATATCCAATTTACAAAGAGTTGTTAATAATTGTTGATCACCGTGAAGGATAGACTTAGTTATTTCTCTAAGTATTTATGCACATCATGACTAGTCCTTAGAAAAAGGGCTATCAACTTCTTAGAAATTATTTTGACTTGATGCGTTAGCATCTAGTCCTTAGTTAAAATTCTACCCCAGCTGTTATGACTTTGGTCCTTAGTCATTTTGACCAAATTCTTGCCTTGCACTTAACTTAGAATATTTTCATGGCATGTCATGCATCTCAAGTACTTAGAAATATTTTGCACATCATGCATAAACATATTTTCCTTAGAAGTTTTATGAAAATTGTTTGTTCATTATGTATGTGTTTGTATGCGTTGTGTTGTTGTGTTTTATGTTGATTGTTGTATTGTTGTTTGTCTTTATTGCTTAGATTGAACGGAGAGCTCCGAGTAACGTTGAAAAGAGTTGTGAGCACCGACAACTTCCAAAGGCAAGTGGCACATTCATAAACCTCCTACTATTTTCTATATGCATGACTTAGTGTATTTTTCTATAAGCATGTGTTGGATAGTACTGCTATGCTAGACCTGTTTAGAGATTCCTTACTCCTGTGTCTAGGTGCCTATATATAATACTTAGTAGAAATATTGATGCTATGCAAATGTTGTTTTGTGAAAATCTAAATTCTACTAAGTTAATAAAGAACCTCCTGGGTGGATTGGTTGTTTACGGAGGCGAAGTTGAGTGGCTACTCAGGACCATTTCTATGGTGTATACTTGAGTACGTGCACTTGTGGATGGCCACCCAGGGAACAGAGGAATCTGAAGAACTCCGAGTGACGATTGCTTCCAGTGCAGCCATTGCCATATGGGCTCTGGCTTGATCAATTAAGTTGCGTGGACTCGCCCCGGCTTGACAAGCAGATGTAGAGGGTGTTAGGTGGAACGGGTCAAGCCAGAGTGGGAGGGAAAATGCTTCTGAAAGATCTCGTCTCATTCTTCTCCTTTTCCTTATCACTATAAGTGTGTAAAGGATAGTTTGGGCTGAATGGGTACAATGGTGAACGTGCACAACCTCTGCAGAGTGTAAAACTAAGTACTTAGCCGTGTCCCGGTACGGACAATTTGAGCAGCTGATCACGGACGTCAACGGAGGATTCCACCATTCCAACTTCAAAATTAAAACTTGATGGGTGAACAAGGGTAGAATGAGACAGTGGATTTCATGCCACGGATGTCTCGAATAGAAGAAAAGTGTTTTCCAAAGAGTTAGGAAAAATTGGCTTTATGCAAAATAGCCTTGAACTCCACCAGCCAAATAAGCATATAGGTTATTAGAGTTATTCCACTAAGTGTCCACCATAGTGTCACTTGCCAGACTCCATTTTTAATGGAATCTGACCCACGTTGTTGCAATATTTTTCTTATTGCAGATTGATCAGATGACGAGTGAGGTTTCGTTTAAAGGTTTCGAGTCTACAACCAACATGTTTTCGCCTGTGGCAACATGAAGATGATGGAGACTCACTGTTATTGTATTTCCGCTGTTTACTCTTTTAGTGCTAGCTTTATGCTATGCAAGTTGTAAAGACTATTTTCTAAGTCTGGATCATCGATGTAATAAAATTGATACTTTGTTGTGATATTACATCGTAAACTGTGTGTGCAAACGAATCGATCCAGGGATTTGCACTATACACAGGTACCTTGCCATATTTTAAGTGCAGGTACGCTACAGATGGTATCAGAGCACTGTGTTGCCTGTAGGTTCGAAACCCCTAAGTCTGGATAGAAATAGGTTTGGCCATAGGATTGAAAATCTATTTTTATTCAGTTTACTAAAAAGAAAACTTTTCAAACACCATTCTTGTAACCATCTTAACTATTTCTTTCTAAGTATCTTCTCTTGTTTTAGATGAACATGTCAAAGTCAAAGTCTGCAGCTTCATATAAAATTCTACGATTCGACATGAAGCACTACCTGCATGGAAGAACATTGAAGAATCCAGATTCAGAGATCAAACACTTAGAAGATTTTGAAGAAAGTTGAAGAAGAAAATGAAGCCCTCAAGAAGATAGATTAGACCACCTATTTATTAGAATAACGAGATCCGATGATGTATTGACCTATCAAATTGTGGTATGGCAGTACAATCAAATTTGTCTTTCCTTGACTTTGGTGTGTTTTGTTCGAAAAACGATTAGTTCGGTTTCTCAAAAAGAAGTTTGAAATTTTTTTCACGTATGTGTTTGCTTGTGTTTGAACCATGTTGCTTGATTTTGTTAGAGATTGTTTGCCTTGTTCTGATTTGTTGAATTATGATTCCTTCATAGTACCTATAACTGAACTCATTTTACTAAACCAAAACAGATGTCTCATCACAATACCAACACCAACGTTATGCACACAACAATGCAACTACTATTAGAGACCCAGAGTCCGTTGTGGAATTTGATGAATCAAAATATGATCAATGACCACCTGTCCAAGATTGATCAAAACAATACCGAGTTTGAGGAGGGTCATATGACCAAACCGAAGGCATGCAAAACTTGTGGAGAGATAGGACATACGTCCAAAGAATGTCGTGATGAGTGGCCTCATGGTGATACAAGACATGTAGTTAACGGATGCCGCACAACTCAGGTTACTTGCTATTTGTGTGAAGGAATAAATCATGTCCCAATACAGTGTCAATTTTATCCCATGGTGCAACAAGTTATCCAGCAAACCAAGGAGGGAATGCAACATTCTCTCATGAAGACCTTGGAGGAACAAGAACAGAAGGTTAAACGCAAGAGAGATGTTAGCCAGATAAATTACTACCAGTGCAAAGAACGAGGACATTATTCATGGGACTGCATAGAGAAGAATATTGGTAAGGATACTGAACCAAATCATTGTCTAAAGGGGATTGTAGTTCATACGAAAATGAAAGATGAAATAAGAGTAAAGTCACACCCGAAGACATCCAAAGGTTCCTCTAAGTGTTGCTATAAGTGTGACGGAGGTCACTTAGCTCAAAATTGTCACATCGAACGAGACAGGACTTCCTCCATTGAGATAGAATATGGCAAACAAGATTTGGAAGAACTTTTAGCCCTGGAACCACCTAAGAAGAAGAAGAACTTAAGCGACATAATGTGCTACAAATGTAAGGACAAGGGACATTACGCTGATAAATGCCCAGAAAGGAAGGAGAACTGCCTTATCCGCTCGCACAAGAAAATCATCAGTCCCGTGACATGCCACAGATGCGAAGTAACAGGGCACTATGTCAGTGGCTGCCCTGAGTGGAAGAAGGATAAATCTCCCCAAGGACCGAGTGGAAAATGTGAGTTCTATAACTTGCCCTATCAGCACATACCATTTTGATACTAACACTTTTATATTAAATAACCTAGACTCGAGAAGTAATATCCATAAAATATTGTCACTAAAGAGACGCCAATGTTGAAAACAAAAGAAGACTACCACAACAGTTTCTTTTAAGGGTGGTAGCCCACCCAGATAATTCAAATCCAGTTGCCTAAACCCGGAGATCCGAACATATCCTTCTTTCTAGCATTCCCAATCAGCGGAATCATCTTCTACTGGTTTGAAGTTTCCGTGTCAACAGCTAGTTTTTCCCCCTCTCGAGTTATCAGAATCATTTCAAGCATTTGCTTTTTCTTTCTAGCCTCTGCGAATCTCGAGGACGAGATTCCTTTTAAGGGTGGTAGTCTGTAACATCCTAGAATTTTTCAAATTTTGAAAAATCAGAAAAATTTAAAACTTTTGAAAACTATTATGTATTTTGCTTTGAAAAGAAAATTCAAGCATTGCATTCATGCATTCATGCATCATCATCTTTTCATCATTTTATGAAATCACATAAGGGTTTAAATTTAAAATTCATTTATATGTTTGAAGAGGAATTAATTCCATAAACATGTTGATTGTACCTTTTATAATATTCCATTTTATTTATTTTTTATTTTTGGGAAAATATACTACCAAAAGGTTCTATTTTTAATAAGCTTCTCAAAACATATTTTTATGAATTTTTCTGAAAAGTTTTGATAAGGTTTAAAAATCAAATTTGAATTAAAAGTTTTAAAACAGAAAAGGATTTGTCAAAAAAAAAAGAGAGACCACTTCGGCCGAGCAGCCCACTCCGGCCCACTCCGGCCCATTTTCCTATTCGCGCGCGCGCAGCACAGAAAGGCCCAGGAGAGCCCAGCAGCCCAGCTCCTCTCTCCCTCTCGCTGACAGCCCGGCCCCATTTGTCATCTCCTTCCCCAAGCGTATCGCGAACGAACACCGAACCCTAGCAAAATCCGGGCCGAATTTGTTCGTTTAAACGCGATTTCTCTGCTCCCTCCTCCCCCATATAAACCCCCACGAACCCCTCTCTCAAAGCCCCCAAGAACCCTAGCAAAATCGCCGCCAGGCTGCCCGCATTGGACCCCGCCGCGCCGCCTCTGCCGCCGGCGAGAAACTCGTTTTCCGATCAACCTCGTCGACCTCGATCCCTCCCGACTCTTCCTTTCTCTTTATTTCTTATTTACGCTTCATCCTGACAAGGTCCGGTAATTTTTCGTGCGCCAGATCGACGACCTCGTCCACACCCGAAGCACGCCGCCGCCTCCGTCAACTCCGGCGAGCGATCCACGGAGGAGAAGAGCACCTCGACACCGTCCAGTTCGCCGCAGACTCCGCCTTGATCTCCTCTACGTCCTGGTATGGTCCTTTTGTCCCAGATCTATCTAGAACGTGTTGAACGCGTGACGCCGGCGTGCTGCCGCCGCGTTTTAGGTCACCGGAGCAACTCCGGTGGATCCGCGCCGCCCGCTTTAGGTCGATTTGATCTGAGCCACTAGATCCTTTGTCTACGGCCGAGATTAGAAGTTTTAAATCTGAACCGGTACGCTTACGTGTCACACACAGTCAGCGCCGCGTCAGCGCCGCGTGGCGCACAGTCAGCAGACACGTCAGATTAGATTTTCTGCGATTTTCTTAAATAGATTAAAACTGGCATTTTTGCAAAAAAGCCCCCACATCTTAGAACTATCATAACTTTTTATTGGTTTGGCCAAATTTAACAAACTTTATATTTTTGAAAAGCTCTCAACATGTAGAATATTTTAGTTCTGTTGGAATTCAAATTTGGTCTAGTTTAAATTATTCAAATTGAGAGTTTGAGTAAAATTTGTCATAACTTTAAAACTATAAGTTCAAAAATTGGAAATAAAATTGTTTTAGAAACCTTAGAATATGTGCAATATTATGCCTCTATTAGAAAATATTTTTGTAAAGAATTTTATATGACTCTTGTAATTAATATTGATTAAATACTTTTTAGGTGTTATTTTAATGTCTAAAATTGATTAAAATTAATTTTCATCATCTATTCGAATTATAAAGTACCTAGTCATATTATGACCACTTTAGTTACAAAAAGTACTTAGTAATATTTTTTCTTCTCAAACAAAATAAATTTCTTCCTTAGAAAAATTTAGCATCTCGAAAACTTTATCAAGTATGATGTTTCCTTGTGATTTAAAAGTGCATTGCATGCATAGCATATTTATTAGTTATTGTTTTTCTCTAAGTTAGGATTATTTTCGACATAGTGTTTTGAAAAGTGTTATGCACTTAGAAACACTTAGAAAATAAAAGTTCTTCATCCCATGATTGTCATACTTGGGATTTTTAATATGAAGACTTAGAAGAAAACAGGCTCCGGAAGCATCTCCAAGAAGAAGAAGCACTTAGAAGAAAATCAAGAGGAGCTTCAGAAGACCGACCCCCTTTATTCTCTAAGTCTTTTCTCTCTTTTCTTTTCTTCTTTCTTAGATTTCTTGGTGGCTAAGTTAAATCCAAGACCAGCCTTGGTGACACCAAAACCATCAACTCTACAAATAGCAATGAAGTCATCACATAAGGAGAAAGCTACAAGGAAGCAAGGAGAAGATTCCTTGAAGACCAACTACATCCTTCTTTCTATCTTTTCCCTCTTTCCTAATCTTGTCTTTCACATTAGACATAAACCCCCTTTTTGATCATGTTATTATCTCCTTTGAGTATGTTGGATCCTAGCGGCATAGTGAGATGAAGCGGCCCGGAGACAAACTTTACATGTCCACGTACATGAGACCTGTCCCACAAGCAAAAGTGGCTAGCCGGGTGTCTGTCTCTCTCACTATAGTGAATATCCAATTTACAAAGAGTTGTTAATAATTGTTGATCACCGTGAAGGATAGACTTAGTTATTTCTCTAAGTATTTATGCACATCATGACTAGTCCTTAGAAAAAGGGCTATCAACTTCTTAGAAATTATTTTGACTTGATGCGTTAGCATCTAGTCCTTAGTTAAAATTCTACCCCAGCTGTTATGACTTTGGTCCTTAGTCATTTTGACCAAATTCTTGCCTTGCACTTAACTTAGAATATTTTCATGGCATGTCATGCATCTCAAGTACTTAGAAATATTTTGCACATCATGCATAAACATATTTTCCTTAGAAGTTTTATGAAAATTGTTTGTTCATTATGTATGTGTTTGTATGCGTTGTGTTGTTGTGTTTTATGTTGATTGTTGTATTGTTGTTTGTCTTTATTGCTTAGATTGAACGGAGAGCTCCGAGTAACGTTGAAAAGAGTTGTGAGCACCGACAACTTCCAAAGGCAAGTGGCACATTCATAAACCTCCTACTATTTTCTATATGCATGACTTAGTGTATTTTTCTATAAGCATGTGTTGGATAGTACTGCTATGCTAGACCTGTTTAGAGATTCCTTACTCCTGTGTCTAGGTGCCTATATATAATACTTAGTAGAAATATTGATGCTATGCAAATGTTGTTTTGTGAAAATCTAAATTCTACTAAGTTAATAAAGAACCTCCTGGGTGGATTGGTTGTTTACGGAGGCGAAGTTGAGTGGCTACTCAGGACCATTTCTATGGTGTATACTTGAGTACGTGCACTTGTGGATGGCCACCCAGGGAACAGAGGAATCTGAAGAACTCCGAGTGACGATTGCTTCCAGTGCAGCCATTGCCATATGGGCTCTGGCTTGATCAATTAAGTTGCGTGGACTCGCCCCGGCTTGACAAGCAGATGTAGAGGGTGTTAGGTGGAATGGGTCAAGCCAGAGTGGGAGGGAAAATGCTTCTGAAAGATCTCGTCTCATTCTTCTCCTTTTCCTTATCACTATAAGTGTGTAAAGGATAGTTTGGGCTGAATGGGTACAATGGTGAACGTGCACAACCTCTGCAGAGTGTAAAACTAAGTACTTAGCCGTGTCCCGGTACGGACAATTTGAGCAGCTGATCACGGACGTCAACGGAGGATTCCACCATTCCAACTTCAAAATTAAAACTTGATGGGTGAACAAGGGTAGAATGAGACAGTGGATTTCATGCCACGGATGTCTCGAATAGAAGAAAAGTGTTTTCCAAAGAGTTAGGAAAAATTGGCTTTATGCAAAATAGCCTTGAACTCCACCAGCCAAATAAGCATATAGGTTATTAGAGTTATTCCACTAAGTGTCCACCATAGTGTCACTTGCCAGACTCCATTTTTAATGGAATCTGACCCACGTTGTTGCAATATTTTTCTTATTGCAGATTGATCAGATGACGAGTGAGGTTTCGTTTAAAGGTTTCGAGTCTACAACCAACATGTTTTCGCCTGTGGCAACATGAAGATGATGGAGACTCACTGTTATTGTATTTCCGCTGTTTACTCTTTTAGTGCTAGCTTTATGCTATGCAAGTTGTAAAGACTATTTTCTAAGTCTGGATCATCGATGTAATAAAATTGATACTTTGTTGTGATATTACATCGTAAACTGTGTGTGCAAACGAATCGATCCAGGGATTTGCACTATACACAGGTACCTTGCCATATTTTAAGTGCAGGTACGCTACAATTCCTCTTTGGCATTTTTCATTTGTTGTTGCAGTAACGGTGCGAAAGATACCCCAGCGACCTTCTCTTGCATAGTATCCGCAGTGTTGTCCCCATGTTTTTCATCCAGCTCCGATTTAGGTGCATTATCGACAGCCATATCTCCATTCTTATCATTCCAGTCAAATCTTTCTCTTTAGTTTTGGATCCTTCATCCGACCTATCATTGCCCTCATCATCCTCATGTGGTGGTCTCGGTGAAGATGGCTTCGCATCCTCTTCATCTGAAATATCCACTCTCCTTTCCACTCTAAAGCTCAACATATCAAAACGATCTTTAACAAACACCGCCCAAGAAGATGGTATGAGCCTATAATCAACACAGCCCACAAGAATGCGCAAGACATGCTTCCGCGTATATTTCATGTCGACCTTCAACGTTTTCCCAAATAGAGAACCAAGGCTCCAAAGTGACAGAAAATCTCCCGTGTGTTTTCTCGGTATCCCATAAACTCGAATGCATTTCTTAGGTAATTCATAAAGCGGTTCAATCTTTGCTATCCAAGATTCCAAAGTAATTCCGCACCCTTAATTTGGAACCCTACAAGTTCCAAACACTGCCAATATTTCCAGCTCGCTCTTAGATGGAAATGGCACTTTAAAAACATTGTGACCAACTTGGGTCACATCCCAATGAAAATCAGCGGGAACTAAGCGCCGAAGTTGTACCACAATCTGCGGTATAGAGAGCATGCCACCGGTGACTTCCATTGCCAGCCGTGCATTATCAATTTTCGGTTTGTCCTGTGATCGGCCGCTCAAAAAACATCAATCCCTCGGTGATCAGACCATGTATCATCACTTGGGGTTTTGGAGCTATCAATAGTGGGCATTGATCCGAAACATGTTCTTTGCTTTCGCAGTTTTCACAAACCGCAACAGTGCAGTCCTTGCCAAGATGCCCCACTTCATCGCATCTGAAACATCTAAGTTGTTCATTTTTCTTGAGCTTCTTCGCTAAAACCCCATCCTTGTCCGCACCACCATTCTTTTCTAACCAAGCTTGTTGCGGCGCCACAACAATTGGCGGGGTTGAAACTACCTCGGAAACTCCCTTGGAGGCGACGACGTTGCCACCCAAAACGGCAGGCGCAACTTCTGCGGAGGCGACAGGTTGCCGCAATGCCTATGTGACATGTTTCACCACCTTAGCTAGTATCTCCTCACTGAGAACCGGTGTAAGGTTTGGTTCCTCCCGCTGACCCACAGGCCCTCCATGCTGCCCTCTCACAAAGTTCCCTCGACCTCCATCAGATCGGCCTCCCCGCTGATAAGTGAAAGATCTGTTGTAACATCATGAATTACCATTGTTTGCACCAAAACCAGAGCCCACATTGAAAGCACCAAAGCCAGCAGTGTTATCTGCCGGCGGAAAACCTTGCCGATGATCAGGTTGTCCCGCAGTGCCGCTAGGTCCAGCATCAAACTGCCGCGGCAGTCCTCCGCCTTGACCGTCCTGGAAGTTCCCCCTGTCGGGACGGTACGGCAGACCAGCACCCCCTGCCCACGGCCAGCATTGAATCTACGACCACCTCCGCCGAAACCACGCCCTCCACCATTGTTCGCTATCGAATCAGCTGAACAATCCCGAGGCGGCGAGAAGCGTTTTCGCTGTAACCCTAGCGCCGCACGACGGCCAGGACACAAAGACGAGAGATCGATTCGCCCTCCACCTCGTGAAAACACAATCTGAGACACCCCCGAGTTTGGGCTACGGGAAACAGAGTGCAAGCCCACTTCATTCGAAAGGCCCGCATGACCTTTTTCAAACTTGGCAGGTTTATTTTTTGAATTTCCATGATTCACGGATCGGATAATCTTCTCCGGCGAAGCATCGCCGTAGTGATTTCCATTCTCGCCATAGCGATTTCCTTTCTTCCGTCGAACGAGTTCCCAAGAACCACCGTCGTCAACCTCAATCACCACCGATGGCAAAAGAGTCGGTAATTTAATCTGCGCCGGCCTACCAAATGGCAGCCGAGCCAACTCCGGCGATCCGCGCCGCCGAAGAAATGAAGAACTCGAGCACTCCGACGAGCCCCGCAAATGGAAACTAGCATACCTTTGCGCCTGACGTTTTGCCACCCGCTTCAAACCTCGCGAGCTTGAAGAAGACCGCGAAGAAGACCGCGAAATACCCACATCCGATGACAGTGTGCAGCAGATGTACCGGATGTACGATCCTCCGCACTCCAGCTCAGATCCTGCGCCGCCCAATGTAACACCCCGGCCCACCCCCGGACCGGGCCTGTCACCCCTGGCAGCTCTCTAGGATCTCCAGACTGGCCCCACAGATCAACAATGGTCTGTTCTGCGCACTTTGTCCTCACTCGTGCGCACCCGGGAAGGACTTCCCGGTCGGTCACCCATCATCAAATCGCTCCGGGCCAAGCACGCTTAACCTCAGAGTTCTTTTCAGATGTGATTCCGGAAAAGAAGTTGCAACTTGTTGATATGAGTATTCTTTGAATCCTATTAAGCCGTGAGCCTGGATATCACATCCTTCCCCCCTTAGAAGACCGACGCCCTCGTCGGTCAGCCTCCAGTCCAGGAACTCCCCCCCCCCCTTGGCACACGTCCATGCGCCCAGGGCCGACACATATCACATGTCCGTGTGCCCTGACCTGCACACGCCCGAGTTACCGCGGGTCGGCTCTGATACCAAATGTAACACCCCGGCCCACCCCCGGACCGGGCCTGTCACCCCTGGCAGCTCTCTATGATCTCCAGACTGGCCCCACAGATCAACACTGGTCTTTTCTGCGCACTTTGTCCTCACTCGTGCGCACCCGGGGAGGACTTCTCGGTCAGTCACCCATCATCAAATCGCTCCGGGCCAAGCACGCTTAACCTCGGAGTTCTTTTCAGATGAGCTTCCGGAAAAGAAGTTGTAACTTGTTGATATGAGTATTCTTTCAATCCTATTAAGCCCTGAGCCAGGATATCACACCCAACTCCTTCGCACGGCCGCCTGCATCCTTCTCGACATTCCCCCCTTCATCCTCGCTCTTGTCGATGGCGTCGGCGGCGGGAGCCCAAAATCGCCCCCGAGTCGCCTCCAACGGCCCTCCGCTAATTGCGCTCATCCCCCAAGATAATTGCACGACAGAGGATTCTAGATACTTGGTTTGCACACATGTTTAACTAATATATGTTTGTAGGCAAGCGCAAATGAAGAGCTGCAGTAAGCCTTGCCAGAGAAATATCTGTACGACGCAGAGGAGTTCAAGAATGTCATCTCTAAAGCTGATGCACCAGAGTAGAGTACAGAGTTGTAATTGTAAGTACGTGCAGCTTTATCAATCCACATGAATTTCAGAAGGTTCACACTGGATGCAGTTAAACTCACGTAAAATTCAGGGGGGAAGTGTGTTCCAAACAGCGTATGGGTTGCATCCTACGTGATGGGTGGTTTAGATTTTTTTGTAAGCAAGCTTCTGCTGCTTAATGAGGGTAAATAAGATGGAGGCAAATTAAAAGGTTTTGTACAAAAAACGTAATTAATCTCATTTGAGGAAAACCTGACCGGTACTGAAGTACTGAACCAAATAGACGGCTCAATTTAACTTATATCACTGGAATTTGATAAAAACCCAACGAAGTAACATGCAGGAAAATTAAAAAGAAGCGGGATGACCAATTACCCTATATATAAAAGATGGTGAGATTCGCGTCCTGACAGCACTCCACGTCGCCCTAATTGTCTGCACCGTCCGATCGCCACGTCCGACGGCCTAGATACGTCCACGTCGTCCCGATTGCCCCCGGTACTGTTCATCCGCTATTTTTAGCCAATCAGCGCGCGACACGTCGCCCAGACACCGGCCGGTCGCCCCGGTTCCCACCGGTAACCGCGCCTATTTTGCAAAAAAGCCACTGGAAACTCGAACCTACGCCCCGCAGTCCACTTCCCAGAACTGCGCAGGCCCTGTTCACAAATAAACAAAACTTTAGATGCTTTTCTACAAAGCAAACCCGTAGTCTCCCCCCGCCCCTTTCTTCTCTCCCCCGCGCCGCCGAAATCGCCACCGCGCCGCGCGGCCGCTCCGCTCCTACCCGGTCAGATCGACGCCCACGGGGAGCTCGGCCGTCACGCCCTCTACCTCCTCGCCGGCTGAAGCGTGCCGGGACGGCCGGATTCGCCGCCGTTCGTCATCGCAGTCCTCCGCGTGTGCCGCCGCGAGATTGGCCACGTTGCCACGATGACGAGGCCGCGACCCCCTCCTTCTCTTCTTCCTCGCCCTCTCCATCCCGGTGGAGCTCGAGCCAATCCCCATGCCCTCTTCCTTTTCCGAAATTATGGATGAAGAATGAGATGAGATGCAACCACGGACGGGGCAAGGAGGCAAGCAGCGCGACGAGGGAGGCGACCAAGGGCTCCCACGGACTCCTCCATGGGTAAGATCCTCCCTCTTCCTCTCAACACATCTCCCCTCTCTCACGTCTCTCTCTCTCAGACCTAGAGGAAGAGATGCAGTCATGGGCAGGTGGCCTAATTTTTGGGCATTTTCTAAGTTATACAAACAATCCAACTGCTCTGTCCCACAATTTAGTGATACCCACCATGTATTGTACTCTGAAATAAACAACCACGACTTTGCATTGTGATGTACAGTTCAAACTTGTGCTTAAGCTCTGACACTCCAATGCAGGCTGAAAGAGAAACTGGGAAGAGTGTCGCATGTGACAATGTGGGGGATGAGCACCGGGATGGAGGTGGCCCTCACCACGGCGACACAGCCAAGATGTGCACCGTTACGTCAGCATGCTGTGTGGCAGGTCATAAAATAGCTGCCTGCAGGGAGTCTTGGTCGCCTCCATGTACGGGGACCTTAGCTTTAGGTAAGCAATGGTTGCAGCAAAATACCAGCAAGTAGTAGGAGATGCGTTTGCAACTTTGAGCTTTTAAGGTGTTGATTTGCTCTGTTTTGCATACAGTTTGTACATGGACCTGCCATTCATGGAAGAATAGATACCTAGGGAGAGGATTTGGCCAACAAAATGCTAAGTGATCAGTACCGTTGAAATGATACATCATTGATTTACAGTGGAATCAAATTATACATCTTTCAGTGATCAGCGGTGTACAGTCTTAATTTTGTGCTTCCATCATCAGACTAACTGTATATGCATGCTCTATAGTGGTGGAATTATAAAATCTTCCTAACCGTTAAATTCTGACCTCCGAATCTGTTAATTGGGATTGAAGAAAGCATCAAGTGTACTGTTAGCAAATGTTTCGACGGTAGCTATTACACATGCTGATGATTTCAAGCGGGTCTTTGAGTGGTGAAATCTGCATAACCTTTTCTTCGGTGTAGAATACAAAAATTTCTATACCATACCTTATTGATCTCTAGAATACCTGATTTTATATATTCTATTATGTGAGGATCTATATGGTTAGGATCCTCAGACCTTTATTGTATAGCTTCTTCCAAGTATTTAATTGTACTCATCCTGTCATTCGAAATTCAGTGATACAAGTTTGTTGAGCGCTTATTTTGGTTCAGATGTGGGAAATTAGGATTACTGAATATTTGTCTTCCCAGAAATTGTTATATGGTTTATAAGCTGATTTAGTATGGGCTTAGTCTCCCCTTCATGGATTGTACTCTTAGTTTTTATTTTATTGAAAATTCTATGTGCTTAGCCTTCAGTTTATAAGTTTATGCAAATCATTCACTGGCCGAGTTGGCAGCTATACTCAGATTGTGGACTAGGAAAGACAGTTCATCCATTGTTTTCCTCTTCCTTGCTGATTTAGTACTTGAAATGCGGAAGGTTAGTCAGTCATATAAATCCAATTATATCAGTCCGTAAAAGAGTAGCAGCATATTGATGTAGATTCTTCTAAAATAGTATTTACTTTGCTCCACTTTATCTATAAATACCCTCTTAATTTACCAACCACCACACAGGTTCACATGTTAAAACATGGATTGGCATTGGACCATTGTTCTTTACTCAGTTGGTGCAATTTGTCATCTTCTCTAATATAGTTATATAAGTATTTTGCCTCTCTTCTAGAGTCCTTGTGTTTTTTGCACGTCAGTATTTTGGTCTAATAATTTGAATATTTGTAGTGATCTCTCACCTACTTCAGTATGTTAGTGTTTTCTTTTACAGCTTGATCTGGGTAATGATGGGTAAAATTACAGTTGTTAGTTTTTCCTGTCATATACACTGAACAGTATAAGATTGTGTCTAAGTTGAGGCTTCCGCATTTTTGTAGGCTTTTGTCAGCAGAAGAGCTAAAACCTACAATCGGAAAACTCCATCCAGTAGAAGACTTCTATACCAAGCAAGCTGACTAAGTAAGTACATACACACTCTGCAGAATCTCTGAAGAATTTGATGTACACTGCAATGACCTGCTATGCATGAGATAATTAAGCTAACCATGGTTAATTGGCTTCAGGAACAAGTTGTGGGGTGGCCGCCGGTGAATGCATACAAGAGGAACATCTTCCACTCAGGAGTAGCCAACGAGGCTGAGCAGCTATTTATGAAGGTGAGAACTGATAGGCCGCCAAAACATCTCTGAAGAATCTACATTTTTTAGGCATTCTAATACGATGCTGCTGCCTCTGATTTGCAGTTAGGTGAACTGCTAGATCCATATATTAATACTCCAGAATATATGCAGATTAATATGCTTGACAAGCAGTATTAATATGCTTGGTTTGCAGTTGAGTGAACTGCTTGTGGAGCTGGAGGTTGTTGCTTGCGCATGGAGGGCCGGAGCATAAACCTCTGACTAACTGAAGACTGAAGAGAAACTGTTCTTTTGGTTGGTAGTATGAATGATGGTTACCGTGATGGATAGTAAACAGTTCTGTACTTGCATTTCTAGCTAGCTTTGAGAAAAAGTAATGATGAATACTTTGCTTTGCAGTAATTTTAGATTAATTTTGTGTTGTTTTCTATATATTGCATTCTCACTACAATGCTTAATTATTTACAGGGCCATTAAAACATGTGACGGCATATACATTGCGGAAATCTGAATGTGGTAATTGATCCTTCTTTTGTGACTACAGATGCCACACAACTTGCTTTGGCTATTAAAAAAGGCATACTGAAATAAAATAACATGTGAGTTCTACACCTGGTTATTCAGCTTTGTGATTTCCCAAGTAGCGGTGAATGGTGGATTGGTGGGTACTGACCGTCGCATCTTTTACTCATGAATGACAAGTACTTTTAAAAAACTCTTGACAATTCATATAATTTTAAATGTATCCAGATAGCAGTTCAAATGAGATATATGCGTGGTGAAATGTCCAAATGAGATACATAGTTAGACTGTTAGAAAATAATTAGACCATGTTTTATCCTTCAGGCTATTATTGACGCATACATATTTACAACTAACTGTTAGAAAATATATAGATCTAGGCATATATCTACGTCAAGCATTTACTTTTGTGGCGTTGGAAACTTGAAGCTGTTGTCTGTTCCCTAATATGCATTTAATTCTTGAACAACAGAATTATTAGAGTGAACATAAATAACAGCGAGTTCATATTTAATTCTTTAATAGTGCAACTAAGAGAATGTATGGACATATCTTCTTTGTTGTGTACTTTTAAACGGCAAGTTACCTGATTGTCGCTTGGCTGATTTTTTTCCTTTAGAGGCAATATGTCATCTACAGGAACGGATTTTTATTTTCTAGCTTCCCATTGTGATTGAATAAGAACATCAGTTTTATTTTCTACCATGCTATTTTTGGTAGCTACTCCGACCAAGGAAACAAAAAACTCCAAATCCAACAAACATTTGGAAGCTGCTATTTCTTTACTTACATTCAATTCTACTAGAAATGCACCCGATAAAAAAATTCCTGCCTGCTATCATAAGCAAATTAAATCTACAAGTACACGAACTTCCAAATCAACCTAACCACAAATTTAAATTGGCACGGACGCGGCGTGCTGCCGCGCCATTTTACCTAGTTTATTTATAACACAATGGCATTAGGCTGCACGCAGGATATAATAAACAGAATATTCAGATTGTAGTTTCATGGCACTATTCCATCAAGCCTACTTACATACGGTGTCTTTAATCCAAATAGAAATTTAGGCAATAGTGAATTCACATGTATGCCGAATATCACGTATGCCACAGCATGGTTTTAATCAATATTACATTGTGCAGTAAATATTCCACACGACTTGCATGTTTATTGAGTCACAACAAGCAAAGAATTAAGCTTCTCTTTGGTTTTCACTATCATGTTTCCTTACCCATGATGCAAGATATATTGTCAGGCTAGAAGTGATATGCCTTATAGTTGACAATTGTTATAACACTATATTTATTTTCGGTAAACTTACTCTAAAAGATAATTAAGTTTGTGATAAGTTGGGAGAATGAAAATTAATAGAATTCTTGGAGGGACTATTTTTATAGCCGGTTTGAGGTCAAGACAAAGCCAAGGAGACGAAAACGGACGGCATCGGAGCCACGAGGAGGAAAAGAGGTGGTCCCACGCGGCCAGGGAATCTGACCGCGCCGGGCCCCCTATCCCCCAGCTGGTTGGGCTTCTGGTCTTCATTTTTGGCCCATTGCGTTCGTCTCGAAAATTCTGAACCGTGCTCTTTGGCCTTGCCCTTTTTGGAGTCCCGAACCTCCTGGAAAGTCCAAAACACTAAAAAAGATGTTTTCTTGAAAACAGAGTTAGAAGCAAAAGAGTGGGGATTCTTTAGAAAATCCCCGAAATCATTATAAAACATGAATATAACATCATATAAGTTCAAAATATGTAGAAATATGTAGTAATAAAATGTAAAGTGTCGTGTCTCTGATCACGGACACCGGGATGCGAGGCACCCTCTTTGTAGATTCGGTAGGGGCGCGAAGGAGGCTGGAAACGTATCCCGGGGGACGATCGTCGGACAAGTTCCTCTCTCCACTAGTAGAAAACGACCCTTCGGTTTTGAGCTCTGGGCACATTTAGTCCCGGTCAAGCCTGGAACCGCGACTAATGACCCCAATAGTCGCGGTTCGAACGGCTGGGACGGCATCACGGGCACATAACCCTTTAGTCCCTTTTCCAGAGAAACCTTTAGTCCCGGTTTCTAATACCAACCGCGACTAAAGGATATTGTCCGGTTCATGGCTAAAACCGGGACTAATGTGCATCGTGTGATCGCGCACTGGAAGTTGATCGATCGTGGCGATAATGCACTTTGAAGTTGATCGTTCAAGAGTTGATACACGGTGAAATTAATCACGCCGGAAGTCGAAGACGATGCACCGCTGCCGCCGGTTTCCCTGCTCCGGCCGTCGGCCTCCCTGTCCATCCTATAAAAGCTACAGTAATCCATGGCCTAAGCACACACAATCTCTCCTAATCCCTCTCTCTTCAAATGGAGCCACTCGCGCGCGTCCCTTCGTCCCGGTTCTACCACATCACCAGTCCAGACATGGACATGGAGTTGAAGATATGGGTCACCCTCCGTGCATCACGCGTGAAGTGGTGGATCCGCAACGTGAAGAAGATTCTCGACGCCTCACCAACCAAGAGAGTCGGACTCGACTGCGAGTTCACCGACCCACTCCCAGGGCGTCAGAGAGATCTTGCACTCGAGGATAGGCAGCGCGCCGCCGTAATTCAACTCTCGGTGGCGACCGAAATTCTTGTTTTCCAGATTTGCAGAGTTGATCGGGTCCCGAATCTCCTTGTGGATTTCTTAGGTGACAATTGAAGGGGATCGCAGGCAGAAAACAATAAATTTTCTAACAACGATAACCTTAAACTAGCCAGGATCTATACTATGCAGATATGGTAATACGGAGGAGATCGATATACATACCCTTGTAGACCGAAACGCGGGGATTACGCTCCCGCACAAGCGTTGTCGATGAAGCCGACGAAGATGACCTCGAGGTCGTGTAGAGGAAGAAGACCTCCGAGCACCACTAGCGTGGCACCTCGCAGGGATTCACACACGTACGGTGAAGACGACGACCTCCGGGCTCCGATCCAGGGACGAGCAGCGGAAGACTTGGACCGGAAGACCAGCCGCATGGCGGTGTGCGTATGGTGGAGAGAACTTCACCTTGGCGCAACTCCAATGGAGGAATCACGTTTCAAGGAGAAAAAGAGAGAGAGAGATTGGTTGTTCTTCAAAGGCCAAGGGGGCACCTCTATATATAGGTGGAGGGGGGCTGCCAGCCTTGCTGGGTGGGCGGTGTGGGACTATTCCCACACTAGCCCGCCCCAAGTGGTGCGCCGGCCCTAGGTGGGCCCCATTTGGCCCACATAGGGCAGCCTCCCTTCTTCATGCGCACCTAGGGGGGAAATTCCCCCCCTATGGGCCTTCTCTCCCATGGGAAGGCCCATTTAAGGTGGGCTGCCTTTTAAATTCCGAAAATCATTAAATAAAAATGTATTTAACTATTAATTACACTAATTAATATTAAACACACATTATCTAATTTATTCCGGCTCCGAAAACTATTTCGTCGCTCTCCGATCTTCATCGGATCTTTCTGGGGATGCTCCCGGTGCTATCTTCTAATTTCTCTTCCGGTAAACTTGTCGACTCCCCTTAAGTGTGTTACCCTAGCGGTTCGAGATCTCGCCAGACATGATCGAGACGCGCTCTCCGATCAATGACTAATTCGTGGACCTTGGATACCCAGAATTAATCCCCGTGAGATAACGAATAACTTTGTCGTTCGAACCTAGACGTCGAGTCTTAAACCTTTTGCCATGGCGATACTTAGTGTGTCCGAGACTCGTCCATAGATATCATGATACCTAGCTTGGTCTCGTTACGGACAACACTATCTTCTACTCGTCCATGATGTTATGTCCTGGTGACCTAGTCACATGCTTGCAAGCTTATTTGACATAATCTCACCGAGTGGGCCCTAGAGTATCTATCCTGCTATGCGGACTGGCAAATCCCGCTCTTGATCCCTCATCTCAACATACTCCCTTCCGATACCCGAGAGGGACACCTTTATTGTCATACTATTAAGACATGACGTTTGATGCAATCGAAGTATCTTTCAGGAATAGCAATAAGAGTTGATCTCACGGTCAAAGGCGTAATGACTACGTCCTACAAATATTGGGTATGTCCATCACGTCATTCTCCCAATGACATGACTCCATTGTCAACTAACATCAATGTCACATGATCAGGAAACCTCGGTCATCAATTGCCCAATGAACTAGTTAGATAGAGGCTACTAGGGACCTGATTGTTTATCTACCACAAGCGTATTAATGTTTCCGCTTAATACAGTTATAGCATGGTATAAAACATATAATGAACAATTGAGATATGACGAATAAACTATCTTTATTAAGTGCCTCTAGGGCATATCTCCTTCAACAATGCCATCAACTTTTTTGGCGTGGCTATCCACAATGACGTGCGGATGCTGAGCTACTACGGAATAACAATTCCGGGAGCGGTCGACCTCCAGAGGGATAGCCGCCGGAATTTAATCGGCAATCCTACTCCGAGCCTGTATGCTCTCGCCAATGCTGTACTTGGGACCAAACTTGAGATGAAGAAGAAAAAGAAGGACAACAAAAATATCAAGGGCGACGATGAAGGTGAAGACATGAATTCTGGATGGGGCAAGGTTCCAATGAGTGACGATAAAATCGTGTATGCCGCTCTGGACGCTCGCCTCGATTTTGAGATTGCGCAGAAGTGGTATAATTAGTAAACCGTTGTGTGTGCGCTCCCGTTTCTGTTCGATCTCATATATTCGGTCAATTCGGTTGATCAGCATGTATTCGAAATGTTTGGATTCTTACCGGTTACCGGTTTATTAATATAAATATTTCCATTTCTAATTAATCTTTATGAATTATAGAGATTAATATGATTTTATGGATTTTATGTATTTTATTTTCCATCCGATTTATATGGATCATACGTACTCCGGCTGCGCGTTCGGTAATAACCAACTAACCAAAGTTGACGCAAATTTTAGATTAACAAATAACTTCTATGGTCAAATATTTAAATTTTATATTTTATATGATAAAATTTGACGTGTTGAAAAATATAAGAGACAAAAAACAATAAAATTTCAACCATTGTAAAGAAAAGCGCAAAACTAGGACTTGAACTCAAACACCTAAGGCTTGAAACGTTAGCGTACGCTTTGTAGCCAGTATGGTCGCTATGGTGTTTTGCTAATATCCATCTTATATCATATATAGCAGTTTATATGAGGCCGTGCAGAGTGTAATTCTTTACTGTGTTTGTGCCTTCGGTTATTTCGGTTAAACCAATGGTTTTTTGGGTTTAAAACCGAAATAACCGACTGCCATACGGTTAGCATTTTTGCTAACCAAAACCTTAACCCACTAACTGAAAAAACCGCAAATTTGGTTATGCACAGCGCTAATACGTACAGAAACAAAATTCATTTTTTTGTTATTTGTTAACAATTATTATTGCTGAAATTTTAATATCGTTGTTAATATAGGTTTAGAATTCAAAAAATCATATGTATGTGACATTGACCCAATGCATTCAAAAATCACCTACTCCTGCTTGTGTCTCTCTATAGATGTATACCATAAGTGTTACAAGATGCTCCTTGAGCTGTATATATGAATCTCCTGAGATGAACTCACGATCGAGGAAGTGAGGAGCTACGAGATGATGAACACTCTCTTCTCTCTTCTCTTCTTCTCTAGATATTGCCAAGCATCGGATGTGAGTAACCGCGACATCCGCTCGGTCACGTCTCCGTGTCAGGCGGGATGTGACCCTGCCCTTGACTTCCGCTTCGACATATGATATGTCGGCCTCTCTTCTTACCCGGCATGGATATGCCGGATGCTCCTTCATGACCCGGCATGACTATGCCGGATTTTCCTCGGTAGATAGTTCTCCCTGCACACAAGAGAGAAACAGATCACAAGACATAGGCATATATATGTCAGTTCCTCCCGACATAGGCATATGTCGGTCTTAGATCACCTCGGTCCACCCCGGGACATAGCTAGCTTAGACATGTCTTCTTCCTCTTCCTACCTCACAAGAGAATGCTTCTAAGCCCAGCCTCTCCAAGATGTCCTTAGTATGCTCACAAGGACATCTTCGAGAAGCTGGTGCCTAGAGGAGTCCTCTGCCTTTGCCTGGATCACCTCGGTCCACCCCGGAACATAGCTTAGACATGTCTGCTTCCTCCTCCTACCTCACAAGAGAGAAAGCTTCTAAGCCCAGCCTCTCGAAGATGTCCTTAGTATGCTCACAAGTACATCTTCGAGAAGCTGGTGCCTAGAGGAGTCATCTGCCTTTTCCTGGATCACCTCGGTCCACCCTGGAACATAGCTTAGACAGGTCTGCTTCCTCCTCCTACCTCACAAGAGAGAATGCTTCTAAGCCCAGCCTCTCGAAGATGTCCTTAGTATGGTCACAAGGACATCTTCGAGAAGCTGGTGCCTAGAGGAGTCCTCTGCCTTTGCCTGGATTGTACAGAAGGTCTGGGCGTCTATTTATAGCATCACCAGGGGAGGCATCTTGGCCACTATCACCCACGAAAGGGCATCCTGACCTTTGCCATCCACAAATGGATATCTCTTCGTAGCCTGATCCAACGGCTCACAAGTGCTTGAAAGAAACACACGATCCGTACGTGTGCTTCATTAGTCCCGGTTCGGAAGTGATAGTGTTGATCCAACAGCTCACAAGCCCTTAAAAGAAACACACCCCTGATCTAATGGCTCAGAAGTGCTCTAAAGAAACACACGATCCGTGTGCTTCTCTAGTCCCGGTTTGAAAGTGATAGTGCTGATCCAACAGCTCCAAACTATTTTTAAAATAGTTTTATTTTAGTTAGTCCAATTCAAACACATTTCAAACACATTTCATATTGCAAGTTTTGTCAAATTCCAAAATATACAAAACTTATTCAAATTCATATCCAAACTCTTTTAAAAATAGTTAAAATAATTATTATAGCAAACAGAAAATAGTATTATATTAGTTAGTCAAATTCAAAGACATTTCGAACACATTTCATATTGCAAGTTTTGTCAAATTCCAAAATATACAAAAGTTATTCAAATTCATATCCAACCTCTTTTAAAAATAATTATTATAGAAAACGGAAAATAGTATTATATTAGTTAGTCGGATTCAAACACATGTCAAAAACATTTTATATTGCAAGTTTTGTCAAATTCCAAAATATACAAAAGTTATTCAAATTCATATCCAAACTCTTTAAAAAATAGTTAAAATAATTATTATAGACAAAAGAAAATAGTATTATATTAGTTAGTCAAATTCAAACACGTTTCAAACACATTTCATATTGCAAGTTTTGTCAAATTCCAAAATATACAAAAGTTATTCAAATTCATATCTAAACTCTTTTACAAATAGTTAAAATAATTATTATAGAAAACAGAAAATAGTATTAAATTAGTTAGTCAAATTCAAACACATTTCAAACACATTTCATATTGCAAGTTTTGTCAAATTCCAAAATATACAAAAGTTATTCAAATTCATATCCAAACTCTTTTAAAAATAGTTAACATAATTATTATAGAAAACAGAAAATAGTATTATATTAGTTAGTCCAATTCAAACACATTTCAAACACATTTCATATTGCAAGTTTTGTCAAATTCCAAAATATACAAAAGTTATTCAAATTCATATCCAAACTCTTTTAAAAATAGTTAAGATAATTATTATAGAAAACAGAAAATAGTATTATATTAGTTAGTCAAATTCAAACACATTTCATATAGAAAGTTTTGTCAAATTCCAAAATATACAAAAGTTATTCAAAATATATATTTAAACTCTTTTGAAAGTGCAAAATGAAAAAAAATTGTGTTTTGGCGCAAAAAAGACCCCTTAGGTCGCGGGTGGTGACACGAACAGCGACTAAAGGGGTTGCGCGTGCGCGCAGTCAAAAACTCACAGGGTCGCGGTTCGATCCTCCAACCGGGACTAAAGGCCCCCCTTTAGTCCCGGTGCGAGCCATGAACCGCGACTAAAGGGGGGGAGGGGGTATATAAGCCAGATGCGGATCCCGGTTGGAGCCACCAACCGGGACCTTGCGCTTAGGACTTGCAGCGACGCCGCCAGGCTGCCCAAATCGAGCGCCGCCGGTGCCGCCGAGCTCGCCGTCGTCCGCTGCCCGCTGCGCGACCCCTTCGCGCCCACTCCTCCCCCTCACCGCTGCCGCGGAGGCCGCCACCGCGGCAGCTCCTCTTCCTCTCTCCCTCACACCGCCGCCGCCGAGCTCGCCACGCCGTCCCGCCGTTCCCGAAGCTCCTCCGTCGACGTCTCCGACCGAATCGCGCGTGGTGAGCACACGCCGGTCCCCTTGTCGTAGTTGATTTAGCTAGGGTTAGTTCATCTAGCAATTGTTGATTTAGTTGACTTAGGGTTAGTTGATTTAGTTCATCTAGCAAGTCTTAGCAAATTGATTTAGGAATTTAGTGTATTAGGACTTAGTGAAATTTAGTTAGATAGATTATAATTTAGTTAATTAGTTGATTGTTAGTAAACTGTTTTAGTGGTTTAATTAGTGTCTTAGCAAATTTAACGTCTTAGCAAATTGTTTTAGGAATTTAGTGTTTTAGGACTTAGTGAAATTTAGTTGATTACTTTGATGGATTAGAATTTAGTGAAATTTAGTGTTATTGCTAGTATAGCTTTAGTATAAATATTGTTTTAGTATTGCTTCCTATAAATATTGTTTAGTATTGCTAGTATAGCTTTAGTATAAATATTGTTTTAGTATTTTCAATCTTACTCTTCTGTTGTTATTGCTAGTACGACTTTTAATCTTTATTCTTTATAGTTAAGCTATGGACCACGACGGTAGAGATGATCGGGAAGGCCAAGAAGATCATCAGGTAGATGACGGCTCACAGTACCTGAATGAAGATGGTTATGGGTTGTGGGATGATCAGTTAGAAGAACAAAACATAGTCAACCCGGAAACAAGTAATGATGATGTTCATGCTAGCGCGGGGCCCTCAACCAAGTCCTCCGATGTAAATATTTTAAGTCTCTGCTCATTATATATATAGACCTCCAAATTGAGCATATATTTAATGAATGTTTTTTTAGTCCTCCACTTCAAGGTTACGGGGCCCGACCAAAAAGTGGAACGAGAAGACACACATGATTATTGACATAGTCAGTGCCGATGGGGAACCTTTGGAGCCCAAAAACAGCGTGACAGCATTTACTAATCAAGCAGGAGTTCTTGTTAGGGACATGATCCCGATCACCTGTCGAGAATGGAAGAAGCCAAGAGCTGATGGAATAAGTTTTGTCTCTAATGAATTGAAAAATTCTATTTGGGACAAGCTGATATCACATTTCACTCTGTCGACGATGGACACCGAGGAGCAAACAACGGCCTTGAAGGCCAAAGTCAAGGTGTGGATCCTGAAGAAGATGGCCAAAAAATTCCCGAACCACAAAAAAAGATTGTGGGCGAAGTATGTCAAGAGTGGGAAAATTACTCCGGAGTTTAAGGGAACAGAAGAGAGGTTACGTGATCAATGGGATGATTTCAAGACGTACAAGGAATCGGAAGAAGCTCTTGATAGGTCGAAAAAGAATGCGGATAATGCCAAGAAAAAGGTATACCATCATAATTTGGGGCCACGTGGCTACAGGACTGCCGTGCCTAAGTGGGGTAAACTTAAGGCTGAAATTAAGGCAAAAGGTCTAACTCCAGCTACGGAGAAAGTGCCCGAGAGAGCAGGAAACTTCCTAATGGCGCATGGTATGACATTGGAGAAGGAAACATGGGAGTTGGTTCTTCGTGATCCGATGAAGAAAGCAGTGTTGACTCACTTCGCTGATCTTAAAAAAGCAGTAGCCGAGGTGGAGGCGGGAACGTTCATTCCGGATAGAGAGAATGACGAGCTGACAAAGGCTTTCGGAAATGCTGAGAAGGGAGGACGAACACGAGGCTATGGAGGTGTTCCTTGGAAGATGGGGTTTCATGAGGACTATATGACTTATAGAAGCCGAGCGAGAGCAACGAAGAGGAGGGAGCAGCAGGCGGCTGACCGGCTGAAGAAGGTGGAAGAAAGGAACGAGCTGCTCTTTGCGATGTATACGAAGATGCAGGAGAAATTTTCAAGCCGTCCAGAGGGCGATCAGATTTATATAGATCCTGCAGTTGACGTCCCATCTAACCGGAGGAGCAGTGTGGCTTCCACGGGGTTGCATGATGATGATGGAGAAGTTGATGCGTCACCGATGGATCGCTACCCCGTGGATAATATCGAAGATAAGACTGATTGTGAGCTGCACCCGCCAATGAAGAACATATCCGTGAAGGTGGCCGTCGGCTTTGCTTACAAAGTTGATCCTGAAGTGCGTTGGCATTGCCGCGAGGTTCCAGCTGGTTATGCTCGTGTCGGGGTGGATGAAATTGTACCTAGATGCGAGACATTGGAGATTGACCACCCTGGCCCTGAAGGGGAGGCGACCCTGGGAGAAGTCAGGCATGGAATGATTTTATGGAAAAAGAAATACATCATATTTCCAGGCTCGACGCAGAGGCCATGGTCTCTCTCACCTCCACCACCTCCAAGTCCATTGAACTTCGATAGGGACGACGTCGACACCTACATGACTCCAACTCGATCTTCGCCGCCGCGTCAGCAGCCTGAACCTTCGCCGCCTGAATCTTCGCCTCCGCCCAATAAGTACAGGGCGGGAAAGCGGAAGATCAGCCAGGCCAAGTGGGGTAACTTGACTAAGTGCCCGCCTCCGCCTACTAAGGCGAAATTTTCGCAGCTTCCAAAGGTCCCCAAGAGTCCTCCCATGTTTTCTTACCATAAGACCCCCGTGGAAATCGTGCCAGACGTACCAATTGATCCAAAAACAAGAGAGTACTTTAGGAAAAACATTTTTCAACCACCACAATATGTTTTAAACTTACTATCGGATTATGATCGTGTTATTGAAAAGACATATAATGAGGGGCTGGAGGAAAGAAAGCAGAAGAGACGCGACGTTGCTCAGCTTGGACAACAGAAAGAACAATCAATCGCTCCACTGAAGGTGGCATCCAAGATTGTGATACCAGAAGGGTATGAGATTCCTGGTATGACCTACGAAGAAATGGTGGATTTGGTAGAGGTCGACATGGCTCCCGAGGCATTGCAATATCGCCTTGGGAAGGATCTGGTCACGAAGGAGGACTGGGCCAACCTACCTACAAGAATACGAGCATTACAGAAATGGTACAAGGATGCCTCAGCAGACGGGGATGAGACACTGTCTGTTCAAGTTAGAGATGAGCATTACTTCATGGGAGAACAGACGATCCATATTGACTTTGACGAACTCTTTCAGTTATTCAACCAGAAGGCCCTCGACAAATCTATCGTCAGCTGCTATTGTTTGTAAGTGATTAATTTATCTCTAAAGCTAATCTCGTATCATTTTCCTATAATATAATTGTCCTCACTGAAGGGGATCGTGTGCAGAAAACAAAAAATTTCCTAGCAACGATATCTTTAAAACAAGCCAAGATCTATTCTATGCAGATATAGTAGTACGAACGGAGATTGGAATACATACCCTTGTAGACCGAAAGCGGGATTACGTTCCCGCACGAACGTTGACGATGAAGACCGACGAAGCCGACCTCAAGGTCGTGAAGAGGAAGAAGACCTCCCAGTACCGCTAGCGCAGCACCTCGCAGGGCGTTACACACGTACGGTGGAGACGACGGCCTCCGAAGCTCCAGTCCAGGACGAGCAGCGGAAGACTTGGACCGGAACACCAGCAGCGCGGCAGCGGGCTATGGTGGAAGAGATCCCCCTCTCAACTCGGCGCAACTCCGACAAAGGGAATCACGAAATCGAGAGAGAATTGGGAATTAATTGGATGAATTAAAAGGCCAGGGGTGCCCCTCTATATAAAGGCTCCCGGGGGGAAGCCAACTTGCCAGCCAGGCAATGTGGGACTATCCCCCATTGCCTGGTTCGGCCAGGCTGGTGCGCCGGCCCCATGGTGGGCCCCTTTTGGCCCACCTAGGCCGGCCATCATGCCCCCCACCGAATTCCCTAGGGAATTTTCCCCTCTTGGGCCTTCTTTCGACCAGAAGGCCCATTTAGAGAAATCAGCCTAAATAAATTCGAAAATAAATATATAAAATCATATTTGGACATTAATTACACTAATTAATATCAAACATATTATATATAATTTATTCTAGCTCCGAAAACTATTTCGTCGCTGCCCGATCTCCATCGGACCTCTCCCGGGACGTTCCCGGTGATCTCTTTCCTTTCCGGTTGTCTTGTCGAAACCCCTTAAGTGTGTTACCCTAGCGGTTCGATATAATAACAGGTATGATCGAGACTCCTCTCTGATCAACGACTAACTCGTAGGCCTGGACCCCATGAATTAATCCCTGTGATATAACGAATGACTTTCATCTATCAAACCTGAAGGTAAAGTCTTAAACCTTTTGCCACAGCGATACTTAGCGTGTCCGAGCGTCGTTCATAGATATCTCCATATCTAGCTGACCTCGTTAACGACAACGCTATCTTCTACTCGTCTATGATTTCATGTCTCCGTGACCTAGTCACATGCTTGCAAGCTCATTAGACATAATCTCACCGAGTGGGCCCTAGAGTATCTGTCCTGCTATGCGGACTGGCAAATCCCGCTCTTGACCCCTCGTCTCAACTACTCCTTTCCGATACCCAAAAGTATCACCGTTATTGTCATACTAATTAAGATACGACGTTTGGTGCAATCAAAGTATCTTCCAGGAATAACAATAAAAGTTGGTCTCACGGTCAAAGGCGTAATGACTACGTCCTACAAATATGGGTATGTCCATCATATCGTTCTCCAACGATATGACTTCCATTGCCGACCGGCGCCATGCCCTATGATCGGGAAACCTCGATCATCGATCGCGCAACGAAACTAGTCTTAGTAGAGGCTACTAGGGACCTGGTTGTTTACGCATCACACCCGTATTAATGTTTCCGCTTAATACGGTTATAGCATGACACAAAAACGTATTATGAACAAACGAGATATGATAAAGAAATACTCTTTATTAATTGCCTCTAGGGCATATCTCCTTCAGTCTCCCACTTGCACTAGAGTACAAATTAATCTAGATTACAACTTGGTAAAAGCCGGACACCCATAGCATCTTGGTGTTTCACGTGCTTGTCAAGCGGAAGAGGCTTCGTCAGAGGATCTGCCACATTCAGATCCGTATGCACTTTGCAAATCTTCACATCGCCTCCTTGTACGTACTGTCGTATCACATGGAAGCGTCGGAGTATGTGTTTGGCGGTGGAGTGAGACCTTGGCTCCTTCGCGTTAGCAATGGCACCCGTATTGTCGCAGAAGAGGACCACGGGGTCTTGCACGCTCGGGAACACTCCAAGTTCAATGATGAACTTCCTCAGCCACACAGCTTCATTCGCGGCTTCGCAAGCAGCAATGTACTCCGACTCCATTGTACATTGTGCGACGATGGGTTGCTTCCCACTTCTCCAGCACACGGCGCCCCCATTCACCTTGAACACATAACCTGTCTGTGACTTAGAGTCATCGGGGTCTGAGCAGAAACTTGCATCCACGTAACCTGTTACGCCAAGTTCTTCATCGCAGCCACCATAGACAAGGAACATTTCCTTTGTCTTATTGAGATACTTAAGAATGCTCTTAACAGCAATCCAATGCGCCATTCCAGGATTACTCTGGAAACGGCTTGTCAAACTTAGAGCTAATGCCACATCAGGTCTAGTACTTAACATTGCATACATAATCGATCCTATGGCTGAACCATAAGGATGTTTAGTCATATCGGCCTTATCCTGTTCCGTTACCGGACACTGTGCCTTTCGCAATGTTTTATTCTTGATAACCGGCAGAGAACCCTTCTTTGCCTTCTCCATACCGAAACGCTTCAGTATTTTATCAAGATAAGTACTCTGACTCAACGCTAATAGATGTCTTGATCTATCACGATAGATTTTAATGCCTAAGACGTATGCAGCTTCTCCTAAGTCCTTCATGGAAAACATACTGTTTAAATAACCCTTCACGCTATTCAGAAGTTCCACATCATTCCCAATTAGCAATATGTCATCTACATATAGTGCTAAGAACACAACCGAGCTCCCACTCATTTTCTTGTAAATGCAGGTCTCTTCCAAATTTTGGACAAATCCAAAACCTTTGATTACCTCATCAAATCGAAGATTCCAGCTCCGAGATGCTTGCTTCAATCCATAAATGGAGCGCTGAAGCTTGCATACCTTGCTAGCATTTTCTGGATCGACAAAACCTTCCGGTTGTACCATGTACAACTCTTCCTCAATGTTTCCATTTAGGAAGGCTGTTTTGACATCCATCTGCCATATTTCATAATCGTAATAGGCAGCAACTGCTAACAAAATCCGAATAGACTTCAGCATCGCTACCGGTGAAAAAGTTTCATCGTAGTCAATCCCATGAACTTGTCGGAAACCTTTTGCGACAAGCCGAGCTTTATAGACGGTCACATTACCATCAGCATCAGTCTTCTTCTTAAAGATCCATTTATTCTCGACGGCCTTGCGCCCTTCGGGGATATCCATCAAAGTCCACACTTTGTTATCATACATGGATCCTATTTCGGATTTCATGGCTTCTAGCCATTTCTCGGACTCTAGACTCGCCATTGCCTCCTTGTAGTTCGTAGGTTCGTCTTGTTCAATTAACATGACGGTGCAAACCATGTTGCCATACCATTCTGGTGCGATACTAGATCTACCAGACCTACGAGGTAGAACACTTTCCTCGACAGTTTCTCCCACTCCATCTGTGGAGGACGTTTCCGGAACAGCTTCCGTTGCGCCACTCGGAATCTCGAGTTCAGGATCAACGATCTCATCGAGGTCTACCTTCCTCCCACTTACTCCTTTCGCGAGAAACTCCTTCTCTAGAAAGGTACCGGTCTTCGCGACAAACGTTTTGCCCTCAGCTTGGTTGTAGAAGGTGTATCCTATGGTTTCCCGCGGATATCCTACAAAGACGACTTTCTCCGACTTCGGTTCGAGTTTGTCGGGCTGTAGTTTCTTAACATACGCCTCACAACCCCAAACCTTCAGAAACGATAACTTAGGCTTCTTGCCATACCATAATTCATACGGTGTCGTTTCAACGGATTTGGACGGAGCCCTATTTAAAATGAATGCGGCTGTTTCTAACGCATAACCCCAGAAAGATACGGGCAAATCGGTAAGAGACATCATAGATCGGACACTATCCAGTAGAGTACGATTACGTCGCTCGGACACGCCGTTACGTTGCGGTGTTCCAGCAGGCGTAAGTTGGGGTACGATGCCACAACTCTTCAGATGTGTGCCAAACTCAAAACTCAAATACTCGCCACCACGATCGGATCGGAGGTGCTTGATTTTCTTGTTAAGCTGATTTTCAACTTCACTTTGAAATTCTTTGAACTTTTCAAAAGTTTCAGACTTGTGTTTCATCAAATAGATATAACCGTATCTACTCAAGTCATCAGTGAAGGTGACGAAGTAACGATAACCATTGCGTGTCGATACGCTCATTAGTCCACACACATCTGTATGTATGATCCCCAATAAATCCGACGCCCGTTCAACGAAACCTTTGAACGGTGTCCTGGTCATTTTGCCCATAAGGCATGGTTCGCATGTATCGAGGGATCCAAAATCCAACGAGTCCAAAAGTCCATCGGAGTGGAGTTTCTTCATGCGCTTTATACCAATATGACCAAGACGGCAATGCCACATATACATGGCGGTATCATCACTACACTTAATCCGTTTGGCTTCTATGTTATGGATGTGAGTACTACGATCGAGATTCAACAAGAATAAACCATTATTCTCGGGAGCATCAACATAAAAGATATCATTCATATAAATAGCACAACTGCTTGATACTGATTTAAATGAATAACCGTCTTGTAACAAGCAAGACCCACTTATAATGTTTACACTCAACGATGGTACAAAATAACACTTATTTAAAACCAAAACTAATCCCGATGGTAGATGTAGAGGGAGCGTGCCGACAGCCACCACGTCGACTCTCGATCCGTTGCCGACGCGCATCGTCACCTCATCCTTAGCCAGCCGCCGTTTATTCCGTAACTCCTCCTGAGAGTTACATATATGAGCAACAGAACCAGTATCAAATACCCAAGTGTTGCTACGGGCGGATGTAAGGTACACATCTATAACATGTATATCAAATATACCTTGCTCTTTTTCGACTATCTTGCCAGCTTTCCTATCCTCCAGGTACTTGGGGCAGTTGCGCTCAGGTGATCCGATGGTCACTACCATCTTCTCCAGCTTGATTTCTAATTCGGCCACTTCGAGCATCTTCAGGATTTCCGACAGGGGTTTTGACGTCCCTTTCATGCCGTAGTCCACGATGGCGTTCTTATAGCTAGTGGGCAGAGAAATCAGCACCCTATCAATAACCAGCTCTTCTGGGATCACACTTCCCAGACCATTCAGGAGCTGAACGCAGCCAAAAAACTTGGCTAAGTGCTCACTTATATTGCCGTGCTCTTCCATTTGGGCTGAGAAGAAAAGCACGGATGCTTTGAACCTCTCAGCCTTGACTTGTCGTGCAAAAACAACCATGAGTTCAGTGATTATCTCATAAGCACCCTTGTTCTCGAAATGGTTTTGCAGGTCAGCCTCCATGGCAAAGAGCATGCCACTCTGGACACAAGAAGAAATCTCCGCCTTAACCTCATGGACATTCCTTTCGATTTCTGAGGCGGTGTTTGGCAGATCACCCAAGGGGGCTTCAAGGATATAGGCCACCTTGTGGGTTTCAAGAATGGACTTCAGGTCGCGGAACCAGGACACGAAGTTAGACCCATTGGTCTTAAGCTTCTCTTTCTCAAGGAACAGGGCTAGGTTAAAGGAGGGGTGAGACATCTACAATGGAATTTGCAACAACATAAGACTTTGTTCATAATAATTTTGAGTTATAGTATTTTTAGAAAATAACTAACATAACTCCCACTCAAACGAACATCCCTCCTGGTCGTTTAAGCGATTACACGACCCCCATCCATTGCACCACCCCTCATCGTCAGAGCCGGCAGCACAACTTCAAGGGTAGACAATTGTCCATCACAACAACTCTGTGACTCATGCTCGACCTTTCGGCCTCCGTGTTCCGAGGCCATATCTGCATATGCTAGGCTCGCCACTATAACCTCCACGTAACGCTTGTGCAACATGGCTTACACCCACTGTATGCGAACGACGATATGTCTGACACCCGATCGTCACGGCCTGCCTCATAACGTAGAACTTTCTTGGTGGTGCTCGTTGGAGGAAGAACACTAGTGGTATTTTTGAAGGGATCATCTTATATATGACTACCGCCGTGTAACTAATATATACTAATATATATAATCACACAATATAAGATGCACACAAAACATCAAATGTAATGCGATGTGATATAGTCCATTGCGCCATGGTCTTCTTGGCGCCCGCAGTTCATAAACAATTTAATAAACCTACCTTGACCATATCACATAGCCCCTGCAAAATAAAGTTAGACGCTTCTACTTTATCTTTTGCATATTTTACGTGGCTCGGGGCTGTCGTAAATAGAACCGCTTCATACCTACGAACCTTATGACCACAACAACGATCCAATAATTGCATGTTTAAGCATCCCTTTCGGGCCCTCCATTGAAAATGCAAGACCAACTAAAGAGAGAGAAACTGACACCCGCCAGCCACATATACGGTACAAGCCGTATGTCAGTAGTGGAACCAGTCTCGCGTAAGCGTACGCGTAAAGTCGGTCCGGGCCGCTTCATCAACTCGATGCCGCTGGAATCACAAGTGCACGCTAGAGGGTAGCAAATAACAGGAACGGTGCCCCCGTGCAGAACACGGGTTCTAACAGCGTACAGCTATATCTACGATAGATCGGCTCTGATACCACTGAAGGGGATCGTGTGCGGAAAACAAAAAATTTCCTAGCAACGATATCCTTAAAACAAGCCAAGATCAATTCTATGTAGATATAGTAGTACGAACGGAGATTGGAATACATACCCTTGTAGACCGAAAGCGGGATTACGTTCCCGCACGAACGTTGACGATGAAGACCGACGAAGCCGACCTCAAGGTCGTGAAGAGAAAGAAGACCTCCCAGTACCGCTAGCGCAGCACCTCGCAGGGCGTTACACACGTACGGTGGAGACGACGGCCTCCGAAGCTCCAGTCCAGGACGAGCAGCGGAAGACTTGGACCAGAACACCAGCAGCGCGGCAGCGGGCTATGGTGGAAGAGATCCCCCTCTCAACTCGGCGCAACTCCGACAAAGGGAATCACGAAATTGAGAGAGAATTGGGAATTAATTGGATGAATTAAAAGGCCAGGGGTGCCCCTCTATATAAAGGCTCCCGGGGGGAAGCCAACTTGCCAGCCAGGCAATGTGGGACTATCCCCCATTGCCTGGTTCGGCCAGGCTGGTGCGCCGGCCCCATGGTGGGCCCCTTTTGGCCCACCTAGGCCGGCCATCATGCCCCCCACCGAATTCCCTAGGGAATTTTCCCCTCTTGGGCCTTCTTTCGACCAGAAGGCCCATTTAGAGAAATCAGCCTAAATAAATTCGAAAATAAATATATAAAATCATATTTGGACATTAATTACACTAATTAATATCAAACATATTATATATAATTTATTCTAGCTCCGAAAACTATTTCGTCGCTGCCCGATCTCCATCGGACCTCTCCCGGGACGTTCCCGGTGATCTCTTTCCTTTCCGGTTGTCTTGTCGAAACCCCTTAAGTGTGTTACCCTAGCGGTTCGATATAATAACAGGTATGATCGAGACTCCTCTCTGATCAACGACTAACTCGTAGGCCTGGACCCCATGAATTAATCCCTGTGATATAACGAATGACTTTCATCTATCAAACCTGAACGTAAAGTCTTAAACCTTTTGCCACAGCGATACTTAGCGTGTCCGAGCGTCGTTCATAGATATCTCCATATCTAGCTGACCTCGTTAACGACAACGCTATCTTCTACTCGTCTATGATTTCATGTCTCCGTGACCTAGTCACATGCTTGCAAGCTCATTAGACATAATCTCACCGAGTGGGCCCTAGAGTATCTGTCCTGCTATGCGGACTGGCAAATCCCGCTCTTGACCCCTCGTCTCAACTACTCCTTTCCGATACCCAAAAGTATCACCGTTATTGTCATACTAATTAAGATACGACGTTTGGTGCAATCAAAGTATCTTCCAGGAATAACAATAAGAGTTGGTCTCACGGTCAAAGGCGTAATGACTACGTCCTACAAATATGGGTATGTCCATCATATCGTTCTCCAACGATATGACTTCCATTGCCGACCGGCGCCATGCCCTATGATCGGGAAACCTCGATCATCGATCGCGCAACGAAACTAGTCTTAGTAGAGCATACTAGGGACCTGGTTGTTTACGCATCACACCCGTATTAATGTTTCCGCTTAATACGGTTATAGCATGACACAAAAACGTATTATGAACAAACGAGATATGATAAAGAAATACTCTTTATTAATTGCCTCTAGGGCATATCTCCTTCACTCACTACATTCTTTTGTACGCTACTATGCAGAATGAAGATTCTCGAGTGTAGGAGGAAAGGGATTTATCAAGTTGGGTTCGTTGACCCAGATCGAGTTCATATACATACCTTAAAAATAAACCCGGAGGAAACAGAGAAGAACTTGCTCAATTTTTTGGAGAAACAACATTTCAAGAAGAGCATATTGTTTCCGTACAACTTTAGGTTAGAGTGTTACACGTTCATTTTTCCTCGTGTTCGTTAAGTTGATGAGTTAGCTAGAGACTTAATATTTACTGAATTCTCTTCTATGTGCTGATGTGTGCAGCTACCACTGGATTCTCTTCAACATTGAAATTGACTTGGGGTAAGTTCGGATCGAGGACTCATTACATCGACCCATGACGGAGTACTGGAACATTATTGAAATGCTCCAGAGGTACTATATTGGCCTCTTTTCTTCATTTCCTGAGTTCCAGTTATGAATATATTCGATATTCATTTTCTTTGCCGGGGCAGGGTATGGAAGCGGTTCGTAAAACGTGCCGGAGAAGGTCAATTTAAACCAGAGCTAACCTTTCAGCAAATCGACATAAGTAGAGTACTTCTTTTAGTTCTAGTTTCAATATCGGATTGTCATGCTTGATTATTACTTGATGAACTCTATTTTCGTAAAGTGCGAGAGACAGCCACCAGCGACAAATCTATGTGGATATTACGTTTGCGAGTATATGCGCATCTATGTCAATGAGCGGCTGGATATGGTGGTACGTAAAGCATTTACATATCAATTCACAATTTAACTCTTGATGTATTTATGTTGACCGTCTTCTCTTAATATATCCAGCAAATGAATCAATGAGAGCATCTCACTGCATATCAACGCTCTAGAGGAATTCAAGAGGAAATTTGTGGATTTCTGCTTGACAAGGTCATAGCCCCAATAGGAGAATACAATATAAAACGTAAATAATGATTTTGATGTAATGATCGTGTTGGGACGACACTCATGTATATATATGATACATGTTTAACTTGATACGAGTCTCGTTGTATATGTAATATATGGATCAATTCTCGTTAGACACTTCATATAATATACGCATCGATGTGTGTAATTGTAGCGTACAAATAATAGTTTAAATCATAAATAAAACGGAAAACAGAAAACAAAATAAAAAATGCTAAAACCTAAAACCCTCGAACTTTTTAGTCCCGGTTTGTTATACAAACCGGGACAAAAGGTCATCGCCGAGCAGCTCGCCTGCGCGCCCACGTGGATGCCTATTTGTCCCGGTTTCAGAACGTACCGCGACTATAGGTTGGGGCCTTTAGTCCCGATTCCGCAGTCCCGGTTGGTAAACCGGGACTAAAGGCCCTTACCAACCGGGACTGTTAGCCTGTTTTCTACTAGCGCTGACTCTCCGATCTCGACGTGGTATGCAAACAAGGAAAGCACACAGCGATCTACCCAGGTTCAGGCCACCCGAAGGCTAACAGCCCTACTCCTCATGTCTGGATAGATGGTAGGATCATGGTGTGACTACAATGGTGTTCTCTGGCGGATACCCGACAGGGTGACCCAACTAGAGGAAGGGGGAGCACAGATCCTTGCCCGGTGGAGATCACCTTCCTTCCCTTCCTCCTTCTAGCCTAGCTTGGTGGTTGTCTTCTACCTCAGATCACCGGTGGGTTCTTGACTAGAGCTTGCTTACTCCTTAAGCTAGCTTGAGCCGGTCCTCCTCCTCCATGCCCTTGGTCCTCCTTTTATAGGGAAAGGGGATACCACAGAGGTCATGCAAGGAGCGTGAGGGGTTCTGGGCGGGAAGCAGTCCCTCTCCGTGGTGGAGACGGCGACGTGGCCTCTTCTCCTCCAAGTATCTGTCTTCGGTGGGTTGAGTCCTCTGACACCTTTGGGGAAAGCAGCTGGCGCAGGCTGACAGTGGGTAGGTGGTGTCCCCTGGCCGCGCCTTGCTTCCCAAGTCTTCTGGGGGCTTCTACCATCCTCTGGAAGGTGGTGGAAACCTTATCTTCTCGCCGTACGGTCTTGTACCCGAGAGGAAGCTCGGCCCCACAGGGGACTCGTGCTCTCGGGGTCCTTGGTTCCTTCCCGGTCGCAGGAGACCCCGGGGGTCCTGGGCACCCGGGAGGTCTTGTGTGACGCGGGTGCGCCCGCCAGGCCTTGCGTCGAGTCTTGGCCTTGTTCATCCTTGTGCTGGGCCCACATGCAGTGGACCCACTTAGGTAGTGCTAGGGGAACCCCATGTTCCACTGCTGCGACAGTAGCCCCGGGCATGGTCCCGACGGCTTCGGTCTTCTGAGGCTGCCGGGGACATGACCAAAAAAGTCGAAGTGGGTCCGGCGCCTGGTCATCCTGAAGTTATTCCGCTCGGGGGAACAACTGAGTCGGCCTCCTCGAATTCTGGTAACGGAGAAAACGAGGAGTCCATCGTGGGCGGAGGAGTCCATGCTATAAAAGCAGGGGAGGACCCTTTCGATCCCACACATATTCTCGACCTCTCTGCTGTCCAAACCACCGGAGCCATCGTGACAATGGCGCCGGAGAGAAAGGGGTGAGGTCGTGCGCGCGCCGTTCAAGCTGCCCCGAGGTAAGGGCTGCCTGTCCGCGGCGGTTGTCGAGGTAGAGGAAGAGGAGGCCGCGGCAGTCGGGGTGGCCGCGGAGGGCGCGACGGTCGCGGCAGAGCTTCTTCATCTCCGAGGAGCTCGGCGCACACCAGCTTCGCTCCGTTCGAGTTCTTGGTGGATCTGGCTCATGAGCTTCGCGGTCATCTACGCCTCCCGACCTCCTTCTCGATGGTCGTGGCGGAGAACAAGCCTCCCGGCTTCTGGCTGCAAGCAGAGGGTTGTCCCAATGGCCTCTCCTGGGTCTGGGCGGATTACGCCATCGATGGTTCCGTGCTTCTGGGCCATGGGTGGAAGTCGTTCTCCCGCTTCAGGCGGTTAACCCGGGAGCAGAAAGTGGCGTTCCTGTACGACGGAGTGGCGACGCTTTCCGAGAAGATCTTCGACGCCACCGGAGGGCGCACCGAGTGCTGCATGGAGAGCAGCAGCAGCAGCAGCGGAGGCGACGGCGGCTTCGGCTCCTCCGACGAGGATGAAGAAGAGGACAACTCGTCCAACATCAAGGTGGAGGAGAGCTCGTCGTCCTGAGGAGGCAGGATGTCGAGAAGGAGGACACCAAAGATGTCCTTGACCTCCTTCTTGGCTGCCTCGTCGAATACTTCGGGAAGTAGCGCCTCCCGGGGTATGCTCATACTCCTGGCCTTTCGGGGGTGAATCCTTTTTCTGTAAAAAAGTAGGGCTTTATTGTAGATCTTGTCGTTTGTTGAGGAAGAACTTGTCTCCGTCCGTTGTACTTTGTGCTCGTGCCATGTGTGAACGAGAACAGGTTTTTTGCAAAACGTGTCCCCATTACTGCGGCACTTGAATCGTCAAGCGGTAGGTGGCGGCTTGGGAGGCTATAAAAGGCTCCCCAGCCCCCGGTCTTTACTGCGCACTTCTCCCCTCCCGTTCCACACGCCTCCCTTCTTCCTTGCTGCAGGTCGCGAGTTGCTGAAGATGTCCGGTGACGCAAGAGCGATGTCGGAGGGGGGGAGCTTCGGAGATCTCCATGGCGGAGTCGACGTTTCGGGGCACAGTTGGTCCTGCTGTTCGCCCTCGGCCGTCCCTTGTGTTTCCAGCGCTTGAAGAAGTGGCGGGTCCTGCGGTTATGGACACATCGGTGGCGGTGGCAGGTCGGAAGGATGAGATCCTTGAGGCCTTGTAGGGCGAGGCCGCACGCCACCCGAGATTGCTCCGGCTTCTTCAAGACCTCGACGGTATCTTTGAGGTGAGGTCTCCTTGAAGTCTTCCCAATCTGGATGAGGGAAGCTGAGTCTCGTCCTGTTTTCTTCCTCACCACAGGAAGAACAAAGCATCATTGAGAAGCTCCACGATTGCGTTTATGCCCTCTGCTCCCGTTACGTCCCGGGATATGCTAGGGAACGTCATGGCCCTTGAAGCTTCTGGAGATCCTGCCCGGGAGTCCCTTTTCTTTTCCAGGTGTCCCCGGAAGAGAAGAGTTATCCCGGCAGTCAATGAACAAACTTCTTTGCACAGCTAGGCGCCTGGACTGGCCTTAGTAGCACAGGCTAGGTATGGGCATAAGTTGCCTTGCTGAATGTAATGCTTGTATGTAATTTCAGAAATTAAATATGAATGCGTTTCCTAGCTCAACTCCCGGGGTCATTTCCAATCTTCCTTTGCACTATGCGCTTTCCAGTTTATGAGGAGTGAACCCAGGTGCAAGTATCCTTAACTGTCATCAGCAGAAGTAATACCCCCAAGAACACTATACCCTTCGAGGCTTTACTCCACAGCCGTAGTTACTAAGCCAGAGGGAAACTGACCGTTCACCAGGGAGGACGCCTGATCCCCGCAAGGGCTCTCATACACCGTTAAGCATGCTCAGGTCGACAGTATATTGACTCCAAGTGAGATATTATGCCTAAGATGTATGCAAATGCAAAAACTTATCTGCTTCCACAATCGCTTTCTGATTTAGGCCTTTCCCGGGTATTCAGTTCCACTTCCGTCTCCTTTTGACGATTCCCTGTCCCGGGGAGGCGCTACACACAACAAACTTTCAGTAGGAAAAGAATGGACCCTCTCTTCGTGTCGAGATAAAGTTTATTCGAAGCAATCCGCAAGCAAAGTTGGTAGCGCGTCTCTGTACTTAGGTGCTTTAAAGCACAGCACTGCCCAATCATTTCCGACAATACGGCTAGCTAGGAAGGCCGCCCCTACTGATAGGTGTGTGCGTCGACCCGCCAGCCACCGGCACATACCAGCCCCCTGCTTACGGGTTGCAGCGGAAAAATGATTTCTCTTCAAAAATTGAGGCTCACGAAATTGAAAACATATCTTTTATTCCTTGGCGACGATTCATACACCCTTCCTACATAACACTAGCCCCCAGGGCGTGCATAGTCGACCATAACAAGTGCGATTCATGTTTGTAGTCAGGGATAGAATTTCCGGAGGTTCTCGATCTTCCAGGCGTTGCCTTCCGGTCTACCGTTCTCATCTTCCAGGTAGACCGCTCCAGGCGTCAGGGTATGCGTAACCCGGTAAGGACCTTCCCACTTGGATGACATTTTGTTCATTCCTCCAAGGTTTTTCTTTTTCCGGAGTACCAAGTCACCTGGCTCCAAAGCTCTTGCTCGCACATGGCGGCTATGATATCGCCGGAGCGCTTGCTGGTAACGAGCAGATCTCAGGGATGCTCAACACCGCACTTCTTCCAACAGATTGATGTCGTCAATCCTCCTTTCCACTTGTGCCTCTTCATCATAGGCGAGTACCCGGGGGGTCCGTGCTTGAGTTCAGTTGGCAGGACTGCTTCTGCTCCATAGACGAGGAAGAAAGGTGTTTCTCCCGTGGCTCTGCTGGTTGTGGTTTGGAGTGACCATAGGACGCTTGGCAGGTGCTCGATCCAGTTCTTGCCCCGGTCTTCCAGCTTGTCAAATGCTTTGGTTTTCGGGCCCTTGAGTACTTCTGCATTGGCTCGCTCCACTTGTCCATTGCACCTTGGATAGGACACCGAGGCGAAACACACCTTGATGCCCATTTCTTCGCAGAAGTTGAGGAAAGCTGGACTGGTGAACTAAGAGCCATTGTCGGTGATGATCCTGTTGGGTGCCCCGTATCTAAACACGATCCCCTCGATGAACTTGATGGCGGCTTGGGCCGTTTGCTTTGGTACTGGCATCACTTCTACCCACTTCGTGAACTTGTCGATGGCGACAAAGAGATACTCATGTCCTCCGACAGACTTTGGAATTTTGCCCACGATGTCCAGCCCCCAGACCGCAAACGGCCAAGAGATTGGAATAGGTTGCAGAGCCTGCGCCGGCTGGTGAATATCCTTCGCATAATGCTGGCAAGCTTCACATGTCTTGACGACTTGTTCGGCGTCGTGGAGAACTGTTGGCCAGTAGAACCCGTGGCGGAAAACCTTCCCCACCAATGACCTTGATGCGACATGACTGGAGCATGTGCCTTCGTGTATGTCCTTCAGTAGCGCCCTGCCTTGCTCTTGCGGGATGCAACGGAGCTTGACTCAATTGTCACGCCGCCTGTAGAGCTCCTCGTCGATCAGAACGTAGAGCTTGGCTTGGCGGGACACCCGCTCGGCATCGTGGTCGTTACCCGGAAGAGTATGCTCAGTCATGTACTTGACGATGTCCTGGGCCCAAGGTGGGCAGGTTTTCTCCTCTGGGAGCACCATTTGACAAGAGGGAAGCGAAGCTTCCTCTGTCGCGGTTGCTGCCAGGTCTTGATCTCCTGGGCCAGCTTCCTGATCTGCCGGGGTAGATAGGTCGCCAGCCCCCGGCGTCGTGGCCGAACTTGTCTTGACGCGGTTGAAGGGTACCGACGGTTGCTTGAGCATTCGATGTAGACCCCGGCAGGAACGGGCTCCCGCTGAGAAGCCAGTCGTGAGAGTTCGTCTGCGACCGAGTTGTCTCCTCGTGGGATGTATGTGGCCCTAAAGTTGTCGAAGCGCCGATGTAGCTTCCATACCTCTTCCACGTACGGCGCCATTTGTGGGCACGCGTATTCCTTGTTTACTTGCTTGATGACTAATTGGGAGTCACCCTTGACGATGATTTTCCTTATGCCCAGGCTGATGGCCGCACGGAGCCCTGCGAGCAAGCCCTCGTACTCCATCGTGTTGTTTGAGACGCCGCCGTTCAGGCGGTCGCCTGTCGGAGATGTCAGGACAACTCCTACACCTCCTTGATTCTTGTAATAAGAACCGTCGAAGTGCATGACCCAGGCACTGGGGCCTTCTTTCCCGGGGAGTTCGGTTTCCTCTTCCGGTTTTTCGGACGCTGTCTCGGTCCACTCTGCGGTGAAGTCCGCTAGCGCCTGACTCTTGATGTTGTCCGTGTGTTCAAATTTGAGGCCAAAACCTTGAAGCTCCATGGCCCACCATGAGATACGTCCTGTGACGAGTGGATTCTCCAAGGGGCTTCTCAGGTTGTACTTTGAGACTACAGTGATCGAGTGGCTCTCGAAGTAAGGCCTCAATTTACGAGAGGCGATGAGAATCACCAGCAGCAGCTTCTGCATCATAGGGTAGCGCTCACGTGCATCGCGCAGGACCGAACTGACGAAGTAGATCGGGTACTGCACTTTGCGGGCGGCAGCTTTGAGTTCCGCCTCCTCCTCCACAGAGTCAACGTCCTTGGCTGGTGGCTGTTCAGCCCCCAGCACCCCGGTACCGTCGTTGTTCGCAGCTTCTGCTGGGTGGCTGAGGTCCGGGGACCCGAGAAGACCCAACGCCTTCTTCTTGTAGGGTGGACCCGGGAGCATGTCCCCGAGTCGCTTGCTCCTAATCTTGCTTGGTTTCTTTGGAGGAGCATCGCGCTCTACAACCAGCACCGCGCTTACCACCTGGTTGGTGACAGCGATGTACAGCAGCAGAGGCTCTTTTGCCACGGGGGGGCCACAAGGATTGGTGGTGACGAAAGGTAGTTCTTCAGAGACTGAAGAGCTTCTTCAGCCACACGGGACCAGTCGACGGGGCCCTCCTTCTTGAGCAGCTTGAAGAACGGAAGAGCTCATTCCCCAAGCCTCGAGATGAATCGCCCGAGTGCCGTGATGCACCCGTTGAGGCGCTGTACATCCTTGCTCTGCCGAGGTCCTTCCATGCGGTCGATCGCCTTGATCTTGTCCGGGTTGGCCTCAATTCCCCGATGGGAAACCAAGAAACCCAACAGCTTGCCCGACGGGACCCAGAAGACGCATTTCTTGCGGTTGAGCTTGAAGTTGACCCGGCGGAGATTCTCGAAGGTCTCGTGAAGGTCCTGGACGAGCGTGTCCTGGTACCTAGTATTGACCACGATATCGTCGATGTATGCTTCAACATTGCAGCCCAGTTGTGTCCCCAAGCATGCCTGCATCGCGCGTTGGAAAGTGGCGTCGGCGTTCCGGAGGCCGAAAGGCATCCAGGTGTAGCAGTAGCATCCTTTGGGAGTAATGAAGGCCGTCTTCTTTTGGTCTTCTACGGACATAAGGATCTGATGGTACCCGGAGAAGGCATCCAAGAAGCATAACAACTCGCACCCTGCCGTGGAGTCCACGATCTGGTCGATACGCGGTAGGGGGAATAGATCCTTTGGGCAGGCCTTGTTTAGGTCGGTGAAGTCGATGCAAAGGCGCCAATTGAGCGTCATAGGCTTCGGAACCACCACCGGGTTCGCCACCCAGAGAGGATGGGGAACTGGACGTATGACGCCGGCTTCCAGCAGCTTGTCGAATTCGGCGACGATGAACTCCAGCTTCTGTTTACTCTGGTTCCGGAGGACTTGCTTCACAGGTCGCGCGTCTGCGCTGACCGCCAGTTTGTGCTCTATCACCTCCCTTGGCACCCCGGGTATCTCTGACGCGTCCCAAGCGAAGACGTCAGAGTTTTCCCGAAGGAAGGTTACGAGCACGCTTTCCTATTTGTCCGTAAGGTGCGCGCCGACGGTGATGGAGCGAACTCCATCCCTGGTCAGAGCCACCTTCTTGGTCATCTGGGGGTCGCCACGAAAGGACGCCTTCTTGTCAGGAGTTGATGTTGGGCCCCCGGGATCAACTCTCTCCCCGGGGAATGCGCCGACATCTTCCTCCATTGCTTCTTGATGGACGCCAGACATCGCAGCCACTGTCTGGTTCAGCTTGTGAACACAGAAGATGGCGTCATCCGTGTCGGCCTGGATCTTGATCACGCCGTGCGGTGCCGGGATCTTCAGCGCGTTGTAGGCGAAGTGGGAGACGTCCATGAACTTGGCCAGGGCGGGCCAGCCAAGGATGCCGTTGTACGGGAGCGGAGTGTCACCAACGTCAAAGGTGATGTCCTCCGTGCGGAAGTTCTTGTGGTCGCCGAAGGTGACGGGAAGAGTGATCTTCCCGAGGGGCCTGGTGACGCTTCCGTTTATGCCTTGAAAGACGCCCGTGTCAATGAGGTGAGCGAACGGGACCTGCAGTGCCGTCAGCGCCTTGGCCGTCAGCAAGTTGAGGCTGGAGCCCCCGTCCACCAGCATCTTGGTAACCTTGAAGTTGTGAATGACCGGGGACACGATCATGGGCAATGTTCCAACCCCGACAACGTTGGAAGGATGATCCTCCGGGTCAAATGTTATGACCTGGTGGGACCAGTCCAAGAGTCTTGACGGTGCTGAAGCCACCACGTTGAGTTCCCGTATCAGCTTCTTGCCAGCGCTGTTGGATGGAGGAAGAGAGGAGCCTCCATGGATGCACCCGACGACCCCGGCAACCTCTTGGAACTGCCCACCGTTACCCGGAACGGCAGAGGCAGCTCCGTTCTTGCCTTGGACAGCCGCCTGGATTTGCTGCCCATGTTCGCCTTGTCCGCCGCGGCCTCCGCCTTGGCCTCCATGTCCACCGCCGCGAGGCCATCCACGGCCGCCTCCGCCTTGGCGACCCGTAGGGCACTCACGGGCTCGGTGTCTGGCAAGCCCACAATGGAAGCAGCCGCCTGGACCGGCCCCGTCAGTCCGGCGCTGATCTCATAGGGCGAAGCCTCGGAGGGATCGACAGTCCTTGAGCGGATGGTTTCCTTCAGGGTGTATGTGACACCATGGCTGTTCTTTTTTGCCTTCGGTTTCCGCGGGCTTGATCCTCTTTGCGAGCGGCTCGGTGACGAAGACGCGCTTTTCGGATCCAGTGTCCCGCTTCTTGTTCTTGGCTGCTGCAGCCTTGTCTTCGGGTTCACTCTCCCTTACGCCTTCCTCTCCCCGTGCGCAGCGATCCGCGAGCTCCCTGATCTTGCGGGTAGTCTCCACATGGTGGATGCTTAGCTTCTATTGCATCTGGGGGCTATGGACGTTGGCGCTGAAGGACTAGATCACCACCTCGTCCTTGATGCACGGGATGGTGTTCATCTTGTGGGTGAAGTGCTGGATGTACTTGTGGAGATTCTCGCCCGAAAGCTGCTTGAAGTCGTACAAGTCTTTGCAGGGTACCCGGAGGCTCGTATCCCCCTTGGAAAGCTCCCAGAAACTGATCCTTCAGCGTCCTCCAAGATCGGATGGAGCACTTGGGGAGGTTCAGCAGCCAAGTCTGGGCGCCCCCTTGAGAGCCAAAGTGAACTAGTTGGCCATCATGATCTCGTCGGCCCCGGCAACCATTGCAGCGAGCGAGTAGATCTGCAGGAAGTCCCGGGGGTTGGTGGTGCCGTCGAACCGAAGGACGTCGATCTTGAACTTCTTGGGCCAGTTGAAGCGTCGGATCTCGGGAGCCAGGGCATTACAACCCTTGGCGAGGTCATCGTCACGATCTTCCCGGCGATGGCGTTCTCGTTGGCGCTCGATGCGCGTGCGCATGTCCTCGCGTTGCCGATTGTTGAGGTCGCGACGAAGATCATGCTCTTCTGAGGTAGAAGAACCGACGGAGATGGTCTTGTCTTGAACCTGCAGTGGCTGGTCGGCCACCGGTGGATCGACACGAGGAGGTCCTGTCTCGGTGAAGAGGTCTCCACGGGGTCGAGCCCCCTGCTTGCGCGCTCCGCCGGTTGTGGCAGCAGGGTTGTCGACGGTAGTAGGATGAGTCACCGCAGGGGCTGGCCTATCGTCAGCGCAGTGAAGAAGGTTCTCCAGTCATTCCCTCCACGCCTGGTACACCTTGGGATCGTTGGCGCTTGGTGGGAACTGCATCAGCACCCTGGCGGCCACAAGGGTGTCGTGGCGAGCTTGGGCGTCTGGAGAAGTATTCATGGAGGATTTGCTCTTGGACGAATGCGTGCATCCTGGGACGTGGTCCCTGGCCGCCGTATTGCCGGTACTCTTCTCTCCAGAGAAGAGAGGCGGGGGCCGGAGCGAAGGACGGGGGGTCGCGTCGCATCCCCCTTGGACCCTTCACCCAGCCCACGGTTTGGCCCGGTCGCGTTGTCGTGCACCACCTGCTCCTCAGGCAGCGGGGGTGGCGCGTTCGTGCGCTCTTCGTCCGTGGCACGGCGGTCCATGGAAGCTCGAGTGCGTGCAGGCGAGATGACCTTGGCAGTCGCGGCCTCGGGCTTCTTCTTGGGCGGCATACTTGATGAAGAGCTCGACGAAGAACTTGACGAAGATCTCCGAGTTGATGAAGACGAAATCAGCACTTGCGCCCCCTACCTGGCGCGCCAGATGTCGTTTCTCTCATCATGGACACCGGGGATGCGAGGCACCCCCTTTGTAGATTCGGTAGGGGCGCGAAGGAGGCTGGAAACGTCTCCCGGGGGACGATCGTCGGACAAGTTCCTCTCTCACTCTCCGATCTCGACGTGGTATGCAAACAAGGAAAGCACACAGCGATCTACCCAGGTTCAGGCCGTCCGAAGGCTAACAGCCCTACTCCTGCATGTCTGGATAGATGGTAGGATCATGGTGTGACTACAATGGTGTTCTCCGGCGAGATACCCGGCAGGGTGACCCGACTATAGGAAGGGGGAGTACAGATCCTTGCCCGGAGGAGATCAACTTCCTTCCCTTCCTCCTTCTAGCCTAGCTTGGTGGTTGTCTTCTACCTCGGATCACCGGTGGGTTCTTGACTAGAGCTTGCTTACTCCTTAAGCTAGCTTGAGCCGGTCCTCCTCCTCCATGCCCTTGGTCCTCCTTTTATAGGGAAAGGGGATACCACAGAGGTCATGCAAGGAGCATGAGGGGTTCTTGGCGGGAAGCAGCCCTCTCCGTGGTCATGAAAGTATCCGTCTTCGGGTGGTTGAGTCCTCTGGCAGATTTGGGGAAAGCATCTGGCGCGGGCTGACACTGGGTAGGTGGTGTCCCCTGGCCGCGCCTTGCTTCCCAAGTCTTCTGGGAGCTTCTACCATCCTCTGGAAGGTGGTGGAAACCTTATCTTATCACCGTACGGTTTTGTACCTGAGAGGAAGCTCGGCCCCGCCGGGGACTCGCGCTCTCGGGGTCCTTAGTTCCTTCCGGGTCGCAGGAGGCCCCGGGGGTCCTGTGCACCCGGGAGGTCTTGTGTGACGCGGGTGCGCCCGCCAGGCTTTGCGTTGAGTCTCGGCCTTGTTCATCCTTGTGCTGGGCCCACAGGCGGTGAACCCACTTAGGCAGCGCTAGGGGAACCCCATGTTCCACTGCAGCGACATAAAGTTCATGTATGCATTTTACATGCATCAACATCTCCAAGCTTAACATATACTCGTCCTCGAGTATGAAGGTGATAAAACTAAACATGGACTTGGCATTTTATTACTATCAAAGGATATCAAAGATGATTGCTACATAGAGTCAAATGATTCATTCTTAATAATGTTGGAAATATGCCCAAGAGGCAATCATAGAGATGATGTTATTTCGATGTATCCATGATTTATAATAATGTGTCTTGAATAATGTCTTTGTATTGATAAGCAAGTACGTGACTTGTTTGTGAGACTCTTTACTTGTTTGTGAGGACACACTTGAATATTAGACTAGCACATGTATTGGTTGATGACTATGTTTCACAGGTCATAGACATGGAGATGTCAAACTAATAATGTGGACTTATGTTATGAACATATTGTTGGGCTGACCCACATTAAGATTATGAAACAACGTTCAGAGTTCTTCTCTACACAGTATCTTTGGTTTGTCCTTAAACCTGAGATTGTCGTATGTTTTCGAGATGTGAATTGGCCTACTTTGGGACTATCAAATGCTACACCGTGAATGGGTAGCTATAAAGGTAGCTTTCGGGTATGTCATGAAGCATGCTACGAGACATGGTCAGTCAAGATGGGATTTGCTCCTCTCTACTTGAGAGAGATATTTCTCTGGGGCCCTCGAGTGATCGGATCCGGAAATGCATGGCCGTGCTACACAAGGTTAAGTGTTAACCTAGTAAGGGATTCCGAATCACAGGATCGACAAAGAGTGGTCAGCTAGGAGCTCAACTAAATATCGTGAGGCAAAGGGAATAGCATAAACATTGTGATGGTTCGTCCGATATGATCTTTATATACGTTCGGGAGTTGGTATGTTTTGCTAGAGGCCGCTACCAACTATTGACGGAGTAGGTGTACTCGTGTCATGTCTAAATGTATATGAACCTATAGGGTCACGCACTTAAGGTTGTGGAAGCATAATTCGGATCAGATCCGAATTGGGCTGATTAGACTCCAGATTGGGCCGAATTGGTTCAGCCCATTATGGGGAGGTCTATATAAGGGAGAGGAGGCTGGGCGAATTAGGGTTAACCAATTCCGCACCAGAACCCTCCAGCCACCGTCTCCCCACGCCCCTGCCACTGCGCGGACCTAGCAGTCCGGCGAGCGGTGCCTCCATGCCGCACGTGTGGATACCGATAGAGGTGCTGCCTCCGCAGTACTTGGACAAGCCGCCGAGAGGAGCTGTTCGTGGGAGCTGTACGTGGGAGCGACGGGATCGGAGAGGATTGTACGTCTACACTGCCCCGACTTGCTGCATCGACTTCGGCACGGCACAACGCGTCTAGTGGTAATCCTGTGACCTATAGCTGCAGCAGTTTCTTGTGTGATGCGGTACAAAATTTTGATTTGCGCTAGCGTAGACTACACGCGTTCCTACAAATATGGAGTAGCAACATACAAGATATATTATCAAGAGATATCAAATATTCAAGGTAAAAGATGTTCAATGATAATTCACAAAGTGTAACATAAAAGAAAATTTGTATGGACCAAATGAATGCATAACTGAAAACTAAAAAGATATCCTATATTGGTCATAGAAATCTGAATATAAAAGATGGACACTTTGGAAAGATAGATAAATAAGTAGAGGAATAACATGCAAGAGTATCATCTAGCTTCCAAATGCTTGAACTTAAGTTAATGTTTGCCATGTAGTTTCCATTGGTGTGAAGTTCTCATTACCCCTATCATAGCATCTTTAGTGATTAATAGTTGAAAGTGAAAGCAAATATGAGTTATGTGCTTGACAAAGTATGGGTCAAAAGCCTCTTACCCCTTGAAAACAAAAACCTCTCCGACTGGCTACTCAACTTGGGCCACAAAGAAAGTGAAGGTTACAGTCATCGTGAGTAAAAGTAGTATCATCAAGAGTATCACCCGGGGTACCCTTTGCCCCAGGACATAGAACGAGCCCATGTCCCAATGACAAAGCAAGCAAACAGTGGACATCTCAACATCTCTTTCTTTTAGGGACAATTGCTTCTGTGCCCTGTTTCTCTCTTGTTTATCCGTTTGTGCCATACCCGCGTAGTTTCTCTCGTCCGTGTCCTGGCTGGCTCGCAAATCGCCCAAACGCTCCGTTTCCCTCTGGTCAACCGTCACTTGACCGGACTGGTGGGGTCGGCCTAGCGCGGCTCGGTTGGGATTTCCTGGGGTCGGCCCTTTGACCTTAGATGTGGGCCCAGCGAAGTGCATGCACCCCGTCCCACTTGCATGCATGCGGCCGTACGTGCGCGTCCATGCTGTTCCAGCTGTGCTCGCCGCGCCTTCAATGGCGTGCCCCCCTGGCCGGCAAAAAGCTGCCTCGCCACCTACACTGCCGGACCGGACGCGCATCTGCTCCGCCGTCCTCGCGTCTCTCTTGCCTACTCTATCCTGCTGCAAGATGAGCTGTCTGGAGCCGAATCAATGCCCGGTTGCCATTACTACCGTCTAGACCGCGACGCCGTCCAGACCGCGACGCCCTCCAGACCGCTCCTAACATTAAAAGGAGCCATCTCCTTGCCCATTGCGCTCACAAATCCCCTCTTCCTCTCCTAGACACCTTCGCCCAGTCCCGTATCTCTCCATGCCTCGTGGTGATGGCAGCTCCACACCCAGCGCGAACCGCCGCCACCGCCACGTCTCCTATCCTTGGTTTCTCGAGGCGAGCGAGGGAAGCGGCATGGGGAGTGGGCGTGGGCATGAGCGTACTCCTCCAAGTTCGAGCAGGAGGCGAGCGAGGGAAGCGGCATGGGACGGGGAGTCTCCAAGGGGTAGGGGCAGGTGCAGGGCAGGGCCATTGCTCCCGATCCCATTCCCTTCATCGATCTGTCTGACGAGGACGACGAGGACGACCAGGGTATGGACTGGACCATGGCCTGGAAGGAGGAGGTCACGGAGGTCCTGGACCCGGGTTTGGCCTGGGCCATGGCCAACCAGAAAGCCATGGACCTGGCCAAGCATTCCGCCGCCGAGCAGCAACGGCTCAATATCTACTCGGAGAGCAAGGGGAAGAAGGAGGACATGTGGTCGGCGTCGAACAGCAATGCCCCAGAAGAGGTCAATGCCAAGGGAAAGGGCAGGGGCAAGGCCGAGTCGGTGGAGATTTCCGATGACGAGGACGAGTGGTAGTCCATTTTAGTTATTAGTTGCTTTATTAAGGGCGAGTGCCAATTTATTTATTAGTTGTTGATCTATTTTATAATTTAGCAAGGGCAAGTCCATTTTGTACTACCATAAAATTTGGCAATGGCCTTGTGCTTGACGTTTCCAATTGTGTGTGTAAGTCCATTTCAGTTTGCAAAGTTTGCTTAGAAATGGGGCCGTTTACCCTACCTTTGGAGCTCATTTGAAACACATTTTTCAGCGAGTCCACCATTTTTGCTTAGAAATGGGGCCGTTTACCCTACCTTTCGAGCTCATTTGAAACATATTTTTCAGCGAGTCCAAGCTCATTTGAAAATTTATATGGATTCAAGCTAGATTTGAGAAAGCTCATGGCTATCCCCATTTGGTTTGCCAAAATCCCCATTTAAGTTACGATGACGGGTAACAACCAAAATCCGCATTTGGTGTGCCAAATACCCATTTTGTGTCACTGATCCAAATGGGGGTGGGCGAGCCAAAATCCCCGTTGGGTCCGCCGTGGTCCACTCGTCAGCGGGTGTACAGCCCTTGTCCTACGCGCGCGTCCAATCAGAATGTAGAATGAGCTTCTCGTGGATCGCCACGAGTCTGCGTGCAGATTCCTTCTAGAGGAAATCGGATGGCTGCAGTTTGACCGACATTTGAAATGAGCATCAAATATTAAAAAAAATCAAAAAAAGGAAAATCCTGTGCACATAGTCGTCTTATGTCATATACTAACGACTCAAGTTGAAAAACATGGTCTACATACATTCAAAAGGAGAAGGGCATGGATCTCATGTGATATAGCATAACTCAAACTATGAGGTCTAAGGTTGGAGAGAAGTGGTTTGGGAATTGCATCATGAAATTTTCAAAAACCTCACAAAAGCTTCGTTTTGAAGTGACTAAGAAGGATCCATGCTTAGTTTTTCATTTTCATGTTTTAAACTTGTTTAAATGTTGGTCAAACTTAAGTTTGACCGAATTTGAAATAACCATAATAAATTCAAAAACTATCGAAAAATTGAAAAACCGACGCACCTAGTCTTCATATGTCATATATTAACGTCTCAAGTTGAAAAACATGGTCTACATACATTCAAAATTAGAAGGGCATGTATCTCATGTCATATCGCAAAACTCAAACGATGAGGTCTAAGTTGAAGAGAAGTGGTTTTGGAATTGCAACATGGTAATTTCAAAATACTCACGAAAGTATCATTTTGGAGTGACTAAGAATGGTCTAGGCTTAGTTCGCGCCCAAATGTACGCCAGTGCGCTCCCAGAGCATGCCGTGGCGCGTCCGGAGCACGCCATGGCGCGTTCAGAGTGCGCACTTAAGGTGTTCGACAAAAGTACAATAACAAATATTACAAACGATTCAAGTTGATAAACAAGGTCTACACACGTTCAGATCGCGTAACTACACAGAGCGCGCATTGTGGGTGCCAGTTCATATCCAGATTGCGCTTGGTGTGTTGACACGGATGCACCGATACGTGTAGTTCACGTACAGTTCGTGTCCGGTAATTTGCACGTAAAAAGAAAATTAATCGCGTCAGTTCTCGCAAAAAATGCTTCTGATACGTGCAGATGTCTCACAGCGTCTCCAACTGCATTAACTTTGACCAGAATGAAGACGCACATCAACTGTTCGACACTTGTACTCGACACGTCTAGGGGCACCAGATGACGTGGTAAACATTTACAGGCATGTCAGTTCGACTAGACGTGAAGCGCGGTCACACAATGTCATCATTGCGAATATAATCTTTAAATTGTGCTCTAATGTTACACTGCGTTGGCAAGAAAACGAAGCGATGCGCCTGTTCGATGCCCCAAGCGGTTATCGATTTACGGGTCGGCGGCAGTGAATTCATCACTATACCTTCACAAAGAAAAACCCCAATCTCATTGCATTGCGGTTCACTCGCTCTTCTCTCCATTCTCGGTTCTCTCTTCTCTCCGAAAAACCCCAACCACCCCTTCTCTCCAACTCCAATGGATCCGCGGTGGCAGAATGAAGCCATCCCGAGCGACTCAGACGGCGAGGGGAACCCGTTCCCCTGGTGGGAGGTGGGCAACGGGCACGCCGGGGCATCGACGACGACGGCGAGGGCGACGACGACGAGCAGAGCCAGGACGTCAACTCCGACCCCGACTTCGACGACGATGACCACGACGGGTCCGAGGAGGAGGACTCGGACCCGGAGATGACGAAGGGCGAGGAGGAGGAGGACGACGGCGATGACGAGGAGGAGGAGGAGGAGGATGACTCCGACGACTCCGACTCTAACGACGACGAACCGCCAGCCAAGAAGCGGCGGATGTAGGAGCCGAGGCCGAGGCCGTCAATCGTCGTAGTAGCAGTAGCACTGCATTAGGTGCACTGCTATTGATTAGTAGTAGTATTAGGATTTACCTCAAAAAAAGTAGTAGTATTAGGCCGCCGCCGGCATAGTAGCAGTGCTGCATGCATTGTAATCTTTTGTAATTGTTAATATAATCCAAATATAATCCTATTTGAGTTATAAATCGAGTTTCAATTAGTATTATGTCGGCCCAGTGGGATCCAGGGTGTGCAGAGCCCACTCTCCACAGCCCTCACACGCGACGGTATCTACGAAACGACTAAGGACCAAGCAGAACGCTTGAAGGGACCCTCGGAGGAAAAGCCCTCGACAGGGCTGAAGGGAGCAGCGAAGGCCTGAAGAGGCCCCTCCCGAGGCTGCCCCCCTACAGGGCCTTCTCCCCCCTGGAGAGGGGTCAACGCCAATCCCTCTACAAGGCTCCCTAGGCCCTGGGGAGATGCTTCGCTACGAAGCAACCGCTGCAGAGCGCACATGGCCTCTGCAGCAGCCGCAGAGTGACACGCGCGTCTGCGCGCGGTTACGACGGCGCCGCAGTTGCCATTCCGGTGATAAAAGGAGTCAACAAAGCTGTGTCCCCTGCGCCGGACTACGAAGCTTTCCCCTTTGGTGATAAAGCAGATGGCCGGCGCTACGCTCCAACGACGACGTCACCGTGGGCACCCCCACGATCCCTGCGGCACCAACTGGCCGCCCTGTGAGGACGGTGGCTTTTCTGCCACGAGGGCAGGCTTTGCGACCGTGGACCGAGTCCATGGACACCCCGGCCGCGATGCACCCCGCTCCTCCGTTTCGTCGCCACGAGGGAAGAAGAAGCCCGGAGCGCCTATATAAGGAGAGAGAGCACCTCCGTAGCAGGGGATCGATCCCGGAATCGACCAATCGCTCTGTAGCTTAGCCTAGCCCAGCAAACCCGAGGAGGAAGAAGACCTCAGCTTCCCTCCTCGAACTCGGCACCGCCGCAAGAGAGCCCTCGGCAAGCTCATTGTACTGTACCCTCTACAGCGCAATACAGACAAGCAGGAGTAGCGGTTTTACCTCCCCCTGAGGGCCGTGAACCTGGGTACGGGCCGGAGTTCATCTCTGTCGTGCTGTCCCTCCTCTGGCTCGACGAGCACCGTCGCCGTGCCGGTTGAGGGTTGTTGACCAACGTGTCCAGTCCACTTCACGAACTTCTCTTCAGAGAGTGGTTATCCTTGTTCTGTGGGAATCACACCTCGACATTTGGCGCGCCAGGTAGGGGACTGAGGCGCGTCTTCAACCTCCAGCCGGTCTCCGCGCCATGACGGACACCCGCACGACGCGCGCCAACAGGCGCGCTGCTGAGAGGGCTCATACCGAGCCCGGCACCGCTCCCACCCGTGGCCACCGCAGCCGCCCTCGCACTGCGGAGCGCGCCAACACCGGCCCGCGCGTGGAGGAGCCCGAAAGCGAGGAGCACCACGGCGGCGACCGCCGCGACAACGAGGACTTCTCCGAGCACCACCAGGACGCTAAGTACTCGCGTCCGTCTCGGCGCCAGAGCACGTCTTCTCAGGGACGCCCAGAGCCCACACCGCACACCGCGCTGCTCATGGCCCAGGAGCTTCTCCGCTACAGGCCCAGCGCAGAGGCCCACGACCAGTGGCTCGACCGCCTCCACCACCCCGTCGACGTCGCGACGACGCGCCCCGCTCCGTCGCGCTCCATGGTCCATCACTCTGGCCGCGCGGGAACGGCGGCCTGCTCACCTAGGGGCCGGGCGAGGTCGAGGGAAGGTTGGAGTCGGGGAAGGGGATGACGGCGTGCTCGACGGTGCCCTCACGCGCCGCATGCAACGCCAGAGTCCATGGCGACGTCTACGGTCACCTAAAAAAAGAATGGAGAGCACGGTGAGGAAGGTCTCGACGAGACGCGTCCAAAGAGCCAAAAATGGCGAGGATGGAAGAGGGAAATGGCGGCTACGGCAGTTTTCTTCGTCTCGGGCGCGAACGAGAGCGAGAGCTCGGGCTGGCTCGTAAGTGTGGGTGGAGAGAGGTGAGGGGAGGGCAGTGTGAGAGAAATGAGGGTTGGAGGGGCACGGGGTCGGGTTTTAGACCGATTTTCCCGATCTTGGGTTTCTCGGACATGGGGGTGGGGCTTGCTTGCTTTCTATTGGCTGGCAAGGGTGGTGGAGAGGGAGACAGAGTGAGTTTGGTCGGGGGCGACGTGTTTTGGCCAGTAGGGAGAAGGGGAGTGGTCGCTGGTTGGGCATGAGAAGGAAAGAAGAGAGGGGAGCGGTCGGGTGGCTGCCTCTGGTCCATGACATGTGGGCCGGGGGGGGGGGGGGGGGCTGGCATCCTTCTCCTGCAAGACAAGAGACGATGGGGGAGAGAGGAGAGGGTTTGCTGGCTCGGGTAGTCTTGGTTTTCCTTTTGTTTTTCTTTCCTCTTTTTAATTCTTTTATTTCAATCCAAACCATAACCATGCTAAACAAAACAACTCTTCCAAGATGGTTAGGGGAGTGACCTAGTTGAGCTTTTGAAAATACAAACCCTTCCAAACAACCAAATCACCAAAAAGATATTTAAAGTTTGGAAAGAAAAGAATATGAGACCAAATGGTCACCTATTTTTTATGCCCTCAAAACATAGTTGGCTTTATGTTTGAACAAGGTTGTAAATTGTTTTTGTAAAGCATTACTAGCAAATATAGGTTGCATACCACAAAATGGTTTAGTTGAATGTCAAAAACAACTAATAGTTTGCTTAATAAGAGGTCCTAGATTTGCGAAGTTTTAACAGACATGAAGATCACAAAAATTAGATTTTAATATAGTTATGTTTGTTAAGATGATATTATCAACATTAGAAACACTAGTGAAGTCAAGCAAAGGTAACATGATCACCAAAACAACTCATGCAAGAATTTATAAAACACACAAAAAGTTTTTGTTCTCTCAGAAAATTCTAGCCTAACACCACAATTCTAGGTCTAAGAAAATTGGGGTGTTACATCGAAAAAATCTGAACAAATTCATGCTTACAAAGGACGAAAAGTTGCAACTACAGCTCATTCGGAGTTACATAATAGAAATGAAAAATCATACCGTGCACAGATTTGTGCTGAAATAAAATCTCTGAATACAAAAAGCAACTTTTTCAAACCCAAATGGGTAAAAATTGGCACTTTATTGAAAATTCCAGAAACTAAACTATACAAAGTGTGTTGTTACAGCAAGAGGACACAAAGAAAATCAAAAATAAAACAACCGGGTTGCCTCCTGTAAAGCGCTTTCTTCATAGCCATATAGCTAGCCTTACTTATTTGGTACCAAGATGGTTGGAGTGAGGTGGCTTGGCATCCCCAAGCTTGAATTCTTGTACTTAATTGATATATGTAGGGTGAGCCTAGGGGTAACATCCTCAAGCTTGAGTGTTTTTCCCTCTTGATCTTTGTTCATCTCCTCAACTCTCCCACCTGAAAATTCTCTTCACACAAAACTCATCATAAAACTTAATTAGAGGGGTTAGTGTCTCCATAAATTAAATCCACATAGGTACGGCAAAGACATATGATGAGTTGATTCTAAACATTAGCTACTGTTACTACGGTTGTGCATTGCTCCTTGATCAAAAGAACCACACAAAACACAAGTAATGAGAGCAATGCAAAATAAAGTCAAAAGCTGGACAGTCTGTAAAGAGTGAATTTTTAGAGGCACTTAAGTTGCTCAAATCATAAAACTTTGAACTAATGAAATGTGTAATAATAACTGAATATTGCTGTCGTCAAATATCAGCTCAAAATTCGTTTTCTGTTGTTTTATACATTTTACGCAGTAAGGATCAGGAATCTGTTATTTGGACAGCCATGATAGTTTTAATGATGCTCACATATGAACAAGAATTGAAACGCAAAAAAGAGAGCATCAAGGGGAAAATATGAAACATATTTGAGTCTAACCCACTTCCTACGCATTGAGATCTAGTAATAAAATACATCATTGAAATACAAAGCATGTAGCATAGGAAGATAAAACAAGATCAATTTCAATACTTTCAACTTAAAGAGAGGGAATGTAATAATATTGAAATATTTAGAACCATGTTTTCCCTTCTCATAATAACTTTCAGTAACATGATTAATAAATTCAACAATATAACTATCACATAGAGCATGTCTTCCATGATCTACAAGCATAAAAGTATTAATACTCTCCACATAAGTAAAATCCTTCTTATTAGTGATAGTGGGAGTAAAACATTCATAACCATCATTATAATCATCATATATAGGAGGCATGTCATAACCATAATAAACTTTATCCTCAATAATAGGTGGACTGAAAATATCATATTCATCATTGTAATCGTCATAAATAGGAGACATAGTATCATCAAAATAAATTTTCTCTTCTAAACTTGGGGGACTAAAAATATCATATTCATCAAAACAAACTTCCCCAAGCTTAAGGTTTTCAGTAGCATTATCAATAAAGGTGTTCAAAGAATTCATACCAATAGTATTACCACTCAAATGATTATTATGCAAATAAATTTCCATATATTTTTTATTTTCACCTCAAACACTTCATGTCCTAACTCAAGATAGACATTATAAAGTTCTCTAATATTTTTGTTGTTTTCCATTTTATAATTTTTGTGTGTTTTTGATATATATATAACTGAAAGTAAACTAAACTAAATGCAAAACTGAAAGTAAACTAGAGTATATGCAGAACTGAAAATAAATATCTAGTGCAAACAAGAATAGAAACTTAAGCGCTACGCTCCCCGGCAACGGCGCCAGAAAAGTATTTCATATCCCCCAAGAGCAGGGAATCACTGTAATACCTCTCAATGTGGAAGTAGGGTATCGATCCGCCGGAGCAAGAAGGAAAGTTATATATTCTCTACAACTAAAGTGTCACAAGTTTTAGTTGACTATGCACTAAACAAGTTTAAAGAACAAGATGGTTGTTTTAATGAATGGAAGTTTAATGTAACAAAACAAGAATGTAAAAAGTGTCCCAATCCTCTTCAATGCAAGAGGACAAGACAAAGGTTTTCTCTTATAGGAACAATGGACAACGGTGTTTCAATGCTTGGAAATAAGGCCTAGGGATCGTACTTTCACTAGTAGTCTCTCTCAACATGTTAGCATAACTGAACGTAAGTAAGTGCTACTTGGGATTATTCTCCTTCTTGATAAAACAAGAGTACTATGTGTAGGTCCACAAAAGCACACCGAAAGTTGCATTCCACATCTAGGGAACCCCAATGTCACTAAGAGCACCCCAAGATAGTACTAGACAAACACCACAATTCCACAAGAATAGGCCATGATAAATATCTAAATTATTCATAGAGTCGCTCACAAATACCCACACTGTCACCTCGGTACCGTGTTGTAACTATGACTCCGGAAACTAGATAAAATCACTTTAGTAGTGTAAACATTACATACGAATTCAGCCATACTTAACAATGCTCATGATCACATAAAGATCACACCATGGAAGAGAGAGATAAACCACATAGCTACCGTACGAGCCCTCAGCCCCGAGGGAAACTACTCACACATGGTCATGGTAACGATGGTGGAGATGTTGGAGGAGATGATCTTGCTGTAGATGTTGATGATGAACACGTCGGAGGGGGGTGGAGCCCTCTGGAGGTGATTCCGGCAGCATTTCCCCCCTCCGATCTTCTCCGGCGGCAACCTTCTGCCTCTCTATTTCATGGTTTTGTGTTTCTCCGCCACCGTGAAGCAAAACTCCTCGGGGGACTATTTTTACAGCCGGTTTTAGGTCAAGACGAAGCCAATGAGATGAAAACGGACGGCATCGGAGCCATGAGGGGGAAAAGAGGTGGTCCCACGCGGCCAGGGAATCTGACCGCGCCGGGCCTGCTATCTCCCAGCTGGTTGGGCTTCTGGTCATCATTTTTGACCCATTGCGTTCGTCTCGAAAATTCTGAACCGTGCTCTTTGGCCTTGCCCTTTTTTGAGTCCCGAAGCTCCCGGAAAGTCCAAAACAGTAAAAAGACGTTTTCTAGAAAACAGAGTTAGAAACAAAAGAGTGGGGATTGTTTAGAAAATCCTCGAAATCATTATAAAACATGAATATAACATCATATAAGTTCTAAGTATGTAGGAATATGTAGTAATAAAATGTAAAGTTCATGTATGCATTTTACATGCATCAGCAGCTACTAAGCCAGAGGGAAACTGACCGTTCACCAGGGAGGATGCCTCGTCCTCGCAAGGGCTCTCATACACCGTTAAGCATGCTCAGGTTGACAGTATATTGACTCCAAGCGAGATATTATGCCCAAGATGTATGCAAGTGCAAACTTATCTGTTTCCCCAATCGCTTTTTTGATTTAGGCCTCTCTGGGTATAGCTCCACTACCATCTCCTTTTGATGATTTCCTGTCCCGGGGAGGCGCTACACACAGCAAACTTTTAGAAGGAAAAGAATGGACCCTCTCTTTATGTCGTGAAAAAGTCTATCCGAAGCAATCCGCAAGCAAAGTTGGTAGGGCCTTTATGTACTTATGTGCTTTAAAACACAGCACTGCCCAATCACTCCTTTCTACGGCAGCACGGCTGACTGGGCAGGCAGCCCCCGATGATAGGCGCTCGCGCTCGTCCCAATGTCAGCCACCGGCACATACCAGCCCCCTGCTTACGGGTTGCTACAGAAAAATGATTTTATGACAAAAATTGAGGCTCACGGAATTGAAAACTTATCTTTTAGTCCTTGGCGACGATTCTTACACCCTTCTACACAACACTAGCCACCAGGGCGTGCATATTCGACCATAACTATTTTGCGATTCGTGTTTGTAGTCAGGGGTAGAACTTCCAGAGATTCTCGATGTTCCAGGCGTTGCCCTCCGGCCTACCCTTCTCATCCTCCAGGTAGACTGCTCCAGGCCTCAGGGTATGTGTGACCCGATACGGACCTTCCCACTTTGATGACATTTTGTTCATGCCATCGTGCTTTTGCTTCTTCCGGAGGACCAGATCTCCTGGCTTCAATGCTCTTGCTCGCACATGACGGCCATGATAGCGCCTGAGCGCTTGCTGGTAACGAGCGGATCTATGAGATGCTCGACACCGTACTTCTTCCAGGAAATTGATGTCATCAATCCTCCTCTCCATCTGAGCCTCTTCATCATGGGCAAGTACCCGGGGGGATCTGTGCTTGAGTTCAGTTGGCAGGACCGCATATGCTCCATAGACGAGGAATAAAGGGGTTTCTCACGTGGCTCTGCTGGGTGTGGTCCTAAGTGACCATAGGAAGCTTGGTAGGTGCTCGATCCAGTTCTTGCCCCGGTCTTTTAGTTTGTCAAATGCCTTGGTTTTTATAACCTTGAGTACTTCTGTGTTGGCTCGCTCCACTTTTCCATTGCATCTTGGGTAGGACACTGAGGCCAAACACACCTTGATGCCCATCTCTTCGCAGAAGTTGAGGAAAGCTCGGCTGGTGAACTGGGAGCTATTGTCGGTGATGATCCTATTGGGTACTCTGTATCTGAACACGATCCCCTCGGTGAACTTGATGGCGGCTTGGGCCGTCTACTTCGGCACTGGCATTACTTCCACCCACTTCGTGAACTTGTCGATGGCAACGAAGAGATACTCATGTCACCCGACAGACCTCGACATCTTTCCCACGATGTCCAGCCCCAGACCGCGAACGGCCAAGAGATTGGAATAAGCTGCAGAGCTTGTGCTGGCTGATGGATGTCCTTTGCGTAATGCTGGCAGGCTTCACATGTCTTGACAATCTGCTCGGCGTCGTGGAGAACTTTTGGCCAGTAGAACCAATGACGGAAGACTTTTCCCGCCAGTGATCTTGATGCGACATGACTGGAACATGTGACCTCATGTATGTCCCTTAGCAGCGCCTGGCCTTGTTCTTGCGGAATGCAACGGAGATTGACTCCATTGTCACGCCGCCTGTAGAGCTCCCCGTCGATCAGAACTTAGAGCTTGGCTTGGCGGGACACCCGCTCGGCTTCATGGTCGTTACCCGGAAGGGCATGCTTGCTCATGTACTTGACGATGTCCTAGGGCCAAGGCGGGAAGCTTCTCTCCACTGGAAGTTGAAGGAGATATGCCCTAGAGGCAATTAATAAAGTGTTTTATTTATCATATCTCATTTGTTCATAATACGTTTTTGTGTCATGCTATAACTGTATTAAGCGGAAACATTAATACACATGTGATACGTAAGACAACCAGGTCCCTAGTAGGCTCTACGTGACTAGTTCATTGTGCAATCGATGATCGAGGTTTCCCGATCATGTGACATGGTGTCAGTTGACAATGGAGTCATATCGTTGGTAGAACGATGTGATGGACATACCCAATATTTGTAGGACGTAATCATTACGCATTTGATCGTGAGATCAACTCTTATTGCTATTCCTGAAAGATACTTTGATTGCATCAAACGTCATGTCTTAATAGTATGACAATAAAGGTGTCCCTCACGGGTATCGGAAGGGAGTATGTTGAGACGACGGATCAAGAGCGGGATTTGCCAGTCCGCATAGCAGGATAGATACTCTAGGGCCCACTCGGTGAGATTATGTCAAATAAGCTTGCAAGCATGTGACTAGGTCACCAGGACATAATATCATGGACGAGTAGAAGATAGTGTTGTCGGTAACGAGATCAAGCTAGGCATTGCGATATCTATGAACGAGTCTCGGACACGCTAAGTATCGCCATGGCAAAAGGTTTAACACTCAACGTCTAGGTTCGAACGACAAAGTTATTCGTTATCTCACAGGCATTAATTCTGGGTATCCAAGGTCCACGAATTAGTCATTGATCGGAGAGCGCGTCTCGATCATGTCTGGCGAGATCTCGAACCGCTAGGGTAACACACTTAAGGGGAGTCGACAAGTTTACCGGAAGAGAAATTAGAAGAGAGCACCGGGAGCGTCCCGGGAAAGATCCGGTGAAGATCGGAGAGCGACGAAATAGTTTTCGGAGCCGGAATAAATTAGATAATGTGTGTTTAATATTAATTAGTGTAATTAATAGTTAAATACATTTTTATTTAATGATTTTCGGAATTTAAAAGGCAGCCCACCTTAAATGGGCCTTCCCATGGGAGAGAAGGCCCATAGGGGGGAAATTTCCCCCCTAGGTACGCATGAGTAAAGGGGGCTGCCCTAGGTGGGCCAAATGGGGCCCACCTAGGGCCGGCGCACCCCCTGGGGGCGGGCTGGTGTGGGATTAGTCCCACACCACCCAGCCAGCAAGGCTGGCAGCCCCCCTCCACCTATATATAGAGGTGCCCCCTTGGCCTTTAAAAGACACCAATCTCTCTCTCTCTTCTTCTCCTTGAAACGTGATTCCTCCATTGGAGTTGCGCCAAGGTGAAGTTCTCTCCACCATACGCACACCGCCGTGCTGCTGGTCTTCCGGTCCAAGTCTTTCGCTGCTCGTCCCTGGATCGGAGCCCGGAGGTCGTCGTCTTCACCGTACGTGTGTGGATCCCTGCGAGGCGCCACGCTAGTGGTGCTCGGAGGTCTTCTTCCTCTACACGACCTCGAGGTCGTCTTCGTCGGCTTCATCGACAACGCTTGTGCGGGAGCGTAATCCCCGTGTTTCGGTCTACAAGGGTATGTATATCGATCTCCTCCGTATTACTATATCTGCATAGTATAGATCCTGGCTAGTTTAAGGTTATCGTTGTTAGAAAATTTATTGTTTTCTGCCTGCGATCTCCTTCAGTGGTATCAGAGCCGATCTATGCGTAGATATAGCTGTACGCTTTTATAACCCGTGTTTATCACGGGGACATCGTTCTTTTATTTGCTACCCTCTCGCGTGCACTTGCATTGTCGGCGGCATTGAGTTGATGAAGCGGCCCGGACCGACTTTACGCGTACGCTTACGCGAGACTGGTTCCACAACTGACATACGGCTTGTACCGTATATGTGGCTGGCGGGTGTCTGTCTCTCTCTCATTAGTTGGCTTTGTATTTTCAATGGAGGGCCCAAGAGGGATAAATAAATATGCAATTATTTGATCATTGTTGTGGTCATAGGTTCGTAGGTATGAAGCGGTTCTATTTACGACAGCCCCAAGCCACGTAAAATATGCAAAAGATAAAGTAGAACGCGTCTAACTTTATTTTGCAGGGGCAATGTGATATGGTCAAGGTAGGTTTATTAAATTGTTTATAAACTGTGGGCGCGAAGGAGACCATCGGCGCAAGGACCATGTCACGTCGCATTACATATTGATGTTTTAAGTGCATCTTATATTGTCTCTGTGTGTGTGTGTGTGTATATATATATATATATATATATATATATTATATTAGTTACACGGCGGTAGTAATATAAGATGATCCCTCCAAAATACCATTAGTGTTCTCCCTTCGACGTGCATCACCAAGAAAGTTCTACGTTATGAGGCAGGCCGTGACGATCGGGTGTCATACATATCGTCGTTCGCATACAGTGGGTGTAAGACATGTTTGCACAAGCGTATACGTTGAAGGTTATTATGGCGAGCCTAGCATGTACAGACATGGCCTCGGAACACGGTGACCAAAAGGTCGAGCATGAGTCACAGAGTTGTTGTGATTGACATTTCGATGTCTACCTTTGAAGTTGTGTTGCCGGCTCTGACGATGAGGGGTTGCACAATGGATTAGGGTCATGTAATCACTAAAGCGATTAGAGGGATATTCATTTTGAGTGGAATTCTTATAGTTATTTTCTAAAACTTGAACTCAAAATTTTATGGACAAAGTCTTATGTTTTGCAAATTCCATTGTAGATGTCTCTTCCCACCTTTAACCTAGGCCTGTTCCTTGAGAAAGAAAAGCTTAAGACCAATGGGTCGAACTTCATGTCCTGGTTCCGCAACCTGAGGATCCTCCTTACTCCCCACAGGGTGGCTTACGTCATTGAAGCCGCCCTAGGTGACCCTCCTAAAGACAATGCCTCCGATGATGAGAAGAAGCTCTATCAGACCAAGTCGGACGATTCCTCTTTTGTCCAGAGTGGCATGCTCTACGCCATGGAAGCCGACCTGCAAAAGCGCTTTGAGAAGATGAGTGCTTTTGAGATAATTTCTGATCTCAAGGCTGTCTTTGCGCCGCAGGCTAAGGCTGAGAGATATGAAGCTTCTGAGCTTTTCTTCTCAGCCAAGATGGAAGAGCATAGCAGTGTGAGCGAGCACGTGGTCAAAATGTCTGGCTACAGTCAACGCCTGAATGCTTTGGAATGCAAGATTCCTGATGAGCTGGCGATTGATAGGGTGCTGCAATCGTTGCCTCCTAGCTACAAAGGATTCGTCATGAACTATAACATGCAGGGCATGGCTAAGTCCCTGTCTGAGGTGTTCGTGATGCTCAAGACTGCTGAAGTGGAAATCAAGAAGGAGCACACGTTGTTGATGGTCAACAAGACCGTCGATTTCAAGAAATCTGGCGGCAAGGGAAGGAAGAACTGGAAGTCTAAGAAGGATGGCAAATACGTTGCCAAATCCAAGACTAACAAACCTGGTCCCAAACCTGGCGTGGAATGCTTCTACTGCAAGGGAGATGGTCACTGGAAGCGCAACTGCCCCAAGTATCTAGAAGATAAGAAGGCCGGCAAGATTGTCGGAAAAGAGAAAGGTATATTTGATATACATGTTATTGATGTGTACCTTACATGCGCCCGTAGTAATACCTGGGTATTTGATACCGGTTCTGTTGCTCACATTTGTAACTCTCAGGAGGAGTTACGGAATAAACGGCGCCTGGCAAAGGATGAGGTGACGATGCGCGTCGGCAACGGATCAAGAGTTGACGTGGTGGCTGTCGGCACACTCCCTCTACATCTACCATCGGGATTAGTTTTGGTTTTAAATAAGTGTTATTTTGTACCGTCTTTGAGTGTAAACATTATCAGTGGGTCTTGCTTGTTGCAAGACGGATATTCGTTCAAATCAGTATCAAGTGGTTGTACTATTTCGATGAATGATATCTTTTATGTTAATGCTCCCGAGAGTAATGGTTTATTCTTGTTGAATCTCGATTGTAGTACTCACATCCATAACATTGATGCCAAGAGGATTAAACTTAGTAGCGATATCGCCAAGTATATGTGGCATTGCCGTCTCGGTCATATTGGTATAAAGCGCATGAAGAAACTCCATACCGATGGACTTTTAGACTCGTTGGATTTTGGATCCCTCGACACATGCGAACCGTGCCTCATGGGCAAGATGACCAAGACACCGTTCAATGGTTTCATGGAACGGGCGTCGGACTTATTGGGAGTCATACATATAGATGTGTGTGGAACGATGAGCGTGTCGACACGCAATGGTTATCGTTATTTTGTCACCTTCATCGATGACTTGAGTAGATATGGGTATATCTATTTGATGAAACACAAATCTGAAACATTTGAAAAGTTCAAAGAATTTCAAAGTGAAGTTGAAAATCAACTCAACAAGAAAATCAAGCACCTTCGATCCGATCGTGGTGGCGAATATTTGAGTTTGGCACACATCTGAAGGCCTGTGGCATCGTGCCGCAACTTACGCCGGCTGGAACACCGCAACGCAACGGTGTGTCCGAGCGACGTAATCGTACCCTATTAGATAGTGTACGGTCTATGATGTCTCTTACCGACTTGCCCGTATCTTTTTGGGGATATGCGTTAGAAACAGCCGCATTCATTTTAAATAGGGCTCCGCCCAAATCCGTAGCAACGACACCATATGAGATATGGCATGGCAAGAAACCTAAGTTGTCGTTCCTGAAGGTCTGGGGTTGTGAGGCGTATGTTAAGAAACTACAGCCCGACAAACTCGAACCGAAATCGGAGAAAGTCGTCTTTGTAGGGTATCCGCGGGAAACCATAGGATACACCTTCTACAACCAAGCCGAGGGCAAAACGTTTGTTGCGAAGAACGGCACCTTTCTCGAGAAGGAGTTTCTCGCCAAAGGAGTAAGTGGGAGGAAAATAGACCTCGACGAGATCATTGATCCTGAACTCGAAATTCCGAGTGGCGCAACGGAAACTGTTCCGGAAACGTCCTCCACAGATGGAGTGGGAGAAAATGTCGAGGATACTATTCTACTTCGTAGGTCTGGGAGATCTCGTATCGCTCCTGAGTGGTACGGCAACCTGGTTTGCACCGTCATGTTAATTGAACAAGACGAACCTACGAACTACAAAGAGGGTATGGCAAGCCCTGAGTCCGAGAAATGGCTTAAAGCCATGAAATCCGAAATAGGATCCATGTATGACAACAAAGTATGGACTTCGATGGAGATTCCCGAAGGGCGCAAGGCCGTCGAGAATAAATGGATCTTTAAGAAGAAGACCGATGCTGATGGTAATGTGACCGTCTATAAAGCTCGGCTTGTCGCAAAGGGTTTCCGACAAGTTCATGGAATTGACTATGATGAAACATTTTCACCGGTAGCGATGCTAAAGTCTATTCGGGTTTTGCTAGCACTTGCTGCATATTACGACTATGAAATATGGCAGATGGATGTCAAAACAGCGTTCCTAATTGGTAACATTGAGGAAGAGTTGTATATGGTACAACCTGAAGGTTTTGTCGATCCAGAAAATGCTGGCAAGGTATGCAAGCTTCAGCGTTCCATTTATGGACTGAAGCAAGCATCTCGGAGCTGGAATCTTCGCTTTGATGAGGTGATCAAAGGTTTTGGATTTATCCAAAATATAGAAGAGACCTGTATTTACAAGAAAATGAGTGGGAGCTCAGTTGTGTTCCTAGTTCTATATGTGGATGATATATTACTAATAGGGGATAATGTGGATCTTCTGAATAGCCTGAAGAAGTATTTAAATAGTAAATTTTCAATGAAGGACTTAGGAGATGCTGCATACGTTTTAGGCATTAAAATGTATCATGATAGATCAAGACGTCTATTAGCGTTGAGTCAGAGTACTTATCTTGATAAAATACTGAAACGGTTTGGTATGGAGACGGCAAAGAAAGGTTCTCTACCGGTTACCAAGAATAAAACATTGAGCAAGGCTCAGTGTCCGGTGACGGGACATGATAGAGCCGAGAGGGCTAAACATCCCTATGCTTCAGCCATAGGATCGATCATGTACGCCATGTTAAGTACTCGACCTGATGTAGCATTGGCTCTTAGCTTGACGAGCCAGTTCCAAAGTAATCCTGGAAAGGATCATTGGGTAGCTGTTAAGAACATTCTTAAGCATCTCAAGAAGACAAAGGAAATGTTCCTTGTGTATATTGACTGTGAAGAAAAACTTGGCGTAACAGGTTACGTTGATGCAAGTTTCTGCACAGACCCAAATGACTTTAAGTCACAAACAGGATATGTTTTCAAGGTGAACGGAGGCGCTGTAAGCTGGAGGAGTGGGAAGCAACCCATAGTGGCCAAATCTACAATGGAATCGGAGTACATCGCTGCTTCTGAAGCCGCGAATGAAGCTGTGTGGCTGAGGAAGATCATCATCGAGCTTGGAGTGTTCCCTAGCGCGCAAGACCCTGTAACCCTCTACTACGACAACACGGGTGCTATTGCTAACGCGAAGGAACCAAGGTATCACTCAACTGCCAAACACATTCTCCGACGCATCCATGTGATACGACAGTATGTACAGGAAGGCGATGTGAAGATTTGCAAAGTGCATACGGATCTGAATGTGGCAGATCCTCTGACGAAGCCTCTTCTACTTGACAAGCATGTAAAACACCAAAATGCTATGGGTGTTAGGCTTTTACCAAGTTGTAATCTAGAATAAATTGTACTCTAGTGCAAGTGGGAGACTGAAGGAGATATGCCCTAGAGGCAATTAATAAAGTGTTTTATTTATCATATCTCATTTGTTCATAATACGTTTTTGTGTCATGCTATAACTGTATTAAGCGGAAACATTAATACACGTGTGATACGTAAGACAACCAGGTCCCTAGTAGCCTCTACGTGACTAGTTCATTGTGCAATCGATGATCGAGGTTTCCCGATCATGTGACATGGTGTTAGTTGACAATGGAGTCATATCGTTGGTAGAATGATGTGATGGACATACCCAATATTTGTAGGACGTAGTCATTACGCCTTTGATCGTGAGATCAACTCTTATTGCTATTCCTGAAAGATACTTTGATTGCATCAAACGTCATGTCTTAATAGTATGACAATAAAGGTGTCCCTCTCGGGTATCGGAAGGGAGTATGTTGAGACGAGGGATCAAGAGCGGGATTTGCCAGTCCGCATAGCAGGATAGATACTCTAGGGCCCACTCGGTGAGATTATGTCAAATAAGCTTGCAAGCATGTGACTAGGTCACCAGGACATAATATCATGGACGAGTAGAAGATAGTGTTGTCGGTAACGAGATCAAGCTAGGTATCGCGATATCTATGAACGAGTCTCGGACACGCTAAGTATCGCCATGGCAAAAGGTTTAAGACTCGACGTCTAGGTTCGAACGACAAAGTTATTCGTTATCTCACAGGGATTAATTCTGGGTATCCAACGTCCACGAATTAGTCATTGATCGGAGAGCGCGTCTCGATCATGTCTAGCGAGATCTCGAACCGCTAGGGTAACACACTTAAGGGGAGTCGACAAGTTTACCGGAAGAGAAATTAGAAGAGAGCACCGGGAGCGTCCCGGGAAAGATCCGATGAAGATCGGAGAGCGACGAAATAGTTTCCGGAGCCGGAATAAATTAGATAATGTGTGTTTAATATTAATTAGTGTAATTAATAGTTAAATACATTTTTATTTAATGATTTTCGGAATTTAAAAGGCAGCCCACCTTAAATGGGCCTTCCCATGGGAGAGAAGGCCCATAGGGGGGAAATTTCCCCCCTAGGTGCGCATGAGGAAAGGGGGCTGCCCTAGGTGGGCCAAATGAGGCCCACCTAGGGCCGGCGCACCCCTTGGGGGCGGGCTGGTGTGGGAATAGTCCCACACCACCCAGCCAGCAAGGCTGGCAGCCCCCCTCCACCTATATATAGAGGTGCCCCCTTGGCCTTTAAAAGACACCAATCTCTCTCTCTCTTCTTCTCCTTGAAACGTGATTCCTCCATTGGAGTTGCGCCAAGGTGAAGTTCTCTCCACCATACGCACACCGCCGTGCTGCTGGACTTCCGGTCCAAGTCTTCCGCTGCTCGTCCCTGGATCGGAGCCCGGAGGTCGTCGTCTTCACCGTACGTGTGTGGATCCCTGCGAGGTGCCACGCTAGTGGTGCTCGGAGGTCTTCTTCTTCTACACGACCTCGAGGTCGTCTTCGTCGGCTTCATCGACAACGCTTGTGCGGGAGCGTAATCCCCGCGTTTCGGTCTACAAGGGTATGTATATCGATCTCCTCCGTATTACTATATCTGCATAGTATATATCCTGGCTAGTTTAAGGTTATCGTTGTTAGAATTTTTTTTTTTTTGCCTGCGATCCCCTTCAGAAGTACCACTTGACAGGAAGGAAGCGAAGCTTCCTCCGTCGCAGGTGCCACCAGGTCTTGATCTCCTTGGTTGGTATCCTGATCTGCCGGGGCAGACAGGTCACCAGCCCCTAGCGTCACGGCCGGACTTGTCTTGACTCGGTCGGAAGGCACCGACGGTTGCTTGAGGACCTCGATGTAGATCCCGGGAGGGACAGGCTCCCGCTGGGAAGCCAGCTGCGAGAGTTCGTCCGCAACCGTATTGGCCACCCACGACATGTACGTAGCCCTAAAGCTGTCGAAGCGTCGCTGCAGCTTCCACACCTCCTCGACGTATGGCGCCATTTGCGAGCACGTGTACTCCTTGTTCAATTACTTGATGACCAGCTGAGAGTCACCCTTGACGATGATTTTCCTGATGCCGAGGTTGACGGCCGCACGGAGCCCCGTGAGCAAGCCCTCGTACTCCATCGTGTTGTTGGAGATGCCGCCGCGGAAGTGCATCTGGACGACGTACTTCAGGTGGTCGCCAGTCGGAGATGTCAGGACCACCCCGGCTCCTCCTTGATTCTTGGAATAAGAACCGTCGAAGTGCATGGTCCAGGCGCTGGGGTCTTCTTTCCCGGGCAGGCAGGTTTCCTCTTCCGGGTCTTCGAACGCCGTCTCGGTCCATTCCGCGGTGAAGTCCGCTAGCGCCTAGGTCTTGATGTTGTCTATGTGTTCAAATTTGAGGCCAAATCCTTGAAGCTCCATGGCCCACCACGAAATGCGTCCTGTGGCAAGTGGGTTCTGCAGGGGGCATCTCAGATTGTACTTCGAGACCACGGTGATTGGATGACTCTTAAAGTAAGGTCTCAGCTTGCGAGAGGCGATGAGGATCGCTCGCAGCAGCTCCTGTATCATGGGGTAGCGTTCACGCGCATCACGCAGGACCGAACTGACGAAGTAGATCGGGTACTGCGCTTTGCTGGTGGCCGCTTCTTGAACGGGTTTCGCCTCTTCTTCTACGGAGTCAGCATCCTGGGCTGGTGGCTGCTCAACCCCCAGCGCCCCGGTACCATCGTCGTCCGCAGATCCTGCCGGGCTGCTGAGGTCCTGGGACCCGGGCACGCACTACGCCTTTTTCTTGTAAGTCGGACCCGGGAGTGTGTCCGTGAGTCGCTTGCTCTTGACATTGATTGGTTTCCTTGGAGGAGCATCGCGCTCTACTACCAACACTGCGCCTACCACCTGGTTGGTGGCAGCGATGTATAGCAGCAAAGGCTCTTTCACCGCGGGGGCCACCAAGATCGGTGGCGAGGCCAGGTAGTTCTTGAGAGACTGAAGGGCTTCCTAAGTCTCAGGGGAGCAGTCGACGGGGCCCTCCTTCTTGAGCAGCTTGAAGAACGGAAGAGCTCGTTCCCCAAGCCTCGAGATGAACCGCCCGAGTGCGGTGATGCACCCATTGAGGCGTTGCACGTCCTTGATCCGCCGTGGCGGTTCCATGCGATCGATCCCCTTGATCTTGTCTGGATTAGCCTCGATTCCCCGATGGGAAACCAAGAAACCCAGCAGCTTGCCTGATGGAACCCCGAAAACGCACTTTTCGGGGTTGAGCTTGAAGTTGACCCGGCGGAGGTTCTCGAAAGTCTCGTGAAGATCTTGGATGAGTGAGTCATGGTACCGAGTCTTGACCACGATGTCGTCGATGTACCTAGTTGTGGCCCAAGGCACGCCTGCATCGCGCGCTGGAAGGTAACGCCGGCGTTCCGGAGGCCAAAAGGCATTCAGGTGTAGCAGTAGCAGCCCTTGGGAGTGATGAAGGCCGTCTTCTCTTAATCTTCGATGGACATCAGGATCTGATGGTACCTGGAAAAGGCATCCAAGAAGCACAACAGCTCGCACCCCGCTGTGGAGTACACGATCTGATCGATACGCGGCAGGGGGAATGGATCCTTTGGGCAGGCTTTGTTCAGGTCGGTGAAGTCGATACAGAGGCGCCACTTGAGCGTCAAGGGCTTTGGAACTACCACCGGGTTCGCCACCCAAAGAGGATGAGGAATCGAGCGGATGACGCCGACTTCCAGCAACTTGTCGACTTCCTATTTGTTCGTGCGGCGGGCAGCGATGGTAAAGGAGTGGACTCCATCACCAGTCAGAGCCACCTTCTTGGTCATCTGCGGGTCGCCATGGAACGGCGCCTTCTTGATGGAAGTTGATGTCGAGCCCCCGGGATCAAATCCTTCCCTAGGGAATGCACCGAGATCTTCTTCCATAGCCTCTTGATAGACACCAGATGTCGCCGCCACCGTCTGGTTCAGCTTCTGAACGCAGAAAATGGCGTCGTCTATGTCGGGATCTTCAGCATGTTGTAGGCGAAGTGGGAGACGGCCATGAATTTGGCCAGAGCGGGCCGGCCGACATCTTCAAATCACCAAGTCAAGGCCACCTGGCAGAAAGGCCGACCGACATCCTTTCTCGGTAATGTTCGGGGAGACTCCGTCTCAGCGGCTGATACGTCCATTTTGCGTCACTATTTTATATCATAATTTACTGTTATTCATTGATATATTTCATATTTAGAGATGATACTTATGTTATTTCATCTATTTTGCATGTTTGATGGTTATTGGAGAATTGATCACCAGAGTCTGAATTCTGCTGGAAAAAGGACCGTTAAGACATCATATTTGCGAAGATCAAAAATCAGAAGTAAATAGATGGAAACTCTTATTTCGCCAGAAGAAGGAAGGAGCCAAAAGGGGAGAACGAGGAGGGGCTCAGGAGGGCCACACCATGTGGTGGCGCGGCCCCCCTTCTTGCCGCGTGGCCACGTGGTGTGGCCACCCTGGCCCACCTCTGGCCGAGCCCTTTCGCGTACTTGTTCTCCCCGAAACCCTAAGACCTGACAGACAATCGTGGAAATATTCCGCCGCCTCCACGAGGCGGAAAACACAAGAGAGAGAAAAGCTCTCCGGCAGGGAGAAATCTGCTGGGGAAATTCCTTCCCGGAGGGGGGAAATCTTCGCCATCGTCGCCGTCATCGAGCTGCACTTCATCGGGATCATCATCACCACCATCTCCACCACCGACACCGTCATCTCCATCGTTCCACTCCATTCCCGCTGTAACATCTAGGGCTGAATCTTGTCTATTTGATAGGGGAAACTCTCCCGGTGTTGATTACTATTGTTATTGATGCTATTGGGTGAAACCGTTGAATTAAGGTTTATGTTCAGATTGTTACCCATCATTATATCACCTCTGATCATGTTCCAAATGATGTGTTGTGAGTAGTTCGTTTAGTTCTTGAGGACGTGGGAGAAGTCTAGATGTTAGTAGTGAACTGTGTTGAGTAATATTTAATGTTTTGATATTTAAGTTGTGGTGCTATTTTTCTAGTGGTGTCATGTGAACGTCGACTACATGACACTTCACCTGTCTGGGCCTAGGAGAATGCATTGTATTCGAATATTAATTGTGGGGTTGCCGGAGTGATAGAAACCTAAACCCCCGCTGGTATCTCGATGCATGAGGGATGGTAGGATCTCAGAGTTTAAGGTTGTGGTTAGATTTAACTTAATTACTTTCTAGTGTTTGCGGATGCTTACTAGGGGTATAATCACAAGTATGTATTAGTCCTAGGAAGGGCGGTGCATTAGCATAGGTTCACCCACACAACACTTATCGAAACACTAAAGATTAATCATCTATACGAAGCGAAAGCACTAGACAGAAGTCCCGTGTGTTCTCAAGAACGCTTGGTCATCATAAGTAAACAAACCGGCTTGTCCTTTGCCCTAGAAAGGATTGGGCCACTCGCTGCAATTATAATTGTTTATTTCCTCGCACTTTATTTATCTGTTATATCAAAAACACCTAAAAAGTTGTCTACTTGTGTTTACAGTGAAATCCTCATCAAAACCGCTTGTCAGCACCTTTTGCTCCTCGTTGGTTCGACACTCTTATTTATCAGAAGTACTATGATACACCCCCTAAACTTGTGGCTCATCAAGACTATTTTCTGGCGCCGTTGCCGGGGAGTGAAGCGTTATTGGTGAGTGGAATTGGTAAGAAAAACTTTAGCTGTAAGTACTGTTTTTATTTCTGTCTCCTAATTTGCTTAGTTATGGAGAGATGATCTATTGCCTTCCTGTTTGGAAGTGCTTCTACCACTGCTGAGATAGAAGAGGAGGCACCACCTGAAGAAATAGCGCCATTTAAAATACCTATGAAAATTGTTGATCGTGTTATGAATAACCGCTATGTAGGGGATGGAACTGTCCATCCAGGTGATCATTTGCTATTTTCACATGAATTTTTTTTTGACGCTGTGGACAGTGGGGAAGACTCCCACTGCGTCATTTTTCATTTTTTATATATGGAATATTTACAGGCGGGAAGTCTCAGAAATTGAATTACCAAAGATCTAACTAGGCCACCATGCCTTCCTTTAGGCTGGGCTTAACCCTATGCCTAATTATTGAAACTGATTCCTTAAAGAAATTAAAACAAGTATCTAAATTTCTAGCTTCACCATCGATGATGATCTTATTCCTGTGATTCCAGATGCTCCAACATCCAGCCATCATGGCTATCTTGAAGAAAGGGTTCGTAGAGTTATTCTTGGCATCTATTAACATCTCTATGAATTCCTTATCTTCATTCCACACAGTATCAAGTTTTCCCAGAGGTTCTGGCTGAACTCACATGAAAAGAATAAGTGCATCATTGTTTCTTTCTCTCCAGCGTCACAAAGTACGCATTCATTTGATTCCACATAGAAGTTTTTCCTCTCCATCATGTCCTTAGTGTTCAACCTTTCTTGCAGCATTAACCAGAAAAAGAATTTATGCTTCGGCAAGCAAGGGGACTTCCAGATCCATTTGAATGGTGGGGGAGCATCCTCAGTCTCTAAAAGAGCAGTATAAACTTTTTTTGTAGAGTATTTACTATTATTCCAAGGGAAATTCCAGCAATCCTTGCTATTATTCCCAATAATATCTGTGAGACAGACTGTCAAGCTTTCTAACTGTTCAGCAGAAATAAGGGAAAGTGGCAATTGGAAAAGACTGTACAAATCATCAGGAGAATGATTCTTAGCTGTTTGGATATTAATCCATTTATCTAGCGCAAAGGAATGAAGCTGTGGAAATTTCCTCTGTAATGTAGTTTCATGCCACTTATCCTTCCACGGGAGCAAACTATTACCAACTCCTGCAGTACAAGTCGTCAATTTCTTGAAATCTTCGAGAAATGAAACACAGTTCCTCCACCAGAAAGATCCCTTCTGTTGATGTAAATTAGGGACTGTGTTATCCTTGTAATATACTTCCCAAAGTAGCTTGACCCAAGGTAGTTCATGATCATTATAAAATTTGAACAAATTCTTTATCAACAAAGCTTTGTTTTGGATTCTGAGATTCAAAACCCCTAATCCTCCAGCTGCTTTTGGCATGCATACCTTCTCCCAGCTGACTAGACATTTACCATGTTTTTCAATATCTTTCCCATGCCACAGAAATATTCTCATGGATTTTTCGAGATGATTAGTATGTGTGTAATGCATCTTAAGTGCACACATAATATGATTGGGCATAGAAGATATTATGGATTTAATCACCACAATGCGTGAACAATAGGATAATAAATTGGCAATAACTGCCAACCTTTTATCAATCTTTGCAATAGCTGGAACTAGATCATCCACCTGAGGCTTTGATGTTCCCATAGGTAGACCTAGGTAAGTGAAAGGCATCGACTCTACTTTACATCCAAATGCATCAGCTAGCTCTGCAGCAGTGTCCATATTAGTGTTAATAGGCACCAAGGACGACTTGTGATAATTGATTTTTAAGCCAGTGGATCTTGTGAAAGTTTCCAAAATAATTTTCAAGCTGTTCATCTGTTGCAGATCAGCTGGTATGATCAATAGAGTATCATCAGCATATTGCAATATAGGGTAGCTCTGTCCATATGCATTATCAAGAGGTAATGAAATCAATCCATCTTGACATGCTTGATTAATAACAATTTGCAGTAATTCAGCTATTGTCACATATAGCAGAGGTGATAAAGGATCTCCTTGTCTCACTCCTCTTTTTCATTTAATGGTTCTGCCCAGGACACCTGTAACATCCCAATATTTTGGAATGTTTAAAAATCACTAAAAAATTAAACTTTTGTTTTAGATTAAAATAAAACATTAAAAGCATAAGAAAACCAACCATAAAAGACTTCATAGCATCTTCCAAATTGTTTATTAATTGAAATATCTCAAGTAATCACAATTTTGGAAAGTTGTTTCAAGTTAAACATTTTACTATCCATTGTTTTTCTTAAACCTCATTATAAAATTTGACAAATGGTGTACAAACTTTCAAACCATTTTCTTGTAATACAAAGTTTCTTTATAAGTATTTGATTTCGACCACTTAGCCATAGCTATTCATAAATTAAAATAATATTTACAAATGTTCTTTTAAATTATTTAAAACATGGTATATTTGCCAAATAGTTTTCATTCTTTTACCTGAGTTCAAAACATAGTTTTGGAAATTACAAGCCTATAGTTTATATCTTTAAAACTTCATGGATTTTATAATTAATGATTTATCCAAATGGCATTTCAATAACTTAAATTATTTCTCATCAATTTTCAAAACATAAAATGATTTTCATGAATATATTCAATGTAAGAAATGGAATAAATCTAGAATATTTTCCAAAGGTATTTTATGGAGTTTTCAAATGATTTATCATAATATAAAACTTAATGGTGCACAAAGTATTTTGAATTAAAAATGAATACATTATATTTCCCTTTTCATTTCAAATAGTTGTGTTATGTTATTTAATATTGTTCTAAAGCCAAAAATGATATAATATTGGAAAATGAGTTTAATTAACTTAATTTCAAACTTATATAAGTGTTGTAATTTTTTAAATTTTATTTAGCCAAAACTAAAATTATTTCAGCCATGTTTTTAAATTTTCCATAAAGTGTCAAATTTATATTTGATCAATATTTCAAAATTATGATTTTTGAAAATTGTTCAAAACATACCCGTAAGTGGTTTAAATGATAGATATTGTTTTTACAAATTTTTAGAAACAAATTTGAGTTGATTTTAGAAACAAATTTGAGTTGATTTGGACACTTAAACTGTGTGTGCAAACGAATCGATCCAGGGATTTGCACTATACACAGGGACTTGCCATTTTCTAAGTGCAGGTCCGCTACAACACCATTTAAGATAACTAATGTAGTAGCTGAGTTTAGAATGGATTTTACCCAATTGATATATATATCCCCAAAACATACTTCTGTGCCCCGGTTCTCTCTAGTTTATCCGACTGTGCCATACCTGCGTAGTTTCTCTCACATGTGCCCCGTTTGGCTCGGAAATCCGCCAAATGCTCCGTTGCCCTTTGGTCAACCGTCACTTGGCCTGACTGGTGGGGTCGGCCTGGCGCGGCTCGGTTGGGATTTCCTAGGGTCGGCGTGGGGTCGGCGTGGGGTCGGAGCGTGGGGTCGGTGTGGGGCCGGGGCACTTGTTTAATCAAGGGATACCGCCGATGGGGCCCACGTGGTCTTTCTCCTTGGCTCACTTCTGCCGCCGAGAGAACCCCCGAGGAACCCCCAACAACAGAGCAATAGGAGTTGGATTGAGGGCGGAGAGCAGGGTGATTGAAGGCGCAAAGGAGCTCCATCGTCATCGCCATTGTCGTCGCCCGCCCGTCTCCCATGGCCCGTCGAGAAGGAGGGACAAGCAAGGAGCTCCATCGTCATCGCCATTGTACGGCCGCCTTCGTTGTTTGGGGTTTTTTGGTCGCCGACGGTTCCAGCTGCAGTCCATCAACCCCATTTCGATGGTCAGTGCTATCTTCTCTACATATTTCATTTTCTTGTTTGGTGCATTATATGTGAGTAGATTTGATTTTCTATTTGGCTTGCGGAATGGGGAAAACCCCCAGGTTCCGCCTGTTTATCTGGTTCTAAATTTCATTTGTTAAAATACGATTCCGGTAGCGATAGCGATGGCGTCGATCACTGTGCTATGTGCATTCACGAAGCAATTTTCTGTCGCACACTAACTCGTCGTTCCAATACTTTCAAAGTCCCGATGGAACACGGTTACAAAACGGCCATTGTAAGTATTGCCTTTCAAATTCGAGGGAATGTCATTTGTTTTTCCTTCAATGAGTGTCTTCATAATTTCTCCAGTTTTGTATTACATGTAGATTCTGCCATGCCCTTTAAGATATCTTCTAGATCAGAGCCGGGCAATTGGCCCTCATAAGCACTAGATGGAGGCAAGGTGCTCGAACGGAGACCAGTACTTCTTCTACCTGGATAGGTGGGTAACTGAAACTGACACGGATCGGACATATCTCTGTAAGCGGCTAAGTGGTAGCATGAACACCCATATCTACACGGAGATCTGTGGAACGCAGTGGAGAGCACTATGTGAATGCTACGGCATGGAGGAGGGCGATGTTGTCAAACTCACTTGGAATGAAGATCAGCATTTGTTCAATGTTGAAGTGACTAACGAGCACAATGCTGCAAAATCTTTTGTGCAACACACGGGTATGCTGGTTTGTGTTCTTTTTCTTACACATTGAGTAGTTTACAAGTTTTCTGAATGTGTTCCTCTCTTTGATCAGAGTTTAAACAGATTGACGGATGCTGCAAGCCAGCCCTCCTGTCGACCATATTTGAGGAACCGAGAGATGTCACCTATTCAGAAATGAATGCGATATCTCTCGCTTTATTCGAAGATGCCACGAAGGAGTTGGAAGAGATCCCTCAGTTCTACGTGCGCAGGATTGAGAATGATTCTATAGATGTCGTTTCTCTGGTATTCTAATACGATGCTCATGTTCTGTCATTTGAATGATCCCTCAGTTCTGTCATTTGAACTATTCTGATATGATGCTCATGTTATTTTGATAGCATCTCAAGATTGAGGTACTAGATGGCTACGATGTTATTCCGTCGCGTGATCTCATATTACGTCAAGTTCACGGAAATTCTCGTCTTTTGGCGAGAGACGATGTCGAGATCTTTGGATCATATCGAGTGGTCAACGACGAGGTTTACATCGAGTTCACGGAGAACTGGGATCTATTCTGGGAGCAACTGCCGATTCGCTTTGGTGATCTCTATGTTATCAAGGTGATCTTCAAGGAGGAGTACATCGAGCTGACATTTGAGAAGGTCAGCGAAGACGTCGAGGGGCCCGACGAAGACATCGAGCAGTCAGACGAAGAGATCAGCGAGCCCAGCGAAGAGATCGAGCAGTGGGCTGACGAGATGATGTCCAACTTTGACGACGTCAAAGAAGAGACTGATTAATATTACTATGAGTTGTATTTTGGTCGGATGTATTTTGGTCGAACACCATATGGGCGTGCTCTGGGCATGAACTGGCGCGCTTTGGGCGCGTTCTGTGCGCGCTCTATGCGTCACCGTAATTATATTATGATGGATAAGCTTGCCTCCGGTCATTTATTTCAAACTTTTATGTTGCAAGTCCAAAACCACTTCTCTTTACTCTTGACACTAGTAGAAAATGGGGCTTCGGTTTTGAGCCCTGAGACCCTTCAGTCCCGGTCCTGCCTGGAACCCGGACTAATGCTACCTTTAGTCCCGGTTCCAACGGCTAGGATGGCATCACGAGGTCGAAACCCTTTAGTCCCGGTTCCAGCCAAACATTTAGTCCCGGTTTGATAGACGAACCGCGACCAAACGTTTTAGTCGCGGTTCGTGTAACAAACCGGGACTAAAAGTCCCATTTTATATATGCTTCGTCCCCGCTCGCCCGAGCCAACCGTTGCATTTTCTGGATCAGAGCGTGGAGAAGCTAGCTGCAGAGCTGTTCTTCGCGTTCTTCGCGTGGAGCTCGAGTTCATCAGCGTTGCCGTCGATTTGTGAAGATTTGAAGCTTCCTGACTTTTAAAAGGTTAGCCATTGTATCCTATTATCTCTTATTGCTATTTTTTTGCTCATTTCATGCTTTAGAAGTATAGAGACTGGTGGATTTAGTTTTAGGAGTAATTTTGTGGGAAGTGTGAGCTCAAATTTTAGCTACCTAGTTTGCATATGTGTGAAGATGTGGTCAACTTAATTAGCTCAACATAGCTCAACAATAGCTCAACTTTAGCTCAACTTAGTTATTTATGTATATAATAATATGTCGCATATCCGAGCCACGCAGCCGTATACGATGGTCGACAACAGCGAGGTCCCCTACGGCGTCGTGAACAACTCCTCCTTTTCGGATGAGGTATTATTAGCACATCTAGATGTCATGTCATCACTCTAATATAAAATAATTTTTAATTTAGGGTGAGAATTTCCTAATTTAATTTTTTCAATTATAAATATTAGGAATCAGTATGTGAGTGCGCATTCGTGATGGATGTGTCCAGTTTCAACATTGTCTACAAGGAAAAGTCATTCTCCTGGAAGAATTAAATTTTACAAGGGAGGAGAAGAGAAAGACCGATGAAAATTTGAGGAGGACCGAAGAGAAGCTAAGGCTAGCTCATGATACAATCCACAAGATGAAGCCAGATTTAAAAACTCTAAACGAAAAAAGAGACATGGTTGTGGAAAAAAAGAGGGAAATAGAGTTGGATTTGGCGGATATCATCGATGGACACATGATCTAGACTCGTGAAACTAGGGAAAGAATGAGGTTGAAGATTAATAAGATGAAAAAGGCAGCTCTCCGAAATGAAATGTTCCTACATTACTCATTCGGTGTCATTGTTCTCCTAGTCGCGATTATAATCGCCATGTACGGTTTTTTAAAGTGTACAAACTAGTGTTGTCGTACTGTGTTGGGACTCAAAATTATTGCTAGCATTGTGATTGCGCTTGTATTGTGATGAACTCTATATTAATTTGAGCACTTACTCTCTATATATATAATTGTATGTAGATGAGACGACAATGGATGTACAGTGACCGACGATCGAATGAGTTCATGCAAGGCGTGCGGGAATTTCTCGAGGTTGCTGAGGCAAACGCGCATAATGGTTTTATGTGTAGTCCATGCTGTGTGTGTCGGAACGAGAGGGATTTCCCCGACTCACAGGATATTCACATCCACCTCTATGCGTCCGGTTTCATGCCCGGCTATAAATGTTGGACCAAGCACGGAGAAATAGGGGTCATGATGGAAGACGACGAAGAAGAAGATAATAATGACGACTATCCTATGTTCCCTGAACAGTATGAGACAGAAAATGTCGAAAATGAAGAACAAGAAGAAGAAGAAGTTGAAGCACCAGATGAGCCTGTTGATGATCTTGGTCGGGTCATTGCTGATGCGAAGCGAGACTGCGAAAGTGAAAAGGAGAGGCTGAAGTTCGGGCAGATGTTAGAGGATCACAAAAAATTGTTGTACCCAACTTGCAAAAATGACCAGAAAAAGCTGGATACCACGCTAGAATTGCTGAGATGGAAGGCAGAGAACGGCGTGACCGATAAGGGATTTGAAAAGTTGCTAAAAATTATGAAAAAGAAACTTCCAGAGGATAACGAATTGCCCGTCAGTACGTACGAAGCAAAGAAGGTTGTCTGCCCTCTAGGATTAGAAGTGGAGAAGATACACGCATGCCCAAATGACTGCATCCTGTACCACGGTGAGTATGAGAATTTGGTTGCATGCCCGGTATGCACTTCATTGCGGTACAAGATCAGACGAGATGACCCTGAAGGTGTTGAGGGCAAGGGCACCAGGAACAAGGTTCCTGCCAAGGTGATGTGGTATGCTCCTGTAATACCACTATTGAAACGTTTGTTCAGAAACAAAGAGCATGCCAAGTTGATGCGATGGCACAAGGAAGACCGTAAGAAAGACGAGATGTTGAGACACCCCGCTGATGGGTCGAAGTGGAGAAAAATTGATAGAACGTTTCCCGACTTTGCAAATGAAGCAAGGAACTTAAGGTTTGGTCTAAGTACAGATGGCTTCAATCCTTTTGGGGAGCAGAGCAGCAGTCATAGCACCTGGCCTGTGACTCTATGTATCTATAACCTTCCACCGTGGTTGTGCATGAAACGTAAGTTCATTATGATGCAATTGCTCATCCATGGACCGAAGCAACCCGGCAACAACCTTGATGTGTACCTCAGGCCATTAGTTGAGGAATTTTTACAGTTGTGGCAGGAAGAAGGTGTACGTGTATGGGATGAGTACAAACAGGAGGAATTTGACCTACGAGCATTGTTGTTCGTAACTATCAATGATTGGCCTGCTCTTAGTAACCTTTCAGTATAGACAACCAAGGGATAACATGCATGCACACACTTTTTAGATAAGACTGATAGTGTATATTTGGCTAACGGGGGGAAGAATGTGTACCCTAGGCATCGTCGTTTTCTTCCACCCAATCATCCCTTAAGAAAAAAAGGCAAGCATTTTGGTGAGGCGGAAAAAAGGAAGAAGCCTACCCTTCGTTCTGGTGCTGATGTATTTGATATGGTTAAGGATTTGAAAGTAATCTTCAGAAAGGGTCCTGGCAGCCTAAAAGTTCCGAATGACGCTAACGGACACGCACCCATGTGGAAAAAAATCTATATTTTGGGAGCTACCCTATTGGGAAATCCTAGAGGTCCGCTCTTGTATCGACGTGATGCACGTGACGAAGAATCTTTGCTTGAACCTTCTAGCCCACTTGGGTGTGTATGGGAAGAATAAAAAAGATACATCGGGAGCACGAGAGGACCAGCAACGTTTGAGAGAAAAGGACGGCATCCATCAAGAGCCGTTTGAAGGTCCTGCCAGCTATACTCTTACGAAAGAAGAGAAGGACATATTTTTTGAGAGTCTGAGTAGTATGAAGGTCCCATCCGGATTCTCATCGAATATAAAGCGAATAATAAATATGGCTGAGAAAAAATTCCAAAACCTAAAGTCTCTTGACTGCCACGTGCTTATGACCCAATTGCTTCCGGTTGCATTGAGGGGGCTTCTACCGGAAAGTGTTCGACTACCCATTGTGAAGTTTTGTGCATTCCTGAATGCAATATCTCAGAAGGTAATCAATACAGTGAGTCTACATAGCTTACAGATTGATGTGGTTCAATGTCTTGTCAGTTTCGAGTTGGTGTTCCCACCATCCTTCTTCGATATTATGACGCACCTGATAGTTCACCTAGTCGAAGAGATTTCCATCCTCGGACCTGTATTTCTATACAATATGTTCCCCTTTGAGAGATTCATGGGAGTCTTAAAGAAATATGTTCATAACCGTGCTAGGCCTGAAGGAAGCATCTCCAACGGCTTTGGAACAGAGGAGGTCATTGGGTTTTGTGTGGACTTTATTCCTGATTTTAAGCCGATTGGTGTTCCTGAATCGCGGCATGAGGGGAGATTGAGTGGAAAAGGCACTCTCGGAAGGAAAACAATGATCTGTATGGAAGGTCATTCTTTAACTGAAGCACATTACATAGTTCTGCAGAATTCCAGCTTTGTGGCTCCTTATATTGAGGAACACATGAATATTGTATGGTCCAAAAACCCGGAGATGGACGACTCCTTGATAAAAGAAGCACACATGGCGAATTTCAGCGGTTGGTTGCAAGAGCATCTCATGAATAACAACACTGTTGACATGGAGTTTTACGACTTGGCCAGCGGACCATCTTCGACCATATCAACTTTCCAAGGGTACGAGATAAATGGGAATACATTTTACACGAAGACACAAGATAAATAGAGCACCAACCAAAACAGTGGTGTCCGCTTTGATGCAACAAACGACAATGGAAGTAAGGACACATATTACGGTTACATAGAGGAGATATGGGAACTTGACTATGGAGCTTCTTTTAAGATCCCTTTGTTTCGGTGCAAATGGGTCAAGATGACAGGGGTACATGTAGATACCCAGTACGGAATGACAACGGTGGATCTCCAGAATCTTGGGTACCTAGACGAACCATTCGTCCTAGCCAATGATGTGGCTCAAGTTTTTTATTTGAAGGATATGTCTACTAGACTGAATAAAAGAAAAGAAAAGCAAGACAAAACATTATCCGGTGATACAAAGCGCCACATAGTTCTTTCAGGGAAAAGAAACATCGTGGGAGTGGAGGACAAGACAGACATGTCAGAAGATTACAATAAGTTTGATGAAATCCCACCCTTCAAAGTCAACATTGACCCAAGTATCGGGTTAAACAATGAAGATTCTCCATGGTTACACAACGCATATAAGAAAGCGAAACACTAGATGGTGACGTGTAATAATGTATTAAACCTTTTATGTAACTGTATGTGTCAGAAGCTATAATAATGTATTCCGCGCCATCACGCCGCCTTATTTCAAGTTATTATTAGTTTAATTATAAAATATAATGCAAAAGATTTGCGTTTAACTCATATTTAATTGAAAATGGCAAAATGGTTATTATTTTAATAGCTAAAATAATTATTTTAAGAATCAGAAAATGGTTTTATATTAGTTATTTAAATTGAAACACTCTTCATGTTCAAAGTTTTGTCAGAATCCAAATATGTAGTCAGAAGTTATTCAAATGTATGTTCAACCTCTTTTGAAATTGCAAAATGAAAAATATTTGATTTTTAGCGCAAAAACCCCCCTTTAGTTGCGGTTGGTTTTACGAACCGCGACTAGAGGGGTGGCAACGCGCGCGAAAACTGATCGGCCGAAAACATAGTAGGTCGCGGTTCGTGGCTCCAACCGCGACTAAAGGTACCCTTTAGTCGCGGTTGGAGCCACGAAACACGACTAAAGGCCTGAGGTATATATAGTTCTTCTTCACAATCCCGGTTCAATCCACGAACCGGGACAGCGCTAAGAAAACGCCCAGGACGCCGCTAGGCTGCCCAAATCGAGCGCGCCGCCTCGCCACCGTCCGTCAACGCCGCTGCCGAGCTCGCCGTCCCCGCTTCCTCTTCGTCTCCCTCAACGCCGCGCTGCCGAGCTCGCCGTCCCCGTCCCCGCCGAGCTCGCCGTCGTCGTCGCAGCCGGTGAGCATTCCTCTCCCCTCACTTAGTGTTAGGGTTAGGGTTAGTGTTAGTTGATTTAGTTGTTATTTAAATTGTTAGTAATTTAGTTGATTTAGGAATTTAGTTGAATTAGGAATTTAATTGATTTAGGAATTTAGTTGATTTAGGAATTTAGTTGAATTAGGAATTTAATTGATTTAGGAATTTAGTAGAATTAGGAATTTAGTTGATTTAGGAATTAAGTTGATTTAGGTCTTAGTTGAATTTAGCTGTTTTAGGAATTTAGTGTCTTAGCAAATTGTTAGCAAATTGTTATGGTATTTTAGTGTCTTAGCAACTTGTTGTTTAAATTGTTATTTCTTAGCAATAGGAATTTAGTTGATTTAGGTCTTCAATTTAGAATTTAGAACTATTGTTTTAGGTCTTAGTAGTTGAATTTAGAATTAGCACTATATTGCAATTTTATACAATGTCTTTGAATTTACAATGTTTTATACAATGTCTTGAAATTTTAAGAGTTAATGTAAAGATTCATAGTTTCGAGATGGACGGGACTATGGATGTCCGGGACTGGGCTCCACCGGGTTGGCACTAGGAGGTGCTATGTAAGGACCCCCTCGGACAACACATCCGAGAAGTCCACATTATGTAAAAGATCACGATCCCAGAGATCAATGCATCGCAATCACATAACCGACAAGGTATCAAAGAGTTACATCATTCAAGTCGTACGAATAAAAGTCTTACAACACGAATATGGTCACATGACCAAGTCTGCAAACATCGCCACGCAGGAAGGAATTAACTACAATAGCAGCGGAAACTCGTGGATCGCGTCGGCCCTCGTCAGCAACGGACGTCTCCCCACAAGTGCAGTTGAGCGGTGACAGCTAGGTGGCATAGTCGTCGGCATACTCCTCCTCTTCAGCATACGCTTCCTCGTTGTAATCTGGATGTTTGAATATCCAGGGACACAGCCAATGAGTCCAATTACGTACTCGCAAGACCACCTCTATGGCTTAAGTTTTTCATGGTAATGCAAAGAAGCATTTTCGAAAACTTGGAGCTTAGTTTTCGAAATTCATGCTTTTAGGTATAGAGATACGACATCTCTATAACTTTGCTGAATAAAACATTTAGAGATAGAATTCTCTTCTCTCAGATATAACAAGGACATATCCAAGGATGAGAACTTTTCTCTAATAAAACATTGTCAAAACACTAGAATGGGGATACCCCTTTTTCTTGCCTGGAGATCAGACTGGTTGTCTCCCCGAGATCAACCATCTTCTCCCAAATTCCGTACCTCCCAGGTACCTCCATCTGCCACTTTGTTTCCACCGAAACCATTTTCTTTTTGAAACAGAAAATCTGCCCGTACGCCTAGATCAGTGGCCTTTCCAACCGTCCATGACCGAGGACTCGGCTATTCGAATAGATTTACACTCTGCAGAGGTTGCGCACTTTACCGACACCAAACTGTCATTCCGCCGTGTCTGCCATGGCCCGTCATACGGAGGTATGCGGGGGTCCGGATAACACGATCAAAGCTTTTCACTATGTCCACCCTAGTACAGAGGACTCCCGATAGGTTTGTTCCCCTCGGCACCGTGTGCTCCGCTAGACCCCTGGTTTCTCTTGGGACGCCACACCACCACGGTAGGGGACCCAACGTAATCGTCCGGCTGCTGGTCCGCAACAGTGTATTGTCTCATCCAGACGACAACCCGGCTTCGAGGGCCTCGCCCTTATAGAGTATGAGATCCTACGTACTAAAATAAACAAGTTTCCGGCTAAGCCCTACCCATGTCAGGTAATGTGGTTGCACAGGTTAATTGTTCGGGCGGCTGCTAGGGCTGCACTTTGTTTTTTTCAAAAACATCTCCACCTCCGACTGTTCCCAACAACTCGGGTTTTCGTAAACACCTCCGATTGCTCCCAGCAACTCGGGTTTTATAAAACACTTGCTCGCCGATTGCTCCCAGCAACTCGGGTTTTTCTTCCGAAAACACTTTATCAAAAACCAGGCTCCCATCCTAATAGTTTGAGGTGAGGACATAAGGATATACTACTAGATAAAATATGATTTTCTTTATAGCGCCTTCAACAACAAGACGCATAAAGTGAATACTTATTTTCATAATACCTATTATAATCTAGTAGATAACTTTGGCCAAACAATATTTTGTGAAATAGTTTTTGGGTGGCAAAGTACCACAAAAGAAGTAAAACATGCATTATTTTATTTTGAAAACAAAACATGCTTTGTAAAATAATAGGATTCATTATAGTGGTGAGGTGGCTTGCCTTGCTCAGCGTACTGCCCTGGGTCTTGCTCTTCTTCGTAGACGTGCTCAGCAACCTCGTACTGCTCCTCCTCTGCTTGCGGTTCTAGCGTAATATAAACGAAACTATCGTAAATTTTTAAAATGCGTGTAGACAACAATCTAAATTAATCTAGAAAACAGCTAGCATTACAAAATAGCACCAACTACTTGATATAGTCATACAACATAAACACAACAACAAGCAAAAGATACAAAAACACTTAGTGTTAAAAATAGGCATCTAATGGACTATGCTAGACACAAACATACAAAACACCATAACACTATTAGTGGTTTTACTCAAGTATTAAGGTTAAGTTTCGGTTCTGGATTCCAAAGTTGATTTAAAATAAACACATGATTTATATTTTCTCAAAACAGAGAATAAAATTAATACATCTAAATAGCCATTTTGGTGCTGTTTTAGGTGAAAAAGCCATAACTCCTAAAATAATGTTCAGAAAATTAAACCCCTCTACCACATCATTCCAAGTACTCTTTGGAACTTAGGAAAATTTGATTTGCATCCATAGGGTTCATAAAACAGAAACTAAAAATGCTAGAAGTGCCTCTGTACTCAAAACTATTCTGCACATAACTTTTGTTTTGGGATGCTCCTGCATGCAAGACTGATTTTAGCTTTCTGTAGGATTTTGATTCACCCCATTTGGATTTGTCTAGCTCAAGTTATCCCCATTTTAGTGAGATAAACACTTTGTATTAATAACAGTGTACAGGACAAAATATAATTCATTTTCATGCAAATCCAATTTTGTGTGTTTAAGAAAACACATAGGCATCACACAAAAATAGTCCTAATTTATTAGCACTTACAGATCTAGCACAATAGAATTGAACTAAACACCTACAGAAACAGAAAACTGAAAAAGATTGAAAACAGAGAAAAAAAAAGTCCATGGGCCGCGCATGGGCCAGATCTGGCCGAGGCCGCGGCGGATCTGGGCTGGTCCGAGGCTGGGCCGGCCCAACTAGGCGCTGGCGCGCGCGCTAGAGCGCGATTCGAACCTGGCCATAGATCTCACGATCTACGGCCCGTGTTCATCTTACCCAGCTCGACGGCGGCGGACAGAAACAGAGGGAGGGAAAGAAGAGCGCGGCGGCGGGGTGCTCACCCTGGGCGGCTAGGGCTTGAGGGCGAGGTCGGGGATGGCGGAGCAGGCGCAGGGGTGACCTCGGCTACGCACGGTCTCGACGGGGACGCTCCATGTGCGCGGCTACGGCTCCTCTTCCGAGCTCCGGTCGAGGATGAGTGCGACTCGCTCGAGCACCTAGAGAGAAAAAGGGGACGAGGATGAGATAGGTCTTGAAGAGAGGGCTGCAGGGAGCCGAAAATGGCGAAGAAAGAGGGAGTAGAACGGCGGTGACCTTCGGTTTCCTCGGACGTTTCCGAGCGGCAGAGAGCACGGGGACGGCTAGGGTTTCGTGGGGGAGTGCAGTGAGGTGGTGTGCGGCTCGGGAGGGAGAGAAATGAGCAGGGGGAGGCACGGTGTGGATTAAAAACGAGGGGCTCGTTTTCTAGGGTTTCCCGGGCTCGGGAGGAAGGGGAGCGGGCTGGGGCGTTTTTGGTTGGTTCGTGGGACGGTGGAGAGGGAGGCAGAGGGGGAGTGGCCGGGTGGTGCGTGGCCTGGCCAGTGGAAGAGAGGGGAGTGAACTCCGGTTGGGGGAGAGGAAAAGAGAAGAGAGGGGAGTGGTGGAGAGGGCCTCGGGTCCATGACAGGTGGGCCAGAGGGGTGGGGTGGCTGCTCTCCTTCTCCAGCAAGGCAAGGGAGAGAGAGAGATAAGAGAAGGGGGGGGGGGGGGGGGGGGTTGGCTGGTTTTGGAGAAATCCAACCGTATTTTGAAATTCAAATACCACATGTTCACAAATGTTTTCAAACAATTTGTCCACACTAACTAGGTGGTGGTGTAGCTACTGTTTTATTAAGTGCACACTCAAAACAAATCATTCAAAGCACAAAAGGAAAGAAAGATTTTTGAAATCTAAAGAAAATGACCCAAATGGTCACTGCATTTTGATGCCTACAAAAGCTTGTGAGATTTATGTCTTAACAACTCCTTTTGTGGTTATTTGAAACAGGGTATGAAACTATATATGACATAGACCAAATTGGTTCAAATGCATGTCAAAAACTATTTAAGGTTTGCTTAATATTAGGCCCTAGATTTGCTAAATTTTAACAGACATGAAGATCACAAGAGTTGAATTTTTCATCTAGTTATTTGTGTTTTAGTGATTCTATCAATTTAGACAACTAGTGAAATCAAACAAGAATAATAAGAGCAACAAAATGATTCATGCCACATAACTTTCACACACAAAAGTTTTAGCTAAGGCTGAAAATTCTAGAATAACACCACAATTATAGTTTTCAGAAAATTGGGGTGTTACAGACCTTCCCCCCTAAGGAGAATCTCGTCCCCGAGATTCCAGAGTTGATGAAGAAAGGAAACCAGGGAATTCGCGTTCTAAGTAATCTTCTCATTCCCATGTAGCTTCCTCTTCTGAGTGGTTGCTCCATTGAACCTTCAGAAACTTGATCTTCCGTCTACGCGTCAAACGGATGTCTTCGGCAAGAATACGGAGTGGTCGCTCTCGGTAGGTGAGGTCATGATTGAGGTCAATGGTGTGATGATCTACCTCTTGATATGAGTGGGTACCATAGGGAACTTGCAGGCACTTCCGGAGCAGCGACACATGGAATACGTCATGAAACTCGGATAGATGGGGTGGCAATTCCAGCTTGTAAGATACTTCTCCGCAGCGGCAGAGAAGCTTGAAGGGGCCTATGTAGCGAGGTGCAAGCTTCCCTCTGACATGAAATCGCTGCATTCCTTTGAGCGGGGTTACACGCAGATACACCATGTCGCCGGTCTTGAAATTCAGATCTCGCCTCTTAGAGTCAGCATAACTCTTCTGCCTGGATTGGGCGGCCTTAAGACGGTCGCGAATAAGTTGAACTTGTTCTTCAGCTTCCCGCAGGGCATCAACTCCAAAAACTTGGGTGTCTCCGGTTTGGGACCAATTCAAAGGGGTACGGCACCTACGTCCATACAAAGCCTCGAATGGGGCCATCTTCAGACTGGCCTGATAACTATTGTTGTAAGAAAATTCTGCGAACGGCAAACAATCTTCCCACTTTGCCCCGTATGCTAACACGCAGGCTCTAAGCATATCTTCAAGAATTTGGTTAACTCTCTCGGTTTGGCCTCCGGTCTGAGGGTGGTAAGCGGTGCTGAAAAAGAGTTTTGTCCCGAGTTCTTCGTGAAGCTTGGTCCAAAATCGAGAGGTAAACTGAGTCCCTCGATCTGATACTATGGTCTTGGGTATCCCATGAAGGCTGACGATGCGGGACATATAAAGGTCTGCTAGTTGATCCGAACGATGGGTGGTACGAACAGGTAAGAAGTGCGCTACCTTGGTGAGTCTATCCACAATGACCCAAATGGCGTCATGACCGCGGTTGGACCGGGGTAAACCGGTGATAAAGTCCATGCCGACTTCATCCCACTTCCATTCGGGTACCTTGAGGGGTTGGAGTAATCCAGCTGGTCGTTGATGCTCGGCCTTCACTCTTTGACAGATATCGCAGTTTTGAACGAATAGGGCAATCCCTCACTTCATGCCATGCCACCAAAATTTCTCCTTAAGGTCCTGGTACATCTTGGTTGCACCGGGGTGGATGGAGTATAAAGTCTCGTGCGCTTCCTTCATGATGAGTTGCTTCAGATCGTGATTAGACGGCACGCAGATGCGGCCGTTATACCAAAGAGTACCTTCGGGGTCTATGGTGAACCCAGTGACTTCTTCCCTTTCCATCCTTCGCTTGATACCTTCAATGCTCTCGTGACCCTTCTGTGCCTTCTTGATTTGATCCCATAGGGTGGGTTGTAGTATGAGTTGGTCTACGGCTCCGTAGTTGACTACTTCTATACTCATTTTGTCCAGCTCATTCCAAAGCTCTGGTTGCCGAGTCTTGATCATGGCGTTGAAAGAACATGGTTGTCGACTAAGGGCATCAGCTACTACATTGGCTTTTCCAGGGTGATAATGGATGTCCAAGTCGTAATTCTTTATCAATTCTATCCATCTCCGCTGCCTCATATTTAACTCTCTTTGGGTGAAGATATACTTCAGGCTCTTGTGGTCGGTGTAGATATCATAACGGTTGCCCATCAGAAAATGGCGCCAAGTCTTGAGTGCGTGAACAACGGCAGCAAGTTCAAGGTCATGGGTTGGGTAATTCTGCTCGTGTTTGCGGAGCTGTCGCGAGGAATAGGAGATTACCTTGCCCTCCTGCATGAGGACACAACCTAGTCCAAGCTTGAAAGCGTCGCAATACACGACAAAATCTTTGGTCACGTCGGGCATGGTTAAAACAGGGGCAGTTGTAAGGCGCTTCTTCAACTCTTGAAAACTTTCTTCACATTTATCAGTCCACTCAAACTTCTTGTCCTTCTTCAGCAATTGAGTGAGAGGTTTGGCAATGCTCGAAAATCCCTCTACAAACTTGCGGTAATATCCCGCTAATCCTAGGAAAGATCTCACTTCCGTGGGGTTGGTGGGGGCTTCTCAGTCCATGATGGACTTGATGTGAGTGGGGTCAACAGATATTCCTCCCGCGGAAATCACATGCCCAAGGAATGCCACTTCCTTAAGCCAGAACTGGCACTTGCTAAACTTGGCATAAAGCTGGTGTTCACGAAGGGTGCCTAGTACTAGCCTCAGGTGCTCTTCATGCTCCTCTTCTGACTTGGAATAAACCAGGATGTCATCAATGAAGGCAACCACAAACTTGTCCAGATAATCCATGAACACCTTATTCATGAGATTCATGAAATAGGCAGGGGCATTGGTCAGGCCAAAAGACATTACGGTGTACTCAAACAATCCGTAACGGGTAATGAAGGCTGTCTTGGGGATGTCGGACTCTCTCACTTTCAGTTGATGGTAGACGGTACGGAGGTCGATCTTGGAAAAGACTCGGGCTCCATTGAGTTGGTCAAAAAGGTCTTCAATCTTGGGTAGGGGGTATTTGTTCTTAATGGTGACGTCGTTGAGCTTGCGATAATCCACACACAATCGGGTGGTACCGTCTCTTTTATCCACAAAGATTATTGGAGATCCCCAGGGCGATGGACTGGGGCGAATCAACCCTTTCCTTAGCATGTCGTCCAGCTGTTTCTTCAGTTCGGCTAACTCTTCGGGGTTCATACGGTAGGGCTTCTGGGCAATGGGGCCGGTTCCGGGAACTAGCTCGATGATAAACTCGATATCCCGATCAGGTGGCATACCGGGTAACTCTCCCGGGAATACATCGGGGTATTCGCAAACTACAGGTACGTCCTCCAGGGCTGTCTCGGCTATACTCGTATGGCAATGACCGGTCGTAGAATGGTGAGTGGAGGTGTGCGTGATCTCAATTCCTTCCGGGCTGGTCAGGGCTATCGATTTAGTGGTGCAATCAATAACTCCACGGTTCACAACCATCCAATCCATTCCTAAAACCACTTCTATCCCTTGCCTCCCTAAGACCACTAAGTCTGCATGGAATCGGGCTCCCTGGATAACCACGGGAGTCTCCTTGCAAGAAAGGTTGGCTCTGGTTGTGCCTCTCGGGATTTGCACATGCATAGGGCGGTGCAAAAGAGTTGGGATCATACCACTCTTCTTAACAAACGGCTCAGTGACAAACGAATGGGACGCTCCCGAATCAAACAAGACTGAAGCAGGTACTGAGTTGACAGGGAACGTACCCATAACAAGATCCGGAGCCTCCTGGGCTTCCTCTGCGCTGATGTGGTTCAGATGGCCGCGCGTCACAGGGGCTGATTTCTTCGGGTAAGGGGCCTTTCCTCCAGGTGGGCGGGATGGTCCCTGAGTCATCTTGGTTGCATTGGGGCGGTTGCCAGCGGGCTGTTTAGTCGGGTAATCCCGAGAATAGTGTCCAGGCTGTCCACAGGCAAAACATCCTCCTGTGGGCTTCGGAGCTGGCGGTCTGTTAAAGTTGAGACCGGGATTGTATCCGCCCCCAGGGCGAGGTGCAGGCGGGCGATTGGGGTAGCTAGGTCTTGGTGCAAATGACGGAGGCCTTGGTGGTTGATACGCAGGTCTTGGGGGTTGGTAAGCAGGCCTTGACGGAGGTGAGGGGCGCGGGCGTGGGTAACTCCCAGCGGGGCTGCTGCTGCTACTACCTTGCTGCATCTGTTGGCGGCGCTTACGGTTGTCAAAGGACGTCTTGCGCTTGTGTTCCATCATAATGGCTGCATCAGCTAGGGATTCCAGATCGGTGAAGGGCATTACCACCAGGATGCACTGCATCTCATCATGCAATCCGTTCAGGAACCTTTCTTTCTTCTTGTCCTCTGAGTCAACATCGGCGGGTGCATACCTTGCCAGACTGGTAAACTTCTCCAGGTACTCACTGACGGACATACTTCCTTGCTTTAGCTGCAGAAATCTCTCTCGCATAATGTTGACGAGACCAGTCGGAACATAGCGCTTCAGAAACTTCTTCTTGAAAGCCTCCCAGGTAACCACTTCACCATGGGGCAACAGTGCATGAATGGCCTCCCACCAGGCTCGAGCAGGTCCAGAGAGATAGTGGGTGGCATAGATCACCTTCTCATTGTCGTAAACCTGGGCGACCCTTAAGTTGTTTTCGACAGTGCGGATCCAGTCGTCAGCATCAAGAGGTACTTCACTCTTGGAAAACACCGGCGGATTGGTGTTCTGAAAGTCACGCAGCTTAGAGCGTCCCTCTTCATTGCCTTGGCCGCCATTGGGGTTGACGGCGATTTGGGCCAGGTGTTGCAGGGTGGCGAGGTTCGCGGTCCTCTCAGCGCGGGCGGCCTCGCGGTCCTCCATGAGGAGGCGTAGCACTTGGGCCATAGATGGCTCGGGTGGTGGTGGTGGATCTCGCGCCATGCTGGAGTTTAGAATAGTAGTCGAATTAAATTTCCAAACCGAAACCACATATTTTCTGACATGCATTCGAGTAAAACCAATCATATGAACTAGGTAGAGTTTTCGGAAGGATAAAATCACAGCGAAGAAACACACATAGTGAAACATGATCTAACTCCATAACGAGGTTTCCAAAACACACACATACGAGTTTTCCCAAGTGCAAGGCAGAGTACCGACACAGTCTTACAATCACTCAGACAACATAATCATGATAACCAGACCACACAATCGCAGCAACAGTTCGCGATGGTTCAGTCCTAACTCCAAAATAAACTACTCGCAGTAGCTACTCGTCTCCGAAAGTGTCGTCAAGTGAGGCGTGTGCGTCGCTGTCGTACGGTGGCTCCTCTGGGTCCTCCTCTGGTAGAACAGCCTCTGAGTCCTCGTCATCCTCCTCGCGGAGATCGTCGTCCTCCTGGTCAGTCGCGGACTCCATGTCCATACCCTCCATAGGGTTCTTGTCATCGGGCAGGAGATCGTCATTCTCCTTGCGTGCCTCCTCTAACTCCTCCTCAAGCTCGTGGATCCTGGCGTCACGGATCGTGATGGTGGCGTTGAGATCGCCGACCCTCCTCGCTAGGTTGAGCTTGTAGTACTGGGCGGTGTTGAAGCGTGCCTCAAAGCTGCGGCACACCTTCCGCTCCTTCCCGAAGGCATTCCGGGCTCTCGCTAGACGCTCCTCTGTGGCCTTGAGCTTCTCCTCGGTGGCAGCCAGCTTGTCCTCCGCCTCCAGAAGCCTAGCGTCGGACTCCTCAGTGAGCTGCTCAGCGTCAGTAACGCTCCTCTCGGCGTCGATGAGACTCGCACAGGCGTCCTGCCACTGCTCGAAACGGAGGTGGCTCTCCTGGCGACTCTCCTCCAGCTGAGTCTGAACGTACTCAAGAAACAGTCCCAAGTTCCCCACGTGGCGCCCAAAAGTGGGGTGGGAACGCGGGGGCACAGGATCACCATGCTGGTCGATCCCCTCGAAGAACTCGAAACGGGTGCCCACAAGCTCAAAGCGGTGATAGTGCACCAAGCGGGCAAGGGGTCGTTGCAGAACGGACACGATCGCACCGTTACGCGCAGGTCCTGTGGCCTCCACAGTCAGCTCCTCCGCGAGTGGTGGCACAAGCGGGCCTCGAAGGGTACACCTCATCCTCCAAGACAACTCCATGCTGACCACCGGCAATGCCCGTCCTCCCCGCAGCTCGGGAAGTGGGCGCCCCAAGAGCTGAGTCAGCTCCAACAAGTCGGTCTCGAACAGCCGCGTGGCCCCCTGGTAGGGCAACGCTCCCAACTAGATAGCAACAGTGAAATCTTCGTCCATCTACAAAAAAAATTAAGTGAAGGTTGAATTAGTGAACCGTGTGGAAAATCTTAAACAAGCAAGAAATGTAATACTTAATGCAAGTTTAATATTTATTAATTAACTAAAAATAGAGGGGAGAGGATAGCAGTATATTCCGCATATTTTTAGACAACTCTCCTAAGTCTTTGGGAAAAAACATTTTTGCGTAACGTCGACGCCCAACCTAACTATGGTCACCTAAGGTCAACGATGGCTCTGATACCAAGTCTGTAAGGACCCCCTCGGACAACACATCCGAGAAGTCCACGTTATGTAAAAGAACACGATCCCAGAGATCAATGCATCGCAATCACATAACCGACAAGGTATCAAAGAGTTACATCATTCAAGTCGTACGAATAAAAGTCTTACGACACGAATATGGTCACATGACCAAGTCTGCAAACATCGCCACGCAGGACGGAATTAACTACAATAGCAGCGGAAACTCGTGGATCGCGTCGGCCCTCGTCAGCAACGGACGTCTCCCCACAAGTGCAGTTGAGCGGTGACAGCTAGGTGGCATAGTCGTCGGCATACTCCTCCTCTTCAGCATACGCTTCCTCGTTGTAATCTGGATGTTTGAATATCCAGGGACACAGCCAATGAGTACAATTATGTACTCGCAAGACCACCTCTATGGCTTAAGTTTTTCATGGTAATGCAAAGAAGCATTTTCGAAAACTTGGACGGCTGCTATATACGTCTATAGAGCTTAGTTTTCGAAATTCATGCTTTTAGGTATAGAGATACGACATCTCTATAACTTTGCTGAATAAAACATTTAGAGATAGAATTCTCTTCTCTCAGATATAACAAGGACATATCCAAGGATGAGAACTTTTCTCTAATAAAACATTGTCAAAACACTAGAATGGGGATACCCCTTTTTCTTGCCTGGAGATCAGACTGGTTGTCTCCCCGAGATCAACCATCTTCTCCCAAATTCCGTACCTCCCAGGTACCTCCATCTGCCACTTTGTTTCCACCGAAACCATTTTCTTTTTGAAACAGAAAATCTGCCCGTACGCCTAGATCAGTGGCCTTTCCAACCGTCCATGATCGAGGACTCGGCTATTGGAATAGATTTACACTCTGTAGAGGTTGCGCACTTTACCCACACCAAACTGTCATTCCGCCGTGTCTGCCACGGCCCGTCATACGGAGGTATGCGGGGGTCCGGATAACACGATCAAAGCTTTTCACTATGTCCACCCTAGTACAGAGGACTCCCGATAGGTTTGTTCCCCTCGGCACCGTGTGCTCCGCTAGACCCCTGGTCTCTCTTGGGACGCCACACCACCACGGTAGGGGACCCAACGTAATCGTCCGGCTGCTGGTCCGCAGCAGTGTATTGTCTCATCCAGACGACAACCCGGCTTCGAGGGCCTCCCCCTTATAGAGTATGAGATCCTCCGTACTAAAATAAACAAGTTTCCGGCTAAGCCCTACCCATGTCAGGTAATGTGGTTGCACGGGTTAATTGTTCGGGCGGCTGCTAGGGCTGCACTTTGTTTTTTTCAAAAACATCTCCACCTCCGACTGTTCCCAACAGCTCGGGTTTTCGTAAACACCTCCGATTGATCCCAGCAACTCGGGTTTTATAAAACACTTGTTCGCCGATTGCTCCCAGCAACTCGGGTTTTTCTTCCGAAAACACTTTATCAAAAACCAGGCTCCCATCCTAGGAGTTTGAGGTGAGGACATAAGGATATACTACTAGATAAAATATGATTTTCTTTATAGCGCCTTCAACAACAAGACGCATAAAGTGAATACTTATTTTCATAATACCTATTATAATCTAGTAGATAACTTTGGCCAAACAATATTTTGTGAAATAGTTTTTGGGTGGCAAAGTACCACAAAAGAAGTAAAACATGCATTATTTTATTTTGAAAACAAAACATGCTTTGTAAAATAATAGGATTCATTATAGTTGTGAGGTGGCTTGCCTTGCTCAGCGTACTGCCCTGGGTCTTGCTCTTCTTCGTAGACGTGCTCAGCAACCTCGTACTGCTCCTCCTCTGCATGACGGCGAGGTCGGGGATGGCGGAGCAGGCGCAGGGGTCACCTCGGCTACGCACGGTGTCACATCCCAAGTTTTGAAACTAAGAAAAACTTAGTTTTACAAGACCCAAATTTCTGAACCAACAAAAACTTTTGAAATGTTTTACTGACGATTGTATTTCCTTCCCATTGTTGTGTTTGAGTTGTGTGGACTTGGAAGTGCGGTGGATCTTGTGGTGATTATTTGCTTGTTGGACTTCTGATTGTATTGATTGTTAATTCTTATTTTATTGTTTGCTTGGTTGAATAATTACACCAATGTACTTGAAGTGTTAAATTGAAGACACACTTGACAACAAATTTGGAATGTGACTTGAATAGAAACAAACTCCTAAAATTATTAAACAATTTGAAATTAAGATCATAAGTTAAGTAGATGATCTTATCAAATTATTCTCTCTACCTAACTCTCTATTTTCTTCAAACAAATACTTTCTTATGAAAATAAAATCTATTTGAAGTTAATATATTTGTCAAGGAAGTTCCAAGAGTTCAAAAATAATATTTGAACTTGCTTCAAAATTTCAAAGGATTATAAATTTGTATTTAAGAAAAATGCCATTTTTAAAGCCCTAGGAACAAATATAGTTCAAAACATTTTATTTAAATACCCCAATTTTTGTGGAGCCTCCACATGTTGTGGGGAGCCTACCCAAATCATTTCAGATTTTTCTAAAATGTTTTGATGCCTCAAATAAATCACTGAAAAGCTACTGGTTTTAAAAGAAATAAAAGAAAATCAGGAAAAGGACGCAGTTGTAAATAAGAAAAGTTCTGCCAGGGGTTTTTTGGGAATGTGTCGTGGCCCTCCTGTAGCCGCAGCACGGCGTGGCGCCAGTGCCGCCGTGCTCCTCGTTCCCGCTCGACGCCGCCCGTCGCCAGGGCCCCCTCCCGCTCCTCCTGCCGTGTCGAGGGAACACGACGCCGTGCCGCCCTCGGCCCTGCTCCTCCGTGACCGGGTGCCCTCCCCTCGCTGTCCCCCTGCTCGCCCGACCGTGCGACCGAACACGCCGACGCCGACCGCGGCCGTCCCTGTCCTCCAGCTCGCACCGCCCGGACCCCCCCCCCTCCTCTCCTCTCCCCTGCGAGACGATAAGAAGACCCCGGGCCACTCCTTGCTCTCCATGCCCAGATATTTCCCCTCTCCCTCTCCATTTCTTCCGCCTTGGCCGTGGCCGAGCCGAGCGCGCCGTCGCGCGTCACCGTCGATTGAGAGCTCCCCGAGCCAAGTCAGGACCACCCGAAGCTCCGCCTCGTCCACCTCTCCTTCTCCGTGCAAGGAATCGAGCCGGGGCGTCGTTGTTGTGGAGATCGACGCCGTCTTCTTCCTCACGGGCCGTCGCGCTCCGAGCTCGATTCCGACGTCGTCACCGCACCTCTGCACCAACGGATCACACGCACGCATCGAGGGTGAGCACGCGAATCCCTTAGACATGCTCGTTACCCTCCTAACGCCGTAGCTCGCCGTAGTGATCACAGACCGTGTCCATCCGCCGCCGTGACTCGCCGTGGTCGCCTTCTCCGGTGACCATTTGGGTCGTAGCGCTGCCCCCCAGTCTCCCTACACCCGTGCGAGTCAAATGTACCCCTTAGTCCGTCCGCGCGTGTCCCCTTCCGTCGATCCCGTGCGCGTCGCCGCTGGTGATCACCGCGGCCGTGCGCGTCGTCACCGTGCACGGTCCACACCTCAAAAGGCTGCGCGCCCGTATACTAGCACCAGCACCGATCCATCCCAGTGGCTAGCACGTAGCGCACCCGCGCGCGAGGTCTCCGGTTCGAATCCGCGCGGCGCACCCCTTTTTCCTTTTATACCGCTCGCTGACAGCTGGGCCCCACCGGTCAGTGACCGTGGCGGCCAGCACAGCCCGCACTCAGCCCAGTCAGCACCAGCGTGGCACTCGGGCCCGCATGGCAGTGGCTGTGGCTAGCCAGCCCTTTGGTGCAAAACGTTCCACTAGGTTTTCTGAGAAATAAAATAAATAGACAGATTCAAATATAAATTTGTAAAATCCATAACTTTTTAAATACTTATCCAAAAATTACAAATAAGATACCAAAATGTTCAGAAAAATAAAACCTGTCTTTTGGTGTAATTCACCTATCGAAATAAATTAGTTTATTTGATGTTTTATTAGAATAAAGAAAATGGCAGAAAAGAAAAGGCTTTTGGAAAATTCATATCTTTAAAAATAAGGATCCAAAAATTAAGTTTGACCTATTAAAATGTTTAGCAAGTGATAACCTTCATATTCCACCTTGTTTCCACACATGGATAATTATTTTGTAGTGTTGCTTAAAATAAATTAACGAAAAGGGCATATTGAGAAAGGATGTTACAAATTAATCCGTGATAAATTTTGGAATGAATCCAATTGGGTTGTCTTCTATATGTGTGGGAGAACATATCCCTAGCTTGGTTTGAATTTAGGAGTCACTGATTGACTTTGGTGCTAATTATAAGGTTTAGGTCTTTTCTGCCTATTTTTATTAGGCCTTTAATTAATGGTTATGTTATAATTTTATTGTTACAAATGTGTTTCCTAGCATGTGCAGGGTGGTAACCCACTGTTATGACATGTTCCTTTAATTTTACTAGCATATTAGGAGGGCTAATTGTGAGTCATGTGTTTGTGAGGGTTTTATTCCCTATATAACTTTTCACCTAGTAATTAGGAATTACTATGTTTGTTTATTTTGATGTTAGACATGTTGGTGTGATTAATATGTTGCCTTGCTTGTTAAACTAGGTTGCCCTTACGTGGAATTACCAAGATTAATTGGTAGTTTAACGTTTGTCTGGAGTATTTCCTGATCAGAGAAAAGTGGTTACTAATTACCTCTAATTGAGGATGCCTTGGTGCTCTATATTTTGGCATGTGTATGGTGTTATACTCCTGTGAGTATCATGCCCTAGTAAATATAGATTTAGTTCGTTGCTTAATTAAACTAGTGCTATGTTCGTGGCTTGAGTGATTAGTTTGATACTTGTGGTTTGTTCCTTGTTTGTATGCCACTTGTGGTTTGGTTTGCTTATTGCGTGTTGTTTTATTTTCATGTTGCGACGCTAGTTATAAACGCTACCGGAGTGGTATTTGGAAAAGATTTATCGAAGAAGGATGGGAGTTATTTCTTGATCAGTGAGAAGAAGCCCAGGAGCATTATGCGGAAATCAGGCAAGCTATTCCCTGAGCTTGCATCTTTATACATCTATTTTGGTTCACAGGTTTTACTTATAAAGAGCATATGTGATTTATGTGGTGGTTGCCACTAAAGCTATGATTTTGAAAACCCTTTTCCAAAATACAAGTATATTATTTTGACACCCTATATGGAGATATTAGATGGAAATTCTTTTTCAAACTATAGGATGGGGAAAATATTGTTTACTCAAAACTCCTTTGAGAATACTTGTGTGGATATGGAATACCGAGATGTCGGTGTTGAAGTGGAGAAATGGTGAATGGTGATGTTTATGAAAAAGCACATTGTGTCTTTGTACTTACGTCGACCAGCCGATAACCTGTGCGACCACATCTACCCGCATATGGGAAAGGGCGTAGTCATATAGTTTGCTCATATTAGTACTGGAAGCCTCAACAACGAGGATGACCTCGTTCCATGAGGGGATGGTTTGATGACCTGCCCCTGACCCGGGTCCTCTAAAGAGAAGACTGCCAGCTGAGCTGGTATGTATGAATTGGAGTAGAGGATTTGTAGGGCCATTAAAATTCGCCGGGCAGAACTACGAAGTCCTCACACTTAGTTTCCGACAGGCTGGATTTAAGTGTCGATGGAACCGGTTTCGTAGCGGTAGGATCCTATACTAGCATGAGCAAAGGACAGGCTATGGTCGGTGACTCAACTCGCATACACCTTGTATGGCGGGACGTGGCTGACACGATGAGTTACCGGATGGGTGTGGGAAAAGCGTGCTACCTCTGCAGAGGGTAATAAAACTATTCGAATAGCCGAGTCCTCGGATATGGACAGTTGGGAGGCCCTACTCTGACCTATGTGCAAGTTTTGAGAAAAGAATTGAGTTTTAAAAAGAAAAGGAAGTGGAGAATGACCCATACACCTATACCAACGGATCGGTATGAGGTTGTTGGGTACCATGAACCATGACGGGTTATGGTCTGAAAAAGGAGGGGTTTTGGAGAAACAGATAAAATGGTGATTTCCGGGGAAAATGTTTGCAAAGGAGATTTCTTACCTTCTTCAACAAAGATGGATTTTCAAAAAAAAAAAAAAAAAAAAAAAGAAGTTTTATAAGAGAATTCTTACAAAGTGAGATTTATGGGAAAAAGTTCTAAAAACCTTCTCTTCTTTTCAACAAAGATATAGAGTTGTCTTCTCAAAATAAGGAGTTTTGTTATAATAAAAATGATGCTCCTGCATGCTCTTGTCGGGGGTAGTTTGCGAGTACATAAATGTACTCATGGCTGTGTCCCTGGATATTCCCATGTCCAGAGCTCAAGAAGGAGTATGCTGAAGACCGAGAGATCAATGACGTCTTTGCGAACTAGGCCGTCTTCCCAGTCAGCTGCCTGTAGGTGTCTTGGCAAATGACTCGGGCCCCACGTTGATTGGTGTTTTTCCGCTGCAAGAACTTATTGGAGATTATGGCTTCAATCAAGTAAGTTATTCCTTCGGTGATTATGGATGTTCTTTTGATACCAGTTTGATTGTGCTCAGCGACAGACTGATCACGGGATCGCTGATGTTGTAGGCACAAGGGTATTTCGGACAGCTAGTCCGGGGAACCCACAGACTTGGTATCAGAGCCATCCTGACTGTAACAGACCTTAGTTAGCATGGACGTTAGTTAGGAAAGGAATATTTTGTTAAAAATATATTGTTACCAAAAACATATTTTTATCTAAGGAAGTCCAAAAATGACTTCCACTCTTCTCACCTTCTCAAATATTTCCGAGTCTCATCCCTCTATTTTAAGATTTTCCAAGGATTTCTCTAATCCCTCTTACCCGTTCAAAATACTTGACGATGAACCCAAGTGAGACCTAATTAGCTAGCACCTACAAGAAGAAGCTTCCATCACAAGTACTCAACATTCCACATCGGGGTGATTGATATGCGAATACCAATATTATCGATATCAACAAGCAAGAGACCTCCGAAGACCTCAACTCAATATCAACAATTCCACTCAATTACTACCTCGACTATCTCTATTCTCCAGCTGAAGCCGAAGGCGACAAAATTTCACCAACCAGGTTTAACAAAGACCCATAGGAACAACATATGATAGGAACTTTGGTTATACTACCCGATTACCACGAGTATTAGGCGTCCATTGGTACTAATGGTACCTTGTGTGTTGTTGTTTGTGAGTTCTCTTCTTGTGTGTTGCTTCTCCTGTGTGTTTCGCGAATTGCGCCTTGTTAACAAACTCCTAATACTTACTCCGTAAAAGTAATCAGGTATCCTGATCAGGGTAGTCTTCTTGCGCTTTTTAAATTTTGTTTAACTACCCCTACAAAATATGTTTAATTCAATTCCGGCAATCATAGTTCCCCAGATGGAAAGGTCGCGAGAGCACTCCGACATCGGTTCTGGTTTTGAAGCAACCCAAAGTCCTCAGCTCCATCAAATCGAAGCTGCCCCAGGAACCCACTCGACACCCTTTGAAAGAGAAGAGTTCCTTACGTCTAAAGATCTGCCCAAGAAAATTAGAGAGGACGTCATCAGAGAACAACGTTGGTGTTACACTTGCAACGAACGTGGGCATATGACCAGGAAGTGCCCCCTTAGGTACATCATAAAGAAGAGACCACCCCAAGGAAAGGCTTGTAGTCAGTGCGGAAGGGGTGGACATCAGGCCAGTCAATGCCCTGGCAGCTGCCCACACTGTTTTAATTTTCATCCACCTGGCGAGTGCCCAACCTCTAGCGTCACTTGCTACCTATGTGAAGGAGGTGATCATGTTCCGGCTAAGTGTCCTATGGAATTCATAGTAGACGCAGTAAAAGAGGCTCATGAGAAGATTGCTCAAGACGCCATCCACGCCCCGAGAAAGGCATCCACTAAAGCATCCAGCCCATGCCACAATCCGAAGCGCCAGAAGGGGAGAAAACGCAAGGAGCCAACACCAACCTTAGAAGCATATCACAAGTTGTGCCTACGATCTGGAAGAACCCTTCCCAGGAAGAAGCCCTGTACTTTTCAGCAAGCCTCGGAAGTACAGCCAGCCAAAACCCGTGCCCTCGTACTCCCCTGTTACCACCGGGCAAATCTCGAGGACGAGATTTATTTTAAGGGGGGAAGAGCTGTCACATCCCAAGTTTTGAAACTAAGAAAAACTTAGTTTTACAAGACCCAAATTTCTGAACCAACAAAAACTTTTGAAATGTTTTACTGACGATTGTATTTCCTTCCCATTGTTGTGTTTGAATTGTGTGGACTTGGAAGTGCGGTGGATCTTGTGGTGATTATTTGCTTGTTGGACTTCTGATTGTATTGATTGTTAATTCTTATTTTATTGTTTGCTTGGGTGAATAATTACACCAATGTACTTGAAGTGTTAAATTGAAGACACACTTGACAACAAATTTGGAATGTGACTTGAATAGAAACAAACTCCTAAAATTATTAAACAATTTGAAATTAAGATCATAAGTTAAGTAGATGATCTTATCAAATTATTCTCTCTACCTAACTCTCTATTTTCTTCAAACAAATACTTTCTTATGAAAATAAAATCTATTTGAAGTTAATATATTTGTCAAGGAAGTTCCAAGAGTTCAAAAATAATATTTGAACTTGCTTCAAAATTTCAAAGGATTATAAATTTGTATTTAAGAAAAATGCCATTTTTAAAGCCCTAGGAACAAATATAGTTCAAAACATTTTATTTAAATACCCCAATTTTTGTGGAGCCTCCACATGTTGTGGGGAGCCTACCCAAATCATTTCAGATTTTTCTAAAATGTTTTGATGCCTCAAATAAATCACTGAAAAGCTACTGGTTTTAAAAGAAATAAAAGAAAATCAGGAAAAGGACGCAGTTGTAAATAAGAAAAGTTCTGCCAGGGTTTTTTTGGGAATGTGTCGTGGCCCTCCTGTAGCCGCAGCACGGCGTGGCGCCAGTGCCGCCGTGCTCCTCGTTCCCGCTCGACGCCGCCCGTCGCCAGGGCCCCCTCCCGCTCCTCCTGCCGTGTCGAGGGAACACGACGCCGTGCCGCCCTCGGCCCTGCTCCTCCGTGACCGGGTGCCCTCCCCTCGCTGTCCCCCTGCTCGCCCGACCGTGCGACCGAACACGCCGACGCCGACCGCGGCCGTCCCTGTCCTCCAGCTCGCACCGCCCGGACCCCCCCCCTCCTCTCCTCTCCCCTGCGAGACGATAAGAAGACCCCGGGCCACTCCTTGCTCTCCATGCCCAGATATTTCCCCTCTCCCTCTCCATTTCTTCCGCCTTGGCCGTGGCCGAGCCGAGCGCGCCGTCGCGCGTCACCGTCGATTGAGAGCTCCCCGAGCCAAGTCAGGACCACCCGAAGCTCCGCCTCGTCCACCTCTCCTTCTCCGTGCAAGGAATCGAGCCGGGGCGTCGTTGTTGTGGAGATCGACGCCGTCTTCTTCCTCACGGGCCGTCGCGCTCCGAGCTCGATTCCGACGTCGTCACCGCACCTCTGCACCAACGGATCACACGCACGCATCGAGGGTGAGCACGCGAATCCCTTAGACATGCTCGTTACCCTCCTAACGCCGTAGCTCGCCGTAGTGATCACAGACCGTGTCCATCCGCCGCCGTGACTCGCCGTGGTCGCCTTCTCCGGTGACCATTTGGGTCGTAGCGCTGCCCCCCAGTCTCCCTACACCCGTGCGAGTCAAATGTACCCCTTAGTCCGTCCGCGCGTGTCCCCTTCCGTCGATCCCGTGCGCGTCGCCGCTGGTGATCACCGCGGCCGTGCGCGTCGTCACCGTGCACGGTCCACACCTCAAAAGGCTGCGCGCCCGTATACTAGCACCAGCACCGATCCATCCCAGTGGCTAGCACGTAGCGCACCCGCGCGCGAGGTCTCCGGTTCGAATCCGCGCGGCGCACCCCTTTTTCCTTTTATACCGCTCGCTGACAGCTGGGCCCCACCGGTCAGTGACCGTGGCGGCCAGCACAGCCCGCACTCAGCCCAGTCAGCACCAGCGTGGCACTCGGGCCCGCATGGCAGTGGCTGTGGCTAGCCAGCCCTTTGGTGCAAAACGTTCCACTAGGTTTTCTGAGAAATAAAATAAATAGACAGATTCAAATATAAATTTGTAAAATCCATAACTTTTTAAATACTTATCCAAAAATTACAAATAAGATACCAAAATGTTCAGAAAAATAAAACCTGTCTTTTGGTGTAACTCACCTATCCAAATAAATTAGTTTATTTGATGTTTTATTAGAATAAAGAAAATGGCAGAAAAGAAAAGGCTTTTGGAAAATTCATATCTTTAAAAATAAGGATCCAAAAATTAAGTTTGACCTATTAAAATGTTTAGCAAGTGATAACCTTCATATTCCACCTTGTTTCCACACATGGATAATTATTTTGTAGTGTTGCTTAAAATAAATTAACAAAAAGGGCATATTGAGAAAGGATGTTACAAATTAATCCGTGATAAATTTTGGAATGAATCCAATTGGGTTGTCTTCTATATGTGTGGGAGAACATATCCCTAGCTTGGTTTGAATTTAGGAGTCACTGATTGACTTTGGTGCTAATTATAAGGTTTAGGTCTTTTCTGCCTATTTTTATTAGGCCTTTAATTAATGGTTATGTTATAATTTTATTGTTACAAATGTGTTTCCTAGCATGTGCAGGGTGGTAACCCACTGTTATGACATGTTCCTTTAATTTTACTAGCATGTTAGGAGGGCTAATTGTGAGTCATGTGTTTGTGAGGGTTTTATTCCCTATATAACTTTTCACCTAGTAATTAGGAATTACTATGTTTGTTTATTTTGATGTTAGACATGTTGGTGTGATTAATATGTTGCCTTGCTTGTTAAACTAGGTTGCCCTTACGTGGAATTACCAAGATTAATTGGTAGTTTAACGTTTGTCTGGAGTATTTCCTGATCAGAGAAAAGTGGTTACTAATTACCTCTAATTGAGGATGCCTTGGTGCTCTATATTTTGGCATGTGTATGGTGTTATACTCCTGTGAGTATCATGCCCTAGTAAATATAGATTTAGTTCGTTGCTTAATTAAACTAGTGCTATGTTCGTGGCTTGAGTGATTAGTTTGATACTTGTGGTTTGTTCCTTGTTTGTATGCCACTTGTGGTTTGGTTTGCTTATTGCGTGTTGTTTTATTTTCATGTTGCGACGCTAGTTATAAACGCTACCGGAGTGGTATTTGGAAAAGATTTATCGAAGAAGGATGGGAGTTATTTCTTGATCAGTGAGAAGAAGCCCAGGAGCATTATGCGGAAATCAGGCAAGCTATTCCCTGAGCTTGCATCTTTATACATCTATTTTGGTTCACAGGTTTTACTTATAAAGAGCATATGTGATTTATGTGGTGGTTGCCACTAAAGCTATGATTTTGAAAACCCTTTTCCAAAATACAAGTATATTATTTTGACACCCTATATGGAGATATTAGATGGAAATTCTTTTTCAAACTATAGGATGGGGAAAATATTGTTTACTCAAAACTCCTTTGAGAATACTTGTGTGGATATGGAATACCGAGATGTCGGTGTTGAAGTGGAGAAATGGTGAATGGTGATGTTTATGAAAAAGCACATTGTGTCTTTGTACTTACGTCGACCAGCCGATAACCTGTGCGACCACATCTACCCGCATATGGGAAAGGGCGTAGTCATATAGTTTGCTCATATTAGTACTGGAAGCCTCAACAACGAGGATGACCTCGTTCCATGAGGGGATGGTTTGATGACCTGCCCCTGACCCGGGTCCTCTAAAGAGAAGACTGCCAGCTGAGCTGGTATGTATGAATTGGAGTAGAGGATTTGTAGGGCCATTAAAATTCGCCGGGCAGAACTACGAAGTCCTCACACTTAGTTTCCGACAGGCTGGATTTAAGTGTCGATGGAACCGGTTTCGTAGCGGTAGGATCCTATACTAGCATGAGCAAAGGACAGGCTATGGTCGGTGACTCAACTCGCATACACCTTGTATGGCGGGACGTGGCTGACACGATGAGTTACCGGATGGGTGTGGGAAAAGCGTGCTACCTCTGCAGAGGGTAATAAAACTATTCGAATAGCCGAGTCCTCGGATATGGACAGTTGGGAGGCCCTACTCTGACCTATGTGCAAGTTTTGAGAAAAGAATTGAGTTTTAAAAAGAAAAGGAAGTGGAGAATGACCCATACACCTATACCAACGGATCGGTATGAGGTTGTTGGGTACCATGAACCATGACGGGTTATGGTCTGAAAAAGGAGGGGTTTTGGAGAAACAGATAAAATGGTGATTTCCGGGGAAAATGTTTGCAAAGGAGATTTCTTACCTTCTTCAACAAAGATGGATTTTCAAAAAAAAAAAAAAAAAAAAAAAGAAGTTTTATAAGAGAATTCTTACAAAGTGAGATTTATGGGAAAAAGTTCTAAAAACCTTCTCTTCTTTTCAACAAAGATATAGAGTTGTCTTCTCAAAATAAGGAGTTTTGTTATAATAAAAATGATGCTCCTGCATGCTCTTGTCGGGGGTAGTTTGCGAGTACATAAATGTACTCATGGCTGTGTCCCTGGATATTCCCATGTCCAGAGCTCAAGAAGGAGTATGATGAAGACCGAGAGATCAATGACGTCTTTGCGAACTAGGCCGTCTTCCCAGTCAGCTGCCTGTAGGTGTCTTGGCAAATGACTCGGGCCCCACGTTGATTGGTGTTTTTCCGCTGCAAGAACTTATTGGAGATTATGGCTTCAATCAAGTAAGTTATTCCTTCGGTGATTATGGATGTTCTTTTGATACCAGTTTGATTGTGCTCAGCGACAGACTGATCACGGGATCGCTGATGTTGTAGGCACAAGGGTATTTCGGACAGCTAGTCCGGGGAACCCACAGACTTGGTATCAGAGCCATCCTGACTGTAACAGACCTTAGTTAGCATGGACGTTAGTTAGGAAAGGAATATTTTGTTAAAAATATATTGTTACCAAAAACATATTTTTATCTAAGGAAGTCCAAAAATGACTTCCACTCTTCTCACCTTCTCAAATATTTCCGAGTCTCATCCCTCTATTTTAAGATTTTCCAAGGATTTCTCTAATCCCTCTTACCCGTTCAAAATACTTGACGATGAACCCAAGTGAGACCTAATTAGCTAGCACCTACAAGAAGAAGCTTCCATCACAAGTACTCAACATTCCACATCGGGGTGATTGATATGCGAATACCAATATTATCGATATCAACAAGCAAGAGACCTCCGAAAACCTCAACTCAATATCAACAATTCCACTCAATTACTACCTCGACTATCTCTATTCTCCAGCTGAAGCCGAAGGCGACAAAATTTCACCAACCAGGTTTAACAAAGACCCATAGGAACAACATATGATAGGAACTTTGGTTATACTACCCGATTACCACGAGTATTAGGCGTCCATTGGTACTAATGGTACCTTGTGTGTTGTTGTTTGTGAGTTCTCTTCTTGTGTGTTGCTTCTCCTGTGTGTTTCGCGAATTGCGCCTTGTTAACAAACTCCTAATACTTACTCCGTAAAAGTAATCAGGTATCCTGATCAGGGTAGTCTTCTTGCGCTTTTTAAATTTTGTTTAACTACCCCTACAAAATATGTTTAATTCAATTCCGGCAATCATAGTTCCCCAGATGGAAAGGTCGCGAGAGCACTCCGACATCGGTTCTGGTTTTGAAGCAACCCAAAGTCCTCAGCTCCATCAAATCGAAGCTGCCCCAGGAACCCACTCGACACCCTTTGAAAGAGAAGAGTTCCTTACGTCTAAAGATCTGCCCAAGAAAATTAGAGAGGACGTCATCAGAGAACAACGTTGGTGTTACACTTGCAACGAACGTGGGCATATGACCAGGAAGTGCCCCCTTAGGTACATCATAAAGAAGAGACCACCCCAAGGAAAGGCTTGTAGTCAGTGCGGAAGGGGTGGACATCAGGCCAGTCAATGCCCTGGCAGCTGCCCACACTGTTTTAATTTTCATCCACCTGGCGAGTGCCCAACCTCTAGCGTCACTTGCTACCTATGTGAAGGAGGTGATCATGTTCCGGCTAAGTGTCCTATGGAATTCATAGTAGACGCAGTAAAAGAGGCTCATGAGAAGATTGCTCAAGACGCCATCCACGCCCCGAGAAAGGCATCCACTAAAGCATCCAGCCCATGCCACAATCCGAAGCGCCAGAAGGGGAGAAAACGCAAGGAGCCAACACCAACCTTAGAAGCATATCACAAGTTGTGCCTACGATCTGGAAGAACCCTTCCCAGGAAGAAGCCCTGTACTTTTCAGCAAGCCTCGGAAGTACAGCCAGCCAAAACCCGTGCCCTCGTACTCCCCTGTTACCACCGGGCAAATCTCGAGGACGAGATTTATTTTAAGGGGGGAAGAGCTGTCACATCCCAAGTTTTGAAACTAAGAAAAACTTAGTTTTACAAGACCCAAATTTCTGAACCAACAAAAACTTTTGAAATGTTTTACTGACGATTGTATTTCCTTCCCATTGTTGTGTTTGAATTGTGTGGACTTGGAAGTGCGGTGGATCTTGTGGTGATTATTTGCTTGTTGGACTTCTGATTGTATTGATTGTTAATTCTTATTTTATTGTTTGCTTGGGTGAATAATTACACCAATGTACTTGAAGTGTTAAATTGAAGACACACTTGACAACAAATTTGGAATGTGACTTGAATAGAAACAAACTCCTAAAATTATTAAACAATTTGAAATTAAGATCATAAGTTAAGTAGATGATCTTATCAAATTATTCTCTCTACCTAACTCTCTATTTTCTTCAAACAAATACTTTCTTATGAAAATAAAATCTATTTGAAGTTAATATATTTGTCAAGGAAGTTCCAAGAGTTCAAAAATAATATTTGAACTTGCTTCAAAATTTCAAAGGATTATAAATTTGTATTTAAGAAAAATGCCATTTTTAAAGCCCTAGGAACAAATATAGTTCAAAACATTTTATTTAAATACCCCAATTTTTGTGGAGCCTCCACATGTTGTGGGGAGCCTACCCAAATCATTTCAGATTTTTCTAAAATGTTTTGATGCCTCAAATAAATCACTGAAAAGCTACTGGTTTTAAAAGAAATAAAAGAAAATCAGGAAAAGGACGCAGTTGTAAATAAGAAAAGTTCTGCCAGGGGTTTTTTTGGGAATGTGTCGTGGCCCTCCTGTAGCCGCAGCACGGCGTGGCGCCAGTGCCGCCGTGCTCCTCGTTCCCGCTCGACGCCGCCCGTCGCCAGGGCCCCCTCCCGCTCCTCCTGCCGTGTGGAGGGAACACGACGCCGTGCCGCCCTCGGCCCTGCTCCTCCGTGACCGGGTGCCCTCCCCTCGCTGTCCCCCTGCTCGCCCGACCGTGCGACCGAACACGCCGACGCCGACCGCGGCCGTCCCTGTCCTCCAGCTCGCACCGCCCGGACCCCCCCCCCCTCCTCTCCTCTCCCCTGCGAGACGATAAGAAGACCCCGGGCCACTCCTTGCTCTCCATGCCCAGATATTTCCCCTCTCCCTCTCCATTTCTTCCGCCTTGGCCGTGGCCGAGCCGAGCGCGCCGTCGCGCGTCACCGTCGATTGAGAGCTCCCCGAGCCAAGTCAGGACCACCCGAAGCTCCGCCTCGTCCACCTCTCCTTCTCCGTGCAAGGAATCGAGCCGGGGCGTCGTTGTTGTGGAGATCGACGCCGTCTTCTTCCTCACAGGCCGTCGCGCTCCGAGCTCGATTCCGACGTCGTCACCGCACCTCTGCACCAACGGATCACACGCACGCATCGAGGGTGAGCACGCGAATCCCTTAGACATGCTCGTTACCCTCCTAACGCCGTAGCTCGCCGTAGTGATCACAGACCGTGTCCATCCGCCGCCGTGACTCGCCGTGGTCGCCTTCTCCGGTGACCATTTGGGTCGTAGCGCTGCCCCCCAGTCTCCCTACACCCGTGCGAGTCAAATGTACCCCTTAGTCCGTCCGCGCGTGTCCCCTTCCGTCGATCCCGTGCGCGTCGCCGCTGGTGATCACCGCGGCCGTGCGCGTCGTCACCGTGCACGGTCCACACCTCAAAAGGCTGCGCGCCCGTATACTAGCACCAGCACCGATCCATCCCAGTGGCTAGCACGTAGCGCACCCGCGCGCGAGGTCTCCGGTTCGAATCCGCGCGGCGCACCCCTTTTTCCTTTTATACCGCTCGCTGACAGCTGGGCCCCACCGGTCAGTGACCGTGGCGGCCAGCACAGCCCGCACTCAGCCCAGTCAGCACCAGCGTGGCACTCGGGCCCGCATGGCAGTGGCTGTGGCTAGCCAGCCCTTTGGTGCAAAACGTTCCACTAGGTTTTCTGAGAAATAAAATAAATAGACAGATTCAAATATAAATTTGTAAAATCCATAACTTTTTAAATACTTATCCAAAAATTACAAATAAGATACCAAAATGTTCAGAAAAATAAAACCTGTCTTTTGGTGTAACTCACCTATCCAAATAAATTAGTTTATTTGATGTTTTATTAGAATAAAGAAAATGGCAGAAAAGAAAAGGCTTTTGGAAAATTCATATCTTTAAAAATAAGGATCCAAAAATTAAGTTTGACCTATTAAAATGTTTAGCAAGTGATAACCTTCATATTCCACCTTGTTTCCACACATGGATAATTATTTTGTAGTGTTGCTTAAAATAAATTAACAAAAAGGGCATATTGAGAAAGGATGTTACAAATTAATCCGTGATAAATTTTGGAATGAATCCAATTGGGTTGTCTTCTATATGTGTGGGAGAACATATCCCTAGCTTGGTTTGAATTTAGGAGTCACTGATTGACTTTGGTGCTAATTATAAGGTTTAGGTCTTTTCTGCCTATTTTTATTAGGCCTTTAATTAATGGTTATGTTATAATTTTATTGTTACAAATGTGTTTCCTAGCATGTGCAGGGTGGTAACCCACTGTTATGACATGTTCCTTTAATTTTACTAGCATGTTAGGAGGGCTAATTGTGAGTCATGTGTTTGTGAGGGTTTTATTCCCTATATAACTTTTCACCTAGTAATTAGGAATTACTATGTTTGTTTATTTTGATGTTAGACATGTTGGTGTGATTAATATGTTGCCTTGCTTGTTAAACTAGGTTGCCCTTACGTGGAATTACCAAGATTAATTGGTAGTTTAACGTTTGTCTGGAGTATTTCCTGATCAGAGAAAAGTGGTTACTAATTACCTCTAATTGAGGATGCCTTGGTGCTCTATATTTTGGCATGTGTATGGTGTTATACTCCTGTGAGTATCATGCCCTAGTAAATATAGATTTAGTTCGTTGCTTAATTAAACTAGTGCTATGTTCGTGGCTTGAGTGATTAGTTTGATACTTGTGGTTTGTTCCTTGTTTGTATGCCACTTGTGGTTTGGTTTGCTTATTGCGTGTTGTTTTATTTTCATGTTGCGACGCTAGTTATAAACGCTACCGGAGTGGTATTTGGAAAAGATTTATCGAAGAAGGATGGGAGTTATTTCTTGATCAGTGAGAAGAAGCCCAGGAGCATTATGCAGAAATCAGGCAAGCTATTCCCTGAGCTTGCATCTTTATACATCTATTTTGGTTCACAGGTTTTACTTATAAAGAGCATATGTGATTTATGTGGTGGTTGCCACTAAAGCTATGATTTTGAAAACCCTTTTCCAAAATACAAGTATATTATTTTGACACCCTATATGGAGATATTAGATGGAAATTCTTTTTCAAACTATAGGATGGGGAAAAATATTGTTTACTCAAAACTCCTTTGAGAATACTTGTGTGGATATGGAATACCGAGATGTCGGTGTTGAAGTGGAGAAATGGTGAATGGTGATGTTTATGAAAAAGCACATTGTGTCTTTGTACTTACGTCGACCAGCCGATAACCTGTGCGACCACATCTACCCGCATATGGGAAAGGGCGTAGTCATATAGTTTGCTCATATTAGTACTGGAAGCCTCAACAACGAGGATGACCTCGTTCCGTGAGGGGATGGTTTGATGACCTGCCCCTGACCCGGGTCCTCTAAAGAGAAGACTGCCAGCTGAGCTGGTATGTATGAATTGGAGTAGAGGATTTGTAGGGCCATTAAAATTCGCCGGGCAGAACTACGAAGTCCTCACACTTAGTTTCCGACAGGCTGGATTTAAGTGTCGATGGAACCGGTTTCGTAGCGGTAGGATCCTATACTAGCATGAGCAAAGGACAGGCTATGGTCGGTGACTCAACTCGCATACACCTTGTATGGCGGGACGTGGCTGACACGATGAGTTACCGGATGGGTGTGGGAAAAGCGTGCTACCTCTGCAGAGGGTAATAAAACTATTCGAATAGCCGAGTCCTCGGATATGGACAGTTGGGAGGCCCTACTCTGACCTATGTGCAAGTTTTGAGAAAAGAATTGAGTTTTAAAAAGAAAAGGAAGTGGAGAATGACCCATACACCTATACCAACGGATCGGTATGAGGTTGTTGGGTACCATGAACCATGACGGGTTATGGTCTGAAAAAGGAGGGGTTTTGGAGAAACAGATAAAATGGTGATTTCCGGGGAAAATGTTTGCAAAGGAGATTTCTTACCTTCTTCAACAAAGATGGATTTTCAAAAAAAAAAAAAAAAGTTTTATAAGAGAATTCTTACAAAGTGAGATTTATGGGAAAAAGTTCTAAAAACCTTCTCTTCTTTTCAACAAAGATATAGAGTTGACTTCTCAAAATAAAGAGTTTTGTTATAATAAAAATGATGCTCCTGCATGCTCTTGTCGGGGGTAGTTTGCGAGTACATAAATGTACTCATGGCTGTGTCCCTGGATATTCCCATGTCCAGAGCTCAAGAAGGAGTATGCTGAAGACCGAGAGATCAATGACGTCTTTGCGAACTAGGCCGTCTTCCTAGTCAGCTGCCTGTAGGTGTCTTGGCAAAGGACTCGGGCCCCACGTTGATTGGTGTTTTTCCGCTGCAAGAACTTATTGGAGATTATGGCTTCAATCAAGTAAGTTATTCCTTCGGTGATTATGGATGTTCTTTTGATACCAGTTTGATTGTGCTCAGCGACAGACTGATCACGGGATCGCTGATGTTGTAGGCACAAGGGTATTTCGGACAGCTAGTCCGGGGAACCCACACACGGTCTCGATGGGGACGCTCCATGTGCGCGGCTACGGCTCCTCCTCCGAGCTCCGGTCGAGTATGAGTGCGACGCGCTTGGGCACCTAGAGAGAAAAAGGGGACGAGGATGAGATAGGTCTTGAAGAGAGGGCTGTAGGGAGCCGAAAATGGCGAAGAAAGAGGGAGTAGAACGACGGCTACGGCCGTTTTCGCCGGCGGTGACCTTCGGTTTCCTCGGACGTTTCCGAGCGGCAGAGAGCACGGGGACGGCTAGGGTTTCGTGGGGAAGTGCAGTGAGGTGGTGTGCGGCTCGGGAGGGAGAGAAATGAGCAGGGGGAGGCACGGGGTGGATTAAAAACGAGGGGCTCGTTTTCTAGGGTTTCCCGGGCTCGGGAGGCAGGGGAGCGGGCTGGGGCATTTTTGGTTGGTTCGTGGGACGGTGGAGAGGGAGGCAGAGGGGGAGTGGCCGGGTGGTGCGTGGCCTGGCCAGTGGGAGAGAGGGGAGTGAGCTCCGGTTGGGGCAGAGGAAAAGAGAAGAGAGGGGAGTGGTGGAGAGGGCCTCGGGTCCGTGACAGGTGGGCTAGAGGGGTGGGGTGGCTGCTCTCCTTCTCCAGCAAGGCAAGGGAGAGAGAGAGATAAGAGAGGGGGGGGGGGGGGGGTTTGGCTGGTTTTGGAGAAATCCAACCGAATTTTGAAATTCAAATACAACATGTTCACAAATGTTTTCAAACAATTTGTCCACACTAACTAGGTGGTGGTGTAGCTACTGTTTTATTAAGTGCACACTCAAAACAAATCATTCAAAGCACAAAAGCAAAGAAAGATTTTTGAAATCTAAAGAAAATGACCCAAATGGTCACTACATTTTGATGCCTACAAAAGTTTGTGAGATTTATGTCTTAACAAGTCCTTTTGTGGTTATTTGAAACAGGGTATGAAACTATATATGACATAGACCAAATTGGTTCAAATGCATGTCAAAAACTATTTAAGGTTTGCTTAATATTAGGCCCTAGATTTGCTAAATTTTAACAGACATGAAGATCACAAGAGTTGAATTTTTCATCTAGTTATTTGTGTTTTAGTGATTCTATCAATTTAGACAACTAGTGAAATCAAACAAGAATAATAAGAGCAACAAAATGATTCATGCCACATAACTTTCACACACAAAAGTTTTAGCTAAGGCTGAAAATTCTAGAATAACACCACAATTATAGTTTTCAGAAAATTGGGGTGTTACATGCTACCTTCCGGTGTGCGCTGATTGGTGAGGAATGAGGGAACCATCGTCGACCCGGAGCCTCTTTGGTGGCAGTCACGTGGGCCACGACGGGTACAGAGGGTGCCGGCCCCTGAGGAGTTGGTACGTCGTCGTGTCAGGGCGGAGGACGAGCACGTCCGTCGGTACATGGTCGCGTTGGACGTCCGTCCGTCCAACACTTGGCAGCATCTTCAGGGATCTCACATTAGTTATGATCCTGTTTGGGTTCCTTCACTTTGGGTTTTCACCGCCTGCGGCATGTTTCCGGCGGTTCGACGTCCATTTTGATTAGCTTGATGTATTATGGATGCGATATATGTTATTATGACTTCTAACTAATTGATGTTATTGCTACTACTACTTTCAATGTCCCTCTTTGTTGTTATTGCTACTACTTTTAATCTTTATTTAATCCTTCTTTTTTATAGTTAAAGCTATGGACCACAACGATACCGGTAGAGATCCTCGGGAAGATGCATTGTTGAACATGATAGGGGAAAGCCGACCAGAAGATGTAGAGAACTTTCTAGATGACGGCTCACAATATCTGAATGAAGATGGGTATTGCTTGTTGGATGATTTGTTACGAGGAGACAACCCGCAAACAAGTATTGATGTCGATACTAGCGCTGGGCCCTCAACCTGCAAGTCCTCCGATGTAAATATTTAAGTCTTTGCTCATGATATATATCACTAGTTAGACCTTCACACATTGAGCATATATTTAACGAATGTTTTTTGTAGACCTCCAAATCGCACAAATCCTCCACTCCAAGGGGCCCGACCAAAAAGTGGGACGAGAATATGCACATGAGGATTGATGTAGTCAGTGCCAATGGGATCCCTTTGGAGCCCAAAAAGAGCGTGACAGCATTTACAAATCAAGCAGGAGTTCTAGTTAGGGATATGATCCCGATCACCTGTCGAGAATGGAATAAGTCAGCAAGATCCGACGGAATAAGTTTTGTCTCTGACGAGATAAAAAATTATATTTGGGAGAAGCTGATATCACATTTCTCTCTGCCGAAGATGGACACCCCGGATAAAACAAAGGCCATGACGGACAAAGTGAAGGCGTGGATCCTTAAGAAGATGGCCACACAATTTTGTTACCACAAGAAAAGATTGTGGGTGAATTATGTAAAGAGCGGGAATAAAACTCCGGAGTTCAAGGGAACTCAAGAGAGGTTACGTTCTCAATGGGATGATTTCAAGACATACAAGGAATCGGAAGAAGCTAAAGCTAGGTCGAAAAAGAATGCGGATAATGCCGCGCTGAAGGTATATCATCATAATCTGGGAACAGGTGGCTACAGGACTGCCATGCCTAAGTGGGATAAACTTAAGGATGAAATTAAGGCAAAAGGGCTTTCTCCAGCTACAGAGAAAGTGTCCGATAGAGCAGGAAATTTCCTAATGGCGCATGGTATGACGTTGGATATGGAAACAGGGGAGTTGGTTCTTCGTGATCCGACGAAGAAAGCAGTGTTGACTCCCCTCAAGGAACTTAAAACAGCAATAGCCGAGGTGGAGGCGGGAACGTTCATTCCCGATAGAGAGAACGACGAACTGACAAAGGCACTTGGAAAGCCTGAGCACGGAGGACGAACACGAGGCTATGGAGGTGTTCCTTGGAAGTTGGGGTTTCATCAGGACTTGCACACTTATAAAAGCCGAGCGAGAGCAAAGAAGACGAAGGAGCAGCAGGATGCAGACCGGCTGAAGAAGGTCGAAGACCAGAACGAGCAGCTCTTTGCGATGTATTCTCAGATGCAAAGCAAATATCAAGCCGTCCAGAGGGAGCTCAGATGTACATAGATCCCGCACCTGACTGCCGGAGAAGCAGCATGGCTTCCACGGCGTTGCAAGTCAGCGTTGATGATGCACAGGTTGATGCGCCACCGATGGAGCGCTACCCCGTGGACAATATCGAAGAGACGACTGATTGTGAGCTACACCAGACAATGAAAATATATCCATGAAGGTGGCCGTCGGCTATGCTTTCAAAGTTGATCCTGCAGCGCGTTGGCATTGCCGCGAGATCCCAGCTGGGTATGCTCGTGTCGGGGTGGATGAAATTCTACCCGGATGTGAGACATTGGAGATTGACATCGCTGGCCCTGAAGGGGAGTCAACCCTGGGAGAATTCTTGCATGGAGTCATTTTATGGAAAAAGAAATACATCATATTGCCAGGCTCGAAGCAAAGGCCTAAGGCTCCCTCACCTCCACCTCGATCATCGCCGCCTAATGCTCCATCACCTCCACCACGATCATCGCCGCCTAATGCTCCCTCACCGCCACCTCGATCATCGCCGCCTAATGCTCCCTCACCTCCACCACGATCATCGCCGCCTCGATCTGCGCCTAAGGCTCCCTCACCTCCACCTCGATCTGCGCCTAAGACTCCCTCACCTCCACCTCAATCATCGCTGCCTAAGGCTTCGTCACCTCCACCTCGATCATCTGCGCCTAAGGCTCCGTCACCTCCACCTCAATCATCGCCGCCTCGATCTGTGCCTAAGGCTCCCTCATCTGCGTCTAAGGCTCCCTCATCTTCCACGCTGCATCAGCGGATCTTCGGCGCCGCCCACTCAGTACATTGGAGTAAAGCGGAAGTGCCCGCCTCCGCCTACTAAGGAGAAAGTGTCACTGCTTCCATGGGTCACCAAGGTTCGTCCCACAGAGAATAAGAGGCAGCAGAGAGCCGACGTTGCCCATCTTGGACAACAGAAAAAAAAATCGATCGTTCCGTTGAAGGTGGCATCCCCAATTGTATTACCAGAAGGGTTTGAAGAAATTCCTGGTCTGACGATGGATGAAATGCTAGGCTTAGTTGCATCCCCCATGGCTTCCCTGGCAAGGAAATTTGTCATGAAGAAGGAACTAGTCACAGAGGCGGAGTTGGCACTGCTACCTCCAAGAATGCGAGAATTACATAAGTGGTACATGGAGGCCTCAAAAGACGACCAGATAATGTTGCTTCTTAAATATAAAGAAGAGCATTACTTCATCGGAGAACAGACAATCCATATTGATTTTGATGAATTGTTTCAGTTATTCAATAGTGATGCCCTCGACAAATGTATCATGAGCTGCTATTGTCTGTAGGTGATTAATTTATTTATGTTATTAATTAAGTCTCTAGCTAAGCTCATCATTTTGCCTATAATTGTCCTCACTACATACATTCTTTGTATGCTATTATGCAGAATGAAGATTCTCGAATGTAAGAGGATGCCTAATTATCAAGTTGGGTTCGTTGACCCAGATCGAGTTCATGTACATAACCTACAACAAAAACCGGAGGAAACGGAGAACAACTTGTTCAATGCATTGGAGCAACAAAATTATAAAGATGTGATTTTGTTTCTTTACAACTTCAGGTGAGAGTGTTCTTACTGTCTTGTACACATTAAGTTTCGCTCTGACTAAATGTTGATGAGTTAGCGATATATATATATAAACGTGTGCAGCTTCCACTGGATTCTCTTGAACATTCAAATTGACCGTGGGGTAGTTGAGATCGAGGACTCAATAGCGCATCCCTTGGAGTATTACGCAAGCATTACTGATATGCTCCAAAAGTAATTTCAATCATTATTACACTATATCGGCCTCTTTATTTTCATGTGTTCTAGTTATTAATATCTTCTTTATTCATTTTATTTGTAGGGTATGGAAGCGGTTCACAAGAGGGGCCAATGGTCAATTTAAATCACAGTTGACCTTTAAGCAAATCCCCGTAAGTATAGTACTCATTTTAATTCTAGTTTTAATATCGGATTGTCCTGTTTCATTATTATTTGATTCAACTTTATTTTCGTAAAGTGCGAGAAACAACCACCGGCGACTAATCTATGTGGATACTTCATTTGTGAGTAAATGCGCACGTGTGTCAGTACGCGGACTTCTCCACATGTACGTTAAACATTAATATATATATTCAGAGTTTTACTTTTGTTAATGACAATTTATATATTCATATCGACCTTTATTTGATACAGAATGTGGCTTCGGGGTCGCAACTCCCAACAAAGCAACGCATAAGAGCAATTCAAGAGGAAATTGCTGGATTTTTGCTTGACGAGGTCATAGCCCCAATAGGAGAATACCATATAAACCATCGTTAGTGATATTCATGTAATTCTCGTGTTCGGAAGACACTCGTGTATATATGATCGATGTATATATGCTCATACGACTGACTCGTTATATTATATATGCATGTATGCTTAATTTAGACTCGTCATATAATATATGCATCGATGTGTGTAATTGTAGCGTACGAATAATAGTTTAAATCATAAATAAAACAGAAAACAAAAAAAAAATTAAAAATTAAAAATCCTAAAACCTAAAACCCCTCGAACTTTTTAGTCCCGGTTTGTCTTACAAACCGGGACAAAAGGTCATCGCCCGAGCAGCTCGCCTGCGAGCCCACGTGGATGCCTATTTGTCCCGGTTGCAGACACAACCGCGACTAAAGGTGGTGGCCTTTAGTCCCGATTCCGCAGTCCCGGTTTGTAAACCGGGACAAAAGGCCCTTACCAACCGGGACTGTTAGCCTATTTTCTACTAGTGTGAGTTCATACGACATAGTTTGATACATGCATTTCTCGTCAGAATGTACGTAGACCTTGTTTATCAACTTGAATCGTTAGTATATGACATAAGACGACTATGTGCGCAGGATTTTCCTTTTTTGAATGTTTTTGAATATTTGAAGCTCATTTCAAATTTCGGTCAAACCTAAGTTTAACCGACATTTAAACAAGTTTAAAACAAGAAAATGAAAAACTAAGCATGGATCCTTCTTAGTCACTCCAAAATGAAGCTTTTGTGAGTTTTTTGAAAATTTCATGTTGCAATTCCAAAACCACTTCTCTCTAACCTTAGACCTCATAGTTTGAGTTATGCAATATCACATGAGATCCATGCCCTTCTCCTTTTGAATGTATGTAGACCATATTTTTCAACTTGAGTCGTTAGTATATGACATATGAAGACTATGTGCGTCTGTTTTTCAAATTTTCGATAATTTTTCAATCTATTATGCTTATTTCAAATTCGATCAAACCTAAGTTTGAGCAACATTTAAACAAGTTTTTGACATGAAAATGAAAAACTAAGCATGGATCCTTCTTAGTCACTCCAAAATGAAGCTTTTGTGAGGTTTTTGAAAATTTCATGTTGTAATTCCAAAACCACTTCTCTTCAACCTTAGACCTCATCGTTTGAGTTTTGCGATATCACAAGAGATCCATGCCCTTCTCATTTTGAATGTATGTAGACCATGTTTTTCAACTTGAGTCGCTAGTATATGACATAAGACGACTATGTTGAAAGTGCATGGTTGTCCCCATGCATGGTTTTGGTAATTAATGACAATCCTTATGGACTAATGTTTACATTGAGATATTCTTATAGATCTTGTCCATGAGAAATTATAGGAGTTCATATGTTGGACTCTTCAAGATGACATAATGACTAATGCTCTATTCAAGGGTTTATATGAAGATAGATGGGATGATACGAGAATGATCAAGATGTTGATCAACACACAAAGCTACAAGATGTACCAAGTGGATCATGTATCTGTTGGGATGGTAAGCTCTTGTCCATATAGCTTTGTGTACTAACCCAAGTGTGTGTGTGGTATCTATATGTTGGGCTAGGTATCTTCCCATGGGCTTGCAACAAGAAGAACATCTCATAGAGCTCATGGACGATGATGTCATGCGGTGTTCGTCATCAAGGTTAAGAAGTGCAAGACCAAGAGAAGCATTTCGGAGATATCTTATGCTCGAAGCTTCAAGATTGACATGAAGACGAAGCTAAGCGAGGCTCTCCCATAATGGCGTATGGGGGAGTATTTGGAGAAGTCTTCATCAAGCATGTGCTAGCAAGCGCAATCAAGAAAGGTGGTCCACTTGGAGAGACCAAGATCGTCATCATCTAGCTCAAGTGGAATGCTCAAGACAAAGGTATGATCTTGATAGGGCTATAGGATAGATAGGCGTACTATCAAGAGGGGCTCTCGAGTGAGTAACTTGATCGCATCTTTGTGGAGAGCTCAAACCTTTGCATGCTTGGCATATCATCTTTCTTGGTTCTTATTTGGTTTTTCTCCGTGTTGGGTTTCGGTCCTTGTCGTGATCTTCATGACAAGACCAAGTCCTTCGAAAATGGTTTTACTTTGGAAAACTTGTTGCCTTTTATCCATGTGAGGATTTAGAGCTTGGTTTATCTCCATACTAAGCTCTAGTTCATCAAAAACAGATTCCGTATGAATATCTTGTTGCGTTTTTGTTGAAGGAGGTTTTACCGGTTTGCATTGTTTAGTAAAGTTCAACCTTTCCCCATTTGGTTTTATCCACACATGATGGACTGTGATGTTTCTATGCACATTCAAGTAGAGCTCGTTGTAACGATTCCAACGAGCCAAAAATCATCGAAAACGGAGTCCGGATGAAAAAGATATTGACGTTTTCGTTTACCAGTTTCTGCAGTTTCTGGACACTGCGGTAGTACCGCGATTTCAGGCAGTACTACCGCCCATTCCAGAAGGTTTCGCGTTTTCTGAGTTTACGAAATGCCCAGGCAGTAGTAACGGGTTTTGGGGGGCGGTAGTACCGACCCTGCGGAGAAAAACTGCATAACGGTTGGATTTTGGAGGCCCTATTTAAGGGGGTCTTCTTCCCCATTGAACCTAAGCTCTTGAGCACGTTTTTCTCCTCCATTGTTGACATTCTTGAGCTTGCCTATCTCTCAATCCCTCCATTGAATCTTCCATATTCTTGAGGGAAAAGTGAGAGGAGATCTAGATCTACAATCCCACAAATCCATATCTCCTCTAAGTGAGGGGAACCTAGTGGATCTAGATCTTGGAGTTCCTTTGTGGTTCTTCTCCTTTGCTCTTCCTCTCCTCTCCCCCCATAAGCATTAGTTGCTTTTGGTGGGATTTGAGAGTGAAGGATTTGACTCCTTTGTGGATTCCTTGTTCTTCCTCTCTTCTCCCCCCATAAGCATTAGTTGCTTTTGGTGGAATTTGAGAGTGAAGGATTTTGAGCACTTGTGCTCTTGCCTTTTGCATTTGGTGCATCGGTGTGCTCTCCACGAGGATTCGTGGAAGTTGAAAGTTTGTGAGCTTGTTACTCTTGGGTCATTGTGTCGAGGAATGAACTCCCACGTAACAGGGGTAGTCTCGCCCCGGGAAGAGGTTCGAAGGGGGACTGAACACGGAGGTCAAACAACCCTCGATGCACGCCGCGACGTTGCTCGCGGTGCTTGGAGCGGAACTGCACGACAGAGAGTGACACCGGCCCTTACCCAGGTTCACGGCCCTCAAGGTGAGGTAAAACCGCTACTCCTGCTTGTCTCGATTGCACTGTGGTGACTGTAGTAGAACTAGCCTCCGGGCCTTGAGAGGGTCCGGAGGTGGAGGACGCTATTGAGCTTGGGATCGAATTCTGGATCCCCTCCTACGGAAGTGCCCCTTCTCCCTAAATAGTTGCCCCGGGCCTCATCCCTGCGACCTGCGCAGTGGACGGGTTCCCACATGGCCACCAGCGGCGGAGTGGGGTGCACTACTACTTGCTCGTTCATGGACTCGGTCCATGGTCGCAAAGCCTGCCTTCGTGGCAGAGCAGCTGTCTCCTCCGTCCTTGGACGCGCCTCTTCCGTGTTAAAGCGGCGCACTGTGGCCGACAAGTTGCAGACTTGGCAGAGCGGCTCGCAGGCGCGGCAGAGACCGTGGGGAGTGCCCGCAGTGACGTCGTCGTTGGAGCGTTGTGCCGGCCAACTGCTTTATCACCAAAGAGGAAAGCTTCGTTGGCGGCGCAGGGGACACAGAACTTTGTTGACCCCTTTTATCATGGGAACGGCAACTGTGACGCTGTTGCTGCCGTGCGCGCAGACGCGCGCGTCACCCTGCGGCCGCAGCAGAGCCCATGTGCGCTCTGCAGCGCTTCCTGCGCCGCGAAGTGTCCCCTCAGGGGCCTGAGGCTCTCGAGGGGAAGGAGTCGGGCCGGCTCCCTTCAGAGGGAGAGAGCCCCTCAAGTGGGACGCCCTCGGGGGGGGCCTCCTTCAGGCCTCTGCCGGCGCCTCAGGTCCCCTCCAGGGGTTTCTTCCTCGGGGGGCTCCCCAAGCGGTTGGCTTGGTCCCTAGCCGTTTCGTAGACGCTGACGCGTGCGCGGCCCGTGGAGAGTGGGCTCTGCACACCCTAGAATCCACTGGGCCGACAGTAGCCCCCGGGCCCATGATGGGCACGTTGAGGCCCCTCGGGACTAGGCGAAGCGTCGTGGGCCCATAACTGCAGGCGAAGCGTCGCGGGCCCAAAATTGCAGGCGAAGCGTCGTGGGCCCAAAATTGCAGGCGAAGCGTCGTGGGCCCAAAATTGCAGGCGAAGCGCCGCGGGCCCAAAATTGCAGGCGAAGCGTCGTGGGCCCAAAATTGCAGGCGAAGCGCCGTGGGACACGCGTCACCTGGATGTGGACTCGCGGCGACTCGGCTGCTCCGCCGGAAACGTGCGTAGTGGGGGGGGCCACCACGCCCGCCACGCTCTCCACTATCGTGCCTCGGTAACTGCTCGGACGGGATTAAAAGCCGCGCGCTGGTGAGCCGCAGTCATCGCTCCGTCCAGTCTTGTCCATCCAGTCCACCGGTTCTCCGCCTCCTAGACTCCCTTCTCCAGCAAATCTTCCCCATCTTGGGCCGACTCCTTCCGTCCTTCTCCGACGATGGGAGGATCCAAGGGCAAGAAGACGGCGGCCTCGGCTCACCACGGCGCACAGGGGGAGGCGGAGCTCGGCCCCTCCCTGGTCGGGGCGCGCATCACCGCGGCGGCGCTGGACAAAATCCAGCACCTGGTCGCCGGGAAGCACAACGAGCACGGCGCCAGCGCCATTCTGCCTGCGCGGACCGGACGCTTCCCCGCCGGCTACTTCCCCAGTGCTCCATCTGGTCGTCCTTGAGGTAGAGGACCATCTTGGTACCCCTGCCGAGCTGCTCCCCCTGCAACGCGTCGCGCTTGCAGCGCTTTAGGGGCGTTTGCCCGTTAGAGAATTTCATTTTCCACCTTGTAATTTACTTCTTCACTTTGTAAACATTTTGCTATCGATTAAGTGTGCGCTCCCTTCGAGGGGTCTTTGCTTCATCTCCATGCCTTTTTCGCTCTGCGTCGTTGGACCCTTCCCCTCGCGCTATGACTCCTGCCGCTGCGGTATGCTCGAGCAATGACTCGGCAAGGCCGGGGGGAGTTTAAGGCTTGGGGAGGTAAGAGCCCTCAAGTCGCGATGCTGAGGGCCCCCCTTTGACGCGCAAGCAGTCCACGGAGAGTAAGGAAAGAACCGCTTGAGGGACGCAGAGTGCTTATGAGAAAAAATGCGAGGATTCCCTTGAGGTGGGCGAGAAACTTAGCTTCGCGAGGCGTTTTCCCGGTGTGGGCCTTCTCTGGCGGAGGTCTCCCCTTCTGGGGCCTAGGGTTCTCCTCCGCAGGCCTGGTGGGGACTTTCGCTCTCTGTGGATGTTAGAGGGGCGAGCCGAAACGCTAGATCACAGCATCAGGGACTAATGCGCGCTTATAGGTCCCCTCAGGCGTTCCTTGCGAGGAGAGAGAGTACCAAGGTCCTTTGAAGAGATGGCGTGCTTGGGAGGGCCTGCCCTCTAGCCAGAGCTCGGATCCTTGGGTTTTGCAGTGCTGCTGGTGTGTCACTTGAGGCACTGGCACCGTACTCAGCCCCCGCTCGCGAGGTACGCATGTGGAGAGATATAAGTGCCCATTTTCAATAAATGAAATAAAGCTGTAATAAACTCACCACCAAAATATTACATAGCGGCGCCGTAGCGCATAGTTCACTTGGAACGAAAATGGCGCCAGAGCGCAAAGTTCACTTGGAACGAAAATCGGTTCATTACGCTTGGGTTTGCCAAGCTAACGTTCCTTCCATGTCGAGGCATGGGGACCACCCATTAGTGGCAGAGGTTCACTGCGGCCTGCGGGGGCTCGTTTGCAGGAGAGCTCGGAGGGCTGGGCCTCGGGAGAAGCTTTGAGAAGCTTGGAGGTGAAGCCGTGAGCTTCCCTCTAGAGACAAAAAATGCCTGGCGTGACTGTGATCACGGGTAGAACTTGCGCAGATGCGCGATGTTCCACGGGTTCTTGACGGGGATGCCGTCTTCGGTTTCGAGGCGTACTGCGCCAGGCCTGGCGACGTGGGAGACCCTGTAGGGGCCTTCCCACATCGGGGAGAGCTTGTGGAGACCTTCCCTGGAGAGGATTCGCCTGAGGACGAGGTCGCCCGCTTCAAGGGTGCGTGAGCGCACATGGCGGCTGTGGTAGCGTCGCAGGTCTTGCTGGTACCCTGCTGCCCTGAGGGCGGCCTGACGGCGCAGTCCCTCGAGAAGCAGCAGGTCGTCGTTGTGGAGGCCCTCTTGGGTGTCCTCATTGAAGGCAAGGACCCGTGACGATCCATGCTTGATTTCTGCGGGGAGAACCGCCTCGGCTCCGTAGACCAGAGCGAACGGCGTTTCGCCTGTAGGCCTCGAGGAGGTTGTGCGTATGGACCAGAGCACTGAGGGGAGCTCGTCGATCCAACCCTTGCCGTGGCCCTTAAGGATGTTGAAGCTCCTGGTCTTGAGGCCCTTGAGGACTTCTGCGTTTGCTCGCTCGGCTTGACCGTTGCTGCGTGGGTGAGCTACCGAGGCGAAGCAGACCTTGATACCAAGTTTGTCGCAGTAGGCTCGGAAGATGCCGCTGGTGAATTGCGAGCCGTTGTCAGTGATGATGCGGTTGGGCACGCCAAAGCGGCAGACCAAGCTTCGGATGAACTTCACCGCAGCCCCAACTGGTATGGTGCGCACCGGCTCAACCTCGGTCCACTTGGTGAACTTGTCGATGGCCACGAGGAGGAAACGGTAGCCCCCCTGCGACTTCGGGAAGGGGCCCAGGATGTCCAGCCCCCAGACCGCGAACGGCCAGGAGAGCGGGATGGTCTGAAGCTCCAGTGCCGGCTGATGGATTTGCTTGGCGTGGAATTGGCAGGCGTCGCAGGTTTGCACAATGGCGACCGCATCTTGAAGCACCTGAGGCCAGTAGAAGCCGCTCCTGAAGACCTTGCCTGTGAGGGTGCGCGCACATGAGTGGTGGCCGCACTCCCCGCTGTGGATGTCCTTAATCAGCTCTCGGCCTTCCTCAGGAGGGACGCACTTGAGCGCTACACCATTTGGGCGCTTGCGGTAGAGGTTTTCCTCGAGGATGCAGTATGACTTTGCTTGTCGAGCGACTCGCTCTGCATCAGCATCTTCTTCAGGGAGGATTCCTTTCACCAAGTAGTCCTTGAGCTCATCAATCCAGCCTGAGGCCTGGTGGGTTGCCGTCAGCAGCAGACGCTCCCCTGTGCTGGGACCGCAATCAGGCGCCCCAGACTCAGGAGGCGGTGGGAGCACTTCGCCTGCGCTTGCGGGTGTGGCCTCTCGAGGCTGCTTGATGGATGCCTTGGCGAGCCTCTCTTCGAAAACACCGGCCTGCTGGGGTTGCCTCCGCGAGGCTCGCTTGGCGATGTCGTCGGCCTCTTGGTTTTCTTTCCTCGGGATGTGCATGAGCTCCATGCCCCTGAAGTGCTTCTCAAGCTTGCGGACCTCTTCGAGGTATGCGGCCATGTGGTCGTCTTTCGGCGTGTAACTCTTGTTGGAGAAGTTGACGAGCAGCTGTGAGTCTCCCTTGACGAGTAGGTGCTTGACGCCTAGAGCGATGGCGGCCCTTAAGCCGGCGAGGAGGCCTTCGTATTCGGCGATGTTGTTGGAGATCTTGTCGATTGTGAAGCACAGCTGGACAGCATAATATAGCCTGTCACCCTTGGGCGAGGTTAGGACGACGCCTGCTCCGCCATTGCGGCAAGCGAAGGCTCCATCGAAGTGCATGGTCCAGTGGCTGGGCGCCGCGTCTCCCGAGGGCTCGGCCTCTGCCTCACGAGGCTCCTCAGGGCTTGGGTCAGTCCATTCGGCGACGAAATCAGCCAGCGCTCTTCCTTTTATGACCCTCGTGGTGTCGAAGCGCAAGTTGAAAGGCTGCAGCTCGATGTTCCACCCTGCGACACGATCTGTGGCGTTGGGGTTGCGCAGGATTTGCTCCAGGGGGAAAGCGGTGACCACCATGATGGGGTGGCCCTGGAAGTAGTGTCTCAGCTTTCTGGAGGCGATGAGGAGCGCGACGAGGAGCTTCTGCTGCATTGGATACCGCTCGCGAGCGTCCCGTAGCACCGTGCTGACGAAGTAGACGGGGTGCTCGACGAGGGTTGTCTGAGGTGGCACGGCATCGGCCCTCTGGGGGGGCTCTTCAGGGCTCCTGTCGGTATCTGCCTGTGGAGGCCTCTCGACAGGGGTTGTTAGAGCAGGCTCAACTTGAGGCGATGGGCCTGGCCGTGGGTCTGCGGAGGCTGCTCCTTCGACGGGGCCTTTGTCGGGGGGTTCCGGGCTTGGAGTGGCAGTGCTTTTCTTGGGGAGGACAGGCTCTTCCCTCTCGACCACCAAGACGGCGCTTGCTGTCTGAGGGGTGGCTGAGAGGTACAGCTTCAAGTGCTCGTCTGCCCTGGGGGCCACCAAGACCGGAGGGCTAGCCAGATACTTCTTTAAATCTTCGAAGGCTTTATCCGCCTCAGGGGTCCACTTGAATGTGCCCGACCTCTTCATGATCTTGAAAAACGGCAGGGCTCGCTCGCCGAATTTAGAGATGAAACGACCGAGGCTGGCCATGCAGCCCGCAAGGCGCTGCATTTCCTTGAGTCGGCGAGGGGGCTGCATTTGTTCTATGGCCTTGATCTTGTCAGGATTTGCCTCTATGCCGCGGTGGGACACGAGGAATCCGAGGAGCTTGCCTGAAGGGACCCCGAAGACGCACTTGGCGGGGTTGAGCTTGATGCTCACCTTTCTCAGGCTGGCGAAGGTTTCCTCGAGATCCCTCAAGAGAGTGTCCCCCTCTCGAGACTTGACCACGATGTCATCGACGTAGGCCTCAGCATTTCTGCCCATCTGAGCCCCCAAGGCTATCCTCATGAGCCTCTGGAAGGTGGCCCCAGCGTTCTTCAGGCCAAAGGGCATGCATGTGTAGCAGTACACACCACAGGGGGTGAGGAATGCCGTCTTCTCCTCGTCCTCTTTAGCCATCTTGATCTGGTGATAACCAGAGAAGGCATCCAGAAAACAGAGGAGGTCACAGCCAGCGGTGGAGTCCACGATCTGGTCTATCCTCGGCATGGGGTATGGGTCCTTGGGGCAGGCCTTGTTGACATCGGTGTAGTCGATGCAGAGTCGGCCTCCTCCAGCGGGTTTAGGGACGACCACGCCGTTGGAGAGCCAAGTGGGGTGCGCGACTTCGCGGACGACATTTGCCGCCTTGAGTTTCTCTACTTCCTTGATGATGAAGGCTTGCTTCTCGGGGGCTTGCTTGCGTGCTTTTTGCTTGACGGGGCGTGCGTCTGGACACACGGCTAAGTGGTGCTCGATCACCTCCCTTGGTACGCCGGACATATCTGACGGAGTCCACCCGAACATGTCAGAGTTTGCCCGAAGGAAGGCGACGAGCGCGCCTTCCTATTTGGGAGGCAGGGCGGCGCCTATGGTGACGCTAGCCCCCGAGCCTTCAGCCCCCGAGCTGGTGGTGTCCAGCGGCACCTTCTTCGTGGCGGCTTGCTCCTGAGAGAACACCTGCTTCTTCTTCCTGGGCCTCTCGAGAGGCTCCATGTCCTCGTCAGCCGGGAAAGCCATGGCGGCTGCCTTGTAGGCGCTCTCGACAGCGCGCGTGGCGTCCAGGACATGGCCATGGACGGCGATGGTGCCAGCGCTGCCGGGAATCTTGACCATGTTGTAGGCGTGATGCGTGACGGCCATGAACTTCGCAAGGGCGGGGTAGCCGAGGATGGCGTTGTACGGCAGACCGATGTGCGCGACGTCGAAGTCGATCAGCTCCGTGCGGTAGTTCTTCTGCGTGCCAAAGGTGACCGCGAGGCGGACTTGTCCCAGAGGCTCGATAGAACCACTGGTGACGCCCGTGAACGGCCTGGAGGGCATAAGCCACTCGTAGGGCACTTGAAGCGTCTCGAAGGTCTCGACAGAGATGACATTCAGGCCCGCTCCCCCGTCGATGAGCGTCTTGGAGACGGTGATGTTGTTGATGGTGGGGGAGCAGACCAGGGGGAGGGTTCCAACGGTCTTGGTCGACTTGGGGTGGTCCTTGGCGTCGAAGGCGATGGTGTACTGGGACCACTTGAGGGGCCTGGAAGTCTCGGTGCTCGGGAGCGCAGCGTTGAGTTCGCGGGCGAACTGCTTGAACTGATTGTTCGACTTGGGCGCTTGAGCTCCGCCGAGGATGCAGGCCATGGCGCCTCTCGGGGCCTGGTAGCCTCCATCTTCCTCGTCGGGGAGGTTGTTGTTCTTCTCGGCGGCGTTGGCTTGAGTGCCCGACGGCTTCTGGTAGCCGCCATCGCGCATGCCCTTGGCGTCCCTGCGGTAGCCGCGACCTCTGCCGCGGCCTCCGCTGCCTTCTCCCCGCTCGCGTTCCCTGCTCAGCCTCTTGAGGTCGAAGCAGTCGTCTGTAGCGTGCCCGCGCCTGTTGTGGTAGACGCAGAACGGACGGTGGTCCACTTCTTTGTCGCCGCGCTCGGGGGAGCCCCTGCGGGAGCCCTTTGCGTCAGGCTCTGCCGCGAGGACCGCGGTGGCCTTGCGCTTGGGCTCTTCCTTCTTCTTGTGGCTCTTGGACCCCTCGCCCGGGTCGTCCCCCCGCGCGCTCATCTTGACGAAGAGGAGTCCCTCTTCAGCCTTGGCGCACTTGTCCGCCAGATCGAACAGCTTCACCACAGAGGTGAGCTTGTCGTGGATGCCGAGCTTCTCGAGCATCCTGCGGTTCGTGACGCCCTCGCGGAAGGCAGCGATCACCTGGGTGTCGGGGATGTTTGGAATTTTGTTCCGCACCTGGCTGAAGCGCTGGATGTACTTGCGAAGAGTTTCACCCTTCTTCTGCACCACAGCGCGCAAGTCGTTGTGGGTGAGTGCGCGCTCGTACGTGCCCTTGAAGTTGGCGACGAACTGCCTGCAGAGCTCATCCCAGGAGTCGATGGAGTCCTCGGGCAGGTTGAGAAGCCAGGACAGAGCGGAGTCCCTGAGGGCGTGGGAGAACCAGTTGGCCATGACTTTGTCATCGCCCCCTGCAGCCTGGATGGAAGTGGTGTAGAGCTGCAGGAACTCGAGAGGGTTGGTGGACCCGTCGAAGCCCTTGGGGAGCGCTGGCCTGAACTTCTGTGGCCAGACCACACGGCGCAGGGTGCGCGTGAAGGCCATGCAGCCTGAGGCATAGGTGGCCGTTCCTCCCTGGAGGGCCCTGCGGTTTTGCTGCCCCGCCTGACCGAGCTCCTCGACGAGGCGGTTTTGGAGGTCGCGACGTCGCTCCATGCCTACACGCGCGTCAGGTGCGGTGCGCTGCACGATTTGGCAGTCGTGCGGCGAGGAAGCATGGGAGGGAGCCCGCTGTGCCGCGGCCGGGGGCGGTCCCGGCGGCGGCGGTGGCGCACCTGGTGCGGCCGTCCCTACAGGGCCGGAAGGCACGATGGAGCGCGACGGAGCGGGGCGTGTGGTTGCGATGTCGACGAGGTGGTGGAGGCGGTCCAGCCACTGGTCGTGCGCTTCGGCACTTGGCCGGTAGCGGAGGAGCTCCTGAGCCATCAGTAGCGCGGTGTGCGGGGCGGGCTCTTGATGCTCCCGCGTGGACACGCTCTGGCGCCGGGACGGGTGCGAGGACTCAGCGTCCCCGCGGCGCTCGGAGAGGTCCTCGTCGTCACGCTGGTCTCCTTCGCGGTGCTCCTCGCTCTCCGGCTCTTCCACGCGCGGGCCGGTGCCAGCGCGTTCGGTCGTGCGGGGGCGACCACGGCGGCCGCGGGTGGGGGCAGTGCCGGGCTCGGTGTGAGCTCTCTCGGAGGTGCGCCTGTTGGCGCGCGTCGCGCGGGTGTCCATCATGGCGCGGAGTTCGGAGGTTGAAGACGCGCCTCAGTCCCCTACCTGGCGCGCCAAATGTCGAGGAATGAACTCCCACGTAACAGGGGTAGTCTCGCCCCGGAAAGAGGTTCGAAGGGGGACTGAACACGGAGGTCAAACAACCCTCGATGCACGCCGCGACGTTGCTCGCGGTGCTTGGAGCGGAACTGCACGACAGAGAGTGACACCGGCCCTTACCCAGGTTCACGGCCCTCAAGGTGAGGTAAAACCGCTACTCCTGCTTGTCTCGATTGCACTGTGGTGACTGTAGTACAACTAGCCTCCGGGCCTTGAGAGGGTCCGGAGGTGGAGGACGCTATTGAGCTTGGGATCGAATTCTGGATCCCCTCCTACGGAAGTGCCCCTTCTCCCTAAATAGTTGCCCCGGGCCTCATCCCTGCGACCTGCGCAGTGGACGGGTTCCCACATGGCCACCAGCGGCGGAGTGGGGTGCACTACTGCTTGCTCGTTCATGGACTCGGTCCATGGTCGCAAAGCCTGCCTTCGTGGCAGAGCAGCTGTCTCCTCCGTCCTTGGACGCGCCTCTTCCGTGTTAAAGCGGCGCACTGTGGCCGACAAGTTGCAGACTTGGCAGAGCGGCTCGCAGGCGCGGCAGAGACCGTGGGGAGTGCCCGCAGTGACGTCGTCGTTGGAGCGTTGTGCCGGCCAACTGCTTTATCACCAAAGAGGAAAGCTTCGTTGGCGGCGCAGGGGACACAGAACTTTGTTGACCCCTTTTATCATGGGAACGGCAACTGTGACGTTGTTGCTGCCGTGCGCGCAGACGCGCGCGTCACCCTGCGGCCGCAGCAGAGCCCATGTGCGCTCTGCAGCGCTTCCTTCGCCGCGAAGTGTCCCCTCAGGGGCCTGAGGCTCTCGAGGGGAAGGAGCCGGGCCGGCTCCCTTCAGAGGGAGAGAGCCCCTCAAGTGGGACGCCCTCGGGGGGGGGCCTCCTTCAGGCCTCTGCCGGCGCCTCAGGTCCCCTCCAGGGGTTTCTTCCTCGGGGGGCTCCCCAAGCGGTTGGCTTGGTCCCTAGCCGTTTCGTAGACGCTGACGCGTGCGCGGCCCGTGGAGAGTGGGCTCTGCACACCCTAGAATCCACTGGGCCGACACATTGGACCCTAGACGCCTTTGTGGTGGTTGGACCCTTGTGTGGTCACTTGAAGCCGTTCGGGAGCCCCCAATCCCATTGTGGGTTGTGCCCCGGATTGTTGTTGGAGGCCGTTCGGGAGCCCCCAATCCCATTGTGGGTTGTGCCCCGGATTGTTGTTGAAAGGCTCCGGATTCCGCCTCGAAGGAATTCCGATAGTGGAAGGTGAACCAAGCCTTTGTGGTGCGGTTCATCGGAGAAGAAGGTGAAACTTTGTGGTTGTTGAACCGTTGTGTCGGTTCACACCTCTCCAACGAGACGTACTCCCTTAACAAGGAGGAACTCGGGAATACATCCTCGTCTCCGCGTGCCTCGGTTATTTCTATACCCGAGCTTTTACTTATGCACTTTACATTGTGATAGCCTTCGTGCTTGAAGTATTCTATATTGCTATCACCTTGTTGTTTATCTTGCTTAGCATAAGTTGTTGGTGCACATAGGTGAGGCTAGTTTTTTTTAGGTTGTCGGCTTGTTAATTTAAACACCTAGTTTTATTCCGCAATTATCAAGCCTAAACCGGAAAAGTTTTAAACCGCCTATTCACCCCCCCCCCCTCTAGGCGACATCATTGTCCTTTCATATGTGCACAATATTTTCCTTTTTTTGATTTTGTTTGAATATTTGAAGCTCATTTCAAATTTCGGTAACAAGTTTAAAACATGAAATTTGAAAAACGAAGCATCGATCCTTCTTAGTCACTCGAAAATGAAACTAGGACACTTTATCAAACTTTTCAAAACCCCGTTGAGTGCCTCCCAACCCCATTTGAACAATGACCGTCGATTTAACCCTAGCGCTGAACTGCAGCCGTTTGATCGTCCTCTAGAAGGAATCTGGCAGACTCCGGGCGATCCGCGAGAGGCTCATTCTGCGATCTGATTGGCTATAACCCGTGTGAGAAGCTCATTCTGCACAACCCGTTCGATGTGTTTCAAATGAGCTCCAAAGGTAGGGTAAACGGCCCCATTTCTAAGCAAAAAGGGTTGGTGGACTCGCAACAGCCGCACCACCGCATGCGACCGTTACACGCTCACCGCGGACCCACCATTTTCCTCTTCTTCATAGACAGAGCATCCATCCGCCTTGGACCATCTTCTTCTTCCTCTTCCTTCCTCTTCCTTACTCTTCCTTCCTCTTCTTCCTCTTCTTCCTCTCCGGCGACAAAGGGCAGCAGCAATGTCGAGCTCCTCCAGTTCATTCCTTCGCCCCACTTGGCCAAAGCAGCCTGAAGTGCCATTGCCGCCATGTTCTAAATGCTCACGCAAGGAGCCACTGCTCCGTAAGGCTAGTAAGGCGGAGACACCCAACAAGGGGCGCGAGTATTTGAAATGCCAGAGCCTGTCACATGATGTAAAGATCTTCCTCTCGCATCCTTTTGTTTTGATTTCTTCAGTTTTTTCAATTTCTTGCTCAGATTTGGGATTTAGGGTTCAGGTTGACTTTTCCAAGGGTTGGAACCATGCAGCCATTTTCAGTGGATGGATGAATACGTTTCGCAGCTTAAACGGGATGGAAGGTGGCCCGTGCCCAGCGACCTTCCTCTACCGTCCGATGTGGAGATTGCGCCCTCTGCTCCGCCGATGGGGTCTGACATGGTTGCTCCGCCGATGGGGCTTGAGGAAGTGAGAGGCGAACTGAAGAAGTTGAACAAGAACTTAAGGCAGATGAATGATCTGAAGAAGCAGGCTAATCTGATAGCTGCAGGATTTTATCTCTGTATACTTGCTCTAGGATTTGTTTATCTGCTGATTGTCAGTCGTAGTTAATTAATGCGATGTAAGCATAATTAATGCAATGTAACCTCTATGTTATTTGGACCAACCTCTTATGATAAACCAGTCCTCTCATTTGGACCAACCGCTTATTACTAATCATCTCTACCGAAACTATCTACAGTTTTAGGGGCAGATCTATACCCCAACACGTATTTTACACAAGAAATTACATATATTTTTTGGGACAAATGACCAATCACCGAAACTATCTACAGTTTTAGGGGCAGATCTATACACCAACACGTATTTTACACTAGAAATTGCTTACAAATGACTAATCATCCATACCGAAACAATCTACTATTACAAATGACTAATCATCCGTACCAAAACTATCTACAATTTTAGGGGCGGATCTATACAGCAACACGTATTTTACACCAGAAATTGCTTATATCTGTTGGGACAAATGACTAATCATCCGTAAAAGCATTGAAAGAAGAGGGTCCGGGCCCGGTTAAACCCTTCTCATTTCAATGCTTTACAATAGCGTTGGAATGTTGTGGTATATAAAGAGGTCGCGCACACACCCAACTAGCGAGGTGGGACTAAAAAACAACTCAACAACACAGCGGGAGACGTGGTAAGTTTGAGCCCAGCCGCACACAAGCCGACCCCAGGAAATCCCAACCGAGCCGCGCCAGGCCGACCCCATCAGTTAGGCCAAGTGACGGTTGACTAGAGGGCAACGAAGCGTTTGGCCGATTTGCGAGCCAGCCAGGACACAGACGAGAGAAACTACGCGGGTATGGCACAAACGGATAAACTAGAGAGAACCGGGGCACAGAAGCAATTGTCCCAAAACCTAAAGCCTTCAACATCGACCAGATAGCACTATAGTCAACCATATCAAATGCCTTTTCAAAGTACAGTTTGATTATCACAATTTCCCTTTTGGACTTATGACAAATATAAAGATATTCAAAGGCCTAGGCCAAGCAATCCTGTATAGTTCTTGTTTTAATGAAACCATATTGGTTCTTGTGCAGCAGATTAACAATAACCTTTTGCATTCTATTTGCCATTATCTTGGTAATAATTTTCAGCCGCATACTGATAAGAGATATGGGTCTATAATCAGCAGCCTTTTCCGGATTAGCAACTTTGGGAATCAGCGCAATATAAGCAGTATTAATACTACTGAGCTCAAGATTACCATGAAAGAAATTATTGCACAGGCTATAGAATTGTGGCTTGACAATATGCCAGAACTTCTTCATAAATAATCCATTGAAACCATCTGGCCCTGGTGATTTGTCATTTGGCATGTGTTTAATGACCTCGTCAATTTCCTCATTTGTAACACGAATTTCCAGCTGACTAAGATCCTGTGGAGTGATCAGGGTACTTAGGTCATATGCCATTTGCACATTATCCACTTTTCCAAGTCTGGAATTAAATGCACTCCATAATACATTTTCCTTTTGTTCATGCTCTTTACTGTAACACCATCATCCTTGATTAATGAGGAGATGTGGTTATGTCTAAAATTCCTGGTAGCTATAGCATGGAAGAATTTAGTATTTTCATCTCCCAATTTGGCCCATCTAATGCAAGCTCTTTTCCTCCAGTATTGTCTTTTGGCTTCTAGAAGTTTTGTAACATGTTGGTTCAATGCCTTCGTGAAATTAGTCTCTTGTAGTGATAGCAATCTTTGCTCCTCCAGGCCATCAAACATAGCTAAAACATAATTGCATTTTTTGAGTAATGCGTTAAGATTGGATAGGGATCTGCTCCATTTCTTACTGCCATGTTGCAGTGATTTAAATCTAGCAGTGATGTATTGGGCTGCATTCTTGTACAGACCTGGATTATCCCAATGCTTTTCAACAATCTCCTTGTACTGTTCAAATTCCAGCCAGTAATCCTCGAACCTGAAATTTTTCCCTTTAGGCACATTTGTTTCAATCTAAATGTGTATTGGAACATGATCAAAGCCTAGTCTCGCCATAGGAATGGCAAGGGTATTGGGGAAAGTAGTTGTCCATGCATGGGATGTAAAAACCCAATCAAGCTTTTCCAGCAGAGGTACAGTTTGCATATTGCTCCAAGTATATTTTTACATGAATTATGTGAGTCGTTCAAGTGTGCAGGTATTTCAATGGACAAAGTAAGAAAGAAATTATTCTCTATATCACTTGGTGGAAGAGCTTCGCATTGGTATAAATTGTTGAAGAATAGGGATTCTCTTGGATTGGAGGAAAGTGTACCTCTCTTTTATTCTAAATTTTATCCTCCAAGTGAAATTCACCAAGATCGGAATTCTATATATAATTTCTGGCCTCATGAAGGAGAAAGTATTGCCCAAGCTTGGGGGAGATTGAAGTCACTAATGCTCAAATGACCCATTCATGAGCTTCCTGGTAATATTATTGTGGATAACTTCTATGCAAGACTCTCCTTTGAAGATAAAACATTATTGGATACTTCTTGCGTTGGATCATTCACGCGTAATAAAGAAGGTTTTAAATGGGATCTTCTTGACCGTATTGAAGAGAATACTGAAGCATGGGAGAATGACAAAGGTAGGGAGTCAGGTATGAAATATGACTTCGAATGCATTAAAACTTTCATCGATACTGATGCATTTCAAAATATTAATAATGCTTATGGTCTTGACTCTCAAGTTGTTGCAAATTATTATAAAGCCTTTGCTTCTTATTTCGGTTTGCCTAAGGAGGGCTTTAAAAAATATCATGAGCCTTATAAAGATAAGTCTATTGCACCTATAACTAAAAGCATTGAAGTTAATACTGTTGATCATATTATTCCTGAGCCTTATATGGAAAAAATTCCTTTTCCTGTTAAGATGAAGGAACATTCTGTTATGGCTAGTGTTGTTAACAAAAGTGCTAAGAAAGCTCCTATGGCTGTAGAAAAAGATCTTGTTACTAAAAATGTTGGAGATGAGTATATTATATTTTGTGAGGATGCTTCTAATGTTGTTTCTCATCCTAAAAGTTCAAAGAAAACTAGTGTGCCTGTGTTATCAGTTCGAATTGGTGATCATTGCTATTATGGTTTATGTGATATTGGTGCAAGTTCTAGTGCTATTGGTATTGTTAGAGATGTTGAAGTTTTATGTGGTAAGATTAAATATCCTGCTTATTTTCTCGTACTTGGTTCAGTTGCTAGTAAGACTTGTCCTATCATTTTTGGTAGACCTTTTCTGAACACTTATGGTGCTATTATAGATTGTAAGAAAGAGAAAATCTTTACTAAGTTTGCTGGTGATTCGTATGAATTCAATTTTTTGAAATTTGCTAAAGTCCCTTATGAAACCGAATTGCCTAATGAAGACTTTAAAGTTGAACAGCTTGCCTCTATTGCTCTTGCTCCTAACAATGTTTTGCAGCAATTTATGGAAGATCATGAAAGTGAAGTCTTTAGAGGAGAAAGGGATGAGCTTGATGAAATATTTCTTCGTCAACCTATCTTGAAACACAATTTAAAGGTGGAAGACTTGGGTAAAACACTCCCACCTAAAGAGGATCCTGTCTTTGATTTAAAACCTTTGCCTGATAATCTTAAGTATGCTCATATTGATGATAAGAAAATATATCCTGTTATTATTAGTGCTAACCTTTCAGGTAAACAAGAGGAAAGATTATTGGAAGTACTGAAGAAACACCGTGGAGCTATGGGTTATAACTCTTGATGATTTAAAACGGATTTCTCCTACTATATGTCAACATTCTATTAATATGGAGCCTGATGCAAAGCCAGTGGTTGAACATCAACGCCGTTTAATACCCAAAATGAACGAAGTGGTAAGAAATGAGGTATTAAAGCTTCTTGATGCTGGTATAATTTATCCTATTGTTGATAGTAGATGGGTAAGTCTTGTGCACTGCGTCCCTAAGAAAGGAGGAATTACTGTTGTGCCTAATGAAAATGATGAACTTATTCCTCAAAGAGTTGTTGTTGGTTATAGAATGTGCATTGATTTTCGAAAGGTTAATAAAGTTACTAAGAAATATCATTATCCATTACCCTTTATTGATCAAATGTTAGAGAGATTAGCTAAGAAAACTCATTTTTGCTTTCTTGATGGTTATTCTGGTTTCTCTCAAATTGATGTTAAAGCGCAAGATCAACAGAAGACCACCGTTACCTGTCCTTATGGTACTTATGCTTATAGACGTATGCCTTTTGGTTTATGTAATGCTCCTGCTACTTTTCAAAGTTGCATGTCTGCTATTTTTCATGGTTTTTGTGAGGAGATTGTGGAAGTATTCATGGACGATTTCCGTTTATGGAACTTCTTTTGATAATTGTTTGCACAACCTTGATAAAGTTTTGTAGAGATGTGAAGAAACTAACCTTGTTCTTAATTGGGAGAAATGCCACTTTATGGTTAATGAAGTAATTGTTCTTGGACATAAAATTTCTGAAAGGGGTATTGAAGTGGATAGAGCTAAAGTGGAGGCAATTGAGAAAATGCCTTGCCCCAGAGATGTTAAAGGTATTCATAGTATTCTTGGTCATGCTGGTTTCTATAGAAGGTTTATTAAAGATTTCTCTAAAATATCAAAGCCTCTTACTAATCTTCTAGAAAAGATGTACCTTTTGTTTTTGATGATGATTGTAAGGAAGCTTTTGAAACTTTGAAAAAGGCTTTAATAAGTGCTCCTATTGTTCAACCACCTGATTGGAATTTACCATTTGAAATTATGTGTGATGCTAGTGATTTTGCTGTTGGTGTTGTTCTTGGACAGCAAGTAGATAAGAAGTTGAATGTTATTCATTATGCTAGTAAGACTCTTGATTCTGCACAAAAGAATTATGCTACAACTGAAAAAGAATTTCTAGCTGTTGTCTTTGCTTGTGATAAGTTTAGACCTTATATTGTTGATTCTAAAATTATTATTCATACTGATCATGCTGCTATTAGATATCTTATGGAAAAGAAAGATGCTAAGCCTAGGCTTATGAGATGGGTGTTGCTGTTGCAAGAATTCGATTTGCATATTGTAGAAAGGAAAGGTGCTGAAAATCATGTTGCTGATAATTTGTCTAGATTGGAAAACATTGCATATGATCCTATTCCTGTTAATGATAGTTTTCCAAATGAACAATTGGCTGCAATAAGGGTGAATTCACAAGATAGTCCCTGGTATGTTGATTATGCTAACTTTATTGTTTCGAAGTATTTGACTCCAACCTTTTCAGCTCAACAAAGAAGAAAATTCTTTTATGACTTGAGGCATTATTTTTGGGATGACCCACACTTATATAAAGAAGGAGTGGATGGTATCATGCGAAGATGTGTTCCGGAACATGAACAAAAAGTGATATTGAGAAAATGCCATAGTAGTGCTTATGGAGGACATCACGCTGGATTTAGAACTGCACAAAAGGTTCTACAATCAGGTTTTTATTGGCCTACTCTCTTTAAAGATGCAAGAAGGTTTATTTTATCTTGTGATGAGTGTCAAAGAACTGGTAATATCTCTAGACGTAATGAAATGCCTATGAATTATACTCTTGTTATTGACCCATTTGATTGTTGGGGATTTGACTTTATGGGTCCTTTTCCTCCTTCAACGGGTTATACTCATATACTTTTTGTTGTTGATTATGTTACTAAATGGGTAGAAGCTATACCTACAAAAAGTGCTGATGGTGAGACATCGTTAAAAATGCTTCAAGATATTATTTTCCCTAGGTTTGGTGTGCCTAGATATCTCATGACTGATGGAGGTTCTCATTTTATTCATGGTGGTTTTAGAAAAGTTCTTGCCAAATATGGTGTTAATAAATAGAATTGCTTCAGCCTATCATCCTCAAACTAGTGGGCAAGTAGAATTATCAAATAGAGAAATAAAATCTATCTTGCAAAAGACTGTTAATAGAACTAGGAAAAATTGGGCTAACAAATTAAATGATGCTTTATGGGCTTATAGAACTGCTTATAAAAATCCTATGGGTTTGTCTCCTTATAAAATGGTTTATGGAAAAGCTTGTGACTTGCCTTTAGAATTAGAACACAAAGCTTATTGGGCAGTGAGAGAACTTAATAGAGATTTTAAACTTGCTGGTGAGAAGAGGTTGCTAGACTTGAGTTCTTTAGATGAATCGAGAAGTGAGGCTTATGAAAATGCTAGACTCTTTAAAGAGAAAGTTAAGAAATGGCATGATAGGAGAATCCTTAAGAGAGAGTTTCTTGTTGGTGAGAAAGTTCTATTGTATCGTTCTCGTCATAGATTTTTTGCAGGAAAACTACTCTTCAAATGGGAAGGACCTTATGTTATTGTAGAAGTATATCGTTCTGGTGCGATTAAAATTGCTTCACTCAAGGATGATACTACACAGGTGGTAAATGGACAAAGGCTCAAACATTATATTTCTGGAGATCCTTATAATGAAGATGTTGATATTATTCAAGTGATTACTCCGGAAGTTTTTATTAAAGAGCAATTTTCTGAGTCTGCAGAAGCTGAATTCGAAAAGGTAAAGTTTTGGTAAGAAAAAGTTCGCGTTTTAAATTTTGGAAGATACTACATTTGTTTTTAGAAAATATGGAAAAATACGAGACGAAAACGGGCAGGACACGGAGCCCGAGGCGCCGTCACCACGTGGTGGGGCGGGCCTCAGGCTGGCCGCGCCACCGTATGGTGAGGGAGCCTCGGAGTCCGTCTTTTACTCGATTTCCTCCCGTAGCCTTCCTTTTGTTGCGTAAATTTTTCCTATATAATCCCCCGGATACCCCGAGGTCTGTATATCGTGTTTCCGAAGTATTTTTGTTTCGAGTTGTTTCTGTCCTGATGTCGTCCCAGGGTTCCTGTTCTGAAGACTACGCGCTGCGTGGCCAACGCGAACTCCTTCAAGACCTTGATCAAGGATGTTTCGTTGGATGAGCGGAGGAGGAAAAAGTGAAGGCTAGGCGCAAGGACATGGACGAGAGCGTCATGGAGGAAGTGAACAAGATGTCATCAGCCAAAAGAGAACGAGCAGGAGCAAGGGGTAGCAAGCCCATCTTTGTGGGATCCATTAACGCTCAACGTGCTTTTTCTCATAACATGCAGGGAGCAATACCACCTATTCCTGATCTTAGCTCTTTCCCAGATGTGGAAGACGCTCTTCGGATCACTGATCAGTTTTGTGATCAGTATCGAGTCCTGAGGATGAAAGTGGACATACTTCAAGAGGAGAACAACAGGCTTCGCAAGATGCTGGAGCGTTACCTGACCCTGCTCAAAGTTGTCCCATCATCGCCGCCGAAGGAGTAATTCATCATCGATATTGGCATCCCCTTGGCTTGTTCCAAGCTTGGGGGAGTGTCGCGGTATCACACCATTATCTTTTACCTTTTTACTTTATCAGTAGAGTCATATCATGAGTAGAGAAGTTATCTTATAGGATAGTTTGCAATGTGGAAGTATCTCTCTTTTAGTTGGTTATCTATGTCTCCCTTGGTGTGAGTTGCCGATATGGAATATTAATGAGAAGTTTTATCATTTACTTTCTGCACACTTTATTTTAGCTTGCAACTCCTATTGTGCGATTGATCTTGTCATTTAGTATTGGTATCACTTTGGGAGCATATGGTAAATCTTTTGGTTTTGGCAAACTTAGCATTGGTGAGTAGCTACAATACTTTGAGACTTAAATGGAGAAAAAGAATTACATGTAGATATATTGTTCAATGATCTTTCTCACTTGTAGCTGATAAGTTTAGTATTCACCAACTTAAAATTGTTTGTGCTTTCAAGGAAGATTGCATGATTGGTTTTACTACATGTATGTTTGTTTGTATCCATCAACTCTTGTGCTTGCTACATAACCTTGCTAGCCAAAGACCTGTATCGAGAGAGAATGCTTCTCATACATCCAAACCTTGAGCCAAAACCCTTGCCACTTGTGTCCACCATAACTACTTATTATGTGGTATTTTGCGCCACCCCAAGTAAATACTTCGTGTGCAATCTTTATTCAAAACTATTATCCCTTATTTGTGTCAATGTTTATTAGCTCATGAGGAAGTAATAGTTGGGTTTGTTATCTTCCATACTAATTAAGTAACCCCTGACATGTATGCTTCATCTGCTCGTCATTAATATTGCAAAGAGCTGGTTAGACCACTATTATATCAAAGGTTTGAGAAAGTTAAAAATAGATACTCCTCCCTGGTTTGAGATTGCTGGTGGGCACCCGAGGATTCGGTTAGCCATGGTTTGTGAAAGCAATGGTTGGGAGGAGTGTCAAGTTATATAAATAAAGTGCATATTATAAATGCTTGTTACTAAATAATTCGGAACCGCTCTAAACTTGCTTAGTATGGAAGATGACAAGAACTCTATTATCATTCGTTGACAATGACCTACATAGCTTAAAACTTATTTCATACTCTCTATATGATTTCAAAACTTAAAGCTCTAGCACACGTTTGTATCTCTACTTCCCTCTGCGAAGGGCCTATCTTTTACTTTATGTTGAGTCAGTAACCCTATTTCCTTCTGTCTTAAGCAAGCATTTGAGTTGCTGTGATTCAACCATCTATACATTTGTATTATTAATCATGTCTTTATTTCTTCCTTGCTTAGCACAATGCTGTTATCTCATAGATATAACTTTGAAAGTTAGCAACTACTGTAAGAGGGCTGTTTTGAAGAGTAAGTTCAATCTGTTCATTGTTCTGTGACCAAGAACGAAGTTTGCCAACACCAACTTGATTATCCTTATGCACCTTATTGTGATTTCCCTTTACTTGTTACAAGTTGAGTTATATGAATGGATTTGTGATCTAAGATGACTTGTGTATTAATAGATGTGATGCTTCTTGTGCGTATATTCTTTATCGACACTTCACTCCATAAACCTGTGGTCATGTTTACTGAGTTCAGCTTTCACTTGGGGACAAGCTAGGTCTAAGCTTGGGGGGAGTTGATACGTCCATTTTGCATCAATATTTTATATCATAATTTACTGTTATTCATTGATATATTTCATATTTAGAGATGATACTTATGTTATTTCATCTATTTTGCATGTTTGATGATTATTGGAGAATTGGTCACCAGAGTCTGAATTCTGCTGGAAAAAGGACCGTCAAGACACCATATTTGCGAAGATCAGAAATCTGAAGTAAATAGATGGAAACTCCTATTTTGCCAGAAGAAGGAGGGAGCCAAAAGGGGAGACCGAGGAGGGGCTCAGGGGGCCCACACAATGTGGTGGCGCGGCCCCCCTTCTTGTCGCGCGGCCACGTGGTGTGGCCACCCTGGCCCACCTATGGTCGAGCCCTTTCGCGTACTTCTTCTCCCCGAAACCCTAAGACCTGACAGACCATCGTGGAAATATTCCGCCGCCTCCACGAGGTGGAAAACACCAGAGAGAGAAAAGCTCTCCGGCAGGGAGAAATCTGTCGGCGAAATTCCTTCCCGGAGGGGGGAAATCGTCGCCATCGTCACCGTCATCGAGCTGCACTTCATCGGGATCATCATCACCACCATCTCCACCGCCGACACCATCATCTCCATCGTTCCACTACGTTCCCGTCGTAACATCTAGGGCTGAATCTTGTCTATTTTACAGGGGAAACTCTCCCGGTGTTGATTACTATTGTTATTGATGCTATTGAGTGAAACCGTTGAATTAAGGTTTATGTTCAGATTGTTACCCATCATTATATCACCTCTGATCATGTTCCAAATGATGTGTTGTGAGTAGTTCGTTTAGTTCTTGAGGACATGGGAGAAGTCTAGATGTTAGTAGTGAACTATGTTGAGTAATATTTAATGTTTTGATATTTAAGTTGTGGTGCTATTCTTCTAGTGGTGTCATGTGAACGTCGACTACATGACACTCACCTTTATGGGCCTAGGGGAATGCATTGTGTATTCGAATATTAATTGTGGGGTTGCCGGAGTGACAGAAACCTAAACCCCCGTTGGTATCTCGATGCATGAGGGATGGTAGGATCTCAGAGTTTAAGGCCGTGGTTAGATTTATCTTAATTACTTTCTAGTATTTGCGGATACTTACTAGGGGTATAATCACAAGTATGTATTAGTCCTAGGAAGGGCGGTGCATTAGCATAGGTTCACCCACACAACACTTATCGAAACACTGAAGATTAATCATCTATATGAAGCGAAAGCACTAGACAGAAATCCCGTGTGTCCTCACGAACGCTTGGTCATCATAAGTAAACAAACCGGCTTGTCCTTTGCTCTAGAAAGGATTGGGCCACTCGCTGCAATTATAATTATTGCGCTTTATTTCCTCGCACTTTATTTATCTGTTATATCAAAAACTCCTAAAAACTTGTCTACTAGTGTTTAAAGTGAAATCCTCATCAAAACCGCTTGTCAGCACCTTCTGCTCCTCGTTGGGTTCGACACTCTTATTTATCGAAAGTACTACAATATACCCCCTATACTTGTGGGTCATCAGCGGCGCCTCTACGCGGGGCCGTGCCTGTGGTTCGCGCGTTCTGCCGGTTGTGGCTTTAAGGTTGTCGACGGTGGTAGCCTGGGTGGCTGCAGGGACTGGTCAGTTGTCGGCATAGTCGAGGAGCTTCTCCACGCGCGCCCTCCAAGCCTAATATATCTTGGGGTCGGAGGCGCTCGGTGGAAACTGCATCAGCGCCCTGGCGGCCACCAAGGCGTCGTGACGAGCTTGAGCGTCCGGGGACGCATTCGTGAAGGACTTGCTCTTGGATGAAGGAGTACATCCCGTGACTTGATTCTTGGCCGCCCCGTTGTCGACGCTCTTCTCTCCCGAGGGACGGGGAGGAGACTGGAACGAGGGATGGGGCGGCACAACCTCCTTGGATCCACCGCCAGGCTCCTGGTCGAGCCCGCTCGCGCCGCCCTGCAACGCCTTCTCCATAGGCGGCGGGGGTGACGCATCCACGCGCTCTCCTCCTGTGGCGCGGCGGTCAGTAGAACCTCGAGTGCGTGAGGGGGAGGCGACCTTGGTGGTCGTGATCTCGGGCTTCTTCTTGGGCGACATGCTTGACGAAGAACTCGACGGAGATCTCCTGAGGCGACGAAGACGAGATCAGCGCTTGCGCCCCCTACCTGGCGCGCCAGATGTCGTGTCTTGAAGGACGGACACCGGGGATGCGAGACACCCCCTTTGTAGATTCGGTAGGGGCGCGAAGGAGGCTGAAAACGTCTCCCGGGGGACGATCACCGGCGAGCTCCTCACTCACTCTCCGATCTCGACGTGGTAGGCAAACTAGGAAAGCACATAGCAATCTACACAGGTTCAGGCCGCCCGAAAGCTAACAGCCCTACTCCTGCATGTCTGGATAGATGGACGAATCTTGGTGTGGCTACAATGACGTTCTCCGGCGAGGTACCTGGCAGGGTACTCGGCTAGAGGAAGGAGGAGGACAGATCCTTGCCCGGAGGAGATCACCTTCCTTCCCTTCCCTGCCCTAGCCTAGCTTGGTCTTGTGTTCACCTTGTGTTAGCCTCTCCCCTCCTCCATGCCCTTGGTCCTCCTTTTATAGGGAAAGGGGATACCACAGAGGTGATGCGAGGAGCGTGAGGGGGTCTTGGCGGGAACCAACCCCTCTTCGTGGTGGAGACGGCGACGTGGCCTCTTCTCCTCCAAGTATCGGTCACCGGGTTGGTGGGATCCTCTGGCACCTTTAGGGAAAGCGGCGGACAGGGGCTGGCAGCGGGTAGGTTGTGTCCCCTGCCCGTGCCTTGCTTCCCAAGGCTTCTGGGGGCTTCTACCATCCTATGGAAGGTGGTAGAAGCCTTATCTTCTCCTTGTACGGTCCTGCACCCTGGAGTGAGCCCGGCCCCACCCGGGAATCACACTCTCGGGGTCTTCAGCTCCATCCGGGGCACAGGAGACCCGGGGGTCCTGTGTACCCGGGAGGTCTTGCTCAGTGCGTGGGCACCCGCCAAGGCTTGTGACGAGTCTTGGCCTTGTCCATCTTCGTGTTGGGCCCACAGGCGGTGGACCACTTGGGCAGCGATAGGGGAACCCCATGTTCCACTGCTGCGACAATCTCAAACATATATCAACTCATAAAAAGATCCACCACAAAGATATTACATAGATGACCGTAATCATGTTGAGCAGCTCATACGGTGCTAATTAGTGAAGCTCAAAGAGAGGAGAGATACATAAGTTACTTCCACAAACCCATAGTACAGGTGTCGGGGGGCTACCCCCGGGTAGGGTAAAGGTGTGGCAGTTATGCTATTGTTTATAGGTGTAATTGTCCTTATCATGACACCAAAGGCCAGGTGGCCCTTTGAGCTGTGAAGAGGCGCCCTCTCGTATGTGTCAAGAGGTGTCCCTTGGGAGTGGCAAAGAGTTACCCCTTGGGGAAAGTAAAGGGCAGGCTGCCTCCCCTGGTGACACTATAAATAGGCCACCAGCTCCTCAGTATGATCCAGGCAGAAGCGGAGGACTCCTCTAAGAACCAGCATCTCGAAGATGTCTTTGGGAGCAAGCCTAAGACATCTTCGAGGGGCTGGGCCTAGAAGACTTCTCTTTTGAGGTAGGAGAGGCATAATCAAATAGGCAATATCCCGGGTGGACCGAGACAAAGAGAGACCGACATGTGGTTATGTCGGAACGGACCGGCATGTATCCGGGCATGGAGGGACCGAGGTATGGCGATGAGGTAGTCCGGCTTGAGGTGGACCGACATAACATGACCGACATCCCTATGTCGGCATCTTCTCTTCGTCTTTTATGTGCAGGAAGGAGGTTCCGGCATAGGCATGCCAGAACTCGGGAGAGTGTTCCGAGTAGAGGAGTCCGGCATACCCATGTCGGGCTGAGAAGGGGTATCCGGCATGCTCCTGCCGGGTTAGACCAAGAGGTGCCGGCATACTTCATGCCGGGACAGAAGTCAAAGACATGATGACATCCCGACCTGACACGGAAGCTCAAGTCACGTCCCGCCTGACACGGAAGCGGGGCAGAAGGCGCGGTACAGGGTACGAGGGACTGCTCACCCGTACCGCTGATTCTGGGACAGGGGACAAGGCATGGGTAAGCCATGTCTTGTCTCTGGCAGGGAGGAAAATCATCACCTAGCCGGTGTCTGATACAGTGGAAGACATGATGACGTAGCTCGGTGTAGCTCGGCGGCTAGGTCGTGGTAGTCCATGATGACCTTACTTTTGGCGTGGCTACAGTGCGTGTGGGGCCCGGAGCCGTTAGGGTTTCCTGCCAACCCGGCCGGGACTCTATATAAGGAGCATTAACTCCTCCTGCGAGAGGGACGCCCGAACCCTAGTTTCATTTATTGCTAAGAGCCTCGCTCTCCTCTCTTCCTTAGACCCCCATAGTTCTTGTGTTCTTACTCACCGTGGAGATATACAGCTCAAGGAGCATGTTGTAGTTCTTGTGAGAGACATATAGAGAGAGACAGAGGCAGGAGTAGGGGTTTTACCTCCTCATGAGGGCCCCGAACCTGGGTACACCGTGGTATTTGTGTTGTTTTGATTTGCTCTTGTGTGTTCTTACTTCTTCCCATGTGAGCTCCTCAGCTTGCTAGCCCTCCCCGGATCCACCAGTGTCCATCCGGCCCCACACTTTAGCCATCCTATGGCATCTGCCGTGATACCACCACGACAGTTGGCGCCCACCGTGGGGCAGACAGAGGCGCTAGCTGGTGTACACATCCGGACGGGCTCCATCACCGACTCCGGAGAGCATGTCGTTAGCGGCCTCGTCTGTAGACTCGGCTCGCTCGACTTCGTCAGCGACAAAGCCGGGTGCTTCGGCAGCAAGCCGTTGCCGGCAAACGGCCGCCTCATCGAGTTCGGCTCCTTCGTCGCCTACGTCGCCACCGAGATCGTCTGCGAGTACCCGGAGCATGTGCTCGTGGCCGAGGACCCACCCTTTGTCTATGCGGCTCGCGGCCGGCGCACCACTCGCCCCGAGAGCTGCGCGGTCATGATGGCCGGCGTGACGGACGCTGCCAGCGCAGAGAAGGTGGTCGCGCCCATCGCAAGGTCTGCTCGGTTGGCCAAGCATGCGCTGGAAAGGGAGGCCCACACCAACGCCGAGACATCCCAAGTCCCGGTATGGCCTGAACCTATGAGAGAAGTAGTGCAGAGGTTGGCAGTGCCGGTAGTGGCTGTGACAGATGCAACCCAGGCTGTTGCCGAGTTAGAGGCACAGCGTCAGTTCTTGCACCAAGAGGCTATCGAGATGGCCGAGTTGAGGAAGGAATTAGACCGTACTCTCCGAGAGTACAATGCTGCTCATGGTTTCACTCCGGTAACAGATCGACCTAGCCGAGTAGAAAGTGTGCGCAGAAGAGGCAAAGCCCACAATGCCGAGATGAACAGACATGGTAGAACTAGCTCCAGTGCGACTCCTAGTATTGTGTCGGCCGGAAAGTTGAATTACAGGTCTCCTGCTAAAACTCTTAGGGCTGCTGAAGCGGCGAGAGCCGAGTTGTCTGGTCTATCCGGAGAGTCTCTCCGTAAGCAGCAAGACCGAGTCAATGAGTTAGTCGGTGTGGCTAATCGGCAGAATAAAGCCTTTCTTAAGGCAAACACAGTTGTGGGTGGATCCCAAGTCGTTCATTCGGCCAAGGCAGCCACCGAGAAGTCCAGAGGGCAAGCTTCCTCTCCGCATGTCGCAAGAGATCGGGACAGGAGTGTGAATTCTGGTGGAAACAGACAGCTGCAGATGCAGACCTATGACCCGGCATACGCCGGAAAGTAGATAGCCGAGCAGGGTAATGCTGGTCGTGGCCAGAGTAGAAGCCGACAGGCTCCGAGTAATCAGAATGTCGGAAATGCCAACTTGGCTGGTCGAGGTCACCCACCTTGGTACCCAGCGCAGAACCAGGCTCCGAGGCAGCAGGATGTCGGAGGTATGCAGCAACCACAAGGTGTTGGCCAAGTGGGCATCCGATATGACGATGGCAACTCTGCTATGGTGAAGGCCGGGTACCAGACCTATGACAATGCACTGGGCTCTCGGTTGGGACCTCGTAAGTTAGCACCTAGCGATGCTCGCTACAAGTTGGACAGAATTTACATGTCCGAGATGATGGAGGAGCAAGGCCCACCTGGCCCTGCATGTTTTGGACCCCGGATTATGATGGAACCACCCGTCCGTCATTTTCAGTTGAACCGGGGTGCCAAGACTTATGACGGCAGCACAAAGCCGGAAGACTGGCTGACAGACTATGTTTCGGCAGTGCACATTGCGGGGGGTAACCGTCGTTGGGCGGTGAGATATATCCCGCAGATGTTGGAGGGGCCAGCTCGGATCTGGCTCAATAACTTGAGAGAAGGCAGTGTCAACTTCTGGCTAGATTTTGAAGAAGCTTTTGCCAGCAACTTCTCCAGCACTTACAAGAGGCCAAACCGACCTCGGCAGCTTGCGATGTGCAAGCAGAGGGACAATGAGACCGACCGAGATAACTTAACTCGGTGGAGTACTGTTCGCAATTCCTGTGAAGGAGTTGTTGAGGCACAAGCCATTTCTTGGTTTGCCCAGGGATGCCGACATGGCTCCATGCTCTGGCAGAGGTTACAGAGAGAGAGATGCCGGCAACCCTTGCCGAGACCATCCGCATTGTGGATAGCTATGCACTTGGTGATCTAATGCAGCCTCTGCTAAACTCAGCAGAGCCGAGTAGAAGGTTCCCGGTGAACAACAGGCCCGGGCCGACACGGCGGGATGATCACCAAAACTTCGGGATGAAGCGGAGGGAGCCGGAGTTCTGCTATGAAGCGCACCATGTTGCTGCAGTTGCACAAGCTCAGCCGAATGTCGGCAGCAGCCAGCGTCCGAATTACGATGTCCCAGCTTGGGGCCAGAATCAAGAAGGGAAAACACCATGGGGTGGGCCGAGCAAGCCCGTGACTTATGAAGCAATGCTGGATGGGTCATGCAGTTTCCATACGACCGATGTGCATAAGCCGGCGAATCACTCAACTCGACAATGCAGCTGGTAGCAGCGCACCCTGAGGGAAGGAGGCGGATCAGGAGGATACCAGTCGCGAGCTCCACCAAGGCCGCCAGCAACGAGACCTCCACCGCCACTTACTGGGGCTAATGCTATCCCGATGAATGCACCAACCCCGAGGGCACCACCTCCGAGACCAGTCAATGTGGTGAACGTCCGAGGCAACAATGCAGGATCAAGCCGGCAAGTGGACTATCCCCAAGGCGAGTACAAGGAGGCTCATCAGAGCTATGTGGTCTTTGTGACTGAGCCCACTGACAAAATGAGGTTGCACCGGCATGCACTAGAGGTGAATGTAGTTATGCCGGCTATGACCAAGTTCATGCACTGGTCCGAGCAAGAGATCACTTGGAGCAGGAAGGACAACCCCCGAGTCATGCCGACTTCGGGAGGATATGCTCTGGTCGTAGACCCGACATTCATTGGGCCCACTATCAATGTCCGGTTCACTCGGGTTATGATTGATAATGGCAGTGCCATAAACATCATGTACCGAGATACCATGGTGAAGATGGGCATAAGCTTGAACATGTTGCAGCCAAGCAGCACGACCTTCCATGGCATAGTGTCGGGTGTCTCTTGTGTACCTATGGGCAAAATCTGGGTTGACGTGCTATTCGGCACCAAGGACAACTGCCGGACTGAAAGCATCAAATTCGAGGTGGTGGATCTCGAGAGTCCTTACCATGCTTTGCTCGGTGGGCCAGCTCTGGCAAAATTCATGGTGTCCACTCATGTTGCATACCTGAAAATGAAGATGCCGGGTTCGAATGGTATTATCACCATCTCGGGTGACCACAAGCGCTCCATCGAGTGTGCCTCGGCTGGTTCCTGCCTGGCCGAGTCACTAATCATTGCTGCTGAGAAGATGAAGATGCACCAGGTGGTGGCCATGGATCAATCTACGCAACTCGGCATGCCGGGTGTGACGAACCCGGAGCAGAATGCATCCTTCGAGGTGCCAAGGGAGACCAAGAAGATCTGTATCGACCCCGAGTTCCCGGAGCGCAAGGCCATCGTAGGCACTGACCTAACTGAGAAATAGGAAGGCGAGCTCAGTCTCTTCCTCCGTGAGAATTGGGATGTCTTTGCATGGTCGAATAAGGACCTGCCAGGCATTCTGAGGCAGTTGGCTGAGCACTCTCTATTTGTCAGACCGGATGCAAAGCCGGTGAAGCAGCCGATACGTCGACTCTCGGATGAAAGGAGAGCGGCAATATTGGATCATCTAGCCGTACTGCTAGCGGCTGGATTTATCATGGAGGTACTGCACCCGGACTGGTTATCTAACCCGGTCCTGGTAGAGAAGAAGAAAGATGAACCCGTGGTAGCCAAGGTGTGGCGGATGTGAATCGACTTCACAAACTTGAACAAGGCTTGCCCGAAGGATCCGTTCCCATTACCTCGGATAGATCAGGTGATCAATTCCACAGCCGGGTGTGAGTTGTCGTCTTTTGTAGATGCTTATTCTGGTTTCCACCAGATACCCTTGAACCCTGATGATCAATTGAAAACTGCTTTTATTACCTCATACGGGGCTTATTGCTATCGTGTCATGACTTTGGTTTGAGAAATGCTTGTGCGACATACCAGAGATGTATGCAGAAATGTTTGCATGATCAAATCGGTAAAAAGTGGAGGTGTATGTCGATGACATTGTAATAAAAACTAAAGAGAAATCCACTCTAGTGGAGGATCTCCGAGAGACATTCGCGAACTTAAGGAAGTTCCGAATGAAACTTAACCCGGATAAGAGTAAATTCGGTGTGCCGGCGGGAAAGTTACTCTGTTTTCTCGTGTCCAGCCGAGGTATCGAGGCAAATCCGACTAAGATCAGGGCTATTGAAAATATGAGATTGCCAAGATCACTCAAGGATGTGCAGAAATTCACCGGATGCTTGGCATCTTTAGTCGGTTTGTAAGTCGGTTGGGAGAAAACGCCTTACCTTTGTAACAGCTTATGAAGAAGAGCAATAAGTTCGTGTGGACTCCGCAAGAGGATGCGACGTTCACCGACTTGAAAAAGATGTTGGCGACTGCACCTATATTGGCCACGCCTTTGCCCAAGGAGCCGATGTTGCTCTATATAGCAGCCACAAACCGAGTTGTGAGCATGGTGATGGTGGTGGAGCGAGAAGAATAAGGCAAAACTGTACAGAGACCGGTGTACTACCTGAGTGAGGTGATCTCGACATCCAAGCAAAACTATCCTCACTACCAGAAGATGTCGTATGGTGTGTACCTGGCAGTCAAGAAATTGAAACACTATTTCAAAGAGCATCCAATCACAGTGGTGTGTGAGGCTCCCATCTCGGAAATCCTGGGCTGCAAAAATGCAAGCGGCCGAATAGCCAAGTGGGCCATTGAGTTGTCTCCTTACACTCGGACTTATGAAAGGCGAGATGCCATCAATTCTCAAGTACTGCCCGATTTCTCGTGGATTCGGCCGAGATGCAGTATGAACCACCCTTGCCAGATTCCAATTAGTGGAAGATGCATTTTGACGGCTCCAAGACAAAGATCGGGCTAGGTGCAGGAATAGTCCTCACTTCAGCAAAGCAAGACCAGCTAAGGTATGTGCTGCAAATCCACTTCACGGCATCCAACAACGTAGCCGAGTATGAGGCACTGGTGCACGGGATTAAAGTGGCCAAGGAGATTGGCATCCGCCGAATAGAGTGCTTCGGAGACTCAGATCTGGTGGTACAGCAAGTCTCGGGGAATTGGGATGCTTTGGATGCCAACATGGCGTCTTACCGATTCCATGTCTAGATGATTTCGGGATACTTTGAAGGATGCGAGTTCAAGCACATTCCTCAGGCAGAAAATGAAGCAGCCGACATACTGTCCAAGCTCGGCTCATCGCGGGATCCCATTCCGCCCGGCATAGCTTTGGAGCACCTGAGAAATCCTTCAATCAAGCCATCACCTGAATCCGAATCAATCTTTATCCCGAAGAAGCCGGAGTCGGAGGCCGTGCCTATGGAGGTGGATGTCGGATACGTTGGGGAGAACTCGGGGACTGCTCAGACGTACTCGGTGACTGCGCAGGGAATGTCGGTTGAAGCAATGTCGGCTGAACTCATGGAGATAGATGCGCCAACCTTTCGTGTGCGACCAGTGCCGGGATGGGCACAACTAATAATGGCTTACATGGTGGATGGGATCTTACCCGACAATGAGGTCGAGGCTAGGCGAGTGTTAAGAAGGTCTAAGGCATACACCATCATGAACCAAGAGCTATACAAGAGAAGTATAACCGAGGTGCTGCAACGTTGTGTCGAGCCGGCGGAAGGGCAAGAGATGTTGCTAGAGATTCACCAAGGAGAGTGTAGTCATCACGCTTCTTCAAGAGCGTTGGTGGCTAAGGCATTCCGAGATGGATTCTACTGGCCCAGTGCTCTGCAGCAAGCAGAAGATATCGTCCGGAAATGTGAAGGGTGCCAGAGATTTGCTCACAAGATACATGTTCCTGCTTCGGCACTCAAGACCATTCCCATTACTTGGCCCTTTGATGTTTGGTGCCAAGATATGGTGGGGAAGTTCAAGCCGGCCCGAGGCAACATGACTCATATGCTGGTTATGGTGAACAAATTCACCAAGTGGATCGAGGTGAAGCCAATCCGGAAGTGTGACGGCCACACTGCGGTCTCATTCCTAAAAGACATCATATTGAGATACGGCTACCCACACAGCATTATCACAGATAATGGCACAAACTTTGCAGTGGGAGAATTTGCTCGATTCTTTGCCGAGAAGAGAATCCGACTTGACGTGGCCTCGGTGGTACATCCTGAGGCAAATGGCAAGTTGAAAGAGCGAATGCCTTGGTGCTGGCCGGCATAAAGGCTCGATTGATTAAACCTCTGCTGAGGACTCCGGGTTGCTGGATAGAAGAGATACCGACGGTATTGAGAACCACAACGAATAGATCGACTGGCTATACGCCATTCTTTCTAGTTTATGAAGCAGAGGCAGTTCTCCCGACCGACATACAGTATGACTCACCGAGAGTGGCAATGTATACTGAAATCGAGGCAAAAGAGGCACGAGAAAATGATGTTGACTTACTCGAAGAGGCACGCGAGTTAGCCTTGTCTCGGTCGGCCATATACCAGCAAAATCTCAGACGTTATCATAGCCGGAAGATCCACCCTTGGGTTTTCCGAGAGGGAGACTTGGTGCTGAGGTTGATACAACGCACTTCCGGCATGCATAAATTGTTGCCTCTATGGGAGGGACCATTTGTTATAAGCAGGGCGCTGCACAACGATGCATATTACCTTGTAGATGCGCAGGAAGCTAGGAAAGGTGTAATGGACAAATCTGGAGAGGATACCAAACGACCATGGAATGTAGCCCTACTTCGTCCCTTTTATTCTTAAAGGGCACAGTGTATGTATTTCGGTCTCCTTTGAATCAAATGTTGGCAATCCGAGATGGACTCGGGGACTGCCTTGTCTATATGCATGTATGTTATCTCGGTTTTTTCTATATCATTTGTATGTCGGCACCCCGAAAGGAATCTCGGGGACTGCCTTGTTTGTATGCATGTGTTTAATTATCTATACTGTTTATATGCCGACTAGTTTTTTAACCTTGTTTCAAAGTTCAACTAATGTATGCTATCAGATATGATTTGTGACTGGACTGACGAACGCCTGAATGCTAGTCAAGAGCAGAGGTTGTGGAATGTAGTGAATATGAAAACAAACTCGGGGACTCGGTCTAAAAAGCAATTCGACATATCTTGTTTACTAACCCGGTTTTCAATTATTTTTCTTTGTCTCAGATGACTCTAAACCTTAACTCATATATTTACAAGTACTGTATGCTATAGTTGTGGTTTTGTGCCTCGACTGTCGAATGCCTGTATGGTAGACAAGAGCAAAGATCACTAAGTATAGTAAACAGGAAGTAAACCCGGGGACTTGGCGCAAAGTGATCCGGCACCAAGTCAAGTTCACTAAGTTAACAAAATAAAGAGTGGCACTGAAAAACGCTTCAAAAGTATTTACATCTGCGCCCGGCATTCCGGGGATTTAATGTTGTTTTGCGTGAAAGTTTAGGTGGCAGTGTTGGAGCAGGACGGATCAGCAGGAGTGATCTTGGCAGCTGTGGTAGCGGAAGCCGTCTCCGGAGGGATGTCGGGCGTGACCTGCTCGGAAGTGTCGACCACTTCCGGGTTGGCATTGTCGGTCGCCGTGTTCTTAGAGGTGTCAGAAGCTGCCTCTGGGGGGATGTCGGTTGTGGTCGGCTGGATGATATCGGCAGCGGCAGTCTTGGCGGTCCCGAGGGCTTCCCCTTGCGCATCCTTGGCAACTTGCTCATCCTTGGCAGCTTGTTCCTCCTCGGCTTGCTCCTCTTCTGCAGCTTGCTCCTCCTCGCCGACTTGCTCTCCTTCCTCGCCGGATTGCTCTTCTTCCTCCTCAGCTTGTTCTTCTCCTTCCTCATCCCCGCTATCGGCATAATATTTGGCGTCGGAGTAGATATCGCCATCGACATATTGATGGACCGACGCGTAGCTGGCCATGTAGTAGGCGGCTTTTTGGCGGCACTCAATCTTGGCTGGGTCCGAGGTCCATGGCGAGTTGGAGCGCAGCGACCTCACCTTTGCGATGTCGACGGACTCGTACCAAGTCATTATGAAGCTCAATGCCTGGTCCGCCCCAGCCCTAGCTGTAGAAGATCTCCATTCCCGAAGCCTGATCTCGGCCTTAAGGAGGTACTTGGCTAACTCGTCGACGGTTGCGGGAGGCTCGCTTCCCGGCCACAGAGTCCGGTAGACCCGGATGCTGGCGTTGAGTAGCTTGATGCCAACGGCTTTAAGAGGAGAGATCCGGGCATTTAGAGCCGTCAGATGGTCCTCGATATCCCACTCATCCGAGATGGGGCCAAGTTTGGCTCTCCTTTCACGAGCCTTGGCGGTAATGTTTGAAGCAGCGATCCGGGAGTGTTCGAAGTGTTCTGAGGAAAGGAAGACTGTCGAGGTGTGATTCCCACGGAACAGGGATAATCACTCTCTGAAGAGAAGTTCGGGAAGGGGACTGAACACGTTGGTCAACAACCCTCAACCGGCACGGCGACGGTGCTCGTCGTGCCTGTAGAGGGACAGCACGACGGAGATGAACTCAGGCCCGTACCCAGGTTCACGGCCCTCGGGAGGAGGTAAAACCGCTACTCCTGCTTGTCTGTATTGCGCTGTAGAGGGTACAGTACAATGAGCTTGCCGAGGGCTCTCTTGCGGCGGTGCAGAGCTCACGGAGGGAAGCTGAGGTCTTCTTCCTCCTGGAGTTCCCTAGGCTAGGTTAAGCTATGATGAAGGTGTAGTCTTCTGCCTGGGAGTTGATGGATTAATCGACCGATCGGGGGATCCCCTTTCCTCGGAGGTGCTGCCTCTCCTTATATAGGCGCCTCGGGCTTCTTCTTCCCGCATGGCGACGAAACGGAGGAGCGGGGTGCACCGCGGCCGGGCCGTCCATGGACTCGGTCCACGGCCGCAAAAGCCTGCCCCTGTGGCAGGGAGACAACCGTCCTCGCAGGACGGCCGGCTGGTGCCGCAGAGATCGTGGGGGCGCCCACGGTGACGTCGTCGTTGGAGCGTAGCGCCGGCCACCCGCTTTATCACCAAAGGGGAAAACTTCGTAGTCCGGCGCAGGGGACGCAGCTTTGTTGACTCCTTTTATCACCGGAACGGCAACTGTGGCGCTGTCGTCATCGCGCGCAGACGCGCGCATCACTCTGCGGCTGCGGCAGAGGCCATGTGCGCTCTGCAGTGGTTGCTTCGTAGCGAAGCGTCTCCACAGGGCCTGGGAAGCCTTGTAGAGGGATTGGCGTCAACCCCTCTCTAGGGGGGAGAGGGTCTTGTAGGGGGGGGCAGCCTCGGGAGAGGCCTCTTCAGGCCTTCGCTGCTCCCTTCAGCCCTCTCGAGGGCTTTTCCTCTCGAGGGTCTCTCCAAGCGTTCTGCTTGGTCCTTAGTCATTTCGTGGATACCGCGCGTGCGAGGGCTGTGGAGAGTGGGCTCTGCACACCCTGGATCCCACTGGGCCGACAGTAGCCCCCGTGCCCATGATGGGCACGGCGAAACCCACCGGGCTCAGCCGAAGCATCGTGGGCCCAAAGTGTCCGGCCTGCTCGAGACACGCGTCGATCCGTGCTGAGTTTGCGGCGACTCGGTTTCTCCGGCAGAACGTGCGTCGTGGGGGGTCCCACCACGTCCGTCTTGGTAACTGCTCTGATGGGGCATAAAGCCTGCGTGCCGGTCCGAGCAGCCGTTACTACTCATTTCTGCGCTCGGCCTCCTGCTCTTGCTCTCCCAACTTCCCTTCTCCGGCGAACTCTTTCCTGCTCTTCGCCCTTCCGCGCTTTTCTCCTTCTCCGGCGATGGGCAGATCCAAAGGCAAGGCAGCGATGGCGACGCTCCCCCCGGACGCGCAGGGGGAGGAAGCGCTCGGCCCCGCTCTGGTCGGGGAGCGCGTCAATGCGGCGGTGCTGGACAAGATCCGGCACCTGGTCGCCGGGAAGACCAACGAGCATGGCACCAGCGCCATCCAGGCCGCGAAGCTCGGCCGCTTCCCGGCGGGGTTTTTTCCCATCTTCCTCCACACCATCTACGCCGGACTGGTTCCTCCGTACTCGCCCTTTCTGGAGGCGGTTCTGGAGTTCTACCAGATCCATCTCCTTTCACCTGCACCCCAACGCCATCCTCGTCCTCGCCATCTTCGCCTACCTGTGCGAGGCCTATCTGGGGGTGCAGCCTTCGGTGGCCCTCTTCAGGAGCTTCTACGCGCTCCGGAACTCGGCGAAGTCCGAGCGGACGGGATGCGTGTCCTTCCGCATCGCGGACGGCATGGGGGACGTCTACATCCCCATGTCATGGAGCCGCGAGAAGCCCGTCACGGCGGTGTCGAAGAAGGTGGACGACTTCAGGCAGAAGTGGTTCCTCATCGGCGTCAAGTCGCAGAGCTCCTTCCTCGAGACCCCGGAGGTGCCGCCTATGAAGAATACCCACTGGGGCAAGTAGGCCTTCCAGGGCCCGCTGATAGCTGACCTCGTGGGTCGCATGAAGATGCTCCGGGAGGAGGGCCTTACCGGCCAGATGGTCACGGAGGACTTCGTGAAGCGTCGCATCGCCCCCCTCCAAGCGCACAAGAAGCCGATGTGGATGTACTCGGGGCTCACGGACCCGATGCGACTCCACTGCTGCGATCACCGCCCAGAGGTCGTCGCCACCATCATGGGCGGTCTCTTCATCAACCCCGACGTGCCCGTGGCGGTCGCCGTGGTGCTGAGGCCTCTCCATCAGATTGATCCGGCCCAGCGCCTGGTCATCCTAGTGCAGATGCCCACGTTCACCCCGCTAGGCCTGGCGGGGGAGGAGGAGGAAGAGGGGCCCATGCCGATGGCAAAGGGGCCAGACGCTGCGGAGTCGCCCTACGCATCAGATGCCGAGCAAGGTGGCGCGGCAGCAGGGGCGATCCCCTCAACAGGCGGGGCGAGCCCGTCAAAGGCTGCGCCCCCTACTGAGGAGGTCTTCGAGCTCTCGTCCAGCGACGACGAGGAGGCCGAGGCGGGGCGACAAGAGCCTCGGACCAAGGCGGCCCACGACAGGCCTGCCGGGGAGCCCCCGAGCGCTCCCCTCAAGAGAAAAGCGGAGACGGCTCCTGAGGGATCAGGAGCCCGGACCACGCCCTCTTGGCGTTCGTCTGGCATGGCGTGGGTTGACACCCGCGCCAAGAAGACTGGGTAAGTGTTCTTAACTTTGTTTTTCTTCTTCGATCTTTTGCTTGCCTTCTCCCCTTCTGACAAGTTTTCTTGTTCTCTGCTAGCGACCTAGCGCCTGCGAAGCGCCGACGGCTTCGCAAAGCGGCGGATGTGAAGAAAAACGCGCCGGAGGCCGCGCAAGAGGCCACATCGGACGAGGCCTCAAGGCCAGCGGAGGGGGTCTCTGCAGGCCCCCACGAGGATGTGCCTCAGGCCGAGGCGACAATGCCGCCTCTAGAGGTGGAGCGCTCTGAGGAGTGAGAGGAGAAGATGCCCACTCCGCCTCGCGCTGCGACTCCTCCGGCGCAGCAGGAGGCCGCGGCTGGCACTGCGCCGACCCCGAGCCCGCCAAAGGCCGTCGAGAAAGTGGGAGAAGACCTTCCGCCGCCCCCGCCGCGCACCATGGCGGAGGGGGAGCCAGTGGCTATGGGGCAGAGCTCTCCTGCCCCAGAAACCCATGACGAGGTGCTGCCCGAGCGGGGTGACGCCGGCGCGCAGAACGCGGGCGCCGAGGAGGAAGACTTGCCGCCAAGGCCCCAGGCCCGCGCGGAGGCTTCCTCTTCCAAGCTTGACCCAGGCGCAGGACCCTCCGCGCCGAGTGGGACTTCCCAAGCTATAGTCCTCGGCAGCTGGGACTGGAGTATAGGGCGCCGCGACGTCGCCTTTTGTCTGGTGAGGGAGTCCCTGGAAGGACTGGAGGCCCATCTCGCCCTTGAGGACGGGGAGCTTGCTCGGCAGCGAGACGAGCTTGCGGAGGCCTGGGCCGCTTTTCACGCGGCTGTGGAGGCTCGCCGGCAGAGCGACCTGGCCCTTCAGGCGGAGCGCGAGGAGGCGCTGCGGTTCGCCAAGGAGGTGCGCGAGGGCGCCATCCGCGATGCTGAAGAGCTCCTGGAGCCTCTCTAGGCCGAGCGCCAGGTAGCGGCGGATGACCTGGCCGCGGCCAGGGCGGAACGGGAGGCGGTGGAGCGCTCGCTGGCGGACAAGCACCGCGATCTCGCCCAGCTTGAGGCCAAAATCCTCGCCGACTCTGAGACCGTGCGGACCACCCTGGAAGGGGTCCGCACGAGCTTGGAGGCCAGGGGGCGAAGTCTGGGCGAGCGCGAGGAGGACGTGCGCCGCCGCGACGAGCAGCTGGCGCTAAGGGAGCAGGAGCTGTCGGGGCAGCGCGCTGCCCTCGAGGCCCGCGAGGAGAACCTGGCCGCGACGCTCAGCAAGCACGAGCGCGAAGTGGTCGACCACCAGGTGAACGTGGAGCGCGCCAACGCGAGGCTTGCCGAGCGGAAGGAGGAGGTGGCGAAGAAGTTCCAGGAGCGGGAGAAGGAGTACCGCGCCGCCGTCTCCCGAGATTACAACGAGAGGTTCACCAAGCAGGAGAACCGCTTCAAGAAGAGGCGCGACGAAGACTCCGCCCGCATCCGCGAGCTGGAACTAATGAACGCCCGGCTGAACTCCCGGGCGAGGCGTGCTGCGGATGGTCGCCGGGCCGCCGAAGAAGCTCGCGAGCGCATGGCGCAGGACCTCACCTCCCTCATGGCAGACATGGAGGAGATGAACAAGCAGGTGGGTCCTGCCGTGGAGAAGGCGGTGGAGGCTGCCGAGAGCGCTAAGGCAGGGCGGGTGCTGTCGCATCAGCGGGAGCGCATGTTCCAGTCCTTAGTGGGCCGGGGCAACGAGCTCGCCGCGAAGCTGGGGGCGGAAGCGCCGCCCGTCCCTGTTCAAGGCAACTCCGACGCCTCCACCTACCTCGTTTACTTCGAGCAGCTCTTCACGGCGCTCGAGGGCCCTGCCGCGGAGCTCCGCGATGTCGTCGAGGAGGAATGCCGCCAACTCCTGGCGGTGGCGGTCGACCGCATCTTCACCAACCTCCAGCACCTCCAACCCGGCTTCGACTTCTCCACGGTGACCGAGCCTCTCGAGGGGGAGAAGGGGTGGAAGATCTCCAACTCCATCCGCGACCAAGTCGACGACTTCTGCAGCCGCTTCAAGCGGGCCGCGGCGGAGGATGATGACGACGAGGAGGACGTTGGCGAGGAGGACGAGCCTGGAGAGGAAGGGTCCGGGGAGGACAGCGACGGGGCTTCTGCCTGACTTCCTCCTGAAACGTAACGCGCTTGTAGCGCCGTAGGGATATTTGTTTTAAAGACTTTTGCTTTGCAGTCTGTAATATACTTCATATTTTTAAGCATGTGCTGCTAAGTCTGTATGTGTGTGCCCCTCGAGGGCCTTTTGCTTCCACTCCATGTCTTTTTCGCTCTGCGTCGCTAGGACCCTTCTCCTCGCGCTATGACTCCGCCGCTGCGGTATGCTCGAGCAATGACTCGGCAAGGCCGGGGGGAGTTTAAGGCTTAGAGAGGTAAGAGCCCTCGAGGCGCGATGCTCAAGGGCCCCCCTTTGACGCGCAAGCAGTCCATGGAGAGTGAGGGAAAAGAAACGCTCGAGGGACGCAGAGTGCTCATGAGAGAGATGAAGAGGTTCTCTTAGTGTGAGCAGGGAACTTAGCTCCGCGAGGCTTTCGCCCAGCGTAGGATTCCCTCGACGAAGCGTTTTCCTCCAGGGGCTGAGTTTTTCTTCCACCAGCTTGGAGAGACTCTTGTTCCCTGTGGACGTTAGAGAGGCGAACCCAAACGCTAGAGCATGACAGTAAAGGCTCATGCGCGCTTATAGGTTTCCTCATGGGTATCTCGCGAGGAGAGAGAGTACCAAGGTCCTTTGGAGAGGTGGCGTGTATCCGGGAGCATGCCCTTTAGCCAGAGCTCAGGGTCCCTTGGATTTTGGAGTGCTGCTGGGGTGCTCTTGAGGCACAGGCACCGTACTCAGCCCCCGCTCACGAGGTGCGCATGGGAAGAATATAAGCGCGCAAGGAAAAGTAAATGACGAAAGTAAAGTTGCCATCGAAATATTACACAGCGGCGCCTCAGCGCAAAGTTCACTTGGGAACGAAATGGCGCCTTAGCGCATAGCTCACTTAGGAACGAAAAGGGTCCATTACACTTGGGTTTGCCAAGCTAACGTTCCTTCCATGTCGAGGCATGGGGACCACCCATTAGTGGCTGAGATTCACTGCGGCCTGCGGTGGCTCGTTAGCAGGAGAGCTCGGAGGGCTGACCCTCAGGAGAAGCTTGGAGGTGAAGCCTTGAGCTTCCCTCTAGAGACAAAAAATGCCTGGCGTGACAATGATCACGGGTAGAACTTGCGCAGATGTGCGATGTTCCAGGGGTTCTTGACGGGGATGCCGTCCTCAGTCTCGAGGCGTACTGCGCCGGGCCTGGCGATGTGGGAGACCCTGTAGGGGCCTTCCCACATCGGCGAGAGCTTGTGGAGGCCTTCCCTGGAGAGGATTCGCCTGAGGACAAGGTCGCCCGCCTCAAGAGTGCGTGAGCGCACATGGCGGCTGTGGTAGCGTCGCAGATCTTGCTGGTACTTTGCCTCTCTGATGGCGGCACGGCGGCGCGATCCCTCGAGAAGCAGCAGGTCGTCGTTGTGGAGGTCCTCTTGGGTGTCCTCGTTGAAGGCAAGGACCCGTGGGGATCCATGCTTGATTTCTGCGGGGAGGACTGCTTCGGCTCCGTAGACAAGGGCGAACGGTGTTTCGCCCGTAGGCCTTGAAGAGGTTGTGCGCATGGACCAGAGCACAGACGGGAGCTCATCGATCCAGCCCTTGCCGTGACCCTTGAGGATGTTGAAGCTTCTGGTCTTGAGGCCCTTGAGGACTTCTGCGTTTGCTCGCTCGGCTTGACCGTTGCTGCGTGGATGAGCCACCGAGGCGAAGCAGAGCTTGATGCCGAGCTTGTCGCAGTAGGCTCGGAAGATGCCGCTGGTAAATTGCGAGCCGTTGTCGGTGATGATGCGATTAGGCACTCCGAAGCGGAAGACCAGGCTCCTGATGAATTTCACCGAGGCAGGGCAGCGCCTATGGTGACGCTAGCCCCAGAGCCTTTAGCCCCCGAGCCGCTCGTGCTCAGCGACACCTTCTTCGTGGCAACTTGCTCCTGGGAGAACACTTGTTTCTTCTTCTTGGGCCTCTCGAGAGGCTCCATGTCCTCGTCAGCCGGAAACGCCATGGCGGCCGCCTTGTAGGCGCTCTCGACAGCGCGCGTGGCGTCCAGGATGTGACCATTGACGGTGATGGTGCCAGCGCTGCCGGGGATCTTGACCATGTTGTAGGCGTGGTGCGTGACGGCCATGAACTTCGCGAGGGCGGGGTAGCCGAGGATGGCGTTATACGGCAGGCCAATGTGGGCGACGTCGAAATCGATCAGCTCCGTGCGGTAGTTCTTCTGCGTGCTGAAGGTGACGGCCAGCCGGACCTGCCCCAGAGGTTCGATTGAACCACTGGTGACCCCCGTGAATGGCCTGGAGGACATGGGCCACTCGTAAGGCACTTGAAGCGTCTCGAAGGTCTCGACAGAGATGACGTTCAGGCCAGCTCCCCCATCAATGAGCGTCTTGGAGACGGTGATGTTGTTGATGGTGGGGGAGCAGACCAGGGGGAGGGTTCCAACAGTCTTGGTCGACTTGGGGTGGTCCTTGGCGTCGAAGGCGATGGTCTACTGGGACCACTTGAGGGGCCTGGAGGTCTCGGTGCTCGGGAGCGCGGCATTGAGCTCGCGGGCGAACTATTTGGACTGGTTGTTCGACTTGGGCGCCTGAGCCCCGCCGAGGATGCAGGCCATAGCCCCCCTTGGGGCCTGATAGCCTCCGTCTTCCTCGTCAGGGAGGTTGTTGTTCTTCTCGGCGGCGTTGGCTTGAGTGCCTGGTGGCCTCTGGTAGCCGCCGTTGCGTCCGCCCCTGCCGTCTCTGCGGTAGCCGCGGCCTCTGCCGCGGTTCCCGCTGCCTTCTTCACGCTCGCGCTCCCTGCTCAGCCTCTTGAGGTCGAAGCAGTTGTCGGTGGCGTGGCCGCGCCTGTTGTGGTAGACGCAGAACGGGCGGTTGTCTGCCTCTCTGTCGCCAGGCTCAGGGGAGCTCCTGCGGGCGCTCTTGGCGGCCGGCTCTGCTGCCAGGACTGCAGTGGTCTTGCGCTTGGTCTCTTCACGCTTCTTGTGGCTCTTGGAGCCTTCGGCCTGATCGTCGGCCCGCTGGCTCATCTTGACGAAGAGGAGTCCCTCCTCAGCCTTGGCGCACTTGTCAGCGAGGTCGAACAGCTTCACCACAGATGTGAGCTTGTCGTGAATGCCCAGCTTCTCGAGCATCCTGCGATTCGTGACGCCCTCTCTGAAGGCGGCAATGACCTGCGTGTCGGGGATGTTCGGGATCTTGTTGCGCACTTGGCTGAAGCGCTGGATGTACTTGCGGAGGGTCTCATCCTTCCTCTGCACCACAGCGCGCAGGTCGTTGTGGGTGAGCGCGCGCTCGTACGTGCCCTTGAAGTTGGCGACGAACTGCCTGCAGAGCTCCTCCCAGGAGTCGATGGAGTCCTCAGGCAGGTTGAGGAGCCACGACAGCGCGGAGTCCCTGAGCGCGTGGGAGAACCAGTTGGCCATGACCTTGTCGTCTCCTCCTGCAGCCTGGATCGAGGTGGTGTAGAGCTGCAGGAACTCGAGGGGATTGCTCGACCCGTCGAAGCCCTTGGGGAGGGCTGGCCTGAACTTCTGTGGCCAGACCACGCGGCGCAGAGCGCGGGTGAAGGCCATGCAGCCGGAGGCGTACGTGGCGGTTCCACCCTGGAGAGCCCTGCGGTTCTGCTGCCCCGCCTGGCCGAGTTCCTCGACGAGGCGGTTCTGGAGGTCCCTCCAGCGCTCCATCCCCACACGCGCGTCAGGCGCGGTGCGCTGCACGATTTGGCAGTCGCGCGGCGAGGATCCGTGAGAGGGAGCCCTCTGCGCTGCAGCTGGAGGTGGCCCCGGCGGCGGCGGAGGCGCATCTGGTGCAGCCGTTCCCGCGCGGCCGGAGTGATGAAATAGAGAGCGCGACGGAGCGGGGCGCATCGTCGCGATGTCGACGAGGTGGTGGAGGCGGTCGAGCCACTGGTCGTGGGCCTCTGCGCTAGGCCGGTAGCGGAGAAGCTCCTGGGGCATGAGCAGCGCGGTGTGCGGCGTGGGTTCTGGGCGTCCCTGAGAAGAAGCGCTCTGGCGCCGAGACGGGCGCGAGGACTCCGCGTCCTCGTGGTGCTCGGAGAAGTCCTCGTCACCGCGGCGGTCGCTGCCGTGGTGCTCCTCGCTTTCGGGCTCCTCCACGCGCGGGCCGGTGTTGGCTCGCTCCGCGGCGCGAGGTCGGCCGCGGCGGCCACGGGTGGGAGCGGTGCCGGGCTTGGTGTGAGCCTTCTCAGCAGCGCGCCTGTTGGCGCGCGTCGTGCGGGTGTCCGTCATGGCGCGGAGACCGGCTGGAGGTTGAATACGTGCCTCAGTCCCCTACCTGGCGCGCCAAATGTCGAGGTGTGATTCCCACGGAACAGGGATAGTCACTCTCTAAAGAGAAGTTCGGGAAGGGGACTGAACACGTTGGTCAACAACCCTCAACCGGCACGGCGACGGTGCTTGTCGTGCCTGTAGAGGGACAGCACGACAGAGATGAACTCAGGCCCGTACCCTGGTTCACGGGCCTCGGGAGGAGGTAAAACCGCTACTCCTGCTTGTCTGTATTGCGCTGTAGAGGGTACAGTACAATGAGCTTGCCGAGTGCTCTCTTGCGGCGGTGCAGAGCTCACGGAGGGAAGCTGAGGTCTTCTTCCTCCTTGAGTTCCCTAGGCTAGGCTAAGCTATGATGAAGGTGTAGACTTCTGCCTGGGAGTTGATGGATCAATCAACCGATCGGGGGATCCCCTTTCCTCGGAGGTGCTGCCTCTCCTTATATAGGCGCCTCGGGCTTCTTCTTCCCGCATGGCGACGAAACGGAGGAGCGGGGTGCACCGCGGCCGGGCCGTCCATGGACTCGGTCCACGGCCGCAAAAGCCTGCCCCTGTGGCAGGGAGACCACCGTCCTCGCAGGACGGCCAGCTGGTGCCGCAGAGATCGTGGGGGCGCCCACGGCGACGTCGTCGTTGGAGCGTAGCACCGGCCACTCGCTTTATCACCAAAGGGGAAAACTTCGCAGTCCGGCGCAGGGGACACAGCTTTGTTGACTCTGCACACCCTGGATCCCACTGGGCCGACAAAGACTGTTACCGGGTTAGAGTGCATGCCGAGATGAAAATAATGTCAGTAGAAACGAAGAAAATGAAGAGAAAGGTGAAAGAAACTTACTATCCATCTGGCCATTTAGCTTCTTGAGCTCGGATAGCCAGACATCGCACTTGGCCATGAGGAGGTTCAGTTCTTCTTGTACCGAGGTGGCGCGGGTCTCGGCCTGAGCAAGAGCGTCCTTCTGTTTGTTGGCAACCTCCAGCAGGGTCTTTTCCATGTCGGCCTTCTCAGATTTGGCCTTGGCGAGTTCCTCCTGGAGCCGAGATACCTCGGCTTGCGTCTTCTCAAGAGCAGTTTTTTGCTCGGCTATGACTTGGGCGTCGGCGGTGACTGTTGAAAACAACGAAGCAAAGTTATGTAAGAGAGAATTTGGTTTTACTTCAGAGGAAAGATTTGTGAGAAAGATGCATACCCTTTGCTGCATGCTCCTCCCGCAGTTCCTTGAGAGATTTTTTAACATGCCCATATTCAATGAGCACCCGCTTGAACAGCTTGGTCCGAGCTCTAGTGCAGTCCTGAAAAGGATAAGTGCGGCATGAGTCTCGGGGACTTCATGTCGGAATTTTTTTGAAGATTCCCGCCGAGTGATCTTTACTCGGTTGAGTCTCAATCACTCGGCCCGAATCTCGGGGACTGGGGATACTGTGTATATAAAGACTTACCTCTACGGCTTGGGTAGCTTGCAAAACCGCGACATGCATCGCGTGCATGGTTTGCGCCACATTGCTGGGCCCAACCGGGTGTAGGGATGCCGGAGTGTCGGAGGGAATGTTGCCAGTGTCGGGGGGAACTTTGCCAGTCTCGATGGCTTTCCACTCGAGAGTGGGTTGAGCCACCGAGCTTAAGGGGCGGCCACGAGGAACTGGTTCCTCACTGGCGGCGCGTGCGGGACCCTTGCCGGCAACAGTTCGCAGGGCCTGCCGGGCTGCAGTCGGAGCAGTGGGTTGTAACAAGGGCACGGGTGCTCGCTTGCTCACCGAAGCCGGGTTCTTGGCAATGGTTAGCGGACCCTGCTTAGTCGAAGGAGGGGGAGTGCCCCTTGGTAGCACCACCTTGGCCTTCTGCGGCACCGACTTAGCGACCTGCTTTGTTGGCGGTTGTGGTCTTGTGCTGGTTGCGGCGGTGGTTGCGGTTGAGCTGGAACCGGTGTCACCGGAGTCGCGGACTACTCCATCTCGGAGCGCTATATCTCGACGCCGGGTCCGGCATCCCGGTCGGAGGCACCTCGGTCTTCTCCGGTTGTGGCTTGTGAAGTCGGCGAGGGTGTGCCAACCCGGGAGGTACGTGCCGGAGAAGGATTCGCCCGCGGTGGACTATCACTTTCTACCTCGTCCGGGCGAAGTGGCTGGCGCATGGGCGCACTTAGAGGTACCTCAAGTGGTTCCCTGCTCAAAAGTAGGAAAAGTGTTAACTCGGCATAAGGTTGTCTCGGCTGATGGAAAAGAAGGAAGTGTGTCCGAGTTGGAATAGGAAAACTTTACCCTTCTGTGGTGGGAGGCCCCCTCTTGCGCTTAACCTTCTTCCCCGATTCCTTGTTCCCCGGGTCCTTGTTCCCCGTTTTCTTCATCAGCTTCTGCTTCTTGGCTGCGGGAGCTGAAGTTTGGGCTCCCGAGGTCCCGGCAGTTGAGGTGCCGGTCCCAGCGCGCTTGCGCGTTGTAGCTTGCTTGTCCGAGGTGGTCGTTGTCGGAGGCGCTGCTGGAGCGTAGTTGATGGGACGAGCGTCAATAACATCTAGTATTTGACAATCGTCGTCATCATCATCTGCCCAATCTTTGATGGAATCTTGGGCTTGAGGCTTACCCGGGGCAGGAACACCGGCGGCAGGGATCGACATGTGATCCTCGTCACCCGGGTCTTCGGTCTCGGGCACGTCCGGGACAGGAAGATATTACCCCATTTGAGTTTGGGATCTGGCCCATCCTCTTGGGTCTGGCGAGCAAAAACCTGCAAGGAAAGCATAGTAAACTCGGAATAAGTAAATGTGTTAAAGCATGATGTCGGTATAACATTATCTCGGTCGGCGGACGATGTCGGTTCGGGCAGGAAATGACATACCACTGCCGGGAGCCGATTCCAATTGTGTGGCTCCAGGGTCCATTCCCAGTCGTCCGGCATCGTCGTCTTGGCGGTGGCCCTGACGCGCCGGCGGGCCTCGTATTTCTCCAGCTCGAAGGTGCTGGTCCGGGTTGGATCATACCGGCCGCTCATGTGGCATATCTTGTGAACACGGCATTGCAAAGGGCAGACACAGCGAGTGATGAATGTCAGCAGGAGGTCATCCGGCGTCGGCACGATTTCAAGTGACTCGAAGTGTTGCTCGATCTTGTTCAACTTGGCGTCACAGTTCTTTGGGTTGTATTCCCAGTAAAGTTGCGCAGTGGGAGGCCGAATGCTGAACTCCGGAAGATTGAGGAGGTCTTGGTCATCCAGGCTCTTCACGTAGAAGAAGGACCGCTGCCACTTCCGGCATGACTCAAGCCCGTGAACCTTCGGGAGATGGGAGGTGTTCCGGGGTAGAATCGTGGCGGCACCGCATGGCACCATGTCCTTGGGGATCTTGGTCCTACCCGGGTTCGGTACGCTCTGTCTCCGGAGGCGGAAGAACTTGGCCCACATGTTCACCGTGGGCCAGAGTCCGAGATAGCCTTCGGACAGTGCGACAAAGGCCGATAGGATGGTAATGGCATTGGCCGGAAGATGGTGTGGTTGGAGGCGATAGCGGGCAAGGAAACGTCCGAAGAAGGGGCTGGCAGGAAGACCAAACCCGCGTTCGAAGTGCACGAGGAAGACCACCCGCTCGCCGGTTTGGGTTTCCGGCTCAATCTCATTGCCGGGTATCCGGCATATCAGGTTTGCGGGGATACGGCGTGACCGGATTAACCAGTTGATATCTTCTTGGGTGACGTCGGATCCCTCCCATCCGCCACGTTCGCTCTCATCTAGGCTGAGATCAAGATCTTCCTCGGCGTGTTCGGAAGACATGTCGGAGATCTGCAGGAAAAACGAGATCAGTCCAATGTTCAAAGTGCAATATGTCGGTCAAACCGAGAATGTTGAGGTATCCGGGTAGAAATAGAAATATGTTACCGGGATGTCCGAAAGAAGATCTACAATAAGAACTTAAAAGAAACAAAAATAGATCTATGGAGGTTCTCTAAATGTCTTAGTGCGCGAAGAGGACCGTGCGGTTTGCGCAAGATAGGTGATGTCTACGCACGCTTCTATTCTCGTAGATAGTGTTGGGCCTCCAAGAGCAGAGGTTTGTAGAACAGCAGCAAGTTTCCCTTAAGTGAATCACCCAAGGTTTATCGAACTCAGGGAGGTAGAGGTCAAAGATATCCCTCTCAAGCAACCCTGCCATTAAGATACAAGAAGTCTCTTGTGTCCCCAACACACCCAATACACTTGTCAGATGTATAGGTGCACTAGTTCGGCGAAGAGATAGTGAAATACAAGTAATATGGATGATTATAAGTAGTAATTGCAATCTGTAATAAAAATGGCAGCAAGCAAACATGTAGCAGAACTTGTTGGAAACGGTGTTTCAATGCTTAGAAACAAGGCCTAGGGATCATACTTTCACTAGTGGACATTCTCAACAATGACATCAAAGCTGAATAATAAATACTACTCTCAAACACTCTCTTGTTGGATGATAAACACCATTCACTGTGTAGGGCTACAAGAGTACCCTCAAAGTCAGAGTAAACTAACACCACAACGTCATAAAGGAATCAGACACGGTGCGCACACTGTCACCTTCACAACCGTGAATAACCCCGGAGTTCATATTAAAGTAACCTCTAGAGTGCATAATAGATAAAGAGTAGCATCACATATTCAACTAGATTACAAAGCTCATGATCACATAAAGATCACATGGGAGAGAGATATAAACCACATAGCTACCGGTAGTGTCGGCCCAGTGGATTCTAGGGTGTGCAGAGCCCACTCTCCACGGGCCGCGCACGCGTCAGCGTCTACGAAACGGCTAGGGACCAAGCCAACCGCTTGGGGAGCCCCCCGAGGAAGAAACCCCTGGAGGGGACCTGAGGCGCCGGCAGAGGCCTGAACTAGGGCCCCCCCGAGGGCGTCCCACTTGAGGGGCTCTCTCCCTCTGAAGGGAGCCGGCCCGGCTCCTTCCCCTCGAGAGCCTCAGGCCCCTGAGGGGACACTTCGCGGCGAAGGAAGCGCTGCAGAGCGCACATGGGCTCTGCTGCGGCCGCAGGGTGACGCGCGCGTCTGCGCGCACGGCAGCAACAACGTCACAGTTGCCGTTCCCATGATAAAAGGGGTCAACAAAGTTCTGTGTCCCCTGCGCCGCCAACGAAGCTTTCCTCTTTGGTGATAAAGCAGTTGGCCGGCACAGCGCTCCAACGACGACGTCACTGCGGGCACTCCCCACGGTCTCTGCCGCGCCTGCGAGCCGCTCTGCCAAGTCTGCAACTTGTCGGCCACAGTGCGCCGCTTTAACACGGAAGAGGCGCGTCCAAGGACGGAGGAGACAGCTGCTCTGCCACGAAGGCCGGCTTTGCGACCATGGACCGGGTCCATGAACGAGCAAGCAGTAGTGCACCCCACTCCGCCGCTGGTGGCCATGTGGGAACCCGTCCACTGCGCAGGTCGCAGGGATGAGGCCCGGGGCAACTATTTAGGGAGAAGGGGCACTTCCGTAGGAGGGGATCCAGAATTCGATCCCAAGCTCAATAGCGTCCTCCACCTCTGGACCCTCTCAAGGCCCGGAGGCTAGTTGTACTACAGTCACCACAGTGCAATCGAGACAAGCAGGAGTAGCGGTTTTACCTCACCTTGAGGGCCGTGAACCTGGGTAAGGGCCGGTGTCACTCTCTGTCGTGCAGTTCCGCTCCAAGCACCGCGAGCAACGTCGCGGCGTGCATCGAGGGTTGTTTGACCTCCGTGTTCAGTCCCCCTTCGAACCTCTTCCCGGGGCGAGACTACCCCTGTTACGTGGGAGTTCATTCCTCGACATTTGGCGCGCCAGGTAGGGGACTGAGGCGCGTCTTCAACCTCCGAACTCCGCGCCATGATGGACACCCGCGCGACGCGCGCCAACAGGCGCACCTCCGAGAGAGCTCACACCGAGCCCGGCACTGCCCCCACCCGCGGCCGCCGTGGTCGCCCCCGCACGACCGAACGCGCTGGCACTGGCCCGCGCGTGGAAGAGCCGGAGAGCGAGGAGCACCGCGAAGGAGACCAGCGTGACGACGAGGACCTCTCCGAGCGCCGCGGGGACGCTGAGTCCTCGCACCCGTCCCGGCGCCAGAGCGTGTCCACGCGGGAGCATCAAGAGCCCGCCCCGCACACCGCGCTACTGATGGCTCAGGAGCTCCTCCGCTACCGGCCAAGTGCCGAAGCGCACGACCAGTGGCTGGACCGCCTCCACCACCTCGTCGACATCGCAACCGCACGCCCCGCTCCGTCGCGCTCCATCGTGCCTTCCGGCCCTGCAGGGACGGCCGCACCAGGTGCGCCACCGCCGCCGCCGGGACCGCCCCCGGCCGCGGCACAGCGGGCTCCCTCCCATGCTTCCTCGCCGCACGACTGCCAAATCGTGCAGCGCACCGCACCTGACGCGCGTGTAGGCATGGAGCGACGTCGCGACCTCCAAAACCGCCTCGTCGAGGAGCTCGGTCAGGCGGGGCAGCAAAACCGCAGGGCCCTCCAGGGAGGAACGGCCACCTATGCCTCAGGCTGCATGGCCTTCACGCGCACCCTGCGCCGTGTGGTCTGGCCACAGAAGTTCAGGCCAGCGCTCCCCAAGGGCTTCGACGGGTCCACCAACCCTCTCGAGTTCCTGCAGCTCTACACCACTTCCATCCAGGCTGCAGGGGGCGATGACAAAGTCATGGCCAACTGGTTCTCCCACGCCCTCAGGGACTCCGCTCTGTCCTGGCTTCTCAACCTGCCCGAGGACTCCATCGACTCCTGGGAGGAGCTCTGCAGGCAGTTCGTCGCCAACTTCAAGGGCACGTACGAGCGCGCACTCACCCACAACGACTTGCGCGCTGTGGTGCAGAAGAAGGGTGAAACTCTTCGCAAGTACATCCAGCGCTTCAGCCAGGTGCGGAACAAAATTCCAAACATCCCCGACACCCAGGTGATCGCTGCCTTCCGCGAGGGCGTCACGAACCGCACGATGCTCGAGAAGCTCGGCATCCACGACAAGCTCACCTCTGTGGTGAAGCTGTTCGATCTGGCGGACAAGTGCGCCAAGGCTGAAGAGGGACTCCTCTTCGTCAAGATGAGCGCGGGGGGGGACGACCCGGGCGAGGGGTCCAAGAGCCACAAGAAGAAGGAAGAGCCCAAGCGCAAGGCCACCGCGGTCCTCGCGGCAGAGCCTGACGCAAAGGGCTCCCGCAGGGGCTCCCCCGAGCGCGGCGACAAAGAAGTGGACCACCGTCCGTTCTGCGTCTACCACAACAGGCGCGGGCACGCTACAGACGACTGCTTCGACCTCAAGAGGCTGAGCAGGGAACGCGAGCGGGGAGAAGGCAGCGGAGGCCGCGGCAGAGGTCGCGGCTACCGCAGGGACGCCAAGGGCAGGCGCGATGGCGGCTACCAGAAGCCGTCGGGCACTCAAGCCAACGCCGCCGAGAAGAACAACAACCTCCCCGACGAGGAAGATGGAGGCTACCAGGCCCCGAGAGGCGCCATGGCCTGCATCCTCGGCGGAGCTCAAGCGCCCAAGTCGAACAATCAGTTCAAGCAGTTCGCCCGCGAACTCAACGCTGCGCTCCCGAGCACCGAGACTTCCATGCCCCTCAAGTGGTCCCAGTACACCATCGCCTTCGACGCCAAGGACCACCCCAAGTCGACCAAGACCGTTGGAACCCTCCCCCTGGTCTGCTCCCCCACCATCAACAACATCACCGTCTCCAAGACGCTCATCGACGGGGGAGCGGGCCTGAATGTCATCTCTGTCGAGACCTTCGAGACGCTTCAAGTGCCCTACGAGTGGCTTATGCCCTCCAGGCCGTTCACGGGCGTCACCAGTGGTTCTATCGAGCCTCTGGGACAAGTCCGCCTCGCGGTCACCTTTGGCACGCAGAAGAACTACCGCACGGAGCTGATCGACTTCGACGTCGCGCACATCGGTCTGCCGTACAACGCCATCCTCGGCTACCCCGCCCTTGCGAAGTTCATGGCCGTCACGCATCACGCCTACAACATGGTCAAGATTCCCGGCAGCGCTGGCACCATCGCCGTCCATGGCCATGTCCTGGACGCCACGCGCGCTGTCGAGAGCGCCTACAAGGCAGCCGCCATGGCTTTCCCGGCTGACGAGGACATGGAGCCTCTCGAGAGGCCCAGGAAGAAGAAGCAGGTGTTCTCTCAGGAGCAAGCCGCCACGAAGAAGGTGCCGCTGGACACCACCAGCTCGGGGGCTGAAGGCTCGGGGGCTAGCGTCACCATAGGCGCCGCCCTGCCTCCCAAATAGGAAGGCGCGCTCGTCGCCTTCCTTCGGGCAAACTCTGACATGTTCGCGTGGACTCCGTCAGATATGTCCGGCGTACCAAGGGAGGTGATCGAGCACCACTTAGCCGTGTGTCCAGACGCACGCCCCGTCAAGCAAAAAGCACGCAAGCAAGCCCCCGAGAAGCAAGCCTTCATCATCAAGGAAGTAGAGAAACTCAAGGCGGCAAATGTCGTCCGCGAAGTCGCGCACCCCACTTGGCTCTCCAACGGCGTGGTCGTCCCTAAACCCGCTGGAGGAGGCCGACTCTGCATCGACTACACCGATGTCAACAAGGCCTGCCCCAAGGACCCATACCCCATGCCGAGGATAGACCAGATCGTGGACTCCACCGCTGGCTGTGACCTCCTCTGTTTTCTGGATGCCTTCTCTGGTTATCACCAGATCAAGATGGCTAAAGAGGACGAGGAGAAGACGGCATTCCTCACCCCCTGTGGTGTGTACTGCTACACATGCATGCCCTTTGGCCTGAAGAACGCTGGGGCCACCTTCCAGAGGCTCATGAGGATAGCCTTGGGGGCTCAGATGGGCAGAAATGCTGAGGCCTACGTCGATGACATCGTGGTCAAGTCTCGAGAGGGGGACACTCTCTTGAGGGATCTCGAGGAAACCTTCGCCAGCCTGAGAAATGTGAGCATCAAGCTCAACCCCGCCAAGTGCGTCTTCGGGGTCCCTTCAGGCAAGCTCCTCGGATTCCTCGTGTCCCACCGCGGCATAGAGGCAAATCCTGACAAGATCAAGGCCATAGAACAAATGCAGCCCCCTCGCCGACTCAAGGAAATGCAGCGCCTTGCGGGCTGCATGGCCAGCCTCGGTCGTTTCATCTCTAAATTCGGCGAGCGAGCCCTGCCGTTTTTCAAGATCATGAAGAGGTCGGGCACATTCAAGTGGACCCCTGAGGCGGACAAAGCCTTCGAAGATTTAAAGAAGTATCTGGCTAGCCCTCCGGTCTTGGTGGCCCCCAGGGCAGACGAGCACTTGAAGCTGTACCTCTCAGCCACCCCTCAGACAGCAAGCGCCGTCTTGGTGGTCGAGAGGGAAGAGCCTGTCCTCCCCAAGAAAAGCACTGCCACTCCAAGCCCGGAACCCCCCGACAAAGGCCCCGTCGAAGGAGCAGCCTCCGCAGACCCACGGCCAGGCCCATCGCCTCAAGTTGAGCCTGCTCTAACAACCCCTGTCGAGAGGCCTCCACAGGCAGATACCGACAGGAGCCCTGAAGAGCCCCCCCAGAGGGCCGATGCCGCGCCACCTCAGACAACCCTCGTCGAGCACCCCGTCTACTTCGTCAGCACGGTGCTACGGGACGCTCGCGAGCGGTATCCAATGCAGCAGAAGCTCCTCGTCGCGCTCCTCATCGCCTCCAGAAAGCTGAGACACTACTTCCAGGGCCACCCCATCACGGTGGTCACCGCTTTCCCCCTGGAGCAAATCCTGCGCAACCCCAACGCCACAGATCGTGTCGCAGGGTGGAACATCGAGCTGCAGCCTTTCAACTTGCGCTTCGACACCACAAGGGTCATAAAAGGAAGAGCGCTGGCTGATTTCGTCGCCGAATGGACTGACCCAAGCCCTGAGGAGCCTCGTGAGGCAGAGGCCGAGCCCTCGGGAGACGCGGCGCCCAGCCACTGGACCATGCACTTCGATGGAGCCTTCGTTTGCCGCAATGGCGGAGCAGGCGTCGTCCTAACCTCGCCCAAGGGTGACAGGCTATATTATGCTGTCCAGCTGTGCTTCACAATCGACAAGATCTCCAACAACATCGCCGAATACGAAGGCCTCCTCGCCGGCTTAAGGGCCGCCATCGCTCTAGGCGTCAAGCACCTACTCGTCAAGGGAGACTCACAGCTGCTCGTCAACTTCTCCAACAAGAGTTACACGCCGAAAGACGACCACATGGCCGCATACCTCGAAGAGGTCCGCAAGCTTGAGAAGCACTTCAGGGGCATGGAGCTCATGCACATCCCGAGGAAAGAAAACCAAGAGGCCGACGACATCGCCAAGCGAGCCTCGCGGAGGCAACCCCAGCAGGCCGGTGTTTTCGAAGAGAGGCTCGCCAAGGCATCCATCAAGCAGCCTCGAGAGGCCACACCCGCAAGCGCAGGCGAAGTGCTCCCACCGCCTCCTGAGTCTGGGGCGCCTGATTGCGGTCCCAGCACAGGGGAGCGTCTGCTGCTGACGGCAACCCACCAGGCCTCAGGCTGGATTGATGAGCTCAAGGACTACTTGGTGAAAGGAATCCTCCCTGAAGAAGATGCTGATGCAGAGCGAGTCGCTCGACAAGCAAAGTCATACTGCATCCTCGAGGAAAACCTCTACCGCAAGCGCCCAAATGGTGTAGCGCTCAAGTGCGTCCCTCCTGAGGAAGGCCGAGAGCTGATTAAGGACATCCACAACGGGGAGTGCGGCCACCACTCATGTGCGCGCACCCTCACAGGCAAGGTCTTCAGGAGCGGCTTCTACTGGCCTCAGGTGCTTCAAGATGCGGTCGCCATTGTGCAAACCTGCGACGCCTGCCAATTCCACGCCAAGCAAATCCATCAGCCGGCACTGGAGCTTCAGACCATCCCGCTCTCCTGGCCGTTCGCGGTCTGGGGGCTGGACATCCTGGGCCCCTTCCCGAAGTCGCAGGGGGGCTACCGTTTCCTCCTCGTGGCCATCGACAAGTTCACCAAGTGGACCGAGGTTGAGCCGGTGCGCACCATACCAGCTGGGGCTGCGGTGAAGTTCATCCGAATCTTGGTCTGCCGCTTTGGCGTGCCCAACCGCATCATCACTGACAACGGCTCGCAATTCACCAGCGGCATCTTCCGAGCCTACTGCGACAAACTTGGTATCAAGGTCTGCTTCGCCTCGGTAGCTCACCCACGCAGCAACGGTCAAGCCGAGCGAGCAAACGCAGAAGTCCTCAAGGGCCTCAAGACCAGGAGCTTCAACATCCTTAAGGGCCACGGCAAGGGTTGGATTGACGAGCTCCCCTCAGTGCTCTGGTCCATACGCACAACCTCCTCGAGGCCTACAGGCGAAACGCCGTTCGCTCTGGTCTACGGAGCCGAGGCGGTTCTCCCCGCAGAAATCAAGCATGGATCGCCACGGGTCCTTGCCTTCAATGAGGACACCCAAGAGGGCCTCCACAACGACGACCTGCTGCTTCTCGAGGGACTGCGCCGTCAGGCCGCCCTCAGGGCGGCAGGGTACCAGCAAGACCTGCGACGCTACCACAGCCGCCATGTGCGCTCACGCACCCTTGAAGCGGGCGACCTCGTCCTCAGGCGAATCCTCTCCAGGGAAGGTCTCCACAAGCTCTCCCCGATGTGGGAAGGCCCCTACAGGGTCTCCCACGTCGCCAGGCCTGGCGCAGTACGCCTCGAAACCGAAGACGGCATCCCCGTCAAGAACCCGTGGAACATCGCGCATCTGCGCAAGTTCTACCCGTGATCACAGTCACGCCAGGCATTTTTTGTCTCTAGAGGGAAGCTCACGGCTTCACCTCCAAGCTTCTCAAAGCTTCTCCCGAGGCCCAGCCCTCCGAGCTCTCCTGCAAACGAGCCCCCGCAGGCCGCAGTGAACCTCTGCCACTAATGGGTGGTCCCCATGCCTCGACATGGAAGGAACGTTAGCTTGGCAAACCAAAGCGTAATGAACCGATTTTCGTTCCAAGTGAACTTTGCGCTCTGGCGCCATTTTCGTTCCAAGTGAACTATGCGCTACGGCGCCGCTATGTAATATTTTGGTGGTGAGTTTATTACAGCTTTATTTCATTTATTGAAAATGGGCACTTATATCTCTCCACATGCGTACCTCGCGAGCGGGGGCTGAGTACGGTGCCAGTGCCTCAAGTGACACACCAACAGCACTGCAAAACCCAAGGATCCGAGCTCTGGCTAGAGGGCAGGCCCTCCCAAGCACGCCATCTCTTCAAAGGACCTTGGTACTCTCTCTCCTCGCAAGGAACGCCTGAGGGGACCTATAAGCGCGCATTAGTCCCTGATGCTGTGATCTAGCGTTTCGGCTCGCCCCTCTAACATCCACAGAGAGCGAAAGTCCCCACCAGGCCTGCGGAGGAGAACCCTAGGCCCCAGAAGGGGAGACCTCCGCCAGAGAAGGCCCACACCGGGAAAACGCCTCGCGAAGCTAAGTTTCTCGCCCACCTCAAGGGAATCCTCGCATTTTTTCTCATAAGCACTCTGCGTCCCTCAAGCGGTTCTTTCCTTACTCTCCGTGGACTGCTTGCGCGTCAAAGGGGGGCCCTCAGCATCGCGACTTGAGGGCTCTTACCTCCCCAAGCCTTAAACTCCCCCCGGCCTTGCCGAGTCATTGCTCGAGCATACCGCAGCGGCAGGAGTCATAGCGCGAGGGGAAGGGTCCAACGACGCAGAGCGAAAAAGGCATGGAGATGAAGCAAAGACCCCTCGAAGGGAGCGCACACTTAATCGATAGCAAAATGTTTACAAAGTGAAGAAGTAAATTACAAGGTGGAAAATGAAATTCTCTAACGGGCAAACGCCCCTAAAGCGCTGCAAGCGCGACGCGTTGCAGGAGGAGATTAGTCGGAGGCCTCAGCGTCGTCCTGGTCGCTCTCTTCTTCCTCCTCGGGCTCGCTCCCCTCGCCGCCTTCCTCTGCAGCGGCCCGCCTGAAGCGGCTGCAGAAGTCGTCCACCTGGTCGCGGACGGAGCTGGAGGCTTTCCACGCAGCGTCCCCCTCCAGTGGCTCGGTCACCGTGGCGAGGTCGAACCCGGGCTGGAGGTGGACGAGGTTGGAGAAGATGCGGTCCACCGCCACCGCCAGAAGCTGACGGCACTCCTCCTCAACCACGTCGCGGATCTCCGCGGTAGGGCCTTCGAGCGCTGTGAAGAGCTGCTCGAAGTACAGGAGATAGGTGGCAGCGTCGGCGTGGCCCTGAGCCGGAACGCTTGGCGCCTCCGCCCCCAGCTTCGCGGCGAGCTCACGACCCCGTCCCGTCAAGGACAGGAACATGCGCTCCCGCTGCTGCGACAGCACCTGCGCCGCCTGGATGCTCTCCGCCGCCTCCACTGCCTTCTCCACAGCAGGCCCCACCTGCCGGTTCATCTCCTCCATGTCCCCCATGAGGGAGGCAAGGTCCTGGGAGATGTCCTCTCTGGCCTTCTCAGCGGCGAGGCGGCGATCAGTCTCGCGCTTCACCTTGGCGGCGAGCTTGGCGTTCTCCTTCTCGAGCTTTTGGATCCGGGCGCCGCTCTCCCCCAGCCTCGCCTTGAAGCGGTCCTCCTGCTTGGAGAATTTATCCTTGTAGTCCTGGGAGACTGCGGCGCGGATCTTATTCTCCTTCTCCCGGAGCTCCTTGTTGAGCTCGTCCTTCCGCTCGGCAAGCCGCACGTTGGCTCGCTCCACATTCCCCTTGTGGGCGGCGACCTCGCGCTCGAGCTTGCTGAACGCCGAAGCAACGCTGTCTTCGCGGGCCTCAAGGGCCGTGCGCTGTCCTGACAGCTCCTGCTCCCTCAGCGCCAGCTGCTCGTCGCGCCGGCGTGCATCCTCCTCGCGCTCGCTCAAAGCGCGCCCGCGGGCCTCCAGGCTCGAGCGGAGTTCGTCGAGGGCGGTCCGCACCACCCCGGCATCCGCCAGGATCTTCTTCTCGAGCTCGAAGAGCTCGGCACGCTTCGCCGCCAGCGAATGCTCCACGGCTTCCCGCTCCGCCTTGGCCTCGGCGAGGTCCTTGGCAGCGGCTCGGCGTTCAGCCCTCACGGGCTGAAGGAGTTCCTCGGCTTCACGCAAGGCCCCCTCGCGGACCTCGTCGGCGAAGCGCGCCGCCTCCTCGCGCTCCTCTTGCAGCGCCTGGTCGCTCTTGCGGCGGGCCTCTACGGCCGCGCGGAAGGCAGCCTAGGCGTCGGCGAGCTCGTCACGCTGGCGGGCGAGCGCCTGGTCTTCTGTGGCCAGGTAGGCCTCGAGGCCCTCCAGGGACTCCCGCACGAAGCGGAAGGCGACGTCGCGGCGTCCTCGGCCCCAGTCGAAGCGGCCCAGAGCGAGGCCCGGGGGCGTACCGCGCGGCTTAGAGGGTCCCGCACCCGCGTCCGGTTCGGCGGCAGAAGCCCCCGCGTGGGCCTGGGGGCTCGGGGGCAGATCCTCCGCCTCCGTACTCGGTCCCAGGCCTCCTGTGCTTCCCCCCTCGTGCGGCATCTCCCGGTCCGCATCCGGGGCAGGCGCGTGAGGCCCGGTCCTTGCTGCTTCCTCCTCCCCCGCGGTGTCCGGCGGCGGTGGTGGAGTACCCTCCCTGCGAGACTTGGGAGGGCTCGGCGCCGACTCGGCACCCACATTAGCCCCCGGCTGCGCTGGAGGGGTAGATGCGCGAGGTGGAGTGGGTATCGTCTCCACCTGTTCCTCCACCCGCTCTTCCTCGGGTGGTGACACAAATGTCTCCACCTGAGGTATCTCCTTCTGAGAGCCTGCGGTACTCCCCACCTCAGGCCTCGAGGCCTCCGCCGCCGCGGTCTCGCTGGCCTCAACCTCCGGTGCAGCGTCGGGGGCAGCCCTCTTCACGTCCGCGGCTTTGCGAAGCCTGCGGCGCTTCGCAGGATCAGGGCCGCTGAGGTAAAAAGAAAAGATTGGTCAAGGAAGAAGAGCAAGCAAGCTGGGCTCAGAAAGGAAAGGAAAAGGCAAAAGAGTCTCACCTCGATTTCTTGGCGCGGGTGTCTACCCACGTCATGCCTGGCGAGCGCCATGAAGGCACAGCCCGCGCCCCCGCCTCGGGGGCCTCCTCGGCTTTCCTCTTGTGGGGAGCGCTCGGGGGCTCCCCGGCAGGCCTGTCATGGGCCGCCTTGGTCCTCGGCTCATGGCGCCCCGCCGCAGCCTCCTCGCTGTCGCCGGAGGAAAGCTCGTGGACCTCCCCTGCCGAAGGCACAGCGCCGGAAGAGCTTCCCGCGCCCGCAGAGCTTCCTACACCGGCAGAGGGCTCCACCCTCGTCTCCGCGTCGCCCTGCTCCGAGTCGGATGCGCTTGGCGACTCGGTAGTGTCCGCTGGCATGGGCTCCTCCTCCTCTTCATCCCCCGCCAAGCCTAGCGGGGTGAATGCGGGCGCCTGCGCCAGGGTGGCCCGGCGTTTGTCTGGGACTTCATACAGAGGCCGTATCGCCACGTGAACCCTCGCGGGCACCTCGGGGTTGACGAAGAGGCCTCCCAGGATGGTCTCGACGACCGCGGGGCGGTGGTCGCTCAGGTGCAGCCGTAGCGGGTCCGTAGGCCCTGTGTACGCCCACATCGGCTTCTTGTGCGCCTGCAGGGGGGCGATGCGGCGCCTCACGAACTCCGCCGCCACCAGCTGGCCGGTCAGGCCGCGCTCGCGAAGCGCCCTCAGGTGGCCCACGAGGTCGGCTATAGCTTGCCCCTCCAGAGAACGCTTGCTCCAGTGGGTGTTCTTCACGGGCGGCGCCTCGGGGACCTCAAGGAGGGAGCTCTCCGAGGGAACGCGGATGAGGAACCACTTCTGCCGGAAGTCTTCCACCTTCTTCGACACCGCCGTCACGGGCTTGTCGCCGTTCCAGGCCATGGGGATGTAGACGTCTCCCATGCCGTCCGCGATGCGGAAGGATACGCAGCCCGTCCGCTCTCCCCGCGCGGTGTTCCGCAGTGCGTAGAAGCTCCGGAAGAGAGCGATGGAGGGCTTCACTCCCAAGTAAGCCTCGCACAAGAAGGCGAAAATGGAGAGGACAAGGATGGCGTTGGGGTGAAGGTGCAAAAGGTGGACCTGGTAGAACTCGAGGACGGCCTCAAGGAAGGGAGAGTAGGGCGGCACCAGCCCAGCGAAAAGAGTGTGGAGGAAGATGGGGAAGTAGCCGGCGGGGAAGCGTCCGGTCCGCGCAGGCAGAATGGCGCTAGCGCCGTGCTCGTTGTGCTTCCCGGCGACCAGGTGCTGGATTTTGTCCAGCGCCGCCGCGGTGATGCGCGCCCCGACCAGGGAGGGGCCGAGCTCCGCCTCCCCCTGTGCGCCGTGGTGAGCCGAGGCCGCCGTCTTCTTGCCCTTGGATCCTCCCATCGTCGGAGAAGGACGGAAGGAGTCGGCCCAAGATGGGGAAGATTTGCTGGAGAAGGGAGTCTAGGAGGCGGAGAACCGGTGGACTGGATGGACAAGACTGGACGGAGCGATGACTGCGGCTCACCCGCGCGCGGCTTTTAATCCCGTCCGAGCAGTTACCGAGGCACGATAGTGGAGAGCGTGGCGGGCGTGGTGCCCCCCCCCCCCCCCCCCCACTACGCACGTTTCCGGCGGAGCAGCCGAGTCGCCGCGAGTCCACATCCAGGTGACGCGTGTCCCACGGCGCTTCGCCTGCAATTTTGGGCCCACGACGCTTCGCCTGCAATTTTGGGCCCGCGACGCTTCGCCTGCAGTTATGGGCCCACGACGCTTCGCCTAGTCCCGAGGGGCCTCAACGTGCCCATCATGGGCCCGGGGGCTACTGTCGGCCCAGTGGATTCTAGGGTGTGCAGAGCCCACTCTCCACGGGCCGCGCACGCGTCAGCGTCTACGAAACGGCTAGGGACCAAGCCAACCGCTTGGGGAGCCCCCCGAGGAAGAAACCCCTGGAGGGGACCTGAGGCGCCGGCAGAGGCCTGAACTAGGCCCCCCCCGAGGGCGTCCCACTTGAGGGGCTCTCTCCCTCTGAAGGGAGCCGGCCCGGCTCCTTCCCCTCGAGAGCCTCAGGCCCCTGAGGGGACACTTCGCGGCGAAGGAAGCGCTGCAGAGCGCACATGGGCTCTGCTGCGGCCGCAGGGTGACGCGCGCGTCTGCGCGCACGGCAGCAACAGCGTCACAGTTGCCGTTCCCATGATAAAAGGGGTCAACAAAGTTCTGTGTCCCCTGCGCCGCCAACGAAGCTTTCCTCTTTGGTGATAAAGCAGTTGGCCGGCACAGCGCTCCAACGACGACGTCACTGCGGGCACTCCCCACGGTCTCTGCCGCGCCTGCGAGCCGCTCTGCCAAGTCTGCAACTTGTCGGCCACAGTGCGCCGCTTTAACACGGAAGAGGCGCGTCCAAGGACGGAGGAGACAGCTGCTCTGCCACGAAGGCAGGCTTTGCGACCATGGACCGGGTCCATGAACGAGCAAGCAGTAGTGCACCCCACTCCGCCGCTGGTGGCCATGTGGGAACCCGTCCACTGCGCAGGTCGCAGGGATGAGGCCCGGGGCAACTATTTAGGGAGAAGGGGCACTTCCGTAGGAGGGGATCCAGAATTCGATCCCAAGCTCAATAGCGTCCTCCACCTCCGGACCCTCTCAAGGCCCGGAGGCTAGTTGTACTACAGTCACCACAGTGCAATCGAGACAAGCAGGAGTAGCGGTTTTACCTCACCTTGAGGGCCGTGAACCTGGGTAAGGGCCGGTGTCACTCTCTGTCGTGCAGTTCCGCTCCAAGCACCGCGAGCAACGTCGCGGCGTGCATCGAGGGTTGTTTGACCTCCGTGTTCAGTCCCCCTTCGAACCTCTTCCCGGGGCGAGACTACCCCTGTTACGTGGGAGTTCATTCCTCGACAGGTAGAGCCCGCAGCCTCGGGGGAGAACTACTCACTCCTCATCGTAGGAGTCAGCAACGGCGATGGAGATGGTGGTGGAGTCGATGGAGATGGCTCCGGGGGCAATTCCCCGTCCCGGCAGGGTGCCGAAACAGAGACTTATGTCACCCGAATCTTGTCTTCGATGGCGGCGGCGCAGCGGAACTCTTCTCGGGGAAAGGTCTATTGTTTTAGGGTTTTCAAGTCGGGGGCATTATATGGGCGAAAGGGCGAAGGCAGTGGAGGCCCGAGGCCCCGTCCTCATGTCCCGGCGCGGCCAGAGCGGGAGCCGTGCCACCACATGAGGTGGGCGCCTCGGTGCCCGTCTCCTTTTCCCCCTCGGACTTCTGGAACGTGTCTGGAATTCTAAGATCTTCCGTATAAAAATTGTCCAATTCCGAGAATATTTCCTTAAGTGGATTTCTGAAACCAAAAATAGCAGAAAACAGGGAACTGGCACTATGGCATCTTGTTAATAGGTTAGTCCCAGAAAATGCATAAAACTATATAAAATGTATATAAAACATGTAGGCAATTGGTATAATATAAGCATGGAACATAAGAAATTATAGATACGTTTGAGACGTATCAAGCATCCCCAAGCTTAGTTCTACTCGTCCTCGAGTAGGTAAAACGATAACAAATAATTTCTGGAGTGACATGCTTTCACGTAATCTTGATCATATAATATTGTAAGGCTCATGTTATGAATGAAGTGACTCAAAGCAATGATCTATAGTGTGCTAACAAATAGACAAGGAGTAAACAACTACATCATATAAGTAAAAACTTTTCATGAATAGTACTTTCAAACAAGTATCAAAAAGATTTACATAAAAGTTAACTCATAAAGCAATATTCTCTAAGTAAAAGAGCATTGAAGCAACACAAAGGAAGATATAAGTTTCAGCATTCGCTTTCAACTTTGAACATGTATATCATATAGATAGTTGTCAACACAAAGGAAAATAACAAGTGCAATAAGTAAGCATATAAGAGTTGTTGCACACAGCTGACACATGTGTTTGCTTCGGGGACAGAAAGAAGTAGGTAAACTGACTCAACATAAAGTAAAAGATAGGCCCTTCGCAGAGGGAAGCAGGGATACAAGCATGTGCTAGAGCTTCTTAGTTTTATAGGTTTTTGAAATCATATAGAGAGCATAAAAGTAAGTTTTTTGAGTGGTGTTTGTCGTTGTCAACGAATGGCAATAGAGTTCTTCTCATCTTCCATACTAAGCAAGTTGAGAGCGGTTCCGAATTATTTAGTAACAAGCATTTATAATATGCACCTTATTTATATAGCTTGACACTCCTCCCAACCTTTGCTTTCACAAACCATGGCTAACCGAATCCTCGGGTGCCCACCAATCAATCTCATACCATGGAGGAGTGTCTATTTTTAACCTTTCTCAAACCTTTTGATATTATAGTGGTCTAACCAGCTCCTTGCAATATTAATGACGAGCAGATGAAGCGTGCAAGTCGAAGGTTACTTAATTAGCATGGAAGATAACAAACCCAACTACTACTTCCTCATGAGCTAATAAACATTGACACAAATAAGGGATAATAAGTTTTGAATAAAAGGTAGCACATGAAGTATTTGCTTGGAATGTCAGAAAATACCATGTAGTAGGTAGGTATGGTGGACACAAATGGCATGGGTTTTGGCTCAAGGATTTTGGATGCACGAGAAGCATTTCCTCTCAGTACAAGGCTTTGACTAGCAAGGTTGTTTGAAGCAAACACAAGTATAAACTATGACAACAAGACGTATATAAAAACATATTGCAAGCATTATAAAACTCTACATTGTCTTCCTTGTTGTTCAAACACTTCAACTAGAAAATATCTAGACCTTAGAGAAACCAACCATGCAAACAAAATTTCAACAAGCTCTACGGTAGTTCTCCACTAATGGGTTTTAATTACATGATGTAAAAGCTTAAACATGATCTACTTGAGAGCTCAAAACAATTGCCAAGTACCACAACATGCAAGATAACAATTCATAAGAGCATGTTTCTTTTCTTTATACCATTTACCACATTTAGCATTTTCTGTTTCCAACCAAACACCAATCAACTTATTTAAACATAAACTCTCCAAGTATTTAACAATGAAGCAAGAGAGTATAACATATGAGAACTAACAGGTCTGAACAAGAGGTGCATGAAAAACAAGAGCTGAAAGCATTGAAGTAAAATAAAAGAATACTCAACAAATATAAGTGAAGAATAGGAGTATTCATAAGAAAAAACGGAGCGTGTCTCTCTCTCCCGCAAAAGAATGCTAGGATCCACTTTATTCAGAGAACAAGAATAACAAAAGCAAAAATAAAAAATAAAAACAAACAGATGCTCCAAGTAAAGCACATAAGATGTGGCGGAATTAAAATATAGTTTCACTAGAGATAACCTGATAAGTTCTTGATGAAGAAGGGGATGCCTTGGGCATCCCCAAGCTTTGACGCTTGAGTCTTCTTGAAATATGCTTGGGTGACCCACGGGGGCATCCCCAAGCTTAGGCTCTTTCATCTTCTTGATCACATCATATCATCCACTCTCTTGATCCTTGAAAACTTCCTCCACAGCAAACTCAAAGTAAACTTCATTAGAGGGTTAGTGCATAATCAAAAATTCTCATATTCTGCATGGAGACAATCATTATCATGGTACTGGACATTAGCTACAGCCACTGGAATTTTATGGAACAAAAAGATCCATTCAAAAACAGCAAAAAAACCAATGCAAAATAAATGGCAGAATCTGTCAAAAACAGAACAGTCCGTAAAGACGAATTTTTTCGAGGAACTTAACTTGCTCAAATCAGAAAACTCAAATCTAATGAACGTTGCGTACATATCTGAGGATCACACACAAAAAATCCCAGGTCATTTTGATTTTTTTGTGAATTCTGACGAATTAAACGGTGGACAGCAGAAAAACTGTTCCTGCGCAGAAATCCAAATCTAGCATCAACTTTCTACTAGAGACTTAACTTGGCACAACTATGCGATAAAATAAGGATACAAAGGAATTGCTACAGAAGTAGGCATGTTCCTTGACCAAATAAAATAAAATAACAGAAATAAAAGATGGGTTGTCTCCCATAGGCGTTTTTCTTTAAAGCCTTTTAGCTAGGCAAGGAGATTTTTATGATGCTCTCATAAAAATGAGAGTTGAAAAACAAAAGAGAGCATCAAGAGGCGAACATCAAACACATTTAAGTCTAACCCACTTCCTATGCAAAGGGATCTTGTAGTAGGATAAATTATTGAAACATAAAGCAACTATCATAGAAAGATGAAACAAATGCAACTTCAAAACTTCCAACATAAAGAGAGGTGTTTTAGTATCATGAAAACTTCTACAACCATATTCTCCTCTCTCATAATAACTTTCAGCAGCATCATTGATAAAATCCACAATATAACCATCACATGAAACATTCTTATCATGATCTATATGCATAAAAGTATCATTATTTCCCTCATAAGAAAAGTTCTTCTCATTAATAACAATGGGAGCAGGATCATCATAAAGAACTTGAACATGATAGACAAGTTATGTATTAAAAGGGTTTTTTTGAGTAATTCCCCTATAATTATGACAAGTTTCAAAAGGATAATTGTAATTATAACCCATGTCATAGTATTCTTTATAATTATCAAAGACCGGAGGCATAGTATCATCATAAGCAATAGAATAGTTATCCTCTAAAGTGTGTTCATTTGCAAACATGTCATCATTTTTACTAGAAGGAGATGTATCAAATATATAATCATTAGTAGCAAAAGGATTTTCAAACACCTCATCCCCAGGCTCAGAGCTTTCTATATCATCATGGGAAGGAACATGGATAGTACTAATAATGTAGCAATTATTAACATCATCATTTTCAGAATTAGTGTCCCAGAGATCTTCAATATCAAAAGAAGTGTGCTTTTCCCAATCATGATCACTAATATAAATAACAGGCATCGGTTCATCATCAAGTTCAGGATCATCGAATTCAGAATTATAAGTATTAATTGTAACAGGAGCAACAAGTTTGGGAGAAGATACCGTTTCCTCTCTCCTTTTACTCCTCTTCTTCTTCTTCTTCTTCTTCCTCTTTCCCTTTTCCTTCTTCTTTTCCTCTTTAGGAGGGAGAGGCTTGAAAGGAAGCTTCTCCACATAACCTGGTTTAGTATTAGAGACGATGGAAGAAATCTGGGGGAATTCCTCTCTTTCATTAATTAATAAGCTCAAAACACACATTAGTCCTGTCATACTTTGGTAAAGTCTCATCCTTTATAATATTTTGTATGTAGGTGTTAGCATGGCAATTATTAACACAATAAAGATAACATCCATGCAACACATCATTCATATAAATATCACTCATATTTAACAAAGAAGTTTTTCTTGATAACTCTTCACACCCCAAAAATAATGTAAGTTCATCATGTTGATTAGGAGTGATCATGTTATCACAAAAGTCTCCTGCAATATCTTTATTAGAACCTGAGCATTGAAATTCGAAATGACCCTCTTCATAGCAAAGTTCACAAATAAAAGGATAGGTGGCACAAATTGTTTTACCAAGATCTCTTAGAACTTTATACCAACCTCTAGTATTTTCATTCCTATGATGGATACGATATTCATCTTCAATTTGATTAATTCCACAAGGTCTATGTATTCCACAAAAATTAACATGCTTATAAGAAATAGTATTTTGAGAAGTTTGAGCATGTTTATTGCGATCATTAACAACAATTTCATTTTCCATGCAAGTGTCTTTGAAAGGTTCATGATACACATCCCAATTTTCTTTAGGAACATTAATATGAGAAGAAAAGGTTCTAAAACAATCAATAATAATACGAGAATCAAGACCATATTTAGCACTAAGCTCTTGAAAACCAACAGTTTCAACGGAAGACTTAATGCAATCATATTCATAGTTTATACCTGATTCTTTACCTTTGTCATTCTCCCAATCTTCAGCATTGTTTTGAATTGTTTCAAGAAGATCCCATTTAGCTTCAACCTTCTTACTTGTGAAAGAGCCCTCCGAACAGGCATCTAGATAATCCTTGCAATGTCCTGAAAGCCTTGCATAAAAATTATTAACAATTATTTTATCAGGAAGCTCATGGTTAGGACATTTGAGTATTAATGTTTTCAGCCTTCCCCAGGCTTGAGCGATGCTTTTTCCTTCATGAGGCCAGAAATTATATATAGAATTACGATCTTGGTGAATCTCACTTGGAGGATAAAATTTAGAATAAAAGAGAGATACAACTTCCTCCCATCCAAGAGAGTGCCTATTCTTCAGCAATTTATACCAATGCGCAGCTCTTCCACCAAGTGACACAGGAATTAATTTCTTCTTAACTTTGTCCATTGAAATACCTGCACACTTGAACAACTCGCATAATTCATGTAAGAATAGCAAATGATCACCAGGATGGACAGTTCCATCCCCTACATAGCGGTTATCCATAACACGATCAATAATTTTCATAGGTATTTTAAATGGCACTATTTCTTCAGGTGGCTTTAGAATATCACAAGCATCATTAGAATTATCACATATTGTAGGTAAAGCATTATCAAGGCCAAATAATTCCTCCAAAGCCGAGGAGCAAAAAAGATTATTTTTATTTAAACTAGCTACAAGAGCACCCTCAAAGTCAGAGTAAACTAACACCACAATGTCATAAAGGAATCACACACGATGCACACACTGTCACCTTCACAACCGTGAATAACCCCGGAGTTCATATTAAAGTAACCTCTAGAGTGCATAATAGATAAAGACTCACATATTCAACTAGATTACAAAGCTCATGATCACATAAAGATCACATGGGAGAGAGATATAAACCACATAGCTACCGGTAGAGCCCGCAGACTCGGGGGAGAACTACTCACTCCTCATCGTAGGAGTCAGCAACGGCGATGGAGATGGTGGTGGAGTCGATGGAGATGGCTCCGGGGGCAATTCCACGTCCCGGCAGGGTGCCGGAACAGAGACTTCTGTCCCCCGAATCTTGTCTTCGATGGCGGCGGCGCTGCGGAACTCTTCTCGGGAAAAGGTCTATTGTTTTAGGGTTTTCAAGTCGGGGGCATTATATGGGCGAAAGGGCGAAGGCGGTGGAGGCCCGAGGCCCCGTCCTCATGTCCCGGCGCGGCCAGAGGGGGAGCCGCGCCACCACATGAGGTGGGCACCTCGGTGGCCGTCTCCTTTTCCCCCTCGGACTTCTGGAACGTGTCTGGAATTCTAAGATCTTCGGTATAAAAATTGTCCAATTCCGAGAATATTTCCTTAATTGGATTTCTGAAACCAAAAACAGCAGAAAACAGGGAACTGGCACTATGGCATCTTGTTAATAGGTTAGTCCCATAAAATGCATAAAACTATATAAAATGTATATAAAACATGTAGGCAATTGGTATAATATAAGAATGGAACATAAGAAATTATAGATACATTTGAGACGTATCAATAGGCAATGAAAATCTAGGGTTCATCTAAAAGTGCTCGTGCAATGAAGGATCGAGGAACTACCATGGATGAACTACGAATGAACTACCGGAAACCGTTGGTATCCTAATCAAAACCGGTGATGATTCACTTACCGGAGAGGAAGTTCGCGCGGTGGCGATGTACGGTGAAGAGCTCGACGGCGGTGAGCGTGCTCCGGTCGGCGGTGCGGCGTGCGTTCGGCGTCGTGCGCGTGTGGTGCGCGGCGGCAGCGGCAAGAGATGGAGGAAGAAGAAGGAGTGGAAGGCGAAGGGGATGAAGGCTCCCCCGCTCCCCTATTTAAAGAGGCCGATCGGGAGCGGTTACCGATTTTCCCGCCCACGATTTGGGAAACGGGTGCGGGGATCGTGTGCGGCAGTTGTTGCCGTTAAGAAGAGTACGGCAGCACGATCGGCCACATCGTGGGCCACGGGGAACGAACTGTCCTCGGTGGGATCGTGTGCGGTTGCCGGTGCGGGAACCGAGGGGGCACACCAGAGTCAAGGCACTCGAGTACCTGTGGGAGTTGACAGCCTGTGGGGCCCGTGCGGCGTGCACGCAGCAGTGTGTCAGTTCACGTGGCAAAACCGAGAGAGAGCGCAGCTCTTCAGCGCCACGTCTCGTGAGAGAATCTGAGGAAAGATTTGTTTGGGTGTCGGACAAACCGAGCCATGGCACAATGTCGGTTTGGTGGGGTAATTCATATCTTACCACCAGATATTGGACCGGCATCGTGATGTCGGATATCTGATGTTGGACTGAATTGGAGATGTCGGAGGTTTTGGTCGAACAGGCATGATGATGTCGGGTACTTGTTCAAGGCAGGTGGTTGTTTAAATCTGGTGCGTCTCTTCATGCGAGGCTGAAGAACCATGCCAGCTTCAGGGACTAGTGTCGGGGGGCTACCCCCGGGTAGGGTAAAGGTGTGGCAGTTATGCTATTGTTTATATGTGTAATTGTCCTTATCATGATACCAAAGGCCGGGTGGCCCTTTGAGCTGTGAAGAGGCGCCCTCTCGTATGTGTCAAGAGGTGTACCTTGGGAGTGGAAAAGAGTTGCCCCTTGGGGAAAGTAAAGGGCAGGCTGCCTCCCCTGGTGACACTATAAATAGGCCACCAGCCCCTCAGTATGATCCAGGCAGAAGTAGAGGACTCCTCTAAGAACCAGCTTCTCGAAGATGTCTTTGGGAGCAATCCTAAGACATCTTCGAGGGGCTGGGCCTAGAAGACTTCTCTTTTGGGGTCGGAGAGGCATAGTCAAATAGGCAGTATCCTAGTTGGACCGAGATAGAGAGACCGTCATGTGGTTATCTCGGAAAGGACCGGCATGTATCCGGGCATGGAGGGACCGAGGTATGGCGATGAGGTAGTCCGGCTTGAGGTGGACCGACATAACATGACCGACATCCCTATGTCGGCATCTTCTCTTTGTCTTATATGTGCAGGAAGGAGGTTCCGGCATAGGCATGCCGGAACTCGGGAGAGTGTTCCGAGTAGAGTAGTCCGGCATACCCATGTCGGGCTGAGAAGGGGTTTCTGTCATGCTCCTGCCGGGTTAGACCAAGAGGTGCCGGCATACTTCATGCTGGGATAGAAGTCAAAGACATGATGATATCCCCGCCTGACACGGAAGCTCAAGTCACGTCCCGCCTGACACGGAAGCGGGGCAGAAGGCGCGGTACAGGGTACGACTGAACTGCTCACCCGTACCGCTGACTCTGGGACAGGGGACAAGGCATGGGTAAGCCATGTCTAGTCTCTGGCATCGAGGACAATCATCACCTAGCCGGCGTCTGATTCAGTGGAAGACATGATGACGTAGCTTGATACGTCTCCAACGTATCTATAATTTCTTATGTTCCATGCTTATATTATACCAATTGCTACATGTTTTATACACACTTTATATCATATTATGACACTTATTGGACTAACCTATTAACAAGATGCCACAGTGCCAGTTTCTGTTTATTATGTCTGTTTATTGCAGAAAAGGACCGAAAACCAAAGTGCTCGGAAAAATCCAGAAAAATCACAGAAATTCTATTTTGCCAGAAGACTCACGGAGCCAGAAGGGCAAGTTCAGCAGAGGCCCACAGCCTCCTCATGACGTGCTCGCGCAGCCGGGAGGGGGGGGGGGGTTGCGCCCCCACATGAGGAGGCCGACTCAGCCACCCCCTTGCGCCGCCCTTCCGCCTATATATTTCCTCTGCCCTAAAAACCCTAGATCAGTAGTCGTTTTCCAGAAAAGAGTCCCGAAGCTCCGCCGCCACCAAAAACACCAATTCGGGGGACAGAAGTCTCTGTTTCGGCACCCTGCCGGGACGGGGAATTGCCCCCGGATCCATCTCCATCGACTACACCGCCATCTCCATCACCGTTGCTGACTCCCACGATGAGGAGTGAGTAGTTCTCCCCCGAGGCTGCGGGCTGTACCGGTAGCTATGTGGTTTATCTCTCTCTCCCATGGCGTGATCTTTATGTGATCATGAGCTTTGTAATCTAGTTGAATATGTGATGCTACTCTTTATCTATTATGCACTCTAGAGGTTACTTTAATATGAACTCCGGGGTTATTCATGGTTGTAAAGGTGACAGTATGTGCACCGTGTGTGATTCCTTTATGACGCTGTGGTGTTACTTTACTCTGACTTTGGGGGTGCTCTTGTAGCCCTACACAGTGAATGGTGTTTATCATCCAACATGAGAGTGTTTGAGAGTAGTATTTATTATTCAGCTTTGATGTCATTGTTGAGAATGTCCACTATTGAAAGTATGATCCCTAGGCCTAGTTTCTAAGCATTGAAACACCGTTTCCAGCAAGTTCTGCTACATGTTTGCTTGCTGCCATTTTTATTTCAGATTGCAATTACTACTTATAATCATCCATATTACTTGTATTTCACTATCTCTTCGCCGAACTAGTGCACCTATACCTCTCACAAGTGTATTGGGTGTGTTGGGGACACAAGAGACTTCTTGTATCTTAACTGCAGGGTTGCTTGAGAGGGATATCTTTGACCTCTACCTCCCTGAGTTCGATAAACCTTGGGTGATTCACTTAAGGGAAACTTGTTGCTGTCCTACAAACCTCTGCTCTTGGAGGCCCAACACTGTCTACAAGAATAGAAGCGTGCGTAGACATCAAGCTATTTTCTGGCGCCGTTGCCGGGGAGGTAAGCGTTGGAAGGTATCTCCTTTAGATTCTGCAGTTATTACTTTTTGTTTCTTGTTTTTATTACACTAGTTAGGCTAAATGGAAAACAACAAAAAAAAATAGAGATCTTTATGCAATTTATATTAAATTAGGACATGATACTTTTGAAGAGAAAATTAAAAAACCTATGGAAGTTTGTTTGCATAATAGTGGTAGTAATGTTATTAGTATAAATTCTTTGGACGCCATTATTGCTAAGGTTGTGGAAAAGCCTAAGCTTGGGGAAGCTAGTTTACATAAAAATAATCATTTTTGCTCCTCAGCTTTGGAGGAATTATTTTGCCTTGATGATGTTTTGCCTCCAATATGTGATAATTCTAATGATACTTGTGATATTCTAAAACCACCTACTGAAAGTATTGATTATAAAATACCTATGGAAATTGTTGAAATGGTTATAGATGAACCTTATGTAGGAGATGGAACAGTCCATCCAAGTGATCACTTGTTGAAACTAAAAAGACTTCGTGAGTTGTTTAAGGTTGCAAGTCTATCAAAAGAAAATGCCATGAAGAAATTATTTCCATTGTCACTTTAGGACAAAGCAAGGAAGTGGTATGAGCTACAAGATGATCCTCATCATTTGGAATGGAAGGAGCCTTAATATCTCCTTTACTCTAAATTTTATCCTCCTTATGAATTGCATTTAGATAGGAATTACATTTTTTATTTTTGGCCTCATGATGGAGAAAGCATTGCTCAAGCTTGGGGAAGGCTGAAAACATTAATACTCAAATGTCCTAACCATGAGCTTCCTGAGAATATAATTGTTAATATTTTTTATGCAAGGCTTTCAGGTCATTGCAAGGATTATCTAGATGCCTGTTCAGCGGGTTCTTTCACAAGTAAGAAGGTTGAAGCTAGATGGGATCTTCTTCAAACAATTCAAAACAATGCTGAAGATTGGGAGAATGACAAAGGTAAAGAATCAGGTATAAACTATGAATATGATTGAATTAAGTCTTCCGTTGAAACTACTGGTTTTCAAGAGCTTAGTGCTAAATATGGTCTTGATTCTCATATTATTTTTGATTGTTTTAGAACCTTTGCTTCTCATATTAATGTCCCTAAAGAAAATTGGGACGTGTATCATGAACCTTTCAAAGACACTTGCATGGAAAATGAAATTGTTGTTAATGATTGCAATAACATGCTCAAACTTCTGAAAATACTATTTCTTATAAGCATGTTAATTTTTGTGGAATACATAGACCTTGTGGGATTAATCAAATCGAAGCTGAATATTGTATCCACCATAGGAATGAAAAAACTAGAGCTTGGTACAAGTCTTTAAGAGATCTTGGCAAAACAATTTGTGCCACCTATCCTTTTATTTGTGAACTTTGCTATGAAGAGGGTCATTTCGAATTTCAATGCTCAGGTTCTAATAAAGATATTGCAGGAGACTTTTGTGATAACATGATCACTCCTAATCAACATGATGAACTTACATTATTTTTGGGGTGTGAAGATTTATCAAGAAAAACTTCTTTGTTAAATATGAGTGATATTGATATGAATGATGTGTTGCATGAATGTTATCTCTATTGTGTTAATAATTGCCATGCTAACACTTACATACAAAATATTATAAAGGATGGGACTTTACCAAAGTATGACAGGACTAATATGTGTTTTCATCTTATTAATGAAAGAGGGGAATTCCCCCAAGTTTCTTCCATCGTCTCTAATACTAAACCAGGTTATGTGGAGAAGCTTCCTTTCAAGCCTCTCCCTCCTAAAGAGGAAAAGAAGAAGAAAAAGGGAAAGAGGAAGAAGAAGAAGAAGAAGAGGAGTAAAAGGAGAGAGGAAACGGTATCTTCTCCCAAACTTGTTGCTCCTGTTACAATTGATACTTATAATTCTGAATTTGATGATTCTGAACTTGATGATGAACCTACGCATGTTATTTATATTAGTGATCATGATTGGGAAAACCACACTTCTTTTGGTATTGAAGATCTCTGGGACACTAATTCTGAAAATGATGATGTTAATAATTGTTATACTATTAGTACTATCCATGTTTCTTCCCATGATGATATAGAAAGCTCTGAGCTTGGGGATGCAGTGTTTGAAAATCATTTTGCTACTAATGATTGTATATTTGATGATACTATTCCTTTTGCTACAAATAAACACACTTTGGAAGATAACTATTCTACTGCTTATGATGATACTATGCCTCCAGTCTTTGATAATTATAGAGAATACTATGACATAGATTATAATTACAATCATCCTCTTGAAACTTGTCATAGTTATAGAGGAATTACTCAAACCAATCCTTTTAATATACAACTCGTCTATCATGTTCAATTTCTTTATGATGATCATGCTCCCTTTGTTATTAATGAGAAGAACTTTTCTTATGAGGAAAATAATGATACTTTTATGCATATGGATCATGATAAGAATGTTTCGTGTGATGGTTATATTGTGGATTTTATCAATGATGCTACTGAAAGTTATTATGAGGGAGGAAAATACGGTTGTAAAAGTTTTCAAGTTACTAAAACACCACTCTTTATGTTGGAAGTTTTGAAGTTGCATTTGTTTCATCTTTCTATGATAGTTGCTTTATGTTTCAATAATTTATCCTACTACAAGATCCCTTTGCATAGGAAGTGGGTAAGACTTAAATGCGTTTTATGTTCGCCTCTTGATGCTCTCTTTTGTTTTTCAACTCTCATTTTTATGAGAGCATCATAAAAATCTCCTTGCTTAGCTAAAAGGCTTTAAAGAAAAGCGCTTATGGGAGACAACCCACTATTTTCTTTCTGTTATTTTTCTTTTATTTGAGTCAAGCAGCATGCTTACCTCTGTAACAAATCCTTTGTATCTTTATTTTATTGCATAGTTGTGCCAAGTTAAGTCTCTAGTAGAAAGTTGATGCTAGATTTGGATTTCTGCGCAGGAACAGTTTTTCTGCTGTACACCGTTAAATTCATAACTCTTTACATAAAAGTGGGAATGACCTGATATTCTCTGAGCGTGGTCCTCAGATATGTACGCAACTTTCATTAGTTTTGAGTTTTCTGATTTGAGCAAGTTAAGTGCCTCGAAAAAATTCGTCTTTACAGACTGTTCTATTATAGACAGATTCTGCCATTTATTTTGGATTGGTTCTTTTGCTGTTTTTGAGTGGATCTTTTTGTTCCATAAAATTCCAGTGGCTGTAGCTAATGTCCAGTATCATGATAATGATTGTCTCCATACAGAATATGAGAATTTTTTATTATGCACTGACCCTCTAATGAAGTTTACTTTGAGTTTGGTGTGGAGGAAGTTTTCAAGGATCAAGAGAGAGGATGATATGATGTGATCAAGAAGATGAAATAGCCTAAGCTTGGGGATGCCCCCGCGGGTCACCCAAGCATGTTTCAAGAAGACTCAAGCGTCAAAGCTTGGTGATGCCCAAGGCATCCCCTTCTTCATCAACAACTTATCAGGTTATCTCTAGTGAAACTATATTTTAATTCCGCCACATCTTATGTGCTTTACTTGGAGTGTCTGTTTGTTTTTATTTTTTCTTTGTTATTTTCCTTCTCTGAATAAAATGGATCCTAGCATTCTTATGTGGGAGAGAGACACGCTCCGCTTTTTCATTTGAATACTCCTATTCTTCACTTATATTTGTTGAGTATTCTTCTATAGCTACTGCAATACTTTCAGCTCTTGTTTTTCATGCACCTCTTGTTCAGAGCTGTTAGTTCTCATGTGTTATACTCTCTTGCTTCATTGTTAAATACTTGGAGAGTTTATGTTTAAATAAGTTGATTGGTGTTTGGTTGGAAACTGAAAATGCTAAATGTGGTAAATGGTATAAAGAAAAGAAACATGCTTTTATGAATTGTTATCTTGCATGTTGTGGAACTTGGCAATTGTTTTGAGCTCTCAAGTAGATCATGTTTAAGCTTTTACATCATGTAGTTAAAACCCATTAGTGGAGAACTACCGTAGAGCTTGTTGAAATTTGGTTTGCATGTTTGGTATCTTTAAGGTCTAGATATTTTCTAGTAAAAGTGTTTGAGCAACAAGGAAGACAATGTAGAGTTTTATAATGCTTGCAAATATATTTTTATATACGTCTTGTTGTCATAGTTTATACTTGTGTTTTCTTCAAACAACCTTGCTAGCCAAAGCCTTGTACTGAGAGGAAATGCTTCTCCTGCATCCAAAATCCTTGAGCCAAAACCCATGCCATTTGTGTCCACGATACCTACCTACTACATGGTATTTTCTGCCATTCCAAGTAAATACTTCATGTGCTATCTTTATTCAAAATTATTATACCTTATATGTGTCACTGTTTATTAGCTCATGAGGAAGTATGTGGGTTACTCTATGCTTAACTTGTTAGATAGACTTTCAAATGAGCCGGCAAATGGGGTGCCCAGTCCCAAGTTTAATTGTTCAATTCTCTTCACATGGTTTTCAATGAGTTATCATAAAGAGAGTTCCAAAGTGTTATGATATTCAAAAATAGGCACTCCTCCAAGGTTTGAGATAGATTGGAAGGCACCCGAGGATTCGGTTAGCCATGGATTGTGTAAGCAATGGTGGGGAGGAGTGCCAAACCAATTTATAAAAGTGTGCATGTGTAAACAAAAGAGAAGAGGGATGATCTACCCTTGGGTAGAAATAACGTCCTTCAATGGGAGCCGCTCTTGAAAGTCTAGATAACATGGTAAATATAGTTTTCATTCACTATCATTCGTTGACAACGACAAACACCACTCAAAAACTTACTTTTATGCTCTCTATATGATTTCAAAAACCTATAAAACCAAGAAGCTCTAGCACATGCTTGTATCCCTGCTTCCCTCTACGAAGGGCCTATCTTTTGCTTTATGTTGAGTCAGTTTACCTAATTCTTTCTGTCCCCGAAGCAAACACTTGTGTCAACTGTGTGCAACAACTCTTATATGCTTACTTATTGCACTTGTTATATTTCTTTGTGTTGACAACTATCTATATGATATACATGTTCAAAGTTGAAAGCCAATGTTGAAACTTTTATCTTCCTTTGTGTTGCTTCAATGCTCTTTTACTTAGAGAATATTGCTTTATGAGTTAACTCTTATGTAAATCTTTTTGATGCTTGTTTGAAAGTACTATTTATGAAAAGTTTTTACTTATATGATGTACTTGTTTACTACTTGTCTATTTGTTAGCAAACTATAGATCATTGCTTTGAGTCACTTCATTCATAACATGATCCTTACAATATTATATGATCAAGATTATGTGAAAGCATGTCACTTCAGAAATTATTCTTTTTATCGTTTTACCTACTCGGGACGAGTAGAACTAAGCTTGGGGATGCTTGATACGTCTCCAACGTATCTATAATTTCTTATGTTCCATACTTATATTATACCAATTGCTACATGTTTTATACACACTTTATATCATATTATGACACTTATTGGACTAACCTATTAACAAGATGCCACAGTGCCAGTTTCTGTTCATTATGTCTGTTTATTGCAGAAAAGGCCTGAAAACCAAAGTGCTCGGAAAAATCCAGAAAAATCACAGAAATTCTATTTTGCCAGAAGACTCACGGAGCAAGAAGGGCAAGTTCAGCGGAGGCCCACAGCCTCCTCATGACGTGCTCGCGCGGCCAGGGGGGTGGCGCCTGAACGGACATACGTCGCCTAGAGGGGGGGGGGGGTGAATTGGCGAGGTACACTTTTTACTATTTAGGCTTGATAAATGCGGAATAAAACTTAGTGTTTAACTTATCAAGAACACAACCGAAATATACTAGGTTCACCTATGTGCACCAACAACTTATGCTAAGCAATACTTGTAACAAGGTGATAGCAAGAAAGATGACATCAAGCACGAAGGCTATCACAATGTAAAGTGCATAAGTAAAGAGCTCGGGTATAGAAATAACCGAGTCACGCGGAGACGAAGATGTATTCCCGAGTTCCACCCAAAGGGTGTACGTCTCGTTGGAGAGGTGTGGGCAACCACAACAGGTTAGCCGCAACGCCACAAAGGCTCACCTTCTTCTCTTGATGAACTCAACCACAAAAGGTTGCGAGTTCACCTTCCACTATTGATCCCCTTTGGGGCGGAGATCAAATCCCGTACAAAAATCTTGAGGCACACAACCACAACTTAATTGGGGGCTCCCAGGTGACCACAAAAGGTCTTGACCACAAAAGGTCTTGGCCACAAAAGGCCGGCCACAAAAGGCGTCTAGGGTCCAATGACCCAAGAGTAACAAGCTCACAAGTAACACAACCACGAATCCTCGTGGAGGGCTCAAACCGATGCAAATGCAATGGCAAGAGCACACAAAGTGGTCAAGTCCTTCACTCTCAAATTCCAACAAAGCAACAAATGCTTATGGGGGAAAAAGAGAGGAAGAACAAGGAAACCACAAAGGAGTCAAATCCTTCACTCCCAAATCCCACCAAAAGCAACTAATGCTTATGGGGGGAGAAGAGAGGAAGAACAAAGGAGAAGAACGACAAAGGGACTCCAAGATCAAGATCCACTAGGTTCCTCTCACTTAGAGGAGAGATTAATTGGTGGAACGGTGGATCTAGATCTCCTCTCTCTTTTCCCTCAAGAAGTAGCAAGAATCATTGGAGGGATGGAGAGATAGCAAGCTCAAGAACGTCAACAATGGAGGTCAAAACTTGCTTGAAAGGTTGGGAAACCATTGGGGAAGAAGGCCCCTTAAATAGGTCAACCCAAATTCCAACCGCTGGGTGCAGATTCGCGTCGTAGCAGTACTACCGCTAGCCCTAGCGGTACTACCGCCCCCCTAGGGAGTTAGGGCAACAAAACGGGCTGAAAACAGGCTTCACGTAGCGGTACTACAGCCCCGGCCGAACTACCGCTCCCGGTACCGCCGAAAATGGCTCTCTGTTTGCACCGGCGGTACCTCGGGCGGTACCGCGGCGGTACTACCGCCACAGCAAAAAACAGCAGAACACCAAGTACCAAAACGGGCAAAACTTTTGCATCCGGACTCCGTTTTCGATGTTCTTGGGCTCGTTGGAAACGTGACAACGAGCCCTACATGAATGTGCAGAGAAACATCATAGTCCAACAAGGGAGGTTTAAACCAAATGAGGAAAGGTAAGACCTCTCGATAAAAGGATAACCGTTAAAACCTCAAACACCAAAAACGCAACAAGATATTCATATGAAATCCGTTTTTGATGAATTTGAGCTTGACATGGAGAAGAACCAAGCTCTAAATACTCACATGGATAAAAGCCAAATAAGAACCAAGAAATATGATATGCCAAGTATGCAAAGGTTTGAGCTCTCCACAATGATGCGATCAAGTTACTCACTTGAAAGCCCCTCTTGATAGTACGCCTATCTATCCTATAGCCCTATCAAGATCATACCTTTCCCTTGAGCATTCCACTTGAGTTAGATGATGACTATCTTGATCTCTTCAAGTGGATCATCTTTCTTGATTGCGCGAGCTAGCACATGCTTGATGAAGACATCTCCAAATACTCCCCCATACTCCATTATGGGAGAGTTTCACTTAGCTCCGTCTTCATGTATCCATTGCAAACTCCAAACATAGGATCTCTTCCAAAAGCTTCTCTTGGTCTTGCACATCTTATCCTTGATGACGATCACCACATAATGTCATCCTCCACGAGCTATATGAAATCTTCATTTGATGCAAGCCCATGGGAAAATACCTAACCCCACATGAAGATACCGCATACACATATATCATGGGTTAGTTCACAAAGCTATATGGACAAGTGATTACCATCCCAAGAAGATACATGATCCCACTTGGGACATCTTGTAGCTTTGTGTGTTGATCAACAACTTGATCAACCTTTTATCTTCCAATCTTTCTTTGCTAATATGATGTCTTGACTCTTTCAAGACATACTTGCAATATGATCAACTCAACACATGACCATCCATCATATACACCTTTAAATGGAACCTTGGTCATCAAATAAGCTTCAAGAGTCCAACACATGAACTCCACTATTTCCATGGACAAGATCTATAAAGATATCTCAATGCAAACATTAGTCCATAGAGGTTGTCATCAATTACCAAAACCACACATGAGGGAAAATGCTCTTTCAATCTCCCCCATTTTGTTAATTGATGACAATCCCTTTTGAGAGGGTTTATAATATGAAATTTAAAGTTCAAGAATGGTTGCACTATCATCAAATACTACAAAGGTATGTGATGTTAGTCCATCCACATATATAGTGCGAACTCCCCCATAATTTATGCACGTGTGTATGAACATGAATTCATTGCATATATTGTCAACCATTACCGATGGTGGAGTTTCCACTATATATAAAGCCAAGCAACGAATGCAAAGGCAAGAAAGGCAAATACTTAAGAATATACCAAAGTACAAAGCCAATTCCATACAAACCTCCAAAACTTCTCCCCCATTGGCAACGATTGCCGAAATGGGCGAAAAGATTTAGAAGGACAACATAATAAGATCTCCTCCATGATTTTTGCATTTCTCATGATATGAGTGAAATCAAATGCACATATCCAATGACGAATAGATGGAGGGGATCAAACTATATTGAGGATCCATAGATTGCACAAGAAAGATACCAATTGAAATCCACTGAATGGATACTATTTGCAAAAGAAGGATGCATTCATAAAGAAGCAAGAAATCAAAGGATCCAAGAAAAACAATTGAGCACAAGAAGATAATATGATGATATCAATCTAGTGTTCTAAATTTAAGAGGGAACTCCCCAAGGTACGTGCACAATGAAAGATTTGCATTTCAATATGGTGTGCACAACTTGGAATCCTCACTCCCTCCTAGATAATTTTAAACACAAATAAGAGCAAGATAGTTTATGTGGGGAAAGAAGAAATACAACTTGCAGCAAACAAATGTTGAGCAACAAGAGAAAGAAGTGACAAATGAAGACTTGCTCAACGGGAAAAAGATGGATGTGTCATGGAAATACATTTGAGGAGACTAAACAAGGATGAGCCTAAGCATCACCATAGTCTTTCAAAATATGAGGCACATAGTGCATATCATGTATTTCTCAAAGACACACTCCAAAGAATATATAACAAATAGGATCACAAGCTTATTAAGAGGCAGAGTGATACCAAAAGAAGAGCAAAGCTTGTGCCTTTTAGAGATCACCAAAGAATCAAGAAAGTAATAAAAGGTGATCACTAAAGATTTTGAATACGAATTAAAGATGTAACTACTCTCATGTGTATAAGTTTCTAGGTAGACACTAAGTCAACAAAGAAACATGCACACACAACAATAAGTACAAGGTAAAGACCATGATATCCAAGAGGAAGTCATAAATACACCGATAAGATTTTTGCTTAAAAGCAAAGCACATAGCTCAAAATAATCTTAAAGGGCATAGATGAACTTCCAATACCAAATCCTCAAAGCATCACAAATACCCACATAGGATAAGTGATAGTTGGGATGCTTCGATAAAGATAACAAATATCACATAAGGCAAATGATTTTGAGAATTCATCAATATTGCACAAGAGAGACTTTGAAAAATGTTTGCTAGATTAACATATTGGGGATTGGTGAATCATGAAAATGATTATATATATTCCCCTTGATGTGTAATCATCCCGGCTTACTCACATTTGCAATGAAGATGTTTTGAAAGGAACTTTGCAAAAACCATGTCAAATGCAACTTAGAGATACTCATGCCAAAGAACAACCTACACAAGGTTGAGAGCTAGAAATATATGCATGAGTTAGATACTTGTTACCGAGATAGCATTGACGGTGTAGAAGATGAGAGTTCACACTCATCCAAGCTTGGCTCCAATAAGCACATGGTGAAGACATCTTCTTTAATATGTGACAAGCTTCCAATGCATCTCCCATGTACCTAAAACAAATCAAGTACACTATGGTACCCAAACTAATTGGGTCCAAAGTAGTTAGACCAACTACAATACATAAGACAAACTCCACATAAATATGTGCATATTGATATGAAATAGAATTTCATGCACATCTTAGCCATTTAGGATTTGATGGAGTTTATCCTATATATTGGATCAACGAAAGTAAGCATGCCATAAGATATACATATAGTAAATATGTATGCACAAGGTTTCAAGAACCAAATGAGATACAATTTGGACAAAACACCAATTAAATCAAGAAGCTACACAAAAATGTGGCAAGAGAAAGATTTGTCCACATTATATCAAAGACTCAAATCAACACATGATTGGAGAAACCAATTTGAAAAGATAACAAATGAAAACAAGGTCAAGGCTAAACCAATGAGCATAAGAAATAAATCAAACAAACATGCTCGAAGGTTTATCTCTCATCAAAGAAGGTAGACTAAGAACCATTGGATGAGATAGCCAACTCCACAAAGAAGAGTAAGGTTCCAACAAATAAACCAAGCCCTCTACACTTTTCATGATGGCACAAAGTACCAAGACGAAAAATGTTTTTCTTTCAAAGAGACATGTCATCGGGATCAAATACCAATTGAAGATAACTAATGTTATAAAGCATATAGGATTGCTCCTCCAAGATTCATGCATTATTTATGATCTTGTATTTGAATACAAAATGCACACAAATGAGATCATCACTCTCCATATATATTGTTAAAGAATTAGTCATGTCCAAGAAGAGCAATAAGATATAGTATCAATTTAAAAGATGATGTTCTACTCAATGTAGGATAGCTCCCCCAAGAATGGTGCATTACTTAGAATTAAGTCTTTGAATGTAAATGCACAAGAATGGGATCCTTGATTTTCCTAACTCAAGAAAGCACAACACAAATTATGAGTAGAGCAACAAAAATATCCAAATGAAGCAAAGAAGACAAAAGGGTGGTTATATCAAAGCAAAGCTTGGCGATAAAGGTAAGACAATTTATGAACAATAGCCAATATAAATATGATCAATAAATTTACCACAAATATAATTGTCACTTGTCAAAGACAATGAATGTATGGAGATATTTCTCGGTGGTACATGACATAAATGTATTCAAGATCATATTCACAAAACATAAGCATGTGGCAAAATATAAGAATTGAAGAACATGCTTATATAAAGATTCTTGTTGGCTTCACATATTCAATGATCATACTAAGCATCAAGAAACTCTCTCACAAACAAGATTCCAAAAGATGGGTGAACAAAATGCATTTAAGCACATATGGAACTTGTTTGAGTACCATGCCACATAGAAACAAGATAATTAACAATATCAACTCTAAAGTGGCATTACCTCACATGTTCACATTTTCTAGGCTTCTAATATGCACATAGCTTATTACTCCCCCATAATGTGATAATCCATTCTTTGTGACAAGAGGTAGAAGGAGTTCAACAAGAGATAATTAATGGACATTAGAATTTGAATACCTCATGAGCAAGACATACCACAAAGAGAGTAGATAATACTTGATATATCACTAAGTGGTATTCCTCATGAATTCACATTTTAGGATAGTGAGTTACCAAAAAGCACATCACTACCCCAAAATGGGATAGTCCATTAATATCCCTAAACGAGCCAATTAAGATAAAAGCAAATAGACAAGAGGCTCAAAACATACAGGGTGTGCAAACCAACATACACAAGCTTGATTACTCAACATAAGTAAGTAGAGTGCACGACACATATAAAACACTAGTAAGGTACAAAACCAAACACGTGCAAGGGTGCAAGTAACTTTCAAAGTATGCATATGAATTAAATACAAGTTACCGCAAGGAGGAGCATTGGATATAAGCTAAGACAATATAATCCAATTGACTTGACTTGAGAGAATATGGATGATGAAGATCCCTTAATTCTTCATGATGTAGTCAAGTCTCCAATGTCCTCCACCAACACCTATTAATCAAGTTTTAGCTTGTTGGTCCCCAACCAAGTTGGGTCCTAAGAGGTTAGTCACAATAGGCTTGCAACCCAAATGGTTCTTTTCTTGACTCCACTTTGAGTACCAATAAATTTGGCAAACACATTGCCAACCTTATCCTTCCTAAGAGAATAAGTGTGATCATGTATGGTGGGTTGGATAAGTTACCATGAGTGCATGAAGAAGCGAAGTGATCCTTCCCACGACATATGTAGCAAAGTCGGCTTTTTCCTTTCTTCTCGGGAAGGGAAGGTTCTTCAACTTGGGAAGCTTGAGTTTGAACTTGAGATTGTTTCCCTTGTTGCTTCTCACTAAGAGGCTTCTTCTTCAAAGGGCAAGATCTCACGTGATGCCCTTCTACCTTGCACTTGAAGCACACAATCTTGGCCGAATCATTTTCTTGTTCTTGGCCCTTCTTCTTGACGAACTTGTGCTTCTTCTTGTTATTGGACTTTTTCTTGTTATTGGAGTTGAATCCAAGTCCACTCTTGTCATGAGGAAGTTGTTGCACTCTCAACATGTTGTCGAGGGTAGACTTCCCTTCATGACACTTCTTCAAGTCTTTCTTCAAAGAAGTGACTTGTGCCTTGAGCTCTTTGAGTTCCTCTACATGGTTAGTTTCAACACACATACTAGAGGAAGTAGATGTTACATTGTTAGAGCAACAAGGAAAGGAAAGTAATTCATCACAAGATTTAGCAATAGTATGTGATGTAGAATTACTAGTACTAGCACAATGCAATAAAGCATTAGTGGTAGAAGTTGTGCTAGTGACCACAAGAGGCTCACAAGATTTTACCTTTGTAGTGATTGCCTCAAGAGCTAATTCTAGCCTAGCATGGGATGCTAGAAGATCTTCATTGGAGCTAGAGAGCTTTTCATGATTTTCTTCCAATATCTCATACTTGCTAGTTAGCAAATCAAGTTGAGCCCTTAGCTCAACATTCTCCTTCAAAATAGATGCTTCACATGAAGTGAGTTAGTAGCACAAGCATCATTATCATTAGCAATGGAAGAAGACAACTTGACAAGCTCATTATACTTAGTTTTTAAGTTGATTGCCTCCTCAAGAGCTCTATCACGTGTTTCCTTTACTTTAGATAATTCTAAGGTAAGGGTCTCCTCAAGAGATTTTGATTTAACCATTTTTAATTTGGCAATAGCATTGTCACATTTTTTAGTGAGTTTATCAATCATTTCATTATTTAACTCCTCACTAGTTTCGAGTCTCTCCTCTAGAGCAACCCGAGTTTCTTGCTCTTCCTCAAGAGCATTCTCAAGATTGTGGATCTCACCCGCAGAATCACGAGCAAGACCCCACCCTTCATCACAACGGGTCTCCAAGGCCTCAATTGCATCTTTGTGCTCAATAAGAATAGTCATGATTTCTAAGAAATTATCATGAGCATGTTTGTTATTTAAAAGAGCATGAGAGACAATATCAAAGTTTTTATCAATGGAGGAATCATTATCATTTTCATCATTGATATCATCATTATCATTGATACACCGGGTGGTGTTGTTGGGAAACTCCAAGAGGAAGGTGTGAAGTAGTGCAGCAGCAAATTTCACTCAGTTGTGAAACCAAGGTTATCAATCCAGTAGGAGATGAAGAACACGTCTGAAGGTTGTTGGTGGCGCCGTTTACGATCACCAACGTGGAACCTGCACAACACAATCAAGAAACTTTGCCCCAACTCAACAGTGAGGTTGTCAATCTCACCGGCTTGCTGTAACAAAGAGATTAACCCTATGGTGTGGGGAATGATGTTTGTTTGCAGAGAATGAAAGTAACAGTTTGCAGTTGGTTGTATTATCAGTTTAAAGAAAAGGACCGGGGTCCACAGTTCACTAGTGGTATCTCTCCATAATAATAATAATAATAGCATACATGCGGGTAAACAAATTACAGCTGGGAATTGGTAGAATAAAGAGCTGCATAATGATGCATATACTAATGACATGATGTCTAGTGTGAGATTCATTTGGTCATTACAACAATATACATAGACCGTTCCAACCGGATCTATGACTAATAATCCACCTTCCGGTTAGCGTCCGCACCCCTTTCAGTATTAAGTTGCAAGCAACAGATTATTGCATTAAGCAAAGTGTGTAAAGTAAGTAAGTAACATCATCCTTAGATAAAGTACTACTGTTTTATCCCTAGTGGCAACAGTACATCTACAACCTTAGAGCTTTCTGTCACTCCCCCAGATTAAATAGAGACATGAACCCACTATCGAGCATAAATACCCCCTCTTGGAGTCACAAGCATCTACTAGCAACGGAGAGCATGCAAGATCATAAACAACACACAACATGATATATTATGAAGTAATGACAAAGTATTCAATATTCATCGGATCCCAGCAAACACAACATCTAGCATTACATAAAGATGATCTTGATCATGATAGGCAGCTCACAAGATCTAAACATGATGGCACAAAAGGAGAAGACAACCATCTAGCTACTGCTATGGACCCGTAGTCCAAGGATGAACTACTCACGCATCAGTCCGGAGGCGGGCATGGTGATGTAGAGCCCTCCGGTGATGATCCCCCTCTCCGGCAGGGTGCCGGGAAGAGGTTCTGAACCCTCCTGAACTAGGGTTGACGACGGCGGCGGCTCCGTGAGGAAAAGTGGAAAAGTGTTCGGGGTCAATGTCTTAGGGTTTCGGGGGGTTTATATAGGCGAAAGGGCGAAGGCGGTGGAGCCCCGAGGGCCCCACCCTAGGTCCTGGCGCGGCCAGGAAGCCAACCAAGCCACCCCTTGAGGTGGGCGTGTCGGTGCCCGTCTCCTTTTCCCCCTCGGACTTCTGGAACGTGTCTGGAATTCTAAGATCTTCGGTATAAAAATTGTCCAATTCCGAGAATATTTCCTTAAGTGGATTTCTGAAACCAAAAACAGCAGAAAACAGGGAACTGGCACTGTGGCATCTTGTCAATAGGTTAGTTCCAGAAAATGCATAAAACAATATAAAATGTATATAAAACATGTTGGCAATTGGTTATAATATAAGCATGGAACATAAGAAATTATAGATACGTTTGAGACGTATCAAGCATCCCCAAGCTTAGTTCTACTCGTCCTCGAGTAGGTAAAACGATAACAAATAATTTCTGGAGTGACATGCTTTCACACAATCTTGATCAAATAATAATGTAATGCATGTAAGTTGAGATCAAATGAACAAAAGCTGTAGTTTATATTGATATCAAATGAGTAATGAATAAACAAGTAGGCATAACAAAGCAAAACTTTCAATGAATCAGTAATAGAGAACAATCAACCGTGCAAAGTAGATATTAAACATGATTTAAGATTCAAGCACAACAATATAATCATCCAATGAATCAAACAATCATGACAACTTTGTGAAAGGATCAAGTCAAGTAATAGCAATATGCACATAGAAGATCATTTCTCTATTTGTTCACACAAAAACAAGCAAGTGTCAGCGTTGGTTCCTGGCACCAGGATGTCGTGGCTAAGAGAATGTTAATGGGGGTTTGGAAGGCCAACGGAAGAAAGTCTCACAAAGCTGAAAGATGATCATTAGACAAGAGGAAGTCTTATAATCGAAGCTATGCAAGGAGTAGTGATTGCCACACAACGGATGCACATAGAGCTATAAGTGTATGAAAGCTCTCCAATGGAACTAGTGGGGGTACATCTAACTTGCTTGCTCATGAAGACCTAGAGCACTTTTGAGGAGGCTCATCATTGGAATATACAAGCCAAGTTCTATAGTGTAAAGTTCCCCACATAGTTATGCAAGTAAAACATGAAAACTCTCTCATATGGAGTATAGGTGCTAAACATGAGCACAAATGATGACTATGAATAATATGGGTGCTATAACATGAGCACAAGTGTGGATAAAGAGTAGTAATGTTGCCCCCCTTTTTTATTCTTTCTTTCTTTTTTTTCTCTTTTTCTCTTTTTTCTATTTTTTTGTATTTTTCTGTTTCTCTTTTCGATGGCCTCCATGGCTCTTTTCACTTTAAGGGGCAAACATCCTAATATGATAATATGACAACACACTTTTTGGTACAAATATCTCATGATGAATAAAACATAATGTATGAATGATGAACGACAACAAGTCATGTAATGTAAGATGAAAGTTGCATGGCAATATATCTCGGAACAGCTATGGAAATGCTGTAGTAGGTAGGTATGGTGGATGTTTTGAGGAAGATATTTGGCTTATGTGCAGGAGAACATGATGAATATCTCCCATGAGTTTTGGATGTACCCACGAAGTATGCACCAACTCTCAATGTGAGAAAGGGCAATGCAAAGTACCGAAGAGGCTAGCAAATATGGAGGTGTAAGTGCCATGAAAACCGCAGCTTTAGAACTCACAAGAAAAAGGATTCCAAATAAAAATATGATCTTACAAGGCATAATGAAAATCACTCCACGAGGGACTGTGGCAAATGAACAAGTCACTGTTGGGACCCCGACCGTAGCGCATAACACAAAGTCATTACGGTTGCTTTTAACATTAGGAGTCATATTTCATTATGCTATCAACTGGAAATTTAAGTGTGGCACAGCTTCAAGTTTTCTAGACCAACCATTAATCATTCCACCTTACTAAACCATCATGTTTACCATTAAGCATATTAATATGTCAAAACAACATTAATGATTCAAGTGACACAATTTAATGATCTACAAGATTTTGTATCATTTAGTTATACCATCTACCACATTTAACATTTTCTGTTCCTATCCAAACACCAATCAACTTATTTAAACATAAACTCTCAAAGTATTTAACAATGAAGCAAGAGAGTATAACATATGAGAACTAACAGCTCTGAACAAGAGATGCATGAAAAACAAGAGCTGAAAGTATTGTAGTAGCTATAGAAGAATACTCAACAAGTATAAGTGAAGAATAGGAGTATTCAAATGAAAAAGCGGAGCGTGTCTCTCTCCCACACAAGAATGCTAGGATCCATTTTATTTAGAAACAAAAATAACAAAAGCAAAAGCAAAAACAAACAGACGCTCCAAGTAAAGCACATAAGATGTGGCCGAATTAAAATATAGTTTCACTAGAGATAACCTGATAAGTTGTTGATGAAGAAGGGGATGCCTTGGGCATCCCCAAGCTTTGACGCTTGAATCTTCTTGAAATATGCTTGGGTGACCCACGGGGGCATCCCCAAGCTTAGGCTCTTTCATCATCTTGATCACATCATATTATCCACTCTCTTGATCCTTGAAAACTTCCTCCACACCAAACTCAAAGTAGACTTCATTTGAGGGTTGGTGCATAATAAAAAATTCATATATTCTGCATGAACACAATTGCTACCAATGCTACTGGACATTAGCTACATCCACTGATACTTTATGGAACAAAAAGATCCATCCAAATACAACAAAAGAACAAATGCAAAATAAATGGCAGAATCTGTCAAAAACAGAACAGTCTGTAAAGACGAATTTTTTCGAGGCACTTAACTTGCTCAAATCAGAAAACTCAAAACTAATGAAAGTTGCATATATATCTGAGGATTACGCACAAAAAATCCCAGGTCATTTTCATTTTTCTGTGAATTCTTACGGATTTAACGGTGGACAGCAGAAAACTGTTTCAGCACAGCAATCCAAATCTAGCATCAACTTTCTACTAGAGGCTTAACTTGGCACAACAATGCAATAAAATAAAGATACAAAGGAATTGCTACAGAGGTAGGCATGTTCCTTGACTCAATAAAATAAAATAACAGGAATAAAAATTGGGTTGTCTCCCATAAGCGCTTTTCTTTAACGCCTTTCAGCTAGGCACAGAAAGCAAAACTCAAGTGTTTCCAAGAGAAGGAGTATCAACATTGTAGCTCGTACGAATAATAGAATCAAAAGGTAACTTCATTTTCTTCCTAGGGAAGTGTTCCATACCTTTCTTAAGTGGGAATTGGTACCTTATATTTCCTTCTTTCATATCAATAATAGCACCTACCGTGCGAAGGAAAGGTCTTCCCAAAACAATGGGACAAGAGGGATTGCACTCAATGTCCAAGACAATAAAATCAACGGGGACCAGGTTATTGTTAACCATAATAAGAACATCATTAACTCACCCCAAAGGTTTCTTCAAAGCATTATCAGCGAGAAAAACATCCAAATAGCAATGTTCCAAAGGTGGCAAGTCAAACATATCATAAAGTTTCTTAGGCATAACAGAAATACTTGCACCAAGGTCACACAAAGCATTGCAATCAAATTCATTCACTTTTATTTTAATGATGGGATCCCAACCATCTTCTAACTTCTTAGGGATAGAAGCTTCAAGTTTTAATTTCTCTTCCCTAGCTTTAATGAGAGCATTTGTAATATGTGTAGTAAAAGCAAGATTTATAGTGCTAGCATTAGGACTTGTGGCTAACTTTTGCAAGAACTTAATAACTTCAGAGATATTACAATTAACAAAATCAAAATTATTATCGTCAAAGCAAACCGAACCACTTTCTCCCATGTTCTTAAAAATTTCAGCACTTTTATCAAGACTAGTTTCAGCAGTTTTAGGCAATTTTAACTTTTTGGAAGTAGTAGATGAAACATTGCCAACACCAATTATGTTACCATTAATAGTAGGAGGTTTACTAGCATGTGGGATAACATTATTTTCAGTAGTAGTAATGGTGCAAACTCTAACAATATCATCAACTTTAGCTAATTCTTCCTCTCTTTCCCATCTAGCACGCAATTGAGCCATCATCCTAACATTTTCATCAATTCGAATTTGGATGGCATTTATTTTAGCAAAGGTCTTACTCTCATTAGTATCATTAGGCATGACTTTTGATTTTAAAAGATCAACATCAATAACAAGACTATCAACTTTAGAGGCAAGAATATCAATTTTCCCAAGCTTTTCCTCAACAGTTTTATTAAAGGTAGTTTGTGTAGTGATAAAATCCTTAAGCATGGTTTCAAGTTCAGAGGAGGTATTCCTATTATTGCTATAAGAATTACCATAGGAATTACCATAACCACCACTATTATTAGAAGGATAAGGCTTGTAGTTACTATTACCATAATTGTTCCTATAGGCATTGTTGTTGAATTTTTTTTATTTTTAATGAAGTTCACATCAACATGCTCTTCTTGTGCAACTAAAGAAGCTAAGGGAACATTATTAGGATCCATATGAGATTTACCATTCGCAAGCATAGACATGATCATATCAATCTTTTCACTCAAAGAGGAGGTTTCTTCAACAGAATTTACCTTCTTACCTTGAGGAGTCCTTTCAGTATGCCACTCAGAATAATTAACCATCATATTATCCAAGAGTTTCATCGCAGCCCCCAAAGTGATGGACATAAAAGTACCTCCAGCAGCTGAATCCAATAAATTCCTTGAAGAAAAATTTAGTCCTGCATAGAAGGTTTGGATAATCATCCAAGCAGTCAGTCCATGGGTTGGGCAATTCTTAACCAGAGATTTCATTCTTTCCCAAGCTTGAGCAACATGTTCATTATCAAATTGCTTAAAGTTCATAATGCTACTCCTTAGGGAAATAATCTTAGCAGGAGGATAGTATTTTCCAATAAAAGCATCTTTGCATTTAATCAAAAACTCAATACTATTCCTAGGCAATGAAAGTAACCATTCTTTAGCTCTTCCTCTCAAGGAGAAAGGAAATAATTTCAGTTTTATAATGTCACCATCTATACCCTTATATTTTTTTCATTTCACAAAGTTCAACAAAATTATTTAGATGGGCAGCAGCATCATCAGAACTAACACCGGAAAATTGCTCTTTCATGACAAGATTTAACAAAGCAGGTTTAATTTCAAAGAATTCTGCTTTGGAAGCAGGTGGAGCAATAGGTGTGCATATAAAATCATTATTGTTGGTGCTAGTGAATTCACACAACTTAGTATTCTCAGCAGTAGTCATCTTAGCAATTTAAGGGACAAACCGAAATAAAAATAAAATAGAAACCGAAATAATAAAAGACCAAACCGAAATAAAAATTACAATGCAAGTAACTAATTTTTTTGTATTTTTGATATTAAGCAAACAAGACAATAATAAAGTAAATAAAATGCAAGACAAAAACAAAGTAAAGAGATTGGGAAGTGAGAGACTCCCCTTGCAGATGTGTCTTGATCTCCCCGGCAACGGCGCCAGAAAAATGGTTGATACACCGGGTGGTGTTGTTGGGAAACCCCAAGAGGAAGGTGTGAAGTAGTGCAGCAGCAAATTTCCCTCAGTTGTGAAACCAAGGTTATCAATCCAGTAGGAGATGAAGAACACGTCTGAAGGTTGTTGGTGGCGCCGTTTACGATCACCAACATGGAACCTGCACAACACAATCAAGAAACTTTGCCCCAACTCAACAGTGAGGTTGTCAATCTCACCGGCTTGCTGTAACAAAGAGATTAACCCTATGGTGTGGGGAATGATGTTTGTTTGCAAAGAATGAAAGTAACAGTTTGCAGTTGGTTGTATTATCAGTTTAAAGAAAAGGATCGGGGTCCACAGTTCACTAGTGGTGTCTCTCCATAATAATAATAATAATAGCATACATGCGGGTAAACAAATTACAGCTGGGCAATTGATAGAATAAAGAGCTGCATAATGATGCATATACTAATGACATGATGTCTAGTGTGAGATTCATCTAGGCATTACTGAAGGAGATATGCCCTAGAGGCAATTAATAAAGTGTTTTATTTATCATATCTCATTTGTTCATAATACGTTTTTGTGTCATGCTATAACTGTATTAAGCAGAAACATTAATACACGTGTGATACGTAAGACAACCAGGTCCCTAGTAGCCTCTACGTGACTAGTTCATTGTGCAATCGATGATCGAGGTTTCCTGATCATGTGACATGGTGTCAGTTGACAATGGAGTCATATCGTTGGTAGAACGATGTGATGGACATGCCCAATATTTGTAGGACGTAGTCATTACGCCTTTGACCGTGAGATCAACTCTTATTGCTATTCCTGAAGGATACTTTGATTGCATCAAACGTCATGTCTTAATAGTATGACAATAAAGGTGTCCCTCTCGGGTATCGGAAGGGAGTATGTTGAGACGAGGGATCAAGAGCGGGATTTGCCTGTCCGCATAGCAGGATAGATACTCTAGGGCCCACTCGGTGAGATTATGTCAAATAAGCTTGCAAGCATGTGACTAGGTCACCAGGACATAATATCATGGACGAGTAGAAGATAGTGTTGTCGGTAACGAGATCAAGCTAGGTATCGTGATATCTATGAACGAGTCTCGGACACGGTAAGTATCGCCATGGCAAAAGGTTTAAGACTCGACGTCTAGGTTCGAACGACAAAGTTATTCGTTATCTCACAGGGATTAATTCTGGGTATCCAAGGTCCACGAATTAGTCATTGATCGGAGAGCGCGTCTCGATCATGTCTGGCGAGATCTCGAACCGCTAGGGTAACACACTTAAGGGGAGTCGACAAGTTTACCGGAAGAGAAACTAGAAGAGAGCACCGGGAGCGTCCCGGGAAAGATCCGATGAAGATCGGAGAGCGACGAAACAGTTTTCGGAGCCGGAATAAATTAGATAATGTGTGTTTAATATTAATTAGTGTAATTAATTGTTAAATACTTTTTTTATTTAATGATTTTTGGAATTTAAAAGGCAGCCCACCTTAAATGGGCCTTCCCATGGGAGAGAAGGCCCATAAGGGGGGAATTTCCCCCCTAGGTGCGCATGAGGAAGGGGGCTGCCCTAGGTGGGCCGAATGGGGCCCACCTAGGGACGGCGCACCCCTTGGGGGCGGGCTGGTGTGGGAATAGTCCCACACCACCCAGCCAGCAAGGCTGGCAGCCCCCCTCCACCTATATATATAGGTGCCCCCTTGGCCTTTAAAAGATAACCAATCTCTCTCTCTCTTCTTCTCCTTGAAACGTGATTCCTCCATTGGAGTTGCGCCAAGGTGAAGTTCTTTCCACCATACGCACACCGCCGTGCTGCTGGTCTTCCGGTCCAAGTCTTCCGCTGCTCGTCCCTGGATCGGAGCCCGGAGGTCGTCGTCTTCACCGTACGTGTGTCGATCCCTGCAAGGTGCCACGCTAGTGGTGCTCGGAGGTCTTCTTCCTCTACACGACCTCGAGGTCGTCTTCGTCGGCTTCATCGACAACGCTTGTGCGGGAGCGTAATCCCCGCGTTTCGGCCTACAAGGGTATGTATATCGAACTCCTCCGTATTACTATATCTGCATAGTATAGATCCTGGCTAGTTTAAGGTTATCGTTGTTAGAAAATTTATTGTTTTCTGCCTACGATCCCCTTCAATTACAACAATATACATAGACCGTTCCAACCGCATCTATGACTAATAAGCCACCTTCCGGTTAGCGTCCGCACCCCTTTCAGTATTAAGTTGCAAGCAACAGATTATTGCATTAAGCAAAGTGTGTAAAGTAAGTAAGTAACATCATCCTTAGATAAAGTAATACTATTTTATCCCTAGTGGCAACAGTACATCTACAACCTTAGAGCTTTCTGTCACTCCCCCAGATTAAATAGAGACATGAACCCACTATCGAGCATAAATACCCCCTCTTGGAGTCACAAGCATCTACTTGGCCAGAGCATCTACTAGCAACGGAGAGCATGCAAGATCATAAACAACACACAACATGATATATTATGAAGTAATGACAAAGTATTCAATATTCATCGGATCCCAGCAAACACAACATGTAGCATTACATAAAGATGATCTTGATCATGATAGGCAGCTCACAAGATCTAAACATGATGGCACAAAAGGAGAAGACAACCATCTAGCTAGTGCTATGGACCCGTAGTCCAAGGATGAACTACTCACGCATCAGTCCGGAGGCGGGCATGGTGATGTAGAGCCCTCCGGTGATGATCCCCCTCTCCGGCAGGGTGCCGGGAAGAGGTTCTGAACCCTCCCGAACTAGGGTTGACGACGGCGGCGGCTCCGTGTGGAAAAGTGGAAAAGCGTTCGCGGTCAATGTCCTAGGGTTTCAGGGGGTTTATATAGGCGAAAGGGCGAAGGCGATGGAGCCCCGAGGGCCCCACCTCAGGTCCTGGCGCGGCCAGGAAGCCAACCGCGCCACCCCTTGAGGTGGGCGCCTCGGTGCCCGTCTCCTTTTCCCCCTCGGACTTCTGGAACGTGTCTGGAATTCTAAGATCTTCGGTATAAAAATTGTCCAATTCCGAGAATATTTCCTTAAGTGGATTTCTGGAACCAAAAACATCAGAAAACAGGGAACTGGCACTGTGGCATCTTGTCAATAGGTTAGTTCCAGAAAATGCATAAAACAATATAAAATGTGTATAAAACATGTAGGCAATTGGTATAATATAAGCATGGAACATAAGAAATTATAGATACGTTTGAGACGTATCAATCATCATTATCCTCATCATCATCATCATCATTATCATTATCATCCTGAGATCTAATAAAATTCAAGGTAGGAGATACCTTATACTCCTTAGCCGTAAGGCAAAAGTGAGTAATGGACGAAGATGATGAAGAATTACTAGAAGCACCATTGATGTCCATGTCTTGTTCCAATAAATGGGATTCCTCTACATTGTTAGCCAAACAAGTACTATAAGAAATAGCAATATTTTTGTCATGGCAACAAGACAAGCAAAGCATATCATCATGAGGTTTAGTTAAGCAACTACTACATGATATGCAAGGACTATCAACACTAGCATGTATGACATTTGGAGTGCTAGAGGTGTTTAAGTCCAAAGATAGAGCATCGCAAAAAGATGGAGATGAAATATGGTCACTAGTGGATTCATCATCAATAATGCAATTTCTATCACCACTCACCATGTCATTACCTTGTGACAAATCACATGTTGGTGAAGTGGAAGAAGACGTGAGCTCATCACGGCCGGAGGTGGAAGGAGGACAATCATCCTTGGTAATGTTAGACACCTCATATATGTCTTGAAGTTTTGTCCATAATTCATGAGCGCTCCGAAAAGGCATGATTGACGCAAGGACTACATCGCTCAAAACACAAATAAGACCATTAGATGCTAGAGTATCAAGATAAGAGTTTTTCTCATCCTCTAAAGATAATTCTTGAGAATCCTTTGGAGGAGAAAAACCCATATCTACAATTCTCTTAATATTTGGATCCATGTCCCTAAAGAGATTAAGCATGTGAATTTTCCAAACATCATAATTTGTGCCATCGAATAAATAAGTGGGATTGTGCACTAATTCTCTAAACGACGTCTTTACTCTCTATGCGGTAAAGCCTAATAATGAGAGAACCTGGCTCTGATACCAATTGAACGGACAGACGTCGCCTAGAGGGGTGGGGGGTGAATAGGCGAGCTACACTTTTTTACAATTTAGGCTTGATAAATGCGGAAGATGTATTCCCGAGTTCCACCCAAAGGGTGTACGTCTCGTTGGAGAGGTGTGTGCAACCACAACAGGTTAGCCGCAACGCCACAAAGGCTCACCTTCTTCTCCTGATGAACTCAACCACAAAAGGTTGCGAGTTCACCTTCCACTATTGATCCCCTTTGGGGCGGAGATCGAATCCCGTACAACAATCTTGAGGCACACACCCACAACTTAATTGGGGGCTCCCAAGTTACCACAAAAGTTCTTGGCCACAAAAGGCCGGCCACAAAAGGCGTCTAGGGTCCAATGACCCAAGAGTAACAAGCTCACAAGTATCACAACCATGAATCCTCGTGGAGGGCTCAAACCGATGCAAATGCAATGGCAAGACACTAGTAGAAAACAGCCCTTCGGTTTTGAGCCCTGAGAACCTCTAGTCTCGGTTACGCCTGGAACCCGGACTAATGCCACCTTCAGTCCCGGTTCCAACGGTTATGATGACATCTCAAGCTCAAAACCCTACAGTACCGGTTCCAGCAGAACATTTAGTCTCGGTTTGATATACGAACCGCGACTAAAGGTTTTAGTCGCGGTTCGTGTATCAAACCGGGACTAAATGTCCAGACTGTACACATCGCGTTTTGAGCGCGTTTTGGAAACAGAACAGTTTTGACTGCATTTTGGAAACTGATCAGCCGGCGCGCGTTGATACACACACGAATTTAATCGCTTCATGCAGCGCCGCCGCCCGCCGGCCTCCCTCTCCGGCTGGCTATAAAAGTTACAGTAATCCATGCCTAATCACACACAAAATCTCCCTCTCCATCCTTGCTCTCTTCCATTCCAATGGAGTCACTCGGACACATCACGGCGTCTCGGTTATTCTTCTTCTCCAAGGAAGGCATGGACTTCAAGGTATGGGTCACCCTCCGTGCATCACGCGTGGAGCGGTGGATCCGACACGTGAAGAAGGTGTATCTCGACGCCGCACCGATCAAGGGGGTTGGACTCGACTGCGAGTTCACCGACGCACTCCCGGGTCGTCGCTAGAGGGATCTTCCAGTCGAGGATAAGCAGCGCGCCGCCATCATTCAACTCTCGGTGGCGACCGAGACTCTTATTTTCCACATTTGCAGGGCTGATCGGGTGCCGAAGCTACTCGTCGATTTCTTAGGTGACAAGACTATCAACTTCTTCGGCATCGCAATCCAGAATGACGTGCGGATGCTACGATACTACGGAATTACAATTCCGTCAGCGGTCGACCTCCAGAGGAATAGCCGGAACCCAACCGACAATCCTACCCCGAGCCTGTATGCTCTCTTCAATGCTGTCGTTGGGAAAAAACTTGAGATGAAGAAAAAGAAGAAGGACAAGAAACGGGACGACGATGAAGAAGGAGAAGACCTAACTTTCGAATGGGCCGCGGTTCCATTGAGCTACGAGAGAGTCGTGTATGCTGCTCTGGACGCTCGCCTTGGCTTGGAGATTGCACGGAAGTGGTATTTAGATTGATATGATTAGTAGACCGTTGTGTGTCTCATCTATCTCTTGTATTGGAAATGTTTGGAATCTTATATATCGGTTACCGGTTTATTAATATAAATATTTCCATTTCTTATTAATTTCGTTTACCGATTGAAAGATATGAATATTTCCATATTCAGAGATTAATATATGATTTTTCATCCGATTTTATGGATTATATATAGAGATTAATATGATTATATGGATTATATGTATTTTATTTTCCATCTGATTTTATGAACCAATAAGGAAAATATGATTATATGGGTTAGATGTATTTTATTTTCCATCCGATTTTATGAAACAATAAGGTTAATATGATTATATGGATTATATGTATTTTATTTTCCATCCGATTTTATGAAACAATAAGATTAATATGATTATATGTATTTTATTTTCCATCCGATTTTATGAAACAATAAGATTAATATGATTTTATGGATTATATGTATTTTATTTTCCATTCGAGGAAAAACACCCCTTTATTTTTATAAAAAGAAAATGAACGATTTAGATTAGTTATTCAAATTCAAATAATTTTCATGTTGAAAGTTTTGTCAGAATCCAACTATATATATATTCAGAAGTTATTCAAATGTATATTCAAACTCTTTTGAAATTACAAAATTTTCATGTAGATTAATATCCATCTTATATCATGTATTGTTGTTAATTTAGGCTTAGAATTCAAAAAATCATATGCATGTGACATCATAGCTAATCTAGAGGATAATAAGATTGATACCATAGTATTGTCAGTATTCAAATATCTATTGAAACCCATCTGAAAGTGCAAAATGAAAAAAAATGAGTTTTGGCGCAAAAACACCCCTTCATTTATAAAAAAGAAAATGCATTTAGATTAGTTATTCAAATTCAAATACTTTTCATGTTGAAATAAAATGAGTTAAAATAATACATCTGTTTTATAAAAAATTATTATAGAAAATAGAAAATAGTTTTATATTAGTTACAATAATTATTACAGAAATTTGTTTTAGATTAGTTATTCAAATTCAAATACTTTTCATGTTGAAAGTCTTGTCAGGATCCAAATATATTCAGAACTATTCAAACTCATTTGAAAACACCCCTCAGGTCGCGGTTGGTGCCACGAACCGCGACTAAAGGTGTAGCACTGCGCGCGAAAGCGGAGCTGTCGAAAAACTCACCGGGTCGCGGTTGGAGGCTCCAACCGGGACTAAAGGCCCCCCTTTAGTCCCGGTGCGATCCACGAACCGGGACTAAAGGTTGGGAGGTATATAAGCAAGTTTCAGATCCCGGTTGGAGCCACCAACCGGGACCTCGCGCTTAGGACTCGCAGCGACGCCGCCAGGCTGCCCAAATCGATCGCCGCCGCTGCAGCTGCACCGCCGAGCTCGCCGCCGTCCGCTGCCGCCGCGCAGGCCGCCCGCTTTCGCTGCGACGCCGCCGCGCCCGCTCCTCTCCCTCACTTCTGCCGCGGAGGCCGTCACCGGCGCCGAGCTCGCCTCACACCGCCGCCGCTGCCGCCGAGCTCGCCTCGCCGTCCCCGCCGTTCCCGAAGCTCTCCCGTCGACGTCTCCGACCGAATCGCGCCTGGTGAGCACATTGAGGGTTAGCAAATTGTTAGTTTGTTTAGTTAGGGTTAGTTGATTTAGTTGATTAGTTGGTTTAGTTGACTTAGGGTTAGCAAATTGTACTAGTGGTTAGTGTCTTAGCAAATTGATTTAGGAATTTAGTGTTTTAGGACATAGTGAAATTTAGTTGATTAGTTGATAAGATGATGGGTTAGAATTTAGTTGATTAGCTAGATGGATTATAATTTAGTTAATTAGTTGATTGTTAGTAAACTGTTTTAGTGGTTTAGTGTCTTTGCAAATTGTTTTAGGAATTTAGTGTTTTAGAATTTAGTGAAATTTAGTTGATTACTTTGATGGATTAGAATTTAGTGAAATTTAGTGTTATTGCTAGTATTGCTAGTATAGCTTTAGTATAAAATATTGTTTTAGTATTGCTTACTATAAATATTGTTTAGTATTGCTAGTATAGCTTTAGTATAAATATTGTTTTACTATTTTCAATCTTGCTCTTCTATTGTTATTGTACTACTTTTAATCTTTATTCTTTATAGTAAAACTATGGACCATTACGGTAGAGATGATCGGGAAGGCCAAGAAGATCATGAGGTAGATGACGGCTCACAGTATCTAAATGAACATGGTTATGGGTTGTCGGATGATCAGTTAGAAGAACAAAACATAGGCAACCCGCAAACAAGTATTGATGTCGATGCTAGCGTTGGGCCCTCAACCAAGTCCTCTGATGTAAATATTTAAGTCTCTGCTCATTATATATATAGACCTCCACATTGAACATATATTTAATGAATGTTTTTTTAGTCCTCCACTTCAAGGTTACGGGGCCCGGCCAAAAAGTGGAACGAGAAGACACATATGATTATTAACATAGTCAGTGCCGATGAGGAACCTTTGGAGCCCAAAAACAGCGTGACTGCATTTACTAATCAAGCAGGAGTTCTTGTTAGGGACATGATCCCGATCACCTGTCGAGAATGGAAGAAGCCAAGAGCTGATGGAATAAGTTTTGTCTCTAACGAATTAAAAACTTCTATTTGGGACAAGCTGATATCACATTTCACTCTGCCGAAGATGGACACCGAGGAGCAAACAACGGCCTTGCAAGCCAAAGTCAAGGTGTGGATCCTGAAGAAGATGGCCCAACAATTCCAGAACCACAAGAAAAGATTGTGGGCGAAGTATGTCAAGAGTGGGAAAATTACTCCAGAGTTTAAGGCAACAGAAGAGATGTTACGTGATCACTGGGATGATTTCAAGACGTACAAGGAATCAGAAGAAGCTGTTGATAGGTCGAAAAAGAATGCGGAAAATGCCAAGAAAAAGTTATACCATCATAATTTGGGGCCAGGTGGCTACAAGACTGCCATGCCTAAGTGGGATCAACTTAAGGCTGAAATTAAGGCAAAAGGTCTAACTCCAGCTACGGAGAAAGTGCCCGAGAGAGCAGGAAATTTCCTAATGGCGCGTGGTATGATGTTGGGGAAGGAAACAGGGGAGTTGGTTCTTCGTGATCCGATGAAGAAAGCAGTGTTGACTCCCTTCGCTGAAATTAAAAAAGCAGTAGCCGAGGTGGAGGCGGGAACGTTCATTCCGGATAGAGAGAACGACAAGCTGACAAAGGCACTCAGAAATCCTGAGAAGGGAGGACGAACACGAGGATATGGAGGTGTTCCTTGGAAGATGGGGTTTCATGAGGACTACCATACTTATAGAAGCCGATCGAGAGCAACGAAGAGGAGAGAGCAGCAGGCGGCAGACCGGCTGAAGAAGGTGGAAGAAAGGAACGAGCTGCTCTTTGCGATGTATACGAAGATGCAGGAGAAATTTTCAAGCCGTCTAGAGGGCGATCAGATTTACATAGATCCTGCAGCTGATGGCTCATCTAACCGGAGGAGCAGTGTGGCTTCCACGGGGTTGCATGACGATGATGGAGAAGTTGATGCGTCACCGATGGATCGCTACCCCGTGGATAATATCGAAGACCAGACTGATTGTGAGCTGCACCAGCCAATGAAGAACATATCCGTGAAGGTGGCCGTCGGCTTTGCTTTAAAAGTTGATCCTGAAGTGCGTTGGCATTGCCGCGAGGTTCCAGCTGGGTATGCTCATGTAGGGGTGGATGGAATTGTACCTGGATGCGAGACATTGGAGATTGACTACCCTGGCCCTGAAGGGGAGGCGACCCTGGAAGAAGTCAGGCATGGAATCATTTTATGGAAAAATAAGTACATCATATTTCCAGGCTCGACGCAGAGGCCACGGTCTCTCTCACCTCCACCACCTCCAAGTCCATTGAACTTCGATAGGGACGACGACGACACCTACATGACTCCACCTCGATCTTCGCCGCCGCGTCAGCAACCTGAACCTTCGCCGCCTGAATCTTCGCCTCCTCCCAATAAGTTCAGGGCGGGAAAGCGGAAGATCAGCCAGGTCAAGTGGGGTAACTTGACTAAGTGCCCGCCTCCGCCTACTAAGGCGAAATTGTCGCCGCTTCCAAAGGTCCCCAAGAGTCCTCCTAAGTTTCCTTACCCTAAGCCCCCCGTGGAAATCGTGCCAGACGTACCAATTGATCCGAAAAAAATAGAGTACTTCCTGAAACATTGTTTTCAACCACCCCAATATGTTTTAAACTTACTATCGGACTATGATCGTTGTATTGACAAGGCATATAATGAGGGGCTGGAGGAAAGAAAGCAGAAGAGACGCGATGTTGCTCCACTGAAGTTGGCATCCAAGATTGTGATACCAGAAGGGTATGAGATTCCTGGTATGACCTACGAAGAAATGGTGGATTTGATAGAGGCCGACATGGCTCCCGAGGCATTGCAATATCGCCTTGGGAAGGATCTGGTCACGAAGGAGGACTGGGCCAACCTACCTACAAGAATGCAAGCATTACATAAATGGTACAAGGATGCCTCAGCAGACGGGGACGAGATACTGTCTGTTAAACTTAGAGATGAGCATTACTTCATGGGAGAATAGACGATCCATATTGACTTTGACGAACTCTTTCAGTTATTCAACCAGAAGGCCCTCGACAAATCTATCATCAGCTGCTATTGTTTGTATGTGATTAATTTATCTCTAAAGCTAATCTCGTGTCATTTTCCTATAATATAATTGTCCTGACTACATTCTTTTGTACGCTACTATGCAGAATGAAGATTCTCGAGTGTAGGAGGAAAGGGATTTATCAAGTTGGGTTCGTTGACCCAGATCGAGTTCATATACATACCTTAAAAATAAACCCAGAGGAAACGGAGAACAACTTGCTCAATTTTTTGGAGAAACAACATTTCAAGAAGAACATATTGTTTCCGTACAACTTCAAGTTAGAGTGTTACACGTTCATTTTTCCTCGTATTCGATGTTGATGAGTTAGCTAGAGACTTAATATTTACTGAATTCTCTTCTATGTGCTGATGTGTATGTGCAGCCACCACTGGATTCTCTTCAACATTGAAATTGACTTGGGGAAAGTTCACATCGAGGACTCATTACATCGACCCATGACGGAGTACTGGAACATTATTGAAATGCTCCAGAGGTACTATATTGACCTCTTTTCTTCATTTACTGGAATATATTCTTTATTCATTTTCTTTGCCAGGGCAGGGTATGGAAGCGGTTCATAAAACGTGCCGGAGAAGGTCAATTTAAACCAGAGCTGACCTTTCAGCTAATCGACGTAAGTAGAGTACTCTATTTAGTTCTAGTTTCAATATCGGATTGTCATGTTTGATTATTACTTGATGAACACTATTTTCGAAAAGTGCGAGAGACAACCACCGGCGACAAATCTATGTGGATATTACGTTTGCAAGTATATGCGCATGTATGTCAATGAGCGGCTGGATATGGTGGTACGTAAAGCATTTACATATCAATTCACAATTTAACTCTTGATGTATTTATATTGACCGTCTTCTCTTGATATATCCAGCAAATAAATCAACGAGAGCATCTCACTCCATATCAACGCTCTAGAGGAATTCAAGAGGAAATTTGTGGATTTCTGCTTGACGAGGTCATAGCCCCAACAGGAGAATACAATATAAACGGTAAATAATGATTTTGATGTAATGATCGTGTTGGGACGGCACTTATGTATATGATACATGTTTAACTTGATATGAGTCTCGTTGTATATGTAATATATGGATCAATTCTCGTTAGACACTTCATATAATATATGCATCGATGTGTGTAATTGTAGAGTACAAACAATAGTTTAAATCATAAATAAAACAGAAAACAAAATAAAAAATGCTAAAACCTAAAACCCCTCGAACTTATTAGTCCCGGTTTGTTATACAAACCGGGACAAAAGGTCATCGCCGAGCAGCTCGCCTGCGCGCCCACGTGGATACCTATTTGTCCCGGTTGCAGATCGTACCGCGACTATAGGTTGGGGCCTTTAGTCCCGATTCCGCAGTCCCGGTTGGTAAACCGGGACTGAAGGCCCTTACCAACCGGGACTGTTAGCCTGTTTTCTACTAGTGAGAGCACACGAAGTGCTCAAGTCCTTCACTCTCAAATTCCAACAAAAGCAACAAATGCTTATGGAGGAATAAGAGAGGAAGAACAAGGAAACCACAAAGGAGTCAAATCCTTCACTCCCAAATCCCACCAAAAGCAACTAATGCTTATGGGGGGAGAAGAGAGGAAGAACAAAGGAGAAGAACCACAAAGGAACTCCAAGATAAAGATCCACTAGGTTCCTCTCACTTAGAGGAGAGATTGATTGGTGGAACGGTGGATCTAGATCTCCTCTCTCTTTTCCCTCAAGAAGTAGCAAGAATCATTGGAGGGATGGAGAGATAGCAAGCTCAAGAAGGTCAACAATGGAGGTCAAAACTTGCTTGAAAGGTTGGGAAACCATTGGGGAAGAAGGGCCCTTAAATAGGTCAACCCAAATTCCAACCGTTGGGTGCAGATTCGCGTCGTAGCGGTACTACCGCCCCCCTAGGGAGTTAGGGCAACAAAACGGGCTGAAAACAGGCTTCACGTAGCGGTACTACCGCCCCGGCCAAACTACCGCTCCCAGTACCGCCGAAAATGGCTCTCTGTTTGCACCGGCGGTACCTCGGGCGGTACCGCGGCGGTACTACCGCCACAGCAAAAAACAGCAGAACACCAAGTACCAAAACGGGCAAAACTTTTGCATCCGGACTCCGTTTTCGATGCTCTTGGGCTCGTTGGAAACGTGAAAACGAGCCCTACATGAATGTGCAGAGAAACATCATAGTCCAACAAGGGAGGTTTAAACCAAATGAGGAAAGGTAAGACCTCTCGATAAAAGGATAACCGTTAAAACCTCAAACACCAAAAATGCAACAAGATATTCATATGAAATCCGTTTTTGATGAATTAGAGCTTGACATGGAGAAGAACCAAGCTCTAAATACTCACATGGATAAAAGCCAAATAAGAACCAAGAAATATGATATGCCAAGTATGCAAAGGTTTGAGCTCTCCACAACGATGGGATCAAGTTACTCACTTGAAAGCCCCTCTTGATAGTACGCCTATCTATCCTATAGCCCTATCAAGATCATACCTTTGCCTTGAGCATTCCACTTGAGTTAGATGATTACTATCTTGATCTCTTCAAGTGGATCATCTTTCTTGATTGCGCGAGCTAGCACATGCTTGATGAAGACATCTCCAAATACTCCCCCATACTCCATTATGGGAGAATTTCGCTTAGCTCCGTCTTCATGTATCCATTGCAAACTCCAAACATAGGATCTCTTCCAAAAGCTTCTCTTGGTCTTGCACATCTTATCCTTGATGACGATCACCACATAATGTCATCCCCCACGAGCTATATGAAATCTTCATTTGATGCAAGCCCATGGGAAGATACCTAACCCCACATGAAGATACCGCATACACATATATCATGGGTTAGTTCACAAAGCTATATGGACAAGTGATTACCATCCCAAGAAGATACATGATCCCACTTGGGACATCTTGTAGCTTTGTGTGTTGATCAACAACTTGATCAACCTTTTATCTTCCAATCTTTCTTTGCTAATATGATGTCTTGACTCCTTCAAGACATACTTGCAATATGATCAACTCAACACATGACCATCCATCATATACACCTTTAAATGGAACCTTGGTCATCAAATAAGCTTCAAGAGTCCAACACACGAACTCCACTATTTCCATGGACAAGATCTATAAAGATATCTCAATGCAAACATTAGTCCATAGAGGTTGTCATCAATTACCAAAACCACACATGAGGGAAAATGCTCTTTCAGCGCCCCCACATGAGTAGGCCGACTCCGCCACCCCCTTGCGCCGCCCTTCCGCCTATATATTTCCTCTGCCCTAAAAACCCTAGATTAGTAGTCGTTTTCCAGAAAAGAGTCCCGAAGCTCCGCCGACACCAAAAACACCAATTCGGGGGACAGAAGTCTCTGTTTCGGCACCCTACCGCGACGGGGAATTGCCCCCGGAGCCATCTCCATCGACTCCACCGCCATCTCCATCACCGTTGCTGACTCCCACGATCAGGAGTGAGTAGTTCTCCCCCGGGGCTGCGGGCTCTACCGGTAGCTATGTGGTTTATCTCTCTCTCCCATGGCGTGATCTTTATGTGATCATGAGCTTTGTAATCTAGTTGAATATTTGATGCTACTCTTTATCTATTATGCACTCTAGAGGTTACTTTAATATGAACTCCGGGGTTATTCATGGTTGTAAAGGTGACAGTATGTGCACCGTGTGTGATTCCTTTATGACGCTGTGGTGTTAGTTTACTCTGACTTTGGGGGTGCTCTTGTAGCCCTACACAGTGAATGGTGTTTATCATCCAACATGAGAGTGTTTGAGAGCAGTATGTATTATTCAGCTTTGATGTCATTGTTGAGAATGTCCACTAGTGAAAGTATGATCCCTAGGCCTTGTTTCTAAGGAATGAAAACCGTTTCCAACAAGTTCTGCTACATGTTTGCTTGCTTCCATTTTTATTTCAGATTGCAATTACTACTTATAGTCATCCATATTACTTGTATTTCAGTATCTCTTCGCCGAACTAGTGCACCTATACCTCTGACAAGTGTATTGGGTGTGTTGGGGACACAACAGACTTCTTGTATCTTAACTGCAGGGTTGCTTGAGAGGGATATCATTGACCTCTACCTCCCTGAGTTTGATAAACCTTGGGTGATTCACTTAAGGGAAACTTGTTGCTGTCCTACAAACCTCTGCTCTTGGAGGCCCAACATTGTCTACAAGAATAGAGGCGTGCGTAGACATCATAGCTCGGTGTAGCTCCGCGGCTAGGTCGTGGTAGACCATGATGACCTTACCGTTGGCGTGGCTACAGTGCGCGTGGGCCCCGGAGCCGTTAGGGTTTCCTGCCAACCCGGCGGGGACTCTATATAAGGAGCATTAACTCCTCCTGCGAGAGGGATGCCCGAACCCTAGTTTCATTTATTGCTAAGAGCCTTGCTCTCCTCTCTTCCTTAGACCCCCATAGTTCTTGTGTTCTTACTCACCGTGGAGATATACAGCTCAAGGAGCATGTTGTAGTTCTTGTGAGAGACATATAGAGAGAGAGACAGAGGCAGGAGTAGGGGTTTTACCTCCTCACGAGGGCCCCGAACCTGGGTACACTGTGGTGTTTGTGTTGTTTTGATTAGCTCTTGTGTGTTCTTGCTTCTTCCCGCGTCCATCCGGGCCCACAGTTTAGCCATCTTATGGCATCTGCCATGATACCACCACGACAACGGGGGTGGACTACTCCTTCTTCATCATGGAGACGGTGGAGAAGTCGTTGGAGAAGATGGAGTCCACGCGAGCAGTGGACCGCCGGAGTTTTCCCCATCCAATCTGCAGCTCTAGGTGTCTGTTTCGTGGTTTTGTGGTTCTACGGCGCTCTCTTCTGAAAGGCATCATGAGACTATTTTTATATGCGTTTTTAGGTCAACAGCGAACCACGGGGACGAAGATCGACGGCATCGGAGGCTTGAGGCCCAAGATAGGGGGCCCCACGCGGCCAAGGAATCTGGTCACGAGCCCACCTCTTTTGGCCCTCGGGTTTCCATTTTCTCGCTTCCTTTGCTCCTATGTTTTATTCCTTCCAAAAAAATGATACCCGTGAAATATTAGGTCATTTGGACGTCGTTTGGATCCATGAAACATCAAAATATAAAAAATAGGGTTTTCTGCCAGTGCAGGGTTAATTCCAGAAAAATAGGAAAACTGTGAAATATTCTTAAAATCCATATAAAACAATGATATAACCCTTATATGATGCAAATATGATTGAAATATAAGTAATACAATGCAAAGTTCATGTATGCATTTTACATGCATCAACCCGGCAGGAGCAGGGGAGGGGGGGCGTGCAAGCCGTGCCGCGTCTATAAAATGCCACAACCCGGCAGGGGCAGGGGAGAGGGTTGTCGCCAGTACAGCACGGCAAACCTCGCGGGCGTCCACCCGACTTGGGCTGGGGTGGGGGGCGTGCAAGTTGTGTTGAATCAGCAAGGCCGTCGTCAGCGTCGCCCCCACTGCCAGAGCTTCTCGGCGAGATCGTCACGATGGTACGCAACTAGGAGTGTTTGGAGAGTCTGCGGCTTCCTCGACAATTCGGGCTGTCGGTCGACAGCATCGATCCCCGTGACGTGGATCTCCTCGAGGCGCGTAACCGTCGTGACTGGAGTGTGGAGGTCTGCTTCGACGGCAACGGCTTCATGCACCTCGCCCGCGGCTGGAGGCAGTTCGCCGAAGCGCATGGCCTAGTAGAGGCCACATACTCGTGTTCAAGTACTACGACACCGAGGTGCTCAGATACAAGATATTCTCCGGCACCTTGTGTTGCACGCGCTACGACGAGGATCAGGAAGGCGGCAATGAGACGAGGAGGACGAAGGCAACGAAGGGGACTATGATATCAGGGTGGAGGACGACGACGACTAGGGCCGGTGCAGATGACGGAGAGGTCGACGCCGGCCGGCCTGTGTATTCGAACATGTATTTTGGAACATGTGTATTTTGAACATGCATGTATTTTCAGTTCACTTTTACGTTTCTGAACTCATCGTATATGATTGGCGATAGATTGCAGCTCATCTTGGCGCAGCTCATCTTGGCGATAGAAAAAGGAAAAAATGTTCAATCAGAAACACACACGGCTGGAAAATAAAAGTAAGTCTTAAACGAATATTATAAACAAATATTACAAAAACGTTATAAACGAATACTACAAAGGAATATTAGAAAAAAGTTTCAAACCAAATGAATATTAGTAAAAAGTATTGGATCAGTACTGGACCAGTACCCAATTTTAAACAAATATTAGAAAATGATTTAAATGAATATTTGAAATAAGTTTGAAGTTTGCCTCGTATTCATTTCCCTTATGTCGGTCAGTACTGAAAATTAAGTGTACATGAAAAGCGAGGGCAAAACTGAGCACGAGGGCAGCACTCAGCTGCATCTAACGGTAGATGATGACGATGTCAAGGTGGAGTACGAGGATCCAACGGTGGATGGCCACAATCAGTAGGATGTTGGTCTGCACCAATCAGAACGTAGCAACATAAAATGAGCATAACTAATTCCAAAAATATTGAAAACCTATAAATCCAGCGCCCATAGTCTTATAATGTCACGTACTAATGAGAAAAAAATATATAAACATGGTTTACATACAATTTTGTGAAAAAATACTATGTCAACTATAAAGGTTGATCGTGTTGGAAATGAGCATAAGTAATTCGAAAAAATCGAAACATTGAAAATCTAGTGCCCACAGTCTTATTATGTCATATATTAACGATAAACAAATATAAACATGCTTTACATACATTTCAACAAAAAAACCTTTATTAAAACGTGATACCTCCAACAATGCTCTAGAGTTTTCACTAGAGGTTTCAAGGGAGATAAGGTGGGTTTCATGTTTTTGAAAATGAAAAGTGTCAAAACACCACCAAATCTTCATTTTGGAGTGACTAAGAAGGATCCGAACTTAGGTTCACATCTTCATGTTTTAAACTTTTTTAATTCATGATTTTCAATTAAATCCTCATTATTCAAAAGAACAAAAAAAATATGAAGACTTGTTCAATAAATAGCTAGACTTTGAATTTACACTTTATAGGTTGAATATATGTCTAGGATTTATATTGTCTCATTTGGACAAGGTGGGATTTTTTTGGGTAAGAAATGAGTTCGTTTACCCTACCTTCGGAGCTCATTTGGAACTTTTTTTCATTGCTATGTGTTAACTTACGAATAGGACTCGGATTGAGGACCAAATAGGAACAAATACTTGTCTTGGCCTAATTTGTTTATAGTTGTCATGTCACATAAGATAAAACTTAGCGAAAGTTTCATAATTTTTGGAATTTATAGGTGCACGTCTCACGTAAGATGACGCCTCCCCTCTAACCTAATTTACAAAGGTGTTTCTATTTTTGTCTCATTGAATATCATTTAGACATCAATATTTGAATACATCATTAGAATAAGATATGTTGCAACGTAACCGTGCTCAACGCAAAAAAGTAGGAGTAGCAAAAAACGCGTACACGTGTCTGTTACGCAATTGAACCTTCGACCGCGTCTCCCCTCATAATGCCCCGCACCCCGCGTACACACTCATCAGTCCAGTCTCGCTTCTCCTTCCCATTTCCCATAATCTGTCCCATCAAACCGCCCAAAAACCCCAGCGCCGGCCACCCCCCTTCCCCTTCCCATTTCCGAAGATGCATTCCACGGTAGCAGACGGCGGCTGGCAAGAGTCACAGTGGGCGTCGTGGTGGCCGTCCAAAGGCTGGGAAGCCGGTTCTAACCCCATCGGTTGGGGAACCGCCACTATAGGCGGTTCGGCTCCAGCGTCTCCTCGGCCGGCCTTGGAGGGGGTGGACGGCGACGTCCCTCCAAGGAGGAAGTGAATAGGCCCAGTGGAAAGAATGAGTGCGACGTAGACGACAACGAGTACGACTACGACTACTAATTACCCGTCGAGCACGTCGTCCACAGCGGCTCAGAGGTACGTAAATCCCAAATCTGCAACTCTTCCGATAGCACGTTGTCGAGCACGTCGTCGATTCGGGTTTGTTGTTAGATCTATGCACTTCTAGTCAGGACTATATAGATGGATGCTTCGACAGATCTAGCTTTAGGTTGATCTGTTAGATGTGCTTCCGATATTCTATGCTAGTGCTAGATTAGGTTAGACATGTGATGTAGTAGTTGTTGTTACTTTGTAAGAAAATATAGTGATATATATGCTTCTATTTGTAACAGCTGGATGAGGATGTTGATAGCGACGACGAGTCGCAGCAGAGGAAGGTCAGTTCCACCCTGACCCGGCTGGACCGGGGTGACTTCGACGCCTTTTGTACCAGACAGAAAGTCCGCTGCTCCTTGTGCCCCAAGAGGATCGCCTCCGAATTCATGAGCATGATGCAGCACGCCGAGACCGTTCACCCTCAAGAGAGGGAAGGTCAAAACATGTACGTCATGAAGGCAAAGCACAGGACGTACGAGATCTTCCTCAGGAGGCATCGCAACCTCGCCATCAAGGAAGACAGGGTGCCTGCTCCTCGTCCCAAGATGCCGAAGGTAGTGGGGCAGGGGAGCAAGAAGCACAGGAGGAACGTCATGCTGGGCTGATCTGAAGATCGCCGCCACCACTGTGCTGCTGCCGCCGTCGGTCGTCTGTTATATTTTGTTGTGTGGTGCATGCAATGCCCGGTTGTAATGGTGAACTAAGTAGGTCAATATTGTTGTATGTTGGTACTGATGCCCATGCTCTAAGTTAGTTGGGTTCGTTAATTAATGCAAGTTTTAATTTGGTTAATTTGCCTATGGTTGTTGAATTTGGCTTCTTAATTTGAGTTTGTTTCCATAATCACAGCGGCCATCTTGAATAGAGAGAGGGAAAAAGAAGCTGTTGGAACATTTTTGTTTCCAAAAGTGGGGGAATGGGTAACCAAATCTGATTAGTACTAATTTGAGCGAGACAGCCGATGAGGCGCTTCGTTTCCCACTCCAAACTAGGAAAGATTTGGTGAGGGGAGAGAGAAGCTGCTCCCCACATGTCACCTAGCGGGCCCACCTGTCAGCAGGTAACGGACAAAAAGAACCGACCCTACATGGCCCCACTCGTCAGGAAGTAACGGAAGAGTCCTGCACGCGACAGTGGATTGCATTTAGACCACTAGTGAGAGTTCGAAACTAGAGCGAGGGCAAAAGTGATGAAATTTTTAACATCTGGACAAAAGTGAGTACAACCAACGAACAAGGGACAGAGAAATAGAAATCCCTTAAAAATCCGAAAATAAAAAAACATATTTAATACTTGCATTTAAAAATCAAAACCCAAAAACACCATCCTTTATAGTTTTTATTATCATTGCATACTTTAGTTTATTTTTATTATTGTTTTTAGTTTCATTTCATTTTTATTTCAGATTTACTAATCCTACACCTTGTGCTTGACAACCACATAGTGGAGTAGGGGGGACAAAACAATCTATAATTTATTTTTTAGGTAGCCTCAATAGGAACAGAAGATACACTTTCTCTACACGCAGCTCCCCAAGAGTTCGATATTACCCTCAAGACACCCTCGTGGAGAAAACCTCCAATTGCTACAACACTCTCCTCTTTGAGTCCCAACGAGAAGGCATGTCAGAAGCCATCGCCCTGCCAACCGGGGGTACAATCAGGCTTGGCGGGACACGGTTGTCTGAGCCCGGCAAGGCTCCTTTCTCCCTAGAGGAGGGAACGATGAAGACACCTGCCTAAGACAGGTCATCACCCCGGGGGAAGACACCACTTACTCACACCCCAGCCTCAGGCGGAGGCCGACGCGTGGACGGCGAGGTGGCGTGACCTCGCAATGACAAAAGAGAAGCATCGTCATGTGTCAAGAGGCCGTGACCTGGGGGTAGGTGGCGCATGATGATACTGGACATGTTTGAACCCCTTCTCATGTAAAAGGAGGACTCAGCGTAGTGAGCAGGGGATGGAAGGTTAGAAATTTGGAGAACTAAGGTAGAAGGAGGTGAAATCTGGCAGTTTCCTTCGGTAGTATAGAGAGCAATTCCACTTGTACTCATATATAGATCATAATCCAAGATCAGACAGCCAGGATGTAGGGTATTACATCCATCTTGGATGGCCTGAACCTGGGTAAACTTCGTGTGTACTTTCTCTCTGTGTGTGAGGTTGATTCATCGCGTGCCACCATCGACTCTCGAAGGATCCCCGCCGCCTTTGTTACCGAACAATATAAAGGGTGGGAGATCGCTCTCCCATAGTGTCCGTGTTCGCAGACGCAAAATTTGGCGCACCAGGTAGGAGAGGTGCGCGGATCTTCCATCGGCGCAAGTTCTTCCTCATGGCAGATGGTGCGCGAATCACCGTTGGCGCAGTGGAATGCCAGCCGAGAGAGAACCCGTCACTTTCGGCGTGGAGCATTGAGTGGATGTCCCAAGGAAAGTGGTCGAGGCGGCGGATGGGCCAGCGAAAGAGGAAGGGGCGTAGCCACCCCTAGTAATATGATTTTGTTCTTTAATTCACTAATAATCATGCTTAAACTTGGTAATTTTAAGCTTTTTTACCCCTCCGCCCCCCTCGTCCTCCATCACTGGCGTCACCGCCCCTCTGTTGTCGGCATCTAGCCTTCCTCGGACCTGCCGCGACCCCGCCGGCACCTGATGGGCGTAAAGATAATACGCTTAGGTTGAGCTCCAAATGCAGAGTTTGTAGATGTGGAAGACTTGTTTTCCCCACAAGGGTGACTCGAGGGTTTATATCGAACTCTCGGGGAACTGTGTGTAGAAGATTTATCTTCTTGTCCTTCTCTTGATTACCTGCAAAACAAAACAAAATGTTTTGAGCCCTCAACCTCACCAAGTGGTTGTCAAGCACAAGTTGTGAGCAAAGAGATGAAAACAAAATAATGTAAAGCAAGAAATAAATATGCAATGATGGCAAATAAATATGCAAGGGTGGTGTAAATGATAATGGATGATGTTTTTGTGTTTTGTATTATGAATGCAAGATATAAAAGTGTGTTTGTATTTTTGGATTTTTAAATGGAAGAAAGTATTGGAAAGGTTTTTCTTATGATTAGAAATGGACCTGGGTGCATGGTTTCACAAATGCACTCTCTCTTTTGTATAGTGGTTGATAATGGAACATAGGAATTGACATATGAGATTGCAACAAGACAAGTTATTAATAATATGGGCATCACATCCTAATGTAGAGATCTTTCGATTATTAACCTCTCTTATACTCCACCAAGATGCGAACTAAATCATAACACCTCAGTAATTAAGATAAAACAGAGTATAACTTTTAAGTTCAATGACATGAAGTTAAAATAAGAACATGCTACATCTAGTCATGGAGAATGTAGAAGTGTCACCCACATCCCCGGTAGCATGGTATTTCCTTTATCCCTAGTGAGGCAACAAAGTAAGATAAAAAAAAACCAAAGTGGATCACGGTATTGCTGTCAACTTACCACAAAACCACCCCCCGTTACTCCAACTAATGCACACGTTCCCCCTCACATGCCTTCATAACAAGTTTGATCAGAACAAGTAAATAAGAACGGTGTACATAATATGCATCTACTTTCATAACATAGACATAACAATTGCAATCTTTCAAACATATATCAACTTAAGAGATCCACCACAAAGGTATTACATAGATGACCATAATCATGTTCAGCAGCTCATATGGCACTAATTAGTGAAGCTCAAGAGAGAGGAGAGATACATAAGTTACTTCCCCAAACCCATAGCCCAGGGGTGGACTACTCCCTCTTCATCATGGAGACGGTGGAAGAGTTGTTGGAGAGGGTGGAGACCACACCGACAGCGCGCCGCCGGACTTTTCCCCCTCCAATCTGCAGCTCCAGGTCTTCGTTTTGTGGTTTTTGTGTTTCTACGACGCTCCTCCTGAAAGGCGTCGGGGAGTATTTTTATAGTCGTTTTTAGGTCAAGACGGAGGTGTGGAGACGAAGATCGACGGCATCAGAGCCACGAGGGCCCAAAGGGGTGCTCCACGCGGCCAAGGAATCTAGCCACGTGGGCCAACCCCTTTTGGTCCTTGGACTTCCTTTTGTGCGCTTCCTTGGCTCCTACTCCGTCTTCCTTCCAAAAAATGATGTTCCCGAAGTTTCAGGTCATTTGGACGTCGTTTGGGTCCCTGAAACATCAAAAATATAGAAAAAGGGGTTTTCTGACAGTGCAGGGTGAATTCCAAATAAATAGGGAAACTGTGAAATATTCCCAAAATCATTATAAAACATTGATATAACCATTATATGATGCAAATATGATTGAAATATAAGTAATACAATGCAAAGCTCATGTATGCATTTTACATGCATCAGCACCCCATGCCACCAACATCCCTTCGCCCCCACCCTACCTCCGCCTCGATCCCGCATCGACCCCGCCATCTTCCCCTCAGCCGTTCGACACTTCGCCGTCTCTCCACCGAGACCCGCCGCCCATGGGGAAGTAGAGGTGGAGGCCACCGCACGGCGACGCTATTTCATACTACTATATATAATGGCGCGAGCGAATCTCAGCTTCTCAGCGCTTCTCTTCGACAGTCGTTGGATCCTCGCGTTCGACGCATCTCGCGCGCGCGGCACTGTTCCTGCACGATTTTTAGCGCGGGGCGTGCTGGGTTACCCGCTGCCAACTGGTTCACCTCCGTGCGGCATGAATTTCGGCGCACATGTAACCGGTTGCCTCCAATCGCCTCCTCCCGCCGCACGAATTTTAGCGTGCCAGTTCCCGGTCACCCCCAGTCTCCTCCTCCTGCCGCGCGTGGTCGCCGTCTCCGGCCGCTCCAGGACGAGCGGAGGCTGCTAAGAGCTCCGCCGCCCTCTCTTCTTCCTCTTCCTTTCTTCCTCTCTCACTCGCCTCCTCTCCCTGGTCTTCTCCACGCACGGTGGAACAGCGTCGCCGTTGTCGACGCCTAGCACCGCCGTTTCCGGCCGCCCCAGACAAATCCAACACCACGACCGGAACGACCGCGATCTCCTCAGCTTCTCCGCCCAGCCACGTGTCCGGACGAGCACGAAGTCGAGCGCATCGAGCGCGTCTTCCCCAGCTCCGGATGAGCCCGCTGCTGCCCAATTCGCCGCCGTCTGGCCACCCCAGCCCTCCCCGACCAGCTCCTCGTGCTCCTGGTGAGCTTGCCGACCTCCCGGACCTCTTCCCCATCTTCTTCGTGTGGTAATTTGTGTTGTTCGATTCCGCTCGTGGCCGAGCCCCTCCTGCCGTGTTGGCTCGCCGCCACGCCGCCATCTCCGGTCGCCCCGGGACGAAATGAAGCCGTCGCGAGCTCCGCTCCGACCTGTTCTTCCTCTCCGCCGATTTGCACGAGTCGGGATAGTCTAAATCGGCCGAATCGCAGCGTTGCTCGTGCTCCTCCCCGATCCGTCGACCGTGGCCACCACGCCAGCCACTGATTTTCGGCCGCTAATTTCTCCTGGCCATGAAGGCGTGGGTCACCGTCGCACCGAAGCAGGTGGCGGATGAGGAGGACCGGGCCTGCGCTGGGCGTTCGTACGGAAGAAATACGTCATGCTTGCCCTGCAGTTCACCTTCACCGCGTGGACCTCCGCCGTCGCTTGCCTCCTCCACCCCATCCCGCGTATTCTGTCGATTCTTTCCCAATTCCCTCACAACCTCCTCCCGTTGACCCCGTCCACACCCAATTCCCCACAGCCGGCTGTGTCGCTGAGATTCCACGGCGCTGGGAGGAGTGCTCCGGCAAGAAGATGGGTACGAGGCCCACCGAGCAGGGACAAACTGCTGCTGGTCTTCGTTGGACCGGCCAATGAGATTCAGTTGGAAATCACAGGAGCCAATTGCTTCTGCTGCTGGCAACCATCAAAAGGAAGTACCTGGTGTTTCTTCAGTAAGAACAGTTCTGGATTTTAACTTCAGAAGTGTTAGTGGTCTACTGAGAGTTGTGCGGCTTTCAATGGAGTCTATATATCACCTGCTGACATGTTCAGATTGCAAGAAAATGACATGATGATAGTATTTAGTAGATAAGTTCGATAGTTCAGAATCCTTGAACTGCATAAGTACATAGAATGATCATGCAAGGACAGAGCGATGCAATTTCAGGACCATTTGCAGTTTTTGACACTAATAGCGATCAGATAAGCCACGTAAGGACAAAGCGATGCAATTTCAAGACCATGTACAGTTTCTAAATTACTCTTACTGATGTTTTCTTGTGACAATGATCCTTTCTATTCCGCCTCTGTAAGTACCATGTTAATACTACTAATATCTTTGTTCACAAGTTTTTCCACTGCTGAGTTACATAGTTATTTCACCACTAGGCAATCATTCTATCTACTTATACAGTTTATGTTTCATGTGACATGAATTAGTGGCTTCAACTAAATTCTTCAGGTTGTACGGAAACGATGCATTCAAGAATGAATATACCTATTTAATACTACTTATGATAAATATTCTCCATGCTATCTACTTAGTAGTCCTTACAGAAAATTCTTTTGCATGTTTTTTCATTCGGAGACTGAAGGTGGTATTTTTAGTTACAATTTTTCATGGAGCCATATATATGCATGCTTATATGCTCAGCCGAGTGTTCTGACATTTTTATTTTTCATCAGAAATATTCCAGGGATATTAGCATCATGCTAAGACAAGGCTAAGCCATCTGTACGCACTATAGGTTTAATTACAATTGCTGCAGCAGTCTGCAATCATCTTTTGACAAATCTTGATTATTCTTTTTTCCCGTATCTTCAAAAGCTTAAATTCCATATAGTATGATTTTTTTCGTGTTAAGGACACACAGTACACGGTTTGACTTCTGTTTACATTTTGTATTTGAATGCCAACTATCATTTCTTAATGGTAACAAGGTTTTTTCAATGGAACAAGTTCTTGATAATATACATGCACAATAGGTACACAGATTAATCAGAAAAAGACATGAATAATCACACCTTTTGATTTTCTTGCACCTTTGGATATTTCGTTCTCCCTATGTCAAATTTGTTTCCTACCATGCATTTTCTATTTGGGAGATCGATTTTCCTGTTAGGGACTTAGGGTAAATCATATCTATTAAATTTATGATACTCCAGTAAATTTATATGCTCTCCTGAATTCTAGACAAGAATTCGAATCACAATACTTACAACAAGCTTATTTCTTCGTACAATTTTCATCTTAATTTTGTACCATGAAAATATTGACATTTGTGTCAAAGTTAGGCTCGAAAACCTATCCGTTCTATTACACTTACGATTGAAGCAATCCTTCGAAAAATGAAGAATGCACTTTCTATATCAACATGGATAGTAACAATATGTCATGGTTTTATCTCTTGAATGTCAGCATATAATATTTTTTTTCTAATATGTCCTTTTACTTCTCCAGTACTATTCGAGTTCGGAAGTTTAAGCTCTTACACTACTGCACATTATTTTTCACAAAACGATATGATCTTTATGCTATAAATATTGACGAGGAAACTTTCTCATAATTATGTGTGCTTTTATTGGCACACATTACATTGCTTGAAAAATATTCTAATTGCTTGATTGTTGCTGACGAATTCTCAAATAAAGGCTATTTGAAATAAATGACACTAAACTGAACTAGGTAGAATTCAGTCATTCAGTTCACTTTGCAAAATACTCTGTGTGGTTACAAGAGTAGGAATTGTGATATATGATGCATCCACAACAAAACTATTATTAGTGGTTCCATGCCATGGTTCCTCTATATGTTTACAATTGCATGCATCAGTTGCTATCTTTTTACAGCTCATATTATGTTCTAAAGTCTAATATTTGCAGTATGTTATACCTGTATGTGGAAGAGCATTTTTATTTTGAAGCCAGACAACAATGAAGACAAAAACTTGTGATGCTTTTGCATCATGATGAAGCCACATAAGTGATCTGGATTTTTAATCCATGCCAGTGGTCTTTCCATGTTCAGGCCAACTCAAAAACACTGAAGTATATTCTACGGCTTCACCATGCAGCCGAAGAAAATAAAGAGCCCCATGCCAGGTAAGCTTACCGCATTACTCAACCCTACCGCCATATAGCACATGATAACTTCTCGCTGGAAGTAGACCCACTGATTCAAACACATCAACTTATTGACAAAAAATAATACAACAGTAGTTGCCACCTAGAGGCGAGAATAACTAATTTCCTAACACAGTGAAAGGAGCGACAAAATTTACTTAGCTTATCACCATTTTCAATGTCAGTTTTGGATATTGCAGGCTTTGTCATGTAATTTTTTACCTTCATCTTACAAGTTTAGTACCTGACACCTTTGATATATGATTTTTCCCCACAGTCAATTAAACAATCTTTGGAAAAAATAGCATAGAAGTACACAATAATACCGACATAACCACACAGGCGCGGCGTGTCGCCGCGCCATCTTGCCTAGTATAACCTACCGGGGAAGTGATATCCTAAAATACATCACCTGTTGGAATTAGAAACTTACCGCGGTCGTCCTGTTTTTTGGCTGCTATTTTAGGAGATGCTCTAAGGGCATCTCCAAGGGCCAGACGCAAACTTACCGCGGCCGTCCGATTCCGTCCGGAAATGTCCGGAGCCGGGAAAAACCCAGCCCAGCGGCTCGACTCATTTTGGCCGCGTTGTCCGTGGCGACGCAAACACGACCCAAAATTAGGGCGTGGTTTGCGTCGCCGCGGACCAACTGCTCCGTCCGCGCGTGTCCTCCCTCTTTTGACCGGGGCCCCGCGTATCAGCGATCGTGGCCGCTTGGTCTCCTGCGCCCGCGGCGACTCAGAGGCCTTCACTGGTAAAGTCTGCGCTGCCGCTTCCGCTTATGCGCCGCCATCAATGGCTACGCACCACCGCTGCTTTAACTCTGGGCCGCCATCAATGGGCTTGGAAGACCACGTCCTCCCCTCCTTATAAGGAACTGCCACGACGGCATGCAGGAACAGGCCCTTCCATCGCCCCATGGCCACCATGACAGGAGAGGAGGCTAGCCTCTCAAGAAGACAAGGACCGAGGCATGTGTGTCGTCCTCCAAGGAGAAGGCGTTGCCGCCGAAGAAGGGGAGGAACCGACTGTATGTTTCGGTTCATCTCGCGCAGGCCCTCTACGAGCGGAACACGCCTATTCCGTTGGGAGACGTCCACCTCCTCGATGGCTGGCTCCTCAACGCAGGGAGGGTGCCAGTCCCTCCGGTGCCCCGCCGCGCGATTGAGCGGCGCGACAAGATCAGGCGCCTGTGATCGCTTCTTCCGCCGATCCCGCCTTCGACTACGAGTCGGAGCTGTGGGATCGTCTGGCCTACGAGCGATGCGCGAGGTGGCCCTCGGGCCAGCTCGGCGACGCCGAGTTCGACTACAGGTAGGCTGGTAACTGGGTGCCGCCACCGCCGGAAGAGGCCGAGAGGACATGGAGGCGGCGACGCTCCAGTTGGAGGAATACCAGCGGACAGAGCTCTCGGAGGAGGAGGCCCTCCGGCGCACCATCAGGAGAGCGAACTCGAGGAGCTCGGCCACTGGGTGGGCCTCGAGGCGCAAGTGGCCTGCTCGGTGTCCAGCAGCTGCGCCGGAGCGTCCCACAGCGGCGCCCCACCATTGCTACCTCCAGCTGGCGAGCCATGGGGCTACGCCGTGGCCTGGGAGTTACCGCATCGCGCGGCTCCAGGCGCCTCTGTCTCCGCTGCCGCAGGCCCGAGCCCTAGACGCCTCTGTCACCGCCGCCGCAGGCTCCGGCTGCCCCATGGGTGCCGATGTAGCCCTGGCCGTATCCCTCGGACCCGTCGACGCACATCGACCTCACCGGGGACGATGACGACGAGGACTAGGCGCGAAGGCGATGAAGCCCTAGAAACTAGGGCTTTTTATTTATGTTTTTAATTTTCTATCTTTATTTTCGGTCCCATATTTAATATCTTCTATTTTATAAATAAAGTTTTAAAAAATATGTGTCAGGCACCTGACCCAAATGGACAAATGGGGAGGACAAAGGCCCAAACCTGTCCGCGGCCTGACACAAACAGATCAAAACGGAACCGATTTGGTCTGAAATGCGTCGGGTGGTTGGAACCGCAGTATTTTCTTCGTGACGCCATATATAGTCTCCCTCCAGTTTTATGTGTGGACGTTGTGCACTATATACGGTGGAGAGGGACAGAATCGAAATTGGAATCGTATCCGTTTAGCAAAATCTTTGTTAGCTAGGAAATTAAGGATTGGAAAATCTGCATGCGCATCATTGATACGAAATAAACAAATCAAGGATCGTACTACAAATCCTTGCTATCCTTGCTAGTAAGCCCCGCGCGCGCCAAAGCTCCCGCCAAAATATTCGACACCGGCCGGCCTATAAAATACTCCTACGTTTCTACACAGCTGATCGCAATGGCACCTACGCTGCCCTTTCTTACCTCCAAGCCCAAGCCTGTCATCGTTGTGTTGGACGACGACGATGATGAACAGGTCAACCACAAATATGACCCGATCGTCGAAATATCCTCTGATGATGACACATATCTGGAGGACGGCAACAACAGTGAAGATGATGAAGAGATACACATGGCTGATCCAGTGATCATCCCAATCTCCTCGTCATCCGAGGAAGGGGCATCTTCGGACGACGACAACGACGCCCCTTCCAGCGAGAAGATAATCTCCTCCTCCGAGGGTGATCCATCTTCAGACGACGGCAACGGCAAAAGCAGCGGTGGCGACATCGACGACGACAACTACATCGGCTTGGAGGACGTCAACGGTGAAGACGTTGAACAAGTACACATTGATGATCCAGCGATCATGCCAATCTCCTCCTCCGAGGAAGGGGCATCTTCGGACGTCCACAACGACGCCCCTTCCAGCGAGGAGATAATCTCCTCCACCGAAGCCAAAACGTACAATACATCGGAACATGAGGACAACCTCATGCTGGTGAGGACCGATGGAATTCTCCAAAAGGAGAATATGGGCATTCCAGCCTCCGCCTCCGAGCTCTTCAAAAAGCTGCAGAATGGCCCGCCGCTCATTAAGCCCATCCTCGACTCCAATAAACTTGGGGAGAGAATACGTAACCTGAAAACGAAATTTTCCGACATGGTCAAGCAGGGTGGGCGCAACAAGCGCAACTTCCGCGGCGTGCGCCGAAGAAAGGAGGTCCAGCTCTACGCATGCTTCAAAGAATCATGGCCCCAGATCGAGCAGGAGGCCCATGATGAGATGAACGGCGTCGACTTTAATAATTAGTAGTAATAATTCATATCACAGTTACGTCCTTTCTTTTATTTCGATCACCCTATAATAGCTTGCGTTCTGTAACGAACATCCTCCTGCAACAGCTTGCGTTCTGTAACGAACTTGTTTTAAGAGCTTGTTTTTGTTCAATTGTTCTGGACCACGACCAACATTTATGTCTGATTATGTTGTCGCTGCATCCATGTATTTGTACATTCGTTTGATCTGTCGGGCTGAATATGTTTGTTTTCACATAGCTCCACCTTAATCCTCATAGTAGCAACAAACGATGTTCGTCTGAGCGCTTAGAACCTAAAACCAATCTTACCCTGCCGCATCTCACAAAAATAATCTTGCCCTGCCGCGCCTGTAGATTAGGTGACGCTGCCGTCCGCGGATTTCACCGAACGCATACCGGAAAAACGGCAACACCAGCTGCAATAGATGGACACATATTGATCGATTATTAAATCATGACGTCACATCAGCGAGTATATAATCTGAAAAATTTATGCTTGACTACGATCCAATGGAAAGGTACGATCCCATCTAGCATGTGCAACTCTCCTGACCTTGTTGCTTTCCATTCAATGGATCTTATTTTTTCATGTAATGACCACACATGAATCTATCATGTATATTAATGTACAACTTTTATTCAACGATGGTTTTTAAGAAGAGCAGGGGTTGAATCGGATGTTTGAGCAGGTTGGGTGGCCTGCCGCCGCCTTCTGTGAGGCTGCCACAACGAAAGCCTCACTGCTTCCATCTACAACTTTACCTACTTAGCTGAAGTTTATTGTCCAACAAGATACAAGGTGCATTGACAGATAGTTGCAAACACCGAAGAAAAATGCAAGTACTGCAGGTTTGCGAATTGACAGATTTAACTCTAAGTTGTAGTATTTTTTTTTGGATGTACTTTTCTTTCTAAAGAACTAGGCAATTTGGCGCGGCAACACACCGCACCCTTTGGGTTACATCACGATTCTATTTAAACAATTTAAACATGATATACTTCCCATTTGTAGTAATAGCACTCGTAGATAAGATTTAAATATAGCATTAACAAATCATTTCCGTTAATCAGCAATGATAGAGCACAATGAAGTCTCACAACACCAATTACGCTTTAATTTAGCCAACATATCAAAACAGCAACCAGATAAGTACTCATTACTTCTCTATTGCTCTTAACTACCATATAGCTAGCCAAGGCATAACACCAGTGTTCAAGAACATGATCAGAAAGCAGTACTCTAAAGAAGGTAGCACACACCATTTTAATTTTAAGATAGGAGCCACAGATCATCAGCGCGATCTCCTGGTTTTCCGCTCAGACTCGAGTGGGTATGTCGCCCTCACGGACAGGGCCCTTGCCTTGACATTCCTTGTGATGAGACGGTTTTGGTCATCAAGGAACTTAAATCTGACCTGGGTCACCTTACCCCTAGATCCTGTGCGGCCCATCACCTTGACCACGACCGCAAGCTTGACCTGAGTATCCATACTGCACAAACAAAGAGCAATTTAGGCGCAGAAAAACAGTAGTTCAAACCAGCTAATGTATATTCCCAGCACATAATTCAACCGCACGCAAAGATGCCTAGACATTGAAAAGAAGAAAACACATGGGCCTACATGGTGCAATTCAAGTGGTGATAAATTATTCAAGGGATAATAAGCCAATGAGCAAATATAAATTAATAGTAATACTACTGATAGGTGGAAAGGCTACCTACATCAAGGTCTCTCTGTGAAATAGGACAGTCAACAACGTCACCAACTACATTTAAAGCCAAACACAAAAAGATTAACCACTGAAATTATAATTTTACAGGGCTACCAATTCTCCTTTGAGAAACAGTATTCACACATCAAGATTCGTAAGCGAAATGGCACGAAGGAGATCACATAATTATAAACACGAATCCGAGGGTTACTTGAGATCTAAACAGTTGCAATTCAGCTCCACAAAAACCTAGAGGGGTTAAGCTAAACAGCCCAGCATAGCAAGTGGAAAGAAATCTCAACATCAAAATCATTAGCTTGCCAATGACAGATCGGCGCCTAAACTCTCATGAAGCTTCAGGACAACATCAACACACAACGACTAAATCAGATGCATCATCGCTGCACGTCGTAGCTAAAGTTAAATGGTAACTCCATGATGTAACCGATGAGAACAGGGAGACGACCCGTACCTTTCTTCGTTGGTTGTCGTCTAGGACTGGAAGCAGGGGGGCTCGAACCGCATACAAAACCATCTAAGTTACACCATTTCACAAACATGTCTAAAACATGGAAATGAGCATCCATTCTACACAAAATAAATTAGAAAAGAAAGTATCTACCTTCTTTGCAACTGTGCAGACCATTTACCTTTTAGCTCGGTATACATGTCAGCTTGCTCACAATTTTAAAACCAAATTGTGCACTGAATCCCCAATAGAGGATAATTTTCGGTAATTCTAATATATGCACAAGGTGAAGTTAATCTGTTCATGCAGTATAAGTTGCAGCATGGACAGATAAGAAAACTGGAACTAAACAACAAAACCTTATAAGTCAATGAAAGACAACATTGACAACCAGGGGTCTTCTTTTTGGCATATCTCCTGTATATTCAGTAGCTCATGTACTCTAGTTGTTGTCGATTAAATTGTCACTTGACACAAAGCTGCAATAATAAAATTCAACATAAGAACCAATATTTGGATAATGTGCAATCAACATACCAAACCAGGTTCCTCATTCTCCACCCATAAACATGAGAACTCATCTCCACTTCCACCAATCATTGGATTTGAAAACACATGATCCAATAGAAGACTTGAACTATTGGCTTTGTGGCAAATGAATTTTGGCGTAGTCATGTAAACCAATGGATGGAAGCGAAATACACGCACCACACCAAAAGCTTTATATTTCTTATTAACATAAATTTGATTAGTCAATTGGATAAAAAATAAGGTCTCCGTAGAACCTGCACATCCACGGAAGAAAGTTCTACACATAATACCCAAGTTACAGTACTAATTAATATTAACTACTGATAATAACTATTACATCTGTAATATAATATAAGACGTTTACGCTTATTAAATCAGTATGCTGAAATGTCTTATATATTGATAGAGGGAGTAATAGTTAATGAAACTCTGTTAAAATCGAATGAATATTACTAAAGAAGGCAAGTCAAAATAAACCACTTATGAAATGTATTTCTCTGACTTTCATGCGGATACGGATCACTGAAGCTAAACAACTACATGTCGCTTGTATATAAAGGAATCATCAAAATCAAATCATAATATACCAGAGCCATATAGATGCAGTTCTTTGGAGCACAATATCATTTCACCCCTGGCGTAGTGAAAATTCAAATAAAAGTTGTTGGAACAATTTGGACCATGAGAATTCAACAACAAAGATTAGTAAGGTATCTCAACGTATTTATATACGTCTGGTATCACAGGCATGACCCTGGCTTTCAGAACTTTGCTTCAACAGGGTGCCACATCCCTGTAGCACAAAATCAAAGAAGTTTAAAAATGGTGAGCTGCATAAGAATCGTGAAAGCCTAATCCAATTAAATAACAAACTATGTATAGAAAATCAAAAGGAAAAGGTGCACTTGTTTCTTGACCATTTACACCTATCATTTTCTAATTGCGTAGTCTATGTTATCTTCGAAGTCACTGCCCAATACATGTCGTTGAGGTTATACCCTATACAGAACTGAGCACCCTGATAATAATCTCATATGTTGGCATCCTTATAATTTTAAGATTTGACTGTATACTATTTGGACAACCATGAAGCTTGCATATTCTGTCACAATGAATACTCTGTTTTACAGTGATCAAGTGCTCACTTTTTTTATTGTTAGAAGCTAGCTAATGCCTAAACCTACAGACTGAATAATTTTTTTTGTACATAGGTTCAGATCAGCTTGGCAAGGCAAGCTATGCATATCAGATCAAAAAACCTGTGTGGTGTGTTTGTGTAGTGAAGGTAAAAACTGTGGGACTGAAACTCTGTACCGCTGAATTGAAAAATTGACTAGTTAAGAATCAACACACATTCTGAAAATCCAAAAAAAAAAATCACAGGAGTACTCATAGCATTCTGTTTTACCCTTCAGCATGAATAATATTCTGCCAAGTAGAATGGCAAGTGCTTTTAATGAAGGGCAAGTACTTTTAATGAAGTGTCAAATTGACTTATTTAGGAAACTCCTTGCAAGATTTCCACAGTATGGCACTGTCTGTCTTGATGCCCGTCTAAGCACAGTTAAATGTACAAATATGCATAAAACTGACCAAATACATGCGTACCGACAGATAATACTTCTGAAAGAAGATTCTGAGATTGTATTTTGAATGTACAGTATCAGTAGCCTTCCGCATGCCTCCTACATATTTCTCCCGTGATCATATCAGGTGCAAAAATTCACCATGTTCACTTGTCTTCCTTTAGATTAATTTAGCAAACACAAAACCAATTAGGTCTGCAAAGTTCAGTAAGCTGCAAGGCATGTCAGATATCCGAGGCATAAATAATAGGAAAAAAAAGAAAAATATTCCGTGCATCTTTTATGTTATATCATCAAAATAGTTTTCACCATTTCAAACACTTAACATGCAAAGCTGGAAAAAAACTGTAGCAAGTGCCAGTAACCTAAAGACATGGAGGACAATGCATCGACAGGTTGATCATGTGTGATTTTTCAGCACTACATCTACTATAATTTGACCTGGCTCAAGCTTACAACAACATATACTTTAGTCTCAGAATTAACAGTTGGTCTGAAAAATAGTGAGACCACGACTGGATATATAGTAAATGTCTCCTGGTAAATTGTTTTATTTCTAATCTGCACATCATGTAAGTAAAATTAACCTATTTATTTGAAGAAAAATAGCAAGACTGAATTGGTAGGGCATCTTACCAGATGTTCCCGTTCCGATATCTCATTATACTACACCAAGTATATGTCAATCACTGGACAAACTATATACTAATAGGCACTAATATTTAGTAGCACTAAAATATGGATGTGTATGTCTCATTGGGCTCAAGTAGTAAGTTTGTTTCTGAAACTTTATTTAGGAAATGCAGAAATACTAACCTAATCTAGCTAAAATAAGGATGGGTTAAGAAAATCAACATGAGCTAGTGAAAACAAATTACCTCAACAGAGTGGTTATAAATATGAACTTCAGTAACTCAGAATGAGCCATCTTCTTCAAAGCATAAAGAGCACAAGGCAGCTTAGGTATTTATAAGGGACTGTCTAACCAGCAGCTAGTTGAAAATCCAATTCGTCATCAGACACTTTTTATACTGTAAGTATTTCCTTAGTATTTTCAGTCCGACCAAATGATAGGAAAAATCAGTCTGATTTTTTCTACCGGTTTTTTCAGCCAGAAGGGAAAACAAAATTGGTGTTTACCGCCCCTGAAAAATTGACAAGCACTTGAACTCTGGCAGGAAGTCTCAGACATTCATCATTGAATATACGTGAGGAAAAAAAAGAAGAAAAATGCCTTGGAGAAATACATAAATGCCATTTTTTTAGTAAAATCACTTCAGCGCCCGCTGCAGTTTCATCAGTGTAACTCGTCTGGTGTATACAGAAACAAGAAAGAAACTGGAGACAAATCGGAACTAATATTAGAACAGTGCAGTACAACAACTTTGCAACACAAATCGATATGTTTGTATCATGCAAATTACACACACGTTCTGATCATCTATACAAGTAGAGGAATAAATCCAAGCAGGAAACAACTAAACCATCTAGCAGCATCGGATACAAATTACAGTAGGTATGAAAAATGGAACCAAATTTCATATCAAACAAACTGACATGCCCTATTCTGCTTCAAGTCTCAAATTACCAAACACCAAGCATGAATATGATCCTGCAGATTAGCGTAGAAGGTGCAGTTGTACTGTGAGCACAAGACCCCTGAAATTTATGAAAGAGTGAATTGATGAGAATGAGAGACTGAGAGAATATTCTAGAAAAAGATCATTGTGTAGAGAGAGTTAGACAAGAAGAAAAAATAAGACAAAAGAAAATGCACTCAAGAGAGTGATAACCATGAAGCAAAATCCACGCAATAAAACTCTATTTAGTCAAGATGATAATAAACTAAGGATTGAAGAAAGAGTTAGAAAATTAGTCCAAATACAATGAAGAGTGATTCGACAAGTAGAAATTGCAAATGACTTATGATTGAACCCAAAGAAGAATGAAAGAGTGAAAACTGAGATTCTAAAATAATTAAGAATGCAAAGCTGAGAAAATTATATGAAAAAAATGGCTGAGCAAAAAGTGACATAAACAATGTAGATAGACTGAGGATAAAAAAGTGACTTCACAAATACGATCTACCGAGAGGATAAAGAACGAACAAATTAAAATGAATGAATAAACAAACGAGATTGGGAATGAGTAGCAGAGAATAAGATTGAAAAACTGAGCAATTTAAAATGATACACTGAGAGATTGAAAACAAGACTGAGTAAAATATAGTGAAAACAGAAAGAAGAAAGAACATTGAATTAAATTAGAATGAGATTGAAATAGCTGACAGAATGAAGAAAAAATGACTGATGAGTGAGGACTGATAATTTAATGAGAAAATTAAAGAAGCAAATGAGTGACTGGAAAAATGACTAAATACTGAAGAATTAACTGTGAGACTGAGTTACTAGAATGAGAGACTGATAAGACTTAACAAATAAGAGCTACAATGAGACTAATAAGACTGAGTTACTAGAATGATAAAAAATGAGAAACAGAAGAACTGATAGAGCATGGAACTGAGGAATGAGAAGTGATGACTGAGGAATACTAGAACTGGACAAATAAAGACTAAACTGAGGAAACTGGAATGATACTTGAACTGACCAAATAAGAATGACAATGAGAGACAAAAAACATAAGAATGAGATGAAATATCCTGAAACTGAATTCTAGATGCACCCTGTAGTGGAATTTAAGCAAGAAATTAATCCATGGTTTATGTTTTACAACAAATGTCAAAGACACGCAGTCTCCAAATTAAAGAAAACTGTAAAAAAAAATTGAAATAAAAAGTATTCGATAATTAGATAAACACCATAAGCAGTAGAGAGATGATGAACACACCTTCAAGCAGGCGAAAATCCCAGTTAGGCCGGATCCACATCCAAGCTGCATCAATTGTGAAAATAAAATTAATGATTCAGATTTGAAGCGTTAAAAATAAAGAACATGCCATGGGCCATAAGGCTGAATTTTGAATATTTGTATAAACTTTATGACTTCTAGTGCCGTGGGCATGTAGAAAACAAATTTAGCAGGTGCTTTGGATACATCGACATCAAGCTCAAAAACTTTTCCTAAAGGACTCAAAATAAACTAAGTACCTACACTAGTGTCAGGCAGAAATCCAAACAGTGGCACATATTCTGCTTCTATGGAAGCAGGAGCAGGGCCATAAACCTAGTACGAAGCTACCAGAGAACCATTCAGAAAAATTTATAAAATGGAAGTTACCTCCAGAACTCGCTTGCCCCTAAAGCTCAGCTGCCCATCACGGATCCCATTTTTAAATAATGTTCACAAGAGTAATGGAACTCTACCAGTATTTGAGATTACCTGAAAAGAAACAAAAGAATGAGTAAGTTTTCCAAAAGTATATTCATAGAAGAAAAAATGTTGCATATGAGGCTACCAACTTACCATCATGCTTTCCTGGTGCTACTTCAGAAGGGGAAAATGCTACCATATCCGCTACACTGATCTTCCCCTAACACACACAGAAACTCCTGAATTGAAACTTAGAATTAGTAACAACTTGAATATCTGAGAAATTGCTAGCAGAACTACACAAAATTTAGTGCCAGCCAGAATACTAGAAAAATTGCAGCTGGTCACCTTGAAAACATCAAGACCTTGGACATCGACCTTCGCTCCAGCATATCTGTACGGATGAGCACTATGAAAAAGATTCAAGACATACTTTATTTCTTTACCGCAAAAATGATAATCTACAGTTCACAAGACCCTCTATAGACACAAATAGCATAGCTGTTTGTTCATGTATGAATGACCAAATGTTTTGAAGAAATACTGATTCAAAATACTCAAGATAAATTGAATAGAATGAAGAATGAGGAGCAAATGAGAAAAATATATATACTAAGACTCAAGACATACATCATCCGAAGAAGATAAATCATGAATCAACCGTAGGGATTTTCCCTACGGTAAAGGTGTTTAAAAAAAGAAAAATCATCTAAATAAGAAGAATCACTATCATCCTCAAATACTTGATTCTTCACAGTTTTCACTTCACCTAAAACAAAGACAGATTAGTTCGTTTAAGATATAGCAGACTATGAAATGCTGATGCAAATTTCTCCAGCATTGCACCTTCATCTTTTCTAGAACCAAGCATGAAGAAAGAGAGAAGCAGGTCAAGCAAACAAAGGCTACAAGAACGCATTGGGGTCTACATTGGTAGGCATAGAGCTTGAAATATACAATGCCTGCACTTTTCTGATCATTCCTAACAGGCTAACAGTACATAAGCACATGAACAGAACACAATGCATATCTCACAGGCATTATGACGAACAGATGGTATGCAACCAAATTTTCGTCAATTTTTCTATATAATAATCAGCGTAATCGACATCCGAGGTTCACAAGCATACATTCAAGCATCCAACTGAATGAGACGCCAAATTTGGAACAGAGAAATGTGAAAATGAAATTGAAGGAGGAAGTGTAAAAACTCACCAAATGCATGGAGTTCCTGGTTGATAGAAAGGAAGCTTCTAGGTGCAGCGGATGAACAAGTTGCTCGGATTCATGGCGAGAAGGTCGCGTGCCTCCACAAACACCGCTCGACGACGTGCCCGCGCAGGTTGTTGCCACACTCTTGGCCGATGCAGCCACACATGGACCTCTTCGACGTGGCGCCTGTGGTGTAGCCGAGGTCCTCGGCAGTGGAACCCTATCGCCCCGTGGGAGCCCAGCAAAAGCATCGACCGGCCACCATGACGAAGAGGAGGGATCCGAGGGACTGGAGTGGGGTGAGGTGGGTTGGGACGGAACAGGAAGAGGGGAGCACGAGCACCGAGCAGATCCCGCGGTCAAAGGAAAGAGCGGGCTACGACAGCCACACCAGAGCGGCGGCGCTTGCCACCTCCGGCGTGGGAGAGCTCGCGCCTCCGCCTCGTCGCATGCCTCTCTCTCTCTCCGTGAGAGAAATGGGGAAGGGGGAAATGAGCAGGAGCAGCGAAAGAGAAAAAAACCAGTTCGACCAGACTAACTGAACGAATAAAACGGCGTACCAGAGAAAACCAAAGGTTAACTGAGGAGCACTACAAGATGCACGCCAGGACTGAGATGGACGGCTGAAGATCTGTCTGACGGCGAATTCCATTTTCAGCTAGCTGAAAAATAGAATATGGGATTTATAATCGATTCCTCGCAATCACAACCATTTGCCAAGCGTATTGGTCAACTTGCAGTATAAATAATAACACATTGCCCTATGTTTATTTTATCAGCCAAAAACAAATATTTTCTAATTAATGGGAAGAGGGCAAACCTCACAGCCTAGGTTCTGCATCCTTGATTTGAGAGCAGTTTCAACCACTGTCAAACGGAATACAACATCAGACTAAGGGCATCTCCAGTCGTCTCATCCCCCAAGTACCAAAACGCCGCTGTTTTGGTGCCGCCGCGGCGCGAAACGGCGCTAATCTGAAACCTTGGGGGGCGCGGTTTCCAGTCGTTCCCCAGCCCAAGTTTCGGCCCATGCGATTCAAAAAATGCCGCGGCGATTACATTCAAGATTTAGGGCAAACCAGCGGCGATTTCGTTCATATTTAGGCCAAACTGGCCGATAACATTGCAGAAATTTAGACTAAAATATTACATAACTACTACGCCTAGTTGTTCAGCAGGCCGAGGCTGGCGGCGATCGCCTGGCTGTAGTCGCCGGCGCCGTCGTCGTCGTCCGAGCCGTCGTCGTCGTGGCGTCGGTTGCTCGGGTATGCGCCGGCGTCGTCGCCCCACCACCTGCTCTCCCGCAGGGTGCGCTGGAGCGGTTCGTCGTCCTCCTCCTCCTCGCTGTCGGCGTCGAGGATGTGGTACTCGACCTCTTTCGCCACCGAGGGAGGAGGGATGCGGCGGCGGCGGCGGGCGGCCTGCTGTTCGCGCTCGGCGCGCTTCCGCTCGGCCTCGGCGAGGAGCTTGCGCTGTTGCTCGACCTCCTGCTCCGTGAACTCGCGCAAGCTCCAGTCTTGGGCGAAGTCGTCCGTCGCCGGCTGGACGGTGTTGAAGGAGGCCTCCTCGGCCTCCTTCAGGCCGGGCCACTCCTCCTCCTGTTCGTCCTCCGGCTCCTGCTTGGGCTCGCGCTTCGGCTTGACGACGCGCTGGAACCACCCTGCCGGAGAAGCCGCCGCGCGTCGCTGGCGCGGCTCGCCGATGCGGAGGGCGCCACTGCGCACGGGGGCGGGGCGCCCGGAGTTGAGGAGGGGAGGGGTGGCAGAGCCTGGCGCCGAGCGTGTACTTGGTGGAGGCGCCGACCGCGCGCCGGAGGATGAGGAGGTCGTGGACGTGGAGCCGGTGCCCATCCGCCTCGGCGCCCACACCGGCATGGTCAGCCGGGGTTCGTTCCCGGCGGCGATGTAGTCGAGCACCCACTGGAGCGTGCGGTGATCGCCTCCCCACCACCGCCTGCGGCCGTGGCTGTTGCAGCGGCCATCCACCGGGCCGTTGTTGCCGCGGTCGGCGACCTCCTCGTCGTGACGGCGCTGGAAATACGCCGTCCAGAAGGCATCGTTGCCTTCTGCCCTCCAGCGCCTGTCCGCCGCCTGCTCCGGCGTCAGGCTCGCGCGAACTTCGGCGATGGCGTACTCCCTCTCGCTTTCGGCAGGGACGGGGGGCACGGGCACGCCGCCGGCGCTGAGTTGCCACGCCCCGTGGCCAGCAGAGGCGCCGGGGACGAGCATGTCGAGAGGACACGGGTACCCCGCGCTGTACAACACCCACGCCTCACCCTTGCGGAGGTGGCGGCGGACCCAACCGTTCGCGGCGGCGGCGTCCATCTTCTTGGCGGCTTCTTGACGGCGGCGGGAGAAGAGAGAGAGGGAGGCAGAGGCGGCGAGAGAGGAAGGTGTGGGAGGGACGGCGAGGGCTCGGAGGGGTTTTATAGCGCGGAGCGGCCAGGCGAAGGGGCGGTGGTGGCCATTACTGCGCGCCGCGTGCCGCGCCACGCCATTTACTCCGGCAGCCTTTGACTGGGGAGCTCTCACTGGCCGGCCGCCACGCCATTACTACAGCAGCCTTTGACCGACGCGGGTGCCGAGAAGACGAGCACGGGCGGTTCCTGTTCCGCGCCAATTTCTCCCACGTCGCTGACAGCGCTGGCCCGCGTTGTGTTTCGCGCCATTTTGCCCCCCCCCCCCCCAAGCCGAACCCAGTGGGCTGGGTTTCGCCTGGGTGCGCCGGCGCAAAATAACGCCGAAACGGCGCTAACTGGGCCTCTGGGGGGGCGAGTGGTAGAAAAACGGCGCTTTTTGCTTCCGCCGGCGCCAAAAAGGCCTCCTGGGGGGGCGCTGGGGGGCGACTGGAGTTGCCCTAAGCCACATAAGAAACCATATGCATCTCAAGCAACCAGACATAGCCGATTGATTATCCCTGCCGCCTGGAGTAAGCAATCGCCCAAACCTTGAATCGATTGGCAAATGATTGGACATGGCGAAGAACTTGGTGGCGTCGGCGTCCGTAACGCAGCCGTCTCCATCTGCAGCACACGGAAACGCAGGGAATCGGCCACCGGAGAAGCATTAGCGACGGGCCTCCCTCCGAATCCTCCGAGTTTCAAGGGCGGCGTCGAGATCGATGGCGAGACGACGCACACACCTGGGTCGGCGAGGGCGAACCAGTCGGTGTAGATCCTCTGGTGGTCCTTGGAGCAGCCCACGGCGGTGGCGGACCGCCCGGTCTCCATCCTCGGCGGCGGCGCACGCGAGCAGTAGGGGCAGCACGAGCGAAGCAACTGAAACCTCATAGGATGCGGCTGCTCCGTCGCTGTGCGTCGTCTTCATCGCCGCCGATTCCGGCCACCCCGAGGCGTGATGCGACGCTCTGGAGCTCCGCCTTTGCCATCCGCTTCTTCCTCGTCGTGATTCACGGGTAGCCAGCGGGCGGAACGACGGCGTAGCTGCGGAGCAGTACAGCGTGAGGAAGCGACCGGGGGCGACCGGGAACACACGCGCTAAAATTCGAGCGGCGGCCGACCGCGGAGAAGACGACCCCGGCGCCTCCGAGGCATCCCGACATGCGCGAGTCGTGGAGGAGGAAGAGGGCTGCATGGCGGAGCTCGCTCCGACTTCGATCGGCGGCGCGGCAGCACATCAGGAGGCGCTCGACCACGAGCGATGGGCGAGACGACACCGTGGGTGGCGGGGAGGAGGGCGCCGGAGGACCTGTGGAGGGAGACGCGGATGGGCGCGTGTGATTGCTGCAGGGAGAGGTCGGGGAGGAGGAGGGAGGCGTGAAGCGGAGGTGGCGGGGATGGAAGGAGGCGAGGGAGGTGGGGGAGATGAGGACGATGGGTAGAAAAAAAAGGACGATGCTGAGCGTCCCGGGGATCCGCTTCAGGGTGCAAGCGGGACGCATCGCGGGAGCCCGCGTAGGCGCCGCGTATGCCCGCAAGATTACGAGGTATGCCGCGTATACGCCGCATACGAGCCGCGTATTTTGCGGCGCCGCGCGCGCCGCGCATTGCCCGCTCGCTCGATCGCTAGGCTAGCTAGCTCGTTAAACCAGATGGATTTTTTTTGAACATTAAAAGGCGATGTATTAAAATTAGGCAAGGGATACCCATAGAAAGAGAAAATTACAACCAGGTCCAAGATCATATGCAAGAAGGACCTCTACAATAGATTTGGGAACGCCATCAAGTCCTTCGGGAAGCTCGAAGTCAACCTCACCATCGCCGGGGACGAAACTACTTGGGACGGTGAGGGCGCCATGATTCACGACCACGACAGCCGAGCTAAAGGGCCTCCAGAACGGCACCAGGCCAGGAGGTTGAAGAAAGTGGCCAGCATCATGCTCAACCACACATGGCCGCCCTTCGGCCAGAAAAGTCGCCGGCACGGCAAGGCTCACACATCTGCAGGAGCTTGCACCAGAGGCCGACGAGGATGAACACCAGCAGAGCCGCCCTTCGGCTAGAAGATGGGGAGGATGAACCCTCCCGAAATCAGCTCGACATCCACAGGACCCTCCCGATCCGCTCTCTTTTGCGACTCCCCATCCCAACCCCTCGCCACCACGGCCGGCCAGAGGGAGAGAAATCACAGCAAAACGGCAGAACAGGAGGAGATCCCCTACCTTGAGCCTCGCCTTATTGGAGCAACTGCCGCCCATAGCCGCAGCCCGCCGCACCGACGACCGAGGTCGGATACCAACAGAGCGGGAAGGCGCATCACCGGCGCAGCTCGACACCGGCAACCCACAGTAGCAAAGCACCAACCTCCACCGTGAGCTCCTCCACTTCTCCTCCACACCACCTCGGCCGGCCAGGAGCAGTAGAGCAATCCACAGGAGAAGGATGCACAGACGCTTATTGAAGAAGGAAATCATCGATTCGCCACCTCCACCACTCCTCCACCTTGGAGATTTGACGGAGAGCAAGTCAATGATGTTCTCGATGCCGCGCCAGCACGCCGGAGCCACTTTCCTTCGTGGGCAGAGGAGACGGCATAACGCCATTCGCCATGTCGGACCACTCTCGCCGGAGGAAAACCAACCTAAACTACTGCTAAAACTATTGCTGTAGAAGACGGGCCGGCACCCTAGAGCATCTCTGCACCAACCAGCAAGAATGCTGGCGGCGAGAGCGGCCGGATCTAGGCACTCCTGGCGGCTGACTTTCAAGGAGAGGAAGGAAGGAGAAAGAGAGGAAAGTGGGGACCCCGAAGATCTCAACAAACCAGATGGATTGATTTCTCAATCTCCTTGAGCTTGCACATGGCGCTAGCTGTTGGAGGATCTCAGACTCCTTGAGCGGTCCACAACAAGCTCGAGTCCGGCACACAGCAGCACGGCCACCGCCATGGTGGCGTTCTGTAGCACCCCCGAGAGCCAAGCTAGACAAATCTGAGACCTTAATCTGAGATAAGCCTAACATAGATCTCGAAAGCCAACAGTTGAAATCGGTAACACAACAGATACCCTACAACACAAGAAGAAATATATTAAGCTCTTAACAGAGCGAAGAAGCAAATATCACCAAATAAGGTCACTGACCTGTCAATCACTAATACAACGGAAGGCAAATTATGCTACTAGACATAGCAAGATCAGGAAAAGGCCCAAGAGGCCAGAAAGCATAACGGCGACGTCCCAGTCCATAGATTCCAGGTTGTCGTCTGGGAACCCCAACCTAATCGTCGATGTCCACAAAACACACCTGTCCAAATAATTGCGCAAGGCTGAGTACAGGAGGTACTCAACAAGACTTAATTAACCTATTATATATCTGCCCGTTCAGAGAGTATGAATGATGTTCTTTGCATAAAGCCATCTTTATTTTCAAATCGAGGGAGGAGAGAATCTCGCATCAGTAGACATTTTAAAATGAGATAAGGGAGCAACACCGTTGGCTTCTTCCTCCATCTTCTGTAGCCCCCAGAATGTCATCATTTGCACCACCCACAAGAATCACCCCCTCGCTCAACCCGAGGAAGCAATCCTAAGCACCCTTAGTTGTCAAGTTTTAGCATATAGATTAATGTTGTCTATGATCACCGAAATAAGGTACCAAGTCGTCCATAACCGTGGACACGGCTTTCCGAAAAGATTTACCCTGCAGGGGGTGTAACTATCCACACACGCCAACCAATCCTTGCGCCAGACATTAGCACTCTTCCGGGGAGTCCCGGCAGAAGGGTTGGCCACGACCTTTCCCAAGGTTCGCCTATTTCCATGAGCCACAGCAGTAGGTCTGACCACCAACGCGCAGCGGTCCCTAGTGCGGGTTGCCAGGGTCAACATCTGGACCGCAGCCCTGTTGCCCCAGCCCTAATCATCTTCAATCCTTTTTTTACCGCACATGCAAATGGAACACTCGAACTAGTGGCTTCACGTAGTAGGCTAGACAAGTTGGGGTCGAGGGAGGCCCAAGTCCAGTGTGGATGCACGAGGTCTTGGTTCCGAACCCAAGAACTCGGTTCCTAGTATCGACAAGAACGAGACAACCCACCACAATCCCATTGTGGCCTCTCATCCAAGTCTTCAGCAATAACTAAATCATGTATACTCATTCCACCTCAATCTTCTCGACTGGATGGAGAAAGGAACAACTAAGCATGTCTAAGCGGCAATGCAACACAAGTGACACTCTATACCTTAACCAAAAACATCTTTGAACCGTATGCATAACACAAGAATCAAATACTTTTGAAATCTTATATGTGCAGATAAGAGGTTATGCTTGCCTTGCTCTTCGATAACAAGATATAAGGCTTTTGGAAATCTTCGGCTTCACTGACCAAGATAACCATGAATACTTCTTCATAAATTCTCCGATTGAATTGATCGTCGATGATCCAGCATTGGCCTTCGATATTGTTAATCTCCACTTTGGATTCGCATTCTACCGTGAAGAACAAAATACCGGAAAAGAAACGGAAAACAAGATCCAACCATGGCATCGATGCAAAGTTATAAACATGGTCCAAAGTTAATTAAACATGCATGATTTGGACATAATCATATAGATCTTATTTTTCTGGAAATTTTGATGTATTAATCACATTTTTCTGATTTACAATGAATTACTTATGAATTTCCAAAGTTTAAACAATTCAATTTTAAACATTTATGAAATTAAATAAAAGTTGGACCAACATGTCATAACTTTATTAATTTCTTAAAACATTTTGGAAATGATTAAATTTCTGACATCAGGGACCCACCTGTCATATAATTAACTATTACAGAAAATGGACAAATCGTTTTGAGAAAAAAAAGGAGAGATCCGACGTCATTAATGGATCAGAGCTCACTGCCGAGCACGGGCTCGATGATTTGGGGCGCGAGGGAAGGAGCGGGCGTGCGCGTGGGAAGCGCACGGATGCGGGCGACCGAAGGGTGGTGGCGCCGCCCAGAAAAGGACGCCGGAGCAGCACTTGCAGCGCGGCGGTGCGGTGGCCGGAGAGGTCCGGAACGGCGAGCACAAAGTAAGGCGAAATGGGGAAGAAGGAGGAAATGGAGACTAGGGTTTCTCCTGGGCGGCGGCGGAGGAGATTTATAGGAGGCTCGGCGTCAGCGGCTCGCATCTTGGCGCACGGCTACGGCGGTGGACGGCGGAGGAGACGACACGGCTCCGGCTTCCTTCTGTCGCGAGGAGGAAGAAGAAAAGAAAAGGAGACTTTTACAAATAACCCCCTGGAGTTCTGGAAAACTGAAGAACATTTGAGAACAGGCCCCTGAGTTGAGAAATAAAGAATTTTAGGGCCTTTTTGTAAACAGAAAATTTGTATAAAAATATCAGGAGACTTAGAATTTTATAAGGAAGCCAATGGCAACTTTGGATTTGGAAAAGTGAAATTCTTTTTAACACATTCAAAAATAACAAGTGGTTTATGCGACTTTAGGTTTTTCTCTTTTCTTTTGGAACTCAAATTTTGTGCACTTTTAAATTAGATGCAAATGATGCTCATGATGCACAAACAAATCTTGATTATAACTAGGCTAATTTGGGGACGTTAGAAATCTATCCCCCTTACAAGAATCTCGTCCCCGAGATTCCTTGGGTAGGAAAAGAGAGATAGAGGAAAGAGGGCTACATCGGTCTTGGATGATCTTCTTGATCCCACGGTAATCTTCTTTCTTGAGGAGGTTGATCCATATTCACTTCATGGATGATTGTAACGCTTCATGTTTCGCCGGACTGTTCTTCAATTGCACCAAAGAGAAGAGGGAAATAACTCTAGATGGAGGATCTTCAAAAAGATCGAGTATCTCATGGTCAACTCAAGGGAGAAGTGTGCAAAACAACTCTTGAGCTAACGAGCATGAAACACATCAAGGTAACAGATGGAAAGGAAGAAGTTTCAAGTTGATAGACAACTGTTCCGCGAAAGGATTAGAATATGAACTTTGCACAAGACTATGATGGATAGATAACAAGATCTTGATACAGCAACAAGGGACAACCCTTTTCAGATTTCAACCATTTGGCTTACAACATGTTTGCCACATGAGTAAAAGTCCAGGGCCCTAAGATGACTGACAAATTCACACAATGTGTAAGTTGAGATGAATTTCAAGTACAACAAAAGAGAGGAATAACTGATCAATAAAATGTTGAAGATCACCACGAAAAGAAAATTCACATGATGGACATGTTATCAAAAGATAAGAAAATGATCTGGAGGATCGATCGAGTGACATTCAGAATCTCTGAGACCATCGGAGGAGGGAAGTTCTTCTTGATCTTCTAGATACCCATTTCAAGCTCATGACAAGCCTTTAATAGGTGAGGAGGTAAACATCGGGCTTTGGAAAGAGAAATACCACAAGGGACAACTTTTAGAATAAGTCGCACAAAAATCCTCATGGGGAGTGGTTGTCCTTGAAGATTCCAGGGAATTTCGGCGATAGGCCTTCCGACTAATTGTGTCAACCACAACATCAATCTTGCCGGAGTTACAAAAAGATCTATGTCAAAATCCTTGAGGGACACCAACCATCGCTGCTGCTTGAGATTCAGCTCTGGTTAGTTGGAATGAAAGTTCAGACTAAGCACGTCCGAACAGAGTGGTGCAATGGATACCACGGAGACAAGGTTACTAGATTCTCAAGATATGGAGAACAACGTCAGGCTCGACTAGATGAGCGAGATTGCAACAACCCATGTATTAGTCATGTGCCCAAAGACAACAACATCTACATGAATCACTTACAACAAACACGATTGTGTCCTTGCTGGGAAACAATCAAAGAAGATAATGAAGTTTTCCGACTTCCACTAGTAGAAAAAGGCTTATAGGTGGGATGCCTGTTTGTGGCGCACCCTAAGCCCATGCGCCACAAAAAACATTTAGTGGCGCACCAAACCAGTGCGCCACAAACATCTGTGGCGCACAATATAAACATGCGCCACTGAAATGTTGTTTTTTGTGGCGCACCGTGAAGCATGCGCCACAGAAAGTAGGTGGTCCCCGCCAGTAAGTTGGAATTTCGGAATCCGGGGCAGTTTCTGTGGCGCACCCTGCCCATGCGCCACAGAAAACATATATTCTGTGGCGCACCTTGGCCCATGCGCCACAAAAAGTTGGCATTCTGTGGCGCATGGTGGACGGTGCGCCACAGAATGTGAACTTTCTGTGGCGCATGGCTTCGGTGCGCCACAAAAATATTATTTGGTGCGCCACAAAATGTCAACCAGGGCCCACAAAAGCATTCAATGCACTAAAATCTCAGATTCATTTGCAACCTTTCCCCTTCTCTCACACAGCTCGTATTTCTCCTCTTTCTCACCCAATTCTCCCCATTCTTTCTCCATTATTCCTCCATTTCTAGTAGGTTAAAACCTATTTTGTTCCATAGAGATTGGCTAGTAGGTAGGGAGGCTTCATATATACTCTCTCCTCCTCTTTTTGTCCACTAAATTCACTCCAAACACACATCACACGATCACGGTCCGGGAGGAGCTCCAATCTACTAGGTGAGACATCTTCTCTTTTTGTTGTGGTGTGCATGCTTGTGCGGTGGTATGGCATCGGTTTACGGCCGGTGTATATGCCATCTCGGTGTATATAGCCACCGATCATTTATGGGGCGCCGGGTGTATGGCCATCGGTGTATGTGGACACATGGATATGCATGTTTGTTGTTTTTGTTGTTTCTTGCGGCGGCGTGGTGCATGTATGTTTGCCGAAATGTTGATTCATTTCCATTTCGGCAAATTTTTGCACCACCCATACGTCCGACTATTAGGAGAAGTCATGCCAAAATTTTCCTTCGAACATGCATGTCTGTGTATGTGTGTGTGCATATGTTGCGGTTCTAAATAACGTTTCTCGGTTGTGTGCTCTATGTAACCCGTGCGTAGGCAACCATGGTCGTCATGATGAGATCTGGTCAAATCAGTAGATACAAGGAAGAAGCGAAGGCGAAAATGATTCAGTGTAACAGGCGCCAGATAAGATGTCCGTGTCGAAAATGTAAACTCGAGAGATGGATCGACCCTGATTCCGGACAATTGGAGGATCACCTGCTCAAGCAAGGTTTCATGCTAGGCTTGAACCAGACACCAAAAACAACAAATGCGCCCGGACATGACGAAGGAGATGTCGGCGGACAAGATGATCATGATGACCATGGGGGAGATGGCAGTGGAGAAGACGCGAACACGGAGAACACGCTAATGTCGGCCTTACGGGGCTCTCATGTTCAAGAATTGCTCCTCCAGGAGACGAGCACCGCCAGAGAGAAAGCCAAACTGGCGCAAATGGAGATCGACAGGAAGACTCCGTTGTATCCTGGGTGCCGGCCAGAGGATACGCGCTTGCAAGTAACGCTTGATGCTCTGGAGATGAAGGCGCAAAGCAAGTGGACCGACGTGAGCTTCACGAAGAGCATGAAATTCATGCACGATCGTCTTCCCGAGGGGAACACATTGCCAAAAAGCACCGAGGAGGCCAAGAAAGTCGTGTGCCAACTTGACTTACCGCACGTCAAATACCATGCCTGCATCAATGATTGCGCAATTTACCGGGGAGAGTACAAGGACATAACCAAATGTCCGTTGTGCGACCAAGGACGGTACAAGGGTGCTAACAAGAAAGTTCCTTGAAAAGTGGTATGGTACTTTCCTATCACTCCCCGTCTGCAGCGGAACTTTGTGGACCATAAGGAAGCAAAGCTAATGCAATGGCACGCGGAAAGGGAGAAGCCCGAAGAAGATCCGGATAGGGGAAGGATCCTGTCACATCCTTCAGATGCCCTCCAGTGGGAAGCATTGGACGCCTTTCAAAATTTCGGAGGCGACGCAAGGAACGTCAGGCTGGGTATGAGCACCGATGGACTCAATCCGTTCGGCAACCAGAGTAGCACGCATAGCACCTGGCCCGTGTTTGTATGGCCTTACAACCTTCCCCCTTGGCTGTGCATGAAGCAAAGGTACATACACATGAGCATTCTCATCCAGGGGCCGAAACAACCGGGTGTCGACATACATCTGTATCTCACACTGTTGAAAGAGGAGTTAGCCACGTTGTGGGACACGCCAGCCCGTACGTGGGATGACTACACTAGAGAATATTTCGACATGAGAGCCGCCTTGTTCACGACGGTGCAGGACTATCCTGGTTGCTCATACGTATCAGCCCAGGTAGGCCACGGATTCTATGCATGTGTCAGCTGCATGGATGGGACCCCGCATCTCCAGCTACCAAGGGATGGGTCTTCGAAAACCGTGTACCCAGGTGCTCGACGGTGGCTTCGCATGGATCACCCGTGGAGGAAACGCGGTGACCTGTTCGATGGTGAAAACGAGCTCGAAAGAGCCCCGCACGAGAGGACCGGCACTGAAATCGACGAGCTTTTGAGAAATTGGGTGGAGTGCCCTGCTCCTGGAAAGAAGCGACCGAGGGTTGATCCCCTGCTGGGTGTATGGAAAGCGAGGTCTGTTTTCCACGACTTGGCGTACTGGAAGGTCCTTAAAGCGCCCCATAGCCTCGATATGATGCATATTACGAAGAATGTCACCGAGAGTCTACTTGGCACTCTTTCGAACATGCCGGAAAAGTCCAAGGATGGGACGAGAGCAAGATACGATCTGAAATGGCTTGGCATCAAGAAAGATCTACAGGCACCCGACAGTGATGACGACGATGACGCTGATGATGATCAGACGGAAGGGACTCAAGGTCACCGCAAAAGGGCAAAGAAGAACACGATGGTGCTTCCCCCTGCCTGCTACACTATGAGTCCGGTGGAGCTCGAGCAGTTCTACAAGTGCCTCGTAGGATTCAAATTTCCTCACGGTTATGCGGGGAAGATCAGCAGATATCTGGACGCAACGAAGAAGAGGTTCACCGGGATGAAGTCTCACGATTGTCACGTGCTGATTACGCAGATAATTCCCGTTGCGATCCGAGGGATAATGGATGATCACGTTCGAGATACGCTGCTTGCCCTATGCAACTTTTTCGACGTCATCAACAGGAACTCGATCGGCGTGAAGCAGCTCGACAGGCTACAGGAAGAGATCGTGCTGATACTATGCGAGCTCGAGATTTACTTCCCTCTTTCTTTGATATCTGCGTGCATCTCCTTCTCCATGTCGTTGAGGACATCAAGCAGCTCGGGCCGACGTTCCTGCACTATATGATGCCGTTCGAAAGGCAGAACGGTGTCATGAAAGGATACGTTCGCAACAGGGCCCGTCCGGACGCAAGCATGGCCAAGGTCTTTCTAACCTACGAGTGCATCTCCTTCTGCCAGAATTATCTAAGCACCGAGAACGAGGATGTTGGTCTGCCCACCAGGAAGCACCTCGGCAGGCTCGGTGGAGTTGGTCACCGCGAGGGCTGCCGCTCACTCTTTGTCGGCGTTCATGGTCGAAGAGAAGACCTCGACAGGGCTCACCGGGTCGCGCTACAACACTTACAATTGATCGAACCTTGGGTGGAGGAGCACAAGAGCTTAATCGAGCAGAATTACATCGAGCTGGGTCGGCAGAGGAAGAATGGAGACGTATCCAAAGAGCACAACTCCAGCTTCTACGGAAGACGAAGAACTCATATTCTCCTTATCACAGGGCCCCGGACAGAACGTAAGGACCTATCAGGCGTACGACATCAACGGTTACACATTCTACACCGAGGAAAAGGACAAGAATAGTGAATATCAAAACTCAGGAGTAACTATGCTATCCTACGGCGATGACGAGGCTACTGTCAAGGAAAGATTCTTCGGAAGGATCGAGGAGATATGGGAGCTCAACTACTGTGGAGAGTTGGTGCCAATGTTCCATGTAAGATGGGCCAAGGACGTCGTGAAAGAAGACCGGTATTTCACCACCATGGTAATACCCGATGCCAAATCGAAGAAAGCCTCCGAGAAAAACGAGCCATGGGTACTCGCTAGCCAAGTTGAGCAATGCTTCTTCATTACCGACCCATCAAAGCCTAGCCGTGTTGTGGTGAGGAGGGGCAAGAGGAGCATCATCGGAATGGACAGAGACGCCAACGAGGAAGACTTTGACGGCGATCCGAAGATCAAGGAGGAATTCGACAAGTTCTTCGACAAGCCGACTACTAGCAAAAACACAAGGAAGACCTCCCTACCTACTATAGGTTTTCCGTTCACGCGAAGAAATCTCAAGGTGCCTGGCCTAAAGTATTCAACCGCGAAGAAGGGAAAGAAGAAGAGAAGCTAGCTCTCGGAACAACCGGCCGGGATCGACGAAGACTTTTTTGGTGTATTATTTTTTGTTCGTGTGTACACATGTGTGAGACAAGCATATATTTATTTATGTCATAAATAAAATAATGATGTACTAAAATTAAAGGATTGTACATGTTGTTTAAATATAACAACACCAAATATACAACACAAGTAATAGTACCAAAGCAGTGTTGGCCAGTCTCACATATCAGGCAAAGATATTCTGTGGCGCACGGTTCAGATGATGCGCCACAGAATCCCACAATTCTGTGGCGCACATTCCTACGGATGCGCCACAAAATTAAAGGATTCTGTGGCGCATCCCCCATTACCATGCGCCACAGAATTTCGGAGGCGACGCTTACATGTGGGCCCACCCCCGCGCCTTCCTCTCTTCTCCGGCCAGTTCGCATCTCCAAAATCGCTAAGTCCCGAGAGGCCGTGCAACCGCCGCCGCAACTCGCCCACGCGCCAACCGCCGCCACCAGCCAACCCAACTCACCACCGCGCGCCCGCGCCAACCGCCGCCACCGGCCGCCCCAACGCGCCCGGCCTCGACGCCGTCCGCTTCGTCGTTTCTCCCCTCCTAGCCGCGTCTGGCGCTCGGCCTCGAGTTGCCGCCGAAGAAGACCACGCCGGCCTCGCAGCTCCCCACCCTCTGAATCACCGGGGACGAGCTCTCTACACCGCCCTCGACCTCCCCTCCTTCCCCTCCCCGAGGTGGCTCCCCTCTCCCCCTCCTCCTCCCCCTCCCCCCTCCCATACCGAACCACCGCCCCTACGGTGTTTGATGAAATTCCTGACCGAATTTTCGTTCATGGAGTAGAACGCATTTTGATTTTTGTGCTAGGCATAATTCACAGAATTGTACTAGGCATAATTCCCAATATTGATCAAAATGCATTCGTTCTTTCCATATTTTTGTGCTACATTTGTACTACTCCATGTTCATAATGCATGCACCGAATTGAAATGCAGGTTCTATGTGTCTAGAATGAAATTGAAATGCATCGAGTTGGAGGAGGCCGCGAAATGTCCTACTGGTGGTGGCGGCGAGCATGAGGAGGATACCACAACACCACCGATGGAGATGCTAGTGGCGGCCATGAGGACGCCGATACCACCACCGATGGCGGCGAGGACCACAGGGCCGATGGTACCAACCCGCCCGCGCAGAAGAAAAAGAAACCAAGGAGGGATCGGACACCGCAAGCACTCGGCAACGTCACAGACGTCTTCACTGAGGTCTCGCCAAGTGGCCTCCCATTGCAGCCCGAGAGACTTGCTGCAGGATACGGCATGCAACTAGGGTGCATCCTCCGGGAAACCGTGTCGATCAACACGAAGGACCTCAGAACCACGCAGAATGAGGCTCTGGTCAAGACCATCATCAAGAAGTTTCACCAACGATACACGTTCCCGCAGACGTTCAACAAAAAGGTGGACAGATTAGCCATCACGAAGATGACCACCGCCTTGAGCAGCTAGAAATGCAGGGCGAGGAGGAAGATTGAAAAGGGTGAAACCTGGGAAGAGATAAAAACCAAAGACCCGATGCTCGACAAAGAAGACTTCGACGCATTCAAGTTGTCCTTGTCTACTGAGGAGTCTAAAAAATGGACTGAGTGGGGGAAGAAAATGCGGGACCTGAACCTAGGTAACCACCGTTTGGGAAGCGGTGGCTACCGAGGAAAACAGCCCATTTGGGACAAGGAGGATGCCGAGGTTGAAAGACTAGGGAAAGAGAACCCGCGGCACAAAATCGCGGACGAGCAGGTCCGGGACTTTGTCCGGTCCCGCTACTATCTGGTCAAAGACACGGGGGAATTCGTTACGGACGATGACGATGTGAAGAGATTTGAGAAAGTGCTGGTAAGGAATTTAATTTACCGCGTAGCCATATTTTTCTACATGCATGGGTTCACCTTAATTTGCATTGTCTGCAGGAGGACGAGTTGAAGGCTGACGCTGAGGCCGGCCCGTCATCCCAGGATTCGAAGGAGCCCTGGGACAGTACTTTCAACAGGGCGATGAAAGTTTACAAGGAGAGGGAGAAGACGGCGGCGCCGACGTCAGCAGGCCGTGTGTCCGGCTTTGGTACGAGCATGAAGTTCCTCCAGTACTACAGCACGGACGGCGGCGAGAAGAGAAGGCAGAGGAGGAAGCCGAGTAGGGATAGCGCAGAGGTTCTGGAGCTAAGGAAGAAGGTGGAATCACTGGAGCAGGAGAAAGTGGACTCCAGCACTGTGAGCCAGCTAGTGAAGGAGGGGATCCGGGATTTCTTACCCCCTGGGTTCATGGAGGGTATAGCTGCTTGGAATGCGGCAGGTCGACAGGGGCCGATACACGTGCCCAGCTACGCCGGCAGCACCTCCAGCCATATGGTGACCCCGCCGGCCCAGATGGTGACCCCGCCGGCCAACACCGCTGCCGAGCCGCCGCTCCATACTGTGCCACAGGCGCCCCCTACCGAGGCACAGGAGCGCCCCATGCAACCTCCGGCGCCAGAGAATGAGACTCCGGCCGCCGGCACCAGCGCCATTGTATCAACATTAGAGGAGCTCAACGCAATCGACAAGGTAACTAACTAGTTAGTCCACGACATCTTCTATAATTAACTATGCCTTTGATGACTGCCATCTCATGATGCCCAACATGCATGTGTTGACTCTCAGGACACGCCTTGCATACTCCTGCATACGGTGTGGGCCGGCGGCGAGTTGGTGGATGTTGCTAAGGGCACGATCATACAACCAAAGAGTAGCCTAATGCACAACCAACGCATGAACGAGGCCGTGCTGAGAATCAAGTTGGATGAGGTATTGCCTCAGTTTCAACACATCGATCCCCCAATGCAACCTCCGGGAGCCGAGGATGAGCACATGGTCCTTGGAGCCTGCGTCAAGTGGCTCATGGAATGGCCGAAGAGCCAAATTCGTCTTGGGGGGGTCAGACGCACCTCCGGCGCCTCCTCGAAGCCGCCACAAAAGGTTAGGCACTCTATCGTTCGGCCCTCGTCGAGGTCGCCACATATACCTGTTGTGAACGAGCCGGCGCCACAAGCACCCGTTGCCAGGACCCGGAAGGAAGCGCCGGTCGTCGCCACCACAAGCCGGCACCAAATACTGTTGGGAGCGTCTGCACCGCAACAAGCCAAAGACAAAGCCGTTGCGCCTCAACTTCCAGTCATCGACGATGATCATGATGATGATAATAATGGCGACGACGTCGATGGCTTCCTCAACACTGGCGCCTTTGATGGTTCGTACATGCCTCCTTTGGATGACGAACACTTTTGCGGCCCCCGCATTATGCCTATTCGTCCCACTTCATGCTCACAGCGCCTGAACTTCCATGGTTTATCTCAAGACACGCTTCCGGAGGACGGCGATCAAGCTGAACAGGCTAACATTTTCAGCCCTGGCACACTGCATAAGTCGAGTCAAGATGTGCAATCCCCAGAGGTGAAGAATAAGCACAGGAAGAGAAGTAAGCCAGGTGCCTCTGCGAGCTAGCCAGCTCCTAGGACTGTCCGGGATGAACAAATGGTTCCACCACGTCGTGATGGCTTGACCCGAATGCATGAAGCTGGTAAACCGTTACTGCCTCCGAAGCTGCTCCGCATCGCACAAGGATCCATGAAAGCTTTGCATGATGCTATCTTGACGCTAGAGGGCATCCTTCTTAAAGACGAGGACCCAAATTACCCGGTGTTCACGTGCAAGGTGCCAAAGGGCGTGAACTTTGTCGATGAAGCTCCTGCGGATGTAATCTTTATAGCCTTCGAGGACGTCTTCAAGCTGTTTCACTCTAGACGGCTGGACTATAACTTGGTCCGTCTATACGCGCTCAATCTGGCGGTGAAGATCAAGAGAGAGACAAACCCGTACGTCGCGATAGCGGATCCCTACTACATGCGTGACAGCCAGCTGGTTGAAGGATCAGGGAGACGGATCATGGCGAGGGAGTACCTCCAAAGTTTCATGCTGAAAAACATGAGCAAGAACAGCCATCTTGTGCCTTTCTTTTGCGAGTAAGTACACATCCGCTCATCGATGTCGTAACTTATGTTTTCCCATAGAGTCGTTCCATTGCTTATCATGAATTTCCTACATTCCGTTTGAATTGTGTTAAACAGGGACAAGTACGCAGTACTCATCGCCGTAAACCCGAGGTGGTCCATTGCCACTTATTTCGACTCGGGGAGTTCGGTTATAGAGAAAGACTACACCCGAATAAAGAGTGTTCTCGATGAGGCTCTCGAGATCTACGCCCGTAATGGAGGCACCTTCGAAAAGAAGTGTGAATTCTTCAACAAGAACAAGACACACAAGTTCAGGCATGTCACCAACTTCCCTTGCATCAAGGAGGACTCTGAGAGCGTGAAGGAGGGGTTCTACGTCATCCATCAACTTAAAGGGTATGTCGAGGAAGCAGATGGCAGGAGGTTTCCAAATAAACTCCGGGAATGGACCAAAAATATGGGGGAAATCTCTGATGCTGAGCTTAGAGAAGACTTCCATCGCACCCAGATGAAGTTATCACATATCATCCTCCAGGATGTCATGGCAACCGCAGGGCACCTCCGCTACCCTAGAGGTAGGATGTATTACAAAACTGCGCCTAGCTAGCTGCTTGCCTCACTCGCAAGAAGTGTTTTCTTTATTGCACTTAGATGAATTATTCACACTCTATTTATGTTATTAACTGATACTTACCAATCCATCTCTAGGTTTGACTAAGAGGGAGATCGAAGAACGCCTAGCATTGCAGCAGGAAACCAGGACGTGGACGACGAAGCAAATGTACAAACCGTTCCCGGCGCCGATGCAGAACTAGGCTACGTGATCGTGCTCTCCCGCTGATCTTCCTCACCATCATCGCCGATATACTTTATTTGATAACTCTATATGTATGAAATGATGAAATGATGAACTTTTGTATTTCGAGCTCCATTTGTATCATGACTTGTGTAAGATTCGGCATTTGTAACTATATGTGATGTGTCTAAGTAATGTGATGTGTCAAATATATCATGTTTCTGTTATGTGTGTTGAAATCCTGTAATATATACATGTATTTTCGTTAATATACCTGTATTTGTACAGCGGGCAGAAATAATATGAAAATTCCTGTAAATAATTCTGTGGCGCATGGCACAACTTTGCTGTGGCGCACCTATTTCTGTGGCGCACAGTACAAGGATGCGCCACTGATAAATCTCCGTGGCGCACTAGGAAGGATGTGCCACAGAAATGTGCCACTTTCTGTGGTGCGCCACAGAAATATAATGTAGTGGCGAGATTTCTGTGGCGCACCCCCCATTTCCCTGGGTGCGCCACAGAAAGGCTTTTTGGTGCGCCACTAGTAGCCCTTTTTCCACTAGTGTTCTTCTCATTCTTTAACCAATCAGTCAGTGGCTTGGTGTGCATATATGACTTCTTCAAGGAATGGAGGTAACAACCTATCATCCCATGAATGATCTGCACATGCATGACCGACTAGAGATGATTCCCGAGGAAACAAGATAAAACTCTACTTGGATTCACGGCGACATCTTTCAGCAAATGCACGTAAACCAGAGTAGGTTACTTCCAACATCTAGAACACATACTTTGCGATGACACAAAGATGGATCTCAAAAGTTTCCAACATTATTGGCAAATGTTCATAATGATCCTCTTCAGACATGGAGGCAATAAGAATGTTATTGATGGGCTCAACAACAAGCTTATCAGGATACTCCAAGAAGATCCGAATCATAGGATACATGAACAAGGCAAAAGTATTGGTCAGATCAAGGACATGAAGATGTAGGCTGGCGAAACACCATAAGTACAACATCATCAAGATGGTCCTTGGGACTGAGTTTGATTTGACGATAGCCCAAATCAAATCAAAGATTAAGAGAATAGCAGATCCATTAGGATATACCGTCTTGCTTCAACACGACAACTCAGGTAGACAAGAGTCTTGCTTGTCAAGGCAAAACGATGTGGCCTTAAGAGCGTTGGTAAAAACCTAACTCTTTGACCGAGTGTGTGCGCCGGAACAAACGGACTTGGTAACACAGTCAACTTCACTTAGTGATTGGATAACCAATCACACAAGGAAGGAATCAAATGTCCTTAGATGTCAAAGCAATGAAAATTGCAAAGAATATCTGATAGTCACATCAATACACACACCGTAGCATTCCCGAGCACGAGCAGCTAGGAGAAAAGCGTGAGTAAGGACGTGTAAAAGCATCACTTCATCAATAAGTCATGAGACACAACACAACCTCTTGATATATAAGAGTGTGATACCTTAAGATGGAACAGATTAGAAGTAGCAAAGCCTCTTGATCTGCGGACTACAACACTTTGACCTGGTCCTGGACATGGACGAGGTACGGGAGTTTGTTTCTCCCTGACATCCCGAAGTGGAATGTCACGACGGACCACAAGAGTAACATGCATTAGTACACCAATGCACATTTACAACTTGGATGCCAAGTGGCATACACGGGTCAGAACACAACCACAAGGAAAGGAACATACTTAGGAAAACCCTAGGATGTAGATGAACAAATTAACATACATATGATAAGTTGTTCCGATAAGAAAGGTGTGGTAGAGTCACCAACTTAGATCTGAGACTCATAAAGAGCACTCTTGTTGTGATCCTTTTGGTTCCATAACAGAACCTCTGCCAAAGCTAGTGGAAGGAGAAGACCTTGGATGTCGCAAGTCAATCACGACAAAACCACGAGCTGGAAGACTAGCTTGAACTGAGGTTACCAGCCCTTCTGAGGTAGCAAGCATTCCTCAGGGATCAATGGAATGGATCTTGGGTTAAAGGTCAGCATCATGTACTGATAGAGTGAGCATCACATGGCTAACAACCCACATGACTCAACACACAACCAACAGCACAATCTGGGACCTTCGGTTCAAGTCCAGGGTGAAACCTAAAGAAAGTGTAACTACCATTCGAGTGTCCCAAAGGGCACAACGATGCAGTAATCACGAGCTAGCTTCAGAGACCAACCACAGCTTCCGAAGTATCAAAGGAGGGAAAAGAGATCTTCATGGGGAAAGAAACCTCGAAGACTTAGAATAGAATGAGGTGAAATCGACAAAGTTGAGAGATCATGATCGAAAGGAATCTCTCATGTCAAACGAGAGAAAGACGTATCAAAGAACACAACAGACTCTAGAAAACTTAACACTAAGTCAACTTGGCTGAGAAACGACCTGCACTTGGTGCACCTAAATTTTGAATGACCAGAGAAAGGGAGAGCAACTGTTTTCAACCAAAACAAGGTAAGGTGAACCAGAATTAGAGCGATACCAGATAAGGAGTAAAAAGAAGTCTACTCAGATTTTTGCAAATAGTTTCAGTTTTCAAATAGTTTTCACAATCACTAGACTCAACATCGACCAGTAGAAAGGTTTTCCTACAGGCGGTCCGGCTCTGATACCAAAACCTGTAGCACCCCCGAGAGCCAAGCTAGACAAATCTGAGACCTTAATCTGAGATAAGCCTAACATAGATCTCGAAAGCCAACAGTTGAAATCGGTAACACAACAGATACCCTACAACACAAGAAGAAATATATTAAGCTCTTAACAGAGCGAAGAAGCAAATATCACCAAATAAGGTCACTGACCTGTCAATCACTAATACAACGGAAGGCAAATTATGCTATTAGACATAGCAAGATCAGCAAAAGGCCTAAGAGGCCAGAAAGCTTAACGGCGACGTCCCAGTCCATAGATTCCAGGCTGCCGTCTGGGAACCCCAACCTAGTCGTCGATGTCGATGTCCACAAAACACACCTGTCCAAATAATTGCGCAAGGCTGAGTACAGGAGGTACTCAACAAGACTTAATTAACCTATTATATATCTGCCCGTTCAGAGAGTATGAATGATGTTCTTTGCATAAAGCCATCTTTATTTTCAAATCAAGGGAGGAGAGAATCTCGCATCAGTAGACATTTTAAAATGAGATAAGGGAGCAACACCGTTGGTTCTTCCTCCATCTTCTGTAGCCACCAGAATGTCATCATTTGCACCACCCACAAGAATCACCCCCTCGCTCAACCCGAGGAAGCAATCCTAAGCACCCTTAGTTGTCAAGTTTTAGCATATAGATTAATGTTGTCTATGATCACCGAAATAAGGTGCCAAGTCGTCCATAACCGTGGACACGGCTTTCCGAAAAGATTTACCCTGCAGGTGGTGTAACTATCCACACACGCCAACCAATCCTTGCGCCAGACATTAGCACTCTTCCGGGGAGTGCCGGCAGAAGGGTTGGCCACGACCTTTCCCAAGGTTCGCCTATTTCCATGAGCCACAGCAGTAGGTCTGACCACCAACGCGCAGCGGTCCCTAGTGCGGGTTGCCAGGGTCAACATCTGGACCGCAGCCCTGTTGCCCCAGCCCTAATCATCTTCAATCCTTTTTTTACCGCACACGCAAATGGAACACTCGAACTAGTGGCTTCACGTAGTAGGCTAGACAAGTTGGGGTCGAGGGAGGCCCAAGTCCAGTGTGGATGCACGAGGTCTTGGTTCCGAACCCAGGAACTCAGTTCCTAGTATCGACAAGAACGAGACAACCCACCACAATCCCATTGTGGCCTCTCATCCAAGTCTTTAGCAATAACTAAATCATGTATACTCATTCCACCTCAATCTTCTCGACTGGATGGAGAAAGGAACAACTAAGCATGTCTAAGCGGCAATGCAACACAAGTGACACTCTATACCTTAACCAAAAACATCTTTGAACCGTATGCATAACACAAGAATCAAATACTTTTGAAATCTTATATGTGCAGATAAGAGGTTATGCTTGCCTTGCTCTTCGATAACAAGATATAAGGCTTTTGAAAATCTTCGGCTTCACTGACCAAGATAACCATGAATACTTCTTCATAAATTCTCCGCTTGAATTGATCGTCGATGATCCAGCATTGGCCTTCGATATTGTTAATCTCCACTTCGGATTCGCATTCTACCGCGAAGAACAAAGTACCAGAAAAGAAACGGAAAACAACATTCAACCATGGCATCGATGCAATGCGCATAATGTATGACATGACAAGTTAAAGGTTTGAAATGTAAATCCTACACATGGAAGAACATTCTAAATGGAGTGCGAATGCCCGACAGGTGCCATTCGACAAATTCCATATTTAGAAGAAATGGTGTAATTTGTTCTTCTGTTATAAACATGGTCCAAAGTTAATTAAACATGCATGATTTGGACATAATCATATAGATTTTATTTTTCTGGAAATTTTGATGTATTAATCACATTTTTCTGATTTACAATGAATTACTTATGAATTTCCAAAGTTTAAACAATTCAATTCAATTTTAAACATTTATGAAATTAAATAAAAGTTGGACCCACATGTCATAACTTTATTAATTTACTCCCTCCGTATCTTAATATAATACGTTTTGGTAGTTCAAATTGAACTACCAAAACATCTTATATTTAGTTACAGAGGAAGTATTAAAACATTTTGGAAATGATTAAATTTCTGACATCAGGGACCCACCTGTCATATAATTAACTATTGCAGAAAATGGACAAATCATTTTCAGAAAAAAGGAGAGATGACGTCATATGACGTCATCAATGGATCAGAGCTCATTGCCGAGCACGGGCTCGATGATTTGGGGCGCGAGGGAAGGAGCGGGCTTGCGCGTGGGAAGCGCACGGATGCGGGCGACCGAAGGGTGGTGGCGCCGCCCAGAAAAGGTCGCCGGAGCAGCACTTGCAGCGCGGCGGTGCGGTGGCCGGAGAGGTCCGGAACGGCGAGCACAAAGTAAGGCGAGAGGGAGGTAGCAAAGGGGTCCCAGAGGACCAATAGCTCACCCTGGAGCTCGTGGGCGGGTCGGAGGAGCGACGCGAGGCCGGAGACGACGGGAATCAAGCTCGGCCCGCGGCGGCCGGAGTTGAGGATGACGAGCACGGGGCGGCCAAATTCGTCGCGGTTCGGGCTTCCCAGCACGAACGGATGGAGGAGGAGGGGGAGAAGAACACGACGCTTCTCCAGATCGTCTCGCCGGAGCTTGGCGAGGCCGGAATCGCTGGCGATTGGAGGAAAAGCCGAAGCTAGGGTTTCGGCCGAAATGGGGAAGAAGGAGGAAATGGAGACTAGGGTTTCTCCTGGGCGGCGGCGGAGGAGATTTATAGGAGGCACGGCGTCGGCAGCTCGCATCTTGGCGCACGGCTGCGGCGGTGGACGGCGGAGGAGACGACACGGCTCCGGCGTCCTTCTGTCGCGAGGAGGAAGAAGAAAAGAAAAGGAGACTTTTACAAATAACCCCCTGGAGTTTTGGAAAACTGAAGAACATTTGAGAACAGGCCCCTGAGTTGAGAAATAAAGAATTTTAGGGCCTTTTTGTAAACAAAAAAATTGTATAAAAATATCAGGAGACTCAGAATTTTATAAGGAAGCCAATGGCAACTTTGGATTTGGAAAATTTTGAAATTCTTTTTAACACATTCAAAAATAACAAGTGGTTTATGCCACTTTAGGTTTTTCTCTTTTATTTTGGAACTCAAATTTTGTGCACTTTTAAATTAGATGCAAATGATGCTCATGATGCACAAACAAATCTTGATTATAACTAGGCTAATTTGGGGGCGTTACACGTTCCTACTGCAGAGGGCGAATCAGGAGAGCAGCCGGGCGAACACTAGATCCAGCCCCATCCCCAGCCGAGGAGGCACTACATCCTGCAAAACAACGACAAAGCGGAGACCCTGACCACCCGACTCAACCGCCCTGACCACCTCGGTCAAGATTAAGGGAGGAAGGAGATGACCAAATATACTCAGATCCAACTTATTGGAAGGAAAAACGAAAGAGAAAACCTAGCTACGAAATTCGGGACCTCCCTACACCTCACCGCCGGCAACCGTGGCCGCCGGCGATGGGGGAGAGTGGCCGGATTGAGAAAGAATGGTGGAGGGCAGGAAGAGGACGACACAAGGTCAAACACGCCACAGGGCAACCTGGATGCGTTCTGTTTGGTCGATATGATACGGCGCTATGCGGCAACTGCGGGCCGGCCCATATACGCCGTTTTTTTCTTTCCAATTTCGTGGATGCTCGCGTCTGTAATTATCTGGGCCAAATTAGCGGCGCCGCGGACGCTCTGCTCCCGTTTGCACCCTGAGATCCGCTGCACGTGTGCCCTCCCTTCCCACCAAATCCCACCAAAATCCCGCTTTTGCTTCCGAAGAAAAACGATTCGATTGAAATAAAAATTCTGTGCTATTGTAGAAAAAAATCTATTTTCCACCAAATCACGAAAATGCTTCTATGAAGCAAAACAGGCTGTTTCTAATAAGAATTTTGTACTATTTTAGCAAAAGTCCAAGTTCCTCTCAAAACTAATAAAATGTTTCTACGAAGCAAAAAAGTTTATTTGCAGCAAATTTTTTGTGCTGATCATAGCAAAAATGCTTATATAGAGATTTTTTTTTTTTGCTTGTAGCATTTCTTCTGCTGTAGCATTTTTTTTACTATTGTAGCAAATGGTTCTACAGAGAAAAACGTTAAATAGCAATTTTATTTTGTTATTGTAGCATCTCACATAGCAAAATTGTGCTATTTTTTTGCTGTTGTAGCATCTCACGTAGGAAAATTGTGTACTGCAGCAATATTAACTTTAGAGACTTATGGAGCAAAATAATTGTATTATTATAACAAAATCACATAAACATAATAGCAAACAAAATTTTATATTGCAACAAATCTGATGAGATCTTGCCGGAAACTCGTGTAGCAAAATTTCGTACAAAACATTATGCCAATGTGCATCAGAAGATGAATTTTTTGCTTCAAACCATACAAAAAATTTGATGGTGGTGGTGCTTTGTAGTCACGGCGACAAAAGCTCTACATCAACACCGGTGCGGCTCTGTAGCAACGACGGTAGTGCAAGCAAGCGCGACAAAACTCTGCAGCAACACCGGTGCGACTCTGTAGCAATGGCGGCGGTGCTCGGGAGCAAGTGCGACAAAGCTCTGCAGCAACACTGGTGCGGCTTTGTAGCAAGCTCGTGTAGCAGTAGCACCACCGTCCTCAATGGCAGCACGACATCGGCGGCCGAGATGTGGAGGCGACGACCGGGTCGTGGAGTCGGAGCGGCGGCCAGGACGTGGAGGCGCGGCGGCGGCCGAGATGTGCAACCGCGCAGGGCCTGCTCCCGGACGTGGAGGCGCAGCGGCGGCCAGGACGTGGAGGCGCGGCGGCGGCCGAGATGTGCAGCCGCCCAGGGCCTGCTCGCGGACGTGGAGGCGGCGCGGCGGCCGGGACGTGGAGGCGTGGCGGCGGCCGGGACGTGGAGGCGGATGTGCAGCCGCGCAGGACCTGCTCGCGGACGTGGAGGCGCATCGGCGGTCGGGACGTGGAGGCGCGGCGGGCGAGATGTGCAGCCGCGCAGGACCTGCTCGCGGGCGGTTCGGCCGATGGCGAAAGTGGCGGCGCGATGGGATAAGGCAACATGTTTTTTTTCTGGGAGCGATGGGATGGTCGGCAAGGAAAATCACACCCGTGCGATCGTGCCCCATCCGATGGCTACGCGTCCGGAGGATGGAAGCGCGCGATCCCTAGAGATTTCCTATTGTTGTCCAAAAAAAAAACCTCCCACGCGGATGGGCGGGCGGTGGAGCTTCTCGATACATCGCACCGCTTTTGACCACCGAAGCGGAGTCTAAACCATACGTGACCATTAATTTGACCGGCGTACGTGTCCCAGAATGATTGGAAGAAAATAAGATGAACAGTAACACACTCGCTGATAGGCCGCGGATCACATACCCTTATATATATAGTACGATTACATATATCAAGTTGTATGTCTTGCAGCCTCCTTGGTCACATCCTTCTTTTCTTCAGATTAGACAGAGGTGTTAACTGGATGTCTACGCCATTGCATCTGTAAGCCTCCCTAAATATGCTTGCCTCTGTAACAAATTACAGTTCTTCCTCACCATATGAAAATATCTGACTTTCATGCGATGCTTATAATATGTTTGGCATACCTGAGATTTTTGTTGTGATTCTTCCTAGGAACTAGTAATTGTGCACCTGCAATGCACGTATAACCATAGGTCATATTGAAATTTAGGTGAGAAAAAGTCAAACCTCTATATTGTCCAATTTATTTTATTACTATGGCAACACTTTTAACTCATGAAAATCGGTTAACCAATTCAATTAGTCTGTCATGACGCCGACGAAAAAAATTAGTGAAGCAGTAACAATAACTAATCAAAATGATAAAAAATGTTATACATTATTTATGAAAATAAGCATGGCTCCAGGGCACTCTATTTATTATGTATTCCAGCTTGTCCATCTTGTTCACTCTCTGCCCCCGGTAATATTTCCCTCGTGCTTTATGCCCTTGGTCCTATTTTCCGGCCCTTGGTCATACAAGAAAACATATGCTTTACGTAGGAAGCACATGTGCAGTTAGATCCACCTTCAAACTTTTTCTTCTTTTTCTATCCCAGTTATATTTTGGACAGAAAGATTATGAGAAGAACTAAAACATATTAACTCAGACCAGGAGTGTGCACACTGATTATAGCAGACCAAATATATATTGCTTGTGAAAGCAGAGAGATCACTTAGAATATTTCTTATTTTCTAGCACGTTCAGCATATTTTTCCAACTTGAATGGCAAAGACTACATTATGTTAGGTTCTAAGATAAATAAAAGGATAAAAAGCTTCTCATCATATCTTGATGTCCTTGTTATCCTAAATTTGTTAAGAAACAATAGTCAGAAATCTTAAATGAGATGATATAGAATAAATTAAATACAAAAGTTAGATTGTAGCACATCACAAAAGATGGATGCCTTTCCAGATGGATAATTCATTTGATAAAGAAAACATGCAAACACTTACTTGGTCGTGCCTTTGGAACATTTTGTTACACAATACCAGGTATAATGCAACATTGGAATATCAAGAAGGGTATCTTATATTGGCTTAACCCCTACAAGGTGCATACAAACTCTGTTTCCAAGAATATTGACTCAAGTGCTGGAAAACTGAACATTGAGTCAAATGCAAGAACTACAAGCAGGCTATAGTAAATTCAAGGAGCAATATCAGGAGTAACTGCCAACGGAAAGAGTTATATATTTATCACCATCACCACTTATAAAAAGAGCGAGAGAGAGAAATCCATTTCATTGATGTACAACACAAATTGATCAAGTACATAGTTGTGTTCGTGTTCACATCGAGAGGCAATTACTATCAATTAACAGGTTAGTACGTCTTGAAGCAACAAGACAAATGACATGAAGTCAAGAGTTATCTAACCTCCACATGATCCATTGTTTGTGCTCTATATACATAATTCAAGACTATCATTAGATGAACTGTACAAAAGTATTGCTAGCGACACTTTAAGAACGACAACATTAGTCAGTAGGATCCCTTAATAACCATAACTGGTGAAAAATAATAAGAATGTGGAATGTTGCACAAAGATAAGACCTAAAAAAACACAACCATGCCTGCAGATATTTGCATATATAGGTGACAAAAATGATTAATTTATCTGAATAGCCCTCACAATCGAAAGAGCAAAATGGCGGCAAGAATTTTTGAGTCTCACCGGACCATCCTCCTCTGACGTCTCTCGGGTGGGCTTGATGTCAAGGTGGGTGACGACCGCGACCGTCGTGGCACTGATGAAACCAAACACTTAAGTCTGAAAAAACAACCTCGAGAAGGTACTGGAAAATAATCCGTGTTATTCTTGAGCTGGCACCTTTAACTGAGCAAAAACAATCTAATAAGATGTTATAGTGTGAAGTTAGAAAATCCCAGCTCAAGTCAATCTACATGACAATCAGTTTTGCTAGTTAGCTGAATCTAGTCTAAAAATTATTCATACAAGGTACAATATAGTCTCATCTCCATTCTGCATATGTTGAGATACTACCAACAAATATCAGTTGTTGATTCAGCATATATCACATCAGAAGCACCTTACCAAAGATTTGTAATAGATATGGATAAGCTAAGATCAAATATGGATTGAATTTGTAATTGTTGACCTGCTCCTCATGTCTGCTTGCTTCTGTGGTACGTACAGTTCTTACGTTGGTACATGTGGTACAATCATGAAGCAAAATTACCGAGGTTAGAAAATCTGAATATGGAATATGTAAGATGTTGCTCTCATATTCTATTCTCCATGCAGAACAAGTGCTTGAAAATCTGAATACGTGTGTGAACCGTGCTGGCAAACCGAGAATAGTTTTGGAAGAGCTGTTCAAGTACAGAGACGATTAGAAATATTTCTTTGTTACCTCGATCCGCTGATTTGACCGCCTCCAGTCAACCCTGTTCGCGAGGTGAGTAGGACGGTGGGGGTGTGCTGGTGGTGATCACAGTCCTCTGTCTGATTGAGGTGGGCGGCGGTGCAGCAACCCAGCCGTGCGGTGGAGGGCGGCATGGGGCTTCACGGCAGTTGGTCACGTGGGCGTCGGCGAGGCGCGCAAGGGCAGCGACCAAGTGTGGCTGGGCGATGCCTCGCTCTGCGGAAGAGCAGCGAGGAAGCTGGCGAGGGGATTCCGCACCGAAGGAACCCAGCTGGTGAAAGGACAATGATGTCGCCTAGAGGGGGGGGGGGGTGAATAGGCGGTTTAAAACTTTTCCGGTTTAGGCTTGATAATTGCGGAATAAAACTAGGTGTTTAAATTAACAAGCCGACAACCTAAATAAACTAGGCTCACCTATGTGCACCAACAACTTATGCTAAGCAAGACAAACAACAAGGTGATAGCTATAGAATACTTCAAGCACGAAGGCTATCACAATGTAAAATGCATAAGTAAAAAGCTCGGGTATAGAAATAACCGAGGCACGTGGAGACGAGGATGTATTCCCGAGTTCCTCCTTGTTAAGGGAGTACGTCTCGTTGGAGAGGTGTGAACCGACACAACGGTTCAACAACCACAAAGGTTTCACCTTCTTCTCCGATGAACCGCACCACAAAGGCTTGGTTCACCTTCCACTATCGGAATTCCTTCGAGGCGGAATCCGGAGCCTTTCAACAACAATCCGGGGCACAACCCACAATGGGATTGGGGGCTCCCGAACGGCTTCAAGTGACCACACAAGGGTCCAACCACCACAAAGGCGTCTAGGGTCCAAGGACCCAAGAGTAACAAGCTCACAAACTTTCAACTTCCACGAATCCTCGTGGAGAGCACACCGATGCACCAAATGCAAAAGGCAAGAGCACAAGTGCTCAAAATCCTTCACTCTCAAATCCCACCAAAAGCAACTAATGCTTATGGGGGGAGAAGAGAGGAAGAACAAGGAATCCACAAAGGAGTCAAATCCTTCACTCTCAAATCCCACCAAAAGCAACTAATGCTTATGGGGGGATAGGAGAGGAAGAGCAAAGGAGAAGAACCACAAAGGAACTCCAAGATCTAGATCCACTAGGTTCCCCTCACTTAGAGGAGATATGGATTGGTGGGATTGTAGATCTAGATCTCCTCTCACTTTTCCCTCAAGAATATGGAAGATTCAATGGAGGGATTGAGAGATAGGCAAGCTCAAGAAGGTCAACAATGGAGGAGAAAAACGTGCTCAAGAGCTTAGGTTCAATGGGGAAGAAGACCCCCTTAAATAGGGCCTCCAAAATCCAACCGTTATGCAGTTTTTCTCCGCAGGGTCGGTACTACCGCCCCCCAAAACCCGATACTACTGCCTGGGCATTTTGTGCACTCAGAAAACGCGAAACCTTCTGGAATGGGCGGTAGTACTGCCTGAAATCGCGGTACTACCGCAGTGTCCAGAAACTGCAGAAACTGGTAAACGAAAACGTCAATATCTTTTCCATCCGGACTCCGTTTTCGATGATTTTTGGCTCGTTGGAATCGTTACAACGAGCTCTACTTGAATGTGCATAGAAACATCACAGTCCATCATGTGAGGATAAAACCAAATGGGGAAAGGTTGAACTTTCATAAACAATGCAAACCGGTAAAACCTCCTTCATCAAAAACACAACAAGATATTCATACGAAATCTGTTTTTGATGAACTAGAGCTTAGTATGGAGATAAACCAAGCTCTAAATCCTCACATGGATAAAAGGCAACAAGTTTTCCAAAGTAAAATCATTTTCAAATGACTTGATCTTGTCATGAAGATCACGACAAGCACCAAAACCCAACACGGAGAAAAGCCAAATAAGAACCAAGAAAAATGATATGCCAAGCATGCAAAGGTTTGAGCTCTCCACAAAGATGCGATCAAGTTACTCACTTGAGAGCCCCTCTTTATAGTACGCCTATCTATCCTATAGCCCTATCAAGATCATACCTTTGTCTTGAGCATTCCACTCGAGCTAGATGATGACGATCTTGGTCTCTCCAAGTGGACCACCTTTCTTGATTGCGCTTGCTAGCACATGCTTGATGAAGACTTCTCCAAATACTCCCCCATACGCCATTATGGGAGAGCCTCGCTTAGCTTCGTCTTCATGTCAATCTCCAAGCTCCATTAGCTTCGTCTTCATTCCGACCTCCAAGCTTCGAGCATAAGATATCTCCGAAATGCTTCTCTTGGTCTTGCACGTCTTAACCTTGATGACGAACACCGCATGACATCATCGTCCATGAGCTCTATGAGATGTTCTTCTTGTTGCAAGCCCATGGGAAGATACCTAGCCCAACATATAGATACCACACACACACTTGGGTTAGTACACAAAGCTATATGGACAAGAGCTTACCATCCCAAGAGATACATGATCCACTTGGTACATCTTGTAGCTTTGTGTGTTGATCAACATCTTGATCATTCTCGTATCATCTCATCTATCTTCATATAAACCCTTGAATAGAGCATTGGTCATTATGTCATCTTGAAGAGTCCAACACATGAACTCCTATAATTTCCCATGGACAAGATCTATAAGAATATCTCAATGTAAACATTAGTCCATAAGGATTGTCATTAATTACCAAAACCACGCATGGGGGCAACCATGCACTTTCAATCTCCCCCATTTTGGTAATTGATGACAATCCCTTTTACGAGGGTTTATATAATAAATTTAAGCAACCATGCAACACAAAGAGCAAGGATGCAAGAGAACAAACCCATATTCCCTTAAACCCTCTAAATTTCTCCCCCATTGGCATTGATTGCCGAAATGGGAAGAAAAACTTAGAAGGCCAATATAGTGCGAGCTCCCCCATAAAGTGTGCATTTCTCATAATATGAGTGAAATCAAATGCACATATCCAATGACGAATAGATGGAGGGAGATCAAACTATATAGAGGATCCAAATATTGCAAGAGAAGATCAAATAGAAAGATACTTCAACGAAAGAAGCAAGCAATCAAAAGGATCCGAAAAGTGTTCTAAATATCAAGAGGGAACTCCCCAAGGTACGTGCACAAATAGGATTTGTATTTCAATATAGTGTGCACAACATGGAATCCTCACTCCCTCCTAGATAAATTCTAACACAAGCACATGCAAGAGAATATAAATGAGAAGTGAGGCAACACAATTTGCAACAAAAATGTTTTGCAACAAGAGCAAGGAGCGGCAAATAAAATAATGGGTGTGAGATAAAAAGACATTATAGGAGACTAATACAAGGATGAGAGCATCAACATAGTCTTTCAAGAAGTGTTGCACATAGTGCACATCATGTCTTTCCCATACCCACACACCAAAAGAGATATAGCAAATGGCTCCACAAGCTTAGTAAAATGCACCAAGCAACACATGAAAAATAAAGCTTGTGGCTTTAAGAAACCACCAAAGAGTCAAAAGCAATAAAAGGTGGTCATTAAAGAATTGGAATATCAATTAAAGATGTACTATTCTCATATACATAAGTTTCTAAGTAGACACGAATCACTAAGATATGGGTCTACAAATAAACATGTACACACAAGATAGATACAAGGGTAAGGATCATGATATCCAAGAGGAAGTCATAAATACACCAATAAGATCTTTGCTTAATAACATAGCACAAAGCCGAATTATATCTTAACGGAATATAAATGAACTTCCAACACATACTTATCATAGCATAAAAAACTATCCACGAGGGATAAAGGTTAACAAATGGATGCTCCGAGTAAGATAACACGTATCCCAAAAGGCGAATGATTTGAAAATTCATCAATGTTGCACCTGAGAGACTTTAAGTAGAAAGTGCTAGATTGACATAATTGGGATCGATGAATCATAGAAATGAATATATATTCCCCTTATATGTAATCATCCCGGCTTACTCACATTTGCAATAAAGACGTTTTGCAAGAACCAAATTGATTGCAACAAAAAGAGATTCATGCCAAGATACAACCTACACAAGGTTGAAAGCTAGAAATGTATGCATGAGGTAGATACTTGTTACCGAGATAGCATTGGTGATGTAGAACATAAGAGTTAACGATCATCCAAACTTGGCTCCAATGAACACATGGTGGCACCACCTTCCTTGTAAATGAGACAAGCTTCCAATGCATCTCAAATGTACCTAAAACAAATTGAAGTACAACATGGTACCCAAACTCATTGGGTCCAAAGTAGTTAGAGAAACTACAATACATAGGACAAACTCCACATAAATATGTGCATATTAATGTGAAATTGAATTTCATGCACATCTTAGCCATATAGGATTTGATGGAGTTTATCCTATATATTGGATCAACGAAAGTAAGCACGCCAAAGAAATACATATAGTAAATATGCATGCACAAGACTTTGAAGAACCAAAAGAGATACAATTTGAATAAAACACCAATTAAAACAAGAGAGCACACAATAGTGTGACACGAAAAGAAATTGTCCAAATTATATCAAATACCCAAATCAACACATGATTGAAGATACCAATGAAAATATGGTCAAGGAATAACCAAACCCTCTACATTTTTCATGATGGCACAAAGTACCAAGACGGAAAATGCTTGTATCCAAAGAGGCATATCATCGGGATCTAAAACCAATTAAAGACAAATAATGTTCAAAAACATATAGGATAGCTCCCCCAATATGTATGCCTAATTTATGATTTTGCATTTGAATACAAATGCACACCAATGGGATCATGACACACCATATATATTATTCAAACACTAGCCAAAATCAAGAGGAACACAAGGATCCATAGGATACAAAGAAGACAAAAGAGTTTAATAAAACAAGTTTTGGCAACAAGATAAGGCAATTCAAAGCAATAGCCAAAAACGAAGATGTCTACAAATTCCATCATAATTGTGAGTATCACTTGTTATGAACAAGGAATATAGAAATATTACTCGATGGTATATAGGAATGATAAGCAAGATCAATCTTTACAACAAATAAAGCATATGACAAAAGATAGGAAATTGAGCACATGCTTAGATAGAGATTCTTGATGACTTCAAATTGATCAATGGTCATGCAAAGCACCAAGAAATCTTTCTCACACACAAGATCCAAAAGATGAGAAATAAAAGATATTCAAGCAAATATGGAACTTGTTTGAGAAACATGCTACATAGGAGAAAGATAATTACAATATCAATTCTAGGTGGCAAAACCTCACATGTTCACATTTCCTAGGTTTGTAATATGCACATAGCTTATTACTCCCCCATAATGTGATAATCCATTTCTTTTAGAACAAGAGGTAAATAAAACCAACTCAAGAAATTAATGGACATTATAGAATTTGAATTTCTCATGAGTATGACATACCACATAGAGAATAGATAATATTGAAATATCAACACTAAGTGGTATTTCTCATGTACACACATTTTTAGAATGGTGAAGTGCACGAAGCATATCACTCTCCAAAAATGGATAGTCCATTAATCTCTCAAAGAGAGCCAACACGATAAGATAGCAACTAAAGGCAATAAGGCTCACAAACAAGTAAATGGTGTGCAAACCAAAATACACATACTTGATTTCTCAAGATAAGTAAGTAGAGAGCACAACACATACAAACACTAGCAAGGTACGAAACCTAACACATGAAGGGTGCAAGCAACTTTCAATAAATATATGGTATAAGCACAAGTTACCGCAAGGAGGAACATTGGATATGAGATAGAAAAATGTAACCCAATTGACTTGGCTTGAGAGAATATAATTGATGAAGATCCCTTAAATCTTCATGATGTAGCCAAGTCTCCAATGTCCTCCAACAACACCTATTGATCAAGTTTTAGCTTGTTGGTCCCCAACCACGTTGGGTCCTAAGAGGTTAGTCACAATAGGTTTGGCAACCCAGATGGTTCTTTTCGTGACACCACTTTGAGTACCAACAAATTTGGCAAACACATTGCCAACCTTATCCTTCCGAAGAGAATAAAGATCATCAACTATAATGGGGTTGGATAAGGTACCATTAGTGCATGAAGAAGCAAAGTGACCCTTCTCACGGCATAGGTAGCAACATCTACTTCCTCCTCTCTTCTTAGTTGGAGTCTTGACTTGAGGAGGGGTAGCTTGATTCTTCTTGGGAAGAGACCGTTCTTCAACTTGAGGAGCTTGAGTTTGAACTTGAGACTTCTTCCCTTGTTGCTTCTCACTAAGAGCCTTCTTCTTCAAAGGGCAAGATCTAACATGGTGCCCTTCAACTTTGCACTTGAAGCAAACGATCTTGGCCGAATCCTTGACGTGTTCTTGGCCCTTGTTCTTCTTGTTAAACGTGGACTTGTTCTTGATTTTGGAGTTGAATCCAAATCCACTCTTGTCATTGGGGCGTCTTTGAACACTCAACATATTGTCAAGTGTAGAATCCCCAACATGACGCTTTTCCAAGTCTTTCTTCAAAGAAGTGACTTGTTCCTTGAGCTCTTTTAACTCCTCTACATGGTTAGTATCAACACAAATACTAGAGGAAGTAGAAGCTTCATTGTTAGAGCAACAAGGCATGGAAAGTAATTTATCACAAGATGTAGCAACATTGTGAGTGGATGGATCACTTGGACTAGCACATGGCAATATAGCATTAAGAGTAGAAGTTGTGGCATTGTCCACATGAGACTCACAAGATGTTACCTTTGACATAATAGCCTCATGAGCTAACTTTAGCTTAGCATGGGATGCTACAAGATCGTCATTAGAGCTAGAGAGCCTTTCATGACTTTCTTCCAATTTCCCATACTTGCTAGTTAGCAACTCAAGTTGGGCCCTTAGCTCAACATTCTCCTTCACAATAGATGCTTCACAAGAAGTGGAGTTAGTAGCACAAGCATCATTGATATTAGAAATGGAAGAAGACAATTTTGCAAGCTTATCATTATTAGATAGTTGAGTTTGGAGTTGATTATGAGACTTGATGAGGAGAGAGTGTTCACTTTCTAAAGCCTTGTGAGCTTTGTCAAGTTTCTCTATGTCCTCACTTAGTCTAGCATTGCCAACACCAAATTCAACTTTTTCCTTTTTAAGCACTTTATATTTTGCAATAGCATGATCTCTTTCCTTAATGATTTTAGCAATGATAAGATCATTTGATTCATCAAGAGATTCAAGTTGCTCCTCAAGAGACACTCGAAGCTCTTGCTCTTCGTCAAGGGCATTCTCTAAGGATGCTTTTTCAATAGCATCTTCTCTCTCAATTTTACATTTTTGCTCAAATTGAGTATCCAACTCCTCAATGATTTCTATACATTTAATACCATGAGCAACAATTTCACGTAGAGAAGAGATAGCTTCACTACCTTTGGGAAGAGTACCAAGAACAATCTCACCCTTCTTGGTTAAGGTTTCAATGTCAAAATCTTCTCCATGAGGATCCACAACCACATCATCACATATCTCGGGATTCGAGGTAGAAGTTATCTTGGAGTCCTTAGCCATGAGGCAAACATGATTAATGGATGAGGAGGATGAAGAATTACTTGAAGCACCATTGAGGTCCATGTCTTGTTCCAACAAATGTTGGGATTTCTCTACATTGTTAGTCATGCAAATACTAGAGGATATGGAAGCATTATTTTCATGACAACAAGACATAGAGAGCATATCATCATTATATTTAGTTAAGCAACTATTACTTGATATGCGAGGACCATCAACTCTAGCATGCATGACATTTGGAGTGCTAGAAGAGTTTAAGTCCAAAGATAGAACATTGCAATGTGATAGAGAAGAAGTATAATCAATAGTAAGTTCACCATCACCAATGCAATTTCTATCACCACTCACCATATCATTACCTTGTGACGAATCACATGTTGGTGAAGTGGAAGAAGTTGTGAACTCATCACGGTCAGAGGTGGAGGGAGAACAATCATCCTCAATAATTTTGGACACTTCATATATATCTTGAAGCTTGGTCCAAAGCTCATGCGCATTTCGAAAAGGCATGATTGAAGCAAGAACTACATCGGTCAAAGCACATATAAGACCATTAGTAACTTGAGTCTCGAGATGAGAGTTTACCTCATCCTCTAAAGATAATTCATGGGAATCCTTTGGAGGAGATAAACTCACATCTACAATCCTCTTAATATAATTTGGACCCATGGCCCTAAAAAGATTAAGCATGCGAATTTTCCAAACATCATAATTTATGCCATCGAATATGAAAGTGGGATCGTGCACTAATTCTCTAAACGACATCTTTTACTCTCTAGGCGGTAAAGCCCAAAAAGAGAGCCCAGGCTCTGATACCAATTGAAAGGACAATGATGTCGCCTAGAGGGGGGGGGGGGGTGAATAGGCGGTTTAAAACTTTTCCGGTTTAGGCTTGATAATTGCGGAATAAAACTAGGTGTTTAAATTAACAAGCCGACAACCTAAATAAACTAGGCTCACCTATGTGCACCAACAACTTATGCTAAGCAAGACAAACAACAAGGTGATAGCTATAGAATACTTCAAGCACGAAGGCTATCACAATGTAAAATGCATAAGTAAAAAGCTCGGGTATAGAAATAACCGAGGCACGTGGAGACGAGGATGTATTCCCGAGTTCCTCCTTGTTAAGGGAGTACGTCTCGTTGGAGAGGTGTGAACCGACACAACGGTTCAACAACCACAAAGGTTTCACCTTCTTCTCTGATGAACCGCACCACAAAGGCTTGGTTCACCTTCCACTATCGGAATTCCTTCGAGGCGGAATCCGGAGCCTTTCAACAACAATCCGGGGCACAACCCACAATGGGATTGGGGGCTCCCGAACGGCTTCAAGTGACCACACAAGGGTCCAACCACCACAAAGGCGTCTAGGGTCCAAGGACCCAAGAGTAACAAGCTCACAAACTTTCAACTTCCACGAATCCTCGTGGAGAGCACACCGATGCACCAAATGCAAAAGGCAAGAGCACAAGTGCTCAAAATCCTTCACTCTCAAATCCCACCAAAAGCAACTAATGCTTATGGGGGGAGAAGAGAGGAAGAACAAGAAATCCACAAAGGAGTCAAATCCTTCACTCTCAAATCCCACCAAAAGCAACTAATGCTTATGGGGGGATAGGAGAGGAAGAGCAAAGGAGAAGAACCACAAAGGAACTCCAAGATCTAGATCCACTAGGTTCCCCTCACTTAGAGGAGATATGGATTGGTGGGATTGTAGATCTAGATCTCCTCTCACTTTTCCCTCAAGAATATGAAAGATTCAATGGAGGGATTGAGAGATAGGCAAGCTCAAGAAGGTCAACAATGGAGGAGAAAAACGTGCTCAAGAGCTTAGGTTCAATGGGGAAGAAGACCCCCTTAAATAGGGCCTCCAAAATCCAACCGTTATGCAGTTTTTCTCCGCAGGGTCGGTACTACCGCCCCCCAAAACCCGGTACTACAGCCTGGGCATTTTGTGCACTCAGAAAACGCGAAACCTTCTGGAATGGGCGGTAGTACTGCCTGAAATCGCGGTACTACCGCAGTGTCCAGAAACTGCAGAAACTGGTAAACGAAAACGTCAATATCTTTTCCATCCGGACTCCGTTTTCGATGATTTTTGGCTCGTTGGAATCGTTACAACGAGCTCTACTTGAATGTGCATAGAAACATCACAGTCCATCATGTGAGGATAAAACCAAATGGGGAAAGGTTGAACTTTCCTAAACAATGCAAACCGGTAAAACCTCCTTCATCAAAAACACAACAAGATATTCATACGAAATCTGTTTTTGATGAACTAGAGCTTAGTATGGAGATAAACCAAGCTCTAAATCCTCACATGGATAAAAGGCAACAAGTTTTCCAAAGTAAAATCATTTTCAAATGACTTGATCTTGTCATGAAGATCACGACAAGCACCAAAACCCAACACGGAGAAAAGCCAAATAAGAACCAAGAAAAATGATATGCCAAGCATGCAAAGGTTTGAGCTCTCCACAAAGATGCGATCAAGTTACTCACTTGAGAGCCCCTCTTTATAGTACGCCTATCTATCCTATAGCCCTATCAAGATCATACCTTTGTCTTGAGCATTCCACTCGAGCTAGATGATGACGATCTTGGTCTCTCCAAGTGGACCACCTTTCTTGATTGCGCTTGCTAGCACATGCTTGATGAAGACTTCTCCAAATACTCCCCCATACGCCATTATGGGAGAGCCTCGCTTAGCTTCGTCTTCATGTCAATCTCCAAGCTCCATTAGCTTCGTCTTCATTCCGACCTCCAAGCTTCGAGCATAAGATATCTCCGAAATGCTTCTCTTGGTCTTGCACGTCTTAACCTTGATGACGAACACCGCATGACATCATCGTCCATGAGCTCTATGAGATGTTCTTCTTGTTGCAAGCCCATGGGAAGATACCTAGCCCAACATATAGATACCACACACACACTTGGGTTAGTACACAAAGCTATATGGACAAGAGCTTACCATCCCAAGAGATACATGATCCACTTGGTACATCTTGTAGCTTTGTGTGTTGATCAACATCTTGATCATTCTCGTATCATCTCATCTATCTTCATATAAAACCTTGAATAGAGCATTGGTCATTATGTCATCTTGAAGAGTCCAACACATGAACTCCTATAATTTCCCATGGACAAGATCTATAAGAATATCTCAATGTAAACATTAGTCCATAAGGATTGTCATTAATTACCAAAACCACGCCAGTTGGTCACGTGGGCGTCGGCGAGGCGCGCAAGGGCAGCGACCAAGTGTGGCTGGGCGATGCCTCGCTCTGCGGAAGAGTAGCGAGGAAGCTGGCGAGGGGATTCCGCACCGAAGGAACCCAGCTGGTCGACGGGGATCGACACGGAGGAGTCCCTCACAGGCATCCCGCCATCGTCGGAGTCGAAATCACAGTCGAAGGGGTTTCAGGAGGAGCCGTGGCCGTCAGAGGCCTTCTTCTTGGGCGTGAAGAAGGACGGCCTCTGGTTCCGCTCATGGCTGGCGCCGAGCCGACGGGGAATCTGCACGAGAGGTCGTGGAGGCGGCCGTTCATGGAGGGCTGGGTAGTACAACGGCGGTGTAGAGTGCTTGCCGGCAGCGCAGCTGAGAGGGTCGGCGGCGCATCTGAGAGTGCGGGCAGCGGCGCGGAGGCACGGTGGAGAGGGGCGGCCAGCGGTGCTGTGAGAGGGGCGGAGGCGCGATGGAGACTGGCGGTCGTGCGCGGTGGAGAGGCGGTCGTGGGAGCGGAGGAGAAAATGGTTTTAAATTTTTTCCCGGATAGAAGCTAGTGCACAACATACATCGTTGGGAGGACGTGGGACGTTGGATCTTGATAGGTGGATGGTTCAGATCCTCCAGATATGACAGTCTGGCTCTTTTTTATTAGTGGAGATTAGTGGAGACTAGCAAAATGAAGGGAATATGCCCTAGAGGCAAATAAATAAGTGGTATTTATTGCATTATTCCATTAAGTTTATAATATGTTTTTGTATCATGCTATAACTATATTAATCGGAATTGTTAATACACGTGTGATACATAGACAAACCAGAGTCCCTAGTAAGCCTCTATATATACTAGTTCATTGGGCAACAGTTGATCGAGAATTCCCGGTCATGGACAATTGCGTCGGTTGACAATGAGGTCATCTTATTGGTAGAATAAGGTGATGGACATACCCAAGGTATTGCAACAGGATCGTGTCACGATGTTTGCCGTTTGCAATAGGAAAGTAATATGATAGCTTATTCCTCAGACCGTGAGATCATATTAATTGCTGCTCCGTAGGTTACTCTGAGTGCATCAAACGTCATATCTTATTTAGTGTGACAATAAAGGTGTACCTCGTGTATCTCGAAAGAGTATGTTGGGGCGTATGGATCAAGAGCGGGATTTGTTCATCCTTGTGATAGGAAGATACTCTGGGCCCACTCGGTGAGATTACATCTATAGAGCTGCGCAGCTAATGACTAGGTCATGGAGATGTAATATCACAGACGAGTTAATAAACCTTTGTCGGTAACGAGATACAACAGGACATCGGATGTTTACAATCATGTCTCGGACAAGGTAGTATTGTAACATCCTAGAATTTTTCAAATTTTAAAAAAATCAGAATGATTTAAAACTTTTGAAAAAATTTATGTATTTTGCTTTGAAAAGAAAATTCAAGCATTGCATTCATGCATTCATGCATCTCATCATTCATCATGTTATTTAAATCACAAAGGGTTTAAATAAAAATTCATTTATATGTTTAAATAGGATTTATTTCCATAAATATGTTGGTTGTACCTTTTATAAATATTCCATATTATTAATTTTTATTTTTGGGAAAGAATACCACTAAAAGGTTCTAAATTTAATAAGAATTCCAAAACATATTTTTATGAATTTTTCTGAGAAGTTTTGATAAGGTTTTAAAATCAATTTGGATTCAAAAGATTTAAAACAGAAAATATGTTTTGTTAAAAAAAAAGAATAGAATAGGCCGCCTCCCCGAGCTAACTGGGCCGAAGTCCATCTTCTATCTACCACGCGCGCAGCAAACAGCCGGCCGAAGCAGTTGGGCCGAAACCCAGCCCAACTCGCGCGAGCGCTGCTGCTAGCATCGCCCCAGATTTCCTGGACGCGTACGAGTTCGTTCCAGTACAAACTCGCCGCAAAAATCTGCGATTCCCGTTCAAATCCTTGCCCCCTGCCCACGAAACTCCGCCCATAAATACCACACACCCGTACGGTTCCGTCCCCACAAAAATCACAAACCCTAGCCTCAAAACGAGCTCGATTTTGAGCTCGGAAATCCGCCGCCGCCGCCACCACCATTGCTGCCACTTCCGACCTCGACGCCGGCGCAACCGGAGCAAGGGAGGAGGATCCAAGGACGCAGGGAGGACCGGAGAGAGGAGCAGCACCCGGGGACGTCGTCGCCAAGGCCGGGGGAACACCGGAGCGCCGCCGCCATCCGCATCCGATCTCGCCGGAAGCACGTCGTTCTGTTTTCCGGTGAGAGCAGCACCGATCCCAGCTCTATTTCATGTCAGCCATTAGATCATGATCCAACGCTTCAGATCTGTTCACTTAAACGAAGGGGTACCAGCCAGTAGAAAATCGCCATGTGTCACATATTTTCCTATTTTCGTTTTTCTGTCTATTTTAGATAGAAAATTTCCAAAATTCATATCTCTTAAACCGTTTAGCCAAATTCAAATAATTTTATATATTTGGAATCCTTAGAACCATTAGAATCTTTTGGCTTTATTAGTTTTCTGTTTTGACTGAGTTTAAATTATTCAAATTTCAAATTGAGAGTTTGAGTAAATTTGTCATAACTTTAAATCTATAAGTTCAAAAATTGTAAATAAAATTGTTTTAGAAACCTTAGAATATGTGCAATATGATGCCTATGTTAGAAAATATTTTTGAGCATTAATTTGACAAGTTAACAAACATAATTTTAAATTGAGTAATTTTGACATAACTTGGGATAGAAATATTATTTTTGAGTAAATCCAATTGCTATAAATTTGAATGACTAAGTATTGACAGTAGGCATTTTCTACTAATTTTTGTAGAATATTTTCTGAGAATTTAGTAATTAATATTTATTAAATATTGTTTAAATGATATTTTAATGATTAAAATTGATTAAAAATATATTAAAATTAATTCTCATCATCTATTTGAAATTATAAAGTACTTAGTCATATTATGACCACTTTCGTTACAAAAAGTACTTAGAAATATTTTGTCTTCTCAAACAAAGTAATTTTCTTCCTTAGAAAATATTTGATAAATATTTGAGAACACTTTTCCTTAGAAAATTTCAACATCTTAAAAATGCTAAATCTTTTCCTTAGAAAAATTTAGCATCTATTAAACTTAGTTGTTTTATTTTGTTAAGTGTTGTCCTTAGTAATTTTGCATTGCATGCATAGCATATTTATCGTATGGTTATTGTTTTTCTCTAAGTTAGGATTATTTGCGACATAGTCGTTTTGGTAAAGTGTTATCCACTTGGACGCTTTGGATTTTCAACATGAAGACTAGAAGGCCAACAAAGACTTAGAAGAAAACGCACTCCGGAAGGCATCTCCAAGAAGCAAAAACACTTAGAAGAAAATCAAGAGGAAATTCATGAAGACCAACCCATTTATTTCTCTAAGTCTTTTCTCTCTTTCTCTCCTTCTTTTATTTTTCTCTTAAACTTCGTGGTGGCTAAGTTATATCCAAGACAGCTCTGAAGAATCATCAAGTCTGAAGAGACAAAGTCTACAAAAGTTCAATGAAGACATCACAATACGAGGAAGCCTGGAAGATCAACTACATCCTTCTTTCTATCTTTTCCCTCTTTCCTAATTTTGTCTTCCACTTTGGACATAACTGATCATGATATTACCACCTTTGAAGTATGTTGGATCCTAGCGGCATAGTGAGATGAAGCGGCCCGGAGACTAACCTTACATGTCCACGTACATGAGACCTGTTCCACAATCATAAGTGGCTGGCCGGGTGTCTGTCTCTCTCACTATAGTGAGTATCCAATTTACAAAGAGTTGTTAATAATTGTGGATCACCTTGAAGAATAGACTTAGTATTTTATCTAAGTATTTATGCACATCATGACTAAATACTTAGAGTGCTAATAGAAGATGAATAAAGCTACAAGGGAGTTGAAGATTTCGAGAAGCATGTGAAGACTTGGAGCAGCCTTACAACTTAATCAAGTTGATTTATAGCAAGTTAATTTTTATGACCTTGGTCCTTAGTCATTTTTGGACCAAATCACTTGTCTTGCAATAACTTAGAATAATTTCATGGCATGGCATGGCATGCACCTCTAGTCCTTAGAAATATTTTGCACATCATGCATAACATGTTTTTGTATTGTTATTTTGTTTGTATGTTTATTCGTGTCTTGTTTGATGTGTTAGAAATTTCGGAGGGAAACGACAACTGTTGCAGCTGCTGTTGCTATTCTTCTTGTTGCCAAGGCAAGTGGCACATCCCCATAAATTTCCTAAGTATTTTCTATGCATGACTTAGTTATTTTTCCTATGCATGTGTAGGACTTAGTAGATTGCTATGCAAGACTTGTTTAGAATTCCCTACTCCTTTGTGTCTAGGAACCTATATAATGACTTAGTAGAATTGTGGATGCTATGCAAAAGTGTTTTATGGAAAAGCTTAAATTCTACTAAGTTAATGTACCACCTGGGTGGAATTGGTTTTGAATGGTTTATGTTGAGTGCTGTTCCTTAGGGGTGACCTCTAAGGGATAGTCACTTGTGGATGGCCACCCAGGGTATTAAAGGGACCAATGTTTTCTCTAAGTGAAGATTGCTTCTCGTGCAACCATTAGTCAATGGGCTCTGGCTAGATGGATTAAGTTGCGTGGACTCGTCCCGACTTGACAGGTGGTGGTAGATGGTTAGTTGGGAGCGCGTCAAGTCGTTATGGGATGGGAAAATGCTTCTGAAAAGTCTCGTCTCAACTCTCTCCTTTTCCTTAGCACAAATGGGTGCTTGAGGATAGTTTGGGTTTGTTGGGTCTAATGGTGAAAGTGCACAACCTCTGCAGAGTTAAAAACTAAGTACTTAGCCGTGTCCCCGGTTACGGACAATTTGAGCAGCTGATCAAGGATTCAACGGAGGTTCCCAACATTCAAACTTCTTAAGTTAAAACTTGATGGGTGAACAAGGGTAGCAAAGACTATGGTTGTCAAGCCATAATGTCTTATTACTTTGATGAAAAGTTTTACAAAGAGTTAGGCAAAACTGGCTTTATGCAAAATAGCCTTGAACTCCACCAGCCAAATATGCATATAGGCTATAGAGTTATTCCATTAAGTGTCCACCATAGTGTCACTTGCCAGATCCATTTTTAATGGAATCTGACCCACTCTGTTGCAAAATTTTATTGGTTACAGGTTATTCAGATGACGAGTGAAGTTACGTTAAGGATTTCGAGTCTGCAACCAACATGTTTTCGCCTGTGGCGGCATGAAGATGATGGAGACTCACTGCTATTTATTTCCGTTGTTTACTTTTTCCAATGCTAGCTTTATGCTATGCAAGTTGTAACGAATATTTTGTTAAGTCTGGATCATCGATCTAAGAAATTTGATACTTTGTTGTGATATTACATCGTAAACTGTGTGTGCAAATGAATCGATCCAGAGATTTGCACTATACACAGGGACTTGCCAATTTTTAAGTGCAGGTCCGCTACAGATGGTATCAGAGCACAGTGTTGCCTGTAGGTTCGAAACCCTTAAGTCTGGATAGAAATAGGTTCAGCCATAGGATTGAAAATCTATTTTTATTCAGTTTGCTAAAAAGAAAACTTTTCCAACTATCATTCTTTAACTATCTTAACTATTCCTTTTCTAAGTATCTTCTCTTGTTTTTAGATGACCAACCTCATGGAATCCATCAAGAAGGGACCAGTGATGACTATGACCCTACAATGTGAGACTGATTTTGCACGAGCACTTAAGGATAACATGAAGAGCTTGGGATATGAAGGAGAAGCAATATACAAAGGATTTCCTTTCTTGGGTGAAGGTCAAGAATACTGGTGGGTGCAACTCTATATATACAAGAGCAAAGATGACCACAAGACCAAGGACTACCTCATGTTCACCAACCCAATACTTCACACATCATTCTTTGAATCAGCAAGAAGTGGAGCAGGGGAAGCTATCGAGCGCCTTGAAGGAAGACTTCGATTTAGACGTCACAACACCCAGAAGTACCTTGATGAACTCAAGGAAATAGAGGAGGAACTCGATGCACTCAAGAAGAAGATGAAGTCGCCATATTGAGGAATAGGATAGTTAGAGAGACTACCATTTCACTTCACGCGTTAGAAATTTCAAAATTTTAGTTTTGGATCTACCAACATGTGGTGGGACAATACCTAGTTCCCTTTGTTGTTATTTTTGAACAAGACAATTGAAAAGTTTAAGTTGTTTGATGGATGTGGTTGTTTGTGTTAATTGCTTGTATGGGTAGGAATATTTCTCCTAGATCTGTCTATCTTTTGCTCATCTATGCTAAAACCACAGATGCCTCCTCGCCGTGACAACAACAACAACAACGATGATGCTATGCAGCAGTTGATGGCCGCCCAAGCCCAGTTGATGACTATGATGACTCACTTCATTGCAGCAACCACCAACAACAACAATAACAACAACAATCCGCCACCACCGCCACCTCCCCAAGTGGACAGACTTGCAAGGTTTCTTAGGCTTAGGCCAAACAAGTTCTCCAATGCAACTGAGCCAATTGTGGCAGATGACTGGTTGCGTTCAGTGGACAAGGATCTGGTGACTTGTGAGTGTACCGACCCTGAGAAGGTGAGGTTCACTACCCATCTGTTGGAAGGACCAGCAATCCAATGGTGGGAAACTTATCAAATCACCCACCCCCTGGACACCCTGACTTGGGAAAACTTCAAAGAAGGGTTTCGTAATGCTCATATCTCTTCGGGCATTATGAGCTTGAAGCAAGAGGAGTTTAGAAACCTGAAACAAGGGAACAGGACCCTTAAGGAGTATATGGATGACTTCTATTCCTTGTCTCGTTATGCTCCTGAGGACATAGACACTGATGCAAAGAGGAAAGCCAAATTTCTCAAGGGACTAAGTGATGAGCTGAAGATTCCTCTGACGGTCGCTTATGCTCCGAACTATCAGGCCCTCCTAGATCAATCCATCATACTTGAAGATAGCATGAAGAAAGCTGAAAACAGGAAGAGGAAGCTGGGTATGAAGAAGCATCATTCTGAGCCTCCATTCAAGAAGCACTTTGTTCATGATGGGAACCATGGTCATAAACATGGGAATCACAATGGAGGATCCAATGGAGGACACAAGGGAAATGGACATGTTGGCCACAACCACAACAATGGACAACATCGCCCAAACCCAGAACCTAAGAGAGACCTCAGCCATATCACCTGTTTCAAGTGCAAGAACAAGGGACATTACTCCACTGATTGTCCTGAAAAGAAGACTGAAGAAGCTGTCAAGCCGAATCCTCTCGATAAAGGATATGTGAACCATATCCAGATAGAGGGAACCTACAATGAGCCTGTTATGGTGAATGGTACGTTAGTAATCAAGTTTTCTGTTCTAAAGTTTGACTACCAACAAAAGTTTCTTTTAAGGGTGGTAGCCCACCTAGTTAAACCAGTCACAACCTTTTGCTAGCCTTCTCGAATCTCGAGGACGAGATTCCTTTTAAGGGTGGTAGTCTGTAACATCCTAGAATTTTTCAAATTTTAAAAAAATCAGAATGATTTAAAACTTTTGAAATTTTTTATGTATTTTGCTTTGAAAAGAAAATTCAAGCATTGCATTCATGCATTCATGCATCTCATCATTCATCATGTTATTTAAATCACAAAGGGTTTAAATAAAAATTCATTTATATGTTTAAATAGGATTTATTTCCATAAATATGTTGGTTGTACCTTTTATAAATATTCCATATTATTAATTTTTATTTTTGGGAAAGAATACCACTAAAAGGTTCTAAATTTAATAAGAATTCCAAAACATATTTTTATGAATTTTTCTGAGAAGTTTTGATAAGGTTTTAAAATCAATTTGGATTCAAAAGATTTAAAACAGAAAATATGTTTTGTTAAAAAAAAAGAATAGAATAGGCCGCCTCCCCGAGCTAACTGGGCCGAAGTCCATCTTCTATCTACCACGCGCGCAGCAAACAGCCGGCCGAAGCAGTTGGGCCGAAACCCAGCCCAACTCGCGCGAGCGCCGCTGCTAGCATCGCCCCAGATTTCCTGGACGCGTACGAGTTCGTTCCAGTACAAACTCGCCGCAAAAATCTGCGATTCCCGTTCAAATCCTTGCCCCCTGCCCACGAAACTCCGCCCATAAATACCACACACCCGTACGGTTCCGTCCCCGCAAAAATCACAAACCCTAGCCTCAAAACGAGCTCGATTTTGAGCTCGGAAATCCGCCGCCGCCGCCACCACCATTGCTGCCACTTCCGACCTCGACGCCGGCGCAACCGGAGCAAGGGAGGAGGATCCAAGGACGCAGGGAGGACCGGAGAGAGGAGCAGCACCCGGGGACGTCGTCGCCAAGGCCGGGGGAACACCGGAGCGCCGCCGCCATCCGCATCCGATCTCGCCGGAAGCACGTCGTTCTATTTTCCGGTGAGAGCAGCACCGATCCCAGCTCTATTTCATGTCAGCCATTAGATCATGATCCAACGCTTCAGATCTGTTCACTTAAACGAAGGGGTACCAGCCAGTAGAAAATCGCCATGTGTCACATATTTTCCTATTTTCGTTTTTCTGTCTATTTTAGATAGAAAATTTCCAAAATTCATATCTCTTAAACCGTTTAGCCAAATTCAAATAATTTTATATATTTGGAATCCTTAGAACCATTAGAATCTTTTGGCTTTATTAGTTTTCTGTTTTGACTGAGTTTAAATTATTCAAATTTCAAATTGAGAGTTTGAGTAAATTTGTCATAACTTTAAATCTATAAGTTCAAAAATTGTAAATAAAATTGTTTTAGAAACCTTAGAATATGTGCAATATGATGCCTATGTTATAAAATATTTTTGAGCATTAATTTGACAATTTAACAAACATAATTTTAAATTGAGTAATTTTGACATAACTTGGGATAGAAATATTATTTTTGAGTAAATCCAATTGCTATAAATTTGAATGACTAAGTATTGACAGTAGGCATTTTCTACTAATTTTTGTAGAATATTTTCTGAGAATTTAGTAATTAATATTTATTAAATATTGTTTAAATGATATTTTAATGATTAAAATTGATTAAAAATATATTAAAATTAATTCTCATCATCTATTTGAAATTATAAAGTACTTAGTCATATTATGACCACTTTAGTTGCAAAAAGTACTTAGAAATATTTTGTCTTCTCAAACAAAGTAATTTTCTTCCTTAGAAAATATTTGATAAATATTTGAGAACACTTTTCCTTAGAAAATTTCAACATCTTAAAAATGCTAAATCTTTTCCTTAGAAAAATTTAGCATCTATTAAACTTAGTTGTTTTATTTTGTTAAGTGTTGTCCTTAGTAATTTTGCATTGCATGCATAGCATATTTATCATATGGTTATTGTTTTTCTCTAAGTTAGGATTATTTGCGACATAGTCGTTTTGGTAAAGTGTTATCCACTTGGACGCTTTGGATTTTCAACATGAAGACTAGAAGGCCAACAAAGACTTAGAAGAAAACGCACTCCGGAAGGCATCTCCAAGAAGCAAAAACACTTAGAAGAAAATCAAGAGGAAATTCATGAAGACCAACCCATTTATTTCTCTAAGTCTTTTCTCTCTTTCTCTCCTTCTTTTATTTTTCTCTTAAACTTCGTGGTGGCTAAGTTATATCCAAGACAGCTCTGAAGAATCATCAAGTCTGAAGAGACAAAGTCTACAAAAGTTCAATGAAGACATCACATTACGAGGAAGCCTGGAAGATCAACTACATCCTTCTTTCTATCTTTTCCCTCTTTCCTAATTTTGTCTTCCACTTTGGACATAACTGATCATGATATTACCACCTTTGAAGTATGTTGGATCCTAGCGGCATAGTGAGATGAAGCGGCCCGGAGACTAACCTTACATGTCCACGTACATGAGACCTGTTCCACAATCATAAGTGGCTGGCCGGGTGTCTGTCTCTCTCACTATAGTGAGTATCCAATTTACAAAGAGTTGTTAATAATTGTTGATCACCTTGAAGAATAGACTTAGTATTTTATCTAAGTATTTATGCACATCATGACTAAATACCTAGAGTGCTAATAGAAGATGAATAAAGCTACAAGGGAGTTGAAGATTTCGAGAAGCATGTGAAGACTTGGAGCAGCCTTACAACTTAATCAAGTTGATTTATAGCAAGTTAATTTTTATGACCTTGGTCCTTAGTCATTTTTGGACCAAATCACTTGTCTTGCAATAACTTAGAATAATTTCATGGCATGGCATGGCATGCACCTCTAGTCCTTAGAAATATTTTGCACATCATGCATAACATGTTTTTGTATTGTTATTTTGTTTGTATGTTTATTCGTGTCTTGTTTGATGTGTTAGAAATTTCGGAGGGAAACGACAACTGTTGCAGCTGCTGTTGCTATTCTTCTTGTTGCCAAGGCAAGTGGCACACCCCCATAAATTTCCTAAGTATTTTCTATGCATGACTTAGTTATTTTTCCTATGCATGTGTAGGACTTAGTAGATTGCTATGCAAGACTTGTTTAGAATTCCCTACTCCTTTGTGTCTAGGAACCTATATAATGACTTAGTAGAATTGTGGATGCTATGCAAAAGTGTTTTATGGAAAAGCTTAAATTCTACTAAGTTAATGTACCACCTGGGTGGAATTGGTTTTGAATGGTTTATGTTGAGTGCTGTTCCTTAGGGGTGACCTCTAAGGGATAGTCACTTGTGGATGGCCACCCAGGGTATTAAAGGGACCAATGTTTTCTCTAAGTGAAGATTGCTTCTCGTGCAACCATTAGTCAATGGGCTCTGGCTAGATGGATTAAGTTGCGTGGACTCGTCCCGACTTGACAGGTGGTGGTAGATGGTTAGTTGGGAGCGCGTCAAGTCGTTATGGGATGGGAAAATGCTTCTGAAAAGTCTCGTCTCAACTCTCTCCTTTTCCTTAGCACAAATGGGTGCTTGAGGATAGTTTGGGTTTGTTGGGTCTAATGGTGAAAGTGCACAACCTCTGCAGAGTTAAAAACTAAGTACTTAGCCGTGTCCCCGGTTACGGACAATTTGAGCAGCTGATCAAGGATTCAACGGAGGTTCCCAACATTCAAACTTCTTAAGTTAAAACTTGATGGGTGAACAAGGGTAGCAAAGACTATGGTTGTCAAGCCATAATGTCTTATTACTTTGATGAAAAGTTTTACAAAGAGTTAGGCAAAACTGGCTTTATGCAAAATAGCCTTGAACTCCACCAGCCAAATATGCATATAGGCTATAGAGTTATTCCATTAAGTGTCCACCATAGTGTCACTTGCCAGATCCATTTTTAATGGAATCTGACCCACTCTGTTGCAAAATTTTATTGGTTACAGGTTATTCAGATGACGAGTGAAGTTACGTTAAGGATTTCGAGTCTGCAACCAACATGTTTTCGCCTGTGGCGGCATGAAGATGATGGAGACTCACTGCTATTTATTTCCGTTGTTTACTTTTTCCAATGCTAGCTTTATGCTATGCAAGTTGTAACGAATATTTTGTTAAGTCTGGATCATCGATCTAAGAAATTTGATACTTTGTTGTGATATTACATCGTAAACTGTGTGTGCAAATGAATCGATCCAGGGATTTGCACTATACACAGGGACTTGCCAATTTTTAAGTGCAGGTCCGCTACAAGTATCGAAGAAACAAAAGGAATAGATATCATGTTTATGGTTCAACGACGATATTCGTAGAATGCACAGGGACCGTTACAGATGTCCAGGTCTCCCTGGCTGTCATTGGCGAGCGAAGGGTCTCGGCCATGTCTGGAGTGTTCTCGAACCGTAGGGTAACACGCTTAAGGTCTTAGCGACACGTGGAGAACGTTGGTATGATTTATTATTGGAATAAATATAGATTTAGGAGAAGAGAGAAATTAACCGGAAAGGTTCCGGGGACATCGGAAGGGTTCCGGGAATGACCGAAGGTAGTTCGGGTGGTCCGGAAGTTGTTTCGGAGTCACGGGATATTAAATAATGTATAAATATATTAATTATGAATTATTTATATTTTATATTGATTTAATATTAATTAAATCAATTAAAAAGGAAGGAAAAAGGGGGCAGCCCTTAATGGGCCGAATTGGGCCCATGTGGGGGGGGGGGGGGGGGGGGGGGGGGCGCCATGGGCAAGGCGTGGGGCCCATGGCCACCACGGCCAGGCCTTGGCCGGCCGAACCCCCTCCCCCTCCTTTTTCCTTTAGTCCCACATGGGGGAGGCAAGGTGTTTGCACACCCCCTCCCCCCTTTATATAGATGGGCATATTAATTGATTTAAATACAATCTAAAAATACAATTAATGTTGTATACGCCGGCCTGAGTTAATTCTCCGCCCGCTTTTCTCTCTCTCTCCCACAAAGGCTATTTCGCGGCGCCCAGTTGCGCTGCGAGATTCCACCAATTGTTCTACTCCTGCGATCTCGGCTAGACCTGAGTGACCGAGGGTTGTCGTTAAGCTCCGTATGTGTGAGAGTACTCGGAGGCACCACATTTGAGGTGCTCGGGCGACATCGTCACGCCCAGCTGCCGGCGCCCTGCCGCCGACGCCCAGCCGCCGCTGGCACCCAGCCGCCGCCGGCACCCAGTAGCCGCCGCCGTCGCCCAGTCACCGACGCCCAGCACCCGACGCCCGGCGCCCGACGACCGACGCCCGGCGCCCGACGCCCGACGCCGTCGACATCGCCGCGTCATCGTCTACTTCGTCACGCCAAGTTCTTCGCGACCTTGAGGTCGGCTACGGCGTCTACGTCAGCAACGCTTGTGCGGGCGCGTAATCCCCGCTATTTGGTGTACAAGAGGTATGTGACCAGTTCGGCCCACCTTTACCGCATTACTAGATAGATAGATCCTGGCATGTTTGGTTTTCGTTAGTTAGAAAAAATTATTGTTTTCTGCTACAGAACCCCTTCAGTGGTATCAGAGCCGATCTATGCGTAGTATGCTGGTACGGTTAGAACTCGTGTTGAATACGAGGACGTCTTTCTTATATTTGCTACCCTCTCGCGTGCACTTGCACTGTCAGCAGCATTGAGTTGATGAAGCGGCCCGGACCGACTTTACGCGTACGCTTACGTGAGACTGGTTCCACTACTGACATACGGCTGGTACCGTATATGTGGCTGGCGGGTGTCTGTTTCTCTCTCTTTAGTTGGCTTTGCATTTTCAATGGAGGGCCCGAAAGGGATACATAAACATGCAATTATTGGATCGACGTTGTGGCACCATGTTCGTAGGTAGGGAACGGTTCTCTCGCGAAAGCCTATAAAGCCACGTAAAACTTGCAAAACTAGATAAAGGTAGAGGCGTCTAACTTTGTTTTGCAGAGGCATTTAAATATGACATGGTTACGGTAAGTTTTGAATTATTTGTAATGTCGGAGGCAAAGGAGGCACCGTAGACTCGGAGCCATGCCGGGACGCCCGGTCCAAGCGCACAGCGCCAAGGAGGTCCAGGCGCACGACCATGTCATATCGCACTTCATTACATTATTTGATTGTGTGCTGTTGTGTGTATATCCTATTGAGTGCTATATATATATTAGATATACGACGATAGCTATAATAGGATGATCCCTAATAAATACCAAAATTGTGTTCTCCCTCGTTGTGCACCACCAAGAAAGTTCTACGTTATGAGGCAGGCCGTGACGATCGGGTGTCACACATTTCGTCGTTCACATACGGTGGGTGTAAGCCATGTTGCACACGCAAGAACATCGAGGTTTAATTGGCGAGCCTAGCATGTACAGACATGGCCTCGGAACACGGATGGTCGAAAGATCGAGCATGAGTCACAGAGTTGTTGTGATCGACATTTCGATGTCCACCTTTGAAGCTGTGCTGCCGGCCGTGACGATCGGGGGTGGTACAGTGGATTGGGGTCGTGTAATCGCTAAAATTATTGAAGGGATAATAATCTTAGTGGAGTTTGTTTAAATAATTTGATTATAAACTGAAACTCATATTATTATAAACTTAGCCTTACCCTCTTTGCGATTATATCTGTAGATGGTGCTCTACTTCGATCACTTCCTTAGGAGTCGGTCATTGTTGGCTGATGGGTCAAACTTCATCTACTGGTACAATAAACTAAGAGAAACTCTCATGCACAATAATATACTCTATGTCATAGAAGAGGGATTAGGAGATGAACCAGATGATTCTGCTAGTGAAGAAGAAGATGAAGAGTTTCATCAGCGTCGTGACATTTTCATAGAAGTGCAAAGCATCATGGTCATAAGCTTGGCACCAGAGTTGAAAGTACAGTTTCAACATATGGAACCTTATGATATGATAGATTCGATCAAGGCGCACTTCATAGATGAGATTAAGTATGAGCAATACAAACAGCTGAGGAAGTTCCATTCACTCCAGATGGAGGAACATACCTGTTTGGAAACTCATTTGAAGAAAATGTATGACATTTACTTGAAACTCACAAATGTCTACGACTACTGGATGGCGGATTCATGTGCGATAGCTGCTGCGTTGGCATCTTTACCTCCCAGCTATGAGAAACATGTCCGTGGCTATGCTATAAGAAGAGATACGATGACTTTCTTCCAGTTCATTAGCTAGTTCAGATCTGTGAAGGTTGAACCCATCGAAGGAGAAATCTTCGACGCTATAGGTATATTTGATATACAAAGTTGTAAATGTATTCTTCACGTGATACTTGATGAAAAGCATTTGATGCTTGTTCTGTTTATGAAACAGGACCTGATTGTCACAAGTATGAGAAGATATATGATGTGACAGTGCACAAGTGATGGCAAGCAAAGGAGTTGATGGCCAGTGGTGTTCACGTCCTCAAGTTATCATTATAGTTATCATTAATAGTTTTTGATAAGACCTTTTGTAATAGTGAGAGTGTGATTTTGTTTTATGTCTTGAATGTTACAAGACAAAGTTATTCATATATGTAATAGAACAAGTCAGTTGTTTTATGTAATAGAACAAGTCAGTTGTTTTATGTAATGGAACAAGTCAGTTGTTTTATATTATGAGTAAAGCTTTATACAGTCACATCTCAATTACATTGTTTGAATGATAATGCGATATACATTTATAAAACCAGAATAATAAAATTAGATGTCCAAAGATTAAATGATTTTGTTACAAGAACAAACACCACCGAATTTGATCACAAAGGCAATGTAAGAAATATAGATACTTCGATCTATCAAGGTTACATGTGCCGAATTGATTAAGTTTCAATGGATATTGAAGTGTCAATATACAAGGAAATTGATTGAAAATCATATTAGATGATTATTAAATTAATTAGTGGTGAATATCATCAAATTCGAATTTTTCTATGATTCCAAGTGAATAAATGTATTCGCCTAAGGGAACATGAGTCTGAAAATAATTTGATATAAGATCAAAGGAATTTTTCAGAAGAAAAATAGATGGAAGTTGTATCCATATGATTCGATTAAAAGGGGGACATTATTTTGAATTATGGTTTCAACATAAAATGACTTGTGAAAGTTTGTTCCACAAAATTATAATATCAGATATAGTGATATATTATAATCATGCTCTATTTTAGATAAAGTGTGGTCTTTAGAATCTCTTAATATATTCTGGCATCGTATTCGTCACCCACTTTAGGAATAGGATATTTTTCCAACAAAGATTCGTGTGATCGACAGTAAGTGTCGTGATATAGATGATTATATGATAATACAGAATATACACGAATGGTTCTTTGTAGAATTCTCATATTAAGATGGGATTATATTCCAAATACCAACAGAAGCAAAATTTGTATTGCTGTCTGCGTAATTCATGAGAAAATATGATTTCTCGAATTAAGGTCGATGGAATAAAAGTAGAAGCTTAAAATAAGGTATTGGACCTTGTTTCCATAAGAGTAGAATATTGGAATCTGTTCCGAGAAGAATATCTCTACAAATGGAATTGAAAAATTGATGATAAGAGATCATAGTGTTTTCAAACAAGAAGCTTTTATATGAGGTGTTGATTTAAGAATATTTACTGTCAGGTCACAGTTTGATATTCAGTATTTTAGATCATGTTGTCAGAACATGATACACCTTGTAGATACAAAGAAAGTTGAGGAAATATCAGAATACGAATTAAGGCTATGAGTCTTAAAATCCAAGTTACATTTAGAAGGATTAAAACAGTAAATGTTACTCTGAATCTTATTAAGAGAATAAGGTTATTTAATCATCATATAAAGTGTTATATGAAAGAAATGTATCTATAAGAAAGACTGGAAGCAAATTTTGTCAAGAAGTGTCTTGGACAAAATCAAAGTTGTTGACTACATGAGTGTAGACATGCTTAAAGTCTGTGGGATAAGTATTGGTAGAATACTATCAGATCGTATTGTAATTCGAATTGATAAATGATCAATGATTTTGGTTTGACCAAAATATCGAAAGGAATTATGAATTTATGTGGGAGTCGAATTAAAATTCGAATTGATAAATGATCAATGATTTCGGTTTGACCAAAATATCGAAAGAAATTGTAGATTTGCTAATTTAAGTGGGAGCTTAGAATTAGTTTACTCAAATATGTGAGAGACATATTTTTGAGTGGGAGTTTAAATCCTTTAAGTAGGAGTTGAATTAGTTTGCTCAATTTAATATGTGAGTGACATATTTTGAGTGGGAGCTAAGATCCACGTATGTGAATGACATATCATGGATAGTACCAGTAGAATTAGAATTAAAGATGAAGTTATGAAATGATTTAAAAGGTTGTGTCTATTTCGAATAGAACAGGAATTTTAAATAGAAGGTCGAGCTGTTTAGATTGGATTCTGAAGTGTCAGAATGGAATAAAGCCAATGGAAAGGTCCTTGGAAATCCAGTCAAAACATTTAGTGTAATTGGTACACGATAATAGTGGTTGCTAGATATGTTGGTCTCTTATATCATGATAACAGACATCATATAGAAACCATATTATGAGCTCGATAAAGTATGACTCATGTTCTTAGAAGAAGAACAATTATCAAAGTAAATTTGGAATTTACTAGAAGTAGAATAGCATTAGGCACCAGACTGACATTGGAATGTCGTAACTCTACATAGATATGAAAGGCATATAGATGTCGCGGGATTGTACATATTACAGCTGAGTGCGTTTGCAAAGCAATTGTCTGGTTAACAGAATCAGAGTAAGCACTGGGAAACGAAAGTCTCACTTAGTTACGATGTGTGCATATATGTTATCAGGATAACAGGATGATATCAAACTAGGTGATATCAGTGAATCGCTAAGAACACACAATCATGTATGGTACAGATTGTTGTAGTAACACTCTTCCACGAGCAGGCATTATCATAGAACACTTATTGGATAAGGTGGTATGATTAAGTGAAATGCAGCTGGTTTATTTGTACTCTAGTGCAAGCGGGAGACTGAAGGGAATATGCCCTAGAGGCAAATAAATAAGTGGTATTTATTGCATTATTCCATTAAGTTTATAATATGTTTTTGTATCATGCTATAACTGTATTAATCGGAATTGTTAATACACGTGTGATACATAGACAAACCAGAGTCCCTAGTAAGCCTCTATATATACTAGTTCATTGGGCAACAGTTGATCGAGAATTCCCGGTCATGGACAATTGCGTCGGTTGACAATGAGGTCATCTTATTGGTAGAATAAGGTGATGGACATACCCAAGGTATTGCAACAGGATCGTGTCACGATGTTTGCCGTTTGCAATAGGAAAGTAATATGATAGCTTATTCCTCAGACCGTGAGATCATATTAATTGCTGCTCCGTAGGTTACTCTGAGTGCATCAAACGTCATATCTTATTTAGTGTGACAATAAAGGTGTACCTCGTGTATCTCGAAAGAGTATGTTGAGGCGTATGGATCAAGAGCGGGATTTGTTCATCCTTGTGATAGGAAGATACTCTGGGCCCACTCGGTGAGATTACATCTATAGAGCTGCGCAGCTAATGACTAGGTCGTGGAGATGTAATATCACAGACGAGTTAATAAACTTTTGTCGGTAACGAGATACAACAGGACATCGGATGTTTACGATCATGTCTCGGACAAGGTAGTATCGAAGAAACAAAAGGAATAGATATCATGTTTATGGTTCAACGACGATATTCGTAGAATGCACAGGGACCGTTACAGATGTCCAGGTCTCCCTGGCGGTCATTGGCGAGCGAAGGGTCTCGGCCATGTCTGGAGTGTTCTCGAACCGTAGGGTAACACGCTTAAGGTCTTAGCGACACGTGGAGAACGTTGGTATGATTTATTATTGGAATAAATATAGATTTAGGAGAAGAGAGAAATTAACCGGAAAGGTTCCGGGGACATCGGAAGGGTTCCGGGAATGACCGAAGGTAGTTCGGGTGGTCCGGAAGTGTTTCGGAGTCACGGGATATTAAATAATGTATAAATATATTAATTATGAATTATTTATATTTTATATTGATTTAATATTAATTAAATCAATTAAAAAGGAAGGAAAAAGGGGGCAGCCCTTAATGGGCCAAATTGGGCCCATGTGTGTGGGGGGGGGGGGGGGGGGGGGGGGCGCCATGGGCAAGGCGTGGGGCCCATGGCCACCACGGCCAGGCCTTGGCCGGCCGAACCCCCTCCCCCTCCTTTTTCCTTTAGTCCCACATGGGGGAGGCAAGGTGTTTGCACACCCCCTCCCCCCTTTATATAGATGGGCATATTAATTGATTTAAATGCAATCTAAAAATACAATTAATGTTGTATACGCCGGCCTGAGTTAATTCTCCGCCCGCTTTTCTCTCTCTCTCCCACAAAGGCTATTTCGCGGCGCCCAGTTGCGCTGCGAGATTCCACCAATTGTTCTACTCCTGCGATCTCGGCTAGACCTGAGTGACCGGGGGTTGTCGTTAAGCTCCGTATGTGTGCGAGTACTCGAAGGCACCACATTTGAGGTGCTCGGGCGACATCGTCACGCCCAGCTGCCGGCGCCCTGCCGCCGACGCCCAGCCGCCGCTGGCACCCAGCCGCCGCCGGCACCCAGTAGCCGCCGCCGTCGCCCAGTCACCGACGCCCGGCGCCCGACGACCGACGCCCGGCGCCCGACGACCAGCGACCGACGCCCGACGCCAGACGCCCGGCGCCCGACGCCCGACGCCCGACGCCGTCGACATCGCCGCGTCATCGTCTACTTCGTCGCGCCAAGTTCTTCGCGACCTTGAGGTCGGCTACGGCGTCTACGTCAGCAACGCTTGTGCGGGAGCGTAATCCCCGCTATTTGGTCTACAAGAGGTATGTGATCAGTTCCGCCCACCGTTACCGCATTACTAAGATAGATAGATCCTGGCATGTTTGGTTTTCGTTAGTTAGAAAAAATTATTGTTTTCTGCTACGGAACCCCTTCACAAAATGCCCGTGCGTTGCTACGGGCTGATGAAATATTTAATGATTTATTTTCCACACCAAATAACTATCTAGGCTTATTAAAATATTGTATGAATAAGTTCACTACCTATCCAATAGATTTAGAGAACAATCACTAAGTATGAAATAAACTCATGTCTTGAAAATCATCATCAGTATCCTAGTGTACCTACCTAAGAATGTGAACATGCCCAAGGATGTATCCATGTTGTATATGGGCATGAAGGACAAGTAAATAAATAATGAGCAGAGAGATAACATCTAGAACAAGGACCGACCAAAAATGGTGAGAAACGAATGGGTAACTACTTCTTTAACTGCATTGATTTCCCGAACCCTTAGTATTATCCATAAGCAAACTGCCCGTGCATTACAACGATAAAAAAAACCCTGAATAATATGTGCTTACAAATTTGAATATATGGTAAATAGTGTATTGTCCATACAACACAAACACGAGTACTTGCCAGCAAGACACAAGACTCATTGTTGGTTGGGTTGGTCAGACACGCCCTATTATTTTTCCGCAAGCTAGTTTATGCTGCTTTTAGAGAGGCAGTAGCCAAGTATCCGAATCAAAATGTTGTTACTTAGCTTTCGAGTAGTATCATTGTATAAATAAAGTGTATGGTGATATTGAAGATGCATCAGTCCAGTTGCTAAATCAAAATTCAATAATACTGTCTGGAATGGTCTTGCTAGAAAAGAATGGTCAAAGAACAGAATAGCAAAACTAACCTTCATCTCTGTTCAATATTTGGTAAGCAGTCGGAGGCATTGTGCCAATACCCCGCATCCCTGAAGGCATTGCGGATCCAGATTTCACACTCCCTAAGCACTGAGCATTCACGAAATCACTGGAGCTCTGTCCAAACACTTACCACTCATACTGCCGCCACCCCCCATGGTCCTAATTTGCATCTGCGTATACCACTAGTAGAAAACGGACTTTTGGTCTAGACTTTTAGTCCCGCACGCGTTTGCGGCCGGTACTAATATGACATTAGTACCGGTCCAGGCGGCCGGACAGGCGAGGGGCAGCAGTACCGGTCGGGGAGCAACCTTCAGTACCGGTTGGTGTAACCAACCGGAACTAAAGGGTTTGGGGCTGGCGCTGCAGCGGGGGGCCCCACGGCGAGAACCTTTAGTACTGGTCTGTGTTACAAACCGGTACTAAAGATGGACATTTAGTACCGGTTTGTAACACAAACCGGTACTAAATCATTTCGCTATAAATTCCATCTGCTTCCTCCAGCCCGAGCTCACTTCACTCTCTGCCTCCTCATTTATTTCTCTCTGTTCTTACTCGAGCTCGGTGGCGATCCGGCGATTTGTCCAATTTGGTGGCACCATTTTTGGTCAAAAAGGTTAGAAACTTGTTTCTCTTACATTTAATTGGAAACTTTAGTTCATTTAGTGCTAGTTTGAGCTCATTTAGTGTTAGTTTGACCTAGATAGAAAAATGTAGGAAAATCTAGAAATGTATTATTAGTTTGACCTAGATAGAAAAATTTAGGAAAATCTAGAAATGTAGCTTATTTAGTGCTAGTTTCATCATTTACTTTGTGCTAGTTTAGCTAATTTTGTCCTAGTTTAGCTCATTTAGTCCTAGTTTAGCTCATTTTATGCTATAATTACGTAATTAATTGTTTATAGAATTATTACTTGTATAATTTTCTTATTTGTGTAACTTTTTGTTATATATAGTGTCATGGTTTTGACATCTGTCCACACTGGCTCTCGCCCGCTCTATTATTCGGATGTGGTACGATTGTTTGTTATAAGTATATGTTTGTTTAATTTCGTGTTTATAAAAATTATACCGACCAACTTAACGTAGATATATTTTTATCTAGGAGGTAGTTGAACAGGAAAATGAGCCCGACCCTATTGTCGAGTTTTTAGTAGAAGAAAACAATGATTTGAAAGCTAAATTGAAAAGAAGTGAAGATCTTCGTCTCGAAGAGAAGATGAAATGGGAGTTGAAGATTGCCGACGTCGTCGATGATAACGAGATCAAGATGGAGGCAATGCGCTTGGATCACAAGATCAAGATGAATGCAATGCGCTTGAAGCTTAAAAAGTTTAGAAAATATGTCATTAGTCAAGAGGCTTGGTATCATTATGCTGTTGGTTCAATAATTACCTTAGTTGCGATTTTGATCGCATTTGTCGTTGGATTTAAATTCTTTAGCTAGTTCTATGTTAGTTTCAATTAATGAATGTTTTATGAGAACTATGTATTAGATTTGTTTAAATATGGTGAACTTGTATTAATGAATTGGTCACGTATCTATCTATTCATGGTAGATATATATATATAACTATTGTGTAATGGTTTTGTATATATTTACATAATGCAGATGAATCGACAATGGATGTACGTTGACCGATGCACTCCGGAGTTCATGACCGGCGTGCTGGATTTTATCCGTGTTGCTGAGGCAAATAAGTGGGATGGTTTTATGTATTGTCCATGTTGTGCTTGTAAGAATATCAGGAGTTACTCCAACTCAAAAACCATTCACATCCACCTGTTTCAGTCCGGTTTCATGTCCGGCTATAATTGTTGGACCAAACACGGGGAAACAGGGGTCATAATGGAAGACAATGAAGAAGAAGAGGACGATGACAACTATCCTGAGTTTCCTGAATACGACGGTACTACAATGGGGGAAACTGGAGAAGACGCGCCTGACGAAGAGGCGCCGGATGAGCCCGCTGATGATCTTTCTCGGGCCATTGCTGATGCACAGAGAAACATCATAAATCAGAGGGAGTGGCTCAAGTTGGAGCGCATGTTAGAGGATCACAAAAAAAAATTGTACCCAGGTGTCGAAGATGACCAGAAAAAGCTGGGTACCACGCTGGATTTGCTGCAATGGAAGGCTGAGAATGGTGTATCGGACAAGGGCTTTGAAAAGTTGTTGAAAAAGATAAAGAAGATGCTTCCAAAGGATAACGAATTGCCCGACAGTACGTACGAGGCAAAGAAGATCGTCTGTCCTATAGGATTAGAGGTGCAAAAGATACATGCATGCATTAATGACTGCATACTCTACCGCGGTGAGGAGTACGAGAATCTGAATGCATGCCCGGTATGCGGTGCATTGCGGTATAAGATCAGGCGAGATGACCCTGGTGAAGTTGAGGGCGAGCGCCCCCGAAAGAGGGTTCCTGCCAAGGTGATGTGGTATGCTCCTATAATACCACGGTTGAAACGTTTGTTCAGCAACAGAGAGCATGCCAAGATGTTGCGATGGCACAAAGAGGACCGGAAGAAAGACGCGATGTTCAGACACCCCGCTGATGGATCCCAGTGGAGAAAAATCGAGAGAGAGTTCCCGGACTTTGCAGATGACGCAAGAAACTTAAGATTTGGTCTAAGTACGGACGGCTTCAATCCTTTTGGAGAGCAAAGCAGCAGTCATAGCACCTGGCCTGTTACTCTATGTATTTACAACCTTCCTCCTTGGTTGTGCATGAAGCGAAAGTTCATTATGATGCCAGTGCTCATCCAAGGACCGAAGCAACCAGGGAGCGAGCTTGATGTGTACCTCAGGCCATTAGTTGACGAACTTTTAGAGTTGTGGCGGGAAGAAGGTGTACGTGTGTGGGATGAGCACAAACAGGAGGATTTTGACCTTCGAGGGTTGCTTTTCATAACGATCAATGATTGGCCTGCTCTTAGTAACATCTCAGGACAGACAACTAAGGGATACCATGCATGCACACACTGTTTGGATGATACTGAATGTATATACTTGGATAATTGTAAGAAGTGTGTGTACCTCGGGCATCGTCGATTTCTTCCGGTCAGGCATAACGTCCGGAAGCAAGGAAAGCATTTCAAAGGTGAGGCAGATCAACGTAGGAGGCCTATGGACCGTACTGGTGAACAAATATTTGATATGGTCAAGGATCTAAAAGTAATCTTTGGAAAGGGTCCTGGAGGACTAAAGGTTCCGGATGACGCAAACGGGCACGCACCCATGTGGAAGAAGAAATCTATATTTTGGGAGCTACCATATTGGAAAGTCCTAGAGGTCCGATCTGCAATCGACGTGATGCACGTGACGAAGAATATTTGTGTGAACCTGCTAGGCCATTTGGGCGTGTATGGGAAGAAAAAAAACACAGCGGCAGCACGGGAGGACCAGAAACGTTTGAAAGAACGAGACGGCCTGCTTCCAGAACATTATGACGGTCCTGCCAGCTATGCTCTAACCAAACAAGAGAAAGTGATATTTTTTGAATGTCTGAGCAGTATCAAGGTCCCGTCTGGCTTCTCGTCGAATATAAAGGGAATAATAAATGAGGCACAACAAAAATTTCAAAACCTAAAGTCTCATGACTGCCATGTGATTATGACGCAATTGCTTCCGATTGCATTGAGGGGGCTTCTACCGGAAAATGTTCGAGTACCCATTGTGAAGCTTTGTACATTCCTCAATGCAATATCTCAGAAGGTAATCGATCCAATGATCCTACCAAGATTACAGAATGATGTGGTCCAGTGTCTTGTCAGCTTTGAGTTGGTGTTCCCCCCATCCCTTTTCGATGTTATGACGCATGTCTTGGTTCACCTAGTCGAAGAGATTCAAATTCTCGGTCCCGTATTTCTACACAATATGTTCCCATTTGAGAGGTTCATGGGAGTCTTAAAGAAATATGTTCATAACCATGCTAGGCCAGAAGGAAGCATCTCCAAGGGCTATGGAACCGAGGAGGTCATTGAGTTCTGTGTTGACTTTATTCCTGACATTAATCCGATTGGTGTTCCACAGTCGCGACATGAGGGGATACTGAGTGGAAAAGGCACTCTAGGGAAAAAAGTATTTGTATGTAGGGACGAACCTTCTTTCAGTCAAGCGCACTACACAGTTCTACAAAATTCCTCGTTGGCAGCTCCGTATATCGAGGAACACATGAATATTTTACGATCTGAGAACCCGGTGGAGGATGAGTTCTGGATTAAAGATCAACACACGGCGAAATTCAGCGGTTGGTTGCAAACACATCTCATGAGTAACACCGAAGTTGATGTTCAGCTGTACTTGTTGGCCAGGACACCATCTTCGACTATAGTCACTTTCGAAGGGTACGAGATAAATGGGAATACATTTTACACGATCGCTGAAGATAAAAAGAGCACCAACCAAAACAGTGGTGTCCGCTTTGACGCAACAAACAGCAATGGGCAAAAGGACACATATTATGGTTACGTAGAGGAGATATGGGAACTTGAGTATGGACCTTCTTTTAAGGTCCCTTTGCTTCGGTGCAAATGGGTCAAGCTGAATGCAGGCGGGGTAAAGGTAGACCCGATGTACGGAATGACAACGGTGGATCTGAACAATCTTGATTACAAAGACGAACCGTTCGTCCTAGCAAATGATGTAGCTCAAGTTTTCTACGTGAAAGACATGTCTACCAAACCGAAGAAAAGAAAAAACATGGAAGCGACTACATCAGACGAGGCAAAACGCCACATAGTTCTTTCAGGGAAAAGAAACATCGTGGGAGTGGAGGACAAGACAGACATGTCAGAAGATTATGATAAGTTTGATGAAATTCCGCCCTTCAAAGTCAACACTGACCCAAGCATCACGTTAAGTAATGAAGATTCTCCATGGTTCCGGCGCAAAATTAAGCAATCGAAGAAAATGAGGAATAATACAACAGATGGGAATATTGGTGATGTGTAATCCAGGAATGATATTTATGAAATATGAGGTCTTTATCACAAACTATGTTGTTGAAATATGAGGTCTTAGTGAAAATTGGATGGGTGCCATTTTGCATCATATTTTTTGTATTTTGCTCACAAAAAAAGTCATTTTTTGCACTTAAAAAATGGAAAATGATATTTATGAAAATAATTTCAAGAATTCCTTTTGCAAGATTGTTTCTCAATACCTTTTAGTTTTATGCACCTATTTATGGAATACCTTTTATTTTTATCAATACCTTTTATTTTTATCAATACCTTTTTTTATCAATTCTCTTTATTTTAAATGTTACATTTTTAATTATCTATTTTTTTGTAATTTGTTGAAAACATGTTCTTGAATATATATGTGTTTTTTACAAATTATTAGAAACTAATTTTACTTGGTTTGAACAATTAAATATATAGATATGAAAAATCAGAAAATAGAAAACAGAAAAGAGAAAGAAAAATGAAAAAAGAACTTTAGTACCGGTTGCTGGTTGCAACCGGTACTAAAGGTTTTCGTTTCGCGCCACTTATTCGGACGCCGAATCGACAAACCTTTAGTACCGGCTGCAACCACCAGCCGGTACTAAAGGACCTTTAGTACCGGTCCGTGGCACCGACCGGTACTAAAGGCCTGTGCCTTAAATGCTCTCGCCCAGATCGGGCAGTTCCTCATTCTCTCACAGACGCAGAGTGTTTCCCGACGACGACGAAGAAGAGACGCCGCGCCGCGCCCTCGACCCCATCACCGGAGACATCGTGCTGCGCCGCTCCCTAACGTCGTCTTCGTCTCCTCCGACTCCGGCCGACGCTCCGCCGTTGCTAGGTGAGGTCCTCCCTCCTCCCTCCTTTTCGCCACCGTAGCTAGGGCTTAGAAAAACGATGGAGCCGCCCGCAGCCGTCCCCAACGCGCCCGACTCCGGCCGACGCTCCGCCGTTGCTAGGTGAGGTCCTCCCTCCTCCCTCCTTTTCGCCATCGTAGCTATGGCTTAGAAAAACGACGGAGCCGCCCGCAGCCGTCCCCAACGCGCCCGACCCCGCCGCCGCCGGAGTGCCGCAGCCCAAATCCGTGCGGCATTGCTCGAGGAGTGTCGCCGCCGCCGCCGCATTAGGTCACATCACAGAGCACGGCGGCTCCTCCCTCTCGTCCGCAATCGAGGGGCGCAAGGCAGGGGACGGGGAGCCCCATTGTCATGCTGACATCAGCATGACGTCAGCCATTTCTATAAAAAAATGCTACTGTTTTTACATTATTTGTTAAATAGAGTGTTAGATTATTTGTTAAATAGAGTTTAGGACATTTTATATAGAGTGTAACATTATTTTAGAATTGCTAGAAAAAATGGTACTGTTTTTAGATGAATTCTTAGGAAATGCTATTGTTATTTATATGAATGCTTTTGTTATTTATATGAATGTTATTGTTATAATATTTATGTAAATGCTATAGTGTTAGCAAAAAGCAGGAGGGGAGGAGGGCTACTGTTTTTTTGCTACCGTTTTAGAGAGAAGATTATAGTTAGTGTGTGTATTTTTGATGCAAAGTACTTATGCAATTTTATTTGATGCAAAGTACTTGCAATTTTTTCTACTGTTTTAGGAAGTTTCTAAATTTTGGCCGATGATTAGATGGTTGCACATTGCATCTTCAGGGAGGTGTGAGTGAACCATGTTGTCTGAACATATATGCAATGTTCATTCCACGTTGTTCGCTGACACCATCCCTGAAGCAATTCTATATGAGGCCTTGCTGTCTGTTTTGGAATGTTAGGAAGTTTGTAAATTTGGATTAATAGTGTGGATGCAAAGTAGTTGTGCAAAGTACTTGTGTAATTTAGGGTAATTTTATGGATGCTACTATGTAATTTTATTTGATGCAAAGATTAGATTCAAGTGTTGAAATTTGTGAATGAAAGTGTTACAATTTGTGAAATATTATTGTGAAAAAGCAACCACAATTTCCCGCGGCAACGCGCGGGGAATGCAACCACAATTTCCCCAATGCAAAGTACTTGATTTCGTCGATCCCTCGCCTCACCGTTATAACTTGACATCATGTAGGAATCTCGCTGTCTATCCCTCGCCTCACCGTCGTCCTGTCTGTGACCTTCCCGAGTCTCCTTGATCCCGCGCCTCACCGTCGTTCCCGAGCATCCCCTCGTGCCCTCCCACCCGGTGAGCCTCTACCGTGCGCACATGTTATTTCTTTACAATAATGCCGCCGCCCGATTTGGCACTAAATTGTTCTATCTTTTTTTTTGTATTAGTTAAGCTATGGACGGCAGAGCAGGTGAAGAGCAATTGTTCGACATCATCAGAGATGGTGAAGATGATGGATCGCAATATCTTAACATGTCCGGTGATGAAATGGAGGACGAGGAGATTTATAACTTAGAAGCTCCTCCATCCGCCTCGAACAATAATGCCGATGAGAATGTAGCGCAGAATACCGACGAGGTATACATAGCTTCTGGTGATAAATTAATGATTTGATATGTGTACATATACATGTTTTAACATAATATTTCTTCTTTTAGCCCTCCGTCTCGGGATCGAGCAAGTCTGGTAAAAGAAAACGAGGCCCGGCCAAAAAGTTAAACGATGAAAGATTTTGTCGGCCCAGTAAGGACCGGGGTACGCACGGCCCACTCCCTACAGGCCTCGCCCGCGTAGAACTTCGGCAGAACGGCTGAGGACCAGGCTACCGCTTGGAGGGATCCTCAAGAGGCATCCCCTCTCGAGGCCTGGAGAGGACGCCAGGACCTGAAGAGGACCCTGCGCTTCGAGAGACTCCCCAGGCACAGCCCGCCTGGAGAGGAGCCAGCAGAAGACCCCTCCACAGGCGACCATGACCCTGTGGAGACACTTCGCGGCTAAGCAAGCGCTGCAGGGCGCACATGGCCCCTGCGGCGGCCACAGGGTGACGCGAGCATTCCAGTGGCCATTCTGGTGATAAAGGAGTCAACAAAGCCGCGCCGCCTGCGGCCGGACAGCCAGGACTTTCCTCTTTGGTGATAAAGCGGCTGGACGGCGCAACGCTCCAAGAAGGTCGTCACCGTGGGCTCCACCATGACCTCTGCTGCGCCTGCGAGCCGCCCTGCACCACCTGCAACCTGTCGGCCACGGCGCGCTACTTTAGCACGGGTGAGCCGCGTCCAGGGACGGGGGAGCCGCCGTGGACTCCCTCTCCTTTGCGCCACCGACGTGTGGGAGACCACCAGCACGAGGGCGGAGCCCGGAGCGCCTATAAAAGGAGTAGGGGCTCCGCCGTGCTAGAGGGGAGAGGGATCGGTCGCCCAATTGCGCAATCGCACCCGAAACAGATAGGATAGCCATCTGCTGGAGGAGGAAGACGACCATTGCGTCCCTCTCCAGGCACAAAACTGCCTCAAGAGAGCCTTCGGCAAGCTCATTGTCCTGTAACCTTCACAGTGCAATACAGACAAGCAGGAGTAGCGGTTTTACCTCCTCTCGAGGGCCGTGAACCTGGGTACGGGCTGGTGTCCATCTCTGGCGTGATTGTCCTTCTTCAGGCTCGGCGAGCATCGTCGTCGAGCCCCTCGAGAGTTGTTAGACCTCCGTGTTCAGTCCCCCCTTTCGAACCTCTCTTCAGGGCGAGACTACCCCTGTTACGTGGGAGTCAGTCCACGACATTTGGCGCGCCAGGTAGGGGGCTGAGGCGCGTCTTCAACCTCCGAACTCCGCGCCATGATGGACACCCGCGCGACGCGCGCCAACCGGCGTACCTCTGAGAGAGCTCACACCGAGCCTGGCACCGCTCCCACCCGTGGCCGCCGTGGTCGCCCCCGCACGACCGAGCGCGTTGGCACCGGCCCGCGCGTGGAGGAGCCGGAGAGCGAGGAGCACCGCGAAGGAGACCAGCGTGACGACGAGGACCTCTCCGAGCGCCGTGGGGACGCTGAGTCCTCGCACCCGTCCCGGCGCCAGAGCGTGTCCACGCGGGAACACCACGAGCCCGCCCCGCACACAGCGCTGCTCATGGCCCAGGAGCTCCTCCGCTACCGGCCAAGTGCCGAGGCGCACGACCAGTGGCTGGACCGCCTCCACCATCTCGTCGACATCGCAACCACGCGCCCTGCTCCGTCGCGCTCCATCGTGCCTTCCGGCCCTGCAGGGACGGCTGCACCAGGTGCGCCACCACCGCCGCCGGGACCGCCTCCGGCCGCGGCACAGCGGGCTCCCTCCCATGCTTCCTCGCCGCACGACTGCCAAATCGTGCAGCGCACCGCACCTGACGCGCGCGTGGGCATGGAGCAACGTCGCGACCTCCAGAACCGCCTTGTCGAGGAGCTCGGTCAGGCGGGGCAGCAAAACCGCAGGGCCCTCCAGGGAGGAACGGCCACCTATGCCTCAGGCTGCATGGCCTTCACGCGCGCCCTGCGTCGTGTGGTCTGGCCGCAGAAATTCAGGCCAGCGCTCCCCAAGGGCTTCGACGGGTCCACCAACCCTCTCGAGTTCCTGCAGCTCTACACCACCTCTATCCAGGCTGCAGGGGGCGACGACAAGGTCATGGCCAACTGGTTCTCCCATGCCCTCAGGGACTCGGCGCTGTCCTGGCTTCTCAACCTGCCGGAGGACTCCATTGACTCCTGGGAGGAGCTCTGCAGGCAGTTCGTCGCCAACTTCAAGGGCACGTACGAGCGCGCACTCACCCACAACGACTTGCGCGCTGTGGTGCAGAAGAAGGATGAGACTCTTCGCAAGTACATCCAGCGCTTCAGCCAGGTGCGGAACAAGATTCCAAACATCCCCGACACCCAGGTGATCGCTGCCTTCCGCGAGGGCATCACGAACCGCAGGATGCTCGAGAAGCTCGGCATCCACGACAAGCTCACCTCCGTGGTGAAGCTGTTCGATCTGGCGGATAAGTGCGCCAAGGCTGAAGAGGGACTCCTCTTCGGCAAGATGAGCGCGCGGGGGAACGACCCTGGCGAGGGGTCTAAGAGCCACAAGAAGAAGGAAGAGCCCAAGCGCAAGGCCACCGCGGTCCTCGCGGCAGAGCCTGACGCGAAGGGCTCCCGCAGGGGTTCTCCCGAGCGCGGTGACAAAGAGGTGGACCACCGTCCGTTCTGCGTCTACCACAACAGGCGTGGGCACGCCACAGACGACTGCTTCGACCTCAAGAGGCTGAGCAGGGAACGCGAGCGAGGAGAAGGCAGCGGAAGCCGCGGCAGAGGTCGCGGCTACCGCAAAGACGGCAGGGGTAGGCGCGAAGGCGGCTACCAGAAGCCGCCGGGCACTCAAGCCAATGCTGCCGAGAAGAACAACAACCTCCCCGACGAGGAAGATGGAGGCTACCAGGCCCCGAGAGGCGCCATGGCCTGCATCCTCGGCGGAGCTCAAGCGCCCAAGTCGAACAATCAGTTCAAGCAGTTCGCCCGCGAACTCAACGCTGCGCTCCCGAGCACCGAGACCTCTAGACCCCTCAAGTGGTCCCAGTACACCATCGCCTTCGACGCCAAGGACCACCCCAAGTCGACCAAAACTGTTGGAACCCTCCCCCTGGTCTGCTCCCCCACCATCAACAACATCACCGTCTCCAAGACGCTCATTGATGGGGGAGCGGGCCTGAATGTCATCTCTGTCGAGACCTTCGAGACGCTTCAAGTGCCCTACGAGTGGCTTATGCCCTCCAGGCCGTTCACGGGCGTCACCAGTGGTTCTATCGAGCCTCTGGGGGCAAGTCCGCCTCGCGGTCACCTTTGGCACACAGAAGAACTATCGCACGGAGCTGATCGACTTCGACGTCGCCCACATCGGTTTGCCGTACAATGCCATCCTCGGCTACCCCGCCCTCGCGAAGTTCATGGCCGTCACGCATCACGCCTACAACATGGTCAAGATTCCCGGCAGCGCTGGCACCATCGCCGTCCATGGCCATGTCCTGGACGCCACGCGCGCTGTCGAGAGCGCCTACAAGGCAGCCGCCATGGCTTTCCCGGCTGACGAGGACATGGAGCCTCTCGAGAGACCCAAGAAGAAGAAGCAAGTGTTCTCTCAGGAGCAAGCCGCCACGAAGAAGGTGCCGCTGGACACCACCAGCTCGGGGGCTGAAGGCTCGGGGGCTAGCGTCACCATAGGCGCTGCTCTGCCTCCCAAATAGGAAAGCGCGCTCGTCGCCTTCCTTCGGGCAAACTCTGACATGTTCGCATGGACTCCGTCAGATATGTCCGGTGTACCAAGGGAGGTGATCGAGCACCATTTAGCCGTGTGTCCAGACGCACGCCCCGTCAAGCAAAAAGCACGTAAGCAAGCCCCCGAGAAGCAAGCTTTCATCATCAAGGAAGTAGAGAAGCTAAAGGCGGCAAACGTCGTCCGCGAAGTCGCGCACCCCACTTGGCCCTCCAACGGCGTGGTTGTCCCTAAACCCGCTGGAGGAGGCCGACTCTGCATCGACTACACCGATGTCAACAAGGCCTGCCCCAAGGACCCGTACCCCATGCCGAGGATAGACCAGATCGTGGACTCCACCGCTGGCTGTGACCTCCTCTGCTTTCTGGACGCCTTCTCTGGTTATCACCAGATCAAGATGGCTAAGAAGACGAGGAGAAGACGGCATTTCTCACCCCTTGTGGTGTGTACTGCTACACATGCTTGCCCTTCGGCCTGAAGAACGCTGGAGCCACCTTCCAGAGGCTCATGAGGATAGCCTTGGGGGCGCAGATGGGCAGAAACGCCGAGGCCTACGTCGATGATATCGTGGTCAAGTCTCGAGAGAGGGACACCCTCTTGAGGGACCTCGAGGAAACCTTCGCCAGCCTGAGAAAGGTGAACATCAAGCTGAACCCCGCCAAGTGCGTCTTCGGGGTCCCTTCAGGCAAGCTCCTCGGATTCCTCGTGTCCCACCGTGGCATAGAGGCAAATCCTGACAAGATCAAGGCTATAGAGCAAATGCAGCCTCCCCGCCGACTCAAGGATATGCAGCGCTTGGCGGGCTGCATGGCCAGCCTTGGCCATTTCATCTCCAAATTCGGCGAGAGAGCCCTGCCATTTTTCAAGATCATGAAGAGATCGGGCACATTCAAGTGGACCCCTGAGGCGGATAAAGCCTTCGAGGACTTAAAGAAGTATCTGGCTAGCCCTCCAGTCTTGGTGGCCCCCAGGGCAGGCGAGCACCTGAAGCTGTACCTCTCAGCCACCCCTCAGACCGCAAGCGCCGTCTTGGTGGTCGAGAGGGAAGAGCCTGTCCTCCCCAAGAGGAGCACTGCAACTCCAAGCCCAGAACCCCCCGACAAAGGCCCCGTCGAGGGAGCGGCCTCCACAGACCCACTGCCAGGCCCACCGCCTCAAGTCGAGTCTGCTCCTCCCACCCCTGTCGAGATGCCTCTACAGGCAGATCTCGACAAGAGCCCTGAAGAGCCTCCGCAGGGGGCTGACGCTGCGCCACCTCAAGTAACCCTCGTCGAGCACCCCGTCTACTTCGTCAGCACAGTACTGCGGGACGCTCGCGAGCGGTATCCAATGCAGCAAAAGCTCCTCGTCGCGCTCCTCATCGCCTCCAGGAAGTTGAGACACTACTTCCAGGGCCACCCCATCACGGTGGTCACTGCTTTCCCCCTGGAGCAGATCCTGCGCAATCCCAACGCCACAGATCGTGTCGCGGGATAGAACATCGAGCTGCAGCCATTCAACTTGCGCTTCGACACCACGAGGGTCATAAAAGGAAGAGCGTTGGCTGACTTTGTCGCCGAATGGACTGACCCAAGCCCTGAGGGGCCTCGCGAGGCAGAGGCCGAGCCCTCGGGAGACACAGCGTCAAGCCATTGGACCATGCACTTCGATGGAGCCTTCGCTTGCCGCAATGGCGGAGCAGGCGTCGTCCTAACCTCGCCCAAGGGTGACAAGCTATACTACGTTGTCCAGCTGTGCTTCACAATCGACAAGATCTCCAACAATATCGCCGAATACGAAGGCCTCCTCGCCGGCTTAAGGGCCGCCATCGCTCTGGGCGTCAAGCACCTGCTCATCAAGGGTGACTCCCAGTTGCTTGTCAACTTCTCCAACAAGAGCTACACACCAAAAGACGACCACATGGCCGCATACCTCGAAGAGGTCCGCAAGCTCGAGAAGCACTTCAGGGGCATGGAGCTCATGCACATCCCGAGGAAAGAAAACCAAGAGGCTGACGACATCGCAAAGCGAGCCTCGCGAAGGCAACCCCAGCTTGCCGGCGTCTTTGAAGAGAGGCTCGCCAAGGCATCCATCAAACAGCCTCGGGAGGCCACAGCCGCAGGCGCAGACGAAGCGCTCCCACCACCTCCCGAGTCTGGAGCGCCCGATTGCGGCCCCAGCACAGGGGAGCGCCTGTTGCTGACGGTAACCCGCCAGGCCTCAGGCTGGATTGATGAGATCAAGGACTACTTGGTGAAAGGAATCCTCCCTGAAGAGGATGCTGACGCAGAACGAATCGCTCGACAGGCAAAATCCTACTGCATCCTCGAGGGAAACCTCTACCGCAAGCGCCCAAATGGTATCGCGCTCAAGTGTGTCCCTCCTGAGGAAGGCCGAAAGCTGATTAAGGACATCCACAGCGGGGAGTGCGGCCACCACTCATGTGCGCGCACCCTCGCAGGCAAGGTCTTCAGGAGCGGTTTCTACTGGCCTCAAGTGCTTCAAGATGCGGTCGCCATTGTGCAAACCTGCGACGCCTGCCAATTCCACGCCAAGCAAATTCATCAGCCGGCACTGGAGCTTCAAACCATCCCGCTCTCCTGGCCATTTGCGGTCTGGGGGCTGGATATCTTGGGCCCCTTCCCAAGGTCGCAGGGGGGCTACCGTTTCCTCTTCGTGGCCATCGACAAGTTCACCAAATGGACCGAAGTTGAGCCAGTGCGCACCATACTAGCGGGGGCCGCGGTGAAATTCATCAGAAGCTTGGTCTGCCGCTTCGGCGTGCCCAACCGCATCATCACCGACAACGGCTCGCAATTCACCAGCGGTGTCTTCCGAGCCTACTGCGACAAGCTTGGCATCAAGATCTGCTTCGCCTCGGTAGCTCACCCACGCAGCAACGGTCAAGCCGAGCGAGCAAACGCAGAAGTCCTCAAGGGCCTCAAGACCAGGAGCTTCAACATCCTCAAGGGCCACGGCAAGGGCTGGATCGACGAGCTCCCCTCCGTGCTCTGGTCCATACGCACAACTTCCTCGAGGCCTACAGGCGAAACGCCGTTCGCCCTGGTTTACGGAGCTGAGGCAGTCCTCCCCGCAGAAATCAAGCATGGATCGCCGCGGGTCCTTCCTTCAACGAGGACACCCAAGAAGGCCTCCACAACGACGACCTGCTGCTTCTCGAGGGACTGCGCTGTCAGGCCGCCCTCAGGGCGGCAGGGTACCAGCAAGACCTGCGACGCTACCACAGCCGCCATGTGCGCTCACGCACCCTTGAGCCGGGCGACCTCGTCCTCAGGCGAATTCTCTCCAGGGAAGGTCTCCACAAGCTCTCGCCGATGTGGGAAGGCCCTTACAGGGTCTCCCACGTCGCCAGGCCTGGCGCAGTACGCCTCGAGACCGAAGACGGCATCCCCGTCAAGAACCCGTGGAACATCGCGCACCTGCGCAAGTTCTACCCGTGATCGCAGTCACGCCAGGCATTTTTTGTCTCTAGAGGGAAGCCCATGGCTTCACCTCCAAGCTTCTCAAAGCTTCTCCCGAGGCCCAGCCCTCCGAGCTCTCCTGCAAATGAGCCCTCGCAGGCCGCAGTGAACCTCTGCCACTAATGGGTGGTCCCCATGCCTCGACATGGAAGGAACGTTAGCTTGGCAAACCCAAGTGTAATGAACCGATTTTCGTTCCAAGTGAACTTTGCGCTCAGGCGCCACTTTCGTTCCTAAGTGAACTATGCGCTACGGCGCCGCTGTGTAATATTTTGGCGGTGAGTTTATTTCAGCATTATTTTCCTTATTGAAAATGGGCGCTTATATCTCTCCACATGCGCACCTCGCGAGCGGGGGCTGAGTACGGTGCCAGTGCCTCAAATGACACACCAGCAGCACTGCAAAACCCAAGGATCCGAGCTCTGGCTAGAGGGCAGGCCCTCACAAACACGCCATCTCTACAAAGGACCTTGGTACTCTCTCTCCTCGCAAGGAACGCCTGAGGAGACCTATAAGCGCGCATTAGTCCATGGTAAAGTGCACAAGCGTTTGGTCCTGCCTCTCTAACATCTATAGGGAACAAGTGTCTCTACAAGCCTGAGGAGGCAGCAGGGAAAAACCCTTGAAGAGGGCCTCCCCGACGAGCTAAAAAGTCTCTTCAGGGCAAAAGCCTCGAGAAGCTAAGTCCCGCTCCTGCGACTCGAGAGCCTTTTCCCCCCAAGCGCACGTTTGTCCCTCGAGCGATTTCGTTCTCCCTTACGCTTCATGGACTACTTGCACGTCAAGGGGGAGCACTTGGGCATCGCGACCCAGGGCTCTTACCTCTCCAAGCCTTAAACTCCCCCCGGCCTTGCTAAGTCATTGCTCTAGCATACCGTAGCGGCGGAGTCATAGTGCGAAGAGATGGGTCCCAACGACGCAGAGAAAACATAGACATGAAAGTAAAGCAGAAAAGGCCTCTCGAGGGGCAAACAAGCTAGCATAAATAAGCTTAAAGAGGTATATTACAGGCCCAAAACGTACAATGTCTGAATACAAAAAATTGCTTCAGATACTAGCGCTCAAAGGCGCGATCAGCAAGACTCAGGCGGAGTCCGCGCCAGCACGCTCCTCCTCAGCGTCCTCCTCCTCGGCAGGGGCGGCCTCCTCCTCGCTGTCCTCCGCAGCCACCTCCGCACGCTTGAAGCGGTTGCAGAAGGCCTCCACTTGCTCGCGGAGGGCGTTGGAAACCTGCAGGGCCTCTCCAGCCGGGCGCGCCTCGGTCACCGTGGAGAGGTCGAAGCTGGGCGAAAGGAGCCGGAGGTTGGTGAAGATGCGGTCGACCACCACCTCCAAAAGCTGGCGGCTCTCACCTCGCGGAGATCGCCGGCGGGACCCTCGAGGGCCGTGAAGAGCTGGTCGAAGTAGACCAGGTACATCGCAGCATCACCACGACCACGAGCCTCGGTGAGCGGCGCTTCCGCGCCAAGCTGGGCCGCGAGCTCGTTGCCTCTCGCTACCAGCGCCTGGAACATGCGGTCCCGCTGCTTCGCGAGCACGAGAGCCGCCTGCGCGGTGTCCACCGCCTCCGTCACCTGCTTGGCCGCAGAGCCCGCTTGCCCCTCCACGTCCTTGATGAGGGCGTCCAGCTCCAGGGCAGCAGCCCGGCGGCCCTCCTCAGCCTGGCGGTAGGCGTCCTTGGCGCGTTGGAGGCGGACCTCGAGCTTGGAGTTGACCTTCTCAAGCTCCGCGATCCGCTTGGCGTCAGCGATGTGCTTGGCCTTGAAGCGGTCCTCCTGCTTCTTGGCCTTGTCGCGGAACTCCTGGGAGATGGTCCGCCTGAAGTCTTTCTCGCGCTCCGCGAGGGCGGCCTCCGCCTCCTTTTTCTTCTCAGCGAACCGCAGCTGGAAGCGCTCCAGGGTTTGCCTCTGGGCGGTGACGTTGTCGTCGTGCCGCTGGAGCGCTTGGGCCAGGTCCCCCTCACGCACCTCGAGCTCTTCCCGCTTGGTGGCCAGCTCACCCTCCGCCTGGAGCCGCTGCTCGTCGCGCCGCTCCACGTCCTTCTCCCTGGAGGCCAGCTGCCGCTCACGCTCGGCTAAGCTCTTGCGGTCCTCCTCCAGGGTCTCCTGCGCGGCCCGGTGGGCGGAGAGGAGCTGGGACTCTAGCTGGGAGACCTCGCGGCGCTTCTGCTCCAGCGAGCCCTCCATAGCCGCGCGCTCGGCCTTCACCTTCGCGAGGAGATCGGCGGCCGCATCGCGCGCATCCTGGAGGGGGGCAAGGAGCTCGTCTGCATCGCGGACGGCTCCCTCTCGGACCTCCTTGGCAAAGCGGATGGCCTCCTCGTGGGCGGCCTGGAGCGTTTGAGCCTCCTGGCGCCGGGCCTCAACCGCGGCATGGAAGCGCCCCCAGGCCCCCGCGAGCTCGTCGCGCTGCTGAGCAAGCTGGGCGTCCTCAAAGGCGAGCTGCGCCTCCAGGCCCTCCAGGGACTCCCTCACCACGCGGAAGGCCACCGCGCGGTGTCCCCTGCTCCAGTCCCAGCCGCTCAGGACCAGGCCGCGCTGCGAGGAGGGCCCGGCCCCGGCGTCGAACCTTGAGGATGAGGCCTCTGGGCGTGCCAGGGGGCTAGGCTGCTCCCGATCCTTCGCCGCGCCCAGGATGGTCTCGCCGCTCTCGTCGCCTGGTCGCGTCGCCTCTTGCGCCTCGCCCCCTGCTGTGGGGCGTGGCGGAGAAGGGGGAGCTCCCCCTGCAGAGGCGCCCGCGCTTAGTGGGCCCTGGTCTGCCTCAGCCTCTGGTTGCGCGGGAGGCGTAGCCGTGCGAGGTGGGGTGGCCTCGCGTGCCAGAGTCGACTCACGCGGCGGCGTAGCCGCGCGAGGTGGTGCAGGAGCTCGAGGAGGGCTGGCCGACCACTCTTCCTGCACCTCCACCACTAAGGGCCCGGGGGGCGGTGCAGCGGCCTGCGCCTGAGGCGCTGCTGCCTCCGCCAGAAGCTCAGTTGCCTCCGCCTGAGGCGCCTCTTCGGCCGGGCCTGCCATGGCCATCTCCCCAGGCCTCGCGGCCTCTCCAGCCACGGCCTCTGCCGCGGCTCCCTTCACCTCCGCTGCCTTGCGAAGCCTACGGCGTTTCGCAGGCACTAGGTCGCTGAAAGAATCGGGGGGCGAGTGTCAGAAATATGAGAAGAAGAGTGCAATAATCAAGCGTTTAGTAATTGAAGGAACTTACCCGGACCGCTTGGCGCCGGTGTCGACCGACGCCAAGCCTGGCGAGCGCCAGGAGGGCTTGGGCCTGGCTTCTGGCCCCTCCAGAAGCGCCTCGGCTTTCCTCTTAGAAGGGACGTCAGAGGGCCTCGCGCCAGGCCTGTCGCAGGCCGCCTTGGACCGAGGCTCGCGACGCCCCAGCAAGGACTCCTCGTCAGAGGCCTCCTCTGCAGACTCCTCCTCCTCCGCGCGACGCGTGGGCGCCCCCGCGAAGGCGCCTTCGTCGTCACCTGACGAGATGTCGCAAATCTCGCCCGCTTGGGGCCTGGCCCTTGAAGAGGCCTCCTTGCCCGCCGCGGCCTCCTCCTCGCCTGCCGCGGCTTCCTCCTCGCCTTGCCCGGCTCCTGAGGCGGAGGGCGTCTCTGCCTCCTCCGCATCATGCACCACAGGCACGGGCACCACCTTCCGCGCCGGGCCTGCCGGAGTGTACGGAGGAACCCCCTCCAGAACGGCCAGACGCTCGGTCATGTTGTACTGGTGCAGAGGCCTGAGGGAGATCGGGAGTTCCTCCATGGCGGGCACCGCGGGATTGATGAAGAGCGCGGACAGGACGTTGTCGACGGCGTCCTTGTCATTGTCCTCCCGATGGAGCCGCATCTTGTCATTGGGGCCGGAATACATCCACATCGGCATCGCGTGCGCCTGGAGTGGAGCGAGGCGGCGCATCACGAAGTCCGCCACGACGATTTGCCCCGTGAGGCCTTCCTCCCGGAGGTAGCTCAGGCGGCCCGACAGCATCACGTTCTGCGCGCCGCAGAAGGTGGCCTTGCCCCAGTGCGAGTTCTTCACAGGCGGCGCGTCAGGGACCTCGAGGAAGGCGCTTGGCTGCTCCACGCCAACAAAGAACCACCGCTGGCGGAAGTCGTCCACCTTCTTCGTCACGGAGGTGATGGCCTTGCCCTCGCTCCACGACATGGGGATGTAGACGCTCCCCATGCCGTCCACGATGCGGAAGGAGACGCATCCTGAGCGCTCGTTCTTCGCCGTGCTCCGGAGCGCGTAGAAGCACCGGAAGAGCTCCACCGTGGGCTCCACGCCCAGGTACGCCTCGCAGAGGTAGGCGAAGATGGCGAGGATGAGCACCGAGTTGGGGTGGAGGTGTAGCAGTTGGATTTGGTAGAAGGCCAGCACCGCCTCCAGGAACGGGGAGAAGGGCGGCACCAGGCCTGCCGAGACGCAGTGCTGGAAGATGGGGAAAAACCCTCGCGGGCGTTTCCCGTGCGCCGCAGGCTTGAGTGCGGTGGCGCCGTGCTCGTTGGTCCGGTCCGCCACCAGGAAGCGGACCTTCTCGAGCGCCTTGTCGTTGACGCGCACGCCCAGCAGTGCCGCGCCGTGTGCGGCCTCAGCGGGCGCTGCTTGCGATGAAGACCCCGCGGCCGCCTTGCCCTTGTTCTTCGGCGGAGTCATCGTCGGAGGGAAGAAGGGAGCGGCGCGGGGGGAAGTTGGAGAAGTCGGAGAAGAGAGCGCCGGATTGCAGGAGCGGAGAGCTCTGTGCGGTTGGCGTCTGCGAGAAGGAGCGGGAGTAGTAACGGCTCCCTGCTCCGGCGCCGGGTTTTTTATGTCTCGTCAAGGGGCAGATACCGGGGCGTGGTGGGACCCCCCACGACGCACGTCCCGTATCGTGCGCAACCGTTGCTCGCCGGAGTGACGCGTGGCTCGGCCCGGCCTGCAAGTTTTGCCCCACGACGCTTCGCCTAGACCCAACGGGCCTCATCGTGCCCATCGTGGGCCAGGGGGCTACTGTCGGCCCAGTAAGGACCGGGGTACGCACGGCCCACTCCCTACAGGCCTCGCCCGCGTAGAACTTCGGCAGAACGGCTGAGGACCAGGCTACCGCTTGGAGGGATCCTCAAGAGGCATCCCCTCTCGAGGCCTGGAGAGGACGCCAGGACCTGAAGAGGACCCTACGCTTCGAGAGACTCCCCAGGCACAGCCCGCCTGGAGAGGAGCCAGCAGAAGACCCCTCCACAGGCGACCATGACCCTGTGGAGACACTTCGCGGCTAAGCAAGCGCTGCAGGGCGCACATGGCCCCTGCGGCGGCCACAGGGTGACGCGAGCATTCCAGTGGCCATTCTGGTGATAAAGGAGTCAACAAAGCCGCGCCGCCTGCGGCCGGACAGCCAGGACTTTCCTCTTTGGTGATAAAGCGGCTGGACGGCGCAACGCTCCAAGAAGGTCGTCACCGTGGGCTCCACCACGACCTCTGCTGCGCCTGCGAGCCGCCCTGCACCACCTGCAACCTGTCGGCCACGGCGCGCTACTTTAGCACGGGTGAGCCGCGTCCAGGGACGGGGGAGCCGCCGTGGACTCCCTCTCCTTTGCGCCACCGACGTGTGGGAGACCACCAGCACGAGGGCGGAGCCCGGAGCGCCTATAAAAGGAGCAGGGGCTCCGCCGTGCTAGAGGGGAGAGGGATCGGTCGCCCAATTGCGCAATCGCACCCGAAACAGATAGGATAGCCATCTGCTGGAGGAGGAAGACGACCATTGCGTCCCTCTCCAGGCACAAAACTGCCTCAAGAGAGCCTTCGGCAAGCTCATTGTCCTGTAACCTTCACAGTGCAATACAGACAAGCAGGAGTAGCGGTTTTACCTCCTCTCGAGGGCCGTGAACCTGGGTACGGGCTGGTGTCCATCTCTGGCGTGATTGTCCTTCTTCAGGCTCGGCGAGCATCGTCGTCGAGCCCCTCGAGAGTTGTTAGACCTCCGTGTTCAGTCCCCCCTTTCGAACCTCTCTTCAGGGCGAGACTACCCCTGTTACGTGGGAGTCAGTCCACGACAGATTTGATATCGAAGAAATCTCTGAAATTGGCGAACCGATTGCTCCGAAAGAGCACGCACGTAAATTTGTGAGTCAGTGCGGAGTTATTGTTCGGGACAACATTCCGATCACCATCCGAGAATGGCACAAGCCGAAGGGTGGAGGAGAGAGTTTTGTGTCAAATATTTGCAAGAAGGAACTTCTGAAGTCCGTTTTCCACAATTTCGCACTACCGACAGGCCTCGGAGATGCCGAGAAAAAGAAAGTCTTCCAGTGGACTCTAAAGAAAATGGCCGAACAATTCATGAACTACAAGAAAAGGTTATACCACCAATTCATCAAGATAAAGAAAACCCCTAATTTTGAAGACATACAGTACAGGAGGATAAGAGATCAGTGGCAAGAATTCAAGGACTACAAGGAATCAGAAGAAGCTATGGAAAAGTCGGCGAAAAATAAGTTGAATGCCGACAAAAAGCAATATTTGCAATGTTTGGGGCCAGGTGGCCATAAGACCGCCATTCCTAAGTGGCAAGAAAGGGACGCCAAGTTAATTGCTGCCGGGGTCACTCCAAGTACATCAAGCTATCCCGCAAGGGCGAGACATTGGGCGTACAGCGTCGGGCTGGAGCCCGACCCACAGACAGGGAATCTTGTGTTGAAGGAAAAGGTTAAACCAGGCCCCGAGGGAGAGCCCGAAAGAGAAAAAATTCAGAATAAAGTCAAAGAACTTGATGATGCAGTAGTTGCCGCTCGGGAGGGAAGGTTCGCGCCCAATAGAGAGAAGGAGGAGCTGTCAATCGCCCTCGGGAATCCTGAACACACTGGGCGAGTACGAGGCGTGGGCGTCGTCCCTTGGAAGGTTGGGTTCCCCGAACATAGGGACACTTACAGGAGCCGCGACAGGAAGAAGAAACAGGAGGCAAAGAAATATCAGCGGTTGGAAGACATGATAATAGACCTGCGACATGAAATGAGGCAGAAAAAGGCATCTGAGCCGCAGGAGGACCAACTTGATATGGCATCTCAGCGGAAAAGCAGCGTGGCTTCCACACAAAATGTCGAGCCTGATGACGCAACATACCCCGTGGATCAGATTCAGGGGCGAACAAACTGTGAGCTGCACATCAAGATGAGGAACCTATCCATAAAGGTGGCGGTCGGCTTTGCTTTAGAGAATATACCCGGAGCAACCCTTCATGGCGGTCAGATTCCAGCTGGCTACGCGCGAGTCGGGGTGGACGAAATTATGAAGGGATTCGAGGACCTAGAGCTTGACTTTCCTGGAGCTGAAGGGGAGACGACACTGGGAGAAGTGTTGCGCGGAGTCATTCTATGGAGAAAGGAACAAATCGTGTTTCCAGGAGAATCGACGCGTAGGCCACCAACCCCTCCGAGTAGCAATCAACCTCCAAGTCCACCCCGCATTGAAAATATGGACACCGAGAGGGAACCCAGCGCGACTCCATCTCCCCGGTGCGCGAGTCCAACCCAGCGGGAGTCCACTCCGGAGCTTGCAAAGAGTCCACTCCAGCGGGAGTCCACCCCGGAGCTTGCAAAGAGTCCGCCCACCGGCAATAGGACCTTCTCAATGAGGCAGAAGATGCTTGCCGGTGCGTCGAGTGGTGGTCCAAAGGACACCTACAAGTACGGGCCGTCGTTGAAGGATCTTCCGGTGTTAACTTACCACCGGACCGTTGAGGAGAATGGTCCCTTGGTCAAAGCTCACAATGCCGCACACTTTGCGAAGAAAGTGCCCGAGGCAAAACAGGTACTAAACCCTAAGGGTGTTAAACACTTTTTAGACATCGTCTGTGATCCTGACCGTAGAACTTTGCCTGATAACTATGAACGCTCTATCTCCAAGAGTTTTGACACACAAGAGGAGAATAAAAAGAAAAGGGTCGCTGCACAGAAGAAGAAGAAGGCGAAACAGGTTCCCCAGCTCGGAGAACAGAAAGTACAGTCGGTCGCCCCGCTGAAGGTTCAGACAGACAATAGTCCCAACGTTGGGACAAATGTTCCTGCTTCAGACTACATGGACGATGCTGAGCTTGACGCACTTTTCCCCAAGGCGACTGAGATAGCACGGAAGTTTGTCTACGGGAAAGATCTTCTCCCTCCTGATGAGATGGTGCGTCTAGCTTTTCAAATGCGGATATTGCATGACTGGTACATGAAGGTTGCAAAGGACAAGCAACTCGTGTTTTACGTGACATACCGAGAAGACCAATTCTTCGTCAACCACGAGATATATATCGAATTTGAAGAATTATGGCAGTTATACAACCGGCGTGCTCTCGACGCAACTATCATGAGTTGCTATGTTCTGTAAGTGTTTTTTCTAAGTGTCTAGCTGAGCATGTAATTATCCTCACTAATTGAGCCTGTAATTATCCTCACTATATTCTTTCGTATGCTATTATATATGCAGGTGGATGCTTATCGAGTGCAAAAGGAAAAGACTCTGGGAAGTTGGGTTCATTGACCCATCTATCGTTAACTGCAAAAACTTAGAGCGGAAGCCCGAGGACTGCGAGGAGGCATTGTTGAGGTCGCTATTGAGCCAAACACATGCGGCAGATATACTTCTTCCTTACAACTTCAAGTGAGTGTGACTGTCTTGAACACATTTCTATATTGCTAATTACTAGATGTTAAGTTTAATTGATGAGTTATATTCATGCTGTAATACCCCGTAATTATTGGATATTTTCATCAGGGTTCTTGTCATGGACTTCGCGATACTCCTTTCGTAGTCACCTTCTTGTGACCCTTCAAACAAAATCTATTCTCAACTATCTGAGTCCATATATGTGTTTGGCTCGTCGAGATAGTCGAAATGGACTACTTAGTTTTCCAAAACAGAGTCCGGATGCCTATTCCATGATTTTCGCAATCCAATGGCTATTATTATTTTGAAAACTACGAACTTTATTTCCAAATTAAAAATTCTGTCTTTATCCTTGCAGTGAGCTTATCCCCTTACTCAGTCCATTCCTCTCCTCCACGCAAGAGTTTCTTTTTAGTCTTCTCCTTCACTACATCTTGCTCTCTTCCTCATCCCTATCCTCAGTTCCTCATCTGATTCCCTGCCTAGTCCATCTTCTGCCTCGCCGCCGCAACAGCAAGCTCGTGCAAAATCGCCGGCAGCCAGCCGGGGGCTGAGCAGAGCACTGCTCCGCTGTACCGAAGACCACCCCAAGCTGGCGGCGCTGCTCGTACTTTGATTGCACTGTCGCAACATCTAGCTCGCGTGCGTTCACCGGCGGCCGGCCGGAGCCTTGCTTGAGGGTCGCTGGACACCATCCATCGCTGTCGCTGGAGACGCTGCTCCTAGTTGGACTGGTGTGCAGATTTCCGGTGCCAATAATAATAATTCCGTTGAACGTCAAGGTTAAGGCAAGTGCATGACGAACCCACTGTTCTTTATGTTTGTCCATGGTGTGACGGTTCAACTGATTGCTTTCACTGATTGAGATCCCTTGTTCAGTTGGTTCACTACATACTTATTCAGTAATTTCGATTCGATTCCTTCTTCCATGTTCAGAGATATTTCACTTTCTTGACTTCATAGCCAGCTCGGTGAGCAACTGTTCACAAGCGGCTACTCCGATAGAGTTCGGTGAGAACTGTCAGCTTGTGGGCTAGTCCGAGGGCTAACCCTTCATGTCGGACCGGTGAGAGACTGTCCTGAGTGGCTACTCCGATAAAGTTCGGTGAGAACTGTGAGCTCGTGGGCTAGTCCGGAGGACATATTCAGATATTCAGTTCCAAACTTTCATTTACAGTGATGCAACAATTCAAATATTCGGTTCCAGCCTTCTAGTTCATAAAGGAGATTACTAGTACTTTTATGTGGTTGATTGTTTGTTATTGTTCTTGTGGCTCTAATTGTGCTTGCTGAGTATTCCATACTCATTCTTGCTTTTCATTTGGTTTTCAGGTAAGAAGTATGATTTGCATTGCTTGAGAGATGGGCGTAGCACACCTGTCACACATCACTCGATCACATGTTCATGTATAATGCCTAGTGGATAACCCTAGAACTGTTTAGTTGTCGTAGCTTATTGCTTGTTGCCCAGTATGGGTTGTCTATGTCTTTTGGAATTGCTAGTGTGAGCCTTTGGTTGCTCAGAGATGTTTCTGTTATATATTCTTGCTTGATCGTGAACCATAAGGTGTGTCCTTATATTTTGTTTCTAAATTCTTGTCATTCGTCCAATTTGAATAAAATGCCAAATATCTGTCGTGGATGTCCTAAAAACAAAGGAATTGTTGTAGATTTTATAGTTGTCGTCAATATTGTTGTAGCTTTAGTTGTGTGGTAGCGCTGCCAGGTGGTTTTCAAACCTCGGGTGTTATACATGCCTCACTATATAAACGTGTGCAGCTACCATTGGATTCTACTGGACATTATCATTGACAAGGGATTAGTTGAAGTATTTGACTCATTACGCAAACCACAATCATACTACCAGGACTTGATTGACATGCTTCAGAGGTAATTTCAACCATTAACCCCATTTCATGATATCAAGTAATCATAACTCATTTATTCATTTGCTTTTGTGAGTAGGGTTTGGAAAATATTCATCAAGAGAGAGAGGGGTGAATGGAAACCAGAGCTGACTATTAAACATATTGATGTAAGTGTGCTACTATTAAACATAGTCTCTTTAATTCATCATCATTTTGAATTATTATTTAATTAATTTATATTCTCGTAAAGACCTTGAAGCAGCCTCTGGGAAATGAATTATGTGGATTCTACGTCTGCGAGTTCATGAGGACCTTGAGCGTTGAGCAGGCGTCGCGTGAAAAAAGAATGGATGTGAGTGTGACTGTCTTGTACTATATTTCAATCTTATTATGATTTGATATATATATATACACACACAACTAATATATTCATATTGATCTCGTTTAAAGCTTAATGACAAGCGGAACGCCATCCTTCCACATCAGCGCGTAGAAGCAATTCAAGAGGAGATAGCGGGATTTATCCTTGAGGAGGTCATGCATCCAAAGGGAGAATACCATAATCCTAAATATAGCTATGCCATATGAAAGAGGAGGATGTATGACATTATTGCGATCTCTATACACCGGATTGTATATATGTATATATGTATGTAATAGCGTAGTATGAATATGTACTATATCTAAATTATATTATATATCAACGTTTACCGTATGTAGTAGCGTAGAACACATATACGAAAGTATATTACGTATGCATCAACGTATACCGTGTATATATATAATACCGTATGAATGTAAAACAGTAGATGAAAAAGAAAACATAAAATAAAATTGCAGTGAAGAAAAGAAAACAGATAATAGAAAAAAAAAGGAAACGAAAAATAAATTGCAAAACCCTTAAAACCTAAACCCTTTAGTACCGGCCGGTGTTACCGACCGGTACTAAAAGTTCTCCGCACGAGCCCGTGCCCCGCGCCCACGTGGAGGCCCTTTAGTACCGGACGATAAGCAACCGGTACTGATGCTGGGGGGGCATCAGTCCCGATTGCGCAGTACCGGTTGCGAAACCGGTACTGATGCCCCTCCCCGACCGGTACTAAAGAGCCGTTTTCCACTAGCGCACGCAGTACAGCTGATCGTTGCACCTGAAATTGCAGGAGCTCATGACCTGCAATGTGTAAGAAAGCGCAGAACAAAATACCTGCTCAAAGTAAGGCACAACTTCTGAAGCGGGCCTATTGTTGTTGAACGAGACAATGGCATTAGCCTAAAATGATCAGAATCCAATGAAAGAAAATCAACCAATCGACACTCTTTCAAGAAAAGACAGGAAAAAAATAGGAATTGTACTTTCATCCTCAATCGACCTAATAATCATTAAAAATAAGCAGAAACATGTGGATCCCCTTATTATTAACTGAATACGAATCAAACCTTTTGACAAAACATGTGGCTTTTGTATCTTTATTGAGAAGTACCTCCCCACCAACAGCTGAAGCAGCGCACCATTGCTGAAACTCAAAGAAGAATGTATCATCATTAATAAGACCACAAAGGTTCAAACATCCTCTGTGGAAAAGCATCGAACAGGAGGCGTGCGACACACTCCATTCGGATCACCTGTGACCAACGGAGTAGAGCGGGAGGTCCGCTATGTCCAGACGCTCAGCCCGGCCTCCGGCAGCCCCGACGCGACCAATCACATGACCTGCCAAGAATCAAAGTGATGCACACAGCCGCCGCAATTACTAACAAGTACCGAGTATCAATTACAACGAGTCAAACACTTCAAAGATCACTCATAGTTGATACAAAAATAAGCCACTTGAAACAACTCGTATGCATAAGACCTCAAGCTTTAATTCGCTTAGGATGTAGCCACCCACCCCGGCAGAAGATAGCCCGTACGACCATCATCATTCAAGTACATCCTGAATCCATGAGTCCACGATGCTCCGCAAGCAGAAGATAAGACCACATGTGGATCCAGTAAGTGGCTTTGTTGATAACCTGCAAATAATGAGAACATGTTGTTTTGTTAAAGATGATATCATTTCGAGAGTTCCAAATAGCCCATAGAGTGGCGACCGACCCCAATCCTAATGTGCTCTTTGGACTTCTTATCTACCCCGTTTAACCATGATCTGATAAGTTAGCTATACTCGTTGGGGGCGCAATGTTAAGAGTAAAATGAATCAACCGCCAAATATCCTGCGCAAAAGGACAAGAAATGAAGAGATGTACCACAGTCTCATCTGTGTCACAAAACACACACTTCTTACGGCCAATCCAATTTCTTCTTCCTAGATTATCTTTTGTGAGGAGTTCCTTACGATGCATAAACCATAGGAATAATTGAATTTTTAAAGGGACCTTTAGCTTCCAGATATGCCTTTTAAGATATGGACTATGCCTGTTAATCAATGTCGTATACATAGATTTAACCAAAAACACTCATGTTGCAGTTAAACCCCACACAAATCTATCCTCATCCTCAGTGAGCTGAACCCGCATTAGACGCTCAACTAAGTGAAACCATCGGTCACGATTGAAACCAACCAAATTCCTTCGAAAGTGAATATTGAGAGGGATTCTATCAAAGACCTTCGCCACAGTCATATTTTTATTAATAGCTATATTATACAGTGTAGGGTACTCATTTGCTAGAGTGTTATCTCCCATCTAGGTGTCCTCCCAGAACCGTGTTTTCTGTCCATCTCCAATGGTAAAGGACCCATGTTTAAAGAACTCATCCTTAACACCCATTAAACCCTTCCAAAACGGTGAGTCATCTGGTTTAACCTGAATTTGTGATAGTGTTTTATCACCTAGATACTTGTTTGTTAATAATTCCTGCCATACTCCTTGTTTGTTTAACAATTTATATAGCCACTTACTCAATAAACATTTGTTTTTTGCTTCCAACACTTCAATACCGAGCCACCATTGATCCTTAGGTCTACTTATGATATTTCATTTAGTGAGTCTATATTTCTTCTTCAATTGATTGCTTTGGCACGAAAAGCGCCAGCGATAAAAATCTAATCTTTTCCTTACCCCCTTAGGTATCTAGAAGAAAGATAAAAGAAACATAGGTAAAGATGTGAGAACCGAATTAATAAGCACAAGACGATCTCCGTATGACAACATATTTGCTATCCAAGATCCTAGCTTCCGCTCGAAGCGATCTTCCACCGGTTTCCACTCTTTATTCAATAGTCTCCTATAATGTAGCGGAATACCCAAGTATTTAAAAGGTAATGAGCCTAACTCACACCCAAAAATATTTCGATACTGTTGTTGATCATCCTTAGCCTTTCCAAAACAATAAAGCTCACTTTTATGAAAATTAATCTTCAACCCAGATAACTGTTCAAAGATAGCCAAAATCAGCTTCATTTTCACGGCTTTCACAATGTCGTGTTCAAGAAACAAGATTGTATCAACTGCGTATTGAAGGATTGATATTCCCCCATCCACCAAATGTGGTACCAAACCTCCTATTTGGCCATCTTCCTTAGCCCGTGCTATTAAGATGGCCAACATATCAGCTACTAAGTTAAACAAGAGTGGCGACAAAGGATCTCCTTGTCGTAGACCTTTTAAGGTTTGAAAGTAGTGTCCAATATCATCATTCACACGCACACCTACACTCCCGCCTTGAACAAAACGAGCAATCCATTCACACCAGGTTGGCGCAAAACCTTTCATGCGAAGAGCTTGTTGAAGAAAATACCATTTTACCTTGTCATATGCTTTCTCGAAATCGATCTTAAAGAGCACTGCATCTAATTTCTTTCTATGCATCTCATGTATTGTCTCATGTAAAACAACTACCCCCTCTAAAATGTTTCGACCAGGAATGAAAGCTGTTTGGGTTGGCCTTACCACCTTACTCGCAATTCTGGTGACCCTGTTTGTACCTACTTTAGTAAAAATCTTAAAGCTTACATTCAGGAGACAAATTGGACGATATTGTTCGATTCTCCTAGTGTCTTCCTTTTTCGGTAGTAAAGTTATTATACCAAAATTCAATTTAAATGATGGTAATTCGCCACTCCGTAATTGGGCAAACATAGCCATTATATCATTCTTATTAATAGACCAATATTTTTGATACAACTCCGCCGAAAACCCATCCGGTCCAGGTGATTTGTTATGCTCCATATGTGATATCGCCTCATGAACCTCATGTTCAGTGAACTCCGCAGTTAAACTGCCATTTTCTTCTGCGGAAATCTGAGGCATATCTCCAGTTACATCCTCATTCATAGAGAATTTTTTTGGTTTCGGTGGACCAAAAAGTTTCTTATAAAATTTGGAAATGAAGACTTTTAAATTTGATTCAACCACAATGGTCCCCTCATCTTGTTCTAACTGAAATATCCTTTTTTTCCTATGTTTACCATTGGCCACAATGGTCCCCTCCTTCCTGAACATATTTCACCTTTGCCCGTTGAGCCCACCATGACTCTTCATCTCGTCGTAATTTCGCTAACTCTTTATCCGCCTCTTCTTTGATGCTCTTTCAGCAATCGACAACGGAGTAGTCTCTGCTTTCACATCAAGCTCATCAATTAAAGCCGTTAACTTTTCTTTTAATTTTCTATACTCACTAGTCATGTTTTTCGCCCAACCTTTAAGGAATTGGCACATATGTCTCACTTTATTTTGCCATTTCTCAATGGGAGAATCACTCTGTGTAACCGAACTCCATTCTTTGGCAATCATCTCATGGAACCCTTCCCGACGCATCCAAGAAAGCTCAAAAGAAAAATGATTCGTATTGCCTTTATGTGCTTGATCTCCCGAGTCAATTAGCAACGGTGTATGATCCGATCCCGAACGTGTCAGCGCATGCACCATTACTAGAGGGAATTTTTGTTACCATTCTACACTTGCCAAGAAACAATCTAACTTCTCATATGTTGGTGTTTGCCGCCTACTTGCCCAAGTATATCGTCTCCCAGAAAGACGCAATTCTTTTAGTTCCAGGCTCTCGATGATAGTATTAAAAATAACCGGCCAACACACATTAAAGTTGTCGTTATTTTTCTCCTCTTGTCTATGGATAATATTAAAATCCCCTCTGACTAGCATAGGTAATGTTTCGCCTTCGCAAATACAAACCATCTCCGCCAAAAATTCTGATTTTTTAGATTCTTGTGCTGCTCCGTAAACAACAACAAGAAGCCACCTAAAACCATCCAATTTTGATCTTAAATGAAACTTGATAAAAAATCCCCTATGACCACATGCTCAATAACAAACAGACTTGCATTAAAACCTACTAGCATCCCACCTGAACGCCCCCGAGGAGGAATACAGTACCAAATGTAATCCAAGCCTCCAGCCAAAAAACTTAAGAAAGATGTTCCAAAAGAAGTTCTGCCGGTTTCTATTAGAGCTATAAAATCAAGTTTATTTTCCTTGACCATCTCACTCACCGCCCAATGCATAGCTCTATCCCCAAATCCTTCTGTGTTCCATATTACCCCCTTTCATGATTTTAATTTCTAATTTTTTAATGCGAGTACTTCTCTTAACCGAAATAAGTGAGCCAGCCCACTTAGGCTTCCAACCACGTTTGCTCTTTGGCCCCTCCAATAGAAAATCCGCGTGATTGTCTATTGGTTCCACATCATCTACCAAGTCTTCGCACAAATTTATTGCTTGCCGCATGACAAAGTTCGACTCATCGTTCTCAACGTCGTTCGATAAAGACTTAGCTAAGAATATCAATTCCTATCCTTCTCTACATTCCTAATTAAAGATACCGAGGGTGCAATTTCTACTTTAGATTTATCCAAAGAAACTCCTAACCGATCCGTACAATTCTTAATTTCAGAATCGGAAAACGTTAAAATAGAAAGAGGGGTTTGGTTTGGGGACAATTGCTTCTTTGCCCTGTTTCTCTCTTGTTTATCCGTTTGTGCCATACCCGCGTAGTTTCTCTCGTCTGTGCCCTGGATGGCTCGGAAATCGGCCAAATGCTCCGTTGCCCTCTGTTCAACCGTCACTTGGCCTGACTGGTGGGGTCGGCCTGGCGCGGCTCGGCTTGGCGCGGCTCGGCTTGGCGCGGCTCGGTTGGGATTTCCTGGGGTCGGCTAGTGGGGACGGCCCTTTGACCTTAGATGTGGGCCCAGCGAAGTGCATGCACCCCGTCCCACCTGCATGCATGCGGCCGTACGTGCGCGTCCATGCCGTTCCACCCGTGCTCGCCGCGCCTTCAATGGCGTGCCCCCCTGGCCGGCAAAAAGCTGCCTCGCCGCCTACACTGCCGGACCGGACGCGCATGTGCTCCGCCGTCCTCGCGTCTCTCTTGCCTACTCTATCCTGCTGCAAGATGAGCAGTCTTGAGCCGAATCAATGCCCAGTCGCGATTACTTCCGTCTAGACCGCGATGCCGTCCAGACCGCTCCTAACATTAAAAGGAGCAATCTCCTTGCCCATTGCGCTCACAAATCCCCTCTTCCTCTCCTAGACACCTTCGCCCAGTCCTGTATCTCTCCATGCCTCGTGGTGATGGCAGCTCCACTCCCAGCTCGAACCGCCGCCGCCACGTCCCCTATCCTTGGTTTCTTGAGGCGAGCGAGGGAAGCGGCATGGGGAGTGGGCATGGGCGTGGGCGTGCGGGTACTCCTCCAAGTTCGAGCAGGAGGTGAGCGAGGGAAGCGGCATGGGACGGGGAGTCTCCAAGGGGCAGAGGCAGGGCCATTGCTCCCGATCCCATTCCCTTCATCGATCTGTCCGACGAGGACGACCAGGGTACGAACTGGACCATGGCCTGGAAGGAGGAGGTCACGGAGGTCCTGGAGCCGGGTTTGGCCTGGGCCATGGCCGACCAGAAAGCCATGGACCTGGCCAAGCATTCCGCCGCCGAGCAGCAACGGCTCAGTATCTACTCGGATAGCAAGGGGAAAAAGGAGGACATGTGGTCGGCATCGAACAGCAACGCCCAGAAGAGGTCGATGCCAAGGGCAAGGGCAGGGGCAAGGGCAAGGCCGAGTCGGTGGAGGTTTCCGATGACGAGGACGAGTGGTAGTCAATTTTAGTTATTAGTTGCTTTATTAAGGGCAAGTGCCAATTTAGTTATTAGTTGTTGATCTATTTTATAATTTAGCAAGGGCAATTCCATTTTGTACTACCATGATATTTGGCAATGGCCTTGTGCTTGACGTTTCCAATTGTGTGTGTACATCCACTTCAGTTTGCAAAGTTTGCTTAGAAATGGGGCCGTTTACCCTATCTTTGGAGCTCATTTGAAACACATTTTTCAGCGAGTCCACCATTTTTGCTTAGAAATGGGGCCATTTACCCTACCTTTGGAGCTCATTTGAAACACATTTTTTAGCGAGTCCACCATTTTTGCTTAGAAATGGGGCCGTTTACCCTACCTTTGGAGCTCATTTGAAACACATTTTTCAGAGTCCACCATTTTTTCTTATAAATGGGGACTTTTACCCTACCTTTGGAGCTCATTTGAAACATATTTTTCAGCAAGTCCACCATTTTTGCTTAGAAACGGGGCCGTTAACCCTACCTTTGGAGCTCATTTGAAACACATTTTTCAGCGAGTCCACCATTTTTGCTCAGAAACGGGGCCGTTTACCCTACCTTTGGAGCTCATTTGAAACACATTTTTAGCGAGTCCAAGCTAATTTGAAAATTTATATGGATTCAAGCTAGATTTGAACAAGCTCATGGCTATCCCCATTTGGTTTGCCAAAATCCCCATTTAAGTTACGCTGATGGGTAACAGCCAAAATCCGCATTTGGTGTGGCAAAATACCCATTTTGTGTCACTGAGGCAAATGGGGGTGGGCGAGCCAAAATCCCCGTTGGGTCCGCCGTGGTCCACTCGTCAGCCGGTGTACAACCCTTGTCCTACGCACGCGTCCAATCAGATCGCAGAATGAGCTTCTTGCGGATCGCCCCGAGTCTGCGTGCAGATTCCTTCTATAGGAAATCGGACGGCTGCAGTTTAACCGACATTTGAAATGAGCTTCAAATATTCAAAAGAAATCAAAAAAAGGAAAATCATGCGCACATAGTCTTATTATGTGCATATACTAACGACTCAAGTTGAAAAACATGGTCTACATACATTCAAAAGGAGAAGGGCATGTATCTCATGTGAAATTGCATAACTCAAACTATGAGGTCTAAGGTAAGAGAGAAGTGGTTTTGGAATTACAATATGAAATTTTCAAAAACCTCACAAAAGCTTCATTTTGGAGTGACTAAGAAGGATCCATGCTTAGTTTTTCATTTTCATGTTTTAAACTTGTTTAAATGTTGGTCAAACTTAGGTTTGACCGAATTTGAAATAACCATAATAAATTAACAAATTATCGAAAAATTGAAAAACCGATGCACATAGTCTTCATATGTCATATACTAACGACTCAAGTTGAAAAACATGGTCTACATACATTCAAAATTAGAAGGGCATGTATCTCATGTGATATCGCAAAACTCAAACGATGAGGTCTAAGTTTAGAGAGAAGTGGTTTTGGAATTGCAACATGGTAATTTCAAAATACTCACGAAAGTATCATTTTGGAGTGACTAAGAATGGTCTAGGCTTAGTTCGCGCCCAAATGTGCGCCAGTGCGCTCCCAGAGCACGCCGTGGCGCGTCCGGAGCACCATGGCGCGTCCAGAGTGCGCACTTAAGGTGTTCGACAGAAGTACAATAACATATATTACAAACAATTCAAGTTGATAAACAAGGTCTACACACGTTCAGATCGCGTAACTACACAGAGCGCGCATTGTGGGTGCCAGTTCACGTCCAGTTCGTGTCCAGATTGCGCTTGGTGTGTTGACACGGATGCACCGATACGTGTAGTTCACGTCCAGTTCGTCTCCGGATATTTGCACGTAAAATGAAAATTAATCGCGTCAGTTCTCGCAAAAAATGCTTCTCATACGTGTAGATGTCTCACAACGTCTCCAACTGCATTAACTTGGACCAGAACGACGACGCGCATCAACTGTTCGACACTTGTACTCGACACGTCTAGGGGCACCAGATGACGTGGTAAACATTTACAGGCATGTCAGTTCGACTAGACGTGAAGCGCGGTCACACGATGTCATCATTGCGAGTATAATCTGTAAATTGTGTTGTCATGTTACACTGCGTTGGCAAGAAAATGAAGCGATGCGCGTGTTCGGTGCCTCAAGCGGTTATCGATTTACGCACCGGCGCCAGTGAATTCATCACTATCCCTTCACAAATAAAAACCCCAATCCCATTGCATTGCGGTTCACTCGCTCTTCTCTCCATTCTCAGTTCTCTCTTCTCTCCGAAAAACCCCAACCACCCCTTCTCTCCAACTACAATGGATCCGTGGTGGCAGAATGAAGCCATCCCGAGCGACTCGGACGGCGAGGGGAACCCGTTCCCCTGGTGAGAGGTGGGAAACGGGCACGTCGGCGGCTCCGGCACCGACGATGACGGCGAGGGCGACGACGACGAGCAGAGCTAGGGCGGCGACTCCGACCCCGACGACTCCGATCCCAACTCCGACGATGACGACCACGACGGGTCCGAGGAGGAGGACTCGGACCCGGAGTTGTCGAAGGGCGGCCAGGAGGAGGAGGACGACGCCGACGAGGAGGAGGAGGAGGAGGCGGAGGAGGAGGATGATGACTCCGACGACTCCGAGTCCGACGACGACGACGACGAACCGCCAGCCAAGAAGCGGCGGATGTAGGAGGCCGTCGATCGTGGTAGTAGAAGTAGCAGTGCATTAGTTGCACTACTACTGATTAGTAGTAGTATTAGACCTTCGCCGGCATAGTAGCAGTGCTGCATGCATTGTAATCTTTTGTAATTGTTAATATAATCCAAATATAATCCTATTCGAGTTATAAATCGAGTTTCAATTAGTAGTAGCAGTTTCAATTCGAGTTATAAATCGAGTTTCAGTTTTCAAATCGAGTTATGAATCATATTATAAATCAATTCGAGTTATAAATTGAGTTTCAGTTTTCAAATCGAGTTACGAATCCTATTATAAATCAATTCGAGTTATAAATCGAGTTTCAATTAGTAGTAGCAGTTTCAATTAGTAGTAGCAGTTTCAATTAGTAGTAGCAGTTTCACTAAACAACGACGTACTAATCAACGGATTGTCAGTTATTTCAGTGTTAATTCAGTTAATTTAGTGTTAATTCAGTTAATTCGGTGTTAACGACGTGTTAATTGGGGCGGAGATACCCAACCTGGGCGTCAGACTCGTCCCTTCCCGTCCCCACTTGAGGACCCAGGCCGACCCCACCAGTCAGGCCGAGCCGAGCCGCGACTGGCCGACCCCACCGGTTAAAGAAGGTTGACCAGAGGAAAACAGAGCATTTGGGCGATATGCGAGCCATCCAGGGCACAGACGAGAGAAACTACGCGGGTATGGCACAAACGGATAAACTAGAGAGAACTGGGGCACAGAAGCATTTGTCCCTTTGGTTTGTACCTTTAGGAAGTGGCTTGTTTTTCCTCCTTGCTAAATCCACAACCCTCTCGAGCTGCTTCATGTCCGCGTTTGGTCGAGCCCGCAGCCGCTCGCTGGTACGCACCTCTGGATCATGATGACCTCCAAACGCTCGCGTCTCCTCCCAAGACGGCTTTGTAGCCGTCGCAGCACGAACAACCGGCCCCCGCAGTGCCGGAGTATCGGCCAAAGAATGATATCCCCATTGTGTTCTCAGAACTATCAGGGCACGAAATCTGGACTCACATCATCCATGGTTGGTGTCGAACCAGGCAAAGGTTCTCCACTTTGGCTTGTCCCCATAACAGTATCAAATTGCGCATTTAATTAGGTTTCTACCACACTCATTGCGAAAATCAGCATCAACATTATTCCCGGCCAAAGGATCCATCAATACCTCCATATCCGAACTATACCTAACAGGCGACGTAAGAGCCTGTTGAGCATCAAATATTGGCGCCAAAATATTTGCCTCCACAAGACATGCGGTATGAACATATTCAGAGGACACTACCTTTTGTGATTTCTCAGCCTACCAAAACTAGACTTTCCTGATGCGCAATCATCTTTCGCAATTCCTCTTTGGCATTTTTCATTTGTTGTTGCGGTAACGGTGCGAAAGATACCCCAGCGACCTTCTCTTGCATAGTATCCGCAGTGTTGTCCCCATGTTTTTCATCCAGCTCCGATTTAGGTGCATTATCGATAGCCATATCTCCATTCTTATCATTCCAGTCAAATCTTTCTCTTTAGTTTTGGATCCTTCATCCGACCTATCATTGCCCTCATCATCCTCATGTGGTGGTCTCGGTGAAGATGGCTTCGCATCCTCTTCATCCGAAATATCCACTCTCCTTTCCACTCGAAAGCTCAACATATCAAAACGATCTTTGACAAACACCGCCCAAGAAGATGGTATGAGCCTATAATCAACACAGCCCACAAGAATGCGCAAGACATGCTTCCGCGTATATTTCATGTCGACCTTCAACGTTTTCCCAAATAGAGAACCAAGGCTCCAAAGTGACAGAAAATCTCCCGTGTGTTTTCTCGGTATCCCATAAACTCGAATGCATTTCTTAGGTAATTCATAAAGCGGCTCAATCTTTGCTATCCAAGATTCCAAAGTAATTTCGCACCCTTAATTTGGAACCCTACAAGTTCCAAACACTGCCAATATTTCCAGCTCGCTCTTAGATGGAAATGGCACTTTAAAAACATTGTGACCAACTTGGGTCACATCCCAATGAAAATCAGCGGGAACTAAGCGCCAAAGTTGTACCAGAATCTGCGGTATAGAGAGCATGCCACCGGTGACTTCCATTGCCAGCCGTGCATTATCAATTTTCGGTTTGTGCTGTGATCGGCCGCTCAAAAAACATCAATCCCTCGGTGATCAGACCATGTATCATCACTTGGGGTTTTGGAGCTATCAATAGTGGGCATTGATCCGAAACATGTTCTTTGCTTTCGCAGTTTTAACAAACCGCAACAGTGCAGTCCTTGCCAAGATGCCCCACTTCATCGCATCTGAAACATCTAAGTTGTTCATTTTTCTTGAGCTTCTTCGCTAAAACCCCATCCTTGTCCGCACCACCATTCTTTTCTAACCAAGCTTGTTGCGGCGCCACAACAATTGGCGGGGTTGAAACTACCTCGGACACTCCCTTGGAGGCGACGACGTTGCCACCCAAAACGGCAGGCGCAACTTCTGCGGAGGCGACAGGTTGCCGCAATGCCTATGTGACATGTTTCACCACCTTAGCTAGTATCTCCTCACTGAGAACCGGTGTAAGGTTTGGTTCCTCCCGCTGACCCACAGGCCCTCCTTGCTGCCCTCTCACAAAGTTCCCTCGACCTCCATCAGATCGGCCTCCCCGCTGATAAGTGAAAGATTTGTTGTAAAATCATGAATTACCATTGTTTGCACCAAAACCAGAGCCCACATTGAAAGCACCAAAGCCAGCAGTGTTATCTGCCGGCGGAAAACCTTGCCGATGATCAGGTTGTCCCGCAGTGCCGCTAGGTCCAGCATCAAACTGCCGCGGCAGTCCTCCGCCTTGACCGTCCTGGAAGTTCCCCCTGTCGGGACGGTACGGCAGACCAGCACCCCCTGCCAACGGCCAGCATTGAATCTACGACCACCTCCGCCGAAACCACGCCCTCCACCATTGTTCGCTATCGAATCTGCTGAACAACCCCGAGGCGGCGAGAAGTGTTTTCGCTGTAACCCTAGCGCTGCACGACGGCCAGGACACAAAGACGAGAGATCGATTCGCCCTCCACCTCGTGAAACCACAATCTGAGACACCCCCAAGTTTGGGCTACGGGAAACAGAGTGCAAGCCCACTTCATTCGAAAGGCCCGCATGACCTTTTTCAAACTTGGCAGGTTTATTTTTTGAATTTCCATGATTCACGGATCGGATAATCTTCTCCGGCGAAGCATCGCCGTAGTAATTTCCATTCTCGCCATAGCGATTTCCTTTCTTCCGTCGAACGAGTTCCCAAGAACCACCGTCGTCAACCTCAATCACCACGGATGGCAAAAGAATCGGTAATTTAATCTGCGCCGGCCTTCCAAATGGCAGCCGACCCAACTCCGGCGATCCGCGCCGCCGAACTAATGAAGAACTCGAGCACTCCGACGAGCCCCGCAAATGGAAACTAGCATACCTTTGCGCCTGACGTTTTGCCACCCGCTTCAAACCTCGCGAGCTTGAAGAAGACCGTGAAATACCCACATCCGATGACGGTGTGCAGCAGATGTACCGGATGTACGATCCTCCGCACTCCAGCTCAGATCCTGCGCCGCCCAATGTAACACCCCGGCCCACCCCCGGACCGGGCCTGTCACCCCTGGCAGCTCTCTAGGATCTCCAGACTGGCCCCACGAATCAACAATGGTCTGTTCTGCGCACTTTGTCCTCACTCGTGAGCACCCGGGAAGGACTTCCCGGTCGGTCACCCATCATCAAATCGCTCCGGGCCAAGCACGCTTAACCTCAGAGTTCTTTTCAGATGAGATTCCGGAAAAGAAGTTGCAACTTGTTGATATGAGTATTCTTTGAATCCTATTAAGCCCTGAGCCAGGATATCACATCCTTCCCCCCTTAGAAGACCGACGCCCTCGTCGGTCAGCCTCCAGTCCAGGAACTCCCCCCCTTGGCACACGTCCATGCACCCAGGGCCGACACATATCACATGTCCGTGTGCCCTGACCCGCACACGCCCGAGTTACCGCGGGTCGGCTCTGATACCAAATGTAACACCCCGGCCCACCCCCGGACCGGGCCTGTCACCCCTGGCAGCTCTCTAGGATCTCCAGACTGGCCCCACAGATCAACACTGGTCTTTTCTGCGCACTTTGTCCTCACTCGTGCGCACCCGGGGAGGACTTCTCGGTCAGTCACCCGTCATCAAATCACTCTGGGCCAAGCACGCTTAACCTCGGAGTTCTTTTCAGATGAGCTTCCGGAAAAGAAGTTGCAACTTGTTGATATGAGTATTCTTTCAATCCTATTAAGCCCTGAGCCAGGATATCACACCCAACTCCTTCGCACGGCCGCCTGCATCCTTCTCAACATTCCCCCCTTCATCCTCGCTCTTGTCGATGGCGTCGGCGGCGGGAGGCCAAAATCGCCCCCGAGTCGCCTCCAACGGCCCTCCGCTAATTGCGCTCATCCCCCAAGATAATTGCACGACAGAGGATTCTAGATACTTGGTTTGCACACATGTTTAACTAATATATGTTTGTAGGTAAGCGCAAATGAAGAGCTGCAGTAAGGCTTGCCAGAGAAATATCTGTACGACGCAGAGGAGTTCAAGAATGTCATCTCTAAAGCTGATGCACCAGAGTAGAGTACAGAGTTGTAATTGTAAGTACGTGCAGCTTTATCAATCCACATGAATTTCAGAAGGTTCACACTGGATGCAGTTAAACTCACGTAAAATTCCGGGGGGAAGTGTGTTCCAAACAGCGTATGGGTTGCATCCTACGTGATGGGCGGTTTAGATTTTTTTGTAAGCAAGCTTCTGCTGCTTAATGAGGGTAAATAAGATGGAGGCAAATTAAAAGGTTTTGTACAAAAAACGTAATTAATCTCATTTGAGGAAAACCTGACCGGTACTGAAGTACTGAACCAAATAGACGGTTCAATTTAACTTATATCACTGAAGTAACATGAAGGAAAATTAAAAAGAAGCGGGATGACCAATTTATTTATAACACAATGGCATTAGGCTGCACGCAGGAAACACCCAGATGAATATAATAAACAGAATATTCAGATTGTAGTTTCATGGCACTATTCCATCAAGCCTACTTACATACGGTGTCTTTAATCCAAATAGAAATTTAGGCAATAGTGAATTCACATGTATGCCGAATATCACGTATGCCACAACATGGTTTTAATCAATATTACATTGTGCAGTAAATATTCCACACGACTTGCATGTTTATTGAGTCACAACAAGCAAAGAATTAAGCTTCTCTTTGGTTTTCACTATCATGTTTCCTTACCCATGATGCAAGATATATTGTCAGGCTAGAAGTGATATGCCTTATAGTTGACAATTGTTATAACACTATATTTATTTTCGGTAAACTTACTCTAAAAGATAATTAAGTTTGTGATAAGTTGGGAGAATGAAAATTAATAGAATTCTTCGAGGGACTATTTTTATAGCCGGTTTTAGGTCAAGACAAAGCCAAGGAGACGAAAACGGACGGCATCGGAGCCACGAGGAGGAAAAGAGGTGGTCCCACGCGGCCAGGGAATCTGACCGCGCCGGGCCCCCTATCCCCCAGCTGGTTGGGCTTCTGGTCTTCATTTTTGGCCCATTGCGTTCGTCTCGAAAATTCTGAACCGTGCTCTTTGGCCTTGCCCTTTTTGGAGTCCCGAACCTCCTGGAAAGTCCAAAACACTAAAAAAGATGTTTTCTTGAAAACAGAGTTAGAAGCAAAAGAGTGGGGATTGTTTAGAAAATCCCCGAAATCATTATAAAACATGAATATAACATCATATAAGTTCTAAATATGTAGAAATATGTAGTAATAAAATGTAAAGTGTCGTGTCTCTGATCACGGACACCGGGATGCGAGGCACCCCCTTTGTAGATTCGGTAGGGGCGCGAAGGAGGCTGGAAACGTATCCCGGGGGACGATCGTCGGACAAGTTCCTCTCTCCACTAGTAGAAAACGACCCTTCGGTTTTGAGCTCTGGGCACATTTAGTCCCGGTCAAGCCTGGAACCGCGACTAATGACCCCAATAGTCGCGGTTCGAACGGCTGGGACGGCATCACGGGCACAGAACCCTTTAGTCCCTTTTCCAGAGAAACCTTTAGTCCCGGTTTCTAATACCAACCGCGACTAAAGGATATTGTCCCGGTTCGTGGCTAAAACCGGGACTAATGTGCATCGTGTGATCGCGCACTGGAAGTTGATCGATCGTGGCGATAATGCACTTTGAAGTTGATCGTTCAAGCGTTGATACACGGTGAAATTAATCACGCCGGAAGTCGAAGACGATGCACCGCTGCCGCCGGTTTCCCTGCTCCGGCCGTCGGCCTCCCTCTCCATCCTATAAAAGCTACAGTAATCCATGGCCTAAGCACACACAATCTCTCCTAATCCCTCTCTCTTCAAATCGAGCCACTCGCGCGCGTCCCTTCGTCCCGGTTCTACCACATCACCAGTCCAGACATGGACATGGAATTGAAGATATGGGTCACCCTCCGTGCATCACGCGTGAAGTGGTGGACCGGAAGACTTGGACCGGAAGACCAGCAGCACGGCGGTGTGCGTATGGTGGAGAGAACTTCACCTTGGCGCAACTCCAATGGAGGAATCACGTTTCAAGGAGAAGAAGAGAGAGAGAGATTGGTTGTTCTTCAAAGGCCAAGGGGGCACCTCTATATATAGGTGGAGGGGGGCTGCCAGCCTTGCTGGCTGGGCGGTGTGGGACTATTCCCACACCAGCCCGCCCCAAGTGGTGCGCCGGCCCTAGGTGGGCCCCATTTGGCCCACCTAGGGCAGCCTCCCTTCTTCATGCGCACCTAGGGGGGAAATTCCCCCCTATGGGCCTTCTCTCCCATGGGAAGGCCCATTTAAGGTGGGCTGCCTTTTAAATTCCGAAAATCATTAAATAAAAATGTATTGAACTATTAATTACACTAATTAATATTAAACACACATTATCTAATTTATTCCGGCTCCGAAAACTATTTCGTCGCTCTCCGATCTTCAACGGATCTTTCCCGGGACGCTCCCAGTGCTCTCTTCTAATTTCTCTTTCGGTAAACTTGTCGACTCCCCTTAAGTGTGTTACCCTAGCGGTTCGAGATCTCGCCAGACATGATCGAGACGCGCTCTCCGATCAATGACTAATTCGTGGACCTTGGATACCCAGAATTAATCCATGTGAGATAACAAATAACTTTGTCGTTCGATCCTAGACGTCGAGTCTTAAACCTTTTGCCATGGCGATACTTAGTGTGTCCGAGACTCGTCCATAGATATCATGATACCTAGCTTGGTCTCGTTACCGACAACACTATCTTCTACTCGTCCATGATATTATGTCCTGGTGACCTAGTCACATGCTTGCAAGCTTATTTGACATAATCTCACCGAGTGGGCCCTAGAGTATATATCCTGCTATGCGGACTGGCAAATCCCGCTCTTGATCCCTCGTCTCAACATACTCCCTTCCGATACCCGAGAGGGACACCTTTATTGTCATACTATTAAGACATGACGTTTGATGCAATCAAAGTATCTTTCAGGAATAGCAATAAGAGTTGATCTCACGGTCAAAGGCGTAATGACTACGTCCTACAAATATTGGGTATGTCCATCACGTCATTCTCCCAATGACATGACTCCATTGTCAACTGACATCAATGTCACATGATCGGGAAACCTCGATCATCAATTGCCCAATGAACTAGTTAGATAGAGGCTACTAGGGACCTGGTTGTTTATCTACCACACGCGTATTAATGTTTCCGCTTAATACAGTTATAGCATGGTATAAAACATATAATGAACAATTGAGATATGACGAATATACTATCTTTATTAAGTGCCTCTAGGGCATATCTCCTTCAGTCTCCCACTTGCACTAGAGTAACACTTAATCTAGTTTACAACTTGGTAAAAGCTCAACACCCATAGCAACTTGGTGCATGCTTGTCTCTTGGAAGAGGAATACAGTCAACAGATCTCACAGATTGAGACCTATATGTGCTTTGCAACACTTCTATGTCAGCTAGTTTGACATCATCCCGTATCTTACGATGACGGTGAAATATATCTTAGTCGATGGGGTGAGACTCGAACCTTCGCGTAGCATGGGCCTTAAAAGTCTAAGAGATCTATTAAGGGGAACCACATATGCTCGGAAAACTGTTCAGTCCAATCACACTTGCTACTTCTGAAGTTGCCATATATTTCTATACCTATGTAGATTATGCGGCAGTGCATTCATATGCGACTTCGCAAGCTAACCATGTCTTTCTTCAAAATAAAGGACACCTCCTATATGAGATTTCTAGTCGTATGGGTCAGTGTCATAACTTGCATCATCGTAACCGTTTTACGGCAAGTTGTCTTTCCACTCTTACAGAAAACATATCTTTAGTTCTCACAGACACTGAAGAATATACTTAACGTTTGTTCATTGATCGACACAAGGATCACTCTAGAACCCGTTCTTCAACCAAGAACTTGGGTCACACCAAGTCGAGCTTTCAGTCTGATAGAATCTATGTCTGAGGCATAGAGAATGTCGAACATCATTTTCTTTCATTAGCTATCACTGAAAATGGCAAGATAAACTTAATATTTTACCTAGTCATACAAGCAAGAACCTTTTTCTTCGCTTGTTCTATTCTGAAACACTTCAGAATCTTAACCTAGGAAAATATTCCGACCTAATGTTATTAAGCCCCTTTTGATCTATACAATTATAGATCGGATGCCTAATACTCCTACCTTCATTCATAGAAAATTTAATCACTTACATAATCCTTTATACTTTACTAGAGGATCTGTATCATTTTCAATATGTCGTTACATATAAAATTATGAATGACACCTAGCTCCCACTCAAATATGCCTTCCACATATAAGATCAAGAAAAGCTACTTAGCTCCCACTCACTTCTTTGCAAATGCAAGTTTCTTCAACTATTTTGGACAACTCCAAAATCCTTTGATCACATCATCAAAGTGAAGATTCCAGCTCCGATATGCTTGCTTCAGCCCATGAATGGATAGCTGAAGTTTGCATACATGTTTAGCATCCTCAGGATCACCAAACCATTTCATTGTACTAATTACAACTCTTTCTTAATGATACGATTAAGAAACATGGTTTCCTTATCCATCTATCAATTTCTCAATTTGAAATTATAGTAATTGCTAAACGACCCCGAATAGATTTAGGCTTCGCCACTTGAGACAAAATCTCGTTGTGGTCAACTTTGGAATCTGTCAGAACTGTTTCACGACAAATCGATCCTTATCAGTGTCTACTCTCTCATAAAATTCCATATTCTATTAACAGCTTAGATGCCATCAAGAAGATCTCCCAAGTCATTACCTGGTAATCGTACATGGATTTTATCTCGGATCATATATGACTCATAGCCATTTCTCGGACTTAGGTCTACCATCTCTTCTTCGCAGTTCGTAGGTCTGTCATATTCCATTAACATGACCTTCATAACAAGATTGTCGTACCACACAGTGTGGAACACAACCTCGTACTCCTACGTTCTTAGTATGAGCTCAGAGCATCATGATCTTTATCATCAGCTTCTTTCTAGTTGAGGAGCATAACACCGGAAACACTTTCCGTTGCGCCACTCTGATGTCTGGAGAGAAAGTTCATTAACTTCATCTTGCTCTACTTTCTTTCCCACTTATACCCTTGGACAAGAAACTATTTCTTTTGCAAGGTATATTCCGGCAACGTTTTTGCCTATGTCGTGAGACATGTACCCAACTAATTCTTAGGTACGGTACACCACAAAGATTTATCCATTTTAGGTTTGATCACATCGAAACACTAAATTGCTGAAACGACAATCTAGGCTAAAAGCCATGCCATCACTCATATGGTATTGTCTCCATGGATTTAAATGGTTTCCCTATTATCTAACGTGAATGTTATGTTTCTACCATCTGACTCCAATGATCACAATAATTCGATAAGAGATTTATTTACCACACACTATCCGATAGTGTGCGATTACGACGTCCTAACATACCATAACACTATGGTGTTCCATGCGACGTAATTTGTGGAACTCTTCTCACAAGTCTTCCAATGATATGCCAACATTATAACTCAAATCTTTATTTCCTCGATCTGTATCGCAGGAATTTGATTTTTCTTGTTAAAATTTATTTTCCTACTTCATTCTGAACTTGTTTGATCGAATCAAAATTTCCAGACTAACATTTCCTAAGTGGATATCCATATATCTACTCGGAATATTCATGAAGTCTATGAAATAAAGACTTCCACTATACGTTAAAGTACTTCATTGATTCACATACACCCATATGCATGATTCTCAACAAGTTATACTCAAAACGTTCAGTGAAGTTTACGAAATAAAGGTCTCCACTACACGTTAATTACTTCATTGATCCACATACATCTATATGCATGATTATCAATAAGTTATATGCCCGCTTTCCGAAAACGGTGTCTTAGTTATCTTGTAAGTGTCAAAAGATCAAATCTAAGGACATGTAGATCCATCCGTATGGAGCTTGTTCATTGACTATAACATTGACATGACTTAAACGGTAGTGCCACACGAATGTGGTGTCTTTATTAAGTTTGTATCCTTTGGCATTAATATTATGAATGTGGGAGCTTCTACCATCTAAATTCAAATCGGCTTATGATCATTACTTCATAAATATAGGACAACGATTTTGTCACTTACATATATGAACAATCGTTTTGCTAGAGAAAACACACTTATAACGATCATACTAACAGGCGATCATAAAAGAATTTATTCAAATGGTAGATCTAGAGGGAGAGTGTCTATGGCCATCACAACATTTTGTCTGCCATCATCAACACACATTGTCGCCTCATCCTTCCAAGCTACTCAAGTAGTAAATCTGGGTTTCATAAAACATGACTAGTATCAAAAACTTAGTCACTACTGCGAGTACTTGCTTAGGTAAAACATTCATAACGTGTATATCATATATACACCATCATCATTGATGACTTCCCGGCGATCTGTTTCATCTTCTTGATTCTTCCAACGCAATCAAGAACCATGAAGGTGAACGATTCCCCTTGCATGACATAGTCTATGACAAAGCATTTGCATCTGGCAACGTTGTCTATCATCCAGTGATCGAGCTGAGCGAGGCGTCTCAATGTCATCAAGTATGACCAATGTCATCGAGTATGACCAATGTCATCAAGTATGACTGCCACGTGCTCCTTTAATGCGTGTATTCTCTTCCATCTTGGTTGAGAAGAAAAACAGTCAACGTACTGATAAACTTCATCAACCCAACTTTAGGTGTATCCTGAGTTTAGCGATCATCTCATATGTTCGCGATCTAACAACTCGCACCCACCGTTAATTCTCTATGACAGAGATCATAGCATACACTGGACTATGATGATATTATCCGCACAAAAACTTGATAATCCAAATTATCCTTTTGTTAGCGGAATCTCCGGGTTTATCTCCTAGCGGGTATTGTATCACAAAGAGCTAATGGTTTAAACAAGGAGTATCCTCAAGCTAAAGTATAAAACTATGAAGTTTGGACCCAACCTTTTAAGTTTCTCAATCGCAGGATTGCGCCTAATTTTTAAAGAAGGCTATTACATTGGTTAATATCTACAAAGGTTTTGCAAAACATAAAGACTTTGTTCATTATAAAACAGGGTTCAAGTTTTAATAAAATAAAACTACCAGAACTCCCACTCAAAACGAATATCCCTCTAATCGTTTTAGTGATTACACGATCCTCATCCATTATGCAACCCCTCATCGTCAGAGCCGGCAACATAACTTCAAAGGTAGACATTGACATGTCAATCACAACAACTCTGTGACTCATGCTTAACCTTTCGGTCACCGTGTTCCGAGGCCATGTCTGTACATGCTAGGCTCGCCATAATAACCTTCAGCGTATACGCTTGTGCAAACATGTCTTACACCCACTGTATGCGAACGACGATATGTCTGACACCCGATCGTCACGGCCTGCCTCATAACGTAGAACTTTCTTGGTGGTGCACGCCAAAGGGAGAACACTAATGGTATTTTGGAGGGATCATCTTATATTACTACCGCCGTGTAACTAATATATAACTATATATATATATATATACACACAATATAAGATGTAAACAACAACATAACATCAAATGTAATGCGACGTGATATGGTCCTTGCGCCGATGGTCTCCTTCGCGCCCACAGTTTATAAACAATTTATCAAACCTACCTTGACCATATCACATTGCCCCCTGCAAGATAAAGTTAGACGCTTTCTACTTTATCTTTTGCATATTTTACGTGGCTTGGGGCTTTCGTAAATAGAATAGGTTTCATACCTACGAACCTATTACCACAACAACGATCAAATAATTGCATGTTTATTCATCCCTTTCGGGCCCTCCATTGAAAATGCAAAGCCAACTAAAGAGAGAGAGACAGACACCCGCCAGCCACATAAACGGTACAAGCCGCATGTCAGTTGTGGAACCAGTCTCGCGTAAGCGTACGCGTAAAGTCTGTCCGGGCCGCTTCATCAACTCAATGCTGCCGACAATGCAAGTGCACGCGAGAGGGTAGCAAATAATAGAACGATGCCCCCGTGATAAACACGGGTTTTAAAAGCGTACAACTATATCTACGCATAGATTGGCTCTGATACCACTGAAGGGGATCGCAGGCAGAAAACAATAAATTTTCTAACAACGATAACCTTAAACTAGCCAGGATCTATACTTTGCAGATATAGTAATACGGAGGAGATCGATATACATACCCTTGTAGACCGAAACGCGAGGATTACGCTCCCGCACAAGCGTTGTCGATGAAGCCGACGAAGACGACCTCGAGGTCGTGTAGAGGAAGAAGACCTCCGAGCACCACTAGTGTGGCACCTCACAGGGATTCACACACGTACGATGAAGACGACGACCTCCGGGCTCCGATCCAGGGACGAGCAGCGGAAGACTTGGACCGGAAGACCAGCAGCACGGCGGTGTGCGTATGGTGGAGAGGACTTCACCTTGGCGCAACTCCAATGGAGGAATCACGTTTCAAGGAGAAGAAGAGAGAGAGAGAGATTGGTTGTTCTTCAAAGGCCAAGGGGGCACCTCTATATATAGGTGGAGGGGGGCTGCCAGCCTTGCTGGCTGGGCGGTGTGGGACTATTCCCACACCAGCCCGCCCCAAGTGGTGCGCCGGCCCTAGGTGGGCCCCATTTGGCCCACCTAGGGCAGCCTCCCTTCTTCATGCGCACCTAGGGGGAAATTCCCCCCTATGGGCCTTCTCTCCCATGGGAAGGCCCATTTAAGGTGGGCTGCCTTTTAAATTCCGAAAATCATTAAATAAAAATGTATTTAACTATTAATTACACTAATTAATATTAAACACACATTATCTAATTTATTCCGGCTCCGAAAACTATTTCGTCGCTCTCCGATCTTCATCGGATCTTTCCCGGGACGCTCCCGGTGCTCTCTTCTAATTTCTCTTCCGGTAAACTTGTCGACTCCCCTTAAGTGTGTTACCCTAGCGGTTCGAGATCTCGCCAGACATGATCGAGACGCGCTCTCCGATCAATGACTAATTCGTGGACCTTGGATACCCAGAATTAATCCATGTGAGATAACGAATAACTTTGTCGTTCGAACCTAGACGTCGAGTCTTAAACCTTTTGCCATGGCGATACTTAGTGTGTCCGAGACTCGTCCATAGATATCATGATACCTAGCTTGGTCTCGTTACCGACAACACTATCTTCTACTCGTCCATGATATTATGTCCTGGTGACCTAGTCACATGCTTGCAAGCTTATTTGACATAATCTCACCGAGTGGGCCCTAGAGTATCTATCCTGCTATGCGGACTGGCAAATCCCGCTCTTGATCCCTCGTCTCAACATACTCCCTTCCGATACCCGAGAGGGACACCTTTATTGTCATACTATTAAGACATGACGTTTGATGCAATCAAAGTATCTTTCAGGAATAGCAATAAGAGTTGATCTCACGGTCAAAGGCGTAATGACTACGTCCTACAAATATTGGGTATGTCCATCACGTCATTCTCCTAATGACATGACTCCATTGTCAACTAACATCAATGTCACATGATCGGGAAACCTCGATCATCAATTGCCCAATGAACTAGTTAGATAGAGGCTACTAGGGACCTGGTTGTTTATCTACCACACGCGTATTAATGTTTCCGCTTAATACAGTTATAGCATGGTATAAAACATATAATGAACAATTGAGATATGACGAATAAACTATCTTTATTAAGTGCCTCTAGGCCATATCTCCTTCAACAATGCCATCAACTTTTTTGGCGTGGCTATCCACAATGACGTGCGGATGCTGAGCTACTACGGAATAACAATTCCGGGAGCGGTCGACCTCCAGAGGGATAGCCGCCGGAATTTAATCGGCAATCCTACTCCGAGCCTGTATGCTCTCGCCAATGCTGTACTTGGGACCAAACTTTAGATGAAGAAGAAAAAGAAGGACACCAAAAATATCAAGGGCGACGACGAAGGTGAAGACATGAATTCTGGATGGGGCAAGGTTCCATTGAGTGACGATAAAATAGTGTATGCCGCTCTGGACACTCGCCTCGGTTTTGAGATTGCGCAGAAGTGGTATAATTAGTAAACCGTTGTGTGTGTGCTCCCGTTTCTGTTCGATCTCATATATTCGGTCAATTCGGTTGATCAGCATGTATTCAAAATGTTTGGATTCTTACCGGTTACCGGTTTATTAAATTAAATATTTCCATTTCTAATTAATCTTTATGAATTATAGAGATTAATATGTTTTTATGGATTTTATATATTTTATTTTCCATCCGATTTATATGGATCATACGTACTCCGGCTGCGTGTTCGGTAATAACCAACTAACCAAAGTTGACGCAAATTTTAGATTAACAAATAACTTCTATGGTCAAATATTTAAATTTTATATTTTATATGATAAAATTTGACGTGTTGAAAAATATAAGAGACAAAAAACAATAAAATTTCAACCATTGTAAAAGAAAAGCGCAAAACTAGGACTTGAACTCAAACACCTAAGGGTTGAAACGTTAGCGTACGCTTTGTAACCAGTATGGTCGCTATGGTGTTTTGCTAATATCCATCTTATATCATATATAGCAGTTTATATGAGGCCGTCCAGAGTGTAATTCTTTACTGTGTTTGTGCCTTCGGTTATTTCGGTTAAACCAATGGTTTTTTGGGTTTAAAACCGAAATAACCGACTGCCATACGGTTAGCATTTTTGCTAACCTAAACCTTAACCCACTAACTGAAAAAACCGCAAATTTGGTTATGTACAGCGCTAATACGTACAGAAACAAAATTCATTTTTTTGTTATTTGTTAACAATTATTATTGCTTAAATTTTAATATCGTTGTTAATATAGGTTTAGAATTCAAAAAATCATATGTATGTGACATTGACCCAATGCATTCAAAAATCACCTACTCCTGCTTGTGTCTCTCTATAGATGTATACCATAAGTGTTACAAGATGCTCCTTGAGCTGTATATATGGATCTCCTGAGATGAACTCACGATCGAGGAAGTGAGGAGCTACGAGATGATGAACACTCTCTTCTCTCTTCTCTTCTTCTCTAGATATTGCCAAGCACCGGATGTGAGTAACCGCGACATCCGCTCGGTCACGTCTCCGTGTCAGGCGGGATGTGACCCTGCCCTTGACTTCTGCTTCGACATATGATATGTCGGCCTCTCTTCTTACCCGGCATGGATATGCCGGATGCTCCTTCATGACCCGGCATGACTATGCCGGATTATCCTCGGTAGATAGTTCTCCCTGCACACAAGAGAGAAACAGATCACAAGACATAGGCATATATATGTCAGTTCCTCCCGACATAGGCATATGTCAGTCTTAGATCACCTCGGTCCACCCCGGGACATAGCTAGCTTAGACATGTCTTCCTCCTCCTCCTACCTCACAAGAGAATGCTTCTAAGCCCAGCCTCTCCAAGATGTCCTTAGTATGCTCACAAGGACATCTTCGAGAAGCTGGTGCCTAGAGGAGTCCTCTGCCTTTGCCTGGATCACCTCGGTCCACCCCGGAACATAGCTTAGACATGTCTGCTTCCTCCTCCTACCTCACAAGAGAGAATGCTTCTAAGCCCAGCCTCTCGAAGATGTCCTTAGTATGCTCACAAGTACATCTTCGAGAAGCTGGTGCCTAGAGGAGTCATCTGCCTTTGCCTGGATCACCTCGGTCCACCTTGGAACATAGCTTAGACATGTCTGCTTCCTCCTCCTACCTCACAAGAGAGAATGCTTCTAAGCCCAGCCTCTCGAAGATGTCCTTAGTATGGTCACAAGGACATCTTCGAGAAGCTGGTGCCTAGAGGAGTCCTCTGCCTTTGCCTGGATTGTATAGAAGGTCTGGGCGTCTATTTATAGCATCACCAGGGGAGGCATCTTGGCCACTATCACCCACGAAAGGGCATCCTGACCTTTGCCATCCACAAATGGATATCTCTTCGTAGCCTGATCCAACGGCTCACAAGTGCTTGAAAGAAACACACGATCCGTACGTGTGCTTCATTAGTCCCGGTTCGGAAGTGATAGTGTTGATCCAACAGCTCACAAGCCCTTAAAAGAAACACACCCCTGATCTAATGGCTCAGAAGTGCTCTAAAGAAACACACGATCCGTGTGCTTCTCTAGTCCCGGTTTGAAAGTGATAGTGCTGATCCAACAGTTCCAAACTATTTTTAAAATAGTTTTATTTTAGTTAGTCCAATTCAAACACATTTCAAACACATTTGATATTGCAAGTTTTGTCAAATTCCAAAATATACAAAACTTATTCAAATTCATATCCAAACTCTTTTAAAAATAGTTAAAATAATTATTATAGAAAACAGAAAATAGTATTATATTAGTTGGTCAAATTCAAAGACATTTCGAACACATTTCATATTGCAAGTTTTGTCAAATTCCAAAATATACAAAAGTTATTCGAATTCATATCCAAACTCTTTTAAAAATAATTATTATAGAAAACGGAAAATAGTATTATATTAGTTAGTCGGATTCAAACACATGTCAAAAACATTTTATATTGCAAGTTTTGTCAAATTCCAAAATATACAAAAGTTATTCAAATTCATATCCAAACTCTTTTAAAAATAGTTAAAATAATTATTATAGAAAACAGAAAATAGTATTATATTAGTTAGTCCAATTCAAACACATTTCATATTGCAAGTTTTGTCAAGTTCCAAAATATACAAAAGTTATTCAAATTCATATCCAAACTCTTTTAAAAATAGTTAAAATAATTATTATAGAAAACAGAAAATAGTATTAAATTAGTTAGTCAAATTCAAACACATTTCAAACACATTTCATATTGCAAGTTTTGTCAAATTCCAAAATATACAAAAGGTATTCAAATTCATATCCAAACTCTTTTAAAAATAGTTAACATAATTATTATAGAAAACAGAAAATAGTATTATATTAGTTAGTCGAATTCAAAAACATTTCGAACACATTTCATATTGCAAGTTTTGTCAAATTCCAAAATATACAAAAGTTATTCAAATTCATATCCAAACTCTTTTAAAAATAGTTAAAATAATTATTATAGAAAACAGAAAATAGAATTATATTAGTTAGTCAAATTCAAACACATTTCATATAGAAAGTTTTGTCAAATTCCAAAATATACAAAAGTTATTCAAAATATATATTTAAACTCTTTTGAAAGTGCAAAATGAAAAAAAAATTGTGTTTTGGCGCAAAAAAGACCCCTTAGGTCGCGGGTGGTGCCACGAACAGCGACTAAAGGGGTTGCGCGGGCGCGCAGTCAAAAACTCACAGGGTCGCGGTTCGATCCTCCAACCGGGACTAAAGGCCCCCCGTTAGTCCCGGTGCGAGCCATGAACCGCGACTAAAGGGGGGGAGGGGGTATATAAGCCAGATGCGGATCCCGTTTGGAGCCACCAACCGGGACCTCGCGCTTAGGACTTGCAGCGACGCCGCCAGGCTGCCCAAATCGAGCGCCGCCGGTGCTGCCGAGCTCGCCGTCGTCCGCTGCCGTCGCGCAGGCCGCCCGCTTCCGCTGCGCCCCCTTCGCGCCCACTCCTCCCCCTCACCGCTGCCGCGGAGGCCGCCCCCGCGGCAGCTCCTCTTCCTCTCTCCCCCACACCGCCGCCGCCGAGCTCGCCACGCCGTCCCGCCGTTCCCGAAGCTCCTCCGTCGACGTCTCCGACCGAATCGCGCATGGTGAGCACACGCCGGTCCCCTTGTCGTAGTTGATTTAGCTAGGGTTAGTTCATCTAGCTAGGGTTAGTTCATCTAGCAATTGTTGATTTAGTTGACTTAGGGTTAGTTGATTTAGTTCATCTAGCAAGTCTTAGCAAATTGATTTAGGAATTTAGTGTATTAGGACTTAGTGAAATTTAGTTAGATAGATTATAATTTAGTTAATTAGTTGATTGTTAGTAAACTGTTTCAGTGGTTTAATTAGTGTCTTAGCAAATTTAACGTCTTAGCAAATTGTTTTAGGAATTTAGTGTTTTAGGACTTAGTGAAATTTAGTTGATTACTTTGATGGATTAGAATTTAGTGAAATTTAGTGTTATTGCTAGTATAGCTTTAGTATAAATATTGTTTTAGTATTGCTTCCTATAAATATTGTTTAGTATTGCTAGTATAGCTTTAGTATAAATATTGTTTTAGTATTTTCAATCTTGCTCTTCTGTTGTTATTGCTAGTACGACTTTTAATCTTTATTCTTTATTGTTAAGCTATGGACCATGACGGTAGAGATGGTCGGGAAGGCCAAGAAGATCATCAGGTAGATGACGGCTCACAGTACCTGAATGAAGATGGTTATGGGTTGTGGGATGATCAGTTAGAAGAACAAAACATAGTCAACCCGGAAACAAGTAATGATGATGTTCATGCTAGCGCGGGGCCCTCAACCAAGTCCTCCGATGTAAATATTTTAAGTCTCTGCTCATTATATATGTAGACCTCCAAATTGAGCATATATTTAATCAATGTTTTTTTAGTCCTCCACTTTAAAGTTACGGGGCCCGACCAAAAAGTGGAACGAGAAGACACATATGATTATTGACATAGTCAATGCCGATGGGGAACCTTTGGAGCCCAAAAACAGCGTGACAGCATTTACTAATCAAGCAGGAGTTCTTGTTAGGGACATGATCCCGATCACCTGTCGAGAATGGATGAAGCCAAGAGCTGATGGAATAAGTTTTGTCTCTAATGAATTGAAAAATTCTATTTGGGACAAGCTGATATCACATTTCACTCTGTCGACGATGGACACCGAGGAGCAAACAACGGCCTTGAAGGCCAAAGTCAAGGTGTGGATCCTGAAGAAGATGGCCAAAAAATTCCAGAACCACAAAAAAAGATTGTGGGCGAAGTATGTCAAGAGTGGGAAAATTACTCCGGAGTTTAAGGGAACAGAAGAGAGGTTACGTGATCAATGGGATGATTTCAAGACGTACAAGGAATCGGAAGAAGCTCTTGATAGGTCGAAAAAGAATGCGGATAATGCCAAGAAAAAGGTATACCATCATAATTTGGGGCCACGTGGCTACAGGACTGCCGTGCCTAAGTGGGGTAAACTTAAGGCTGAAATTAAGGCAAAAGGTCTAACTCCAGCTACGGAGAAAGTGCCCGAGAGAGCAGGAAACTTCCTAATGGCGCATGGTATGACATTGGAGAAGGAAACAGGGGAGTTGGTTCTTCGTGATCCGATGAAGAAAACAGTGTTGACTCCCTTCGCTGATCTTAAAAAAGCAGTAGCCGAGGTGGAGGCGGGAACGTTCATTCCGGATAGAGAGAATGACGAGCTGACAAAGGCTTTCGGAAATCCTGAGAAGGGAGGACGAACACGAGGCTATGGAGGTGTTCCTTGGAAGATGGGGTTTCATGAGGACTATATGACTTATAGAAGCCGAGCGAGAGCAACGAAGAGGAGGGAGCAGCAGGCGGCCGACCGGCTGAAGAAGGTGGAAGAAAGGAACGAGCTGCTCGTTGCGATGTATACGAAGATGCAGGAGAAATTTTCAAGCCGTCCAGAGGGCGATCAGATTTATATAGATCCTGCAGTTGACGGCCCATCTAACCGGAGGAGCAGTGTGGCTTCCACGGGGTTGCATGACGATGATGGAGAAGTTGATGCGTTACCGATGGATCGCTACCCCGTGGATAATATCGAGGATAAGACTGATTGTGAGCTGCACCAGCCAATGAAGAACATATCCGTGAAGGTGGCCGTCGGCTTTGCTTACAAAGTTGATCCTGAAGTGCGTTGGCATTGCCGCGAGGTTCTAGCTGGTTATGCTCGTCTCGGGGTGGATGAAATTGTACCTGGATGCGAGACATTGGAGATTGACCACCCTGGCCCTGAAGGGGAGGCGACCCTGGGAGAAGTCAGGCATGGAATGATTTTATGGAAAAAGAAATACATCATATTTCCAGGCTCGACGCAGAGGCCACGGTCTCTCTCACCTCCACCACCTCCAAGTCCATTGAACTTTGATAGGGACGACGACACCTACATGACTCCAACTCGATCTTCGCCGCCGTGTCAGCAGCCTGAACCTTCGCCGCCTGAATCTTCGCCTCCGCCCAATAAGTACAGGGCGGGAAAGCGGAAGATCAGCCAGGCCAAGTGGGGTAACTTGACTAAGGCGAAATTTTCGCAGCTTCCAAAGGTCCCCAAGAGTCCTCCCAAGTTTTCTTACCATAAGACCCCCGTGGAAATCGTGCCAGACGTACCAATTGATCCAAAAACAAGAGAGTACTTTAGGAAAAACATTTTTCAACCACCACAATATGTTTTAAACTTACTATCGGATTATGATCGTGTTATTGACAAGGCATATAATGAGGGGCTGGAGGAAAGAAAGCAGAAGAGACGCGACGTTGCTCAGCTTGGACAACAGAAAGAACAATCAATCGCTCCACTAAAGGTGGCATCCAAGATTGTGATACCAGAAGGGTATGAGATTCCTGGTATGACCTATGAAGAAATGGTGGATTTGGTAGAGGTCGACATGGCTCCCGAGGCATTGCAATATCGCCTTGGGAAGGATCTGGTCACGAAGGAGGACTGGGCCAACCTACCTACAAGAATGCGAGCATTACATAAATGGTACAAGGATGCCTCAGCAGACGGGGATGAGATACTGTCTGTTCAAGTTAGAGATGAGCATTACTTCATGGGAGAACAGACGATCCATATTGACTTTGACGAACTCTTTCAGTTATTCAACAAGAAGGCCCTCGACAAATCTATCGTCAGCTGCTATTGTTTGTAAGTGATTAATTTATCTCTAAAGCTAATCTCGTATCATTTTCCTATAATATAATTTTCCTCACTACATTCTTTTGTACGCTACTATGCAGAATGAAGATTCTCGAGTGTAGGAGGAAAGGGATTTATCAAGTTGGGTTCGTTGACCCAGATCGAGTTCATATACATACCTTAAAAATAAACCCGGAGGAAACAGAGAAGAACTTGCTCAATTTTTTTGGAGAAACAACATTTCAAGAAGAGCATATTGTTTCCGTACAACTTTAGGTTAGAGTGTTACACGTTCATTTTTCCTCGTGTTCGTTAAGTTGATGAGTTAGCTAGAGACTTAATATTTACTGAATTCTCTTCTATGTGCTGATGTGTGCAGCTACCACTGGATTCTCTTCAACATTGAAATTGACTTGGGGTAAGTTCAGATCGAGGACTCATTACATCGACCCATGATGGAGTACTGGAACATTATTGAAATGCTCCAGAGGTACTATATTGGCCTCTTTTCTTCATTTCCTGAGTTCCGGTTATGAATATATTCGATATTCATTTTCTTTGCCGGGGCAGGGTATGGAAGTGGTTCGTAAAACGTGCCGGAGAAGGTCAATTTAAACCAGAGCTGACCTTTCAGCAAATCGACGTAAGTAGAGTACTCTGTTTAGTTCTAGTGTCAATATCGGATTGTCATGCTTGATTATTACTTGATGAACTCTATTTTCGTAAAGTGCGAGAGACAGCCACTAGCGACAAATCTATGTGGATATTACGTTTGCGAGTATATGCGCATCTATGTCAATGAGCGGCTGGATATGGTGGTACGTAAAGCATTTACATATCAATTCACAATTTAACTCTTGATGTATTTATATTGACCGTCTTCTCTTAATATATCCAGCAAATGAATCAACGAGAGCATCCCACTGCATATCAACGCTCTAGAGGAATTCAAGAGGAAATTTGTGGATTTCTGCTTGACAAGGTCATAGCCCCAACAGGAGAATACAATATAAAACGTAAATAATGATTTGATGTAATGATCGTGTTGGGACGACACTCATGTATATATATGATACATGTTTAACTTGATACGAGTCTCGTTGTATATGTAATATATGGATCAATTCTCGTTAGACACTTCATATAATATATGCATCGATGTGTGTAATTGTAGCGTACAAATAATAGTTTAAATCATAAATAAAACTGAAAACAGAAAACAAAATAAAAAATGCTAAAACCTAAAACCCTCGAACTTTTTAGTCCCGGTTTGTTATACAAACCGGGACAAAAGGTCATCGCCGAGCAGCTCGCCTGCGCGCCCACGTGGATGCCTATTTGTCCCGGTTTCAGAACGTACCGTGACTATAGGTTGGGGCCTTTAGTCCCGATTCCGCAGTCCCGGTTGGTAAACCGGGACTAAAGGCCCTTACCAACCGGGACTGTTAGCCTGTTTTCTACTAGTGCTGACTCTCCGATCTCGACGTGGTATGCAAACAAGGAAAGCACACAGCGATCTACCCAGGTTCAGGCCACCCGAAGGCTAACAGCCCTACTCCTCATGTCTGGATAGATGGTAGGATCATGGTGTGACCACAATGGTGTTCTCCGGCGGATACCCGACAGGGTGACCCGACTAGAGGAAGGGGGAGCATAGATCCTTGCCCGGAGGAGATCACCTTCCTTCCCTTCCTCCTTCTAGCCTAGCTTGGTGGTTGTCTTCTACCTCGGATCACCGGTGGGTTCTTGACTAGAGCTTGCTTACTACTTAAGCTAGCTTGAGCCGGTCCTCCTCCTCCATGCCCTTGGTCCTCCTTTTATAGGGAAAGGGGATACCACAGAGGTCATGCAAGGAGCGTGAGGGGTTCTTGGCGGGAAGCAGTCCCTCTCCGTGGTGGAGACGGCGACGTGGCCTCTTCTCCTCCAAGTATCTGTCTTCGGTGGGTTGAGTCCTCTGACACCTTTGGGGAAAGCAGCTGGCGCGGGCTGACAGTGGGTAGGTGGTGTCCCCAGGCCGCGCCTTGCTTCCCAAGTCTTCTGGGGGCTTCTACCATCCTCTGGAAGGTGGTGGAAACCTTATCTTCTCGCCGTACGGTCTTGTACCCGAGAGGAAGCTCGGCCCCGCCGGGGACTCGCGCTCTCGGGGTCCTTGGTTCCTTCCCAGTCGCAGGAGACCCTGGGGGTCCTGTGCACCCGGGAGGTCTTGTGTAACGCGGGTGCGCCCGCCAGGCCTTGCGTCGAGTCTTGGCCTTGTTCATCCTTGTGCTGGGCCCACATGCGGTGGACCCACTTAGGTAGTGCTAGGGGAACCCCATGTTCCACTGCTGCGACAATAGCCCCCGGGCATGGTCCCGACGGCTTCGGTCTTCTGAGGCTGCCGGGGACATGACCAAAAAAGTCGAAGTGGGTCCGGCGCCTGGTCATCCTGAAGTTATTCCGCTCAGGGGAACAACTGAGTCGGCCTCCTCGAATTCTGGTAACGGAGAAAACGAGGAGTCCATCGTGGGCGGAGGAGTCCATGCTATAAAAGCAGGGGAGGACCCTTTCGATCCCACACATATTCTCGACCTCTATGCTGTCCAAACCACCAGAGCCATCGTGACAATGGCGCCGGAGAGAAAGGGGCGAGGTCGTGTGCGCGCCGTTCAAGCTGCCCCGAGGGAAGGGCTGCCTGTCCGCGGCGGTTGTCGAGGTAGAGGAAGAGGAGGCCGCGGCAGTCGGGGTGGCCGCGGAGGGCGCGACGGTCGCGGCAGAGCTTCTTCATCTCCGAGGAGCTCGGCGCACACCAGCTTCGCTCCGTTCGAGTTCTTGGTGGATCTGGCTCATGAGCTTCGCGGTCATCTACGCCTCCCGACCTCCTTCTCGATGGTCGTGGCGGAGAACAAGCCTCCCGGTTTCTGGCTGCAAGTCGAGGGTTGTCCCAATGACCCCTCCTGGGTCTGGGCGGATTACGCCATCGATGGTTCCGTGCTTCTGGGCCATGGGTGGAAGTCGTTCTCCCGCTTCAGGCAGTTAACCCGGGAGCAGAAAGTGGCGTTCCTGTATGACGTAGTGGCGACGCTTTCCGAGAAGATCTTCGACGCCACCGGAGGGCGCACCGAGTGCTGCATGGAGAGCAGCAGCAACAACGGAGGCGACGGCGGCTTCGGCTCCTCCGACGAGGATGAAGAAGAGGACAACTCGTCCAACATCAAGGTGGAGGAGAGCTCGTCATCCTGAGGAGGCAGGATGTCGAGAAGGAGGACACCAAAGATGTCCTTGACCTCCTTCTTGGCTGCCTCGTCGACATACTTCGGGAAGTAGCGCCTCCCGGGGTATGCTCATACTCCTGGCCTGTCGGGGGTGAATCCTTTTTCTGTAAAAAAAGTAGGGCTTCCTTGTAGATCTTGTCGTTTGTTGAGGAAGAACTTGTCTCCGTCCTTTGTACTTTGTGCTCGTGCCATGTGTGAACGAGAACAGGTTTTTTGCAAAACGTGTCCCCATTACTGCGGCACTTGAATCGTCAAGCGGTAGGTGGCGGCTTGGGAGCCTATAAAAGGCTCCCCAGCCCCCGGTCTTTACTGCGCACTTCTCCCCTCCCGTTCCACACGCCTCCCTTCTTCCTTGCTGCAGGTCGCGAGTTGCTGAAGATGTCCGGTGACGCAAGAGCGATGTCGAAGGGGGGAGCTTCGGAGATCTCCACGGCGGAGTCGACGTTTCGGGGCGCAGTTGGTCCTGCTGTTCGCCCTCGGCCGTCCCTTGTGTTTCCAGCGCTTGAAGAAGTGGCGGGTCCTGCGGTTATGGACACATCGGTGGCGGTGGCAGGTCGGAAGGATGAGATCCTCGAGGCCTTGTGGGGCGAGGCCGCACGCCACCTGAGATTGCTCCGGCTTCTTCAAGACCTCGACGGTATCTTTGAGGTGAGGTCTCCTTGAAGTCTTCCCAATCTGGATGAGGGAAGCTGAGTCTCGTCCTGTTTTCTTCCTCACCACAGGAAGAACAAAGCATCATTGAGAAGCTCCACGATTGCGTTTATGCCCTCTGCTCCCGTTACGTCCCGGGATATGCTAGGGAACGTCATGGCCCTTGAAGCTTCTGGAGATCCTGCCCGGGAGTCCCTTTTCTTTTCCAGGCGTCCCCGGAAGAGAAGAGTTATCCCGGCAGTCAATGAACAAACTTGTTTGCACAGCTAGGCGCCTGGACTGACCTTAGTAGCACAGGCTAGGTATGGGCATAAGTTGCCTTGCTGAATGTAATGCTTGTATGTAATTTCAGAAATTAAATATGAATGCGTTTCCTAGCTCAACTCCCGGGGTCATTTCCAATCTTCCTTTGCACTATGCGCTTTCCAGTTTATGAGGAGTGAACCCAGGTGCAAGTATCCTTAACTGTCAGAAGCAGAAGTAATATCCCCCAGAACACTATACCCTTCGAGGCTTTACTCCACAGCCGCAGTTACTAAGCCAGAGGGAAACTGACCGTTCATCAGGGAGGACGCCTGATCCCCGCAAGGGCTCTCATACACCGTTAAGCATGCTCAGGTCGACAGTATATTCACTCCAAGCGAGATATTATGCCTAAGATGTATGCAAATGCAAAAACTTATCTGCTTCCACAATCGCTTTCTGATTTAGGCCTTTCCCGGGTATTCAGTTCCACTTCCGTCTCCTTTTGACGATTCCCTGTCCCGGGGAGGCGCTACACACAACAAACTTTCAGTAGGAAAAGAATGGACCCTCTCTTCGTGTCGAGATAAAGTTTATCCGAAGCAATCCGCAAGCAAAGTTGGTAGCGCATCTCTGTACTTAGGTGCTTTAAAGCACAGCACTGCCCAATCATTTCCAACAATACGGCTAGCTAGGAAGGCCGCCCCTACTGATAGGTGTGTGCGTCGACCCGCCAGGCACCGGCACATACCAGCCCCCTGCTTACGGGTTGCAGCGGAGAAATGATTTCTCTTCAAAAATTGAGGCTCACGAAATTGAAAACATATCTTTTATTCCTTGGCGACGATTCTTACACCCTTCCTAACTAACACTAGCCCCCAGGGCGTGCATAGTCGACCATAACAAGTGCGATTCATGTTTGTAGTCAGGGGTAGAATTTCCGGAGGTTCTCGATCTTCCAGGCGTTGCCTTCCGGTCTACCATTCTCATCTTCCAGGTAGACCGCTCCAGGCCTCAGGGTATGCGTAACCCGGTAAGGACCTTCCCACTTGGATGACATTTTGTTCATTCCTCCAAGGTTTTGCTTTTTCCAGAGTACCAGGTCACCTGGCTCCAAAGCTCTTGCTCGCACATGGCGGCTATGATATCGCCGGAGCGCTTGCTGGTAACGAGCAGATCTCAGGGATGCTCAACACCGCACTTCTTCCAGCAGATTGATGTCGTCAATCCTCCTTTCCACTTGTGCCTCTTCATCATAGGCGAGTACCCGGGGGGTCCGTGCTTGAGTTCAGTTGGCAGGACTGCTTCTGCTCCATAGACGAGGAAGAAAGGTGTTTCTCCCGTGGCTCTGCTGGTTGTGGTTCGGAGTGACCATAGGACGCTTGGCAGGTGCTCGATCCAGTTCTTGCCCCGGTCTTCCAGCTTGTCAAATGCTTTGGTTTTCAGGCCCTTGAGTACTTCTGCATTGGCTCGCTCCACTTGTCCATTGCACCTTGGATAGGACACCGAGGCGAAACACACCTTGATGCCCATTTCTTCGCAGAAGTTGAGGAAAGCTCGACTGGTGAACTGAGAGCCATTGTCGGTGATGATCCTGTTGGGTGCCCCGTATCTAAACACGATCCCCTCGATGAACTTGATGGCGGCTTGGGCCGTTTGCTTTGGTACTGGTATCACTTCTACCCACTTCGTGAACTTGTCGATGGCGACAAAGAGATACTCATGTCCTCCGACAGACTTCGGAATTTTGCCCATGATGTCCAACCCCCAGACCTCAAATGGCCAAGAGATTGGAATAGGTTGCAGAGCCTGCGCCGGCTGGTGAATATCCTTCGCATAATGCTGGCAAGCTTCACATGTCTTGACGACTTGTTCGGTGTCGTGGAGAACTGTTGGCCAGTAGAACCCGTGGCGGAAAACCTTCCCCACCAATGACCTTGATGCGACATGACTGGAGCATGTGCCTTCGTGTATGTCCTTCAGTAGCGCCCTGCCTTGCTCTTGCGGGATGCAACGGAGCTTGACTCAATTGTCACGCCGCCAGTAGAGCTCCTCGTCGATCAGAACGTAGAGCTTGGCTTGGCGGGACACCCGCTCGGCGTCGTGGTCGTTACCCGGAAGAGTATGCTCAGTCATGTACTTGACGATGTCCTGGGCCCAAGGTGGGAAGGTTTTCTCCTCTGGGAGCACCATTTGACAAGAGGGAAGCGAAGCTTCCTCCATCGCGGTTGCTGCCAGGTCTTGATCTCCTGGGCCAGCTTCCTGATCTGCCGGGGCAGATAGGTCGCCAGCCCCCGGCGTCGTGGCCGAACTTGTCTTGACGCGGTTGAAGGGTACCGACGGTTGCTTGAGCATTCGATGTAGACCCCGGCAGGAACGGGCTCCCGCTGAGAAGCCAGTCGCGAGAGTTCGTCTGCGACCGAGTTGTCTCCTCGTGGGATGTATGTGGCCCTAAAGTTGTCGAAGCGCCGATGTAGCTTCCATACCTCTTCCACGTACGGCGCCATTTGTGGGCACGCGTATTCCTTGTTTACTTGCTTGATGACTAATTGGGAGTCACCCTTGACGATGATTTTCCTTATGCCCAGGCTGATGGCCGCACGGAGCCCCGTGAGCAAGCCCTCGTACTCCATTGTGTTGTTTGAGACGCCGCCGTTCAGGCGGTCGCCTGTCGGAGATGTCAGGACAACTCCTACACCTCCTTGATTCCTGGAATATGAACCGTGGAAGTGCATGACCCAGGCGCTGGGGTCTTCTTTCCCGGGGAGGCAGGTTTCCTCTTCCGGTTTTTCGGACGCCGTCTCGGTCCACTCTGCGGTGAAGTCCGCTAGCGCCTGACTCTTGATGTTGTCCGTGTGTTCAAATTTGAGGCCAAAACCTTGAAGCTCCATGGCCCACCATGAGATACGTCCTGTGACGAGTGGATTCTCCAAGGGGCTTCTCAGGTTGTACTTTGAGACCACAGTGATCGGGTGGCTCTCGAAGTAAGGCCTCAATTTACGAGAGGCGATGAGAATCACCAGCAGCAGCTTCTGCATCATAGGGTAGCGCTCACGTGCATCGCGCAAGACCGAACTGACGAAGTAGATCGGGTACTGCACTTTGCGGGCGGCAGCTTTGAGTTCCGCCTCCTCCTCCACAGAGTCAACGTCCTGGGCTGGTGGCTGTTCAGCCCCCAACACCCCGGTACCGTCGTTGTTCGCAGCTTCTGGCGGGTGGCTGAGGTCCGGGGACTCGAGAAGACCCGACGCCTTCTTCTTGTAGGGTGGACCCGGGAGCCTGTCCCCGAGTCGCTTGCTCCTAATCTTGCTTGGTTTCTTTGGAGGAGCGTCGCGCTCTACCACCAGCGCCGCGCTTACCACCTGGTTGGTGGCAGCGATGTACAGCAGGAGAGGCTCTTTTGCCACGGGGGGGCCACCAGGATTGGTGGTGACGAAAGGTAGTTCTTGAGAGACTGAAGAGCTTCTTCAGCCACAGGGGACAAGTCGACGGGGCCCTCCTTCTTGAGCAGCTTGAAGAACGGAAGAGCTCGTTCCCCAAGCCTCGAGATGAATCGCCCGAGTGCCGTGATGCACCCGTAGAGGCGCTGTACATCCTTGCTCCGCCGAGGTGCTTCCATGCGGTCGATCGCCTTGATATTGTCCGGGTTGGCCTCAATTCCCCGATGGGAAACCAAGAAACCCAACAGCTTGCCCGACGGGACCCAGAAGACGCATTTCTCGCGGTTGAGCTTGAAGTTGACCCGGCGGAGATTCTCGAAGGTCTCGTGAAGGTCCTGGATGAGCGTGTCCTGGTACCTAGTATTGACCACGATATCGTCGATGTATGCTTCAACATTGCGGCCCAGTTGTGGCCCCAAGCATGCCTGCATCGCGCGTTGGAAAGTAGCGTCGGCGTTCCGGAGGCCGAAAGGCATCCAGGTGTAGCAGTAGCATCCTTTGGGAGTAATGAAGGCCGTCTTCTCTTCGTCTTCAACGGACATAAGGATCTGATGGTACCCGGAGAAGGCATCCAAGAAGCATAACAACTCGCACCCCGCCGTGGTGTCCACGATCTGGTCGATACGCGGTAGGGGGAATAGATCCTTTGGGCAGGCCTTGTTTAGGTCGGTGAAGTCGATGCAAAGGCGCTAATTGAGCGTCATAGGCTTCGGAACCACCACCGGGTTCGCCACCCAGAGAGGATGGGGAACTGGACGTATGACGCCGGCTTCCAGCAGCTTGTCGAATTCGGCGACGATGAACTCCAGCTTCTGTTTACTCTGGTTCCGGAGGACTTGCTTCACAGGTCGCGCGTCTGCGCTGACCGCCAGTTTGTTCTATCACCTCCCTTGGCACCCCGGGTATCTCTGACGCGTCCCAAGCGAAGACGTCAGAGTTTTTCCGAAGGAAGGTGACGAGCACGCTTTCCTATTTGTCCGTAAGGTGCGCGCCGACGGTGATGGAGCGAACTCCATCCCTGGTCAGAGCCACCTTCTTGGTCATCTGGGGGTCGCCATGAAAGGACGCCTTCTTGTCAGGAGTTGATGTTGGGCCCCCGGGATCAACTCTCTCCCCGGGGAATGCGCCGACATCTTCCTCCATTGCTTCTTGATGGACGCCAGACGTCGCAGCCACTGCCTAGTTCAGCTTGTGAACACAGAAGATGGCGTCATCCGTGTCGGCCTGGATCTTGATCACGCCATGCGGTGCCGGGATCTTCAGCGCGTTGTAGGCGAAGTGGGAGACGGCCATGAACTTGGCCAGGGCGGGCCGGCCAAGGATGCCGTTGTACGGGAGCGGAGTGTCAGCAATGTCAAAGGTGATGTCCACCGTGCGGAAGTTCTTGTGGTCGCCGAAGGTGACGGGAAGAGTGTTCTTCCCGAGGGGCCTGGTGACGCTTCCGTTTACGCCTTGAAAGACGCCTTTGTCAATGAGGCGAGCGAACGGGACCTGCAGTGTCGTCAGCGCCTTGGCCGTCAGCAAGTTGAGGCTGGAGCCCCCATCCACCAGCATCTTGGTAACCTTGAAGTTTTGAATGACCGGGGACACGATCATGGGCAATGTTCCAACCCCGACAACGTTGGAAGGATGATCCTCCGGGTCAAATGTTATGACCTGGTGGGACCAGTCCAAGAGTCTTGACAGTGCTGAAGCCACCGCGTTGAGTTCCCGTATCAGCTTCTTGCCAGCGCTTTTGGATGGAGGCAGAGAGGAGCCTCCATGGATGCACCCGACGACCCCGGCAACCTCTTGGAACTGCCCACCGTTACCCGGAACGGCAGAGGCAGCTCCGTTGTTGCCTTGGACAGCCGCCTGGATTTGCTGCTCATGTTCGCCTTGTCCGCCGAGGCCTCCGCCTTGGCCTCCATGTCCACCGCCGCGAGGCCATCCACGGCCGCCTCTGCCTTGGCGACCCGTAGGGCACTCACGGGCTCGGTTTCCGGCAAGCCCACAATGGAAGCAGCCGCCCGGACCGGCCCCGTCAGTCCGGCGCTGATCTCATAGGGCGAAGCCTCGGAGGGATCGACAGTCCTTGAGCGGATGGTTGCCTTCAGGGTGTATGTGACACCATGGCTCTTCTTTTTCGCCTTCGGTTTCCGCGGGCTTGATCCTCTTTGCGAGCGGCTCGGTGACGAAGACGCGCTTTTCGGATCCAGCGTCCCGCTTCTTGTTCTTGGCTGCTGCAGCCTTGTCTTCAGGTTCACTCTCCCTTACGCCTTCCTCTGCCCGTGTGCAGCGATCCGCGAGCTCCCTGATCTTGCAGGTGGTCTCCACATGGTGGATGCTTAGCTTCTCTTGCATCCGGGGGTTGTGAACGTTGGCGCTGAAGGACTGGATCACCACCTCGTCCTTGATGCACGGGATGGTGTTCATCTTGTGGGTGAAGCGCTGGATGTACTTGTGGAGAGTCTCGCCCGAAAGCTGCTTGAAGTCGTACAAGTCTTGCAGGGTACCCGGAGGCTCGTATCCCCCTTGCAAAGCTCCCAGGAACTGATCCTTCAGTGTCCTCCAAGATCGGATGGAGCACTTGGAGAGGTTCAGGAGCCAAGTCTGGGCGCCCCCTTGAGAGCCAAAGGGAACCAGTTGGCCATCATGATCTCGTCGGCCCCGGCAACCATTGCAGCGAGCGAGTAGATCTGCAGGAAGTCCCGGGGGTTGGTGGTGCCGTCGAACCGAAGGACGTCGATCTTGAACTTCTTGGGCCAGTTGAAGCGTCGGATCTCGGGAGCCAGGGCATTACTACCCTTGGCGAGGTCATCGTCACGATCTTCCCGGCGATGGCGTTCTCGTCGGCGCTCGACGCGCATGCGCATGTCCTCGCGTTGCCGATTGTTGAGGTCGCGACGAAGATCATGCTCTTCCGAGATAGAAGAACCGACGGAGATGGTCTTGTCTTGAACCTGCAGTGGCTGGTCGGCTGCCGGTGGATCGACACGAGGAGGTCCTATCTCGTTGAAGAGGTCTCCACGGGGTCGAGCCCCCTGCTTGCGCGCTCCGCCGGTTGTGGCAGCAGGGTTGTCGACGGTAGTAGGATGAGTCACCGCAGGGGCTGGCCTATCGTCAGCGCAGTGAAGAAGGTTCTCCAGTCATTCCCTCCACGCCTGGTACACCTTGGGATCGTTGGCGCTTGGTGGGAACTGCATCAGCGCCCTGGCGGCCACAAGGGCGTCGTGGCGAGCTTGGGCGTCTGGAGAAGTATTCGTGGAGGATTTGCTCTTGGACGAAGGCGTGCATCCTGGGACGTGGTCCCTGGCCGCCGTATTGCCGGTACTCTTCTCTCTAGAGAAGAGAGGCGGGGCCGGAGCGAAGGACGGGGGGTCGCGTCGCATCCCCCTTGGACCCTTCACCCAGCCCGCGGTTTGGCCCGGTCGCGTTGCCGTGCACCACCTGCTCCTCATGCAGCGGGGGTGGTGCGTTCGTGCGCTCTTCGTCCGTGGCACGGCAGTCCATGGAAGCTCGAGTGCGTGCAGGCGAGATGACCTTGGCAGTCGCGGCCTCGGGCTTCTTCTTGGGCGGCATACTTGATGAAGAGCTCGACGAAGAACTTGACGAAGATCTCCGAGTTGATGAAGACGAAATCAGCGCTTGAGCCCCCTACCTGGCGCGCCAGATGTCGTGTCTCTCATCACGGACACCGGGGATGCGAGGCACCCCCTTTGTAGATTCGGTAGGGGTGCGAAGGAGGCTGGAAACGTCTCCCGGGGGACGATCGCCGGACAAGTTCCTCTCTCACTCTCCGATCTCGACGTGGTATGCAAACAAGGAAAGCACACAGCGATCTACCTAGGTTCAGGCCGTCCGAAGGCTAACAGCCCTACTCCTGCATGTCTGGATAGATGGTAGGATCATGGTGTGACTACAATGGTGTTCTCCGGCGAGATACCCGGCAGGGTGACCCGACTACAGGAAGGGGGAGGACAGATCTTTGCCCGGAGGAGATCACCTTCCTTCCCTTCCTCCTTCTAGCCTAGCTTGGTGGTTGTCTTCTACCTTGGATCACCGGTGGGTTCTTGACTAGAGCTTGCTTACTCCTTAAGCTAGCTTGAGCCGGTCCTCCTCCTCCATGCCCTTGGTCCTCCTTTTATAGGGAAAGGGGATACCACAGAGGTCATGCAAGGAGCATGAGGGGTTCTTGGCGGGAAGCAGCCCCTCTCCGTGGTCATGCAAGTATCCGTCTTCGGGTGGTTGACTCCTCTGGCACATTTGGGGAAAGCAGCTGGCGCGGGCTGACACTGGGTAGGTGGTGTCCCCTGGCCGCGCCTTGCTTCCCAAGTCTTCTGGGAGCTTCTACCATCCTCTGGAAGGTGGTGGAAACTTTATCTTATCACCGTACGGTCTTGTACCCGAGAGGAAGCTCGGCCCCGCCGGGGACTCGCGCTCTCGGGGTCCTTAGTTCCTTCCGGGTCGCAGGAGGCCCCGGGGGTCCTGTGCACCCGGGAGGTCTTGTGTGACGCGGGTGCGCCCGCCAGGCTTTGCGTTGAGTCTTGGCCTTGTTCATCCTTGTGCTGGGCCCACAGGCGGTGAACCCACTTAGGCAGCGCTAGGGGAACCCCATGTTCCACTGCAGCGACATAAAGTTCATGTATGCATTTTACATGCATCAACATCCCCAAGCTTAACATATACTCGTCCTCGAGTATGAAGGTGATAAAACTAAACATGGACTTGGCATTTTATTACTATCAAAGGATATCAAAGATGATTGCTACATAGAGTCAAATGATTCATTCTTAATAATGTTGGAAATATGCCCAAGAGGCAATCATAGAGATGATGTTATTTCGATGTATCCATGATTTATAATAATGTGCCTTGAATAATGTCTTTGTATTGATAAGCAAGTACGTGACTTGTTTGTGAGACTTTTTACTTGTATGGTTATTCTAAATATGTCCCTAGTCGGAGTTCATGTGAGGACACACTTGAATATTAGACTAGCACATGTATTGGTTGATGACTATGTTTCACAGTTCATAGACATGGAGATGTCAAACTAATAATGTGGACTTATGTTATGAACATATTGTTGGGCTGACCCACATTAAGATTATGAAACAACGTTCAGAGTTCTTCTCTACACAGTATCTTTGCTTTGTCCTTAAACCTGAGATTGTCGTATGTTTTCGAGATGTGAATTGGCCTACTTTGGGACTATCAAACGCTACACCGTGAATGAGTAGCTATAAAGGTAGCTTTCGGGTATGTCATGAAGCATGCTACGAGACATGGTCAGTCAAGATGGGATTTGCTCCTCTCTACTTGAGAGAGATATTTCTCTGGGGCCCTCGAGTGATCGGATCCGGAAATGCATGGCCGTTCTACACAAGGTTAAGTGTTAACCTAGTAAGGGATTCCGAATCACAGGATCGACAAAGAGTGGTCAGCTAGGAGCTCAACTAAATATCGTGAGGCAAAGGGAATAGCATAAACATTGTAATGGTTCGTCCGATATGATCTTTATATACATTCGGGAGTTGGTATGTTTTGCTAGAGGCCGCTACCAACTATTGACGGAGTAGGTGTACTCGTGTCATGTCTAAATGTATATGAACCTATAGGGTCACACACTTAAGGCTGTGGAAGCATAATTCGGATCAGATCCGAATTGGGCTGATTAGACTCCAGATTGGGCCGAATTGGTTCAGCCCATTATGGGGAGGTCTATATAAGGGAGAGGAGGCTGGGCGAATTAGGGTTAACCAATTCCGCACCAGAACCCTCCAGCCACCGTCTCCCCACGCCCCTGCCGCTGCGCGGACCTAGCAGTCCGGCGAGCGGTGCCTCCATGCCGCACGTGTGGATACCGATAGAGGTGCTGCCACCGCAGTACTTGGACAAGCCGCCGAGAGGAGCTGTTCGTGGGAGCTGTACGTGGGAGCGACGGGATCGGAGAGGATTGTACGTCTACACTACCCCGACTTGCTGCATCGACTTCGGCACGGCACAGCGCGTCTAGTGCTAATCCTGTGACCTATAGCTGCAGCAGTTTCTTGTGTGATGCGGTACAAAATTTTGATTTGCGCTAGCGTAGCCTACACGCGTTCCTACAAATATGGAGTAGCAACATACAAGATATATTATCAAGAGATATCAAATATTCAAGGTAAAAGATGTTCAATGATAATTCATAAAGTGTAACATAAAAGAAAATTTGTATGGACCAAATGAATGCATAACTGAAAAGTAAAAAGATATCCTATATTGGTCATAGAAATCTGAATATAAAAGATGGACACTTTGGAAAGATAGATAAATAAGTAGAGGAATAACATGCAAGAGTATCATCTAGCTTCCAAATGCTTGAACTTAAGTTAATGTTTTCCATGTAGTTTCCATTGGTGTGAAGTTCTCATTACCCCTATCATAGCATCTTTAGTGATTAATAGTTGAAAGTGCAAGCAAATATGAGTTATGTGCTTGACAAAGTATGGGTCAAAAGCCTCATGCCCCTTGAAAATAAAAACCTATCCGACTGGCTACTCAACTCGGGCCACAAAGAAAGTGAAGGTTACAGTCATCGTGAGTAAAAGTAGTATCATCAAGAGTTTCACCCGGGGTACCCTTTGCCCCAGGACATTGAACGAGCCCATGTCCCAATGACAAAGCAAGCAAACAGTGGACATCTCAACATCTCTTTCTTTTAGGGACAATTGCTTCTTTGCCCTGTTTCTCTCTTGTTTATCCGTTTGTGCCATACCCGCGTAGTTTCTCTCGTCCGTGCCCTGGCTGGCTCGCAAATCGCCCAAACGCTCCGTTTCCCTCTAGTCAACCGTCACTTGGCCGGACTGGTGGGGTCGGCCTGGCGCGGCTCGGTTGGGATTTCCTGGGGTCGGCCCTTTGACCTTAGATGTGGGCCCAGCGAAGTGCATGCACCCCGTCCCACTTGCATGCATGCGGCCGTACGTGCGCGTCCATGCTGTTCCAGCTGTGCTCGCCGCGCCTTCAATGGCGTGCCCCCCTGGCCGGCAAAAAGCTGCCTCGCCACCTACACTGCCGGACCGGACACGCATCTGCTCCGCCGTCCTCGCGTCTCTCTTGCCTACTCTATCCTGCTCCAAGATGAGCAGTCTGGAGCCGAATCAATGCCCGGTCGCCATTACTACCGTCTAGACCGCGACGCCGTCCAGACCGCTCCTAACATTAAAAGGAGCCATCTCCTTGCCCATTGCGCTCACAAATCCCCTCTTCCTCTCCTAGACACCTTCGCCCAGTCCCGTATCTCTCCATGCCTCGTGGTGATGGCAGCTCCACACCCAGCGTGAACCGCCGCCACCGCCACGTCTCCTATCCTTGGTTTCTTGAGGCGAGCGAGGGAAGCGGCATGGGGAGTGGGCGTGGGCGTGCGCGTACTCCTCCAAGTTCGAGCAGGAGGCGAGCGAGGGAAGCGGCATCGGACGGGGAGTCTCCAAGGGGCAGGGGCAGGGCCATTGCTCCCGATCCCATTCCCCTCATCGATCTGTCTGACGAGGACGACCAGGGTATGGACTGGACCATGGCCTGGAAGGAGAAGGTCACGGAGGTCCTGGACCCGGGTTTGGCCTGGGCCATGGCCGACCAGAAAGCCATGGACCTGGCCAAGCATTCCGCCGCCGAGCAGCAACGGCTCAATATCTACTCGGAGAGCAAGGGGAAGAAGGAGGACATGTGGTCGGCGTCGAACAGCAATGCCCCAGAAGAGGTCGATGCCAAGGGAAACTGCAGGGGCAAGGCCAAGTTGGTGGAGGTTTCCGATGACGAGGACGAGTGGTAGTCCATTTTAGTTATTAGTTGCTTTATTAAGGGCAAGTGCCAATTTATTTATTAGTTGTTGATCTATTTTATAATTTAGCAAGGGCAAGTCCATTTTGTACTACCATGAAATTTGGCAATGGCCTTGTGCTTGACGTTTCCAATTGTGTGTGTAAGTCCACTTCAGTTTGCAAAGTTTGCTTAGAAATGGGGCCGTTTACCCTACCTTTGGAGCTCATTTGAAACACATTTTTCAGCAAGTCCACCATTTTTGCTTAGAAATGGGGCCGTTTACCCTATCTTTGGAGCTCATTTGAAACACATTTTTCAGATATTTCACCATTTTTGCTTAGAAATGGGGCCTTTTACCCTACCTTTGGAGCTCATTTGAAACACATTTTTCAGCGAGTCCACCATTTTTGCTTAGAAATGGGGCCGTTTACCCTACCTTTCGAGCTCATTTGAAACATATTTTTCAGCGATTCCAAGCTCATTTGAAAATTTATATGGATTCAAGCTAGATTTGAGCAAGCTCATGGCTATCCCCATTTGGTTTGCCAAAATCCCCATTTAAATTACGATGACGGGTAACAGCCAAAATCCGCATTTGGTGTGCCAAATACCCATTTTGTGTCACTGAGCCAAATGGGGGTGGGCGGGCCAAAATCCCCGTTGGGTCTGCCGTGGTCCACTCGTCAGCGGGTGTACAACCCTTGTCCTACGCGCGCGTCCAATCAGAATGTAGAATGAGCTTCTCGTGGATCGCCCCGAGTCTGCGTGCAGATTCCTTCTAGAGGAAATCGGATGGCTGCAGTTTGACCGACATTTGAAATGAGCATCAAATATTTAAAAAAAATCAAAAAAAGCAAAATCCTGTGCACATAGTCGTCTTATGTCATATACTAACGACTCAAGTTGAAAAACATGGTCTACATACATTCAAAAGGAGAAGGGCATGGATCTCATGTGATATAGCATAACTCAAACTATGAGGTCTAAGGTTGGAGAGAAGTGGTTTGGCAATTGCATCATGAAATTTTCGAAAACCTCACAAAAGCTTCATTTTGGAGTGACTAAGAAGGATCCATGCTTAGTTTTTCATTTTCATGTTTTAAACTTGTTTAAATGTTGGTCAAACTTAGGTTTGACCGAATTTGAAATAACCATAATAAATTCAAAAATTATCGAAAAATTGAAAAACCGACGCACATAGTCTTCATATGTCATATAGTAACGACTCAAGTTGAAAAACATGGTCTACATACATTCAAAATTAGAAGGGCATGTATCTCATGTCATATCGCAAAACTCAAACGATGAGGTCTAAGGTTGAAGAGAAGTGGTTTTGGAATTGCAACATGGTAATTTCAAAATACTCACAAAAGTATCATTTTGGAGTGACTAAGAATGGTCTAGGCTTAGTTCGCGCCCAAATGTACGCCAGTGCGCTCCCAGAGCATGCCGTGGCGCGTCCGGAGCACGCCATGGCGCGTCCAGAGTGCGCACTTAAGGTGTTCGACAGAAGTACAATAACAAATATTACAAACGATTCAAGTTGATAAACAAGGTCTACACACGTTCAGATCGCGTACCTACACAGAGCGCACATTGTGGGTGCCAGTTCATGTCCAGATTGCGCTTGGTGTGTTGACACGGATGCACCGATACATGTAGTTCACGTACAGTTCGTGTCCGGATATTTGCACGTAAAAAGAAAATTAATCGCGTCAGTTCTCGCAAAAAATGCTTCTGATACGTGCAGATGTCTCACAGCGTCTCCAACTGCATTAACTTTGACAAGAATGAAGACGCGCATCAACTGTTCGACACTTGTACTCGACACGTCAAGGGGCACCAGATGACGTGGTAAACATTTACAGGCATGTCAGTTCGACTAGACGTGAAGCGCGGTCACACGATGTCATCATTGCGAATATAATCTTTAAATTGTGCTCCAATGTTACACTGCGTTGGCAAGAAAACGAAGCGATGCGCCTGTTCGATGCCCCAAGCGGTTATCGATTTACGGGTCGGCGGCAGTGAATTCATCACTATCCCTTCACAAATAAAAACCCCAATCTCATTGCATTGCGGTTCACTCGCTCTTCTCTCCATTCTCGGTTCTCTCTTCTCTCCGAAAAACCCCAACCACCCCTTCCCTCCAACTCCAATGGATCCGCGGTGGCAGAATGAAGCCATCCCGAGCGACTCAGACGGCGAGGGGAACCCGTTCCCCTGGTGGGAGGTGGGCAACGGGCACGCTGGCGGCTACGGCATCGACGACGACGGCGAGGGCGACGACGACGAGCAGAGCCAGGACGTCAACTCCGACCCCGACTTCGACGACGACGACCACGACGGGTCCGAGGAGGAGGACTCGGACCCGGAGATGACGAAGGGCGAGGAGGAGGAGGACGACGCCGATGACGAGGAGGAGGAGGAGGCGGAGGAGGAGGAGGATGACTCCGACGACTCCGACTCTAACGACGACGAACCGCCAGCCAAGAAGCGGCGGATGTAGGAGCCGAGGCCGAGGCCGTCAATCGTCGTAGTAGCAGTAGCACTACATTAGTTGCACTGCTATTGATTAGTAGTAGTATTAGGATTTACCTCAAAAAAAGTAGTAGTATTAGGCCGCCGCCGGCATAGTAGCAGTGCTGCATGCATTGTAATCTTTTGTAATTGTTAATATAATCCAAATATAATCCTATTTGAGTTATAAATCGAGTTTCAATTAGTAGTAGCAGTTTCAATTCGAGTCATAAATCGAGTTTCAGTTTTCAAATCGAGTTATGAATCCTATTATAAATCAATTCGAGTTATAAATCGAGTTTCAGTTTTCAAATCGAGTTATGAATCCTATTATAAATCAATTTGAGTTATAAATCGAGTTTCAATTAGTAGTAGCAGTTTCAATTGGTAGTAGCAGTTTCACTAAACAATGACGTACTAATCAGCGAATTGTCAGTTCAAATACTTCAGTTAATTCAATGTTAATTTAGTTAATTCATTGTTAATTCAGTTAATTCGGTGTTAACCACGTGTTAATTGGGGCCGAGATACCCAACCTGGACGTCAGACTCGTCGCTTCCTGTCCCCACTTGAGACTCGCTTCCTGTCCCCACTTGAGCGGTCCCACTTGGAGGAGGAGGAGGATGAGGACGAGGAGGACCCATGCCGACCCCACCAGGAGGTTGACCAGAGGGAAACGGAGCGTTTGGGCGATTTGCGAGCCAGCCAGGGCACGAACAAGAGAAACTACGCGGGTATGGCACAAACAGATAAACTATAGAGAACCCGGGCACAGAAGCAATTGTCCCTTTCTTTTACTAATGTTTTTTTCTTGTAAATGATTTTTCTGTTGTGAGATGTATCATAGATTCCTCCACTATGGGTACGTTGGAAATTTCTACCATGGGCCACATTGCTTGGATTAGCCGCCACAGGTGTCTCTCTAGCCATTAATACCACTCGCCCGATCTTACTAAGTTTCCTCCTTCATTTCACGCAATGTTAGGCATCCATCAACAAAAGAACATGATATCAACTTTTATAGATAATAAAGTGCACGTTGAAAACTTGCCACGTGTCAGCACGTATGAGCTAGCTCTCAACAAAAGTTATTTGTCAAGCCCAAAACATAATAATTAATTTTAATCACAATGGGTCATATTTATTAAGTGCAATAAAAGTAATGTGTGAATAGTGTTCTTGAGAGCTTTTAAACCAACTTTACCCATAACAATCCCAATAACATAAGCATCTTAATTTGGAAGCATAGATAAAACAATATAACATGGTAAATATACTTGGAATAGCATATTAGCTAATAGGTAGATATGGTGGACTCACTCGAAAAACATGGTTGAGGGTGTTGGAAAACTTTTTTTTTTACTTGTTGGAATTTTTGGGCTAGCAAGAGGGAGAAAGTTGACCATCTAAATGCATGCATAAGTGTCCATAGAGCTAACCATGTCATGTTAAACAAAGTAAAGTATCATTCATCATATAAAACATGAATAAGAAATAACCCTTGATAAGACACTTCCATATTAATACTCATTAACAAGCACATAAATCATGCAACTATATGTATCTTTTTAAATCAACTCAAACATCCTCTTCCCAACATTTTTATAGCATCCAACTTAATTCAACCCAAACTTCCCGTAGCTCTCTCATATTATAAATGAAAATTGATGGTCTCAAACAAAAAACCAAATCGAAATAAAAAGAACAAAAAGAATGCTCCAAGTTTATGCGACAAAGTGCAATGAACGACAAACAGAAGTTAGACGTGTGCAAACCGAGAGTGTGTTGGTTCAGTGGAGTTGTCTTCACATACCCAAGCTTATGGTCTTCACCATCCTTGGATAACTCTTGGTGCATCTCCTCTAATCCCTGTGAAAAAACTTCAAAACACCGTTTCTCCCATTTCTTTTCTATGGGGTGAGATTAGTAGGCACAAAACAATAGAATTTATTGCTGTATGAAATCCTTAGACAAACATAAGAAACATGTCCAGAAAGTGTATAATGTTGTATTCCTTCTAATAAGCTCAATTGGATAAAAAAGATTCAACTTAAAAGCTCTAAGAATGCATAAAACAAAATGGGACAGAATCTGTCCAGAAAAACAGCAGCAGCAAAATGCATTTTTATACCCCACTTAAATATGTCGAATGTAAGGATGCCTCAGACCAAAATCTGAGATGTCCACGTTATGTAATAGATCACGATCCCAAAGATCAATGCGTCACAATCACATAACCAACAAGGTATCAAAGTCTTACATCATTCAAGTCGTACGAATAAAAGTCTTACAACACAAAGTGGTCACATGACCAAGTCTGGAGTTCATCGTTGCGCAGTACGGAATTAACTAAGATACAGCAGAAGCTCGTGGCTAGCGTCGGCCCTCGTCATCAACGGACGCCATCTAACAAGTGCAGTTGACCGGTGACAGCTAGGTAGCGTAGTCGGTGCCATAGTCTTCCCCTTCGGTGTAGGCCTCCTCGTTGTAATCTGGACATTTGAATATCCAGGGACACAACCATATGAGTACAATTACGTACTCGCAATACCACCTCTAGGCTTAAGTTTTCATGGTAATGCAATAAATGCGTTTTGGAAAACTGGGATAGCAGCTATATACGACTATAGGGCTTAGTTTTCGCAAAGATGCTTTCGATATAGAGATTACGACATCTCTTTATCTTTGTTGAAGAAAACTTTTAGAGACAGAATTCTCTCTTGTAGAAATAGCATGTACTATTTCCACGCTTTGAAAACACTTTTGTAAAACTTTCCAAAAACACTAGGATGGGGAAACCCCTTTTTCCTTCCTTGAGATCGGACTGATTGTCTCCCGGAGACCAACCATCCTCACTCAACTCCTGTACCTCCCAGGTACCTCCTTGTTTCCTCCGAAAACATCTTTCTTTTGAAAACAAGAAATCGCCCATATGCCTAGATCAGTGGCCTTTCCAACCGTACTTTGACCGCGGACACGGCTATTCGAATAGATGTACACTCTACAGAGGTTGCGTACTTTACCCACACCAAACGGTCATTCCGCCGTGTCTTCCACGGCCCGTCATACAACAGTACGTGGGGGTCCGGATAACCAGATCAAAGCTTTCCACTATGTCCACCCTAGTATCGGGGCCTCCCGGTAGGTTTGTTCTCCCCGGCACCGTGTGCTCCACTACTCCCCTGGTCTCTCTTAGGACGCCACACCGCCACGTCAGGAGACCCACCGTAATCGTCCGACGCGAGTCCATTCACATGTGTATTGCCTCGTCCAGACGGCAACCCGACTTCAAGGGCCCAGCCCCTATAGAAAGTATGAGAGCCCCAATACTAAAACAGACAAGCTTCCGGATAAGCCCTACCCATATCGAGTAATGTGGTTGCACGGGTTAATTGTTCGGGCGGCTGCTAGGGCAGTACTTTGTTTTTCAAAAACATCTCCACTTCCGACTGTTCCCAACAGCTCGGGTTTTCGTAAACATCTCCGATTGCTCCTAGCAACTCGGGTTTTATAAAACACTTGCTCGCCGATTGCTCTCAGCAACTCGGGTTTTATAAAACACTTGCTCGCCGATTGCTCTCAGCAACTCGGGTTTTATGAAACACTTGCTCGCCGATTGCTCCCAGCAACTCGGGTTTTGCTTCTGAAAAACATTTTATCAAAAACCAGGCTCCCATCCTAAGATTTTGAGGAAAGAATATAGAGATATATTACTAGAAAAATATGATTTTCTTTATAGAGCCTTCAACAACAAGGCTCCTAAAGTGAATACTAGTCTTTGCAAATCCTATTATATTCTAGTAGATATCTTTGTCCAAACAATATTTTGTAAAATAGTTTTTGGATGGCAAGGTACCACAAAAGAAGTAAAGCATGCATTATTTTATTTTGAAAACAAAACATGCTTTGTAAATAATAGTATTCATAGTGGTGAGGTGGCTTGCCTTGCTCAACGTACTGTCCCTGGTCTTGCTCTTCCTCGTAGTCGTGCTCAGCTACCTCGTACTGCTCCTCCTCTGCTTGCGGTTCTATCGTAACATGAAAAATAAACGAAGCTAACGTAAATCCTAAAATGCGTGTTGACAACAATCTGAACTAAACAAGCAAACAGCAAGCGTTTCACAACCAAAACATCTACTGGATAAACATTTAACACAACTCACACAAACACATACAAGGCATATAAAAATACTATATGACATTTTTAGGGTACCAAGTGCACTATGATAAATATATTTAAGCAAGACATTACAACACAAATAAAGTTTTCAAATTACTAACATGCTTTAGTTAAGCTACTGGAATCTAAGTGTGTTAAGAATGTACACACAAATTTCATAAACCAAAACAGGGAGATAACTTAGGGTTATTTTTAATTAGCAATTGGCTGTTTTGTGAGAAAATGCATAACTATTAAAATATTGATTAGAAAAATAAACTCTTCTACCACAACATGCCTAAAACCTACTGGAACCTAGGAAAATTGGATTTGCTTCAAAATAGTATACAAAACAGAGGCTAAAAATTCTACAAAAGCTACTGTACTCAAAACTAAAATGAATATAGTTTCTCTTTGGAGAAACTCTTGCATGCAAGACCAATTTTTATGGGTGGTCAATGCTTTTATCTAACAGTAGAAACTTGATTCATCTAATTTGGACAATCCTAGCTCAAGGTATCCCAGTTTTAGTGGAAAATAAACTTTTTGTCAACATTAATGTACAGAACAAAGTATAAATTATTTTTGAGCAAGACCAACTTGGCATGCTCAGGAAAACACATGGGTATCCAAAAAAATTAACACTAATATATTTGCAAGCACAGATCTGACACAAATGATTAAAAGTAACCGCATGCATTTAACAGAAACAGAAAATGAATAAAAACCGGAAGTAAAAACTTCTACGGGCCGTGCATGGGCTGGATCTGGCTCGGGCCGTACCGAATCTGGGCCGAACCGGGGCTGGGCTGGCCCAACATGGGCGCGGAGCGCGCGCTCGGCCGCGATTCAAACGTGGCCGTAGATCTCGCGATCTACGGCCCGCGGTCATCTTCTCCAATGCTACGCCGGCGGAAGAAAACAGAGGGAGGGGAGAAAAGGGCGGCGGCGGCCTGCGTACCTAGGGCCCGGGCAAGGTCGGAGCCGGGGAAGGGGATGACGGCGTGCTCGACGGTGCCCTCACGCGCCGCATGCAATGCCGGAGTCCATGGCGACGGCGGCCGTGAGCTTCTTCTGTCGAGGATGAGCGCGACGTCTACGATCACCTAACGGCGGCCGTGAGCTTCTCCGGTCGAGGATGAGCGCGACGTCTACGATCACCTAACGGCGTGCTCTCCGGGTGAGGCAGGTCTCGACGAGACACGTCAAAAGAGCCTAAAATGGCGAGGGATGGAAGAGGGAAATGGCGACTACGACAGTTTCTTGTAGACGGACGCCGGCGATGTTTTCTTCGTCTTGGGTGCGAACGAGAGCGAGAGCTCGGGCTGGCTCGTAAGTGTGGGTGGAGAGAGGTGAGGGGAGGGCAGTGTGAGAGGAATGAGGGCTGGAGGGGCACGGGGTCTGGTTTTAGACCGATTTTCCCGATATGGGGTTTCTCGGGCATGGGGGTGGAGCTTGCTTGCTTTCTATTTGCTGGCAAGGGCGGTGGAGAGGGAGACAGAGTGAGTTTGGTCGGGGCGACGTGGTTTGGCTAGTAGGGAGAAGGGGAGTGATCGCTGGTTGGGCATGAGAAGGAAAGAAGAGAGGGGAGTGGTCGGGTGGCTGCCTCTGGTCCATGACATGTGGGCCAGGGGGGGCTGGCATCCTTCTCCTGCAAGACAAGAGACGATGGGGGAGAGAGGAGAGGGTTTGCTGGCTCGGGTAGTCTTGGTTTTCCTTTTTTTTCTTTCTTCTTTTTAATTCTTTTATTTCAATCCAAACCATAACCATGCTAAACAAAACAACTCTTCCAAGATTGTTAGGGGAGTGACCTAGTTGAGGTTTTGAAAATACAAATCCTTCCAAACAACCAAATCACCAAAAAGATATTTAAAGTTTGGAAAGAAAATAATATGAGACCAAATGGTCACCTATTTTTGATGCCCTCAAAACATAGTTGGCTTTATGTTTGAACAAGGTTGTAAATTGTTTTGGAAAGAATTACTAGCAAATATAGGTTGCATACCACAAAGTGGTTTAGTTGCATGTAAAAAACAACTCATAGTTTGCTTAATAAGAGGTCCTAGATTTGCTAAGTTTTAACAGACATGAAGATCACAAAAATTAGATTTTAATATAGTTATGTTTGTTAAGATGATGTTATCAACATTAGACACACTATTGAAGTCAAGCAAAGGTAACATGATCACCAAAACAACTCATGCAAGAATTTAGAAAACACACAAATTTTTTTTGTTCTCTCAGGAAATTCTAGCCTAACACCACAATTCTAGGTCTAAGAAAATTGGGGTGTTACAGACCTTCCCCCCTTAGGAGAATCTCGTCCTCGAGATTCCGGAGTTGAAGAGGAAAGGAATCTCGTCCTCTGAGTGGTTGCTCCACTGAACCTTTAGGAACTTGATCTTCCGCCTTCGAGTCAAACGGATGTCTTTAGCTAGAACACAGAGTGGTCGCTCTAGGTAGGTGAGATCATGGTTGAGGTTGATGGTGTGATGATCTACCTTCTGATACGAGTGGGTACCGTTGGGAACTTGCAGATATTTTCAGAGCAGTGACACGTGGAACACGTCATGAAACTCAGATAGATGCGGGGGTAAGTCTAGCTGATACGAAACTTCACCTCGCCTGCCATTTACTCGGAAAGGTCCAATGTACCTTGGTGCCAGCTTTCCTCTGACATGGAAACGCTGCATTCCCTTAAGCGGCGTAACACGCAAGTACACCATGTCGCCGGTCTTGAAATTCAACTCACGCCTCTTGGAGTCAGCATAACTCTTCTGCCTGGATTGAGCGGCCTTAAGACGGACGCGGATTAGTTGAACTTGTTCTTCAGCTTCTCGTAGGGCATCAATTCCAAAGACTTGACTGTCTCTGGACTGTGACCAATTCAAGGTAGTACGACATTTACGTCCGTACAAACCCTCGAATGGTGCCATTTTCAAACTAGCATGGTAGCTGTTGTTGTAGGAGAACTCTGCGAAGGGTAGAAAATCTTCCCACTTGGATCTGTAAGCTAACACACAGGCTCTAAGCATGTCTTCAAGAATTTGATTCACTCTTTCCGTTTGGCCTCCGGTTTGTGGGTGATAGGCGGTGCTGAAAAAGAGCGTTGTTCCGAGTTCTTCGTGAAGCTTGGTCCAAAACCGAGAAGTAAATTGGGTCCCTCGGTCGGACACGATAGTCTTGGGTATCCCATGAAGGCTGACGATGTAGGACATATATAGGTCTGCAAGCTGATCTGAACGATGAGTGGTGCGAACGAAAATGAAGTGTGCAACCTTAGTGAGTCTGTCAACAATGACCCAAATGGCATCATGCCCACGGTTGGATCGGGGCAATCTGGTGATAAAGTCCATGCCGACTTCATCCCACTTCCATTCGGGTATCTTGAGGGGTTGGAGTAATCCTGCGGGTCGTTGGTGTTCGGCCTTGACCCTCTGGCAAACGTCACAGTTCTGAACGAAGAAAGCAATCTCTCGCTTCATGCCATGCCACCCTAATTTTTCTTTGAGATGTTGATACATCTTGGTTCCTCCGGGGTGGATGGAGTATAGAGTCTCGTGCGCTTCCTTCATGATGAGTTGCTTCCAATCATGATCCGATGGCACGCAGATGCGGCCGTTATACCAAAGAGTACCCTCGGAATCTATGGTGAATCCAGGGACTTCTTCTCTTTCCATCCTTCGCTTGATACCTTAAATGCTCTCGTGACCTTTTTGTGCCTTCTTGATTAGATCCCATAAGGTGGGTTGTACCATGAGTTGGTCTACAGCTCCATAATTGACTACTTCTATACCCATCTTGTCCAGCTCATTCCATAGCTCTGGTTGTCGGGTCTTGATCATGGGGTTGAAGGAACACGGTTTTCGACTAAGGGCGTCAGCTACAACGTTGGCTTTTCCCGGATGGTAATGGATATCTAAGTCATAATCTTTGATTAGCTCAATCCATCTCTGCTGCCTCATATTCAACTCACGCTGGGTGAAGATATACTTCAAGCTCTTGTGGTCGGTGTAAATATCGCAGCGGTTGCCCATCAGAAAATGGCACCAGGTCTTGAGTGCGTGAACCACGATAGCAAGTTCAAGGTCATGGGTTGGGTAATTCTGCTCGTGCTTGTGGAGTTGTTGCGAGGAATAGGAGATCACCTTGCCCTCCTGCATGAGGAGACAACCTAGTCCAAGCTTGGAAGCATCGCAGTACACAATAAAATCTTTGGTCACGTCGGGCATGGTCAGAACAGGTGCTGTGGTAAGGCGCTTCTTCAACTCCAGAAAACTTTCTTCACATTTATCGGTCCACTCGAACTTCTTGTCTTTCTTCAGCAACTATGTAAGAGGTTTGGCTATACTAGAGAATCCTTCAACAAACTTGCGGTATTATCCCGCCAATCCGAGAAAAGACCTCACTTCCGTGGGGTTGGTGGGGGCTTCTCGGTCCATGATGGACTTGATGTGAGTGGGGTCAATAGATACTCCCCCGGGAGAAATCACATGCCCAAGGAATGCCTTTTCCTTAAGCCAGAACTGACACTTGCTAAATTTGGCGTAAAGCCGGTGCTCGCGAAGGGTGCCTAGCACTAGTCTCAGGTGCTCTTCATGCTCCTCTTCTGACTTGGAATAAATCAGGATGTCGTCGATGAAGACAACCACAAATTTATCCAGATAATCCATGAACACCTTATTCATTAGATTCATGAAATAGGCATGGGATTGGTTAGGCCAAAGGACATTACGGTGTATTCAAACAATCCGTAACGGGTGATGAAGGCTGTCTTCGGGATGTCCGATTCTCTCACTTTCAGTTGTTCGTAACCGATTAAGAGGTCGATCTTGGAAAAGACTCGGGCTCCATTGAGTTGGTCAAACAAGTCTTCAATCTTGGGTAGTGGGTATTTGTTCTTGATGGTCACGTCATTAAGCTTGCGGTAGTCCACACACAAAGGAGTGGTACAGTCTCTTTTATCCACAAAGATAACTGGAGATCCCCATGGTGAAGCACTCGGGCGAATTAAACCCTTCCTCTGCATATCATCCAATTGTTTCTTCAACTCTTCTAACTCTTCACGGTTCATCCGGTAAGGTTTTTGGGCTATGGGTCCAGTTCCGGGAACTAACTCAATGATGAACTCGATATCCCAATCAGGCGGCATACCGGGTAACTCTCCAGGAAATACGTCGGGGTATTCACAAACTACTGGTACATCTTCCAGGGTAGGTTCAGCTACACTCTTATGGCAATGACCCATGGTGGAGTGATGGGTAGAAATATGCGTGATCTCAGCTCCTTCCGGGCTGGTTAAAGTGATAGACTTGGTGTTACAGTCAATAATTCCACGGTTCACCGCCATCCAGTCCATTCCTAGAACCACTTCTATCCCTTGTTTTCCTAAAACCACAAGATCTGCATGGAATCGGGCTCCTTGGATATCCACAAGAGTCTCCTTGCAGGAAAGGTTGGCTTTTGTAGTGGCCCCAGGAATTTGTACAAGCATAGGGCGGTGCAACAGAGTTGGGACCATGCCACTCTTCTTAACAAACGGCTCGGTGACAAATGAATGTGATGCTCGCGAATCAAACAAAACGAAAGCAGGTACTGAGTTCACAGGGAACGTACCCAAAACAAGGTCTGGAGCCTGATACGTCTCAAACGTATCTATAATTTCTTATGTTCGATGCTTATATAATGCCAATTGCTACATGTTTTATATACACTTTTATATCATTTTATGCATTTTCTGGGACTAACCTATTAACAAGATCCCACAGTGCCAGTTGCCTGTTTTCTGCTGTTTTTGGTTTCAGAAAAGTTGTTAAGGAAATATTCTCGGAATTGGACAAACGAAACGTCAAAGTGCTTATTTTCCCCGGGAGGTTCCAGAACACCGTAGAGGACACGGAGGGGACCCCGAGGGGCCCACACCCCCTCCCGGCGCGGCCCCCCTTCTACCGCGCGAGCACGGGGTGTGGGGCCCTCGAGGCCCCGCCGCCTTCGCCCTTTCGCCTACTTATACCCCCCAGAAATACAAGTCCTAGGACGCGCACCTTTTTCCTCCACGAAGTCCAGAGCCGCCGCCGTCATCAACCCTAGATCGGGAGGGTTCAGAAGCTCCTCCCGGCACCCTGCCGGAGAGGGGAATCATCACCGGAGGGCTCTACATCACCATGCCCGCCTCCGGACTGATGCGTGAGTAGTTCATCCTTGGACTACGGGTCCATAGCAGTAGCTAGATGGTTGTCTTCTCCTCTTGTGCTACCATGTTTAGATCTTGTGAGCTGCCTAACATGATCAAGATCATCTTTATGTAATGCTACATGTTGTGTTTGCTGGGATCCGATGAATATTGAGTACTATGTTATTGCTTCATAATATATCTTGTGAGTGCGTTGTTTATGATCTTGCATGCTCTCCGTTGCTAGTAGATGCTCTGGCCAAGTAGATGCTTGTGACTCCAAGAGGGGGTATTTATGCTCGATAGTAGGTTCATGTCTCTATTTAATCTGGGGTAGTGAAAGCAAGCTCTAAGATTGTAGATGTACTGTTGCTACTAGGGATAAAACAGTAATACTTTATCTAAGGGTATTTGTATTACTTACATTACACACATTGCCTAATGCAATTATCTGTTGCTTGCAACTTAATACTGAAAGGGGTGCGGACGCTAACCGGAAGGTGGATTATTAGTCATAGATGCGGTTGGAACGGTCTATGTATATTGTTGTAATGCCCAAATGAATATCACACTAGACATCATAACTATAGTATATGCATCATTATACACTTCTTTATTTTGTCAATTGCCCAGCTGTAATTTGTTTACCCGCATGTATGCTATTATTATTTATGGAGAGACAACACTAGTGAACTTTGGACCCCGGTCCTTTTTCCTCAAACTGATAAACAATCCTACTGCAATCCTGTTACTTTCATTCTCTGCAAACAAACATCATTTTCCACACATACATTTAATCCTTTGTTACAGCAAGCCAGTGAGATTGACAACCTCACTGTTAAGTTGGGGCAAAGTATCTTGGTTGTGTTGTGTGCAGGTTCCACGTCAACTTCGACGCAAGATCTTTTCTGACGCCGGTAACACCTCCGGAGAATTCTAATTTCCTACTGGTTCGATAACCTTGGTTTCACAACTGAGGGAAACTTGCTGCTGCACTGCTTCATACCTTCCTCTTGGGGTTTCCCAACAACACCTCACCGGTGCATCAAGCTCTTTTCTGGCGCCGTTGCCGGGGAACGTAATCGTCATCATCATCGACACCGCATCCATCTCCCACGCCAACTACGCGCCCGAAGCTTGACACGGTGTGCATCAAGTCTTTTCTGGCGCCGTTGCCGGGGAAATTGGAGTTCCTCTGTTCAGACGATTTTGTCTCCCTCGTCAACAACTCTTGTCTGGGGAAGCCAAGCTCTTCTACGAGGGGAGTCTCTCACATCCAATCTTTTTATTTTGTTATTGTCTTGCTTAGCTTATTTTTATTATTGTCTTGTTTGCTTCATATCAAAAATACAAAAAAAAATAGTTACTTGCATTACTATTTTTATTTCGGTTTGCATTTTTATCATTTCGGTTTGTTATTTTGTTTATTTCGGTTTGCTTTTTAATTTAGAGAAAATGGGTAGTCCTGAAGTCGAAGTTCGTTCGTTTAAACAACAAGGGGGAGAAAGTTTGAAAGATGCATGGTATAGGATAAATGATGCTCATCAAAAATGCACTCTAAGAAACATTCCACTTTAATCCTTCTTAGGAATTTTTATGTTGGTATTTCTAGTTGGTATAGGTATGTTCTTGATACTCTTACGGGGGGTAACTTTCTTAATACACCTGCTTTGGAAGCCTGCAATTTAATTGAAAGTTTGGTAGGATCACCACCACCTATTAAAGAAACTAAAACTGAGATCACTTTGGAAGATGTTATTAAAAGGTTGGATTCTATGGAGAATTTTTTTCTTGATAATGCTAGCAAGGGTAATGAATCAATAGAGGATATCATTGGAAGAATCACTGCTTTAGAAACTAGCAACACCCTTGACACTCATAATCATAGGATATATGAATTAGAAGAGGCTATGGAAACTTTAAGTTCAACTTTTTCCTCTATTAAAATTAAGAAAGAGAAAGCCTTTGTAGGAAGGGAGCAAAAGTTTATCTATATTCCAAAGCCCAAACCCCCTAATATGCCTAAAGATGACGGTAACGATTTACATAATAGGACACCCTCATGGATACCTAAAGCACCTATTGCAACCAACAATGTCTTGGATGAAATTATTGATGTTGATGCTTCATCTCTTGGAAATACTTGAATATCACTTTCTGTGCCTAGCTGAAAGGCATTAAAGAAAAGCGCTTATGGGAGACAACCCACTTTTTATTTCTGTTATTTTATTTTGTTGAGTCAAGGAAGATGTCTACCTCTGTAGCAATTCCTTTGTATCTTTACTTTATTGCATTGTTGTGTCAAGTTAAGCCTCTAGTAGAAAGTTGATGCTAGATTTGGATTGCTGTGCTGAAACTGTTTTCTGCTGACCACCGTTAAATTCATAACTCTTTACAGAAAAATCGGATGGACCTGGGATTTTTTGTGCGTAATCCTCAGATATATATGCAACTTTATTAGTTTTGAGTTTTCTGATTTGAGCAAGTTAAGCTCCTAGAAAAAATTCGTCTTTAGGGACTGTTCTGTTTTTGACAGATTCTGCCATTTATTTTGCAATGCCTCTTTTACTATTTTGAATGGATCTTTTTGTTCCATAAAGTATCAGTGGCTGTAGCTAATGTCCAGTAGCATTGGTAGCAATTGTGTTCATGCAGAATATAAGAATTTTTTGTGCACTAACCCTCTAATGAAGTTTACTTTGAGTTTGGTGTGGAGGAAGTTTTCAAGGATCAAAAGAGAAGGATGATGTGATGTGATCAAGAAGATGAAAGAGCCAAAGCTTGGGGATGCCCCCGTGGGTCACCCAAGCATATTTCAAGAAGACTCAAGCGTCAAAGCTTGGGGATGCCCAAGGCATCCCCTTCTTCATCAACAAACTATCAGGTCATCTCTAGTGAAACTATATTTTAATTCCGACACATCTTATGTGCTTTACTTGAAGCGTCTGTTTGTTTTTGTTTTTGTTTTTGTTATTTTCATTCTCTGAATAAAATGGATCCTAGCATTCCTTTGTGGGAGAGAGACACGCTCCACTTTTTCTTATGAATACACGTATTCTTCACTTATATTTGTTGAGTATTCTTCTCTGTTATTTCAATACTATTAGCTCTTGTTTTTCATGCATCTCTTGTTGAGAGCTGTTAGTTTTATATGTTACACTCTCATATCTCATTGCTATATACTTGGAGAGTTTATCATTAAATAAGTTGATTGGTGTTTGGTTAGGAACACAAACTGTTAAATGTGGTAGATGGTATAACTAAATGATGCATAATCTTGTAGATCATTAAATTGTGTCACTTGAATCATTGATGTTGTTTTGAGATATTAATATGCTTAATGGTAAACATGATGGTTTAGTAAGGTGGAATGATTAATGGTTGGTCTAGAAAACTTGAAGCTGTGCCACACTGAAATTTCCAGTTGATAGCATAATGAAATATGACTTCTAATGTTAAAAGCAACCGTAATGACTTTGTGTTATGCGCTACGGTCGGGGTCCCAACAGTGACTTGTTCATTTGCCACAGTCCCTCGTGGAGTGATTTTCATTATGCCTTGTAAGATCATATTTCTATTTGGAATCCTTTTACTTGTGAGTTCTAAAGCTGCGGTTTTCATGGCACTTCCACCTCCATATTTGCTAGCCTCTTCGGTACTTTGCATTGCCCTTTCTCACATTGAGAGTTGGTGCATACTTCGCGGGTAGATCCAAAACTCGTGGGAGATCTTCATCATGTTCTCCTACGCATAAGCCAAATATCTTCCTCAAAACATCCACCATACCTACCTACTACAGCATTTCCATAGCTGTTCCGAGATATATTGCCATGCAACTCTCATCTTACATTACATGACTTGTTGTCATTCATCATATTCATACATTATGTTTTATTCATCATGAGATATTTGTACCAAAAGTTTGTTGTCATATTATCATATTAGGATGTTTGCCCCTTAATGTGAAAAGAGCGATGGAGGCCATCGAAAAGAGAAACAGAAAAATACAAAAAAATAGAAAAAAGAGAAAAAGAGAAAAAAGAAAGAAAGAATAAAAAAAGGGGGCAACATTACTACTCTTTATCCACACTTGTGCTCATGTTATAGCACCCATATTATTCATAGTCATCATTTGTGCTCATGTTTAGCACCTATATTCCATATGAGAGAGTTTTCATGTTTTACTTGCATAAATATGTGGGGAACTTTACACTGTAGGACTTGGCTTGTATATTCCAATGATGAGCCTCCTCAAAAGTGCTCTAGGTCTTCATGAGCAAGCAAGTTAGATGCACCCCCACTAGTTCCATTGCAGAGCTTTCATACACTTATAGCTCTATATGCATCCGTTGTGTGGCAATCACTACTCCTTGCATAGCTTCGATTATAAGACTTCCTCTTGTCTAATGATTATTTTCAGCTTTGTGAGACTTTCTTCCGTTGGCCTTCCAAACCCCCATTATTATTCATTTAGCCACAACATCCTGGTGCCAGGAACCAACGCTGAACACTTGCTTGTTTTTGTGTGAACAAATAGAGAGATGATCTTCTATGTGCATATTGCTATCACTTGACTTGATCCTTTCACAAAGTTTCATGATTGTTTGATTCATTAGATGATTATATTGTTGTGCTTGAAGCTTAAATCATCTTTAATATCTACTTTGCACGTTTGATTGTTCTCTATTTCTGATTCATTGAAGGTTTTGCTTTGTTATGCCTACTTCTTTATTCATTACTCATTTGATATCAATATAAACTACAGCTTTTATTCATTTGATCTCAACTTACATGCATTACATTATTATTTGATCAAGATTGTGTGAAGCATGTCACTTCAGAAATTATTCTTGTTATCGTTTTACCTACTCGGGACGAGTAGAACTAAGCTTGGGGATGCTTGATACGTCTCAAACGTATCTATAATTTCTTATGTTCCATGCTTATATTATGCCAATTGCTACATGTTTTATATACACTTTTATAACATTTTATGCATTTTCTGGGACTAACCTATTAACAAGATGCCACGGTGCCAGTTGCCTGTTTTCTGCTGTTTTTGGTTTCAGAAAAGTTGTTAAGGAAATATTCTCGGAATTGGACAAACGAAACGTCAAAGTGCTTATTTTCCCCGGGAGGTTCCAGAACACGGTAGAGGACACGGAGGAGGACCCCGAGGGGCCCACACCCCCTCCCAGCGCGGCCCCCCCTTCTGTCGCGCGAGCACGGGGTGTGGGGGTCCCGAGGCCCCGCCGCCTTCGCCCTTTCGCCTACTTATACCCCCAGAAATACAAGCCCTAGGACGCGCACCTTTTTCCTCCACGAAGTCCAGAGCCGCCGCCGTCGTCAACCCTAGATCGGGAGGGTTCAGAAGCTCCTCCCGGCACCCTGCCGGAGAGGGGAATCATCACCGGAGGGCTCTACATCACCATACCCGCCTCCGGACTGATGCGTGAGTAGTTCATCCTTGGACTACGGGTCCATAGCAGTAGCTAGATGGTTGTCTTCTCCTCTTGTGCTACCATGTTTAGATCTTGTGAGCTGGCTAACATGATCGAGATCATCTTTATGTAATGCTAGATGTTGTGTTTGCCGGGATCCGATGAATATTGAGTACTATGTTATTGCTTCATAATATATCTTGTGAGTGCGTTGTTTATGATCTTGCATGCTCTCCGTTGCTAGTAGATGCTCTAGCCAAGTAGATGCTTGTGACTCCAAGAGGGGGTATTTATGCTCGATAGTAGGTTCATGTCTCTATTTAATCTGGGGTAGTGACAGCAAGCTCTAAGATTGTAGATGTACTGTTGCTACTAGGGATAAAACAGTAATACTTTATCTAAGGGTATTTGTATTACTTACATTACACACATTGCCTAATTCAATTATCTGTTGCTTGCAACTTAATACTGAAAGGGGTGCAGACGCTAACTAGAAGGTGGTCTATGTATATTGTTGTAATGCCCAAATGAATATCACACTAGACATCATAACTATAGTATATGCATCATTATGCACTTATTTATTCTGTCAATTGCCCAGCTGTAATTTGTTTACCCGCATGTATGCTATTATTATTTATGGAGAGACACCACTAGTGAACTGTGGACCCCTGTCCTTTTTCCTCAAACTGATAAACAATCCTACTGCAATCCTGTTACTTTCATTCTCTGCAAACAAACATCATTTTCCACACATACGTTTAATCCTTTGTTACAGCAAGCCAGTGAGATTGACAACCTCATTGTTAAGTTGGGGCAAAGTATCTTGGTTGTGTTGTGTGCAGGTTCCACGTCAACTTCGACGCAAGATCTTTTCTGGCGCCGTTGAGACCTCCGGAGAATTCTAATTTCCTACTGGTTCGATAACCTTGGTTTCACAACTGAGGGAAACTTGCTTCTGCACTGCTTCATACCTTCCTCTTGGGGTTTCCCAACAACACCTCACCGGTGCATCAAGCTCTTTTCTGGCGCCGTTGCCGGGGAACGTAATCGTCATCATCATCAACACCGCATCCATCTCCCACGCCAACTACGCGCCCGAAGCTTGACACAGAGTGCATCAGAGCCTCCTGAGCTTCCTCGGCACTATGTGGTTCAGGTGTCCTCTCACCATGTGCCCTGTCTTCTTCGGATATGGGGCCTTGCCTCCAGGTGAACGGGATGGTCCTTGACTCATCTTGGTCGCATTGGGGCGATTGTCAGCGGGCTGTTCAGTGGGGCGGTCTCGGGAAAAGTGTCCAGGTTGTCCACAAGTAAAGCATCCTCCAGTGGGCTTCAGATCTGGAGGTCGGTTGAAGTTGAGACTGGGGTTGTATCTGCCTCCGGGGCGAGGTGCAGGCGGGCGAGTGGAGTAGCTTGGCCTTGGTGCATAGGACGGTGGCCTTGGGGGTAGGTATGCTTGTCTTGGTGGCTGGTAAACAGGTCTTGACGGGGGCGCGGTGCGCAGGCGTGGGTAGCGGTTGCTGGGGCTGCTGTTGCTGCTACCCTGCTGCATAAGTTGGCGGCGCTTGCGGTTGTCGAATGAAGCTTTGCGCTTATGCTCAATCATAATGGCTGCATCGGCCAGAGACTCCAGGTCAGTAAAGGGCATCACCACTAGGATGCATTGCATTTCATCATGCAGCCCATTCAGGAACCTCTCTTTCTTCTTGTCTTCTGAGTCAGTGTCGGCGGGAGCATACCTTGCAAAGGTAGTGAACTTCTCAAGATACTCGCTCACAGACATACCACCTTGCTTCAGCTGCAGGAACCTTTCTCGCATAATGCTGACTAGTCCGGCTGGCACATAACGCTTCAGAAAGTTTGTCTTGAACGCATCCCAAGTCACGACTTCATCTTGGGCCAGTAGTGCACGAACTGCCTCCCACCATGCTCGGGCAGGTCCAGAGAGATAGTGGGTGGCATAGATCACCTTCTCATTGTTGCCAACCTGGGAGACCCTCAAGTTGTTCTCGACTGTGCGGATCCAGTCGTCAGCATCCAGTGGCATTTCACTCTTGGAGAACACCGGTGGGTTGGTATTCTGAAAGTCACGCAGCCTAGAGCGTCCCTCATCGTTGCCTTTGCCACCATTAGGGTTGACGGCTATTTGGGCCAGGTGTTGCAGAGTGGCGAGGTTCGCAGTCCCCTCGGCGCGGGCGGCCTCGCGGTCCTCCATGAGGAGGCGCATCACTTGGGCCATAGAGGGCTCGGGTGGTGGTGGTGGATCTCGCGCCATGCTGAAGTTAGAAAGCAATTGAATTACAACCCCAAACCGAAACCACTTGTTTCTAAACATGCACTTAGGTAAAACAAATAATAATTTAAACCAAGCCAACATGGAGAAATAAAATCGCAGCAAATAAACACACGTTATAAAACATAAATTAACTCCATAGCAAGGTCTCAATGGCATCACATACGAGTTCCCAAGTGCACGATCTAACACAACCATAGTCTTACAACCATCAAGACAACAACACTCATGACAACAAGACCACACAATCACAGCAAGGGTTCGTGATGGTTCGGTCCTAACTCAAAATGAACTACTCGAAGTAGCTACTCGTCCGCAACAGTGGCGCCAGGTAAGGAGGGTGCACCGCTGTCGAATGGGGGCTCGTCAGGGTCCTCCTCCTCGGACATGACAAGCTCCGAGTCCTAGTCGGTGTCTCCACGGAGGTCGTCGTCCTCCTGCTCACCCTCAGGCTCCATGTCCATGTCCTCCATAGGGTCCTCGTCGTCAGGTAGGAGATCGTTGTTCTGCTTGCACAACTCCTCTACCTCCTCCTCAAGCTCGCGGATTCGGGAGTCGCGCTCGATAATGTCCACGTTGAGCTCATCAACCCTACCAGCGAGATGGATCTGCAAGTAACGGTGAGTCTTGAAACGAGCCTGAAAGGAGCGACACTCCTTCCTCTCCTTCTCGAAAGCGGCTCGGAACCTCTCTAGACGCTCCTCGGTGGTCTTGAGCTTCTCCTCGATGGCCTTGAGCTTCTCCTCTGCGACCTTTAGCTGGTCCTATGATGCCTTGAGCTGGGCCTTCACGTCCTCGGTCTCGTGCTCAGCCTCCGAAACTCGAACCTCAGCGTCGCCATACTGCATGTGGCGAAGATCGCTCTCCATGCGGCTGCTGATCAGCTGGTCCTGGGAGTACGAGAGGAAGATCCCCAAGTCCTCAACGTGACGTCCGAAGGTGGGGTGGGGACGCACGGGTGCAGGGCGGCCCTGCTCGTCCAGCCTCTTGAAGAACTCGAAGCAGTTACCGACCAACTCGGCGCTGTGGGTGTGCACCAAGCGGGCGAGGGCTCGCTGCAGAACTGCCACGTTCGCACCAGTCTGAGTGGGCGCTATGGCCTCCTCGGTCAGCTCCTCCGCAAGTGGTGGCACAAGCGGGCTTCGAAGGGTGCACCTCACCCTCCAGGACAGCTCTGAGCCGACCATCGGCAAAACGCGTCCTCCCCGCGGCTCAGGGAGTGGGCGCCTCAAGTGCCCGGTTAGCGCCAGCAGCTCAGTCTCGAACAGTCGTGTGAATTCAGGGTTGGGCAACGCCCCCAACTAGATAGCCATCGTAAACTCGCCGTCCATCTACACAAAATTTTAAATCAATGTTGATTAGTGAACGGTTTGCAAAATTTTAAACAAGTAAAGATGTAGTACTTAATGCAAGTATATTATTTAATAGTAGTTAAAATAGAGGGGAGAGGATAGCAGTTTATTCCGTATATTTTACACACCTCTCCTAAGTTTTCATAAAAAAAACATTTTTGCGTGACGTCGACGCCCAACCTAGCTAAAGTCTCCTAAGGTCATAGATGGCTCTGATACCATGTCTGTAAGGACCCCTCAGACCGAAATCTGAGATGACCACGTTATGTAACAGATCATGATCCCAGAGATCAATGCATCGCAATCACATAACCAACAAGGTATCAAAGTCTTACATCATTCAAGTCGTACGAATAAAAGTCTTACAACACAAAGTGGTCACATGACCAAGTCTGGAGTTCGTCGTCGCGCAGGACGGAATTAACTAAGATACAGCTGAAGCTCAGGGCTAGCGTCGGCCCTCGTCATCAACGGACGCCATCCCACAAGTGCAGTTGACCGGTGACAGCTAGGTAGCGTAGTCGGTGCCATAATCCTCTTCGGTGTAGGCCTCCTCATTGTAATCTGGACGTTTGAATATCCAGGGACACAGCCATATGAGTACAATTACGTACTCACAATACCACCTCTAGGCTTAAGTTTTCATGGTAATGCAATAAAAGTGTTTTCGAAAACTGGGATAGCTGCTATATACGACTATAGGGCTTAGTTTTCACAAAGATGCTTTCGATATAGAGATTACGACATCTCTGTATCTTTGTTGAAGAAAACATTTAGAGACAGAAATCTCTCTTGTAGAAATAGCATGTACTATTTCCACGCTTTGAAAACTCTGTTGTAAAACTTTTCAAAAACACTAGGATGGGGAAACAACTTTTTCCTTCCTTGAGATCGGACTGATTGTCTCCCCGAGACCAACCATTCTCACTCAACTCCTGTACCTCCCAGGTACCTCCTTGTTTCCTCCGAAAACATCTTTCTTTTGAAAACAAGAAATTGCCCATAAGCCTAGATCAGTGGCCTTTCCAACCGTCCTTTGACCGCGGACACGACTATTCGAATAGATGTACACTCTGCAGAGGTTGCGCACTTTACCCACACCAAACGGTCATTCCGCCGTGTCTGCCATGGCCCGTCATACGACAGTATGCGGTGGTCGGGATAACCAGATCAAAGCTTTCCACTATGTCCACCCTAGTATCGGGGCCTCCCGGTAGGTTTGTTCTCCCCGGCACCGTGTGCTCCACTAGACCCCTGGTCTCTCTTAGGACGCCACACCGCCATGTGAGGAGACCCACCGTAATCGTCCGGCGCGAGTCCATTGACATGTGTATTGCCTCGTCCAGACGGCAACCCGGCTTCAAGGGCCCGGCCCCTATAAAAAGTATGAGAGCCCCAATACTAAAACAGACAAGCTTCCAGCTAAGCCCTACTCATATCAGGTAATGTGGTTGCACGGGTTAATTGTTCGGGTGGCTGCTAGGGCAGTACTTTGTTTTACAAAAACATCTCCACTTCCGATTGTTCCCAATGGCTCGGGTTTTCGTAAACATCTCCGATTGCTCCCAGCAACTCGGATTTTATAAAACACTTGCTCGCCGATTGCTCCCAGCAACTCGGGTTTATAAAACACTTGCTCGCCGATTGCTCCCAGCAACTCGGGTTTTGCTTCCGAAAACATTTTATCAAAAACCAGGCTCCCATCCTAAGATTTTGAGGAAAGAATATAGAGATATATTACTAGAAAAATATGATTTTCTTTATAGAGCCTTCAACAACAAGGCTCCTAAAGTGAATACTAGTGTTTATAAATCCTATTATATTCTAGTAGATATCTTTGGCCAAACAATATTTTGTAAAATAGTTTTTGGGTGTCAAGGTACCACAAAAGAAGTAAAGCATGCATTATTTTATTTTGAAAACAAAACATGCTTTGTAAATAATAGGATTCATAGTGGTGAGGTGGCTTGCCTTGCTCAGCGTACTGTCCCTGGTCTTGCTCTTCCTTGTAGTCGTGCTCAGCTACCTCGTACTGCTCCTCCTCTGCTTGCGGTTCTATCGTAAAATGAAAAATAAACGAAGCTAACGTAAATCCTAAAATGCGTGTTGACAACAATCTGAACTAAACAAGCAAACAACAAGCGTTTCACAACCAAAACATCTACTGGATAAACTTTTAACACAACTCACACAAACACATACAGGGCATATAAAAATACTATATGGCATTTTTAGGGTACCAAGTGCACTATGATAAATATATTTATGTAAGACATTACAACACAAATAAAGTTTTCAAATTAAGATAACATGCTTTAGTTAAGCTACTGGAATCTAAGTGTGTTAAGAATGTACACACAAATTTCATAAACCAAAAGAGGGAGATAAGTTAGGGTTATATTTAATTAGCAATTGGCTGTTTTGTTAGAAAATGCATAACTATTAAAATATTGATCAGAAAAACAAACCCTTCTACCACAACATGCCTAATACCTACTGGAACCTAGGAAAATTGGATTTTCTTGGAAAGAGTATACAAAACAGAAGCTAAAAATTCTACAAAAGCTACTGTACTCAAAACTAAAATGAATATAGTTTCTGTTTGGAGATACTCTTGCATGCAAGACCAATTTTTATGGGTGGGAAATGCTTTTATCTAACAGTAGAAACTTGATTCATCTAATTTGGAAAATCCTAGCTCAAGTTATCCCAGTTTTAGTGGAAAATAAACTTTTTGTCAACATTAATGAACAGAACAAAGTATAAATTATTTTTGAGCAAGACCAACTTGGCATGCTCAGGAAAACACATGGGTATCGAACAAATTTGACCCTAATATATTTGCCAGCATAGATCTGACACAAATGATTAAAAGTAACTGCATTCATTTAACAGAAACAGAAAATGAATAAAAACCCGAAGTAAAAACTTCTACGGGCCGTGCATCGGCTGGATCTGGCTCGGGCCGTCCCGGATCTCGGCCGTACAGGGGCTGGGCCGGCCCAACATGCGCGCGGAGCGCGCGCTCGGTCGCGATTCAAACGTGGCCGTAGATCTCGCAATCTACAGCCCGTGATCATCTTCTCCGATGCTACGCCGGCGGAAGAAAATAGAGGGAGGGGAGAAAAGGGCGGCGGCGGCCTGCTCACCTAGGGGCCGGGCGAGGTCGAGGGAAGGTCGGAGTCGGGGAAGGGGATGACGGAGTGCTCGACGGTGCCCTCACGCGCCGCATGCAATGCCAGAGTCCATGGCGACGTCTACGGTCACCTAAAAAAAGAATGGAGAGCACGGTGAGGAAGGTCTCGACGAGACGCGTCCAAAGAGCCAAAAATGGCGAGGATGGAAGAGGGAAATGGCGGCTACTGCAGTTTTCTTCGTCTCGGGCGCGAACGAGAGCGAGAGCTCGGGCTGGCTCGTAAGTGTGGGTGGAGAGAGGTGAGGGGAGGGCAGTGTGAGAGGAATGATGGTTGAAGGGGCACGGGGTCAGGTTTTAGACCGATTTTCCCGATCTAGGGTTTCTCGGACATGGGGGTGGGGCTTGCTTGCTTTCTATTGGCTGGCAAGGGCGGTGGAGAGGGAGACAGAGTGAGTTTGGTCGGGGGCGACGTGTTTTGGCCAGTAGGGAGAAGGGGAGTGGTCGCTGGTTGGGCATGAGAAGGAAAGAAGAGAGGGGAGCGGTCGGGTGGCTGCCTCTGGTCCATGACATGTGGGCCAGGGGGGGGGGGGGGGGGGGGGGGGCTGGCATCCTTCTCCTGCAAGACAAGAGACGATGGGGGAGAGAGGAGAGGGTTTGCTGGCTCGGGTAGACCGTGTTTTCCTTTTGTTTTTCTTTCCTCTTTTTAATTCTTTTATTTCAATCCAAACCATAACCATGCTAAACAAAACAACTCTTCCAAGATGGTTAGGGGAGTGACCTAGTTGAGCTTTTGAAAATACAAACCCTTCCAAACAACCAAATCACCAAAAAGATATTTAAAGTTTGGAAAGAAAAGAATATGAGACCAAATGGTCACCTATTTTTGATGCCCTCAAAACATAGTTGGCTTTATGTTTGAACAAGGTTGTAAATTGTTTTTGTAAAGCATTACTAGCAAATATAGGTTGCATACCACAAAGTGGTTTAGTTGAATTTCAAAAACAACTCATAGTTTGCTTAATAAGAGGTCCTAGATTTGCGAAGTTTTAACAGACATGAAGATCACAAAAATTAGATTTTAATATAGTTATGTTTGTTAAGATGATATTATCAACATTAGAAACACTAGTGAAGTCAAGCAAAGGTAACATGATCACAATAACAACTCATGCAAGAATTTATAAAACACACAAAAAGTTTTTGTTCTCTCAGAAAATTCTAGCCTAACACCACAATTCTAGGTTTAAGAAAATTGGTGTGTTACATCGAAAAAATCTGAACAAATTCACGCTTACAAAGGACGAAAAGTTGCAACTACAGCTCATTCGGAGTTACATAATAGAAATGAAAAATCATACCGTGCACAGATTTGTGCTGAAATAAAATCTCTGAATACAAAAAGCAACTTTTTCAAACCCAAATGGGTAAAAATTGGCACTTTATTGAAAATTCCAGAAACTAAACTACACAAAGTGTGTTGTTACAGCAAGAGGACACAAAGAAAATCAAAAATAAAACAACCGGGTTGCCTCCCGTAAAGCGCTTTCTTCATAGCCATATAGCTAGGCTTACTTATTTGGTACCAAGATGGTTGGAGTGAGGTGGCTTGGCATCCCCAAGCTTGAATTCTTGTACTTAATTGATATATGTAGGGTGAGCCTAGGGGTAACATCCCCAAGCTTGAGTGTTTTTCCCTCTTGATCTTTGTTCATCTCCTCAACTCTCCCACTTGAAAATTCTCTTCACACAAAACTCATCATAAAACTTGATTAGAGGGGTTAGTGTCTCCATAAATTAAATCCACATAGGTACGGCAAAGACATATGATGAGTTGATTCTAAACATTAGCTACTGTTACTACGGTTGTGCATTGCTCCTTGATCAAAAGAACCACACAAAACACAAGTAATGAGAGCAATGTAAAATAAAGTCAAAAGCTGGACAGCCTGTAATGAGTGGATTTTTAGAGGCACTTAAGTTGCTCAAATCATAAAACTTTGAACTAATGAAATGTGTAATAATAACTGAATATTGCTGTCGTCAAATATCAGCTCAAAATTCGTTTTCTGTTGTTTTATACATTTTACGCAGTAAAGATCAGGAATCTGTTATTTGGACAGCCATGATAGTTTTAATGATGCTCACATATGAACAAGAATTGAAACGCAAAAAAGAGAGCATCAAGGGGAAAATATGAAACATATTTGAGTCTGACCCACTTCCTATGCATTGAGATCTAGTAATAAAATACATCATTGAAATACAAAGCATGTAGCATAGGAAGATAAAACAAGATCAATTTCAATACTTTCAACTTAAAGAGAGGGAATGTAATAATATTGAAATATTTAGAACCATGTTTTCCCTTCTCATAATAACTTTCAGTAACATCATTAATAAATTCAACAATATAACTATCACATAGAGCATGTCTTCCATGATCTACAAGCATAAAAGTATTAATACTCTCCACATAAGTAAAATCCTTCTTATTAGTGATAGTGGGAGTAAAACATTCATAACCATCATTATAATCATCATATATAGGAGGCATGTCATAACCATGATAAACTTTATCCTCAATAATAGGTGGACTGAAAATATCATATTCATCATTGTAATCATCATAAATAGGAGACATAGTATCATCAAAATAAATTTTCTCTTCTAAACTTGGGGGACTAAAAATATCATATTCATCAAAACAAACTTCCCAAAGCTTAAGGTTTTCAGTAGCATTATCAATAAAGGTGTTCAAAGAATTCATACCAATAGTATTACCACTCAAATGATTATTATGCAAATAAATTTCCATATATTTTTTATTTTCACCTCAAACACTTCATGTCCTAACTCAAGATAGATATTATAAAGTTCTCTAATATTTTTGTTGTTTTCCATTTTATATTTTTTTTGTATTTTTGATATATATATATATATAATTGAAAGTAAACTAAACTAAATGCAAAACTGAAAGTAAACTAGAGTATATGCAGAACTGAAAATAAATATCTAGTGCAAACAAGAATAGAAACTTAAGCGCTACGCTCCCCGGCAACGGCGCCAGAAAAGTATTTGATATCCCCCCAAGAGCAGGGAATCACTGTAGTACCTCTCAATGTGGAAGTAGGGTATCGATCCGCCGGAGCAAGAAGGAAAGTTATATATTCTCTACAACTAAAGTGTCACAAGTTTTAGTTGACTATGCACTAAACAAGTTTAAAGAACAAGATGGTTGTTTTAATGAATGGAAGTTTAATGTAACAAAACAAGAATGTAAAAAGTGTCCCAATCCTCTTCAATGCAATAGGACAAGACAAAGGTTTTCTCTTATAGGAACAATGGACAACGGTGTTTCAATGCTTGGAAATAAGGCCTAGGGATCATACTTTCACTAGTGGTCTCTCTCAACATGTTAGAATAACTGAACGTAAGTAAGTGCTACTTGGGATTATTCTCCTTCTTGATAAAACAAGAGTACTATGTGTAGGGCCACAAAAGCACACCGCAAAGTTGCATTCCACATCTAGGGAACCCCAATGTCACTAAGAGCACCCCAAGATAGTACTAGACAAACACCACAATTCCACAAGAATAGGCCATGATAAATATCTAAATTATTCATAGAGTCGCTCACAAATACCCACACTGTCACCTCGGTACCGTGTTGTAACTATGACTCCGGAAACTAGATAAAATCACTTTAGTAGCATAAACATTACATATGAATTCAGCCATACTTAACAATGCTCATGATCACATAAAGATCACACCATGGAAGAGAGAGATAAACCACATAGCTACCGTACGAGCCCTCAGCCCCGAGGGAAACTACTCACACATGATCATGGTAACGATGGTGGAGATGTTGGAGGAGATGATCTTGTTGTAGATGTTGATGATGAACACGTCGGAGGGGGGTGGAGCCCTCTGGAGGTGATTCCGGCAGCATTTCCCCCCTCCGATCTTCTCCGGCGGCAACCTTCTACCTCTCTGTTTCGTGGTTTTGTGTTTCTCCGCCACCGTGAATCAAAACTCCTCGGGGGACTATTTTTACAGCCGGTTTTAGGTCAAGACGAAGCCAATGAGATGAAAACGGACGGCATCGGAGCCACGAGGGGGAAAAGAGGTGGTCCCACGCGGCCAGGGAATCTGACCGCGCCGGGCCCCCTATCTCCCAGCTGCTTGGGCTTCTGGTCATCATTTTTGACCCATTGCGTTCGTCTCGAAAATTCTAAACCGTTCTCTTTGGCCTTGCCCTTTTTTGAGTCCCGAAGCTCCCGGAAAGTCCAAAACAGTAAAAAGACGTTTTCTAGAAAACAGAGTTAGAAACAAAAGAGTGGGGATTGTTTAGAAAATCCTCAAAATCATTATAAAACATGAATATAACATCATATAAGTTCTAAGTATGTAGGAATATGTAGTAATAAAATGTAAAGTTCATGTATGCATTTTACATGCATCAGCAGCTACTAAGCTAGAGGGAAACTGACCGTTCACCAGGGAGGATGCCTCGTCCTCGCAAGGGCTCTCATACACCGTTAAGCATGCTCAGGTTGACAGGCTATTGACTCCAAGCGAGATATTATGCCCAAGATGTATGCAAGTGCAAACTTATCTATTTCCCCAATCGCTTTTTTGATTTAGGCCTCTCCGGGTATAGCTCCACTTCCATCTTCTTTGGAAGATTTCCTGTCCCGGGGAGGCGCTACACACAGCAAACTTTTAGAAGGAAAAGAATGGACCCTCTCTTTATGTCGTGAAAAAGTCTATCCGAAGCAATCCGCAAGCAAAGTTTGTAGGGCCTTTATGTACTTATGTGCTTTAAAACACAGCACTGCCCAATCACTCCTTTCTACGGCAGCATGGCTGACTGGGCAGGCAGCCCCTGATGATAGGCGCTCGCGCTCGTCCCAATGTCAGCCACCGGCACATACCAGCCCCCTGCTTACGGGTTGCTACGGAAAAACGATTTTACGACAGAAATTGAGGCTCACGGAATTGAAAACTTATCTTTTACTCCTTGGCGACGATTCTTACACCCTTCTACACAACACTAGCCACCAGGGCGTGCATATTCGACCATAACTATTTTGCGATTCGTGTTTGTAGTCAGGGGTAGAACTTCCAGAGATTCTCGATGTTCCAGGCGTTGCCCTCCGGCCTACCCTTCTCATCCTCCAGGTAGACTGCTCCAGGCCTCAGGGTATGTGTGACCCGATACGGACCTTCCCACTTTGATGACATTTTGTTCATGCCATCGTGCTTTTGCTTCTTCCGGAGGACCAGATCTCCTGGCTTCAATGCTCTTGCTCGCACATGACGGCCATGATAGCGCCTGAGCGCTTGCTGGTAACGAGCGGATCTATGAGATGCTCGACACCGTACTTCTTCCAGGAAATTGATGTCATCAATCCTCCTCTCCATCTGAGCCTCTTCATCATGGGCAAGTACCCGGGGGGATCTGTGCTTGAGTTCAGTTGGCAGGACCGCATATGCTCCATAGACAAGGAAGAAAGGGGTTTCTCACGTGGCTCTGCTGGGTGTGGTCCTAAGTGACCATAGGACGCTTGGTAGGTGCTCGATCCAGTTCTTGCCCCGGTCTTTTAGTTTGTCAAATGCCTTGGTTTTTATAACCTTGAGTACTTCTGCGTTGGCTCGCTCCACTTTTCCATTGCATCTTGGGTAGGACACTGAGGCCAAACACACCTTGATGCCCATCTCTTCGCAGAAGTTGAGGAAAGCTCGGCTGGTGAACTGGGAGCTGTTGTCGGTGATGATCCTATTGGGTACTCCGTATCTGAACACGATCCCCTCGATGAACTTGATGGCGGCTTGGGCCATCTGCTTCGGCACTGGCATTACTTCCACCCACTTCGTGAACTTGTCGATGGCAACGAAGAGATACTCATGTCACCCGACAGACCTCGGGATCTTTCCCACGATGTCCAGCCCCAGACCGCGAACGGCCAAGAGATTGGAATAGGCTGCAGAGCTTGTGCTGGCTGATGGATGTCCTTTGCGTAATGCTGGCAGGCTTCACATGTCTTGACAATCTGCTCGGCGTCGTGGAGAACTTTTGGCCAGTAGAACCAATGACGGAAGACTTTCCCCGCCAGTGATCTTGATGCGACATGACTGGAACATGTGCCCTCATGTATGTCCCTTAGCAGCGCCTGGCCTTGTTCTTGCGGAATGCAACAGAGATTGACTCCATTGTCACGCCGCCTGTAGAGCTCCCCGTCGATCAGAACATAGAGCTTGGCTTGGCGGGACACCCGCTCGGCTTCATGGTCGTTACCCGGAAGGGCATGCTTGCTCATGTACTTGACGATGTCCTAGGACCAAGGCGGGAAGCTTCTCTCCACTGGAAGTTGAAGGAGATATGCCCTAGAGGCAATTAATAAAGTGTTTTATTTATCATATCTCATTTGTTCATAATACGTTTTTGTGTCATGCTATAACTGTATTAAGCAGAAACATTAATACACGTGTGATACGTAAGACAACCAGGTCCCTAGTAGCCTCTACGTGACTAGTTCATTGTGCAATCGATGATCGAGGTTTCCCGATCATGTGACATGGTGTCAGTTGACAATGGAGTCATATCGTTGGTAGAACGATGTGATGGACATACCCAATATTTGTAGGACGTAGTCATTACGCCTTTGATCGTGAGATCAACTCTTATTGCTATTCCTGAAAGATACTTTGATTGCATCAAACGTCATGTCTTAATAGTATGACAATAAAGGTGTCCCTCTCGGGTATCGGAAGGGAGTATGTTGAGACGAGGGATCAAGAGCGGGATTTGCCAGTCCGCATAACAGGATAGATACTCTAGGGCCCACTCGGTGAGATTATGTCAAATAAGCTTGCAAGCATGTGACTAGGTCACCAGGACATAATATCATGGACGAGTAGAAGATAGTGTTGTCGGTAACGAGATCAAGCTAGGTATCGCGATATCTATGAACGAGTCTCGGACACGCTAAGTATCGCCATGGCAAAAGGTTTAAGACTCGACGTCTAGGTTCGAACGACAAAGTTATTCGTTATCTCACAGGGATTAATTCTGGGTATCCAAGGTCCACGAATTAGTCATTGATCGGAGAGCGCGTCTCGATCATGTCTAGCGACATCTCGAACCGCTAGGGTAACACACTTAAGGGGAGTCGACAAGTTTACCGGAAGAGAAATTAGAAGAGAGCACCGGGAGCGTCCCGGGAAAGATCCGATGAAGATCGGAGAGCGACGAAATAGTTTTCGGAGCCGGAATAAATTAGATAATGTGTGTTTAATATTAATTAGTGTAATTAATAGTTAAATACATTTTTATTTAATGATTTTCGGAATTTAAAAGGCAGCCCACCTTAAATGGGCCTTCCCATGGGAGAGAAGGCCCATAGGGGGGAAATTTCCCCCCTAGGTGTGCATGAGGAAAGGGGGCTGCCCTAGGTGGGCCAAATGGGGCCCACCTAGGGCCGGCGCACCCCCTGGGGGCGGGCTGGTGTGGGAATAGTCCCACACCACCCAGCCAGCAAGGCTGGCAGCCCCCCTGCACCTATATATAGAGGTGCCCCCTTGGCCTTTAAAAGACACCAATCTCTCTCTCTCTTCTTCTCCTTGAAACGTGATTCCTCCATTGGAGTTGCGCCAAGGTGAAGTTCTCTCCACCATGCGCACACCGCCATGCTGCTGGTCTTCCGGTCCAAGTCTTCCGCTGCTCGTCCCTGGATCGGAGCCCGGAGGTCGTCTTCACCGTACGTGTGTGGATCCCTGCGAGGTGCCACGCTAGTGGTGCTCGGAGGTCTTCTTCCTCTACACGACCTCGAGGTCGTCTTCATCGCCTTCATCGACAACGCTTGTGCGGGAGCGTAATCCCCGCGTTTCGGTCTACAAGGGTATGTATATCGATCTCCTCCGTATTACTATATCTGCATAGTATAGATCCTGGCTAGTTTAAGGTTATCGTTGTTAGAAAATTTATTGTTTTCTGCCTGCGATCCACTTCAGTGGTATCAGAGCCGATCTATGCGTAGATATAGCGGTACGCTTTTAAAACCCGTGTTTATCACGGGGACATCGTTCTTTTATTTGCTACCCTCTCGCGTGCACTTGCATTGCCGGCGGCATTGAGTTGATGAAGCGGCCCAGACCGACTTTACGCGTACGCTTACGCGAGACTGGTTCCACAACTGACATACGGCTTGTACCGTATATGTGGCTGGCGGGTGTCTGTCTCTCTGTCATTAGTTGGCTTTGTATTTTCAATGGAGGGCCCAAGAGGGATAAATAAATATGCAATTATTTGATCATTGTTCTATTTACGACAGCCCCAAGCCACGTAAAATATGCAAAAGATAAAGTAGAACGCGTCTAACTTTATTTTGCAGGGGCAATGTGATATGGTCAAGGTAGGTTTATTAAATTGTTTATAAACTGTGGGCGCGAATGAGACCATCGGCGCAAGGACCATGTGACGTCGCATTACATATTGATGTTTTAAGTGCATCTTATATTGTGTGTATATATATATATATATATATTGGGAAATAGTGGGGTGCCATGGGTGGTAGCTGCGCACCCACAAACAGCCCTTAGATCACCCTATAGAGCATTTTGCACCGCTGATCATTCTAACGCCGTTCCGTCCACTTTCCTCCACCTGATTAGAAAAAACACCCCACCCCGTCCTTGTAGGCCGAATCATTTCCCCCCAATATGACCACTCTCTCTGGTGTCTTCCCCACACCGATCACGCACCACTGCCGATCCCCACCACCGGCAGATCGACCAGCGCCGCCCCGCGCTCCTCCAACCTCCACGCGCGGGCGAAAAGGCCGTCTTCCACAGTACCACCCACCTTCTTCCTCACCCCGTATACCACGCCCACCACACCACAACCAGCCCGCCACCGAACCTCCTTCGACCACCGCCGTGGCCCCCTCCCAAGCACCTCTTCCCGGCCTTCAACCTACCCGTCCATGATGACCAACGCGAGGTGCAGGATCCCAATCCGGACCTGAAATCTCGCGCCGACCTCCGCCGGCCGTCTGGCCCCATTCCCGCGTCGGCGGCTCCCTCACGTCCGGGTATGGTAGAGCGGCATGGCGGCCCTACTTCCATCTCCGCGCAAGCTGGCTTACCTCTGCGCCACGACCGGCTCGAGATTTGAAGGCGTCGTCAGGGGAAAGGAAAAGTCAGGGCGGAGGCACGCACGAGCTCGGCATCTGTTTTTTTAATCAGGATTTCCTTCTTTTTTTCCCGATCTAGATGTTGTGTTCTCGATCCAGATCTCCATTCAAATATTTTGTGCTTCCGATCCCTCCGATCCAGATCCCATGATTTTCTGCTAGTGAAAAGTTCTCTTAATCAGCAAGAATCTGGGACGGTTTTCGTTTTCTTCCGATCTGGATTTGCTTCGATCTTGCTTTTTCTTCACCGATTGAGGGAATCAGCCTGATTAGTGTGTTACTGATCCAGATTGCATGTGTATTCTAAAATTTTTCGTCCCCGATAGCTCATCCCATGGTTTTTTCTTTACCGATTGAGTGAAAAGTTCGGTTAATTATCTTGTAATATTTTTCTATCCAAATCCTATGTTCATCCAAGTTTAATTTGACAGAAAATATGGGATGTAATTTCGTGAATGGTTCTGAATTTTTGGTTGCTTTTAAAGCACCAAAATGTCAGTCTAATGTTTGATTTTTGGTTTTTTAAAATAAGTCTAGAACAAAACAATTGCTAGCACAGCGATCCCGCGTGATAGGAAACTGGGTTGAAAAAGAATTTTAAGCGGGCATTGTGCACTTTCTAAATGGTATCTTTTTTTTCGTGATTTGGTTCTGATTTTCTGGGTTGGTGATAAAACACCACAATTTCAGCATGTTTATGGGTATTTACTAGATAATTACAAGATTTTTTTCGTGTCACATCATGGTGTGTATTCTATGCCTTCATAGGAGCAGATAAAATCAATCAAAATTAGAGATAAAATCAATCAAAATTAGAGGAACTATCTATTAAAGATCGGGAGCACATAAAAAGAACTCGCAAAAAAAAGAAACTGTGCCGCACTCCAGGAGCGCCTGGCAAAGCGAAATGAAAAGAAGCGAAATGAAAAGGTGTACGGCAGCAACAAGGTGTAGACACAATATGAGGAAAAGGACATGGAAAGGGGAATGAGGAAAGGACATCTGAAAGGGTAACGGTGATGGACGTTTCTATGCACGAATCTTTGCGCATGATCCAATGGTAAGCACCGCATGCACCGCTACCCCCCATGGCACCAAATCCACGTCGATATATATATATATATATATATATATATATATATATATATATATATTATATATTAGTTACAAGGCGGTAGTAATATAAGATGATCCCTCCAAAATACCATTAGTGTTCTCCCTTCGACGTGCACCACCAAGAAAGTTCTACGTTATGAGGCAGGCCGTGACGATCGGGTGTCATACATATCGTCGTTCGCATACAGTGGGTGTAAGACATGTTTGCACAAGCGTATACGTTGAAGGTTATTATGGCGAGCCTAGCATGTACAGACATGGCCTCGGAACACGGTGACCAAAAGGTCGAGCATGAGTCACAGAGTTGTTGTGATTGACATTTCGATGTCTACCTTTGAAGTTGTGTTGCCGGCTCTGACGATGAGGGGTTGCACAATGGATTAGGGTCGTGTAATCACTAAAGCGATTAGAGGGATATTCATTTTGAGTGGAAGTTCTTATAGTTATTTTCTAAAACTTGAACTCAAAATTTTATGGAAAAAGTCTTATGTTTTGCAAATTCCATTGTAGATGTCTCGTCCCACCTTTAACCTAGGCCTGTTCCTTGAGAAAGAAAAGCTTAAGACCAATGGGTCGAACTTCATGTCCTGGTTCCGCAACCTGAGGATCCTCCTCACTCCCCACAGGGTGGCTTACGTCATTGAAGCCGCCCCAGGTGACCCTCCTGCAGAAAATTCCTCCGATGATGAGAAGAAGCTCTATCAGACCAAGTCGGACGATTCCTCTTTTGTCCAGAGTGGCATGCTCTACGCCATGGAAGCCGACCTGCAAAAGCGCTTTGAGAAGATGAGTGCTTTTGAGATAATTTCTGATCTCAAGGCTGTCTTTGCGCCGCAGGCTAAGGCTGAGAGATATGAAGCTTCTAAGCTTTTCTTCTCAGCCAAGATGGAAGAGCATAGCAGTGTGAGCGAGCACGTGGTCAAAATGTCTGGCTACAGTCAACGCCTGAATGCTTTGGAATGCAAGATTCCTGATGAGCTGGTGATTGATAGGGTGCTGCAATCGTTGCCTCCTAGCTACAAAGGATTCGTCATGAACTGTAACATGCAGGGCATGGCTAAGTCCCTGTCTGAGGTGTTCGTGATGCTCAAGACTGCTAAAGTGGAAATCAAGAAGGAGCACACGTTGTTGATGGTCAACAAGACCGTCGATTTCAAGAAATCTGGCGGCAAGGGAAGGAAGAACAGGAAGTCTAAGAAGGATGGCAAATACGTTGCCAAATCCAAGACTAACAAACCTGGTCCCAAACCTGGCGTGGAATGCTTCTACTGCAAGGGAGATGGTCACCGGAAGCGCAACTGCCCCAAATATCTGGAAGATAAGAAGGCCGGCAAGATTGTCGGAAAAGAGAAAGGTATATTTGATATACATGTTATTGATGTGTACCTTACATGCGCCCGTAGTAATACCTGGGTATTTGATACCGGTTCTGTTGCTCACATTTGTAACTCTCAGGAGGAGTTACGGAATAAACGGCGCCTGGCAAAGGATGAGGTGACGATGCGCGTCGGCAACGGATCAAGAGTTGACGTGGTGGCTGTCGGCACACTCCCTCTACATCTACCATCGGGATTAGTTTTGGTTTTAAATAAGTGTTATTTTGTACCGTCTTTGAGTGTAAATATTATCAGTGGGTCTTGCTTGTTGCAAAACGGATATTCGTTCAAATCAGTATCAAGTGGTTGTACTATTTCGATGAATGATATCTTTTATGTTAATGCCCCCGAGAGTAATGGTTTATTCTTGTTGAATCTCGATCGTAGTACTCACATCCATAACATTGATGCCAAGAGGATTAAACTTAGTAGCGATATCGCAATGTATATGTGGCATTGCCGTCTTGGTCATATTGGTATAAAGCGCATGAAGAAACTCCATACCGATGGACTTTTAGACTCGTTGGATTTTGGATCCCTCGACACATGCGAACCGTGCCTCATGGGCAAGATGACCAAGACACCGTTCAATGGTTTCATGGAACGGGCGTCGGACTTATTGTGAGTCGTACATACAGATGTGTGTGGACCGATGAGCGTGTCGACACGCAATGGGTATCGTTATTTTGTCACCTTCACCGATGACTTGAGTAGATATGGGTATATCTATTTGATGAAACACAAGTCTGAAACATTTGAAAAGTTCAAAGAATTTCAAAGTGAAGTTGAAAATCAACTCAACAAGAAAATCAAGCACCTTCGATCCGATCGTGGTGGCGAATATTTGAGTTTTGAGTTTGGCACACATCTGAAGGCCTGTGGCATCGTGTCGTAACTTACGCCGGCTGGAACACCGCAACGCAACGGTGTGTCTGAGCGACGTAATCGTACCCTATTAGATAGTGTACGGTCTATGATGTCTCTTACCGACTTGCCCGTATCTTTTTGGGGATATGCGTTAGAAACAGCCGCATTCATTTTAAATAGGCCTCCGTCCAAATCCGTAGCAACGACACCGTATGAGATATGGCATGGCAAGAAACCTAAGTTGTCGTTCCTGAAGGTCTGGGGTTGTGAGGCATATGTTAAGAAACTACAGCCCGACAAACTCGAACCGAAATCGGAGAAAGTCGTCTTTGTAGGGTATCCGCGGGAAACCATAGGATACACCTTCTACAACCAAGCCGAGGGCAAAACGTTTGTTGCGAAGAACGGCACCTTTCTCGAGAAGGAGTTTCTCGCCAAAGGAGTAAGTGGGAGGAAAATAGACCTCGACGAGATCGTTGATCCTGAACTCGAAATTCCGAGTGGCGCAACGGAAACTGTTCCGGAAACGTCCTCCACAGATGGAATGGGAGAAAATGTCGAGGATACTATTCTACTTCGTAGGTCTGGGAGATCTCGTATCGCTCCTGAGTGGTACGGCAACCTGGTTTGCACCGTCATGTTAATTGAACAAGACGAACCTACAAACTACAAAGAGGCTATGGCAAGCCCTGAGTCCGAGAAATGGCTTAAAGCCATGAAATCCGAAATAGGATCCATGTATGACAACAAAGTATGGACTTCGATGGAGATTCCCGAAGGGCGCAAGGCCGTCGAGAATAAATGGATCTTTAAGAAGAAGACTGATGCTGATGGTAATGTGACCGTCTATAAAGCTCGGCTTGTCGCAAAGGGTTTCCGACAAGTTCATGGAATTGATTACGATGAAACATTTTCACCGGTAGCGATGCTAAAGTCTATTCGGGTTTTGCTAGCACTTGCTGCATATTACGACTATGAAATATGGCAGATGGATGTCAAAACAGCGTTCGTAATTGGTAACATTGAGGAAGAGTTGTATATGGTACAACCTGAAGGTTTTGTCGATCCAGAAAATGCTGGCAAGGTATGCAAGCTTCAGCGTTCCATTTATGGACTGAAGCAAGCATCTCGGAGCTGGAATCTTCGCTTTGATGAGGTGATCAAAGGTTTTGGATTTATCCAAAATATAGAAGAGACCTGTATTTGCAAGAAAATGAGTGGGAGCTCAGTTGTGTTCCTAGTTCTATATGTGGATGATATATTACTAATAGGGGATAATGTGGATCTTCTGAATAGCGTGAAGAAGTATTTAAATAGTAAATTTTCAATGAAGGACTTAGGAGATGCTGCATACGTTTTAGGCATTAAAATGTATCGTGATAGATCAAGACGTCTATTAGCGTTGAGTCAGAGTACTTATCTTGATAAAATACTGAAACGGTTCGGTATGGAGACGGCAAAGAAAGGTTCTCTACCGGTTATCAAGAATAAAACATTGAGCAAGGCTCAGTGTCCGGTGACGGGACATGATAGAGCCGAGAGGGCTAAACATCCCTATGCTTCAGCCATAGGATCGATCATGTATGCCATGTTAAGTACTCGACCTGATGTAGCATTGGCTCTTAGCTTGACGAGCCAGTTCCAAAGTAATCCTGGAAAGGATCATTGGGTAGCTGTTAAGAACATTCTTAAGCATCTCTAGAAGACAAAGGAAATGTTCCTTGTGTATGGTGACTATGAAGAAGAACTTGGCGTAACAGGTTACGTTGATGCAAGTTTCTGCACAGACCCAGATGACTTTAAGTCACAAACTGTAACATCCCAAAATTATAATCAGTATTATTATATCAAAAATATGGGCCAACAAAAACTTTTTATGAATTAATATGTGTTGATTTCATATTGCTGCTTGTGATAATTATTTCTTGTGAAGTGTTGGTTGTTAGCTCTAGTTAAAAACATGAAGAAAAGAAAATAAACAAAACAAAAGATAAAACAATAAAAATAAAGTGACAAGTGTCACACCATTTCTCCAAGTGAGAAATTAATTTTCTTTCAAACAAAATTCAGAGGAGTGGTGATATGATCACTCCCATTTTATTTCCATAACTTTTCCCTCTCCAAGTATTCATTTCAAAAACCTAAATTTAAATTCTATTTCTTTCTTTATCTTATTCAAATCACAAAATGTGCTATTTGCACTTGTCCAATAAATAATTAAACAGCACCACAAATCTTGATAAACATATATGAAGCAAATTATGAAAATAAAATTCAGAAATTGGAAATTAATTTTGGTTCACACATTTCGTCGAACACTTGGTGATCACCACCCTGTTCATCCTCAACCGACCCAAATCCTAGATCAATGGAGCGATTTCGATCGGAGTTCGTCGATCCACTACCCCCATGCGATTGCCCTCACTCCACTCACCTCACCGCACTCGAGGAAGCCGAGGATTAGGGCCGGGGACGAGGAGGAACGCCAGGGGACAGCCGCCCGCACGCACGTTGCCATGGTCGGCACTGTGGCCACGACGGTGTCGAGCCGTGCTGGCCGCGCCATGCCCCCCCTCTCTCCCTCACCTCCCTGCTCCCTCTCAGCGCAGCAAAACCCCCAGCAGAAGCCCGCACCCGCAGCCCTCGCGCCACGCCGTGCACGTCGAGCGCCGCCCGAACGCCCCCACGGCCGTCCCCCACTCCGAGCACGCGCAGCTCGCCTCCACGCGCCAACCTTGCTCCCCTGCACTCCAACATCCTAGCCACACCGCACCGCACCCTATGGCGAGCCCTAGCCCCCTCCGGACACCGCGTGAACCCCGACCACCATGCGCTGAGCTTCGGCCTTAAACCCCCCCCCCCCCCCCCCCCCGAGCTCTCGTTTTCCTCACACCACACCACTGCCTCTCCCTTGCTGCACCCTCACTCGTGCACCGCCAGGAGGGCGGAGCCGTAGCTGCGAAGCCACTGCCGCCCGTGGCCGTCTCCGAGCTCGCCGTGCCCGAGGTAGAAGACGATCACGGCCGAGCCGTGCTGCCCTCTCTTTCTCTCCCCTCTGGCCTGCAATCCCCTCTCCATTAACACCGCACTCACACGCTCCCTTTTCCCCTCTGGTTCGTGCCCAGGAGCGACGCAGGAACCTCGCCGGAGTTGGAGCACGACCGCGGAGGAGCAGCCGCTCGTCGCCGACGCCAGGAGCATCCCCAGCAAGCACCACTCGTCCAGCAAGCTTCCCCAGGCCGCCGCGTTCGATCTGCCTCACCTGCACATCCTCCCGAGCCCCCTAGGTGAGCCTCTGACCACCGTAGCAGTCGCCGGAGCCACGGCGCCGCCCATTTTAGGTCGTCGCCGGCGTGCTCGATCTTCAGCCGTTGGATGTTTGATCCACGGCAGCGTACCCCTTCGCTGAGAGCAGTCGCTGACCAGTGGGCCCCGCTGTCAGCGTTATAAACATTTCCAACGCGCGCGCACTGTTTTCGGTTGAGTCACTGACGAGTGGACCCCACCCGTCAGGATTCTCAACATTATCCAGAACAGAACTGTTTTTCTAATTTAAATCTCTCTGGAATTTCAGTACTGGACTCAACTTTGAAATTCAATATCTCGAGATTTATAACTCCAAATAAATCAAATCCAAATGTTCTGGAAAGCTTATGAAATTGTCTAACCAACCCAAGTGGTTTCACCCAATTTAGATAAATAATAAAAATGTATTATGAAAAATACCACATAAGGTTTGAAATCTAAACTTGTTTGTTTCTGATACTCTGTTAGGCCAAATGAGTTAAGACCAATTTTATTGGGTCACATTTAACCATGGCTAGTTACCCATAAGAGGATTTAATTTTAGGATCAACAGAACTTGATTGATAGCTAAAACTTGATTATTAAGCTTCTGGATTAAAACCATTATGTAGGGAGTTTGGTAACTCCAATTGATCCAAATTAAATTGTGTTGTCTTCTACACATCAGTAGCTTTCTGTAGAAATTTAGTTTGTATTTTTGTGACCAACAGAACTTGAGATATGTAATTAAACATGTTCAATTAGTTTCTGCCATAATTAAGACATAATTAAATAATGGTTAAATCAATTAAATTGAAACCAAATTGTGTTGCTTGATATATGCAGTGGCTATTTAGAGCATTCAAGATTGTATTGTTGTGATGTTGATTGAGTAGGTTAGTGATTGTTTGTATTTGTTTGATTGTGAATTAGACGAGAACGTTGTCGGATTTATCGAGGAAGAAGAATTCGTGCAACCTGAAGATCAAGACCAAGATCACTTTGCCGAGCAAGGCAAGCTACTCTCTGAGCTTGCACGCTAGTACATGCATCTATTTTTATAACATGATTTACACCTAAGGCAAAGATTTTCTAAAGCCTTTTCAAAAAGTATATGGAAATTATTTTGCCACCCTATGTAGAAATACAAGATAATTTATATCAAATTATAGGATGGGAAAAATAAAGATTGTTATTCAAAACCCCTTTGAAAACACCTGTGTGGCTATGAAGCACCGAGATGTTGGTGTTGAAGTGGAGAAAAGGAGAATGGTGGTTTTTGATAGAACGCACATTGTGTCTTTGTACTTACGTCAATCAGCCAATACCCTGTGCGACCACATTTACCCACATATGGGAAAGGGCTTGGTCATATAATTTGCTCATATTAGTATGGGATACCTCATCTACGGAGCTGACTCCGTTATGCATGAGGGGTTGGTTTGATGACCTACGCCTGACCTGGGTCCTCTCTCAAACTCTATGGAAAGATAAGGAGGAGGATAGAAGGATGTCCCCTATACACCGCCAGACAAAACTATGAGTCCTCACACTTAGATCCCGACGGGCTGGGTTAAGTGTTGATGGAAAGTGTCATATGGGCAGGGCCCTATACTAGCATGAGCAGAGGACAGGCTAGGATCGGTGTCTCAACTTCGCATACACCTTGTATGGCGGGACGTGGCTGACACGATGAGTTACCGGATGGATGTGGGAAAAGTGTGCTACCTCTGCAGAGTGTAAAACTATTCGAATAGCCGAGTCCTCGGATATGGACAGTTGAGAGACCCTACTTTGACCATGTGCAAGTTTTGAAAAGATTTGAGTTTTAAAAGAGAAAAGGAAGTGGAGAATGTTCCATACACCTATACCAACGGATCGGTATGAGGTTGTTGGAGACCATGAACCATGACGGGTTATGGTCAGAAGAAGGAGGAGTTTTGGAGAAACTAATAAAAAGGGACAGTATATTAAGAATAGTTCTAAAATTCTCCTTACCTTTTTCAACAAAGATATAGAGATGTTTTAAATAAATAGAAGTATGAAATTAAAATGAGACTAGTGCATACTCATGTTGGAGTAGTTTGCGAGTACAATCAAATGTACTCATAATGGTTTCGTCCCTGGCTATTGTCGTAGCCAGCCATCGAGGAGCGCTATGCCGAGGAGGAGTATGGCGACTTCTATGCAAACTAGGGATCTCCATAAGTCGACTGCCTGTCGGATCGCTGTTAGGATATGATGTCAACTACGCCGTATTTCCGCTGATTATTTTGGTTTGGCCCCTGAAGGCACCTATGTAAGACTTGGTCTAAATGACCGTTTATGTAAGACTTTAATGCGGTATTGTAATGGATGTAAACTTCGGTATTCAGTTCGGATTATGTGCAACGACAGACTGATCACGGGATCGTTGTGTTAAGCATAATCGGGTATTTCGGACGGCTAGTCCGGGGTCCCCACAGAGCTGGTATCAGAGCCATCTCGACTTTAGGAGACCTTAGATTAGCATGGTTGCTAGGTAGGTGTTACAAAAGTTAAATTCTAAAAAAATAAAGGAATGAAGTATTTTCGAAAGATGCTTATCTCTAATCCTCTCTCTTATGCAAAATTCTACTCTCACTAAATATTACGTTTTCCCCTGTATCCTTAAAATTTTGCACACTCGTCATTCTATTAAACTTAAAATTTTGCTCACTTGTTGCCTCACTACATTTAAAATTTTGATACACTTGTCATCTGACTAACTTAAAAATTTGACTAAAAATTGTAGATGGCGATCCATTTCACCGAGTTCGTTCAGCTTGAGAAGGACGGCAAGTTGATGTTCGAGAAGGACCTGTTCGAGTTGAGCAAGCTGTTAGGTCGCCCCGCTCCAGAGTTTAAGGGAGCCCAGGTGGACACTCTCGGCAACGGGAACCTGTCTTGGTTGGTCGAGGCGTCTGTTCGCGGGAACATCAAGTCCCCCGGATCCAGGACACTCATCTTTACCACCATGGACGTCCACTGGGAAGATGGACTGTGTCGTGCCATGCAGCGGATGCTAGCCCGACTTTGTGAGGAGCACAAGGCGGAGTTGGTGAACTCCCGTTTCCAGTTCTACGGGAGGCGCACCGATGATGGACACCCTATTCGGTCCCCTCTACACCCGACGTTCGGAGAGTATATCCTGGACATGGAGATTATGCTCTTTCGCACCCAGGAGGATCTGATGTGCGCTAGACTTCGGTCTCGTTTTGAGCGCATCTCGCTCAAGGAGAGTCGCGAGCGTGAGGCGCAGCTGAAGGAGGAGAAGGTCGCTCTTCTCAAGAAGAGGACCCAGCTGAGGAGGACCATAGCGAAGCTCCGCAAGAAGGTGGCAGAGCAGAACGAGATGATCGAGGATCTGGAGCACCATACCAACGAGATGGAGGAGGAGGGTGTGGGCACCCCGGACTAGCTGTCCGAATTACCCGATTATGCTTAACACAACGATCCCGTGATCAGTCTGTCGTTGCACATAATCCGAACTGAATACCAAAGTTTACATCCATTACAATACCGGAATAAGTCTTACATAACGGGTCATATAGACCAAGTCTTACACAGGTGCCTTCTAGGGCCCAATCAACATAAGCAGCAGAACTTAAACGTAGTAGACATCCAAAAGCTAACGACGACCCGACAGGCAGTCGACTTGAGAAGGTCCTTAGTTGGCGTAGACGTCGCCATACTCCTCCTGGGCGTAATACTCCTCCAAGTCTGGCTACGACAATAGCCAGAGGCAAGCTAGTATGAGTACATCGGAATGTACTCGCAAACTACTCCAACATGAGTGCACTAGTTTCAATTTTATTTCATACTCTTAAATATTTAACTAAGACATTTCTATATCTTTGCTGAAGAAGATAAGGAGGTTATAACTATTCTTAGTATTTCATGTGTATTAGTTTCTTCAAAACTCCTCCTTTCTCCAACCATGGTCCATCATGGTACCAAGTCTCCAACAACCTCATACCCAATGTTGGCATAGGTGTATGGATCATTTCACCAACTTCCTTTCTTTTGATAACACAATTCTTTTTCAAAACTTGCACATGGTCAAAGTAGGGCCCCTCAACTGTCCATATCCGAGGACTCGGCTATTCGAATAGTTTTAACCCTCTGCAGAGGTAGCACGCTTTTCCCACACCCATCCGATAACTCATCGTGTCTGCCACGTCTCGCCATACCAGGGGTATGCGAAGTTGAGTCACCGACCCTAGTCTGTCCTTTGCTCATGCTAGTATAGGATCCTGCCCATATGATACTTTCCATCGACACTTAACCCAGCCCGTCGGAATCTAAGTGTGAGGACTCATAGGTTTTATCTGGCGGTGTATAGGGGACATCCTTCTATCCTCCTCCTTATCTACTCATAGAGTTTGAGCGAGGACCCAGGTCAGGGGTAGGTCACCAAACCATTCCCTCATGCATAACAGAGTCATCTCCGTTGATGCAGTGTCCCATACTAATAAGAGCAAATTATATGACTAAGCCCTTTCCCATATGTGGGTAAATGTGGTCGCACAGATTATCGGTTGCTTGACTGAGTACTAGGACACAATGTGCTTTTCTTAAAACCATCTTTCTCCATTTCCTTATTTCAACACCACATCTTGGTGCTATATATCCACACAAGGTTTTCAAATGAGTTTGAATAAAACAACATTGATTTTTCCATCCTATAATTTTAGCATAATTTCTACATAGGGTGGCAAAATAACCTATGTATACTTTGGAAAAAGGGTTTTCATAAACCTTTGTTTTTGGAAAATGACTCGGTAAATCTAGATGCATAAGTTATGTGCAAGCTCAGAGAGTAGCTTGCCTTGCTCGGCAAAGTGATCCTGGTCTTGATCTTCCGGTTCCACAAATACCTCCTCCTCGGTATATCCGACAACGTTCTCGTCTAATACAAATTAAGCAATTCAAACAATCACTAACCTACTCAACCAATTATCACAACAATACAATCTTAAATGCTATAAATAGCCACTTCATCTATCAAACAAAACAATTTGGCTTTAATTTAATTAAATTAGTCCTTATCCATTTATTTCCTAATTGGGGCAGAAACTAGTTGAACAAGTTTAATTACATAACTTAAGTTCTGTTGGTCACAAAAATACAAACTAAAATTCTACAGAGAGTTACTGATGTGTAGAAGATGACACAATTGGATTTGGGTCATTTGGAGTTACCAAACTCCTTACACATTGTTTTGAATCCAGAGGCTAGTTAATCAAGTTTTATCTACTAATCAAGTTTTGTTGATCTAAAAATTAAATCCTCTTAGGGGTGACTAACCACGACTAAATGTGATCCAATAAAATTGGTCTTAAATCATTTGGACTAACAGAGCATCAGAAACAAACAAGTTTAGATTTTAAACCCTATTTGGCATTTTTAATACTATATTTTTATTATTTATCCAAATGAGGTGAAACCACTTGGGTTGGATAGAAATTTTCATAAGCTTTTCAGAACATTTTGATTTGATTTATTTGGAGTTGTAGATCTCAAGTTATGGAATTTCAAAGTTTAGTCCAGTACTGTTTTCTATTTAAACCTAAAATTCGAATTTAAGCCTGAGTGGATAATGTTGAGAATCCTGACGGGTGGGGTCCACTCGTCAGTGACTCAACGGAAAACAGTGCGCGCGCTGGAAATGTTTAAAAATCTGACGGGTGGGGTCCACTCGTCAGTTTCCTTTTATTAAAACGAAACGGTAAGTTACCGTTGGATCAGGATCCAACGGCCCTCGTTCGTCCACGTCAGTGGCGAACGGCGGCGACCTAAACCGAGCGGCGCGACGGCGCCGGCGACGGCGAGGGGGACGGATGGCTCACCTAGGGGCTCGGGAGACGGCGGCGAGGGTGCAGGAGGGGTGCGGCGGTTCGGGGAAGCGTCTGGACGGAGTCGTACTGGCTGGGGAGGCTCCTGGCGTCGACGGCGTGAAGGTCCTCTTCCGCGGACCGGCACGAGCTCCGGCGAGCAATCTGGCGGTGCTCCTGGACAGAAACAGAGGGGAGAGGAGAGCGGGTGAGCGAGGGGTTCATGAGGAAGGGGTTGCGGCCAGGGAGGAGGGAAGGGGAAGGGCAGCCTGGCCTGGCCGTGGTCGTCGCCTACCTCGGACACGGCGAGCTCGACGGATGGCCTCGGTGGCCGAGGCTTGGCGGCGACGGCCCCGCCCTCCAGGCGGTGCACGAGAGAGAGTGGTGTGAGGGGAGAGAGGTGGTGGTGAGGTGTGGGGAAACGGCGAGGCTCGGGGTGGCTTAAATAGCGGCCGGGCGGCGCACGGTGGACGCGGTGCAGAGGGCACCCGCGGTCGTGCGAGCTCGCCGTAGGCCGGTGGAGAGGTGCGGCTATGCTGCGGGGTGTCCAGGGGACCGAATGGGCAAGGAGGGGTGGCGTGGAGGCTGCTGCGCGCGCTCGGGTGGGGGACGGCCGTGGCGCGCGTCCGGGCGGCGCACGGCGTGCGCGGCATGCCGCGGACACGGCGTGTTCAGGCGGCTGCTGGGGCGTGCTGCTGCGTTTCGAGGGGACCGGGAGGTGAGGGAGGGGGAGTGAGGCAGTAGCGCGGCCGGCACGGCGCGGCGTCGCCGCGGCCACTGTGCCGACACGACGTCGTGCGCATGGCCGATGCTGTCGCCAGCCCCTCCACGGCGACTCCGGCGACCATTTGGCTCCCTCCGGCGTGCGGCGTGACCGTGGCGAAGAGGGGAATGCAGTGGAGGCATCAATTCGACCAATGCACACTGCATTGCTCGGATTGATCCAAGGATTGGCTCGGTTTTGGGAAGAACACGAGGGGCACAGAAGGTGTTCGACGATTTTCCTGAACCAAAACAGTAGGCATTTTGGCTATTTAATTTTCATACCTTGCTTAATTCTTTTGGGTCCAAACTTAGGATCTAGGCTAAATACATTATTGGTAAGTGATACAAAGTCTTTTTGAAATATTTGGAAATATTTCAATAATGAATTTCAAATTTGAATTTGAGGTTTTGAATTTGAAATTTGAAAGGGAATAGTTTGTGGAAACCCAATGGTGTGGTCTTGGAATTATTCCTCACTAACCTTGGTTTGAGCAAAATAAAGTAAGTTTCCTATTTTTGGAAAAATATTGTGACATGTGTCACATAGTTTTATAGTTTTGGAATGTTGTTAAGTTTATTTTGTATTCTTCAAATTTGGTAATTGGTGTTAGGTGTTTAATAACATAGCAAGCAATGTATGATAACAATAATCAAGAATTAAACACATGCTGGTTTTGTAAGAAAAGTTTTTGTTGGCCCACATTTTTGCATTAATAATTTACATTAATATTTGGGATGTTACAAATCCTCCCCCCCTTAAAATAAATCTCGTCCCGAGATTTGCTAGGTCTGGGTACTGAAGAGGTTCGGGAATTCACTTCTAAGATAGTCCTCACGTTCCCACGTGGCTTCATCTTCAGAGTGGTTAGTCCACTGGACCTTGTAGAACTTGATTGCTCGCCTACGGGTGAGACGAACATCTTCGTCGAGAATCTTGATGGGTTGCTCACGATAAGTCAGATCTTGATTTAGGTCGATGGAATGGTGGTCGATGTTTTTGAAAACATCAGGCTGGTCAGGAACTTCAAGACATTTCCGGAGCAGTGAAATGTGGAAGACATCGTGGTAATCTGCTAACTCTTGAGGCAACTCCAGTTGATAAGACACTTCACCACGACGGGAAAGGATCTTAAAGGGTCCAATATATCTTGGTGCCAATTTTCCTTTGACATGGAAACGTTGCATTCCCTTAAGAGGTGTCACTCGGAGATAGACATAATCCCCGACACTGAAGGTGACATCACGGCGCTTGGGATCAGCGTAACTCTTCTGACGGGATTGGGCGGTTTTAAGACGTTCACGAATAAGTTGGACTTGTTCCTCAGCCTCACGGAGAGTATCTGGCCCAAACAATTTGCCTTCTCCGGTGTCGGACCAATTCAGGGGGGTACGACACTTCTTGCCGTAAAGGGCTTCAAAAGGGGCCATTTGCAGACTAGACTGGTAACTATTATTGTAGGAGAACTCTGCAAATGGAAGACAATCTTCCCACTTGGATCCATAGGATAGAACACACGCGCGAAGCATGTCCTCCAATATCTGGTTCACTCTTTCAGTTTGGCCTCCGGTCTGGGGATGATAAGCTGTGCTAAATGCTAACTTGGTTCCGAGGGCTTCGTGTAAGGCTTTCCAGAACCTTGAGGTGAATTGTGTGCCTCTATCCGATACAATCCTCTTAGGCACGCCATGCAGGCTTACTATTCTGGAAATATACAGGTCTGCTAACTGACTTCCCCGATAGGTGGTATGGACGGGAATGAAATGGGCAACCTTGGTCAGTCTATCAACGATGACCCAAATTGAGTCATGGCCTCTGTTGGATCTTGGAAGTCCAGCGATAAAATCCATTCCAATCTCATCCCACTTCCACTCGGGAATCTTCAAGGGTTGAAGCAATCCAGCGGGTCGCTGGTGTTCAGCCTTGACTCGCTGACAGATATCACACTTGGCCACAAAAACACCAATCTCTCGCTTCATTCCGTGCCACCAAAATTTCTCACGAAGGTCTTGATACATTTTGGTTCCGCCACGGTGGATCGAATAGGGGGTCTCGTGGGCTTACTTCAGGATTAAGTCTTTAAGCTCCGTGATGCTGGGGACACAGATACGATCCTGGTATCTTAGCACTCCTTCAGCATCTTCGGTAAAACCAGGTGCTTTACCGAGGGAAATCTTCTTCTTGATCCCTTCTATACTCTCATGACCTTTCTGGGCTTCCTTGATTTGGTCCATCAAGGTTGGGGTTAACTCTAAGTTGGCAAGATATCCATGGCTAACAAGCTCTAGTCCAAAATCTTTGAACTCTCTGAACAGGGCTGGTTGTTCTGCTTGGATCAGGGCATTCAGGGTGCAGGGTTTGCGACTAAGGGCATCGGCAACTACGTTAGCCTTCCCAGGGTGATAATGGATACCGATATCATAATCCTTGATTAATTCCATCCACCTTCTCTGTCGCAGGTTTAACTCCTTCTGGGTGAAGATATACTTCAAGCTCTTGTGATCCGTATAGATCTCGCAACGATGTCCCGCAAGATAGGAGCGCCATGTTTTCAGAGCAAGAACAACAGCGGCTAACTCCAGGTCATGGGTTGGGTAATTCTCTTCATGTGGTCGCAACTGCCGAGACAGATACGACACCACTTGGCCTTCTTGCATCAGAACGCAACCAAGTCCGAGGCGTGATGCATCGCAATACACGTCGAAACTCTTGGTGACGTCTGGCATAATCAGGACAGGGGTTGAGGTCAGTCTCTTCTTTAATTCCTGGAAGCTCTCTTCACACTTCTGAGTCCATTCAAACTTCTTGTCCTTCTTCAACAGTTGGGTCAGGGGTTTGGCTAAACTGGAGAATCCCTCCACAAACTTGCGGTAGTAACCCGCTAATCCGAGAAAGCTTCGGATTTCAGTCACACTAGTTGGGGCTTCCCAGTTCACAATGGCTTGGATTTTCTCTGGGTCAACAGAAATTCCTCCCGCAGACACAACATGTCCGAGAAATGCTACTTCACTGAGCCAAAACTCACACTTGCTAAGCTTGGCATATAGCTGGTGTTCTCGGAGGGTTGCTAAAACTAGACGCAGATGTTCAGCATGCTCTTCTTCGGTTTTGGAGTAGATAAGGATGTCATCGAGGAAAACTACCACGAACTTGTCGAGATACTCCATGAAGATCTTGTTCATGAGATTCATGAAATAGGCTGGGGCATTGGTCAGACCAAAGGACATTACGGTGTATTCAAATAAACCGTAGCGGGTGGTGAAGGCAGTCTTGGGAATATCCGTCTCTCGGATTTTTAACTGATGGTATCCTGACCGAGGATCGATCTTGGAAAAGACTCGGGCTCCGTTCATTTGATCGAACAGATCCTCGATCTTTGGGAGAGGGTACTTGTTCTTAATGGTCACATCATTTAGCTTGCGATAATCCACACACAGGCGTGTGGTACCGTCTCTCTTATCCACAAAAATAATGGGTGATCCCCAGGGTGAAGCACTTGGGCGAATAAGTCCTTTGCTGAGCATATCTGCTAACTGCTTCTTCAACTCAACCAGTTCTTCCGGATTCATCCGATAAGGCCTCTGGGATATAGGAGCTGTTCCGGGGATAAGTTCAATGATGAACTCAATATCCCGGTCTGGCGGCATACCAGGCAACTCTTCAGGGAAAACATCTCGGAACAGGTGAACAACACGGATCTCATCTAGGGTGGGTCTGGCTATGCCCTCATGGCATCCTGGTCGGGGTCGACTGGTTTCTGACACATACTTCACCTCTACTCCTTTGTCGGTGGTGAGTGTTACAGCTCTTCTGGCGCAGTCAATTTGACCACGGTACTTGGCTAGCCAATTCATACCCAGTATGACATCTATTCCTTGGGTTCCTAAAATGATTAAGTCGACTAGGAACTTTTCCCCCTGGATTTCAAGGGAAACGTCCGGGCAATATGACTTGGTATCTATGGTGGATTCTGGGATTTGGATGATCATGGGTTTGGGTAAAAGGTTCCCGACCAAACCTCCCTTAGCAACAAACTCTTGGGTAACAAAGGAATGGGTAGCACCAGAATCAAACAGAACAGTTGCAGGTACCGAGTTGACAAGGAACGTACCCAGCACAACATCTGGCGCTTCCATGGCTTCCTCTGCATTGATGTGGTGCAGTCGTCCCTTGGCAACAGCAGTATTCCCGCGAGGTGCGGGGTTCTTGCCGTTCCCATTACGGCCTTGGCCATTGTTCGGTGCTGGTGTATCGGGGCGCGGACCATTCTTCTTGGGATTGGGGCATTCTCTGGAGTAGTGGCCCTTAGCGCCACAGTCAAAGCAGACAACATTGGCATTGCGGTTGAAGTTGTTGGGGTTTCCTCCGGGGCGAGTAGGGTTGTTGGGGCGGTTGAAGCTGTTTGGGTTGCTGGGGGTGTTTGGGTTTGGGTTGTTGGGACGAGTAGGGAAATTGGGGCGTGTAGGTTGTGGTGGTCGATAAGCTGGTTTCGGGGTTGGTGGAAAGGTACGAGGCTTCTGACTGCTCGAACCTTCCTTGGCCATCATCCTTCTCTTGCGACTCTCGAACATAGTTTTACGTTTGGTCTCCAATTGAATAGCCTTGTCCACCAGTGACTCCAGGTCCAGGAAGTCGTGGATCACCAGGGCACACTGCAGTTCATCATGGAGCCCATCCATGAAACGCTCCATCCTTTTCCTCTCGGTGTCAGTATCATCAGGAGCGTACCGGGATAAGTCCGTAAACTCATCCAGGTATCCGACCACGTCCTTGCTTCCCTGCCGCAGCCTGCGGAATTCGTCCTTCTTCCTCTCAATAAGTCCACCGGGTATGTGCTTCTTGCGGAACTTCTCCTGAAACTCTGCCCAGCCGATAGCATGACCGGCTTGCTGGAGAGCCTTGGTAGTTTCCCACCAAGACCGTGCAGGTCCAGCAAGGTAGTGGGTCGCATAAAGCACCTTCTCAGGTTCTCCTACGGCAGCAATTTCTAGGTTGTTGTTGATGGTGCGAAGCCAATCATCGGCCTCTAGTGGGTGAAGTCCCTTGGAATAGGTGGGTGGGTTGGTCTTCTGAAAATCACTCAAAGTGGATCGCTGATTTCCTTCACCATTGCCATTGCCATTGTGGTGGTTGTTGTTGTTGTTGTTGTGTGCGGCAGCGATCTGCTGCAGGGCAGCGATATGAGCTTGACGCTCTGCCCGAGCAGCTTGGCGTTCCTCCATGATAAGCGCAAGAAGTTGGGCGGTGGTTGGTTCCGGTGGGGGTGGTGGTCCTCCATCCGGGTTGGAGCGACGAGTGTCCACCATCCTGAAGAACACCGGGTATAAGGGCAAGACAAAAAGTCTGACTAAGGGGAGAAAGGTTGGTTTCGCATAGTGGTGAATGTGAAAAAAATACTTTTCGTAGACTAACAAGAATAGCACACTGTTATAACACAAGCATCACATCAAAGGTTCATCACATCAAGCTTACAACATTATCCCTTAAGCTAATGTACATAGTGCAAGTTCCAAAAGAACTACTACTTCTACTCTACTAGCGATGGGGGGTCGACCTAATCCTGCGGTAGTACTCAAGTCACTCGCCTACTGAGGTGGAACCTCAGGCTCGGATACTTCAGCGTCGGACTGGTAGGGTGGCTCCTCTGGGTCTTCCTCCTCGTCATCCTCCTGCTCATAGTCCATCTCTTCCAGATAGTCGTCATCGTCACTGAGGAAAGCATTGTTCTCCTTGCGGAGATCCTCGCCCTCCTCCTCCATCTCGTCAGTACGGAGCTCCAAATCCTCGATCAGCTCGTCCTGCTCTGCCACCTTCTTGCGGAGCTTCGCTATGGTCTTCCTCATCTGGGTCCTCTTCTTGAGAAGAGCGACCTTCTCCTCCTTCAGCTGTGCCTCACTCTCGCGACTCTCCTTAAGCGAGAGGCGCTCAAAGTGAGACCGAAGTCTAGCGCACCTCAGATCCTCCTGGGTGCGAAAGAGCATAATCTCCATGTCCAAGATATACTCTCCGAACGTCGGGTGTAGAGGGGACTGAATAGGGTGTCCGTCGATGGTGCGCCTCCCGTAGAACTGGAAACGAGAGTTCACCAACTCCGCCTTGTGCTCCTCACAAAGCCGGGATAGCATCCGCTCCATGGAACGACACAGTCCGTCGTCCCAGTGGACGTCCATGGTGGTAAAGATGAGTGTCTTGGATCCGGGGGACTTGATGTTCCCGCGAACAGACGACTCGACCAACCAAGACAGGTTTCCGTTGCCGGGAGTGTCCACCTGGGCTCCCTTAAACTCAGGAGTGGGACGACCTAACAGCTTGGTCAACTCGAACAGGTCCTTCTCGAACATCAACGTGCCGTCTTTCTCGAGCTGAACAAACTCGGTGAAGTGGAGTGCCATCTACAATTTTAAGTCAAGTTTTTAAGTTAGTGAGATGACAAGTGTATCAAAATTTTAAATGTAGTGAGGCAGCAAGTGAGCAAAATTTTAAGTTTTTAATATATAAGGGAAAACTCAATATTGAGTAAGGGTAGAATTTTGCAGAAGTGAGAGGATGAGAGATAAGCACTTTTCGAAAATACTTCATTCCTTCATCCTTTTAGAATTTAACTTTTGTAACTCCTACCTAGCGACCATGCTAAACTAAGGTTTCTAAAGTCGAGATGGCTCTGATACCAGGTCTGTGGGCACCCCGGACTAGCTGTCCGAATTACCCGATTATGCTTAACACAACGATCCCGTGATCAGTCTGTCGTTGCACATAATCCGAACTGAATACCAAAGTTTACATCCATTACAATACCGGAATAAGTCTTACATAACGGGTCATATAGACCAAGTCTTACACAGGTGCCTTCTAGGGCCCAATCAACATAAGCAGCGGAACTTAAACGTAGTAGACATCCAAAAGCTAACGACGACCCGACAGGCAGTCGACTTGAGAAGGTCCTTAGTTGGCGTAGACGTCGCCATACTCCTCCTGGGCGTAATACTCCTCCAAGTCTGGCTACGACAATAGCCAGAGGCAAGCTAGTATGAGTACATCGGAATGTACTCGCAAACTACTCCAACATGAGTGCACTAGGTTCAATTTTATTTCATACTCTTAAATATTTAACTAAGACATTTCTATATCTTTGCTGAAGAAGATAAGGAGGTTATAACTATTCTTAGTATTTCATGTGTATTAGTTTCTTCAAAACTCCTCCTTTCTCCAACCATGGTCCATCATGGTACCAAGTCTCCAACAACCTCATACCCAATGTTGGCATAGGTGTATGGATCATTTCACCAACTTCCTTTCTTTTGATAACACAATTCTTTTTCAAAACTTGCACATGGTCAAAGTAGGGCCCCTCAACTGTCCATATCCGAGGACTCGGCTATTCGAATAGTTTTAACCCTCTGCAGAGGTAGCACGCTTTTCCCACACCCATCCGATAACTCATCGTGTCTGCCACGTCTCGCCATACCAGGGGTATGCGAAGTTGAGTCACCGACCCTAGTCTCTCCTTTGCTCATGCTAGTATAGGATCCTGCCCATATGATACTTTCCATCGACACTTAACCCAGCCCGTCGGAATCTAAGTGTGAGGACTCATAGGTTTTATCTGGCGGTCTATAGGGGACATCCTTCTATCCTCCTCCTTATCTACTCATAGAGTTTGAGCGAGGACCCAGGTCAGGGGTAGGTCACCAAACCATTCCCTCATGCATAACAGAGTCATCTCCGTTGATGCAGTGTCCCATACTAATAAGAGCAAATTATATGACTAAGCCCTTTCCCATATGTGGGTAAATGTGGTCGCACAGATTATCGGTTGCTTGACTGAGTACTAGGACACAATGTGCTTTTCTTAAAACCATCTTTCTCCATTTCCTTATTTAACCACCACATCTTGGTGCTATATATCCACACAAGGTTTTCAAAGGAGTTTGAATAAAACAACATTGATTTTTCCATCCTATAATTTTAGCATAATTTCTACATAGGGTGGCAAAATAACCTATGTATACTTTGGAAAAAGGGTTTTCATAAACCTTTGTTTTTGGAAAATGACTCGGTAAATCTAGATGCATAAGTTATGTGCAAGCTCAGAGAGTAGCTTGCCTTGCTCGGCAAAGTGATCCTGGTCTTGATCTTCCGGTTCCACAAATACCTCCTCCTCGGTATATCCGACAACGTTCTCGTCTAATACAAATTAAGCAATTCAAACAATCACTAACCTACTCAACCAATTATCACAACAATACAATCTTAAATGCTATAAATAGCCACTTCATCTATCAAACAAAACAATTTGGCTTTAATTTAATTAAATTAGTCCTTATCCATTTATTTCCTAATTGGGGCAGAAACTAGTTGAACAAGTTTAATTACATAACTTAAGTTATGTTGGTCAAAAAAATACAAACTAAAATTCTACAGAGAGTTACTGATGTGTAGAAGATGACACAATTGGATTTGGGTCATTTGGAGTTACCAAACTCCTTACACATTGTTTTGAATCCAGAGGCTAGTTAATCAAGTTTTATCTACTAATCAAGTTTTGTTGATCTAAAAATTAAATCCTCTTAGGGGTGACTAACCACGACTAAATGTGATCCAATAAAATTGGTCTTAAATCATTTGGACTAACAGAGCATCAGAAACAAACAAGTTTAGATTTTAAACCCTATTTGGCATTTTTAATACTATATTTTTATTATTTATCCAAATGAGGTGAAACCACTTGGGTTGGATAGAAATTTTCATAAGCTTTTCAGAACATTTTGATTTGATTTATTTGGAGTTGTAGATCTCAAGTTATGGAATTTCAAAGTTTAGTCCAGTACTGTTTTCTATTTAAACCTAAAATTCGAATTTAAGCCTGAGTGGATAATGTTGAGAATCCTGACGGGTGGGGTCCACTCGTCAGTGACTCAACGGAAAACAGTGCGCGCGCTGGAAATGTTTAAAAATCTGACGGGTGGGGTCCACTCGTCAGTTTCCTTTTATTAAAACGAAACGGTAAGTTACCGTTGGATCAGGATCCAACGGCCCTCGTTCGTCCACGTCAGTGGCGAACGGCGGCGACCTAAACCGAGCGGCGCGACGGCGCCGGCGACGGCGAGGGGGACGGATGGCTCACCTAGGGGCTCGGGAGACGGCGGCGAGGGTGCAGGAGGGGTGCGGCGGTTCGGGGAAGCGTCTGGACGGAGTCGTACTGGCTGGGGAGGCTCCTGGCGTCGACGGCGTGAAGGTCCTCTTCCGCGGACCGGCACGAGCTCCGGCGAGCAATCTGGCGGTGCTCCTGGACAGAAACAGAGGGGAGAGGAGAGCGGGTGAGCGAGGGGTTCATGAGGAAGGGGTTGCGGCCAGGGAGGAGGGAAGGGGAAGGGCAGCCTGGCCTGGCCGTGGTCGTCGCCTACCTCGGACACGGCGAGCTCGACGGATGGCCTCGGTGGCCGAGGCTTGGCGGCGACGGCCCCGCCCTCCAGGCGGTGCACGAGAGAGAGTGGTGTGAGGGGAGAGAGGTGGTGGTGAGGTGTGGGGAAACGGCGAGGCTCGGGGTGGCTTAAATAGCGGCCGGGCGGCGCACGGTGGACGCGGTGCAGAGGGCACCCGCGGTCGTGCGAGCTCGCCGTAGGCCGGTGGAGAGGTGCGGCTATGCTGCGGGGTGTCCAGGGGACCGAATGGGCAAGGAGGGGTGGCGTGGAGGCTGCTGCGCGCGCTCGGGTGGGGGACGGCCGTGGCGCGCGTCCGGGCGGCGCACGGCGTGCGCGGCATGCCGCGGACACGGCGTGTTCGGGCGGCTGCTGGGGCGTGCTGCTGCGTTTCGAGGGGACCGGGAGGTGAGGGAGGGGGAGTGAGGCAGTAGCGCGGCCGGCACGGCGCGGCGTCGCCGCGGCCACTGTGCCGACACGACGTCGTGCGCATGGCCGATGCTGTCGCCAGCCCCTCCACGGCGACTCCGGCGACCATTTGGCTCCCTCCGGCGTGCGGCGTGACCGTGGCGAAGAGGTGAATGCAGTGGAGGCATCAATTCGACCAATGCACACTGCATTGCTCGGATTGATCCAAGGATTGGCTCGGTTTTGGGAAGAACACGAGGGGCACAGAAGGTGTTCGACGATTTTCCTGAACCAAAACAGTAGGCATTTTGGCTATTTAATTTTCATACCTTGCTTAATTCTTTTGGGTCCAAACTTAGGATCTAGGCTAAATACATTATTGGTAAGTGATACAAAGTCTTTTTGAAATATTTGGAAATATTTCAATAATGAATTTCAAATTTGAATTTGAGGTTTTGAATTTGAAATTTGAAAGGGAATAGTTTGTGGAAACCCAATGGTGTGGTCTTGGAATTATTCCTCACTAACCTTGGTTTGAGCAAAATAAAGTAAGTTTCCTATTTTTGGAAAAATATTGTGACATGTGTCACATAGTTTTATAGTTTTGGAATGTTGTTAAGTTTATTTTGTATTCTTCAAATTTGGTAATTGGTGTTAGGTGTTTAATAACATAGCAAGCAATGTATGATAACAATAATCAAGAATTAAACACATGCTGGTTTTGTAAGAAAAGTTTTTGTTGGCCCACATTTTTGCATTAATAATTTACATTAATATTTGGGATGTTACAGAGGGCGAGGATCTCCGTAAGGAGAACAACGCTTTCCTCAGTGACGATGACGACTACCTGGAGGAGATGGACTATGAGCAGGAGGACGACGAGGAGGAGTTAGAGGACGAGGAGGAGGAGCCACTCGAGTCAGTTCTCGAGGACGAGGAGGAGGACCCGGAGGAGCCACCCTACCAGTCCGACGCTGACGCAGCAGAGCCTGAGGTTCCACCTCAGTAGGCGAGTGACGTGAGTACTACCGCAGGATTAGGTTGACCCCCTATCGCTAGTCGAGTCGAAGTAGTGGTTCTTTTGGAAACCCTGTATTGTGTACATTAGCTGAAGGGCGATGTTGTAAGCTTGATGTGGTGAACTCTTTGATGTGATGGTTGTGCTATATAAGTGTGTTAAGCCTTGTGAATCTGTGTAAAATATTTTCCATATAATCCTTAATTAATCAACCACTATACGAAACCGACATTTTCCCTTGGTCGAAACCTTTTGCCTTGCCTCTTATACCCGGTGTGCTTCAGGATGGTGGACACTCGTCGCTCCAACACGGATGGAGGACCACCACCACCACCACCGAACCCAACCACCGCCCAACTTTTTGCGCTTATCATGGAGGAACGCCAAGCTGCCCGGGAGGAGCGTCAAGCTCATCTCGCTGCCCTGCAGCAGATCGCTGCCGCCCATCTCAACCAAAACAACAACCACAACAACAACAATGGCAATGGCAATGGCGAAGGAAATCAGCGGTCCACTTTGAGTGATTTTCAGAAGACCAACCCACCTACCTATTCCAAGGGACTTCACCCATTAGAGGCCGATGATTGGCTTCGCACCATTGACAACAACCTGGAAGTTGCTGCCGTGGGAGAGCCTGAGAAAGTGCTGTATGCAACCCACTATCTTGCAGGACCTGCACGATCTTGGTGGGAAGCTACCAAGGCTCTCCAGCAAGCTGGTCATGTTATCAACTGGGCCGAGTTCCAGGAGAGGTTCCGCAAGAAGCACATTCCCGGCAGACTCATTGAGAGGAAGAAGGATGAATTCCGCAAGTTGCGGCAGGGAAATAGAGATGTGGTCGGTTATCTTGATGAGTTCACTGACTTATCTCGGTATGCTCCTGATGACACCGACACCGAGAAGAGGAAGATGGAGCATTTCCTGAATGGACTTCATGATGAATTGCAGTGTGCTTTTGTTATCCATGACTTTCTTGATTTGGAGTCACTTGTGGACAAAGCCATCCAGCTGGAGACCAAGCGCAAGTCTATGTTTGAAGGTCGTAAGAGGAGAATGAGTGCCCAGGAAGGTTCGAGCAACCAGAAGCCTCGCATCTTTCCACAAAACCCCAAGCCGGCCTATCGACCACCACAAACTCCACGCCCCAATTTCCCTAATCGCCCAAACAACTTCAACCGCCCCAATAACAGTACCCGTCCCGGAGGGAACTCTAACAACTTCAACCGCAATGCCAATGTTGTCTGCTTTGAGTGCGGCACTAAGGGTCACTACTCCAGAGAATGCCCCAATCCTAAGAAGAGTGTTCCACGCCCCGATGCGCAGGCACCGAACAATGGCCAAGGCCGTAATGGAAATAGCAAGAACGCCGCACCCCGCGGAAATGTTGCTGTTGCCAAGGGCCGTCTGCACCACATCAATGCTGAAGAGGCCATGGATGCGCCAGATGTTGTGCTGGGTACGTTCCTTGTCAACTCAGTACCAGCAACTGTTCTGTTTGATTCTGGTGCTACCCATTCCTTTGTTACCCAAGAATTTATTGCTAAGGGAGGTTTAGTCGGAAACCTCTTACCCAAACCCATGGTCATCCAGATCCCAAAATCCACCATAGAGACCAAGTTGTTTTGCCCTGACGTTTCCCTTGAGATCAAAGGAGAAAAGTTTCTAGTCGACTTAATCATTCTAGGAACCCAAGGTATAGATGTTATACTTGGTATGAATTGGCTAGCCAAGTACCGTGGTCGAATTGACTGCGCCAGAAGAGATGTATCCATCATCACCGACAAGGAAGTAGAAGTGGAGTATGTGTCTGAAACCAGTCGACCCCAACCAGGATGCCATGAGAGCATAGCTCGACCCACCCTAGATGAGATCCGTGTTGTTCACCTGTTCCGAGATGTTTTCCCTGAAGAATTGCCTGGTATGCCACCAGACCGGGATATTGAGTTCATAATTGAACTTATCCCAGGAACAGCCCCCATATCCCAAAGGCCTTATCGGATGAATCCGAAAGAATTGGTTGAATTGAAGAAGCAGTTAGCTGATATGCTCAGCAAAGGACTTATTCGCCCAAGCGCTTCACCTTGGGGATCACCCATTATTTTTGTGGACAAGCGAGACGGTACCACACGCCTGTGTGTGGATTATCGCAAGTTAAATGACGTGACCATTAAAAACAAGTATCCTCTTCCAAAGATCGAGGATCTGTTCGATCAGATGAACGGAGCCCGAGTCTTTTCCAAGATAGATCTTCGGACAGGATATCATCAGTTGAAAATCCGAGAGACAGACATTCCCAAGACCGCCTTCACCACCCGCTACGGTTTGTTTGAATACACCGTAATGTCCTTTGGTCTGACCAATGCCCCAGCCTATTTCATGAATCTCATGAACAAGATTTTCATGGAGTACCTCGACAAGTTCGTGGTAGTTTTCCTCGACGACATCCTTATTTACTCCAAAACCGAAGAAGAGCATGCTGAACACCTGCGTCTAGTTTTAGAAACCCTCCGAGAGCACCAGTTGTATGCCAAGCTTAGCAAGTGTGAGTTTTGGCTCAGTGAAGTGGCATTTCTCGGACATGTTGTGTCTGCGGGAGGGATTTCTATTGACCCAGAGAAGATCCAAGCCATTGTGGACTGGAAAGCCCCAACTTGTGTGACTGAAATCCGAAGCTTTCTCGGACTGGCGGGTTACTACCGCAAGTTCGTTGAAGGATTCTCCAGTATAGCCAAACCCCTGACCCAACTGCTGAAAAAGGACAAGAAGTTTGAATGGACTCAGAGGTGTGAAGAGAGTTTCCACGAATTGAAGAAGAGACTGACCTCAACCCCCGTCCTGATTATGCCAGACGTCACCAAGAGTTTCGACGTGTATTGCGATGCATCACGCCTCGGACTTAGTTGCGTTCTGATGCAAGAAGGCAAAGTGGTGTCATATCTGTCCCGGCAGTTGCGACCGCATGAAGAGAACTACCCAACCCATGACCTGGAGTTAGCCGCTGTTGTTCTTGCTTTGAAGACGTGGCGTCCCTATCTTGCGGGACATCGTTGTGAGATCTATACGGATCATAAGAGCTTGAAGTATATCTTCACCCAGAAGGAGTTAAATCTACGACAGAGGAGGTGGATGGAATTAATCAAAGATTACGATATTGGGATCCATTATCACCCCGGAAAGGCTAATGTAGTTGCCGATGCCCTTAGTCGCAAACCTTGCACCCTGAATGCCTTGATCCAAGCCGAACAACCAGCCTTGTTCAAAGAGTTCAAAGATTTTGGACTAGAGCTTGTTAGCCGCGGTTATCTCACCAATTTAGAGTTAGCCCCAACCCTGATAGATCAAATCAAGGAAGCCCAAAAAGGTCATGAAAGCATAGAAGGAATTAAAAAGAAGATTTCTCTCGGCAAAGCGCCCGGTTTTACCGAAGATGCTGAAGGAGTGTTGAGATTCAATGGTCGTATCTGTGTGCCCAATATCACGGAACTTAAGGAGTTAATCCTGAAGGAAGCCCACGAGACCCCTTATTCAATCCACCCCGGCGGAACCAAAATGTATCAAGACCTTCGTGAAAGATTTTGGTGGCACGGAATGAAGCGAGAGATTGGTGTTTTTGTAGCCAAGTGTGATATCTGTTAGCGAGTCAAGGCTGAACATCAGCGACCCGCTGGATTGCTTCAACCTCTGAAAATTCCCGAGTGGAAGTGGGATGAAATTGGAATGGATTTTATTACCGGACTTCCAAGATCCAACCGAGGCCATGACTCAATCTGGGTCATCGTTGATCGACTAACCAAGGTTGCCCATTTCATTCCCGTCAATACCACTTATCGGGGAAATCAGTTAGCAGACCTGTATATTTCCAGAATAGTAAGCCTGCATGGTGTGCCTAAGAAGATTGTATCTGACAGAGGCACACAGTTCACCTCGAGGTTCTGGAAAGCCCTTCACGAAGCCCTCGGAACAAAGTTAGCGTTTAGCACAGCTTATCATCCTCAGACCGGAGGCCAAACTGAGCGAGTGAACCAGATATTAGAGGACATGCTTCGCGCGTGTGTTCTATCCTATGGTTCCAAGTGGGAAGATTGTCTTCCATTTGCAGAGTTCTCCTACAACAATAGTTACCAGTCTAGCCTGCAAATGACCCCTTTTGAAGCCCTTTACGGCAAGAAGTGTCGTACGCCCCTGAATTGGTCCGACACCGGAGAAGGCAAATTGTTTGGACTGGATACTCTCCGTGAGGCTGAAGAACAAGTTCAACTTATCCGTGAGCGTCTTAAAACTGCCCAATCCCGTCAGAAGAGTTACGCTGATCCCAAGCGTCGTGATGTCACTTTTAGTGTCGGAGATTATGTCTATCTCCGAGTGACGCCCCTTAAAGGAATGCAGCGTTTCCATGTCAAAGGAAAATTAGCGCCAAGGTATATTGGACCCTTTAAGATCATTGCTCGTCGAGGAGAAGTATCTTATCAACTAGAGTTGCCCCAAGAGTTAGCAGATTATCACGATGTCTTCCACATTTCCTTGCTCCGGAAATGTCTTGAAGTTCCTGACCAGCCTGATGTTTTCAAAAACATCGACCACCTCTCCATCGACCTGAATCAAGATCTGACTTATCGCGAGAGACCCATCAAGATTCTCGACGAAGATGTTCGTCTTACCCGAAGACGCGCGATCAAGTTCTACAAAGTCCAGTGGACTAACCACTCTGAAGATGAAGCAACTTGGGAACGCGAAGACTATCCAAGAAGCGAATTCCCAAACCTCTTTAGTGCCCAAACCTAGTAAATCTCGGGACGAGATTTATTTTAAGGGGGGAAGGATCTGTAACATCCCAAAATTATAATCAGTATTATTATATCAAAAATATGGGCCAACAAAAACTTTTTATGAATTAATATGTGTTGATTTCATATTGCTGCTTGTGATAATTATTTCTTGTGAAGTGTTGGTTGTTAGCTCTAGTTAAAAACTTGAAGAAAAGAAAATAAACAAAACAAAAGATAAAACAATAAAAATAGAGTGACAAGTGTCACACCATTTCTCCAAGTGAGAAATTAATTTTCTTTCAAACAAAATTCAGAGGAGTGGTGATATGATCACTCCCATTTTATTTCCATAACTTTTCCCTCTCCAAGTATTAATTTCAAAAACCTAAATTTAAATTCTATTTCTTTCTTTATCTTATTCAAATCACAAAATGTGCTATTTGCACTTGTCCAATAAATAATTAAACAACACCACAAATCTTGATAAACATATATGAAGCAAATTATGAAAATAAAATTCAGAAATTGGAAATTAATTTTGGTTCACACATTTCGTCGAACACTTGGTGATCACCACCCTGTTCATCCTCAACCGACCCAAATCCGAGATCAATGGAGCGATTTCGATCGGAGTTCGTCGATCCACTACACCCATGCGATTGCCCTCACTCCACTCACCTCACCGCACTCAAGGAAGCCGAGGATTAGGGCCGGGGACGAGGAGGAACGCCAGGGGACAGCCGCCCGCACGCACGTCGCCATGGTCGGCACTGTGGCCACGACGGTGTCGAGCCGTGCTGGCCGCGCCATGCCCCCCCCCCCCTCTCTCCCTCACCTCCCTGCTCCCTCTCAGCGCAGCAAAACCCCCAGCAGAAGCCCGCACCGGCAGCCCTCGCGCCACGCCGTGCACGTCGAGCGCCGCCCGAACGCCCCCACGGCCGTCCCCCACTCCGAGCACGCGCAGCTCGCCTCCACGCGCCAACCTTGCTCCCCTGCACTCCAACATCGTAGCCACACCGCACCGCACCCTATGGCGAGCCCTAGCCCCCTCCGGACACCGCGTGAACCCCGACCACCATGCGCCGAGCTTCGGCCTTAAAACCCCCCCACCCCCCCCCCCCCACCCCCCGAGCTCTCGTTTTCCTCACACGACACCACTGCCTCTCCCTTGCTCCACCCCCACTCGTGCACCGCCAAGAGGGCGGAGCCGTAGCTGCGAAGCCACTGCCGCCCGTGGCCGTCTCCGAGCTCGCCGTGCCCGAGGTAGAAGACGATCACGGCCGAGCCGTGCTGCCCTCTCTTTCTCTCCCCTCTGGCCTGCAATCCCCTCTCCATTAACACCGCACTCACACGCTCCCCTTTCCCCTCTGGTTCGTGCCCAGGAGCGACGCAGGAACCTCGCCGGAGTTGGAGCACGACCGCGGAGGAGCAGCCGCTCGTCGCCGACGCCAGGAGCATCCCCAGCAAGCACCACTCGTCCAGCAAGCTTCCCCAGGCCGCCGCGTTCGATCTGCCTCACCTGCACGTCCTCCCGAGCCCCCTAGGTGAGCCTCCGACCACCGTAGCAGTCGCCGGAGCCACGGCGCCGCCCATTTTAGGTCGTCGCCGGCGTGCTCGATCCTCAGCCGTTGGATCTTTGATCCACGGCAGCGTACCCCTTCGCTGAGAGCAGTCGCTGACCAGTGGGCCCCGCTGTCAGCGTTTTAAACATTTCCAACGCGCGCGCACTGTTTTCGGTTGAGTCACTGACGAGTGGACCCCACCCGTCAGGATTCTCAACATTATCCAGAACAGAACTGTTTTTCTAATTTAAATCTCTCTAGAATTTCAGTACTGGACTCAACTTTGAAATTCAATATCTCGAGATTTATAACTCCAAATAAATAAAATCCAAATGTTCTGGAAAGCTTATGAAATTGTCTAACCAACCCTAGTGGTTTCACCCCATTTAGATAAATAGTAAAAATGTATTATTAAAAATACCACATAAGGTTTAAAATCTAAACTTGTTTGTTTCTGATACTCTGTTAGGCCAAATGAGTTAAGACCAATTTTATTGGGTCACATTTAACCATGGCTAGTTACCCATAAGAGGATTTAATTTTAGGATCAACAGAACTTGATTGATAGCTAAAACTTGATTATTAAGCTTCTGGATTAAAACCATTATGTAGGGAGTTTGGTAACTCCAATTGATCCAAATTAAATTGTGTTGTCTTCTACACATCAGTAGCTTTCTGTAGAAATTTAGTTTGTATTTTTGTGACCAACAGAACTTGAGATATGTAATTAAACATGTTCAATTAGTTTCTGCCATAATTAAGACATAATTAAATAATGGTTAAATCAATTAAATTGAAACCAAATTGTGTTGCTTGATGTATGCAGTGGCTATTTAGAGCATTCAAGATTGTATTGTTGTGATGTTGATTGAGTAGGTTAGTGATTGTTTGTATTTGTTTGATTGTGAATTAGACGAGAACGTTGTCGGATTTATCGAGGAAGAAGAATTCGTGGAACCTGAAGATCAGGACCAAGATCACTTTGCCGAGCAAGGCAAGCTACTCTCTGAGCTTGCACCCTAGTACATGCATCTATTTTTATAACATGATTTACACCTAAGGCAAAGATTTTCTAAAGCCTTTTCAAAAAGTATATGGAAATTATTTTGCCACCCTATGTAGAAATACAAGATAATTTATATCAAATTATAGGATGGGAAAAATAAAGATTGTTATTCAAAACCCCTTTGAAAACACCTGTGTGGCTATGAAGCACCGAGATGTTGGTGTTGAAGTGGAGAAAAGGAGAATGGTGGTTTTTGATAAAACGCACATTGTGTCTTTGTACTTACGTCAATCAGCCAATACCCTGTGCGACCACATTTACCCACATATGGGAAAGGGCTTGGTCATATAATTTGCTCATATTAGTATGGGATACCTCATCTACGGAGCTGACTCCGTTATGCATGAGGGGTTGGTTTGATGACCTACTCCTGACCTGGGTCCTCTCTCAAACTCTATCGAAAGATAAGGAGGAGGATAGAAGGATGTCCCCTATACACCGCCAGACAAAACTATGAGTCCTCACACTTAGATCCCGACGGGCTGGGTTAAGTGTTGATGGAAAGTGTCATATGGGCAGGGCCCTATACTAGCATGAGCAAAGGACAGGCTAGGATCGGTGTCTCAACTTCGCATACACCTTGTATGGCGGGACGTGGCTGACACGATGAGTTACCGGATGGATGTGGGAAAAGCGTGCTACCTCTGCAGAGTGTAAAACTATTCGAATAGCCGAGTCCTCGGATATGGACAGTTGAGAGACCCTACTTTGACCATGTGCAAGTTTTGAAAAGATTTGAGTTTTAAAAGAGAAAAGGAAGTGGAGAATGTTCCATAGACCTATACCAACAGATCGGTATGAGGTTGTTGGAGACCGTGAACCATGACGGGTTATGGTCAGAAGAAGGAGGAGTTTTGGAGAAACTAATAAAAAGGGACATTATATTAAGAATAGTTCTAAAATTCTCCTTACCTTTTTCAACAAAGATATAGAGATGTTTTAAATAAATAGAAGTATGAAATTAAAATGAGACTAGTGCATACTCATGTTGGAGTAGTTTGCGAGTACAATCAAATGTACTCATAATGGTTTCGTCCCTGGCTATTGTCATAGCCAACCATCGAGGAGCGCTACGCCGAGGAGGAGTATGGCGACTTCTATGCAAACTAGGGATCTCCATAAGTCGACTGCCTGTCGGGTCGTTGTTAGGATATGATGTCTACTACGCCGTATTTCCGCTGATTATTTTGGTTTGGCCCCTGAAGGCACCTATGTAAGACTTGGTCTAAATGACCGTTTATGTAAGACTTTAATGCGGTATTGTAATGGATGTAAACTTCGGTATTCAGTTCGGATTATGTGCAACGACAGACTGATCACGGGATCGTTGTGTTAAGCATAATCGGGTATTTCGGACGGCTAGTCCGGGGTCCCCACACAAACAGGATATGTTTTCAAGGTGAACGGAGGCGCTGTAAGCTGGAGGAGTGGGAAGCAACCCATAGTGGCCCAATCTACAATGGAATCGGAGTACATCGCTGCTTATGAAGCCGCGAATGAAGCTGTGTGGCTGAGGAAGTTCATCATCGAGCTTGGAGTGTTCCCTAGCGCGCAAGACCCTGTAACCCTCTACTGCGACAACACGGGTGCTATTGCTAACGCGAAGGAACCAAGGTATCACTCAACTGCCAAACACATTCTCCGACGCTTCCATGTGATACGACAGTATGTACAGGAAGGCGATGTGAAGATTTGCAAAGTGCATACGGATCTGAATGTGGCAGATCCTCTGACGAAGCCTCTTCTACTTGACAAGCATGTAAAACACCAAAATGCTATGGGTGTTAGGCTTTTACCAAGTTGTAATCTAGAATAAATTGTACTCTAGTGCAAGTGGGAGACTGAAGGAGATATGCCCTAGAGGCAATTAATAAAGTGTTTTATTTATCATATCTCTTTTGTTCATAATACGTTTTTGTGTCATGCTATAACTGTATTAAGCGGAAACAGTAATACACGTGTGATACGTAAGACAACCAGGTCCCTAGTAGCCTCTACGTGACTAGTTCATTGTGCAATCGATGATCGAGGTTTCCCGATCATGTGACATGGTGTCAGTTGACAATGGAGTCATATCGTTGGTAGAATGATGTGATGGACATACCCAATATTTGTAGGACGTAGTCATTACGCCTTTGATCGTGAGATCAACTCTTATTGCTATTCTTGAAAGATACTTTGATTGCATCAAACGTCATGTCTTAATAGTATTCATGTCTTCACCTTCGTCGTCGCCCTTGATATTTTTGTTGTCCTTCTTTTTCTTCTTCATCTCAAGTTTGGTCCCAAGTACAGCATTGGCGAGAGCATATAGGCTCGGAGTAGGATTGCCGATTAAATTCCGGCGGCTATCCCTCTGGAGGTCGACCGCTCCCGGAATTGTTATTCCGTAGTAGCTCAGCATCCGCACGTCATTGTGGATAGCCACGCCAAAAAAGTTGATGGCATTGTTGAAGGAAATATGCCCTAGAGGCACTTAATAAAGATAGTTTATTCATCATATCTCAATTGTTCATTATATGTTTTATACCATGCTATAACTGTATTAAGCGGAAACATTAATACGCGTGTGGTAGATAAACAACCAGGTCCCTAGTAGCCTCTATCTAACTAGTTCATTGGGCAATTGATGATCGAGGTTTCCCGATCATGTGACATTGATGTTAGTTGACAATGGAGTCATGTCATTGGGAGAATGACGTGATGGACATACCCAATATTTGTAGGACGTAGTCATTACGCCTTTGACCGTGAGATCAACTCTTATTGCTATTCCTGAAAGATACTTTGATTGCATCAAACGTCATGTCTTAATAGTATGACAATAAAGGTGTCCCTCTCGGGTATCGGAAGGGAGTATGTTGAGACGAGGGATCAAGAGCGGGATTTGCCAGTCCGCATAGCAGGATAGATACTCTAGGACCCACTCGGTGAGATTATGTCAAATAAGCTTGCAAGCATGTGACTAGGTCACCAGGACATAATATCATGGACGAGTAGAAGATAGTGTTGTCGGTAACGAGATCAAGCTAGGTATCGCGATATCTATGAACGAGTCTCGGACACGCTAAGTATCGCCATGGCAAAAGGTTTAAGACTCGACGTCTAGGTTCGAACGACAAAGTTATTCGTTATCTCACAGGGATTAATTCTAGGTATCCAAGGTCCACGAATTAGTCATTGATCGGAGAGCGTGTCTCGATCATGTCTGGCGAGATCTCGAACCGCAAGGGTAACACACTTAAGGGGAGTCGACAAGTTTACCGGAAGAGAAATTAGAAGAGAGCACCGGGAGCGTCCCGGGAAAGATCCGATGAAGATCGGAGAGCGACGAAATAGTTTCCGGAGCCGGAATAAATTAGATAATGTGTGTTTAATATTAATTAGTGTAATTAATAGTTAAATACATTTTTATTTAATGATTTTCGGAATTTAAAAGGCAGCCCACCTTAAATGGGCCTTCCCATGGGAGAGAAGGCCCATAGGGGGGAAATTTCCCCCCTAGGTGCGCATGAGGAAAGGGGGCTGCCCTAGGTGGGCCAAATGGGGCCCACCTAGGGCCGGCGCACCCCTTGGGGGCGGGCTGGTGTGGGAATAGTCCCACACCACCCAGCCAGCAAGGCTGGCAGCCCCCCTCCACCTATATATAGAGGTGCCCCCTTGGCCTTTAAAAGACACCAATCTCTCTCTCTCTTCTTCTCCTTGAAACGTGATTCCTCCATTGGAGTTGCGCCAAGGTGAAGTTCTCTCCACCATATGCACACCGCCGTGCTGCTGGTCTTCCGGTCCAAGTCTTCCGCTGCTCGTCCCTGGATCGGAGCACGGAGGTCGTCGTCTTCACCGTACTTGTGTGGATCCCTGCGAGGTGCCACGCTAGTGGTGCTCGGAGGTCTTCTTCCTCTACACGACCTCGAGGTCGTCTTCGTCGGCTTCATCGACAACGCTTGTGCGGGAGCGTAATCCCCGCGTTTCGGTCTACAAGGGTATGTATATCGATCTCCTCTGTATTACTATATCTGCATAGTATAGATCCTGGCTAGTTTAAGGTTATCGTTGTTAGAAAATTTATTGTTTTCTGCCTGCGATCCCCTTCAGAAGTACCACTTGACATGAAGGAAACGAAGCTTCCTCCGTCGCAGGTGCCACCAGGTCTTGATCTCCTCGGTTGGTATCCTGATCTGCCGGGGCAGACAGGTCACCAGCCCCCAGCGTCGCGGCCGGACTTGTCTTGACTCGGTCGGATGGCACCGACGGTTGCTTGAGGACCTCGATGTAGATCCCGAGAGGGACAGGCTCCCGCTGGGAAGCCAGCCGCGAGAGTTCGTCCGCGACCGTGTTCTCCACCCACGAGATGTACGTAGCCCTGAAGCTGTCGAAGCGTCGCTGCAGCTTCCACACCTCCTCGACGTACGGCGCCATTTGCGAGCACGCGTACTCCTTGTTCAATTACTTGATGACCAGCTGAGAGTCACCCTTGACAATGATTTTCCTGATGCCAAGGTTGACGGCCGCACGGAGCCCCGCGAGCAAGCCCTCGTACTCCATCGTGTTGTTGGAGATGCCGCCGCGGAAGTGCATCTGGATGACGTACTTCAGGTGGTCGCCAGTCGGAGATGTCAGGACCACCCCGGCTCCTCCTTGATTCTTGGAATAAGAACCGTCGAAGTGCATGGTCCAGGCGCTGGGGTCTTCTTTCCCGGGGAGGCAGGTTTCCTCTTCCGGGTCTTCGAACGCCGTCTCGGTCCATTCCGCGGTGAAGTCCGCTAGCGCCTAGCTCTGGATGTTGTCTATGTGTTCAAATTTGAGGCCAAATCCTTGAAGCTCCATGGCCCACCATGAAATGCGTCCTGTGGCAAGTGGGTTCTGCAGGGGGCTTCTTAGATTGTGTCGAGGTGTGATTCCCACGGAACAGGGATAACCACTCTCGGGGGAGAAGTTCGTGAAGGGGACTGAACACGTTGGTCAACAACCTACGGCCGGCTCGGCGACGGTGCTCGTCGAGCCTGTGGAGGAACAGCACGACAGAGATGGAGTCCGGCCCGTACCCAGGTTCACGGCCCTCAGGGTGAGGTAAAACCGCTACTCCTGCCTGTCTGTATTGCACTGCGGTAGGAACAGTACAGTGAGCTTGCCGAGGGCTCTCGAGCGGCTATGCGGAGCTTGAAGGGGGGAGGATGAGCCCTTCTTCCTCCTCGAGCTCGCTAAGCTTGGCTAGGCTATAGTAGGGTGTACACGGGTAAGTGGTTCGTTTTTCGATCCCCCCCTCTACGGTGGCGCTCCTGCTCCTTATATAGGCGCCCCGGGCCTCATCCCTGTGTCCTGCGCAGTGGAAGGGTTCCCACATGGCGACGACGCGGAGGAGTGGGGTGCACCGCAGCTCGGTTGTCCATGGACTTGGTCCTTGGTCGTAAAGCCTGCCTTCGTGGCAGGGCGGCCTCTGTCTTTGCAGGACGGACAGCTGGTGCTGCAGAGACCGCGGGGGAGCCCACGGTGACGTCGCCGTTGGAGCGTTGCGCCGGCCATCTTCTTTATCACCGAAGAGGAAAGCTTTGGTGACAGCGCAAGGGACACAGGGCTTTGTTGACCCCTTTTATCACCAGAACGGCAACTTTGGCGCCGTCGTCATCACGCGCAGACACGCGCGTCACTCTGAGGCTGCTGCAGAGGCTATGTGCGCTCTACAGCGGTTCCTTCGTAGCGAAGTATTCCCGCAGGGTCCGGGAGGCCCTGCCGAGGGAGTTGCGTTGACTCCCCTTCAGGGGAGACAAGCCTTGCCGGGGGGCGGCCTCAGGGGGAGCCCCTTCAGGCCCTTCGCTGCCTCCTCAAGTCCCCTCGAGGGGGCTCTCCCCTCGGGGGTCTCCCCAAGCGTTCCGCTTGGTCCTTAGTCGTTTCGTCGGCATCGACGCCTGTGAGGGCCGTGGAGAGTGGGCTCTGCACACCCTAGAATCCACTGGGCCGACAGTAGCCCCCAGGCCCACGACGGGCACGGCGAGGCCCATTGGGCCCAGACGAAGCATCGCGGGTCCAAAACGCCCGGCCTGCCCGTGACACGCATCACTTGGAGATAAACTTGCGGCGACTCGGTTTCTCCGGTAGAAACGTGCGTAGTGGGGGGTCCCACCACGATCACCACGACCGCGCCTTGGTAACTACCCGACGGCGGTATAAAGCTGCGCGCCGGTCTGAATCGCAGTCATTGCTTCCCATTCTGCGCCTCCATTTTCCCAACTCCCGACTTCCTAGCTCTCCTTCTCCGGCGAACTCTTTTCCTCTCCGGCGAGCATTCCCCTTTCCTTCGTTCTCCCGCGCCTCCGTCTTGCTCCGCCAATGGGGGGATCCAAAGGCAAGGCGGCGATGACCTCGGCCCGCCAGGATGCGCAGGAGGAGGAGACGCTCGGCCCCGCCATGATTGGGACGCGCGTCGATGCTGCCGCGCTGGACAAGATCCAGCATCTGGTCGCCGGAAAGAGCAACGAGCACGGTGCCACGGCCATCCGGGCCGCGAGGTTCGGCCGTCTTCCAGCGGGTTTTTACCCTATCTTCCTCCAGACCCTCTTCGCAGGGCTGGTGCCTCCGTACTCGCCATTCTTCGAGGCCGTTTTAGAGTTCTATCAGATCCACCTCCTGCACCTTCACCCCAACTCCGTTCTCATCCTCTCCATCTTCGCCTTCCTGTGTGAGGCTTATTTGGGGGTGAGGCCATCGGTGGCCCTCTTCAGGAGCTTCTACGCGCTCCGGAACACGGCGAAGGCCGAGCGGACGGGCTGCGTGTCCTTTCGCATCGCGGACGGCATGGGGGATATCTACATCCCCATGTCTTGGAGCGGCGAGAGGCCCGTGACGGCGGTGTCGAAGAAGGTGGACGACTTCAGGCAGAAGTGGTTCCTCATCGGCGTCCCGTCGCAGAGCTCCCTCCTCGACGTCCCCGAAGCGCCGCCCATGAAGAACACCCACTGGGGCAAGCGGGCTCTCGAGGGCCCTCAGGTAGCGGGCCTCATGGGCCACTTGAGGATGCTCCGGGAGCACGGCCTCACCGGCCAAATGGTGGCGGAGGAGTTCGTGAGGCGCCGCATCGCCCCCCTTCAGGCACACAAGAAGCCGATGTGGGCGTACTCAGGGCTCACGGACCCGATGCGGCTCCACCCCTGCGACCATCGCCCCGCCGTCGTCGCCACCATCATGGGCGGCCTCTTCGTCAACCCCGACGTGCCCACGGCGGTCCCTGTGGCGATAAGGCCTCTGTACCAGGTTCCGGACCAGCGCCAGGCCACCCTGGCGCAGATGCCCACATTCACCGCGCTGGGCCTGGCGGGGGAGGAGGAAGAGGAGGAGGGGCCAATGCCCGTGGCGAAGGACGGGGACGCTGCCTCGTCTCCGTACGCGTCAGAGGCGGAGCACGGCGACGCGGAGCACGGTGACGCGGAGGCGGAGGCGGTGCCCTCCGCTGGCGGGGCGAGCTCGTCTCAAGCCGCGCCACCCACCGCGGAGGTCTACGAGCTTTCGTCCAGCGACGGCGAGGAGGCCGAGGCTGGGCGCCGAGAGCCTCGGACCAAGGCGGCCCATGATAGTCCTGCCGGGGAGCCCCCGAGCGCTTCCCTCAAGAGGAAGGCTGAGGCGGCTCCTGAAGGATCAGGAGGCCGGACCGCGCCCTCATGGCGCGCGTCTGGTATGGCGTGGGTCGACACCCGCGCGAAGAAGTCCAAGTAAGTGCTCTGGGGTTCTGTCGTTTTCCTTCGATTTTCTGCCTGTCTCCTCCCCTGACCGGTCTCCTCGTCTCACGCCAGCGACCCCGCGCCCGCGAAGCGCCGCAGGCTCCGCAAGGCTGCGGATGTGAAGAAGGCCGCTCCCGAGGCCGCGCCCGAGGCCGAAGCGGGCGAGGCCGCGGCAGATGAGGCCGCGAGGCCTGAGGAGGAGGCCTCTGCAGGCCCTCAGGTGGACATGCCTCAGGCGGAGGCGCCTGAGCCGCCTCCGGAGGAGGAGCACATGGAGGAGCAGCTGGAGAGGGCACCAACTCCGCCCCGCGCGGCAACCCCTCCGGCGCAACCTGAAGCAGCGGCTGGCGCCGCGTCGGCCCCGAGCGCGCCTGAGGCCAGCGGGGAGGATATTCCGCCATCCCCGCCATCCGCTAGGGTGGAGGAGGCAACGGCGACGGGGCAGACCTCCTCTGCCCCGGAAGCAACTAAGGAGGTGCCGCCTGAGCGAGGCGACACCGAGGCGCAGGGCACAGGCGCCGAGGCGGAGGATTTGCCTCCAAGTCCCCAGGCCCACGCGGAGGCTTCTTCTCCCAAGCTCGACACCGGCGCCGGGCCCTCCGCGCCACGCAAGACATCCCAGGCCCTATCTCTCAGCGGCTGGGACTGGAGTAGGGGGCGACGCGATGTCGCCTTCCGCCTGGTGAGAGAGTCGCTGGAGGGCCTGGAGGCCCACCTCGCTCTCGAGGACGGGAAGCTCGCCCAGCAGCGGGACGAGCTTGCGGGGGCCTGGGCCGCTCTTCACGCGGCTGTGGAGGCCCGCAGGCAGAGCGACCAGGCTCTGCAGGCGGAGCGCGAGGAGGCGGTGCGCCTCGCCGAGGAGGTCCGCGAGGGCGCTGCGCGGGACACCGAGGAGCTCCTGCAGCCCTTGAAGGCCGAGCGCCGGGCAGCGGCAGAAGACCTGGCCGCAGCCAGGGCCGAGCGGGAGGCCGTGGAGCACTCCTTGGCGGCCAAGCGCAGCGAGCTCGTCGAGCTCGAGAAGAAGATCCTGGCTGACTCCACGACTGTGCGGTCCGCCCTGGACGAGATCCGCGCGAGCTTGGAGGCCAGGGGACGGAGCCTGGGCGAGCGCGAGGAGGATGTGCGCCGCCGCGACGAGCAGCTGGCTCTGCGGGAGCAGGAGCTGTCGGGGCAGCGTGCTGCCCTCGAGGCCCGCGAAGAGAGCCTGGCCGCGGCTCTCGTCAAGTATGAACGCGAAGTGGCTACCCACAAGGGGTATGTGGAGCGCTTCAACAAGAGGTTCGCCGAGAAGAAGGCGGAGGCCGAGGCGGAGTTCCAGGACCGGGAGAAGGCGTACCGCGCCGCCGTCTCTCGGGACTATGCCGACAAATTCACCAAGCACGAGACCCGCTTCAAGAAGAGGCTTGGCGAGAGCGGCGCCCGGATCCACCAGCTCGAAGATATGAACGCCACCCTCATCTCCAAGGTGAAGCGCGAGGCGGATCGCCGCCGCGTCGCTGAGGAAGTCCGCAAGCGCACAGAGCAAGACCTCGCCTCCCTCATGGCCGACATGGAGGAGATGAACCAGCAGGTGGGTCCTGCCGTGGAGAAGGCGGTGGAGGCCGCTGAGAGCGCCAAGGCGGCGCAGGTGCTGTCGCAGCAGCGGGAGCGCATGTTCCTGACCCTGGCGGGCCGGGGCCGCGAGCTCGCTGCGAAGCTGGGAGCAGAAGCGCCGTCTGTCCCGGCTCAAGGCCACGCCGATGCCGCCACCTACCTCCTGTACTTCGAGCAGCTCTTCACGGCGCTCGAGGGCCCCGCCGCGGAGCTCCGCGACGTGGTCGAGGAGGAGTGCCGCCAGCTCCTGGCGGTGGCGGTGGACCGCATCTTCTCCAACCTCGTGCACCTCCAGCCCGGGTTCGACCTTGCGACGGTGACCGAGCCCCTCGAGGGGGAGGAAAGGTGGAAAGCCTCCAACTCCGTCCACGACCAAGTGGACGACTTCTATAGCCGCTTTAAGCGGGCCGCAGCGGAGGACGAGGGCGACGACGAGGGGAGCGAGCTTGAAGAGGAGGGATCCGGCCAGGACGACGACGAGGCCGCTGCCTAACTTACTCCTGAGATCCTCTCCTGCAGTTTAGTGCGCTTGTAGCGCTGTAGGGATGTTTATCTTAAAGACTTTTGCTGTTCAGTCTGTAATATACTTCTCATTTTAAGCATGTGCCGCTAAGTCTGTGTGTGCTTCCCTCGAGGAGCCTTTGCTTCAACTCCATGTCTTTTTCGCTCTGCGTCGCCGGACCCTTCTCTTCGCGCTATGACTCCGCCGCTGCGGTATGCTCGAGCAATGACTCGACAAGGCCGGGGGGAGTTTAAGGCTTAGAGAGGTAAGAACCCTCGAGTCGCGATGCTGAGGGCTCCCCTTTGACGCGCAAGCAGCCCATGGAGAGTGAGGGAAAGGACCACTCGAGGGACGCAGAGTGCTTGTGAGCGAAATGCAAGGATTCTCTTGCTGTGAACAGGGGACTTAGCTTCGCGAGGCTTTTCGCCCTGCGGGGGATTCCTCTGGCGATGTCCTTCCCTTCAGGGGCCGAGTTTTTCCTCCATAGGCCTGGAGAGACTCTCGTTCCCTGTGGATGTTAGAGAGGCGAACGAAAACGCTAGAGCATAGTAGTAAGGACTTATGCGCGCTTATAGGTTTCCTCATGGGTGCCTCGCGAGGAGAGAGAGTACCAAGGTCCTTTGGGGAGGTGGCGTGTATCCGGGAGCATGCCCTTTAGCCAGAGCTCAGGATCCCTTGGATTTTGCAGTGCTGCTGGGGTGCTCTTGGGCACAGGCACCGTACTCAGCCCCCGCTCGCGAGGTGCGCATAGGAAAAATATAAGCGCACATTTGAAAGTAAAGGATGAAAGTAAAACTTGCCATAGAAATATTACATAGCGGCGCCTCAGCGCAAAGTTCACTTGGGAACGACACGGCGCCGTAGCGCAAAGTTCACTTGGAACGAAAATGGCGCCTGAGCGCAAAGTTCACTTGGAACGAAAATTGGTTCATTACACTTGGGTTTGCCAAGCTAACGTTCCTTCCATGTCGAGGCATGGGGACCACCCATTAGTGGCAGAGGTTCACTGCGGCCTGCGGGGGCTCATTTGCAGGAGAGCTCGGAGGGCTGGGCCTCGGGAGAAGCTTTGAGAAGCTTGGAGGTGAAGCCGTGAGCTTCCCTCTAGAGACAAAAAATGCCTGGCGTGACTATGATCACGGGTAGAACTTGCGCAGATGCGCGATGTTCCACGGGTTCTTGACGGGGATGCCATCTTCAGTCTCGAGGCGTACCGCGCCAGGCCTGGCGATGTGGGAGACCCTGTAGGGGCCTTCCCACATCGGCGAGAGCTTGTGGAGGCCTTCTCTGGAGAGGGTTCGCCTGAGGACGAGGTCACCCGCCTCGAGGGTGCGCGAGCGCACATGGCGGCTGTGGTAGCGTTGCAGATCTTGCTGGTACCTTGCCGCTCTGAGGGCGGCATGGCGGCGCAGGCCCTCGAGGAACAGCAGGTCGTCGTTGTGGAGGCCCTCTTGGATGTCCTCGTTGAAGGCAAGGACCCGTGGGGATCCATGCTTGATTTCTGTGGGGAGGACAGCTTCGGCTCCGTAGACAAGGGCGAACGGCGTTTCGCCTGTAGGCCTTGAAGCGGTTGTGCGCATGGACCAGAGCACGGATGGGAGCTCATCGATCCAGCCCTTGCCGTGCCCCTTGAGGATGTTGAAGCTTCTGGTCTTGAGGCCCTTGAGGACCTCTGCGTTTGCTCGCTCGGCTTGACCGTTGCTGCGTGGGTGAGCCACCGAGGCGAAGCAGATCTTGACGCCAAGCTTGTCGCAGTAGGCTCAGAAGATGCCACTGGTGAATTGCGAGCCATTATCGGTGATGATGCGGTTAGGCACACCGAAGCGGCAGACCAGGCTCCTGATGAACTTCACTGCAGCTCCGGCTGGTATGGTGCACACTGGCTCAACCTCGGTCCACTTGGTGAACTTGTCGACGGCCACGAAGAGGAAGCGATAGCCCCCCTGCGACTTCGGGAAGGGGCCCAAGATGTCCAGCCCCCAGACCGCGAACGGCCAGGAGAGCGGGATGGTTTGGAGCTCCAGCGCTGGCTGATGAATTTGCTTGGCGTGGAACTGGCAGGCGTCGCAGGTTTGTACGATGGCGACCGCGTCTTGAAGCACTTGAGGCCAGTAGAAACCGCTCCTGAAGACCTTGCCTGCGAGGGTGCGCGCACACGAGTGGTGGCCGCACTCCCCGCTGTGGATGTCCCTGATCAGCGATCGGCCTTCCTCGGGGGGAACGCACTTGAGCGCGATGCCATTCGGGCGCTTGCGATAGAGGTCTCCCTCAAGGATGCAGTAGGATTTCGCCTGTCGAGCAATTCGCTCTGCTTCTGCATCTTCTTCAGGGAGGATCCCCTTAACCAAGTAGTCCTTGAGCACGTCAATCCAGCCTGTGGCTTGGTGGGCTGCCGTCAGCAACAGACGCTCCCCTGTGCTGGGGCCGCAATCGGGGGCCCCAGACTCAGGAGGTGGTGGGAGCGCTTCATCTGTGCTTGCGGCTGTGGCCTCTTGAGGCTGCTTGATGGATGCCTTGGCGAGCCTTTCCTCAAAGCCGCCGGCCTGCTGGGGTTGCCTTCGCGAGGCTCGCTTGGCGATATCATCGGCCTCCTGGTTCTCTTTCCTTGGGATGTGCATGAGTTCCATGCCCCTGAAGTGCTTCTCGAGCTTGCGGACCTCTTCAAGGTATGCGGCCATGTGGTCGTCTTTAGGCGTGTAGCTCTTGTTGGAGAAGTTGACGAGCAGCTGGGAGTCGCCCTTGACGAGTTGGTGCTTGACGCCCAGAGCGATGGCGGCCCTTAAGCCGGCGAGGAGGCCCTCGTATTCAGCGATGTTGTTGGAGATCTTGTCAATCGTGAAGCATAACTTGACAGGGTAGTAGAGCTTGTCGCCTCTGGGCGAAGTCAGGACGACGCCTGCCCCGCCATTGCGGCAGGCAAAGGCTCCGTCGAAGTGCATGGTCCAGTGGCTGGGCATTGTGTCTCCAGCGGGCTCAGCCTCTTCCCCTCGAGGCTCTTCAGGGCTTGGGTCGGTCCATTCGGCGACGAAGTCAGCCAGCGCTCGCCCCTTGATGACTCTTGTGGTGTCGAAGCGCAAGTTGAATGGCTGCAGCTCTATGTTCCACCCCGCGACACGATCTGTGGCGTTGGGGTTGCGCAGGATCTGTTCCAGGGGGAAGGCAGTGACCACCGTGATGGGGTGGCCCTGGAAGTAGTGTCTCAGCTTCCTGGAGGCGATGAGGAGAGCGACGAGAAGCTTCTGCTGCATCGGGTACCGCTCCCGAGCATCCCGCAGCACCGTGCTGACGAAGTAGACGGGGTGCTCGACAAGGGTTGTCGGTGGGGTTGCAGCGTCAGCCCTCTGGGGAGGCTCCTCAGGGCCCTTGTCGAGATCCGCCTGCAGGGGGGTCTCGACAGGGGTGCCGGGAGCAGGCTCGACTTGAGGCTGTGGGCCTGGCAGTGGGTCTGTGGAGGCTGCTCCTTCGACGAGGTCCTTGTCGGGGGGCTTTGGGTTTGGAGTGGCAGTGCTCTTCTTGGGGAGGACAGGCTCTTCCCTCTCGGCCACCAGGACGGCGCTTGCGGTCTGAGGAGTGGCTGAAAGATACAACTTCAGATGTTCGCCTGTCCTGGGGGCCACCAAGACCGGTGGGCTGGCCAAATACTTCTTTAAGTCCCCAAAGGCCTTGTCCGCCTCAGGAGTCCACTTGAATGTGCCGGATCTCTTCATGATCTTGAAAAATGGCAGGGCTCTCTCGCCGAACTTGGAGATGAATCGGCCCAGGCTAGCCATGCAGCCTGCTAAGCGCTGCATTTCTTTGAGCCGGCGAGGAGGTTGCATTCCTTCTATCGCCTTGATCTTGTCAGGGTCTGCTTCTATGCCGCGGTGGGACACCAGGAACCCGAGGAGCTTGCCTGAAGGGACCCCGAAGACGCACTTGGCGGGGTTCAGCTTGATGTTCACCTTGCGCAGGCTGGCGAAAGTTTCCTCGAGATCCTTCAAGAGGGTGTCTCCCTCTCGAGACTTGACCACTATGTCATCGACGTAGGCCTCAGCGTTCCTGCCCATCTGTGCCCCCAAGGCGATCCTCATGAGCCTCTGGAAAGTGGCGCCAGCATTCTTCAGGCCGAAGGGCATGCATGTGTAGCAATACACGCCACAAGGGGTGAGGAACGCTGTCTTCTCCTCGTCCTCTTTAGCCATTTTGATCTGGTGATAACCAGAGAAGGCGTCCAGAAAACAGAGGAGGTCGCAGCCAGCGGTGGAGTCCACGATCTGGTCTATCCTCGGCATGGGGTATGGGTCCTTGGGGCAGGCCTTGTTGACATCGGTGTAGTCGATGCAGAGTCGGCCTCCTCCAGCGGGTTTAGGGACAACCACGCTGTTGGAGAGCCAAGTGGGGTGCGCGACTTCGCGGACGACTTTCGCCGCCTTTAGCTTCTCTACTTCCTTGACGATGAAAGCTTGCTTCTCAGGGGCCTGCTTGCGTGCTTTTTGCTTGACGGGGCGTGCGTCTGGACACACGGCTAAGTGGTGCTCGATCACCTCCCTTGGTACACCAGACATATCTGACGGAGTCCATGCGAACATGTCAGAGTTTGCCTGAAGGAAGGCGACGAGCGCGCTTTCCTATTTAGGAGGCAGGGCAGCGCCTATGGTGACGCTAGCCCCCGAGCCTTCGGCCCCCGAGGCACTGGTGCCAAGTGGCACCTTCTTCGTGGCCGCTTGCTCCTGAGAGAACACTTGTTTCTTATTCTTGGGCCTCTCGAGAGGCTCCATGTCCTCGTCGGCCGGGAATGCCATGGCAGCTGCCTTGTAGGCGCTCTCGACAGCGCGCGTGGCGTCCAGGATATGACCATGGATGGCGATGGTGCCAGCGTTGCCGAGGATCTTGACCATGTTGTAGGCATGGTGCGTGATGGCCATGAATTTCGCGATAGCGGGGTAGCCGAGGATGGCGTTGTACGGCAGGCCGATGTGGGCGACGTCGAAGTCGATCAGCTCTGTGCGATAGTTCTTCTGCGTGCCGAAGGTGACGGCGAGCCGGACCTGGCCCAGGGGTTCGATGGAACCACTGGTGACCCCGGTGAATGGCCTGGAGGGCATAAGCCACTCGTAGGGCACTTGAAGCGTCTCGAAGGTCTCGACAGAGATGACGTTCAGGCCAGCTCCCCCATCAATGAGCGTCTTGGAGACGGTGATGTTGTTGATGGTGGGGGAGCAGACCAGGGGGAGGGTCCCAACAGTCTTGGTCGACTTGGGGTGGTCCTTGGCGTCGAAAGCGATGGTGTACTGGGACCACTTGAGGGCCCTGGAGGTCTCGGTGCTCGGGAGCACGGCGTTGAGCTCGCGGGCGAACTGCTTGAACTGGTTGTTCGACTTGGGCGCCTGAGCCCCGCCGAGGATGCAGGCCATAGCCCCTCTTGGGGCCTGGTAGCCCCCATCCTCCTCGTCGGGGAGGTTGTTGTTCTTCTCGGCGGCGTTGGCTTGGGTGCCCGACGGCTTCTGGTAGCCGCCATCGCGCCTACCCCTGCCGTCTCTGCGGTAGCCGCGACCTCTGCCGCGGCTTCCGCTGCCTTTTCCTCGCTCGCGTTCCCTGCTCAGCCTCTTGAGGTCGAAGCAGTCGTCTGTGGCGTGCCCACGCCTGTTGTGGTAGACGCAGAACGGACGGTGGTCCGCCTCCTTGTCGCCAGGCTCGGGGGAGCTTCTGCGGGCGTTCTTGGTGGCTGGCTCTGCCGCTAGGACAGCAGTCTTGCGCTTGGTCTCCTCGCGCTTCTTGTGGCTCTTGGAGCCCTCAGCCTGGTCGTCCCCTCGCTGGCTCATCTTGACGAAGAGGAGTCCTTCTTCTGCCTTGGCGCATTTGTCCGCGAGGTCGAACAGCTTCACCACAGAGGTGAGCTTGTCGTGAATGCCCAGCTTCTCGAGCATCCTGCGGTTCGTGACGCCCTCTCTGAAGGCGGCGATGACCTGCGTGTCAGGGATGTTCGGGATCTTGTTGCGCACTTGGCTGAAGCGCTGGATGTACTTGCGGAGGGTCTCATCCTTCTTCTGCACCACAGCGCGCAGGTCGTTGTGGGTGAGTGCGCGCTTGTACGTGCCCTTGAAGTTGGCGACGAACTGCTTGTAGAGCTCCTCCCATGAGTCAATGGAGTCCTCGGGCAGGTTGAGGAGCCAGGACAGCGCGGAGTCCCTGAGCGCGTGGGAGAACCAGTTGGCCATGACCTTGTCGTCTCCCCCCGCAGCCTGGATGGAGGTGGTGTAGAGCTGCAGGAACTCGAGGGGGTTGGTAGACCCGTCGAAGCCCTTGGGGAGGGCTGGCCTGAACTTCTGGGCCAGACCACGCGACGCAGAGCGCAGGTGAAGGCCAGGCAGCCAGAGGCGTACGTGGCGATTCCTCCTTGGAGAGCTCTGCGGTTCTGCTGCCCCGCTTGACCGAGCTCCTCGACGAGGCGGTTCTGGAGGTCCCTGCGGCGCTCCATGCCCACCCGTGCGTCAGGCGCGGTGCGCTGCACGATCTGGCAGTCGTGCGGCGAGGAGGCGTGAGAGGGAGCCCTCTGCGCTGCGGCCGGAGGCTGTCCTGGCGGCGGCGGAGGCGCATCTGGTGCAGCCGTTCCCGCGCGGCCGGAGTGCTGGACCATGGAGCGCGACGGGGCGGGGCACGTGGTGGCGACGTCGACGAGGTGGTGGAGGCGGTCCAACCACTGGTCGTGGGCCTCAGCGCTAGGCCGGTAGCGTAGGAGCTCCTGGGCCATGAGGAGCGTGGTGTGCGGTGTGGGCTCTGGGCGTCCCTGAGAGGACGCGCCTTGGCGCCGCGACGGATGCGAAGACTCGGCATCGTCGTTGCGCTCCGGGGGGCCGTCCCCGTCGGCGCGGTGGCCGCTGTCGCTGTACTCTTCGCTCTCAGGCTCCTCCACATGCGGGCCGGTGTTGGCGCGCTCGGTAGCACGAGGGCGGCCGCGGCGGCCGCGGGTGGGAGCCGTGCCGGGCTCGGTGTGAGCCCTGTCAGCTGCGCGCCTGTTGGCGCGCGTCGTGCGGGTGTCCGCCATGGTGGAAAGCCGGCTGGAGGTCGAAGACTCACCTCAGTCCCCTACCTGGCGCGCCAAATGTCGAGGTGTGATTCCCACGGAACAGGGATAACCACTCTCGGGGGAGAAGTTCGTGAAGGGGACTGAACACGTTGGTCAACAACCTACGGCCGGCTCGGCGACGGTGCTCGTCGAGCCTGTGGAGGAACAGCACGACAGAGATGGAGTCCGGCCCGTACCCAGGTTCACGGCCCTCAGGGTGAGGTAAAACCGCTACTCCTGCCTGTCTGTATTGCACTGCGGTAGGAACAGTACAATGAGCTTGCCGAGGGCTCTCGAGCGGCTATGCGGAGCTTGAAGGGGGGAGGATGAGCCCTTCTTCCTCCTCGAGCTCGCTAAGCTTGGCTAGGCTATAGTAGGGTGTACACGGGTAAGTGGTTCGTTTTTCGATCCCCCCCTCTACGGTGGCGCTCCTGCTCCTTATATAGGCGCCCCGGGCCTCATCCCTGCGTCCTGCGCAGTGGAAGGGTTCCCACATGGCGACGACGCGGAGGAGCGGGGTGCACCGCTGCTCGGTTGTCCATGGACTTGGTCCTTGGTCGTAAAGCCTGCCTTCGTGGCAGGGCGGCCTCTGTCTTTGCAGGACGGACAGCTGGTGCTGCAGAGACCGCGGGGGAGCCCACGGTGACGTCGCCGTTGGAGCGTTGCGCCGGCCATCTGCTTTATCACCGAAGAGGAAAGCTTTGGTGACGGCGTAGGGGACACAGGGCTTTGTTGACCCCTTTTATCACCAGAATGGCAACTGTGGCGCCGTCGTCATCGCGCGCAGACGCGCGCGTCACTCTGCGGCTGCTGCAGAGGCCATGTGCGCTCTGCAGCGGTTCCTTCGTAGCGAAGTATTCCCGCATGGTCCGGGAGGCCCTGCCGAGGGAGTTGCGTTGACTCCCCTTCAGGGGAGACAAGCCTTGCCGGGGGGCGGCCTCAGGGGGAGCCCCTTCAGGCCCTTCGCTGCCTCCTCAAGTCCCCTCGAGGGGGCTCTCCCCTCGGGGGTCTCCCCAAGCGTTCCGCTTGGTCCTTAGTCGTTTCGTCGGCATCGACGCGCGTGAGGGCCGTGGAGAGTGGGCTCTGCACACCCTAGAATCCACTAGGCCGACAGATTGTACTTCGAGACCACGGTGATTGGGTGACTCTTAAAGTAAGGTCTCAGCTTGCGAGAGGCGATGAGGATCGCTAGCAGCAGCTCCTGCATCATGGGGTAGCGTTCACGCGCATCACGCAGGACCGAACTGACGAACTAGATCGGGTACTGCGCTTTGCTGGTGGCCGCTTCTTGAACGGGTTTCGCCTCTTCTTCTACGGAGTCAGCATCCTGGGCTGGTGGCTGCTCAACCCCCAGCGCCCCGGTACCATCGTCGTCCGCAGATCCTGCCGGGCTGCTGAGGTCCTGGGACCCGGGCACGCCCTACGCCTTTTTCTTGTAAGTCGGACCCGGGAGTGTGTCCGTGAGTCGCTTGCTCTTGACATTGATTGGTTTCCTTGGAGGAGCGTCGCGCTCTACTACCAACACTGCGCCTACCACCTGGTTGGTGGCAGCGATGTATAGCAGCAAAGGCTCTTTCACTGCGGGGGCCACCAAGATCGGTGGCGAGGCGAGGTAGTTCTTGAGAGACTGAAGGGCTTCCTAAGTCTCAGGGGAGCAGTCGACGGGGCCCTCCTTCTTGAGCAGCTTGAAGAACGGAAGAGCTCGTTCCCCAAGCCTCGAGATGAAGCGCCCGAGTGCGGTGATGCACCCATTGAGGCGTTGCACGTCCTTGATCTGCCGTGGCGCTTCCATGCGATCGATCCGCTTGATCTTGTCTGGATTAGCCTCGATTCCCCGATGGGAAACCAAGAAACCCAGCAGCTTGCCTGATAGAACCCCGAAAACGCACTTTTCGGGGTTGAGCTTGAAGTTGACCCGGCGGAGGTTCTCGAAAGTCTCGTGAAGATTTTGGATGAGTGAGTCATGGTACCGAGTCTTGACCACGATGTCGTCGATGTACCCAGTTGTGGCCCAAGGCACGCCTGCATCGCGCGCTGGAAGGAACGCTGGCGTTCCGGAGGCCAAAAGGCATTCAGGTGTAGCAGTAGCAGCCCTTGGGAGTGATGAAGGCCATCTTCTCTTAATCTTCGATGGACATCAGGATCTGATGGTACCCGGAAAAGGCATCCAAGAAGCACAACAGCTCGCACCCCGCTGTGGAGTACACGATCTGATCGATACGCGGCAGGGGGAATGGATCCTTTGGGCAGGCTTTGTTCAGGTCGGTGAAGTCGATATAGAGGCGCCACTTGAGCGTCAAGGGCTTTGGAACTACCACCGGGTTCGCCACCCAAAGAGGATGAGGAATCGAGCGGATGACGCCGACTTCCAGCAACTTGTCGACTTCCTATTTGTCCGTGTGGCGGGCACCGATGGTAAAGGAGTGGACTCCATCACCAGTCAGAGCCACCTTCTTGGTCATCTGCGGGTCGCCATGGAACGGCGCCTTCTTGATGGAAGTTGATGTCGAGCCCCCGGGATCAACTCCTTCCCTAGGGAATGCACCGAGATCTTCTTCCATAGCCTCTTGATAGACACCAGATGTCGCCACCACCGTCTGGTTCAGCTTCTGAACGCAGAAAATGGCGTCGTCTGTGTCGGCCTTGATCTTGATCATGCCATGCGGTGCCGGGATCTTCAGCATGTTGTAGGCGAAGTGGGAGACGGCCATGAATTTGGCCAGAGCGGGCCGGACGACATCTTCAAATCACCAAGTCAAGGCCACCTGGCAGAAAGGCCGACCGACATCCTTTCTCGGTAATGTTCGGGGAGACTCCGTCTCAGCGGCTGATACGTCCATTTTGCGTCACTATTTTATATCATAATTTACTGTTATTCATTGATATATTTCATATTTAGAGATGATACTTATGTTATTTCATCTATTTTGCATGTTTGATGGTTATTGGAGAATTGATCACCAGAGTCTGAATTCTGCTGGAAAAAGGACCGTTAAGACATCATATTTGCGAAGATCAGAAATCAGAAGTAAATAGATGGAAACTCCTATTTCGCCAGAAGAAGGAGGGAGCCAAAAGGGGAGACCGAGGAGGGGCTCAGGGGGGCCACACCATGTGGTGGCGCGGCCCCCCTTCTTGCCGCGCGGCCACGTGGTGTCGCCACCCTGGCCCACCTCTGGCCGAGCCCTTTCGCGTACTTCTTCTCCCCGAAACCCTAAGACCTGACAGACAATCGTGGAAATATTCCGCCGCCTCCACGAGGCGGAAAACACAAGAGAGAGAAAAGCTCTCCGGCAGGGAGAAATCTGCCGGGGAAATTCCTTCCCGGAGGGGGGAAATCTTCGCCATCGTCACCGTCATCGAGCTGCACTTCATCTGGATCATCATCACCACCATCTCCACCGCCGACACCGTCATCTCCATCGTTCCACTCCATTCCCGCTGTAACATCTAGGGCTGAATCTTGTCTATTTGATAGGGGAAACTCTCTCGGTGTTGATTACTATTGTTATTGATGCTATTGGGTGAAACCGTTGAATTAAGGTTTATGTTCAGATTGTTACCCATCATTATATCACCTCTGATCATGTTCCAAATGATGTGTTGTGAGTAGTTCGTTTAGTTCTTGAGGACGTGGGAGAAGTCTAGATGTTAGTAGTGAACTATGTTGAGTAATATTTAATGTTTTGATATTTAAGTTGTGGTGCTATTTTTCTAGTGGTGTCATGTGAACGTCGACTACATGACACTTCACCTTTATGGGCCTAGGGGAATGCATTGTGTATTCGAATATTAATTGTGGGGTTGCCGGAGTGACAGAAACCTAAACCCCCGTTGGTATCTCGATGCATGAGGGATGGTAGGATCTCAGAGTTTAAGGTTGTGGTTAGATTTAACTTAATTACTTTCTAGTGTTTGCGGATGCTTACTAGGGGTATAATCACAAGTATGTATTAGTCCTAGGAAGGGCGGTGCATTAGCATAGGTTCACCCACACAACACTTATCAAAACACTAAAGATTAATCATCTATACGAAGCGAAAGCACTAGACAGAAATCCCGTGTGTTCTCAAGAATGCTTGGTCATCATAAGTAAACAAACCGGCTTGTCCTTTGCTCTAGAAAGGATTGGGCCACTCGCTGCAATTATAATTGTTTATTTCCTCGCACTTTATTTATCTGTTATATCAAAAACATCTAAAAACTTGTCTACTTGTGTTTACAGTGAAATCCTCATCAAAACCGCTTGTCAGCAACTTTTGCTCCTCGTTGGTTCGACACTCTTATTTATCATAAGTACTATGATACACCGCCTAAACTTGTGGGTCATCAAGACTATTTTCTGGCGCCGTTGCCGGGGAGTGAAGCGTTATTGGTGAGTGGAATTGGTAAGAAAAACTTTAGCTATAAGTACTGTTTTTATTTCTGTCTCCTAATTTGCTTAGTTATGGAGAGATGATCTATTGCCTTCCTGTTTGGAAGTGCTTCTACCACTGCTGAGATAGAAGAGGAGGCGCCACCTGAAGAAATAGCGCCATTTAAAATACATATGAAAATTGTTGATCGTGTTATGAATAACCGCTATGTAGGGGATGGAACTGTCCATCCCGGTGATCATTTGCTATTTTTACATGAATTTTTTTTTGACGCTGTGGACAGTGGGGAAGACTCCCACTGCGTCATTTTTCATTTTTTATATATGGAATATTTACAGGCGGGAAGTCTCAGAAATTAAATTACCAAAGATCTAACTAGGCCACCATGCCTTCCTTTAGGCTGGGCTTAACCCTATGCCTAATTATTGAAACTGATTCCTTAAAGAAATTAAAACAAGTATCTAAATTTCTAGCTTCACCATCGATGATGATCTTATTCCTGTGATTCCAGATGCTCCAACATCCAGCCATCATGGCTATCTTGAAGAAGGGGTTCGTAGAGTTATTCTTGGCATCTATTAACATCTCTATGAATTCCTTATTTTCATTCCACACAGTATCAAGTTTTCCCTAGAGGTTCTGGCTGAACTCACATGAAAAGGATAAGTGCATCATTGTCTCTTTCTCTCCAGCGTCACAAAGTACGCATTCATTTGATTCCACATAGAAGTTTTTCCTCTCCATCATGTCCTTAGTGTTCAACCTTTCTTGCAACATTAACCAGAAAAAGAATTTATGCTTCGGCAAGCAAGGGGACTTCCAGATCCATTTGAATGGTGGGGGAGCATCCTCAGTCTCTAAAAGAGCAGTATAAACTTTTTTTGTAGAGTATTTACTATTATTCCAAGGGAAATTCCAGCAATCCTTGCTATTATTCCCAATAATATTTGTGAGACAGACTGTCAAGCTTTCTAACTGTTCAGCAGAAATAAGGGAAAGTGGCAATTGGAAAAGACTGTACAAATCATCAGGAGAATGATTCTTAGCTGTTTGGATATTAATCCATTTATCTAGCGCAAAGGAATGAAGCTGTGGAAATTTCCTCTGTAATGTAGTTTCATGCCACTTATCCTTCCACGGGAGCAAACTATTACCAACTCCTGCAGTACAAGTCGTCAATTTCTTGAAATCTTCGAGAAATGAAACACAGTTCCTCCACCAGAAAGATCCCTTCTGTTGATGTAAATTAGGGACTGTGTTATCCTTGTAATATACTTCCCAAAGTAGCTTGACCCAAGGTAGTTCATGATCATTATAAAATTTGAACAAATTCTTTATCAACAAAGCTTTGTTTTGGATTCTGAGATTCAAAACCCCTAATCCTCCAGCTGCTTTTGGCATGCATACCTTCTCCCAGCTGACTAGACATTTACCATGTTTTTCAATATCTTTCCCATGCCACAGAAATATTCTCATGGATTTTTCGAGATGATCAGTATGTGTGTAATGCATCTTAAGTGCACACATAATATGATTGGGCATAGAAGATATTATGGATTTAATCACCATAATGCGTGAACAATAGGATAATAAATTGGCAATAACTGCCAACCTTTTATCAATCTTTGCAATAGCTGGAACTAGATCATCCACCTAAGGCTTTGATGTTCCCATAGGTAGACCTAGGTAAGTGAAAGGCATCGACTCTACTTTACATCCAAATGCATCAGCTAGCTCTGCAGCAGTGTCCATATTAGTGTTAATAGGCACCAAGGACGACTTGTGATAATTGATTTTTAAGCCAGTGGATCTTGTGAAAGTTTCCAAGATAATTTTCAAGCTGTTCATCTGTTGCAGATCAGCTGGTATGATCAATAGAGTATCATCAGCATATTGCAATATAGGGTAGCTCTATCCATATGCATTATCAAGAGGTAATGAAATCAATCCATCCTGACATGCTTGATTAATAACAATTTGCAGTAATTCAGCTATTGTCACATATAGCAGAGGTGATAAAGGATCTCCTTGTCTCACTCCTCTTTTTCATTTAATGGTTATGCCCGGGACACCTGTAACATCCCAATATTTTGGAATGTTTAAAAATCACTAAAAAATTAAACTTTTGTTTTAGATTAAAATAAAACATTAAAAGCATAAGAAAACCAACCATAAAAGACGTCATAGCATCTTCCAAATTGTTTATTAATTGAAATATCTCAAGTAATCACTATTTTGAAAAGTTGTTTCAAGTTAAACATTTTACTATCCATTGTTTTTCTTAAACCTCATTATATAATTTGACAAATGGTTTACAAACTTTCAAACCATTTTCTTTTAATAAAAAGTTTCTTTATAAGTATTTGATTTCGACCACTTAGCCATAGCTATTCATGAATTAAAATAATATTTACAAATGTTCTTTTAAATTATTTAAAACATGGTATATTTGCCAAATAGTTTTCATTCTTTTACCTGAGTTCAAAACATAGTTTTGGAAATTACAAGCCTATAGTTTATATCTTTAAACCTTCATGGATTTTATAATTAATGATTTATCCAAATAGGCATTTCAATAACTTAAATTATTTCTCATCAATTTTCAAAACATAAAATGATTTTCATGAATATATTCAATGTAAGAAATGGAATAAATCTAGAATATTTTCCAAAGGTATTTTATGGAGTTTTCAAATGATTTATCATAATATAAAACTTAATGGTGCACAAAGTATTTTGAATTAAAAATGAATACATTATATTTCCCTTTTCATTTCAAATAGTTGTGTTATGTTATTTAATATTGTTCTAAAGCCAAAAATGATATAATATTGGAAAATGAGTTTAATTAACTTCATTTCAAACTTATATAAGTGTTGTAATCTTTTAAATTTTATTTAGCCAAAAATAAAATTATGTAAGCCATGTTTTTAAATTTGACATAAAGTGTCAACTTTACATTTAATCAATATTTCAAAATTATGATTTTTAAAAATTGTTCAAAACATACCCGTAAGTGGTTTAAACGATAGATATTGTTTTTACAAATTTTTAGAAACAAATTTGAGTTGATTTCGACACTTAAATCAAAAGTTACAAAAGAAATAGACAAACAGAAAAGAAAAAGAAAAATTGCTGACGTCATAGATGACGTCGGCGTCGTCTTCAACCTCCAGCGCACGGGAATGAAGACCGAAAACTGCTCCTGTGCGTTTCTTGTCGAATGATTTCCCGGTGAGTTACAGCTCCAATTGAATAACCGTTTCTTCCTACTTAAAGCCCGTGATCTCCTCTTTCAGTCCCCCACAAATGCCCTCTCCGAAACGCCCTAAGATGCTCTAATTTCGTCCGCCATTAGGCACGGCCGTTTGTGGTCGAAATTAATCTCCGATTGATTGCGGGCAAATTACAGCACCAAATCAAGCACCGTTAGATTATATAGAAATCCCTCGACCCCCTCTTCATTTCCCCTCTCACCCCCGTCCGAATCGTTCCCCCAGGCCGCCTAATTTGGTCGTCGGAATTCTTCGGCCGCCGCCTCCATTTCTCCAATTTCCGGCAAGGTGAGCACTCCCCCAGCCCTCGACCGTGTCCATACTCCTTAGACGACCTTGCGCGCCTCCCTGACCGCTAGAGCTCATTTTATCACAGCCGTAGCCGTCGATTTCGTGCACGCCGAAGGTGACCGGAGCCGCCGCGTCTTTGGCCGAGCTGCGCTTCCTCTCCAGGACGAAGGCGGGAACGCCACCGCACGCGTCGCCTCCTCCACGTCCTGCTGCATCTCGCCATCACCATCCCGGAGCAAGGGAAACACGGGAGCAGCCGCTCCGTCCACGAATCGAAGCCGCCGGAGCAACCGCGCCTCCGTCCACGTCTCCTCGCAGGTCCTGGACGAACGCGAGTACGCCACCGCCTCCATCGCCTCGGCCGCGTCTTGAGGCACCCGTACGTCGTCTCCTCGAGCTCCGAGCAGTCCGCCGCCGTACGCACCTAGTCCGGCCACCTGAACTCCATCCGCCGGTGAGCTGCTCTTTCTCCATCACTGACCATACGTCCTGAAGCAGAAAACTTAAAATTTGTTTAAACGCCCCCTGTCCATAAAACTTTAATCTTGTATTTACCCCTTTTATTATGTTTTGCTATAATAGAAATTAATTAAATTGCATGTATAGCTTCATGCATATTTTATAAAAATCATAAAAGTTAGTATGATGTTTCTTGTGATTAAAAAGTTGCATTTCATGTATAGCATTTTTTTATTGCATAGTTTTACTCCTCATAAGAAAACATCTCTTATTTTTGCTAAGTATTTTGTTAGGTTTATTTTCGACATAGTGTTTTTGGTAAACTATCATGCACTTAGGCACTCTTGGGATTTTCAACATGAACACTAGAAGGCCAATGAAGGACTTAGCCAAGAAAACAAACCCCGGAAGCATCTCCAAGAAGTCGAAACACTTAGAAAAAAATGAAGAGGAACTTCAAGAAGACCAACCCCTTTATCCTCTAAGTCTTTCTCTCTTTTCTTTTCTCTCTCTTAGACTTCGTGGTGGCTAAGTTAAATCCAAAGACCAGCCCTGGAGATATCAAAAACCCTGAAGAACCATCAATTCTACAAAATTTCAATGAAGTCATCACACCAAGGAGAAAGATACAAGGAAGCCTGGAGATGATCTTCTACATCTTTCTTTATCTTTTTCTACCCTTCCTATCCCTCTTTCACTTTGTACATAAACCCCTTTTTGATCATGATATTACCACCTTTGAAGTATGTTGGATCCTAGCGGCATAGTGAGATGAAGCGGCCCGGAGACAAACTTTACATGTCCACGTACATGAGACCTGTCCCACAAGCAAAAGTGGCTGGCCGGGTGTCTGTCTCTCTCACTGTAGTGAATATCCAATTTACAAAGAGTTGTTAATAATTGTTGATCACCTTGAAGAATAGACTTAGTATTTTCTCTAAGTATTTATGCACATCGTGACTAAGTACTTAGAGTGCTAATTAAAGATGAATAAACTATAAGGGAGTTGAAGATTCTAAGACCAAACATGCGAAGACTTGGAGCAGCCTTACAACTTATTCAATTTGATTTATAGCAAAGTATTTTTTGTCCAACTTATGACCTTGGTCCTTAGTCTTTTTTTTTTTGACCAAATTCTTGCCTTCTACTTAACTTAGAATTTTTTTCATGGCATGACATGCATCTCTAATCCTTAGAAATATTTTGCACATCATGCATAACATATTTTTCCTTAGAAGTTTTATGAAACTTGTTTGTTCATTATGTATGTGATTGTATGCGTTGTGTTGTTGTGTTTTATGTTGATTGTTGTATTGTTGTTTGTCTATATTGTTTAGATTGAACGGAGAGCCCCGAGTTACGTTGAAAAGAGTTGTGAGCACCGACAACTTCCAAATGCAAGTGGCACACCTCATAAATTTCCTAAGTATTTTTTGTCTATGCATGACTTAGTTATTTTCCTTATGTATGTGTAGGACTTAGTAGTATTGCTATGCAGACATGTTTAGATTACCCTACTCCATTGTGTCTAGGTACCTATGTAATGACTTAGTAGAATTATTGATGCTATGCAAAAGTTGTTTTATGAAAATCTAAATTCTACTAAGTTAAGTAAGAACCTCCTGGGTGGATTGGTTGGATACGGAGGCGAAGTTGAGTGGCTACTCAGGCCCATTTCTATGGTTCCTGAGTATGTGCACTTGTGGATGGCCACCCAGGGAACAAAGGGATCTGAAGAACTCCAAGTGAAGATTGCTTCCAGTGCAGCCATTGCCTATATGGGCTCTGGCTTGATCAACTAAGTTGCGTGGACTCGCCCCGGCTTGACAAGCAGATGTAGAGGGTGTTAGGTGGAACGGGTCAAGCCAGATGGGGAGGGAAAATGCCTCTGAAAGATCTCGTCTCATTCTTCTCCTTTTCCTTATCACTTCCAGAGTGTAGAGGATAGTTTAGGCTGAATGGGTACAATGGTGAACGTGCACAACCTCTGCAGAGTGTAAAACTAAGTACTTAACCGTGTCCCCGGTTACGGACAATTTGAGCAGCTGATCAAGGACGTTAACGGAGGATCCCACCATTCCAATTTCTAAGTTAAAACTTGATGGGTGAACAAGGGTAGAATGAGACAGTGGATTTCATGCCACGGATGTCTCGAATAGAAGAAAAGTGTTTTCAAAAGAGTTAGGAAAAATTGGCTTTCTGCAAAATAGCCTTGAACTCCACCAGCCAAATATGCATATAGGTTATTAGAGTTTTTCCTCTAAGTGTCCACCATAGTGTCACTTGCCAGTTCCATTTTTAAATGGTTCTGACCCACGTTGCTGCAATATTTTTCTTATTGCAGATTGTTCAGATGACGAGTGAGGTGTCGTTTAAAGGTTTCGAGTCTGCAACCAACATGTTTTCGCCTGTGGCAACATGAAGATGATGGAGACTCACTGTTATTGTAATTCCGCTGCTTTACTTTTTCAGAGCTAGCTTTATGCTATGCAATTTGTAATGAATATTTTGTAAGTCCGGATCATCGATTTAATAAAATTGATACTTTGTTGTGATATTACATCATAAACTGTGTGTGCAAACGAATCGATCCAGGGATTTGCACTATACACAGGGACTTGCCATTTTCTAAGTGCAGGTCCGCTACAACACCATTTAAGATAACTAATGTAGTAGCTGAGTTTAGAATGGATTTTACCCAATTGATATATATATCCCCAAAACATAATGGACAATTGCTTCTGTGCCCCGGTTCTCTCTAGTTTATCCGTCTGTGCCATACCTGCGTAGTTTCTCTCATATGTGCCCCGTTTGGCTCGGAAATCGGCCAAATGCTCCGTTGCCCTTTGGTCAACCGTCACTTGGCCTGACTGGTGTGGTCGGCCTGGCGCGGCTCGGTTGGGATTTCCTGGGGTCGGCTTGTATGCGGCTCGGTTGGGATTTCCTGGGGTCGGCGTGGGGTCGGAGCGTGGGGTCGGCGTGGGGCCGGGGCACTTGTTTAATCAAGGGATACCGCCGATGGGGCCCACGTGGTCTTTCTCCTTTGCTCACTGCTGCCGCCGAGAGAACCCCCGAGGAACTCCCAAGAACAGAGCAATAGGAGTTGGATTGAGGGCGGAGAGCAGGGTGATTGAAGGTGCAAAGGAGCTCCATCGCCATCGCCATTGTCGTCGCCCGCCCGTCTCCCATGGCCCGTCGAGAAGGAGGGACAAGCAAGGAGCTCCATCGTCATCGCCATTGTACGGCCGCCTTCGTTGTTTGGGGTTTTTTGGTCGCTGACGGTTCCAGCTGCAGTCCATCAACCCCATTTCGATGGTCAGTGCTATCTTCTCTACATGTTTCATTTTCTTGTTTGGTGCATTATATGTGAGTAGATTTGATTTTCTATTTGGCTTGCGGAATGGGGAAAAACCCCAGATTCCGCCTGTTTATCTGGTTCTAAATTTCATTTGTTAAAATAGGATTCCGGTAGCGATAGCGATGGCGTCGATCACTGTGCTATGTGCATTCACGAAGCAATTTTCTGTCGCACACTAACTCGTCGTTCCAATACTTTCAAAGTCCCGATGGAACACGGTTACAAAACGGCCGTTGTAAGTATTGCCTTTCAAATTCGAGGGAATGTTATTTGTTTTTCCTTCAATGAGTGTCTTCATAATTTCTCCAGTTTTGTATTACATGTAGATTCTGCCATGCCCTTTAAGATATCTTCTAGATCAGAGCCAGGCAATTGGCCCTCATAAGCACTAGATGGAGGCAAGGTGCTCGAACGGAGACCAGTACTTCTTCTACCTGGATAGGTGGGTAACTGAAACTGACACGGATCGGACATATCTCTGTAAGCGGCTAAGTGGTAGCATGAACACCCATATCTACACGGAGATCTGTGGAACGCAGTGGAGAGCACTATGTGAATGCTACGGCATGGAGGAGGGCGATGTTGTCAAACTCACTTGGAATGAAGATTAGCATTTGTTCAATGTTGAAGTGACTAACGAGCACAATGCTGCAAAACCTTTTGTGCAACACACGGGTATGCTGGTTTGTGTTCTTTTTCTTACACATTGAGTAGTTTACAAGTTTTCTGAATGTGTTCCTCTCTTTGATCAGAGTTTAAACAGATTGACGGATGCTGCAAGCTAGCCCTCCTGTCGACCATATTTGAGGAACCGAGAGATGTCACCTATTCAGAAATGAATGCGATATCTCTCGCTTTATTCGAAGATGCCACGAAGGAGTTGGAAGAGATCCCTCAGTTCTACGTGCGCAGGATTGAGAATGATTCTCTAGATGTCGTTTCTCTGGTATTCTAATACGATGCTCATGTTCTGTCATTTGAATGATCCCTCAGTTCTGTCATTTGAACTATTCTGATACGATGCTCATGTTATTTTGATAGCATCTCAAGATTGAGGTACTAGATGGCTACGATGTTATTCCATCGCGTGATCTCATATTACGTCAAGTTCACGGAAATTCTCGTCTTTTGGCGAGAGACGATGTCGAGATCTTTGGATCATATCGAGTGGTCAACGACGAGGTTTACATCGAGTTCACGGAGAACTGGGATCTATTCTGGGAGCAACTGCCGATTCGCTTTGGTGATCTCTATGTTATCAAGGTGATCTTCAAGGAGGAGTACATCGAGCCTACATTTGAGAAGGTCAGCGAAGACGTCGAGGGGCCCGACGAAGACATCGAGCAGTCAGACGAAGAGATCAGCGACCCCAGCGAAGAGATCGAGCAGTGGGCTGACGAGTTGATGTCCAACTTTGACGACGTCAAAGAAGAGACTGATTAATATTACTGTGAGTTGTATTTTGGTCGGATGTATTTTGGTCGAACACCATATGGGCGTGCTCTGGGCATGAACTGGCGCGCTCTGGGCGCGCTCTATGCGTCACCGTAATTATATTACGATGGATAAGCTTGCCTCCGGTCATTTATTTCAAACTTTTATGTTGCAAGTCCAAACCACTTCTCTTTACTCTTGACACTAGTAGAAAACGGGGCTTCGGTTTTGAGCCCTGAGACCCTTCAGTCCCGGTCCTGCCTGGAACCCGGACTAATGCTACCTTTAGTCCCGGTTCCAACGGCTAGGATGGCATCACGAGGTCGAAACCCTTTAGTCCCGGTTCCAGCCAAACATTTAGTCCCGGTTTGATATACGAACCGCGACTAAACGTTTTAGTCCCGGTTCGTGTAACAAACCGGGACTAAAAGTTCCATTTTATATATGCTTCGTCCCCGCTCGCCCGAGCCAGCCGTTGCATTTTCTGGATCAGAGCGTGGAGAAGCTAGCTGCAGAGCTGTTCTTCGCGTTCTTCGCGTGGAGCTCGAGTTCATCAGCGTTGCCGTCGATTTGTGAAGATTTGAAGCTTCCTGACTTTTAAAAGGTTAGCCATTGTATCCTATTATCACTTATTGCTATTTTTTTGCTCATTTCATGCTTTAGAAGTATAGAGACTGGTGGATTTAGTTTTAGGAGTAATTTTGTGGGAAGTGTGAGCTCAAATTTTAGCTACCTAGTTTGCATATGTGTGAAGATGTGGTCAACTTAATTAGCTCAACATAGCTCAACAATAGCTCAACTTTAGCTCAACTTAGTTATTTATGTATATAATAATATGTCGCATATCCGAGCCACACAGCCGTATACGATGGTCGACAACAGCGAGGTCCCCTACGGCGTCGTGAACAACTCCTCCTTTTCGGATGAGGTATTATTAGCACATCTAGATGTCATGTCGTCACTCTAATATAAAATAATTTTTAATTTAGGGTGAGAATTTCCTAATTTAATTTTTTCAATTATAAATATTAGGAATCAGTATGTGAATGCGGCATTCGTGATGGATGTGTCCAGTTTCAACATTGTCTACAAGGAAAAGTCATTCTCCTGGAAGAATTAAATTTTACAAGGGAGGAGAAGAGAAAGACCGATGAAAATTTGAGGAGGACCGAAGAGAAGCTAAGGCTAGCTCATGATACAATCCACAAGATGAAGCAAGATTTAAAAACTCTAAACGAAAAAAGAGACATGGTTGTGGAAAAAAAGAGGGAAATAGAGTTGGATTTGGCGGATATCATCGATGGACACATGATCCAGACTCGTGAAACTAGGGAAAGAACGAGGTTGAAGATTAATAAGATGAAAAAGGCAGCTCTCCGAAATGAAATGTTCCTACATTACTCATTCGGTGTCATTGTTCTCCTAGTCGCGATTATAATCGCCATGTACGGTTTTTTAAAGTGTGCAAACTAGTGTTGTCGTACTGTGTTGGGACTCAGAATTATTGTTAGCATTGTGATTGCGCTTGTATTGTGATGAACTCTATATTAATTTGAGCACTTACTCTCTATATATATAATTGTATGTAGATGAGACGACAATGGATGTACAGTGACCGACGATCGAATGAGTTCATGCAAGGCGTGCGGGAATTTGTCGAGGTTGCTGAGGCAAACGCGCATAATGGTTTTATGTGTGGTCCATGCTGTGTGTGTCGGAACGAGAGGGATTTCCCCGACTCACGGGATATTCACATCCACCTCTATACGTCCGGTTTCATGCCCGGCTATAAATTTTGGACCAAGCACGGAGAAATAGGGGTCATGATGGAAGACGACGAAGAAGAAGATAATAATGACGACTATCCTATGTTCCCTGAACAGTGTGAGACAGAAAATGTCGAAAATGAAGAACAAGAAGAAGAAGAAGAAGTTGAAGCACCAGATGAGCCTATTGATGATCTTGGTCGGGTCATTGTTGATGCGAAGCGAGACTGCGAAAGTGAAAAGGAGAGGCTGAAGTTCGGGGAGATGTTAGAGGATCACAAAAAATTGTTGTACCCAACTTGCAAAAATGACCAGAAAAAGCTGGATACCACGCTAGAATTGCTGAGATGGAAGGCAGAGAACGGCGTGACCGATAAGGGATTTGAAAAGTTGCTAAAAATTATGAAAAAGAAACTTCCAGAGGATAACGAATTGCCCGTCAGTACGTACGAAGCAAAGAAGGTTGTCTGCCCTCTAGGATTAGAAGTGGAGAAGATACACGCATGCCCAAATGACTGCATCCTGTACCACAGTGAGTATGAGAATTTGGTTGCATGCCCGGTATGCACTGCATTGCGGTACAAGATCAGACGAGATGACCCTGAAGGTGTTGAGGGCAAGGGCACCAGGAACAAGGTTCCTGCCAAGGTGATGTGGTATGCTCATGTAATACCACGGTTGAAACGTTTGTTCAGAAACAAAGAGCATGCCAAGTTGATGCGATGGCACAAGGAAGACCGTAAGAAAGACGAGATGTTGAGACACCCCGCTGATGGGTCGAAGTGGAGAAAAATTGATAGAACGTTTCCCGACTTTAAAAATGAAGCAAGGAACTTAAGGTTTGGTCTAAGTACAGATGGCTTCAATCCTTTTGGGGAGCAAAGCAGCAGTCATAGCACCTGGCCCGTGACTCTATGTATCTATAACCTTCCACCGTGGTTGTGCATGAAACGGAAGTTCATTATGATGCCATTGCTCATCCATGGACCGAAGCAACCCGGCAACAACCTTGATGTGTACCTCAGGCCATTAGTTGAGGAATTTTTACAGTTGTGGCAGGAAGAAGGTGTACGTGTATGGGATGAGTACAAACAGGAGGAATTTGACCTACGAGAGTTGTTGTTCGTAACCATCAATGATTGGCCTGCTCTTAGTAACCTTTCAGTATAGACAACCAAGGGATAACATGCATGCACACACTTTTTAGATAAGACTGATAGTGTATATTTGGCTAACGGGGGGAAGAATGTGTACCCTAGGCATCGTCGTTTTCTTCCACCCAATCATCCCTTAAGAAAAAAAGGCAAGCATTTTGGTGAGGCGGAAAAAAGGAAGAAGCCTACCCTTCGTTCTGGTGCTGATGTATTTGATATGGTTAAGGATTTGAAACTAATCTTCGGAAAGGGTCCTGGCAGCCTAAAAGTTCCGAATGACGCTAACGGACACACACCCATGTGGAAAAAAAATCTATATTTTGGGAGCTACCCTATTGGGAAATCCTAGAGGTCCGCTCTTGTATCGACGTGATGCACGTGACGAAGAATCTTTGCTTGAACCTTCTAGCCCACTTGGGTGTGTATGGGAAGAATAAAAAAGATACATCGGGAGCACGAGAGGACCAGCAACGTTTGAGAGAAAAGGACGGCATCCATCAAGAGCCGTTTGAAGGTCCTGCCAGCTATACTCTTACGAAAGAAGAGAAGGACATATTTTTTGAGAGTCTGAGTAGTATGAAGGTCCCATCCGGATTCTCATCGAATATAAAGCGAATAATAAATATGGCTGAGAAAAAATTCCAAAACCTAAAGTCTCATGACTGCCACGTGCTTATGACCCAATTGCTTCCGATTGCATTGAGGGGGCTTCTACCGGAAAGTGTTCGACTACCCATTGTGAAGTTATGTGCATTCCTGAATGCAATATCTCAGAAGGTAATCGATACAGTGAGTCTACATAGCTTACAGATTGATGTGGTTCAATGTCTTGTCAGTTTCGAGTTGGTGTTCCCACCATCCTTCTTCGATATTATGACGCACCTGATAGTTCACCTAGTCGAAGAGATTTCCATCCTCGGACCTGTATTTCTACACAATATGTTCCCCTTTGAGAGATTCATGGGAGTCTTAAAGAAATATGTTCATAACCGTGCTAGGCCTGAAGGAAGCATCTCCAACGGCTTTGGAACAGAGGAGGTCATTGGGTTTTGTGTGGACTTTATTCCTGATTTTAAGCCGATTGGTGTTCCTGAATCGCGGCATGAGGGGAGATTGAGTGGAAAAGGCACTCTCGGAAGGAAAACAATGATCTGTATGGAAGGTCATTCTTTAACTGAAGCACATTACACAGTTCTGCAGAATTCCAGCTTTGTGGCTCCTTATATCGAGGAACACATGAATATTGTACGGTCCAAAAACCCGGAGATGGATGACTCCTCGATAAAGGAAGCACACATGGCGAATTTCAGCGGTTGGTTGCAAGCACATCTCATGAATAACAACACTGTTGACATGGAGTTGTACGACTTGGCCAGCGGACCATCTTCGACCATATCAACTTTCAAAGGGTACGAGATAAATGGGAATACATTTTACACGAAGACACAAGATAAAAAGAGCACCAACCAAAACAGTGGTGTCCGCTTTGATGCAACAAACGACAATGGAAGTAAGGACACATATTATGGTTACATAGAGGAGATATGGGAACTTGACTATGGAGCTTCTTTTAAGATCCCTTTGTTTCGGTGCAAATGTTGCAAGATGACAGGGGTACATGTAGATACCCAGTACGGAATGACAACGGTGGATCTCCAGAATCTTGGGTACCTAGACGAACCATTCGTCCTAGCCAATGATGTGGCTCAAGTTTTTTATGTGAAGGATATGTCTACTAGACTGAATAAAAGAAAAGAAAAGCAAGACAAAACATTATCCGGTGATACAAAGCGCCACATAGTTCTTTCAGGGAAAAGAAACATCGTGGGAGTGGAGGACAAGACAGACATGTCAGAAGATTACAATAAGTTTGATGAAATCCCACCCTTCAAAGTCAACATTGACCCAAGTATCAGGTTAAACAATGAAGATTCTCCATGGTTACACAACGCATATAAGAAAGCGAAACACTAGATGGTGATGTGTAATAATGTATTAAACCTTTTATGTAACTGTATGTGTCAGAAGCTGTAATAATGTATTCCGCGCCATCACGCCGCCTTATTTCAAGTTATTATTAGTTTAATTATAAAATATAATGCAAAAGATTTGCGTTTAACTCATATTTAATTGAAAATGGCAAAATGGTTATTATTTTAATAGCTAAAATAATTATTTTAAGAATCAGAAAATGGTTTTATATTAGTTATTCAAATTGAAACACTATTCATGTTCAAAGTTTTGTTAGAATCCAAATATGTAGTCAGAAGTTATTCAAATGTATGTTCAACCTCTTTTGAAATTGCAAAATGAAAAATATTTGATTTTTGGCGCAAAAACCCCCCTTTAGTCGCGGTTGGTTTTACGACCCGCGACTAAAGGGGTGGCAACGCGCGCGAAAACTGATCGGCCGAAAACACAGTAGGTCGCGGTTCGTGGCTCCAACCGCGACTAAAGGTACCCTTTAGTCGCAGTTGGAGCCACGAACCGCGACTAAAGGCCTGAGGTATATATAGTTCTTCTTCACAATCCCGGTTCAATCCACGAACCGGGACAGCGCTAAGAAACCGCCCAGGACGCCGCCAGGCTGCCCAAATCGAGCGCGCCGCCTCGCCGCCATCCGTCAACGCCGCTGCCGAGCTCGCCGTCCCCGCTTCCTGTTCGTCTCCCTCAACGCCGCGCTGCCGAGCTCGCCATCGCCGTCCCCGCCGAGCTCGCCGTCATCGTCGCAGCCGGTGAGCATTCCTCTCCCCTCACTTAGTGTTAGGGTTAGGGTTAGTGTTAGTTGATTTAGTTGTTATTTAAATTGTTAGTAATTTAGTTGATTTAGGAATTTAGTTGAATTAGGAATTTAATTGATTTAGGAATTTAGTTGATTTAGGAATTTAGTTGAATTAGGAATTTAATTGATTTAGGAATTTAGTAGAATTAGGAATTTAGTTGATTTAGGTCTTAGTTGAATTTAGTTGTTTTAGGAATTTAGTGTCTTAGCAAATTGTTATTGTATTTTAGTGTCTTAGCAACTTGTTGTTTAAATTGTTATTTCTTAGCAATAGGAATTTAGTTGATTTAGGTCTTCAATTTAGAATTTAGAACTATTGTTTTAGGTCTTAGTAGTTGAATTTAGAATTAGCACTATATTGCAATTTTATACAATGTCTTTGAATTTACAATGTTTTATACAATGTCTTGGAATTTTAAGAGTTAATGTAAAGATTCATAGTTTCGAGATGGACGGGACTATGGATGTCCGGGACTGGGCTCCGCCGGGTTGGCACTGGGAGGTGCTACCTTCCGGTGTGCGCAGATTGGTGAGGAATGAGGGAACCATCGTCGACCTGGAGCCTCTTTGGTGGCGGTCACGTGGGCCACGACGGGTACAGAGGGTGCCGGCCCCTGAGGAGTTGGTACGTCGTCGTGTCAGGGCGGAGGACGAGCACGTCCGTCGGTACATGGTCGCGTTGGACGTCCGTCCGTCCAACACTTGCCAGCATCTTCAGGGATCTCACATTAGTTATGATCCTGTTTGGGTTCCTTCACTTTGGGTTTTCACCGCCTGCCGGCATGTTTCCGGCGGTTCGACGTCCATTTTGATTAGCTTGATGTATTATGGATGCGATATATGTTATTATGACTTCTAACTAATTGATGTTATTGCTACTACTACTTTCAATGTCCCTCTTTGTTGTTATTGCTACTACTTTTAATCTTTATTTAATCCTTCTTCTTTATAGTTAAAGCTATGGACCACAACGGTACCGGTAGAGATCCTCAGGAAGATGCATTGTTGAACATGATAGGGGAAAGCCGACCAGAAGATGTAGAGAACTTTCTAGATGACGGCTCACAATATCTTAATGAAGATGGGTATTGCTTGTTGGATGATTTGTTACGATTAGACAACCCGCAAACAAGTATTGATGTCGATACTAGCGCTGGGCCCTCAACCTGCAAGTCCTCCGATGTAAATATTTAAGTCTTTGCTCATGATATATATCACTAGTTAGACCTTCACACATTGAGCATATATTTAACGAATGTTTTTTGTAGACCTCCAAATCGCACAAATCCTCCACTCCAAGAGGGCCCGACCAAAAAGTGGGACGAGAATATGCACATGAGGATTGATGTAGTCAGTGCCGATGGGATCCCTTTGGAGCCCAAAAAGAGCGTGACATCATTTACAAATCAAGCAAGAGTTCTAGTTAGGGATATGATCCCGATCACCTGTCGAGAATGGAATAAGCCAGCAAGATCCGACGGAATAAGTTTTGTCTCTGACGAGATAAAAAATTATATTTGGGAGAAGCTGATATCACATTTCTCTCTGCCGAAAATGGACACCCCGGAGAAAACAAAGGCCATGACGGACAAAGTGAAGGCGTGGATCCTTAAGAAGATGGCCACACAATTTTGTAACCACAAGAAAAGATTGTGGGCGAATTATGTAAAGAGCGGGAATAAAACTCCGGAGTTCAAGGGAACTCAAGAGAGGTTACGTTTTCAATGGGATGATTTCAAGACATACAAGGAATCGGAAGAAGCTAAAGCTAGGTCGAAAAAGAATGCGGATAATGCCGTGCTGAAGGTATATCATCATAATCTGGGAACAGGTGGCTATAGGACTGCCATGCCTAAGTGGGATAAACTTAAGGATGAAATTAAGGCAAAAAGGCTTTCTCCAGCTACAGAGAAAGTGCCCGATAGAGCAGGAAATTTCCTAATGGCACATGGTATGACGTTGGATATGGAAACAGGGGAGTTGGTTCTTCGTGATCCGACGAAGAAAGCAGTGTTGACTCCCCTCAAGGAACTTAAAACAGCAATAGCCGAGGTGGAGGCGGGAACGTTCATTCCCGATAGAGAGAACGACGAACTGACAAAGGCACTTGGAAAGCCTGAGCATGGAGGACGAACACGAGGCTATGGAGGTGTTCCTTGGAAGTTGGGGTTTCACCAGGACTTGCACACTTATAAAAGCCGAGCGAGAGCAAAGAAGACGAAGGAGCAACAGGATGCAGACCGGCTGAAGAAGGTCGAAGACCAGAACGAGAAGCTCTTTGCGATGTATTCTCAGATGCAGAAGCAAATATCAAGCCGTCTAGAGGGAGATCAGATGTACATAGATCCCGCACCCGACTGCCGGAGAAGCAGCATGGCTTCCACGGCGTTGCATGTCAGCGTTGATGATGCACAGGTTGATGCGTCACCGATGGAGCGCTACCCCGTGGACAATATCGAAGAGACGACTGATTGTAAGCTACACCAGCCAATGAAGAATATATCCATGAAGGTGGCCGTCGGCTATGCTTTCAAAGTTGATCCTGCAGCGCGTTGGCATTGCCGCGAGATCCCAGCTGGGTATGCTCGTGTCGGGGTGGATGAAATTCTACCCGGATGTGACACATTGGAGATTGACATCGCTGGCCCTGAAGGGGAGTCAACCCTGGGAGAAGTCTTGCATGGAGTCATTTTATGGAAAAAGAAATACATCATATTGCCAGGCTCGAAGCAAAGGCCTAAGGCTCCCTCACCTCCACCTCGATCATCGCCGCCTAATGCTCCATCACCTCCACCACGATCATCGCCGCCTAATGCTCCCTCACCCCCACCTCGATCATCGCCGCCTAATGCTCCCTCACCTCCACCACGATCATCGCCGCCTCGATCTGCGCCTAAGGCTCCCTCACCTCCACCTCAATCATCGCCGCCTAAGGCTCCCTCACCTCCACCTCGATCTGCGCCTAAGGCTCCCTCACCTCCACCTCAATCATCGCTGCCTAAAGCTCCCTCACCTCCACCTCGATCATCTGCGCCTAAGGCTCCCTCACCTCCACCTCAATCATCGCCGCCTCGATCTGCGCCTAAGGCTTCCTCATCTGCGTCTAAGGCTCCCTCATCTTCCACGCTGCATCAGCGGATCTTCGGCGCCGCCCACTCAGTACATTGGAGTAAAGCGGAAGTGCCCGCCTCCGCCTACTAAGGAGAAAGTGTCATCGCTTCCACGGGTCACCAAGGTTCGTCCCACGGAGAATAAGAGGCAGCAGAGAGCCGACGTTGCCCATCTTGGACAACAGAAAAAACAATCGATCGTTCCGTTGAAGGTGGCATCCCCAATTGTATAACCAGAAGGGTTTGAAGAAATTCCTGGTCTGACGATGGATGAAATGCTAGGCTTAGTTGCATCCCCCATGGCTTCCCTGGCAAGGAAATTTGTCATGAAGAAGGAACTAGTCACAGAGGCGGAGTTGGCACTGCTACCTCCAAGAATGCGAGAATTACATAAGTGGTACATGGAGGCCTCAAAAGACGACCAGATAATGTTGCTTCTTAAATATAAAGAAGAGCATTACTTCATCGGAGAACAGACAATCCATATTGATTTTGATGAATTGTTTCAGTTATTCAATATGGACGCCCTCGACAAATGTATCATGAGCTGCTATTGTCTGTAAGTGATTAATTTATTTCTGTTATTAATTAAGTCTCTAGCTAAGCTCATCATTTTGCCTGTAATTGTCCTCACTACATACATTCTTTGTATGCTATTATGCAGAATGAAGATTCTCGAATGTAAGAGGATGCCTAATTATCAAGTTGGGTTCGTTGACCCAGATCGAGTTTATGTACATAACCTACAACAAAAACCGGAGGAAACGTAGAACAACTTGTTCAATGCATTGGAGCAACAAAATTATAAAGATGTGATTTTGTTTCCTTACAACTTCAGGTGAGAGTGTTCTTACTGTCTTGTACACATTAAGATTCGCTCTGACTAAATGTTGATGAGTTAGCGATATATATATATAAACGTGTGCAGCTTGCACTGGATTCTCTTGAACATTCAAATTGACCGTGGGGTAGTTGAGATCGAGGACTCAATAGCGCATCCCTTGGAGTATTACGCAAGCATTACTGATATGCTCCAAAAGTAATTTCAATCATTATTACACTATATCGGCCTCTTTATTTTCATGTGTTCTAGTTATTAATATCTTCTTTATTCATTTTATTTGTAGGGTATGGAAGCGGTTCACAAGAGGGGCCAATGGTCAATTTAAATCACAGTTGACCTTTAAGCAAATCCCCGTAAGTATAGTACTCATTTTAATTTTAGTTTTAATATCGGATTGTCATGTTTCATTATTATTTGATTCAACTTTATTTTCGTAAAGTGCGAGAAACAACCACCGGCGACTAATCTATGTGGATACTTTGTTTGTGAGTAAATGCGCACGTGTGTCAGTGCGCGGACTTCTCCACATGTACGTTAAACATTAATATATATATTCAGAGTTTTACTTTTGTTAATGACAATTTATATATTCATATCGACCTTTATTTGATACAGAATGTGGCTTCGCGGTCGCAACTCCCAGCAAAGCAACGCATAAGAGCAATTCAAGAGGAAATTGCTGGATTTCTGCTTGACGAGGTCATAGCCCCAATAGGAGAATACCATATAAACTGTCGTTAGTGATATTCATGTAATTCTCGTGTTCGGAAGACACTCGTGTATATATGATCGATGTATATATGCTCGTAAGACTGACTCGTTATATTATATATGCATGTATGCTTAATTTAGACTCGTCATATAATATATGCATCGATGTGTGTAATTGTAGCGTACGAATAATAGTTTAAATCATAAATAAAACAGAAAACAGAAAACAAAAAACAAAATTAAAAATCCTAAAACCTAAAACCCCTCGAACTTTTTAGTCCCGGTTTGTCTTACAAACCGGGACAAAAGGTCATCGCCCGAGCAGCTCGCCTGCGAGTCCACGTGGATGCCTATTTGTCCCGGTTGCAGACACAACCGCGACTAAAGGTGGTGGCCTTTAGTCCCGATTCCGCAGTCCCGGTTTGTAAACCGGGACAAAAGGCCCTTACCAACCGGGACTGTTAGCCTGTTTTCTACTAGTGTGAGTTCATACGACATAGTTTGAGAAACGCAATTGATACATGCATTTCTCGTCAGAATGTACCTAGACCTTGTTTATCAACTTGAATCGTTAGTATATGACATAAGACGACTATGTGCGCAGGATTTTCCTTTTTTGAATGTTTTTGAATATTTGAAGCTCATTTCAAATTTTGGTCAAACCTAAGTTTGACCGACATTTAAACAAGTTTAAAACAAGAAAATGAAAAACTAAGCATGGATCCTTCTTAGTCACTCCAAAATGAAGCTTTTGTGAGTTTTTTGAAAATTTCATGTTGCAATTCCAAAACCACTTCTCTCTAACCTTAGACCTCATAGTTTGAGTTATGCAATATCACATGAGATCCATGCCCTTCTCCTTTTGAATGTATGTAGACCATGTTTTTTAACTTGAGTCGTTAGTATATGACATATGAAGACTATGTGCGTCTGTTTTTCAAAATTTCGATAATTTTTGAATTTATTATGCTTATTTCAAATTCGATCAAACCTAAGTTTGAGCAACATTTAAACAAGTTTTTGACATGAAAATGAAAAACTAAGCATGGATCCTTCTTAGTCACTCCAAAATGAAGCTTTTGTGAGGTTTTTGAAAATTTCATGTTGTAATTCCAAAACCACTTCTCTTCAACCTTAGACCTCATCGCTTGAGTTTTGCGATATCACAAGAGATCCATGCCCTTCTCATTTTGAATGTATGTAGACCATGTTTTTCAACTTGAGTCGCTAGTATATGACATAAGACGACTATGTGCGCAATATTTTCCTTTTTTTTGATTTTGTTTGAATATTTGAAGCTCATTTCAAATTTCGGTAACAAGTTTAAAACATGAAATTTGAAAAACGAAGCATCGATACTTCTTAGTCACTCGAAAATGAAACTTGGACACTTTATCAAACTTTTCAAAACTCCGTTGAGTGCCTCCCAACCCCATTTGAACAATGACCGTCGATTTAACCCTAGCGCTGAACTGCAGCCGTTTGATCGTCCTCTAGAAGGAATCTGGCAGACTCCGGGCGATCTGCGAGAGGCTCATTCTGCGATCTCATTGGGTGTAACCCGTGTGAGAAGCTCATTCTGCACAACCCGTTCGATGTGTTTCAAATGAGCTCCAAAGGTAGGGTAAACGGCCCCATTTCTAAGCAAAAAGGGTTGGTGGACTCGCAGCAGCCGCACCACCGCATGCGACCGTTACACGCTCACCGCGGACCCACCATTTTCCTCTTCTTCACAGACAGAGCATCCATCCTCTTTGGACCATCTTCTTCTTCCTCTTCCTTCCTCTTCCTTCCTCTTCCTTACTCTTCCTTCGTCTTCTTCCTCTTCTTCCTCTCCGGCGACAAAGGGCAGCAGCAATGTCGAGCTCCTCCAGTTCATTCCTTCGCCCCACTTGGCCAAAGCAGCCTGAAGTGCCATTGCCGCCATGTTCTAAATGCTCACGCAAGGAGCCACTGCTCCGTAAGGCTAGTAAGGCGGAGACACCCAACAAGGGGCGCGAGTATTTGAAATGCCAGAGCCGGCCACATGATGTAAAGATCTTTCTCTGCATCGTTTTGTTTTGATTTCTTCAGTTTTTTCAATTTCTTGCTCAGATTTGGGATTTAGGGTTAAGGTTGACTTTTCCAGGGGTTGGAACCATGCAGCCATTTTCAGTGGATGGATGAATACGTTTCGCAGCTTAAACGGGATGGAAGGTGGCCCGCGCCCAGCGACCTTCCTCTACCGTCCGATGTGGAGATTGCGCCCTCTGCTCCGCCGATGGAGTCTGACATGGTTGCTCCGCCGATGGGGCTTGAGGAAGTGAGAGGCGAACTGAAGAAGTTGAACAAGAACTTAAGGCAGATGAATGATCTGAAGAAGCAGGCTAATCTGATAGCTGCAGGATTTTATCTCTGTATACTTGCTCTAGGATTTGTTTATCTGCTGATTGTCAGTCGTAGTTAATTAATGCGATGTAAGCATAATTAATGCAATGTAACCTCTATGTTATTTGGACCAACCGCTTATGATAAACCAGTCCTCTCATTTGGACCAACCGCTTATTACTAATCATCTCTACCGAAACTATCTACAGTTTTAGGGGCAGATCTATACACCAACACGTATTTTACACTAGAAATTGCTTACAAATGACTAATCATCCATACCGAAACAATCTACTATTACAAATGACTAATCATCCGTACCAAAACTATCTACAATTTTAGGGGCGGATCTATACAGCAACACGTATTTTACACCAGAAATTGCTTATATTTGTTGGGACAAATGACTAATCATCCGTAAAAGCATTGAAAGAAGAGGGTCCGGGCCCGGTTAAACCCTGCTCATTTCAATGCTTTACAATAGCCTTGGAATGTTGTGGTATATAAAGAGGTCGCGCACACACCCAACTAGCCAACTAGCGAGGTGGGACTAAAAAACAACTCAACAACACAGCGGGAGACGTGGTAAGTTTGAGCCGAGCCGCAAACAAGCCGACCCCACGAAATCCCAACCGAGCCGCGCTAGGCCGACCCCACCAGTCAGGCCAAGTGACGGTTGACTAGAGGGCAACGGAGCGTTTGGCCGATTTGCGAGCCAGCCTGGAATTAAATGCACTCCATAATACATTTTCCTTTTGTTCATGCTCTGTTACTGTAACACCATCATCCTTGATTAATGAGGAGATGTGGTTATGTCTAAAATTCCTGGTAGCTATAGCATGGAAGAATTTAGTATTTTCATCTCCCAATTTGGCCCATCTAATGCAAGCTCTTTTCCTCCAGTATTGTCTTTTGGCTTCTAGAAGTTTTGTAACATGTTGGTTCAATGCCTTCGTGAAATTAGTCTCTTGTAGTGATAGCAATCTTTGCTCCTCCAGGCCATCAAACATAGCTAAAACATAATTGCATTTTTTCAGTAATGCGTTAAGATTGGATAGGGATCTGCTCCATTTCTTACTGCCATGTCGCAGTGATTTAAATCTAGCAGTGATGTCTTGGGCTGCATTCTTGTACAGACCTGGATTATCCCAATGCTTTTCAACAATCTCCTTGTACTGTTCAAATTCCAGCCAGTAATCCTCGAACCTGAAATTTTTCCCTTTAGGCACATTTGTTTCAATCTGAATGTGTATTGGAACATGATCAAAGCCTAGTCTCGCCATAGGAATGGCAAGGGTATTGGGGAAAGTAGCAGTCCATGCATGGGATGTAAAAACCCAATCAAGCTTTTCCAGCAGAGGTACAGTTTGCATATTGCTCCAAGTATATTTTTACATGAATTATGCGAGTCGTTCAAGTGTGCAGGTATTTCAATGGACAAAGTAAGAAAGAAATTATTCTCTATATCACTTGGTGGAAGAGCTTCGCATTGGTATAAATTGTTGAAGAATAGGGATTCTCTTGGATTGGAGGAAATTCTACCTCTCTTTTATTCTAAATTTTATCCTCCAAGTGAAATTCACCAAGATCGGAATTCTATATATAATTTCTGGCCTCATGAAGGAGAAAGTATTGCCCAAGCTTGGGGGAGATTGAAGTCACTAATGCTCAAATGACCCATTCATGAGCTTCCTGGTAATATTATTGTTGATAACTTCTATGCAAGACTCTCCTTCGAAGATAAAACATTATTGGATACTTCTTGCGTGGGATCATTCACGCGTAATAAAGAAGGTTTTAAATGGGATCTTCTTGACCGTATTGAAGAGAATACTGAAGCATGGGAGAACGACAAAGGTAGGGAGTCAGGTATGAAATATGACTTCGAATGCATTAAAACTTTCATCGATACTGATGCATTTCAAAATATTAATAATGTTTATGGTCTTGACTCTCAAGTTGTTGCAAATTATTATAAAGCCTTTGCTTCTTATTTCGGTTTGCCTAAGGAGGGCTTTAAAAAATATCATGAGCCTTATAAAGATAAGTCTATTGCACCTATAACTAAAAGCATTGAAGTTAATACTGTTGATCATATTATTCCTGAGCCTTATATGGAAAAAATTCCTTTTCCTGTTAAGATGAAGGAACATTCTGTTATGGCTAGTGTTGTTAACAAAAGTGCTAAGAAAGCTATAGAACATGATGAACAAATTAAAATTGAACCTCCTATGGCTGTAGAAAAAGATCTTGTTACTAAAAATGTTGGAGATGAGTATATTATATTTTGTGAGGATGCTTCTAATGTTGTTTCTCATCCTAAAAGTTCAAAGAAAACTAGTCTGCCTGTGTTATCAGTTCGAATTGGTGATCATTGCTATTATGGTTTATGTGATATTGGTGCAAGTTCTAGTGCTATTGGTATTGTTAGAGATGTTGAAATTTTATGTGGTAAGATTAAATATCCTGCTTATTTTCTCGTACTTGGTTCAGTTGCTAGTAAGACTTGTCCTATCATTTTTGGTAGACCTTTTCTGAACACTTATGGTGCTATTATAGATTGTAAGAAAGAGAAAATCTTTACTAAGTTTGCTGGTGATTCGTATGAATTCAATTTTTTGAAATTTGCTAAAGTCCCTTATGAAACCGAATTGCCTAATGAAGACTTTAAAGTTGAACAGCTTGCCTCTATTGCTCTTGCTCCTAACAATGTTTTGCAGCAATTTATGGAAGATCATGAAAGTGAAGTCTTTAGAGGAGAAAGGGATGAGCTTGATGAAATATTTCTTCGTCAACCTATCTTGAAACACAATTTAAAGGTGGAAGACTTGGGTAAAACACTCCCACCTAAAGAGGATCCTGTCTTTGATTTAAAACCTATGCCTGATAATCTTAAGTATGCTCATATTGATGATAAGAAAATATATCCTGTTATTATTAGTGCTAACCTTTTAGGTAAAGAAGAGGAAAGATTATTGGAAGTATTGAAGAAACACCGTGGAGCTATGGGTTATAACTCTTGATGATTTAAAACGGATTTCTCCTACTATATGTCAACATTCTATTAATATGGAGCCTGATGCAAAGCCAGTGGTTGAACATCAACGCCGTTTAATACCCAAAATGAATGAAGTGGTAAGAAATGAGGTATTAAAGCTTCTTGATGCTGGTATAATTTATCCTATTGTTGATAGTAGATGGGTAAGTCTTGTGCACTGTGTCCCTAAGAAAGGAGGAATTACTGTTGTGCCTAATGAAAATGATGAACTTATTCCTCAAAGAGTAGTTGTTGGTTATAGAATGTGCATTGATTTTCGAAAGGTTAATAAAGTTACTAAGAAATATCATTATCCATTACCCTTTATTGATCAAATGTTAGAGAGATTAGCTAAGAAAACTCATTTTTGCTTTCTTGATGGTTATTCTGGTTTCTCTCAAATTGCTGTTAAAGCGCAAGATCAACAGAAGACCACCGTTACTTGTCCTTATGGTACTTATGCTTATAGACGTATGCCTTTTGGTTTATGTAATGCTCCTGCTACTTTTCAAAGATGCATGTCTGCTATTTTTCATGGTTTTTGTGAGGAGATTGTGGAAGTATTCATGGACGATTTCCGTTTATGGAACTTCTTTTGATAATTGTTTGCACAACCTTGATAAAGTTTTGCAGAGATGTGAAGAAACTAACCTTGTTCTTAATTGGGAGAAATGCCACTTAATGGTTAATGAAGTAATTGTTCTTGGACATAAAATTTCTGAAAGGGGTATTGAAGTGGATAGAGCTAAAGTGGAGGCAATTGAGAAAATGCCTTGCCCCAGAGATGTTAAAGGTATTCGTAGTATTCTTGGTCATGCTGGTTTCTATAGAAGGTTTATTAAAGATTTCTCTAAAATATCAAAGCCTCTTACTAATCTTCTAGAAAAAGATGTACCTTTTGTTTTTGATGATGACTGTAAGGAAGCTTTTGAAACTTTGAAAAAGGCTTTAATAAGTGCTCCTATTGTTCAACCACCTGATTGGAATTTACCATTTGAAATTATGTGTGATGCTAGTGATTTTGCTGTTGGTGTTGTTCTTGGACAGCGAGTAGATAAGAAGTTGAATGTTATTCATTATGCTAGTAAGACTCTTGATTCTGCACAAAAGAATTATGCTACAACTGACAAAGAATTTCTAGCTGTTGTCTTTGCTTGTGATAAGTTTAGACCTTATATTGTTGATTCTAAAATTATTATTCATACTGATCATGCTGCTATTAGATATCTTATGGAAAAGAAAGATGCTAAGCCTAGGCTTATTAGATGGGTGTTGCTGTTGCAATAATTCGATATGCATATTGCAGAAAGGAAAGGTGCTGAAAATCATGTTGTTGATAATTTGTCTAGATTGGAAAAGATTGCATATGATCCTATTCCTGTTAATGATAGTTTTTCAAATGAACAATTGGCTGCAATAAGGGTGAATTCACAAGATAGTCCCTGGTATGTTGATTATGCTAACTTTATTGTTTCGAAGTATTTGACTCCAACCTTTTCAGCTCAACAAAGAAGAAAATTCTTTTATGACTTGAGGCATTATTTTTGGGATGACCCACACTTATATAAAGAAGGAGTGAATGGTATCATGCGAAGATGTGTTCCGGAACATGAACAAAAAGTGATATTGAGAAAATGCCATAGTAGTGCTTATGGAGGACATCACGCTGGATTTAGAACTGCACAAAAGGTTCTACAATCAGGTTTTTATTGGCCTACTCTCTTTAAAGATGCAAGAAGGTTTATTTTATCTTGTGATGAGTGTCAAAGAACTGGTAATATCTCTAGACGTAATGAAATGCCTATGAATTATACTCTTGTTATTGACCCATTTGATTGTTGGGGATTTGACTTTATGGGTCCTTTAACTCCTTCAAAGGGTTATACTCATATACTTTTTGTTGTTGATTCTGTTACTAAATGGGTAGAAGCTATACCTACAAAAAGTGATGATGGTGAGACATTGTTAAAAATGCTTCAAGATATTATTTTCCCTAGGTTTGGTGTGCCTAGATATCTCATGACTGATGGAGGTTCTCATTTTATTCATGGTGGTTTTAGAAAAGTTCTTGCTAAATATGGTGTTAATAAATAGAATTGCTTCAGCCTATCATCCTCAAACTAGTGGGCAAGTAGAATTATCAAATAGAGAAATAAAATCTATCTTGCAAAAGACTGTTAATAGAACTAGGAAAAATTGGGCTAACAAATTAAATGATGCTTTATGGGCTTATAGAACTGTTTATAAAAATCCTATGGGTTTGTCTCCTTATAAAATGGTTTATGGAAAAGCTTGTGACTTGCCTTTAGAATTAGAACACAAAGCTTATTGGGCAGTGAGAGAACTTAATAGAGATTTTAAACTTGCTGGTGAGAATAGGTTGCTAGACTTGAGTTCTTTAGATGAATCGAGAAGTGAGGCTTATGAAAATGCTAGACTCTTTAAAGAGAAAGTTAAGAAATGGCATGATAGGAGAATCCTTAAGTGAGAGTTTCATGTTGGTTAGAAAGTTCTATTGTATCGTTCTCGTCTTAGATTTTTTGCAGGAAAACTACTCTTCAAATGGGAAGGACCTTATGTTATTGTAGAAGTATATCGTTCTGGTGCGATTAAAATTGCTTCACTGAAGGATGATACTACACAAGTGGTAAATGGACAAAGGCTCAAACATTATATTTCTGGAGATTCTTATAATGAAGATGTTGATATTATTCAAGTGATTACTCCAGAAGTTTTTATTAAAGAGCAATTTTCTGAGTCTGCAGAAGCTGAATTCGAAAAGGTAAAGTTTTGGTAAGAAAAAGTTCGCGTTTTAAAATTTGGAAGATACTACATTTGTTTTTAGAAAATATGGAAAAATACGAGACGAAAACGGGCAGGACACGGAGCCCGAGGCGCCGTCACCACGTGGTGGGGCGGGCCTCAGGCTGGCCGCGCCACCGTATGGTGAGGGAGCCTCGGAGTCCGTCTTCTACTCGATTTCCTCCCGTAGCCTTCCTTTTGTTGCGTAAATTTTTCCTATATAATCCCCCGGATACCCCGAGGTCTGTATATCGTGTTTCCGAAGTTTTTTTGTTTCAAGTTGTTTCTGTCCTGATGTCGTCCTAGGGTTCCTGTTCTGAATACTACGCGCTGCGTCGCCAGCGCGAACTCCTTCAAGACCTTGATCAAGGATGTTTCGTTGGATGGGCGGAAGAGGAAAAAGTGAAGGCTAGGCGCAAGGACATGGACGAGAGCGTCATGGAGGAAGTGAACAAGATGTCATCAGCCAAAAGTGAACGAGCAGGAGCAAGGGGTAGCAAGCCCATCTTTGTGGGATCCATTAACGCTCAACGTGCTTTTTCTCATAACATGCAGGGAGCAATACCACATGTTCCAGATCTTAGCTCTTTCCCAGATGTGGAAGACGCTCTTCGGATCACTGATCAGTTTTGTGATCAGTGTCGAGTCCTGAGGATGAAAGTGGACATACTTCAAGAGGAGAACAACAGGCTTCGCAAGATGCTGGAGCGTTACCTGACCCTGCTCAAAGTTGTCCCATCATCGCCGCCGAAGGAGTAATTCATCATCGATATTGGCATCCCCTTGGCTTGTTCCAAGCTTGGGGGAGTGTCGCGGTATCACACCATTATCTTTTACCTTTTTACCTTATCAGTAGAGTCATATCATGAGTAGAGAAGTTATCTTATAGGATAGTTTGCAATGTGGAAGTATCTCTCTTTTAGTTGGTTATCTATGTCTCCCTTGGTGTGAGTTGCCGATATGGAATATTAATGAGAAGTTTTATCATTTACTTTCTGCACACTTTATTTTAGCTTGCAACTCCTATTGTACGATTGATCTTGTCATTTAGTATTGGTATCACTTTGGGAGCATATGGTAAATCTTTTGGTTTTGGCAAACTTAGCATTGGTCAGTAGCTACAATACTTTGAGACTTAAATGGAGAAAAAGAATTACATGTAGATATATTGTTCAATGATCTTTCTCACTTGTAGCTGATAAGTTTAGTATTCACCAACTTAAAATTGTTTGTGCTTTCAAGGAAGATTGCATGATTGTTTTTACTACATGTATGTTTGTTTGTATCCATCAACTCTTGTGCTTGCTACATAACCTTGCTAGCCAAAGACCTGTATCGAGAGAGAATGCTTCTCATACATCCAAACCTTGAGCCAAAACCCTTGCCACTTGTGTCCACCATAACTACTTATTATGTGGTATTTTGGGCCACCCCAAGTAAATACTTCGTGTGCAATCTTTATTCAAAACTATTATCCCTTATTTGTGTCAATGTTTATTAGCTCATGAGGAAGTAATAGTTGGGTTTGTTATCTTCCATACTAATTAAGTAACCCCTGACTTGTATGCTTCATCTGCTTGTCATTAATATTGCAAAGAGCTGGTTAGACCACTATTATATCAAAGGTTTGAGAAAGTTAAAAATAGATACTCCTCCCTGGTTTGAGATTGCTGGTGGGCACCCGAGGATTCGGTTAGCCATGGTTCGTGAAAGCAATGGTTGGGAGGAGTGTCAAGTTATATAAATAAAGTGCATATTATAAATGCTTGTTACTAAATAATTCGGAACCGCTCTAAACTTGCTTAGTATGGAAGATGACAAGAACTCTATTATCATTCGTTGACAACGACCTACATAGCTTAAAACTTATTTCATACTCTCTATATGATTTCAAAACTTAAAGCTCTAGCACACGTTTGTATCTCTACTTCCCTCTGCGAAGGGCCTATCTTTTACTTTATGTTGAGTCAGTAACCCTATTTCCTTCTGTCTTAAGCAAGCATTTGAGTTGCTGTGATTCAACCATCTATACATTTGTATTATTAATCATGTCTTTATTTCTTCCTTGCTTAGCACAATGCTGTTATCTCATAGATATAACTTTGAAAGTTAGCAATTACTGTAAGAGGGCTGTTTTGAAGAGTAAGTTCAATCTGTTCATTGTTCTCTGACCAAGAACGAAGTTTGCCAACACCAACTTGATTATCCTTATGCACCTTATTGTGATTTCCCTTTACTTGTTACAAGTTGAGTTATATGAATGGATTTGTGATCTAAGATGACTTGTGTATTAATAGATGTGATGCTTCTTGTCCGTATATTCTTTATCGACACTTCACTCCATAAACCTGTGGTCATGTTTACTGAGTTCAGCTTTCACTTGGGGACAAGCTAGGTCTAAGCTTGGGGGGAGTTGATACGTCCATTTTGCATCACTATTTTATATCATAATTTACTGTTATTCATTGATATATTTCATATTTAGAGATGATACTTATGTTATTTCATCTATTTTGCATGTTTGATGATTATTGGAGAATTGGTCACCAGAGTCTGAATTCTGCTGGAAAAAGGACCGTCAAGACACCATATTTGCGAAGATCAGAAATCAGAAGTAAATAGATGGAAACTCCTATTTTGCCAGAAGAAGGAGGGAGCCAAAAGGGGAGACCGAGGAGGGGCTCAGGGGGCCCACACAATGTGGTGGCGCGGCCCCCCTTCTTGTCGCGCAGCCACGTGGTGTGGCCACCCTGGCCCACCTATGGTCGAGCCCTTTCGCGTACTTCTTCTCCCCGAAACCCTAAGACCTGACAGACCATCGTGGAAATATTCCGCCGCCTCCACGAGGCGGAAAACACCAGAGAGAGAAAAGCTCTCCGGCAGGGAGAAATCTGTCGGGGAAATTCCTTCCCGGAGGGGGGAAATCGTCGCCATCGTCACCGTCATCGAGCTGCACTTCATCGGGATCATCATCACCACCATCTCCACCGCCGACACCGTCATCTCCATCGTTCCACTCCGTTCCCGTCGTAACATCTAGGGCTGAATCTTGTCTATTTGACAGGGGAAACTCTCCCGGTGTTGATTACTATTGTTATTGATGCTATTGAGTGAAACCGTTGAATTAAGGTTTATGTTCAGATTGTTACCCATCATTATATCACCTCTGATCATGTTCCAAATGATGTGTTGTGAGTAGTTCGTTTAGTTCTTGAGGACATGAGAGAAGTCTAGATGTTAGTAGTGAACTATGTTGAGTAATATTTAATGTTTTGATATTTAAGTTGTGGTGCTATTCTTCTAGTGGTGTCATGTGAACGTCGACTACATGACACTCACCTTTATGGGCCTAGGGGAATGCATTGTGTATTCGAATATTAATTGTGGGGTTGCCGGAGTGACAGAAACCTAAACCCCCGTTGGTATCTCGATGCATGAGGGATGGTAGGATCTCAGAGTTTAAGGCTGTGGTTAGATTTATGTTAATTACTTTCTAGTATTTGCGGATACTTACTAGGGGTATAATCACAAGTATGTATTAGTCCTAGGAAGGGCGGTGCATTAGCATAGGTTCACCCACACAACACTTATCGAAACACTGAAGATTAATCATCTATATGAAGCGAAAGCACTAGACAGAAATCCTGTGTGTCCTCACGAACGCTTGGTCATCATAAGTAAACAAACCGGCTTGTCCTTTGCTCTAGAAAGGATTGGGCCACTCGCTGCAATTATAATTATTGCGCTTTATTTCCTCGCACTTTTTTTATCTGTTATATCAAAAACTCCTAAAAACTTGTCTACTAGTGTTTACAGTGAAATCCTCATCAAAACCGCTTGTCATCACCTTCTGCTCCTCGTTGGGTTCGACACTCTTATTTATCGAAAGTACTACGATACACCCCCTATACTTGTGGGTCATCAGCGGCGCTTCTACGCGGGGCCGTGCCTGTGGTTCGCGCGTTCTGCCGGTTGTGGCTCTAAGGTCGTCGACGGTGGTAGCCTGGGTGGCTGCAGGGACTGGTCAGTTGTCGCCATAGTCGAGGAGCTTCTCCATGCGCGCCCTCCAAGCCTAATATATCTTGGGGTCGGAGGCGCTCGGTGGAAACCGCATCAGCGCCCTGGCGGCCACCAAGGCGTCGTGATGAGCTTGAGCGTCCGGGGACGCGTTCGTGAAGGACTTGCTCTTGGATGAAGGAGTACATCCCGTGACTTGATTCTTGGCCGCCCCGTTGTCGACGCTCTTCTCTCCCAAGGGACGGGGAGGAGACTGGAACGAGGGATGGGGCGGCACAACGTCCTTGGATCCACCGCCAGGCTCCTGGTCGAGCCCGCTCACGCCGCCCTGCAACGCCTTCTCCATAGGCGGCGGGGGTGACGCATCCACGCGCTCTCCGCCTGTGGCGCGGCGGTCAGTAGAACCTCAAGTGCGTGAGGGGGAGGTGACCTTGGTGGTCGCGATCTCGGGCTTCTTCTTGGGCGACATGCTTGACGAAGAACTCGACGGAGATCTCCTGAGGCGACGAAGACGAGATGAGCGCTTGCGCCCCCTACCTGGCGCGCCAGATGTCGTGTCTCGAAGGACGGACACCGGGGATGCGAGACACCCCCTTTGTAGATTCGGTAGGGGCGCGAAGGAGGCTGAAAACGTCTCCCGGGGGACGATCACCAGCGAGCTCCTCACTCACTCTCCGATCTCGACGTGGTAGGCAAACTAGGTAAGCACACAGTGATCTACACAGGTTCAGGCCGCCCGAAAGCTAACAGCCCTACTCCTGCATGTCTGGATAGATGGACGAATCTTGGTGTGGCTACAATGGTGTTCTCCGGCGAGTTACCCGGCAGGGTACTCGGCTAGAGAAAGGAGGAGGACAGATCCTTGCCCGGAGGAGATCACCTTCCTTCCCTTCCCTGCCCTAGCCTAGCTTGGTCTTGTGTTCACCTTGTGTTAGCCTCTCCCCTCCTCCATGCCCTTGGTCCTCCTTTTATAGGGAAAGGGGATACCACAGAGGTCATGCGAGGAGCGTGAGGGGGTCTTGGCGGGAACCAACCCCTCTTCGTGGTGGAGACGGCGACGTGGCCTCTTCTCCTCCAAGTATCGGTCACCGGGTTGGTGGGATCCTCTGGCACCTTTAGGGAAAGCGGCGGACAGGGGCTGGCAGCGGGTAGGTTGTGTCCCCTGCCCGTGCCTTGCTTCCCAAGGCTTCTGGGGGCTTCTACCATCCTATGGAAGGTGGTAGAAGCCTTATCTTCTCCTTGTACGGTCCTGCACCCGGGAGTGAGCCCGGCCCCACCGGGGAATCGCACTCTCGGGGTCTTCAGCTCCATCCGGGGCACAGGAGACCCGGGGGTCCTGTGTACCCGGGAGGTCTTGCTCAGTGCGTGGGCACCCGCCAAGGCTTGTGACGAGTCTTGGACCTGTCCATCTTCGTGTTGGGCCCACAGGCGGTGGACCACTTGGGCAGCGATAGGGGAACCCCATGTTCCACTGCTGCGACAATCTCAAACATATATCAACTCATAAAAAGATCCACCACAAAGATATTACATAGATGACCGTAATCATGTTGAGCAGCTCATACGGTGCTAATTAGTGAAGCTCAAAGAGAGGAAAGATACATAAGTTACTTCCACAAACCCATAGTACGGGTGTCGGGGGGTTACCCCCGGGTAGGGTAAAGGTGTGGCAGTTATGCTATTGTTTATAGGTGTAATTGTCCTTATCATGATACCAAAGGCCAGGTGGCCCTTTGACCTGTGAAGAGGCGCCCTCTCGTATGTGTCAAGAGGTGTCCCTTGGGAGTGGCAAAGAGTTACCCCTTGGGGAAAGTAAAGGGCAGGCTGCCTCCCCTGGTGACACTATAAATAGGCCACCAGCCCCTCAGTATGATCCAGGCAGAAGCGGAGGACTCCTCTAAGAACCAGCTTCTCGAAGATGTGTTTGGGAGCAAGCCTAAGACATCTTCGAGGGGCTGGGCCTAGAAGACTTCTCTTTTGAGGTAGGAGAGGCATAATCAAATAGGCAATATCCCGAGTGGACCGAGATAAAGAGAGGCCGACATGTGGTTATGTCGGAACGGACCGGCATGTATCCGGGCATGGAGGGACCGAGGTATGGCGATGAGGTAGTCCGGCTTGAGGTGGACCGACATAACATGACCGACATCCCTATGTCGGCATCTTCTCTTCGTCTTGTATGTGCAGGAAGGAGGTTCCGGCATAGGCATGCCAGAACTCGGGAGAGTGTTCCGAGTAGAGGAGTCCGGCATACCCATGTCGGGCTGAGAAGGGGTATCCGGCATGCTCCTGCCGGGTTAGACCAAGAGGTGCCGGCATACTTCATGCCGGGACAGAAGTCAAAGATATGATGACATCCCGGCCTGAAACGGAAGCTCAAGTCACGTCCCGCCTGATACGGAAGCGGGGCAGAAGGCGCGGTACAGGGTACAACGGGAGTGCTCACCCGTACCGCTGATTCTGGGACAGGGGACAAGGCATGGGTAAGCCATGTCTTGTCTCTGGCAGGGAGGACAATCATCACCTAGCCGGCGTCTGATACAGTGGAAGACATGATGACGTAGCTCGGTGTAGCTCGGCGGCTAGGTCGTGGTAGACCATGATGACCTTACCGTTGGCGTGGCTACAGTGCGTGTGGGCCCTGGAGCCGTTAGGGTTTCCTGCCAACCCGGCCGGGACTCTAGATAAGGAGCATTAACTCCTCCTGCGAGAGGGACGCCCGAACCCTAGTTTCATTTATTGCTAAGAGCCTCGCTCTCCTCTCTTCCTTAGACCCCATAGTTCTTGTGTTCTTACTCACCGTGGAGATATACAGCTCAAGGAGCATGTTGTAGTTCTTGTGAGAGACATATAGAGAGAGACAGAGGCAGGAGTAGGGGTTTTACCTCCTCACGAGGGCCCCGAACCTGGGTACACCGTGGTATTTGTGTTGTTTTGATTTGCTCTTGTGTGTTCTTACTTCTTCCCATGTGAGCTCCTCAGCTTGCTAGCCCTCCCTGGATCCACCAGCGTCCATCCGGCCCCACACTTTAGCCATCCTATGGCATCTGCCGTGATACCACCACGACAGTTGGCGCCCACCATGGGGCAGACAGAGGCGCTAGCTGGTGTACACATCCGGACGGGCTCCATCACCGACTCCGGAGAGCATGTCGTTAGCGGCCTCGTCTGTAGACTCGGCTCGCTCGACTTCGTCAGCGACAAAGCCGGGTGCTTCGGCAGCAAGCCGTTGCCGGCAAACGGCCGCCTCATCGAGTTCGGCTCCTTCGTCACCTACGTCGCCACCGAGATCGTCTGCGAGTACCCGGAGCATGTGCTCGTGGCCGAGGACCCACCCTTTGTCTGTGCGGCTCGCGGCCGGTGCACCACTCGCCCCGAGAGCTGCGCGGTCATGATGGCCGGCGTGACGGACGCTGCCAGCGCAGAGAAGGTGGTCGCGCCCACCGCAAGGTCTACTCGGCTTGCCAAGCATGGGCTGGAAAGGGAGGCCCACGCGAACGCCGAGACGTCCCAAGTCCCGGTAAGGCCTGAACCTATGAGAGAAGTAGTGCAGAGGTTGACAGTGCCGGTAGTAGCTGTGACAGATGCAACCCAGGCTGTTGCCGAGTTAGAGGCACAGCGTCAGTTCTTGCACCAAGAGGCTATCGAGATGGCCGAGTTGAGGAAGGAATTAGACCGTACTCTCCGAGAGTACAATTCTGCTCATGGTTTCACTCCGGTAACAGATCGACCTAGCCGAGTAGAAAGTGTGCGCATAAGAGGCAAAGCCCACAATGCCGAGATGAACAGAGATGGTAGAACTAGCTCCAGCGCGACTCCTAGTATTGTGTCGGCCGAAAAGATGAATTACAGGTCTCCTGCTAAAACTCTTAGGGCTGCTGAAGCGGCGAGAGCCGAGTGTCTGGTCTATCCGGAGAGTCTCTCCGTAAGCAGCAAGACCGAGTCAATGAGTTAGTCGGTGTGGCTAATCGGCAGAATAAAGCCTTTCGTAAGGCAAAAACGGTTGTGGGTGGATCCCAAGTCGTTCATTCGGCCAAGGCAGCCACCGAGAAGTCCAGAGGGCAAGCTTCCTCTCCGCATGTCGCAAGAGATTGGAACAGGAGTGTGAATTCTGGTGGAAACACACAGCTGCAGATGCAGACCTATGACCCGGCATATGCCGGAAAGTAGATAGCCGAGCAGGGTAATGCTGGTCGTGGCCAGAGTAGAAGCCGACAGGCTCCGAGTAATTAGAATGTTGGAAATGCCAACTTGGCTGGTCGAGGTCACCCACCTTGGTACCCAGCGCAGAACCAGGCTCCGAGGCAGCAGGATGTCGGAGGTATGCAGCAACCACAAGGTGTTGGCCAAGTGGGCATCCGATATGATGATGGCAACTCTGCTATGGCGAAGGCCGGGTACCAGACCTATGACAATGCACTGGGCTCTCCGTTGGGACCTCATCAGTTAGCACCTAGCGATGCTCGCTACAAGTTGGACAAAATTTACATGTCCGAGATGATGGAGGAGCAAGGCCCACCTGGCCCTGCATGTTTTGGACCCCGGATTATGATGGAACCACCCGTGCGTCATTTTCAGTTGAACCGGGGTGCCAAGACTTATGACGGCAGCACAAAGCCGGAAGACTGGCTGACAGACTATGTTTCGGTAGTGCAAATTGTGGGGGGTAACCGTCGTTGGGCGGTGAGATATATCCCGCAGATGTTGGAGGGGCCAGCTCGGATCTGGCTCAATAACTTGAGAGAAGGCAGTGTCAACTGCTGGCTAGATTTTGAAGAAGCTTTTGTCAGCAACTTCTCCAGCACTTACAAGAGGCCAAACCGACCTCGGCAGCTTGCGATGTGCAAGCAGAGGGACAATGAGACCGACCGAGATTACTTAACTCGGTGGAGTACTGTTCGCAATTCCTGTGAAGGAGTTGTTGAGGCACAAGCCATTTCTTGGTTTGCCCAGGGATGCCGACATGGCTCCATGCTCTGGCAGAGGTTACAGAGAGAGAGATGCCGGAAACCCTTGCCGAGACCATCCGCATTGCGGATAGCTATGCACTTGGTGATCTAATGCAGCCTCTGCTAAACTCAGCAGAGCCGAGTAGAAGGTTCGCGGTGAACAACAGGCCCGGGCCGACACGGCGGGATGATCACCAAAACTTCGGGATGAAGCGGAGGGAGCCGGAGTTCTGCTATGAAGCGCACCATGTTGCTGCAGTTGCACAAGCTCAGCCGAATGCCGGCAGCAGCCAGCGTCCGAAGTACGATGTCCCAGCTTGGGGCCAGAATCAAGAAGGGAAAACACCATGGGGTGGGCCGAGCAAGCCCGCGACTTATGAAGCAATGCTGGATGGGTCATGCAGTTTCCATACGACCGATGTGCATAAGCCGGCGAATCACTCAACTCGGCAATGCAGCTGGTAGCAGCGCACCCTGAGGGAAGGAGGCGGATCAGGAGGATACCAGTCGCGAGCTCCACCAAGGCCGCCAGCACCGAAACCTCCACCGCCACTTACTGGGGCTAATGCTATCCCGATGAATGCACCAACCCCGAGGGCACCACCTCCGAGACCAGTCAATGTGGTGAACGTCCGAGGCAACAATGCAGGATCAAGCCGGCAAGTGGACTATCCCCAAGGCGAGTACAAGGAGGCTCATCAGAGCTATGTGGTCTTTGTGACTGAGCCCACTGACAAAATGAGGTTGCACCGGCATACACTAGAGGTGAATGTAGTTATGCCGGCTGTGACGAAGTTCATGCACTGGTCCGAGCAAGAGATCACTTGGAGCAGGAAGGACAACCCCCGAGTCATGCCGACTCCGGGAGGATATGCTCTGGTCGTAGACCCGACACTCATTGGGCCCACTATCAATGTTCGGTTCACTCGGGTTCTGATTGATAATGGCAGTGCCATTAACATCATGTACCGAGATACCATGGTGAAGATGGGCATAAGCTTGAACATGTTGCAGGCAAGCAGCACGACCTTCCATGGCATAGTGTCGGGTGTCTCTTGTGTACGTATGGGCAAAATCTGGGTTGACGTGCTTTTCGGCACCAAGGACAACTGCCGGACTGAAAGCATCAAATTCGAGGTGGTGGATCTCGAGAGTCCTTACCATGCTTTGCTCGGTCGGCTAGCTCTGGCAAAATTCATGGTGTCCACTCATGTTGCATACCTGAAAATGAAGATGCTGGGTTCGAATGGTATTATCACCATCTCGGGTGACCACAAGCGCTCCATCGAGTGTGCCTCGGCTGGTTCCTGCCTGGCCGAGTCACTAATCATTGCTGCTGAGAAGATGAAGATGCACCAGGTGGTGGCCATGGATCAATCTACGCAACTCGGCATGCCGGGTGTGACGAACCCGGAGAAGAATGCATCCTTCGAGGTGCCAAGGGAGACCAAGAAGATCTGTATCGACCCCGAGTTCCCGGAGCGCAAGGCCATCATATGCACTGACCTAACTGAGAAATAGGAAGGCGAGCTCAGTCTCTTCCTCTGTGAGAATTGGGATGTCTTTGCATGGTCGAATAAGGACCTGCCAGGCGTTTTGAGATAGTTGGCTGAGCACTCTCTGTTTGTCAGACCGGATGCAAAGCCGGTGAAGCAGCCGATACGTCGACTCTCGGATGAAAGGAGAGCGGCAATATTGGATCATCTAGCCGTACTGCTAGCGGCTGGATTTATCATGGAGGTACTGCACCCGGACTGGTTATCTAACCCGGTCCTGGTAGAGAAGAAGAAAGATGAACCCGTGGTAGCCAAGGTGTGGCGGATGTGAATCGACTTCACAAACTTGAACAAGGCTTGCCCGAAGGATCCGTTCCCATTACCTCGGATAGATCAGGTGATCAATTCCACAGTCGGGTGTGAGTTGTCGTCTTTTGTAGATGCTTATTCCGGTTTCCACCAGATACCCTTGAACCCTGATGATCAATTGAAAACTGCTTTTATTACCTCGTACGGGGCTTATTGCTATCGTGTCATGACTTTGGTTTGAGAAATGCTGGTGCGACATACCAGAGATGTATGCAGAAATGTTTGCATGATCAAATCGGTAAAAAGTGGAGGTGTATGTCGATGACAATGTAATAAAAACTAAAGAGAAATCCACTCTAGTGGAGGATCTCCGAGAGACATTCGCGAACTTAAGGAAGTTCCGAATGAAACTTAACCCGGATAAGTGTACATTCGGTGTGCCAGCGGGAAAGTTACTCGGTTTTCTCATGTCTAGCCGAGGTATCGAGGCAAATCCGACTAAGATCAGGGCTATTGAAAATATGAGATTGCCAAGATCACTCAAGGATGTGCAGAAATTCACCGGATGCTCCGCAAGAGGATGCGACGTTCACTGACTTGAAAAAGATGTTGGCGACTGCACCTATATTGGCCACGCCTTTGCCCAAGGAGCCGATGTTGCTCTATATAGCAGCCACAAACCGAGTTGTGAGCATGGTGATGGTGGTGGAGCGAGAAGAATAAGGCAAAACTGTACAGAGACCGGTGTACTACCTGAGTGAGGTGATCTCGACATCCAAGCAAAACTATCCTCACTACCAGAAGATGTCGTATGGTGTGTACCTGGCAGTCAAGAAATTGAAACACTATTTCCAAGAGCATCCAATCACAGTGGTGTGTGAGGCTCCCCTCTCGGAAATCCTGGGTTGCAAAAATGCCAGCGGCCGAATAGCCAAGTGGGCCATTGAGTTGTCTCCTTACACTCGGACTTATGAAAGGCGAGATGCCATCAATTCTCAAGTACTGCCCGATTTCTCGTGGATTCGGCCGAGATTCAGTATGAACCACCCTTGCCGGATTCCAATTAGTGGAAGATGCATTTTGACGGCTCCAAGACAAAGATCGGGCTAGGTGCAGGAATAGTCCTCACTTCACCAAAGCAAGACCAGCTGAGGTATGTGCTGCAAATCCACTTCACGGCATCCAACAACGTAGCCGAGTATGAGGCACTGATGCACGGGATTAAAGTGGCCAAGGAGATTGGCATCCGCCGAATAGAGTGCTTCGGAGACTCAGATCTGGTGGTACAGCAAGTCTCGGGGAATTGGGATGCTTTGGATGCCAACATGGCGTCTTACCGATTCCATGTCCAGATGATTTCGGGATACTTTGAAGGATGCGAGTTCAAGCACATTCCTTAGGCAGAAAATGAAGCAGCCGACATACTGTCCAAGCTCGGCTCATCGCGGGATCCCATTCCGCCCGGCATAGCTTTGGAGCACCTGAAAAATCCTTCAATCAAGCCATCACCTGAATCCGAATCAATCTTTATCCCGAAGAAGCCGAAGTCGGAGGCCGTGCCTATGGAGGTGGATGTCGGATACGTTGGGGAGAGCTCGGGGACTGCTCAGCCGTACTCGGGGACTGCGCAGGGAATGTCGGTTGAAGCAATGTCGGCTGAACCCATGGAGATAGACGCGCCAGCCTTTCGTGTGCGACCAGTGCCGGGATGGGCACAACTAATAATGGCTTACATGGTGGATGGGATCTTACCCGACAATGAGGTCGAGGCCAGGCGAGTGTTAAGAAGGTCTAAGGCATACACCATCATGAACCAAGAGCTATACAAGAGAAGTATAACCGAGGTGCTGCAACGTTGTGTCGAGCCGGCGGAAGGGCAAGAGATGTTGCTAGAGATTCACCAAGGAGAGTGTAGTCATCACGCTTCTTCAAGAGCCTTGGTGGCTAAGGCATTCCGACATGGATTCTACTGGTCCAGTGCTCTGCAGCAAGCAGAAGATATCGTCCGGAAATGTGAAGGGTGCCAGAGATTTGCTCACAAGATACATGTTCCTGCTTCGGCACTCAAGACCATTCCCATTACTTGGCCCTTTGATGTTTGGTGCCTAGATATGGTGGGGCAGTTCAAGCCGGCCCGAGGCAACATGACTCATATGCTGGTTATGGTGGACAAATTCACCAATTGGATCGAGGTGAAGCCAATCCGGAAGTGTGACGGCCACACTGCGGTCTCATTCCTAAAAGACATCATATTGAGATACGGCTACCCGCACAGCATTATCACAGATAATAGCACAAACATTGCAGTGGGAGAATTTGCTCGATTCTATGCCGAGAAGAGAATCCGACTTGACGTGGCCTCGGTGGTACATCCTGAGGCAAATGGGCAAGTTGAAAGAGCGAATGCCTTGGTGCTGGCCGGCATAAAGGCTCTATTGATTAAACCTCTGCTGAGGACTCCGGGTTGCTGGATAGAAGAGATACTGACGGTACTGAGAACCACACCGAATAGATCGACTGGCTATACGCCATTCTTTCTAGTTTATGGAGCAGAGGCAGTTCTCCCGACAGACATACAGTATGACTCACCGAGAGTGGCAATGTATACTGAAATCGAGGCAAAAGAGGCACGAGAAAATGATGTTGACTTACTCGAAGAGGCACGCGAGTTAGCCTTGTCTCGGTCGGCCATTTACCAGCAAATCTCAGACGTTATCATAGCTGGAAGATCCACCCTCGGGTTTTCCGAGAGGCAGACTTGGTGCTGAGGTTGATACAACGCACTGCCGGCATGCATAAATTGTTGCCTCCGTGGGAGGGACCATTTGTTATAAGCAGGGCGCTGCACAACGATGCATATTACCTGGTAGATGCGCAGGAAGCTAGGAAAGGTGTAATGGACAAATCCGGAGAGGATACCAAACGACCATGGAATGTAGCCCTACTTCGTCCCTTTTATTCTTAAAGGGCACAGTGTATGTATTTCGGTCTCCTTTGAATCAAATGTTGGCAATCCGAGATGGACTCGGGGACTGCCTTGTCTATATGCATGTATGTTATCTCGGTTTTTTCTATATCATTTGTATGTCGGCACCCCGAAAGGAAACTCGGGGACTGCCTTGTTTGTATGCATGTGTTTAATTATCTATACTGTTTATATGCCGACTAGTTTTTTAACCTTGTTTCAAAGTTCAAGTAATGTATGCTATCAGATATGATTTGTGACTGGACTGATGAACGCCTGAATGCTAGTCAAGAGCAGAGGTTGTGGAATGTAGTGAATATGAAAACAAACTCGGGGACTCGATCTAAAAAGCAATTCGACATATCTTGTTTACTTACCCGGTTTTTCAATTATTTTTCTTTGTGTCAGATGACTCTAAACCTTAACTCGGATATTTACAAGTACTGTATGCTATAGTTGTGGTTTTGTGCCTCGACTGTCGAATGCCTGTATGGTAGACAAGAGCAAAGATCACTAAGTATAGTAAACAGGAAGTAAACCCGGGGACTTGGCGCAAAGTGATCCGGCACCAAGTCAAGTTCACTAAGTTAACAAAATAAAGAGTGGCACTGAAAAACGCTTAAAAGTATTTACATCTGCGCCCGGAATTCCGGGGATTTAATGTTGTTATGCGTGAAAGTTCAGGTGGTAGTGTTGGAGCAGGACGGATCAGCAGGAGTGATCTTGGCAGCAGCGGTAGCGGAAGCCGTCTCCGGAGGGATGTCGGGCGTCACCTGCTCGGAAGTGTCGACCACTTCCGGGTTGGCATTGTCGGTCGCGGTGTTCTTAGAGGTGTAAGAAGCTGCCTCTGGGGGGATGTCGGTTGTGGTCGGCTGGATGATATCGGCAGCGGCAGTCTTGGCGGTCCCGGGGGCTTCCCCTTGGGCATCCTTGGCAGCTTGCTCATCCTTGGCAGCTTGTTCCTCCTCGGCTTGCTCCTCTTCGGTAGCTTGCTCCTCCTCGCCGACTTGCTCTCCTTCCTCGCCGGATTGCTCTTCTTCCTCCTCGGCTTGTTCTTCGCCTTCCTCATCCCCGCTATCGGCATAATATTTGGCGTCGGAGTAGATATCGCCATCGACATATTGATGGACCGACGCGTAGCTGGCCATGTAGTAGGCGGCTTTTTGGCGGCACTCAATCTTGGCTGGGTCCGAGGTCCATGGCGAGTTGGAGCGCAGCGACCTCACCTTTGCGATGTCGACGGACTCGTACCAAGTCATTATGAAGCTCAATGCCTGGTCCGCCCCAGCCCGAGCTGCAGAAGATTTCCATTCCCGAAGCCTGATCTCGGCCTTAAGGAGGCACTTGGCTAACTCGTCGACGGTTGCGGGAGGCTCGCTTCCCGACCACAGAGTCCGGTAGACCCGGATGCTGGCGTTGAGTAGCTTGATGCCAATGGCTTTAAGAGGAGAGATCCGGGCATTTAGAGCCGTCAGATGGTCCTCAATATCCCACTCATCCGAGATGGGGCCAATTTTGGCTCTCCTTTCACGAGCCTTGGCGGTAATGTTTGAAGCAGCGATCCGGGAGTGTTCGAAGTGTTCTGAGGAAAGGAAGACTGTTACCGGGTTAGAGTGCATGCCGACATGAAAATAATGTCGGTAGAAACGAAGAAAATGAAGAGAAAGGTGAAAGAAACTTACTATCCATCTGGCCATTTAGCTTCCTGAGCTCGGATAGCCAGACATCGCACTCGGCCATGAGGAGGTTCAGTTCTTCTTGTACCGAGGTGGCGCGGGTCTCGGCCTGAGCAAGAGCGTCCTTCTGTTTGTTGGCAACCTCCAGCAGGGTCTTTTCCATGTCGGCCTTCTCAGATTTGGCCTTGGCGAGTTCCTCCTGGAGCCGAGATACCTCGGCTTGCGTCTTCTCAAGAGCAGTTTTTTGCTCGGCTATGACTTGGGCGTCGGCGGTGACTGTTGAAAACAACGAAGCAAAGTTATGTAAGAGAGAATTTGGTTTTACTTCAGAGGAAAGTTTTGTGAGAAAGATGCATACCCTTTGCTGCATGCTCCTCCCGCAGTTCCTTGAGAGATTTTTTAACATGCCCATATTCAATGAGCACCCGCTTGAACAGCTTGGTCCGAGCTCTAGTGCAGTCCTGAAAAGGATAAGTGCGGCATGAGTCTCGGGGACTTCATGTCGGAATTTTTTTGAAGATTCCCGCCGAGTGATCTTTACTCGGTTGAGTCTCAATCACTCGGCCCGAATCTCGGGGACTGGGGATACTGTGTATATAAAGACTTACCTCTACGGCTTGGGTAGCTTGCAAAACCGCGACATGCATCGCGTGCATGGTTTGCGCCACATTGCTGGGCCCAACCGGGTGTAGGGATGCCGGAGTGTCGGAGGGAATGTTGCCAGTGTCGGGGGGAACTTTGCCAGTCTCGATGGCTTTCCACTCGAGAGTGAGTTGAGCCACCGAGCTTAAGGGGCGGCCACTGGGAACTGGTTCCTCAGTGGCGGCGTGTGCGGGACCCTTGCCGGCAACAGTTCGCAGGGCCTGCCGGGCTGCAGTCGGAGCAGTGGGTTGTAACAAGGGCACGGGTGCTCGCTTGCTCACCGAAGCCGGGTTCTTGGCAATGGTTAGCGGACCCTGCTTAGTCGAAGGAGGGGGAGTGCCCCTTGGTAGCACCACCTTGGCCTTCTGCAGCACCGACTTAGCGACCTGCTTTGTTGGCGGTTGTGGTCTTGTGCTGGTTGCGGCGGTGGTTGCGGTTGAGCTGGAACCGGTGTCACCGCCTCCAGGAAGCTGAGACACTACTTCCAGGGCCACCCCATCACGGTGGTCACCGCCTTCCCCCTGGAGCAAATCCTGCGCAACCCCAACGCCACAGATCGCGTCGCAGGATGGAACATCGAGCTGCAACCATTCAACTTGCGTTTCGACACCACGAGGGTCATAAAAGGAAGAGCGCTGGCCGATTTCGTCGCCGAATGGACCGACCCAAGCCCTGAGGAGCCTCGCGAGGCAGAAGCCGAGCCCCCGGGAGACACGGTGCCCAGCCACTGGACCATGCACTTCGATGGAGCCTTTGCCTGCCGCAATGGCGGAGCAGGCGTCGTCCTAACTTCGCCCAAGGGTGACAAGCTATACTACGCTGTCCAGCTGTGCTTCACGATCGACAAGATCTCCAACAACATCGCCGAATACGAAGGCCTCCTCACCGGCTTAAGGGCCGCCATCGCTCTAGGCGTCAAGCACCTACTCGTCAAGGGAGACTCTCAGCTGCTCGTCAACTTCTCCAACAAGAGCTACACGCCGAAAGACGACCATATGGCCGCATACCTCGAAGAGGTCCGCAAGCTCGAGAAGCACTTCAGGGGCATGGAGCTCATGCACATCCCGAGGAAGGAAAACCAAGAGGCTGACGACATCGCCAAGCGAGCCTCGCGAAGGCAACCCCAGCAGGCCGGCGTCTTTGAAGAAAGGCTCGCCAAGGCATCCATCAAGCAGCGTCGAGAGACCACAGCCGCAAGCGCAGATGAAGCGCTCCCACCACCTCCTGAGTCTGGGGCGCCTGATTGCGGTCCCAGCACAGGGGAGCGCCTGTTGCTGACGGAAACCCACCAGGCCTCAGGCTGGATCGATGAGCTCAAGGACTACTTGGTGAAAGGAATCCTCCCGGAAGAGGATGCTGACGCAGAGCGAATCGCTCGACAGGCGAAATCCTACTGCATCCTCGAGGGAAACCTCTACCGCAAGCGCCCAAATGGTATCACGCTCAAGTGCGTCCCTCCGGAGGAAGGCCGAGAGCTGATCAAGGACATCCATAGCAGGGAGTGCGGCCACCACTCGTGTGCGCGCACCCTCGCAGGCAAGGTCTTCAGGAGCGGCTTCTACTGGCCTCAAGTGCTTCAGGATGCGGTCGCCATTGTGCAAACCTGCGACGCCTGCCAATTCCACGCCAAGCAAATTCATCAGCCGGCGCTGGGGCTTCAAACCATCCCGCTCTCCTGGCTGTTTGCGGTCTGGGGGCTGGACATCTTGGGCCCCTTCCCAAGGTCGCAGGGGGGCTATCGTTTCCACTTCGTGGCCATCGACAAATTCACCAAATGGACCGAAGTTGAGCCAGTGCGCACCATACCAGCTGGGGCCGCGGTGAAATTCATCAGGAGCTTGGTCTGCCGCTTCGGCGTGCCCAACCGCATCATCACCGACAATGGCTCGCAGTTCACCAGCGGCATCTTCCGAGCCTACTGCGATAAGCTTGGCGTCAAGGTCTGCTTCGCCTCGGTGGCTCACCCACGTAGCAACGGTCAAGCCGAGCGAGCAAACGCAGAGGTCCTCAAGGGCATCAAGACCAGGAGCTTCAACGTCCTCAAGGGCCACGGCAAGGGCTGGATCGACGAGCTCCCTTCAGTGCTCTGGTCCATACGCACAACTTCCTCAAGGCCTACAGGCGAAACGCCGTTCGCCCTGGTCTACGGAGCTGAGGCAGTCCTTCCTGCGGAAATCAAGCATGGATCGCCACGGGTCCTTGCCTTCAATGAGGACACCCAAGAGGGCCTCCACAGCGACGACCTGCTGTTCCTGGAGGGACTGCGCCGTCAGGCCGCCCTCAGGGCGGCGGGGTACCAGCAAGACCTGCGACGCTACCACAGCCGCCATGTGCGCTCACGCACCCTTGAGGCGGGCGACCTCGTCCTCAGGCGAATCCTCTCCAGGAAAGGCCTCCACAAGCTCTCACCGATGTGGGAAGGCCCCTACAGGGTCTCCCACGTCGCCAGGCCTGGCGCAGTACGCCTCGAGACTGAAGACGGCATCCCCGTCAAGAACCCGTGGAACATCGCGCATCTGCGCAAGTTCTACCCGTGATCATAGTCAAGCCAGGCATTTTTTGTCTCTAGAGGGAAGCTCACGGCTTCACCTCCAAGCTTCTCAAAGCTTCTCCCGAGGCCCAGCCCTCCGAGCTCTCCTGCAAATGAGCCCCCGCAGGCCGCAGTGAACCTCTGCCACTAATGGGTGGTCCCCATGCCTCGACATGGAAGGAACGTTAGCTTGGCAAACCCAAGTGTAATGAACCGATTTTCGTTCCAAGTGAACTTTGCGCTCCGGCGCCATTTTCGTTCCAAGTGAACTTTGCGCTACGGCGCCGTGTCGTTCCCAAGTGAACTTTGCGCTGAGGCGCCGCTATGTAATATTTCTATGGCAAGTTTTACTTTCATCCTTTACTTTCAAATGTGCGCTTATATTTTTCCTATGCGCACCTCGCGAGCGGGGGCTGAGTACGGTGCCTGTGCCCAAGAGCACCCCAGCAGCACTGCAAAATCCAAGGGATCCTGAGCTCTGGCTAAAGGGCATGCTCCCGGATACACGCCACCTCCCCAAAGGACCTTGGTACTCTCTCTCCTCGCGAGGCACCCATGAGAAAACCTATAAGCGCGCATAAGTCCTTACTACTATGCTCTAGCGTTTTGGTTCGCCTCTCTAACATCTATAGGGAGCAAGCGTCTCTACAAGCCTGAGGAGGCAGCAGGGAAAAACCCTTGAAGAGGACCTCCCCGTCAGGCTAAAAAACCTCTACAGGGCAAAAGCCTCGAGAAGCTAAGTCCCACACCTGTGACTCGAGAGCCTTTTCTCCCCAAACGCACGTTTGTCCCTCGAGCGATTTCGTTCTCCCTTGTGCTTCATGGGCTACTCGCACGTCAAAGGGGGGCACTTGAGCATCGCGACTCAGGGCTCTTACCTCTCCAAGCCTTAAACTCCCCCCGGCCTTGCTGAGTCATTGCTCTAGCATACCGCAGTGGCGGAGTCATAGCGCGAAGAGATGGGTCCTAACGACGCAGAGAAAGCATAGACATGAAAATAAGGCAGAAAAGGCCTCTCGAGGGGCAAACAAGCTAACACAAATAAGCTTAAAGAGTATGTTACATGCCCAAAATGTACAGTGTCTGAATATAAAAAATGTCTCAGATACAGGCGCTCAAAGGCGCGATAATCAAGGCTCAGGCGGAGTCCGCGCCAGCACGCTCCTCCTCCTCAGCGTCTTCCTCCTCGGCAGGGGCAGCCTCCTCCTCGCTGTCCTCCGCAGCCACCTCCGCACGCTTGAAGCGGTTGCAGAAGGCCTCGACTTGCTCGCGGAGGGAGTTGGAGACCCGCAAGGCCTCCCCGGCCGTGCGCGCCTCGGTCACCGTGGAGAGGTCGAAGCCGGGCGTGAGGAGCCGGAGGTTGGTGAAGATGCGGTCGACAACCACCTCCAGAAGCTGGCGGCTCTCGACCTCAATCACCTCGCGGAGATCGGCGACGGGGCCCTCGAGGGCCGTGAAGAGCTGGTCGAAGTAGACCAGGTACATGGCAGCATCGCCACGACCGCGAGCCTCAGTGAGCGGAGCCTCCGCGCCAAGGTGAGCTGCAAGCTCATTGCCTCTGGCCACCAGCGCCTGGAACATGCGCTCCCGCTGCTTCGTGAGCACGCGAGCCGCCTGCGCGGTGTCCACGGCTTCCGTCACCTGCTTGGCCGCTGAGCCCGCCTGACCCTCCACGTCCTTGACGAGGGCGTCCAGCTCCAGGACAGCCGCACTGCGACCCTCCTCAGCCTGGCGATAGGCATCCTTGGCGCGCTGGAGGCGGGCCTCGAGCTTGGAGTTGGCCTTCTCGAGCTCCGCGATCCGCTTGGCATCGGAAGCGTGCTTGGCCTTGAAGCGGTCCTCCTGCTTATTGGCCTTGTCGTGGTACTCCTTGGAGGTGGTCCGCCTGAACTCCTTCTCACGCTCCGCGAGGGCCGCCTCCGCCTCTTTCATCTTCTCGGCAAACCGCTGCTGGAAGCGCTCCAGGGTTTGCTTCTGGGCGGTGACGTTCTCGTCATGCCTCTGGAGCGCCTGAGCCAGGTCTCCCTCGCGCGCCTCGAGCTCTTCGCGCTTAGTGGCCAGCTCGCCCTCCGCCTAGAGCCGCTGCTCGTCTCGCTGCTCCACGTCCTTCTCCCTGGAGGCCAGCTGTCGCTCGCGCTCGGCCAGGCTCTTGCGATCCTCCTCCAGAGTCTCCTGCGCGGCCCGGTGGGCGGAGAGGAGCTGGGACTCCAGCTGGGACACCTCGCGGCGTTTCTGCGCCAGCGAGCCCTCCATAGCCTCGCGCTCGGCCTTCACCTCCGCGAGGAGATCGGCGGCCGCGTCGCGCGCGTCCTGGAGGGGGGCAAGGAGCTCGTCTGCGTCGCGGACGGCCCCCTCCCGGACCTCCTTGGCAAAACGGATGGCCTCCTCGCGTGCAGCCTGGAGGGCCAGATCCTCCTGGCGGCGGGCCTCAACAGCGGCATGGAAGCGCCCCCAAGCCTCCGCAAGCTCGTCGCGTTGCAGGGCGAGCTGGGCATCCTCGAAGGCAAGCTGCGCCTCCAGACCCTCCAGGGACTCCCTCACCACGCGGAAGGCCACCTCGCGGTGCCCCTTGCTCCAGTCCCAGCCACTAAGGACCAGGCCGCGTTGCGCGGAAGGCCCGGCCCCGACGTCAAACCTGGAGAACGAGGCCTCTGGGCGTGCCTGGGGGCTAGGTTGCTCCCCGTCCTTTGCCGCGCCCAGGCTGGTCCCGCCGCTCTCGTCGCCCTGTCGCGTCGCCTCTTGCACCTCGCCCCCCGCTGCGGGGCGTGGCGGAGACGAAGGAGCTCCCCCTGCAGAGGCGCCCGCGCTTGGCGGGCCCTGGTCTGTCCCGGCCTCTGGCTGCGCGGGAGGCGTAGCTGAGCGCGGTGGCGTAGCCTCGCGAGCCGGAGTTGGCTCACGCGGCGGCGTAGCCGCGCGAGGCGGGGTAGGAGCTCGAGGAGGGCTGGCCGCCCGCTCCTCCTGCGCCTCCATCACCAACGGCCCAGGAGGCGGTGCAGCGGCTTCCGCCTGAAGCGCTGCCGCCCCCGCCAGAGGCTCAGCTACCTCCGCTTGAGGCGCCTCTTCGGTTGGGCCTGAGGAGGCCGTCTCCACAGGCCTCGCGGCCTCTTCAGCCACGGCCTCTGCCGCGGTTCCCTTCACCTCCGCTGCCTTGCGAAGCCTACGGCGCTTCGCAGGCACAAGGTCGCTGGCAAGAATCAGGGGGTGATTATCAGAAATATGAAAAGAAGAGTACAATAATCAAGCAATCAGCGGTTAAAGGTACTTACCCGGACTCCTTGGCGCCGGTGTCGACCCACGCCAAGCCTGGCGAGCGCCAGGAGGGCTTGGCCTTAGCACCTGACCCCTCCGGAGGCGCCTCGGCCTTCCTCTTGGAAGGGACGTCGGAGGGCCTCGCGCCAAGCCTCTCGCTGGCCGCCTTGGACCGGGGCTCGCGATGCCCTAGCGAGGCCTCCTCGTCAGAGGCCTCCTCCTCGGCCTCCTCCTCCTCCGCACGGCGCGCGGGCGCCACCACGAAGGCGTCTTCATCATGGCCTGACGAGATGTCGCAAATCTCGCCAGCGAGGGGCCCGGCCCTCGAAGAGGACTCCTCCCCCGCCGCGGCCTCCTCCTCGCCTTGCCCAACTCCTGAGGCAGAGGGCGTCTCTGCTCCCTCCGCCTCATGCACCACCGGCACAGGCACCATCTTCCCCGCAGGGCCTGACGGGGTGTACGGAGGCATCCCCTCCAGAATGGCCAGGCGCTCGGTCATGTTGTACTGGTGAAGAGGCCGGAGCGTGATCGGAAGTTCGTCCATGGCGGGCACCGCTGGGTTGATGAAGAGCGCAGACAGGACGTTGTCGACTGCGTCCTTGTCGTTGTCCTCGCGGTGGAGCCGCATCTTGTCCTGGGGGCCGGAGTACATCCACATTGGCATCGAGTGCGCCTGGAGTGGAGCAATGCGGCGCGTCACGAAGTCCGCGGCGATGATCTGCCCCGTGAGGCCTTCCTCCCGAAGGTAGCTCAGGCGGCCCATCAGCATCACGTTCTGCGCGCCGCTGAAGGAAGCCTTGCCCCAGTTCGAATTCTTCACGGGCGGCGCGTCGGGGACCTCGAGGAAGGCGCAGGGCTGCTCCACCCCAACGAAGAACCACCGCTGGCGGAAGTCGTCCACCTTCTTCGTCACCGAGGTGATGGCCTTGCCCTTGCTCCACGACATAGGGATGTAGACGCTCCCCATGCCGTCCACGATGCGGAACGAGACGCATCCAGAGCGCTCATTCTTCGCCGTGTTCCGGAGCGCGTAGAAGCACCGGAAGAGTTCCACCGTGGGCTCCAAGCCTAGGTACGCATCGCAGAGGTAGGCGAAGATGGCGAGGATGAGCACGGAGTTGGGGTGGAGGTGCAGCAGCTGGATTTGGTAGAAGGCCAGCACCGCCTCCAGGAACGGAGAGAAGGGCGGCACCAGTCCCGCCGAGACGCAGTGCTGGAAGACGGGGAAAAACCCTCGCGGGCGTTTCCCGTGCGCCGCGGGCTTGAGCGCGGTGGCGCCGTGCTCGTTGGTCCGGTCCGCCACCAGGAAGCGGACCTTGTCGAGGGCCTTGTCGTTGACGCGCACGCCTAGCAATGTCGCGCCGTGTGCGACCTCGGCGGGCGCCGCTTGCGAAGAAGACCCCGCGGCCGCCTTGCCCTTGTTCTTCGCCGGACTCATCGTCGGAGGAAAGGAGGGTACGGCGCGAGGAGAAACTGGAGAAACTGGAGAAGAGGGCGCCGGAGAGCAAGAGCGGAGAGCTCGGTGCGGATGGTGTCTGCGAGAAGAAGTGGGAGTAGTAACGGCTCCCTGCTCCGGCGCGGAGACTTTATGTCTCGTCAAGGAGCAGATACCGGGGCGTGGTGGGACCCCCCACGTCGCACGTCCCCCATCGTGCGCAACCGTTACTCGCCGGAGTGACGCGTGGCTCGGCCCGGCCCGCAGGATTGGCCCCACGACGCTTCGCCTAGACCCAACGGGCCTCGTCGTGCCCATCGTGGGCCCGGGGGCTACTGTCGGCCCAGTAAGGACCGGGGTATGCACGGCCCACTCCCTACAGGCCTCGCCCGCGAAGATCTTCGACAGAATGACTAAGGACCAAGATACCGCTTGGAGAGACCCTCGAGAGACATCTCCGCTCGAGGGCCTGAAGAGGACGCCAGGGCCTGAAGAGGACCCTGCGCTTCAAGAGACTCCCCAGGCACAGCCCGCCTGGAGAGAAGTCAGCAGGAAACCCCTCCACAGGCGACCACGGCCCTGTGGAGACACTTCGCGGCTAAGCAAGCGCTGTGGGGCGCACATGGCCCCTGCAGCAGCCGCAGGGTGACGCGAGCATCCTAGTTGCCGTTCTGGTGATAAAGGAGTCAACAAAGCCGCGCCGCCTGCGCCAGGACAGCCAGGACTTTCCTCTTTGGTGATAAAGCGGCTGGACGGCGCAACGCTCCAAGAAGATCGTCACCGTGGGCTCCACCACGACCTCTGCCGCGCCTGTGAGCCGCTCTGCACCGTCTGCAGCCTGTCGGCCACGGTGCGCAACTTTAGCACGGATGGACCGCGTCCATGGACGGATGAGCCGCGGTGGACTCCCGCTCCTTCGCGCCACCGGCATGTGGGAGCCCACCAGCACAAGGACGGAGCTCGGGGCGCCTATAAAAGGAGCAGGAGCTCCACCGTAGAAGGGGATCGCGCAATTGCACCGTCGGTTGATCTCCAGCGAGCTGGATGCTTCCTAGCCCCAGGGAGCCCTAGCCAAGCACGTAGGATAGCCAACGGCTGGAGGAGGAAGACGACCATTGTGTCCCTCTCCAGGTACCAAACTGCCTCAATAGAGCCTTCGGCAAGCTCATTGTCCTGTAACCTCCACAGTGCAATACAGACAAGCAGGAGTAGCGGTTTTACCTCCTCCTGAGGGCCGTGAACCTGGGTACGGGCCGGTGTCCATCTCTGGCGTGATAGTTCTTCTCCAGGCCCGGCGAGCACCGTCGTCGTGCCTCTCGAGGATTGTTTGACCTCCGCATTCAGCCCCCCCTTCGAACCTCTCTTCAGGGTGTGGCTACCCCTGTTCCGTGGGAGTCACTCTCCGACATTCTCTAAATGTCTTAGTGCGCGAAGAGGACCGTGCGGTTTGCGCAAGATAGGTGATGTCTACACACGCTTCTATTCTCGTAGACAGTGTTGGGCCTCCAAGAGCAGAGGTTTGTAGAACAGCAGCAAGTTTCCCTTAAGTGAATCACCCAAGGTTTATCGAACAGAGGGAGGTAGAGGTCAAAGATACCCCTCTCAAGCAACCCTGCAATTAAAATACAAGAAGTCTCTTGTGTCCCCAACACACCCAATACACTTGTCAGATGTATAGGTGCACTACTTCGGCGAAGAGATAGTGAAATACAAGTAATATGGATGATTATAAGTAGTAATTGCAATCTGTAATAAAAATGGCAGCAAGCAAACATGTAGCAGAACTTGTTGGAAACGGTGTTTCAATGCTTAGAAACAAGGCCTAGGGATCATACTTTCACTAGTGGACATTCTCAACAATGACATCAAAGCTGAATAATAAATACTGCTCTCAAACACTCTCTTGTTGGATGATAAACACCATTCACTTTGTAGGGCTACAAGAGCACCCTCAAAGTCAGAGTAAACTAACACCACAACGTCATAAAGGAATCACACACGGTGCGCACACTATCACCTTCACAACCGTGAATAACCCCGGAGTTCATATTAAAGTAACCTCTAGAGTGCATAATGGATAAAGAGTAGCATCACATATTTCACTAGATTACAAAGCTCATGATCACATAAAGATCACATGGGAGAGAGATATAAACCACATAGCTACCGGTAGAGCCCGCAGCCTTGGGGGAGAACTACTCACTCCTCATCGTAGGAGTCAGCAACGGCGATGCAGATGGTGGTGGAGTCGATGGAGATGGCTCCGGGGGCAATTCCCCGTCCCGGCAGGGTGCCGAAACAGAGACTTCTGTCACCCAAATCTTGTCTTCGATGGCGGCGGCGCAACGGAACTCTTCTCGGGGAAAGGTCTATTGTTTTAGGGTTTTCAAGTCGGGGGCATTATATGGGCGAAAGGGCGAAGGCGGTGGAGGCCCGAGGCCCCGTCCTCATGTCCCGGCGCGGCCAGAGCGGGAGCCGCGCCACCACATGAGGTGGGCGCCTCGGTGCCCATCTCCTTTTCCCCCTCGGACTTCTGGAATGTGTCTGGAATTCTAAGATCTTCCGTATAAAAATTGTCCAATTCCGAGAATATTTCCTTAAGTGGATTTCTGAAACCAAAAACAGCAGAAAACAGGGAACTGGCACTATGGCATCTTGTTAATAGGTTAGTCCCAGAAAATGCATAAAACTATATAAAATGTATATAAAACATGTAGGCAATTGGTATAATATAAGCATGGAACATAAGAAAATATAGATACGTGTGAGACGTATCAAGCATCCCCAAGCTTAGTTCTACTCGTCCTCGAGTAGGTAAAACGATAACAAATAATTTCTGGAGTGACATGCTTTCACGTAATCTTGATCATATAATATTGTAAGGCTCATGTTATGAATGAGGTGACTCAAAGCAATGATCTATAGTTTGCTAACAAATAGACAAGGAGTAAACAACTACATCATATAAGTAAAAACTTTTCATGAATAGTACTTTCAAACAAGCATCAAAAAGATTTACATTAAAGTTAACTCATAAAGCAATATTCTCTAAGTAAAAGAGCATTGAAGCAACACAAAGGAAGATATAAGTTTCAGCATTGGCTTTCAACTTTGAACATGTATATCATATAGATAGTTGTCAACACAAAGGAAAATAACAAGTGCAATAAGTAAGCATATAAGAGTTGTTGCACACAGTTGACACATGTGTTTGCTTCGGGGACATAAAGAAGTAGGTAAACTGACTCAACATAAAGTAAAAGATAGGCCCTTCGCAGAGGGAAGCAGGGATACAAGCATGTGCTAGAGCTTCTTAGTTTTATAGGTTTTTGAAATCATATAGAGAGCATAAAAGTAAGTTTTTTGAGTGGTGTTTGTCGTTGTCAACGAATGGCAAGAGAGTTCTTGTCATCTTCCATACTAAGCAAGTTGAGAGCGGTTCCGAATTATTTAGTAACAAGCATTCATAATATGCACCTTATTTATATAGCTTGACACTCCTCCCAACCTTTGCTTTCACAAACCATGGCTAACCGAATCCTCGGGTGCCCACCAGTCAATCTCATACCATGGAGAAGTGTCTATTTTTTAACTTTCTCAAACCTTTTGATATTATAGTGGTCTAAGCAGCTCCTTGCAATATTAATGACGAGCAGATGAAGCGTGCAAGTCGAAGGTTACTTAATTAGCATGGAAGATAACAAACCCAACTACTACTTCCTCATGAGCTAATAAACATTGACACAAATAAAGGGATAAAAGGTAGCACATGAAGTATTTGCTTGGAATGTCAGAAAATACCATGTAGTAGGTAGGTATGGTGGACACAAATGGCATGGGTTTTGGCTCAAGGATTTTGGATGCACGAGAAGCATTTCCTCTCAGTACAAGGCTTTGGCTAGCAAGGTTGTTTGAAGCAACTACAAGTATAAACTATGACAACAAGACGTATATAAAAACATATTGCAAGCATTATAAAACTCTACATTGTCTTCCTTGTTGTTCAAACACTTCAACTAGAAAATATCTAGACCTTAGAGATACCAACCATGCAAACAAAATTTTAACAAGCTCTACGGTAGTTCTCCACTAATGGGTTTTAACTACATGATGTAAAAGCTTAAACATGATCTACTTGAGAGCTCAAAACAATTGCCAAGTACCACAACATGCAAGATAACAATTCATAAGAGCATGTTTCTTTTCTTTATACCATTTACCACATTTAGCATTTTCTGTTTCCAACCAAACACCAATCAACTTATTTAAACATAAACTCTCCAAGTATTTAACAATGAAGCAAGAGAGTATAACATATGAGAACTAACAGCTCTTAACAAGAGGTGCATGAAAAACAAGAGCTGAAAGCATTGAAGTAACATAAAAGAATACTCAACAAATATAAGTTAAGAATAGGAGTATTCATACGAAAAAACGGAGCGTGTCTCTCTCTCCCACAAAAGAATGCTAGGATCCATTTTATTCAGAGAACAAGAATAACAAAAGCAAAAATAAAAACAAACAGACGCTCCAAGTAAAGCACATAAGATGTGGCGGAATTAAAATATAGTTTCACTAGAGATAACCTGATAAGTTGTTGATGAAGAAGGGGATGCCTTGGGCATCCCCAAGATTTGACGCTTGAGTCTTCTTGAAATATGCTTGGGTGACCCACGGGGGCATCCCCAAGCTTAGGCTCTTTCATCTTCTTGATCACATCATATCATCCACTCTCTTGATCCTTGAAAACTTCCTCCACACCAAACTCAAAGTAAACTTCATTAGAGGGTTAGTGCATAATCAAAAATTCTCATATTCTGCATGGAGACAATCATTATCATGGTACTGGACATTAGCTACAGCCACTGGAATTTTATGGAACAAAAAGATCCATTCAAAAACAGCAAAAGAACCAATGCAAAATAAATGGCAGAATCTGTCAAAAACAGAACAGTCCGTAAAGACGAATTTGTTCGAGGCACTTAACTTGCTCAAATCAGAAAACTCAAAACTAATGAACGTTGCGTACATATCTGAGGATCACACACAAAAAATCCCAGGTCATTTTGATTTTTTTGTGAATTCTGACGAATTAAACGGTGGACAGAAGAAAAACTGTTCATGCGCAGAAATCCAAATCTAGCATCAACTTTCTACTAGAGACTTAACTTGGCACAACTATGCGATAAAATAAGGATACAAAGGAATTGCTACAGAAGTAGGCATGTTCCTTGACCAAATAAAATAAAATAACAGAAATAAAAAATGGGTTGTCTCCCATAGGCGCTTTTCTTTAAAGCCTTTTAGCTAGGCAAGGAGATTTTTATGATGCTCTCATAAAAATGAGAGTTGAAAAACAAAAGAGAGCATCAAGAGGCGAACATCAAACACATTTAAGTCTAACCCACTTCCTATGCAAAGGGATCTTGTAGTAGGATAAATTATTGAAACATAAAGCAACTATCATAGAAAGATGAAACAAATGCAACTTCAAAACTTCCAACATAAAGAGAGGTGTTTTAGTATCATGAAAACTTCTACAACCATATTCTCCTCTCTCATAATAACTTTCAGTAGCATCATTGATAAAATCCACAATATAACCATCACATGAAACATTCGTATCATGATCTATATGCATAAAAGTATCATTATTTCCCTCATAAGAAAAGTTCTTCTCATTAATAACAATGGGAGCAGGATCATCATAAAGAACTTGAACATGATAGAGAAGTTGTGTATTAAAAGGTTTTTTTTGAGTAATTCCCCTATAATTATGACAAGTTTCAAAAGGATAATTGTAATTATAACCCATGTCATAGTATTCTTTATAATTATCAAAGACCGGAGGCATAGTATCATCATAAGCAATAGAATAGTTATCCTCTAAAGTGTGTTCATTTGCAAACATGTCATCATTTTTACTAGAAGGAGATGTATCAAATATATAATCATTAGTACCAAAAGGATTTTCAAACACCTCATCCCCAGGCTCAGAGCTTTCTATATCATCATGGGAAGGAACATGGATAGTACTAATAATGTAGCAATTATTAACATCATCATTTTCAGAATTAGTGTCCCAGAGATCTTCAATATCAAAAGAAGTGTGCTTTTCCCAATCATGATCACTAATATAAATAACAGGCATCGGTTCATCATCAAGTTCAGAATCATCGAATTCAGAATTATAAGTATTAATTGTAACAGGAGCAACAAGTTTGGGAGAAGATACCGTTTCCTCTCTCCTTTTACTCCTCTTCTTCTTCTTCTTCTTCCTCTTTCCCTTTTTCTTCTTCTTTTCCTCTTTAGGAGGGAGAGGCTTGAAAGGAAGCTTCTCCACATAACCTGGTTTAGTACTAGAGACAATGGAAGAAACTTGGGGGAATTCCTCTCTTTCATTAATAAGCTCAAAACACACATTAGTCCTGTCATACTTTGGTAAAGTCTCATCCTTTATAATATTTTGTATGTAGGTGTTAGCATGGCAATTATTAACACAATAGAGATAACATCCATGCAACAAATCATTCATATCAATATCACTCATATTTAACAAAGAAGTTTTTCTTGATAACTGTAGCGTACCTGCACTTAAAATATGGCAAGGTACCTGTGTATAGTGCAAATCCCTGGATCGATTCGTTTGCACACACAGTTTACGATGTAATATCACAACAAAGTATCAATTTTATTACATCGATGATCCAGACTTAGAAAATAGTCTTTACAACTTGCATAGCATAAAGCTAGCACTAAAAGAGTAAAAGTGGAAATACAATAACAGTGAGTCTCCATCATCTTCATGTTGCCACAGGCGAAAACATGTTGGTTGCAGACTCGAACCCTTAAACGAAACCTCACTCGTCATTTGAACAATCTGCAATAAGAAAAATATTGCAGCAACGTGGGTCAGAACCATTTAAAATGGAACTGGCAAGTGACACTATGGTGGACACTTAGTGGAATAACTCTAATAACCTATATGCTTATTTGGCTGGTGGAGTTCAAGGCTATTTTGCATAAAGCAAGTTTTTTCCTAACTCTTTTGAAAACACTATTGTTCTATTAGAGACATCCGTGGCATGAAATCCACTGTCTCATTCTACCCTTGTTCACCCATCAAGTTTTAAATTTTGAAGTTGGAATGGGGGAATCCTCCGTTGACATTCCTTGATCAGCTGCTCAAATTGTCCGTACCGGGGACACGGCTAAGTACTTAGATTTTACACTCTGCAGAGGTTGTGCACGTTCACCATTGTACCCATTCAGCCCAAACTATCCTCTACACTCTGGAAGTGTTAAGGAAAAGGAGAAGAATGAGACGAGATCTTTCAGAAGCATTTTCCCTCCCCATACTGGCTTGACCCGTTCCACCTAACACCCTCTACATCTGCTTGTCAAGCCGGGGCGAGTCCACGCAACTTAGTTGATCAAGCCAGAGCCCATATTGGCAATGGCTGCACTGGAAGCAATCTTCACATGGAGTAACTTCAAATCCCTTTGTTCCTGGGTGGCAATCCACAAGTGCACTTTTGGGTGAAAACCACCATGCTCATGGCCCTAAGTAGAATTAAATTCACCCTAGGCGAAGACAACCACAAGCACAGTCCCAAATAGCCACTCAACATAAACCATACCAAGCAATCCACCCAGGTGATTCATTTACTTAGTGAATGTGTACTCTCAGGTGAAAACCACCATGCTCACGGCCCTAAGTATAGTAGAAACTACCTTAGGCGAAGACCACCACGAGCACAGCCCTGAGTAGACACTTAATATTTTATAAAACTTTCCTTCAATTGCATAGCATCAATATTTCTACTAAGTTATATCATAGGTATCTAGACACAAAGGAATAGGGAAAATTCTAAACAGTCTTTGCATAGCAGTACTATCCAACACATGCTTATAGAAAAAATACACTAAGTCATGCATATAGAAAATAGTAGGAGGTTTATGAATGTGCCACTTGCCTTTGTACGATGTCGTTGTTCACAACTCTTTTCAACGTTACTCGGGGCTCTCCGTTTAATCTATACATAGCAATCATAAACAATCACACAACAACACAATACAAAAGGAACAAACAAGTTTCATAAAAACTTCTAAGGAAAAATATGTTATGCATGATGTGCAAAATATTTCTAAGGACTATGTATGTCATGCCATGAAAATATTCTAAGTTAAGTGCAAGGCAAGAATTTGGTCAAAAGAACTAAGGACCAAAGTCATAACAGCTGGGGCTGAATTTTAACTAAGGACTAGATGCTAACACGTCAAGTCAAAATAATTTATAAAAAGTTGATACACCTTTTTCTAAGGACTTGGTCATGATGGGCATAAATACTTTGAGAAAATACTAAGTCTATTCTTTAAGGTGATCAACAATTATTAACAACTCTTTGTAAATTGGATATTCACTATAGTGAGAGAGACAGACACCCGGCCAGCCACTTTTGCTTGTGGGACAGGTCTCATGTACGTGGACATGTAAGGTTTGTCTCCGGGCCGCTTCATCTCACTATGCCGCTAGGATCCAACATACTTCAAGGTGGTAATATCATGATCAAAAAGGGTTTATGTCCAAGTGAAAGACAAGATTTAGGAAAGAGGGAAAAGATAGAAAGATGTAGTTGGTCTTCCAGGCTTCATCTCCAGACTTGTAACTTTCTCCTTGGTGATGTCTTGATTGAATTTTTGGTAGACTTGATGATTATTCAGACTTGATGATTCTTGTATCACCGAGGCTGGTCTTGGATTTAACTTAGTCATCATGAGGTCTCAGAGGAGAAGAAAAGAAAGAGAGAAAGAGGAAGCAAAACTTAGAAAATGTAGTGATTAGTCTTCATGGACTTCTTCTCGCTTTTCTTCTAAGTGCTTGACATCTTGGAGATACTTCCGGAGTCTTTTTTCTTCTAAGTCCTTCATTGGCCTTCTAGCTCCATGTTGAAAATCCTAAGTGTCTAAGTGCATAGCACTTTACCAAAATACTAAGTTGAAATAATCCTAACTTAGAGAAAATAATGAAGAGGTTTTCCTATGAGAAGTATAAAATATGCTATGCATGCCATGCGAAATTATTTATAAGGACAACACTTATCAACATAAAACAACTAAGTTTTCTAGATGATAAATTTTTCTAAGGAAAGAACTTAGCATTTTTAAGATGTTGAAATTTTCTAAGGAAAAGTGTTGTCGAATAATTATCAAATATTTTCTAAGGAAGAAAATTACTTTGTTTGAGAAGGCAAAATATTTCTAAGTACTTTTTGTAACTAAAGTGGTCATAATATGACTAAGTCATTTTATTATTCGAATAAATGAATAAAAATAATTTTAATCAATTTTAATTATTATTAAAATATCACCTAAAAAGCATTTACTCAATATTAATTACAAAACCCTAGAAAATTATTCTACAAAACTTATTTGAGTATTCCTATGGCCACTACTTAGACATTCAAATTTATAGCAAAAGAGTTTGATCAATTTTAAATTTTAAATTTGAAGTTATGTTCAAAATACCATTAATGCCCCTTTTTAATTTCAACAAATTTTAATTCGACAAAACATAAAAGTAATGATGCCAAAAGTTTCTACTAGTCATAAGCTTTTCAAAAATATAAAGTTTGCAATTTTTGGCCAAGCCAATAAAAAGTAGTGATAGATCTAATCACAGGGACTAATCTGTGAAGGAAAATAAATAAAGTCTTCGCGTAGAGATCCCTGAGCCATGTGGCCTTCTATGATTGGTGCGGAGCTCTGGTCTTTGGCGTTGCGGGATAAGTGGACGCGGACGGTTGCGGCGCGGCGCGGACGGATGTGGGACGACGACGTGGCGATCTCCAACTGGCCGATACCCCTTCACTTCGGATCATCAAATCTCACGCGTTGATAGTAGATCTAACGGCCTACACTTGAAGAACCAAACAGTGGCGGCGCCTCCGTCGGAGTTTGGCCGGAAAGTTTTCCTACGGTGACACCATCGCCGGAAGTTCGCCGGAAATCGAAGGAACGTGCACGGGAGGACTTGGCACATACCGCGGGGTGCAGGGCGTCGCGGCGAAGCTGATGGCGTGGTCGAGGATGTAGCGGCGTCTCGTCGGAGTTGACGCGGGCGGCGACTTGCTCCGGCCGTAGACGACGTCGTCGATCTGGTGATGGAATAAAATCACGCGCGACGTTAAAACGTGCGCAAGACCGAAGGAAGGCAAGAGGCTGGGTGTAGAGGAGACCGGGGGTTCGGAGCTCACCGGAAAAAGCAGGAGACGGCGGCGGCAATGTCGGCGGCGGCGAGCTTACGTACAGGCAGCCTGGCGGCTCGTAGATGAAATTGATCGGGGGAAAAAGGAGGCGGGGTCCCGGAGTACTTATAGGGGGCGGGGGGCACGAGATAGAATTGGTTTAAACGCTCGAATCGATCTGGAGTTTGAGATAGAGTCGGAGCCGGGATCTTCTCGTCTGTAGGTTGGAGGAAAGTTAACGTCATCCCTGACGTCATCGCGGGCCCAGCTCGTCAGTGAGAGAGGGAGGTGCGGGCTGCTGTCGGGCTTCTGCTGGGCCACAGCGTGCCGCGCGCGAGAGAGAGAAGATGGCCTTCGGCCCAGTTAGCTCGGGGAAGCGGCCTGATCTATTTTTTTTTTTTTTGACAATTCATTTTTCTGTTTTATGTCTTTTAATTCAAATTTGGTTTTTAAACTCAACCAAAACTTTTCAAAAAAATCATAAAAATATGTTTTGGAAAGCTTGTTTAATTTAGAACTTTTTGGTAGTATACTTGACCAAAAATAAAATTAATAAATTGGAATATTATAAAACATACAAATAACATATTTATGGAAATAAATTCTATTTAAACATATAAATGAATTTTAATTTAAACCCTTTGTGATTTAAATAACATGATGAATGATGTTGATGCATGAATGCATGAATGCTATGCTTGAATTTTCTTTTCAAAGCAAAATACATAATAGTTTTCGAAAGTTTTAAATTTTTCTGATTTTTCAAAATTTGAAAAATTCTAGGATGTTACAGACTACCACCCTTAAAAGGAATCTCGTCCCCGAGATTCGAGAAGGCTAGCAAAAAGGTTGTGACTGGTTTAACTAGGTGGGCTACCACCCTTAAAGAAACTTTTGTGGCCTTTGTCTTCAATCCTTGAATAGAACTTTCCCTCGTGGCTAAGATCTTGATGTTCTCCATGTGCTTCATTTCACAGTTTATAGTTTTGAAGCAACTAACGTAACTCTCATGGTAGTCAAATCTTTGATTGAAGGTATCTCCAAAACTTTGCTTGTGGTCATCCTCGCCGTAATTAAATACGGTTTCGGCAACACTTGCCTCACATAGGGTTATATATATCTACCATTCTATGGTTTAGGTTTATCATCATCGTCTCTCTTATAGGTATGGCACTCAAGATTTTATCATTCCTTATACCAAAGCGAATGACATGAGTATTTGCCATGGGGGCCAATCCATGTCGCACTCACTCATTACCTTGTATTTGGTTTGATGAATCTCGTATTCTAACACTTGGTCAAACCTCACTTATCTCACAGAATGTTTCCGGTCTGTAAGACAAACCTATGCTAGACTAACAATCCTCATACTAGTGGGTTGCGTCAAAACCTATACCAGGATAGCTGAAAAGTTGTTGTCTCTTGAAGATTTCTTCTCCTTGATGTGATGGAATTTCCATGTTGTCTTAACTCCTAAACTTCGACTCCACAATTATATCCATTCTGGTTGGTTCAATTGTTGTTCTAAGGATAGATATTGCATCTGGTTTTGGTTTAGCATGGATGAGAAGAGACAGAAAGAAGTGAGGAAAAATCCTACCCCAATCACAACAGATCAAGACAATACATCTTACAAACAATATCTAACAAACATCAAGCAACATGGTTCAAATACAAACAAAACAATCTAGTATTGTCACACAACTTAAGTTGGTATGGTCAATACACTAACACGATATCGTTGTTCTATTTAAGTGGTGGTCAAATCTATCTCCTTCGTGAGTGCTTCAAGTTCTCGTTCAACTTTCTTGGACATCTTCGAAATGTTGGCCGAATACTGGTTCTGCAGTGGTGTTCCATGCATGTAGAACTTCGTGTTTGAATTGTAGCTTTTCCATATGAACAGCAGAATCAGACTTAGACTATAAGAACATGGTCATCTAGAGTAAGATAAGGTACTTTCAGAAGATTGATAGTAGACGAGAGTACGAGGAAGATAAAACGAAAATTTGGTTTTTAGATAACTGAACGAAAATATATTTTCAATCCTATGGTCAAACCTATTTCTATCCAAACTTAGGGTTTCGAACCTACAGGCAACACAGTGCTCTGATACCATCTGTAGCGTACCTGCACTTAAAATATGGCAAGGTACCTGTGTATAGTGCAAATCCCTGGATCGATTCGTTTGCACACACAGTTTACGATGTAATATCACAACAAAGTATCAATTTTATTACATCGATGATCCAGACTTAGAAAATAGTCTTTACAACTTGCATAGCATAAAGCTAGCACTAAAAGAGTAAACAGTGGAAATACAATAACAGTGAGTCTCCATCATCTTCATGTTGCCACAGGCGAAAACATGTTGGTTGCAGACTCGAACCCTTAAACGAAACCTCACTCGTCATTTGAACAATCTGCAATAAGAAAAATATTGCAGCAACGTGGGTCAGAACCATTTAAAATGGAACTGGCAAGTGACACTATGGTGGACACTTAGTGGAATAACTCTAATAACCTATATGCTTATTTGGCTGGTGGAGTTCAAGGCTATTTTGCATAAAGCAAGTTTTTTCCTAACTCTTTTGAAAACACTTTTGTTCTATTCGAGACATCCGTGGCATGAAATCCACTGTCTCATTCTACCCTTGTTCACCCATCAAGTTTTAAATTTTGAAGTTGGAATGGGGGAATCCTCCGTTGACATTCCTTGATCAGCTGCTCAAATTGTCCGTACCGGGGACACGGCTAAGTACTTAGATTTTACACTCTGCAGAGGTTGTGCACGTTCACCATTGTACCCATTCAGCCCAAACTATCCTCTACACTCTGGAAGTGTTAAGGAAAAGGAGAAGAATGAGACGAGATCTTTCAGAAGCATTTTCCCTCCCCATACTGGCTTGACCCGTTCCACCTAACACCCTCTACATCTGCTTGTCAAGCCGGGGCGAGTCCACGCAACTTAGTTGATCAAGCCAGAGCCCATATTGGCAATGGCTGCACTGGAAGCAATCTTCACATGGAGTAACTTCAAATCCCTTTGTTCCTGGGTGGCAATCCACAAGTGCACTTTTGGGTGAAAACCACCATGCTCATGGCCCTAAGTAGAATTAAATTCACCCTAGGCGAAGACAACCACAAGCACAGTCCCAAATAGCCACTCAACATAAACCATACCAAGCAATCCACCCAGGTGATTCATTTACTTAGTGAATGTGTACTCTCAGGTGAAAACCACCATGCTCACGGCCCTAAGTATAGTAGAAACTACCTTAGGCGAAGACCACCACGAGCACAGCCCTGAGTAGACACTTAATATTTTATAAAACTTTCCTTCAATTGCATAGCATCAATATTTCTACTAAGTTATATCATAGGTATCTAGACACAAAGGAATAGGGAAAATTCTAAACAGTCTTTGCATAGCAGTACTATCCAACACATGCTTATAGAAAAAATACACTAAGTCATGCATATAGAAAATAGTAGGAGGTTTATGAATGTGCCACTTGCCTTTGTACGATGTCGTTGTTCACAACTCTTTTCAACGTTACTCGGGGCTCTCCGTTTAATCTATACATAGCAATCATAAACAATCACACAACAACACAATACAAAAGGAACAAACAAGTTTCATAAAAACTTCTAAGGAAAAATATGTTATGCATGATGTGCAAAATATTTCTAAGGACTATGTATGTCATGCCATGAAAATATTCTAAGTTAAGTGCAAGGCAAGAATTTGGTCAAAAGAACTAAGGACCAAAGTCATAACAGCTGGGGCTGAATTTTAACTAAGGACTAGATGCTAACACGTCAAGTCAAAATAATTTATAAAAAGTTGATACACCTTTTTCTAAGGACTTGGTCATGATGGGCATAAATACTTTGAGAAAATACTAAGTCTATTCTTTAAGGTGATCAACAATTATTAACAACTCTTTGTAAATTGGATATTCACTATAGTGAGAGAGACAGACACCCGGCCAGCCACTTTTGCTTGTGGGACAGGTCTCATGTACGTGGACATGTAAGGTTTGTCTCCGGGCCGCTTCATCTCACTATGCCGCTAGGATCCAACATACTTCAAGGTGGTAATATCATGATCAAAAAGGGTTTATGTCCAAGTGAAAGACAAGATTTAGGAAAGAGGGAAAAGATAGAAAGATGTAGTTGGTCTTCCAGGCTTCATCTCCAGACTTGTAACTTTCTCCTTGGTGATGTCTTGATTGAATTTTTGGTAGACTTGATGATTATTCAGACTTGATGATTCTTGTATCACCGAGGCTGGTCTTGGATTTAACTTAGTCATCATGAGGTCTCAGAGGAGAAGAAAAGAAAGAGAGAAAGAGGAAGCAAAACTTAGAAAATGTAGTGATTAGTCTTCATGGACTTCTTCTCGCTTTTCTTCTAAGTGCTTGACATCTTGGAGATACTTCCGGAGTCTTTTTTCTTCTAAGTCCTTCATTGGCCTTCTAGCTCCATGTTGAAAATCCTAAGTGTCTAAGTGCATAGCACTTTACCAAAATACTAAGTTGAAATAATCCTAACTTAGAGAAAATAATGAAGAGGTTTTCCTATGAGAAGTATAAAATATGCTATGCATGCCATGCGAAATTATTTATAAGGACAACACTTATCAACATAAAACAACTAAGTTTTCTAGATGATAAATTTTTCTAAGGAAAGAACTTAGCATTTTTAAGATGTTGAAATTTTCTAAGGAAAAGTGTTGTCGAATAATTATCAAATATTTTCTAAGGAAGAAAATTACTTTGTTTGAGAAGGCAAAATATTTCTAAGTACTTTTTGTAACTAAAGTGGTCATAATATGACTAAGTCATTTTATTATTCGAATAAATGAATAAAAATAATTTTAATCAATTTTAATTATTATTAAAATATCACCTAAAAAGCATTTACTCAATATTAATTACAAAACCCTAGAAAATTATTCTACAAAACTTATTTGAGTATTCCTATGGCCACTACTTAGACATTCAAATTTATAGCAAAAGAGTTTGATCAATTTTAAATTTTAAATTTGAAGTTATGTTCAAAATACCATTAATGCCCCTTTTTAATTTCAACAAATTTTAATTCGACAAAACATAAAAGTAATGATGCCAAAAGTTTCTACTAGTCATAAGCTTTTCAAAAATATAAAGTTTGCAATTTTTGGCCAAGCCAATAAAAAGTAGTGATAGATCTAATCACAGGGACTAATCTGTGAAGGAAAATAAATAAAGTCTTCGCGTAGAGATCCCTGAGCCATGTGGCCTTCTATGATTGGTGCGGAGCTCTGGTCTTTGGCGTTGCGGGATAAGTGGACGCGGACGGTTGCGGCGCGGCGCGGACGGATGTGGGACGACGACGTGGCGATCTCCAACTGGCCGATACCCCTTCACTTCGGATCATCAAATCTCACGCGTTGATAGTAGATCTAACGGCCTACACTTGAAGAACCAAACAGTGGCGGCGCCTCCGTCGGAGTTTGGCCGGAAAGTTTTCCTACGGTGACACCATCGCCGGAAGTTCGCCGGAAATCGAAGGAACGTGCACGGGAGGACTTGGCACATACCGCGGGGTGCAGGGCGTCGCGGCGAAGCTGATGGCGTGGTCGAGGATGTAGCGGCGTCTCGTCGGAGTTGACGCGGGCGGCGACTTGCTCCGGCCGTAGACGACGTCGTCGATCTGGTGATGGAATAAAATCACGCGCGACGTTAAAACGTGCGCAAGACCGAAGGAAGGCAAGAGGCTGGGTGTAGAGGAGACCGGGGGTTCGGAGCTCACCGGAAAAAGCAGGAGACAGCGGCGGCAATGTCGGCGGCGGCGAGCTTACGTACAGGCAGCCTGGCGGCTCGTAGATGAAATTGATCGGGGGAAAAAGGAGGCGGGGTCCCGGAGTACTTATAGGGGGCGGGGGGCACGAGATAGAATTGGTTTAAACGCTCGAATCGATCTGGAGTTTGAGATAGAGTCGGAGCCGGGATCTTCTCGTCTGTAGGTTGGAGGAAAGTTAACGTCATCCCTGACGTCATCGCGGGCCCAGCTCGTCAGTGAGAGAGGGAGGTGCGGGCTGCTGTCGGGCTTCTGCTGGGCCACAGCGTGCCGCGCGCGAGAGAGAGAAGATGGCCTTCGGCCCAGTTAGCTCGGGGAAGCGGCCTGATCTATTTTTTTTTTTTTGACAATTCATTTTTCTGTTTTATGTCTTTTAATTCAAATTTGGTTTTTAAACTCAACCAAAACTTTTCAAAAAAATCATAAAAATATGTTTTGGAAAGCTTGTTTAATTTAGAACTTTTTGGTAGTATACTTGACCAAAAATAAAATTAATAAATTGGAATATTATAAAACATACAAATAACATATTTATGGAAATAAATTCTATTTAAACATATAAATGAATTTTAATTTAAACCCTTTGTGATTTAAATAACATGATGAATGATGTTGATGCATGAATGCATGAATGCTATGCTTGAATTTTCTTTTCAAAGCAAAATACATAATAGTTTTCGAAAGTTTTAAATTTTTCTGATTTTTCAAAATTTGAAAAATTCTAGGATGTTACTATAACTCTTCACACCCCAAAAATAATGTAAGTTCATCCTGTTGATTAGGAGTGATCATGTTATCACAAAAGTCTCCTGCAATATCTTTATTAGAACCTGAGCATTGAAATTCAAAATGACCCTCTTCATAGCAAAGTTCACAAATAAAAGGATAGGTGGCACAAATTGTTTTACCATGATCTCTTAGAACCTTATACCAACCTCTAGTATTTTCATTCCTATGATGGATACGATATTCATCTTCAATTTGATTAATTCCACAAGGTCTATGTATTCCACAAAAATTAACATGCTTATAAGAAATAGTATTTTGAGAAGTTTGAGCATGTTTATTGCGATCATTAACAACAATTTCATTTTCCATGCAAATGTCTTTGAAAGGTTCACGATACACATCCCAATTTTCTTTAGGAACATTAATATGAGAAGCAAAGGTTCTAAAACAATCAACAATAATATGAGAATCAAGACCATATTTAGCACTAAGCTCTTGAAAACCAACAGTTTCAACGGAAGACTTAATGCAATCATATTCATAGTTTATACCTGATTCTTTACCTTTGTCATTCTCCCAATCTTCAGCATTGTTTTGAATTGTTTCAAGAAGATCCCATTTAGCTTGAACCTTCTTACTTGTGAAAGAGCCCTCCGAACAGGCATCTAGATAATCCTTGCAATGTCCTGAAAGCCTTGCATAAAAATTATTAACAATTATTTTATCAGGAAGCTCATGGTTAGGACATTTGAGTATTAATGTTTTCAGCCTTCCCCAGGCTTGAGCGATGCTTTTTCCTTCATGAGGCCAGAAATTATATATAGAATTACGATCTTGGTGAATCTCACTTGGAGGATAAAATTTAGAATAAAAGAGAGATACAACTTCCTCCCATCCAAGAGAGTGCCTATTCTTCAGCAATTTATACCAATGCGCAGCTCTTCCACCAAGTGACACAGGAATTAATTTCTTTTTAACTTTGTCCATTGAAATACCTGCACACTTGAACAACTCGCATAATTCATGTAAGAATAGCAAATGATCACCAGGATGGACAGTTCCATCCCCTACATAGCGGTTATCCATAACACGATCAATAATTTTCATAGGTATTTTAAATGGCACTATTTCTTCAGGTGGCTTTAGAATATCACAAGCATCATTAGAATTATCACATATTGTAGGTAAAGCATTATCAAGGCCAAATAATACCTCCAAAGCCGAGGAGCAAAAAATATTATTTTTGTTTAAACTAGCTCCCCCAAACTATGTAGGGGATGGAACTGTCCATCCTGGTGATCATTTGCTATTCTTACATGAATTATGCGAGTTGTTCAAGTGTGCAGGTATTTCAATGGACAAAGTTAAAAAGAAATTAATTCCTGTGTCACTTGGTGGAAGAGCTGCGCATTGGTATAAATTGCTGAAGAATAGGCACTCTCTTGGATGGGAGGAAGTTGTATCTCTCTTTTATTCTAAATTTTATCCTCCAAGTGAGATTCACCAAGATCGTAATTCTATATATAATTTCTGGCCTCATGATGGAGAAAGCATTGCTCAAGCTTGGGGAAGGCTGAAAACATTAATACTCAAATGTCCTAACCATGAGCTTCCTGAGAATATAATTGTTAATATTTTTTATGCAAGGCTTTCAGGTCATTGCAAGGATTATCTAGATGCCTGTTCAGCGGGTTCTTTCACAAGTAAGAAGGTTGAAGCTAGATGGGATCTTCTTGAAACAATTCAAAACAATGCTGAAGATTGAGAGAATGACAAAGGTAAAGAATCAGGTATAAACTATGAATATGATTGCATTACGTCTTCCGTTGAAACTACTGGTTTTCAAGAGCTTAGTGCTAAATATGGTCTTGATTCTCATATTATTTTTGATTGTTTTAGAACCTTTGCTTCTCATATTAAAGTCCCTAAAGAAAATTGGGACGTGTATCATGAACCTTTCAAAGACACTTGCATGGAAAATGAAATTGTTGTTAATGATTGCAATAAACATGCTCAAACTTCTGAAAATACTATTTCTTATAAGCATGTTAATTTTTGTGGAATACATAGACCTTGTGGGATTAATCAAATCGAAGCTGAATATTGTATCCACCATAGGAATGAAAAAAACTAGAGCTTGGTACAAGTCTCTAAGAGATCTTGGTAAAACAATTTGTGCCACCTATCCTTTTATTTGTGAACTTTGCTATGAAGAGGGTCATTTCGAATTTCAATGCTCAGGTTCTAATAAAGATATTGCAGGAGACTTTTGTGATAACATGATCACTCCTAATCAACATGATGAACTTACATTATTTTTGGGGTGTGAAGAGTTATCAAGAAAAACTTCTTTGTTAAATATGAGTGATATTGATATGAATGATGTGTTGCATGAATGTTATCTCTATTGTGTTAATAATTGCCATGCTAACACTTACATACAAAATATTATAAAGGATGGGACTTTACCAAAGTATGACAGGACTAATATGTGTTTTCATCTTATTAATGAAAGAGGGGAATTCCCCCAAGTTTCTTCCATCGTCTCTAATACTAAACCAGGTTATGTGGAGAAGCTTCCTTTCAAGCCTCTCCCTCCTAAAGAGGAAAAGAAGAAGAAAAAGGGAAAGAGGAAGAAGAAGAAGAAGAGGAGTAAAACGAGAGAGGAAACGGTATCTTCTCCCAAACTTGTTGCTCCTGTTACAATTGATACTTATAATTCTGAATTTGATGATTCTGAACTTGATGATGAACCTATGCCTATTATTTATATTAGTGATCATGATTGGGAAAACCACACTTCTTTTGATATTGAAGATCTCTGGGACACTAATTCTGAAAATGATGATGTTAATAATTGTTATACTATTAGTACTATCCATGTTTCTTCCCATGATGATATAGAAAGCTCTGAGCTTGGGGATGCGGTGTTTGAAAATCCTTTTGCTACTAATGATTGTATATTTGAGGCCTCTCCTTCTAGTAAAAATGATGATATGTTTACAAATAAACACACTTTGGAAGATAACTATTCTACTGCTTATGATGATACTTTGCCTCCAGTCTTTGATAATTATAGAGAATACTATGACATAGGTTATAATTACAATCATCCTCTTGAAACTTGTCATAGTTATAGAGGAATTACTCAAACCAATCCTTTTAATATACAACTCGTCTATCATGTTCAATTTCTTTATGATGATCATGCTCCCCTTGTTATTAATGAGAAGAACTTTTCTTATGAGGGAAATAATGATACTTTTATGCATATGGATCATGATAAGAATGTTTCGTGTGATGGTTATATTGTGGATTTTATCAATGATGCTACTGAAAGTTATTATGAGGGAGGAAAATACGGTTGTAAAAGTTTTCAAGTTACTAAAACACCACTCTTTTTGTGTGAAGTTTTGAAGTTGCATTTGTTTCATCTTTCTATGATAGTTGCTTTATGTTTCAATAATTTATCCTACTACAAGATCCCTTTGCATAGGAAGTGGGTTAGACTTAAATGCATTTTATGTTCGCCTCTTGATGCTCTCTTTTGTTTTTCAACTCTCATTTTTATGAGAGCATCATAAAAATCTCCTTGCTTTGCTAAAAGGCTTTAAAGAAAAGCGCTTATGGGAGACAACCCACTATTTTATTTCTGTTATTTTTCTTTTATTTGAGTCAAGGAGCATGCTTACCTCTGTAACAAATCCTTTGTATCTTTATTTTATTGCATAGTTGTGCCAAGTTAAGTCTCTAGTAGAAAGTTGATGCTAGATTTGGATTTCTGCGCAGGAACAGTTTTTCTGCTGTCCACCGTTAAATTCATAACTCTTTACAGAAAAGTCGGAATGACCTAATATTCTCTAAGCGTGGTCCTCAGATATGTACGCAACTTTCATTAGTTTTGAGTTTTCTGATTTGAGCAAGTTAACTGCCTCGAAAAAATTCGTCTTTACAGACTGTTCTGTTATAGACAGATTCTGCCATTTATTTTGGATTGGTTCTTTTGCTGTTTTTGAGTGGATCTTTTTGTTCCATAAAATTCCAGTGGCTGTAGCTAATGTCCAGTACCATGATAATGATTGTCTCCATACAGAATATGGGAATTTTTTATTATGCACTAACCCTCTAATGAAGTTTACTTTGAGTTTGGTGTGGAGGAAGTTTTCAAGGATCAAGAGAGAGGATGATATGATGTGATCAAGAAGATGAAATAGCCTAAGCTTGGGGATGCCCCCGCGGGTCACCCAAGCATATTTCAAGAAGACTCAAGCATCAAAGCTTGGGGATGCCCAAGGCATCCCCTTCTTCATCAACAACTTATCAGGTTATCTCTAGTGAAACGATATTTTAATTCCGCCACATCTTATGTGCTTTACTTGGAGTGTCTGTTTGTTTTTATTTTTTCTTTGTTATTTTCCTTCTCTGAATAAAATGGATCCTAGCATTCTTATGTGGGAGAGAGACATGCTCCGCTTTTTCATTTGAATACTCCTATTTTTCACTTATATTTGTTGAGTATTCTTCTATAGCTACTGCAATACTTTCAGCTCTTGTTTTTCATGCACCTCTTGTTCAGAGCTGTTAGTTCTCATGTGTTATACTCTCTTACTTCATTGTTAAATACTTGGAGAGTTTATGTTTAAATAAGTTGATTGTTGTTTGGTTGGAAACAAAAAATGCTAAATGTGGTAAATGGTATAAAGAAAAGAAACATGCTTTTATGAATTGTTATCTTGCATGTTGTGGAACTTGGCAATTGTTTTGAGCTCTCAAGTAGATCATGTTTAAGCTTTTACATCATGTAGTTAAAACCCATTAGTGGAGAACTACCGTAGAGCTTGTTGAAATTTGGTTTGCATGTTTGGTATCTTTAAGGTCTAGATATTTTCTAGTAAAAGTGTTTGAGCAACAAGGAAGACAATGTAGAGTTTTATAATGCTTGCAAATATGTTTTTATATACGTCTTGTTGTCATAGTTTATACATGTGTTTTCTTCAAACAACCTTGCTAGCCAAAGCCTTGTACTGAGAGGAAATGCTTCTCCTGCATCCAAAATCCTTGAGCCAAAACCCATGCCATTTGTGTCCACGATACCTACCTACTACATGGTATTTTCTGCCATTCCAAGTAAATACTTCATGTGCTATCTTTATTCAAAATTATTATACCTTATATGTGTCACTGTTTATTAGCTTATGAGGAAGTATGTGGGTTACTCTATGCTTAACTTGTTAGATAGACTTTCAAATGAGCCAGCAAATGGGGTGCCCAGTCCCAAGTTTAATTGTTCAATTCTCTTCACATGGTTTTCAATGAGTTATCATTGTCGGCCCAGTGGGATCCAGGGTGTGCAGAGCCAACTCTCCATAGCCCTCGCACGCGACAGTGTCTACGAAATGACTAAGGACCAAGCAGAACGCTTGGAGAGACCCTCGAGAGGAAAAGCCCTCGAGAGGGCTAAAGGGAGCAGCGAAGGCCTGAAGAGGCCTCTCCCGAGGCTGCCCCCCTACAAGACCCTCTCCCCCCTGGAGAGGGGTCAACGCCAATCCCTCTACAAGGCTTCCCAAGCCCTGTGGAGATACTTTGCTACGAAGCAACCACTACAGAGCGCACATGGCCTCTGCCGCAGCCGCAGAGTGACGCGCGCGTCTGCGCACGATGACGACGGCGCCACAGTTGACGTTCCGGTGATTAAAGGAGTCAACAAAGCTGTGTCCCCTGCGCCGGACTGCGAAGGTTTCCCCTTTGGTGATAAAGCAGATGGCCGACGCTACGCTCCAACGACGACGTCACCGTGGGCGCCCCCACGATCTCTGGGCACCAGCTGGCCGTCCCGCGGGGACGGTGGTCTTCCTGCCACGCTGGCAGGCTTTGCGGCGATGGACCGAGTGCAGGGACAGCCCAGCCGCGGTGCAGCCCGCTATTCCGTTTCATCGCCATGCGGGAAGAAGAAGCCCGGGGCGGCTATATAAGGAGAGGCAGCACCTCCGTAGAAAGGGAGCCCCCGGTCGGTCGATTGATCCATCAACCCCCAGACAGAAGACTACACCTTCATCGTAGCTTAACCTAGCCTAGCGAACTCAAGGAGGAAGAAGACCACAGCTTCCCTCCTTGAGCTCTGCACCGCCGCCAGAGAGCCTTCGGCAAGCTCATTGTACTGTACCCTCTACAGCGCAATACAGACAAGCAGGAGTAGCGGTTTTACCTCCCCCCGAGGGCCGTGAACCTGGGTACGGGCCTGTGTTCATCTCTGTCGTGCTGTCCCTCTTCAGGCTCGACGAGCACCGTCGCCGGGCCGGTTGAGGGTTGTTGACCAACGTGTTCAGTCCCCTTCACGAACTTCTCTTCAGGGAGTGACTATCCCTGTGCCGTGGGAACCACACCTCGACATTTGGCGCGCCAGGTAGGGGACTGAGGCGCGTCTTCAACCTCCAGTCGCTCTCCGCGCCATGACGGACACCCGCACGACGCGCGCCAACAGGCGCGCTGCTGAGAGGGCTCACACCGAGCCCGGCACCGCTCCCACCCGTGGCCGCCGCGGCCGCCCTCGCGCTGCGGAGCGAGCCAACACGGGCCCACGCGTGGAGGACCCCGAAAGCGAGGAGCACCACGGCGGCGACGAGGACTTCTCCGAGCACCACGAGGACGCGGAGTCCTCACGCCTGTCTCGGCGCCAGAGCGCGTCTTCTCAGGGACGCCCAGAGCCCACGCTGCACACCGCGCTTCTCATGGCCCAGGAGCTTCTCCGCTACCGGCCTAGCGCAGAGGCCCACGACCAGTGGCTCGACCGCCTCCACCACCTCGTCGACATCGCGACGACGCGCCCCGCTCCGTCGCGCTCTCTGGTTCACCACTCCGGCCGCGCGGGAACGGCTGCACCAGATGCGCCTCCGCCGCCGCCGGGGCCACCTCCAGCTGCAGCGCAGAGGGCTCCCTCTCACGCATCCTCGCCGTGCGACTGCCAAATCATGCCGGAGGGAGAACCGCCTCGTCGAGGAACTCGGCCAGGCGGGGCAGCAGAACCGCAGGGCCCTCCAGGGTGGAACCGCCACGTACGCCTCCGACTGCATGGCCTTCACCCGCGCTCTGCGCCGCGTAGTCTAGCCACAGAAGTTCAGGCCAGCCCTCCCTAACTGGTTCAGGCTCTGCGCCTCGTCGAGTAGTCTAGCCACAGAAGTTCAGGCTCTGCGCCTCGTCGAGTTCCTGCTGCTCTACACCACCTCGATCCAGGCTGCAGGAGGAGACGACAAATTCATGGCCAACTGGTTCTCCCACGCGCTCAGGGACTCCGCGCTGTCGTGGCTCCTCAACCTGCCTGAAGACTCCATCGACTCCTGGGAGGAGCTCTGCAGGCAGTTCGTCGCCAACTTCAAGGGCACGTACGAGCGCGCGCTCACCCACAACGACCTGCGCGCTGTGGTGCAGAGGAAGGATGAGACCCTCCGCAAGTACATCCAGCGCTTCAGCCAAGTGCGCAACAAGATCCCGAACATCCCCGACACGCAGGTCATTGCCGCCTTCAGAGAGGGCGTCACGAATCGCAGGATGCTCGAGAAGCTGGGCATTCACGACAAGCTCACCTCTGTGGTGAAGCTGTTTGACCTCGCTGACAAGTGCGCCAAGGCTGAAGAGGGACTCCTCTTCGTCAAGATGAGCCAGCGGGCGGATGACCAGGCCGAGGGCTCCAAGAGCCACAAGAAGCGCGAAGAGACCAAGCGCAAGACCACTGCAGTCCTGGCAGCAGAGCCGGCCGCCAAGAGCGCCCGCAGGAGCTCCCCTGAGCCTGGCGACAGAGAGGAGGACAACCGCCCGTTCTGCGTCTACCACAACAGGCGCGGCCACGCCACAGACAACTGCTTCGACCTCAAGAGGCTGAGCAGGGAGCGCGAGCGCGAACAGGGCAGCGGGAACCGCGGCAGAGGCCGCGGCTACCGCAGAGACGGCAGGGGCGGACGCAACGGCGGCTACCAGAGGCCACCAGGCACTCAAGCCAACGCCGCCGAGAAGAACAACAACCTCCCTGACGAGGAAGATGGAGGCTATCAGGCCCCAATGGGGGCTATGGCCTGCATCCTCGGCGGGGCTCAGGCGCCCAAGTCGAACAACCAGTTCAAGCAGTTCGCCCGCGAGCTCAATGCCGCGCTCCCGAGCACCGAGACCTCCAGGCCCCTCAAGTGGTCCCAGTACACCATCGCCTTCGACGCCAAGGACCACCCCAAGTCGACCAAGACTGTTGGAACCCTCCCCCTGGTCTGCTCCCCCACCATCAACAACATCACCGTCTCCAAGACGCTCATTGATGGGGGAGCTGGCCTGAACGTCGTCTCTGTCGAGACCTTCGAGACGCTTCAAGTGCCCTACGAGTGGCTTATGCCCTCCAGGCCATTCACAGGGGTCACCAGTGGTTCAATCGAACCTCTGGGTCAGGTCCGGCTGGCCGTCACCTTCGGCACGCAGAAGAACTACCGCACGGAGCTGATCGACTTCGACGTCGCCCACATTGGCCTGCCGTATAACGCCATCCTCGGCTACCCCGCCCTCGCGAAGTTCATGGCCGTCACGCATCACGCCTACAACATGGTCAAGATCCCCGGTAGCGCTGGCACCATCACCGTCCATGGTCACATCCTGGATGCCACGCGCGCTGTCGAGAGCGCCTACAAGGCGGCCGCCATGGCATTTCCGGCTGACGAGGACATGGAGCCTCTCGAGAGGCCCAAGAAGAAGAAACAGGTGTTCTCCCAGGAGCAAGCTGCCACGACGAAGGTGTCGCTGAGAGGCTCTGGGGCTAGCGTCACCATAGGCGCTGCCCTGCCTCCCAAATAGGAAAGCGCGCTCGTCGCCTTCCTTCGGGCAAACTCTGACATGTTTGCATGGACTCCGTCAAATATGTCCGGTGTACCAAGGGAGGTGATCGAGCACCACTTAGCCGTGTGTCCAGACGCATGCCCCGTCAAGTAAAAAGCACGCAAGCAAGCCCCCGAGAAGCAAGCATTCATCGTCAAGGAAGTAGAGAAGCTAAAAGCGGCAAATGTCATCCGTGAAGTTGCGCACCCCACTTGGCTCTCCAACGGCGTGGTTGTCCCTAAACCCGCTGGAGGAGGCCGACTCTGCATCGACTACACCGACGTCAACAAGGCCTGCCCCAAGGACCCATACCCCATGCCGAGGATAGACCAGATCGTGGACTCCACCGCCGGCTGCGACCTCCTCTGTTTTCTGGACGCCTTCTCTGGGTACCACCAGATCAAAATGGCTAAGGAGGACGCGGAGAAAACAGCATTCCTCACCCCTTGTGGTGTGTATTGCTACACTTGCATGCCTTTCGGCCTGAAGAACGCCGGCGCCACCTTCCAGAGGCTCATGAGGATAGCCTTGGGGGCACAGATGGGCAGAAACGCAGAAGGCTATGTCGGCGACATCATAGTCAAATCTCGCGAGGGAGATACCCTCCTGAAGGATCTCGAGGAAACCTTCGCCAGCCTGCGCAAGGTGAACATCAAGCGGAACCCCGCCAAGTGCGTCTTCGGGGTGCCTTCAGGCAAACTCCTCGGATTCCTCGTGTCTCACCGCGGCATAGAATCAAACCCTGACAAGATCAAGGCCATAGAAGGGATGCAGCCTCCCCGCCGGCTCAAGGACATGCAGCGCTTGGTAGGCTGCATGGCCAGCCTGGGCCGTTTCATCTCCAAGTTTGGCGAGAGAGCCCTGCCATTTTTCAAGATCATGAAGAGATCAGGCACATTCAAGTGGACCCCTGAGGCGGACCAGGCTTTTGAGGACTTAAAGAAGTATTTGGCCAGCCCACCCGTCATGGTGGCCCCCAGGACAGGCGAAGATCTGAAGCTGTACCTTTCAGCCACTCCTCAGACCGCAAGCGCCGTCCTGGTGGCCGAAAGGGAAGAGCCAGTCCTCCCCAGGAAGAGCACTGCCACTCCAAGTCCAAAACCGCCCGACAAGGATCTCGGCAAAGGAGCAGCCTCCGCAGACCCACTGCCAGGCCCACAGCCTCAAGTCGAGTCTACTCCCAACACCCTTGCCGAGACCCCTCTACAGGCAGATCTCGACAAGGGCCCTGAAGAGCCTCCACAGAGGGCTGACGCTGCACCTCCACCGACAACCCTTGTCGAGCACCCCGTCTACTTTGTCAGCACAGTGCTGCGGGACGCTCGGGAACGGTATCCAATGCAGTAGGAGCTCCTCGTCGCGCTCCTCATCGCCTCCAGGAAGCTACGACACTACTTCCAGGGCCACCCCATCACGGTGGTCACTTCCTTCCCCCTGGAGCAGATCCTGCGCAATCCCAACACCACAGACCGTGTCGCGGGATGGAACATCGAGCTACAGCCATTCAACTTGCGCTTCGACACCACAAGAGTCATCAAGGGAAGAGCGCTGGCAGACTTTGTCGCCGAATGGACTGACCCAAGCCCTGAAGAGCCTCGGGGAGAAGAGGCCGAGCCCTCTGGAGACACAATGCCCAACCACTGGACCATGCACTTCGACGGAGCCTTTGCCTGCCGCAATGGCGGGGCAGGCGTCGTCCTGACCTCGAGCAAAGGCGACAAGCTCTACTACGCTGTCCAGTTGTGCTTCACGATTGACAAGATCTCCAACAACATCGCTGAATACGAGGGCCTCCTCGCCGGCTTAAGGGCCGCCATCGCTTTAGGCGTCAAGCACCTGCTCGTCAAGGGCGACTCCGAGTTACTTGTCAACTTCTCCAACAAGAGCTACACGCCTAAGGACGACCACATGGCGGCATACCTTGAAGAGGTCCGCAAGCTCGAGAAGCACTTCAGAGGCATGGAGCTCATGCACATCCCGAGGAAAGAGAACCAGGAAGCCGATGACATCGCAAAACGAGCCTCGCGAAGGCAAGCCCAGCAGGCAGGCGTCTTTGAAGAAAGGCTCGCCAAGGCATCCATCAAGCAGCCTCGAGAGGCTACAGTCGCAAGCACGGACGAAGCACTCCCACCACCTCCTGAAGCTGGGGCACCCGACTGTGGTCCCCAAACAGGGGAGCGTCTGTTGCTGACGGCAGCTCACCAAGACACAGGCTGGATTGACGAGCTCAAAGATTACTTGGCAAAGGGGATCCTCCCCGAAGAAGATGCGGAAGCAGAGCGAGTCGCTCGACAGGCAAAATCCTACTGCATCCTTGAGGGAGACCTGTACCGCAAGCGCCCAAATGGCATCGCGCTCAAATGCGTCCCTCCCGAGGAAGGCCGAACGCTGATCAAGGACATCCACAGCGGGGAGTGCGGCCACCACTCGTGTGCGCGCACCCTCGCAGGCAAGGTCTTCAGGAGCGGGTTCTACTGGCCACAAGTGCTTCAAGACGCGGTCGCCATCGTCCAAGCTTGTGATGCCTGCCAGTACCACGCCAAGCAAATTCATCAGCCGGCGTTGGGGCTCCAGACCATCCCGCTCTCCTGGTCGTTCGCGGTCTGGGGGCTGGACATCTTGGGCCCCTTCCCGAAGTCGCAGGGGGGCTACCGTTTCCTCTTCGTGGCCGTCGACAAGTTCACCAAGTGGGCCGAGGTTGAACCAGTGCGCACCATACCGGCTGGAGCAGCGGTGAAATTCATCAGGAGCCTGGTCTGCCGCTTCAGAGTGCCTAATCGCATCATCACCGACAATGGCTCGCAATTTACCAGCGGCATCTTCCGAGCCTACTGCGAAAAGCTCGGCATCAAGCTCTGCTTCGCCTCGGTGGCTCATCCACGCAGCAATGGTCAAGCCGAGCGAGCAAACGCAGAAGTCCTCAAGGGCCTCAAGACCAGAAGCTTCAACATCCTCAAGGGTCACGGCAAGGGCTGGATCGACGAGCTCCCGTCTGTGCTCTGGTCCATGCACACAACCTCTTCAAGGCCTACGGGCGAAACGGCGTTCGCCCTTGTCTACGGAGCCGAAGCAGTCCTCCCCGCAGAAATCAAGCATGGATCCCCACGGGTCCTTGCCTTCAATGAGGACACCCAAGAGGACCTCCACAGCGACGACCTTCTGCTTCTCGAGGGACTGCGCCGCCGTGCCGCCCTCAGAGAGGCAAAGTACCAGCAAGATCTGCGACGCTACCACAGCCGCCATGTGCGCTCACGCACTCTTGAGGCGGGCGACCTCGTCCTCGGGCGAATCCTCTCCAGTGAAGGCCTACACAAGCCCTCGCCGATGTGGGAAGGCCCCTACAGGGTCTCTCACATCGCCAGGCCCGGCGCAGTACGCCTCGAGACTGAAGACGGCATCCCCGTCAAGAACCCCTGGAACATCGCACATCTGCGCAAGTTCTACCCGTGATCATTGTCACTCCAGGCATTTTTTGTCTCGAGAGGGAAGCTCACGGCTTCACCTCCAAGCTTCTCCTGAGGGTCAGCCCTCCGAGCTCTCCTGCTAACGAGCCACCGCAGGCCGCAGTGAATCTCAGCCACTAATGGGTGGTCCCCATGCCTCGACATGGAAGGAACGTTAGCTTGGCAAACCCAAGTGTAATGAACCATTTTCGTTCCTAAGTGAACTATGCGCTAAGGCGCCATTTCGTTCCCAAGTGAACTTTGCGCTGAGGCGTCGCTGTGTAATATTTCGATGGCAAGTTTACTTTCGTCATTTACTTTTCCATGTGCGCTTATATTCTTCCCATGCGCACCTCGCGAGCGGGGGCTGCGTACGGTGCCTGTGCCTCAAGAGCACCCCAGCAGCACTGCAAAATCCAAGGGACCCTGAGCTCTGGCTAAAGGGCATGCTCCCGGATACACGCCACCTCTCCAAAGGACCTCGGTACTCTCTCTCCTCGCGAGATACCCATGAGGAAACCTATAAGCGCGCATGAGTCCTTACTGTCATGCTCCAGCGTTTGGGTTCGCCTCTCTAAAATCCACAGGGAACAAGAGTCTCTCCAAGCTTATGGAGGAAAAACTCAGCCCCTGGAGGAAAACGCTTCACCGAGGGAATCCTACGCAGGGCGAAAGCCTCGCGAAGCTAAGTTCCCTGCTCACACTAAGAGAACCTCTTCATCTCTCTCACGAGCACTCTGCGTCCCTCGAGCGTTTGTTTTCCCTCACTCTCCATGGACTGCTTGCGCGTCAAAGGGGGGCCCTTGAGCATTGCGCCTCGAGGACTCTTACCTCTCTAAGCCTTAAACTCCCCCCGGCCTTGCCGAATCATTGCTCGAGCATACCGCAGCGGCCGAGTCATAGCGCGAGGAGAAGGGTCCTAGCGACGCAGAGCGAAAAAGACATGGAGTGGAAGCAAAAGGCCCTCGAGGGGCACACACACACAAACTTAGCAGCAGATGCTTAAAGATATAAAGTGCATTACAGGTTGCGAAGCAAAAGTCTTTAAAACAAATATCCCTACGGCGCTACAAGCGCGTTACATTTCAGGAGGAAGTCAGGCAGAAGCCCCGTCGTCGCCCTCCTTGGGCCCTTCCTCTCCAGGCTCGCCCTCCTCGTCATCGCCCTCCTCGTCATCGTTATCCTCAGCCGAGGCCCGCTTAAAGCGGCTGCAGAAGTCATCGACTTGGTCGCGGACCGAGTTGGAGATCCTCCACCCTTCCTCTCCCTCGAGAGGCTCGGTCACCGTGGTGTAGTTGAAGCCAGGGTGGAGGCGCTGGAGGTTGGCGAAGATGCGGTCGACCGCTACCGCCAGGAGTTGGCGGCATTCCTCCTCGACGACGTCGCGGAGCTCCGCGGCAGGGCCCTCGAGAGCCGTGAAAAGCTGCTCGAAGTAGGCAAGGTACGCGGCGGCGTCGGAGTTGCCCTGAGCGGGGACGGGCGGCGCCTCTGCTCCCAGCTTCGCAGCGAGCTCGTTGCCCTGAGCCACTAAGGACTGGAACATGCGCCCCCGCTGCTGCGAAAGCACCCGCGCCGCCTGAGCGCTCTCGGCAGCCTCCACCGCCTTCTCCACAGCAGGGCCCACCTGCTGGTTCATCTCCTCCATGTCCGCCATGAGGGGGGCGAGGTCCTACGCCGCGTGCTCACGAGCCTCTTCAGCAGCACGGCGGCGGTCCACTTCGCGCCTGACCCGGGCATTCAGAGTGACATTCTCTTTCTCCAGCTCGCGGATCCGGGCGGTGTCCTCCGCGCGCTTCTTCTTGAAGCGGTTCTCCTGCTTGGTGAACCTCTCATTGTAGTCTCGGGAGACGGCGGCGCGGTACTCTTTCTCCCGCTTCTGGAACTTCTTCGCCACCTCCTCCTTCCGCTCGGCAAACCTCGCGTTGAAGCGCTCCACGTTCACCTTGTGGGCGGCCACTTCGCGCTCGTGCTTGCTGAGCGTCGCGGCCAGGTTCTCCTCGCGGGCCTCGAGGGCAGCGCGCTGCCCCGACAGCTCCTGCTCCCTCAGCGCCAGCTGCTCGTCGCGACGGCGCACGTCCTCCTCGCGCTCGCCCAGACTTTGCCCCCTGGCCTCCAAGCTCGTGCGGACCCCCTCCAGGGTGGTCCGCACGGTCTCAGAGTCGGCGAGGATTTTGGCCTCGAGCTGGGCGAGCTCGCGTTGCTTGTCCGCCAGCGAGCACTCCACCGTCTCCCGCTCCGCCCTGGCCGCGGCCAGGTCATCCGCCGCTGCCTGGCGCTCGGCCTGGAGGGGCTGCAGGAGCTCTTCAGCGTCGTGCACGGCGCCCTCGCGCACCTCCTTGGCGAACCGCAGCGCCTCCCCGCGCTAAGCCTGCAGAGCCAGGTCGCTCTGCCGACGAGCCTCCACAGCCGCGTGGAAAGCGGCCCAGGCCTCCGCAAGCTCGTCTCGCTGCCGGGCGAGCTCCCCGTCCTCGAGGGCGAGGTGGGCCTCCAGTCCTTCCAGGGACTCCCTCACCAGGCGAAAGGCGACGTCGCGGCGCCCCCTACTCCAGTCCCAGCTACTGAGGACTAGAGCCCGAGAAGTCCTGCTCGGCGCGGAGGGCCCTGCGCCTGCGTCGAGCTTGGAAAATGGAGCCTCCGCGCGGGCCTGTGGGCTTGGCGGCGAGCCTTCCGCCTCGGCGCCCGCGTTCTGCGCGCCGGCGTCGCCCCGCTCAGGCGGTACCTCGTCATGGGTTTCCGGGGCAGGAGAGGACTGCCCCATAGGCGCTGCCTCCTCCTCCGCCGTAGTGCTTGGCGGGGGCGGCGGAAGGTCTTCTCCCACCGTCTCGTCGGCTTTTGGTGGGCTCGGGGCCGGTGCAGTGCCAGCCGCGGCCTCCTGCTGGGCCGGAGGAGTCGCAGCGCGAGGCGGAGTAGGCATCTTCTCTGCTCGTTCCTCAGAGCACTCCTCCTCCGGAGGAGGCATTGTCGCCTCGGCCTGAGGCACATCCTCGTGGGGGCCTGCAGAGACCCCCTCCGCAGGCCTTGAGGCCTCGTCCGCTGTGGCCTCTTGCGTGGCCTCCGGCGCGGTTTTCTTCACATCCGCCGCCTTGCGAAGCCGTCGGCGCTTCGCAGGCGCCAGGTCGCTAGCAGAGAACAAGAAAACTTGTCAGAAGGGGAGAAGGCAAGCAAAAGATTGAAGAAGAAAAACAAAGTTAAGAACACTTACCCAGTCTTCTTGGCGCGGGTGTCAACCCACGCCATGCCAGACGAACGCCCAGAAGGCGTGGTCCGGGCTCCTGATCCCTCAGGAGCCGTCTCCGCTTTTCTCTTGAGGGGAGCGCTCGGGGGCTCCCCGGCAGGCCTGTCGTGGGCCGCCTTGGTCCGAGGCTCCTGTCGCCCCGCCTCGGCCTCCTCGTCGTCGCTGGACGAGAGCTCGAAGACCTCCTCAGTAGGGGGCGCGGCCTTTGACGAGCTCGCCCCGCCTGTTGAGGGGATCGTCCCTGCTGCCGCGCCACCTTGCTCGGCATCTGATGCGTAGGGCGACTCCGCAGCGTCTGGCCCCTGCGCCACAGGCATGGGCCCCTCTTCCTCCTCCTCCCCCGCCAGGCCTAGCGGGGTGAACGTGGGCATCTGCTCCAGGATGGCCAGGCGCTGGGCCAAATTAATCTGATGGAGAGGCCTTAGCACCACGGCGACCGCCACAGGCACGTCGGGGTTGATGAAGAGACCGCCCATGATGGTGGCGACGACCTCGGGGCGGTGATCGCAGCAGTGGAGTCGCATCGGGTCCATGAGCCCCGAGTACATCCACATCGGCTTCTTGTGCGCTTGGAGGGGGGCGATGCGGCGCTTCACGAAGTCCTCCACGACCATCTGGCCGGTGAGGCCCTCCTCCCGGAGCATCTTCATGTGGCCCACGAGGTCAGCTATCAGCGGGCCCTGGAAGGCCTGCTTGCCCCAATGGGTATTCTTCACAGGCGGCGCCTCCGGGGTGTCGAGGAAGGAGCTCTGCGACTTGACGCCGATGAGGAACCACTTCTGCCTGAAGTCGTCCACCTTCTTCGACACCGCCGTGACGGGCTTCTCGCCGCTCCACGACATGGGGATGTAGACGTCCCCCATGCCGTCCGCGATGCGGAAGGACACGCATCCCGTCCGCTCGGACTTCGCGGAGTTCCGGAGCGCGTAGAAGCTCCTGAAGAGGGCCACCAAAGGCTGCACCCCCAGATAGGCCTCGCACAGGTAGGCGAAGATGGCGAGGACGAGGATGGCGTTGGGGTGCAGGTGAAGGAGATGGATCTGGTAGAACTCCAGAACCGCCTCCAGGAAGGGCGAGTACGGAGGAACCAGTCCGGCGTAGATGGTGTGGAGGAAGATGGGGAAAAACCCCGCCGGAAAGCGGCCGAGCTTCGCGGCCTGGATGGCGCTGGTGCCATGCTCGTTGGTCTTCCCTGCGACCAGGTGCCGGATCTTGTCCAGCGCCGCCGCATTGACGCGCTCCCCGACCAGGGCGGGGCCGAGCGCTTCCTCCCCCTGCGCGTCCGGGGGGAGTGTCGCCATCGCCGCCTTGCCTTTGGATCCACCCATCGCCCGAAAAGGAGAAGAGCGCGGAAGGGCGAAGAGCAGGAAAGAGTTCGCCGGAGAAGGAGAGCTGGAAGAGCGAGAGCAGAAGGCCGAGCGTAGAAATGAGTAGTAACTGCTGCTCGGACCGGCGCGCAGGCTTTATGCCTCATCAGAGCAGTTACCAAGATGGACGTGGTGGGACCCCCCACGACGCACGTTCTGCCGGAGAAACCGAGTCGCCGCAAACTCAGCACAGATCGACGTGTGTCTCGGGCCGGCCGGACACTTTGGGCCCACGACGCTTCGGCTAAGCCCGGTGGGTTTGGCCGTGCCCATCATGGGCCCGGGGGCTACTGTTGGCCCAGTGGGATCCAGGGTGTGCAGAGCCCACTCTCCACAGCCCTCGCACGCGACGGTGTCTACGAAATGACTAAGGACCAAGCAGAACGCTTGGAGAGACCCTCGAGAGGAAAAGCCCTCGGGAGGGCTGAAGGGAGCAGCGAAGGCCTGAAGAGGCCTCTCCCGAGGCTGCCCCCCTACAAGACCCTCTCCCCCCTGGAGAGGGGTCAACGCCAATCCCTCTACAAGGCTTCCCAAGCCCTGTGGAGATACTTCGCTACGAAGCAACCACTGCAGAGCGCACATGGCCTCTGCCGCAGCCGCAGAGTGACGCGCGCGTCTGCGCGCGATGACGACGGCGCCACAGTTGCTGTTCCGGTGATTAAAGGAGTCAACAAAGCTGTGTCCCCTGCGCCGGACTGCGAAGGTTTCCCCTTTGGTGATAAAGCAGATGGACGGCGCTACGCTCCAACGACGACGTCACCGTGGGCGCCCCCACGATCTCTGCGGCACCAACTGGCCGTCCAGCGGGGACGGTGGTCTTCCTGCCACGCTGGCAGGCTTTGCGGCGATGGACCGAGTCCAGGGACAGCCCAGCCGCGGTGCACCCCGCTCCTCCGTTTCGTCGCCATGCGGGAAGAAGAAGCCCGGGGCGGCTATATAAGGAGAGGCAGCACCTCCGTAGAAAGGGAGCCCCCGGTCGGTCGATTGATCCATCAACCCCCAGACAGAAGACTACACCTTCATCGTAGCTTAACCTAGCCTAGCGAACTCAAGGAGGAAGAAGACCACAGCTTCCCTCCTTGAGCTCTGCACCGCCGCCAGAGAGCCTTCGGCAAGCTCATTGTACTGTACCCTCTACAGCGCAATACAGACAAGCAGGAGTAGCGGTTTTACCTCCCCCCGAGGGCCGTGAACCTGGGTACGGGCCTGTGTTTATCTCTGTCGTGCTGTTCCTCTTCAGGCTCGACGAGCACCGTCGCCGGGCCGGTTGAGGGTTGTTGACCAACGTGTTCAGTCCCCTTCACGAACTTCTCTTCAGGGAGTGACTATCCCTGTGCCGTGGGAACCACACCTCGACAATCATAAAGAGAGTTCCAAAGTGTTATGATATTCAAAAATAGGCACTCCTCCAAGGTTTGAGATAGATTGGAAGGCACCCGAGGATTCGGTTAGCCATGGATTGTGTAAGCAATTGTGGGGAGGAGTGCCAAACCAATTTATAAAAGTGTGCATGTGTAAACAAAAGAGAAGAGGGATGATCTACCCTTGGGTAGAAATAACGTCCTTCAATGGGAGCCGCTCTTGCAAGTCTAGATAACATGGTAAATATAGTTTTCATTCACTATCATTCGTTGACAACGACAAACACCACTCAAAAACTTACTTTTATGCTCTCTATATGATTTCAAAAACCTATAAAACCAAGAAGCTCTAGCACATGCTTGTATCCCTGCTTCCCTCTGCGAAGGGCCTATCTTTTACTTTATGTTGAGTCAGTTTACCTAATTCTTTCTGTCCCCGAAGCAAACACTTGTGTCAACTGTGTGCAACAACTCTTATATGCTTACTTATTGCACTTGTTATATTTCTTTGTGTTGACAACTATCTATATGATATACATGTTCAAAGTTGAAAGCCAATGTTGAAACTTATATCTTCCTTTGTGTTGCTTCAATGCTCTTTTACTTAGAGAATATTGCTTTATGAGTTAACTCTTATGTAAATCTTTTTGATGCTTGTTTGAAAGTACTATTTATGAAAAGTTTTTACTTATATGATGTACTTGTTTACTACTTGTCTATTTGTTAGCAAACTATAGATCATTGCTTTGAGTCACTTCATTCATAACATGAGCCTTACAATATTATATGATCAAGATTATGTGAAAGCATGTCACTTCAGAAATTATTCTTTTTATCGTTTTACCTACTCGGGAGGACTAGAACTAAGCTTGGGGATGCTTGATATGTCTCCAACGTATCTATAATTTCTTATGTTCCATACTTATATTATACCAATTGCTACATGTTTTATACACACTTTATATCATATTATGACACTTATTGGACTAACCTAGTAACAAGATGCCACAGTGCCAGTTTCTGTTCATTATGTCTGTTTATTGCAGAAAAGTCCTGAAAACCAAAGAGCTCGGAAAAATCCAGAAAAATCACAGAAATTCTATTTTGCCAGAAGACTCACGGAGCCAGAAGGGCAAGTTCAGCGGAGGCCCACAGCCTCCTCATGACGTGCTCGCGCCTCCAGGGGGGGTGGCGCCTGAACGGACATACGTCGCCTAGAGGGGGGGGTGAATAGGCGAGGTACACTTTTTACAATTTAGGCTTGATAAATGCGGAATAAAACTTAGTGTTTAACTTATCAAGAACACAACCTAAATATACTAGGTTCACCTATGTGCACCAACAACTTATGCTAAGCAATACTTGTAACAAGGTGATAGCAAGAAAGATGACTTCAAGCACGAAGGCTATCACAATGTAAAGTGCATAAGTAAAGAGCTCGGGTATAGAAATAACCGAGGCACGCGGAGACGAAGATGTATTCCCGAGTTCCACCCAAAGGGTGTACGTCTCGTTGGAGAGGTGTGCGCAACCACAACAGGTTAGCCGCAACGCCACAAAGGCTCACCTTCTTCTCTTGATGAACTCAACCACAAAAGGTTGCGAGTTCACCTTCCACTATTGATCCCCTTTGGGGCGGAGATCGAATCCCGTACAAAAATCTTGAGGCACACAACCACAACTTAATTGGGGGCTCCCAGGTGACCACAAAAGGTCTTGGCCACAAAAGGCCGGCCACAAAAGGCGTCTAGGGTCCAATGACCCAAGAGTAACAAGCTCACAAGTAACATAACCACGAATCCTCGTGGAGGGCTCAAACCGATGCAAATGCAATGGCAAGAGCACACGAAGTGCTCAAGTCCTTCACTCTCAAATTCCAACAAAGCAACAAATGGTTATGGGGGAATAAGAGAGGAAGAACAAGGAAACCACAAAGGAGTCAAATCCTTCACTCCCAAATCCCACTAAAAGCAACTAATGCTTATGGGGGAAGAAGAGAGGAAGAACAAAGGAGAAGAACAACAAAGGGACTCCAAGATCAAGATCCACTAGGTTCCTCTCACTTAGAGGAGAGATTGATTGGTGGAACGGTGGATCTAGATCTCCTCTCTCTTTTCCCTCAAGAAGTAGCAAGAATCATTGGAGGGATGGAGAGATAGCAAGCTCAAGAACGTCAACAATGGAGGTCAAAACTTGCTTGAAAGGTTGGGAAACCATTGGGGAAGAAGGCCCCTTAAATAGGTCAACCCAAATTCCAACCGCTGGGTGTAGATTCGCGTCGTAGCGGTACTACCGCTAGCCCTAGCGGTACTACCGCCCCCTAGGGAGTTAGGGCAACAAAACGGGCTGAAAACAGGCTTCACGTAGCGGTACTACCGCCCCGGCCGAACTACCGCTCCCGGTACCGCCGAAAATGGCTCTCTGTTTGCACCGGCGGTACCTCGGGCGGTACCGCGGCGGTACTACCGCCACAGCAAAAAACAGCAGAACACCAAGTACCAAAACGGGCAAAACTTTTGCATCCGGACTCCGTTTTCGATGTTCTTGGGCTCGTTGGAAACGTGACAACGAGCCCTACATGAATGTGCAGAGAAACATCATAGTCCAACAAGGGAGGTTTAAACCAAATGAGGAAAGTTAAGACCTCTCGATAAAAGGATAACCGTTAAAACCTCAAACACCAAAAACGCAACAAGATATTCATATGAAATCCGTTTTTGATGAATTAGAGCTTGACATGGAGAAGAACCAAGCTCTAAATACTCACATGGATAAAAGCCAAATAAGAACCAAGAAATATGATATGCCAAGTATGCAAAGGTTTGAGCTCTCCACAACGATGCGATCAAGTTACTCTCTTGAAAGCCCCTCTTGATAGTACGCCTATCTATCCTATAGCCCTATCAAGATCATACCTTTCCCTTGAGCATTCCACTTGAGTTAGATGATTACTATCTTGATCTCTTCAAGTGGATCATCTTTCTTGATTGCGCGAGCTAGCACATGCTTGACGAAGACATCTCCAAATACTCCCCCATACTCCATTATGGGAGAATTTCGCTTAGCTCCGTCTTCATGTATCCATTGCAAACTCCAAACATAGGATCTCTTCCAAAAGCATCTCTTGGTCTTGCACATCTTATCCTTGATGACGATCACCACATAATGTGATCCCCCACGAGCTATATGAAATCTTCATTTGATGCAAGCCCATGGGAAGATACCTAACCCCACATGAAGATACCGCATACACATATATCATGGGTTAGTTCACAAAGCTATATGGACAAGTGATTACCATCCCAAGAAGATACATGATCCCACTTGGGACATCTTGTAGCTTTGTGTGTTGATCAACAACTTGATCAACCTTTTATCTTCCAATCTTTCTTTGCTAATATGATGTCTTGACTCCTTCAAGACATACTTGCAATATGATCAACTCAACACATGACCATCCATCATATACACCTTTAAATGGAACATTGGTCATCAAATAAGCTTCAAGAGTCCAACACATGAACTCCACTATTTCCATGGACAAGATCTATAAAGATATCTCAATGCAAACATTAGTCCATAGAGGTTGTCATCAATTACCAAAACCACACATGAGGGAAAATGCTCTTTCAATCTCCCCCATTTTGGTAATTGATGACAATCCCTTTTGAGAGGGTTTATAATATGGAATTTAAAGTTCAAGAATGGTTGCACTATCATCAAATACTACAAAGGTATGTGATGTTAGTCCATCCACATATATAGTGCGAACTCCCCCATAATTTATGCACGTGTGTATGAACATGAATTCATTGCATATATTGTCAACCATTACCGATGGTGGAGTTTCCACTATATATAAAGCCAAGCAACGAATGCAAAGGCAAGAAAGGCAAATACTTAAGAATATACCAAAGTACAAAGCCAATTCCATACAAACCTCCAAAACTTCTCCCCCATTGGCAACGATTGCCGAAATGGGCGAAAAGATTTAGAAGGACAACATAATAAGATCTCCTCCATGATTTTTGCATTTCTCATGATATGAGTGAAATCAAATGCACATATCCAATGATGAATAGATGGAGGGGATCAAACTATATTGAGGATCCAAAGATTGCACAAGAAAGATACCAATTGAAATCCACTGAATGGATACTATTTGCAAAAGAAGGATGCATTCATAAAGAAGCAAGAAATCAAAGGATCCAAGAAAAACAATTGAGCACAAGCACATAATATGATGATATCAATCTAGTGTTCTGAATTTAAGAGGGAACTCCCCAAGGTACGTGCACAATGAAAGATTTGCATTTCAATATGGTGTGCACAACTTGGAATCCTCACTCCCTCCTAGATAATTTTAAACACAAATAAGAGCAAGATAGTTTATGTGGGGGAAGAAGAAATACAACTTGCAGCAAACAAATGTTGAGCAACAAGAGAAAGAAGTGACAAATGAAGACTTGCTCAACGGGAAAAAGATGGATGTGTCATGGAAATACATTTGAGGAGACTAAACAAGGATGAGCCTAAGCATCACCATAGTCTTTCAAAATATGAGGCACATAGTGCATATCATGTATTTCTCAAACACACACTCCAAAGAAGATATAACAAATAGGATCACAAGCTTATTAAGAGGCAGAGTGATACCGAAAGAAGAGCAAAGCTTGTGCCTTTTAGAGATCACCAAAGAATCAAGAAAGTAATAAAAGGTGATCACTAAAGATTTTGAATACCAATTAAAGATGTAACTACTCTCATGTGTATAAGTTTCTAGGTAGACACTAAGTCAACAAAGAAACATGCACACACAACAATAAGTACAAGGTAAAGACCATGATATCCAAGAGGAAGTCATAAATACACCGATAAGATTTTTGCTTAAAAGCAAAGCACATAGCTCAAAATAATCTTAAAGGGCATAGATGAACTTCCAATACCAAATCCTCAAAGCATCACAAATACCCACATAGGATAAGTGATAGTTGTGATGCTTCGATAAAGATAACAAATATCACATAAGGCAAATGATTTTGAGAATTCATCAATATTGCACAAGAGAGACTTTGAAAAATGTTTGCTAGATTAACATATTGGGGATTGGTGAATCATGAAAATGATTATATATTCCCCTTGATGTGTAATCATCCCGGCTTACTCACATTTGCAATGAAGATGTTTTGAAAGGAACTTTGCAAAAACCATGTCAAATGCAACTTAGAGATACTCATGCCAAAGAACAACCTACACAAGGTTGAGAGCTAGAAATATATGCATGAGTTAGATACTTGTTACCAAGATAGCATTGACGGTGTAGAAGATGAGAGTTCACACTCATCCAAGCTTGGCTCCAATAAGCACATGGTGAAGACATCTTCTTTAATATGTGACAAGCTTCCAATGCATCTCCCATGTACCTAAAACAAATCAAGTACACTATGGTACCCAAACTAATTGGGTCCAAAGTAGTTAGACCAACTACAATACATAAGACAAACTCCACATAAATATGTGCATATTGATATGAAATAGAATTTCATGCACATCTTAGCCATTTAGGATTTGATGGAGTTTATCCTATATATTGGATCAACGAAAGTAAGCATGCCATAAGATATACATATAGTAAATATGTATGCACAAAACTTTCAAGAACCAAATGAGATACAATTTGGAAAAAACACCAATTAAATCAAGAAGCTACACAAAAGTGTGGCAAGAGAAAGATTTGTCCACATTATATCAAAGACTCAAATCAACACATGATTGGAGAAACCAATTTGAAAAGATAACAAATGAAAACAAGGTCAAGGCTAAACCAATGAGCATAAGAAATAAATCAAACAAACATGCTCGAAGGTTTATCTCTCATCAAAGAAGGTAGACTAAGAACCATTGGATGAGATAGCCAACTCCACAAAGAAGAGTAAGGTTCCAACAAATAAACCAAGCCCTCTACACTTTTCATGATGGCACAAAGTACCAAGACGAAAAATGTTTGTCTTTCAAAGAGACATGTCATCGGGATCAAATACCAATTGAAGATAACTAATGTTATAAAGCATATAGGATTGCTCCTCCAAGATTCATGCATTATTTATGATCTTGTATTTGAATACAAAATGCACACAAATGAGATCATCACTCTCCATATATATTGTTAAAGAATTAGTCATGTTCAAGAAGAGCAATAAGATATAGTATCAATTTAAAAGATGATCTTCTACTCAATGTAGGATGGCTCCCCCAAGAATGGTGCATTACTTAGAATTAAGTCTTTGAATGTAAATGGACAAGAATGGGATCCTTGATTTTCCTAACTCAAGAAAGCACAACACAAATTATGAGTAGAGCAACAAAAAGATCCAAATGAAGCAAAGGAGACAAAAGGGTGGTTATATGAAAGCAAAGCTTGGCGATAAAGGTAAGACAATTTATGAACAATAGCCAATATAAATATGATCAATAAATTTACCACAAATATAATTGTCACTTGTCAAAGACAATGAATGTATGGAGATATTTCTCGGTGGTACATGACATAAATGTATTCAAGATCATATTCACAAAACATAAGCATGTGGCAAAATATAAGAATTGAAGAACATGCTTATATAAAGATTCTTGTTGGCTTCACATATTCAATGATCATACTAAGCATCAAGAAACTCTCTCACAAACAAGATTCCAAAAGATGGGTGAACAAAATGCATTTAAGCACATATGGAACTTGTTTGAGTACCATGCCACATAGAAACAAGATAATTAACAATATCAATTCTAAAGTGGCATTACCTCACATGTTCACATTTTCTAGGCTTCTAATATGCACATAGCTTATTACTCCCCCATAATGTGATAATCCATTCTTTGTGACAAGAGGTAGAAGGAGTTCAACAAGAGATAATTAATGGACATTAGAATTTGAATTCCTCATGAGCAAGACATACCACAAAGAGAGTAGATAATACTTGATATATCACTAAGTGGTATTCCTCATGAATTCACATTTTAGGATAGTGAGTTACCAAAAAGCACATCACTCCGCCAAAATGGGATAGTCCATTAATATCCCTAAAAGAGCCAATTAAGATAAAAGCAAATAGACAAGAGGCTCAAAACATACAGGGTGTGCAAACCAACATACACAAGCTTGATTACTCAACATAAGTAAGTAGAGTGCACAACACGTATAAAACACTAGTAAGGTACAAAACCAAACACATGCAAGGGTGCAAGTAACTTTCAAAGTATACATATGAATTAAATACAAGTTACCGCAAGGAGGAGCATTGGATATAAGCTAAGACAATATAATCCAATTGACTTGACTTGAGAGAATATGGATGATGAAGATCCCTTTATTCTTCATGATGTAGTCAAGTCTCCAATGTCCTCCACCAACACCTATTAATCAAGTTTTAGCTTGTTGGTCCCCAACCAAGTTGGGTCCTAAGAGGTTAGTCACAATAGGTTTGGCAACCCAAATGGTTCTTTTCTTGACACCACTTTGAGTACTAATAAATTTGGCAAACACATTGCCAACCTTATCCTTCCTAAGAGAATAAGTGTGATCATGTATGGTGGGTTGGATAAGTTACCATGAGTGCATGAAGAAGCGAAGTGATCCTTCCCACGACATATGAAGCAAAGTCGGCTTTTTCCTTTCTTCTTGGGAAGGGAAGGTTCTTCAACTTGGGAAGCTTGAGTTTGAACTTGAGATTGTTTCCCTTGTTGCTTCTCACTAAGAGGCTTCTTCTTCAAAGGGCAAGATCTCACATGATGCCCTTCTACCTTGCACTTGAAGCACACAATCTTGGCCGAATCATTTTCTTGTTCTTGGCCCTTCTTCTTGACGAACTTGTGCTTCTTCTTGTTATTGGACTTTTTCTTGTTATTGGAGTTGAATCCAAGTCCACTCTTGTCATGAGGAAGTTGTTTCACTCTCAACATGTTGTCGAGGGTAGACTTCCCTTCATGACACTTCTTCAAGTCTTTCTTCAAAGAAGTGACTTGTGCCTTGAGCTCTTTGAGTTCCTCTACATGGTTAGTTTCAACACACATACTAGAGGAAGTAGATGCTACATTGTTAGAGCAACAAGGAAAGGAAAGTAATTCATCACAAGATTTAGCAATAGTATGTGATGTAGAATTACTAGTACTAGCACATTGCAATAAAGCATTAGTAGTAGAAGTTGTGCTAGTGACCACAAGAGGCTCACAAGATTTTACCTTTGTAGTGATTGCCTCAAGAGCTAATTCTAGCCTAGCATGGGATACTAGAAGATTATCATTAGAGCTAGAGAGCTTTTCATGATTTTCTTCCAATATCTCATACTTGCTAGTTAGCAAATCAAGTTGAGCGCTTAGCTCAACATTCTCCTTCAAAATAGATGCTTCACATGAAGTGAGTTAGTAGCACAAGCATCATTATCATTAGCAATGGAAGAAGACAACTTGACAAGCTCATTATACTTAGTTTTTAAGTTGATTGCCTCCTCAAGAGCTCTATCACGGGTTTCCTTTACTTTAGATAATTCTAAGGTAAGGGTCTCCTCAAGAGATTTTGATTTAACCATTTTTAATTTGGCAATAGCATTGTCACATTTTTTAGTGAGTTTATCAATCATTTCATTATTTAACTCCTCACTAGTTTCGAGTCTCTCCTCTAGAGCAACCTGAGTTTCTTGCTCTTCCTCAAGAGCATTCTCAAGATTGTGGATCTCACCCGCGGAATCGCGAGCAAGACCCCACCCTTCATCACAACGGGTCTCCAAGGCCTCAATTGCATCTTTGTGCTCAATAAGAATAGTCATGATTTCTAAGAAATTATCATGAGCATGTTTGTTATTTAAAAGAGCACGAGAGACAATATCAAAGTTTTTATCAATGGAGGCATCATTATCATTTTCATCATTGATATCATCATTATCATTGATACACCGGGTGGTGTTGTTGGGAAACTCCAAGAGGAAGGTGTGAAGTAGTGCAGCAGCAAATTTCCCTCAGTTGTGAAACCAAGGTTATCAATCCAGTAGGAGATGAAGAACACGTCTGAAGGTTGTTGGTGGCGCCATTTACGATCACCAACGTGGAACCTGCACAACACAATCAAGAAACTTTGCCCCAACTCAACAGTGAGGTTGTCAATCTCACCGGCTTGCTGTAACAAAGAGATTAACCGTATGGTGTGGAGAATGATGTTTGTTTGCAGAGAATGAAAGTAACAGTTTGTAGTTGGTTGTATTATCAGTTTAAAGAAAAGGACCGGGGTCCACAGTTCATTAGTGGTGTCTCTCCATATTAATAATAATAGCATACATGCTGGTAAACAAATTACAGCTGGGAATTGATAGAATAAAGAGCTGCATAATGATGCATATACTAATGACATGATGTCTAGTGTGAGATTCATTTGGTCATTACAACAATATACATAGACCGTTCCAACCAGATCTATGACTAATAATCCACCTTCCGGTTAGCGTCCGCACCCCTTTCAGTATTAAGTTGCAAGCAACAGATTATTGCATTAAGCAAAGTGTGTAAAGTAAGTAAGTAACATCATCCTTAGATAAAGTACTACTGTTTTATCCCTAGTGGCAACAGTACATCTACAACCTTAGAGCTTTCTGTCACTGCCCCAGATTAAATAGAGACATGAACCCACTATCGAGCATAAATACCCCCTCTTGGAGTCACAAGCATCTACTTGGCCAGAGCATCTACTAGCAACGGAGAGCATGCAAGATCATAAACAACACACAACATGATATATAATGAAGTAATGACAAAGTATTCAATATTCATCGGATCCCAGCAAACACAACATGTAGCATTACATAAAGATGATCTTGATCATGATAGGCAGCTCACAAGATCTAAACATGATGGCACAAAAGGAGAAGACAACCATCTAGCTACTGCTATGGACCCGTAGTCCAAGGATGAACTACTCACGCATCAGTCCGGAGGCGGGCATGGTGATGTAGAACCCTCCGGTGATGATCCCCCTCTCCGGCAGGATGCCGGGAAGAGGTTCTGAACCCTCCCGAACTAGTGTTGACGACGGCGGCGGCTCCGTGAGGAAAAGTGGAAAAGTGTTCGGGGTCAATGTCCTAGGGTTTCGGGGGGTTTATATAGGCGAAAGGGCGAAGGCGATGGAGCCCCGAGGGCCCCACCTCAGGTCCTGGCGCGGCCAGGAAGCCAGCCGCGCCACTCCTTGAGGTGGGCGCCTCGGTGCCCGTCTCCTTTTCCCCCTCGGACTTCTGGAACGTGTCTGGAATTCTAAGATCTTCGGTATAAAAATTGTCCAATTCCGAGAATATTTCCTTAAGTGGATTTCTGAAACCAAAAACATCAGAAAACAGGGAACTGGCACTGTGGCATCTTGTCAATAGGTTAGTTCCAGAAAATGCATAAAACAATATAAAATGTGTATAAAACATGTAGGCAATTGGTATAATATAAGCATGGAACATAAGAAATTTTAGATACGTTTGAGACGTATCAAGCATCCCCAAGCTTAGTTCTACTCGTCCTCGAGTAGGTAAAACGATAACAAATAATTTCTGGAGTCACATGCTTTCACACAATCTTGATCAAATAATAATGTAATGCATGTAAGTTGAGATCAAATGAACAAAAGCTGTAGTTTATATTGGTATCAAATGAGTAATGAATAAACAAGTAGGCATAACAAAGCAAAACTTTCAATGAATCAGTAATAGAGAACAATCAACCGTGCAAAGCAGATATTAAAGATGATTTAAGCTTCAAGCACAACAATATAATCATCCAATGAATCAAACAATCATGACAACTTTGTGAAAGGATCAAGTCAAGTAATAGCAATATGCACATAGAAGATCATTTCTCTATTTGTTCACACAAAAACAAGCAAGTGTTCAGCGTTGGTTCCTGGCACCAGGATGTCGTGGCTAAGAGAATGTTAATGGGGGTTTGGAAGGCCAACGGAAGAAAGTCTCACAAAGGTGAAAGATGATCATTAGACAAGAGGAAGTCTTATAATCGAAGCTATGCAAGGAGTAGTGATTGCCACACAACGGATGCACATAGAGCTATAAGTGTATGAAAGCTCTCCAATGGAACTAGTGGGGGTGCATCTAACTTGCTTGCTCATGAAGACCTAGAGCACTTTTGAGGAGGCTCATCATTGGAATATACAAGCCAAGTTCTATAGTGTAAAGTTCCCCACATAGTTATGCAAGTAAAACATGAAAACTCTCTCATATGGAGTATAGGTGCTAAACATGAGCACAAATGATGACTATGAATAATATGGGTGCTATAACATGAGCACAAGTGTGGATAAAGAGTAGTAATGTTGCCCCCCTATTTTATTCTTTCTTTTTTTTTTCTCTTTTTCTCTTTTTTCTATTTTTTTGTATTTTTCTGTTTCTCTTTTCGATGGCCTCCATGGCTCTTTTCACTTTAAGGGGCAAACATCCTAATATGATAATATGACAACACACTTTTTGGTACAAATATCTCATGATGAATAAAACATAATGTATGAATGATGAATGATAACAAGTCATGTAATGTAAGATGAAAGTTGCATGGCAATATATCTCGGAACAGCTATGGAAATGCTGTAGTAGGTAGGTATGGTGGATGTTTTGAGGAAGATATTTGGCTTATTTGTAGGAGAACATGATGAAGATCTCCCCGGAGTTTTGGATGTACCCACAAAGTATGCACCAACTCTCAATGTGAGAAAGGGCAATGCAAAGTACCGAAGAGGCTAGCAAATATGGAGGTGTAAGTGCCATGAAAACCGCAGCTTTAGAACTCACAAGAAAAAGGATTCCAAATAGAAATATGATCTTACAAGGCATAATGAAAATCACTCCACGAGGGACTGTGGGAAATGAACAAGTCACTGTTGGGACCCCGACCGTAGCGCATAACACAAAGTCATTACGGTTGCTTTTAACATTAGGAGTCATATTTCATTATGCTATCAACTGGAAATTTAAGTGTGGCACAGCTTCAAGTTTTCTAGACCAACCATTAATTATTCCACCTTACTAAACCATCATGTTTACCATTAAGCATATTAATATCTCAAAACAACATTAATGATTCAAGTGACACAATTTAATGATCTACAAGATTATGTATCATTTAGTTATACCATCTACCACATTTAACATTTTCTGTTCCTATCCAAACACCAATCAACTTATTTAAACATAAACTCTCAAAGTATTTAACAATGAAGCAAGAGGGTATAACATATGAGAACTAACAGCTCTGAACAAGAGATGCATGAAAAACAAGAGCTGAAAGTATTGTAGTAGCTATAGAAGAATACTCAACAAGTATAACTGAAGAATAGGAGTATTCAAATGAAAAAGCGGAGCGTGTCTCTCTCCCACACAAGAATGCTAGGATCCATTTTATTCAGAAAACAAAAATAACAAAAGCAAAAGCAAAAAACAAACAGACGCTCCAAGTAAAGCACATAAGATGTGGCCGAATTAAAATATAGTTTCACTAGAGATAACCTGATAAGTTGTTGATGAAGAAGGGGATGCCTTGGGCATCCCCAAGCTTTGACGCTTGAGTCTTCTTGAAATATGCTTGGGTGACCCACGGGGGCATCCCCAAGCTTAGGCTCTTTCATCTTCTTGATCACATCATATTATCCACTCTCCTGATCCTTGAAAACTTTCTCCACACCAAACTCAAAGTAGACTTCATTAGAGGGCTGGTGCATAATCAAAAAAAAAAATCTGCATGAACACAATTTCTACCAATGCTACTGGACATTAGCTACAGCCACTGATACTTTATGGAACAAAAAGATCCATCCAAATACAGCAAAAGAACCAATGCAAAATAAATGGCAGAATCTGTCAAAAACAGAACAGTCTGTAAAGACGAATTTTTTCGAGGCACTTAACTTGCTCAAATCAGAAAACTCAAAACTAATGAAAGTTGCATATATATCTGAGGATTACGCACAAAAAATCCCAGGTCATTTTCATTTTTCTGTGAATTCTTACGGATTTAACGGTGGACAGCAGAAAACTGTTTCAGCACAGCAATCAAAATCTAGCATCAACTTTCTACTAGAGGCTTAACTTGGCACAACAATGCAATAAAATAAAGATACAAAGGAATTGCTACAGAGGTAGGCATGTTCCTTGACTCAATAAAATAAAATAACAGGAATAAAAATTGGGTTGTCTCCCATAAGCGCTTTTCTTTGACGTCTTTCAGCTAGGCACAGAAAGCAAAACTCAAGTGTTTCCAAGAGAAGGAGTATCAACATTGTAGCTCGTACGAATAATAGAATCAAAAGGTAACTTCATTTTCTTCCTAGGGAAGTGTTCCATACCTTTCTTAAGTGGGAATTGGTACCTTATATTTCCTTCTTTCATATCAATAATAGCACCTACCGTGCGAAGGAAAGGTCTTCCCAAAACAATGGGACAAGAGGGATTGCACTCAATGTCCAAGACAATAAAATCAACGGGGACCAGGTTATTGTTAACCATAATGAGAACATCATTAACTCACCCTAAAGGTATCTTCAAAGCATTATCAGCGAGAAAAACATCCAAATAGCAATGTTCCAAAGGTGGCAAGTCAAACATATCATAAAGTTTCTTAGGCATAACAGAAATACTTGCACCAAGGTCACACAAAGCATTGCAATCAAATTCATTCACTTTTATTTTAATGATGGGCTCCCAACCATCTTCTAACTTCTTAGGGATAGAAGCTTCAAGTTTTAATTTCTCTTCCCTAGCTTTAATGAGAGCATTTGTAATATGTGTAGTAAAAGCAAGATTTATAGTGCTAGCATTAGGACTTGTGGCTAACTTTTGCAAGAACTTAATAACTTCAGAGATATTACAATTACCAAAATCAAAATTATTATCATCAAAGCAAACCGAACCACTTTCTCCCATGTTCTTAAAAATTTCAGCACTTTTATCAAGACTAGTTTCAGCAGTTTTAGGCAATTTTAACTTTTTGGAAGTAGTAGATGAAACATTGCCAACACCAATTATGTTACCATTAATAGTAGGAGGTTTACTAGCATGTGGGATAACATTATTTTCAGTAGTAGTAATGGTGCAAACTCTAACAATATCATCAACTTTAGCTAATTCTTACTCTCTTTCCCATCTAGCACGCAATTGAGCCATCATCCTAACATTTTCATCAATTCGAATTTGGATGGCATTTATTTTAGCAAAGGTCTTACTCTCATTAGTATCATTAGGCATGACTTTTGATTTTAAAAGATCAACATCAATAACAAGACTATCAACTTTAGAGGCAAGAATATCAATTTTCCCAAGCTTTTCCTCAACAGTTTTATTAAAGGTAGTTTGTGTAGTGATAAAATCCTTAAGCATGGTTTCAAGTTCAGAGGAGGTATTCCTATTATTGCTATAAGAATTACCATAGGAATTACCATAACCACCACTATTATTAGAACGATAAGGCTTGTAGTTACTATTACCATAATTGTTCCTATAGGCATTGTTGTTGAATTTTTTTTTATTTTTAATGAAGTTCACATCAACATGCTCTTCTTGTGCAACTAAAGAAGCTAAGGGAACATTATTAGGATCCATATGAGATTTACCATTCGCAAGCATAGACATGATCATATCAATCTTTTCACTCAAAGAGGAGGTTTCTTCAACAGAATTTACCTTCTTACCTTGAGGAGTCCTTTCATTATGCCACTCAGAATAATTAACCATCATATTATCCAAGAGTTTCATCGCAGCCCCCAAAGTGATGGACATAAAAGTACCTCCAGCAGCTGAATCCAATAAATTCCTTGAAGAAAAATTTAGTCCTGCATAGAAGGTTTGGATGATCATCCAAGCAGTCAGTCCATGGGTTGGGCAATTCTTAACCAGAGATTTCATTCTTTCCCAAGCTTGAGCAACATGTTCATTATAAAATTGCTTAAAGTTCATAATGCTACGCCTTACGGAAATAATCTTAGCAGGAGGATAGTATTTTCCAATAAAAGCATCTTTGCATTTAATCCAAGAATCAATACTATTCCTAGGCAATGAAAGTAACCATTCTTTAGCTATTCCTCTCAAGGAGAAAGGAAATAATTTCAGTTTTATAATGTCACCATCTATATCCTTATATTTTTTGCATTTCACAAAGTTCAACAAAATTATTTAGATGGGCAGCAGCATCATCAGAACTAACACCGGAAAATTGCTCTTTCATGACAAGATTTAACAAAGCAGGTTTAATTTCAAAGAATTCTGCTTTGGAAGCAGGTGGAGCAATAGGTGTGCATATAAAATCATTATTTTTGGTGCTAGTGAAGTCACACAACTTAGTATTCTCAGCAGTAGTCATCTTAGCAATTTAAGGGACAAACCGAAATAGAAACCGAAATAATAAAAGACCAAACCGAAATAAAAATTACAATGCAAGTAACTAATTTTTTTGTATTTTTGATATTAAGCAAACAAGACAATAATAAAGTAAATAAAATGCAAGACAAAAACAAAGTAAAGAGATTGGGAAGTGAGATCGAGATTTCCCTTGCAGATGTGTCTTGATCTCCCCGGCAACGGCGCCAGAAAAATGCTTGATACACCGGGTGGTGTTGTTGGGAAACCCCAAGAGGAAGGTGTGAAGTAGTGCAGCAGCAAATTTCCCTCAGTTGTGAAACCAAGGTTATCAATCCAGTAGGAGATGAAGAACACGTCTGAAGGTTGTTGGTGGCGCCGTTTACGATCACCAACGTGGAACCTGCACAACACAATCAAGAAACTTTGCCCCAACTCAACAGTGAGGTTGTCAATCTCACCGGCTTGCTGTAACAAAGAGATTAACCCTATGGTGTGGAGAATGATGTTTGTTTGCAGAGAATGAAAGTAACAGTTTGCAGTTGGTTGTATTATCAGTTTAAAGAAAAGGACCGGGGTCCACAGTTCACTAGTGGTGTCTCTCCATAATAATAATAATAGCATACATGCGGGTAAACAAATTACAGCTGGGCAATTGATAGAATAAAGAGCTGCATAATGATGCATATACTAATGACATGATGTCTAGTGTGAGATTCATCTGGGCATTACTGAAGGAGATATGCCCTAGAGGCAATTAATTAAGTGTTTTATTTATCATATCTCATTTGTTCATAATACGTTTTTGTGTCATGCTACAACTGTATTAAGCGGAAACATTAATACACGTGTGATACGTAAGACAATCAGGTCCCTAGTAGCCTCTACGTGACTAGTTCATTGTGCAATCGATGATCGAGGTTTCCCGATCATGTGACATGGTGTCAGTTGACAATGGAGTCATATCGTTGGTAGAACGATGTGATGGACATGCCCAATATTTGTAGGACGTAGTCATTACGCCTTTGACCGTGAGATCAACTGTTATTGCTATTCCTGAAGGATACTTTGATTGCATCAAACGTCATGTCTTAATAGTATGACAATAAAGGTGTCCCTCTCGGGTATCGGAAGGGAGTATGTTGAGACGAGGGATCAAGAGCGGGATTTGCCTATCCGCATAGCAGGATAGATACTCTAGGGCCCACTCAGTGAGATTATGTCAAATAAGCTTGCAAGCATGTGACTAGGTCACCAGGACATAATATCATGGACGAGTAGAAGATAGTGTTGTCGGTAACGAGATCAAGCTAGGTATCGCGATATCTATGAACGAGTCTCGGACACGCTAAGTATCGCCATGGCAAAAGGTTTAACACTCGACGTCTAGGTTCGAACGACAAAGTTATTCGTTATCTCACAGGGATTAATTCTGGGTATCCAAGGTCCACGAATTAGTCATTGATCGGAGAGCGCATCTCGATCATGTCTGGCGAGATCTCGAACCGCTAGGGTAACACACTTAAGGGGAGTCGACAAGGTTACCGGAAGAGAAATTAGAAGAGAGCACCGGGAGCGTCCCGGGAAAGATCCGATGAAGATCGGAGAGCGACGAAATAGTTTTCGGAGCCGGAATAAATTAGATAATGTGTGTTTAATATTAATTAGTGTAATTAATTGTTAAATACATTTTTATTTAATGATTTTTGGAATTTAAAAGGCAGCCCACCTTAAATAGGCCTTCCCATGGGAGAGAAGGCCCATAAGGGGGGAATTTCCCCCCTAGGTGCGCATGAGGAAGGGGGCTGCCCTAGGTGGGCCAAATGGGGCCCACCTAGGGCCGGCACACCCCTTGGGGGCGCGCTGGTGTGGGAATAGTCCCACACCACTTAGCCAGCAAGGCTGGCAGCCCCCCTCCACCTATATATATAGGTGCCCCCTTGGCCTTTAAAAGACAACCAATCTCTCTCTCTTCTTCTCCTTGAAACGTGATTCCTCCATTGGAGTTGCGCCAAGGTGAAGTTCTTTCCACCATACGCACACCGCCGTGCTGCTGGTCTTCCGGTCCAAGTCTTCCGCTGCTCGTCCCTGGATCGGAGCCCGGAGGTCGTCGTCTTCACCGTACGTGTGTGGATCCCTGCGAGGTGCCACACTAGTGGTGCTCGGAGGTCTTCTTCCTCTACACGACCTCGAGGTCGTCTTCGTCGGCTTCATCGACAACGCTTGTGCGGGAGCGTAATCCCCGCGTTTCGGTCTACAAGGGTATGTATATCAAACTCCTCCGTATTACTATATCTGCATAGTATAGATCCTGGCTAGTTTAAGGTTATCGTTGTTAGAAAATTTATTGTTTTCTGCCTACGATCCCCTTCAATTACAACAATATACATAGACCGTTCCAACCGCATCTATGACTAATAATCCACCTTCCGGTTAGCGTCCGCACCCCTTTCAGTATTAAGTTGCAAGCAACAGATTATTGCATTAAGCAAAGTGTGTAAAGTAAGTAAGTAACATCATCCTTAGATAAAGTAATACTATTTTATCCCTAGTGGCAACAGTACATCTACAACCTTAGAGCTTTCTGTCACTGCCCAGATTAAATAGAGACATGAACCCACTATCGAGCATAAATACCCCCTCTTGGAGTCACAAGCATCTACTTGGCCAGAGCATCTATTAGCAACGGAGAGCATGCAAGATCATAAACAATACACAACATGATATATTATGAAGTAATGACAAAGATGATCGGATCCCAGCAAACACAACATGTAGCATTACATAAAGATGATCTTGTTCATGATAGGCAGCTCACAAGATCTAAACATGATGGCACAAAAGGAGAAGACAACCATCTAGCTACTGCTATGGACCCGTAGTCCAAGGATGAACTACTCACGCATCAGTCCGGAGGCGGGCATGGTGATGTAGAGCCCTCCGGTGATGATCCCCCTCTCCGGCAGGGTGCCGGGAAGAGGTTCTGAACCCTCCCGAACTAGGGTTGACGACGGCGGCGGCTTCGTGAGGAAAAGTGGAAAAGTGTTCGGGGTCAATGTCCTAGGGTTTCGGGGGGTTTATATAGGCGAAAGGGCGAAGGCGATGGAGCCCCGAGGGCCCCACCTCAGGTCCTGGCACGGCCAGGAAGCCAGCCGCGCCACCCCTTGAGGTGGGCGCCTCGGTGCCCTTCTTCTTTTCCCCCTCGGACTTCTGGAACGTGTCTGGAATTCTAAGATCTTCGGTATAAAAATTGTCCAATTCCGAGAATATTTCGTCAAGTGGATTTCTGAAACCAAAAACATCACAAAACAGGGAACTGGCACTGTGGCATCTTGTCAATAGGTGAGTTTCAGAAAATGCATAAAACAATATAAAATGTGTATAAAACATGTAGGCAATTGGTATAATATAAGCATGGAACATAAGAAATTTTAGATACGTTTGAGACGTATCAAGCATCCCCAAGCTTAGTTCTACTCGTCCTCGAGTAGGTAAAACGATAACAAATAATTTCTGGAGTCACATGCTTTCACACAATCTTGATCAAATAACAATGTAATGCATGTAAGTTGAGATCAAATGAACAAAAGCTGTAGTTTATATTGGTATCAAATGAGTAATGAATAAACAAGTAGGCATAACAAAGCAAAACTTTCAATGAATCAGTAATAGAGAACAATCAACCGTGCAAAGCAGATATTAAAGATGATTTAAGCTTCAAGCACAACAATATAATCATCCAATGAATCAAACAATCATGACAACTTTGTGAAAGGATCAAGTCAAGTAATAGCAATATGCACATAGAAGATCATTTCTCTATTTGTTCACACAAAAACAAGCAAGTGTTCAGCGTTGGTTCCTGGCACCAGGATGTCGTGGCTAAGAGAATGTTAATGGGGGTTTGGAAGGCCCACGGAAGAAAGTCTCACAAAGCTGAAAGATGATCATTAGACAAGAGGAAGTCTTATAATCGAAGCTATGTGTGAAAGCATGTGACTCCAGAAATTATTATCCTCATCATCATCATCATCATCATCATTATCATCATCATCATTATCATCATCATCATTATCATCTTGATCATCATTATCATTATCATAAGGCAAAAGTGAGTATAAGGTAATCTTGGTGCTTTTAGTAATTCTTCATCATCATCATTATCATCATCATCATTATCATCATCATCATTATCATCATGATCATCATTATCATTATCATCACATGCTTTCATCATTATCCTCATCATCATCATCATTATCATTATCATCATGAGATCTATTAAAATTCAAGGTAGGAGATACCTTATACTCCTTAGCCATAAGGCAAAAGTGAGTAATGGACGAAGATGATGAAGAATTACTAAAAGCACCATTGATGTCCATGTCTTGTTCCAATAAATGGGATTCCTCTACATTGTTAGCCAAACAAGTACTATAAGAAATAGCAATATTTTTGTCATGGCAACAAGACAAGCAAAGCATATCATCATGAGGTTTAGTTAAGCAACTACTACATGATATTCAAGGACTATCAACACTAGCATGTATGACATTTCGAGTGCTAGAGGTGTTTAAGTCCAAAGATAGAGCATTGCAAAAAGATGGAGATGAAATATGGTCACTAGTGGATTCATCATCAATAATGCAATTTCTATCACCACTCACCATGTCATTACCTTGTGACAAATCACATGTTGGTGAAGTGGAAGAAGACGTGAGCTCATCACGGCCGGAGGTGGAAGGAGGACAATCATCCTTGGTAATGTTAGACACCTCATATATGTCTTGAAGTTTTGTCCATAATTCATGAGCGCTCCGAAAAGGCATGATTGACGCAAGGACTACATCGCTCAAAACACAAATAAGATCATTAGATGCTAGAGTATCGAGATAAGAGTTTTTCTCATCCTCTAAAGATAATTCTTGAGAATCCTTTGGAGTAGAAAAACCCATATCTACAATTCTCTTAATATTTGGATCCATGTCCCTAAAGAGATTAAGCATGCGAATTTTCCAAACATCATAATTTGTGCCATCGAATAAATAAGTGGGATTGTGCACTAATTCTCTAAACGACATCTTTACTCTCTATGCGGTAAAGCCTAATAATGAGAGAACCTGGCTCTGATACCAATTGAACGGACAGACGTCGCCTAGAGGGGGGGGGCGTGAATAGGCGAGCTACACTTTTTTACAATTTAGGCTTGATAAATGCGGAATAAAACTTAGTGTTTAACTTATCAAGAACACAACCTAAATATACTAGGTTCACCTATGTGCACCAACAAATTATGCTAAGCAATACTTGTAACAAGGTGATAGCAAGAAAGATGACTTCAAGAACGAAGGCTATCACAATGTAAAGTGCATAAGTAAAGAGCTCGGGTATAGAAATAACCGAGGCACGCGGAGACGAAGATGTATTCCCGAGTTCCACCCAAAGGGTGTACGTCTCGTTGGAGAGGTGTGCGCAACCACAACAGGTTAGCCGCAACGCCACAAAGGCTCACCTTCTTCTCCTGATGAACTCAACCACAAAAGGTTGCGAGTTCACCTTCCACTATTGATCCCCTTTGGGGCGGAGATCGAATCCCGTACAACAATCTTGAGGCACACACCCACAACTTAATTAGGGGCTCCCAAGTTACCACAAAAGGTCTTGGCCACAAAAGGCCGGCCACAAAAGGCGTCTAGGGTCCAATGACCCAAGAGTAACAAGCTCACAAGTATCACAACCACGAATCCTCGTGGAGGGCTCAAACCGATGCAAATGCAATGGCAAGACACTAGTAGAAAACAGCCCTTCGGTTTTGAGCCCTGAGAACCTCTAGTCTCGGTTACGCCTGGAACCCGGACTAATGGCACCTTCAGTCCCGGTTCCAACGGTTATGATGACATCTCAGGCTCAAAACCCTACAGTCCCGGTTCCAGCAGAACATTTAGTCTCGGTTTGATATACGAACCGCGACTAAAGGTTTTAGTCGCGGTTCGTGTATCAAACCGGGACTAAATCTCCAGACTGTACACATCGCGTTTTGAGCGCGTTTTGGAAACAGAACAGTTTTGACTGCATTTTGGAAACTGATCAGCCGGCGCGCGTTGATACACACACGAATTTAATCGCTTCATGCAGCGCCGCCGCCCGCCGGCCTCCCTCTCCGGCTGGCTATAAAAGTTACAGTAATCCATGCCTAATCACACACAAAATCTCCCTCTCCATCCTTGCTCTCTTCCATTCCAATGGAGTCACACGGACACATCACGGCGTCTCGGTTATTCTTCTTCTCCAAGGAAGGCATGGACTTCAAGGTATGGGTCACCCTCCGTGCATCACGCGTGGAGCGGTGGATCCGACACGTCAAGAAGGTGTATCTCGACGCCGCACCGATCAAGGGGGTTGGACTCGACTGCGAGTTCACCGACACACTCCCGGGTCGTCGCTAGAGGGATCTTCCAGTCGAGGATAAGCAGCGCGCCGCCGTCATTCAAATCTCGGTGGCGACCGAGACTCTTATTTTCCACATTTGCCGGGCTGATCGGGTGCCGAAGCTACTCGTCGATTTCTTAGGTGACAAGACTATCAACTTCTCCGGCGTCGCAATCCAGAATGACGTGCGGATGCTACGATACTACGGAATTACAATTCCGTCAGCGGTCGACCTCCAGAGGAATAGCCGGAACCCAACCAACAATCCTACCCCGAGCATGTATGCTCTCTCCAATGCTGTCGTTGGGACAAAACTTGAGATGAAGAAAAAGAAGAAGGACAAGAAACGGGACGACGACGAGGAAGGAGAAGACCTAACTTTCAGATGGGCCGCGGTTCCATTGAGCTACGAGAGAGTCGTGTATGCTGCTCTGGACGCTCGCCTTGGCTTGGAGATTGCACGGAAGTGGTATTTAGATTGATATGATTAGTAGACCGTTGTGTGTCTCATCTATCTCTTGTATTGGAAATGTTTGTAATCTTATATATCGGTTACCGGTTTATTAATATAAATATTTCCATTTCTAATTAATTTCTTTTACCGATTGAAAGATATGAATATTTCCATATTCAGAGATTAATATATGATTTTTCATCCGATTTTATGGATTATATATAGAGATTAATATGATTATATGGATTATATGTATTTTATTTTCCATCTGATTTTATGAAACAATAAGGAAAATATGATTATATGGGCCATATGTATTTTATTTTCCATCCGATTTTATGAAACAATAAGGTTAATATGATTATATGGATTATATGTATTTTATTTTCCATCCGATTTTATGAAACAATAAGATTAATATGATTATATGTATTTTATTTTCCATCCGATTTTGTGAAACAATAAGATTAATATGATTTTATGGATTATATGTATTTTATTTTCCATCCGATTTTATGAAACAATAAGATTAATATCAATTTTTCGAGGAAAAACACCCCTTTATTTTTCTAAAAAGAAAATGAACGATTTAGATTAGTTATTCAAATTCAAATAATTTTCATGTTGAAAGTTTTGTCAGAATCCAACTATATATATATTCAGAAGTTATTCAAATGTATATTCAAACTCTTTTGAAATTACAAAATTTTCATGTAGATTAATATCCATCTTATATCATGTATTGTTGTTAATTTAGGCTTAGAATTCAAAAAATCATATGCATGTGACATCATAGCTAATCTAGAGGATAATAAGATTGATACCATAGTATTGTCAGTATTCAAATATCTATTGAAACCCATCTGAAAGTGCAAAATGAAAAAAAAAAAGAGTTTTGGCGCAAAAACACCCCTTCATTTATAAAAAAGAAAATGCATTTAGATTAGTTATTCAAATTCAAATACTTTTCATGTTGAAATAAAATGAGTTGAAATAATACATCTGTTTTATAAAAAAATATTATGGAAAATAGAAAATAGTTTTATATTAGTTACAATAATTATTACAGAAATTTGTTTTAGATTAGTTATTCAAATTCAAATACTTTTCATGTTGAAAGTTTTGTCAGAATCCAAATATATTCAGAACTATTCAAATGTATATTCAAACTCATTTGAAAACACCCCTCAGGTCGCGGTTGGTGCCACGAACCGCGACTAAAGGTGTAGCACTGCGCGCGAAAGCGGAGCTCTCGAAAAACTCACCGGGTCGCGGTTGGAGGCTCCAACCGGGACTAATGGCCCCCCTTTAGTCCCGGTGCGAGCCACGAACCGGGACTAAAGGTTGGGAGGTATATAAGCAAGTTTCAGATCCCGGTTGGAGCCACCAACCGGGACCTCGCGCTTAGGACTCGCAGCGACGCCGCCAGGCTGCCCAAATAGATCGCCGCCGCTACAGCTGCACCGCCGAGCTCGCCGCCGTCCGCTGCCGCCGCGCAGGCCGCCTGCTTTCGCTGCGACGCCGCCGCGCCCGCTCCTCTCCCACACTTCTGCCGCGGAGGCCGTCACCGGCGCCGAGGTCGCTTCACACCGCCGCCGCTGCCGCCGAGCTCGCCTCGCCGTCCCCGCCGTTCCCGAAGCTCTCCCGTCGACGTCTCCGACTGAATCGCGCCTGGTGAGCACATTGAGGGTTAGCAAATTGTTAGTTGGTTTAGTTAGGGTTAGTTGATTTAGTTGATTAGTTGGTTTAGTTGACTTAGGGTTAGCAAATTGTACTAGTGGTTAGTGTCTTAGCAAATTGATTTAGGAATTTAGTGTTTTAGGACATAGTGAAATTTAGTTGATTAGTTGATAAGATGATGGGTTAGAATTTAGTTGATTAGCTAGATGGATTATAATTTAGTTAATTAGTTGATTGTTAGTAAACTGTTTTAGTGGTTTAGTGTCTTAGCAAATTGTTTTAGGAATTTAATGTTTTAGAACTTAGTGAAATTTAGTTGATTACTTTGATGGATTAGAATTTAGTGAAATTTAGTGTTATTGCTACTATTGCTAGTATAGCTTTAGTATAAAATATTGTTTTAGTATTGCTTACTATAAATATTGTTTAGTATTGCTAGTATAGCTTTAGTATAAATATTGTTTTACTATTTTCAATCTTGCTCTTCTATTGTTATTGTACTACTTTTAATCTTTATTCTTTATAGTAAAACTATGGACCATTACGGTAGAGATGATCGGGAAGGCCAAGAAGATCATGAGGTAGATGACGGCTCACAGTATCTGAATGAAGATGGTTATGGGTTGTCGGATGATCAGTTAGAAGAACAAAACATAGGCAACCCGCAAACAAGTATTGATGTCGATGCTAGCGTTGGGCCCTCAACCAAGTCCTCTGATGTAAATATTTAAGTCTCTGCTCATTATATATATAGACCTCCACATTGAGCATATATTTAATGAATGTTTTTTTAGTCCTCCACTTCAAGGTTACGGGGCCCGGCCAAAAAGTGGAACGAGAAGACACATATGATTATTGACATAGTCAGTGCCGATGAGGAACCTTTGGAGCCCAAAAACAGCGTGACTGCATTTACTAATCAAGTAGGAGTTCTTGTTAGGGATATGATCCCGATCACCTGTCGAGAATGGAAGAAGCCAAGAGCTGATGGAATAAGTTTTGTCTCTAACGAATTAAAAACTTCTATTTGGGACAAGCTGATATCACATTTCACTCTGCCGAAGATGGACACCGAGGAGCAAACAACGGCCTTGCAAGCCAAAGTCAAGGTGTGGATCCTGAAGAAGATGGCCAAACAATTCCAGAACCACAAGAAAAGATTGTGGGCGAAGTATGTCAAGAGTGGGAAAATTACTCCAGAGTTTAAGGCAACAGAAGAGATGTTACGTGATCACTGGGATGATTTCAAGACGTACAAGGAATCAGAAGAAGCTATTGATAGGTCGAAAAAGAATGCGGACAATGCCAAGAAAAAGTTATACCATCATAATTTGGGGCCAGGTGGCTACAAGACTGCCATGCCTAAGTGGGATCAACTTAAGGCTGAAATTAAGGCAAAAGGTCTAACTCCAGCTACGGAGAAAGTGCCCGAGAGAGCAGGAAATTTCCTAATGGCGCATGGTATGATGTTGGAGCAGGAAACAGGGGAGTTGGTTTTTCGTGATCCGATGAAGAAAGCAGTGTTGACTCCCTTCGCTGAAATTAAAAAAGCAGTAGCCGAGGTGGAGGCGGGAACGTTCATTCCGGATAGAGAGAACGACGAGCTGACAAAGGCACTCGGAAATCCTGAGAAGGGAGGACGAACACGAGGCTATGGAGGTGTTCCTTGGAAGATGGGGTTTCATGAGGACTACCATACTTATAGAAGCCGATCGAGAGCAACGAAGAGGAGGGAGCAGCAGGCGGCAGACCGGCTGAAGAAGGTGGAAGAAAGGAACGAGCTGCTCTTTGCGATGTATACGAAGATGCAGGAGAAATTTTCAAGCCATCTAGAGGGCGATCAGATTTACATAGATCCTGCAGCTGATGGCTCATCTAACCGGAGGAGCAGTGTGGCTTCCACGGGGTTGCATGACGATGATGGAGAAGTTGATGCGTCACCGATGGATCGCTACCCCGTGGATAATATCGAAGACCAGACTGATTGTGAGCTGCACCAGCCAATGAAGAACATATCCGTGAAGGTGGCTGTCGGCTTTGCTTTAAAAGGTGATCCTGAAGTGCGTTGGCATTGCCGCGAGGTTCCAGCTGGGTATGCTCGTGTAGGGGTGGTGAAATTGTACCTGGATGCGAGACATTGGAGATTGACTACCCTGGCCCTGAAGGGGAGGCGACCCTGGAAGAAGTCAGGCATGGAATCATTTTATGGAAAAATAAATACATCATATTTCCAGGCTCGACGCAGAGGCCACGGTCTCTCTCACCTCCACCACCTCCAAGTCCATTGAACTTCGATAGGGACGACGACGACACCTACATGACTCCACCTCGATCTTCGCCGCCGCTTCAGCAACCTGAACCTTCGCCGCCTGAATCTTCGCCTCCACCCAATAAGTTCAGGGCGGGAAAGCGGAAGATCAGCTAGGTCAAGTGGGGTAACTTGACTAAGTGCCCGCCTCCGCCTACTAAGGCGAAATTGTCGCCGCTTCCAAAGGTCCCCAAGAGTCCTCCTAAGTTTCCTTACCCTAAGCCCCCCGTGGAAATCGTGCCAGACGTACCAATTGATCCAAAAAAAATAGAGTACTTCCTGAAACATTGTTTTCAACCACCCCAATATGTTTTAAACTTACTATCGGACTATGATCGTTGTATTGACAAGGCATATAATGAGGGGCTGGAGGAAAGAAAGCAGAAGAGACGCGATGTTGCTACGCTGAAGTTGGCATCCAAGATTGTGATACCAGAAGGGTATGAGATTCTTGGTATGACCTACGAAGAAATGGTGGATTTGATAGAGGCCGACATGGCTCCCGAGGCATTGCAATATCGCCTTGGGAAGGATCTGGTCACGAAGGAGGACTGGGCCAACCTACCTACAAGAATGCGAGCATTACATAAATGGTACAAGGATGCCTCAGCAGACGGGGACGAGATACTGTCTGTTCAACTTAGAGATGAGCATTACTTCATGGGAGAATAGACGATCCATATTGACTTTGACGAACTCTTTCAGTTATTCAACCAGAAGGCCCTCGACAAATCTATCATCAGCTGCTATTGTTTGTATGTGATTAATTTATCTCTAAAGCTAATCTCGTATCATTTTCCTATAATATAATTGTCCTGACTACATTCTTCTGTACGCTACTATGCAGAATGAAGATTCTCGAGTGTAGGAGGAAAGGGATTTATCAAGTTGGGTTCGTTGACCCAGATCGAGTTCATATACATACCTTAAAAAAAAACCCGGAGGAAACGAAGAACAACTTGCTCAATTTTTTGGAGAAACAACATTTCAAGAAGAACATATTGTTTCCGTACAACTTCAGGTTAGAGTGTTACACGTTCATTTTTCCTCGTATTCGATGTTGATGAGTTAGCTAGAGACTTAATATTTACTGAATTCTCTTCTATGTGCTGATGTGTATGTGCAGCCACCACTGCATTCTCTTCAACATTGAAATTGACTTGGGGAAAGTTCACATCGAGGACTCATTACAACGACCCATGACGGAGTACTGGAACATTATTGAAACGCTCCAGAGGTACTATATTGACCTCTTTTCTTCATTTACTGGAATATATTCTTTATTCATTTTCTTTGCCGGGGCAGGGTATGGAAGCGGTTCATAAAACGTGCCGGAGAAGGTCAATTTAAACCAGAGCTGACCTTTCAGCTAATCGACGTAAGTAGAGTACTCTATTTAGTTCTAGTTTCAATATCGGATTGTCATGTTTGATTATTACTTGATGAACACTATTTTCGAAAAGTGCGAGAGACAACCACCGGCGACAAATCTATGTGGATATTACGTTTGCGAGTATATGCGCATGTATGTCAATGAGCGGCTGGATATGGTGGTACGTAAAGCATTTACATATCAATTCACAACTTAACTCTTAATGTATTTATATTGACCGTCTTCTCTTGATATATCCAGCAAATGAATCAATGAGAGCATCTCACTCCATATCAACGCTCCAGAGGAATTCAAGAGGAAATTTGTGGATTTCTGCTTGACGAGGTCATAGCCCCAACAGGAGAATACAATATAAACCGTAAATAATTATTTTGATGTAATGATCGTGTTGGGACGGCACTTATGTATATCATACATGTTTAACTTGATACGAGTCTCGTTGTATATGTAATATATGGATCAATTCTCGTTAGACACTTCATATAATATATGCATCGATGTGTGTAATTGTAGCGTACAAACAATAGTTTAAATCATAAATAAAACAGAAAACAAAATAAAAAATGCAAAAACCTAAAACCCCTCGAACTTATTAGTCCCGGTTTGTTATACAAACCGGGACAAATGGTCATCGCCGAGCAGCTCGCCTGCGCGCCCACGTGGATACCTATTTGTCCCGGTTGTAGATCGTACCGCGACTATAAGTTGGGGCCTTTAGTCCCGATTCCGCAGTCCCGGTTGGTAAACCGGGACTGAAGGCCCTTACCAACCGGGACTGTTAGCCTGTTTTCTACTAGTGAGAGCACACGATGTGCTCAAGTCCTTCACTCTCAAATTCCAACAAAAGCAACAAATGCTTATGGAGGAATAAGAGAGGAAGAACCAGGAAACCACAAAGGAGTCAAATCCTTCACTCCCAAATCCCACCAAAAGCAACTAATGCTTATGGGGGGAGAAGAGAGGAAGAACAAAGGAGAAGAACCACAAAGGAACTCCAAGATCAAGATCCACTAGGTTCCTCTCACTTAGAGGAGAGATTGATTGGTGGAACGGTGGATCTAGATCTCCTCTCTCTTTTCCCTCAAGAAGTAGCAAGAATCATTGGAGGGATGGAGAGATAGCAAGCTCAAGAAGGTCAACAATGGAGGTCAAAACTTGCTTGAAAGGTTGGGAAACCATTGGGGAAGAAGGGCCCTTAAATAGGTCAACCCAAATTCCAACCGTTGGGTGCAGATTCGCGTCGTAGCGGTACTACCGCTAGCCCTAGCGGTACTACCGCCCCCCTAGGGAGTTAGGGCAACAAAACGGGCTGAAATCAGGCTTCACGTAGCGGTACTACCGCCCCGGGCAGCGGTACTACCGCCCCGGCCAAACTACCGCTCCCGGTACCGCCGAAAATGGCTCTCTGTTTGCACCGGCGGTACCTCGGGCGGTACCGCGGCGGTACTACCGCCACAGCAAAAAACAGCAGAACACCAAGTACCAAAACGGGCAAAACTTTTGCATCCGGACTCCGTTTTCGATGTTCTTGGGCTCGTTGGAAACGTGACAACGAGCCCTACATGAATGTGCAGAGAAACATCATAGTCCAACAAGGGAGGTTTAAACCAAATGAGGAAAGGTAAGACCTCTCGATAAAAGGATAACCGTTAAAACCTCAAACACCAAAAACGCAACAAGATATTCATATGAAATCCGTTTTTGATGAATTAGAGCTTGACATGGAGAAGAACCAAGCTCTAAATACTCACATGGATAAAAGCCAAATAAGTACCAAGAAATATGATATGCCAAGTATGCAAAGGTTTGAGCTCTCCACAACGATGGGATCAAGTTACTCACTTGAAAGCCCCTCTTGATAGTACGCCTATCTATCCTATAGCCTGATACGTCTCAAACGTATCTATAATTTCTTACGTTCCATGCTTATATTATACCAATTTCCTACATGTTTTATATACATTTTATATAGTTTTATGCATTTTCTGGGACTAACCTATTAACAAGATGCCACAGTGCCAGTTCCCTGTTTTCTGCTGTTTTTGGTTTCAGAAAAGTACTTAAGGAAATATTCTTGGAATCGGACGATTTCTTTTCTGAAGTACATATTTATTTGGGAACGTTCCAGAAGACCGAAGACGAGACGATGTGGGAGGCCGAGGCACCGCCACCACGTCCTCGCGCGGCAGGAAGTGGGGCCGCGTGAGGGACAGGTGTGGGCCCCTCGGGCCTCCACCGACCTCGCCCTTTCGCCTACATATACCCCCCGGAACAAAAGACCCTAGGAGGGTGTTCGATATTTCCTCCACGGGTCCGGAGCGCCGCCGCCATCGAAGACAAGATTCGGGGGACAGAAGTCTCTGTTCCGGCACCCTGCCGGGACGGGGAATTGCCCCCGGAGCCATCTCCATCGACTCCACCACCATCTCCATCGCCGTTGCTAACTCCTATGATGAGGAGTGAGTAGTTCTCCCCCGGGGCTGCGGGATCTACGGTAGCTATGTGGTTTATCTCTCTCCCGTGTGATCTTTATGTGATCACGAGCTTTGTAATCTAGTTGAATATGTGATGCTACTCTTTATCTATTATGCACTCTAGAGGTTACTTTAATATGAACTCCGGAGTTATTCACGGTTGTAACGGTGACAGTGTGTGCGCCGTGTGTGATTCCTTTATGACGTTGTTGGTGTTAGTTTACTCTGACTTTGAGGGTGCTCTTGTAGCCCTACACAATGAATGGTGTTTGTTATCCAACATGAGAGTGTTTGAGAGTAGTGTTTATTTATTTAACTTTGATGTCATTGTTGAGAATGTCCACTAGTGAAAGTAGGATCCCTAGGCCTTGTTTCTAAGCATTGAAACACCGTTTCCAACAAGTTCTGCTACATGTTTGCTTGCTGCCATTTTTATTACAGATTGCAATTACTACTCATAATCATCCATATTACTTGTATTTCACTATCTCTTCGCATAACTAGTGCACCTATACATCTGACAAGTGTATTGGGTGTGTTGGGGACACAAGAGACTTTTTGTATCTTAATTGCAGGGTTGCTTGAGAGGGTTATCTTTGACCTCTACCTCCCTGAGTTCGATATACCTTGGGTGATTCACTTAAGGGAAACTTGCTGCTGTTCTACAAACCTCTGCTCTTGGAGGCCCAACACTGTCTACGAGAATAGAAGCGTGCGTAGACATCAAGCTATTTTCTGGCGCCGTTGCCGGGGAGGTAAGCGTTGGAAGGTATCTCCTTTAGATCCTGCAGTTATTACTTTTTGTTTCTTGTTTTTATTTTTCACTAGTTAGGCTAAATGGAAAACAACAAAAAAATTAGAGATCTCTATGAAGTTTATATTGCATTAGGACATGATACTTTTGAAGAGAAAATTAAAAAACCTATGGAAATTTGTTTGCATAATAATGGTAGTAATGTTATTAGTATAAATTGTTTGGACACCATTATTGCTAAGGCTATGGAAAAGCCTAAGCTTGCGGAAGCTAGTTTAAATAAAAATAATCTTTTTTGCTCCTCAGCTTTGGAGGAATTATTTTCCCTTGATAATGCTTTGCCTCCAATATGTGATAATTTTAATGATGCTTGTGATATTCTAAAGCCACCTGAAGAAATAGTGCCGTTTAAAATACCTATGAAAATTATTGATCGTGTTATGGATAACCGCTATGTAGGGGATGGAACTGTCCATCCTGGTGATCATTTGCTATTCTTACATGAATTATGCGAGTTGTTCAAGTGTGCAGGTATTTCAATGGACAAAGTTAAGAAGAAATTATTTTCTATATCACTTAGTGGAAGAGCTGCGCATTGGTATAAATTGTTGAAGAATAGGCACTCTCTTGGATGGGAGGAAATTGTATCTCTCTTTTATTCTAAATTTTATCCTCCAAGTGAGATTCACCAAGATCGGAATTCTATATATAATTTCTGGCCTCATGAAGGAGAAAGCATTGCTCAAGCCTGGAGAAGGCTGAAAACATTAATACTCAAATGTCCTAACCATGAGCTTCGTGATAAATTAATTGTTAATAATTTTTATGCAAGGCTTTCAGGTCATTGCAAGGATTATCTAGATGCCTGTTCGGAGGGCTCTTTCACAAGTAAGCAGGTTGAAGCTAGATGGGATCTCCTTGAAACAATTCGAAACAATGCTGAAGATTGGGAGAATGACAAAGGTAAAGAATCCGGTATAAACTATGAATATGATTGCATTAAGTCTTTCGTTGAAACTGCTGGTTTTCAAGAGCTTAGTGCTAAATATGGTCTTGATTCTCATATTATTGTTGATTATTTTTTAACCTTTGCTTCTCATATTAATGTTCCTAAAGAAAATTGGGACGTGTATCATGAACCTTTCAAAGACACTTGCATGGAAAATGAAATTGTTGTTAATGATTGCAATAAACATGCTCAAACTTCTGAAAATACTATTTCTTATAAGCATGTTAATTTTTGTGGAATACATAAACCTTGTGGAATTAATCAAATCGAAGATGAATATTGTATCCATCATAGGAATGAAAATACTAGAACTTGGTATAAGATTCTAAGAGATCTTGGTGAAAACGTTTGTGCCACCTATCCTTTTATTTGTGAACTTTACTATGAAGAGGGTCATTTCGAATTTCAATGCTCAGGTTCTAATAAGGATATTGCAGGAGACTTTTGTGATAACATGATCACTCCTAATCAATATGATGAACTTACATTATTTTTGGGGCGTGAAGAGTTATCAAGAAAAACTTCTTTATTAAATATGAGTGATATTGATATGAATGATGTGTTGCATGGATGTTATCTCTATTGTGTTAATAATTGCCATGCTAACACCTACATACAAAATATTATAAAGGACGGGACTTTACCAAAGTATGACAGGACTAATATGTGTTTTCATCTTATTAATGAAAGAGGGGAATTCCCCCAAGTTTCTTCCATTGTCTCTAATACTAAACCAGGTTATGTGGAGAAGCTTCCTTTCAAGCCTCTCCCTCCTAAAGAGTAAAAGAAGAAGAAAAAGGGAAAGAGGAAGAAGAAGAAGAAGAGGAGTAACAGGTGTGAGGAAACGGTATCTTCTCCCAAACTTGTTGCTCCTGTTACAATTAATACTTATAATTCTGAATTCGATGATTCAGAACTTGATGATGAACCTATGCCTATTATTTATATTAGTGATCATGATTGGGAAAAGAACACCTCTTTTGATATTGAAAATCTCTGGGACACTAATTCTGAAAATGATAATGTTAATAATTGCTACACTATTAGTACTATCCATGTTCCTTCCCATGATGATATAGAAAGCTCTGAGTTTGGGGATGAGGTGTTTGAAAATCCTTTTTCTACTAATGATTATATATTTAATACCTCCCCTTCTAGTAAAAATGATGATATGTTAACCAATAAACACACTTTGGAGGATAACTATCCTATTGCTTATACTACGCCTCCAGTCTTTGATAATTATAAAGAATACTATGACATAGGTTACTATTACAATTATCCTTTTGAAACTTGTCATAGTTATAGAGGAATTACTCAAACCAATACTTTCAATACACAACTTGTCTATCATGTTCAAGTTCTTTATGATGATCCTGCTCCCGTTGCTATTAATGAGAAGAACTTTTCTTATGAGGGAAATAATGATACTTTTATGCATATGGATCATGATAAGAATGTTTCATGTGATGGTTATATTGTGGATTTTATCAATGATGCTGCTGAAAGTTATTATGAGAGAGGAAAATATGGTTGTAAAAGTTTTCAAGTTACTAAAACACCTCTCTTTATGTTGGAAGCTTTGAAGTTTTATTTGTTTCATCTTTCTGTGATAGTTGCTTTATGTTTTAATAATTTATCCTATTACAAGATTCCTTTGCATAGGAAGTGGGTTAGACTTAAATGTGTTTGATGTTTACCTCTTGATGCTCTCCTTTTGTTATCCAACTCTCATTTTTATGAGAGCATCATAAAAATCTCCTTGCCTAGCTAAAAGGCTTTAAAGAAAAGCGCTTATGGGAGACAACCCATATTTTATTTCTGTTATTTTATTTTATATTGAGTCAAGGAACATGCTTTCCTGTAGCAATTCATTTGTATCTTTATTTTATCGCATTTTTGTGTCAAGTTAAGCCTCTAGTAGAAAGTTGATGCTAGATTTGGATTGCTGTGCTGAAACAGTTTTCTGCTGTCCACCGTTAAATTCATAACTATTCACAGAAAAATCAAAAGGACCTGGGATTTTTTGTGCGTGATCCTCAGATATGTATTCAACTTTCATTAGTTTTGAGTTTTCTGATTTGAGCAAGTTAAGTGCCTCGAAAAAATTCGTCTTTACGGACTGTTCTGTTTTCGACAGATTCTGCCATTTATTTTGCAATGCCTCATTTACTATTTTGAATGGATCTTTTTGTTCCATAAAGTATCAATGGCTGTAGCTAATATCCAGTAGCATTGGTAGCAATTGTGTTCATGCAGAATATAAGAATTTTTTTGATTATGCACTAACCCTCTAATGAAGTTTACTCTAAGTTTGGTGTGGAGGAAGTTTTCAAGGATCAAGAGAGAGGATGATATGATGTGATCAAGGAGATGAAAGATCCTAAGCTTGGGGATGCCCCCGTGGGTCACCCAAGCATATTTCAAGAAGACTCAAGCGTCAAAGCTTGGGGATGCCCAAGGCATCCCCTTCTTCATCAACAACATATCAGGTTATCTCTAATGAAACTATATTTTAATTCGGCCACATCTTATGTGCTTTACTTGGAGCGTCTGTTTGTTTTTGTTTTTGCTTTTGTTATTTTTTTTTCTGAATAAAATGGATCCTAGCATTCTTGTGTGGGAGAGAGACACGCTCCGCTTTTTCATTTGAATACTCCTATTCTTCACTTATACTTGTTGAGTATTCTTTTATAGCTACTGCAATACTTTCAGCTCTTATTTTTCATGCATCTCTTGTTCAGAGCTGTTAGTTCTCATATGTTATACTCTCTTGCTTCATTGTTAAATATTTGGAGAGTTTATGTTTAAATAAGTTGATTGGTGTTTGGTTAAGGACAGAAAATGCTAAATGTGGTAGATGGTATAACTAAATGATACATAATCTTGTAGATCATTAAATTGTGTCACTTGAATCATTGATGTTGTTTTGAGATATTAATATGCTTAATGGTAAACATGATGGTTTAGTAAGGAGGAATGATTAATGGTTGGTCTAGAAAACTTGAAGCTATGCCACACTTAAATTTCCAGTTGATAGCATAATGAGATATGACTCCTAATGTTAAAAGCAACCGTAATGACTTTGTGTTATGCGCTACGGTCGGGGTCCCAACAGTGACTTGTTCATTTGCCACAGTCCCTCGTGGAGTGAATTTCATTATGACTTGTAAGATCATATTTCTATTTGGAATCCTTTTTCTTGTGAGTTCTAAAGCTGCGGTTTTCATGGCACTTCCACCTCCATATTTGCTAGCCTCTTCGGTACTTTGCATTGCCCTTTCTCACATTGAGAGTTGGTGCATACTTCGCGGGTACATCCAAAACTCGTGGGAGATCTTCATCATGTTCTCCTACACCTGAGCCAAATATCTTACTCAAAACATCCACCATACCTACCTACTACAGCATTTCCATAGCTGTTCCGAGATATATTGCCATGCAACTTTCATCTTACATTACATGACTTGTTGTCATTCATCATTCATACATTATGTTTTATTCGTCATGAGATATTTGTACCAAAAAGTGTGTTGTCATATTATCATATTAGGATGTTTGCCCCTTAAAGTGAAAAGAGCCATGGATGCCATCGAAAAGAGAAACAGAAAAATAAAAAAAAATGAGAAAAAGAGAAAAAAAAGAAAGAAAGAATAAAAAAGGGGGCAACATTACTACTTTTTATCCACACATGTGCTCATGTTATAGCACCCATATTATTCATAGTCATCATTTGTGCTCATGTTTAGCACCTTTACTCCATATGAGAGAGTTTTCATGTTTTACTTGCATAACTATGTGGGGAACTTTACATTATAGAACTTGGCTTGTATATTCCAATGATGAGCCTCCTCAAAAGTGCTCTAGGTCTTCATGAGCAATCAAGTTAGATGCACCCCCACTAGTTCCATTGGAGAGCTTTCATACACTTATAGCTCTATGTGCATCCGTTGTGTGGCAATCACTACTCCTTGCATAGCTTCGATTATAAGACTTCCTCTTGTCTAATGATCACTTTCAGCTGTGTGAGACTTTCTTTCATTGGCCTTCCAAACCCCCATTATTATTCTTTTAGCCACAACATCCTGGTGCCAGGAACCAACGCTGAACACTTGCTTGTTTTTGTGTGAACAAATATAGAGATGATCTTCTATGTGCATATTGCTATCACTTGACATGATCTTTTCACAAAGTTGTCATGATTGTTTGATTCATTAAATGATTATATTGTTGTGCTTGAAGCTTAAATCATCTTTAATATCTACTTTGCACGGTTGATTGTTCTCTATTACTGATTCATTGAAAGTTTTGCTTTGTTATGCCTACTTGTTTATTCATTACTCATTTGATATCAATATAAACTACAGCTTTTATTCATTTGATCTCAACCTATATGAATTACATTATTATTTGATCAAGATTGTGTGAAAGCATGTCACTCCATAAATTATTTGTTATCGTTTAACCTACTCGAGGACGAGTAGAACTAAGCTTGGGGATGCTTGATACGTCTCAAACGTATCTATAATTTCTTACGTTCCATGCTTATATTATACCAATTGCCTACATGTTTTATATACATTTTATATAGTTTTATGCATTTTCTGGGACTAACCTATTAACAAGATGCCACAGTGCCAGTTTCCTGTTTTCTGCTGTTTTTGGTTTCAGAAAAGTACTTAAGGAAATATTCTCGGAATCGGACGATTTCTTTTCTGAAGTCCATATTTATTTGGGAACGTTCCAGAAGACCGAAGACGAGACGAAGTGGGAGGCCGAGGCGCCGCCACCACGTCCTCGCGCGGCAGGAAGTGGGGCCGCGCGAGGGACAGGTGTGGGCCCCTCGGGCCTCCACCGACCTCGCCCTTTCGCCTACATATACCCCCCGGAACAAAAACCCTAGGAGGGTGTTCGATATTTCCTCCACGGGTTCGGAGCGCCGCTGCCATCGAAGATAAGATTCGGGGGACAGAAGTCTCTGTTCCGGCACCCTGCCGGGACGGGGAATTGCCCCTGGAGCCATCTCCATCGACGCCACCACCATCTCCATCGCCATTGCTGACTCCTATGATGAGGAGTGAGTAGTTCTCCCCCGGGGCTGCGGGATCTACGGTAGCTATGTGGTTTATCTCTCTCCCGTGTGATCTTTATGTGATCACGAGCTTTGTAATCTAGTTGAATATGTGATGCTACTCTTTATCTATTATGCACTCTAGAGATTACTTTAATATGAACTCCGGAGTTATTCACGGTTGTAACGGTGACAGTGTGTGCACCGTGTGTGATTCCTTTATGACGTTGTTGGTGTTAGTTTACTCTGACTTTGAGGGTGCTCTTGTAGCCCTACACAATGAATGGTGTTTGTTATCCAACATGAGAGTGTTTGAGAGTAGTGTTTATTTATTTAACTTTGATGTCATTGTTGAGAATGTCCACTGGTGAAAGTAGGATCCCTAGGCCTTGTTTCTAAGCATTGAAACACCGTTTCCAACAAGTTCTGCTATATGTTTCCTTGCTGCCATTTTTATTACAGATTGCAATTACTACTCATAATCATCCATATTACTTGTATTTCACTATCTCTTCGCATAACTAGTGCACCTATGCATCTGACAAGTGTATTGGGTGTGTTGGGGACACAAGAGACTTTTTGTATCTTAATTGCAGGGTTGCTTGAGAGGGTTATCTTTGACCTCTACCTCCCTGAGTTCGATATACCTTGGGTGATTCACTTAAGGGAAACTTGCTGCTGTTCTACAAACCTCTGCTCTTGGAGGCCCAACACTGTCTACGAGAATAGAAGCGTGCGTAGACATCATAGCCCTATCAAGATCATGCCTTTGCCTTGAGCATTCCACTTGAGTTAGATGATTACTATCTTGATCTCTTCAAGTGGATCATCTTTCTTGATTGCGCGAGCTAGCACATGCTTGACGAAGACATCTCCAAATACTCCCCCATACTCCATTATGGGAGAATTTCGCTTAGCTCCGTCTTCATGTATCCATTGCAAACTCCAAACATAGGATCTCTTCCAAAAGCTTCTCTTGGTCTTGCACATCTTATCCTTGATGACGATCACCACATAATGTCATCCCCCACGAGCTATATGAAATCTTCATTTGATGCAAGCCCATGGGAAGATACCTAACCCCACATGAAGATACCGCATACACATATATCATGGGTTAGTTCACAAAGCTATATGGACAAGTGATTACCATCCCAAGAAGATACAGGATCCCACTTGGGACATCTTGTAGCTTTGTGTGTTGATCAACAACTTGATCAACCTTTTATCTTCCAATCTTTCTTTGCTAATATGATGTCTTGACTCCTTCAAGACATACTTGCAATATGATCAACTCAACACATGACCATCCATCATATACACCTTTAAATGGAACCTTGGTCATCAAATAAGCTTCAAGAGTCCAACACATGAACTCCACTATTTCCATGGACAAGATCTATAAAGATATCTCTATGCAAACATTAGTCCATAGAGTTTGTCATCAATTACCAAAACCACACATGAGGGAAAATGCTCTTTCAGCGCCCCCACATGAGGAGGCCGACTCAGCCACCCCCTTGCGCCGCCCTTCCGCCTATATATTTCCTCTGCCCTAAAAACCCTAGATCAGTAGTCGTTTTCCAGAAAAGAGTCCCGAAGCTCCGCCGCCACCAAAAACACCAATTCGGGGGACAGAAGTCTCTGTTTCGGCACCGTGCCGCGACGGGGAATTGCCCCCGGAGCCATCTCCATCGACTCCACCGCCATCTCCATCACCGTTGCTGACTCCCACGATGAGGAGTGAGTAGTTCTCCCCCGGGGCTGCGGGCTCTACCGGTAGCTATGTGGTTTATCTCTCTCTCCCATGGCGTGATCTTTATGTGATCATGAGCTTTGTAATCTAGTTGAATATGTGATGCTACTCTTTATCTATTATGCACTCTAGAGGTTACTTTAATATGAACTCCGGGGTTTCCTTTATGACGATGTGGTGTTAGTTTACTCTGACTTTGGGGGTGCTCTTGTAGCCCTACACAGTGAATGGTGTTTATCATCCAACATGAGAGTGTTTGAGAGCAGTATTTATTATTCAGCTTTGATGTCATTGTTGAGAATGTCCACTAGTGAAAGTATGATCCCAAGGCCTTGTTTCTAAGCAATGAAACACCGTTTCCAACAAGTTCTGCTACATGTTTGCTTGCTTCCATTTTTATTTCAGATTGCAATTACTACTTATAGTCATCCATATTACTTGTATTTCAGTATCTCTTCGCCGAACTAGTGCACCTATACCTCTGACAAGTGTATTGGGTGTGTTGGGGACCGAACAGACTTCTTGTATCTTAACTGCAGGGTTGCTTGAGAGGGATATCTTTGACCTCTACCTCCCTGAGTTTGATAAACCTTGGGTGATTCACTTAAGGGAAACTTGTTGCTGTCCTACAAACCTCTGCTCTTGGAGGCCCAACATTGTCTACAAGAATAGAAGCGTGCGTAGACATCATAGCTCGGTGTAGCTCGGCGGCTAGGTCGTGGTAGACCATGATGACCTTACCGTTGGCGTGGCTACAGTGCGCGTGGGCCCCGGAGCCGTTAGGGTTTCCTGCCAACCCGGCGGGGACTCTATATAAGGAGCATTAACTCCTCCTGTGAGAGGGACGCCCGAACCCTAGTTTCATTTATTGCTAAGAGCCTTGCTCTCCTCTCTTCCTTAGACCCCCATAGTTCTTGTGTTCTTACTCACCGTGGAGATATACAGCTCAAGGAGCATGTTGTAGTTCTTGTGAGAGACATATAGAGAGACAGAGGCAGGAGTAGGGGTTTTACCTCCTCACGAGGGCCCCGAACCTGGGTACACTGTGGTGTTTGTGTTGTTTTGATTAGCTCTTGTGTGTTCTTGCTTCTTCCCGTGTCCATCTGGCCCCACACTTTAGCCATCCTATGGCATCTGCCGTGATACCACCACGACAACGGGGGTGGACTACTCCTTCTTCATCATGGAGACGGTGGAGAAGTCGTTGGAGAAGACGGAGTCCACGCGAGCAGTGGCCCGCCGTAGTTTTCCCCATCCAATCTGCACCTCTAGCTGTCTGTTTCGTGGTTTTGTGGTTCTGCGGCGCTCTCTTCTGAAAGGCATCATGAGACTATTTTTATATGCATTTTTAGGTCAACAGCGAACCACGGGGACGAAGATCGACGGCATCGGAGGCTTGAGGTTCAAGATAGGGGGCCCCACGCGGCCAAGGAATCTGGTCGCAAGCCCACCTCTTTTGGCCCTCGGGTTTCCATTTTCTCGCTTCCTTTGCTCCTATGTTTTATTCCTTCCAAAAAATGATGCCCGTGAAATGAGCCCACCTCTTTAGTAAGTCAATATTGTTGTATGTTGGTACTGATGCCCATGCTCTAAGTTAGTTGGGTTCGTTAATTAATGCAAGTTTTAATTTGGTTAATTTGCCTATGGTTGTTGAATTTGGCTTCTTAATTTGAGTTTGTTTCCATAATCACAGCGGCCATCTTGAATAGAGAGAGGGAAAAAGAAGCTGTTGGAACATTTTTGTTTTCAAAAGTGGGGGAATGGGTAACCAAATCTGATTAGTACTAATTTGAGCGAGACAGCCGATGAGGCGCTTCGTTTCCCACTCCAAACTAGGAAAGATTTGGTGAGGGGAGAGAGAAGCTGCTCCCCACATGTCACCTAGCGGGCCCACCTGTCAGCAGGTAACGGACAAAAAGAACCGACCCTACATGGCCCCACTCGTCAGGAAGTAACGGAAGAGTCCTGCACGCGACAGTGGATTGCATTTAGACCACTAGTGAGAGTTCGAAACTAGAGCGAGGGCAAAAGTGATGAAATTTTAACATCTGGACAAAAGTGAGTACAACCAACGAACAAGGGACAGAGAAATAGAAATCCCTTAAAAATCTGAAAATAAAAAAACATATTTAATACTTGCATTTAAAAATCAAAACCCAAAAACACCATCCTTTATAGTTTTTATTATCATTGCATACTTTAGTTTATTTTTATTATTGTGTTTAGTTTCATTTCATTTTTATTTCAGATTTACTAATCCTACACCTTGTGCTTGACAACCACATAGTGGAGTAGGGGGGACAAAACAATCTATAATTTATTTTTTAGGTAGCCTCAATAGGAACAGAAGATACACTTTCTCTACACGCAGCTCCCCAAGAGTTCGATATTACCCTCAAGACACCCTCGTGGAGAAAACCTCCAATTGCTACAACACTCTCGTCTTTGAGTCCCAACGAGAAGGCATGTCAGAAGCCATCGCCCTGCCAACCGGAGGTACAACCAGGCTTGGCGGGACACGGTTGTCTGATCCCGGCAAGGCTCCTTTCTCCCTAGAGGAGGGAACGATGAAGACACCTGCCTGAGACAGGTCATCACCCCGGGGGAAGACACCACTTACTCTCACCCCAGCCTCAGGCGGAGGCCGACGCGTGGACGGCGAGGTGGCGTGACCTCGCAATGACAAAAGAGAAGCATCGTCATGTGTCAAGAGGCCGTGACCTGGGGGTAGGTGGCGCGTGATGATACTGGACATGTTTGAACCCCTTCTCATGTAAAAGGAGGACTCAGCGTAGTGAGCAGGGGATGGAAGGTTAGAAATCTGGAGAACTAAGGTAGAAGGAGGTGAAATCTGGCAGTTTCCTTCGGTAGTATAGAGAGCAATTCCACTTGTACTCATATATAGATCATAATCCAAGATCAGACAGCCAGGATGTAGGGTATTACATCCATCTTGGATGGCCTGAACCTGGGTAAACTTCGTGTGTACTTTCTCTCTGTGTGTGAGGTTGATTCATCGCGTGCCACCATCGACTCTCGAAGGATCCCCGCCGCCTTTGTTACCGAACAATATAAAGGGTGGGAGATCGCTCTCCCATAGTGTCCGTGTTCGCAGACGCAAAATTTGGCGCACCAGGTAGGAGAGGTGCGCGGATCTTCCATCGGCGCAAGTTCTTCCTCATGGCAGATGGTGCGCGCGGTGATTAAGCGCTGGCGCAGTGGAATGCCAGCCGAGAGAGAACCCCTCACTTTCGGCGTGGAGCATTGAGTGGATGTCCCAAGGAAAGTGGTTGAGGCGGCGGATGGGCCGGCGAAACAGGAAGGGGCGTAGCCACCCCTAGTAATATGATTTTGTTCTTTAATTCACTAATAATCATGCTTAAACTTGGTAATTTTAAGCTTTTTTACCCCTCCGCCCCCTCGTCCTCCATCACTGGCGTCACCGCCCCTCTGTTGTCGGCATCTAGCCTTCCTCGGACCTGCCGCGACCTCGCCGGCACCTGATGGGCGTAAAGATAATACGCTTAGGTTGCGCTCCAAATGCAGAGTTTGTAGATGTGGAAGACTTGTTTTCCCCACAAGGGTGACTCGAGGGTTTATATCGAACTCTCGGGGAACTGTGTGTAGAAGATTTATCTTCTTGTCCTTCTCTTGATTACCTGCAAAACAAAACAAAATGTTTTGAGCCCTCAACCTCACCAAGTGGTTGTCAAGCACAAGGTGTGAGCAAAGAGATGAAAACAAAATAATGTAAAGCAAGAAATAAATATGCAATGATGGCAAATAAATATGCAAGGGTGGTGTAAATGATAATGGATGATGTTTTTGTGTTTTGTATTATGAATGCAAGATATAAAAGTGTGTTTGTATTTTCGGATTTTTAAATGGAAGAAAGTGTTGGAAAGGTTTTTCTTATGATTAGAAATGGACCTGGGTGCATGGTTTCACAAATGCACTCTCTCTTTTGTATAGTAGTTGATAATGGAACATAGGAATTGACATATGAGATTGCAACAAGACAAGTTATTAATAATATGGGCATCACATCCTAATGTAGAGATCTTTCGATTATTAACCTCTCTTATACTCCACCAAGATGCGAACTAAATCATAACACCTCAGTAATTAAGATAAAACAGAGTATAACTTTTAAGTTCAATGACATGAAGTTAAAATAAGAACATGCTACATCTAGTCATGGAGAATGTAGAAGTGTCACCCACATCCCCGGTAGCATGGTATTTCCTTTATCCCTAGTGAGGCAACAAAGTAAGATAAAAAAAACCCAAGTGGATCACGGTATTGCTGTCAACTTACCACAAAACCACCCCCCGTTACTCCAACTAATGCACACGTTCCCCCTCACATGCCTTCATAACAAGTTTGATCAGAACAAGTAAATAAGAACGGTGTACATAATATGCATCTACTTTCATAACATAGACATAACAATTGCAATCTTTCAAACATATATCAACTTAAGAGATCCACCACAAAGGTATTACATAGATGACCATAATCATGTTCAGCAGCTCATATGGCACTAATTAGTGAAGCTCAAGAGAGAGGAGAGATACATAAGTTACTTCCCCAAACCCATATCCCAGGGGTGGACTACTCCCTCTTCATCATGGAGACGGTGGAAGAGTTGTTGGAGAGGGTGGAGACCACACCGACAGCGCCCCGCCGGAATTTTCCCCCTCCAATCTGCAGCTCCAGGTCTTCGTTTTGTGGTTTTTGTGTTTCTACGACGCTCCTCCTGAAAGGCATCGGGGAGTATTTTTATAGTCGTGTTTAGGTCAAGACGGAGGTGTGGAGACGAAGATCGACGGCATCGGAGCCACGAGGGCCCAAAGGGGTGCTCCACGCGGCCAAGGAATCTAGCCACGTGGGCCAACCCCTTTTGGTCCTCGGACTTCCTTTTGTGCGCTTCCTTGGCTCCTACTCCGTCTTCATTCCAAAAAATGATGTTCCTGAAGTTTCAGGTCATTTGGACGTCGTTTGGGTCCCTGAAACATCAAAAATATAGAAAAAGGGGTTTTCTGACAGTGCAGGGTGAATTCCAAATAAATAGGGAAACTGTGAAATATTCCCAAAATCATTATAAAACATTGATATAACCATTATATGATGCAAATATGATTGAAATATAAGTAATACAATGCAAAGTTCATGTATGCATTTTACATGCATCAGCACCCCATGCCACCACCGTCCCTTCGCCCCCACCCTACCTCCGCCTCGATCCCGCATCGACCCCGCCATCTTCCCCTCAGCCGTTCGACACTTCGCCGTCTCTCCACCGAGACCCGCCGCCCATGGGGAAGTAGAGGTGGAGGCCACCGCACGGCGACGCTATTTCATACTACTATATATAATGGCGTGAGCGAATCTCAGCTTCTCAGCGCTTCTCTTCGATAGTCGTTGGATCCTCGCGTTCGACGCATCTCGCGCGCGCGGCACTGTTCCTGCACGATTTTTAGCGCGGGGCGCGCTGGGTTACCTTCTGCCAACTGGTTCACCTCCGTGCGGCACGAATTTCGGCGCACATGTAACCGGTTGCCTCCAATCGCCTCCTCCCGCCGCACGAATTTTAGCGTGCCAGTTCCCGGTCACCCCCAGTCTCCTCCTCCTGCCGCGCATGGTCGCCGTCTCCGGCCGCTCCAGGACGAGCGGAGGCTGCTAAGAGCTCCGCCGCCCTCTCTTCTTCCTCTTCCTTTCTTCCTCTCTCACTCGCCTCCTCTCCCTGCTCTTCTCCACGCACGGTGGAACAGCGTCGCCGTTGTCAACGCCTAGCACCGCCGTTTCCGGCCGCCCCAGACAAATCCAACACCACGACCGGAACGACCGCGACCTCCTTAGCTTCTCCGCCCAGCCACGCGTCCGGACGAGCACGAAGTCAAGCGCATCAAGCGCGTCTTCCCCAGCTCCGGATGAGCCCACTGCTGCCCGATTCGCCGCCGTCTGGCCACCCCAGCCCTCCCCGACCAGCTCCTCGTGCTCCTGGTGAGCTTGCCGACCTCCTGGACCTCTTCCCCATCTTCTTCGTGTGGTAATTTGCGTTGTTCGATTCCGCTCGTGGCCGAGACCCACCTGCCGTGTTGGCTCGCCGCCACGCCGCCATCTCCGGCCGCCCCGGGACGAAATGAAGCCGTTGCGAGCTCCGCTCCGACCTGTTCTTCCTCTCCGCCGATTTGCACGAGTCGGGGTAGCCTAAATCGGCCGAATCGCGGCGTTGCTCGTGCTCCTCCCCGATCCGTCGACACTGGCCGCCACTCCAGCCACTGATTTTCGGCCGCTAATTTCTCCTGGCCATGAAGGCGCGGGTCACCGTCGCACCGAAGCAGGTGGCGGATGAGGAGGACCGGGCCTGCGCTGAGCGTTCGTACGGAAGAAATACGTCATGCTTGCCCTGCAGTTCACCTTCACCGCGTGGACCTCCGCCGTCGCTTGCCTCCTCCACCCCATCCCGCGTACTCTGTCGATTCTTTCCCAATTCCCTCACAACCTCCTCCCGTTGACCCCGTCCACACCCAATTCCCCACAGCCGGCTGTGTCGCTGAGATTCCACGCCGCTGGGAGGAGTGCTCCGGCAAAAAGATGGGTACGAGGCCCACCGAGCAGGGACAAACTGCTGCTGGTCTTCGTTGGACCGGCCAATGAGATTCAGTTGGAAATCACAGGAGCCAATTGCTTCTGCTACTGGCAACCATCAAAAGGAAGTACCTGGTGTTTCTTCAGTAAGAACAGTTCTGGATTTTAACTTCAGAAGTGTGAGTGGTCTACTGAGAGTTGTGTGGCTTTCAATGGAGTCTATATATCACCTGCTGACATGTTCAGATTGCAAGAAAATGACATGATGATAGTATTTAGTAGATAAGTTCGATAGTTCAGAATCCTTGAACTGCATAAGTACATAGAATGGTCATGCAAGGACAGAGCGATGCAATTTCAGGACCATGTGCAGTTTTTGACACTAATAGCGATCAGATAAGCCATGTAAGGACAAAGCGATGCAATTTCAAGACCATGTACAGTTTTTAAATTACTCTTACAGTTGTTTTCTTGTGACAATGATCCTTTCTATTCCGCCTCTGTAAGTACCATGTTAATACTACTAATATCTTTGTTCACAAGTTTTTCCACTGCTGAGTTACATAGTTATTTCACCACTAGGCAATCATTCTATCTACTTATACAGTTTATGTTTCATGTGACATGAATTAGTGGCTTCAACTAAATTCTTCAGGTTGTACGGAAACGATGCATTCAAGAATGAATATACCTATTTAATACTACTTATGATAAATATTCTCCATGCTATCTACTTAGTAGTCCTTACAGAAAATTCTTTTGCATGTTTTTTCATTTGGAGACTGAAGGTGGTATTTTTAGTTACAATTTTTCATGGAGCCATATATATGCATGCTTATATGCTCAGCCGAGTGTTCTGACATTTTTGTTTTTCATCAGAAATATTCCAGGGATATTAGCATCATGCTAACACAAGGCTAAGCCATCTGTACGCACTATAGGTTTAATTACAATTGCTGCAGCAGTCTGCAATCATCTTTTGACAAATCTTGATTATCCTTTTTTCCCGTATCTTCAAAAGCTTAAATTCCATATAGTATGATTTTTTTCGTGTTAAGGACACACAGTACACGGTTTGACTTCTGTTTACATTTTGTATTTGAATGCCAACTATCCTTTCTTAATGGTAACAAGGTTTTTTCAATGGAACAAGTTCTTGATAATATACATGCACAATAGGTACACAGATTAATCAGAAAAAGACATGAATAATCACACCTTTTGATTTTCTTGCACCTTTGGATATTTCGTTCTCCCTATGTCAAATTTGTTTCCTACCATGCATTTTCTATTTGGGAGATCGATTTTCCTGTTAGGGACTTAGGGTAAATCATATCTATTAAATTTATGATACTCCAGTAAATTTATATGCTCTCCTGAATTCTAGACAAGAATTCGAATCACAATACTTACAACAAGCTTATTTCTTCGTACAATTTTCATCTTAATTTTGTACCATGAAAATATTGACATTTGTCTCAAAGTTAGGCTCGAAAACCTATCCGTTCTATTACACTTACGATTGAAGCAATCCTTCGAAAAATGAAGAATGCACTTTCTATATCAACATGGATAGTAACAATATGTCATGGTTTTATCTCTTGAATGTCAGCATATAATATTTTTTTTCTAATATGTGCTTTTACTTCTCCAGTACTATTCGAGTTCGGAAGTTTAAGCTCTTACACTACTGCACATTATTTTTCACAAAACGATATGATCTCTATGCTATAAATATTGACGAGGAAACTTTCTCATAATTATGTGTGCTTTTATTGGCACACATTACATTGCTTGAAAAATATTCTAATTGCTTGATTGTTGCTGACGAATTCTCAAATAAAGGCTATTTGAAATAAATGACACTAAACTGAACTAGGTAGGATTTAGTCATTCAGTTCACTTTGCAAAATACTCTGTGTGGTTACAAGAGTAGGAATTGTGATATATGATGCATCCACAAAAAAACTATTATTAGTGGTTCCATGCCATGGTTCCTCTATATGTTTACAATTGCATGCATCAGTTGCTATCTTTTTACAGCTCATATTATGTTCTAAAGTCTAATATTTGCAGTATGTTATACCTGTATGTGGAAGAGCATTTTTATTTTGAAGCCAGACAACAATGAAGACAAAAACTTGTGATGCTTTTGCATCATGATGAAGCCACATAAGTGATCTGGATTTTTAATCCATGCCAGTGGTCTTTCCATGTTCAGGCCAACTCAAAAACACTGAAGTATATTCTACGGCTTCACCATGCAGCCGAAGAAAATAAAGAGCCCCATGCCAGGTAAGCTTACCGCATTACTCAACCCTACCGCCATATAGCACATGATAACTTCTCGCTGGAAGTAGACCCACTGATTCAAACACATCAACTTATTGACCAAAAATAATACAACAGTAGTTGCCACCTAGAGGCGAGAATAACTAATTTCCTAACACAGTGAAAGTAGCGACAAAATTTACTTAGCTTATCACCATTTTCAATGTCAGTTTTGGATATTGCAGGCTTTGTCATGTAATTTTTTACCTTCATCTTACAAGTTTAGTACCTGACACCTTTGATATACGATTTTTCCCCACAGTCAATTCAACAATCTTTGGAAAAAATAGCATAGAAGTACACAATAATACCGACATAGCCACACAGGCGCGGCGTGTCGCCGCGCCATCTTGCCTAGAATAACCTACCGGGGAAGTGATATCCTAAAATACATCACCTGTTGGAATTGGAAACTTACCGCGGTCGTCCTGTTTTTTGGCTGCTATTTTAGGAGATGCTCTAAGGGCATCTCCAATTCCGTCCGGAAATGTCCGGAGCCGGGAAAAACCCAGCCCAGCGGCTCGACTCATTTTGGCCGCGTTGTCCGTGGCGACGCAAACACGACCCAAAATTAGGGCGTGGTTTGCGTCGCCGCGGACTAACTGCTCCGTCCGCGCATGTCCTCCCTCTTTTGACCGGGGCCCCGCGTATCAGCGATCGTGGCCGCTTAGTCTCCTGCGCCCGCGGCGACTCAGAGGCCTTCACTGGTAAAGTCTGCGCTGCCGCTTCCGCTTATGCGCCGCCATCAATGGCTACGCGCCACCGCTGCTTTAACTCTGGGCCGCCATCAATGGGCTTGGAAGACCACATCCTCCCCTCCTTATATGGAACTGCCACGACGGCATGCAGGAACAGGCCCTTCCATCGCCCCATGGCCACCATGACAGGAGAGGAGGCTAGCCTTTCAAGAAGACAAGGACCGAGGCATGTGTGTCATCCTCCAAGGAGAAGGCGTTGCCGCCGAAGAAGGGGAGGAACCGACTGTATGTTTCGGTTCATCTCGCGCAGGCCCTCTACGAGCGGAACACGCCTATTCCGTTGGGCGACGTCCACCTACTCGATGGCTGGCTCCTCAACGCAGGGAGGGTGCCAGTCCCTCCGGTGCCCCGCCGCGCGATTGAGCGGCGTGACAAGATCAGGCGCCTGTGATCGCTTCTTCCGCCGATCCCGCCTTCGACTACGAGTCGGAGCTGTGGGATCGGCTGGCCTACGAGCGATGCGCGAGGTGGCCCTCGGGCCAGCTCGGCGACGCCGAGTTCGACTACAGGCAGGCTGGTAACTGGGTGCCGCCACCGCCGGAGGAGGCCGAGAGGACATGGAGGCGGCGACGCTCCAGTTGGAGGAATACCAGCGGACACAGCTCTCGGAGGAGGAGGCCCTCCGGCGCACCATCAGGAGAGCGAACTCGAGGAGCTCGGCCACTGGGTGGGCCTCGAGGCGCAAGTGGCCTCCTCGGTGTCCAGCAGCTGCGCCGGAGCGTCCCACAGCGGCGCCCCACCATTGCTACCTCCAGCTGGCGAGCCATGGGGCTACGCCGTGGCCTGGGAGTTACCGCATCGCGCGCCTCCAGACGCCTCTGTCTCCGCTGCCGCAGGCCCGAGCCCCAGACGCCTCTGTCACCGCCGCCGCAGGCTCCGGCTGCCCCATGGGTGCCGATGTAGCCCTGGCCGTATCCCTCGGACCCGTCGACGCACATCGACCTCACCGGGGACGATGACGACGAGGACTAGGCGCGAAGGCGATGAAGCCCTAGAAACTAGGGCTTTTTATTTATGTTTTTAATTTTCTATCTTTATTTTCGGTCCCATATTTAATATCTTCTATTTTATAAATAAAGTTTTAAAAAATATGTGTCAGGCACCTGACCCAAATGGACAAATGGGGAGGACAAAGGCCCAAACCTGTCCGCGGCCTGACACAAACAGATCAAAACGGAACCGATTTGGTCTGAAATGCGTCGGGTGGTTGGAACCGCAGTATTTTCTTCGTGACGCCATATATAGTCTCCCTCCAGTTTTATGTGTGGACGTTGTGCACTATATACGGTGGAGAGGGACAGAATCGAAATTGGAATCGTATCCGTTTAGCAAAATCTTTGTTAGCTAGGAAATTAAGGATTGGAAAATCTGCATGCGCATCATTGATACGAAATAAACAAATCAAGGATCGTACTACAAATCCTTGCTATCCTTGCTAGTAAGCCCCGCGCGCGCCAAAGCTCCCGCCAAAATATTCGACACCGGCCGGCCTATAAAATACTCCTACGTTTCTACACAGCTGATCGCAATGGCACCTACGCTGCCCTTTCTTACCTCCAAGCCCAAGCCTGTCATCGTTGTGTTGGACGACGACGATGATGAACAGGTCAACCACAAATATGACCCGATCGTCGAAATATCCTCTGATGATGACACATATCTGGAGGACGGCAACAACAGTGAAGATGATGAAGAGATACACATGGCTGATCCAGTGATCATCCCAATCTCCTCGTCATCCGAGGAAGGGGCATCTTCGGACGACGACAACGACGCCCCTTCCAGCGAGAAGATAATCTCCTCCTCCGAGGGTGATCCATCTTCAGACGACGGCAACGGCAAAAGCAGCGGTGGCGACATCGACGACGACAACTACATCGGCTTGGAGGACGTCAACGGTGAAGACGATGAACAAGTACACATTGATGATCCAGCGATCATGCCAATCTCCTCCTCCGAGGAAGGGGCATCTTCGGACGTCCACAACGACGCACCTTCCAGCGAGGAGATAATCTCCTCCACCGAAGCCAAAACGTACAATACATCGGAACATGAGGACAACCTCATGCTGGTGAGGACCGATGGAATTCTCCAAAAGGAGAATATGGGCATTCCAGCCTCCGCCTCCGAGCTCTTCAAAAAGCTGCAGAATGGCCCGCCGCTCATTAAGCCCATCCTCGACTCCAATAAACTTGGGGAGAGAATACGTAACCTGAAAACGAAATTTTCCGACATGGTCAAGCAGGGTGGGCGCAACAAGCGCAACTTCCGCGGCGTGCGCCGAAGAAAGGAGGTCCAGCTCTACGCATGCTTCAAAGAATCATGGCCCCAGATCGAGCAGGAGGCCCATGATGAGATGAACGGCGTCGACTTTAATAATTAGTAGTAATAATTCATATCAGAGTTACGTCCTTTCTTTTATTTCGATCACCCTATAATAGCTTGCGTTCTGTAACGAATATCCTCCTGCAACAGCTTGCGTTCTGTAACGAACTTGTTTTAAGAGCTTGTTTTTGTTCAATTGTTCCGGACCACGACCAACATTTATGTCTGATTATGTTGTCGCTGCATCCATGTATTTGTACATTCGTTTGATCTGTCGTGCATTCAGCCCGCAGGTTTATCTCGTGCTTGCATCTTTCTTATATTTACTATGTTTGTTTTCACATAGCTCCACCTTAATCCTCATCGTAGCAACAAACGATGTTCGTCTGAGCACTTAGAACCTAAAACCAATCTTACCCTGCCGCATCCTTGCCCTGCCGCGCCTGTAGATTAGGTGACGCTGCCGTCCGCGGATTTCACCGAACGCATACCGGAAAAACGGCAACACCAGCTGCAATAGATGGACACATATTGATCGATTATTAAATCATGACGTCACATCAGCGAGTATATAATCTGAAAAATTTATGCTTGACTACGATCCAATGGAAAGGTACGATCCCATCTAGCATGTGCAACTCTCCTGACCTTGTTGCTTTCCATTCAATGGATCTTATTTTTTCATGTAATGACCACACATGAATCTATCATGTATATTAATGTACAACTTTTATTCAACGATGGTTTTTAAGAAGAGCAGGGGTTGAATCGGATGTTTGAGCAGGTTGGGTGGCCTGCCGCCGCCTTATGTGAGGCTGCCACAACGAAAGCCTCACTGCTTCCATCTACAACTTTGCCTACTTAGCTGAATTTTATTGTCCAACAAGATACAAGGTGCATTGACAGATAGTTGCAAACACCGAAGAAAAATGCAAGTACTGCAGGTTTGCGAATTGACAGATTTAACTCTAAGTTGTAGTATTTTTTTTTTTGGATGCACTTTTCTTTCTAAAGAACTAGGCAATTTGGCGCGGCAACACGCCGCGCCCTTTGGGTTACATCACGATTCTATTTAAACAATTTAAACATGATATACTTCCCATTTGTAGTAATAGCACTCGTAGATAAGATTTAAATATAGCATTAACAAATCATTTCCGTTAATCAGCAATGATAGAGCACAATGAAGTCTCACAACACCAATTACGCTTTAATTTAGCCAACATATCAAAACAGCAACCAGATAAGTACCCATTACTTCTCTATTGCTCTTAACTACCATATAGCTAGCCAAGGCATAACACCAGTGTTCAAGAACATGATCAGAAAGCAGTACTCTAAAGAAGGTAGCACACACCATTTTAATTTTAAGATAGGAGCCACAGATCATCAACGCGATCTCCTGGTTTTCCGCTCAGACTCGAGTGGGTATGTCGCCCTCACGGACAGGGCCCTTGCCTTGACATTCCTTGTGATGAGACGGTTTTGGTCATCAAGGAACTTAAATCTGACCTGGGTCACCTTACCCCTAGATCCTGTGCGGCCCATCACCTTGACCACGACCGCAAGCTTGACCTGAGTATCCATACTGCACAAACAAAGAGCAATTTAGGCGCAGAAAAACAGTAGTTCAAACCAGCTAATGTATATTCCCAGCACATAATTCAACCGCACGCAAAGATGCCTAGACATTGAAAAGAAGAAAACACATGGGCCTACATGGTGCAATTCAAGTGGTGATAAATTATTCAAGGGATAATAAGCCAATGAGCAAATATAAATTAATAGTAATACTACTGATAGGTGGAAAGGCTACCAACATCAAGGTCTCTCTGTGAAATAGGACAGTCAACAACGTCACCAACTACGTTTAAAGCCAAACACAAAAAGATTAACCACTGAAATTATAATTTTACAGGGCTACCAATTCTCCTTTGAGAAACAGTATTCACACATCAAGATTCGTAAGCGAAATGGCACGAAGGAGATCACATAATTATAAACACGAATCCGAGGGTTACTTGAGATCTAAACAGTTGCAATTCAGCTCCACAAAAACCTAGAGGGGTTAAGCTAAACAGCCCAGCATAGCAAGTGGAAAGAAATCTCAACATCAAAATCATTAGCTTGCCAATGACAGATCGGCGCCTAAACTCTCATGAAGCTTCAGGACAACATCAACACACAACGACTAAATCAGATGCATCATCGCTGCACGTCGTAGCTAAAGTTAAATGGTAACTCCATGATGTAACCGATGAGAACAGGGAGACGACCCGTACCTTTCTTCGTTGGTTGTCGTCTAGGACTGGAAGCAGGGGGTCTCGAACCGCATACAAAACCATCTAAGTTACACCATTTCACAAACATGTCTAAAACATGGAAATGAGCATCCATTCTACACAAAATAAATTAGAAAAGAAAGTATCTACCTTCTTTGCAACTGTGCAGACCATTTACCTTTTAGCTCGGTATACATGTCAGCTTGCTCACAATTTTAAAACCAAATTGTGCACTGAATCCCCAATAGAGGATAATTTTCGGTAATTCTAATATATGCACAAGGTGAAGTTAATCTGTTCATGCAGTATAAGTTGCAGCATGGACAGATAAGAAAACTGGAACTAAACAACAAAACCTTATAAGTCAATGAAAGACAACATTGACAACCAGGGGTCTTCTTTTTGGCATATCTCCTGTATATTCAGTAGCTCATGTACTCTAGTTGTTGTCGATTAAATTGTCACTTGACACAAAGCTGCAATAATAAAATTCAACATAAGAACCAATATTTGGATAATGTGCAATCAACATACCAAACCAGGTTCCTCATTCTCCACCCATAAACATGAGAACTCATCTCCACTTCCACCAATCATTGGATTTGAAAACACATGATCCAATAGAAGACTTGAACTATTGGCTTTGTGGCAAATGAATTTTGGCGTAGTCATGTAAACCGATGGATGGAAGCGAAATACACGCACCACACCAAAAGCTTTATATTTCTTATTAACATAAATTTGATTAGTCAATTGGATAAAAAATAAGGTCTCCGTAGAACCTGCACATCCACGGAAGAAAGTTCTACACATAATACCCAAGTTACAGTACTAATTAATATTAACTACTGATAATAACTATTTCATCTGTAATATAATATAAGACGTTTAGGCTTAGTAAATCAGTATGCTGAAATGTCTTATATATTGATAGAGGGAGTAATAGTTAATGAAACTCTGTTAAAATCGAATGAATATTACTAAAGAAGGCAAGTCAAAATAAACCACTTATGAAATGTATTTCTCTGACTTTCATGCGGATGCGGATCACTGAAGCTAAACAACTACATGTCGCTTGTATATAAAGGAATCATCAAAATCAAATCATAATATACCAGAGCCATATAGATGCAGTTCTTTGGAGCACAATATCATTTCACCCCTGACGTAGTGAAAATTCAAATAAAAGTTGTTGGAACAATTTGGACAATGAGAATTCAACAACAAAGATTAGTAAGGTATCTCAACGTATTTATATACGTCTGGTATCACAGGCATGACCCTGGCTTTCAGAACTTTGCTTCAACAGGGTGCCACATCCCTGTAGCACAAAATCAAAGAAGTTTAAAAATGGTGAGCTGCATAAGAATCGTGAAAGCCTAATCCAATTAAATACCAAACTATGTATAGAAAATCAAAAGGAAAAGGTGCACTTGTTTCTTGACCATTTACACCTATCATTTTCTAATTGCGTAGTCTATGTTATCTTCGAAGTCACTGCCCAATACATGTCGTTGAGGTTATACCCTATACAGAACTGAGCACCCTGATAATAATCTCATATGTTGGCATCCTTATAATTTTAAGATTTGACTGTATACTATTTGGACAACCATGAAGCTTGCATATTCTGTCACAATGAATACTCTGTTTTACAGTGATCAAGTGCTCACTTTTTTTATTGTTAGAAGCTAGCTAATGCCTAAACCTACAGACTGAATAATTTTTTTTGTACATAGGTTCAGATCAGCTTGGCAAGGCAAGCTATGCATATCAGATCAAAAAACCTGTGTGGTGTGCTTGTGTAGTGAAGGTAAAAACTGTGGGACTGAAACTCTGTACCGCTGAATTGAAAAATTGACTAGTTAAGAATCAACACACATTCTGAAAATCCAAAAAAAAAAAATCACAGGAGTACTCATAGCATTCTGTTTTACCCTTCAGCATGAATAATATTCTGCCAAGTAGAATGGCAAGTGCTTTTAATGAAGGGCAAGTACTTTTAATGAAGTGTCAAATTGACTTATTTAGGAAACTCCTTGCAAGATTTCCACAGTATGGCACTGTCTGTCTTGATGCCCGTCTAAGCACAGTTAAATGTACAAATATGCATAAAACTGACCAAATACATGCGTACCGACAGATAATACTTCTGAAAGAAGATTCTGAGATTGTATTTTGAATGTACAGTATCAGTAGCCTTCCGCATGCCTCCTACATATTTCTCCCATGATCATATCAGGTGCAAAAATTCACCATGTTCACTTGTCTTCCTTTAGATTAATTTAGCAAACACAAAACCAATTAGGTCTGCAAAGTTCAGTAAGCTGCAAGGCATGTCAGATATCCGAGGCATAAATAATAGGAAAAAAAAGAAAAATATTCCGTGCATCTTTTATGTTATATCATCAAAGTATTTTTCACCATTTCAAACACTTAACATGCAAAGCTGGAAAAAAACTGTAGCAAGTGCCAGTAACCTAAAGACATGGAGAAATACATAAGACTGAATTGAATTGGTAGGGCATCTTATCAGATGTTCCCGTTCCGATATCTCATTATACTACACCAAGTATATGTCAATCACTGGACAAACTATATACTAATAGGCACTAATATTTAGTAGCACTAAAATATGGATGTGTATGTCTCATTGGGCTCAAGTAGTAAGTTTGTTTCTGAAACTTTATTTAGGAAATGCAGAAATACTAACCTAATCTAGCTAAAATAAGGATGGGTTAAGAAAATCAACATGAGCTAGTGAAAACAAATTACCTCAACAGAGTGGTTATAAATATGAACTTCAGTAACTCAGAATGAGCCATCTTCTTCAAAGCATAAGGAGCACAAGGCAGCTTAGGTATTTATAAGGGACTGTCTAACCAGCAGCTAGTTGAAAATCCAATTCGTCATCAGACACTTTTTATACTGTAAGTATTTCCTTAGTATTTTCAGTCCGACCAAATGATAGGAAAAATCAGTCTGATTTTTTCTACCGGTTTTTTCAGCCAGAAGGGAAAACAAAATTGGTGTTTACCGCCCCTGAAAAATTGACAAGCACTTGAACTCTGGCAGGAAGTCTCAGACATTCATCATTGAATATACGTGAGGAAAAAAAAGAAGAAAAATGCCTTGGAGAAATACATAAATGCCATTTTTTTAGTAAAATCACTTCAGCGCCCGCTGCAGTTTCATCAGTGTAACTCGTCTGGTGTATACAGAAACAAGAAAGAAACTGGAGACAAATCGGAACTAATATTAGAACAGTGCAGTACAACAACTTTGCAACACAAATCGATATGTTTGTATCATGCAAATTACACACACGTTCTGATCATCTATACAAGTAGAGGAATAAATCCAAGCAGGAAACAACTGAACCATCTAGCAGCATCGGATACAAATTACAGTAGGTACGAAAAATGGAACCAAATTTCATATCAAACAAACTGACATGCCCTATTCTGCTTCAAGTCTCGAATTACCAAACACCAAGCATGAATATGATCCTGCAGATTGGCGTAGAAGGTGCAGTTGTACTGTGAGCACAAGACCCCTGAAATTTATGAAAGAGTGAATTGATGAGAATGAGAGACTGAGAGAATATTCTAGAAAAAGATCATTGTGTAGAGAGAGTTAGACAAGAAGAAAAAATAAGACAAAAGAAAATGCACTCAAGAGAGTGATAACCATGAAGCAAAATCCACGCAATAAAACTCTATTTAGTCAAGATGATAATAAACTAAGGATTGAAGAAAGAGTTAGAAAATTAGTCCAAATACAATGAAGAGTGATTTGACAAGTAGAAATTGCAAATGACTTATGATTGAACCCAAAGAAGAATGAAAGAGTGAAAACTGAGATTCTAAAATAATTAAGAATGCAAAGCTGAGAAAATTATATGAAAAAAATGGCTGAGCAAAAAGTGACATAAACAATGTAGATAGACTGAGGATAAAAAAGTGACTTCACAAATACGATCTACCGAGAGGATAAAGAACGAACAAATTAAAATGAATGAATAAACAAACGAGATTGGGAATGAGTAGCAGAGAATAAGATTGAAAAACTGAGCAATTTAAAATGATACACTGAGAGATTGAAAACAAGACTGAGTAAAATATAGTGAAAACAGAAAGAAGAAAGAACATTGAATTAAATTAGAATGAGATTGAAATAGCTGACAGAATGAAGAAAAAATGACTGATGAGTGAGGACTGATAATTTAATGAGAAAATTAAAGAAGCAAATGAGTGACTGGAAAAATGACTAAATACTGAAGAATTAACTGTGAGACTGAGTTACTAGAATGAGAGACTGATAAGACTTAACAAATAAGAGCTACAATGAGACTAATAAGACTGAGTTACTAGAATGATAAAAAATGAGAAACAGAAGAACTGATAGAGCATGGAACTGAGGAATGAGAAGTGATGACGGAGGAATACTAGAACTGGACAAATAAAGACTAAACTGACGAAACTGGAATGATACTTGAACTGACCAAATAAGAATGACAATGAGAGACAAAAAACATAAGAATGAGATGAAATATCCTGAAACTGAATTCTAGATGCACCCTGTAGTGGAATTTAAGCAAGAAATTAATCCATGGTTTATGTTTTACAACAAATGTCAAAGACACGCAGTCTCCAAATTAAAGAAAACTGTAAACAAATTTTGAAATAAAAAGTATTCGATAATTAGATAAACACCATAAGCAGTAGAGAGATGATGAACACACCTTCAAGCAGGCGAAAATCCCAGTTAGGCCGGATCCACATCCAAGCTGCATCAATTGTGAAAATAAAATTAATGATTCAGATTTGAAGCGTTAAAAATAAAGAACATGCCATGGGCCATAAGGCTGAATTTTGAATATTTGTATAAACTTTATGACTTCTAGTGCCGTGGGCATGTAGAAAACAAATTTAGCAGGTGCTTTGGATACATCGACATCAAGCTCAAAAACTTTTCCTAAAGGACTCAAAATAAACTAAGTACCTACACTAGTGTCATGCAGAAATCCAAACAGTGGCACATATTCTGCTTCTATGGAAGCAGGAGCAGGGCCATAAACCTAGTACGAAGCTACCAGAGAACCATTCAGAAAAATTTATAAAATGGAAGTTACCTCCAGAACTCGCTTGCCCCTAAAGCTCAGCTGCCCATCACGGATCCCATTTTTAAATAATGTTCACAAGAGTAATGGAACTCTACCAGTATTTGAGATTACCTGAAAAGAAACAAAAGAATGAGTAAGTTTTCCAAAAGTATATTCATAGAAGAAAAAATGTTGCATATGAGGCTACCAACTTACCATCATGCTTTCCTGGTGCTACTTCAGAAGGGGAAAATGCTACCATATCCGCTACACTGATCTTCCCCTAACACACACAGAAACTCCTGAATTGAAACTTAGAATTAGTAACAACTTGAATATCTGAGAAATTGCTAGCAGAACTACACAAAATTTAGTGCCAGCCAGAATACTAGAAAAATTGCAGCTGGTCACCTTGAAAACATCAAGACCTTGGACATCGACCTTCGCTCCAGCATATCTGTACGGATGAGCACTATGAAAAAGATTCAAGACATACTTTATTTCTTTACCGCAAAAATGATAATCTACAGTTCACAAGACCCTCTATAGACACAAATAGCATAGCTGTTTGTTCATGTATGAATGACCAAATGTTTTGAAGAAATACTGATTCAAAATACTCAAGATAAACTGAATAGAATGAAGAATGAGGAGCAAATGAGAAAAATATATATACTAAGACTCAAGACATACATCATCCGAAGAAGATAAATCATGAATCAACCGTAGGGATTTTCCCTACGGTAAAGGTGTTTAAAAAAAGAAAAATCATCTAAATAAGAAGAATCACTATCATCCTCAAATACTTGATTCTTCACAGTTTTCACTTCACCTAAAACAAAGACAGATTAGTTCGTTTAAGATATAGCAGACTATGAAATGCTGATGCAAATTTCTCCAGCATTGCACCTTCATCTTTTCTAGAACCAAGCATGAAGAAAGAGAGAAGCAGGTCAAGCAAACAAAGGCTACAAGAACGCATTGGGGTCTACATTGGTAGGCATAGAGCTTGAAATATACAATGCCTGCACTTTTCTGATCATTCCTAACAGGCTAACAGTACATAAGCACATGAACAGAACACAATGCATATCTCACAGGCATTATGACGAACAGATGGTATGCAACCAAATTTTCGTCAATTTTTCTATATAATAATCAGCGTAATCGACATCCGAGGTTCACAAGCATACATTCAAGCATCCAACTGAATGAGACGCCAAATTTGGAACAGAGAAATGTGAAAATGAAATTGAAGGAGGAAGTGTAAAAACTCACCAAATGCATGGAGTTCCTGGTTGATAGAAAGGAAGCTTCTAGGTGCAGCGGATGAACAAGTTGCTCGGATTCATGGCGAGAAGGTCGCGTGCCTCCACAAACACCGCTCGACGACGTGCCCGCGCAGGTTGTTGCCACACTCTTGGCCGATGCAGCCACACATGGACCTCTTCGACGTGGCGCCTGTGGTGTAGCCGAGGTCCTCGGCAGTGGAACCCTATCGCCCCGTGGGAGCCCAGCAAAAGCATCGACCGGCCACCATGACGAAGAGGAGGGATCCGAGGGACTGGAGTGGGGTGAGGTGGGTTGGGACGGAACAGGAAGAGGGGAGCACGAGCACCGAGCAGATCCCGCGGTCAAAGGAAAGAGCGGGCTACGACAGCCACACCAGAGCGGCGGCGCTTGCCACCTCCGGCGTGGGAGAGCTCGCGCCTCCGCCTCGTCGCATGCCTCTCTCTCTCTCCGTGAGAGAAATGGGGAAGGGGGAAATGAGCAGGAGCAGCGAAAGAGAAAAAAACCAGTTCGACCAGACTAACTGAACGAATAAAACGGCGTACCAGAGAAAACCAAAGGTTAACTGAGGAGCACTACAAGATGCACGCCAGGACTGAGATGGACGGCTGAAGATCTGTCTGACGGCGAATTCCATTTTCAGCTAGCTGAAAAATAGAATATGGGATTTATAATCGATTCCTCGCAATCACAACCATTTGCCAAGCGTATTGGTCAACTTGCAGTATAAATAATAACACATTGCCCTATGTTTATTTTATCAGCCAAAAACAAATATTTTCTAATTAATGGGAAGAGGGCAAACCTCACAGCCTAGGTTCTGCATCCTTGAGAGCAGTTTCAACCACTGTCAAACGGAATACAACATCAGACTAAGGGCATCTCCAGTCGTCTCATCCCCCAAGTACCAAAACGCCGCTGTTTTGGTGCCGCCGCGGCGCGAAACGGCGCTAATCTGAAACCTTAGGGGGCGCGGTTTCCAGTCGTTCCCCAGCCCAAGTTTCGGCCCATGCGATTCAAAAAATGCCGCGGCGATTACATTCAAGATTTAGGGCAAACCAGCGGCGATTTCGTTCATATTTAGGCCAAACTGGCCGATAACATTGCAGAAATTTAGACTAAAATATTACATAACTACTACGCCTAGTTGTTCAGCAGGCCGAGGCTGGCGGCGATCGCCTGGCTGTAGTCGCCGGCGCCGTCGTCGTCGTCCGAGCCGTCGTCGTCGTGGCGTCGGTTGCTCGGGTATGCGCCGGCGTCGTCGCCCCACCACCTGCTCTCCCGCAGGGTGCGCTGGAGCGGTTCGTCGTCCTCCTCCTCCTCGCTGTCGGCGTCGAGGATGTGGTACTCGACCTCTTTCGCCACCGAGGGAGGAGGGATGCGGCGGCGGCGTCGGGCGGCCTGCTGTTCGCGCTCGGCGCGCTTCCGCTCGGCCTCGGCGAGGAGCTTGCGCTGTTGCTCGACCTCCTGCTCCGTGAACTCGCGCAAGCTCCAGTCTTGGGCGAAGTCGTCCGTCGCCGGCTGGACGGTGTTGAAGGAGGCCTCCTCGGCCTCCTTCAGGCCGGGCCACTCCTCCTCCTGTTCGTCCTCCGGCTCCTGCTTGGGCTCGCGCTTCGGCTTGACGACGCGCTGGAACCACCCTGCCGGAGAAGCCGCCGCGCGTCGCTGGCGTGGCTCGCCGATGCGGAGGGCGCCACTGCGCACGGGGGCGGGGCGCCCGGAGTTGAGGAGGGGAGGGGTGGCAGAGCCTGGCGCCGAGCGTGTACCTGGTGGAGGCGCCGACCGCGCGCCGGAGGATGAGGAGGTCGTGGACGTGGAGCCGGTGCCCATCCGCCTCGGCGCCCACACCGGCATGGTCAGCCGGGGTTCGTTCCCGGCGGCGATGTAGTCGAGCACCCACTGGAGCGTGCGGTGCTCGCCTCCCCACCACCGCCTGCGGCCGTGGCTGTTGCAGCGGCCATCCACCGGGCCGTTGTTGCCGCGGTCGGCGACCTCCTCGTCGTGACGGCGCTGGAAATACGCCGTCCAGAAGGCATCGTTGCCTTCTGCCCTCCAGCGCCTGTCCGCCGCCTGCTGTGGCGTCAGGCTCGCGCGAACTTCGGCGATGGCGTACTCCCTCTCGCTTTCGGCAGGGACGGGGGGCACGGGCACGCCGCCGGCGCTGAGTTGCCACGGCCCGTGGCCAGTAGAGGCACCGGGGACGCGCATGTCGAGAGGACACGGGTACCCCGCGCTGTACAACACCCACGCCTCACCCTTGCGGAGGTGGCGGCGGACCCAACCGTTCGCGGAGGCGGCGTCCATCTTCTTGGCGGCTTCTTGACGGCGGCGGGAGAAGAGAGAGAGGGAGGCAGAGGCAGCGAGAGAGGAATGTGTGGGAGGGACGGCGAGGGCTTGGAGGGGTTTTATAGCGCGGAGCGGCCAGGCGAAGGGGCGGTGGTGGCCATTACTGCGCGCCGCGTGCCGCGCCACGCCATTTACTCCGGCAGCCTTTGACTGGGGAGCTCTCACTGGCCGGCCGCCACGCCATTACTACAACAGCCTTTGACCGACGCGGGTGCCGAGAAGACGAGCACGGGCGGTTCCTGTTCTGCGCCAATTTCTCCCGCGTCGCTGACAGCGCTGGCCCGCGTTGTGTTTCGCGCCATTTTGCCCCCAACAAAGCCGAACCCAGTGGGCTGGGTTTCGCCTTGGTGCGCCGGCGCAAAATAACGCTGAAACGGCGCTAACTGGGCCTCTGGGGGGGCGAGTGGTAGAAAAACGGTGCTTTTTGCTTCCGCCGGCGCCAAAAAGGCCTCCTGGGGGGGCGCTGGGGGGCGACTGGAGTTGCCCTAAGCCACATAAGAAACCATATGCATCTCAAGCAACCAGACATAGCCGATTGATTATCCCTGCCGCCTGGAGTAAGCAATCGCCCAAACCTTGAATCGATTGGCAAATGATTGGACATGGCGAAGAACTTGGTGGCGTCGGCGTCCGTAACGCAGCCGTCTCCATCTGCAGCACACGGAAACGCAGGGAATCGGCCACCGGAGAAGCATCAGCGACGGGCCTCCCTCCGAATCCTCCGAGTTTCAAGGGCGGCGTCGAGATCGATGGCGAGACGACGCACACACCTGGGTCGGCGAGGGCGAACCAGTCGGTGTAGATCCTCTGGTGGTCCTTGGAGCAGCCCACGGTGGTGGCGGACCGCCCGGTCTCCATCCTCGGCGGCGGCGCACGCGAGCAGTAGGGGCAGCACGAGCGAAGCAACTGAAACCTCATAGGATGCGGCTGCTCCGTCGCTGTGCGTCGTCTTCATCGCCGCCGGACGACGCCAATCGCCGCCGATTCCGGCCACCCCGAGGCGTGATGCGACGCTCTGGAGCTCCGCCTCGCCATCCGCTTCTTCCTCGTCGTGATTCCCGGGTAGACAGGGGGCGGAACGACGGTGTAGCTGCGGAGCAGCACAGCGTGAGGAAGCGACCGGGGGCGACCGGGAACACACGCGCTAAAATTCGAGCGGCGGCCGACCGCGGAGAAGACGACCCCGGCGCCTCCGAGGCATCCCGACATGCGCGAGTCGTGGAGGAGGAAGAGGGCTGCATGGCGGAGCTCGCTCCGACTTCGATCGGCGGCGCGGCAGCACATCAGGAGGCGCTCGATCACGAGCGATGGGCGAGACGACACCGTGGGTGGCGGGGAGGAGGGCGCCGGAGGACCTGTGGAGGGAGACGCGGATGGGCGCGTGTGATTGCTGCAGGGAGAGGTCGGGGAGGAGGAGGGAGGCGTGAAGCGGAGGTGGCGGGGAGGGAAGGAGGCGAGGGAGGTGGGGGAGATGAGGACGATGGGTAGAAAAAAAAAGGACGATGCTGAGCGTCCCGGGGATCCGCTTCAGGGTGCAAGCGGGACGCATCGCGGGAGCCCGCGTAGGCGCCGCGTATGTCCGCAAGATTACGAGGTATGCCGCGTATACGCCGCATACGAGCCGCGTATTTTGCGGCGCCGCGCGCGCCGCGCATTGCCCGCTCGCTCGGTCGCTAGGCTAGCTAGCTCGTTAAACCAGATGGATTTTTTTTTAGCATTAAAAGGCGATGTATTAAAATTAGGCAAGGGATACAACGCGGATTACAACCGGACCCATAGAAAGAGAAAATTACAACCAGGTCCAAGACCATATGCAAGAAGGACCTCTACAATAGATTTGGGAACGCCATCAAGTCCTTCGGGAAGCTCGAAGTCAACCTCGCCATCGCCGGGGATGAAACCACTTGGGACGGTGAGGGCGCCATGATTCACGACCACGACAGCCGAGCTAAAGGGCCTCCAGAACGGCACCAGGCCAGGAGGTTGAAGAAAGTGGCCAGCATCATGCTCAACCACACATGGCCGCCCTTCGGCCAGAAAAGTCGCCGGCACGGCAAGGCTCGCACATCTGCAGGAGCTTGCACCAGAGGCCGACGAGGATGAACACCAGCAGAGCCGCCCTTCGTCTAGAAGATGGGGAGGAAGAACCCTCCCGAAATCAGCTCGACATCGACAGGACCCTCCCGATCCGCTCTCTTTTGCGACTCCCCATCCCAACCCCTCGCCACCACGGCCGGCCAGAGGGAGAGAAATCACAGCAAAACAGCAGAACAGGAGGAGATCCCCTACCTTGAGCCTCGCCTTGTTGGAGCAACTGCCGCCCATAGCCGCAGCCCGCCGCACCGACGACCGAGGTCGGATACCAACAGAGAGGGAAGGCGCATCACCGGCGCAGCTCGACACTGGCAACCCATAGTAGCAAAGCGCCAACCTCCACCGTGAGCTCCTCCACTTCTCCTCCACACCACCTCGGCCGGCCAGGAGCAGTAGAGCAATCCACAGGAGAAGGATGCACAGACGCTTATTGAAGAAGGAAATCATCGATTCGCCACCTCCACCACTCCTCCACCTTGGAGATTTGACGGAGAGCAAGTCAATGATGTGCTCGATGCCGCGCCAGCACGCCGGAGCCACTTTCCTTCGGGGGCAGAGGAGACGGCATAACGCCATTCGCCATGTCGGACCACTCCCGCCGGAGGAAAACCAACCTAAACTACTGCTAAAACTATTGCTGTAGAAGACGGGCCGGCACCCTAGAGCATCTGTCGAGGACCGATTCCCACGGAACAGGGATAATCACTCTCAGGGGAGAAGTTCGTGAAGGGGACTGAACACGTTAGCCAACAACCCTCAACCGGCCCGGTGACGGTGCTCGTCGTGCCTGTAGAGGGACAACACGACAGAGATGGACTCAGGCCCGTACCCAGGTTCACGGCCCTCAGGAGGACGTAAAACCGCTACTCCTGCTTGTCTGTATTGCTCTATAGGGGTTACAGTACAATGAGCCTGCCGAGGACTCTCTTGCGGCAGTGTGAAGCTCAAGGAGGAGACCGGGGTCTTCTTCCTCGATGAGTTCGCTGGGCTAGGCAAAGCTATGGTAGGGTGCCAAAGGTTGAAAACTCGATCCCCTGCTACGGAGGTGCCTCCTCCCCTTTTATAGGCGCCCCGGGCCTCATCCCTGCGCCCTGCGCAGTGGAAGGGTTCCCACATGGCGACGAAGCGGAGGGGCGGGGTGCACCGCAGCTGGGTTGCCCGTGGACTCGTTCCATGGTCGCAAAGCCTGCCTTCGTGACAGAAAAGCCGCCGTCTTCGCTGGGCGGCCAGCTGGTACTGCAGGGATCGTGGGGGTGCCCATGGTGACGTCGTCCTTGGAGCGTAGCGCTGGCCAACTGCTTTATCACCAAAGAGGAAACCCTCGTAAGCCGCCGCAGGGGACACAGCTTTGTTGACTCCTTTAATCACCAAAACGGCAACTGCGGCGCCGTCGTCATCGCGCGCAGACGCGCGCGTCACTCTGTGGTGCGGCAGTGGCCATGTGCGCCTTGCAGCGGTTGCTTCGTAGCGAAGTATCTCCACAGGGCCTGGACGGCCTTGTGGAGGGATTTGTGTTGACCCCTCTCCAGGGGAGAGGGCCCTGTAGAGGGGCAGCCTCGGGAGGAGCCTCTTCAGGCCTGCGCTGCCCCCTTCAGCCCTCTCAAGGGCTTTTCCTCTCGAGGGTCTCTCCAAGCGTTTTGCTTGGTCCTTAGTCGTTTCATCGACCTTGTCGCGTGTGAGGGCTGTGGAGAGTGGGCTCTGCACGCCCTAGATCCCACTGGGCCGACAGTAGCCCCCGGGCCCATGACGGGCACGGCGAGGCCCATCGGGTCCAGACGAAGCGTCGTGGGCCCAAAACGTCCGGCCGGCCTGTGACACACGTCGCTCGGTGGTGAGTTTGTGGCGACTCGGTTTCTCCGATAGAAACATGCGTCGTGGGGGGTCCCACCATGACCACCACGACCACGCCTTGGTAACTGCCCAAATGGGGTATAAAGCTGCGCGCCGGTCCGAACCGCAGTCATTACTCCCATTCCGCGCATCCAGTCTTCTAGCTCTCGACTCCCTAGCTTTCCTTCTTCGGCGAACTTCTTCCTTCTCCGGCGAACTCTTTCCTTCTTCGGCACTCCGCTTCTTGCCCCTTCCTCGACAATGGGCGGACCGAAGGGCAAGGCGGCGATGGGGACGCTCCCCTCCGATGCGCAGGGCGAAGAGGCGCTTGGCCCCGCTCTGATCAGCGAACGCGTCAATGCGGCGGCGCTGGACAAGATCCAGCACCTGGTCGCCGGGAAGACCAACGAGCACGGCGCCAGCGCCATCCGGGCCGCCAAGCTCGGCCGACTCCCGGCGGGGTTTTTCCCCATCTTCCTCCACACCCTTTTCGCCGGATTGGTGCCTCCGTACTCGCCCTTCTTGGAGGCGGTTCTGGAGTTCTACCAGATCCATTTCCTTCATCTACACCCCAATGCCATCCTCGTCCTCTCCATCTTCGCCTACTTGTGCGAGGCGTACTTGGGGGTGCAGCCCTCGGTGGCCCTCTTCCGGAGCTTCTACGCGCTCCGGAATTCCGCGAAGACCGAGCGGACGGGATGCGTGTCGTTCCGCATTGTGGACGGCATGGGGGACGTCTACATCCCCATGTCGTGGAGTGGCGAGAAGCCCGTCACGGCGGTGGTGAAGAAGGTGGACGACTTCAGGCAGAAGTGGTTCCTCATCGGCGCCTCATCACGGAGCTCCTTCCTCGACACCCCGGAGGCGCCGCCCGTGAAGAATACTCACTGGGGCAAACAGGCCTTCCAGGGTTCACAGATAGTAGCCCTCGTGGCGCGCATGAGGACGCTTCGGTCGAACGGCCTTACCGGCCAGATGATCGCGGAGGACTTCGTGCGCCGCCGCATCGCGCCTCTACAGGCGCATAAGAAGCCGATGTGGATGTACTCGGGCCCCTCCGACCCGATGCGACTCCACCCCTGCGACCATCGCCCCGCCATTGTCGAGACCATCATGGGCCGCCTCTTCATCAACCCCGACGTGCCCGTGGCGATCGCGGCGGAGCTGAGGCCTCTTCATCAGATGAACCTGGCTCCGCGCCTGGCGATTCTGGAGCGGATGCCCACCTTCACCCCGCTAGGCCTGGCGGGGGAGGAGGAGGAAGAGGGGCCCATGCCCATGGCGAGAGGACCAGATGCTGCGGAGTCGCCGTACGCATCTGACGCCGAGCAAGGCGACGCGGCGGCTGGGGCCATTCCCTCTGCAGGCGGCGCGAGATCGTCAAGGGCCGCGTCCCCTCCTGAGGAGGTCTTCAAGCTCTCATCTAGCGACGACGAGGAGGCCGAGGCGGGGTGACAGGAACCCCGGACCAAGGCGGCCCACGACAGGCCTGCTGGGGAGCCCCCGAGCGCTCCCCTCAAGAGGAAAGCTGAGGCGGCTCCGGAGGGATCCGGAGTCCGGGCCACGCCTTCTTGGCGTTCGTCCGGCATGGCGTGGGTTGACACCCGCGCCAAGAAGACAGGGTAAGTGTTTCTAATTTTGTTCTCCTCCTTCGGTCTTTGCTTGTTTGCTCCCTCTGACAGATCTTCTTGTTCTCTGCCAGCGACCCGGCGCCTGTGAAGCGCCGCAGGCTCCGCAAGGCGGCGGACATGAAGAGGACCGCTCCGGAGGCCGCGGCAGAGGCCGCAGCAGAAGAGGCCTCGAGGCCTGCGGAGGAAATCCCTGCAGGCCCTCACGGGGATGCTCCTCAGGCTGAGGCGACCGCGCCGCCTCTGGAGGAGGAGCGCCCTGAGGAGCAGGCGGAGAAGGCGCCCACTCCGCCGCGTGCTGCGACTCTGCCAGTGCAGCAGGAGGCCGCGGCAGGCACTACATCGGCCCCGCTCTCGCCAAAGGCCGATGAGACGGTGGGAGTAGATCTACCGCCGCCCCCGCCAAGCACCACGGCGGAGGAGGAGGCAGCGGCTACGGGGCAGACCTCTCCTGCCCCGGGAACCCAGGACGAGGCGCCGCCTGAGGGGGGCAGCACTGGCGCGCAGAACGCGGGAACCGAAGCGGAGGACACGCCGCCAAGCCCTCAGGCCCGCGCGGAGGCTCCCCGCTCCAAGCTTGACGCGGGCGCAGGGCCTTCCGCTCCGAGCAGGGCTTCCCAGGCCCTTGCCCTCGGTAGCTGGTACTGGAGCAGGGGGCGTCGTGACGTCGCCTTCCGCCTAGTGCGGGAGTCCCTGGAGGGGCTGGAGGCCCACCTCGCTCTGGAGGACCGGGAGCTTGCCCGGTAGCGAGGCGAGCTCGCGGAGGCTTGGGCCGCATTCCACGCGGCTGTGGAGGCTCGCCGGCGGAGCGACCAGGCCCTGCAGGCGGAGCGCGAGGAGGCGCTGCGCTTCGCCGAGGAGGTCCGCGAGGGCGCCATGCGCGACGCCGAGGAGCTTCTGCAGCCTTTGAAGGCCGAGCGCCGGGCAGCGGCAGAAGACTTGGCCACGGCCAGGGTAGAGCGGGAGGCTGTGGAGCACTCCCTGGCAGCCAAGCACCACGAGCTTGTCGAGCTTGAGGCCAAAATCCTCGCCAACTCTGAGACCGTGCGGACCGCCCTGGAGGGGGTCCGCGCGAGCTTGGAAGCCAGGGGGCAGGACCTGGGCGAGCGCGAGGAGGACGTGCGCCGCCACGACGAGCAGCTGCCGCTGAGGGAGCAAGAGCTGTCGGGGCAGCGCGCCGCCCTCGAGGCCCGCGAAGAGAGCCTGGCCGATTCTCTCGGCAAGTATGAACGCGAGGTGGCTACCCACAAGAGGCATGTGGAGCGCTTCAACACGAAGTTCGCCGAGCAGAAGGAGGAGGCTGAGAAGGAGTTCCAAGCTCGGGAGAAGGCATACCGCGCCGCTGTCTCCCGCGACTATGCCGAGAAGTTCACGAAGCAGGAGAACCGCTTCAAGAAGCGGCGCGATGAGGATGCCGCTCGTATCTATGAGCTGGAACAAATGAACGCCCAGCTGAACTCCCGGGCGCGACATGCTGCGGATAGTCACCGTGCTGCCGAAGAAGCTCGCGAGCGCATGGCGCAGGACCTCGCCTCCCTCATGGCGGACATGGAGGAGATGAACAAGCAGGTGGGCCCTGCTGTGGAGAAGGCGGTGAAGGCTGCTGAGAGCGCTCAGGCGGCGCGGGTGCTCTCGCAGCAGCGAGAGCGCATGTTCCAGTCCTTAGTGACTCGGGGCAATGAGCTCACCGCGAAGCTGGGAGCGGAAACGCCGGCCGTCCCCGTTCAAGGCAACTCCGACGCCGCCACCTACCTCATGTACTTCGAGCAGCTTTTCACCGCACTCGAGGTCCCTGCCGGGAAGCTCCGCGACGTCGTCGAGGAGGAGTGCCGCCAGCTCCTGGCGGTAGCGGTTGACCGAATCTTCACCCAACTCCAGCACCTCCAGCCTAGCTTCGACTTCCCCACGGTGACCGAGCCTCTCGAGGGGGAGAAAGGGTGGACGATCTCCAACTCCATCCGCGACCAGGTCGACGACTTCTGCAGCCGCTTCAAGCGGGCCGCGGCGGAGGATGCTGGCGGCGAGGAGGGCGACGATGAGGAGGGCGAGCCTAAAGGAGAAGAGTCCGGGGAGGACGACGGCGATGCCTCTGCCTGACTTCTTCCTGAAATGTAATGCGCTTGTAGCGCCGTAGGGATATTTGTTTTAAAGACTTTTGCTTTGCAGTTTGTAATATACTTCATTTTTTAAGCATGCGCTGCTAAGTCTGTGTGTGTGCCCCCCGAGGGCTCTTTGCTTCAATTCCATGTCTTTTTCGCTCTGCGTCGCCAGGACCCTTCTCCCCGCGCTACGACTCCGCCGCTGCGGTATGCTCGAGCAATGACTCGGCAAGGCCGGGGGGAGTTTAAGGCTTGGAGAGGTAAGAGCCCTCGAGTCGCGATGCTCAGGGCCCCCCTTTGACGCGCAAGCAGCCCATGGAGAGTGAAGGAAAGAAACGCTCGAGGGACGCAGAGTGCTCGTGAGAGAGATACGAAGATTCTCTTGGTGTGAGCAGGGAACTTAGCTTCGCGAGGCTTTTCGCCCTGCGTAGGACTCCTCTGGCGATGCCTTTCCCTTCAGGGGCCGAGTTTTCCCTCCACAGGCCTGGAGAGACTCTCGTTCCCTGTGGATGTTAGAGAGGCGAACCAAAACGCTAGAGCATGGTAGTAAGGGCTCATGCGCGCTTGTAGGCTTCCTTATGGGTATCTCGCGAGGAGAGAGAGTACCAAGGTCCTTTGGAGAGGCGGCGTGTATCCGGGAGCATGCCCTTTAGCCAGAGCTCAGGGTCCCTTGGGTTTTGCAGTGCTGCTGGGGTGCTCTTGAGGCACAGGCACCGTACTCAGCCCCCGCTCGCGAGGTGCGCATGGGAAGAATATAAGTGCACATGTAAAAATAAATGAGGAAAGTAAAACTTGCCATCGAAATATTGCACAGTGGCGCCTCAGCGCAAAGTTCACTTAGGAACGAAATGGCGCCTTAGCGCATAGTTCACTTGGAACAAAAACGGTTCGTTACACTTGGGTTTGCCAAGCTAACGTCCCTTCCATGTCGAGGCATGGGGACCACCCATTAGTGGCAGAGGTTCACTGCGGCCTGCGGTGGCTCATTAGCAGGAGAGCTCGGAGGGCTGACCCTCAGGAGAAGCTTGGAGAAGCTTGGAGGTGGAGCCATGAGCTTCCCTCTAGAGACAAAAAATGCCTGGCGTGACAATGATCACGGGTAGAACTTGCGTAGATGCGCGATGTTCCATGGGTTCTTGACGGGGATGCCGTCTTCAGTCTCGAGGCGTACCGCGCCAGGCCTGGCGATGTGGGAGACCCTGTAGGGGCCTTCCCACATCGGCGAGAGCTTGTGGAGGCCTTCTCTGGAGAAGATTCGCCTGAGGACGAGGTCGCCTGCCTCAAAAGTGCGTGAGCGCACATGGCGGCTGTGGTAGCGTCGCAGGTCTTGCTGGTATTTTGCTGCTCTGAGGGCGGCACGGCGGCGCAGTCCCTCGAGAAGCAGCAGGTCGTCGTTGTGGAGGTCCTCTTGGGTGTCCTCGTTGAAGGCAAGGACCCGTGGGGATCCATGCCTTATTTCTGCGGGGAGGACTGCCTCGGCCCCGTAGACAAGGGCGAACGGCGTTTCGCCCGTGGGTCTAGAAGAGGTTGTGCGCATGGACCAGAGCACAGATGGGAGCTCATCGATCCAGCCCTTGCCGTGACCCTTGAGGATGTTGAAACTTCTGGTCTTGAGGCCCTTAAGGACTTCCGCATTTGCTCGCTCGGCCTGGCCATTACTCCGTGGATGAGCCACCGAGGCGAAGCAGAGCTTGATGCCGAGTTTTTCACAGTAAGCCCGGAAGATGCCGCTGGTGAACTGCGAGCCATTGTCGGTGATGATGCGATTAGGCACTCCGAAGCGGCAAACCAGGCTCCTGGTGAATTTCACCGCTGCTCCGGCTGGTATGGTGCGCACTGGTTCAACCTCGGCCCACTTGGTGAACTTGTCGACGGCCACGAAGAGGCAGCGGTAGCCCCCCTGCGACTTCGGGAAGGGGCCCAAAATGTCCAGCCCCCAGACCGCAAACGGCCAGGAGAGCGGGATGATCTGGGGCCCAATGCCGGCTGATGAATTTGCTTGGCGTGGTACTGGCAGGCGTCGCAGGCTTGAACAATGGCGACCGCATCTTGAAGCACTTGCGGCCAGTAGAAGCCGCTCCTGAAGACCTTGCCTGCGAGGGTGCGCGCACACGAGTGGTGGCCGCACTCCCCGCTATGGATGTCCTTGATCAGCGTTCGGCCTTCCTCGGGAGGGACGCATCTGAGGGCGATGCCATTTGGGCGCTTGCGGTAGAGGTTTCCCTCCAGGATGCAGTAGGACTTCACCTGTCGAGCGATTCGCTCTGCTTCCGCATCTTCTTCAGGGAGGACCCCCTTCGCCAAGTAATCCTTGAGCTCGTCAATCCAGCCTGTGTCTTGGTGGGCTGCCGTCAGCAACAGACGCTCCCCGGTGTGGGGACCACAGTCGGGTGCCCCAGCTGCAGGAGCTGGTGGGAGTGCTTCGTCTATGCTTGCGGCTGTGGCCTCTTGAGGCTGCTTGATGGATGCCTTGGCGAGCCTTTCTTCAAAGACGCCTGCCTGCTGAGCTTGCCTTCGCGAGGCTCGCTTGGCGATGTCATCGGCCTCCTGGTTCTCTTTCCTCGGGATGTGCATGAGCTCCATGCCTCTGAAGTGCTTCTCGAGCTTGCGGACCTCTTCAAGGTATGCGGCCATGTGGTCGTCCTTAGGCGTGTAGCTCTTGTTGGAGAAGTTGACAAGCAACTGGGAGTCACCTTTGACAAGTAAGTGCTTGACGCCTAGAGCGATGGCTGCCCTTAAGCCGGCGAGGAGGCCCTCGTACTCAGCAATGTTGTTGGAGATCTTGTCAATCATGAAGCACAACTGAACTGCGTAGTAGAGCTTGTCGCCCTTGGGCGAGGTTAGGACGACGCCTGCCCCGCCGTTGCGGCAGGCAAAGGCTCCGTCGAAGTGCATGGTCCAGTGGCTGGGCATTGTGTCTCCAGAGGGCTCGGCCTCTTCTCCCCGAGGCTCCTCAGGGCTTGGGTCAGTCCATTCGGCGACGAAGTCAGCCAGCGCTCTCCCCTTGATGACTCTTGTGGTGTCGAAGCGTAAGTTGAATGGCTGCAGCTCTATGTTCCATCCCGCGACACGATCTGTGGCATTCGGATTGCGCAGGATCTGCTCCAGGGGGAAGGAAGTGACCACCGTGATGGGGTGGCCCTGGAAGTAGTGTCGTAGCTTCCTGGAGGCGATGAGGAGCGCGGCGAGGAGCTTCTGCTGCATTGGATATCGCTCCCGAGCGTCCCGCAGTACTGTGCTGACGAAGTAGACGGGGTGCTCGACGAGGGTTGTCCGTGGGGGTGCAGCATCGGCCCTCTGCGGAGACTCTTCAGGGCCCTTGTCGAGATCTGCCTGTAGAGGAGCCTCGGCAGGGGCGTTGGGAGCAGGCTCAACTTGAGGCGGTGGGCCTGGCAGTGGGTCTGTGGAGGCTGTTCCTTCGGCGAGATCCTTGTCGGGCGGCTTTGGGCTTGGAGTGGCAGAGCTCTTCTTGGGGAGGACTGGCTCTTCCCTTTCAGCCACCAGGACGGCGCTAGCGGTCTGAGGAGTGGCTGAGAGGTACAGCTTCAGATGTTCGCCTGTCCTGGGGGCCACCATGACGGGTGGGCTGGCCAAATACTTCTTTAAGTCCTCAAAGGCCTGGTCCGCCTCAGGGGTCCACTTGAACGTGCCGGATCTCTTCATGATCTTGAAAAATGGCAGGGCTCTCTCGCCGAACTTGGAGATGAAACGGCCCAGGCTGGCCATGCAGCCTGCCAAGCGCTGCATGTCCTTGAGCCGGCGAGGAGGCTGCATCCCTTCTATGGCCTTGATCTAGTCAGGGTTTGCTTCTATGTCGCGGTGGGACACCAGGAATCCGAGGAGTTTGCCTGAAGGGACCCCGAAGACGCACTTGGAGGGGTTCAGCTTGATGTTCACCTTGCGCAGGCTGGCGAAGGTTTCCTCGAGATCCTTCAGGAGGGTGTCTCCCTCTCGAGACTTGACCACTATGTCATCAACGTAGGCCTCTGCGTTTCTGCCCATCTGTGCCCCCAAGGCTATCCTCATGAGCCTCTGGAAAGTGGGTCGACGTTCTTCAGGCCGAAAGGCATGCAAGTGTAGCATACACACCACAAGGGGTGAGGAATGTTGTCTTCTCCTCGTCCTCTTTAGCCATTTTGATCTGGTGGTAACCAGAGAAGGCGTCCAGAAAACAGAGGAGGTCGCAGCCAGCGGTGGAGTCCACGATCTGGTCTATCCTCGGCATCGGGTATGGGTCCTTGGGGCAGGCCTTGTTGACGTCGGTGTAGTCGATGCAGACTTGGCCTCCTCCAGCGGGTTTTGGGACAACCACGCCGTTGGAGAGCCAGGTGGGGTGCGCGACTTCGCGGACGACATTTGCCGCTTTTAGCTTCTCTACTTCCTTGACGATGAATGCTTTGCTTCTCGGGGGCTTGCTTGCGTGCTTTTTGCTTGACGGGGCGTGCATCTGGAAACATGGCTAAGTGGTGCTCGATCACCTCCCTTGGTACCCCGGACATGTCTGACGGTGTCCACGCGAACATGTCAGCGTTTGCCCGAAGGAAGGCGACGAGCGCGCTTTCCAATTTGGGAGGCAGGGCAGCGCCTATGGTGACGCTGGCCCTGGAGCCCTCAGCCCCCGAGCCACTGGTGCTCAGCGACACCTTCTTCGTGGCAGCTTGCTCCTGGGAGAACACTTGTTTCTTCTTCTTGGGCCTCTCGAGAGGCTCCATGTCCTCGTCAGCCGGGAATGCCATGGCGGCGGCCTTGTAGGCGCTCTCGACAGCGCGCGTGGCGTCCAGGATATGACCATGGATGGCGATGGTGCCAGCGCTGCCGGGGATCTTGACCATGTTGTAGGCATGGTGCGTGACGGCCATGAACTTCGCGAGGGCGGGATAGCTGAGGATGGCGTTGTACGGCAGGCCGATGTGGGCGACGTCGAAGTCGATCAGCTCTGTGCGGTAGTTCTTCTACGTGCCGAAGGTGACGGCCAGCCGGACCTGCCCCAGGGGTTCGATTGAACCACTGGTGACCCCTGTGAACGGCCTGGAGGGCATAAGCCACTCGTAGGGCACTTGAAGCGTCTCGAAGGTCTCGACAGAGATGACGTTCAGGCCAGCTCCCCCATCAATGAGCGTCTTGGAGACGGTGATGTTGTTGATGGTGGGGGAGCAGACCAGGGGGAGGGTTCCAACAGTCTTGGTCGACTTGGGGTGGTCCTTGGCGTCGAAGGCGATGGTGTACTGGGACCACTTGAGGGGCCTGGAGGTCTCGGTGCTCGGGAGCGCAGCATTGAGCTCGTGGGCGAACTGCTTGAACTGGTTGTTCGACTTGGGCGCCTGTGCCCCGCCGAGGCTGCAGGCCATGGCTCCCCTTGGGGCCTGATAGCCCCCGTCCTCCTCGTCAGGGAGGTTGTTGTTCTTCTCGGCGGCGTTGGCCTGATTGCCTGGTGGCCTCTGGTAGCCGCCATTGCGTCCACTCCTGCCGTCTTTGCGGTAGCCGCGGCCTCTGCCGTGGTTCCCACTGCCTTCCTTGCGCTCATGCTCTCTGCTCAGCCTCTTGAGGTCGAAGCAGTTGTCTGTGGCGTGGCCACGCCTGTTGTGGTAGACGCAGAACGGACGGTTCTCCACCTCTTTGTCGCCGGGCTCGGGGGAGTTTCTGCGGGCGTTCTTGGCGGCTGGCTCCGCCGCCAGGACAGCGGTGGTCTTGCGCTTGGTCTCTTCGCGCTTCTTGTGGCTCTTGGAGCCTTCAGCTTGTTCGTCAGCCCGCTGGCTCATCTTGACAAAGAGGAGTCCCTCTTCAGCCTTGGCGCACTTGTTAGCGAGGTCGAACAGCTTCACCACGGAGGTGAGCTTGTCGTGGATGCCCAACTTCTCGAGCATCCTGCGGTTTGTGACGCCCTCCCTAAAGGCGGCGATGACCTGCGTGTCGGGGATGTTGGGGATCTTGTTGCGCACTTGGCTGAAGCGCTGGATGTACTTGCGGAGGGTCTCATCCTTCTTCTGCACCACAGCACGCAGGTCGTTGTGGGTGAGCGCGCGCTCGTACGTGCCCTTGAAGTTGGCGACGAATTGCCTGCGGAGCTCCTCCCAGGAGTCGATGGAGTCCTCAGGCAAATTGAGGAGCCAGGACAGCGCGGAGTCCCTGAGCGCGTGGGAGAACCAGTTGGCCATGACCTTGTCATCTCTCCCTGCAGCCTGGATGGAGGTGGTGTAGAGCTGCAGGAACTCGAGGGGATTGCTTGACCCGTCGAAGCCCTTGGGGAGGGCTGGCCTGAACTTCTGCGGCCAGACTACGCGACGCAGAGCGCGGGTGAAGGCCATGCAGCCAGACGCATACGTGGCGGTTCCTCCTTGGAGAGCTCTGCGGTTCTGCTGCCCCGCTTGGCCGAGCTCCTCGACGAGGCGGTTCTGGAGGTCCCGGCGGCGCTCCATGCCCACACGCGCGTCAAGCGCGGTGCGCTGCACGATTTGGCAGTCGCGCGGCGAGGATGCATGAGAGGGAGCCCTCTGCGCTGCAGCTGGAGGTGGCCCCGGCGGCGGCGGAGGCGCACCTGGTGCAGCCGTTCCTGCGTGGCCGGAGTGGTGGACCATGGAGCGCGACGGAGCGGCGCGCGTCGTCGCGACGTCGACGAGGTGGTGGAGGCGGTCGAGCCACTGGTCGTGGGGCTCTGCGCTAGGCCGGTAGCGGAGAAGCTCCTGGGCCATGAGCAGCGCGGTGTGCGGTGTGGGCTCTGGGCGTCCCTGAGAAGGCGCGCTCTGGCGCCGAGATGGACGCGAGGACTCAGCGTCCTCGTGATGCTCGGAGAAGTCCTCGTCCTCGCGGCGGTCACCGCTGTGGTGCTCCTCGCTCTCGGGTTCCTCCACGCGCGGGCCGGTGTTGGCGCGCTCGGTAGCGCGGGGGCGGCCGCGGCGGCCACGGGTGGGACCGGTGCCAGGCTCGGTGTGAGCCCTTTCAGCAGCGCGCCTGTTGGCGCGCATCGTGCGGGTGTCCGTCATGGCGCGGAGGCCGGCTGGAGGTTGAAGACGCGCCTCAGTCCCCTACCTGGCGCGCCAAATGTCGAGGAGCGATTCCCACGGAACAGGGATAATCACTCTCGGGGGAGAAGTTCGTGAAGGGGACTGAACACGTTAGCCAACAACCCTCAACCGGCCCGGCGACGGTGCTCGTCGTGCCTGTAGAGGGACAACACAACAGAGATGGACTCAGGCCCGTACCCAGGTTCACGGCCCTCAGGAGGAGGTAAAACCGCTACTCCTGCTTGTCTGTATTGCTCTGTAGGGGTTACAGTACAATGAGCCTGCCGAGGACTCTCTTGCGGCAGTGTGAAGCTCAAGGAGGAGACCGGGGTCTTCTTCCTCGATGAGTTCGCTGGGCTAGGCAAAGCTATGGTAGGGTGCCAAAGGTCGAAAACTCGATCCCCTGCTATGGAGGTGCCTCCTCCCCTTTTATAGGCGCCCCGGGCCTCATCCCTGCGCCCTGCGCAGTGGAAGGGTTCCCACATGGCGACGAAGCGGAGGGACGGGCTGCACCGCAGCTGGGTGGCCCGTGGACTCGGTCCATGGTCGCAAAGCCTGCCTTCGTGACAGAAAAGCCGCCGTCTTCGCTGGGCGGCCAGCTGGTACTGCAGGGATCGTGGGGGTGCCCACAGTGACGTCGTCCTTGGAGCGTAGCGCCTGCCAACTGCTTTATCACCAAAGAGGAAACCCTCGTAAGCCGGCGCAGGGGACACAGCTTTGTTGACTCCTTTAATCACCAAAACGGCAACTGCGGTGCCGTCGTCATCGCGCGCAGACGCGCGCGTCACTCTGCGGCGCGGCAGTTGCCATGTGCGCCTTGCAGCGGTTGCTTCGTAGCGAAGTATCTCCACAGGGCCTGGACGGCCTTGTGGAGGGATTTGTGTTGACCCCTCTCCAGGGGAGAGGGCCCTGTAGAGGGGCAGCCTCGGGAGGGGCCTCTTCAGGCCTGCGCTGCCCCCTTCAGCCCTCTCGAGGGCTTTTCCTCTCGAGGGTCTCTCCAAGCGTTTTGCTTGGTCCTTAGTCGTTTCATCGACCCTGTCGCGTGTGAGGGCTGTTGAGAGTGGGCTCTGCACACCCTGGATCCCACTGGGCCGACCTTTTCTGGGCGGCGAGAGCGGTCAGATCTGGGCACTCCTGGCGGCTGACTTTCAAGGAGAGGAAGGAAGGAGAAAGAGAGGAAAGTGGGGACCCCGAAGATCTCAACAAACCAGATGGATTGATTTCTCAATCTCCTTGAGCTTGCACATGGCGCTAGCTGTTGGAGGATCTCAGACTCCTTGAGCGGTCCACAACAAGCTCGAGTCCGGCACACACCAGCACGGCCACCGCCATGGTGGCGTTCTGTAGCACCCCCGAGAGCCAAGCTAGACAAATCTGAGACCTTAATCTGAGATAAGCCTAACATAGATCTCGAAAGCCAACAGTTGAAATCGGTAACACAACAGATACCCTACAACACAAGAAGAAATATATTAAGCTCTTAACAGAGCGAAGAAGCAAATATCACCAAATAAGGTCACTGACATGTCAATCACTAATACAACGGAAGGCAAATTATGCTATTAGACATAGCAAGATCAACAAAAGGCCTAAGAGGCCAGAAAGCATAACGGCGACGTCCCAGTCCATAGATTCCAGGCTGCCGTCTGGGAACCCCAACCTAATCGTCGATGTCGATGTCCACAAAACACACCTGGCCACGACCTTTCCCAAGGTTCGCCTATTTCCATGAGCGACAACAGTAGGTCTGACCACCAACGCGCAGCGGTCCCTACTGCGGGTTGCCAGGGTCAACATCTGGACCGCAGCCCTGTTGCCCCAGTCCTAATCATCTTCAATCCTTTTTTTACCGCACACGCAAATGGAACACTCGAACTAGTGGCTTCACGTAGTAGGCTAGACAAGTTGGGGTCGAGGGAGGCCCAAGTCCAGTGTGGATGCACGAGGTCTTGGTTCCGAACCCAGGAACTCGGTTCCTAGTATCGACAAGAACGAGACAACCCACCACTATCCCATTGTGGCCTCTCATCCAAGTCTTTAGCAATAACTAAATCATGTATACTCATTCCACCTCAATCTTCTCGACTGGATGGAGAAAGGAACAACTAAGCATGTCTAAGCGGCAATGCAACACAAGTGACATTCTATACCTTAACCAAAAACATCTTTGAACCGTATGCATAACACAAGAATCAAATACTTTTGAAATCTTATATGTGCGGATAAGAGGTTATGCTTGCCTTGCTCTTCGATAACAAGATATAAGGATTTTGGAAATCTTCGACTTCACTGACCAAGATAACCATGAATACTTCTTCATAAATTCTCCGCTTGAATTGATCGTCGATGATCCAGCATTGGCCTTCGATATTGTTAATCTCCACTTCGGATTCGCATTCTACCGCGAAGAACAAAATACCGGAAAAGAAACGGAAAACAAGATTCAACCATGGCATCGATGCAATGCGCACAATGTATGATATGACAAGTTAAAGGTTTGAAATGTAAATCCTACACATGGAAGAACATTCTAAATGGAGTGCGAATTCCCGACAGGTGCCATTCGACAAATTCCATATTTAGAAGAAATGGTTTAATTTGTTCTTCTGTTATAAACATGGTCCAAAGTTAATTAAACATGCATGATTTGGACATAATCATATAGATTTTACTTTTCTGGAAATTTTGATGTATTAATCACATTTTTCTGATTTACAATGAATTACTTATGAATTTCCAAAGTTTAAACAATTCAATTTTAAACATTTATGAAATTAAATAAAAGTTGGACCCACATGTCATAACTTTATTAATTCCTTAAAACATTTTGGAAATGATTAAATTTCTGACATCAGGGACCCACCTGTCATATAATTAACTATTACAGAAAATGGACAAATCATTTTCAGAAAAAAAAAAGGAGAGATGACGTCATCCGACGTCATCAATGGATCAGAGCTCACTGCCGAGCACGGGCTCGATGATTTGGGGCGCGAGAGAAGGAGCGGGCGTGCGCATGGGAAGCGCACGGATGCGGGCGACCGAAGGGTGGTGGCGCCGCCCAGAAAAGGTCGCCGGAGCAGCACTTGCAGCGCGGCGGTGCGGTGGCCGGAGAGGTCTGGAACGGCGAGCACAAAGTAAGGCGAGAGGGAGGAAGCAAAGGGGTCCCAGAGGACCAATAGCTCACCCTGGAGCTCGTGGGCGGGTCGGAGGAGCGACGCGAGGCCGGAGACGACGGGAATCAAGCTCGACCCACGGCGGCCGGAGTTGAGGATGACGAGCACGGGGCGGCCAAATTCGTCGCGGTTCGGGCTTCCCAGCACGAACGGATGGAGGAGGAGGGGGAGAAGAACACGACGCTTCTCCAGATCGTCTCGCCGGAGCTTGGCGAGGCCGGAATCGCCGGCGATTGGAGGAAAGGCCGGAGCTAGGGTTTCGGCCGAAATGGGGAAGAAGGAGGAAATGGAGACTAGGGTTTCTCCTGGGCGGCGGCGGAGGAAATTTATAGGAGGCTCGGCGTCAGCGGCTCACATCTTGGCGCACGGCTACGGCGGTGGACGGCGGAGGAGACGACACGGCTCCGGCTAACGAGCATCAATCGCATCAATTGCACCAAAGAGAAGAGGGAAATAACTCTAGATGGAGGATCTTCAAAAAGATCAAGTATCTCATGGTCAACTCAAGGGAGAAGTGTGCAAAACAACTCTTGAGCTAACGAGCATGAAACACATCAAGGTAACAGATGGAAAGGAAGAAGTTTCAAGTTGATAGACAACTGTTCCGCGAAAGGATTAGAATATGAACTTTGCACAAGGCTATGATGGATAGATAACAAGATCTTGATACAGCAACAAGGGAGAACCCTTTTAAGATTTCAACCATTTGGCTTACAAGATGTTTGCCACATGAGTAAAAGTCCAGGGCCCTAAGATGACTGACAAATTCACACAATGTGTAAGTTGAGATGAATTTCAAGTACAACAAAAGAGAGGAATAACTGATCAATAAAATGTTGAAGATCACCACGAAAAGAAAATTCACATGATGGATATGTTATCAAAAGATAAGAAAATGATCTGGAGGATCGATCGAGTGACATTCAGAATCTCCGAGACCATCGGAGGAGGGAACTTCTTCTTGATCTTCTAGATACCCATTTCAAGCTCATGACAAGCCTTTAATAGGTGAGGAGGTAAACATCGGGCTTTGGAAAGAGAAATACCACAAGGGACAACTTTTAGAATAAGTCGCACAAAAATCCTCATGGGGAGTGGTTGTCCTTGAAGATTCTAGGGAATTTCGGCGATAGGCCTTCCGACTAATTGTGTCAACCACAACATCAATCTTGCCGGAGTTACAAAAAGATCTATGTCAAAATCCTTGAGGGACACCAACCATCGTTGCTGCTTGAGATTCAGCTCTGGTTAGTTGGAATGAAAGTTCAGACTAAGCACGTCCGAACAGAGAGGTGCAATGGATACCACGGAGACAAGGTTACTAGATTCTCAAGATATGGAGAACAACGTCAGGCTCGACTAGATGAGCGAGATTGCAACAACCCATGTATTAGTCATGTGCCCAAAGACAACAACATCTACATGAATCACTTACAACAAACACGATTGTGTCCTTGCTGGGAAACAATCAAAGAATATAATGAAGTTTTCCGACTTCCACTAGTAGAAAAAGGCTTATAGATGGGATGCCTGTTTGTGGCGCACCCTAAGCCCATGCGCCACAAAAAACATTTAGTGGCGCACCAAACCAGTGCGCCACAAACATCTGTGGCGCACAATATAAACATGCGCCACTGAAATGTTGTTTTTTGTGGCATACCGTGGAGCATGCGCCACAGAAAGTAGGTGGTCCCCGCCAGTAAGTTGGAATTTCGGAATCCGGGGCAGTTTCTGTGGCGCACCCTGCCCATGCGCCACAGAAAACAGATATTCTGTAGCGCACCTTGGCCCATGCGCCACAAAAAGTTGGCATTCTGTGGCGCATGGTGGACGGTGCGCCACAGAATGTGAACTTTCTGTGGCGCATGGCTTCGGTGCGCCACAAAAATATTATTTGGTGCGCCACAAAATGTCAACCAGGGCCCACAAAAGCATTCAATGCACTAAAATCTCAGATTCATTTGCAACCTTTCCCCTTCTCTCACACAGCTCGTATTTCTCCTCTTTCTCACCCAATTCTCCCCATTCTTTCTCCATTATTCCTCCATTTCTAGTTGGTTAAAACCTATTTTGTTCCATAGAGATTGGTTAGTAGGTAGGGAGGCTTCATATATACTCTCTCCTCCTCTTTTTGTCCACTAAATTCTCTCCAAACACACATCACACGATCACGGTCCGGGAGGAGCTCCAATCGACTAGGTGAGATATCTTCTCTTTTTGTTGTGGTGTGCATGCTTGTGCGGTGGTATGGCATCGGTTTACGGCCGGTGTATATGCCATCTCGGTGTATATAGCCACCGATCATTTATGGGGCGCCGGGTGTATGGCCATCGGTGTATGTGGACACATGGATATGCATGTTTGTTGTTTTTGTTGTTTCTTGCGGCGGCGTGGTGCATGTATGTTTGCCGAAATGTTAATTCATTTCCATTTCGGCAAATTTTTGCACCACCCATACGTCCGACTATTAGGAGAAGTCATGCCAAAATTTTCCGTCGAACATGCATGTCTGTGTATGTCTTTCTCGTTTGTGTGCTCTATGTAACCCGTGCGTAGGCAACCATGGTCGTCATGATGAGATCCGGTCAAATCAGTAGATACAAGGAAGAAGCGAAGGCGGAAATGATTCAGTGTAACAGGCGCCAGATAAGATGTCCGTGTCGAAAATGTAAACTCGAGAGATGGATCGACCCTGATTCCGGACAATTGGAGGATCACCTGCTCAGGCAAGGTTTCATGCTAGGCTTGAACCAGACACCAAAAACAACAAATGCGCCCGGACATGATGAAGGAGATGTCGGCGGACAAGATGATCATGATGACCATGGGGGAGATGGCGGTGGAGAAGACGCGAACACGGAGAACACGCTAATGTCGGCCTTACGGGGCTCTCATGTTCAAGAATTGCTCCTCCAGGAGACGAGCACAGCCAGAGAGAAAGCCAAACTGGCGCAAATGGAGATCGACGGGAAGACTCCGTTGTATCCTGGGTGCCGGCCAGAGGATACGCGCTTGCAAGTAACGCTTGATGCTCTGGAGATGAAGGCGCAAAGCAAGTGGACCGACGTGAGCTTCACGAAGAGCATGAAATTCATGCACGATCGTCTTCCCGAGGGAAACACATTGCCAAAAAGCATCGAGGAGGCCAAGAAAGTCGTGTGCCCACTTGACTTACCGCACGTCAAATACCATGCCTGCATCAATGATTGCGCAATTTACCGGGGAGAGTACAAGGACATAACCAAATGTCCGGTGTGCTACCAAGGACGGTACAAGGGTGCTAACAAGAAAGTTCCTCGAAAAGTGGTATGGTACTTTCCTATCACTCCCCGTCTGCAGCGGTACTTTGTGGACCATAAGGAAGCAAAGCTAATGCAATGGCAGGCGGAAAGGGAGAAGCCCGAAGCAGATCCGGAGAAGGGAAGGATCCTGTCACACCCTTCAGATGCCCTCCAGTGGGAAGCATTGGACGCCTTTCAAAATTTCGGAGGCGACGCAAGGAACGTCAGGCTGGGTATGAGCACCGATGGACTCAATCCGTTCGGCAACCAGAGTAGCACGCATCGCACCTGGCCCGTGTTTGTATGGCCTTACAACCTTCCCCCTTGGCTGTGCACGAAGCAAAGGTACATACACATGAGCATTCTCATCCAGCGGCCGAAACAACCGGGTGTCGACATACATCTGTATCTCACACTGTTGAAAGAGGAGTTAGCCACGTTGTGGGACACGCCAGCCCATACGTGGGATGACTACACTAGAGAATATTTCGACATGAGAGCCGCCTTGTTCATGACGGTGCAGGACTATCCTGGTTGCTCATACGTATCAGCCCAGGTAGGCCACGGATTCTGTGCATGTGTCAGGTGCATGGATGGGACCCCGCATCTCCAGCTACCAAGGGATGGGTCTTCGAAAACCGTGTACCCAGGTGCTCGACGGTGGCTTCGCATGGATCACCCGTGGAGGAAACGCGGTGACCTGTTCGATGGTGAAAACGAGCTCGAAAGAGCCCCGCACGAGAGGACCGGCACTGAAATCGATGAGCTTTTGAGAAATTGGGTGGAGTGCCCTGCTCCTGGAAAGAAGCGGCCGAGGGTTGATCCCATACTGGAAGGTCCTTAAAGCGCCCCATAGCCTCGATATGATGCATATTACGAAGAATGTCACCGAGAGTCTACTTGGCACTCTTTCCAACATGCCGGAAAAGTCCAAGAATGGGACGAGAGCAAGATACGATCTGAAATGGCTTGGCATCAAGAAAGATCTACAGGCACCCGACAGTGATGACGACGATGACGCTGATGATGATTAGACGGAAGGGACTCAAGGTCGCCGCAAAAGGGCAAAGAAGAACACGGTGGTGCTTCCCCCTGCCTGCTACACTATGAGTCCGGTGGAGCTCGAGCAGTTCTACAAGTGCCTCGTAGGAGTCAAATTTCCTCACGGTTATGCGGGGAAGATCAGCAGATATCTGGACGCAACGAAGAAGAGGTTCACCGGGATGAAGTCTCACGATTGTCACGTGCTGATTACGCAGATAATTCCCGTTGCGATCCGAGGGATAATGGACGATCACGTCTGAGGTACGCTGCTTGCCCTATGCAACTTTTTCGACGTCATCAACAGGAAGTCGATCGGCGTGAAGCAGCTCGACAAGCTACAGGAAGAGATCGTGCTGATACTATGCGAGCTCGAGATTAACTTCCCACCCTCTTTCTTTGATATCTGCGTGCATCTCCTTCTCCATGGGACATCAAGCAGCTCGGGCCGACGTTCCTGCACTACATGATGTCGTTCGAAAGGCAGAACAGTCTCATGAAAGGATACGTTCGCAACAGGGCCCGTCCGGACGCAAGCACGGCCAAGGGCTTTCTAACCTACGAGTGCATCTCCTCCTGCCAGAATTATCTAAGCACCGAGAACGAGGATGTTGGTCTGCCCACCAGGAAGCACCTCGGCAGGCTCGGTGGAGTTGGTCACCGCGAGGGCTGCCGCTCACTCTTTGTCGGCGTTCATGGTCGAAGAGAAGACCTCGATAGGGCTCACCGGGTCGCGCTACAACACTTACAATTGATCGGACCTTGGGTGGAGGAGCACAAGAGCTTAATCGAGCAGAATTACATCGAGCTGGGTTGGCAGAGGAAGAATGGAGACGTATCCAAAGAGCACAACTCCAGCTTCACACGTTGGTTCAAGAAAAGGCAACTGTTTCCAGCAGCGAGCATAACGCCATCTACGGAAGATGAAGAACTCATATTCTCCTTATCACAGGGCCCCGGACAGAACGTAAGGACCTATCAGGCGTACGACATCAACGGTTACACATTCTACACCGAGGAAAAGGACAAGAATAGTGAATATCAAAACTCAGGAGTAACTATGCTATCCTACGGTGATGACGAGGCTACTGTCAAGGAAAGATTCTTTGGAAGGATCGAGGAGATATGGGAGCTCAACTACTGTGGAGAGTTGGTGCCAATGTTCCGTGTAAGATGGGCCAAGGACGTCGTGAAAGAAGGCCGGTATTTCACCACCATGGTAATACCCGATGCCAAATCGAAGAAAGCCTCCGCGAAAAACGAGCCATGGGTACTCGCTAGCCAAGTTGAGCAATGCTTCTTCATTACTGACCTATCAAAGCCTAGCCGTGTTGTGGTGAGGAGGGGCAAGAGGAGCATCATCGGAATGGACGGAGACGCCAACGAGGAAGACTTGGACGGCGATCCGAAGATCGAGGAGGAATTCGACAAGTTCTTCGACAAGCCGACTACTAGCAAAAACACAAGGAAGACCTCCCTACCTACTAAAGGTTGTCCGTTCACGCGAAGAAATCTCAAGGTGCCCGGACTAAAGTATTCAACCGCGAAGAAGGGAAAGAAGAAGAGAAGCTAGCTCTCGGAACAACCGGCCGGGATCGACGAAGACTTTTTTGGTGTATTGTTTTTTGTGCGTGTGTACACATGTGTGAGACAAGCATATATTTATTTATGTCATAAATAAAATAATGATGTACTAAAATTAAAGGATTGTACATGTTGTTTAAATATAACAACACCAAATATACAACACAAGTAATAGTACCAAAGCAGTGTTGGCCAGTCTCACATATCATGCAAAGATATTCTGTGGCACACGGTTCAGATGATGCGCCACAGAATCCCACAATTCTGTGGCGCACATTCGTACGGATGTGCCACAAAATTAAAGGATTTTGTGGCGCATCCCCCATTACCATGCGCCACAGAATTTCGGAGGCGGCGCTTACATGTGGGCCCGCCCCCGCGCCTTCCTCTCTTCTCCAGCCAGTTCGCATCTCCAAAATCGCTAAGTCCCGAGAGGCCGTGCAACCGCCGCCGCAACTCGCCCACGCGCCAACCGCCGCCACCGGCCAACCCAACTCACCACCGCGCGCCCGCGCCAACCGCCGCCACCAGCCGCCCCAACGCGCCCGGCCTCGACGCCGTCCGCTTCGTCGTTTCTCCCCGCCTAGCCGCGTCTGGCGCTCGGCCTCGAGTTGCCGCCGAAGAAGACCACGCCGGCCTCGCAGCTCCCCTCCCTCTGAGTCACCGGGGACGAGCTATCTACACCGCCCTCGACCTCCCCTCCTTCCCCTCCCCGAGGTGGCTCCCCTCTCCCCCTCCTCCTCCCCCTTCCCCCTCCCATACCGAACCACCGCCCCTACGGTGTTTGATGAAATTCCTGACCAAATTTTCGTTCATGGAGTAGAACGCATTTTGATTTTTGTGCTAGGCATAATTCACAGAATTGTACTAGGCATAATTCACAATATTGATCAAAATGCATTCGTTCTTTCCATATTTTTGTGCTAGATTTGTACTACTCCATGTTCATAATGCATGCACCGAATTGAAATGCAGGTTCTATGTGTCTAGAATGAAATTGAAATGCACCGAGTTGGAGGAGGCCGCGAAATGTCCTACTGGTGGTGGCGGCGAGCATGAGGAGCATACCACCACCACCACCGATGCAGATGCTAGTGGCGGCCATGAGGACGCCGATACCACCACCGATGGCGGCGAGGACCACAGGGCCGATGGTACCAACCCGCCCGCGCAGAAGAAAAAGAAGCCAAGGAGGGATCGGACACCGCAAGCACTCGGCAACGTCACAGACGTCTTCACTGAGGTCTCGCCAAGTGGCCTCCCATTGCAGCCCGAGAGACTTGCCGCAGGATACGGCATGCAACTAGGGTGCATCCTCCGGGAAACCGTGTCGATCAACACGAAGGACCTCAGAAGCACGCAGAATGAGGCTCTGGTCAAGACCCTCATCAAGAAGCTTCACCAACGATACACGTTCCCGCAGCCGTTCAACAAAAAGGTGGACAGTTTAGCCATCACGAAGATGAGCACCGCCTTGAGCAGCTGGAAATGCAGGGTGAGGAGGAAGATTGAAAAGGGTGAAACCTGGGAAGAGATAAAAACCAAAGACCCGATGCTCGACAAAGAAGACTTCGACGCATTCAAGTTGTCCTTGTCTACTGAGGAGTCTAAAAATGGACCGAGTGGGGGAAGAAAATGCGGGACCTGAACCTAGGTAACCACCGTTTGGGAAGCGGTGGCTACCGAGGAAAACAGCCCATTTGGGACAAGGAGGATGCCGAGGTTGAAAGACTAGGGAAAGAGAACCCGTGGCACAAAATCGCGGACGAGCAGGTCCGGAACTTTGTCCGGTCCCGCTACTATCTGGTCAAAGACGCGGGGGAATTCGTTACGGACGATGACGATGTGAAGAGATTTGAGAAAGTGCTGGTAAGGAATTTAATTTACCGCGTAGCCATATTTTTCTACATGCATCGGTTCACCTTAATTTGCATTGTCTGCAGGAGGACGAGTTGAAGGCTGACGCTGAGGCCGGCCCATCGTCCTAGGATTCGACAGAGCCCTGGGACAGTACTTTCAACAGGGCGATGAACGTTTACAAGGAGAGGGAGAAGACGGCGGCGCCGACGTCAGCAGGCCGTGTGTCCGGCTTTGGTACGAGCATGAAGTTCCTCCAGTACTACAGCACGGACGGCGGCGAGAAGAGAAGACAGAGGAGGAAGCCGAGTAGGGATAGCGCAGAGGTTCTGGAGCTAAGGAAGAAGGTGGAATCACTGGAGCAGGAGAAAGTGGACTCCAGCACTGTGAGCCAGCTAGTGAAGGAGGGGATCCGGGATTTCTTACCCCCTGGGTTCATGGAGGGTATAGCTGCTTGGAATGCGGCAGGTCGACAGGGGCCGATACACATGCCCAGCTACGCCGGCAGCACCTCCAGCCATATGGTGACCCCGCCGGCCCAGATGGTGACCCCGCCGGCCAACACCGCTGCCGAGCCGCCGCTCCATACTGTGCCACAGGCGCCCCCTACCGAGGCACAGGAGCCCCCCATGCAACCTCCGGCGCCAGAGAATGAGACGCCGGCCGCCGGCACCGGCGCCATTGTATCAACATTAGAGGAGCTCAACGCAATCGACAAGGTAACTAACTAGTTAGTCCACGACATCTTCTATAATTAACTATGCCTTTGATGACTGCCATCTCATGATGCCCAACATGCATGTGTTGACTCTCAGGACACGCCTTGCATACTCCTGCATACGGTGCAGGCCGGCGGCGAGTTGGTTGATGTTGCTAAGGGCACGATCATACAACCAAAGAGTAGCCTAATGCACAACCAACGCATGAACGAGGCCGTGCTGAGAATCAAGTTGGATGAGGTATTGCCTCAGTTTCAACACATCGATCCCCCAATGCAACCTCCGGGAGCCGAGGATGAGCACATGGTCCTTGGAGCCTGCGTCAAGTGGCTCATGGAATGGCCGAAGAGCCAAATTCGTCTTGGGGGGGTCAGACGCACCTCCGGCGCCTCCTCGAAGCCGCCACAAAAGGTTAGGCACTCTATCGTTCGGCCCTCGTCGAGGCCGCCACATATACCTGTTGTGAACGAGCCGGCGCCACAAGCACCCGTTGCCAGGACCCGGAAGGAAGCGCCGGTCGTCGCCACCACAAGCCGGCACCAAATACTGTTGGGAGCGTCTGCACCGCAACAAGCCAAAGACAAAGCCGTTGCGCCTCAACTTCCAGTCATCGACGATGATCATGATGATGATAATAATGGTGACGACGTCGATGGCTTCCTCAACACTGGCGCCTTGGATGGTTCATACATGCCTCCTTTGGATGACGAACACTTTTGCGGCCCCCGCATTATGCCTATTCGTCCCACTTCATGCTCGCAGCGCCTGAACTTCCATGGTTTATCTCAAGACACGCCTCCGGAGGCCGGCGATCAAGCTGAACAGGCTAACATTTTCAGCCCTGGCACACTGCATAAGTCGATTCAAGATGTGCAATCCCCAGAGGTGAAGAAGAAGAACAGGAAGAGAAGTAAGCCAAGTGCCTCTGCGAGCTAGCCAGCTCCTAGGACTGTCCGGGATGAACAAATGGTTCCACCACGTCGTGATGGCTTGACCTGAATGCATGAAGCTGGTAAACCGATACTGCCTCCGAAGCAGCTCCGCATCGCACAAGGATCCATGAAAGCTTTGCATGATGCTATCTTGACGCTAGAGGGCATCCTTCTTGAAGACGAGGACCCAAATTACCCGGTGTTCACGTGCAAGGTGCCAAAGGGCGTGAACTTTGTCGATGAAGCCCCTGCGGATGTAATCTTTATAGCCTTCGAGGACGTCTTCAAGCTGTTTCACTCTAGACGGCTGGACTATAACTTGGTCCGTCTATACGCGCTCAATCTGGCGGTGAAGATCAAGAGAGAGACAAACCCGTACGTCGCGATAGCGGATCCCTACTACATGCGTGACAGCCAGCTGGTTGAAGGATCAGGGAGACAGATCATGGCGAGGGAGTACCTCCAAAGTTTCATGCTGAAAAACATGAGCAAGAACAGCCATCTTGTGCCTTTCTTTTGCGAGTAAGTACACATCCGCTCGTCGATGTCGTAACTTATGTTTTCCCATAGAGTCGTTCCATTGCTTATCATGAATTTCCTACATTCCGTTTGAATTGTGTTAAGCAGGGACAAGTACGCAGTACTCATCGCCGTAAACCCGAGGTGGTCCATTGCCACTTATTTCGACTCGGGGAGTTCGGTTATAGAGAAAGACTACACCCGAATAAAGAGTGTTCTCGATGAGGCTCTCGAGATCTACGCCCGTAATGGAGGCACCTTCGAAAAGAAGTGTGAATTCTTCAACAAGAACAAGACACACAAGTTCAGGCATGTCACCAACTTCCCTTGCATCAAGGAGGACTCTGAGAGCGTGAAGGAGGGGTTCTACGTCATCCATCAACTTAAAGGGTATGTCGAGGAAGCAGATGGCAGGAGGTTTCCAAATAAACTCCGGGAATGGACCAAAAATATGGGGGAAATCTCTGATGCTGAGCTTAGAGAAGACTTCCATCGCACCCAGATGAAGTTATCACATATCATCCTCCGGGATGTCATGGCAACCGCAGGGCACCTCCGCTACCCTAGAGGTAGGATGTATTACAAAACTGCGCCTAGCTAGCAGCTTGCCTCACTCGCAAGAAGTGTTTTCTTTATTGCACTTAGATGAATTATTCACACTCTATTTATGTTATTAACTGATACTTACCAATCCATCTCCAGGTTTGACTAAGAGGGAGATCGAAGAACGCCTAGCATTGCAGCAGGACACCAGGACGTGGACGACGAAGGAAATGTACAAACCGTTCCCGGCGCCGATGCAGAACTAGGCTACGTGATCGTGCTCTCCCGCTGATCTTCCTCACCATCATCGCCGATATACTTTATTTGATAACTCTATATGTATGAAATGATGAAATGATGAACTTTTGTATTTCGAGCTCCATTTGTATCATGACTTGTGTAAGATTCGGCATTTGTAACTATATGTGATGTGTCTAAGTAATGTGATGTGTCTAAGTAATGTGATGTGTCAAATATATCATGTTTCTGTTACGTGTGTTTAAATCCTGTAATATATACATGTATTTTCGTTAATATACCTGTATTTGTACAGCGGGCAGAAATAATATGAAAATTCCTGTAAATAATTCTGTGGCGCATGGCACAACTTTGCTGTGGCGCACCTATTTCTGTGGCGCACAGTACAAGGATGCACCACTTATAAATCTCTGTGGCGCACTAGGAAGGATGCGCCACAGAAATGTGCCACTTTCTGTGGTGCGCCACAGAAATATAATTTAGTGGCGAGATTTCTGTGGCGCACCCCCCCATTTCCCTGGGTGCGCCACAGAAAGGCTTTTTGGTGCGCCTGTTCTTCTCATTCTTTAACCAATCAGTCAGTGGCTTGGTGTGCATATATGACTTCTTCAAGGAATGGAGGTAACAACCTATCATCCCATGAATGATTTGCACATGCATGACCGACTAGAGATGATTCCCGAGGAAACAAGATAAAACTCTACTTGGATTCACAGCGACATCTTTCAGCAAATGCATGTAAACCAGAGTAGGTTACTTCCAACATCCAGAACACATACTTTGCGATGACACAAAGATGGATCTCAAAAGTTTCCAACATTATTGCCAAATGTTCATAATGATCCTCTTCAGACTTGGAGGCAATAAGAATGTTATCGATGGGCTCAACAACAAGCTTATCAGGATACTCCAAGAAGATCCGAATCATAGGATACATGAACAAGGCAAAAGTATTGGTCAGATCAAGGACATGAAGATGTAGGCTGGCGAAACACCATAAGTACAACATCATCAAGATGGTCCTTGGGACTGAGTTTGATTTGACGATAGCCCAAATCAAATCAAAGATTAAGAGAATAGCAGATCCATTAGGATATACCATCTTGCTTCGACACGACAACTCAGGTAGACAAGAGTCTTGCTTGTCAAGGCAAAACGATGTGGCCTTAAGAGCGTTGGTAAAAACCTAACTCTTTGACCGAGTGTGTGCGCCGGAACAAACGGACTTGGTAACACAGTCAACTTCACTTAGTGATTGGATAACCAATCACACAAGGAAGGAATCAAATGTCCTTAGATGTCAAAGCAATGAAAATTGCAAAGAATATCTGATAGTCACATCAATACATACACCGTAGCATTCCCGAGCACGAGCAGCTAGGAGAAAAGCGTGAGTAAGGACGTGTAAAAGCATCACTTCATCAATAAGTCATGAGACACAACACAACCTCTTGATATATAAGAGTGTGATAACTTAAGATGGAACAGATTAGAAGTAGCAAAGCCTCTTGATCTGCGGACTACAACACTTTGACCTGGTCCTGGACATGGACGAGGTACGGGAGTTTGTTTCTCCCTGACATCCCGAAGTGGAATGTCACGACGGACCACAAGAGTAACATGCATTAGTACACCAATGCACATTTACAACTTGGATGCCAAGTGGCATACACGGGTCAGAACACAACCACAAGGAAAGGAACATACTTAGGAAAACCCTAGGATGTAGATGAACAAATTAACATACATATGATAACTTGTTCCGATAAGAAAGGTGTGGCAGAGTCACCAACTTAGATCTGAGACTCATAAAGAGCACTCTTGTTGTGATCCTTTTGGTTCCATAACAGAACCTCTGCCAAAGCTAGTGGAAGGAGAAGACCTTGGATGTCGCAAGTCAATCACGACAAAACCACGAGCTGGAAGACTAGCTTGAACTGAGGTTACTAGCCCTTCTGAGGTAGCAAGCATTCCTCAGGGATCAACGGAATGGAACTTGGGTTAAAGGTCAGCATCATGTACTGATAGAGTGAGCATCACATGGCTAACAACCCACATGACTCAACACACAACCAACAGCACAATCTGGGACCTTCGGTTCAAGTCCAGGGTGAAACCTAAAGAAAGTGTAACTACCATTCGAGTGTCCCAAAGGGCACAACGATGCAGTAATCACGAGCTAGCTTCAGAGACCAACCACAGCTTCCGAAGTATCAAAGGAGGGAAAAGAGATCTTCATGGGGAAAGAAACCTCGAAGACTTAGAATAGAATGAGGTGAAATCGACAAAGTTGAGAGATCATGATGGAAAGGAATCTCTCATGTCAAACGAGAGAAAGACGTATCAAAGAACACAACAGACTCTAGAAAACTTAACACTAAGTCAACTTGGCTGAGAAACGACCTGCACTTGGTGCACCTAAATTTTGAATGACCAGAGAAAGGGAGAGCAACTGTTTTCAACCAAAACAAGGTAAGGTGAGCCAGAATTAGAGCGATACCAGATAAGGAGTAAAAAGAAGTCTACTCAGATTTTTGCAAATAGTTTCAGTTTTCAAATAGTTTTCACAATCACTAGACTCAACATCGACCAGTAGAAAGGTTTTCCTACAGGCGGTCCGGCTCTGATACCAAAACCTGTAGCACCCCCGAGAGCCAAGCTAGACAAATCTGAGACCTTAATCTGAGATAAGCCTAACATAGATCTCGAAAGCCAACAGTTGAAATCGGTAACACAACAGATACCCTACAACACAAGAAGAAATATATTAAGCTCTTAACAGAGCGAAGAAGCAAATATCACCAAATAAGGTCACTGACCTGTCAATCACTAATACAACGGAAGGCAAATTATGCTATTAGACATAGCAAGATCAGCAAAAGGCCTAAGAGGCCAGAAAGCATAACGGCGACGTCCCAGTCCATAGATTCCAGGCTGCCGTCTGGGAACCCCAACCTAGTCGTCGATGTCGATGTCCACAAAACGCACCTGTCCAAATAATTGCGCAAGGCTGAGTACAGGAGGTACTCAACCAGACTTAATTAACCTATTATATATCTGCCCGTTCAGAGAGTATGAATGATGTTCTTTGCATAAAGCCATCTTTATTTTCAAATCGAGGGAGGAGAGAATCTCGCATCAGTAGACATTTTAAAATGAGATAAGGGAGCAACACCGTTGGCTTCTTCCTCCATCTTCTGTAGCCACCAGAATGTCATCATTTGCACCACCCACAAGAATCACCCCCTCGCTCAACCCGAGGAAGCAATCCTAAGCACCCTTAGTTGTCAAGTTTTAGCATATAGATTAATGTTGTCTATGATCACCGAAATAAGGTACCAAGTCGTCCATAACCATGGACACGGCTTTTCGAAAAGATTTACCCTGCAGGGGGTGTAACTATCCACACACGCCAACCAATCCTTGCGCCAGACATTAGCACTCTTCCGGGGAGTGCCGGCAGAAGGGTTGGCCACGACCTTTCCCAAGGTTCGCCTATTTCCATGAGCGACAACAGTAGGTCTAACCACCAACGCGCAGCGGTCCCTAGTGCGGGTTGCCAGGGTCAACATCTGGACCGCAGCCCTGTTGCCCCAGTCCTAATCATCTTCAATCCTTTTTTTACCGCACACGCAAATGGAACACTCGAACTAGTGGCTTCACGTAGTAGGCTAGACAAGTTGGGGTCGAGGGAGGCCCAAGTCCAGTGTGGATGCACGAGGTCTTGGTTCCGAACCCAGGAACTCGGTTCCTAGTATCGACAAGAACGAGACAACCCACCACAATCCCATTGTGGCCTCTCATCCAAGTCTTTAGCAATAACTAAATCATGTATACTCATTCCACCTCAATCTTCTCGACTGGATGGAGAAAGGAACAACTAAGCATGTCTAAGCGGCAATGCAACACAAGTGACATTCTATACCTTAACCAAAAACATCTTTGAACCGTATGCATAACACAAGAATCAAATACTTTTGAAATCTTATATGTGCAGATAAGAGGTTATGCTTGCCTTGCTCTTCAATAACAAGATATAAGGATTTTGGAAATCTTCGACTTCACTGACCAAGATAACCATGAATACTTCTTCATAAATTCTCCGCTTGAATTGATCGTCGATGATCCAGCATTGGCCTTCGATATTGTTAATCTCCACTTCGGATTCAAATTCTACCGCGAAGAACAAAGTACCGGAAAAGAAACGGAAAACAACATTCAACCAAGGCATCGATGCAATGCGCATAATGTATGATATGACAAGTTAAAGGTTTGAAATGTAAATCCTACACATGGAAGAACATTCTAAATGGAGTGCGAATGCCCGACAGGTGCCATTCGACAAATTCCATATTTAGAAGAAATGGTGTAATTTGTTCTTCTGTTATAAACATGGTCCAAAGTTAATTAAACATGCATGATTTGGACATAATCATATAGATTTTATTTTTCTGGAAATTTTGATGTATTAATCACATTTTTCTGATTTACAATGAATTACTTATGAATTTCCAAAGTTTAAACAATTCAATTCAATTTTAAACATTTATGAAATTAAATAAAAGTTGGACCCACATGTCATAACTTTATTAATTTCCTAAAAACATTTTGGAAATGATTAAATTTCTGACATCAGGGACCCACCTGTCATATAATTAACTATTGCAGAAAATGGACAAATCATTTTCAGAAAAAAAGGAGAGATGACGTCATCTGACGTCATCAATGGATCAGAGCTCACTGCCGAGCACGGGCTCGATGATTTGGGGCGCGAGGGAAGGAGCGGGCATGCGCGTGGGAAGCGCACGGATGCGGGCGACCGAAGGGTGGTGGCGCCGCCCAGAAAAGGTCGCCGGAGCAGCACTTGCAGCGCGGCGGTGCGGTGGCCGGAGAGGTCCGGAACGGCGAGCACAAAGTAAGGCGAGAGGGAGGAAGAAAAGGGGTCCCAGAGGACCAATAGCTCACCCTGGAGCTCGTGGGCGGGTCGGAGGAGCGACGCGAGGCCGCAGACGACGGGAATCAAGCTCGGCCCGCGCTGGCCGGAGTTGAGGATGACGAGCACGGGGCGGCCAAATTCGTCGCGGTTCGGGCTTCCCAGCACGAACGGATGGAGGAGGAGGGGTATAAGAACACGACGCTTCTCCAGATCGTCTCGCCGGAGCTTGGCGAGGCCGGAATCGCTGGCGATTGGAGGAAAAGCCGAAGCTAGGGTTTCGGCCGAAATGGGGAAGAAGGAGGAAATGGAGACTAGGGTTTCTCCTGGGCGGCGGCGGAGGAGATTTATAGGAGGCTCGGCGTCGGCGGCTCGCATCTTGGCGCACGGCTGCGGCGGTGGACGGCGGAGGAGACGACACGGCTCCGGCGTCCTTCTGTCGCGAGGAGGAAGAAGAAAAGAAAAGGAGACTTTTACAAATAACCCCCTGGAGTTTTGGAAAACTGAAGAACATTTGAGAACAGGCCCCTGAGTTGAGAAATAAAGCATTTTAGGGCCTTTTTGTAAACAAAAAATTTGTATAAAAATATCAGGAGACTCAGAATTTTATAAGGAAGCCAATGGCAACTTTGGATTTGGAAAATTTTGAAATTCTTTTTAACACATTAAAAAATAACAAGTGGTTTATGCCACTTTAGGTTTTTCTCTTTTATTTTGGAACTCAAATTTTGTGCACTTTTAAATTAGATGCAAATGATGCTCATGATGCACAAACAAATCTTGATTATAACTAGGCTAATTTGGGGACGTTACACGTTCCCACTACAGAGGGCGAATCAGAAGAGCAGCCGGGCGAACACTAGATCCAGCCCCATCCCCAGCCGAGGAGGCACTACATCCTGCAAAACAACGACAAAGCGGAGACCCTGACCACCCGACTCAACCGCCCTGACCACCTCGGTCAAGATTAAGGGAGGAAGGAGATGACCAAATATACTCAGATCCGACTTATTGGAAGGAAAAACGAAAGAGAAAACCTAGCTACGAAATTCGGGACCTCCCTACACCTCACCGTCGGCAACCGTGGCCGCCGGCGATGGGGGAGAGTGGCCGGATTGAGAAAGAATGGTGGAGGGCAGGAAGAGGACGACACAAGGTCAAACACGCCACAGGGCAACCTGGATGCGTTCTGTTTGGTCGATACGATACGGCGGTATGCGGCAACTGCGAGCCGGCCCATATACGCCGTTTTTTTCTTTCCAATTTCGTGGATGCTCGCGTCTGTAATTATCTGGGCCAAATTAGCGGCGCCGCGGACGCTCCGCTCCCGTTTGCACCCTGAGATCCGCTGCACGTGTGCCCTCCCTTCCCACCAAATCCCACCAAAATCCCGCTTTTGCTTCCGAAGAAAAACGATTCGATTGAAATAAAAATTCTGTGCTATTGTAGAAAAAAATCTATTTTCCACCAAATCACGAAAATGCTTCTATGAAGCAAAACAGGCTGTTTCTAATAAGAATTTTGTACTATTTTAGCAAAAGTCCAAGTTCCTCTCAAAACTAATAAAATGTTTCTACGAAGCAAAAAAGTTTATTTGCAGCAAATTTTTTGTGCTGATCATAGCAAAAATGCTTATATAGAGATTTTTTTTGCTTGTAGCATTTCTTCTGCTGTAGCATTTTTTTTACTATTGTAGCAAATGGTTCTACAGAGAAAAACGTTAAATAGCAATTTTATTTTGTTATTGTAGCATCTCACATAGCAAAATTGTGCTATTTTTTTTTTTGCTGCTGTAGCATCTCACGTAGGAAAATTGTGTACTGCAGCAATATTAACTTTAGAGACTTATGGAGCAAAATAATTGTATAATTATAACAAAATCACATAAACATAATAGCAAACAAAATTTTATACTGCAACAAATCAGATGAGATCTTGCCGGAAACTCGTGTAGCAAAATTTCGTACAAAACATTATGCCGATGTGCATCAGAAGATGAATTTTTTGCTTCAAACCATACAAAAAATTTGATGGTGGTGGTGCTTTGTAGTGACGGCGACAAAATCTCTACATCAACACCGGTGCGGCTCTGTAGCAACGACGGCAGTGCTCTGAAGCAAGCGCGACAAAACTCTGTAGCAACACCGGTGCGACTCTGTAGCAACGGCGGCGGTGCTCGGGAGCAAGCGCGACAAAGCTCTGCAGCAACACTAGTGCGTCTTTATAGCAAGCTCGTGTAGCAGTAGCACCACCGTCCTCAATGGCAGCACGACATCGGCGGCCGAGATGTGGAGGCGACGACCGGGTCGTGGAGTCGGAGCGGCGGCCAGGACGTGGAGGCGCGGCGGCGGCCGAGACGTGCACCCGCGCAGGGCCTGCTCGCGGACGTGGATGCGCAGCGGCGGCCAGGACGTGGAGGCGCGGCGGCGACCGAGATGTGCAGCCGCCTAGGGCCTGCTCGCGGACGTGGAGGCGGCGCGGCGGCCGGGACGTGGAGGCGGATGTGCAGCCGCGCAGGACCTGCTCGCGGACGTGGAGGCGCATCGGCGGTCGGGACGTGGAGGCGCGGCGGGCGAGATGTGCAGCCGCACAGGACCTGCTCGCAGGCGGTTCGGCCAATGGCGAAAGTGGCGGCGCGATGGGATAAGGCAACATGTTTTTTTTTTCTCGGAGCGATGGGATGGTCGGCAAGGAAAATCACACCCGTGCGATCGTGCCCCATCCGATGGCTACGCGTCCGGAGGCTGGAAGCGCGCGATCCCTAGAGATTTCCTATTGTTGTCCAAAAAAAAACCTCCCACGCGGATGGGCGGGCGGTGGAGCTTCTCGATACATCGCACCGCTTTTGACCGCCGAAGAGGAGTCTAAACCATACGTGACCATTAATTTGACCGGCGTAGTGTCCCAGAATGATTGGAAGAAAATAAGATGAACAGTAACACACTCGCTGATAGGCCGCGGATCACATACCCTTATATATATATAGTACGATTACATATATCAAGTTGTATGTCTTGCAGCCTCCTTTGTCACATCCTTCTTTTCTTCAGATTAGACAGAGGTGTTAACTGGATGTCTACGCCATTGCATCTGTAAGCCTCCCTAAATATGCTTGCCTCTGTAACAAATTACAGTTCTTCCTCACCATATGAAAATATCTGACTTTCATGTGATGCTTATAATATGTTTGGCATACCTGAGATTTTTGTTGTGATTCTTCCTAGGAACTAGTAATTGTGCACCTGCAATGCACGTATAACCATAGGTCATATTGAAATTTAGGTGAGAAAAAGTCAAACCTCTATATTGTCCAATTTATTTTATTACTATGGCAACACTTTTAACTCATGAAAATCGGTTAACCAATTCAATTAGTCTGTCATGACGCCGACGAAAAAAATTAGTGAAGCAGTAACAATAACTAATCAAAATGATAAAAAATGTTATACATTATTTATGAAAATAAGCATGGCTCCGGGGCACTCTATTTATTATGTATTCCAGCTTGTCCATCTTGTTCACTCTCTGCCCCCGGTAATATTTCCCTCGTGCTTTATGCCCTTGGTCCTATTTTCCGGCCCTTGGTCATACAAGAAAACATATGCTTTACGGAGGAAGCACATGTGTAGTTAGATCCACCTTCAAACTTTTTCTTCTTTTTCTATCCCAGTTATATTTTGGACAGAAAGATTATGAGAAGAACTAAAACATATTAACTCAGACCAGGAGTGTGCACACTGATTATAGCAGACCAAATATATATTGCTTGTGAAAGCAGAGAGATCACTTAGAATATTTCTTATTTTCTAGCACGTTCAGCATATTTTTCCAACTTGAATGGCAAAGACTACATTATGTTAGGTTCTAAGATAAATAAAAGGATAAAAAGCTTCTCATCATATCTTGATGTCCTTGTTATCCTAAATTTGTTAAGAAACAATAGTCGGAAATCTTAAATGAGATGATATAGAATAAATTAAATACAAAAGTTAGATTGTAGCACATCACAAAAGATGGATGCCTTTCCAGATGGATAATTCATTTGATAAAGAAAACATGCAAACACTTACTTGGTCGTGCCTTTGGAACATTTTGTTACACAATACCAGGTATAATGCAACATTGGAATATCAAGAAGGGTATCTTATATTGGCTTAACCCCTACAAGGTGCATACAAACTCTGTTTCCAAGAATATTGACTCAAGTGCTGGAAAACTGAACATTGAGTCAAATGCAAGAACTACAAGCAGGCTATAGTAAATTCAAGGAGCAATATCAGGAGTAACTGCCAACGGAAAGAGTTATATATTTATTTTTTTCGAGAATAACGGGTGGGGGGGGGGGGGGGGGGGGAATAAATCCCCACCGCTTGTTGCATTCACCGAAGGTAGCCTGGCGGGCCATGTTCTTACAACAGAATAGCACTTGTACAGGGAGATACAGAGGGAGAGAAACAACGAAATACAGGAAAAATACAACAAGAAAGGGGACAGCAAGAACCACCCAAAGACACAAGAGGTGGGGGGTGTAGTCGAGGGATCATAATGCCAAGACTCGGCGATCAGCCTCACGCACCACACCGGCAAGCGACTCGGACCCCATGGCACAACGCAGGAGCACCACCATCATCATCGGATCGGAGTGTCAAGCCTAGCACCTAGCACTATCCTAGAAAGGGAGCTCCGCCACGAAAAACGAGACAAAAGCAGGTGGGGGAGACATACAAAGCGTCGTCAAGGAGCAAAGGTGAGCCGAGACGCCACGAAGAGCACGAAGCTCCCACACCGCAACAGAACCAAGGGAGGAACTTGGGCAAGCACATCAACGAGACCGAGATCAAGCGGAGGCTAGCCGAGGAGGGAAACAGACAGCCGTCGGCCCCAAGCTGGCCGCACCACCACAACCCCGCGCGGCAAAGGAAGCCGAGTTTGGGTCTCTAAGATGACGCCTCCAAGGAGGTTGTGCTCTTAACACCGTCATCCGATCCGACAAGTCAGAATCTTAGGTTTTCACCCAGAGACCACAAAGCAAAATACTGTTGGTGCTCGAGCTCCACGACGACACCTTCAACAAGGGGACGGCATCCTAAAGACACCGCTGACGCCGGCAACGACAAGTCGATGCAGGGTTCTCACCCGGAGATGGAGCACAACCCAACAGCAAGACGGCAGTCGACCACCACCACCTGCCGCGGCAGCCCACCGCACCGCACGGAGACCAGCCACGACGAATCTTCAACAGGAACGCCAGGACCTCCAGCACCGCCGGACGCAGAGCCAGCCACCAAACCGCGCCGAGCACCATGCCGGCATAGGTAGGGGAGCGCTGCCCGAGACCCAAAACCACCATGGTTCCGGATGCAGTCTGTCGGCCCAGTGGATTCTAGGGTGTGCATAGCCCACTCTCCACGGGCTGCGCACGCGACAGCGTCTATAAAACGACTAAGGACCAAGCCAACCGCTTGGAGGGTTCCCCCCGAGGGAGAAACCCCTACGGGGGACCTGAGGCGCTGGAAGGGGCCTGAAGGGGGCTCCCCCCGAGGGCGTCCCGCTCGAGGACTCTCTCCCCCTGCAGGGAGCCGGTCCGGCCCCTCCCCCTCGAGAGCCTCAGGCCCCTGAGGGGATACTTCGCGACGAAGGAAGCGCCGCAGAGCGCACATGGGCTCTGTTGCGGCCGCAGGGTGACGCGCGCGTCTGCGCGCACGGCAGCAACAGCGTCACAGTTGCCGCTCCCATGATAAAAGGGGTCAACAAAGTTCTGTGTCCCCTGCGCCGCCAACGAAGCTTTCCTCTTTGGTGATAAAGCAGTTGGCCGGCACAACGCTCCAACGACGACGTCACTGCGGGCACACCCCACGGTCTCCGCCGCGCCTGCGAGCCGCTCTGCCAAGTCTGCAACTTGTCGGCCACAATGCGCCGCTTTAACACGGAAGAGGAGCGTCCAAGGACGGAGGAGACAGCTGCTCTGCCACGAAGACAGGCTTTGCGACCATGGACCGAGTCCATGAACGAGCAAGCAGTAGTGCACCCCACTCCGCCACTGGTGGCCATGTGGGAACCCATCCACTGCGCAGATCGCAGGGATGAGGCCCGGGGCAGCTATTTAAGGAGAAGGGGCACTTCCGTAGGGGAGGATCCGAAAAAACTCGATCCCAAGCTCAATAGCGTCCTCCACCTCCGGACCCTCTGAAGGCCCGGAGGCTAGTTGTACAACAGTCACCACAGTGCAATCGAGACAAGCAGGAGTAGCGGTGTTACCTCACCTTGAGGGCCGTGAACCTGGGTAAGGGCCGGTGTCACTCTCTGTCGTGCAGTTCCGCTCCAAGCACCGCGAGCAACGTCGCGGCGTGCATCGAGGGTTGTTTGACCTCCGTGTTCAGTCCCCCTTCGAACCTCTTCCCGGGGCGAGACTACCCCTGTTACGTGGGAGTTCATTCCTCGACATTTGGCGCGCCAGGTAGGGGACTGAGGCGCGTCTTCAACCTCCGAACTCCGCGCCATGATGGACACCCGCGCGACGCGCGCCAACAGGCGCACCTCCGAGAGAGCTCACACCGAGCCCGGCACTGCCCCCACCCGCGGCCGCCGTGGTCGCCCCCGCGCAACCGAACGCGCTGGCACCGGCCCGCGCGTGGAAGAGCCGGAGAGCGAGGAGCACCGCGAAGGAGACCAGCGTGACGACGAGGACCTCTCCGAGCGCCGCGGGGACGCTGAGTCCTCGCACCCGTCCCGGCGCCAGAGCGTGTCCACGCGGGAGCATCAAGAGCCCGCCCCGCACACCGCGCTACTGATGGCTCAGGAGCTCCTCCGCTACCGGCCAAGTGCCGAAGCGCACGACCAGTGGCTGGACCGCCTCCACCACCTCGTCGACATCGCAACCACACGCCCCGCTCCGTCGCGCTCCATCGTGCCTTCCGGCCCTGCAGGGACGGCCGCACCAGATGCGCCACCGCCGCCGCCGGGACCGCCCCCGGCCGCGGCACAGCGGGCTCCCTCCCATGCTTCCTCGCCGCACGACTGCCAAATCGTGCAGCGCACCGCACCTGACGCGCGTGTAGGCATGGAGCGACGTCGCGACCTCCAAAACCGCCTCGTCGAGGAGCTCGGTCAGGCGGGGCAGCAGAACCGCAGGGCCCTCCAGGGAGGAACGGCCACCTATGCCTCAGGCTGCATGGCCTTCACGCGCACCCTGCGCCGTGTGGTCTGGCCACAGAAGTTCAGGCCAGCGCTCCCCAAGGGCTTCGACGGGTCCACCAACCCTCTCGAGTTCCTGCAGCTCTACACCACTTCCATCCAGGCTGCAGGGGGCGATGACAAAGTCATGGCCAACTGGTTCTCCCACGCCCTTAGGGACTCCGCTCTGTCCTGGCTTCTCAACCTGCCCGAGGACTCCATCGACTCCTGGGAGGAGCTCTGCAGGCAGTTCGTCGCCAACTTCAAGGGCACGTACGAGCGCGCACTCACCCACAACGACTTGCGCGCTGTGGTGCAGAAGAAGGGTGAAACTCTTCGCAAGTACATCCAGCGCTTCAGCCAGGTGCGGAACAAAATTCCAAACATCCCCGACACCCAGGTGATCGCTGCCTTCCGCGAGGGCGTCACGAACCGCAGGATGCTCCAGAAGCTCGGCATCCACGACAAGCTCACCTCTGTGGTGAAGCTGTTCGATCTGGCGGACAAGTGCGCCAAGGCTGAAGAGGGACTCCTCTTCGTCAAGATGAGCGCACGGGGGGACGACCCGGGCGAGGGGTCCAAGAGCCACAAGAAGAAGGAAGAGCCCAAGCGCAAGGCCACCGCGGTCCTCGCGGCAGAGCCTGACGCAAAGGGCTCCCGCAGGGGTTCCCCCGAGCGCGGCGACAAAGAAGTGGACCACCGTCCGTTCTGCGTCTACCACAACAGGCGCGGGCACGCTACAGACGACTGCTTCGACCTCAAGAGGCTGAGCAGGGAACGCGAGCGGGGAGAAGGCAGCGGAGGCCGCGGCAGAGGTCGCGGCTACCGCAGGGACGCCAAGGGCAGGCGCGATGGCGGCTACCAGAAGCCGTCGGGCACTCAAGCCAACGCCGCCCAGAAGAACAACAACCTCCCCGACGAGGAAGATGGAGGCTACCAGGCCCCGAGAGGCGCCATGGCCTGCATCCTCGGCGGAGCTCTAGCGCCCAAGTCGAACAATCAGTTCAAGCAGTTCGCCCGCGAACTCAACGCCGCGCTCCCGAGCACCGAGACTTCCAGGCCCCTCAAGTGGTCCCAGTACACCATCGCCTTCGACGCCAAGGACCACCCCAAGTCGACCAAGACCGTTGGAACCCTCCCCCTGGTCTGCTCCCCCACCATCAACAACATCACCGTCTCCAAGACGCTCATCGACGGGGGAGCGGGCCTGAATGTCATCTCTGTCGAGACCTTCGAGACGCTTCAAGTGCCCTACGAGTGGCTTATGCCCTCCAGGCCGTTCACGGGCGTCACCAGTGGTTCTATCGAACCTCTGGGACAAGTCCGCCTCGCGGTCACCTTTGGCACGCAGAAGAACTACCGCACGGAGCTGATCGACTTCGACGTCGCGCACATCGGTCTGCCGTACAACGCCATCCTCGGCTACCCCGCCCTTGCGAAGTTCATGGCCGTCACGCATCACGCCTACAACATGGTCAAGATTCCCGGCAGCGCTGGCACCATCGCCGTCCATGGCCATGTCCTGGACGCCACGCGCGCTGTCGAGAGCGCCTACAAGGCAGCCGCCATGGCCTTCCCGGCTGACGAGGACATGGAGCCTCTCGAGAGGCCCAGGAAGAAGAAGCAGGTGTTCTCTCAGGAGCAAGCCGCCACGAAGAAGGTGCCGCTGGACACCACCAGCTCGGGGGCTGAAGGCTCGGGGGCTAGCGTCACCATAGGCGCCGCCCTGCCTCCCAAATAGGAAGGCGCGCTCGTCGCCTTCCTTCGGGCAAACTCTGACATGTTCGCGTGGACTCCGTCAGATATGTCCGGCGTACCAAGGGAGGTGATCGAGCACCACTTAGCCGTGTGTCCAGACGCACGCCCCGTCAAGCAAAAAGCACGCAAGCAAGCCCCCGAGAAGCAAGCCTTCATCATCAAGGAAGTAGAGAAACTCAAGGCGGCAAATGTCGTCCGCGAAGTCGCGCACCCCACTTGGCTCTCCAACGGCGTGGTCGTCCCTAAACCCGCTGGAGGAGGCCGACTCTGCATCGACTACACCGATGTCAACAAGGCCTGTCCCAAGGACCCATACCCCATGCCGAGGATAGACCAGATCGTGGACTCCACCGCTGGCTGTGACCTCCTCTGTTTTCTGGATGCCTTCTCTGGTTATCACCAGATCAAGATGGCTAAAGAGGACGAGGAGAAGACGGCATTCCTCACCCCCTGTGGTGTGTACTGCTACACATGCATGCCTTTTGGCCTGAAGAACGCTGGGGCCACCTTCCAGAGGCTCATGAGGATAGCCTTGGGGGCTCAGATGGGCAGAAATGCTGAGGCCTACGTCGATGACATCGTGGTCAAGTCTCGAGAGGGGGACACCCTCTTGAGGGATCTAGAGGAAACCTTCGCCAGCCTGAGAAAGGTGAGCATCAAGCTCAACCCCGCCAAGTGCGTCTTCGGGGTCCCTTCAGGCAAGCTCCTCGGATTCCTCGTGTCCCACCGCGGCATAGAGGCAAATCCTGACAAGATCAAGGCCATAGAACAAATGCAGCCCCCTCGCCGACTCAAGGAAATGCAGCGCCTTGCGGGCTGCATGGCCAGCCTCGGTCGTTTCATCTCTAAATTTGGCGAGCGAGCCCTGCCGTTTTTCAAGATCATGAAGAGGTCGGGCACATTCAAGTGGACCCCTGAGGCGGATAAAGCCTTCGAAGATTTAAAGAAGTATCTGGCTAGCCCTCCGGTCTTGGTGGCCCCCAGGGCAGACGAGCACTTGAAGCTGTACCTCTCAGCCACCCCTCAGACAGCAAGCGCCGTCTTGGTGGTCGAGAGGGAAGAGCCTGTCCTCCCCAAGAAAAGCACTGCCACTCCAAGCCCGGAACCCCCCGACAAAGGCCCCGTCGAAGGAGCAGCCTCCGCAGACCCACGGCCAGGCCCATCGCCTCAAGTCGAGCCTGCTCCAACAACCCCTGTCGAGAGGCCTCCACAGGCAGATACCGACAGGAGCCCTGAAGAGCCCCCCCAGAGGGCCGATGCCGCGCCACCTCAGACAACCCTCGTCGAGCACCCCGTCTACTTCGTCAGCACGGTGCTACGGGACGCTCGCGAGCGGTATCCAATGCAGCAGAAGCTCCTCGTCGCGCTCCTCATCGCCTCCAGAAAGCTGAGACACTACTTCCAGGGCCACCCCATCACGGTGGTCACCGCTTTCCCCCTGGAGCAAATCCTGCGCAACCCCAACGCCACAGATCGTGTCGCAGGGTGGAACATCGAGCTGCAGCCTTTCAACTTGCGCTTCGACACCACGAGGGTCATAAAAGGAAGAGCGCTGGCTGATTTCGTCGCCGAATGGACTGACCCAAGCCCTGAGGAGCCTCGTGAGGCAGAGGCCGAGCACTCGGGAGACGCGGCGCCCAGCCACTGGACCATGCACTTCGATGGAGCCTTCGCTTGCCGCAATGGCGGAGCAGGCGTCGTCCTAACCTCGCCCAAGGGTGACAAGCTTTATTATGCTATCCAGCTGTGCTTCACAATCGACAAGATCTCCAACAACATCGCCGAATACGAAGGCCTCCTCGCCGGCTTAAGGGCCGCCATCGCCCTAGGCGTCAAGCACCTACTCGTCAAGGGAGACTCACAGCTGCTCGTCAACTTCTCCAACAAAAGTTACACGCCGAAAGACGACCACATGGCCGCATACCTCGAAGAGGTCCGCAAGCTTGAGAAGCACTTCAGGGGCATGGAGCTCATGCACATCCCGAGGAAAGAAAACCAAGAGGCCGACGACATCGCCAAGCGAGCCTCGCGGAGGCAACCCCAGCAGGCCGGTGTTTTCGAAGAGAGGCTCGCCAAGGCATCCATCAAGAAGCCTCGAGAGGCCACACCCGCAAGCGCAGGCGAAGTGCTCCCACCGCCTCCTGAGTCTGGGGCGCCTGATTGCGGTCCCAGCACAGGGGAGCGTCTGCTGCTGACGGCGACCCACCAGGCCTCAGGCTGGATTAATGAGCTCAAGGACTACTTGGTGAAAGGAATCCTCCCTGAAGAAGATACTGATGCAGAGCGAGTCGCTCGACAAGCAAAGTCATACTGCATCCTCGAGGAAAACCTCTACCGCAAGCGCCCAAATGGTGTAGCGCTCAAGTGCGTCCCTCCTGAGGAAGGCCGAGAGCTGATTAAGGACATCCACAGCGGGGAGTGCGGCCACCACTCATGTGCGCGCACCCTCGCAGGCAAGGTCTTCAGGAGCGGCTTCTACTGGCCTCAGGTGCTTCAAGATGCGGTCGCCATTGTGCAAACCTGCGACGCCTGCCAATTCCACGCCAAGCAAATCCATCAGCCGGCACTGGAGCTTCAGACCATCCCGCTCTCCTGGCCGTTCGCGGTCTGGGGGCTGGACATCCTGGGCCCCTTCCCGAAGTCGCAGGGGGGCTACCGTTTCCTCCTCGTGGCCATCGACAAGTTCACCAAGTGGACCGAGGTTGAGCCGGTGCGCACCATACCAGCTGGGGCTGCGGTGAAGTTCATCCGAAGCTTGGTCTGCCGCTTCGGCGTGCCCAACCGCATCATCACTGACAACGGCTCGCAATTCACCAGCGGCATCTTCCGAGCCTACTGCGACAAACTTGGTATCAAGGTCTGCTTCGCCTCGGTAGCTCACCCACGCAGCAACGGTCAAGCCGAGCGAGCAAACGCAGAAGTCCTCAAGGGCCTCAAGACCAGGAGCTTCAACATCCTTAAGGGCCACGGCAAGGGTTGGATTGACGAGCTCCCCTCAGTGCTCTGGTCCATACGCACAACCTCCTCGAGGCCTACAGGCGAAACGCCGTTCGCTCTGGTCTACGGAGCCGAGGCGGTCCTCCCCGCAGAAATCAAGCATGGATCGCCACGGGTCCTTGCCTTTAATGAGGACACCCAAGAGGGCCTCCACAACGACGACCTGCTGCTTCTCGAGGGACTGCGCCGTCAGGCCGCCCTCAGGGCGGCAGGGTACCAGCAAGACCTGCGACGCTACCACAGCCGCCATGTGCGCTCACGCACCCTTGAAGCGGGCGACCTCGTCCTCAGGCGAATCCTCTCCAGGGAAGGTCTCCACAAGCTCTCCCCGATGTGGGAAGGCCCCTACAGGGTCTCCCACGTCGCCAGGCCTGGCGCAGTACGCCTCGAGACCGAGGACGGCATCCCCGTCAAGAACCCGTGGAACATCGCGCATCTGCGCAAGTTCTACCCGTGATCACAGTCACGCCAGGCATTTTTTGTCTCTAGAGGGAAGCTCACGGCTTCACCTCCAAGCTTCTCAAAGCTTCCCCCGAGGCCCAGCCCTCCGAGCTCTCCTGCAAATGAGCCCCCGCAGGCCGCAGTGAACCTCTGCCACTAATGGGTGGTCCCCATGCCTCGACATGGAAGGAACGTTAGCTTGGCAAACCCAAGTGTAATGAACCGATTTTCGTTCCAAGTGAACTTTGCGCTCCAGCGCCATCTTCGTTCCAAGTGAACTATGCGCTACGGCGCCGCTATGTAATATTTTGGTGGTGAGTTTATTACAGCTTTATTTCATTTATTGAAAATGGGCACTTATATCTCTCCACATGCGTACCTCGCGAGCGGGGGCTGAGTACGGTGCCAGTGCCTCAAGTGACACACCAGCAGTACTGCAAAACCCAAGGATCCGAGCTCTGGCTAGAGGGCAGGCCCTCCCAAGCACGCCATCTCTTCAAAGGACCTTGGTACTCTCTCTCCTCGCAAGGAACGCCTGAGGGGACCTATAAGCGCGCATTAGTCCCTGATGCTGTGATCTAGCGTTTCGGCTCGCCCCTCTAACATCCACAGAGAGCGAAAGTCCCCACCAGGCCTGCGGAGGAGAACCCTCGGCCCCTGAAGGGGAGAACTCCGCCAGAGAAGGCCCACACCGGGAAAACGCCTCGCGAAGCTAAGTTTTTCGCCCACCTCAAGGGAATCCTCGCATTTTTCTCATAAGCACTCTGCGTCCCTCAAGCGGTTCTTTCCTTACTCTCCGTGGACTGCTTGCGCGTCAAAGGGGGGCCCTCAGCATCGCGACTTGAGGGCTCTTACCTCCCCAAGCCTTAAACTCCCCCCGGCCTTGCCGAGTCATTGCTCGAGCATACCGCAGCGGCAGGAGTCATAGCGCGATGGGAAGGGTCCAACGACGCAGAGCGAAAAAGGCATGGAGATGAAGCAAAGACCCCTCGAAGGGAGCGCACACTTAATCGATAGCAAAATGTTTACGAAGTGAAGAAGTAAATTACAAGGTGGAAAATGAAATTCTCTAACGGGCAAACGCCCCTAAAAGCGCTGCAAGCGCGACGCGTTGCAGGAGGAGATTAGTCGGAGGCCTCAGCGTCGTCCTGGTCGCTCTCTTCTTCCTCCTCGGGCTCGCTCCCCTCGCCGCCTTCCTCTGCAGCGGCCCGCCTGAAGCGGCTGCAGAAGTCGTCCACCTGGTCGCGGACGGAGCTGGAGGCTTTCCACGCAGCGTCCCCCTCCAGTGGCTCGGTCACCGTGGCGAGGTCGAACCCGGGCTGGAGGTGGACGAGGTTGGAGAAGATGCGGTCCACCGCCACCGCCAGAAGCTGACGGCACTCCTCCTCAACCACGTCGTGGATCTCCGCGGTAGGGCCTTCAAGCGCCGCGAAGAGCTGCTCGAAGTACAGGAGGTAGGTGGCGGCGTCGGCGTGGCCCTGAGCCGGAACGCTTGGCGCCTCTGCCCCCAGCTTCGCGGCAAGCTCACGACCCCGTCCCGTCAAGGACAGGAACATGCGCTCCCGTTGCTGCGACAGCACCTGCGCCGCCTGGATAGTCTCCGCCGCCTCCACCGCCTTCTCCACGGCAGGCCCCACCTGCCGGGTCATCTCCTCCATATCCCCCGTGAGGGCGGCGAGGTCCCGGGAGGTGTCATCTCGGGCCTTCTCGGCGGCGAGGCGGCGATCGGCCTCGCGCTTCACCTTGGCGGCGAGCTTGGCGTTCTCCTTCTCGAGCTTCTTGACCCGGGCGCCGCTCTCCTCCAGCCTCGCCTTGAAGCGGTCCTCCTGCTTGGAGAATTTCTCCTTGTAGTCCTGGGAGACGGCGGCGCGGATCTTCTGCTCTTTCTCCCGGAGAGCCTTGTCGAGCTCCTCTTTCCGCTCGGCAAGCCGCGTGTTAGCGCTCCACATTTCCCTTGTGGGCGGCGACATCGCGCTCGAGCTTGCTGAGCGCCGTGGCGACGCTGTCCTCGCGGGCCTCGAGGGCCGTGCGCTGTCCGGACAGCTCCTGCTCCCTCAGCGCCAGCTGCTCGTCGCGCCGGCGAGCATCCTCCTCGCGCTCGCTCAAAGCGCGCCCGCGGGCCTCCAGGCCCGTGCGGAGCTCTTCGAGGGCGGTCCGCACCACCCCGGCATCCGCCAGGATTTTCTTCTCGAGCTCGACGAGCTCGGCGTGCTTCGCCGCCAGCGAGTGCTCTCCGGCCTCCCGCTCTGCCTTGGCTGCGGCGAGGTCCTCGGCAGCGGCTCGGCGCTCAGCCCTCAGGGGCTGCAGGAGCTCCTCAGCTTCACGCAAGGCCCCCTCGCGAACCTCCTCGGCAAAGCGCGCCGCCTCCTCGCGCTCCGCCTGCAGCGCCTGGTCGCTCTTGCGCCGGGCCTCTACCGCCGCGTGGAAGGCGGCCCAGGCGTCGGCGAGCTCGTCTCTCTGGCGGGCGAGCGCCTGGTCCTCGGTGGCCAGGTAGGCCTCGAGCCCCTCCAGGGACTCCCGCACGAAGCGGAAGGCGACGTCGCGGCGCCCTCGACCCCAGTCGAACCGGCCCAGAGCAAGGCCCTGGGGCGGACCGCGCGGCCTAGAAGGGCCCGCGCCCGCGTCCGGCTCCGCGGCAGACGCCCTCGCGTGGGCCTGGGGGCTCGGAGGCAGGACCTCTTCCGTGCTCGGTCCCCGGCCCCCTGTGCTTCCCCCCTCGTGCGGCACCTCCCGATCCGCCTCCGGGACAGGGGCGTGAGGCCCGGCCCTTGCGGTTTCCTCCTCCCCCGCGGTGCCCGGTGGCGGCGGTGGAGTGCCCTCCCTGCGAGACTTGGGAGGGCTCGGCGCCGACTCGGCACCCGCAGGAGCCTCTGGCTGCGCTGGCGGGGTAGCTGCGCGGGGAGGAGTGGGCGCCCTCTCCACCTGCTCCTCCACCCGCTCTGCCTCGGGTGGCGGCGCAGATGCTTCCGCCTGAGGTACCTCCTCCCGAGAGCCTGTAGGCCTCGAGGCCTCCGCCGCCGCGGCCTCGCCGGCCTCAGCCTCTGGTGCGGCGTCAGGGGCGGCCCTCTTCACGTCTGCGGCCTTCCGAAGCCTGCGGCGCTTCGCAGGAGCTGGGCTGCTGTGGTGAAAGGCAAAGAATTGGTCAAGAAACAAGAGCAAGCAAGCTGGACTCAGAAAGGAAAGAGAAGGGTAAAAGAATCTTACCTCGTCTTCTTGGCGCGGGTGTCCACCCACGTCATGCCAGGCGAGCGCCATGAAGGCACAGCCCGCGCCTCCGCCTCGAGGGCCTCCTCGGCTTTCCTCTTGTGGGGAGCGTTCGGGGGCTCCCCGGCGGGCCTGTCGTGGGCCGCCTTAGTCCTCGGCTCGTAGCGCCCCGCCGCGGCCTCCTCGCTGTCGCCGGAGGAATGCTCGTCAGCCTCCCCCGCCGGGGGCGCAACGCCGGCAGAACTCCCCGCGCCCGCCGAGCTCCCTACGCCGGCAGAGGGCCCCGCCCTCGTCTCCGCGTCGCCCTGCTCCGAGTCAGACGCGCTTGGCGACTCGGTGGTGCCCGCTGGCATGGGCCCCTCCTCCTCTTCATCCCCCGCCAGGCCTAGCGGGGTGAATGCGGGCGCGTCCGTCAGGATGGCCCGGCGTTTGTCCGGAACCTCAAAGAGGGGCCGTATCGCTACGTGAACCCTCTCGGGCACCTCCGGGTTGACGAAGAGGCCTCCTAGGATGACCTCGACGACTGCGGGGCGGTGGTCGCTCAGGTGCAGCCGCAGCGAGTCTGTAGGCCCTGAGTACGCCCACATCGCCTTCTTGTGCGCCTGCAGGGGGGCGATGCGGCGCCTCACGAACTCCGCCGCCACCATCTGGCCGGTCAGGCCGTGCTCGCGAAGCGCCTTCAGGTGGCCCACGAGGCCGGCTATCTCCTGCCCCTCCAGGGAGCGCATGCTCCAGTGGGTGTTCTTCACCGGCGCCGCCTCGGGGACCTCAAGAAGGGAGCTCTCCGAGGGAACGCGGATGAGGAACCACTTCTGCCTGAAGTCCTCCACCTTCTTCGACACCGCCGTCACAGGCTTGTCGCCATTCCAGGCCATGGGGATATAGACATCTCCCATGCCGTCCGCGATGCGGAAGGATACACAGCCCGTCCGCTCCTTCCTCGCAGTATTCCGCAGAGCGTAGAAGCTTTGGAAGAGAGCGATGGAGGGCTTCACTCCCAAGTACGCCTCACACAAGAAGGCGAAGATGGAGAGGACAAGGATGGCGTTGGGGTGGAGGTGCAGAAGGTGGACCTGGTAGAACTCGAGGACGGCCTCGAGGAAAGGAGAGTACGGCGGCACCAGCCCAGCGAAGAGAGTGTGGAGGAAGATGGGGTAGTAGCCGGCGGGAAAGCGTCCGGTCCGTGCAGGCAGAATGGCGCTGGCGCCGTGCTCGTTGTGCTTCCCGGCGACCAGGTGCTGGATCTTATCCAGCGCCGTCGCGTCGATGCGTGCCCCGACCAGAGCGGGGCCGAACTCCGCCTCTCCCTGTGCGCCATGGCGGGCCGAGGCCGCTGTCTTCTTGCCCTTGGATCCTCCCATTGTCGGCGAAGAACGGGAGCTCGGAGGACGGAAGGAGTCGGCCGGAGATGGGGAAGATTTACTGGAGACGGGAGTCTAGGAGGCGGAGAACCGATGGACTGGAGAGACAAGACAGGACGGGGTAATGACTGCGGCTCGGACAGCGCGCGGCTTTTAACCCCGTCCGTGCGGTTACCGAGGCGCGGTAGTGGAGATCGTGGCGGGCGTGGTGGCCCCCCCCGCTACGCACGTTCCCGCCGGAGTAGCCGAGACGCCGCGAATCCTCCACCAGGTGACGCGTGTCCCGCGGCGCTTCGCCCGCAGCTCCGGGCCCGCGACGCTTCGCCTGCGGTATTGGGCCCATGACGCTTCGCCAAGTCCCAATCGGCCTCGACGTGCCCATCATGGGCCCGGGGGCTACTGTCGGCCCAGTGGATTCTAGGGTGTGCATAGCCCACTCTCCACGGGCTGCGCACGCGACAGCGTCTACAAAACGACTAAGGACCAAGCCAACCGCTTGGAGGGTTCCCCCCGAGGGAGAAACCCCTACGGGGGACCTGAGGCGCTGGAAGGGGCCTGAAGGGGGCTCCCCCCGAGGGCGTCCCGCTCGAGGACTCTCTCCCCCTGCAGGGAGCCGGTCCGGCCCCTCCCCCTCGAGAGCCTCAGGCCCCTGAGGGGATACTTCGCGACGAAGGAAGCGCCGCAGAGCGCACATGGGCTCTGCTGCGGCCGCAGGGTGACGCGCGCGTCTGCGCGCACGGCAGCAACAGCGTCACAGTTGCCGCTCCCATGATAAAAGGGGTCAACAAAGTTCTGTGTCCCCTGCGCCGCCAACGAAGCTTTCCTCTTTGGTGATAAAGCAGTTGGCCGGCACAACGCTCCAACGACGACGTCACTGCGGGCACACCCCACGGTCTCCGCCGCGCCTGCGAGCCGCTCTGCCAAGTCTGCAACTTGTCGGCCACAATGCGCCGCTTTAACACGGAAGAGGAGCGTCCAAGGACGGAGGAGACAGCTGCTCTGCCACGAAGACAGGCTTTGCGACCATGGACCGAGTCCATGAACGAGCAAGCAGTAGTGCACCCCACTCCGCCACTGGTGGCCATGTGGGAACCCATCCACTGCGCAGATCGCAGGGATGAGGCCCGGGGCAGCTATTTAAGGAGAAGGGGCACTTCCGTAGGGGAGGATCCGAAAAAACTCGATCCCAAGCTCAATAGCGTCCTCCACCTCCGGACCCTCTGAAGGCCCGGAGGCTAGTTGTACAACAGTCACCACAGTGCAATCGAGACAAGCAGGAGTAGCGGTGTTACCTCACCTTGAGGGCCGTGAACCTGGGTAAGGGCCGGTGTCACTCTCTGTCGTGCAGTTCCGCTCCAAGCACCGCGAGCAACGTCGCGGCGTGCATCGAGGGTTGTTTGACCTCCGTGTTCAGTCCCCCTTCGAACCTCTTCCCGGGGCGAGACTACCCCTGTTACGTGGGAGTTCATTCCTCGACACAGTCCAACAGCAGGCGACGCCGCGCCCCATGCGCACCACCGCACCGCTGCAAAGGAGATGGCCAGGCGCCCAGAGAGTCAAAGAGGAAGCGGGCGCTCGGCCCGTCGGGGCCCAGATCGAGCCGGAACGGGCCGCAGCCAGCAGATCTTCCGCGCGCAGGACCACCACCACTCGCCAGGCACCCGCCGCCGCACGTCGCGCCGCCACCAGAGGAGCTCGAAGGTCGCACGGAGGAGGACGCGGCGTCGCCGCCGAGCCGCCGGCCCCGCTGTACCCCATCGCCGGGGGTCCAGGGAGCCACGAGGGAGCGCCCCGCCGCCGCCGTCGGCCGCGCGAGCTACGCTCGGCAGCTTCCTCCGGCGGCGGCGCGGCGGCGGATGTGGGGGAGGCGGCGAAAAGCTAGGCGAAAAGCTTCCTCGAGTTATATATTTATCACCATCACCACTTATAAAAAAAGCGAGAGAGAGAAATCCATTTCATTGATGTACAACACAAATTGATCAAGTACATAGTTGTGTTTGTGTTCACATCGAGAGGCAATTACTATCAATTAACAGGTTAGTACGTCTTGAAGCAACAAGACAAATGACATGAAGTCAAGAGTTATCTAACCTCCACATGATCCATTGTTTGTGCTCTATATACATAATTCAAGACTATCATTAGATGAACTGTACAAAAGTATTGCTAGCGACACTTTAAGAACGACAACATTAGTCAGTAGGATCCCTTAATAACCATAACTGGTGAAAAATAATAAGAATGTGGAATGTTGCACAAAGATAAGACCTAAAAAACACAACCATGCCTGCAGATATTTGCATATATAGGTGACAAAAATGATTAATTTATCTGAATAGCCCTCACAATCGAAAGAGCAAAATGGCGGCAAGAATTTTTGAGTCTCACCGGACCATCCTCCTCTGACGTCTCTCGGGAGGGCTTGATGTCAAGGTGGGCGACGACCGCGACCGTCGTGGCACTGATGAAACCAAACACTTAAGTCTGAAAAAACAACCTCGAGAAGGTACTGGAAAATAATCCGTGTTATTCTTGAGCTGGCACCTTTAACTGAGCAAAAACAATCTAATAAGATGTTATAGTGTGAAATTAGAAAATCCGAGCTCAAGTCAATCTACATGACAATCAGTTTTGCTAGTTAGCTGAATCTAGTCTAAAAATTATTCATACAAGGTACAATATAGTCTCATCTCCATTCTGCATATGTTGAGATACTACCAACAAATATCAGTTGTTGATTCAGCATATATCACATCAGAAGCACCTTACCAAAGATTTGTAATAGATATGGATAAGCTAAGATCAAATATGGATTGAATTTGTAATTGTTGACCTGCTCCTCATGTCTGCTTGCTTCTGTGTTACGTACAGTTCTTACGTTGGTACATGTGGTACAATCATGAAGCAAAATTACCGAGGTTAGAAAATCTGAATATGGAATATGTAAGATGTTGCTCTCATATTCTATTCTCCACGCAGAACAAGTGCTTGAAAATCTGAATACGTGTGTGAACCGTGCTGGCAAACCGAGAATAGTTTTGGAAGAGCTGTTCAAGTACAGAGACGATTAGAAATATTTCTTTGTTACCTCGATCCGCTGATTTGACCGCCTCCAGTCAACCCTGTTCGCGAGGCGAGTAGGACGGTGGGGGTGTGCTGGTGGTGATCACAGTCCTCTGTCTGATTGAGGTGGGCGGCGGTGCAGCAACCCAGCCGTGCGGTGGTGGGCGGCATGGGGCTTCACGGCAGTTGGTCACGTGGGCGTCGGCGAGGCGCGCAAGGGCAGCGACCAAGTGTGGCTGGGCGATGCCTCGCTCTGCGGAAGAGCAGCGAGGAAGCTGGCGAGGGGATTCTGCACCGAAGGAACCCAGCTGGTCGACGGGGATCGACACGGAGGAGTCCCTCACAGGCATCCCGCCATCGTCGGAGTCGAAATCACAGTCGAAGGGGTTTCAGGAGGAGGCGTGGCCGTCAGAGGCCTTCTTCTTGGGCGTGAAGAAGGACGGCCTCTGGTTCCGCTCATGGCTGGCGCCGAGCCGACGGGGAATCTGCACGAGAGGTCGTTGAGGCGGCCGTTCATGGAGGGCTGGGTAGTACAACGGCGGTGTAGAGTGCTTGCCGGCAGCGCAGCTGAGAGGGTCGGCGGCGCATCTGAGCGTGCGGGCAGCGGCACGGAGGCGCGGTGGAGAGGGGCGTCCAGCGGTGCTGTGAGAGGGGCGGAGGCGCGATGGAGACTGGCGGTCGTGCGCGGTGGAGAGGCGGTCGTGGGAGCGGAGGAGAAAACGGTTTTAAATTTTTTTCCCGGATAGAAGCTAGTGCACAACATACATCGTTGGGAGGGCGTGGGACGTTGGATCTTGATATGTGGATGGTTCAGATCCTCCAGATCTGATAGTCTGGCTCTTTTTTATTAGTGGAGATTAGTCGAGACTAGCAAAATGCCCGTAGATGAAATATTTAATGATTTATTTTCCACACCAAATAACTCTCCAGGCTTATTAAAATATTGTAAGAATAAGTTCACTACCTATCCAATAGGTTTAGAGAACAATCACTAAGTATGAAATAAACTCATGTCTTGAATATCATCATCAGTATCCTAGTGTACCTACCTAAGAATGTGAACATGCCCAAGGATGTATCCATGTTGTATATGGGCATGAAGGACAAGTAAATAAATAAAGAGCAGAGAGATAACATCTAGAACAAGGACCGACCAAAAATGGTGAGAAACGAATGGGTAACTACTTCTTTAACTGCATTGATTTCCTGAACCCTTAGTATTATCCATAAGCAAACTGCCCGTGCATTACAACGATAAAAAAAACCCTGAATAATATGTGCTTACAAATTTGAATATATGGTAAATAGTGTATTGTCCATACAACACAAACACGAGTACTTGCCAGCAAGACACAAGACTCATTGTTGGTTGGGTTGGTCAGACACGCCCTATTATTTTTCCGCAAGCTAGTTTATGCTGCTTTTAGAGAGGCAGTAGCCAAGTATCCGAATCAAAATGTTGTTACTTAGCTTTCGGGTGATATTGAAGATGCAGCAGTCCAGTTGCTAAATCAAAATTCAATAATACTGTCTGGAATGGTCTTGCTAGAAAAGAATGGTCAAAGAACAGAATAGCAAAACTAACCTTCATCTCTGTTCAATATTTGGTAAGCAGTCGGAGGCATTGTGCCAATACCCCGCATCCCTGAAGGCATTGCGGATCCAGATTTCACACTCCCTAAGCACTGAGCATTCACGAAATCACTCGAGCTCTGTCCAAACACCTGACCACTCATACTGCCGCCACCCCCCATGGTCCTAATTTGCATCTGCGTATCCCATGGTCCTAATTTGCATCTGCGTATACGCAGTACAGCTGATCGTTGCACCTGAAATTGCAGGAGCTCATGACCTGCAATGTGTAAGAAATCGCAGAACAAAATACCTGCTCAAAGTAAGGCACAACTTCTGAAGCGGGCCTATTGTTGTTGAACGAGACAATGGCATTAGCCTAAAATGATCAGAATCCAATGAAAGAAAATCAACCAATCGACACTCTTTCAAGAAATGACAGGAAAAAAATAGGAACTATACTTTCATCCTCAATCGACCTAATAATCATTAAAAATAAGCAGAAACATGTGGATCCCCTTATTATTAACTGAATACGAATCAAACCTTTTGACAAAACATGTGGCTTTTGTATCTTTATTGAGAAGTACCTCCCCACCAACAGCTGAAGCAGCGCACCATTGCTGAAACTCAAAGAAGAATATATCATCATTAATAAGACCACAAAGGTTCAAACATCCTCTGTGGAAAAGCATCGAACAGGAGGCGTGCGACACACTCCATTCGGATCACCTGTGACCAACGGAGTAGAGCGGGAGGTCCGCTATGTCCAGAGCGCTCAGCCCGGCCTCCGGCAGCCCCGACGCGACCAATCACACGACCTGCCAAGAATCAAGAAACTGAATCGTCAATGGCGTAGGAATCAGCCGAATAACATCTGGGCGTGCGGCGTGAGTTCCTTGTGCGCCTCCTTGATGGTTCCCTCGGCGACGCCGGTGGCCCCCGTCCCCCGACACTTCCTTGACGGACCTGCCGACGCCGCTGCGCTGCACGACCGTGTAGATGATTGCTGCGGCGATGGACTCGGGGTTGCGACGCACGTCGAGGCCTTACTCGAGCCTCCGCACGGCCTCCTCGGCGTGGCACACGTCCTGGTTGCCGAGGGTGAGGCGGAGGAGAAGCGGCGCAGGAAATCGGAGGCGCACACGACGTCGATGTCCATGAGCTGGCCTTCCTTGTCGCCGAGCAGCCTCTTGATGTGCGTGGAGATCTTGTCGATGTCCTTCCTGGAGGCGGCGTCGGCGGCGGTGACAGAGGCGAGCTCCTTGAAGGTGCACTGCACGCCGAGGTTGCGGCAGGCAGCGTAGAAGGTGTCCCGGTTGCGGCCGCGCGGGCAGGCCTTGGCGTCGTCGAGCTTCTTGAACGTCTTCTTGGCCAGGTCCCGGCGCGGTTGCCCGAGAGGCGGCGCTTCTTGGAGGAGGCCTCGGCGGAGAGGGACTCGGCGCCGTCGGAGGATGCGAAGATGACCTTGCAGAAGCGTGAGCATAGAAGAGGGAAAATAACTTTTTGGCATTGTCTAAGGACCGCGGGTTGTTTTCACACTTTTTGAGGGACTAAATTGCAAAATTGCCACGACGTACCATGCCCTCAAGCCGTATTATATAGTAGAGATAAGAGGCAAAGACCTACATATCAAAGCTACGTATCAAATGCTGATCTACTGTGTTTCTTGGAGTGTTCATCTCGAAGCAACGGGATTATGTAACGCCATATTCTTGGGTCTTACAAGTTTCCTTCCATGTGAATGCTTATAGTAAATGATCGAATGATGACAGATGGTATGGGCTTCTAGTGTATCCACTGAGAGCAAAACTGTGGTGATAGACCGTAGAATCATAATATTGGAGATCGTCAGCGTACCAACTATTGTGATTACTCTATCAATCCTAGAAAATACCAAATGAAGGAGGGATCAGTGTGTTTTCCAAATGATAACTGTACCGGGTGCCTGTCAGAGGAGGAGATCAAGAGGCTCAAGGAGATGCTCAAGAACATTAACAAATACAACAGTGACACAAGCACTTAGCTTTCCTATATCAAATTCAACAGCTGATAGAAGCAGTGAGTCTTAATTTAGATAGCATGGTTAAAGTATCATCATGAATAGAATATATTTTCTAAATCAGTTTCTAGGCCGGAGTTAGTCACTGTGTGGGCTGGTGTACATGAACAGAATGGCCGGGGGAGCATCTCTAGCCAACATTCCAGTATTTCGACAAGAAGAGCAGTGGGTAAATTCCGCACGAGAAATAGATAATATGTAGATCTCAGGCATCTGGATTCTAGATTTTTTTTAGAAAATAGGGTACAGATCCCCAGTCTCTGCATCAAAGTGATGCACACAGCCGCCGCAATTACTAAGAAGTACCGAGTATCAATTACAACGAGTCAAACACTTCAAAGATCACTCAAAGTTGATACAAAAATAAGCCACTTGAAACAACTCGTATGCATAAGACCTCAAGCTTTAATTCGCTTAGGATGTAGCCACCCACCCCGGCAGAAGATAGCCCGTATGACCATCATCATTCGAGTACATCCTGAATCCATGAGTCCACGACGCTCCGCAAGCAGAAGATAAGACCACATGTGGATCCAATAAGTGGCTTTGTTGATAACCTGCAAATAATGAGAACATGTTGTTTTGTTAAAGATGATATCATTTCGAGAGTTCCAAATAGCCCATAGAGTGGCGACCGACCCCAATCCTAATGTGCTCTTTGGACTTCTTATCTACCCCGTTTAACCATGATCTGGATAAGTTAGCTATACTCGTTGGGGGCGCAATGTTCAGAGTAAAATGAATCAACCGCCAAATATCCCGCGCAAAAGGACAAGAAATGAAGAGATGTACCACAGTCTCATCTGTGTCACAAAACACACACTTCTTACAGCCAATCCAATTTCTTTTTCCTAGATTATCTTTTGTGAGGAGTTCCTTACGATGCATAAACCATAGGAAAAATTGAATTTTTAAAGGGACCTTTAGCTTCCAGATATGCCTTTTAAGATATGGACTATGCCTGTTAATCAATGTCGTATACATAGATTTAACCGAAAATACTCATGTTGCAGTTAAACCCCACACAAATCTATCCTCATCCTCTGTGAGCTGAACCCGCATTAGACGCTCAACTAAGTGAAACCATCGATCACGATTGAAGCCAACCAAATTCCTTCGAAAGTGAATATTGAGAGGGATTCTATCAAAGACCTTCGCCACAGTCATATTTTTATTAAGAGCTATATTATACAGTGTAGGGTACTCATTTGCTAGAGTGTTATCTCCCATCCAGGTGTCCTCCCAGAACCGTGTGTTCTGTCCATCTCCAATGGTAAAGGAGCCATGTTTAAAGAACTCATCCTTAACACCCATTAAACCCTTCCAAAACGGTGAGTCATCTGGTTTAACCTGAATTTGTGATAGTGTTTTGTCACCTAGATACTTGTTTGTTAATAATTCCTGCCATACTCCTTGTTTGTTTAACAATTTATATAGCCACTTACTCAATAAACATTTGTTTTTTTGCTTGCAACACTTCAATACCGAGCCCCCCTTGATCCTTAGGTCTACTTATGATATTTCATTTAGTGAGTCTATATTTCTTCTTCAGTTGATTGCTTTGCCACGAAAAGCGCCAGCGATAAAAATCTAATCTTTTCCTTACCCTCTTAGGTATCTGGAAGAAAGATAAAAGAAACATAGGTAAATATGTGAGAACCGAATTAATAAGCACAAGACGATCTCCGTATGACAACATATTTGCTATCCAAGATCCTAGCTTCCGCTCGAAGCGATCTTCCACCGGTTTCCACTCTTTATTCAATAGTATCCTATAATGTAGCGGAATACCCAAGTATTTAAAAGGTAATGAGCCTAACTCACACCCAAAAATATTTCGATACTGTTGTTGATCATCCTTAGCCTTTCCAAAACAATAAAGCTCACTTTTATGAAAATTAATCTTCAACCCAGATAACTGTTCAAAGATAGCCAAAATCAGCTTCATTTTCACGGCTTTCGCAATGTCGTGTTCAAGAAACAAGATTGTATCAACCGCGTATTGAAGGATTGATATTCCCCCATCTACCAAATGTGGTACCAAACCTCCTATTTGGCCATCTTCCTTAGCCTGTGCTATTAAGATGGCCAACATATCAGCTACTAAGTTAAACAAGAGTGGCGACAAAGGATCTCCTTGTCGTAGACCTTTTAAGGTTTGAAAGTAGTGTCCAATATCATCATTCACACGCACACCTACACTCCCTCCTTGAACAAAACGAGCAATCCATTCACACCAGGTTGGCGCAAAACCTTTTATGCGAAGAGCTTGTTGAAGAAAATACCATTTTACCTTGTCATATGCTTTCTCGAAATCGATCTTAAAGAGCACTGCATCTAATTTCTTTCTATGCATCTCATGTATTGTCTCATGTAAAACAACTACCCCCTGTAAAATGTTTCGACCAGGAATGAAAGCTGTTTGGGTTGGCCTTACCACTTTACTCGCAATTCTGGTGACCCTATTTGTACCTACTTTAGTAAAAATCTTAAAGCTTACATTCAGGAGACAAATTGGCCTATATTGTTCGATTCTACTAGTGTCTTCCTTTTTCGGTAGTAAAGTGATTATACCAAAATTCAATTTAAATGATGGTAATTCGCCACTCCGTAATTGGGCAAACATAGCCATTAGATCATTCTTAATAATAGACCAATATTTTTGATAAAACTCCGCCGAAACCCATCCGGTCCAGGTGATTTGTTATGCTCCATATGTGATATCGCCTCATGTTCAGTGAACTTCGCAGTTAAATTGCCATTTTCTTCTGTGGAAATCTGAGGCATGTCTCCAGTTACATCCTCGTTCATAGAGATTTTTTTTTGGTTTCGGTGGACCAAAAAGTTTCTTATAAAATTTGGAAATGAAGACTTTTAAATTTGATTCAACCACAATGGTCCCCTCATCTTGTTCTAACTGAAATATCCATTTTTTTTCCTATGTTTACCATTGGCCACAATGGTCCCCGCCTTCCTGAACATATTTCACCTTTGCCCGCTGAGCCCACCTTGACTCTTCATCTCGTCGTAATTTCGCTAACTCTTTATCCGCCTCTTTCTTTGATGCTCTTTCAGCAATCGAGAACGGAGTAGTCTCTGCTTTCACATCAAGCTCATCAATTAAAGCCGTTAACTTTTCTTTTAATTTTCTATACTCACTAGTCATGTTTTTCGCCCAACCTTTAAGGAATTGGCGCATATGTCTCACTTTATTTTGCCATTTCTCAATGGGAGAATCACTCTGTGTAACCGAACTCCATTCTTTGGCAATCATCTCATGGAACCCTTCCTGACGCATCCAAGAAAGCTCAAAAGAAAAATGATTTGTATTGCCTTTATGTGCTTGATCTCCCGAGTCAATTAGCAACGGTGTATGATCCGATCCCGAACGTGTCAGCGCATGTACCATTACTAGAGGGAATTTTTGTTCCCATTCTACACTTGACAAGAAACAATCTAACTTCTCATATGTTGGTGTTTCCCGCCTAATTGCCCAAGTATACCGTCTCCCAGAAAGACGCAATTCTTTTAGTTCCAGGCTCTCGATGATAGTATTAAAAATAACCGGCCAACACACATTAAAGTTGTCGTTATTTTTCTCCTCTTGCCTATGGATAATATTAAAATCCCCTCTGACTAGCATAGGTAATGTTTCGCCTTCGCAAATACAAACCATCTCCGCCAAAAATTCTGATTTTTTAGATTCTTGTGATGCTCCGTAAACAACAACAAGAAGCCACCTAAAACCATCCAATTTTGATCTTAAATGAAACTTGATAAAAAATCCCCTGTGACCACATGCTCAATAACAAACAGACTTGCATTAAAACCCAATAGCATCCCACCCGAACGCCCCCGAGGAGGAATACAGTACCAAATGTAATCCAAGCCAATGTAATCCAAGCCTCCAGCCAAAAAAATTAAGAAAGGTGTTCCAAAAGAAGTTCTGCCTGTTTCTATTAGAGCTATAAAATCATGTTTATTTTCCTTGACCATCTCACTCACTGCCCAATGCATAGCTCTATCCCCAAATCCTTCTGTGTTCCCTATTACCCCTTTCATGATTTTAATTTCTAATTTTTTAATGCGAGTACTTCTCTTAACCGAAATAAGTGAGCCAGCCCACTTAGGCTTCCAACCACGTTTGCTCTTTGGCCCCTCCACTAGAAAATCCGCGTGATTTTCTATTGGTTCCACATCATCTACCAAGTCTTCGCACAAATATGTTGCTTGCCGCATGACAAAGTTCGACTCATCGTTCTCAACGTCGTTCGATAAAGACTTAGCTAAGAATATCAATTCCTATCCTTTTCTACATTCCTAATTAAAGATACCGAGGGTGCAATTTCTACTTTAGATTTTCCCAAAGAAACTCCTAACTGATCCGCACAATTCTTAATTTCAGAATCGGAAAACGTTAAAAGAGAAAGAGGGGTTTGGTTTGGGGACAATTGCTTCTCTGCCCTGGTTCTCTCTAGTTTATCCGTCTGTGCCATACCTGCGTAGTTTCTCTCGTCTGTGCCCTGGATGACTCGGAAATCGGCCAAACGCTCTGTTTCCCTCTGGTCAACCGTCACTTGGCCTGACTGGTGGGGTCGGCCTGGCGCGGCTCGCCTGGCGCGGCTCGGTTGGGATTTCCTGGGGTCGGCTAGTGGGGTCGGCCCTTTGACCTTAGATGTGGGCCCAGCGAAGTGCATGCACCCCGTCCCACCTGCATGCATGCGGCCGTACGTGCGCGTCCATGCCGTTCCATCTGTGCTCACCGCGCCTTCAATGGCGTGCCCCCTGGCCGGCAAAAAGCTGCCTCGCCACCTACACTGCCGGACCGGACGCGCATCTGCTACGCCATCCTCGCGTCTCTCTTGCCTACTCTATCCTGCTGCAAGATGAGCAGTCTGGAGCCGAATCAATGCCCGGTCGCCATTACTGCCGTCTAGACCGCGATGCCGTCCAGACCGCTCCTAACATTAAAAGGAGCAATCTCCTTGCCCATTGCGCTCACAAATCCCCTCTTCCTCTCCTAGACACCTTCGCCCAGTCCTGTATCTCTCCATGCCTCGTGGCGATGGCAGCTCCACTACCATCTCGAACCGCCGCCGCCGCCACGTCCCCTATCCTTGGTTTCTTGAGGCGAGTGAGGAAGCGGCATGGGGAGTGGGCGTGCGCGTACTCCTCCAAGTTCGAGCAGGAGGCGAGCGAGGGAAGTGGCATGGGACGGGGTGTCTCCAAGGGGCAGGGGCAGGGCCATTGCTCCCGATCCCATTCCCTTCATTAATCTATCCGACGAGGACAACCAGGGTATGGACTGGACCATGGCCTGGAAGGAGGAGGTCACGGAGGTCCTGGACCCGGGTTTGGCCTGGGCCATGGCCGACCAGAAAGCCATGGACCTGGCCAAGCATTCTGCCGCCGAGCAGCAACGGCTCAGTATCTACTCGGAGAGCAAGGGGAAGAAGGATGACATGTGGTCGGCGTCGAACAGCAACGCCCCAGAAGAGGTCGATGCCAAGGGCAAGGGCAGGGGCAAGGGCAAGGCCGAGTCGGTGGAGGTTTCCGATGACGTGGACGAGTGGTAGTCAATTTTAGTTATTAGTTGCTTTATTAAGGGCTAGTGCCAATTTAGTTATTAGTTGTTGATCTATTTTATAATTTAGCAAGGGCAAGTCCATTTTGTACTACCATGAAATTTGGCAATGGCCTTGTGCTTGACGTTTCCAATTGTGTGTGTAAATCCACTTCAGTTTGCAAAGTTTGCTTAGAAATGGGGCCGTTTAACCTACCTTTGGAGCTCATTTGAAACACATTTTTCAGCGAGTCCACCATTTTTGCTTAGAAATGGGGCCGTTTACCCTACCTTTGGAGCTCATTTGAAACACATTTTTCAGCGAGTCCACCATTTTTGCATAGAAATGGGGCCGTTTACCCTACCTTAGGAGCTCATTTGAAACACATTTTTCAGAGTCCACCATTTTTGCTTATAAATGGGGCCTTTTACCCTACCTTTGAAGCTCATTTGAAACACATTTTTCAGCGAGTCCACCATTTTTGCTTAGAAACGGGGCCGTTAACCCTACCTTTGGAGCTAATTTGAAACACATTTTTCAGCGAGTCCAAGCTCATTTGAAAATTTATATGGATTCAAGCTAGATTTGAGCAAGCTCGTGGCTATCCCCATTTGGTTTGCCAAAATCCCCATTTAAGTTACACTGATGGGTAACAGCCAAAATCCGCATTTGGTGTGCCAAAATACCCATTTTGTGTCACAGAGGCAAATGGGGGTGGGCGAGCCAAAATCCCCGTTGGGTCCGCCGTGGTCCACTCGTTAGTGGGTGTACAGCCCTTGTCCTACGCGCGCGTCCAATCAGATCGCAGAATGAGCTTCTCGCGGATCGTCCCGAGTCTGCGTGCAGATTCCTTCTATAGGATATCGGACGGCTGCAGTTTAACCGACATTTGAAATGAGCTTCAAATATAAAAAAAAATCAAAAAAAGGAAAATCATGCGCACATAGTCGTATTATGTCATATACTAACGACTCAAGTTGAAAAAACATGGTCTACATACATTCAAAAGGAGAAGGGCATGGATCTCACGTGAAATTGCATAACTCAAACTATGAGGTCTAAGGTTAGAGAGAAGTGGTTTTGGAATTGCAACATGAAATTTTCAAAAACCTCACAAAAACTTCATTTTGGAGTGACTAAGAAGGAACCATGCTTAGTTTTTCATTTTCATGTTTTAAACTTGTTTAAATGTTGGTCAAACTTAGGTTCGACCGAATTTGAAATAACCATAATAAATTAAAAAATTATCAAAAAATTGAAAAACCGATGCACATAGTCTTCATATGTCATATACTAACGACTCAAGTTGAAAAACATGGTCTACATACATTCAAAATTAGAAGGGCATGTATCTCATGTGATATCGCAAAACTCAAACGATGAGGTCTAAGGTTAGAGAGAAGTGGTTTTGGAATTGCAAGATGGTAATTTCAAAATACTCACGAAAGTATCATTTTGGAGTGACTAAGAATGGTCTAGGCTTAGTTCACGCCCAAATGTGCGCCAGTGTGCTCCCAGAGCACACCGTGGCGCGTCCGGAGCACGCCATGGCGCGTCCAGAGTGCGCACTTAAGATGTTCGACAGAAGTACAATAACAAATATTACAAACGATTCAAGTTGATAAACAAGGTCTACACACGTTCAGATCGCATAACTACACAGAGCGCGCATTGTGGGTGCCAGTTCACGTCCAGTTCGTGTCCAGATTGCGCTTGGTGTGTTGACACGAATACACCGATACGTGTAGTTCACATCCAGTTCATGTCCGGATATTTGCACGTAAAAAGAAAATTAATCGCGTCAGTTCTCGCAAAAAATGCTTCTGATACGTGTAGATGTCTCACAGCGTCTCCAACTGCATTAACTTGGACCAGAACGACGACGCGCGTCAACTGTTCGACACTTGTACTCGACACGTCTAGGGGCACCAGATGACGTGGTAAACATTTACAGGCATGTCAGTTCTACTAGACGTGAAGCGCGGTCACACGATGTCATCATTGCGAATATAATCTGTAAATTGTGTTGTCATGTTACACTGCGTTGGCAAGAAAACGAAGCGATGCGCCTGTTCGGTGCCCCAAGCGGTTATCGATTTATGCGCCGGCGGCAGTGAATTCATCACTATCCCTTCATAAATAAAAACCCCAATCCCATTGCATTGCGGTTCACTCGCTCTTCTCTCCATTCTCAGTTCTCTCTTCTCTCCGAAAAACCCCAACCACCCCTTTTCTCCAACTACAATAGATCCGTGGTGGCAGAATGAAGCCATCCCGAGCGACTCGGACGGCGAGGGGAACCCGTTCCCCTGGTGGGAGGTGGGCAACGGGCACGCCGGCGGCTCCGGCACCGACGACGACAGCGAGGGCGACGACGACGAGCAGAGCCAGCTCGGCGACTCCGACCCCGACGACTCTGATCCCGACTCCAACGACGACGACCACGACGGGTCCGAGGAGGAGGACTCGGACCCGGAGTTGTCGAAGGGCGGCCAGGAGGAGGAGGACGACACCGACGACGAGGAGGAGGAGGAGGCGGAGGAGGAGGATGATGACTCCGACGACTCCGACTCTGACGACAACGACGACGAACCGCCAGCCAAGAAGCGGCGGATGTAGGAGGTCGTCGATCGTCGTAGTAGCAGTAGCAGTGCATTAGTTGCACTGCTACTGATTACTAGTAGTATTAGGCCGCCGCCGGCATAGTAGCAGTGCTGCATGCATTGTAATCTTTTGTAATTGTTAATATAATCCAAATATAATCCTATTCGAGTTATAAATCGAGTTTCAATTAGTAGTAGCAGTTTCAATTCGAGTTATAAATCGAGTTTCAGTTTTCAAATCGAGTTATGAATCATATTATAAATCAATTCGAGTTATAAATCGAGTTTCAGTTTTCAAATCGAGTTACGAATCCTATTATAAATCAATTCGAGTTATAAATCGAGTTTCAATTAGTAGTAGCAGTTTCAATTAGTAGTAGCAGTTTCACTAAACAACGACGTACTAATCAACGAATTGTCAGTTATTTCAGTGTTAATTCAGTTAATTTAGTGTTAATTCAGTTAATTCGGTGTTAACGACGTGTTAATTGGGGCGAAGATACCCAACCTGGGCGTCAGACTCGTCCCTTCATGTCCCCACTTGAGGACCCAGGCCGACCCCACCAGTCAGGCCGAGCCGAGCCGCGGCTGGCCGACCCCACCAGGCCGACCCCACCGGTTAAAGAAGGTTGACCAGAGGAAAACGGAGCGTTTGGGCGATATGCGAGCCATCCAGGGCACAGACGAGAGAAACTACGCGGGTATGGCACAAACGGATAAACTAGAGAGAACCGGGGCACAGAAGCAATTGTCCCTTTGGTTTGTACCTTTAGGAAGTGGCATGTTTTTCCTCCTTGCTAAATCCACAACCCTCTCGAGCTGCTTCATGTCCGCGTTTGGTCGAGCCCGCAGCCGCTCGCTGGTACGCACCTCTGGATCATGATGACCTCCAAACGCTCGCGTCTCCTCCCAAGACGGCTTTGTAGCCGTCGCAACACGAACAACCGGCTCCCGCAGTGCCGGAGTATCGGCCAAAGAATGATATCCCCATTGTGTTCTCAGAACTATCAGGGCACGAAATCTGGACTTACATCGTCCATGGTTGGTGTCGAACCAGGCAAAGGTTCTTCACTTTGGCTTGTCCCCATAACAGTATCAAATTGCGCATTTAATTAGGTTTCTACCACACTCATTGCGAAAATCAGCATCAACATTATTCCCGGCCAAAGGATCCATCAATACCTCCATATCCGAACTGTACCTAACAGGCGACGTAAGAGCCTGTTGAGCATCAAATATTGGCGCCAAAATATTTGCCTCCACAAGACATGCGGTATGAACATCTTCAGAGGACACTACCTTTTGTGATTTCTCAGCCTACCAAAACTAGACTTTCCTGATGCGCAATCATCTTTCGCAATTCCTCTTTGGCATTTTTAATTTGTTGTTGCAGTAATGGTGCGAAAGATACCCCAGCGACCTTCTCTTGCATAGTATCCGTAGTGTTGTCCCCATGTTTTTCATCCAGCTCCGATTGAGGTGCATTATCGACGGCCATATCTCCATTCTTATCATTCCCAGTCAAATCTTTCTTTTTAGTTTTGGATCCTTCATCCGACCTATCATTGCCCTCAACATCCTCATGTGGTGGTCTCGGTGAAGATGGCTTCACATCCTCTTCATCCGAAATATCCACTCTCCTTTCCACTCTAAAGCTCAACATATCAAAACCATCTTTAACAAACACCGCCCAAGAAGATGGTATGAGCCTATAATCAACACAGCCCACAAGAATCCGCAAGACTCCATGCTTCCGCGTATATTTCATGTCGAACTTCAACGTTTTCCCAAATAGAGAACCAAGGCATCCCATAAACTCGAATGCATTTCTTAGGTAATTCATAAAGCGTCTCAATCTTTGCTATCCAAGATTCCAAAGTAATTTCGCACCCTTAATTTGGAACCCTAAAAGTTCCAAACACTGCCAATATTTCTAGCTCGCTCTTAGATGGAAATGGCACTTTAAAAACATTGTGACCAACTTGGGTCACATCCCAATGAAAATCAGCGGGAACCAAGCGCCGAAGTTGTACCACAATCTGCGGTATAGAGAGCATGCCACCGGTGACTTCCATTGCCAGCCGTGCATTATCAATTTTTGGTTTGTACGTGATCGGCCGCTTGGTTCCCTCGGTGATCAGACCATGTATCATCACTTGGGGTTTTGGAGCTATCAATAGTGGGCATTGATCCGAAACATGTTCTTTGCTTTTGCAGTTTTCACAAACCACAACAGTGCACTCCTTGCCAAGATGCCCCACTTCATCGCATCTGAAACATCTAAGTCGTTCATTTTTCTTGAGCTTCTTCGCTAAAAACCCATCCTTGTCCGCACCACCATTCTTTTCTAACCAAGCTTGCTGCGGCGCCACAACAATTGGCGGGGTTGAAACTACCTCGGACACTCCCTTGGAGGCGACGACGTTGCCACCCAAAACGGCAGGCGCAACTTCTGCGGAGGCGACAGGTTGCCGCAATGCCTATGGGACATGTTTCACCACCTTAGCTAGTATCTCCTCACTGAGAACCGGTGTAAGGTTTGGTTCCTCCCGCTGACCCACAGGCCCTCCTTGCTGCCCTCTCACAAAGTTCCCTCGACCTCCATCAGATCGGCCTCCCCGCTGATAAGTGAAAGATCTGTTGTAAAATCGTGAATTACCATTGTTTGCACCAAAACCAGAGACCACATTGAAAGCACCAAAGCCAGCAGTGTTATCTGCCGGCGGAAAACCTTGCCGATGATCAGGTTGCCCCGCAGTGCCGCTAGGCCCAGCATCAAACTGCCGCGGCAGTCCTCCGCCTTGACCTCCAAGCGGTGCACCGTCCTGGAAGTTCCCCCTGTCGGGACGGTACGGCAGACCAGCACCCCCCTGCCCACGGCCAGCATTGAATCCACGACCACCTCCGCCGAAACCACGCCCTCCACCATTGTTTGCTATCGAATCAGCTAAACAACCCCGAGGCGGCGAGAAGCGTTTTCGCTGTAACCCTAGCGCCGCACGACGGCCAGGACACAAAGACGAGAGATCGATTCGCCCTCCACCTCGTGAAACCACAATCTGAGACACCCCCGAGTTTGGGCTACGGGAAACAGAGTGCAAGCCCACTTCATTCGAAAGGCCCGCATGACCTTTTTCAAACTTGGCAGGTTTATTTTTTGAATTTCCATGATTCACGGATCGGATAATCTTCTCCGGCGACGCATCGCCGTAGTGATTTCCATTCTCGCCATAGCGATTTCCTTTCTTCCGTCGAACGAGTTCCCAAGAACCACCGTCGTCAACCTCAATCACCACCGATGGCAAAAGAACCGGTAATTTAATCTGCGCCGGCCTTCCAAATGGCAGCCGAGCCAACTCCGGCGATCCGCGCCGCCGAACAAATGAAGAACTCGAGCACTCCGACGAGCCCCGTAAATGGAAACTAGCATACCTTTGCGCCTGACATTTTGCCACCCGCTTCAAACCTCGCGAGCTTGAAGAAGACCGCGAAGAAGACCGCGAAATACCCACATCCGATGACGGTGTGCAGCAGATGTACCGGATGTACGATCCTCCACACTCCAGCTCAGATTCTACGCCGCCCAATGTAACACCCCGGCCCACCCCCGGACCGGGCCTGTCACCCTTGGCAGCTCTCTAGGATCTCCAGACTGGCCCCACAGATCAACAATGGTCTGTTCTGCGCACTTTGTCCTCACTCGTGCGCACCCGGGAAGGACTTCCCGGTCGGTCACCCATCATCATATCGCTCCGGGCCAAGCACGCTTAACCTCAGAGTTCTTTTCAGATGAGATTCCGGAAAAGAAGTTGCAACTTGTTGATATGAGTATTCTTTGAATCCTATTAAGCCCTGAGCCAGGATATCACATCCTTCCCCCCTTAGAAGACCGACGCCCTCGTCGGTCAGCCTCCAGTCCAGGAACTCCCCTCCTTGGCACACGTCCATGCGCCCAGGGTCGACACATATCACATGTCCGTGTGCCCTGACCCGCACACGCCCGAGTTACCGCGGGTCGGCTCTGATACCAAATGTAACACCCCGCCCCACCCCCGGACCGGGCCTGTCACCCCTGGCAGCTCTCTAGGATCTCCAGACTGGCCCCACAGATCAACACTGATCTTTTCTGCGCACTTTGTGCTCACTCGTGCGCACCCGGGAAGGACTTCTCGGTCGGTCACCCATCATCAAATCGCTCCGGGCCAAGCACGCTTAACCTCGGAGTTCTTTTCAGATGAGCTTCCGGAAAAGAAGTTGCAACTTGTTGATATGAGTATTCTTTCAATCCTATTAAGCCCTGAGCCAGGATATCACACCCAACTCATTCGCACGGCCGCCTGCATCCTTCTCGACATTCCCCCCTTCATCCTCGCTCTTGTCGATGGCGTCGGCGGCGGGAGCCCAAAATCGCCCCCGAGTCGCCTCCAACGGCCCTCCGCTAATTGCGCTCATCCCCCAAGATAATTGCACGACAGAGGATTCTAGATACTTGGTTTGCACACATGTTTAACTAATATATGTTTGTAGGTAAGCGCAAATGAAGAGCTGCAGTAAGCCTTGCCAGAGAAATATCTGTACGACGCCGAGGAGTTCAAGAATGTCATCTCTGAAGCTGATGCACCAGAGTAGAGTACAGAGTTGTAATTGTAAGTACGTGCAGCTTTATCAATCCACATGAATTTCAGAAGGTTCACACTGGATGCAGTTAAACTCACGTAAAATTCAGGGGGGGAGTGTGTTCCAAACAGCGTATGGGTTGCATCCTACGTGATGGGCGGTTTAGATTTTTGTGTAAGCAAGCTTCTGCTGCTTAATGAGGGTAAATAAGATGGAGGCAAATTAAAAGGTTTTGTACAAAAAACGTAATTAATCTCATTTGAGGAAAACCTGACCGGTACTGAAGTACTGAACCAAATAGACGGTTCAATTTAACTTATATCACTGGAATTTGATAAAAAACCCAACGAAGTAACATGCAGGAAAATTAAAAAGACGCGGGATGACCAATTTATTTATAACACAATGGCATTAGGCTGCACGCAGGAAACACCCAGATGAATATAATAAACAGAATATTCAGATTGTAGTTTCATGGCACTATTCCATCAAGCCTAATTACATACGGTGTCTTTAATCCAAGTAGAAACTTAGGCAATAGTGAATTCACATGTATGCCGAATATCACGTATGCCACAGCATGGTTTTAATCAATATTACATTGTGCAGTAAATATTCCACTCGACTTGCATGTTTTTGAGTCACAACAAGCAAAGAATTAAGCTTCTCTTTGGTTTTCACTATCATGTTTCCTTACCCATGATGCAAGATATATTGTCAGGCTAGAAGTGATATGCCTTATAGTTGACAATTGTTATAACACTCTATTTATTTTCGGTAAACTTACTCTAAAAGATAATTAAGTTTGTGATAAGTTGGGAGAATCAAAATTAATAGAATTCTTTTTTCATGAAATCCAGAAAAAACTCCTTTTGTACATAGATGGTCGAGTAAATAAATTACTTAAATACATCATATATTATTCCATTATACGGTCAACCGACGCCAACTCACACCATCTTCTGAAAAAAGTGACCTATATGGTGTGTTTGCTTCAGCAATCACTAGTGGAAAACAGGGATCTAGTACCGGTTTTCCATATATACGGTATTATATATACTGTATTCTATATACGGTACACTTGATGCATGTATAATAATTTTTTTGTATACGTATTTTATGCTCCTACATACGGTACACGTTGATGCATATATATATATATAGGAACTTCGTCTTTTGACGTAAGTGAACTTCGCCTATCACAAAAGTGAACTTCGGGTTTTCCCACTAAATTTCACAAAAAAATTACTATTTTTTTCTTCTGAATTTCCCCCGTCCAGTGTGAACTTCGGAACTTCACATTAGTGAACTTCGGGTTTTTGAAGTGAACTTCATAAAAAATTTGCAAATGAATTTTTTGGCTGACAGTTTTTTTGCTGAACTTCGCCCATCCAGTGTGAACTTCGGAATTTCAAATAAGTGAACTTCGGGTAATTTTAAGTGAACTTCACAAAATTTTATAAATGAATTTTTCGGCTGACAATTTTTTCCTGAACTTCGCTCGTCAAGTGTGAACTTCGAAACTTCAGATAAGTGAACTTCGGATATTTTTCAAGTGAATTTCCCAAAAAAATTGTAGTTCATTTTTTTCGCCCGTCCATTGTTTTTCTGAAGTTCGCTCGTCCCATGGAACTTCATACACCTGGTAAGTGAACTTCAGCTATTTTTTAGGTGAACTTCACGAAAAGTACAAACAGTCTTTTTTCCTAAACTTCGTGTGATACATAAGTGTACTTCCTATTTTTGATTTTGAAAAGTATACTCGTTTTTCTAACTTCATATTAATTTTTGGATACTCTTTTTTTGTTCTAATAAAATTGAAACGTGTAGAGTAAACTCCGGGAAGTTTGAAAACTGAACTTATGTTAGCCGTCCTTTGTAGAGTGAAATATCTTCTCGAATTGGCATTTTATGGTGTCAACTGGCATTTTATGGTGTCAGCTCTCCTGCACGAGTAGCATGCTGGAGGGGCGCCACAATAATGCGGTTCAGAGCAATTAAAATGTGCAAAAAACGAGGTTTAGAGAAACAAAAAAATTGGCCCACGTCGTTGGACTGCGTGAGGTTCAGAGTTGTTTCTTTTTCTAGCCGTAAGAACTGCATGCACTGCGAACATTTTTTTTCTCCTTTTTTTACAAGAATCAGCGGTTACGTCCTAGTTAACTTCTAGAATATATAAGAACTGCATGTACAGCAGATCTGAACTGCAAAAAACAAATCAAGTGAACAGCAGTAGGAGCAGCCTCGTCCTCACAGCTCCTTCAGAGGAGCCTGGACAGGGAATCCCGTGGTGGCTCAGTGGCTGCTCCATGGCTGGAGTTCACGGCAGCGCTCGGGAAGGGGATTCGCCGGGGAGCAGGGCTGCAGCGAGGCGAGGCACGGCTGGGCAGCATGGTCCCGGTGAGGGCGAGGCGCGCGGAGTAGTAGGCTTGCCGCCGTGTGCGGCGCTCGACGGGAGCCCGAGGACGACGCGCACGGAGCAGTGGAGGAGCTGAAGCAGTGAGAAGGCAGGGTGGTGGCCGCGGCCGGAGACGAGCAGGGCGCCCATCGGGGAGATTTGGGGTCCGGCGGCGCTTGGTGGAGGTAGGCCTCCAGCGGCGGCGCGCGGTGCAGGTCGCTAGGAGCTGGGGTCGGAGGCAGCCGGTGGAGGAGCGTTGGGGCGGCTAGGGAGGAGGGCGTGCGGTGGCCTGCCGGAGACAACGACGAGGTCGAGGCAGGGGCGGCCATGGGGCGCGGCGCAGGCGCACCAGGGAGGAGGGTAGGAGCTGGGGGCCGGCGGCGCCGCGCGAAGTTGGAGGTGCTGGGGGCGGCGACCCCGGCCGGCGATGGGGAAGAAGGTGGGTGGGGATCGGGCGAGCGAGGTGCAGGTGTGGGTGGCGATTGTGCGGGGGTAGGTGGGGATCGGTCGGGGAGCCGGGTGTTTTTTAGATCGGGGTTAAGAAGGTCTTTAGGACAGGGGTCGTAGAATAACTATTCGACAACTAGGAGGGGGTCGTAGAATAGTCCCACCCTATATATATATAATACTGTAATGGAATTTTTAAATAAAAAAATTTAATTCGGAAAACATACCGCTGGCGAACACGACGCAGTACCGCTGGCGAACGGTGGTCCATCGGCAGAGAGCACCGCTGGCGAGCGGATGTAGCACCGCTGGCGAACCCCGCTTGCTCGCCAGTGCTCACCACTGCTTCCGCTGGCGATCACCTGTTCACCAGCGGTAAGTGCTACCACTAGCGAGTTCCCACTGGCGCACAGCTGTTCGCCAGCAGTAAGAGAAAAGTGTTCGCCAGCAGTAGCCTTTCCCCTACTAGTATAAAGCACGTGCGACAATCTTATCCATGCATGCATCTGGACCACTGTGGACCCCTCCTAGCCATCTAGGAGTATATGGACCCTCCTTACGTCATTTGACCCACGTGCAACCCCTCCCAGCCATGCATCTAGGAGGGGTTTGTATACTCCTAGATGGCTAGGAGGGGTCTGTATACTCCTAGATGGCTAGGAGGGGTCAGATGACGTAAGGAGGGTCTGTATACTCCATATGTACCCCCCACCACACGGCGAAACCCCACACCCGACCGGCACTGAGATGGGGTAGAGCTAGCATGAACTTTTTAGCTTGATTTTGTTATAGGTTGATACATAGACCATGGGTAACCAACATTTCATCTCCTTCATCGCATGATTCCATGTCCGGCATCCGGAACAGGAGTTTCCACACCTCTAGCTAGTGAGTGCATGCAGGAACTTATATTACTACGGGGTATAAGAGGGGGGTCGATGAAGCGGGTCCCACAACCTAACCAACACAGGGTCAATGCATGCAAGTTTTGGTTGGGGTTCCGACGCTCCGTACCCCGGCCCACCACGGCGAAACACCACAACCGCTGGAAACAAGAGTCAAACCTGGCGATCTATCCCTTTGACGGCCGGCACCGAGATGGGGTAGAAGCATGAACTTTTTTTCTTGGTTGTGTTAGTTTGATACATAGGACCATGGGGAACCAACATTTCATCTGCTTCATCGCATGATTCCATGTCCAGCACCCGAAATGGGATCGAGTTTCCACACCCTGTAGTGCAGCAATAAAGGGAACCGCTTCCCCTCTCCTCTCCCAACGGTTCTTCTTTCTTCCTCGAGAGCACCCATTCCCTCTTTGTCTCCCTCCTCTCTTTCTCCCACGTAGACGATATGGCTAGGAGCCGGATGCAGGACAACTGGTCCAACCTCCCGGACGGACCACTTGGCAAGATCACCGACTACTTGCTGGATGACGAGGAGTACGTCGACGCCTATGTTGTTTGTCGGTGAGTCTGCGGCAATTGGCGTCGTGCTTTAGAAGAGCCCGAGATCCATCTTAACAACTGGATCCTCATAGATCACACACTTCCAGACATCGCCGACCGACTTCACCTTCTTCAACCTCGTAACAGGCTGTTGCTTCACGACGAATCTGATTGATGTTCAAAGAAGGTATACGTTAATCCGATGTAACATTATTTAATTTTTCCTCTCTAATATCACTATAGGGCTAACTTGTCTCTTCATCAACAGGTACTACTTCGTCGGTGTTTACCGTGGCGTCATCGTGCTTGCAAAGAGGGAGCCGCCGCACAAGATTATGCTTCTGAACCCAATGACTTGTAAGACCTTCAGGCGCAGATACCATCTTGTCGGAATATAGCCTCCGAAGAAGCTATGAAAGAGTATGGAACACTGGGGGCCTTAGAGCGTTGCCTCTGTCCTCACGAGGCTCGACGAAGGAGATGGAAACACTACAGAGATTGACACTTGGTTTACCCAGGTTCAGGCCACCGCGGAGGTGAATGCCCTACTCCTGCTTTGTTGTATTGCTTGGGCGAACACACAGAGCTACAATGGCGAACGCCTAGAGTTTCTAGGGTTTGAGCTTACAATGTCCGAATCCCTAGCCGGGCCGGCCGCAGCCCCCTTTTATAGGCGGCTGAGTCTTGGTCTTCCAACTCCATGGCGGTACGCTCCCGCAAGCTTCCAAGGGGAGCTCTGTTCTTCTGCGGCTGCTTTATCAAAGGCAGCCGACCAAGTCAGATCCACGGCCCTGCACTGCTGCGCCGTCGTTGTCTTCTTCCCTCTGCAACTTCAGTCCTTGCTCCTTTAACGCAGGTCCGGACGTCCTCGGTAAAGAGGGAATCGTGGCCACCAACGGGACAGGACGGTGGTCGGCGCCGTCTTGCACCGAAACAGCAAGTTTTGGGGGCATGGCCCTCTGTTGCTGGTCTGGTCCCCTCCCTCTTATCACAAGGAGGGCACGTCTTGGCGGTCGTTGATCTGCTGTGCAGTGGTCATGGATGAGCTCTGACGGCCGAGGGGTCCCCCGCTCTGCGTATGCATGTGAGTTTCCTGCAAAGGCGCCCCTCGGGAGACTCAGGCTTGTCCTCACGAAGGAGCTTGGAGAGCCGGGTGATTCCTGCGCACGATGCTCCCGTGGTGCCCTCCGTAAGCTCTTATGGACGGGGTGAAAAGGTCAACATAATGCTTAGCCCTCCTGCGGCAGCTCGGGGAGGCCCGACCCAAGGTACCCTGGTTTCTAATGGGCCGACAGTATCCCCCGGGCTAGCGGGGGCCTAGGGTGTTATGCCCGTGGGCCGGCATTGGGCCAAACACGGCCGAAGCCGAGATGCGAAAAGGTGGACACGTCGCGCTGAGCGGTTGCGAGCGTCACGCCCCACTCCACGCGGCGCATAGGGAACCGTTCCCGCCATAATACGGAGCCACGCCGCCCCTGGCCGGTTACTGCTCCCTCCCACTTTCAGATTCGCAAACCTTCCCTTCCCGGACACGCCTTCTTCTCGCCCTTCACGCCTACACGAACGATGACCGGCGGCATTATGTTGAACCTTCGAACCCTAAAAGTGACATATAGGGAAAACAAGGGGGAGATGTTTTAGTTTGCGGATTCTATATGTTCATGAAGTGTTAATGCGTTGTTCCGGGCTATTCGAAAGGGTAGACCTTAATTACCTGTAGTTCCAAATTGGCCCCGGTAAAATGGGCAGGTAGGACAATAGATGTTGTGCAAATTCTCTTGGTTAGTACGCACAACAATTTACGGAAAACATACCTACATATATCGAAGTTAGAGAGAAATCCCATTGTTATTTCTATTTTATTATATGATCAATCTTATTCATGCAACACCCCGCTATCACCTCATGCCTACGCTTTAAATCATTGAGTTACACTTTCACTTTTCCGGTGAAAACTGGGAAACCCTTATTTACTACTGTTGTTTTATTTTGCTTGCTTAGATCATGTTACTACCATCACTATCACTGCTGCAAGTTTATTGATATACATGTATGGTTGAGAGTGACACCTCAATTGCTAAAGTCTTATTGGTATTCTTGTGTTCCCCTTGAGTCGAACTATAAGTTTGGGTAATATTTCGCAACGAAGATTTCAGCGATCCCCCATACTTGTGGGCATCAGCAGCTTCCGTAGCGGCGTCCGCAAGGGCAACCTCCGGCCGCTAAGCCGAGCGCACGTACAAGCGCTCGACATCTGCCCGGGCGCTGCCACATGTAGCGGACCTCCTGTTGGGCGGCGCGCGCCTCGGCCATGAGCTGCTGATACGTCTCCAACGTATCTATAATTTCTTATGTTCCATGCTTATATTATACCCATTGCTACATGTTTTATATACACTTTATATGGTTTTTATGCATTTTCTGGAACTAACCTATTAACAAGATGCCACAATGCCAGTTCCCTGTTTTCTGCTGTTTTTGGTTTCAGAAAAGCTGTTAAGGAAATATTCTCGGAATTGGACGAATCAAAAGCCAAAGTTCCTATTTTTCTCGGGAGCTTCCAGAACACCGAAGAGGAGACGGAGAGGGGCCACGAGGCAGCCACACCATGGGGTGGCGCGGCTCCCTTCCTGGCCGCGCGACCACGTGGTGTGGGCGCCTCGGGCGCCCACCGACATCGCCCTTTCGCCTACATATACCCCCCGACAAAATAACCCTAGGCACGGAAGCCTTTTCCCGAGAAGAGTTCCGCTGCGCCGCCGCCATCGAAGACAAGTTTCGGGGGACAGAAGTCTCTGTTCCGGCACCCTGCCGGGACGGGGAATAGCCCCCGCAGCCATCTCCATCAACTCCACCGCCATCTCCATCACCGTTGCTGACTCCTATGATGAGGAGTGAGTAGTTCTCCCCCGGGGCTGTGGGCTCTACTGGTAGCTATGTGGTTTATCTCTCTCTCCCATGGTGTGATCTTTATGTGAGCATGAGCTTTGTAATCTAGTTGAATATGTGATGTTACTATTTATTTATTATGCACTCTAGAGGTTACTTTAATATGAACTCCGGGGTTATTCACGGTCGCACCGTGTGTGTTTCCTTTATGACGCTGTGGTGTTAGTTTACTCAGACTTTGAGGGTCCTCTTGTAGCCCTATTGTAGCGGACCTGCACTTAGAAAATGGCAAGTCCCTGTGTATAGTGCAAATCCCTGGATCGATTCGTTTGCACACACAGTTTACGATGTAATATCAGAACAAAGTATCAATTTTATTACATCGATGATCCAGACTTACAAAATATTCATTACAAATTGCATAGCATAAAGCTAGCATTGGAAAGAGTAAACAGCGGAATTACAATAACAGTGAGTCTCCATCATCTTCATGTTGCCACAGGCGAAAACATGTTGGTTGCAGACTCGAAACTTTAAACGACACCTCACTCATCCACTGAACAATCTGCAATAAGAAAAATATTGCAGCAACGTGGGTCAGAACCATTTAAAATGGAACTGGCAAGTGACACTATGGTGGACACTTAATGGAATAACTCTAATAACCTATATGCTTATTTGGCTGGTGGAGTTCAAGGCTATTTTGCATAAAGCCAATTTTTCCTAACTCTTTTGAAAACACTTTTGTTCTATTCGAGACATCCGTGGCATGAAATCCACTGTCTCATTCTACCCTTGTTCACCCATCAAGTTTTAAATTTTGAAGTTGGAATGGTGGGATCCTCCGTTGACGTCCTTGATCAGCTGCTCAAATTGTCCGTAACCGGGGACACGGCTAAGTACTTAGTTTTACACTCTGCAGAGGTTGTGCACGTTCACCATTGTACCCATTCAGCCCAAACTATCCTCTACACTCTGAAAGTGATAAGGAAAAGGAGAAGAATGAGACGAGATCTTTCACAAGCATTTTCCCTCCCCATACTGGCTTGACCCGTTCCACCTAACACCCTCTACATCTGCTTGTCAAGCCGGGGCGAGTCCACGCAACTTAGTTGATCAAGGCAGAGCCCATATTGGCAATGGCTGCACTGGAAGCTAACATCACTTGGAGTTCTTCAGATCCCTTTGTTCCCTGGGTGGCCATCCACAAGTGCACATACTCAGGTATACACCATAGAAATGGTCCTGAGTAGCCACTCAACTTCGCCTCCATATACAACCAATCCACCCAGGAGGTTCTTTCTTAACTTAGTAGAATTTAGATTTTCATAAAACAACTTTTGCATAGCATCAATAATTCTACTAAGTCATTACATAGGTACCTAGACACAGGAGTAAGAAAATCTCTAAACAGGTCTAGCATAGCATTTCTACTAAGTCCTACACATGCTTAGGAAAATAATCTACTCATGCATAGAAAAATATTAGGACTTTTATGAGGTGTGCCACTTGCCTTTGGAAGTTGTCGGTGCTCACAAACTCTTTTCAACGTAACTCGGAGCTCTCCGTTCGATCTAAACAATATAGACAAACAACAATACAACAATCAACATAAAACACAATCAACACAACGCATACAAACACATACATAATGAACAAACAAGTTTCATAAAACTTCTAAGGAAAAATATGTTTATGCATGATGTGCAAAATGTTTCTAAGTACTTGAGATGCATGACATGCCATGAAAATATTCTAAGTTAAGTGCAAGGCAAGAATTTGGTCAAAATGACTAAGGACCAAAGTCATAACAGCTGGGGTCGAATTTTAACTAAGGACTAGATGCTAACGCATCAAGTCAAAATAATTTCTAAGAAGTTGATAGCCCTTTTTCTAAGGACTAGTCATGATGTGCATAAATACTTAGAGAAATAACTAAGTCTATCCTTCACGGTGATCAACAATTATTAACAACTCTTTGTAAATTGGATATTCACTATAGTGAGAGAGACAGGCACCCGGCTAGCCACTTTTGCTTGTGGGACAGGTCTCATGTACGTGGACATGTAAAGTTTGTCTCCGGGCCGCTTCATCTCACTATGCCGCTAGGATCCAACATACTCAAAGGAGATAATAACATGATCAAAAAGGGGTTTATGTCTAAAGTGAAAGACAAGATTAGGAAAGAGGGAAAAGATAGAAAGAAGGATGTAGTTGGTCTTCCAGGCTTCCTCGTAACTTTCTCCTTGGTGTGACGTCTTCTTTGAAATCTTGTAGGCTTGATGGTTCTGCAGACTTGATGGTGTTGACAGCATCCAGGTTGGTCTTGAATATATCTTAGTCACCATGAGGTCTAAGAGAAGAAGGGATAAAAGAGAGAAAGGAAGCAAGACTTAGAAAATGTAGTTGGTTGGTCTTCATGAACTTCTTCTTGATTTTCTTCTAAGTGCTTCTACTCCTTGGAGATGCTTCTGAAGTCTTGTTTTCTTGGCTAAGTCCTTCATTGGCCTTCTACCTCCATGTTGAGAATCCCAAGTATGACTAAGTACAACTTTTTCAAAACCACTATGTCGAAAAAGTAAACCTAAATAAAATACTTAGAGAAAACTAAGGGAGAAGTTTTCCTATGAGGAGTATAACTATACAATAAATATGCTATGCATGCAATGCACTTTTTAATCACAAGGAACAACATATTAACTTTTGTGATTTTTATAAAGTATGCATGAATCCATAAACGCAATTTAATTAATTTCTATTATAGCAAATTATAATAAAAGGGGTAAATACAAGATTAAAGTTTTCTGTGATTAAATTTTTATAACAAAATTTTATAAACAGTGCTAATGGACAGAAGGGATTTAAACAAATTTATAGCAATTGGATTTACTCAAAAATAATGTTCCTACCAAAAGTTATGACAAAAATACTCAAATCATCCATTTGAGATTTGAATAATTTAAACTAAGTCAAATTTGAATTCTAACAGAACTTAAATATTCTAAAAGTTAAGGGCTTTGAAGTGATATAAAATTTGTTAAATTTGAATCTGTGGTTGAAAAGATATAAGGGTTTGAATATGCAAGGGCTTTTCTGCGAAACAGACAAATTAAATCTAAATAGAAAATCCTTTTCCACAGGGGCGCTGACTGGATCTTACGTGGCAAACGACGTGGCGCTGACGTGGTTAAGTGGTTTGGATCTGATCCGTTGGAGATGGAGGGGACGGCGGCGTTCGGCTCCGGTGTGTACGGCGCCGGCGTCGTGCTGGCTCCCCGGACGCGCGGAGGTGACGGCGACGCACGGCTGGTCGCGGCGGAGACGATGGGCGTCGTGGCAGCGTCGGATTCTCCCCGGAGCAGCAGGGAGGCGCGGCCGAGGTTGCGGTGGCGTCGAACTTCCGTTCGGGCGTCGCCCGCTCGATTGGCTGCAAGGATAAGGCGGGGAAGAGGTAAGGGGCGCGCACGGATGTCGGGAAAAAGGTTGCGTGTGGTCTTGGTCTCGAGCTTTGGCTCACCTCGCCGGAAAAGAAGAAAACAGCGGCGGCAATGGATGAACTCCAGCGAGCTTTTGCGGCAGCCTGGGGGCGCGATTTGAAGAGAGGAGGGAGGGGAAATGAAGTGGAGAGCCGGGGCTTCAAATAGGGCAGGCTCGGGTGTCGATTCATGGCCTTAATCGCAGGCAATCAAGGAGAGCAATTCTTGGTTCAAAACGGCAGCGTGGTCTCCGGCGGTTAAATTCTCCAGCCTGGTGGCCTTTCGGAGAGGGCTTTTGGTCTGGAATGAAAGAGGAGATCGTTGGCTTTGAGTAGAAAGAAACGGCACATGAATTGGTGGAGTAAAACGCCCGCAATCAACTCGAGAAGAAACGCACAAATCAATGGACACGGGAGTGATTTCCGTCCGTGCTGGAGGTTGATGACGATGATGTCATTGATGACGTCATCAATTTTTCTTTTTCTATTTTCTGGTTTTTCTTATTTATTTCATAACTTTTTATTTAAGACTCCAAATTATGTCAAATAAAATTCAAAAAAATTTGTAAAAACAATATCTTTGTGTTAAAACAGTTGTGGGCAAGTTTTGAATACTTTTCAAAAATCATAATTTTGAAATATTGATTAAATACAAATTTGACACTTTATGTCAAATATGAACATATGACTTAATTAAATTTATTTTTGGCTAAATAAAATTTATAAAAATACAACACTTATATAAGTTTAAAATTAAGTTATTTAAACTCATTTTCCAATATTAAATCATTTTTGGCTTTAGTAGAATATTAAATAACATATTACAACTATTTGAAATGAAAAGGGAAATATAATGTATTCATTTTTAATTCAAAATACTTTGTTTACCATTAAGTTTTATATTATGATAAATCATTTGAAAACTCCATTGAATACCTTTGGAAAATATTCTAGATTTATTTCATTTCTTATATTGAATATATTCATGTAAAATCATTTTATGTTTTGCAAATTGATGAAAATAATTTAAGTTATTGAAATGCCTATTTTGGATAAATCATTAATTTTAAAATCCATGAAGTTTTAAAGATATAAACTATAGACTTGTAATTTCCAAAACTATGTTTTGAACTCAGGTAAAAGAATGAAAACCATTTGCCAAATATACCATGTTTTAAATAGTTTAAAAGAACATTTGTAAATATTATTTTAATTTGTGAATAGCTATGGCTAAGTGGTTGAAATCAAATAATTATAAAGAAACTTTTTATTACAAGAAAATGGTTTGAAAGTTTGTAAACCAATTGTCAAATTATATATTGAGGTTTAAGAAAAACAATGGATAGTAAAATGTTTAACTTGAAACAAGTTTTGAAAATAGTGATTACTTGAGATATTTGAAATAATAAATAATTTGGAAGATGCTATGAATTCTTTTATAGTTGGTTTTCTTATGCTTTTATTGTTTTATATTAAACAAAAGTTTAAATTTGTATTGATTTTTAAACATTCCAAAATATTGGGATGTTACACCTATGCAGTGAATGGTGTTTATCATCCAACAAGAGAGTGTTTGAGAGTAGTATTTATTATTCAGCTTTGATGTCATTGTTGAGAGTGTCCACTAGTGAAAGTATGATCCCTAGGCCTTGTTTCTAAGCATTGAAACACCGTTTACAACAAGTTCTTCTACATGTTTGCTTGCTGACATTTTTATTTCAGATTGCAAATACTACTTATAATCATCCATATTACTTGTATTTCACTATCTCTTCGCCGAACTAGTGCACCTATACATCTGACAAGTGTATTGGGTGTGTTGGGGACACAAGAGACTTCTTGTATCTTAATTGCAGGGTTGCTTGAGAGGGATATCTTTGACCTCTACCTCCCTGAGTTCGATAAACCTTGGGTGATTCACTTAAGGGAAACTTGCTGCTGTTCTACAAACCTCTGCTCTTGGAGGCCCAACATTGTCTACGAGAATACAAGCGTGCATAGACATCAAGCTATTCTCTGGCGTCGTTGCCGGGGAGGTATCTCCTCTAGTTCCTGTAGTTAAATCTTTTTGTTTCTTGTTTTTATTTTTACTAGTTTGGCTTAATGGAAAACAACAACAAAAATTAGAGAGCTCTATGAAATTTATCTTGAGTTAGGACATGATGTGTTTGAACAGAAAATTAAAAAACCTATGGAAAATTGTTTGCATGATGGTAGCAATGTTATTAGTATGAATACTTTAAACACCATTATTGCTAATGCTATGGAAAAGTCTAAGCTTGGGGAAGCTGGTTTTGATGACCATGATATTTTTAGTCCCCCAAGCACGGTGGAGAAAATTTACTTTGATGATACTATACCTCCAATATATGATGATTACAATGATGAATATGGTATTTTCAGTCCACCTACTATTGAGGAGAAAAATACTTATGATTACAATATGCCTCCTATATTTGATGATTATGGTGATGAGAATAATAATGATAGCTATTTTACTGAATTTGCTACCACTACAATTAATAAGAATGACTATGCTTATGTGGAGAGTATTAATTCTTTTATGCATGTGGCTCATGATAAGAATTTTTTATGTGATAGTTATGTTGTAAATTTAATTCATGATGCTACAAGTGAACTTATTGATGATAATGATGAGTATTGCTTAAATATGCTATATGATAATGCTTTAGATAATGGTCCTATGCTTATCGATAATCCTCTATGTTCAGAAGTTATTACTTATTTATGTGAGGATAAAAATGATATAATTGCTACTTGTGATGGAACTCTTACTCATGAGAGTCCTGCTTTGTTATTGAATTCTCCTAATTACAACATGGAAGAGAAATTTGCTTATGTTGAGAAATACTTATGTAGTTTGCAATTGTCTCTTGTTCCAAATCTTTGTTGCAACCATGATCTTAAACTTGATATTGATCTTAATAACTATTTTGAAAGAGGGAAGCATGCTAATGAATTCCAAAATAAATTTAATGATCCTCTTTATATGACTATATTATCTAAGTTGAATGATTCTTGTGGTTATATGGTTAAATTTATTTCTACTACTTGCAACTACTATGAGAGAGGAGAATATGGTTGTAGAAGTTTTAATGGTACTAAAACACCTATCTTTATGTTGAAAATTTTGAAGTTGCACTTGTTTTGCTTTCCTATGCTTATTGCTTTGTGCTTTCATAACTTGTTTCTTTACAAGATTCCTTTGCATAGGAAGAGGGTTAGACTTTAAAAGTGTTTGATATTTGCCTCTTGATGCTCTCTTAGGTTTTTAAACTCTCATTTTTATGAGAGCATCATAAAAATCACTATGCCTATCTTAATGGCTATAAAGAAAGAGCTTTTGGGAGACAACCCAATATTTTATTTCCGTTATTTTCTTTTATTTGAGTCAAGGAACATGTGTACCTCTGTAGCAATTCCTTTGTATCTTTATTTTATCGAATTGTTGTGTCAAGTTAAGCCTCTAGTAGAAAGTTGATAATAGATTTGGATTTCTGCGCAGAAACAGTTTTCTGCTGTTCACCGTTTAATTCATAACTCCTTACAGAAAAATTGAAAAAATCTGATATTTTCTGTGCGTGATCCTCAGATATGTACGCAACTTTCATTAGTTTTGATTTTTCTTATTTGAGCAAGTTAAGTGCCTCGAAAAAATTCGTCTTTACGGATTGTTCTGTTTTTGACAGATTCTGCCATTTATTTCGCAATGCCTCTTTTGCTGTTTTTCAATGGATCTTTTTCTTCCATAAAGTATCAGTGGCTGTAGCTAATGTCCAGTAGAATTGTTAATGATTGTGTCCATGCAGAATATGAGAATTTTTGATTATGCACTAACCCTCTAATGAAGTTTACTTTGAGTTTGGTGTGCAGGAAGTTTTCAAGGATCAAGAGAGAGGATGATATGATGTGATCAAGAAGATGAAAAAGCCTAAGCTTGGGGATGCCCCCGTGGGTCACCCAAGCATATTTCAATAAAACTCAAGCGTCAAAGCTTGGGGATGCCCAAGGCATCCCCTTCTTCATCAACAAACTACCAGGTCATCTCTAGTGAAACTATATTTTAATTCCGTCACATCTTATGTGCTTTACTTGAAGCGTCTGTTTGTTTTTGTTTTTGTTATTGTTATTTTCATTCTCTGAATAAAATGGATCCAAGCATTCCTTTGTGGGAGAGAGACACGCTCCGCTTTTTCTTATGAATACTCGTATTCTTCACTTATATTTGTTGAGTATTCTTCTATGTTTCTTCAATACTTTCTGTTCTTGTTCTTCATGCATCTCTTGTTTAGAGCTGTTAGTTTTCTTATGTTATACTCTCATGTCTCATTGTTAAATACTTGGAGAGTTTATTTTTAGATAAGTTGATTGGTGTTTGGTTAAGAACATAAAATGTTTGATGTGGTAGATGGTATGATGAAATGATACATAATCTTGTAGATCATTAAATTGTGTCACTTGAATCATTAATGTTGTTTTGAGATATTAATATGCTTAATGGTAAAACATGATGGTTTAGTAAAGTGGAATGATTAATGGTTGGTCTAGAAAACTTGAAGCTGTGCCACACTTAAATATCCAGTTGATAGCATGATGATATATGACTTCTAATGTTAAAAACAACCATAATGACTTTGTATTATGCGCTACGGTCGGGGTCCCAACAGTGACTTGTTCATTTGCCACAGTCCCTCATGGAGTGATTTTCATTATGCCTTGTAAGATCATACTTCTAGTTGGAATCTTTTTGCTTGTGAGTTCTAAGCTGCGGTTTTCATGGCACTTCCACCACCATATTTGCTAGCCTCTTCGGTACTTTGCATTGCCCTTTCTCACATTGAAAGTTGGTGCATACTTCACGAGTACATCCAAAACTCGTGGGAGATCTTCATCATGTTCTCCTACACATAAGCCAAATATCTTCCTCAAAACACCCACCATACCTACCTACTACAGGATTTCCATAGTTGTTCCGAGATATATTGCCATGCAACTTCCATCTTACATTACATGACTTGTTGTCATTTATCATTTATATATTGCCTTGCATGATTCTTTACAGCTGATGTGCGGTTTTACCCATGTTACGCTAGATCATTGCATATCCTGCTAAACTGGCAGAGGCACCGTTTCATACACTATGTTTTATTCCTTATGAATTACTTGTATCAAAAGTGTGTTGTCATATTAGAATGTTTCCCCTAAAAGTGAAAAGAGCCATGGAGGGCATCGAAAAGAGAACCAAAAAAGTAAAAAAAATAGAATAAGAGAAAAGAGAAAAAAAGAAAGAAAAATAAAAAGGGGGCAACATTACTACTTTTTATGCACACTTGTGCTCATGTTATAGCACCTGTAGTATTCATAGTCATCATTTGTGCTCATGTTTAGCACCTTTACTCCATATGAGAGAGTTTTCATGTTTTACTTGCATAACTATGTGGGGAACTTTACATTATAGAACTTGGCTTGTATATTCCAATGATGAGCCTCCTCAAAAGTGCTCTAGGTCTTCATGAGCAAGCAAGTTGGATGCACCCCCACTAGTTCCATTGGAGAGCTTTCATAAACTTATAGCTCTATGTGCATCTGTTGTGTGGCAATCACTACTCCTTGTATAGCTGCGATTATAAGACTTCCTCTTGTCTAATGATCACTTTCAGCTGTGTGAGACTTTCTTCCGTTGGCCTTCCAAACCCCCCTTATCATTCTTTTAGCCACAACATCCTGGTGCCAGGAACCAACGCTGAACGCTTGCTTGTTTTTAAGTGAACAAATAGAGAGATGATTTTCTACGTGCATATTGTTATTGCTTGACTTGATCCTTTCACAAAGTTGTCATGAGCGTTGGATGCATTAGATGATTATATTGTTGTTCTTGAAGCTTAAATCATCTTTAATATCTACTTTGCACAGTTGATTGTTCTCTAGTATTGATTCATTAAAAAAATTACTTTGTTCTTCCTACTTGTTTACTCATTACTCATTTGATATCAATATAAACTACAACTTTTATTCATTTGATCTCAATTTACATGCATTACATTATTATATGATCAAGATTGTGTGAAAGCATGTCCCTTAAGAAATTATTCTTGTTATCGTTTTACCTACTCGGGACGAGTAGAACTAAGCTTGGGGATGCTTGATACGTCTCCAACGTATCTATAATTTCTTATGTTCCATGCTTATATTATACCCATTGCTACATGTTTTATATACACTTTATATGGTTTTTATGCATTTTCTGGAACTAACCTATTAACAAGATGCCACAGTGCCAGTTCCCTGTTTTCTGCTGTTTTTGGTTTCAGAAAAGTTGTTAAGGAAATATTCTCGGAATTGGACGAATCAAAAGCCAAAGTCCTTATTTTTCTCGGGAGCTTCCAGAACTCCGAAGAGGAGACGGAGAGGGGCCACGAGGCAGCCACACCATGTGGTGGCGCGGCTCCCTTCCTGGCCGCGCGGCCACGTGGTGTGGGTGCCTCGAATGCCCACCGACATCGCCCTTTCGCCTACATATACCCCCTGACAAAATAACCCTAGGCACGGAAGCCTTTTCCCGAGAAGAGTTCCGCTGCGTCGCCGCCATCGAAGACAAGTTTCGAGGGACAGAAGTCTCTGTTCCGGCACCCTGCCGGGACGGGGAATTGCCCCCGGAGCCATCTCCATCAACTCCATCGGCATCTCCATCGCCGTTGCTGACTCCTACGATGAGGAGTGAGTAGTTCTCCCCCGGGGCTGCGGGCTCTACCGGTAGCTATGTGGTTTATCTCTCTCTCCCATGGTGTCATCTTTATGTAATCATGAGCTTTGTAATCTAGTTGAATATGTGATGTTACTCTTTATCTATTATGCACTCTAGAGGTTACTTTAATATGAACTCCAGGGTTATTCACGGTAGTGAAGGTGACAATGTGCGCACCGTGTGTGATTCCTTTATGACGTTGTGGTGTTTGTTTACTCAGACTTTGAGGGTGCTCTTGTAGCCCTACGCAGTGAATGGTGTTTATCATCCAACAAGAGAGTGTTTGAGAGTAGTATTTATTATTCAGCTTTGATGTCATTGTTGAGAGTGTCCACTAGTGAAAGTATGATCCCTAGGCCTTGTTTCTAAGCATTGAAACAACATTTACAACAAATTCTGCTACATGTTTGCTTGCTGCCATTTTTATTTCAGATTGAAAATACTACTTATAATCATCCATATTACTTGTATTTCACTATCTCTTCGCCGAACTAGTGCACCTATACATCTGACAAGTGTATTGGGTGTGTTGGGGACACAAGAGACTTCTTATATCTTAATTGCAGGGTTGCTTGAGAGGGTTATCTTTGACCTCTACCTCCCTGAGTTCGATAAACCTTGGGTGATTCACTTAAGGGAAACTTGCTGCTGTTCTACAAACCTCTGCTCTTGGAGGCCCAACACTTTCTACGAGAATAGAAGCGTGCGTAGACATCAGCTGCCACCCAGCTCGGTCGCGACGATCCGTCTCGAACGAGGCGAGGAGCGTCCTCTGCTAGGAACGAGTCTAGGTCGTCGTCGTCCATCTCATGACGCAGTTCCTCGGTGTACGCCCAGCCTGGGGGGCGTCGACGTGGAGGACATCGGCGCACACCGCGCGCGCAACTGCTGTAGCGGACCGGCTGAGACAGAGGTGGGGGCGGAGGCGGAGAAGAATGCGGGGGCTGATGACCCACAAGTGTAGGGGATCGCAACAGTCTTCGAGTGAAGTAAAACCCAAATTTATTGATTCGACACAAGGGGAGTCAAAGAATATTTATAAGCCTTAACAGATGAATTGTCAGTTCAGCTGCACCTGTGAATAGACTTGCTCGAGACAGATTATCAGTAGCGACAGTTTTATATTAGTGACAGTAGTGAAATAACAGCAGTAGTGAAATAAAGACAGCAACGGTGATTATAGTAGACAGCAGGATTAAAATACTGTAGGCATAGGGACGGATGTACGGGCGTTACATGGATAAGATAATTCATGTAATATCAAGACATAGGCATTTGCAGATAAATAAGATAAAGCATCCAAATATTTATTAACCATAGGCATGTGTTCCAATTTAGTTGTGCGTGCTCGCAATGAGAAACTTGCACATCATCTTTCGTCCTACCAGCCCGTTTGCAGCGGGGCCTCAAGGGAATCTACTGATAATTAAGGTACTCCTTTTAATAAAGTATCGGAGCAAAGCATTAACATTCCGTGAACACACGTGATCCTCACATCACAGCCATCCCCTCCGTTTGTCCCAATTATTGTCACTTTGGGGCCTTCGGTTCCGGACAATAATATGTGTATACAACTCATAGATATGATCTAAAACATTGATTATCCTCATGATACAATAATATGTTCAGATCTGAAATCATGGCACTCGGGCCCTAGTGTCAAGCATTAAGCATAACAAGTTGCAACAATGACGTAAAACACCGATAACGGATACTAGGCACCATGCCCTAATGATATTACAGCTATTACATGAAAGATCTCATCCAATCCCTACCATCCCCTCAAGCCTACAGCGGGGAATTACTCAGACATGGATGGGGGAATCATGGATGGTTGATGGAGAGGCGTTGGTGATGATGATGGCGATGATCCCCTTCGATTCCCCGTCCCGGCAGGGTGCCGGAACAGAGACTTCTGGTCCCCGAATTGAGTTTCGAGGTGGCGGCGGCGCACGGAGGTGTTTCTGAAAAAAGTGATGAACGCCCCCTCGTTTTTAGGTCAGAGGGGGTTTATATCCGAGAGGGGGGCGCGAGGAGGCAAACGAGCCGCCCTCACGTGGTGTTGGCGCGGCCAGGAGCCTGCCGCGCCAGCACCCTGTGAGGTGGGCCTGTTGCCTCCCTCCGTCTGGCCTTCTGGCTCCGTGGGTCTTCGGGCAAAATAGGGACTTTCGCATAATTTCTGGGATTTTTCCATATAGTTGAATTTCTGCACAAAAACAAGACACCAGGGCAATTCTGCTGAAAACAGCGATAGTCCGTGTTAGTTGCATACAAAACATACAAATTAGAGGCAAAACAATAGCAAAAGTGTTCGGGAAAGTAGATACGTTTTGGACGTATCAGGGGCCAGGGTGGTCGCCTCGTCCCACAGCTCGGCGCAGAGCTCCCCGCGGAGCTGCGCCGCTTCACGAGCAGCGACGAAGACTGCTTGCTCCGCCGCGATCTCCCCCGGAATGGCGGCGTACGCCGCGACCTCCTCGGCGTTGTAGGTGAACCGGGTGTAGGCCTGCACCGTGGGTTCGTCGTCGGCGGTGGAGGACGCCATCACGACGATCCTAGTCCAGGTGTTGTCGGGTGCTCGACCATTGTTTCGTGCTGGCTGAGCACCGCCGCCGACGCCTTATAAAGGCCACGGAGGGCGGGAACGAAAGGCCGGCGCGCGGGAACGACTTCCCGCCCAACGCGTGAGAAGCGGGTGGCGGGAAACGCCGTCGTGGGCGGGAACGCGGGAAACGGCGGGCCTAAAGCCAGCGCACCGGCGCTAATTCTATCTCCGCCATTGATAGCGCTTAATTGCTTCGGGCCTTTCGGGCTACCCAACGCAAATCGAACAGCGGACAGAAAACAACCGATTTCTGTCCATGGTTCAACGCAAACGAATCAAAATGGACACGATTTAAACTAAAATGTGTCGGGCCGCTGAAGATGTCGTTATGAGAGGACGAAGAAACGCGACCACCGAGCCGGTTCCGCCCCAGCAGCACACCACAAAGGGAAGCGCTGAGCGTCCTCCGAGGGCTGGAAAGTTTCTAGCCCCCGCATTCTTCTGCTGACACGTGTAAATTTCGTCCTCCCCAATCCCGCTTTTGCTACAATGGTGCAAAAACGTTTCGCCGGGAGCATAAAAATTGTTCAACGGGAGCAAAAATGATTCTCACCTAAAATCTGACAATTGTTATGGTGGTGCAAAAATGTTTTATTTGTAGCAAAATAAATTATACTACTGAAGCATCATCGTAGCAACTTTTTCTCCAGTAGAACGATGGTAGCAAAAACAGCAGAACCGATGATCCAAAAAAATTCATCCTCTGACCAGGATGATAGCAAAATTGGTTTGCTATGGTAGCAAAATCAGAGATCAATGATAGCAAAACTTCATCTATATAGAAAAAAACAACAAAAGGATGGTAGCAAATTGCTACAACTCTTCTACGGATTTGCACCAAAAAAAGGGAAGGTTTGCATCAAACATCCAAAACATTTGCACGACATCAAGAGCACAATAGTATCAAGAAGAAACTTGCTCCAAATCTTCTGTTACTTTGCAACAACAGTGGAAAAATTATGCTACAAACCTTACAAAAATTTGCACCACATGTAGCGAAAAATAAAATAAGAAAAACTCATCATACAAACCGGCGTAGCTGCCACGACGAGTAATAGCAACAGAAGCAAGAGATCGAGGAGTGTTCCTTGGTGCTGCTGACTGTAACAAGGGAGGTGTGGCGGCGTGGGGAGGTACTGCTCGTAGCACCACGGCCCCCAGCTGGGAGCACCATCGGCAACCCCTTTGCAGCACACCGGGCACTGCTGGCAGTAGTCGATCTAGCTCTCGTGTTGGTACACGGGATCGATTCCGCGGACCACGAAGCCCTGGTCGATCAGCGAGCGTCGGTAGGCGCCTTGGTGATGACGGGGAGCATGACCACCACCAGCGGGTATGCCGAATTGACGGCGCGGAGCCCCTTGGCCAGTCCCACCATGCCCTTCCAGTAGTCGCCGGAGTCGGCAAGGAACGTCTCGTACGCCGCCTTCCCCATCGCACCCCGGCGCCGCCTCTGCGCATCCTCCCACGCAGGCTCGGGGCCGTCTGGTTCTCCTCTGACGACGGCGGGGGCAATGGAGGAGGGTCCACGATTGTCTTGGAGAACTGCTCGGTGCCGATTCCTGCTCGAGAGAGAGAGGAGGAGGAGGGCGTGCCTGGCTGTGGGCGGCGCCGCGAGGCTTGCCGGGGCCGGCCGAGATCTGAAGGCTATGGTGGATTGGGGGACGGAGTCGAGAGAGGGTGGAGGGGATCGGGAGAGCAGCAATGTCCCGATAGGGACTGGGGGTGGAGGAAGAGGACCACGTGGGGCCGTGAGAGCAGCAAAGGTCACGCCCGTGCGTGGGTCCACGGGGACACGCGTCGGACGAGGCGGAGGATGCGAGACGTTCATCCCCGGTTGTTAATCAGCGTTTTCCCACCACAAACCGTCGCGGTAGGACTTGTTCCTCCCTCACCTCTCGGCTCTCGCGGTCGCGGTCGCCTTCCTCCTCGGATTCTTCTTCGGTCACCGCTTTTCCATTCCATCCCCCCTTCCCTGCATAAAACCCAACCGAGCAACTGCCCCACTCGCCACCCATCCCAACGGCCGCGCAGAACAAACCCCCCCTCCTCCTCCCTCGCGATGGCGTCCTCCTCCACCGCCTCCTCCTCAGCGCCAATGGGGCTCGGCCTCGGGCTAGGGTTAGGCGCGATGGGCGGCCTGGGTCTCCTCCTCCCCGCCGACCGCGACCTGGAAGTGGAGCCGCCGTGCTCTCCCCCTAGGGACGTCCTGCGCTTGCGCGGCGCCGTGCAGCACTACGAGTGGGGAAGCCGCGGGGACTCCTCCCTCGTCGCGCGCCTCGCCGGAGAGATAGGCCAGGGCCGCCCCTGCGCCGAGCTCTGGATGGGCACCCACCCGGCCGCCCCGTCCTCGCTCGCGTCCGACTCCGGCCAAGAGGTCTCGCTCAGGGATTGGCTGGCGCGCAACCCGGCCGCGCTCCTCGGCCGCTCCGTCACGGCGCGATGGGGCGGCGACCTCCCTTTCCTCTTCAAGGTGCTCTCCGTGGCGCAGCCGCTCTCCATCCAGGCGCACCCGGACATGGACCTCGCCAGGGCGCTCCACGCTCTCCGACCCGCCACGTACCGTGACGCCAACCACAAGCCCGAGATGGCCGTCGCCGTCACCGAGTTCCGCGCCCTCTGCGGCTTCGTCACCATTCAGGTTCGTGCAGTCGTGCGCCTGCGTTCCTTCCAATCCTTGCCTGCGTGCGTCGTGCTATTCGCGTGCTCCTAGTGTTGAATGCACGATTGATTTCCTTTTTGGACCCATCTGCGATGCTTCCGGTGGTTTGGTTTACTCGTTGACCTGGGACAGCTCTGATGTGCCGAGTTAGTTACTTAGACAAGTTTCACGCGGTAGGTAGGTGGATTGTTTATTTGTCTTGGCATTGGCAAGGAGATTCCTTATATGTGATTCCGGACGGGTTGGTGGGGTGGGCTGACTAATGTCTAAATGCCAACTGCGGTAGGGATCTGGCTGCTAACGACTTCTATAAGTATAGTTGAGATTTGTAACAATAGAATAGTGTGTTTGCTCCCTCTAGCTGACAGCCCAATGATCGACTCCCATGTCCCAATGGTGTTCGCTCATGTACCATCTCCATTTATGTGATGACCAACTGTTGTTTCATTATTTGAAAATACTGTCTGAACAAGTGATTGAAAACAGACCACGCACATGCTGGCAAATCACTTGCCTATCATGACGTACCGTGGTCCCTCGTTCAGCCAACAGTGATGCTGTCCAGCTAGTTGATCTGGATATCCCCCGACGGCATGGCATCTTAGTTGTTGGCACCATGAACCCATTCTGTCAATATCATCCAGCGATGTGCTTGGAAAAGTATGCTGGTTAGGTAGGTGGCAGGCATTTTGTGAATAGCAAATGCCGCCATAAAATGGGCATTGCCTGTCGTTTTTTGACTGGATTTTTCTATGTCGCGAGACAAATGTTTGATTGCATAACAGTTCGATAAATAAGAGGTTATTAGGATAATTGTTAGATTTCTGTAAATTGGTTATGGTGAAGCTCAGATTCTTTATGGTTAGAGGTAGCTTAAATATTGTAGAGGCATTTCAGCTGTCTTCACTCATGATTAAATAGGCACATCAGTGTATTTATGGTGGGAATTAGGTAACAGAGCAACCTTTGTATTCATTTTGGAAGAACTATAAACCTTTTCTATTAAAAAACCCCTCAAAATCTATCTTGAATTGGTTATGTTCCTTCCAAAAAGGATGCAAGGTTTTTTTGGACAGAGCAAACCCCCGATTGTTGACAATGTGGTATATGCCATTAACTCTTGAGCTTTTGAAACTGTAAGCAACTAATTAAGCATCGTTCATTTTAGAACTGTGTACTGATTTATTCATACTGTGGCCCAGGAGCTCAAGGATGTTTTGAGGACAGTACCTGAGGTTCGAATGTTAGTTAACAAAGTAGATGCTGCAAAGCTTATGAGTGCCAAAGAGCATGATGGAGGCATTGGAGTAAGGTCGTACCTGCAATCAGCTTTTACTAAGCTAATGGCAACAAGCAAAGATGGAGTTTCTGAAGCAATTTCCAAACTGAAGAGTCGCCTGAATGGGGAGAGTAAGGTAATAATCTTTGCCGAGTTATTGATATAGCCATTTCATGTTCATTTGTATTACCTATAATCTGTGTTCACTTGTCCTTGTTCGTAAATCTACCATCAGAAGCTCTTCCTTTTTTGTTTGTAAACAATGATAGAAGAGAATATGTGTTAAGTAAAAACATTGTTGATTGTTGCCAACCAGAGTCATGCTGTTGTAGATGATACGATAGATTCTCGAGACCTCCAAATCACTGTGATTAGCTAATAATGCCTTGATTGTTTTGATTGTGAGTGTTTTCATGCATTCCAGGTTTCTATGTCTTAAAAGGGTTTCTCGCTAACTGTATAGTTTAACAAAATCTGATAATTATGGCTGATTGACCAAGTAAAAATTGATTCCTTTCCATAAGTTATACTGTTTTCAAATATATGATGGATGTGCTATGCTAATAAGTAAACATGAATTTATGAGCTGCTTCAGAATAACATGTCAATTCACTGAAGGGATGCGGAGTATCAATGTTTATTGAATCACTCTGATAGGAGTAGGTGTAGTGCAGTTCATTGTTCTAAGGTCCTATCTGTTTTATTCCTATACACTGAAGCGACATTTATTGCAACTGTAAAGATTCAGGGAGTAACAAGTTGGGTAGGTAATTTCGAAAGTGATGGTTGTGATTTGTGAAGATTCAGTAAGGTTGAGCTAGATGGATCTAACTGGTTATAGGCTTATAGCGTAGTGGGCAGCCAACATCATGTTGGTAATGCATGTCCCAAGTATTTAGTAGAATTTAGGTTGTTAAAGTTCCCAGTAAGGTACCAACTCTTACAAAGGTTCTTTCCCTGTGAAGAAGTTTTCCTAATCAGAATATCTTATCAAATTTTATGTTGCATGCACGGAGCCAGCAGTTAATCTGAATGCTAGTGTGATTATAAGATTCCTTTGTGTAATTGTTGTCTTTGTTCTTACCCCATAGTTCATTTATTGTTGTGCCACTTCCATCATGCTGTCCTGTGTTACTTCAGTCAGCATCACACCATGTGGAATATACTTATGCTGATATTGTTTGTTTGATGAAAAGAATCATATATGTTCTGCAAACCTATTTTGTAGTTCAATTGTTTGAATTCACGTTCCTCTCATTCAGATTAGAAGCTTTACAGAGAAGGAGGAACTAATTTTATCACTGGAGGAGAAGTACCCAGGAGACGTTGGTGTTTTATCGGCGTTTTTCTTTAACTATGTTAAGCTCAGCCCCGGTGAAGCACTCTACATTGGTGCCAACGAACCACATGCCTATCTGTCGGGAGAGTGTGTTGAATGTATGGCCACATCAGATAATGTTATTCGTGCTGGTCTGACTCCTAAGTACAAAGATGTCCAAACTCTTTGCTCCATGCTGACATACAAGCAGGTTCATTTTTCACGTTCCTTACCGCTAATGTCCTGTTTATATTCTTGATTCTCTTGGCATGCAGTTTCTTTATTTGGAATGGCGTGCTTATTTTCTTAGCATGCAGGTCAGCATCATCTATTGACTACATTAGTTAGTATTTTTGAGCTGCAGGTTAACTGCAAGTTTTTTTATTATGCTTTAGTACATGCTAGTGTCCTAAAATCATTTGTTGTCAGCATATAGAATTAATGTTTTAAACATGCGGGGTTTGATCACATCGACAAACTTAGTAATAGATGTTTGATATTGTGCATGCAGATGTTCCCAGAAATTTTGCGAGGAGTTCCTGTACAGCCTTATGTAACACGCTATACACCCCCGTTCGATGAGTTTGAAGTCGATCGTTACTTGCTACCTCAAGGCGAATTGGTTACCATGTCACCGGTGCCCGGCCCATCCATCTTTCTTGTCATGACTGGAGAAGGCGAGATCCAGGCTGATGGCATGCCTCACGATGGAAAAGCAAAGGAAGGAGATGTTTACTTCGTGCCAGCGCACACCAAGGTCAAGCTACTTGCTTCTGGTCCGGGACGCTTGCAGCTGTACAGAGCCGGAGTAAACAGCAGATTGTTCTGTTGAGATGAATAAGCATACAAATAGGTAATCTCCAAGGGAGGGGCAGCGGTTGTTGCACGAAGGATCAGCAAGTGTTTCTATAGGACAGCGATATCGGCTTTACATACATTATATCAAGAATACTGTACTTGTTGCAAGGAGCTTAGTTAGCCAAAGTTATCATAGTGTATAGGTAAATCAAGAGTAAATCCATCCGTTCATATCTTAATCATGTTTATGTATTCAAAGGCATTTAGTGTTAAATAAACTGGGGGAAGCAAATGCAGTCTGTTCTTTAACTGTCTATTTGTGAAAATGGAAATTGTAAAGGATGGAGGGAGGTTACTTTGTACCAGAAAGAGAAAATGAAAGCCTTGCTGCGTCGTGCTGGATTTTTTAACATGTCTCGTGCTTGATTTTTATTTGGCGGTGAAGAAAGAGCGCTGCTATTTAATTTACCAGGACAAACATAGGTAGTTTGTCTTTCTGCCGTGTCCGTATTTTGTTGCTCTAGCACTTGCATTGTTTCCAATTATCCAGTATCCTCATCCAATAAAATAGGTAAACAAAATTACTAATTTATTTATAAAGGGAAATAATTATCACAATATCTCGAATAATAAGAAATTATCTGCCACGTAGGATAGATGTTGTCGTATCATTAACACTAGATGGCTCAAGAACTTCTAAAGCCACTTCCCTGGCTACCCGTACGTGAAAATAAGCGGGGTATTTAGGTTCAGGCAAGGTGATACCCTCACTGCTTAACATAGATACTACTACGTACATCGGACATGGTGGGACGATCATCAGCATTCTCTTGAAGACATAATAGTCCAATGTTAACACATTTCATTGCCTCTGTTGTAGGAATCTCTGAAACTAGTGATGCATCATCTATGAGCTCTATCCATCTTTCTTCTTTCCATAGCTTCCATGAATTCAAGGATTTAATTATAGAGAATACATAAATGTTGATTACTTCATAAGAAAAAATATAATGTTGCATAATATAGATTAGACTCACATGTCCAAGAAGGTTCAGGAACTTCCCATATTGATGGCCTGAGTTTCTTGTACCACTGATTATCTCAAGAATTAGCACGCAAAAGCTGAATACATCAGATTTGACTGAGAAGATTCCGGCAGAAGCATACTCAGGAGCCATATAACCACTGAAATAATGTATGTGACAAATAGAACATATAAACTTATGTGTCAAGTTCTTGTTTTCTGTTCACTTATAATCATGATAAAATAACTTGTAAGAAAACCTTACAATGTCCCAGCAATCCGTTCTGTATTTCCTTCGATATCATTAGAACTGAATATCTTTGCAAGCCCAAAATCAGAAATTTTAGGATTCATTTCATTGTCCAACAGAATATTGCTTGCTTTCAGATGTCTATGTATGACACGTAACCGAGAGTGCTTATGCAAATAAAGAAGTCCTTGCGCTATGCCTTCTATTATTGCTATGTGTTTATACCAGTTTAGTACAGCTCGTTTTGCTTCATCTGCAAAACAATTAGTTATACCACATTTCAACAGTCACACATAGCTCACATCAAAATAAAATAAATAAATAAGTCAACCGATAATGCATACTAGGATATTTGGAGAAGTAGTACCAAATATAAAGAAGTCTAAGCTTTCGTTTGGCAAATATTCGTAGATCACCATTTTCTCCTCTCGTTGGGAGCAACACCCCAAGAGCCTAACTAGATTTATATGCTGAAGCTTGGCTATGAGTTGCACTTCATTCTTGAACTCCATGAAACCTGCCCGGAATCAGAAGCAAGTCGCTTAACGGCTATCTCCCGTTATTGAAACTATTTGAAAAATAAAAATCAAGTACTATTTGAACATGATCCAAGATTCAACTTTTGATATAACCATGTTTTGATTTTATTCCCATTTTTCTAGATAATGCATGTTTTATTTACCTTGTAAACAGGGCCAAAGCCACCCGATGCATGTAAAATGCATACATGAACTTTCCATTGTATTACTCATATTTCAACCATATTTGCATCATATAAGGGTTATATCAATGTTTTATAATGATTTTGGGAATATTTCACAGTTTCCCTATTTATTTGGAATACTCTAAGACCAATATAGGATATCTTTTACTTTTCAGTTATGCATTCATTTGGTCCATAGAACTTTTCTTTTATGTTACACTTTGTGAATTATCATTGAACATCTTTACCTTGAATATTTGATATCTCTTGATAATATATCTTTTATGTTGCTACTCCTTATTAAGAATGAATCATTTGACTCTATGTAGCAATAATAATCATCTTTGATATCCTTTGATAGTAACAAATGCCAAGTCCATGTTTAGTTTTATCACCTTTATACTCGAGGACGAGTATAGGTTAAGCTTGGGGATGTTGATGCATGTAAAATGCATACATGAACTTTGCATTGTATTACTCATATTTCAACCATATTTGCATCATATAAGGGTTATATCAATGTTTTATAATTTCATGGATATGCCTTAGAATGGCATATCGTTTTTCATAGAAGGAGGGGCCAAGCGGCCGGAGTTACAACGCGGGCTGACACAGACGCCGAGCGCGCAACCACGCAATGAAGCGGGAAAAACATCGGGGGACTACTCGCTAACCCTCCACCTCCCCGCCTGTCCTAGGCTACCCCTGAAAAGGCCTGCAATTCTCCAGACCTCTCCTTCCGCCTGGATCGAACCTAGCGTGCTACCTACCGAAGGCCTAGCTCCGTTGAAGACGATATCGGTGCGGTGGGTCCACAAGGTCCATGCCACTAAGCCCACTGCGGTCCTGAGGTCAGGTAAGGAACTCTTCGGAGCCGTCCTGGAGGAGATCCACTCCTGTAATGACTCGTCTGGCCTAGGTGCCCAGCCGTCATAGCCCACATGCCGCAGCAGTGGAACCAGATCACCTGCGCAAAGGCGCATCCCACTAGCAGATGGTCGATGGACTCCCCCACCTGATCACAGAAAGGACAGGTAGCGGGGTGGGGGAGGGCCCTCCTAGCAAGGCGGTCTGCAGTCCAGCAGCGCCTCCGCAGCGCGAGCCAAAGGAAAAACTTGCACTTGGAGGGGGCCTTCGAGCGCCAGATCTCCACGGCACCTGCCATAGCCACCGATCCCTGGAACATAGCTGCATAGCAGGAGCGGGAGGAGTAAACCCCGCGGGCGTCCCAGAGCCACTGGAAGGAGTCGTGCTGGTCTGGGTGGAGTACCACATCTGTGAGCATGTCGGCCAGGGCAAGGAGCTCCCCCAAGGCCGGGGCGGGAAGGTTCGGCGAGATATCCTCAAGCCAGCCACCGGCTAGCCCCTCGCGCACAAAGCGGGACTTCGCTGCCCTCTTTGAGACCACATCGAAGAGGTTTGGCGCCATATCATGTTTGCGGGCCCTCCGGCAGCCACCGATCTGTCCAGAACAGGGTGGAGGAGCCGTCCCCAAGGACCGAGCGTGTCGCCGTCTCAAAAATCTGGCGGACCTAGCGGGCTACCAGGATGTTGAACTCCCGCCACGGCTTATTCCCATAAGTGCGCTCGAGCCAAAGCCACCTAGCCCGGAGGGCCGTGGTCATCTTCCTGAGGTTGAGTATGCCTATGTCGTGTCTCGAATCACGGACACCGAGGATGCGAGGCACCCCCTTTGTAGATTCGGTAGGGGCGCGAAGGAGGCTGGAAACGTCTCCCAGGGGACGATCGTCGGACAAGTTCCTCTCTTTCTCTCCAATCTAGACGTGGTATGCAAACAAGGAAAGCACACAGCGATCTACCCAGGTTCAGTCAGCCCGAAGGCTAACAGCCCTACTCCTGCATGTCTGGATAGATGGTTGAATCATGGTGTGGCTACAATGTTGTTTCCCGGCGAGGTACCCGGCAGGGTGCTCCGACTAGAGGAAGGGGGAGGAGAGATCCTTGCCCGGAGGAGATCACCTTCCTTCCCTCCCTCCTTCTAGCCTAGCATGGTGGTTGTCTTCTACCTTGGATCGCCGGTCAGTTCTTGGCTAGAGCTTGCTTACTCCTTAAGCTAGCTTGAGCCGGTCCCTTCTCCCCCATGCCCTTGGTCCTCCTTTTATAGGGAAAGGGGATACCACAGAGGTAATGCGAGGAGCGTGAGGGGTTCTTGGCGGGAAGCAACCCCTCTCCGTGGTGGAGACGGCGACGTGGCCTGTTCTCCTCCAAGTATCCGTCTTCGGGTGGTTGAGATCTCTGGAGCCTTTGGGGAAAGCGGCTGGCGCGGGGTGACAGCGGGTAGGTGGTGTCCCCTGGCCGCGCCTTGCTTCCCAAGCCTTCTGGGGGCTTCCACCATCCTCTGGAAGGTGGTAGAAACCTTATCTTCTCATCGTACGGTCTTGCACCCGAGAGGGAGCTCGGCCCCGCCGGGGACTCGTGCTCTCGGGGTCTTCTGTTCCTTCCTGGTCGCAGGAGGCCCGAGGGTCCTGCGCACCCGGGAGGCCTTGCGTCGAGTCTTGGCCTTGTTCATCCTTATGCTGGGCCCACAGGCGGTGGATCCACTTAGGCAGCGCTAGGGGAACCCCATGTTCCACTGCTGCGACAGTAGCCCCCGGGCATGGTCCTGGCGGCTTCGGTCTTCTGAGGCTGCCGGGGGCATGACCAAAAAAGTCAAAGTGGGTCCGACGCCTGGTCGTCCTTGTGCTGCTTGGTGGGGCCCGCCGAGTTGAGGTAGAGGCGAGCCCCCGTGCCTTGTTGACTGAGTCGTGCCGAACGTTGCGATTCAGGCGGGCCTTGGACGTGGTGGTGTGCCCAACGGTTGGGTCGCGCCAAAGTCGGAACGACTCCTCGATCCCCACGCCCGTCGGAGTAATGGGGCTACGACGTGACGCGTGGGGTAGGCGGCTGGCCTTGACTTAGTGGTTCCGGAGCGGCTGCCTTCTCACCTTCGCCACTCCCCCCCACGTCATTGCCTCTAACTCTTCGTCTTTCTCCACCGATTCCACTGCTCGTCCTGTCCACTTCCTCCGTCGCGGAGATAGATCGGCTCCGCCGTGCTCCGATGGCCCCGAAGAGGATTCGGCGAATGGTATCGAAGAAGTTGGTCGGAACGAATCCGGCGGCGGCGGCTTCGCCAAGGGTGACCAAGGCTCTGCTGTCGCCGAGCAAGTTTTCCGATGAGGCGGCCATGGGAAACGTCCGCCGCACCTTGACCTCGAGCTTTTGCGGGGCGGAGTTGGTAGCGTACCCCGGGGGCGGAGGAGAATACGCCGGCGGGGTAGCCACCTTCCACACCTTCTCGACGATGGGGCTCCTCCCACCATTTTCCAAGTTCTTCTTGGTTGTCTTGGAGGCGTACGGTCTGGCGATGCTGCACTTGCATCCCAACGCGGTGCGGATTCTCGCCGTCTTCGCTTACGCCTGTGAGGCGTTCGTGGGCGTCAGGCCGTTCGGTGGCCCTGTTTCACCACTTCTTCGTCCCCCGCCTGGGAAAGTCCAAGTGGATTGCTGGGGGCGTCACCTTCCGCCTCCAAGACGGCGTCGAGGACCAGTTCCCGGAGATGATCAGGACGGGGCCCACAGGGGAGTGGAGGAAGGAGTGGTACTCCGTCCGGGCGCAGATTGCGAGCATACACCTGGAGACTCCGGGCTACCCGGCGCAACGCCTGGCGTACTCCAAGAAGCTGAGCCCCCAAGACAGCGCTTTGTCCGTGGCAGTCGCCAGACTGGCTTTCCTCCGAGAGAAAGGAGTGACGTGTGCCATGATCACGGTGGATTTCCTTCGCAGGGGGATCGCTCCGCTGCAGCATAGGGACCTTCCGGTCTGACAGATTCATCTGGCGGGTAGCAGCACCTCTGGGCAGGGGTTCCAAGTCTCGGAACCCAGCTGGAGGAAGATCTTGGGGGTTCTCCCGCCGCGGTCGTCGATGGCCCTCCCGAGTGGCATCCTGCCCTTGTTTGAGGATCCTTTCGCCGACGAGACTATAATCTCCATGCCTCAGTGCAACGAGTACGGTCTGCGGGGTACAGCGACGATTGACCCTTCCCCGGTGCCCAAGGACCAAGGGCCGCTGGGTGATGGCTTGTAGGCGTCCGACTTGGCGCAGGGGGAAGTCTCCCCGGAGGAGCCTGGAGATTCGGACGGGGAGAGTGATGATGAGTCTCCAGGAGTTCCTGCCGGAGGTGTGGGGTCGCGCCCAGTGGAGCGGCCGGTTCGCCGAGTTCCCCGGGAGAGAGGGGTTCTCCTTTGATGTCTGTTAGACTCCCTCTCCCGGAAGCCAGCGACGAGTCTGGCGGATCGGGTGTCCGGACGCCAGGTGTCTTTGAGGACCTGGCGGTGAGGAACTGGTGCTTCTCCGTGACGAGGGATATCCCCATCAATACCCGTGGTTATTAGCCTAGGGTTAGAGATATGAGGTAGAGAACGTGTAGTGTTGGCAGACTCGACGGCTGACAAGCGAGATTTACCCAGGTTCAGGGCCCTCGACTGAGGTAACACCCCTACTTCCTGCTTGTCTGTTATTGATTGTGAATATGCGGTGATTACAGAGGTCCAGCGAGAGTCTGTCCCGCTAGGGTTTGGAGGATCTGATTGTGCGTGTGTGTCATCGGCTACCCTCCTAGCCCTTATATGGGGGGGTCTAGGTCTCGGGTACGTAACCGACTAGGACTACACATATGGAAACTACAACCGACTATGCATAACTTGGAATACAATCTTCTTCTTTGGGCTTCTCTTGATGGGCTTCTTTGATCTGTTGACAATTGGACCATAGTCATTACGTGCACTAGGTACCCACACGATGGGGTACCCATTTGGTATAACCATGTCACTAGCCCCCGAGTGCTTGGCTAATTTGAGAATTGGGCATGGACTCACTCGTAAGTGTACGTCTCATGTGTTTGATATTTGTCTTTCGACTACGTTTTTTATGCTTTTTGTCAAAGGATTATGACTTAGTAGGCCTGGGTTTACTCGAAGGATCGAGACCAGTTAACTGCTCATTTGGGCAAAACCTTACTAGCCTTCAATCAGATTCGAGTCCCCGGGCTCGAATCCGGAACATACTGGATAGACTCGACTCAGGCCATCTGTGGTCTTACTTATTCGTTCTGCAGTCGAAACTTTGTTACCCAGCGCGTCCGCCGGGATTTTCTTCGCGTCTGTTGACACGGAAACATATAAGGAAACACTGCCGGAGCGGTCCTTAGCCCAGCTCGACTGATCAGCGGGTCTTATCTTTGCATTTAACGTATGCAGCATCCGAAGTGCCATAGATTGACTTTTTATTCGGGAATTCTTTTGAGTTTCTATTTTCGACTGAGGCGAGTCACTTCATCGACTGCCTTTTTTGCTTTTGAAATCTATCGGGTGCGCGACAGCGCTCCCGATGGGAGTAGCCCCCGAGATTGTGCTTTATTGCATGTAATGAAGGATAATCTCAAATTTTATTTTTTCTATCACTTTAGTCAGTCGATGAAATTCTTGCCGACTCCCGATGGGAGTATAATTGACCATCTCTGTTGTAGTCATTACAGTCGAGTGACCTTTTGAATTTTTTGTCCTGCCCTGAATTTTTTGCTTTTATGACTAGTCGAGGGACTTTTGTATGTTATGCTTGCAACCGTTCCAGTCGATCGGCAGGTCGACTGCCTCTTTCTGTTATTCTACTGCGATGCCAGGTGTATGCGTCATGCATGACAGCCGTGGCGTGCGCGCAGGATTTTGATAGGACGTTTCATTGTGGCCCCTCTCTTTCACCGCGGTGGACGCCGGTTCAGTTCTGACTTGACTTGACGTGGTGAGATTTTCGTGTGCGTGATGATGATTTCCTCATTTTGCGTGCGTAGTGGGCGGTGTGGTCTGCGACGGTTGCCCTCCGAGGGTGCCACGTGTTGCGGCGATTTTGCACGAACGGTTGAGATTGTTTCTTCAGCCTGGGTAAATATGGATCTCGCCACCGTAAGTAAATTTACCCTGGCATTTGCTTCCTTTGTCTTTGCCTCCTCTTCTTCCTTACGTGCGCGCGCTCTGTTCTTGCTCCTGCTTTGTGCTTCGCCATGGCTCCCAAGAAGGTCTCTGGTGCTGCTGTGCCGTCTGCTTCCACCACCCTCGGCAAGAAAAGGAAGGGTGATGCGACTGTGGTTGCTGCCGCGGATGCCTCCACCGCCCTGAAGAAAGCCTCGGGGGACTGGGTCAAGTCCTCCGTGACGGAGAAGAGACTGGCGGCGCTCCGCAAAGAAGGGTTACTGCCTCCAGCTGAAGAGCTCGCCGCCCGCGCTCCCTCTAACAAGGAGATCATCCCCGAACCGCATGCTGGCGAGCAGGTATGTTTCGCCGAATTCCTCCCCTGTGGTTTTGCTCTCCCGCTGCACGATTTCGTGCGCGGGTTACTTTATGCCTACGGGATGCAGATTCATGATCTTGTCCCCAATGGCATTTTGCACATTGCCTGTTTTATGGTGATGTGTGAGTGTTTTTTGGGGATATCCCCAAGCTGGCCACTTTGGAAGTCGATCTTCCTGGTGCAGCACATGTGCCGTGACGGCCGTGTGAACCCCGTTGGGGGAGTGGGCTTCCAGGTGCGGGGCGACTGTAAGTACTTCAATTTGAAGATAGTCTAGTCCGCACAAGGAAGGAGGTCCAAGTGGTTCTATGTCCCAGTCGACCAGGACGTGCGCCCGGGATTCTCGACTGGGACCACCCCTATGAAGACGAAGGCCTGGGAGCATAATCTTTCGACTGAAGAGAAGAAGGAGGTTGCTCCCCTTTTGAAGAAGGTCAACAGACTACTGAACACTGTTCGGGGTATTCAGTTGATAAGTATATTTTTGAAGCGTCGTGTGTGTCCTCTTCAGCAACGCGCCCACCCTATGTGGCAATATGAGGGCACACATGATGTGACCAGGATGAGTGCTGTGGAGTTGTCGCCGAATGAGCTGGACTCCCTCGTGAAGTCAGTAACCAGCCACAAGGTCGACGAGGTTATCGACTACGACTTCTCCACAGCACCCGTTGATATAACGAATGCTCTTCCAGAGGTAAGTGTTATGTACTCTACGTTTTGCACTGAGCTGCGCGCCTCTTTCTTTTTTGTGATGCATTTTGCTTTATGTTTGCAGGGGCATTCGACTGTGGCTTCCCTTCCTCCTCTTCCTGAGGCCGGTCCAGCTGAAGAAGCGACTGTGCTAGATGAGGGGAAGAAGCCTGCCGACTCGCTGCCTGCCGCTAATACTTCCTCTTCGGACCGAACCGAAGTAGATGTAGAGGGCGAGGGCCGGAAGGAGGTTGAGTCTGCTCCTGAACCAGTCCTCAAGCGTCATCGGGTGCTTCGTGAAGAAGCTTCGAGTTCTTCTTCTTCGGGAGATGGTGTGCGCAAAGAGCTTGTGGACTCTGGTGTTTCTTCATCTGTGAAGGATGTGAAGGGGATCGCAGGCAGAAAACAATAAAATTTCTAACAACGATAACCTTAAACTAGCTAGGATCTATACTATGCAGATATAGTAATACGGAGGAGATCGATATACATACCCTTGTAGACCGAAACGCGGGGATTACGCTCCCGCACAAGCGTTGTCGATGAAGCTGACGAAGACGACCTCGAGGTCGTGTAGAGGAAGAAGACCTCCGAGCACCACTAGCGTGGCACCTCGCAGGGATCCACACACGTACGGTGAAGACGACGACCTCCGGGCTCCGATCCAGGGACGAGCAGCGGAAGACTTGGACCGGAAGACCTGCAGCACGGCGATGTGCGTATGGTGGAGAGAACTCCACCTTGGCGCATCTCCAATGGAGGAATCACGTTTTCAAGGAAAAGAAGAGAGAGAGATTGGTTGTCTTTCAAAGGCCAAGGGGCACCTCTATATATAGGTGGAGGGGGGCTGCCAGCCTTGCTGGCTGGGCGGTGTGGGACTATTCCCACACCAGCCTGCCCCCAAGGGATGCGCCGGCCCTAGGTGGGCCCCATTTGGCCCACCTAGGGCAGCCCCCTTCCTCATGCGCACCTAGGGGGGGAATTCCCCCCTATGGGCCTTCTCTCCCATGGGAAGGCCCATTTAAGGTGGGCTGCCTTTTAAAATCCGAAAATCATTAAACAAAAATGTATTTAACTATTAATTACACTAATTAATATTAAACACACATTATCTAATTCATTCCGGCTCCGAAAACTATTTCGTCGCTCTCCGATCTTCATCGGATCTTTCCCGGGACGCTCCCGGTGCTCTCTTCTAATTTCTCTTCCGGTAAACTTGTCGACTCCCCTTAAGTGTGTTACCCTAGCGGTTCGAGATCTCGCCAGACATGATCGAGACGCGCTCTCCGATCAATGACTAATTCGTGGACCTTGGATACCCAGAATTAATCCCTGTGAGATAACGAATAACTTTGTCCTTCGAACCTAGACATCGAGTCTTAAACCTTTTGCCATGACGATACTTAGTGTGTCCGAGGCTCGTCCATAGATATCATGATACCTAGCTTGGTCTCGCTACCGACAACACTATCTTCTACTCGTCCATGATATTATGTCCCTGTGACCTAGTCACATGCTTGCAAGCTCATTTGACATAATCTCACCGAGTGGGCCCTAGAGTATCTATCCTGCTATGCAGACTGGCAAATCCCGCTCTTGATCCCTCGTCTCAACATACTCCCTTCCGATACCCGAGAGGGACACCTTTATTGTCACACTGTTAAGATATGACGTTTGATGCAATCAAAGTATCTTTCAGGAATAGCAATAAGAGTTGATCTCACGGTCAAAGGCATAATGACTACGTACTACAAATATTGGGTATGTCCGTCACGTCATTCTCCCAATGACATGACTCCATTGTCAACTGACATCAATGTCACATGATCGGGAAATCTCGATCATAAATTGCCCAATGAACTAGTTAGATAGAGGCTACTAGGGACCTGGTTGTTTATCTACCACACGCGTATTAATGTTTCCGCTTAATACAGTTATAGCATGGTATAAAACATATAATGAACAATTGAGATATGACGAATAAACTATCTTTATTAAGTGCCTCTAGGGCATATCTCCTTCAGTCTCCCACTTGCACTAGAGTAACACTTAATCTAGTTTACAACTTGGTAAAAGCTCAACACCCATAGCAACTTGGTGCATGCTTGTCTCGTGGAAGAGGAATACAGTCAACAGATCTCACAGATTGAGACCTATATGTGCTTTGCAACACTTCTATGTCACCTAGTTTGACATCATCCCGTATCTTACGATGACGGTGAAATATATCTTAGTCGATGGGGTGAGACTCGAACCTTCGCGTAGCATGGGCCTTAAAAGTCTAAGAGATCTATTAAGGGGAACCACATATGCTCGGAAAACTGTTCAGTCCAATCACACTTGCTACTTCTGAAGTTGCCATATATTTCTATACCTATGTAGATTATGCGACAGTGCATTCATATGCGACTTCGCAAGCTAACCATGTCTTTTTTCAAAATAAAGGACACCTCCTATATGACATTTCTAGTCGTATGGGTCAGTGTCATAACTTGCATCATGGTAACCATTTTACGGCAAGTTGTCTTTCCACTCTTACCCTTTACCAGAAAACATATCTTTAGTTCTCACAGACACTGAAGAATATACTTAACGTTTGTTCATTGATCCACACAAGGATCACTCCAGAACCCGTTCTTCAACCAAGAACTTGGGTCACACCAAGTCGAGCTTTCAGTCTGATAGAATCTATGTCTGAGGCATAGAAAATGTCGAACATCATTTTCTTTCATTAGCTATCACTGAAAATGCCAAGATAAACTTAATATTTTACCTAGTCATACAAGCAAGAACCTTTTTCTTCGCTTGTTCTATTCTGAAACACTTCAGAATCTTAACCTTGGAAAATATTCCGACCTAATGTTACTAAGCCCCTTTTGATCTATACAATTATAGATCGGATGCCTAATACTCCTAACTTCATTCATAGAAAATTTAACCACTTAAATAATCCTTTATACTTTACTAGAGGATCTGTATCATTCTCAATATGTCGTTACATATAAAATTATGAATGACACCTAGCTCTCACTCAAATATGCCTTCCACATATAAGATCAAGAAAAGCTACTTAGCTCCCACTCACTTCTTTGCAAATGCAAGTTTCTTCAACTATTTTGGACAACTCCAAAATCCTTTGATCACATCATCAAAGTGAAGATTCCAGCTCCGATATGCTTGCTTCAGCCCATGAATGGACAGCTGAAGTTTGCATACATGTTTAGCATCCTCAGGATCACCAAACCATTTCATTGTACGAATTACAACTCTTTCTTAATGATACCATTAAGAAACATGGTTTCCTTATCCATCTATCAATTTCTCAATTTGAAATTATAGTAATTGCTAAACGACCCCGAATAGATTTAGGCTTCACCACTTGAGACAAAATCTCGTTGTGGTCAACTTTTGAATCTGTCGGAACTGTTTCACGACAAATCGATCCTTATCAGTGTCTACTCTCTCATAAAATTCCATATTCTATTAACAGCTTAGATGCCATCAAGAAGATCTCCCAAGTCATTACCTGGTAATCGTACATGGATTTTATCTCGGATCATATATGACTCATAGCCATTTCTCGGACTTAGGTCTACCATCTCTTCTTTGCAGTTCGTAGGTCTGTCATATTCCATTAACATGATCTTCATAACAAGATTGTCGTACCACACAGTGTGGAACACAACCTCGTACGCCTACGTTCTTAGTATGAGCTCAGAGCATCATGATCTTTATCATCAGCTTCTTTCCAGTTGAGGAGCCTAACACCGGAAACACTTTCCGTTGCGCCACTCTGATGTCTGGAGAGAAAGTTCATTAACTTCGTCTTGCTCTACTTTCTTTCCCACTTATACCCTTGGACAAGAAACTATTTCTTTTGCAAGGTATATTCCGGCAACGTTTTTGCCTATGTCGTGAGACATGTACCCAACTAATTCTTTAGGTACGGTACACTACAAAGATTTATCCATTTTAGGATTGATCACATCGAAACACTAAATTGCTGAAACGACAATCTAGGCTAAAAGCCATGCCATCACTCATATGGTATTGTCTCCATGGATTTAAATGGTTTTCCTATTATCTAACGTGAATGTTATGTTTCTACCATATGACTCCAATGATCACAATAATTCGATAAGAGATTTATTTACCTCACACTATCCGATAGGGTGCGATTACGACGTCCTAACATACCATAACACTATGGTGTTCCATGCGACGTAATTCGTGGAACTCTTCTCACAAGTCTTCCAATGATATGCCAACATTATAACTCAAATCTTTATTTCCTCGATCTGTATCGCAGGAATTTGATTTTTCTTGTTAAATTTATTTTCCTACTTCATTCTGAACTTGTTTGATCGAATCAAAATTTCCAGACTAACATTTCCTAAGTGTATATCCATATATCTACTCGGAATATTCATGAAGTCTATGAAATAAAGACTTCCACTATACGTTAAAGTACTTCATTGATTCACATACACCCATTTGCATGATTCTCAACAAGTTATACTCAAAACGTTCAGTGAAGTTTACGAAATAAAGGTCTCCACTACACGTTAATTTCTTCATTGATCCACATACATCTATATGCATGATTATCAATAAGTTATATGCACGCTTTCCGAAAACGGTGTCTTAGTTATCTTGCAAGTGTCAAAAGATCAAATCTAAGGACTTGTAGATCCATCCGTATGGAGCTTGTTCATTGACTATAACATTGACATGACTTAAACGGTAGTGCCACACGAATGTGGTGTCTTTCTTAAGTTTGTATCCTTTGGCATTAATATTATAAATGTGGGAGCTTCTACCATCTAAATTCAAATCGGCTTATGATCATTACTTCATAAATATAGGACAACGATTTTGTCACTTACATATATGAACAATCGTCTTGCTAGAGAAAACACACTTATAACGATCATACTAACAGGCGATCATAAAAGAATTTATTCAAATGGTAGATCTAGAGGGAGAGTGTCTATGGCCATCACAACATTTTGTCTGCCAACATCAACACACATTGTCGCCTCATCCTTCCAAGCTACTCAAGTAGTAAATCTGGTTTTCATAAAACATGACTAGTATCAAAAACTTAGTCACTACTACGAGTACTTGCTTAGGTAAAACATTCATAACGTGTATATCATATATACACCATCATCATTGATGACTTCCCGACGATCTGTTTCATCTTCTTGATTCTTCCAACGCAATCAAGAACCATGAAGGTGAACGATTCCCCTTGCATGACATAGTCTGTGACAAAGCATTTGCATCTAGCAACGTTGTCTGTCATCCAGTGATCGAGCTGAGCGAGGCGTCTCAATGTCATCAAGTATGACCAATGTCATCGAGTATGACCAGTGTCATCAAGTATGACTGCCACGTGCTCCTTCAATGCGTGTATTCTCTTCCATCTTGGTTGAGAAGAAAAACAGTCAACGTACTGATAAACTTCATCAACCCAACTTTAGGTGTATCCTGAGTTTAGCGATCATCTCATATGTTCGCGATCTAACAACTCGCACCCACCGTTAATTCTCTATGGCAGAGATGATAGCATACACTGGACTATGATGATATTATCCGCACAAAAACTTGATAATCCAAATTATCCTTTTGTTAGCGGAATCTCCGGGTTTATCTCCTAGCGGGTATTGTATCACAAAGAGCTAATGGTTTAAACAAGGAGTATCCTCAAGCTAAAGTATAAAACTATGAAGTTTGGACCCAACCTTTTAAGTTTCTCAATCGCAGGATTGCGCCTAATTTTTAAAGAAGGCTATTACATTGGTTAATATCTACAAAGGTTTTGCAAAACATAAAGACTTTGTTCATTATAAAATAGGGTTCAAGTTTTAATAAAATAAAACTACCAGAACTCCCACTCAAAACGAATATCCCTCTAATCGTTTTAGTGATTACACGATCCTCATCCATTATGCAACCCCTCATCGTCAGAGCCGGCAACATAACTTCAAAGGTAGACATCGACATGTCAATCACAACAACTCTATGACTCATGCTTAACCTTTCGGTCACCGCGTTCCGAGGCCATGTCTGTACATGCTAGGCTCGCCATAATAACCTTCAGCGTATACGCTTGTGCAAACATGTCTTACACCCACTTTATGCGAACGACGATATGTCTGACACCCGATCGTCACGGCCTGCCTCATAACGTAGAACTTTCTTGGTGGTGCACGCCAAATGGAGAACACTGATGGTATTTTGGAGGGATCATCTTATATTACTACCGCCGTGTAACTAATATATAACTATATATATATATACACACAATATAAGATGTAAACAATAACATAACATCAAATGTAATGCGACATGATATGGTCCTTGCGCCGATGGTCTCCTTCGCGCCCACAGTTTATAAACAATTTATCAAACCTACCTTGACCATATCACATTGCCCCCTGCAAGATAAAGTTAGACGCTTTCTACTTTATCTTTTGCATATTTTACGTGGCTTGGGGCTTTCGTAAATAGAACAGGTTTCATACCTACGAACCTATTACCACAACAACGATCAAATAATTGCATATTTATTTATCCCTCTTGGGCCCTCCATTGAAAATGCAAAGCCAACTAATGAGAGAGAGACAGACACCCGCCAGCCACATATACGGTACAAGCCGTATGTCAGTTGTGGAACCAGTCTCGCGTAAGCGTACGCGTAAAGTCGGTCCGGGCCACTTCATCAACTCAATGCTGCCGACAATGCAAGTGCACGCGAGAGAGTAGCAAATAAAAGAATGATGCCCCCGTGATAAACACGGGTTCTAAAAGCGTACAGCTATATCTACGCATAGATCGACTCTGATACCACTGAAGGGGATCGCAGGCAGAAAACAATAAATTTTCTAACAAGGATAACCTTAAACTATCCAGGATCTATACTATGCAGATATAGTAATATGGAGGAGATCGATATACATACCCTTGTAGACCGAAACGCGGGGATCACGCTCCCGCACAAGCGTTGTCGATGAAGCCGACGAAGACGACCTCGAGGTCATGTAGAGGAAGAATACCTCCGAGCACCACTAGCGTGGCACCTCGCAGGGATCCACACACGTACGGTGAAGACGACGACCTCCGGGCTCCGATCCAGGGACGAGCAGCGGAAGACTTGGACCGGAAGACCAGCAGCACGGCGATGTGCGTATGGTGGAGAGAACTTCACCTTGGCGCAACTCCAATGGAGGAATCACGTTTTTAAGGAGAAGAAGAGAGAGAGATTGGTTGTCTTTCAAAGGCCAAGGGGGCACCTCTATATATAGGTGGAGAGGGGCTCCCAGCGTTGCTGGCTGGGCGGTGTGGGACTATTCCCACACCAGCCTGCCCCCAAGGGATGCGCCGGCCCTAGGTGGGCCCCATTTGGCCCACCTAGGGCAGCCCGCTTCCTCATGCGCACTTGGGGGGGGGGGGGGGCATTCCCCCCCTATGGGCCTTCTCTCCCATGGGAAGGCCCATTTAAGGTGGGCTGCCTTTTAAAATCCAAAAATCATTAAATAAAAATGTATTTAACTATTAATTACACTAATTAATATTAAACACACATTATCTAATTCATTCCGGCTCCGAAAACTATTTCGTCGCTCTCCGATCTTCATCGGATCTTTCCCGGGACGCTCCCGGTGCTCTCTTCTAATTTCTCTTCCGGTAAACTTGTCGACTCCCCTTAAGTGTGTTACCCTAGCGGTTCGAGATCTCGCCAGACATGATCGAGACGCGCTCTCCGATCAATGACTAATTCGTGGACCTTGGATACCCAGAATTAATCCCTGCGAGATAACGAATAACTTTGTTGTTCGAACCTAGACGTCGAGTCTTAAACCTTTTGCCATGGCGATACTTAGTGTGTCCGAGACTCGTCCATAGATATCATGATACCTAGCTTGGTCTCGTTACCGACAACACTATCTTCTACTCGTCCATGATATTATGTCCCTGTGACCTAGTCACATGCTTGCAAGCTCATTTGACATAATCTCACCGAGTGGGCCCTAGAGTATCTATCCTGCTATGCGGACTGGCAAATCCCACTCTTGATCCCTCGTCTCAACATATTCCCTTCCGATACCCGAGAGGGACACCTTTATTGTCACACTGTTAAGATATGACGTTTGATGCAATCAAAGTATCTTTCAGGAATAGCAATAAGAGTTGATCTCACGGTCAAAGGCATAATGAATACGTCCTACAAATATTGGGTATGTCCATCACGTCATTCTCCCAATGACATGACTCCATTGTCAACTGACATCAATGTCACATGATCGGGAAACCTCGATCATCAATTTCCCAATGAACTAGTTAGATAGAGGCTACTAGGGACCTGGTTGTTTATCTACCACACGCGTATTAATGTTTCCGCTTAATACAGTTATAGCATGGTATAAAACATATAATGAACAATTGAGATATGACGAATAAACTATCTTTATTAAGTGCCTCTAGGGCATATCTCCTTCAGGATGCTACTCCGCTGGCTCAGCGTTCGCCACCACCCGCGACTGGGTTGACCGAGTTTGGAGGCCCGTCCTTCAACATCGATCCCAGTTCAGATGAGGAGGAGCACAGGTTAGTGTTTTAGTTTTTTGTTTCCTGCGTTTTTGTCGTATGTCTTGTGCTTCTTTTTGATTGCCTCGTTCTTGTTATGTTGACAACAGCACCAGCGCCGAGCAGGCACATGTCCCCCCAGCTGCGGAGGAGGAGACAATGATACCCCCCCCCCCCATGCTGAAGTTGTTGCGACTACCTTGGTGGTCTCAGCCACCACTGTTGGTTCGCCGCCACTTATGACTGCCACTGCTGCAGGCCCGTCTCCATCTGCGACTTCCTCCTGGACTGAACATGTAAGTCCTTACTCTTTTCTGCTTTCTTTTGGGTGTATCGGCCCCTATGTATAACGTACGTCTCTCGTGTAGCCTACCGTAAGCGGCCTTGTTGCCGCTGGGAAGGCTTTTGTGCAGTCGGAGGAAGAGCGAGTCGCGCTCCGCTCTCGTCTAGAAGATTTGACCGATAAGTCTTTGCGTTGTTGTTGTGTTGAAGCGCTTTCCCTTGTTTGTATTTTTTGACCTTTTGCGACTGCGTGCTATGTCATCTTAGGGGACAAGACTGCCCTGGAGAAGCGGCTAGCCGACGCGGAGAAGAACCTTGCTGCCCAGCAGTCGCAAGCGGAGGAAGAATTGAAAAAGCTCGGAGCTCCGCTGCGGCCTGCGAGGAAGAGCGCGCCAAGCGACTGCTTAGCTTTGTGCAGGCTATAGGAGGTTAGTTTTTGCCACGCTTGCTTCTTCCTTGTCTTTTGCATCTTTCTTAGAATTTATTCTTTCATTTTTATGTAGGTTCTTCTTCTTCTTCTTCTTCTTCTGATGGTGCGGCGAGTGACGTTTTGTCACTTGACCGTGTGATCGAGCAGCTAGGCGCAGCCATCCATCACGCCAAGGGCTCGTTGGACACGTCCACGCAAACTCTTGGTGATGTTTTCAAGGAAGTGCTGCCGTCGACTGAGGTTCCTTCGACTGCGCAAGGGTTCGCGGCTATGTTGGGCCCAGATTCGGCGACGATGAAGGCCTTCTCGCGTAGCTTGACGGTACGCGGCTCGGCGTCTACCCTCCAGCTCCTTCTTGCTAGCGGTGTAACCATCGACTATGAACGTATCTTGTCTGACTTCCCGAAGAAGCCAAATGGGAAGCCTCTGCCGTTTAAGGGAGTTATTGAGCGTGCTGCGCAACTCTCCCGAGTTTGCATCGACACCATGGAGCGTAGGGTAGCTGCTTGTGGTGTTAGGTCCAAGTCGCGCGGGGACAGATCGGAGTCTGTATCCCGTAGCTAATTTTATGCCCTGTAATAGTAACTTTTCACACAATGATTGTGCTTTTAATACCTCTATGGTTTATGATATGAGCTTTTGGTTATGTCTTCCTTGTGTATGTTTCTTTTCTTGATATGCTTGTGTGCCTGAGTTTCGCAATCGTGCTTTTTGACAGCCAACCAACTCCAATCAGGCTGAGGTTTCTCAGTCGCGGGTTGATCCTTCGGATGCTGCCGTTGCGGCTAATGATGCCAAGATCTTGGCTTATGTGAAGAAAGAAGTTGTGAAGCTAGAGCAGGAATTGAAAACGGCTCAAGCTGAGCTGAAGATACTCAGAGAAAGGCCAGCCCTTGCTACTCAGCGGGAGGCGTATGTGCTTGGTGAGATGGATCACTCGAATAGACAGCTCGGAGGTATTTAACCAATCGATTGCTTTTTCGAGATCACTTGATTTCTTTCTTATTCCTTCGTCTTGATTTTTTGCTTCGTCCGTAGTTTTTGTTGATAGCTTTGAAGATGAGGCGCAGCGGGTCAGAGAGCGTTTGGATAACGTGACTGAGAACGCCACTACTGGTCATCAACATTTTTGGCTTGATGAGCATCATGCTACTATACTCGCGACCCTGAAGGATCGTGTATGGCGTGGTGCTATTTTGCTTGAGCGTTGTCGGTCAGCCCTTATACGCGTCAATCATTACTTGTTCCCCGAGGGTCCGCAACCTCAAAGTATTTATGCGCTAGTCAACTTGTTCCGATCTGCGGAACCAATCAGGGAGGCCGTCACCCGAAGGGTTGTTCTTGGCGCCAACGCAGCTTTTGCGTACATGCGTAGTCGAGATCCAGATCGTGCTTCTTCTTCAACTAGTTCCGAGTCTCGACTGAGCAAGGATGTGTAAGCTCAGCCCCCGGGCCATTCGAGTGGGGTTTGTAAAGAAGTAATGTTTTATGTATGTATGTATGCCTTCAAAGCCTGTTGAGTGGGCTGTGCGATAGATACTTCATGTATGATTTATTGTGTTTGTGAATATCTTTATTCCGCTATTTCTTTGAAGACCTTGTTTTCGAGCCTTTGAGTTCAACGGAGTTTTGGCTTTCTTCATTTGCGACCCAGCCCCCGAGCGTTCGAGTGGCTGAATCTTTGCTGTTTTATGAGTAAGGCTCAGCCCCCGAGCGATCAGGTGGGGTGTGATGTTACTGTAATAGTAAAGTATGCAAAACTTTGCAGGAAAATATCATCTTTATTGCAGATGTTGGCCAGCAAGCCGCCTCATTAAAAACCTTCCAGTCCCCGTAGGTACCTGGTAAGGAAAAGAGCGCGTCTGGAACATGCTGGCCGTTTTGTCATTTATGCTCTGTTACATGGCTTTATACGCGACTTATGCTGGAGACAAACTTGCGGGAACTTGGACTGCCTTGGCTTTGTCGACTGCTTGCTTCTTTTGCCCTGGCATATATGCTGGATCGTTTGTGAGCGAAAGCTCTTCGAATGTTTGCTCCATCCCGAACATCTCAGAGATCTTGCTAAAGTCGCGGTCACACGCGTCTGATCTTTGAAAGTTGCCGTTGACTGTGATCACGCCTTTGGGACCGAGCATCTTCAATTTGAGGTATGCGTAGTGTGGGACTGCCATGAATCGAGCGAATGCAGGACGCCCGAGGATAGCATGATATTGTGATTTCCAGTCAACGACCTCGAACTCAATTGATTCTGTTTTGAAGTGGTTTGCGTCGCCGAAGGTGACGTCGAGTTGTATTGTGCCTTCTGGTAGTACGGCTTTCCCTGGGACAATGCCATGGAAAGTGTTTGTGGACTGGGGTAGATTTTCGACTGACCTGTTCATTCAGGGAAGTGTGTCGGCGAAGATTATGTTTATGCCGCTACCTCCATCCATGAAGACTTTGGACATGGCGTATCCGCCAATTTGAGCGTCGAGTACCAGGGCAGCATGGCCTGGACGGTAGACTGAGGGTGGGTGGTCGTCTCTGCTAAATGCGATTGCTGTTTCTGAGCCTCGCAGGAATTCTGGTATAGCTGGTGGCGCCATGACCGCCATGTTGACATGTCGAGTGTGGAGTTTTTGCTGCCTATTGGATGGTCGCCCTTTTTGAATCATGTACATCTGTCCTTGTGGCTTTCGATACTGTTCTTCCACGACCTGTGGTATGAGATGTATGGCTCCTGCAATTTGGTTACTTGGGTTGTAAGGTGGCGGAGGTGGTAATGCTGCGACTGGCTGTACTGGGGGTGGTGGAACGTAAGGTGGCGGCGCAATTGAAGGTGCGTCTCTTCTTAGCCGTTTGATGTATTCTTCTGCAATCTGGCCGAACTCGCGGCAGTTTCCAAATGTATGGTTAGAGACTAGCCTTCCATCCGAGGGGTCTTTGTATAGATGTAATCTGCAGTGATCCTCCATCTTCTCCTGGAGCGTCCTCTCTGGTCTTGTGTCTGTGCGTCTTCGCCACTCTTGCCTTCGATAACCGCCAATTCGTTGATCGCGGTCTCGACGGTCGTCTGATCTACTGTCGCGGCGATCGTCGCTTCGACTGTCATGACGATAGTCGTTGCGACTGTCTTGGCGATCGTCTTGCCGTCTGTCATCTTGGTTGCCTTGTGTGAATCCGGCGGCCAGAAATTTTACTTTGTCACCGTCGCTGTAGCTGCCTCTGCGTCTCCTTCTTCTATCGTCCCTGTCGCGATGGTCACGACTGTCACGTCTTTTGTCACGATCTCGTGGTGAGGGTGGTTGTTTTGCTCTGATGGAGTCCTCTCCATCCGCCCACTCAGTAGCAATCTTCATGAGTTCTGCCATTGATTTTGGTTTTTGACGCCCGAGTGCTTCTCTGAAGTCTTCTCTGTAGACTCCCATGGTGAAAGCATCCATGGCTCTATCTTCAGAAATTGTGCCCACGGAATTACAGATGGTGGTCCATCGTCTGATGTATGCTCGCAGTGTCTCGTCTGACCTTTGTTTGCAGGCTCGTAACTCGGCGAACGTTTTGGGTCTTTCGCACAAAGGATGGAAGTATTTGATGAAGTCTTCGCGGAATTGTTCCGAGGAGTCGTATGATGCTTCGGGTAACGATTTGAGCTAGTCGCGGGCTGTGCCTTCGAGCATCAGCTGTATGTATTGTAGTGCTGCGGTAGTCGTTCCTCTTTGGCATACGACTGCCAGTTTGTAGTCTTCTAGCCAGCCTGTCGGTTGTTGCTTGCAGTTGAACTTTGGAGTTGTGGGCAGGCCGACTTTTTTGGGCATTTTGGCTTCGCGGATTCATCGAGTAAAGCATCTTGCACCGCAAGGTCCTGTGTCACGACTGTCGTCACTAGAGGATCTTCTGGATCTGCTACGTGATCTACTTCTTGATCGCTGCCGGCTGGATCCTCTCTTTGAGCTTTTGCGGTGAGGACTGCGAGTGCGGCGATCTCGTGAGCGGCTTCGACTACGCTCTCTGCTTTTCCCCGACTGTAGTCCTTTTGCCGCTAGTGTGAGTGCTTTCATTTGCTGACGATGTAGCTCTTTGTTTGGATCACCTGGTTGGGGTGCTGTTGCTTTTAGGTATGCTCCGAGCGTTATTAGTGCGCCTTCGGCTGTTTTGGGCACTAGCATGCCTTCTGAATCGAGGGTTAAGAACGAGTGTTCTAAGTTGCGGGTGACTCCGGATCTTTCTCCTTCTGGGATGCTGTCGTATCTTGATCTATATCTTCGTGTTGTCACACCTGTGGAACTGAGTGACAGTTGCTTCCTGCGTAAACTTGAGATGCTGGCTTGCTTTCTACGCTCCTCAAGCGTGGCTCTGTATTGCTTGAGACGTTGTGCTTCTTGCCAGTTGAAGTAGTTGTAAGTTAACAACTCATTTGGGGTTGCATCTGCTGGAACCATGACCCAGTCAGTTATGATCTTGTCGATTTTTGACGCCATCTCTGTTGTGATAGTTAATTTTGTCGTGCCGTCTGGCAGTGTGACGTCGCAGGGGAATTCTGTGGGCCTTCGACTGGCTGCTGCCGCCGAAGTTTCTGCGCTGATTACGTAGACCTGCCGGGGTATGACCGGAGGGCACGTGTATATGCTGTCGACTTCAGTTGTGGGCTCGTGTTCGTTATCCAAGCTCATGTTAGCGCTGCCGATCGGATCATCGTTGTCGACGCATGCTTTGTGTGGTTGTTCAAGATCGTCTTCGTTGCTGTGGAGGAACTCGTGATCTGTATAGATCTCCGGGCAGGTGAAGTCGTCGAGGTAGATGCCATCCTCCCTCTCTTCGTCTTGCATGGAGTTGGGTGCGGTGTCGAGTTGGTTGATGCTTTCGACTGTGTTGACTTGATAGTCAGACTGTCACTCATCATCTAGGCGGTCTTGCACCATGAGCTCGTTGAATTCCGCCGTCGCTATGGAGGTGACTGGAGATCTTGGTGGTGAGATCGCATTGATCTGTGATGAAGTATTCCCGAAGCTTGCTGGAGACGCGACCATGAAGGATGGCTCGTCGGTTGAGAAGTCTTGGTATGTGGACTGTACTTCATCATCTGGAAATTCTTCCGCCAAGATCCTATTGAGCTCTTGGGTTGATATGGATGTGGTTGGGGATGCCAAGGATGTGATCGAATCGATCTGTGATGAGGTATTCTTGTTGTCTGCTGGCGATACAATCGTAGTCGATGGATTGTTGACTGCCTCCGTCATGATCGAATCGGTCAAGTCCTGCACACCAAACTTATCGACGAAAAAATTGTGCTCCCCCACAGTTAGATTGAATCCAGAATCAAGATTAGCAAAAACTTCCTGTTCTTCCGGCGAGTGTGGTTTGATGCATTTTGGCGATGCGATCTGAGATGTTGGTGACTGTTCGCCTGCTGCTTTGATGCTAGTCGAGATTGTCAGCGCATGGCTGTTTGCAGATGAGATTGGCGAGTTACCTTTTGAAGTCGAAACCGGTGAATCCGAAGATCCAACACTACCGTTTCCCACATACGGCGCCAATTGACGAGGGATATCCCCATCAATACCCATGGTTATTAGCCTAGGGTTAGAGATATGAGGTAGAGAACGTGTAGTGTTCGTAGACTCGACGGCTGACAAGCTGGATTTACCCAGGTTCAGGGCCCTCGACTGAGGTAACACCCCTACTTCCTGCTTGTCTGTTATTGATTGTGAATATGCGGTGATTACAGAGGTCCAGCGAGAGTCTGACCCGCTAGGGTTTGGAGGATCTGATTGTGCGTGTGTGTCATCGGCTACCCTCCTAGCCCTTATATGGGGGGTCTAGGTCTCGGGTACGTAACCGACTAGGACTATAGATATGGAAACTACAACCGACTATGCATAACTTGGAATACAATCTTCTTCTTTGGGCTTCTCTTGATGGGCTTCTTTGATCTGTTGACAATTGGACCATAGTCATTACGTGCACTAGGTACCCACACGATGGGGTACCCATTTGGTATAACCATGTCACTCCGGGTCCAAGAGGAAAGGCAGGTGGATTTCCTCTATTGGTGATCCCACTCTGAGAAAGGCTGTCTGCTTGCGGGGTTGCCTTAGAAACTCCTTTTTTGTTTCGCGCAGGGACCAGTCGCCTGAGGCCTCCAGTAAGCGCGCTCACGGGGATGAAGGAGATGATGTTGAAGAGGCCGGGGAGTCCGGACCGGTCCCCGGGCTTGTTTTGGCTCCGGTGGTCTCGGCGGTTGCTCCCCCGGCAGTCTCGGCGGTTGCTCCCCCGGCTATCTCGGTGGGGGGAGCGCAAGACTCCTAAGCCCCCAGGGAGAGGCGTGGCGTAGATCCTCGTGGATCCTCCAGTCTGCCAAGGGTTAAGAGTGGTGCTCCTTCTCGTGTTGAAGACCCGGAAGAAGAGGTTCCCCCCAAAGGTCATGGGGGAACCAAAACGGGCTCAAGATCCCCCATAGCGTTCACCGAGGTGGGAGAGCTCCTGGCGTTCACCGAGGCCCAACTGCGCCGGCTGGCGGTTCCCGCGACCCGCCGAGAAGAGGAGTTGAAGTCTTGGGAGCGGAAGCTGGCAGCCGAGGCAGAGAAGCTCGAGGCCAGATCGCAAAAGTTGGCGGCGGAGGAGGAGCTTCTCTATGCCGGGGAGCAGCGCATCTCTGTTCGTGAGAAAGAACTGGAAGCTCGGGCGTCCGTACTCGACGAAGCGGAGAGGAAGTGCCTGCAGGGCAATTCGCAGCTGCGCCTGGAGGTGGAGCGGAGCGAAGCTCGCCTGGAGCAAGGCCCGATGAGCGCGGACAACTGGGCCCGGCAGGAGAGGAGGGATCTGAGCCAACGAGTGGCCTCGCTCTCCGAGCAAGTCTCTGTGCTGAAGAAGGAGCTGGCGGATAAGCGGACAAGCCAAGACCAAGCCTACAAAGATTACAAGAGGGTCTGAGGTGAGCAGGACCAGCAAGTTGCTCGTGCTGACTACTTGGCGCGTGAGGTCGCCAGTCTGAAAGATGCCGTGGCCGAACGCGACGGGCGGCTCGAGCATGTTGTAGTTCTCTGGTCCGAAGAGAGGAAGAAGAGCGAGGAGAAGGACGCCGATCTTGCAAGAGCAAAGGAGGCCGCCAAATCCGCGGCACATGTGGCGCAGGATCGCCAAGAGGACTTGGCCGAGCGCCTAAAGAAAGCCATAGAGGAGCGGGACAAGATGGCCGCCTCTAAGTGTGGCATGATGAGCTTCCTCCCGGAGATGAGTGCCTCGGCGAAGAAGATCTCCAGGGAGCTGACTACGTTGCGGGTGGCCCAGCCCCCGGTGGCTTCGAGCAGTTTCTCTGCCTCCTTTAGGGGGTATCCACCTTTTCGACACGCGTGGCGGAGCTCTTGGGTGAGCTTCGGTCCCAAGCGACCGAGGAAGCTCACCTAGCTGGCGAGAAAGCATTAAGACAGGCGGTGACTTCCCTAGTGGCCGCCCTTCGGCGGCGTCGCCCGCGGATCTCCTTGCTCGAGGAGATGAGCCATGTCGTCCCGGGAGCTGCGCCTTTGCCGGGGGTTTCTGACGAGGTAGAGAAAATCATGGAGCGCTTCTCTTGTGAGGACGGCCCGTAGGCTGCTACTAGGTACCCTGAAACATGTAGGACGACGATACCAGGTGTCGTGAACTGCGTCTATGTATCGCCGAAAAGCAAAACTTTAATGCTTTTGAATGTAAACATCCTTTCCTTGTGTTGAACTGTTTCTGTTATGCCCGTGGAGGCTTGACGCTCTCAGGAAGGGTCTTTCAGCTAGAGCGCTAACCAGCCGTGTGCCCCCAGACTGTCTAGAGAGCCGACACAGGGCGCAACCCCCCGAAAGATCCATCGCTCCTGATCGCAGAATCCTCAGCCCACAACTCCACTGCCAGAGGAAAACGGACATCGGAGTTGGGGGAGGCGCTGCCCCAGGTTTACGCCCGCGTTCGCTGTAGCCAAGGTATAAAGAAACAGAACAGGCAAGGTAAAGGCACTTAGCTGGATTCGTGAAGTCCCCAGGTTATCTCGGATATTCGGTAGCGCTGCCGCCGTAGCGGGTCCTCTACGACGTGTTTCGGGCGTAATTCTTTTCTGTCTGCTCAATTTTGCAGGAACAGAGTCTTGTGCCGAAATAACCTATTCCCGGGTCTGACCCATAGTGCCTTCCTTGGCACGGCTGTTACTGGCCTAAGTCGGTCCTGGGACCTCTTATTTTGTTCCCTAGGAACCCGGAGACCACCACACAGGTGAACCGGCCGGCTGGCTGGCGTAGTAAAGACGTCGGTCCTAAGACCTCTTATTTTTCTTCCAATACTTCGGATTTCACCACACAGGTGCTCCGGCTGCTACCTGGCGTAGTGATGACGCCGGTCCTGAGACCACTGGACTTCTTCTCCAGATAAATATCCTTCCGGCGAGAAGACCCGGAAATACTTGCTGGCGTAATGAAGACGCCAGTCCTGAGACCTGTCAGAAAAATCCCTTCCGGCGAGAAGACCAGGAAATGCTTGCTGGCGTAGTGAAGACGCCGGTCCTGAGACCTATCAGAAAAATCCCTTCCGGCGAGAAGACCCGGAAATGCTTGCTGGCGTAGTGAAGACGCCGGTCCTGAGACCTATCAGAAAAATCCCTTCCGGCGATCGGTGCTCAAAATAAGGAAACCAAATCCTTTATATTGCGTTTTTCTTTATTGATGCGGCAATGGTGCCGGTTCCGTAATTCCGTCGGTGATCGATTTGGATTCCTCAGAAGCCATCCATCTAGTATTCCAATATTTCTGAGGGGGTGTGCTTACCCAGTTTGGATAGTTACCACGTGACCTGGGAGCTCCCATTGTCCGCACGGAGGATCTCCCGGGGCAAAAGCTTGATCCCAAATGGAAACCGTGCTTTGCGCAGGCTGCTTAGAGACTGGTAGATGGTTTCCCGGAGGATCAATAGTCTGCGTGGAGGCGTTGGAGACAGTTGGTAGAGATCTCTCATTCCTGAGCACTCGGAAGCCTGACTTAACCTTTCTTGCCGGCTTGAGGGGACACTCCCGGCTGAGGTGTCCAGGTTCTCCGCAAGTATAACATTCCCCTCTGTTGTTGTTTGGATACTTTCCGTTTCGCAACTGACATCAGTCTTCAAAGCTGTGCTTATCCGACTGGTGGTACACACACCAGACTCCTGGCTTTCCGTCCTTCCTTGGAGGGATCCAAATCCCTTGTGGTATATACCCGTCGATCTCTTCTTTTGGCAGAGTTTCTTTCCCGGCTTGGTCTGGGATTCCGTCCTCTGACGTCGTTTCAGCGGGCAGTGTTATCGAGAGAGGCTCTGCTGCGCGCTCCTGTGCTTGCGGGGGAAGGATTTCGGTGCCGGTGGGGAGATTCTTGGGTCCATCCTTGCCGATCCAGGGACTGACGTATTTGGTGGACGGGACGAACTTGGTCCCAAATGTCCGACCTTCCACCGGAGGAGGAGGAGACCTCTCAAGGATATAACCGAGACCGGGATGCTGCGGGAACTCCATCGCCGCGTTCTCTTTCCTTTTTCAGGCCATGCCGAGAGCCGTTTGGTGAAGGTCTCGGCGCAGGTCTTGAAGAAGAACTCGACGTAGCTCTTGGCGAAGAAAAACTTGTCGTAGATCTAGACGAAGGAGAACTTGACGAAGAACTTGACGCAGATCTCCGAGTCGATGAAGACGAGATTAGCGCTTGCGCCCCTTACCTGGCGCGCCAGATGTCGTGTCCCGAATCACGGACACCGGGGATGCGAGGCACCCCCTTTGTAGATTCGGTAGGGGCGCGAAGGAGGCTGGAAACGTCTCCCGGGGGACGATCATCGGACAGGTTCCTCTCTTGCTCTCCGATCTCGACGTGGTATGCAAACAAGGAAAGCACACAGCGATCTACCCAGGTTCAGGCCACCCGAAGGCTAACAACCCTACTCCTGCATGTCTGTATAGATGGTTGAATCATGGTGTGGCTACAATGGTGTTTCCCAGCGAGGTACCCGGCATGGTGCTCCGACTAGAGGAAGGGGGAGGACAGATCCTTGCCCGAAGGAGATCACCTTCCTTCCCTTCCTCCTTCTAGCCTAGCTTGGTGGTTGTCTTCTACCTTGGATCGCCGGTCAGTTCTTGGCTAGAGCTTGCTTACTCCTTAAGCTAGCTTGAGCCGGTCCCTTCTCCCCCATGCCCTTGGTCCTCTTTTTATAGGGAAAGGGGATACCACAGAGGTCATGCAAGGAGCGTGAGGGGTTCTTGGCGGGAAGCAACCCCTCTCCGTGGTGGAGACGACGACGTGGCCTCCTCTCCTCCAAGTATCCGTCTTCGGGTGGTTGAGATCTCTGGCGCCTTTGGGGAAAGTGGCTGGCGCGGGCTGACAGCGGGTAGGTGGTGTCCCCTGGCCGCGCCTTGCTTCCCAAGCCTTCTGGGGGCTTCCACCATCCTCTGGAAGGTGGTAGAAATCTTATCTTCTCGTCGTACGGTCTTGCACCCGAGAGGGAGCTCGGCCTCGCCGGGGACTCGCGCTCTCGGGGTCTTTGGTTCCTTCCGGGTCGCAGGAGGCCCGGGGGTCCTGCGCACCCGGGAGGCCTTGCGTCGAGTCTTGGCCTTGTTCATCCTTGTGCTGGGCCCACAGGCGGTGGATCCACTTAGGCAGCTCTAGGGGAACCCCATGTTCCACTGCTGCGACAGCCTAGGCACCCTAGCTCCCTCGGCATACAAACCCATTCCCACGCCACAAGGCAATGCCCGCCATGCACGTCCTTGCGCCCTTTCCACAGAAAACCACGCAGGATCTTCTCAATGTCCATGAGTGTCTTAGGCGTGAGGTCGAGGGACATCATGCCGAAGATCGGCACGGCCGCTAGAGTGGAGCAGATGAGTGCGAGGCGTCCACCTCTGTCCATCATGCAAGCCCCCCAGCTGGGTAGGCGACTGGCCACTATCTCCACTATGTACTGGAGTTGTCCCACTGTGAGCTTCCTCAGGGATAGTGGCAGCCCAAGGTAATGATACGTCTCCAACGTATCTATAATTTCTTATGTTCCATGCTTATATTATACCAATTGCTACATGTTTTATATACACATTATATGGTTTTTATGCATTTTCTGGGACTAACCTATTAACAAGATGCCACAGTGCCAGTTCCCTGTTTTCCGCTATTTTTGGTTTCAGAAAAGTTGTTCTGGAAATATTCTCGGAATTGGACGAAACAAAAGGCAAAGATCCTATTTTTCCCGACACGATACGGAGTCCGAAGGAGAGACGAAGGGGGCCGAGGAGGCAGCCACACCATGTGGTTCCGCGGCTCCCCCTCTGGCGGCGCCACCATGTGGTGTGGGCCCCTCGGGCGCCGATCGACGTCACCCTTTCACCCATATAATGACCACGACATGAAAACCCTAAAACAGTCGTCGTTTTCCAGAGAAGAGTTCCGCTGCGCCGCCGCCATCGAAGACAAGTTTCGGGGGACATAAATCTCTGTTCCGGCACCCTGCCGGTACGGGGAATTGCCCCCGGAGTCATCTCCATCAACTCCACCGCCATCTTCATCGCCGTTGCTGACTCTCATGATGAGGAGGGAGTAGTTCTCCCCCGGGGCTGCGGGCTCTACCGGTAGCTATGTTGTTTATCTCTCTCTCCCATGGTGTGATCTTTATGTGATCATGAGCTTTGTAATCTAGTTGAATAGTAGATGCTACTCTCTATATATTATGCACTCTAGATGTTACTTAAATATGAACTCCGGAGTTACTCTCCACGGTGTAAAAGTGACAGTGTGTGCACCGTGTGTGACTCCTTTAATTTATGGCGTTGTGGTGCTTTTTTACTCAGACTTTGAGGGTGCTCTTATAGCCCTACGCAATTAATGAATGGTGTTTGTTATCCAACAAGAGAGTGTTTGAGAGTAGTGTTTATTTATTTAATTATGATGTCATTGTTGAGAGTGTCCACTAGTGAAAGTATGATCCCTAGGCCTTGTTTCTAAGCATTAAAACACCGTTTCCAACAAGTTCTGCTACATGTTTTCTTGCTGCCATTTTTATTTCAGATTGCAATTACTACTTATAATCATCCGTATTACTTGTATTTCACTATCTCTTCGCCGAACTAGTGCACCTATACATCTGACAAGTGTATTGAGTGTGTTGGGGACACAAGAGACTTCTTGTATCTTAATTGTAGTGTTGCTTGAGAGGGATATCTTTTACCTCTACCTCCCTGAGTTCGATAAACCTTGGGTGGTTCACTTAAGGGAAACTTGCTGCTGTCTTACAAACCTCTGCTCTTGGAGGCCCAACACTGTCTACAAGAATAGAAGCATGCGTAGACATCAAGCTATTTTCTGGCGCCGTTGCCGGGGAGGTGAGTGTTCGAAGGTATCTCCTTTAGATTCTGCAGTTATTACTTTTTGTTTCTTGTTTTTATTTCACTAGTAAGGCTAAATGGAAAACAACAAAAAAATTAGAGATCTCTATGAAATTTATATTGCATTAGGACATGATACTTTTGAAGAGAAAATTAAAAAACCTATGGAAGTTTGTTTGCATAATAATGGTAGTAATATTATTAGTATAAATTCTTTGGACACCATTATTGCTAAGGCTATGGAAAAGCCTAAGCTTGGGGAAGATAGTTTAAATAAAAATACTCTTTTTTGCTCCTCAGCTTTGGAGGAATTATTTTGCCTTGATAATGCTTTGCCTCCAATATGTGATAATTCTAATGATGTTTGTGATATTCTAAAGCCACCTAAAGAAATAGTGCCATTTAAAATACCTTTGAAAATTATTGATCGTGTTATGGATAACCGCTATGTAGGGGATGGAACTGTCAATCCTGGTGATCATTTGCTATTCTTACAGGAATTATGCGAGTTGTTCAAGTGTGCAGGTATTTCAATGGACAAAGTTAAGAAGAAATTATTTTCTATGTCACTTGGTGGAAGAGCTGCGCATTGGTATAAATTGTTGAAGAATAGGCACTCTCTTGGATGGGAGGAAATTGTATCTCTCTTTTATTCTAAATTTTATCCTCCAAGTGAGATTCGCAAAGATCGGAATTCTATATATAATTTCTGGCCTCTTGAAGGAGAAAGCATTGCTCAAGCCTGGGGAAGGCTGAAAATATTAATACTCAAATGTCCTAACCATGAGCTTCCTGATAAAATAATTGTTAATAATTTTTATGCAAGACTTTCAGGACATTGCAAGGATTATCTAGATACCTGTTCAGAGGGCTCTTTCACAAGTAAGAAGTTTGAAGCTAGATGGGATCTTCTTGAAACAATTCGAAACAATGCTGAAGATTGGGAGAATGACAAAGGTAAGGAATCAGGTATAAACTGTAACACCCCAAATTTTGGAAGCAACAAAAACTTAATTATAAAAGACCCAAAATTCTGAGGGAACAAAAACTTTTTGAAATGTATTACTTATGGATGTTTTTCACCCTTGCTTGCCCTGTTTGACTTGAGGTGGTATGTTGTTTGTGTTGTTGACCTCAAAATAACCACCAATTAAATATCAACTATGAATCTTACCTGTTTATAAATAACCCTTGTGATAAATTTTAGGACAATAAAAATGATTCCTATATCTCCTTCTTATCTTATGTGATTAACAAACTATATTTATTTTGATTTTAGCAACTACCCAAAGACTTTATTTGAGAAAATAAAAGCAATTCCAAAAGGTTTTATGATTTCAAAACTATAAAGGACCATATCAGAAGTCCTAATATGATTTGAGTTTATTATGTTGCAAGTATTAGCAACTCTCTTTTCAAAACCCAGGTTTTATTAGTCTTTAGAAAATCAATTTCCCAAAGTGTTTAACTCTATTTCTATCAAAAACCTTGTCTTGCGCTTGTTGGTCACAACCTCACCAATATAATTGTTTTATCTTAAATGTTGATTATTTATCCAATTGTGTTGTGTTTGAAATTCATGACTTGCTTGACTTGAAGTTATAATTTTATGAGTGTTCATGTGGTGTTGCATGTGACAACATTTTATTTACATAGTTTAATTGGGATCTAAACGTTTGTTGTTCTTATATTGCATGAGTGGAATGTGTTATCCCTTGTAAGGTTGTTTGGTGGTGATTTGCCCCAAAATTCCTTTTTATAAAAGTAGAAAATCTATCTTCATCCCTGTTAAAACTTAGCAAATCTAGGGCATCATGTTAAGCAAACGATAAGTTGTTTTTGACATGCAAATCAACCAAGTTGGTCTTTGTCACATATGTTTTCAAAACATGTTTTTGGTTTTCAGTTAACACCTTGTTTGATCACTAAACCATCTAGAGTTAGGAGGCTAGTCAAAACAGTGACCTTTTGACCTGAGCTGGATTCACTTTTCCACTTCCTCCCCTAAGAAAACCAGGAACCCTTTGGGCAATGCACTTGCGCCCCTCTCCTCTCCATCACCTATTCTAACTAGGAGAATCCTTTTGATCCATCATTAATCCTCTAGTTGCTTAATATTACATGGTGAACATGGCACCAATTTAATCCTGTGCACATGCCTCTTATTTGCCTAAAATCATCTAAACCTATCTCTCTCACACCCAGCGACTCCCTCTGTCAAAGGTGGGAAGACAAACTCCCCCACGACCCTGACCCACTTGTCACTCACCCTGGCTACCCTCTCCTCCACTCACCTCTCTCCTTTTTCCAAAGCAACCAACCCGAGCTCACTCCCTCGCGTCTCACTGGCCAGGCCACGTCTCCCGCGACCATTTCCTCTCTGTACCCTCCTCCACCGCCCACCTTGCCCTATCCCAGCGCCTCTCTCCATCCCTCCTGTCCAAAAATGCCCAACGAGCCCCTCCCGGCCAACCATCTCTACAAGCCCGAGCTCGCACCCATTCCTCCCTCCCTTACGCTCATTCTTCTCTACTCCAACTCCTCTTTGCACACCAGTTCCACATCCGGAGCCCTCTCCCTCTGTCATCGAAGAAAGCCATTTCCTTCTCGGAGGCCGACAGTGGAAGAACGGCTCATGCCGCCGCCTCTCTCCCTTTTTCCCTGCCATTTTTGGCTCTTAGTGCTTGCACTGTCGGTAGCTAACTCATACCCTCCTCGTTTTTCTTTTAGGTCTACCGGAGCACTACCGCCATGAACGCCCCGTGGGAACGGAGCTCAGCGCCGGCGAGGCAGCCGTCCGTGCATGCGGGTTTTAAGGCCATCCCCGACCTTCCCGTGAACCCCTCCATCACCACTGACCTCCATATCGGCCATGCTTGCGCCCTAGGTGAGCCACACAAACCCTCCACTCCTGCTGTGGTTTTTCTGGTGCCTTTTGCTCAGCCCGTGCGTCCCTAGGAGGAAGATGAGCAGCAACCGTTGATTTTCAGATCAACGGCTTGCATTCAATCCAGCGCGATCTAACCAAGACCCTTAGATCTAAATCCTGGGGTAGGATACCCCTTCACTTAACTCCACCACGCACTGGGCCGGCCTGGCTCGGACAGCACGGCCCGCACCAGATCCAGCCCATTTACTGTATTTCTGTTAAATGTTTATCCTGTTTATTTTTCCTGCAGATCTAGCTGTTTGGATTAATTCGATTATGGTAGATCTAGACATGCAAATCGAGTGAAACAAATTTTGTTGAGTTCCTATGAGTTTTTTTTAACCATGTGGCACTGGCCTTTCTCAAAAATTGGTTTGTATGTGCATGCTAGGTTGAATCTTGTAAAAAGTATCTTTTTCAGTATTTCCTTTATAACTTGAGTTGGGTAAATCCAAAACTTGCAAACTTTAGTTCTCTGGAAATCCAGCAACAATACCTACCTAGATCTATAATTCTTGCATGCAGGAGATGTGTATAAATAAAGTTCTATCATGTTTAAATTTGACACCAGTAGCATTTTGATGATTTTTAATTCTTTATTAAAAATACTTTTTGGAGTAAATCCAATTTATTTTGTTAGATATGGGTAGTAGCTACCATATCCTAGAATGGTGGAATTTTCCAGATTATATTTTGCACATTTTGGTTTATTTTCTAAAACAGTGAGTTTTACATTTGAAAAATGATATTTATATTTTCTGTTTATTGCATGTGTCTAGTTTTGATTGTTTGTGCTAAATATTTTTATGAAAATATCTTTGGAGTAATTTTGTGGAGTTCTTATGAGTTTTATCTAATATACAACACTGGTTTGGCACCAAAATAATTTACAATTTTCTCTGTACATTAATCTTGGTAAAAAGTATATCTTACACTAAAAATGGAATAACTTGGGCTAGGATTATCCAAATGAGGTTAATCAAAATCCCACAGGAAGATAAAATCACTAGCTATCCATAGAAATTGGTCTTGCATGAAGGAGCATCTTAAAACAGAAGCTATATGCAAATTAGTTTTGAGTACAGAAGCATTTGTAGCATTTTTAGTTTCTGTTTTGTGAACCCTTTTGATGCAAATCAAATTTTAATAGCTTCATATGGTTACTAGGTATACTGTGGTAGAAGAGTTTATTTTTAGGAGGTGTATTATATGAGTAGTGTTTTATTTTCCAAAACAGGACTATTACAACTAGAAATTCTATTAATTTAATTTCCTGTTTTTATATAAATTGTGCGCCTTTGAGTGGTTAACTAATCTTAGGTCCAGAGGCATATTATTAACATTAAAACATTTTTCCAACTAATAAAACAGTAGGGGTATTCTCTTCCTTGGTGTTATGGTGTTTGTAGAAAGATGTGGTTGATTGTTTTGATGCCACTTAAGGCAATTGCTTGTTTATACTTCTGTTGTATTTAGTCTTTGCAGATTGTATTAGCTATAGGTACTTGTTATTTGTTACTGTTTGTCTATGTGGACTATTTGTTTGTGATTGTTAGATTCTACTAAGGAGCAACCAGTAACTTTTGCTTGGTACAGGATTGAGGTAGTCTCTCTTGTGGTAATTTATTAAATAAGCAAATTGCACTCTTTAAAACTCTTAATCATGGATTTGTGTGATTAGTAGTGTTAGCCTTGTTGTTTAATTATTTACTTATTAATATGTGTCACAGAGCTAGTACAATCCTTGCTTATGAGTGTGCTAAGAGTTAGTAGCAATGCTTGCTTGTTTGTTAGCATACTTTTGTTTGAAGTATTTCCTGATCTATTATAACTTTCGTCTGAAGTATTTCCACAATAAGTGGAGACTTGCTCTTTAACCTGTGCATGCACCCCGTTGGTATATTTAGATAGTTACCTTTTTGGTGTGTGCATATCGGTAATCGAATTCTTGTTTGGAACTTTGTCACTAAGACTAGTGTCTCCCTGTCCTTGGGTGCTTGATTAGCTTAGCGATATGCTTGTTGTTTGTATGAACGAGTGCCTTCCTTGTGGCATTGTCTTGTATTTTGAGTGTTGCTCTCTTTCTTGTTTACGACGTTAGATACGATCGGGAAGGAACGGGAGGCAAGGAGTGAACTCGAGGAAACATCAAGATCAAGAACCAGGACATATTGCTGAGCCAGGCAAGCCACCTCACCACTATGAATCCTATTATTTTCAAAGCATGTTTTGTTTTCAAAATAAAATAATGCATGTTTTACTTCTTTTGTGGCATCTTGCCACTCAAAAACTATTTTCACAAAATATTGTTTGGCCAAAGTTATCTACTAGATTACAATAGGTGTTATGAAAATTAGTATTCACTTTAGGCCCCTTGTTGTTGAAGGAGCTATAAAGAAAATCATATTTTATCTAGTAGTATATCCTCATATTCTTCCCTCAAAATCTTACAATGGGAGCCTGGTTTTGATAAAATGTTTTCAGAAGAAAAACCCGAGTTGCTGGGAGCAATCGGCGAGCAAGTGTTTTTATAAAACCCGAGTTGCTGGGAGCAATCGGAGATGTTTACGAAAACCCGAGCTGTGGGGACAGTCGGAGGTGGAGATGTTTTTGAAAAACAAAGTACAGCCCTAGCAGCCGCCCGAACAATTAACCCGTGCAACCACATTACCTGATATGGGTAGGGCTTAGCTGGAAGCTTGTCTGTTTTAGTATTGGGGCTCTCACACTTTCTATAGGGGCTGGGCCCCCTGAAGCCGGGTTGCCGTCTGGACGAGGCAATACACATGTGAGAATCGCGCCGGAAGATTACGGTGGGTCTCCCGACGTGGCGGTGTGGCGTCCTAAGAGAGACCGGGGGTCTAGTGGAGCACACGGTGCCGGGGAGAACAAACCTACCGGGAGGCCCCGATACTAGGGTGGACATAGTGAAAAGCTTTGATCAGGTTATCCGGACCTCCGCATACTGTCGTATGACGGGCCGTGGCAGACACGGCGGAATGACCGTTTGGTGTGGGTAAAGTGCGCAACCTCTGCAGAGTGTAAATCTATTCGAATAGCCGAGTCCTCGGTCATGGACGGTTGGAAAGGCCACTGATCTAGGCGTATGGGCAAGTTTTGGTTTTAAAAAGAAAATGGTTTCGGTGGAAACAAGGAGGCATCAAGGAGGTACCTGGGAGGTACGGAGTGGGGGGAAGATGGTTGGTGTCGAAGTGTGATTCCCACGGAACAGGGATAATCACTCTCGGGGGAGATTCGTGAAGGGGACTGAACACGTTAGTCAACAACCCTCAACCGGCCCGGCGACGGTGCTCGTCGTGCCTGTAGAGGGTCAACACGACAGAGATGGACTCAGGCCCGTACCCAGGTTCATGGCCCTCAGGAGGAGGTAAACAGCTACTCCTGCTTGTCTGTATTGCTCTGTAGGGGTTACAGTACAAAGAGCTTGCCGAGAGCATTGCGAAGCTCGGAGAGGGAAGGCTGAGACCTTCTTCCTCTTCGAGTTCGCTGGGCTTGGCTAAGCGGTGGTAGAGTGCTCCAAGTCGATTACTCGAGTGATCGATCGATCCCCCCTCGCTACGGAGGTGCTCCCTCTCCTTATATAGGCGCCCCGGGCCTCATCCCTGCGCCCTGCGCAGTGGAAGGGTTCCCACATGGCGACGAAACGGAGGAGCGGGGTGCACCGCAGCCGGGTAGCTCATGGACTCGGTCCATGGTCGTAAAGCCTGCCTTCGTGGCAGTGCAGCCGCCGTCTTTGCAGAGCGGCCAGCTGGTACCGCAGAGATCGTGGGGGTGCCCACGGTGACGTCGTCGTTGGAGCGTAGCGCCGGCCATCTGCTTTATCACCAAAGAGGAAAGCTTCGTAAGCTGGCGCAGGGGACACAGCTTTGTTGACTCCTTTAATCACCAAAACGGCAACTGTGGCGCCGTCGTCACCGCGCGCAGACGCGCGCGTCACTCTGCGGCGCGGCAGTGGCCATGTGCGCCTTGCAGCGGTTGCTTCGAAGCGAAGTATCTCCACAGGGCCTGGACGGCCTTGTGGAGGGATTTGTGTTGACCCCTCTCCAGGGGAGAGGGGCCTGTAGAGGGGCAGCCTCGGGAGGGGCCTCGGCAGGCCTTCGCTGCCCTCTTCAGCCCTCTCGAGGGTCTCTCCAAGCGCTTTGCCCGGTCCTTAGTCGTTTCATCGACTCTGACGCGTGTGAGGGCTGTGGAGAGTGGGCTCTGCACACCCTGGATCTCACTGGGCCGACAGTTGGTGTCGCGGAGACAACCAGTCCGATCTCCAGGAAAGAAAAAGGGGTATCCCCGTCTTAGTGTTTTTGAAAAGTTTTACAAAAGAGTTTTCAAAGCGTGGAAATAGTACATGCTATTTCTACAAGAGAGTTTTCAATCTCTAAATGTTTTCTTCAACAAAGATATAGAGATGTCGTATTCTCTATGTCAAAAGCACCTTTGCGAAAACTAAACCCTATAGTCGTATATAGCAGCTATCCCAGTTTCCGAAAATCTTTTCAATGCATTACCATGAAAAACTTAAGCCTTGAGGTGGTTTTGCGAGTACGTAAATGTACTCATATGGCTGTGTCCCTGGATATTCAAACGTCCAGATTACAACGAGGAGTTATATGAAGAGAAGGAGGAGTACGCCGACGACTACGCCAACCGAGTGTCACCGGTCAACTGCTCTGTGGGAATGCGTCTGGTTGTGACGAGGGCCGACGCTAGCCGCAAGCTTCCGCTATATCGTAGTTAATCGCGTCCCGTGTGACGATGATTGCAGACTTGGTCATGTGACCACCTATTTATGTAAGTCTTGTATTATTCGATTTGAATGATGTAACTTTGTATACCATGTTGGTTATGTGATCGCGATGCACTGATCATTGGGATCGTGATCTGTTTACATAACGTGGACATCTCGGACTGGTAGTCTGAGGGGTCCTCACATAAACTATGAATATGATTGCATTAAGTCTTTCGTTGAAACTGCTGGTTTTCAAGAGCTTAGTGCTAAATATGGTCTTGATTCTCATCTTATTGTTGATTGTTGTAGAACCTTTGCTTCTCATATTAATGTTCCTAAAGAAAATTGGGACGTGTATCATGAACCTTTCAAAGACACTTGCATGGAAAATGAAATTGTTGTTAATGATTGCAATAGACATGCTCAAACTCCTGAAAATATTATTTCTTATAAGCATGCTAATTTTTGCGGAATACATAGAACTTGTGGAATTAATCAAATTGAAGATGAATATTGTATCCATCATAGGAATGAAAATACTAGAGGTTGGTATAAGGTTCTAAGAGATCTTGGTGAAAAAGTTTGTGCCATCTATCCTTTTATTTGTGAACTTTGCTATGAAGAGGGTCATTTCGAATTTCAATGCTAAGGTTCTAATAAGGATACTGCAGGAGACTTTTGTGATAACATGATCATTCCTAATCAACATGATGAACTTACATTATTTTTGGGGTGTGAAGAGTTATCAAGAAAAACTTCTTTGTTAAATATGAGTGATATTGATATGAATGATGTGTTGCATGGATGTTATCTCTATTGTGTTAATAATTGTCATTCTAACACCTACATACAAAATATTATAAAGGATGAGACTTTACCAAAGTATGACAGGACTAATGTATGTCTTGAGCTTATTAATGAAAGAGAGGAATTCCCCCAAGTTTCTTCCATTGTCTCTAATACTAAACCAGGTTATGTGGAGAAGCTTCCTTTCAAGCCTCTCCCTCCTAAAGAGGAAAAGAAGAAGAAAAAGGGAAAGAGGAAGAAGAAGAAGAGGAGTAAAAGGAGAGAGGAAACGGTATCTTCTCCCAAACTTGTTGCTCCTGTTACAATTAATACTTATAACTCTGAATTCGATGATTCTGAACTTGATGATGAACCTATGCCTGTTATTTATATTAGTGATCATGATTGGGAAAAGCACAATTTCTTTTGATATTGAAGATCTCTGGGACACTAATTCTTAAAATGATGATGTTAATAATTGCTATACTATTAGTACTATCCATGTTTCTTCCCATGATGATATAGAAAGCTCTGAGCTTATGGATGAGGTGTTTGAAAATCCTTTTGCTACTAATGATTATATATTTGATACCTCTCCTTCTAGTAAAAATGAAGATATGTTTACAAATACTTTGGAGGATAACTATTCTATTGCTTATGATGATACTATGCCTCCAGTCTTTGATAATTATAAAGAATACTATGACATTGGTTATAATTCAATTATCCTCTTGAAACTTGTCATAGTTATAGAGAAATTACTCAAACCAATCCTTTTAATATACAACTTGTCTATCATGTTCAAGTTCTTTATGATGATCCTGCTCCCCTTGTTATTAATGAGAAGAACTTTTCTCATGAGGGAAATAATGATGCTTTTATGCATATGGATCATGATAAGAATGTTTCATGTGATAGTTATATTGTGGATTTTATCAATGATGCTACTGAAAGTTATTATGAGAGAGGAAAATACGGTTGTAAAAGTTTTCAAGTTACTAAAACACCTCTCTTTATGTTGGAAGTTTTGAAGTTGCATTTGTTTCATCTTTCTATGATAGTTGCTTTATGTTTCAATAATTTATCATATTACAAGATACCTTTGCATAGGAAGTGGGTTAGACTTAAATGTGTTTGATGTTTACCTCTTGATGCTCTCCTTTCTTTTTCAACTCTCATGTTTTATGAAAGCATCATAAAAATCTCCTTGCCTAGCTAAAAGGCTTTACAGAAAAGCGCTTATGGGAGACAACCCATGTTTTATTTCTTTTATTTGAGTCAAGGAACATGTCTACCTCTGTAGCAGTTCCTTTGTATCTTTATTTTATTGCATTGTTGTGTCAAGTTAAGCCTCTGGTAGAAAGTTGATGCTAGATTTGGATTCCTGCGCAGGAACAGTTTTTCTGCTGTCCACCTTTTAATTCGTAAGAATTCACAGAAAAATCAAAATGACCTGGGATATTTTGTGCGTGATCCTTAGATATGTATTCAACTTTATTAGTTTTGAGTTTTCTGATTTGAGCAAGTTAAGTGCCTCGAAAAAATTCGTCTTTACGGACTGTTCTGTTTTTGACAGATTCTGCCATTTATTTTGCATTGCTCCTTTTGCTGTTTTTGAATGGATCTTTTTGTTCCATAAAATACCAGTGGCTGTAGCTAATGTCCAGTGGCATGTGTAATTGTTTTGTCCATGCAGAATATGAGAATTTTTGATTATGCACTAACGCTCTAATGAAGATTACTTTGAGTTTGGTGTGGAGGAAGTTTTGAAGGATCAAGAGAGAAGGATGATATGATGTGATCAAGAAGATGAAAGAACCTAAGCTTGGGATGCCCCCGTGGGTCACCTAAGCATATTTCAAGAAGACTCAAGCGTCTAAGCTTGGGGATGCCCAAGGCATCCCCTTCTTCATCAACAAACTATCAGGTCCTCTCTAGTGAAACTATATTTTAATTCCGACACATCTTATGTGCTTTACTTGAAGCGTCTGTTTGTTTTTGTTTTTGTTTTCATTCTCTGAATAAAATGGATCTTAGCATTCCTTTGTGGGAGAGAGACACGCTCCGCTTTTTCTTATGAATACTCGTATTCTTAGCTATTATTTGTTGAGTATTCTTCTATGCTACATCAATACTATTAGCTCTCGTTTTTCATGCATCTCTTGTTAGAGATGTTAGTTTTCTTATGTTATACTCTCATATCTCATTGTTAAATACTTGGTGAGTTTATTTTTAGATAAGTTGATTGGTGTTTGGTTAAGAACAGAAAATGTTAAATGTGGTAGATGGTATGATGAAATGATACATAATCTTGTAGATCATTAACTTGTGTCACTTGAATCATTAATGTTGTTTTGAGATATTAATATGCTTAATGGTAAAACATGATGGTTTAGTAAAGTGGAATGATTAATGGTTGGTCTAGAAAACTTGAAGCTGTGCCACACTTAAATATCCAGTTGATAGCATGATGCTATATGACTTCTGATGTGAAAAACAACCGTAATGACTTTGTGTTATGCGCTACGGTCGGGGTCCCAACAGTGACTTGTTCATTTGCCACAGTCCCTCATGGAGTGATTTTCATTATGCCTTGTAAGATCATATTTCTAGTTGGAATCTTTTTTCTTGTGAGTTCTAAGCTGCGGTTTTCATGGCACTTCCACCACCATATTTGCTAGCCTCTTCGGTACTTTGCATTGCCCTTTCTCACATTGAGAGTTGGTGCATACTTCGTGGGTACATCCAAAACTCATTGGAGACCTTCATCATGTTCTCCTACACATAAGCCAAATATCTTCCTCAAAACATCCACCATACCTACCTACTACAACATTTCCATAGCTATTCCGAGATATATTGCCATGCAACTTCCATCTTACATTACATGACTTGTTGTCATTTATCACTTATATATTGCCTTGCATGATTCTTTACAGCTGATGTGTGGTTTTACCCATGTTACGCTAGATCATTGCATATCCTGCTACACTGGCAGAGGCACCGTTTCATACACTATTTTTTATTCCTTATGAGTTACTTGTATCAAAAGTGTGTTGTCATATTAGAATGTTTGCCTCTAAAAGTGAAAAGAGCCATGGAGGCCATCGAAAAGAGAAACAGAAAAAGTAAAAAAAAAATGGAAAAAGAGAAAAAAAAAAAGGGGGCAACATTACTACTCCTTATCCACACTTGTGCTCATGTTATAGCACCTGTAGTACTCATAGTCATCATTTGTGCTCATGTCTAGCACCTTTACTCCATATGAGAGAGTCTTCATGTTTTACTTGTATAACTATGTGGGGAACTTTACATTATAGAACTTGGCTTGTATATTCCAATGATGAGCCTCCTCAAAAGTGCTCTAGGTCTTCATGAGCAAGCAAGTTGGATGCACCCCCACAAGTTCCATTGGAGAGCTTTTAGATACTTATAGCTCTATGTGCATCCGTTGTTTGGCAATCACTACTCCTTGCATAGCTCCGATTATAAGACTTCCTCTTGTCTAATGATCATTTTCAGCTGTGTGAGACTTTCTTCCGTTGGCCTTCCAAACCCCCCTTATTATTCTTTTAGCCACAACATCCTGGTGCCAGGAACCAACGCTGAACGCTTGCTTGTTTTTAAGTGAACAAATAGAGAGATGATTTTCTACGTGCATATTGTTATTGCTTGACTTGATCCTTTCACAAAGTTGTCATGAGTGTTGGATGCATTAGATGATTATATTGTTATTCTGGAAGCTTAAATCATCTTTAATATCTACTTTGCACGGTTGATTGTTCTCTAGTATTGATTCATTGAAAGTTTTACTTTGTTCTTCCTACTTGTTTACTCATTACTCATTTGATATCAATATAAACTACAGCTTTTATTCATTTGATCTCAATTTACATGCATTACATTATTATATGATCAAGATTGTGTGAAAGCATGTCACTTCAGAAATTATTCTTGTTATCGTTTTACCTACTCGGGACGAGTAGAACTAAGCTTGGGGATGCTTGATACGTCTCCAACGTATCTATAATTTCTTATGTTCCATGCTTATATTATACCAATTGCTACATGTTTTATATACACTTTATATGGTTTTTATGCATTTTCTGGGACTAACCTATTAACAAGATGCCACAGTGCCAGTTCCCTGTTTTCTGCTGTTTTTGATTTCAGAAAAGTTGTTCTGGAAATATTCTCGGAACTGGACGAAACAAAAGGCAAAGTTCCTATTTTTCCCGACACGATACGGAGTCCGCAGGAGAGACGGAGGGGGCCGAGGAGGCAGCCACACCATGTGGTGGCGCGGCTCCCCCTCTGGCCGCGCCACCATGTGGTGTGGGCCCCTCGGGCGCCCACCGACGTCGCCCTTTCGCCCATATAATGCCCGCGACATGAAAACCCTAAAACAATCGTCGTTTTCCAGAAAAGAGTTCCGCTGCACCGCCGCCATCGAATACAAGTTTCGGGGGACAGAAGTCTCTGTTCCGGCACCCTGCCGGGACAGGGAATTGCCCCCGGAGTCCTCTCCATCAACTCCACCGCCATCTTCATCGCCGCTGCTGACTCTCATGATGAGGAGGGAGTAGTTCTCCCCCGGGGCTGCGGGCTCTACCGGTAGCTATGTGGTTTATCTCTCTCTCTCCCATGGTGTGATCTTTATGTGATCATGAGCTTTGTAATCTAGTTGAATAGTACATGCTACTCTCTATATATTATGCACTCTATATGTTATTTAAATATGAACTCCGGAGTTACTCTCCACGGTGTAAAGGTGACAGTGTGTGCACCGTGTGTGACTCCTTTAATTTATGACGTTGTGGTGCTTGTTTACTCAGACTTTGAGGGTGCTCTTGTAGCCCTACGCAATTAATGAATGGTGTTTGTTATCCAACAAGAGAGTGTTTGAGAGTAGTGTTTATTTATTTAATTATGATGTCATTGTTGAGAGTGTCCACTAGTGAAAGTATGATCCCTAGGCCTTGTTTCTAAGCATTAAAACACCGTTTCCAACAAGTTCTGCTACATGTTTTCTTGCTGCCATTTTTATTTCAGATTTCCATTACTACTTATAATCATCCATATTACTTGTATTTCACTATCTCTTCGCCGAACTAGTGCACCTATACATCTGACAAGTGTATTGTGTGTGTTGGGGACACAAGAGACTTCTTGTATCTTAATTGCAGGGTTGCTTGAGAGGGATACCTTTGACCTCTACCTCCCTGAGTTCGATAAACCTTGGGTGATTCACTTAAGGGAAACTTGCTGTTGTCCTACAAACCTATGCTCTTGGAGGCCCAACACTGTCTACAAGAATAAAAGCGTGCGTAGACATCAGGTAACGTAGAGGGAAAGGCTGCACCTCGCAGCCCAACAGCTGCGCCACCCTCAAGGAGTCACCCTCGGAGCCATGTATGAGGTGGGCCGAGCTCTTGTGGAGGTTGGTACGAAGCCCCGAGGCCGTCCCAAAGTTCTCAAGCAGAGCAGGGAACACCACCAAGTCGTCCACCGAAGGTTTAAGGAAGGTGACCACATCATCAGCGTAGATCGAGGTGCGGTGGTGCACCCTGCTGGCCGACAGGCAGGAGAGCATGCCCTGCTCCGTCGCCTTTTCAATTAAGTGATAGAGGGCCTCCATGACTAGAATGAAAAGCAGGGGGGAGAGGGGGTCCCCCTGCTGGAGCCCACGCTGGTTGGCAATCTTACCACCAGGAAAGCCATTGACCAACACTCTCGTCATGGCCGTGGAGAGCAGGATGCAAACCCACGCGATCCACCTCTCTCCAAAGCCCATATTCCGCATTACTTCCAGTAGGAAGGCCCAATCCACCGTATCAAAGGCCTTGTAGATGTCCAGCTTTAGCAGCACAGAGATGTTACTCGTGCTATGCAGCTTCCGCGCCATACCCTGCACTAGCATGAAGTTATAATGCAGACATCTAGCACGTACGAAGGCACTCTGGTGTGCTCCTACCAAGGTGGGGATCGCCAGTGCCACCCGGACTACTAGGACTTTCGCCACCATCTTCGCGAACCCATGTATCAGGCTAATGGGGTGAAAATCCCGTATCTCCTCAGCCCCCGGTGTCTTGGGGAGGAGGGTGACCAACGCCTGGTTGAGCACCCCAAAGCCACGCGTGTCTAGACGGGACAGGGAGCGGAAGGCGTCCATAACATCCGTCTTGATCACGCTCCAACAAGCCACATAGAAACGTGTAGAGAAACCGTCAGGGCCGGTGCATTTGTCGAGAGGAATGGATTTGATGACGGACCACACCTCCTCCTCAGAGAAGTCCACCTCAAGGTGACTAAGGTCCAAAGAGGGCAGGCCGAGGAAGTCCAGGTCAAGCGTAAAAGGCCCGTCCGGCGCCGTGCACAACAACTCGCTGAAGAAATTATCCACGGCTTCCACCTTGTCCTCGTGGCTCGAAGCCTAGACCCCATCCACTAGGAGGTGCCCAATGAAGTTCTTCCTCCTTCGATTGCTTGCATGGAGGTTGAAGAATTGGGTGCTAGCCTCCCCCTTTCTAAGCCACGTCAGACGGGAACGCTGCCGCGCCATGGACCTCTCAAGGGAAGCAAGCCCCAAGAGTTTCCCTTTGAGAAGGCGCCGCAAGGCGCGCTCACCATCGGACAACTGCCGCCCTTCCATGGCGACGTCAAGTCTCAAAATCACCTCCATAGCGAGCAGAATCTGCCGCTTAACGTGCCCCACAAATCGATCACTCCAACGAGAGAGGCACCTAGCCGTCGCTCGAAGTTTAGCCTCGAACCGTTTGAAAGGGTTGGGGGACCACGGAACAGAGGTCCACGCTTCCTGGACGATGTCTAGGAAACCGTCCACCTTGGGCTAGAAGGCCTGGAAGTGGAAACGACGCCCGTAAAACCGGTCCGGCACCAAATTGAGCAGCAAGGGGCAGTGGCCGGAGGGTCCCGAAGACATAGCCGATAGGGCAGCGTCTGGGTAAACGGCCTCCCAATCCACCGTCACGAAGACTCGGTCTAATCTCTCCACGGTGGGCTGTTGCCTCTCATTGGACCAGGTGAAACGCCTCCCATTGAGGTAGACCTCCCTCAACTCGAGAACTGAGAGCGTGCGACGGAACCTCCCCATCATACCACGGTGGAGCGTCCCTTGATTCTTGTCGCAGGGGTCCACAATCAGGTTGAAATCTCCGGCTACCACCCAAGGCCCTGCGTGGAGGTCCCGGATGTCACGTAGCTCAGTGAGAAACAACCGCTTGGCCTCGTCAGTTTGGCGACCGTAGACCCATGTGAACCACCACCGATCGCCTCCTCCCACGGAAATACTAGCCGTAATGGTGTTTGGCGTGAGGTGCGGATTCGTGACCGAGACCATCGAGATCTGCCACGCTAGAAGGATCCCACCACGGGTGCCTACGGCCGGTAAGAAAAAGAAGTCGTACCCTGGTCCTAGGCAGTCACGCACCACCGCTGCGGTGATAACCTCCATCTTAGTCTCCTGGAGACATACCACGGTTGGCTTAACCACCGAAACCACCTAAAAAATAGAGAGCCTCCGTGCCACAGAGTTAAGACCGCGGGCGATCCAGATGACGAAATAGAGATCCGCAAGGGATAACGACATGCCGTTCAACTCACTAAAAATAGCTTCCACAGAGCAGCAACAAAGCTTACAGGGAGAGGGGAGGGAGAGATCGGGGGGGGGGGGGGGGGGGGGGGGGGGTTCTACACGCAGGTAGCCGGGGTATCATCCACCAGGGGAGGGCGTCCGGAAGCCAGCCAAAGAAGCTAAGAACCACGTCGATGTGTGCTTGCGGGAAGGGGTTCGCGAAAAGGTCGAGGTAGGCCTACAATGCCTCGTCGCCGATGACATCCCCTTCGCTCGCGATGCCGAGTCACGTGATCAGCGTCCTCTGCTGCTGCTTGATCGGGGCCGTGGGCCCGACCTTGCCGCGCAGGCGCCCACTACGCCGAATTGGGCCCTCCTGGATCCTCTTGGCCCTGTTGTGGCGCACCACCAGTCGGGCAAGGAGGGGGGAGATGGTCTTGCGGCACGCGCTGCGAAAGGCCGAGAAGTACTGGGCCTACAGAGCCACAGGAGAGGACGGCGCTGCGTCCACACCCATGTCCACCATCGACTCAGTCGAATGGGCCGAAACCGCCGCAACTGGTTGGGCCGGAGCCACGGCCTCCTCAGCCTCCTCGTTTCTCACCTCGTTGCTCTATGCATCTAAAAGAGAGACCTCAAACAGAGAAAACGGCATCTTCGCTCCGGAGCCCACACTACCATCGAAGGAAAAAGGGCCGCGCGGCGACCAGCCGGAGCCCAATCGGTCCGATCCACCCGAAGACAAAAGCCCAGCAGAGGAGAGGAGCGCCTCGCTTTCTAGAAAGCGTCCTCACCTTCGTAGTGGGACCCATGGCGTGGGGGCAGGCTCAGGTGACGGATACGCAGTGGCCGGCGCAGACTGCAGCCATGCAGCTTGACTGCTTTCCACCAACTGCCGCGCGAATTCAAATTCGTTCCCGCCACTGCCGCGGTCCACGACGGCCTTAGTGGGACCCTCGCCGCCACGCTGGCCCGCCTGATTGGCCAGGGATGCTTCGAGCAGCATCGGGTCCTCTCGGTCAAGCTGCGCGTCAGACCGCGCCCAACTGGCAGCAGCGGAGACGTCAGCCGACCCCAGCCCTGGCCCTCCGCCATGCAGATCGTCGTCTACCGCGGCCGAGTAGTCCAACGGGCCGATGCGGAGCGCCGAGCGCCGCCGTGAAATCCACGCGGGTCAAGGTCCGCTCCGCCACGGTGGCGTCGCAGCTCCACACCTCGCTCCCTAGGATGCCGCGCCTCCCTGCACTCATGTTCTCGGCTCGCGCCATTGCCGTGTCCGCCGCCGGCGCGAGTGGAGCGGCCATCCTCGTTGGAAGAGTCAGAGGGGGGGGGGGGGGCTTGAAATCGGCGACGTCCTCGGCATAGCAGATGTTAACTGCGATGCGATAGGTGAGCATGTTTTTTCCCCGCGGAATCAGAGCATCGCCGAGGAGGAAGAGGCCTTCATATTCCTCCATGAGATCGTCGGGCTCTTCGATTTTTAAAAGCTTCGCCTTGGGAATCAACCTTCTGTCTTCCGTCCACGCCTTGACCTAGAAGCCGCTGAGGTCCTCACGACTTGCGGTGGAGACGCCCAGGCGTTCAATCCACGCACCCGAACCAGCCGTGGCCGTTGTTTTGTTCCAAGCGTGAGCAGGGATACCCACCAGCTCAATGTGAAGGCGAAACTTCATGGAGCGACGGGCAGCCTGGAGGTGGCAGTTCCACGGTGAGAATCCGAGGGAGAAACCTTCTCCGTCGATCACGCCGGCGTTGAGAATCTCGCCGCGGATGCGGCGACTTGAGAAGATGAAGATGAAGTCTGCAGGCCAGTAGTGGTGAGTAGAGAAATTCTTCTCAGTCCTGGGCAGGTAGGATGCAATTGCGCTCGCCGCCGCCGTGCACGGAACGCGTCTCCGTCTGCCAGCAAGGCGGAGGGAGTCCTCGGCAACGGCGATCTCCGGCGAGCGCGGTAGTAGAACTGTCTCGATCTCTGGCCTCCCAGCATCGGGGTCGTTGTCTTCTTCCGAGCTCGGGGACGGGGAACGAGCCTCGACCTCCGACGCCAGCGGCCGCCAGCACTCGTTCACGTCCACAGCGCCACGCTCGTTGGACGCTACGGTGTCGCGCTCACGTTCACGTGGCCCGCCACGGGAATCATCCCTGACTCGCCCAACCGCACCACGCGGTGGGTCACCATGGGCACGGGCGAGGCGAGCGCCGTCGTGCCCTCATAGCCTTGTTCCTCTTGAGCGCGGCCGAGGCGAGAATCGTCGCGGCTGGTGCCGACATGGCCTTGGTCAACCTGAGCACGGGCGAGACGCGCGCCGTCGCGGTTGGTGCCCACATGGCCCTGGTCCACCACCGACGTGCGACCCCCGCCGTTGCCAGCGCCGCCACGACCACCGCGACGCCACTCGGGGAGAGGGTCCATCGAGTACGCGACCACGCCCAACGGGCCACGCCTGGACTCGGCCGTGCCAGGCTCCACGCGGGGCTCCACGCGCCCGCCCAGCCGCATCCGTGCCGGAGTTTGTCGTTGCGCCACCGGCACCACCCTTGCTCCTAGCCTCTGGTGAGCACCAAGCCGGGGTCCAGCACCGTTTGGAGGAGGGGGAGGATGCGCGAGTGCGGCCGGGCACCAACCGCGATGGCGCACGTCTCGCCCGTGCACGCCCGGGCGTGGTGACCTTCTTGGCGGCAGCGGAGGAAACCGTGGGATTTGTGCAGAGGCCGACAACGTGGCCCGGCTGCGCGCAGTTGAAACAGCAGCCGGCGAGGTCGGGAGGCAGGCCTTGGCGAATCACCAACACGGGGAGCGGAGCCTGGGGCTGGCGGCGGCGACGCTTGCGGCCACCGACATGCTGCCAAGGACGAGGACTGCCCGCGTCGGCGGCCGCACGGACAGGTGCTGGGGGTGGAGGAGCGCGACGCGGCTGCGTAGGAGTGGGGGGAGGGGGGGGTGCGCGGGCGGCGAGTGGAGGTGCAGGGGCCCTGGTCGGCGAAGAAGCCGGCGTCGGCGACCCGCTCCGGAGGACCTCACAGTACGACCATGACCGAACCGAGCCTGCGCTGTCACTCTCGTTGTCGGTGTAGTCCGCCCAGCTACGGCGGTTGTCGGAGGGGGAGGCCATGGCCGCGGGGGTGGCCGCCGTCGCCGGAGTGGCGGAGGGTGCAGGGGTGCCCGCCGTCGCCGGAGTGGCGGAGGGTGCAGGGGTGGCCGCCGTCGCCGGAGTGGCGATGGGAGGGCGAGCGGGCAGGGTGCTAACGCTCTCTCTCCGATAACCAGAGAATCCAATGTTTTATAATGATTTTGGGAATATTTCACAGTTTCCCTATTTATTTGGAATTAACCCTGTACTGTCAGAAAACCACTTTTTCTATATTTTGATGTTTCAGGGACCCAAACGACGTCCAAATGACCTGAAACTTCGGGAACATCATTTTTTGGAAGGAACAAAGCGTAGGAGCGAAGGAATAACAAAAAAGGAAGCCCGAGGCCCAAAAAAGAGGTGCCCACGTGGCCATATTCCTTGGCCGCGTGGGGTCCCCCCTTGATACGTCCAAAACGTATCTACTTTCCCGAACACTTTTGTTATTGTTTTACCTCTAATTTGTGTGTTTTGAATGCATCTAACGCGGACTAGCGCTGTTTTCAGCAGAATTGCCCTGGTGTCTCGTTTTTCTGCAGGAAATCAACTTTCAGGAAAAATCGCAGAAAAATCATAGAAGTCCTTGTTTTCCCAGGAGAGTCACGGAGCCAGAAGACGAGACGGAGACGGGCCACGTGGGGCCCACACCCCCTGGTGGCGCGGCAGGACCCTGGCGGCGCGAGCACCCGGTGTGGTGGCCCCAGGCGCCGCCTCACGCCCCCCTCTCGACTACTTAGCCTCTCCTGACCTAAAAAACACGAACACGCGGAGACTTTTCCAGAAAACCCATCGGAGCGCCGCCGCCACCTCGAAACCCAATTCGGGGACCAGAAGTTCCTGTTCCGGCACTCCGCCGGGACGGGGAATCGAAGGAGATCATCGCCATCGTCATCGCCACCACTTCTCCATCAACCATCCATGTTTCCCCCATCCATGTGTGAGTAATCCACCGCTGTAGGCTTGAGGGGATGGTAGGGATTGGATGAGATCGTTCATGTAATAGCTGTAATATCATTAGGGCATGGTGCCCAGTATCCGTTATCGGTGTTTTATGTCATTGTTGCAACTTGTTATGCTTAATGCTTGACACTAGGGCCCGAGTGCCATGATTTCAGATCTGAACATGTTATTGTATCATGAAGATAATTGTTGTTTTAAGATCATATCTATGAGTTGTATACACATATTGCTGTCCGGAACCCGAGGTCCCAAAGTGACAATAATTGGGACAGCCGAGGGGAATGGCTGTGATGTGATGATCACATGTGTTCACGGAGTGTTAATGCTTTGCTCCGGTACTTTATTAAAAGGAGTACCTTAATTACCAGTAGATTCCCTTGAGACCCCGCTGCAAATGGGCTGGTAGGACAAAAGATGATGTGCAAGTTTCTCACTGCGAGCACGCACAACTAAATTGGAACACATGCCTATGGGTAATAAATGCTTGGATGCTTTATATTATTTATCTGCAAATGCCCATGACTTGATTATTACATGAAGTATTTCATCCATGCAATGCCCGTTCATCCGTCCCTTTGCCTACAGTATTTTAATCCTGCTGTCTACTATAATCATCACCGCTGTTTTTATTCTACTGCTACTGTTATATCACTACTGTCATCGCTATAAAACTGTTGCTACTGATAATCTGTCTCGAGCAAGTCTATTCACAGGTGCAGCTGAATTGACAACTCCGCTGTTAAGGCTTATAAATATTCTTTGGCTCCCCTTGTGTCGAATCAATAAATTTGGGTTTTACTTCCCTCGAAGACTGTTGCGATCCCCTATACTTGTGGGTCATCAAGACTATTTTCTGGCGCCGTTGCCGGGGAGCATAGATTTATTTATAAGTTCACCTGATATTGATATTGCTTTCTGGAATTCATCCATCATGGGGAAACCTGGTGATAAGAAGTTTCCCATACCGCCATCCACTACAAGAAAAGGTACAACTCTGAGCTCTGTTGCTGCTCTTGATTCTCCAACTGTGATGAGTAAGCTTATTTCACCGTTGCATGCTACTCATACTATTACTTCTGCTGAATCTGAAAATGCTTCTGAAAATTGTGATGATGCTTCTACTGTGCTTGATGAAAATGGTTCCTTAGGACCTTTTCTAGATGCTATAATTGATAAATCTAAACAAACTGAAAATGCTGAAAATTCTAATACTTCTGCTAGTTCACCTGAGTCTAGTGAGTATTTTCCTAATGATCCTGATGAAACTTATGTTGAACTTGATGATGATTTTATTGATGAGATTAATGCTACTAAAGATGCTAGTGCTATGAAAAGCATTTTTGAAAAACGTGCTGTTAGATATAAATTATCTCCTGATGCTAAATTTGCTACATCTCGCATAAGCATTAAAGATAAAGATTATGATTTCTCTATTGATTTAGCTCACATAGCTATTGTTGAAAGAGAACCTTTCTGTGGAACTGAAAATGAAAGTGTTGTAGAACATATGAATGAACTCTCTAATTTAAGTGGTATGTTTTCTGAAGACATAAAAATGCGCACTTACTTTGTTACTAAAATATTTCCTTTCTCATTAAAAGGAGAAGCTAAAACTTGGTATAATAATTTATCTCCTGGTTCCATTACTAGTCCCAAGGGTTTTCTTGATACTTTCTTTCAGAAATATTTTCCTGCTAGTGCTCAACATGATGCTTTGTTAAAAATTTATAATTTTAATCAAGAAGAGGATGAGAAATTGCCTAAGGCTTGGACACGTTTTTGCTCCATATTAAGAGGCCAGCCGAATCATGATTTGGAGAAAAATGATCTACTTGATATATTTTATAGTGGACTAACTGCTAAATCTAGGTCATACCTGGATAGTTTTGCTAGTTGTGTTTTCAGGAAAAGGACTCCCGAAGAAGCTGAGGAATTATTAGCTAAAATATGCAAGAATCATGATGATTGGGATATTCCTGAACCTACTCCAACACCTACACCCACACCGAAGAAGAGGGGTATTATTGAATTATACGATGAAGTGATGAAGGAGGCCAAGAAATCTGTTAAGGAGAAGGGTATTAAAGCTGAAGATGTGAAGAACTTACCTCCCATAGAAGACTTATGTAAGCCAATCCCTCCTACACCATTAATTGAGGTACACTCTCTCCAAAGTTTTGATGATAGAGATATTCCTTATTTTAAACCTCCTGATCAATGCTTAGATGAATTTGATACTTTTATTGCTAAGCAAGGAAATTTTAATATGAGAATTGAGAATCATTAAATGGAAAATTCTCAAGCTATTAGTAACTTGCATGATGTTGTTGATAGAACCTCCAATGATGTTAAAATACTCATTAAACATTTTCATATGGTTCAAACTCAAATTGATCAACTTACTAAAGTGCAAAAAGAATTGTTAGTAAATGCCTCTATAGCTAAAGAAAAACATGTTTGTGAAGTAACAACTAGAGGTGGTAAATCTACTCAAGATCCTTTTTATCCTGAGGGACATTCTAAAAGAATTGAACAAGATTCTCAACGAGTTAATGAACCTAGTGCTCCTTCTAAGAAAAAGAAAAAGAAACATAAAACTATTGTAGAATCCTCTGAACCTGTTAATGATCCCAATAGTATATCTATTTCTGATGCTGAAACTGAAAGTGGTAATGAACACAACAATGATAGTTCCAATAACAATGATAATAATGATGATTCTGATAAAGAAGAATTAGAAGAGAAACCAGAAAAGCTAAATAAAAATGAGAAGTACAATAAGGAAGATTTCATTGCTAAGAAACATGGTAGTGAAAGAGAGCCTTGGGTTCAAAAACAAATGCCTTTCCCTGGTAAGAAACTTAAAACAAAAGAACAAGAACATTATAATAAATTTTGTGAATGGATGAAACCTTTGTTCTTACAAATTCCTTTGACTGATGCTATTAAATTGCCTCCTTATTCAAAATATATGAAAGATATTGTGTCTAACAAAAGGAAAATTCCTAATGAGGAAATATCTACTATGCTTGCTAATTACTCTTTCAATGGCAAGGTTCCAAAGAAGCTGGGTGATCCAGGTATACCAACCATTCCTTGCTCTATCAAAAATAATTATGTTAGAACTGCTCTATGTGATTTGGGAGCAGGAGTTAGTGTTATGCCTTTCTCTCTTTACAAGAGACTTTACCTTAATAAATTGATACCTACTGATATATCTTTGCAAATGGTTGATAAATCTACTGTTGTTCCTGTTGGTATTTGTGAGGATGTTCCTGTTCAAGTGGCTAATAATTGTTTAATCATGACTGACTTTGTTGTGCTTGAAATGCCTGAAGATGATAATATGTCTATTATTCTTGGAAGACCTTTTCTAAACACTGCAGGGGCTGTTATTGATTGAAATAAAGGAAAAGTAACTTTCAATGTGAATGACAAGGAACATACTGTTTATTTCCCCAAGAAAATGGATAAAATTCCTGGAGTTAATACAATTACTAATGTGAAGTCCATCAAAGTGGGAAGTATTGATTGCCCTTATAAAGAAGAATTCAAAACTCTTGTTATTGGATCCATATCAATATCATATAAGGTAACATGAGTGTCTCACAATGTTTGAATCCTTTTATGGCATCTAAAATTTATTTGGTGGCAAGACTTGATCAACCTTGCTAACAAATATGTTTTAAGTGCATGGAAGTGCTACACAACATTTTTCTTCTCCTCTTTACTTTACCTACTGTAATACTACTTGGTTTGCATAGTTTTTTTTATTGGACATGATTGGAAAAATAATTTTCATGCATTAAATTTAATATCTTAAAATCCAGAAAATGCCCAGAAATAAAAATTCTCAGAATTTAAAAAAATTTATGTCAAAATTCCTATTTTTTCTGAGAGGGACCTGGGAGGACCAGAGAGTGGCCTGGGGGACCCACAGGGCCCCCACACCACATGGTGGCGCGGCAGGCCTTGGGCCGCGCCAGCACATGGTGTGGGGCCCACATGGCCCCCCACTTACTCTCCTTCCTCCCCTGCCTTCCTCTCTCCCGACCAAACACTCCCACATTCGAAAAAATCATGTTCTTGCCCTCGGATTTTCGATCTCCTTCCTCAGCCCATCTTTGTTGCTGAGATTTGGGGTATTTGCTCTCCGGTATGTGACTCCTCCGCTCATCCAAATAGAATTTTGTTTAGTGGATTATATATTGAGTATTTTGCTGCTGTAGATGCCATGTTTAGTGAGTTTGAATGCTTGTTTCAAGTTGGAATAACTAGTTTTGATGCATGCTTAAGCCTCTAGCAAGTTACTATAGTAGTTTCCCTTCATTTAGTTGGCTAAAAATCAACTTTTATGACATTGTTTAAAAATTTGAGAATATGGAATGGAACTCACACCCTATTAGTCAACATGAAATCATTGTGCATGAAGTCATGGGAGTTCACCGTGAGGACGGTGTATTTCCAGCTATCTACCCATGCTCGGAATTCATGCAAGCTGCAGGAATTTACCAGGATGTTCAAAATCTAATCTCCAATGCAGGATTGAGCAATTTTGCTATTGATGAACCTGACCAATATGGCAAGTTAGCCATGTCGGTGGTGCAGGACTTCAAGTGTGACTTGGCTTCACGTCACCCCATGGTTCATTATACTATTTATAACAAAACTGTCCATTTGCCCTTTGCTGATTTCTGTGCAGCAATTCGAGTACCTCAGTGGGGATCGCTAGAGAGAGTGAAGGAGAAGCCCAAGCCATTGATGGATCTCTACAAAGACATCTGCAATGGGAAAAGCTTCTCTCATGAGGATGGTAAAATACGAAGCATTCACCTGCCATCTATTCGATACTTTGCTTATTTTATCACCAAATGTGTGCTTGCTAGGAAAACGGGAAGTAAATTAGCTGCACCTGATTTGGCTTTTCTAGCTGCTGCCTTGCGTGGTGATAGAACTTATAACTTGGGTGCACTGATTGCTTATCGTCTTTCCACTAACCGCGAGAAGGGTGGAATTTGCGGAGGTCTTATTGCATCTCGTTTGTTAGCTATGCATGGTTTAGTGCCTCATCCTCTTGATTTTCAGCTTACCCCAGGGAAGCTGGATATTATTTCCATGAAGAGGCATAACTTTATTACTGCAAAGAGTAACATGAGTAAACTACTTTATGAGATAGCTTCCTCCAAGAGAGTAGCATGGAGGAAGTCTACAACTGTTAGAATTATTAGGTTGCCTGTGCCTTCGTTTGATCTTGATGCCAGGAACAGCTGGTCACTCTCGGAGGCTGAGATTGATGCACTTGTTGTGCAACCAGTCCCGGATGAGGAGGAGGAAGAGGAGGAGCCCGAGGAGGATGTTGAGCAGCCCCCAGAGACCACGGGTTTTACACACCCGGATCCTGGGTACGCAGGGCCTTCCGGTTCTTCCTCCACCGCGGCCGAGCCGGGATATGATCACACCATGTATGACCCATCGGGCTGGAATTCATACTCGCCATGGGGTTGATCTCCACTTACGCCAAAAGCCTAAGCTTGGGGGGAGGTATACCGATAGCACACTCATCTACATATCATTATCATTCGGTATTTTGTACATCCATGTTTTCGTTTTTGTTCTTTCTTTTATTTGTTCACGCTTTGCATTACTTTCTTAAAACTCAAAAAGACCAAATATATTTCTGTTATTTCTCTTGCTAGTTTGCTGTAGTATCTAGTATTAGTATGCTTAGTATTTAGTTCGGTTCAATATGCAAAAACACAAAAATATTTTGCTTTGTTGTTGTTGTTTCGCGCAGGGACAGATTTCTGCTGTCCACCGTTTAATTCATAACTATTCACAGAAAAATCAGAATGACCTGAAATTACGTGTCCATGTTCCCCAGATATGTACGCAACTTTCATTAGTTTTGAGTTTTCTGATCTGGGCATGTTAAGGTCCTCGAAAAAATTCATCTTCACAGGATGCTCTGTTTTCAGTTTCTAAATCCGAAAACCCAAAAATATTTGTTTTTTTTTGGTTTTGTATAGTTTGTTTCAGAGGTTATTACCATCCATTGCTGCGTGGGGCTTGATTATTATTTCATATCTTTCGAAGCACACAAGTGAAAAGGCAATAATGATGACCTATGACAATTCGAGTTGGGTATGAGGCTGGTAATGAACTCTATTTGTTTTCATTTTTGTACATATACTCATTTATGTGAGCATGCTTAGATGGTTCGCATACGGTATATGTCTATTGGTGGATGCTTAGTAGTTCATGTTCTCTTATGATCAGTCCTAATTTATTAATGGTGGACAACATATGCTTCATAGATGTTTGCTTGCATTGTTCTGTTCATTGTAGAATATGACATTGTGGTATCCTCCTCTGAATAATTCATTTGAATCGACTTGGCACATTCTTACACATGTTATGACTGAAAACAAGAAGTCAATTAAGCCTCGATGATCTATTTTGCCTCAGAGTTCTAGTATCATTTTTATGCCTCCGTTAATTTTATTTTGTCGCAAGCATGATTATGACGGCTATTGCTCTCTTGAATTGTCGCTCCCTTGTTTATTGCTAGCCTCCACTTGTACTAAGCTAAAAATGCTTGTGCTTCCAAATCCCTGAAAACCAAGTTATTCCCAAAGAGTCCACCATAAACACCTATGTATGGCATTTCAAACCATTCAAGTAAATTTGCATGTGCTACCTTTTAAAACCTTCAAAATATTTCCCAATTTGTGCCACTGTTTCGATCTCATGAGGAAGTAGTAGTTGGACTTGTTATCTTCCATACTAATTAAGTAACCGACTTGCATGCTTCACTGATTGTCATTAATTTTGCAAAGAGCTGGTTAGACCACTATAATATCAAAAGATTTGAGAAAATAAAATAGACACTCCTCCATGGTTTGAGATTGATTGGTGGGCACCCGAGGATTCGGTTAGCCATGGTTTGTGAAAGCAAAGGTTGGGAGGAGTGTCAAGTTATCAAAATAAATGAATATAAGGATGCATATTATAAATGCTTGTTTTAAAAATTTCGGAACCGCTCTTAACTTGCTTAGTATGGAAGATAACAAGAACTCTATTGCCATTCGTTGACGGAACAACCACTACTCAAAAACAATTTTACCTCTGTGTTCAAAATAATGAAAGCTCTAGCACATGTTAAATCCCCGCTTCCCTCAATGAAGGGCATATCTTTTACTTTATTGTTGGGTCACCATCATTCTTTGAGCACCTTCTTGAGAGCATAGTTGTCGTTCTTAGTGTAATGTGCTTGCCCCAGAATACTGTTAACTACGGTATAATTTTGATGCTCTTATCTTTGATATCTTTATTTCTAGTCTTCTCTTGAAACTCAGAGGTGCCTGGGCATTTATGTTTTGCTGTAACATTCGGGCAAGCGAGATACCACCTTATCATACTTTATTATGAGCTTTGCAATCTTGTGAATTGATATGTCTCATGTTGTTTATTATTAATATGATTGGCATCTCTTCAAAGTTTACATGGTTATTAGTTGACACCGTTTGCATATATCTTATTATGAATAGTCTAAGCATTTGTCCTCACAATGAGAATATTTACATCATATGAACAAATGTGTTCGTGAAAGTTCTTTCATCGCACTCAGTTGTTAACTGAATTGCTTGAGGACAAGCAATAAGCTAAGCTTGGGGGGAGTTGATACGTCCAAAATGTATCTACTTTCCCGAACACTTTTGTTATTGTTTTACCTCTAATTTGTGTGTTTTGAATGCAACTAACGCGGACTAACGCTGTTTTCAGCAGAATTGCCCTGGTGTCTCGTTTTTGTGCAGGAAATCAACTTTCAGGAAAAATCCCAGAAAAATCATAGAAGTCCTTATTTTCCCAGGAGAGTCACGGAGCCAGAAGACGAGACGGAGACGGGCCACGTGGGGCCCACACCTCCTGGTGGCGCGGTAGGCCCCTGGCCGCGCGAGCACCAGGTGTGATGGCCCCAGGCGCCGCCTCACGCCCCCCTCTCGACTACTTAGCCTCTCCTGACCTAAAAAACATGAACACGCGGAGACTTTTCCAGAAAACCCATCGGAGTGCCGCCGCCACCTCGAAACCCAATTCGGGGACCAGAAGTTCCTGTTCCGGCACTCCGCCGGGACAGGGAATCGAAGGAGATCATCGCCATCGTCATCGCCACCACTTCTCCATCAACCATCCATGTTTCCCCCATCCATGTGTGAGTAATCCACCGCTGTAGGCTTGAGGGGATGGTAGGGATTGGATGAGATCGTTCATGTAATAGCTGTAATATCATTAGGGCATGGTGCCTAGTATCCGTTATCGGTGTTTTATGTCATTGTTGCAACTTGTTATGCTTAATGCTTGACACTAGGGCCCGAGTGCCATGATTTCAGATCTGAACATGTTATTGTATCATGAAGATAATTGTTGTTTTAAGATCATATCTATGAGTTGTATACACATATTGCTGTCCGGAACCCGAGGTCCCAAAGTGACAATAATTGGGACAGCCGAGGGGAATGGCTGTGATGTGATGATCACATGTGTTCACGGAGTGTTAATGCTTTGCTCCGGTACTTTATTAAAAGGAGTACCTTAATTACCAGTAGATTCCCTTGAGACCCCGCTGCAAATGGGCTGGTAGGACAAAAGATGATGTGCAAGTTTCTCACTGCGAGCACGCACAACTAAATTGGAACACATGCCTATGGGTAATAAATACTTGGATGCTTTATATTACTAGATGACCCGTTGCGCAACTGCGCAACTTCCGGAAGCATTACAATTTTATTGCCACAGTATTTTTTTGTTTCCCTACCCATTGTTAAATTGAAATTAAGCCATGTAATTGTCGGTCATTTTCAGTTTGGTAACAGATGGCATCACCGAGTGTCTTTCATGGAATACTTTGTGCAAGGTAGGACTTCCACGATTAGAAAATAAATGAGGCATAATTTGAACAATTCTTTTTTTACACTCATTAAGCTCGGATACATATATGGATATGCATGAAATGTCAGCTAAAATTATATTTTAAATAGTTAAAGGAGACAACAAATCAAATTGCATGTTCTAAATGGGCATCCTACTATCCTGCTCTTTTTTTCTAACAATTTGTTTCTGTCCTCCTACCTGCTCGGCTTGGCGCACTGTTGTCTGTCGACCTACTCGTCTCCACCTCAAGCAGAGAGCATCGCTACAATCTTCCTCCCTGGACAGGATTCTCATTCTGATTCCACCCTTCCTCGGAGATCCTCCGCAAGGGTTTTGGTGGATCTTCCTCTCCATCATAGCATTGGGGCTTTGGGATCTCCTTGTGCCACCGTGGCACATGCCGAAAGCGAGAATGTATTTAAGCCATAGTCTCCACCCCAGTTGCGCATTTGCGCAACTACCATAATCAAATTGTTGTGGTGTCATTTGTTCTTTTTTCCTTTACTCTAAGCCGGTTTTGGATTTGGCGGTTTTCAGTTTTATATGACAAATTGCATCCTAAAAACATATGGCCCAGCAATTTTTTTGTGTAAATTTTTTGTTGCGTGGTAAGATCTCAACGATTAACTGGTATCTATATTTTTTGGTATTTGGTATATTTTTTTTTGTTAGATGGATATATTATGAGCTATACGCGTTTAAGGTTTCCCTGACTCTCGCGCAACTACCACCTATATCCCTTGGAACTATGCAGATTGCTCGTTATGGTTTCGTCGTCTTTTCTCGTTGGGCCTATCAAGAATTTTGCCAGCGATTCCCACTCATAGAAGTCACATCATTTACCCTTGTTGTCCCTTGTCCAATGTTGTCTTTCTACCCTTTTTATCCCTTGTCCAATGTTGTCTTTTTATACCCTCGGTGTCGACTCGATCGACTTGTCCCGGTCCTTCACCCGATCTAATATGACCTACAAATCAATATCATGATTTTTTTTTGTGTATGATAATATTTGTGATAATGATAATTTATATGTACATTAAGTTTTCAACTTGAGGATCCAATTAGCTTTAAAGATGGACTTCAAATGAGCATACATGTTTTGAGTGTTTTATATTGGTCGGACATGTGTTTAAAGGTGTCGTATCCTATGCATCCGATCTTATGCATCCGATCTGATTATGTATCCCTGCATCCGTTTGTTTTTCGCCGAATGATGCAAATCATGTGGCTCAGTCAAGTCCAACGAAACTTTACATTTACATGCCCGCTTCCAGCCTAAACAATGTCTCTTTTTGCGAAGAAAACCGCAACTCGTTGGTCCAAAAGAACCCGTTCTCTGTTGACCAAATCGAGGGCACAAGCTCTTGTTTTCCCCTGCCGCCGGCCATGGCGTTGAGACCACGGCCACCGTGCTTCTCAAGTTTTTCTGTGCACGTAGCTCCAACGCGGGTGCCGCCTTGGACATGCTCTGCAAGACGCCAGCCCAGCGATTCGAAGAGTCTCCTCGCCATCGCTGCCGTCGACTGTAAACTGCTGTCGGAGGAGTCGCCGAGGAACTTAACTTCAGGCCCGGCGGCGTCTCGTGGCTGCTGCAGGTGACGACCTCAACGCCCCTATCCCCCGGCCCCACGAAGGAGAGCCTCTGCATCGTCGTGAAGCAACTCGTCGATATCTTACAACTCTGCCCAAATTGCTTCGATGTGTGAGATTTAACTCAATTTTTTAACTAATTGAACTGCAGGTTCAGTTGAATGAATGTTGATGAGGTGATGATCTGTGCTAGTTGCATTCTGCAAGATTGTTCTAGCGCCTAGGAAGCAGAGGCAATGGCATGGATTGTTCGTTTGCACCTGCTCTGGCTTGAGTAAACAATAAAATGGTTCTTTACTATAATACTGCTTTGCTAGTGTCATCAATCTAGAAAAATATAAATGTACCATCAACATAGAATTTAGCTGTGAAAATTGGTTTCTCCGGAGAGAATTGTATAAGTTGTTGTGATGGAAACTCATCAATAAACATTTTTTGTCACCATATTAGTACTTGCAGTTTGAGGCGTTCTCCGGCCGGTCGGCTCGTGGCCATATTCTGATGTTCATACTTGCAATTTGAGGTGTTCTTATCAGACTTAACATTACTGAATCTGGCCAAAGATATATTCTGTTATATTCATAGAAAAAATGATTGCTACCAGGTAAATTTCAAAATTTAAGATTGATACATGTAGTATCTGCACTCAAGCAAGAACTCAAAAATAAGCTTCAGCCAGAAACTGAAATTCCTGAGTAGTACTTTAGCATGATACCAACTCGTGCTTGAACCTTTTCTTTTAGAGGATTTCGTATCAACTTTGGTGAACAAATGGTCAGGAACTATTGTAACATCCATACATCGTTTGTACAGATAGATGCAAAGCCATTACCCATTCATAATGTTCATTCTTTGCATTCCTTATATACATAGTACAGCACACATGTTACATTGGCTGAACAATGGTTTTTGAAACAATACAAATTGTTGTACAATGTTACCGTAAAGAGGAAATATATTCAGTAACCTCACGGGCTAACTGAGTGATACATTCTGCTTTTTGTAGAATCAAATACACACAAGCGATATACATGGCCATTCTAAACTTTGAAGCTACATTCAGATTCAGCATCAATCTGCAAGTACAAGATGCATTAACCATGATCACTGAGATATGAACAACTGCAAGTGAAAAGCATGTGTAAATCAATATTTACAGAGGGGGCAATTCCTTCTCATGACCAAGATAGGGAAACATGTAATGGCTTAACTAAGATATCTGCTTTCTAGGAGGCCACCGGTGAACATGTAATGAAACTCTAATGCTTTAGAGGATTGCAATACCTTACTAACTAACTGTACACTGCAAATTAATATGGAATGTGTAAAATAACCTTAGAAATCAATGCACTTACATATCAGTTGATCTCGAAAAGGATACATACATGCTACAATAAGTAAATCAAGGACAACTTTTAAACAAACAAGCACAAGACATCCGTAAAATTGAAAGCGGGTTATAATCAGCCATGAGAATAGAAAAACAAATCAAAGTCTCACACTTTTGCAATAAATTCAGAGTTCAAACAAAGGCAGTAGTCAACTTCACAGTTCAAACAAAAGCAGTCACCAATTTTTTTGTTAAAAGAAAATGTAAGAAAAAATTGTACTCTGAAAATTTTCCGTGCCAATAGACATTGATGCCATAGGTGAGCGCACACATAACAATTAGGTTCTATATAGAAGCATCTACTTCCTCCTTGTCGACAAACATAACATACAAACACAAGTTGGGACAAAAATACATACATAAGTGAACATGTACCTTGCAGTAATCAATTTTAAGCCAATTAACTCAACGACTTATTACGTAACAGAGACAACGCCCAAAAAAATTAAGCATTCAACATATCCAGTAAAAACGACAATATCAGTGGTACCGCTGTGATAAGCACAACAAAGCATATAATGCGCAGCTTTCATGATAGAACATTATTGATATAAATCAAACAAGTTGATGTCCTAACTTGCATCAAACTAAACAGCAGGATCATCATATAGAATTGCCTCTACAAATAATCATATACACATACCACAAACAAAAATAACACGCGTGAAGGCAAATAGGAAATAGTTGTTGCTGCTTACAGTAGGCCCGTCAGAATAACTGTGCTGGTATTAGACGTTGCGGTATGGTACATGGACTGAATATCGAGTACATCAGAAACCATGGTGATCCTCCCAATAATATCTGCAACGAAACAAATTGGAAAATAGGAGTCAAGCACACAAGCTGAAAGGGACCAGCGGCACACAAGTACAGTGGATCCAACATATATCACTTACATAAAGATCTTTGACTACATTTTTGAAACGAATTAAAGTAGATTACAAGAACCCACCCAGGAAATCCAGCAGAGAAGTTTTGAATCAGCGACAATTCCAATAAGATTCACAATCACAAGAAAACCCATGAGTTTGACAACCAAATTTGGGAAATGCTCAATATGATGAAAAGAAGATTGAACCTACAAGTTTTTTCTTAGAACTACAATTAGGATAATAAGCTGAAAATACACGAATATGATGGAAGGTACAAAATAAAATATACATACCATTCAAAAGAAAACAATTTATTTACTTCTGCATTCCATTGCTGCTATCATCAGTATTCCGAAGCATGATACCATAAAAAGGCAAGCAAGCTATCCCTTGAGTTAGTTCAGAATACCGTTGTTTTGTTATTTTGATGGTGAGCTCAGTGAGAACCATTATCTCGTGATTTTTGTCGCTGTTCTTGATTGCCACTCATTCGTACACAGGAACATGATGCCATCAACATGCATCATGACACTAAAATCTTACAAGCTCTGAACCATGAGTTTACATAATTGTAGCCGTAGATACAACAAGTAGACAGAAATGTATAACTGAAGGATAAGAATTGTTACCTAGAAAAGAGAGGCATGTAGGATCTAAACAACAATGTAACTGGACAGTCCTCTGCATCTACATCGTATAGGCAGGGCAAGTTCGCTGCCACCTTCCACATCCACTGAACAAGCTTAACTTGTCGCACATCTAAAAATCATAGATGAAGTAGATGGATGTCAAGTTAGAAGACAATGGCACATGGAAATCAGACATAACTGTGAAACATAAAGGACCGATACACCCGTTGCGCAACTGCACAACTGCCAGAAGCAAGACCGTATTGTTTGCCATGTGATTTCTCTGTTTGTCGGAAGCAAGACCTTATTGTTGTCATAGGTGTTGTCATAGGGTCTCTTCTTTTCGCTGCCCATCAGTTGACTGAAATGAAGCCGTTTTGGGGAAGATAATTGCCATTCATTTTCAGTTCCATGGAAACCTGATGTAGTAGTGTAATGTGTTTGGCTTATTTTGAGGACTGTATATGTGTTATTTGAAGACCTGTGTAGGTGACCGAATCAGGCTGGAATTTAAGCCATTTGTTTCATCTCATTGTAGTACTTCATTGTGATTGCAAAATGCATATCAAAACACCTGAACCTATTAGGGGTGTAAACGAAGCGCAACTTTTATTGCCTATCTGTAAAAACATAACTTTTCTAACACATCTCTTCTCCATATTTTTCTGCCCGCCTATAGGATGTATTTGAACATAAATATCCAATGTTGGTTCACTTATATCTGATTGTCATAGGCCAAAGGTATATTGAGCTAATATTTTCTTCTGGTTGTCTCAATGAACATTAACTATAAGAAAATTCACAAAAGGAAATGAAGAAGAAACTGGAAAATATACATCTGGGCAATAGCTGATACCATACCTATGAAACTAATTTCTCATGGTAACAGTAAACGTGGGTTTATCAAAAGAATGTACAAATACAAAATGTTCGCATCTTGTTTGAAAAGATGCATCTTCCAGTAAGACTTTACATATACCACATCAGCGCAAAAAAATGAGAAGAATCATCTCAGTTAACTTCAGACTGAACAAGATCATTTGTTCTCCACTATTTCTCATACACAGGTATCACCAATTTAGCTAATTGATTACCTTGTCACAACACGAACCAGGCTTTGTAGCATCTTCATTTTCTCACTGGCCTGGCAGCTTTTGCCCCCTCCTGAGTGTAAAGCAAGCCTGAAACAAAAATCCAAATTATTTATAACACCTTTATTTTAGAAAAGGGTCGAGCAACACTACACTTACTCCAATCTAATCTATCTAAAGGCATGACCTCGATATGTAACATTAACCACTCACATTCAGGTGTTGTGATAAGCTACAGCAAAATCATATACAAAAGCCAAAAGATTCATCCGTTAGAGCTGAGATTTAATTTGGTTATTCCAGGGCATCCGGTGTTAAAACAGGAATATTGTGCTAATAAGTACAGAGGCAGGCTCGAAGAAATCAAGAATATGAACAAAAGAACGGAATGTTGGAATGGATTATGAATCAAATGCGGAAGAAATCAAGAAAGTGAACAAAAGAACAGAATGTTAGAATGAACTATGAATTGAGTGCTTCCGAAAATTCACAACACAAAGTAATATAATTAAGGGAGAGACACATGTCCAATATATCTTTAATTACAGCCATCACTTGTAAATAGATGCAGAGGTCACTAATAAGAACAAAGGCAAATTGCAGGAACAGAAGAGCTACATACAAAGAGAAGTCAATATGTGTTTTTTGTGCTAGGCAATCAGAAACTGAAAATAACCCATCCAATTTAAGCGTCCAAGAGACCATCGTTGTAGCAAGATAGAATGTCTAGGCTCAACCAAAAATGCAACCATGTAGGAAAAAGGAGATGACATGGATTTTCACAGAACAACCTCCTCACCTCACCACGCCATCCAAAAAAGTGACGCCAAGCTCCGACAGCCACCTATCCACATAATCTAAAGGATGAGATAGATGATGTCCATTTCCAGAGCTATGAGCATATTCATCAGATGCTGTCCATGAACCTGCAAGAATCAGAAAGCTGAAACAAATGCCTCACACTATACATGATGGTATTTAAGTGGCAAAAGCATATATGTTGGAAGTAAATCATAAATGAATATGAAAGGGAGAAAAATAAACTTATAGCTCCCATATAAAGCAGAACATTGACCATATCAGATCAACAATCATCCCATTTAATATATCCACATATGTTCTCACAATTAGTTACTGAACCAGTACAAATGAGGCCATTACAAAGATAGAGTCACTACAACCACAATAATCAAAAGCAATGAGATAGGGCGAGAAGGACATGTAGGCTTTTGGCAATAAAATCAATCAATCAATCAAGCTTGGTTCCTGAAAGATGCAGAACTTGAATATACATATGTTATTCTTTTAAAGAGTAGGGAAATGCGGTAAAATCATGTATCCATCTTTTGCTAGGAATATCCAATGCGGCATAGTCAACCTGCTATACACATAACAGTTCAAACAAAAGATACTAAGATTGCATATACACATGCAATGTTAAAAATATGCATCTAACACTAAAGGAGAAAAGCACACAATTCTTTTATATTATAAAAGCAAAATAACAACCTGAACCAATTAGACATGCCATGTGCAGCGCGGATAAATCCTCTGCAAACAAAGTAGGGCATAGTGAACCTGCAATACACATAAGATACTAAGAGAGACAATGATTAATTAAAGGGCCTCACTATACTAAGAAATCAATTGCATATACACATGCTCTGTTCAAAACATGCATCTAATCCATCTCAAGATATGCATCAGGAACATCTCGACAAACGCATATCTTCTAGCATACACATATTGCATTATTTAAACCAATCAAATCCATACAAATCTAACAGATGTCGTAGAAGTAGCAAAAACGCAGAGACACGATGATTAATTAAAGGGCCTCACTGTACTAAGAAATCAATTGCCCAGATCCTTGGCATTCTTCTCCCACTAACCTCTGCAAGAACAAAACCAGGCATGGATTATTAGAAGGACAAGTACTCAAAACGTTCTGCTCAGCACAAGATCCAACATCACTGACACCAAACCTACCGATACTAACTGAATCAAGAACTAATTAGAGAGTGCCTTTCACCGTGGACAAAAAGCACCATCTACTCAGCACGAACCTACCTATACTAACTGGAGCGGCTGCTGAGCAGAGAGAGGAGACAGAGAGAGAAGAGGAGGCAAACCTGGAAGAACCCTAGCCCCCCTCACCCTGCTGTCGCTTGAGGTTGCCTTTGGGCTGGCTGTCGAGCTCGTCGAGGTAGACCGGCGCCGTGCCTTCTCTTTGCCCGTGCCGACCGCCGCCGCCGCCGCCACCCTGCTCCTTCTCCTCCCGCTAATCATGTGTGGGCTAGGGTTTGAAGAGTGGCAGACATCACAGGTGGGCTAGGGTTTGAAGAGGCGCAGGCGGGGGTGCTGGGAGGTGGTCGTCGGGGGTGGGGCTCGCCGGAACTGGCCGGGATCTGCCAGAGACGGAGGGGAGAGAGGGGGGGGGGCACGGGGATTGGCAGAGCCGCAGAGATGGGGGCGCGAGGGACTGGGGAGATGGGGGCGCGGGTCTGGGATTGGTGCCTAGGGTTTCACCGCGCCTCATCTGCGCATGAAGAAAGGCGACCCGGCTGAGGTGATTTTACCTGCTGAAAATTGGACCCCACGGGCTATTAGACCCACATGTCATGGAGGCATTCAACAGGCAACGAAGTAAGAAACTTTTGACCGCATCCAACGGCTGTGGTGAAAAGTGGGAGGCAAAATTACTATTCCTAATGCGATCCAACGGCCCAGAATGGCCAGGAGGGGCAAATGCCCTGAGATGGAGGGTAGGCTCTCAACCTTTATAGTAGTAATTTATCTGCAAATGCCCATGACTTGATTATTACGTGAAGTATCTCATCCATGCAATGCCCGTTCATCCGTCCCTTTGCCTACAACATTTTAATCCTGCTGTCTACTATAATCATCACTGATGTTTTTATTCTACTGCTACTGTTGCTACTGATAATCTGTCTCGAGCAAGTCTATTCACAGGTGCAGCTGAATTGACAACTCCGCTGTTAAGGCTTATAAATATTCTTTGGCTCCCCTTGTGTCGAATCAATAAATTTGGGTTTTACTTCCCTCGAAGACTGTTGCGATCCCCTATACTTGTGGGTCATCACCCCTTCTGTCCCTGGAGGCTCCGATGCCGTCGATCATCGTCTCCCTGCCTTCGTCTTGACCTAAAAACGCCTATGAAAATACTCCCCCGACGCCTTTCGGGAGGAGCGCCGCAGAAACACAGAAGTGACGAAACGAAGACCTAGAGCTGCAGATTGGAGGGGAAAACTCCGGCGGGGCGCTGCCGGTGTGGTCTCCACCTTCTCCAACAACTCCTCCACCGTCTCCATGATGAAGAGGGAGTAGTCCACCCCTGGGCTTTGGGTTTGTGGAAGTAACTTATGTATCTCTGCTCTCTCTTGAGCTTCACTAATTAGTGCCATATGAGCTGTTGAACATGATTATGGTCATCTATGTAATATCTTTGTGGTGGATCTCTTAAGTTGATATATGTTTTGAAGATTGCAATTGTTATGTCTATGTTATGTAAGTAGATGCATATTATGTACCCCGTTCTTATTTACTTATTCTGATCAAACATGTTATGAGGGCATGTGAGGGGGAACGTATGCATTAGTTGGAGTAACGGGGGGTGGTTTTGTGGTAAGTTGACAGCAATACCGTGATCCACTTGTGTTTTTACCTTACTTGTTGCCTCACTAGGGATAAAGGAAATACCATGCTACCGGGGATGTGGGTGACATTGCCACATTCTCCATGACTAGATCTAGCATGTTCTTATTTTAACTTCATGTCATTGAACTTAAACCTATACTCAGTTTATCTTAATTCGCATCTTGGTGGAGTATAAGAGAGGTTAATAACCAAAAGATCTCTATGTTAGGATGTGATGTCCATATTATTAATGTAAAGGCCCCCCTTTTACTATAAGGTAGTGACCTCCTGCGTATTGTGCTAGTCCCTGGATCGACTTGCTAGCGCCACAGTTTAAGATGAAATATCATGCAAATGCGTCAAACACTTTGTTTACATCGCATGATCCAGACTTACAATATTCTATACAACCTGGATAACCCCAAGAGCTAGCATAATATTATTCAGAGTTCAACACAGCGGAATAGAAGTAGCAATGAGCCTCCACCATCTTCATGTGCCACAGGCAAGCATGTTGGTTGTAGACTCGAAACCCTAACGAAATCTCACTCATCGTTTGTCGAACCTGCAATGGTGAGTTGCAGCCCAGACTATAAAGGGTCAGCACAATTGAATTGTGGTGGCAAGATGATACTATGTTGATTAATTTAGCAAGACTATATCTACATGCATATTTGGGTCGGTGAAGTTTGAGGCCGATTTGCCTAAAGCAAGTTTTTCTCCATTCATTTCATAAAACAGTTTTTCATTTATCTAAGTAGTACTACTCCTTGTCTTTTGTGAATCCAGGTTACAGTCCAACAATAAAATCTCCATAGAATGGGAACTGTTCCAAGTCCAGCCTCTTCAAGTCAACCCCTTCAGTCTAGTTGCTCAAGTGTTGTTTCCAAATACTTGAGTCACAGTCATACACTTCTCCTCATTAATGAATCGATAGGTATCGATAGGTCTGGCCGTCGACCCCTACTCATAACATTGATCGATAGGTCTGGCCATCGGCCGCCTACTCAGAACTTAACTTTGATCGATAGGTCTGGCCATCGGCCTCTACTCATATCCTTGGTCGATAGGTCTGGCCATCGGCCCCTACTCATATCCTTGATCGATAGGTCTGGCCATCGGCCGCCTGCTCATAACTTTGATCGATAGGTCTGGCCATCGGCCGCCTACTCATACCTTAACTTTGATCGATAGGTCTGGCCATCGGCCGCCTGCTCATAACTTAACTTTGATCGGTAGGTCTGGCCATCGGCCGCCTACTCATAACTTTGATCGATAGGTCTGGCCATCGGCCCCTACTCATATCCTTGATCGATAGGTCTGGCCATCGGCCGCTTACTCATAACTTTTCATAAAAGTAATAATCTTAATCCTTCATATATCTTATATTCGTTTCATCAATGATCCTCATACTTCCAACTTAAATAGTCTTCTTGAGATGTCTTCAACTTCGTCTACAAGCATGGCTAAGCAAACAACTCCTACATTGGTTTTCTATGGAATTGGTCACGAAAACATGTGGATATCCTTACTAGGTTTGCATGGCACATCATTTTAATATCTCTATCATGCATACCATTAAAAAATATAATGCATAATTAACAAAAATGGGATAATTCTGTTTGAAGTATCACTTGCCTTTTGTAGGATGTCGTAGCTCACACACTCTCTCCAACGAATAGTGTTTCACTCCGTTCAATCTCTACGAGGAAAGGGGACTATAATAAAAATACAACTCGAACAAACACATAACACATAAAAGCAAATATCACAATAATGTGTTCATAAATATTTGTTTTGGTTCATTTATTTTATGGTCAAGTCTTATCACATAATTCAATTTACAAAAGGAATTAATGTGATAGGACTTAGGGTTTGCCATTTATGGTCAAGGGATGGTCTAATTCAAATTTGAACATTTCAAATCAGAATAGGTAGAAATAGTGTTCCAAAGGTTCTATAGAACTGATCTTGATTAAAAGATTACACATGTATTTGATCAAAAGGGTTTAACACATTTTAATATTTAAAGTTTGTCATCCCAAAATATCTAACAGGTTTTAAACACATCTTTACAAGTTTATGTTTCAAAAATGGTTGAGTAGGCTTAGTTTTGTTACTTTTGGTCAAAATAAAATATTTGTGTTATTTTTGTAAAAGAAAACAATTTTAATAAGGTTAATAGAATTTAAACTATGTTAAAAACATACAAATAGGATTTCCGATTTTTAAATGGAAATAACATTGTTCAAAACTATTTTTAACAGTGCAGCATTATTGTACATAGCCTAAGGTTTCCAAAAATATTTTATTTACAATTTTTGAACTTGTGAATTCAAATTTAGGTCAAATTTACTCAAATCATCTATCTGAAATTTGAATTAATTTAAACTAGTCAAATTTGAATTTGGACAGTGCTAAAAGATTCTACACATCGAGGGCTTTCTATTGGTATAAAGTTTGTCAAATTTGGCTCTCTAGTTTAAAAGATATAATAGTTCTAAGTGGCAGGGGCTTTTCTACAAATCTGCTAAATAAAACTAATTCGGAAATAAATTCAGAAAAGGCTGAGTGACGTGGCAAGATCCTATTGGCTGGATTCGGTTGGTTAAGTGATTTAATTCGATCTGTTGGATCTAGATCTAAGGGTCGGAATCAAAAGATACCTCTTCGCTGCGGTCTTCTAATCGTAGCCGTAGGAGACCGATCCGACGGTTGCCGGCGTGTTGACCAAATGGAGGCGGCGCTCCTCGCCGGAGAATGGCGTTGCGGCGACGCTGGCCTCGGGCTGGCATGGAGTCGGCGATGCAGAGGGTCTCCGGCCTTGTAGAGGACACGAGGATGCGCGACTCGGCATGGGAAGGAAGATGGCGGCGATGGCGTCGTCGAACGCTTCCCAGGGCAACGGTGCCACATGCGTGGAGGCGCGGTTCTCCGGTGACCTTCGGGTACGGACGAAGCTGAGGCTACGGTTGCGGAAAAATTCGTGCGAGGGGTGAGGAGGGTGAGCAAGACAGAGTGGAAGAGAGGAGGCAAGGTATTGGAGGCGGGGACGCACTTGTTTGGCCGGAATCGAAGAAACACCGGCGGCGGTCGAGGCGAACTTCGGCGAGCTCTTGTGGGGAACTGGGGGCATGATTCGAAGAAGGGGGAGAGGGAAAAGGAGGTCGTGGTCGTGCGGATTAAAGGGAGGTGGGCAAGGTTCCGTTTGAGGGCTCGAGGGAGTGGCGAGAGCGGCGGGGTCGTGGTCTTCTCCGGGGAGATCGTGGGGCTCCGAGGCGGTTGGAGGAAGATGACCCTAACAGGTGGGGCCCACCTGTCAGCGGCATAGAGAGGGTCATCGGGGCTGGGCCGCAGCTGGGCCTCTATGTTCCGATTCTTTTCTTTTCCCTTTTCTGTTTTCTTATTTATTTTATATCTTTTGTTTTATTTATCCAAATGAGTTCAAACAAATTTCTATATTCTTGTAGAAATCATATCTTTCATTTAAACCCATCAGATACATGTTTTCAATTCATTTCTAATATAAATTTTTCAAATGACATGATTTGACATTTTTTTGTAGAATTTAAAATAGAGTCTTAATTAAGGAGTTTGTGTCTTAATAAAATTAAGAAAAATTAACAAATGCAAATGTTTAAAAGAAATCTTTCCAAACCCATTTTCAAAATCAAACACTTGAATCAATACTATATTTTCAAAATACAAAATGTTCCAAATAGTTTTGTGACTATAAATATTGACCTAGGGTTTATTAAGAATCCAAATATGATGTTTTTGGAAATAAATAATTTATGCAAAACATTTGAAATAGGCATACTTTAAATAATTGAAGGTACTTTAGAAATATGGTGTTAGGGTTAAATAAGTATTTAGTTTATTTATTTATAATTCATCACTCAAGTTTGAAAATAAAGTTTACTTGATTGAATTAACATCATAATACATTTGACTAAGTCATATTAGTCCTTTTTAGTTGGTCCTCTAGGACATTGACGATTTTATTTTAATATGAAATAAAAGTTTTAAATTTTAGTGATTTTTAAACATTCCAAAATTTTGGGATATTACAGACTACCACCCTTAAAAGGAATCTCGTCCCGAGATTCGAAGAGGCTAGAAAGAAAGATAGGTCTGGATATCCGGGGTTAGGAGAATTGGGTGGGCTACCACCCTTAAAGAAAACTTTCATGGATAGTCTGAACTTTCTTGCTTCAAACGATGACAAATAGTCAAGGACAATATTACATCAGATTTTTTTTTTGGATTTGGCACCCATCAAAGAACTGTCTAGTCTTCTGCAGTGATGACAACATAAAGTTTCCCTTGTTAACTAATCCTTGTTGGTAAAGGTTGGATCATTCATTCTATCATTTTTTTTCTCTCGGGACAATACCATGAATAATGTCCCAACTCCTTACATATAGAGCACTCTACCTTGCTCGTATCCTTCTTAACAGAGTGGTCGTGGTATTTCTCCTTCTTTGGGCATTTCCATGAAAAGTGTCCCAAATTCTTACACTTGAAACACTCCACTTGGCTAATGTCCCTCTTGACGGATTGGTTTTGGCAATTCATGCCATTGGTTTCTTCATTATTGGGTTCACTACCCTTGAGATTCCTTGCTCTATAGTTGTTGTGGTTCCAACACTTATCTCCTTTGCATATTTCATTATGGTTGTGGCCATATCCACTAACATGATTGTTTCCATGGTTGTGAAAGTTGTTGCCATTGCTTCCCTCATAATGATTGTGCCTCTTGTGGGACATTTCTGAGTGGTACTTACTCGAGCTATGCTTCCTATTTCTATTTTCGGCTTGTATCTGTTTGTTCTCCAAGATAGTGGCCTTGTCGAGAAGTGACTGATAGTTAGGTGCGTAGACAACCGACAATTGAATGGCTAACTCATCATTCAGACCATCCAAGAATTTCTCCTTCCTCTTGGCATCTGTGTCAATGTAACACCCCAAATTTTGGAAACAACAAAAACTTAATTAATAAAGACCCAAAATTCTGAGGGAACAAAAACTTTTTGAAATGTCTTGAAAATGGATATGTTTTACTCTTGTTTCCTTTGTTTGTCTTGTTTTGTCTTGGTTTGTGTTCGTGTTGATGACCTCTCTAGCTATCCACCCTAAAACTCAACCTAGTTATAATATGACCTCTGATATCAATGTTATGATAAATAAAATAGTCCATACATTTACTCCTATCTTATTTTTAACAAATTCTATTCACCGTGATGTTTGATTTTAGCATCTACCCAAAGACCTTTTATTAGGGAAAATAAAAGTATTTTCAAAAGCTATTTGTTTTCAACAACTATAAAGGACCTTATAATAAGTCCTAATATATTTTGAGTTTAATATGTTGCAAGTATTATCAACTCTCTTTTCAAAATCCCTATCTTATTATTCTTGGAAAATAAATTCCCAACTTGATTGTTTAATTCTATTTTCTACCAAAACCTTGTCTTAAACATATTGGTCATCCACTCACCTTATACTTGTTATATCCTAAATGTTTGGAGTGTTTATTCATTTACTTGTTTCTAGGATGGTTTGACTTATATTTGAATTTTGCTTGTTTTGATGTGTGGATTTTATGTTTCCATTTTGGTGTGTGGTTTGATGTGAGTTCTTCCATGCTTAAATGTTGCCCTTTTGATTGTGGTGTGTTTAACCCTTTATACCATGATTTGTTTCTAAAGAAACTCAAAAATTATATTTTCAAATAGGAGATGACTATCTTCCTTGCTATTAATATTTATCATTTTTAGAGCATGACAACTAGAGTTTCTTTTGCTCAACTTGGGAAGGCAACTCACCTAACCTCATCCATATCATCTCTACTACTCATCAATGGTCTTCTTTGAAATTAATAAAAATGTTTGATCACTTATACTTGCTTGCTTTGAGTGCTACATTATAAGGTGACCTTATGATGGATTTTAGTATAGCCATTTGCCATTTTTGGTATATGGTGCATTTTGGATCTTTTGACCTAAACCTTTTAACAAAATGCTTAACCTATAGACCCACTTCCCAACCCAGCTTGTTTCATAATTTTCTATGCAAAGAGTTGACTAATCCATCCATGCAAAGTTGCCTAACCTAATCAGCCCGAAATTATTCAAAACCCTAAATCAACACTCCCCTCTCCTCCAACCCTTGTTTTGGACATGTCCTAACCATCACACAACCCCTGGACGTTTTGGTCATCAACCGTGCCCAACCCTAGCTCGAATATGTTTTGTTTATCTCTTGTAGGCATTTAAGCAAACACCTGTTGGGCAGAAACGGTCGAGCACCTCTCTCTCCACCCAACCCGCGTCCTCGACCCCCTCTTGACCACTCCTCACGCCTGCAGCTCCGCCACACCCTCTTGAGTGCTCTGGCGAGGCCCCAGCTCGTCCCCTTGTCCTTTCCGTCTGTCCCAAGCGCCGCCCTCTTCTCTCCAGCCCGCGTCGGCCACGTCTCCCGTGTCCGAGCAGACCACCAGCGCCTCCTGCCAATCCTGGCACCGCCCCTCCTGCCCTATCCCTCCCCTTCGACCACGCCACTCGCGCCCGTGCACCCAGTGCACCGTGCAGCGGCCACCCCTCTTGTTTAAGCAGCCGAGACCCGCAACCCTCCTCTAGCATTGCCATTCTGGCCCTTCTACCTCCCCTCTTCCACCCCGTGCGACACCGGGCAAACTCTCTCCCTTTGAGGCTCGGAATCGTGAAGAAAACTGTCGCTCGGCCGCGAACCTTTCGAGCAAGCTCGCCTGCGTCCTGTTCCTCCCCGGCTATCCATTTTGTTTCCCTAGAAGTTGTGCTCCTGGTAGCTACGTATTAGACCTTCTTGTTTGGGCGCAGGTACTCCAGAGCCGCCTCCGCCATCCCATGGCCGCCGCCGATGTCCCCGACGTTCCCATCGTTTGGAGGCTCGCCGACGAATTCTGCGACCACCCGAGACCCTCCTCGAGCACCCGCGTCCGCCTCCACCCCTCCCCTTCGCCCGAAGATGCCTCAGGTGAGCAGGGTGAGCACCGCCTTTTTTCCCTAGGGTTCCTGCTCGTTCGTTTCGGTCGGGAGGAAGAAGATAAGCGGAGGCCGTCCGACGACCACTTAACGCCTCGCGCTGGCGCGCTGCGCAGTGGGCCGGCCCAGCTCGGTGCCGCCCGGATCTGGGCAGATCCGGCCCATCTGCATATTTTTTTCTTGCCTGAGCTTTTTCCTGTTTGTGTTTTCTGTTAAAATTGCTTGATCACTTTAATTCCATTGTGGTAGATCTGTTCATCCAAATGGTGCGATTCAAATTTTGTTGAGTAGCTATGTGTTTTCTCCACCATGTGGCACTGGCCTCTTGCCAAAATATGTTTTCATGTGTGTGCTAGGCTTGATCTAGTAAAAAGCATAGTTTTCACCGTTTATTTAATAACTTGAGTTTTATAGATCCAAATTATGAAAAATTTAACTCTCTGTAAAGCCTAGAGGAATACCTACCTAGATCTATAAGCCTTGCATGCAGGAGATGTGTATAAATAAAGTTCTATCAAGTTTAAGATTAACAACAGTAGCTGTTTGGTGATTTTTAATTCTTTATTAAAAATACTTTTTGGAGTAAATCCAATTGCATGTGGTAGATATGAGTAGTAGATATCATATCCTAGCTTGGTAGAATTTTCCAGCTTATATTTGGCACATGGTGGATCATTCTCTAAAACAGTGGGTTATTACACTTGAAAATAAATATTTTTATTTTCTGTTATTTGCATGTGTCTAGTTTTACTTGTTTGTGCTACATATGTTTGTGCAAGTGGTTTAGGAGTAATTTTGTGGAGTACCTATGTACTTTATTTATCATGCAGAACTAGATTTGTCCAAAAATAAATTATACTTAGTGTTGTGCTTAATTATTAATAAAAATGTTTGTCTCCCACTAAAACTAGTATATCTAGAGCTAGGAGTGTCCAAATGAAGTGAATCCAATTTCTACAGAAAGCCTAAGTCAATACCTTCGCATAGAAATTAACTTTGCATGCTGGAGATTCTTAAACAGTAGCTACTGTCATTTTGGTTTTAGGACCAGTAGAACTTGGTGCATTTTTTAATTCCTGTTTAGTAATAGCTTTTGGTGCAAATCCAATTTCCATAGCTTATTATAGTCCCTAGGGGTACTGTGGTAGAAGTATTCATTTTTCTGAACATTATTTTAGTAGTTATGCCTTTTCTCCCAAAACAACAACTTGTGAACTAATTATAGACTTAAGTTAGTCCCATGTTTTAATCATGTAAAATGGTGTGTATGTTTTTAATAAACTTAGAGTCCAGAACCTTAACTTAAACCATAATAACTTGGTTTAAATACTTTAACAGTGTTGTGGTGCATTTCTTGTTTGTGTTTAACATAATCCACTTTGTACCCTAGAAATGGCACCAAGTGTTTCTATATGCTTTGTATGTGGTTGTGTTTAAGTGTTAGATTCTTATCCAGTAGTTGTCTGTGTTTTGTGATGCTTGCTGCATGTTTTAAACACTTTAAGTTGTTGTCAACATGCTCCTCTGTGATGTTCTATTAAATAACTCACCTGCATTCTTTTAGCTCTTTATCAACAACTTGTGTGAGCAGTTGTATTAAACTTTATTGGTTGATTAACTACTTATTAGTATGTGTTCCTAGAGCTAGTAACATGCTTGCATGTGAGGTGCTTGATGCTAGTGATAATACTTGCATGTTAAGATACTTTTGTCTGGAGTACTTCCTTATTTGTTAAGATACTTTTGTCTGGAGTACTTCCTTATTTGTTAGTACTTCCTTATTTGTTAAGATACTTTTGTCTGGAGTATTTCCTGAACTATTGTAGCAGCCCTTGTTAAATGATCTAATAAACCTAAGTGGTGTTCTACCTTCGTGCTTAGTTAAAACTACCTTGGTAACAACTAGGGTGACTGTATTTATTTTCTTAGCTGTGTTTATTGTTTGTCTTAGCTATATGTGTTTGATGCTTGTTATTGCTTAACTAAGTGAATTGCTTGCCCTTGATTGTTAGCTTAGTGTTTGGTGCAGTGCTTGGTGTTTGTTACGTCCTTATGGCATTGTCTTGTATTTTGAGTGTTGCTCCTTTTTCCTGTTTGCGACGTTAGATACGATCGGGAAGGAACTGGACGCGAGGAGTGAACCTGAGGAACCTCAAGATCAAGACCATGGACATATTGCTGAGCCAGGCAAGCCACCTCACCACTGTAATGAATCCTATTATTTTCAAAGCATGTTTTGTTTTCAAAATAAAATAATGCATGTTTCACTTCTTTTGTGGCACTTTGCCACCCAAAAACTATTTTACAAAATATTGTTTGGCCAAAGTTATCTACTAGATTATAATAGGTATTATGAAAATAAGTATTTACTTTATGCGCCTTGTTGTTGAAGGCGCTATAAAGAAAATCATATTTTATCTAGTAGTATATCCTTATGTCCTCTCCTCAAACTCTTAGGATGGGAGCCTGGTTTTTGATAAAGTGTTTTCGGAAGAAAAACCCGAGTTGCTGGGAGCAATCGGCGAGCAAGTGTTTTATAAAACCCGAATTGCTGGGAGCAATCGGAGGTGTTTACGAAAACCCGAGCTGTTGGGAACAGTCGGAGGTGGAGATGTTTTTGGAAAAACAAAGTACAGCCCTAGCAGCCGCCCGAACAATTAACCCGTGCAACCACATTACCTGATATGGGTAGGGCTTAGCCGGAAGCTTGTTTGTTTTAGTATTGGGGCTCTCACACTTTCTATAGGGGCTGGGCCCCTGAAGCCGGGTTGCCGTATGGACGAGGCAATAGACATGTGGGGATCGCGCCGGACGATTACGGTGGGTCTCCCGACGTGGCGGTGTGGCGTCCTAAGAGAGACCAGGGGTCTAGTGGAGCACACGGTGCCAGGGAGAACAAACCTACCGGGAGGCCCCGATACTAGGGTGGACATAGTGGAAAGCTTTGATCTGGTTATCCGGACCCCCGCATACTGTCGTATGACGGGCCGTGGCAGACACGGCGGAATGACCGTTTGGTGTGGGTAAAGTGCGCAACCTCTGCAGAGTGTAAATCTATTCGAATAGCCGAGTCCTCGGTCATGGACGGTTGGAAAGGCCACTGATCTAGGCGTATGGGCAATTTTTAAGTTTTCAAAAGAAAAATGGTTTTCGGTGGAAACAAGGAGGTATCAAGGAGGTACCTGGGAGGTACGGAATTGGGAGAAGATGGTTGGTCTCGGGGAGACAATCAGTCCGATCTCAGGAGAAGAAAAAGGGGTATCCCCATCCTAGTGTTTTTGAAAAAGTTTTGCAAAAGAGTTTTCAAAGCGTGGAAATAGTACATGCTATTTCTACAAGAGAAATTTCTGTCTCTAAAAGTTTTCTTCAACAAAGATACAGAGATGTCGTAATCTCTATATCGAAAGCATCTTTGCGAAAACTAAACCCTATAGTCGTATATAGCAGCTATCCCAGCTTTCGAAAACGCTTTTATTGCATTACCATGAAAACTTAAGCCTTGAGGTGGTCTTGTGAGTACGTAAATGTACTCATATGGCTGTGTCCCTGGATATTCAAACGTCCAGATTACATTGAGGAGAAGTATGACGAGATGGAGGAGTACGCCGACGACTACGCCAACTGAGTGTCACCGGTCAACTGCTCTGTGGGAATGCGTCTAGTTGTGACGAGGGCCGATGCTAGTCGTAAGCTTCCGCTATATCGTAGTTAATCTCGTCCTGTGTGACGATGATTGCAGACTTGGTCATGTGACCACCTATTTGTGTAAGTCTTGTATTATTCGTTTTGAATGATGTAACTTTGTATACCATGTTGGTTATGTGATCGCGATGCACTGGTCATTGGGATCGTGATCTGTTTACATAATGTGGGCATCTCGGACCGGTAGTCTGAGGGGTCCTTACAGACTTGGTATCAGAGCCATCGTTGACCTTAGGAGACCTTAGTTAGCATGGTCGTTAGCTTAGGAAGGAAATATTTTGCTAAAAGCTATTTCTACAGAAATCTATTTTATTCTAGGTAAGCCTAGTGTGGCTTCCACTCCTCACCTATTCTGAAAAAATATCTTGATCTTACCTCTCTAATTTCAAAGTGTTTCAAAAGAGTTTTCTCTACTCTCTTGTCCCTATTCAAAACTTGCTTACACTTGACGATGGACCCAAGTGAGACCTAAGTAGCTAGCGCCAAGACAGAGACAAGAGCCATCAGATACACAGTTTGCAAGACCCAGATCATTGAAGGCAACAAAGAAAGGATCACCTTCGCTTCCTCGACTCAACCCTAACAATGTTACTCCAACAACAACCTCAAGAATCCCAAGCTTTTCGGCAAGAACCCAAGGTGATCAAATGAAGACTTCAGCAACCATGTGACACCAAGACCCATAGGACGTCTAGGATATGACCCTTGATTGGATTACCAATTCTCACGTTTGTTGAAGTGCCCTTTTTGTACTATAGCTGTCTTGTGTGCTCTTTTGCTGGTATGCTTTTTTGCTTGTGTGTGTCTTGCTTGTGTGCTTGTTGTTGGTGTGTTGTTTTTCTGGTATGTTTCACAAGCACGCCTTGTCGGCAACACTTATTAAACACACACCTTCCTTTTGTTTGAAAATCTTTATGCCTCTACAAGAAAAACCTTTTTAGCCTTTTTAGTATAGTCGCACCCTGAGGTACTTATAAGACTTGTTTTGGAAACCTCTCTAAATTTTTTTCCCTCTGACCAAAACCTTAACGCGTGAGAGCTTTTAACTGCACCGGATACAGAAGGCCACCCGGAGAAGCCCATCCACGTGATGTGACGGGTCTTGCCTAACTTAATTAACTTTTCAAATTACAACTATACTGTCACCGTTTTAACATATCTAAGTATAGAGTAGCATCTAACACTAGTTTGTCGTGTTGCTAATCAACTAACCTACTCAAAACCTACAAACCGAGACAAGAAAAGAGGTGCCAACAGGAGTCTCACCTACCGATGGCAACAAGAAGGACTAGAAGATCGGCAAGAGCCACTGCTTTTTGGAAGATTTTGTGAAGCCCTGAAACCTGGACGTACAAGGGTGATTGGCGTCAGCAACAACAAAGACAACCAGCACTGAAGATCGTCTACTTGAATATGTACCACGAAGCTAGTGTCAACAGTGCCTTCTATGCGCCAACCTTATTAACTCCTCTGACTCCGACTAGAGTAATATACAAAGAAATACTTATCTTTTAAGCTAACTTAGATCCGACTGGCCTCTAAAGGCTTTTGCGAAGCGTCATGAAGCCCAAGAACCAAGGAAGTCGTCATCAACTCTCTTCGACTGCTAAACCGATGGTGGACGCATTAAGAGACATCATATCCAGCAAGACGCCAAGAACGACGAAAAGACCGATGACTGCTGCAGTTGAAGAAATTGACCCAAGCTAGTTCTGACGCTTTTAGTGGTTTGCAATACTCTTTGGTGTAATAGGAAGAACTTGAGAGAGTCAAGTCTACGGACCTGACACCCCTGTGAGGCTTAAAATGGTTGACGTGTGTTTAACTGCTAACCCCTCAAGACGGCAATATCAGGACAAGTGTCTGCATCAATCCCAAGCACCGAGGAGCTACAACCAAGATGAAGGTCGTCATGATACCCAAGACCAACAACATCTTGAAGTCGGCAACAACATAGACATCTAATTTTAACCCTCCAAGGCCCCTTTTTAAGGGGGCAAGACTTATGCTAGTTTTATTAGGGAGTTCTCGACAAGTTGTTCTTTGCGCCCCAACCCTGGAGTATTTTAAGTCAACTCAACAAGAACCCTGCATCAGCCTCGACCAACATGACAACACCTTAAGAAGAGACCAAAAGCCTTCCAGATAAATCAGACGCCCTATAGTCAAGGAAACCACAGTCAAGAATCAACAATCTCAGAAGATGAAGAATCATCAAACCTCTTGTCCTTCCACTCTCTTAGTACCCGCTTAGGAATCTCGGGACGAGATTCTTTTAAGGGGGGAAGGTCTGTAACACCCCAAATTTTGGAAACAACAAAAACTTAATTAATAAAGATCCAAAATTCTGAGGGAACAAAAACTTTTTGAAATGTCTTGAAAATGGATGTGTTTTACTCTTGTTTCCTTTGTTTGTCTTGTTTTGTCTTGGTTTGTGTTCGTGTTGATGACCTCTCTAGCTATCCACCCTAAAACTCAACCTAGTTATAATATGACCTCTGATATCAATGTTATGATAAATAAAATAGTCCATACATTTTCTCCTATCTTATTTTTAACAAATTCTATTCACCATGATGTTTGATTTTAGCATCTACCCAAAGTATTTTCAAAAGCTATTTGTTTTCAACAACTATAAAGGACCTTATATTAAGTCCTAATATATTTTGAGTTTAATATGTTGCAAGTATTATCAACTCTCTTTTCAAAATCCCTATCTTATTATTCTTGGAAAATAAATTCCCAAGTTGATTGTTTAATTCTATTTTCTACCAAAACCTTGTCTTGAACATATTGGTCATCCACTCACCTTATACTTGTTATATCCTAAATGTTTGGAGTGTTTATTCATTTACTTGTTTCTAGGATGGTTTGACTTATATTTGAATTTTGCTTGTTTTGATGTGTGGATTTTATGTTTCCATTTTGGTGTGTGGTTTGATGTGAGTTCTTCCATGCTTAAATGTTGCCCTTTTGATTGTGGTGTGTTTAACCCTTTATACCATGATTTGTTTCTAAAGAAACTCAAAAATTATATTTTCAAATAGGAGATGACTATCTTCCTTGCTATTAATATTTATCATTTTTAGAGCATGACAACTAGAGTTTCTTTTGCTCAACTTGGGAAGGCAACTCACCTAACCTCATCCATATCATCTCTACTACTCATCAATGGTCTTCTTTGAAATTAATAAAAATGTTTGATCACTAATACTTGCTTGCTTTGAGTGCTACATTATAAGGTGACCTTATGATGGATTTTAGTATAGCCATTTGCCATTTTTGGTATATGGTGCATTTTGGATCTGTTGACCTAAACCTTTTAACAAAATGCTTAACCTATAGACCCACTTCCCAACCCAGCTTGTTTCATAATTTTCTATGCAAAGAGTTGACTAATCCATCCATGCAAAGTTGCCTAACCTAATCAGCCCGAAATTATTCAAAACCCTAAATCAACACTCCCCTCTCCTCCAACCCTTGTTTTGGACATGTCCTAACCATCACACAACCCCTGGACGTTTTGGTCATCAACCGTGCCCAACCCTAGCTCGAATATCTTTTGTTTATCTCTTGTAGGCATTTAAGCAAACACCTGTTGGGCAGAAACGGTCGAGCACCTCTCTCTCCACCCAACCCGCGCCCTCGACCCCCTCTTGACCACTCCTCACGCCTGCAGCTCCGCCACACCCTCTTGAGTGCTCTGGCGAGGCCCCAGCTCGTTCCCTTGTCCTTTCCGTCTGTCCCAAGCGCCGCCCTCTTCTCTCCAGCCCGCGCCGGCCACGTCTCCCGTGTACGAGCAGACCACCAGCGCCTCGCCCTAAAACCTTGCCCGTGCGCTCCCTCTTCCCTCCATACACAATCCTGGCACCGCCCCTCCTGCCCTATCCCTCCCCTTCGACCACGCCACTCGCGCCCGTGCACGCAGTGCACCGTGCACCGGACACCCCTCTTGTATAAGCAGCCGAGACCCGCAACCCTCCTCTAGCATTGCCATTCTGGCCCTCCTACCTCCCCTCTTCCACCCCGTGCGACACCGAGCAAACTCTCTCCCTTTGAGGCTCGGAATCGTGAAGAAAACTGTCGCTCGGCCGCGAACCTTTCGAGCAAGCTCGCCTGCGTCCTGTTCCTCCCCGGCTATCCATTTTGTTTCCCTAGAAGTTGTGCTACCGGTAGCTACGTCTTAGACCTTCTCGTTTGGGCGCAGGTACTCCGGAGCCGCCTCCGCCATCCCATGGCTGCCGCCGATGTCCCCGACGTTCCCATCGTTTGGAGGCTCGCCGACGAATTCTGCGACCACCCGAGACCCTCCTCGAGCACCCGCGTCCGCCTCCACCCCTCCCCTTCGTCCGAAGATGCCTCAGGTGAGCAGGGTGAGCACCGCCTTTTTTCCCTAGGGTTCCTGCTCGTTCGTTTCGGTCGGGAGGAAGAAGATAAGCGGAGGCCGTCCGATCTTAGATCTCCGGCCAGATTTGAACGCGCCGAGGTCTAATCTCAGCCCTCCACTTAGAATCCGACGGCCACTTAACGCCTCGCGCTGGCGCGCTGCGCAGTGGGCCGGCCCAGCTCGGTGCTGCCCGGATCTGGGCAGATCCGGCCCATCTGCATATTTTTTTCTTGCCTGAGCTTTTTCCTGTTTGTGTTTTCTGTTAAAATTGCTTGATCACTTTAATTCCATTGTGGTAGATCTGTTCATCCAAATGGTGCGATTCAAATTTTGTTGAGTAGCTATGTATTTTCTCCACCATGTGGCACTGGCCTCTTGCCAAAATATGTTTTCACGTGTGTGCTAGGCTTGATCTAGTAAAAAGCATAGTTTTCACCGTTTATTTAATAACTTGAGTTTTATAGATCCAAATTATGCAAACTTTAACTCTCTGTAAAGCCTAGAGGAATACCTACCTAGATCTATAAGCCTTGCATGCAGGAGATGTGCATAAATAAAGTTCTATCAAGTTTAAGATTAACAACAGTAGCTGTTTGGTGATTTTTAATTCTTTATTAAAAATACTTTTTGGAGTAAATCCAATTGCATGTGGTAGATATGAGTAGTAGATATCATATCCTAGCTTAGTAGAATTTTCCAGCTTATATTTGGCACATGGTGGATTATTCTCTAAAACAGTGGGTTATTACACTTGAAAATAAATATTTTTATTTTCTGTTATTTGCATGTGTCTAGTTTTAGTTGTTTGTGCTACATATGTTTGTGCAAGTGGTTTAGGAGTAATTTTGTGGAGTACCTATGTACTTTATTTATCATGCAGAACTAGATTTGTCCAAAAATAAACTATACTTAGTGTTGTGCTTAATTATTAATAAAAATGTTTGTCTCCCACTAAAACTAGTATATCTAGAGCTAGGAGTGTCCAAATGAAGTGAATCCAATTTCTACAGAAAGCCTAAGTCAATACCTTCGCATAGAAATTAACTTTGCATGCTGAAGATTCCTAAAACAGTAGCTACTGTCATTTTGGTTTTAGGACCAGTAGAACTTGGTGCATTTTTTAATTCCTGTTTAGTAATAGCTTTTGGTGCAAATCCAATTTTCATAGCTTACTATAGTCCCTAGGGGTACTGTGGTAGAAGGATTCATTTTTCTGAACATTATTTTAGTAGTTATGCCTTTTCTCCCAAAACAACAACTTGTGAACTAATTATAGACTTAAGTTAGTCCCATGTTTTAATCATTGTCGAGGTGTGGTTCCCACGGAACAGGGATAACCACTCTCGGGGGAGAAGTTCGTGAACACGTTGGTCAACAACCCTCAACCGGCACGGCGACGGTGCTCGTCGAGCCTGTAGAGGGACAGCACGACAGAGATGGACTCAGGCCCGTACCCAGGTTCACGGCCCTCAGGGTGAGGTAAAACCGCTACTCCTGCTTGTCTGTATTGCTCAGTCGGGGCTACAGTACAAAGAGCTTGCCGCGGGCCCTCGCGAGGCGGTGCGGAGCTCGGAGGGGGAAGGTTCGGGCCTTCTTCCTCCTCGGGCTCGCTGGGCTTGGCTAAGCTACTGTGGGGAGTCGATGGATGAATCATCCATCATCTCTACGGTGGTGCTCCTGCTCCTTATATAGGCGCCCCGGGCCTCGTCCTTGCGGCTTGCGCAGTGGAAGGGTTCCCACATGGCGACGAAATGGTGGAGCGGGGTGCACCGCAGCTCGGTTGCCCATGGACTCGGTCCATGGTCGTAAGGCCTGTCTTCGTGGCAGGGCAGCCGCCGTCTTTGCAGAGCGGCCAGCTGGTACTGCAGAGATCGTGGGGGTGCCCACGGTGACGTCGCCGTTGGAGCGTTGCGCCGGCCACCTGCTTTATCACCAAAGAGGAAAGCTTCGTTGGCGGCGCAGGGGACACAGCTTTGTTGACTCCTTTTATCACCAGAACGGCAACTGCGGCGCCGTCGTCATCGCGCGCAGACGCGCGCGTCACTCTGCGGCTGCTGCAGAGGCCATGTGCGCTCTGCAGCGGTTGCTTCGTAGCGAAGTATCTCCACAGGGCCCTGGAGGCCTTGTGGAGGGAGTTGTGTTGACTCCCCTTGCGGGGAGAAAGCCTTGCCGGGGGGCGGCCTCAGGGGGAGCCCCTTCAGGTCCTTCGCTTCCTCCTCAAGTCCCCTCGAGGGGGCTCTCCCCTCGGGGGTCTCCCCAAGCGTTCTGCTTGGTCCTTAGTCGTCTCGCCGACATCGGCGCGTGTGAGGGCCGTGGAGAGTGGGCTCTGCACACCATAGAATCCACTGGGCCGACAGTAGCCCCCGGGCCCAAGACGGGCACGGCGAGGCCCATCGGGTCCAGACGAAGCGTCGTGGGTCCAAAACGCCCGGCCTGCCCGTGACACGCGTCACTCGGTGGTGAGTTTGCGACGGCTCGGTTTCTTCGGACGAACGTGCGTAGTGGGGGGTCCCACCACGTCCACCACGACCACGCCTTGGTAACTGCTCGGACGGGCATAAAGCTGCGCGCCGGTCTGAATCGCAGTCATTACTCCCATTCTGCGCCTCCAGTCTTCCAACTCTCGGCCTCTTAGTTCTTCGTCTCCGGCGAACCCCTTTCTTCTCCGGCGAGCACTCTCCTTCCTTTCGCTCTTACGCGCCCCCGCCCTTTTCCTTCAATGGGGGTATCCAAAGGCAAGGCGGCGATGACCTCAGCCCGCCAAGACGCGCAGGAGGATGAGACGCTCGGCCCTGCCCTGGTCGGGACGCGCATCAATGCGGCTGCGCTGGACAAAATCCAGCATCTAGTCGCCGGGAAGAACAATGAGCATGGCGCCAGCGCCATTTAGGCCGCGAGGCTCGGCCGCTTTCCGGCGGGTTTTTACCCCATCTTCCTCCAAACTCTCTTCGCTGGGCTGGTGCCTCCGTACTCGCCTTTCCTTGAGGCCGTCTTGGAGTTCTATCAGATCCACCTCCTGCACCTTCACCCCAACGCCATCCTCATCCTCTCCATCTTCGCCTTCTTGTGTGAGGCCTATCTGGGGGTGAAGCCCTCGGTGGCCCTCTTCAGGAGCTTCTACGCTCTCCGAAACACCGCGAAGACCGAGCGGACGGGCTGCGTGTCCTTCCGCATCGCGGACGGCATGGGGGACATCTACATCCCCATGTCGTGGAGCGGTGAGAAACCTGTCACGGCGGTGTCGAAGAAGGTGGACGACTTCAGGCAGAAGTGGTTCCTCATCGGCGTCCCGTCGCAGAGCTCCCTCCTCGACGCCCCAGGTGCGCCGCCCGTGAAGAACACCCACTGGGGCAAGCAGGCCCTCAAGGGCCCGCAGGTGGCCGGTCTCGTGGGCCGCTTGAGGACGCTCCGGGAGAACGGCCTCACGGGCCAAATGGTTGCGGAGGAGTTCGTGAGGCGCCACATCGCCCCCCTTCAGGCACACAAGAAGGCGATGTGGGCGTACTCGGGGCTCATGGACCGATACGGCTCCACCCAAGCGACCATCGCCCCGCCGTCGTCGCCACCATCATGGGCGGCCTCTTCGTCAACCCAGACGTGCCCGCGGCGGTCCCCGCGGTGATAAGGCCCCTGTACCAGGTCCCGGACCAGCGCCAGGCTATCTTGGAGCTGATGCCCACATTCACCGCGCTGGGCCTGGCGGGGGAAGGGGAAGAGGATGGGCCTATGCCCATGGCGAAGGATGGGGATGCCGCCGAGTCTCCGTACGCGTCAGACGCGGAGCATGGCGACGCGGAGTAGGGCGACGCGGAGGCGGAGGCGATGCCCTCCGCCGGCGTGGAAAGTTCGTCCAGAGCCGCGCCCCCACGGGGGAGGTCTACGAGCTCTCGTCCAGCGATGGAGAGGAGGCCGAGGCTGGGCGCCAAGAGCCACGGACCAAGGCGGCCCATGACAGGCCTGCCGGGGAGCCCCCGAGCGCTCCCCTCAAGAGGAAGGCTTAGACGGCTCCTGAAGGGTCAGGAGCTCGGTCCGCGCCCTCGTGGCGCGCGTCAGGTATGGCGTGGGTTGACACCCGCGCTAAGAAGTCCAAGTAAGTGCTCTTGAGTTTTGTCTTTTTCCTTCAATCTTCTGCTTGTCTCCTCCCCTGATCAATTTTCTTTGCCTTCCGCCAGCGACCCAGCGCCTGCGAAGCGCCGAAGGCTCCGCAAGGTCGCGGACGTGAAGAGAGCCGCTCCTGAGGCCGCGCCCGAGGCTACGGCGGACGAGACCGCGGCAGACGAGGTCTTTCGGCCTGAGGAGGACACTCCTACGGGCCCTCAGGAGGAGATGCCCCAGACGGGGGCACACGTGCCGCCCCCGGAGGAGGAGCATGTGGAGGAGCAGATGGAGAGGGCACCCACTCCGCCCCGCGCAGCCACCCCTCCAGCGCAACCTGAAGCTGCGGCTGGCGCCCCGCCAGTTCCGAGCCCTCCTAAGGCCAGCATGGAGGACCTTCCCCCCTCCCCGCCAAACACTACGGCGGAGGAGGAGACAGCGGCGACTGGGTAGACCTTCTCTGCCCCGGAAGCGAGCAAGGAAGTGCCGCCCGAGCGGGACGATTCCGGGGCGCAGGATGTAGGCGCTGAGGAGGAGGACCTGCCTCCAAGCCCCTAGGCCCACGCGGAGGCTACCTTCACCAAGCTCGACGCGGGCGCGGGGCCTTCCGTGCCACGCAGGCCCTCGCAGGCCCTCGCCCTTGGCAGCTGGGACTGGAGCCGAGGGCGCCGAGACGTTGCCTTCCGCCTGGTGCGGGAGTCCCTGGAGGGGCTGGAGGCCCATCTCTCCCTGGAGGACCAGGAGCTTGCCCGGCAGCGGGACGAGCTCGCGGGGGCTTAAGCCGCTTTTCACGCGGCTGTGGAGGCTCGCCGGCAGAGCGACTTGGCCCTGCAGGAGGAGCGCGAGGAGGCGATACGCTTCGCCGAGGAGGTCCGCGAGGGCGCCATGCGCGACGCCGAGGAGCTTCTGCAGCCCTTGAAGGCCGAGCACCGGGCCGCGGCTGAAGACTTGGCCGCGGCCAGGGCAGAGCGGGAGGCCGTGGAGCACTCCCTGGCGGCCAAGCACAACGAGCTCGTCGAGCTCGAGACGAAGATTCTCGCCGACTCCGAGACGGTGCGGTCCGCGCTGGACGAGGTCCGCACGAGCTTGGAGGCCAGAGGGCGAACTCTGGGCGAGCGCGAGGAGGACGTGCGCCGCCGCGACGAGCAGCTAGCGCTGAGGGAGCAGGAGCTGTCGGGGCAGCGCGCTACCCTCGAGGCCCGCGAGGATAGCCTGACAGCGGCGCTCAGCAAGCTTGAGCGCGAAGTGGCTGCCCACAAGGGGAGCGTGGAGCGTGCTAACGCGCGGCTAGCGGAGCGGAAGGAGGAGGCCAGGAAGAAACTCCAGGAGAAGGAGAAGGAGCTCCGCGCCGCCGTCTCCCAAGATTACAAGGACAAGTTCTCCAAGCAGGAGGAGCGCTTCAAGAAGAGGCGCGACGAGGACGCCGCCCGCATCCACAAGCTGGAGAAGGCGAACACCACCCTGAGCGCCCGCCTTGGGCGCGAGGTGGACCGTCGCCGCGCTGCTGAAGAGGCGCGCGATCGCACAGCGCAGGACCTCACCTCCCTCATGGCGGACATGGAGGAGATGAACTAGTAGGTGGGTCCTGCCGTGGAGAAGGCGGTGGAGGTGGCCGAGAGCGCCAAGGTGGCGCAGGTGCTGTCGCAGCAGCGGGAGCGTATGTTCCTGTCCCTGGCGCGCCGGGGCCGCGAGCTCGCTGCGAAGTTGGGAGCAGAAGCGCCGTCTGTCCCAGCTCAAGGCCATTCCGACGCCGCCACCTACCTCATATACTTCGAGCAGCTCTTCACGGCGCTCGAGGGCCCCGCCGCGGAGCTCTACGACGTCGTCGAGGAGGAGTGCCGCCAGCTCCTGGCGGTGGCGGTGGACCGCATCTTCTCCAACCTCGTGCACCTCCAGCCCGGGTTCAACCTTGCCACGGTGACCGAGCCCTTCGAGGGGGAGGAAGGGTGGAAGGCCTCCAACTCCGTCCGCGACCAGGTGGACGACTTCTGCAGCCGCTTCAAGCGGGCCGCGGCGGAGGATGAGGACGACGGCGAAGAGAGCGGGCCTGAAGGAGAAGAATCCGGCCAGGACGACGGCGAGGCCTCTGCCTAACTTCCTCCTGAGATCCTCTCCTGCAATGTAGTGCGCTTGCAGCGCTGTAGGGGCATTTGCTTTAAAGACTTTCGTTTTGCAGTCTGTAATATACTTCTTATCTTTTTAACAAGTGCTGCTAAGTCTGTGTGTGCTCCCCTCGAGGAGCCTTTGCTTCCATTCCATGTCTTTTTCACTCTGCGTCGCTGGACCCTTCTCTTCGCACTATGACTCCGCCGCTGCGGTATGCTCGAGCAATGACTCGGCAAGGCCGGGGGGAGTTTAAGGCTTAGAGAGGTACGAGCCCTCGAGTCGCGATGTTGAGGGCCCCCCTTTGACGCGCAAGCAGCCCATGGAGAGTGAGGGAAAGGACCACTCGAGGGACGCAGGGTGCTCGTGAGAGAGATGCAAGGGTACTCTTGATGTGAACGGGGAACTTAGCTTCGCGAGGCTTTTCGCCCTGCGTGGGACTCCTCTGGCGATGTCCTTCCCTTCAGGGGCCGAGTTTTTCCTCCACAGGCCTGGAGAGATTCTCGTTCCCTGTGGACGTTAGAGAGGCGAACCAAAACGCTAGAGCATAGTAGTAAGGACTTACGCGCGCTTATAGGTTTCCTCATGGGTGCCTCGCGAGGAGAGAGAGTACCAAGGTCCTTTGGAGAGGTGGCTTGTATCCGGGAGCATGCCCTTTAGCCAGAGCCTAGGGTCCCTTGGATTTTGCAGTGCTGCTGGGGTGCTCTTGGGCACAGGCACCGTACTCAGCCCCCGCTCGCGAGGTGCGCATGGGAAAAATATAAGCGCACATTTTGAAAGTAAAGGATGAAAGTAAAACTTGCCATCGAAATATTACATAGCGGCGCCTTGGCGCAAAGTTCACTTGGAACGAAAATGGCGCCTGAGCGCAAAGTTCACTTGGAACGAGAATCGGTTCATTACACTTGGGTTTGCCAAGCTAACATTCCTTCCATGTCGAGGCATGGGGACCACCCATTAGTGGCAGAGGTTCACTGCGGCCTGCGGTGGCTCATTAGCAGGAGAGCTCAGAGGGCTGAGCCTCGGGAGAAGCTTTGAGAAGCTTGGAGGTGAAGCCGTGAGCTTCCCTCTAGAGACAAAAAATGCCTGGCGTGACTATGATCACGGGTAGAACTTGCGCAGATGCGCGATGTTCCACGGGTTCTTGACGGGGATGCCGTCTTCAGTCTCGAGGCGTACTGCGCCAGGCCTGGCGATGTGGGAGACCCTGTAGGGGCCTTCCCACATCGGTGAGAGCTTGTGGAGACCTTCCCTGGAGAGGATTCGCCTGAGGACGAGGTCACCCGCCTGAAGGGTGCGCGAGCGCACATGGCGGCTGTGGTAGCGTCGCAGATCTTGCTGGTACTTCGCCGCTCTGAGGGCGGCGTGGCGGCGCAGTCCCTCGAGGAACAGTAGGTCGTCGTTGTGGAGGCCCACATGGATGTCCTCGTTGAAGGCAAGGACCCGTGGGGATCCATGCTTGATTTCTGCGGGGAGGACAGCTTCAGCCCCGTAGACAAGGGCGAACGGCGTTTCGCCTGTAGGCCTTGAAGCGGTTGTGCGCATGGACCAGAGCACAGACGGGAGCTCATCGATCCAGCCCTTGCCGTGCCCCTTGAGGATGTTGAAGCTTCTGGTCTTGAGGCCCTTGAGGACTTCCGCATTTGCTCGCTCGGCTTGACCATTGCTGCGTGGGTGAGCCACCGAGGCGAAGCAGATCTTGACGCCGAGCTTGTCGCAGTAGGCTCGGAAGATGCCGCTGGTGAATTGCGAGCCATTATCGGTGATGATGCGGTTGGGCACCCCGAAGCGGCAGACCAGGCTCCTGATGAATTTCACCGCGGCTCCGGCTGGAATGGTGCGCACTGGTTCAACCTCGGCCCACTTGGTGAACTTGTCGACGGCCACGAAGAGGAAACGATAGCCCCCCTGCGACTTCGGGAAGGGGCCCAAGATGTCCAGCCCCCAGACCGCGAACGGCCAGGAGAGCGGGATGGTTTTGAGCCCCAGTGCCGGCTGATGAATTTGCTTGGCGTGGAACTGGCAAGCGTCGCAGGCTTGCACGATGGCGACCGCATCCTGAAGTACTTGTGGCCAGTAGAAACCGCTCCTGAAGACCTTGCCTGCGAGGGTGCGCGCACACGAGTGGTGGCCGCACTCCCCGCTGTGGATGTCCTTGATCAGCGTTTGGCCTTCCTCGGGGGGGGGGGGGGGGGGGGGGGGAGGACGCATTTGAGCGCGATGCCGTTCGGGCGCTTGCGATAGAGGTTTCCCTCAAGGATGCAGTAGGATTTCGCCTGTCGAGCGATTCGTTCTGCTTCTGCATCTTCTTCAGGGAGGATCCCCTTCGCCAAGTAGTCCTTGAGCTCGTCAATCCAGCCTGTGGCTTGGTGGGCAGCTGTCAGCAACAGACGCTCCCCTGTGCTGGGGCCGCAATCGGGGGCCCCAGACTCAGGAGGTGGTGGGAGTGTTTCATCCGCGCTTGCGGCTGTGGCCTCTCGAGGCTGCTTGATGGATGCCTTGGCGAGCCTTTCCTCAAAGACGCCGGCCTGCTGGGGTTGCCTTCGCGAGGCTCGCTTGGCGATGTCATCGGCCTCCTGGTTCTCTTTCCTTGGGATATGCATGAGTTCCATGCCCCTGAAGTGCTTCTCGAGCTTGCGGACCTCTTCAAGGTATGCTGCCATGTGGTCGTCTTTAGGCGTGTAGCTCTTGTTGGAGAAGTTGACGAGCAACTGGGAGTCGCCCTTGATGAGTAGGTGCTTGACGCCTAGAGCGATGGCGGCCCTTAAGCCGGCGAGGAGGCCCTCGTATTCAGCGATGTTGTTGGAGATCTTGTCAATCGTGAAGCATAACTGGACAGCGTAGTAGAGCTTGTCGCCTTTGGGCGAAGTCAGGACGACGCCTGCCCCGCCATTGCGGCAGGCAAAGGCTCCGTCGAAGTGCATGGTCCAGTGGCTGGGCATTGTGCCTCCAGCGGGCTCAGCCTCTTCCCCCCGAGGCTCTTCAGGGCTTGGGTCAGTTCATTCGGCGACGAAGTCAGCCAGCGCTCGCCCCTTGATGACTCTTGTGGTGTCGAAGCGCAAGTTGAATGGCTGCAACTCTATGTTCCATCCCGCGACACGATCTGTGGCGTTGGGGTTGCGCAGGATCTGCTCCAGGGGGAAAGAAGTGACCACCGTGATGGGGTGGCCCTGGAAGTAGTGTCTCAGCTTCCTGGAGGCGATGAGGAGAGCGACGAGAAGCTTCTGCTGCATCGGGTACCGCTCCCGAGCATCCCGCAGCACCGTGCTGACGAAGTAGACGGGGTGCTCGACAAGGGTTGTCGGTGGGGTTGCAGCGTCAGCCCTCTGCGGGGGCTCCTCAGGGCCCTTGTCGAGATCCGCCTGCAGGGGGGTCTCGACAGGGGTGCCGGGAGCAGGCTCGACTTGAGGCTGTGGGCCTGGCAGTGGGTCTGTGGAGGCTGCTCCTTTGACGAGATCCTTGTCGGGGGGCTTTGGGCTTGGAGTGGCAGTGCTCTTCTTGGGGAGGACAGGCTCTTCCCTTTCGGCCACCAGGACGGCGCTTGCGGTCTGAGGAGTGGCTGAAAGATACAGCTTCAGATGTTCGCCGGTCCAGGGGGCCACCATGACTGGTGGGCTGGCCAAATACTTATTTAAGTCCTCAAAGGCCTTGTCCGCCTCAGGGGTCCACTTGAACGTGCCAGATCTCTTCATGATCTTGAAAAATGGCAGGGCTCTCTCGCCGAACTTGGAGATGAATCGGCCCAGGCTAGCCATGCAGCCTGCTAAGCGCTGCATTTCCTTGAGCCGGCGAGGAGGTTGCATTCCTTCTATGGCCTTGATCTTGTCAGGGTTTGCTTCTACGCCGCGGTGGGACACCAGGAATCCGAGGAGCCTGCCTGAAGGGACCCCGAAGACGCACTTGGCGGGGTTCAGCTTGATGTTCACATTGCGCAGGCTGGCGAAGGTTTCCTCGAGATCCTTCAAGAGGGTGTCTCCCTCTCGAGACTTGACCACTATGTCATCGACGTAGGCCTCTACGTTCCTGCCCATCTGTGCCCCCAAGGCGATCCTCATAAGCCTCTGGAAAGTGGCGCCAGCATTCTTCAGGCCGAAGGGCATGCATGTGTAACAATACACGCCACAGGGGGTGAGGAATGCTGTCTTCTCCTCGTCCCCTTTAGCCATTTTGATCTGGTGGTAACCAGAGAAGGCGTCCAGAAAACAGAGGAGGTCACAGCCAGCGGTGGAGTCCACGATCTGGTCTATCCTCGGCATGGGGTATGGGTCCTTGGGGCAGGCCTTGTTGACATCGGTGTAGTCGATGCAGAGTCGGCCACCTCCAGCGGGTTTAGGGACAACCACGCCGTTGGAGAGCCAAGTGGGGTGCGCGACTTCGCGGACGACTTTCGCCGCCTTTAGCTTCTCTACTTCCTTGACGATGAATGCTTGCTTCTCGGGGGCTTGCTTGCGTGCTTTTTGCTTGACGGGTCGTGCGTCTGGACACACGGCTAAGTGGTGCTCGATCACCTCCCTTGGTACACCGGACATATCTGACGGAGTCCATGCGAACATGTCAGAGTTTGCCCGAAGGAAGGCGACGAGCGCGCTTTCCTATTTGGGAGGCAGGGCAGCGCCTATGGTGACGCTAGCCCCCGAGCCTTCAGCCCCCGAGCCACTGGTGCTCAGCGACACCTTCTTCGTGGCAGCTTGCTCCTGAGAGAACACTTGTTTCTTCTTCTTGGGCCTCTCGAGAGGCTCCATTTCCTCGTCAGCCGGGAATGCCATGGCAGCTGCCTTGTAGGCGCTCTCGACAGCGCGCGTGGCGTCCAGGATATGACCATGGATGGCGATGGTGCCAGCGCTGCCGGGGATCTTGACCATGTTGTAGGCATGGTGCGTGACGGCCATGAATTTCGCGAGAGCGGGGTAGCCGAGGATGGCATTGTACGGCAGGCCGATGTGGGCGACGTCGAAGTCGATCAGCTCTGTGCGATAGTTCTTCTGCGTACCGAAGGTGACGGCTAGCCGGACCTGGCCCAGGGGTTCGATGGAACCACTGGTGACCCCTGTGAACGGCCTGGAGGGCATAAGCCACTCGTAGGGCACTTAAAGCGTCTCGAAGGTCTCAACAGAGATGACGTTCAGGCCTGCTCCTCCAACAATGAGCGTCTTGGAGACGGTGATGTTGTTGATGGTGGGGGAGCAGACCAGGGGGAGGGTTCCCACAGTCTTGGTCGACTTGGGGTGGTCCTTGGCGTCGAAGGCGATGGTGTACTGGGACCACTTGAGGGGCCTGGAGGTCTCGGTGCTCGGGAGCGCGGCGTTGAGCTCGCGGGCGAACTGCTTGAACTGGTTGTTCGACTCGGGCGCCTGAGCCCCACCGAGGATGCAGGCCATAGCCCCTCTCGGGGTCTGGTAGCCTCCATCTTCCTCGTCAGGGAGGTTGTTGTTCTTCTCGGCGGCGTTGGCTTGAGTGCCCGACGGCTTCTGGTAGCCGCCATCGCGCCTGCCCCTGCCGTCTCTACGGTAGCCGCGGCCTCTGCCGCGGTTTCCGCTGCCTTCTCCTCGCTCGCGCTCCCTGCTCAGCCTCTTGAGGTCGAAGCAGTCGTCTGTGGCGTGGCCACGCCTGTTGTGGTAGACGCAGAACGGACGGTTGTCCGCCTCCTTGTCGCCAGGCTCGAGGGAGCTTCTGCGAGCGTTCTTGGTGGCTGGCTCTGCCGCTAGGATAGCAGTGGTCTTGCGCTTGGTCTCCTCGCGCTTCTTGTGGCTCTTGGAGCCCTCAGCCTGGTCGTCCCCTCGCTGGCTCATCTTGACGAAGAGAAGTCCCTCTTCAGCCTTGGCGCATTTGTCCGCGAGGTCGAACAGCTTCACCACAAAGGTGAGCTTGTCGTGGATGCCCAGCTTCTCGAGCATCCTGCGGTTCGTGACGCCCTCTCTGAAGGCGGCGATGACCTGCGTGTCGGGGATGTTCGGGATCTTGTTGCGCACTTGGCTGAAGCGCTGGATGTACTTGCGGAGGGTCTCATCCTTCTTCTGCACCACAGCGCGCAGATCGTTGTGGGTGAGCGCGCGCTCGTACGTGCCCTTGAAGTTGGCGACGAACTGCTTGCAGAGCTCCTCCCAGGAGTCGATGGAGTCCTCAGGTAGGTTGAGGAGCCAGGACAGCGCGGAGTCCCTGAGCGCGTGGGAGAACCAGTTTGCCATGACCTTGTCGTCTCCCCCTGCAGCCTGGATGGAGGTGGTGTAGAGCTGCAGGAACTCGAGAGGGTTGGTTGACCCGTCGAAACCCTTGGGGAGGGCCGGCCTGAAATTCTGCGGCCAGACCACGCGACGCAGAGCGCGGGTGAAGGCCAGGCAGCCAGAGGCGTACGTGGCGATTCCTCCCTGGAGAGCCCTGCGGTTCTGCTGCCTTGCCTGGCCGAGCTCCTCGACGAGGCGATTCTGGAGGTCCCTGCGGCGCTCCATGCCCACACGTGCGTCAGGCGCAGTGCGCTGCACGATCTGGCAGTCGTGCGGTGAGGAGGCGTGAGAGGGAGCCCTCTGCGCTGCAGCCGGAGGCGGTCCTGGCGGCGGCGGAGGCGCATCTGGAGCAGCCGTTCCCGCGCGGCCGGAGTGTTGGACCATGGAGCGCGACGGGGCGGGGCGCGTGGTGGCGACGTCGACGAGGTGGTGGAGGCGGTCCAACCACTGGTCGTGGGCCTCAGCGCTAGGCCGGTAGCGCAGGAGCTCCTGGGCCATGAGGAGCGCGGTGTGCAGCGTGGGCTCTGGGCATCCCTGAGAGGACGCGCCTTGGCGCCGTGACGGATGCGAAGACTTAGCATCGTCGTTGCGCTCCTGGGGGACGTCTCCGTCGTCGCGGTGGTCGCTGTCATGGTACTCTTCGCTCTCAGGCTCCTCCACATGCGGGCCGGTGTTGGCGCGCTCGGCAGCGCGAGGGCGGCCGCGGCGGCCACGGGTGGGAGCTGTGCCGGGCTCGGTGTGAGCCCTGTCAGCTGCGCACCTGTTGGCGCGTGTCGTGCAGGTGTCCGCCATGGCGGAAGGCCGGCTGGAGGTTGAAGACGCGCCTCAGTCCCCTACCTGGCGCGCCAAATGTCGATATGTGGTTCCCACGGAACAGGGATAACCACTCTCGGGGGCGAAGTTCGTGAAGGGGACTGAACACGTTGGTCAACAACCCTCAACCGGCACGGCGACGGTGCTCGTCGAGCCTGTAGAGGGACAGCACGACAGAGATGGAATCAGGCCCGTACCCAGGTTCACGGCCCTCAGGGTGAGCTAAAACCGCTACACCTGCTTGTCTGTATTGCTCAGTCGGGGCTACAGTACAAAGAGCTTGCCGCGGGCCCTCGCGAGGCGGTGCGGAGCTCGGAGGGGGAAGGTTCGGGCCTTCTTCCTCCTCGGGCTCGCTGGGCTTGGCTAAGCTACTGTGGGGAGTCGATGGATGAATCATCCATCATCTCTACGGTGGTGCTCCTGCTCCTTATATAGGCGCCCCGGGCCTCGTCCTTGCGGCTTGCGCAGTGGAAGGGTTCCCACATGGCGACGAAATGGTGGAGTGGGGTGCACCGCAGCTCGGTTGCCCATGGACTCGGTCCATGGTCGTAAGGCCTGTCTTCGTGGCAGGGCAGCCGCCGTCTTTGGAGAGCGGCCAGCTGGTACTGCAGAGATCGTGGGGGTGCCCACGGTGACGTCGCCGTTGGAGCGTTGCGCCGGCCTCCTGCTTTATCACCAAAGAGTAAAGCTTCGTTGGCGGCGCAGGGGACACAGCTTTGTTGACTCCTTTTATCACCAGAACGGCAACTGCGGCGCCGTCGTCATCGCGCGCAGACGCGCGCGTCACTCTGCGGCTGCTGTAGAGGCCATGTGCGCTTTGCAGCGGTTGCTTCGTAGCGAAGTATCTCCACAGGGCCCTGGAGGCCTTGTGGAGGGAGTTGTGTTGACTCCCCTTGCGGGGAGAAAGCCTTGCCGGGGGGCGGCCTCAGGGGGAGCCCCTTCAGGCCCTTCGCTGCCTCCTCAAGTCCCCTCGAGGGGGCTCTCCCCTCGGGGGTCTCCCCAAGCATTCTGCTTGGTCCTTAGTCGTCTCGCCGACATCGGCGCGTGTGAGGGCCATGGAGAGTGGGCTCTGCACACCCTAGAATCCACTAGGCCGACAATCATGTAAAATGGTGTGTATGTTTTTATAAACTTAGAGTCCAGAACCTTAACTTAAACCATAATAACTTGGTTTAATTACTTTAACAGTGTTGTGGTGCATTTCTTGTTTGTGTTTAACATAATCCACTTTGTACCCTAGAAATGGCACCAAGTGTTTCTATATGCTTTGTATGTGGTTGTGTTTATGTGTTAGATTCTTATCCAGTAGTTGTCTGTGTTTTGTGATGCTTGCTGCATGTTTTAAACACTTTAAGTTGTTATCAACATGCTCCTCTGTGATGTTCTATTAAATAACTCACCTGCATTCTTTTAGCTCTTTATCAACAACTTGTGTGAGCAGTTGTATTAAACTTTATTGGTTGATTAACTACTTATTAGTATGTGTTCCTAGAGCTAGTAACATGCTTGCATGTGAGGTGCTTGATGCTAGTGATAATACTTGCATGTTAAGATACTTTTGTCTGGAGTACTTCCTTATTTGTTAAGATACTTTTGTCTGGAGTACTTCCTTATTTGTTAAGATACTTTTGTCTGGAGTATTTCCTGAACTATTGTAGCAGCCCTTGTTAAATGATCTAATAAACCTAAGTGGTGTTCTGCCTTCGTGCTTAGTTAAAACTACCTTGGTAACAACTAGGGTGACTGTATTTATTTTCTTAGCTGTGTTTATTGTTTGTCTTAGCTATATGTGTTTGATGCTTGTTATTGCTTAACTAAGTGAATTGCTTGCCCTTGATTGTTAGCTTAGTGTTTGGTGCAGTGCTTGGTGTTTGTTACGTCCTTATGGCATTGTCTTGTATTTTGAGTGTTGCTCCTTTTTCCTGTTTGCGATGTTAGATACGATCGGGAAGGAACTGGACGCGAGGAGTGAACCTGAGGAACCTCAAGATCAAGACCATGGACATATTGCTGTGCCAGGCAAGCCACCTCACCACTGTAATGAATCCTATTATTTTCAAAGCATGTTTTGTTTTCAAAATAAAATAATGCATGTTTCACTTCTTTTGTGGCACTTTGCCACCCAAAAACTATTTTACAAAATATTGTTTGGCCAAAATTATCTACTAGATTATAATAGGTATTATGAAAATAAGTATTCACTTTATGCGCCTTGTTGTTGAAGGCGCTATAAAGAAAATCATATTTTATCTAGTAGTATATCCTTATGTCCTCTCCTCAAACTCTTAGGATGGGAGCCTGGTTTTTGATAAAGTGTTTTCGGAAGAAAAACCCGAGTTGCTGGGAGCAATCGGCGAGCAAGTGTTTTATAAAACCCGAATTGCTGGGAGCAATCGGAGGTGTTTACGAAAACCCTAGCTGTTGGGAACAGTCGGAGGTGGAGATGTTTTTGGAAAAACAAAGTACAGCCCTAGCAGCCGCCCGAACAATTAACCCGTGCAACCACATTACCTGATATGGGTAGGGCTTAGCCGGAAGCTTGTTTGTTTTAGTATTGGGACTCTCACACTTTCTATAGGGGCTGGGCCCCTGAAGCCGGGTAGCCGTCTGGACGAGGCAATACACATGTGGGGATCGCGCCGGACGATTACGGTGGGTCTCCCGACGTGGCGGTGTGGCGTCCTAAGAGAGACCAGGGGTCTAGTGGAGCACACGGTGCCGGGGAGAACAAACCTACCGGGAGGCCCCGATACTAGGGTGGACATAGTGGAAAGCTTTGATCTGGTTATCCGGACCCCCGCATACTGTCGTATGACGGGCCGTGGCAGACACGGCGGAATGACCGTTTGGTGTGGGTAAAGTGCGCAACCTCTGCAGAGTGTAAATCTATTCGAATAGCCGAGTCCTCGGTCATGGACGGTTGGAAAGGCCACTGATCTAGGCGTATTGGCAATTTTTAAGTTTTCAAAAGAAAAATGGTTTTCGGTGGAAACAAGGAGGCATCAAGGAGGTACCTGGGAGGTACGGAATTGGGAGAAGATGGTTGGTCTCGGGGAGACAATCAGTCCGATCTCAGGAGAAGAAAAAGGGGTATCCCCATCCTAGTGTTTTTGAAAAAGTTTTGCAAAAGAGTTTTCAAAGCGTGGAAATAGTACATGCTATTTCTACAAGAGAAATTTCTGTCTCTAAAAGTTTTCTTCAACAAAGATACAGAGATGTCGTAATCTCTATATCGAAAGCATCTTTGCCAAAACTAAACCCTATAGTCGTATATAGCAACTATCCCAGCTTTCGAAAACGCTTTTATTGCATTACCATGAAAACTTAAGCCTTGAGGTGGTCTTGCGAGTACGTAAATGTACTCATATGGCTGTGTCCCTGGATATTCAAACGTCCAGATTACATTGAGGAGAAGTACGACGAGACGGAGGAGTACGCCGACCACTACGCCAACTGAGTGTCACCGGTCAACTGCTCTGTGGGAATGCGTCTGGTTGTGACGAGGGCCGACGCTAGTCGTAAGCTTCCGCTATATCGTAGTTAATCTCGTCCTGTGTGACGATGATTCCAGACTTGGTCATGTGACCACCTATTTGTGTAAGTCTTGTATTATTCGTTTTGAATGATGTAACTTTGTATACCATGTTGTTTATGTGATCGCGATGCACTGATCATTGGGATCGTGATCTGTTTACATAATGTGGGCATCTCGGACCGGTAGTCTGAGGGGTCCTTACAGTCAACATCGTCTGGCGCGTAGCGTGCCAGATTGTTGAAATCCTCTATGTCTCCAGCAACTGTGCGGTTTCCTTGACGCAGATTGCGGAATTCTCTTTTCTTCAAGCTCATTACGCAAGTTGATATGTGTGCAGTACGGAAACCTTCTTGGAACAACTCCCAGGTGGCATCCTCAATTGGGTGGGTGATCTGATAGTTCTCCCACCAGCTGGCTGCAGGTCCTTCCAGTAGATGTGACGGAAACCTGACCTTCTCTGCATCCGTGCATCCAATTGTTACCAGATTCTTATTCACAGAGTGTAGCCAGTAGTCTGCTACAACCGGCTCTGAGGCGCTAGTGAATGTTGCCGGTCTCAACCTCAGGAATCGGGTGAGCATGTCCACTTGAGGGGGTGGTGGTGGAGGTGGGTTGTTATTGTTGTTCGCTGAGATCTGTGTCATCACCCGCATCATCTGGGCCAAAATCTGTTGCATCCCATTCTTGTCGTTACCATTGTTGTCTTCATTGTTGTTGTTTTGGGTTTCTCGACGAGGAGGCATCTATTGGTTTAGCATAGATAAGCAGAGATAGAGAGATCTAAGAGGAGAAAACCCTACCCTCACAAACAATCATGACAAAAGAAACACAACAAACATTCATAAAACAACATCTATCAAACATCAAGCAACAAGATTCAAACACAACAAGAAGTCAATCTAGTATCGTCATACAACCTAAGTTGGTATGAACAATACACTAACACGATACTGTTGTTCTAATTAAATGGTGGTCTCTAGTCTATCTCCTTGTTGAGTGCTTCAGGTTCTTCCACTTATTGTATATCTTCAAAGTGTTTGCCGAATCCTAGTTCTTCAATGGTCTTTCACGTAGTGATTCGTATTGTTATTGAGAAATCCATATGAAGTATTAGACTCAGACTTCCATAACATGGTCTTCAAGAACAAGAGGAGATATTTTCAGAAGGTTGATCGTAGACGAGGGTATAAGAAAAAGGAAAAATAAAATATTTATTTATTTTAGAAATCTGAAAAATAGATTTTCAATCCCATGGTCAAAACCTATTTCTATCCAAACCTAGGGTCACGAACCTACAGGCAACACAGTGCTCTGATACCATCTATAAAGGCCCCCCTTTTACTATAAGGTAGTGACCTCCTGCGTATTGTGCTAGTCCCTGGATCGACTTGCTAGCACCACAGTTTAAGATGAAATATCATGCAAATGCGTCAAACACTTTGTTTACATCGCATGATCCAGACTTACAATATTCTATACAACCTGCATAACCCCAAGGGCTAGCATAATATTATTCAGAGTTCAACACAGCGGAATAGAAGTAGCAATGAGCCTCATCATCTTCATGTGCCACAGGCAAGCATGTTGGTTGTAGACTCGAAACCCTAACGAAATCTCACTCATCGTTTGTCGAACCTGCAATGGTGAGTTGGAGCCCAGACTATAAAGGGTCGGCACAATTGAATTGTGGTGGCAAGATGATACTGTGTTGATTAATTTAGCAAGACTATATCTACATGCATATTTGGCTCGGTGAAGTTTGAGGCTGATTTGCCTAAAGCAAGTTTTTCTCCATTCATTTCATAAAACAGTTTTTCATTTATCTAAGTAGTACTACTCCTTGTCTTTTGTGAATCCAGGTTATAGTGCAACAATAAAATCTCCATAGAATGGGAACTGTTCCAAGTCCAGCCTCTTCAAGTCAACCCCTTCAGTCTAGTTGCTCAAGTTTTGTTTCCAAATACTTGAGTCACAGTCATACACTTCTCCTCATTAATGAATCGATAGGTATCGATAGGTCTGGCCATCGGCCCCTACTCATAACACTGATCGATAGGTCTGGCCATCGGCCGCCTACTCAGAACTTAACTTTGATCGATAGGTCTGGCCATCGGCCTCTACTCATATCCTTGGTCGATAGGTCTGGCCATCGGCCCCTACTCATATCCTTGATCGATAGGTCTGGCCATCGGCCGCCTACTCATAACTTTGATCGATAGGTCTGGCCATCGGCCGCCTACTCATAACTTAACTTTGATCGATAGGTCTGGCCATCGGCCGCCTACTCATCACTTAACTTTGATCGATAGGTCTGGCCATCGGCCGCCTACTCATAACTTTGATCGATAGGTCTGGCCATCGGCCCCTACTCATATTCTTGATCGATAGGTCTGGCCATCGGCCGCCTACTCATAACTTTGATCGATAGGTCTGGCCATCGGCCCCTACTCATATCCTTGATCGATAGGTCTGGCCATCGGCCGCCTACTCATAACTTTTCATAAAACTAATAATCTTAATCCTTCATATATCTTATATTCGCTTCATCAATGATCCTCATACTTCCAACTTAAATAGTCTTCTTGAGATGTCTTCAACTTCGTCGACAAGCATGGCTAAGCAAACAACTCCTACATTGGTTTTCTACGGAATTGGTCACGAAAACATGTGGATATCCTTACTAGGTTTGCATGGCACATCATTTTAATATCTCTATCATGCATACCATTAAAAAAATATAATGCATAATTAACAAAAATGGGATAATTATGTTTGAAGTATCACATGCCTTTTGTAGGATGTCGTAGCTCACACACTCTCTCCAACGAATAGTGTTTCACTCCGTTCAATCTCTACGAGGAAAGAGAACTACAATAAACAAACAACTCGAACAAACACATAACACATAAAAGCAAATATCATAATAATGTGTTCGTAAATATTTGTTTTGGTTCATTTATTTTATGGTCAAGTCATATCACATAATTCAATTTACAAAAGGAATTAATGTGATAGGACTTAGGGTTTGCCATTTATGGTCAAGGGATGGTCTAATTCAAATTTGAACATTTCAAAACAGAATAGGTAGAAATACTGTTCCAAAGGTTCTATAGAACTGATCTTGATTAAAAGATTACACATGCAGTTGATCAAAAGGGTTTACCACATTTTAATATTTAAAGTTTGCCATCCCAAAATATCTAACAGGTTTTAAACCCATCTTTACAAGTTTATATTTCAAAAATGGCTGAGTAGGCTTAGTTTTGTTACTTCTGGTCAAAATAAAATATTTGTGTTATTTTTGTAAAAGAAAACAATTTTAATAAGGTTAATAGAATTTAAACTATGTTAAAAACATACAAATAGGATTTCTGATTTTTAAATGGAAATAACATTGTTCAAAACTATTTTTAACAGTGCAGCATTATTGTACATAGCCTAAGGTTTCCAAAAATATTTTATTTACAATTTTTGAACTTGTGAATTCAAATTTAGGTCAAATTTACTCAAATCATCTATCTGAAATTTGAATTAATTTAAACGATTCAAATTTGAATTTGGACAGTGCTAAAAGATTCTACACATCGAGGGCTTTCTATTGGTATAAAGATTGTCAAATTTGGGTCTCTGGTTTAAAAGATATAATAGTTCTAAGTGGCAGGGGCTTTTCTGCAAATCTGCTAAATAAAACTAATTCGGAAATAAATTCAGAAAAGGCTGAGTGACGTGGCAAGCTCCTATTGGCTGGATTCGGTTTGTTAAGTGATTTAATTCGATCTGTTGGATCTAGATCTAAGTGTCGGAATCAAAAGATACCTCTTCGCTGCGGTCTTCTAATCGTAGCCGTAGGAGACCGATCCGACGGTTGCCGGCGTGTTGACCAAATGGAGGCGGCGCTCCTCGCCGGAGAATGGCGTTGCGGCAGCGCTGGCCTCGGGCTGGCACGGAGTCGGCGATGCAAAGGGTCTCCGGCCTTGTAGAGGATACGAGGATGCGCGGCTCGGCATGGGAAGGAAGATGGCGGCGATGGCGTCGTCGAACGCTTCCCAGGGCGACGGTGCCACATGCGTGGAGGTGCGTTTCTCCGGTGACCTTCGGGTATGGACGAAGCCGAGGCTACGGTTGCGGAAAAATTCGTGCAAGGGGTGAGGAGGGTGAGCGAGACAGAGTGGAAGAGAGGAGGCAAGGTATTGGAGGCGGGGACGCACTTGTTTGGCCCGAATCGAAGAAACACCGGCGGCGGTCGAGGCGAACTCCGGGGAGCTCTTGTGGGGAACTGGGGGCACGATTCGAAGAAGGGGGAGAGGGAAAAGGAGGTCGTGGTCGTGCGGATTAAAGGGAGGTGGGCGAGGTTCCGTTTGAGGGGTCGGGGGAGTGGGGGGAGCGGCGGGGTCGTGGTCTTCTCTGGGGAGATCGTGGGGCTCCGAGGCGGTTGGAGGAAGACGACCCTGACAGGTGGGGCCAACCTGTCAGCGGCACAGAGAGGGTCAGCGGGGCTGGGCTGCAGCTGGGCCTCTATGCATCGCACGCGCGGCAGGTAAGAGATGGGCTTGCCCATTTAAATCTTTTTTTTGTTCCGATTCTTTTCTTTTCCCTTTTGTGTTTTCTTATTTATTTTATATCTTTTGTTTTATTTATCCAAATGAGTTCAAACAAATTTTTATAGTCTTGTAGAAATCATATCTTTCATTTAAACCCATCATATACATGTTTTCAATTCATTTCTAATATAAATTTTCAAATGACATGATTTGACATTTTTTTTGTAGAATTTAAAATAGATTCTTAATTAAGGAGTTTCTGTCTTAATAAAATTAAGAAAAAATAACAAATGCAAATGTTTAAAATAAATCTTTCCAAATCCATTTTCAAAATCAAACACTTGAATCAATACTATATTTTAAAAATACAAAATGTTCCAAATAGTTTTGTGACTATAAATATTGGCCTAGGGTTTATTAAGAATCCAAATATGATGTTTTTGGAAATAAATAATTTATCCAAAACATTTGAAATAGGCATACTTTAAATAATTGAAGGTACTTTAGAAATATGGTGTTAGGGTTAAATAAGTATTTAGTTTATTTATTTATAATTCATCACTCAAGTTTAAAAATAAAGTTTACTTGATTGAATTAACATCATAATACATTTGACTAAGTCATATTAGTCCTTTTTAGTTGGTCCTCTAGGACATTGATGATTTTATTTTAATATGAAATAAAAGTTTTAAATTTTAGTGATTTTTAAACATTCCAAAATTTTGGGATATTACAATTAATAACTTGTCTTGTTGCAATCTCATATGTCAATTCCTATGTTCCATTATCTACCACTTTATAAAAGAGAGAGTGCATTTGTGAAACCATGAACCCAGGTCCATTTTTAATCATTAGAAACACATTTCCAACACTTTATATCCACTTTACATTTTCTGTCATTTAAAAATCCGAAAATACAAAAACAATTTTATATCTTGTAAACACAATACAAAACCCAAAAACATCATCCATTATCATTTGCACCATCTTTGCATATTTATTTACCATCTTTGCATATTTATTTCTTGCTTTGCATTTACTTTGTTTTCATCTCTTTGCTCTTGTGCTTGACAACCACTTGGTGAGGTTGGGCACAAAACAATTTACTTCGTTTTGCATGTATTCAAGAGAAGGACAAGAAGATAAATCTTCTACAGAGTTCCCCAAGAGTTCGATAAAAACACTCGAGTCACCCTTGTGGGGAAAACAAGTCTTCCACATCTCCAAACTCTGCACTTGGAGCTCAACCTAAGCATATTATATTTACGCTCATGAAGACTGTTTTCTGGCGCCGTTGCCGGGGAACTAGTGGAAGGTTATCTCACAACAAAGTCAACATCACCAACGTGTGCAAACACCTAAGCTTGGGGATGGTGCACATACGTGAGCATCATCTCGTCCATCTTTACCTTCAAAGCATTTTATTTTGTTTTGTTATTGTCTTTTATTATTTCGGTTTGCTATTTTTATTTTCAGTTTTGCATTTTGTTTTACACTTATCATTTCGGTTTGCATTATTTAGTGTCATTTTATTTTCAGTTTTTCATTAAAAAATTAAAAATACATAAAAACTTGCTAAAATGGGATAAAGAACTAAGTTGTGTGACTACACAAACACTCCAAATGATCAATTTATTGCTAGGCCTATTGCTACACCTAAGATAACAACTGAGAGTTATGAAGTTAGTCCTAGTTTGTTAAACTTATTAACTAGGGAATAATTTGGTGGTAGTGCTATGGAGGATGCCTCTATGCATCTTCATGATTTTGTTGAAATATGTGACATGCAAAAATTTAAAAATGTGGAAAGTGATATTCTAAAACTGAAGTTATTTCCTTTTTCACTTAGAGAGAAAGCTAAAGAGTGGTTGCATTCACTACCTACTGATAGTATTAATTCTTGTGATGATTTAAAAGAAGCTTTCATTAAGAAGTATTATCCACCTGTTAAAATTCTGCAAAATAGAAACAATATTCTTTCTTTTAGGCAAAATGAAAATGAACATGTTGCTATGGCTTGGGATAGGATAAAAGTTATGCTTAGAACTTGTCCATCTCATGGGGTTAACGAATGGACCATATTACACTCTTTTTACATTGGTCTAAACTACATGTCTAGAAATATTCTTGATTCTGCTGCAGGAGGGGCTTGATACGTCCATTTTGCATCACTATTTTATATCATAATTTACTGTTATTCATTGATATATTTCATATTTAGAGATGATACTTATGTTATTTCATCTATTTTTCATGTTTGATGATTATTGGAGAATGGATCACCGGAGGCTGAATTCTGCTGGAAAAAGCACCGTCAAGATACAATATTTGCGAAGATCAAAATCCAAAAGTGACCAGATGGAAACTCCTATTTTGCCAGATGCCGGAGGGAGCCAGAAGGGGAGGCCAAGGTGGGCCACAGGGGGCCCACACTATGCCCAGGCGCGGCCCCCCTTGCTGCCGCGCCGGCACATGGTGAGGCCGCCCTGGCCCACCTGAGGCATCGCCCTCTCGCGTACTTCATCTCTCCGAAAACCTAAGACATCAGGGAGGGTCGAAGAAATATTCCGCGCCACCTACACGAGGCGGAAAACCAGAGAGAGAAAAACTCTCCGGCAGGAAAAAATCTGCAGGGGAAATCCCTTCCCGGAGGGAGGAAATCGTCGCCATCGTCACCGTCATCAAGCTGCACTTCATCGGGATCATCATCACCACCATCTCCACCGCGGACACCGTCATCTCCATCGTTCCACTCCGTTCCCGCTGTAACATCTAGGGCTGAATCTTGTCTATTTGATAGGGGAAACTCCCCCGGTGTTGATTACTATGTTATTGATGCTATTGAGTGAAAATGTTGAATTAAGGTTTATGGTCAGATTGTTACCCATCATTATATCACCTGTGATCATGTTCCAAATGATGTGTTGTGAGTAGTTTGTTTAGTTCTTGAGGACATGGGAGAAGTCTAGATGTTAGTAGTGAACTATGTTGAGTAATATTTAATGTTTTGATATTTAAGTTGTGGTGCTATTCTTCTAGTGGTGTCATGTGAACGTCGACTACATGACACTTCACCATTATGGGCCTAGGGGAATGCATTGTGTATTCGAATATTAATTGTGGGGTTGCCGGAGTGACAGAAACGTGAACCCCCGTTGGTATCTCGATGCATGAGGGATGGTAGGATCTCAAAGTTTAAGGTTGTGGTTAGATTTATCTTAATTAATTTCTGGTATTTGCGGATGCTTAATAGGGGTATAATCACAAGTATGTATTAGTCCTAGGAAGGACAGTGCATTAGCATAGGTTCACCCACACAACATTTATCGAAACATTAAAGATTAATCATCTATATGAAGCGAAAGCACTAGACAGAAATCCCGTGTGTACTCGGGAACGTTTGGTCATCATAAGTAAACAAACCGGCTTGTCCTTTGCTCTAGAAAGGATTGGGCCACTCGCTGCAATTATAATTGTTGCGCTTTATTTACTCGCACTTTATTTATCTATTATATCAAAAACTCCTAAAAACTTGTCTGCTAGTGTTTACAGTGAAATCTTCATCAAAACCGCTTGTCAGCACCTTCTGCTCCTCGTTGGGTTCGACACTCTTATTTATCGAAAGTACTACGATACACCCCCTATACTTGTGGGTCATCAAGACTATTTTCTGGCGCCGTTGCCGGGGAGTAAAGCGCTATTGGTAAGGAAAAATTTAGCTGTAAGTGCTGTTTTTATTTCTGTCTCCTATTTTGCTTAATTATGGAGAGAGCATCTATTGCCTTCCTGTTTGGAAGAACTTCTGCCACTACTGAGTTAGAAGAGGAGGCGCCACCTGAAGAAATAGTGTCATTTAAAATACATATGAAAATTGTTGATCGTGTTATGGATAACCGCTATGTAGGGGATGGAACTGTCCATCCCGGTGATCATTTGCTATTTTTACATGAATTATGCGAGTTGTTCAAGTGTGCAGGTATTTCAATGGACAATTTTAGAAAGAAATTATTCTCTATATCACTTGGTGGAAGAGCTTCGCATTGGTATAAATTGTTGAAGAATAGGCATTCTCTTGGATGGGAGGAAATTGTACCTCTTTTTTATTCTAAATTTTATCCTCCAAGTGAAATTCACCAAGATCGGAATTCTATATATAATTTCTGGCCTCATGAAGGAGAATGTATTGCCCAAGCGTGGGGGAGACTGAAGTCACTAATGCTCAAATGCCCCATTCATGAGCTTCCTGGTAATATTATTGTTGATAAGTTCTATGCAAGACTCTCTTTTGAAGACAAAACATTATTGGATACTGCTTGTTCTGGACCGTATTGAAGAGAATACTGAAGCATGGGAGAACGACAAAGGTAGGGGGTCAGGTATAAAATATGACTTCGAATGCATTAAAACTTCCATGAATACTGATGCATTTCGAAATATTAGTAATCCTTATGGTCTTGACTCTCAAGTTGTTGCAAACTATTATAAAGCTTTTGCTTCTTATTTCGGTTTGCCTAAGGAAGGTTTTAAGAAATATCATGAGCCTTATAAAGATAAGTCTATTACTCCTATAACTAAAAGCATTGAAGTTAATACTATTGATCATATTATTCCCGAGCCTGTAACATCCCAAATTTTGGAAGCAACAAAAACTTAATTATAAAAGACCCAGAATTCTGAGGGAACAAAAACTTTTTGAAATGTATTACTCATGGATGTTTTTCACTCTTGTTTCCTTTGTTTGTCTTGTTTTGTTTGTGTTGGTATTGATGACCCCTCTAGCTATCAACCCTAAAACTCAACCTAGTTAAAATATGACATCTGATAACAATGTTATGACAAGTAAAATAGTACATATATCTTCTCCTATCTTATTTTTAACAAACTATATTTACTAGGATGGTTGATTTTAGCATTTACCCAAAGACCAATTATTTGAGATAATAGAAGTATTTCTAAAAGCTATATGATTTCAAAAGCTACAAAGGACCATACCATAAGTCCTAAAACATTTTGTAAGATAATAAGTTGCAAGTACTAGCAACCCTCTTTTCAAAACTCTCATTTTAGTAGTCTAGGGAAATCAATTTCCAAAGTGTTGCCTAATTTTATTTCTACCAAAAACCTTGTCTTGAACATTTTGGTCATCACCTCACCTTACACTGGTTATATCCTAAATGCTTGGATTGCTTATTCATCTACTTGTTTCTAGAATTGATTGATTTGTATTTGTTTTTGCTTGTTTTTATATGTGGATATTATGTGTGCATTTTTGGTGTGTGGATTGCTGTGAGTTCTATCATGCTTGATTATTGTCCTTTATGATTGTGGTGTGTTTCACCTCTTTTCATTTTAATTGGATCATAAGGAACTCAAAATCATGATTTTTCAAATAGTGATTGACTATCTTCTGTCCTGTTAATTTTAAGCCTTTCTAGAGCTTATCAAATAGAATTTATTTTGTTCAATTTGGAAATTCAACTCACCTAACCTCATCCTTATCATCTCTACCACCTATCAATAGCCTTCTTTGAAATTTATAAAATTATTTGATCACTAATTCTTGCTTGTTTTGAGTGCTACATTCTAAGGTGACCATATCTAGTTTTTAGAATAGCATTTTGCCATTTTTGTATCTAGGTGTTATTGAGCCATTTGACCTAAAACTTTAAACCAAATTTTGATCCTAGATACCCCCTACCCAACCCTGCTTGTGTTATAATTTTCCTGTCAAGGAGTTGATTAATCCATCTATGTTTAGTGGCCTAACCTAATCAGCCCAAAACTCTTCTAAACCCTAACACTACACCCCCTCTCTCCCAAACCTTATTTTAGACGAGCATTGGATCCTCTCACACCCCTGGACCTCTTGCCCTCGACCCTGGACAACCCTAGCCCTGCCTCCCCATTTCTTTTTTTCTTTTGGGCATTGCATCGAACACCTGGCGGGCATATTACCTCCCCTCCATAACTCCCCTCCCTCCATAAGCACAGGGCCATTTGCTAGATGCCAAGGCGTGCAGCATCTCGTCCAGACGTTCCTCCACCGCCCCTCTTCCCCAATCCCTGGCTCGAGTCCTCTCCTTCTCTCTCTCTGCCCGAGAACGTGAAACCGGCCCCCTCCCTTGTCTTAGCAACCAAGGCTCCCACACCCTCTCACACCTTGCCCATTACGCTCCCCTCTCTCCAATATCCCAACCCCTGCCTTATCTCTCGAGCTCTCTCCCACCTCTGCTCGAATTCGTCAAGGAATCGACGCTCGGACCCGAAGCTTTCGAGCACGAATGCCATGGATTCCGGCCCCCTCTTCTCCTTCTTTTTGCTCTAACTCGTCCCCCTATCCGTGAGCTAGCCCTTAGACATCCTCGTTTGCGTGCAGGTACGCCGGAGACGCCTGGACCTCGCCATGGCCGCCGCGAACGCCCTCGACGCCGCCATCGTTCCGAAGCTCCCCGGCGACATCTGCTGCCACCCCCGACCTCCCGAAGCTCTCCGCATCCGCCGCCACGCATCCCATCGTCTGGAAGCTCCCCTAGGTGAGCAAACCGTGCGTGGCGCCGTTTCTAGGGTTTCTGCTCTGCGTCCCGCGTCGCGAGGAAGACGAAGGCCCCGCGCCGTCCATCGCCAGATCGACGGCCACGTTTCAAACCAGCCAGATCTAATCCTGACCGTCGGTTTTTGATCCGGCGGCGACTTGCCCCTTCGCCTGCGCGCGCGCTGTCGCGGGCCGGCCCAGCACTGTGCAGCCCGGCCGGCACCAGATCTGGCCCGTTTAGTTGTTTTTCCTTTTAGGTCATTTTCCTGTTTTATTTTCCAGAAAAGTAGTGGTCTAGCTTTTATTCATTTGTGGGAGATCTGTTTGTCCAAATTGCTTGATTCAAATTTTTTTACATGCATATTAGTTTTCTTAACCATGTGGCACTGGCCTTTTGCCAAAATATGTTTTTTATGTGTGTGCTAGGCTTGATCTAGTAAAAAAATGTATTCTTCACCATTGTCGGCCCAGTGGATTCTAGGGTGTGCATAGCCCACTCTCCACGGGCTGCGCACGCGACAGCGTCTACAAAGCGACTAAGGACCAAGCCAACCGCTTGGAGGGTTCCCCCCGAGGGAGAAACCCCTACGGGGAACCTGAGGCGCTGGAAGGGGCCTGAAGGGGGCTCCCCCCGAGGGCGTCCCGCTCGAGGAATCTCTCCCCCTGCTGGGAGCCGGTCCGGCCCCTCCCCCTCGAGAGCCTCAGGCCCCTGAGGGGATACTTCGCGACGAAGGAAGCGCTGCAAAGCGCACATGGGCTCTGCTGCGGCCGCAGGGTGACGCGCGCGTCTGCGCGCACGGCAGCAACAGCGTCACAGTTGCCGCTCCCATGATAAAAGGGGGTCAACAAAGTTCTGTGTCCCCTGCGCCGCCAACGAAGCTTTCCTCTTCGGTGATAAAGCAGTTGGCCGGCACAACGCTCCAACGACGACGTCACTGCGGGCACACCCCACGGTCTCCGCCGCGCCTGCGAGCCGCTCTGCCAAGTCTGCAACTTGTCGGCCACAATGCGCCGCTTTAACACGGAAGAGGCGCGTCCAAGGACGGAGGAGACAGCTGCTCTGCCACGAAGACAGGCTTTGCGACCATGGACCGAGTCCATAAACGAGCAAGCAGTAGTGCACCCCACTCCGCCACTGGTGGCCATGTGGGAACCCGTCCACTGCGCAGATCGCAGGGATGAGGCCCGGGGCAGCTATTTAAGGAGAAGGGGCACTTCCGTAGCGGAGGATCCAAAAACTCGATCCCAAGCTCAATAGCGTCCTCCACCTCCGGACCCTCTCAAGGCCCGGAGGCTTGTTGTACTACAGTCACCACAGTGCAATCGAGACAAGCAGGAGTAGCGGTGTTACCTCACCTTGAGGGCCGTGAACCTGGGTAAGGGCCGGTGTCACTCTCTGCCGTGCAGTTCCGCTCCAAGCACCGCGAGCAACGTCGCGGCGTGCATCGAGGGTTGTTTGACCTCCGTGTTCAGTCCCCCTTCGAACCTCTTCCCGGGGCGAGACTACCCCTGTTACGTGGGAGTTCATTCCTCGACATTTGGCGCGCCAGGTAGGGGACTGAGGCGCGTCTTCAACCTCCGAACTCTGCGCCATGATGGACACCCGCGCGACGCGCGCCAACAGGCGCACCTCCGAGAGAGCTCACACCGAGCCCGGCACTGCACCCACCCGCGGCCGCCGTGGTCGCCCCCGCGCGACCGAACGCGCTGGCACCGGCCCGCGCGTGGAAGAGCCGGAGAGCGAGGAGCACCGCGAAGGAGACCAGCGTGACAACGAGGACCTCTCCGAGCACCGCGGGGACGCTGAGTCCTCGCACCCGTCCCGGCGCCAGAGCGTGTCCACGCGGGAGCATCAAGAGCCCGCCCCGCACACCGCGCTACTGATGGCTCAGGAGCTCCTCCGCTACCGGCCAAGTGCCGAAGCGCACGACCAGTGGCTGGACCGCCTCCACCACCTCGTCGACATCGCAACCACACGCCCCGCTCCGTCGCGCTCCATCGTGCCTTCCGGCCCTGCAGGGACGGCCGCACCAGGTGCGCCACCGCCGCTGCCGGGACCGCCCCCGGCCGCGGCACAGCGGGCTCCCTCCCACGCTTCCTCGCCGCACGACTGCCAAATCGTGCAGCGCACCGCACCTGACGCGCGCGTAGGCATGGAGCGACGTCGCGACCTCCAAAACCGCCTCGTCGAGGAGCTCGGTCAGGCGGGGCAGCAAAACCGCAGGGCCCTCCAGGGAGGAACGGCCACCTATGCCTCAGGCTGCATGGCCTTCACGCGCACCCTGCGCCGTGTGGTCTGGCCACAGAAGTTCAGGCCAGCGCTCCCCAAGGGCTTCGACGGGTCCACCAACCCTCTCGAGTTCCTGCAGCTCTACACCACTTCCATCCAGGCTGCAGGGGGCGATGACAAAGTCATGGCCAACTGGTTCTCCCACGCCCTCAGGGACTCCGCTCTGTCCTGGCTTCTCAACCTGCCCGAGGACTCCATCGACTCCTGGGAGGAGCTCTGCAGGCAGTTCGTCGCCAACTTCAAGGGCACGTACGAGCGCGCACTCACCCACAACGACTTGCGCGCTGTGGTGCAGAAGAAGGGTGAAACTCTTCGCAAGTACATCCAGCGCTTCAGCCAGGTGCGGAACAAAATTCCAAACATCCCCGACACCCAGGTGATCGCTGCCTTCCGCGAGGGCGTCACGAACCGCAGGATGCTCGAGAAGCTCGGCATCCACGACAAGCTCACCTCTGTGGTGAAGCTGTTCGATCTGGCGGACAAGTGCGCCAAGGCTGAAGAGGGACTCCTTTTCGTCAAGATGAGCGCACGGGGGGACGACCCGGGCGAGGGGTCCAAGAGCCACAAGAAGAAGGAAGAGCCCAAGCGCAAGGCCACCGCGGTCCTCGCGGCAGAGCCTGACGCAAAGGGCTCCCGCAGGGGTTCCCCCGAGCGCGGCGACAAAGAAGTGGACCATCGTCCGTTCTGCGTCTACCACAACAGGCGCGGGCACGCTACAGACGACTGCTTCGACCTCAAGAGGCTGAGCAGGGAACGCGAGCGGGGAGAAGGCAGCGGAGGCCGCGGCAGAGGTCGCGGCTACCGCAGGGACGCCAAGGGCAGGCGCGATGGCGGCTACCAGAAGCCGTCGGGCACTCAAGCCAACGCCGCCCAGAGGAACAACAACCTCCCCGACGAGGAAGACGGAGGCTATCAGGCCCCGAGAGGCGCCATGGCCTGCATCCTCGGCGGAGCTCAAGCGCCCAAGTCGAACAATCAGTTCAAGCAGTTCGCCCGCGAACTCAACGCCGCGCTCCCGAGCACCGAGACTTCCAGGCCCCTCAAGTGGTCCCAGTACACCATCGCCTTCGACGCCAAGGACCACCCCAAGTCGACCAAGACCGTTGGAACCCTCCCCCTGGTCTGCTCCCCCACCATCAACAACATCACCGTCTCCAAGACGCTCATCGACGGGGGAGCGGGCCTGAATGTCATCTCTGTCGAGACCTTCGAGACGCTTCAAGTGCCCTACGAGTGGCTTATGCCCTCCAGGCCGTTCACGGGCGTCACCAGTGGTTCTATCGAACCTCTGGGACAAGTCCGCCTCGCGGTCACCTTTGGCACGCAGAAGAACTACCGCACGGAGCTGATCGACTTCGACGTCGCGCACATCGGACTGCCGTACAACGCCATTCTCGGCTACCCCGCCCTTGCGAAGTTCATGGCCGTCACGCATCACGCCTACAACATGGTCAAGATTCCCGGCAGCGCTGGCACCATCGCCGTCCATGGCCATGTCCTGGACGCCACGCGCGCTGTCGAGAGCGCCTACAAGGCAGCCGCCATGGCCTTCCCGGCTGACGAGGACATGGAGCCTCTCGAGAGGCCCAGGAAGAAGAAGCAGGTGTTCTCTCAGGAGCAAGCCGCCACGAAGAAGGTGCCGCTGGACACCACCAGCTCGGGGGCTGAAGGCTCGGGGGCTAGCGTCACCATAGGCGCCGCCCTGCCTCCCAAATAGGAAGGCGCGCTCGTCGCCTTCCTTCGGGCAAACTCTGACATGTTCGCGTGGACTCCGTCAGATATGTCCGGCGTACCAAGGGAGGTGATCGAGCACCACTTAGCCGTGTGTCCAGACGCACGCCCCGTCAAGCAAAAAGCACGCAAGCAAGCCCCCGAGAAGCAAGCCTTCATCATCAAGGAAGTAGAGAAACTCAAGGCGGCAAATGTCGTCCGCGAAGTCGCGCACCCCACTTGGCTCTCCAACGGCGTGGTCGTCCCTAAACCCGCTGGAGGAGGCCGACTCTGCATCGACTACACCGATGTCAACAAGGCCTGTCCCAAGGACCCATACCCCATGCCGAGGATAGACCAGATCGTGGACTCCACCGCTGGCTGTGACCTCCTCTGTTTTCTGGATGCCTTCTCTGGTTATCACCAGATCAAGATGGCTAAAGAGGACGAGGAGAAGACGGCATTCCTCACCCCCTGTGGTGTGTACTGCTACACATGCATGCCCTTTGGCCTGAAGAACGCTGGGGCCACCTTCCAGAGGCTCATGAGGATAGCCTTGGGGGCTCAGATGGGCAGAAATGCTGAGGCCTACGTCGACGACATCGTGGTCAAGTCTCGAGAGGGGGACACCCTCTTGAGGGATCTAGAGGAGACCTTCGCCAGCCTGAGAAAGGTGAGCATCAAGCTCAACCCCGCCAAGTGCGTCTTCGGGGTCCCTTCAGGCAAGCTCCTCGGATTTCTCGTGTCCCACCGCGGCATAGAGGCAAATCCTGACAAGATCAAGGCCATAGAACAAATGCAGCCCCCTCGCCGACTCAAGGAAATGCAGCGCCTTGCGGGCTGCATGGCCAGCCTCGGTCGTTTCATCTCTAAATTCGGCGAGCGAGCCCTGCCGTTTTTCAAGATCATGAAGAGGTCGGGCACATTCAAGTGGACCCCTGAGGCGGATAAAGCCTTCGAAGATTTAAAGAAGTATCTGGCTAGCCCTCCGGTCTTGGTGGCCCCCAGGGCAGACGAGCACTTGAAGCTGTACCTCTCAGCCACCCCTCAGACAGCAAGCGCCGTCTTGGTGGTCGAGAGGGAAGAGCCTGTCCTCCCCAAGAAAAGCACTGCCGCTCCAAGCCCGGAACCCCCCGACAAAGGCCCCGTCGAAGGAGCAGCCTCCGCAGACCCACGGCCAGGCCCATCGCCTCAAGTCGAGCCTGCTCCAACAACCCCTGTCGAGAGGCCTCCACAGGCAGATACCGACAGGAGCCCTGAAGAGCCCCCCCAGAGGGCCGATGCCGCGCCACCTCAGACAACCCTCGTCGAGCACCCCGTCTACTTCGTCAGCACGGTGCTACGGGACGCTCGCGAGCGGTATCCAATGCAGCAGAAGCTCCTCGTCGCGCTCCTCATCGCCTCCAGAAAGCTGAGACACTACTTCCAGGGCCACCCCATCGCGGTGGTCACCGCTTTCCCCCTGGAGCAAATCCTGCGCAACCCCAACGCCACAGATCGTGTCGCAGGGTGGAACATCGAGCTGCAGCCTTTCAACTTGCGCTTCTACACCACGAGGGTCATAAAAGGAAGAGCGTTGGCTGATTTCGTCGCCGAATGGACTGACCCAAGCCCTGAGGAGCCTCGTGAGGCAGAGGCCGAGCCCTCGGGAGACGCGGCGCCCAGCCACTGGACCATGCACTTCGATGGAGCCTTCGCTTGCCGCAATGGCGGAGCAGGCGTCGTCCTAGCCTCGCCCAAGGGTGACAAGCTTTATTGTGCTCACCCACGCAGCAACGGTCAAGCCGAGCGAGCAAACGCAGAAGTCCTCAAGGGCCTCAAGACCAGGAGCTTCAACATCCTTAAGGGCCACGGCAAGGGTTGGATTGACGAGCTCCCCTCAGTGCTCTGGTCCATACGCACAACCTCCTCGAGGCCTACAGGCGAAACGCCGTTCTCTCTGGTCTACGGAGCCGAGGCGGTCCTCCCCGCAGAAATCAAGCATGGATCGCCACGGGTCCTTGCCTTTAATGAGGACACCCAAGAGGGCCTCCACAACGACGACCTGCTGCTTCTCGAGGGACTGCGCCGTCAGGCCGCCCTCAGGGCGGCAGGGTACCAGCAAGACCTGCGACGCTACCACAGCCGCCATGTGCGCTCACGCACCCTTGAAGCGGGCGACCTCGTACTCAGGCGAATCCTCTCCAGGGAAGGTCTCCACAAGCTCTCCCCGATGTGGGAAGGCCCCTACAGGGTCTCCCACGTCGCCAGGCCTGGCGCAGTACACCTCGAGACCGAGGACGGCATCCCCGTCAAGAACCCGTGGAACATCGCGCATCTGCGCAAGTTCTACCCGTGATCACAGTCACGCCAGGCATTTTTTGTCTCTAGAGGGAAGCTCACGGCTTCACCTCCAAGCTTCTCAAAGCTTCTCCCGAGGCCCAGCCCTCCGAGCTCTCCTGCAAATGAGCCCCCGCAGGCCGCAGTGAACCTCTGCCACTAATGGGTGGTTCCCATGCCTCGACATGGAAGGAACGTTAGCTTGGCAAACCCAAGTGTAATGTACCGATTTTCGTTCCACGTGAACTTTGCGCTCCAGCGCCATCTTCGTTCCAAGGGAACTTCGCGCTCCAGCGCCATTTTCGTTCCAAGTGAACTTTGCGCTCCAGCGCCATCTTCGTTCCAAGCGAACTATGCGCTACGGCGCCGCTACGTAATATTTTGGTGGTGAGTTTATTACAGCTTTATTTCATTTATTGAAAATGGGCACTTATATCTCTCCACATGCGTACCTCGCGAGCGGGGACTGAGTACGGTGCCAGTGCCTCAAGTGACACACCAGCAGCACTGCAAAACCCAAGGATCCGAGCTCTGGCTAGAGGGCAGGCCCTCCCAAGCACGCCATCTCTTCAAAGGACCTTGGTACTCTCTCTCCTCGCAAGGAACGCCTGAGGCGACCTATAAGCGCGCATTAGTCCCTGATGCTGTGATCTAGCGTTTCGGCTCGCCCCTCTAACATCCACAGAGAGCGAAAGTCCCCACCAGGCCTGCGGAGGAGAACCCTCGGCCCCTGAAGGGGAGAACTCCGCCAGAGAAGGCCCACACCGGGAAAACGCCTCGCGAAGCTAAGTTTTTCGCCCACCTCAAGGGAATCCTCGCATTTTTCTCATAAGCACTCTGCGCCCCTCAAGCGGTTCTTTCCTTACTCTCCGTGGACTGCTTGCGCGTCAAAGGGGGGCCCTCAGCATCGCGACTTGAGGGCTCTTACCTCCCCAAGCCTTAAGCTCCCCCCGGCCTTGCCGAGTCATTGCTCGAGCATACCGCAGCGGCAGGAGTCATAGCGCGAGGGGAAGGGTCCAACGACGCAGAGCGAAAAAGGCATGGAGATGAAGCAAAGACCCCTCGAAGGGAGCGCACACTTAATCGATAGCAAAATGCTTACGAAGTCAAGAAGTAAATTACAAGGTGGAAAATGAAATTCTCTAACGGGCAAACGCCCCTAAAAGCGCTGCAAGCGCGACGCGTTGCAGGAGGAGATTAGTCGGAGGCCTCAGCGTCGTCCTTGTCGCTCTCTTCTTCCTCCTCGGGCTCGCTCCCCTCGCCGCCTTCCTCTGCAGCGGCCCGCCGGAAGCGGCTGCAGAAGTCGTCCACCTGGTCGCGGACGGAGCTGGAGGCTTTCCACGCAGCGTCCCCCTCTAGTGGCTCGGTCACCGTGGCGAGGTCGAACCCGGGCTGGAGGTGGACGAGGTTGGAGAAGATGCGGTCCACCGCCACCGCCAGAAGCTGGCGGCACTCCTCCTCAACCACGTCGCGGATCTCCGCGGTAGGGCCTTCAAGCGCCGCGAAGAGCTGCTCGAAGTACAGGAGGTAGGTGGCGGCGTTGGCGTGGCCCTGAGCCGGAACGCTTGGCGCCTCTGCCCCCAGCTTCGCGGCAAGCTCACGACCCCGTCCCGTCAAGGACAGGAACATGCGCTCCCGTTGCTGCGACAGCACCTGCGCCGCCTGGATACTCTCCGCCGCCTCCACCGCCTTCTCCACGGCAGGCCCCACCTGCCGGGTCATCTCCTCCATATCCCCCGTGAGGGCGGCGAGGTCCCGGGAGGTGTCATCTCGGGCCTTCTCGGCGGCGAGGCGGCGATCGGCCTCGCGCTTCACCTTGGCGGCGAGCTTGGCGTTCTCCTTCTCGAGCTTCTTGACCCGGGCGCCGCTCTCCTCCAGCCTCGCCTTGAAGCGGTCCTCCTGCTTGGAGAATTTCTCCTTGTAGTCCTGGGAGACGGCGGCGCGGATCTTCTGCTCTTTCTCCCGGAGAGCCTTGTCGAGCTCCTCCTTCCGCTCGGCAAGCCGCGTGTTGGCGCGCTCCACATTTCCCTTGTGGGCGGCGACATCGCGCTCGAGCTTGCTGAGCGCCGTGGCGACGCTGTCCTCGCGGGCCTCGAGGGCCGTGCGCTGTCCGGACAGCTCCTGCTCCCTCAGCGCCAGCTGCTCGTCGCGCCGGCGAGCATCCTCCTCGCGCTCGCTCAAAGCGCGCCCGCGGGCCTCCAGGCTCGAGCGGAGTTCGTCGAGGGCGGTCTGCACCACCCCGGCATCCGCCAGGATCTTCTTCTCGAGCTCAAAGAGCTCGGCACGCTTCGCCGCCAGCGAATGCTCCACGGCTTCCCGCTCCGCCTTGGCCTCGGCGAGGTCCTTGGCAGCGGCTCGGCGTTCAGCCCTCAGGGGCTGAAGGAGCTCCTCAGCTTCACGCAAGGCCCCCTCGCGGACCTCCTCGGCAAAGCGCGCCGCCTCCTCGCGCTCCGCCTGCAGCGCCTGGTCGCTCTTGCGCCGGGCCTCTACCGCCGCGTGGAAGGCGGCCCAGGCGTCGGCGAGCTCGTCTCTCTGGTGGGCGAGCGCCTGGTCCTCGGTGGCCAGGTAGGCCTCGAGCCCCTCCAGGGACTCCCGCACGAAGCGGAAGGCGACGTCGCGGCGCCCTCGACCCCAGTCGAACCGGCCCAGAGCAAGGCCCTGGGGCGGACCGCGCGGCCTAGAAGGGCCCGCGCCCGCGTCCGGCTCCGCGGCAGACGCCCTCGCGTGGGCCTGGGGGCCCGGAGGCAGGACCTCTTCCGTGCCCGGTCCCCGGCCCCCTGTGCTTCCCCCCTCGTGCGGCACCCCCCGATCCGCCTCCGGGACAGGGGCGTGAGGCCCGGCCCTTGCGGTTTCCTCCTCCCCCGCGGTGCCCGGTGGCGGCGGTGGAGTGCCCTCCCTGCGAGACTTGGGAGGGCTCGGCGCCGACTCGGCACCCGCAGGAGCCTCTGGCTGCGCTGGCGGGGTAGCTGCGCGGGGAGGAGTGGGCGCCCTCTCCACCTCCTCCTCCACCCGCTCTGCCTCGGGTGGCGGCGCAGATGCTTCCGCCTGAGGTACCTCCTCCCGAGAGCCTGTAAGCCTCGAGGCCTCCGCCGCCGCGGCCTCGCCGGCCTCAGCCTCTGGTGCGGCGTCAGGGGCGGCCCTCTTCACGTCTGCGGCCTTCCGAAGCCTGCGGCGCTTCGCAGGAGCGGGGCTGCTGTGGTGAAAGGCAAAGCATTGGTCAAGAAACAAGAGCAAGCAAGCTGGACTCAGAAAGGAAAGAGAAGGGTAAAAGAATCTTACCTCGTCTTCTTGGCGCGGGTGTCCACCCACGTCATGCCAGGCGAGCGCCATGAAGGCACAGCCCGCGCCTCCGCCTCGAGGGCCTCCTCGGCTTTCCTCTTGTGGGGAGCGTTCGGGGGCTCCCCGGCGGGCCTGTCGTGGGCCGCCTTAGTCCTCGGCTCGTAGCGCCCCGCCGCGGCCTCCTCGCTGTCGCCGGAGGAATGCTCGTCAGCCTCCACTGCCGGGGGCGCAACGCCGGCAGAACTCCCCGCGCCCGCCGAGCTCCCTACGCCGGCAGAGGGCCCCGCCCTCGTCTCCGCGTCGCCCTGCTCCGAGTCAGACGCGCTTGGCGACTCGGTGGTGCCCGCTGGCAAGGGCCCCTCCTCCTCTTCATCCCCCGCCAGGCCTAGCGGGGTGAATGCGGGCGCGTCCGTCAGGATGGCCCGGCGCTTGTCCGGAACCTCAAAGAGGGGCCGTATCGCTACGTGAACCCTCTCGGGCACCTCCGGGTTGACGAAGAGGCCTCCTAGGATGACCTCGACGACTGCGGGGCGGTGGTCGCTCAGGTGCAGCCGCAGCGAGTCTGTAGGCCCTGAGTACGCCCACATCGCCTTCTTGTGCGCCTGCAGGGGGGCGATGCGGCGCCTCACGAACTCCGCCGCCACCATCTGGCCAGTCAGGCCGTGCTCGCGAAGCGCCTTCAGGTGGCCCACGAGCCCGGCTATCTCCTGCCCCTCCAGGGGGCGCATGCTCCAGTGGGTGTTCTTCACCGGCGCCGCCTCGGGGACCTCAAGAAGGGAGCTCTCCGAGGGAACGCGGATGAGGAACCACTTCTGCCTGAAGTCCTCCACCTTCTTCGACACCGCCGTCACAGGCTTGTCGCCGTTCCAGGCCATGGGGATATAGACATCTCCCATGCCGTCCGCGATGCGGAAGGAAACACAGCCCGTCCGCTCCTTCTTCGCAGTGTTCCGCAGTGCGTAGAAGCTTCGGAAGAGAGCAATGGAGGGCTTCACTCCCAAGTAAGCCTCGCACAAGAAGGCGAAAATGGAGAGGACAAGGATGGCGTTGGGGTGGAGGTGCAGAAGGTGGACCTGGTAGAACTCGAGGACAGCCTCGAGGAAAGGAGAGTACGGCGGCACCAGCCCGGCGAAGAGAGTGTGGAGGAAGATGGGGTAGTAGCCGGCGGGAAAGCGTCCGGTCCGTGCAGGCAGAATGGCGCTGGCGCCGTGCTCGTTGTGCTTCCCGGCGACCAGGTGCTGGATCTTATCCAGCGCCGTCGCGTCGACGCGTGCCCCGACCAGAGCGGGGCCGAACTCCGCCTCTCCCTGTGCGCCATGGCGGGCCGAGGCCGCTGTTTTCTTGCCCTTGGATCCTCCCATTGTCGGCGAAGAACGGGAGCTCGGAGGACGGAAGAGTCGGCCGGAGATGGGGAAGATTTACTGGAGACGGGAGTCTAGGAGGCGGAGAACCGATGGACTGGAGAGACAAGACAGGACGGGGTAATGACTGCGGCTCGGACAGCGCGCGGCTTTTAACCCCGTCCGTGCGGTTACCGAGGCGCGGTAGTGGAGATCGTGGCGGGCGTGGTGGCCCCCCCCCCGCTGCGCACGTTCCCGCCGGAGTAGCCGAGACGCCGCGAATCCTCCACCAGGTGACGCGTGTCCCGCGGCGCTTCGCCCGCAGCTGAGGGCCCGCGACGCTTCGCCTGCGGTTTTGGGCCCCACGACGCTTCGCCTGCGGTATTGGGCCCATGACGCTTCGCCAAGTCCCAATCGGCCTCGACGTGCCCATCATGGGCCCGGGGGCTACTGTCGGCCCAGTGGATTCTAGGGTGTGCATAGCCCACTCTCCACGGGCTGCGCACGCGACAGCGTCTACAAAGCGACTAAGGACCAAGCCAACCGCTTGGAGGGTTCCCCCCGAGGGAGAAACCCCTACGGGGAACCTGAGGCGCTGGAAGGGGCCTGAAGGGGGCTCCCCCCGAGGGCGTCCCGCTCGAGGAATCTCTCCCCCTGCTGGGAGCCGGTCCGGCCCCTCCCCCTCGAGAGCCTCAGGCCCCTGAGGGGATACTTCGCGACGAAGGAAGCGCTGCAAAGCGCACATGGGCTCTGCTGCGGCCGCAGGGTGACGCGCGCGTCTGCGCGCACGGCAGCAACAGCGTCACAGTTGCCGCTCCCATGATAAAAGGGGGTCAACAAAGTTCTGTGTCCCCTGCGCCGCCAACGAAGCTTTCCTCTTCGGTGATAAAGCAGTTGGCCGGCACAACGCTCCAACGACGACGTCACTGCGGGCACACCCCACGGTCTCCGCCGCGCCTGCGAGCCGCTCTGCCAAGTCTGCAACTTGTCGGCCACAATGCGCCGCTTTAACACGGAAGAGGCGCGTCCAAGGACGGAGGAGACAGCTGCTCTGCCACGAAGACAGGCTTTGCGACCATGGACCGAGTCCATAAACGAGCAAGCAGTAGTGCACCCCACTCCGCCACTGGTGGCCATGTGGGAACCCGTCCACTGCGCAGATCGCAGGGATGAGGCCCGGGGCAGCTATTTAAGGAGAAGGGGCACTTCCGTAGCGGAGGATCCAAAAACTCGATCCCAAGCTCAATAGCGTCCTCCACCTCCGGACCCTCTCAAGGCCCGGAGGCTTGTTGTACTATAGTCACCACAGTGCAATCGAGACAAGCAGGAGTAGCGGTGTTACCTCACCTTGAGGGCCGTGAACCTGGGTAAGGGCCGGTGTCACTCTCTGCCGTGCAGTTCCGCTCCAAGCACCGCGAGCAACGTCGCGGCGTGCATCGAGGGTTGTTTGACCTCCGTGTTCAGTCCCCCTTCGAACCTCTTCCCGGGGCGAGACTACCCCTGTTACGTGGGAGTTCATTCCTCGACAACCATTTATTGAATAACTTGAGTTTTATAGATCCAAAATTAGCAAACTTTAGTTCTCTGGAAATCCAGCAAGAATACCTATCTAGATCTATAAGCCATGCATGCAGGAGAGTTATGAAACTAAAGTTATATTAAGTTTAAGTTTGGAACCAGTAGGTTTTTGGTGATTTTTAATTCCTTATTAAAAATACTTTTTGGAGTAAATCCAATTGTATGTGGTAGATATGATTATTAGCTATCATGTACTAGCTTGCTCAATTTTTACAACTTATATTTTCCTCTTGGTGAACTATTTTCCAAAACAGTGTGTTATTACACTTGAAAATAAATATTTTTATTTTCTGTTATTTGCATGTGTCTAGTTTTAATTGTTTGAGTTAGATATGTTTGAGCAAAGTTATTAGGAGTATTTTTTTGGATTAGACTTGTGTTATCTTTAGCATGCAGTGCTAGTTTCATACAAAAATAGATGATAATTTGCTCTGAACATACTAGCTAGTAAAATGCATGTTTTCCACCTTAAATAGGATATCTTGAGCTAGGAGCATCCAAATGAAGTGAATCCAATTCCTACAGAAAGCCTAAGTCAGTACCTATCCATAGACCTTAACTTTGCATGCATGTGGTTACTAAAACAGTAACTACAATCCTTTTGGTTTTGGGACCAGTAGCACTTGGTGCATTTTTAATTCACCATTGAATTATGATTTTTGTGCAAATCCAATTTTCTTGGCTTGGTGTGACTAATAGGAGTACTGTGGTAGAAGGGTTTAATTTTAGGAGCTATACTCTTTGAGTAGTGAATTATTTTCCAAAACAGGAGTTTTACTACTAGTAAAACTATTGCTTATAATTCCTGTTTCTAAACAAATTGTGTGCCTTTTCTTGTTTAACCAAAAATAAATCCAGAACCTTAAGTTAACGTTTAATAACCTGGTTCCACCTCCTAAAAGTTTTGAGGTGCAACTCACTTTTAATCTATCATAATCCCTCTTACTCCCTAGGTGTTACACCAATTCTATTTGTGTGTTATGCATGTGAATGTTGTTCGGTGTTTAGTACTATCCAGTAGTTGGTAGTGCTTGGTAATACTTGTTGTACGGTTCAGTTACTTTAGATTGTTGTCAACACTTGGTTAATGTGTGATTGTTTGGTTTAATTGTTGAAATGGTCTTGCTTGTAGTGTCTTATTAAATAAGCCTAATGCACCTTTTTAACTCCTAGTCAATAACTTGTGTGATTTGTAGTGCTAGCCTTTGTTGTTTAATTAATTACTCACAATATTTGTCCTAGGACTGGCAATATGTTTGCATGAGAGTGTGCTAGTGTGAAGGTTAATGCTTGCTTGTGTGTTAATATAACTTTTGTTTGAAGTATCTCCTAGAATAATACGATACTTTTGTCTGGAGTACTTCCTTATTTATTAAAATACTTTTGTCTGGAGTACTTCCTTATTTATTAAAGTACTTTTATCTGGAGTATTTCCTAAACTAGTATAACAACTACTGCTACCTAAGCTGATAAACCTAAGAGGTGTTTAGCTTAAGTGTGTAGTTAGAACTACCTATTTAACTATTAGGGTTGTTGTGTATATTTTCTTAGGTGTGTTGTTGTTTGTCTTAGCTATATGGATTTGATGCTTCTTATTGCTTAACTAAGTGAAATGCTTGCCCTTGGTTATTAGCATAGTGTTTGGTACAGTGCTTGGTGTTTGTTATGTCCTTGTGGCATTATCTTGTATTTTGAGTATTGTTCTTTTTCTTGTTTATGACGTTAGATACGATCGGGGAGGAACCGGAAGTAAGGAGTGAACCGGAGGAACATCAAGATCAAGACCAAGGACATATTGCTGAGCCAGGCAAGCCACCTCACCACTATGAATCCCATTATTTGCAAAGCATGTTTTGTTTTCAAAATAAAATAATGCATGTTTCACTTCTTTGTGGTACTTTGCCACCCAAAAACTATTTTACAAAATATTGTTTGGCCAAAGTTATCTACTAGATTATAATAGGTATTATGAAAATAAGTATTCACTTTATGCGCCTTGTTGTTGAAGGCGCTATAAAGAAAATCATATTTTATCTAGTAGTATATCCTTATGTCCTCACCTCAAACTCTTAGGATGGGATCCTGGTTTTGATACAATGTTTTCGGAAGAAAAACCCGAGTTGCTGGGAGCAACCGGCGAACAAGTGTTTTATTAAAACCCGAGTTGCTGGGAGCAATCGGAGGTGTTTGCAAAAACCCGAGCTGCTGGGAGTAGTCGGAGGTTTGGAAGTTGTTTTCGAAAAACAAAGTACAGCCCTAGCGGGCGCCCGAACAATTAACCCGTGCAACCACATTACCTGACATGGGTAGGGCTTAGCCGGAAACTTGTTTGTTTTAGTATTGGGGCTCTCATACTCTCTATAGGGGCTGGGCCACTGAAGCCGGGTTGCCGTCTGGACGAGGCAATACACATGTGAGGATCGCGCCGGAAGATTACGGTGGGTCTCCCGACGTGGCGGTGTGGCGTCCCAAGAGAGACCAGGGGTCTAGTGGAGCACACGGTGCCGGGCAGAACAAACCTACCGGGAGGCCCCGATACTAGGGTAGACATAGTGGAAAGCTATGATCAGGTTATCCGGACCCCCGCATACTGTCGTATGACGGGCCGTGGCAGACACGGCGGATTGACCGTTTGGTGTGGGTAAAGTGCACAACCTCTGCAGAGTGTAAATCTATTCGAATAGCCGAGTCCTCGGTCATGAACGGTTGGAAAGGTCCCCGATCTAGGCGTACGGGCAGATTTCTGTTTCAAAAAGGAAAGATGATTTTCGGTGGAAACAAAATGGCAGAAGGAGGTACCTGGGAGGTACGGAGTTGGGAGAAGATGGTTGGTCTCGGGGAGACAATCAGTCCGATCTCAAGGAAAGAAAAAGGGGTATCCCCATCCTAGTGTCTTTGAACAGTTTTACAAAAGTGTTTTCAAAAACTTGGAGATGGTACATGCTATTTCTACAAGAGAGTTTTCTGTCTCTAAATGTTTTCTTCAACAAAGATACAGAGATGTCGTATTCTCTATATCGAAATCATCTTTGTGAATACTAAACCCTATAGTCGTATATAGCAGCTATCCCAGTTTTCGAAAACGTTTTTATTGCATTACCATGAAAAACTTAAGCCTTGAGGTGGTTTTGCGAGTACGTAAATGTACTCATATGGCTGTGTCCCTGGATATTCAAACGTCCAGATTACGACGAGAAGATGTACGACGAGGAGGAGGAATACGCCGACGACTACGCCAACTGAGTGTCACCGGTCAACTGCTCTGTGGGAACGCGTCTGGTTGTGACGAGGGCCGACACTAGCCGCAAGCTTCCGCTATACCGTAGTTAATCTCGTCCTGTGTGACGAAGATTGCAGACTTGGTCATGTGACCACCTATTTATGTATGTCTTGTATTATTCGATTTGAATGATGTAACTTTGCATACCATGTTGGTTATGTGATCGCGATGCACTGATCATTGGGATCGTGATCTGTTTACATAACGTGGGCATCTCGGACTAGCAGTCTGAGGGGTCCTTACAGACTTGGTATCAGAGCCATCGTTGACCTTAGGAGAGCTTAGTTAGCATGGTCGTTAGCTTAGCAAGGAAATATTTTGCTAAAACCCTATTTGCACAAAATCTATTTTTATCTAGGTCTTCCACTCCTCACCTATTCTTAAAAATATCCTGATCTTACCTCTCTAATTTCAAAGTGTTTCAAAAGAGTTTTCTCTACTCTCTTGTCCCTATTCAAAAATTGTTTATGCTTGACGATGGACCCAAGTGAGACCTAAGTAGCTAGAGCCAAGATGGAGACAAGAGCCATGAGATGCACAGTTTGCAAGACCCAGATCACTGAAGGCAACAAAGAAAGGATCACCTTCGCTCACTCGACTCAACCCTAACAATGTTACTCCATCAACAACCTCAAGAATCTCAAGCTTTTCGGCAAGAACCCAAGGTGATCAAATGAGGACTTCAGCAACCATGTGACACCAAACCCCATAGGATGAAGTAGGGTATGACCCTTAGTTGGATTACCCGACTATCACGATTGTTGAGTACCCTTTTGGTACTAATAGGTGTTTCGTGTGTTGTTTTGCTGGTATGCTTTCTGCTTGGGTGTGTCTTGTTTGTGTGTTTATTGTTGGTGTGTTGTTTTCCTGGTATGTTTCACAAGCACACCTTCTCGGCAACTTAGACACATACTTCCCTTTGGTTTAAACATCCTTTTGCCTCTATACAAAAACCTTTCTTGCCTTTTTGCCGTAACTGCACTCGGATGCACTTGTAAAATTGTCTTGGGAACCCTTTTAAAATGTTTTCCCTCTAATCTAAATTACACGCGTGATAATTATTAACTGCACTTGATACAGAAGGCCACCCGGAGAAAGCCCATCTCTGTGATGTCACGAGCCATACCCAATTTAATTAACTTTTTGACTTACAAGTAAACCACCACTAACTTAACGTATCTAACTTTAGAGTAACATCTAGCACCAGTTTGCCTTGTTGCTGACTAACTAACCTCCTCAAGACTTACAAACCGAGACAGGAAAAGAGGTGCCAACAGGAGTCTGACCTACATATGTCAACCAGGAGGACTTCAGGAGCCACTACTTTTTGGAGATTTTATGAAGCCATGGCATACACAGGAGGTCGACGTCAACAGTAACGAAGGCAACCATCACTGAAGTTCGTCTACATGAAGATGTACCACAAAGCAAGAATCATCAGTGCCTTCTATGCGCTTACCTTATTAACTCATCTGACCCCGACTAGAGTAATATAGAAGCAAGTACTTAACTTTTAGGCTAACTTAGATCGGACTGACCTCTGAAGACTTTTGTGAAGTGTCATGAAATCCAATAACCAAAGAAGTCTTCATCAACACTCTTCATCTGCTAAACCGAAGATGGACACGATAGAAGGCATGATATACAGCAAGACGCCAAGGTCAACGAAACGCCCGAAGACTGTTGCAGTTGTCGATACCTACCACCAAGCAAGTTTAGACGCTTTTAGTAGCTCGAAGCACCCTTTTGACCTTTGAATAAAAGCCGGAGAGAGTCAAGTCTACGGACCTGACACCCCTGTGAGGCTTGAAAACGGTTGACGTGTGTTTAACTGCTAGCGACTCAAGACGGCAATATGAGGACCAGCATCCGCAGTCCCCCCCCCCCCCCCCCCCCCCCCAAGCACCAAGGAGCTACGACCAAGATGAAGATCGCCACGATAACCAAGACCAACAAAACCTTGAAGCCGACAGCAACTTTTACCATCAACATCAACCCTTCAAGGCCCTTTTAAGGGGGGAAGACGTATGCTAACTTTATTAGGGAGTTTTTGACAAAATTTGTTCATGCGCCCCAACCCGGGAGTATTTCAAGTCAACCCGACAAGAATCGGATCAGCATCTACCAATACACAAATAGCTCCAGCAAACCGAAGTCTTCTGGAAGAAAGCAGACACCTTATCTACTAGGAATTCTCAGTCGAGAAGCAACAACCTCGGAAGATGAAGGAGCATCAAACCCCTTAACCTTGAACTCTCTTAGTACCCGCCTCGGAATCTCGGGACGAGATTCTTTTAAGGGGGGAAGGTCTGTAACGTCCCAAATTTTGGAAGCAACAAAAACTTAATTATAAAAGACCCAGAATTCTGAGGGAACAAAAACTTTTTGAAATGTATTACTCATGGATGTTTTTCACTCTTGTTTCCTTTGTTTGTCTTGTTTTGTTTGTTTTGGTGTTGATGACCCCTCTAGCTATCCACCCTAAAACTCAACCTAGTTAAAATATGACATCTGATAACAATGTTATGACAAGTAAAATAGTACATATATCTTCTCCTATCTTATTTTTAACAAACTATATTTACTAGGATGGTTGATTTTAGCATTTACCCAAAGACCAATTATTTGAGATAATAGAAGTATTTCTAAAAGCTATATGATTTCAAAAGCTACAAAGGACCATACCATAAGTCCTAAAACATTTTGTAAGATAATAAGTTGCAAGTACTAGCAACCCTCTTTTCAAAACTCTCATTTTAGTAGTCTAGGGAAATCAATTTCCAAAGTGTTGCCTAATTTTATTTCTACCAAAAACCTTGTCTTGAACATTTTGGTCATCACCTCACCTTACACTGGTTATATCCTAAATGCTTGGATTGCTTATTCATCTACTTGTTTCTAGAATTGATTGATTTGTATTTGTTTTTGCTTGTTTTTATATGTGGATATTATGTGTGCATTTTTGGTGTGTGGATTGCTGTGAGTTCTATCATGCTTGATTATTGTCCTTTATGATTGTGGTGTGTTTCACCTCTTTTCATTTTAATTGGATCATAAGGAACTCAAAATCATGATTTTTCAAATAGTGATTGACTATCTTCTGTCCTGTTAATTTTAAGCCTTTCTAGAGCTTATCAAATAGAATTTATTTTGTTCAATTTGGAAATTCAACTCACCTAACCTCATCCTTATCATCTCTACCACCTATCAATAGCCTTCTTTGAAATTTATAAAATTATTTGATCACTAATTCTTGCTTGTTTTGAGTGCTACATTCTAAGGTGACCATATCTAGTTTTTAGAATAGCATTTTGCCATTTTTGTATCTAGGTGTTATTGAGCCATTTGACCTAAAACTTTAAACCAAATGTTGATCCTAGATACCCCCTACCCAACCCAGCTTGTGTTATAATTTTCCTGTCAAGGAGTTGATTAATCCATCTATGTTTAGTGGCCTAACCTAATCAGCCCAAAACTCTTCTAAACCCTAACACTACACCCCCTCTCTCCCAAACCTTATTTTAGACGAGCATTGGATCCTCTCACACCCCTGGACCTCTTGCCCTCGACCCTGGACAACCCTAGCCCTGCCTCCCCATTTCTTTTTTTCTTTTGGGCATTGCATCGAACACCTGGCGGGCAGATTACCTCCCCTCCATAACTCCACTCCCTCCATAAGCACAGGGCCATTTGCTAGATGCCAAGGCGTGCAGCATCTCGTCCAGACGTTCATCCACCGCCCCTCTTCCCCAATCCCTGGCTCGAGTCCTCTCCTTCTCTCTCTCTGCCCGAGAACGTGAAACCGGCCCCCTCCCTTGTCTTAGCAACCAAGGCTCCCACACCCTCTCACACCTTGCCCATTACGCTCCCCTCTCTCCAATATCCCAACCCCTGCCTTATCTCTCTAGCTCTCTCCCACCTCTGCTCGAATTCGTCAAGGAATCGATGCTCGGACCCGAAGCTTTCGAGGACGAATGCCATGGATTCCGGCCCCCTCTTCTCCTTCTTTTTGCTCTAACTCGTCCCCCTATCCGTGAGCTAGCCCTTAGACATCCTCGTTTGCGTGCAGGTACGCCGGAGACGCCTGGACCTCGCCATGGCCGCCGCGAACGCCCTCGACGCCGCCATCGTTCTGAAGCTCCCCGGCGAGATCTGCTGCCACCCCCGACCTCCCGAAGCTCTCCGCATCCGCCGCCGCGCATCCCATCGTCTGGAAGCTCCCCTAGGTGAGCAAACTGTGCGTGGCGCCGTTTCTAGGGTTTCTGCTCTGCGTCCCGCGTCGCGAGGAAGACGAAGGCCCCGCGCCGTCCATCGCCAGATCGACGGCCACGTTTCAAACCAGCCAGATCTAATCCTGACCGTCGGTTTTTGATCCGGCGGCGACTTGCCCCTTCGCCTGCGCGCGCGCTGTCGCGGGCCGGCCCAGCACTGTGCAGCCCGGCCGGCACCAGATCTGGCCCGTTTAGTTGTTTTTCCTTTTAGGTCATTTTCCTGTTTTATTTTCCAGAAAAGTAGTGGTCTAGCTTTTATTCATTTGTGGGAGATCTGTTTGTCCAAATTGCTTGATTCAAATTTTGTTACATGCATATTAGTTTTCTTAACCATGTGGCACTGGCCTTTTGCCAAAATATGTTTTTTATGTGTGTGCTAGGCTTGATCTAGTAAAAAAATGTATTCTTCACCATTTATTGAATAACTTGAGTTTTATAGATCCAAAATTAGCAAACTTTAGTTCTCTGGAAAGCCAGCAAGAATACCTATCTAGATCTATAAGCCATGCATGCAGGATAATTATGAAACTAAAGTTATATTAAGTTTAAGTTTGGAACCAGTAGGTTTTTGGTGATTTTTAATTCCTTATTAAAAATACTTTTTGGAGTAAATCCAATTGTATGTGGTAGATATGATTAGTAGCTATCATGTACTAGCTTGCTCAATTTTTACAACTTATATTTTCCTCTTGGTGAACTATTTTCCAAAACTGTGTGTTATTACACTTGAAAATAAATATTTTTATTTTCTGTTATTTGCATGTGTCTAGTTTTAATTGTTTGAGTTAGATATGTTTGAGCAAAGTTATTAGGAGTATTTTTGTGGATTAGACTTGTGTTATCTTTAGCATGCAGTGCTAGTTTCATACAAAAATAGATGATAATTTGCTCTGAACATACTAGCTAGTAAAATGCATGTTTTCCACCTTAAATAGGATATCTTGAGCTAGGAGCATCCAAATGAAGTGAATCCAATTCCTACAGAAAGCCTAAGTCAGTACCTATCCATAGACCTTAACTTTGCATGCATGTAGTTCCTAAAACAGTAACTACAATCCTTTTGGTTTTGGGACCAGTAGCACTTGGTGCATTTTTAATTCACCATTGAATTATGATTTTTGTGCAAATCCAATTTTCTTGGCTTGGTGTGACTAATAGGAGTACTGTGGTAGAAGGGTTTAATTTTAGGAGCTATACTCTTTGAGTAGTGAATTATTTTCCAAAACAGGAGTTTTACTACTAGTAAAACTATTGCTTATAATTCCTGTTTCTAAACAAATTGTGTGTCTTTTCTTGTTTAACCAAAAATAAATCCAGAACCTTAAGTTAACCTTTAATAACCTGGTTCCACCTCCTAAAAGTTTTGAGGTGCAACTCACTTTTAATCTATCATAATCCCTCTTACTCCCTAGGTGTTACACCAATTCTATTTGTGTGTTATGCATGTGAATGTTGTTCGGTGTTTAGTACTATCCAGTAGTTGGTAGTGCTTGGTAATACTTGTTGTACGGTTCAGTTACTTTAGATTGTTGTCAACACTTGGTTAATGTGTGATTGTTTGGTTTAATTGTTGAAATGGTCTTGCTTGTAGTGTCTTATTAAATAAGCCTAATGCACCTTTTTAACTCCTAGTCAATAACTTGTGTGATTTGTAGTGCTAGCCTTTGTTGTTTAATTAATTACTCACTAATATTTGTCCTGGCAATATGTTTGCATAAAAGTGTGCTAGTGTGAAGGTTAATGCTTGCTTGTGTGTTAATATAACTTTTGTTTGAAGTATCTCCTAGAATAATACGATACTTTTGTCTGGAGTACTTCCTTATTTATTTAAATACTTTTGTCTGGAGTACTTCCTTATTTATTAAAGTACTTTTATCTGGAGTATTTCCTGAACTAGTATAACAACTACTGCTACCTAAGCTGATAAACCTAAGAGGTGTTTAGCTTAAGTGTTTAGTTAGAACTACCTATTTAACTATTAGGGTTGTTGTGTATATTTTCTTAGGTGTGTTGTTGTTTGTCTTAGCTATATGGATTTGATGCTTCTTATTGCTTAACTAAGTGAAATGCTTGCCCTTGGTTATTAGCGTAGTGTTTGGTACAGTGCTTGGTGTTTGTTATGTCCTTGTGGCATTATCTTGTATTTTGAGTATTGTTCTTTTTCTTGTTTACGACGTTAGATACGATCGGGAGGAACCGGAAGTAAGGAGTGAACCGGAGGAACATCAAGATCAAGACCAAGGACATATTGCTGAGCCAGGCAAGCCACCTCACTACTATGAATCCCATTATTTGCAAAGCATGTTTTGTTTGCAAAATAAAATAATGCATGTTTCACTTCTTTGTGGTACTTTGCCACCCAAAAACTATTTTACAAAATATTGTTTGGCCAAAGTTATCTACTAGATTATAATAGGTATTATGAAAATAAGTATTCACTTTATGCGCCTTGTTGTTGAAGGCGCTATAAAGAAAATCATATTTTATCTAGTAGTATATCCTTATGTCCTCACCTCAAACTCTTAGGATGGGAGCCTGGTTTTGATACAATGTTTTCGGAAGAAAAACCCGAGTTGCTAGGAGCAACCGGCAAACAAGTGTTTTATTAAAACCCGAGTTGCTGGGAGCAATCGGAGGTGTTTGCGAAAACCCGAGCTGCTGGGAGTAGTCGGAGGTTTGGAAGTTGTTTTCGAAAAACAAAGTACAGCCCTAGCGGCCGCCCGAACAATTAACCCGTACAACCGCATTACCTGACATGGGTAGGGCTTAGCCGGAAGCTTGTTTGTTTTAGTATTGGGGCTCTCATACTCTCTATAGGGGCTGGGCCACTGAAGCCGGGTTGCCGTCTGGACGAGGCAATACACATGTGAGGATCGCGCCGGAAGATTACGGTGGGTCTCCCAACGTGGCGGTGTGGCGTCCCAAGAGAGACCAGGGGTCTAGTGGAGCACACGGTGCCGGGGACAACAAACCTACCGGGAGGCCCCGATACTAGGGTAGACATAGTGGAAAGCTATGATCAGGTTATCCGGACCCCCGCATACTGTCGTATGACGGGCCGTGGCTGACACGGCGGATTGACCCTTTGGTGTGGGTAAAGTGCACAACCTCTGCAGAGTGTAAATCTATTCGAATAGCCGAGTCCTCGGTCATGGACGGTTGGAAAGGTCCCCGATCTAGGCGTACGGGCAGATTTCTGTTTCAAAAAGGAAAGATGATTTTCGGTGGAAACAAAATGGCAGAAGGAGGTACCTGGGAGGTACGGAGTTGGGAGAAGATGGTTGGTCTCGGGGAGACAATCAGTCCGGTCTCAAGGAAAGAAAAAGGGCTATCCCCATCCTAGTGTTTTTGAACAGCTTTACAAAAGTGTTTTCAAAAACTTGTAGATGGTACATGCTATTTCTACAAGAGAGTTTTCTGTCTCTAAATGTTTTCTTCAACAAAGATACAGAGATGTCGTATTCTCTATATCGAAATCATCTTTGTGAAAACTAAACCCTATAGTCGTATATAGCAGCTATCCCAGTTTTCGAAAACGTTTTTATTGCATTACCATGAAAAATTTAAGCCTTGAGGTGGTTTTGCGAGTACGTAAATGTACTCATATGGCTGTGTCCCTGGATATTCAAACGTCCAGATTACGACGAGAAGATGTACGACGAGGAGGAGGAATACGCCGACGACTACGCCAACTGAGTGTCACCGGTCAACTGCTCTGTGGGAACGCGTCTGGTTGTGACGAGGGCCGACACTAGCCGCAAGCTTCCGCTATACCGTAGTTAATCTCGTCCTGTGTGACGAAGATTGCAGACTTGGTCATGTGACCACCTATTTATGTAAGTCTTGTATTATTCGATTTGAATGATGTAACTTTGTATACCATGTTGGTTATGTGATCGCGATGCACTGATCATTGGGATCGTGATCTGTTTACATAACGTGGGCATCTCGGACTAGCAGTCTGAGGGGTCCTTACAGAGCCTTATATTGAAAAAATTCCTTTTCCTGTTAAAATGAAGGAACATTCTGTTATGGCTAGTGTTGTTAACAAAAGTGCTAAGAAAGCTATAGAACCTGATGAACAAATTAAAATTGAACCTCCTGTGGCTATAGTAAAAGATATTGCTACTAAAAATGTTGGAGATGAGTATATTATATTTTGTGAGGATGCTTCTAATGTTGTTTCTCATCCTAAAAGTTCAAAGAAAACTAGTGTGCATGTGTTATCTGTTAGAATTGCTGATCATTGCTATTATGGTTTATGTGATATTGGTGCAAGTTCAAGTGCTATTCCCTATGAGCATTATAAAGAAATTATGCATGAGATAGGTCCTTGTGAACTTGAAGAAATTTATGTGGTTATTCAACTTGCTAATAGAGAAACTATCTCACTATCTCTCCAATTGGTATTGTTAGAGATGTTGAAGTTTTATGTGGTAAGATTAAATATCCTGCTGATTTTCTTGTACTTGGTTCAGTTTCTAGTAAGACTTGTCCTATCATTTTTGGTAGACCTTTTCTGAACACTTGTGGTGCTGTTATAGATTGTAAAAAAGAGAAAATCTTTACTAAGTTTGTTGGTGATTCGTATGAATTCAATTTTTCGAAATTTGCTAAAACCCCTTATGAAACCGAATTGCCTAATGAAGACTTTAAAGTTGAACAGCTTGCCTCTATTGCTCTTGCTCCTAACAATGTTTTGCAGCAATTTATGGAAGATCATGAAAGTGAAGTCTTTAGAGAAGAAAGAAATGAGCTTGATGAAATATTTTTTCGTCAACCTATCTTGAAACACAATTTAAAGGTGGAAGTCTTGGATAAAACACTCCCACCTAAAGAGGATCTTTGTCTTTGGTTTAAAACCTTTGCCTGATAATCTTAAGTATGCTCATATTGATGATAAGAAAATATATCATGTTATTATTAGTGCTAACCTTTCAAGTAAAGAAGAGGAAAGATTACTGGAAGTATTGAAGAAACACCGTGGAGCTATGGGTGATACTCTTGATGATTTAAAAGGGATTTCTCCTACTATATGTCAACATTCTATTAATATGGAACCTGATGCAAAGCCAGTTGTTGGACATCAACGCCGTTTAATACCCAAGATGAAGGAAGTGGTAAGAAATGAGGTATTAAAGCTTCTTGATGCTGGTATTATTTATCCTATTGCTGATAGTAGATGGGTAAGTCCTGTGCACTGTGTCCCTAAAAAAGGAGGAATTACTGTTGTGCCTAATGAAAATGATGAACTTATTCCTCAAAGAGTAGTTGTTGGTTATAGAATGTGCATTGATTTTAGAAAGGCTAATAAAGTTACTAAGAAAGATCATTATCTCTTGCCCTTTATTGATCAAATGTTAGAGAGATTGTCTAAGAAAACTCTTTTTTGCTTTCTTGATGGTTATTCTGGTTTCTCTCAAATTGCTGTTAAGGCGCAAGATCAAGAGAAAACCACTTTTACATGTCCTTATGGTACTTATGCTTATAGACGTATGCCTTTTGGTTTATGTAATGCTCCTGCTACTTTTAAAAGATGCATGTCTGCTATTTTTCATGGTTTTTGTGAGGAAATTGTGGAAGTGTTCATGGACGATTTCTCTGTCTATGGAACTTCTTTTGATGATTGTTTGCACAACCTTGATAAAGTTTTGCAGAGATGTGAAGAAACTAAACTTTTTCTTAATTGGCAGAAATGCCACTTTATGGTTAATAAAGGAATTGTTCTTGCACATAAAATTTCTGAAGGAGGTATTGAAGTTGATAGAGCTAAAGTTGAGTCAATTGAGAAAATGCCTTGCCCCAGAGATGTTAAAGGTATTCGTAGTATTCTTGGTCATGCTGGTTTCTATAGAAGGTTTATTAAATATTTTTATAAAATATCAAAGACTCTTACTAATCTTCTACAAAAAGATGTACCTTTTGTTTTTGATGATGATTGTAAGTAAGCTTTTGAAACTTTGATTTTTTTTTTAATAAGTGCTCCTATTATTCAACCACCTGACTGGAATTTACCGTTTGAGATTATGTGTGATGCTAGTGATTTTGCTGTCGGTGCTGTTATTGGACAGCAAGTAGATAAGAAGTTGAATGTTATTCATTATGCTAGTAAGACTCTTGATTCTGCACAAAAGAATTATGCTACAACTGAAAAAGAATTTCTAGCTGTTGTTTTTGCTTGTGATAAATTTAGACCTTATATTGTTGATTCTAAAGTTACTATTCATACTGATCATGCTGCTATTAGATATCTTATAAAAAAGAAAGATGCTAAGTGTAACAGACTGATTTTTGGGTTTTCAAAAAAACACTTTTATCGAAAAATGAGGATTAGAAAATTTCTTTTGTATAACTAAAACTTACCTGCAAATTTTCATACACAAATGGTTTAATTTAAGTTAATACCAATAATAATTTAAATCTTATTTTCTTGTACTTGAAACTTGGTTTATATTTTAAATAGTTTCGGCATATTAAAATATGCTACTCTAAAAATACATTTCATTTTTAGAGTTTGTTTGGTATTTATCTTCTGGAGCTTTATGGCATTTTCTAGATTTCCCTAATAGAAACATCCATTCCCTTTTCTTTCTCATGTCATGGAATTAATTTTCCAAGCTCCTTCCTATTAGAATCTGGTTTTTCAGTTCTATCAAAAATCTCAATGGATGTACATGCGGTGTATCAACACGTGCATGGCACTAGCTAGTTTCTCTTCCTCACATGAATGATCGTTCCATCGATTCTTTCCTTTCTCTTATTTTCGCTGCCAATCACGCAATCGAGCTGACCAGATATTTACGCCAGCCCACCGCCGCCGCCTCCCGTCCCCGCCTCTCTCCCTCGCCGTCCCCTGAGGTGGCTGCCGGACTAAGGCTGGGCGTCACCGGTGAAGGGGGCGGCGGGGATCAACCTGCTGGGATCTCGCGCCGCCGTTTGGAGGATGCGGCTACGCTGGATCGAGATCGGATCCTGGGGCGGCGGCCCCGGATCGGTGGTGGCGGCGCATCACCTCTAGCGGTGGTGGGTCGTCTTCCTCGGCCACGTCTACCCCGGATCGCTGCTGCGTGGTGGGGGCGGTTCATGGTGATGCTGGGCTTGCGGGACGGCGATCGACGTCGGTCTTCAACGAAATACGGCACGGCTGTTGGGTCGTGCTCCCTGTGAGCCGATCTTCAACATAGGCTGTGAATCTCCGGGGGAAACCCAGATCTTCGGATCAGTCGATGGCGGCGCGATGAGCGTCGTTCCCCTCCATGGAGGCATCGTCTTGGAGATCCTTTTTTGTTGCAGCTGATGTTTATCGTGTCTCCTAGCTTGGGATGCTCCTGGGGAAACCCTAGATTCGGGTTCCCGGATCAGACGACAACGGCACTCGACGCCGTCATCCCTCTTGGGGGGGTCGTTTTCGGAGCAGCTGCTGGCCGGAGGGTTTAGGTGGTGGTGCAGCGTGCATCGACCGCATCAATGGCATCGGCCCTTGGCAGCGAGGCGCTGCAGAGTATCGACGTCAGGTGCTTGAGGATGGACGAGTGCAGGGAGGTGGCGCTGTTTGGCGTCGTGGTGATGTCGATAGCAGACCTGGCAAGGGTCTTCGCTTCGTTCTACAAGCTGGAGGTGGGTTGATGGAAGATGGAGGAGGCGATGGCCGGAGCGTGTGCACAAGGCGCTATCTCTGGAGTCGTCGGAAGCCGGCGATGACTGAGGATGAGGAACAAGTCCCCGTTTTTGTGTATCGTTTGTGCTAGTTGTGGTGTTTCCACTGTTTGGTGGCTCCCTCTTGTATGTTCGTTCGATGTAAGGCTGCTGCCAGCTATGTTGAATAAAAGAAATAAATAGGCCGTATGCATCATTTTGATGCAGAGGCCGGGACTGCCCCTTTTCTAAAAAAAAGATATTTACGTTCTTGCTGTAAAACCATATCGATCCAATCTCACCCGAGCCTCTTCCTTCTATCAGCGACTCTATCAGGGAGTTGTGCTGCCGGAGTTGAACCAGCCCAGTGCTCGCTTGCTCTCTCGCTCTCACGGACGGACGGGACCGAGAGCCCCAGCTCAGCTCAGCGCCTCGGTGCTCCTTGATCTTCTTCCTCTTCCGTTACTCCAGCGGACAGAAACGCCAGTCGTACCAGAAACTGCAGCCATCAGTTCTCCTTACTCGTCATTCATTTTCCATTATGTCCGCCTCAGAAGAACGAACGTAGGAAAAGGGTCGGGAAGCTAAGCGTCCCTCTTCCGCCTCACCCCTCGCAGCATAATGCATCCAGTCGATGCACCGGTGAGTTGTTGTTGTGAAATCCCAAGAGAAAAGTATGAAGTAGTGCATCAGCAAATTTCTCTCAGTTGTGAAATCAAGTTTTATCGAACCAGTAGGAAACTAGAATTCTTCTGAAGGTTGCTGCGGTTGACTTTGGCAGGGCGCATTACCGGTGTCTACCACGAACGTGGAAGCTGCACACAACACAACCAACATACTTTGCCCCAACTTAACAGTGAGGTGTCAATCGCACTGGATTGCTGTAACAAAGGATTAAACGTATGTGTTGAAAATAATGTTTGTTTGCAGAGAATGAAAGTAACAGGATTGCAGTAGGTTGTTTTATCAGTTTAAGGAAAAAGGAACTGGGTACACAGTTCACTAGTGGTGTCTCTCCGTAGATAAATAATAGCATACATGCGGGTAAACAAATTACAGCTGGACAATTGACAGAATAAAGAACTGCATAACAATGCATATACAAGTCATGATGTCTAGTGTGAGATTCATTTAGGCATTACAACATGATACATAGACCGTCATCCAACTGCATCTATGACAAAGAATCCACCTTCAGTATAGCATCCGCAACACCATTCAGTATTAAGTTGCAAGCAACAGACTATTGCATTAAGTAAAGTGTGTAACGTAAGTAGCACAAATATCTTTAGATAAAGAACTACTGTTTTATCCCTAGTAGCAACAGTACATCTACAAATTAAATAGAGACATGAACCCACTATCGAGCATAAGTACACCCTCTTGGAGTTACAAGCATCTACTTGGCCAGAGCATCTACTAGTAATGGAGAGCATGCAAGATCATAAATAACGCACTCACAAGATATATTATGAAGCAAATGACATAGTACTCAATTATTCATCGGATCCCAGCAAACACAACATGTAGCATTACATAAAGATGATCTTGATCATGATAGGCAGCTCACAAGATCTAAACATGATGGCACAATAGGAGAAGACAACAATCTAGCTACTGCTATGGACGTGTAGTCCAAGGATGAACTACTCACGCATCAGTCCGGAGGCGGGCATGGTGATGGAGAGCCCTCCGGTGATGTTTCCCCTCTCCGGCAGGGTGCCGGGAAGAGCTTCTGAACCCCCCGAACTAGGGTTGACGGCGGCGGCGGCTCTGGAACGTATCGTGGAAAAGTGTTCGGGTCTTAGGTCTTGTTTCGTCGGGGGGTTAAGTAAGCGAAAGGGCGAAGGCGGTGGAACCCCGAGGGGCCCACACCACGTCGTGGCGCGGCCGGGGGGAGTCGCGCCTCCACCAGGTGTGGCCGCCTCGTGCCCCTCCTCCGTCTCCTCTTCGGTGTTCTGTATGGTACCGGGAAAAATAGGGGTATTGGCTTTTGTTTCGTCCAATTCCGAGAATATTTCCTTAACAGATTTTCTGAAACAAAAAACAGCAGAAAACATGGAACTGGCACTGTGGCATCTTGTTAATAGGTTAGTGCCAGAAATGCATAAAAACCATATAAAGTGTATATAAAACATGTAGCAATTGGTATAATATAAGCATGGAACATAAGAAATTATAGATATGTTTGAGATGTATCACCAGTCGACCCCTTCTTTCTCTGCTTTTCCATATCGGGCAGACAGCACAAGCCCTACCTCGTATCACGGTCTAATCTGGTGGAGCTCCGAACCAGATCATCGATGTACGTTGTCCGCGTTCCCGACGACTCCGTCCATCTCAAGATGAACAGCTACGCCATTAGGACCGTGAGGAGCAGCAGGACCGATTCAGGCGATCAGGATCTCAATCCATCAACCACAGCTCGTCAATTGCGCCATCTACCGCAGAACGATCTACAAGTTCATCAGACGAGTTCGTCGTCTACGGTGAGAATCTGATCAATTCCTTTGCACGTTATTCTCATATAATATATACCTATACCCTAGACAACCTTTTACAGCCCATCTATTCCATTTTCCGCACCAACTCATAACCATGCAATCCAATGTCGACATGGTCGTGCCACCTTCACTTCTAGCACAATTCTCTGATATCCACTCACGTCACTTTGTGCAACTCATCTCCACAAGTTCAGAGAAGAAGACGGATCTCCAATCCAACCACCAGAGGAGAAACGCCGTTGATGCCAAATCAACAAAGCCCGACATCATCTTGACATTTCATATTCTGTTGATCTTTATCCTTTAATCACAACATGTGGAAGTATCTAAATGACCTTAGAAACCTATTGGTGGCGCTGGATATTAAATCCATTGAGTAGAATTGCAGTTAGGCTTTTACATATTTATAGGTGGGTTGAATCCAAACAGTATTTGAATTATGTGCTTGATCTTGTGTGTGGCTTAGATTTATTACCAGTTAAATTACATGTGTAGGAGTCTAATGTAATTTATATGTATTATTTCGTGAAATTCCTAGATGGTCATTTGTGTGTAAAGAGTAGTTTATGTTCTATTATTTAAAATAGAATTGCTTGTGTTGCTTTATAACTATCAATAGCATAATTACAGTGATATCTTGTGTGATCTTGAACCATGTTTAGTATTTTATTCATTTCTGACTTGCTAATATTTCTATGTATGGTTTATGCATGTTTAACTAAGTTTTATTTAATAATAGTTTATTACTTCTTTAACATTGTGAAGTAAGTTACTAGGGTATATGAGAAAGGTATTTTATGATTCCTAATATTTGTTTGGTAGCTCATATTTATGCTATACGTAGCATATCTATTAATTGCATGTGTGTTTTGTCTATTTTAATATTCATGCTTAGCTATCTTTGTTTCTTGTGTACGACGTATTCCATATGATGTTAATTCTATTTATTGTAGTAGCATATCTTTGTGCTAGCATTTATGTTAATGTCTGGAATGTATGTATACCGATCTTTATGTCATGTTTGATTGCTTAGTTATTTGTATTCTGCTTATGAATGTTTAGATTATTTTCATATTAGCATTGCATGTTATACATTGCTTTGTATCTATGTGTGCAAGCATAATTTTACTTTTTTACTAGATAATTTATAACATACTTTGACTGGTTGTTTGGGGTGTAGATGTTTACAGTGTGTCTCATACATGTATGTTAACTTTACTAGTTGTGTGTTACTCATTGTAGTAGATCATATCGTTCTTATGGTTGTTTGTATGTTATAATAGTATTGCATGATATTATAATATCATTGTGTATATGCTTGTGAGCATACACTTTACTTTAAATAGACAATAGAATGGCTTGCATGTGATTTTGTTGTATACACTTGTATGCTATGTCATCTCATAATAGTAACGTTATGCTTGACCTTTATTTCATACCATGTTATGTTATCTCTTAATTGTATAGTCTTCTATACCTTCGTGGTTAGTCATATAGTGTTTGGACCTTAGTATATATATACTATGCTTTGGATGCTATATGCCTCTAATGATATTCTTATTTAGTATTTATACAATGTGCTTAGTACTTTATATAAAGATATGGTTGTTATGAAAGGTGTTTGAGTTGTTCATGTATAATTAGAATGACCTAGTTTGATATCTTTCTATTACATGACTCATATGTTTTAGATACTATTACTGCTTGTTGGTTCTTGGTTTATTATTTCTAAAGTATAGTTATGGTAGTAATTGTTTATTGTTGATTGTTAACCTTATGTGTTTTGGTATACAGCTATATGATTACTAGTGTAATGCTTGTGTTCATAGTGTTAACTTTAGCTTGCATTGTGTTCGGTTTTATGATGATGTTTAGCTTACCTGGTGTATTGTTATATGCTTGTGTTACCATGCTAGATAATCCTAGCTACTGTTTATATCACTAGCATGATAACTATTCGTTCAATGATTGCAAACTAGTATGATATGGTTCACTACGTCTTGTTTATATGTTACGATTTTTCTAGACATGATATAGTATGTTATTTAAGTTTATCAGATTACATGGGTATGACCAACTATGTTATAACCCCTATGTCGGGTTTGTAGACAATTGGACATAGTAAGATCTATCCATTTCTCTTATACGACTTTTCATTCTGATAATATATCCGAGCATCCTATCCATGTCATCTGATTCGTATCCGAGTTGCCACAACTCACTCTTTCACAATTATATCAAGTTGTCCCATCCTATTCTTCAACTACTACTCCCTTCATTCGCATTTGTATTTCATTTGGATTTGGTAATTATTGCTTTGGTATTTATTTGGTTGCCATTTGCTATCGTTACGACTATGTAGCGGACCTGCACTTAGAAAATGGCAAGTCCCTGTGTACAGTGCAAATCCTTGGATCGATTCATTTGCACACACATTTTACGATGTAATATCACAACAAAGTATCAAATTTATTACATCGATGATCTAGACTTATAAAATATTCATTACAATTTGCATAGCATGAAGCTAGCATTGGAAAGAGTAAACAGCGGAAATAAATTAGCAGTGAGTCTCCATCATCTTCATGTTGCCACAGGCGAAAACATGTTGGTTGCAGACTCGAAATCCTTAAACGAAACCTCACTCGTCATCTGAACAATCTGCAATAAGAAAAATATTGCAACAACGTGGGTCAGATTCCATTAAAAATGGATCTGGCAAGTGACACTATGGTGGACACTTCATGGAATTACTCTATAACCTATATGCATATTTGGCTGGTGGAGTTCAAGGCTATTTTGCATAAAGCCAATTTTTCCTAACTCTTTTGAAAACACTTTTCTTTTAATCGAGACATCCGTGGCATGAAATCCACTGTCTCATTCTACCCTTGTTCACCCATCAAGTTTTAACTTAGAAATTGGAATGGTGGGATCCTCCGTTGACGTCCTTGATCAGCTGCTCAAATTGTCCGTACCAGGGACACGGCTAAGTACTTAGATTTTACACTCTGCAGAGGTTGTGCACGTTCACCATTGTACCCATTCAGCCCAAACTATCCTCTACACTCTGGAAGTGATAAGGAAAAGGAGAAGAATAAGACGAGATCTTTCAGAAGCATTTTCCCACCCCATACTGGCTTGACCCGTTCCACCTAACACCCTCTACATCTGCTTGTCAAGCCGGGGCGAGTCCACGCAACTTAGTTGATCAAGCCAGATCCCATATTGGCAATGGCTGCACTGGAAGCAATCTTCACTTGGAGTAACTTCAAATCCCTTTGTTCCTGGGTGGCAATCCACAAGTGTACTCTCAGGTGAAAACCACCATGCTCACGGCCCTAAGTATAGTAGAAACTAGCTTAGGCGAAGACAACCACGAGCACAGCCCTGAGTAGCCACTCAACATAAACCATTCAATACCAATCCACCCAGGTGTTTCATTTTAACTTAGTAGAAATTAGATTTTCCATAAAACAACTTTTGCATAGCACTTCAACAAACTACTAAGTTAAAAGTAGGATTCTAGACACATAGGAATAAGGATGCTACTCTAAACAGTCTTTGCATAGCAGTACTATCTAACACATGTTTTTATAAAAATACACTAAGCCATGCATATAGAAAATAGTAGGAGGTTTATGAATGTGCCACTTGCCTTGGCAACAGGAAGAGCAGTAGCAGCAGCAGCTGCAAATATCCTCGTTTCCCTCCGAATATTCTAACACAACAAATCAGCCACAATAATCATACAAGCAAACCAACATTTCAATTGAAAATATGCCATGTATGACGTGCAAAATATTCTAAGGAATATGATATGCAAAAATTAATCTAAGGAACATAGACAAAAATAACTTGAACAAGTTGGCTAGGTCAAGGTCAAACGTTGGACACAATAAATTTGCTATAAATCAACTTGAATAAGTTGTAAGGCTGCTCCAAGTCTTCACATGTTTGGTCTCAGAATCTTCAACTCCCTTGTAGTTTTATTCATCTTCAATTAGCACTCTAAGTACTTAGTCATGATGTGCATAAATACTTAGAGAAAATACTAAGTCTATTCTTCAAGGTGATCAACAATTATTAACAACTCTTTGTAAATTGGATATTCACTATAGTGAGAGAGACAGACACCCAGCCAGCCACTTATGATTGTGGAACAGGTCTCATGTACGTGGACATGTAAGGTTAGTCTCCGGGCCGCTTCATCTCACTATGCCGCTAGGATCCAACATACTTTAAAGGTGGTAATATCATGATCAAAAAGGGGTTTATGTCCCAAGTGAAAGAGGGATAGGAAGGGCAGAAAAAGATAAAGAGAAAGATGTAGTTGGTCTTCCAAGGATCATTCTCAGGCTTCCTTGTAACTTTCTCCTTGATGTGATGTCTTCATTGAAATTTTGTAGACTTGATGGTTTTTGTATCACCAGGGCTGGTCTTGGATATAACTTAGCCACCACGAAGTCTAATAGAGAAAGACTTAGAGAACATAGGGGGTTGGTCTTCTTGAAGTTCCTCTTGATTTTCCTCTAAGTGCTTTTACTTCTTGGAGATACTTCCGGAGTCTGTTTTCTTGGCTAAGTCCTTCATTAGTCTTCTAGCTTCATGTTGAAAATCCCAATTATGTCTAAGTATAACTTTTTCAAAACCACTATGTCGAAAATAAACCTAAACAAAATACTTAGAGAAAACCAAGGGAGAAGTTTTCCTATGAGGAGTATAACTATACAATGAAATATGCTATGCATGAAATGCAACTTTTTAATCACAAGAAACATCATAACAACTTTTTTGATTTTTATAAAGTATGCATTAAGCTATAAATGCAATTTAAATAATTTCTATTATTGCAAATATAATAAAAGGGGTAAATACAAGATTAAACTTTTCTGTGATTAGATTTTTATAACAAAATTTTATAAACAGTTCTAATGGACAAGGGGCGTTTAAACAAATTTTTAGCAATTGGATTTACTCAAAAATAATGTTTATATCAAAAGTTATGTCAAAATTACTCAAGCTATTCAAATTAAACCTATAATTGTTAAATCGTCAAAATAATGCTCAAAAATATTTTCTAATAGAGGCATCACATTACAAATATTCTAAGGTTTCTAAAACAATTTTATTTGCAATTTTTGGAATTATATATAGATTTAAAGTTATGACAAATATACTCAAATCATCCATTTGAGATTTGAATTATTTAAAATAAGTCAAAACAGAAAACTAACAGTGCTAAAATAATCTACATGTCAAGGGCTTTCCAATGATATAAAATTTGTCTAATTTGGATTTGTGATTAAAAAGATATGAGGGTTTGAATATGTAGGGGCTTTTCTGCAAAATAACTATTTAATTTCTATTCGGGATAAATCCAGAAAAAGCCGGGGTGACGTGGCATGATCTGAATGGCTGGGCTTCGGCTAGGCTTGAGCTTGGGATCGGCTTAGCGGCTGGGCTCAATTAGATCTAAATCGTCAGATCCAGATCCGATGGGTCAACATCACCTGTGCCGATTCACAGGCTCAATCTAATCTTGGCAGCAGAAAACAAATCGGACGGCTCACCTCGATGACCAGAAGGTGGCGGCGCTCCGGTCGCCGGAGTTGACGAAGACGGCGGCGCCGGCGTCGGGCATGGACGCTTCGGTGGCACCGGTGCATCCCCTGGCTCGAGGAGGCGATGGATACCTTCAGCGCGTCGCTGCGAGAACGATGAGCGTGACGAAGACGAGCCGGGCGTCGGAGCGGCGTGGAGACTCGGACGGAGGCGCCGGTGACCTTCGGGTCGAGCTCGTGCCCGTTGCCTAGATGCAAGAAAAATTCAATCGAGGGTCTTAGGACGTGCGTGGGAACATGGGTAAGAGAGGGGACCGGGTATGGGCGGCGGATACTTACCGTGTTCGCCGGAATCAACGAAATACGACGACGGCCGAGCGGAACTCCGGCGAGCAAATTAGGCAGCCTGGGGGCGTTTAGGAGAGGGCTTTTGGAGGGTAATTAAGGAGGAGGTCTAGGGCTATCTCTAGAGACAAACGGGTCTTAAATTGGTGGAGTAAAACGCCCGCAATCAAGTCGAGAAGAAACGGCCGAGTAGCAGTTTTCGGGCATGATTTTCGCGCCTGGAGATTGAAGACGATGCTGACGTCATCGCTGACGTCAGCAATATTTCTTTTTCTGATTTTTTTATTTATTTCATATCTTTTGTTTTAAGTGTCCAATTGAAGCAAAATAAGTTTCTAAAAATTTGTAAAAGCAATATCTTTGTGTTAAAACGGTTGTGGGCTTGTTCTGAACACTTTTAAAAAATCATAATTTTGAAATATTGATTAAATGTAAATTTGACACATTTTGTCAAATTTGAAAATATGGCTTTAATAAAATTATTTGTGGTTAAATAAAATTTATGAAAATGTTACAATTACATATGTTTGAAAATAAATTATTTAAACTCATTTTTCCAATATCCATTTATTTTTAACTTTAGTTGAATAGTAAAATAACAAAACATAAATATTTGGAATGAATTGGGAATATAGTGGGCTCATTTTAAATCAAAACTACTTTGTGCACAATTAAGTTTTAATTTATGATAAATCATTTGAAACTCATTGAAATACATTTGGAAAATATTTTATCTTTATTTTATTTCTAATGTTGAAATTATTCTTGGGAATCATTTTAAAATTTTAAGATTGATTGAAATTTAAAATCATTTTATCATTTAAGTTTTAAAGATGCAACTTTGTGATTTCCAAAACTATGTTTTAAACTCAGGTAAATGAATTCAAAACCATTTATAAAGTTGTCATACTTTAATTTACTTTTAGGTACTTTGCAAATATGTTTTTAAGGTTTAATAAATAGTCCTTGAAATAAAACATTTTATGCTATGAAGATGTCCTTGAATAATTTTAAAATACCTTGCCAAATATATTGGTTTTTATTATAATTTTAATATTTCATTTAATAAAAACAAAAGTTTCAAATTTTAGTGATTTTCAAACATTCCAATATATTGGGATGTTACAGACGAGCGTGGATATCATCATCTAATGGAAGAACATGGATATAATCAGCTTACCCAAGAAGAAGAACAATGATTCATCAATCGAAGGCATTGATTTTATCTTTCTGTAGAAATTGGATTCACTCATTTTGGACATTCCTAGCTCAAGTTATTTCAGTTTTAGTGAAATAAACACATTTTGCTAAGAGTAGGGTACAACACAAGATATAAGTTATTTTTGAACGAATCCAACTTTGCAGGTTAAGGAAAACATATAAGCATGTAACCAAAATATTCCTAAACCATTTGCACACACTGATCTAGCATAAACAATTTAAACTAGACACGTACAAATAACAGAAAATAGAAATATCATTTTTCAAGTGTAAAATCCACTGTTTTAGAAAATAAATCAATATGTACAAAATATAAGCTGGAAAATTCCACCATGCTAGGAAATGATAGCTACTACTCATATCTACCTAAATCAATTGGATTTACTCCAAAGAGTATTTTTAATAAAGAATTAAAAATTCCCAAAGTGGTATTGGTGTCAATCTTAAACCTAATAGATCTCCTGCATTCAAGACTTATAGATCTAGGTAGGTACGGTCCTAAGCTTCTCATAGAATTAAAGTTTGCAAGTTTTGGAGCTATAAAACTCAAGTTATTAAATAAATGGTGAAAATGATACTTTTTACTAGATCAAGCCTAGCACACACCTAAAAACATATTTTGGCAAGAGGCCAGTGCCACATGGTGGAGAAAACACATATGAATGATACAAAATTTGAATCAACCAATTTGAATAAACAGATCTACCAGAAAATGATTTAAAGCTAAACTACTAAATCTCTGAGAAATTAAAAAGAAAAAGGTTCCTAACAGGAAAAACAGAAGATTGGGCCAGAACAGTCCAGGCCCGAGCCGTCCGAGCTGGGCCGGCCCAAGTCAGTGTGAGGACCCCTCTGACTACCCGTCAGAGATGCCCACGTTATGTAAACAGATCACGATCCCAATGATCAGTGCATCGCGATCACATAACCAACATGGTATACAAAGTTACATCATTCAACTCGAATAGTACAAGACTTACATAAAGAGGTGGTCACACGACCAAGTCTGCAATCATCGTCACACAGGACGGGATTAACTACGATTTAGCGGAAGCTTGCGGATAACACCGGCCCTCGTCACAACCAGACGCATTCCCACAGAGCAGTTGACCGGTGACACTGAGTTGGCGTAGTCGTCGGCGTACTCCTCATCCTCGTCGTACATCTCCTCGTTGTAATCTGGACGTTTGAATATCCAGGGACACAGCCATATGAGTACATTTACGTACTCGCAAAACCACCTCTAGGCTTAAGTTTTCATGGTAATGCAATAAAAGCGTTTTCAAAAACTGGGATAGCTGCTATATACGACTATAGGGCTTAGTTTTCGCAAAGATGCTTTTAGACATAGAGATACGACTTCTCTATATCATGTTAAGGAAAACATTTAGAGATATAATTTTTCTCTCTTAGATTTAGCAAGGACATATCTAAGTTTTGAAACATTTCTTTTGTAAAACTTTTCAAAAACACTAGGATGGGGATACCCCTTTTTCCTTCCTTGAGATCGGATTGATTGTCTCCCCGAGACCAACCATCCTCACTCAGCTCCTGTACCTCCCAGGCACCTCCGTGTTTCCTCCAAAAACATCTTTCTTTTGAAAACATGAAATTGCCCATACGCCTAGATCCGTGGCCTTTCCAACCGTCCTTTGACCGCGGACACGGCTAGTCGAATAGATGTACACTCTGCAGAGGTTGCGCACTTTACCCGCACCAAACTGTCATTCCGCCGTGTCTGCCACGGCCCGTCATACGACAGTATGCGGGGGTCCGGATAACACGATCAAAGCTTTCCACTATGTCTGCCCTAGTACAGAGGACTCCCGATAGGTTTATTCCCCCCGGCACCGTGTGCTCCTCTAGACCCCTGGTCTCTCTTGGGACGTCACACCGCCACGGCAGGGGACCCAACGTAATCGTCCGGCTGCTGGTCCGCAGCAGTGTATTGCCTCGTACAGACGACAACCCGGCTTTGAGGGCCTGGCCCTTGTAGAGTGTGAGATCCTCCGTACTAAGGAAAACAAGCTTCCGGCTAAGCCCTACCCATATCAGGTAATGTGGTTGCACGGGTTAATTGTTCGGGCGGCTGCTAGGGCAGTACTTTGTTTTTCAAAAACCATCTCCACCTCCGACTGTTCCCAACAGCTCGGGTTTTCGTAAACATCTCCGATTGCTCCCAGCAACTCGGGTTTTATAAAACACTTGCTCGCCGATTGCTCCCAGCAACTCGGGTTTTTCTTCCGAAACCATTTTATCCAAACCAGGCTCCTATCCTATGATTTTGAGGAAAGAATATAAAGATATACTACTAGAAAAATATGATTTTCTTTATAGAGCCTTCAACAACAAGGCTCCTAAAGTGAATACTTATTTTTGTAACACCTATTATAATCTAGTATATAACTTTGGCCAAACAATATTTTGTAAAATAGTGTTTGGGTGGCAAAGTGCCACAAAAGAAGTAAAGCATGCATTATTTTATTTTGAAAACAAAACATGCTTCGAAAATAATAGGATTCATAGTGGTGAGGTGGCTTGCCTGGCTCAGCAATATCTCCCTGGTCTTGATCTTGATGTTCCTCAGGTTCACTCCTCACGTCCAGTTCCTTCCCGATCGTATCTAACGTCGCCAACAGGAAAAAGAGCAACACTCAAAACACAAGACCATGCCACCAGGACATAACAAACAACTAGCGTTGCACAGGACACTAAGCTAGCAAACAAAAGCAAACAATTCACTTAGTTAAACAGCAACAAGCAACAAGAACATATAGCTAAGACAAACAATAAACACAGTTAATAAAATAAACACAGTCATCCTAGTTGTTACCAAGGTAGTTTTAACTAAGAACGAAGGCAGAACACCTCTTAGGTTTATTAGATCATTTAACAAGAGCTGCCACAATAGTTCAGGAAATACTTCAGACAAAAGTATCTTAATAAAAAAGGAAGTACTCCAGACAAAAGTATCCTATCAATCTAGGAGACGCTTCAAATAAAAGTTATATTAACACACAAGCAAGCATTAACACTCACAAAAACACACTCCCTTGCAAACCTGATGTCAGCCCTAGGACAATTATTAATAAGTAGCTAAATAAACAACAAGGGCTAGCACTACTAATCCCACAAGTTCAAGATTAGGAGTTTAAACGAATGCAATGTCTCATAAAGTACCACAAGAGAAACTAATCCAATCTTGGGCCAAGCAAAAAGGGTACTGGTTGTTTCTTAGAGGATACTAACAAACACAAACATAAAGTCCACATAAACCAGCAATAACCAATATCAAGTACCTATAGCTAGGACAGACATCAGGGACTAAATATATCACCAGAATAAACACACAACCGATTTTAGTGACATCAATTCAATCCAGCACATCTTTATACAAACAGATTCTAAAACATGCGTAATTCTTTAGGCAAAGTGAATTAAATCTAGCACATAGCATGCAAAGCAACATACAACACTATTTCTAAACAACAAGATATCCTTAACATAGAAGTGAACGTCTGCAAGCAGCCACATAGCACAAGCAAAGGCTCTATCACCTCATTCCACTAAATGAGCTACTGGTTTGATAACGCTCTTTGTCATGCTAGGACATCGCCAAGATGCCCTAAGGCTCTATTAGAAATATTATTCTTTTTGTGAAGTTTAAACCATACAAACCATTTGTTTAAGTAAGACCTTTTTAAACAAAGACAAAGGTTACTGTGATGAACACATTGTTAAACATAAGGGTGACATTAGAGTGTTTGAAATAAATGACTTAATTACTTTTATTAAAAACATAAAACTTAAAACTATTTTCTAGTGGAATAATCCCCTGTTTTTGAGTAAAAACCATTACTCACAGAATATAGCTCCTAAAAATAAACCCTTTGTCCACAGTAAACCTAGCAACCATATAAAGCTATGAAAATTGTATTTGCGTCAAAAACTATTTTTCATAAAGAATTAAAAATCACCAAAATGCTACTGTTGTTGATTTTAAACTTAATAGAACTTTAATTTAACAAATCTCCTGGATTCATGGCTTATAGATCTGGGTAGGTATTCTTCTAGGCTTTCCAGAGAACCAAAGTTTGCATGATTTGGATTTATAAAACTCAAGTTATCAAATAAATGGTGAAAAAGACACTTTTTACTAGATCAAGCCTAGTACACACATGAAAACATATTTTGGCAAGAGGCCAGTGCCACATGGTTAATAAAACACATAGGTAGCCTACACAATTTACTCGAAAGCATTTGCATGTATAGATCTACCACAAACGAATTAAAGCTAGACTACCAAATATCAGGAAAATAAACAGGGAAATAGATCTAAGGAAAAATAAGAAAAAGGCCAGATCCGGGGGTGGGCTTCGTCGCCCGAGCTGGGCGGCCCGTGGCGGTGCGCGCGCAGCGAGGGGATGCGCTGCCGTTGATCTGAGATCCAACGGCCAGGAATAGAACATGCGCGGTTCAAGGACGGCCGTGGATGGAGAGATCGACGGCTGGGAAGTCGTCTTCTTCCTCCCGACACCAGAAACAAGGCAGGAACTCTAGGAAGATGGCGGGCACGAGCTGCTCACCCAGGGGCTTGAGGGAGGTCGCTGTGTGGGTGGTGGACGGGCGCGGAAGGTCGGGCAGGCGAGGGGACGTCGCCGTTCTTGCAGGGGAGCTTCCCAACCAAAGGAACACCGTGGTTGTCCGGCTCGGCCACGGCGAGGCTTCAGCGGCTCCGGCGAACCTGCGAGGAGAAAAGAATGTCTAAGAGGTACACCACGACTAGGTGAGCGCGAGTGAAGGAGAAAGGAAGGCAGGGGCCGTCAGAGTCGAGGGATTCGTCCGAGGCAAGCTCGCTGGACCGAGCGGAGGATTCTTGCGTTCCCTGCGGAGAGAGAGCGAGAGGGCTAAAGGCTGAGCACGGGATGGTGGAGAAGAGGGAGGGGAACACAATGGACAAGGTGGGGAGAAGGGAGAGGGGCCTTTGTCCAAGGGGGGTGGCCGGTTAGGGTGTCACGGGCATGGGCACGAGGAAGAGGGAGCAATGGCTGGGGATTGGCTCCGGAGGGCGGTGCGCAATGATGCAAACGCGCTGCTGCACCGTTTTGGACGGTAGCTCGTGTCCTGGGGTCGTTGGAAGGGTGAAATAATGGAGGGGTGTTCTCTGTCTGCCAGGTGCTCGACAGAATGCCCATACCAGCAAGAAACAGAGAGAGGGGAGGTTCTAGGGTTATCCAGGGCGAGGGAAAAATGTTCTTGAGGGTGTGAGAGGATCCAATACACGTCTAAGAACAGATTAGAGGGAGAGAGGAGTGGAGGTTAGGGTTTTAGATATTTTTGGGTTGATTAGACTAGGCAACTTAGCATGGATAGAATAGTCAATCCTTTGCCTTAAAAATTAAGAAACAAGCTGGGTTGGGAAGTGGGGCTATAGATTAAGCATTTTGGTAAAAGGTTTAGGTCAAAAGATCCAAAATGCACCATATACCAAAAATGGCAAATGGTTATACTAAAACCCATCATAAGGTCACCTTATAATGAAGCACACAAAACAAGCATGGATTAGGGGTCAAACAATAATGTAAATTATCAAGAATGATATAGGTGGGAAGTAGAGGTGGTGAGGATGATGTTAGGTGAGCTGCATTTCCAAATTGAACAAAAGAAACACAAATGGTATGGCCCTAGAATTGCTAAAAGTTAACAGGGGTTAAGATAGCTTTTCATCCTTATATAATTTACTTGTAAGAATATTTTTAACCAAGCATCTTAATAAGAGGGAAACAAGTTACAAGCATGCAAAACCATCAAACAAATCTATATTACTCCAATTCAAACAATAAACATTCAATTAATCCAAACATAGCCACAAGTCACTCATAAGAATACACACTCATGGCAAACAATTTAAGCACATAACAAATAGGTCAGACACACATGCAATTAGGTAAACATCCACACTTAAAGATAAAACACTATATTTGTGAGGTGGTGATCAACACAATAATGACAAGATTTTTGAAGAAAGAAGATTACACCACTTTCTAGTAATAGTTTCCAAAGAGATATTAAATTAGGAGTTCTTAAAATAAAAGTTGCTGAGACTAGCAACACATTAAACTCAAAATATGTTAGGACCCATTATATGGTCCTTTATAGTTTTTCAAACATAAAGCTTTTGGAAACACTTTTATTTTCTCAAATAATTGGTCTTTGGGTAATTGCTAAAATCAAGACATCATGGTAAATATAGTTTGTTAAAAATAAGATAGGAGAAGATATATGGACTATTTTTACTTGTCATATCATGGTCACATGAGTTATGATAAAACCTGGTTGATTTAATAGGTGGTTATTTAGAAATCAACAACACAAGGAACAAAACATGACATGACCATCAGAGCAATACAAGAAAAACACATCCATTAACAGACATTTCAAATAGTTTTTGTTCCCTCAGAATTTTGGATCTTTTATAATTAAGTTTTTTGTTGCTTTCAAAATTTGGGGCGTTACAGACCTTTCCCCCTTAAAAGAATCTCGTCCCGAGATTCCTAAGCGGGTACTAAGAGAGTGCAAGGTTAAGGGGGTTTGATGCGCCTTCATCTTCCAAGGTGGTTGCTTCTCGACTGTGAACTCCTTGTTGTTAAGGTGCCTGATTTCTTCCAGAAGACTTCGGTTTGCTGGAGACATTGGCGTGTTGGTAGATGTTGATCCGCTTCTTGTTGGGTTGACTTCAAATACTCCAGGGTTGGGGCGCAAAAAACAAATTTGTCAAAACTCCCTAATAAAGTTAGCATAAGTCTTCCCCCCTTAAAAAGGGCCCGAAGGGTGGAAGTTGATGGTAAAAGTTGCTATCGGCTTCAAGGTGTTGTTGGTCTTGGTTATCGTGACGATCTTCATCTTGGTCGTAGCTCCTCCGTGCTTGGGGTGGATGCGGATGCTGGTCCTCATATTGCCGTCTTGAGTGGTTAGCAGTTAAACACACGTCAACTGTTTTCAAGCCTCACAGGGGTGTCAGGTCCGTAGACTTGACTCTCTCCGGCTTTTCTTCAAAAAGTCAAAAGGGTGCTTCGAGCTACTAAAAGCGTCTAAACTTGCTTGGTGGTAGGTATCGTCAACTGCTACAGTCTTCGGGCCTTTCGTTGTCCTTGGCGTTTTGCTGGATATCATGCCTTCTATTGTGCCCATCTTCAGTTTAGCAGATGAAGGGTGCTGATGAAGACTTCTTTGGTTATTGGACTTCATGAAGCTTCACAAAAGTCTTCAGAGGTCAGTCGGATCTAAGTTAGCCAAAAAGGTAAGTGCTTCTTTCTATACCACTCCAGTCGGGGTCAGATGAGTTAATAAGGTTGGCGCATAGAAGGCACTGTTGACACTAGCTTCATGGTACATCTTCATGTCAACGATCTTCAGTGTTGGTTGTCTTCGTTGCTGCTGACGTCGATCATCTTTGCATGTCACGGCTTGAGGGAACGTCGCGGCTTGAGGGCTTCACACAACCTTCAAAAAGTAGTGTCTCTTTCTGATCTATGAGTCCTTCATGTTGTCATCTATAAGTGAGACTTACGTTGGCATATCTTTTCTTATCTTGTTTTGGTAGGTCTCGAGGAGGTTAGTAGCAACATGACAAACTGGCGTTAGATGCTATTCTATAGTTAGATACGTTAAGTTAGTGATGATTTACTTGTAATTCAAAACGTTAATTAAATTAGGCAAGGCCCGTCACACACGGGGATGGGCTTTCTCTGGGTGGTCTTCTAGATCATGTGTAGTTAATAGCTCTCTCGTGTTAAAGTTTTGGTCAGAGGGAAAACATTTTAGAGAGGTTTCCAAAACAAGTTTTATAAGTACCTCAGGGTGCAACTATACCAAAAAGGCTAAAAAGGTTTTTCATGCAGAGGCATAAAGATTTTTAAACAAAAGGAAGGTATGTGTTTAATAAGTGTTGCTGACAAGGCGTGTTTGTGAAACCTTCCAGAAAGCAACACACCAACAGCAAGCACACAAACAAGACACACACAAGCAAAAAGCATACCAGCAAAAGAGCACACAAGACACCTTTAGTGCCAAAGGGACACTCAACAATCGCGATAGTTGGATAATCCAACCAAGGGTCATATCCTACCTTATCCTATGGGGTTTGGTGTCACATGGTTGCTGAAGTCCTCATTTGATCACCTTGGGTTCTTGTCGAAAAGCTTGAGATTGTCCGGTTTGCTGATGGAGTAACACTGTTGGTGTTGAGTCGAGGGACCGAAGGTGATTTTTGCATTTTGGTCTTGCATTCTGCACATCCGAGGTATTTGGAGGTCCTGGCTTTACTGTCATTAACGATCTTGGTCTTGTGGACGGTGCATCTGAGGGCCCTTGTCTCCGTCTTGGCTCTAGTTACTTAGGTCTTACTTGGGTCCATCGTCAAGCGTAAACAAGTTTCGAATAGGGACAAGAGAGTAAAGAAAACTCTTTTGAAATACTTTGAAATTAGAGAGGTAAGATCAAGATGTTTTTGAGAATAGGTGAGGTGGGAAGCCATACTAGGGCATACCTAGATTAAACTAGATTTTTCAGAGATAAGGTTTGAGCAAAAATATTTCTTTCTAAAGCTAACGACCATGCTAACTAAGGTCTCCTAAGGTCAACGATGGCTCAGATACCAAGTCTGTGAGGACCCCTCTGACTACCCGTCAGAGATGCCCACGTTATGTAAACAGATCACGATCCCAATGATCAGTGCATCGCGATCACATAACCAACATGGTATACAAAGTTACATCATTCAACTCGAATAGTACAAGACTTACATAAAGAGGTGGTCACATGACCAAGTCTGCAATCATCGTCACACAGGACGGGATTACGTACGATTTAGCGGAAGCTTGCGGATAACACCGGCCCTCGTCACAACCAGACGCATTCCCACAGAGCAGTTGACCGGTGATACTCAGTTGGCGTAGTCGTCGGCGTACTCCTCGTCCTCGTCGTACATCTCCTCATTGTAATCTGGATGTTTGAATATCCAGGGACACAGCCATATGAGTGCATTTACGTACTCGCAAAACCACCTCTAGGCTTAAGTTTTCATGGTAATGCAACAAAAGCGTTTTCGAAAACTGGGATAGCTGCTATATACGACTATAGGGCTTAGTTTTCGCAAAGATGCTTTTAGACATAGAGATACGACTTCTCTATATCTTGTTCAGGAAAACATTTAGAGATATAATTTTTCTCTCTTAGATTTAGCAAGGACATATCTAAGTTTTGAAACATTTCTTTTGTAAAACTTTTCAAAAACACTAGGATGGAGATACCCCTTTTTCCTTCCTTGAGATCGGACTGATTGTCTCCCCGAGACCAACCATCCTCACTCAGCTCCCGTACCTCCTAGGTACCTCCGTGTTTCCTCCGAAAACATCTTTCTTTTGAAAACATGAAATTGCCCATACGCCTAGATTAGTGGCCTTTCCAACCGTCCTTTGACCGCGGACACGGCTATTCGAATAGATGTACACTCTGCAGAGGTTGCGCACTTTACCCACACCAAACGTCATTCCGCCGTGTCTGCCACGGCCCGTCATACGACAGTATGCGGGGGTCCGGATAACATGATCAAAGCTTTCCACTATGTCTGCCCTAGTACAATGGACTCCCGATAGGTTTATTCCCCCCGGCACCGTGTGTTCCTCTAGACCCCTGGTCTCTCTTGGGACGCCACACCGCCACGGCAGGGGACCCAACGTAATCGTCCGGCTGCTGGTCCGCAGCAGTGTATTGCCTCGTACAGACGACAACCCGGCTTCGAGGGCCTGGCCCTTATAGAGTGTGAGATCCTCCGTACTAAGGAAAACAAGCTTCCGGCTAAGCCCTACCCATATCAGGTAATGTGGTTGCACGGGTTAATTGTTCGGGCGGCTGCTAGGGCAGTACTTTGTTTTTCAAAAACCATCTCCACCTCCGACTGTTCCCAACAGCTCGGGTTTTCATAAACATCTCCGATTGCTCCCAGCAACTCGGGTTTTATAAAACACTTGCTCGCCAATTGCTCCCAGCAACTCGGGTTTTTCTTCCGAAAACATTTTATCAAACCAGGCTCCCATCCTAAGATTTTGAGGAAAGAATATAAAGATATGCTACTAGAAAAATATGATTTTCTTTATAGAGCCTTCAACAACAAGGCTCCTAAAGTGAATACTTATTTTTCTAACACCTATTATAATCTAGTATATAACTTTGGCCAAACAATATTTTGTAAAATAGTGTTTGGGTGGCAAAGTGCCACAAAAGAAGTAAAGCATGCATTATTTTATTTTGAAAAGAAAACATGCTTTGAAAATAATAGGATTCTTAGTGGTGAGGTGGCTTGCCTGGCTCAGCAATATGTCCCTGGTCTTGATCTTGATGTTCCTCAGGTTCACTCCTCACGTCCAGTTCCTTCCCAATCGTATCTAACGTCGCCAACAGGAAAAAGAGCAACACTCAAAACACAAGACCATGCCACCAGGACATAGCAAACAACTAGCGTTGCACAAGACACTAAGCTAGCAAACAAAAGCAAACAATTCACTTAGTTAAACAGCGACAAGCAACAAGCACATATAGCTAAGACAAACAATAAACACAGTTAATAAAATAAACACAGTCACCCTAGTTGTTACCAAGGTAGTTTTAACTAAGCACGAAGGCAGAACACCTCTTAGGTTTATTAGATCATTTAACACACAAGCAAGCATTAACACTCACAAAAACACACTCCCTTGCAAACCTGATGTCAGCTGTCGGCACAGTGGAATCCAGGGTGTGTAGGGCCCACGCTCCACAGCCCTCGCACGCGACCGTATCAAAAGACGACAAAGGACCAAGCCGAACGCTTGGAGAGACTCACGAAGGGAAAAGCCCTCGAGGGGGCTTGAAGGGGCAGCAGGGGCCTGAAGAGGCAGCAGGGGCCTGAAGAGGTTTCCCCCCGCGAGTGCCCCTCTACAAGGCCCTCTCCCTTGGAGAGGAGTCAACGCCAACCCCTCCACAGGGCCGCTCTGGCCCTGAAGAGATACTTCGCTGAGAAGCAACCACTGCAGAGCGCACATAGCCTCTGCCACGGCCGCAGAGTGACGCGCGCGACTGCGCGCGATGACGACGGCGCCGCAGTTGCCATTCTGGTGATTAAAGGAGTCAACAAAGCTGTGTCCCCCGCGCCGGACTACGAAGCTTTCCCCTTTGGTGAGAAAGCGGATGGCCGGCGCTACGCTCCAACGACGACGTCACCGTGGGCACCCCCACTGTCTCTGCGGCACCCGCTGGCCGTCCTGCGCGGACGGTGGTCTTCCTGCCACCAGGGCAGGCTTTGCGACCATGGACTGAGTCCATGGACAGCCCGGCTGCAGTGCACCCCGCTCCTCTGCTTCGTCGCCATGTGGGAACCCTTCCGCTGCGCTGGACGCAAGGATGAGGCCCGGGGCGCCTATAAAAGGGGAGGGGGCACCTCCGTAGCAAAGGATCGAACCCCGTGAAGGATCAGTCAAGCTATCAACGCACCATCCTAGCCTAGCCTAGCCTAGCGCACTCGAGGAGGAAGAAGGCCATAGCTTCCCTCCTTGAGCTCCGCATCGCCGCAAGAGAGCCCTCGGCAAGCTCATTGTACTGTACTCTCTACAGCGAAATACAGACAAGCAGGAGTAGCGGTGTTACCTACCCCTGAGGGCCGTGAACCTGGGTACGGGCCGGTGTTCATCTCTGTCGTGGTGTCCCTCCTCAGTCTCGAGGAGCACCGTCGCCGTGCCGGTCGAGGGCTGTAGACCAACGTGTTCGGTCCCCTTCTCGAACTACTCTTCAGAGCGTGATCACCCTAGCCTCGTAGGAATCACTCCTCGACATTTGGCGCGCCAGGTAGGGGACCGAGGCGCGTCTTCAACCTTCGACCAGCCTCCGCGCCATGGCGGACACCCGCACGACGCGCGCCAACAGGCGCGCAGCTGAGAGGGCTCACACCGAGCCTGGCACCGCCCCCACTCGCGGCCTCCGCGGCCGCCCTCGCACTGCGGAGCGCGGCAATACCGGTCCGCGCGTGGAGGAGCCCGAGAGCGAGGAACATCGCGACGGCAACCACCACGGTGACGAGGACTTCTCCGAGCACCACGAGGACGCTGAATCCTCGCGTCCGTCTCGGCGCCAAAGCGCGTCTTCTCAGGGACGCCCGGAGCCCACGCCGCACACCGCGCTTCTTATGGCCCAGGAGCTTCTCCGCTACCGGCCTAGCGCGGAGGCCCACGACCAGTGGCTCGACCGCCTTCACCACCTCGTCGACGTCGCGACGACGCGCCCCGCTCCGTCACGCTCGCTGGTTCACCAGTCTGGCCGCGCAGGAACGGCCGCGCCGGATACGCCTCCGCCACCGCTGGGACCACCTCCGGCCGCAGCGCAGAGGGCTCCCTCTCATGCATCCTCGCCGCGCGACTGCCAAATCATGCAGCGCACCGCGCCGGACGCGCGAGTGGGGATGGAACGCCGGAGGGACCTCCAGAACCGCCTCGTCGAGGAAATCGGTCAGACGGGGCAGCAGAACCGCAGGGCCCTCCAGGGCGGAACCGCCACGTATGCCACCGGCTGCATGGCCTTCACCCGCGCTCTGCGCCGCGTGGTATGGCCACAGAAGTTCAGGCCAGCCCTCCCCAAGGGCTTCGACGGGTCAAGCAACCCTCTCGAGTTCCTTCAGCTTTACACCACCTCTATCCAGGCTGCAGGAGGAGACGACAAGGTCATGGCCAACTGGTTCTCCCACGCGCTCAGGGACTCCGCGCTGTCATGGCTCCTCAACCTGCCTAAAGACTCCATCGACTCCTGGGAGGAGCTCCGCAGGCAGTTCGTCGCCAACTTCAAGGGCACGTACGAGCGCGCGCTCACCCACAACGACCTGCGCGCTGTGGTGCAGAGGAAAGATGAGACCCTCCGCAAGTACATCCAGCGCTTCAGCCAAGTGCGCAACAAGATCCCGAACATCCCCGACACGCAGGTCATTGCCGCCTTCAGAGAGGGCGTCAAAAACCGCAGGATGCTCGAGAAGCTGGGCATTCACGACAAGCTCACCTCTGTGGTGAAGCTGTTCGACCTCGCTGACAAGTGCGCCAAGGCTGAAGAGGGACTCCTCTTCGTCAAGATGAGTCAGCGGGTTGACGACCAGGCCGAGGGGTCCAAGAGCCACAAGAAGCGGGAAGAAACCAAGCGCAAAACCACCGCTGTCCTAGCGGCTGAGCCGGCCGCCAAGTACGCCCGCAGAGCCTCCCCCGAGCCAGGCGACAAAGAGGCGGACAACCGTCCATTCTGCGTGTACCACAACAGGCGCGGCCACGCCACAGAGAACTGCTTTGACCTCAAGAGGCTGAGCAGGGAGCGCGAGCGAGAAGAAGGCAGCGGGAGCCGCGGCAGAGGCCGCGGCTACCGCAGAGGCGGATGCAATGGCAACTACCAGAAGCCGCCAGGCACTCAAGCCAATGCCGCCGAGAAGAACAATAACCTCCCTGACGAGGAAGATGGAGGCTATCAGGCCCCAAGAGGGGCTATGGCCTGCATCCTCGGCGGGGCCCAGGCGCCCAAGTCAAACAACCAGTTCAATCAGTTCGCCCGCGAGCTCAATGCCGCGCTCCCAAGCGTCGAGACCTCCAGGCCCCTCAAGTGGTCCCAGTACACCATCGCCTTCGACACCAAGGACCACCCCAAGTCGACCAAGACTGTTGGAACCCCCCCTGGTCTGCTCCCCCACCATCAACAACATCACCGTCTCCAAGACGCTCATTGATGGGGGTGCTGGCCTGAACGTCATCTCTGTCGAGACCTTCGAGACGCTTCAAGTGCCTTACGAGTGGCTTATGCCCTCCAGGCCGTTCACAGGGGTCACCAATGGTTCGATCGAGCCTCTGGGGCAGGTCCGGCTGGCCGTCACCTTCGGCACACAGAAGAACTACCGCACTGAGCTGATCGACTTCGACGTCGCGCACATTGGCTTGCCGTATAACGCTATCCTCGGCTACCCCGCCCTCGCGAAGTTCATGGCCGTCACTCATCACGCCTACAACATGGTCAAGATCCCCGGCAGCGCTGGCACCATCGCCATCCATGGTCATATCCTGGACGCCACGCGCGCTGTCGAGAGCGCCTACAAGGTGGCCGCCATGGCATTCCCGGCTGACGAGGACATGGAGCCTCTCGAGAGGCCCAAGAAGAAGAAACAAATGTTCTCCCAGGAGCAAGCTTCCACGAAGAAGGTGTCGCTGAGCACCGGTGGCTCGGGGGCTGAAGGCTCCGGGGCTAGCGTCACCATAGGCGCCGCCCTGCCTCCCAAATAGGAAAGCGCGCTCGTCGCCTTCCTTCGGGCAAACTCTGACATGTTCGCATGGACTCCGTCAGATATGTCCGGTGTACCAAGGGAGGTGATCGAGCACCACTTAGCCGTGTGTCCAGACGCACGCTCCGTCAAGCAAAAAGCACGGAAGCAAGCCCCCGAGAAGCAAGCATTCATCGTCAAGGAAGTAGAGAAGCTAAAAGCGGCAAATGTCGTCCGCGAGGTCGCGCACCCCACTTGGCTCTCCAACGGCGTGGTTGTCCCTAAACCCGCTGGAGGAGGCCGACTCTGCATCGACTACACCGACGTCAACAAGGCCTGCCCCAAGGACCCATACCCCATGCCAAGGATCGACCAGATCGTGGACTCCACCGCCGGCTGCGACCTCCTTTGTTTTCTGGACGCCTTCTCTGGTTATCACCAGATCAAAATGGCTAAAGAGGACGAGGAGAAAACAGCATTCCTCACCCCCTGTGGTGTGTATTGCTACACTTGCATGCCTTTCGGCCTGAAGAACGCCGGCGCCACTTTCCAGAGGCTCATGAGGACAGCCTTGGGGGCACAGATGGGCAGAAACGCAGAAGCTTACGTCAACAACATCGTGGTCAAGTCTCGCGAGGGAGACGCTCTCTTGAAGGACCTCGAGGAGACCTTCGCCAGCCTGCGCAAGGTGAACATCAAGCTGAATCCCGCCAAGTGCGTCTTCGGGGTTCCTTCAGGCAAACTCCTCGTATTCCTCGTGTCGCACCGCGGCATAGAAGCAAACCCTGACAAGATCAAGGCCATAGAAGGAATGCAGCCTCCTCGCCGGCTCAAAGACATGAAGTGCCTGGCAGGCTGCATGGCCAGCCTGGGCCGTTTCATCTCCAAGTTCGGCGAGAGAGCCCTGCCATTTTTCAAGATCATGAAGAAGTCCGGCACATTCAAGTGGACCCCTGAAGCGGACAAGGCTTTTGAAGACTTGAAGAGGTATTTGGCCAGCCCACCAGTCATGGTGGCCCCCAGGACAGGCGAACATCTGAAGCTGTACCTATCAGCCACTCCTCAGACCGCAAGCGCCGTCCTGGTGGCCGAAAGGGAAGAGCCAGTCCTCCCTAAGAAAAGCACTGCCACTCCAAGTCCAAAGCCGCTCGACAAAGATCTCGGCACAGGAGCAGCCTCCACAGACCCACCGCCAGGCCCACAGGCTCATGCCGAGTCTGCTCCGAACACCCTTGCCGAGACTCCTCCACAGGCGGATCTCGACAAGGGCCCTGAAGAGCCTCCACAGGGGGCTGACGCTGCAACACCATCGACAACCCTTGTCGAGCACCCCGTCTACTTTGTCAGCACAGTACTACGGGACGCTCGGGAACGGTATCCGATGCAGCAGAAGCTTCTCGTCGCGCTCCTCATCGCCTCCAGGAAGCTGCGACACTACTTCCAGGGCCACCCCATCACGGTGCTCACTTCCTTCCCACTGGAGCAGATCCTGCGCAACCCCAACGCCACAGATCGTGTCGCGGGATGGAACATCGAGCTGCAGTCATTCAATTTGCGCTTCAACACCACAAGAGTCATCAAGGGAAGAGCGCTGGCAGACTTCGTCGCTGAATGGACTAACCCAAGCCCTGAAGAGCCTCGGGGAGAAGAGGCCGAGCCCTCTGGAGACACGACGCCCAGTCACTGGACCATGCACTTCGATGGAGCCTTCGCCTGCCGCAACGGCGGGGCAGGCGTCGTCTTGACCTCGCCCAAGGGCGACAAACTCTACTATGCTGTCCAGCTGTGCTTCACGATTGACAAGATCTCCAACAACATCGCCGAATACGAGGGCCTCCTCGCCGGCCTAAGGGCCGCCATCGCTCTAGGCGTCAAGCACTTACTCGTCAAGGGTGACTCCCAGCTGCTCGTCAACTTCTCCAACAAAAGCTACACGCCTAAGGACGACCACATGGCCGCATACCTTCAAGAGGTCCGCAAGCTCGAGAAGCACTTCAGAGGCATGGAGCTCATGCACATCCTTAGGAAAGAGAACCAGGAGGCTGATGACATCACCAAGCGAGCCTCGCGAAGGCAAGCCCAGCAGGCAGGCGTCTTCGAAGAAAGGCTCACCAAGGCATCCATAAAGCAGCCTCGAGAACCTACAGCCGCAAGCACGGACGAAGTACTCCCACCACCTCCCGAAGCTGGGGCACCCGACTGTGGTCCCCACACAGGGGAGCGTCTGTTGCTGACAGCGGCACATCAAGAAACAGGCTGGATTGACGAGCTCAAAGACTACTTGGTGAAGGGGATCCTCCCCGAGGAAGATGCGGAAGCGGAGCGAATCGCTCGACAGGCAAAATCCTACTACATCCTCGAGGGAGACCTCTACCGCAAGCGCCCAAATGGCATCGCGCTCAAATACGTCCCTCCCGAAGAAGGCCGAATACTGATCAAGGACATCCATAGCGGAGAGTGCGGCCACCACTCGTGTGCGCGCACCCTCACAGGCAAAGTCTTCTGGAGCGGGTTGTACTGGCCGCAAGTGCTTCAAGATGCAGTCACCATCGTCCAAGCTTGCGACGCCTGCCAGTACCACGCCAAGCAAATCCATCAGCCGGCGCTGGGACTCCAGACCATCCCGCTCTCCTGGCTGTTCGCGGTCTGGGGGCTGGACATTTTGGGCCCCTTCCCGAAGTCGCAGGGGGGCTACCGCTTCCTCTTCGTGGCCGTCGACAAGTTCACCAAGTGGGCCGAGGTTGAACCGGTGCGCACTATACCAGCTGGGGCAGCGGTGAAATTCATCAGGAGCCTGGTCTGCCGCTTCGGAGTGCCTAATCGCATCATCACTGACAACGGCTCACAGTTTACCAGCGGCATCTTCCGGGCTTACTGCGAAAAGCTCGGCATCAAGCTCTGCTTCGCCTCGGTGGCTCATCCACGGAGCAATGGTCAAGCCGAGCGAGCAAATGCCGAAGTCCTCAAGGGCCTCAAAACCAGAAGCTTCAACATCCTCAAGGGCCACGGCAAGGGCTGGAGCGACGAGCTCCCATCCGTGCTCTGGTCCATGCGCACAACCTCTTCAAGGCCCACGGGTGAAACACCGTTCGCCCTTGTCTACGGAGCCGAAGCAGTCCTCCCCGCAGAAATCAAGCACGGGTCCCCACGGGTCCTTGCCTTTAACGAGGACACCCAAGAGGACCTCCAAAACGACGACCTGCTGCTTCTCGAGGGACTGCGCCGCCGTGCCGCCCTCAGAACGGCAAAGTACCAGCAAGACCTGCGACGCTACCACAGCCGCCATGTGCGCTCACGCACTCTTGAGGCGGGTGACCTCGTCCTCAGGCGAATCCTCTCCAGAGAAGGCCTCCACAAGCTCTCGCCGATGTGGGAAGGCCCCTACAGGGTCTCCCACATCGCCAGGCCTGGCGCAGTGCGCCTCGAGACTGAAGACGGCACCCCCGTCAAGAAGCCGTGGAACATCGCACATCTACGCAAGTTCTACCCGTGATCGTTGTCACGTCAGGCATTTTTTGTCTCTAGAGGGAAGCTCACGGCTTCACCTCCAAGCATCTCAAAGCTCCTCCTGAGGGTCAGCCCTCCGAGCTCTCCTGCTAAAGAGCCACCGTTGGCCGCGGAGAGTCTCAGCCACTAATGGGTGGTCCCCATGCCTCGACATGGAAGGAACGTTAGCTTGGCAAACCCAAGTGTAATGAACCATTTCGTTCCTAAGTGAACTATGCGCTAAGGCGCCATTTCGTTCTTAAGTGAACTATGCGCTGAGGCGCCGCTGTGTAATATTCCAATGGCAAGTTTACTTTCGTCATTTACTTTTCCATGTGCGCTTATATTTTTCCCATGTGCACCTCGCGAGCGGGGGCTGAGTACGGTGCCTGTGCCTCAAGAGCACCCCAGCAGCACTCCAAAACCCAAGAGATCCGAGCTCTGGCTAATGGGCATGCTCCCAAACACACGCCACCTCCCCAAAGGACCTTGGTACTTACTCTCCTCGCGAGATACCCATGAGGAAACCTATAAGCGCACATGAGTCCTTACTACCATGCTCTAGCGTTTGGGTTCGCCTCTCTAACATCCGCAGGGAACAAGAGTCCCTCCAAGCTTGTGGAGGAAAAACTCGGCCCCTGGAGGAAAACGCATCGCCAAGGAAAGCCTACGCAGAGCAAAAGCCTCGCGAAGCTAAGTTCCCTGCTCACACCAAGAGAATCTCCTCATCTCTCTCACAAGCACTCTTCGTCCCTCGAGCGTTTCTTTTCCCTCACTCTCCATGGACTGCTTGCACGTCAAAGGGGGGCCCTTGAGCATCGCGCCTCGAGGACTCCTACCTCTCTAAGTCTTAAACTCCCCCCGGCCTTGCCGAGTCATTGCTCGAGCATACCGCAGCGGCGGAGTCATAGCGCGAGGAGAAGGGTCCTAGCGACGCAGAGCGAAAAAAGGCATGGAGTTGAAGCAAAAGGCCCTCGAAGGGCACACACACAAACTTAGTAGCGTATACTTAAACATATAAAGTATATTACAGACTGCGGAGCAAAAGTCTTTAAGCCAATACATCTCAATGGCGCTACAAGCGCATTACAATGCAGGAGCGAATCAGGCAGAAGCCTTGTCGTCCTCCTCCGCGGACCCTTCCTCTCCAGGCTCGTCCTCAGAGCCTACCTCCTCGCCGTCATCGCCCTCCGCCTCCGCCCGCTTGAAGCGGCTGCAGAAGTCGTCGACTTGGTCGCGGACTGAGTTGGAGATCTTCCACCCCTTCTCCCCCTCGAGAGGCTCGGTTACCGTCGAGTAGTCGAAGCCGGGCTGGAGGTGCTGGAGGTTGGTGAAGATGCGGTCGACCACCACCGCCAGGAGTTGGCGGCATTCCTCCTCGACGACGTCGCGAAGCTCCGCGGCGGGCCCCTCGAGCGCCGTGAAGAGCTGCTCGAAGTAGACGAGGTACGCGGCAGCATCGGCGTTGCCCTGAGCAGGGACGGGCGGCGCCTCCGCGCCCAGCTTCGCTGCGAGTTCGTTGCCCCGAGCCACCAGGGACTGGAACATGCGCTCCCACTGCTGGGACAGCACTCACGCGGCCTGGGCGTTCTGGACAGCATCCACCGCCCGCTCCACAGCAGGGCCCACCTGCTGGTTCATCTCCTCCATGTCCGCCATGAGGGAGGCGAGGTCCTGCGCCAGGTGCTCGCGAGCGTCTTCAGCAACGCGACGGCGATCCGCTTCGCGCCTCACCCGGGCGTTCAGGGTGGCGTTCTGCTCCTCCAGCTCGCGGATCTGGGCGTTGTCCTCCGCGCGCTTCTTGAAGCGGTTCTCCTGCTTCTTGAATCTCTCGTTGTAATCTCGAGAGACAGCAGCGCGGTACTCCCGCTCCCGGTCCTGGAACTGCTTCGCCACCTCCTCCTTCCGCTCGGCAAACCTCGCGTTGAAGCGTTCCACGTGCACCTTGTGGGCAGCCACCTCGTATTCATGCTTACCGAGTGCCTCGGCCAGATTTCCTTCCCAGGCCTCGAGGTCGGCGCGCTGCACTGACAGCTCCTGCTCCGCCTGCAGTAGTTGCTCGTCGCGCCGGCGCACGTCGTTCTCGCGCTCGGTCAGCTTCTGCCCTCGGGCCTCCAAGGTCGCACGGGCTGCCTCCAGGGAGGTCCGCACGACTTCGGAGTCGGCAAGGATCTTGGCCTCGAGCTGGACGAGTTCACGGTGCTTGTCCGCCAGCGAGTGCTCCACCGCCTCGCGCTCTGCCCTGGCCTCGGCCAAATCGTCCGCCGCGGCCTGGCGCTCGGCCTGGAGGGGCTCCAGGAGCTCTTCAGCCTCGCGCACGGCGCCCTCGCGAACCTCCTTGGCGAAACGCAGCGCCTCCTCGCGCTCCGCCTTAAGAGCGAGGTCGCTCTGCCGGCGATCCTCCACAGCTGCGTGGAAGGCGGCCCAGGCCCCCGCGAGCTCATCCTGCCGCCGGGCGAGCTCCCCGTCCTCAAGAGCGAGGTGGGCCTCCAGCCCATCCAAAGACTCCCGCACCAGGCGGAAGGCGACGTCGCGGCGTCCCCTGTTCCAATCCCAGCCGCTAAGGACGAGGGCTTGCGAAGCTCCGCGCGGCGCGGAGGCCCCCGTGCCAGCGTCCAGCTTGGAAGAAGAAGCTTCTGTGCGGAGCCCGGCAGCGTCGCGGGCCTGGGGGCTTGGAGGCGAGCTCTCCACTTCAGCGCCCGTGCGCCGTGCGCCGGCGTCACCCTCCTCGAGCGGCACCTCCTCATGGGCCTTGGGGGCAGGAGAGACCTGCCCCGTGGCCACCGTTTCCACCTCCGCTGCAGGGCCTGGCGGGGGTGGCGGGGGAGCTTCCCCCTCCGGTTCGGCGGCCCTTGGCGGGCTCTGGACCGGTGTCGCGTCCACCTCGACCTCCTGCTGCGCTGGAGGAGTCGCAGCACATGGCGGAGTAGGCGTCTTCTCCATGCGCTCCTCAGGGCACCTCTCCTCGAGAAGCGGCGCGGTCGCCTCAGCCTGGAGCGCGTCCTGAGCAGAGCCGGTGACGTCCTCCTGCACAGGCCTCGAGGCCTCGTCTGCCGCGGCCTCTGGCGCAGCCTCTGGCGCGGCTCTCTTCACCTCCGCAGCCTTGCGAAGCCTCCGGCGCTTCGCAGGCACCGGGTCGCTGGAAAAGAGTCTGAAGACTTGTCAGAGGACAATGGACAAGCAAGAATCGATGAAGAAATACTAAGTAAGAGAAAACGCTTACCTAGTCTTCTTGGCGCGGGTGTCTACCCAAGCCATACCGGACGATCGCCAAGAAGGCGTGGCCCTAGCTGCGGGTCCCTCAGGAGCCCCCTCGGCCTTCCTCTTGAGGGGAGCACCCGTAGGCTCCCCGGCAGGCCTGTCGTGGGCTGCCTTGGACCGGGGTTCCCGCCGCCCCGCCTCGGCCTCGTCGTCGTCGCTGGACGAGACCACAAGGACTTCTTCGGCAAGAGGCGCAGCCCTCGACGAGCTCGGCCCCACGGATGTGGGGTTCACCTTCGCCGCCTCGTAGCCTGCCTCGGCGTCCGATGCGTAGGGCGACTCCGCGGCTCCCGGCACCTTCGCCACAGGGATGGCCACCTCGTCCTCCTCCTCCCCCGCCAGGCCTATCGGGGTGAACGTGGGCATCTGCTCCAGGACCGCCAGGCGCGCGGCCAAGTTGAGCTGGTGGAGAGGCCTCAGCACCGCGGCGACCGCCACGGGCACGTCCGGGTTGATGAAGAGGAAGCCCATGATGGTGGAGACGACCTCGGGGCGGTGGTCGCAGCAATGGAGCCGCATCGGGTCCATGAGCCCCGAGTACATCCACATTGGCTTCTTGTGCGCTTGAAGGGGAGCGATGCGGCGCTTCACGAAGTCCTCCGCAACCATCTGGCCCGTGAGGCCGTTCCCCCGAAGCAGCTTCATGCGGCCCACGAGGTCTGCTATCTGCGGGCCCTGGAAGATCTGCTTGCCCCAGTGGGTATTCTTCACGGGCGACGCCTCTGGGTGTCGAGGAAGGAGCTCTGCAACTTGACGCCGATGAGGAACCACTTCTGCCGGAAGTCGTCCACCTTCTTCACCACCGCCGTGACGGGCTTCTCGCCGTTCCACGACATGGGGATGTAGACATCACCCATGCCGTCCACGATGCGGAAGGATACGCATCCCGTCCGCTCGAGCTTCGCGGAGTTCCGGAGTGCGTAGAAGCTCCGGAACAGGGCCACCGAAGGCTGCGCCCCCAAGTAGGCTTCGCACAGATAGGCGAAGATGGAGAGGATCAAGATGGAGTTGGGGTGCAGATGAAGACGATGGATCTGGTAGAACTCCAGCACCGCCTCCAAGAAGGGCGAGTACGGAGGCACCAACCCGGCGTAGATGGTGTGGAGGAAAATGGGAAAAAACCCCGCCGGAAGACGGCCGAGCTTCGCGGCCTGGATGGCGCTGGTGCCATGTTCATTGGTCTTCCCGGCGACCAGGTGCCGGATCTTGTCCAGCGCCACCTCATTGATGCGCTCCCCGACCAGGGCGGGGCCGAGCGCCTCTTCCCCCTGCGCATCCGAGGGGAGCGTCGCCATCGCCGCCTTGCCTTTCGCTTCGCCCATCATTGGGAAGGGAGAAGGACGGAAGAAGATGCGGAAGGACGAGGAAGAGGAAGGAGTTCGCCGGTGGGGGAGAGCTGGGAGAACAAGAGCAGAAGGCAGAGCGCATAATGGAGGTAGTAACCGTTGCTTGGACCGGCGCGCAGGCTTTATGCCCCATCTAGGCAGTTAGCAAGACGCGGTGGGACCCCCCACGACGCACGTTCTGCCGGAGAAACCGAGTCGCCACAAACTCAGCACAGATCGACGCGTGTCTCGGGCCGGCCGGACACTTTGGGTCCATGACGCTTCGGCTAAGCCCAGTAGGCTTCGCCGCGCCCATCATGGGCCCGGGGGCTACTGTCGGCCCAGTGGAATCCAGGGTGTGCAGGGCCCACGCTCCACAGCCCTCGCACGCGACCGTATCAAAAGACGACAAAGGACCAAGCCGAACGCTTGGAGAGACTCACGAAGGGAAAAGCCCTCGAGGGGGCTTGAAGGGGCAGCAGGGGCCTGAAGAGGCAGCAAGGGCCTGAAGAGGTTTTCCCCTGCGAGTGCCCCTCTACAAGGCCCTCTCCCCTGGAGAGGAGTCAACGCCAACCCCTCCACAGGGCTGCTCTGGCCCTGAAAAGATACTTCGCTGAGAAGCAACCACTGCAGAGCGCACATGGCCTCTGCCACGGCCGCAGAGTGACGCGTGCGACTGCGCGCGATGACGACGGCGCCGCAGTTGCCATTCTGGTCATTAAAGGAGTCAACAAAGCTGTGTCCCCCGCGCCGGACTACGAAGCTTTCCCCTTTGGTGATAAAGCGGATGGCCGGCGCTACGCTCCAACGACGACGTCACCGTGGGCACCCCCACTGTCTCTGCGGCACCCGCTGGCCGTCCTGCGCGGACGGTGGTCTTCCTGCCACCAGGGCAGGCTTTGCGACCATGGACCGAGTCCATGGACAGCCCGGCTGCAGTGCACCCCGCTCCTCTGCTTCGTCGCCATGTGGGAACCCTTCCGCTGCGCTGGACGCAAGGATGAGGCCCGGGGCACCTATAAAAGGGGAGGGGGCACCTCCGTAGCAAAGGATCGAACCCCGGGAAGGATCAGTCAAGCTATCAACGCACCATCCTAGCCTAGCCTAGCCTAGCGCACTCGAGGAGGAAGAAGGCCATAGCTTCCCTCCTTGAGCTCCGCATCGCCGCAAGAGAGCCCTCGGCAAGCTCATTGTACTGTACTCTCTGGAGCGCAATACAGACAAGCAGGAGTAGCGGTGTTACCTCCCCCTGAGGGCCGTGAACCTGGGTACGGGCCGGTGTTCATCTCTGTCGTGGTGTCCCTCCTCAGGCTCGACGAGCACCGTCGCCGTGCCGGTCGAGGGCTGTAGACCAACGTGTTCGGTCCCCTTCTCGAACTACTCTTCAGAGCGTGATCACCCTAGCCTCGTGGGAATCACTCCTCGACATCAGCCCTAGGACAATTATTAATAAGTAGCTAAATAAACAACAAGGGCTAGCACTACTAATCCCACAAGTTCTAGATTAGGAGTTTAAAAGAATGCAATGTCTCATAAAGTACCACAAGAGAAACTAATCCAATCTTGGGCCAAGGAAAAAGGGTACTGGTTGTTTCTTAGAGGATACTAACAAACACAAACATAAAGTCCACATAAACCAGCAATAACCAATATCAAGTACCTATAGCTAGGACAGGCATCAGGGACTAAATATATCACCAGAATAAACACACAACCGATTTTAGTGACATCAATTCAATCCACCACATCTTTATACAAACAGATTCTAAAACATGCGTAATTCTTTAGGCAAAGTGAATTAAATCTAGCACATAGCATGCAAAGCAACATACACCACTATTTCTAAACAACAAGATATCCTTAACATAGAAGTGAACGTCTGCAAGCAGCCACATAGCACAAGCAAAGGCTCTATCACCTCATTCCACTAAATGAGCTACTGGTTTGATAACACTCTTTGTCATGCTAGGACATCGCCAAGATGCCCTAAGGCTCTATTAGAAATATTATTCTTTTTGTGAAGTTTAAACCATACAAACCATTTGTTTAAGTAAGACCTTTTTAAGCAAAGACAAAGGTTACTATGATGAACAGATTGTTAAACATAAGGGTGACATTATAATGTTTGAAATAAATGACCTAATTACTTTTATTAAAAACATAAAACTTAAACATATTTTCTAGTGGAATAATCCCCTGTTTTTGAGTAAAAACCATTACTAACAGAATATAGCTCCTAAAAATAAACCTTTTGTCCACAGTAAACCTAGCAACCATTTAAAGCTATGAAAATTGGATTTGCATCAAAAACTATTTTTAATAAAGAATTAAAAATCACCAAAATGCTACTATTGTTGATTTTAAACTTAATAGAACTTTAATTTAACAAATCTCCTGCATTCAGGGCTTATAGATCTAGGTAGGTATTTTTCTAGGCTTTCCAGAGAACCAAAGTTTGCACGATTTGGATTTATAAAACTCAAGTTATCAATTAAATGGTGAAAAAAACACTTTTTACTAGATCAAGCCTAGTACACACATGAAAACATATTTTGGCAAGAGGCCAGTGCCACATGGTTAATAAAACACATAGGTAGCCTACAAAATTTACTCGAAAGCATTTGCATGTATAGATCTACCACAAACGAATTAAAGCTAGACTACCAAATATCAGGAAAATAAACAGGGAAATAGATCTAAGGAAAAATAAGAAAAAGGCCAGATCCGGGGGTGGGCTTCGTCGCCCGAGCTGGGCCGGCCCGTGGCGGTGCACGCGCAGCGAGGGGATGCGCTGCCGTTGATCTGAGATCCAACGGCCAGGAATAGAACAGGCGCGGTTCAAGGACGGCCGTGGATGGAGAGATCGACGGCTGGGAAGTCGTCTTCTTCGTCCCGACACCAGAAACAAGGTAGGAACTCTAGGAAGATGGAGGGCATGAGCTGCTCACCCAGGGGCTTGAGGGAGGTCGCTGCGTGGGTGGTGGACGGGCGCGGAAGGTCGGGCAGGCGAGGGGACGTCGCCGTTCTTGCAGGGGAGCTTCCCAACCAAAGGAACACCGTGGTTGTCCGGCTCGGCCACGGCGAGGCTTCAGCGGCTCCGGCGAACCTGCGAGGAGAAAAGTATGTCTAAGAGGTACACCACGACTAGGTGAGCACGACTGAAGGAGAAAGGAGGGCAGGGGCCGTCGGAGTCGTGGGATTCGACCGAGGCAAGCTTGCTGGACCGAGCGGAGGATTCTCGCGTTCCCTGCGGACAGAGAGCGAGAGGGCTAAAGGCTGAGCACGGGATGGTGGAGAAGAGGGAGGGGAACACAATGGACAAGGTGGGGAGAAGGGAGAGGGGAGAGGGGCCTTTGTCCAAGGGGGGGTGGCCGGTTAGGGTGTCACGGGCATGGGCACGAGGGAGAGGGAGCAATGGCTAGGGTTTGGCTCCGGAGGGCGGTGCACAATGATGCAAACGCGCTGCTGCACCATTTTGGACAGTAGCTCGTGTCCTGGGGTCGTTGGAAGGGTGAAATAATGGAGGTGTGTTCTCTGTCTGCCAGGTGCTCGACAGAATGCCCATACCAGCAAGAAACAGAGAGAGGGGAGGTTCTAGGGTTATCCAGGGCAAGGGAAAAATGTTCTTGAGGGTGTGAGAGGATCCAATACACGTCTAAGACCAGAGTAGGGGGAGAGAGGAGTGGAGGTTAGGGTTTTAGATATTTTTGGGTTGATTAGACTAGGCAACTTAGCATGGATAGAATAGTCAATCCTTTGCCTTAAAAATTAAGAAACAAGCTGGGTTGGGAAGTGGGGTTATAGATTAAGCATTTTGTTAAAAGGTTTAGGTCAAAAGATCCAAAATGCACCATATACCAAAAATGGCAAATGGTTATACTAAAACCCATCATAAGGTCACCTTATAATGAAGCACACAAAACAAGCATGGATTAGGGGTCAAACAATTATGTAAATTATCAAGAATGATATAGGTGGGAAGTAGAGGTGGTGAGGATGATGTTAGGTGAGCTGCATTTCCAAATTGAACAAAAGAAACACAAATGGTAAGGCCCTAGAATTGCTATAAGTTAACAGGGTTTAAGATAGCTTTTCATCCTTATATAATTTACTTGTAAGAATATTTTTAACCAAGCATCTTAATAAGAGGGAAACAAGTTACAAGCATGCAAAACCATCAAACAAATCTATATTACTCCAATTAAAACAATAAACATTCAATTAATACAAACATAGCCACAAGTCACTCATAAGAATACACACTCATGGCAAACAATTTAAGCACATAACAAATAGGTCAGACACAAATGCAATTAGGTAAACATCCACACTTTAAGATAAAACACTATATTTGTGAGGTGGTGATCAACACAATAATGACAAGATTTTTGAAGAAAGAAGATTACACCACTTTCTAGTAATAGTTTCCAAAGAGATATTAAATTAGGAGTTCTTAAAATAAAAGTTGCTGAGACTAGCAACACATTAAACTCAAAATATGTTAGGACCCATTATATGGTCCTTTATAGTTTTTCAAACATAAAGCTTTTGGAAACACTTTTATTTTCTCAAATAATTGGTCTTTGGGTAATTGCTAAAATCAAGACATCATGGTAAATATAGTTTGTTAAAAATAAGATAGGAGAAGATATATGGACTATTTTTACTTGTCATATCATGGTCACATGAGTTTTGACAAAACCTGGTTGATTTAATAGGTGGTTATTTAGAAATCAACAACACAAGGAACAAAACATGACATGACCATCGGAGCAATACAGGAAAAACACATCCATTAACAGACATTTCAAATAGTTTTTGTTCCCTCAGAATTTTGGATCTTTTATAATTAAGTTTTTTGTTGCTTTCAAAATTTGGGGCGTTACAGTCAGCGCGCGCGGGCGAGCAGACACGCGACCGCCAGATCGGGAATGCAGGGCTCAGATTAGAAGAAATGGTATTCAAGCTGGGCCGTTGATCGGAGATCGGACGACTCCCGGCCGTCTTCTTCCTCGCGACGGAGGCGACAGAGAGGAAAACCAAAAAATGGATGCGAGCTTGCGAGGCTCACCTAGGGCCGCTCCGAGACGATGGAGCGCATGGACGTGGATGCGGAGGGCTAGGGACAGGCGGGGGTGTCAGAAGTTCTTGTCGTCGAGCCTCCAAACGACGGGAATGCCGATGGCGTCCAGAACGGGCACGGCGAGGTCGCGGGAGCTCCAGTGGGCCTGCAGCAAAAGGGAGGCGTCTCAGAGGTTGCTGGAGAGAAGGGGGTGAGGTATCGCACAGCTAGGGAGGAGAGGGGGGTCGGCCTCGGCGTCAAATCTTGCTCGCAACCCACGGGTTCGAGCTCGGTTCTGCGTGCTTCCCAGGCTGTGTCCGAGCAAGAGCTTGCTCAGGACCTCGACGGAAGGCAAAGAGAGGTGAGAGGGAGCAGAATGGCAATGTGGGGAGAGGGGAGAGGGGCTCGGGTTTCCTATCAACACTGGGTGGCCGGTTCTGTGTCACGAGGATACGCAGAGGGAGAAAGGGGGCTCAGGCTGGGGATTGGGCGAGCCAGGCGGTGGAGGGGCATCATTGCAGGCAGAAGCAAGTTTTGGAAGCTAGCAAGTGGCTTGGAGCTAATGGATGGAGGTGAATAATGGGGAGGGAGTTTCCTGCCTGCCAAGTACTCGATGAAATGCCAGAAAGAAAAGGACAAAGAGATGTGGAGCTAGAATTTGGACAAGGTCGTGGCTGAGATTTCTCCGGGGGGTGGGGGTACAATGCATGTCCAAGAGAAGGTGTGGGGTGAGAGGGGAGTGGTTTTAGTCATAAATGATTATTCGGTTAAAATGAATTAGGTCACTTAGCTAAGATGGATTAGTCTAATCTTTGACTTAAAAATTATGAGACAAGGTGGGTTGATTAGAAGGGGCATAGTTGTAGTACTTGGCTAAAGAGATTAGGGGAAAAGGGTTTAACAACCACTAGATAAGAAATTGGGAAAAGGCTAACTAAGAAAACACATATGGTCACCTTATGAACTAGCACTCAAAACCAACAAGAAGTTGTGATCAAACATTTTTGTAAATTAAAAAGAGGGGTATACATGAGAAGTAGAGAGGTTGTATATGATGCTTGATAGGTTGCATGTCCAAAATGAATACAATAAAACCTAATTGTCATGCTCTAGAAATGCTAAAAGTTAACAGAAATGAAGATAGTTATCTCCTTTTTGAAACATAAAATTTTGAGTTTCTTTTGAAACCAATCATAGTAAGGAGGGGGTAAATACATCACAATCACAAGGACATCAATCAAGCATCTAATATCTCAAACGAAATCAAGCACCCTAGTGGACACTTAAGATCCACATACTTACTTCGAGACAAGCAATATCAAGCATAAATTAAATAGTTTTAGACAAGCAAGCAATTAAACAAACAAACACTTAAGACAAACCAAATATATTTACGGGAAATCTAATTAGCAGGCGCCTTATATTTGGCATAGCCGCACGCAGGCTGGTGAGAAAGAAATGAGATTCTTTTGCATGCATGCACTAAATATCAAAATTGCTGATGTCATCCCGCAGTAAATGCAAATTCGAAAATTCAAAATGATTTGTAGGCCAAACCGTTTATCCGATTTAGAATCCGTTTTCACCGCTGAGTTAGTCGCGACGAGATCTTCGAAACTAGATCCCATATTGACATATTCCGATAACATTTTTTTCGGACCCAAAAGTTACCCACCCCGTAGCATATAAGTTATCCAGATTGTACTATGTAAGTTACCGACCATATTAACGATTAGTTTTCGGGTTGAAATAGAACCATTTTTATTGTTCTTTTTGATTTTTTTGATTTTTGAAGTCACCACACCTAGTTATTCATAAGTGAATATCACGTTAGGATGGTAAATGTATCATGCATAAGTTGATAACTATACACTAAAACACTCGTTCAACTTCATAAGTATTAGAATAATAATTCTCTATTTTTATAATAACAATTACACCATAAAAAAGACTCTATTGGTAATAATTACCCACCTATTACTAATAAAGTTACCAATCTAGTACTGATAATATTACCCACCCCGTACTGATGTAGTTACCCGCCTAATACTGATAAAGTTACCGCCGATATTAATAAAGTTACACATGTAGTTATCATACTCTCTCGGCAATACTTATCACCCAAATACTGATAAAGTTACCCCCATTAGTAATAAAGTTACCCATGTGTTTTTATGTGTAGTTATCCACCGCAAAATCGTTATATTTACCATACTCTCGATAATAGTTATAACCCAGTACTGATAAAGTTATCTCATGTGTTTTCATGTGTAGTTATCCACCACAATATTGTTATAGTTACCCGAAATTGATATAATTACCATGTCCTCTAAATAATAGTTACGAACACAATGTTCATCTTTTTATGTGTAGTTTCACTATGAAATTGACATTTATCATCCTAATAACTATGCATGCATGAAAAATTTACCATCTCAAAATAATGTGGTAACTTAAAAGCTCGTAAAGATCTAAAAGAACAAGAAAAATGGTTCTATTTCGACCCAAAAACTAATCGCTAATATGGTGGGTAACTTACGTATGCAAGACTGGATAACTTATATGTTACAGAGTGGTAACTTCTGTGCGAAAAAAAAAAGTTGTCGGAACATATCAACATGGGATCTAGTTTTGAAGATCTCGTCGTGACTAGTCTAACGGTGAAAACGGATTCTCAATCGGATAAACGGTTTGTTCTACGAAACTTTTTGAATTTTGGATTTTCACATTTAATTCGGGATGACATCAGCTTGTTTGTCTGTTTGTGCATGGATGCAAAAGGGGCATTTCTCTTTGCGTACACATAAACTAACCAGCATGCGCCTGCCAATTAGTCCCGTCCTATATTTATGGGGGTGGTGATCAATATGGGCATGACAAGTTTTAAGGATAAGTGGATAAATCCCTCCTTGGTAATCCTTTTTAAAGAAGTTTAAATTAAGAGGTTTTAAATAAGGGTTGCTAACACTAGCAACCTATTAAACTAAAAATATTTTACGACTCACTAAACGGTCCTTTACAGTTTTGCAAACATAATACTTTTGAAAATACTTTCATTTTCTCAAATAAAGGGGTTCTTGGGTAGTTGCTAAAATTATAGTTGATAGAGTTTGTTAAACAACTTGACTAGGAGGAGTTATAGGAATCCTTTTACTATCCTTAATATTGACCACAAGGGTTATATATGAACAGGTAAGATTCATATGTCGAAATTTTTAAGGATCAACGACACAAACAACAACCACAACAGGGCAAACAGTGAAATCAAGAGTAAAGCACATACATTAACGAGACATTCCAAAAAGTTTTTGTTGGTTCCAAATTTTGGGTGTGTTAATATTAAGTTTTTCTTGTTTCCAAAATTTGGGACGTTACAGCATCCCCAAGCTTTGACGCTTGAGTTTTCTTGAAATATGCTTGGGTGACCCACGGGGGCATCCCCAAGCTTAGGCTCTTTCATCTTCTTGATCACATTATATCATCCTCTCTCTTGATCCTTGAAAACTTCCTCCACACCAAACTCAAAGTAAACTTCATTAGAGGGTTAGTGCATAATCAAAAATTCTCATATTCTGCATGGAGACGATCATTATCATGGTACTGGACATTAGCTACAGCCGCTGGAATTTTATGGAACAAAAAGATCCATTCAAAAACAGCAAAAGAACCAATGCAAAATAAATGGCAGAATCTGTCAAAAACAGAACAGTCCGTAAAGACGAATTTTTTCGAGGCACTTAACTTGCTCATATCAGAAAACTCAAAACTAATTAAAGTTGCGTACATATATGAGGATCACGCACAAATAATCCCAGGTCATTTTGATTTTTCTGTGAATTCTGACGAATTAAACGGTGGACAGCAGAAAAACTGTTCCTGCGCAGAAATCCAAATCTAGCATCAACTTTCTACTAGAGACTTAACTTTGCACAACTTATGCAATAAAGTAAAGATACAAAGGAATTGCTACAGAGGTAGGCATGTTCCTTGACTAAAGCTGAAAATAAAAGATAATGGGTTGCCTCCCAAAAGCGCTTTCTTTAATGCCTTTTAGCTAGGCTTGATAGTTCTAATGATGCTCTCATGAAGATAGAAAATGAAGCAAAAGGAGCATCAAGAAGCAAATTCAAAACACATTTAAGTCTAACCCACTTCCTATGCATAGGAATCTTGTACACAAATAAATTCACAAAGAACAAAGTGACAAGCATAGGAAGATAAAACAAGAGTAACTTCAAAACTTTTAGCATATAGAGAGGTGTTTTAGTACCATGAAAACTTCTACAACCATATTCTCCTCTCTCATAATAATATTCAGTAGTAGAAATAAATTCAACCATAGAACCACAAGAATCATTCAACTTAGATAATATAGGTACATAAAGAGGATCATTAAATTTATTTTGGAATTCATTAGCATGCTTCCCTCTTTCAAAATAGTTACTAAGATCAATATCAAGTTTAAGATCATCGTTGCAACAAAGATTTGGAACTAGAGACAATTGTAAACCAGATAAGTATCTCTCAACATAAGCAAATTTCTCCTCCATGGTGTAATTAGGAGAATTCAAGAACCAAGTAGGACTCTCATGAGTAAGAGTACCATTACAAGCAGCAATTATATCATTTTTATCCTCACATAAATAAGTAATAACTTCTAAACATAGAGGATTATTGATAAGCATAGGACCATCATCTAAAGCATTATCAGATATAACATTAGGGAGCACATTTTTACTTCCTGTTATTTCCATTTTATTTGAGTCAAGGAACATGCTTATTTCAAATTTATCAAAAGTAGATATTTCAATAGATTCATGACATTCAACAATATAGCACACTTCCTCCTTAGGCACGCATGGAGGGCAATCAAATAATGTAAGAGTTAAAGAGTTACTATCTTTAGGAGGTAGATCCTCCTTTTGTTCTTCACTCTCCTCCTCTTTTTCATCTAATGAGCTTTCAGGTTCAGCAATTTCTTCTTCTATAGGTTCCTGCAAGACAACGGTTTCTTCTATATGAGGAAAAATCCTCTTGACATGTTCAGTAATATAAGAGTTTTCATTCTTATAGTTATCAAAACAATATTTAAGTATAGCAAGACTTTCAGATTTATAAGGGGCATCAATCTTATGCTCAAGGTAAGAACAAATTTCAAGCGCACCCTTAAAGATAATAAATTCTTCCATCCTTTCTACCTCATAAGCATTATAGTAATGTAACGTCCCAAATTTTGGAAGCAAGAAAACCTTAATTATAAAAGAGCCAAAATTTAGGGCCGTCAAAAACTTTTTTTGAAATGTCTTGCTAATGGATGTGTGTTGCTCTTGTTTGCTCTGTTTGCCATGTTATGGTTTGTGTTTGTGTTGGTGACACCTCTAATTATCAACCTTGGAAACCCTTCCTAGTTGTGATATGACCTCTAAGATAAATACTATGACAAATAAAATAGTCCATATATCTTCTCCTATCTTTTTTTTAACAAACTATATTTACCATGATGTCTTGATTTTACCAATTACCCAAAGACCAATTATTTGAGAAAATAAAAGTATTTCCAAAAGCTTTATGTTTGAAAAACTATAAAGGACCATATAATGGGTCCAAACATATTTTGAGTTTAATGTGTTGCTAGTCTTAGCAACTTTTATTTTAAGAACTCCTAATTTAATATCTCTTTGGAAACTATCACTAGGAAGTGGTTTAATCTTCTTTCTTCAAAATCTTGTCATTATTGTGTTGATCACCACCTCACAAATATATTTGCTTTATCTTAAAAGTTGGATTATTTATCTGTTTGTGTGTGTGTTTGAACTATTTAACTTGTGCCTAAAATGTTTGCCTTGAGTATGTATTTCTTTGACTGGCACGTAGATTTGTTTGTATCAAGTGAATGTTTATTGCTTGAATTGGAATCATTGAGTTTTGTTTGATGGTTTTGCATGCTTGTAACATGTTTCCTTCTTAGTAAGATCTTTGGTTGAAAATATTTTCAAACAAGTAAAATTATATAATGACGAAAAGCTATCTTAACTCCTATTAATTTTTAGCATTTCTAGAGCATGACAACTAGAGTTTATTTTGTTCAATTTGGAAATGCAACTCACCTAACCTCATCCTTACCATCTCTACTACTCATAAATAACCTTGCTTAAAGTTTTAAAAATTGTTTGATCACAAATACATGCTTGTTTTGAGTGCTCCATCATAAGGTGACCATATGTGTATTGCTAGATAGCACTTTTTCCATTTTCATGAATAGTTGTTGTTGAACCTTTTGACATAAACTTTTAAACCTAATACTGCACCTATGTCCCTCCTACTCAACCCAGCTTGCCTTGTAATTTTGTAGTCAAAGGATTGACTAATCCATCTCCGCTTAGTGACCTAAACCATATTTCCCAAAAATACTCTTACTCTCAACCCATCCCTCTAACCTTGTCCAACTCGTGGTTTAGGGTGTATATTAGACCCCCACACCCCTGGAAAACCCTTACCACGACCTTTGTCAAACCCTGGCCCTGCCTTTCTTTTTGTCTTTTTCTTGCGAGCACTTTGTCGAACAGGTTGGGGGCAGGAGAAACATCTCCATTATTCCAGCTCCTCCAACAGCCCCGGTCCATGTGCTTGCGTCCAAATTGTGGGCAGAGCTAGACATCATTGCCCACCGCCCCTCTCAGCCAACCCCAGCCCGAGCCCTCTCCATCCCTGCCATGCCCGTGAGCGCTCCTTCGGCCACCCTCTCCTCTCTTTTGCAGCCGAGGCACCCACCACCTCTCCCACTTTGCCATTTGCACTCCCCTAGCTCTCCTCCACCACCCAGCGAAAGCTAGAGCGAGCTACAGCTTGGACACAGTCAGAAACGGCCGTAAACCATCGCTCGGCCCCGAGCTCTTGCGAGCAAGATCGCCATGGGCTCCGTCCCTCTCTGCTCCTTTTCTCGGCACCACCCACTCCCCTCATCAGGGGCCACCTCTGAGACATCGTTGTTCGCTTGCAGGAACACCGACGCCGTCGTGGCCATCCCATGCCCGTCTTGGACTCCGTCGAGTCCGTCGTCGTCCTGGACCCGTGCGCCTCGGGCGGACGCCACCCTTGACCTCCCCTTTTGTAAGGACCCCTCAGACTACCAGTCCGAGATGCCCACGTTATGTAAACAGATCACGATCCCAATGATCAGTGCATCGCAATCACATAACCAACATGGTATACAAAGTTACATCATTCAACTCGAATAGTACAACACTTACATAAATAATGGTCACATGACCAAATCTGCAAACATTGTCACACAGGACGGAACTAACTAAGAAACAGCGGAAGTTCTCGGCAAGCGTCGGCCCTCGTCACGTCCTGACGAAATCCCACGTTGGCAGTTGACCGGTGACAACATAGTCGGCGTAGTCGTCGGCGTACTCCTCTTCCTCATCGTACATCTCCTCGTTGAAATCTGGACGTTTGAATATCCAGGGACACAGCCATATGAGTACATTTGCGTACTCGCAAAACCAACTCCAAGGCTTAGTTTTTCATGGTAATGCAATAAAAGCGTTTTCAAAAACTGGGATAGCTGCTATATAAGACTATAGGGTTTAGTTTTCGCAAAGATGCTATTAGATATAGAGATACGACTTCTCTATATCTTGTTAAAGAAAACATTTAGAGATAGAATTTTCCTCTCTTAGATATAGCTAGGACATATCTAAGTTTTGAAACATTTCTTTTGTAAAACCTTTTCAAAAACACTAGGATGGGGATACCCCTTTTCTTCTCCTGAGATCGGACTGATTATCTCCCCGAGACCAACCATCTTCTCCCAATTCCGTACCTCCCAGGTACCTCCGTGTTTTCTCCGAAAACATCTTTCTTTTGAAAACATGAAAATTGCCCATACGCCTAGATCAGTGGCCTTTCCAACCGTCCATGACCGAGGACTCGGCTATTCGAATAGATGTACACTCTGCAGAGGTTGCGCACTTTACCCACACCAAACGGTCATTCCGCCGTGTCTGCCACGGCCCGTCATACGACAGTATGCGGGGGTCCGGATAACCAGATCAAAGCTTTCCACTATGTCCACCCTAGTATCGGGGCCTCCCGGTAGGTTTGTTCTCCCCGGCACCGTGTGCTCCACTAGACCCCTGGTCTCTCTTAGGACGCCACACCGCCACGTCGGGAGACCCACCGTAATCGTCCGGCGCGATCCCCACATGTGTATTGCCTCGTCCAGACGGCAACCCGGCTTCAGGGGCCCAGCCCCTATAGAAAGTGTGAGAGCCCCAATACTAAAACAGACAAGCTTCCGGCTAAGCCCTACCCATATCAGGTAATGTGGTTGCACGGGTTAATTGTTCGGGCGGCTGCTAGGGCTGTACTTTGTTTTTCAAAAACATCTCCACCTCCGACTGTTCCCAACAGCTCGGGTTTTCGTAAACATCTCCGATTGCTCCCAGCAACTCGGGTTTTATAAAAACACTTGCTCGCCGATTGCTCCCAGCAACTCGGGTTTTTCTTCTGAAAACATTTTATCAAAACCAGGCTCCCATCCTAAGATTTTGAGGGAAGAATATGAGGATATACTACTAGATAAAATATGATTTTCTTTATAGCTCCTTCAACAACAAGGGGCCTAAAGTGAATACTAATTTTCATAACACCTATTGTAATCTAGTAGATAACTTTGGCCAAACAATATTTTGTGAAAATCGTTTTTGAGTGGCAAGATGCCACAAAAGAAGTAAAACATGCATTATTTTATTTTGAAAACAAAACATGCTTTGAAAATAATAGGATTCATAGTGGTGAGGTGGGTTGCCTGGCTCAGCAATATGTCCTTGGTCTTGATCTTGATGTTCCTCGAGCTCACTCCTTGCCTCTCGTTCCTTCCCGATCGTATCTAACGTCGCAAACAAGAGAAAGGAACAACACTCAATATGCAAGACAACGCCACAAGGACATACAAACTGCAAGCAGATCACTAGACTCTAGATGCGTGTTGACAACAATCTGAAGTAAAGTAAACATACCACAAGCATTTTCAAACTCTGCACAACTCCTGGATACTACTCACGGCAACCAAACACTCATGACCCACTGGATCTCTACAAACATGATGGTCCTAGTCTTACTGACGGTGTTCCAAACAGGCCATGCCCAAAAAGTATACACAACAAGTAAAACAACTATATATCCCGATGAGGATGTACACCTAGGTGAAAGGAGTAAGTCTCCCCTTATAGAGGAAATACTCTAGACAAAAGTTATAATATACTAGGAAATACTCTACAAAAGTATCACAGTAGTCTAGGAGATACTTCAAACCAAAGTTATATGAACACACAAGCAAGCATTAACATCCACACTAGCACACTCTCTTGCAAACATGTTGACATCCCTAGGACAAATATTTGTAAGTAACTAATTAAACAACAAAGGTTAACACTACTAATTAGACAAGTCCTTGACTAAGAGTTAAAAAGGACGCAATTGCTCATTTAATAAATTAACACAAGATAGACTACCTCAAGCCTGGACCAAGCAAAAAGTTATTGGTTGCTCCTTATTGGATACTAACAAACACAAACATATAGTCCACCTAGACAAACAGTAACCAACATCAAGGACCTATAGCTAAGACAATCAGCAGAGACCAAATACAACACAAGTATAAACACACGATTGCTTTAAGGGGCATCAAAACAATCAACCACAAGATTATAAAACAAGTGTAGTTCTTTGGGCAAGGTGAATTAAATCTAGCACATAGAATACAAAACAACATACCACACCATTACTAAACAACAAGATATTCGTAACACAAGAGAGAAAGCCTTACAAGCAACAACATAGCACAAACAAATGCTTTTCACCCCTTTCTAATAAATGAGCTACTGGTTTGGGAACACATTAAGCCATGCTAAAGTATCTCCAAGATGCCTCAAGGTTCTATTTGAAATATTATTATTATTGTGAAGCTAAATTAGACAAAACATTTTTAAGTAAAACATTTTTAATTAAAACAAAAGTTACCGTGTTAAACACTATACATAACAGTGGGGTAATATAGCAAAGTGCTTAATATAACTTGGTTAATTAACTTATCAAAAACAGAAAGTTAAAATATATTATTCTAGGGCAGAAATCTGCTGTTTTAGTAATCAATTCACTACTCCAGAAATATAGCTCCTACAAATAAACTCTTCTTCCACAGTACACCTAGTAACCATATTAAGTCATGAAAATTGGATTTGCATCAAAAACTATTTTTAATGAAGAACCAAAAATCACCGAAATGCCACTAGTGTCAAATTTAAACTTAACAGAACTTTAGTTTCACAACTCTCCTGCATTCATGGATTACAGATCTAGGTAGGTATTCTTCTAGGCTTTCCAGAGAACTAAAGTTTGCTAGTTTTGGATCTATAAAAATCAAGTTATTCAATAAATGGTGAAACAAATACTTTTTACAAGAACAGATCTAGCACCCACATAAAAATGTATTTTTGCAAACGGCCAATTCCACATGGTTAAGAAAACACACAGTTACCACACAAAATTTGAGTAAACTCATTTTCATGTTCGGTGATTAAATGGTGAATTAAAACCTAGAGTACAACTGACAGGATCTACAAAACCGAAAATGATTTGACTAAAACAAAACACTAAGAGGGCCAGATCCGAGTTGGGCCGAGCAGCACGGTGCTGGGCCGGCCTGCTTCTGTGCACACTCAAGTGAAGGGGTAAGCTGCCACAGGATCGAGATCGAAGGGTCAAAAATAGATCAAACAGGATTGAAAACAAACCGTCGATCTGAAGATCGACGGCTACCGTTCTTCTTCTTCCTCAAGACTTCCAGAACGTGAAAAATAGGTGGAAAACGACCTGCAGCAGCTGCATGCTCACCGAGGGCTTGCACTGGGCGCTGGCAAGGTCGGGGGTGGATGCGGAGGGTGCAGAGGCTTGGGGAAACGCTTGGGGTGGCCCGGGGTGGTCTTCGAACACGCATGCACGCGAGGAGACCTCGCCGGCTCCGAGCTCTCCTTCTCCGGTCGAAAATGGCGCAGGCGCTCCGACGGACCTAGAAGGTAAAAGAGAAGGGGGCCGAGTTAGATCTAGCATAGGGGGTCGCACAGGGTCAAAAATGGCGGGGAAAGGTTGAGAGGAGCGCCGGCAAACGCCGTTTTCGTCGGCGGCTACCGAGGAAGAACTCGGCGTCTCCCGGGCAGCAGTGGACGAGATCTTGGGCTGTGATTATGGAGGGGTGAGAGGTGGTGTGGGTGGGTGCTCTGGGAGTGGAATGGAGATCAGAGAGGCACGGGGTCGGGTTTTAGAGAAATGGCTCGATCTAGGGCTCTCACGGGCACGGGCGGCTGGGGAGTGGGCTCGGGCTCTCTCGTTGGTTGGTCTGGGCGGTGGAGGAGAGGGCAGAGAGGGGTAGGTCGGGGAGGGACGTGTTCGAACCAGTGAGTGGCTAGGGAGTGATCACCGGTTGGCCGGTTTGGAAAAAGAGAGAAGATGAGTGGGGGAGAAGGGTGATGGAGGGGTTGGCAGGTGGGGTCGGGTCGTGGTGTGCTGGTCTCCTTCTCTTGCAAGCCAAAGAGATGCAGGGGAGAGAGAGGGGGAGTTTGAAGCAAATAGAGACATGTGCACAGGGTTAAATTGATGCCCTGCTCAACACAAGGTATTAAGCAACCAGGGGCTTAACTAAGGGTGAAAGGAATACTCCAAGCTAGAAGAGGTGATGTAGAAGAGAGGTGTGCAGGTGCATTGCCAAAAGGGGTCTCGGTCTGCTTAGGGGAGGAAAAGCAAAAGTGAATCCAGCTCTGGTCAAAAGGTTACTGATTTGACTAGCCTCCTAAACCTAAATGGTTTAGTGACCAAACAAGGTGTCAACAAACAACCAAAGACAGGTTTTGAAAATATAGGTGACATAGATCAACTTGGTTGATTTACATGTCAAAAATGGGTCATGGATTTCTTAACATGGGGCCCTAGATTTGCTATGTTTTAATAGACATGAAGATAGTCATCCACGATTTAAAAAATAGAATTTTTGAGTTTCTTTTGAAACAATCATAACAAAAAGGGGTAAGCACACCACTATCATAAAATACAACACTTAAGCATGAGAAACGCAAATTAATCCTCACACCTAAGTGGACACGTAAAATTCATATATCCACATTCCAAAACCAAGCACATATTTAACAAAACACACAATTCCAGAAACAAGTAATTGAATACACCATCCAAACATTTAGGATATATAACAAGTGTAAGGTGATATAGTGATCAATATGATCAAGACAAGGCTTTTAGTAGAAGTATAATTAAACCATCACTTAGGGAGTTGATTTTCCAAAGATTAATAAAGTTGGGGGTTTTGAAAAGAGGGTTGCTACTACTAGCAACATATTAAACGCAAAATATATTAGGACTTCTTATATGGTCCTCTTATGGTTTTTCAAACAGAAAGATTTTGGAAATACTTTTATTTTCTCAAACAATAGGTCTTTGGGTAATTGCTCAAAATCAAAACCTCATGGAAATATAAATTGGGTAAAATAAAAAAAATACGATAGGCGAAGATACATGGACTATTTTACTTGTCATAACATTGATCACAAAGGAAATTTTTTTGTAACTAGGTTGAGTTCATAAGTTAATAACTAGAGAGGTCGTCCACACAAACACAAACCACAACAAGTCAAACATTGCAAACATAGGTGAAACACATCCAAAAAAAAAAAATACAATTCAAAAAGTTTTTGTTGGTTCTAAATTTTGGGTCTTAATTAATTAAGTGTTTCTTGCTTCCAAAATTTGGGGCGTTACACCTTGCTCGCCGCATCCGCCGCCATGCACTCCACCGTCTGGAAGCCACCTAGGTGAGCTGAGCGAGGTCCCCTCCGTAGCTAGGGTTCCGGCCTGTGCTCTTCCCGTCGGGAAGAAGAAGATGCACAGGAGCCGCTGATCGGATTTTGATCGGACGGCCACTTACCCTTCCATCCGCGCGCGCAGCACGACGGGCCAGCCCAGCACTGTGCGGCTCGGGTCCGCTCAGATCCGGCCCAGTTTCACTGTTTTTCCTTCCAAACCATTTTCTGTTTTTGATTCCTATGTATTTCCTTAACCATGTGGCACTGGCCGTTTGCAAAAATATGTTTGCATGTGTGTTCTAGGATTAATCTTGTAGAAAGTATCATTTTCACCATTTATTTAATAACTTGAGTTTTATAAATCCAAATCATGCAAAATTTAGTTCTGTCATGCATGCCTAGAAGAATACCTACCCAGATCTATAAGCCATGCATGCAGGAGATGTGTATAAATAAAGTTCTGTCATGTTTAAGATTGACACCAGTACCACTTTGGAGATTTTTAATTCATTATTAAAATACTTTTTGGAGTAAATCCAATTGCATGTGGTAGATATGAGTAGTAGCTATCATGTTCTAGCTGGGTAAATTTTTTTTGCAACTTATATTCTGCACATAGTGAATTAATTTCGAAAACAGTGGGTTACTACACCTAAAAATGGATATTTTTATTTTCTGTTATTTGCATGTGTTTAGTTTTATTTGTTTATGCTAGTTATGTTTGTGCAATGTGGTTAGGAGTAATTTTGTGGAGTACCTAGGTGTTTTGTTTATCATGCAACACTGGTTTTATCTCAAAATTATTTATACCTTGTGCTGCACATTAAATCTAGTAAAAAGTATGTCTTTCACTTAAAATGGTATATCTAGAGCTAGGATTATCCAAATTTGAGTGAATCAAATTTCTACAGAAAGATAAAATCAATACCTATCTATAGAAATTAACCTTGGATCCAGTGGTTTCCTAGAACAAAAGGTATAATCTTTTTTGTTTTTACAACCAGTAGCACTTGGAGCATTTTAACTCTCAAATGAAAAATGATTTGTTTGCAAATCCAATTTTCATGGCTTGGTGTGGCTAATAGGAGTACTGTGGTAGAAGGGTTTGATTTTAGGAGCTATATTCGGAGCATGGTAATTAATCTCCCAAAACAGGACTTATGCATCTAGGATTTTGAATTGAATTATTTCCCTGTTTTGTTTAAATTGATGTGGGTTTTATATGATCTTAATCAACTTTAAATCTAGAACCTTAACTCAACCATAATAACTTGGTTTAAACACTTGGATAATGTTGTGGTGCATTACTTGTCTATGTTTAACATAATTCACATTATACCCTAATAATAACACAAAGTGTTCTTATATGCTTTATTTGTGGTAGTGTTTATGTGTTAGGTTTTATCCAGTAGGTGGTTCTGTTGTGTAATACTTGTTGTTCTCTTGTTTACTTTAGATTGTTGTCAACACGCTCCTTTGCAGTAATGTTTGTGGTGTTCTATTAAATAACTCACAACATCCTTTTAGCTCTTAGCCATAAACTTGTGTGGGCTGTGGTGCTAACCTTTGTTGGTTGATTTACTACTTAGTGGTATGTGTCCCTAGAGCTAGTAACATGCTTGCATGTGAGATGCTTAATGCTAGTGTTAATGCTTGCATGTTAAGATACTTTTGTCTGGGGTACTTCCTTATTTACTAAGATACTTTTGTCTGAAGTATTTCCTGAACTAAGGTAGCAGGCCTTGTTAAATGACCTAATAAACTTAAGAGGTGTTCTGCCTTCGTGCTTAGTTAAAACTACCTTGGTAACACTTAGGGTGACTGTGTTTATTTTCTTAGCTGTGTTTATTGTTTGTCTTAGCTATATGTGCTTGTTGCTTGTTGCTGTTTAACTAAGTGAATTGTTTGCTTTTGTTTGCTAGCTTATTGTCTTGTGCAACGCTAGTTGTTTGTTATGTCCTTGTGGCATTGTCCTGTATTTTGAGTGTTGCTCTTTTTCCTGTTTGCGACGTTAGATACGATCGGGGAAGGAACTGGACGTGAGGAGTGAACCTGAGGAACATCAAGATCAAGACCAGGTGTAACGCCCCAAATTTTGGAACCAAGAAAAACTTAATTATAAAATACCCAAAATTTAGGGTCGTCAAAAACTTATTGAAATGTCTTGTTAATGGAGGTGTGTTGCTCTTGTTTGCTCTGTTTGCCATGTTATTGTTTGTGTTTGTGTTGGTGACATCTCTAATTATCAACCTTGGAAACTCAACCTAGTTATAATATGACCTCTGAGATCAATGTTGTGACAAGTAAAATAGTCCATATACCTTCTCCTATCTTAGTTTTAACAAACTATATTTACCATGATGTCTTGATTTTAGCAATTACCCAAAGACCAATTATTTGAGAAAATAAAAGTATTTCCAAAAGCTTTATGTTGGAAAAACTATAAAGGACCATATAATGGGTCCTAACATATTTTGAGAATAATGTGTTGCTAGTCCTAGCAACTTTTATTTTAAGAACTCCTAATTTAATATCTCTTTGGAAACTATTACTAGAAAGTGGTTTAATCTTCTTTCTTCAAAAAAAAAATCTTGTCATTATTGTATTGATCACCACCTCACAAATATAGTGGTTTATCTTAAAGTGTGGATGTTTATCTAATTGTATGTGTGTGTGACCTATTTGTTATGTGCTTAAATTGTTTGTCATGAGTGTGCATTCTTATGAGTGACTCGTGGCTATGTTTGTATGAAGTGAATGTTTATTGTTTGAATTGGAGTAGTATATACTTGTTTGATGGTTTTGCATGCTTGTAACTTGTTTTCCTCTTATTAAGATGTTTGGTTAAAAATATTCTTAAACAAGTGAATTATAAATTGATGAAAAACTATCTTCACTCCTGTTAATTTTTAGCTTTTCTAGAGCAGGTCAATTAGGGTTTATTTTGTTAATCATGGAAATACAAAACCTCTAGTATCATCTACATCACCTCTACTCTCCATTTATAGCCTTCTTTAAATTTTACAAAAATGTTTGATCACTAATTCTTGCTTGCTTGGAGTGCTACATTATAAGGTGACCATATCTTGTTTGTAACTTAGCTATCTCCCATTTTTGTATGTAGTGGTTTAATGACCCTTTTTCATAAACTTCTAAACCAAATGCTGCACTTATACTCCCCCTAACCAAAACAACTTGCTTTATAATTTTCTATGCAAGGAGTGGACTAATCCATCCATGGAAAGTTGCCTAAGCTAATCAGCCCGAAAATATTCAAAACCCTAAACCTCCACTCCCCTCTCCTCCAACCCTTGTTTTGGACATGTCCTAACCATCACACAACCCATGGACGTTTTGGTCATCAACCCTGCCCAGCCCTAGCTCGAATATCTTTTGTTTATCTCTTGTAGGCACTTAAGCAAACACCTGTTGGGCAGAAACAGTCGAGCACCTCTCTCTCCACCCAACCCGTGCCCTCGACCCCCTCTTGACCACTCCTCACGCCTGCAGCTCCGCCACACCCTCTTGAGTGCCCTGGCGAGCCCTTGTCCCTCCCCTTGTCGTTTTCCCCCTGTCCCGAGTGTCGCCCTTGTTGCCCAATGAACGTCGAGCACGCCCTCCGTTCCTGCTCGACCACGCCTCCCCCTCACCCCTTTACCTTGCCCAAACGCTCCCCCAGATCTCTATCCTCCCTCCAGACCCAGCCACTCGAGCCCTCTCCGCCTCTGCTTTTGAGGAACGCGAGGTCCTTCCGTTCGGTCCAGCAAGCTCACCGAGGACAAAGCCTTCGACTCCGTTCCCCTCTTCTCCTTCTCCTTGCCCTGGCTCGTTCCCCTCTCCGTGGCCTATCTCTGAGACACGTCCTCTCTTTCCAGGAACCGCCGGAGCAGCCGCGACCTCGCCGTGGCCGAGGCCGACGTCCTCGACGTTCCCGGCGTCTCGCAGCTCGCCGACAAGAACTGATGCCACACCCGCCTTTCCCGAGCTCTCCGCACACGCATCCGTGCTCTCCATCGACTCCTCAAGCCCTAGGTGAGCCTCACGAGGTCCCAGCCGAAGCTAGGGTTCCGCCGCCTCCATGGCCTCCTTCTGTTCGCGTCCCTGGGAAGAAGACGACCTTACAGCCGTCAGATCTCTGATGAACGGCCCAGTTTGAATCCTCCTTGGATCTAATCTCTGCCGTCCGTGCCGGATCCGATGGCCGCGTGCCTCTTGGCCCTGTGCGCAGCATCCATGGGCCGGCCTGCCTCTGGCGGCCCAACCTCGGCCAGATCTGGCATGTCTCTTTTTTTTCTGTTAAATCTTTTCCTGCTCATTTTTTTCAGAGAAATGCATGTGTAGGTTTAATTCATTTATGGTAGATCTGTTCATCCAAATGGGGTGATTCAAATTTTGTAGCATAGCCATGTGTTTTCTTAATCATGTGGCACTGGCCTCATGCCAAAATATGATTTATTTTGTGCTGTATATCAAATCTTGTAAGAAGTATCTTTTTCACCATTTAGTTAATAACTTGAGTTTTATAGATCCAAATATTGCAAAATTTAAATTCTATGGAAAGCCAATGAGAATACCTACCTAGATATATAAACCATGCATGCAGGAGATTTGCGAAATTAAAGTTCTATTAAGTTTAAAATTAACAACAATAGCTGTTTGGTGATTTTTATTTCATTATTAGAAATACTTTTTGGAGGAAATCCAATTGCTTGTGTTAGATATGGGTAGTAGCTATCATATCCTAGCTTGGTAGAATTTTCCAGCTTATATTTTGCACACATTGATTTATTATCTAAAACAGTGGGGTTTTTACACTTGAAAATGGTATTTTTATTTTCTGTTATTTGCATGTGTCTAGTTTAAATGGTTTATGCTAGATCTGCTTGTGCAAATGGTTTAGGAATATCTTTGTTCGATGCTCATATGTTTTGCTTGACATGCAAAGTAGGATTCGCCTAAAAATAACTTATATTTTGTGTTGTACACAATAACTAAAATGCATGTTTCCCACTTTAAATATGATATCTTGAGCTAGGAGTGGTCAAATGGAGTGAATCCAATTTCTACAGAAAGATAAAATCAATACCTCCGCATAGAAATTAACTCTGCATGCTGGTGATTCCTAAAACAGTAGCTACTATCATTTTTGTTTTAGGACCAGTTGCACTTGGTGCATTTTTAATTCACCATTGAATTATGATTTTTGTGCAAATACAATTTTCATGGCTTGGTGTGGGTAATAGTAGTACTGTGGTGGAAGGGGTTAATTTTAGGAGCTATACTCTTTGAGTAGTGAATTATTTTCCAAAACAGGACTTTTACTACTAGTAAAACTATTGATTATAATTCCTGTTTTTAAACAAATTGTGTGCCTTTTCTTGTTTAACCAAAGCTAAGTCCAGAACCTTAAGTTAACCTTTAATAACCTGGTTCCACCTCCTGAAAGCTTTGAGGTGCAACTCACTTTTTAATCTATCATAATCCCTCTTGCTCCCTAGGTGTTGCACTAATTATATGTGAGTGCTATGTATGTGAATGTTGTTTGGTGTTAGATATTACTTAGTAGTGTTTGTGTTTTATAATGCTTGCTGTATGATTTGATTACCTTAGATTGTTGTCAACACACTCCTTTGCAGTAATGTTTGTGGTGTTCTATTAAATAACTCAACTACACCCTTTCAGCTCCGTATCAACAACTTGTGTGAGCAGTGTGTTAAACTTTATTGGTTGATTAACTACTTATTAGTATGTGTTCCTTGAGCTAGTAACATGCTTGCATGTGAGTGTGCTTAATGCTAAGTGATAATGCTTGCATGTTAAGATACTTTTGTCTGAAGTACTTCCTTAATTGTTAAGATACTTTTGTCTAAAGTACTTCCTTAATTGTTAAGATACTTTTGTCTAAAGTATTTCCTGAACTAATGTAGCAGCCCCTGTTAAAATGATCTAATCACCATAATAGGTGTTTTATTTTAGTGCTTAGTTAAACCTTTTTTTAACAATTAGAGTTGTTGTGTATATTTTCTTAGGAGTGTTTGTGTTTGTCTTAGCTAAATGAACTTGTTGCTTGTTGTTGTTTAACTAAGTGAATTGCTTGCCTTTGATCGTTACCGTAGTGTCTCGTGCCATCCTTGTTGTTTGTTACGTCCTTGTGGCATTGTCTTGTATTTTGAGCGTTGTTCCTTTTTCCTGTTGGCGACGTTAGATACGAACGGGAAGGAGCGGGAAGTAAGGAGTGATCTAGAGGAGCATCAAGATCAAGACCAAGGACATATTGCTGAGCCAGGCAAGCCACCTCACCACTATAATGAATCCTATTATCTTGCAAAGCATGTTTTGTTTTCAAAATAAAATAATGCATGTTTTACTTCTTTTGTGGTACCTTGCCACCCAAAAGCTATTTTACAAAATGTTGTTTGGCCAAAGTTATCTACTAGAATATAACAGGGGTTATGAAAATAAGTATTCACTTTATGCGCCTTGTTGTTGAAGGTGCTATAAAGAAAACCATATTTTATCTAGTAGTATATCTTCATACTCTTCCCTCAAAATCTTAGGATGGGAGCCTGGTTTTGACAAAGTGTTTTCGGAAGAAAAACCCGAGTTGCTGGGAGCAATCGGCGAGCAAGTGCCTTATTAAAACCCGAGTTGCTGGGAGCAATCGGAGGTGTTTTACGAAAACCCGAGCTGTTGGGAACAGTCGGTGATGGAGGTGTTTTTGAAAAACAAAGTACAGCCCTAGCAGCCGCCCGAACAATTAACCCGTGCAACCACATTACCTGATATGGGTAGGGCTTAGCCGGAAGCTTGTTTTCTTTAGTACGGAGGATCTCACACTCTATAAGGGCCAGGCCCTCGAAGCCGGGTTGTCGTCTGTACGAGGCAATACACTGCTGCGGATCAGTAGCCGGACGATTACGTTGGGTCCCCTGCCGTGGCGGTGTGGCGTCCCAAGAGAAAGGCCAGGGGCCTAGCGGAGCACACGGTGCCGAGGGGAACAAACCTATCGGGAGTCCTCTGTACTAGGGCAGACATAGTGGAAAGCTTTGATCGTGTTATCCGGACCCCCGCATACGGTCGTATGACGGGCCGTGGCAGACACGGCGGAAGGACCGTTTGGAGTGGGTAAAGTGCGGAACCTCTGCAGAGTGTAAATCTATTCGAATAGCCGAGTCCTCGGTCATGGACGGTTGGAAAGGCCACTGATCTAGGCGTATGGGCAAGTTTTGGTTTTAAAAAGAAAATGGTTTCGGTGGAAACAAGGAGGCATCACGGAGGTACCTGGGAGGTACGGAATTGGGAGAAGATGGTTGGTCTCGGGGAGACAATCAGTCCGATCTCAAGGAAGGAAAAAGGGGTATCCCCATCCTAGTACTTTTGAAAAGTTTTACAAAAGAATTTTCAAAAACGTGGAAATAGTACATGCTATTTCTACAAGAGAGATTTCTATCTCTAAATGTTTTCTTCAACAAAGATATAGAGATGTCGTATTCTCTATGTCAAAAGCATCTTTGCGAAAATTAAACCCTATAGTTGTAAATAGCAGCTATCCCAGTTTTCGAAAACACTTTTATTGCATTACCTTGAAAACTTAAGCCTTGAGGTGGTTTTGCGAGTACGTAAATGTACTCATATGGCTGTGTCCCTGAATATTCAAACGTCTAGATTACAACGAGAAGATGTACGACGAGGACGAGGAGTACGCCGACGACTACGCCAGCTGAGTGTCACCGGTCAACTGCTCTGTGGGAATGCGTCTGGTTGATACGAGGGCCGACGCTAGCCGCAAGCTTCCGCTATATTGTAGTTAAATCCGTCCTGTGTGACGATGATTGCAGACTTGGTCATGCGACCACCTATTTATGTAAGTCTTGTATTATTCGATTTGAATGATGTAACTTTGTATACCATGTTGGTTATGTGATCGCGATGCACTGATCATTGGGATCGTGATCTGTTTACATAACGTGGGCATCTCGGACTGGTAGTCTGAGGGGTCCTCACAGACTTGGTATCAGAGCCATCGTTGACCTTAGGAGACCTTAATTAGCATGGTCGTTAGCATAGGAAGGAAATAATTTTGCTAAAACCCTATTTCTTAAAAATATATTTCTATCTAGGAAGTTCTAGTATGGCTTCCACTCCTCACCTATTCTCAAAATATCTTTATCTTACCTCTCTAATTTTCTATGCATCTCAAAAGAGTTTACTCTATTATCTTGTCCCTATTCAAAACTTGTTTAGTCTTGACGATGAACCCAAGTGAGACCTAAGTAGCTGGCACCCAGACAGAGTATTTCTTTTTCAGGAAGGGACAATGCAGCAAGAGCCCTCAAATGCACAGTCCACAAGACCAAGATCGTCGATGACAGCAAAGCCAGGACCTCCAAATATCTTGGATGTGCAGAATGCAAGACCAGAATGCAAAATCACTTTCGCTCCCTCGACTCAACCCTAACAATGTTGCTCCGTCAACAACCTCAAGAATCTCAAGCTTTTCGGCAAGAACCCAAGGTGATCAAATGAGGACTTCAACAACCATGTGACACCAAACCCCATAGGATGAAGTAGGGTATGACCCTTAGTTGGATTACCCGACTATCAGGATTCTTGAGTGCCCTTTTGGATACTATATGTGTCTGGTGTGCTGTTTGCTTGTGTGTGTCTTGTTTGTGTACTTGTTGTTTGTGTGTTGTTTTTCTGGTATGTTTCACAAGCACGCCTTGTCGGCAGCACGTATTAGACACATACTACCTTTTTGGCTAAACATGTTTTTGCCTCTACCCAAATTTCTTCCTGGCCTTTTTGCCATAGGTGCACCGTGATGCATGTCAAAACCTGTTTAGAAAAACCGTTCTAAAATGTTTTCTCTCTGAACTAAACTTTGACATGTGAGAGCTAATTAACTACACCTGATACAGAAGACCACCCGGAGAAAGCCCATTCCCGTGATATGACGAGTCTTGCCTAATTTAATTAACGTTTTGAATTACAAGTAAACCATCACTACCTTAACGTATCTAACTTTAGAGTCACATCTAACACCAGTTTGCCCTGTTGCTAACTAACTAACCTACTCAAGACCTGCAAACCAAGGCAAGAAACGAATCATCAAATAAAGTCTCACTCAAAGGTGGCAACAAGGAGGACTCAAAGACCGGTATGAGCCGCTACTTTTTGAAGATTTTGTGAAGCCATCAAATCGTGACGTGCAAAGGAGATCGACGTCAGCAACAACGAAGACAACCAGCACCGAAGATCGTTTACATGAAGATGTACCACGAAGCAAGAGTCATCAGTTCCTTCTACGCGCCAACCTTATTAACTCAACTGACCCGACTAGAGTAATATAGAAAGAAGCACTTATCTTTTAGGCTAACTTAGATCCTACGGAACACTGAAGACTTTTGCGAAGCAGCATGAAGCCCAAGAACCAAGGAAGTCTTCATCAACACTCTTCATCTGCTAAATCGAAGATGGACACAATAGAAGGCTTGATATCCAGCAAAACGCCAAGGACGACGAAAAGCCCGAAGACTGTTGTAGTGGACAACACTGACCACTAAGTAAGTTGAAACGTCTTTAGTAGCTCTTAGCACCCTTTGTATTGTTAGGAAAGACCGGAGAGAGTCAAGTCTACGGACCTGGCACCCCTGTGAGGCTTGAAAACGGGTGATGTGTGTTTAACTGCTAACCCCTCAAGACGGCAATATCAAGACACGCGTCTACATCAACCCCAAGCACCGAGGAACTACGACCAAGATGAAGATCGTCATGATGCCTCGGACCAACGACACCCTGAATTCGGCAATAGCTTATAGCATCAACTTTAACCCTTCTGGGCCTTTTTTTTAAGGGGGGGGGGGGGGGGGGGTGGGAGACATGTGCTAGTCTACTAGGGAGTTTTTGACAAATTTCTTTGCGCCCCAATCCTGGAGTATTTGAAGTCAACTCATCAAGAACCCTGCATCAGCATTGACCAACAGGTCAACCTCTTCAACAAGGACCCAAGTCTTCCAGAAGAAATCAGACGCCGCATCAACAAGGAATTCTCAGTCGAGAAGCAACAACCTCGGAAGATGAAGGAGCATCAAACCCCCCTATCCTTGCACTCTCTTAGTACCCGCTTAGGAATCTCGGGACGGGATTCTTTTAAGGGGGGAAGGTCTGTAACGCCCCAAATTTTGGAACCAAGAAAAACTTAATTATAAAATACCCAAAATTTAGGGTCGTCAAAAACTTTTTGAAATGTCTTGTTAATGGAGGTGTGTTGCTCTTGTTTGCTCTGTTTGCCATGTTATTGTTTGTGTTTGTGTTGGTGACATCTCTAATTATCAACCTTGGAAACTCAACCTAGTTATAATATGACCTCTGAGATCAATGTTGTGACAAGTAAAATAGTCCATATACCTTCTCCTATCTTAGTTTTAACAAACTATATTTACCATGATGTCTTGATTTTAGCAATTACCCAAAGACCAATTATTTGAGAAAATAAAAGTATTTCCAAAAGCTTTATGTTGGAAAAACTATAAAGGACCATATAATGGGTCCTAACATATTTTGAGAATAATGTGTTGCTAGTCCTAGCAACTTTTATTTTAAGAACTCCTAATTTAATATCTCTTTGGAAACTATTACTAGAAAGTGGTTTAATCTTCTTTCTTCAAAAAAAAAATCTTGTCATTATTGTATTGATCACCACCTCACAAATATAGTGGTTTATCTTAAAGTGTGGATGTTTATCTAATTGTATGTGTGTGTGACCTATTTGTTATGTGCTTAAATTGTTTGTCATGAGTGTGCATTCTTATGAGTGACTTGTGGCTATGTTTGTATGAAGTGAATGTTTATTGTTTGAATTGGAGTAGTATATACTTGTTTGATGGTTTTGCATGCTTGTAACTTGTTTTCCTCTTATTAAGATGTTTGGTTAAAAATATTCTTAAACAAGTGAATTATAAAATGATGAAAAACTATCTTCACTCCTGTTAATTTTTAGCTTTTCTAGAGCATGTCAATTAGGGTTTATTTTGTTAATCATGGAAATACAAAACCTCTAGTATCATCTACATCACCTCTACTCTCCATTTATAGCCTTCTTGAAATTTTACAAAAATGTTCGATCACTAATTCTTGCTTGCTTGGAGTGCTACATTATAAGGTGACCATATCTTGTTTGTAACTTAGCTATCTCCCATTTTTGTATGTAGTGGTTTAATGACCCTTTTTCATAAACTTCTAAACCAAATGCTGCACTTATACTCCCCCTAACCAAAACAACTTGCTTTATAATTTTCTATGCAAGGAGTGGACTAATCCATCCATGCAAAGTTGCCTAAGCTAATCAGCCCGAAAATATTCAAAACCCTAAACCTCCACTCCCCTCTCCTCCAACCCTTGTTTTGGACATGTCCTAACCATCACACAACCCATGGACGTTTTGGTCATCAACCCTTCCCAGCCCTAGCTCGAATATCTTTTGTTTATCTCTTGTAGGCATTTAAGCAAACACCTGTTGGGCAGAAACAGTCGAGCACCTCTCTCTCCACCCAACCCGTGCCCTCGACCCCCTCTTGACCACTCCTCATGCCTGCAGCTCCGCCACACCCTCTTGAGTGCCCTGGCGAGCCCTTGTCCCTCCCCTTGTCGTTTTCCCCCTGTCCCGAGTGTCGCCCTTGTCGCCCAAAGCACGTCGAGCACGCCCTCCGTTCCTGCTCGACCACGCCTCCCCCTCACCCCTTTACCTTGCCCAAACGCTCCCCAGATCTCTGCTTTTGAGGAACGCGAGGTCCTTCCGTTCGGTCCAGCAAGCTCACCGAGGACGAAGCCCTCGACTCCGTTCCCCTCTTCTCCTTCTCCTTGCCCTGGCTCGTTCACCTCTCCGTGGCCTATCTCTGAGACACGTCCTCTCTTTCCAGGAACCGCCGGAGCAGCCGCGACCTTGCCGTGGCCGAGGACGACGTCCTCGACGTTCCCGGCGTCTCGCAGCTCGCCGACAGGAACTGATGCCACCCCCGCCTTTCCCGAGCTCTCCGGACACGCATCCGTGCTCTCCATCGACTCCATGAGGTCCCAGCCGAATCTAGGGTTCCGTCGCCTCCATGGCCTCCTTCTGTTCGCGTCCCTGGGAAGAAGATGACCTTACAGCCGTCAGATCTCTGATGAACGGCCCAGTTTGAATCCTCCTTAGATCTAATCTCTGCCGTCCGTGCCGGATCCGATGGCCGCGTGCCTCTTGGCCGCGTGCGCAGCATCCATGGGCCGGCCTGCCTCTGGCGGCCCAACCCCGGCCAGATCTGGCCTGTCTCTTTTTTTTTCCGTTAAATCTTTTCCTGCTCATTTTTTTCAGAGAAATGCATGTGTAGGTCTAATTCATTTATGGTAGATCTGTTCATCCAAATGGGGTGATTCAAATTTTGTAGCATAGCCATGTGTTTTCTTAATCATGTGGGACTGGCCTCATGCCAAAATATGATTTATTTTGTGTTGTAGATCAAATCTTGTAAAAAGTATCTTTCTCACCATTTAGTTAATAACTTGACTTTTATAGATCCAAATATTGTAAACTTTAAATTCTATGGAAAGCCAATGAGAATACCTACCTAGATATATAAACTATGCATGCAGGAGATTTGTGAAATTAAAGTTCTATTAAGTTTAAAATTAACAACAGTAGCTGTTTGGTGATTTTTAATTCATTATTAAAAATACTTTTTCGAGTAAATCCAATTGCTTGTGTTAGATATGGGTAGTAGCTATCATATCCTAGCTTGGTAGAATTTTCCAACTTATATTTTGCACACATTGATTTATTATCTAAAACAGTGGGGTTTTTACACTTGAAAATGGTTTATGCAAGATCTGCTTGTGCAAATGGTTTCGGAATATCTTTGTTCGATGCTCATATGTTTTGCTTGACATGCAAAGTTGGATTCGCCTAAAAATAACTTATATTTTGTGTTGTACACAATAACTAAAATGCATGTTTCCCACTTTAAATATGATATCTTGAGCTAGGAGTGGTCAAATGGAGTGAATACAATTTCTACAGAAAGATAAAATCAATACCTCCGCATAGAAATTAACTCTGCATGCTGGTGATTCCTAAAACAGTAGCTACTGTCATTTTTGTTTTAGGACCAGTTGCACTTGGTGCATTTTTAATTCACCATTGAATTATGATTTTTGTGCAAATACAATTTTCATGGCTTGGTGTGGCTAATAGTAGTACTGTGGTGGAAGGGTTTAATTTTAGGAGCTATACTCTTTGAGTAGTGAATTATTTTCCAAAACAGGACTTTTACTACTAGTAAAACTATTGATTATAATTCCTGTTTTTAAACAAATTGTGTGCCTTTTCTTGTTTAACCAAAGCTAAGTCCAGAACCTTAAGTTAACCTTTAATAACCTGGTCCACCTCCTGAAAGCTTTGAGGTGCAACTCACTTTTTAATCTATCATAATCCCTCTTGCTCCCTAGGTGTTGCACTAATTATATGTGAGTGCTATGTATGTGAATGTTGTTTGGTGTTAGATATTACTTAGTAGTGTTTGTGTTTTATAATGCTTGCTGTATGATTTGATTACCTTAGATTGTTGTCAACACACTCCTTTGCAGTAATGTTTGTGGTGTTCTATTAAATAACTCAACTACACCCTTTCAGCTCCGTATCAACAACTTGTGTGAGCAGTGTGTTAAACTTTATTGGTTGATTAACTACTTATTAGTATGTGTTCCTTGAGCTAGTAACATGCTTGCATGTGAGTGTGCTTAATGCTAAGTGATAATGCTTGCATGTTAAGATACTTTTGTCTGAAGTACTTCCTTAATTGTTAAGATACTTTTGTCTGAAGTACTTCCTTAATTGTTAAGATACTTTTGTCTGAAGTACTTCCTTAATTGTTAAGATACTTTTGTCTAAAGTATTTCCTGAACTAATGTAGCAGCCCCTGTTAAAATGATCTAATCACCATAAGAGGTGTTTTATTTTAGTGCTTACTTAAACCTTTTTTTTTTACAATTAGAGTTGTTGTGTATATTTTCTTAGGAGTGTTTGTGTTTGTCTTAGCTAAATGAACTTGTTTGTCGGCCCAGTGGATTCTAGGGTGTGCAGAGCCCACTCTCCACGGCCCTCACACGCGTCGATGCCGACGAAACAACTAAGGACCAAGCGGAACGCTTGGGGAGACCCCCGAGGGGAAAGCTCCCTCGAGGGGACTTGAGGGGGCAGCGAAGGGCCTGAAGGGGCTCCCCCTGAGGCCGCCCCCGGCAAGGCTTTTTCCCCTTTGGAGAGAAGTCAACGCAACTCCCTCCGCAAGGCCTCCAGGGCCCTATGGAGATACTTCTCTACGAAGGAACCACTGCAGAGCGCACATGGCCTCTGCAACAGCCGCAGAGTGACGCGCGCGTCTGCGCGCGATGACGACGGCGCCACAGTTGCCGTTTCGGTGATAAAAGGAGTCAACAAAGCTCTGTGTCCCCTGCGCCGCCAACAAAGCTTTCCTCTTCGGTGATAAAGCAAATGGCCGGCGCAACGCTCCAATGGCGACGTCACCGTGGGCACCCCCACGGTCTCTGCAGCACCAGCTGTCCGCTCTGCAAAGACGGAGGCTGCCCTGCCACGAAGGCAGGCTTTACGACCATGGACCAAGTCTATGGACAACCGAGCTGCGGTGCACCCCGCTCCTTCGCTTCGTCGCCATGTGGGAACCCTTCCACTGCGCAGGATGCAGGGACGAGGCCCGGGGCGCCTATATAAGGAGCAGGAGCACCACCGTAGACGGGGGATCGATCAATCACTCATCCATAGACACCCCACAGTAGCTTAGCCTAGCCGAGCGAGCCCAAGGAGGAAGAAGGCCCAAACCTTCCCCCTCCAAGCTCCGCACTGCCTCGCAAAGGCCCGCGGCAAGCTCGTTGTACTCACCCTCTACTGAGCAATACAGACAAGCAGGAGTAGCGGTTTTACCTCACCCTGAGGGCCGTGAACCTGGGTACGGGCCGGAGTCCATCTCTGTCGTGCTGTTCCTCCGCAGGTTCGACGAGCACCGTCGCCGAGCCGGCCGTAGGTTGTTGACCAACGTGTTCAGTCCCCTTCACGAACTTCTCCCCTGAGAGTGGCTATCCCTGTTCCGTGGGAATCACATCTCGACATTTGGCGCGCCAGGTAGGGGACTGAGGCGCGTCTTCAACCTCCAGCCGGCTTTTCGCCATGACGGACACCCGCGCAACGCGCGCCAACAGGCGCGCAGCTGACAGGGCTCACACCGAGCCCGGCACAGCTCCCACCCGTGGCCGCCGCGGCCGCCCTCGCGCTGCCGAGCACGCCAACACCGGCCCGCATGTGGAGGAGCCTGAGAGCGAAGAGTACAACGACAGCGGCCACCGCGCCGACGGGGACGGCCCCCCGGAGCGCAATGACGATGCCGAGTCTTCGCATCCGTCGCGGTGCCAAGGCGCGTCCTCTCAGGGACGCCCAGAGCCCACGCCGCACACCGCGCTCCTCCTGGCCCAGGAGCTTCTACGCTACCGGCCTAGTGCTGAGGCCCACGACCAGTGGTTGGACCGCCTCCACCACCTCGTCGACGTCGCCACCATGCGCCCCGCCCGGTGCGCTCCATGGTCCAGCACTCCGGCCGCGCGGGAACGGCTGCACCAGATGCGCCTCCGCCGCCGCCGGGACCGCCTCCGGCCGCAGCGCAGAGGGCTCCCTCTCATGCTTCCTCGCCGCATGACTGCCAGATCGTGCAGCGCACTGCGCCCGACGCGCGTGTGGGCATGGAGCGCCGCCGGGACCTCCAGAATCGCCTCGTCGAGGAGCTCGGCCAGGCAGGACAGCAGAACCGCAGAGCTCTCCAAGGAGGAATCGCCACTTACGCCTCTGGCTGCCTGGCCTTCGCCCGCGCTCTGCGTCGCGTGGTCTGGCCGCAGAAGTTCAGGCCAGCCCTCCCCAAGGGCTTCGACGGGTCGACCAACCCTCTCGAGTTCCTGCAGCTCTACACCACCTCCATCCAGGCCGCAGGGGGAGACGACAAGGTCATGGCAAACTGGTTCTCCCACGCGCTCAGGGACTCCGCGCTGTCCTGGCTCCTCAACCTGCCCGAGGACTCCATTGACTCCTGGGAGGAGCTCTGCAAGCAGTTCGTCGCCAACTTCAAGGGCACGTACGAGCGCGCACTCACCCACAACGACCTGCGCGCTGTGATGCAGAAGAAGGATGAGACCCTCCGCAAGTACATCCAGCGCTTCAGCCAAGTGCGCAAGAAGATCCCGAACATCCCTGACACGCAGGTCATCGCCGCCTTCAGAGAAGGCGTCACGAACCGCAGGATGCTCGAGAAGCTGGGCATTCACGACAAGCTCACCTCTGTAGTGAAGCTGTTCGACCTCGCGAACAAATGCGCCAAGGCCGAAGAGGGACTCCTCTTCGTCAAGATGAGCCAGCGAGGGGACGACCAGGCTGAAGGCTCCAAGCGCCACAAGAAGCGCGAGGAGACCAAGCGCAAGACCACTGCCGTCCTAGCGGCAGAGCCAGCCGCCAAGAACGCCCGCAGAAGCTCCCCCGAGCCTGGCGAAAAGGAGGCGGACCACCGTCCGTTCTGCGTCTACCACAACATGCGCGGGCACGCCACAGACGACTGCTTCGACCTCAAGAGGCTGAGCAGGGAGCGCGAGCGAGGAGAAGGCAGCGGAAGCCGCGGCAGAGGTCGCGGCTACCGCAGAGACGGCAGGGGTAGGCGCGATGGCGGCTACCAGAAGCCGTCGGGCACTCAAGCCAACGCCGCCGAGAAGAACAACAACCTCCCTGACGAGGAGGATGGGGGCTACCAGGCCCCGAGAGGGGCTATGGCCTGCATCCTCGGCGGGGCTCAGGCGCCCAAGTCGAACAACCAGTTCAAGCAGTTCGCCCGCGAGCTCAACGCCCTGCTCCCGAGCACCGAGACCTCCAGGCCCCTCAAGTGGTCCGAGTACACCATCGCTTTCGACGCCAAGGACCACCCCAAGTCGACCAAGACTGTTGGGACCCTCCCCCTGGTCTGCTCCCCCACCATCAACAACATCACCGTCTCCAAGACGCTCATCGATAGGGGAGCTGGCCTGAACGTCATCTCTGTCGAGACCTTCGAGACGCTTCAAGTGCCCTACGAGTGGCTTATGCCCTCCAGGCCGTTCACCGGGGTCACCAGTGGTTCCATCGAACCCCTGGGCCAGGTCCGGCTCGCCGTCACCTTCGGCACGCAGAAGAACTATCGCACAGAGCTGATCGACTTCGACGTCGCCCACATCGGCCTGCCGTACAATGCCATCCTCGGCTACCCCGCTCTCGCGAAATTCATGGCCGTCACGCACCATGCCTACAACATGGTCAAGATCCCCGGCAGCGCTGGCACCATCGCCATCCATGGTCATATCCTGGACGCCACGCGCGCTGTCGAGAGCGCCTTCAAGGCGGCTGCCATGGCATTCCCGGCCGACGAGGACATGGAGCCTCTCGAGAGGCCCAAGAAGAAGAAACAAGTGTTCTCTCAGGAGCAAGCTGCCACGAAGAAGGTGCCACTGGGCACCAGTGGCTCAGGGGCCGAAGGCTCGGGGGCTAGCGTCACCATAGGCGTTGCCCTGCCTCCTAAATAGGAAAGCGCGCTCGTCGCCTTCCTTCAGGCAAACTCTGACATGTTCGCATGGACTCCGTCAGATATGTCTGGTGTACCAAGGGAGGTGATCGAGCACCACTTAGCCGTGTGTCCAGACGCACGCCCCGTCAAGCAAAAAGCACGCAAGCAAGCCCCCGAGAAGCAAGCTTTCATCGTCAAGGAAGTAGAGAAGCTAAAGGCGGCGAAAGTCGTCCGCGAAGTCGCGCACCCCACTTGGCTCTCCAACGGCGTGGTTGTCCCTAAACCCGCTGGATGAGGCCGACTCTGCATCGACTACACCGATGTCAACAAGGCCTGCCCCAAGGACCCATACCCTATGCCGAGGATAGACCAGATCATGGACTCCACCGCTGGCTGCGACCTCCTCTGTTTTCTGGACGCCTTCTCTGGCTATCACCAGATCAAAATGGCTAAAGAGGACGAGGAGAAGACAGCGTTCCTCACCCCTTGTGGTGTGTACTGCTACACTTGCATGCCCTTCGGCCTGAAGAACGCGGGCGCCACTTTCCAGAGGCTCATGAGGATAGCCTTGGGGGCACAGATGGGTAGGAACGCCGAGGCCTATGTCGATGACATCGTGGTCAAGTCTCGAGAGGGAGACACCCTCTTGAAGGATCTCGAGGAAACCTTCGCCAGCCTGCGCAAGGTGAACATCAAGCTGAACCCCGCCAAGTGCGTCTTCGGGGTTCCTTCAGGCAAGCTCCTCGGATTCCTAGTGTCCCACCGTGGCGTAGAAGCAAACCCTGACAAGATCAAGGCCATAGAAGGAATGCAACCTCCTCGCCGGCTCAAGGAAATGCAGCGCTTAGCAGGCTGCATGGCCAGCCTGGGCCGATTCATCTCCAAGTTCGGCGAGAGAGCCCTGCCATTTTTCAAGATCATGAAGAGATCCGGCACGTTCAAGTGGACTCCTGAGGCGGACAAGGCCTTTGAGGACTTAAAGAAGTATTTGGCCAGCCCACCAGTCTTGGTGGCCCCCAGGACAGGTGAACACCTGAAGCTGTATCTTTCAGCCACTCCTCAGACCGCAAGCGCCGTCCTGGTGGCCGACAGGGAAGAGCCTGTCCTCCCCAAGAAGAGCACTGCCACTCCAAGCCCAAAGCCCCCCGACAAGGATCTCATCGAAGGAGCAGCCTCCACAGACCCACTGCCAGGCCCACAGCCTCAAGACGACCCTGCTCCCGGCACCCCTGTCGAGACCCCCCTGCAGGCGGATCTCGACAAGGGCCCTAAGGAGCCTACGCAGGGGGCTGACGCTGCAGCCCCACCGACAACCCTTGTCGAGCACCCCGTCTACTTCGTTAGCACGGTGCTGCGGGATGCTCGGGAGCGGTACCCGATGCAGCAGAAGCTTCTCGTCGCTCTCCTCATCGCCTCCAGGAAGCTGAGACATTACTTCCAGGGCCACCCCATCACGGTGGTCACTGCTTTCCCCCTGGAGCAGATCCTGCGCAACCCCAACACCACAGATCGTGTCGCGGGATGGAACATAGAGCTGCAGCCATTCAACTTACGCTTCGACACCACAAGAGTCATCAAGGGACGAGCGCTGGCTGACTTCGTCGCTGAATGGACCGACCCAAGCCCTGAAGAGCCTCGGGGGGAAGAGGCCGAGCCCGCTGAAGACACAATGCCCAGCCACTGGACCATGCACTTCGACGGAGCCTTTGCCTGCCGCAATGGCGGGGCAGGCGTCATCCTGACTTCGCCCAGAGGCGACAAGCTCTACTACGTTGTCCAGTTATGCTTCACGATTGACAAGATCTCCAACAACATCGCTGAATACGAGGGCCTTCTTGCCGGCTTAAGGGCCGCCATCGCTCTAGGCGTCAAGCACCTACTCGTCAAGGGCGACTCCCAGCTGCTCGTCAACTTCTCCAACAAGAGCTACACGCCTAAAGACGACCACATGGCCGCGTACCTTGAAGAGGTCCGCAAGCTCGAGAAGCACTTCACGGGCATGGAACTCATGCACATCCCAAGGAAAGAGAACCAGGAGGCCGATGATATCGCCAAGCCAGCCTCGCGAAGGCAACCCCAGCAAGCCGGCGTCTTTGAGGAAAGGCTCGCCAAGGCATCCATCAAGCAGCCTCAAGAGGCCACAGCCGCAAGCACAGATGAAGCGCTCCCATCACCTCCTGAGTCTGGGGCCCCCGATTGCGGCCCCAGCACAGGGGAGCGTCTGTTGCTGACGGCAGCCCACCAAGCCACAGGCTGGATTGACGAGCTCAAGGACTACTTGGTGAAGGGGATCCTCCCTGAAGAAGATGCAGAAGCAGAGCGAATCGCTCGACAGGCGAAATCCTACTGCATCCTTGAGGGAGATCTCTATCGCAAGCGCCCGAACGGCATCGCGCTCAAATGCTTCCCCCCCGAGGAAGGCCGAACGCTGATCAAGGACATCCACAGCGGGGAGTGCGGCCACCACTCGTGTGCGCGCACCCTCGCGGGCAAGGTCTTCAGGAGCGGCTTCTACTGGCCTCAAGTGCTTCAAGACGAGGTCGCCATCGTACAAACCTGCGACGCCTGCCAGTTCCACGCCAAGCAAATTCATCAGCCAGCGCTGTGGCTCCAAACCATCCCGCTCTCCTGGCCGTTCGCAGTCTGGGGGCTGGACATCTTGGGCCCCTTCCCAAAGTCACAGGGGGGCTATCGCTTCCTCTTCGTGGCCATCGACAAGTTCACCAAGTGGGCCGAAGTGGAACCAGTGCGCACCATACCAGCCGGAGCTGCGGTGAAATTCATCAGGAGCTTGGTCTGCCGCTTCGGAGTGCCTAACCGCATCATCTGTAACATCCCAAAATTATAATATGAATTATTAGAATAAAATGTGGGCCAACAAAAACTTCTGTGGTATTAAGTATGTTGTTTGCATATTGTTGATCATGTTGGTTGCTCTAATTAAAAACTTGAAGAGAAGAAAAGAAACAAAACAAAAGATAAAACAATAAAAACAATGTGACAAGTGTCACACCATTTCTCCAAGTGAGAAATTAATTTTCTTTCAAACCAAATTCAGTGGGGTGGTGATATGATCACTCCCATTTTATTTCCACAACTTTTCCCTCTCCAAGTATTAATTTCAAAAACCTAAATTTAAATTCTATTTCTTTCTTTATCTTATTCAAATCACAAAATGTGCTATGTTGCACTTGTCCAATAAATAATCAAATAGCACAACAAATGTTGATAAACATGTGTGAAGCAAATTATGAAAATAAATCTCAGAAATTGGAAATTATTTTTGGTTCACACATTTCGTCGAACACCTGGTGACAGTGTTGTGTTCTTCCCCAAATCCGAGATCAATTTGATCGATTTCGATCATAATTGATGCAAGCCACTGCCTCCATTCGATTGCCCTCACTCCACTCACCTCACTGCGCTCACGGGAGCCGAAGAGATCAAGCAGGGAGCAGCCGCCGTGGTCGCCGCCAGGGGACAGACAGCCGTGCGCACGTCGCCGTGGTTGGCACTGTGGAGGAAGGAGGTGTCGACGCTGTGGTGACCCAGCGCCGTGCCCCCCCTCTCTCCCTCGCTCTTCTGCTCCCTTGGACACGAAAACATCGGCACCACAACACCCACACTTGCCCCTTTGCACGCGCCCGTGCTCGCCGCTCGCCATGGCCGACCCGGGGACACCGCTGTCGACCTCGCCGCTCCACTGTACCCCACGCCGCGTGGCCGCGTCCAGCCGCTCCACAGCTCACCTGCGCCCCCCCGACAACCCCAGCAGGAGCCCGCACCCGCAGCTCTCTCGACACGCCATGCACGCCGAGCGCCGCCCGAACACTCCCACGGCCGTCCCCCACTCCGAGCAAGCGCAGCTCGCCTCCACGCCGCCAACCTTGTCCCTCTGCACCCCAACACCGTAGCCGCACCTCACTGCCCCCTATGGCGAGCCCTAGCCCCTTCTGGACCGCTCCAGCACCACGTCCACCATGGACCGAGCTTCGGCCTTATAAGCTCACCGAGCCCTCTCATTTTCTTCACACTCCACCACCGCCTCTCCCTTGCTCCACCCCCACTCGTGCACCGCCAGGAGGGCGGAGCCGTAGCTGCGAAGCCACTGCCGCCAGTGGCCATCTTCGAGCTTGTCACATCCCAAATTTTGAAACTAAGAAAAACTTAGTTTTACCAGACCCAAAATTCAGAACCAACAAAAACTTTTTGAAATGTCTCACTGATGATTGTGTTTTCCTTCCCATTGCTGTGTTTGACCTGGTGTGGACTGGGTTGTGATGTTGATCTGGTTGTGTTTGTTGCTTGTGAGGACAATTCCTCAGCTGTGCCTAACACTAAAAATAAAACACACTTGGCAACAAATTTGGAATGTGACCTAAATTAAAACAAACTCCTCAAATTAATCAACAAATGGAAATTAAGATCATGAGTTAAAGAAATGATCTTAATACCTTATTCTATCTACCTAACTCTCTATTTCTCTCAAGCAAATATTTTCTTTATGAAAATAATTCCATGGATAAGGTGAAGAGATGACCATCTCATTCTCATACCCCTCTCTTCTCAAAATTATATGGTTACCACTTAATTCTATTTAAACTATGAAATCCTATTTTATTCTTTTGATTCAAAGGATACTCAAAAAAAAAAACCCTATTTCGTTGTTACACTAAAATCTTGAGAAAAATCCCTGGCATGCTCATGGTCATGTGTGACCAGCATGAGCATCCATACCACCTTGCCTAATTCAAAATTTTGAAGAACCTTGACCAATACATCTCTGGACCTATCTTCACTCCTGTTATCAGATAGCATTTCTAGACCCTTACCGTTTGAATAAATCTTGAACATTTTGGAAATGCATCTTGGTAGATCTCATCTACTCCATCTCATCTTCCATATCAAATCAAAATTGGAAGGAATTGAAATTATTTGCTTAATTATCCATGTTGGTTTTGTGAGCTAACCCAACATGTGACCATTAGGCCAATATTGAAAATCCTATTTTTTCTCTTGCATCAAAAATTCAGGATAAATCCACAAACCCTCTTACTCTATTCTAAACTCACTCACATACTCAATTCATCAAAAATAAAATAAAAACCCCAGCCAGGCATTCTGTCGAACACCTGGTGGGCACGAATCTTGTTCTTCCCCAAATCGAAGATCAATCGATCGAATTCGAGGTTAATTCATCAAATTGATGCTTGCAATCTCTCCCTCTCACCTCACTGATCTTTCTGCGCGCACGAAACCGAAGAAATGGGGTCGGGGAAGAGGAGGAAAGGCAGGGGACAAGCCACGGCGCGGCCACGCCATGGTCGGCACTGTGGCCGTGGACGTGGCGACGCCGCGCTAGCCCAGCACCGTGCCCCCCCCACCTTCTCTCCCATGCCTCCCTGCTCCCTCTCGCAGCATGACAGCCTCGCAGGAACCCGCCCCCGCCGGAAGTTCGTCATGCCAAGCTTGCCGTGTGCCGCCCAAGCGCGCTCCCGAGGCCGTCCCCCACTCGAGCAAGCTCCACTCGCCTCCACGCGCCCAAACGTGCTCCCTGGCACTCCCCAGCCTCGCCGGGACCCCCACGTTACCCCTCGACACATCCATCCCTCTCTTGTGCCCCCTTTGCTCGTGTCCGTGCCCCCCCGTGCACCGTGGACCAGCACTAGCTCGAATAAGTAGCCACAGCCCTCTCCCGACCATCCCACCTCGTCCATTACCTCCCCACCTCACCTCTCTGGCACCCCGTGCAAAGAATCGAGTTTTCTCGCCCTCTGTCGACAAGTAACCCGAGTTTTCCCCTCGGATTGCCGCCGCCTTGTCATGAAACTCGCGGGCGACACAGACCTCCACTCTCCGCCATTTTTGTGCCCTTGTGCTCCCCTCATCGAGGCCTTCCTCACCCCTCCTTTCTTTTGGTCCCAGGTGCACCGGAGCCGCCGTCACCATGGTCGACCCGTGGAAGCTCCCGACGAAGCCGCCGTCAACCTGGAGCGCTCCGGCAAGAACTGATGCTGCCCCCGACCTCCCCATGACCTCCGCACCTCGAAACAGTCCCCGTCGTCCTCAGGCGCGTCCCCTAGGTGAGCTCGCCATCCTCGCCGAAGTTCCTGGCCGCGTTCTGCGTCTGCGCGCGTCGCAGGGATGACGACGACGCCAAGCCGTCGATCTCCAAATCGACGGTCTCGTTTGAACCCAGCCGCTTCTAATCTCGGCCGTCCGCAGCGAGATCCACGGCAGCGTAACCATTCACTTCGCGCGCGCGCCGCGTGGGCCGTTGGGCCGAATCCGGCACTGTGTGGCTCGGGCCTAGCTAGATCTGGCCCATTAAACATTTTTCCAGTCAAATCCATTTTCGTTTTATTAATTCCTGTTAACTATGCTCTAGGTTTTAATCCACCATTTAATCCTCGAATATTAAAATTGATTGATTCAAATTTTGTAGTGCTCTTGTGTGTTTTCTTAAACATGCAGAACTGGTTGCTTGCTAAAATATATTTCTAATTGTTGTCTAGGTTAAAACTTGTAAAACGTATCTTTTTCACTAAATAGTTAATATCTAGAGTTTTATAACTCCAAAAATTGCAAACTAAAATTCCCTTGATAGCCTGAAGTGATACCTTTCTATATGTGTTAGTCTGGTATGCAAATAAAATCTAAAACAAAAGATGTATCCATTCTTGTAAACACACCAGTGCCACTTTGGTGATTTTTGTAGATTTTTAGGAGATGAATTTTGGAATGAATCCAATTGGTTTGTCTTCTATATGTATAGGAGAACATATCCCTAGCTTGGTTTGAATTTAGGAGTCATTGATTGACTGTGGTGATAATTAGAAGGTTTAGGTCTTTTCTGCCTATTTTTATTAGATCTTTATTAATAGTTGTGTTATAACTTTATTGTTATAAATGTGTTTCCTAGCATGTTTAGGGTGGTAGTCCACTGTTGTGGCATGTTACCTTAATTTTACTAGCATGTTAGGAGGGCTAATTGTGAGTCATGTATTTGTTAGGGTTTTATTCCCTATATAGGTCTCTCCTAGTAATTAGGAGTTTGTTAAGCTTGTTTATTTTGATATGAGAATATGGTGGGAGTGATTAAAAAGTATGCCTTGCTTGTTAATGATTGTTGTGTTGCCGTTGCTTGCTAGTTATTGTTGTTTAGCAGGTTATAATATGTTAGTACTGTTAGTGGTAGTTGTTAGACACATTGGTGAGTAATATGTTTGCATGGCTTGATGACCTTGATAGTCTTGGAGTGGAGTACTAGCTTAAATATCTTGTTAGTGTATCCACCTTAGCTTGGTGAGGTATTTAAATTATAGAGATTAATTGGTGACTTAACTTTTGTCTGAAGTGTTTCCTGGTTAGGAAAAAGGGGTTTGTTAATTACCTCTAATTGAGGGTGTCTTTGTGCCCTCTTGTTTTGGCATGTGTATGGTGTTATACTCCTGATTAGTATAATGCCCTTGTAAATATAGATCTTAGTTGGTTGCTTGATTAAAATAGTGCTATGATGTGGTTTGATTACTTTTTTGTATACCACTTGTGGTATGGTTTGCTTATTGTGTGTTGTTCTATTTCATGTTTGCGACGCTAGATATAAACGCTACCGGAGTGGTATTTGGAGAGGATTTATCGGAGAAGGATGGTATTTATTTCTTGAGCAGTGAGAAGAAGTCCAAGAACATCATACTGGAATCAGGCAAGCTATTCTCTGAGCTTGCGTCTACATACATCTATTTTGGTTCACATGTTTTACTTATAAAGAGCATATATTATTTATGTGGTATTTGCCACTAAAGCTATGAGTTTGAAAATCCCTTTTGTTTCCAAAATACAAGTATATTATTTTGACACTCTATATGGAGATACTAGATGGAAATTATTTTTCAAACTATAGGATGGGAAAAGTATCGTTTACTCAAAACTCCTTTAAAATTATATGGATGGATTATGGTGTACCGAGATGTTGGTGTTGAAGTGGAAAAAAGGAGAATGGTGGTTTTGATAAAACGCACATTGTGTCTTTGTACTTACGTCAATCAGCCAATACCCTGTGCGACCACATTTACCCACATATGGGAAAGGGCTTGGTCATATAGTTTGCTCATATTAGTATGGGATACCTCATCCACGGAGATGACTCCGTTATGCATGAGGGGATGGTTTGATGAACTACCCCTGACCTGGGTCCTCGCTCAAACTCTATGAAAAGATAAGGAGGAGGATAGAAGGATGTCCCCTATACACCGCCAGACAAAACTATGAGTCCTCACACTTAGATCCCGACGGGCTGGGTTAAGTGTTGATGGAAAGTATCATATGGGCAGGTTCCTATACTAGCATGAGCAAAGGACAGACTAGGATCGGTGTCTCAACTTCGCATACACCTTGTATGGCGAGACGTGGCAGACACGATGAGTTGCCGGATGGATGTGGGAAAAGCGTGCTACCTCTGCAGAGTGTAAAACTATTCGAATAGCCGAGTCCTCAGATATGGACAGTTGAGAGACCCTACTTTGACCATGTGCAAGTTTTGGAAAAGAATTGAGTTTTAAAAAGAAAAGGAAGTGGAGAATGACCCATACACCTATACCAACGGATCGGTATGAGGTTGTTGGGGACTATGAACCATGACGGGTTATGGTCTGAAAAAGGAGGAGTTTTGGAGAAACAGATAAAATGGTGATTTTCCGAGAAAATGTTTATTAAAGAGACTTCTTACCTTTTTCAACAAAGATGTCTTTTTGGAAAAAAAAAGTTTTAAAGAGACTTCTTACAAAGGCAGATTTATGGGAAAAGTTCTAAAAACCTTCTTTCTTTTTTTAATAAAGATATAGAGGTTTCAAAACAAAGTTTTATTAAACAAAGGTGTATCCTTCCCTTTTCAACAAGGAAGTAGAGTTTTCAAAGCAAACGAAGTTTTATTTAAACAAATAAAAGAGTAGTATATGCTCATGTTGGGGTAGTTTGCGAGTACATAAATGTACTCATGGCTGTGTCCCTGGATATTCCCATGTCCAGAGCTCAAGAAGAAGTATGCTGAAGACCGAGAGATCGATGACGTCAATGCGAACTAGGGCGCTTCCCAGTCAGCTGCCTGTGGGGTTATGGCTAATGACTTGGGCTCCACGCTGTTTGATGATATCCGCTGCAAGTATCTGTTGAAGTTACTGCTTCAATCAAGTAAGTCTATTTATTCGGTATTTATGGATGTTCTTTTGATACCAGTTTGATTGTGCCCAGCGACACACTGATCACGGGATCGCTGATGTTGTAGGCACAAGGGTATTTCGGACAGCTAGTCCGGGGTCCCCACAGAGCTCGCCGTGCCCGAGGTAGAAGATGATCACGGCCGAGCCGTGCTGCCCTCTCTTTCTCTCCTCTATGGCCTGCAATCCCCTCTCCATTAACACCGCACTCACCCGCCCCTCTTTCCTCTCTGATTCGTGCCCAGGAGCGACGCAGGAACCTCGCCGGAGTTGGAGCACGACCGCGGAGGAGCAGCCGCTCGTCGCCGACGCCAGGAGCATCCCCAGCAAGCACCACTCCTCCAGCGATCTTCCCCGAGCCTCCGCCGTCGATCTGCATCATCCGCGCACCATACCAACGAGATGGAGGAGGAGGGCGAGGATCTCCGTAAGGAGAACAACGCTTTCCTCAGTGACGATGACGACTACCTGGAGGAGATGGACTATGAGTAGGAGGACGACGAGGAGGAGCTAGAGGACGAGGAGGAGGAGCCACTCGAGACAGTTCTCGAGGACGAGGAGGAGGACCCGGAGGAGCCACCCTACCAGTCCGACGCTGACGCAGCATAGCCTGAGGTTCCACCTCAGTAGGCGAGTGACTTGAGTACTACCGCAGGATTAGGTTGACCCCCTATCGCTAGTCGAGTCGAAGTAGTGGTTCTTTTGGAAACCCTGGATTGTGTACAGTAGCTGAAGGGCAATGTTGTAAGCTTGATGTGGTGAACTCTTTGATGTGATGGTTGTGCTATATAAGTGTGTTAGTCTTGTTAATCTGTGTAAATTTTTTTCCATATAATCCATAATTAATCAACCACTATGCGAAACCGACCTTTTCCCTTGGTCGAAACCTTTTGCCTTGCCTCTTATACCCGGTGTGCTTCAGGATGGTGGACACTCGTCGCTCCAACACGGATGGAGGACCACCACCACCGAACCCAACCACCGCCCAACTTTTTGCGCTTATCATGGAGGAACGCCAAGCTGCCCGGGAGGAGCGTCAAGCTCATCTCGCTGCCCTGCAGCAGATCGCTGCCGCCCATCTCAACCAAAACAACAACCACAACAACAACAATGGCAATGGCAATGGCGAAGGAAATCAGCGGTCCACTTTGAGCGATTTTCAGAAGACCAACCCACCTACCTATTCCAAGGGACTTCACCCATTAGAGGCCGATGAGTGGCTTCGCACCATTGACAACAACCTGGAAGTTGCTGCCGTGGGAGAACCTGAGAAAGTGCTGTATGCAACCCACTATCTTGCGGGACCGGCACGAGCTTGGTGGGAAGCTACCAAGGCGATCCAGCAAGCTGGTCATGTTATCAACTGGGCTGAGTTCCAGGAGAGGTTCCGCAAGAAGCACATTCCCGGCGGACTCATTGAGAGGAAGAAGGATGAATTCCGCAAGCTGAGGCAGGGAAGTAGGGATGTGGTAGGTTATCTTGATGAGTTCACTGACTTATCGCGGTATGCTTCTGATGACACCGACACCGAGAAGAAGAAGATGGAGCGTTTCATGAATGGACTTCATGATGAATTGCAGTGTGCTTTGGTTATCCATGACTTCTTTGATTTGGAGTCACTTGTGGACAAAGCCATCCAGCTGGAGACCAAGCGCAAGACTATGTTTGAAGGTCGTAAGAGGAGAATGAGTGCCCAGGAAGGTTCGAGCAACCAGAAGCCTCGCATCTTTCCACAAAACCCCAAGCCGGCCTATCGACCACCACAAACTCCACGCCCCAATTTCCCTAATCGCCCAAACAACTTCAACCGTCCCAATAACAATACCCGTCCCGGAGGGAACTCTAACAACTTCAACCGCAATGCCAATGTTGTCTGCTTTGAGTGCGGCACTAAGGGTCACTACTCCAGAGAATGCCCCAATCCTAAGAAGAATGTTCCACGCCCCGATGCACAGGCACCGAACAATGGCCAAGGCCGTAATGGAAATGGCAAGAACGCCGCACCCCGCGGAAATGTTGCTGTTGCCAAGGGCCGTCTGCACCACATCAATGCTGAAGAGGCCATGGATGCGCTAGATGTTGTGCTGGGTACGTTCCTTGTCAACTCAGTACCTGCAACTGTTCTGTTTGATTCTGGTGCTACCCATTCCTTTGCTACCCAAGAATTTGTTGCTAAGGGAGGTTTAGTCGGAAACCTCTTACCCAAACCCATGGTCATCCAAATCCCAGAATCCACCATAGAGACCAAGTTGTTTTGCCCTTACGTTTCCCTTGAGATCAAAGGAGAAAAGTTTCTAGTCGACTTAATCATTCTAGGAACCCAAGGTATAGATGTTATACTTGGTATGAATTGGCTAGCCAAGTACCGTGGTCGAATTGACTGCGCCAGAAGAGCTGTATCCATCACCACCGACAAAGAAGTAGAAGTGGAGTATGTGTCTGAAACCAGTCAACCCCAACCAGGATGCCATGAGAGCATAGCTCGACCCACCCTAGATGAGATCCGTGTTGTTCACCTGTTCCGAGATGTTTTCCCTGAAGAATTGCCTGGTATGCCGCCAGACCGGGATATTGAGTTCATAATTGAACTTATCCCAGGAACAGCCCCTATATCCCAAAGGCCTTATCGGATGAATCCGGAAGAATTGGTTGAATTGAAGAAGCAGTTAGCTGATATGCTCAGCAAAGGACTTATTCGCCCAAGCGCTTCACCTTGGGGATCACCCATTATTTTTGTGGACAAGCGAGACGGTACCACACGCCTGTGTGTGGATTATCGCAAGTTAAACGACGTGACCATTAAAAACAAGTATCCTCTTCCAAAGATCGAGGATCTGTTCGATCAGATGAACGGAGCCCGAGTCTTTTCCAAGATAGATCTTCGGACAGGATATCATCAGTTGAAAATCCGAGAGACAGACATTCCCAAGACCGCCTTCACCACCTGCTACGGTTTGTTTGAATACACCGTAATGTCCTTTGGTCTGACCAATGCCCCAGCCTATTTCATGAATCTCATGAACAAGATTTTCATGGAGTACCTCGACAAGTTCGTGGTAGTTTTCCTCGATGACATCCTTATTTACTCCAAAACCGAAGAAGAGCATGCTGAACACCTGCATCTAGTTTTAGAGACCCTCCGAGAGCACCAGTTGTATGCCAAGCTTAGCAAGTGTGAGTTTTGGCTCAGTGAAGTGGCATTTCTCGGACATGTTGTGTCCGCGGGAGGGATTTCTGTTGACCCAGAGAAGATCCAAGCCATTGTGGACTGGAAAGCCCCAACTAGTGTGACAGAAATCCAAAGCTTTCTCGGACTGGCGGGTTACTACCGCAAGTTCGTTGAAGGATTCTCCAGTATAGCCAAACCCCTGACCCAACTGCTGAAAAAGGACAAGAAGTTTGAATGGACTCAGAAGTGTGAAGAGAGTTTCCAAGAATTGAAGAAGAGACTGACCTCAACCTCCGTCCTGACTATGCCAGACGTCACCAAGAGTTTCGACGTGTATTGCGATGCATCACTCCTCGGACTTGGTTGCGTTCTGATGCAAGAAGGCAAAGTGGTGTCGTATCTGTCCCGGCAGTTGCGACCGCATGAAGAGAACTACCCAACCCATGACCTGGAGTTAGCCGTTGTTGTTCTTGCTCTGAAGACGTGGCGTCCCTATCTTGCGGGACATCGTTGCGAGATCTATACGGATCATAAGAGCTTGAAGTATATCTTCACCCAGAAGGAGTTAAATCTGCGACAGAGGAGGTCGATGGAATTAATCAAAGATTACGATATTGGGATCCATTATCACCCCGGAAAGGCTAATGTAGTTGCCGATGCCCTTAGTCGCAAACCTTGCACCCTGAATGCCTTGATCCAAGCCGAACAGCCAGCCTTGTTCAAAGAGTTCAAAGATTTTGGACTAGAGCTTGTTAGCCGCGGTTATCTCGCCAATTTAGAGTTAGCCCCAACCCTGATAGATCAAATCAAGGAAGCCCAAAAAGGTCATGAAAGCATAGAAGGAATTAAAAAGAAGATTTCTCTCGGCAAAGCGCCCGGTTTTACCGAAGATGCTGAAGGAGTGTTGAGATTCAATGGTCGTATCTGTGTGCCCAATATCATGGAACATAAGGAGTTAGTCCTGAAGGAAGCCCACGAGACCCCTTATTCAATCCACCCCGGCGGAACCAAAATGTATCAAGACCTTCGTGAAAGATTTTGGTGGCACGGAATGAAGCGAGAGATTGGTGTTTTTGTAGCCAAGTGTGACATCTGTCAGCGAGTCAAGGCTGAACATCGGCGACCCGCTGGATTGCTTCAACCTCTGAAAATTCCCGAGTGGAAGTGGGATGAAATTGGAATGGATTTTATTACCGGACTTCCAAGATCCAACCGAGGCCATGACTCAATCTGGGTCATCGTTGATCGACTAACCAAGGTTGCCCATTTCATTCCCGTCAATACCACTTATCGGGGAAATCAGTTGGCAGACCTGTATATTTCCAGAATAGTAAGCCTGCATGGTGTGCCTAAGAAGATTGTATCTGACAGAGGCACACAGTTCACCTCGAGGTTCTGGAAAGCCCTTCACGAAGCCCTCGGAACCAAGTTAGCGTTTAGCACAGCTTATCATCCCCAGACCGGAGGCCAAACTGAGCGAGTGAACCAGATATTAGAGGACATGCTTCGCGCGTGTGTTCTATCCTATGGCTCCAAGTGGGAAGATTGTCTTCCATTTGCAGAGTTCTCCAACAACAATAGTTACCAGTCTAGTCTGCAAATGGCCCCTTTCGAAGCCCTTTACGGCAGGAAGTGTCGTACGCCCCTGAATTGGTCCGACACCGGAGAAGGCAAATTGTTTGGACCGGATACTCTCCGTGAGGCTGAAGAACAAGTTCAACTTATCCGTGAGCGTCTTAAAACTGCCCAATCCCATCAGAAGAGTTACGCTGATCCCAAGAGTCGTGATGTCACTTTTAGTGTCGGAGATTATGTCTATCTCCGAGTGACACCCCTTAAAGGAATGCAGCGTTTCCATGTCAAAGGAAAATTAGCGCCAAGGTATATTGGACCCTTTAAGATCATTGCTCGTCGAGGAGAAGTATCTTATCAACTCGAGTTGCCCCAAGAGTTAGCAGATTATCACGATGTCTTCCACATTTCCTTGCTCCGGAAATGTCTTGAAGTTCCTGACCAGCCTGATGTTTTCAAAAACATCGACCACCTCTCCATCGACCTGAATCAAGATCTGACTTATCGTGAGAGACCCATCAAGATTCTCGACGAAGATGTTCGTCTTACCCGAAGACGCGTGATCAAGTTCTACAAGGTCCAGTGGACTAACCACTCTGAAGATGAAGCAACTTGGGAACGTGAAGACTATCTTAGAAGCGAATTCCCAAACCTCTTTAGTGACCAAACCAAGCAAATCTCGGGACGAGATTTATTTTAAGGTTGCTGACGGCAGCCCACCAAGCCACAGGCTGGATTGACGAGCTCAAGGACTACTTGGTGAAGGGGATCCTCCCTGAAGAAGATGCAGAAGCAGAGCGAATCGCTCGACAGGCGAAATCCTACTGCATCCTTGAGGGAGATCTCTATCGCAAGCGCCCGAACGGCATCGCGCTCAAATGCGTCCCCCCCCGAGGAAGGCCGAACGCTGATCAAGGACATCCACAGCGGGGAGTGCGGCCACCACTCGTGTGCGCGCACCCTCGCGGGCAAGGTCTTCAGGAGCGGCTTCTACTGGCCTCAAGTGCTTCAAGATGCGGTCGCCATCGTACAAACCTGCGACGCCTGCCAGTTCCACGCCAAGCAAATTCATCAGCCAGTGCTGGGGCTCCAAACCATCCCGCTCTCCTGGCCGTTCGCAGTCTGGGGGCTGGACATCTTGGGCCCCTTCCCAAAGTCGTAGGGGGGCTATCGCTTCCTCTTCGTGGCCATCGACAAGTTCACCAAGTGGGCCGAAGTGGAACCAGTGCGCACCATACCAGCCGGAGCTGCGGTGAAATTCATCAGGAGCTGCGGTGAAACTTCTGTGGTATTAAGTATGTTGTTTGCATATTGTTGATCATGTTGGTTGCTCTAATTAAAAACTTGAAGAGAAGAAAAGAAACAAAACAAAAGATAAAACAATAAAAACAATGTGACAAGTGTCACACCATTTCTCCAAGTGAGAAATTAATTTTCTTTCAAACCAAATTCAGTGGGGTGGTGATATGATCACTCCCATTTTATTTCCACAACTTTTCCGTCTCCAAGTATTAATTTCAAAAACCTAAATTTAAATTCTATTTCTTTCTTTATCTTATTCAAATCACAAAATGTGCTATGTTGCACTTGTCCAATAAATAATCAAATAGCACAACAAATGTTGATAAACATGTGTGAAGCAAATTATGAAAATAAATCTCAGAAATTGGAAATTATTTTTGGTTCACACATTTCGTCGAACACCTGGTGACAGTGTTGTGTTCTTCCCCAAATCCGAGATCAATTTGATCGATTTCGATCAAAATTGATGCAAGCCACTGCCTCCATTCGATTGCCCTCACTCCACTCACCTCACTGCGCTCACGGGAGCCGAAGAGATCAAGCAGGGAGCAGCCGCCGTGGTCGCCGCCAGGGGACAGACAGCCGTGCGCACGTCGCCGTGGTTGGCACTGTGGAGGAAGGAGGTGTCGACGCTGTGGTGACCCAGCGCCGTGCCCCCCCTCTCTCCCTCACTCTTCTGCTCCCTTGGACACGAAAACATCGGCGCCACAACACCCACACTTGCCCCTTTGCACGCGCCCGTGCTCGCCGCTCGCCATGGCCGACCCGGGGACACCGCTGTCGACCTCGCCGCTCCACTGTACCCCACGCCGCGTGGCCGCGTCCAGCCGCTCCACGGCTCACCTGCGCCCCCCCGACAACCCCAGCAGGAGCCCGCACCCACAGCTCTCTCGACACGCCGTGCACGCCGAGCGCCGCCCGATCGCTCCCACGGCCGTCCCCCACTCCGAGCAAGCGCAGCTCGCCTCCACGCCGCCAACCTTGTCCCTCTGCACCCCAACACCGTAGCCGCACCTCACTGCCCCCTATGGCGAGCCCTAGCCCCTTCTGGACCGCTCCAGCACCACGTCCACCATGGACCGAGCTTCGGCCTTATAAGCTCACTGAGCCCTCTCATTTTCTTCACACTCCACCACCGCCTCTCCCTTGCTCCACCCCCACTCGTGCACCGCCAGGAGGGCGGAGCCGTAGCTGCGAAGCCACTGCCGCCCGTGGCCATCTTCGAGCTCGCCGTGCCCGAGGTAGAAGACGATCACGGCCGAGCCGTGCTGCCCTCTCTTTCTCTCCTCTATGGCCTGCAATCCCCTCTCCATTAACACCGCACTCACCCGCCCCTCTTTCCTCTCTGATTCGTGCCCAGGAGCGACGCAGGAACCTCGCCGGAGTTGGAGCACGACCGCGGAGGAGCAGCCGCTCGTCGCCGACGCCAGGAGCATCCCCAGCAAGCACCACTCCTCCAGCGATCTTCCCCGAGCCTCCGCCGTCGATCTGTATCATCCGCGCACCTTCCCGAGCCCCCTAGGTGAGCGAATCGCCGACCTCGCCGTCGCCGGAGCCACGGCGCCGCCCATTTTAGGTCGTCGCCGGTGTGCTCGATCCTCAGCCGTTGGATCTTTGATCCACGGCAGCGTACCCCTTCGCTGAGAACAGCCACTGACGAGCGGGTCCCGCTCGTCAGACTTTTAAACATTTCCAGCGCGCGCACTGTTTCCGGTTGAGTCACTGACGAGTGGACCCCACCCGTCAGGATTCTCAACATTATCCAGAACAGAGCTGTTTTTCTAATTTAAATCTCTCTGGAATTTCAGTACTGGATATAACTTTGAAATTCAATATCTCGAGATTTACAAGTCCAAATAAATCAAATCCAAATGTTCTGGAAAGCTTATGAAATTGTTTAACCAACCCAAGTGGTTTCACCTCATTTAGATAAATAATAAAAATGTATTATTAAAAATAGCACATAAGGTTTAAAATCTAAACTTGTTTGTTTCTGATACTCTGTTAGGCCAAATGAGTTAAGACCAATTTTGTTGGGTCACATTTAATCATGGCTAGTTACCCATAAGAGGATTTAATTTTATGATCAACATAACTTGATTGATAGCTAAAACTTGATTATTAAGCTTCTGGATTAAAACAATTATGTAGGGAGTTTGGTAACTCCAATTAATCCAAATCAAATTGTGTTGTCTTCTACACATCAGTAGCTTTCTGTAGAAATTTAGTTTGTATTTTTGTGACCAATAGAACTTGAGATATGTAATTAAACATGTTCAATTAGTTTCTGCCATAATTAAGACATAATTAAATAATGGTTAATTCAATTAAATGGAAACCAAATTGTGTTTCTTGATGTATGCAGTGGCTATTTAGAGCATTCAAGATTGTATTGTTGTGATGTTGATTGAGTAGGTTAGTGATTGTTTGTATTTGTTTGATTGTGAATTAGAAAAGAACGTTGTCGGATTTATCGAGTAAGAAGAATTCGTGGAACCTGAAGATCAAGACCAAGATCACTTTGCCGAGCAAGGCAAGCTACTCTCTGAGCTTGCACCCTAATACATGCATCTATTTTCATAACACGATTTATTCTTAAAGCAAAGATTTTTTCAAAACCATTTCAAAAAGTATATGGAAATTATTTTGCCACCCTATGTAGAAATATAAGATAATTTATATCAAATTATAGGATGGGAAAAATAAAGATTGTTTATTCAAAACCCCTTTGAAAACACCTGTGTGGCTATGAAGCGCCGAGATGTTGGTGTTGAAGTGGAGAAAAGGAGAATGGTGGTTTTGATAAAACGCACATTGTGTCTTTGTACTTACGTCAATCAGCCAATACCCTGTGCGACCACATTTACCCACATATGGGAAAGGGCTTGGTCATAGAATTTGCTCATATTAGTATGGGATACCTCATCTACGGAGCTGACTCCGTTATGCATGAGGGGATGGTTTGGTGACCTACCCCTGACCTGGGTCCTCGCTCAAACTCTATGGAAAGATAAGGAGGAGGATAGAAGGATGTCTCCTATACACCGCCAGGCAAAACTATGAGTCCTCACACTTAGATCCCGACGGGCTGGGTTAAGTGTTGATGGAAAGTGTCATATGGGCAGGGTCCTATACTAGCATGAGCAAAGGACAGGCTAGGATCGGTGTCTCAACTTCGCATACACCTTGTATGCCGGGACGTGGCTGACACGATGAGTTACCGGATGGATGTGGGAAAAGCGTGCTACCTCTGCAGAGTGTAAAACTATTCGAATAGCCGAGTCCTCGGATATGGACAGTTGAGAGGTCCTACTTTGACCATGTGCAAGTTTTAAAAGATTTGAGTTTTAAAACAAAAAGGGAAGTGGAGAATGTTCCATACACCTATACCAACGGATCGGTATGAGGTTGTTGGAGACCATGAACCATGACGGGTTCTGGTCAGAAAAAGGAGGAGTTTTGGAGAAACTGATAAAATGGGACATTATATTAAGGATAGTTATAAAATTCTTCTTACCTTTTTCAACAAAGATATAGAGATGTTTTCAATAAATAAAAGTATTAAATTGAAATGAGACTAGTGCATACTCATGTTGGGGTAGTTTGCGAGTACAATCAAATGTACTCATAATGGTTTCGGCCCTGGCTATTGTCGTAGCCAGACAACGAGGAGCACTATGCCAAGGAGGAGTATGGCGACTTCTATGCAAACTAGGGATTTCCATAAGTCGACTGCCTATCGGGTCGTTGTTAGGATATGATGTCTTCTACTCCGTAGTTTCCGCTGATTATTTTGGTTTGGCCCCTGAAGGCACCTATGTAAGACTTGGTCTAAATGACCGTTTATGTAAGACTTTAATGCGGTATTGTAATGGATGTAAACTTCGGTATTCAGTTCGGATTATGTGCAACGACAGACTGATCACGGGATCGTTGTGTTAAGAATAATCGGGTATTTCGGACGGCTAGTCCGGGGTCCCCACATCATCACCGATAACGGCTCGCAATTCACCAGCGGCATCTTCCGAGCCTACTGCGACAAGCTTGGCATCAAGATCTGCTTCGCCTCGGTGGCTCATCCACGCAGCAACGGTCAAGCTGAGCGAGCGAACGCAGAAGTCCTCAAGGGCCTCAAGACCAGAAGCTTCAATATCCTCAAGGGCCACGGCAAGGGCTGGATCGACGAGCTCCCTTCCGTGCTCTGGTCCATGCGCACAACCGCTTCAAGGCCTACAGGTGAAACGCCGTTCGCCCTTGTCTACGGAGCTGAACCTGTCCTCCCCGCAGAAATCAAGCATGGATGCCCACGGGTCCTTGCCTTCAACGAGGACACCCAAGAGGGCCTCCACAACGACGACCTGCTGTTTCTCGAGGGCCTGCGCCGCCGGGCCGCCCTCAGAGCGGTGAAGTACCAGCAAGATCTGCGATGCTACCACAGCCGCCATGTGCGCTCGCGCACCCTCGAGGCGGGTGACCTCGTCCTCAGGCGAATCCTCTCCAGGGAAGGTCTCCACAAGCTCTCGCCTATGTGGGAAGGCCCCTACAGGGTCTCCCACATCGCTAGGCCTGGCACAGTACGCCTCGAGACCGAAGACGGCATCCCCGTCAAGAACCCGTGGAACATCGCGCATCTGCGCAAGTTCTACCCGTGATCATAGTCACGCCAGGCATTTTTTGTCTCTAGAGGGAAGCTCACAGCTTCACCTCCAAGCTTCTCAAAGCTTCTCCCGAGGCTCAGCCCTCCGAGCTCTCCTGCATATGAGCCCCCGCAGGCCGCAGTGAACCTCTGCCACTAATGGGTGGTCCCCATGCCTCGACATGGAAGGAACGTTAGCTTGGCAAACCCAAGTGTAATGAACCGATTTTCGTTCCAAGTGAACTTTGCGCTCAGGCGCCATTTTCGTTCCAAGTGAACTTTGCGCTACGGCGCCGTGTTGTTCCCAAGTGAACTTTGCGCCAAGGCGCCGCTATGTAATATTTCGATGGCAAGTTTTACTTTCATCCCTTACTCTCAAATGTGCGCTTATATTCTTCCCATACGCACCTCGCGAGCGGGGGCTGAGTACGGTGCCTGTGCCCAAGAGCACCCCAGCAGCACTGCAAAATCCAAGGGATCCTGAGCTCTGGCTAAAGGGCATGCTCCCAGATACACGCCACCTCCCCAAAGGACCTTGGTACTCTCTCTCCTCGCGAGGCACCCATGAGGAAACCTATAAGCGCGCATAAGTGCTTACTACTATGCTCTAGCGTTTTGGTTCGCCTCTCTAACGTCCACAGGGAACGAGAGCCTCTCCAGGCCTGTGGAGGAAAAACTCGGCCCCTGAAGGGAAGGACATCGCCAGAGGAATCCCCCGCAGGGCGAAAAGCCTCGCAAAGCTAAGTTCCCTGTTCACATCAAGAGAACCCTTGCATCTCTCTCACGGGCACTCTGCGTCCCTCGAGTGGCCCTTTCCCTCACTCTCCATGGGCTGCTTGCGCGTCAAAGGGGGGCCCTCAGCATCGCGACTCGAGGGTTCTTACCTCTCTAAGCCTTAAACTCCCCCCGGCCTTGCCGAGTCATTGCTCGAGCATACCGCAGCGGCGGAGTCATAGCGCGAAGAGAAGGGTCCGGCGACACAGAGCGAAAAAGACATGGAGTTGAAGCAAAGGCTCCTCGAGGGGAGCACACACAGACTTAGCGGCACATGCTTAAAATAAGAAGTATATTACAGACTGAACAGCAAAAGTCTTCAAGATAAACATCCCTACAGCGCTACAAGCGCACTACACTGCAGGAGAGGATCTCAGGAGGAAGTTAGGCAGCGGCCTCGTCATCGTCCTGACCGGATCCTTCCTCTTCAAGCTCGCTCCCCTCGTCGTCGTCCTCGTCCTCCGCTGCGGCCCGCTTAAAGCGGTTGCAGAAGTCGTCCACTTGGTCGTGGACGGAGTTGGAGGCCTTCCACCTTGCCTCCCCCTCAAGGGGTTCGGTCACCGTGGCGAGGTCGAACCCGGGCTGGAGGTGCACGAGGTTGGAGAAGATGCGGTCCACCGCCACCGCCAGGAGCTGGCGGCACTCCTCCTCGACCACGTCGCAGAGCTCCGCGGCGGGGCCCTCGAGCGCCGTGAAGAGCTGCTCGAAGTACAGGAGGTAGGTGGCGGCATCGGAGTGGCCTTGAGCCGGGACAGACGGCGCTTCTGCTCCCAACTTCGCAGCGAGCTCGCGGCCACGGCTCGCCAGGGCCAGGAACATGCGCTCCCGCTGCTGCGACAGCACCTGCGCCGCCTTGGCGCTCTCAGCGGCCTCCACCGCCTTCTCCACGGCAGGGCCCACCTGCTGGTTCATCTCCTCCATGTCGGCCATGAGGGAGGCGAGGTCCTGTTCCGTGCGCTTGCGGGCCTCCTCAGCGGCGCGGTGGCGATCCGCTTCGCGCTTCACCTTGGAGGCGAGGGTAGCGTTCAGGTTCTCGAGCTGGTGGATCCGGGCTCCGCTCTCGCCAAGCTTCTTCTTGAAGCAGCTCTCCTGCTTGGTGAACTTCTCGCTGTAGTCGCGAGAGACGGCGGTGCGGTACACCTTCTCCCGCTCCTCAAGCATCTTCGCCGCCTCCTCCTTCCGCTGGGCGAACCGAGCGTTGAAGCGTTCCACGCCCTTCTTGTGGGTGGACACTTCAAGCTCGTGCTTGTTGAGCGCGGCAGCCAGGCTCTCTTCACGGGCCTCGAGGGCAGCGCGCTGCCCCGACAGCTCCAGCTCCCGCAAAGCCAGCTGCTCGTCGCGGCGGCGCACGTCCTCCTCGCGCTCGCCCAGACTCCGGCCCCTGGCGTCCAAGCTCGCGCGGACCCCCTCCAGGGCGGACCGCACAGTCTCGGAGTCAGCCAGGATCTTCTTCTCGAGCTCGACGAGCTCGCTGCGCTTGGCCGCCAAGGAGTGCTCCACGGCCTCCCGCTCGGCCCTGGCCGCGGCCAGGTCTTCTGCCGCTGCCCGGCGCTCGGCCTTCAAGGGCTGCAGGAGCTCCTCGGCGTCCCGCGCAGCGCCCTCGCGGACCTCCTCGGCGAAGCGCACCGCCTCCTCGCGATCCGCCTGCAGAACCTGGTCGCTCTGCCGGCGGGCCTCCACAGCCGCGTGAAGAGCGGCCCAGGCCCCCGCAAGCTCGTCCCGCTGCAGGGCGAGCTTCCCGTCCTCGAGAGCGAGGTGGGCCTCCAGGCCCTCCAGTGACTCTCTCACCAGGCGTATGGCGACATCGCGTCGGCCCCTACTCGAGTCCCAGCCGCTGAGAGATAGGGCCTGGGATGCCTTGTGCGGCGCGGAGGGCCCAGCGCCGGTGTCGACCGAGGCGGAGGAAGCCTCCGCGTGGGCCTGGGGGCTTGGAGGCAAATCCTCCGCCTCGGCGCCTGTGCCCTGCGCCTCGGTGTCGCCTCGCTCAGGCGGCACCTCCTCAGTTGCTTCCGGGGCAGAGGAGGTCTGCCCCGTCGCCGTTGCCTCCTCCATCCAAGCGGATGGCGGGGACGGCGGAATATCCTCCCTGCTGGCCTCAGGCGCGCTCGGTGCCGACGCAGCGCCAGCCGCTGCTTCAGGTTGCGCCGGAAGGGTTGCTGCGCGGGGCGTAGTGGGTGTCCTCTCCAGCTGCTCCTCCGTGTGCTCCTCCTCCGGAGGCGGCTCAGGCGCCTCCGCCTGAGCCATGTCCACCTGAGGGCCTGCAGAAGCCTCCCCCTCAGGCCTCGCGGCCTCTTCTGCCGCGGCCTCGCCCGCTTCGGCCTCGGGCGCGGTCTCGGGAGCGGCCTTCTTCACATGCGCAGCCTTGTGGAGCCTGCGGCGCTTCGCGGGCGCTGGGTCGCGGGCGTGAGACGAGGAGACCGGTCAGGGGAAGAGACAGGCAGAAAACCTAAGGGAAACGACAGAACCCAAGAGCACTTACTTGGACTTCTTCGCGCGGGTGTCGACCCACGCCATACCAGACGCGCGCCATGAGGGCGCGGTCCGGACCCCTGACCCTTCAGGAGCCGCCTCAGCCTTCCTCTTGAGGGAAGCGCTTGGGGGCTCCCCGGCAGGCCTATCATGGGCCGCCTTGGTCCGAGGCTCTCGGCGCCCAGCCTCGGCCTCCTCGCCGTCGCTGGACGAGAGCTCGTAGACCTCCGCTGTGGGTGGCGCGGCTTGAGACGAGCTCGCCCCGCCTGCGGAGGGCACCGCCTCCGCCTCCGCGTCACCTTGCTCCGCGTCGCCATGCTCCGCCTCTGACGCGTACGGAGACTCGACAGCGTCCCCGTCCTTCGCCATGGGCATGGGCCCCTCCTCCTCTTCCTCCTCCCCCGCCAGGCCCAGCGCAGTGAATGTGGGCATCTGCGCCAGGGTGGCCTGGCGCTGATCCGGAACCTGGTACAGAGGCCTTATCGCCACAGAGACCGCCGCGGGCACGTCGGGGTTGATGAAGAGGCCGCCCATGATGGTGGCGACGACGGCGGGGCGATGATCGCAGGGGTGGAGCCGCATCGGGTCCGTGAGCCCCGAGTACGCCCACATCGGCTTCTTGTGCGCCTGAAGGGGGGGCGATGCGGCGCCTCACAAACTCCTCTGCCACCATTTGGCCGGTGAGGCCGTGTTCCCGGAGCATCCTCAAGTGGCCCACGAGGCCCGCTACCTAAGGGCCCTCGAGAGCCCGCTTGCCCCAGTGGGTGTTCTTCATGGGCGGCGCTTCTGGGACGTCGAGGAGGGAGCTCTGCGACGGGACGCCGATGAGGAACCACTTCTGCCTGAAGTCGTCCACTTTCTTCGACACCACCGTCACGGGCCTCTCGCCGCTCCAGGACATGGGGATGTAGATATCCCCCATGCCGTCCGCGATGCGAAAGGACACGCAGCCCGTCCGCTCGGTCTTCGCGGTGTTCCGGAGCGCGTAGAAGCTCCTGAAGAGGGCCACCGATGGCCTCACCCCCAAATAAGCCTCACACAGGAAGGCGAAGATGGAGAGGATGAGAACGGAGTTGGGGTGAAGGTGTAGCAGGTGGATCTGATAGAACTCCAGAACGGCCTTGAAGAATGGCGAGTACGGAGGCACCAGCCCTGCAAAGAGGGTCTGGAGGAAGATGGGGTAAAAACCCGCCGGAAGACGGCCGAACCTCGCGGCCCGGATGGCGGTGGCGCCGTGCTCGTTGTTCTTCCCGGCAACCAGATGCTGGATCTTGTCCAGCGCCGCCGCATCGACGCGCGTCCCAATCAGGGCGGGGCCGAGCGTCTCACCCTCCTGCGCATCCTGGCGGGCTGAGGTCATCGCCGCCTTGCCTTTGTATCCCCCCATTGGCGGAGCGAGGCGGAGGCGCGGGAGAGCGAAGGAAAGGGGAATGCTCGCCGGGGAGGAACGGAGTTCGCCGGAGACGAAGAGCTAAGAGGCCGAGAGCTGGAAGAATGGAGGCGCAGAATGGGAAGCAATGACTACGATTCAGACCGGCGCGCAGCTTTATACCGCCGTCGGGCAGTTACCAAGGCGCGGTCGTGGTGATCGTGGTGGGACCCCCCACTACGCACGTTTCTACCGGAGAAACCGAGTCGCCACAAGTTTATCTCCAAGTGACGCGTGTCACGGGCAGGCCGGACGTTTTGGACCCGCGACGCTTCGTCTGGGCCCGATGGGCCTCGCCGTGCCCGTCGTGGGCCCGGGGGCTACTGTCGGCCCAGTGGATTCTAGCGTGTGCAGAGCCCACTCTCCACGGCCCTCACACGCGTCGATGCCAACGAAACAACTAAGGACCAAGCGGAACGCTTGGGGAGACCCCCGAGGGGAAAGCTCCCTCGAGGGGACTTGAGGGGGCAGCGAAGGGCCTGAAGGGGCTCCCCCTGAGGCCGCCCCCGGCAAGGCTTTTTCCCCTTTGGAGAGAAGTCAACGCAACTCCCTCCGCAAGGCCTCCAGGGCCCTGTGGAGATACTTCTCTACGAAGGAACCACTGCAGAGCGCACATGGCCTCTGCAGCAGCCGCAGAGTGACGCGCGCGTCTGCGCGCGATGACGACGGCGCCACAGTTGCCGTTTCGGTGATAAAAGGAGTCAACAAAGCTCTGTGTCCCCTGCGCCGCCAACAAAGCTTTCCTCTTCGGTGATAAAGCAAATGGCCGGCGCAACGCTCCAACGGCGACGTCACCGTGGGCACCCCCACGGTCTCTGCAGCACCAGCTGTCCGCTCTGCAAAGACGAAGGCTGCCCTGTCACGAAGGCAGGCTTTACGACCATGGACCAAGTCCATGGACAACCGAGCTGCGGTGCACCCCGCTCCTTCGCTTCGTCGCCATGTGGGAACCCTTCCACTGCGCAGGATGCAGGGACGAGGCCCGGGGCGCCTATATAAGGAGCAGGAGCACCACCGTAGACGGGGGATCGATCAATCACTCATCCATAGACACCCCAAAGTAGCTTAGCCTAGCCGAGCGAGCCCAAGGAGGAAGAAGGCCCGAACCTTCCCCCTCCAAGCTCCGCACTGCCTCGCAAAGGCCCGCGGCAAGCTCGTTGTACTCACCATCTACTGAGCAATACAGACAAGCAGGAGTAGCGGTTTTACCTCACCCTGAGGGCCGTGAACCTGGGTACGGGCCGGAGTCCATCTCTGTCGTGCTGTTCCTCCGCAGGTTCGACGAGCACCGTCGCCGAGCCGGCCGTAGGTTGTTGACCAACGTGTTCAGTCCCCTTCACGAACTTCTCCCCCAAGAGTGGCTATCCCTGTTCCGTGGGAATCACATCTCGACATTGTTGCTTGTTGTTGTTTAACTAAGTGAATTGCTTGCCTTTGATTGTTACCGTAGTGTCTCGTGCCATCCTTGTTGTTTGTTACGTCCTTGTGGCATTGTCTTGTATTTTGAGCGTTGTTCCTTTTTCCTGTTGGCGACGTTAGATACGAACGGGAAGGAACGGGAAGTAAGGAGTGATCTCGAGGAGCATCAAGATCAAGACCAAGGACATATTGCTGAGCCAGGCAAGCCACCTCACCACTATAATGAATCCTATTATCTTGCAAAGCATGTTTTGTTTTCAAAATAAAATAATGCATGTTTTACTTCTTTTGTGGTACCTTGCCACCCAAAAGCTATTTTACAAAATGTTGTTTGGCCAAAGTTATCTACTAGAATATAATAGGGGTTATGAAAATAAGTATTCACTTTATGCGCCTTGTTGTTGAAGGTGCTATAAAGAAAATCATATTTATCTAGTAGTATATCTTCATACTCTTCCCTCAAAATCTTAGGATGGGAGCCTGGTTTTGACAAAGTGTTTTCGGAAGAAAAATCCGAGTTGCTGGGAGCAATCAGCGAGCAAGTGCCTTATTAAAACCCGAGTTGCTGGGAGCAATCGGAGGTGTTTTACGAAAACCCGAACAATTAACCCGTGCAACCACATTACCTGATATGGGTAGGGCTTAGCCGGAAGCTTGTTTTCTTTAGTACGGAGGATCTCACACTCTATAAGGGCCAGGCCCTCGAAGCCGGGTTGTCGTCTGTACGAGGCAATACACTGTTGCGGATCAGTAGCCGGACGATTACGTTGGGTCCCCTGCCGTGGCGGTGTGGCGTCCCAAGAGAAAGGCTAGGGGCCTAGCGGAGCACACGGTGCCGAGTGGAACAAACCTATCGGGAGTCCTCTGTACTAGGGCAGACATAGTGGAAAGCTTTGATCGTGTTATCCGGAACCCCGCATACGGTCGTATGATGGGCCATGGCAGACACGGCGGAAGGACCGTTTGGTGTGGGTAAAGTGCGCAACCTCTGCAGAGTGTAAATCTATTCGAATAGCCGAGTCCTCGGTCATGGACGGTTGGAAAGGCCACTGATCTAGGCGTATGGGCAAGTTTTGGTTTTAAAAAGAAAATGGTTTCGGTGGAAACAAGGAGGCATCAAGGAGGAACCTGGGAGGTACGGAATTGGGAGAAGATGGTTGGTCTCGGGAAGACAATCAGTCCGATCTCAAGGAAGGAAAAAGGGGTATCCCCATCCTAGTACTTTTGAAAAGTTTTACAAAAGAGTTTTCAAAAATGTGGAAATAGTACATGCTATTTCTACAAGAGAGATTTCTATCTCTAAATGTTTTCTTCAACAAAGATATAGAGATGTCGTATTCTCTATGTCAAAAGCATCTTTGCGAAAACTAAACCCTATAGTTGTAAATAGCAGCTATCCCAGTTTTCGAAAACACTTTTATTGCATTACCTTGAAAACTTAAGCCTTGAGGTGGTTTTGCGAGTACGTAAATGTACTCATATGGCTGTGTCCCTGGATATTCAAACGTCCAGATTACAACGAGAAGATGTATGACGAGGACGAGGAGTACGCCGACGACTACGCCAGCTGAGTGTCACCGGTCAACTGCTCTGTGGGAATGCGTCTGGTTGTGACGAGGGCCGACGCTAGCCGCAAGCTTCCGCTATATCGTAGTTAAATCCATCCTGTGTGACGATGATTGCAGACTTGGTCATGCGACCATCTATTTATGTAAGTCTTGTATTATTCGATTTGAATGATGTAACTTTGTATACCATGTTGGTTATGTGATCGCGATGCACTGATCATTGGGATCGTGATCTGTTTACATAACGTGGGCATCTCGGACTGGTAGTCTGAGGGGTCCTCACACCAGGGACATATTGCTGAGCCAGGCAAGCCACCTCACCACTATACATCCTATTATTTACAAAGCATGTTTTGTTTTCAAAATAAAATAATGCATGTTTTACTTCTTTTGTGGTACTTTGCCACGCAAAAACTATTTTACAAATTTTTTGGCCAAAGTTATCTACTAGATTATAATAGGTGTTATGAAAACAAGTATTCACTTTATGCGCCTTGTTGTTGAAGGCGCTATAAAGAAAATCATATTTTATCTAGTAGTATATCTTCATATTCTTCCCTCAAAATCTTAGGCTGGGAGCCTGGTTTTGATAAAGTTCTTTCGGAAGAAAAACCCGAGTTGCTGGGAGCAATCGGCGAGCAAGTGTTTTATAAAACCCGAGTTGCTGGGAGCAATCGGAGATGTTTACGAAAACCCGAGTTGTTGGGAACAGTCGGAGGTGGAGATGTTTTTGAAAAACAAAGTACAGCCCTAGCAGCGGCCCGAACAATTAAGCCGTGCAACCACATTACCTGACATGGGTAGGGCTTAGCCGGAAGCTTGTCCGTTTTAGTATTGGGGCTCTCATACTTTCTATAGGGGCTGGGCCCTTGAAGCCGGGTTGCCGTCTGGACGAGGCAATACACATGTGGGAGGATCCGCGCCGGACGATTACGGTGGGTCTCCCGACGTGGCGGTGTGGCGTCCTAAGAGAGACCAGGGGTCTAGTGGAACTAGGGGTCTACTGGAGCACACGGTGCCGGGGAGAACAAACCTACCGGGAGGCCCCGATACTAGGGTGGACATAGTGTAAAGCTTTGATTTGGTTATCCGGACCCCCGCATACTATCGTATGACGGGCCGTGGCAGACACGGCGGAGTGACCGTTTGGTGTGGATAAAGTGCGCAACCTCTGCAGAGTGTACATCTATTCGAATAGCCGTGCCCGCGGTCATGGACGGTTGGAAAGGCCACTGATCTAGGCGTATGGGCAATTTTTAAGTTTTCAAAAGAAAATGGTTTCGGTGGAAACAAGGAGGCATCAAGGAGGTATCTGGGAGGTACGGAGTTGGGAGAAGATGGTTGGTCTCGGGGAGACAATCAGTCTGATCTCAAGGAAGGAAAAAGGGGTATCCCCATCCTAGTGTTTTGGAAAAAGTTTTACAAAAGTGTTTCGAAACGTGGGAATAGTACATGTTATTTCTACAAGAGAGATTTCTTTCTCTAAATGTTTTCTTCAACAAAGATACAGAGATGTCGTAATCTCTATGTCAAAAAGCATCTTTGCGAAAACTAAGCTCTATAGTCGTATATAGCAGCCATCCCAGTTTTCGAAAATTCTTTTATTGCATTACCATGAAAACTTAAGCCTTGAGGTGGTTTTGCGAGTACGTAAATGTACTCATATGGCTGTGTCCCTGGATATTCAAACGTCCAGATTACAATGGGGAGATGTACGACGAGGACGAGGAGTACGCCTACGACTACGCCAACTGAGTGTCACCGGTCAACTGCTCTGTGGGAATGCGTCTGGTTGTGATGAGGGCTGACGCTAGCCGCAAGCTTCCGCTATATTGTAGTTAATCTCGTCCTGTGTGACGATGATTGCAGACTTGGTCATGTGACCACCTATTTATGTAAGTCTTGTATTATTCGATTTGAATGATGTAACTTTGTATACCATGTTGGTTATGTGATCGCGATGCACTGATCATTGGGATCGTGATCTGTTTACATAACGTGGGCATTTCGGACTGGTAGTCTGAGGGGTCCTTACAGACTTGGTATCAGAGCCATCGTTGACCTTAGGAGACCTTAGTTAGCATGGTCGTTAGCATAGGAAGGAAATATTTTTGCTAAAACCCTATTTCTTAAAAATATATTTCTATCAAGGAAGTTCTAGTATGGCTTCCACTCCTCACCTATTCTCAAAAATATCTTTATCTTACCTCTCTAATTTCAAGCATTTCAAAAGAGTTTTCTCTATTATCTTGTCCGTATTCAAAACTTGTATAGACTTGACGATGAACCCAAGTGAGACCTAAATAGTTAGTACCGAGAAGGTAAAGTTCAGTCTCAAGACTTCAACATACGAGATCAAGGTGGTCGTCAAACAAGCTACAAAGCAACCCTTGCTTGCTGAAGCAGTCTCACTGTCAAGACTTCAACCCCAACAATGGTACTCCTGTTGCAATTTCAACAGTCTCAAGCTTTCCAGCAGGATTCCAAGGTGATGAAATGAAGGCTTCAACAACCATGAGACACCAAAACCCTTAGGATGAAGTAGGATATGACCCTTGGTTGGATTACCCGACTATCACAATTGTTGAGTGCCCTTTTTGGTACTATAAGTGTCTTGTGTGCCCTTTTGCCTGTATGCATTTTGCTTGTGTGTGTCTTGTTTGTGTGCTTGTTGTTGGTGTGTAGTTTTTCTGGTGTGTTTTCCGAGCACGCCTTGTCGGCAACACTTATTAAGCACATACCTTCCTTTTGTTTAAAAATCTTTATGCCTCTGCATGAAAAACCTTTTTAGCCTTTTTGGTATAGTTGCACCCTGATGTACTTATAAAACTTGTTTGGGAAACCTTTCTAAAATGCTTTCCCTCTGATCTAAACTTTGACATGTGAGAGCTATTAACTACACATGATACAGAAGACCATCCGAAAAAAGCCCATCCCCGTGATGTGACAGACCTTGCCTAGTTTAACTAACTTCTCGAATCACAAGTGTACCATCACTAACTTAAGGTACCTAACTATTAGAGTAACATCCAACCCCAGTTTGACTTGTGGCTAATTAACTAACCTACTCAAGACCTACAAACCGAGATAAGAAAACAGGTTCCAACGAAAGTCTCACTTACTTATGGCAACACGGAGGACTCAAAGATCGGCAAGAGGCACTAATTTTTGAATATTTTGTGAAGCCCTCAAGTCGTGTTATACAAGGGTGATTGACGTCAGCAACAACGAACACAACCAGCACTGAAGATCGTCTACTTGATGATGTACCACGAAGCTAGTGTCAATAGTGTCTTCTACATGCCAACCTTATTAACTCAACTGACCCGACTAGAGTAATATAGAAAGAAGCATTTCTCTTTTAGGCTAACTTAGATCCGACTGACCTCTGAAGACTTTTGCGTAGTATCATGAAGTCCAATAACCAAAGAAGTCTTCGTCAACACTCTTCGTCTGCTAAACCGAAGATGGACACAATAGAAGGCACGATATGCAGCAAACGCCAAGGACGACGAAAATCCCGAAGACTGTTGTAGTTGACAACACCTACCACTAAGCAAGTTGAGACGTCTTTAGTAGCTCTTAGCACCATTTGTCTTGTTAGGAAAGACCGGAGAGAGTCAAGTCTACGGACCTGGCACCCCTGTGAGGCTTGAAAACGGTTGACGTGTGTTTATCTGCTAACCCCTCAAGACGACAATATCATGACAAGTGGCTACATCAACCCCAAGCACCGAGGAGCTACGACCAAGATGAAGATCGTCATCATACTCAAGACCAACTACACCTTGAAGCCGACAACAACTTTTACCATCAACTTTAACCCTTCTAGTGTCCCCTTTTTAAGGGGGGAAGACATATGCTAACTTTATTAGGGAGTTTTGACAAATTTGTTCTTGCGCCCCAACCCTGGAGTTTTTGAAGTCAACTCGACCAGAACGCGGATCACCATCGACCAACAAGACAACACCTTCATCAGAGGCCGAAGTCTTCTATAAGAAATCTGACATTTTATCAACAAGGAAATCTCAGTTGGGAAGCAACAACCTTGAGGAATGAAGAGCATCAAACCCCCCCCCCCCCTCCTAACCTTGTACTCTTTTAGTACCCGCTTAGGAATCTCGGGACGAGATTCTTTTAAGGGGGGAAGGTCTGTAACGTCCCAAATTTTGGAAGCAAGAAAAACTTAATTATAAAAGACCTAAAATTTAGGGCCGTAAAAAACTTTTTTTGAAATGTCTTGCTAATTGATGTGTGTTGCTCTTGTTTGCTCTGTTTGCCATGTTATGGTTTGTGTTTGTGTTGGTGACACCTCTAATTATCAACCTTGGAAACCCTTCCTAGTTGTGATATGACCTCTAAGATAAATACTATGACAAATAAAATAGTCCATATATCTTCTCCTATCTTTTTTTTAACAAACTAATTTTACCATGATGTCTTGATTTTAGCAATTACCCAAAGACCAATTATTTGAGAAAATAAAAGTGTTTCCAAAAGCTTTATGTTTGAAAAACTATAAAGGACCATATAATGGGTCCTAACATATTTTGAGTTTAATGTGTTGCTAGTCTTAGAACCTTTTATTTTAAGAACTCCTAATTTAGTATCTCTTTGGAAACTATCACTAGGAAGTGGTTTAATCTTCTTTCTTCAAAATCTTGTCATTATTGTGTTGATCACCACCTCACAAATATATTTGCTTTATGTTAAAAGTTGGATTCTTTATCTATCTGTGTGTGTGTTTGAACTATTTAACTTGTGCCTAAAATGTTTGCCTTGAGTATGTATTTCTTTGAGTGGCACGTAGATTTGTTTGTATCAAGTGAATGTTTATTGCTTGAATTGGAATCATTGAGTTTTGTTTGATGGTTTTGCATGCTTGTAACATGTTTCTTTCTTAGTAAGATCTTTGGTTGAAATTATTTTCAAACAAGTAAAATTAGATAATGATGAAAAGCTATCTTAACTCCTATTAATTTTTAGCATTTCTAGAGCATGACAACTAGAGTTTATTTTGTTCTATTTGGAAATGCAACTCACCTAACCTCATCCTTACCATCTCTACTACTCATAAATAACCTTGCTTAAAGTTTTAAAAATTGTTTGATCACAAATCCATGCTTGTTTTGAGTGCTCCATCATAAGGTGACCATATGTGTATTGCTAGATAGCCCTTTTTCCATTTTCATGAATAGTTGTTGTTGAACCTTTTGACATAAACCTTTAAACCTAATACTGCACCTATGTCCCTCCAAGTCAACCCAGCTTGCCTTGTAATTTTGTAGTCAAAGGATTGACTAATCCATCTCCGTTTAGTGACCTAAACCATATTTCCCAAAAATACTCTTACTCTAAACCCATCCCTCTAACCTTGTCCAACTCGTGGTTTAGGGTGTGCATTAGACCCCCACACCCCTGGAAAACCCTTACCACGACCTTTGTCGAACCCTGGCCCTGCCTTTCTTTTTGTTTTTTTCTTGCGAGCACTTTGTCGAACAGGTTGGGGGCAGGAGAAACATCTCCATTATTCCAGCCCCTCCAACAGCCCCGGTCCATGTGCTTGCGTCCAAATTGTGGGCAGAGCTAAACATCATTGCCCACCGCCCCTCTCAGCCAACCCCAGCCCGAGCCCTCTCCACCCCTGCCATGCCCGTGAGTGCTCCTTCAGCCACACTCTCCTCTCTTGTGCGGCCGAGGCACCCACCACCTCTCCCACTTTGCCATTCGCACTCCCCTCGCTCTCCTCCACCACCCAGCGAAAGCTAGAGCGAGCTACAGCTTGGACACGGTCAGAAACGGCCGTAAACCATCGCTCGGCCCCGAGCTCTTGCGAGCAAGATCGCCGTGGGCTCCGTCCCTCTCTGCTCCTTCTCTCGGCACCACCCACTCCCCTCATCAAGGGCCACCTCTGAGACATCGTTGTTTGCTTGCAGGAACACCGACGCCGTCTTGGCCATCCCATGCCCGTCTTGGACTCCGTCGAGTCCGCCATCGTCCTAGACCCGTGCGCCTCGGGCGGGCGCCACCCTTGACCTCCCCTTCCTCGCCGCATCCGCCGCCATGCACTCCACCGTCTGGAAGCCACCTAGGTGAGCTGAGCGAGGTCCCCTCCGTAGCTAGGGTTCTGGGCTGTGCTCTTCCCGTCGGGAGGAAGAAGATGCACATGAGCCGTTGGATCTCCGATCAGCGGCCCACGTTCAAAACCTCCCGATCTTTTTGCAACCCTCCGATTTCGATCGGACGGCCACTTACCCTTCCATCCGGGCGCGCAGCACAGCGGGCCAGCCCAGCACTGTGCGGCTCGGGTCCGCTCAGATCCGGCCCAGTTTCACTGTTTTTCCTTCCAAACCATTTTTTGTTTTTGATTCCTGCTAATGTTACATGCTTGGATTAATTCGTTTGTGGTAGATCTAACCATCCAAATTAGTTGGAATAAATTTTGTAGCACACCTATGTATTTTCTTAACCATGTGGCACTGGCCGTTTGCAAAAATATGTTTGCATGTGTGTTCTAGGATTAATCTTGTAGAAAGTATCATTTTCACCATTTATTTAATAACTTGAGTTTTATAAATCCAAATCATGCAAAATTTAGTTCTCTGGAAAGCCTAGAAGAATACCTACCCATATCTATAAGCCATGCATGCAGGAGATGTGTATAAATAAAGTTCTGTCATGTTTAAGATTGACACCAGTACCACTTTGGAGATTTTTATTTCATTACTAAAAATACTTTTTGGAGTAAATCCAATTGCATGTTGTAGATATGAGTAGTAGCTATCATGTTCTAGCTGGGTAAAAAAAAAATTTGCAACTTATATTCTGCACATAGTGAATTAATTTCGAAAACTGTGGGTTACTACACCTAAAAATCGATATTTTTATTTTCTGTTATTTGCATGTGTTTAGTTTTATTTGTTTATGCTAGTTATGTTTGTGCAATGTGGTTAGGAGTAATTTTGTGGAGTACCTAGGTGTTTTGTTTATCATGCAACACTGGTTTTATCTCAAAATTATTTATACCTTGTGCTGCACATTAAATCTTGTAAAAAGTATGTCTTTCACTTAAAATTGTATATCTAGAGCTAGGATTATCCAAATTTGAGTGAATCAAATTTCTACAGAAAGATAAAATCAATACCTATCTATAGAAATTAACCTTGCATCCAGTGGTTTCCTAGAACAGAAGCTATAATCTTTTTTTATTAGAACCAGTAGCACTTGGAGCATTTTAACTCTCAAATGAAAAATGATTTGTTTGCAAATCCAATTTTCATGGCTTGGTGTGGCTAATAGGAGTACTGTGGTAGAAGGGTTTGATTTTAGGAGCTGTATTCTGAGCATGGTAATTAATCTCCCAAAACAGGACTTATGCATCTAGGATTTTGAATTGAATTATTTCCCTGTTTTGTTTAAATTGATGTGGGTTTTATATGATCTTAATCAACTTTAAATCCAAAACCTTAACTCAACCATAATAACTTGGTTCAAACACTTGGATAATGTTGTGGTGCATTACTTGTCTATGTTTAACATAATTCACATTATACCCTAATAATAACACAAAGTGTTCTTATATGCTTTATTTGTGGTAGTGTTTATGTGTTAGGTTTTATCCAGTAGGTGGTTCTGTTTTGTAATACTTGTTGTTCTCTTGTTTACTTTAGATTGTTGTCAACACGCTCCTTTGCAGTAATGTTTGTGGTGTTCTATTAAATAACTCACTGCATCCTTTTTGCTCTTAGCCATAAACTTGTGTGGGCTGTGGTGCTAACCTTTGTTGGTTGATTTACTACTTATTGGTATGTGTCCCTAGAGCTAGTAACATGCTTGCATGTGAGATGCTTAATGCTAGTGTTAATGCTTGCATGTTAAGATACTTTTGTCTGGAGTACTTCCTTATTTACTAAGATACTTTTGTCTGAAGTATTTCCTGAACTAAGGTAGCAGCCCTTGTTAAATGATCTAATAAACCTAAGAGGTGTTCTGCCTTCGTGCTTAGTTAAAACTACCCTGGTAACACTTAGGGTGACTGTGTTTATTTTCTTAGCTGTGTTTATTGTTTGTCTTAGCTATATGTGCTTGTTGCTTGTTGCTGTTTAACTAAGTGAATTGTTTGCTTTTGTTTGCTAGCTTAGTGTCTTGTGCAACGCTAGTTGTTTGTTATGTCCTTGTGGCATTGTCCCGTATTTTGAGTGTTGCTCTTTTTCCTGTTTGCGACGTTAGATACGATCGGGAAGGAACTGGACATGTGGAGTGAACCTGAGGAACATCAAGATCAAGACCAGGGACATATTGCTGAGCCAGGCAAGCCACCTCACCACTATACATCCTATTATTTACAAAGCATGTTTTGTTTTCAAAATAAAATAATGCATGTTTTACTTCTTTTGTGGTACTTTGCCACCCAAAAACTATTTTACAAATTTTTTGGCCAAAGTTATCTACTAGATTATAATAGGTGTTATGAAAACAAGTATTCACTTTACGCGCCTTGTTGTTGAAGGCGCTATAAAGAAAATCATATTTTATCTAGTAGTATATCTTCATATTCTTCCCTCAAAATCTTAGCATGGGAGCCTGGTTTTGATAAAGTGCTTTCGGAAGAAAAACCCGAGTTGCTGGGAGCAATCGGCGACCAAGTGTTTTATAAAACCCGAGTTGCTGGGAGCAATCGGAGATGTTTACGAAAACCCGAGCTGTTGGGAACAGTCGGAGGTGGAGATGTTTTTGAAAAACAAAGTACAGCCCTAGCAGCCGCCCGAACAATTAACCCGTGCAACCAAATTACCTGACATGGGTAGGGCTTAGCCGGAAGCTTGTCCGTTTTAGTATTGGGGCTCTCATACTTTCTATAGGGGCTGGGCCCTTGAAGCCGGGTTGCCGTCTGGACGAGGCAATACACATGTGGGAGGATCCGTGCCGGACGATTACGGTGGGTCTCCCGACGTGGCGGTGTGGCGTCCTAAGAGAGACCAGGGGTCTAGTGGAGCACACGGTGCCGGGGAGAACAAACCTACCGGGAGGCCCCGATACTAGGGTGGACATAGTGGAAAGCTTTGATCTGGTTATCCGGACCCCTGCATACTATCGTATGATGGGCCGTGGCAGACACGGCGGAGTGACCGTTTGGTGTGGGTAAAGTGCGCAACCTCTGCAGAGTGTACATCTATTCGAATAGCTGTGTCCGCGGTCATGGACGGTTGGAAAGGCCACTGATCTAGGCGTATGGGCAATTTTTAAGTTTTCAAAAGAAAATGGTTTCGGTGGAAACAAGGAGGCATCAAGGAGGTACCTGGGAGGTATGGAGTTGGGAGAAGATGGTTGGTCTCGGCGAGACAATCAGTCTGATCTCAAGGAAGGAAAAAGGGGTATCCCCATCCTAGTGTTTTTGAAAAAGTTTTACAAAAGTGTTTCAAAACGTGGGAATAGTACATGCTATTTCTATAAGAGAGATTTCTTTCTCTAAATGTTTTCTTCAACAAAGATACATAGATGTCGTAATCTCTATGTCAAAAAGCATCTTTGCGAAAACTAAGCCCTATAGTCGTATATAGCAGCTATCCCAGTTTTCGAAAATTCTTTTATTGCATTACCATGAAAACTTAAGCCTTGAGGTGGTTTTGTGAGTACGTAAATGTACTCATATGGCTGTGCCCCTGGATATTCAAACGTCCAGATTACAACGGGGAGATGTACGACAAGGACGAGGAGTACGCCTACGACTACGCCAACTGAGTGTCACCGGTCAACTGCTCTGTGGGAATGCGTCTGGTTGTGACAAGGGCTGACGCTAGCCGCAAGCTTCCGCTATATCGTAGTTAATCTCGTCCTGTGTGACGATGATTGCAGACTTGGTCATGTGACCACCTATTTATGTAAGTCTTGTATTATTCGATTTGAATGATGTAACTTTGTATACCATGTTGGTTATGTGATCGCGATGCACTGATCATTGGGATCGCGATCTGTTTACATAACGTGGGCATCTCGGACTGGTAGTCTGAGGTGTCCTTACAAGTAACCTTTAACATAAGAAGCTAAGGTTTCATTTTCATTACAAGCACATTGGAATGGAAAGTGTTTAGACTTCCTATGACAATCAGATTCATTAAAGCAAAAAGTTTTGCCAAATAGATAGCATAAATTTCTAGCATATTCCTCTAGTTGATTTAACAATTTCCATAAGTACATCCCTTTCCGTGAAGCAACCTTGCCAACAAGATCTAGTTTCATAGAGATAAGCCATTGATAGCAAATAAACATATAGACATAATAACAAACCAAAATAACAAATGCATACAAAATGCAAAACTGAAAATAAAATATGCAAACCGAAATATAAATATTAATGCAAGTAGCTAATTTTTTTTTTGTTTTTGATACTATGAAGCAAACAAGATAATAACAAAGTAAATAAAATGCAAGTAACTAATTTTTTTTGTGTTTTTGATATTTAAAACAGGAAATAAAATTAAACTAAGCAAGACAAAAACAAAGTAAAGAGATTGGGAAGTGAGAGACTGCCCTTGCAGATGTGCTTCAACTCCCCGGCAACGGCGCCAGAAAAATGCGTGATGCACCGGGTGGTGGTGTTGTTGGGAAACCCCAAGAGGAAGGTGTGAAGTAGTGCAGCAGCAAATTTCGCTCAGTGATGAAACCAAGGTTATCGAACCAGTACGAGATGAAGAACACATCTGAAGGTTGTTGGTGGCGAATTTGGCACGACGCAACACCAAAGGATTTGGTGCCAACGTGGAACCTGCACAACACAATCAAACTACTTTGCCCCAACGAAACAGTGAGGTTGTCAATCTCACTAGCTTGCTGTAACAAAGGATTAAACGTATGTGTGGAAGATGATGTTTGCAGAGAACAATTTGCAGTTGGTTGTATTATCAGTTTGAAGAAAAGGACCGGGGTCCACAGTTCACTAGTGGTGTCTCTCCATAAATAATAATAATAGCATACATGTGGGTAAACAAATTACAGCTGGGCAATTGACAGAATAAAGAGCTGCATAATGATGCATATACTAATGACATGATGTCTAGTGTGAGATTCATTTGGGCATTACAACAATATACATAGACCGTTCCAACCGCATCTATGAATAATAATCCACCTTCCGGTTAGCGTCCGCACCCCTTTCAGTATTAAGTTGCAAGCAACAGATTATTGCATTAGGCAAAGTGTGTAATGTAAGTAATAGCATTATCCTTAGACAAAGTACTACTGTTTTATCCCCAGTAGCAACAGTACATCTACAATCTTAGAGCTTGCTGTCACTGCCCCAGATTAAATAGAGACATGAACCCACTATCGAGCATAAATACCCCCTCTTGGAGTCACAAGCATCTACTTGGCCAGAGCATCTACTAGCAACGGAGAGCATGCAAGATCATAAACAACACACAACATGATATATTATGAAGCAAATGACATAGTATTCAATATCCATCGGATCCCATCAAACACAACATGTAGCATTACATAAAGATGATCTTGATCATGATAGGCAGCTCACAAGATCTAAACATGATGGCACAATAGGAGAAGACAACCATCTAGCTACTGCTATGGACCCGTAGTCCAAGGATGAACTACTCACGCATCAGTCCGGAGGCGGGCATGGTGATGTAGAGCCCTCCGGTGATGACCCCCCTCTCCGGCAGGGTGCCGGGAAGAGGTTCTGAACCCTCCCGGACTAGGGTTGACGACGGCGGCGGCTCCGTAAGGTTTCTGGGAAAAGTGTTCGGGGTTTATGTCTTAGGTTTTTGGGGGGTATAAGTAGGCGAAAGGGCGAAGGCGGTGGAGCCCCGAGGGCCCACCCTCAGGTGCTGGCGCGGCCAGGAAGGGAGCCGCGCCACCACCTGATGGCGGCGCCTCTGTGCCCGTCTTCGTTTCTCCCTCGGACTTTTGGAACGTGTCGGGAAAAATAAGGTCTTCGGTATAAAAATTGTCCAATTCCGAGAATATTTCCTTAAATGGATTTCTGAAACCAAAAACAGCAGAAAACAGGGAACTGGCACTGTGGCATCTTGTTAATAGGTTAGTCGTAGAAAATGCATAAAACTATATAAAATGTATATAAAACATGTAGGCAATTGGTATAATATAAGCATGGAACATAAGAAATTATAGATACGTTGGAGACGTATCAACAAGCTCAAGTGTTTGTTTCTTATGTGTGAAAACGTTCCCAAGGGCTACATGGATTTCATGGCATAGATATTTCTAGAACAACAAGGTAAATATTTTGTCAAGTTTTAATCTTCTTTGGACGGAGCCATAATTAGGTGTAGCTAAATAAATATACTAAACCTCTTATGATGGATCATGTGGCCAAGTAAATGACTACACAAGAGTTATTAAGACATAAAAGTCCCACCATAGCAATAAACTCTAAGGTCCCCGATATTAATCCCGTCCTAATGGAACTTCATGTATTAGACCACATGTTTAATTGTCAACTCCCAGGTCCTACCCAATCCATTACATAGTGTGATCACCTCATGCATTCCTCAACATATGCGTGCACTCATATATTGTACAATAATACAATCATCGAAGATAAATACTTGACCAAATACTCAAACATGTTTAGTGAAATCATTGCCAATCCATCCTATGCCCCCAGGAACATGCGAGAACTACTCACAACGAGAAGACATGATATGATTCAATGGTATAAGTGATACAACACAATCTGAAAATATAATCTCCCCACAAAACAATGACAAGTAGCAATTCACAAACATGTAGAATAGTACTTAGACAATACCTAGGGTTCGAACAATCTCAAACTATGAGGGGGGTGAAGTGGATCACGGAGATGGTGATGCAGATGGTGCTTGTCTTGGCGGTGGTGTTAATGGAGACTCCTAAGGGGGGGATGGAGGAGCCTTCCGGAGGTGATCCGGCGGCGTTTCCCCCCTCCAATCTTCTCCGGTGGCAGCCTTCTGACTCTCTGTTTCTTGGTTTCATGTTTCTCCGCCGCCTCCTTCCGAAAGGGTTCGGGGGGCTATTTTTATAGTCGTTTTTAGGTCAAGATGAAGCCAATGAGACGAAGATCGATGGCATCGGAGGCTCGAGAGCCAAGATGAGGGGCCCCATGCGGCCAAGGAATCTGGCCACGTGGGACCACCTATCTTGGGCCTCAGCCTTCCATTTTTGCTCTTCCTTCGCTCCTAAGCCTTGTTCCTTCCAAAAAATGATATCATGTAATATTAGGTCATTTGGACATCGTTTGGGTCCCTGAAACATCAAAATATAGAAAAAGGGGTTTTCTGACAGCACTGGGTTAATTCAAAATAAATAGGGAAAGTGTGAAATATTCCCCAAAACATTATAAAACATTGATATAACCCTTATATGATGCAAATATGGATGAAATATGAGTAATATAATGCAAAGTTCATGTATGCATTTTACATGCATCAGCCGGCCCAGCCCAAAGACTGCGCAGATACGAGCCAACCTCGGCAAGATCTGGCCCAGTTTCGGCCCGTAGACGTTTTTATTCCTAGTTTTTGATCTTTTTCAATTCCTGTTATTTGTGCATGCTTAGATTTAATTGTTTGTGCCCTATCTGTGTGAGAAAATAATTTTTGGTCGATTTTGTGCGATGCTCGTGTGTTTTCCCGTTGCACAAAAATACTTTATATTTTGCTCTGTACACTAATATTGGTAAAAAGTTTATTTCCCCCACTAAAACAATGATAGAATGAGCTAGGGATGTCCAAATTAGATGAATCAAATTCCTACTGTTAGATAAAAGCATTGCCCACCCTTAGAAATTGGTCTTGCATGCAGGAGTTTCTCTAAACAGAAACTATATTCATTTTAGTTTTGAGTACAGTAGCTTTTTGTAGAATTTTTAGCTTCTGTTTTGTATTCTCTTTTGAAGCAAATCCAATTTTCCGAGGTTCCAGTAGGTGCTGGGCATGTTGTGGTAGAAGGGTTTATTTTTCTGAACACTATTTTAATAGTTATGCATTTTCTCCCCAAACAGCCAATTGCTAATTAAAAATAACCCTAAGTTATTTCCCTGTTTTGGTTTTTGAAATTTGTGTGTACATTCTTAACACACTTAGATTCCAGTAGCTTAACTAAAACATGTTAACTTCATTTGAAAACTTTATTTGTGTTGTAATGTCTTGCTTAAACATATTTAGCATAGTGCACTTGGTACCCTAAAAATGGCATCTAGTATTTTTATATGCCTTGTATGTGTTTGTGTGAGTTGTGTTAAATGTTTATCCAGTAGACGTTTTGGTTGTGAAATGCTTGTTGTTTTCTTGTTTAGTTCAGATTGTTGTCAACACGCATTTTAGGATTTACGTTAGCTTCGTTTATTTTTCATGTTACAATAGAACCGCAAGCAGAGGAGGAGCGGTACGAGGTAGCTGAGCACAACTACGAGGAAGAGCAAGACCAGGGACAGTACGCTAAGCAAGGCAAGCCACCTCACCTCTATAATGAATCCCATTTATTTTACAAAGCATGTTTTGTTTCCAAAATAAAATAATGCATGCTTTACTTCTTTTGTAGTATTTTGCCACCCAAAAACTATTTTACAAAATATTGTTTGGCCAAAGTTATCTACTAGATTATAATAGGTGTTATAAAAATAAGTATTCACTTTAGGGGCCTTGTTGTTGAAGGCTCTATCAAGAAAATCATATTTTTCTAGTAGTATATCTTTATCATCTCACCTCAAAATCTTAGGATGGGAACCTGGTTTTGATAAAACTGTTTTCGGAGAAAACCCGAGTTGCTGGGAGCAATCGGCGAGCAAGTGTTTTACAAGACCCGAGTTGCTGGGAGCAATCGGAGATGTTTACGAAAACCCGAGCTGTTGGGAACAGTCGGATGTGGAGATGTTTTTGAAAAAGAACAAAGTACTGCCCTAGCGGCCGCCCGAACAATTAACCCGTGCAACCATATTACCTGACATGGGTAGGGCTTAGCCAGAAGCTTGTCTGTTTTAGTATTGAGGCTCTCATTCTTTCTATAGGGGCTGGGCCCTTGAAGCCGGGTTGCCGTCTGGACGAGGCAATACACATGTGGAGATCGCGCCGGACGATTACGGTGGGTCTCCCGACGTGGCGGTGTGGCGTCCTAAGAGAGACCAGGGGTCTAGTGGAGCACACGGTGCTGGGGAGAACAAACCTACCGGGAGGCCCCGATACTAGGGTGGACATAGCGGAAAGCTTTGAACTGGTTATCCGGACCCCCGCATACTTTAGTATGACGGGTTGTGGCAGACACGGCAGAACTACCGTTTGGTGTGGGTAAAGTGCACCCCCTCTGCAGAGTCTAAATTCTATTCGAATAGCCGTGTCTGCGGTCAAAGGACGGTTGGAAAGGTCCCCGATCTAGGCGTACGGGCAAATTTTTGTTTTAAAAAGAGAAAGGTGTTTTCGGAGGAAACAAGGAGGTACCTGGGAGGTACAGGAGTTGAGTGAAGATGGTTGGGCTCGGGGAGACAATCAGTCCGATCTCACGGAAGGAAAACGGGGTTTCCCCATCCTAGTGATTTGAAAAGTTTTACAAAAGAGTTTTCAAAGCGTGGGAATAGTACATGCTATTTCTACAAGAGAGATATCTGTCTCTAAAAGTTTTCTTCAACAAAGATACAGAGACGTTGTAATCTCTATATCGAAAGCATCTTTGCGAAAACTAAACCCTATAGTTATAAATAGCAGCTATCCCAGTTTTTTAAAAGACTTTTATTGCATTACCATGAAAAACTTAAGCCTTGAGGTGGTATTGCGAGTACGTAATTGTACTCATATGGCTGTGCCCCTGGATATTCAAACGTCCAGATTACAACGAGGAGGCCTTCGCCGAAGAGGAGGAGTATGGCGCCGACTACGCTACCTAGCTGTCACCGGTCAACTGCACTTGTGGGATGGAGTCTGTTGATGATGAGGGCCGACGCTAGCAACGAGCTTCCGTTGTATCTTAGTAAATTCCGTCCTGCGTGACGATGAACTCCAGACTTGGTCATGTGACCTCTTTGTGTTGTAAGACTTTTATTCGTACGACTTGAATGATGTAAGACTTTGATACCATGTTGGTTATGTAATTGCGATGCGTTGATCTCTGGGATCGTGATCTATTACATAACGTGGACATCTCAGATTTCGGTCTGAGGGGTCCTTACAATGTGCTTTTCTTGAAGCGTCTGTTTGTTTTTATTTCTGCTTTGTTATTTTCATTCGCTGAATAAAATGGATCCTAGCATTCTTTTGTGGGAGAGAGACTGATACCTCTCAAACGTATCTATAATTTCTTATGTTCCATGCTTATATTATGCCAATTGCTACATGTTTTATATACACTTTTATATCATTTTATGCATTTTCTGGGACTAACCTATTAACAAGATGCCACAGTGCCAGTTGCCTGTTTTCTGCTGTTTTTGGTTCCAGAAAAGTTGTTAAGGAAATATTCTCGGAATTGGACAAAGGAAACGTCAAAGTGCTTATATTCCCCGGGAGGTTCCAGAACATCGAAGAGGAGACGGAGGAGGACCCCGAGGGGCCCACACCCCCTCCCGGTGCGGGTACCCCCATGTCGCGCGAGCACGGGGTGTGGGGCCCTCGAGCCTCCACCGCCTTCGCCCCTTCGCCTACTTATACCCCCCAGATATCTAAGACCTAATACACGCACCTTTTTCCTCAACGAAGTCCAGAGCGCCGCCGCCATCGAAGACGAGATTCGGGGGATACCAAAAAGTGTGTTGTCATATTAGAATGTTTGCCCCTAAAAGTGAAAAGAGCCATGGAGGCCATCGAAAAGAGAAACAGAAAAAGTAAAAAAAAAATAGAAAAAAGAGAAAAAGTAAAAAAAAGAATAAAGAAAGAAAGAATAAAAAAGGGGGCAACATTACTACTCTTTATCCACACTTGTGCTCATGTTATAGCACCCATATTATTCATAGTCATCATTTGTGCTCATGTTTAGCACCTTTACTCCATATGAGTGAGTTTTCATGTTTTACTTGCATAACTATGTGGGGAACTTTACATTATAGAACTTGGCTTGCATATTCCAATGATGAGCCTCCTCAAAAGTGCTCTAGGTCTTCATGAGCAAGCAAGTTAGATGCACCCCACTAGTTCCATTGGAGAGCTTTCATACACTTATAGCTCTATGTGCATCCGTTGTGTGGCAATCACTACTCCTTGCATAGCTTCGATTATAAGACTTCCTCTTGTCTAATGATCACTTTCAGCTTTGTGAGACTTTCTTCAGTTTGCCTTCAAAACCCCCATTATTATTCTTTTAGCCACAACATCCTGGTGCCAGGAACCAACGCTGAACACTTGCTTGTTTTTGTGTGAACAAATAGAGAGATGATGTTCTATGTGCATATTGCTATCACTTGACTTGATCCTTTCACAAAGTTGTCATGATTGTTTGATTCATTAGATGATTATATTGTTGTGCTTGAAGCTTAAATCATCTTTAATATCTACTTTGCACGGTTGATTGTTCTCTATTACTGATTCATTGAAAGTTTTGCTTTGTTCTTCCTACTTGTTTATTCATTACTCATTTGATATCAATATAAACTACATGCATTACATTATTATTTGATCACGATTGTGTGAAAGCATGTCACTTCAGAAATTATTCTTGTTATCGTTTTACCTACTCGGGACGAGTAGAACTAAGCTTGGGGATGCTTGATATGTCTCAAACGTATCTATAATTTCATATGTTCCATGCTTATATTATGCCAATTGCTACATGCTTTATATACACTTTATATCATTTTATGCATTTTCTGGGACTAACCTATTAACAAGATGCCACAGTGCTAGTTGCCTGTTTTCTGCTGTTTTTGGTTCCAGAAAAGTTGGTAAGGAAATATTCTCGGAATTGGACAAACGAAAAGTCAAAGTGCTTATATTCCCCGGGAGGTTCCAGAACACCGAAGAGGAGACGGAGGAGGACCCTGAGGGGCCCACACCCCCTCCCGGCGTGGGTCCCCCCTGGCCGCGCGAGCACGGGGTGTGGGGCCCTCGAGCCTCCACCGCCTTCACCCCTTCGCCTACTTATACCCCCCAGATATCTAAGACCTAATACACGCACCTTTTTCCTCAACGAAGTCCAGAGCGCCGCCGCCATCGAAGACGAGATTCGGGGGACAGAAGTCTCTGTTCCGGCACCCTGCCGGGACGGGGAATTGCCCCCGGAGCCATCTCCATCGACTCCACCGCCATCTCCATCGCCGTTGCTGACTCCTATGATGAGGAGTGAGTAGTTCTCCCCTGGGGCTGCGGGCTCTTCCAGTAGCTATGTGGTTTATCTCTCTCTCCCATAGTGTGATCTTTATGTCATCATGAGCTTTGTAATCTATTTGAATATGTGATGCTACTCTTTATCTATTATGCACTCTAGAGGTTACTTTAATATGAACTCCGGGGTTATTCACGGTTGTAACGGTGACAGTGTGTGCACCGTGTGTGATTCCTTTATGACATTGTTGGTGTTAGTTTACTCTGACTTTGAGGGTGCTCTTGTAGCCCTACATAGTGAATGGTGTTTGTCATCCAACGAGAGAGTGTGTGAGAGTAGTATTTATTATTCAGCTTTGATGTCATTGTTGAGAATGTCCACTAGTGAAAGTATGATCCCTAGGCCTTGTTTCTAAGCATTGAAACACCGTTTCCAACAAGTTCTACTACATGTTTGCTTGCTGCCATTTTTATTTCAGATTGCAATTACTACTTATAATCATCCATATTACTTGTATTTCACTATCTCTTCGCATAACTAGTGCACCTATACATCTGACAAGTGTATTGGATGTGTTGGGGACACAAGAGACTTCTTGTATCTTAATTACAGGGTTGCTTGAGAGGGATATCTTTGACCTCTACCTCCCTGAGTTCGATATACCTTGGGTGATTCACTTAAGGGAAACTTGCTGCTGTTCTACAAACCTCTGCTCTTGGAGGCCCAACACTGTCTACGAGAATAGAAGCGTGCGTAGACATCAGAGACACGCTTCGCTTTTTCTTATGAATACTCGTATTCTTAGTTTATTTTTATGTTCATGGCAAAAGCTGAAAGCCTCAACAATTATCATGTTTTATCTTTATGGCGAAAGCTGAAACCCGCAACACTTATTGTTTTCTGTTTATGGCGAAAGCTGAAAGCCGCAGCGGTTAGGAATTACTCTCTTGTTTCATTGTTAATTACTTGGAGAGTTTATGTTTAAATAAGTTGATTAGTGTTTGGTTTGAAACAGAAAATGCTACATGTGGTAGATGGTATAATGAAAAAAATATACATGCTCTTATGGATTGTTATCTTGCATGTTGTGGTGCTTGGCAATTATTTTGAGCTCTCAAGTAGATCATGTTTAAACTCTTGCATCATGTAGTTAAAAACCTATTAGTGAAGAACTACCGTAGAGCTTGTTGAAATTTGGTTTGCATGTTTGGTATCTCTAAGGTCTAGATATTTTCTAGTAAAAGTGTTTGAACAACAAGGAAGACAATATAGAGTTCTATAATGCTTGCAATATGTTTTTATGTGAATCTTGTTGTGCCAGTTGTCATCTTGTGTTTGCTTCAAACAACCTTGCTAGCCCAAAACCTTGTACTGAGAGGGAATGCTTCTCGTGCATTGATACGTCTCCAACGTATCTATAATTTCTTATGTTCCATGCTATATTATACCAAGTTATTACATGTTTTATATGCATTTTATATAGTTTTATGCATTTTCTGGGACTAACCTATTAACAAGATGCCACAGTGCCAGTTCCCTATTTTCTGTTGTTTTTGGTTTCAGAAAAGTACTTAAGGAAATATTCTCGAAATTGGACGATTTCTTTTCTGAAGTCAGTTTTTCATCGGGAACGTTCCAGAAAGCCGAACACGAGACGAAGTGGGCCACCGAGGCGGCGCCACCACGTGCTCGCGCGGCAGCACCCCTGGTCGCGCGAGGACCAGGTGTGGGCCCCTCGGGGCGCAACCGACTTCGCCCTTTCGCCTACAAATACCCCCCAGACTAAAAAACCTAGCACGGTGTTCGATATTTCCTCCACGGGTCCGGAGCGCCGCCGCCATCGAAGACAAGATTCGGGGGACATAAGTCTCTGTTCCGGCACCCTGCCGGGACGGGGAATTGCCCCCGGAGCCATCTCCATCGACTCCACCACCATCTCCATCATTTTATATAGTTTTAAGCATTTTCTGGGACTAACCTATTAACAAGATGCCATAGTGCCAGTTCCCTGTTTTCTGCTGTTTTTGGTTTCAGAAAAGTACTTAAGGAAATATTCTCGAAATTGGACGATTTCTTTTCTGAAGTCAGATTTTCATCGGGAACGTTCCAGAAAGCCGAACACGAGACGAAGTGGGCCACCGAGGTGGCGCCACCACGTGCTCGCGCGGCAGCACCCCTGGCCACGCGAGGACCAGGTGTGGGCCCCTCGGGGCGCCACCGACTTCGCCCTTTAGCCTACAAATACCCCTCCGGTGTTCATATTTTCCTCCACGGGTCCCGAGCCGCCGCCGTCGTCAACACCAATTCGGGAGAGATCAGAACTTCTCCCCGGCACCCTGCCGGGAGGGGGAATCGTCACCGGAGGCCTCTACGTCGCCATGACCGCCTCCGGACTGATGCATGAGTAGTCTACCCTTGGACTACGGGTCCATAGCAGTAGCTAGATGGTTGTCTTCTCCTCTTGTGCTATCATGTTTAGATCTTGTGATCTGCCTATCATGATCAAGATCACCGTTATGTAATACTTCATGTTGTGTTTGCTGGGATCCGATGAATATTGAGTACTAAAGTTATTGCTTCATAATATATCATGTGTGTGCTATTTAATGATCTTGCATGCTCTCCGTTACTTGTGTATGCTCTGGCCAAGTAGATGCTTGTGACTCCAAGAGGGGGTATTTATGCTCGATAGTAGGTTCATGTCTCTATTAAATCTGGGGTGGTGACAGCTAGCTCTAAGGTTGTAGATGTACTGTTGCTACTAGGGATAAAACAGTAGTACTTTGTCTAAGGATGATGTTACTTACTTACTTTACACACAGTGCTTAAGGCGATAATCTGTTGCATGCAACTTAATACTGAAAGGGGTGCGGACGCTAACCGGAAGGTGGATTATTAGTCATAGATGTGGTTGGAACGGTCTATGTATATTGTTGTAATGCCCGAATGAATCTCACACTAGACATCATAACATTGGTATATGCATTGGTTTGCTCATCATTATTCTATCAATTGCCCAGCTATAATTTGTTTACCCTAATGAATGTTATTATTATTTATGGAGAGACACCACTAGTGAACTGTGGACCCCGGTCCTTCTCTTTGATCTGATAAACCACAAACTGCAAACCTGTTACTTTCTGCAAACAAACATCTTTCTTCCACACATACGTTTAATCCTTTGTTACAGCAAGCCGGTGAGATTGACAACCTCACCGTTAAGTTGGGGCAAAGTTTCTTGATTGTGTTGTGTGCAGGTTCCACGTCACCTACGTCCCAGGAAGCATTTTCTGGCGCCCTTACGTCGCAGATTTTTCTGGCGCCGTTGACACCTCGGGGGAATTCATTATTTCCTACTGGTTCGATAACCTTGGTTTCACAACTGAGGGAAACTTGCTTCTGCACTACTTCATACCTTCCTCTTGGGGTCTCCCAACAACACACCCACCTTGTGCATCATGCATCCAAAACCTTGAGCCAAAACCCATGCCATTTGTGTCCACCATACCTACCTATGACATGGTATTTTATGCCATTCCAAGCAAATACTTCGTGTGCTACCTTTATTCAAAACTTATTATCTCTTATTTGTGTCAATGTTTATTAGCTCACGAGGAAGTATGTGGTGTGTTAGATATCAACCTTGTTATTTGCTTATGACAGACTTTCACAACCGGACTAGTGGCACATCCACTTATCCAATAATTTTGCAAAAAGAGCTGGAAAATGGGGTGCCCAGTCCCAATTAAATTACAACTTTAACCGCTTAATTCTCTTCACATTTTTGCCCTGATCCAATCAGTCAAGCAATAATCCCAGTTTCTAAAACTGCATGTGTAAACAAAAGAGAACAAGAGGGATGATATCGTCCTTCAATGGGAGCCGCTCTTGAAAGTCTGGTTGACAAGGGGGTAGAAGTGCCCACTACCATTCGTTGACAACAACAATGTAGCGGACCTTCACTTAGAAAATGGAAAGTCCATGTGTATAGTGCAAATCCCTGCATCGATTCGTTTGCACACACAGTTTACGCTGTAATATCACAACAAAGTATCAAATTTATTACATCGATGATCCAGACTTGGAAAATATTCATTACAAGTTGCATAGCACGAAGCTAGCTTTGAAAGAGTTAACAGCGGAAATAAATAACAGTGAGTTTCCATCATCTTCATGCTGCCACGGGCGAAAAACATGTTGGTTGCAGACTCGAAATCCCTTAACGAAATCTCACTTGTCATCTGAGCAATCTGCAATAAGAAAAATATTGCCGCAACGTGGGTCAGAACCATTTAAAATGGAACTGGCAAGTGACACTATGGTGGAGAACCAGAGCTTTGGAATGAGTTGGACAAGATGAGTATAGAAGTAGTTAATTATGGAGCTGTAGAACAAGTCATGCTACAACCCACCTTGTGGGATCAAATCAGGAAATCATAGAGAGGTCACGAGAGCATTGAAGGCATCAAGCGAAGGATGGAAAGAGAACAAGTCCCTGGATTCACCATAGATTCCGAGGGTACTCTTTAATATAACGACCGCATCTGCGTGCCTTCGGATCATGAATTGAAACAACTCATCATGAAGGAAGCACACGAGACTTTATACTCCATCCACCCCGGTGGAACCAAGATGTATCAGGATCTCAAGGAAGAAATTTGGTGGCATGGCATGAAGCGAAAGATTGCCTTTTTCGTCCAGAATTGCGACATCTGTCAAAGAGTCAAGGCCGAGCATCAACGACCCGCTGGATTACTTCAACCCCTCAAGATACCTGAATGGAAGTGGGATGAAGTCGGCATGGACTTTATCACCGGTTTGCCCCGATCCAATCGTGGGCATGATGCCATTTGGGTCATTGTTGATAGACTCACTAAGGTCGCACATTTCATTCCTGTTCGCACCACTCATCGTTACGATCAGCTTGCAGACCTATATATGTCCCGCATCATCAGCCTTCATGGGATTCCCAAGACCATCGTATCCGACCGAGGGACCCAATTTACTTCCCGATTCTGGACCAAGCTTCATGAGGAACTCGGGACAAAACTCTTTTTCAGCACCGCTTATCATCCTCAGACTGGAGGACAAACCGAGAGAGTCAACCAAATTCTGGAAGATATGCTTAGAGCCTGCGTGTTAGCGTACGGAGCAAAGTGGGAAGATTGTTTGCCGTTTGTAGAATTCCCCTACAACAACAGCTACCAGGCTAGTTTGAAAATGGCACCATTCGAAGCTTTGTATGGATGTAAGTGTCGTACTCCTTTGAATTGGTCACAGTCCGGAGACAGCCAAGTTTTCGGAATCGATGCCCTGAGAGAGGCTGAAGAGCAAGTTCAACTAACCCGCGACCGTCTTAAGGCCGCCCAATCAAGGCAGAAGAGCTACGCCGACTACAAGAGGCGTGAGTTGAGTTTCAAGACTGGCGATATGGTGTATCTACGTGTTACTCCACTCAAAGGAATGCAACGGTTTCATGTCAGAGGAAAGCTTGCACCTCGTTACATCGGACCCTTCAAGGTTCTCTGCCGACGAGGAGAAGTGTCGTACCAACTGGAGTTGCCACCCCATTTGTCCGAATTTCAAGACGTGTTCCACGTGTCACTGCTCCGAAGATGCCTGCAAGTTCCCAACGGTACCCACTCATATCAGAAGGTGGATCATCACACCATTGACCTCAATCATGACCTCACCTACCGAGAAAGACCACTCCGTATTCTAGCTGAGGATATCCGTTTGACCCGTCGAAGGAAGATCAAGTTCCTAAAGGTTCAGTGGAGCAACCACTCGAAAGAAGAGGCCACATGGGAGCGTGAAGATTATCTGGAATGTGAATTTCCTGGTTTCCTTTCCTCTTCAACTCCGGAATCTCGAGGACGAGATTCTCCTAAGGGGGGAAGGTCTGTAACACCCCAATTTTCTTAGGCATAGAATTTGTGGTGTTAGCCTAGATTTTTCATTATGGCAAAAGACTTTTTGTGTGTTCTATAAATTCTTGCATGAGCTGCTTTGGTGATCATGTTACCCTTGCTAGATTTCACTAGTGTGTTTAATATGGATAACATCATCTTAACAAGCATAACTATATTAACAATCTGAATTTTTGTGATCTTCATGTCTGTTAAAACTTAGCAAATCTAGGGCCTATTATTAAGCGATCCTTGAGTGAATTTTGACATGCATTTGAACCAACTTCATCTATGGCATGTATACTTTCATACCTGGCCTTAAAAAATCCTTGGAGAGCTTGTTAAAATATAAAGCCAACTAGGTTTTGTGGGCATCATGAAACAGTGACCATATGGGTTATTTCCTTTCTTTTTCAAAAATCTTTCAAAATTCTTTTGTGGAATGATTGTTTTGCTCTGTTTGTAATTTTGAACCTGTAGTGTAACCACTTGTTTGAACAATTTAGAGAGATTGTTTGGATTGTTTTGAGTGGGTTAGTGTGTGATTTAAAGAATTAAGAAAATAAGGAAAATAAAAACCTAGCCTACCCGAGCCCCTCAAAACCCTCTCCTCTCTCCCCCAACGTCTCTCTGGCTTGTGGAGGAAGGAGACCAGCACCCCCACCCCCTGGCCCACCTGTCATCCTCCCCTGAACCCCTCTTCCCCACTCATCTCTCTTCTTTTTCTCCAAACCCCAATCCGAGCTCACTCTCTCCATTTCTACTGGCTGGGACACGCCTCACCCGACCACACCCTCTCTGTCCCCTCTCCACCGCCCACATGAGCCAACCAGAGACGCCCCAGCCCGCTCCTTAGCCGCCCGAGCCCGAGGAAACCCTAGATCGGACCCGAGGCATTATCTCGCACCCCAGCTACCCCCTCTGCTCATTCTCCCCCTCCGAGCACACCCTCACACCCCCACTCCTCCCCTGAGAAGCCACGCCCGAGCTCTCGCCCGTTTCGCCGCCGTAGACGAAGGTTTCTTCTCGGACCACCGCCGGCTTCGAGCGGCGTTTGCCAGCGCCCCTCTTCTCCATTTCTCGCCATTGTCGGTTCCTCGAGATCCCCTCTGCGAGGCCTAACCCCTCCCCCTCTTGTTTTGCGCAGAGACCTCCCGTATCCGCCGACTCCGTCCTCAACCCGAGAAGGGCACCGCCGCCGTCGCCATGGATTCCGGCGTTGCATGCGGCGCGTGAGGGCACCGTCGAGCACGCTATCGTCGCCTCTCCCGACTCCGACCCTCCCCCGACCTCGCCCTAGCCCTAGGTGAGCTGCCCGCCGCCGCCCACTTCCTCTCTTCCTCTGGTTCTTCGGCGCGCCGTCGCGCTGGAGACGATGAGCGCGGACCGTAGATCTGAAGATCTACGGCCCCGTTTGAATCGGCGCAGACGCCCGCGCGCGCGCAGCAGAGCGTGCCTATTGGGCCGGCCCAGCCCAGCTGCAGCGCAGTTCGGCTCTGGCCTCGGCCAGATCTGGCCCAGTTTCGGCATGTAGGCGTTTTTATTTCGGAATTTTAATCTTTTTCAGTTCCTGTTAATCGTGCATGTTTAGTTTAATTCGTTTGTGCTAGATCCGGTTATGCTAATTTTATAGGAGTATTTTTGTGGGATACCTATGAGTTTTGCTGACCATGCAAAGTCGGTTTCACACAAAAATAATTTATATTTTACCCTGTACAATAATAATAGTAAAAAGTGTATTTTTCACTAAAACTGGAATAACTTGAGCTAGGAGTGTCCAACTTAGGTGAATCAAATTTCTGCTGGTAGATAGAAGCATTTCCCATCCATAGAAATTGGTATTGCATGCAGGAGTTTCTTAAAACAGAAACTATTTGCATTTTAGTTTTGCGTACAGTAGCATTTGTAGGATTTTTAGTTTTTGTTTTGTAACCTCTTTTGATGCAAATCCAATTCTCCTAGGTTCCAGTAGGTACTAGGCATGATGTGGTAGAAGGATTTAGTTTTCTGAGCATTATGTTAGGACTTATGATTTATCTCTCAAAACAGCAACATTTGGCTAATAAAAGTATTAAAAATTTAATTATCTGTCCTTAGCTATTATAAATTGTATGAATGTTACTAATCAACTTTTTAAAACCAGAACCTTAACTCAACCATAATAACTTGGTTAAACCAATTTGATAGTGTATGGTGCATTCTTTGTCTATGTTTATCACAATAGCACAATGTACCCAAATAATAACACCAAGTGTTTGCATATGCTTTGTGGTGGTTATGATTATGTGTTATGTTTATATCCAGTAGTTGGTTCTGTCTTGTAATGCTTGCTGTTTACTTGTTTAGTTTGATTGTTGTCAACACGCATTCTAGGATTTACGTTAGCTTCGTTTATTTTTCATGTTGCAATAGAACCGCAAGCAGAGGAGGAGCAGTATGAGGTAGTTGAGCACAACTACGAGGAAGAGCAAGACCAGGGACAGTACGCTGAGCAAGGCAAGCCACCTCACCACTATAAATCTTATTATTTACAAAGCATGTTTTGTTTTCGAAATAAAATAATGCATGTTTTACTTCTTTTGTGGTACTTTGCCACCCAAAAACTATTTTACAAAATATTGTTTGGCCAAAGTTATCTACTAGATTATAATAGGTGTTACAAAAATAAGTATTCACTTTAGGAGCCTTGTTGTTGAAGGCGCTATAAAGAAAATCATATTTTATCTAGTAGTATATCTTTATATTCTTTCCTCAAAATCTTAGGATGGGAGCCTGGTTTTTGATAAAATGTTTTCGGAAGAAAAACCCGAGTTGCTGGGAGCAATCGGCCAGCAAGTGTTTTATAAATCCCGAGATGCTGGGAGCAATCGGAGATGTTTACGAAAACCCGAGCTGTTGGGAACAGTCGGAGGTGGAGATGTTTTTGAAAAACAAAGTACAGCCCTAGCAGCTGCCCGAACAATTAACCCGTGCAACCACATTACCTGATATGGGTAGGGCCTGGCCGGAAGCGGGTTTTTTTTAGTACGGAGGATCTCACACTCTATAAGCCAGGCCCTCGAAGCCGGGTTGTCGTCTGTATGAGGCAATACACAAGCGGAGGGACCCGCAGCCGGACGATTACGTTGGGTCCCCTGCCATGGCGGTGTGGCGTCCCAGGAGAGACCAGGGGTCTAGTGGAGCACACGGTGCCGGGGGGAATAAACCTATCGGGAGTCCTCTGTACTAGGGTGGACATAGTGGAAAGCTTTGATATGGTTATCCGGACCCCCGCATACTTTCGTATGACGGGCCGTGGCAGACACGGCGGAATGACCGTTTGGTGTGGGTAAAGTGCGCAACCTCTGTAGAGTGTAAATCTATTCGAATAGCCGAGTCCTTGGTCATGGACGGTTGGAAAGGCCACTGATCTAGGCGTATGGGCAAATTTCATGTTTTCAAAAGAAAGATGTTTTTGGAGGAAACACGGAGGTACCTGGGAGGTACAGGAGCTGAGTGAGGATGGTTGGTCTCGGGGAGACAATCAGTCTAATCTCAAGGAAGGAAAAAGGAGTATCACCATCCTAGTGTTTTGGAAAAAGTTTTACAAAAGTATTTCAAAACGTGGGAATAGTACATGCAATATCTACAAGAGAGAGATCTTTCTCTAAATGATTTCTTCAACAAAGATACAGAGATGTCGTAATCTCTATGTCGAAAGCATCTTTGCAAAAACTAAGCCCTATAGTTGTATTTAGCAGCTATCCTAGTGTTCGAAAATCTTTCCAGTACATTACTATGAAAACTTAAGCCTTGAGGTGGTATTGCGAGTACGTAATTGTACTAATATGGCTGTGTCCCTGATGACCCACAAGTATAGGGGATCGCAACAGTCTTCGAGGGAAGTAAAACCCAAATTTATTGATTCGACACAAGGGGAGTCAAAGAATATTTATAAGCCTTAACAGCGGAGTTGTCAATTCAGCTGCACCTCTGAATAGACTTGCTCGAGACAGATTATCAGTAGCAACAATTTTATAGCAATGACAGTAGTGATATAACAGAAACAGTAGAATAAAAACAGCGGTGATGATTATAGTAGACAGCGGGATTAAAATACTGTAGGCAAAGGGACGGATGAACAGGCGTTGCATGGATGAGATATTTCATATAATAATCAAGTCATGGGCATTTGCAGATAAATAAGATAAAGCATCCAAGTATTTATTAACCATAGGCATGTGTTCCAATTTAGTTGTGCGTGCTCGCAATGAGAAACTTGCACATCATCTTTTGACCTACCAGCCCGTTTGCAGCGGGGCCTCAAGGGAAACAACTGGTAATTACGGTACTCCTTTTAATAAAGTACCGGAGCAAAGCATTAACACTCCGTGAACACATGTGATCCTCACATCACAGCCATTCCCCTCGGCTGTCCCAATTATTGTCACTTTGGGACCTCGGGTTCCGGACAGCAATATGTGTATACAACTCATAGATATGATCTTAAAACAACTATTATCTTCATGATACAATAACATGTTCAGATCTGAAATCATGGCACTCGGGCCCTAGTTTCAAGCATTAAGCATAACAAGTTGCAACAATGACATAAAACACCGATAACGGATACTAGGCACCATGCCCTAATGATATTACAGCTATTACATGAACGATCTCATCCAATCCCTACCATCCCCTCAAGCCTACAGCGGTGGATTCCTCACACATGGATGGGGGAAAGATGGATGGTTGATGGAGAAGTGTTGGCGATGACGATGGCGATGATCTCCTTCGATTCCCCGTCCCGGCGGAGTGCCGGAACAGGAACTTCTGGTCCCCGAATTAGGTTTCGAGGTGGCGGCGGCGCTCCGATGGGTTTTCTGGAAAAGTGTCTGTGTGTTCGTGTTTTTTAGGTCAGGAGAGGCTAAGTAGTCGAGAGGGGGGCGTGAGGCGGCGCCTGGGGCCACCACACCTGGTGCTCGCGCGGCCAGGGGCCTGCCGCGCCACCAGGGGGTGTGGGCCCCACGTGGCCCATCTCCGTCTCGTCTTCTGGCTCCGTGACTCTCCTGGGAAAATAAGGACTTCTATGATGTTTCTGGGATTTTTCCTGAAAGTTGATTTCCTGCACAAAAACGAGACACCAGGGCAATTCTGCTGAAAACAGCGTTAGTCCGCGTTAGTTGCATTCAAAATACACAAATTAGAGGTAAAACAATAACAAAAGTGTTCGGGAAAGTAGATACGTTTTGGACGTACCAACTCCCCCCAAGCTTAGCTTATTGCTTGTCCTCAAGCAATTCAGTTAACAACTGAGTGCAATAAAAGAACTTTCACGAACACATTTGTTCATATGATGTAAATATTCTCATTGTGAGGACAAATGCTTAGACTATTCATAATAAGATATATGCAAACGGTGTCAACTAATAACCTTGTAAACTATGAAGAGATGCCAATCATATTAATAATAAACAACATGAGACATATCAATTCACAAGATTGCAAAGCTCATAATAAAGTATGATAAGGTGGTATCTCGCTTGCCCGAATGTTACAGCAAAACATAAATGCCCAGGCACCTCTGAGTTTCAAGAGAAGACTAGAAATAAAGATATCAAAGATAAGAGCATCAAAATTATACCGCAGTTAACAGTATTCTGGGACAAGCACATTACACTAAGAATGACAACTATGCTCTCAAGAAGGTGCTCAAAGAATGATGGTGACCCAACAATAAAGTAAAAGATATGCCCTTCTTTGAGGGAAGCAGGGATTTAACATGTGCTAGAGCTTTCATTATTTTGAAAACAGAGGTAAAATTGTTTTTGAGTAGTGGTTGTTCCGTCAACGAATGGCAATAGAGTTCTTGTTATCTTCCATACTAAGCAAGTTGAGAGTGGTTCCGAAATTTTTAAAATAAGCATTTATAATATGCATCCTTATATTCATATATTTTGATAACTTGACACTCCTCCCAACCTTTGCTTTCACAAACCATGGCTAACCGAATCCTCGGGTGCCCACCAATCAATCTGAAACCATGGAGGAGTGTCTATTTTATTTTCTCAAATCTTTTGATATTATAGTGGTCTAACCAGCTCTTTGCAAAATTAATGACGAGCAGATGAAGCATGCAAGTTGGTTACTTAATTAGTATGGAAGATAACAAGTCCAACTACTATTTCCTCATGAGCTCGAAACAGTGGCACAAATTGGGAAATATTTTGAAGGTTTTAAAAGGTAGCACATGCAAATTTACTTGAATGGTTTGAAATGCCATACATAGGTGTTTATGGTGGACTCTTTGGGAATAACTTGGTTTTCAGGGATTTGGAAGCACAAGCATTTTCAGCTTAGTACAAGTAGAGGCTAGCAATAAACAAGGGAGCGACAATTCAAGAGAGCAATAGCCGTCATAATCATGCTTGCGACAAAATAAAATTAACGAAGGCATAAAAATGATACTAGAACTCTGAGGCAAAATAGATCATCGAGGCTTAATTGACTTCTTGTTTTCAGTCATAACATGTGTAAGCATGTGCCAAGTCGATTCAAATGAATTATTCAGATGAGGATACCACAATGTCATATTCTACTATGAACAGAACAATGCAAGCAAACATCTATGAAGCATGTTGTCCACCATTAATAAATTAGGACTGATCATAAGAGAACATGAACTACTAAGCATCCACCAATAGACATATACCGTATGCGAACCATCTAAGCATGCTCACATAAATGAGTATATGCACAAAAATGAAAACAAATAGAGTTCATTACCAGACTCTTACCCACCTCGAATTGTCATAGGTCATCATTATTGCCTTTTCACTTGTGTGCTTTGAAAGATATGAAATAATAATCAAGCCCCACGCAGCAATGGATGGTAATAAACTCTGAAACAAACTATACAAAACCAAAAAGAAACAACAAATATTTTTGGGTTTTCGGATTTAGAAACTGAAAACAGAACAGCCTGTGAAGATGAATTTTTTCCAGGACCTTAACCTCCCAGATCAGAAAACACAAAACTAATGAAAGTTGAGTACATATCTGGGGAACATGCACACGAAATTTCAGGTCATTCTGATTTTTCTGTGAATATTTATGAATTAAACGGTGGACAGCAGAAATCTGTCCCTGCGCGAAACAGCAACAACAAAGCAAAATATTTTTGTGTTTTTGCATATTGAACCGAACTAAATACTAAGCATACTAATACTAGATACTACAGCAAACTAGCAAGAGAAATAACAGAAATATTTTTGGTCTTTTTGAGTTTTAAGAAAGTAATGCAAAGCATGAACAAATAAAAGAAAGAACGAAAATGAAAACATGGATATACAAAGTACCGAATGATAATGATATGTAGATGAGTGTGCTATCGGTATACCTCCCCCCAAAGCTTAGGCTTTTGGCCTAAGTGGAGATCAACCCCATGGCGAGTATGAATTCCAGCCCGATGGGTCATACATGGTGTGATCATATCCCGGCTCGGCCGCGGTGGAGAAAGAACCGGAAGGCCCTGCGTACCCAGGATCCAGGTGTGTAAAACCCGTGGTCTCTCGGGGCTGCTCAACATCCTCCTCGGGCTCCTCCTCTTCCTCCTCCTCATCCGGGACTGGTTGCACAGCAAGTGCATCAATCTCAGCCTCCGAGAGTGACCAGCTGTTCCTGGCATCAAGATCAAACGAAGGCACAGGCAACCTAATAATTCTAACAGTTGTAGACTTCCTCCATGCTACTCTCTTGGAGGAAGCTATCTCATAAAGTAGTTTACTCATGTTACTCTTTGCAGTAATAAAGTTATGCCTCTTCATGGAAATAATATCCAGCTTCCCTGGGGTAAGCTGAAAATCAAGAGGATGAGGCACTAAACCATGCATAGCTAACAAACGAGATGCAATAAGACCTCCGCAAATTCCACCCTTCTCGCGGTTAGTGGAAAGACGATAAGCAATCAGTGCACCCAAGTTATAAGTTCTATCACCACGCAAGGCAGCGGCTAGAAAAGCCAAATCAGGTGCAGCTAATTTACTTCCCGTTTTCCTAGCAAGCACGCATTTGGTGATAAAATAAGCAAAGTATCGAATAGATGGCAGGTGAATGCTTCGTATTTTACCATCCTCATGAGAGAAGCTTTTCCCATTGCAGATGTCTTCGTAGAGATCCATCAATGGCTTGGGCTTCTCCTTCACTCTCTCTAGCGATCCCCACTGAGGTACTTGAATTGCTGCACAGAAATCAGCAAAGGGCAAATGGATAGTTTTGTTATAAATAGTATAATGAACCATGGGGTGACGTGAAGCCAAGTCACACTTGAAGTCCTGCACCACCGACATGGCTAACTTGCCACATTGGTTAGGTTCATCAATAGCAAAATTGCTCAATCCTGCATTGGAGATTATATTTTGAACATCCTGGTAAATTCCTGCAGCTTGCATGAATTCCGAGCATGGATAGATAGCTGGAAATACACCGTCCTCACGGTGAACTCCAATGACTTCATGCACAATGATTTCATGTTGACTAATAGGGTGTGAGTTCCATTCCATATTCTGAAATTTTTAACCAATGTCATAAAAGTTGATTTTTAGCCAACTAAATGAAGGGAAACTACTATAGTGACTTGCTAGAGGCTTAAGCATGCATCAAAACTAGTTATTCCAACTTGAAACAAGCATTCAAACTCACTAAACATTGCCTATACAGCAGCAAAATACTCAACATATAATCCACTAAACAAAATTCTATTTGGATGAGCGGAGGAGTCACATACCGGAGAGCAAATACCCCAAATCTCAGCAACAAAGATGGGCTGAGGAAGGAGATCGAAAATCCGAGGGCAAGAACAGCAAGAACACGATTTTTTTCGAATGTGGGAGTGTTTGGTCGGGAGAGAGGAAGGAAGGGGAGGAAGGAGAGTAAGTGGGGGGCCATGTGGGCCCCACACCATGTGCTGGCGTGGCCTAAGGCCTACCGCGCCACCATGTGGTGTGGGGGCCCTGTGGGTCCCCCAGGCCACTCTCTGGTCTTCCCAGGTCCCTCTCAGAAAAATAGGAATTTTGACATAATTTTTTTTAAATTCTGAGAATTTTTATTTCTGGGCATTTTCTGGATTTTCAGATATTAAATTTAATGTATGAAAATTATTTTTCAAATCATGTCCAATTAAAAAAAACTATGCAAACCATGTAGTATTACAGTAGGTGAAGTAAAGAGGAGAAGAAAAATGTTGTGTAGCACTTCCATTCACTTAAAACATATTTGTTAGCAAGGTTGATCAAGTCTTGCCACCAAATAAATTTTAGATGACACAAAAGGATTCAAACATTGTGAGACACTCATGTTACCTTATATAGTATTGATATGGATCCAATAACAAGAGTTTTGAATTCTTCTTTATAAGGGCAATCAATACTTCCCACTTTGATGGACTTCACATTAGTAATTGTATTAACTCCAGGCATTTTATCCATTTTCTTGGGGAAATAAACAGTATGTTCCTTGTCATTCACATTGAAAGTTACTTTTCCTTTATTGCAATCAATAACAGCCCCTGCAGTGTTTAGAAAAGGTCTTCCAAGAATAATAGACATATTATCATCTTCAGGCATTTCAAGCACAACAAAGTCAGTCATGATTAAACAATTATTAGCCACTTGAACAGGAATATCCTCACAAATACCAACAGGAACAACAGTAGATTTATCAGCCATTTGCAAAGATATATCAGTAGGTATCAATTTATCAAGGTAAAGTCTCTTGTAAAGAGAGAAAGGCATAACACTAACTCCTGCTCCCAAATCACATAGAGCAGTTCTAACATAATTATTTTTGATAGAGCAAGGAATGGTTGGTATACCTGGATCACCCAGCTTCTTTGGAACCTTGCCATTGAAAGAGTAATTAGCAAGCATAGTAGATATTTCCTCATTAGGAATTTTCCTTTTGTTAGACACAATATCTGTGCAATGGCTCCTCTCTCCCCCACCACCGCTCCCACCCCAACCAGCACCTCCTCACCGGCGTTCTGTTGCCATGGCGTCAAGTTCTAGTCAAGATGGAGGCTCTCCTGCATTGGGACTTTGCCCCCGGCCTGGCGGTCGAGGCTCAGGTGCGTCGCAGATTTGGCTCCTCGGTTCACTTCTCTCCTTCCTCTGGATCTTCGGAATTCTTCCTCGTCGTCTCGTTCTCTTCTGCTTCCTTCTCCCTCACGGAGGAGACAGTTGGACTGGCTCTGCAATCTTGCATTGGTGGAGACAGATTGGGTTTTCATGTGTTCCAGCTTTCGGATCATAGGTTTCGCTTCTCAGTGGCATCTAACCGTGTTGGACATTTCATTTATAGTCTGAGAGATCGTATTTGGCCGGACTTTATTTGCCATTTCTCTTTATTTCATGGGGTTCATCCGTCCATCTCTGGTTTTCGCCATGGTGCTAATTCTTGGCGTGCCACCTCGGAGAATTTGGTGATCTCTCAACGTGCTCCTACTGCTTTTAAACCGAACCTGGAATTCCTTAGACACAGTGCAGCCATTGACACCACCTCCCATGAGGAATTGCTTAAGTTTAATCTCCCCCATATTGCCAAGGATGTTCATGGTGTGCCATCGCCAGACTTGATTCAGTTCGGAGCATTTGCGCCGATTTCCCTGCCTCCCAAAGCTCAGTCTGCTCCGAAATTGATTTTTGGCAGTTTCACCAGTTTGGTATCTCCCGCCTCATCAGGAGCGGTTGTTTCGGGCAGTTTCTGTTTCTGTAGCTCGCGCTATCTAAGGGATCTTTGTGCCTCTCTGTCCCCAGATCAGCTCGAACATTTAGAGGATTTAAGGCAATCCAATTACTCTGATCGTGATATCAGGGATGCACTTAATTTGCCCATTATCCCACCTAAAGATTTGGTGTTTGAATATCTGGGCCGCTGTTCGCGTTGTAGCTCCATCCGTCACCTGCTTATTGACTGCCCTGGGCCCTGTAAACATTGTCTTTTTCTGGGCTTTACCTGTGTTGACTGTGATGTGTCTCAACCCAGTCCGATCCCTTTGGCGTCCGCCACTACTGAAACGCCTGCTGTTGTCCCTGAGATCTCTGTTGATATTGAGCCTCAGCCTCCGCTTTCTCATCCTGGCCCTTTAGGACCTTTTACGGATTCCTCTCTTACGGGACCTCTCAGATGTTGTTTCCGTTGCCTAGAGCTGGGTCACATCAGAGCGAACTGCACTAAGGATATTCGCTGCACTGAATGTTTCGGTTGGAGACATAAGGCCCGTTATTGCCCCATTAAGCTATCCTGCAAATTTTGTCATGAGTTAGGCCACCAGGTCGATTGCTGCCCAAAAATCAGATGCCGTTTATGTCAAGATTCTGGACATCAATCTAATAATTGTCTTACTCGGAAAAGGTGGGTCAAGAAAGGCACTGCCAAGTCCGACAACACATCTGCTGATGCTCATGATGCGTGCAATGATCACATCGAAGAAGTTGAACACACTGCGGAAGGTCTGCTCACTGCCAACAACGAAACTTTACTGCAATGTGTTCGTGCTGGAGGGGAAGAACTGCACGTGGAACTGCCACCTTTTGCTGATTATCTCTCTTTCTTGGGATGGATGATGTGTCAGGTTTACACCCGAGCCATTCTGCCACCAGATGAAACATTCTACTTCTCACATGTTGCCGAGATGATTTCGCTGTTCTTCGAGACTGTCCGTCAGGCCATGCACACCTGGGCCTTCACCTCACTCACAAGAGCTCCGCTTTATCAGTTTCAGTTCCCGCTGCAGCTTACTGATATGATTGCTTATCGATCTCACCTGAACATTGTTTTGGTCATTGAAGAGCTCACTGAACCTGATCTGGAGTTTGTCGCTGCACCTACTGACCTGGAGTTTGTTGCTGCTTCTGATGTTGTCTGTCCTATACCCACTGAAACTGAACCTATTGTTGTTGCTGCTTCAACTGAGCTTCGTGATGTCGCTCTCCTAGACACTGCTGAACTGCTGAGTTTTGGATTGGGTTTTGTATCTGATTCGGCTATCTCGTCTAATCCCTCACAGCCCATGCAGCCCATCGCTGATCCAAGTAGCAGCTCCAGCTCTGATGTTCCTTGTGGACCCATAACTCGGTCCAGGTCTTGCGTACATAAGCCTGCGACTCCCTCTGTTACTTCCCAGGTCCGTAGATGCACACGCAATAATAACAATGGTCATATGCATGTTGCTCTTCCAGATCGCACCCCACGACGGCGTGCCTCGTCTGTCCCACGTGCCACACAGCCTGCAGTAATGCGGATAGCGGAGATGCAGCGGATTGGAGTCGAGGATTGCGGCATTGATCCAGAGGAAATCACCGAAGCTCATTTGCAGCAAGTTCGTCATTCTAGCAATGTATCTTAATAATCTGTTGTCAGTTAATCTGCGGTGTTCAGACCAGGACCTTGTTTGCCCTGTCGATTGTGTCTGTGTCAGACTGCTAGGGTGTTGCTACAGTTTGTGTGAACTGCTTATCCTTTACCAGTTGAATCTCCCTAAATACTTGGTCATCTATTTGTTATTTGCTAATGCATTTGTCAAATCGTTCCTGGAAAATTCTTTGCTGGAATATAAGAGGGCTCAATAGCCCAGACAAATGGTTACATGTTCTCCACAAGGTGGAGGAAAGTGAAGCTTCCATTCTTTGCTTCCAGGAGACCAAAAAATCAGATATTGACATGCATTTCATCCGTAAATTCGTGCCTAAACGTTTTGACCATTTTGAATTTGTTGCTTCTGATGGTGCCTCGGGAGGGCTTCTGATTGTTTGGGTTGGCAATTTGTTTGTGGGACAGTTAACCCAATCTGAATCTTTTGGTCAGATCGTTCAATTCACATCTAAAACTAGTCTTGATCAATTTTCACTAGTAAATGTCTATGGACCGTGTGATGGTATTGAACGACAGAATTTCGTGGCTTGGCTATTTAGCCTGGATTTTGCTGAGGATGCTCATTGGATTTTTGTTGGCGATTTTAACTTCTATCGCTATACCTTTAGCCGCAACAAACCCGGTGCTAACTTGACTGATATTGAAACTTTCAACGAGATCATTAGCTATCTTGGGCTTATTGAGTTACCTATTAAGGGTCGTAATTTTACCTGGAGCAATATGCAGGCTGACCCCTTACTCTCTCAGCTGGATTGGTTCTTTACTACCCCGCACTGGACAACTAAATTCCCCAATACGATGGTTAATCCTTTGGCGAGACCGACCTCGGATCACATCCCATGCGTCATAAACATAGGTACTGCGATACCTAAACCACAGGTTTTCCGCTTTGAAAACTACTGGATTCGTATGCCCGGTTTCATGGATGTTGTGAGAAATATCTGGGCTATTCACTGTCCAGGTGACAGTGCTAAATGCATTTCTTCTAAGCTCAAGCTGCTGCGCAAAGGGCTGCGGAATTGGAGTTCCAGTATTTCAGTTATTAACATACTGATTGAAAACTGCACCAGTACTATCTTTCGACTGGATGAAACTGAAGATATACGCCCCCTTCATCTCACCGAGTGGAATTTCCGGAATATTGTGAAGCTGAAACTTCACCACCTCCTGGCTTGTAAGCATGACTACTGGCAAAAACGATGCACTGCTAAATGGGCGAAATTCGGTAGTGAAAATACCGCTTATTTTCACTCCATGGCCACGATCAGGTACAGAAACAACTCAATTGCCTCTCTGCAGCGTACTGATGGTTCCCTTGTCACTGATCACCATGAGAAGGCTGGTCTTCTGAGACAAGTGTTCAAAGACCGTCTGGGCACAACTGTGCCGATCGACGAAACTTTTGAGTTTTCATCTCTGCTCACAACTCATGCTGGGCTGACCGAGCTATCAACCCACTTTACCATCACTGAAATTGATGATGTGGTTGCTAACCTGCCCACGGACAAGGCCCCGGGACCTGATGGCTTCAACGGCCTTTTTATGAAAGTCTGCTGGCCCATTATCAAGCTGGATTTCTATAAGCTGTTTGATGAATTCTGGAATGGCACGGTCAACCTCCAAAGCATCAATGATGCCTTTATCACTTTAATCCCCAAGATCCATTCTCCGATTAGCCCAAATGATTACCGACCTATTTCTCTTCTTAACAGCAGTTTTAAGTTGATTACTAAGGTCTTGGCCAATAGACTCCAGCAGAAAATTCTTGATGTGGTTCACACTAATCAATATGGTTTTCTTAAATCTCGAACAATTCAAGATTGCGTTGCATGGGCATATGAATATATTCATCAGGTTAAGCAAGCTGGTAAACCAGCGGTGATTCTTAAACTTGATTTCACCAAGGCTTTTGATATGATTGAGCACCGGGCTATTTTACAGATTCTTCGAGGCCATGGTTATGACAGTAAATGGATTAACTGGATTTCTATGATATTTGATACTGGCTCTTCCTCGGTTCTCCTCAACAATGTTCCTGGTAAAAAGTTCCCCTGCAGACGTGGGGTGCGCCAAGGCGACCCTTTGTCTCCGATCCTCTTTGTTGAAGGAGCTGATCTCCTTCAGACCATGATTAACCGTCTTGCTTCAGATGGCCATCTCACTCCTCCACTGAACATTCCGGATATGGATTTCCCTATTGTCCAGTACGCGGACGATACCCTATTGATCATGGAAGCCTGCCCCACCCAGTTGCGAACACTTCGACAACTTCTTCTTCGGTTCACTGCGGCCACGGGTCTCTCGGTTAATTATACCAAGTCATGCATGATGCCACTTGGAGTTGATACCACAACTCTGCAGAATTTGGCCTCGATCTTCGGATGTACCACCGGCACACTCCCCTTCCCTTACTTGGGTCTGCCACTCGGTACCACTAGGCCCACGATTGCTGACCTCTCACCCCTTGCTGATCAGGTTGAGAGACGCATGACTGCTTGCTCTCGCTTTCTGGATTATGGTGGTCGCCTCACCTTTGTACAGTCGGTTCTTTCATCGCTTCCAACACATTATTTGTGCTCGCTGAAACTGCCTAAGGGCTTCATTGCCAAATTTGATCGTGCCAGGAGACACTGTCTATGGGCTAAGGAGGAAGAGTCTAGCTCTAGTCACTCATTGGCGGCGTGGAATTTAGTTTGTCGTCCGAAAAAACATGGTGGATTGGGGATCACCAATTTGGAAGTTCAAAACAAAGCGCTACTCATGAAGCATTTGCATAAATTTTATTCTCATGCTGACATTCCATGGGTGAAGCTTGTGTGGTCATCTTATGGACCAGGACCGCCCCATGCTCAATCCCCTAGGGGCTCTTTCTGGTGGAAGGATATTTGCAGCCTCCTTGATATTTATAGAAGCATCACTATTTCATCTGTCTGCGATGGCCAGTCTACTCTATTTTGGAAAGATTTTTGGTTTGGACCATCATTGCTCTGCGATAACTATCCCCAGCTCTTCTCCTTTGTGCTCAACGAGGACTCTTCTGTGGCTGATCACATGAACAACCCTCAGCTGAATGATTTGTTTGCGCTGCCACTTTCAGTCCAAGCCTTTGACCAATTCTCTCCGATCAACAATGCGTTGCATGCAATGACCTTTGATGAGACAGCTCCTGATACTAGAACATATGTGTGGGGGGGATCTAATTACACTGCGGCTAAGTTCTATAGCTTTGTTTTTGCTCAGGTTAACTGCTGGCCAATTCTCAAGCACGTTTGGGGTTCCAGATGCTTTCCTAAGCTCAAAGTATTTCTCTGGCTTATGACTCATGATCGCCTTAATACTAAGGATCTTATGACCCGTAAACATTGGCAGGTGGAGGGTGGTATCCACTGTATTTTGTGTGATCGCAATTTGCCCGAGACTAGAGACCACCTCTTTTTTGAATGTCCTTTCGCTCTTAGATGCTGGCACACTCTTGGTTTACATTGGACCCCTGGCTCTCACATCTCGGACAGACTCCTCACTATGAAAGGCATTTTTACTGGTCCATGTTTTTTGGAGGTTTTCGCTTGTGCGGCATGGAATATATGGAAGACACGGAATGACTTCATCTTCCAAGGCACTCAACCTTCCTTTAGGCGCTGGAAGATTAAATTTTGCTCCGATATCTATCTTCACCAGCATAGAATTAAGGACTCTTTAGTTCAAACTCTCCTTTTGTGGATTAGTTCTCTCACTTAGACATGTACTCGTCACTCTTTTACAGACCCCTTGATGTACCCCATTTTTTTGATCACCCCATATTAATTTGAAAATTTAACCGTAGGGATTCTTCCCTACGGTAATGGTGTTCAAAAAAAAAAAAAAAAAAAAAAAAAAAATATCTTTCATATATTTTGAATAAGGAGGCAATTTAATAGCATCAGTCAAAGGAATTTGTAAGAACAAAGGTTTCATCCATTCACAAAATTTATTATAATGTTCTTGTTCTTTTGTTTTAAGTTTCTTACTAGGGAAAGGCATTTGTTTTTGAACCCAAGGCTCTCTTTCACTACCATGTTTCTTAGCAATGAAATCTTCCTTATTGTACTTCTCATTTTTATTTAGCTTTTCTGGTTCCTCTTCTAATTCTTCTTTATCAGAATCATCATTATTATCATTGTTATTAGAACTATCATTGTTGTGTTCATTACCACTTTCAGTTTCAGCAACAGAAATAGATATACTATTGGGATCATTAACAGGTTCAGAGGATTCTACAACAGTTTTATGTTTCTTCTTCTTTTTCTTAGAAGGAGCACTAGGTTCATTAACTCGTTGAGAATCTTGTTCAATTCTTTTAGAATGTCCCTCAGGATATAAATGATCTTGAGTAGATTTACCACCTCAAGTTGTTACTTCACAAACATGTTTTTCTTTAGCTATAGAGGCATTTACTAACAATTCTTTTTGCACTTTAGTAAGTTGATCAATTTGAGTTTGAACCATATGAAAATGTTTAATGAGTATTTTAACATCATTGGAGGTTCTATCAACAACATCATGCAAGTTACTAATAGCTCGAGAATTTTCCATTAAATGATTCTCAATTCTCATATTAAAATTTCCTTGCTTAGCAATAAAAGTATCAAATTCATCTAAGCATTGATCAGGAGGTTTAAAATAAGGAATATCTCTATCATCAAGCCTTTGGAGAGAGTGTACCTCAATTAATGGTGTAGGAGGGATTGGCTTACATAAGTCTTCTATGGGAGGTAAGTTCTTCACATCTTCAGCTTTAATACCCTTCTCCTTAAGAGATTTCTTGGCCTCCTTCATCACTTCATCATTTAATTCAATAATACCCCTCTTCTTCGGTGTGGGTGTAGGTGTTGGAGTAGGTTCAGGAATATCCCAATCATCATGATTCTTGCATATTTTAGCTAATAATTCCTCAGCTTCTTCGGGAGTCCTTTTCCTGAAAACACAACTAGCAAAACTATCCAGGTATGACCTAGATTTAGCAGTTAGTCCACTATAAAATATATCAAGTAGATCATTTTTATCCAAATCATGATTCGGCTGGCCTCTTAATATGGAGCAAAAATGTGTCCAAGCCTTAGGCAATTTCTCATCCTCTTCTTGATTAAAATTATAAATTTTTAACAAAGCATCATGTTGAGCACTAGCAGGAAAATATTTCTGAAAGAAAGTATCAAGCAAACCCTTGGGACTAGTAATGGAACCAGGAGATAAATTATTATACCAAGTTTTAGCTTCTCCTTTTAATGAGAAAGGAAATATTTTAGTAACAAAGTAAGTGCGCATTTTTATGTCTTCAGAAAACATACCACTTAAATTAGAGAGTTCATTCATATGTTCTACAGCACTTTCATTTTCAGTTCCACAGAAAGGTTCTCTTTCAACAATAGCTATGTGAGCCAAGTCAATAGAGAAATCATAATCTTTATCTTTATTGTTTATGGGAGATGTAGCAAATTTAGCATCAGGAGACAATTTATATTTAACAGCACGTTTTTCAAAAAGAATTTTCATAGCACTAGCATCTTTAGTAGCATTAATCTCATCAACAAAATTATCATCAAGCTCCACATACATTTCATCAGGATCATCAATATTATTTGTAAACTCAGGTGAATTAACAGGTGTTTCAGCATCTTCATTAGGAATTTCAGCATTTTCAAATTGTTTAGATCTAGCAATTGTAGCATCTAAAAAGGGACCTAATGAACCAGTATCATCAAGAACAGTAGAAGCATCATCATAAGTAATTTCAGATTCAGCAGGAGTAACAGTGCAAGAAGCCTGAGGTGGTGTAACAAGCTTACTTAAGACAGACAGTGAATCAAGAGCAGCAGCGGAACTCAGAGTTGTACCTTTTCTCGTAGTGGATGGTATGATGGGAAATTTCTTATCACCAGGTCTTCCCATGATGAATGAATTCCAGAGAGCAATATCACACTCAGGTGAACTTATAAATAAAGCTATGCTCCCCGGCAACGGCGCCAGAAAATAGTCTTGATGACCCACAAGTATAGGGGATCGCAATAGTCTTCGAGGGAAGTAAAACCCAAATTTATTGATTCGACACAAGGGGAGCCAAAGAATATTTATAAGCCTTAGCAGCGGAGTTGTCAATTCAGCTACACCTGTGAATAGACTTGCTCGAGATAGATTATCAGTAGCAACAGTTTTATAGCAATGACAGTAGTGATATAACAGCAGCAGTAGAATAAAAACAGCGGTGATGATTATAGTAGACAGCGGGATTAAAATACTGTAGGCAAAGGGACGGATGAACGGGCGTTGCATGGATGAGATATTTCATATAATAATCAAGTCATGGGCATTTGCAGATAAATAAGATAAAGCATCCAAGTATTTATTAACCATAGGCATGTGTTCCAATTTAGTTGTGCGTGCTCGCAATGAGAAATTTGCACATCATCTTTTGTCCTACCAGCCCGTTTGCAGTGGGGCCTCAAGGGAAACTACTGGTAATTAAGGTACTCCTTTTAATAAAGTACCGGAGCAAAGCATTAACACTCCGTGAACACATGTGATCCTCACATCACAGCCATTCCCCTCGGCTGTCCCAATTATTGTCACTTTGGTACCTCGGGTTCCGGACAGCAATATGTGTATACAACTGTCGGCCCAGTGGGATCCAGGGTGTGCAGAGCCCACTCTCCACGGCCCTCGTACGCGACGGGATCTACGAAACGACTAAGGACTAAGCAAAACGCTTGGAGAGACCCTCGAGAAGCAAAGCCCTCGAGAGGGCTGAAGGGGGCAGCGAGGGCCTGAAGAGGCCCCTCCCGAGGCTGCCCCTCTGCAGGGCCCTCTCCCCTGGAGAGGGGTCAACGCAAATCCCTCCACAAGGCCGCCCAGGCCCTGTGGAGATACTTCGCTACGAAGCAACCGCTGCAGGGCGCACATGGCCTCTGCCGCGCCGCAGAGTGACGCGCGCGTCTGTGCGCGATGACGACGGCGCCGCAGTTGCCGTTCTGGTGATTAAAGGAGTCAACAAAGCTGTGTCCCCTGCGCCGGCTTACGAGGGTTTCCTCTTTGGTGATAAAGCAGTTGGTCGGCGCTACGCTCCAAGGACGACGTCACCGTGGGCACCCCCGCGGTCTCTGCAGTACCAGCTGGCCGTCCTGCGTGGACGGAGGCTTTTCTGCGCCAAGGGCAGGCTTTGCAGCCATGGACCAAGTCCATGGGCAGCTCGGCAGCAGTGCACCCGGCTCCTCCGTTCGTCGCCATGTGGGAACCCTTCCGCCGCGTAGTGCGCCAGGAAGAGGCCCGGGGCACCTATAAAAGGAGAGGGAGTACCTCCATAGCGGAGGATGGATCATTGAGAACTTGGACACCCTACAGCAACGTAGTCTTAGTTGCACACGCTCGAGGAGGAAGAAGACCTTAGCTTCCCTCTTTGAGCTCCACTCTGCCATACGGGAGCCCTCGGCAAGCTCATTGTACTGTAATCTCTGCAGTGCAATACAGACAAGCAGGAGTAGCGGTTTTACCTCCTCCGGAGGGCCGTGAACCTGGGTACGGGCCGCTGTCCATCTCTGCCGGGCCGTCCCTCCACAGGCTCGACGAGCACCGTCGCCGCGCCGGTTGAGGGTTGTAGACCAACGTGTTCAATCCCCCTTCTCGAACTTCTCTTCAGAGTGTGACTATCCCTGTTCCGTGGGAATCACACCTCGACATTTGGCGCGCCAGGTAGGGGATTGAGGCGCGTCTTCAGCCTCCAGCCGGTCTCCGCGCCATGACGGACACCCGCACGACGCGCGCCAACAGGCGCGCAGCTGACAGGGCTCACACCGAGCCCGGCACCGCACCCACCCGCGGCCGCCGCGGCCGCCCTCGCACGACGGAGCGCGCCAACACTGGCCCGCACGTGGAGGAACCCGAGAGCGAGGAGTACCGTGGCAGCGACCACCGCGACGACAGGGACGTCTCCCCTAAGCACCACGACGATGCTGAGTCCTCGCATCCGTCTCGGCGCCAAGGCGCGTCTTCTCAGGGACGCCCGGAGCCCACGCCGCACACCGCGTTGCTCATGGCCCAGGAGCTCCTCCGCTACCGGCCAAGCGCGGAGGCCCACGACCAGTGGCTGGATCGCCTCCACCACCTTGTCGACGTCGCGACAACGCGCCCCGCTCCGTCTCGCTCCCTCGTTCACCACTCTGCCCGCGCTGGAACGGCCGCACCGGATGCACCTCCGCCACCACCGGGACCTCCCCCGGCCGCGGCACAGAGGACTCCCTCTCATGCCTCCTCGCCGCACGACTGCCAAATCGTGCAGCGCACCGCGCCTGACGCACGGGTGGGGATGGAGCGCCGGAGGGACCTCCAGAACCGCCTCGTCGAGGAACTCGGCCAGGCGGGGCAGCAGAACCGCAGGGCTCTCTAGGGTGGAACCGCCACATACGCCTCCGGCTGCATGGCCTTCACCCGCGCCCTGCGCCGCGTGGTCTGGCCATAGAAGTTCAGGCCAGCCCTCCCCAAGGGCTTCGACGGGTCGAGCAATCCCCTCGAGTTCCTGCAGCTCTACACCACCTCCATCCAGGCTGCAGGGGGAGACGACAAGGTCATGGCCAACTGCTTCTCCCACGCGCTCAGGGACTCCGCGTTGTCGTGGCTCCTCAACTTGCCTGAGGACTCCATCGACTCCTGGGAGGAGCTCTGCAGGCAGTTCGTCGCCAACTTCAAGGGCACGTACAAGCGCGCACTCACCCACAATGACCTGCGCGTTGTGGTGCAGAAGAAGGATGAAACCCTCCGCAAGTACATCCAGCGCTTCAGCCAAGTGCACAACAAGATCCCGAACATCCCCGACACACAGGTCATTGCCGCCTTCAGAGAGGGCGTCACCAACCGCAGGATGCTCGAGAAGCTGGGCATTCACGACAAGCTCACCTCTGTGGTGAAGCTGTTCGACCTCGCAGACAAGTGCGCCAAGGCTGAAGAGGGGCTCCTTTTCGTCAAGATGAGCCAGCGGGGGGACGACCAGGCTGAGGGCTCCAAGAGCCACAAGAAGCGCGAAGAGACCAAGCGCAAGACCACCGCTGTCCTGGCGGCGGAGCCAGCTGCCAAGAACGCCCGCAGAAACTCCCCCGAGCCTGGCGACAAAGAGGCGGACAACCGTCCGTTCTGCGTCTACCACAACAGGCGCGGCCACGCCACAGACAACTGCTTCGACCTCAAGAGGCTGAGCAGGGAGCGTGAGTGCGAAGAAGGCAGCGGGAACCGCGGCAGAGGCCGCGGCCACCGCAGAGACGGCAGGGGCGGACGCAATGGTGGCTACCAGAGGCCTTCAGGCACTCAAGCCAACGCCGCCGAGAAGAACAACAACCTCCCTGACGAGGAAGATGGAGGCTACCAGGCCCCAAGGGGGGCCATGGCCTGCATCCTCGGCGGGGCTCAGGCGCCCAAGTCGAACAACCAGTTCAAGCAGTTCGCCCGCGAGCTCAATGCCGCGCTCCCGAGCACCGAGACCTCCAGGCCCCTCAAGTGGTCCCAGTACACCATCGCTTTTGACGCCAAGGACCACCCCAAGTCGACCAAGACTGTTGGAACTCTCCCCCTGGTCTGCTCCCCCACCATCAACAACATCACCGTCTCCAAGACGCTCATTGATGGGGGAGCTGGCCTAAACGTCATCTCTGTCGAGACCTTCGAGACGCTTCAAGTGCCTTACGAGTGGCTTATGCCCTCCAGACCATTCACAGGGGTCACCAGTGGTTCCATCGAACCCCTGGGGCAGGTCCGGCTGGCCGTCACCTTCGGCGGGCAGAAGAACTACCGCACTGAGCTTATCGACTTCGACGTCGCACACATCGGCCTGCCGTACAACGCCATCCTCGGCTACCCCGCCCTCGCGAAGTTCATGGCCGTCACGCATCACGCCTACAACATGGTCAAGATCCCCGGCAGCGCTGGCACCATCGCCATCCATGGTCATATCCTGGATGCCATGCGCGCTGTCGAGAGCGCCTACAAGGCAGCCGCCATGGCATTTCCGGCTGACGAGGACATGGTCTCCCACAAGCTCTCGCCGATGTGGGAAGGCCCCTACAGGGTCTCCCACATCGCCAGGCCTGGCGCAGTACGCCTCGAGACTGAAGATGGCATCCCCGTCAAGAAGCCGTGGAACATCGCACATCTACGCAAGTTCTACCCGTGATCATGATCACACCAGGCATTTTTTGTCTCTAGAGGGAAGCTCACGGCTTCACCTCCAAGCTTCTCAAAGCTTCTCCTGAGGGTCAGCCCTCCGAGCTCTCCTGCTAACGAGCCACCGCAGGCCGCAGTGAATCTCAGGCACTAATGGGTGGTCCCCATGACTCGACATGGAAGGAATGTTAGCTTGGCAAACCCAAGTGTAATGAACCAATTTCGTTCCCAAGTGAACTATGCGCTGACGCGCCATTTCGTTCCTAAGTGAACTTTGCGCTGAGGCGCCTCTGTGTAATATTTCAATGGCAAGTCTACTTTCGTCATTTACTTTTCCGTGTGCGCTTATATTCTTCCCATGCGCACCTCGCGAGCGGGGGCTGAGTACGGTGCCTGTGCCTCAAGACCACCCCAGCAGCACTGCAAAATCCAAGGGACCCTGAGCTCTGGCTAAAGGGCATGCTACCGGATACACGCCACCTCTCCAAAGGACCTTGGTACTCTCTCTCCTCGCGAGATACCCATGAGGAAACATATAAGCGCGCATGAGTCCCAACTACCATGCTCTAGCGTTTTGGTTCGCCTCTCTAACATTCACAGGGAACAAGAGTCTCTCCAAGCTTGGGGAGGAAAAACTCGGCCCCGGGAGGAAAACACACCGCCAAGGGAGTCCTACGCAGGGCGAAAGCCTCGCGAAGCTAAGTTCCCTGCTCACACTAAGAGAATCTCTGCATCTCTCTCACGAGCACTCTACGTCCCTCGAAGCGTTTCCTTTCCCTCACTCTCCATGGACTGCTTGCGCGTCACAGGGGGGCCCTTGAGCATCGCGCCTCGAGGACTCTTAACTCTCTAAGCCTTAAACCCCCCCCCCCCCTCCCCCCCCCGGCCTTGCCGAAGTCATTGCTCGAGCATACCGCAGCAGCGGAGTCATAGCGCGAGGAGAAGGGTCCTAGCGACGCAGAGCGAAAAAGACATGGAGTTGAAGCAAAGGGCCCTCGAGGGGCACACACACAAACTTAGCAGCGCATGCTTAAAAATAAGAGTATATTACAGACTCTGGAACATCAGTCTCTAAGCCAAATATCTCTACAAGCGCTGCAAGCGCGTTACATTTCAGGAGAGGGTTAAGCAGAAGCCCCGTCGCTGTCCTCGCTGTCGTCCTCTCCAGGCTCGTCCTCGGAGCCTGCATCCTCGCCGTCGTCCTCTCCCACCTCGGCCCGCTTGAAGCGGCTGCAGAAGTCGTCGACTTGGTCGCGGACCGAGTTGGAGATCTTCCACCCCTTCTCCCCCTCGAGAGGCTCGGTCACCGTCGAGTAGTCGAAGCCGGGCTGGAGGTTGGTGAAGATGCGGTCGACCGCCACCGCCAGGAGTTGGCGGCATTCCTCCTCAACGACGTCGCGAAGCTCCGCGGCAGGGCCCTCGAGGGCTGTGAAGAGCTGCTCAAAGTACGTGAGGTACGCGGCGACGTCGGCGTTGCCCTGTGCGGGGATGGGCGGCGCATCCGTACCCAGCATCGCGGCGAGCTCGTTGCCCTGAGTCACCAAGGACTGGAACATGCGCTCCCGCTGCTGGGATAGCACCCGCGCGGCTTGGGCGTTCTCGGCAGCCTCCACCGCCTTCTCCACAGCAGGGCCCACCTACTGGTTCATCTCCTCCATGTCCGCCATGAGAGAGGCGAGGTCCTGCGCCATGCGCTCGCGAGCTTCCTCGGCGGCGCGGCGACCATCTGTTGCGCGCCTCACACGAGAGTTCAAATTGGCGTTCAGCCCCTCCAGCTGGCGGATCCGAGCGGCATCCTCGTCGCGCCTCTTCTTGAAGCGGCCCTCCTGCTTCGTGAACTTCTCAGCATAGTCGCGGGAGACAGCGGTGCGGTACGCCTTCTCCCGGGCTTGGAATTCCTTCTCAGCCTCCCCCTTCAGCTCGTCGAACTTCGCGTTGAAGCGCTCCACATGCCTCTTGTGGGTGGCCACTTCACGCTCATGCTTGCCGAGGGACTCAGCCAGGCTCTCGTCGCGGGCCTCGAGGGCGGCGCGCTGCCCCGACAGCTCTTGCTCCCTCAGCGCCAGCTGTTCGTCACGACGGTGCACGTCCTCCTCGCGCTCACCCAGGCCCTGCCCCCTGGCTTCCAAGTTCGCGCGGACCGCCTCCAGGGTGGTCCGCACGGTCTCAGCATCGGCGAGGATTTTGGCCTCGAGCTCGACAAGCTCGCGGTGCTTGGCTGCCAGGGAGTGCTCCACAGCCTCCCGCTCTGCCCTGGCCGCGGCCAAGTCTTCTGCCGCTGCCCGGCGCTCGGCCTTCAAGGGCTGCAGGAGCTCTTCGGCTTCGCGCGTGGCGCCCTCGCGGACCTCCTGGGCGAAGCGCACCGCCTCCTCGCGCTCCGCCTGCAGGGCCAAGTCGCTCTGCCGGCGAGCCTCCACAGCCGCGTGGAAAGCGGCCCAAGCCCCCGCGAGCTCGTCTCGCTGCCGGGCAAGCTCCCGGTCCTCCAGAGCAAGGTGGGCCTCCAGCCCCTCCAGGGACTCCCGCACCAGGCGGAAGGCAACGTCGCGATGCCCCCTGCTCCAGTCCCAGCTGCCGAGGGCAAGAGCCTGGGAAGCTCCGCTCGGAGCGGAGGGCCCTGCGCCTGCGTCAAGCTTAGAGCGGGGAGCCTCCGCGCGGGCCTGGGGGCTTGGCGGCGAGTCTTCCGCCTCGGCGCCCGCGTTCTGCGCGCCGGCGTTGCCCTCCTCAGGCGGCACCTCGTCCTAGGTTTCCGGGGCAGGAGAGGTCTGCCCCGTAGCCGCTGCCTCCTCCTCCGCCGTAGTGCTTGGCGGGGGCGGCGGAAGATCTTCTCCCACCGTCTCGTCGGCCTATGGCGAGCTCGGGGTTGGTGTAGCACCATCCGCGGCCTCCTGCTGCGCGGGAGGAGTCGCAGCGCGAGGCGGGGTAGGCTCCTTCTCCACCTGCTCCTCAGGGCACTCCTCCTCTGGGGGAGGTGCTGTCGCCCCCGCCTGAGGCATGTCCTCCTGGGGGCCTGCAGGAACCTCCTCCCCAGGCCTTGAGGCCTCGTCTGCCGCGGCCTCGTCTGCTGCGGCCTCTTGCGCGGCCTCCGGAGCGGCCTTCTTCACATCCGCCGCCTTGCGGAGCCTTCGGCGCTTCGCAGGCGCCGGGTCGCTGGCAGAGAACAAGAAGATCTGTCAGAGGGAGCAAACAAGCAACGATTGAAGAAGAAAGACAAAGTTAAAAACACGTATCCCGTCTTCTTGGCGCGGGTGTCAACCCACGCCATGCCAGACGAGCGCCAAGAAGGCGTGGTCCGGACTCCGGATCCCTCAGGAGCCGTCTCGGCTTTCCTCTTGAGGGGAGCGCTTGGGGGCTCCCCGGCAGGCCTGTCGTGGGCCGCCTTGGTCCGAGGCTCCTATCACCCCGCCTCGGCCTCCTCGCCGTCGCTGGACGAGAGCTCGAAGACCTCTTCAGTAGGGGCCGTGGCCTTTGATGAGCTCGCCCCGCCTGCGGAGGGGACCGCCCCTGCTGCCGTGCCGCCTTGCTCAGCGTCGGATGCGTAGGGCGACTCCGCGGCGTCTGGCCCCTTTGCCACGGGCATGGGCCCCTCTTCCTCCTCCTCCCCCGCCAGGCCTAGCGGGGTGAAGGTGGGCATCTGTTCCAGAATCGCCAGGCGCGGAGCCAGGTTCATCTGATGAAGAGGCCTCAGTTCCGCCGCAACCACCACGGGCACGTCGGGGTTGATGAAGAGGCCGCCCATGATGGTGGCGACGACGGCAGGGCGATGGTCGCAGGGGTGGAGTCGCATCGAGTCCATGAGCCCCGAGTACATCCACATCGGCTTCTTGTGCGCCTGGAGAGGAGCGATGCGGCGCTTCACGAAGTCCTCCGCGACCATCTGGCCGGTGAGGCCGTTCTCCCGAAGCATCTTCATGCGGCCCACGAGGTCTGCAATCAGCGGGCCCTGGAAGACCTGCTTGCCCCAATGGGTATTCTTCACAGATGGTGCATCCGGGATGTCGAGGAAGGAGCTCTGCGACTTGACGCCGATGAGGAACCACTTCTGCCTGAAGTCGTCCACCTTCTTCGACACCGCCATGACGGGCTTCTTGCCGCTCCACGACATGGGGATGTAGACGTCCCCCATGCCGTCCACGATGCGGAAGGACACGCATCCCGTCCGCTCGGACTTCACGGAGTTCCGGAGCGCGTAGAAGCTCCTGAAGAGGGCCACCGAGGGCGGCACCCCCAAGTAGCCCTCGCACAAGTAGGCGAAGACGGAGAGGACGAGGATGGCGTTGGGGTGTAGATGAAGGAGATGGATCTGGTAGAACTCCAGAACCGCCTCCAAGAAGGGCGAGTACGGAGGCACCAATCCGGCGAAAAGGGTGTGAAGGAAGATGGGGAAAAACCCCGCCGGAAAGCGGCCGAGCTTCGCGGCCTGGATGGCGCTGGCGCCATGCTCGTTGGGCTTCCCGGCGACCAGGTGCCGAATCTTGTCCAGCGCCACCGCATTGACGCGCTCCCCAACTAGGGCGGGGCCGAGCGCCTCCTCCCCCTGCGCGTCCGGGGGGAGCACCGTCATCGCCGCCTTGCCCTTGGATCCGCCCATCGCCGGAAAAAAGAGAAGGGCGCGGAAGGACGAGGAGAAGGAAAGAGGTCGCCGGAGAAGGAAGGCTGGAAGGATGAGAGCAGAGGTCGGGAGCGCAGAAATGAGTAGTAACTGCTGTTCGGACCGGCGCGCAGCTTTATGCCCCGTCTGGGCAGTTACCAAGGCATGATCGTGGTGGTCGTGGTGAGACCCCCCACGATGCACGTTTCTGCCGGAGAAACCGAGTCGCCGCAAACGCAGCAAAAATCGACGCGTGTGTCGGGCCGGCCGAACACTTTGGGCCCACGACACTTCGACACTATGGGCCCGGGGGCTACTGTCGGCCCAGTGGGATCCAGGGTGTGCAGAGCCCACTCTCCACGGCCCTCGTACGCAACGGGATCTACGAAACGACTAAGGACTAAGCAAAACGCTTGGAGAGACCCTCGAGAAGCAAAGCCCTCGAGAGGGCTGAAGGGGGCAGCGAGGGCCTGAAGAGGCCCCTCCCGAGGCTGCCCCTCTGCAGGGCCCTCTCCCCTGGAGAGGGGTCAACGCAAATCCCTCCACAAGGCCGCCCAGGCCCTGTGGAGATACTTCGCTACGAAGCAACCGCTGCAGGGCGCACATGGCCTCTGCCGCGCCGCAGAGTGACGCGCGCGTCTGTGCGCGATGACGACGGCGCCGCAGTTGCCGTTCTGGTGATTAAAGGAGTCAACAAAGTTGTGTCCCCTGCGCCGGCTTACGAGGGTTTCCTCTTTGGTGATAAAGCAGTTGGCCGGCGCTACGCTCCAAGGACGACCTCACCGTGGGCACCCCCGCGGTCTCTGCAGTACCAGCTGGCCGTCCTGCGTGGACGGAGGCTTTTCTGCGCCAAGGGCAAGCTTTGCAGCCATGGACCGAGTCCATGGGCAGCTCGGCAGCAGTGCACCCCGCTCCTCCGTTCGTCGCCATGTGGGAACCCTTCCGCCGCGCAGTGCGCCAGGAAGAGGCCCGGGGCACCTATAAAAGGAGAGGGAGTACCTCCATAGCGGAGGATGGATCATTGAGAACTTGGACACCCTACAGCAACGTAGTCTTAGTTGCATACGCTCGAGGAGGAAGAAGACCTTAGCTTCCCTCTTCGAGCTCCACTCTGCCATACGGGAGCCCTCGGCAAGCTCATTGTACTGTAATCTCTGCAGTGCAATACAGACAAGCAGGAGTAGCGGTTTTACCTCCTCCGGAGGGCCGTGAACCTGGGTACGGGCCGCTGTCCATCTCTGCCGGGCCGTCCCTCCACAGGCTCGACGAGCACCGTCGCCGCGCCGGTTGAGGGTTGTAGACCAACGTGTTCAATCCCCCTTCTCGAACTTCTCTTCAGAGTGTGACTATCCTTGTTCCGTGGGAATCACACCTCGACAACAACTCATAGATATGATCTCAAAACAACAATTATGTTCATGATAAAATAACATGCTCAGATCTGAAATCATGGCACTCGGGCCCAAGTGTCAAGCATTAAGCATAACAAGTTGCAACAATGACATAAAACACCGATAACGGATACTAGGCACCATGCCCTAATGATATTACTGTAGGAGATATGCCCTAGAGGCAATTAATAAAGTGTTTTATTTATCATATCTCATTTGTTCATAATACGTTTTTGTGTCATGCTATAACTGTATTAAGCGGAAACATTAATACACGTGTGATACCTAAAACAACCAGGTCCCCAGCAACCTCTGTTTGACTGGTTCATTGTGCAATCGATGATCGAGGTTTCCCGATCATGTGACATAGCGTCTATTTGACAATGAAGTCATATCATTGGTAGAACGATGTGATGGACATACCCAATATTTATAGGACGTAGTCATTACGCCTTCGACCGTGAGACCTACTCTTATTGCTATTCCTGGAAGACACTTTGATTGCATCCAACGTCATATCTTACATAGTGTGACAATAAAGGTGTCCCTCTCGGGTGTCGGATAGGAGTATGTTGAGACGGGGGGTCAAGAGCGGGATTTGCCAATCCCATAGCAGGATAGATACTCTAGGGCCCACTCGGTGAGATTATGTCAAACGAGCTTGCAAGCGTGTGACTGGGTCACCAGGACATAAGATCATAGACGAGTAGAAGTTAGCGGTGTCGGTAACGAGATCAAGCTAGGTATGGGGATATCTATGAACGAGTCTCGGACACGCTAAGTATCGCATGGCAAAAGGTTTAAGACTTAGACGTCCAGGTTCGATAAGGAAAAGTATTCGTTATCTCGCAGGGATTAATTCTGGTTATCCAAAGTCCACGAATTAGTCATTGATCGGAGAGGAGTCTCGATCATGTCTGGTGAGGTAATCGAACCGCTAGGGTAGCACGCTTAAGGGGAGTCGACATTTTACCGGAAGAGAAAAATAGGAAAAGAGAGACCGGGAACGTCCCGGGAAAGTTCCGATGGAGATCGGGCAGCGACGAAATAGTTTTCGGAGCCAGAACAAATTATGTAATATGTATTTAATATTAATTAGTGTAATTAATACTTAAATATATTTTATTTTAATTTTTTCTGAATTTTTAAAGGCAAAAATCCCTTAATGGGCCTCTTTGGGCAAAGAGGCCCATGAAGGGGGGAAGTCCCCCCCATGAGGGAAGGGGGCAGTTCGGCCGGCCCTAGGTGGGCAGCCCCCTGGACCCCTTTATATAGAGGGCTACCCCTGGCCTTTGGAACACACAGTTTTCTCTCTCTCTCTCTCTCTCTCTCCGAGGATCACGTGATTCCCAAGTTTGGAGTTGCGCCTCGGAATTGTTTCTCCACCATACGCACACCGTCGTGCTGCTGGTCTCCCGGTCCCAGTCTTCCGCTGCTTCGTCCCTGGATCGGAGCCCGGAGTGCGTCGGCTTCACCGTACGTGTGTGACTCCCTGCGAGGCATCACACTTGTGGTGCTAGAGGTCTGCTTCCTCTACACGGCATCGAAGTCTTCGTCGGCTTCATCGACAACGCTTGTGCGGGAGCGTAATCCCCGCTTTCGGTCTTCAAGAGGTATGTGCGAAGACCCCCCTGCGTATTACTATATCTGCATAGTATAGATTCTGGCTGTTTTTAGGTTATCGCTGTTAGGAAAAATTTTGTTTTCTGCCTGCGATCCCCTTCAGTGGTATCAGAGCCGATCTATGCGTAGATATAGCTATGCGCTAGTTGAACCCGTGTTCTGCACGGGGGCATCGTTCATATTATTTGCTACCCTCTCGCGTGCACTTGCAATGTCGGCGGCATTGAGTTGATGAAGCGGCCCGGACCGACCTTACGCGTACGCTTACGCGAGACTGGTTCCACTACTGACATACGGCTGGTTCCGTATATGTGGCTGGCGGGTGTCTGTCTCTCTCTCTTTAGTTGGCTTTGCATTTTCAATGGAGGGCCCGAAAGGGATACATAAATATGCAATTATTTGATCATTGTTGTGGTCATAGGTTCGTAGGTATGAAGCGGTTCTATTTACGACAAGCCCCAAGCCACGTAAAATATGCAAAAGATAAAGTAGAAGCGTCTAACTTTATTTTGCAGGGGCTATGTGATATGGTCAAGGTAGGTTAATTAAATTGTTTATGAACTGCTGGCGCGAAGGAGACCATCGGCGCAAGGGGCCATATCACGTCGCATTACATTTGATGTTTTGAGTGCATCTTATATTGTGTGTATATGTATATAGTATATATTAGTTACACGGCGGTAATAATATAAGATGATCCCTCCAAAATACCAATTGTGTTCTCCCTTCGACGTGCACCACCAAGAAAGTTCTACGTTATGAGGCAGGCCGTGATGATCGGGTGTCAGACATATCGTCGTTCGCATACAGTGGGTGTAAGCCACGTTGCACGAGCATTTACGTTGAAGGTTATTATGGCGAGCCTAGCATGTACAGACATGGCCTCGGAACAAGGTGACCGAAAGGTCGAGCATGAGTCACAAAGTTGTTGTGATTGACATTCCGATGTCTACCTTTGAAGTTGTGTTGCCGGCTCTGATGATGAGGGGTTGCATAACGGATTAGGATCGTGTAATCACTCTAGCGATGAGAGGGATATCCGTTTGAGTGGGAGTTCTCATAGTTATTTTCGAAAATACTTGAACTCAAATCTTTTATGAACAAAGTCTTATATTTTGCAAATTCCATTGTAGATGTCTCATCCCACCTTTAACCTAGCCCTGTTCCTTGAGAAAGAGAAGCTTAAGACCAATGGGTCCAACTTCGTATCCTGGTTCCGCAATCTGAAGTCCAGTCTGAATGCCCACAAGGTGGCTTACATCCTTGAAGCCCCCTTGGGTGATCAGCCAGCAAACACCGCCTCAGAATTCACTAGGAGTGTCTACGAGTTTAAGGCGGAGATTTCCTCTTTTGTTCGGAGTGGCATGCTCTTTGCCATGGAGGCTGACCTGCAGAACCATTTTGAGAACAAGAGTGCTTATGAGATAATCACTGAACTCATGGTTGTTTTGGCACGACAAGTCAAGGATGAGAGGTTTGAAGCTACCAAGCTTTTCTTCTCAGGCCAGATGGAAGAGCACGATAACATAAGTGAGCACTTAGCCAATATGTTTGGCAGCGTTCAGCTCCTGAAAGATCTAGGATGTGAGATCCCGGAAGAGCTGGTTATTGATAGGGTGTTGTTGTCGCTACCCCCTACCTATTAAGACGCCATCATGAACTACGACATGATTGGGACATCAAAATCCCTGTCGGAAATTCTTATGATGCTCAACATGGCCGAATTGGAAATCAAGATGGACAAGATGGCGGTGACCGTCAGATCCCTGGAAGCACAACTCCCCAAATGTCTAGAAGATAAGAAGGCCGGCAAGATTGTCGGAAAAGAGAAAGGTATATTTGATATACATGTTATTGATGTGTACCTAACCTGCGCCCGTAGCAATACCTGGGTATTTGATACTGGTTCTGTTGCTCATATATGTAACTCTCAGGAAGAGTTGCGGAATAAGAGGCGCCTGGGAAAGGACGAGGTGACGATGCGCGTCGGCAACGGATCAAGAGTTGACGTGGTGGCTGTCGGCACACTCCCTCTACAACTACCATCGGGATTAGTTTTGGTCCTCAATAAGTGTTATTTTGTACCGTCCTTGAGTGTAAACATAATCAGTGGGTCTTGCTTGTTGCAAGACGGATATTCGTTCAAATCAGTATCAAGTGGTTGTGCTATTTATATGAATGATATCTTTTATGTTAACGCTCCCGAGAGTAATGGTTTATTCTTGTTGAATCTCGATCATAGTACTCACATTCATAGCATAGATGCCAAGAGAATTAAACTTAGTAGCGATACCGCCATGTATATGTGGCATTGCCGTCTCGGTCATATTGGTATAAGGCGCATGAAGAAACTCCATGCCGATGGGCTTCTAGACTCGTTGGATTTTGGATCCCTCGACACATGCGAACCATGCCTCATGGGCAAGATGACCAAGACACCGTTCAATGGTTTCATGGAACGGGCGTCGGACTTGTTGGGAGTCATACATACAGATGTGTGTGGACCAATGAGCGTGTCGACACGCAATGGTTATCGTTATTTTTTCACCTTCACCGATGACTTGAGTAGATATGGGTATATCTATTTGATGAAACACAAGTCTGAAACATTTGAAAAGTTCAAAGAATTTCAAAGTGAAGTTGAAAATCAACTCAACAAGAAAATCAAGCACCTTCGATCCGATCGTGGTGGCGAATATTTGAGTTTTGAGTTTGGCACACATCTGAAGGCCTGTGGCATCGTGCCGCAGCTTACGCCAGCTGGAACGCCGCAACGCAACGGTGTGTCTGAGCGGCGTAATCGCACTCTACTGGATAGCGTCCGATCTATGATGTCTCTTACCGACTTGCCCGTGTCTTTTTGGGGGTATGCGTTAGAAACAGCCGCATTCATTTTAAATAGGGCTCCGTCCAAATCCGTAGCAACGACACCGTATGAGGTCTGGTATGGCCAGAAGCCTAAGCTGTCGTTCCTGAAGGTCTGGGGTTGTGAGGCGTATGTTAAGAAACTACAGCCCGACAAACTCGAACCGAAATCGGAGAAAGTCATCTTTGTAGGGTATCCGCGGGAAACCATAGGATACACCTTCTACAACCAAGCTGAGGGCAAAACGTTTGTCGCGAAGAACGGTACCTTTCTGGAGAAAGAGTTTCTCGCCAAAGGAGTAAGTGGGAGGAAAATAGACCTCGACGAGATCGTTGATCCTGAACTCGAAATACAGAGTGGCGCAACGGAAGCTGTTCCGGAACCGTCCTCCACAGATGGAGTGGGAGAAGATGTCGAGGGTGCTATTCTACCTCGTAGGTCAGGGAGATCTCGGGTCGCCCCTGAATGGTATGGCAACATGGTTTGCACCGTCATGTTGATTGAACAAGACGAACCTACGAACTACAAAGAGGCTATGGCTAGTCCTGAGTCCGAGAAATGGCTTGAAGCCATGAAATCCGAAATAGGATCCATGTACGATAACAAAGTGTGGACTTTGGTAGAGATTCCCGAAGAGCGCAAGGCCGTCGAGAATAAATGGATTTTTAAGAAGAAGACTGATGCTGATGGTAATGTGACCGTCTATAAAGCTCGGCTTGTCGCAAAAGGTTTCCGACAAGTTCATGGAATTGACTACGATGAAACATTTTCACCGGTAGCGATGCTAAAGTCTATTCGGATTTTGCTAGCAGTTGCCGCATATTATGACTATGAGATATGGCAAATGGATGTCAAAACAGCGTTCCTAAATGGCAACATTGAGGAAGAGTTGTATATGGTACAACCTGAAGGTTTTGTCGATCCAGGAAATGCTGGCAAAGTATGCAAGCTTCAGCGTTCCATTTATGGACTGAAGCAAGCATCTCGGAGCTGGAATCTTCGCTTTGATGAGGTGATCAAAGGTTTTGGATTTGTCCGGAACAGAGAAGAGACCTGCATTTACAAGAAAATGAGTGGGAGCTCAGTTGTGTTCCTGGCACTATATGTTGATGATATACTGCTGATAGGAGATGATGTGGAACTACTGAATAGCGTTAAGGAATATTTAAACAGTAAATTTTCAATGAAGGACTTAGGAGAAGCTGCATACGTTTTAGGCATTAAAATCTATCGTGATAGATCAAGACGCCTATTAGCGTTAAGTCAGAGTACTTATATTGACAAGATATTGAAACGGTTCAATATGGATGGGGCAAAGAAGGGTTTTCTGCCTATTGTCAAGAATAAAGTGTTGAGCAAGGCACAGTGTCCGGTGACGGAACATGATAGAGTCGCGATAACTGAACATCCTTATGCTTCAGCCATAGGATCGATCATGTATGCCATGCTAAGTACTCGACCTGATGTAGCATTGGCTCTTAGTTTGACGAGCCGATTCCAAAGTAATCCTGGAAAGGAACATTGGGTAGCTGTTAAAAGTATTCTTAAGAATCTCAAGCATACAAAGGAAATGTTTCTTGTGTATGGGGACTGTGAGGAAGAACTTGGCGTAACAGGTTACGTTGATGCAAGTTTCTGCTCAGACCCAGATGACTCTAAGTCACAGACAGGATATGTTTTCAAGGTGAACGGAGGCGCTGTGAGCTGGAGGAGTGGGAAGCAACCCATCGTGGCCCAATCTACAATGGAATCGGAGTACATTGCTGCTTCTGAAGTCGCGAATGAAGCTGTGTGGCTGAGGAAGTTCATCATTGAGCTTGGAGTGTTCCCTAGCGCGCAAGACCCCGTGACCCTCTACTGCGACAACATGGGTGCTATTGCTAACGCGAAGGAACCGAGGTCTCACTCGACTGCCAAACACATACTCCGACGCTTCCATGTGATACGACAGTACGTACAAGGAGGTGAAGTGAAGATTTGCAAAATACATACGGATCTGAATGTGGCAGACCCGTTGACGAAGCCTCTCCTGCTAGACAAGCACGTGAAACACCAAGATGCTATGGGTGTACGGCTTTTACCAGGTTGTAACTAGATTAAATTGTACTCTAGTGCAAGTGGGAGACTGTAGGAGATATGCCCTAGAGGCAATTAATAAAGTGTTTTATTTATCATATCTCATTTGTTCATAATACGTTTTTGTGTCATGCTATAACTGTATTAAGCGGAAACATTAATACACGTGTGATACCTAAAACAACCAGGTCCCCAGCAACCTCTGTTTGACTGGTTCATTGTGCAATCGATGATCGAGGTTTCCCGATCATGTGACATAGCGTCTATTTGACAATGAAGTCATATCGTTGGTAGAACGATGTGATGGACATACCCAATATTTATAGGACGTAGTCATTACGCCTTCGACCGTGAGACCTACTCTTATTGCTATTCCTGGAAGACACTTTGATTGCATCCAACGTCATATCTTACATAGTGTGACAATAAAGGTGTCCCTCTCGGGTGTCGGATAGGAGTATGTTGAGACGGGGGGTCAAGAGCGGGATTTGCCAATCCCATAGCAGGATAGATACTCTAGGGCCCACTCGGTGAGATTATGTCAAACGAGCTTGCAAGCGTGTGACTGGGTCACCAGGACATAAGATCATAGACGAGTAGAAGTTAGCGGTGTCGGTAACGAGATCAAGCTAGGTACGGGGATATCTATGAACGAGTCTCGGACACGCTAAGTATCGCATGGCAAAAGGTTTAAGACTTAGACGTCCAGGTTCGATAAGGAAAAGTATTCGTTATCTCGCAGGGATTAATTCTGGGTATCCAAGGTCCACGAATTAGTCATTGATCGGAGAGGAGTCTCGATCATGTCTGGTGAGGTAATCGAACCGCTAGGGTAGCACGCTTAAGGGGAGTCGACATTTTACCGGAAGAGAAAAATAGGAAAAGAGAGACCGGGAACGTCCCGGGAATGTTCCGATGGAGATCGGGCAGCGACGAAATAGTTTTCGGAGCCAGAACAAATTATGTAATATGTATTTAATATTAATTAGTGTAATTAATACTTAAATATATTTTATTTTAATTTTTTCTGAATTTTTAAAGGCAAAAATCCCTTAATGGGCCTCTTTGGGCAAAGAGGCCCATGAAGGGGGGGAAGTCCCCCCCCCCATGAGGGAAGGGGGCAGTTCGGCCGGCCCTAGGTGGGCCACATGGGGCCCACCTAGGCCGGCGCACCAAGCTGGCCGGCTGGGGTGTGGGATTAGTCCCACACCGCCAGCTTGGCAAGGTGGGCAGCCCCCTGGACCCCTTTATATAGAGGGGTACCCCTGGCCTTTGGAACACACAGTTTTCTCTCTCTCTCTCTCTCCGAGGATCACTTGATTCCCATGTTTGGAGTTGCGCCTCGGAATTGTTTCTCCAGCATACGCACACCGTCGTGCTGCTGGTCTCCCGGTCCCAGTCTTCCGCTGCTTCGTCCCTGGATCGGAGCCCGGAGTGCGTCGGCTTCACCGTACGTGTGTGACTCCCTGCGAGGCATCACACTTGTGGTGCTAGAGGTCTGCTTCCTCTACACGGCATCGAAGTCTTCGTCGGCTTCATCGACAACGCTTGTGCGGGAGCGTAATCCCCGCTTTCGGTCTTCAAGAGGTATGTGCGAAGACCCCCCTGCGTATTACTATATCTGCATAGTATAGATTCTGGCTGTTTTTAGGTTATCGCTGTTAGGAAATTTTTTGTTTTCTGCCTGCGATCCCCTTCAATTACAGCTATTATATGAACAATCTCATCCAATCCCAACCATCCCCTCAAGCCTACAGTGGTGGATTACTCACACATGGATGGGGGAAACATGGATGGTTGATGGAGAAGTGGTGGCGATGATGATGGCGATGATCTCCTTCGATTCCCCGTCCCGGCGGAGTGCCGGAACAGGAACTTCTGGTCCCCGAATTGGGTTTCGAGGTGGCGGCGGCGCTCCGATGGGTTTTCTGGAAAAGTCTCCGCGTGTTCGTGTTTTTTAGGTCAGGAGAGGCTAAGTAGTCGAGAGGGGGGCGTGAGGCGGCGCCTGGGGCCACCACACCTGGTGCTCGCGCGGCCAGGGGCCTGCCGTGCCACCAGGGTGTGTGGGCCCCACGTGGCCCGTCTCCGTCTCGTCTTCCGGCTCCGTGACTCTCCTGCGAAAAAAAGGACTTCTATGATTTTTCTGGGATTTTTCCTGAAAGTTGATTTCATGCACAAAAACGAGACACCAGGGCAATTCTGCTGAAAACAGCGTTAGTCCGCGTTAGTTGCATTCAAAACATGCAAATGAGAGGTAAAACAATAACAAAAGTGTTCGGGAAAGTAGATACGTTTTGGACGTATGAGTCCTTGGATATTCAAACGTCCAGATTACAACGAGGAGGCCTTCGCCGAAGAGGAGGAGTATGGCGCCGACTACGATGCCTAGCTGTCACCGGTCAACTGCACTTGTGGGAGGACGTCTGTCGATGAAGAAGGCCGACGTTAGCCCCGGGCTTCCGCTGTATCTTAGTTAATTCCGCCCTGCGAGGCGATGATTGTCAGACTTGGTCATGTGACCGCTCTGTGTTGTAAGACTTTTATTCGTACGACTTGAATGATGTAAGACTTTGATACCTTGTTGGTTATGTGATTGCGATGCATTGATCTCTGGGATCGTGATCTATTACATAACGTGGAAATCTCAGATTTCGGTCTGAGGGGTCCTCACAGACTTGGTATCAGAGCCATCGTTGACCTTAGGAGACTTTAGCTAGGTTGGGCGTCGACGTCATGCAAAAATGTTTTCATAAAAACTTAGGAGAGGTGTCTAAAATATGCAGAATATACTGCTATCCTCTCCCCTCTATTTTAACTATTACTAAATAATATACTTGAATTAAGTACTACGTCTTTACTTGTTTAAAATTCTGCACACCGTTCACTAATTCAACCTTCATTTAAAATTTTGTGTAGATGGACGGCGAGTTCACGACGTCTATCCAGTTGGGGGCATTGCCCAACTCGGGGATCACGCGTCTCTTTCAGGCAGACTTGCTTCAGTTGACTTGGTATTTGGGGCGCCCACTCCATGAGCAGTTGTCAGGACGGTGTGTACCGATGGTCGGTGATGCGATGTCTTGGACGGTGAGGTGCACCCTTCGAGGCCCGCTTGTGCCACCACTTGTGGAGGAGCTGATTGAGGACTCTATAGCGCCGACACAGACCGAAGGAATCGTGACGGTTCTTCAGCGAGCTCTTGCCCGCCTGGTGCACGCCCACAGCGCCGAGTTGGTCGGCACCCGCTTCCAGTTCTTCGGAGGGCTTGACGAGCAGAGCCACCCTTTGCCGCCGCGCCCCCACCCCACTTTTGGGAACCACGTGGGAGAGTTGGGGATCTTCCTCGAGTACACTCAGTCCCAGCTGGTCAGCAGTCGCATGGAGAGCGATCTTCGCCGCCTGCAGTACGACGACACGGAGGTTCGAGTTTCGGAGGCCGAGCACGAGACCGAGGACGTGAAGGCCCAGCTCAAGGCGTCTCAGGATAAGCTGAAGGCCGCTAAGGAGAAGCTCAAGGCTACCGAGGGGAAGCTCAAGACCACTGAGGAGCGCCTAGCGAAGTCCCAGGAAGAATTTGGGAGAGAGCGAGCGGAGTGCCGCGGTCTCAGGGCACGTTTCAAGACCTCTCGTTTCTGGCAGACCAACCTCAAGAGGAGGGTTGGTGATCTCGACGGGATCATTACCATTCGGGACGCCAGGATCCGCGAGCTTGACGAGGAGGTAGAGGAGCTACGAGCCGCCTTTCGACAGCGACGCTGCCGCGAACGAGTAGCTACTTCGAGTAGTTCCTTTTGAGTTAGGACCGAACCATCGCGATCTATTGCTGCGATTGTGTGGTCTAGTTAGCATGTGTGTGTTGCCTTAATGTTTGTAAGAACTATGGTTGTGTTAGATCGTGCATTTGGGAAATCGTATGTGATGCTATTGAGACCTTGCTATGGAGTTAATCCATGTTTTATGACGTGTGTTTCCTTGCTGTGATTTTATCATCTCTAATTGACTTGGTCTCAGTATCGCTTGTTTTACTCAACTGCATGTTTGGAAATAAGTGGTTTCGATTTAGGTTTTTAATTCGATTATTGTTCTCAACTTCAGCATGGCGCGAGATCCACCACCACCACCACCCGAGCCCTCTATGGCCCAAGTGCTGCGCCTCCTCATGGAGGACCGCGAAGCCGCACGCGCCGAGAGGACTACGAACCTTGCAACCTTGCAACGCCTGGCCCAAATCGCCGTCAACCGCAATGGCGGCCAAGGCAATGATGAGGGACGCTCTAGGTTGCGTGATTTTCAGAATACCAACCCATCGGTGTTCTCCAAGAGTGAAGTGCCACTGGATGCTGACGACTGGATCCGTACTGTCGAGAACAACTTGAGGGTCGCCCAGGTTGGTGACAATGAGAAGGTGATCTATGCGACCCACTATCTTTCTGGACCTGCCCGAGCCTGGTGGGAGGCCATTCATGCACTGCTGCTTCAAGATGAAGTGGTGACTTGGGAGGCTTTCAAGACGAAGTTTCTGAAGCGCTATGTGCCGACTGGTCTCGTCAACATTATGCGAGAGAAATTCCTGCAGTTGAAGCAAGGTGGTAAGTCCATCAGTGAGTACCTTGAGAAGTTCACCACCCTGGCGAGGTATGCACCCGCCGACACGGACACCGAGGACAAGATGAAAGAAAGGTTCCTGAATGGGCTGCATGATGAAATGCAATGCATCTTGGTGGTGATGCCCTTCACCGACCTGGAGTCTCTGGCCGATGCAGCCATTATGATGGACCACAAGCGCAAAGCGTCTGTCGACAACCGCAAGCGCCGTCAACTTATGTAGCAAGGCAGTTACAGCAGTAGCCCCAGCAACAGCTACCCTCGTCCGCGCACCACACCTCCGTCAAGGCCTACTCATCAACCACCAAGGCCACCGTCATATGCACCAAGGCCAAACTACTCCACTCGCCCGCCTGCACCTCGTCCCGGAGGAAGTTACCACCCCGGTCTCAACTTCAACCGACCGCCAGCTCCGAAACCCATAGGGGGATGCTTCACTTGTGGACAGCCTGGGCACTTTTCTCGGGACTGCGCCACTAAACAGCCCGCTGACAACCGCCCCAATGCAACCAAGATGACTCAAGGACCATCCCATCCGCCTGGAGGAAAAGCCCCGCATCCAAAGAAGTCAGCTCACGTGACGAGGGGCCACCTGAACCACATTAGTGCCGAGGAAGCTCAGGAAACTCCAGACCTTGTTTTGGGTACGTTCCCTGTCAACTCAGTACCTGCTTCCGTTTTGTTTGATTCGGGAGCATCGCATTCGTTTGTCACCGAGCCGTTTGTTAAGAAGAGTGGCATGGTCCCAACTCTGTTGCACCGCCCTATGCTTGTACAAATTCCGGGGGCCACTACAAGAGCCAACACTTCTTGCAAGGAGACTCCCGTGGAGATCCAGGGAGCCCGATTCCATGCAGATCTCGTGGTACTAGGAAAGCAAGGGATAGAAGTGGTCTTAGGAATGGATTGGATGGCGGTGAACCGTGGAATCATTAATTGCAACACAAAGTCTATCTCTCTAACCAGCCCGGAAGGAGTTGAGATCACTCACACCTCTACTCATCACTCTACCCTGGGTCATTGCCATAAGAGTGTAGCTGAGCCTACCCTGGAAGATGTACCAGTAGTTTGTGAATACCCCGAAGTATTCCCTGAGGAATTACCCGGTATGCCGCCTGATCGTGATATCGAGTTCATCATTGAGCTAATTCCCGGAACCGGACCCATTGCCCAGAAGCCATACCGTATGAACCCCGAGGAGTTAGCAGAGCTGAAGAAACAACTGGACGACATGCTGAGGAAAGGGTTGATTCGCCCCAGTGCATCACCCTAGGGATCTCCAATTATCTTTGTGGATAAAAGGGACGGTACCACTCGCTTGCGTGTGGACTACCACAAGCTTAATGATGTGACCATCAAGAACAAATACCGCTACCCAAGATTGAAGACCTATTTGACCAACTCAATGGAGCCCGAGTCTTTTCCAAGATCGATCTCCGTACCGGTTACCACCAGCTGAAGGTGAGAGAGTCTGACATTCCCAAGACAGCCTTCATCACCCGTTACGGATTGTTTGAGTACACCGTGATGTCCTTTGGACTGACCAATGCCCCTGCCTATTTCATGAATTTCATGAATAAGGTGTTCACGGATTATCTGGATAAGTTTGTGGTTGTTTTCATCGATGACATCCTGGTTTATTTCAAGTCAGAAGAGGAGCATGAAGAGCACCAGAGGCTAGTGCTAGACACCCTTCGCGGACACCAGCTTTATGCCAAATTTATCAAGTGTCAGTTCTGGCGTAAGGAAGTGCCATTCCTTGGGCATGTGATTTCTGCCGGAGGAATATCTGTTGACCCCACTCACATCAAGTCCATCATGGACCGAGAAGCCCCCACCAACCCCACGGAAGTGAGATCCTTCCTCGGATTAGCGGGATATTACCGCAAGTTTGTTGAAGGATTCTCTAGTATAGCCAAACCTCTTACACAGTTGCTGAAGAAAGACAAGAAGTTCGAGTGGACCGACAAATGTGAAGAAAGTTTTCAGGAGTTGAAGAAGCGCCTTACCACAGCACCTGTTCTGACCATGCAAGATGTTACCAAAGATTTTGTCGTGTATTGCGACGCTTCCAAGCTTGGACTAGGTTGTGTCCTCATGCAAGAGGGCAAGGGAATCTCCTATTCCTCGCGACAACTCCGCAAACACGAGCAGAATTATCCAACCCATGACCTTGAACTTGCTGCCGTTGTTCACGCACTCAAGACCTGGCGTCATTTTCTGATGGGCAACCGCTGCGATATCTACACCGACCACAAGAGCTTGAAGTATATCTTCACGCAGCGAGAGTTGAATATGAGACAGCGGAGATGGATTGAGTTGATCAAAGATTATTATTTAGACATCCATTATCACCCTGGGAAGGCCAATGTCGTAGCTGATGCCCTTAGTCGGCAACCGTGTTCTTTCAACGCCATGATCAAGACTCGACAACCAGGGCTTTGGAATGAGCTGGACAAGATGAGTATAGAAGTAGTTAATTATGGAGCTGTAGAACAACTCATGCTACAACCCACCTTGTGGGATCAAATCAGGAAAGCACAGAGAGGTCACGAGAGCATTGAAGGCATCAAGCGAAGGATGGAAAGAGAACAAGTCCCTGGATTCACCATAGATTCCGAGGGTACTCTTTGGTATAACAACCGCATCTACGTGCCTTCGGATCATGAATTGAAACAACTCATCATGAAGGAAGCACACGAGACTTTATACTCCATCCACCCCGGTGGAACCAAGATGTATCAGGATCTCAAAGAAAAAATTTGGTGGCATGGCATGAAGCGAAAGATTGCCTTTTTCGTCCAGAATTGCGACATCTGTCAAAGAGTCAAGGCCGGGCATCAACGACCCGCTGGATTACTTCAACCCCTGAAGATACCTGAATGGAAGTGGGATGAAGTCGGCATGGACTTTATCACCGGTTTGCCCCGATCCAGTCGTGGGCATGATGCCATTTGGGTCATTGTTGACAGACTCACTAAGGTCGCACATTTCATTCCTGTTTGCACCACTCATCGTTACGATCAGCTTGCAGACTTATATGTGTCCCGCATCGTCAGCCTTCATGGGATTCCCAAGACCATCGTATCCGACCGAGGGACCCAATTTACTTCCCGATTCTGGACCAAGCTTCATGAGGAACTCGGGACAAAACTCTTTTTCAGCACCGCTTATCATCCTCAGACTGGAGGACAAACCGAGAGAGTCAACCAAATTTTGGAAGATATGCTTAGAGCCTGCGTGTTAGCGTACGGAGCAAAGTGGGAAGATTGTTTGCCGTTTGCAGAATTCTCCTACAACAACAGCTACCAGGCTAGTTTGAAAATGGCACCATTCGAAGCTTTAAATGGACGTAAGTGTCGTACTCCTTTGAATTGGTCATAGTCCGGAGACAGCCAAGTTTTCGGAATCGATGCCCTGAGAGAGGCTGAAGAGCAAGTTCAACTAATCCGCGACCGTCTTAAGGCCGCCCAATCCAGGCAGAAGAGCTACGCCGACTCCAAGAGGCGTGAGTTGAGTTTCAAGACTGGCGATATGGTGTATCTACGTGTTACTCCACTCAAAGGAATGCAGCGGTTTCATGTCAGAGGAAATCTTGCACCTCGTTACATCGGACCCTTCAAGGTTCTCTGCCGACGAGGAGAAGTGTCGTACCAACTGGAGTTGCCACCCCATTTGTCCGAATTTCACGACGTGTTCCACGTGTCACTGCTCCGAAGATGCCTGCAAGTTCCCAACGGTACCCACTCATATCAGAAGGTGGATCATCACACCATTGACCTCAATCATGACCTCACCTACCGAGAAAGACCACTCTGTATTCTAGCTGAGGATATCCGTTTGACCCGTTGAAGGAAGATCAAGTTCCTAAAGGTTCAGTGGAGCAACCACTCGGAAGAAGAGGCCACATGGGAGCGTGAAGATTATCTGGAACGTGAATTTCCTGGTTTCCTTTCCTCTTCAACTCCGGAATCTCGAGGACGAGATTCTCCTAAGGGGGGAAGGTCTGTAACACCCCAATTTTCTTAGGCATAGAATTTGTGGTGTTAGCCTAGATTTTTCATTATGGCAAAAGACTTTTTGTGTGTTCTATAAATTCTTGCATGAGCTGCTTTGGTGATCATGTTACCCTTGCTAGATTTCACTAGTGTGTTTAATATGGATAACATCATCTTAACAAGCATAACTATATTAACAATCTGAATTTTTGTGATCTTCATGTCTGTTAAAACTTAGCAAATCTAGGGCGTATTATTAAGCAATCCTTGAGTGAATTTTGACATGCATTTGAACCAACTTCATCCATGGCATGTATACTTTCATACCTTGCCTTAGAAAATCCTTGGAGAGCTTGTTAAAATATAAAGCCAACTAGGTTTTGTGGGCATCATGAAACAGTGACCATATGGGTTTTTTCTTTCCTTTTTCAAAATTCTTTTGTGGAATGATTGTTTTGCTCTGTTTGTAATTATGAACCTGTAGTGTAACCACTTGTTTGAACAATTTAGAGAGATTGTTTGGATTGTTTTGAGTGGGTTAGTGTGTGATTCAAAGAATTAAGAAAATAAGGAAAATAAAAACCTAGCCTACCTGAGCCCCTCAAAACCCTCTCCTCTCTCCCCCAACGTCTCTCTGGCTTGTGGAGGAAGGAGACCAGCACCCCCACCCCCTGGCCCACCTGTCATCCTCCCCTGAACCCCTCTTCCCCACTCATCTCTCTTATTTTTCTCCAACCCCCAATCCGAGCTCACTCTCTCCATTTCTACTGGCTGGGACACGCCTCACCCGACCACACCCTCTCTGTCCCCTCTCCACCGCCCAGACGAGCCAACCAGAGACGCCCCAGCCCACTCCTCAGCCGCCCGAGCCCGAGGAAACCCTAGATCGGACCCGAGGCATTATCTCGCACCCCAGCTACCCCCTCTGCTCATTCTCCCCCTCCGAGCACACCCTCACACCCCCACTCCTCCCCTGAGAAGCCACGCCCGAGCTCTCGCCCGTTTCGCCGCCGTAGTCGAAGGTTTCTTCTCGGACCACCGCCGGCTTCGAGCGGCGTTTGCCAGCGCCCCTCTCCTCCATTTCTCGCCATTGTCGGTTCCTCGAGATCCCCTCTGCGAGGCCTAACCCCTCCCCCTCTTGTTTTGCGCAGAGACCTCCCGTATCCGCCGACTCCGTCCTCGACCCGAGAAGGGCACCGCCGCCGTCGCCATGGATTCCGGCATTGCATGCGGCACGTGAGGGCACCGTCGAGCACGCTGTCATCGCCTCTCCCGACTCCGACCCTCCCCCGACCTCGCCCTAGCCCTAGGTGAGCTGCCCGCCGCCGCCCACTTCCTCTCTTCCTCTGGTTCTTCGGCGCGCCGTCGCGCTGGAGACGATGAGCGCGGACCGTAGATCTGAAGATCTACGGCCCCATTTGAATCGGCGCGGTCGCCCGCGCGCGCAGCGCAGCGCGCCTGTTGGGCCGGCCCAGCCCAGCTGCAGCGCAGTTCGGCTCTGGCCTCGGCCAGATCTGGCCCAGTTTCGGCCTGTAGCCGTTTTTATTTCGGAATTTTAATCTTTTTCAGTTCCTGTTAATGGTGCATGTTTAGTTTAATTCGTTTGTGCTAGATCGGGTTATGCTAATTTTGTAGGAGTATTTTTGTGGGATACCTATGAGTTTTGCTGACCACGGAAAGTCGGTTTCGCACAAAAATAATTTATATTTTACCCTGTACAATAATAATGGTAAAAAGTGTATTTTCCACTAAAACTGGAATAACTTGAGCTAGGAGTGTCCAAATTAGGTGAATCAAATTTCTGCTGGTAGATAGAAGCATTTCCCATCCATAGAAATTGGTATTGCATGCAGGAGTTTCTTAAAACAGAAACTATGTGCATTTTAGTTTTGATTACAGTAGCATTTGTAGGATTTTTAGTTTCTGTTTTGTAACCTCTTTTGATGCAAATCCAATTTTCGTAGGTTCCAGTAGGTACTAGGCATGATGTGGTAGAAGGATTTATTTTTCTGAGCATTATCTTAGGACTTTTTATCTCTCAAAACAGCAACATTTGGCTAATAAAAGTATTAAAAATTTAATTATCTGTCCTTAGCTATTATAAATTGTATGAATGTTACTAATCAACTTTTTAAAACCAGAACCTTAACTCAACCATAATAACTTGGTTAAACCACTTTGATAGTGTATGGTGCATTCTTTGTCTATGTTTATCACAATTGCACAATGTACCCAAATAATAACACCAAGTGTTTGCATATGCTTTGTGGTGGTTATGATTCTGTGTTATGTTTATATCCAGTAGTTGGTTCTGTCTTGTAATGCTTGCTGTTTACTTGTTTAGTTCAGATTGTTGTCAACACGCATTCTAGGATTTATGTTAGCTTCGTTTATTTTTCATGTTGCGATAGAACCGCAAGCAGAGAAGGAGCAGTACGAGGTAGCTGAGCACAACTACGAGGAAGAGCAAGACCAGGGACAGTACGCTGAGCAAGGCAAGCCACCTCACCACTATAAATCCTATTATTTACGAAGCATGTTTTGTTTTCAAAATAAAATAATGCATGTTTTACTTCTTTTGTGGTACTTTGCCACCCAAAAACTATTTTACAAAATATTGTTTGGCCAAAGTTATCTACTTGATTATAATAGGTGTTACAAAAATAAGTATTCACTTTAGGAGCCTTGTTGTTGAAGGCGCTATAAAGAAAATCATATTTTATCTAGTAGTATATCTTTATATTCTTTCCTCAAAATCTTAGGATGGGAGCCTGGTTTTTGATAAAATGTTTTCGGAAGAAAAACCCGAGTTGCTGGGAGCAATCGGCCAGCAAGTGTTTTATAAAACCCAAGATGCTGGGAGCAATCGGAGATGTTTATGAAAACCCGAGCTGTTGGGAACAGTCGGAGGTGGAGATGTTTTTGAAAAACAAAGTACAGCCCTAGCAGCCGCCCGAACAATTAACCCGTGCAACCACATTACCTGATATGGGTAGGGCCTAGCCGGAAGCTTGTTTTCTTTAGTACGGAGGATCTCACACTCTATAAGGGCCAGGCCCTAGAAGCCGGGTTGTCGTCTGTATGAGGCAATACACAAGCGGAGGGACCCGCAGCCGGACGATTACGTTGGGTCCCCTGCCGTGGCGGTGTGGCGTCCCAAGAGAGACCAGGGGTCTAGTGGAGCACACGGTGCCGGGGGGAATAAACCTATCGGGAGTCCTCTGTACTAGTGGAAAGCTTTGATCTGGTTATCCGGACCCCCGCATACTTTCGTATGACGGGCCGTGGCAGACACGGCGGATTGACAGTTTGGTGTGGGTAAAGTGCGCAACCTCTGCAGAGTGTAAATCTATTCGAATAGCCGAGTCCTCGGTCATGGACGGTTGGAAAGGCCAATGATCTAGGCGTATGGCCAAATTTCATGTTTTCAAAAGAAAGATGTTTTTGGAGGAAACACGGAGGTACCTGGGAGGTACAGGAGCTGAGTGAGGATGGTTGGTCTCGGGGAGACAATCAGTCCGATCTGAAGGAAGGAAAAAGGAGTATCACCATCCTAGTGTTTTGGAAAATGTTTTACAAAAGTATTTCAAAATGTGGGAATAGTACATGCTATTTCTACAAGAGAGAGTTCTTTCTCTAAATGATTTCTTCAACAAAGATACAGAGATGTCGTAATCTCTATGTCGAAAGCATCTTTGCAAAAACTAAGCCCTATAGTTGTATTTAGCAGCTATCCTAGTCTTCGAAAATCTTTTCAATGCATTACTATGAAAACTTAAGCCTTGAGGTGGTATTGCGAGTACGTAATTGTACTCATATGGCTGTGTCCCTGGATATTCAAACGTCCAGATTACAACGAGGAGGCCTTCGCCGAAGTGGAGCAGTATGGCGCCGACTACGATGCCTAGCTGTCACCGGTCAACTGCACTTGTGGGAGGACGTCTGTCGATGAAGAAGGCCGACGTTAGCCCCGGGCTTCCGCTGTATCTTAGTTAATTCCGCCCTGCGAGGCGATGATTGTCAGACTTGGTCATGTGACCACTCTGTATTGTAAGACTTTTATTCGTACGACTTGAATGATGTAAGACTTTGATACCTTGTTGGTTATGTGATTGCGATGCATTGATCTCTGGGATCGTGATCTATTACATAACGTGGACATCTCAGATTTCGGTCTGAGGGGTCCTCACAATAAACCATTCAAAACCAATTCCACCCAGGTGGTACATTAACTTAGTAGAATTTAAGCTTTTCAATAAAACACTTTTGCATAGCATCAATAATTCTACTAAGTCATTATATAGGTTCCTAGACACATAGGGTTAGGGAATTCTAAACAAGTCTTGCATAGCAAATATACTAAGTCCTACACATGCACAGGAAAAATAACTAAGTCATGCATAGAAAATACTTAGGAAATTTATGGGGGTGTGCCACTTGCCTTGGCAACAGGGAGAGCAGGAGTAACAGTTGCAAAAGCCTTCGTCTCTCTCCGGAATTTCTAACAAGTCAAACAAGCTACAAATAAACATACAAGCATAAATGCAACACTTAGAAAAATATGACATGCATGAGATGCAACAAAACATAAGTAAAAAATTCTAGCTCTTAAATTTGGTTAAGTCATGCATGAGACTAAGTGCACACACACAAATTCTAAGTTAAAAGAATACTAAAACAATTCCCTAAAGGGATTAAACACAAGGACTTAGTCTATGTCCAAAGTGGAAGACAAAATTAGGAAGGAGGAAAAAGATAGAAAGAAGGATGTAGTTGGTCTTCAGGAATCTTCTCCTTGCTTCCTCGTAGCTTTCTCCTTGATGTGATGACTTCATTGCAATTTGTAGACTTCATGGTTCTGAAGACTTGATGGTGTTGACAGCATCCAGGTTGGTCTTGAATATAACTTAGTCACCATGAAGTCTAAGAGAAGAAGGAAGAAAAGAGAGAAAGGAAAGAAAGACTTAGAAATGTAGGTGGTTGGTCTTCATGAACTTCTTCTTGATTTTCTTCTAAGTACTTTTACTTCTTGGAGATGCTTCTGGAGTGTTGTCTTCTTGGCTAAGTCCTTCACTGGTTTCCACTAATTCTAACTTAGTGGTTTTCGACTAGGAGGGTCAAAAGGGTTAACATGCCTCCTAAATTTTTCTAAGTAGGAAAGTCATGTAAGAAATGCAAAATATTTCTAAGGACTTGATATGCATGCAATGCCATGAAAATACTCTAAGGAATGCAGGGCAAGTAAGATGTTCTAAAAATAACTAAGGACCAAAGAGTTCGAACAATAAGTCAAGATAATTTGTAAGGAAAAATGTTGTCAAAATATTTATCAAATATTTTCTAAGGAAGAAAATTACTTTACTTGTAGGACAAAAATATTTCTAAGTACTTTTGTAACTAAAGTGATCAAAATAAGACTAAGTCATTTTATTATTCGAATAGATGCAGAAAAATAATTTTAATCAATTTTAATTATTAAAATAACACCTAAAAATCATTTAATCAATATTAATTACAAAAGTCATAGAAAATTATTTTACTAAAATTATTAAAGTAATCCTACGGCCAATACTTAGACATTGAAATTTATAGCAAAAGAGTTTGATCAATTATCAATTTTTAATTTGAAATTATGTTCAAAATACTATTTAAAGCCACTTTTAAGCAATTTAATAATATCTAGTTTATGCACGAAGTAAAAGTGGAAACTTATATTTTTTGGAACTTCTACATATTTTTCTGATTTCATGGATATAAAGTTTGTTGAATTTGGAGTTACGGTTTGAAATTTATGAATTTTCAAAGTTTAACAAATTTTCTAAAATTTAAAAGAAAACCGAGGCGACGTGGCATTGGCTGCCTCCGCGGACTGTGCTGCTGATGAAGCTGCTGACGAGGCGCTGACTGGAAGCTGACCGGGCGGTTGACTACGAATTTGACCGAAAATAAAGTTGCTCGGATCGGAGCGAAAGTTGTAGAGAATTACGTCTTCTATCTAACTATCACAATTATATCATAATTGGATGAATAGATTTGTCACAAATCGCATTATACCTTTCTGGTCCGAAACTTTGAACGCGAATACCTCTCAGCTCGTTGAACCAAATAATGTGATTCTCGGGGCAAAAGAAATGTCTTGATCAGCAGAACAACCTCCGTATTATCGTCCCGACGATTTGAGATTGATTTCGTCTCCGAAAATCGTCAAACACAATCTGTATTGTACAGAAAATTCCTTACGTCAAAACAAAAAGCGCTCAACACGAAAGTTGTAGATAGGTTAGATCTACCTTCTCACCGGAGGGATTTCGATTTGAATAATCAAGCGCGAAGAGATCTGAGAAATACGACTTCCAATCTGAAAGATGGCGATTGGAAATTCTTCCTCCACGGTTGATAAAAAGAGTTGAGTCTTCCCGAGATGGAAAGGTATCGACGAGATCTACGACAGTGCTTCATCTTCCGACGCGATTCGAGATGGTTTTGATCGTCAAACCAACGAAATACAATTTCCCTGATTAGGGTTTCGGTGGAACGAAAAAAGGAAAGAGATGCCGGCGGCTATAGGGGTTTATATAGGCCAAGGGTCGGTGGAATAGATTGGCCTCGAAGTTATCAACGCGTAGGATTAAGCGGATCCGGATTTGGAGTTATATTTCTCAAGATAACCGTGTTTGAGTGGAAGGTGTTTGGAAACCGAAAGTTTAATCAAAACCTGTACGGAACACGAGTTCGATCAAATAGGTCGTTGGTTCGCTCGGCTGCTTGTTGGGCCGGCCGGTTGGCCCGATTGTCTTTTTTTTTCTTTTGTCTTTTTTTGTTTCTTATTTTTTTCATATCTTTTGTTTTAGAACTCCAAATTAAGTCAAACAAGTTTCTACAAATTCTTAAAAATAATATCTATGTTATAAAACATTCATATACTTGTTTTGAATACTTTAAAAAAAATTCAAATATTGATTAGATACAAATTTGACATGTTATGTCAAATTTGAAAATTACGACTTTAATAAATTTATTTATGGCTAAATAAAATTTATAAAATACCGTAAATACATATGTTTGAAAACAAGTTATTTTGAACTCATTTTCTTTTTTTTAAATACAATTCAAATTCATTTTTTGGTTTAAGGAATTTAGTCAAAATTTAAATATTCAAAATCAACCATTGGGAATAAAACATTTTATGATATGAGGGTGGAATAATTTTAAACACCTTGCAAAAAAAATATATTGATTTCTATTATATTTTAATATTTACTTTAGTAAAAACAAAAGTTTTTTTTTTTCAAACATTCCAAAACAAACACCGCTCAAAAACTTACTTTTATGCTCTCTACATGATTTCGCAAACCTATAAAAACTAAAAAGCTCTAGCACATGCTTGTATCCCTGCTTCCCTCTACGAAGGGCCTATCTTTTACTTTATGTTGAGTCAGTTTACCTACTTCTTTCTGTCTTAGAAGCAAACACTTGTGTCAACTTTGTGTGCAACAATTCTTACATGCTTACTTATTGCACTTATTATATTGCTTTGTGTTGACAACTATCTATATGATATACATGTTACAAGTTGAAAGCCAATGCTGAAACTTAAATCTTCCTATGTTGCTTCAATGTTTTTTTACTTAGAAACTATTGCTTTATGAGTTAACATTTATGCAAAACTTTTTGATGCTTGTCTTGAAAGTACTATCCATGAAAAGTTTTTACTTATATGACGTAGTAGTTTACTCTTGTCTATTTATTAGCAAACTATAGATCATTGCCTTGAGTCACTTCATTCATAACATGAGCCTTACAATATTATTTGATCAAGATTGTGTGAAAGCATGTCACTTCAGAAATTATTTGTTGTTATCGTTTTACCTACTCGGGACGAGTAGAATTAAGCTTGGGGATGCTTGATACGTCTCAAACGTATCTATAATTTCTTTTGTTCCATGCTTATATTATACCAATTGTTACATGTTTTATATACACTTTATATCACTTTTATGCATTTTCTGAGACTAACCTATTAACAAGATGCTGATGCACCGGTGTGGTGTTGTTGGGAAACCACAAGAGGAAGGTGTGAAGTAGTGCAGCGGCAAATTTCCCTCAGTGATGAAACCAAGGTTATCGAACCAGTAGGAGATGAAGAACACGTCTGAAGGTTGTTGGTGGCGCCGTTTACGATCACCAACGTGGAACCTGCACACAGCACAATAAAAGTACTTTGCCCCAATGAAACAGTGAGGTTGTTAATCTCACTGGCTTGCTGTAACAAAGGATTAAACGTTCCAACCGCATCTATGACTAATAATCCACCTTCCGGTGAGCGTCCGCACCCCTTTCAGTATTAAGTTGCAAGCAACAGATTATTGCATTAGGCAAAGTGTGTAATGTAAGTAATACAATTATCCTTAGACAAAGTACTACTGTTTTATCCCTAGTAGCAACAGTACATCTACAATCTAAGAGGTTGCTCTCACTCCCCCAGATTAAATAGAGACATGAACCCACTATCGAGCATAAATACCCCCTCTTGTAGTCACAAGCATCTACTTGGCCAGAGCATCTACTAGCAACGGAGAGCATGCAAGATCATAAACAACACACAACATGATATATTATGAAGCAAATGACATAGTATTCAATATCCATCGGATCCCAACAAACACAACATGTAGCATTACGTAAAGACGATCTTGATCATGATAGGCAGCTCACAAGATCTAAACATGATGGCACAATAGGAGAAGACAACCATCTAGCTACTGCTATGGACCCGTAGTCCTAGGATGAACTACTCACGCATCAGTCCGGAGGCGGGCATGGTGATGTAGAGCCCTCCGGTGATGACCCCCCTCTCCGGCAGGGTGCCAGGAAGAGGTTCTGAACCCTCCCGAACTAGGGTTGACGACGGCGGCGGCTCCGTAAGGGTTTCTGGAAAAGTGTTCTGCCCCTAGGTCTTGTATTGTCGGGGGGTATTTGTAGGCGAAAGGGCGAAGGCGGTGGAGGCCCGAGGCCTCGTCACGCGGTGTTGGCGTGGCAGGGGGGGGGGAGCCGCGCCCCCACCTTGTGACGGCGCCTCGGTGCCCTCCTTGGTCTCCTCTTCGGACTTCTGGAACGTGTCGGGAAAAATAGGGACTTTGGTATAAAAAATGTCCAATTCCGAGAATATTTCCTTAAGTAGTTTTCTGAAACCAAAAACAGCAGAAAACAGGGAACTGGCACTATGGCATCTTGTTAATAGGTTAGTCCCAGAAAATGCATAAAACAACACAAAGTGTATATAAAACATGTAGCAATTGGTATAATATAAGCATGGAACATAAGAAATTATAGATACGTTTGAGACGTATCAAGCATCCCCAAGGTTAGTTATACTCGTCCTCGAGTAGGTAGAACGATAAGAAGAATAATTTCTGAAGTGACATGCTTTCACACAATCTTGATCATATAATAATGTAACGCATGTAAACTGAGATCAAATGAATAAAAGCTGTAGTTTATATTGATATCAAATGAGTAATGAATAAACAAGTAGGAAGAACAAGGCAAAACTTTCAATGAATTAGTACTAGAGAACAATCAACCGTGCAAAGTAGATATTTAAAGATGATTTAAGCTTCAAGAACAACAATATAATCATCTAATGAATCAAACACTCATGACAACTTTGTGAAAGGATCAAGTCAAGCAATAACAATATGCACGTAGAAAATCATCTTTCTATTTGTTCACTGAAAGACAAGCAAGTGTTCAGCGTTGGTTCCTGGCACCAGGATGTTGTGGCTAAGAGAATAATAAGGGGGGTTTGGAAGGCCAACGGAAGAAAGTCTCACACAGCTGAAAGTGATCATTAGACAAGAGGAAGTCTTATAATCGAAGCTATGCAAGGAGTAGTGATTGCCACACAACGGATGCACATAGAGCTATAAGTGTATGAAAGCTCTCCAATGGAACTAGTGGGGGTGCATCTAACTTGCTTGCTCATGAAGACCTAGAGCACTTTTGAGGAGGCTCATCATTGGAATATACAAGCCAAGTTCTATAATGTAAAGTTCCCCACATAGTTATACAAGTAGAACATGAAAACTCTCACATATGGAGTAAAGGTGCTAAACATGAGCACAAATGATGACTATGAATATTACAGGTGCTATAACATGAGCACAAGTGTGGATAAAGAGTAGTAATGTTGCCCCCTTTTTATTCTTTCTTTCTTTCTTTCTTTTTTTTTGTATATTTCTGTTTCTCTTTTCGATGGCCTCCATGGCTCTTTTCACTTTTAGGGGTAAACATTCTAACATGACAACACCGTTTTGAACCAAGGATCTCATAAGGGATAAAACATGGTGTATGAAACGGTGCCTCTGCCAGTGTATCAGGATATGCAATGATCTAGCGTAACATGGGTAAAACCACACATCAGCTATATAGAATCATCCAAAGCAATATATAAATGATAAATGACAACAAGTCATGTAATGTAAGATGAAAGTTGCATGGCAATATATCTCGGAACAGCTATGGAAATGCTGTAGTAGGTAGGTATGGTGGATGTTTTGTGGAAGATATTTGGCTTATGTGTAGGAGAACATGATGAAGATCTCCCACGAGTTTTGAATGTACCCGCGAAGTATGCACCAACTCGCAATGTGAGAAAGGGCAATGCAAAGTACCGAAGAGGCTAGCAAATATGGTGGTGCAAGTGCCATGAAAACCGCAGCTTTAGAACTCACAAGCAAAAAGATTCCAACTAGAAATATGATCTTACAAGGCATAATGAAAATCACTCCATGAGGGACTGTGGCAAATGAACAAGTCAATGTTGGGACCCCGACCGTAGCGCATAACACAAAGTCATTACGGTTGTTTTTAACATTAGAAGTCATATATCATTATGCTATCAACTGGATATTTAAGTGCGGCACAGCTTCAAGTTTTCTAGACCAACCATTAATCATTCCACTTTACTAAACCATCATGTTTTACCATTAAGCATATTACTATCTCAAAACAACATCAATGATTCAAGTGACACAATTTAATGATCTACAAGATTATAGATCATTTAGTTATACCATCTACCACATTTAACATTTTCTGTTCTTAACCAAACACCAATCAACTTATTTGAAACATAAACTCTCCAAGTATTTAACAATGAAGCAAGAGAGTGTAACATATGAGAACTAACAGCTCTGAACAAGAGGTGCATGAAAAATAACAGCTGAAAGTATTACAGTAGCTATAGAAGAATACTCAACAAGTATAAGTGAAGAATAGGAGTATTCAAATGAAAAAGCGGAGCGTGTCTCTCTCCCACACAAGAATGATAGGATCCATTTTATTCAGAGAACAAGCATAACAAAAAAAACAGACGCTCCAAATAAAGCACATAAGATGTGGCGGAATTAAAATATAGTTTCACTGGAGATAACCTGATAACTTGTTGATGAAGAAGGGGATGCCTTGGGCATCCCCAAGCTTTGACGCTTGAGTCTTCTTGAAATATGCTTGGGTGAGCCACGGGGGCATCCCCAAGCTTAGGCTCTTTCATCTTCTTGATCACATCATATCATCCTCTCTCTTGATCCTTGAAAACTTCCTCCACACCAAACTCAAAGTAAACTTCATTAGATGGTTAGTGCATAATCAAAAATTCTCATATTCTGCATGGAGACAATAATTATCATGGTACTGAACCTTAGCTACAGCCACTGGAATTTTATGGAACAAGAAGATCCATTCAAAAACAGCAAAAGAACCAATGCAAAATAAATGGCAGAATCTGTCAAAAACAGAACAGTCCGTAAAGACGAATTTTTTCGAGACACTTAACTGGCTCAAATCAGAAAACTCAAAACTAATGAAAGTTGCGTACATATCGGAGGATCATGCTCAGAAAATATCAGATTTTTCCGACTTTTCTGTAAGGAGTTATGAATTTTACGGTGAACAGCAGAAAAACTGTTCCTGCGCAGAAATCCAAATCTAGCATCAACTTTCTATTAGAGACTTAACTTGGCACAACTTATGCAATAAAGTAAAGATACAAAGGAATTGCTACAGAGGTAGGCATGTTCCTTGACTCAAGAAAATAAAATAACAGAAATAAAAAGTGGGTTGTCTCCCATAAGCTCTTTTCTTTAACGCCTTTGAGCTAGGCATAGAAAGCAAAACTCAAGTATTTCCAAGAGAAGAAGCATCAACATTATAGTTTGTACGAATAATAGAATCAAAAGGTAGCTTCATCTTCTTCCTAGGGAAGTGTTCCATACCTTTCTTAAGTGGGAATTGGTACCCTATATTTCCTTCTTTCATATCAATAATAGCACCAACCGTGCGGAGGAAAGGTCTTCCCAATACAATAGGACAAGAGGGGTTGCACTCAATATCCAAGACAATAAAATCAACGGGGACAAGGTTATTGTTAACCATAATAAAGACATCATTAACTCTCCCCAAAGGTTTCTTCAAAGCATTATCAGCAAGAAAAACATCCAAATAGCAATGTTCCAAAGGTGGCAAGTCAAACATATAATAAAGGTTCTTAGGCATAACAGAAATACTTGCACCAAGGTCACACAAAGCATTGCAATCAAATTCATTCACTTTTATCTTAATGATGGGCTCCCAATCATCTTGTAACTTCTTAGTGATAGAAGCTTCAAGTTTTAATTTCTCTTCCCTAGCTTTAATGAGAGCATTTGTAATATGTGTAGTAAAAGCCATATTTAGAGAACTAGCATTAGGACTTGTGGTTAACTTTTGCAAGAACTTAATAACTCCAGAGATGTTACAATTATCAAAATCAAAATTATTATCATCAAAGCAAACCGAACCACTTTCTCCAATGTTCTTAAAAATTTCAGCACTTTTATCAAGACTAGTTTCAGCAGTTTTAGGCAATTTTAATTTTTTTGAAGTAGTAGAAGAAACATTGCCAACACCAATTATGTTACCATTAATAGTAGGAAGCTTACTAGCATGTGAAGTAACATTATTTCAGTCGTAGTAATGGTGCAAACTCTAACAATATCATTATCTTTAGCTAATTCTTCCTCTCTTTCCCATCTAGCACGTAATTCAGCCATCATCCTAACATTATCATCAATTCGAACTTGGATGGCATTAATTTTAGCAAGGGTCTTACTCTCATTAGTATCATTAGGCATGACTTTAGATTTTAAAAGATCAACATCAATAATAAGACTATCAACTTTAGAGGCAAGAATATCAATTTTCCCAAGCTTTTCCTCAACAGTTTTATTAAAGGAAGTTTGTGTAGTGATAAAATCTTTTAACATGGTTTCAAGTTCAGAGGAGGTATTCCTATTATTGCTATAAGAATTACCATAAGAATTACCATTATTAGGAGGATAGGGCTTATAGTTGTTGTTACCATAATTGTTCCTATAGGCATTGTTGTTGAAATTATTATTTTTAATGAAGTTCACATCAACATGCTCTTCTTGTGCAACTAAAGAAGCTAAGGGAACATTATTAGGATCCATATGAGTTTTACCATTCACAAGCATAGACATGATCATATCGTCTTTTCACTCAAAGAGGAGGTTTCTTCAACAGAATTTACCTTCTTACCTTGAGGAGTCCTTTCAATATGCCACTCAGAATAATTAACCATCATATTGTCCAGAAGTTTTGTTGCAGCCCCCAAAGTGATGGACATAAAAGTACCTCCAGCAGCTGAATCCAATAAATTCCTTGAAGAAAAATTTAGTCCTGCATAGAAGGTTTGGATGATCATCCAAGCAGTCAGTCCATGGGTTGGGCAATTCTTAACCAGAGATTTCTTTCTTTCCCAAGCTTGAGCAACATGTTCATTATCAAATTGCTTAAAGTTCATAATGCTACTCCTTAGGGAAATAATCTTAGCAGGAGGATAGTATTTTCCAATAAAAGCATCTTTGCATTTAATCCAAGAATCAATACTATTTCTAGGCAATGAAAGTAACCATTCTTTCGCTCTTCCTCTCAAGGAGAAAGGAAATAATTTCAGTTTTATAATGTCACCATCTATATCCTTATATTTTTGCATCTCACAAAGTTCAACAAAATTATTTAGATGGGCAGCAGCATCATCAGAACTAACACCAGAAAATTGCTCTTTCATGACAAGATTTAACAAAACATGTTTAATTTCGAAGAATTCTGCTTTGGAAGCAGGTGGAGCAATAGGTGTGCATACAAAATCATTATTGTTGGTGCTAGTAAAGTCACACAACATAGTATTCTCAGCAGTAGTCATTTTAGCAAATTAAAATTCAAACCGCAATACAAAGATTAATGCAAGTAACTAATTTTTTTGTGTTTTTGATAATAAGAAGCAAACAAGATAATAACAAAGTAAAGAAAATGCAAGTAACTAATTTTTTTGTGTTTTTGATATTTAATAGCAAAATAAACAGGAAATAAAATTTAACTAAGCAAGACAAAAACAAAGTAAAGAGATTGGGAAGTGAGAGACTCCCCTTGCAGATGTGCTTCAGCTCCCCGGCAACGGCGCCAGAAATTTACTTGATGCACCGGTGTGGTGTTGTTGGGAAACCCCAAGTGGAAGGTGTGAAGTAGTGCAGCGGCAAATTTCCCTCAGTGATGAAACCAAGGTTATCGAACCAGTAGGAGATGAAGAACACGTCTGAAGGTTGTTGGTGGCGCCGTTTACGATCACCAACGTGGAACCTTCACACAGCACAATCAAAGTACTTAGCCCCAACGAAACAGTGAGGTTGTCAATCTCACTGGCTTGCTATAACAAAGGATTAAACGTATGTGTGGAGGATGATGTTTGCAGAGAATGAAAGTAACAGTTTGCAGTTGGTTGTATTATCAGTGTAAAGAAAAGGACCGGGGTCCACAGTTCACTAGTGGTGTCTCTCCATAAATAATAATAATATCATACATGCGGGTAAACAAATTACAGCTGGGCAATTGACAGAATAAAGAGCTGCATAATGATGCATATACTAATGACATGATGTCTAGTGTGAGATTCATTTGGGCATTACAACAATATACATAGACCGTTCCAACCGCATCTATGACTAATAATCCACCTTCCGGTTAGCGTCCGCACCCCTTTCAGTATTAAGTTGCAAGCAACAGATTGTTGCATTAGGCAAAGTGTGTAATGTAAGTAATACAATTATCCTTAGACAAAGTACTACTTTTTATCCCTAGTAGCAACAGTACATCTACAATCTTAGAGGTTGCTGTCACTCCCCCAGATTAAATAGAGACATGAACCCACTATCGAGCATAAATACCCCCTCTTGGAGTCACAAGCATCTACTTGGCCAGAGCATCTACTAGCAACGGAGAGCATGCAAGATCATAAACAACACACAACATTATATATTATGAAGCAAATGACATAGTATTCAATATCCATCGGATCCCAACAAACACAACATGTTGCATTACATAAAGATGATCTTGATCATGATAGGCAGCTCACAACATCTAAACATGATGGCACAATAGGAGAAGACAACCATCTAGCTACTGCTATGGACCCGTAGTCCAAGGATGAACTACTCACGCATTAGTTCGGAGGCGGGCATGGTGATGTAGAGCCCTCCGGTGATGATCCCCCTCTCCGGCAGGGTGCCGGGAAGAGGTTCTGAACCCTCCCGAACTAGGGTTGACGACGGCGGCGGCTCCGTAAGGGTTTCTGGAAAAGTGTTCTGCCCCTAGGTCTTGTATTGTCGGGCGGTATTTGTAGGCGAAAGGGCGAAGGCGGTGGAGGCCCGAGGCCTCGTCACACGGTGTTGGCGCGAAAGGGGGGGAGCCGCGCCCCCACTTTGTGACGGCGTCTCGGCGCCCTCCTTCGTCTCCTCTTCGGACTTCTGGAACGTGTCGGAAAAAATAGGGACATTGGTATAAAAATTGTCCAATTCCGAGAATATTTCCTGAAGTAGTTTTCTGAAACCAAAAACAGCAGAAAACAGGGAACTGGCACTATGGCATCTTGTTAATAGGTTAGTCCCAGAAAATGCATAAAACAACACAAAAGAGTATATAAAACATGTAGCAATTGGCATAATATAAGCATTGAACATAAGAAATTATTGATACGTTTGAGACGTATCAGATGCCACAGTGCTAGTTCCCTATTTTCTGCTGTTTTTGGTTTTAGAAAAGTTGTTAAAGAAATATTCTCGGAATGGCACGAAACAACATCCAAAGTCCCTATTTTCCCAAGAAGCATCCAGAACACCGAAGAGGAGTAGGAGGGGGGCCACAGGCCAGCCACACCTGGTGGCGGCGCGGCTTCCCCTCTGCCGTGCCATGATGTGGTGTGGGGCCCACGGGCGCCCACCGACCTTGCCTTTTCGCCTATTTATACCTCCCGACAAATAAACTCTAGGTACCCGAGCACTTTTCCACGAAACATTCCGTAGCCGCCGCCGTCGTCAACACTAGTTCGGGAGGGTTCAGAAGCTCTTCCCGGCACCCTGCCGGAGAGGGGAATCATCACCGGAGGGCTCTACATCACCATGCCCGCCTCCGTACTGATGCGTGAGTAGTTCATCCTTGGACTATGGGTCCATAGCAGTAGCTAGATGGTTGTCTTCTCCACTTGTGCTATCATGTTTAGATCTTGTGAGCTGCCTATCATGATCAAGATCATCTTATTGTAATGCTACATGTTGTGTTTGCTGGGATCCGATTAATATTGAGTACTATGTCATTTGCTTCATAATATATTATGTGAGTGCGTTACTTATGATCTTGCATGCTCTCCATTGCTAGTAGATGCTCTGGCCAAGTAGATGCTTGTGACTCCAAGAGGGAGTATTTACGCTCGATAGTGGGTGATGCACATGGTGGTGTTGTTGGGAAACCACAAGAGGAAGGTGTGAAGTAGTGCAGCGGCAAATTTCCCTCAGTGATGAAACCAAGGTTATCGAACCAGTAGGAGATGAAGAACACGTTTGAAGGTTGTTGCTGGCGCCGTTTACGATCACCAACGTGGAACCTGCACACAGCACAATCAAAGTACTTTGCCCCAACGAAACAGTGAGGTTGTCAATCTCACCGGGTTGCTATAACAAAGGATTAAACATATATGTGGAAGATGATGTTTGTTCGCAGAGAATGAAAGAAAGCAGTTTGCAGTTGTTCTATTATCAGTGTAAAGAAAAGGACCGGGGTCCATAGTTCACTAGTGGTGTCTCTCCATAAATAATAATAATAGCATACATGCGGGTAAGCAAATTACAGCTGGGCAATTGACAGAATAAAGAGCTGCATAATGATGCATATACTGATGGCATGATGTCTAGTGTGAGATTCATTTGGGCATTACAACAATATACATAGACCGTTCCAACCGCATCTATGACTAATAATCCACCTTCCGGTTAGCGTCCGCACCCCTTTCAGTATTAAGTTGCAAGCAACAGATTATTGCATTAGGCAAAGTGTGTAATGTAAGTAGTACAATTATCCTTAGACAAAGTACTACTGTTTTATCCCTACATCTACAATCTTAGGGCTTGCTGTCACTACCCCAGATTAAATAGAGACATGAACTCACTATCGAGCATAAATACCCCCTCTTGGAGTCACAAGCATCTACTTGGCCAGAGCATCGACTAGCAACAGAGAGCATGCAAGATCATAAACAACACACAACATGATATATTATGAAGCAAATGACATAGTATTCAATATCCATCGGATGCCAGCAAACACAACATGTAGCATTACATAAAGATGATCTTGATCATGATAGGCAGCTCACCAGATCTAAACATGATGGCACAATAGGAGAAGACAACCATCTAGCTACTGCTATGGACCCGTAGTCCAAGGATGAACTACTCACGCATCAGTCCGAGGCGGGCATGGTGATGTAGAGCCCTCCGGTGATGATCCCCCTCTCCGGCAGGGTGCCGGGAAGAGGTTCTGTACCCTCCCGAATTAGGGTTGACGACGGCGGCGGCTCCGTAAGGGTTTCTGGAAAAGTGTTCTGCCCCTAGGTCTTGTATTGTCGGGGGGTATTTGTAGGCGAAAGGGCGAAGGCGGTGGAGGCCCGAGGCCACGTCACGTGGTGTTGGCGGGCGGGGGGGGGGGGGGGGGGGGAGCCGCGCCCCCACCTCATGACGGCGCCTCGGTGCCCTTCTTCGTTTCCTCTTCGGACATCTGGAACGTGTCGAAAAAAATAGGGACTTCGGCATAAAAAATGTCCAATTCTGAGAATATTTCCTTAAGTAGTTTTGTGAAACCAAAAACAGCAGAAAACAGGGAACTGGCACTGTGGCATCCTGTTAATAGGTTAGTCCCAGAAAATGCATAAAACAACACAAAGTGTATATAAAACATGTAGCAATTGGTGTAATATAAGTATGGAACATAAGAAATTATATATACGCTTGAGACATATCAAGCATCCCCAAGCTTAGTTCTACTCGTCCTCGAGTAGGTAAAACGATAAGAAGAAGAATTTCTGAAGTGACATGCTTTCACACAATCTTGATCATATAATAATGTAATGCATGTAAACTGAGATCAAATGAATAAAAGCTGTAGTTTATATTGATATCAAATGAGTAATGAACAAACAAGTAGTAAGAACAAAGCAAAACTTTCAATGAATTAGTACTAGAGAACAATCAACCGTGCAAACTAGATATTTAAAGATGATTTAAGCTTCAAGAATAACAATATAATCAACTAATGAATCAAACACTCATGACAACTTTGTGAAAGGATCAAGTCAAGAAATAACAATATGCACGTAGAAAATCATCTCTCTATTTGTTCACTCAAAAACAAGCAAGTGTTCAGTGTTGGTTCCTGGCACCAGGATGTTGTGGCTAAAAGAATAATATGGGGGGTTTGGAAGGCCAACGGAAGAAAGTCTCACACAGCTGAAAGTGATCATTAGACAAGAGGAAGTCTTATAATCGAAGCTATGCAAGGAGTAGTGATTGCCACACAACGGATGCACATAGAGATATAAGTGTATGAAAGCTCTCCAATGGAACTAGTGGGGGTGCATCTAACTTGCTTGCTCATGAAGACCTAGAGCACTTTTGAGGAGGCTCATCATTGGAATAGACAAGCCAAGTTCTATAATGTAAAGTTCCCCACATAGTTATACAAGTAGAACATGAAAACTCTCTCATATGGAGTAAAGGTGCTAAACATGAGCACAAATGATGACTATGAATATTACAGGTGCTACAACATGAGCACAAGTGTGGATAAAGAGTAGTAATGTTGCCCCCTTTTTATTCTTTCTTTCTTTCTTTTTTTTTTAATTTTTTTTGTATTTTTCTGTTTCTCTTTTCGATGGCCTCCATGGCTCTTTTCACTTTTAGGGGCAAACATTCTAACATGACAACACACTTTTGATACAAGGATCTCATAAGGGATAAAACATGGTGTATGAAACGGTGCCTCTACCAGTGTAGCAGGATATGCAATGATCTAGTGTAACATGGGTAAAACCACACATCAGCTATATAGAATCATGCAAAGCAATATATAAATGATAAATGACAACAAGTCATGTAATGTAAGATGAAAGTTGCATGGCAATATATCTCGGAACAGCTATGGAAATGCTATAGTAGGTAGGTATGGTGGATGTTTTGAGGAAGATATTTGGCTTATGTGTAGGAGAACATGATGAAGATCTCCCACGAGTTTTGGATGTACCCGCGAAGTATGCACCAACTCTGAATGTGAGAAACGGCAATGCAAAGTACCGAAGAGGCTAGCAAATATGGTGGTGGAAGTGCCATGAAAACCGCAGCTTTAGAACTCACAAGCAAAAAGATTCCAACCAGAAATATAATCTTACAAGGCATAATGAAAATCACTCCATGAGGGACTGTGGCAAATGAACAAGCCACTGTTGGGACCCCGACCATAGCGCATAACACAAAGTCATTACGTTTGTTTTTTAACATTAGAAGTCATATATCATTATGCTATCAACTGGATATTTAGTGTGGCACAGCTTCAAGTTTTCTAGACCAACCATTAATCATTCCACTTTACTAAACCATCATGTTTACCATTAAGCATATTAATATCTCAAAACAACATCAATGATTCAAGTGATACAATTTAATGATCTACAAGATTATGTATCATTTAGTTATACCATCTACCACATTTAACATTTTCTGTTCTTAACCAAACACCAATCAACTTATTTGAAACATAAACTCTCCAAGTATTTAACAATGAAGCAAGAGAGTATAACATATGAAACCTAACAGCTCTGAACAAGAGGTGCATGAAAAATAAGAGCTGAAAGTATTACAGTAGCTATAGAAGAATACTCAACAAATATAAGTGAAGAATAGGAGTATTCAAATGAAAAAGCGGAGCGTGTCTCTCTCCCACACAAGAATGCTAGGATCCATTTTATTCAGAGAACTAGAATAACAAAAGCAAAAATAAAAACAAACAGACGCTCCAAGTAAAGCACATAAGATGTGGCAGAATTAAAATATAGTTTCACTAGAGATAACTTGATAAGTTGTTGATGAAGAAGGGGATGCCTTGGGCATCCCCAAGCTTTGACGCTTGAGTCTTCTTGAAATATGCTTGGGTGACCCACGGGGGCAACCCCAAGCTTAGGCTCTTTCATCTTCTTGATCACATCGTATCATCCTCTCTCTTGATCCTTGAAAACTTCGTCCACACCAAACTCAAAGTAAACTTCATTAGAGGGTTAGTGCATAATCAAAAATTCTCATATTCTGCATGGAGACAATCATTATCATGGTACTGGACACTAGCTACAGCCACTGAAATTTTATGGAACAAAAAGATCCATTCAAAAAACAGCAAAAGAACCAATGCAAAATAAATGGCAGAATCTGTCAAAAACAGAAGAGTCTGTAAAGACGAATTTTTATGCTCGATAGTGGGTGATGCACACGGTGGTGTTGTTGGGAAACCACAAGAGGAAGGTGTGAAGTAGTGCAGCGGCAAATTTCCCTCAGTGATGAAACCAAGGTTATCGAACCAGTAGGAGATGAAGAACACGTTTGAAGGTTGTTGGTGGCGCCGTTTACGATCACCAACGTGGAACCTGCACACAGCACAATCAAAGTACTTTGCCCCAACGAAACTGTGAGGTTCTCAATCTCACCGGCTTGCTATAACAAAGGATTAAACGTATATGTGGAAGATGATGTTTGTTTGCAGAGAATGAAAGAAAGCAGTTTGCAGTTGGTTGTATTATCAGTGTAAAGAAAAGGACCGGGGTCCATAGTTCACTAGTGGTGTCTCTCCATAAATAATAATAATAGCATACATGCGGGTAAACAAATTAAAGCTGGGCAATTGACAGATTAAAGAGCTGCATAATGATGCATATACTAATGGCATGATGTCTAGTGTGAGATTCATTTGGGCATTACAAAAATATACAAAGACCGTTCCAACCGCATCAATGACTAATAATCCACCTTCCAGTTAGCGTCCGCACCCCTTTCACTATTAAGTTGCAAGCAACAGATTATTGCATTAGGCAAAGTGTGTAATGTAAGTAATACAATTATCCTTAGACAAAGTACTACTGTTTTATCCCGAGTAGCAACAGTACATATACAATCTTAGAGCTTGCTGTCACTACCCCAGATTAAATAGAGACATGAACCCACTATCGAGCATAAATACCCCATCTTGGAGTCACAAGCATCTACTTGGCCAGAGCATCTACTAGCAACAGAGAGCATGCAAGATCATAAACAACACACAACATGATATATTATGAAGCAAATGACATAGTATTCAATATCCATCGGATCCCAGCAAACACAACATGTACCATTACATAAAGATGATCTTGATCATGATAGGTAGCTCAACAGATTTAAACATGATGGCACAATAGAAGAAGACAACCATCTAGCTACCGCTATGGACCCGTAGTCCAAGGATGAACTACTCAAGCATCAGTCCAGAGGCGGGCATGGTGATGTAGAGCCCTCCGGTGATGATCCCCCTCTCCGGCAGGGTGCCGGGAAGAGGTTCTGAACCCTCCCGAACTAGGGTTGACGACGGCGGCGGCTCCGTAAGGGTTTCTGGAAAAGTGTTTTGCCCCTAGGTCTTGTATTGTCGGGGGGTATTTGAAGGCGAAAGGGCGAAGGCGGTGGAGGCCCGGGGCCACGTCACGTGGTGTTGGCGCGGCAGGGGGGGGGGGGGGGAGCCGCGCCCCCACCTCATGACGGCGCCTCGGTGCCCTTCTTCGTTTCCTCTTCGGACTTCTGGAACGTGTCGGAAAAAGTAGGGACTTCGGCATAAAAATTGTCCAATTCTGAGAATATTTCCTTAAGTAGTTTTCTGAAACCAAAAACAGCAGAAAACAGGGAACTGGCACTGTGGCATCTTGTTAGCAATTGGTATAATATAAGCATGGAACATAAGAAGTTATATATACGCTTGAGACATATCAAGCATCCCCAATCTTAGTTCTACTCGTCCTCGAGTAGGTAAAACGATAACAAGAATAATTTCTGAAGTGACATGCTTTCACACAATCTTGATCATATAATAATGTAATGCATGTAAACTGAGATCAAATGAATAAAAGCTGTAGTTTATATTGATATCAAATGAGTAATGAACAAACAAGTAGTAAGAACAAAGCAAAACTTTCAATGAATTAGTACTAGAGAACAATCAACCGTGCAAAGTAGATATTTAAAGATGATTTAAGCTTCAAGAATAACAATATAATCAACTAATGAATCAAACACTCATGACAACTTTGTGAAAGGATCAAGTCAAGCAATAACAATATGCACGTAGAAAATCATCTCTCTATTGGTTCACTCAAAAACAAGCAAGTGTTCAGTGTTGGTTCCTGGCACCAGGATGTTGTGGCTAAAAGAATAATATGGGGGGTTTGGAAGGCCAACGGAAGAAAGTCTCACACAGCTGAAAGTGATCATTAGACAAGAGGAAGTCTTATAATCGAAGCTATGCAAGGAGTAGTGATTGCCACACAACGGATGCACATAGAGCTATAAGTGTATGAAAGCTTTCCAATGGAACTAGTGGGGGTGCATCTAACTTGCTTGCTCATGAAGACCTAGAGCACTTTTGAGGAGGCTCATCATTGGAATATACAAGCCAAGTTCTATAATGTAAAGTTCCCCACATAGTTATACAAGTAGAACATGAAAACTCTCTCATATGGAGTAAAGGTGCTAAACATGAGCACAAATGATGACTATGAATATTACAGGTGCTATAACATGAGCCCAAGTGTGGATAAAGAGTAGTAATGTTGCCCCCTTTTTATTCTTTCTTTCTTTCTTTCTATTTATTTCTTTTTATTATTATTTTTTTGTATTTTTCTGTTTCTCTTTTCGATGGCCTCCATGGCTCTTTTCACTTTTAGGGGAAAACATTCTAACATGACAACACACTTTTGATACAAGGATCTCATAAGGGATAAAACATGGTGTATGAAACGGTGCCTCTACCAGTGTAGCAGGATATGCAATGATCTAGCGTAACATGGGTAAAACCACACATCAGCTATATAGAATCATGCAAAGCAATATATAAATGATAAATGACAACAAGTCATGTAATGTAAGATGAAAGTTGCATGGCAATATATCTCGGAACAGCTATGGAAATGCTGTAGTAGGTAGGTATGGTGGATGTTTTGAGGAAGATATTTGGCTTATGTGTAGGAGAACATGATGAAGATCTCCCACGAGTTTTGGATGTACCCGCGAAGTATGCACCAACTCTCAATGTGAGAAAGGGCAATGCAAAGTACCGAAGAGGCTAGCAAATATGGTGGTGGAAGTGCCATGAAAACCGCAGCTTTAGAACTCACAAGCAAAAAGATTCCAACTAGAAATATGATCTTACAAGGCATAATGAAAACCACTCCATGAGGGACTGTGGCAAATGAACAAGTCACTGTTGGGACCCCGACCATAGCGCATAACACAAAGTCATTATGGTTGTTTTTTAACATTAGAAGTCATATATCATTATGCTATCAACTGGATATTTAGTGTGGCACAGCTTCAAGTTTTCTAGTCCAACCATTAATCATTCCACTTTACTAAACCATCATGTTTACCATTAAGCATATTAATATATCAAAACAGCATCAATGATTCAAGTGACACAATTTAATGATCTACAAGATTATGTATCATTTAGTTATACCATCTACCACATTTAACATTTTCTGTTCTTAACCAAACACCAATCAACTTATTTGAAACATAAACTCTCCAAGTATTTAACAATGAAGCAAGAGAGTATAACATATGAAACCTAACAGCTCTGAACAAGAGGTGCATGAAAAATAAGAGCTGAAAGTATTACAGTAGCTATAGAAGAATACTCAACAAATATAAGTGAAGAATAGGAGTATTCAAATGAAAAAGCGGAGCGTGTCTCTCTCCCACACACGAATGCTAGGATCCATTTTATTCAGAGAACAAGAATAACAAAAGCAAAAATAAAAACAAACAGACGCTCCAAGTAAAGCACATAAGATGTGGCGGAATTAAAATATAGTTTCACTAGAGATAACCTGATAAGTTGTTGATGAAGAAGGGGATGCCTTGGGCATCCCCAAGCTTTGACGCTTGAGTCTTCTTGAAATATGCTTGGGTGACCCACGGGGGCATCCCCAAGCTTAGGCTCTTTCATCTTCTTGATCACATCGTATCATCCTCTCTCTTGATCCTTGAAAACTGTGGCGACCCCGGAATCCAGAGTTATACATAAATGTTATGTGTTTTTAGACATGATAGCCGAGAGTTACTGGGTTACCAACCCCAGGCAGCATTGCACTGCAGGCGTGCCGGGAACACCGGTCACACAAACCCCTCTGAAGACTACCACGCTAATCATAACCAAGAATGCATAACAAAGAATCCCAGAGTCGACCTCTTAATTATACAGCAATGCTATGTGTCACTGGTCATGCTACGTAACCGAGGGTCCCTGGGGTTACCACTCCCAGGCCGATGCTCATCGGCAGGCGTGCTCGGAATGGATCATCGGCACACAACCCCTCGGCTGCGCCATAACACGGGCATAGCCAAAACTGCATAACAAAGAGCCCAAGAACCATAACCCTTCAACCGTGCACTTTATATCCATACACGCATCATGCACGGGATGGGTAGCGGACAACCGGTATAAAGCCGACTGTACGACATGAAGTAGACTAAGGTATATATACAAGAGGTAGCTTTACAAACAGAGGTCTTCCGACCCAACATTACATCATACAACGGAAAGCGAATATGTTGCTATTCAACAAGACTTGCAAAAGGCCTAAGAGGCCAGAAAATAAGCAACGGGGCTACATAACCTACAAGTTCCAGGCTGCCACCTGGGAAACCCAAGCTACCCGTCGATGTCATCGTAGAACCCACCATCGGAGGGCTGAACTTCACCTGAACCAATATAGCAAGAATGAGTACGGGATGTACTCAACAAGACTTAATTAACCTATTATATATCTGCTTATTCAGAGAGTTTGAATGCCGGTTTCTTTGCATAAAGCCAATTTTGTTTCGAAATCGAGGAAGAGAAGCACGTATAATAGATCTTTTAAAATGAGATAAGAGAGTGACAAGACTAGCTCTAATCACCAAGTAGCACTTTCCGAAAGATCACCAACATCTCTCCATGTTGGTCTTCCATGTTTAGTTCAGGTTCTCTATGATCTCGCCCATTAATTCCAAGTCGTCCATAACCGCGGACACGGCTATTCGAATAGATTTAACCCTGCAGGGGTGTACAACTTTACCCACACGTACCGCCCGGCTCCTTGCCGATCATTAGCTCTCTTCCTGGGAAAGCCGGCAGAGTGGGAACGGTTACAACCTTTAACTTGCGTAAGCCTATCCATGGGCAATAGGTTGTGTGTGCTGAAGTCAAGGTTCAGGGAATCCACCCCCTCGACCGCGGCCACGGTCCTATGAACGCCCGAACTATAGAACCCACAGATAGATTACGCAAGTTAGTTAGTTGATGGGGTTCCTAAGCCACGTGTGGTAGTACGCTTGTCTTGGCTCAAGGTACGAAAACTCAAGTTCCTAGGTCGGCGGGAACGAGACAAAACACCACACCATACCACTGTGGCCTCTCATCCACGCCTTTTAGTCATTTTAATCACATAACTCTGATCAATTACTTCATCCACCTACTCGCTTCATTGGCAGCTTCGAACCATCAACCATATGCGGCAAAGATAACAACTATGCATGGCTAAGCAATACGAGGCTTTGGCGATGCACACAAGCACTACCTAGGTTTGCTAGGAGCAGTGGATCAGGGTATTTAGGCGATGCAAATATATAGGAGAACTCTATCTATCCACCAGAAGTATAATTGGAATCGCATGCATTATACGAGAAAGTGAAATTCTTTGAAATCACATATATGAGCAAATAAGAGGTTATGCTTGCCTTGCTTGTCGAAAACAAGATATAGATTGTTTGGAAATCATCGGCTTGACTTGATCGTTGATTGATCAAGTATTCGTCTCCGATGTCGTCAATCTTGTCTTCGGATTCACGTTCTACCGAGAGAGAATGAAACACCGGAAAAGAAAGGAAAACAACATTCAACATGGCATCGATGCAATGCGCATTCAAAGCATGTATGACATGATAAATTATGCAATTCAAATTAAACCCTAGAACATGAATTGGCAATTGAAATGGGTCCAAATACAACTAGCAAGAATATTTGGTGTAAACCCATAATTAGATAAAATGGCATTTTAGTGATTCTAGACAACTCTTAATTATAGTTGTTCAAACATGCATGAATTTGGCATAAGCAGATAGGATTCAAATTTCTGAACATTTTGATATATTATTCACATTTTTCTGATTTATGGTTCAAAAGATATTGAATTTACAAATTTGAACCATTTTCTGCAATTTCTGGAAAATAAATAAAAAGAAGGGCTGACATCATGCTGACGTCAGCAATGGAGCTGAGCTCCTGGTCTTCACGAATTCGACGCCTGGGGCCGACTTGGGACGCGCGGAGGGGCGGGTTGGACGCGCAGTGTCGCGGGCGACCAGATGGTGGCGGCGCCGCTCGGATTTGGTCGCCGGAGCTGCGCCGGCAACGGCGTTCCGCGCGGCGGAGGACGACCTGCACGGTGGCCACGAATTAGAGCGGGAGAAGCACGGAGGAGAGGTCCATGGCGACCAGAAGCTCACCAGGAAGATGATAGAGGGGTCGCCGAGGTCGGGGGAGGCCGGGACTACGACGAATCAAGCGCGGCGGAGCTCGGCCGGACGCGGGGAAGATGACCGCGCACGGCGCTTCTCGGGCGGCTCGGCACGGGCGACTTGCGGAGGAGGAAGAGGAGGAGACGGCGGTTCTCGTGGTGCCCTCCGATTTGTCCGGGGAGGCGCGAGACGACGGCACGACGCAGCGGCCGGGCGAGCTAGGGTTTCGGCCGGGGAGGAAGCAGAGGAGAGCAGGGGGAGGCGAGTGAAAGAGGGAGAGGAGCACGACACGGCTCTGGGTCCTTATCGACGCGGTTGCGAGGTGATTCGCGCCGGGATTGACGACGGGAGCAGCGCCACGGAGCTCTCTGTCTGCGAGGCAGAGAGGACAAGGAGGAAGATGACGATTTCGGAAAAAGGCCCTTGGTGTTTGAAAATTTACAAAAAGGTCCTTGGTATTTTTAAACAGAAAGTTATTCTATTTTTCTAGGTTTCTAAACATAGTCAATAAATTACCCAAAAATTATTGTGGCCTTCTAATATTATAAAGAAGCCCCACATATTTTTATTTTAAAATTTTGAATGTTTTTAACCACCTTTGAAAATATAACAAATTTTAAGTCACTTTAAAGAGTTATTCTTTAATTTAAAATGCAAATTTTTCTTAGTGAAAATTATATGATGCTCATGAATGCAAATCTACTCTATTACAAACATGGGCTGTTACAAATCTACCCACCTTACAAGAATCTCGTCCCGAGATTCCTAGAAGAAAAAGGGAGGGAAAAGTTGACCCAGCTTCAACAATCTTTTCCATCGTGGTTGCTCTCTTCTCGAAGGAGTTGGTTTGGAGCATCATGGCGACCTTCATTACCCTTTGAGGTCATCAACAAATTACACTATAGATAAGAGGGAATAACTCTGGAAAGTTTGATCTTAGGGAAGATCGAGTATCTCATGGTCAACTCATGGAAGGACGGTTCATAAACAACTCGTGAGCTGGCTAACATGAAACACGTCAAGGTAACGGAGGGAATAAATGAAGGTTCAAGTTGGTAAACACGGTTCTGAGGAAAGATACTTACCCAGGCTTCAATCTTTTGGTATAGCTGACACTTACCATGTGATTAAAAGTCTGGAGGCCTCATGGGACTGACAAATTCACACAAGGCATAAGTTGATCAGATCTTCAGATACAGTCCAAAGAACGAAGGGAACACTGATCTGGAATATGTTGAAGATCACCCATGGAATTGATTTCTTCCTGATGGAATGGATATCTTAAGATAAGGGTGGAAGGATCGACTGAGAGAGATTTAAAAACACTGATTTAATGTTCTCCTTGATGTCCTAGGCACCATTTGTGGCTTCAGGTGAAGGTTGACTTCAGGATTGAAAAGAAGCATAAGAGTCGCACGGATCTTCAAGAGGAGTGGTTGTTCTTGTTGAATGAAAGGATTATGGCATTAAACCTTCCGGCTAATTCTGTCAACCACCACATCAACCTTGCCGGATTTACAAGAGACCAACGTCATAAACTTTGAAGAACACCAACCATCATTTCGGCTTGAGATTCAGATCTGGTTAGGTGTATAGATACTTCAGAGTCACCAGATTCTCAAGGAGAGGGACTACTGTGTTACGCTCAAAAAGATGAGCGGGATTGCAAGATCCATGTGGTCACGACTGCAAAGAAGCAATTGCACCAGCATGAACTTCTAGCAACGAAACACATTGAGTCCTTGTTAGAAAACATTAAAGAAGATTAGGAGGTTCTAAAACTTCTCCTTTTTCTTGGAATGGACAGTCTATGACTTATTGTGCATTGAGGATTTCCAATGAAATGGAGGTAACAACCTGCCATCTCAGCAGTTCTTTGCACATGCATGACCGGATGGAGATTAATCCCGAAAGAAAAACAAAGGAAACTTTCCACAGACTCACGGCGACATCTTTCTGCAAATGCACGTGAACCTAGAAAGTTGCTTCAGCACCCAGAACACATACTTTTTGATGACACAAAGTTGGTTCTTACAAGTTTTCAACACTGTTGCCCAATATCCAATATGAATTTCTTCAAACCATGGAGAAATAAGAATGTTATTGATGGGCTCAACAACAAGCTTATCGAGATACTCCAAAAAGATGGACTCATAGGTGGTATGGACGCGGCAAAAGTATTGGTCAGTCCAAAGGACATGAGGCTGCACTTATAATGTAATACCACAATTAGGCACACCATCAAGATAGTCCTTGGGCTGAGTTTGATTTGACGATAGCCCATAATCAAATCTAAGGTTTGGGATATAGCATATCCACAGAGGAAAATACTATCTTGCTTCGACACGAACAGAAATAGACATCCCTTAGAGAAGGAACACGTTGGATGGAGCTCTTGTCTTTCAACTCTCCAAGTTGTTGTATAAGCTCAACCAACTAGTTCAGGGTATCCAGGACTGTTGCTTGGAGAAAGGAGTTGTTCATTCAATGAACTTACTCACGAACTCGACATCACAGTTAGGTGAGAACCTGGCGATACTTCTGGAAAGACACCAGAATATCACGAACCACCAGTATGTCAATGAATTCGAGAGAAGTCTTGCTTTTCAAAGGCAAAACGATGTGGTCTTAAGAGCTTCGGCACGAACCTAACACTTTGACCAAAAATGGGCTTATGAACGAACGGATTTGGAAGCACATTCAACTTCACTCATTGATCGGATAACCAATCAGGCTAAGAGAAGGCAAAGTCCTTGGATTTCAAAGCAATCCAAATTGTTAAGAGTATCCGATATCCACATCATTCACACACCTTATTATTTCGAGCCCAAAAAGCTTGGGAAAAGGTGAGTAAAGATTGGTAGGAGCCTCACTTCATCAATAAGGCCATGAAATCAGCACGACCTTTTGACATAAAAGAGTGTGACACTCTAAGGTAGAACAGAACATAAGCTAATAAAGACTATTGATTCTGCGGATTACAACACTTTGACCTGGTCTCGGAGATAGACGAGGTTCTGGAGTTTGTTTGTCCATACATTCCAAAGTGGAATGCTCTGATGAACCACAAGAGCATCGTATGATGAAAGGCTCCATCACACAATTGCAATTTGGTTGCCAAAGGAATACATGGTTCGGAAATAGCTGAAAAGAAAGGACAATCTCAGAGAATCCTGAAATTAGGGTGGATCCACAGGATAATACTCTTTCGTAAAACCCATGCTGAAAAGGGTAGGAATGATACGATAAGGAGGATAGATGTGATACTCACTAAGAGCTCACTGGAGGTGATCCATTTGGTTCCAAGACAGAACCTAAAATTTTGGCGGAGTTAAAGTTACTGGCCAACTGAGGTGTGATAAGGATTAAAGATTACCTCAGGGATCATAGAATGGAACTTGGGTTAAAGGTCAGCATCATGTACTGATAGCATGAGCACCACATGGTTAAGAACCCACATGATTTAACACATTGCCATCAAGCACAATCCGGGACCTTCGGTTCAAGTCCAAGGGTTAAAATCAGGGAAAAGTGTAACTATTACCGAGTGACCCGAAGGATAACACGGTGTAGTAATCACGAAGTAGCTTCCGGAACTATCATAGCTTCAGAAGTACTTAAGAAAATCAAAAGAAGACATCCGAGGTGAAAGCAAGCCTCGAAGCCTAGGATGGACGAATGTGGGACTCACATAGCAGAAAGGTTAGGATTGAAGGAAAACTCTCAGCTAAAACACGAGAAAGGAGGAACTCACAACACACACCGACTCTAGAGAAAACCATTCTAGGTCAAAGGGTTAAACCACGGCCTGTGCTTGGGGCACCTAGAGTTGAATGACTAGAAGAGATAGCAAAACCTTTTCAAACAAATAAGAGGTAAGGTGACTCAGAAATAGAGCGATACCAGATAAGGAGTAAAAAGAACCCTAATGAGATTTTCTTAACTCATCTTCAGGTTCAAAATAGTTTTCACAAACACTAGACCCAACATCGACCAATAGCAAGGGTTTCCTATAGGCAGTCCTGCTCTGATACCAAAAACTTGTGGCGACCCCGGAATCCAGAGTTATACATAAATGTTATGTGCTTTTAGACATGATAGCCGAGAGTTACTGGGTTACCAACCCCAGGCAGCATTGAAGGGAATATGCCCTAGAGGCACTTAATAAAGATAGTTTATTAGTCATATCCCAATTGTTCATTATATCTTTTATACCATGCTATAACTGTATTAAGCGGAAACATTAATACACGTGTGGTAGATAAACAACCAGGTCCCTAGTAGCCTCTACTTGACTAGTTCATTGGGCAATTGATGATCGAGGTTTCCCGATCATGTGACATTTATGTCAGTTGACAATGAAGTCATGTCGTTGGTAGAACGATGTGATGGACATACCCAATATTTGTAGGACGTAGTCATTACACCTTCGACCGTGAGATATACTCTTATTGCTATTCCTGGAAGACACTTTGATTGCATCAAACGTCATATTTATATAGTGTGGCAATAAAGGTGTCCCTCTCGGGTGTCGGAAAGGAGTATGTTGAGACGGGGGATCAAGAGCGGGATTTGCCAGTCCGCATAGCAGGATAGATACTCTAGGGCCCACTTGGTGAAATTATGTCAAATGAGTTTGCAAACATGTGACTAGGTCACCAGCTGACATAATATCATAGACGAGTAGAAGATAGTGTTGTCGGTAACGAGATCAAGCTAGGTATGGAGATATCTATGAATGAGTCTCGGACACGCTAAGTATCGCTATGGCAAAAGGTTTAAGACTCAGACGTCCAGGTTCGATAGGTAAAGTATTCGTTATCTCGCAGGGATTAATTCTGGGTATCCTCGGTCCACGAATTAGTCATTGATCGGAGAGGAGTCTCGATCATGTCTGGTGAGATAATCGAACCGCTAGGGTATCACACTTAAGGGGAGTCGACATTTTACCGGAAGAGAAAAATAGGAAAAGAGAGACCGGGAACGTCCCGGGAGAGGTCCGATGGAGATCGGGCAGCGACGAAATAGTTTTCGGAGCTAGAATAAATTATATATAATTTGTTTGATATTAATTAGTGTAATTAATGTCCAAATATGATTTTATATATTTATTTTCGAATTTATTTAGGCTTATTTCTCTAAATGGGCCTTCTGGTGGAAAGAAGGCCCATGTGGGGAAAATCCCCTAGGGAATTCGGTGGGGGGGGGGGGGTATTGGCCGGCCTAGGTGGGCCAAAAGAGGCCCACCAGGTGGCCGGCTGCTGTCTTGAGCCGAACCAGGCAATGGGGGTTAGTCCCACATTGCCTGGCTGGCAAGGTTGGCTCCCCCCGGGAGCCTATATAAGAAGGGGCACCCCTGGCCTTTTAATTCATCCAATTAATTCTCGATTTCTCCTCGATCTCGTGATTCCCTTTGTCGGAGTTGCGCCGAGGAGGATGAGAGTTCTCTCTCCACCATAGCCCGCCGCCGTGCTGCTGGTCTTCCGGTCCCAGTCTTCCGCTGCTCGTCCTTGGATCGGGCCCGGAGTTCGTCGGCTTCACCGTATGTGTGTAACGCCCTGCGAGGTGCCACACTATTGGTGCTGGAGGTCTGCTTCCTCCATACGGCCTCAAGGTCGTCGTCGGTTTCACCGACATCGCCGCGTCATCGTCTTCTTCGTCGCGCCAAGTTCTCCGCGACCTTGAGGTCGGCTACGGCGTCTACGTCGTCAACGCTTGTGCGGGAGCGTAATCCCCGCTTTTCGGTCTACAAGAGGTGTGTATACCGACCCCCCCCCCTTGCGTACTACTATATCTGCATAGTATAGATCTTGGCTAGTTTTTGGTTATCGCGGTTAGGAAAATTTTTGTTTTCTGCCTGCGATCCCCTTCAGTGGTATCAGAGCCGATCTATGCGTAGATATAGCTATGCGCTAGTTTCACCCGTGTTTTATCACGGGGACAACGCTCTTATTATTTGCTACCCTCTCGCGTGCACTTGCACTGCCGGCAGCATTGAGTTGATGAAGCGGCCCGGACCGACCTTACGCGTACGCTTACGCGAGACTGGTTCCACAACTGACATACGGCTGGTTCCGTATATGTGGCTGGCGGGTGTCTGTCTCTCTCTCTTTAGTTGGCTTTGCATTTTCAATGGAGGGCCCGAAAGGGATGAATAAATATGCAATTATTTGATCGTTGTTGTGGTCATAGGTTCGTAGGTATGAAGCGATTCTATTTACGACAGCCCCAAGCCACGTAAAATATGCAAAAGATAAAGTAGAAGCGTCTAACTTTATTTTGCAGGGGGCAATGTGATATGGTCAAGGTAGGTTTATTAAATTGTTTATGAACTGTTGGCGCGAAGGAGACCACCGGCGCAAGGACCATGTCACATCGCATTACATTTTGATGTTTTGTGTGCATCTTATATTGTGTGATTATATATTAGTATATATTAGTTACACGGCGGTAGTAATATAAGATGATCCCTCCAAAATACCACTAGTGTTCTTCCTTCGACGTGCACCACCAAGAAAGTTCTACGTTATGAGGCAGGCCGTGATGATCGGGTGTCAGACATATCGTCGTTCGCATACAGTGGGTGTAAGCCATGTTGCACGCGCGTTCGTTGAAGGTTATTGTGGCGAGCCTAGCATATGCAGATATGGCCTCGGAACACGGAGGCCGAAAGGTCGAGCATGAGTCACAGAGTTGTTGTGATCGACATTTCGATGTCCACCTTTGAAGTTGTGTTGCCGGCTCTGACGATGAGGGGTTGCGCAATGGATTAGGGTCATGTAATCACTAAAGCGATTAGAGGGATATTCATTTTGAGTGGGAGTTCTGATAGTTTTATTTTATTAAAACTTGAACCCTATTTTATAATGAACAAAGTCTGTTTTGCAAAACCTTTGTAGATATTAACCAATGTAATAGCCTTCTTTGAAAATTAGGCACAATCCTGCGATTGAGAAACTTAAAAAGTTGGGTCCAAACTTCATAGTTTTACACTTTAGCTTGAGGATACTCCTTGTTTAAACCGTTAGCTTTTTGTGATACAATACCCGCTAGGAGATAAACCCGGAGATTCCGCTAACAAAAGATAATTTGGATTATCAGGTTTTGTGCGGATGATATCATCATAGTCCAGTGTATGCTATGATCTCTGCCATAGAGGACCAACGGTGGGTACGAGTTATTAGATCGCAAACATATGAGATGGTCGCTAAACTCGGGGTACCCCTAAAGTTGGGTTGATGAAGTTTATCAGTACGTTGACTGATTGTCTTCTCAAACCAAGATGGAAGAGAATACACATTGAAGGAGCACGTGGCAGTCATACTTGATGACATTGGTCATACTTGATGACATTGAGACGGCTCGCTCAGCTCGATCACTGGATGACAGACGACGTTGCTAGGTGCAAATGCTTTGTCATAGACTATGTCATGCAAAGGGGAATCGTTCACCTTTATGGTTCTTGATTACGTTGGAAGTATCAAGAAGATGAAAAAGATCGCCGGGAAGTCATCAATAATGATGGTGTATATATGATACACATGTTATGAATGTTTTACCTAAGCAAGTACTCGCAGTAGTGACTAAGTTTTGATACTAGTCATGTTTTATGAAAACCAGATTTACTACTTGAGTAGCTTGAAAGGATGAGGTGACATTGCGTGTTGATAATGGCAGACAAATTGTTGTGATGGCCATAGACACTCTCCCTCTAGATCTACCATTTGAATAAATTCTTTTATGATCGCCTGTTAGCATGATCGTTATAAATGTGTCTCCTCTAGCGAGACAATTGTTCATATATGTTAGTGACAAATTCGTTGTCCTATATTTATGAAGTAATGATCATATGCCGATTTGAATTTAGATGGTAGAAGCTCCCACATTCATAATATTAATGCCAAAGGATACAAACTTAATAAAGACACCACATATGTGTGGCACTGCCGTTTAATTCATGTCAATGTTATAGTCAATGAATTAGCTCCATAACGGATGGATCTACAAGTCCTTAGATATGATCTTTTGACACTTGCAAGATAACTAAGACACCGTTTTCGGAAAGCGGGCATATAACTTATTGATAGTCATGCATATAGATGTATGTGGATCAATGAAGTGATTAACGTGTAGTGGAGACCTTTATTTCGTAAACTTCACTGAACGTTTTGAGTATAACTTGTTGAGAATCGTGCATATGGGTGTATGTGAATCAATGAAGTACTTTAAACGTGTAGTGGAAGTCTTTATTTCATAGACTTCATGAATATTCCAGGTAGATATATAGATATCCACTTAGGGAATGTTAGTCTGGAAATTTTGATTCGATCAAACAAGTTCAGAATGAAGTAGGAAATAAACTTAACAAGAAAATCAAATTCCCGCGATACAGATCGAGGAAATGAAGATTTGAGTTATAATGTTGGCATATCATTGGAAGACTTGTGAGAAGAGTTCCACAAATTACGTCGCATGGAATACCATAGTGTTATGGTATGTTAGGACGTCGTAATCGCACCCTATCGGATAGTGTGTGGTAAATAAATCTCTTACCGAATTATCGTGATCATTAGAGTCATATGGTAGAAACGTAACACTCACGTTAGATAATAGGGAAACCATTTGAATCCATGGAGACAATACCATATTAGTGATGGCATGGCTTTTAGCCTAGATTGTCGTTTCAGCAATTTAGTGTTTCGATGTGATCAAACCTAAAATGGATTAATCTTTGTAGTGTACCGTACCTAAAGAGTTAGTTGGGTACATGTCTCACGACATAGGCAAAATCGTTGCCGGAATATACCTTGCGAAAGAAATAGTTTCTTGTCCAAGGGTATAAGTGGGAAAGAAAGTAGAGCAAGACAAAGTTGATGAACTTTCTCTCCAGACATCAGAGTGGCGCAACTGAAAGTGTTTTCGGTGTCATGCTCCACAGCTTGAAAGAAGCTGATGATACAAGATCATGATGCTCTGAGCTCATACTAAGAACGTAGGCGTACGAGGTTGTGTTCCACACTATGTGTTACGACAATCTTGTTATGAAGGTCATATTAATGGAATATGACAGACCTACGAACTACGAAGAAGAGATGGTAGACCTAAGTCCGAGAAATGGCTATGAGTCATATATGATCCGAGATAAAATCCATGTACGATTACCAGGTAATGACTTGGGAGATCTTCTTGATGGCATCTAGGCTGTTAATAGAATATGGAATTTTTATGAGAGAGTAGACACTGATAAGGATCGATTTGTCGTGAAACAGTTCCGACAGATTCAAAAGTTGACCACAATGAGATTTTGTCTCAAGTGGCGAAGCCTAAATCTATTCTGCGTCGTTTAGCAATTACTCTAATTTCGAATGAGAAATTGATAGATGGATAAGAAAACCATGTTTCTTAATAGTGTCATTAAGAAAGAGTTGTAATCAGTACAATAATGGTTTGGTGATCCTGAGGATGCTAAACATGTATGCAAACTTCAGTTGTCCATTCATGGGCTGAAGCAAGCTTATCGGAGCTGGAATCTTCACTTTGATAATGTGATCAAAGGATTTTGGAGTTGTCCAAAATAGTTGAAGAGACTTGCATTTGCAAAGAAGTGAGTGGGAGCAAAGTTGCTTTTCTTGATCTTATATGCGGAAGGCATATTTGAGTGGGAGCTAAGTAGCTTTCCTTGATCTTATATGCGGAAGGCATATTTGAGTGGGAGCTAGGTGTCATTTATGATTTTGTATGTGACAACATATTGAATGACACAGATCCTCTAGTAGAGTGTAAAGGATTATTTAATTAAATTTTCTATGAATGAAGTTAGGAGTATTAGGCGTCCGATTTATAATTGTATAGATCAGAAGGGGCTTAATAACATTAGGTCGGAATATTTTCCTAGGTTAAAGATTCTGAAGTGTGTCAGAATAGAACAAGCGAAGAAAAAGGTTCTTGCTTGTATGACTAGGTATAATATTAAGTTTATCTTGGCATTTTCAGTGATAGCTGATGAAAGAAAAGGGATGTTCGACATCCTCTGTGCCTCAGACATAGATTCTATCAGACTGAAAGCTCGACTTGGTGTGACCCATGTTCTTGGTTGAAGAACGGGTTCTAGAGTGATCCTTGTGTGGATCAATGAACAAACGTTAAGTATTTTCTTCAGTGTCTGTGAGAACAGAAGATATGTTTTCTGGTAAAGGGTAAGAGTGGATAGACAAACTTGCCGTAAAACGGTTACGAGGATGCAAGTTATGACACTGACCCATACGACTAGAAATCTCATATAGGAGATGTCCTTTGTTTTGAAGAAAGACATGGTTAGTTTGCGAAGTCGCATATGAATGCACTGTCGCATAATCTTCATAGGTATAGAAGTATATGGCAACTTCAGAAGTAGCTAGTATGATTGGACTGAGTCTCACTCCATCGACTAAGATATATTTCGCCGTTATCATGAGATACGGGATGATGTCAAACCAGGTGACATAGAAGTGTTGCAAAACACATACAGGTCTCAATGTGTGAGATCTGTTGACTGTATTCCTCTTCCATGAAGCAAGCATGCAACAAATTGCTATGAGTGTTGAGCTTTTACCAAGTTGTAAACTAGATTAAGTGTTACTCTAGTGCAAGTGGGAGACTGAAGGGAATATGCCCTAGAGGCACTTAATAAAGATAGTTTATTAGTCATATCCCAATTGTTCATTATATGTTTTATACCATGCTATAACTGTATTAAACGGAAACATTAATACACGTGTGGTAGATAAACAACCAGGTCCCTAGTAGCCTCTACTTGACTAGTTCATTGGGCAATTGATGATCGAGGTTTCCCGATCATGTGACATTTATGTCAGTTGACAATGAAGTCATGTCGTTGGTAGAATGATGTGATGGACATACCCAATATTTGTAGGACGTAGTCATTACACCTTCGACCGTGAGATCTACTCTTATTGCTATTCCTGGAAGACACTTTGATTGCATCAAACGTCATATTTATATAGTGTGGCAATAAAGGTGTCCCTCTCGGGTGTCGGAAAGGAGTATGTTGAGACGGGGGATCAAGAGCGGGATTTGCCAGTCCGCATAGCAGGATAGATACTCTAGGGCCCACTCGGTGAAATTATGTCAAATGAGTTTGCAAACATGTGACTAGGTCACCAGCTGACATAATATCATAGACGAGTAGAAGATAGTGTTGTCGGTAACGAGATCAAGCTAGGTATGGAGATATCTATGAATGAGTCTCGGACACGCTAAGTATCGCTATGGCAAAAGGTTTAAGACTCAGACGTCCAGGTTCGATAGGTAAAGTATTCGTTATCTCGCAGGGATTAATTCTGGGTATCCTCGGTCCACGAATTAGTCATTGATCAGAGAGGAGTCTCGATCATGTCTGGTGAGATAATCGAACCGCTAGGGTATCACACTTAAGGGGAGTCGACATTTTACCGGAAGAGAAAAATAGGAAAAGAGAGACCGGGAACGTCCCGGGAGAGGTCCGATGGAGATCGGGCAGCGACGAAATAGTTTTCGGAGCTAGAATAAATTATATATAATATGTTTGATATTAATTAGTGTAATTAATGTCCAAATATGATTTTATATATTTATTTTCGAATTTATTTAGGCTTATTTCTCTAAATGGGCCTTCTGGTGGAAAGAAGGCCCATGTGGGGAAAATCCCCTAGGGAATTCGGTGGGGGGGGTATTGGCCGGCCTAGGTGGGCCAAAAGAGGCCCACCAGGTGGCCGGCTGCTGTCTTGAGCCGAACCAGGCAATGGGGGATAGTCCCACATTGCCTGGCTGGCAAGGTTGGCTCCCCCCGGGAGCCTATATAAGAAGGGGCACCCCTGGCCTTTTAATTCATCCAATTAATTCTCGATTTCTCCTCGATCTCGTGATTCCCTTTGTCGGAGTTGCGCCGAGGAGGATGAGAGTTCTCTCTCCACCATAGCCCGCCGCCGTGCTGCTGGTCTTCCGGTCCCAGTCTTCCGCTGCTCGTCCTTGGATCGGGCCCGGAGTTCGTCGGCTTCACCGTATGTGTGTAACGCCCTGCGAGGTGCCACACTATTGGTGCTGGAGGTCTGCTTCCTCCATACGGCCTCAAGGTCGTCGTCGGTTTCACCGACATCGCCGCGTCATCGTCTTCTTCGTCGCGCCAAGTTCTCCGCGACCTTGAGGTCGGCTACGGCGTCTACGTCGTCAACGCTAGTGCGGGAGCGTAATCCCCGCTTTTCGGTCTACAAGAGGTGTGTATACCGACCCCCCCCCCCCCCCCTTGCGTACTACTATATGTGCATAGTATAGATCTTGGCTAGTTTTTGGTTATCGCGGTTAGGAAAATTTTTGTTTTCTGCCTGCGATCCCCTTCAAGCATTGCACTGCAGGCGTGCCGGGAACACCGGTCACACAAACCCCTCTGAAGACTACCACGCTAATCATAACCAAGAATGCATAACAAAGAATCCCAGAGTCTTGTTAATCTGTCGGACTCGACCTCTGAATTATACAGCAATGCTATGTGTCACTGGTCATGCTACGTAACCGAGGGTCCCTGGGGTTACCACTCCCAGGCCGATGCTCATCGGCAGGCGTGCTCGGAATGGATCATCGGCACACAACCCCTCGGCTGCGCCATAACACGGGCATAGCCAAAACTGCATAACAAAGAGCCCAAGAACCATAACCCTTCAACCGTGCACTTTATATCCATACACGCATCATGCACGGGATGGGTAGCGGACAACCGGTATAAAGCCGACTCTACGACATGAAGTACACTAAGGTATATATACAAGAGGTAGCTTTACAAACAGAGGTCTTCCGACCCAACATTACATCATACAACGGAAAGCAAATATGTTGCTATTCAACAAGACTTGCAAAAGGCCTAAGAGGCCAGAAAATAAGCAACGGGGCTACATAACCTACAAGTTCCAGGCTGCCACCTGGGAAACCCAAGCTACCCGTCGATGTCATCGTAGAACCCACCATCGGAGGGCTGAACTTCACCTGAACCAATATAGCAAGAATGAGTACGGGATGTACTCAACAAGACTTAATTAACCTATTATATATCTGCTTATTCAGAGAGTTTGAATGCCGGTTTCTTTGCATAAAGCCAATTTTGTTTCGAAATCGAGGAAGAGAAGCACGTATAATAGATCTTTTAAAATGAGATAAGAGAGTGACAAGACTAGCTCTAATCACCAAGTAGCACTTTCCGAAAGATCACCAACATCTCTGCATGTTGGTCTTCCATGTTTAGTTCAGGTTCTCTACGATCTCGCCCATTAATTCCAAGTCGTCCATAACCGCGGACACGGCTATTCGAATAGATTTAACCCTGCAGGGGTGTACAACTTTACCCACACGTACCGCCCGGCTCCTTGCCGATCATTAGCTCTCTTCCTGGGAAAGCCGGCAGAGTGGGAACGGTTACAACCTTTACCTTGCGTAAGCCTATCCATGGGCAATAGGTTGTGTGTGCTGAAGTCAAGGTTCAGGGAATCCACCCCCTCGACCGCGGCCACGGTCCTATGAATGCCCGAACTATAGAACCCACAAATAGATTACGCAAGTTAGTTAGTTGATGGGGTTCCTAAGCCACGTGTGGTAGTACGCTTGTCTTGGCTCAAGGTACGAAAACTCAAGTTCCTAGGTCGGCGGGAACGAGACAAAACACCACACCATACCACTGTGGCCTCTCATCCACGCCTTTTAGTCATTTTAATCACATAACTCTGATCAATTACTTCATCCACCTACTCGCTTCATTGGCAGCTTCGAACCATCAACCATATGCGGCAAAGATAACAACTATGCATGGCTAAGCAATACGAGGCTTTGGCGATGCACACAAGCACTACCTAGGTTTGCTAGGAGCAGTGGATCAGGGTATTTAGGCGATGCAAATATATAGGAGAACTCTATCTATCCACCAGAAGTATAATTGGAATCGCATGCATTATACGAGAAAGTGAAATTCTTTGAAATCACAAATATGAGCAGATAAGAGGTTATGCTTGCCTTGCTTGTCGAAAACAAGATATAGATTGTTTGGAAATCATCGGCTTGACTTGATCGTTGATTGATCAAGTATTCGTCTCCGATGTCGTCAATCTTGTCTTCGGATTCACGTTCTACCGAGAGAGAATGAAACACCGGAAAAGAAAGGAAAACAACATTCAACATGGCATCGATGCAATGCGCATTCAAAGCATGTATGACATGATAAATTATGCAATTCAAATTAAACCCTAGAACATGAATTGGCAATTTAAATGGGTCCAAATACAACTAACAAGAATATTTTGTGTAAACCCATAATTAGATAAAATGGCATTTTAGTGATTCTAGACAACTCTTAATTATAGTTGTTCAAACATGCATGAATTTGGCATAAGCAGATAGGATTCAAATTTCTGAACATTTTGATATATTATTCACATTTTTCTGATTTATGGTTCAAAAGATATTGAATTTACAAATTTGAACCATTTTCTGCAATTTCTGGAAAATAAATAAAAAGAAGGGCTGACGTCATGCTGACGTCAGCAATGGAGCTGAGCTCCTGGTCTTCACGAATTCGACGCCTGGGGCCGAGTTGGGACGCGCGGAGGGGCGGGTTGGACGCGAAGTGTCGCGGGCGACCAGATGGTGGCGGCGCCGCTTGGATTTGGTCGCCGGAGCTGCGCCGGCAACGGCGTTCCGCGGCGGCGGAGGACGACCTGCACGGTGGCCACGAATTAGAGCGGGAGAAGCACGGAGGAGAGGTCCATGGCGACCAGAAGCTCACTAGGAAGATGATAGAGGGGTCGCCGAGGTCGGGGGAGGCCGGGACTACGACGAATCAAGCGCGGCGGAGCTCGGCCGGACGCGGGGAAGATGACCGCGCACGGCGCTTCTCGGGCGGCTCGGCACGGGCGACTTGCGGAGGAGGAAGAGGAGGAGACGGCGGTTCTCGTGGTGCCCTCCGATTTGTCCGAGGAGGCGCGAGACGACGGCACGACGCAGCGGCCGGGCGAGCTAGGGTTTCGGCCTTGGAGGAAGCAGAGGAGAGCAGGGGGAGGCGAGTGAAAGAGGGAGAGGAGCACGGCACGGCTCTGGGTCCTTATCCACGCGGTTGCGAGGTGATCCGCGCCGGGATTGACGACGGGAGCAGCGCCACGGAGCTCTCTGCCTGCGAGGTAGAGAGGACAAGGAGGAAGATGACGATTTCGGAAAAAGGCCCTTGGTGTTTGAAAATTTACAAAAAGGTCCTTGGTAGTTTTAAACAGAAAGTTATTCTATTTTTCTAGGTTTCTAAACATAGTCAATAAATTACCCAAAAATTATTGTGGCCTTCTAATATTATAAAGAAGCCCCACATATTTTTATTTTAAAATTTTGAATGTTTTTAACCACCTTTGAAAATATAACAAATTTTAAGTCACTTTAAAGAGTTATTCTTTAATTTAAAATGCAAATTTTTCTTAGTGAAAATTATATGATGCTCATGAATGCAAATCTACTCTATTACAAACATGGGCTGTTACAAAAACTTCCTCCACACCAAACTCAAAGTAAACTTCATTAGAGGGTTAGTGCATAATCAAAAATTCTCATATTCTGCATGGAGACAATCATTATCATGGTACTGGACACTAGCTACAGCCACTGGAATTTTATGGAACAAAAAGATCCATTAAAAAAACAGCAAAAGAACCAATGCAAAATAAATGGCAGAATCTGTCAAAAACAGAACAGTCCGTAAAGACGAATTTTTATGCTCGATAGTGGGTGATGCACACGGTGGTGTTGTTGGGAAATCACAAGAGGAAGGTGTGAAGTAGTGCAGCGGCAAATTTCCCTCACTGATGAAACCAAGGTTATCGAACCAGTAGGAGATGAAGAACACGTCTGAAGGTTGTTGGTGGCGCCGTTTACGATCACCAATATGGAACCTGCACACAGCACAATCAAAGTACTTTGCCCCAACGAAACAGTGAGGTTGTCAATCTCACTGGCTTGCTGTAACAAAGGATTAAACATATGTGTGGAGGATGATGTTTGCAGAGAATGAAAGTAACAATTTGCAGTTGGTTGTATTATCAGTGTAAATAAAAGGACCGGGGTCCACAGTTCACTAGTGGTGTCTCTCCATAAATAATAATAATAGCATACATGCGGGTAAACAAATTACTGATGGGCAATTGACGGAATAAAGAGCTGCATAATGATGCATCTACTAATGACATGATGTCTAGTGTGAGATTCATTTGGGCATTACAACAATATACATAGACCGTTCCAACCGCATCTATGACTAATAATCCACCTTCCGGTTAGCGTCCGTACCCCTTTCAGTATTAAGTTGCAAGCAACAGATTATTGCATTAGGCAAAGTGTGTAATGTAAGTAATACAATTATCCTTAGACAAAGTACTACTGTTTTATCCCTAGTAGCAACAGTACATCTACAATCTTAGAGGTTGCTGTCACTCCCCCAGATTAAATAGAGACATGAACCCACTATCGAGCATAAATACCCCCCCTTGGAGTCACAAGCGTCTACTTGGCCAGAGCATCTACTAGCAACGGAGAGCATGAAAGATCATAAACAACACACAACATTATATATTATGAAGCAAATGACATAGTATTCAATATCCATCGGATCCCAACAAACACAACATGTAGCATTACATAAAGATGATCTTGATCATGATAGGCAGCTCACAAGATCTAAACATGATGGCACAATAGGAGAAGACAACCATCTAGCTACTGCTATGGACCCGTAGTCCAAGGATAAACTACTCACGCATTAGTCCGGAGGCGGGCATGGTGATGTAGAGCCCTCCGGTGATGATCCCCCTCTCCGGCAGGGTGCCGGGAAGAGGTTCTGAACACTCCCGAACTAGGGTTGACGACGACGGCGGCTCCGTAAGGGTTTCTGGAAAAGCGTTCTGCCCCTAGGTCTTGTATTGTCGGGGGGTATTTGTAGGCGAAAGGGCGAAGGCGGTGGAGGCCCGAGGCCTCGTCACGCGGTGTTGGCGCGGCAGGAGGGGAGCCGTGCCCCCACCTTGCGACGGCGCCTCGGTACCCTCCTTCGTCTCCTCTTCGGACTTCTGGAACGTGTCGGGAAAAATAGGGACTTCGGCATAAAAATTGTCCAATTCTGAGAATATTTCCTTAAGTAGTTTTCTGAAACCAAAAACAGCAGAAAACAGGGAACTGGCACTATGGCATCTTGTTAATAGGTTAGTCCCAGAAAATGGATAAAACAACACAAAGTGTATATAAAACATGTAGCAATTGGTATAATATAAGCATGGAACATAAGAAATTATAGATACGTTTGAGACGTATCAGATGCTACAGTGCCAGTTCCCTATTTTCTGCTGTTTTTGGTTTTAGAAAAGTTGTTAAAGAAATATTCTCGGATCTGCACGAAAAAAAATCCAAAGTCCCTATTTTCCCCAGAAGCATCCAGAACACCGAAGAGGAGTAGGAGGGGGGCCACAGGCCAGCCACACCAGGTGGCGGCGCGGCTTCCCCTCTGCCGCGCCATGATGTGGTGTGGGGCCCACGGGCGCCCACCGACCTTTCCCTTTCGCCTATTTATACCTCCCGACAAATAAACTCTAGGTACCCGAGCACTTTTCCACGAAACATTCCGTAGCCGCCGCCGTCGTCAACCCTAGTTCGGGAGGGTTCAGAAGCTCTTCCCGTCACCCTGCCGGAGAGGGGAATCATCACCGGAGGGCTCTACATCACCATGCCCGCCTCCGTACTGATGCGTGAGTAGTTCATCCTTGGACTATGGGTCCATAGCAGTAGCTAGATGGTTGTCTTCTCCACTTGTGCTATCATGTTTAGATCTTGTGAGCTGCCTATCATGATCAAGATCATCTTATTGTAATGCTACATGTTGTGTTTGCTGGGATCTGATGAATATTGAGTACTATGTCATTTGCTTCATAATATATTATGTGAGTGCGTTATTTATGATCTTGCATGCTCTCCGTTGCTAGTAGATGCTCTGGCCAAGTAGATGCTTGTGACTCCAAGAGGGAGTATTTATGCTCGATAGTCGGTGATGCACATGGTGGTGTTGTTGGGAAACCACAAGAGGAAGGTGTGAAGTAGTGCAGCGGCAAATTTCCCTTAGTGATGAAACCAAGGATATCGAACCAGTAGGAGATGAAGAACACGTCTGAAGGTTGTTCGTGGCGCCGTTTACGATCACCAACGTGGAACCTGCACACAGCACAATCAAAGTACTTTGCCCAAGGAAACTGTGAGGTTGTCAATCTCACCGCCTTACTGTAACAAAGGATTAAACGTATATGTGGAAGATGATGTTTGTTTGCAGAGAATGAAAGAAAGCAGTTTGCAGTTGGTTGTATTATCAGTGTAAAGAAAAGGACCGGGGTCCATAGTTCACTAGTGGTGTCTCTACATAAATAATAATAATAGCATACATGCGGGTAAACAAATTACAACTGGGCAATTGACAGAATAAAGAGCTGCATAATGATGCATATACTAATGCCATGATGTCTAGTGTGAGATTCATTTGGGCATTACAACAATATACATAGACCGTTCCAACCGCATCTATGACTAATAATCCACCTTCCGGTTAGCGTCCGCACCCCTTTCAGTATTAACTTGCAAGCAACAGATTATTGCATAAGCAAAAGTGTGTAATGTAAGTAATACAATTATCCTTAGACAAAGTACTACTGTTTTATCCCGAGTAGCAACAGTACATCTACAATCTTTGAGCTTGCTGTCACTACCCCAGATTAAATAGAGACATGAACCCACTATCGAGCATAAATACCCCCTCTTGGAGTCACAAGCATCTACTTGGCCAGAGCATCTACTAGCAACAGAGAGCATGCAAGATCATAAACAACACACAACATGATATATTATGAAGCAAATGACATAGTATTCAATATCCATCGGATCCCAGCAAACACAACATGTAGCATTACATAAAGATGATCTTGATCATGATAGGCAGCTCACAAGATCTAAACATGATGGCACAGTAGGAGAAGACAACCATCTAGCTACTGCTATGGACCCGTAGTCCAAGGATGAACTACTCACGCATCAGTCCGGAGGCGGGCATGGTGATGTAGAGCCCTCCGGTTATGATCCCCCTCTCCGGCAGGGTGCCGGGAAGAGGTTCTGAACCCTCCCGAACTAGGGTTGATGGCGGCGGCGGCTCCGTAAGGGTTTCTGGAAAAGTGTTCTGCCCCTAGGTCTTGTATTGTCGGGGGGTATTTGTAGGCGAAAGGGCGAAGGCGGTGGAGGCCCGAGGCCACGTCACGTGGTGTTGGCACGGCAGGGGGGGGGGAGCCACGCCCCCACCTCATGACGGCGCCTCGGTGCCCTTCTTCGTTTCCTCTTCGGACTTCTGGAACGTGTCGGAAAAAATAGGGACTTCGGCATAAAAATTGTCCAATTCCGAGAATATTTCCTTAAGTAGTTTTCTGAAACCAAAAACAGTAGAAAATAGGGAACTGGCACTGTGGCATCTTGTTAATAGGTTAGTCCTAGAAAATGCATAAAACGACACAAAGTGTATATAAAACATGTAGCAATTGGTATAATATATGCACGGAACATAAGAAATTATATATACGCTTGAGACATATCAAGCATCCCCAAGCTTAGTTCTACTCGTCCTCGAGTAGGTAAAACGATAACAAGAATAATTTCTGAAGTGACATGCTTTGACACAATCTTGATCATATAATAATGTAATACATGTAAACTGAGATCAAATGAATAAAAGCTGTTGTTTATATTGATATCAAACGAGTAATGAACAAACAAGTAGTAAGAACAAAGCAAAACTTTCAATGAATTAGTACTAGAGAACAATCAACTGCGCAAAATAGATATTTAAAGATGATTTAAGCTTCAAGAATAACAATATAATCAACTAATGAATCAAACACTCATGACAATTTTGTGAAAGGATCAAGTCAAGCAATAACAATATGCACGTAGAAAATCATCTCTCTATTTGTTCACTCAAAAACAAGCAAGTGTTCAGTGTTGGTTCCTGGCACCAGGATGTTGTGGCTAAAAGAATAATATGGGGGGTTTGGAAGGCCAACGGAAGAAAGTCTCACACAGCTGAAAGTGATCATTAGACAAGAGGAAGTCTTATAATCGAAGCTATGCAAGGAGTAGTGATTGCCACACAACGGATGCACATAGAGCTATAAGTGTATGAAAGCTCTCCAATGGAACTAGTGGGGGTGCATCTAACTTGCTTGCTCATGAAGACCTAGAGCACTTTTGAGGAGGCTCATCATTGGAATATACAAGCCAAGTTCTATAATGTAAAATTCCCCACATAGTTATACAAGTAGAACATGAAAACTCTCTCATATGGAGTAAAGGTGCTAAACATGAGCACAAATGATGACTATGAATATTACAGGTGCTATAACATGAGCACAAGTGTGGATAAAGAGTAGTAATGTTGCCCCCTTTTTATTCTTTCTTTCTTTCTTTCTTTTTATTATTTTTTTATTGTTTTTTTGTATTTTTCTGTTTCTCTTTTCGATGGCCTCCATGGCTCTTTTCACTTTTAGGGGCAAACATTCTAACATGACAACACACTTTTGATACAAGGATCTCATAAGGGATAAAACATGGTGTATGAAACGGTGCCTTTGCCAGTGTAGCAGGATATGCAATGATCTAGCGTAACATGGGTAAAACCACACATCAGCTATATAGAATCATGCAAAGCAATATATAAATGATAAACGACAACAAGTCATGTAATGTAAGATGAAAGTTGCATGGCAATATATCTCGGAACAGCTATGGAAATGCTGTAGTAGGTAGGTATGGTGGATGTTTTGAGGAAGATATTTGGCTTATGTGTAGGAGAACATGATGAAGATCTCCCACGAGTTCTGGATGTACCCGCGAAGTATGCACCAACTCTCAATGTGAGAATGGGCAATGCAAAGTTTCGAAGAGGCTATCAAATATGGTGGTGGAAGTGCCATGAAAACCGCAGCTTTAGAACTCACAAGCAAAAAGATTCCAACTAGAAATATGATCTTACAAGGCATAATGAAAATCACTCCATGAGGGACTGTGGCAAATGATCAAGTCACTGTTGGGACCCTGACCATAGCGCATAACACAAATTCATTACGGTTGTTTTTTAACATTAGAAGTCATATATCATTATGCTATCAACTGGATATTTAGTGTGGCACAGCTTCAAGTTTTCTAGACCAACCATTAATCATTCCACTTTACTAAACCATCATGTTTACCATTAAGCATATTAATATCTCAAAACAACATCAATGATTCAAGTGACACAATTTAATGATCTACAAGATTATGTATCATTTAGTTATACCATCTACCACATTTAACATTTTCTGTTCTTAACCAAACACCAATCAACTTATTTGAAACATAAACTCTCCAAGTATTTAACAATGAAGCAAGAGAGTATAACATATGAAAACTAACAGCTCTGAACAAGAGGTGCATGAAAAATAAGAGCTGAAAGTATTACAGTAGCTATAGAAGAATACTCAACAAATATAAGTGAAGAATAGGAGTATTCAAATGAAAAACGGAGCGTGTCTCTCTCCCACACAAGAATGCTAGGATCCATTTTATTCAGAGAAAAAGAATAACAAAAGCAAAAATAAAAACAAACAGACGCTCCAAGTAAAGCACATAAGATGTGGCGGAATTAAAATATAGTTTCACTAGAGATAACCTGATAAGTTGTGGATGAAGAAGGGGATGCCTTGGGCATCCCCAAGCTTTGACGCTTGAGTCTTCTTGAAATATGCTTGGGTGACCCACGGGGCATCCCTAAGCTTAGGCTCTTTCATCTTCTTGATCACATCGTATCATCCTCTCTCTTGATCCTTGAAAACTTCCTCCACACCAAACTCAAAGTAAACTTCATTAGAGGGTTAGTGCATAATCAAAAATTCTCATATTCTGCATGGAGACAATCATTATCATGGTACTGGACACTAGCTACAGCCACTGAAATTTTATGGAACAAAAAGATCCATTCAAAAAACAGCAAAAGAACCAGTGCAAAATAAATGGCAGAATCTGTCAAAAACAGAACAGTCCGTAAAGACGAATTTTTTTGAAGCACTTGAGTTGCTTAAATCAGAAAACTCAAAACTAATGAAAGTTGCGTACATATCTGAGGATCACGCTCAGCAAATATCAGATTGTTCCGACGTTTCTGTAAAGAGTTATGAATTTAACGGTGAACAGCAGAAAAACTGTTCCTGCGCAGAGATCCAATTCTAGCATCAACTTTCTACTAGAGACTTAACTTGGCACAACTATGCAATAAAATAAAGATACAAAGAAATTGCTACAGAGGTAGGCATGTTTCTTGACTCAAGAAAATAAAATAACAGAAATAAAAGGTGGGTTGTCTCCCATAAGCGCTTTTCTTTAATGCCTTTGAGCTAGGCACAGAAAGCAAAACTCAAGTATTTCCAAGAGAAGAAGCATCCAAATCAATGCAAGAAATCCTCTCAACTATGCATTGTATTTTATCTATCTGAGTTTCAGAGATCCCTTTTTCATTACTCTTAGGTTTACTACATTCATCAAAGGGGTTTGAAGGGACAATCCAATCAAAATTTTCTTCCAAGGCTTCATGCATAGCTACAAGTTTAATAGGTATTGGTACTTTGATTACTTCTCCCTTTTTAGGTTCGGTTTGCCCCAATTTTTCTAGTGTATTGATAACCTCTACACATGAGTCTAGCATATTAAAGTGATAAAAAACTTTCCTAGCTTCTTTAGCAACATCACAAAATTCTTTAAGCGGGGTTTCTAGAATAAAAAATTTCTTTTCAGCATTTTCAACATTATGAAGATTAAGAAACATTTGTTGAATTATGGGATGGAGGTTAACAAACCTAGCCTCTAGCATGTGAACCAAGGAAGCTGCAGCAATTTCATAATTTGGAGCAAGTTCTGCTATGGATCTATCCTCAAAATTATCATGCATACTAACATGGTCAAAGAATTCTTCAATATTATCTTTTCCAATTATAGAACCACTTCCTACTGGCAGGTCTTCCAAGGTGTACTTAGGGAGCAACATTTTAGCAGAAATAAAGCTAAAACCGAAATATAAATATTAATGCAAGTAACTAATTTTTTGTGTTTTTGATAATAAGAAGCAAACAGGATAATAACAAAGTAAATAAAATGCAAGTAACCATTTTTTTTGTATTTTTGATATTTAATAGCAAACAAAACAGGAAATAAAATTTAACTAAGCAAGAAAAAAACAAAGTAAAGAGATTGGGAAGTGAGAGACTCCCCTTGCAGATGTGCTTCAGCTCCCCGGCAACGGCGCCAGAAAAATGCTTGATGCACACGGTGGTGTTGTTGGGAAACCCCAAGAGGAAGGTGTGAAGTAGTCCAGCGGCAAATTTCCCTCAGTGATGAAACCAAGGTTATCGAACCGGTAGGAGATGAAGAACACGTCTGAAGGTTGTTGGTGGCGCCATTTACGATCACCAACGTGGAACCTGCACACAGCACAATCAAAGTACTTTGCCCCAACGAAACAGTGAGGTTGTCAATCTCACCGGCTTGCTGTAACAAAGGATTAAATGTATATGTGGAAGATGATGTTTGTTTGCAGAGAATGAAAGAAAGCAGTTTGCAGTTGGTTGTATTATCAGTGTAAAAAAAAGGACCGGGGTCCACAGTTCACTAGCGGTGTCTCTCCATAATTAATAATAATAATAGCATACATGCGGGTAAACAAATTACAGCTGGGCAATTGACAGAATAAAGAGTTGCATAATGATGCATATACTAATGGCATGATGTCTATTGTGAGATTCATTTGGGCATTACAACAATATACATAGACCGTTCCAACCCCATCTATGACTAATAATCCACCTTCTGGTTAGCGTCCGCACCCCTTTCAGTATTAAGTTGCAAGCAACAGATTATTGCATTAGGCAAAGTGTGTAATGTAAGTAATACAATTATCCTTAGACAAAGTACTACTGTTTTATCCCTAGTAGCAACAGTACATCTACAATCTTAGAGCTTGCTGTCACTACCCCAGATTAAATAGAGACATGAACCCACTATCGAGCATAAATACCCCCTCTTGGAGTCACAAGCATCTACTTGGCCAGGGCATCTACTAGCAACGGAGAGCATGCAAGATCATAAACAACACACAACATGATATATTATGATGTAAATGACATAGTATTCAATATCCATCGGATCCCAGCAAACACAACATGTAGCATTACATAAAGATGATCTTGATCATGATAGGCAGCTCACAAGATCTAAACATGATGGCACAATAGGAGAAGACAACCATCTAGCTACTGCTATGGACCCGTAGTCCAAGGATGAACTACTCACGCATCAGTCCGGAGGCGGGCATGGTGATGTAGAGCCCTCCGGTGATGATCCCCCTCTCTGGCAGGGTGTCGGGAAGAGGTTCTGAACTCTCCCGATCTAGGGTTGACGACGGCGGCGGCTCCGTAAGGGTTTCTAGAAAAGTGTTCTGCCCCTAGGTCTTGTATTGTCGGGGGGTATTTGTAGGCGAAAGGGCGAAGGCGGTGGAGGCCCGAGGCCACGTCATGTGGTGTTGGCGCGGCAGGGGGGGGAGCCGCGCCCCCACCTCATGACGGTGCCTCAGTGCCCTTCTTCGTTTCCTCTTCGGACTTCTGGAACGTGTCGGGAAAAATAGGGACTTCGGCATAAAAATTGTCCAATTCCGAGAATATTTCCTTAAGTAGTTTTCTGAAACCAAAAACAGTAGAAAACAAGGAACTGGCACTGTGGCATCTTGTTAATAGGTTAGTTCCAGAAAATGCATAAAACAACACAAACTGTATATAAAACATGTAGCAATTGGTATAATATAAGCATGGAACATAAGAAATTATAGATACGTTTGAGACGTATTAGTGGGTTAATGTCTTCATTTAATCTGGGTGAGTGACAACAACCTCTAAGATTGTGAATGTACTGTTGCTACTAGGGATAAAACAGTAGTGTGTTTTCTAAGGATAATTGTGCTACTTACATTACACGCTTTACCAAATGCAATAATCTGTTGCTTGCCAGTTAATACTGAAAGGGGTGCGGACGCTAACCGAAAGGTGGATTATTAGTCATAGATGCGGTTGGAACGGTCTATGTATATTGTTGTAATGCCCAAATGAATCTCACACTAGACACCATGACTTGTACATGCATCATTATGAAGTTCTTTATTTTGTCAATTGCCCAGATGTAATTTGTTTACCCTCCTGTATGCTATTATTTCTTTATGGAGAGACACCACTAGTGAACTGTGGACCCCGGTCCTTTCTTTTACATTGATAATACAACCTACTGCAAACACTGCTTTCTTTCATTGTCTGCAAACAAACATCATTTTCCACACTATACGTCTAATCCTTTGTAACAGCAAGCCAGTGAGATTGACAACCTCATTGTTAAGTTGGGGCAAAGTATCTTGGTTGTGTTGTGTGCAGTTTCCAAGTTCGTTGTCGACACCGGTAGTGCGCCCTGCCAACGCTAGCTTCAACAACCTTCAGAAGAGCCTTCATCTCCTACTGATTGATAACCTTGGTTTCGTACTGAGAGAAAACTTTCTGCTGTGCTCATCATACCTTCCTATTGGGGTTTCCCAACCGCAAGGAGAAGATCAACTCCCTGCACATCAGTCACATGGAGACTTATGGTGTTTTTCCAAGGGATTCATAACCAAGGAGAAAGTAAAGTCAAATCATAAGTCCATATAATCTACCTATATCTAGGAATCACATGCATCATCTCTCAAGATCATGTGAATGAAGGATTCACAAAAGAGAGTAGTCACAAGTTCATCAATGGATAATTATCTATTGGTTGGATCAAGAATTCATTATCAAGGAGATACAAACGTGGACATATGGAGTTGGGAATGACAGGGAAATATGAATGATGAGATGTTCAAGCAATTGGTTTCACTAACTCAAATATATCTATTTCCAAGACATCTATTCCAAAGATCTCAACCCTATAAGGAGGGAGTGCAAAAATCTTTGATCATCTAAAGGGGTGTTGAAGTGAGGAGAATTCTAAACTCATCATCTTATCCATATATCACCATAAGACCTAACTTTAGGAAGGAATTCCTATTTTGTGATTCCGATAACAATTGATCATGTTCTCACATGATTTATTTGGTAGGGATCACAAATCAAAACCATTTGGCAATATCTCATGCTTAGCATGGATTTGACATAAAGCATTGTGTATACTCTCATTAGGAATCACAATGAGTAAATGTGCCAATTCCATTGGATCACCATTTGGTATTGCCAGGAATGCTTACATCACCAGACCACCAATTGGAGTATTCAAATATTTAAATACCTTGAAGTCAAGATCTTAAATCATCTTAGAAGTTGATGAAAACCATTTCTACAAATAAATAATTCCTTGGAAAATAATTGTCCTTATGGTTATAATACACCATATAAATAATTAGGGACAATTACTTCTGTGCCCTGGTTCTCTCTAGTTTATCCGTTTGTGCCATACCTGCATAGTTTCTCTCGTCTATGCCCTGGATGGCTCAGAAATTGGCCAAACGCTCCGTTTCCCTCTGGTAACCGTCACTTGGCCTGACTAGTGGGGTCGGCCCTTTGACCTTAGATATGGGCCCAGCGAAGTGCATGCTCGTCCTCATCCTCCTCCTCCTCCAAGTGGGACCGCTCAAGTGGGGACAGGAAGCGAGTCTCAAGTGGGGACAGGAAGGGACGAGTCTGACGCCCAGGTTGGGTATCTCGGCCCCAATTAACACGTGGTTAACACCGAATTAACTGAGTTAACACTGAATTAACTGAATTAACACTGAAGTAACTGACAATTCGTTGATTAGTACGTCATTGTTTAGTGAAACTGCTATTACTAATTGAAACTGCTACTACTACTAATTGAAACTCGATTTATAACTCAAATTGATTTGTAATAAAGGATTCATAACTCGATTTGAAAACTGAAATTCAATTTATAACTCGAATTGAAACTGCTACTACGAATTGAAAATCGATTTATAACTCGAATAGGATTATATTAGGATTATATTCACATTTACAAAAGATTAGCAGTGCATGCATCACTGCTACTACGCCAGCGGCGGCCTAATACTACTACTAATCAGCAGTGCAACTAATGCACTACTGCCACTACGCCGGCCTCGGCCTACACGCGCCGCTTCTTGGCCGGCGGTTCATCGTCGTCGTTGGAGTCATCCTCCTCCTCCGCTTCCTCCTCCTCGTCGTTGTCGTCGTCGTCCTCCTCCTCGTCGTCCTTCACCAACTCCGGGTTTGAGTCCTCCTCCTCGGACCCGTCGTGTTCGTCGTCGTCGGAGTCGTCGGGGTCAGAGCCGCCGCTCTGGTCGTCGTCGTCGCCCTCGCCGTCGTCGTCTGTGCCGGAGCCGCCGGCGTGCCCGTGGTCCTCATCCCACCACGGGATCAGGTTACCCTCGCCGTCGGAATCGCTCGGGATGGCTTCGTTCTGCCACCAGTGATCCATTTGAGAGCAAGGGTGGTTGGGGTTTTTCGGAATGGAGAGAAGAGAGAAACTGCACAAATGCGCAATGGAGAGAACAGCGAGTGAACCGCAATGCAATGGGATTGGGGTTTTTATTTGTGAAGGATAGTGATGAATTCACTGCCGTCGGCGCATAAACCGATAACCGCTTGGGGCACCGAACAGGCGCATCGCCTCGTTTTCTTGCCAATGCAGTGTAACATGACAACACAATTTACAGATTATATTCGCAATGATGACATCGTGTGACCGCGCTTCACGTCTAGTCGAACTGACATGCCTGTAAATGTTTACCACGTCATCTAGTGCCCCTATACGTGTCGAGTACAAGTGTCGAACAGTTGATGTGCGTCGTCGTTATGGTCAAATTTAATGCAGTTGGAGACGTTGTGAGACATCTATACGTGTCGAGTACAAGTGTCGAACTGACGCGATTTAATTTAATTTTTACGTGCAAATATGCGCCGGTGCATCCGTGTCAACACACCAAGCGCGATCTGAACATGAAATGGACGTGAACTGGCACCCACAATGCGCGCTCTGTGTAGTTACGCGATCTGAACGTGTGTAGACCTTGTTTATCAACTTGAATCGTTTGTAATATTTGTTATTGTACTTCTGTCGAACACCTTAAGTGCGCACTCTGGACGCGCCATGGCGTGCTCCGGACGCGCCACGGCGTGCTCTGGGAGCGCACTGGCGCACATTTGGGCGCGAATTAAGCCTAGACCATTCTTAGTTACTCCAAAATGATACTTTCGTGAGTATTTTGAAATTACCATGTTGCAATTCCAAAACCACTTCTCTTCAACCTTAGACCTCATCGTTTGAGTTTTGCGATATCACATGAGATACATGCCCTTCTAATTTTGAATGTATGTAGACCATGTTTTTCAACTTGAGTCGTTAGTATATGACATATGAAGACTATGTGCGTCGGTTTTTCAATTTTTCGATAATTTTTGAATTTATTATGGTTATTTCAAATTCGGTCAAACCTAAGTTTGACCAACATTTAAACAAGTTTAAAACATGAAAATGAAAAACTAAGCATGGATCCATCTTAGTCACTCCAAAATGAAGCTTTTGCGAGGTTTTTGAAAATTTCATGTTGCAATTCCAAAACCACTTCTCTCTAATCTTAGACCTCATAGTTTGAGTTATGCAATATCACATGAGATCCATTCCCTTCTCCTTTTGAATGTATGTAGACCATGTTTTTCAACTTGAGTCGTTAGTATATGACATAATACGACTACGTCCGAATGATTTTCCTTTTTTTGACTTTTTTGAATATTTGAAGCTCATTTCAAATGTCGGTTAAACTGCAGCCGTCCCATTTCCTCTAGAAGGAATCTGCACGCAGACTCGGGGCGATCCGCGAGAAGCTCATTCTGTGATCTGATTGGACGTGCGCGTAGGACAAGGGCTGTAGACCCGCTGACGAGTGGACCACGGCGGACCCAACGGGGATTTTGGCTCGCCCACCCCCATTTGCCTCAGTGACACAAAATGGGTATTTTGGCACACCAAATATGGATTTTGGCTGTTACCCATCATCATAACTTAAATGGGGATTTTGGCAAACCAAATGGGGATAGCCATGAGCTTGCTCAAATCTTGCTTGAATCCATATAAATTTTCAAATAAGTTTGGACTCACTGAAAAATGTGTTTCAAATGAGCTCCAAAGGTAGGGTAAACGGCCCCGTTTCTAAGCAAAAATGGTGGACTCGCTGAAAAATGTGTTTCAAATGAGCTCCAAAGGTAGGGTAAAAGGCCCCATTTCTAAGCAAAAATGGTGGACTCACTGAAAAATGTGTTTCAAATGAGCTCCAAAGGTAGGGTAAACGGCCCCATTTCTAAGCAAACTTTGCAAACTGAAGTGGATTTACACACACAATTGGAAACGTCAAGCACAAGGCCATTGCCAAATTTCATGGTAGTACAAAATGGACTTGCCCTTGCTAAATTATAAAATAGATCAACAACTAATAACTAAATTTGCACTTGCCCTTAATAAAGCAACTAATAACTAAAATGGACTACCACTCGTTCTCGTCATCGGAAACCTCCACCGACTCGGCCTTGCCCTTGCCCCTGCCCTTGCCCTTGGCATCGACCTCTTCTGGGGCAATGCTGTTCGACGCCGACCACATGTCCTCCTTCTTCCCCTTGCTCTCCGAGTAGATATTGAGCCGTTGCTGCTCGGCGGCGGAATGCTTGGCCAGGTCCATGGCTTTCTGGTCGGCCATCGCCCACGCCAAACCCGGGTCCAGGACCTCCGTGACCTCCTCCTTCCAGGCCATGGTCCAGTCCATACCCTGGTCGTCCTCGTCTGACAGATCGATGAAGGGAATGGGATCGGGAGCAATGGCCCTGCCCCTGCCCCTGCCCCTTGGAGACTCCCCGTCCCACGCCGCTTCCCTCGCTCGCCTCCTGCTCGAACTTGGAGGAGTACGCCCACGCCCACGCCCACTCCCCATGCCGCTTCCCTCGCTCGCCTCAAGAAACCAAGGATAGGGGACGTGGCGGCGGCGGCGGTTCGAGCTGGGAGTGGAGCTGCCATCACCACGAGGCATGGAGAGATACGGGACTGGGCGAAGGTGTCTAGGAAAGGAAGAGGGGATTTGTGAGCGCAATGGGCAAGGAGATGGCTCCTTTTAATGTTAGGAGCGGTCTGGACGGCGTCGCGGTCTAGACGGCAGTAATGGCGACCGGGCAATTATTCGGCTCCAGACTGCTCATCTTTCAGCAGGATAGAGTAGGCAAGAGAGACGCGAGGACGGCGGAGCAGATGCGCGTCCGGTCCGGCAGTGTAGGCGGCGAGGCAGCTTTCTGCCGGCCAGGGGGGCACGCCATTGAAGGCGCAGCGAGCACAAGTGGAACAGCATGGACGCGCACGTACGGCCGCATGCATGCAAGTGGGATGGGGTGCATGCACTTCGCTGGGCCCACATCTAAGGTCAAAGGGCCGGCCCCACTAGTCGACCCCAGGAAATCCCAACCGAGCCGCGACAGGCCGACCCCACCAGTCAGGCCAAGTGACGGTTACCAGAGGGAAACAGAGCGTTTGGCCGATTTCCGAGCCATACAGGGCACAAACGAGAGAAACTACGCAGGTATGGCACAGACGGATAAACTAGAGAGAACCGGGGCACAGAAGCAATTGTCCCAAATAATTAAGTGGAAACCATAAATTATAACAAAATGGAATATTCATATTTACCAATACTCTTTGAGTCAAAATCTCAAATCAATCTAGGAGTGAAAAATACCAATTTTATTATTACATTATGACATAGGAAACTATCCCTATGTTGTAAAAATGCACCACAAAATTCATTTTGTGTAAGACATAAATTATAATAAAAGAAATATAGCAAATTGAGCTCAAATTCACTTGATAGGATAAATAAATTTACAATATACCAAATATTCAAATTATATCATGGACTAAACTTGTACAAGTGGAAATAAACATTTTAATTAAAAAACAAGCTCTCATGGACCATTCTGCAAGAGTCTATTCATAAACTGATCCAAAAACAGTGAGCATGGGCTTGTTTCCACAGTTTCTGCAAACTGTTTTCGTTTTTTTTCTTCTTCGCATCCGACCGTCACCGCCGTGGGAAGCAACTCCACGTCGTCGACGTCATTCTTGACTACCCAGACGCCAGAGACCAGCCCAGTGCCCTGTACTATCGACGCCGCGTCCAAGCTTATCTGTTAGCGAGAAGATTTGCGCCCAAATCAAGCTGCGTAGTGCCGAGCACATCCCGGCCGTTCCCGTCGTCGTACCACCAATACCGACCTCGTCCAGACCTACAAATACACGAGTAGAACCGCATTACAGCGGTGATGATTCTCCTGTGAACACCCAGCCCTCAACCTCTCTCCATTCTCTGTAATTTCCAAAAGTACGGCCAGTAGGATTTCCGGTTAGCCGTCGGTGGAGACCATCCCGGAGCCCATGGAGCACACCTGGAGGAGGGCCTCTTCACGTAGATCATCTTGGTGTAGGCATGCATCCGGGGAAGCACTGGAGGAGGCGGAATCGCGCATCTTCTTCAAGTTCGGCCGCCGTCGGCCATGGACGAATTCAACGCCTCCGAGCATCCTCGTAATTCCCTGAGCATATTGGCATGCTCGTTGTGACCAACTAATCTTCATATGCATTTGAATTGAGTCAATTCATACGGGATTGTCGTAGCATCATTTGCCGAGCTCCAGCCACCGCATATCTCGCCGCCGGCGATATTCCGATGACCAAATCCGAGAAGTGATGTGTAACGCCCCAAATTTTGGAAGCAACAAAAACTTAGATTTTAAAAGACCCAAAATTCTGAGGGAACAAAAACTTTTTGAAATGTTTGTTAATGGATGTGTCTTCTCTTGTGTTTCTCTGGTGGTCATGTCATGTCTTGTTCCCTGTTTTGTTGATTTCTAAATAACAACCTACTTAAAACTCAAACAAGATATAATATGACATGTGAGATCAATGTTATGACAAGTAAAATAGTCCATGAATCTTCTCCTGTCTTATTTTTAACAAACTCTATTTACCTTGATGTTTTGATTCTAACAAATACCCAAAAATATATTATTGGAGAAAATAAAAGTATTTCCAGAAGCTATATGATTGCAGAACTATGCAGGACTATATAATAAGTCCTAATATATTTTGAGTTTTATATGTTGCTAATATTAGCAACCCTCTTTTCTAAACTCCTTATTTATTAGTCTTTGGAAATCAATTCCCAAAGTGTTTGTTAAATTATATTCCTACCAAAACCCTTGTCTTGATCATATTAGTCACCATCTCAACTTATACTTGTTATATCCTAAATGCTTGGATTGCTTACTCATTTACTTGTTTCTAGAATTGTTTGGTTTGTATTTGTTTTTGCTTGTTTTTATATGTGGGTATTATGTGTGCATTTTGGTGTATGGATTGATGTGAGTTTTATCATGTTTGAAAATTGTGTTTTATGATTGTAGTGTGTTTCACCCCTTTTAACTAAAATTTGTTCATAAGAAACTCAAAAATTCCATTATTCAATAGTGCATAGCTATCTTACCTCATGTTAAATTTTAGCATATCTAGGGCCCCATGTTAAGAAATCCATGACCCTATTTTGACATGTAAATCAACCAAGTTGTTCTATGTCACCTAAATTCCCAAAACCTGTTTTTGGTTTATTGTTGACACCTTGTTTGATCACTTAACCATCTAGGTTTAGGAGACTAGTTAAATCAGTGACCTTTTAACCTGAGCTGGATTCACTTTTGCGTTTCTTCCCCTAAGCAAACCAAGACCCCTTTTGACAATGCACCTGCACCACTCTCTTCCACATCACCTGTTCTTGCATGGAGAATTCTTTTTAGCCATAATTAAGCCCCTGGTTGCTTAATATTTTGTGATGAACATAGCACCAGGTTAATCCAGTGCATACTTTTCTGTTTACCTCTAAGCCATCTAAAACCCTCTCTATCTCTCACCCAACGTCTCTCCCTCTTTCTCATGCAAGCAGACCAGCACCTACCTCAACCCTGGCCCACTTGTCAACCACCCCAGCGCACCATTGCCCACTCCCCTCTCACCTTTTTCCAAATCCACCAACGGGAGACCACTCCCTCGCGCACCACTGGCCAGGACACGTCCCTCCCCGACCTTATCCTCTCTGTCCTCTCTTCACCGCCCAACCGAGCCAATGGACGAGCCCCTTTCCCTCTCCTCTGTCCCTCCAACCCTTGGAAACCCTAAAACAGCCCCCCCTCGTCTTAAAACCGGAGCACTGCCCCTCGATCATCCCTTCTACTCTCAGAACGCCCCCACACCACCACTCCCTCTGCTCCTGAAGCCCGGAACGAGCTCTCTTTCCCTGCCGCTCGAGAGGAGAAGTTTTTGTCTCGGTGGCCGTCGGAGAAGAACGGCGTTTGCCAGCGCCTCTCTCCCTCTTTCTCCTCCATTTTTGCATCTTCGTGATCCCTGAACCTCGACCTACCCCTGAGACACCATGGTTCGTGCGCAGGTACTCGGGAGCCGCCGCTGCCTCGCCGTGGCCGACACGGACGTCGACCTCGACGTCGCTGCTCGGGAGCCCCTCTTCTAGATCTGCGACCACCCAAGGCCTTCGCCGACCCTCCACGTCCGCCACCACCCCTCCTCCTTGCCCTACAGAGCCCCGACGGTGAGCAACAACCAGCCTAGGTCGAATTCCTTCAATTATTCACGTTCTGAAAGTCTGGAGGAAGAAGAAGAACAGTAGTCGTCGATCTCTAGATCGACGGTTCGTTTTGAACCCCTCTTGATCTATTCTTGGCCTTTAGATCTAGATCTGACGGTGACTTACCCCTTCAGCAAGCTGGATCTCGCCATGGGCCGGCCCAGCATGGTGCTGCCCAGTTCCCTTTCAGATCTGGCCCGACTAACGTTTTTTTTAGTCAAACCATTTTCTGTTTTGTAAACCCTGTGAGTTATAGTCTAGCTTTTAATTCACCATTTAATCACGGAACATGCAAATGAGTTGATTCAAATTTTGTGTGGTAACTGTGTGTTTTCTTAACCATGTGAAATTGGCCGTTTTCAAAAACACATTTTTATGTGGGTGCTAGATCTGTTCTTGCAAAAAGTATTTGTTTCACCATTTATTTAATAACTTAAGTTTTATAGATCCAAAACTAGCAAACTTTAGTTCTATGGAAAGCCTAGAAGAATACCTACCTAGATCTGTAATCCATGCATGCAGGAGAGTTGTGAAACTAAAGTTCTATTAAGTTTAATTTTGGCAACAGTAGCTGTTTGGTGATTTTTAATTCTTAAATAAAAATACTTTTTGATGCAAATCCAATTTTCATAGCTTAATATGGTTGTTAGGTATACTGTGGTATAATGGTTTAGTTTTAGAAGTTGTATTCTGTGAGTAGTGGTCTAATTTCAAAAACAGGGGATTATCCCACTAGAAAATAGGTTTAAGTTTTCTGTTTTTAGTAAAAGCAATTAAGTAAGTTTATTTCAAACACTCTAATGCCACCCTTATGTTACCAATAAGTTCATCACAGTAACCATTGTCTTTGATTAAAAAGGTTTTATTTAAAAATGGTTTGTATAATTTAAGCTTCACCAAAAAGAATAATATTTCAAATAAAACCTTGAGGCATCTTGGAGAGAATTTAGCATGGCTAAATATGTTATCAAACCAGTAGCTTATTAATAAGGAGTAAAAAGCAATTGTTTGTGTTTTGTCGCTGCTTGTAGGTTTTCTCTCTTCTTTGTTAGAGATATCTTGTTGTTTAGTGATGGTGTTATTTGTTGTTTGACTTTCTATGTGCTAGAATTAAGTCACCTTGCCTACAGAATTACACATGTTTTAGAACCCGTTTGTTTAAAGATGTGGTGGATTGTTTTGATGTCACTTAAGTCAATTGATTGTTTATACTTGCTTGAGATATATTTAGTCTCTGCTGTTTGTCTTACCTATAGCTACTTGTATGGGTTACTGTTTGTCTATGTGGACTATATGATTGTGTTTGTTAGTTTCTACTAAGAAAGAACCAGTACCTTTGTGCTAGGTTCAGGCTTGAATTAGTCTCTCTTGTGGTGATTGATTAAATGAGCTAATTGCATTCTTTTAAACTCCTAACCTAGGCCTTGTGTGATTAGTAGTGCTAGCCTTTGTTGTTTAATTAATTACTCACTAATATTTGTCCTAGGGCTGGCAATATGTTTGCATGAGAGTGTGCTTGTGTGAAAGTTAATGCTTGCTTGTGTGTTAATATAACTTTTGTTTGAAGTATCTCCTAGACTAATACGATACTTTTGTTTGGAGTATTTCCTGGTCTAATGTAACTTTCGTCTGAAGTATTTCCATTAAAAGGGGAGACTTGCTCCCTTAACCTTGGTGTACATCCTCATCGGAGTATTAGCCAGTTACTAGTTGTGTGTGCCTATTCGACATTCCTGTTTGGAACTCCGTCAGTGAAACTAGTGACATCATGTTTGTAGGGATCATGTGTGTCATGAGTGTTTGGTTGCCTTAGATAGTATCCAGTAGTTGTTCGTAGATTAAAATGCTTGTGGTATGTTTTACTTTACTTCAGATTGTGGTCAACACGCATCTAGAGTATGATGATCTGCATGTTGTTTGTTATGTCCTTGAGGTTGTATTTTGAGTGGTGTTCCTTTTTCTTGTTTACGACGTTAGATACGACCGGGAAGGAGCTGGAAGTGAGGAGTGAACCTGAGGAACATCAAGATCAAGACCAAGGACATATTGCTGAGCCAGGCAAGCCACCTCACCACTATAATGAATCCTATTATTTTACAAAGCATGTTTTGTTTTCAAAATAAAATAATGCATGTTTCACTTCTTTTGTGGTACTTTGCCACCCAAAAACTATTTCACAAAATATTGTTTGGCCAAAGTTATCTACTAGATTATAATAGGTATTATGAAAATAAGTATTCACTTTATGCGTCTTGTTGTTGAAGGCGCTATAAAGAAAATCATATTTTATCTAGTAGTATATCCTTATGTCCTCACCTCAAACTCTTAGGATGGGAGCCTGGTTTTTGATAAAGTGTTTTCGGAAGAAAAACCCGAGTTGCTGGGAGCAATCGGCGAGCAAGTGTTTTATAAAACCCGAGTTGCTGGGAGCAATCGGAGGTGTTTACGAAAACCCGAGCTGTTGGGAACAGTCGGAGGTGGAGATGTTTTTGAAAAACAAAGTGCAACCCTAGCAGCCGCCCGAACAATTAACCCGTGCAACCACATTACCTGACATGGGTAGGGCTTAGCCGGAAACTTGTTTATTTTAGTACGGAGGATCTCATACTCTATAAGGGCGAGGCCCTCGAAGCCGGGTTGTCGTCTGGATGAGACAATACACTGCTGCGGACCAGCAGACGGACGATTACGTTGGGTCCCCTACCGTGGCGGTGTGGCGTCCCAAGAGAGACCAGGGGTCTAGCGGAGCACACGGTGCCGAGGGGAACAAACCTATCGGGAGTCCTCTGTACTAGGGTGGACATAGTGAAAAGCTTTGATCGTGTTATCCGGACCCCCGCATACCTCCGTATGATGGGCCGTGGCAGACACGGCGGAATGACAGTTTGGTGTGGGTAAAGTGCGCAACCTCTGCAGAGTGTAAATCTATTCGAATAACCGAGTCCTCGGTCATGGACGGTTGGAAAGGCCACTGATCTAGGCGTATGGGCAAGTTTTGGTTTTAAAAACAAAATGGTTTCGGTGGAAACAAGGAGGCATCAAGGAGGTACCTGGGAGGTACGGAATTGGGAGAAGATGGTTGGTCTCGGGGAGACAATCAGTCTGATCTCATGGAAAGAAAAAGGGGTATCCCCATCCTAGTGTTTTGGAAAAAGTTTTACAAAAGTGTTTCAAAACGTGGGAATAGTACATGCTATTTCTACAAGAGAGATTTCTGTCTCTAAATGTTTTCTTCGGCAAAGATATAGAGATGTCGTATTCTCTATGTCAAAAGCATCTTTGCGAAAACTAAACCCTATAGTTGTATATAGCAGCTATCCCAGTTTTCGAAAACGTTTTCATTGCATTACCCTGAAAACTTAAGCCTTGAGGTGGTTTTGCGAGTACGTAAATGTACTCATATGGCTGTGTCCCTGGATATTCAAACGTCCAGATTGCAACGAGAAGATGTACGACAAGGAGGAGGAGAAAGCCGACGACTACGCCAACTGAGTGTCACCGGTCAACTGCTCTGTGGGAATGCGTCCGGTTGCGACGAGGGCCGACGCTAGCCGCAAGCTTCTGCTATTGTAGTTAATTCCGTCCTGCGTGGCGATGTTTGCAGACTTGGTCATGTGACCATATTCGTGTTGTAAGACTTTTATTCGTACGACTTGAATGATGTAACTCTTTGATACCTTGTCGGTTATGTGATTGCGATGCATTGATCTCTGGGATCGTGATCTTTTACATAACGTGGACTTCTCGGATGTGTTGTCCGAGGGGGTCCCTACATGATGGTACCATTTGGTTCGTATCGTCGTGCTCTACAGCATGGTAGCATCAATTTGATGAATTGGGCAAAGGAGAGGAGCTCCGGTGTGACGCCGTGCTGATGTCAGCATTGGCTTTAATTCAATTCTTTTATGTTAATTCGAAATATGTGAGTCTATGACATGTGGGACCCCACTGTCATATGTTTATGGTTTTGGATAAATGTTTATTTGAAAAGATTAAAATTATGATAGGTGGGCCCAGCTCAATTTATTAATTCCAGAACTGGTTTAAATTGAGCTAAACTTTGAAAAATCATAACTAATTCATTTGAAATCAGAAAAATACAAACTTTATATCAAAATGATCTTAAAAATAAAATCTATTTGATTGTGTCATTATTGGGTGTGTTTGAATAAAAAGAATCAACACAAAATTTGAATTACAAATACTTAAATATGGAGTTAAATAGAAATGCTATTCTGGATGCATTTCAACTTCATTTAAAATGCTTTGCATGTTTAAACTTTAATTCTGAAAATGTATTGAATCATGATATATACATTTGGTATTTCAAAAATTGGTGAAATAAAATAATATTTTCTATATAGTAATAAAAGTAATAATTTTCATAATCTAAAGTTAAAAATAAAAGTTTATACAAAATGTTATTAAGCAAGGTTAAGTTATAAAATTATTTTTAAATGTAATAAAATATGAACACTCTTATTAATAATCACTTATAATAATTAATTAAGTTTAAAAAATTTCATTTAAGTATTTATTATAAAAAGAAGAATTGAACTTAAAAATGATGTTATTTTATTTGTTTACTTTAGAGTGGTCTTATAACTTGGTTAAATAAAAGTGCTACACACTTAAATACTCAACTAAAATTTGCCATGTCCTAAATCTTAAACAATCAATATTCCCAACCCATTAACAACTCAAATACTTCTAATATCACTTAAAGCTGATAAATCAAGTTAAGATGTTATCATCGCGTAAGACGAAGCTTACCTAGTTAAGCTTGGGTTTGTTTGGGGTATTTTGCGATGGATCTCATATTTATGCATATGGCATGTTGCTAGAGTTTTCTGTAATCCTTATTGGGATTACTTTGCTATTTTCAGATCTCGGGGTTTTATTGCAGACACTAGAATCCCGAAGTATTGAATTGCCATTTCTATCACAGGCAGGTTCAATCTTGCATATCCTCATTGCAATATTTTATAAAAACTATTTTGAAAAACTATTATCATTGCATTTGAAAAAGAAAAACTATTTTCGAATGATGTGAACTACTATATATATTGTTTGGCAAGCGATGGAACCATGGATGGTACGGATATCATGGTGGAGGTTCCATCGTACGGAAAGTATATACCTAGGAATTAATTACCCAAGTTCTTGTGATCCTAGCACCGTGTTGAAGTATCGGCCAACAGATTCACTATGGATGGGCTAGCCAGAAGTATCTTCCCTAGTCCATTTATCCTCGGCGGAATACAACCTGGGTTGTGTCCGTTGCGGTGGCCAACTACGTGGAAGCGCGTAAACTTCCCACCCGACGGGGTGTCTGGAGTATAGCTCGGGAGGGGTGATGAGCGGCTGTGTTTTGTACCGGCTAGATCATAAATGGGCAGATATTTGGGGTGCGGGGAGGAGCTCCACATGACTAGGTGCCCTGAGTCCTGGCTATAGCACATATGGTGTGCAAAGAGAGCATTTAGGGGCCAGGCTGTTGTTGGGTAAAGCGGTGCAACTCTGCAGAGTCAAAAAAAGAAAATGTGACTGTCACATCCTTGTTCCAGGAGGGAACCACAGAACGCAGCGGGAAAGGCATCCCAAGTGATGACTATGAACCTGTGGAGACTAGGAGCTTAGTTTTCTGAAATAAAACTTGACTTTTGAAGAAAGATTTTCCAAAACCTGCATTATGCCTACGACCATTGGTCATGGTAGTAGTTAGTGCATGAAAAGAAAAAACTCTTTCCTATATATCTGAACTTGCTGAGTAACGCTAGTGTTGCTTACCCTTGCCTCGTTGACCCCCTGCTTAGACTTTTGGAGCCATCAAGGAGGTCACCTGTTAGCCATCACGACGTGGAGGAGGTCTTCAAGAAGGAGCCAACTGCTACTCACTAACGGAGGAATGACGACAACCATGCCAATGGAGCCACGATAGCAGAGGTGCAATGGTGTGTCAACAACACATTGCTAAAGGAGGAGACTATATCTACTGGATGGTGGAGAGCACCGCTGGATGGAGATATTCCAAGTGGATTAGTGTAGGGCTGTGACAACATCAGTAGTGGAATAGGATTAGAGTAGAGCTGATATTCAGCTTAGTGTTACCATTTGGATCATCTTGTATTTTATTTGCATGAGACTTTCTCTTCTATAAAGAAGATTCTCGAGATTAGGTATGATAGAGTAGTAATTCTATAGTGTTTTGTGGACTGCCTATGTTTCTGTTGTATCACTCTAAGGGGTGTAACATTTGCGGATAGGTCCTTCCGTGAGTGTTATATCAGACATGTACACAACAACATGCAGTGGTGTACGGGGTCACTACAAATATCCACTGTATCGTGCATGTTGGAAATTCTACAAGCCGCAAGGCAGAATGCTAGTAGCTCTGCACTTTGTAAGCTGAAGCAGCATAACCACATCTCAATTCTATTCCTGATGAGTTCAACTTATTGACTATGCAGGGGTAAGAAGGTTGTCCTAGACATGAATGGTATATCCTGAAAGTCCAACCGGAATATGTTCTGAATACCTGTTCACCTATTTGGGACAGGAGGTGCACACAGATTCTTCGCAGCCCGAAGCATCAATTGCGTCTCGAGAACAAGATCATCTGAGAGAAACACCTGGATCATATCCTTGCACCTGATAACGTCTTGGAAAGGTACGAACCAGGGTGGAGGCCACGGTGGGAACATGTTTTCCCTGCACTTGCTATTGTTGATGTCGTCCAGGAGGTAGGTGGCCGGCGTGAGGCCAGAAGTGCTGACTCCTCGGGCAAGGACGAGGTTGATGGAGCATGCCTTAGAACCCACTGCGCGTATGCCACCAGTCGGACATAGGTTCAAGCAGATGGAAGGTGACATTGAGGTGAAATCATCACCTCCCTCGAGAAGGTCCTGAGCAAAAGTTGGAGTCAAAACCGCAGCCACTGGCTCAGGGTCAAAGAAGAATCGCTCGGTAACACTGCTGGTGTTCGTTGATGAAGTTGTGGATGTCGCCATGTCCATGGAGGCATCAGCTGCTGGCTCGAGGTTGAAGCAACAATGCTCAAGCATGGCGTCGCGGTTGGTTGTTGCCTAAAATTGGTGTTGCCGATGAGATCAGTGCAGTCACCGGCGAGACGCCGACGCGGTTGAGGCAATCTGTCGGACATGTGTGTAAGGAATATGCCCGACAGGCAATAATAAAGTGGTTATTATCTTATTCCATGTTTATGATAAATTTTTATTTCTCATGCTAGAATTGTATTAATCGGAAACGTTAATACATGTGTGACTAATGAACAAATTAGAGTTCCTAGTAATGCCTCTCGTTTAACTAGCTCGTTGATTAACTGATGATCAAGGTTTCCTGATCATGAACATTGGATGTTGTAAATAACGGGATCACATCATTAGGAGAATGATGTGATGAACACACACCCAAATTAAGTATAGCAATGCGATCAAGTCATTAAGTTTACATTGTTGTACTAAGCATACGAAGTAACCCTAATCCTTAGACCATGAGATCATGTCAATCACCAACACCGAAAGAATGCTTTGATGACATCAAACATCACACCGTAACAGGGTGACTATAAAGGTGGTGTTGGGTATTCCGAAAGTATTAGTTGAGGCTCGTGGATCAAGAAGTGGGATTTGTCCATCCAGATGACGGAGAGATATACTCTGGGCCCTCTCGGTGATATCACATCGACATCGCTTGCAAGCACGTGACTAGGTCACAAGGATGTCATATCACAGAACGAGTAAAGAGTACTTGTCGGGAACGAGATCGAACTAGGTATAGATGATACCAATGATCGGATCTCGGACAAGTAAAATATCGCGAGACAAAAGGAATTGGTTATGACGTTTTTGGTTCACGCGATCACAAGATTCATCGTGTAATATGTAGGAGTCATTACGGATCTCCAGATCCCGCTGTTGACTATTGATCGGAGAGGTGTCTCGATCATGTCTACATTATTCACGAACCGTAGGGTGACACACTTAAGGTTCGTCGACGCTTTTGGGTAGACATGCAATTTCGGAGAAAAGTTTGGACAGCACCGAAATTGTTTCGGGTAATATTGAAATAGTTCAAGGGGTTAATTGTCAATGGTTGCCAATGGTTGTTAATAGAATTAACAAATGAACCAAGGGGATAAGTGTTAATGTTTGTTAATAGAATTAACAAATATTAAAAGAAATAAAATTGTTTTATTTAATAAAGAAAAACCTTTGGGATTTTTGAGAGGAGATTAAAAGAGAGTGAGTGGGCATGAGTGGATGCTCCACTCACATCAAGAGGGAAGAGGTGGAGTCACCCCTAAGGGGCAACGACCCAACCTCACCCCCCTCCTATATATGGAGGGGTGGGAGCTCCCTCTTGAACACACACTTGATCCTCTCTCCCTCCTACCGCTGCTCCACCTCTCGGCCATCCGCTTGGCGAAGCCATGGCCGTTTAGTTCTCCACCACACCATGCCGTCGTGCTGTTGGAGTTCCTTGGTGGTTCTACTACTTCCACTGCCCCGCAGGATCGAGGGAACGGAGGTCGTCATCAAGCCGTACGTGTGACCGAGTACGGAGGCGCTGCCCGTTGCGGCGCACATCTTCACGATCTTGAGATCGGCGAGTAAACGACTACATCATCCACGAGAATTATTCTCGAAACGCTTACGGCCTTCGAGGGTGAGTTTCTCTTGGAATATGTTCCACTCGTTATGAGCATCTCCTAGACTAGATCTTGGCTTGTTGGTTTGTTCGCACCGTAGGAAATTTTTTGTTTTCTATGCTACGAACCCATCAGTGGTATCAGAGCCATGTCTATGCGTAGATGTCTTTGTACGGGTAGAACACATATGTGTATGTGGGCGTTGATGATCATGTTATTGCTTCCTTTGTATATTTTGTATCTTAGTGGCATAGTGGGATGAAGCGGCCCGGACTAACCTTACATGTCCATGCACATGAGACTTATTCCACGACTGACATGCAACTTGTTTTGCATAAGTGGCTTTGCGGGTGTCTGTCTCTCCCACTATAGTTAAGATATAAAATAGAACGGGTTGCTAATAATTTTTTCATCACCGTTGTGGTTTCATGTTCGTAGGTAAGAACGGTTCTATCTTCGAAAGCCCTAAGCCACGTAAAATATGCAAAGATAAATTAGAGGACGTCTAACTTGTTTTTGCAGGGCATGTGATGTGATATGTTCAAAGTTACAAATTTGATGTATGAGATGATACCTTTTGTAAATTATGACAAACCGGCAGTAGCCAAATGGTTGTCTTTTAATTTATGGCCTGCGTGCTAAATATCATATCCATATGATATGTTGTAAATTTGGAGGACAATCAAGAAGGAGGCGCCATGGACCTTGGTGCCACGCCGGTGGAATGATGGAGATCATGCCAAGATGCACAAGATGGAGATCAAGTGCAAGAAGGACCATATCATATCACATTATCCATGCATGTGATGTTAATCCTTTTATGCATCTTATTTTGCTTAGATCTTTACTTAGATCGCGACGGTAGCATTATAAGATGATCCCTCTCACAGTTAATATCAAGATAATAATGTGTTCTTCCTTAGTATGCACCGTTAAGAAAGTTCGTCGTTTCGAAGCACCACGTGATGATCGGGTGTGATAGACTCAACATTCGCATACAACGGGTGTAAGCCAGATTTACACACACAAATACTACGGTTCTACTTGGCGAGCCTAGCATGTACAGACATGGTCTCGGAACACGTAACCGAAAGGTAAAGCATGAGTCATATGGATGATATGATGAACATGTCGATGTTCGCCTTTGCAGCTGCACCATCTCTCGTGATGATCGGTTATTGGTGTAGTGAATTTGGTTCGTGTAATCACTAAAATGACTAGAGGGATGTTGTTTTTGAGTGGGAGTTGACGTAATAATTTAGAATTAGTTTAACTCCATATATCTATCATAAACAGAGTCTTAAATTGTCTTTGCATGAATATTTGTAGTATTGGCATCCGTAGTCCACTACGCACTAGGCTTGTTAGTTGAGATCAAAATTGTTCAAAATCTGATAGTTACTCTATGGACTGGTACCATATTGTAAGTAAGTAATTATGAATAGAAAAGTTTTAAAGTTCTATTGCAAACTTCATTGAGTTAATTCCCGGAGTCGGCCCCATTGCCCAGAAGCCCTACCGTATGAATCCCAAAGAGTTAGCAGAACTGAAGAAACAGTTGGACGACATGCTGAGAAAAGGATTGATTCGCCCCAGTGCATCACCCTGGGGATCTCCAATTATCATTGTGGATAAAAGGGACGGTACCACTCGCTTGTGTGTGGACTACCGCAAGCTTAATGATGTGACCATCAAGAACAAGTACCCGCTACCCAAGATTGAAGACCTATTTGACCAACTCAATGGATCCCGAGTCTTTTCCAAGATCGACCTCCGTACCGGTTACCATCAACTGAAAGTGAGAGAGACTGACATTCCCAAGACAGCCTTCATCACCCGTTACGGATTGTTTGAGTACACCGTAATGTCTTTTGGACTGACCAATTCCCCTGCCTATTTCATGAACCTCATGAATAAGGTGTTCATGGACTATCTGGATAAATTTGTGGTCGTCTTCATTGATGACATCCTGGTTTATTCCAAGTCAGAAGAGGAGCATGAAGAGCACCTGAGGCTGGTGCTAGGCACCCTTCGCGAACACCAACTTTATGCCAAATTTAGCAAGTGCCAGTTCTGGCTTAGGGAAGTGGCATTCCTTGGGCATGTGATTTCCGCAGGAGGGATATCTGTTGACCCCACTCACATCAAGTCCATCATGGACCGAGAAGCCCCCACCAACCCCACGGAAGTAAGATTATTCCTCGGATTAGCGGGATATTACCGCAAGTTTGTTGAGGGATTTTCAAGCATTGCCAAACCCCTCACTCAATTGCTGAAGAAGGACAAGAAGTTTGAGTGGAATGAGGAATGTGAAGAAAGTTTTCAAGAGTTGAAGAAGCGCCTTACAACAGCCCCTGTTTTAACCATGCCCGACGTGACTAAAGATTTCGTCGTGTATTGCAACGCTTCCAAGCTTGGACTAGGTTGTGTCCTCATGCAAGAGGGCAAGGTGATCTGCTATTCCTCGCGACAACTCCGCAAACATGAGCAGAATTACCCAACCCATGACCTTGAACTTGCTGCCGTGGTTCACGCACTCAAGACCTGGCGCCATTTTCTGATGGGTAACCGTTGTGATATCTACACCGACCACAAGAGCTTGAAGTATATCTTCACACAGCGAGAGTTGAATATGAGGCAACGGAGATGGATTGAGTTGATCAAAGATTATGACTTGGATATCCATTATCATCCTGGGAAGGCCAATGTTGTAGCTAATGCCCTTAGTCGACAACCGTGTTCTTTCAACGCCTTGATCAAGACTCGACAACCGGAGCTTTGGAATGAGCTGGACAAAATGAGTATAGAAGTAGTCAATTATGGAGCCGTAGACCAACTCATGCTACAACCCACCTTATGGGATCAGATTAAGGAGGCACAGAAAGGTCACGAGAGCATTGAGGGTATCAAGCGAAGGATGGAAAGAGAAGAAGTCCCTGGGTTCCCCATAGACCCTGAGGGTACTCTTTGGTATAACGGCCGCATCTGCGTGCCGTCTAATCACGATCTGAAACACCTAATCATGAAGGAAGCGCACGAGACTTTATACTCCATCCACCCCGGTGGAACCAAGATGTACCAAGACCTCAAGGAGAAATTTTGGTGGCATGGCATGAAGCGAGAGATTGCTCTCTTCGTTCAGAACTGCGATGTTTGACAAAGAGTCAAGGCCGAGCATCAACGGCCTGCTGGATTGCTTCAACCCCTTAGGATACCTGAATGGAAGTGTGGGATGAAGTTGGCATGGACTTTATCACCGGATTACCCCGATCCAATCGAGGGCATGATGCCATTTGGGTCATTGTGGACAGGCCCACTAAGGTCGCACACTTCATACCTGTTCGCACCACTCATCGTTCCGATCAGCTTGCAGACCTATATATGTCCCGTCTCGTCAGTCTTCATGGGATTCCCAAGACCATCGTGTCTGTCGGCCCAGTGGGATCCAGGGTGTGCAGGGCCCACTCTCCACAGCCCTCGCACGCAACAGTACCGAAAGATGACTAAGGACCAAGCCGAACGCTTGAAGAGACTCTCGAGGGGAGAAGCCCTCGAGAGGGCTAGAAGGGGCAACAAAGGCCTGAAGAGGCTTCCCCCCGCGACTGCCCCTCTACAAGGCTCTCTCCCCTGAAGAGGAGTCAACGCCAATCCCTCTACAAGGCTGCTCTAGCCCTGTAGAGATGCTTCGCTGAGAAGCAACCGCCGCAGAGCGCACATGGCCTCTGCCGCGGCCGCAGATTGACGCGCGCGTCTGCGCGCGATGACGACGGCGCCGCAGTTGCCATTCTGGTGATTAAAGGAGTCAACAAAGCTATGTCCCCCGCGCCGGACTACGAAGCTTTCCCCTTTGGTGATAAAGCGGATGGCCGGCGCTACGCTCCAACGACAACGTCACCGTGGGCGCCCCCACGGTCTCTGCGGCTCCAGCAGGCCGTCCTGCGAGGACGGTGGTCTTCGTGCCACAAGGGCAGGCATTGCGTGAAGGGGATCGCAGGCAGAAAACAATAAATTTTCTAACAACGATAACCTTAAACTAGCCAGGATCTATACAATGCAGATATAGTAATACGGAGGAGATCGATATACATACCCTTGTAGACCGAAACGTGGGGATTACGCTCCCGCACAAGCGTTGTCGATGAAGCCGACGAAGACGACCTCGAGGTCGTGTAGAGGAAGTAGACCTCCGAGCACCACTAGCGTGGCACCTCGCAGGGATTCACACACGTTCGGTGAAGACGACGACCTCCGGGCTCCGATCCAAGGACGAGCAGCGGAAGACTGGGACCGGAAGACCAGCAGCACGGCGGCGTGCGTATGGTGGAGAGAACTCCTCCTTGGCGCAACTCCAACAAGGGAATCACGTGTTTCAAGGAGAAAAGAGAGAGATAAATTGGTGTTCTTAAAAAGCCAAGGGAGCACCTGTATATATAGGAGAAAGGGGGCTGCCAGCCTTGCTGGCCTGGCGGTGTGGGACTAAACCCCACACCAGCCCGCCCCCCTCCTTGGTGCGCCGGCCCTAGGTGGGCCCCATGTGGCCCACCTAGGCCGGCCGGCTCCCCTTTCTCACCTGGGGGGGAAACTCCCCCCCCCCCCCCCCCCTATGGGCCTTCTCTCCATGGGAAGGCCCATTTAAGGTGGGCTGCCTTTAAAAATTCGAAAATAATTAAATAAAAATGTATTTAACTATTAATTACACTAATTAATATTAAACACACATTATATAATTTATTCCGGCTCCGAAAACTATTTCGTCACTGTCCGATCTCCATCGGATCTTTCCCGGGACGCTCCCGGTGCACTCTCTTCTAATTTCTCTTCCGGTAAACTTGTCGACTCCCCTTAAGTGTGTTACCCTAGCGGTTCGAGATCTCGCCAGACATGATCGAGACACGCTCTCCGATCAATGACTAATTCGTGGACCTTGGATACCCAGAATTAATCCCTGTGAGATAACGAACAACTTTGTCGTTCGAACCTAGACGTCGAGTCTTAAACCTTTTGCCATGGCGATACTTAGTGTGTCCGAGACTCATCCATAGATATCATGATACCTTGCTTGGTCTCGTTACCGACAACACTATCTTCTACTCGTCCATGATATTATGTCCCTGTGACCTAGTCACATGCTTGCAATCTCATTTGACATAATCTCACCGAGTGGGCCCTAGATTATCTATCCTGCTATGCGGACTGGCAAATCCTGCTCTTGATCCCTCGTCTTAACATACTCCCTTCCGATACCCGAGAGGGACACCTTTATTGTCACACTGTTAAGATATGACGTTTGATGCAATCAAAGTATCTTTCAGGAATAGCAATAAGAGTTGATCTCACGGTCAAAGGCGTAATGACTACGTCCTACAAATATTGGGTATGTCCATCACGTCATTCTCCCAATGACATGACTCCATTGTCAACTGACATCAATGTCACATGATCGGGAAACCTCGATCATCAATTGCCCAATGAACTAGTTAGATAGAGGCTACTAGGGACCTGGTTGTTTATCTACCACACGTGTATTAAAGTTTCCGCTTAATACAGTTATAGCATGGTATAAAACATATAATGAACAATTGAGATATGATGAATAAACTATCTTTATTAAGTGCCTCTAGGGCATATCTCCTTCAGTCTCCCACTTGCACTAGAGTAACACTTAATCTAGTTTACAACTTGGTAAAAGCTCAACACCCATAGCAACTTGGTGCATGCTTGTCTCGTGGAAGAGGAATACAGTCAACAGATCTCACACATTGAGACCTATATGTGTTTTGCAACACTTCTATGTCACCTAGTTTGACATCATCCCGTATCTTACGATGACGGTGAAATATATCTTAGTCGATGGAGTGAGACTCGAACCTTCGCGTAGCATGGGCCTTAAAAGTCTAAGAGATCTATTAAGGGGAACCACATATGCTCGGAAAACTGCTCAGTCCAATCACACTTGCTACTTCTGAAGTTGCCATATATTTCTATACCTATGCAGATTATGCGACAATGCATTCATCTGCGACTTCGCAAGCTAACCATGTCTTTCTTCAAAATAAAGGACATCTCCTATATGAGATTTCTAGTCGTATGGGTCAGTTTCATAACTTGCATCATCGTAACCGTTTTACGGCAAGTTGTCTTTCCACTCTTACCCTTTACCAGAAAACATATCTTCAGTTCTCACAGACCCTGAAGAATACACTTAACGTTTGTTCATTGATCCACACAAGGATCACTCTAGAACCCGTTCTTCAACCAAGAACTTGGGTCACACCAAGTCGAGCTTTCAGTCTGATAGAATCTATGTCTGAGGCATAGAAAATGTCGAACATCATTTTCTTTCATTAGCTATCACTGAAAATGCCAAGATAAACTTAATATTTTACCTAGTCATACAAGCAAGAACCTTTTTCTTCGCTTGTTCTATTCTGAAACACTTCAGAATCTGAACCTAGGAAAATATTCCGACCTAATGTTATTAAGCCCCTTTTGATCTATACAATTATAGATCGGATGCCTAATACTCCTAACTTCATTCATAGAAAATTTAATCACTTAAATAATCCTTTATACTTTACTAGAGTATCTGTATCATTCTCAATATGTCGTTACATATAAAATCATGAATGACACCTAGCTCCCACTCAAATATGCCTTCCACATATATATAAGATCAAGAAAAGCTACTTAGCTACCACTCACTTCTTTGCAAATGCAAGTTTCTTCGACTATTTTGGACAACTCCAAAATCCTTTGATCACATCATCAATGTGAAGATTCCAGCTCCGATATGCTTGCTTCAGCCCATGAATGGACAGCTGAAGTTTGCATACATGTTTAGCATCCTCAGGATCACCAAACCATTTCATTGTACTAATTACAACTCTTTCTTAATGATACCATTAAGAAACATGGTTTCCTTATCCATCTATCAATTTCTCAATTTGAAATTATAGTAATTGCTAAACGACCCCGAATAGATTTAGGCTTCGTCACTTGAGACAAAATCTCGTTGTGGTCAACTTTTGAATCTGTCGGAACTGTTTCACGACAAATCGATCCTTATCAGCGTCTACTCTCTCATAAAATTCCATATTCTATTAACAGCCTAGATGCCATCAAGAAGATCTCCCATGTCATTACCTGGTAATCGTACATGGATTTTATCTCGGATCATATATGACTCATAGCCATTTCTCGGACTTAGGTCTACCATCTCTTCTTCGTAGTTCGTAGGTCTATCATATTCCATGACCTTCATAAAAAGATTGTCGTACCACACAGTGTGGAACATAACCTCGTACGCCTACGTTCTTAGTATGAGCTCAGAGCATCATGATCTTTATCATCAGCTTCTTTCCAGTTGAGGAGCATGACACCGGAAACACTTTCCGTTGCGCCACTCTGATGTTTGGAGAGAAAGTTCATTAACTTTGTCTTGCTCTACTTTCTTTCCCACTTATACCCTTGGACAAGAAACAATTTCTTTTGCAAGGTATATTCCGGCAACGTTTTTGCCTATGTCGTGAGACATGTACCCAACTAATTCTTTAGGTACGGTACACTACAAAGATTTATCCATTTTAGGTTTGATCACATCGAAACACTAAATTGCTGAAACGACAATCTAGGCTAAAAGCCATGCCATCACTCATATGGTATTGTCTCCATGGATTTAAATGGTTTCCCTACTATCTAACGTGAATGTTATGTTTCTACCATATGACTCCAATGATCACAATAATTTGATAAGAGATTTATTTACCACACACTATCCGATAGAGTGCAATTACGACGTCCTAACATACCATAACACTATGGTGTTCCATGCGACGTAATTTGTAGAACTCTTCTCACAAGTCTTCCAATGATATGCCAACATTATAACTCAAATCTTCATTTCCTCGATCGCAGGAATTTGATTTTTCTTGTTAAATTTATTTTCCTACTTCATTCTGAACTTGTTTGATCGAATCAAAATTTCGAGACTAACATTTCCTAAGTGGATATCCATATATCAACTCGGAATATTCATGAAGTCTATGAAATAAAGACTTCCACTATACGTTAAAGTACTTCATTGATTCACATACACCCATATACATGATTCTCAACAAGTTATACTCAAAACGTTCAGTGAAGTTTACGAAATAAAGGTCTCCACTACACATTAATTACTTCATTGATCCACATACATCTATATGCATGATTATCAATAAGTTATATGCCCGCTTTCCGAAAACGGTGTCTTAGTTATCATGCAAGTGTCAAAAGATCAAATCTAAAGACTTGTAGATCCATCCGTATGGAGCTTGTTCATTGACTATAACATTGACATGACTTAAACGGTAGTGCCACACGAATGTGGTGTCTTTATTAAGTTTGTATCTTTTGGCATTAATATTATGAATGTGGGAGCTTCTACCATCTAAATTCAAATCGGCTTATGATCATTACTTCATAAATATAGGACAACGATTTTGTCACTAACATATATGAACAATCGTCTCGCTAGAGGAAACACTCTTATAACGATCATACTAACAGGCGATCATAAAAAAAATTATTCAAATGGTAGATCTTGAGGGAGAGTGTCTATGGCCATCACAACATTTTGTCTGCCATCATCAACACACATTGTCGCCTCATCCTTCCAAGCTACTCAAGTAGTAAATCTGGTTTTCATAAAACATGACTAGTATCAAAAACTTAGTCACTATTGCGAGTACTTGCTTAGGTAAAACATTCATAACGTGTATATCATATATACACCATCATCATTGATGACTTCCCGGCGATCTGTTTCATCTTCTTGATTCTTCCAACGCAATCAAGAACCATGAAGGTGAACGATTCCCCTTGCATGACATAGTCTATGACAAAGCATTTGCATCTGGCAACGTTGTCTGTCATCCAGTGATCGAGCTGAGCGAGGCGTCTCAATGTCATCAAGTATGACCAATGTCATCGAGTATGACCAGTGTCATCAAGTATTACTGCCACGTGCTCCTTCAATGCGTGTATTCTCTTCCATCTTGGTTGAGAAGAAAAACAGTCAACGTACTGATAAACTTCATCAACCCAACTTTAGGTGTATCCTGAGTTTAGCGATCATCTCATATGTTCGCGATCTAACAACTCGCACCCACCGTTAATTCTCTATGGCAGAGATCATAGCATACACTGGACTATGATGATATTATTCGCACAAAAACTTGATAATCCAAATTATCCTTTTGTTAGCGGAATCTCCGGGTTTATCTCCTAGCGGGTATTGTATCACAAAGAGCTAATGGTTTAAACAAGGAGTATCCTCAAGCTAAAGTATAAAACTATGAAGTTTGGACCCAACCTTTTAAGTTTCTCAATCGCAGGATTGCGCCTAATTTTTAAAGAAGGCTATTACATTGGTTAATATCTACAAAGGTTTTGCAAAACATAAAGACTTTGTTCATTATAAAATAGGGTTCAAGTTTTAATAAAATAAAACTACCAGAACTCCCACTCAAAATGAATATCCCTCTAATCGTTTTAGTGATTACACGATCCTCATCCATTATGCAACCCCTCATCGTCAGAGCCGGCAACATAACTTCAAAGGTAGACATCGACATGTCAATCACAACAACTCTGTGACTCATGCTCGACCTTTCGGTCACCGTGTTCCGAGGCCATGTCTGTACATGCTAGGCTCGCCATAATAACCTTCAGCGTATACGCTTGTGCAAACATGTCTTACACCCACTGTATGTGAACGACGATATGTATGACACCCGATCGTCATGGCCTGCCTCATAACGTCGAACTTTCTTGGTGGTGCACGTCGAAGGGAGAACACTAATGGTATTTTGGAGGGATCATCTTATATTACTATCGCCGTGTAACTAATATATACTAATATATACACACAATATAAGATGCACTCAAAACATCAATATGTAATGCGACGTGACATGGTCCTTGCGCCGATGGTCTCCTTCGCGCCCGCAGTTTATAAACAATTTAATAAACCTACCTTGACCATATCACATTGCCCCTGCAAAATAAAGTTAGACGCGTTCTACTTTATCTTTTGCATATTTTACGTGGCTTGGGGCTGTCGTAAATAGAACCGCTTCATACCTACAAACCTATGACCACAACAACGATCAAATAATTGCATATTTATTCATCCCATTCGGGCCCTCCATTGAAAATGCAAAGCCAACTAAAGAGAGAGAGACAGACACCCGCCAGCCACATATACGGTACCAGCCGTATCTCAGTAGTGGAACCAGTCTCGCGTAAGCGTACGCGTAAAGTCGGCTGGGCCGCTTCATCAACTCAATGCTGCCGACAGTGCAAGTGCACGCGAGAGGGTAGCAAATAAAAGAACGATGTCCCCGTGATAAACACGGGTTCTAAAAGCGTACAGCTATATCTACGCATAGATCGGCTCTGATACCACTGAAGGGGATCGCAGGCAGAAAACAATATATTTTCTAACAACGATAACCTTAAACTAGCCAGGATCTATACTATGCAGATATAGTAATACGGAGGAGATCGATATACATACCCTTGTAGACCGAAACGCGGGGATTACGCTCCCGCACAAGCGTTGTCGATGAAGCCGACGAAGATGACCTCGAGGTCGTGTAGAGGAAGTAGACCTCCGAGCACCACTAGCGTGGCACCTCGCAAGGATTCACACACGTTTGGTGATGACGATGACCTCTGGGCTCCGATCCAAGGACGAGCAGCGGAAGACTGGGACCGGAAGACCAGCAGCACGGCAGCGTGCGTATGGTGGAGAGAACTCCTCCTTGGCGCAACTCCAACAAGGGAATCACGTGTTTCAAGGAGAAAAGAGAGAGATAAATTGGTGTTCTTAAAAAGCCATGGGAGCACCTGTATATATAGGAGAAAGGGGGCTGCCAGCCTTGCTGGCTGGGCGGTGTTGGACTAAACCCCACACCAGCCCGCCCCCCTCCTTGGTGCGCCGGCCCTAGGTGGGCCCCATGTGGCCCACCTAGGCCGGCCGGCTCCCCTTTCTCACCTGGGGGGGAACCCCCCCCCCCCTATGGGCCTTCTCTCCATGGGAAGGCCCATTTAAGGTGGGCTGCCTTTAAAAAATCGAAAATAATTAAATAAAAATGTATTTAACTATTAATTACACTAATTAATATTAAACACACATTATATAATTTATTCCGGCTCCGAAAACTATTTCGTCGCCGTCCGATCTCCATCGGATCATTCCCGGGATGCTCCCGGTGCACTCTCTTCTAATATCTCTTCCGGTAAACTTGTCGACTCCCCTTAAGTGTGTTACCCTAGCGGTTCGAGATCTCGCCAGACATGATCGAGACACGCTCTCCGATCAATGACTAATTCGTGGACCTTGGATACCCAGAATTAATCCCTGTGAGATAACGAATAACTTCGTCGTTCGAACCTAGACGTCGAGTCTTAAACCTTTTGCCATGGCGATACTTAGTGTGTCCGAGACTCGTCCATAGATATCATGATACCTAGCTTGGTCTCGTTACCGACAACACTATCTTCTACTCGTCCATGATATTATGTCCCTATGACCTAGTCACATGCTTGCAAGCTCATTTGACATAATCTCACCGAGTGGGCCCTAGAGTATCTATCCTGCTATGCGGACTGGCAAATCCCGCCCTTGATCCCTCGTCTCAACATACTCCATTCCGATACCCGAGAGGGACACCTTTATTGTCACACTGTTAAGATATGACGTTTGATGCAATCAAAGTATCTTTCAGGAATAGCAATAAGAGTTGATCTCACGGTCAAAGGCGTAATGACTACGTCCTACAAATATTGGGTATGTCCATCACGTCATTCTCCCAATGACATGACTCCATTGTCAACTGACATCAATGTCACATGATCAGGAAACCTCGATCATCAATTGCCCAATGAACTAGTTAGATAGAGGCTACTAGGGACCTGGTTGTTTATCTACCACACGTGTATTAAAGTTTCCGCTTAATACAGTTATAGCATGGTATAAAACATATAATGAACAATTGTGATATGACGAATAAACTATCTTTATTAAGTGCCTCTAGGGCATATCTCCTTCATTGCGACCATGGACCGGGTCCATGAACAGCCCGACTGCGGTGCACCCCGCTCCTCTGTTTCGTCGCCATGTGGGAACCCTTCCGCTGCGCAGGCCGCAGGGATGAGGCCCGGGACGCCTATAAAAGGGGAGGGAGCACCTCCGTAGCAAAGGATCGGACCCCGGAGAAAGAGAATCAAGGAACCCGCGCTCCACCATAGCGTAGCCTAGTATAGCCTACTCGAGGAGGAAGAAGACCTTAGCTTCCCTCCCCGAGCTCCGCACTGCCGCAAGAGAGCCCTCGGCAAGCTCATTGTACTATACCCTCTGCAGCACAATACAGACAAGCAGGAGTAGCGGTGTTACCTCCTCCCGAGGGCCATGAACCTGGGTACGGGCTGGTGTTCATCTCTGCAAAAGAACCCCGACAGACAAGTTGGTCGGGAAAACGGCCTTCGCCGTCAGAAAGTCGGTCGGCAATAAGTATTGCCGACCGACCCGGTCGGTCACCATAAGTCCGGTCGGCAAAGGCCTTTCCCGACCGACTTTGCTTTGCCGACCAACGGTGCGACACCACAGCAAAAGCTTTGCCGACCAACCTTTCTTTTGCCGACCGTCTTTTCTTTTCCGACCGACATTTCTTTGGCCCGTGATGTGGGAGATTTCCTTCTACCAGTTGGTCGGGGATTGGTATTGCCGACCGACAATTAAGCAATTTTCGGTTTTTGAATTTCAAATTTCAGTACATTTGAGACAGGTATACATGCACATATCAAACACATAAGAGCACAAATGTCTTAAATTCTTACAACACTAATACTCATATGTAGTTCTCAGTTGATTACAACATAGAAGATCACATAATAATAGATAACTTGTCACCCCATAAGTAGGTTTTACACAATGGAAGTCAAATGACCACTGTATAACCAAGTTTACAAAATGGAAGCCAAATTACTAGCATTTAACCAGTTTTACAAAATGGAAGCCAAATGACTACCATATGACCAAGTTTTCACAGATCATTTTGTTGATGGAAACATCCATCTACTTGGTGGTTTGCGGCAAAAGTTTTGCATGTTTGAAGGGGACACCTGCACAAACAATATACACATGTGAGATTGTTCCTTAGATTGTGCAAGTAACAACTACAACAAGCAAAATGATAACCAGCAAATGCTAATTGATTTTTTACTGATAACTAGCAAGCAGAATGATAACCAGCATTGAAAATTGGTAACCAGCAGAATGATACCAGCAAAAGCAAATTGATGATATGCTATTCTATTAAATGATACCAGCATACAACTTTTTTTTTACCAAGTAAGAACTACACAGCAAAGCATAAGCAAATGTACAAGCAATGGATACCTGCCTTGCTTCATTCATCAGCGGCGACATGAGCTAGAGGAAGCTAGTTTATACGGCTTCATCTAGCAAAATTACACATAATTTGCAACAGTTTGCAGGACGTCAGTTGCCTGGGAAATATCATCAGATAGCTTCATGTATTCTATTTACAAAATGTTCAAAAGTTAAAACATGCTGCTCGTTGGATTAACAAAGTGGTCGGATGGACATCATATAGGCAATGGCTATATCAATATGGTAGGGTGGTAGCTATATAGTCGTCAGAAAAATTGGCACATATGACATATACTTGGCAAAATTAAGCTTCGGCCTGAAATGTGTTGAGATGAGTTGCATCTGAAATGTGTTGAGATGAGTTGCATTAGAAGCTGTTCAATATCAGTAGAAATCGCCAAATGCTTGAGCTGCAAACTATAAGAATAGATAATCACAATCAGGCAACATGTTCTCACCGATCCTATCCTTAAATCAAGCCATAATTAAATAGCTCAAATGTCAAGAAAATAACCATCAGCAAGGGCACACAACTGTTAAATTTAAGTGAAGACTATGAGATAGCTGCACCTAAAACAAATTAACAATACCATGTCATAAGTAAACCAATTGAAGGAGCAGAAGAGAAAGATGAGTAAGTAGCTACACCTGCCAACCATGGAGCTCGCCAGCTTCAGCCCTTGTTTGGCTTCCACATACGCCCACTTTTGCCATGCTGCTCATCCAACTTTCTCTGCAAAAATGCATATTGATCATCATAATTGGTCGCAGATGCTAAGAGAGCTGGTATGTGTATGGTGATCAAGATGAAAATTAGATACTAACTGGACCATAACTAATCCTGGTTTCTAGCATATAAGGAAGGACATGTGAAAAAATAATCTGAATTGGTAGCAGCTAGCCAAGAAGAATACCACTCTCATATCATTGTGAAATCAATATGTTGAAGATCAATTGTGTGTCACAACTAACAGCGATGGATCGAGCTGTAACGAACTGATGCTACATGCCCGCACCCAAAAGAAAGGGGCATTTGCGAAATCTAATACAACACCTCTAATTGACTTGCAAATTTACCCACTTCACACTTTTTCTCAAAGCAACAAAAGATGACTGGTTTGCTAATGAGTTACCATGGAAAATTCATACAATAGCTGGATAAACAATCAAAGATCTGCTCAGCTTCATGATTTCTAAGCAAAAATTAGACACTTTAGTTGACGTGCCAGTTGTTGAAGGTTGTCAAGATGATCCCTGATTGTAGGCAGTCATAAGAGGTTACAAATTCAGCTCAGATAAAGCAGTATTATTAGCAATTTTGTTAGTAAAAACTGAACTGAAAGAAAACAGATAGATTTTTTATCTGTTGGTACTCAATATACAATAAGTATGGTAAGTATGAACTGCCATATCCAACTCGACCTACTCCTGCTCTAGAATAGGGAGAGAGGGGATGGGCGAGAGGATGCTGACCTGCTCCTGTTCATGGCGTTGGTGCGGACGGTGGCAGCAGCAGCGGCGTGGCCCGCAAGTCGGCGTCGAGATTCTTCAGAGACGACGACGCCCCTACCGACAGTCACCGACTGGCCTCGTACCTCGCCGCCTCCCTAGCTGGACTCCAAGCCGGCGAGGCCCCTCGCGCCGCAGCCGTCGTCATTGGCGGCCTCGCTGAGCCCAACGCAGGACCGCACGGCCTCAACCACCCTTTCGACTCATCCGACACGGCCTCCCCGAGCTCCACCATCGGTGGCGACGTGCTGCTGCAGTGGGGACACAACAAGCAGGCGCGACTCCTCCGTGGTGTCCTCGTCCGTGTCTCCCTCCTTGCAGCGTCAGAAGGCCCTCGGCGGCAGCGGCATGATCCAGCGCCACCGTCACGAGGGGGTCGAACTTGAGGTCCTCGTCGTCCTCCCCTTATCACACTGCCTCCTTATTCCGGCCTCGCAGCCACCGGATCCGGTCTCGCCGACGCCGGATCCGGCGATTCCTCGCCGACTTGGACAAAAAGTTCATCTTTGCGTCAAGGAGAACGCGGTGAGGGAAGGTGGAGGGGAGCGAGGCGACTGAGGAGCGCGGGCTACGAGGAGGCGAGGGGAGCGTGTCGGCGAGGGGAGCAGAGAGGCACCTCCACGGGCACTTCCCCGGCTCCCAGATCCCTCGACGGTGGAGAGAGACGGGGGGAGAGATTGGTGGGCACTCGAAGGTGGAGGGAGACAGGAAGATTGCAGAGAGACGTGGGATTGATGAATTTGGGGATTTAGGGTTCTAGCCGCACGCGCGGGAGGTAGTTTGGGATTTAGGGTTCCAGCTGCGCGTGGGCGGTGGGTTGGGGATTTTGGTTTCCAGCCGCGCGCGGTGGTTTGGGGATTTAGGGGAGGGAAATGGAATTTGCACGCGTGGACTATTCTAATTTTGGCGCTAAATTTTCGCATGAGCACGGGCCGGTCAACTTAACGACCAGCAGTTGGTCGGTAATTCTTTGCCGACCGATGTTCCGTCGGCTACAGCGGAAATGCCGACCGATGGCTAGACAGTAAAGCTGGTGATATTACCGACCGACTATCTGACGCTATATACAATGTTTCCCGACCAACCGTCAGACGGCAGCTTTCCCGACCAACATTCCGACGGTGTTGCCTGCTTTTGCCGACCGACGCCTGTCGGGAATGTACTGCTGTGGTGTAGTGTCAATGCTGCCGACAGTGCAAGTGCACGCGAGAGGGTAGCAAATAAAAGAACGATGTCCCCGTGATAAACACGGGTTCTAAAAGCGTACAGCTATATCTACGCATAGATCGGCTCTGATACCATTGAAGGGGATCGCAGGCAGAAAACAATAAATTTTCTAACAACGATAACCTTAAACTAGCCAGGATCTATACTATGCAGATATAGTAATACGGAGGAGATCGATATACATACCCTTGTAGACCGAAACGCGGGGATTACGCTCCCGCACAAGCGTTGTCGATGAAGCCGACGAAGATGACCTCGAGGTCGTGTAGAGGAAGTAGACCTTCGAGCACCACTAGCGTGGCACCTCGCAGGGATTCACACACGTTCGGTGAAGACGATGACCTCTGGGCTCCGATCCAAGGACGAGCAGCGGAAGACTGGGACCGGAAGACCAGCAGCACGGCAGCGTGCGTATGGTGGAGAGAACTCCTCCTTGGCGCAACTCCAACAAGGGAATCACGTGTTTCAAGGAGAAAAGAGAGAGATAAATTGGTTTTCTTAAAAAGCCATGGGAGCACCTGTATATATAGGAGAAAGGGGGCTGCCAGCCTTGCTGGCTGGGCGGTGTTGGACTAAACCCCACACCAGCCCGCCCCCCGCCTTGGTGCGCCGGCCCTAGGTGGGCCCCATGTGGCCCACCTAGGCCGGCCGGCTCCCCTTTCTCACCTGGGGGGGAACCCCCCCCCCCCCCCTATGGGCCTTCTCTCCATGGGAAGGCCCATTTAAGGTGGGCTGCCTTTAAAAATTCGAAAATAATTAAATAAAAATGTATTTAACTATTAATTACACTAATTAATATTAAACACACATTATATAATTTATTCCGGCTCCGAAAACTATTTCGTCGCTGTCCGATCTCCATCGGATCATTCCCGGGATGCTCCCGGTGCACTCTCTTCTAATATCTCTTCCGGTAAACTTGTCGACTCCCCTTAAGTGTGTTACCCTAGCGGTTCGAGATCTCGCCAGACATGATCGAGACACGCTCTCCGATCAATGACTAATTCGTGGACCTTGGATACCCAGAATTAATCCCTGTGAGATAACGAATAACTTCGTCGTTCGAACCTAGACGTCGAGTCTTAAACCTTTTGCCATGGCGATACTTAGTGTGTCCGAGACTCGTCCATAGATATCATGATACCTAGCTTGGTCTCGTTACCGACAACACTATCTTCTACTCGTCCATGATATTATGTCCCTATGACCTAGTCACATGCTTGCAAGCTCATTTGACATAATCTCACCGAGTGGGCCCTAGAGTATCTATCCTGCTATGCGGACTGGCAAATCCCGCCCTTGATCCCTTGTCTCAACATACTCCATTCCGATACCCGAGAGGGACACCTTTATTGTCACACTGTTAAGATATGACGTTTGATGCAATCAAAGTATCTTTCAGGAATAGCAATAAGAGTTGATCTCACGGTCAAAGGCGTAATGACTACGTCCTACAAATATTGGGTATGTCCATCACGTCATTCTCCCAATGACATGACTCCATTGTCAACTGACATCAATGTCACATGATCGGGAAACCTCGATCATCAATTGCCCAATGAACTAGTTAGATAGAGGCTACTAGGGACCTGGTTGTTTATCTACCACACGTGTATTAAAGTTTCCGCTTAATACAGTTATAGCATGGTATAAAACATATAATGAACAATTGTGATATGACGAATAAACTATCTTTATTAAGTGCCTCTAGGGCATATCTCCTTCATTGCGACCATGGACCGGGTCCATGAACAGCCCGACTGCGGTGCACCCCGCTCCTCTGTTTCGTCGCCATGTGGGAACCCTTCCGCTGCGCAGGCCGCAGGGATGAGGCCCGGGACGCCTATAAAAGGGGAGGGAGCACCTCCGTAGCAAAGGATCGGACCCCGGAGAAAGAGAATCAAGGAACCCGCGCTCCACCATAGCGTAGCCTAGTATAGCCTACTCGAGGAGGAAGAAGACCTTAGCTTCCCTCCCCGAGCTCCGCACTGCCGCAAGAGAGCCCTCGGCAAGCTCATTGTACTATACCCTCTGCAGCACAATACAGACAAGCAGGAGTAGCGGTGTTACCTCCTCCCGAGGGCCATGAACCTGGGTACGGGCTGGTGTTCATCTCTGCCGTGGCGTCCCTCCTCAGGCTCGACGAGCACCGTCGCCGTGCCGGTTGAGGGTTGTTTGACTAACGTGTTCAGTCCCCTTCTCGAACTACTCTTCAGAGTGTGACACCCCAGCCTCGTTCCAGGTAGGGGACTGAGGCGCGTCTTCAACCTCCGGCCAACCTCCGCACCGTGATGGACACTCGCACGACACGCGCCAACAGGCGCGCAGCTGACCGGGCTGATACCGAGCCTGGCGCCGCCACTCGCGGCCGCCGCGGCCGCCCTCGCGGGAGCCGCACGGCGGAGCGCGCCAACACCGGCCCGCGCGTGGAGGAGCCCGAGAGCGAGGAGCACCGCGGCGGCGACCACCGCGACGACAGGGACGCCTCCCCCGAGCACCGCGATGATGCTGAATCCTCGCATCCGTCTCGGCGCCAAAGCGCGTCTTCTCAGGGACGCCCAGAGCCCATGCCACACACCGCGCTTCTCATGGCCCAGGAGCTTCTCCGCTACTGGCCTAGTGCGGAGGCCCACGACCAATGGCTCGACCGCCTTCACCACCTCGTCGACGTCGCAACGACGCGCCCCGCCCCGTCGCGCTCACTGGTTCACCACTCAGGCCGCGCAGGAACGGCCGCGCCGGATGCACCCCCGCCGCCGCCGGGACCACCTCCGGCTGCAGCAAGGAGGGCTCCCTCTCATGCGTCCTCGCCGCACGACTGCCAAATCGTGCAGCGCACCGCGCCTGACGCGCGGGTGGGGATGGAACGCCGGAGGGATCTCCAGAACCGCCTCGTCTAGGAAATCGGCCAGGCGGGACAGCCATGTATGCTACCGGCTGCATGGCCTTCACCCGTGCTTTGCGTCGCGTGGTTTGGCCACATAAGTTCAGGCCTGCCCTCCCCAAGGGCTTCGACGGGTCAAGCAACCCCCTCGAGTTCCTGCAGCTCTACACCACCTCTATCCAGGCTGCAAGAGGAGACGACAAGGTCATGGCCAACTGGTTCTCCCACGCGCTTAGGGACTCCGCGCTGTCTTGGCTCCTCAACCTGCCTGAAGACTCCATCGACTCGTGGGAGGAGCTCTGCAGGCAGTTCGTCGCCAACTTCAAGGGCATGTACGAGCGTGTACTCACCCACAACGACCTGCGCGCTGTGGTGCAGAGGAAAGATGAGACCCTCCGCAAGTACATCCAGCGCTTCAGCCAAGTGCGCAACAAGATCCCGAACATCCCCGACACACAAGTCATCGCCGCCTTCAGAGAGGGTGTCACAAACCGCAGGATGCTCGAGAAGCTGGGCATTCACGACAAGCTCACCTCTATGGTGAAGCTGTTCGACCTCGCTGACAAGTGCGCTAAGGCTGAAGAGGGACTCCTCTTCGTCAAGATGAGCCAGCGGGGGGACGACCAGGCGGAGGGATCCAAAAGTCACAAGAAGCGAGAAGAAACCAAGCGCAAGACCACCGCTGTCCTAGCGGCTGAGCCGGCCGCCAAGCACGCCCGCAGAAACTCCCCCGAGCCTGGCGACAAAGAGGCGGACAACCATACGTTCTGCGTCTACCACAACAGGCGCGGCCACGTCACAGAAAACTGCTTCGACCTCAAGAGGCTGAGCAGGGAGCGCGAGCGAGAAGAAGGCAGCGGGAGCCGCGGCAGAGGCCGCAGCTACCGCAGAGGCGGGCGCAATGGCAGCTACCAGAAGCCGCCAGGCACTAAAGCCAACGCCACCGAGAAGAACAACAATCTCCCTGACGAGGAAGATGGAGGTACCAGGCCCCAAGGGGGGCTATGGCCTGCATCCTCGGCGGAGCTCAGGCGCCCAAGTCTAACAACCAGTTCAAGCAGTTCGCCCGCGAGCTCAATGCCGCGCTCCCAAGCGTCGAGACCTCCAGGCCCCTCAAGTGGTCTCAGTACACCATCGCCTTCGACTCCAAGGACCACCCCAAGTCGACCAAGACTGTTGGAACCCTCCCCCTGGTCTGCTCCCCCACCATCAACAACATTGCCGTCTCCAAGACGCTCATCGATGGGGGTGCTGGCCTGAACGTCATCTCTGTCGAGACCTTCGAGACGCTTCAAGTGCCTTACGAGTGGCTTATGCCCTCCAGGCCATTCACAGGGGTCACCAGTGGTTCGATCGAACCTCTGGGGCAGGTCCGGCTGGCCGTCACCTTCGGCACGCAGAAGAACTACCGCACTGAGCTGATCGACTTCGACGTCGCACACATTGGCCTGCCGTATAACGCCATCCTCGGCTACCCCGCCCTCGCGAAGTTCATGGCCGTCACGCATCACGCGTACAACATGGTCAAGATCCCCGGCAGCGCTGGCACTATCTCCATCCATGGTCATATCCTGGATGCCATGCGCACCGTCGAGAGCGCCTACAAGGAAGCTGCCATGGCATTCCCGGCTGACGAGGACATGGAGCCTCTCGAGAGGCCCAAGAAGAAAAAACAGATGTTCTTTCAAGAGCAAGCTTCCACGAAGAAAGTGTCGCTGAGCACCAGTGGCTCGGGGGCTGAGGGCTCCGGGGCTAGCGTTACCATAGGCGCTGCCCTGCCTCCCAAATAGGAAAGCGCGCTCGTCGCCTTCCTTCGGGCAAACTCTGACATGTTCGCATGGACTCCGTCAGATATGTCCGGTGTACCAAGGGAGGTGATCGAGCACCACTTAGCCGTGTGTCCAGACGCACGCCCCGTCAAGCAGAAAGCACGGAAGCAAGCCCCCGAGAAGCAAGCATTCATCATCAAGGAAGTAGAAAAGTTGAAAGCGGCAAATGTCGTCCGCGAAGTCGCGCAGCCCACTTGGCTCTCCAACGATGTGGTTGTCCCTAAGCCCGCTGGAGGAGGCCGACTCTGCATCGACTACAAAGACGTCAACAAGGCCTGCCCCAAGGACCCATACCCCATGCCGAGGATAGACCAAATCGTGGACTCCACCGCCGGCTGCGACCTCCTTTGTTTTCTGGACGCCTTCTCTGGTTACCACCAGATCAAAATGGCTAAAGAGGACGAGGAGAAAACAGCATTCCTCACCCCTTGTGGTGTGTATTGCTACACTTGTATGCCTTTCGGCCTGAAGAATGCCGGCGCCACTTTCCAGAGGCTCATGAGGATAGCCTTGGGGGCACAGATGGGCAGAAACGCAGAAGCTTATGTCGACAACATTGTGGTCAAGTCTCGCGAGGGAGACACTCTCTTGAAGGATCTCGAGGAAACCTTCGCCAGCCTGCGCAAGGTGAACATCAAGCTGAACCCCACCAAGTGCGTCTTCGGGGTGCCTTCAGGCAAACTCCTCGGATTCCTCGTGTCTCACCGCGGCATAGAAGCAAAGCCTGACAAAATCAAGGCCATAGAAGGAATGCAGCCTCCTCGCCGCCTCAAGGACATGCAGCGCTTGGCAGGCTGCATGGCCAGCCTTGGCCGTTTCATCTCCAAGTTCGGCGAGAGAGCCCTGCCATTTTTCAAGATCATGAAGAAGTCCGGCACATTCAAGTGGACCCCTGAAGCGGACAAAGCTTTTGAAGACTTAAAGAGGTACTTGGCCAGCCCACCAGTCATGGTGGCCCCCAGGACAGGCGAACATCTGAAGCTGTACTTATCATCCAGTCCTCAGACCGCAAGCGCCGTCCTGGTGGCCGAAAGAGAAGAGCCAGTCCTCCCCAAGAGAAGCGCCGCCACTCCAAGTCCGAAGCCGCCCGACAAAGATCTCGGCAAAGGAGCAGCCTCCACAGACCCACTGCCAGGCCCACAGCCTCAAGCCAAGTCTGCTCCGCACACCCTTGCCGAGACCCCTCCACAGGCGGATCTTGACAAGGGCCCTGAAGAGCCTCCACAGAGAGCTGACGCTGCAACACCGTCGACAACCCTTGTCGAGCACCCCGTCTACTTTGTCAGTACAGTACTGCGGGACGCTCAGGAACGGTATCCAATGCAGCAGAAGCTTCTCGTCGCGCTCCTCATCGCCTCCAGGAAGCTGCGACACTACTTCCAGGGCCACCCCATCACGGTGGTCACTTCTTTCCCCCTGGAGCAGATCCTGCGCAACCCAAACGCCACAGATCGCGTCGCGGGATGGAACATCGAGCTGCAGCCATTCAACTTGCGCTTCGACACCACAAGAGTCATCAAGGGAAGAGCGCTGGCGGACTTCGTCGCCGAATGGACTGACCCATGCCCTGAAGAGCCTCGGGAAGAAGAGGTCGAGCTCTCTGGAAACACGATGCCCAGCCACTGGACCATGCACTTCGACGGAGCTTTCGCCTGCCGCAATGGCGGGGCAGGCGTCGTCTTGACCTCGCCCAAAGGCGACAAACTTTACTACGCTGTCTAGCTGTGCTTCACGATTGACAAGATCTCCAACAACATCGCTGAATACGAGGGCCTCCTCGCCGGCTTAAGGGCCGCCATCGCTCTAGGCGTCAAGCACTTACTCGTCAAGGGCGACTCCCAGTTGCTTGTCAACTTCTCCAACAAAAGCTACACGCCTAAGAACGGCCACATGGCCGCGTACCTTGAAGAGGTTCGCAAGCTCGAGAAGCACTTCAGAGGCATGGAGCTCATGCACATCCCGAGGAAGGAGAACCAGCAGGCCGATGACATCGCCAAGCGAGCCTCGCGAAGGCAAGCCCAGCAGGCAGGCGTCTTTGAAGAAAGGCTCACCAAGGCATCCATAAAGCAACCTCGAGAAACTACAGCTGCAAGCACGGACGAAGCACTCCCACCACCTCCTGAAGCTGGGGCACCTGATTGCGGTCCTCACACAGGGAGCGTCTGTTGCTGACAGCGGCTCACCAAGAAACAGGCTGGATTGACGAGCTCAAAGACTACTTGGTGAAGGGGATCCTCCCCGAAGAAGATGCGGAAGCAGAGCGAATCGCTCGACAGGCGAAATCCTACCGCATCCTCGAGGGAGACCTCTACCGCAAGCGCCCAAATGGCATCGCGCTCAAATGCGTCCCTCCCGAGGAAGGCCGAGTGCTGATCAGGGACATCCATAGCGGAGAGTGCGGCCACCACTCGTGTGCGCGCACCCTCGCAGGCAAGGTCTTCAGGAGCGGGTTCTACTGGCCGCAAGTGCTTCAAGATGCGGTCACCATCGTCCAAGCTTGCGACGCCTGCCAGTACCACGCCAAGCAAATCCATCAGCCGGCGCTGGGACTCCAGACCATCCCGCTCTCCTGGCCGTTCGCGGTCTGGGGGGTGGACATTTTGGGCCCCTTCCCAAAGTCGCAAGGGGGCTACCGCTTCCTCTTCGTGGCCGTCGACAAGTTCACCAAGTGGGCCGAGGTCGAACCAGTGCGCACTATACCAGCCGGGGCAGCGGTGAAATTCATCAGGAGCCTGGTCTGCCGCTTCGGAGTGCCCAATCGCATCATCACCGACAATGGCTCGCAGTTTACCAGCGGCAACTTCCGGTCTTACCGCGAAAAACTCGGCATCAAGCTCTGCGTCGCCTCGGTGGCTCATCCACGGAGCAATGGTCAAGCCGAGCGAGCAAATGCGGAAGTCCTCAAGGGCCTCAAGACCAGAAGCTTCAACATCCTCAAGGGCCACGGCAAGGGCTGGATCGACGAGCTCCCATCTGTGCTCTGGTCCATGCGCACAACCTTTTCAAGGCCCACGGGTGAAACGCCGTTCGCCCTTGTCTATGGAGCCGAAGTAGTCCTCCCCACAGAAATCAAGCACGGATCCCCACGGGTCTTGCCTTCAACGAGGACACACAAGAGGACCTCCACAACGACGACCTGCTACTTCTCGAGGGACTGCGCCGCCGTGCCGCCCTCAGAGCGGCAAAGTACCAGCAAGACCTACGACGCTACCACAGCCACCATGTGCGCTCACGCACTCTTGAGGCGGGCGACCTCGTCCTCAGGCGAATCCTCTCCAGAGAAGGTCTCCACAAGCTCTCGCCGATGTGGGAAGGCCCCTCAGGGTCTCCCACATCGCCAGGCCTGGCGCGGTACGCCTCGAGACTGAAGACGGCATCCCCGTGAAGAACCCGTGGAACATCGCACATCTACGCAAGTTCTACCCGTGATCATAGTCACGCCCGTGATCATTGTCACGTCAGGCATTTTTTGTCTCTAGAGGGAAGATCACGGCTTCACCTTCACGCTTCTCAAAGCTTCTCCTGAGGGTCAGCCCTCCGAGCTCTCCTGCTAACGAGCCACCGCAGGCCGCAGAGAGTCTCAGCCACTAATGGGTGGTCCCCATGCCTCGACATGGAAGGAACGTTAGCTTGGCAAACCCAAGTGTAATGAACCATTTCATTCCCAAGTGAACTATGCGCTGAGGCGCCGTTATGTAATATTCCAATGGCAAGTTTACTTTCGTCATTTACCTTTCCATGTGCGCTTATATTCTTCCCATGCGCACCTCGCGAGCGGGGGATGAGTACAGTGCCTGTGCCTCAAGAGCACCCCAGCAGCACTGCAAAATCCAAGGGATCCGAGCTCTGGCTGAAGGGCATGCTCCCAAAAACACGCCACCTCTCCAAAGGACCTTGGTACTTACTCTCCTCGCGAGATACCCATGAGGAAACCTATAAGCGCACATGAGCCCTTACTACCATGCTCTAGCGCTTGGGTTCGCCTCTCTAACATCCGCAGGGAACAAGAGTCCCTCCAAGCTCGTGGAGGAAAAACTCGGCCCCCGGAGGAAAACGCATCACCAAGGAAAGCCTACGCAGAGCAAAAGCCTCGCGAAGTTAAGTTCCCCGCTCACACCAAGAGAATCTCTTCATCTCTCTCACGAGAACTTCTCGTCCCTCGAGCGTTTCTTTTCCCTCACTCTCCATGGACTGCTTGCACGTCAAAGGGGGGTCCTTGAGCATCGCGCCTCGAGGACTCTTACCTCTCTAAGCCTTAAACTCCCCCCGGCCTTGCCGAGTCATTGCTCGTGCATACCGCAGCGGCGGAGTCATAGCGCAAGGAGAAGGGTCCTAGCGACGCAGAGCGAAAAAAGGCATGGAGTTGAAGCAAAGGCCTTCAAGGGGCACGCACACAAACTTAGTAGCATATACTTAAAAAATATGTTGTTACAAGTTATGGAGCAAAAGTCTCTAAACCAAATTATCTCAATGGCGCTACAGGCGCATTTTGTTACAGGAGAAGGTCAGGCCAAAGCTTAGTCGCTTTCCTCTCCGGGCCCTTCCTCTCCAAGCTCGTCCTCGGAGCCTGCCTCCTCGCCGTCGTCCTCCTCCTCCTCGGCCCGCTTGAAGCGGCTGCAGAAGTCGTCGACCTGGTCGCGGATCGAGTTGGAGATCTTCCACCCCTTCTCTCCCTCGAGAGGCTCGGTCACCGTCGAGTAGTCGAAGCCGAGCTGGAGGTGCTGGAGGTTGGTGAAGATGCGGTCTACCGCCACAGCCAGGAGTTGGCGGCATTCCTCCCCGACGACGTCGCGGAGCTCCGCAGCAGGGCCCTCGAGCGCCGTGAAGAGCTGCTCGAAGTAGACGAGGTACGCGGCGGCGTCGGCGTTGCCCTGAGCGGGGACGGGCGGCGCCTCCGCACCCAGCTTCGCTGCGAGCTCGTTGCCCCGAGCCACCAAGGACTGGAACATGCGCTCCCGCTGCTGCGACAGCACCCGCGCTGCTTGGGCGTTCTCGACAGCCTCCACCGCCCGCTCCACGGCAGGGCCCACCTGCTGGTTCATCTCCTCCATGTCCGCCATGAGGGAGGCGAGGTCCTACGCCACGCGCTCGCGAGCCTCCTCGGGAACACGGCGACCATCCGCGGCCCGCCTCGCCCGCGAGTTCAAGTTGGCGTTCATCTCCTCCAGCTCGCGGACCCGGGCGTTGTCCTCGGCGCGCCTCTTCTTGAAGCGACTCTCGTGCTTCTTGAACTTCTCGTGGTAGTCGCGAGAGACGGCGGCGCGGTACGCCTTCTCCCGGGCTTGGAACTCCTTCTCGGCCTCCTCCTTCCGCTCGGCGAACTTCGCGTTGAAGCGCTCCACATGTTTCTTGTGGGTAGCCACATCGCGGTCGAACTTGCCGAGGGCCTCGGCCAAATTCCCTTCCCGGGCCTCGAGGTCGGCGCGCTGCGCCGACAGCTCCTGCTCCGCCTGCAGCAGCCGCTCGTCGCGCCGGCGCATGTCGTTCTCGCGCTCGGTCAGCTTCTGCCCCCGGGCCTCCAAGGTCACACGGGCTGCCTCCAGGGAGGACCGCACGACTTCGGAGTCGGCCAGGATCTTGGCCTCAAGCTGGACAAGCTCGCGATGCTTGTCCGCCAGCGTTAACTCCACAGCCTCCCGCTCCGCCCTGGCCGCAGCCAGATCGTCCGCCGCTGCCTGGCGCTCGGCCTGAAGGGGCTGCAGGAGCTCTTCAGCTTCGCGCACGGCGCCCTCGCGGACCTCCTGGGCAAAGCGCCGAGCCTCCTCGCGCTCCGCCTGAAGAGCCAAGTCGCTCCGGCGGCGATCCTCCACGGCTGCGTGGAAGGCGGCCCAGGCCTCCGCGAGCTCTTCCTGCTGCCGGGCGAGCTCCCCGTCCTCGAGAGCGAGGTGGGCCTCCAATCCGTCCAGGGACTCCCGCACCAGGTGGAAGGCGTCGCCACGGCATCCCCTGTTCTAGTCCCAGCCGCTAAGGACTAGGGCTTGTGAAGTCCCGCGCGGCGCGGAGGTCCCTTCGCCTGCGTCGGGCTTGGAAGAGGAGGCCTCTGTGCGGAGCCCGGCAGCGTCGCGCGCCTGGGGGCTTGGTGGTGAGCTCTCCACTCCTACGCCCGCGCTCCGCGCGCCGGCGTCGCCCTCCTCGAGCGGCACCTCATCATGAGCCTCGGAGGCAGGAGAGGAATGTCCTGTAGCCACCGCTTCCGCCTCCGCTGCAGGGCCTGGCGGGGGTGGCAGAGGAGCTTCCCCCTCCACTTCGGCGGCCCTTGGCGGGCTCTGGACCGGTGGCGAGCCTGCCGCGGTCTCCTGCTGCGCTGGAGGGGTCGCAGCGCGTGGCGGAGTGGGCGCTTTCTCTGCCTGCTCCTCAGGGTGCCCCCCCACGGGAGGTGACGCGGTTGCCTCAGCCTGACGCGCGTCCTCGAGAGGGCCCATGGGGCCCTCCTCCACAGGCCTCGAGGCCTCGTCTGCCGCGGCTTCAGGCGCGGCCTCTGGCGCGGCTTTCTTCACCTCCGCAGCCTTGCGAAGCCTCCGGCGCTTCACGGGCACCAGGTCGCTGGCAAGGAGCAAGAAGACTTGTCAGAGGAGAGCAGACAAGCAAAGATCGATGAAGAAATACCAAGTAAGAAAAAACGCTTACCCAGTCTTCTTGGCGCGGGTGTCCACCCACGCCATACCGGACGAACGCCAAGAAGGCGTGGTCCTGGCTGCGGGTCCCTCAGGAGCCGTCTCGGCTTTCCTCTTGAGGGGAGCGCCCGTAGGCTCCCCGGCAGGCCTGTCGTGGGCTGCCTTGGTCCGGGGCTCCCGTCGCCCCGCCTCGGCCTCATCGTCATCGCCGGACGAGACCACAAGGACTTCCTCGGCAAGAGGCGCAGCCCTCGACGAGCTCGCCCCGACGGACGTGGGGTTCGTCCTCGCCACCTCGCAGCCTGCCTCGGCGTCCGATGCATAGGGTGACTCCGCGGCTCCAAGCCCCTTCGCCACAGGCATGGCCACCTCGTCCTCCTCCTCCCCCGCCAGGCCAAGCGGGGTGAACGTGGGAATCTGCTCGAGCACCGCCAGGCGCGCGGCCAAGTTGAGCTGGTGGAGAGGCCTCAATACCACGGCGACTGCCACGGGCATGTCCGGATTGATGAAGAGGAAGCTCATGATGGTGGAGACGACCTCGGGGCAGTAGTCGCAGCAGTGGAGCCGCATCGGGTCCATGAGCCGCGAGTACATCCACATCGGCTTCTTGTGCGCTTGAAGGGGAGCGATGCGGCGCTTCACGAAGTCCTCCGCAACCATCTGGCCCGTGAGGCCGTTCTCCCGGAGAAGCTTCATGCGGCCCACTAGGTCTGCAATCTGCGGGCCCTGGAAGACCTGCTTGCCCCAGTGGGTGTTCTTCACGGGCGGCGCCTCCGGGACGTCGATGAAGGAGCTCCGCGACTTGACGCCGATGAGGAACCACTTCTGCCGGAAGTCGTCCACCTTCTTCACCACCGCCGTGACAGGCTTCTCGCCATTCCACGACATGGGGATGTAGACGTCCCCCATGCCGTCCACGATGCGGAAAGAGACGCACCCCGTCCGCTTGAGGTGTGAAGAGCACCGGAGCGCGTAGAAGCTCCGGAAGAGGGCCACCGAAGGCTGCACCCCCAGGTAGGCTTCGCACAGATAGGCGAAGATGGAGAGGATCAAGATGGAGTTGGGGTGCAGATGGAGGAGGTGGATCTGGTAAAACTCGAGAATCGCCTCCAGGAAGGGCGAGTAGGGGGGCACCAGTCCGGCGTAGACAGTGTGGAGGAAGATGGGGAAAAACCCCTTCGGGAACTGGCCGAGCTTCGCGGCCTGGAGAGTTCTGGTGCCGTGCTCGTTGGTCTTCCCAGCGACCAGATGTCGGATCTTGTCCAGCGCCACCTCATTGACGCGCTCCCCGACCAGGGCGGGGCCGAGCGCCTCTTCCCCCTGCGCGTCTGAGGGGAGCGTCGCCATCGCTGCTTTGCCTTTCGCTCGACCCATCGTCGGGAAAGGAGAAGAACGGAGAAAAATGCGGAAGAACGAGGAAGAAGAAGGAGTTCGCCGGTGAGAGAAAGCTAGGAGAACGAGAGCAGAAGGCAGAGCGCAGAATGGGAGCAGTAACCGTTGCTCGGACCGGCGCGCAGGCTTTATGCCCCATCTGGGCAGTTACCAAGACGTGGTGGGACCCCCCACGACGCACGTTCTGCCGGAGAAACCGAGTCGCCGCAAACTCAGCACAAATCGACGCGTGTCTCGGGCCGGCCGAACACTTTGGGCCCACGACGCTTCGACTAAGCCTGGCGGGCTTCGCCGTGCCCGTCATGGGCCCGGGGGCTACTGTCAGCCCAGTGGGATCCAGGGTGTGCAGGGCCCACTCTCCACAGCCCTCGCACGCAACAGTACCGAAAGATGACTAAGGACCAAGCCGAACGCTTGAAGAGACTCTCGAGGGGAGAAGCCCTCGAGAGGGCTAGAAGGGGCAGCAAAGGCCTGAAGAGGCTTCCCCCCGCGACTGCACCTCTACAAGGCTCTCTCCCCTGAAGAGGAGTCAACGCCAATCCCTCTACAAGGCTGCTCTGGCCCTGTAGAGATGCTTCGCTGAGAAGCAACCGCCGCAGAGCGCACATGGCCTCTGCCGCGGCCGCAGATTGACGCGCGCGTCTGCGCGCGATGACGACGGCGCCGCAGTTGCCATTCTGGTGATTAAAGGAGTCAACAAAGCTGTGTCCCCCGCGCTGGACTACGAAGCTTTCCCCTTTGGTGATAAAGCGGATGGCCGGCGCTACGCTCCAACGACGATGTCACCGTGGGCGCCCCCATGGTCTCTGCGGCTCCAGCAGGCCGTCCTGCGCGGACGGTGGTCTTCCTGCCACAAGGGCAGGCTTTGCGACCATGGACCGGGTCCATGAACAGCCCGACTGCGGTGCACCCCGCTCCTCTGTTTCGTCGCCATGTGGGAACCCTTCCGCTGCGCAGGCCGCAGGGATGAGGCCCAGGGCGCCTATAAAAGGGGAGGGAGCACCTCCGTAGCAAAGGATCGGACCCCGGAGAAAGAGAATCAAGGAACCCGCGCTCCACCATAGCGTAGCCTAGTATAGCCTACTCGAGGAGGAAGAAGACCTTAGCTTCCCTCCCCGAGCTCCGCACTGCCGCAAGAGAGCCCTCGGCAAGCTCATTGTACTATACCCTCTGCAGCACAATACAGACAAGCAGGAGTAGGGGTGTTACCTCCTCCCGAGGGCCGTGATCCTGGGTACGGGCTGGTGTTCATCTCTGCCGTGGCGTCCCTCCTCAGGCTCGACGAGCACCGTCGCCGTGCCGGTTGAGGGTTGTTTGACTAACGTGTTCAGTCCCCTTCTCGAACTACTCTTCAGAGTGTGACACCCCAGCCTCATGGGAATCACTCTCCGACAGTGTCCGATCGAGGGACTCAATTTACTTCCCGATTCTGGACCAAGCTTCATGAGGAACTAGGGACAAAGCTCTTTTTCAGCACCGCTTATCATCCCCAGACCGGAGGACAAACCGAGAGGGTCAACCAAATTTTAGAAGATATGCTGAGAGCTTGCGTGTTAGCGTACGGAGCAAAGTGGGAAGATTGCTTGCTGTTTGCAGAATTCTCCTACAACAACAGCTACCAGGCTAGTTTGAAAATGGCACCATTCGAAGCGTTGTATGGACGTAGGTGCCGTACTCCTCTGAATTGGTCACAGTCCGGAGACAGCCAAGTTTTCGGAATTGATGCCCTGAGGGAAGCTGAAGAACAAGTTCAACTAATTCGCAACAGTCTTAAGGCCGCCCAATCCAGGCAGAAGAGTTATGCCAACCCCAAGAGACGTGAGTTGAGTTTCAAGACGGGCGACATGGTGTACCTGCGTGTTACGCCGCTCAAGGGAATGCAGCGTTTCCATGTCAGAGGGAAGCTGGCACCAAGGTACATTGGACCCTTCCAAATAAATGGCAGACGAGGTGAAGTTTCGTATCAACTAGACTTGCCCCCGCATCTATCTAAGTTTCATGACGTGTTCCACGTGTCACTGCTCCGGAAGTGCCTGCAAGTTCCCAACGGTACCCACTCATATCATAAGGTAGATCATCACACCATTGACCTCAATCATGATCTCACCTACCGAGAGCGACCACTCCGTATTCTAGCGGAAGATATCCGTTTGACCCGTCGAAGGAAGATCAAGTTCCTGAAGGTTCAGTGGACCAACCACTCCGAGGAAGAAGCTACATGGGAGCGTGAAGATTACTTGGAGCGAGAATTTCCAAGATTCCTTTCCTCTTCAACTCCGGAATCTCGAGGGTGAGATTCTCCTAAGGGGGGAAGGTCTGTAACACCCCAATTTTCTTGAGCATGGAATTGTGGTGTTAGGCTAGATTCTTCTCGGGGATCAAAAACTTTTTGGGTGTTTTATAATTCTTGCATGAATTGTGTTGGTGATCATGATACCTTTGTTTGTTTTCACTAGCTTGTCTAATGTGGTAATATCACCATAACAAACATGACTTTATCAAAATCTGAATTTTTATGATCTCCATGTCTGTTAAAACTTAGCAAATCTAGGGCCTCATATTAAGCAATCTATGAGTTGTTTTTGACATGCTTTTGAACCAACCTCATCTATGGCATGTATACTTTCATACCCTGCCTTAGGACATCCTTGAGGAGCATGTTTTAATGCTAAACCAATTGTGTTTAGAGAGCATTAAAAATAGGTGACCATTTGGTCTCATTTTCATCTCTTTTCAAAACTATAAAATTCTTTTGTGATCAAACAATTTTGGAATGGTCACAAACTCAACACCTAGGCCTTTTCACACCTCTAACCTCATTAGAAAATGTGCTTTGATTGTTTTTGTGCTAATTTTTGTTTTGGAGTAATTAGAGAGGAGGGGAAAATAAAACCCTAGGCTACCCGAGCCCCTCCAACTCTCTCTTCCCTCTCCCCTACGCCCCCTTTTTACCTTGCTGGAGAAAGAGACCTCCACCCCACGACCAGACCCCACCTGCCAGCCACCCCACCCCCTCTCCCCTCCACTCATCTTCTTTCTTCCTCTCTCTCAGCCAACCGGTGACCACTCCCCCTCCTCCTACGGGCTGAGACACGCCCCTCCCGACCACGTCCTCTCTGTCCCCTCTCCACCGCCCACATGAACCAACCAGAGCCGCCCCAGCCCTCTCCCCTGCCGCCCATGCCCGAGAAACCCTAGATCAGGTCCGGGACCATAACTCGCCCCCTCGCCTTTCTCTCTGCTCATTTTCTCCCTCTGAGCTTACTCTCACACCCCCTCTGCTCCCCCACCAAACCACGCCCGAGTTCGTCCCCTCTGCTGGCCGTGCGAAGCATCTTCCTCCACGGTGACCGCCGGCGAAGAACGGCGATAGTCATCGCCTCCCTTCATCTTTCTCCGCCATTTTTGGCTCCCCGAGCTTGTCTTGATGAGACCTATCTCACCCTCGCCCCCTTTTTCTCTCTAGGTGCCCGAGCGCGTCGCACTCGTCCTCGACCGAAGCTCGGAGGAGGAGCCGTAGCCGCGCGCATGGATCATCCCCGTCGAGGCCGTGCATAGCCGAGGTCACCCCTGCGCCTGCTACGCCATCCCCGACCTCGCCCTGAAGCCCTAGCCGCCCTGGGTGAGCACCCCGCCGCCGCGCTCTTCTTCCCTCCCTCTGTTTCCGTCCGTCGGCGTCGAGCTGGAGAAGATGAACGCGGGCACGTTTGAATCCCGCCCGCGCGCGCGCGCCGCGCCATGATGGGCCGGCCTGGTCCACTTGCGGCCCAGATCCGTGCCCGCCCGAGACAGATCCGGCCCAAACTCGACCCGTAGGCATTTTTATTTCTAGGATTTAATCTTTTTCTATTTCTGTTATTTATGCATGTTTAGTTTAACTCATCTGTGCTAGATCCGTTTATGCTAATTTTGTAGGAGAATTTTTGCTGGATGCCTGTGTGTTTTCTTGATCATGCAAAATTAGTTTTGCACAAAAATAATATATATTTTGCCCTGCACACCCAAATTGGTGAAAAGTGTATTTTCCACTAAAACTAGAATAACTTGAGGTAGGATTTTTCAAATGAAGTGAATCAAATTTCTACAGATAGATAAAATCCATACCTACTCATAGAAATTAGTCTTGCATGCAGGAGTTTCTTAGAACAGAAACTATGTGAATTTTAGTTTTGAGTACAGTAGCTTTTGTAGGATTTTTAGTTTCTGTTTTGTGACCCCTATTGGTGCAAATCCAATTTTCCTAGGTTCCAGTAGGTACTAGGCATGATGTGGTAGAAGGATTTATTTTTCTGAACATTATTTTAGGATTTATGCATTTTCCCCCTAAACAGCACCTTAATAGCTAATAAATGTATTAATTTTATTCTCTGTTTTTAGTTAATATAAATCATGTGAATACTCTTAATCAACCTTGGAATCCAGCACCTAAACCCAACCCTAACACTTGGTATTAAGCACCTTGCTGATGTTGAGGTGCATGATTTGTTTGAGTGTATCATGATTCACTTTGTGCCTAATTATATCACTAAGTGTTTTTATATGTTTTGTTTGTAGTTGTGTTTATGTGTTATGTTTTTATCCAGTAGGTGCTTTGGTTTTGAAATGCTTGCTGTTGGCTTGTTTTAGTTCAGATTGTTGTCAACACGCATCTTAGGATTTACGTTAGCTTCGTTTATTTTCATGTTGCGATAGAACCGCAAGCAGAGGAGGAGCAGTACGAGGTAGCTGAGCACAACTACGAAAAAGAGCAAGACCAGGGGCAGTACGCTGAGCAAGGCAAGCCACCTCACCACTATAAATCCTATTATTTACCAAGCATGTTTTGTTTTCAAAATAAAATAATGCATGTTTTACTTCCTTTGTGGTACTTTGCCACCCAAAAACTATCTTACGAAATATTGTTTGGCCAAAGTTATCTACTAGATTATAATAGGTGTTATGAAAATAAGTATTCACTTTATGCGCCTTGTTGTTGAAGGTGCTATAAAGAAAATCATATTTTATCTAGTAGTATATCTTTCATATTCTTCCCTCAAAATCTTAGGATGGGAGCCTGGTTTTTGAGAAAATGTTTTCGGAAGAAAAACCCGATTTGCTGGGAGCAATCGGCGAGCAAGTGTTTTATAAAACCCGAGTTGCTGGGAGCAATCGGAGATGTTTACGAAAACCTGAGCTGTTGGGAACAGTTGGAGGTGGAGATGTTTTTGAAAAACAAAGTACTGCCCTAGCAGCCGCCCGAACAATTAACCCGTGCAACCACATCGCCTGGCATGGGTAGGGCTTAGCCGGAAGCTTGTCTTCTTTAGTACGGAGGACCTCATACTCTATAAGGGCGAAGCCCTCGAAGCCGAGTTGTCGTCTGTATGAGGCAATACACAAGCGGAGGGACCCGCAGCCGGACGATTACGTTGGGTCCCCTGCCGTGGCGGTGTGGCTTCCCAAGAGAGACCAGGGGTCTAGAGGAGCACACGGTGCCGGGGAGAATAAACCTATCGGGAGTCCTCTGTACTAGGGCAGACATAGTGGAAATCTTTGATCGTGTTATCCGGACCCCCGCATACGGTCATATGACGGGCCGTGGCAGACACGGCGGAATGACCGTTTGGTGTGGGTAAAGTGCGCAACCTCTGCAGAGTGTACATCTATTCGAATAGCCGTGTCCGCGGTCATGGACGGTTGGAAAGGCCACTGATCTAGGCGTATGGGCAATTTTTAAGTTTTCAAAAGAAAATGGTTTCGGTGGAAACAAGGAGGCATCAAGGAGGTACCTGGGAAGTACGGAGTTGGGAGAAGATGGTTGGTCTCGGGGAGACAATTAGTCCGATCTCATGGAAAGAAAAAGGGGTATCCCCATCCTAGTGTTTTTGAAAGATCTTACAAAAGAGTTTTCAAATCGTGGAAATAGTACATGCTATTTCTACAAGAGAGATTTCTATCTCTAAATGTTTTCTTCAACAAAGATACAGAGATGTCGTGATCTCTATATTGAAAGCATCCTTGCGAAAACTAAGCCCTATAGTTGTACTTAGCGGCTACCCCAGTTTTCAAAAATCTTTTCAATGCATTACCATGAAAACTTAAGCCTTGAGGTGGTATTGCGAGTACGTAATTGTACTCATATGGCTGTGTCCCTGGATATTCAAACGTCCAGATTACAACGAGGAGGCACTCGCCGAAGAGGAGGAGTATGGCGCCGACTACGATGCCTAGCTGTCGCCGGTCAACTGCACTTGTGGGAGGACGTCCGTCGTTGAAGAAGGCCGACGTTAGCCCCGAGCTTCCGCTGTATCTTAGTTAATTCCGCCCTGCGAGGCGATGATTGTCAGACTTGGTTATGTGATCTCTCTGTGTTGTATGACTTTTATTCGTACGACTTGAATGATGTAAGACTTTGATACCTTGTTGGTTATGTGATTGCGATGCATTGATCTCTGGATCGTGATCTATTACATAACGTGGACATCTCAGATTTCGGTCTGAGGGGTCCTTACACCCTCAAAGCCGGGTTGTCGTCTGTATCAGGCAATGCACAAGCGGAGGGACCAGCAGCCGGACGATTACGTTGGGTCCCCTGCCATGGCGGTGTGGCGTCCCAAGAGAGACCAGGGGTCTAGAGGAGCACACGGTGCCGGGGGGAATAAACCTATCGGGAGTCCTCTTTACTAGGGAAGACATAGTGGAATGCTTTGATCTGGTTATCCGGACCCCCGCATACTATAGTATAACGGGCCGTGGCAGACTCGGCGGAATTGACCGTTTGGTGTGGGTAAAGTGCGCAACCTCTGCAGAGTGTACATCTATTCGAATAGCCGTGTCCGCGGTCAAAGGACGGTTGGAAAGGCCACTGACCTAGGCGTATGGGCAATTTCTTGTTTAAAAAAAAAGAAAGTTGTTTTCAGAGGAAACAAGGAGGTACCTGGGAGGTAAAGGAGTTGAGTGAGGATGGTTGGTCTCGGGGAGACAATCAGTCCGATCTGAAGAAAGGAAAAAGGGGTATCCCCATCCTAGTGTCTTTGAAAAGATTTTACCAAAGAGTTTTCAAAGCGTGGAAATAGTACATGCTATTTCTACAAGAGAGATTTCTTTCTCTATAAGTTTTCTTCAACAAAGATACAGAGATGTCGTAATCTCTATATCGAAAGCATCTTTGCGAAAACTAAACTCTATAGTTGTAAATAGCAGCTATCCCAGTTTTCGAAAATACTTTTATTGCATTACCATGATAACTTAAGCCTTGAGATGGTTTTGCGAGTACGTAAATATACTCATATGGCTGTGTCCCTGAATATTCAAACGTGCAGATTGCAACGAGGAGATGTACTACGAGGACGAGGAGTACGTCGACGACTACGCCAACTGAGTGTCACCGGTCAACTGCTCTGTGGGAATGCGTCCGGTTGTGACGAGGGCAAATATACTCATATGGCTGTGTCCCTGGATATTCAAACGCCAACTGAGTGTCACCGGTCAACTGCTCTGTGGGAATGCGTCCGGTTGTGACGAGGGCCGACGCTAGCCGCAAGCTTCCGCTATATCGTAGATAATTCCGTCCTGTGTGACGATGATTGCAGACTTGGTCATGTGACCACTATTTATTTGTGTAATACATGTATATACGTTTGAATGATGTAACTTTTTATACCAGTTGGTTATGTGATCGCGATGCACTGATCATTGGGATCGTGATCTATTTACATAACGTGGAATAACGTGGACATCTCGGACTGGTAGTCTGAGGGGTCCTTACAAATATTCCGCCTAAACGAGAAACACCAGCATAAAATCTGGGATTTGAACTCTGGTGGGCTGGGGGCGCAACCACCCTCCTAACCATCTCAAAAGCAAGTAGAGCTCGGTGGTGAAGTAGCTCCAGCAGATCATAAAATTAAGCTTCTTACCTATACTTAATCACACCCCCACGATTCCTTCTAATTTGGGCAGAATATCTCCCTTCTGTTTTTGCTAGTATCAGATGAAACAAACCCTGAGATGTAACAAAACCTGGACATATCCTCTTCTGTTCTTGCTAGTACCAGTAGATTTTGTTCACATCTAGTAGATGTAATTATATGTACTACATCTAGGTGTGTAATTTTTCTCTAGGAGCATGAACTAGTTACATCATGAAAAAGAAGGCAAAGAAAAAGCGAAATAATTTGCCAACAAAGAGGAGGTACATCCAATCTGCAGTGATAACAAAAATTTATATAGATGCAAAAAATGGTAGCAACAAGGCTGGATGTAGTCCAAACTGAAGAATTACATCAGCAGTTTATTTGCTTGCAAGATAGAAAGGGGGTACATCGAGCTGTGTATGAAAACAAAATTGCAATGATAAATCTCGAAATACATGAATAATGCAAGCATCCAGTAGATGTAGCACCATAACCTGGAGAATTTCGTGTAGTAATTGCATTCAGATTGTACTAGAGATAGTAGGGAGGTACATCCAGCATAAGGCCAATGTAAACCCATAACTCCTGATGGTATGCATTCAGTTGGTAAGAAGAACCATCTTTGAAAGCTTGCATCCTAGCCTCCAGTAGAACTGTCGTGCATGTAAATGTCGAACTACCTGTAATTGGTAACCTGGCTGCACAAAGTGATACAATTTGTTAGAACTTACATACAACTACCAAATAGAAGTAATTTAGCAAGTTACACTTATCACTTTCAGAAAAATGAGTTGACATGCATGAAATAAACTAGTTGCTACATTTTTACAAGATATGGAATTCCATTTGAACCACGGTGACATCAACCTGGAGATGTAACTAGGTGCATCAGCAAATATTCTACAACATCGCATAACACAGTTGGACTACTTTGTGATCTCAATTTCAGTTAGTAATACGTGTTGCTAAAATTTGTCTTCATTTGGAATGCAGAATCGGGTTTTGGAACCTAATTTTTAGGTTACATATTGTTCTATTCATAATATTGTTTTGCAAAGTATAGTTAGCAGGTGGAAGCTATTGCAAAGTATACATGATAACATGTGCTTGTTACTTCCATCAAAACTAAAAGAAACTTTTAACTTAAGATAAACAGAAATAGGAAGAACACTTGATAAAGATACATCTACGTTATATACATAAATTACATCCCACAGAAAATTACCACAAATACATGCTTAAAATCTGTGTGTGGCAAAAATTACATCCCAATTCCTTTACAGAAAAAATACATGTGGCCTTACATCCTAAGTAGGTTGTATTCACACCCTAAGGTTTCTCCACAAGTATTTAGGTTCTAATAAGTTACGTCCAACAGAGTTGAAATGCATTTGGATTTCCCTAAGAATTTACATTCAGAACAAGCTAAAAGTCAAATGAAAAGTACATCCATGGAATGTTAAATCCCTAAAACAATGTCGATAGTACTCATACACTAATTTGGTTTTATAATGATTATCCACAAGTATTTAGGTTGGCAAAAAATCTGATAAGCTACATCCAACAAGTTAAAGAAATACATTTGAACTTACCTAAAAGCCTTGTCACAATGTTACAACCAGGACATTCTAAATTCAAATGAAAACTACATCCACAGAATGCTAAAAGCACTAACACAATATTGACATGGTACACCACAAAACTTGCATAGATACACAATTATTACATCCAGGACACGCTGAATTCAAATGAAAATTACATCTATGGAATCCTAAACTCCCTAACACAATATTGACAGGATACAACACAAGATACTAGCACTCATACACAAAGATTACATCGAGGACATGTTGAAGGCTAATCTTTCGAATTAGATGGAGCTACTGCACGAGGTTACTGACAGAGCGCAATTGAAGGCATCAACAACACCAAATGATTCACTCAACACAAACATTTATGCGTGCAAATGAACTGGACTGACGGAGAAGGAGGAAGAGAGTAAGCAATCAAAGGGTTAGATTGCTAACTCGCGGCCAGAGAGTTCGGCCTTCCAAGCAACCTCGCTCTCTGCGACCTGGCGCTCGCGCTCGTCGATGTAGCTCTGCATCTCCCGCTCGTTCATGATGAGGTCATGGATGTCCGCGTCTAGCGCCTCCTACAGCTCCTTCACGAACCTCTCCGCCACCTCCTTGATCCGCACAGACATCTCCCCCTCCTAATCTATACCCCGTCGGTTGCGGCCTCCTCATCCACTCGCCTGCCGCTACTGGCGCCCGCCTCCGGCGATCCCCATGGGCGGCTGGCTGGCTAGGGTTTCGACGTGTCGAGGTTGGTGGGCGCAGATGAGGGAGGGGGTTGGGCGGCGCGCAGCGGTGACCGGAGCACGGGGTTGGGCGACATGTTGTGGTGGCCGGAGAAGGAGCTCCGTGGCGCACGGAAGGAGGTCATGGTGGAGCTCGTGGGGAAGAAGATAGGAGTGGGACGGGGTAGATGGAATACGTCAGGGTGAGGAGACTAGTCAAAAGGGAAGGAAAAAGAAGTTGGCTTCCATCCGTCGGGTCGGTCGCACGTACTATTAGAGTCGTCCGATCTTGATCGTTCGGCAGCGAAGAGTGAGCACGCCTGAAAGTTGGATAGTGGTCAGCCGCGTAATAGATTTTGCGTTTGCGTTATTTTAATTTCGTTTACCACCAGCTTCCCTTTCTTGACTCTTTCCTCCCCTCTTCTACACGAACAAGCAGAGAGGAGAATACCGCGTGTTGATTAGAGAGACGACCAGACCGAGGCCAACGAATTGGAGATCGAGAGGAGGAGGAGCAGAGGAGTTTTCCCTACACTTCGCCGACCGGAAGGAGGAAGAGGTGAAGAGCCTTCATCGACGCCGCCGCCGCCGCTAGCAAGGTGCGTGCCGATCCCTTTCCCTGTTTCCTCTAGCTTCTTCCGCCGGACCGGGCGCCGGTCACGATTCGGTGTGCGGGGATCTCTCTCCCCCCGTGAGCTGCGCCGGCGTGTGGTGGTTGTGACTTGTGAGGCAGGTAGGGTTGCTAGGAGTCGGTTTCTGCGGAAGGATTCTGTGGGGGCGCCGCCTATTCCTGCTGGTGGACGGACGAGGCTCCGTTTCGGTCGCGCTCTTCTTTCTCTGCGGTCTGCCGGAGATTGGATTGCCGTGCGTTTGCTTAGTTAGCTCCACCGCGGCATCGAATCATGCGGCATGGACTTGGTAGACACGGCGTGGATTTGGTAGTATACAGGGTTGGATGAGATTGGTACACAGGCAGGAGATAGGGTTTCGGGGGTGGACTCTATCTAGTAGCCTGATTTCCAGTAAATTGATTGATTCTCCAGGGGGGTATTTCTTTTGTACCATGCGTTTATAGTTATCTCCTTTTTAGGTTTCTGGCATCATTCCTGCGCTCTATTCTATATTGGTAACCGTGGTGTGTTCCGTCACTCCCATGCTTGTCCTATGGCCTGCAACTGCGACTCTGCAAGTATCTGATTGTTTGTCGTGTTCATTTGTTCCAGGAGTTTGATTTGTCAAGGGCAATTTTGGATGGGCGACCATGTGATTGTGGACGTGGACTGTTTGGCAAACACCAAGGATGATGGCGTCGCTGAAAAACCATCTCAGGCTGTGACTGCTGCTTCAGTGCCCATGTCTACCGTTGCTGATTTGGTCGAGGAGGATGGTGGTGAGGATGAGCCACTCATCCAGGCTGCAGAGTGCCGCATATGCCAGGAGGAGGACAGCATCAAGAATCTCGAGAGGCCATGTACTTGCAACGGCAGCCTGAAGGTGCGGCTCCGATATTGATCGTATTTCCAAATCTTGCATCTGGCTTTTATGCTCCTGAATGTTATTGCAAGGCATTTTGTTGTTTAGAAACTGGACATGTAGTTGCGGTCCTTAGTTCCCATTTTTTTACTACGGTGTATGTTCATTCTCATTAATACGTGGTATGGATTACTAAATACAAACCAGTCATCTGATGTTTACCTTCCTTTTTAAGTTAATCTGGTCCAATAACTGATTCAGCATCTTAGAAGAATATTATGGGCTCTCTTATATGTTTTGAGTCAGTAGTCTTTAAGACCTGTGTTGCATACATTTAGGATGGTACCATATCATACGGTGATATAAACTTCTCTATCCCAAACGCAACAATACTATATTGGAAGAATAACATTCACCTTTGGATTACACACTGACTGGAAACATGCAGTGTATAGAAGTTTTGACTTATCCTACAGTCATGGATAGCACCCTAAATCTAATTTACCACTTATTTGTTCTTTCGGGTGTTGCTGCCATAGTCAATATAGCGGGCTGTCATCTACTTTTGAACAAAAAAAAGAACTTTTTGATCTCGTATGACAGCTACCACAGCCAATTTCTTATTTTAAACACTTACACAAGTGAAGTTGCGTTTTCAACTCTAAATTTAATCATATCTCCAAAAAAAATCAACATCAAGGGACAAGCTATGTCGATGTAAAGATAAAATAAAGGCTCACACAAGAGTTTGATCGCCACTAGATGTTACTCTTTGCCATTTTGCTGCTCACAACCTTTCAGATTATTCACATATTTTAGCATTGAGTTGTTTAGTTGCATTTCTGCATTGCTCAGAGAAATTTGTGAGGTACATTATGTGCATCAACCTGTCTTTGATTTAACATGATTGCATTACTACTATGTTAGCTCAGTATTTCCAGTCTAGTTTATTTGAAAAGTATATCAACTGATTTGTAGGACTCAAATATTACCAAATTTTGTTTGAAGTCAATTTTGTCTCTTTAGATATATTGTAATGAGCATTGACATGGTAGTAGATGATCCTGCACCATTGTGTTTATGCTACTTCAATGTAGTCAGTTTAGTCCTGGTAAATTATGTGTGTCATCATGTTGCCCTGTTGCACATTAAGGAAAACATCCTGAGTTATATATTCTAGTTCTGCAATCGCACATGTTATCCTGATATATTGCGTGAGTCATGCGCTTTATAGTTTGTCTATAAAATTATGTTGTACTCTAGAGTTTACGATTTTACTTTTCATTTACAGTATGCTCATAGAGCATGTGTGCAACGCTGGTGCAATGAGAAAGGAGACATCACGTGTGAAATTTGCCATGAGGTTGGTATTTGTTTTCTTCATTTTCTTTTTGCAGTTTTTTCTCTTGTACATTATACCTCTTTGCTATATTTTACTAGAATTATGTGGTATGTTTTCCTTAAAATCTCTCTTTCCTAATATGTCAAATAAAAGTTTCTGTTTCCTAAATCTATCTCTAATTACAACAGACAATATAGATAATATAAAAATAAACATTCCACTGTTCATGGATTCAAATGTTTCAGCCATGTATATATTCTTGTGAATACTGAATACTTGTTGGTTCTTCCAGTCTCTAGATTTCTTGTGGCTTTAATATTTTTGTTCGTGTTCATTAATTTGAGGCTTTGACGGTACCCTGCAGCAATACAAGCCTGGGTACACAGCGCCACCTCGTGTTCAACCAGATGAGACAACCATAGATATAAGGTAAGTTTGTTTCTTTATACTTATTTTTGTTCAGCTGACATGTTGGCCATTTCACTGTAATGTTTAATGTGTTATAAATTAGAACTTATCTAAGTCAAAACTATCGATTTGCAGTGGTGATTGGACCATTACAGGAACTCCTCTGGATTTGCGTGACCCAAGAATTCTTGCTGTAGCAGCTGCACAGCGCCGTCTTCTTGAAGCAGAGTACGATGAATATGGTGGTAACGATGCTAATGGTGCTGCATTCTGCCGTTCTGCCGCACTTATTGTAAGTATCTAGGGGTCCTACTGTCCAACCTACAGCATTTCCTGCAGTTCTATTTCTGAATTGAAAGAGAGTGCTTTTAGATTTCTTGCAGTTTTGTTTACGGATTGAAGAACTATGCTTTTAGTTACTTCACAAATACATAAGCCAATCTTTCTATTCCAGCCCGACTCTTTGACTCTTCTTCCATCTCGATTAAATGTCCATTATCGTATTTGGTATTCTCAAGCTAAAAGGTCTGAAGATTGTTACATGTTTTGCAGCTAATGGCCCTGTTGCTTCTGAGGCATGCATTGTCAATCTCAGATAATGAAGGAGATGATGACGCTTCTACCATGTTCTCGGTGAGTCCCATGTTTTTTTTCAATATATTAACAATTCAGTTGGCACTTTATGTTGACTAAACAATTCAATCTCACAATGAGAATTATATACGATGTTTTTCAGCTTTTTCTTCTTCGGGCTGCTGGATTCCTTCTGCCATGTTACATCATGGCATGGATCTTCAGCATTCTGCATCGACGCCGACAAAGAGAGGTATGCCATGCGAAACCTTTTGTTCGAAACATGATACAAATTATATGGTGCCGTTATAACCATTCAGAAGCACCTGACCTCTTGGTGCTAACATTATCCACAGGAAGCAGCTTCAATTGCTGCAGCGGAGGTAGCGTTTATCCTGCAGTCAGCCCAGGGCCGTGCCCTTCAGTTCACCATCGCCCCCGACTCCCCCACCACTCCACAGCATGAGCCACACCACCAGGACCAACAGCAGCAGCCCCAGCAATAGCTGAACTACTCGGCAGTTCCAGAGTATCGACAGGCAAGCAAACAGAAGAGTTGTAGTCTGGATGCCCGTTGTTCGTACTCGCTCATGAGGAACGTCAGGAAGCTGCCCTTGCTTCCTGTGGCGATGTGAAAACCTTGTACAAGTCACCGTCTTACTTGGTCCCTCAGCAATGCGGCTTAACTTGTATTTTTCTAAGTATAAATTATGCATTGTTTCAGTGTAAATTTAATATCTATCACGTATTTTATGATTCCAGCTATACCAGGTTTTACTATCACACTGCCCTGCTCTTACACGTGATGGTTAATTTAATATCTATCACGTTCTTTATGATTCCAACTATACCAGGTTTTACTATTACACTGCCCTGCTCTTACACGTGATGGTTTGAAGGGCAAATACTTGTGCAGATGTCTAGGTAGTACATGTCTATACATCCAGTTAGTCGAGGAAACCCTGGACTTTTTATAGTTGGGGGGTGCTGTGGGACTTTGGCCCTACAGTCTTATGGTTTTAAAAAAAACCTGGACTTTTTTTTAGAGAGTATGCCAATGGCATACCTTATCTCTACTATATTAAAGCAAAAGTGGTGGTGAGTCGTCCGTTGTCCGGCTCTCTCTTGCACGAAAAAATTGCCCGCAGAAGAACCCGCACCGCCGCATGTCATCCACCTTCTCCCCCAACCTGCAAGTCTCCACTCCCACATCTCCCTGCCGAAACCGAACCAGCCCCTCTTGTGCAACCACCCAGGCACGGTAAGGAGAAAGGAGAAAGCACCTCGGTTGAGAACCATCCCATGATTGATCCGATTCATTCATCCATCCGTCCACCCAGCTTTAGCTCTATGGCCGCTGCATCGCCGGACGCCGGCGACCTCATCCTGGTCGAGCCGGCAGGGCTGGGTCCCAGGTCGCCGTGGTCACCATGAACCGCCCCGACGCGCTGACGCGGTCGATGATGATCTCCCTCGCTGCGGCCTTCCGGCGGCTGGACGCCGACGACGGCGTCGCCGCCGTGGTTCTCGCGGGCCGCGGCCGCGCCTTGTGCTCCGGGGCGGACCTGGCCACGGCGGAGGAGATCTTCAAGGGCGACGTCAACGACCCCGTCAAGCAGAGGGAACGTTGCCGCAAGCCCATCGTTGGCGCCGTCGCCGGATTCACCGTCACCGTGGGGTTCGAGATCGCCCTCGCCTGCGACATCATCGTCGCTGGACGCTCCGCCAAGTTCCTGTGACACTCACGCCAAGTGAGCTCTCCCAACACACTCCTGTGTTTTGTTCTGCGCACATCGCAACAAGATTACACCAGTACTGTACTGATTCTTGCTGGTCGAGCGAGTAGGATCACCATTTATGTTAGACTGTTTCAATTATTCCGTTATGTTTATCCCCATTCCCCGGTATTACTACTTACTCCATTTGGTTGGTGATCAATGCTTCCTGAAATGGATATCACTACCTTGCTAAACTGCGGTTCAGCAAACTTAGCTTGCAGCAGTAGGAACTCCAGTGGGATTAGTAATTCCAAATTGTGTGGTGACTACATGGCTAAACACGGTTTTTGCAGGCTTTTCATCTCAGGTGTTGGCTGATCAAATTGCATAGGATGCGAAGAGCAAGCAAGGCATGAAAGCAACAATAGTGTCTAAGAGCAGAATACAATCACCTTTGCCAAGAATGTCAAGGCACATAAATTAATGTCAGAGATAAGAGCTCGAAAAGACAACTATGTCTTTATCCTAGATGTGGAGGGGCGCTGTAACAGCCCAAGGTTGTATACCAAAAACCTGTGTAAATTTTTCACTTTTGCATCTCCACTCATGCATCATGGCATCCTTTGTGCTTAGTGTTAAATTGACAGCAAGTGTTGAGAAACAATTCAATCAAATGGAAACAAGGGCAACCATTGAATTCAAATCCCTGCAATTCAAATGTGCTTATCCTGACAAATCACAAATCCATATTTGTCAAGGAAATTCCAAGAGTTCAAATTATAATTGTCAAGGAAGTTCCAAGGGTTCCTAAGTAATATTTTGGACTTGCTAAATAGTAAAAAGGGGTTTATGAATCTGAATTCACCAAAAATTGCCTAAACAACTCCCTATTTTAATTCCCAAGCAAATGGACTCCAAATGCGTTCATATTTCTTGGAGTGCTTGCCCAGGGTGCAGGGAGGATACACAAAAATTGGCATAATTTTTAGAAGTGAGAAAGTGCCACAAATAATTCAAAAACAGCACTGTCCTTCAAAAACAGAACCAAAAATGACTGGAATGTAAATAATAAAATGCTGCCAGGGACTTCTTTGTGAAAACCGCGTCTTCTTCCCCACTGTAGAGACCGCGGTCGAACACCTCGCGCTCGAGCCGCGCCAGCTCGCCATGGCCACCCCCCCTGCCCGCTGCTGCCCCTGCGAGGAGGATAAGGACCCCCGAGCCCGTGCTCTCTCCCTCCTCCTCGAAATATCTCCCCTCTCCCCCGTTTTCCCCGAGCCGCCATGGCCGTGACCTAGCCGAGGTCGCCGCCGCGAATCGCCGTCGCTAGAGAGCTCGCAGAGCGGATCGAAGCGCACCACCAGCTCCGCCGCATCGCCCTCTACCTCCTGGTCCAAGGAATCGAGAAGGGGTGCCCGGGATCACCGCCGCATTGCCGTCTTCCCCAACTCCGGCCGCCGCCCTTCAAAGCAAGTCCGCCACCGCCTCAGCCCTCCTCCGTCCACGCCGGTGGTTCCCACGCGTCGAGGGTGAGCTGGCGCACCTCCTGGACACCTCCTTCCTCTCCATCTCCCTCTGGTTCGCCGCGTAGCCGTAGTTTCCGCCGTAGCCGTAGCACGCCGCCGCCGCAGCTCGTCGCCGGAGCATTTTCCAGCGACCTTTTGGTCCGTAGCACCGCCACGAGGCTCCCCGCGCTCGTGCGCGTCGAACGCGAGCACTCCCGTGTCCCCTAGCGCTGTAGAACGACGCGCCCGTGCGCCTCGCCGACGGCGTTCACCGCTGCCACGCGCGACGTCCCCGTGCTCCACCTCCACCTCAAAACCCTGTGCTACCCTATTCTAACACCAGCACCGCACCGGCCCAGTGGCTCGCACGCCGCGCGAGCCCCCGCGAGGTCGCGGGTTCGAATCCCGCCGGCGCACTGCCCCCTTTTTCTTTTTCCACGCTGACAGCCGGGGCCCACTCGCCAGTGGCCCAGCGCCCGCCAGCGCCGTGTCAGCGCCAGCGAGGCCTGCGGCCCCACTGTCCAGTGACGGTGTGTAGCCCAGCACCGCGTGCAAAAAGTTTTGGACGTTTTTCTGGAGTTTGAGTAAAAAGACAGAAATTCGATTAAGTTTGTAAAGTCAATATCTTTTTAAATACTTGTCCAAATTTTGCAAATAATATACCGAAATGTTCATAAAAATAAATGGAGTCTATTAGTATGACTCACACCTCCAATGAATTTAGTTTAGTTGCTGTTTTGTTAAATTAAGAAAAAGGGCAGAAATAAAATGGGTGCTGTAAATTCAATATAAGTTTATTGGATTACTAGAAAATTGTGCCCCTTATGTCAAAATGCTCATAATCACGTGTGCTAATAATCAACATCATTTTAAGCATGTTACCTAAATTAAAAGCACAGGAGAACATAAAAACAAATATGGAGCTATATTTTCTCTCTTGTTGAATAATTATTCTGGGCACCCCATTTAAATTGCTAGATTTGTTATAGTAAATTCAGTGCATTAAAATGTCATTCCATCATGTGCTTGTGCATTGCACTGGTTCTACTTGTGTGGTGTTTGATTGTTGCTTTCCGGTGTTCTTATACATCGATAGATCAAGGAATCGGGGTCTCTCCACAATACCCCGACGAACCGTATTACCAGCCTGTTGAGCAAGGCAAGCGTAACCCCTCTCTTGCATGTCTGATCCTATTGTTTTTCAAAGAATTATTTTCTCCACAGAATATTGCATTCGGTTCAAAGGTCAATCTTGTTCTATGATTAGAGTATCCTAGTAGTTGCATTAAGTACCCGTTACCATTACCTATTCCCTTCCTAATATCCATAGGATTGTGTGCTGGCCTAAATTATTATTATTCAGATAAATGCTTAGCCATGCTTAGTGCAATGCTTAGTTGTCGTATGATATTTCAGTGTTGGAAATGGTGATGGATTCTTGTCCGGTTGAGGTGGACATTTGTGGTACTTAATAAAAATGCTTGAAAGGCTTGGATGAGTTGCCATCGTGGGTTGATGGTGTTTTGCCTCATTCATGCCGCCTAGGTGCGAGTTCTCGCCTTTGAGCCAAGACTGAGCGTGCTTCCATCAGTGGGCGTATGGGCTCCTTATCGACCGACTAACTTGTGAGGGGCTAGCCAAGGGTCCTCTAGTTTGAGCTTTCCATTTGCGCGTGCGTGGATATGGTGGCAAGGGCTGGGATGAGGATGGTGGTGTTTAGGATGTGGCCGCGGGGCAGGGTGTTGGAGGCACTGAACTTGTCCTTCGGCCACTGATGATCCTTGGGTTAGCCTAATGCAAGGTAAAGGTTGTAACCGCTCCCACTCAGCCGGCTTTCCCCGGAAGAGAGCTAATGATCAGGCAATGAGTCGGACGGTACTGATGGTTAAAAATAGTACACCCCTGCAGGGTTTAATCTTTTCGAAAAGCCGTGTCCACGGTTATGGACGACTTGGTATCGGATTCAGAGATCATAGAAAACTTGAATCCCTGTAAAACTTGAAAACTTAAGTATGAAGGATATTTCCTCGAGGGTGATTCGGGGAGGTGCCTTGGAGATGTGTGATGGTTGTGGAAAGAGAAACAAAGGAGTTGGAGATTTATTATCTTATCCCCTTTCAAAACTATTCTGATTAGTCGCTGCCTTGTGTCCTGTCTTTTAAAGAGAAAACTGGCGTATGCAAAATAACCATAAAACCTTGTAAGCCAAGCATTCGAGCTAGTAGCTCTAGTAATCTTGCGAGTACGTCGTACTCAGCTTTGCTTTGTTGATATTTTTGGTTTCAGTTGAAGACTTCGCAGAAGGCGAAGGTGGGTTCTACATTGACGTCGACGAGTAGTCTGGGGTTCCCGGGTGGCAGCCTGGGGCAACTCGGAACCAGCTAGCACGGAACTGTTTATCTGTAGGCCTCTTAGGCCATATTTGGATATTGTTGTTTAGAACAACTTAATTTGCTTCCGCTTGTTGTAATGTTGGGTCAGTGACCTCTGATTGTAATATTTGCTATCTTTCTCTATTATAAGAGTTGAACTATACTGCTTTGAGTCGTAGGGTCTGTTATGTGCCAGATGTTCCGGTGTCTTGATCTCTTTATTATACATTGAGGGCTATGCTTTGTATATGGCATGATCGAAGGGTTGTGTGGCCGATGATCCATGCCGAGCACGCCTGCCGATGTTTACTCGGCCTGGGAGTGGTAACCCCAGTAACCTTCGATTATGTAGCATGACCACCGACACATAGCATCATTGTATAATTGCGGGGTCGGGGCATTACAAATGGTATCAGAGCAGTACCGCCTGTAGGAAACCCTTCTATTGGTCGACGTTGAGTTTAGTGTTTGTGAAAATTATTTATAACCTACAAATGAGTTGCGAAAACCATCTTAGGATTCTTTTTACTCCTTACCTGGTCACTCTACTCATGGAGACAACTTACCTCTATTTGTTTTAAGAAAGTTTCTCTTCTTATCTGTTACTTCAAACATTTAGGATCCGGGGGTTGGGTTCTTTTCATTCGGGATTAGTTCTCAAGATGGTTTACGTTGGTAAATCCGACGTTGAACTGCTCTCGCTTCTGCCGCGCGTGTTTGGTCTTGCAAACAGTGTAGGCTTACTTGCATTCCAAAGATGCTTTCCGCCAAGATCTTGACCCGAAGTTCCCTCAATGTACTGGAATTCTATTGTGTTGAATCGTGTGGGTTGTTACCCATGTGAGCTTCGTGCTATTCGTTTGTCTCGGTACATGATGCTGATCTTTAACCCAAGATCCTTCCCGTCGAACCCTGGTGCTAATGGTGAAACCCTACATCAGGCTGGCCAGATTTGAAGTTAGTCTCGACGCTTGTGCTAAAGTTACGTCTGCAAAGCTCTTCACTGTCACTAGATGTAGCTAGACTTCCTGTCACGGAACCCTCTAGATCACGACAAGAGTGCTCTCAGCGAGTTTTCCCTCTAGGTTTGTGACTCCTCCATTAACCCTCCGCTGAAGACCCTTTCAACACTAGTTGTTGGAAGAGTGCTAGCAGGGACTTCAAGAACATCTTGGGATTTTCCTGAGCTTGTTTCTTACTCGTGTTCTGTCTTCTGACCGTTGTCTGTCAGTTGGCCGTCAAGTGTTGTCGTGCATTGGTGTGTTCCGATGAAAGTTACTCTCGTAGTTTTCCAAGACCTTCCACTTCAGGAATGTAGGAAAACAAATTCCAGTACCTTGTCCTATTCTCGGGCCAGGCCGGCAAAGTATGGTAATCCGCAAAATAAGAGGCTTGTCTAGTTTTTGTTCTGATCCACCTTAATGTGTCACACTCTTCTTACCAATGGGGCATGTTGAGTATCGTGATCTTCCTGAGGAGGTGACGCTATTTCACTTATTGCTTGCCCTTCCTTCCGAGTCGCTCCTTGCTCAGGAAATACTAAGGGGTGAGCATTACTGTGACTATCTGGTTCTCTTAGCAATTTTAATTGTGTTGGAATCCAAGGACTCAAATGTGTCTCACTGCAAATATTTCACGTAAGTGCAGAAGTCTCCTATCATGATGGGAATACATCTGTATTTGCAAATACACTCATGTGTAGGAGCTTGACATTGCAGTCCATAACTTGAGAATCTAGCAACCTTACCTCTGCGGTACTCGTTTCAACCTTCCTGTTATTACACTCTAAATACGAACATCTCACCTAATTAGGGCTGAATCTCAAGCAACAATGATGGTTGGTGTTCCTGAAGGTCATCGAAGCCGGTCTTCCGGCTGGCCCAAAGAATGACCTTTATTGTCAAAGTAGTTACACCTTCTTCTTCAGAGATTATGGCCTCGTGCAAAGTTCATATTTCCAATCCTTAGGAGAGACCACTATCTATCATCTGGAACTTTTTCTATTCCCTCCGATACCTTGACTTGCATCCAGTGTGTTAGCCCATGGGTTGTTGTTGAACACTCATCTCCTGAGTTGACCTCGGAATACTTGGACTTCATGAATATCAACCTCTTCAGAGTTATTCCTTCTTACTTCCGGTGTATATGGATTATGATCTTAGAGGGAAGTGAATGAATATTCTTATTATACTCTCGATCAACCTCGTGGAGAAGAATACAACCTAGAACCGGAAGATCATGGAAGACTAGTATCACCCCCTCCTTTCTTCCTACTCTAGGAATCTCGGGACGAGATTCTTGTAAGGGGGGTAGTTTGTAACAGCCCAAGGTTGTAAACCAAAAACCTGTGTAAATTTTTCACTTTTGCATCTCCACTCATGCATCATGGCATCCTTTGTGCTTAGTGGTAAATTGACAACAAGTGTTGAGAAACAATTCAATCAAATGGAAACAAGGGCAACCATTGAATTCAAATCCCTGCAATTCAAATGTGCTTATCCTGACAAACACAAATACAAATCACAAATCCATATTTGTCAAGGAAATTCCAAGAGTTCAAATTATAATTGTCAAGGAAGTTCCAAGGGTTCCTAAGTAATATTTTGGACTTGCTAAATAGTAAAAAGGGGTTTATGAATCTGAATTCACCAAAAATTGCCTAAACAACTCCCTATTTTAATTCCCAAGCAAATGGACTCCAAATGCGTTCATATTTCTTGGAGTGCTTGCCCAGGGTGCAGGGAGGATACACAAAAATTGGCATAATTTTTAGAAGTGAGAAAGTGCCACAAATAATTCAAAAACAGCACTGTCCTTCAAAAACAGAACCAAAAAGGACTGGAATGTAAATAATAAAATGCTGCCAGGGACTTCTTTGCGAAAACCGCGTCTTCTTCCCCGCTGTAGCGACCGCGGTCGAACACCTCGCGCTCGAGCCGCGCCAGCTCGCCATGGCCGCCCCCCCTGCCCGCTGCTGCCCCTGCGAGGAGGATAAGGACCCCCGAGCCCGTGCTCTCTCCCTCCTCCTCGAAATATCTCCCCTCTCCCCCGTTTTCCCCGAGCCGCCATGGCCGTGACCTAGCCGAGGTCGCCGCCGCGAATCGCCGTCGCTAGAGAGCTCGCAGAGCGGATCGAAGCGCACCACCAGCTCCGCCGCATCGCCCTCTACCTCCTGGTCCAAGGAATCGAGAAGGGGTGCCCGGGATCACCGCCGCATTGCCGTCTTCCCCAACTCCGGCCGCCGCCCTTCAAAGCAAGTCCGCCACCGCCTCATCCCTCCTCCGTCCACGCCGGTGGTTCCCACGCGTCGAGGGTGAGCTGGCGCACCTCCTGGACACCTCCTTCCTCTCCATCTCCCTCTGGTTCGCCGCGTAGCCGTAGTTTCCGCCGTAGCCGTAGCACGCCGCCGCCGCAGCTCGTCGCCGGAGCATTTTCCGGCGACCTTTTGGTCCGTAGCACCGCCACGAGGCTCCCCGCGCTCGTGCGCGTCGAACGCGAGCAATCCCGTGTCCCCTAGCGCTGTAGAACGACGCGCCCGTGCGCCTCGCCGCCGGCGTTCACCGCTGCCACGCGCGACGTCCCCGTGCTGCACCTCCACCTCAAAACCCTGTGCTACCCTATTCTAACACCAGCACCGCACAGGCCCAGTGGCTCGCACGCCGCGCGAGCCCCCGCGAGGTCGCGGGTTCGAATACCGCCGGCGCACTGCCCCCTTTTTCTTTTTCCACGCTGACAGCCGGGGCCCACTCGCCAGTGGCCCAGCTCCCGCCAACGCCGCGTCAGCGCCAGCGAGGCCTGCGGCCCCACTGTCCAGTGACGGTGTGTAGCCCAGCACCGCGTGCAAAAAGGTTTGGACGTTTTTCCGGAGTTTGAGTAAAAAGACAGAAATTCGATTAAGTTTGTAAAGTCAATATCTTTTTAAATACTTGTCCAAATTTTGCAAATAATATACCGAAATGTTCAGAAAAATAAATGGAGTCTATTAGTATGACTCACACCTCCAATGAATTTAGTTTAGTTGCTGTTTTGTTAAATTAAGAAAAAGGGCAGAAATAAAATGGGTGCTGTAAATTCAATATAAGTTTATTGGATTACTAGAAAATTGTGCCCCTTATGTCAAAATGCTCATAATCACGTGTGCTAATAATCAGCATCATTTTAAGCATGTTACCTAAATTAAAAGCACAGGAGAACATAAAAACAAATATGGAGCTATATTTTCTCTCTTGTTGAATAATTATTCTGGGCACCCCATTTAAATTGCTAGATTTGTTATAGTAAATTCAGTGCATTAAAATGTCATTCCATCATGTGCTTGTGCATTGCACTTGTTCTACTTGTGTGGTATTTGATTGTTGCTTTCCGGTGTTCTTATACATCGATAGATCAAGGAATCGGGGTCTCTCCACAATACCCCGACGAACCGTATTACCAGCCTGTTGAGCAAGGCAAGCGTAACCCCCCTCTCTTGCATGTCTGATCCTATTGTTTTTCAAAGAATTATTTTCTCCACAGAATATTGCATTCGGTTCAAAGGTCAATCTTGTTCTATGATTAGAGTATCCTAGTAGTTGCATTAAGTACCCGTTACCATTACCTATTCCCTTCCTAATATCCATAGGATTGTGTGCTGGCCTAAATTATTATTATTCAGATAAATGCTTAGCCATGCTTAGTGCAATGCTTAGTTGTCGTATGATATTTCAGTGTTGGAAATGGTGATGGATTCTTGTCCGGTTGAGGTGGACATTTGTGGTACTTAATAAAAATGCTTGAAAGGCTTGGATGAGTTGCCATCGTGGGTTGATGGTGTTTTGCCTCATTCATGCCGCCTAGGTGCGAGTTCTCGCCTTTGAGCCAAGACTGAGCGTGCTTCCATCAGTGGGCGTATGGGCTCCTTATCGACCGACTAACTTGTGAGGGGCTAGCCAAGGGTCCTCTAGTTTGAGCTTTCCATTTGCGCGTGCGTGGATATGGTGGCAAGGGCTGGGATGAGGATGGTGGTGTTTAGGATGTGGCCGCGGGGCAGGGTGTTGGAGGCACTGAACTTGTCCTTCGGCCACTGATGATCCTTGGGTTAGCCTAATGCAAGGTAAAGGTTGTAACCGCTCCCACTCAGCCGGCTTTCCCCGGAAGAGAGCTAATGATCAGGCAATGAGTCGGACGGTACTGATGGTTAAAAATAGTACACCCCTGTAGGGTTTAATCTTTTCGAAAAGCCGTGTCCGCGGTTATGGACGACTTGGTATCGGATTCAGAGATCATAGAAAACTTGAATCCCTGTAAAACATGAAAACTTAAGTATGAAGGATATTTCCTCGAGGGTGATTCAGGGAGGTGCCTTGGAGATGTGTGATGGTTGTGGAAAGAGAAACAAAGGAGTTGGAGATTTATTATCTTATCCCCTTTCAAAACTATTCTGATTAGTCGCTGCCTTGTGTCCTGTCTTTTAAAGAGAAAACTGGCGTATGCAAAATAACCATAAAACCTTGTAAGCCAAGCATTCGAGCTAGTAGCTCTAGTAATCTTGCGAGTACGTCGTACTCAGCTTTGCTTTGTTGATATTTTTGGTTTCAGTTGAAGACTTCGCAGAAGGCGAAGGTGGGTTCTACATTGACGTCGACGGGTAGTCTGGGGTTCCCGGGTGGCAGCCTGGGGCAACTCGGAACCAGCTGGCACGGAACTGTTTATCTGTAGGCCTCTTAGGCCATATTTGGATCTTGTTGTTTAGAACAACTTAATTTGCTTCCGCTTGTTGTAATGTTGGGTCAGTGACCTCTGATTGTAATATTTGCTATCTTTCTCTATTATAAGAGTTGAACTATACTGCTTTGAGTCGTAGGGTCTGTTATGTGCCAGATGTTCCGGTGTCTCGATCTCTTTATTATACATTGAGGGCTATGCTTTGGATATGGCATGATCGAAGGGTTGTGTGGCCAATGATCCATGCCGAGCACGCCTGCCGATGTTTACTCGGCCTGGGAGTGGTAACCCCAGTAACCTTCGATTATGTAGCATGACCACCGACACATAGCATCATTGTATAATTGCGGGGTCGGGGCATTACAGGCGCATTATCACCTACCTACACTTTACTCCATATGACTTCTTTCAATCTCTGGCTTTTCGACTGTTGTGAATGAAATGCTCATGAGTATCTCATCAGATGTATCTGGTTTGTTTCATCAGATGTTCCACCACAAGATAAAATCCATTGAAGTGCACAAGGCATGGATGAAGAGACACGAGGTGCTCTGCAACTGTTCCACTGGGCTTCCTTTCCCTTCAGAACATGTGGAGGACTCCAAGGTATAATCTTACACTGAGTTCGTTTTTCTCTGGTGAGACTTACACCGGTTCGAACTGACCACAGCCACATCCTTTTGTGGCAGGAGCAGGCAATGCCGCTGAAGTTTCTTCCTTTATTTGCATCTGACTTATAGAGGGAACATGAGCTCATGGAGTGGGGCGCGCTAACACCAGAAACGATATCAAACCTATTCTGGTAGAGCTGTTGTACTAGATCAACTGTAATAAACATCCATATACTAGAAACAGTTTATGCTATTTTCTTTGTGATATTAGCTTCAGTTCATCTCCTTTCATTCCATTCTTATTTTTCCATTGCTCTGTGGAAATACAGTTGCCAATGGATTTTATGTGCTCTATTCACCACTCTACAGATCAGGTGCTAATGGATTCCTTGTGTTATAAAAAGGGGTCAGATTTTTTGGGTTCGATTTTGCTAGGAGTAGTAGGAGATGCAAATCAAGCAGAGTATGCATTGCAAGTTCAGCTTCTTTTGCTAAATGCAGTGTGGTGTGGTTAGAGACAAGTTCTTGTGTACAGAAGCGATTGTATATATAAGGGCTCCATGCATGTCTTGATTCGTACCTCCAAACTTGATAGGGGCTCGACATACATATATGTTTATGCACGGTTTGATTGCATATATTGTCCATTATGATGAGGTCGGTAATCCACATTTATTAAACCCAGCATGCGTTCACAAATATAATGCCCCTTTAGTCTTATTTTTCTATGCATTGATTAAAATACACTTATGCAAGTAAATAAGAAGATAACCATCATGGATTCGTTTAACACGAGTGATAAGGCAACGCAATTCTTCAGGTATTTGAAAAACATACATACGTGTGAATCGCTATATAAAAATAGTGAAGAATTGTGTTATTTACTTCAAAAGTTATTGGGTATATGAAAAGGAATAAACTTAGCAAAGACAGAGAGGACAGATCAATGGGCACGTGACATTGTAGTATGAGTTCTGCACTTCGATATTACCGTATCTACTCATGCAAGCATAATGAGCTATATTTTAGATTTTTAATGATTTTGTGGTACTAATTGTGACCGGAGAAAAAAAGGACAGTAAAAAAGGACACCGCTGCTTGATGTGTATGAAAAGAAATGGGGAGAAGAAAACATTGATGCATGATGTGCATAAGGATTTAGAGACGATCAGTACGCCTCCGTTGCAACGCACGGGTATTCAACTAGTTTTTATAGAAGGAGAAAAAACAACCAATTACAAGAGCTAATCCAGTTGTGCAACAACCCAATTAGCGAACACCACCCACCACACCCCACACTCCCAACTCCAACACAAAAATCTACTCTCTTGCGACATCTACACCTCCTACACCCGTCCCTCTCCTCCTCCTACACCCATCCCTCTCCTCGCTCCCTCCCACACCTGGAACTCCTCGCAAATCAGTCCTACCAGCATGGAGGGATTCACCTGATCTCTGAAGTTGCCGAAGACTCTTGCGTTGCGTTGTTTCCACAAATGCCAGGCTATGAGGATGATCAGCGTATCAAACCTTCTCCTGTCCTTGCCATGGATCTGCGATCTGGCTTGCAGCCACCAGGTTTGGAAACACAACTTGTGTCCTGAGGTTCCGCCAACTGTATGCCTACCTCACGCAGACACCTTGACGAGGGGTGTCCCCATCAATACCCATAACTGATAGCCTAGGGTTAGAGTTATGTGGTAGAGAACGCGTAGTGTTAGTAGATTCGTCGGCTGACAAGCGGGAGTTACCCAGGTTCAGGGCCCTCGACTGAGGTAACACCCCTACTTTCTGCTTGTCTGTTATTGATTGTTGAATATGCGGCGAGTACAATGTCCAGCGAGATGTCGATCTCGCCAGGGTTTGGTGGTTCTGGTTGAGCGTGTCCTTGATCGGCTGCCCTCCTAGCCCTTATATGGGGGGCTAGGTCTCGGGTACGTAACCGACTAGGATTACAAGTATGGAAACTACAACCGACTATGCTAACTTGGAAAGCAATCTTCGTCTTGGGCCTTCCTTAGTGGGCTTCTTTAGTCTATTGACAATTGGGCTGTAGTCATCACGTGCTCCAGGTACCCACACGATAGGGTACCCGTTTGGTATAACCTCGTCATTAGCCCCCGAGTGCTTGGCTAATTCGGAGAATCAGGCATGGACTCACTCAATAGTGCACGTCTCATGCTTTGTGCTCCATGTCGTATGTTTCTTTTTGTCTTTCGACTATGACTTATGATTTTGATAGAGGAGTATGACTTAGTAGGCCTGGATTTACTCGATAAGTCGAGACCAGTTAACTGCACATTCGGGCGAAACCTTACCAGTCTTCAATCAAGCTCGAGTCCTCGGGCTCGAACCTGTAACATACTGGACAAACTCGATTCAGGCCATTGAGGTCTTACTGATTCATTCTGCAGTTTAACTTTGCTACCCAGCGCGTCCGCTGGGATTTCCATCGCGTCCGCTGACACGGAAAAATTAAGGACTTAACACTGCCGGAGTGGTCCTCAGCCCAGCTCGACTGGTCGGCGGGTCTTACCTTTGCATTTTACGTATGCAGCATCCGAAGTGCCATCGACTAGCTCGGCTCGGGAATTCTTTTGAACTTTTGCTTTCGACTGAGGTGAGTCTCTTAGTCGACTGCCTTTTGTTCTGTTTAAATCTATCGGGTGCGCGACAGCGCTCCCGATGGGAGTAGCCCCCGAGATTATGCTTTATTGCTTGTAATAGAGGATAATCTCAAATTTGTTTTTTCATTATCTATGCCAGTCGAAGATATTTTTATCCACTCCCGATGGGAGTACACTCGACCATACATGTGGCGCTTGCTTTTCTGACTTAGTCGAGAGACTTTTGCAAGTTCGTGTATATTTGGTCAGTCGATCAACTGTCAACTGTCATCTTTGTATTCTGCTTCTTTTGCTGCCTAAGTGATGTCACGCCTGACGCTTTTGGCGTGCGGGCAGGACCTTTGACAGGACATGTCATTGTGGGCCCATTTGTTTGACCGCGGGAGACGTCGGTTTAGTTTTGATTTGACTCGTCGTGGCAAAATTTCTGCGGGCGTGATGATGATCTCCTCGTTTTTCGTGCGTAGTGGCGGCGTGGGCTGCGACGGTTGCCCTTCGAGAATGCCACGTGGCTAAGCGATCACGCGCGGACGGCCGAGATCACTTTGCGAGCTGCTGGTAAATACAGATCTCGCCGCCGCTTGCGTTTTTACCCTGCCATTTGCCTCCTCTGCTTCCTGCTCTACTTCTTCCTCGCGCTCGCGCCCTTTGCTGTTGTTCCTGCTGCTCGCCATGGCCCCGAAGAAGAATGTGAGCGCCGCCGTCCCCTCTTCCTCCGCCAATGTCAACAAGAAGAGGAAGGGTGCCGCGACTGCCGCGGCTGTGGCGGATCCCGCCGCCGCTTTGAAGAAGGTCTCTGGTGACTGGGTCAAGTCCGCAGTCACCGAGAAGAAGATGGCGGCGTTCCGCCAGGCTGGCCTACTCCCACCAGCGGACAAGCTTGCTGCCCGCGCTTCGTCGAACAAGGAGGTTCTCCCCGAGGCTCGTGCCGGCGAGCGGGTATGTTTTGCCGAATTCTTGCCTCGCGGTTTTGCCGCCCCGTTGCATGATTTTGTGCGCGGGCTCCTTTATGCATACGGGGTGCAGATCCATGATCTCACCCCCAATAGCATCTTGCGCATTGCCTGTTTCATGGTATTGTGCGAGTACTTTTTGGGGGTATCCCCTAGTTGGGCACTCTGGAAGTCCATCTTCCAGGTGCGCCACATGTGCTGCGACGGGCGCGTATGCCCGACCGGTGGGGTTGGCATCCAAGTTCGCAGCGACTGCCACTACTTCAACCTCAAGGCAGTCGACTCTGCCCAAGGATGGAGGAGCAAGTGGTTTTACGTCCCAGTCGACCAGGACGTGCGCCCAGCATTCTCGACTGGGACAACCCCACTGAAGACAAAGGCGTGGGAGCACTCTCTCTCGACTGAAGAGAGGGAAGAAGCTGCTCCCCTTATGGCCAAGATCAGCAAGCTCCTGGGCACCGTTACCGGTGTCCAGTTGATGAGAACCTTCATCAAGCGTCGAGTGTGGCCCCTACAGCAACGCGCCCACCCTATGTGGCGATATGAAGGGCCACTCGATGCCACCAGGGTGAGCGATGTGGAGCTGTCGCCTAATGAGCTCAGCTCACATGTGAAGTATATCACCAGCATCAAGGCCGACGAAGTCATCGACTTCAACTTCACCGTCGCTCCATATGGTGCGGAAAATGCTCTTCCCGAGGTAATCATGTTAGACTTTGCTTGATGTTTCGAGTTGCTTGATTTCCTTCGTTTGTAGTGTGTATGCGTTGTGCTTATTCTGTTTCTTTTCATGATTAGGGGCATTCGACTGCGGCCTCTCTTCCCCCCTTCCCGAGTCTGGTCCTGCGGAGGAAACGATTGTGCTGGACGAGGGGAAGAAGGTGACCATCTCCCTGCCTTCGGCTAACTCTTCCTCTTCTGATGATAACGAAGTCGAGGAAGAGAACCCAGTCCAGCGAGATGGTGAACCGGTCACCGCGCCTACCCCGAAACGCTGTCGTGTGGCTCGGCAGGAGGTGTCGAGTTCCCACTCGGGAGGCGCAGGGCATAAAGATTTGGAGGACTCCGGCACCTCCTCGCCTGTGAAGAACGCCACTCATTTGGCTACACGCTCACCTCCACCTCCGACTGGGTTTATAGGATTCGGAGGCCCGTGCCTGGATGTTGACCCCAGCTCAGATGAGGAGGAACACAGGTATGTGTTTTGATTTGATTCTCTGCCTTCAGTTCCTATTTTGCTTTTCTTCGTCTTACGCTTGTTGCAATTTTTTCTACAGCGCCAGTGCTGGGCAAGTGCAGACTCCTCCAGCCGCAGAGGAAACGACTGTGGCCTCTCCCCGTGCTGATGCTGACACCGCCAAGACCACCTTGGTGGTTGGTGCGAGCAACGTGGGTGAGGCGCAGCCTGCTACTGCTTCGGCTGTGAATCCTTCCACTTCTGCATCTCTTTCATGGACAGAGCATGTAAGTACTTCTGCATATTGCGCCAGTGTGCGAGTCGATCTTTTTGTTTTAATAAGTAACGACTGTTCTTTTGCAGCCGGCCGTATGCGGCCTTGTCACGGCTGGCAAGGCTTTTGTCCAAGCAGAAGAGGAACGGGTCACCCTCCGCTCCAATCTTAAAGAACTTAGCCTCCTTTTGTTTTAACAAGTAACGTCTGTTCTTTTGCAGCCGGCCGTATGCGGCCTTGTCACGGTTGGCAAGGCTTTTGTCCAGGCAGAAGTGGAACGGGTCACCCTCCGCTCCAATCTTGAAGAACTTAGCCGTAGGCCTTTGCTAATTTAATTTTTGAGGTACTTTGTTTTTATGCTTGATGAAGTCTAGCGACTGAGTTAGTGCGTGACCATCCCAGGGGGCAAGAGCGCTGTCGAAAAGCGACTGGTGGACCTTGAAAAGCAGCTTGCCGACCAGCAGTTGCATATGGATGAAGAACTTGAGAAGGTGCGGAATTCAGCCGCCATTCGAGAGGAAGAGTATGCCAAACAGCTGTTGGGTCTTGTGCATAGTGTGGAAGGTTAGTAGATTTCTGTTCTATCTACGTTCCTATTTTCTTGCTCTTCAGCCGACTTTCTTAGACGTTCTTCTTTTTGAGTTTGTGAAGGTTCTGGTTCTTCTTCTGCTCCAGAAGATGTGGCGAGTGACAACTTGTCACTTGACCACGTGATCGAGAAGCTGGGCGCCGCCATCCAACATGCCAAGAGTTCCCTGGACACTTCCACTCGAACCCTTGGTGCTGTCTTCAAGGAGGTGCTGCCATTGACTGATGTTCCTGTCACCGCGCAAGGGTTTGCCGACGTGCTGGGTCCCGGCTCGTCGACTATGGTTGCGTTCGCGCGTGACTTGACGGTACGCGGCTCGGAGTCTACCCTCAAGCTTCTCCTCGGTAATGGCGTGACTATCGACTACGAGCGTGCCCTGTCTGACTTTCCTAAAAAGCCAGATGGGAAGCCCCTGTCTTTGAAGGGTGTAGCCGAACCTGCTGCGCGGATTTCCAAAGTTAGCATCTGCACTATGGAGCGCAGAGCGACTGAGGTTGCTGCTATGGCTAGGCCTCGTAGTGATAGGTCCGAGTCTGTATCCCGTAGGTAGTTTTGAAGGTCCTGTAATGATAACTTTTTCACAACTTGTGTGCTTTTGCGACTTGATGAATATTTGTGAAACGGTGATGCTTATTCTGCTTGTCTCTGCCTTCTCTTGATTTTTATTTTGATCATGAAGTTTGATCACTGTACTTCTCCTGTCAGCTGGTTGACGATAATCCCACTGAGGAGTCACGGGTGGACACTCGAACTCCTGCTGCGTTAAAAAATGATGCCAAAGTGTTGGCTTATGTGAAGAGTCGGGTGGCAAAACTGGAGCATGAGCTAAGAGCCGCCCAGACCGAGTTGAAAATACTAAAAGCTAAGCCAGCTCTCGCCACCCAGAGGGAGGAGTATGTACTTGGTGAAATCGAACTTTCGAGTAGACAACTCGAAGGTATTTTACCAGTCGAATGTCCTTGTGATATTCTTTGTGCCTTCTTTTGCTTCTCTTCTTTTGATATTTTCTCGCCTACAGTTTACGTTCATAATTTTGATGAAGAAGAGGAACGGGTAAGAGAGCGTCTAGCCAACGCGATTGACAACGCCGTCATCGGTTCTCAGCACTTTTGGGTGGATGGGTACCATGCCGCCAAGCTCGCCACCCTGAAGGATCGATTGTTTCACGGCGCTATACTACTCGAGCATTGCCGAGCGGCGCTTATGCGTGTGAATCACTTCTTGTTCCCAGACGGGCCGCAGCCACTAGGAATCCATGCCCTTGTTGATTTGTTCTAGTCGACAGACGCGATCCGGGAAGAAATAACCCAAAGGGTTGTGCTTGGGGCCAACGCCGCCATGGGATATATCCGCAGTCAGCATCCTACTTTGCGTTTTTCTTCATATGCAGCTAGCTCGCGTCTGGAGCAAAGGTACTTGGACGGGACTGCGGCCTCAGCAAAAATGCTTGTGGACCGTTTGTATGAACAACTTATAGGTTCTAATCTGCCCATGAAAGATGAGCCTGAATAATCTGTATCATTTTTTTACAGCCCCCGAGTCCACCGAGTGGGTGTATGTATGAAAAATGTATGTGCACTTGTGTAATTGCCCAGCCCCCGAGGCTATCGGGTGGGTGTATGTATGAAAAATGTATGTGTACTTGTGTAATTGCCCAGCCCCCGAGGCTATCGGGTGGGTGTATGTATGAGAATTACTTTATGTATGACTGTGAGTACACGAGTTGTGTTTGCAAGCATGTTTTTTGTGATAAACTTTGCTTTTGCGATCCAGCCCCCGAGCCTTCGGGTGTGATTGAGTCTTGTTATTATGGCTAATACCTAGCCCCCGAGGGCTCGAGTAGGGTATTATGTTACTGTAATGGAAAGTATGCGAGATTTTTTTTGGAGGAACATCTTCTTTATTGCAGACATTGGCCAGCAAGCTGCCTCATTAAAAACCTTCCAGCCCCCTTAGGTACCCTGGTAAGGAAAAGAGCGCGTCTGAAACCTGCTGGCCATTTTGCATTTACACTCTATTACATTGATCGACTATGGGACCTATGCATAGAAGCGACGCAGGTGCGCCACATTCCATGGGTTATGTGATATTTCTCCAGTCTGAGCATGCTTCAGTCGATAGGCGCCACCATCGATGACTTCCGTGATGATGAAGGGACCTTCCCATGGTGATGCGAGTTTGTGCACCTTCTTCTGCTTCAGTCGAAGTACCAAATCGCCTACCATGAACGTTCTGGGGCGAAGTCGTCGACTGTGATAGTTTCGGAGATCCTGCTGGTAAACAGCTGTGCGAGCAAGGGCTGTATTGCGTGCTTCTTCGAGTAGATCCATTGCATCCTCTTGCGACTTGTTTGCATCGTCGTCATTGTATGCTTCGACTCTTGGTGCGCTGAATTTCACCTCTGGTGGTAGTACTGCCCTTGCACCATAGACCATGAAGAATGGTGTGAACTGGGTCGAAGCATTTGGGGTTGTACGTAGACTCCAAAGTACCGCGGGGAGCTCGTCCACCCAAGCACCTGCAGCCCTTTTGAGTGGCACCAGTAGTCTTTTCTTGATGCCTGTACAGACGAGACCATTGGCCTTTTTGACTTGTCCGTTGGATTGCGGGTGTGCCACGGATGCATAGTTGAGTGTGATGTTCCACTGTTTGCAGAAGGAGCGGAACTCCTCGGTTGTGAAGTTTGTGCCGTTGTCCGTGATGATGCTGTTCGGGACGCCAAAGCGATAGACGATGGATCTTATGAAGTTGACTGCTGTAGTGGCAGTCGAGCTTGTGATTGGAACTGCTTCGATCCACTTCGTGAATTTGTCGACTGCCACTAGTAGGTGAGTATGTCGTCCAGGCGATGACTTTTTGAATGTTCCAACCATGTCGAATCCCCATTGAGCGAAAGGCCACGCAAGTGGTATGGTTTTGAGTGCAGATGCAGGTTCATGAGGTTTGGTGGCGAATTTTTGGCACCTAGTGCACGTTTTAACTATGTCTTCTGCGTCCTTGAGTGCTGTAGGCTAGTAAAACCCTGCTCTGAAGGCTTTGGCTACGAGTGATCGACTACCGGCGTGATGCCCACAGGTTCCTGCATGAATATCACGAAGTATAGTTTTGCCATCTTCGAATTCGACGCACCTCTGAAACATACCTGAGACACTCCGTTTGTAGAGTTCACCGTTTATGATGGTGTATGCTTTTGCGCGTCGAGTCATTCGTCTAGCTTCTGCTGCATCGTCTGGTAGCTCGTCGCGGAGTATGAATGCTAGAAGAGGTTCAGTCCATGCTGGTGTTACCTGATCGCCTTGGCATAGAAGTACTTCGACTGGGGGATCCTCTGAGCTTGGCACCTTACCCTTGGACATGGCAGTCGAAGTTGACGGAGGACGTTGTTTGCTGATAGACCTGTGTGAGATTCGCTCCAAGAAGACACCAGGTGGAACTTGTGCCTTAGTCGAGCCGATGTTGGCTAATATGTCCGCTTCCTCGTTGCTTTCTCTCCCAACATGTCGCAGCTTGCATCCATCGAAGTCGCCTTCCAATATGTTGTAGAGGTCGCGATATGCGATCATGTTATCAGCTATGGCGTCACAAGCTTTCATTGTTTGCCGTACGACAAAATTTGAGTCACCATATATCATCAGTCGAGTGCATCCTAAAGCCTTGGCCATGCGCATGCCATGGATCAAGCCTTCGTACTCTGCTTCGTTGTTGGATGGTCTTACAAAGTCCATCTGCAACACATATTTGAGCTTGTCACCTTTGGGGGAAATGAGTATGATACCTGCGCCTGCGCCTTCATTTTTCTTGGAACCATCAAAGCACATCGTCCATGAATTGGACACGTCAGGGATTCCCGGCAGTTGGGACTCTATCCACTCCGTGGTGAAGTCAGGTAAGACTTGTGCTTTGATGGCCTTCGGGTGATCATATGTGATCCCGAGTGGACCCAGCTCGATGAGCCATTTTGCCACTCGACCAGTTGCGTCTGGATTGGTGAGTATGTCTGACGAGGGGTGTCCCCATCAATACCCATGACTGATAGCCTAGGGTTAGAGTTTTGAGGTAGAGAACGCGTAGTGTTAGTAGATTCGTCGGCTGACCAGCGGGAGCTACCCAGGTTCAGGGCCCTCGACTGAGGTAACACCCCTACTTCCTGCCTATCTGTATTGATTGTGAATATGCGGTGAGTACAATGGTCTAGCGAGATGCGGATCTCGCTAGGGTTTGGTGATTCTGGTTGGGCGTGTCCGTGATCGGCTACCCTCCTGTCCCTTATATAGGGGTACATGTTTCGGGTACGTAACCGACTAGGACTACAAGTATGGAAAGTACAACCGACTATGTCTATCTATGACTAAAAAACTTTCATCTTGGGCTTTGCTTGTTGGGCTTCTTCAGTCTATCGACAATTGGGCTATAGTCGTCACGTGCACCAGGTACCCACACGATTGGGTACCCATCTGGTATAACCTCGTCATTAGCCCCCGAGTGCTTGGCTAATTCGGAGAATCAGTCATGGACTCACTACATAGTGCACGTCTCATGTTTTATGCTTTTGATAGTATGTCTTTGTATTTTGTCTTTTGACTATGATTTGTGACAAAGGATTTGACTGAGTAGGCCTGGATTTACTCGATGAGTCGAGACCAGTTAACTGCGCTTGGGCAAAACCTTACTCGTCTTCAATCAAGCTCGAGTCCTTGGGCTCGAACCTGGAACATACTGGACATACTCGATTCAGGCCATTGCGGTCTTATTGATTCGTTCTGCAGTTTCAACTGTGCTACCCAGCGCGTCCGCCGGGATTTTCATCGCGTCTGTTGACACGGAAAGAATAAGGACTTAACACTGCCGGAGTGGTCCTTAGCCCAGCTCGACTGATCGGCGGGTCTTACCTTTGCACTTTACGCATGCGGCATCCGAAGTGTCATCGACTGACATAGTTCAGGAATTCTTTTGCATTTTTGATTTCGACTGAGGCGAGTCTTTTATTTCGACTGCCTATTTATGATTTTTTAGAATCTGTCGGGTGCACGACAGTGCTCCCGATGGGAGTAGCCCCCGAGATTGTGCTTTTTTTACCTGTAATGAAGGATAATCTCAAAATTTGTTTTTTTCTTACCCTTGTGGCAGTCGAAGACTTTTTACTCGCTCCCGATGGGAGTACACTCGGCCATTCGAAGAGTGTTATGACTTAGTGCCTAGTCGAGAGACTTTTGCAAGTTCGCGCATGTTTATCCAGTCAACTAATTGTTAACTGAATTCTTATGATTCTGCTACTTCTGCTAGCTTGGGTGACGTTACGCATGACGTCTTTGGCGTGTGTGCAGAGTCTATGACAAGACATGTCATTGTGGGCCCATTTGTTTGACCGTGGGAGACGCCAGTTCAGTTCTGATTTGACCGGACGTGGCGAGATTTTCGCGTGCGTGATGATGGCCTCCTCATTTTGCGTGCGTAGTGGGCGGTGTGGCCTGCGACGATTGCTCTCTGAGAATGCCACGTGTTGTAGCGATTTTGCACCAACGGCTGAGATTGCCTCTCCATCCTTGGTAAATAAAGATCTCGCCGCTGCGTTTTCTTTTACCCTGCCATTTGCTTCCTGTGCCATTGCCTCTTCTTCTTCCTCACGCGCTCGCGCTCTGCTTGTACTTTCGTTCTGTTCTGACACCATGGCTCCCAAGAAGGCCTCTGCTGCTGCGCCGTCCTCCACCGCCGCTGCCACCAAGAAGAGGAAAGGTGACGCGATTGCGTCTGCCGCTGCTGACTCCTCCACCGCCCTGAAGAAAAGCTCGGGGGACTGGTCCAGGTCCTCCATTACGGAGAAGAAACTGGCGGCGCTTCGGAAGGAGGGTCTGCGGCCTCCGGCGGACCAACTCGCCGCTCGCGCTCCCTCCAATAAGGAGGTCTTCCCCGAGCCACGATCCGGCGAACGGGTATGTTTCGTCGAGTTCCTCCCTCACGGTTTTGCCCTCCCGCTGCACGATTTTGTGCACGGGCTTCTTTATGCTTACGGGATACAGATCCACGATCTGGTCCCCAATGGCATCTTGCACATTGCCTGTTTCATGGTGATGTGCGAGTGCTTTTTGGGGATTTCCCCGAGCTGGCCACTGTGGAAATCCATCTTTCGGGTGCGTCACATGTGCCGTAACGGCCGTGTGAACCCTGTTGGAGGGGTTGGATTCCAAGTGCGGAGCGACTGCAAGTATTTCAACCTGAAGACAGTCGAGTCCGCGCAAGGATGGAGATCCAAGTGGTTCTATGTTCCAGTCGACCAGGATGTACAGCCTGGGTTTCGACTGGGACCACCCCTGTGAAGACGAAGGCCTGGGAGCATAATCTTTCGACTGAAGAGAAGAAGGAGGTTGCTCCCCTTTTGAAGAAGGTCAAAGAACTGCTGGACACCGTTCGCGGTATCCAGCTGATGAGTACTTTCTTGAAGCGTCGTGTGTGCCCCCTTCAGCAACGCGCCCACCCTATGTGGCAATATGAAGGCGCACATGACGGGACATGGATAAGCGCGGTGGAGCTATCTGAGAACGAGCTCGACTCCCTTGTGAAGTCGATAACTAGTCACAAGACCGATGAGGTCATTGACTATAAGTTCTCCACCGCGCCCTTCGATTTGATGAATGCCCTTCCTGAGGTGAGTGCTTTAGAACTTCTACGTTCTGTTTATAAGCTTCATGTCTTGTCCTTCTTGCGATGCATCTCCTCCTTATGTGTGATTTGTTTTCTTTTGTTTGCAGGGACATTCGACTGTGTCTTCACTTCCTCCTCTTCCTGAAGCCGGTCCCGCTGAAGAGGCGACTGTGCTGGATGAGGGGAAGAAATCTGTTGACTCGCCTCCTGCTGCTAGTACCTCGTCTTCGGATAAGTCCGAAGCCGATGGAGAAGGCGAGGACCAGAAGGAGGTCGAGTCCGCGCCCGAACCCGTCCTTAAGCGGCATCGGGCGCATTCTGAAGAAGCTTCGAGTTCTTCGTCGGGTGATGGTACGCGCAAAGAGCTTGTGGACTCTGGCATTTCTTCGCCTGTGAAGGATGCTGTTCCGCTGGCCCAGCGTTTGCCACCATCCGCGACTGAGCTGGGTAGGTTTGGAGGTCTATCCTTCAATATTGACCCCAGCTCAGAGGAGGAGGATGAGAGGTGAGTGCTTTGTGTTTGCGTTTCATATGTTTTTACACTAGGTCTCTTTCTTACTTCTCTTTGACTGACGAATGCTTGTTTTTGTGTTTGGTAGCGTTAGCGCCAGGTTCCTGGCTCATGTCTCTCTAGTTGCGGAGAAGACGTTGCCGGCCTCCCCTCGTGCTGAAGTTGCTGCGAGTGCCTTGGCCACTGCAGTAACCACCACAATCTCGACACCTCCTGCGACTGCTCCGGCCACGGGACCGTCTTCTTCTGCGACCTCCTCGTGGCTTGACCATGTAAGTCTTCTCTGGTGCCTTTTGGGTGTGTCGACTTTTATATTTTGTATGTATGATGAGCTTCTCTCGTGTAGCCTGCCGTAAGTGGCCTTGTTGCCGCTGGGAAGGCATTTGTGCAGTCTGAGGAGGATCGAGCCGTTCTCCGCTCCCGTCTGGAAGAACTGAGCAGTAAGTCTTTGCCTTTTGCTTGTTTTGCGTGCAATTCGATTCCCGTGTTCTGAATTTGTTTCGACTGTGTGTTATGTCGCTTCAGAGGACAACGCTGCCCTTGCGAAGCGGCTAGATGATGCGGAGAAGAAGCTTGCCGCTGAACAGTCGCCTGTGGAGAGGGAGCTTGAAGAGGCTCGAAACTCCGCTGCAACTTGCGATGAGGAGCGTGCCAAGCGACTGCTTGGCCTTATGCGTGTTATTGGACGTTGGTAGATCTTTGCTGCAGTTGCATCCTTCTTTTATCTTTGGCTGCTTTCTGAAGTTTTCATTCTTTTTTGATTTTACGAAGGTTCTTCTTCCGCTGCTTCTGACGGCAAGTCGAGTGACAATTTGTCAGTTGACCATGCGATCAAGGAGCTAGGCGCAGCCATCCAACGTACTAAGGGCTCGCTGGACATGTCCACGGAGACTCTTGGTGCCGTTTTAAAGGAGGTGCTGCCGTCGACTACGGTTCCTTCGAGTGCGCAAGGATTCGCGGCTGTGCTTGGTCCAGGCACAGAGACTATGAAGGCCTTCTCACGCACCCAGACGGTACGCGGCCCTGCGTCCACCCTCCAGCTCCTTCTTGCTAGCGATGTCGTCATCGACTATGAGCGCATCCTATCTGACTTCACAAAGAAGCCAGACGGGAAGCCTCTGCCGTTTAAGAAGGTTGCTGAGCGAGCCGCGCAACTCTCCCAAATTTGTATTAAAACCATGGAGCGTAGGGCCGCTGCTTGTGTGGTGAAGTCCAAGTCGCGTGGGGACAGAGGAGAGTCTGTATCCCATAGCTAGTATGCGTGTGTTCTGTAATAGCAACTTCCACACGATGTGTGTGTACTTTTGATACTTCTAATGTCGATGATATGAGAGCTTTTGGCCTCCTTCCATGTATGCCTTTGATTTGATTTGTTGATTCGATCTGAGTTATACCCTCGTGTTTTTTTTTGTTTTAACAGTCACCTGACTCCAGACCGGCAGAAGGTTCTCAGTCGCAGGTGGATCCTGCAGCTTCTGCCCATACGGTTAATGACGCCAGGGTTTTGGCTTATGCAAAGCAAAAGGTTGTGACGCTGGAGCGCGAGTTAAAAACCGCTCAGACTGAACTTAAGATACTCCGGGAGAGGCCATCACTTGCTACCCAGCGCGAGGCTTATGTACTCGGAGAAATAGATCACTCGAACAAGCAGCTCGAAGATATTTAACCAGTCGATTTGCTTTTCGATTATGTGTAGTTATTTCTTTATTCCTTTGTTTTGAAATTTCTGCTTGTCCACAGTCTTTGTTGATAGCTTTGAAGACGAAGCAACGCGGGTCAGAGAGCGTTTGGATAACGCGACTGAGAACGCTGTCACCGGTCACCAACATTTTTGGCTTGACAAGTACCACGCCACTATACTCGCGACCCTGAAGGATCGTGTATGGCGTGGTGCTGTTTTGCTAGAGCGTTGCCGCGCTGCCCTTATGCGTGCCAATCATTTTTTGTTTCCTGAAGGACCGCAGCCTCAAAGGATTTATGCATTGGTGGACCTGTTCCGTTTTGCGGATCCAATCCGGGAAGCCATAGCTCAAAGAGTTGTTCTTGGAGCCAACGCTGCTTTTGCCTATATTCGCAGTCAAGATCCAAATCAGCGATTTCTTTCTCCTGACTTTGGATCTCGACTAGAGAAAAAGGACCTGGAGCGTACCGCTGTTGCGGCTGGCAAGCTGGTAGATCGTCTACATGAGCAGCTTATCGACTCCAATCTTCCTTTAAATGATGAGGATGAGTAGATCTTGGCGTAGGCATCCCCGAGTCTTCAAAGGGGTAGATGTATGTAATAGTACAAAATGTATAGGTCCAGCCCCCGAGCCTGTCGAGTGGGGTTTGTAAAGATGTATGGATGTGTGTATGTTTTCAAAGCTAGACCCTGTTGAGTGGGCTGTGTGACAAGTATTTTATGAGTGAACAACCATCGTAGTGTGCTTGAGATTTTGAGTCTTTAGTAGAGTTTCGTTTGCAATTCAGCCCCCGAGCATTCGAGCAGCTAATTTATTGCTTATGAGTAAGGCTCGACTTCCTATTATCTCAGCGATTGAGCTGTTTGCGTATTTGGAAGAGAGCAGAGCCCCCGAGCACATCGGGTGGGATGCTTTGATAAGTGAAGATTTGGGTAGGTGACCAAACTTCGAGTGGGCTTTTGTGAGATTTTGACTTCGTCCAACGCTTTATGAGGCAATGTGATGTTTTTGTACATTAAGCCGTTTTGTGGATAACTTTTGAAGTTCAGCCCCCGAGTATATCGAGTGGGGTATTTTGATTTTATCGTAAAGATAAAGTATGCTAATAGAGGATGAACGAATATTCTCTTGATTGGAGATATTGGTCAGCAGGCCGCCTCATTAAAAACCTCCCAGTCCCCTTAGGTACCCTGGTAAGGAAAAGAGCGCGTCTGAAACCTTGCGTTGTTGATATATGTCTTATTACATTGTCTGGGTATGACTATTGGCTGTTGGAACAACACCTGGAGTCGTCTGAGTAGTTTTGTGACCCTTGCGTTGTTGACTTGTCTGCGCCGGAATCGATTATGAAGAAGGATCCTTCCTGTGTAGATGCGTTCTCGAAATCTTTCTTGCGTCTTCGTTGAAGCATTTGGTTTTCTTCCAGGGAGGATCTTGTCCATGTCCACATGATGTGCCTTCCTGCATGTCCCTCGAGTGGCAGCATTGCCTGTGCTTCGTCTGTCTTCTGAGGATGTTCCTTAGCTTGTGCTGTAACATCTATGATAATACCACTTGGGGTTCCCAAGTTGAAGATGATAATGTTGCCTTTTGCGGCCGAACTTGTGATATATGTGCTGGGGTGAGCCACTTTTACCGTCGCCCCGAGTGTGGGGTCGTCCTTGTCCGGCTTCTTTTTTGCGATGACGACTGTTGGAGTGGGCTGAGGGTGCCACTTTTTGATTGATCTATGCCTAACTCGCCTGAAGAGGGCATCTGGCGGTATTTGCGCCTTTGCTGACCCGATGCTGGCCAATTTGCTTGCTTGTTTGTTGCGAGTGCGTGTCACATGTTGCAGCTCGCATCTGCGAAATCTTTTCTGTAGAGTGTCATAAAGGTCTTGATACTCGGCTAGATTACCGGCCTTGGCCCTGCTTGCTCTCATTATGTTTTGTATAATTATGCTGGAATTTCCACGGATGATAACTTCATCTGCCCTTGAAGATTTGGCCAGTCGCATGCCTTGGAATAGACCTTCGTAGGCTGCTTCGATTTTTGATGGAGAGGCGAAATCTATCTGCAAGATATAATTAAGTTGTTCACCTTCGGGTGATATGAGTGTTATACCTGCGCCTGTGCCTTTTCTTCCTTTCGATCCATCAAAATATATTACCCAAGCATTGGGTCTGTTAAGCTCGTCGATTTGCTGGTTGTCGTCTCCCTCCAATGGTTCGACTGTCCATATGGCATGTACTTCGTGTATGACGGTTGCAACTGCCTGTTTTTTGGGCTCTGGTTCCATTGCGGAATTTCTGTAGGGTGATTGCTCTTCAAGAGGTTGCTCCATTCCAAATGCTTCTGAAATTTTGCAGAAATCTCTATCGCAGGCGTCTGATCTCTGGAATCTTCTGTTAACTGTGATTACCCCCTTTGGACCCGGCATCTTTAATTTGAGGTACGCGTAATGTGGTACGGCCATGAATCAAGCGAATGCCGGTCGCCCTAGTATGGCATGGTATTGTGATTTCCAGTCGACGACTTCGAAGTCAATCGACTCGCTCCTGAAGTGCGCTGCATCTCCAAATGTGACATTGAGTTGTATTGTCCCCTCTGGCCGTATAGCCTTACCTGAGACAATGTCGTGGAAGGTGTTTGCTGATTGTGGTAAGTTCTCGACTGACCTATTCATCCGTCGAAGTGTGTCAGCGAATATTATGTTGACGCCGCTACCTCCGTCCATGAAGATTTTGGTCATGGCATATCCTCCAATTTGAGCCTCGAGTACCAGAGCGGCGTGACCTGGTCGATAAACTGATAGCGGATGATCTTCTCGACTGAACGCGATCGTCGTTTCAGACCCTCGTAGAAATTCTGGTATGGCGGGTGGCACCATCACTGCCATGTTAACGTGTCGAGTATGGAGTTTTTGCTGCCTGTTAGAAGGGCGTCCTTTCTGAATCATGTACATCTGTCCCTTAGGCTTTGGATATTGCTCTTCCACGACTTGTGGTATGTGATGTATGGCGCCTGCGATTTGGCTACTTGTGTTGTGTGGAGGGGGAGGTGGGAGCACGGCGACTGGTTGTGGTGGTGGTGGTGTTGCTGCATATGATGACGGGGCGGGCGGCGGCGGATCCCCTCTGAGTCGCTTTATGTAATCCGCTGCTATCTGCTCGAATTCGCGGCAATTTCCCATGGTATGATTAGATATTAATCTTCCAGTCGCCGGGTCTTTGAACAGGTGTAGCCTGCATTGATCTTCCATCTTTTCCTGGAATGTTTTGTCTGGCTTTGGATCTGATCGCCTGCGCCAGTCTTGTTTTCTATATCCCCCGCCATACTGATTTCGATCTCGACTGTTGTGACGGTTGTCTGCTCGCTGGTTGTGATGGTCGCTGCGTCGTGTGTCACGACGGCCGTCATTTCGACTGTTGTTGCGGTCGTCGAGTCGCTTGTGCTCCCAACCACGGTCGTCTTGTGAGAATCCAGCTGCGACGAATTTGACTTTATCTTTGCTGCCGTAGTCGCCGCCACGTCTCCGCCGCTTTTCGTCTCTGTCACGACAATCATGACTATCACGCCGATCATCATGATCGTGTGAAGAAGATGCTCGCTGTAACATCCCAATTTTCACAAAAATTTAAAAAAATTCAAATTGCATCCATAGCATGCATCATTTCATTGCATTTTGCATTTGCACTCTTGTTTGCATATTTTGAAAGAATTAAAAACTTGATTTATAAAATTATTGCAAAGTGCTGTCAAATAGTTTAGTTTTGTAAAGTTCGATTTTACAAATTTTAACAAATTGGTTTGAATCAATTTGGAGTTATAAATCAAAAGTTATGGAATTTCAGAAAAGAAAAAGAAAAAGAATAGAACAAAAAAAAAAGAGAACCGAGCCGGCCAGCCTCGGCCCATTTTCTTTTCCCCCGCGCGCGCAGCTCACATCGGCCCAGGAACAGCCCAGCCCGCCTCTCACCTCTCTCTGTCGCTGACACGCCGGACCCACACGTCATCTCCTTCCCCAAATCGTGATGAACAAGAACTCCTACCGAACCCTAGCTCCAAATCCGGACCGAATTAGTTTGTTTAAACACGATTTATCTGCTCCCTCCTTCCCCATATATACCCCCCGAACTCCTCTCTCAAGGCCCCCAAAAACCCTAGCTCAATAGCCACAAGGCTGCTCGGATTCATCCTCGAAGCTCCGCCATTGCCGCCGCCGTCGTCTTCAATTTCCGGTGAACTCCGTCGACCCCGAGCCCTCATTCCTTTTCCTTTCTCCCTATTTACTTCGTGCGAACCTCCCTGACATCTTTTCCCTATTTTTATCGCACCAGAACGAGTAGTCCGTTCACACTCGAAGCAACCGCCGCCGTCTACTACTCCGGCGGGGTATTTCCGGCGACCGTGGAAGCTCCGAAGACCCCAGCCTCGCCATCGACACCACCGCGTCGTCCTCTATCCGCCGGTATGAATCATTCATCCCGGGAAACCGTAGTACGGTAGATCGTGCGACGCCGGCGATGGCGCCGCCACGAATTTAGCTCAGATTAGATCCTTTTACCAAATCGGTACCGGCGTATCACAGGAGGCCACGTCATTGCACAGTCAGCGCCTCGTCACCGCCACGTCAGATCCAGTCAGCACAAGTCAGCGGCACAGTCAACAGATCTGGCAGTTTTGCAGAAAAGACCCTGTATATTAAATTTATCATATATTTTTCTCTGTTTAGCCAAATTCAAATATTTTTATATATTTGGAATCCCTAGAACCAATAGAATCTTTTGGCATTATTAGTTTTCAAATTTGACTTAGTTTAAATTATTCAAATTTCAAATTGAGAGTTTGCGTAAATTTGACTTAGATTTAAATCTATAAGTCCAAAAATTGCAAATAAAATTGTTCTAGAAACCTTAGAATATGTGTTATATTATTCCCCTGTTAGAAAATATTTTTGAGCATTATTTTGACAATAAAAAAACATAATTCTAAATTGAGTGAATTTGAGTAATTTTGACATAACTTTTGATAGAAATATTATTTTTAAGTAAATCCAATTGCTATAAATTTGAATGACTAAGTTTTGGCAGTAGGAATTTTCTACTAAATTTTGTAGAATAATTTGTTTGTGTATTTTGTAATTAATATTGATTAAATACTTTTTAAATGATATTTTAATGATTAAAATTGATTAAAAATATATTAAAATTAATTTTCATCATCTATTCGAAATTATAAAGTACTTAATCATATTTTGACCACTTTGGTTACAAGAAGGACTTAGAAATATTTTGTCTTCTCAAACAAAGTAATTTTCTTCCTTAGAAAATATTTAACAACACTTTTCCGCAATCTTTTCCTTAGAAAACTTAGTTGTTTAGCATCTAGAAAACTTAGTTGTTTTATTTTGATAAGTGCTGTCTTTAGAAATTTTGCATTGCATGCATGGCATATTTATTGTATAGTATACTCCTTATTTTCCTCTAAGTTAGGATTATTTTCAACATAGTGTTTTGGTAAAGTGCTATGCACTTAGACACTTGGGATTCTCAACATCAAGCTTCAAGGCCAATGAAGACTTAGAAGAAAACAGACTCCGAAGCATCTCCAAGAAGAAGAAGCACTTAGAAGAAAATCAAGAGAAACTTCAAGAAGACCAACCCCCTTTATTTCTCTAAGTCTTTCTCTCTTCTTTTCTTCTCTCTTAGATTTCGTGGTGGCTAAGTTATATTCAAGTCCAGCCCTGGTGATACTAAAACCATCAAGTCAGAAGAATCATCAAGTCCGAAGAACAATCAAGTCTGGAGAACCAAAGTCTGAAGAACCGTCAAGACTACAAAATCTCAATGAAGACATCACACCAAGGAGGAGATACAAGGAAGCTTGGAAGACCAACCACATCTTTCTCCTTTATCCTTTCTATCTTCCTATTCATCACTTTGGACATAAACCAAGTCCTTAGTGATTATGACTAAGTCCTTAGTGTTTAATCCCTTTAGGGAATGGATTAGTATTCTTTTAACTTAGAATTTTTGTGTGTGTTTTGTTGCATCTCATACATGTCATATTTTTCTAAGTGTTGCATTTATGCTTGTATGTTTATGTGTGGCTTGTTTGACTTGTTAGAAATTCCGGAGAGAAACGAAGGCTGTTGCAACTGCTACACCTGCTCTCCCTGTTGCCAAGGCAAGTGGCACACCTCATAAATTCCTAAGTCTTTTTATATGCATAAGTAGAATTATTTTTCCTAAGCATGTGTAGGACTTAGTAGTATTGCTATGCAAGACATGTTTAGAATTCCCTATTCCATTGTGTCTAGGTACCTATGAAATACTTAGTAGAAATATTGATGCTATGCAATTGATGAAAAGTTTTACAAATTGTTAAGTGTCTACTCAGGACCATGTCTATGAGGGTTTTCACCTGAGATAGTTTATACTATACTTAGGATCATAGTATGTGGGGGTTTTCACCTGAGAGTACACATCCACTAAGTTAATGAATCATCTGGGTGGAATGGTTGTTTGGTTTATGTTGAGTGGCTACTCAGGACCATGTCCATGAGGGTTTTCACCTAAGATAGTTTCTACTAAACTTAGGATCATGAACGTGGGGGTTTTCACCTGAGAGCACACTTGTGTAAGGCCACCCAGGAACAAAGGGATGTGAGGAATAAAGGGAGAAGAAAGTGAAGAACACAAGGAGAAGATTTCCAAGTGAAGACTACAGTTGATCAAGGACAACGGAGGAATCCCTACATTCTAATTTCTTAATAAAATTTTGATAAGTGAACAACAGTGAACTACTCAGGACCATGTTCATGGGGGTTTTCACCTAAGATAGTTTCTACTATACTTAGGACCATTGAATGTGGGGGTTTTCACCTGAGAGTGCACCTAAGGACGGGATATCTTTTGGTTCACTTGGGCTTACCAGTGTTGCCAATTATGATGTCAATTTTGTTTTACAAAGAGTTAGGCAAAACTGGCTTTATGCAAAATAGCCTTGAACTCCACCAGCCAAATATGCATATAGGCTATAGAGTTATTCCATTAAGTGTCCACCATAGTGTCACTTGCCAGATCCATTTTTATTGGAATCTGACCCACTCTGTTGCAAATTATTATTGGTTGCAGAAATTTCTGACGAAGAGTAAGGACTACGTTTTGGGTTTCGAGTCTGCACCAACATGGTTTTCGCCTGTGGCACATCATGAAGATGGAGGCTCATTGAAGATTTATTTCCGCTGCTTTATTGTTTTGAGCTAGCTTTAAGCTATGCAAAGATGTATCGAACTATTTATTTTACCAAGTCTGGATTATTCGTGTAATAAATTTGATACTTTGTTGTGATATTACATCGTAAACTGTGTGTGCAAACGAATCGATCCAGGGATTTGCACTATACACAGGGACTTGCCATATTTTAAGTGCAGGTCCGCTACAGATGGTATCAGAGCATAGTGTTGCCTGTAGGTTCGAAACCCTTAAGTCTGGATAGAAATAGGTTTGGCCTCAGGATTAAAAATCTATTTTTATTCAGTTTGCTAAAAAAAAAAAATTCAAACCTCATTCTTGTAACTATCTTAACTATTTCCTTTCTAAGTATCTTCTCTTGTTTTCTTTAGATGACCAGCCTCATGGAATCCATCAAGAAGGGACCAGTGATGACTATGACCCTACAGTGTGAGACTGATTTTCCACGAGCACTTAAAGATAACATGAAGAGCTTGGGATATGAAGGAGAAGCAATATACAAAGGATTTCCTTTCATGGGTGAAGATCAAGAGTACTGGTGGGTGCAACTCCATATATACAAGAGCAAAGAAGATGACCACAAGACCAAGGACTACCTCATGTTCACCAACCCAATAATTCACACATCATTCTTTGATTCAGCAAGAAGTGCAGCATGGGAAGCTATCGAGCGCCTTGGAGGAAGAATTCGATTTAGACTTCACAACACCCAGAAGTACCTTGATGAACTCAAGGAAATAGAGGAGGAAATCGATGCACTCAGGAAGGAGATAGACTAGACCACCTATTTATTAGAATAACGAGAACCCCAACGATGTATTGACCTATCAAATTGTGATATGGCAGTATTATCATATTTGTTTTCCATAATCTCGGAGTACTTCGTTCCAAAACGATTAGTTCGGTGTTCAAAAAAAAAAATGTTCGAAAAATTGATTGTTGTGGTTGGTTGTGTTAATTTCTTGTATGGGTAGGAATATTTCTCCTAGATCTGTCTATCTTTTGCTCATCTATGCTAAAACCACAGATGCCTCCTCGCCGTGACAACAACGACGACAACAACAACAACAACAACAATGATGCTATGCAGCAGTTGATGGCCGCCCAAGCCCAGTTGATGGCTATGATGACTCAGTTCATTGCAGTAACCACCAACAACAACAATCCGCCGCCACCACCACCACCTCCCCAAGTGGACAGGCTTGCCAGATTTCTGAGGCTTAGGCCTAACAAGTTCTCCAATGCAACTGAGCCAATTGTGGCAGATGACTGGTTGCGTTCTGTGCAAAAGGATCTGGTGACTTGTGAATGCACTGATGCTGAGAAGGTGAGGTTCACTACCCATCTGTTGGAGGGACCAGCAATCCAATGGTGGGAAACTTATCAAATCACCCACCCCCTGGATACCCTAACTTGGGAGAATTTCAAGGAAGGCTTTCGTAATGCTCATGACTCCACGGGCGTTATGAATCTGAAGCAGGAAGAGTTTCGCAATCTGCGTCAGGGGAACAGGACCCTTAAGGAGTATATGGATGACTTCTATACCTTGTCTCGTTATGCTCCTGAGGACGTAGACACAGATGCAAAGAGGAAAGCTAAATTTCTCAAGGGACTAAGTGATGAGCTGAAGATTCCTCTGACGGTCGCTTATGCTCCGAACTATCAGGCCCTCCTAGATCAAGCCATCACCCTTGAAGATAGCATGAAGAAAGCTGAAAACAGGAAGAGGAAGCTGGGTATGAAGAAGCATCATTCTGAGCCTTCATTTAAGAAGCATTTCCATCATGATGCAAACCATGGTCATAAACATGGAAATCACAATGGAGGCCACAAGGGAAATGGACATGCTGGCCACAACCATAACAATGGACAACATCGCCCAAATCCAGAATCTAAGAGAAACCTCAACCACATCACTTGTTACAATTGCAAGAAGCAAGGACATTACTCTACTGATTGTCCTGAAAAGAAGGCCGAAGAAGCTACCAAGTCAAATCCTTTTGATAAAGGATATGTGAACCACATCACTGTGGAAGAAGTGAACGGTACATTCTGAATCAAGTTTTCATATCGAAGATTTCAATACCAACAAAGAATTCTTTTAAGGGTGGTAGCCCAACTAGTTATCCCAGTCACAACCTTTTGCTAGCCTTCTCGAATCTCGAGGACGAGATTCCTTTTAAGGGTGGTAGTCTGTAACATCCCAATTTTCACAAAAATTTAAAAAAATTCAAATTGCATCCATAGCATGCATCATTTCATTGCATTTTGCATTTGCACTCTTGTTTGCATATTTTGAAAGAATTAAAAACTTGATTTATAAAATTATTGCAAAGTGCTGTCAAATAGTTTAGTTTTGTAAAGTTCGATTTTACAAATTTTAACAAATTGGTTTGAATCAATTTGGAGTTATAAATCAAAAGTTATGGAATTTCAGAAAAGAAAAAGAAAAAGAATAGAACAAAAAAAAAAGAGAACCGAGCCGGCCAGCCTCGGCCCATTTTCTTTTCCCCCGCGCGCGCAGCTCACATCGGCCCAGGAACAGCCCAGCCCGCCTCTCACCTCTCTCTGTCGCTGACACGCCGGACCCACACGTCATCTCCTTCCCCAAATCGTGATGAACAAGAACTCCTACCGAACCCTAGCTCCAAATCCGGACCGAATTAGTTTGTTTAAACGTGATTTATCTGCTCCCTCCTTCCCCATATATACCCCCCGAACTCCTCTCTCAAGGCCCCCAAAAACCCTAGCTCAATAGCCACAAGGCTGCTCGGATTCATCCTCGAAGCTCCGCCATTGCCGCCGCCGTCGTCTTCAATTTCCGGTGAACTCCGTCGACCCCGAGCCCTCATTCCTTTTCCTTTCTCCCTATTTACTTCGTGCGAACCTCCCTGACATCTTTTCCCTATTTTTATCGCACCAGAACGAGTAGTCCGTTCAGACTCGAAGCAACCGCCGCCGTCTACTACTCCGGCGGGGTATTTTCGGCGACCGTGGAAGCTCCGAAGACCCCAGCCTCGCCATCGACACCACCGCGTCGTCCTCTATCCGCCGGTATGAATCATTCATCCCGGGAAACCGTAGTACGGTAGATCGTGCGACGCCGGCGATGGCGCCGCCACGAATTTAGCTCACCAGAGCATCTCCGGCGAACTAGCGCCGCTCTGTTTAGGTCTTTGTTTCTGCACCGTTAGATCTGATCTGTACGGCTCAGATTAGATCCTTTTACCAAATCGGTACCGGCGTATCACAGGAGGCCACGTCATTGCACAGTCAGCGCCTCGTCACCGCCACATCAGATCCAGTCAGCACAAGTCAGCGGCACAGTCAACAGATCTGGCTGTTTTGCAGAAAAGAACCTGTATATTAGATTTATCATATATTTTTCTCTGTTTAGCCAAATTCAAATATTTTTATATATTTGGAATCCCTAGAACCAATAGAATCTTTTGGCATTATTAGTTTTCAAATTTGACTTAGTTTAAATTATTCAAATTTCAAATTGAGAGTTTGCGTAAATTTGACTTAGATTTAAATCTATAAGTCCAAAAATTGCAAATAAAATTGTTCTAGAAACCTTAGAATATGTGTTATATTATTCCCCTGTTAGAAAATATTTTTGAGCATTATTTTGACAATAAAAAAACATAATTCTAAATTGAGTGAATTTGAGTAATTTTGACATAACTTTTGATAGAAATATTATTTTTAAGTAAATCCAATTGCTATAAATTTGAATGACTAAGTTTTGGCAGTAGGAATTTTCTACTAAATTTTGTAGAATAATTTGTTTGTGTATTTTGTAATTAATATTGATTAAATACTTTTTAAATGATATTTGAATGATTAAAATTGATTAAAAATATATTAAAATTAATTTTCATCATCTATTCGAAATTATAAAGTACTTAATCATATTTTGACCACTTTGGTTACAAGAAGGACTTAGAAATATTTTGTCTTCTCAAACAAAGTAATTTTCTTCCTTAGAAAATATTTAACAACACTTTTCCGCAATCTTTTCCTTAGAAAACTTAGTTGTTTAGCATCTAGAAAACTTAGTTGTTTTATTTTGATAAGTGCTGTCTTTAGAAATTTTGCATTGCATGCATGGCATATTTATTGTATAGTATACTCCTTATTTTCCTCTAAGTTAGGATTATTTTCAACATAGTGTTTTGGTAAAGTGCTATGCACTTAGACACTTGGGATTCTCAACATCAAGCTTCAAGGCCAATGAAGACTTAGAAGAAAACAGACTCCGAAGCATCTCCAAGAAGAAGAAGCACTTAGAAGAAAATCAAGAGAAACTTCAAGAAGACCAACCCCCTTTATTTCTCTAAGTCTTTCTCTCTTCTTTTCTTCTCTCTTAGATTTCGTGGTGGCTAAGTTATATTCAAGACCAGCCCTGGTGATACTAAAACCATCAAGTCAGAAGAATCATCAAGTCCGAAGAACAATCAAGTCTGGAGAACCAAAGTCTGAAGAACCGTCAAGACTACAAAATCTCAATGAAGACATCACACCAAGGAGGAGATACAAGGAAGCTTGGAAGACCAACCACATCTTTCTCCTTTATCCTTTCTATCTTCCTATTCATCACTTTGGACATAAACCAAGTCCTTAGTGATTATGACTAAGTCCTTAGTGTTTAATCCCTTTAGGGAATGGATTAGTATTCTTTTAACTTAGAATTTTTGTGTGTGTTTTGTTGCATCTCATACATGTCATATTTTTCTAAGTGTTGCATTTATGCTTGTATGTTTATGTGTGGCTTGTTTGACTTGTTAGAAATTCCGGAGAGAAACGAAGGCTGTTGCAACTGCTACACCTGCTCTCCCTGTTGCCAAGGCAAGTGGCACACCTCATAAATTCCTAAGTCTTTTTATATGCATAAGTAGAATTATTTTTCCTAAGCATGTGTAGGACTTAGTAGTATTGCTATGCAAGACATGTTTAGAATTCCCTATTCCATTGTGTCTAGGTACCTATGAAATACTTAGTAGAAATATTGATGCTATGCAATTGATGAAAAGTTTTACAAATTGTTAAGTGTCTACTCAGGACCATGTCTATGAGGGTTTTCACCTGAGATAGTTTATACTATACTTAGGATCATAGTATGTGGGGGTTTTCACCTGAGAGTACACATCCACTAAGTTAATGAATCATCTGGGTGGAATGGTTGTTTGGTTTATGTTGAGTGGCTACTCAGGACCATGTCCATGAGGGTTTTCACCTAAGATAGTTTCTACTAAACTTAGGATCATGAACGTGGGGGTTTTCACCTGAGAGCACACTTGTGTAAGGCCACCCAGGAACAAAGGGATGTGAGGAATAAAGGGAGAAGAAAGTGAAGAACACAAGGAGAAGATTTCCAAGTGAAGACTACAGTTGATCAAGGACAACGGAGGAATCCCTACATTCTAATTTCTTAATAAAATTTTGATAAGTGAACAACAGTGAACTACTCAGGACCATGTTCATGGGGGTTTTCACCTAAGATAGTTTCTACTATACTTAGGACCATTGAATGTGGGGGTTTTCACCTGAGAGTGCACCTAAGGACGGGATATCTTTTGGTTCACTTGGGCTTACCAGTGTTGCCAATTATGATGTCAATTTTGTTTTACAAAGAGTTAGGAAAAACTGGCTTTATGCAAAATAGCCTTGAACTCCACCAGCCAAATATGCATATAGGCTATAGAGTTATTCCATTAAGTGTCCACCATAGTGTCACTTGCCAGATCCATTTTTATTGGAATCTGACCCACTCTGTTGCAAATTATTATTGGTTGCAGAAATTTCTGACGAAGAGTAAGGACTACGTTTTGGGTTTCGAGTCTGCACCAACATGGTTTTCGCCTGTGGCACATCATGAAGATGGAGGCTCATTGAAGATTTATTTCCGCTGCTTTATTGTTTTGAGCTAGCTTTAAGCTATGCAAAGATGTATCGAACTATTTATTTTACCAAGTCTGGATTATTCGTGTAATAAATTTGATACTTTGTTGTGATATTACATTGTAAACTGTGTGTGCAAACGAATCGATCCAGGGATTTGCACTATACACAGGGACTTGCCATATTTTAAGTGCAGGTCCGCTACAGATGGTATCAGAGCATAGTGTTGCCTGTAGGTTCGAAACCCTTAAGTCTGGATAGAAATAGGTTTGGCCTCAGGATTAAAAATCTATTTTTATTCAGTTTGCTAAAAAAAAAAATTCAAACCTCATTCTTGTAACTATCTTAACTATTTCCTTTCTAAGTATCTTCTCTTGTTTTCTTTAGATGACCAGCCTCATGGAATCCATCAAGAAGGGACCAGTGATGACTATGACCCTACAGTGTGAGACTGATTTTCCACGAGCACTTAAAGATAACATGAAGAGCTTGGGATATGAAGGAGAAGCAATATACAAAGGATTTCCTTTCATGGGTGAAGATCAAGAGTACTGGTGGGTGCAACTCCATATATACAAGAGCAAAGAAGATGACCACAAGACCAAGGACTACCTCATGTTCACCAACCCAATAATTCACACATCATTCTTTGATTCAGCAAGAAGTGCAGCATGGGAAGCTATCGAGCGCCTTGGAGGAAGAATTCGATTTAGACTTCACAACACCCAGAAGTACTTTGATGAACTCAAGGAAATAGAGGAGGAACTCGATGCACTCAGGAAGGAGATAGACTAGACCACCTATTTATTAGAATAACGAGAACCCCAACGATGTATTGACCTATCAAATTGTGATATGGCAGTATTATCATATTTGTTTTCCATAATCTCGGAGTACTTCGTTCCAAAACGATTAGTTCGGTGTTCAAAAAAAAAAATGTTCGAAAAATTGATTGTTGTGGTTGGTTGTGTTAATTTCTTGTATGGGTAGGAATATTTCTCCTAGATCTGTCTATCTTTTGCTCATCTATGCTAAAACCACAGATGCCTCCTCGCCGTGACAACAACGACGACAACAACAACAACAACAACAATGATGCTATGCAGCAGTTGATGGCCGCCCAAGCCCAGTTGATGGCTATGATGACTCAGTTCATTGCAGTAACCACCAACAACAACAATCCGCCGCCACCACCACCACCTCCCCAAGTGGACAGGCTTGCCAGATTTCTGAGGCTTAGGCCTAACAAGTTCTCCAATGCAACTGAGCCAATTGTGGCAGATGACTGGTTGCGTTCTGTGCAAAAGGATCTGGTGACTTGTGAATGCACTGATGCTGAGAAGGTGAGGTTCACTACCCATCTGTTGGAGGGACCAGCAATCCAATGGTGGGAAACTTATCAAATCACCCACCCCCTGGATACCCTAACTTGGGAGAATTTCAAGGAAGGCTTTCGTAATGCTCATGACTCCACGGGCGTTATGAATCTGAAGCAGGAAGAGTTTCGCAATCTGCGTCAGGGGAACAGGACCCTTAAGGAGTATATGGATGACTTCTATACCTTGTCTCGTTATGCTCCTGAGGACGTAGACACAGATGCAAAGAGGAAAGCTAAATTTCTCAAGGGACTAAGTGATGAGCTGAAGATTCCTCTGACGGTCGCTTATGCTCCGAACTATCAGGCCCTCCTAGATCAAGCCATCACCCTTGAAGATAGCATGAAGAAAGCTGAAAACAGGAAGAGGAAGCTGGGTATGAAGAAGCATCATTCTGAGCCTTCATTTAAGAAGCATTTCCATCATGATGCAAACCATGGTCATAAACATGGAAATCACAATGGAGGCCACAAGGGAAATGGACATGCTGGCCACAACCATAACAATGGACAACATCGCCCAAATCCAGAATCTAAGAGAAACCTCAACCACATCACTTGTTACAATTGCAAGAAGCAAGGACATTACTCTACTGATTGTCCTGAAAAGAAGGCCGAAGAAGCTACCAAGTCAAATCCTTTTGATAAAGGATATGTGAACCACATCACTGTGGAAGAAGTGAACGGTACATTCTGAATCAAGTTTTCATATCGAAGATTTCAATACCAACAAAGAATTCTTTTAAGGGTGGTAGCCCAACTAGTTATCCCAGTCACAACCTTTTGCTAGCCTTCTCGAATCTCGAGGACGAGATTCCTTTTAAGGGTGGTAGTCTGTAACATCCCAATTTTCACAAAAATTTAAAAAAATTCAAATTGCATCCATAGCATGCATCATTTCATTGCATTTTGCATTTGCACTCTTGTTTGCATATTTTGAAAGAATTAAAAACTTGATTTATAAAATTATTGCAAAGTGCTGTCAAATAGTTTAGTTTTGTAAAGTTCGATTTTACAAATTTTAACAAATTGGTTTGAATCAATTTGGAGTTATAAATCAAAAGTTATGGAATTTCAGAAAAGAAAAAGAAAAAGAATAGAACAAAAAAAAAAGAGAACCGAGCCGGCCAGCCTCGGCCCATTTTCTTTTCCCCCGCGCGCGCAGCTCACATCGGCCCAGGAACAGCCCAGCCCGCCTCTCACCTCTCTCTGTCGCTGACACGCCGGACCCACACGTCATCTCCTTCCCCAAATCGTGATGAACAAGAACTCCTACCGAACCCTAGCTCCAAATCCGGACCGAATTAGTTTGTTTAAACGTGATTTATCTGCTCCCTCCTTCCCCATATATACCCCCCGAACTCCTCTCTCAAGGCCCCCAAAAACCCTAGCTCAATAGCCACAAGGCTGCTCGGATTCATCCTCGAAGCTCCGCCATTGCCGCCGCCGTCGTCTTCAATTTCCGGTGAACTCCGTCGACCCCGAGCCCTCATTCCTTTTCCTTTCTCCCTATTTACTTCGTGCGAACCTCCCTGACATCTTTTCCCTATTTTTATCGCACCAGAACGAGTAGTCCGTTCACACTCGAAGCAACCGCCGCCGTCTACTACTCCGGCGGGGTATTTCCGGCGACCGTGGAAGCTCCGAAGACCCCAGCCTCGCCATCGACACCACCGCGTCGTCCTCTATCCGCCGGTATGAATCATTCATCCCGGGAAACCGTAGTACGGTAGATCGTGCGACGCCGGCGATGGCGCCGCCACGAATTTAGCTCACCGGAGCATCTCCGGCGAACTAGCGCCGCTCTGTTTAGGTCTTTGTTTCTGCACCGTTAGATCTGATCTGTACGGCTCAGATTAGATCCTTTTACCAAATCGGTACCGGCGTATCACAGGAGGCCACGTCATTGCACAGTCAGCGCCTCGTCACCGCCACGTCAGATCCAGTCAGCACAAGTCAGCGGCACAGTCAACAGATCTGGCAGTTTTGCAGAAAAGAACCTGTATATTAGATTTATCATATATTTTTCTCTGTTTAGCCAAATTCAAATATTTTTATATATTTTGAATCCCTAGAACCAATAGAATCTTTTGGCATTATTAGTTTTCAAATTTGACTTAGTTTAAATTATTCAAATTTCAAATTGAGAGTTTGCGTAAATTTGACTTAGATTTAAATCTATAAGTCCAAAAATTGCAAATAAAATTGTTCTAGAAACCTTAGAATATGTGTTATATTATTCCCCTGTTAGAAAATATTTTTGAGCATTATTTTGACAATAAAAAAACATAATTCTAAATTGAGTGAATTTGAGTAATTTTGACATAACTTTTGATAGAAATATTATTTTTAAGTAAATCCAATTGCTATAAATTTGAATGACTAAGTTTTGGCAGTAGGAATTTTCTACTAAATTTTGTAGAATAATTTGTTTGTGTATTTTGTAATTAATATTGATTAAATACTTTTTAAATGATATTTGAATGATTAAAATTGATTAAAAATATATTAAAATTAATTTTCATCATCTATTCGAAATTATAAAGTACTTAATCATATTTTGACCACTTTGGTTACAAGAAGGACTTAGAAATATTTTGTCTTCTCAAACAAAGTAATTTTCTTCCTTAGAAAATATTTAACAACACTTTTCCGCAATCTTTTCCTTAGAAAACTTAGTTGTTTAGCATCTAGAAAACTTAGTTGTTTTATTTTGATAAGTGCTGTCTTTAGAAATTTTGCATTGCATGCATGGCATATTTATTGTATAGTATACTCCTTATTTTCCTCTAAGTTAGGATTATTTTCAACATAGTGTTTTGGTAAAGTGCTATGCACTTAGACACTTGGGATTCTCAACATCAAGCTTCAAGGCCAATGAAGACTTAGAAGAAAACAGACTCCGAAGCATCTCCAAGAAGAAGAAGCACTTAGAAGAAAATCAAGAGAAACTTCAAGAAGACCAACCCCCTTTATTTCTCTAAGTCTTTCTCTCTTCTTTTCTTCTCTCTTAGATTTCGTGGTGGCTAAGTTATATTCAAGACCAGCCCTGGTGATACTAAAACCATCAAGTCAGAAGAATCATCAAGTCCGAAGAACAATCAAGTCTGGAGAACCAAAGTCTGAAGAACCGTCAAGACTACAAAATCTCAATGAAGACATCACACCAAGGAGGAGATACAAGGAAGCTTGGAAGACCAACCACATCTTTCTCCTTTATCCTTTCTATCTTCCTATTCATCACTTTGGACATAAACCAAGTCCTTAGTGATTATGACTAAGTCCTTAGTGTTTAATCCCTTTAGGGAATGGATTAGTATTCTTTTAACTTAGAATTTTTGTGTGTGTTTTGTTGCATCTCATACATGTCATATTTTTCTAAGTGTTGCATTTATGCTTGTATGTTTATGTGTGGCTTGTTTGACTTGTTAGAAATTCCAGAGAGAAACGAAGGCTGTTGCAACTGCTACACCTGCTCTCCCTGTTGCCAAGGCAAGTGGCACACCTCATAAATTCCTAAGTCTTTTTATATGCATAAGTAGAATTATTTTTCCTAAGCATGTGTAGGACTTAGTAGTATTGCTATGCAAGACATGTTTAGAATTCCCTATTCCATTGTGTCTAGGTACCTATGAAATACTTAGTAGAAATATTGATGCTATGCAATTGATGAAAAGTTTTACAAATTGTTAAGTGTCTACTCAGGACCATGTCTATGAGGGTTTTCACCTGAGATAGTTTATACTATACTTAGGATCATAGTATGTGGGGGTTTTCACCTGAGAGTACACATCCACTAAGTTAATGAATCATCTGGGTGGAATGGTTGTTTGGTTTATGTTGAGTGGCTACTCAGGACCATGTCCATGAGGGTTTTCACCTAAGATAGTTTCTACTAAACTTAGGATCATGAACGTGGGGGTTTTCACCTGAGAGCACACTTGTGTAAGGCCACCCAGGAACAAAGGGATGTGAGGAATAAAGGGAGAAGAAAGTGAAGAACTCAAGGAGAAGATTTCCAAGTGAAGACTACAGTTGATCAAGGACAACGGAGGAATCCCTACATTCTAATTTCTTAATAAAATTTTGATAAGTGAACAACAGTGAACTACTCAGGACCATGTTCATGGGGGTTTTCACCTAAGATAGTTTCTACTATACTTAGGACCATTGAATGTGGGGGTTTTCACCTGAGAGTGCACCTAAGGACGGGATATCTTTTGGTTCACTTGGGCTTACCAGTGTTGCCAATTATGATGTCAATTTTGTTTTACAAAGAGTTAGGCAAAACTGGCTTTATGCAAAATAGCCTTGAACTCCACCAGCCAAATATGCATATAGGCTATAGAGTTATTCCATTAAGTGTCCACCATAGTGTCACTTGCCAGATCCATTTTTATTGGAATCTGACCCACTCTGTTGCAAATTATTATTGGTTGCAGAAATTTCTGACGAAGAGTAAGGACTACGTTTTGGGTTTCGAGTCTGCACCAACATGGTTTTCGCCTGTGGCACATCATGAAGATGGAGGCTCATTGAAGATTTATTTCCGCTGCTTTATTGTTTTGAGCTAGCTTTAAGCTATGCAAAGATGTATCGAACTATTTATTTTACCAAGTCTGGATTATTCGTGTAATAAATTTGATACTTTGTTGTGATATTACATCGTAAACTGTGTGTGGAAACGAATCGATCCAGGGATTTGCACTATACACAGGGACTTGCCATATTTTAAGTGCAGGTCCGCTACACTCGCTTGGTTCGTAGGGCGTCTTCCCCATCCGCCCATTCAGTTGCAATCTGCATGAGCTCTGCCATGGACTTTGGCTTCAGTCTGCCGAGTGTCTCTCTGAAGTCGTCCCTGTAGACTCCCAATGTAAAAGCGTCCATGGCTCTATCTTCCGAGATCGTACCGACTGAATTACGTATGGCGGTCCACCTTCGAATGTATTCCCTTTTGTTTCTCCTGATTTTTGCTTGCATGCCCGAAGTTCCTCGAACGTTTTGGGTCTTTCACAGAGAGGGTCGAAGTATTTTATGAAGTCTTCTTTGAAGTGTTCCCAGGAGTCGTAAGTTCCTTCGGGTAGTGATCTGAGCCAATCGCGGGCTGTGCCTTCAAGCATTAGCTGTATGTATTGCAGTGCTGTCGTAGTTGTTCCTCGTTGGCATACGACTGCCAACTTGTAATCCTCGAGCCAGCCCGCAGGCTCTTGTTTGCAATTGAACTTTGGTGTGGTCGGTAGGCCAAACTTTTTGGGCAGCTTGGCTTCACGGATTCGCCGAGTGAAACACTGTGCCCCGCATGATCCGATGCTGCGATTGTCACCTGATTCCCTGCTGTCCGACCTTCTGGACCTGCTTCGCGATCGGCTTCTTGATCGGTGGCGACTGGAGTTCCTTCTTGCGCTACTTCGCGGAGGGCTGCGACTGCGATGATTTCGTGAGCGGCTTCGGCCGCAATTGCCAAAGCCTTCATCTGCTAGAGGTATAATTCTTCCGCTGGATCCCCTGGTGGAGGTTTATTTGCTTGAAGGTATGCTCCTATTGGGGATTTGCTGATTACCGTAATCGGGTGCTCTGTGAAGTAATGTCGCAACTTTCTTGTTGTTATGATGACAACATATGCCAGCTTTTGAAAGTGCAGGTACCTTTGTTTGGACAAGGACAGAACCTCGCTGACGTACTAGACTGGTCTCTGCACAATCTGAGCTTTGCCTTCCTCCATGTGCTCGACTACCAGTACTGTACTTACCACTCGATTTTTGGCTGCAACATATAGGTACATTGGTTCTCGTTCCTTGGGTGCCGCCAGGATGGGAGGTTTTGTGAGTATCCGTTTGAGATCGATGAAAGCTGCCTCAGCCTCGTCCGTCCACTCAAATTTATCTGCTTTCTTCATCAGTCGATATAGTGGTAGTGCCTTTTCGCCTAGCTTGCTGATGAAGCGACTGAGTGCTTCTACTCTTCCTGTCAACTGCCGCACCTTGTAGAGTTTTGTAGTCCTTTGCATGGTTAATATGGCCTATATCTTTTCTGGATTTGCCTCGATTCCGCGAGCTGATACTAAGTATCCCAAGAGTTCTCCGGCTGGAACGCCAAAGGTACACTTGTCTGGGTTAAGTTTGATGCTGTATCTTCTGAGGTTGTCGAATGTATCTTGTAAGTCCGCGAGTAATGTGTCCTCTTCTTTCGACTTGACGACTATGTTGTCCACGTAAACTTCGACATTTTGGCCGATTTGTGTCTTCGGGCAATTCTGCATCATACGCTGGTAAGTTGCACCTGCGTTCTTGAGCCCGAAGGGCATTGTGGTGTAGCAGTATACTCCGAGTGGAGTTGTGAAGGCTGTCTTTTCTTCGTCTTCTACCTTCATCCGAATCTGGTCATACCCTGAGTATGCGTCCAGAAAGGATAAACACGCACACCCTGCTGTGGAGTCGACGATTTGGTCGATTTGAGGAAGAGGATAATGATCTTTGGGACAACACTTGTTGAGCCCAGTGAAGTCGATGCACATCCGGGTTGCCGTTGTCTTCTTCTTTTCGACTATTACGGGGTTGGCTACCCACTCTGATTTCTTGATCTCTCGAATGAAGTTTGCATTGAGCAATTTATCCACATGCTTCTCGATGGCTTCTCTTTTGGGGCCTGACACACGACGTACTGCTTGCTTAACTGGTCTAGTTCCTGGACTGAGCTGGAGAGAGTGCTCGGTGAATTCCCTTGGTATGCCTGGCATGTCGGCTGCGCACCATGCAAACATATCCCAGTTCTCACGGAGGAATTCGACGAGCGCGCTTTCCTATGCGGGAGGCAAGCTTGTTGACACCTTGACTGTCTTAGCAGAATCAGTCAGGTGAATATGGTGTGTCCTTGTGTCATCTGTGGTACTGAACGCCTTGTCGACTGCCTGCTTCTTGTGCTCGGGCATGTATGTTGGATCGTTGGTGAGCGAGAGCTCTTCGAGTGTTTGTTCCGCGCCGAACATCTCAGAGATTTTGCTGAAGTCACAGTCGCAAGCGTCTGACCTTTGAAAGTTTCCATTGACTGTGATCACTCCTTTTGGACCTGGCATCTTCAGTGTTAGGTATGCGTAGTGTGGTACTGCCATAAACCGAGCGAATGCGGGTCGCCCCAATATGGCGTGATATTGTGATTTCCAGTCGACGATTTCGAATTCAATCGACTCGCTTCTGAAGTGCCTTGCATCACCGGTTGTGACGTCGAGTTGTGTCGTGCCTTCTGGGAGGATGGCTTTACCTGGAACAATACCATGGAAAGTGTTTGTGGACTAGGGTAAATTCTCGACTGACCTGTTCATCCAACGAAGTGTGTCCGCGAAGATAATGTTTATGCCGCTGCCTCCATCCATGAAGACCTTGGTCATGGCGTATCCTCCGATCTGGGCGTCGAGTACCAGGGCGGCATGGCCTGGCCGATAGACGGATGGTGGGTGATCTTCTCGACTGAACGTGATTGCTGTTTCAGAACGTCGCAAGAAATCTGGCACGGCCGGTGGTGACATAACTGCCATGTTAACGTGTCGAGTGTGAAGCTTTTGCTGCCTGTTGGAAGGACGCCCTTTTTGAATCATGTCCATCTGTCCCTGAGGTTTTGGATACTGCTCTTCTGCAGCTTGCGGTATGTGATGTATGGCTCCTGCGACTTGTCTACCTGCATTATATGGTGGCGGGGATGGAAGCGGCGCGACTGGCTGTACTGGTGGTGGTGCAGTGTATGCTGGTGGGGCAGTCGGGGGTGCATCCCTTCTGAGTCATCTCATGTAATCTGCTGCTATTTGTTCGAATTCGCGGCAATTCCCCATGGTATGATTGGAAGTTAACCTTCCAGTAGCTGGATCTTTGAATAGGTGTAGTCTGCACTGGTCCTCCATCTTTTCTTGGAACGTCTTCTCTGGCTTTGTGTCTGATCGCTTACGCCATTCTTGCCTCCGGTAGCCACTACCACGCTGGTCGAGGTCTCGACTGTCGCGACAGTCATCTGATCGACTGTCGCGGTGGTCGTCGCCTCGATTGTCACGGCGATCGTCGTGTCGTCTGTCCTCCCGGATGTGATTGTCCTGCGAAAAAACGGCTGCGACAAATTTTACTTGTCTCTGTCCCCGTAATCGCTCCTGCGTCGCCGCCTTTTGTCGTCTCTGTTACGACGATCTCGACTGTCGCGTGGATCCTCATGGTCACGTGGGGAAAGCGGACGTTTAGTCCTTACGGCGTCCTCTCCGTCTGCCCACTCAGTCGCTATTTTCATGAGCTCTGCCACGGATTTTGGTTTCTGGCGACCGAGTGCCTCTCTGAAGTCGTTTTTGTAGACTCCCATGCATGGTGAAAGCATCCATGGCTCTGTCCTCAGAGATTGTGCCTACTGAGTTGCGGATAGCAGTCCACCTTCTGATATATGCTCGGAGCGTCTCGTCTGACCTTTGCTTACAAGCTCATAATTCTTTGAATGTTTTGGGTCGCTCACACAGAGGATCGAAGTATTTGATGAAGTCCTCCTTGAAGTGTTCCCAAGAGTCGTAAGACCCTTCGGGTAATGCTTTGAGCCAGTCGCGAGCTGTGCCTTCAAGCATCAGTTGTATGTACTGCAATGCCGTTGTAGTTGTTCCTCTTTGGCACACGACTGCGAGCTTGTAGTCCTCCAGCCAGCCTGAAGGCTCTTGTTTGCAGTTGAATTTTGGCGTTGTTGGTACACTGAATCTTTTGGGCATTCTGGCCTCACGAATTCGTCGGGTGAAACATCGCGCCCCGCAAGGTCCAATATCGTGACTATCTCCCGACCTGTTGCTTCTGGATCTGCTCCGTGATCTGTAGCGGCTTGAGCTTCTTCTGGCACTACTCCTGTGGGGACTGTGACTGCGGCGATATCTCGATGTATGTTGTGAGCGACTTCTGCTACGTCTCCTTCTGCTCCCCGACTGGAGTCCTTTTGCCGCCAACGTGAGTGCTTTGAGCTGTTGGTGATGTAGCTCTGTGGCTGGATCATCTGCTGGAGGTGCTGTTGCCTTGAGGTATGCTCCGAGTGATATCAGGGCACCTTTGGGCGTTTTAGGCGCTAGAATGCCTTCCGTATCCAATGTGAGGAACGAGTTCTCTAGATTGCGAACGATTTCTGATCTTTCTCCTTCTGGTATGTGTGCCAACCTAGATCGATGCCTCTGTTCAGTTGCGCCTGTAGAGCTGAGAGACAGCTGCCTCATTCGCGCACTCGAGATGCTGGCTTGCCTCCTCCGCTCTTCGAGTGTTGCTCGGTATTGCTTCAATCGCATTGTTTCTTGCCAGTTGAATTAATTATACGTCATCATCTCATCATGGGTTGCGTCTGCTGGCATCATCGGGCAATCCTTGATGATTTTGTCCACTTTCGCCGCCATCTCCGCCGTGATGTTTAACTTTGTTATACCATCAGGCAACGTAACTTCACGGGGAAATTCTGTAGCCCTTCGACTGGCAGCAGCCGCCGAGGTTTCTGCACTAAACGCGACGTAAACCTGTCGTGGTGTGACCAGAGGGCATGTGCTTGTGTTGTCGATGCTAGTCATGGATTGAACTTCATCGTCCAAGCTCATGTCGGAGTTATTGCTTTTGCTGATCTGAGCGTCGGTATTGACGTATGCCTCGAGTATTGGCTCAGGATGATCTTCGTAGTCGGAGAAGGATTCGTGATCTGCTTGGATCTCTGGCCCAGTGAAGTCGGCGAGGTAGATGCTGTCCTCCGCGTCCTCTGATCGCATGTGATTGGGTGCAGTGTCGAGTGGGGTGATATATTCTACTGAGTTGACTTGAAAGTCATACTGTACCTCATCCTCCAGCTGCTCCTGCGCCACGAGCTCGTTGAACTCTTGGGTTGTCATGGAGGTGACTGGCGATCCTGCGCCGAGATCGAGTTGATCTGTGATGGAGTTGCTCCCATGCTTTCTGGTGATGCTTTCTCAGTAGATGGTTCTTCGACTGCAGCGCCCTGATAGGTGGACTGGCCCTCATCATCTGGGAACTCTTCTGCCATGAGTTTATTAAATTCTTGTGTCGACATGGAGGAGATTGGGGATTCGGGCGGTGGGATCGAGTCGATCTGTGTTGAGGTAGCTTCTTTGTCTACTGATGATGTGATCGTAGTCGACTGCTCCTTATCCGCCTCAGTCGCGATCGAATCGGTCAAGTCCTGCACACCAAACTTATCGACGAAAAAGTTATGTTCTCCGATAGTTAGATCAAAACCTGAGTCGAGACTAGAGAAGATTTCTTGTGCGTCTGGCGAGTATGGCTTGATCCTCTTTGGCGAGATTGCTCGTGAAGTTGGCGAGTGTTTGCTTGCTGATTCGACGCTAGTCGAAATTGCCGGCGTGTGGCCGTTTGCAGATGCTGTCGGCGAGTTACCGTTTGAAGCTGAAGCCGATGAACCCGTGAGTGCAAAACTATTCTTTCCCACAGACGGCGCCAATTGACGAGGGGTGTCCCCATCAATACCCATGACTGATAGCCTAGGGTTAGAGTTATGTGGTAGAGAATGCGTAGTGTTAGTAGATTCGTCGGCTGACAAGCGGGAGTTACCCAGGTTCAGGGTCCTCGACTGAGGTAACACGCCTACTACCTGCCTGTCTGTTATTGATTGTTGAATATGCGGCGAGTACAATGTCTAGCGAGATGTCGATCTCGCTAGGGTTTGGTGGTTCTGGTTGAGCGTGTCCTTGATTGGCTGCCCTCCTAGCCCTTATATGGGGGGCTAGGTCTCGGGTACGTAACCGACTAGGATTACAAGTATGGGAACTACAACCGACTATGCTAACTTGGAAAGCAATCTTCGTCTTGGGCCTTCCTTAGTGGGCTTCTTTAGTCTATTGACAATTGGGCCGTAGTCATCACGTGCACCAGGTACCCACACGATAGGGTACCCGTTTGGTATAACCTCGTCACACCTCCACCAGACTTCCTTCGCATATGCGCATTGTACCAAAATGTGGTCCACTGCGTCTTCCTCTTGCAGGCATCTGAAGCACGGATCCGTCTTCTCCTGGAGTCCGTGCCTCGTGCGCCGATCCGCCGTCCAGAGCCTCCGCCGTAGTGCCAACCAGCAGAAGATCTTACACTTCGGCGTTGCGTATGATCTCTAGATCGGTCTTGCCATCTCATCTCTTACTGCGCCTTGTTGCAGCCTTGCGTACGTGGACTTCGCCGAGTACAAGCCAAAGGTCGACGCCGTCCAAGTGAACTTGTCTGCCTGTTGGGTATCTCTCTCCACAGCTCCCACTGCCAGCCACAGTTTCACGAACTGAGTATACCCCTACGTGCATAGCTCGCCTGAGACGTCCAGAGCCTAACTGTTCTCGTTCATCGCATCCAGGACGGTCCTCACGTTTTTGTGCCTTGTCGACACCGCCTCAAGGACAAGAGGTGCGATTTCTCCGGCCGCCCTGCCCTCGATCCAACGATCCGTCCAGAACATAACCTCGCTGCCTTGGCCCGCAACAATTTTGATTAGTCCAGCGACCACCGTTGCCACTTCTGTATCCTTCATGCGTGGTAGCCCCTGACAGGGTCTGTCAGGATCCGTTCTCCGGAGCCACTCCCATCTCGCTCTCAACGCCAGCCCTTGCAGCCTGAGATCCTTAACCCCCAGGCCCCCAAATTCCAATGGTCTACAGATCGCGTCCCACACCACTAAACATTGTCCTCCGTTCACTTCCTTCTTCAACGCCCAAAAAAATGCTCTTAGCCACTTCTCAATGTCCTCCAGCGCCCAAATTGGTGCGTCGGCCACCAGCAGTTGATGTATCGGCTTAGCAGTTATCACCGTCTTGATTAGGGTTAGCCATCCCGCACGTTGGATGAGTCCCCTCTGCCACCCCGGCACGAACTCAATCACCCGATCAATCCAAGGGCCATTCTGCTTTTGTTAAGTGGTCTTAGGGCAAGCGGTAGCCCAAGGTATTTGATTGGAAATCTTGCCATTTGACAACCAAGCGCAGTGCGGACCCTGTCTTCGTCTCCCTCTTCCGCACGGATGACTGTCGCACACTAGTAGGAAAAGGCTTATAGATAATGCCCTTTTTGTGGCGCACCGGCGCACCAAATAGAATGCGCCACATAAAAGCATTTTTGCGGCGCATAGGGACAGATGCGCCACAGAAATTAGACTTTCTGTGGCGCATGGGGTCGGGTGCGTCACAGAAATATGACTTTCTGTGGCGCATCAGGTGGGGTGCGCCACAAAGAATTGGACTTTCTGTGGCGCATGGGACCCCATGCGCCACAGAATTTTGGCAGCTTTCAGATCCCACACACCCCCCTGATCGCCTTTTCAATTTTGCGGCAAAAAGAAGAAAATAAAAAAAATGTTCAAAAAATTCCATCCTTTAATATATGGTTAGGTATTAGTGTCTAATTCGTGTAGAATATTTGAAATATGAGTTTTGACCTTTTATGCAAAATCACTGGAAAAAAAGTCGAAACGACCATAACTTTTGCATACGACATCGAAAAAATGCGTTTAATACCTTAAAAAAAAGTAGAGAAAAATAGAAAAATGCCTACACCTGGGTTTGCCAGGTTAGGAATTTTCAGATTCTCCAAATTCCAAAAGGAAAAAAAGTTATTTAAAAAAGATTGTTTTTTCAGCAAAATAAAAAAAAAGGAAAACAAATTCTGTAGCCCACGGGAAGGGGGTGCGCCACAGAATTGTTGGGCGGGAAATTTGAATCCCGCCGACTGCCCCCTTTTCCTCTCCTCTCTTTTCTCCTCCTCCTATTCTCCTTCACTTCTCCTCTCATTTCCTCCTCCTCTCCTCCACTTCTCCTCTCATTTCCTCCTCCTCCTCTCCTCTACTTCTCCTCCCTCCTCCTTCTCAACTCCGGCGACCTCCTCCTCCTCCACCACCACCTCCGGTGACCACCACCTCCGACGACCTCCTCCTCCGGAACCACCTCCGGTGACCACCTCCTCCTCCGGCGACCTTCTCCTCCACCACCTCCGGCGACCTCCTCCTCCTCCACCATCTCTGGCGACCACCACCACCTCCTCCTCAGGCGACCACCACCACCTCCTCCTCCTCCACCCATCTCCGGCCACCACCATCCTCCACCAACCCACCTACGGCCATGGGCACGGGCACCATGGCCTCGGATAAGTTCCGGCGAAATTCCGGCGGCCCTAGATCCAGATCTGGATCTGGATCTGGCCGCCTTTTAAAAAATAAATTCAAATGAACAATTATGTGGCGCATGGTGAGGGGTGCGCCAAAGAAATCTTGGATTTTTTCTGTGGCGCTCCGGCGGGGTGCGCCACAGAGTTATATTTTAGTGGCGAGAATTCTGTGGCGCACCCACCATGTCCATTTGGTGCGCCACAAAAAGGCAAATTGGTGCAGCACTAATGGGCCTTTTCCAACTAGTGGCAATTGTTTTCATGTAGTTCACCTTCAGGCCTGACGCCTCACCAAAAATCTCCAGGATCCCCTTCACAACTCTCAGCTCTTGTTCGTCTAATCTAGCGAACATCACCACATCGTCCGCGTAGATTGATGCCTTCTGGAGCGGTGAGATGCCAGCGAGGTTTTACATGAGCTGCTCCTGGACAGCTTTGATGATCACCGTAGTAAGCACAACCATCCCCATCACGAACAACAGTGGCGAGGTTGGGTCTCCATGCCGCAGACCCCGTGCATGTATGATTCTCTCACCCGGTGTGCCATTCACCATTACTTTAGTGTTCACAGTGGATAGAAGTATACTGAGCCACTTGAGGAATAGCGCACTGAACCCCATCTTCTCCATGACATCGCATCGAACGCACGAGAGATGTCCAGCTTAATTAGCACTCCCTTCAGCTTCCGCTGGCGAATCTTCTTAGCCACCTGTCTAACCAGCACGAAGTTATCGTGCAGATTACGCCCTCTGATGAACGCCGATTGATTCTTGCATATTAACTCTCCCATCCTCTGCCGCAGACGCTTGGCAATTACTTTGGAGAATAGTTTGGACAAACTGTGCACCAAACTAATTGCCATGAAATCCCCAATTTCGCAGGCATCTTGCTTCTTGGGAATTAACGTAATCAATGCTTCGTGAAACTGGGCAAAGCCCCTCCCATCTCCAACCGCAAGTTTCAGCAACCCTCTCACCAAATCGTCCTTAATAGTTGGCCATGCAGCATGGTAAAAACCCCCAGTGAACCCATCTGACCCTGGTGCTCGGTTAGATGGCAATTCCCGCACCGCTGCCCAAATCTCTTCCTCAGAGAACAACTCATCGATGCCCGTGAGATCAAGGCTCGGCATCTCTAGGGCCTCCAGGTCAAAGCCGTAATCTCTGTTATGAATTTTCCCCAGCAGGTCCACGTATGCTTCCGTGAATACTTGCACCTTCCTCTCCGGACAGATCACCGTCTCGTTCCCCACTGTGATCGCCGGGATGAAAGTCTTGATGCGCCTCCCATTGGCAACCGCATGGAAAAGCCTCGTATTGGCATCTCCCTCCATGATCCATCTCACCCTCGACCTCTGACGTGCAATTGTACGTTCCAAGGATGCTAAGCCAAGCACACACAGCTTCAGTTCCCGCCGCAGCCACAGCTCGCCAGGAGAGAGGTCCCTCCTTTCTTGTGCCACATCGAGTCTGAAGATGACGGAGTTGGCCATGGCAATTTTCAGTTTGACATTGCCCACCTTTCTCTCCGCCTGGCCTGCAGGTACTCCGCAGAATTGCGAAAGAGCGCGTCCAGCCGGTGGAACGGATCCACAATCCTGGGATCGCAGATCCAAGCCTCCTTCAGAGCCTCCTGACATCCATCTAGTTTGAGCCAAAAGGATTCGAATCTGAACCTTCTCTTAGGGGCCGTGGATGCATTCAGCGTTATATGAAGTGGCGCGTGGTCTGAGATCGACGAGAAAAGCGCTTGCATAATAACATCCAGGATCACCAAGTCCCAGTCCACCGAAACCAAAGCTCTGTCAATCCTCGACATCGTTGGCTGATCCCTTCCATTGCTCCAAGTGTAGACACGCCCGTGCATATAAACATCTTTGAGTTCTTGTTCTTGCACGAAGCTCCGGAATCTAGTCATCATGGGTCTGTCCAAATTGTTATTGTTTTTCTCCCTGGCGTTGAGAATCATATTAAAGTCGCCAAACACCATCCAGGGTCCTGGTCACAAGGATCTCCTCTCGCGCAGCTCCGTTTGGAACGCCACCTTATCCTCCGTGGCTTGCGGCCCATAGAACACCGTGATCCACCACTTACAATTATTTCGGCCTGTAACTTCGCCCGTGATCGCATACGTGTCAAAGCTCACGTTGCTAAGGCTAACAACCGAGGTATCCCACGTGTCCCCACCGCTGCCAAATACACAAAGTCGTCAAAGGCCGGCCCTAGACATTGCATTACAAAGTAATTGTCCATTACATCCACCTTCGTCTCCTGAAGGCACACCATGCGCACCCTAAGAGTAGCAATGAATTCTCTCACCGCAGTATGCTTAGCCAGATCGTTCAACCCCGGGACATTCCAGTCCATATCTCCAGTTGTGTATCCATAAAAAACTATAGTAGACACCAACACGAGTAAGCGACAATCATGCCACCCCTGCCATCTGGCACACCGCCCTTGGCTCAAAGGATGCCGGTACCACCTTCGCAAAGATTGACGCGATCACGCATAGCTGTTTTCCCCGTAGAGGCGAGTCGAACAACCGCTTGAACATGTCCATATGCTCCTCATTCACCGCGAGCTCTGCTGGCGTGATTCCTAGGGCTTTTAGCAGGACCGTATCAGCTGCCGTAGCCTTCTTCCCTTTGAATTCCGTGCTTGAATTGATTAGCGGCGTTTGTCCACTCCTGCTGTTTCTCCTTGGCGTGAAGGGTGTTGCCTCCACATGCATCTTCTTTGCTGCTTCAACCTCACGCAGTAGCGGCGGCGCAAGGTTTTTTGATGATGGCCGCGCAGAAACGTCTGAACTTCCCCAGCGCCTCAACATCATGAGCGGGATGGGCCGGTGTTGGGTCCGGACTTGGCGACGTAGCCTCATCCACCAATCTTGGCCCAAGATTCTCGTGGCCCAAATGCCCCAAAGGATCGAAGGTACTGCTCTCTTCCACCGCCTCGGCGTCGCCCCGTGCCAGAACGACATCCACTTGAACCTGGGGCCCACCCGACTCCGCACTATCCGGTAGGGGCACCTGGACATACCCGTCACCGGATCCAGACTTGTCCTCGCTAGACGAGTCCGACACCGAGCTGGAGAAAGCGCCAGCCTCCGTGATAGGCTCGCTCGGGATCCCATGCAGATTCGGTGGCTCCAGGCCCACCTGTAGAACCCGGGAAGACGGTTCCTCCTGTTCCAGCACTCCTCCTGTCTCGGGATCCCACCTGACCTGCGCAGACTCCCTGATTCTGTCCTTGCTTTTGTTCTTGTCCCCCTCCTCCACGACCAGACTCTTATGCGTTGGCGTGCTCTGGTTGGGCGTGCATGCATCCACTGGTACTACCTCTGCTGGCACCACAACGGGACAATTTATTGGGCTCTCTTTTGCAGCCTTTGATGCCTGACTTTCCTTTTCCATCTCCAGACCTGACCGCGCAACAGGTTCCACGACCGGTGTTGGGGGGATCATAACCCGGTAGGCCCACCGACATAGAAGATCAACCGGCCTGGTGTAGCACCCCCGATAGCCAAGCTAGACAAATCTGAGACCATCGTCGGAGATAAGCCTAACATAGATCTCGAAAGCCAACAGTTCAAATCGGTAACACAACAGATACCCTACAACACAAGAAGAAATATATTAAGCTCTTAACAGAGCGAAGAAGCAAATATCACCAAAATAAAGTCACTGACCTGTCAATCACCAATACAACGGAAGGCAAATTATGCTATTAGACATAGCAAGATCAGCAAAAGGCCTAAGAGGCCAAAAAGCATAATGGCGACGTCCCAGTCCATAGATTCCAGGCTGCCATCTGGGAACCCCAAACTACTCGTCGATGTCGATGTCCACAAAAGTCACCTGTCCAAATAATTGCGCAAGGCTGAGTACGGGAAGTACTCAACAAGACTTATTCAACCTATTATATATCTGCTCATTCAGAGAGAAATAATGAATGTCCTTTTCATAAAGCCATCTTTGTTTTCAAATCGAGGGAGAAGAGAATCTCGCATCAGTAGACTTTTAAAAAGGGATAAGAGAGTAAAACACTAACTTAAACCACAACTTCAGTCTCCACCAGATCATCATGAGTTGTACCACCCACCAGAATCACCCCCTCGCTCAACCCGAGGAAGAAATCCTAACCACCCTTAGTTGGCAAGTTTTATAATTAGATTATAGTTGTCTATGATCACCGAAATAAGGTACCAAGTCATCCATAACCGTGGACACGGCTTTCCGAAAAGATTTACCCTGCAGGGGGTGTAACTACCCACACACGCCAACCAACCGATACGCCAGCTATTAGCACTGTTATGGGGAGTGCCGGCAGAAGGGTTGGCCACGACCTTTCCCAAGCTTCGCCTATGTCCATGAGCCACAGCAGTAGGTCAGACCGCCATCTCAGCGATCCCTAGTGCGGGTTGCCAGGGTCAAGATCAGAGCGTCACACTTTCCTGACCCGAGCCCTAATTTTCCTCCTCATTTTACCACACACGCAAATGGAACACTCGAACTAGTGGCATCACGTAGTAGGCTAGGCAAGTTGGAGCCGAGGGGAAAATGAATGCCCTGTGTGGATGCACGAATTGTCTTGGTTCCGAACCCACGAACTCAGTTCCTAAGATCGACAAGAATGAGACAACCCACCACAATCCCATTGTGGCCTCTCATCCAAGTCTTTAGCATATTCAACACATCTCGGATAATTCCACGTCATCCTTCGCAGCTCTGATTCATCAACCGGATGGAGCAGAGGGAAGATCTAAGAAGGGCTAAGCATAGCAGACTCTAGCGATGCACCACATGTAACACTCTATACCTCAACTCAAAACCACATTTGAATCGCATGCATAATACCAGAATCAAATACTTTGAAATCTTATACGTGCAGATAAGAGGTTATGCTTGCCTTGCTCTTCGGTAACAAGATATATAGCTTTTAGAAATCTTCGGCTTGACTTGCTCGAGATAACCAAGAATAACCCGTCATGGATTCCGCTTGATTTGATTGTCGATGATTCAGCACTGGCCTTCGGTGTTGTCGATCTCCACTTCGGATTCGTATTCTACCGCGAAGAACGAAACACCGGAAAAGAAACGGGAAACAACATTCAACCATGGCATCGATGCAATGCGCACAATGTATGCATGACAATTTAAGGGATTTAATTTAAAGCCCAACACATGATAGCACATTTTAAATGGAGTTGGAACAAACCCCTGTTTAAATAAAAGGTGAATTGTTCTTCTATTTTAAACATGGTCAAAGTTGGTTAAACATGCATGATATGGGCATAATTGAATAGAGCTTATTTTTCTGCAAATTTTGATATATTAATCATATTTTTCTGATTTAAAATGATTAAGTTATGAATTTCCAAAGATTTAAACAATTTTAATTCAATTTAAAACATTTACGAGATTAAATAATTATGAATTGGACCCACATGTCAGACTTTTATTAATTTCAGAAAACATTTTTGGAAAACATTTAAATCCTGACATCATGGACCCACCTGTCATACAATTAATAATTACAGAAAACATTTAAATTATTTTCAGGAAAGAAAAGGCCCCGCTGATGTCATGATGACGTCAGCAATGGAGCTGAGCTCCCTGCTGCGCACGGGCGCGACGATACGGAGCGAGAGGGGCAGAGAAACTGTCGGTCCAGTGGAATCCAGGGTGTGCAGGGCCCACTCTCCATAGCCCTCGCACGCGACGGTATCGAAGAATGGCTAAGGACCAAGCCAAACGCTTGGAGAGACTCTCGAGGAGAAAAAGTCCTCGAGAGGGCTTAAAGGGCAGTGGAGGCCTGAAGAGGCTCCCCCCGCGGCTGCCCCTCTACAAGGCTCTCTCCCTTGGAGAGGAGTCAACGCAAATCCCTCCACAAGGCCGCTCAGGCCTTATAGAGATACTTCGCTGTGAAGCAACCGCCGCAGAGCGCACATGGCCTCTGCCGTGGCCGCAGAGTGACGCGCGTGCCTGCGCGCGGTGACGACGGCGCCGCAGTTGCCATTCTGGTGATTAAAGGGGTCAACAAAGCTGTGCACCCCCGCGCCGGACTACGAAGCTTTCCCCTTTGGTGATAAAGCAGATGGCCGGCGCTACGCTCCAACGACGACGTCACCGTGGGCGCCCCCACTATCTCTGCGGCACCAGCTGTCCGTCTTGCGCGGACGGTGGTCTTCCTGCCTCAAGGGCAGGCTTTACGACCATGGACCGAGTCCATGGACAACCCAGCTGCGGTGCACCCCGCTTCTCCATTTCGTCGCCATGTGGGAACCCTTCCACTGCGCAGGACGCAGGGATGAGGCCCGGGGCGCCTATAAAAGGAGACGGAGCACCTCCGTAGCAAGGGATCGATCAATCGGGCCTTGAACACTCGACCATAGCGTAGCCTAGCCGAGCACACTCAAGGAGGAAGAAGACCTCAGTGTTCCCTCCTTGAGCTCCACACTGCCATAAGAGAGCCCTCGGCAAGCTCATTGTACTGTACCCTCTGCAGCGCAATACAGACAAGCAGGAGTGGCGGTCTTACCTCCTTCCGAGGGCCGTGAACCTAGGTACGGGCTGGTGTCTGTCTCTGTCGTGATGTCCCTCCTCAGGCTCGACGAGCACCGTCGCCGTGCCGGTTGAGGGTTGTTTGACCTCCGCGTTCAGCCCCCCTTCGAACAAACTCTTCAGAGTGTGACCACCCCTGTATCTCGGGAGTCACTCTCCGACAGAAACAACGCGCGTTGCACGCGCGCGACAACGGGAGCCAGAAACGGGCGGCGCCGCCAGCGGATGGTCGCCGAAAACGGCGGATGCTTTGCCGGGGCGGAGGCCGACGGCGGCGCATGGCGGTCGGACGAAACAGAGGGAGAGGGAGGGAACGGAGGGGTCCCTGAGTACCAGAGTCTCACAGGGAAGCTCGTTGGAGGGTCGGGGAGTCGAGAGGAGGACGGAGGTGGCCGGAATCGTCCAAGGCGCACGGCGGCCGGACTTGGAGGAGACGGCCCGATTCCGTCGATTGCTTGCTCTCCCGCAGGCACGGACCGTCGAGGAGGATGCGAAGAGGATGGAGAAGCTCCAGAGCTTCTCATGGAGGGCCAGGGTGGCCGGAATGGGCGGCAAATGGCGGCGACCCGTGAAGCTTTTTTCCGGCGGCTAGGGTTTCTCCGATTTGGGGAAGAAGGAGAGGAGAAAGAGGGTTAGGGTTTTCTCCAGGGCGGCGACGAGGAGGCTTTATACGCCAGAGAACGGCGGTGGCGAGCATCTTGACGCAGGTGGGCGACGGACGACGGCGGGCATGACACGGCGACCGTGTCCTTCTGTCAGAGGAAGAAGAAGAGAAAAGAAAAGAAGAATTTCTGGAAAACCCCCTGAAGTTTCCAGAAAACACAAAACTTTTGAGAACAGGCCCCTGCCTTGAGAAATAAAGAATTTTAGGGCCTTTTTGTAAACAGAAAATTTGTATAAAAATACCAGGAAACTCAGAATTTTACAAGGAAGCCATTGGTAACTTTGGATTTTGAAAATTTTCAAACCTTTTTAACACATTCAAAATAACATGTGATTTATGCCACTTAGGGTTTTTTCCTTTTATTTTTTAAAACTCAAATTTTGTGCAACTTTTAATTAGATGCAAATGATGCTCATGATGCACAAACAAATGTTAATTATAACTAGGCTTATTTGGGGACGTTACACCTGGCAGGAAGCCTGGGCCGGATCAAGCATAAAGGAGATGGGCCGGGTTCCACGTAAGCCGGCGTGCGACGTGTGACTTGGCAAGCAAGCAAGGAAGGATCCCGAAGACTCGGAGTCCAAGTACAAGACGGAGTCCTGATAAGGAAGGCAAAGACTTAGAGGACTTAGAGTAGAACTCGACTACGGGAGTAACCCGGAGTCCCGCTTGTACTTCCAGGAGACCCAGCCGCCTATATAAGGGGGTCTCCTGGTTCCTAGAGAGATAAGTCGAAAGCCCCAGCAATACCCAGATCCACCGATTGTAATCGAGACCCGGAAGCCAAGGCGCCAAGTCCTCGAAACCTCATATCAATAAAGCAAAGCAGGAGTAGGTCTTTACCTCAAGAAGAGGGGCCAAACCTGGGTAAACCCTTGTTTCCCCTCGCCCCGCTAGACAAGCTCCAGATGTCAGAAGTCGCTATGTCCCAACACTCAAGTTTCCACCCGGAAACATCTATTGTGACAATCCGACGACAGTTGGCGCCCACCGTGGGGCCTGCGGCCAAGAACATCAGTTTTGTTGGAGAAGCGCGGCGCCTCCAGGAAGCTGCGACTCTACTTCCAGGGCCACCCCATCACGGTGGTCACTTCCTTCCCCCTGGAGCAGATCCTGCGCAACCCCAACGCCACAGATCGTGTCGCGGGATGGAACATCGAGCTGCAGCCATTCAATTTTCGCTTCGACACCACAAGAGTCATCAAGGGAAGAGCGCTGGCGGACTTCGTCGCCGAATGGACTGACCCAAGCCCTGAAGAGGCCGAGCTCTCTGGAGACACGATGCCCAGCCACTGGACCATGCACTTCAATGGAGCCTTCGCCTGCCGCAATGGAGGGGCAGGCATCGTCTTGACCTCGCCCAAAGGCGACAAACTCTACTACGCTGTCCAGCTGTGCTTCACAATTGACAAGATCTCCAACAACATTACTGAATACGAGGGCCATCTCGCCGGCTTAAGGGCCGCCATCGCTCTAGGCATCAAGCACTTGCTCGTCAAGGGCGACTCCCAGTTGCTTGTCAACTTCTCCAACAAAAGCTACATGCCTAAGGACGATCACATGGCCGCATACCTTGAAGAGGTCCGCAAGCTCGAGAAGCACTTCAGAGGCATGGAGCTCATGCACATCCCGAGGAAAGAGAACCAGGAGGCCGACGATATCGCCAAGCGAGCCTCGCGAAGACAAGCCCAGCAAGCAGGCGTCTTTGAAGAAAGGCTCACCAAGGCATCCATAAAGCAGCCACAAGAAGCTACGGCCGCAAGCACAGATGAAGCACTCCCACCACCTCCTGAAGCTGGGGCACCCGATTGTCGTCCTCACACAGGGGAGCGTCTGTTGCTAACAGCGGCACATCAAGAAACAGGCTGGATTGACGAGCTCAAAGACTACCTGATGAAGGGGGTCCTCCCCGAAGAAGATGCGGAAGCAGAGCGAATCGCTCGACAGGCAAAATCCTACTACATCCTCGAGGGAGACCTGTACCGCAAGCGCCCAAATGGGATCGCGCTCAAATGCGTCCCTCTCGATAAGGCGCCAAGTCCTCGAAACCTCATATCAATAAAGCAAAGCAGGAGTAGGTCTTTACCTCAAGAAGAGGGGCCAAACCTGGGTAAACCCTTGTTTCCCCACGCCCCGCTAGACAAGCTCCAGATGTCAGAAGTCGCTATGTCCCAACACTCAAGTTTCCACCCGGAAACATCTATTGTGACAATCCGACGACAGTTGGCGCCCACCGTGGGGCCTGCGGCCAAGAACATCAGTTTTGTTGGAGAAGCGCGGCGCGGTATGGAAAACCTGGCTATCGGCCAGATCTACACGCTCCCAGGAGGGGAGCGGATCGTGGATGACTTTGGTTGGAAAGAAGAAGCAGATTAGCTGGAAACCGGATCTATGATCATCTTTGGTCAGATCGATGTTTTCGTCGGCGTAATCCGGTCCACCGGAGCCAGCTCAGATCAGTATGAGCCGGAGTACGAGTCAGAGTCCGGGTCGACTACTATGGCCCAGACGGACAAAGAAGAATCTGTTGGATCACCAGAGTGCGAAGTCAGGACCGAAGAGGAAGAGGCGGCGATCCAAGCTTTGCAGGATTCTACCGTCGCACCAACCAACATGTCAGATCTGGACACAGATACCGAGTCAATCTTACCACTGTTTGAAGATCGTTGGGGATACGGAATTGAGGAAGAAGATCACCCGGCACCCCCAGGGCCCGTGCAACATATGACGGTTCACGTCGTAACCACGGCTCAGCCGGCTGATGGAGGAACAACCTCCGTTAGTGACGAGACAAGCGCAGAGAGAACCGCCAGACAGATTAGAGAAGCTTGGGACTAGGGCTAGCTTGGCATGCCACCTGCAGCATATGCGCCACCCAACCCCAATACCGGAGCAGTTTTACCGACTTTCAGCACAGCACTCCAGACATACCCCCCAGCACCTGGAACGGTGATGCACCGGTGTGGTGTTGTTGGGAAACCCCAAGAGGAAGGTATGAAGTAGTGCAGCAGCAAATTTCGCTCAGTTGTGAAACCAAGGTTTATCGAACCAGTAGGAAACTAGAATTCTTCCGAAGCTTGCTGCGGTTGACCTTGGCAGGGCGCACTACCGGTGTCAACCACGAACGTGGAACCTGCACGCAGCACAACCAAGATACTTTGCCCCAACTTAACAGTGAGGTTGTCAATCTCACTGGCTTGCTGTAACAAAGGATTAAACGTATGTGTGGAAAATGATGTTTGTTTGCAGAGAATGAAAGTAACAGGATTGCAGTAGGTTGTATTATCAGTTTAAGGAAAAAGGACCGGGCTCCATAGTTCACTAGTAGTGTCTCTCCATGAATAAATAATAGCATACATGCGGGTAAACAAATTACAGCTGGGCAATTGACAGAATAAAGAACTGCATAACAATGCATATACAAGTCATGATGTCTAGTGTGAGATTCATTTCGGCATTACAACATGATACATAGACCGTCATCCAACTGCATCTATGACTAATAATCCACCTTCAGGATAGCATCCGCAACACCATTCAGTATTAAGTTGCAAACAACAGATTATTGCATTAAGTAAAGTGTGTAATGTAAGTAGCACAAATATCCTTAGATAAAGAACTATTGTTTTATCCCTAGTAGCAACAGTACATCTACAATCTTAGAGGTTGCTGTCACTCCCCCAGATTAAAGGGACAATTGCTTCTGTGCCCCAGTTCTCTCCAGTTTATCCGTCTGTGCCATACCCGCGTAGTTTCTCTCGTCTGTGCCCTGGTTGGCTCGCAAATCGGCCAAACGCTCCGTTGCCCTCTAGTCAACCGTCACTTGGCCTGACTGGTGGGGTCGGCCTGGCGTGGCTCGGTTGGGATTTCCTGGGGTCGGCTTGTGTGCGGCTCGGCTCAAACTTACCACGTCTCCCGCTGTGTTGTTGAGTTGTTTTTTAGTCCCACCTCGCTAGTTGGGTGTGTGCGCGACCTCTTTATATACCACAACATTCCAAGGCTATTGTAAAGCATTGAAATGAGCAGGTTTTAACCGGGCCCGGACCCTCTTCTTTCAATGCTTTTACGGATGATTAGTCATTTGTCCCAACAAATATAAGCAATTTCTGGTGTAAAATACGTGTTGCTGTATAGATCTGCCCCTAAAATTGTAGATAGTTTTGGTACAGATGATTAGTCATTTGTAATAGTAGATTGTTTCGGTATGGATGATTAGTAATTTGTAAGCAATTTCTAGTGTATAATACGTGTTGGTGTATAGATCTGCCCCTAAAACTGTAGATAGTTTCGGTGATTAGTCATTTGTCCCAAAAAATATATGTAATTTCTGGTGTAAAATACGTGTTGGTGTATAGATCTGCCCCTAAAACTGTAGATAGTTTCGGTAGAGATGATTAGTAATAAGCGGTTGGTCCAAATGAGAGGACTGGTTTATCATATGCGGTTGGTCCAAATAACATAGAGGTTACATTGCATTAATTATGCTTACATCGCATTAATTAACTACAACTGACAATCAGCAGATAAACAAATCCTAGAGCAAGTATACAGAGATAAAATCCTCCAGCTATCAGATTAGCCTGCTTCTTCAGATCATTCATCTGCCTTAAGTTCTTGTTCAACTTCTTCAGTTCGCCTCTCACTTCCTCAAGCCCCATCAGCGGAGCAACCATGTCAGACCCCATCGGCAGAGCAGAGGGCGCAATCTCCACATCAGACGGCAGAGAAAGGTCGCTGGGCGCGGGCCACCTTCCATCCCGTTTAAGCTGCGAAACGTATTCATCCATCCACTGAAAATGGCTGCGTGGTTCCAACCCCTGGAAAAGTCAACCTGAACCCTAAATCCCAAATCTGAGCAAGCAAATTGAAAACACTGAAGAAATCAAAACAAAAGGATGCGAGAGAAAGATCTTTACATCATGTGGCAGGCTCTAGCATTTCAAATACTCGCGCCCCTTGTTGGGTGTCTCCGCCTTACTAGCCTTACGGAGCAGTGGCTCCTTGCGTGAGCATTTAGAACATGGCGGCAACGACACCTCAGGCTGCTTTGGCCAAGTGGGGCGAAGGAATGAACTGGAGGAGCTCGACATTGCTGCTGCCCTTTGTCGCCGGAGAGGAAGAAGAGGAAGGAAGAGTAAGGAAGAGGAAGGAAGAGGAAGAAGAAGATGGTCCAAAGAGGATGGATGCTCTGTCTGTGAAGAGGAGGAAAATGGTGGGTCCGCGGTGAGCGTGTAACGGTCCCATGCGGTGGTGCGGCTGTTGCGAGTCCACCAACCCTTTTTGCTTAGAAATGGGACCGTTTACCCTACCTTTGGAGCTCATTTGAAACACATCGAACGGGTTGTGCAGAATGAGCTTCTCACACGGGTTATAGCCAATCAGATCGCAGAATGAGCCTCTCGCGGATCACCCCGAGTCTGCAAGATTCCTTCTAGAGGACGATCAAACGGCTGCAGTTCAGCGCTAGGGTTAAATCGACGGTCATTGTTCAAATGGGGTTTGGAGGCACTCAACGGGGTTTTGAAAAGTTTGATAAAGTGTCCAAGTTTAATTTTTGAGTGACTAAGAAGGATCGATGCTTCGTTTTTCAAATTTCATGTTTTAAACTTGTTACCGAAATTTGAAATGAGCCTCAAATATTCAAAAAATCAAAAAAGGAAAATATTGCGCACATAGTCGTCTTATGTCATATACTAGCGACTCAAGTTGAAAAACATGGTCTACATACATTCAAAATGAGAAGGGCATGGATCTCTTGTGATATCACAAAACTCAAACGATGAGGTCTAAGGTTGAAGAGAAGTGGTTTTGGAATTACAACATGAAATTTTCAAAAACCTCACAAAAGCTTCATTTTGGAGTGACTAAGAAGGATCCATGCTTAGTTTTTCATTTTCATGTCAAAAACTTGTTTAAATGTTGCTCAAACTTAGGTTTGATCGAATTTGAAATAAGCATAATAAATTCAAAAATTATCGAAAAATTGAAAAACTGACGCACATATTCTTCATATGTCATGTACTAACGACTCAAGTTGAAAAACATGGTCTACATACATTCAAAAGGAGAAGGGCATGGATCTCATGTGATATTGCATAACTCAAACTATGAGGTCTAAGGTTAGAGAGAAGTGGTTTTGCAACTGCAACATGAAATTTTCAAAAAACTCACAAAAGCTTCATTTTGGAGTGACTAAGAAGGATCCATGCTTAGTTTTTCATTTTCTTGTTTTAAACTTGTTTAAATGTCGGTCAAACTTAGGTTTGACCGAAATTTGAAATGAGCTTCAAATATTCAAAAACATTCAAAAAAAGGAAAATCCTGCGCACATAGTCGTCTTATGTCATATACTAACAATTCAAGTTGATAAACAAGGTCTACGTACATTCTGACGAGAAATGCATGTATCAATTGTGTTTCTCAAACTATGTCGTATGAACTCAAGAGTAAAGAGAAGTGGTTTTGGACTTGGAACATAAAAGTTTGAAATAAATGACCGGAGGCAAGCTTATCCATCATAATATAAATACGGTGACGCATAGAGCGCGCACAGAACGCGCACAGAGCGCGCCACAGCGCGCCCAGAGCGCTCCAGTTCATGCCCAGAGCACGCCCATAAGGTGTTCGACCAAAATACATCCGACCAAAATACAACTAATAGTAATATTAATCAGTCTCTTCTTTGACGTCGTCAAAGTTGGACATCATCTCGTCAGCCCACTACTCGATCTCTTCGCTGGGGTCGCTGATCTCTTCGTCCGACTGCTCGATGTCTTCGCCGGGCCCGTCGACGTCTTCGCTGACCTTCTCAAATGTCAGCTCGATGTACTCCTCCTTGAAGATCACCTTGATAACGTAGAGATCACCAAAGCGAATCGGCAGTTGCTCCCAGAATAGATCCCAGTTCTCCGTGAAGAGGAGGAAAATGGTGGGTCCGCGGTGAGCGTGTAACGGTCCCATGCGGTGGTGCGGCTGTTGCGAGTCCACCAACCCTTTTTGCTTAGAAATGGGACCGTTTACCCTACCTTTGGAGCTCATTTGAAACACATCGAACGGGTTGTGCAGAATGAGCTTCTCACACGGGTTACAGCCAATCAGATCGCAGAATGAGCCTCTCGCGGATCACCCCGAGTCTGCAAGATTCCTTCTAGAGGACGATCAAACGGCTGCAGTTCAGCGCTAGGGTTAAATCGACGGTCATTGTTCAAATGGGGTTTGGAGGCACTCAACGGGGTTTTGAAAAGTTTGATAAAGTGTCCAAGTTTAATTTTTGAGTGACTAAGAAGGATCGATGCTTCGTTTTTCAAATTTCATGTTTTAAACTTGTTACCGAAATTTGAAATGAGCCTCAAATATTCAAAAAATCAAAAAAGGAAAATATTGCGCACATAGTCGTCTTATGTCATATACTAGCGACTCAAGTTGAAAAACATGGTCTACATACATTCAAAATGAGAAGGGCATGGATCTCTTGTGATATCACAAAACTCAAACGATGAGGTCTAAGGTTGAAGAGAAGTGGTTTTGGAATTACAACATGAAATTTTCAAAAACCTCACAAAAGCTTCATTTTGGAGTGACTAAGAAGGATCCATGCTTAGTTTTTCATTTTCATGTCAAAAACTTGTTTAAATGTTGCTCAAACTTAGGTTTGATCGAATTTGAAATAAGCATAATAAATTCAAAAATTATCGAAAAAATGAAAAACCGACGCACATATTCTTCATATGTCATGTACTAACGACTCAAGTTGAAAAACATGGTCTACATACATTCAAAAGGAGAAGGGCATGGATCTCATGTGATATTGCATAACTCAAACTATGAGGTCTAAGGTTAGAGAGAAGTGGTTTTGCAACTGCAACATGAAATTTTCAAAAAACTCACAAAAGCTTCATTTTGGAGTGACTAAGAAGGATCCATGCTTAGTTTTTCATTTTCTTGTTTTAAACTTGTTTAAATGTCGGTCAAACTTAGGTTTGACCGAAATTTGAAATGAGCTTCAAATATTCAAAAACATTCAAAAAAAGGAAAATCCTGCGCACATAGTCGTCTTATGTCATATACTAACAATTCAAGTTGATAAACAAGGTCTACGTACATTCTGACGAGAAATGCATGTATCAATTGTGTTTCCCAAACTATGTCGTATGAACTCAAGAGTAAAGAGAAGTGGTTTTGGACTTGCAACATAAAAGTTTGAAATAAATGACCGGAGGCAAGCTTATCCATCATAATATAAATACGGTGACGCATAGAGCGCACACAGAACGTGCACAGAGCGCGCCACAGCGCGCCCAGAGCGCTCCAGTTCATGCCCAGAGCACGCCCATAAGGTGTTCGACCAAAATACATCCGACCAAAATACAACTAATAGTAATATTAATCAGTCTCTTCTTTGACGTCGTCAAAGTTGGACATCATCTCGTCAGCCCACTACTCGATCTCTTCGCTGGGGTCGCTGATCTCTTCGTCCGACTGCTTGATGTCTTCGCCGGGCCCATCGACGTCTTCGCTGACCTTCTCAAATGTCAGCTCGATGTACTCCTCCTTGAAGATCACCTTGATAACGTAGAGATCACCAAAGCGAATCGGCAGTTGCTCCCAGAATAGATCCCAGTTCTCCGTGAACTCGATGTAAACCTCGTCGTTGACCACTCGATATGATCCAAAGATCTCGACATCGTCACTCGCCAAAAGACGAGAATTTCCGTGAACTTGACGTATTATGAGATCACGCGATGGAATAACATCGTAGCCATCTAGTACCTCAATCTTGAGATGCTATCAAAATAACATGAGCATCGTATGAGAATAGTTCAAATGACAGAACTGAGGGATCATTCAAATGACAGAACATGAGCATTGTATTAGAATACCAGAGAAACGACATCTAGAGAATCATTCTCAATCCTGCGCACGTAGAACTGAGGGATCTCTTCCAACTCCTTCGTGGCATCTTTGAATAAAGCGAGAGATATCGCATTCATTTCTGAATAGGTGACATCTCTCGGTTCCTCAAATATGGTCGACAGGAGGGCTGCCTTGCAACATCCGTCAATCTTTTTAAACTCTGATCAAAGAGAGGAAGACATTCAGAAAACTTGTAAACTACTCAATGTGTAAGAAAAAGAACACAAACCAGCATACCTGTGTGTTGCACAAAAGGTTTTGCAGCATTGTGCTCGTTAGTCACTTCAACATTGAACAAATGCTGATCTTCATTCCAAGTGAATTTGACAACATCGCCCTCCTCGATGCCGTAGCATTCACATAGTGCTCTCCACTGCGTTCCACAGATCTCCGTGTAGATATGGGTGTTCAGGCTACCACTTAGCCACTTACAGAGATATGTCCGATCCGTGTCAGTTTCAGTTACCCACCTATCCAGGTAGAAGAAGTACTGGTCTCCGTTCGAGCACCTTGCCTCCATCCAGTGCTTATGAGGGCCAATTGCCCGGCTCTGATCTAGAAGATATCTTAAAGGGCATGGCAGAATCTACATGTAATACAAAACCGGAGAAACTATGAAGACACTCATTGAAGGAAAAACAAATGACATTCCCTCGAATTTGAAAGGCAATACTTACAACGGCCGTTTTGTAACCGTGTTCCATCGGGACTTTGAAAGTATTGGAATAACGAGTTAGTGTGCGACAGAAAGTTCCTTCGTGAAGGCACATAGCACAGTGATCGACGCCATCGCTATCGCTACCGGAATCCTATTTTAACAAATGAAATTTAGAACCAGATAAACAGGCGGAACCTGGGGTTTTTCCCCATTCCGCAAGCCAAATAGAAAATCAAATCTACTCACATATAATGCACCAAACAAGAAAATGAAACATGTAGAGAAGATAGCACTGACCATCGAAATGGGGTTGATGGACTGCAGCTGGAACCGTCGGCGACCAAAAAACCCCAAACAGCGAAGGCGGCCATACAATGGCGATGACGATGGAGCTCCTTGCTTGTCCCTCCTTCTCGACGGGCCACGGTAGACGGGCGGGCGACGACAATGGCGATGGTGATGGAGCTCCTTTGCGCCTTCAATCACCCTGCTCTCCGCCCTCAATCCAACTCCTATTGCTTTGTTCTTGGGGGTTCCTCGGGGCTTCTCTCGGCGGCAGCAGTGAGCCAGGGAGAAAGACCATGTGGGCCCCATCGGCGGTATCCCTTGATTAAACAAGTGCCCCGGCCCCACGCCGACCCCACGCTCCGACCCCACGCCGACCCCAGGAAATCCCAACCGAGCCGCACACAAGCCGACCCCAGGAAATCCCAACCGAGCCGCGCCAGGCCGACCCCACCAGTCAGGCCAAGTGACGGTTGACCAGAGGGCAACGGAGCGTTTGGCCGATTTCCGAGCCAAACGGGGCACAGACGAGAGAAACTACGTAGGTATGGCACACACGGATAAACTAGAGAGAACCGGGGCACAGAAGCAATTGTCCCCAGATTAAATAGAGACATGAACCCACTATCGAGCATAAATACCCCCTCTTGGAGTCACAAGCATCTACTTGGCCAGAGCATCTACTAGTAACGGAGAGCATGCAAGATCATAAATAACGCACTCACAAGATATATTATGAAGCACATGACATAGTACTCAATTATTCATCGGATCCCAACAAACACAACTTGTAGCATTACATAAAGATGATCTTGATCATGATAGGCAGCTCACAAGATCTAAACATGATGGCACAATAGGAGAAGACAACCATCTAGCTACTGCTATGGACCCGTAGTCCAAGGATGAACTACTCACGCATCTGTCCGGAGGCGGGCATGGTGATGTAGAGCCCTCCGGTGATGATTCCCCTCTCCGGTAGGGTGCCTGGAAGAGCTTCTGAACCCTCCCGAACTAGGGTTGACGGCGGCGGCGGCTCTGGAACGTATCGTGGAAAAGTGTTTGGGCTCTAGGTCTTGTATTGTCGGGGGGTATTTGTAGGCGAAAGGGCGAAGGCGGTGGAGGCCCGAGGGCCCCACACCATGTCGTCTTTGGTGTTCTGGAAGCTCCCGAGAAAATAGGGACTTTGGCTTTTGATTCGTCCAATTCCGAGAATATTTCCTTAACAGTTTTTCTGAAACCAAAAACAGCAGAAAACAGGGAACTGGCACTGTGGCATCTTGTTAATAGGTTAGTCCCAGAAAATGCACAAAAACCATATAAAGTGTATATAAAACATGTAGCAAGTGGTATAATATAAGCATGGAACATAAGAAATTATAGATATGTTGGAGACGCATCACACGGCTTTCACAAATCCGATCCTGGTGAATACCCCTGTTCCGCCGCCAAACCCACGGAATCAAGTCCCGCCACCAACGGCGAACGACCAAACACTTGCCGGTGCATCAGGAAACCCGGAGCAGCACTTGGGAGAAGTAACAAACAATAACTCGGCGATGCAGAGAGAACTGGAAGACCTAAGGCAGGCCATCGCAAGAGCAAACCAAGAGCGCACGGATGAAACCCGACGCGTAGCAGAGAAAGAGCGGCTTTTGGCTCAGCAGGAATAGAGAGAAACGCTCTCCAAAGAAGGAGGGACGAATTCACCGCAGTATAGAATAGGAGGCGCGGAAGCCGGCTGCATCTGCCAACCGGAACAAAGCCATAGTACCTGAAGTCCTCGAGTACCAGACAACACCCAACAACGTACCCGCATCCGTGGCGGCGGCTAACCCCGTAATGGGAGCCGGCGCGCCGCAGGCCGGGTTACAAGGAGCACAAGCTGGAGGAAACGCGGGAAACCTGGCTGGAGGAGCCAGAGCCGGGGATGCGGTCACAGAACAACTACCACCACCACCCCCCAGGTTTAGCACTCCCCCGGGTCATTACAATAATCCAGTTGACAATGTTTTTGCAGCTGCACATGCCCTGGAGCAGATCCCGTTCGATAATTCACCGACCGGCATTGAAGCACGGCGAGCCATAGATTTATTGCGAACCGCCGTGGTCCAGCAGAAAAATACCCACGCGGCTCGCAAGCGTTCAACTCAGAAACACAAACGAGTCGTACTAGAACCCAGCACGGAGAGCCGGCGCCAGCAAGATCAGTCCAGAACCGGCTTGGGCCGGTAAAACAGCAAGTTCAGCAACACAACCAACAAATGATGCAGCAACAATAGCCGGCAGCCGCATTTCAGAGGGTGGTCGCGCCGGCTATGTCCGCGGCACAGTCAATAGTCAACAGTTTAAGAGCAAGACGCGCAGCTGCGGCGGCAGCGCTCCCGGAAGCCGGAGCTGGAGTGGTGATCCCCGTCAGACCCGCCGTATCTTCGCCTGCGCCGGGTCACGGAGGAGGCACGTCTTCAAACTTGACAGTACCAAAGTGTCTATCAGATGCCAAAAGGGCGGAGCCGTTTCCCGAAAAATTCAAAGAGCCGACCAAAGTTAGCAATTACGAGCCAAACATGAATCCAGAGATGTGATTGAGCAGTTACAGCATGGCGATGGACATAAAGAATGCGTCACCAAATTTATGCGCCCGTTACATGTACCTCATGATGGCAGAAGGTGCACCCAAGATATGGTTAGATCGGCTTCCACCACGTAGTATCAATTCTTGGGAGGAGTTAAAGGCGGCGTTTATCAAGAAATTGGCCGGGACATGTAAAAGACAGTATACAGAGGCGGATCTGGATCGGTGTGTCATGAGAAAATCCGAGTCAGCCAGGCAATGGATGTCTAGAGTTACGGAGATCTTACACTCATCAGTCAATATATCACCAAGCACGGCCATGCTGTATATGGAGAAAAATTGTTGCTACGACTCATGAACACAGAAGATTGGACATATGAGAGAAGACCCGGCTTGCAAAGACATCACAATCGGGGAAATTGTAACTTCAGCCAATAAATACGCCGCAACAGACAAGAGGCCGGGTGAGACAGAGGAGCAACAGAAGAACAACCGAGTCAGTGGAGGCCATAACCCGAATCAAAATCAGAACCATGGTAACCAAAACAACAATAACAAGCGTCCGTATGAGGGAGGAAATTCAGAGTTCGTGGGGACAACCCAGGCGACGGGTTACAGAGGGCCGAGACCCGGTGGCAATTTTAGGGGAGGTCCTTCGAGAGGACCAAACGTCAGCGAGATGTACATCATGCCGTGTCCGAAACATAGCAAGAACGGAAGACCATCAAATCACTCACTAGCTCAGTGTGCTGATATAAGAGCCTGGATGAGGCACGAACAAGAGATGTAGAGGAATCAGGGAAACTTTGGAAACAATGGCAACTTCGGGAAGAACGGAAACAACGGGAACAACAGTCTTTCGGCAGGACCCGGACAGGGGGCTGGGTCAAACGGACCGTTGAATAACAACGCCGGGTCTAGTCAACAGCAGAACCAAGTTATGACCGGGTATCAGCAGAACCCGAAGGAACTCCATAGTCAGGGACAGTATCATGTCTTCACCACCAGTACATCCAGGAGGGAAAGGAAATTACAAGCACGAGCTGTCAATGTAGTGGCATCGGCCATTCCAAGGTTCCTAAAGTGGTCCGAGCAGACAGTTAGTTGGAGCCGGGAAGATCATCCGCCAGCGGTTGAACACCCGGGTCTCTTGGCTCTCGTTGTGGCACCACAAGTTGATGGATTTTCCTTAAGCAAGGTCCTGATGGACGTCCGCCAGCGGTTGAACACCCGGGTCTCTTGGCTCTCGTTGTGGCACCACAAGTTGATGGATTTTCCTTAAACAAGGTCCTGATGGACGGAGGAAGCAGCATCAACATTTTATATCTAGACACGTTCAAAAGGATGGGTTTAACCGAAAATCGTCTAACTCCAACTTCAACAATTTTTCATGGCATAGTCCCAAGAAAGTCGGCACACCCAATTGGCCAGATCAGTCTAGAAGTGGCATTTGGTGTGAGCAAGGAACAGTTCAGATCAGAGTTCTTGAATTTTGAGGTTGTTGATTTAAAGAGTCCGTACCACGCTCTGTTCGGAAGGACGGCTTACGCCAAGTTCATGGCCAGGCCGTGTTACGTATACCTCAAGTTGAAGATACCAGGTCCTCAGGGAATAATCACAATTGAAGGAAGTAAGGATATGTCTATAGAGTGTGACAATGGAGACGCCATCATGGCGGAACAGGCTTGCTCAGAGGAAGAGCTTAAGTACTACTCCCTCCGTCCAATAAAGGATGTCTCAACTTGATCAAAAATTGGATGTATCTAGACATAACTTAGTGTATAGATACATCCAAATTTGATAGAAAGTGTGACATCTTTTGTTGGACAGAGGGAGTACAAGTCTCAAGTAGACCCGGCCGACAAGCGTGTGCTGGAAAAGCCGGCTCACGAGGAAGAAAAGAAGAAATTCAAGTCTGCACAAGACACCAAGATGATTGACTTCGTAGAAGGGAACTACTCCAAGCAGTTTTCAATAGGAGCCCACATGGACGAGAAATAGAAAAGCGCGCTCATCAAGTTCATCCGTGAGAATCGGGATATCTTTGCATGGTCTCCTTTAGACATGCCGGGTGTACCGAGTGAACTTGCTGAGCACAACTTACATGTTGATCCTAAAGCAAAGCCGGTTAAACAAGGACTACGTCGTATCAATGCAGAGAGGAAAAAGGTCATCGGAGAAGAGATTGCCCATCTGCTCGTAGCCGGGTTTATCATGGAGGTTTATCACCCGAAGTGGCTGGCAAACCCGGTCCTAGTTTTGAAGAAAAAACAGAGAGTGGCGCATGTGCGTGGATTACACCAGCTTGAACAAAGTTTGCCCAAAAGACCCCTTTGCACTACCTCGTATAGATCAGATCATCGATGCCACAGCCGGCAGCGAGTTGTTATGTTTCCTGGATGCATATTCCGGGTATCATCAGATCAAGCTTAATGTGGACGACTAGGAGAAGACTTCGTTCATCACCCCCTTTGGTGCTTTCTGCTACAAAACCATGTTGTTTGGTCTCAAAAATGCAGGTGCCACTTACCCGAGATGCATCTAGAATTGTTTCCAGAATCAAATTGGTCGCAACGTGCACGCGTATGTTGATGACGTCGTGATCAAGTCGCAGAAAGCCGGGTCACTACTTGATGACCTGACAGAGACGTTCACCAACCTTCGCAAGTATCATATGAAGCTAAATCCAACCAAGTGCGTGTTTGTCGTGCCAGCAGGCATGTTGCTGGGTTTCATAGTCTCAGAAAGAGGAATAGAGGCAAACCTGGCTAAGATTAAGGCCATCATGAACCTTAAGAAGCCGGAATGCATAAATGATGTACAGAAGCTGACGGGTTGCGTCACAGCCCTAAGCCGGTTCATTGCAAGGATGGGAGAGAAAGCAGTTCCACTTTACAAGCTGCTGAAGAAATCAGACAAGTTTGTTTGGGGTCTAGAAGCTGATGACGCCTTTGAAGGTTTGAAGAAAACACTATCGTCAGCACCAGTTCTAGCGGCTCCCATGAGTAAGGAGCCGATGTTATTATACGTCTCTGCGAATTCACGACCCGTCAGTGCCGTGGTTGTGGTGGAGGGTAAGGAAGAGGGGAAAGAATATCCAATCCAAAGGCCGGTTTACTATGTTAGCGAAGCTTTGACAGAGTCAAAACAGAGGTACCTGCAGTGGCAAAAGTTAGTCTACGGCGTCTTCATGGCAAGCAGGAAAATGCCACACCACTTTCAAGAGCATCCCACCACTGTGGTGAGTTCTGCTCCATTGGCAGAAATCATCAGAAATAGAGAAGCTACAGGCAGAATTGCAAAGTGGGCCATCGAGATGGGACCTTACCACATCAACTACGAGCCAAGGACAGCAATCAAGTCACAAGCCCTAGTTGATTTCGTCAATGACTGGACAGAGTTTGACCCCTTACCACCTACACCAAGCGCGAAGCACTGGGTTATGCACTTCGACGGGTCAAAATAGTTTGAAGGTTCGGGAGCCGGCGTTGTTTTAACTTCGCCAAAAGGAGACAAGTTAAGCTATGTCTTACAGATACACTTCGAGCCATGCACATATAACATCGCAGAGTATGAGGCTCTGTTACATGGTCTGAAAGTTGCTAAAGAGATGAACATCAAGAGGATCATGTGCTATGGAGATTCCGACCTTGTTGCTCAGCAAGTATCAGTAACTTGGGACAGGAAAGACGCCAATATGGCGGCTTACAGGAGAGAGGTAGACAAAGTCGCTGGTTCCTTCTCAGGATACCAGGTTAAACACATCGACAGAAGAAAGAATGAGGCAGCTGATGCCTTATCAAGACTCGGCTCTAGGAGAGAGCCGGTACCTCCAAACGTGTTCCGCGCCAAGTTACATCATCCATCAGTCAAGCTTCCAACAGAAGAGGAGTTAGCAAATCCGGATGACCCGGACTCACAGTTGGTTGCCGCCTTACATCAAATTTCGTCGTGGACAGAGCCATATCTGGCTTACCTGTTGAGAGAAGAGCTACCACAAGACGAAGTACTGGCACGACAGTTAGCGCGCCGGGCTAAGGCGTACACCATCATCAACGGAGAGTTATATAAGAGGAGTACGTCAGGAGTGTTCCTGCGATGTGTATCACCAGAGGAAGGCCGGAAGATACTTCAGGAAATTCACTCAGGAGATTGCCGACATCATGCATCTACAAGATCAATGGTCGCCAAAGCGTACAAACACGGTTTCTTCTGGTTGACGGCTTTGGCAGACGCGAAGAACATTGCCCGGGTTTGCGATGGATGCCAGCGATATGCAAGACAAATACACGTGTCGGCTCAGGATTTGAAGACCATCCCGATAACATGGCCCTTTGCAGTATGGGGCATGGATATGTGGGACCCTTCCAGATGTCACCCAACAAGAAAACTCACCTCTTAGTTTTTTTTGAAGCAAAAAACAGCAGGGGTTTTCCATTTTCTATTAAAACAGCCACACAGGCCAATATTTACATTATTACAGAGAAGCATCAAGTGTTCATAAAGTATCTAGCCATTGTTGCATACCCTCCCTAAGACTAGGCTTGGCCCTATGCATAATGAGGCTAAAGGACTCCTTAAACATTCCAAGACATCTGTCCAAACTAAGCACCTCATTATCAAAAATGATTTTATTTCTATGGTTCCATATACTCCAGCAACCAATAATTAAGGCTTCCTTTATGCAGACAAAATTCTGCCTCTGCTTTCCTTCAATCAACATATCAATTATCTCCATTCTATAGTTCCAAGCCAAGCTCAGTTTCTCCCACAAAGATTGACTGAACTCACATTCGAAGAATAAGTGGATAAGTTCCTCTCTCTGACTAGTTGTGCACAACACATAGTCAGTACTTTCCACATAGAATTTTTTCCTTTCCATTAGATATTTTGTATTCAGACTGTCTAGTAACAGTAACCAAAAGAAGAACTTGTGTTTAGACTGACAGCAGGATTTCCAAATCCACTTAAATGGCAAAGGTGCATCAGGTGGTTCCAAAATGGTGTTATACATTCTTTTGGTAGAATAGAAGTTTCCCCATTTGAAGGACCACTCATCATTAACAGCATTGTGTTGAAAAACACCCAATATCATCTCTAGCTGCTGGCATTGTTGCATGGCAATTTGTGACAGAGGCAAGTGAAACATATCCAACACATTTGTGTGACTTATCTCAACAACTTTAAGAATAGACATCTCAGGATTTTTAGAGAATGAGTGTAATTGAGGAAATTGTTCCTTCAATGTATTATGTTCCCCTGTATGCCATTTGTCCTTCCACATCAGAGTAGAATTACCTCTATTTGCTGTACATATAGCATGCTCCTTAAATGTACCAATGAATTTGGTGCAATCACGCCACCAAAAAGATCCCTTATTTGATTGTCCAGTTGGTATTTTCCCATCAGCATAATGTGCCTCCCAGATCAGTTGCAGTGGACAAGTTCACAAAGTGGGCTGAAGTACAAGCAGTCAACAGTTGCACAGCAGCAACAGCAGTAAAATTCCTGAAGAAGATCATATATCGCTTCGGATATCCTCACAGCATCATCACAGACAATGGGACAAATTTCTCACGCAGAGAGATGCAGATATTTTGCAAAGAAAACAGCATCCGGCTCGACCTTGCTTCAGTCTCACACCCTCAGTCAAACGGACAGGTGGAAAGGACAAACCAGGAGCTGCTTAGAGGCATCAAGCCAAGACTCCGGGTTCCATTAATTAGGGCAGCCGGGTGCTGGGAAGAAGAGTTGCCATCAGTCGTCTGGAGCATAAACACAACCCCAAATAGATCAACAGATTTCACTCCTTTTTTCATGGTTTATGGGGTAGAAGCCGTGTTACCCAGCGACATCCTTCACGATTCACCAAGAGTTGCGAATCATGTCCAAACAGAAAACGAGATAGCCCGGCAAAATTCAGTCGATATGCTTGAAGAGGCACGATAACTCGCTCTAGAGAGGTCAGCCGTATATCAGCAAGACCTGAGGCGCTACCACAGTCGCCGGGTTAGATCAAGAACTTTCCAGGAAGGAGACTTAGTCTTACGACTAGCCCAAAACAAGACCGGCTTTCACAAGTTGACTCCCCCATGGGAAGGTCCCTTCGTGGTCAGCCGGAACTTGCACAACGGGTCTTACTACTTGGTGGATATCAGAGAAGAAGCTACAGTAACAGGAAACAATACAGACCATACCAGATTCCCCATGCAAGAGAACGACATGCCCTGGAACATAGCAGAGCTTAGGCCTTACTACACTTAGGTTTTGTGAGCTCCCGGATGAGAGAGCTCCACCTTTTTGTATCTTTACAGTTTAAAAAGCAGCAGGTTTCGACGCGCTCTTTTCCTTAACAGGGTACCTAAGGGGTCTGGAAGGTTTTTAATGAGGCGGCTTGCTAGCTATGTACATATTATATGATCAATGAAATGAGGGAGGCACCTCTAAAAGAAAGAGTATTGTTTTTTTAGTTCCTTATTTTACATGTGATCAGGGGTCTTGTGGGCTTACTAACTAACAAAGTTGTAAGTTACAAACTCAAGACCCGGCAAAGACAACACAATTATTCTTGGTTATACTTGCCTGCAGGTTTGATGTTATTCTCACATAATATATGACCAGATGCTAAAAGTTCGGCTTTCAATCTGACTATGATGCCCATGGGGACTTAGCAGACCCTGATTGCTCAGGAGTTTTATGCATAGATGTCATGAGAAAACCGGCTTTGCAGAGAGCTAAAGAAACCAAAAGGGTCATCGAAACCAACAAGACTTGTAGATTTCACAAAAGGTGGATTTCATAAAATACGCAAAGTCTTCAGAGCACACGAAGGTGCACCAGAACAGGTATAGCTAATAAAGGAGCCTTGGCTAACCTATTACATGCGACACAAGCCAAAAGAATATTTGTTGCAGAACACCACAAAGTATTACAACCGGATTATACTGCCGGGCCAGATGAAGGAGGAACAACTGGAGTCTTGGGGGCTGGAGCAGAGGAGCTCGACGCGCCGGATTTCTTCTTGGACTTCTTGTGAGAAACGCCTTCAGCATCCTCCCCACTAATTTCAAAGACGCTGGGGAACTTAGCTTCAGCGACCGCCGGACGAGGAGGAGTCGGCACAACTGGAGTCCCTGAAGCCGGAAAAGTGTCCGGCTCAACAAGCAGCGGCGCGCGGTAGCTGGGATCCATCTTCGAACCAGCCGGGTCCTTCGGATATAACTTTTTACCTTCGGCACTATACCCAGGTTGGAAAGAGCTCAAGCTTAGGTGTCCGTCAGCAAAGTTGCGTGATGCCGGGTTGTCTCATCAATCGCAGTGATATCCTCCCTAGTGAGAGGAGTACCATCGCTCTTAAGAGAGGGCCATCTCCGGGTGAACAGTTGCGTGTCAATGGCCGGGTAATATGCCTTCGTCAAGGCAAGAATCCGCATGGCGGCTCTCCGGGCCGCAGACCTCTTCCAGCTATCCATGCAAGCCGGCAGCACATTCAGTTGTTGCAAGAATTTGGCCCGAGTCGTCGGCGGTTTCTCCCATCCATGGCACGCCATCATCGCCTTGCCAGCACCGTAGTACAGTTGATGCACAAGGGTGTAGGCAGCCTTGAGTTTCATCTCTGGGTCAAGTTGGCAGATGGGGTTCCAGGCACCTAAGAAATAAAGAAGACAAAGTTTTTAAGCCGGACATGCTCGGAAAAAAGCAATAAAGCAAAAGAGTCATTAGCCGGAGATAAGTAAACTCACCAAAGAGAGAGGTCACCATCTCAGAAATGAAGGCGACGAGCTTGTCGAATTTAGCATTGGAGGCCTTCAGATCCTCCTGCAACTTGTCTCGCTCTTCGTTCCAGAGGGCCTCGTGGTCCTCCCTATCTTGTTGCAGCTGGGCGTTTTCTTCTCAAGTTCAGCAATTTTATTTTCAAGCTCGGGATGCTTGCCGGCTTCAGTCTTGAGCTCCTCCTTCACCACCTCGAGAGCGTGACTGTGCTGTTGAGCGTGATAAGAAAGACCTCTCACGACCTTCTCAAGTGTCTCCATGCAGACGAGTGACCCTCATGAAAACAAACCACCAATGTCTCGGCAGCCTACATAAAGTGCAGTTTCCATCTGGGATCATACCTTCGCCCCGGGAAATACCCCTGGCGGGCAGTGGGAACTTCCAAGTCACATAGTGACCATCCATACTGGATCAAGTATGCCTCCGCAAAAGAGACCAAGTCAAGCGCTTCTGGGATTATCGGACCGGCGTCTCTTTCACATCAATAGGAAAAACGGAATACAAGGGGATTGGTTTTCTTATCTTGAGCACGGGCTACCGGAAGGGATTTTTCTGATAGGTCTCAGGACCTGCGTCTTCACTACGCCAGCAAGAATTCCCGGGTCTTCTCACCGGAAGGATTTCTTATCTGGAGAAGAAGTCCAGTGGTCTCAGGACCGGCGTCTCCATTACGCCAGCCAGCTGCTGGATCACCTTCGTGGTGAATTCCGAGTATTGGAAAAGGGAAAAAGGTCCCAGGACCGGCATCTTCACTACGCCAGCAACAATTCCCGGAAGAGTATATATCTGGAGAAGAAGTCCAGTGGTCTCGGGACCAGCGTCAGCATTGCGCGAGCCAGCTGCCGAATCACCTTCGTGGTGGGCTCCGAGTATTGGAGAAAATATGGGGGTCTCACGACCGGCTCAGACCAGCAACCGCCGTGCCAAGGAAGGCACTACGGGTCAGACCTGGGAATAGGTTATCTCGGTTCAAGACTCTATTCCTGCAAGATTGAGCAGAAAGAAAAGAATTGCGCCCGAAACACGGCGTAGAAGACCCGCCACGGCGGCAGCGCTACCGAATACCAAGATAACCTAAGGACTTCACGGATCGAGCTAAGTGCCTTTACCTTATTTGTTTTGTTTCTTTATACCTTGGCTAAAGCGAACGCGGGCGTAAACCTGGGGCAGCGCCTTCCCCAACACCACTGTCCATTTCCCTCTGGCAGTAGGGTTGTGGGTTGAGGATTGTGCGGTCAGGAGCGATGGATCTTTTGGGGGCTGCGCCCTGTGTCGGCTCTCCAGACGGTCTGGGTGCACACGGCTGGTGAGCGCTCTGGCCGAAAGACCCTTCCCGAGAGCGTCAAGCCTCCACGGGTGTAACAGAGATAGTTCAATACAAGGAAAGGATATTTACATTCAGAAGCTCTAAAATGTCTCGCCTTTTGGCTATATGAAAACACAGTTCACGACACCCGGTATTGTCGTCTTGCATGTTTCAGGGAACCCGGCAAGCTACGGATCATCCTCAAGATAGAAGCGCTCCATGATGTTCTCCACTTCGCCAATGACCGCCGGGAGAGACGCAATCCCTGGTGCAACCTCGTCCATCTCTGTGAAAAGGGAGATGTCCGGATGCCACTGCAGAAGGGCGGCGACGAGGTGGGTTACCGCATGCCTAGCAGCTTTCCCTCCAGCCAGGCGGATGGCCTGGTCCGCTTGAGAATGAACCTCGCCAAGAAGACCGGCGACACGCTCCAGAAATGCCGGGTAACCTTTGAAGGAGCTGGAGTGGCTGCTCGAGACGATCGGAAGCTGAGCCATCCGCAGCCCTCTGAGCCCCCGAACAATCTTCTCCATGGACGCGCTCATAGACAGGAGAAGGCCCATCAGGTCGCGCTTGATGGCCATTGCCTTATCTCGCTCCTCCTACGCCGTCTTCAGCTGCCCGAACAGCTCATCTTGGCGCACCCGGGCGGCTTGCGTAGAGGAGTTCGCAAACCCGACGGCCTCCTTCGCCGACGCAAGCTCGGCGTCCTCCTCTTCGCGCTCCTTGTTCTCATTCACCTGGAGGACTCCAATGCAATGGAGCTGGTCGTATCGATATCAGCCACCGTCTCTTTCAACTTGGCAACTTTACTCACCAAGCCGTTGGCCAGAGTCTTCTGCTTATCCCGCTCATCCCGAGCCTTGCAGAAGTCGCGGCGGGCGGTATCACGGTCGCGTTTCATGTCCTCGAGCTCTTTTGACAGTTGGGAGATCCGCTCGGAAAGCCAGGAAACCTGCTTGCCTTTGTCGCTCACCTCCTGGCGGACCCAGGCTCCCACATTCGTCATGCCCTGGTCCAAGCGAGCCTCGCTTTTCTCTTCTTTCATGCTAAGCTGCAGATCGCTTTCCCAGTGCCTAGCCTCGGCCTCTTCCAGTGCCGCCATCCGAGCTTCCAATCCCCGCTCCGTGATCCGCTGTTCTCGAGCATTCAGCAGCTCGTCTTCTGCGGCCAGTTTCTCTTCCCTGGCCTCGAGGGCCTCCGCTTCGGCCGTCAACTTCTGCTCCCAGGACTTCAGCTCGTCCTCGCGACGGGACACGAGGGCTGCTAGCTGGCGCAGCCGAGCCTCGGTGAACGCCAACAGTTCTCCCACGCTGTAGAGGTCCATGGGGAAGTCAAGGACCGACCTGACTCTCCCAAGGCCCCTCGGAGAAGCCTCCTCTTCTGGGACCACTGCCCGGGGAGGAGCATCAGCCCCGACGCTGGGCTGACCAGAGGGTTCCCGGGGGTCCATGCCGCGCTCTACCCCAGGGGCTCCAGATCCCTGTGCTCCACTCTCCGGAGTGGCCGAGAGGACCGAAGGAACGACCGGCCGAACCGATACAAGCCCGGGGACCACGACGGAATCCCCGGCATCTTCGACGCGGCCGCACTCGCCCTCGCAGGCTCCTGCACATGACGAAGATGGAACATCAGAACTACATCACGGGCGGCCTCGCCTCTTTGGTGTCACCGCAACCAGAGGACTTACTGCTCCCGTTTCTTGGACGCAGAGAAGCCCCATTTCTTCTCCAACAAGTCCGCAAAGACGCCAGGCGTCGACGCGCCTTGCCCCCAGTCTCACCACTGGCCTTCGGAAGGGGGAGACTCACTGACGGCAAGTCAGAACCTTTGGCCCATGAAGAGCTCGAAGAGATCGTCCGCCCCGGCGAGTCGACGCCTGCCGGGGAAGGGGAGCAAGGGTACCGGGTTTCTTCACGGACTGCCGAGTGCTCATCCTCATTTTCCTCGTCAGAAGCTCTGGATTCCTCCGGAGAAACATCACCCTGTGCAATGCCCGACACCTGCAGGCCAACCCCGATCGGCCCTTGATCCTTGTGCACGGGAGGAGGGTCTATCACCATTATGCCAGCCGTGCCGTATTCATTACACGAAGTCATGGAGATTATGATTTCGTCGGCGAGAGGATCTTCAAACAAAGGCTGGATGTCACCTGGGAGAGAAATTGGTTGGCCTGGCGTCAGTTTCTCCATGGTCCTCTTCCAGCTGCCCTCCGAGACGTGAAACCGTGGTGCTTGAGCGCTGCACCCCACCTGGAGGATCTCCCAAACTGGGCGATCCTTATGCTGCAGCGGAGCAATCCCTCTACGAAGAAATTCCGCCGCAATCAGGGCGCAAGTCACTCTGCGCTCCCGAAGAAAGGCTAATCGAGCGACCGCCGAAGACAGGGCACCATCCTGGGGGCTTTTCTTCCTGGAGTGCACCAAGTGCTGGGCAGTGTAGCTCGGAACCAGCAAATTGGCGCTCAACCCGCTCACCCGAACAGAGTACCATCCTCCCCTCCATTCCTCTTGAGGAGCCATTGCGAGCATCTCCGGATATTGGCACACAGCTTCCTCTCGGAGACGGAAGGTCACGCCACCGGCAATCCACCTGGACCTACCCAGGCGTGGGACAAAGAAGTGCCGGAACAGGGCAACGGATGGCCTGACGCCCGCAAACGCCTCGCAGGCGTAGGCAAAGACAGCAAGGATCAGCACCGCTCGCGGGTGCAGATGCATCATGGACAAGCCGTAAGCTTTTAGTACGGCCGAGAAAAACTCAGAGAAGGTTGGCAGGAGGCCCACGAGAGAGAATGCGTGGAAGCTGGTTACCCTGTCGGTATGCTCCTCCTCCGACCCAAGAAACATCACCACCTCTGCTCCTTGGAAGCGTGAAGACAGAGCACGGCGGACGCGCCCCATGGCCTTCTCGTCAGGAAACTCGCTCGAAAACCGCAGCGCTTGCGAAACCCGAGCCGCTGCTGCAGAAGCTTGCTCCGCCGCTGCCGTTTTGCTTGTTTTCGCCACCCCCCACCGGGCTTTCTTGGGAGCCATCAGGTGGGGACGGTGCGGATCTAGCTTCGCGGCAAAGGAGACGAGAAGGGCGAGCGGTGGAATCGGTGGAGAGAGACGAAGATTTGGAGGCAATGGTTTGGGGGAGAATGGCGAAGGAGAGAAGGCAGTCGCTCCGGAACTGCTAAGTCAAGGCCAGTGGTCGACCCCACGCGTCACGTCGCGGCCCCTTTACTCCGACGGGCACGGGGATCGAGGAGTCGTGCCCACTTCGGCGCGACCTGACCGTTGGGCGCACGACTGCATCCAAAGCCCGCACGAATCGCACCGTGCGGCACGACGCGGTCAGCAAGCCTCGGGGTCTCGCATTTACCTTAACCCGGCGGGCCCCACCGAGCAACACAAGGACGACCAGGCGCTGGACCCACTTTGACTTTTTGGTCATAGCACCGGCAGCCTCAAAAGACCGAAGCCGCCAGGACCATGCCCGGGGGCTACTGTCGCAGTAGTGGAACATGGGGTTCCCCTAGCGCTGCCTAAGTGGGTCCACCCTCTGTGGGCCCAGCACACGAGTGAACAAGGCCAAGACTCGGCGCAAGGCTTGGCGGGCGCACCCGCTTCATACAAGACCTTCCGGGTGTGCAGGACCCCCGGGCCTCCTGCGACCCGGAAGGAGCCGAAGACCCCGAGAGCGCGAGTCCTCGGCGAGGCCGAGCTCCCTCTCGGGTACAAGACCATACAAGGAGAAGATAAGGCTTCTACTACCTTCCAAAGGATTGTGGGTAGCCCCCAGAAGGCTTGGGAAGCAAGGCGCGGCTAGGGGACACCACCTACCCACTGTCAGCCCATGCCAGCCGCTTTCCCCAAAGGTGCCAGAGATTTCAACCACCCGAAGACGGATACTTGGAGGAGAAGAGGCCACATCGCCGTCTCCACCACGGAGAGGGGTTGCTTCCCGCCAAGAACCCCTCACGCTCCTTGGATGGCCTCTGTGGTATCCCCCTTCCCTATAAAAGGAGGACCAAGGGCATGGAGGAGAGGAAAAGAAGGAAAGTCAAGCTAGCTTAAGGAGTAAGCAAGCCCTAGCCAAGAGCTCACCGGCGATCCAAGGAAGAAGACAACTACCAAGCTAGGCTAGAAGGAGGAAGGGAAGGAAGGTGATCTCCTCCAGGCAAGGATCTGTCCTCCCCCTTCCTCTAGTCGGAGTACCCTGCTGGGTACCTCGCCGGGAAACACCATTGTAGCCACACCATGATTCGTCCATCTATCCAGACATGAAGGAGTAGGGCTGTTAGCCTTCGGGCGGCCTGAACCTGGGTAGATCGATGTGTGCTTTCCTTGTTTGCATACCACGTCAAGCTTGAAGAGTGAGTGAGGAACTTGTCCGACGATCATCCCCCAGGAGACGTTTCCAGCCTCCTTCGCGCCCCTACCTAATCTAGAAAGGGGGTGCCACGCATCCCCGGTGTTCGTCCTTCGAGACACAACAGTTAGATTTAAGTTTTTGCGTAGCTTAAAATAATTCGAATGGTACAATGAGATTTTGCACAGTAGTAGAGTTCGACAATACTTATGCCTACGATTTTTCTTTCAATTTTTGTAAAACTCAAAAATGGCGATTTTGAGTTTTTTCGAAAACCAAACTCCATGGAGCTCGGCTCCGATTTACAGTTTACACATCAACTATCCTCCTATGTTGTTTGTTGTTGGATGCCAACACAACATAGTTATTTTTGTAGTACACTATGTGTGTTTACCGTGAATGATGCACAAAAGTTTATGGAAGATATTGAAAACCGTGTAAGATTTTACTTTTTGAAGACTTAGGGTGGTTTATCATGTATGAATAACAATATAAGGCCTCTTATGGATAACAACATAACGAGAGTGTCGTTTTGGGCTCTTGTTCCATAGAACCCTTTTAATTTTTTATTCAGAAATGGCATTTCAAAATTTTCTAAAATCTGAAAATTGTAGATCTAGACGATGATGTATTCTACATGTGTGTAAAATTCTACTTCAAAAGACACCATAGTTTGGACTGTGCAAAATTATAAAATTGTGATCTGAAATAGTGAACAATGCAGATGTTTTTAGGGAGTATGCAATTACTTACCTCAATTTTATAGAAAATAGAGAGTATTTACTAGAGAAGTCCAGACTTGTGTGGGAGTTCCTCGCCATAGCTCCAGGCATTCCCGAGCTCCTCGATACGCCAGGGTTCCTGGGAAATCCAGCAACCAGGCGTTCTCCCTCAGCCCATGCTCCACCGTGCGCGTGTTCCTAATTCTTGTGGGAGTTGTAGCCACCAGCCCCGGTCCAAAGTCTGTCGCCGCCCTACCATTGATCCAACGATCACGCCAAAGCATGATCTTCAGACTGTTGCCCACCTTGAGTTGTACTATGCTGTCGAAAACCCGTCGTGCTTGTGAGTCTTTCAGAGGCGGTAGCCCTTGCCATGGTCTACTCGGATCCGTCCGCCTAAGCCATTCCCATTGCACCCACAGTGTAATCGCATGCTTTTCACTCCTAAGCCACCTAACTCCCATGGCTTGCAAATCCGATCCCATGCCACTAAGCATTGACCACCATTCACTCTCTCCTTGCCGGCCTAGAAGAATCCACGAAAAGCCTTCTCCAGCTCCTCGAACACCCACCCCGGCGCATCTGCCACCAGCAAGTGGTGCACCAGCCTGGCCGCCATGACCGCGTTGAGCAGAATCAACCTGCCTGGTCGAGCGATCATTCCCCGCTGCCATGCCCGCACAATCCGTGTGGCTGCGTCCAATATCGGTTGCCACTGGCTTTTGGTTAGTGGCCTCAGAGCCAACTGTAACCCCAAATATCTAATTGGAAAGTCCACAATTGGGCACTACAGGAATTCAGCTACCCGCTCTCGCTCCAACTCTCCTGCCCTGATCAATGTCGCTGAAGTTTTATTGTAATTCACCCGCAAACCTGTCGCTTGCCCAAACTGCGACCAAAGCTCCTTGATCACCGCAAGATCCTGCGCGTTAGGCTTCAGGAAGATTACTACGTCGTCTGCAAAAATGGAGATCCGCTGCGTTGGTGAGGCTCTACCGATCGGCGCCAGCAAATCACACTGGGTAGCTTTGAGGATGAGCAGCGTTGCCACTTCCATCGCAATCCTGAACAACTACGGAGAGAGGGGGTCGCCCTGCCTTAACCTCTCACATGAATAATTCGGCGCCCAGGTACACCGTTGACCAACACCCTGGTGCTGCCAGATCTAAGAGAGATTGCCAGCCACCGCAAGAAAATCTCCGGAAACCCATCGCCCTCAATACCTCAAACAGAAACGGCTAGGATATGTCCAGCTTAAGAAGCACACATGGTTCCCTCCTTCCATTAATCCTCCTCGCAAGCTGCTGCACCAGAAAGAAGTTATCATGTAGGTTTTTGTCAGAATATAGCCTCTGGAGAAGCTATGTATGCGTGTCGAACACTTGGGGAGAGCGATGCCTCTGACCTCATGAGGCTCGACGGAGGAGAAGACACAACACTGCAGAGATTGACACTTGGCTTACCCAGGTTCAGGCCACCACGGAGGTGAATGCCCTACTCCTGCTTGATTGTATTGCTTGGTAGAACTCCCCCAGCCAGGCTGGTGGCTGCAATGAGGTGAATGCCCTACGCCTAGAGATTCTAGGGTTTGTGCTTACAATGTCCGTACCCCCAGCCAGGCTGGTGGCTGCCTCCTTTTATAGGCTGCAGATGGCCTCCATCTTCAAACTCCATGGCGGGATGCTTCCGCAAGCTTCCAAGGGGGGCTCTGCTCTTCCGAGGCTGCTTTGGCAAAGCAGCCGACAAGATCAGTCCTACGGCCCTGCTCTACTGTGCCGCTGCTTGTCTTTTTCTCCCTGCAACTCCAGTCGCAGCCCCTTTAGCACAGGTCCGGTCGTCCTTGGTAAAGAGGAAAACGAGGGACCATCGTGACCCGCGGCGCCGTCTTGCACCAAAGCGGTAAGTCTCGAGAGCATGTGTGGGGACCCCGGACTAGCTGTCCGAAATACCCGATTATGCTTAACACAACGATCCCGTGATCAGTCTGTCGTTGCACATAATCCGAACTGAATACCAAAGTTTACATCCATTACAATACCAAATTAAAGGCTTACATAGGTGCCTTCATGGGCCAAACCAAAATAATCAGCGGAAGCTAAGGCGTAGTAGACATCAAATCCTAGTGATGACCCGACAGGCAGTCGACTTATGAAGATCCTCAGTTGGCATAGATGTCGCCATACTCCTCCTGGGCGTAGTGCTCCTCGAAGTCTGGCTACGACAATAGCCAAGGACAAAACTAGTATGAGTACATTTGAATGTACTCGCAAACTACTCCAACATGAGTGCACTAGTCTCATTTTTAGTTTCACACTTTTATTTATTTAAAACATCTCTGTATCTTTGTTGAAGAAGGTAAGAAGATTATAACTACTCTTAATGTCTCAGTTTTATTAGCTTTCTCCAAAAACTCCTCCTTTTCCGACCGTAAACCATCATGGTATATAATCTCCAACAACCTCATACCGACCCGTGGGTATAGGTGTATGGAACGTTCTCCACCTCCTATTATTTTTAGAACTCAAACCTTTTTCCAAAACTTGCACATGGTCAAAGTAGGGCCTCTCAACTGTCCATATCCGAGGACTCGGCTATTCGAATAGTTTTAACCCTCTGCAGAGGTAGCACGCTTTTCCCACACCCATCCGATAACTCATCGTGTCAGCCACGTCTCACCATACCAGGTGTATGCGAAGTTGAGTTACCGACCCTAGTCTGTCCTTTGCTCATGCTAGTATAGGGTCCTGCCCATATGATACTTTCCATCGACACTTAACCCAGCCCGTCGGAATCTAAGTGTGAGGACTCATAGGTTTTATCTGGCGGTGTATAGGGGACATCCTTCTATCCTCCTCCTTATCTACTCATAGAGTTTGAGCGAGGACCCAGGTCAGGGGTAGGACATCAAACCATCCCCTCATGCATAACGGAGTCATCTCCGTTGACGGGGTACCCCATACTAATATGAGCAAACTATATGACTAAGCCCTTTCCCATATGTGGGTAAATGTGGTCGCACAGAGTATCGGCTGATTGACGTAAGTACAAAGACACAATGTGCGTTTTATCAAAACCACCATTCTCCTTTTCTTCAAATCATTACCACATCTTGATGTTTCATAGCCATACGAGGTTTCAAAGGAGTTTTGATAAAACAATCTTTATGTTTCCCATCCTATAATTTATCATATATTTCTACATAGGGTGGCAAAATAATTTCCATATACTTTTTGAAAAGGTTTTATAAACACCTTTGCTTTAAAATGACTTAGTAAAAATAGATGCATGTATTAGGGTGCAAGCTCAGAGAGTAGCTTGCCTTGCTCGGCAAAGTGATCCTGGTCTTGATCTTCAGGTTCCACAAATCCTTCCTCCTCGATATATCCGGCAACGTTCTCGTCTAATACACAATCAAGCAATACAAACAATCACTAACCTACTCAATCAATCACCACAACAATACAATATCAACTACTCTAAATAGCCACTTCATATATCAACAATACAATTTGGTTTCAATTTAATTGAATTAGCCATTATTCATTTATATCTTAATTAGGGCAGAAACTACTTGAACATGTTTAATTACATAACTTAAGTTCTGTTGGTCACAAAAATACAAACTAAATTTCTACAGAAAGCTATTAATGTGTGGAAGACAACACAATTGGATTTGGGTCAATTGGAGTTACCAAACTTCCTACATAATGGTTCCAATCCAGAAGCTTAATAATCGAGTTTTAGCTACTAATTAAGTTCTGGTGATCTAAAAATTAAATCCTCTTAGGGGTAACTAACCATGACTAAATGTGATCCAATAAAATTGGTCTTAACTCATTTGGACTAACAGGGTATCAGAAACAAACAAGTTTAGATTTTAAACCCTATTTGGTATTTTTAATACTATATTTTTATTATTTATCCAAATGAGGTGAAACCAATTGGGTTGGTTAGATAATTTCATAAGATTTCCAGAACATTTTGATTTGATTTATTTGGAGGTATAAATCTCGAGATATTGAATTTCAAAGTTTGAATCCAGTACTGGAATTTCCAGAGAAATTAAATAAGAAAAATGGTTCTGTCTGGATAATGTTGAAAACACTGACGGGTGGGGTCCACTCGTCAGCGTCTCAACTGAAAACAGTGCGCGCGCTGGAAATGTTTAAAAGCCTGACGTGTGGGGCCCGTGGGTCAGTGACTTAAAGCGCGAAGCGGTATGTTACCGTGGATCTAAGATCCAACGGCCGAGGATTGAACACGCCGGCGACGACCTAAAACGGGCGGCGCCGTGGCTCCGGCGACGGCGAGGTCGACGGTTTGCTCACCTAGGGGGCTCGGGAAGATGCGCGGGTGATGCAGATCGACGACGGCGACTCGGGGAATCTTGCTGGACGAACGGCGCGTGCTGGGGCGGCTCCAATCGACGGCGGCGAGCAGCTCCTCTTCCGCGGCCGTGCTCCAACTCCGGCGAGGCTCCTGCGTCGATCCTGTGCACGAACCAGAGGGGAAAAGGGGGCGGGTGAGTGAGGTGGTAATGGAGAAGGGGGTGCGGGCCAGAGAGAAGAGAAAGGGAGGGTAGCACGGCTCGGCCGTGGTCGTCGTCTACCTCGGGCACGGCGAGCTCGAGGGTGGCCACGGGCGGCTGAGGCTTCGCGGTTATGGCTCCGCCCTCCTGGCGGTGCACGAGAGGGGGTGGTGGAGCAAGGGAGAGGCGGGGGTGTGGTGTGGAGAAAACGGGAGGGCGCGGGGGTGCTTATAAGGCCGGAGCTCGGTCCATGGTGGACGGGGTGTTGGGGCGGTCCAGGGGTCGGCCGGGCTCGCCATAGGGGCGGTGGGGGTGCGGCTACGGTGTCGGGAGGGAGAGGGGCACGGCGGCGACGTGGAGGCGAGCGGTGCGTGCTCGGGTGGGGGACGGCCGTGAGGGCGCTCGGGCGGCGCACGACGTGCTCTGTGCGTCGCGGGTGCTGCGGGTGCGGGCTGCTGCGGTGCGTCTTGCTGCGCTGAGAGGGAGCAGGGAGGTGAGGGAGAGAGGGGGGGGCCTGGCGCGGCTAGCACGGCTCGACACCGTCGTGGCCACAGTGCCGACCACGGCGACGTGCGCGCGGCTGCTGTCCCCTGCGTTCCTCCTCGACCCCGGCCCGATTCCTCCGTTCCCGTGAGCGCGGCGAAGAGAGTGGAGCGAGGGAGATCGAAGGGAGGCGGCGGCTTGCACCAATTCGATCGGAATCGATCGAATCGATCAAGGATTTGGGGCGGTTTGGGAAGAACAGGGTGGTGATCACCATGTGTTCGATGAAATGCTTGAACCAGAAATAATTTCCAATTTTTGAATTTTATTTTCATAATTTGCTTCACACATGTTTGTCATGATTGTTGTGCACTTTAATTATTTATTGAGCAAGTGCAAAATAGCACATTTTGTGATTGGAATGAGATAAAGAAAGAAATATAAATTTGAATTTAAGTTTTTTTTTTTGAATTGAATGTTTAAAGAGGGAAAAGTTGTGGAACTAAAATAAGAGGGTTTATATTACCACTCCATTGAATATGGTTTGAAAATAAATAGATTTCTTAATTTGGGAAATAGTGTGACATGTGTCACATTGTTTGTAGTGTTTTATATTTTGTTTTGTTTATTTTCTTTTCTTCAAACTTTTAATTAGAGCTAACAACCAACACATTTACAAGAAATAACAATCACAAGCAAAATATGAAATCAACACACATTAATTCATAAGAAAAGTTTTTGTTGGCCCATATTTTTGATATAATAATTCATATTAAATTTTTGGGGTGTTACAGCATGGCCAAGGGCAGTCATGCCGGTCTCTCCCTTTAATCACCGAAGAGGTAAGCCCTATCAGTCGTCGGTCAGCCATGTGGTGGGTGACGACGACCTCTGATCCCTCCCGGGGGGGCGTGTTTAGCACGAGTGCAGGAATGATGTACAGGGGTCTCCCTCGGGAGACCTCATCTCGATCCTCCCGAGGGGGCCTGAAGAGGCGAGTGGTCACCCCTGGGTAACGTTCACAGGACGCTTTTCGTAGGCTCGTGCGGACGTGGAAGCCGTAGCCTCGCGGGACTTGGTCCTTTTTGCCCTGCTCCAACGTAGGGCGTGGCCCATCCTTCCTATGGCATCGCGGGGAGGCCTGGCCCAAGGTACCCTGGTTTCCAATGGGCCGACAGTAGCCCCCGGGCCTGCGGGGGCCGAGGGGTTTTACCCATGGGCTGTCGTACCGCCAACAGCCGCCAAGGCCGTGATGCCCGCGGGTGCCCACATCGTGCTGAGCGATTCCAGGCATCACACTCCACTCCCGCGCGACTCTTGGGAAACCGTTCCTGCCATAAAACTTCGCCACGCCGCCCCGAGCTAGTTTCTGCTCCCCATCTCCGGATTCGCAATCCTTCCTTCTCCTCCACACCTTCTCCTCGCCCTTCACTCCTATAGTCGGAATGGCCGGTGGCAAGCATATCGCGGCGGCGCGGGCGAAAAAGCTTGTGGTGACGGGCCAGCCCGGTGCTCTCGAGCCATCCCGGTTGAACCGGCCGAGCAAGGTGGATGAGCATTGGTACGCCTTCGCCAGCAAGTTCAATGAGCATGGAGTCTCCGGTGTGCGCCACGGTGCCGTCTCGGTGGCGCAGCTCTCCGCCACCGAATTCCCATTCTTCCTCCACGCCATCATCGGGGGCCTGGTGCCGCCGTTCTCTGATTTCTTCAATGCGGTTCTGGAGCACTACCGTATCTACGCGCTCCACCTCAAGCCCAACTCTGTCATCATCCTCTCAATCTTCTCCTACCTTTGCGAGGCCTACCTGGGTTTGGAGCCGTCCGTAGCATTCTTCCGCAGCTTCTACAGTCTCCGCCTCACGGTGAGGGACAAATGCACCGGGTGCGCCTCCTTCTGTCTTGTCGACGCCAGGTCCCCCTTCTACATCCCCATGAGCACCCTCAAGAAAGTGGAGGGCTACCGCTCCTGCTGGGTCTTCATGGATGCGAGAACGGCGAGTACCTTTTACCAGACTCTAGTGGCGCCAGCGGCAAAAAGCCCCGGCTGGGAGAGCGAGGTGCTGGAGGGCGAGGGGGTTGGTCCGCTGATGCAGGGCATCAGGCGCCTGCAGAGAGAGGGCCTTACAGGGGCGATGGTGGTACGGGAATTCTTGTCGTGCCGCATCGCCCCCCTCCAAAGGCATGGGCGCCCTGTCTGGGAGTATACCGGCGCGGAGGACCCTATGCGCCTGTACAAGGGCGATCCCCAAGCCGACCTGGTCGAGGACCTGATGAGGACTATGTGGGGACCCCGGACTAGCTGTCCGAAATACCCGATTATGTTTAACACAACGATCCCGTGATCAGTCTGTCGTTGCACATAATCCGAACTGAATACCAAAGTTTACATCCATTACAATACCGAATTAAAGTCTTACATAAACGGTCATTTAGACCTAGTCTTACATAGGTGCCTTCAAGGGCCAAACCAAAATAATCAGCGGAAGCTAAGGCGTAGAAGACGTCCAATCCTAGTGATGACCCGACAGGCAGTCGACTTAAGAAGATCCTCAGTTGGCATAGATGTCGCCATACTCCTCCTGGGCGTAGTGCTCCTCAAAGTCTGGCTACGACAATAGCCAGGGACAAAACTAGTATGAGTACATTTGAATGTACTCGCAAACTACTCCAACATGAGTGCACTAGTCTCATCTTTAGTTTCACACTTTTATTTATTTAAAACATCTCTGTATCTTTGTTGAAGAAGGTAAGAAGATTATAACTACTCTTAATATCTCAATTTTATTAGTTTTCTCCAAAACTCCTCCTTTTCCGGCCATAAACCACCATGGTAATTAATCTCCAACTACCTCATACCGATCCGTTGGTATAGGTGTATGGAACGTTTTCCACCTCCTTTTCCTTTTTGAACTCTAACCTTTTTCCAAAACTTGCACATGGTCAAAGTAGGGCCTTTCAACTGTCCATATCCGAGGACTCGGCTATTCGAATAGTTTTAACCCTCTGCAGAGGTAGCACGCTTTTCCCACACCCATCCGATAACTCATCGTGTCAGCCACGTCTCGCCATACCAGGTGTATGCGAAGTTGAGTCACCGATCCTAGTCTGTCCTTTGCTCATGCTAGTATAGGAACCTGCCAATATGATACTTTCCATCAACACTTAACCCAGCCCGTCGGGAACTAAGTGTGAGGACTCATAGGTTTTATCTGGCGGTGTATAGGGGACATCCTTCTATCCTCCTCCTTATCTTTTCCTAGAGTTTGAGCGAGGACCCAGGTCAAGGTAGGTCCTCAGACCATCCCTTCATGCATAACGGAGTTGTCTCCGTCGATGAGGTATCCCATACTAATAAGAGCAAACTATATGACCAGGCCCTTTCCCATATGTGGGTAAATGTGGTCGCACAGAGTATCGGCTGATTGACGTAAGTACCAAGACACAATGTGCATTTTCAAAATCGCCATTATCCTTTCTCAGCTTTAACACCGACATCTCGGCGTCTCATAGCCACACAGGGTTTTCGAAGGGGTTTTGAATAAAACAATCTTTATTTTTCCATCCTATAATTTATCATATATTGCTACATAGGGTGGCAAAATAATTTCCCTAAATACTTTCTGAACAGATTTTATAAAAGCTTTTGCTTTAAAAGGACTTCGTAAAAACAGATGCATGTATTAGGGTGCAAGCTCAGAGAGTAGCTTGCCTTGCTCGGCAAAGTGATCCTGGTCTTGATCTTCAGGTTCCACGAATCCTTCCTCCTCGATATATTCGGCAACGTTCTCGTCTAACACACAATCAAGCAAATACAACAATCACTAACCTACTCAATCAATCACCACACAATACAATCTTAATTACTCTAAATAGCCACTTCACATATCAAACAACACAATTTGGTTCCAATTTAATTGAGTTAGCCATTATTCAATGATATCCTAATTAGGGCAGAAACTAGTTGAACATGTTTACTTACATAACTTAAGTTCTGTTGGTCACAAAAATACAAACTAACTTTCTACAGAAAGCTACTGGTGTGTAGAATACCACCCAATTGGATTTGGATCAATTGGAGTTACCAAACTCCCTACACAATGGTTTGAATCCAGAAGCTTAATAATCAAGTTTTATCTACTAATTAAGTTCTGTTGATCTAAAAATTAAATCCTCTTAGAGGTGACTAACCATGACTAAATGTGATCTAATAAAATTGGTTTTAACTAATTTGGCCTAATAGTGTATCAGAAACAAACAAGTTTATATTTTAAACCTTATTTGGCATTTTTAATGCTATATTTTTATTATTTATCCAAATGAGGTGAAACTACTTGGGTTGGATAGACAATTTCATAAGCTTTCCAGAACATTTGGATTTGATTTATTTGGAGTTATAAATTTGAAGTTATGGAATTTCAAAGTTTAATCCAGTACTGATTTCTAATTAATGGCAAAAATCGAATTTAAACTCTGAGTGGATAATGTTGAGAATCCTGACGGGTGGGGTCCACTCGTCAGTGACTCAACCGAAAACAGTGCGCGCGCTGGGAAATGTTTAAAAATCTGACGGGTGGGGTCCACTCGTCAGTTTCTTTTCTTTTAAACGAAACGGTATGCTACCGTGGATCGACGATCCAACGGCCGAGGATGGGCACGCCGGCGACGACCTAAATCGGACGGCGCCGTGGCTCCGGCGACGGCGAGGTTCACGGTCTGCTCACCTAGGGGCTCGGGAGGACGTGCTGGCGGTGCGGATCGACGGTGGCGACTCGGGGAAGGTCGTGGGGACGAGCGGCGCGTGCTGAGGTGGCTTCAATCGGCGGCGGCGAGCAGCTCCTCCTCCGCGGCCGTGCTCCAACTCCGGCGAGTCCTCTGCGTCGCTCCTGGGCACGAACCAGAGGAGAAAAGGGGCCGGGTGAGTGAGGCGGTAATGGGGAAGAGAATGCGAGCCAGGGAGGAGAGAAAGAGAGGCCAGCAAGGCCGGGCCGGGGTCGTCGTCTACCTCGGGCACGGCGAGCTCGAGGAGAACCACGGGCGGCCGGGGCTTCGCGGCTACGGCTCCGCCCTCCTGGCGGTGCACGGGAGGGGTGGTGTGAGGGGGAGAGGCAGTGGAGAGGTGTGGTGGCAACGGGAGGCTTGGGCGGGATTTTATACTCGAGCTCCGGTCCATGGTGGACGCGGCGCTGGGGTGGTCCAAAGGGCGGCCGGGCTCGCCATAGGGGCGGTGGGGGTGCGGCTACGGTGTCGGGAGGGAGAGGGGCATGGTTGGCGACGTGTAGGTGAGCGGAGCGTGATCGAGTGGGGGACGGCCTCGGGAGGGCGTGGGCGGTGCGCGGCGCGCACTGGTCACGGCGACTCCCCGGCGGGAGCGGGCTCCTGCGGGCTGCGGTGTGGCGGGAGAGGGGGCAGCAAGGTGAGGGAGAGAGGGGGGGGGCCTGGCACGGGCCAGCACGGCGTGGCTCCTCCACGGCCACAGTGCCGACCATGTCGCGGCCGCGCCGGCGGCTGTCCCCTGGCGCCCTTCGGCGTTCCCGGCCCGATTTCTTCACGTTCTTGAGTGCGGCGAGGCGAGTGGAGCGAGGGAGATCGAGTGGAGGCGGTGGCTTGCACCAATTCGATCGGAATCGATCGAATCGACCAAGGATTTGGGGCGGTTTGGGAAGAACAGGGTGGTGATCACCATGTGTTCGACGAAATGCTTGAACCAGAAATAATTCCTAATTTTTAAATTTTATTTTCATAATTTGCTTCACACATGTTTGTCAAGATTTGTTGTGCTATTTGATGATTTATGGGGCAAGTGCAACATAGCACATTTTGTGGTTTGAATAGGGTAAAGAACTAGAATTTAAATTTAAATTTAGGTTTTTGAATTTAATATTTGGAGAGGGAAAAGTTGTGGAACTAAATAAGAGGGTTTATATTACCACTCCATTGAACTTGGTTTGAAAATAAATAGATTTCTAAATTTGAGAAATAGTGTGACATGTGTCACATTGTTTGTATTGTTTTATATTTTGTTTTGTTTCTTTTCTTTTCTTCAAACTTTTAATTGGAGCTAGCAAACAACACATTCACAAGAAATACTTATCACAAGCAACAATAAGACATCAACACAAATTAATTCATAAAAGTTTTTGTTGGCCCACATTTTTGATTTAATAATTCATATTAAATTTTTGGGATGTTACAGACTATCCTGGCGATGCCTCCCGAGGGTGCTCTGTCATCGGGGCTCTGGCCGCGACCCTTGTACCGCCGCCGGCGGGAGGAGCGGGCTGACCTAGTTGACTCCCTCCCCTGCTTCGACCAGTGGGGGGTCCTCACGAGGGGTCAGGACCGTCGGGAGGAGAACCCCTTGGCGGTGGAGACTGTGGCCCGCAGTCTCCAAGAGGCATCTTCCTCAGGCGTGCCGGGCGCCGGCTCGCCCTCGGCTCCGCTGGACGTGGAGTCCTCGTCCAGCAGCGGCAAAGACCTCCCCTCGAGTGGCGGGAGTGGCGATAGTGACAGCGATGGCGACTCCTCGGACGATGGGGGGAGCCCTCCCGAGGTTGGAGTGGTGTACCTGGGCTCCCTTACCCATGGCTCGAGCTCTCTCCCTAGGAGGTCCGTCGGGTCATCCTCCCTCCTTGGGGCAAGGGACAAGTGGGTGGACCCCGCTCAGTAAGTCCTTTTCTTTCGCCGACCTTCGTAGTTTTCTTCTTGCGGTCGCTTGGCCATCTGCTGCTTACAGGGAGGCAGCGGACAGAGAGGAAGAGGCCCGAGCTAAGGCTGTAGCGCTTGGGGAATCCGACGAGTCCGATGCGGAGCCTTTGCTGCATCGGCAGAAGAGGCTCCGGACGACGGGCGGCCCTTCTGCTCCTCCTGATGTGCCCTCCTCCTCTATGGCTTTCTCTCCCCCTGCAGCGGCAGGGGCGGTCATCGGCGAGGCCATCCTCCGCGAGAGGCGCTCAAAGGCCAACGCGGAGAGAGTTTCACTTCGCCTTGGAAGCGAGGAGGCGAGCGATGACGACGGTCGTCGGCCCCCGTGCCCGTATGGCGCGGGCGGGGAGGATCCGCGCCCTCCGGCCCACAATTCGGCAGCGCCGCGGGCGCAGGCGTCCGTGGGGGCCACGGAGGACCTGGTCGTTGTGGAGGACGACAGCGACGAAGAAAACCCGGCGGCCGCTCTTCCCGCCCTGAAGACGGGAGATGCCGGCGCCGGCACCTCAAGTGGCCCGGCAGCTGGGGGGCCCTCCATCTCAAGCACGGGCTGGGCCCTCATGCCTCAGGAGAGGAGGCATCTCCTTCTCTATGGGGAGCTGATCCGCATCGCCCATACCATCCTCGAGGAGTTCCGCATTTCTCATGAGCTCGAGACGCAGAGGACGGCCAGCGAGCGGTGCCTCCTTGCCGAGGGCTTCACTGCACTGGAGCAGGCGGTGGAGGTGGGCCGCCGTAAGGACGCGGCGGCCCGCTCAGCCCTGGAGGAGGCGAACCGCCAGGGCGCCATGAACCGAGCGAGCGTGGCCCAAGAGGCTCAAGAGATCCTGACGCGCGCTAGGAGCGAGCTGGAGAGGGCTCAAGACCGGGAGATCTCCCTCCTGAGGGAGAGGCATCAGCTGCTAAGCGATGTCTCTCAGCGCGAGGAGGTCCAAGCTCAAGATCGTGTCTGTGGAGACGACGAGAGGCGCTCAGTGTTGGACGCGCGCGCCGCCGAGCTGGAGGCGAGGTCTGATGCCCTGGGGGTGATCCGCGCGGCCCTTGATGCTCGGGAGGCCCGAGTTCAGGAGGCCGAGTCGTCCGCCGCCGCTTGTCATGAGAGGGCCAACCAACAGTTTGTTGCCCGCCAGGCTGAGTAAGAGAAGGAAGCCAATGAGAGGAAAGACTCAGCCATCCGGGTGGCTCAACGGAACTATCGCAAGTCTATGTCGGATCAGGAGGCACGCTTCTCCTCGAGGCGAGCGGAGCAGGATGCGCACATTCAGGCTCTCCGACAGGACCTTGCTCAGGCTCAAGAGGAGGCGGATGACTTGCGGGAGCAGATCCGTCGGGCGGCTGACGCGGTTGGAGAGGCGCGCGAGGCCTCCGCCGCTTCGATCATGCTTGACCACCAGCGGAGCAAGATGTTTCGCGACCTCCTGCCCCAGGCGAATGACGCGCTCATTCGCCTTGGGTCTGAGGGCGTCAACCTTCCACTGGACCTGCATTCGCCGGCTGCTTACCTGACATTCTTCTCGGCCGTGGTGTCCAGGCTGCAAGGGCTTGCTGCAGTGGCGCGGGAGCGCCTTGACGAGGACTGCCTTGACTTTGCCACGGAGGCCATGCACCGGGTCTTCTGCAACCTGACGCTGCTGCATCCTGTCGTCGACCTCTCCGAGTTACTGGCGATTGTGCCCATTTCTGTTGCCCGCCGGCTGGAGAACAAGGTGAGGGAGCACGGGGATGCGCTGGTGAGCGCCTTCTCCCGGAAGGACGACCAGGAGGCGGGTCCGTCGACGCTGGGAGGTCTTGGAGAGGGCGACGCCGAGGAAGGCCTTGGAGAGGACGACATTGACGAAGACCCTTCCTCGGACGGCGGCTCTGAAGACACCAGCCCCTAGTGGCTCGTGAAGCTCCGTTTTCTCTGTGCCGCTGCCTGTTTATTATCTGTCAAGCTTTTGAACTGTGATTAGCGCGTGTCACTATGCAGTGTGTCTCTAAGAAGAACTCGTGAAGCCTAGCTTGCTGTTAGGCCTGCCTTTTGTTCTTGCTTTCTTGCGATGTTTTTCTTGAGTGGGCGAGTTTCGGCGCTGAAGTTTGCCTCACGAGGGGTGGCTGAGCATGTTGAGTGCGAGCACACCTTGTTTTGCGAGTTTCTGCTGGTCCTGGCGAGGTAACGCGCGGGCCCGTGGGCTATGTTTCCGAGCGATGTGTGGGGGGTAGCCCCCATGCGCTTTTTCCCTTCAAAGAAGACAAGGTATGTTTAGTTATGGCACCAAGGACCTTCGTGAGGCGGCATGTGTGGGGATAGCCCCAGCCACCGGCGAACAGTCTCGTTGGGTTTTTCGATTTTGTCGGGTCCAGCCCGCTTATTGGCATCGTGCCTCGCGTAGGTGCGCAATATATTTAACAACGACACCAAGGACCTTCATGAGGCGGCATGTGTGGGGGAAAACCCCAGCCACCGGCGCTCGGCCTTATTGGGTTTTTCGGTGCTGCCGGGACCGGCCCGCTCATTGACACCGTGCCTTACAGGGTGGCACCAAGGACCTTGGATGAGGCAGCATGCGTGGGGCTAGTCCATCCCACCGACACTCGGCCTTATTGGGTTTTTTAGTTCTGCCGATGCCGGCCCGTACATAGACACCGTGCCTTACTAGGTTTCTCCCTGTGAGCATCGCGTGAGTTTGGAAAGCACCAAGGACCTTGGATGAGGCGGCATGGAAGGTTCCACCGACACTCGGCCTAATTGGGTTTTGCAATGCTGCCAGGACGGACCCGTACATAGACACCGTGCCTCATGAGGATAGCACCAAGGGCCTTGATGAGGTGGCATGCGTGGGAGCTGACCCAACCACCAGCACTCAGCTTTTTGGGGTTTTTCGGCGCCGTTGGGCAGACTCTGGCACAAGCAGCTACCGTGCCTAGCCCCCGCTCACGCGATACTTGGGGAGAGACCTTAGAAAACTTGAGTTTGGAGTGCGTACCGTGGGGGGTGTACTTACCATTCGAAATGGAGGTGTTCATTACATGAGGTGTCGTGGCCGACGGGGACTTCTGATTAGTACAACAAAAAGGAGATGCTACTGCTGCCTGGTGCGGAAAACCCTTGCGCCTGGCTCCGCGCGGTACCTCGCGAGGCGACTGGGGCGCGACCGGCTCCTGAGGTGTTGCCGTCCTGCCGCCTCGGCCTCTAGCTCGTCGCCGTCCTCATGGTGAGTCGTTACCCATTCGCAGCCCTGCGCGCCACGGCCCTCTCCTGAGCCCGCATTTGCCTTCTTCTGTGGGGCCGCCGATGTGCCTGACCACGTCCTCGTCGGGAGGCGACAGCTTCACTCTCGTCCAGTGGGCCTGTTTCAGGGAAAAAAGAGAAGAACTTTCGTCGTAACGGATTTTGATGACGCCGTTACTCCCCGGTATCTTCACCATGTTGTAAGCATGATGTACCTCTGCCATGATGTGTCCAGGCTTGATACGAGAGGCTGATGTGTGCCACATCGAAATCCAAGCTTTCCGTGCGATAGTTGTTCTTGTCGCCGAACGTCACCGGCAGACGAACCTGCCCTATGGGCACGGTGACTCCCGCAGTCACGCCTTTGATCGGCTTAGTTGGGCGAAGCTCCGCACGACTCACTCCCAGTCGGTCAAAGGCTTCTATCGAAATCACGTTCAGGCATGCGCCCTCGTCTACCAGAGTGTTCGGAATAGGGATGGTTCCTACCATCGTGGTGGTCCTCGGATGATCGCTCGCGTCGAACGTCACAGCCTGCTCCGACCACTAGAGCGCCCAGGCGGGGGTGTTTGCAGGGTGTGCGGCGCTTACCGTGCGCGACACTTCCGCGGCATGTCCGTTGGGCGCCAGCGCCGGGGAGCCGCCCAGCAGACATGCCAGGGAGCGCTTCCCGGACAAGCGGCGGTGGCTCCTCCTGAGGCTGGGTAGCCCCCCTGTTTCCTTGCGACGGGCGGTGGTGTCCCGTCGTTCGGCCTGCTGAAGCCGCTGGATCCTTTTAAGCTTCAGGCAGTCCTCCGTTATGTGCGAGCTGAGTTTGTGGAAAACGCGGAAACGGGGATCCTCTGGCGGTTCTGCGGTCCTGCCCTTCTTCTTCTGTCGCAGTATCTCGGCCCGAGGCGAGCCCCCGGCGCCCTCTTCGTGCTGAAAAATCTGGCCCCCTTCTGCTTTGGAGTACCTGTCCACCATGCTGAAAAGTTCAACCACCGACCGCCCCTGATCCCGCCTGTTGAGCTCTCTTCTGACCCCAGCGTGGGCGGTTCCTTCCGCGAAAGCGGCGATGATGTCCTCGTCCTTGACACCGCTCAGCCACCTGCACACTTGGCTAAAGCGCTGCGTGAACGTGCGCAGCGTTTCCTCGGGCTGCTGTCGTAGCGACCGGAGATCTGCCAGGCTTGTTGGCGAGGCATCGTCCTCCAGGAAGTTAGCAACGAACTTTCGGCAAAGGTCTGCCCATGAGGTGATGGAGCACTCCGGGAGGTCATGCAGCCAGACACGCGCCGGCCCTTCCAGCGCCAGGGGGAACGAGTTTGCCAAGACTCGGTCACCTCCGCCGGCGGCTTGGATGCACAGAGTATAGTGCTGCAGAAACTCGAGGGGCTTTGCTTCCCGTCGAAGCATGGTGAGCCTTCCGGCCGGAAATTGGGAGGCCACGTGACCCGCCGGAGGTCTTCGCAGAAGGCGATGCAGCCGCCGCTGTACGTGGGGGTTCCTCTTGCTGACAGAGCGCCGTAACGGCGCCTGGCAGCCTCCAAGCCTTGCAGGACCCGCTGCCGGTGCTCGCGCTGCCTGGCGAGGGTGACTCGGGCGTCCTCAGGTGCGCGCCATATGGAGCGAGCCCCCGAGGCGTTGTACGGCGGGCGACCATCGTCCATTGATGGGGAATGCCTGTCTTCCTGTTTTTTGTCAGAGAAGTTGGGCGGCTCCTCCGTTTGATGCCGGGAGCGCGACGATGAGTACTCCTGGGGGCCGCTCGTCCTGTTCCGCGCGCGCCACTCTTCTCGGGGTGAGCTGGGTGTGGCCTGGGGGCGGCCCTGCACCAGATTGAGCTGGTCCCGGATGAGGTGCAGCGTCGGGGGCGAGTCGGGGCCGCGTAACCTCCCGCGGCCGCGAGGCCGGACGTGGGCATCATCTGTGACGCCCCAAAATCGGTACTATGTAGATTTAAGCGATCCCGCCGAAATCCGCATAATAACAATCTTAGGTCACCCACCAGACATAACGTACACGACGAAACATGCGCGTTATGTGGGTGGAATTGTGATAACATTACAATAGTTCCGAAAGATCTACAACAACAAAAGATATATATACAACACGACTCCAACGAGTCAAGGATACAAAGATACATTACAAAGATACAAAGCGGAGCGGAAGTGAAAATAGTATCCGACTACGGACAAGTTACAAATTGGACTAAGAGTCCTGAAGATAACCGATGGCGTCATATCCCTGCCCAGCCCAAGCCGGAGGGAATCCCAAGCTAACGTCGTCAGACTTCAAACCTTATGACTGCACATAAAAGCACAGCCCAAAGATGGGTCAGGGCACTCCCTGGCAAGCAAAATCAACATGTTTACTTTCTACAAGATCCCCCAAAATATAGGGTAGGTGGACTTAGCGGCAGCAGCACTAGCAACCTAATAGAGACACGCTACAACTTCCGTCTAATTAGAGAGGGATAAGAGAGCGCAAAGTAACCAACTACTACTAACACCAAACATAACCCAATCCCGGATTCACCCCCTCAACCAAGTATGAGGAAGCAATCAAGGAAACTCACACATTGAACAGTTTTAGTTACCATTTATTGTGGAAGTATTTCTATATTACTAGTCAAGTTAATTAACAATGATTAGATGTAAGTTGTCTATGATCTTGTTAGCCAGCATCTACACCAAGTTGTCCATAACCGCGGACGCGGCTCATCGATAAGATTGTACCCTACAGGGATGCACTACTGTACCCATACACGTTCGATCAACCCAGTCAAGAACATTAGGGCTTCTCAACACGACTCATTCCTTCACTACAGCAAGTCCAGGGTGCCACCCATATGAGTTGTTACCCACGTCAAGAGTCCGGCCGATACCTCAATTGCGGACTCATTAGTTTGCATCTACTCGCTAGGCGGCTCAAACCACAGTAGGAACTGTCCGTTTCGCGTCATACCGCCCCTATATGATCCCCCATATCACATAACCTCTCATCATCATCATCGTGCACATGCATATGAGCAAATGGAAAGCCCGAACTACTTGCGGCACCTGGACAAGCTGAAGATCTGTTCAAAGTCGAGGGGGTTTCCATAGGACCTCCCACCAGTGGTTAGTGCGCTCAGACTTGGATTCGAGGACAAGAACTGAGTTCCTAGGTCGACACTTAGCAGAACAAAGCACCTCTCAAGGCCTTCCGTCGGTGCCTTATCATTTAGTTATAATACCCAACATAAGATAGCATTTTATTAAAGTAGAACATTCTATCATACTAACATGTGAAACATAAGACAGACAGACGACTCGCACAACCAACTCTAAGCATGCGCTACGACTCGCAAGGCCAACAGATAAACATGCAACAGGTAATAGGTGGTGGGGGTAAAGATGTATAAGGCTGCAGGGTAAACATGTGATAGGATCGCGACACAAGAATCGAATACTAGGCTAGCAGAGATCAACGGCAGGAATGAAAGACAATGTATAGGTAAACAAGCAAACTTTGCTTGCCTGAAATCCCGCATGGAAGAAGCACTTGTCGTTACTCACATCATCTGAACGTCTTATCCGCGAAGAAGCAAGAAACACTGGAAAGCGTAAAAGATGCATCTTACAACTATGGCAAAAGATCCAGCATGATCATGACATGATGTATGGCATGGCAATTATGCAATACAAGATGCACTTAATCCAAATTAAACGGAACCAAGATTCCGACAATTAATATTAAGGTTCAAGTTATTTATCTAACCATCAATGTTAAATGTTTATTAACATGGCAAGACATGGCATAGATGATCTAGTCAAATTAAATGGAATGGGGCAACAAATTAAATACCCAACACCTTCCATATTTAATTACTTAGATCAATTACCTAAACAACACTAAACATGATGCAACATGGCATAAGGATGGCATATTAATGTTCATTGCATTTTGTTGATCAAAATAGATATAAACTTTGTATGAATTGGAGTTGTAAAACATAAGATATGATGTATATTAGATTAACGCAGTAAACATAAACAGAGGTGCCGTGCCTGAACAAAACAGAAAAAGGGGTGAATTTATGGTGTGGCAAAGGGATTCGAACTCGGGATGCTGCGCACGGGTGGAGTGGCACTAGCCACTTGGCTGGATCGGGGTTGGTGATTGCATATGGGAACGACAGAAGATGAAGCTCTAAGGGCACCTCCAACGGGCTGGCGCAAACGGACCAGCCCAGTCCCCTTTTGTCCGAACGGACAATGGAGGGTCTCCAGCAGCCAGGCGCATACGGGCTGGTGTCCGTCCGGACACCAGTTTCCGACCCAAACTCGGACCAAGTTTGGGGCGGCTTTGGGGCAGGACGGACAGTGACTCTGTCCTCTTCTTTGTCCTCCCTGTCCGCGTCGGGCCCAAGGGACAGCCACACAGACCCTCACTCAAAGGGACAAAAGCGGACCATTTGGGCTGTCCGTTTGCTCCAGGCCGTTGGGGGCACCTCCACCCCAAACGGACAAAGGGCGAAAATCTGTCCACGGTCCGCCCCCAAAGGGACAAAAGCGGACCATTTAGGCTGTCCGTTTGCTCCACCCCGTTGGAGGTGCCCTAACGCGCGGTTAACTGAAGCGGAAACTGAAGTTTCAGACTTCATAACCAAACAGCGACGGGAACGATCGACGAACTGCAGCGAGCGCCGCTGATCCTGGCGTGCGCGAGTGCAAGAGGGGTGCAGGGGAGGTGCGGAGAGGCACAGGAGGTATACCAGAGCAGCCGCTCGGGCAGGGGGCAAGAGAGCACCAAGGGCCCGAGCTTGGGCTCGTCCAAGGCGTCCAGAAGCTCGGGAGCGCGTGGGAAGACGATGTACGGCACGAAATCGAGCAGCGGGAGATGGGGAAACGGGAGAGGAGCTCACGGGGAGGGGCTCGGTGTCGTTGTTCGTGCACGAGGGAGACCGTAGGCGCCGAATTGCGTCGAGGAAGAGCTCCGGCCGGCGGGTAAGAAGATCATGGCGGCAGCGTCCTGGGCGTTCTCGGCTCGATTCCTTTAGGGACGACGACGCGGATGTCGAGGCGCTGCTCCCGGGTGTCTCCACGGATCTTCGACGGCGGCGTAGCAGCGATTCGACGGTGAGGTGGCTCCGGTTGTTTCCGGTGGGGAAGAACAGTGGGAGGAAGAAGAAGAAGAAGAGGGGAAGAAGGGTGGCGGCGCTGAGGAGGAGAGTTGGCTAGGGTTAGGGTTTGGAGGAGGTGCTGGAGGTGGCTTTAAGATGGAAGCCACTTGAGGAGGAGGTCATGCCACCTCCCGTGCTCGGTTGTATGGAAATAAGACAAGGAGAAGGTGGGCTTGGGCTGCTACGGTTGGGCTAGAAAAGGCTTCGGCCCTTAAATCAAAAACAGATTTCTCTCCATTTCCAGAAAATAGAAAGAGAGGATAAGAAAAGAAACAAAATATTTAGGAAGAGAGAAAAATAAAATATAGAGAGAGATTTATTATTTGCAAAACACAAATAGGTATTGCAACAAATAATATTTTTAAGTGATTTAATAAAAACATGCAAGGTGAAATGATGCATGATGATGTCATGATGATGCGAAAAAGAAAGACAAACAAAACTAATTAGGGAAAATCCCGGGGTGTTACATCATCCTTCCTGATTAGCCCCCTGTACTGTCCTCCGGTACTTCGGGAGCTCTGTCTGAGTCTTGCCCTTGGCGGCGGCGAAGGTCGCCACTGTGTCGCTCCATTATCGAGCGTGCGAAGGTGCAAGGCGCGCTTCGAAAGGCCCCATACCTGGCGCGCCAAATGTCGGAATATAGCCTCCGGAGAAGCTATGTACGGGTGTCGAACACTGGGGGCCTTAGAGCGATGCCTCTGACCTCACGAGGCTCAACGAAGGAGAAGACACAACACTGCAAAGATTGACACTTGTTTTACCCAGGTTCAGGCCACCACGGAGGTGAATGCCCTACTCCTGCTTGATTGTATTGCTTGGTAGAACTCGAGGAGCTACAATGGTGAAACGCCTAGAGATTCTAGGGTTTGTGCTTACAATGTCCGAACCCCCAGCCATGGGGAGGCGTGACACCGGTGGCTGCCTCCTTTTATAGGCTGATGACGGCCTCCGTCTTCAAACTCCACGGTGGGATGCTTCCGCATGCTTCCAAGGGGGGCTCTGCTCTTCTGCGGCTGCTTTGGCAAAGCAGCCGACCAGATCAGGCCTACGACCCTGCTCTGTTGTGTCGCGGCTTGTCTTCTTCTCCCTGCAACTCCAGTCGCAACCCCTTTGGCACAGGTACGGTCGTCCTTGGTAAATAGGAAAACGAGGGACCATCATGACCCGCGGCGCCGTCTTGCACCAAAGCGGTAAGTCTCGAGAGAATGGCCAAGGGCGGTCATGCCAGTCTCTCCCTTCAATCATCGAAGAGCTAAGCCCTATCAGTCGTCGGTCGGCCATGTGGTGGGTGACGACGACCTCTGATCCCTCCCGGGGGGCCCGTGTTTAGCACGAGTGCAGGAATGACGTACAGGGGTCTCCCTCAGGAGACCTCGTCTCATCCTCCCGAGGGGGCCTGAAGAGGCGAGTGGTCGCCCCTGGGTGATGTTCACAGGACGCCCTTCGTAGGCTCGTGTGGACGGGGAAGCCGTAGCCTCGCGGGACTTGGTCCTTTTTTCCCTGCTCCAACGTAGGGCGCGGCCCATCCTTCCTAAGGCATCGCGGGGAGGCCTGGGCCAAGGTACCCTAGTTTCCAATGGGCCGGCAGTTTTGACCCTTGATGAACGCTGATTGATTAGCACTAACAAGCATCTCCATCTTCGGCCTCAGTCGGTTAGCTAAGATCTTCATGAATAACTTCGCAAACCTGTGCACGAGACTGATGGGTCTAAAGTCCCCAACCTCCTCCACGTCATACCTCTTGGGGATTAGCGTTATCCACGCACGATTAAGCCTCCCAAAATTCCTGCCATCCCCCACAAACAGCTTGAACACAGCCGCCATTACCTCTCCCTTTATGATGGGCCAGTCCCGTTTGTAAAAGGCCCCCATGAACCCATCTAGGCCTGGATCACGATCTGGCGGTAGCTCCTTAATCACCGACAAGCTTCCTCCTCCGTGAATATGGAGCGCAAGTCCGTAAGCCCATGGGCCTCCACTCCCAGCTCCTGCAGATCGAAGGATACCTCTCTATTCTGAATTTTACCGAGCAACTCATTATACACCTTGAAGAAAGCATCCTCCTTGTGATTTTGCTCCGTGATCAGCTCACCATTGACCCGAATGCTTGGTATGAAACATTTAACGCGTCGGCCATTGGAAACAGCATGGAAAAGGCTTGAGTTTGCATCGCCATCCTTTGGCCAGCGCATTCTCGATCGTTGCTGCGCCATGGTTCTATCCAGCGAGGACAACCCCAAAACAAGATGCTTCAGTGTTTTGCGCAACCACCATTCTCCATCAGACAGTTGTCGGTGTCGGAATATAGCCTCCGAAGAAGCTATGAAAGAGTATCGAACACTGGGGGCCTTAGAGCGTTGCCTCTGTCCTCACGAGGCTCGACGAAGTAGATGGAAACACTGCAGAGATTGACACTTGGTTTACCCAGGTTCAGGCCACCACGGAGGTGAATGCCCTACTCCTGCTTTGTTGTATTGCTTGGGCGAACACACAGAGCTACAATGGCGAACGCCTAGAGTTTCTAGGGTTTGAGCTTACAATGTCCGAACCCTTAGCCGGGCCGGCGGCTGCCACCCTTTTATAGGCGGCTGGGTCTTGGTCTTCCAACTCCATGGCGGGACGCTCCCGCAAGCTTCCAAGGGGAGCTCTGTTCTTCTGCGGCTGCTTTGTCAAAGGCAGCCGACCAAGTCAGATCCACGGCCCTGCACTGTTCCACCGTCGTTGTCTTCTTCCCTCTGCAACTTTAGTCCTTGCTCCTTTAACGCAGGTCCGGACGTCCTCGGTAAAGAGGGAATCATGCCCACCAACGGGACAGGACGGTGGTCGGCGCCGTCTTGCACCGAAACAACAAGTTTTGGGGGCACGGTCCTCTGGTGCTGGTCTGGTCTCCTCCCTTTTATCACAAGGAGGGCACGTCTTGGCGGTCGTTGATCTGCTGTGCAGTGGTCACGGATGAGCTCTGGCGGCCGGGGGGTCCCCCGCTCTGCGTATGCATGTGAGTTTCCTGCAAAGGCGCCCCTCTAGAGACTCAGGCTTGTCCTCACGAAGGAGCTTGGAGAGCCGGGTGATTCCTGCGCACGATGCTCGCGGGGTGCCCTCCGTAAGCTCTTATGGACGGGGTGAACAGGAGGCCTCGCGAGGCCCGTCCTTTCTGGCCTTAACCAGGTCAAGATAATGCTTTGCCCTCCTGCGGCAGCTCGGGGAGGCCCGGCCCAAGGTACCCTGGTTTCTAATGGGCCGACAGTAGCCCCCGGGCCAGCGGGGGCCTAGGGTGTTATGCCCGTGTGCCGACGTTGGGCCAAACATGGCCCAAGCCGAGATGTGAAAAGGTGGACATGTCGTGCTGAGCGGTTGCAAGTGTCACGCCCCACTCCGCGCGGCGCTTAGGGAACCGTTCCCGCCATAAAACAGAGCCACGCCGCCCCTGGCCAGTTACTGCTCCCTCCCACTTACAGATTCGCAAACCTTCCCTTCCCCGACACGCCTTCTTCTCGCCCTTCACGCCTGCACAGACGATGACCGGCGGCAGGCAACCAGTGGCGGCGAGGGGAAAAAAACTCGTGGTGACGGGCCAAACGGGAGCCCTCGAGCCGTCTCGGCTGAACAAGCCACGCAAGGTGGACGACCACTGGCCCATCTTTTCCGGCAGGTCCAACGAGCACGGGGCTACCGGCGTGCACCATGGCGCCACCTCGGTGGCGCAGCTCTCGGCCACCGAGTTCCCATTCTTCCTCCACTCTATCCTCGGCGGCCTGGTGCCGCCGTTTTTCGACTTCTTTTACGCGATTCTGGAACACTACCAGATCTGTGTCCTCCACCTCCAGCCCAACTCCATTATCATCCTGGCAATCTTCGCCTACACCTGCGAGTCCTACTTGGGCGTGGAGCCGTCCGTGGCGCTCTTCCGCAGTTTCTACAGCCTACGCTTTTCGGCGAAGGACAAATGCACCGGATGCGCATCCTTCTTCCTTGTCGACTCTCGGTCGCCTCTCTACATTGCCATGGGCGCCCTCAAGAAAGTGGAGGGCTACCGCTTCCGTTGGGTCTTCATGGACGCGAGCGCGGTGAGAGCCTTCTACCAGACTCCGGTGGCGCCGGCGGTAAAGAAACCCGGCTGGGAACATGAGGTGCTGGAGGGTGAAGGGGTTGGCCCGCTGATACAGGGCCTCCGGCGCCTGCAGCGGGAGGGCATGATGGGAGCGGTGGTGGTGCAGGAGTTCCTGACGCGCCGCATTGCCCCCCTCCAGAAGCAGAGCCGCCTCGTCTGGGACTACGCGGGCGAGGAAGACCCCATGCGCCTGCACAATGGCGGCCCCCGCGATGGGCTGGTCGAGGACCTCCTGGGGACATCCTGGCCACGCTTCCCGAGGGAGGCGTGACACCGGGGATCAAGCCTGTGCCCCTCTACTTCCTCCAGCGAGAGGCCCGAGAAGGCTTGATCGGTCTCCTCCCCTGCTTCGACCAATCGGGGATCCTCGCGATGGGTCAAGCCCGGCGGGAGGAGAACCCTGTGGAGGTGGTAGCCCGCAACCTCCAGGAGGCGTCCGCCTCAGGCTTGTCGGGCGCCGGCTGACTCTCGGCCCCGGTGGAGGTGGAGTGCTCGTCCAGTAGCGGCTAAGATCCCCCTTCGAGTGATGGGGGCGACGGTAGCGGCAGCGACAGCGACTCTTCGGACGATGGGGGGAGCCCCCCTGCGGCCAGCGTGGTGCCCAGGGGCTCTCTCTCTCTCGTGGCCCAAGCTCTCTCCTCGGGAGGTCCATCGGGTCTTCCTCCCTCCTCAGGCCGAGGGGCAGATCATTGGACCCTGCTCAGTAAGTTCTTCTTCTCGTTTGGCCTTCGGATTTTCTTACTTGACGCTGCCTAACATTGCGCTCCTTGCAGGGAGGCAGCGGACAGGGAGGAAGAGGCCCTCGCCCGGGCCGCGGCTCCCGGGGAGAATGACGAGTCCGACGAGGAGCCTTTGTTGCACCGGCAGAAGAGGCTCCGGACGGCGGGCGGCCCTCCTACTCCTCTCGAGGCGCCCTCCTCCTCCGCTGCTCCTCCTCTATCCACCGCGGCGGGGGTGTCCGTCGGCGAGGCTATCCTTCGTGAGAGGCGCTCAAAGGCCAACGTGGAGCGGCTTTCGCTCCGCCTCGGGCATGAAGAGGCGAGCGACGACGATGGCTGCCAGCCCCCGGGCTCTCCTAGCGCGGGTGGGGAGAGTCTGCGTCCCATAGACCGAGATACGGCGGCGCCACAGGTGCAGGTGCCTGTGAGGGCCACCGAGAACCTGGTGGTTGTGGAGGACAGCAGTGACGAGGAAGAAACGGCGCCTCCTCAGTCCGCCTTCAAGGTCGGAGATGCTGGTGCCAGCACTTCAAGTGGCCCTGCGGCCGGGGCGCCCTCCGCTCCAAGCACGAGCCGAGCCCTCGTTCCTCAGGAGAGGAGGCATCTCCTTCTCGACGGGGAGCTGATCCGCGTTGCTCACAACGTCCTTGAGGAGCTCCGCCTCTCTCATGAGTTCGAGGCGTAGAGGATGGCCGGAGAGCGGCGCCGTCTTGCCGAGGGGTTCGCTGCGCTGGAGCAAGCGGTGGAGGTGGGCTGCCGTAAGGATGCAACGGTTCGCCTTGCCCTGGAGAAGGCGAACCGCCAGGCCGCTGAGATCCGCGCGAGCGTGGCTCAGGAGGCCCAAGAGATCCTGGCGCGCGCCCAGAGCGAGCTGGAAAGAGTACAGGGCCAGGAGAGATGTCAGCTGCAGAGCGAAGTCTCCCAGCGTGAGGAGGCCTTGAGGCTTCGTGAGCTTGATTGCGATCGCCGCGAGGAGCACTTCGCCAGCCGCGAGGGGGTCGTGGTGGCCCTGGAGGCCCAAGCTCAGGACCTTACTCGTGACGAGGACGAGAGGCGCTCAGCGCTGGATGCCCGTGCGGCCGAGCTGGAGGCAAGGTCCGACGCCCTGGGGGCGATCCGTACAGCCCTCGATGCTCGGGAAGCCCGAGTCTTGGAAGCCGAATCAACCGCTGCTGCTCGCCATGAGAGGGCCAACCGGACATTCATCGTCCGCCAGGCCGAGTACGAGAAGGAGGCTAACGAAAAGAAAGATGCAGCCATCTTGGCTGCACAGCGGCGATTCCGCCCTGCTGCCACAGAGCAGGAGACACGCTTTACCGCGAGGCGGGCAGAACAAGACGATCTTACCCAGACCCTTCGGCACGACCTTGCCCAAGCTCAGGAAGAGGCGGCTGACTTGCGGGAGCAGATCCGCCAAGCTACCGATGCGGTTGGGGAGGCGCGTGAGGCCTCCGCTGCCCAGCTAATGTTCGACCACCAGCGGGGCAGGATGTTTCGCGACCTCGTGCCCCAGGCGAATGACGCGCCCGTTCGCCTCGGGTCTGAGGGCGTCAACTCTCCGCTTGTAGAGTCTTCTCCGGCTGCCTACTTGGCCTTCTTCTCGGGCGTGGTATCCCGGCTGGAGGGGCTTGCTGCGGTGGTCCGGGAGCGTCTTGACGAGGACGGTCGTGAGTTTGCCGCGACGGTTGTGCACCGGGTCTTCTGCAATCTGACGTTGCGCCACCCTGCCGTCGACCTCTCAGGACTCTTGGAGGTGGTGCCTTCTTCCGTCACTCGCCAGCTTGAGGCGAAGGTGGGAGAGCACGTGGCGGCGCTGGTGGCTGCTTTCTCCCGGAAGGACGACGAGGAGGCTGACCCATCGGGGCTAGGCGGTCTCGGAGAGGACGTCACTGGGGAAGCTCATGAAGAAGACGACACCCAAGAAAGCACCTCCTCAGGAGACGCCTCCTCAGACGGCGGCCTTTAGTGGCCCGTGCACTTTTACCAGCTGGATTACCTACTGCTTCCTGTTAAGTCCGTTAAACTTTTAATCCTCGTGTGGTACTCCGCCATATGTATGTTTAAGACTTTGGTGAAGCCAGGCTTGCAGCTAGGTCTGCCTTTTGTTCTTGTTTTCCCTCGGTGTTTCCCTTGCGTGGGTAAATTTTGCGGCAGGAGTTAGCCTCACTAGGGGAATGAGTGTTGTTGAGTATGCGCCCGCCTTGTTTTTGGGCTCCTGCCGATCCTGGTGAGGCCTCGCGCGAGCTCACGGGCTGTGTACTTGTGAGACGCGTGGAGGGCAGCCCCCGTGCATTCCCTCCATTCAAGGAAAACAAGACACGCTTAGTTCCGGCACCAAGGACCTTCATGAGGTGGCATGTGTGAGGGCGGACCCCAGCCACCGGCACTCAGTCTTGTTGGGTTTTTCGATGTTGTCAGGACTGGCCCACTCAATGGCATCGTGCCTCGCATGGGTATGCAAATATGTTTAATAATGGAAACAGGGGCCTTCGTGAGGCGGCATGTGTGAGGGCGGACCCCAGCAACCGCGCTCAGCCTTACTGAGTTTTTCGGCGCTGTCGGGACCGGCCCGCTCATCGACATCATGCTTTACTAGGTGGCACCAAGGACCTTGGATGAGGCGGCATGCGTGGGGCTAGCCCATCCCACCGACACTCGGCCTTATTGGGTTTTTCAGTGCTGCCGGGACCGCCCTGTACATCAACACCGTGCCTTACTGGGTTTCTGCTTGTGAGCATCGTGTGAGTTTAGAAGCACCAAGGACCTTGGATGAGGCGGCATCCATGGGGCTAGCCCATTCCACCGGCACTCGGTCTTATTGGGTTTTTCAGTGCTGCCAGGACGATCCCGTACATAGACACCGTGCCTCATTAGGGTAGCACCAAGGGCCTTGGTGAGGTGGCCTGTGTGGGACTGGCCCATCCACCAGCGCTCAGCCTTATTGGGTTTTTCGGCGCCGTTGGGAAGACTCTGGCCCAAGCAGCCACCGTGCCTAGCCCCCGCTCACGCGATATTTAAGGAGAGACCTTTTAAAGGGTTGAAGCGAAAATACGTACCGTGGGGTCGCGCTTACCATCCGAAATGGGGATTTTTGATCACATGAGGTGTTGTGGCCGCACGGTCACTCCTGATGAATACAACAAAAAGGACAAGAAAATTATTACATCCTGATGTGGGAAAAACTCCTGCGAGCGGTGCCTCGTGAGGCAAACGTGGCGCAGCGAGCCCGCGGGGTGTCGCCGTCTTGCAGCCTCGGCCTTCTGGTTCGTCGCCGTTCTCTCGGTGAGCTTCTAACCGTTCACGGCTCTGCGTGCCGCGGCTCTCTCCTGGGCTCGCATCTGTCTTCCTCTATTGGGGCCTACAAAATGCTTGACCGCATCCTCGTCGGGAGGTAACAGCTTAGCCCTCGTCCTGTGGGCCTGTTGCAGGGAAAACAGAGAAGAGCTTTCGTCACAAAAAACCTTGATGATTGTTGGGGATATACCAAACAGGGGTATCTCTAACATGGATCAATCCGGCTAGTCCAGGGTGGCCCAAGGGTGGTTAAGGCTGATGCCTGTCGGGCGGCCCAGATAGCTGACGTACAAGGAAGTAGGCGGACGGTCCAAGGAAGGCGGAAGGCCGAAGCCCATCAAGCAACCAAGCCCAAGAAGGAAGGCGGCAACCAAGCCGGCTAGGTCTAGGAATCTGTTTACTTGCCGGACAAGTACTTACCTTGTATCCCGGGGTCTGGCCGCCTATATAAGCCGGCCACCGGGAAGCCTTTAGGGTACGCTTCAATACGCTCGAGACAATCTCATACACCATTGTAACCTGTTCACGGCTATTGCCTTATAGTGAATTATAGCAGCACGTAGGGTCTTGCCGCCGCTGTGAGATCCGAAGCTGGGTAACTCGCCGTGTTCAATCCCAACCTTGACGACTCCAACCTTCTTCCCCACAATCCATCCTCAGGCTAGAGGACCCCCGTCTCCTATCTACAATGCCGATACTACGACAATTGGCGCCCACCGTGGGGCATAAGGTTTCTGGCGTCATGTTTTAGGCGGGAACAATATTGGCTGTCCGCAGCCGGCGATTTCATCTTCATCTACCGCGACCAGATCGCATCTAGCCGTGTACTCTGCTCCGGCAGGCCGGCATGATCGAACGTCGTAAAGCATCTAGCCGTGTACTATGCCCCGGCAGGCCGGCTCAATCAAGCATCCTAGATCGTCAGTCAGATTGGTTCGGCTGGCTGATCCGTTATGCCGGTTCATACAAGATCTGATCTGGACAGATCGATATGGAGAATTGTCATCGTCACCTGTTTCATCTAATTGATCGCATACAGGAAGACGGATCCGTTCCGACTTCACTCATGAAGGAAAGCTAGCGCTAGCTCGTTTCTACTTTGATCCGTACTTTTTACCATATTCAAGTATTCAAAGATATTCACATACGCGAGTAGAAGTACGTCCGATCTAAAGTCTGATCCGACTAGAGCTAAAACTATGCTACTACGTGATCTTGTCTCCTATGTTGAAAAAAGAATCCATCCGCTGGATCAAGTTCCATGGGCAATTACGTGAGACTCAGTTACGTGCACGGATATTCCGTTTACGTTCAATCTCTTAAATGTCAAGCAGCCAGATATTTAGTATATCTGCGTATTCGTCTATGACTAAATATTACGGTCAGACGATTAGATATTCAGTATATCTGTGTCTTCGTCTCCGACTAAATGCTCAATTCTACCGTATCCGTGATGTTAAGCGGGACGCCGCCATCACATACGGTTTAGACGAGTTCATCGCCAAGTTTGTTGAGCTGTTATTTCCGATCGCCCAAACCTGATCAATTTGGGGAGACATCGATCGAGACAAAACAGCAAAGCTCTACGTTCCGGCTTAATTGCTAAACGCAACGAGACGCCTTGCCGACGCACTTATCGTCGCGTTCCGGCTTAATTGCTAACGTGACATGGCGGTTCGTCGCCGCCATCCAGCTTAATTGCTGCCGCAGCCTTGCTGGAATCATCTTCAGGATCCTGGGGGCTGATATTGTCAGCCTGGGGCTGCCGCATACATCCGGGTTGGCGTTTTCCGCCACGCCCGCCTCCTCGACATCAGTCATCAAACAGCTAAGTTTTATACACTTAAACATTTAATTATTTATATGGTCATGAAATAAAAGTCTATGGTTTGCTCATTATGCTCTGAGATCATGCCATCTTTTGTCTTTTCATTTGATCATACCCCTCTTAGTATCTAAGTTACCTGTTATTTGCTTTGCGCTGCATGGTTCAAACTTTTAGATACTTGCCGCCTCCGGGCCAAATTAAGCAATCAGTTTGCACCGCCTAATACCGTTATCTGATTGTTTATGTGCGGGTTACCTAGTAGTATGTCTTTAGCACCAACATGCCGGCTTTTGTCTCTGATTTTAAACTATCTGGTACTATCCCTGGTTGTCTCAGCTAAAGTTTTCGGCTGAGGTACTGCTAACATATGAAAAGTTAAACATATAAACCAGATAAATATTAAGGAGGGCCATATAAAATTTACAACCTATAAGTGTTTGTTTAAAAACTTACCGGCTCAGGCCTTAAAATTATTCAGCTTTCATTAAAGTACATCTTAATGCAGCTATGTTTACTATGCAGGATACTTGGCACCTGGGGGCTGCAATCGCAGCATTTTCATCATGTCTCGAGCTGCCTTTTAGTCAAGCCGGCACGAGCCTCGGGGACTGCAATCATCGACTTACAGCGCCACAAGTTCTTACGAGCGTCGAGCCGACTTCCGAGTACATCGACTCAACGCTCGGGGGCTGGAGATAGGCGGATCAAGAAAAACTCCGACACTCGGGGGCTCGACATCGATATTGCCCTCGTTCGATACTTGGGGGCTGCACGACATGCAGTTTCATCGTCAACAATAACGCCTCCTTGGTGGTATGACCGTCTTGTCGTCAGCGACACAGTCACCTCCATGGCTCGGCCGACTTATCATCAGCGACACAGTCACCTCCGTGGCATGACTGTCTTGTCGTCAGCGACACAACCGCCTTCATGGCACAAACACCTTGTCGTCAGCGACACGGTTGCCTTCGTGGCAAAGGCCACCTCCGTGGTTCGGCCGACATGGCACGATTTCGTTCCATTTGGATTCAAAGTGTCGTGGACCAAATGGCGTCATCTGTCAATCATAAGTTTGACTTGTCAGTTAGGATAAGGCTTCCCCGAGAAGTCATCCGGCAAGTTAAGCTAGCCGTCTTTCCCATGCAGGATAAAGGCCGCCGCGTGCTGGTGATCAAGCCGGCACGTGTCCCCCATTTTATTCAGAATGGTTCAAGCCCTGTAGCCGCCAACATTCAAGACTGAAGATCGAGAAGACGAAGAAGTCGGCGACTGGAGAACTTCAACCTTTCTGGGGGCTAATGTTGGGGATATACCAAATAGGGGTATCTCTAACATGGATCAATCCGGCTAGTCCAGGGTGGCCCAAGGGTGGTTAAGGCTGATGCCTGCCGGGCGGCCCAGATACCTGACGTACAAGGAAGTAGGCGGACGGTCCAAGGAAGGCGGAAGGCCGAAGCCCATCAAGCCACCAAGCCCAAGACGGAAGGCGGCAACCAAGCCGGCTAGGTCTAGGACTCTGTTCACTTGCCGGACAAGTACTTACCTTGTATCCCGGGGTCTGGCCGCCTATATAAGCCGGCCACCAGGAAGCCTTTAGGGCACGCTTCAATACGCTTCAATACGCTCGAGACAATCTCATACACCATTGTAACCTGTTCACGGCTATTGCCTTATAGTGAATTATAGCAGCACGTAGGGTCTCGCCACCGCTGTGAGATCCGAAGCTGGGTAAACTCGCTGTGTTCTATCCCGACCTTGACGACTCCAGCCTTCTTCCCCACAATCCATCCTCAGGCTAGAGGACCCCCGTCTCCTATGTACAATGCTGATACTACAACAATGATGCCGTTACTCCCTGGGATTTTCATCGTGTTGTACGCATGGTGTACCACCGCCATGAGCTTGGCCAACGCCGGGTATCCCAGGATGGCCTGGTACGAGAGGCTGATGTGTGCCACATCGAAGTCCAAACTTTCTGTGCGGTAGTCGCTCTTGTCGCCGAACGTTACTGGCAGACAAATCCGCCCTATGGGCACAGTGACTCCAACTGTCACCCCTTTGATCAGCTTGGTTGGGCGTAGCTTCAAACGACTCACCCCCAGCCGATCGAACGCTTCTATTGAGATCACGTTCAGGCCTGCTCCTCCATCCACCAAGGTGTTCGGAACTGCGACCTCGTTGATCGTGGGAGTACAGACAAGGGGGATGGTTCCTACCATCATGGTGTCCTTGGGTGATCCGCCGCGTTGAACGTTACAGCTTGCTCTGACCACTTGAGCACCCTGGCGGAGGTGCTTGCGGGGTGTGCGGTGGTTTCCGCGTGCGTCGCCTTTGCAGCGTGTCCGCTGGGCGCCAGCGCCGGAGAGCCGCCTAGCAGGCAGGCTAGGTGAAGCTCCCCTGCCGGGTGGTGATGTCTCCTCCGGGGACCCGGTTGTCCCTGTTTTTCCTTACGATGGGCGGTGGTGCTCCGGCGCTCGGCCCGTTGGAGGCTTGGAGCCGTCGGATCTCTTTAAGCTTCTGGCAGTCCTCCGTTCTGTGCGAGTTGAGTTGGTGGAAGACGCAGAAACGGGGCTCCTCTGGCTGCTCTTCTGTCCTGTCCTCCCTCTTTCGTCGCCATGGTTCGGCTCGTGGGGAGCCGGCGGCGCTTCCCTCATGCTGGAAAATCTGGCCTTCCTCCGCCTTGGAGTACCTGTCCGCCATGCTGAACAGTTCGACTATCGATCGCTTTAGCCCTCGCTCACTGAGCTCTCTCCTGATCCCGGCGTGGGTGGTTCCCTCCACAAAGGCGGTGATGATTTCCTTGCCTTTGACGCCATCCAGCCACCTGTACACCTGGCCGAAACGCTGCGTGAACGCGCGTAGTGTCTCCCCAGGCTCCTGTCGCAGCGAAAAGAGGTCCCTCAGATCCGCCGGCGTGCCGCCGCGACGCGTGGATGCTCCTCCGGCGGATGACGCGCCGCTGCGACGGCCGGCCGCTGCCAACTCTCCCAGGTCCCGCTGTCGGCGCTCGCGCTGCCTAGCGAGGGTGACGCGGGCGTCCTCTGGGACGCGCAGTATGGAGCGAGCCCCCGGGCCGCTGCGCAGGGGGCGGTCGTCGTCCGTCGAAGGAGAGCTCCTGTTCTTCGGTTCCCGTCGGAGGCGCGCCACAGCTCCTGCTCCCGATGCTGCGGGCGCGACGTTGAGTACTCCGGGGAGTCGTCCGTCCTGCTCTAGGTTGAGCAGGTCCTGGATGAGGTGCAGGGCCGGGGGTGAGCCCAGGCGGCCGGACCTCCTGGGGCCGCGAGGCCTAAGGTAGGCGCCATCCTCCTTGGTACACCTCCGGCGGCGGTCACCGGAGCTATGAGAGTTCTCATCTGAGTCCTGCCCTTGATAACGGCGAAGGTCGCAGCCGCGTCGTCCCATGGTCAAGCGTGTGTGATTCTGCAAGGCGCGCTTTCGAAGGCCCCCTACCTGGCGCGCCAAATGTCGGAATATAGCCTCCGAAGAAGCTATGAAAGAGTATCGAACACTGGGGGCCTTAGAATGTTGCCTCTGTCCTCACGAGGCTTGACGAAGGAGATGGAAACACTGCAGAGATTGACACTTGGTTTACCCAGGTTCAGGCCACCGCGGAGGTGAATGCCCTACTCCTGCTTTGTTGTATTGCTTGGGTGAACACATACAGCTACAATGGCGAACGCCTAGAGTTTCTAGGGTTTGAGCTCACAATGTCCGAACCCTTAGCCAGGTCGGCGGCTACCCCCGTTTATAGGCGGCTGGGTCTTGGTCTTCCAACTCCATGGCGGGACGCTTGAAAGGACAATGATGTCGCCTAGAGGGGGGGTGAATAGGCGGTTTAAAACTTTTCCGGTTTAGGCTTGATAATTGCGGAATAAAACTAGGTGTTTAAATTAACAAGCCGAGAACCTAAATAAACTAGGCTCACCTATGTGCACCAACAACTTATGCTAAGCAAGACAAACAACAAGGTGATAGCTATAGAATACTTCAAGCACGAAGGCTATCACAATGTAAAATGCATAAGTAAAAAGCTCGGGTATAGAAATAACCGAGGCACGCGGAGACGAGGATGTATTCCCGAGTTCCTCCTTATTAAGGGAGTACGTCTCGTTGGAGAGGTGTGAACCGACACAACGGTTCAACAACCACAAAGGTTTCACCTTCTTCTCCGATGAACCGCACCACAAAGGCTTGGTTCACCTTCCACTATCGGAATCCTTCGAGGCGGAATCCGGAGCCTTTCAACAACAATCCGGGGCACAACCCACAATGGGATTGGGGGCTCCCGAACGGCCTCCAACAACAATCCGGGGCACAACCCACAATGGGATTGGGGGCTCTCGAACGGCTTCAAGTGACCACACAAGGGTCCAACCACCACAAAGGCGTCTAGGGTCCAAGGACCCAAGAGTAACAAGCTCACAAACTTTCAACTTCCACGAATCCTCGTGGAGAGCACACCGATGCACCAAATGCAAAAGGCAAGAGCACAAGTGCTCAAATCCTTCACTCTCAAATCCCACCAAAAGCAACTAATGCTTATGGGGGGAGAAGAGAGGAAGAACAAGGAATCCACAAAGGAGTCAAATCCTTCACTCTCAAATCCCACCAAAAGCAACTAATGCTTATGGGGGGAGAAGAGAGGAAGAACAAAGGAGAAGAACCACAAAGTAACTCCAAGATCTAAATCCACTAGGTTCCCCTCACTTAGAGGAGAGATTGATTGGTGGAAAGGTGGATCTAGATCTCCTCTCTCTTTTCCCTCAAGAAGTAGCAAGAATCATTGGAGGGATGGAGAGATAGCAAGCTCAAGAAGGTCAACAATGGAGGTCAAAACTTGCTAGAAAGGTTGAGGAACCATTGGGGAAGAAGGCCCCTTAAATAGGTCAACCCAAATTCCAACCGTTGGGTGCAGATTCGCGCCGTAGCGGTACTACCGCTGGCCCTAGCGGTACTACCGCCCCCCTAGGGAGTTAGAGCATCAAAACGGGCTGAAAACAGGCTTCCGTAGCGGTACTACCGCCCCGGGCAGCGGTACTACCGCCCCGGCGGAACTACCGCTCCCGGTACCGCCGAAAACGGCTCTCTGTTAGCTCCGGCGGTACCTCGGGCGGTACCGCGGCGGTACTACCGCCACAGCAAAAAACAGCAGAAACTGATAAACGAAAACGTCAATATCTTTTCCATCCGGACTCCGTTTTCGATGATCTTTGGCTCGTTGGAATCGTTACAACGAGCTCTACTTGAATGTGCATAGAAACATCACAGTCCATCATGTGAGGATAAAACCAAATGGGGAAAGGTTGAACTTTCCTAAACAATGCAAACCGGTAAAACCTCCTTCATCAAAAACGCAACAAGATATTCATACGAAATCTATTTTTGATGAACTAGAGCTTAGTATGGAGATAAACCAAGCTCTAAATCCTCACATGGATAAAAGGCAACAAGTTTTCCAAAGTAAAACCATTTTCGAAGGACTTGGTCTTGTCATGAAGATCACGACAAGCACCAAAACTCAACATGGAGAAAAACCAAATAAGAACCAAGAAAGATGATATGCCAAGCATGCAAAGGTTTGAGCTCTCCACAAAGATGCGATCAAGTTACTCACTCGAGAGCCCCTCTTGATAGTACGCCTATCTATCCTATAGCCCTATCAAGATCATACCTTTGCCATGAGCATTCCACTTGAGCTAGATGATGACGATCTTGACTCTCTCAGGTTGAAACACCTTTCTTGTTTGTGCTTGCTAGCACATGCTTGATGAAGACTTCTCCAAATGCTCCCCCATACTCCATTATGGGAGGGCCTCGCTAAGCTTCGTCTTCATGTCTCCTTTGCAAGCTTCAATCAAAAGATATCTTCCGAGATGCATCATATTGAGCTTGCACTTCATCTTCTTCTCTTGATATGTATGATGGCTTGGGGTTAAACATGATTGTTCACTCAATCTTCTATTCCAAGCCATACTTGCAATGAGCTCAACTCTACACATGACCATTCTTCATATAAACCCTTTGAATAGAGCATTGGTCATTAAGTCATCTTGAAGAGTCCAACACATGAACTCCTATAATTTCCCATGGACAAGATCTATAAGAATATCTCAATGTAAACATTAGTCCATAAGGATTGTCATTAATTACCAAAACCACGCATGGGGGCAACCATGCACTTTCAATCTCCCCCATTTTGGTAATTGATGACAATCCCTTTTACGAGGGTTTATATAATGAATTTAAGCAACCATGCAACACAAAGAGCAAGGATGCAAGAGAACCGCTAGAGAACAAACCCATATTCCCATAAACCCTTTAAATTTCTCCCCCATTGGCATCGATTGCCGAAATGGAAAGAAAAACTTAGAAGGCAAATATAGTGAGAGCTCCCCCATAATCTGTGCATTTCTCATAATATGAGTGAAATCAAATGCACATATCCAATGACGAATAGATGGAGGGAGATCAAACTATATAGAGGATCCAAAGATTGCAAAAGAATATCAAATGGAAAGATACTTCAACGAAAGAAGCAAGCAATCAAAAGGATCCGAAAAGTGTTCTAAATATCATGAGGGAACTCCCCAAGGTACGTGCACAAAAAGGATTTGTATTTCAATATAGTGTGCACAACATGGAATCCTCACTCCCTCCTAGATAAATTCGAACACAAGCTCATGCAAGAGAATGTAAATGAAAAAGGAGGCAAAACAACTTTCACCTAAAAAAATGTTTTGCAACAAGAGCAAGGAGCGGTAAATCAAATAATGGGTGTGAGATAACAAGACATTATAGGAGACTAATACAAGGATGATAGCATCAACATAGTCTTTCAAGAAGAGTTGCACATAGTGCATATCATGTCTTTCCCATACCCACACACCAAAAGAGGTATAGCAAATAGCTCCACAAGCTTAGTAAAATGCACCAAGCAACACATGAAAAATAAAGCTTGTGGCTTTAAGAAACCACCAAAGAGTCAAAAGCAATAAAAGGTGGTCATTAAAGAATTGAAATATCAATTAAGATGTACTATTCTCATATGTATAAGTTTCTAAGTAGACACGAATCACTAAGATATGGGTCTACAAATAAACATGTACACACAAGACAGATACAAGGGTAAGGATCATGATATCCAAGAGGAAGTCATAAATACACCAATAAGATCTTTGCTTAATAATATAGCACAAAGCCGAATTATATCTTAACGGAATATAAATGAACTTCCAACACATACTCATCATAGCATCAAAAACTGTCCACGAGGGATAAAGGTTAACAAATGGATGCTCCGAGTAAGATAACACGTATCCCAAAAGGCGAATGATTTGAAAATTCATCAATGTTGCACCTGAGAGACTTTAAGTAGAAAGTGCTAGATTGACATAATTGGGATCGATGAATCATAGAAATGAATGTATAGTCCCTTTATATGTAATCATCCCGGCTTACTCATATTTGCAATAGAGACGTTTTGCAAGAACCAAATTAATTGCAACAAAAAGATTCATGCCAAGATACAACCTACACAAGGTTGAAAGCTTAGAAACGTAAGCATGAGGTAGATACTTGTTACCGAGATAGCATTGGTGATGTAGAAGATAAGAGTTAACGATCATCCAAACTTGGCTCCAATGAACACATGGTGACTCCACCTTCCTTGTAAATGAGACAAGCTTCCAATGCATCTCCACATGTACCTAAAACAAATTCAAGTACAAAATGGTACCCAAACTCATTGGGTCCAAAGTAGTTAGAGCAACTACAATACATAGGACAAACTCCACATAAATATGTGCATATTGATATGAAATTGAATTTCATGCACATCTTAGCCATTTAGGATTTGATGGAGTTTATCCTATATATTGGATCAACGAAAGTACACATGCCATAAGATATACATATAGTAAGTATGCATGCACAAGACTTTCAAGAACCAAACGAGATACAATTTGGACAAAACACCAATTAAACCAAGAAAGCACACACAAGTGTGACAAGAAAAAGAATTTTCCAAATTATATCAAGGACCCAAATCAACACATGAATGAAGAAACCACTTTGAAAAGATACAAAATTAAAGCAAGAGACCAATTGAAGAAAATACCATCAAATAATAAACCAAACCCTCTACACTTTTCATGATGGCAAAAAGTGCCAAGACGAAAAATGTTTGTCTTCCAAAGAGACACGTCATCGGGATCAAATACCAAATGAAGACAACTAATGTTCGAAAGCATATAGGATTGCTCCCCCAAGATGTGTGCATTATTTATGATCTTGCATTTGAATACAAAATGCACACAAATGAGATCATCACTCTCCATATATATATATATATATATATATATATATATATATATATATATATATATATATATATATATATATATATATATATTCAAACACTAGTCATATTCAAGAAAGGCAAGAAATTGCAATACCAATTTAAAGAATGATCTTCCACTCAAAGTAGGATAGCTTCCCAAAGAATAGTGCATTATCAAAAAGTATGACTTTCGAATGTCAATGCACAAGAATTGGATCATTGCTTTTCCCAACTCAAGAAAGCACAAAACAAATTTCAAGTAGAGCAATAAAGTATCCAAAAGATACAAGGAAGACAAATAAGAGTTAGATCAAAAGCAAATCCTTGGCAATCAAATAAGGCAATTCAAAGCTAGAGCCAAAGTGAATATGATCAACATATTTACCCCAAATATGATTATCACTTGTCAAGACAAGTAATGTATGGAGATATTTCTCGGTGGTGGATTGCAAGGATATATTCAAGATCATATTCACAAAACATAAGCATGAGGCAAAGGATAGGAATTAAAAGCCATGATTAGATAGATATTCTTGATAGATTCACAAATCATGTGATAATGCAAAGCAACTCCAAGGAGTAGCTTGAATCAATTGGCTTCCCAAAAAGATATATGAGAACATATTTAGGGAAAGCCATATCAAGAACATCCTCCACAAACAAGATCCAAAAGAGTGAGAGACAAAGAGCATTTAAGTAAATGGGAACTTGTTTGAGCAACATGCCACATAGGAACAAGATAATTAGCAATATCAATTCTAGGCGGCAAAACCTCACATTTTCACATTTTCTAGGCTTGTAATATGCACATAGCTTATTACTCCCCCATAATGTGATAATCCATTTATTTTAACACAAGAGGCAAACAAAAACAACTAGAGAAATTAATGGACATTATATAATTTGAATTTCTCATGAGCATGACATACCACAAAGAGAATAGATAATATTGATATATCAACACTAAGTGGTATTCCTCATGTACACACATTTTTAGGATTGTAAAGTGCACGAAGCATATCACTCTCCAAAAATGGATAGTCCATTTATCTCTCAAAGAGAGCCAACAAGATAAGATAGCAAATAAAAGCAATAGGGCTCAAAACAAGTAGATGGTGTGCAAACCAAAATACACATACTTGATTTCTCAAGATAAGTAAGTAGAGAGCACAACACATACAAACACTAGCAAGGTACAAAACCTAACACATGCAAGGGTGCAAGCAACTTTCAATGTATATATGATTTAAATAAAAGTTACCGCAAGGAGGAACATTGGATATGAGATAGAACAATATAATCCATATGACTTGACTTGAGAGAATATAATTGATGAAGATCCCTTAATTCTTCATAGTGTAGCCAAGTCTCCAATGCCCTCCATCAACACCTATTGATCAAGTTTTGGCTTGTTGGTCCCCAACTAAGTTGGGTCCTAAGAGGTTAGTCACAATAGGCTTGGCCACCCAAATGGTTCTTTTCTTGAAACCACTTTGAGTACCAACAAATTTGGCAAACACATTGCCAACCTTATCCTTCCGAAGAGAATAAACATCGTCAACTATAATGGGGTTGGATAAGGTACCATTTGTGCATGAAGAAGCAAGGTGACCCTTCTCACGGCATAGGTAGCAACATCTACTTCCTCCTCTCTTCTTAGTTGGAGTCTTGACTTGAGGAGGGGTAGCTTGATTCTTCTTGGGAAGAGACCGTTCTTCAACTTGAGGAGCTTGAGTTTGAACTTGAGGCTTCTTCCCTTGTTGCTTCTCACTAAGAGCCTTCTTCTTCAAAGGGCAAGATCTAACATGGTGCCCTTCAACTTTGCACTTGAAACAAAAAATCTTGACCGAATCTTTGACTTGTTCTTGGCCCTTTTTCTTCTTAATGATCTTGGACTTGTTCTTGTTGTTGGAGTTGAATCCAAGTCCACTCTTGTCATTGGGGCGTCTTTGAGCACTCAACATATTGTCAAGTGTGGACTTCCCAACATGACGCTTTTCCATGTCTTTCTTCAAAGAAGTGACTTGGGCCTTGAGCTCTTTTAATTCCTCTACATGGTTAGTATCAACACAAATACTAGAGGAAGTGAAAGCTTCATTGTTAGAGCAACAAGGTATGGTAAGTAATTCATCACAAGATGTAGCAACATTGTGAGTCAATGAATCACAAGGACTAGCACAAGACGATATAGCATTAAGAGAACAAGTTGTGCCATTGTCCATATGAGGCTCACAAGATATTACCTTTGACATAATAGCCTCATGAGCTAACTTTAGCTTAGCATGGGATGCTAGAAGATCGTCATTAGAGATAGAGAGCTTTACATGACTTTCTTCCAATTTCCCATACTTGCTAGTTAGCAACTCAAGTTGGGCCCTTAGCTCAATATTCTCATTAAATATGGATGCTTCACAAGAAGTGGAGTTAGTAGCACAAGCATCATTATCATTAGAAATGGAAGAAGACAATTTTGCAAGCTTATCATTATTAGATAGTTGAGTTTGGAGTTGATCATGAGACTTGATGAGGAGAGAGTGTTCACTTTCTAAAGCCTTGTGAGCTTTGTCAAGTTTCTCTATGTCCTCACTTAGTCTAGCATTGCCAACACCAAATTCGACTTTTTCCTTTTTAAGCACTTTATATTTTGCAATAGCATGATCTCTTTCCTTAATGATTTTAGCAGTGATAAGATCATTTGATTCATCAAGAGATTCAAGTCTCTCCTCAAGAGACACTCGAAGCTCTTGCTCTTCGTCAAGGGCATTCTCTAAGGATGCTTTTTCAATAGCATCTTCTCTCTCAATTTTACATTTTTGCTCAAATTGAGTATCCAACTCCTCAATGATTTCTATACATTTAATACCATGAGCAACAATTTCACGTAGAGAAGAGATAGCTTCACTACCTTTGGGAAGAGCACCAAGAACAATCTCACCCTTCTTGGTTAAGGTTTTAATGTCAAAATCTTCTCCATGAGGATCCACAACCACATCATCACATATCTCGGGATTCGAGGTAGAAGTTACCTTGGAATCCTTAGCCATGAGGCAAACATGATTAATGGGTGAGGAGGATGAAGAATTACTTGAAGCACCATTGAGGTCCATGTCTTGTTCCAACAAATGTTGGGATTCCTCTACATTGTTAGTCATGCAAATACTAGAGGATATGGAAGCATTATTTTCATGACAACAAGACATAGAGAGCATATCATCATTATATTTAGTTAAGCAACTATTACTTGATATGCAAGGACCATCAACTCTAGCATGTATGACATTTGGAGTGCTAGAAGAGTTTAAGTCCAAAGATAGAACATTACAATGTGATAGAGAAGAAGTATAATCAATAGTAAGTTCACCATCACCAATGCAATTTCTATCACCACTCACCATATCATTACCTTGTGACGAATCACATGTTGGTGAAGTGGAAGAAGTTGTGAACTCATCACGGCCGGAGGTGGAGGGAGAACAATCATCCTCAATAATTTTGGACACTTCATATATATCTTGAAGCTTGGTCCAAAGCTCATGTGCATTTCGAAAAGGCATGATTGAAGCAAGAACTACATCGGTCAAAGCACATATAAGACCATTAGTAACTTGAGTCTCGAGATGAGAGTTTATCTCGTCCTCTAAAGATAATTCTTGGGAATCCTTTGGAGGAGATAAACTCACATCTACAATCCTCTTCATATAATTTGGACCCATGGCCCTAAAAAGATTAAGCATGCGAATTTTCCAAACATCATAATTTTTGCCATCGAATATGAAAGTGGGATCGTGCACTAATTCTCTAAACGACATCTTTTACTCTCTAGGCGGTAAAGCCCAAAAAGAGAGCCCTGGCTCTGATACCGCTTGAAAGGACAATGATGTCGCCTAGAGGGGGGGTGAATAGGCGGTTTAAAACTTTTCCGGTTTAGGCTTGATAATTGCGGAATAAAACTAGGTGTTTAAATTAACAAGCCGAGAACCTAAATAAACTAGGCTCACCTATGTGCACCAACAACTTATGCTAAGCAAGACAAACAACAAGGTGATAGCTATAGAATACTTCAAGCACGAAGGCTATCACAATGTAAAATGCATAAGTAAAAAGCTCGGGTATAGAAATAACCAAGGCACGCGGAGACGAGGATGTATTCCCGAGTTCCTCCTTATTAAGGGAGTACGTCTCGTTGGAGAGGTGTGAACCGACACAACGGTTCAACAACCACAAAGGTTTCACCTTCTTCTCCGATGAACCGCACCACAAAGGCTTGGTTCACCTTCCACTATCGGAATCCTTCGAGGCGGAATCCGGAGCCTTTCAACAACAATCCGGGGCACAACCCACAATGGGATTGGGGGCTCCCGAACGGCCTCCAACAACAATCCGGGGCACAACCCACAATGGGATTGGGGGCTCTCGAACGGCTTCAAGTGACCACACAAGGGTCCAACCACCACAAAGGCGTCTAGGGTCCAAGGACCCAAGAGTAACAAGCTCACAAACTTTCAACTTCCACGAATCCTCGTGGAGAGCACACCGATGCACCAAATGCAAAAGGCAAGAGCACAAGTGCTCAAATCCTTCACTCTCAAATCCCACCAAAAGCAACTAATGCTTATGGGGGGAGAAGAGAGGAAGAACAAGGAATCCACAAAGGAGTCAAATCCTTCACTCTCAAATCCCACCAAAAGCAACTAATGCTTATGGGGGGAGAAGAGAGGAAGAACAAAGGAGAAGAACCACAAAGTAACTCCAAGATCTAAATCCACTAGGTTCCCCTCACTTAGAGGAGAGATTGATTGGTGGAAAGGTGGATCTAGATCTCCTCTCTCTTTTCCCTCAAGAAGTAGCAAGAATCATTGGAGGGATGGAGAGATAGCAAGCTCAAGAAGGTCAACAATGGAGGTCAAAACTTGCTAGAAAGGTTGAGGAACCATTGGGGAAGAAGGCCCCTTAAATAGGTCAACCCAAATTCCAACCGTTGGGTGCAGATTCGCGCCGTAGCGGTACTACCGCTGGCCCTAGCGGTACTACCGCCCCCCTGGGAGTTAGAGCATCAAAACGGGCTGAAAACAGGCTTCCGTAGCGGTACTACCGCCCCGGGCAGCGGTACTACCGCCCCGGCGGAACTACCGCTCCCGGTACCGCCGAAAACGGCTCTCTGTTAGCTCCGGCGGTACCTCGGGCGGTACCGCGGCGGTACTACCGCCACAGCAAAAAACAGCAGAAACTGATAAACGAAAACGTCAATATCTTTTCCATCCGGACTCCGTTTTCGATGATTTTTGGCTCGTTGGAATCGTTACAACGAGCTCTACTTGAATGTGCATAGAAACATCACAGTCCATCATGTGAGGATAAAACCAAATGGGGAAAGGTTGAACTTTCCTAAACAATGCAAACCGGTAAAACCTCCTTCATCAAAAACGCAACAAGATATTCATACGAAATCTATTTTTGATGAACTAGAGCTTAGTATGGAGATAAACCAAGCTCTAAATCCTCACATGGATAAAAGGCAACAAGTTTTCCAAAGTAAAACCATTTTCGAAGGACTTGGTCTTGTCATGAAGATCACGACAAGCACCAAAACTCAACATGGAGAAAAACCAAATAAGAACCAAGAAAGATGATATGCCAAGCATGCAAAGGTTTGAGCTCTCCACAAAGATGCGATCAAGTTACTCACTCGAGAGCCCCTCTTGATAGTACGCCTATCTATCCTATAGCCCTATCAAGATCATACCTTTGCCATGAGCATTCCACTTGAGCTAGATGATGACGATCTTGACTCTCTCAGGTTGAAACACCTTTCTTGTTTGTGCTTGCTAGCACATGCTTGATGAAGACTTCTCCAAATGCTCCCCCATACTCCATTATGGGAGGGCCTCGCTAAGCTTCGTCTTCATGTCTCCTTTGCAAGCTTCAATCAAAAGATATCTTCCGAGATGCATCATATTGAGCTTGCACTTCATCTTCTTCTCTTGATATGTATGATGGCTTGGGGTTAAACATGATTGTTCACTCAATCTTCTATTCCAAGCCATACTTGCAATGAGCTCAACTCTACACATGACCATTCTTCATATAAACCCTTTGAATAGAGCATTGGTCATTAAGTCATCTTGAAGAGTCCAACACATGAACTCCTATAATTTCCCATGGACAAGATCTATAAGAATATCTCAATGTAAACATTAGTCCATAAGGATTGTCATTAATTACCAAAACCACGCATGGGGGCAACCATGCACTTTCAACGCTCCCGCAAGCTTCCAAGGGGAGCTCTGTTCTTCTGCGGCTGCTTTGTCAAAGGCAGCCGACCAATTCAGATCCACGGCCCTGCACTTCTGCGTCGTCGTTGTCTTCTTCCCTCTGCAACTTCAGTCCTTGCTCCTTTAACGCAGGTCCAGGCGTCCTCGGTAAGAGGTAATCTGTAGCACCCCCGAGAGCCAAGCTAGACAAATCTGAGATAAGCCTAACATAGATCTCGAAAGCCAACAGTTGAAATCGGTAGCACAACAAAGACCCTACAACACAAGAAGCAATAGGTTAAGCTCTTAACAGAGCGAAGAAGCAAATATCACGAAATATGGTCACTGACCTGTCAATCACCAATACAACGGAAGGCAAATTATGCTATTAGACATAGCAAGATCAGCAAAAGGCCTAAGAGGCCAGAAATCATAACGGCGACGTCCCAGTCCATAGATTCCAAGCTGCCGTCTGGGAACCCCAAGCTACTCGTCGATGTCGATCCACAAAACACACCTGTCCAAATAATTGCGCAAGGCTGAGTACAGGAGGTACTCAACAAGACTTATTTAACCTATTATATATCTGCTCGTTTAGAGAGTATTAATGAATGTCCTTTGCATAAAGCCAGTTTTGTTTTAAATCGAGGGAGAAGAGAATCTCGCATCAGTAGACTTTTAAAAAGGGATAAGAGAGTGAAACACTAGCTTCATCCACAACTTCAATCTCCACCAGATCATCATGAGCTATACCACCCACCAGAATCACCCCCTCGCTCAACCCGAGGAAGCAATCCTCCCTTAGTTGGCAAGTTTTATATTTAGAATATAGTTGTCTATGATCACCGAAATAAGGTACCAAGTCGTCCATAACCGTGGACACGACTTTCCAAAAGATTTACCCTGCAGGGGGTGTAACTACCCACACACGCCAACCAACCGATACGCCAGCTATTAGCACTCTTCCGGGGAGTGCCGGCAGAAGGGTTGGCCACGACCTTTCCCAAGCTTCGCCTATGTCCATGAGCCACAGCAGTAGGTAAGACCGCCATCTCAGCGATCCCTAGTGCGGGTTGCCAGGGTCAAGATCAGAGCGTCACACTCTCCTGGCCCAAGCCCTAATCTCCTCAACTCATTTTACCGCACACGCAAATGGAACACTCGAACTAGTGGCTTCACGTAGTAGGCTATACAAGTTGGGGTCGAGGGGTTTCCGAGCCCTGTGTGGATGCACGAATTGTCTTGGTTCCGAACCCAGGAACTCAGTTCCTAAGATCGACAAGAATGAGACAACCCACCACAAATCCCATTGTGGCCTCTCATCCAAGTATTTAGCATATTCAACACATCTCTGATCATTCCATGTCATCCTTCACTGCTCTGATTCATCAACCGGATGGAACAGAGGGAAGATGTAAGCAGGGCTAAGCATAGCAAACTCTGGCGATGCAACACTTAAGACACTCTATACCTCAACACAAAACCACATTTGAATCGCATGCATAATACCAGAATCAAATATTTGAAATCTTATATGTGCAGATAAGAGGTTATGCTTGCCTTGCTCTTCGATAACCAGATATAAAGCTTTTGGAAATCTTCGGCTCCACTTGATCAAGATAACCAAGAATAACTCTTCATAAATTCTCCGCTTGAATTGATCGTCGATGATCCAGCACTGGCCTTCAATATTGTCAATCTCCACTTCGGATTCGAATTCTACCGCGAAGAACCAAACACCGGAAAAGAAACGGAAAACAACATTCAAACATGGCATCGATGCAATGCGCACAATGTATGACATGACATGTTTAATAGGATTGAAATGTAAACCCTATGCATGAAGAACATTTTAAATGGAGGTGGAATGCCCGACAGGTGCCATTCGACAACTCCATATTTAAAATAAATGGCGTAATTTGTTCTTCTATTATAAACATGATTCAAAGTTGCTTAAACATGCATGATTTGAACATAAATAGATAGATCTTATTTTTCTGCAAATTTTGATATATTAATCACATTTTTCTGATTTAAAATGAATTAGTTATGATTTTTTTAAAGTTTAAACCATTTTTAATTCAATTTAAACATTTATGAAATTAAATGAATAATATTGGACCCACATGTCAGATTTTTATCAATTACTGAAAATCATTTTGGAAAAGATTAAATATCTGACAAAGGACCCCACCTGTCATACATTTAATCAATTACAGAAAAGTATTTAAATTTAATTAAAAGAAAAGGAAAAGGATAGATGACGTCATATGACGTCATCAATGGAGCAATGCTCCTGCCGAAGACGAATTCGACGCGCATGAGCAATGGGGAAGGCGCGGGCAGCCGCGTGAGAGGCGCACGGGTGCGGGCGACCGAGGGGTGGCGGCTTTGTGACCAAATGGTCATCGGAGGCGGCGGAAAGCTCGCCGGAGCGGAGGCCGACGGCGGCGCATGTCGGCCAGAGGAACCAGAGGGAGAGGGAGCGAGCGGAGGAGTACTCGAGGACCGTAAGCTCACCAGGAGCACGCCGAAGAGGTCGGGGAAGCAAGGGGAGCTCGGGGATGGTCGCAATCAAGCTCGCCGGCTGCGAGCGGAGGCGGAGAGGAACGACGACTTCCCGCCGATTTACTGCTTCCCAGCACGGTAACCTCGAGGATGAGGTATAAGGGAGGACGGCGGAGCTTCGGAGCTCCTCACCGTGGCTCGGGGTTGCCTGCAACGGCGGGAATCGCCGCCGGACCCGAGAGCTAGGGTTTCGGCCGCGCCGACGAAACGAGGAAGAAGGGAAGGGCGAGTGAGGAAGAGGAGAAGGGTTGCACGGAGCTGAGGCCTTATCTCCTTACGGCTCGGCGGCGGCGGGAATCGTGGCGCAGCACGGCGTCGGACGGCAGAGAGTGCGACACGGCGGCGCGTCCTTCTGTCGGAGGAAGAAGAAAGAGAAAAGAAAAGAGAAATTTTCGAATAACCCCCTGGGCTTTTAGGAAAACACAGAACCTTTTGTAAACAGGCCCCTGACTTAGAAAATAAAGCTTTTGAGGGCCATTTTTTGAAAAGAAAATTTATACAAAAATACCAGGAGTTTTAGAATTTCACAAGGAAGCCATTGGCAACTTTGGGTTTTGAAAACTTTGAAATCTTTCAACACTTCAAAAATAGCAAGTGGTTTAGGCCACTTTAGGTTTTTCTCTTTTATTTTCAAACTCAAATTTTATGCAAATTTTAAATTAGATGCAAATGATGCTCATGATGCACAAAACAAATCCTAATTAACAAATAGCAAATTTGGGGACGTTACAAATCTATCCCCCTTACAAGAATCTCGTCCCCGAGATTCCTTGGGTAGGAAAAGAGATACAGAGAGGAGGGCTACACCGGTCTTGGATGATCTTGTCGATCCCACGACGATCTTATTTCTTGAAGAAGGTTGATCCTTGACTTCAGGGATGATTGAACACTTCAAGTCTCGTCGGACTGTTCTTCAACTACACCAAGGAGAAGAGGGAAATAACTCTAGAATGAGGATCTTCAAAAGATCGAGTATCTCATGGTCAACTCAAGGGAGGAGTGTGCAAAACAACTCTTGAGCTAACTAGCATGAAACACATCAAGGTAACAGATGGAAAGGAAGAAGTTTCAAGTTGGTAGACAAATGTTCCACGAAACGATTAGAATATGAACTTTCCACAAGACCAGGATGGATAGATGACGAGATCTTGATACAACAAAAGGAAGAACCCTTTTCAGATTTCAACCATTTGGCTTACAAGATGTTTGCCACATGAGTAAAAGTCCAGGGCTCTAAGATGACTGACAAATTCACACAATGTGTGAGTTGAGAAGAATTTCAAGTACAACAAAAGAGAGGAAGAACTGATCAATAAAATGTTGAAGATCACCACGAAAAGAAAAATCACATGATGGATATGTTGTCAAAAGATAAGAAAAAGATCTAGAGGATCGATCGAGAGATACTGAGAATCTCTGAGAACATCGGAGGAGGGAACTTCTTCTTGATCTTCTAGATACCCATTTCAAGCTCATGACAAGCCCTTAATAGGTGAGGAGGTAAACATCGGACTTTGGGAAGAGAAATATCATAAGGGGCAACTTTTAGAATAAGCCGCACAACAATCCTCATGGGGAGTGGTTGTTCTTGAAGATTCCAGGGAATTTCGGCGATAGGCCTTCCGACTAATTGTGTCAACCACAACATTAACTTTGCCGGACTTTGAAAGAGACCTATGTCAAAATCCTTGAGGAGCACCAACCATCGTTGCTGCTTGAGGTTCAGCTCTGGTTAGTTGGGATGAAAGTTCAGACTAAGAACGTCCGAACAGAGAGGTGCAAAGGTTACCACGAGGAAAGGTTATTAGATTCTCAAGATATGGACAACAGTGTCAGGCTCGAAGAGATGAGCGAGATTGCAACAACCCATGTATTAGCAATTTATCAAAAGACAACTGCACCTACATGGATGATATGCAACAAACACAATTGAGTCCTTGTTGGGAAACAATCAAAGAAGATAATGAAGTTTTCCGACTTCTTCTCATTCTTGAACTAATCAGTCAGTGGCTTGAGGTGCATATATGACTTCTTCAAGGAATGGAGGTAACAACCTATCATCCCATGAATAATCCGCACATGCATGACCGACTAGAGATGATTCCCGAGGGAACAAGAGAAACTCTACTTGGATTCACGGCGACATCTTTCAGCGAATGCACGTGAACTAGAGTAGGTTACTTCCAACATCTAGAACACATACTTCGTGATGACACAAAGATGGTTCTCAAAAAGTTTCCAACATTATTGTCAAATGTTCATAATGATCCTCTTCAGACATGGAGGCAATAAGAATGTTATCGATGGGCTCAACAACAAGCTTATTAAGATACTCCAACCAGATGGAATCATATGACACATGAACAAGGCAAACGTATTGGTCAGATCAAGGACATGAAGATGTAGGCTGGCGAAACACCATAAGTACAACATCATCAAGATGGTCCTTGGGACTAAGTTTGATTTGATGATAGCCCAAATCAAATCAAAGATTAAGAGAATAGCAGATCCATTAGGATATACCATCTTGCTTCTACACGACAACTCAGGTGGACAGGAGTCTTGCTTGTCAGGGCAAAACGATGTGGCCTTAAGAGCGTTGGTAAAAACTAACTCTTTGACTGAGTGGGTGCGCCAGAACAAACGGACTTGGCAGCACAGTCAACTTCACTTCGTGACCGGATAACCAATCACACAAGGAAGGAATCAAATGTCCTTAGATGTCAAAGCAATGAAAATTGCTAAGAATATCTGATAGCCACATCAATACACACGCCATAGCATTCCCGAGCATGAGCAGCTAGGAGAAAAGCGTGAGTAAGGACGTGTAAAAGCATCACTTCATCAATAAAGTCATGAGACACATCACGACCTTTTGATATATATAAGAGTGTGATACTTTAAGATGGAACAAATTAGAAGCAAACAAAGCCTCTTGATCTGCGGAATACAACACTTTGACCTGTTCCTAGAAATGGACGAGGTACATGAGTTTGTTTCTCCCTGACATCCCGAAGTGGAATGTCACGACGGACCACAAGAGTAACATGCATTAGTACACCAATGCACATTTACAACTTGGATGCCAAGTGGCATACACTAGTCAGAACACAACCAGAAAGAAAGGAACATACTTAGGAAGACCCTAAGATGTAGATGAACAAATTAACATACATATGATAACTTGTTCCGATAGGAAAGGCATGGCAGAGTCACCAACTTAGATGCGAGACTCATAAAGAGCACTCTTGTCGTGATCCTTTTGGTTCCATGATGGAACCTCTGCCAAAGCTAGTGGAAGGAGAAGACCATGGATGTCGCAAGTCAATCACGACAAAACCACGAGCTAGAAGACTAGCTTGAACTGACTTTACTAGCCCTTCTGAGGTAGCAAGCATTCCTCAGGGATCAACGGAATGGATCTTGGGTTAAAGGTCAGCATCATGTACTGATAGAGGGAGCATCACATGGTTAACAACCCACATGACTCAACACACCACCAACAGCACAATCTGGGACCTTCGGTTCAAGTCCAAGGGTAAAACCAAAGAAAGAGTAACTACCATTCGAGTGTCCCAAAGGGCACAACGATGTAGTAATCACGAGATAGCTTCAGAGACCAACCACAGCTTCCGAGGTATCAAAGGAGGGAAAAGAGATCTTCAAGATGAAGAAATCCTCTAAAACTAAAATAGAATGAGGCAGAAACGACAAAGTTGAGAGATCATGATGGAAAGGAATCACTCATGTCGAACAAGAAAGATGGATCAAAGAACACACTAGACTCTAGAAAACATAACACTAGGTCAACTTAGCTGAGAAACGACTTGCACTTGATGCACCTATATTTTGAATGACCAGGAGAAAGAGAGAGCAATTGTTTTCAACCAAAACAAGGTAAGATGACCCAGAATTAGAGCGATACCAGATAAGGAGTAAAAAGAAGCCTACTCAGATTTTGGCAAATAGTTTTAGCTTTCAAATAGTTTTCACAATCACTAGACTCAACATCGACCAGTAGAAAGGTTTTCCTACAGACGGTCCTGCTCTGATACCAAACCCTGTAGCACCCCCGAGAGCCAAGCTAGACAAATCTGAGACCTTAATCTGAGATAAGCCTAGCATAGATCTCGAAAGCCAACAGTTGAAATCGGTAGCACAACAAAGACCCTACAACACAAGAAGCAATAGGTTAAGCTCTTAACAGAGCGAAGAAGCAAATATCACCAAATAAGGTCACTGACCTGTCAATCACCAATACAACGGAAGGCAAATTATGATATTAGACATAGCAAGATCAGCAAAAGGCCTAAGAGGCCAGAAAGCATAACGGCGACGTCCCAGTCCATAGATTCCAGGCTGCCGTCTGGGAACCCCAAGCTACTCGTCGATCCACAAAACACACATGTCCAAATAATTGCGCAAGGCTGAGTACAGGAGGTACTCAACAAGACTTATTTAACCTATTATATATCTGCTCGTTCAGAGAGTATTAATGAATGTCCTTTGCATAAAGCCAGTTTTGTTTTAAATCAAGGGAGAAGAGAATCTCGCATCAGTAGACTTTTAAAAAGGGATAAGAGAGTGAAACACTAGCTTCATCCACAACTTCAATCTCCACCAGATCATCATGAGCTATACCACCCACCAGAATCACCCCCTCGCTCAACCCGAGGAAGCAATCCTCCCTTAGTTGGCAAGTTTTATATTTAGATTATAGTTGTCTATGATCACCGAAATAAGGTACCAAGTCGTCCATAACCGTGGACACGGCTTTCCAAAAAATTTACCCTGCAGGGGGTGTAACTACCCACACACGCCAACCAACCGATACGCCAGCTATTAGCACTCTTCCGGGGAGTGCCGGCAGAAGGGTTGGCCACGACCTTTCCCAAGCTTCGCCTATGTCCATGAGCCACAGCAGTAGGTCAGACCGCCATCTCAGCGATCCCTAGTGCGGGTTGCCAGGGTCAAGATCAGAGCGTCACACTCTCCTGGCCCAAGCCCTAATCTCCTCAACTCATTTTACCGCACACGCAAATGGAACACTCGAACTAGTGGCTTCACGTAGTAGGCTATACAAGTTGGGGTTGAGGGGTTTCCGAGCCCTGTGTGGATGCACGAATTGTCTTGGTTCCGAACCCAGGAACTCAGTTCCTAAGATCGACAAGAATGAGACAACCCACCACAAATCCCATTGTGGCCTCTCATCCAAGTATTTAGCATATTCAACACATCTCTGATCATTCCACGTCATCCTTCACAGCTCTGATTCATCAACCGGATGGAACAGAGGGAAGATCTCAGCAGGGCTAAGCATAGCAAACTCTGGCGATGCAACACTTAAGACACTCTATACCTCAACACAAAACCACATTTGAATCGCATGCATAATACCAGAATCAAATATTTGAAATCTTATATGTGCAGATAAGAGGTTATGCTTGCCTTGCTCTTCGATAACCAGATATAAAGCTTTTGGAAATCTTCGGCTCCACTTGATCAAGATAACCAAGAATAACTCTTCATAAATTCTCCGCTTGAATTGATCGTCGATGATCCAGCACTGGCCTTCGATATTGTCAATCTCCACTTCGGATTCGAATTCTACCGCGAAGAACCAAACACCGGAAAAGAAACGGAAAACAACATTCAAACATGGCATCGATGCAATGCGCACAATGTATGACATGACATGTTTAATAGGATTGAAATGTAAACCCTATGCATGAAGAACATTTTAAATGGAGGTGGAATGCCCGACAGGTGCCATTCGACAACTCCATATTTAAAATAAATGGCGTAATTTGTTCTTCTATTATAAACATGATTCAAAGTTGCTTAAACATGCATGATTTGAACATAAATAGATATATCTTATTTTTCTGCAAATTTTGATATATTAATCACATTTTTCTGATTTAAAATGAATTAGTTATGATTTTTTTAAAGTTTAAACCATTTTTAATTCAATTTAAACATTTATGAAATTAAATGAATAATATTGGACCCACATGTCAGATTTTTATCAATTACTGAAAATCATTTTGGAAAAGATTAAATATCTGACAAAGGACCCCACCTGTCATACATTTAATCAATTATAGAAAAGTATTTAAATTTAATTAAAAGAAAAGGATAGATGACGTCATATGACGTCATCAATGGAGCAATGCTCCTGCCGAAGACGAATTCGACGCGCATGAGCGATGGGGAAGGCGCGGGCAGCCGCGTGAGAGGCGCACGGGTGCGGGCGACCGAGGGGTGGCGGCGTTGTGACCAAATGGTCATCGGAGGCGGCGGAAAGCTCGCCGGAGCGGAGGCCGACGGCGGGGCATGTCGGCCAGAGGAACCAGAGGGAGAGGGAGCGAGCGGAGGAGCCCTCGAGGACCGTAAGCTCACCAGGAGCACGCAGAAGAGGTCAGGGAAGCAAGGGGAGCTCGGGGATGGTCGCAATCAAGCTCGCCGGCTGCGAGCAGAGGCGGAGAGGAACGACGACTTCCCGCCGCTTTACTGCTTCCCAGCACGGTCGGCTCGAGGAGGAGGTATAAGGGAGGACGGCGGAGCTTCGGAACTCCTCACCGTGGCTCGGGGTTGCCTGCAACGGCGGGAATCGCCGCCGGACCCGAGCGCTAGGGTTTCGGCCGCGCCGACGAAACGAGGAAGAAGGGAAGGGCGAGTGAGGAAGAGGAGAAGGGTTGCACGGAGCTGAGGCCTTATCTCATTACGGCTCGGTGGCGGTGGGAATCGTTGCGCAGCACGGCGTCGGACGGCAGAGGGTGCGACACGGCGGCGCGTCCTTCTGTCGGAGGAAGAAGAAAGAGAAAAGAAAAGAGAATTTTTTTAATAACCCCCTGGGCTTTTAGGAATACACAGAACCTTTTGTAAACAGGCCCCTGACTTAGAAAATAAAGCTTTTGAGGGCCTTTTTTTGAAAAGAAAATTTATACAAAAATACCAGGAGTTTTAGAATTTCACAAGGAAGCCATTGGCAACTTTGGATTTTGAAAACTTTGAAATCTTTCAACACTTCAAAGATAGCAAGTGGTTTAGGCCACTTTAGGTTTTTCTCTTTTATTTTGAAACTCAAAATTTATGCAACTTTTAAATTAGATGCAAATGATGCTCATGATGCACAAAACAAATCCTAATTACCAAATAGCAAATTTGGGGACGTTACATAATCGTGGCCACTAACGGGACAGGACGGTGGTCGACGCCATCTTGCACCGAAACGGCAAGTTTTGGGGGCACGACCCTCTGTTGCTGGTCTGGTCTCCTCCCTTTTATCACAAGGAGGGCACGTCTTGGCGGTCGTTGATCTGCTGTGTAGTGGTTACGGATGAGCTCTGGCGGCCGGGGGTCCCCCGTTCTGCGTATGCATGTGAGTTTCCTGCAAAGGCGCCCCTCGGGAGACTCAGGCTTGTCCTCACGAAGGAGCTTGGAGAGCCGGGTGATTCCTGCGCACGATGCTCGCAGGGTGCCCTCCGTAAGCTCTTATGGACGGGGTGAACAGGAGGCCTCACGAGGCCTGTCCTTTCTGGCCTTGACCAGGTCAAGATAATGCTTAGCCCTCCTGCGGCAGCTCGGGGAGGCCCGGCCCAAGGTACCCTGGTTTCTAATGGGCCGAGAGTCGGTGATCTTGTGCTTCATCCATACGATGAATAAGGAAGTTTGCCATTGCGAGGTGAAGATGTTCCTGTCGTGTCTCGATCGACGAACACTGGGCATGCGAGGCACCCCCTTTGTAGATTCGGTAGGGGCGCGAAGGAGGCTAGAAACGTCTCCCGGGGGATGACCGCCGGCAAGCTCTTCTCTCACTCTCCGATCGACGTGGTATGCAAACAAGGAAAGCACACAGCACCCAGGTTCAGGCCGCCGGAAGGCTAAAAGACCTACTCCTGCATGTCTGGATAGATGGATCAACCATGGTGTGGCTACAATGGTGTTCTCCGGCGAGGTACCCGGCAGGGTACTCGGCTAGAGGAAGAGGAAGGACAGATCCTTGCCCGGAGGAGATCACCTTCCTTCTCTTCCTCGCCCTAGCCTAACTCTGTGGTCATCTTCTACCTTGGGCTCGCCGGTGAGCTTGTGTTCAACTTGTGGTTACTTGTCCTCCTCCTCTCCATGCCTTGGTCCTCCTTTTATAGGTAAAGTGGATGCCACAGAGGTCATGCGAGGAGCGTGAGGGGTTTTGGCGGGAAGCAACCCCTCTATGTGGTGGAGAAGGCGACGTGGCCTCTTCTCTTCCAAGTATCGGTCACCGGGTTGGTGAGATCTCTGTCGCCTTTGGGGAAAGCGACGGACAGGGGCTGACACAGTGCAGGCGGTGTCCCCTGCCCGCGCCTTACTTCCCAAGTCTTCTAGGGGGCTTCTACAATCTTCTGGAGGATTGTAGAAGCCTTATCTTCTTCTTGTACGGAGTGGTACCCGAGAGGGAGCCTGACCCCGCAGGGGACTCGCGCTCTCTGGGTCTTCGGCTCTATCCGGGGTGCACGGGACCCGGGGGCCCTTTGCACCCGGAGATCTTGGACGACGCGAGTGTGCCCGCCAGGCCTTGCGCCGAGTCTTGGTCTAGTCCATCTTCATGCTGGGCCCACAGGCGGTGGACCCACTTTGGCAGCGCTAGGGGAACCCCGTGTTCCACTGCTGCGACATTAGCCTCCGGGCATGGTCCCGGTGGCTTCGGCTTCTCAGGCTGCTGGGACTATGACTAAAAAGAGGTCAAAGTGGGTCCCGGCACATGGTCATCTTGTACTGCATGGTGGCGCCCGCCGGGTGATGCACGTGATGGTGTTGTTGGGAAACCCCAATAGGAAGGTATGAAGTAGTGCAGCAGCAAATTTCCCTCAGTTGTGAAACCAAGTTATCAATCCAGTAGGAGATGAAGGCTCTTCTGAAGGTTGTTGAAGCTGACGTTGGCAGGGCGCACTACCGGTGTCAACAACGAATGTGGAACCTGCACACAACACAACCAAGATACTTTGCCCCAACTTAACAGTGAGGTTGTCAATCTCACTGGCTTGCTGTAACAAAGGATTAGACGTATAGTGTGGAAAATGATGTTTGTTTGCAGAGAATGAAAGTGAACAATGTTTGCAGTAGGTTGTATTATCAATGTAAAATAAAGGACCGGGGTCCACAGTTCACTAGTGGTGTCTCTCCATAAATAAATAATAGCATACATGAGGGTAAAAAAATTACAGCTGGGCAATTGACAAAATAAAGAACTGCATAATGATGCATATACATGTCATGGTGTCTAGTGTGAGATTCATTTGGGCATTACAACAATATACATAGACCGTTCCAACCGCATCTATGACTAATAATCCACCTTCCGGTTAGTGTCCGCACCCCTTTCAGTATTAAGTTGCAAGCAACAGATTATTGCATTAGGTAAAGTGTGTAATGTAAGTAGCACAATTATCCTTAGATAAAGCACTACTGTTTTATCCCTAGTAGCAACAGTACATTCACAATCTTAGAGGTTGATGTCACTCCCCCCAGATTAAATGAAGACATGAACCCACTATCGAGCATAAATATCCCCTCTTGGAGTCACAAGCATCTACTTGTCCAGAGCATCTACTAGCAACGGAGAGAATGCAAGATCATAAATAGCACACACATAATATATTATGAAGCAAATGACATAGTACTCAATATTCATCGGATCCCAGCAAACAGAACATGTAGCATTACAATAAGATGATCTTGATCATGATAGGCAGCTCACAAGATCTAAACATGATAGCACAAGTGGAGAAGAGAACCATCTAGCTACTGCTATGGACCCATAGTCCAAGGATGAACTACTCACGCATCAGTCCGGAGGCGGCCATGGTGATGTAGAGCCCTCCGGTGATGATTCCCCTCTCCGGCAGGGTGCCAGGAAGAGCTGCAGAACCCTCCCGAACTAGGGTTGACGACAGCGGCGACTACGGGATGTTTCGTGGAAAAGTGTTGGGGCCCTAGGTTTTATTTGTCGGGGGGTCTTTATAGGCGAAAGGGTGATGTCGGTGGGCGCCCGAGGGGCCCACACCACGTCACGGCGCGGCCAAGGAGGCTGCCGCGCCACCATGTGGTGTGGCCGCCTCGTGGCCCCACATCGTTTGCTCTTCGGTCTTCTGGATCCTTCCGGGAAAAATAGGGACTTCGGCTTTTGTTTCGTGCAATTCCGAGAATATTACCAGAACAACTTTTCTGAAACCAAAAACAGCAGAAAACACGGAACTAGCACTGTGGCATCTTGTTAATAGGTTAGTCCCAGAAAATGCATAAAAATGATATAAAGTGCATATAAAACATGTAGCAATTGGTATAATATAAGCATGGAACGAAACAAATTATAGATACGTTTGAGATGTATCAAGCATCCCCAAGCTTAGTGCCGGCCCATTAGAAATCAGGGTACCTTGGGCCGGGCCTCCCCGAGCTGCCGCAGGAGGGCTAAGCATTATCTTGACCTGGTCAAGGCCAGAAAGGACGGGCCTTGCGAGGCCTCCTGTTCACCCCGTCCATAAGAGCTTACAGAGGGCACCCCGCAGGCATCGTGCGCAGGTATCACCCCGCTCTCCAAGCTCCTTCGTGAGTGTAAGCCTGAATCTCCCGAGGGGTGCCTTTGCAGGAAACTCACATGCATACGCAGAGCGGGGGATCCCCCAGCCGCCAGAGCTCATCCGTGACCACAGCACATCAGATCAACGACCGCCAAGACGTGCCCTCCTTGTGAAAAAAGGGAGGAGACCAGACCAGCAACAGAGGGCCGTGCCCCCAAAACTTGCCGTTTCGGTGCAAGACGGCGCCGACCACCGTCCTGCCCCGTTGGAGGCCACGATTCCCTCTTTACGGAGGACGTCCGGACCTGCGTTAAAGGAGCAAGGACTGAAGTTGCAGAGGGAAGAAGACAACGACGACGCAGCAGTGCAGGGCCGTGGATCTGACTTGGTCGGCCACCCTTGCCAAAGCAGCCGCAGAGGGACAGAGGAGTCCTTGGAAGCATGTGGGAGCGTCCCGCCATGGAGACTGAAGACGAAGGCTCTCAGCCGCCTATAAAAGGGGGCAGCCGCCGGCCCGGCTAAGGGTTCGGACATTGTAAGCTCAAACCCTAGAAACTCTAGGCGTTCGCCATTGTAGCTCTGTGTGTCCGCCCAAGCAATACAACGAAGCAGGAGTAGGGCATTCACCTCCGCGGTGGCCTGAACCTGGGTAAACCAAGTGTTAATCTCTGTAGTGTTTCCATCTCCTTCGTTGAGCCTCGTGAGAACAGAGGCAACGCTCTAAGGCCCCTAGTGTTCGATACTCTTGCGTAGCTTCTTCGGGAGCTATATTCCGACATTTGGTGCGCCAGGTAGGGGGCCTTTGAAAGCGCGCCTTGAAGAATCACACACGCTTGACCATGGGACGACGCGGCTGCGACCCTCGCCGTCATCAAGGGCAGAACTCAGATGAGAGCTCTCACAGCTTCGGCGACCGCCGCCGGAGGTGTACCAGGGAGGATGGCGCCTACCTTAGGCCTCATGGCCCCTGGAGGTCCGGCCGCCTGGACTCACCCCCGGCCCTGCACCTCATCCAGGACCTGCTCAACCTAGTGCAGGGTCGACCGCAGCCTACACCACGCTTCCCCCAGAGCAGGACGGACGACTCTCCGGAGTACTCAACGTCGCGCCCGCGGCATCGGGAGCAGGAGCTGTGGCGCACCTCCGACGAGGAACCAAAGAACAGAAGCTCTCCCTCGACGGACGGCGACAGCCCCCTACGCGGCGGCCCGGGGGCTCGCTCCATACTGCGCGTCCCGGAGGACGCCCGCGTCACCCTCGCCAGGCAGCGCGAGCGCCGGCAGCGGGACCTGGGAGAGTTGGCAGCGGCCAGCCGTCGCAGCGGCACGTCATCCACCGGAGGAGCCTCCACGCGTCGCGGCGGCACGCCGGCGGATCTGAGGGACCTCTTTTTCGCTGCGGCAGGAGCCTGGGGAGACACTGCGCGCGTTCACGCAGCGTTTCGGCCAGGTGCACAGGCGGCTGGATGGTGTCAAGGACAAGGAAATCATCACCGCCTTTGTGGAGGGAACCACCCACGCCGGGATCAGGGGAGAGCTCAGTGAGCGAGGGCTGAAGCGATCGGTAGTGGAACTGTTCAGCATGGCGGACAGGTACTCCAAGGCGGAGGAAGGCAAGATTTTCCAGCATGAAGGAAGCGCCGCCGGCTCCCCACGAGCCGAACCACGGCGACGAAATAGGGAAGACAGGACAGAAGAGCAGCCAGAGGAGCCCCGTTTCTGCATCTTTCGCCAACTCAACTCGCACAGAACGGAGGACTGCCTGAAGCTTAAAGAGATCCGACGGCTCCAACGGGCCGAGCGCCAGAGCACCACCGCCCATCGTAAGGAAAAACAGGGACAACCGGGCCCCCGGAGGAGACATCACCAGCCGGCAGGGGAGCTTCACCTAGCCTGCCTGCTAGGCGGCTCTCCGGCGCTGGCGCCCAACGGACACGCTGCAGAGGCGACGCGCGCGGAAACCACCGTACACCCCGCAAGCACCTCCGCCAGGGCGCTCAAGTGGTGAGAGCAGGCCATAACGTTCAACGCGGCGGATCACCCAAGGACCACCATGATGTTAGGAACCATCCCCCTTGTCTTTACTCCCACGATCCACGAGGTCGCAGTTCCGAACACCTTGGTGGATGGAGGAGCAGGCCTGAACATGATCTCAATAGAAGCGTTCGATCGGCTAGGGGTGAATCGTTTGAAGCTACGCCCAACCAAGCCGATCAAAGGGGTGACAGCAGGAGTCACTGTGCCCATAGGGCGGATTTGTCTGCCAGTAACGTTCGGCGACAAGAGCAACTACCGCACAGAAAGTTTGGACTTCGATGTGGCGCACATCTGTAACGTCCCCAAATTAGCCTAGTTATAATTAAGATTTGTGTGTGCATCATGAGCATCATTTGCATCTAATTTAAAAGTGCACAAAATTTGAGTTTTAAAATAAAGGAGAAAAACCCTAAGTGGCCTAAACCACTTGTTATTTTGAATGTGTTAAAAAGATTTCACAATTTTCAAAATCCAAGGTTGCCAATGGCTTCCTTGTTAAATTCTAAAGCTCCTGGTATTTTTATATAATTTTTATCTTTCCAGAAAGGCCCTCAAACTCTTTATTTTCCAAAGCAGGGGCCTGTTTCCAAAGGTTTTGTCGTTTTTCAAAACGCCAGGGGGTTTTCTGCAAAGTAGCCGAGTCGTCTTCTTCCTTCCGACCGGAGCTTCGCACTGTCGCGCCCGATGCCGTCCGCCGCCGTCTCCCGCGCCAAGATGCGCGCCGCCGACGCCGCGCAGGTATAAGAAGCCCTCCGCCGCCGCTAGAGAAACCCTAGGCCACTCTCCTTCTCCTCTCTCCCCCGATTTCCTCCCGAAACCGTAGCCTCGGGTTGCCGGCGATTCCCGCCGATTCCGGCCACCCCGAGCTCCGATGACACTCCCCGAAGCTCTGCCGCGTTCCTCTCTCCCTCCCCGACGAGCAGTGCTTGCAGGGAAGGCAGGAGCCCGACGAATTCGTCTGGGTTCTCCCGTCTCGCTCCGGCGACGCCGGCCGCCGTTGTCGCGGACGATTCTGAGCGACTCCGGCCTCCCCTCGCCTCTCCAACCCTCCGGCGAGCTTCACGGTGAGACCCCGGTCCTCGTGGACTCCTTTTTCCTCTCCCTCGCGCACTATTCCGCTCGGCCGTCGTGTGCCAGCTCCGGCCGCTGCTCCGCCGCGATATGGGCGTCGCTCCGGCGACCATTCCCTGGCCGCGCCGCCTCCTCTTGGTCTCCTGCGACTACACGCACCCCGTGCGCGTGCCGGCGCTGTCCCGAGCGCTCGAATTCGTGCTCGGTAGGGAAGTGGCTCCATTGATGACGTCATGTGACGTCATCGCCTCTTTTTCCTATTTTCTGAAAAATATTTAATCATTCCTGTAATTCTTTTAATTATGACAGGTGGGTCAAGTATGTCAGGATTTTAATCTTTTCCAAAATGATTTCAGAAATTAATAAAGTTATGACATGTGGGTCCAACTTTTATTTAATTTCATAAATGTTTAAAATTGAATTAAATTGTTTAAACTTTGGAAATTCATAAGTAATTCATTTTAAATCAGAAAAATGTGATTAATACATCAAAATTTCCAGAAAAATAAGATCTATTCAATTATGTTCAGATCATGCATGTTTAACCAACTTTGAAGCATGTTTAAAATAGAAGATCAATTTACCTTTTATTTAAACATGGGGTTTATCCCAACTCCATTTAAAATGTGCTTTCATGTATAGGATTTATATTTCAATCCTCTTACACATGTCATGTCATACATTGTGTGCATTGCATTATGCCATGGTTGAATGTTGTTTCCCGTTTCTTTTCCGGTGTTTCGTTCTTGCGGTAGAATGCGACTTCGAAGTGAAGATCGACAACACCGAAGGCCTTTGCTGGATCATCGGCGATCAAATCAAACAGAAGCTATGGAGGACTTATTCTTGGTTATCTCGATCAACTGAAGCCGAAGATTTCCAAAAGCGTTATATCTTGCTATCGACAAGCAAGGCAAGCATAACCTCTTATCTGCACATATATAGTTTCAAAGTATTTGATTCTGGTATTATGCATGCGATTCAAATGTGGTTTTGAGTTGAGGTATAGAGGGTTGCATGTGGTGCATCGCTAGATTCTGCTATGCTTAGCCCTGCTTAGATCTTCCCTCTGCTCCATCCGGTTGATGAATCAGAGCTGTGAAGGATGACGTGGAGTGATCAGAGATGTGTTGAATATGCTAAAGGCTTGGATGGGAGGCCACATAGGGACTGTGGTGGGTTGTTCCATTCTTGCCGACCTAGGAACCGAGTTCTCGTCTTTGGAACCAAGACTATTCATGCATCCACACAGGGCATTCATTTTCCCCTCGGCTCCAGCTTGCCTAGCCTACTACATGAAGCCACTAGTTCGAGTGTTCCATTTGCGTGTGCGGTAAAATGAGTTGAGGAAAATTAGGGCTGGGGTCAGGAGAGTGTGACGCTCTGATCTTGACCCTGGCAACCCGCACTAGGGACCGCTGCGCATGGTCAGACCTACTGCTGTGGCTCATGGACATAGGCAAAGCTTGGGAAAGGTCGTGCCCAACCCTTCTGCCGGCACTCCCCGGAAGAGTGCTAAAAGTACTGGCGCATCAGTTGGTTGGCGTGTGTGGGTAGTTACACCCCCTGCAGGGTAAATCTTTCGGAAAGCCGTGTCCACGGTTATGGATGACTTGGTACCTTATGTCTGATGATCATAGATAACATTAATCTAATTATAAAACTTGCCAACTAAGGGAGGATTGCTTCCTCGGGTTGAGCGAGGGGGTGATTCTGGCGGGTGGTACAACCCATGATCTGGTGGAGACTGAAGATGTGGATGAAGCTAGTGTTTCACTCTCTTATCCCTTTTTAAAAGTCTGCTGATCCGAGATTCTCTCCTTCCTCGATTTGAAAACAAAGTTGGCTTTATGCAAAAGACATTCATTATTACTCTCTGAACGAGCAGATATATAATAGGTTAAATAAGTCTTGTTGAGTACCTCCTGTACTCAGCCTTGCGCAATTATTTGGACAGGTGACTTTTGTCGACATCGACGAGTAGGCTGGGGTTCCCAGACGGCAGCCTGGAATCTATGGACTGGGACGTCGCCGTTATACTTTCTGGCCTCTTAGGCCTTTTTCTGTTTTTGCTATGTCTAATAGCATAATTTGCCTTCCGTTGCATTGGTGATTGACAGGTCAGTGACCTTATTTGGTGATATTTGCTTCTTCGCTCTGTTAAGAGCTTAACATATTGTTACCAATTTTCAACTGTTGGCTTTCGAGATCTATGTTAGGCTTATCTCAGATTAAGGTCTCAGATTTGTCTAGCTTGGCTCTCGGGGGTGTTACAACATCAGCCTCTCGTACCAGGCCATCCTGGGATACCCGGCGTTGGCCAAGCTCATGGCGGTGGTACACCATGCGTACAACACGATGAAAATCCCAGGGAGTAACGGCATCATCAAGGTTTTTTGCGACGAAAGCTCTTCTCTATTTTCCCTGCAACAGGCCCACATGACGAGGGCTAAGCTGTTACCTCTCGACGAGGATGCGGTCGAGCATCTTGGAGGCCCCCACAGAGGAAGACAGATGCGAGCCCAGGAGAGAGCCGCGGCACACAGAGCCGTGAACGGTTAGAAGCTCACCGAGAGAACAGCGAGGAACCAGAAGGCCGAGGCGGCAAGACGGCGACACCCTGCGGGCTCGCTGCGCCACGTCTGCCTCGCGAGGCACCGCTCGCAGGAGTTCTTCCCACATTAGGATGTAATAATTTGCTTGTCCTTTTTGTGTATTCATCAGGAGTGACTGTGCGGCCACAACACCTCATGTAATAAAAAAAAACCCATTTAGGATGGTAAGCGCGACCCCACGGTACGTATTTTCACTTCCATCCTTTAAAAGGTCTCTCCTTAAGTATCGCGTGAGCGGGGGCTAGGCACGGTGGCTGCTTGGGCCAGAGTCTGCCCAACGGCGCCAAAAAACCCACTAAGGCTGAGCGCTGGTGGATGGGCCAGTCCCACACAGGCCACCTCACCAAGGCCCTTGTTGCTACCCTCATGAGGCACGGTGTCTATGTACGGGATCGTCCTGGCAGCACTGAAAAACCCGATAAGACCGAGTGCCGGTGGAATGGGCTAGCCCCACGCATGCCGCCTCATCCAAGGTCCTTGGTGCTTCTAAACTCACACGATGCTCACAGGGAGAAACCTAGTAAGACACGGTGTTGATGTACGGGCCGGTCCTGGTAGCACTGAAAAACCTAATAAGGCCGAGTGTCGATGGGATGGGCTAGCCCCACGCATGCCGCCTCTTCCAAGGTCCTTGGTGCCACCTAGTAAAGCACGGTGTCGATGAGCGGGCCGGTCCCGACAGCACCGAAAAAACCAGTAAGGCTGAGCGCGGTGGCTGGGGTCCGCCCTCACACATGCCGCCTCACGAAGGCCCGTGGTGCCATTATTAAACATATTTACATACCATGCGAGGCATGATGCCATTGAGCGGGCCAGTCCTGACAACATCGAAAAACCCAACAAGACTGAGTGCCGATGGCTGGGGTCCGCCCTCACACATGCCGCCTCATGAAGGTCCTAGGTGCCAGAACTAAGCGTGTTTTGTTTTCCTTGAAGGGAGGGAACACACGGGGGCTGCTCTCCGCGCGTCTCTCAACTACGCAGCCCGTGAGCTCGCGCGAGGCCTCACCAGGATCGGCAGGAGCCTGGAAACAAGGCGGGCGCATACTCAACAACACTCATTCCCATAGTGAGGCTAGCTCCTGCCGCAAAATTTACCCACGCAAGGGAAACATCGAGGGAAAACAAGAACAAAAGGCAGGCCTAGCTGCAAGCCTGGCTTCACCAAAGTCTTAAACATACACACGGCGGAGTTCCACACAAGGATTAAAAGTTTAACGGACTTAACAAGAAGAAGTAGGTAATCAAGCTGGTAAAAGCGCACGGGCCACTAAAGGCCGCCGTCTGAGAAGGCTTCTCCCGAGGAGGTGCTTTCTTGGGTGTCGTCTTCTTCATGAGCTTCCCCGGTGGCGTCCTCTCCAACACCACCCAGCTCCGATGGGCCAGCCTCCTGGTCGTCCTTCCGGGAGAAAGCAGCCACCAGCGCCGCCACGTGCTCTCCCACCTTCGCCTCAAGCTGGCGAGCGACGGAAGAGGGCACCACCTCCAAGAGTCCTGAGAGGTCGACGACAGGGTGGCGCAACGCCAGGTTGCAGAAGACCCGGTGCACGGCTGTCCTCGACAAGACGCTCCCGGACCACCGCAGCAAGCCCCCGCAGCCGGGACATCATGCCTGAGAAGAAGGCCAGGTAGGCAGCCGGGGAGAACTCTTCCAGCGGAGGGTTGACGCCTTCAGACCCGAGGAGAACGAGCGCGTCATTCGCCTGGGGCACGAGGTCGCGAAACATCCTGCTCCGTTGGTGGTCGAGCATCAGCTGGGCAGCAGAGGCCTCGCTCGCCTCCCCAACCGCATTGACAGCGTGGCGGATCTGTTCCCGCAAATCAGCCGCCTCTTCCTGAGCTTGGGCAAGGTCGCGCCGGAGGGTCTGGATAAGCGCATCTTGTTCCGCCCGCCTCGCGGAGAAGCGTGTCTCCTGCTCCGAGGCAGCAGCACGGAACCGCCGCTGCGCAGCCAGGATGGCCGCGTCCTTCCTCTCATTGGCCTCTTTCTCGTACTCGGCCTGGCAGGCGATGAACGTCTGGTTGGCCCTCTCATGGCGAGCGGCAGCGGTGGACTCAGCCTCCAAGACTCGAGCCTGCCGACCATCCAGGGCCGCGCGAATCACCCCTAGGGCGTCAGACCTTGCCTGCAGCTCGGCGGCGCGGGCGTCCAACGTTGAGCGCCTTTCGTCTTCGTCACGAGCCAGGTCCTGAGCCTGGGTGATGAGGAGTGAACCTCTTGGAGTGCTCGATCTTCACGGATTGACGGCGGATTCGGACAAACACACGCAAGAACACGAAGAACACGACAAACGCGAAGAACACAAGAACACAAACACGATACAAGGACACGTTTGCCTCACCGGTGTGACCAACCGGGCCAATAGAATCCACAAGAGGGGTGGGAGATTGGCAAGCACTTTGTAGAATCAAGGAAGGAAATCCAACCAAGAGAGACTAAGCACAAGGAGGGATCTTGATACAACTTAAGAGATAGATGATCTAATAAGAGGTCTTGAATCCACAAGAGGGATCTTCTCCACAAGAGGAGGAATCATCTCCACAAAGGGAGGGGAGAGCACAAGCTCTATCTCATCTCATATCCTTCCTTCCTCTCTAGAGTGGGAGGGGAACTCCTATATATAGTCTATGCCAAAAAGGGGGTAGGTGGGGGAAGCTTCCAAGGCTTCAGCTCGAATTCCTGTGTCCTCAGCGGTAGTACCGCTTGAGCAGCGGTAGTACCGCTAGGACTCCTTCGTCTCAGTGCTGGCGGTAGTACCGTGCCGGTACCGCTCGGTACCGCTGGCTATGCCGTGGGTATGCACGAGGTCTAGCGGTAGTACCGCTGGGACAGCGGTAGTACCGCTGTGCCTGATGCATCCCAGCGCTGGCGGTACCCCGCGGTATCGGGCGGTAGTACCGCTGTCTGGAACTTCTTGCTCATCAGCTTCGTCACCTTGCGCATCAGCTGGTTCCTCTTCCTTCTCCTCTTCCAAGCCACCGTCTTGTCGGGTTCCGTTCCTCGTGCACCTTGGTCACCCTCTTGTGTAGTAGTACTCGTCATGACGAACCTAGCATCAAAGGACGGAACATGACATAGCATAACACTCAAGAGGATGGGAAATGAGTTCAAGTAGAGGAAGAAGTTCACCTTTGAGGTCCGTGGCGACTTGGGCCATGATGGAGTGCATGACATGGTGATAACCGTGGGTTGCACTACATCATCTCCCCCCGCTTCAAAAATCGTCGTCCTCGACGATGAATCGCCTTCACCATTCAAGGGGGGTAGATGTGTTGACCTTCTCGGTCGGTTCACCATGTTGAGATACCTACACACCAAAAACCAAGCAAAACATGTGTGTGCCTGATAGAGGAGCATATCATCAATGACATGTCCATTCTTGTTCATTACACAATTAGCACAAAACAAATATATGAACATGAATGCATATGCAAGGTCAATGTGCAAGCAATTCATTGGAAACCATATGATGTTCCCAAGACAAAGCACATGAAAGAGCAAGTTTTCTTCATATTGTCGTGGAACACCAAGTGGGTAGAAACCAAAACAATCATGGGTGCAAACAAAGTCTAGGAAAGAGCAAGTTTTCGACACATTTGTTGCAACACCAAATCGGAAGAGACCAAAGCACACATGACAAGACATGCACATAATGTCATTATGGTTGCAAACAATGCATAGGAGAGAACAATCGTTCATCGTATTTGTTGCAACACATAAATCATCCATGCGAAAGATCCAAAACGCATTCTTGCCATAGGGAAAACCAAAATAGCCATCATGTTTGCAAACAAACCAAAAGCAAGAGAAATTGTTCAACTTGTTTGATGCAAAACATGGAAAAGAATCTAGAGTTGGAATCGATCCACAACTCATGGGTATGCTCTCAAGAGCTCGTTTTGTCAACTCATGCTCAATTGAGGTTGACATTATCAAGCTTGTACCATAACACACAAAAGAGTCAATGAAGACATTAGGTGCATGGTACATGAACACATCATCCATCATGACGCGTCTCTTCATTTGCAAACTACCAAGCACACCAAAGTCAATTGGAAAATATGACATATGTGGGTGGTCATAATGCAAAGTGAAGGATGGCACAAGGCCCAAAAGAGAAAACGAAAAATCTCCAAAATGTGAGAAAGCTATGGGGGAATCTCATTTTCAAGCATATCAACATTATTGCATACCAAACATTCGAAAGAACAATTGTTCAACATTTCGGATGCAACAATGGGAGAATAGTGCAAACATTGATTTGAAAGCATGGCCATGGCAACATCATCACAAATAGAGCAATCCAAAGGAAAAAGGAATGACTCATATGTGACATCAATCAAATCATCCAAAGCATGCAAGCAACCAACATTCCTCATGTCCACTAGCGGGATCATGGTCACATCAACACCCATACCTTGGTAGCTCCGCTCATGTGAAGTGGGTGTTGTAGTAGTAGTCGCCTCCACGTGGTCGACTACATCCTCTTGATGTAGACATGGGATAGCATCATCCTCATCCTCCATGTACATCTTCTCGATTGGAGGCACCATCATGTCGAAGGTTGGTGTCTCATCCTCCATGGAACCTAGCATACAATGAGATAACACACTAGAGGAAAGTGGTAAGTTGTTAGAATGCCTAATGGCCTCAGAAGACCTATCAACTACCTCTCTCAACTCAAGTGGTGTATCACTCATTCCCTCAAAGTTGGAGCACTCAATCTCACATATGGTGGAGGCACTCAACTCACTCTCACTCTCACTCAAGTGGGCTAAGTGGCTCTCATTCTCACATGGGATTGGTACTAACTCATCACTCAAGCACATGAGGGTAGGCTCAATGGTCTCAACTCCAAACGCCTCCATGGTTGAAGGGAAACTCCCATGCTCAACCATCTCAACTCCGTCGCCTCCATAGGTCAATGTCATAAGATGGACATCAACACTCAACTCCATGGCCGAAGGGAAAATCCCATGCTCGACCATCTTCTCGCCGTCTTGGTCACCTTGGCAATCCCACATCAAGTGGCCTCTCCCATTGCATATTGGGCACAAGAGATTGGGACATTCCCGTGCATCATGGTCTTGGCCTTGGCAATTATCGCATATGAGATCTTGATCTTGGCATATGGGGACCAATGTGGTGGTGGCACTTGGTGTAGACGCCATGTCTTGTGAAGGGCTCGAGAAGATCGCCAATGTGGTAGTGGTGGCCTCACATGTGTGATCATGTGTCTTGCGGCGTCGATGTCTTGGTCGTCGCTCGAAGAACTTGTCGATGTCGGCCATGATCTCATCAACACATGTAGCGCTTGTGGGTGCCATAATGGTAGTGGCACTAGGAGACACCCTAGGATGTGCACTTGCTGGCGTCTTCGATTTCTTCTCATGTCGGCGTTGGCGTTCTTGAGGGGAAAGGTGTCGTCGAAGATCATGTGGATGCGTCTCCTCATGTCGACGTCGACGTCTTTGATCCCTTGGCGAACTTGCCTTGGAGCCTCCACTTGAGCTTGTTGACATGTTGTGCTCCACCATGACATCTTTCTTATGGCGCCATGTAGCGCTAGAACGGCCTTTGCCTTGCTTGCCCTTGGCGATGACATTCTTGTGGCGCCTTCTTGACGGTGTAGGAGCTCCATAGGATGAACTCATGGTGGCCTTGTGGGTGCTCCGTCTTGAGCTTGAACCATAGTAGGTGGGGCCAACAAGCTTGGTGGTGCCGCTCTTGAACAAGGTGGTGATGGGCTCCATCTCCTCTTGCATGTTGTCGAAGGTGTCGTCGATGTCGCCGCTCATGCTTGAGTAGTGGTAGTCGTCGGTGTGCTCCACCATGTCGTCGGAGAAGTAGTCGTTGGCTTTCTCCACCATATCATCGGAGGTGGTGTAGTCGTGGTAGCGGAAGGCTTGGTGAAGCCCCATCATGTCATGGACGCTCGTGGAGTCGGAGGTGTTGTAGTGCTCCATGTACTCGGTGTAGTGGGGATGGTCCACCATGTCGTTGTCGCTCGTCGAGTCGAAGTCGTGGTAGCGGAAGTCTTGGCGATGCTCCATGTCATGGGGGTTATAGTCGGAGTGGTTTTCCCCCATGTCCTCTATGCTCGAGGCATCATTGTCGATGTAGCTCATGGTGGTCTCATCGTCATCTTGATCTCCATGTGATGATTCACTCTCCCTAGACATGTTAGCTCACAAGATAGGTGTATATATGTGGAGTGGAAAGGAACTAGAGCACAACCTCTCACCTTGTAGATAGTATTGGACGTCGTGGACAACCAAAGGGAACGATCACAAAATAAAGTGCTTGTGTTCAAGTATCCAAACACAAACTCCAAAACACACACGGCTTATGAGTGGATAGGTATGGAATGTGGAAAGCAATCCGAACAAATCCGAGACCAAGATATTGTAATGGCAAGTAGAGAACCACAATGATCACAAAGCAAAGCAAGTCAATCTAAAAGAAATGAGCAAAGCTCATGGAAACACACACGTGGAGATAAATGGGACTCGTGCAACTATAGAAATGAGCTAAGGAACCATATGATCCTAGCGAAGACTATAAGTTCATGTTGCACAAGTACAAGGAGAGCAACTAGCTCGATTGCAAATTATTTGTGGGCTACCAGATTTGCACAAATGGCACCACCTACAAGATGTTCATCGAGCTTTCGCGCTTCCTACAAGATATAGCAAGTGGTGTTTCTTCTTTTCTTTCTTTCTTTTTTTTTGCTTTCTTTTGATTTGGCAATTTTTGCTTCTTTTCTTTTTGCTCTCTTTGGAGTCTTTTCACTTTTACACACCCACTTCTTTAATGCCAACACAAGATATATGATATGTAAACTAGCGCACAACTTTTGCTCGGAAACTACACGGTGCAAATGTGCAAAGCCTGAGCTAGCCTCAATAGGTTATGGTAATCGCAAAGATATAGTGTGGCTCACAAAAGAATGGCAAGGGGAGAAGGTTGGCGATGTTATACCTTTCGTCGATGTTCTTCACCCTTTGTTGTAGAAGTGTCATGCTTTCCCACGGATTTTGGTGGTTGTGGATGATGGATCAACCGCTGTGGTGATGTAGGCCTTGTCCGTAGCTTCGAAACGAGCCAAAGAACACCAAAAACGCAGTCCGGAAGTGAAAGATATGCCAAAAACCGTTTTCTGAAATGCTGTTTTTGCTCTCTGGCGTCCTGGCGATAGTAGGCGGTTGTACCGCTGGACCTAGGCTGGCGGTAGTACCGCTGCGCTAGCGGTAGTACCGCTGGGCACGGAAATCCCAGATTTCAACTCGAAATTTCGCGATTTCAGCGGAAAAACTTGATTTCAAACAGCAAATCGGAGGGTCAAACGATGGAATTAGGCTATGGGAACGCAAAGGAAGGTAGATCAACGAGTTTAGCAATAGATCTGTGGATCAAAACCTAACAAAACGCACTGAAATCACAGATCGGTCCAAAAGCAAATTGGGGCTATTTTTTGTGGAAATTTTCGAATTTCTCAAGAACAAGAAAAAATTGGGGGATTTCGGTGGAAACAAGTGTCAAATCCGTGGCAACCTAGAGCTCTGATACCATATGATGATATGGGTATCCGATCAAGAACAAGTTATGGCTATTTTTGTGGGGATTTTCGAATTTTGACCAAGAACAAGAAAAAATTTTGGGGGAAATTCGGGGGAAACACAAGCTCAAATCCGTGTAAACGGTGGCTCTGATACCATATGATGAGGAGTGAACCTCTTGGAGTGCCCGATCTTCACAGATTGACGGCGGATTCGGACGAACACACGCAAGAACACGAAGAACACGACGAACGCGAAGAACACAAGAACACAAACACGATACAAGGACACGTTTGCCTCACCGGTGTGACCAACCGGGCCAATAGAATCCACAAGAGGGGTGGGAGATTGGCAAGCACTTCGTAGAATCAAGGAAGGAAATCCAACCAAGAGAGACTAAGCACAAGGAGGGATCTTGATACAACTTAAGAGATAGATGATCTAATAAGAGGTCTTGAATCCACAAGAGGGATCTTCTCCACAAGAGGAGGAATCATCTCCACAAAGGGAGGGGAGAGCACAAGCTCTATCTCATCTCATATCGTTCCTTCCTCTCTAGAGTGGGAGGGGAACTCCTATATATAGTCTATGCCAAAAAGGGGGTAGGTTGGGGAAGCTTCCAAGGCTTCAGCTCGAATTCCTGTGTCCTCAGCGGTAGTACCGCAGGGACACCTTCGTCTCAGTGCTGGCCGTAGTACCGTGCCGGTACCGCTCGGTACCGCTGGCTATGCCGTGGGTATGCACGAGGTCTAGCGGTAGTACCGCTGGGACAGCGGTAGTACCGCTGTGCCTGATGCATCCCAGCGCTGGCGGTACCCCGCGGTATCGGGCGGTAGTACCGCTGTCTGGAGCTTCTTGCTCATCAGCTTCGTCACCTTGCGCATCAGCTGGTTCCTCTTCCTTCTCCTCTTCCAGGCCACCGTCTTGTCGGGTTCTGTTCCTCGTGCACCTTGGTCACCCTCTTGTGTAGTAGTACTCGTCATGACGAACCTAGCATCAAAGGACGGAACATGACATAGCATAACACTCAAGAGGATGGGAAATGAGTTCAAGTAGAGGAAGGAGTTCACCTTTGAGGTCCGTAGCGACTTGGGCCATGATGGAGTGCATGACATGGTGATAACCGTGGGTTGCACTACATCACTGGCCTCCAGGGCCACCACTGCCTCTTCTCGGCTGGCGAAGTGCTCCTCACGGCGATCGCAATCATGCTCACGAAGCCTCAAGGCCACGATGGGAGACTTCGCTCTGCAGCTGACGTCTCTCCTGGCCCTGTACTCTTACCAGCTCGATCTGGGCGCGCGCCAGGATCTCTTGGGCCTCCTGAGCCACGCTCGCACGGATCTCAGCGGCCTGGCGGTTCGCCTCCTCCAGGGCAAGGCGAGCCGCTACATCCTTATGGCGGCCCACCTCCACCGCTTGTTCCAGCGCAGTGAACCCCTCAGCAAGACGGCGCCGCTCTCCAGCCATCCTCTGCGCCTCGAACTCATGAGAGAGGCGGAGCTCCTCATGGACGTTGTGAGCAACGCGGATCAGCTCCCCGTCGAGAAGGAGATGCCTCCTCTCCTGAGGAACGAGGGCTCGACTCGTGCTTGGAGCGGAGGGCGCCCTGGCCGCAGGGCCACTTGAAGTGCTGGCACCAGCATCTCCGACCTTGACGGCGGACTGAGGAGGCGCCGTTTCTTCCTCGTCACTGCCGTCCTCCACAACCACCAGGTCCTCGGTGACCCTCACAGGCACCTGCACCTGCGGCGTCGCCGTATCTCGGGCCAAAGGACGCGGACTCTCCCCTCCCGCGCTAGGAGGGCCCGGGGGCTGGCGGCCATCGTCGTCGCTTGCCTCTTCACGCCCGAGGCGGAGCGAAAACCGCTCCGCGTTGGCCTTTGAGCGCCTCCCGCGAAGGATAGCGTCGCCGGCGGGTACCCACGCCGCGGCGGATGGAGGAGGAGCAGCGGAGGAAGAGGACGCCTCGAGAGGAGCAGGAGGGCCGCCCGCCGTCCGGAGCCTCTTCCGCCGGTGCAACAAAGGCTCCTCGTCGGACTCTTCATCCTCCCCGGGCGCCGCGGCCCGGGCGAGGGCCTCCTCCTCCCTGTCCGCTGCCTCCCTGTAAGGAGCGCAGTGTTAGGCAGCGTCAAGTAAGAAAATCCGAAGGCCAAATGAGAAGAAGAACTTACTGAGCTGGGTCCACCGATCTGCCCCTCGGCCTGAGGAGGGAGGAAGGCCCGACGGACCTCCCGAGGAGAGAGCTTGGGCCACGAGAGAGAGAGCCCCGGGGCACCACGCTGGCCGCAGGGGGGCTCCCCCCATCATCCGAAGAGTCACTGCCGCTGCCGCTGCCGCTATCTTCGCCGCTACTGGACGAGGTCTCCACCTCCACCGGGGCCGAGAGTGAGCCGGCACCCGACAAGCCTGAGGCGGACGCCTCCTGGAGGTTGCGGGCTACCACCTCCACAGGGTTCATCTCCCGCCGGGCTTGACCCCTCGCGAGGATCCCCCATTGGTCGAAGCAGGGGAGGAGACCGATCAGGCCTTCTCGGGCCTCTCGCTGGAGGAAGTAGAGGGGCACAGGCATGACCCCCGGTTTCACGCCTCCCTCGGGAAGCGTGGCCAGGATGTCCCCCAGGAGGTCCTCGACCAGCCCATCGCGGGGGGCGCCCTTGTGCAGGCGCATGGGGTCTTCCTCGCCCACGTACTCCCAGACGGGGCGGCTGTGCTTCTGGAGGGGGGCAATGCGGCACGTCAGGAACTCCTGCACCACCACCGCTCCCGTCAGGCCCTCCTGCTACAGGCGCCGGAGGCCCTGCATCAGCAGGCCAACCCTTCACCCTCCAACACCTCGTGTTCCTAGCCGGAGTCTGGTAGAAGGCGCTCACCGCCCTCGTGTCCATGAAGACCCAACGGGAGCGGTAACCCTCCACTTTCTTGAGGGCGCCCATGGGAATGTAGAGAGGCGACCGAGAATCGACAAGGAAGAAGGATGCGCAGCCGGTGCATTTGTCCTTCGCCGAAAGGCGAAGGCTGTAGAATCTGCGGAAGAGCGCCACGGACGGCTCCACGCCCAAGTAGACCTTGCAGGTGTAGGCGAAGATCGCCAGGATGATGATGGAGTTGGGCTGGAGGTGGAGGACACAGATCTGGTAGTGTTCCAGAATCACGTCAAAGAAGTCGGAAAGCGGCGGCACCAGGCCGCCGAGGATGGAGTGGAGGAAGAATGGGAACTCGGTGGCTGAGAGCTGCACCACCGAGGTGGCGCCATGGCGCACGCCGGTAGCCCCGTGCTCGTTGAACCTGCCGGCGAAGATTGGCCAGTGGTCGTCCACCTTGCGCGGCCTGTTCAGCCGGGACGGCTCGAGGGCTCCCGGTTGGCCCGTCACCACGAGTTTTTTCCCCTTCGCCGCCGCTAGTTGCCTGCCGCCAGTCATCGTCCGTACCGGCGTGAAGGGCGAGAAGGAGGCATGTCGGGGAAGGGAAGGTTTGCGAATCTGGAAGTGAGAGGGAGCAGTAACTGGCCAGGGGCGGTGTGGCTTCGTTTTTTGCCGGGAACGGTTCCCTAAGCGCCGCGCGGAGTGGGGCATGACGCACGTAACCGCTCAGCACGATGTGTCCACCCTTTCGCATCTCGGCTTCAGCCATGTTTGGCCTAGCGCCGGCCCATGGCATAGCATCCTAGGCCCCCGCTGGCCCGGGGGCTACTGTCGGCCCATTAGAAACCAGGATACCTTGGGCCGGGCCTCCCCGAGCTGCCGCAGGAGGGCTAAGCATTATCTTGACTTGGTCAAGGCCAGAAACACTACCCCAGAAAAGGCTAGAGGTGAAACACCCATCTGTGGCGCACCAGCCATTTGTGCGCCACAACTATTTTACCTGTGGCGCACGCATTATGGTGCGCCACAATTTACGCCCGTATCTGTGGCACATCACAGAAGGGTGCGCCACAGGTAAGGCATGCTGGGGGCCAGATACTAAGCTTAACTGTGGCGCACCAAATCACGGTGCGCCACAAATATGGATGGGGCCCACTGTGTTAAACATGCAAATTTTATCTGTGGCGCACGCCTGTTTGGTGCGCCACAGACAGGAACCGTATGCGTGGCGCACCGTGTCTGGGTGCACCACAGATAAGCGCTGGCGCGATTTAAAGCCGGGCGCAGCACCCACCCCTTGCATTCAATGCTCACTCCACTTCCCTGTCTCCCATTTCAAATCTGACCGATTTGCTCCTCTTTTGCACCCTATTTTCTTCATGATTTCACCCAATTTCGCTTGTTAGACTTGGTTTGGATGATATTTATGTGAGGGAAAAGGTCTCACATACGGTGGGAACACTTTGTACCGGACTATCTTCGCGCTTTATCGGTCGATCTCGTCTCCACAAGCGATCTTTCAAGGTGAGCCTCTCATGTGTGTTGGAGGAGTGCATTTAATGCTTGTGTATGTTATTGTTGTATGTGAATCGTGTTGTGCGCCTGTTGTGCGCCGTATGTGAGCGTGGTGTATGTGTGTGTGCATGCATATGCATGCATATTTCTTGTGTATGTGAAGGTGCATGCGTGTGGGCGCCGTTTGTGAGTGCCGGATGATATATATGATAAATTGTATGGTGTGTTTCTCTCATATTTGATGTTGTGGAAATGAGTTGTCAAAGATTTGCCGAAATATTGATTCATTTCCGTTTCGGTAAACTTTTGGCACTCGCGAGGTCCATTTAACAAGAAAGGTCATGCCGATTTTTTCCGTCGATTCTTTTCATGCATCCAATTAATTGGTGTGGTTTTAAATCTCTTTCCTCTCTATTTTACCTTGTGTAGGCATCGACCATGGTTCTCATAGTTAGCGAAAGCATGGTTAATAGGTTTTTGGAATCCGCCAAGGCCAACATGGTACGAAAAAAAATGACAAGGATAAGATGTCCGTATCGAAAATGCAAGCTAGGATTCTCTTTTGACCCTGATCTCGGAGAATTAGAGACGCATCTGCTCGTTCATGGTTTTATGGATGGGCACGCTTATTATAAAAATAGTGATGATTGCCAGTTCAATGAGGCGGCGCCAGAAAATGATCAAGAAATTGAAGATGTCGGGAATGACCTTGAATTTGAAGATGTCGGACATGATGATCATGAAGTTGAAGATGTACACGAACATGGTGATCATGATGTTGAGGATGAAGACGCCAGAGCAGAAAATGGAACACCGTCGGACAGCTGGGTGCGGAACCCTCATGTTCAAGCGTTGCTTATGAAGGAGACGAGTACCGACAGAGGTGCCGCTAGAGAGAAAGCCAAGCTGGCGCAGCTGGAGATAGACGCCGATACTCCATTGTTTGAAGGATGCAGGCCTGAGGATACACGTTTGAAAGTAACGCTCCTTCCTCTAGAGATGAAGTCAAAACACAAGTGGACCGACGCAAGTTTCGACGAGAACATGGCCTTCTGGCAGGAATGTCTTCCCAAGGGTAACATGTGTCCAAAAAGTATCGAGGAGGCTAAGAAAATCGTGTGCCCTCTCGATTTACCGCACGAGAGATACCATGTGTGCTTGAATGATTGCATCATCTATCGGGGCGAGCACGCGGATGCCACGATATGTCCGAAGTGCGACGTTTCTCGATACATGAAAGGTACTAAGAAAGCTCCTCGAAAGGTGGTATGGTACCTTCCGATAGTTCCTCGACTTAAGCGGTATTTCGTGGATCCTAAGGAAGCAAAACTAATGCGCTGGCACGCGGAAAGGGATAGACCACCGCCAAAAGACGAAGAAGATGACGAGGACAGGATATTGAGTCACCCTTCGGATGCCTCCCAGTGGAAGACACTGGACATGGAATACCGACTCTTCGGCGATGATCCACAAAACATCAGGCTGGGCATTAGCACCGATGGAATGAATCCGTTTGGCAGCCAGAGCAGCAACCATAGCACCTGGCCCGTGTTTGTGTGCACATACAACCTCCCCCCTTGGTTGTGCATGAAGCGAAAGTATAAACACATGAGTATGTTGATTCAAGGCCCAAAGCAGCCGAGTGACAACATCCACCTTTATCTTAGTCTGCTGAAAGAGGAGCTAGCCATGTTATGGGCCGCGCCCGCCTTGACGTGGGACGCCGCTGCAGGAGATTATTTCCCTATGAGAGCCGCGTTGATATCGACGGTGCAGGACTATCTCGGGTGCGGATATATCTCGGGGAAGACGGTCCACAGATTCAATGCATGCGTTAGATGCGCCGATGACACGACGTCTCGCCAGTTACCACAGGAGCCCGGGTCTTCCAAAACCGTGTTCATGGGGCATCGGAGGTGGCTTCGCAAAAATGACCCGTGGAGAAAACGCGGAGACCTTTTCGACGGTCAAGAAGAGACACGAAAACCCCCACGTAAGAGGACCGGTGAGGAAATCGACGAGCTGTTGAACAACTGGAATGAGTGTCCTGTGCCCGGAAAAAAGAAGGAAAAGGCGCCAAAAAAGCTCCTGGAAGTATGGAATACGAGGCCGGTTTTCTATGATTTGGAATACTAGAAGATTCTTGACACGCCTCATAGCCTTGATCACATGCATATCTTGAAGAACATGACAGAGAGTTTGCTTGGCACCATGCTGAACATGGCGGAAAGGACAAAAGATGGGCCGAAAGCAAGAAATGACTTGAGAATACTCGTTATCAGGGGTGACCATGTGGGAGGCCGCCGCCGTGGTGACGACGATGACGACGACGAAGCTCGTCCGAAGGGAAAAAAGGCCAAGAAGCAAGACTATTATTGTCCCCCTTCGTGCTTCACCTTAAGTCAAAAAGAGATCGATCAATTTTTAAAGTGCCTCCTAGGAGTCAAAGTTCCTAACGGTTACTCGGGGAAGATAAGCAGATACCTGGAACTGGCGAAGCAGAAGTTCAGCGGGATGAAATCTCACGACTGTCACGTGTTGATGACGCAGATACTTCTGGTCGCAATGCGAGGGATAATGGACGAGCACGTACGTGAAACGCTATTTGGCTTGTGCAACTTTTTTGATGTCATCTCCCGAAAGTCGATTGGCGTGAAGCGACTCAGAAAGCTACAGGAAGAGATTGTGGCAATACTATGCGAGCTCGAGATGTACTTCCCGCCCGCATTCTTCGACGTTATGGTGCATCTGCTGGTCCATATCGTGGAGGATATCATCCAACTTGGTCCGAACTTCCTACACTACATGATGCCGTTCGAAAGGTTGAATGGGGTTATCAAAGGATATGTTCGCAACAGGTCCCATCCGGATGCATGCATCGTCCAGGGGTGGCTGACCGAAGAGTGCATCTCTTTCTGTCATAATTATCTTGACGTCGCGAACCCTGTTGGCCTGCCCGTCAACAAGCACCTCGGCAATCTCACCGGATGGGGTCACAACAACGGTCGCCGGATCATCAATGTCGACTTCGATGGTCGGCACGCCGACTTTCAAAGAGCTAACCTGGTCGCGCTACAACACATCGAAGTGGTCGATTCTTGGGTGATACAGCATAAAAGCTTCATTGCGATGCAACTAAGTGCCCGGGGTGTTCGCACACCGACTGATAAAGAAATAATCAAAGAGCACAACTCCAAGTTTACACAATGGTTCAAGGAAAGGGTTCTGACTACTTCCATGAGCGAGTATTTGTCCGCGGAAGAACGTCTCATTCTCGCTCTGTCACAAGGCCCCGCGCACAAAATGACGACCTACCAGGCATATGATATCAACGGTTACACATTCTACACGGAGGAAAAGGACAACAAATGTGACTATCAGAACTCATGGGTAACGATGGAATCTTACACCGGCGACGTCAAGAAAAGATACTACGGAAGGATCGAGGAGATCTGGGAACTCGACTAATGTGGCGAGAAGGTCCCGATGTTCCGTGTCAGATGGGCCAAAAACGTGGACAAAGAATGCCGGTATTTCACCACAATGATAATACCAGAAGTCAAACCGTCCAAAGCTGCCGGCGCAAACGTCACCGCGAAAAATGAGCCATGGGTACTCGTTAGCCAAGTGGATCAATGCTGGTTAATCACCGACCCCGTAAGGCCCAGTCGCGTCATCGTCAGGAGACGCAAAAGGGGCATAATCGGAATGGACGGAGTCACACACGAGCAAGACTTTGATAAGTACGGCGACCCGAAGTTGGAAGATGACGACAGCGACGACAACGATGAAGCAAGATATACCACCCGAAGAAGCAGAACAACGCTACCAAGAAAGGGCCCCGCCGCGTACAAGAGAAGAAGTGGTGATGTTCCGGGGCTAAACTATTCAACAGCTACCAAGAAGGGCAAAAAGATTGTGAAACGCTAGGAAAAAGATATTTGATGTAACGAACTTATTTATCTTACAAATTATGTCGTCTTATTTGGATGGTAAGTAGATCAAATTAAATATTTTAATTAAACAAATCATTGGATTTTTATTCTATATTACTTATCTGCATCGTGGCGCATCGGCCCACTTAATCAAATTATATATATATGTGATTTTCAAAAAAAAAAAGACCTCCCTAACCGTGGCGCATCGACCCTGTGCGCCACAGTTAAGGGGTGATTCCGTATACCTGTCGGCCGCCCGCGCCCATGCCCTAAGCCTTATCCATTCCCCAATCGCCCTCCCCGTGCCCTAGCCGCCGCCGCCATCGCCCGGCCGTGCCCCTCCTCGCCCGGCCGTCCCCCTCCTCGCTGATCCCAATCGCCCTCCCCGTGCCCTAGCCCGCCGCAGCCGCCAGCCCGTACCCTCCCCGTGCGCTAGCTAGCAGCCTCCCGGCCGGCCGTTCCCGCGCCCTACCTAGCCGCCGCCGCCTGCCCCTCCCCGTGCCCTACCTAGCCACCACCCTCTCCGCCTCCACCGCCACTGCCTCCGCGCTCCTCACCCTCTCCGCCTCCACCGCCACCGCCGTCCACTCCGCCTCGTCGACACCCTATCCGCCTCCACCGCCACCGCCGCCCCCGAGCCAATCCCCTTCTCCCTCGCCGCCGCCCGGCCCCGTGCCCTCCCACGTGCCCGTGCCCTAGCAAGCCACTGCCAGCGGAGCTCCGACCTCGGCCAGCGCAGCTCCGACCTCGGCCACCGCAGCTCCGACCCGACCTCCTCGTCCCTGCTGCGCTTCTCCGCCGTGAAGCTTCTCCTCCGCCAGCGCAGGTTATTTGCTAATATTGCTACAGCTTGTTGCTCTTTAAATTGGAGGAAGAACTTGTAGAGTTTGGTGTTGATTATGGTGTTGTTTATGATGTTGTTCATGATATATTCTTTAATGGTTTAGGGCATGGTGGCTGCTGTTATTTGCTTGCTATTTGCTTGTTAATATTGCTTGTAGAGTTAGATATTTGCTTGCTATTTGCTTGTTAATATTTCTTGTAGAGTTATATAGATAAAAGTTAGATAATATTGCTTGCTAATATTTGTTCTTTTTTTCTTGTAGCTCTTTAAATTGGAGGAAGAACTTGTAGAGTTTGGAGAACAAGAAAAGGGAGCAAAACTGAGATAAAGAAAGGTATAATGGTGCTGTTTTGAACCCTCGGTGTTGCATATGTTGCTGTTTATGATGTTTACGGTGTTGATTATGGCCTGTTTATGGTGTTGTTCATGATATTGTCGTGATGGTATATGCATAGTGGTGTTTATGGTGTTGCATATGGTGTTGTTTATGTCTGTTTATTTCTGACTACTTTTGGCCGATGATTAAATCGTTGCATCTTCAGGGAGGTGTGAGTGAACCATTGTAACGCCCCGGGATTTTTCCCCAATTAGAAAATTGATTGTTTTTGTTTTTGTTTTTGCATCATCATGACATCATCATGCATTTAATCAATTGCATATTTTGTTACAGCTCAAAATAATATTTTATGCAAACCTATTTTTGTTTGGGAAAATAATAAATATCTCTCTCTTTATTGTTCTTTCCTTTTTCTTCTCCCTCTCTCTTTTTCTGGTTAATTGCAAATTCCAGAAACTATGTTGAAGGGCCGAAGCCCACATTCTGGCCCAACTCCGGCGCCTTCCTCCTCCGTACAGAGAGCACGAGGAGAAGCACGCAGTGTGCGTGAGCGTGACCTCCTCCAGTGACTTCCATGTCGCCCCCACCTCCTTGTGCCTCCACCTGCTCCCCTCTCCCCTCCTTATAGCCGCGCCTCCACCGAACCCTAACCCTAGCTCTCTCTTCCCTCCCTCGCGCCACCACCTCCCTTCTTCCCCTTCTTCCTCCCTCTGGTTTCCTCCCTCCACCGAACCCCTTCGCCACCTCGCCGTCGAGCCGTTGCAGCGCCGCCTTCGAAGGACCGTGAAGCAGCCCCGGAGCTGCGCCTCGCCGTCAGCATCGTCTCCGCCGAAGGAATCGAGTTGGCGCCGCCGTAATCGGTCAAGCTCGTCCTCTTCTTCCTCAACACCGTCGAACTTCCGCCTCCGATTCCGGCGACCAGGAACCTCCTCGAGCCAGAACAACGCCCCCGAAAACCTCCCGGTGAGCTACACATCCGATTCCCCCGTTACTCTTCTCGAATCCGTGCGGTAATCGATGAATCTGTCCACTCCTTTCCCTCCGTCTGCCATTGACGAAGCTCTCAAGCTCTGTTTGAGCACGGTGCTGTTGCCTCCCCTGCTGCTCTTGCCGCCACGCACACACGGCATCGTGCCACAACTCCCGCACCCTCTACTCAATTGCTCCACGCGCACGCACGCCTCCAGGAACCCACGATCTGCTGAACTTCGTCTCCGTCACTTCCGAAGTCTGAACTTTGTTCGTCAGATTTAGCAAGTACAATCAAATACCGTCCAATCTGTTTTGTAACACCATCACCGCACCAGCCCAGTGGCAGTGATCCTGTTTCTCCTCCCATCAGACCCTTGTTCGAATCCCATGCCAAGCACCAATTCAACCTGTTTTATTTCCTGTTATTTTTATTTTGCAAATCTTATATATTCCATATCTATTGTTTTATAACTCCAAATAATACAAACTTTATATTTATTTTTATCAGAAAAATGCAAGAAACATTAATATGCAATTCATATCCCATGTTGCATCTTTTCTTTTAATTGTTTAGTGTAGTTTATTAATGGGCTTATTACTCCTGTGCCCACAAGTCGTAATTTGTGCTCACTTTTCCCCACGCTCCAAACTTTTGCTCACTTTTCCCCACTTCCTTAGCCGAAACTCTCACAATGCTCATAGCGGTCGTTTGCGGTCGTTTTGCCGTCTTGACCGTCAAGTCTGACGTGTGGGGCTGCGTTGGACTGTGTTGACTCGCTCGTTGGATCTGACGAGTGGTGCCGAGTTCGGACCTGACGAGTGGGTTCGAGTTTGTTGACGAGTGGGGCTCGTTGGACCTGACGAGTGGGGCCGCGTTCGGACCTGACGAGTGGGTTCGACTTTGTTGGCGAGTGGGGCTCGTTGGACCTGACGAGTGGGGCCGCGTTCGGACCTGACGAGTGGGTTCGACTTTGTTGACGAGTGGGGCTCGTTGGACCTGACGAGTGGGGCCGCGCTCGGACTTGACGAGTGGGTTCGACTTTGTTGATGAGTGGGGCTCGTTGGACCTGACGAGTGGGTTCGACTTTGTTGACGAGTAGGGCTCGTTGGACCTGACGAGTGGGGCCGCGTTCGGACCTGACGAGTGGGTTCGACTTTGTTGACGAGTGGGGCTCGTTGGACCTGACGAGTGGGGCCGCGTTCGACTCTGTTGACTAGTGCGTTGGACCTGACAAGTGGGGCTTTGCTGGTTGGTTGGGCCGTGTTTGTGTTCGTAGGACGGGCCGTTTAATTTGTTGGTGATAAAATTAGTAGGGAAGCCTTTTATGCATGGGAGCCTGCTATGCATGCGTTGACCTGCTACCACATGCATGAGCGCCGGCACGCACGCATCGCTTCACGCACCCGCTGCCTCCGTCCCTGCCGCACCGTGCCATGCTGCCGCCAGCATCGCTTATGCACGCACCGCGGACGAGCACGCTCGATTCAGTTAATGCTTCGTTTGACGCGTAGAGTCACGCACGCTCGCAGACGCGCAGACTCGATTGAGAAACGGGTCGTCGTTTCGCACGGTCGTCGCATCGATTCACGTACGACGCCTCTTCCTCTCCCCCGGCTATTTAAACCGCCTTCGGATGGCTCTTCAACACATCCATTTGCGCCTCTCCCTTCTCTTCTTCCCCAAAAGCCAAAGCAAACACGCAGCGACGCCAAGAGCCGAAGACGATGCAGTTCAACGCCCCAACCTTCCAGGAGCCGCCCACCGTGCCGGAGTTGCGGTACCCCCCCACGAAGGTCGTCGAGTCCTCGCTCCGCGTGTGGGCGTTCTCACGCTGGAGGGGTTCTCGCGAGCTCGCCGAGTGCTTCCTTCGTGCGGCCTTTCACCACCTCGCGCCGGGCTCGCCTATCATGTTCCGCCTCGAGGAACAATGTGCACACGCCCATGCTCCACTGCTAGGGCTTGTCGCCCACTTCACCAACAGGTTTGATGCATACTACCTGCTCGGCAGGGTGTTTTGGTGTGGGTGCGAGATGGTCGCATTCACCACGTACAACATCTACACCGACTTCGAGACCGTCTTCCCTACTGCCAACCGCATGCACTGCCTCCCGTACTACCGTGGCGAGAACGGGCTGGAGGAGGAGCAGTGAAGAGACGCGCCGAAGAAGACCGTGGAGCTGGTGGAGGAGCAGTGAAGGCGGCCAAGAAGACTATCTATATGTAGTGTTTATATTTTGTTGTGTCAATCTATATGTATTATGAGTGTGTGTGTCTGTGTTCCGTACCCTATGATCTATATAATCTATATGTACTATGAGTTAGGTGTGTGTTTCCCATGAGGCAAGTTCTATGTACGTAAGGACGGGTGCGAATCAACATGACAAAATATAAAATATAGGGACGTTTTATGCATAGAGAGCATCAAAACGGAATGGAAACTTTGAAATCCTGACTTAGTCCTGACTTTGAGTCACTTACTTCTGGGCCCCACAAATGATGAACCCCACATGTCAATGGCTCAAAGTCCGGTGACTCGAAGTGCGACCATTCATTCCTTCATACATCCAGAGTTTCTGCCGAAACTGAATACAACGAGAGATCAGCATCAAGTAAAAAAACCTAGAGCTAGTACATCAGCATCAAGCTATCAAATTTGATTGGTTCTTCAATTCTATCATCCGCTTCAAGTTCTTGTTGAGCATCTTCAATTCCCCTTCAGTTCCGCAACCCCCACCGTCGGGGTTCTCCAAAGCCGACACATTGAGCTCGTGGGTTCCGTCCACTCTTTACGATCTGAAAACGTAATCATGAACCCTAAATCCCAAATATGACGGAAATTTGTTGAAATTAGAGATAGAGGATGCGAGAAAAAGTCAGATCTAACCTGCGCCGGAGAGAATGAAGCAGAGGAATGGCTGCTCTGTGCGAGGAAGAAGCAGAGAAATCGCCGGAGAGGAAGAAGCAGAGGAATGGGGAATGGCTGCTCTGCGCCTTTGGCTGTCAGATGGAGAAGAGGGAGATTTGACGATTTGGCACATAGTATTTCGCAGTTTTAATATTTGCGATGTGTTGTTTCATTGACATGTGGTGGTCATGTGCAAATAATCCAATGTAAACTGGGGCAGATCGTAAAAATCCTGACAAGGACAGTCGCGGCCAATCAGCATGCAGAACCCCGATGGCGCGGATCGCTCTCTAGTATCATATCTAACGGATGAAGTTTGGTGCTAGGGTTAGATCGACGGCTAGAGTCAGCCAACGGGGTTTCGAGCACACTCAACGGGGTTTTGAGCACAGTCAACGGTTTGACCGAACATTCAAATGACCATAACTAAATATAAAAAAATCGAAAAAATAGAAATCAAACGTAGTTCACCAGTTTATAAGACATAGTTAACAAAAAAAATATAAACTCGGTAAGGGTCCTTTTTTGGGAAAAAACACTTTTTGAAGTGAGACGTTAAAATCAAGTTCAAATGAGCATAAATAATTCAAAGAAAATCGAAAAAAATGTGAAACCAGCGCACATTGTCGTATTATGTGACATAGTTATGAGAAAAAAATATATACCCGTGTTTGGTCATTTTCATGAAAAATGGTTCACACAAATGAGCTATCACGTACAAAGAGTTATAGAGTTCGTAGAGTGAGAGAGGGTTTCAGATTCGATAAAATCAAAATAAATCACAAAAGCTTCATTTCATTGTTACTAAGAAGGATGTGCACTTGGTTTTTCATTTTCATATTTCAAACTTCTTTTGGAGACGTTCAAAATGGGTTTGACCGGGTTTAACCGCGCTTGACCAAACATTCAAATAAGCATAAATAATTCAAAAAAAATCGAAAAAATGTGAAACCAACGCACATTGTCGTATTATGTGACACAATTGTGAGAAAAAAATATAAACCTGTGTTTGGTCATTTTCATGAAAAATGGTTCACACAAATGAGCTATCATGTATAAAGAGTTATAGAGTTCGTAGAGTGAGAGAGGGTTTCGGATTCGATAAAATCAAAATAAATCACAAAAATCACAAAAGCTTCATTTCATTGTTACTAAGAAGGATGTGCACTTGGTTTTTCATTTTTATATTTCAAACTTCTTTTAGAGACGTTCAAAATGGGTTTGACCGGGTTTGACCAAACATTCAAATGAGCATAAATAATTCAAAAAAAATCGAAAAAATGTGAAACCAACGCACATTGTCGTATTATGTGACATAGTTGTGAGAAAAAAAATATAAACCTATGTTTGGTCATTTTCATGAATAATGGTTCACACAAATGAGCTATCACGTACAAAGAGTTATAGAGTTCGTAGAGTGAGAGAGGGTTTCAGATTCGATAAAATCAAAATAAATCACAAAAATCACAGAAGCTTCATTTCGTTGTTACTAAGAAGGATGTGCACTTGGTTTTTTATTTTCATATTTCAAACTTCTTTTGGAGACGTTCAAAATGGGTTTGACCAAGATTCAAATGAGCATAAATAATTCAAAAAAAATCAAAAAAAATGTGAAACCAACGCACATTGTCGTATTATGTGACATAGTTGTGAGAAAAAATATAAACCTGGGTTTGGTCATTTTCATGAAAAACTTGATTACAAATAGGGTCGTTTACCCTAGCTTCCGAGCTCGTTTCTAGCACATTTCTCATTTTCATGAAAAACTTGATTACAAAAATTTGAATTCTGACTCAAATAAGATAACAATGTACAAGCAACATTATTACAACTGATAAGTTTTCACAGTAGCTCAAATTATACAAATCTGTCAAAGTTCAAATTCAAAGCTTCGACTTGCTTCTTGTGTTCGCAGCTGGCTTCACCGACCTGCTCCTGGTTTCCCTAGCTGAGATGCTCCTTTTATTCTTCTTTACTTGGGGTTGTGGCCGCCGTGGAGGTGATGATGGAGTACTTCCACCCGCCGAGCACTTGACGACCAATTGTCCCTCAGCTGTGGGTTCAATTGTATTCAAAGGAATAATTGGAATAATTACCTCTTCCTCCTCCTTCTCCTCTTCCTCTCTTATAGCTTCAAAACCATCATAAGCCATGGTTTCAAATTCCTCTGCATCCTCCATTCTAGCTGCATCCTCAATTTCTGCTGCATTCTCCTCTGCATTGGCTGATGTCCATCTTTCCTCCTCTCCAAATGATGCATCCACTGGATTGGTACAAAGCCTAGCAATATGCCCAAGAACTTCACATTTTCTTCAAGCACGCTTTTTTTGTACACGGCCCTCCTCAGCTGCTCTGATCCTATTTTTCTTTGGTCTTCCTGTTGGTCTAGTAATTACAAGAGGGTGGAGTTTGAACCCTGGATCTACTATGTTCCATTGATCTTTTCCCAAGAATGCAGGCACATTCTCAGCATAAGCAGCCCTACATTTGGCAACAGAGAAATATTCAGAGCAATATTGATCAACATCTCCATCTGCACCCCCGATAAGATTCATCAGATGTAGGGCATGTATGCATGGCTGACCACGGATCTGCCATTGCCTACAACTACAGTCTCTAGTAGTTAGGTTCACAGGATACCTCCAACACCTATTTTTATTGTCAGTATAGGCTACCTCACCCTGATAATCACCAGATCGAATGCATTTCATCTTCAGTCCTCTTGCCTTCAAATGCAATGCCTTAATCAGTGATGGGAGAATAATATGACCAACATATTGTGTTTCTGCAATTCTTCTGCGAAGAGCCATATTTATCATGATCATCTGCCTAATCTTCTCAAATTCTTGCCACATAAAAGAGCCCTTTCACTGATTTAAACTTTGAATTGAAGCATTCTGCAAGGTTACTGGTCACATAATCTACTTTGCAGATTTCGTTGAAGTTGCTTCTTGACCACACCTTGCCATGATGTGCTTCCATGTACTCCCTCACAAGAGGACTTTGACCATACAACACTCTCAAATGGTGTTCATACTTCCTTTTGCTGCATGTGTATGATGCTGGCCATAAGTTCTCGTCATAAACTTTACCTTTGAATTTCTTTTTGAAATTCTGCGCTAGGTGTCGCATACATTCCCTATGCTCCACTCCAGGGAATACAATTTCTACTGCACTTTCTAAACCCTTGCAAGCATCTGTGTGTATAGCAAAACCTAGGGGTGCGCCTATAACGTTGTGCAATTGTTGCAGAAACCAGACCCAACTTTCCTCGGACTCTGCCTCCACCACACCAAATGCAACTGGGAATACCCAGTTGTGTCCATCTACTGCAGAAGCTGCTACTAGCTGTCCTCTCCATCTTCCAGTCAAATGTGTAGCATCTACGGCCAAATAGGGCCTGCAACCATCTAGAAACCCCTGCCAGCAAGCCTTGAAACAAACAAAAGCCCTTCTGAAGCAATCCTTCTCAAATGATTTCCCTTTTATTTTGAAGGGAACTATATGCTTGTCAATCTCTACAACACTCCCTGGACTAGCCATCTCCACTTCAGCTTTGAAGGTGTAAAGCAGCTGAAAATTGTCACTCCATTGACCATTAATTCTGTCAAGAGCAATTTCCCTAGAGTTGAAAATTCTCATGTAAGGGATTGGTGTGACGCCCCAAAATCTGTACTATGTAGATTTAAGCGATCCCGCCGAAATCCGCATAATAACGATCTTAGGTTGCCCACCAGACATAACGTACACGCCGAAACATGCGCGTTATGTTGGTGGAATTGTGATAACATTACAATAGTTCCGAAAGATCCACAACAACAAAAGGTAGATGTACAACACGACTCCAACGAGTGAAGAATACAAAAGATACATTACAAAGATACAAAGCGGAGCGGAAGCGAAATAGTATCCGGCTACGGATAAGATGCGAATTGGACTAAGAGTCCTGAAGATAAACGATGGCGCCATATCCCTGCCCAGCCAAAGCCGGAGAGATTCCCAAGCTAACGTCGTCAGACTTCAAACCTATTGACTGCACATAAAAGCACAACCCAAAGATGGGTCAGGGCACTCCCTGGCAAGCAAAATCAACCTGTTTACTTTCTACAAGATCCCCCAAAATATAGCGTAGGTGGACTTAGCGGCAGCAGCACTAGCAACCTAATAGAGACACGCTACAACTTTCGTCTAATTAGAGAGGGATAAGAGAGCGCAAAGTAACCAACTACAACTAACACCAATCATAACCCATTCTCGTATCAACCCCCTCAACCAAGTATCAAGGAAGCAATTCGGGAAACTCACACGTTGAACAGTTTTAGTTACCATTTATTGTGGAAGTAATTCTATATTACAAGTCAAGTTAATTAACAATGATTAGATGTAAGTTGTCTATGATCTTGTTAGCCAGCATCGTCACCAAGTTGTCCATAACCGCGGACGCGGCTCATCGATAAGATTGTACCCTGCAGGGATGCACTACTGTACCCATACACGTTCGATCAACCCAGTCAAAAACATTAGGTTTTCTCAACACGACTCGTTCCTTCACTACAGCAAGTCCAGGGTGCCACCCATATGAGTTGTTACCCGCGTCAAGAGTCCGGCCGATACCTCAATTGCGGACTCATTAGTTTGCGACTACGCCACTAGGCGGCTCAAACCACAGTAGGAACTGTCCGCTTCGCGTCGTACCGCCCCTGTATGACCCCCCATATCACATAACCTCTCATCATCATCATCATCGTGCACATGCATATGAGCAAATGGAAAACCCGAACTACTTGCGGCACCTGGACAAGCTGAAGATCCGTTCAAAGTCGAGGGGGGTTCCATGAGACCTCCCACGAGTGGTTAGTGCGCTCGGACTTGGATTCGAGGACAAGAACTGAGTTCCTAGTTCGACACTTAGCAGAACAAAGCACCTCGAAAGGCCTTCCGCCGGTGCCTTATCATTTAGTTATAGTACCCAACATAAGATAGCATATTATTTAAGTAGATCAATCTATCATACAAAGCATGTGAAACATAAGACAGACAGACTCGCACAAACAACTCTAAGCATGCACTACGACTCGCAAGGCTAATAGGTAAACATGCAACAGGTGATAGGTGGTGAAGGTAAAGATGTATAAGGCTGCAGGATAAACATGTGATAGGATCGCGACACAAGAATCGAATACTAGGCTAGCAGAGATCAACGGCAGGAATGAAAGACATTGTATAGGTAAACAAGCAAACTTTGCTTGCCTGAAATCCCGCATGGAAGAAGATCTTGTCGTTGCTCACATCATCTCAGCGTCTTATCCGCGAAGAAGCAACAAACACTGGAAAGCGCAAAAGATGCATCTTATCACTACGGCAAAAGATCCAGCATCATCATGATATGATGCATGACATGGCAATATGCAAAACAAGATGCACTTAATCCAAATTAAGCGGAACCGAGATTCCGACAATTAATATTGAGGTTCGAGTTATTTATCTACCCAACAATCTTAAATGTTCATTAGCATGTCAAAACATGGCATGGGTGATCTACACAAAATTAAATGGAATAGGGCAATAATAAATAAATGCCCAACACATTCCATATTTAATTACTTAGATGAATTACCAAAGCACAACTAAAAAAAAGATGCAAACATGAGCATGGATGTCATATTAATGTTCATTGCATTTTGTTGATCAAAATAGATATAAAGTTTGTATTATTTGAAGTTATAAAACAATAGATATGGAATATATAAGATTTGCAAAAATAAAAATATTAGGAAAATAAAGGAGTTGGAATAGGTGCAGCAGGGAATTCGAACTTGGGTCTGCTGGGTGTGGAGATAGAGGCACAGCCACTGGGATACGAATCGGATTAGTGATAGGAACTGTATCGGATTCTATATGAACGGACGGAGCGACGTTAGCTGAACAAAAGAATTAACAAAAACTCCGGCTTCAGGTGAAGAGCGTGAGAGAGGAACTTCGAGAGGTCGCCGGATAAACAGGGCCAAAAAGGAGAAAATTGCACCGGATGGAAATTGAACTCGAGATCCCCAGATGGGAAACCATGCATGCAACCACTGGACTAAGATGTCACTTGGTGATCAACACGGAACGGAACCAACATGAACTGAAACGTTCACCGTTAACTGAATTTCGAACAGCAAAGCTTCAGGCCGACGAACTGCGGCGGAGACGACGACGTCCAGCGCGGTGCCGAGCGAAGGCGGGCCCAGAGCAAGGGGAGAGGAGGGGAAAAGGGATAGCAGGAGGTGCGGCTCACTTTGGGGAGGCTGTGGGCGACATGGCGGGCTCGAGAAGAAGATGAGGGCTTCCCGTCCATGGCGGGGAGGAAGACGACGGGGAGGCCGATCTTGGCGCTGAATCGGGGCGGTTTCTGCTCGGAAGAGGCGGCGCGGACGTCGGTGGTGAGGAGGCGATTCCATTCCCGCGCTCGGGAGGCACTGGCGGCGATCATGGCGTCGGCTCGATGAGCACCTTGAGCTCCGGTCATGGAGGTGGAGGATTGGGGGAGGAAACAGAGAAAGGGAGAGGGAGATGGTGGCGGCGCAGGGGGAAGAGGGAGGAGGCGGCTAGGGTTCTGGAGGGGGCGCTGGAGGGGGATTTAAAGGAGAGGGGGAGCAGGTGGAGGTGGGGGCTCCATGGCAGCCACGGTGGAGGAGGTCACGCCATGTGCGTGCTCCTCTCGTACGGACGAAGGGGAAGGAGAAGATGGGCTGCTGGGCTGTTTGTTGGGCTGGCCGAATTGGGCTGCTCTTTTTCCAATACCAGGAAAAGAAAAAGAAAGAAAAAAAAGAGATAGGATAAGAAAAGCAAGAAATGATTTAGGAAGTGAGAAAAACAAATGAGAGGTAATGTTTTACAAAATAATTTACAAAACTTTAATTTGAATACTTTTGCAATTGTTTCTAAATACTATTTTGTAATTATTTTAGTAAATCATGCAAGGTGAAAAAAATATGCAAGATGACATGATGATGCAAAAAGAAAAACAAACAATTTCTAATTGGGGAAAAATCTCGGGGCGTTACAATTGGTATCTTGTACTTCTCAAAAAGCTTCGCATAGAGTGCTGTTGGACAAGTCCAGGTTCTTCCCTCAGCCAATCCAATATTGCATCTGCCACCCACCTAGTTCTTGCTAGCTTCAACTTTTCCTTCCCCGCTCCCCCTCCAGGTGGACATGTGTGCTTGTGTTCGTTTTTCTTTATCTGAAAAAAAATAAAAGGGTCAACAACAATTGAGAAACATTACTCAATGGTCTGAAACAAAATTACTCACTGAACAAAATTACCTGAATCAATTGGCTCTTGAACATACTAGATGCATGCAACCTCCACCTACACCTATCATATGGACAAAAAATAGTGAACCTATTCGGCTCACTCCTTTTAACCTGGTAGGTGTTTTCTTTTAGAATGCACCATGTTGTCACTGCATTCCGACAGTCCACCATGGATTGGAAAATGGTGCATTCCTTAAGCTCAGGTTCTTCCCTATTCCACTCAATTGCTGGCATGTCCTCACTGTCGATGTGTGATTCCCACGGAACAGGGATAACCACTCTCGGGGGAGAAGTTCGTGCGGGGGACTGAACACGTTGGTCAACAACCCTCAACCGGCCCGGCGACGGTGCTCGTCGTGCCTGTAGAGGGTCAGCGCGACAGTGAAGGACTCAGGCACGTACCTAGGTTCACGGCCCTCCGGGGGAGGTAAAACCGCTACTCCTGCTTGTCTGTATTGCTCTGTAGGGGGTACATCACAATGAGCTTGCCGAGGGCTCGGTTGCGGCAGCGCAGAGCTCAAAGAGGGAAGCAAAGGTCTTCTTCCTCCTCGGGTCTGCTAAGCTAAGCTAAGCTATGATGCCTGTAGCCGATTGATCGGTCAATCGCCGGATCCTTTGCTACGGAAGTGCTCCCTCTCCTTATATAGGCGCCCCGGGCCTCCTCCCTCCGAACGGCGCAGTGGAAGGGTTCCCACATGGCGACGAAGCGGTGGAGAGGGGTGCACCGCAGCTGGGTTGTCCATGGACTCGGTCCATGGTCGTAAAGCCTGCCTTCGTGACAGAAAAGCCGCCGTCTACGCTGGGCGGCCAGCTGGTGCAGCAGCGATCGTGGGGGTGCCCACGGTGACGTCGTCCTTGGAGCGTAGCGCCAGCCAACTGCTTTATCACCAAAGAGGAAACCCTCGTAAGCCGGCGCAGGGGGCACAGCTTTGTTGACTCCTTTAATCACCAAAACGGCAACTGCGGCGCCGTCGTCATCGTGCGCAGACGCGCGCGTCACTCTGCGGCGCGGCAGTGGCCATGTGCGCCTTGCAGTGGTTGCTTCGGAGCGAAGTATCTCCACAGGGCTGGGGCGGCCCTGTGGAGGGATTTGTGTTGACCCCTCTCAAGGGGAGAGGGCCCTGTAGAGGAGCAGCCTCGAGAGGGGCCTCGTCAGGCCTTCACTGCCCTCTTCAGCCCTCTCGAGGGTCTTCCGTCTCGAGGGTCTCTCCAAGCGTTTTGCTCGGTCCTTAGCCATTTCAACGACTCTGTCGCGTGTGAGGGCTGTGGAGAGTGGGCTCTGCACACCCTGGATCCCACTGGGCCGACAGTAGCCCCCGGGCCCATGACGGGCACGACGAGGCCCATCGGGTCCAGGCGAAGCGTCGTGGGTCCAATATGTCCGGCCGGCCCGTGACACGCGTCGTCCGGAGATGAACTTGCGGCGACTCGGTTTCTCCGGTAGAAACGTGCGTCGTGGGGGGTCCCACCACGATCACCACGACCGCGCCTTGGTAACTGTCCTAATGCGGTATAAAGCTGCGCGCCGGTCCGAACCGCAGTCATTACTCACTTCTGCGCTCCGCCGTTAGCTCTTGCTCTTCCAACACTTCTTCTCCGGCGAACCCTTTCCTCCTCCGGCGAACTCCTTTCTTCTCCTGCGCTCCGCTTCTTGCATCCTCCTTGACAATGGGCGGACCCAAGGGCAAGGCGGCGATGGGGACGTTCCCCTCCGATGCGCAGGGCGAAGAGGCGCTAGGACCCGCTCTGATCGGGGTGCGCGTCGATGCGGTGGCGTTGGACAAGATCCAGCACCTGGTCGCCGGGAGGACCAATGAGCACGGCGCCAGCGCCATCCAGGCCGCGAGGCACGGTCGCCTTCCGGCGGGGTTTTTCCCCATCTTCCTCCACACTCTCTTCGCCGGATTGGTGCCTCCGTATTCGCCTTTCCTCGAGGCCGTCCTGGAGTTCTACCAGATCCACCTTCTCCACCTGCACCCCAACGCCATCCTCATCCTCTCCATCTTCGCCTACCTGTGCGAGGCGTATCTGGGGGTGCAGCCCTCGGTGGCCCTCTTCCGGAGCTTCTACGCGCTCCGGAACACCGCGAAGGCCGAGCGGACGGGGTGCGTGTCCTTCCGCATTGCGGACGGCATGGGGGACGTCTACATCCCCATGTCGTGGAGCGACGACAAACCCGTCACGGCGGTGTCGAAGAAGGTGGACGACTTCAGGCAGAAGTGGTTCCTCATCGGCATCAAGTCGCAGAGCTTCTTCCTCGAGGTCCCGGAGGCGCCGCCCGTGAAGAACACCCATTGGGGGAAGCAGGCCTTCCAGGGCCCGAAGATAGGAAGCCTTGTGGCGCGCATGAGGATGCTTCGGGAGAACGGCCTCACCGCCAGATGATCGTGGAGGACTTCGTGCGCCGCCGCATCGCTCCTCTACAGGCGCACAAGAAGCCGATGTGGATGTACTCGGGCCCCTCCGACCCGATGCGTCTCCATCCCTGCGACCACCGCCCCGCCGTCGTCGAGACCATCATGGGCGGCCTCTTCATCAACCCCGACATGTCTGTGGCGGTTGCGGCGGAGCTGAGGCCTCTTCATCAGATGAACCTGGCTGCACGCCTGGCGATTCTGGAGCGGATGCCCACCTTCACCCCGCTAGGCCTGGCGGGGGAAGAGGAAGAGGATGTGCCCATGCCCGTGGCGAGGGGACAAGACGCTGCGGAGTCGCCGTACGCGTCTAACGCCGAGCAGGGCGATGCTGCGGCTGGGGCCGTTCCCTCTTCAGGCGGGGCGAGCTCGTCAAGGGCCTCGCCCCCTCCTGAGGAGGTCCTCGAGCTCTCCTCCAGCGACGACGAGGAGGCCGAGGCAGGGCGACAGGAGCCCCGAACCAAGGCGGCCCACGACAGGCCTGCCGGGAAGCCCCCAAGCGCTTCCCTCAAGAGGAAAGCTGAGGCGGCTCCGGGGGGATCCGGAGTCCGGGCCACGCCTTCTTGGCGTTCGTCCGGCATGGCGTGGGTTGACACCCGCGATAAGAGGACAGGGTAAGTGTTTCTGGTTTTGCTTTTCTCCTTCGGTGTTTGCTTGTTTGCCTCCTCTGACAGGTCTTCTTGTTCTCGGCCAGCGACCCAGCGCCTGCGAAGCGCCGCAGGCTCCGCAAGGCGGCATACGTGAAGAGGGCCGCCCCGGAGGCCGCGGCAGAGGCCGCAGCAGAAGAGGCCTCGAGGCATGCGGAGGAAATCCCTGCAGGCCCTCACGGGGAGGCTCCTCAGGCTGAGGCGACCGCGCCGCCTCTAGAGGAGGAGCACCCAGAGGAGCGTGCGGAGAAGGCGCCCTCTCCGCCGCGCGCTGCGACCCCGCCAGTGCAGCAGGAGGCCGCGGCAGGCACCACATCGGCCCCGCTCTCGCCAAAGGCCGATGAGACGGTGGGAGCAGATCTCCCGCCGCCCCCGCCAAGCCCCACGGCGGAGGAGGAGGCAGCGGCTACGGGGCAGACCTCTCCTACCCCGGGAACCCAGGACGAGGCGCCGCCTGAGGGGGCCAGCGCTGGCGCGTAGAACGTGGGCGCCGAAGCGGAGGACACGCCTCCGAGCCCCCACAACCGCACAAAGACTCCCCGCTCCAAGCCTGACGCGGGTGCGGGGCCTTCCGCCCCGAGCGAGACTTCCCGGGCCCTTGCCCTCGGCAGCTGGGACTGGAGCAGGGGGCGACGCGACGTCGCCTTCCGCTTGGTGCGGGAGTCCCTGGAGGGGCTAGAGGCCCACCTTGCCCAGGAGGACCGGAAGCTTGCCCGGCAGCGAGACGAGCTCGCAGAGGCTTGGGCCGCGTTCCACGCGGCTGTGGAGGCTCGCCGGCGGAGCGACCAGGCCTTGCAGGCGGAGCGCGAGGAGGCGCTGCGCTTCGCCGAGGAGGTCCGCGAGGGCGCCATGCGCGATGCCGAGGAGCTTCTGCAGCCCTTGAAGGCCGAGCGCCGAGCGGCGGCGGAAGACTTGGCCGCGGCCAGGGCAGAGCGGGAGGCTGTAGAGCACTCCCTGGCGGCCAAGCACCACGAGCTTGTCGAGCTTGAGGCTAAAATCCTCGCCGACTCTGAGACCGTGCGGACCGCCCTGGAGGGGGTCCGCGCGAGCTTGGACGCCAGGGGGCGGGGCCTGAGTGAGCGTGAGGAGGACGTGCACCGCCGCGACGAACAGCTGGCGCTGAGGGAGCAGCAGCTGTGAGGGCAGCGCGCCGCCCTCGAGGCCCGCGAAGAGAGCCTGGCTGCGGCTCTCGGCAGGTATGAACGCGAGGTGGCTACCCACAAGGGGCATGTGGAGCGTTTCAACACGAGGTTCGCCGAGCAGAAGGCGGAGGCTGAGAAGGAGTTCCAAGCCCGGGAGAAGGCGTACCGCGCCGCTGTCTCCCGCGACTACGCCGAGAAGTTCACGAAGCAGGAGAACCGCTTCAAGAAGCGGCGCGATGAGGACGCCGCTCGTATCTATGAGCTGGAACAAATGAACGCCCGGCTGAACTACCGGGCGCGGCGCGCCACGGATAGTCGCCGTGCTGCCGAAGAAGCTCGCGAGCGCATGGCGCAGGACCTCACCTCCCTCATGGCGGACATGGAGGAGATGAACAAGCAGGTGGGCCCTGCTGTGGAGAAGGCGGTAGAGGCCGTTGAGAGCGCTCAGGCGGCGCAGGTGCTGTCGCAGCAGCGGGAGCGCATGTTCCAGTCCTTGGTGGGCCGGGGCCGCGAGCTCGCCGCGAAGCTGGGAGTGGATGCGCCGACCGTTCCCCTTCAAGGAAACTCCGACGCCGCCACCTACCTCATGTACTTCGAGCAGCTCTTCTCAGCGCTCGAGGGCCCTGCCGCCGAGCTCCGCGACGTCGTCGATGAGGAGTGCCGCCAGCTCCTAGCGGTGGCGGTCGACCGCATCTTCACCAACCTCCAGAACCTCCAGCCTGGCTTCGACTTCACCACGGTGACCGAGCCTCTCGAGGGGGAGAAGGGGTGGAAGATCTCCAACTCCATCCGCGACTAGGTCGACGACTTCTGCAGCCGCTTCAAGCGGGCTGCAGCGGAGGATGCTGGCGGCGAGGAGGGCGACGATGAGGAGGGTGAGCCTGAAGCAGAAGGGTCCGTGGAGGACGATGGCGAGGCCTCTGCCTGACTTCTTCCTGCAACGCAACGCTTGTAGCGCCGTAGGGATGTTTGTTTTAAAGACTTTTGCTCTGCAGTTTGTAATATACTTCATATTTTTAAGCATGTGCTGCTAAGTCTGTGTGTGCGCCCCTCGAGGGCCTTTTGCTTTACTTCCATGTCTTTTTCGCTCTGCGTAGCTAGGATCCTTCTCCTCGCGCTATGACTCCGCCGCTGCGGTATGCTCGAGCAATGACTCGGCAAGGCCGGGGGGAGTTTAAGGCTTAGAGAGGTAGGAGTCCTCGAGGCGCGATGCTCAAGGCTCCCCTTTGACGCGCAAGCAGTCCATGGAGAGTGAGGGAAAAAGGACGCTCGAGGGACGCAAAGTGCTCGTGAGAGAGACACAGAGATTCTCCTGGTGTGAGCAGGGTACTTAGCTTCGCGAGGCTTTTCACCCTGCGTAGGACTCCTCAGGTGATGTCTTTCCCTCCAGGGGCCGAGCTTTTCCTCCACAGGCCTGGAGGGGCTCTTGTTCCCTGCGGATGTTAGAGAGGCGAACCAAAACGCTAGAGCCTAGTAGCAAGGACTCATGCGCGCTTATAGGTTTCCTCATGGGTATTTCGGGAGGAGAGAGAGTACCAAGGTCCTTTGGAGAGGTGGCGTGTATCCGGGAGCATGCCCTTTAGCCAGAGCTCAGGGCCGCTTGGGTTTTGCAGTGCTGCTGGGGTGCTCTTGGGCACAGGCACCGTACTCAGCCCCCGCTCGCGAGGTGCGCATGGGAAGAATATAAGCGCACATGTGAAAGTAAGCGACAAAAGTAAAACTTGCCATCGAAACACTACACAGCGGCGCCTCAGCGCAAAGTTCACTTGGGAACGACACGGCGCCGTAGCGCAAAGTTCACTTGGAACGAAAATGGCGCCGTAGCGCAAAGTTCACTTGGAAGGAAAATCGGTTCATTACACTTGGGTTTGCCAAGCTAACGTTCCTTCCATGTCGAGGCATGGGGACCACCCATTAGTGGAAGAGGTTCACTGCGGCCTGCGGTGGCTCATTGGCAGGAGAGATCGGAGGGCTGACCCTCGGGAGAAGCTTGGAGGTGAAGCCGTGAGCTTCCCTCTAGAGACAAAAAATGCCTGGCGTGACTATGATCACGGGTAAAACTTGCGCAGATGTGCGATGTTCCACGGGTTCTTGACGGGGATGTCGTCTTCGGTCTCGAGGCGTACTGCGCCAGGCCTGCCGATGTGGGAGACCCTGTAGGGGCCTTCCTACATCGGCGAGAGCTTGTGGAGGCCTTCTCTGGAGAGGATTCGCCTGAGGACGAGGTCGCCCGCCTCAAGGGTGCGTGAGCGTATATGGCGGCTGTGGTAGCGCCGCAGATCTTGCTGGTACTTCGCCGCTCTGAGGGCCGCACGGCGGCGCGGGCCCTCGAGGAACAGCAGGTCGTCGTTGTGGAGGCCCTCTTGGGTGTCCTCGTGGAAGGCAAGGACCCGTGGGGATCCATGCTTGATTTCTGCGGGGAGGACAGCTTCGGCTCCGTAGACAAGGGCGAACGGCGTTTCGCCCGTAGGCCTTGAAGCGGTTGTGCGCATGGACCAGAGCACAGATGGGAGCTCATCGATCCAGCCCTTGCCGTGACCCTTGAGGATGTTGAAACTTCTGGTCTTGAGGCCCTTGAGGACTTCTGCGTTCGCTCGCTCGGCTTGACCATTGCTGCGTGGATGAGCCACCGAGGCGAAGCAGATCTTGACGCCGAGCTTTTCGCAGTAGGCTCGGAAGATGCCGCTGGTGAATTGCGAGCCATTGTCGGTGATGATGCGGTTAGGCACTCCGAAGCGGCAGACCAGGCTCCTGATGAATTTCACTGCGGCTCCGGCTGGTATGGTGCATACTGGCTCCACCTCGGCCCACTTGGTGATCTTGTCGACGGCCACGAAGAGGAAGCGATAGCCCCCCTGCGACTTCGGGAAGGGGCCCAGGATATCGAGCTCCCAGACCGCGAACGGCCAGGAGAGCGGGATGGTCTGGAGCCCCAGCGCCGGCTGGTGGATTTGCTTGGTGTGGTACTGGCAGGCGTCGCAAGCTTGGACGATGGTGACCGCATATTGAAGCACTTGTGGCCAGTAGAATCCGCTCCAGAAGACCTTGCCCGCGAGGGTGCGCGCACACGAGTGGTGGCCGCATTCCCTTCTATGGATGTCCTTGATCAGCGTTCGGCCTTCCTCGGGAGGGACGCATTTGAGCGCGATGCCATTTGGGCGCTTGCGGTATAGGTCTCCCTCGAGGATGCAGTAGGATTTCGCTTGTCGAGCGATCCGCTCTGCTTCTGCATCTTCCTCAGGGAGGATCCCCTTCGCCAAGTAGTCCTTGAGCTCGTCAATCCAGCCTGTGTCTTGGTGGGCTGCCGTCAGCAACAGACGCTCTCCAGTGTGGGGACCACAGTCGGGTGCCCCAGCGACAGGAGCTGGTGGGAGTGCTTCGTCTGTGCTTGCAGCTGTGGCCTCCTGAGGCTGCTTGATGGATGCCTTGGCGAGCCTTTCTTCAAAGACGCCGGCCTGCTGGGGTTGCCTTCTCGAGGCTCGCTTGGCGATGTCATCAGCCTCCTGGTTTTCTTTCCTCGGGATATGCATAAGCTCCATGCCCCTGAAGTGCTTCTCGAGCTTGCGGACCTCTTCAAGGTATGCGGCCATGTGATCGTCTTTAGGCGTGTAGCTCTTGTTGGAGAAGTTGACGAGCAACTGGGAGTCTCCCTTGACGAGTAGGTGCTTGACGCCTAGAGCGGTGGCGGCCCTTAAGCCAGCGAGGAGGCCCTCGTACTCAGCGATGTTGTTGGAGATCTTGTCAATCGTGAAGCACAACTGGACAGCGTAGTAGAGCTTGTTGCCTTTGGGCGAGGTCAAGACGACGCCTGCCCCGCCATTGCGGCAGGCAAAGGCTCCGTCAAAGTGCATGGTCCAGTGGCTGGGCATTATGTCTCCGGAGGGCTCGGCCTCTTCTCCCCGAGGCTCTTCAGGGCTTGGGTCGGTCCATTCTGCGACGAAGTCTGCCAGCGCTCGTCCCTTGATGACTCTTGTGGTGTCGAAGCGCAAGTTGAATGGCTGCAACTCTATATTCCAACCCGCGACACGGTCTGTGGCGTTGGGGTTGCGCAGAATCTGCTCCAGGGGGAAGGAAGTGACCACCGTGATGGGGTGGCCCTGGAAGTAATGTCTCAGCTTCCTGGAGGTGATGAGGAGAGCGACGAGAAGCTTCTGCTGCATTGGGTACCGCTCCCGAGCATCCCCCAGTACCGTACTGACAAAGTACACGGGGTGCTCGACAAGGGTTGTCGAGGGAGGTGCAGCATCGATTCTCTGTGGAGGCTCCTCAGGGCCCTTGTCGAGATTTGCCTGTGGAGGCTCTTCAGGGCCCTTGTCGAGACTTGCCTGTGGAGGGGTCTCGGCAAGGGTGTTGGGAGCAGACTCGACTTGAGGCTGTGGGCCTGGCAGTGGGTCTGTGGAGTCTGCTCCTTCGCCGATTTCTTTGTCGGGCGGCTTTGGGCTTGGAGTGGCGGCGCTCTTCTTGGGGAGGACTGGCTCTTCCCTCTCGACCACCAGGACAGCACTTGTGGTCTGAGGAGTGGCTGATAGGTACAGCTTCAGATGTTCGCCTGTCCTGGGGGCCACCATGACTGGTGGGCTGGCCAAATATCTCTTCAGGTCTTCGAAAGCCTTGTCCGCCTCAGGGGTCCACTTGAATGTGCCAGATCTCTTCATGATCTTGAAGAATGGCAGGGCTCTCTCGCCGAATTTAGAGATGAAGCGGCCCAGGCTAGCCATACAGCCTGCTAGGCGCTGCATGTCCTTGAGTCGACGAGGAGGCTGCATCCCTTCTATGGCCTTGATCTTGTCAGGGTTTGCTTCTATGCCGCGGTGGGACACGAGGAATCCGAGGAGTTTGCCTGAAGGCACCCCGAAGACGCACTTGGCGGGGTTCAGCTTGATGTTCACCTTGCGCAGGCTGGCAAAGGTTTCCTCGAGATCCTTCAAGAGCGTATCTCCCTCGCGAGACTTGACCACGATGTCGTCGACATATGCCTCTGCATTTCTGCCCATCTGTGCCCCGAAGGCTATTCTCATGAGCCTCTGGAAAGTGGCGTCGGCGTTCTTCAGGCCGAAAGGCATGCAAGTGTAGCAGTACACACCACAAGGGGTGAGGAATGCTGTCTTCTCCTCGTCCTCTTTAGCCATTTTGATCTGGTGATAACCAGAGAAGGCGTCCAGAAAACAGAGGAGGTCGCAGCCGGCGGTGGAGTCCACGATCTGGTCTATCCTCGGCATGGGGTATGGGTCCTTGGGGCAGGCCTTGTTGACGTCGGTGTAGTCGATGCAGAGTCGGCCTCCTCCAGCGGGTTTAGGGACAACCATGCCGTTGGAGAGCCAAGTGGGATGCGCGACTTCGCGGACGACATTTGCCGCTTTTAGCTTCTCTACTTCCTTGACGATGAATGCTTGCTTCTCGGGGGCTTGCTTGCGTGCTTTTTGCTTGACGGGGCGTGCGTCTGGGCATACGGCTAAGTGGTGCTCGATCACCTCCCTCGGTACACCGGACATATCTGACGGAGTCCATGCGAACATGTCAGAGTTTGCCCGAAGGAAGGCGACGAGCGCGCCTTCCTATTTGGGAGGCAAGGCAGCGCCTATGATGACGCTGGCCCCCGTCTCCTCAGCCCCCGAGCCACTGGTGCCCAGCGACACCCTCTTCGTGGAAGCATGCTCCTGAGAGAACATCTGCTTCTTCTTCTGAGGCCTCTCGAGAGGTTCCATGTCCTCGTCAGCCGGAAACGCCATGGCCGCTGCCTTGTAGGCGCTCTCGACAGCGCGCGTGGCATCCAGGATGTGACCATGGACGGCAATGGTGCCAGCGCTGCCGGGGATCTTGACCATGTTGTAGGCGTGATGCGTGACGGCCATGAACTTCGCGAGGGCGGGGTAGCCGAGGATGGCGTTGTACGGCAAGCCAATGTGTGCGACGTCGAAGTCGATCAGCTCGGTGCGGTAGTCCTTCTGCGTGCCGAAGGTGACGGCCAGCCGGACCTGCCCCAGAGGTTCGATTGAACCGCTGGTGACCCCTGTGAATGGCCTGGAGGGCATGAGCCACTCGTAAGGCACCTGGAGAGTCTCGAAGGTCTCGACAGAGATGACGTTCAGGCCTGCTCCCCCATCGATGAGCGTCTTGGAGACGGTGATGTTGTTGATGGTGGGGGAGCAGACCAGGGGGAGGGTTCCAACAGTCTTGGTCGACTTGGGGTGGTCCTTGGCGTCGAAGGCGATGGTGTACTGGGACCACTTGAGGGGCCTGGAGGTCTCGGTGCTCGGGAGCGCAGCATTGAGCTCGCGGGCGAACTGCTTGAACTGGTTGTTCAACTTGGGCGCCTGAGCCCCGCCGAGAATGCAGGCCATAGCCCCCCTTGGGGCCTGGTAGCCTCCATCTTCCTCGTCAGGGAGGTTGTTGTTCTTCTCGGCGGCGTTGGCTTGAGTGCCTGGCGGCTTCTGATAGCCGCCGCCGCGTCCGCCTCTGCCGTCCCTACGGTAGCCACGGCCTCTGCCGCGGCTCCCGTTGGCCTCTTCGCGCCCGCGCTCTCGGCTCAACCTCTTGAGGTCGAAGCAGTCGTCTGTGGCGTGGCCGCGCCTGTTGTGGTAGACGCAGAACGGACGGTTGTCCGCTTCCTTGTCGCCATGCTCAGGAGAGCCTCCGCGGGCGCCTTTGGCGGCTGGCTCTGCTGCCAGGACAGCGGTGGTCTTGCGCTTGGTCTCCTCACGCCTCTTGTGGCTCTTGGATCCCTTAGCCAGGTCGTCCGTCCGCTGGCTCATCTTGACGAAGAGGAGCCCCTCTTCAGCCTTGGCGCACTTGTTAGCGAGGTCGAACAGCTTCACCACAGAGGTGAGCTTGTCGTGAATGCCCAGCTTCTCGAGCATTCGGCGATTTGTGACGCCCTCTCTGAAGGCGGCGATGACCTGCGTGTCGGGGATGTTGGGGATCTTTTTGCGCACTTGGCTGAAGCGCTGGATGTACTTGCGGAGAGTCTCATCCTTCTTCTGCACCACAGCGCGCAGGTCGTTGTGGGTGAGCGCGCGCTCGTAGGTGCCCTTGAAGTTGGCAACGAATTGCCTGCAGAGCTCCTCCCACGAGTCGATGGAGTCCTCAGGCAAGTTGAGGAGCCACGACAGCGCGGAGTCCCTGAGGGCGTGGGAGAACCAGTTGGACATGACTTTGTCGTCTCCTCGTGCAGCCTGGATAGAGGTGGTGTAGAGCTGCAGGAACTCGATGGGGTTGCTTGACACGTCGTAGCCCTTGGGGAGGGCTGGCCTGAACTTTTGCGGCCACACCACGCGGCGCAGCGCGCGTGTGAAGGCCATGCAGCCGCTGGCGTATGTGGCGGTGCCGCTCTGGAGAGCCCTGCGGTTCTGCTGCCCCGCCTGGCCGATCTCCTCGACAAGGTGATTCTGGAGGTCTCTCCGGCGTTCCATCCCCACTCGCGCGTCTGGCGCGGCGCGCTGCACGATTTGGCAATCGCGCGGCGAGGAGGCATGAGATGGAGCCCTCTAGGCTGCGGCCGGATGTGGTCCTGGCGGCGGCGGAGGCGCATCCGGCGCGGCTGCTCCAACGCGGGAGTGGTGGACGAGGGAGCGAGACGGAGCGGGGCGCGTAGTCGCGACATCGACGAGGTGGTGGAGACGGTCCAGCCACTGGTCGTGAGCCTCTGCACTTGGCCGGTAGCGGAGGAGCTCCTGGGCCATGAGCAACGCGGTGTGCGGCGTGGGCTCTGGGCGTCCCTAAGAAGACGCGCTCTGGCGCCGAGACGGGTGCGAAGACTCAGCATCGTCGTGGTGCTCAGGGGAGGCATCCCTGTCGCCGCGGTGGTCGCTGCCGCGGTGCTCCTCGCTCTTAGGTTCCTCCACGTGCGGGCCGGTGTTGGCGCGCTCCGTCACGCGAGGACGGCCGCGACGGCCGCGGGTGGCGGCGGTGCCGGGCTCGGTGTGAGCCCTGTCAGCTGCGCGCCTGCTGGCGCGCGTCGCGCGGGTGTCCGTCATGGCGTGGAGGCCGGCTGGAGGTTGAAGACGCGCCTCAGTCCCCTACCTGGCGCGCCAAATGTCGATGTGTGATTCCCACGGAACAGGGATAACCACTCTCGGGGGAGAAGTTCGTGCGGGGGACTGAACACGTTGGTCAACAACCCTCAACCGGCCCGGCGACGGTGCTCGTCGTGCCTGTAGAGGGTCAGCGCGATAGTGAAGGACTCAGGCCCGTACCCAGGTTCACGGCCCTCCGGGGGAGGTAAAACCGCTACTCCTGCTTGTCTGTATTGCACTGTAGGGGGTACAGCACAATGAGCTTGCCGAGGGCTCGGTTGCGGCAGCGCAGAGCTCAAAGAGGGAAGCAAAGGTCTTCTTCCTCCTCGGGTCTGCTAAGCTAAGCTAAGCTATGATGCCTGTAGCCGATTGATCGGTCGATCGCCGGATCCTTTGCTACGGAGGTGCTCCCTCTCCTTATATAGGCGCCCCGGGCCTCCTCCCTCCGAACGGCGCAGTGGAAGGGTTCCCACATGGCGACGAAGCGGTGGAGAGGGGTGCACCGCAGCTGGGTTGTCCATGGACTCGGTCCATGGTCGTAAAGCCTGCCTTCGTGACAGAAAAGCCGCCGTCTACGCTGGGCGGCCAGCTGGTGCAGCAGCGATCGTGGGGGTGCCCACGGTGACGTCGTCCTTGGAGCGTAGCGCCGGCCAACTGCTTTATCACCAAAGAGGAAACCCTCGTAAGCCGGCGCAGGGGACACAGCTTTGTTGACTCCTTTAATCACCAAAACGGCAACTGCGGCGCCGTCATCATCGCGCGCAGACGCGCGCGTCACTTTGCGGCGCGGCAGTGGCCATGTGCGCCTTGCAGTGTTTGCTTCGGAGCGAAGTATCTCCACAGGGCTGGGGCGGCCCTGTGGAGGGATTTGTGTTGACCCCTCTCCAGGGGAGAGGGCCCTGTAGAGGAGCAGCCTCGGGAGGGGCCTCGTCAGGCCTTCGCTGCCCTCTTCAGCCCTCTCGAGGGACTTCCCTCTCGAGGGTCTCTCCAAGCGTTTTGCTCGGTCCTTAGCCGTTTCAACGACTCTGTCGCGTGTGAGGGCTGTGGAGAGTGGGCTCTGCACACCCTGGATCCCACTGGGCCGACACTCACCATCGTATTCAGCAACGATTAAGCTGTCCATGTTCTCCTCGTTCTCTTCATCGTCAGTGTCATCAAACATAGCTCGGCTTATGGGCTCCGGATATTCATCATCCACTGCTTGCTGACTGGCTAAATCTACCAGTTCAGGGAACATCATCTCATCTTCATCATCATTTGCAAGCACGTCCTCGTCAGGTTTTGCATCTTCCTCTACGGCGGAAGGTACACGAGAAGCAGTAGCTGAATCGGCTGCAGAATTAGCAGCAGGCCTATTGTGGCTTTCAAAACCACTTTCTTTACTTGGTGTCGACCTACAAGGAGTGTCGGGGTGCTGGCTGTTAGCAGAGACAGAGGATTTCTGAACTCCCTTCCCCGTCACCCGTTTTGCGTTCGGCTGAACCACCAAGATTTGGATTTTACCGAATCTGCTGCCAGCATACAGACTAAATAGCAACCTCATATGCTCGTCGCAAGTTAGTGGGAGATATCTTTGCTCGTCACTGTTGAAATAATTCAGTTCAACAGCATCGACATCGCTCCAGGGATAGGAGTTATATAGCGCAACTCGAAAATCTGCGAACGATATGCTGGTTTCTACAACTTGGGGATAGAAAAATGTAGTTTTGGAACGTGGTTTAGTACCCCACAGTACACTAGTTTCCATACTAACTGTCAGCCGGAAAGCAATCGCAGGATCAATCCTATTTAGTTCAAACAAAGGCTGAAGTTAGGCCGGGTACAATTGAGCAAAATTAGAACGATTAAAGCTAGCTCAATTGAAATACGGCCTCTAACACGATTTAGAAAGTCAATTCGAGGGGAAAAGGTGCTTACCCAGGTGTAATCCATGAATTATCTGCCGCGGATTCGACCCAATCCTCTCCACGGTCGAGGGCCATATGGGCGGCCTCACTCAACCTCGCCATTTCTATCCCACACGGGGGCGCGGGTTAGAAATGGCGTAGACGCGGAGTCGCCGATGAACGGAATATGGTGGAGGGAACGACGGAGGCAGACGCGGCACGGCGCCGGCAGAGGGGGCAGGCGGGCGGTGCGGGGCGGCGCTGTATCTCGATCTGCTTAATTCAAAAAACAAAAAAAGTTCAGACAAGCTGCTCGATACGTGTATCCTTGCGGTCCCACCTGTCAAGGAACGGTCACTGCGCGGTCACTGCACGGTCAAGACTGCAACAGCTTAGCTGAGCGCGGGCTCCACTAGTCAGAGTTAACGGTCAATGCACGGTCAAGACGGCAAACGTCCGGCTATAAGCATTTGTGAGAGTTTCAGCTAAGGAAGTGGGGAAAAGTGAGCACAAGTTTGGAGCGTGGGGAAAACTGAGTAGTACTAAGGAACGAGGGGCACAGAATTAAATATCCCTTTATTAATTGCACCTAAATAATAAATATTTATCTATTGCCCTATTCCATTTAATTTGACTAGATCATCTATACCATGTCTTGCCATGTTAATAAACATTTAACATTGATGGTTAGATAAATAACTTGAACCTTAATATTAATTGTCGGAATCTCGGTTCCGCTTAATTTGGATTAAGTGCATCTTGTATTGCATAATTGCCATGCCATACATCATGTCATGATCATGATGGATCTTTGGCCATAGTTGTAAGATGCATCTTTGCGCTTTCCAGCGTTTGTTGCTTCTTCACGGATAAGACGTTGAGATGATGTGAGCAACGACAAGATATTCTTCCATGCGGGATTTCAGGCAAGCAAAGTTTGCTTGTTTACCTATACATTGTCTTTCATTCCTGCCGTTGATCTCTGCTAGCCTAGTATTCGATTCTTGTGTCGCGATCCTATAACATGTTTATCCTGCAGCCTGATACAGCTTTACCCCCACCAGCTATTACCTGTTGCATGTTTATCTGTTGTCCTTGCGAGTCGTAGTGCATGCTTAGAGTTGTTTGTGCGAGTCGTCTGTCACTTGTTTCACATGCTTAGTATGATAGAGTGTTTACCTTAATAAAATGCTATCTTATGTTGGGTATTATAACTAAATGATAAGGCACCGGCGGAAGGCCTTGAGAGGTGCTTTGTTCTGCTAAGTGTCAAACTAGGAACTCAGTTCTTGTCCTCTAATCTGAGTTTGAGCGCACTAACCACTCGTGGGATGTCTCATGGAGCCCCCCTCGACTTTGAACGGATCTTCAGCTTGTCCAGGTGCCGCAAGTAGTTCGGGCTTTCCATTTGCTCATATGCATGTGCATGATGATGATGATGAGAGGTTATGAGATATGGGGGGTCATACAGGGGCGGTACGACGCGAAGCGGACAGTTCCTACTGTGGTTTGAGCCGCCTAGTGGCGTAGTCGCAAACTATTGAGTCCGCTATTGAGGTATCGGCCAGACTCTTGATGCGGGTAACAACTCATATGGGTGGCACCTTGGACTTGCTGTAGTGAAGGAATGAGTCGTGTTGATAAGCCCTAATGTTTTTGACTGGGTTGATCGAACGTGTATGGGTACAGTAGGGCATCCCTACAGGGTATAATCTTATCGATGAGCCGCGTCCGCGGTTATGGACAACTTGGTGACGATGCTGGCTAACAAGATCATAGACAACTTACATCTAATCATTGTTAATTAACTTGACTAGTAATATAGAAATACTTCCACAATAAATGGTAACTAAAACTGTTCAATGTGTGAGTTTCCCGAATTGCTTCCTCATACTTGGTTGAGGGGGTTGATCCGAGAATAGGTTATGTTTGGTGTTAGTAGTAGTTGGTTACTTATACGCTCTCTTATCCCTCTCCAATAGACGGAAGTTGTAGCGTGTCTCTATTAGGTTGCTAGTGCTGCTGCTGCTAAGTCCACCTACCCTATATTTTGGGGGATCTTGTAGAAAGTAAACAGGTTGATTTTGCTTGCCAGGGAGTGCCCTGACCCATCTTTGGGCTGTGCTTTTATGTGCAGTCAACAGGTTTGAAGTCTGCCGACGTTAGCTTGGGAATCCCTCCGGCTTGGGCTGGGCAGGGATATGGCGCCATCGTTTATCTTCAGGACTCTTAGTCCAATTTGCATCTTATCCGTAGTCGGATACTATTTCGCTTTCGCTCCGCTTTGTATCTTGGTAATGTATCTTTGTATTCTTGACTCGTTGGAGTCGTGTTGTATATGTATCTTTTGTTGTTGTGGATCTTTCGGAACTATTGTAATGTTATCACAATTCCACCCACATAACGCGCATGTGTTGGTGTGTACGTTATGTCTGGTGGGCGACCCAAGATTGTTATTATGCGGATTTTGGCGAGATCGCTTAAATCTACATAGTACCGATTTTGGGGCGTCACAAAGTGGTATCAGAGCCAGGTTTCGATCCTGGGACTTGTGGGTTATGGGCCCACCACGCTTACGCTGCGCTTTGTATCTTTGTAATGTATCTTTGTATTCTTGACTCGTTGGAGTCGTGTTGTATATGTATCTTTTGTTGTTGTGGATCTTTCGAAACTATTGTAATGTTATCACAATTCCACCCACATAACGCACATGTTTCGGTGTGTACGCTATGTCTGGTGGGCGACCCAAGATTGTTATTATGCGGATTTTGGCGAGATCGCTTAAATCTACATAGTACCGATTTTGGGGCGTCACAACCATGTTGGCTGAACATATATGCAGTGTTCATTCCACGTTGTTCGCTCACACCGTCCCTGAAGTTCATGTGTATGTGATCAATTCCATATGATGCCTTCCTTGTTTTTGTTGAGTGCTTTTTAACTTGCATTTTGATATGCCGATGATTAATATGTTGGGACACCGTGTGATCCAGAGGTGACGTGAGTGAAACCTGTGATGTGCACGAATAAACATTTTCTGCATCCCACTGGATTTCACTTACGCCATCTCTGAATTTGTTTGCCAAGTTTAAGTATGAGGCATGATTTTTCAGTTGACCCTACATTATTTCTACAATGTCGATGATTAAAATGATTTTGTTGATGTTTTTGATCAATTGCCCTTGTGGTTTTGTTGATGTTTTTGATCAATTGCCCTTGTGGTTTTGTGGATGTTTTTGATCAATTGCTCTTGTGTTGTAATTTGCAGGTTAAGATGCCGCCGCGCCGCCGCGGGGCTTCCGGCTACCGCGGCGTCCGGGCGCGGCCGAACGGCACCTACTACGCCGAAATCCGGGTCGGCGGATTTCGGCAGACGCTCGGGACGTACGCCACGCCGGAGCAAGCAGCGCGTGCGTACGACGCGGTCGCGTGGCGTTTTCAGTGCCCGCGGAGCGAGCTCAACTTCCTGGACTGCCCGGACATTGTGGAGGCGGAGTTCCTCGCGCCACGGCCAACCCTCCTCACCAACGAAGATCGGCACCGCCACCGCCAGGTGCAGCACCGGATCGCCATCGCCGAGCATGACGAGGAGCTGATGCGCCGGTGGAGGGAGGAGTTCCCGGGCGACGTCGCCGACGAGGAGGCATTCTTCATGAACCGAAGGGAGCAAAGGAGGGCAGACCGGCGCCGCCGTCGGGAGGCCGCCCAGAGGGAAAACGAGGAACACTGGGACACCGATGATGACAGGTGGTCCGACTTATTCTATAACACCAGCTCCGACGACGAGTAGTTTACTCGTGCGACTTGTTCTAGCTTTGGTTCTAGCTTGTTTAGGTTCTAGCTTGTAATAATAAGACTTCTCTACTAATTGTAACACCCGCTTCTCTACTCGTGCGACTTCTGTGTATTTGTTTTGTTTATCATTCTGTCCAGTTTTGAAATCTGCACATATACTGTTGTCTGTATATAACTGTATAAATAAAGATTTTTTAAAAAGAATTAAAAAAATAGTAGCGCACCAAAAATGACAACAGTGGCGCAGCACGATGCGCCACAGTTAAACCTTATCCCAGGCGCATCTGCTGGTGCGCCACAGTTAAACCCATATCTGTGGCGCACGCACTAGTGCGCCACAGATAAGATTAAATCTATGGCGCACCCGTTCATGCGCTACAGATATGGCTTAATCTGTGGCGTGGTACCCGTGGCGCACCACTATGCGCCACAGATGCGTTTCTCGGTGCGCCACAACAGCCTTTTTCTGGGGTAGTGAAAGGACGGGCCTCGCGAGGCCTCCTGTTCACCCCGTCCATAAGAGCTTACAGAGGGCACGCGGCGGGTATCGTGCGCAGGAATCACCCGGCTCTCCAAGCTCCTTCGTGAGTGTAAGCCTGAATCTCCCGAGGGCTGCCTTTGCAGGAAACTCACATGCATATGCAGAGCGGGGGACCCCCCGGCCGCCAGAGCTCATCCGTGACCACACACAGCAGATCAACGACCGCCAGGACGTGCCCTCCTTGTGATAAAAGGGAGGAGACCAGACCAGCAACAGAGGGTCGTGCCCCCAAAACTTGCCGTTTCGGTGCAAGACGGCGCCGACCACCGTCCTGCCCCGTTGGAGGCCACGATTCCCTCTTTACCGAGGACGTCCGGACCTGCGTTAAAGGAGCAAGGACTGAAGTTGCAGAGGGAATAAGACAACGACGGCGCAGCAGTGCAGGGCCGTGGATCTGACTTGGTCGGCCACCCTTGCCAAAGCAGTCGTAGAGGGACAGAGGAGTCCTTGGAAGCATGTGGGAGCGTCCCGCCATGGAGACTGAAGACGAAGGCTCTCAGCCGCCTATAAAAGGGGGCAGCCGCCGGCCCGACTAAGGGTTCGGACATTGTAAGCTCATACCCTAGAAACTCTACGCGTTCGCCATTGTAGCTCTGTGTGTCCGCCCAAGCAATACAACGAAGTAGGAGTAGGGCATTCACCTCCGCGGTGGCCTGAACCTGGGTAAACCAAGTGTTAATCTCTGCATTGTTTCCATCTCCTTCGTCGAGCCTCGTGAGGACAGAGCCAACGCTCTAAGGCCCCCAGTGTTCGATACTCTTTCTTAGCTTCTTCGAGAGCTATATTCCGACACTTAGTTCTACTCGTCCCGAGTAGGTAAAACGATAACAAAATAATTTCTATAGTGACATGCTTCACACAATCTTGATCAAATAATATTGTAAGGCTCATGTTATGAATGAAGTGACTCAAGGCAATGGTCTATACTTTGCTAACAAATAGACAAGGAGTAAACAACTGAATCATATAAGTAAAAACTTTTCATGGATAGTACTTTCAAACAAGCATAAAAAAGTTTTGCATAAGAGTTAACTCATAAAGCAATAATTTCTAAGAAAAAGAGCATTGAAGCAACACATAGGAAGATTTAAGTTTCATCATTAGCTTTCAACTTGTAACATGTATATCATAAAGATAGTTGTCAACACAAAGCAATATAATAAGTGCAATAAGTAAGCATGTAAGAATTGTGGCACACAAAGTTGACACAAGTGTTTGCTTCTAAGATAGAAAGAAGAAGGTAAACTGACTCAACATAAAGTAAAAGATGGGCCCTTCGCAGAGGGAAGAAGGGATACAAGCATGTGCTGGAGTTTTTTAGTTTTTATAGGTTTTTGACATCATATAGAGAGCATAAAAGTAAGTTTTTGAGTGGTGTTTGTTGTTGTCAACGAATGGTAGTGGGCACTTCTACCCCCCTTGTCAACCAGACTTTCAAGAGCGGCTCCCATTGAAGGACGATATCATCCCTCTTGTTCTCTTTTGTTTACACATGCAGTTTTAGAAACTGGGATTATTGCTTGACTGATTGGATCAGGGCAAAAATGTGAAGAGAATTAAGCGGTTAAAGTTGTAATTCATCGGGACTGGGCACCCCATTTGCCAGCTCTTTTTGCAAAATTATTGGATAAATGGATGTGCCACTAGTCCATTGGTGAAAGTCTGTCATAAGCAAATAACAAGGTTGATATCGAAAACACCACATACTTACTCATGAGCTAATAAACATTGACACAAATAAGGGATAATAAGTTTTGAATAAAGGTAGCACATGAAGTATTTACTTGGAATGGTAGAAAATACCATGTAGTAGGTAGGTATGGTGGACACAAATGGCATGGGTTTGGCTCAAGGTTTTGTATGCACGAGAAGCATTCCCTCTCAGTACAAGGTTTAGGCTAGCAAGGTTGTTTGAAGCAAACACAAGATGACTACTGGCACAACAAGACTCACATGAAAACATTTTGCAAGCATTATAGAACTCTACATTGTCTTCCTTGTTCTTCAAACACTTTTACTAGAAAATATCTAGACCTTAGAGATACCAAACATGCAAACCAAATTTCAACAAGCTCTACGGTAATTCTTCACTAATGGGTTTTTAACTACATGATGCAAGAGCCTAAACATGATCTACTTGAGAACTCAAAACAATTGCCAAGCACCACAACATGCAAGATAACAATCCATAAGAGCATGTATATATTTTTCATTATACCATCTACCACATATAGCATTTTCTGTTTCAAACCAAACACCAATGCGGGCAATCGGCGCTTACTGCTATCGGACAGAGAATAAGCTTCTTGGCATAGATCCACGGTTTTAGAGCTATTCGTCACAGGAAACCATATATGTTCCGTCATGTATCTGCCGGTAGCCGCCATTTTTGCTTTTCCTTTGCTGACGCCGAGCGATCCCCCGATTTCTACCTAGCGGATTTCGTCACACAGTTGGTCCAGATAGTTGAGTAGGGCAGCCCGTCGGACCCAATCCGCCTGTCAACGCCACTTTCGTTACAAATATGAAAAAAGGTAAGGATGCGCGACTGGGCCACCTTCGCGATGCGCTATGGTCTATGGCTTTGTCTGGGTTTATGGGCTAAGAGTAACCGCGGTGGTAAAAGGACAAGTGGAAGATGATCTCGAATTGTTCTCTTTTCTTAACCTGGCCATGCCGAAGTATATGGGAGGCTTGGGATCTTCTTATCTTAAGTCATCAACCCACTATTCACTTGACTTTCTGGAGGAGAAGTGAAATGTGCACACAAACCTTTGAGCCAGACAGATAAAGGACAGTGGTCGGTGATGTTAAGAAAGTAAGATAAGCAAGAAATCCAAATATTCGGAATAGCGGAATAAGAAATGCAAAAATGAAGAAAAGGGAACCTAATCTCACCTCCTTCTGTACCATAAAGAAAAGAACTTATTTAAACATAAACTCTCCAAGTAATTAAAGATGAAACAAGAGGGTATTTCCTAACTGCTGTGGCTTTCAGCTTTCGCCATAAACATACAACAATAAGTGTTGCGGCTTTTAGCTTTCGCCATAAACATAAATGATAAGTGCCAAGTCTTTCAGCTTTCGCCATAAACATAAAAGAATGCTAGGATCCAATTTATTCAGAAAATTAAAATAACAAAGCAAAAATAAAAGCAAACTGATGGTTCAAGTAAAGCACATAAGATGTAACAGAATTAAAATATAGTTTCACTAGAGATAACCTGATAGTTTGTTGATGAAGAAGGGGATGACTTGGGCATCCGCAAGCTTAGATGCTTGAGTCTTCTTGAAATATGCTTGGGTGACCCACGGGGGCATCCCAAAGCTTAGGCTTTTTCATCTTCTTGATCACATCATATCATCCTCTCTCTTGATCCTTGAAAACTTCCTCCACGCCAAACTCAAAGTAAACTTTATTAGAGGGTTAGTGCATAATAAAAATTTCTCATATTCTGCATGGACACAATCATCACCAATGCACTGGACATTAGCTACAGCCACTGGTATTTCGTGGACAAAAAGATCCACTCAAAAACAGTAAAAGAGGCAATGCAAAATAAATGGCAGAATCTGTTAAAAACAGAACAGTCCATAAAGACGAATTTTTTCGAGGCACTTAACTTGCTCAGATCAGAAAACTCAAAACTAATGAAAGTTGCGTACATATCTGAGGATCACGCACAAAATATCTCAGGTCATTTTGATTTTTCTGTGAATTCTTACGAACTAAACGGTGGACAGCAGAAAACTGTTCCTGTGCAGGAATCCAAATCTAGCATCAACTTTCTACTAGAGGCTTTACTTGACACAACAATGCGATAAAATAAAGATACAAAGGAGTTGCTACAGAGGTAAGCATGTTCCTTGACTCAATATAAAAGAAAAATAACAGAAATAAAAAGTGGATTGTCTTCCATAAGCGCTTTTCTTTAACGCCTTTCAGCTAGGCACAGAAAGTAAAACTCAAGTGTTTCCAAGAGAAGAAGCATCAACAGAATAGTTACGAGGATCTCTACGTCTATTTTTCTTACTCTTGTTCTTACTCTTGCTTCTAGGGAATACCTGACCACATCCTGGGGAGGAGGTGAAGTTCATAGTACATTTTCCCACATCAATTACTGCTCCCAAGAGTTTTAGCAGGGATCTTCCAAGTGTAATTTGCCCTGTCCCTACACATTCAATAACAAGATAATCAGTGGATACCGTTTGTAACGCCCCAAAATTTGAAAGCAACAGAAAAAAAACCTAATTATAAAAGATCCAAAATTCTGAGGGAACAAAAAAAACCTTTTGAAATGTCTGTTAATGGATGTGTTTATCTTGTACTGCTCTGGTGGTCATGTCATGTTTTGTTCCTTGTGTTGTTAATTACTAAATAACAACCTATTAAATCAACCAAGTTTTGTCATAAGTCTTGTGACCATGTTATGACAAGTAAAAATAGTCCATATATCTTCTCCTATCTTATTTTTAACAAACTATATTTGCCATGATGTTTTGATTTTAGCAACTACCCAAGGACCTTTTTATTTGAGAAAATAAAAGTATTTCCAAAATCTTTATGATTGCAAAACTATATAGGACCATATAATAAGTCCTAACATATTTTGAGTTTTACTTGTTGCAAGCATCAGCAACCCTCTTTTCAAAACCTTTATTTTAGTAGTCTATGGAAATCAATTTCCAAAGTGTGGTTTAATTCTATTCCTACCTAAAACCTTGTCTTGATTTTGTTGATCACCACCTCATAAATATATTTGTTTTATATTAAAAGTGTGGTTAGTTATCCAATTATTTGGGTGTTTGATCTATTTGACATGTACTTAAATTGTTTGCCTTGAGTGTATATTTCTTTGAGTGTCAGGTGGTTTTGTTTGTATCAAGTTAATGGTTATTGATTGAATTGAAGTCTTAGATAATTGTTTGATGGTTTTGCATTATTGAAACTTGTTTCCCTCTTATTAAGATGCTTGGTTAAAAATATTTTTACAAGTAAGTTATATAATGATGAAAAGCTATCTTAACCCATCTTAACTTTTAGCATTTCTAGGGTCTTACCATTTATGTTTGTTTTGTTCAATTTGGAAATGCAACTCACCTAACATGACCCTCATCATCTCTACTATCCATCCATAACCTCAATTAAAATATTCAAAAATATTTGATCACTAATTCTTGCTTGTTTTGTGTGTTCAATATAAGGTGACCATATCTTGTTTATAACTTAGCAATTTGCCATTTTTGTATCTAGAGGTTGTTGAACCCTTTTGACCTCATCTCTTAAGCCAAACCCTGCACCTATACCCCTTCTAATCAAATCATCTTGCATCTTAATTTTCTTGTCATGGGATTGACTAATCCATCTTTGCAAAGAGACCTAGTCTAATCAGCCCTAATGCCATCTATGCCTAAAACCACACCCTCTCTCCCCCGAACCTGGTTTTGTACGGGCTCATACCCCTCACACACCCTCTATATCCATAGCCACCACTTTTCTCAAAACCCTAGCACAGCAACCATTTGTCCTTCTCTCTGTGGCATTGTGTCGAACACATAAGGGGCAGGAGACGACCACTCCATTACTTCACCCCCCTCCAACGACTCCACGACACGAGCTACTGTCCAAAGGAGTGCAGCCGTGCTGCACATCATTGCTCCACCGCCCCTCTCCTCCTATCCCGAGCCGTTGCCCTCTCTCTCCCTCTCTGTCCTGGCCCGTGAACCAGACCGGCCACACTCCTTGTTTTAGCAGCCGAGGTTCCCGTACCTCCTCACACCTTGCCCATTAGCCTCGCACACCCGCTCTCTCCCACCCCTAGCAAGACCGTGCGAGCTCTCGCTCTGTTCTGCTCGGAATCGGGGACGAACTGCCGTTCGGGTTCAAGAAGCTCCGAGCACGCTCGCCTCCATCTCCTCCTCCCTCTGATCTCTCTCCTTTCTCTAGCTCGCTCCCCTCATCGTGAGCTACCTCTAAGACATTCCCATTTTTCCCCAGGTACACCGGAGCCTTCGTATCGAGCTCGTGGCCGCCACGGACGTCGTCGTCCTCGCCAGCGTTCCAGGGCACACCGAGGAGAACCGAGCCTACCCCTGTCCTTCCCCGACCATCCGCATCCGCCTCCAGCCCTCATGGTCGCCCTGCAGAGCCCCTAGGTGAGCCCCTCGAGCTCGAGGCCGTAGCTAGGTTTCCTTCTCATCCCGTCCGGTCCGGAGGAAGAAGATGGACGAGATCTGTCCATTTTCAGATCAACGGCCTAGGTTTGAACCCTCACGATCTGTTCTGGGCCGTCAGATCTCAGATCTACGGCCGCTTAACCCTTCGCCAGCGCGCGCGCCGCCGCGGGCCGGCCCAACTCGCTCGGTTCAGCCCAGCGCAGAACCAGCCCACCCCCTCCTTTTTCCTTTAAAAGATCCTTTTTCCTGTTTTATTTTCCAGAAAACTAATAGCCTAGCTTTTATTCATTCATGGTAGATCTGTGCATGCAAATTGCTTGGAGTAAATTTTGTAGAGTTCCTGTGTGTTTTCTTCACCATGTGGCTTTGGCCGTTTTCAAAAATATATTATTATGTGTGTGCTAGGTTGGATCTAGTAAAAAGTATAGTTTTCACCATTTATTTAATGACTTGAGTTCTATAGGTCCAAAACTTGCAAACTTTGGTTCTATGGAAAGCCAGAGAACATACCTATCTATATATATAACCCATGCATGAAGGAGAGTTGTGAAACAAAAGTTCTATTAAGTTTAAGATTAACCACAGTAGCATTTTGATGATTTTTAATTCATTATTAAAAATACTTTTTGGAGTAAATCCAATTGCATGAGGTATATATGATTAGTAGCTATCATGTACTAGCTTTGTAAATTTTTGCAACTTATATTCTGCACATAGTGGATTATTTTCTAAAACAGTGGGTGATTACACTTTAAAATGGAGATTTTTATTTTCTGTTATTTGTATATGTGTCTAGTTTTAATTGTTTGTGTTAGATATGTTTGTGCAAAGTTATTAGGAGTATTTTTATCGAGTAGACTTGTGTTTTCTTTAACATGCAGTGCTAGTTTCATACAAAAAAATGAATGATAATTTGCTGCTGAACATATTAGCTAGTAAAATGCATGTTTTCTACCTTAAATAGGATATCTTGAGCTAGGAGCATCCAAATGAAGTGAATCCAATTTCTACAGAAAGCCTAAGTCAGTACCTGTCCATACAAATTAACTTTGCATGCATGAGATTCCTAAAACAGGAACTACAATCTTTTTGGTTTTGAGACCAGTAGCATTTGGGTGATTTTTAATCCCTGTTTAGTAATAGCTTTTGATGCAAATCCAATTTTCATAGCTTCCTATAGTTACTAGGCATGATGTGGTAGAAGGATTTATTTTTCTGAACATCATTTTAATACTTATGCATTTTCTCCCAAAACAGCAACTTGCTAAAAATAAACTTGAGTTAATTTCCTGTTTTAGTTTATGCAAATGGTATGTTTTTAACACACTTAGAGCCCAGAACCTTAACCCAACCATATTAACGTGGTTGGAAACTTTTATTAGTGTTGTGGTGCCTCTCTTGTTTATGTTTAGCATAACTCACTTTGTACCCTAAAAATGGCATCAAGTGTTTTTATATGCTTTGTATGTGATTGTGTTTAGGTGTTAGACTTTATCCAGTAGTTGCTTGTGTTTTTTGATGCTTGCTGCATGCTTTAAACACTTTAAGTTGTTGTCAACATGCTCCTTTGTGGTGTCTTATTAAATAAGCTAACTACGCCCTTTTAGCTCTTTATCAACGACTTGTGTGAGCAGTTGTGTTAAACTTTATTGGTTGATTAACTACTCATTAGTATGTGTTCCTAGAGCTAGTAACATGCTTGCATGCGAGTGTGCTTAATGCTAGTGATAATGCTTGCTTATTAAGATACTTTTGTCTGGAGTACTTCCTGAAACTAATAAGATACTTTTGTCTGGAGTACTTCCTGAAACTAATAAGATACTTTTGTCTGATGTATTTCCTGAACTAGTGTAGCACTCCATGTTTAATGAACTATTCACCCTAAGGAAAGGTTTACCTTAGTGTGTAGTTAAACTACCTTTTTAATAATTAGGGGTGTTGTATATATTTTCTTAAGTGTGTTGTTGTTTGTCTTAGCTATATGGATTTGTTGCTTGTTGTTGCTTAATTAAGTGAATTGCTTGCCTTTGATTTGTCAGCTTAGCATCTGGTGCAATGCTGGGTGTTTGTTATGTCCTTATGGCACTGTCTTGTATTTTGAGTGTTGCTCCTTTTTCCTGTTTGCGACGTTAGATACGATCGGGAAGGAACTGCACGTGAGGAGTGAACCTGAGGAACATCAAGATCAAGACCATGGACATATTGTTGAGCCAGGCAAGCCACCTCACCACTATGAATCCTATTATTTTCAAAGCATGTCTTGTTTTCAAAATAAATAATGCATGTTTCACTTCTTTTGTGGCACTTTGCCACCCAAAAACTATTTTACAAACTATTGTTTGGCCAAAGTTATCTACTAGATTATAATAGGTATTATGAAAATAAGTATTCACTTTATACGCCTTGTTGTTGAAGGCGCTATAAAGAAAATCATATTTTATCTAGCAGTATATCCTTATATTCTCACCTCAAACTCTTAGGATGGGAGCCTGGTTTTGCCAAAAAGGTTTCGAAAGAAAACCCGAGTTGCTGGAGGCAATCGGTGAGAAAGAAATGTTTTATGAAAACCCGAGATGCTGGGAGCATTCGGAGATGTTTGTGAAAACCCGAGCTGCTGGGAGCAGTCGGAGATGGAGGTTTAATTTCGAAGTCCCTGCTGCCGCCCGAACAATTAACCCGTGCAACCACATTACCTGACATGGGTAGGGCTTAGCCGGAAGCTTGTCTGTTTTAGTATTGGGGCTCTCACACTTTCTATAGGGGCTGGGCCCCTGAAGCCGGGTTGTCGTCTGGACGAGGCAATACACATGCGGGACTCGCGCCGGAACGATTACGGCGGGTCTCCTGACATGGCGGTGTGGCGTCCTAAGAGAGACCAGGGGTCTTGTGGAGCACACGGTGCCGGGGAGAACAAACCCACCGGGAGGCCCCGATACTAGGGTGGACATAGTGGAAAGCTTTGATCGCGTTATCCGGACCCCCGCATACTGTCGTATGACGGGCCGTGGCAGACACGGCGGAATGACCGTTTGGTGTGGGTAAAGTGCGCAACCTCTGCAGAGTGTAAAACTATTCGAATAGCCGTGTCCGCGGTCATGGACGGTTGCAAAGGCCACACTGGGCGCCTGGGGAAAGAAGTTGTTTTCAAAAGAAAGATGTTTTCGGAGGAAACACGGAGGTACCTGGGAGGTACAGGAGCTGAAGGAGGATGGTTGGTCTCGGGGAGACAATCAGTCCGATCTCAAGGAAAGAAAAAGGGGTATCCCCATCCTAGTGTTTTTGAAAAGTTTTACAAAAGAATTTTCAAAACGTGGAAATAGTACATGCTATTTCTACAAGAGAGACTTCAATCTCTAAATGTTTTCTTCAACAAAGATATAGAGATGTCGTATTCTCTATGTCAAAAGCATCTTTGCGAAAACTAAACCCTATAGTTGTAAATAGCAGCTATCCCAGTTTTCGAGAACACTTTTATTGCATTACCATGAAAACTTAAGCCTAGAGGTGGTTTTGCGAGTACGTAAATGTACTCATATGGCTGTGTCCCTGGATATTCAAACGTCCAGATTACAACAAGGAGATGTACGACGAGGACGAGGAGTACGCCGACGACTACGCCAACTGAGTGTCACCGGTCAACTGCTCTGTGGGAATGCGTCTGGTTGTGACGAGGGCCGACGCTAGCCGCAAGCTTCCGCTATATCGTAGTTAATTCCGTCCTGTGTGACGATGATTGCAGACTTGGTCATGTGACCACCATTTATTTGTGTAAGACTTGTATGTTCGTTTGAATGATGTAACTTTGTTTACCAGTTGGTTATGTGATCGCGATGCACTGATCATTGGGATCGTGATCTGTTTACATAACGTGGACATCTCGGACTGGTAGTCTGAGGGGTCCTTACAGACTCTGTATCAGAGCCATCGTTGACCTTAGGAGACCTTAGTTAGCATGGTCGTTAGCATAGGAAGGAGATATTTTTGCTAAAACCCTATTTCTTAAAAAGATATTTCTATCTAGGAAGTTCTAGTATGGCTTCCACTCCTCACCTATTCTCAAAAATATTTTGATCTTACCTCTCTAACTTCAAAGTATTTCAAATGAGTTTTCTCTACTCTCTTGTCCCTATTCAAAACTTGTTTACGCTTGACGATGGACCCCAGTGAGACCTAAGTAGCTAGAGCCAAGGCGGAGACAAGAGCCTCAGATGCACAATCCACAAGATCAGGATCGTCGATGACAACAAAGCCAGGATCTCCAAATACCTTGGATGTGCAAAATGCAAGACCAAAGTACCATATCACCTTCAATCCCTCGACTCAACCCCAACAATGTTACTCCATCAGCAAACCGGACAATATCAATCCTTTCGGCAAGAACCCAAGGTGATCAAATGAGGACTTCAGCAACCATGTGACACCAAAACCCTTAGGATAAGGTAGGATATGACCCTTGGTTGGCTTATCCAACTACCACGTTTGTTGAGTGTCCCTTTGGCACTATAGGTGTCTTGTGTGCTCTTTTGCTGGTATGATTTTTGCTTGTGTGTGTCTTGTTTGTGTGCTTGTTGTTGGTGTGTTGTTTCCCTGGTATGTTTCACAAGCACGCCTTCTCGGCAAACTTAGGCACATACTTCCCTTTTGTTTAAACATCTTTTTGCCTCTATGCAAAAATCTTTCTGGCTTGTTAGCCGTAGCTGCACCCTGATACACTTGTAAACCTGTCTCGGAAACCTTTCTAAAATGTTTTCCCTCTAATCTAAATTTTACACGTGAGAGTTGTTAACTGCACTTGATACAGAAGACCATCCGGAGAAATCCCATCCCCCTGATGTGATGAACCTTGCCTAATTTAATTAACGTTTTGAATTACAAGTAAACCATCACTAACTTAAGGTATCTAACTCTAGAGTAACATCTGACATCAGTTTGTCTTGTTGCTAACTCACTAACCTACCCAAGACCTACAAACCGAGGCCAGAAAAGAAGTGCCAACGGAAGTCTCGGTTACTGATGGCAACACGAAGGACTCAAAAGCCAGTTAGAGCCGCTACTCTTTGAAGATTTTGTGAAGCCCTCAAGTCGTGACGTACGAAGGAAATCAACGACAGCAACAACAGAGACGACCAGCACTGAAGATCGTCTACATGAAGATCCACCACAAAGCTAGTATCAGATGTGCCTTCTATGCGTCAACCTTATTAACTCAACTTGCCCCGACTAGAGACGTATATCAAGAAGTACCTTCACTAACATTCTAGGATAACTTAAATATACCCGACCCTTGAAGACTAGTGTGAATCGTCTTGAAGCCCAGCAAGCAAGGAAGTCTTCATCAATTTTCTTCGTCTGCTAAACCGAAGGCAGACACAAATCAAGCTGTCAGATTCAACAAGGTGCCAAGAACGACGAGAAGCCCGAACACTGGTGCAGTTGAAGACATTAACACCTAGCTAGTTCTGACGCATCTAGTAGCTTGTGGAACCCCTCGACTTATTAGGAAAACCGGAAGAGAGTCAAGTCTACGGACCTGACACCGTGAGGCCAAAAAAATTGTTGGCTTGTGACTAACTTCTAACCCCTCAAGACGGCAATATCGGGAAAAGTGTCTACATCAACCCCAAACACCGAGGAGCTACGACCAAGACAAAGATTGCCGTGATACCCAAGGACAACAACACTTTGAAGTCAGCAACAACTTATACAATCAACATCAACCCATCAAGGCCCCTTTTTAAGGGGGGAAGACTTATGCTAACTTTATTAGGGAGTTTTGACAAATTTGTTCTTGCGCCCCAACCCTGGAGTATTTGAAGTCAACCCAACAAGAACGCTGATCAGCATTGACCTTCATGACATCACCTTTTGGTGAGACCAAAAGTCTTCCAGAAGAAAGCTGATGCCATATCGACAAGGAGACCTCAGTTGACAATGAACAACCCCGGAAGATGGAGGAGCATCAAACCCCTACCCTTGCACTCTCTTAGTATCCGCTTAGGAATCTCGGGACGAGATTCTTTTAAGGGGGGAAGGTTTGTAACGCCCCAAAATTTGAAAGCAACAAAAAAAAAAACCTGATTATAAAAGATCCAAAATTCTGAGGGAACAAAAAAAAACCTTTTGAAATGTCTGTTAATGGATGTGTTTATCTTGTACTGCTCTGGTGGTCATGTCATGTTTTGTTCCTTGTGTTGTTAATTACTAAATAACAACCTATTAAATCAACCAAGTTTTGTCATAACTCTTGTGACCATGTTATGACAAGTAAAAATAGTCCATATATCTTCTCCTATCTTATTTTTAACAAACTATATTTGCCATGATGTTTTGATTTTAGCAACTACCCAAGGACCTTTTTATTTGAGAAAATAAAAGTATTTCCAAAATCTTTATGATTGCAAAACTACATAGGACCATATAATAAGTCCTAACATATTTTGAGTTTTACTTGTTGCAAGCATCAGCAACCCTCTTTTCAAAACCTTTATTTTCGTAGTCTATGGAAATCAATTTCCAAAGTGTGGTTTAATTCTATTCCTACCTAAAACCTTGTCTTGATTTTGTTGATCACCACCTCATAAATATATTTGTTTTATATTAAAAGTGTGGTTAGTTATCCAATTATTTGGGTGTTTGATCTATTTGACATGTACTTAAATTGTTTGCCTTGAGTGTGTATTTCTTTGAGTGTCAGGTGGTTTTGTTTGTATCAAGTGGTTATTGATTGAATTGAAGTCTTAGATAATTGTTTGATGGTTTTGCATTATTGAAACTTGTTTTCCTCTTATTAAGATGCTTGGTTAAAAATATTTTTACAAGTAATTTATATAATGATGAAAAGCTATCTTAACCCATCTTAACTTTTAGCATTTCTAGGGTCTTACCATTTATGTTTGTTTTGTTCAATTTGGAAATGCAACTCACCTAACATGACCCTCATCATCTCTACTATCCATCCATAACCTCAATTAAAATATTCAAAAATATTTGATCACTAATTCTTGCTTGTTTTGTGTGTTCATTATAAGGTGACCATATCTTGTTTATAACTTAGCAATTTGCCATTTTTGTATCTAGAGGTTGTTGAACCCTTTTGACCTCATCTCTTAAGCCAAACCCTGCACCTATACCCCTTCTAATCAAATCATCTTGCATCTTAATTTTCTTGTCATGGGATTGACTAATCCATCATTGCAAAGAGACCTAGTCTAATCAGCCCTAATGCCATCTATGCCTAAAACCACACCCTCTCTCCCCCAAACCTGGTTTTGTACGGGCTCATACCCCTCACACACCCTCTGTATCCATAGCCGCCACTTTTCTCAAAACCCTAGCACAGCAACCATTTGTCCTTCTCTCTGTGGCATTGTGTCGAACACATGAGGGGCAGGAGACGACCACTCCATTACTTCACCCCCCTCCAACGACTCCACGACACGAGCTACTGTCCAAAGGAGTGCAGCCGTGCTGCACATCATTGCTCCACCGCCCCTCTCCTCCTATCCCGAGCCGTTGCCCTCTCTCTCCCTCTCTGTCCTTGCCCGTGAACCAGACCGGCCACACTCCTTGTTTTAGCAGCCGAGGTTCCCGCACCTCCTCACACCTTGCCCATTAGCCTCGCACACCCGCTCTCTCCCACCCCTAGCAAGACCGTGCGAGCTCTCGCTCTGTTCTGCTCGGAATCGGGGACGAACTGCCGTTCGGGTTCAAGAAGCTCCGAGCACGCTCGCCTCCATCTCCTCCTCCCTCTGATCTCTCTCCTTTCTCTAGCTCGCTCCCCTCATCGTGAGCTACCTCTAAGACATTCCCATTTTTCCCCAGGTACACCGGAGCCTTCGTATCGAGCTCGTGGCCGCCACGGACGTCGTCGTCCTCGCCAGCGTTCCAGGGCACGCCGAGGAGAACCGAGCCTACCCCTGTCCTTCCCCGACCATCCGCATCCGCCTCCAGCCCTCATGGTCGCCCTGCAGAGCCCCTAGGTGAGCCCCTCGAGCTCGAGGCCGTAGCTAGGTTTCCTTCTCATCCCGTCCGGTCCGGAGGAAGAAGATGGACGAGATCTGTCCATTTTCAGATCAACGGCCTAGGTTTGAACCCTCACGATCTGTTCTGGGCCGTCAGATCTCAGATCTACGGCCGCTTAACCCTTCGCCAGCGCGCGCGCCGCCGCGGGCCGGCCCAACTCGCTCGGTTCAGCCCAGCGCAGAACCAGCCCACCCCCTCCTTTTTCCTTCAAAAGATCCTTTTTCCTGTTTTATTTTCCAGAAAACTAATAGCCTAGCTTTTATTCATTCATGGTAGATCTGTGCATGCAAATTGCTTGGAGTAAATTTTGTAGAGTTCCTGTGTGTTTTCTTCACCATGTGGCTTTGGCCGTTTTCAAAAATATATTATTATGTGTGTGCTAGGTTGGATCTAGTAAAAAGTATAGTTTTCACCATTTATTTAATGACTTGAGTTCTATAGGTCCAAATCTTGCAAACTTTGGTTCTATGGAAAGCCAGAGAACATACCTATCTATATATATAACCCATGCATGAAGGAGAGTTGTGAAACAAAAGTTCTATTAAGTTTAAGATTAACCACAGTAGCATTTTGATGATTTTTAATTCATTATTAAAAATACTTTTTGGAGTAAATCCAATTGCATGAGGTATATATGAATAGTAGCTATCATGTACTAGCTTTGTAAATTTTTGCAACTTATATTCTGCACATAGTGGATTATTTTCTAAAACAGTGGGTGATTACACTTTAAAATGGAGATTTTTATTTTCTGTTATTTTTATATGTGTCTAGTTTTAATTGTTTGTGTTAGATATGTTTGTGAAAAGTTATTAGGAGTATTTTTGTCGAGTAGACTTGTGTTTTATTTAACATGCAGTGCTAGTTTCATACAAAAAAATGAATGATAATTTGCTGCTGAACATATTAGCTAGTAAAATGCATGTTTTCTACCTTAAATAAGATATCTTGAGATAGGAGCATCCAAATGAAGTGAATCCAATTTCTACAGAAAGCCTAAGTCAGTACCTATCCATAGAAATTAACTTTGCATGCATGAGATTCCTAAAACAGGAACTACAATCTTTTTGGTTTTGAGACCAGTAGCATTTGGGTGATTTTTAATCCCTGTTTAGTAATAGCTTTTGATGCAAATCCAATTTTCATAGCTTCCTATAGTTACTAGGCATGACGTGGTAGAAGGATTTATTTTTCTGAACATTATTTTAATAGTTATGCATTTTCTCCCAAAACAGCAACTTGCTAAAAATAAACTTGAGTTAATTTCCTGTTTTAGTTTATGCAAATGGTATGTTTTTAACACACTTAGAGCCCAGAACCTTAACCCAACCATATTAACGTGGTTGGAAACTTTTATTAGTGTTGTGGTGCCTCTCTTGTTTATGTTTAGCATAACTCACTTTGTACCCTAAAAATGGCATCAAGTGTTTTTATATGCTTTGTATGTGATTGTGTTTAGGTGTTAGACTTTATCCAGTAGTTGCTTGTGTTTTGTGATGCTTGCTGCATGCTTTAAACACTTTAAGTTGTTGTCAACATGCTCCTTTGTGGTGTCTTATTAAATAAGCTAACTACGCCCTTTTAGCTCTTTATCAACGACTTGTGTGAGCAGTTGTGTTAAACTTTATTGGTTGATTAACTACTCATTAGTATGTGTTCCTAGAGCTAGTAACATGGTTGCATGCGAGTGTGCTTAATGCTAGTGATAATGCTTGCTTATTAAGATACTTTTGTCTAGAGTACTTCCTGAAACTAATAAGATACTTTTGTCTGGAGTACTTCCTGAAACTAATAAGATACTTTTGTCTGATGTATTTCCTGAACTAGTGTAGCACTCCATGTTTAATGACCTATTCACCCTAAGGAAAGGTTTACCTTAGTGTGTAGTTAAACTACCTTTTTAATAATTAGGGGTGTTGTATATATTTTCTTAGGTGTGTTGTTGTTTGTCTTAGCTATATGGATTTGTTGCTTGTTGTTGCTTAATTAAGTGAATTGCTTGCCTTTGATTTGTCAGCTTAGCGTCTGGTGCAATGCTTGGTGTTTGTTATGTCCTTATGGCACTGTCTTGTATTTTGAGTGTTCTCCTTTTTCCTGTTTGCGACGTTAGATACGATCGGGAAGGAACTGCACGTGAGGAGTGAACCTGAGGAACATCAAGATCAAGACCATGGACATATTGTTGAGCCAGGCAAGCCACCTCACCACTATGAATCCTATTATTTTCAAAGCATGTCTTGTTTTCAAAATAAATAATGCATGTTTCACTTCTTTTGTGGCACTTTGCCACCCAAAAACTATTTTACAAACTATTGTTTGGCCAAAGTTATCTACTAGATTATAATAGGTATTATGAAAATAAGTATTCACTTTATACGCCTTGTTGTTGAAGGCGCTATAAAGAAAATCATATTTTATCTAGCAGTATATCCTTATATTCTCACCTCAAACTCTTAGGATGGGAGCCTGGTTTTGCCAAAAAGGTTTCGAAAGAAAACCCGAGTTGCTGGAGGCAATCGGTGAGAAAGAAATGTTTTATGAAAACCCGAGATGCTGGGAGCATTCGGAGATGTTTGTGAAAACCCGAGCTGCTGGGAGCAGTCGGAGATGGAGGTTTAATTTCGAAGTCCCTGCTGCCGCCCGAACAATTAACCCGTGCAACCACATTACCTGACATGGGTAGGGCTTAGCCGGAAGCTTGTCTGTTTTAGTATTGGGGCTCTCACACTTTCTATAGGGGCTGGGCCCCTGAAGCCGGGTTGTCGTCTGGACGAGGCAATACACATGCGGGACTCGTGCCGGAACGATTACGGCGGGTCTCCTGACATGGCGGTGTGGCGTCCTAAGAGAGACCAGGGGTCTTGTGGAGCACACGGTGCCGGGGAGAACAAACCCACCGGGAGGCCCCGATACTAGGGTGGACATAGTGGAAAGCTTTGATCGTGTTATCCGGACCCCCGCATACTGTCGTATGACGGGCCGTGGCAGACACGGCGGAATGACCGTTTGGTGTGGGTAAAGTGCGCAACCTCTGCAGAGTGTAAAACTATTCGAATAGCCGTGTCCGCGGTCATGGACGGTTGCAAAGGCCACACTGGGCGCCTGGGGAAAGAAGTTGTTTTCAAAAGAAAGATGTTTTCGGAGGAAACACGGAGGTACCTGGGAGGTACAGGAGCTGAAGGAGGATGGTTGGTCTCGGGGAGACAATCAGTCCGATCTCAAGGAAAGAAAAACGGGTATCCCCATCCTAGTGTTTTTGAAAAGTTTTACAAAAGAATTTTCAAAACGTGGAAATAGTACATGCTATTTCTACAAGAGAGACTTCAATCTCTAAATGTTTTCTTCAACAAAGATATAGAGATGTCGTATTCTCTATGTCAAAAGCATCTTTGCGAAAACTAAACCCTATAGTTGTAAATAGCAGCTATCCCAGTTTTCGAGAACACTTTTATTGCATTACCATGAAAACTTAAGCCTAGAGGTGGTTTTGCGAGTACGTAAATGTACTCATATGGCTGTGTCCCTGGATATTCAAACGTCCAGATTACAACAAGGAGATGTACGACGAGGACGAGGAGTACGCCGACGACTACGCCAACTGAGTGTCACCGGTCAACTGCTCTGTGGGAATGCGTCTGGTTGTGACGAGGGCCGACGCTAGCCGCAAGCTTCCGCTATATCGTAGTTAATTCCGTCCTGTGTGACGATGATTGCAGACTTGGTCATGTGACCACCATTTATTTGTGTAAGACTTGTATGTTCGTTTGAATGATGTAACTTTGTTTACCAGTTGGTTATGTGATCGCGATGCACTGATCATTGGGATCGTGATCTGTTTACATAACGTGGACATCTCGGACTGGTAGTCTGAGGGGTCCTTACAGACTCTGTATCAGAGCCATCGTTGACCTTAGGAGACCTTAGTTAGCATGGTCGTTAGCATAGGAAGGAGATATTTTTGCTAAAACCCTATTTCTTAAAAAGATATTTCTATCTAGGAAGTTCTAGTATGGCTTCCACTCCTCACCTATTCTCAAAAATATTTTGATCTTACCTCTCTAACTTCAAAGTATTTCAAATGAGTTTTCTCTACTCTCTTGTCCCTATTCAAAACTTGTTTACGCTTGACGATGGACCCCAGTGAGACCTAAGTAGCTAGAGCCAAGGCGGAGACAAGAGCCTCAGATGCACAATCCACAAGATCAGGATCGTCGATGACAACAAAGCCAGGATCTCCAAATACCTTGGATGTGCAAAATGCAAGACCAAAGTACCATATCACCTTCAATCCCTCGACTCAACCCCAACAATGTTACTCCATCAGCAAACCGGACAATATCAATCCTTTCGGCAAGAACCCAAGGTGATCAAATGAGGACTTCAGCAACCATGTGACACCAAAACCCTTAGGATAAGGTAGGATATGACCCTTGGTTGGCTTATCCAACTACCACGTTTGTTGAGTGTCCCTTTGGCACTATAGGTGTCTTGTGTGCTCTTTTGCTGGTATGATTTTTGCTTGTGTGTGTCTTGTTTGTGTGCTTGTTGTTGGTGTGTTGTTTCCCTGGTATGTTTCACAAGCACGCCTTCTCGGCAAACTTAGGCACATACTTCCCTTTTGTTTAAACATCTTTTTGCCTCTATGCAAAAATCTTTCTGGCTTGTTAGCCGTAGCTGCACCCTGATACACTTGTAAACCTGTCTCGGAAACCTTTCTAAAATGTTTTCCCTCTAATCTAAATTTTACACGTGAGAGTTGTTAACTGCACTTGATACAGAAGACCATCCGGAGAAATCCCATCCCCCTGATGTGATGAACCTTGCCTAATTTAATTAACGTTTTGAATTACAAGTAAACCATCACTAACTTAAGGTATCTAACTCTAGAGTAACATCTGACATCAGTTTGTCTTGTTGCTAACTCACTAACCTACCCAAGACCTACAAACCGAGGCCAGAAAAGAAGTGCCAACGGAAGTCTCGGTTACTGATGGCAACACGAAGGACTCAAAAGCCAGTTAGAGCCGCTACTCTTTGAAGATTTTGTGAAGCCCTCAAGTCGTGACGTACGAAGGAAATCAACGACAGCAACAACAGAGACGACCAGCACTGAAGATCGTCTACATGAAGATCCACCACAAAGCTAGTATCAGATGTGCCTTCTATGCGTCAACCTTATTAACTCAACTTGCCCCGACTAGAGACGTATATCAAGAAGTACCTTCACTAACATTCTAGGATAACTTAAATATACCCGACCCTTGAAGACTAGTGTGAATCGTCTTGAAGCCCAGCAAGCAAGGAAGTCTTCATCAATTTTCTTCGTCTGCTAAACCGAAGGCAGACACAAATCAAGCTGTCAGATTCAACAAGGTGCCAAGAACGACGAGAAGCCCGAACACTGGTGCAGTTGAAGACATTAACACCTAGCTAGTTCTGACGCATCTAGTAGCTTGTGGAACCCCTCGACTTATTAGGAAAACCGGAAGAGAGTCAAGTCTACGGACCTGACACCGTGAGGCCAAAAAAATTGTTGGCTTGTGACTAACTTCTAACCCCTCAAGACGGCAATATCGGGAAAAGTGTCTACATCAACCCCAAACACCGAGGAGCTACGACCAAGACAAAGATTGCCGTGATACCCAAGGACAACAACACTTTGAAGTCAGCAACAACTTATACAATCAACATCAACCCATCAAGGCCCCTTTTTAAGGGGGGAAGACTTATGCTAACTTTATTAGGGAGTTTTGACAAATTTGTTCTTGCGCCCCAACCCTGGAGTATTTGAAGTCAACCCAACAAGAACGCTGATCAGCATTGACCTTCATGACATCACCTTTTGGTGAGACCAAAAGTCTTCCAGAAGAAAGCTGATGCCATATCGACAAGGAGACCTCAGTTGACAATGAACAACCCCGGAAGATGGAGGAGCATCAAACCCCTACCCTTGCACTCTCTTAGTATCCGCTTAGGAATCTCGGGACGAGATTCTTTTAAGGGGGGAAGGTTTGTAACGCCCCAAAATTTGAAAGCAACAAAAAAAAAAACCTGATTATAAAAGATCCAAAATTCTGAGGGAACAAAAAAAAACCTTTTGAAATGTCTGTTAATGGATGTGTTTATCTTGTACTGCTCTGGTGGTCATGTCATGTTTTGTTCCTTGTGTTGTTAATTACTAAATAACAACCTATTAAATCAACCAAGTTTTGTCATAACTCTTGTGACCATGTTATGACAAGTAAAAATAGTCCATATATCTTCTCCTATCTTATTTTTAACAAACTATATTTGCCATGATGTTTTGATTTTAGCAACTACCCAAGGACCTTTTTATTTGAGAAAATAAAAGTATTTCCAAAATCTTTATGATTGCAAAACTACATAGGACCATATAATAAGTCCTAACATATTTTGAGTTTTACTTGTTGCAAGCATCAGCAACCCTCTTTTCAAAACCTTTATTTTCGTAGTCTATGGAAATCAATTTCCAAAGTGTGGTTTAATTCTATTCCTACCTAAAACCTTGTCTTGATTTTGTTGATCACCACCTCATAAATATATTTGTTTTATATTAAAAGTGTGGTTAGTTATCCAATTATTTGGGTGTTTGATCTATTTGACATGTACTTAAATTGTTTGCCTTGAGTGTGTATTTCTTTGAGTGTCAGGTGGTTTTGTTTGTATCAAGTGGTTATTGATTGAATTGAAGTCTTAGATAATTGTTTGATGGTTTTGCATTATTGAAACTTGTTTTCCTCTTATTAAGATGCTTGGTTAAAAATATTTTTACAAGTAATTTATATAATGATGAAAAGCTATCTTAACCCATCTTAACTTTTAGCATTTCTAGGGTCTTACCATTTATGTTTGTTTTGTTCAATTTGGAAATGCAACTCACCTAACATGACCCTCATCATCTCTACTATCCATCCATAACCTCAATTAAAATATTCAAAAATATTTGATCACTAATTCTTGCTTGTTTTGTGTGTTCATTATAAGGTGACCATATCTTGTTTATAACTTAGCAATTTGCCATTTTTGTATCTAGAGGTTGTTGAACCCTTTTGACCTCATCTCTTAAGCCAAACCCTGCACCTATACCCCTTCTAATCAAATCATCTTGCATCTTAATTTTCTTGTCATGGGATTGACTAATCCATCATTGCAAAGAGACCTAGTCTAATCAGCCCTAATGCCATCTATGCCTAAAACCACACCCTCTCTCCCCCAAACCTGGTTTTGTACGGGCTCATACCCCTCACACACCCTCTGTATCCATAGCCGCCACTTTTCTCAAAACCCTAGCACAGCAACCATTTGTCCTTCTCTCTGTGGCATTGTGTCGAACACATGAGGGGCAGGAGACGACCACTCCATTACTTCACCCCCCTCCAACGACTCCACGACACGAGCTACTGTCCAAAGGAGTGCAGCCGTGCTGCACATCATTGCTCCACCGCCCCTCTCCTCCTATCCCGAGCCGTTGCCCTCTCTCTCCCTCTCTGTCCTTGCCCGTGAACCAGACCGGCCACACTCCTTGTTTTAGCAGCCGAGGTTCCCGCACCTCCTCACACCTTGCCCATTAGCCTCGCACACCCGCTCTCTCCCACCCCTAGCAAGACCGTGCGAGCTCTCGCTCTGTTCTGCTCGGAATCGGGGACGAACTGCCGTTCGGGTTCAAGAAGCTCCGAGCACGCTCGCCTCCATCTCCTCCTCCCTCTGATCTCTCTCCTTTCTCTAGCTCGCTCCCCTCATCGTGAGCTACCTCTAAGACATTCCCATTTTTCCCCAGGTACACCGGAGCCTTCGTATCGAGCTCGTGGCCGCCACGGACGTCGTCGTCCTCGCCAGCGTTCCAGGGCACGCCGAGGAGAACCGAGCCTACCCCTGTCCTTCCCCGACCATCCGCATCCGCCTCCAGCCCTCATGGTCGCCCTGCAGAGCCCCTAGGTGAGCCCCTCGAGCTCGAGGCCGTAGCTAGGTTTCCTTCTCATCCCGTCCGGTCCGGAGGAAGAAGATGGACGAGATCTGTCCATTTTCAGATCAACGGCCTAGGTTTGAACCCTCACGATCTGTTCTGGGCCGTCAGATCTCAGATCTACGGCCGCTTAACCCTTCGCCAGCGCGCGCGCCGCCACGGGCCGGCCCAACTCGCTCGGTTCAGCCCAGCGCAGAACCAGCCCACCCCCTCCTTTTTCCTTCAAAAGATCCTTTTTCCTGTTTTATTTTCCAGAAAACTAATAGCCTAGCTTTTATTCATTCATGGTAGATCTGTGCATGCAAATTGCTTGGAGTAAATTTTGTAGAGTTCCTGTGTGTTTTCTTCACCATGTGGCTTTGGCCGTTTTCAAAAATATATTATTATGTGTGTGCTAGGTTGGATCTAGTAAAAAGTATAGTTTTCACCATTTATTTAATGACTTGAGTTCTATAGGTCCAAATCTTGCAAACTTTGGTTCTATGGAAAGCCAGAGAACATACCTATCTATATATATAACCCATGCATGAAGGAGAGTTGTGAAACAAAAGTTCTATTAAGTTTAAGATTAACCACAGTAGCATTTTGATGATTTTTAATTCATTATTAAAAATACTTTTTGGAGTAAATCCAATTGCATGAGGTATATATGAATAGTAGCTATCATGTACTAGCTTTGTAAATTTTTGCAACTTATATTCTGCACATAGTGGATTATTTTCTAAAACAGTGGGTGATTACACTTTAAAATGGAGATTTTTATTTTCTGTTATTTTTATATGTGTCTAGTTTTAATTGTTTGTGTTAGATATGTTTGTGAAAAGTTATTAGGAGTATTTTTGTCGAGTAGACTTGTGTTTTATTTAACATGCAGTGCTAGTTTCATACAAAAAAATGAATGATAATTTGCTGCTGAACATATTAGCTAGTAAAATGCATGTTTTCTACCTTAAATAAGATATCTTGAGATAGGAGCATCCAAATGAAGTGAATCCAATTTCTACAGAAAGCCTAAGTCAGTACCTATCCATAGAAATTAACTTTGCATGCATGAGATTCCTAAAACAGGAACTACAATCTTTTTGGTTTTGAGACCAGTAGCATTTGGGTGATTTTTAATCCCTGTTTAGTAATAGCTTTTGATGCAAATCCAATTTTCATAGCTTCCTATAGTTACTAGGCATGACGTGGTAGAAGGATTTATTTTTCTGAACATTATTTTAATAGTTATGCATTTTCTCCCAAAACAGCAACTTGCTAAAAATAAACTTGAGTTAATTTCCTGTTTTAGTTTATGCAAATGGTATGTTTTTAACACACTTAGAGCCCAGAACCTTAACCCAACCATATTAACGTGGTTGGAAACTTTTATTAGTGTTGTGGTGCCTCTCTTGTTTATGTTTAGCATAACTCACTTTGTACCCTAAAAATGGCATCAAGTGTTTTTATATGCTTTGTATGTGATTGTGTTTAGGTGTTAGACTTTATCCAGTAGTTGCTTGTGTTTTGTGATGCTTGCTGCATGCTTTAAACACTTTAAGTTGTTGTCAACATGCTCCTTTGTGGTGTCTTATTAAATAAGCTAACTACGCCCTTTTAGCTCTTTATCAACGACTTGTGTGAGCAGTTGTGTTAAACTTTATTGGTTGATTAACTACTCATTAGTATGTGTTCCTAGAGCTAGTAACATGGTTGCATGCGAGTGTGCTTAATGCTAGTGATAATGCTTGCTTATTAAGATACTTTTGTCTAGAGTACTTCCTGAAACTAATAAGATACTTTTGTCTGGAGTACTTCCTGAAACTAATAAGATACTTTTGTCTGATGTATTTCCTGAACTAGTGTAGCACTCCATGTTTAATGACCTATTCACCCTAAGGAAAGGTTTACCTTAGTGTGTAGTTAAACTACCTTTTTAATAATTAGGGGTGTTGTATATATTTTCTTAGGTGTGTTGTTGTTTGTCTTAGCTATATGGATTTGTTGCTTGTTGTTGCTTAATTAAGTGAATTGCTTGCCTTTGATTTGTCAGCTTAGCGTCTGGTGCAATGCTTGGTGTTTGTTATGTCCTTATGGCACTGTCTTGTATTTTGAGTGTTCTCCTTTTTCCTGTTTGCGACGTTAGATACGATCGGGAAGGAACTGCACGTGAGGAGTGAACCTGAGGAACATCAAGATCAAGACCATGGACATATTGTTGAGCCAGGCAAGCCACCTCACCACTATGAATCCTATTATTTTCAAAGCATGTCTTGTTTTCAAAATAAATAATGCATGTTTCACTTCTTTTGTGGCACTTTGCCACCCAAAAACTATTTTACAAACTATTGTTTGGCCAAAGTTATCTACTAGATTATAATAGGTATTATGAAAATAAGTATTCACTTTATACGCCTTGTTGTTGAAGGCGCTATAAAGAAAATCATATTTTATCTAGCAGTATATCCTTATATTCTCACCTCAAACTCTTAGGATGGGAGCCTGGTTTTGCCAAAAAGGTTTCGAAAGAAAACCCGAGTTGCTGGAGGCAATCGGTGAGAAAGAAATGTTTTATGAAAACCCGAGATGCTGGGAGCATTCGGAGATGTTTGTGAAAACCCGAGCTGCTGGGAGCAGTCGGAGATGGAGGTTTAATTTCGAAGTCCCTGCTGCCGCCCGAACAATTAACCCGTGCAACCACATTACCTGACATGGGTAGGGCTTAGCCGGAAGCTTGTCTGTTTTAGTATTGGGGCTCTCACACTTTCTATAGGGGCTGGGCCCCTGAAGCCGGGTTGTCGTCTGGACGAGGCAATACACATGCGGGACTCGTGCCGGAACGATTACGGCGGGTCTCCTGACATGGCGGTGTGGCGTCCTAAGAGAGACCAGGGGTCTTGTGGAGCACACGGTGCCGGGGAGAACAAACCCACCGGGAGGCCCCGATACTAGGGTGGACATAGTGGAAAGCTTTGATCGTGTTATCCGGACCCCCGCATACTGTCGTATGACGGGCCGTGGCAGACACGGCGGAATGACCGTTTGGTGTGGGTAAAGTGCGCAACCTCTGCAGAGTGTAAAACTATTCGAATAGCCGTGTCCGCGGTCATGGACGGTTGCAAAGGCCACACTGGGCGCCTGGGGAAAGAAGTTGTTTTCAAAAGAAAGATGTTTTCGGAGGAAACACGGAGGTACCTGGGAGGTACAGGAGCTGAAGGAGGATGGTTGGTCTCGGGGAGACAATCAGTCCGATCTCAAGGAAAGAAAAACGGGTATCCCCATCCTAGTGTTTTTGAAAAGTTTTACAAAAGAATTTTCAAAACGTGGAAATAGTACATGCTATTTCTACAAGAGAGACTTCAATCTCTAAATGTTTTCTTCAACAAAGATATAGAGATGTCGTATTCTCTATGTCAAAAGCATCTTTGCGAAAACTAAACCCTATAGTTGTAAATAGCAGCTATCCCAGTTTTCGAGAACACTTTTATTGCATTACCATGAAAACTTAAGCCTAGAGGTGGTTTTGCGAGTACGTAAATGTACTCATATGGCTGTGTCCCTGGATATTCAAACGTCCAGATTACAACAAGGAGATGTACGACGAGGACGAGGAGTACGCCGACGACTACGCCAACTGAGTGTCACCGGTCAACTGCTCTGTGGGAATGCGTCTGGTTGTGACGAGGGCCGACGCTAGCTGCAAGCTTCCGCTATATCGTAGTTAATTCCGTCCTGTGTGATGATGATTGCAGACTTGGTCATGTGACCACCATTTATTTGTGTAAGACTTGTATGTTCGTTTGAATGATGTAACTTTGTTTACCAGTTGGTTATGTGATCGCGATGCACTGATCATTGGGATCGTGATCTGTTTACGTAACGTGGACTTCTCGGACTGGTAGTCTGAGGGGTCCTTACACTGTTCTTACTAGGAATGTTGTAAACACTCCTTCAGCTATTCCAATGGGTTGTATAATGGCATTATTAGTAAGAGTTATCTCTTCTCCCCCTTCAGAAAGTCCCCAAAGATTGAAAGATGCATGAATATACTTAGGCATAAGACAAAACTCAGACATAATATCACAACGAGCATGAAAAGTTTCACCACAAATAGCAATTTTCAATGTAGGGAGCCACGTGGAAGGTTCAAAGTTTATTGGAACATAATCATAATATTCACGAATTTGATTATGCCCATCTTTCAAACTAGATATATGTGTCTCAAGGGTGTTTAATCTAGCATGAATACTTTGAAGGCTTAAATCACATTTATTAGTTGAGCAAGATGATGTAATCAATTTCTTTATGGCATTAAAAGCTTGATCTCCATCACACTGAAGGAAATCTCCTCCCACTACAGCATCCAAAGCATACCTATAGCAAAGAACAAGTCCAAAATAGAAGCTACTAAGAAGCATTCTTAAAGTCATTTTCGGTTCAGTTTTACCATAAGATTCAAAAATTCTAGACCAAACTTCTTTAAAATTTTCCTCACTCCCTTCTTTAAAAGTGAACATCAGTTCCTCAGGGGACATAGTAACAGGGATAGGACTAGACATGATAACAAACTGTAAATAAACTAAATGCAAGTAACTAATTTTTTTGTGTTTTTAATAATAATAAGCAAACAAGACAGTAATAAAAATAAACTAAGCAAGACAATAACAAAATAAAAAGATTGGAAGTGAGAGACTCCCCTTGCAGAAGTGCTTCAATCTCCCCAGCAACGACGCCAGAAATTAGCTTGATGCACGCGATGGTGTTGTTGGGAAACCCCAAGAGGAAGGTATGAAGTAGTGCAGCAGCAAATTTCTCTCAGTTGTGAAACCAAGGTTATCAATCCAGTAGGAGATGAAGGCTCTTCTGAAGGTTGTTGAAGCTGGCGTTGGCAGGGCGCACTACCGGTGTCAACAATGAACGTGGAACCTGCACACAACCCAACCAAGATACTTTGCCCCAACATAACAGTGAGGTTGTCAATCTCACTGGCTTGCTGTAACAAAGGATTAGACGTATAGTGTGGAAAATGATGTTTGTTTGCAGAGAATGAAAGAGAACAGTGTTTGCAGTAGGTTGTATTATCAATGTAAAAGAAAGGACCGGGGTCCACAGTTCACTAGTGGTGTCTCTCCATAAATAAATAATAGCATACATGAGGGTAAACAAATTACAGCTGGGCAATTGACAAAATAAAGAACTGCATAATGATGCATATACATGTCATGGTGTCTAGTGTGAGATTTACTTGGGCATTACAACAATATACACAGACCGTTCCAACCGCATCTATGACTAATAATCCACCTTCCGGTTAGCGTCCGCACCCATTTCAGTATTAAGTTGCAAGCAACAGATTATTGCATTAGGTAAAGCGTGTAATGTAAGTAGCACAATTATCCTTAGATAAAGCACTACTATTTTATCCCTGGTAGCAACAGTACATTCACAATCTGAGAGGTTGCTGTCACTCCCCCAGATTAAATGAAGACATGAACCCAATATCGAGCATAAATACCCCCTCTTGGAGTCACAAGCATCTACTTGGCCAGAGCATCTACTAGCAACGGAGAGCATGCAAGATCTTAAATAGCACACACATAATATATTATGAAGCAAATGACATAGTACTCAATATTCATCGGATCCCAGCAAACACAACATGTAGCATTACAATAAGATGATCTTGATCATGATAGGCAGCTCACAAGATCTAAACATGATAGCACAAGTGAAGAAGACAACCATCTAGCTACTGCAATGGACCCATAGTCCAAGGATGAACTACTCACGCATCAGTCCGGAGGCGGGCATAGTGTTGTAGAGTCCTCCGGTGATGATTCCCCTCTCCGGCAGGGTGCCGGGAAGAGCTGCAGAACCCTCCCGAACTAGGGTTGACGACGGCGGCGGCTACGGGATGTTTCGTGGAAAAGTGTTCGGGCCCCTAGGTTTTATTTGTCTGGGGGTCTTTATAGGCGAAAGGGCGACGTCGGTGGGCGTCCGAGGGGCTCACACCACGTCACGGCGCGGCCAAGGAGGCTGCCGCGCCGCCACGTGGTGTGGCCGACTCGTGGCCCCACTTCGTTTGCTTTTCGGTCTTCTGGATCCTTCCGGTAAAAATAGGGACTTTAGCTTTTGTTTCGTGCAATTCCGAGAATATTTCCAAAACAACTTTTCTGGAACCAAAAACAGTAGAAAACAGGGAACTGGCATTGTGGCGTCTTGTTAATAGGTTAGTCCCAGAAAATGCATAAAAATGATATAAAGTGCATATTAAACATGTAGCAATTGGTATAATATAAGCATGGAACAAAAGAAATTATAGATACGTTTGAGACGTATCACCGGGCTGAGGTAGAGGCGAGCCCCCGAGCCTCTTTGACCGAGCCGCCCCGAACGTTGCGATTCGTGCGGGCCTCGGACGCAGTCGTGCATCCAACGGTCGGGTCGCGCCGAAGTCGGCACGACTCCCCGATCCCCGCGCCCATCGTAGTAATGGGGCCGCAACGTGACGCGTGGGGCTGACCGCTGGTCTTAACTAGACGGTTCTAGAGCTGCTGCCTCTAGTCCTTCGCCATTCTCTCCCCGAGCTGCCGCATCCAAATCTTCGCCTTCCTCTCCCGATTCAAATACTCGCTCCTCCCGCTTCCTTTGCCGCGATCCTAGATCCATTCCGCCGTGATCTGATGGCTCCCAAGAAGACCCGGCGGGCTGTGGCGAAGGTGAGCAAGTCGACCGCGGCGGAGCAAGCGGCGGCGGCTTCACCAGGGGCTGATGCATGTAAAATGCATAAATGAACTTTGCATTGTATTACTTATATTTCATTCATATTTGCATCATATAAGGATTATAGCAATGTTTTATAATGATTTTGGGAATATTTCATTATTTCCCTATTTATTTGGATTTAACCCTGCACTGTCAGAAAACCCCTTTTTCTATATTTTGATGTTTCAGGGACCCAAACGACGTCCAAATGACCTGAAACTTCGCGAACATCAGTTTTTGGAAGGAACAAAGCGTAGGAGCGAAGGAAGCGCAGAAGTGCAAACCCGAGAAGGAAAAGAGGGGGCCAACGCGGCCAGATTCCTTGGCCGCATGGGGCCCACCAACTCCCCCCTCGAGCCTGTGATGCCGTCGATGATCTTCATCCCCGTGGCTTCGTCTTGACCTAAAAACGCCTATAAAAATAGTCTCCCGAGCCCTTTCGGAGGGAGCACCGTATAAACACAGAAACCACGAAACAGAGACCTGGAGCTGCAGATTGGATGGGGAAAACTCCGGCTAGGCGCTGCCGGTGTGGTCTCCACCTTCTCCAATGACTTCTCCACTGTCTCCATGATGAAGAGGGAGTAGTCCACCCCTGGACTATGGGTTTGTGGAAGTAACTTATGTATCTCTCCTCTCTCCTGAGCTTCACTAATTAGTGTCATATGAGCTGCTGAACATGATTATGGTCATCTATGTAATACTTTTGTGGTGGATCTCTTAAGTTGATATATGTTATGATGATTGCAATGGTTATGTCTTTTTTATGAAAGTAGATGCATATTATGTACCCCATTCTTGTTTATGTGTTCTGATCCAACATATGTATGAGGGCATGTGAGGGGGACCGTGTCGGGCCATTGGATCCTGGGGTATGACGGCCCGTTTTCCTTCGGAGGTAAGTGAACCTCTGTGGCCCGCTGGGCAAGCTAGTCGCTTCTTGAGGTCTGAAGTTGTTACCAGGGTCAGGAAGCCTCAGGGAGGCACCACTTTCCCATCGAGCATAGCCGCCTCGGGAGGCTCCGACCCCCTAGGAGCCCACATGAGGATCGTGCCCGGAAGACCTTCGTGAGGCCTATCGCCTCCCCTGTCACGTGCAAAGTCAGGACGGCGGGCTCCCCCACTGGTACCGGTCCTCGCCCTCAGAGCAGGGCAGTGACCCCCACAGCTTGCCTCTTTTGTGATAAAGAAAGGAGACCGGCATGACCGCTCATGGCCGTGCTCCCAAGACTTGCCATTTTGGTGCAAGGCGGCACCGTCAGCCCCAGCTGTCCCACAGCCGCCCATGCTTTCTTCTTTACCGAGGACGCCCGATCCTGCGCCAAAGGAGGGGCGGTTGGAGTTGCAGAGGGAAGAAGACAACAACCGCACAGTTGCGCAGGGCCGTGGATATGACTTGGTCGGCCACCCTTGCCAAAGCAGCCGCAGAGGGACAGAGGAGTCCTTGGAAGCATGTGGGAGCGTCCCGCCATGGAGTCTGAAGACGAAGGCTCTTAGCCGCCTATAAAAGGGGGCAGCCGCCGGCCCGGCTAAGGGTTCGGGCATTGTAAGCTCAAACCCTAGAAACTATAGGCGTTCGCCATTGTAGCTCTGTGTGTTCGCCCAAGCAATACAACAAAGCAGGAGTAGGGCATTCACCTCCGTGGTGGACTGAACCTGGGTAACCCAAGTGTCAATCTCTGCAGTGTGTCCATCTCCTTCGTCGAGCCTCGGGAGGACAGAGGCAATGCTCTAAGGCCCCCAGTGTTCGATACTCTTTCATAGCTTCTTCGGAGGCTATATTCCGACATTTGGCGCGCCAGGTAGGGGGTCTTTGAGCGCGCTTCACCTTCACCTGCGGCTGATATGACCAGAGGAGGAAGCACCGCCGGCGAGCGCACCCCCGTCGGGGAAACCCGTGAGCAGCGCGCCCTACGCCGCGCCGCTCATGCCACCACCGATACGCGCGCCCGCCGCGGGCCTGCGACAACTCATGGCAACTCACCGGAGGAGGGACAGCACTAGTCCACCGCGCAAACTCCGCCGCAGACCACGCCATCTGCCGTGCCCTCCGTCGAGCCTTCGGCGGTGCCGTCGGTTGCGCACACAGCGTCCTCGTCTCAGGTCGTTCCACCAGGACCACGCACGGCGCTGCGCATGACCCAGGAGCTCCTACGCTTTAGGCCGGTCGAGAACACCCATGAGGACTGGCTCACCCGCGTGATAGAGCTGGTCCGGGCCGCAGGAATCACCCCCGCGCCCTCTCGCTCGCTGGCCGCACCTGCGGCCCCCGTAGGGCAGGCGGCAGATGCCGCCCCTCCACACCAACCACCTCCCCGTGCCCCCGGGCGGGCGACCGGGCCCTCGCGCCGTCACGCAGCTCGTTGTCTCCATACCTGGGGCATGATGACGGCCCCAGCTGCCAAATCATCGCCCGCGTACCCAACAACCCCCGGACACGCGACCGGGAGCGGCAGGACCAAACGGTCCGGAACATCGCCGTGGCAGGGCATCAGAACCGCGCCGGGCTAGCGGGGAGGCCCGCTACATACAGCGGCGGCTGTGCGGCGTTCTGCGAGGATCTCCGCCGCGTCAACTGGCCGAACAAGTTCAGGCCAGAGCTCCCCCCTCGGCACGACGGGAACCAAAACCCCGTCGAATTCCTGTAGCTATACGCCGTGGGGGTGCAGGCCGCGGGAGGCGACGACAAGGTCATGGCAAACTGGTTCCCACTGGCCTTCAAGGAGGCGGCGCGAACGTGGTTGCTAAACCTTCCCGAGAAGTCGGTGGCCTCCTGGGAGGATCTGTGCCAGCAGTTCATCTTGAACTTCAGGGGAACGTATGATCGACCCCTCAACCTCAACGACCTCCGCGTAGTGAAGCAGAAAGCTGGAGAGACGCTCCAGAAGTATATCCAGCGATTCAGCCACATCCGCAACAAGGTTGCCAAGTGCACCGACGCCTCCATCATCGCGGCCTTCGTGGAAGGAGTAACCAACACCCGCATGAGGGAGAAGCTCGGCATCCATGACGACCTGGGGACAGTGGTCGAGTTGTTCGGCCTCGCCGGCAAGTGCGCCAAGGCGGAGGAGGGTAGACTCTCCCAGCACAGCATGCCTGATGAGGAACCTACCCGCGAGAAGGGGAAGAGCACGAAGGACTCTAAGCGGAAGGCGCCCACCATGCTAGCCGCGGAGCCTGAGCGTGAATCAAAGAAGGAGTCAAAGATGGACGATGAGGACCGCCCTTTCTGCGAGTACCACCAACTTCACTCCCACAGCACCGACGAGTGCAATGAGCTCAAGAAGATGCGCGAGAGGCAGCAGGAAAAGCATGGGGTCTCCGGCGGAGACCGCGGCGGAGGCCGAGGCGGGCAGTACAACAATGGAGGCAACAAGTGGAACAACGGGGGCTGGGCCAACAACCAGCAGCAAAACTAGCAGGGACAATACCAGGGCAACCAGCAAAAGCCTCCTCAAGCCAATGCCGTACAGCCGCAGCCTGACGAGGGAAACCATAACCTCCCTGCTGAGGTTAACGGCGGGTATCAGGAGCCCAGGCACACAGCCTGCATCTTGGGAGGCGCCCAGGCGCCTATCTCGAACCGCCACTTCAAGCAGCTGACTCACGCCGTCAGCGCTGCCCTTCCGGGGGCGGAGGCCTCTCGGCGCCTCAAGTGGGCAGAGTATCCGATCACCTTCGATGCCAGCGACCATTCCACTGGTGTGCACCCCGACCATCAACAATGTCGCGGTCACCAACACCCTGGTGGACGGGGGTGCTGGCCTCAACGTGATCTCCATCGATACCTTCGACAAAATGCAGGTGGAGTACAGCCGACTGATGCCTACGCGACAGTTCGCTTGAGTGACCGAGGGCACCACGATCCCGATCGGGCAGGTGCGCCTTCCGGTTACCTTCGGCACGAGGGAGAACTACTGCACGGAGTACGTCGACTTTGACGTGGCTCACATCGGACTGCCATATCACGCCATCCTTGGCTATCCGACCCTCGCCAAGTTCATGGCGGTCACGCATCACGCCTACAACCTCGTCAAGATCCCCGGCAGCAAGGCCACGATCACCGTTCGCTGCGATGAGAAGGACTCCATGCGCTCGGTCGAGCATGCCTACCGCTCGGGGGCTGCCGCTCACCCTGCCGACGTGCACGATGTGCTGGAGAGCTCTGAGAGGAAGAAGAAGACGCTCTTCACCTAAGAGAAGTCCTCGACCAAGAAGGTGGCACTCGGACCTAACGGCACGGGGGCTACCGCCATCATAGGCGGGGGTCTCACTCCCAAATAGGAAAGCGCGCTCGTCGCCTTCCTCCAGGCGAACGCCGACATGTTCGCTACGAGCATGTCGGATATGCCTGGTGTCCCGAGGGAGGTGATCGAGCACCATCTAGCCGTGTGCCCCGATGCACGCCCCGTGAAACAAAAGTCGAGACGATAAGCACCTGAGAAACAGGAGTTCATAGTACGAGAAGTCAAGAAGCTCGAAAAGGCAAACATAGTCCAAGAAGTCATCCACCCCGAGTGGACGGCCAACCCGGTGGTCGTCCAAAAGCACACCGGAGAAGGCCGCTTGTGCATCGATTTCACCGACCTCAAGAAGGCCTGCCCTAAGGATCCATATCCCCTGCCGCGCATCGACTAGATCGTGGATTCGACCGCCGAGTGCGACCTCCTGTGTTTTCTTGACGCTTACTCCGGCTATCACCAGATCAAAATGGCCAAGGAGGATGAGGAGAAAACCGCATTCCTCACCCCGTGTGGCGTGTACTGCTACGTATGCATGTTGTTTGGGCTGAAGAACGCGGGAGCCACATTCCAGAGGCTCATGCGCATCGCGTTAGGACCCCAGATGGGAAAGAATGCAGAGGCATACGTCGACGACATCGTGGTCAAAACTCGCACAAGTGACACGCTCATAGCCGATCTTGAGGAGACCTTTCCGAGTTTGCGCAGGGTCAACATCTGGCTCAACCCCAGCAAGTGCGTCTTCGGAGTACCCTCCGGTAAGCTCCTGGGTTTTTTTGGTCTCCCACCGAGGTATCGAGGCTAACCCTGACAAGATCCGGGCCATCGAAGAAATGAAGCCCCCGAGACACCTCAAAGATATGCAGCGGCTGGCAGGGTGCACGGCCGCCCTCGACAGGTTCATCTCCAAGTTCAGCGAAAAAGCCCTCCTTTTCTTCAAGATCATGAAGAGGACGGGGCCATTCAAGTGGACTCCCGAGGCGGAAGCCGCGTTCGAAGAGCTCAAGAGATACCTGGCTAGTCCGCCTGTCATGGTGGCACCTCGACCAAGGGAGCCCCTAAAGCTGTACATCTCTGCTACTCCGCATACCGCTAGCGCAGTTCTGGTCGTCGAAAGAGAAGAGCCCGTCGTTAAAAAGAGAAAGCGCACGAAGACGCCCGCTGAAGCAGAAGATGACCTTCCCGAGGCACCGCCAGGAAAACTCCCCAGGGTAATGGAGCGCCTAGCTGAGCTGGCCTCGGGGGCTCCCGAGGAGCATTCTCCCGAGGAGCGTTCCCCCGAGGGCTCGCAGGGGCCTCGCGAGCCGGCTGGCAAGGGCGTCGCGGAGACACACCTGGTGGAGCATCCAGTCTATTACGTCAGCACGGTACTGCGAGACGCCCAAGAGCGTTACACCATGCAGCAGAAACTACTCTTCACCATCCTCATGGCCTCTAGAAAGCTGCGTCACTACTTCCAAGGCCACTCGGTGACGGTGGTGTCCTCATATCCCCTGGAGCAGATACTGCGCAACTCGAACGCCACGGGGCGATTCGCCGAGTGGGCAATCGAGTTGCAGCCATTCGAGCTGGAATTCCTCACCACCAGAACCATCAAGGGAGCGGCCCTGGCCGACTTCACAGCCGAGTGGACGGACACCCCCGCAACATGGGAGTACGAGGAAGAAGACCGCCGTCCTGGTGAGGTAACCAAGGGATACTGGTCCCTCAAGTTCGACGGCGCTTTCTGCAAGAAGGGCGCGGGGGCTGGTGTAGTGCTGACATCACCGACTGGCGACAAGCTGTACTACGCTGTCCAACTCGCATTCGCCCAAAAAGATAAGAGGTCCAACAATATCGTGGAATATGAGGGCCTCCTCGCAGCTACTGGTCAACTTCTCCAAGAAGAGCTACATAGCGAAAGATGCTCATATGGCGGCATACTTGGAGAAAGTGCGGCAAATGGAGAAGCAGTTCCTGGGAATGGAGCTCACGTATATACCCCGCGGACAGAATGCCGAGGCCGACATCATCGCTCGACGCGCGTCGAGAAGAGAACCCCAAGATCCTGGAGTGTTCGAGGAGAGGCTCTCTGCACCTTCAGCAGCTCCCCCCAACGAAAACCTTTCGAGGCCTGTCGAGCTACCTCCGCCCCCATCCACAGGAGCCCCAAGCTGCGGCACGCCCTCGACCACCATCAGGTGCTAATAGCAGAACATCAAACGTACGAATACATAGCGGAGATAAGGTTCTACCTCGAGGAAGGGAGCCACCCCTTAGCAGAAGAAGAGGCTGAGCGTGTGGCACGTCAAACCAAGCTGTACCGCCTCAAGGACGACGCGCTGTACAGGCGACGCCCCAACGGGGTGGCCCTCAAGTGCATCGCCATCAGCGAAGGCCGGGAGTTGCTCAAGGACATTCACAGCGGGGATTGTGGACATCACTCCTCTTCCTGCACTCTTGTAGCTAGGGCGTTCCGAAGCGGTTTCTTCTGGCCCACAGCCTTGCAAGACGCGACGGACCTCGTGAGAGAGTGCGAGGCGCACCAGTTCCATGCTAAGCAAATCCAGCAGCCAGCGCAGGAGTTGCAAACCATCCCGTTGTCATGGACTTTTGAAGTGTGGGGCCTGGACATCTTGGGACCATTCCCCCGAGCTCAAGGCGGCTACCGCTACCTCTACGTGGCCGTTGACAAGTTCTCAAAGTGGGCCGAGGTCGAAGCAGTGGGCACCATACCTGTAAGATCTGGTGTCAAGTTCATTAGAGCGATCGTGTGCCGCTTCGAGGTCCCCAACCGCATCATCACGGACAACGGCTCTCAGTTCACCAGCGGACTCTTCAAGTCATATTGCGCCGACCTCGGCATCAAGATATGCTACGCCTCCGTGGCGCACCCACGCAGCAATGGCTAGGTAGAGCGAGCCAACGTGGATGTCCTGAAAGGGCTCAAGACCCGGAGCTTCAAGAGGAAACTAAAGGCATGCGACAAGAATTGGATCGAGGATCTGCCAGCGCTACTGTGGTCCATCCGCACCACCCCCACCAAGCCCACGGGTCAGACACCATTCTCCCTGGTCTACGCCCGTAAGTCAAGCACGGGTCGCCCCGAGTGCTGGCCTTCAAGGAAGCTCTCCAGGATGAGCTGAGACAGGAAGACCTGCTCCTCCTGGACGAGGCTCGGCATCGCGTCATACTCCGAGTAGCGCGCTATCAACAGGCCTTGCGACGGTACCACAGCCGGCACATACGACGTCGAACTCTCGAGGTAGGCGATCTTGTTCTGCGCAGCATCCAGTCCAAGGAAGGCCTCCACAAGCTATCGCCCATGTGGGAGGGACCATTCAAGATCGCGCGCATAGCGCGCCCAGGCGCCGCTAGGCTGGAGACAATGGAGGGAGTCGTCGTGGCGCACCCGTGGAACATCGAGCACCTCCGCAAGTTATACGCTTGAGGGCCTCCTAACCGCCGCGGCATCAGGCCCGCACCCGAGTTGTTTGGAGGAAGAGGCACCACGTGACCTCAGCGCCCGTAAGTCCGCGTGCCCTGACACAAACGGCAACATGTAATGAACTGTTTGTTTTCCAGCACTAAGTCGCAGACCCCTCGGTAAGCATTTTCTGACTTCCTGGTTTTTTATGTTTCCCCTCAAGTACCACGTGAGCGGGGTCTAGGCACGGTGGCTGCTTGGGCCAGAGTCAGCCCAACGGCGCCGCAAAACCCAACAAGGCTGAGCGTGGTGGATGGGCCAGCTCCCACGCATGCCACCTCATAAAGGCCCTTGGTGCTATCCTCTTGAGGCACGGTGTCTATGTACGGGAATCATCCTGGCAGCACCGCAAAACCCAACAAGACCGAGCGCTGGTGGAATGGGCTAGCCCCACACATGCCGCCTCATACAAAGGTCCTTGGTGCTTTAAACTCACGTGGCATTTTTGGAAGAAACCCTCTTTAAGCACGGTGTCGATGTACGGGTCCGCCAGGCAGCACTGAAAAACCCAAGAAGATCGAGTATCGGTGGAATGGGCTTGCCCCATGCATGCCGCCTCACACAAAGGTCCTTGGTGCTCTGAAAAATCGTATAAAACCTTTTAAGCACGGTGTTGATGTACGGGTCCGCCTGGCAGCACTGAAAAACCCAAGAAGATCGAGTACCGGTGGAATGGGCTTGCCCCACGCATGCCGCCTCACACAAAGGTCCTCGGTGCTCTCAAAAATCGTTTAGAACCTCGGCAAGCACGGTGTCCATGTCAGGCCGGGCCTGGCAGCACCGAAAAACCCAATAAGGCCGAGCGCGGTGGCTGGGGTTTTCCCTCACACGTGCCGCCTCATCACGGTCCTTGGTGCCTCTCGAGGTTCGTTGTGTTAAAATATCGGCAAGCACGGTGTCCATGTCAGGCCGGGCCTGGCAGCACCGAAAAACCCAATAAGGCCGAGCGCGGTGGCTGGGGTTTTCCCTCACACATGCCGCCTCATCACGGTCATTGGTGCCTCTCGAGGTTTTTTCTTTCCTCCTCTTCGCATACAGAAACACCCCGAAGCCCTCGCGAGGAAAAACCCCGGCGATTTAATGGCCAAGTCAAGACCGCGCCAGGACACGCACTCCTCGCGAGGTCCGGCGTCATGGAAGCACATCGTCCCCGCGCTACAGAAATAGATCTTGTCTAACCAAAGACAAACAGTGCAGTAACACGGCGAATTAAGGCCAGGAGAGGATCTTTTTCATTCATTACTTTTTTTGCAAACATTAAATGGATAACAAAAGGGCCTAGTCTATCTGCTGGAGGAGAAGATCGCTACGGTCGTGAAGGCCGCCGGCATCATGGTCGAGGCCTACTGGCCGACGGTACACACCGCGGGCGAGGAGCGAGCTCATCGCCAACTCAGCGAGCTCATCACCAGCTAAGCGAGGAGGGGGCGCCTAGTCAGATTCCTCCTCGTGCTTCACTGACGCGAGGCTCGGATCTTCGTCGGAGCCGTTACCGTCGTCGTCAAGGCTCTCGGCGCTGGTGTCCTCGGCTGGGGATGAACTGCCGCTACCGCCCAGGTGCCACAGGCAGCAGGCCAGTCTGGCCCCATACTGTCGGGCCCATGGAACCCGGGGTATGGTAGCCCGTTTTCCTTCGGAGGTAGGTAACCTCTTTGACCCACCGAGGAGACTAAATGTTCCTTGTGACCCAAAGAGGATACTAGGGTGATGCAGCCTCAGAAGGGTAGTACCCCCCGAGGCGCCCTCGTGAGGATAACAACCGAAAGACCATCGCGAGGGTCATCGCCTCCCCCGCCACGTGCGACGCCAGGACGGCGGGCCCCCTGCTGGTGCCGGCTTTCGTCGTCAGAGTAGGACGACGAACCCCACAACTTGCCTTTTTGGTGATGAAAGGGGGAGACCAGACCAGCCACCATGGCCGTGCCCCCAAGGCTTACTATTTCGGTGCAAGACGCGCTGTCCGCCACCGTGGCCCTCCCTTTGGCCTCGCTTTTCCTCTTTACCGAGGACGTCTGGCTCTATGCCAAAGGAGTGATGACTGAGGTTGCAGGGGGAAGAAGACAACGACGGCACAGTTGCGCAGGGCCGTGGATCTGACTTGGTCGGCCACCCTTGCCAAAGCAGCCACAGGGGGACAGAGGAGTCCTTGGAAGCATGCGGGAGCGTCCCGCCATGGAGACTGAAGCCGAAGGCTCTCAGCCGCCTATAAAGGGGGGCAGCCGCCGGCCCGGCTAAGGGTTCGGACATTGTAAGCTCAAACCCTAGAAACTCTAGGCGTTCGCCATTGTAGCTCTATGTGTTCTCCCAAGCAATACAACAAAGCAGGAGTAGGGCATTCACCTCCGCGGTGGCTTGAACCTGGGTAAACCAAGTGTCAATCTCTGCAGTGTTTCCATCTCCTTCGTCGAGCCTCGTGAGGACAGAGGCAACGCTCTAAGGCCCCAAGTGTTCGATACTCTTTCATAGCTTCTTCGGAGGCTAAATTCCGACATTTGGCGCGCAAGGTAGGGGGTCTTTGAGCGCGCTTCACCTTCACCAGTGGCTGACATGGCCAGAGGAGGAAGCACCGCCGGCGAGCACACCCCCGTCGGGGAAACCCGTGAGCAGCGCGCCCTGCGCCGCGCCGCCCGCGCCACCACCGAGACGCGCACCCGTCGCGGGCCTGCGACAACTAATGGCAAGTCACCGGAGGACAGACAGCACTCGTCCACCGCGCAAACTCCGCCGCAAACCACGCCGTCTGCCGTGCCCTCCGTCATGCCGTCCGCCGTGCCCTCCGTCGAGCCTTCGGCGGTGCCGTCGGTTGCGCACACAGCGTCCCCGTCCCAGGTCGTTCCACCAGGACCACGCACGGCGCTGCGCATGGCCCAGGAGCTCCTACGCTTCAGGCCGGCCGAGAACGCCCATGAGGACTGGCTCACCCGCGTGACAGAGCTGGTCCAGGCCGCAGGAATCACCCCCGCGCCCTCTCGCTCGCTGGCCGCACCTGCGGCCCCCGTTGGGCAGGCGGCAGACGCCGCCCCTCCACACCAACCTCCTCCTCGTGCCGAGGAGGGGGTCCATCTGGTTCGTGCCCCCCGGGCGGGCGACCGGGCCCTCGCGCCGTCACGCGGCGCGTCGTCTCCATACCTGGGGCATGATGACGGCCCCAGCTGCCAAATCGTCCCCCGCGTACCCAACGACCCCCGGGCACGCGACCGGGAGCGGCAGGACCAGACGGTCCGGAACATCGCAGTGGCAGGGCATCAGAACCGCGCCGGGCTAGCGGGGAAGCCTGCCACTTACAGCGGCGGCTGTGCGGCGTTCTGCGAGGATCTCCGCCGCGTCAACTGGCCAAACAAGTTCAGGCCAGAGCTTCCCCCTCGGTACGACGGGACCCAAAACCCCGTCGAGTTTCTGTAGCTATACACCGTGGGGGTACAGGCCGCGGGAGGCGACGACAAGGTCATGGCAAACTGGTTCCTGCTGGCCCTCAAGGAGGCGGCGCGAACGTGGTTGCTAAACCTTCCCGAGAAGTCAGTGGCCTCCTGGGAGGACCTGTGCCAGCAGTTCATCTCGAACTTCAGGGGAACGTATGATCGACCCCTCAACCTCAACGACCTCCGCGCAGTGAAGCAGAAAACTGGAGCGACGCTCCGGAAGTATATCCAGCGCTTCAGCCACGTCCGCAACAAGGACGCCAACTGCACCGACGCCTCCATCATCGCGGCCTTCGTGGAAGGAGTAACCAACACCCGCATGAGGGAGAAGCTCGGCATCCATGACAACCTGGGGACAGTGGTCGAGTTGTTCGACCTCACCGACAAGTGCGCCAAGGCGGAGGATGGTAGACTCTCCCAGCACAGCACGCCTGATGGGGAACCTACCCGCGAGAAGGGGAAGAGCGCGAAGGACCCTAAGCGGAAGGCACCCACCGTGCTAGCCGCGGAGCCTGAGCGCGGAACAAAGAAGGAGTCAAAGATGGACGATGAGGACCGCCCTTTCTGCGAGTACCACCAGCTTCGCTCCCACAGCACCGGCGAGTGCAACGAGCTCAGGAAGATGCGCGAGAGGCCGCAGGTAAAGCGTGGGGACTCCGGCGGAAACCGTGGCGGAGGCCGAGGTGGGCAGTACAACAACGGCGGCAACAAGTGGAACAACGGGGGCTGGGCCAACAACCAGCAGCAAAACTGGCAGGGACAATACCAGGGCACTCAGCAAAAGCCTCCTCAAGCCAATGCCGTATAGCCCCAGCCTGACGAGGGAAAGCATAACCTCCCTGCTGAGGTTAACGGCGGGTATCAAGAGCCCAGGCACGCAGCCTGCATCTTGGGAGGCGCACAGGCACCTATCTCGAACCGCCACTTGAAGCAGCTGACTCGCGCCGCAGCGCCGCCCTTCCGGGGGCGGAGGCCTCTCGGCGCCTCAAGTGGGTAGAGTATCCGATCACCTTCGATGCCAGCAACCATCCCAAATCCATCGCCACTGTAGGCACCATTCCACTGGTGTGCACCCCGACCATCAACAATGTTGCGGTCACCAACACCCTGGGGGACAGGGGTGCTGGCCTTAACGTGATCTCCATCGATACCTTCGACAAAATGCAGCTGGATTACAGCCGACTGATGCCTACGCGACCGTTCGCCGGAGTGACCGAGGGCACCACGATCCCGATCGGGCAGGTGCGCCTCCCGGTTACCTTCGGAACGAGGGAGAACTACCGCACGGAGTACGTCGACTTTGACGTGGCTCACATCGGACTGCCATATCACGCCATCCTTGGCTATCCGGCCCTCGCCAAGTTCATGGTGGTCACGCATCACGCCTACAACCTCGTCAAGATCCCCGGCAGCAAGGCCACGATCACCGTTCGCTGCGATGAGAAGGACTCCATGCGCTCGGTCGAGCATGCCTACCGCTCGGGGGCTGCCGCTCACCCTGCCGACGTGCACGATGTGCCGGAGAGCTCCGAAAGGAAGAAGAAGACGCTCTTCACCCAAGAGAAGGCCTCGACCAAGAAGGTGGCACTGGGACCTAACGGCACGGGGGCTACCGCCACCATAGGCGGGGTCTCACTCCCAAATAGGAAAGCGCGCTCGTCGCCTTCCTCCAGGCGAACGCCGACATGTTCGCTACAAGCATGTCAGATATGCCTGGTGTCCCAAGGGAGGTGATCGAGCACCATCTAGCCGTGTGCCCCGGTGCACGCTCCGTGAAGCAAAAGTCGAGACGACAAGCACCCGAGAAACAGGAGTTCATAGTACGAGAAGTCAAGAAGCTCAAGAAGGCAAACATAGTCCGAGAAATCATCCACCCCGAGTGGAAGGCCAACCCAGTGGTCGTCCCAAAGCACACCGGAGAAGGCCGCTTGTGCATCGATTTCACCGACCTGAACAAGGCCTGCCCTAAGGATCCATATCCCCTGCCGCGCATCGACCAGATCGTGGATTCGACCGCCGGGTGTGACCTCCTGTGTTTTCTTGACGCTTAATCCGGCTATCACCAGATCAAAATGGCCAAGGAGGACGAGGAGAAAACCACATTCCTCACCCCGTGTGGCGTGTGCTGCTACGTATGCATGCCGTTTGGGCTGAAGAACGTGGGAGCCACTTTCCACAGGCTCATGTGAATCGCGTTAGGACCCTAGATGGGCAAGAATGCAGAGGCATACGTCGACGACATCGTGGTCAAAACTCGCACAAGTGACGCGCTCATAGCCGATCTGGAGGAGACCTTCGTGAGTTTGCGCAGGGTCAACATCAGGCTCAACCCCAGCAAGTGTGTTTTCGGAGTACCCTCCGGTAAGCTCCTGGGTTTTTTGGTATCCCACCGAGGCATCGAGGCTAACCCCGACAAGATCCGGGGCATCGAAGAAATGAAGCCCCCGAGACGCCTCAAAGATATGCAGCGGCTGGCAGGGTGTATGGCCGCCCTCGGCAGGTTCATCTCCAAGTTCGGTGAAAAAGCCCTCCCTTTCTTCAAGATCATGAAGAGGACGGGGCCATTCGAGTGGACTCCCGAGACGGAAGCCGCGTTCGAAGAGCTCAAGAGATACCTGGCTAGTCCGCCTGTCATGGTGGCACCTCGACCAAGGGAGCCCCTAAAGCTGTACATCTCTGATACTTCGCAGACCGCTAGCGCAGTTCTGGTCGTCGAAAGAGAAGAGCCCGTCGTTAAAAAGAGAAAGCGCACGGAGACGCTCGCTGAAGCAGAAGAGGACCTTTCCGAGGCACCGCCAGGAAAACACCCCAGGGTCATGGAGCACCCAGTTGAGCTGGCCTCGTGGGCTCCCGAGGAGCGTCCTCCCGAGGAATGTCCTCCCGAGGGTTCGCAGGGGCCTCGCGAGCCAGCCGGTAAGGGTGTCTCGGAGACACACCTGGTGGAGCATCCAGTCTATTACGTCAGCATGGTACTGCGAGACGCCCGAGAGCGTTACACCATGCAGCAGAAACTACTCTTCACCATCCTCATGGCCTCCAGAAAGCTGCGCCACTACTTCCAAGGCCACTCGGTGACGGTGGTATCCTCGTATCCCTTGGAGCAGATACTGCGCAACTCGATCGCCACGGGGCGAGTCACCGAGTGGGCAATCGAGTTGCAGCATTTTGTGCTGGACGGACACCCCCGCGACATGGGAGTATGAGGAAGAAGAGCTCCGCCCTGGTGAGGAAACCAAGGGGTACTGGTCCCTCAAGTTCGACGGCGCTTTCTGCAAAAAGGGCGCGGGGGCTGGTGTAGTGCTGACATCACCGACTGGCGACAAGCTGTACTACGCTGTCCAACTCGCATTCACCCAAAAAGATAATAGGTCCAACAATATCGCGGAGTATGAGGGCCTCCTCGCAGGGCTCTGGGCCGCCATCGCTCTCGGCATAAAAAGGATCATCATCAAGGGGGACTCCCAGCTACTGATCAACTTCTCCAACAAGAGCTACGTAGCGAAAGATGCTCATATGGTGGCATACTGGGAGAATGTGCGGCAAATGGAGAAGCAGTTCCTGGGAATGGAGCTCACGCATATCCCCCGCGGACAGAACGCCGAAGCCGACATCATCGCTCGACGCGCGTCGAGAAGGGAACCCCAAGACCCAGGAGTGTTCGAGGAGACGCTCTCTGCACCTTCAGCAGCTCCCCCCAACGAAAACCTCTTGAGGCCTGTCGAGCTACCTCCGCCCCCCATCCACAGGAGCCCCAAGATGCGGCACACCCTCAGGAGACCGTCAGGTGCTAATAGCAGAACATCAAACGGATGACTACATAGCGGAGATAAGGATCTACTTCAAGGAAGGGAGCCTCCCCTTAGCAGAAGAAGAGGCTGAGCGTGTGGCACGTCAAGCCAAGCTGTACCGCCTCAAGGACGACACGCTGTACAGGCGACGCCTTAACGGGGTGGCCCTCAAGTGCATCGCCATCAGCGAAGGCCGGGAGTTGCTCAAGGACATTCACAGCGGGGATTGTGGACATCACTCCTCTTCCCGCACTCTTGTAGCCAAGGCGTTCCGAAGCGGTTTTTTCTGGCCCACGGCCTTGCAAGACGCGACGGACCTCGTAAGAGAGTGCGAGGAGTGCCAGTTCCATGCTAAGCAAATCCACAAGCCAGCGCAGGAGTTGCAAACCATCCCGTTGTCATGGCCTTTCGCAGTATGGGGGCTGGACATCTTGGGAACATTCCCCAGAGCTCAAGGCGGTTACCGCTACCTCTACGTGGCCGTTGACAAGTTCTCAAAGTGGGCCGAGGTCGAAGCAGTGGGCACCATACCTGCGAGATCCGCTGTCAAGTTCATCAGAGGGATCGTGTGCCGCTTCGGGGTCCCCAACCGCATCATCACGGACAACGGCTCTCAGTTCACCAACGGACTCTTCAAGTCGTACTGCGCTGACCTCGGCATCAAGATATGCTACGCCTCTGTGGCACACCCACGCAGCAATGGCCAGGCAGAGCGAGCCAACGCGAAGCCCTGAAAGGGCTCAAGACCCGGAGCTTCAAGAGGAAACTAAAGGCCTGCGGCAAGAATTGGATCGAGGATCTGCCAGCGGTACTGTGGTCCATCCGCACTACAACCACCAAGCCCACGGGTCAGACACCATTCTCCCTGGTCTACGGAGCTGAAGCGGTGTTGCCTGCCGAGCTCAAGCACGGGTCGCCCCGAGTGGTGGCCTTCAAGGAAGCTCTCCAGGATAAGCTGAGACAGGAAGACCTGCTCCTCCCGGAAGAGGCTCGGCACCGCGTCATACTCCGAGCAGCGCGCTATCAGCAGGCCTTGCGACGGTACCACAGCCGGCACGTATGACGTCGAACTCTCGAGGTAGGCGATCTTGTTCTGCGCAGGATCCAGTCCAGGGAAGGCCTCCACAAACTATCTGTGACGCCCCAAAATCGGTACTATGTAGATTTAAGCGATCCCGCCGAAATCCGCATAATAACAATCTTAGGTCGCCCACCAGACATAACGTACACGCCGAAACATGCGCGTTATGTGGGTGGAATTGTGATAACATTACAATAGTTCCCAAAGATCCACAACAACAGAAAGATATATATACAACACGACTCCAACGAGTCAAGAATACAAGAGATACATTACAAAGATACAAAGCGGAGCGGAAGCGAAATAGTATCCGGCTACGGATAAGATGCAAATTGGACTAAGAGTCCTGAAGATAAACGATGGTGCCATATCCCTACCCAGCCCAAGCCAGAGGGATTCCCAAGCTAACGTCGTCGGACTTCAAACCTGTTGACTGCACATAAAAGCACAGCCCAAAGATGGGTCAGGGCACTCCCTGGCAAGCAAAATCAACCTGTTTACTTTCTACAAGATCCCCCAAAATATAGGGTAGGTGGACTTAGCGGCAGCAGCACTAGCAACCTAATAGAGACACGCTACAACTTCCGTCTAATTAGAGAGGGATAAGAGAGCGTATAAGTAACCAACTACTACTAACACCAAACATAACCCAATCCCGGATTCACCCCCTCAACCAAGTATGAGGAAGCAATCAAGGAAACTCACACATTGAACAATTTTAGTTACCATTTATTGTGTAAGTATTTCTATATTACTAGTCAAGTTAATTAACAATGATTAGATGTAAGTTGTCTATGATCTTGTTAGCCAGCATCATCACCAAGTTGTCCATAACCGCGGACGCGGCTCATCGATAAGATTGTACCCTGCAGGGATGCACTACTGTACCCATACACGTTTGATCAACCCAGTCAAAAACATTAGGGCTTCTCAACACGACTCGTTCCTTCACTACAGCAAGTCCACGGTGCCACCCATATGAGTTGTTACCCGCGTCAAGAGTCCGGCCGATACCTCAATAGCGGACTCAATAGTTTGCGACTACGCCACTAGGCGGCTCAAACCACAGTAGGAATTGTCCACTTCGTGTCGTACCGCCCTCTATGACCCCCCATATCTCATAACCTCTCATCATAATCATTGTGCACATGCATATGAGCAAATGGAAAGCCCGAACTACTTGCGGCACCTGGACAAGCTGAAGATCCGTTCAAAGTCGAGGGGGGCTCCATGAGACCTCCCACGAGTGGTTAGTGCGCTCAAACTCGGATTAGAGGACAAGAACTGAGTTCCTAGGTCGACACTTAGCAGAACAAAGCACCTCTCAAGGCCTTCCACCGGTGCCTTATCATCTAGTTATAGTACCCAACACAAGATAACATTTTATTAAAGTGGAACATTCTATCATACTAAGCATGCGAAACATAAGACAGACAGACGACTCGCACAACCAACTCTAAGCATGCGCTACGACTCGCAAGGCCAACAGATAAACATGCAACATGCAACAGGTAATAGGTGGTGGGGGTAAAGCTATATAAGGCTGCAGGGTAAACATGTGATAGGATCGCGACACAAGAATCGAATACTAGGCTAGCAGAGATCAACGGCAGGAATGAAAGACAATGTATAGGTAAACAAGCAAACTTTGCTTGCCTGGAATCCCGCATGGAAGAAGATCTTGTCGTTGCTCACACATCTCAACGTCTTATCCGCGAAGAAGCAACAAACACTGGAAAGCGTAAAGATGCATCTTACAACTATGGCAAAAGATCCAGCATGATTATGAGAATGATGCATGGCATGGCATGGCATGGCAAGATGCAATGCGAGATGCACTTAATTCAAATTAAGCGGAACCGAGATTCAAACAATTAATATTAAGGTTCAAGTTATTTATCTAACCAACATATTAAATGTTTATTAGCATGGCAACACATGGCATGGATGATCTAGTCAAATTAAATGGAATAGGGCAATAATAAATAAATAATTGCCCAACACATTTCATATTTAATTACTTAGATGAATTACCAAAGCACAACTAAAAAAAAGATGCAAACATGAGCATGGATGTCATATTAATGTTCATTGCATTTTGTTGATAAAAATAGATATAAACTTTATATTAATTGGAGTTGTAAAACAATAGATATGAAATATATAAGATTTATCATTTTGCTAAAATTACCAAAAAGAAGGAATAGACAGAGAAGGTAAAAGGTGGATTTTAATGGCAAGGAGGGCATTCGAACCCCGGTCTGCTGGTTGGATTTACAGGGGCGTAGCCACTGGGCTATGGCTCGGTTTGTGATTGGGTTTGTAGTGCAGTAAATAAGAACTGGCGATACGACATTAACTGAAACTGACTTCAGAAAATGGAAGGGGACGGCGACGACGATCAACTGCAGCGAGCGCTGCTGGTCTCCTTGTGCGTCCCGTCGGTATAGGGTTCAGGGGAGGGCACTGAGTGCTGGAGAGGTGCGGGGTGTGTGTGCTTGCTCGAGATGGTGCAGTATGGTGTGTGCGGGAAGAACAGGGGCAGCAGCTCGAGCACGGCCATGGCGGGAGAGCACGGATTCGAGCGGAACGGTGACTGCAGCCACGGATTCGAAGAGGGGAAACCTGGAACGGAAACAGTAGCTCACCGGGAGGGTCTCGGCGTAGTCGTTCAGTCTCGACGGATGAATGGGCTAGCCCCACACATGTCGCCTCATACAAAGGTCCTTGGTGCTTTAAACTCACGCGGCACTTTTGGAAGAAACCCTCTTCAAGCACTGTGTCGATGTACGGGTCCGCCTGGCAGCACTGAAAAATAAAAGAAGATCGAGTACCGGTGGAATGGGGTTGCCCCACGCATGCTGCCTCACACAAAGGTCCTTGGTGCTCTCAAAAATCATTTAAAATCTCGGCAAGCACGGTGTCCATGTCAGGCCGGGCCTGGCAGCACCGAAAAACCCAATAAGGCCGAGCGCGGTGGCTGGGGTTTTCCCTCACACATGCCGCCTCATCACGGTCCTTGGTGCTCCTCGAGACTTCTCTTCTATTTTCTCTACATACAAGAAACCCCCCGAGGCCCTCACGAGGAAAACCCCCAGCGGTTCCCTGTTCAAATCAAGACCGCGCCAGGGCATCCGTACCTCTCGCGAGACCCGGTGTCATGAAGGCGCATCGTCCCAGCGCCACAAGAATAGATCTCATTTAACCAAGGACAAACAGCGCAGTAGCACGGCGAATTAAGGCCAGGAGAGGATCTTTTTCATTCATTACTTTTCTGGCAAATATTACATGGGTAACAAAAGGACCTAATCTATCCTAAGGAGGGGAAGATCGCCATCGTGGAGAAGGCCGCCAGCATCAAGGTCGAGGCCTACTGGCCTGCCGAGAAAACCACGGGCGAAGGAGCGAGCTCATCACCAACTAAGCAAGGAGGGAGCGCCTAGTCCGAATCTTCCTCCTGCTTCATCGTCGCAAGGTTTGTTTCCTTGTTGGAGCTATCACCATCGTCGTCAAGGCTCTCGATGCTGGTATCTTCGGCCGGGGACGACCTGCCGCTACCACCCAGGCTCCCCAGGCAGCAGGCCGGCCGGCCCCCGTACTCCTCGAAGAGCTTGACGAGGAAGGTATCTCCACCGACGAACCTAAAGGTCAGGTAGCTCCCCGACCAGATATGATGGAGGCGCGCGAAGGTCATCAACTCGCGCGACAGGTAGACAGCGTCGTCGTCGTTCCTCCCGGCTCTGCACCATGTCGGGCCGTCGCGACACCCGTCCATGCGCAGCCAGAAGCCACTCACCTGGTCGTCCCCGACCATGCGGAGGAAGAACCTGGGGAGAAGAAGACGGCGGTGGACGCGTGAGCGGATGCGCACCAGGAACTCGCAGCCATCCACCCATTCGCAGGGGGGAGGCGGAGCGCTCGAGGAAGCACGGGTGACGCGGGTGGTAGTCTTGCGGCCCGGCGGACGCCCCCGTGGACGGCCGCGAGGCTTCAGAGAAGCCCCACGGGCGCTCGTGCCCTCGTCGGGGACCACGGCCGTGCGTCCCCCTCGCCCTTTTCCTCGAGTTCCATGAGCCAATGGAGGAGGGAAGAGGAAAATGGTAGGTGGAAGAAGGAGCGGGGTGCGGAGAGGGGCGCCCCTTCGGCCCTATTTAAGGTCGGGCAGGGAGGCATCGCGTCTCGGGGCCGACGCGGGTGAAAATCGAGGATTCGGACGCGAGTGAACCGCCCACTGCTGCGGGCGAAGGTCATCCACCCGCTCGATCGGTAGACGGCGCCGCGGTCGTTCCGCCCGGCCGAACACCAGGTCGGGCCATCGCGTCAGCCCTCCATGCGCTTCCAGAAGCCGTTCACCGGGTCATCCCCGATCACACGAAGGAAGAAGCGGGGAAGCAGAAGACGGTGGTGGACGCGCGAGCGCATGAGCACCAGGAACTCGCAGCCGTCCACCCAGTAGCAGGGGGAGGCGGAGCGCTCGAAGAGGCACGGCTGACGCGGGTGGACGTTTCGCGGCCTGTCGGACGTCCTCGCGGACGCGCATGAGGCTTCAGGGAAGCCTCGCGAGCGCTCGTGCCCTCATCTGGGACCACGGTCGTGCGCCCTCCTCGCCCTTTCCCTCGAGTTCCTCGAGCCATCAGAAGGGAGAAGAGGAGAGTGGAAGGAGGAAGAAGGAGCGGGATGTGCAGATGGGTGCCCCTTCGGCCCTATTTAAGGTCGGGCGGGGAGGCGTTGCGTCTCGGAAACGACGCAGACGGGAACCGAGGCGCCAGGCCCGAGCGAAACTGTTCACCGCCCTGGATGGGACGTTACGGTCGCCCAACGATTCCCTGTCATCATTACCACGACTCCTCACGCGTCGTCGCCGCGTCAGAAGGTAGAACGGCCGGCGCTTGCCACCTACCAAACCTCCTCCGGAAAATTATTGTTTTCGCCCCACGGCGATCCGTCTCCCCAAAATGGGCCGCGCTCGGCGCGGGCCCGGGCGCTACTGTCGGGCCAATGGATCCTGGGGTATGACGGCCCGTTTTCCTTCGGAGGTAAGTGAACCTCTGTGGCCCGCTGGGCAAGCTAGTCGCTTCTTGAGGTCTGAAGTTGTTACCAGGGTCAGGAAGCCTAAAGGAGGCACCACTTTCCCCATTGAGCATAGCCGCCTCGGGAGGCTCTGACCCCCTAGGAGTCCTCATGAGGATCGTGCCCGGAAGACCTTCGTGAGGACTGTCGCCTCCCCCGTCACGTGCAAAGTCAGAACGGCGGGCTCCCCCACTGGTACCGGTCCTCGCCCTCAGAGCAGGGCAGTGATCCCCACAGCTTGCCTCTTTTGTGATAAAGAAAGGAGACCGGCATGACCGCTCATGACCATGCTCCCAAGACTTGCCATTTTGGTGCAAGGCGACACCGTCAGCCCCAGCCGTCCCACTGCCGCCCATGCTTTCTTCTTTACCGAGGACGCCCGATCCTGCGCCAAAGGAGGGGCGGCTGGAGTTGCAGAGGGAAGAAGACAACAACCGCACAGTTGCGCAGGGCCGTGGATCTGACTTGGTCGGCCACCCTTGCCAAAGCAGCCGCAGAGGGACAGAGGAGTCCTTGGAAGCATGTGGGAGCGTCCCGCCATGGAGACTGAAGACGTAGGCTCTCAGCCGCCTATAAAAGGGGGCAGCCGCCGGCCCGGCTAAGGGTTCGGACATTGTAAGCTCAAACCCTAGAAACTCTAGGAGTTCGCCATTGTAGCTCTGTGTGTTCGCCCAAGCAATACAACAAAGCAGGTGTAGGGCATTCACCTCCGCGGTGGCCTGAACCTGGGTAAACCAAGTGTCAATCTCTACAGTGTGTCCATCTCCTTCGTCGAGCCTCGTGAGGACAGAGGCAACGCTCTAAGGCCCCCAGTGTTCGATGCTCTTTCATAGCTTCTTCGGAGGCTATATTCCGACAGAACGTGTGCATTAGTTGGAGTAACTTGGGTATTTTACCTTACTTTGTTGCCTCACTAGGGATAAAAAGGAATACCATGCTACCGGGGATATGGGTGACCATGCCATTTTCTCCATGACTAGATCTAGCATGTTCTTATTCTAACTTCATGTCATACAACTAAAAGCTATACTCTCTTTATCTTAATTACTGAGGTGTTATGATTTAGTTCGCATCTTGGTGGAGTATAAGAGAGGTTAATAACCAAAAGACCTCTATGTTAGGATGTGATGCCCATATTATTAATAACTTGCCTTGTTGCAATCTCATATGTCAATTCCTATGTTCCATTATCTACCACTATATAAAAGAGAGAGTGCATTTGTGAAACCATGAACCACAGTCCATTTTTAATCATAAGAAACACCTTTCCAACACTTTATTAGCACTTTACATTTTCTGCCATTTAAAAATCCGAAAATACAAAAACACTTTTATATCTTGCAAACATCACACAAAACACAAAAACATCATCCACTATCATTTATACCATCCTTGCATATTTATTTACCATCATTGCATATTTATTTATGTTTTGCATTTGTTATTTCAATATCTTTTACTTACACCTTGTGCTTGACAACCACTTAGTGAGGTTGAGGGCACAAAGCAATTTACTTTATTTTGAAGGTTTCAAAAAGAAGGATAAGGAGACAACAACTTTTGGTTCATTTCCCTGAGAGTTCGATATTAAACCCTCGAGTCACCCTCGTGGGGAAAATTAGTCTTTCCCTTAATATACACTTTGCACTTGGAGTCTCAACCTAACCCACATTCTTTTGACGCAGGTACTTGGTGCTCAGCAAGCTATTTTCTGACGCCATCGTCATCATCGTCAAGGGTCATCAGGGGCGCAAGCGACGGTGGCTCCGCCTAGGGTGTCTCAGGCGTTGCTGTCTCCGAGTAAGTACCCCGACGGGGAGGCTATGGACCGCGTTCGCCGCATCATATCCTCGCGATTTCGAGGGGCGGAGGTGGTGGTGTACCACGGGAACGGAGGAGAGTACGCCGACGGGGTAACCACCTTCCACGTCTTCTCGGTGATGGGCCTTCTCCAGCCTTTCTTCGAGTTCTTCCTGGCCGTCCTAGAAGCTTAAGGCCTGGCTATGCTGCATCTACACCCCAATGCGGTGCAGATTCTGGCCATCTTTGCTTACGCCTGCAAGGCGTTTGCTGGCGTCAGGCCGTCAGTGGCCCTGTTCCGCCACTTCTTCGTCCCGCGCCTGGGCAAGTCCAAATGGATTCCCGGAGGTGTGACCTTTGTAATGCCCCGGAAATTTCCTCAATTAGATAATTGTTTGTTTTTCTTTTTTTGCATCATCATGTCATCATGCATGTTGTCACCTTGCATGTTTTCCTAAATAACTTAAAAATATTATTTATGCAAATCCTATTTTTGTGTCTCAATTATAAATCATTCTCCCTCTTTCTTTCTTTTTCCCTCTTATCTCTTTCTTTCTCCTGTTTTTCCTAGATATTGCAAAACTCCATGAGATGAGCAAAGGGCCGAAGCCCACTTTCTAGCCCAACTCCTTCCCTGGCCCTGTCTTCTTCGTACGGAAGAGAGAAGCACGCAGTGTGCGTGACCTCCTCCAGTGACTTCCATGTCGCCCCCGCACCTCACCTGCTCCCTTTCCTCCTCTTCTTAAGCCGATCCCCAAGCCTCCCTGGAAACCCTAGCTCACCTCCCCTCCCCAGCGCCGCCATTTTCCTATCTCCCTCCCACCTTTCTTCATCCTCCCGAGAGCCTCCATGGCTGTAGCATGGAGCCCGCCGAGCCGACGCCATGGCCATCTCTAGGAACTTCTCAGGCCGGAAATGGATCCGCCGCACCCGCCTCTTTGTTCCTGCTGAAGACCCGGAGCTGGAGTCGCCAGGGTCGCCGATGCCGAGCTCGTCTTCCCCAACGCCGAGCGCTCCGTCCCCTTCCTCCCCTACCTCGACTCGGTCCTCCTCCGGCCGCACAAGCTCTCCATCGACCTCCCCAATGTGAGCTGCCCCTTTCCCTGTCGCCACCTTCGTTCATATACCGCCGCGTTTGATTGATATCACCAGTGTCTTCGTAGCGCAGTCGATGCGTCCCTGTTCCGCGCACTGCAGGTCTACAGTTCGATTCCGGAGGGATGCATCAATCCATCCTTTTTCTGTTTTTCTTCAGATCCGGCGTCCTCCATCCGTTTCAATTCGCGTCCAATTCGGTATCTGTCACAGAGACGAGTCCAGCTCAGTGGCTTAGCTCTCTGTCCTCCACAGCCAGAACCCAAGTTCGAACCCCTTCTCTGCCTATTCTATTCCTTTTCTCTTTTTGCTAAATGGTAATCTTGTATTCATTATATCTTTTGTTTTGCTTGTCCAAATAATCAAATAAAATATCTATTTTGATGAACAAAATGTAATGAACATTAAGATGCCATTCATATGCCATGTTGCATCTTTTAATTTAATTGCTTAGTGTAATTGGTTCGTTGCACCTAAATATAAATATGGAATGTGTTGGGCAATTATCTATTATTGTTGCACTATTCCATTTAATTTGACTAGATCACCCATGCCATGTATTGCCATGCTAAAGAACATTTAACATTGTTGGTAGATAAATTACTCGAACCTAAATATTAAATTGCCGGGATTCCGGTTCCGCTTAATTTTGATTAAGTGCATCTTGTCTTGTATCTTGCCATACCATGCATCAGATCAGGATCATGCTGGATCTTTGGCCATAGTTGTAAGATGCATCTTTTGCGCTTTCTAGTGTTTGTTGCTTCTTCGCGTATAAGACGTTGAGATGATGTGAGCAACGACAAGTTCTACTTCCATGCGGGATTCAAGGCAAGCAGAGTTTGCTTGTTTACCTATACATTGTCTTTCATTCCTGCCGTTGATCTCTGCTAGCCTAGTATTCGATTCTTGTGTCGTGATCCTATCACATGTTTATCCTGCAGCCTGATACAGGTTTACCCCCACCACCTATTACGTGTTGCATGTTTATCTGTTATCCTTGGAAGTCGTAGTGCATGCTTAGAGTTGGTTGTGCGAGTCGTCTATCTGTCTTATGTTTCACCTGCTTAGTATGTTATAATGTTCTACTTTAATAAAATGCTATCTTATGTTGGGTATTATAACTAAATGATATAAATGATAAGGCACCGGCGGAAGGCCTTGCGAGGTGCTTTGTTCTGCTAAGTGTCGACCTAGGAACTGAGATCTTGCTCCTCTAATCCAAGTATGAGCGCGCTAACCATATGTGGGGCCCAATGGGAACCCCCTCGACTTAGTACCAGATCTACTAACTTGTCCAGGAGCCACAACTAGTTCGGGCTTTCCATTTGCTCATATGCATGTGCATGATGTTGATGATGAGAGGTTATGAGATATGGGGGGTCATATAGGGGCGGTATGACACGAAGCGGGCAGTTCCTACTGTGGTTTGAGCCGCCTAGCGAGTAGACGCAAACTAATGAGTCCGCAATTGAGGTATCGGTCGGACTCTTGACGCGGGTAACAACTCATATGGGTGGCACCCTGGACTTGCTGTAGTGAAGGAACGAGTCGTGTTGAGAAGCCCTAATGTTTTTGACTGGGTTGATCGAATGTGTATAGGTACAGTAGTGCATCCCTGGAGGGTATAATCTTATCGATGAGCCGCGTCCGCGGTTATGGACAACTTGGTGCGTTGCCGACTAATAAGATCATAGACAACTTACACCTAATCATTGTTGATTAACTTGACTAGTAATATAGAAATACTTCCACAATAAATGGTAACTAAAACTATTCAACGTGTGAGTTTTCCTGAATTGCTTCCTCATACTTGGTTGAGGGGGTTAATCCGAGAATGGGTTATGATTGGTGTTAGTTGTAGTTGGTTACTTTACGCTCTCTTATCCCTCTCTAATTAGACGGAAGTTGTAGCGTGTCTCTATTAGGTTGTTAGTGCTGCTGCTGCCGCTTAGTACACCTTCCCCATACTTTGGGAGTCTTTCAGTTTTGTACCTTGTTAGCTCTAGCTTGTTCAATACGCTCTGGTGTATTGAACCGTTCGCGGGCTGTGGTTTTTCTATGCAGTCGAGGAGTCTCCGTACGACCAGGTGGGTGGCTACTTCGTGGAGTTCGACGACGAGACCTACGACGAGTAGATAGAGTTCCCCTGGGTGCTTCCTGGCGGACCGCGTGGATGGGCTTTCTCTTTTCGTTTCGGCCTTGTGCTTATTTGGATCTTGTTTGTACCCAGACTTGTCATGCTTCCGCTGAATGATGTAATGTTGGGACATGTGTCCTCTACTTGTTGTTATTCGCTATATTTTGCTCAGTGAGATCTTTCGGATATCTATTGTTTCCTTTCTTTCTATCTTAGTAAATGTCTGTGGTTTCCAGCTTGTTTCCGAGCCAGTGCGTATACAATGTATGTATGATTGAAGTATACGCATTGGTAGGACTTTGGCTTCCTTCGTACGCATTATGCGACGTTCGTGACGTTGGGATCGCTAGGAGGTGTGGGCCGATGATCCATTCCGAGCCCTCCTGCCGAGTGATTGCCCGGGCCTTCGTGCTACGGTCCCTCCTAGTTGTGTGGCCCAACCGGAACGTCATTTCTATGTAAGTCTGAACCTAGGGTCTGACAAGTGGTATCAGAGCCAAGGTTTCGATCTCCTTGTTGTTTCGATATGATTGGTTATCGAAGCAGCGGGTCCGCAAAGACTGTAGGATAACCTCGCTAACGGTCGTTGTTTCTAGAGTGTCTAAACTATTTGACTAAATATTATTTTTTAAATGTCTCAATAGGATTCTTGTTTATTCCTTACCTCGATTCTATTTCTCATCTTATCTTACTTGTTTTAAACCTTCTCTCATCTATCTTCAAAGTAATAGGATCCTACGTGTGGGTGGACGATCTCTTGCCTTTTATCCTATTAGGTTCGATCTTCTGGAATCGTCATCGACGTGAGCAAATCTTCTTGTTAGTGGTGTTGACATTTTAAGGTGCAGTTAGAACTTCTTGTTAGTGGTGTCGAGAAGTTCAAGGTGGAGCAACAATCTCTTGTTAGTGGTGTCGAAAAGTTCATCTTGGATCCCAAAGACTCGGTAGTTACCCGTCTCTTCTTGTTGTCTCGGCGTGGATCGCGAGGACGCGATCCCTTGTTAGTGGTGTCGATTGTAACGCCCCGGAAATTTCCCCAATTAGATAACTGTTTTTTTTTTTGCATCATCATGTCATCATGTCATCATGCATGTTGTCACCTTGCATGTTTTCCTAAATAACTTAAAAATGTTATTTATGCAAATCCTATTTTTGTGTCTCAATTATAAATCATTCTCCCTCTTTCTTTCTTTTTCCCTCTTATCTCTTTCTTTCTCCTGTTTTTCCTGGATATTGCAAAACTCCATGAGATGAGCAAAGGGTCGAAGCCCACTTTCTAGCCCAACTCCTTCCCTGGCCCTGTCTTCTTCGTACGGAAGAGAGAAGCACGCAGTGTGCGTGACCTCCTCCAGTGACTTCCATGTCGCCACCGCACCTCACCTGCTCCCTTTCCTCCTCTTCTTAAGCCGATCCCCAAGCCTCCCTGGAAACCCTAGCTCACCTCCCCTCCCAGCGCCGCCATTTTCCTCTCTCCCTCCCACCTTTCTTCATCCTCCCGAGAGCCTCCATGGCTGTAGCATGGAGCCCGCCGAGCCGACGCCATGGCCATCTCTAGGAACTTCTCAGGCCGGGAATGGATCCGCCGCACCCTCCTCTTTGTTCCTGCTGAAGACCCGGAGCTGGAGTCGCCAGGGTCGCCGATGCCGAGCTCGTCTTCCCCAACGCCGAGCGCTCCGTCCCCTTCCTCCCCTACCTCGACTCGGTCCTCCTCCGGCCGCACAAGCTCTCCATCGACCTCCCCAATGTGAGCTGCCCCTTTCCCTGTCGCCACCTTCGTTCATATACCGCCGCGTTTGATTGATATCACCAGTGTCTTCGTAGCCCAGTCAATGCGTCCCTGTTCCGCGCACTGCAGGTCTACAGTTCGATTCCGGAGGGATGCATCAATCCAACCTTTTTCTATTTTTCTTCAGATCCGGCGTCCTCCATCCGTTTCAATTCGCGTCCAATTCGGTATCTGTCACAGAGACGAGTCCAGCTCAGTGGCTTAGCTCTCTGTCCTCCACAGCCAGAACCCAAGTTCGAACCCCTTCTCTGCCTATTCTATTCCTTTTCTCTTTTTGCTAAATGGTAATCTTGTATTCATTATATCTTTTGTTTTGCTTGTCCAAATAATCAAATAAAATATCTATTTTGATGAACAAAATGTAATGAACATTAAGATGCCATTCATATGCCATGTTGCATCTTTTAATTTAATTGCTTAGTGTAATTGGTTCGTTGCACCTAAATATAAATATGGAATGTGTTGGGCAATTATCTATTATTGTTGCACTATTCCATTTAATTTGACTAGATCACCCATGCCATGTATTGCCATGCTAAAGAACATTTAACATTGTTGGTAGATAAATAACTCGAACCTAAATATTAAATTGCCGGGATTCCGGTTCCGCTTAATTTTGATTAAGTGCATCTTGTCTTGTATCTTGCCATACCATGCATCAGATCAGGATCATGCTGGATCTTTGGCCATAGTTGTAAGATGCATCTTTTGCGCTTTCTAGTGTTTGTTGCTTCTTTGCGTATAAGACGTTGAGATGATGTGAGCAACGACAAGTTCTACTTCCATGCGGGATTCAAGGCAAGCAGAGTTTGCTTGTTTACCTATACATTGTCTTTCATTCCTGCCGTTGATCTCTGCTAGCCTAGTATTCGATTCTTGTGTCGAGATCCTATCACATGTTTATCCTGCAGCCTGATACAGCTTTACCCCCACCACCTATTACGTGTTGCATGTTTATCTGTTATCCTTGGAAGTCGTAGTGCATGCTTAGAGTTGGTTGTGCGAGTCGTCTATCTGTCTTATGTTTCACCTGCTTAGTATGTTATAATGTTCTACTTTAATAAAATGCTATCTTATGTTGGGTATTATAACTAAATGATATAAATGATAAGGCACCGGCGGAAGGCCTTGCGAGGTGCTTTGTTCTGCTAAGTGTCGACCTAGGAACTGAGATCTTGCTCCTCTAATCCAAGTATGAGCGCGCTAACCATATGTGGGGCCCAATGGGAACCCCCTCGACTTAGTACCAGATCTACTAACTTGTCCAGGAGCCACAACTAGTTCGGGCTTTCCATTTGCTCATATGCATGTGCATGATGTTGATGATGAGAGGTTATGAGATATGGGGGGTCATATAGGGGTGGTATGACACGAAGCGGGCAGTTCCTACTGTGGTTTGAGCCGCCTAGCGAGTAGACGCAAACTAATGAGTCCACAATTGAGGTATCGGTCGGACTCTTGACGCGGGTAACAACTCATATGGGTGGCACCCTTGACTTGCTGTAGTGAAGGAACGAGTCGTGTTGAGAAGCCCTAATGTTTTTGACTGGGTTGATCGAATGTGTATAGGTACAGTAGTGCATCCCTGGAGGGTATAATCTTATCGATGAGCCGCGTCCGCGGTTATGGACAACTTGGTGCGTTGCCGACTAATAAGATCATAGACAACTTACACCTAATCATTGTTGATTAACTTGACTAGTAATATAGAAATACTTCCACAATAAATGGTAACTAAAACTATTCAACGTGTGAGTTTTCCCGAATTGCTTCCTCATACTTGGTTGAGGGGGTTAATCCGAGAATGGGTTATGATTGGTGTTAGTTGTAGTTGGTTACTTTACGCTCTCTTATCCCTCTCTAATTAGACGGAAGTTGTAGCGTGTCTCTATTAGGTTGTTAGTGCTGCTGCTGCCGCTAAGTACACCTTCCCCATACTTTGGGAGTCTTTCAGTTTTGTACCTTGTTAGCTCTAGCTTGTTCAATACGCTCTGGTGTATTGAACCGTTCGCGGACCGCGTGGATGGGCTTTCTCTTTTCGTTTCGGCCTTGTGCCTATTTGGATCTTGTCTGTACCCAGACTTGTCATGCTTCCGCTGAATGATGTAATGTTGGGACATGTGTCCTCTGCTTGTTGTTATTCGCTATATTTTGCTCAGTGAGAGCTTTCGGATATCTATTGTTTCCTTTCTTTCTGTCTTAGTAAATGTCTGTGGTTTGCAGCTTGTTTCCGAGCCAGTGCGTATACAATGTATGTATGATTGAAGTATACGCATTGGTAGGACTTTGGCTTCCTTCGTACGCATTATGCAACGTTCGTGACGTTGGGATCGCTAGGAGGTGTGGGCCGATGATCCATTCCGAGCCCTCCTGCCGAGTGATTGCCCGGGCCTTCGTGCTACGGTCCCTCCTAGTTGTGTGGCCCAACCGGAACGTCATTTCTGTGTAAGTCTGAACCTAGGGTCTGACAAGTGGTATCAGAGCCAAGGTTTCGATCTCCTTGTTGTTTCGATACGATTGGTTATCGAAGCAGCGGGTCCGCAAAGACTGTAGGATAACCTCGCTAACGGTCGTTGTTTCTAGAGTGTCTAAACTATTTGACTAAATATTATTTTTTAAATGTCTCAATAGGATTCTTGTTTATTCCTTACCTCGATTCTATTTCTCATCTTATCTTACTTGTTTTAAACCTTCTCTCATCTATCTTCAAAGTAATAGGATCCTACGTGTGGGTGGACGATCTCTTGCCTTTTATCCTATTAGGTTCGATCTTCTGGAATCGTCATCGACATGAGCAAATCTTCTTGTTATTGGTGTCGACATTTTAAGGTGCAGTTAGAACTTCTTGTTAGTGGTGTCGAGAAGTTCAAGGTGGAGCAACAATCTCTTGTTAGTGGTGTCGAAAAGTTCATCTTGGATCCCAAAGACTCGGTAGTTACCCGTCTCTTCTTGTTGTCTCGGCGTGGATCGCGAGGACGCGATCCCTTGTTAGTGGTGTCGATTGTAATGCCCCGGAAATTTCCCCAATTAGATTACTGTTTTTTTTTGCATCATCATGTCATCATGTCATCATGCATGTTGTCACCTTGCATGTTTTCCTAAATAACTTAAAAATGTTATTTATGCAAATCCTATTTTTGTGTCTCAATTATAAATCATTCTCCCTCTTTCTTTCTTTTTCCCTCTTATCTCTTTCTTTCTCCTGTTTTTCCTGGATATTGCAAAACTCCATGAGATGAGCAAAGGGTCGAAGCCCACTTTCTAGCCCAACTCCTTCCCTGGCCCTGTCTTCTTCGTACGGAAGAGAGAAGCACGCAGTGTGCGTGACCTCCTCCAGTGACTTCCATGTCGCCACCGCACCTCACCTGCTCCCTTTCCTCCTCTTCTTAAGCCGATCCCCAAGCCTCCCTGGAAACCCTAGCTCACCTCCCCTCCCAGCGCCGCCATTTTCCTCTCTCCCTCCCACCTTTCATCATCCTCCCGAGAGCCTCCATGGCTGTAGCATGGAGCCCGCCGAGCCGACGCCATGGCCATCTCTAGGAACTTCTCAGGCCGGGAATGGATCCGCCGCACCCTCCTCTTTGTTCCTGCTGAAGACCCGGAGCTGGAGTCGCCAGGGTCGCCGATGCCGAGCTCGTCTTCCCCAACGCCGAGCGCTCCGTCCCCTTCCTCCCCTACCTCGACTCGGTCCTCCTCCGGCCGCACAAGCTCTCCATCGACCTCCCCAATGTGAGCTGCCCCTTTCCCTGTCGCCACCTTCGTTCATATACCGCCGCGTTTGATTGATATCACCAGTGTCTTCGTAGCCCAGTCAATGCGTCCCTGTTCCGCGCACTGCAGGTCTACAGTTCGATTCCGGAGGGATGCATCAATCCAACCTTTTTCTATTTTTCTTCAGATCCGGCGTCCTCCATCCGTTTCAATTCGCGTCCAATTCGGTATCTGTCACAGAGACGAGTCCAGCTCAGTGGCTTAGCTCTCTGTCCTCCACAGCCAGAACCCAAGTTCGAACCCCTTCTCTGCCTATTCTATTCCTTTTCTCTTTTTGCTAAATGGTAATCTTGTATTCATTATATCTTTTGTTTTGCTTGTCCAAATAATCAAATAAAATATCTATTTTGATGAACAAAATGTAATGAACATTAAGATGCCATTCATATGCCATGTTGCATCTTTTAATTTAATTGCTTAGTGTAATTGGTTCGTTGCACCTAAATATAAATATGGAATGTGTTGGGCAATTATCTATTATTGTTGCACTATTCCATTTAATTTGACTAGATCACCCATGCCATGTATTGCCATGCTAAAGAACATTTAACATTGTTGGTAGATAAATAACTCGAACCTAAATATTAAATTGCCGGGATTCCGGTTCCGCTTAATTTTGATTAAGTGCATCTTGTCTTGTATCTTGCCATACCATGCATCAGATCAGGATCATGCTGGATCTTTGGCCATAGTTGTAAGATGCATCTTTTGCGCTTTCTAGTGTTTGTTGCTTCTTTGCGTATAAGACGTTGAGATGATGTGAGCAACGACAAGTTCTACTTCCATGCGGGATTCAAGGCAAGCAGAGTTTGCTTGTTTACCTATACATTGTCTTTCATTCCTGCCGTTGATCTCTGCTAGCCTAGTATTCGATTCTTGTGTCGAGATCCTATCACATGTTTATCCTGCAGCCTGATACAGCTTTACCCCCACCACCTATTACGTGTTGCATGTTTATCTGTTATCCTTGGAAGTCGTAGTGCATGCTTAGAGTTGGTTGTGCGAGTCGTCTATCTGTCTTATGTTTCACCTGCTTAGTATGTTATAATGTTCTACTTTAATAAAATGCTATCTTATGTTGGGTATTATAACTAAATGATATAAATGATAAGGCACCGGCGGAAGGCCTTGCGAGGTGCTTTGTTCTGCTAAGTGTCGACCTAGGAACTGAGATCTTGCTCCTCTAATCCAAGTATGAGCGCGCTAACCATATGTGGGGCCCAATGGGAACCCCCTCGACTTAGTACCAGATCTACTAACTTGTCCAGGAGCCACAACTAGTTCGGGCTTTCCATTTGCTCATATGCATGTGCATGATGTTGATGATGAGAGGTTATGAGATATGGGGGGTCATATAGGGGTGGTATGACACGAAGCGGGCAGTTCCTACTGTGGTTTGAGCCGCCTAGCGAGTAGACGCAAACTAATGAGTCCACAATTGAGGTATCGGTCGGACTCTTGACGCGGGTAACAACTCATATGGGTGGCACCCTGGACTTGCTGTAGTGAAGGAACGAGTCGTGTTGAGAAGCCCTAATGTTTTTGACTGGGTTGATCGAATGTGTATAGGTACAGTAGTGCATCCCTGGAGGGTATAATCTTATCGATGAGCCGCGTCCGCGGTTATGGACAACTTGGTGCGTTGCCGACTAATAAGATCATAGACAACTTACACCTAATCATTGTTGATTAACTTGACTAGTAATATAGAAATACTTCCACAATAAATGGTAACTAAAACTATTCAACGTGTGAGTTTTCCCGAATTGCTTCCTCATACTTGGTTGAGGGGGTTAATCCGAGAATGGGTTATGATTGGTGTTAGTTGTAGTTGGTTACTTTACGCTCTCTTATCCCTCTCTAATTAGACGGAAGTTGTAGCGTGTCTCTATTAGGTTGTTAGTGCTGCTGCTGCCGCTAAGTACACCTTCCCCATACTTTGGGAGTCTTTCAGTTTTGTACCTTGTTAGCTCTAGCTTGTTCAATACGCTCTGGTGTATTGAACCGTTCGCGGACCGCGTGGATGGGCTTTCTCTTTTCGTTTCGGCCTTGTGCCTATTTGGATCTTGTCTGTACCCAGACTTGTCATGCTTCCGCTGAATGATGTAATGTTGGGACATGTGTCCTCTGCTTGTTGTTATTCGCTATATTTTGCTCAGTGAGAGCTTTCGGATATCTATTGTTTCCTTTCTTTCTGTCTTAGTAAATGTCTGTGGTTTGCAGCTTGTTTCCGAGCCAGTGCGTATACAATGTATGTATGATTGAAGTATACGCATTGGTAGGACTTTGGCTTCCTTCGTACGCATTATGCAACGTTCGTGACGTTGGGATCGCTAGGAGGTGTGGGCCGATGATCCATTCCGAGCCCTCCTGCCGAGTGATTGCCCGGGCCTTCGTGCTACGGTCCCTCCTAGTTGTGTGGCCCAACCGGAACGTCATTTCTGTGTAAGTCTGAACCTAGGGTCTGACAAGTGGTATCAGAGCCAAGGTTTCGATCTCCTTGTTGTTTCGATACGATTGGTTATCGAAGCAGCGGGTCCGCAAAGACTGTAGGATAACCTCGCTAACGGTCGTTGTTTCTAGAGTGTCTAAACTATTTGACTAAATATTATTTTTTAAATGTCTCAATAGGATTCTTGTTTATTCCTTACCTCGATTCTATTTCTCATCTTATCTTACTTGTTTTAAACCTTCTCTCATCTATCTTCAAAGTAATAGGATCCTACGTGTGGGTGGACGATCTCTTGCCTTTTATCCTATTAGGTTCGATCTTCTGGAATCGTCATCGACATGAGCAAATCTTCTTGTTATTGGTGTCGACATTTTAAGGTGCAGTTAGAACTTCTTGTTAGTGGTGTCGAGAAGTTCAAGGTGGAGCAACAATCTCTTGTTAGTGGTGTCGAAAAGTTCATCTTGGATCCCAAAGACTCGGTAGTTACCCGTCTCTTCTTGTTGTCTCGGCGTGGATCGCGAGGACGCGATCCCTTGTTAGTGGTGTCGATTGTAATGCCCCGGAAATTTCCCCAATTAGATTACTGTTTTTTTTTGCATCATCATGTCATCATGTCATCATGCATGTTGTCACCTTGCATGTTTTCCTAAATAACTTAAAAATGTTATTTATGCAAATCCTATTTTTGTGTCTCAATTATAAATCATTCTCCCTCTTTCTTTCTTTTTCCCTCTTATCTCTTTCTTTCTCCTGTTTTTCCTGGATATTGCAAAACTCCATGAGATGAGCAAAGGGTCGAAGCCCACTTTCTAGCCCAACTCCTTCCCTGGCCCTGTCTTCTTCGTACGGAAGAGAGAAGCACGCAGTGTGCGTGACCTCCTCCAGTGACTTCCATGTCGCCCCCGCACCTCACCTGCTCCCTTTCCTCTTCTTCTTAAGCCGATCCCCAAGCCTCCCTGGAAACCCTAGCTCACCTCCCCTCCCCAGCGCCGCCGTTTTCCTCTCTCCCTCCCACCTTTCTTCATCCTCCCAAGAGCCTCCATGGCTGTAGCATGGAGCCCGCCGAGCTGACGCCATGGCCATCTCCAGGAACTTCTCAGGCCGGGTATGGATCCGCCGCACCCTCCTCTTTGTTCCTGCTGAAGACCCGGAGCTGGAGTCGCCAGGGTCGCCGATGCCGAGCTCGTCTTCCCCAACGCCGAGCGCTCCGTCCCCTTCCTCCCCTACCTCGACTCGGTCCTCCTCCGGCCGCACAAGCTCTCCATCGATCTCCCCAATGTGAGCTGCACCTCTGGGAACCCTTTCCCCGTCGCCACCTTCGTTCATGTACCGTCGCGTTTGATCGATACCACCAGTGTCTTCGTAGCCCAGTCGCTGCGTACCTGTTCCGCGCAATGCAGGTCTACAGTTCGATTCCGGAGGGATGTATCAATCCAACCTTTTTCTGTTTTTCTTCAGATCCGGCGTCCTCCATCCATTTCAATTCGTGTCCAATTCAGTATCTGTCACCAAGACGAGTCCAGCCCAGTGGCTGAGCTCTCTGTCCTCCACAGCCAGAACCCAAGTTCGAACCCCTTCTCTGCCTATTCTATTCCTTTTCTCTTTTCGCTAAATTGTAATCTTGTTTTCATTATATCTTTTGTTTTGCTTGTCCAGATAATCAAATAAAATATCTATTTCGATGAACAAAATGTAATGAACATTAAGATGCCGTTAATATGCCATGTTGCATCTTTTAATTTAATTGCTTAGTGTAATTGGTTCGTTGCACCTAAATATAAATATGGAATGTGTTGGGCAATTATCTATTATTGTTGCACTATTCCATTTAATTTGACTAGATCACCCATGCCATGTATTGCCATGCTAATGAACATTTAACATTGTTGGTAGATAAATAACTCGAACCTAAATATTAAATTGCCGGGATTCTGGTTCCGCTAAATTTTGATTAAGTGCATCTTGTCTTGTATCTTGCCATGCCATGCATCATATCAGGATCATGCTGGATCTTTTGCCATAGTTGTAAGATGCATCTTTTCCGCTTTCCGGTGTTTGTTGCTTGTTCGCGTATAAGACGTTGAGATGATGTGAGCAACGACAAGTTCTTCTTCCATGCGGGATTCAAGGCAAGCAGAGTTTGCTTGTTTACCTATACATTGTCTTTCATTCCTGCCGTTGATCTCTGCTAGCCCAGTATTCGATTCTTGTGTCGCGATCCTATCACATGTTTATCCTGCAGCCTGATACAGCTTTACCCTCACCACCTATTACCTATTGCATGTTTATATGTTGTCCTTGCGAGTCGTAGTGCATGCTTAGATTTGGTTGTGCGAGTCGTCTGTCTGTCTTATGTTTCACCTGCTTAGTATGTTATAATGTTCTACTTTAATAAAATGGTATCTTATGTTGGGTATTATAACTAAATGATAAGGCACCGGCGGAAGGCCTTGCGAGGTGCTTTGTTCTGCTAAGTGTCGACCTAGGAACTGAGATCTTGCTCCTCTAATCCAACTACGAGCGCGCTAACCATATGTGGGGCCCAATGGGAACCCCCTCGACTTAGTACCAGATCTACTAACTTGTCTAGGAGCCACAACTAGTTCGGACTTTCCATTTGCTCATATGCATGTGCATGATGTTGATGATGAGAGGTTATGAGATATGGGGGGTTATATAGGGGCGGTATGACTCGAAGCGGACAGTTCCTACTGTGGTTTGAGCCGCCTAACGAGTAGACGCAAACTAACGAGTCAGCAATTGAGGTATCGGCCAGATTCTTGACGCGGGTAACAACTCATATGGGTGGCACCCTGGATTTGCTATTGTAATGGACCTGCACTTAGAAACTGGCAAGTCCCTATGTATAGTGCAAATCCCTGGATCGATTCGTTTGCACACACAGTTTACGATGTAATATCACAACAAAGTATCAATATTACACGAGGATCCAGTACTTAAGAAATAAATATTTATTACAAGTTGCATAGCACGAAGCTAGCCTTGAAAGTGTAAAACAGCGGAAATAAAATAGCAGTGAGTCTCCGTCATGTTCATGTTGTCACAGGCGAAAACATGTTGGTTGCAGACTCGAAACCCCTAAGCGAAATCTCACTCGTCGTCTGAACAATCTGCAACATGAAAAATATTGCAGCAACGTGGGTCAGAACCATTTAAAATGGAACTGGCAAGTGACACTCCGTGGACACTTAGTGGAATAACTCTAATAACCTATATGCATATTTGGCTGGTGGAGTTCAAAGGCTATTTTGCATAAAGCCAGTTTTATCGTATCACTTTGTAAACAATTTCAACATCTTAATTGGCAACACTGGTAAGCCCTAGTGAACCAAAAGATGGCCCATCCCTGAGTGTTCCCTTAGGTAAAAACCCCCACATACTATGGTCCTAAGTATAGTGAAAACTATCTTAGGTGAAAACCCCCATAGACATGGTCCTGAGCAGCTCACCCATCTAAGTGTACCCTCAGGTAAAAAACCCCACGTTCCATGGTCCTAAGTATAGTGGAAACTATATTAGGTGAAAACCCCCATGAACATGGTACTGAGTAGTTCACTATTGTTCACCTATCAAAATTTTATTTGGGAAATTTGAATGTTGGGATTCCTCCGTTGGTGTCCTTGATCAGCTTCAATCTTCACTTGGAAATCTTCTCTTTGAGCTCTTCACTTTCTCTACATCCCTTTGTTCCTGGGTGGCCTTCCACAAGTGTACTCTCAGGTGAAAACCCCCACGTACATGATCCTAAGTATAGTGGAAACTATCTTAGGTAAAACCCCTCATGGACATGGTCCTGAGTAGCCACTCAACATAAACCAAGCAACCATTCCACCCAGGTGATTCATTAACTTAGTAGATGTGTACTCTTAGGTGAAAACCCCCACATACCATGATCCTAAGTATAGTGGAAACTACCTTAGGTAAAAACCCTCATGGACATGGTCCTAAGTAGCCACTTAACATTTTGTAAAACTTTTCATCAATTGCATAGCATCAATATTTCTACTAAGTTATTTCATAGGTACCTAGACACATAGGAATAGGGAAATTCTAAACATGTCTTGCATAGCAATACCCCTCCGTCCTACACATGCTTAAGGTACATAAACTACTCATGCATATACAAAATACTTAGGAGATTTATGAATGTGCCACTTGCCTTGGCAACAGGGAGTGCAGCAGTGGCAGTTGCAAAGGTCCTCGTTTCCCTTCGAATAGTCTAACAAAAATAAAATGCCACTCATAAAACACAAGGCACATAGCAATACAATAAAATATGCTATGCATGAAATGCAATATTTTAGCACAAGAATTTTACATGTTAACTTTTAGGTGAAGTATGCATGATGCCAAAATGCAATTTTAATTAATTTCCATTATAGCAGACATGAATAAAAGGGTAAACACAAGAATTTAGTTTTCTGTAATAAATCTTTTATGAACAAAATTTATAAATAGTGCTACTGGACAGCAATTGGATTCACTCAAAAATAATTTTCTATCTAAAGTTATGTCAAAATTACTCAATTTTACTCATTTGAAATTTGAAAAATTTGAAAGTGTCAAAACAGAAAACTAATTAAGCCAAAAGATTCTACTGGTTCTAAGGATTCCAAATATATAAAAATATTTGCATTTGGCTTAACAGATAAAAAGTAATGATAAAACTAAAGTACAGGGACTTTTCTGCAAAACTGTCATTTAATTCTATTTAAGAAAATTCGCAGAAATTCTTATCCACGTGGATCTGACGTGGTGCTGACGTGGCGCTGACTGGGCGCTGAGTCAGCGTGCCACGCAAGCGTACCGGTTCGGTTTTAAACAGATCTAATCGCGGCCGTACGAACGAGATCTAACGGCTCAGATTAAAAAGACTTAAAACGAGCGGCTCTTCCGCCGGAACCCTAACTGGAGGCGTGTCTGCGGCGGTGACATGGTCGGAGACGTACGTTCCCGGCGTTCTATGGTCTACGGAGATGAACAGAACGTACCACGGCGTGCGGGAGATCGAGGCGGAGATGGTGGCGAGGTGGATGTCGTCGGGGTGCACGAACTCGCCGGAAATTGCTCGTCGGAGTTCTGCGCTGCGGCGGTTCTCCTCGGGTGAGCACGAAGATGACGATTCGCTGCGGAACAAGATGCTAGACCGTGTCAAAACGATGCACAAAGTTAAAAGAAAGCGAGAGGGAGTGGAGAGAGGGCCCGGGGATGCCGAGGTTCACCGGAAATGGAGAAAGACGCCGACGGCTACGGCGGAGCTCCGGGGTCGAATGTGCTCAGCCTGGTGGCTCTCGGGGGGCGGTGTCTGGGGCAAATGGAAGAGGGCGATGAGGGGCTTAAGTAGAAGGAAACGGTGTTCGAAACGATCGAGTAATTTGCCCGATTGAAGAGGTTTGATTTCGTGCGTTACTCGGTTCATAACGTGGGCGAGATTTTGGGGGAGACGTTGCCGCGGGTTAGATGACAGGTGGGGCCCACCTGTCATTGAGAGAGAGAAGAGAGAGGAGCACAGCGCTGCTGCTGGGCCGCTAGGCGACGCTCGGGCGCGAAGGATGAGATGGGCTGGCTCGGGCTGGCTCGTTTTCTTCTTCTTCTTTTTTTTAAAGAAAAACAATTTTCTGTTTTAAAACTTTATCAAAACTATTCAGAAAAATTCATAAAAATATATTTTGAAAAGCTTATTAAAATTAGAACTTTTTGGTAGTATTCTTGTCTAAAAATAAATTAATAAAAATGGAATATTATAATAAATACAATTTATAACTTTATGGAAATAAATCCAATTTTGACAAATAAATGAAAATTTTATTTAAACCTTATGTGATTCAAATGACATGTTTAAATGATGATGATGCATGAATGCAATGCTTGATTTTGGATTTCCAAACAAATTATATATAGGATTCAAAAAGTTTTTGATTTTTCTGAAATTTGAAAATTTGAAAAATCCTAGGATGTTACAGACTACCACTCTTAAAAGGAATCTCGTCCTCGAGATTCGAGAAGGCTAGCAAAAAGGTTGTGTCTCGGTTATCTGGGTGGGCTACCACCCTTAGAAGAAGTTTTTGTTGGTAGTCAGACTTCAAACAGGATACTTGATTACCAACGTACCATTCACCATACTAGACTCATGGTAGTTTCTTCCCAGATGGACATGGTTCACATATCCCTTATCGAAGGGATTTGGCTTGGCAGTTTCTTCAGCTTTCTTTGCTGGGCACTCACTGGCGTAATGACCCCTGTTCTTGCACTTGTAGCAAAGCACTTGGCTGATATCCTTCTTGTGTTCGGGATTTGGGTGGTGCTGTCCATGGTAATGGCCAGCATGTCCATTTCCCTTGTGGTCTCCATTGCTTCCCTTGAATCCACCACTATGGTTGTGATCATGATGCTGGTGGTTGATTCCTCCACTATGGTGGTTCCCTGGTTTATATCCATGGTTGACATCATGAGAAAAGGGCTTCTTGAATGCAGATTCAGAATGATGTTTGTTCATACCCAGCTTCCTCGTCCTGTTTTCAGCCTTATTGAAGCTATCCTCTAGTATGATAGCTTGATCTAGGAGAGCCTGATAGTTCGGGGCGTAAGCGACTGTCAGAGGAATCTTCAGCTCGTCACTCAGCCCTTTGAAGAATTTTGCTTTCCTCTTACCATCAGTGTCAATGTCTTCAGGAGCGTAGCGAGACAATGCATGGAAGTCATCCATATACTCCTTAACTGTCCTGTTCCCCTGTCTCAGGTTTTTGAACTCTTCTTCTTTCAAGTTCATAATGCCCGAGGAGATATGAGCATTACGAAATCCTTCCTTGAAGTTTTCCCAAGTCAAGATGTCCAGAGGGTGGGTGATTTGATATGTTTCCCACCATTGGGCTGCTGGTCCCTCCAATAGATGGGTAGTAAACCTCACCTTTTCAGGGTCAGTGCACTCACAAGTCACTAGGTCTCTGTCTACTGAGCGCAACCAGTCATCTGCCACAATTGGCTCCGTTGCATAGGAGAACTTGTTAGGCCTGAGTCTCAGGAATCTTGCAAGTCTGTCTACTTGGGGAGGAGGTGGTGGCGGTGGTGGAGGTGGCGGTCCATTCTGATGCGCCATGAATTGAGCCATCATTGTCATCAGCTGGGTCTGTGCTGCAACCAACTGTTGAAGCATTGCATCGGTGTTGTTGTTGTTCTCAGGATCACGGCGGGGAGGCATCTGTGGTTTTTAGCATAGGTGAGCGAAAGATAGACAGATCTAGGAGAAATATTCCTACCCATACAAACAAATAACACAATCAACCACAATCGTTAAATTTTCAAAACATTTTTTTGAGAAACCGAACTAATAGTTTTGTAACGAAGTACACCGAGGTTATGGAGAACACATACGATGATACTGCCATACCACAATTTGATAGGTCAATACATCATTGGGATCTCGTTATTCTAATGAATAGGTGGTCTAGTCTATCTTCTTTTTTAGTGCATCAAGTTCCTCCTCCATTTCCTTGAGCTCATCAAGGTACTTCTGGGTGTTATGAAGTCTAAATCGAAGTCTTCCTCCAAGGCGTTGCATAGCCTCCCATGATGCACTTCTTGCTGAATCAAAGAATGATGTGTGAAGTATTGGGTTGGTGAAAATGCAGTCACCTCCAGTCTTGTGGTCATCTTCTTTGCTCCTGTATAAATGGAGTTGCACCCACCAGTACTCTTGACCTTCATCCATGAACGGAAAACAAATTATGTGATTCAAATGACATGTTTAAATGATGATGATGCATGAATGCAATGCTTGATTTTGGATTTCCAAACAAATTATATATAGTTTTCAAAAAGTTTTTGATTTTTCTGAAATTTGAAAAATCCTAGGATGTTATAGCTGTAGTGAAGGAACGAGTCGTGTTAAGAAGCCCTAATGTTTTTGACTGGGTTGATCGAACCTGTATGGGTACAGTAGTGCATCCCTGCAGGGTATAATCTTATTGATGAGCCGCGTCCGCGGTTATAGACAACTTGGTGCGTTGCCGACTAATAAGATCATAGACAACTTACACCTAATCATTGTTGATTAACTTGACTAAAAATATAGAAATACTTCCACAATAATTGGTAACTAAAACTGTTCAACGTGTGAGTTTTCCCGAATTGCTTCCTCATACTTGGTTGAGGGGGTTAATCCGAGAATGGGTTATGATTGGTGTTAGTTGTAGTTGGTTACTTTACGCTCTCTTATTCCTCTCTAATTAGATGGAAGTTGTAGCGTGTCTCTATTAGGTTGTTAGTGCTGCTGCTGCCGCTAAGTACACCTTCCCCATACTTTGGGAGTCTTTCAGTTTTGTACCTTGTGTTGAGAATATAAGCAATTGTTCGATTATATGAATCCAATTATAAACTAAAATCATGACGTAGACAAAGCTAATGACGTACTGATACTTAATCATGTAACCATGTACTAGCAAGATAGTAGAAACATCTACATAGATTACTAGTACAACAAGCATGTAAATAATCAGTAGAGGGATGAACATATCATACCCGGCAGTTGGCCAATTGGCCGAAGCGGAACGAGCAGCGTCGTCGGCAGCCCTCTTGTCAGCGGCAGCCTTCTCGATCTCGGCGTCGGTGCTCATGGTGATGACGAAGGCGACGCAGACGTAGTGGACGAAGAGGAAGTAGACGACGTAGGGGACGAAGATTGGCGAGCAGTCGCGTAGGAGACGCTCCCCCAAAACCTAATCGCCCCTCTCCCGTACAGGAAACGTAGAGGCGGGGTTTCGGAGGCCTGCTCTCCCGTCGACCGTTTACGCGGCGGACGGGATTGGATCAACGATGGCAGTGACAGATTAGAGGAACGATGGCAGTGACAGATTAGAGGAACGATGGTGGCGGCTGTGGGTAGATGAGTTCTATCTTCTGTTTCTTTGGAGAGGAGCGACCTCATCTTTTGTACATAGACGCGGGAGGCAAAGGCCCAGCAGAAACACACGTAATCAATTGTCGTTAAGGCTGAAACGTACGTACTTAAGACAGAACGTTTCAGCTAGCAATCAATCTCCATTAACACAGAACGTTTCAGGCCGTTGACATTTTATTCTTGAGTGACAAAAAGAACACATCGTCTCGGCGAGATTCCAGCAACCCGCGGCGCGGCGCGTCGTGACGAGGCGAGGCGTGGCGAGGCTGGCGGCGGAGGAGGAGGAGCGTGCGTGTGGTACACAGCCATTCTCCTCATACCTCACACCAACTCATACTAGTAGGAGAATGACTCAGTATATAAGCTGATGCGCATCTAACTAAGCTAGCAGTATGGGACTAAACTCCCACCACTTGCCATGACAGCAGCATGGACCTTTAGCGATTTTTCTGGAATTGCTAAATGGGCCAAAGGCCCACTCAATATTTGGGCAATATTTCAGCACCTTGTTAGCTCTAGCTTGTTCAATACGCTCTGGTGTATTGACCCGTTCGCGGGCTGTGGTTTTTCTCTGCAGTCGAGGAGTCTCCGTACGACCAGGTGGGTGGCTATTTCGTGGAGTTCGACGACGAGACCTACGACGAGTAGATAGAGTTCCCCTGGGTCACTAGTAGAAAACAGACCTTCGGTTTTGAGCCCCGAGACCATTTAGTCCCGGTAAGGTCTGGAACCGGGACTAATGTCACTTGTAGTCCCGGTTCCAACGTCTAAGATGGCATCTCGAGCTCAAATTCCTTTAGTCCCGGTTCGAGCCAAACTTTTAGTCCCGGTTCGTATGTTAAACCGGGACTAAAGGTATTTGTCCCGGTTGGTGATTTAAACCGGGACTAATGTGCATCGTGTGATCGCAAACTGGAATTTGATCGAGGTTTGGTAATTAATCGCCGCGCTAATGGCTTTGGAAGTTGATCGTTCAAGCGTTGATTCACATTGGAAATTAATCGTGGCACTAATACGGAGGAATGCAGAGCACCGCCGCCCGCCGGCCTCCCTGCTCCGGCCGCCGGCCTTCCTATTTGTCCTATAAAAGCTACAGTAATCCATGCTCTAAGCACACACCTAATCTCTCTCTCGATCCCTCTCTTCTATTCCAATGGAGCCACTAGCGCACGCCACTCCGTCTCGGTTGTTCTTTCTCGCCAAAGAAGGCATGGTGTCGTGGGATTGTCACGGCAGATGTTTTCGGGTGGAAACTTGAGTATGGGGACATAGCGACTTCTGACATCGGGAGCTTGTCTAGCACGGCGTGGGGAAACGAGGATTTACCCAGGTTCGGCCCCTCGTCTCGAGGTAAAGACCTACTTCCTGCTACTGCTTTATTGATATGGGTTCCCGAGACGGACGCACGACTCCTCGATTCTCGCGAAGGGATAAGCATTAAAAATGTCGTTGACCCTGGAGGATTTACCCGGCGCTTGGGGGCTAATCATCAGAAAAGTCAGTTACGCTCAAATTGCTATAAGTCCCAGGTTGCCGCAGGCTAGAACCCGGCACCTGGGGGCTACCCGGTTTGAAGCTATCAGTTCTCAAGGAAGACCCGGAATACTGCAAGCAGTAGATCCGGCTCTTGGGGGCTACCCAGTTTGAAGCTATCAGTTCTCAAGGAAGACCCGGAACACTGCAAGCAATAGATCCGGCTCTTGGGGGCTACTCAGTTCGAAGATTTCTGGGTATTATAAATTCAAAGGCCTACAAGAAGACCCGGAACACAGCAAGCTGCAGTTCCGGCTCTTGGGGGCTACTCAGTTTGAAGCTCAAAAACTATCAAAGTAAGAAACTTGAAGTCCCAGGTTGCTGCGAGCAACAACCCGGCACTTGGGGGCTAGAGTCGGGAAGTAATATTCCCCGAGGTGAAGCATCAAAATCAATTTCGGATCTCAAGAATAAGTTGGAGGTTTTCGCGCGGGGTCCTCAAAACCGGGTCTTAAATGACAGCCTCCGTGTGAGTAGGCTGCAGCAATCCCGGGTTATAATTATCTGGAGTATCCTCAGCATAGCCTCCGTATGAGCAGGCTTAATCAAGTCCGGGTCAGATGAACCCGGGTAAAAGAGAGTGTTTATCTGAGGAGGGGCGCCAAGAAGAGTCGGCCCCCGTGATTTAATTAAACTTGGACTTTTAGTCCAAAGTATTTATCTCATTTCAGGAGGTTAACCCGAATGATTGAGCTAACGGCTCCATCCGGAACATGATGATCACGATCAAGGTCACAAAGGAGAGCAAACCAAGCTCATATCCAAAGTCCCAGAGATTAAAGTCGCAAAGCGATGGCCGGGTTATGAACAGGACGCCAGCAAAGAGCCGGCCAAACTGATACCCGAGATGGCCGGGTTATGATTGTTATTGTTTTTTTTTTTCAGATGATAACCCGGACAAAAGAAGTGACGGCTTCCCCAAGATTATGCCCAAGAGTGCAAGGTGAAGCAAGCCAATTCTGATGTCCAAGTTATCCTGGGGGCTACTGTTGGGGGGATCATAACCCGGTAGGCCCACCAACATAGAAGACCAGCCGGCCTGGCAGGAAGCCTGGGCCGGATCAAGCATAAAGGAGATGGGCCGGGTTCCACGTAAGCCGGCGTGAGACGTGTGACTTGGCAAGCAAGTAAGGAAGGCTCTAGAAGACCCGGAGGCAATATGCATCACGGAGTCCAAGACTTGGAGGATACGAAAGACAAGACGAGTTAGAGTAGAATTCCAAGTGGTCTTACCATGTAAACCAGGAGACCCGGATGTCTATATAAAGGGGCTCCTAGGTCAAAGAGAGATAAGTTAGAAGAGGTTAAGAGAAGTCGAATAAGAAAAGGGTCATAAGATAGACAAAGATAGAGAGAGCTCCCACGCCGGGTTCATCTAAACCCGGCGATCGCCATTGGCGCACCATGTAACGTATTATCATATCAGTGACTTATAGCAAGACGTAGGGATCCTCCACCGAGGGGACCCGAACTTGGGTAAAAAAACATCTTCTCCCTCGTAGAGCTAGACCATCTCCTGAGTTCCAGGGTCGCCTTGCCCCTCATCTTCAAGTTACCTCCGGGTAACATCTGCCGTGACAATCCCACGGTGGGCGCCAACTGTCGTGGGATTGTCACGGCAGATGTTTCCGGGTGGAAACTTGAGTATGGGGACATAGCGACTTCTGACATCGGGAGCTTGTCTAGCACGGCGTGGGGAAACGAGGATTTACCCAGGTTCGGCCCCTCGTCTCGAGGTAAAGACCTACTTCCTGCTACTGCTTTATTGATATGGGTTTCGAGGACTCGGCGCCTTAGCTTCCGGGTCTCGAGATTACAATGGTGGTACTTGCGATCTGGTAAAGCTTATCCTTCTAAGGACCAGGAGACCCCCTTATATAGGCGGTGGGTCTCGCTGGACATACAGGCGTGATCCGGGTTACAATCGTACCCGGACTCTAAGTCCTCTAGGTCTTCGCCTTCTTTATCAGGACTCCGTCTTGTACTTGGTCTCTAGCCCTCTAGACTCTTCTTGACGTGCGGGCCAAGACTCACGCAGCGTACCGACTCTCATGAGTCCCGGCCCACGCATTCTTGCTTAACCCGGCCCAGGTTCTCACCAGGCCGGCGGGTCTTCTCTGTCGGTGGGCCTACCGGGTTACGATCCCCCCAACACATGGAGTTCTAGATATGGGTCACCCTCCGTGCATCACGCGTGGAGAGGTGGATCCGCTACGTGAAGAAGGAGTTGCTCGATGGCGCACCGATCAAGAGGGTTGGACTCGATTGCGAGTTCACCGACGCACTCCCGGGTCGCCAGAGGGATCTTCCACTCGAGGATTGGCAGCGCGCCGCCGTCATTCAACTCTCGGTGGCGTCCGAGACACTTGTTTTCCAGATTTGCAGGGCTGATCGGGTGCCGCAACTCCTGAAGGATTTCTTAGGTGACAATGGCGTGCGGATGCTGCGCTACTACGGAATAACCATTCCGTCCGCGGTCGACCACCAGGCGGATCTACGGAACCCAACCGGCAATCCAACTCCGAGCCTGTATGCTCTCGCCAATCATATCCTTGGGACAAAACTTGAGAAGAAGAAGAAAAAGAAGAGGAACTGGAGAAATGACGACAACGACGAAGAAGAAGAAGAAAAAGAGGAAGACATGAATTCTGGATGGGGCAAGGTTCCTTTGAGCCACGATAAAATCGTGTATGCCGCTCTGGACGCTCGCCTCGGTTTTGAGATTGCACGGGAGTGGTATTAAACCGTTGTGTGCGGTGTGTGCTCCCGTTTGTGTTCGATCTCATATATTCGAACAATACGGTTTCTTGTATTGGAAATGTTTGAATCAGTTACCGGTTTATTAATATAAATATTTCTATTTCTAATTAATTTCGGTTACCGGTTGAAAGATATGAATATTTCCATATTCAGAGATTAATATATGATTTTTCAACCGATTTTAAGGATTATAGAGAGATTAATACTCCCTCCATTCCGTAATATAAGGTGTGTGTAAGGTTTTGCCACGGATATCAAGTTATTATTAGTTTAATTATTCACACTCTTCATGTTCAAAGTTTTTTCAGAATCCAAATTTGTAGTCAGAACTTATTCAAATGTATGTTCAACCTCTTTTGAAATCACAAAATGAAAAATAATTGAGATTTGGCGCAAAAACACACGTTTAGTCGCGGTTGGAGCCACGAACCGCGACTAAAGGTGTGGCACCTGTCGGAGAGTGACTCCCACGGAACAGGGGTAGCCACACCCTGAAGAGAGGTTCGAAGGGGGGACTGAACGCGGAGGTCAAACGATCCTCGAGAGGCACGACGACGATGCTCGCCGGGCCTGGAGAGGGACTATCACGCCAGAGATGGACACCAGCCCGTACCCAGGTTCACGGCCCTCAGGAGGAGGTAAAAGCGCTACTCCTGCTTGTCTGTATTGCACTGTGGAAGTTACAGAACAATGAGCTTGCCGAGGGCTCTCTTGAGGCAGTTTGGTGCTTGGAGAGGGACACAATGGTCGTCTTCCTCCTCCGGCAGTTGGCTATTCTATGCGTTTGGCTAAGGCTCCCTCGGTCTAGGAAGCTATCAGCCGACTGGAGATCGATCCTCTTCTACGGTGGAGCTCCTGCTCCTTTTATAGGCGCCCCGGGCTCCATCCTCGTGCTGGTGGGTTCCCACATGTCGGTGGCGCGGAGGAGCGGGAGTCCACCGCGTCTCATCCGTCCATGGACGCGGTCCATCCGTGCTAAAGTTGCGCGCCGTGGCCGACAGGCTGCAGACGGTGCAGAGCGGCTCGCAGGCGCGGCAGAGGTCGTGGTGGAGCCCACGATGACGATCTTCTTGGAGCGTTGCGCCGTCCAGCCGCTTAATCACCAAAGAGGAAAGTCCTGGCTGTCCTGGCGCAGGCGGCGCGGCTTTGTTGACTCCTTTATCATCAGAATGGCAGCTGGGATGCTCGCGTCACCCTGCGGCTGCTGCAGGGGCCATGTGCGCCCCGCAGCGCTTGCTTAGCCGCGAAGTGTCTCCACAGGGCCGCGGTGGCCTGTGGGGAGGTTTCCTGCTGACCCCTCTCCAGGCGGGTTGAGACTCGGGGAGTCTCTTGAAGAGCGGGGTCCTCTTCAGGCCCTGACTTCCTCTTCAGGCCCTCAAGAGGAGATGCCTCTCGAGGGTCTCTCCAAGCGGTAGCTTGGTCCTTAGTCGTTTTCGACGAATCTGTCGCGGGCGAGGCCTGTAGGGAGTGGGCTATGCACACCCCGGTCCTCATTGGGCCGACAGTAGCCCCCGGGCCCGCGATGGGCACGGCTGAGCCCATGACCGCAGCCGAAGCGTCGTGGGCCCAAAGTTTCCGGCCGGGCCGAGCCACGCGTCACTCAGGCGAGTAACAGTTGCGCACGATCTGGGGCGTGCGTCGTGGGGGGTCCCACCACGCCCCGGTAACTGCTCCTCGACGGGACATAAAGCCCTCGCGCCGGAGCAGGGAGCCGTTACTGCTCCCATTCTCTCTTGCAGAAACCACCCGTCCCGAGCTCTCCGCTCCTTCTCTCCGACGCGCCCTGCTCCTTCCTTCTCCAACTTCTCCCCGCGCCGCGCTCACCACTTCCCAGGCGATGAGTCCGGCCAAGAACAAGGGCAAGGCGGCCGCGGGGTCTTCTTCGCAGGCGGCGCCCGCCGAGGCCGCGCATGGCGCGGCATTGCTGGGAGTGCGCGTCAACGACAAGGCCCTCGACAAGGTCCGCTTCCTGGTGGCGGACCGGACCAACGAGCACGGCGCCACCGCGCTCAAGGCCGCGGCGCATGGGAAACGCCCGCGAGGGTTTTTCCCCGTCTTCCAGCACTGTGTCGCTGCAGGGCTGGTGCCGCCATTCTCTCCGTTCCTGGAGGGGGTGCTGGCCTTCTACCAAATCCAGCTGCTGCACCTCCACCCCAACTCCGTGCTCATCCTCGCCATCTTCGCCTACCTCTGCGAGGCGTACCTGGGCCTGGAGCCCACGGTGGACCTCTTCCGGTGCTTCTACGCGCTCCGGAACACGGCGAAGAATGAGCGCTCCGGATGCGTCTCGTTCCGCATCGTGGATGCCATGGGGAGCGTTTACATCCCCATGTCATGGAGCGAGGGCAAGGCCATCACCTCAGTGACGAAGAAGGTGGACGACTTCCGCCAGCGGTGGTTCTTCGTCGGGGTGGAGCAGCCCTGCGCCTTCCTCGAGGTCCCTGACGCGCCGCCCGTGAAGAACTCGAACTGGGGCAAGGCCCCCTTCAGCGGCGCGCAGAACGCAATGCTGAAGGGCCGCCTGAGCTACCTTCGGGAGGAGGGCCTCACGGGGCAGATCATCATCGCGGACTTCGTGACGCGCCGCATCGCTCCACTCCAGGCGCACGCGATGCCCATGTGGATGTACTCCGGCCGCCAGGACAAGATGCGGCTCCACCGTGAGGACAATGACAAGGACGCTGTCGACAACGTCCTGTCCGCACTCTTCATCAACCCGGCGGTACCCGCCATGGACGAGCTCCCTATCACGCTGCGGCCCCTGCACCAGTACAACATGACCGAGCGCCTGGCCATTCTGGAGGGGATGCCTTCGTTCACCCCGTCGGGCCCGGCGGGGAAAATGGTGCCTGTGCCGGTGGTGCACGAGGCGGAGGGGGCAGAGACGCCCTCTGCCTCAGGAGCTGGGCAAGGCGAGGAGGAGGCCGCAGCAGGGGAGGAGTCCTCTTCGAGGGCCGGGCCCCTTACTGACGAGATTTGCGACATCTCGTCAGGCGATGACGACGACGCCTTCGTGGTGGTGCCTGCGCGCCGGGCGGAGGAGGAGGAGGCCGAGGAGGAGGCCTCTGATGAGGAGGCCTTGCCAGGGCGTCGCGAGCCCCGCTCCAAGGCAGCGGTGGACCGGCCTGGGGCGAGGCCGTCAGACGTCCCCTCCAAGAGGAAAGCCGAGGCGCCTCCGGAGGGGTCAGGTGCCAAGGCCAAGCCCTCCTGGCGCTCGCCAGGCTTGGCGTGGGTCGACACTGGCGCCAAGGAGTCCGGGTAAGTGTTTTAGGCTTTTAGCCGGTCGATTCTTGTTCTTTCTCTTTCCGCCTATTTCTGAAGATCTTTCCCTGGTGCTTGCCAGCGACCTTGTGCCTGCGAAGCGTCGCAAGCTTCGCAAGGCGGCAGAGGTGAAGAAAGCCATGGCTGAGGTCGTGGCTGAGGAGGCCGCGAGGCCTGTGGAGACGGCCTCCACAGGCCCAACCGAAGAGATGCCTCAAGCGGAGGCAGCTGGGCCTTTAGCCGGGACAGCGGTGCCTCAGGCGGAGGCAGCTGCGCCGCCCCCCGAGCCGATGGTGGTGGAGGCGCAGGAGGAGCGGGTTGCTAGCCCTCCTCGCGCCACTACCCCGCCCCGCACGGCCACGCTGCCGCGCGAGCCAACTCCGGCCCGCGAGGCTACTCCACCTCGCGCGACCACGCCTCCCGCGCAGCCAGAGGCCGGGACAGACCAGGGCCCGCCAAGCGCGGGCTTATCTGCAGGGGGAGCTCCTTCGTCTCCGCCACGCCCCGCAGCGGGGGGCGAGGCGCAAGAGGCGACGCGCCAGGGCGGCGAGGTCGGTGAGGCCAGTTCGGGTGCCGCGACAGACGGGGCGCGGTCTAGCCCCCAGGCACGCCCAGAGGCTCAGTTCTCCAGGCCCGGCGCAGGGGCAGGCACCTCCTCATGCCGCGACCTGGTCCTTGGTGGCTGGGACTGGAGCAAGGGGCACCGTGAGGTCGCCTTCCGCGTCGTGAGGGAGTCCCTGGAGGGCTTGGAGGCGCAACTTGCCCTCGAGGACGCTCAGATCGCCCAGCAGCGCGACGAGCTTGCGGGGGCGTGGGCGCGCTTCCACGCCGCGGTCGAGGCCCGCCGCCAGGAGGATCTGGCCCTCCAGGCCGCACGCGAGGAGGCCATCCGCTTCGCCAAGGAGGTCCGCGAGGGGGCCATCCGTGACACTGACGAGCTCCTTGCCCCTCTCCAGGACGAGCGCAACGCGGCCGCCGATCTCCTCGCCGAGGTGAAGGCCGAGCGCGAAGCTATGGAGGGCTCGCTGGCGCAGAAACGTCGCGAGCTGGCCCAGCTAGAGTCCCAGCTCCTTTCCGCCCATCGGGTCGCGCAGGAGACTCTGGAGGGGGACCGCAGGAGCCTTGCCGAGCGCGAGCGGCTGCTGGCCTCCAGGGAGCAGGACGTGCTGCAGCGCGACGAGCAGCGGCTCCAGGCGGAGGGCGAGCTTGCCACCAAGCGCGAAGAGCTTGAGGCGCGCGAGGGGGACCTGGCTCAGGCGCTCCAGAGGCACGACGAGAACGTCACCGCCCAGAAGCAAACCCTGGAGCGCTTCCAGCAGCGGTTTGCCGAGAAGAAGAAAGAGGCGGAGGCGGCCCTCGCGGAGCGCGAGAAGGAGTTCAGGCGGACCACCTGCAAGGAGTACCGCGACAAGGCCAAGAAGCAGGAGGACCGCTTCAAGGCCAAGCATGCTACCGATGCCAAGCGGATCGCGGAGCTCGAGAGGGCCAACTCCAAGCTCGAGGCCCGCCTCCAGCGCGCCAAGGAGGCCTATCGCCAGGCGGAGGATGGTCGCAGGGCAGCTGTCCTGGAACTGGACGCCCTCGTCAAGGACGTGGAGGGGCAGGCGGGCTCAGCGGCCAAGCAGGTGACGGAGGCTGTGGACACCGCGCAGGCGGCTCGCGTGCTCACGAAGCAGCGGGAGCGTATGTTCCAGGCGCTGGTGGCCAGGGGCAACGAGCTTGCAGCTCAGCTTGGCGCGGAGGCGCCGCACGCTGAGGTTCGCGGCCGTGGCGATGCTGCCATGTACCTGGTCTACTTCGACCAGCTCTTCACGGCCCTCGAGAGCCCCGTCGCCGACCTCCGCGAGGTGATCGAGGTCGAGAGCCGCCAGCTCCTCGGGGTGGTTGTTGACCGCATCTTCACCAACCTTCGGCTCCTCACGCCCGGCTTCAACCTCGCCACGGTGACCGAGGAGCGCACGGGCGAGGAGGTCTTGCGGGTCTCCAACTCCCTCCGCGAGCAGGTCGAGACCTTCTGCAACCGCTTCAAGCGCGCAGAGGTGGCTGCGGAGGACAGCGAGGAGGAGGCCGCCCTTGCTGAGGAGGAAGACGCTGAGGAGGAGGAGCATGCTAGCGCGGACTCCGCCTGAGCCCTGGATTCATTGCGCCTTTGAGCGCCTGTATCTGAAACAGCTTTATGTTTAGACATTATGCATTTTGAGCATGTAATGTATTCCTTGAGTGCTTGATGTTAACTTGTGTGCCCCTCGAGAGGCCCTTTCTGCCTTATTTTCATGTCTATGTTTTCTCTGCGTCGTTAGGTCCCATCTCTTCGCGCTATGACTCCGCCACTGCGGTATGCTAGAGCAATGACTCAGCAAGGCCGGGGGGAGTTTAAGCCTTGGAGAGGTAAGAGCCCTGAGTCGCGATGCTCAAGTGCCCCCCTTAGACGTGCGAGTAGCCCATGAAGCACAAGGGAGAATGAAATCGCTCGAGGGGCAAACGTGCGCTTGGGGAGAAAAAGCTCTCGAGTTACGAGTGTGGGACTTAGCTTCTCGAGGCTTTTGCCCTGTAGAGGTTTTTTAGCCTGGCGAGGAGGTCTTCTTCAAGGGTTTTGCCCTGCCGCCTCCTCAGGCTTGTAGAGACGCTTGTTCTCTGTAGATGTTAGAGGGGCAAACCCAAACGCTTGTGCACGGTACTAGGGACTAATGCGCGCTTATAGGTCCCCTCAGGCGTTCCTTGCGAGGAGAGAGAGTACCAAGGTCCTTTGTAGAGATGGCGTGTTTGTGGGAGCTTGCCCTCCAGCCAGAGCTCGGATCCTTGGGTTTTGCAGTGCTGCTGGTGTGTCATTTGAGGCACTGGCACCGTACTCAGCCCCCGCTCGCGAGGTGCGCATGTGGAGAGATATAAGTGCCCATTTTCAACAAAGAAAATAGTGCTGGAATAAACTCACCACCAAAATATTATATAGTGGCGCCGTAGCGCATTGTTCACTTAGGAACGAAATTGTTTCATTATGCTTGGAGTTGCCAAGTTAATGTATTTGACGATGTCGAGGCATGGGTATCACCCATTAGTGGCAGAGACTCTCAACGGCCTGAGGCGGCTCGTTACATGGAGAGCTCGGAGGGTTGACCCTCGAGAGAAGCCTTTGGGGCTTGGAGGTTTAAGCCGTGAGCTTTTAACCTCTAGAGACAAAAATGCTTGGAGGTGGAGCCGTAAGCTGCCTCTTCAGCCAAATGTCTTGACGTGACAATGATCACGGGCGTGACAATGATCACGGGTAGAACTTGCGCAGGTGCGCGATGTTCCACGGGTTCTTGACGGGGATGCCGTCTTCGGTCTCGAGGCGTACTGCGCCAGGCCTGGCGACGTGGGAGACCCTGTAGGGACCTTCCCACATCGGCGAGAGCTTGTGGAGGCCTTCCCTGGAGAGAATTCGCCTGAGGCCGAGGTCGCCCGCCTCAAAGGTGCGTGAGCGCACATGGCGGCTGTGGTAGCGTCGCAGGTCTTGCTGGTACCCTGCCGCTCTGAGGGCGGCCTGACGGCGCAGTCCCTCGAGGAACAGCAGGTCGTCGTTGTGGAGGCCCTCTTGGATGTCCTCATTGAAGGCAAGGACCCGTGGTGATCCATGCTTGATTTCTGCGGGGAGGACTGCCTCAGCTCCGTAGACCAGGGCGAAGGGCGTTTCGCCTGTAGGCCTTGAGGAAGTTGTGCGTATGGACCAGAGCACTGAAGGGAGCTCGTCGATCCAGCCCTTGCCGTGGCCCTTGAGGATGTTGAAGCTTCTGGTCTTGAGGCCCTTGAGGACTTCTGCGTTTTCTCGTTCGGCTTGACCGTTGCTGCGTGGGTGAGCCACCGAGGCGAAGCAGACCTTGACGCCGAGCTTGTCGCAGTAGGCTCGGAAGATGCCGCTGGTGAACTGCGAGCCATTGTCGGTGATGATGCGGTTGGGCACGCCGAAGCGGCAGACCAAGCTCCTGATGAATTTCACCGCGGCCCCAGCCGGTATTGTGCGCACTGGCTCAACTTCGGTCCACTTGGTGAACTTGTCGATGGCCACGAGGAGGAAGCGATAGCCCCCCTGCGACCTTGGGAAGGGGCCTAAGATGTCCAGCCCCTAGACCGCAAACGGCCAGGAGAGCGGGATGGTTTGAAGCCCCAGCGTCGGCTGATGAATTTGCTTGGCGTGGAATTGGCAGGCGTCGCAGGTTTGCACCATGGCAACCGCATCTTGAAGCACTTGAGGCCAGTAGAAGCCGCTCCTGAAGACCTTGCCTGTGAGGGTGCGCGCACACGAGTGGTGGCCGCACTCCCCGCTGTGGATGTCCTTGATCAGCTCTCGGCCTTCCTCAGGAGGGACGCACTTCAGCGCGATACCATTTGGGCGCTTGCGGTAGAGGTTTCCCTCGAGGATGCAGTAGGATTTCGCCTGTCGAGCAATTCGCTCTGCGTCAGCATCTTCTTCAGGGAGGATTCCTTTCACCAAGTAGTCCTTGAGCTCATCGATCCAGCCTGAGGTCTGGTGTGTTGCCGTCAGCAACAGGCGCTCCCCTGTGCTGGGACCGCAATCGGGTGCCCCAGACTCAGGAGGCGGTGGGAGCGCTTCGTCTACGCTTGCGGCTGTGGTCTCTCGAGGCTGCTTGATGGATGCCTTGGCGAGCCTCTCTTCAAAGACGCCGGCCTGCTGGGGTTGCCTCCGCGAGGCTCGCTTGGCGATGTCGTCAGCCTCTTGGTTTTCCTTCCTCGGAATGTGCATGAGCTCCATGCCCCTGAAGTGCTTCTCGAGCTTGCGGACCTCTTCAAGGTATGCGGCCATGTGGTCGTCTTTTGGCGTGTAGCTCTTGTTGGAGAAGTTGACGAGCAGCTGGGAGTCTCCCTTGACGAGCAGGTGCTTGACGCCTAGAGCGATGGCGGCCCTTAAGCCGGCGAGGAGGCCTTCATATTCGGCGATGTTGTTGGAGATCTTGTCGATCGTGAAGCACAGCTGGACATCATAGTATAGCTTGTCACCCTTGGGCGAAGTCAGGACAACGCCTGCTCCGCCATTGCGGCAAGCGAAGGCTCCGTCGAAGTGCATGGTCCAGTGGCTAGGCACTGTGCCTCCCGAGGGCTCGGCTTCTTCCTCGCGAGGCTCCTCAGGGCTTGGGTCAGTCCATTCGGCGACGAAGTCAGCCAGCGCTTTTCCTTTTATGACCCTCGTGGTGTCAAAGCGCAAGTTGAATGGCTGCAGCTTGATGTTCCATCCTGCGACACGATCAGTGGCGTTGGGATTGCGCAGGATTTGCTCCAGGGGGAAGGCAGTGACCACCGTGATGGGGTGGCCCTGGAAGTAGTGTCTCAACTTCCTGGAGGCGATGAGGAGCGCGACGAGGAGCTTCTGCTGCATTGGATACCTCTCGCGAGCGTCCCGCAGCACTGTGCTGACGAAGTAGACGGGGTGCTCGACAAGGGTTGTCTGAGGTGGCGCAGCGTCGGCCCTCTGTGGAGGCTCTTCAGGGCCCTTGTCGAGATCTGCCTGTGGAGGCGTCTCGACAGGGGTGGTGGGAGCAGACTCGACTTGAGGCGGTGGGCCTGGCAGTGGGTCTGTGGAGGCTGCTCCTTCGACGGGGTCTTTGTCGGGGGGTTCTGGGCTTGGAGTGGCAGTACTCTTCTTGGGGAGGACAGGCTCTTCCCTTTCGACCACCAAGACGGCGCTTGCGGTCTGAGGGGTGGCTGAGAGGTACAGCTTCAGGTGCTCGCCTGCCATGGGGGCCACCAAGACTGGAGGGCTGGCCAGATACTTTTTTAAGTCCTCGAAGGCTTTGTCCGCCTCAGGGGTCCACTTGAACGTGCCCGATCTCTTCATGATCTTGAAGAATGGTAGGGCTCTCTCGCCAAACTTAGAGATGAAACGGCCAAGGCTGGCCATGCAGCCCGCTAAGCGCTGCATGTCCTTGAGTCGGCGGGGAGGCTGCATTTCCTCTATGGCCTTGATCTTGTCAGGATTTGCCTCTATGCCACGGTGGGACACGAGGAATCCGAGGAGCTTGCCTGAAGGGACCCCGAAGACGCACTTGGCGGGGTTCAGCTTGATGTTCACCTTTCTCAGGCTGGCGAAGGTTTCCTCGAGATCCCTCAAGAGGGTGTCCCCCTCTCGAGACTTGACCACGATATCATCGACGTAGGCCTCAGCGTTTCTACCCATCTGTGCCCCCAAGGCTATCCTCATGAGCCTCTGGAAGGTGGCTCCAGCGTTCTTCAGGCCGAAGGGCATGCATGTGTAGCAGTACACGCCACAAGGGGTGAGGAATGCCGTCTTCTCCACGTCCTCTTTAGCCATCTTGATCTTGTGATAACCAGAGAAGGCGTCCAGAAAACAGAGGAGGTCGCAGCCAGCGGTGGAATCCACGATCTGGTCTATCCTCGGCATAGGGTATGGGTCCTTGGGGCAGGCCTTGTTGACATCGGTGTAGTCGATGCAGAGTCGGCCTCCTCCAGCGGGTTTAGGAACAACCACGCCGTTGGAGAGCCAAGTGGGGTGCGCGACTTCGCGGACGACGTTTGCCGCCTTGAGCTTCTCTACCTCCTTGACGATGAATGCTTGCTTCTCGGGGGCTTGCTTTCGTGCTTTTTGCTTGACGGGGCGTGCGTCTGGACACACGGCTAAGTGGTGCTCGATCACCTCCCTTGGTACACCGGACATATCTGACGGAGTCCATGCGAACATGTCAGAGTTTGCCCGAAGGAAGGCGACGAGCGCGCTTTCCTATTTGGGAGGCAGGGCAGCGCCTATGGTGACGCTAGCCCCCGAGCCTTCAGCCCCCGAGCTGGTGGTGTCCAGCGACACCTTCTTCGTGGCAGCTTGTTCCTGAGAGAACACTTGCTTCTTCTTCTTGGGCCTCTCGAGAGGCTCCATGTCCTCGTCAGCCGGGAAAGCCATGGCGGCTGCCTTGTAGGCGCTCTCGACAGCGCGCGTGGCGTCCAGGATGTGACCGTGGATGGCAATGGTGCCAGCGCTGCCGGGGATCTTGACCATGTTGTAGGCGTGGTGCGTGACGGCCATGAACTTCGCGAGGGCGGGGTAGCCGAGGATGGCGTTGTACGGCAAGCCGATGTGGGCGACATCGAAGTCGATCAGCTCCGTGCGATAGTTCTTCTGCGTGCCGAAGGTGACCGCGAGGCGGACTTGCCCCAGAGGCTCGATTGAACCACTGGTGACGCCCGTGAACGGCCTGGAGGGCATAAGCCACTCGTAGGGCACTTGAAGCGTCTCGAAGGTCTCGACAGAGATGACATTCAGGCCCGCTCCCCCATCGATGAGCGTCTTGGAGACGGTGATGTTGTTGATGGTGGGGGAGCAGACCAGGGGGAGGGTTCCAACAGTCTTGGTCGACTTGGGGTGGTCCTTGGCGTCGAAGGCGATGGTGTACTGGGACCACTTGAGGGGCCCGGTGGTCTCGGTGCTCGGGAGCGCAGCGTTGAGTTCGCGGGCGAACTTCTTGAACTGATTGTTCGATTTGGACGCTTGAGCCCCGCCGAGGATGCAGGCCATGGCGCCTCTCGGGGCCTGGTAGCCTCCATCTTCCTCGTCGGGGAGGTTGTTGTTCCTCTCAGCGGCGTTGGCCTGAGTGCCCTGCGGCCTCTGGTAGCCGCCAGCGCCTCCGCCTCTGCTGTCGCGGCGGTAGCTGCGGCCTCTGCCGCGGCTCCCGCTGGCTTCTTCGCGCTCGCGCTATCTGCTCAGCCTCTTGAGGTCGTGGCAGTTCTCGGTGGCATGGCCGCGCCTGTTGTGGTAGACGCAGAATGGGCGGTGGTCCACCTCCTTGTCGCCGCGCTCGGGAGAACCCCTGCGGGAGCCCTTCGCGTCATGCTCTGCCGCGAGGACCGCGGTGGCCTTGCGCTTGGGCTCTTCCTTCTTCTTGTGGCTCTTGGACCCCTCGCCAGGGTCGTCCCCCCGCGCGCTCATCTTGACGAAGAGGAGTCCCTCTTCAGCCTTGGCGCACTTATCCGCCAGATCGAACAGCTTCACCACAGAGGTGAGCTTGTCGTGGATGCCGAGCTTCTCGAGCATCCTGCGGTTCGTGACGCCCTCGCGGAAGGCAGCGATGACCTGGGTGTCGGGGATGTTCGGAATCTTGTTCTGCACCTGGCTGAAGCGCTGGATGTACTTGCGAAGAGTCTCATCCTTCTTCTGCACCACAGCGCGCAAGTCGTTGTGGGTGAGTGCGCGCTCGTACGTGCCCTTGAAGTTGGCGACGAACTGCCTGCAGAGCTCCTCCCAGGAGTCGATGGAGTCCTCAGGCAGGTTGAGGAGCCAGGACAACGCGGAGTCCCTGAGGGCGTGGGAGAACCAGTTGGCCATGACCTTGTCGTCTCCCCCTGCGGCCTGGATGGAGGTGGTGCAGAGCTGCAGGAACTCGAGAGGGTTGGTGGACCCGTCGAAGCCCTTGGGGAGCGCCGGCCTGAACTTCTGCGGCCAGACCACACGACGCAGGGCGCGCGTGAAGGCCATGCAGCCAGTGGCGTAGGTGGCCGTTCCTCCCTGGAGGGCCCTACGGTTTTGTTGCCCCGCCTGGCCGAGTTCCTCGACGAGGCGGTTCTGGAGGTCGCGGCGTCGCTCCATGCCCACACGTGCGTCAGGCGCGGTGCGCTGCACGATCTGGCAATCGTGTGGCGAGGAAGCATGGGAGGGAGCCCGCTGTGCCGCGGCCGGAGGCGGTCCTGGCGGCGGTGGGGGCGCACCTGGTGCGGCCGCCCCTGCAGGGCCAGAGGGTACGATGGAGCGCGACGGAGCAGGACGCGTGGTTGCGATGTCGACGAGGTGGTGGAGGCGGTCCAACCACTGGTCGTGTGCCTCGGCACTTGGCCGGTAGCGGAGGAGCTCCTGGGCCATGAGCAGCGCGGTGTGCGGGGCGGGCTCGTGGTGCTCCCGCGTGGACACGCTCTGGCGCCGGGACGGGTGCGAGGACTCAGCGTCCTCACGGCGCTCAGAGAGGTCCTCGTCGTCGCGCTGGTCTCCGCCGCGGTGTTCCTCGCTCTCTGGCTCTTCCACGCGCGGGCCGGTGCCAGCGCGCTCAGCCGCGCGAGGGCGACCACGGCGGCCACGGGTGGGAGCAGTGCCGGGCTCGGTGTGAGCTCTCTCGGAGGCACGCCGGTTGGCGCGCGTCGCGCGGGTGTCCGTCATGGCGCGGAGTTCGGAGGTCGAAGACGCGCCTCAGTCCCCTACCTGGCGCGCCAAATGTCGGAGAGTGACTCCCACGGAACAGGGGTAGCCACACCCTGAAGAGAGGTTCGAAGGGGGGACTGAACGCGGAGGTCGAACGATCCTCGAGAGGCACGACGACGATGCTCGCCGGGCCTGGAGAGGGACTATCACGCCAGAGATGGACACCAACCCGTACCCAGGTTCACGGCCCTCAGGAGGAGGTAAAACCGCTACTCCTGCTTGTCTGTATTGCACTGTGGAAGTTACAGAACAATGAGCTTGCCGAGGGCTCTCTTGAGGCAGTTTGGTGCTTGGAGAGGGACACAATGGTCGTCTTCCTCCTCCGGCAGTTGGCTATTCTATGCGTTTGGCTAAGGCTCCCTCGGTCTAGGAAGCTATCAGCCGACTGGAGATCGATCCTCTTCTACGGTGGAGCTCCTGCTCCTTTTATAGGCGCCCCGGGCTCCATCCTCGTGCTGGTGGGTTCCCACATGTCGGTGGCGCGGAGGAGCGGGAGTCCACCGCGTCTCATCCGTCCATGGACGCGGTCCATCCGTGCTAAAGTTGCGCGCCGTGGCCGACAGGCTGCAGACGGTGCAGAGCGGCTCGCAGGCGCGGCAGAGGTCGTGGTGGAGCCCACGATGACGATCTTCTTGGAGCGTTGCGCCGTCCAGCCGCTTTATCACCAAAGAGGAAAGTCCTGGCTGTCCTGGCGCAGGCGGTGCGGCTTTGTTGACTCCTTTATCATCAGAATGGCAGCTGGGATGCTCGCGTCACCCTGCGGCTGCTGCAGGGGCCATGTGCGCCCCGCAGCGCTTGCTTAGCCGCGAAGTGTCTCCACAGGGCCGCGGTGGCCTGTGGGGAGGTTTCCTGCTGACCCCTCTCCAGGCGGGTTGAGCCTCGGGGAGTCTCTTGAAGCGCGGGGTCCTCTTCAGGCCCTGACTTCCTCTTCAGGCCCTCAAGAGGAGATGCCTCTCGAGGGTCTCTCCAAGCGGTAGCTTGGTCCTTAGTCGTTTTCGACGAATCTGTCGCGGGCGAGGCCTGTAGGGAGTGGGCTATGCACACCCCGGTCCTCATTGGGCCGACAGCACCGCGCGCGAAAACTGAGCGGCCGAAAACTCAGCAGGTCGCGGTTCGTGGCTCCAACCGCGACTAAAGGGGTACCTTTAGTCGCGGTTGGAGCCACGAACCGCGACTAAAGGCCTGCTGTATAAATACTCCCTCTGCGCAATCCCGGTTCAATCCACGAACCGGGACAGCGCTAAGGAACCGCAAGGACGCCGCTAGGCTGCCCAAATCGATCTCGCCGCCGTCCGCTGCCGCGCGCCGCCGTCCGCTGCGCCGCCGTCCGTCAATGCCGCCGCTGCCAAGCTCGTCGTCCCCGCTTCCTCTTCTTCTCCCTCAACGCCGCGCCGCCGAGCTCGTCGTCCCCGTCCCCGCCGATCTCGTCGTCGTCGTCGCAGCCGGTGAGCATTCCGGCCTCTCCCCTCGATCACTTAGTGTTAGGGCTAGGTTCAAATGCTAGTTAAGTTGCTAGTTTAGGTCTTATTTTTTAGTTACTATATACTATTTTTGCTACTGTTTTTTAGGATGTTAATTACAATGCAAAGTACTTGTGCAATTTTTAAATTCCAAGTTCAAATGCTAGTTAAGTTGCTAGTTTAGGTCTTATTTTTTAGTTACTATATACCATTAGGTCTTATTTGTGCAATGTGTTGATTAATATTTGTGAAATGTGCAAAGGGTAGTGTCTTAGAATTATTGTTAGGAAAATGCTATTGTTCTTTAGTTGCTAGAGTTATGTGCAATGTGTTGATTAATATTTGTGCAATGTGTTGATTAATATTTGTGAAAATGCTATTTGTGACAATGTGTTTTTATGCAATGTGTTGATTAATTTGTGATGCAATGTTAAGTGAATTGTACTGTTAAGCTCCATTGTCACGCTGAAGTCAGCATGACTACTTTTGGCCGATGATTAGATGGTTGCATCTTCAGGGAGGTCTGAGTGAACCATGTTGTCTGAACATATATGCAATGTTCATTCCACGTTGTTCGCTGACACCATCCCTGAAGCAATTCTATATGAGGCCTTGCTGTCTATTTTGCAATGTTAGGAAGTTTGTAAATTAGTGTGTTAGCAAATTGTTATAGTATTTTAGTGTCTTCAATTTAGAATTTAGAAATATTGTTTTAGTACTTAGTTGAATTTAGTTGATTGATTTAGGAATTTAGTGTCTTCAATTTAGAATTTAGGAATTTAGAAATATTGTTTTAGTGTCTTAGCAAATTGTTATAATATTTTAGTGTCTTAGCAAATTGTTGTTTCTTACCAATAGGAATTTAGTTGATTTAGGTGTTCAATTTAGAATTTATAATTTAGAACTATTGTTTTAGGACTTAGTAGTTGAATTTAGAATTTAGCAATATGTTGGAATTTAATACAATGTCTTTGAATTTTACAATGTTTTATACAATGTCTTGTATTTTAAGAGTTAATGTAAAGATTCATAGTTTCAAGATGGACGGGACTATGGATGTCCGGGACTGGGCTCCGCCGGGTTGGCACTGGGAGGTGCTACCTTCCGGTGTGCGCAGATTGGTGAGGAATGAGGGAACCATCGTCGACCCGGAGCTTCTTTGGTGGCGGTCACGTGGGCCCCGACGGGTACAGAGGGTGCCGGCCCCCGAGGAGTTGGTACGTCGTCGTGTCAGGGCGGAGGACGAGCACGTCCGTCGATACATGGTCGCGTTGGATGTCCGTCCGTCCAACACTTGGCAGCATCTTCAGGGATCTCACATTAGTTATGATCCTGTTTGGGTTCCTTCACTTTGGGTTTTCACCGCACGCGGCATGTTTCCGGCGGTTCGACGTCCATTTTGATTAGCGTGATGTATTATGGATGCGATATATATTATTATATATGCATGTATGCTTAATTTAGACTCGTCATACAATATATGCATCGATGTGTGTAATTGTACCGTACGAATAATAGCTTAAATCATAAATAAAACAGAAAACAAAATAAAAAAACCTAAAACCTAAAACCTCTCGAACTTTTAGTCCCGGTTTGTAATACAGACCGGGACAAAAGGTTATCGCCTGAGCAGCTCGCCTGCGAGCCCACGTGGATGCTATTTGTCCCGGTTGCAGACGATACCGCGACTAAAGGGGTTGGCCTTTAGTCCCGATTCCGCAGTCCCGGTTTTTAAACCGGGACTGTTAGGCTGTTTTCTACTAGTGGGTGCTTCCTGACGGACCGCGTGGATGGGCTTTCTCTTTTCGTTTCGGCCTTGTGCCTATTTGGATCTTGTCTATACCCAGACTTGTCATGCTTCCGCTGAATGATGTAATGTTGGAACATGTGTCCTCTACTTGTTGCTATTCGCTATATTTTGCTCAGTGAGAGCTTTCAGATATCTATTGTTTCCTTTCTTTGTGTCTTAGGTTTATGTCTGTGGTTTCCAGCTTGTTTCTGAGCCAGTGCGTATACAATGTATGTATGATTGAAGTATACGCATTGGTAGGACTTTGGCTTCCTTCGTACGCATTATGCGACGTTCGTGTCGTTGGGATCGCTAGGAGGTGTGGGCCGACGATCCATTCCGAGCCCGTCTGCCTAGTTGTGTGGCCCAACCGGAACGTCGTTTCTGTGTACGTCTGAATCCAGGGTCTGACAACCTTCCGCCTCCGGGAAGAGGCTGAGAGTCAGTACCCGAAGATGCTCGTGCCGGCTCCCTCAGGAGAATGGAGAAAGGAATGGTACTCCGTTCGGGTGGATGGGTCGAGCATCCACATGGCGGTTTCGGGCTATCCGGCTCAGCACCTGGCGCACTCCAGGAAGAGGAGTCCTCAGGATGAAGCCATTTCCTCCGCAGGGGAATCGCTCCTCTTCAGTTCAGGAATCGCCCAATATGGGAGATCAATCTGGTGGGATGCAGTGCGTCAGTTCAGAAGTTTCGCGTCCCCGAAGGCAGCTGGAAGAAGATCTTGGGAATACTGCCGCCTCGGCCGTCGGTTGTTCTCCCGGGTGACATTCGGCCCTTGTTGGAAGACCCTCTTGCCGACGAGGTCGTACTCTCCATGCCCCGGTGCAACGAGTATGGCCTGGAAGGCACAATGGCGATAGATCCCCCTCCTATGCCCAAGGATTAAGGACCGATTGGGGATGGTCTGCAAGCGTCAGGAGTGGCGCAAGGAGACGTTTCCCCGGAGGAGCCTAGTGTCTCTAACGGAGAGTGTGAGGACGAGCACCCAGGAGTTCCTGCTTGGCATCGGGCTCACGCTTGCCGACGCAATCGGCCTCCTCAAGTTCTTCGAAAGGAAGAGACTCCGCTCAGCCGTCAGTGAGCATTCCTCTCCTGGAGGTCAGCGACGGATCTCAAGAGTCAGGCGCTCCGATGCCCGGCGTCTTCGAAGATTTGCTGGAGAGGAAATGGGGCTTCTCCAGATCCAAGAGGAAGGAAAGGTAAGCTTTCCCGCTGCGAGTCCTGCCCCGAGAATCCAACTTGCTTGTGATGTGGCTCTAACATTTCTCCTCTATCTTGTGTAGGAGCCAATCGCCTGAGTTCTCCAGCAAGCGTGCACGCGAGGATGGCGCCGACGTTTATGCTGGCTCAGAAGTCCAAGCTGGAGGTGCCTCTAAGCCCCCGAGTCATACCCCGGCCCAGGGTGGGACCCGGAGGCGACTGAAGGTGCCGGGGAAAACGCTCCGATCCCCGGGATTGTTGCGACCCAGCCGAACTTGCCGGACGCTCCGTCGGCGGCCCCTGTAGATGGAGCGCAGAGTCTTGAAGCCCCCGGGGGAAGGCGCGACTTGGACCCCCGGGAACCTTCCGGTCAGCCCAGCACCAGGCTGACGCTTCTCCCCGTATCGAGGACCCGGCAGAAGGGAGGAACCCGAAGGACCTTGGGGGTGTTGGAACGGGCCTAGGTTTCTCCAACATTGAGGAGCTTCTGGCATTTACCGGGGCCCAGCTGCGCCAGTTGGTGGCTCCCGCGTCTCGCCGCGAGGACACGCTGAAGTCCTGGGAACAGAGACAGGCGGTCGACGAAGAGGCTCTCGAGGCTAGAGAGAGGAAGCTGGCCATGGATGACGAGTTGCTGAACGCCCGGGAGCAGCGAGTCTCAGGCCGCGAGAGGGAGCTGGATGCCCGGATGTCTGTGCTGGACACCGCTGAGGCCAAGTGCTGGGAGGGCAACCTGCAGCTTTTCCTGGAAGTAGACCAAAGCAAGGCCCACTTAGAGCAGGGCGTAGCGAATGTGGAGAACTGGATTCAAAGGGAGGTGAGGAGCAAGGATCGCCAGATCTCCTTGCTTACAGAGCAGGTCTCCCAGCTGAAATAGGACCTCGCAGACAAGAAAAGCGATCGGGAGCAAGCCCGCAAAAATTTCAAGAAGGCCCGGGAGGAGCGGGATCATCAGAAAACCCGCGCTGATGGTTTGGCGCGCGACGTCGCCAAACTGAAAGATGTCGTGGCCGACCGCGACGGGAAGCTTGAGCGTAGCGGGATTCTCCGTTCCAAGGAGAAGAAGGAACTCGAGGAGAAGGACATCGAGCTCACAATGGCGAAGGATGCCGCCGAGACCTCCAAGTCCTTGGCGCAGGCTGCCTGGGCTCGTCAGGAGGACCTGACTGGGCAACTGAAGGTGGCCCATGACGAGTGGGACAAGGCGGTGGCCACCAAGCGCGACCTGATGAGCATTCTCCCAGGGATGAGCGTGTCAGTGACGAGGATTGCCCGGGAGCTGTCGAAGCTACAGATGTCCCGGCCCCCGGTTGTCTCGAGCAATCACTCCTGCTCGTTCAGGGGCTATCCAGCGTTCTTGGAGCGCGTGGCCGAGCTTCTTGGCGAGATCCGATCCCAAGCGAGCAAGGCCGCCCGCATGGCTGTAGAGAAGGTCGCGAAGCAGGCGGTGACCCACCTCGTCGCCGCCCTTCGGCAGCACCATCTGCGGCTCTCCTTGCTCGCGGAGATGGATAACACCACCCCAGAAGCGGCATCTCTCCCGGGGGTTATCGACGAGGTGGAGAAGATCATGGAGCGCTTCTCCCGTGAGGACGATCCGTGAGCTGCGGGTCTCCTGAAACATTCATAGCTGCAATACCGAGTGGCGTGAACTGTGCTTTTGTACCGCCGAGAGGCATTTAGCAAGATAAAATTCTTTGAATGTAAATAACCTTTCCTCGAATTGAGTTGTTTTTATTATACCCGTGCAGGCTTGACGCAATCAGGAAGGGTCCATTGTCCAGAGTGCTAACCAGCCGTGTGCCTCCAGATAGTCTGGAGCGCGGACACACGGCGCGACCCCCCAAAAGACCCATCGCTCCTGACCACAGGAACCTCATCCCTCAGCCCCACTGCTAGAGGGAAACGGACAGTGGAGGCTGCGAAGGTGCTTCCCCAGGTTTACGCCCGCATTCATTTTAGCCAAGGCATAAAGAAACGACACAAACTAGATAAAGGCACTTAGCTCGATCTGTGGTAAGGGTGGGCGTTCGGTCTTTTCGGTTAGTTCGGTTCGGTCTTTTTGGTCTTTAACAATTTCGATCATCTAGAAAATGATACCCGTAATAAATTCGGTCTTTTCGGTTTTCTGTTATTCGGTCTTCGGTCTATTCGGTTCGGTCTTCGGTCATGACGAAATAGACCAAAATCTAGTGCGCAAGAAGAGGAATCGGCGCCAGTTAAGGGGAGAGTGGGAAGCGATCGACTGGTCTCTCGCGCACGGGAGAATCTACATTACACGGGGCTAGGATACTCAGTTGTTGTTCATAGAAACTATATGGTATGCTTGGTTCCGTAGTTGGGACTATAGAATATATGTACATAAACTAGGCTGGCACACAAATTTGGCTACTTTCGTACGTAATTCTCTCAAAATAAAATAAAATCGGTCTTTCGGTCTATTCGGGTTATGTATAAGTGATGACCGAATTTCTGATATAATTTTGGTCTTTTCTAATTTGCTACCCAAATTTCTAACGGTCTTTTTGGTCTCGGTCTTTTCGGTTTCGGTCTCGGTCTTTTCGGTTTCGGTTTTCGATCTTCGGTTTTTATGCCCACCCCTAATCTGTGGAGTCCCTCGACTATCTCGGTATTTGGTAGTGCAGCCGCCGTGGCGGGTATTTTACGCTGTATTTCACGGGCAATTCTATTCTGTCTGCTTACTTTCGCAGGAACAGAGCCTTGAACCGAGATAGTCCGCCGCGGGTCTGACCCGGAGTGCCTTCCTTGACACGGCTTTTGCTAGCCGGAGCCGGTCCTGGGACCTTTATTTTCTTCCCCTGGAACCCGGGGACCACCATTTAGGTGCAGCAGTTGACTTGGCTGGCATGATAGAAAACGCCGGTCCGGAGACCTTTTATTTTGTTCCCCTGGAACCCGGGGACCACCATTTAGGTGCACCGGTTGACTTGGCTGGCGTAATAAGGACGCCGGTCCTCAGACCCATCAGAAAAACCTTCCGGCGAGAAGAATCGAAAATACTTGCTGGCGTAATGAAGACACCGGTCCGGAGACCTAATAGAAATCCTTCCGGCGAGAAGACAAGGAAATACTTGCTGGCGTAATGAAGATGCCGGTCCGGAGACCCATCAGAAAACCCTTCCGGCGAGAAGTCCCGAAAATACTTGCTGGCGTAATGAAGATGCCGGTCCGGAGACCTATCAGAGAAATCCTTCCGGCGAGAAGACCCGGAAATACTTGCTGGCGTAATGAAGACGCCGGTCCAGAGACCTACCAGAAAAATCCTTCCGGCGAGAAGACCTGGAAATACTTGCTGGCGTAATGAAGACGCCGGTCCGGAGACCTAATAGAAATCCTTACGGCGAGAAGACCCGGAAATACTTGCTAGCGTAATGAAGACGCCGGTCTGAAGACCTATCAGAGAAATCCTTCCGGCGAGAAGACCCGGAAATACTTGCTGGAATAATGAAGACGCCGGTCCGGAGATCTAATAGAAATCCTTTCGCCGATTTAAGGTAAGAAAACCATTTCATTTATTCCGACTTTCTATTGATGTGGCGAAGATGCCGGTCCAGTAACTCCAACAGTGCTAGAGTTAGACTCCTCAGAAGCCATCCATCTAGAGATCCAGTATTTCTGGGGAGGCACACTCGGTCCCGTTTGGATGGCTACCACGTGACTCGGGAGCTCCCATTGCCCATCAAGGGCATCTCTGGGGGCAAAAGCCTGATCCCAGATGGAAGTTGTACTTTGCGTGGGCTGCTGAGGGATGGGTGGATCGTTTCTGGGAAGGTTGTTCATCTGCGTGGAAGCGCTTGAGAAGGTCCGGAGGGGTATTTCCTTCTTGGGCACCCGGAGGTCAGACCTGGCTTTCCTCATTGGCTTGAGAGGGCATACCCGACTAATATGTCCGGGTTCTCCACAGGTATAGCAGTCTCCTCGATTTTGCTTCAACTGAGTGTTGTTCCTGAACTGTCGGCAGTCCTCCAGGCTGTGCTTATCCGATTGGTGATATACGCACCAGACTCCCGGCTTGCCGTTCTTACCCGGAGGGATACAAATCTCCTGCGGTGTGTACTCATCGACGTCCTCCTCTCGAAGTCCCTCTTTCTTGTCTTGGCCGAGGTTATCCGCCTCTAGAAGCGGCTCCGCGGGCCGCACAACCGGACGAAGCCCTTCCTATCTTGCGTCCACGAAGGAGGATTGATCTCAGCGTCCGCAATACTTCCCTCGGGTCTTCCCTTGCTGACCAAAGGACTGGCACTCGCAGCTGGCGGAACGAACTGGATTCCAAATGTTCGGCCTTCTGCCAAAGAAAGGGAAGATCCCTCTAGGACATAACCTGGGCCGGGATACCGCAGGAACTCCATCGTGGTATTCCCCTTCCTCTTTCGGGCCATGCTAAACGCCTGGCGATCTCTGCCGTGCACCGGCAAAGAAATGGTGAGCTTCGCCCCCTTAGGCCAACGAACCGCTCCCGCCCAAAGACGGCAATCCTGGGGGCTGATCTTCGTTAGGAGCGAAAAATCTGTGGGTGCCCTTGAGCCGATTGAAGAACTCGAGGTGGGTGGTGCTTCCGTTGAAGAAGAACTCAACGCAGATCTTGACGACGAAGAACTTGTCGTGGCTTGAGATTCAGACGAATCCAGCGCCTGCGCCCCCTACCTGGCGCGCCAGATGTCGTGTCTCGATCGACGGACACCGGGGATGCGAGGCACCCCCTTTGTAGATTCGGTAGGGGCGCGAAGGAGGCTAGAAAAGTGTCCCGGGGGACGACCGCAGGCAAGCTCTTCTCCCACTCTCCGATCTCGACGTGGTATGCAAACAACGAAAGTACACAGCGATCTACCCAGGTTCAGGTCGCCCGAAGGCTAAAAGCCCTACTCCTGCATGTCTGGATAGATGGATCAACCATGGTGTGGCTAGAATGGTGTTCTCCGGTGAGGTACCAGGCAGGGTACTCGGCTAGAGGAAGAGGAAGGACAGATCCTTGCCCGGAGGAGATCACCTTCCTTCTCTTCCTCGCCCTAGCCTAGCTTTGTGGTCGTCTTCTACCTTGGGCTCGCTGGTGAGCTTGTGTTCAGCTTGTGGTTACTTGTCCTCCTCCTCGCCATGCCTTGGTCCTCCTTTTATAGGTAAAGGGGATGCCACAGAGGTCATGCGAGGAGCGTGAGGGGTTTTGGCGGGAAGCGACTCCTCTCCATGGTGGAGACGGCGACGTGGCCTCTTCTCCTCCAAGTATTGGTCACCAGGTTGGTGAGATCTCTATCGCCTTTGGGGAAAGCGGCGGACAGGGGCTGACACAGTGCAGGCAGTGTCCCCTGCCCGCGCCTTGCTTCCCAAGTCTTCTGGGGGCTTCTACCATCTTTTTGAGGATGGTAGAAGCCTTATCTTCTTCTTGTACGGACTGGTACCCGAGAGGGAGCCCGGCCCCGCCGGGGACTCGCGCTCTCGGGGTCTTCGGCTCTATCCGGGGTGCACGGGACCCGGGGGTCCTTTGCACCCGGAGATCTTGGACGGCGCGAGTGTGCCCGCCAGGCTTTGCGCCGAGTCTTGGTCTTGTCCATCTTCATGCTGGGCCCACAGGCGGTGGACCCATTTTGGCAGCGCTAGGGGAACCCCGTGTTCCACTACTGCGACAGTTCCCCACCTTCTTGTCACCTCAGCTGCGCATATGTGTGGCGAGGTTCTGAAGACACACATCAAGCCGCAGGAAGGGATCTGTGATTCTAGAGTCGCAAATCCACCCTTCTTTAACCGCCTCATCAAACCCCTCCAGCTGGAGCCAAAAGAGCTCAAATTTAAAACGATGCTTTGGCCTGTGCCCTGCCGCCATGGATAGATGGATTGGCGCGTGACCCGAGGCCAACGAGGACAACGTATGTAGCAAGGCATCCGGGAATTGCAAATCCCAATCGATAGAAACCAAGGCTCTGTCCATCTTATACATTGCGGGTGTCCTCCGCTCATTGCTCCACGTGAACAAGCGCCCCTGCATGTAAACCTCTTTGAGCTCCATATTACTCACGAAATCCCTGAATCTCGTCATGTTGGCGCAATCAAGATTACTGTTGCTCTTCTCAGAGGCACGTAGGAATCATGTTAAACTCTCCAATGAGAGCCAAGCGCCAGGACACAGGCTGCGACACTCCTCCAATTCAGTGATGAATTGGATCTTCTCGTTGGACTGTGGCCCATACACCACTGTTAGCCACCGGATGTGGTTGTCCCTTGATCGCACCTCTCCTGTGATCGAGAAGAAATCCCTAGAGAGGGAGGAAATGCTGATAGCCGAGGTATCCCAAGCCAACAGGATTCCCTCTCTTGTGCCCTCAGCTTGTAAGAAGAAAAAGTCATCAAACGAAGGTCCCAAGCACTGCTCCACGACATAGCGATCAACCAATTCCAGCTTAGTCTCATGTAGACACACGATGTTAGCCCGTAACGGGCTAACAAACTCCCTAACTGAATCACTTTTAGCCGGATCGTTGAGACCTCGGCGATTCCAGCTAATAACACTAGGGTTACAATCCATAAAAAAAACTACTAGAAGACTCCATCTGACGAGCCCACCCTAGGCAAGCACGTAGATCTCCTTGTTCCCTGTCAATCTTAGGTCTTCCTGTGATGGCGTGGATTTGCCAATCTTAGGTCTTCCTGATTCTCCTGGACTGGCGAGTCAAACAACTCCCTGAGCTCGTCCACGGCCAGCACATTTGGGAGCAATTGGCGAGGCGAAATGCCAAGCGCTTTCAAAAGTGTGGATTCCGCTACCGAGTGTTTCTTGGGCTGCTTGCCTAATGGTTTCACCGACGTCACAAGGCGGCTGCTTCTTCTTGGGGTGAACGCCTTCCCAGCAGAACTCAGCACAGACACGGACTGAACCTCGCGAAGCAGTGTTGGCGCCAACGTTTTCAGGATCTTCGGATAGAACGCGCGCATACGCCCCAGCGCCAACTCCTGGCCCATCGGGCTCCCACGAGCCACCTCCTCCATTGGCTGAACTGGGCTAGGGCTAGGTCAAGAAACCACTTGGTCCAGGCCTTCCTGCTGCTAAGCCTCGGTTTCCTCAGCTCCTTGCTCACAGAGAGAGACTGTGAAGAACTCTCGTGGCCACAAAGAACCCCCTTCTCCACGCTGCATGACAGTGGGCCCTCGTGCGTGAACTCCTGCGTCGAATCCTCCACCAGTGGCCCCAGCACCAACTCGTCAAGCGCTGCCACTTGTCCCACACGGGTTGGCACATCGGCCTGAGAGCCCAACGGCTCCACGACTGCCGTAGCTTCGACCACATGCGGCATCTCCACAGTTGCAGCAGCATTGGCCTCGGGATCCGCTGCTGCTACCAGTTGTCCGATCTCCGAAGGTTGGTGGGCAGCGCACTTTGGCAGTGCAGTTTTGTCAGTTTTGGCCTGATGTGCAGGAGAAGCAACTTTGGAAGGCTGTTGTGACACCCCAAAATTGGTACTATGTAGATTTAAGCGATCCCGCTAAAATCCGCATAATAACGATCTTAGGTCGCCCACCAGACATAACGTACACGCCGAAACATGCGCGTTATGTGGGTGGAATCGTGATAACATTACAACAGTTCCGAAAGATCCACAACAACAAAAGATACATATACAACACGACTCCAACAAGTCAAGAATACAAAGATACATTACAAAGATACAAAGCGGAGTAGAAGCAAAATAGTATCCGACTACGGACAAGATGCAAATTGGACTAAGAGTCCTGAAGATAAACGATGGCGCCATATCCCTGCCCAGCCCAAGCCGGAGGGATTCCCAAGCTAACATCGTCAGACTTCAAACCTTTTGACTGCACATAAAAGCACAGCCCAAAGATGGGTCAGGGCACTCCCTGGCAAGCAAAATCAACCTGTTTACTTTCTATAAGATCTCCCAAAATATAGGGTAGGTGGACTTAGCGGCAGCAGCACTAGCAACCTAACAGAGACACGCTACAACTTCCGTATATTGGAGAGGGGTAAGAGAGCGCATAAGGAACCAACTACTACTAACACCAAACATAACCCATTCCCGGATTCACCCCCTCAACCAAGTATGAGGAAGCAATCAAGGAAACTCACACAGTTGGCAGTTTTAATTACATATTATTATGAAAGTAATTCTATATTACTAATCAAATTAATCATCGTTAATTAGGTGTAAGTTGGCTATGATCTTATTAGCCAGCATCTTCACCAAGTCATCCATAACCGCGGACATGGCTTTTCGAAAAGATTTATCCCTGCAGGGGTGCACTATTGTTAAACCAAACCCGTTCAACCAACCCAGTCAAAAACATTAGTGTCTCTTAACACGACTCTTTCCTTCACCGCAACGAGTCCAAGGAGCCACGGGAGCTGTGCTGGTCCCGACCAAAAGGGTGCGGATTCCCGCAGGACACACCCCTCCGCACCAACAGGCCGCGCCCTATATGCATGTAACAAGGCATACCGCCAAAGTAAAATACTACACTAGTATCAATGCATATGAGACAAATGGAAAGCCCGAACTAGGTGCGACTCCTGGACAAGTTGAAATTCCGGTCAAAGTCGAGTGGGGTTCCATAAGACCTCCCACGAGTGGAAAGTCCGCTCGTCTTGGGTCCAAGGACAAGAACTGAGTTCCTAGGGCAACACTAGCAGAACATAGCACCTCGCAAGGCCTTCCGCCGGTGCCTTATCATTAAGTGATCATTCCCACAAACACTACATCAAATTAATTAAGTTGAACCCATCTCTCCAACTAAGCAGGTGGAACATAAGACATGCAGACGACTCGCACAACCAACTCTATGCATGCACTACGACTCGCAAGGCCAACAGATAAACATCCAACAGGTAATAGGTGGTGGAGATAAAGCTGTATAAGGCTGCAGGATAAACATGTGATATGATCGCGACACAAGAATCGAATACTAGGCTAGCAGAGATCAACGGCAGGAATGAAAGACAATGTATAGGTAAACAAGCAAACTTTGCTTGCCTGAAATCCCGCATGGAAGAAGACCTTGTCGTTGCTCACACATCTCAACGTCTTATCCGTGAAGAAGCAACAAACACTGGAAAGCGTAAAAGATGCATCTTATAACTACGGCAAAAGATCCAGCATGATCATGAGGATGATGCATGGCATGGCAAGATGCAATAAGAGAGGCACATAATTCAAATTAAGCGGAACGAGATTCCGATAATTAATACTCCCTCCATTCCGTAATATAAGGTGTCTAAGGTTTTTGCACGGATATTAAGACGTCAGTATTTTACATGCGGTGGACTCATTTTCTCCTGATAAAATTCGAGAGAGAGGTATCCATAATAGTCATAAATTGAAAACAATATCTCAAATCGCTCAGTTCTAGATTGTGACTCATTTTTTGATGAGTAAAATTGTCTATAAATCGCAATACACCTTATATTTTGAAATTTTTCTCAAAACCTTAGACACCTTATATTAAGGAACGGAGGGAGTATTAAGGTTCCAGTTATTTATCTAACCATCAATGTTAAATGTTCATTGACATGGCAAGACATGGCATAGATGATCTAGTCAAATTAAATGGAATATGGCAACAATAATAAATAATTGCCCAACACATTCCATATTTATATTTAGGTGGAACTAACCAATTACACTAAGCAATTAAATTAAAAGATGCAACATGGCATATGAATGGCATATTAATGTTCATTACATTTGTTGATCAAAATAGATATTTAATTTGTATTATTTGGATAAGCAAAACAAAAGATGTGATATATATTATATTACACAATTTGTATAAAAAGAAATAGGAAAAAAAATAGACAGAGAGGAAAAGGTGTGTTTTTGTGGCACTAAGCAATTAAATTAAAAGATGCAACATGGCATATGAATGGCATATTAATGTTCATTACATTTTGTTGATCAAAATAGATATTTAATTTGTATTATTTGGATAAGCAAAACAAAAGATGTGATATATATTAGAGTACACAATTTGTATAAAAAGAAATAGGACAAAAATAGACAGAGAGGAAAAGGTGGGTTTTGTGGCATGGTGATGATCGAACTAGGGATCTGCCTGGTGGTTTAAGAGTAGCGTAGCCACTGGGCTATTGCTTTGTTGGTGGAAGGTTTTGGACGCGTTAACTGAACAAGAACAGATAAAATATGGAATTGGTGCTGTAGGGGATTCGAACTTGTGGTGCTGCGCACGGGCGGAGTGGCACTAGCCACTGGGCAGGATCGTGAGTTATGATTTTAATCGAACCTGACAGAAAAAATTTTTAACCTGCGACGCTAACTGAAAATGTTCAGGCTTCAGAGCAACGGCGACGGACGGAAGGACAGCAGCTGGTTCCTGGCGGGTGCGCGTGCGGTGCAAGCGAGGGGTGCAGGGACTTTCTGGTGTGCGGGAGCGAGCAGAGGAACCACAGCGAGAAGAGGACAGCAGCTTCATAAACGCCACCATGGCGTCCATGGCGGGCGAGCTCGGATTCGAGCGGCAAGACGACGTACAGCATGATATCGAGGACGGGGAGGGGAGTATTTGGTGGAGGTTCTCACTGGGAGGTCGTCGGCGTAGCCGATCATGCGCGAGGACGACCGGAGGTGGCGAATTGCGGCGACGAGGTTCCGCCAGCGTTGGGGAAGAAATTCTTGACGGCGGCGCCCTGTGCGTCCCCGGCTCGATTCCTTCTGCTGGCATGGCGAAGAATACGGCGCGCAGCTCCAGGGATTTTCTTCGTACCTTCGACGCCGCCGGAGCAGCGGCGCGACGGCGAGGCCGGCATTGCTACGTTTCGGTGGAGAAATTCCGGGAAGAAGAAGAGGAGGAGGGAGTTGGTGGCGGCGCCGAGGAGGGAGGAAGAGAGGGCTAGGGTTAGGGTTGTAGGAGGCGGCGGCTATAAAGGAGAGGAGAGGGAGCAGGTTGAGGTGGGGGCCATGGCCACGGTGGGGGTTGTCACGCTCCTCTCGTGCTCTGTACGGACGAAGGAGAAAGGAGGCCAGGGGGGGTTGGGCCAGAAGGAGAAGATGGGCCAGATTAAGGTGCTTCGGTCCCTCTTTCCAATTATCAGATTTTGACAATTAAGAAAAGATAAAAGGGAGGGAGGAGATAGATAGAATGATAAAGAAATAGAAAAAAGGAAAGGAAAGGTGAGGAGCAAAGTTTTGCAAAAACAAAGATAGAGTTGCACAAAAATAATATTTTGAGTTTTTATAAAATATGCAATGTGAACATATGTATGATGATGACATGATGATGCAAAAAGAAAAGCAAACAATTATCTAATTGGGGAAAACCCCAGGGCGTTACAGTTGTCCCCCACCCACCCTTCCCACGACCAGATTCAAACTGCGGCCCCGCACTGGCCCACTGCCCATTCGACCTTCCATTGGTGGCAGAGGCCAATCCAACAGCGAGGCCGCGACTTGGCAATAAGACCGCCTTTGACCGGTGGCGTCGCCCGCTGCCTGACGACCGCAGCTACCGCCGCCGCCGCAGTTATCTAGCACAACAAAGCTCCATGGTAGCCCTCGCGACCGACGACCACCTCCACCGCGCGGGCTCCATGGTGGGATGCCACTCTGCTCCGAGATGGACAATCCAACACCCATGCCATACATCCAGATCCGCGTATCCTCTTCTTCTTCCTCCACTCTAGTAACGTGGATGAGCACGTCGTAGGTCAGTAGGTTCAGCTGTCCGGCCACCTGCGCAACCACTGTATCAGATGAATCCCCAGAGAATTCTTGCGCCGGGGATGGCGTCTCTTCGCCCATCACCTCCGGCTCCAGGATAGCCAAGGTCCTGGCCGTGGGGATGCCCTCCAGGTCCTCCGTCCAAGCAGACACCTTGAAGACTGAGAGATCTTCCCTTGTTGCCGTGTCCGCAACCACTGCAACGATCGAGCAAGACTCGCCCAGCAGATCCTCCACCACTTCACGATCCCACGCATGCGCCGGAATGCCCTCTGTCGTAGTATCGGCATTGTGGATAGGAGACGGGGGTCCTCTAGCCTAAGTATGGATGTGGGGTAGAACGCTGGAGTCGTCAAGGACGGGATTGAACATGGCGAGTTTACCCAGCTTCGGGTCTCACGACGGTGGCGATATCCTATGTTCTGCTATAATTCACTATATGGCAATAGCCGTGAACAGGTTACAATGGTGTATGAGATTGTATTGAGCGTGCCCTAAAGGCTCCCCGGTGGCCGGCTTATATAGGCGGCCAGACCCCGGGTTACAAGGTAAGTACGTGTACGGCAAGTAAACAGAGTCCTAGCCCTAGCCATCTTTAGTTGCCGCCTTCCGTCTTGGGCTTCGTGGCTTGATGGGCTTCAGTCTTCTGCCTTCCTTGGACCGTCCGCCTACTTCCTTGTACGCCATCTATCTAGGCCGCCCGGTAGGCATCAGCCTTAACCACCCTTGTGCCACCCTGGACTAGCCGGATTGATCCATGTCAGAGGTACCTCTGGATGGTATATCCCCAACATTAGCCCCCAGAAAGGTTGAAGTTCTCCAGTCGTCGGCTTCTTCGTCTTCATGATCTTCAGCTTGAACGTTGGCGGCTGCAGGGCTTGACCTATTCTGAACAAAGGCTGGACGTATGCCGGCAATGTTGCCAATATACGGCCGCCTTTATCCACATGGGAAAAACGGCTTTGTGACTTAACAGGAACCTTCTCTGCTAAGCCTCTTCCTTCTGACAAGATGAGTCAAAAAGTCAGGCACATGACGTCACTTGGTCCATGATAGTTTGAATCCAATCGAGACGGAAATGTGCCATGATTGCAAATCGCGGGAAAAGAGGAGTTATGGTGATCGTGAGATCGTGCGCCGCCAGACCCGTGCTTAGATGTATGCCACGTGGTAGGTTGCCGGATGCGTGCACAGATCTCCGTGCAAGGTATTTAAATAGGGCACCGAACCGTTCGAGGTTTCCACGCACTCATTCTCTCTCCACTCTTTGCCTTCTGCTCTCCTCTCTCGAGCTCTTCACCACCGAGCGAAAAAACTCTCCGGCGACCTCTCCGGTGACCTTGCGAACGGAGGATGTCCACCGAGCCCATTGCTTCTTCCGCGACGGCGGCGGCGACCGAGCTCGGCCTCGACTCAACGGCGGCGATGGGCGTCGCGGCCTCGCTGCCCGCGGGTTACGCACCTACGGCCACCCACGCCTCCGGTTCTTCGCGTCCTTCTTCTTCCTCGACACCTTCTGGATCCGCTCGGGCGACCTTGTCGAACCCAGCACCCGCAGCGGCGACCACGGCGGTGGCCATAGGCCCTGACGCCGGTGAGGAAGAAGAGGAGAAGGCCAAGCTCGGGTCCCGGTATTGGCTCCCCTCCATTGTGGACGACAAGGTCCTCAAGGAGTTGGAGGATGCCGGCTATTGGCCGACAAAGGAGGACTGCAGCTGGCGGTCCGCCTTAGGAGACATCGTCCCCGCGCCCAAGGCTAGCGAACGGGTAATCCTTACCTCCCATCTCGCGAGGGGAATGGCGCTTCCGCCTTCTTTAGCGAGGTTTTAGACTTCTACGGGCTCCAGCCCCACAACATCGCTCCCAACAGCATTTTAGTCTTAGCCGGCTACACCGCCTTGTTTGAAGGCTATCTAGGTATTAGGCCTAGTTTAGACTTCTTCAAGTATTGCTTTCGTTACCGGCGCCAGACTGTGCCGGACGGAGGCCTCGCAACCTGCGGCAGTGTTATTTTCAACTACCGCCAAGGACGTCAATGGTATCCGAAGATACCTTACATTGAGTCCGTCAAAGGTTGGAACTCCTTGATGCACCGGTGAGGTGTTGTTGGGAAACCACAAGAGGAAGGTATGAAGTAGTGCAGCAGCAAATTTCCCTCAGTTGTGAAACCAAGGTTATCGAATCATTAGGAAACTAGAGTTCTTCTGAAGGTGTCAACGGCGCCAGAAAAGAGCTTGGCGTGTAGCTGACGTGAAAACTGCACACAACACAATCAAGATACTTTGCCCCAACTTAACAATGAGGTTGTCAATCTCACTGGCTTGCTGTAACAAAGGATTAAACGTATGTGTGGAAAATGATGTTTGTTTGCAGAGAATGAAAGTAACAGTATTGCAGTAGGTTGTTTTATCAGTTTAAGGAAAAAGGACCGGGGTCCACAGTTCACGAGTGGTGTCTCTCCATAAATAATAATAGCATACATGCGGGTAAACAAATTACAGCTGGGCAATTGATAGAATAAAGAACTGCATAACAATGCATATACAAGTCATGATGTCTAGTGTGAGATTCATTTGGGCATTACAACATAATACATAGACCGTCATCCAACTACATCTATGACTAATAATCCACCTTCAGGATAGCATCCGCAACACCATTTAGTATTAAGTTGCAAACAACAGATAATTGCATTAAGTAAAGTGTGTAATGTAAGTAGCACAAATATCCTTAGATAAAGAACTAGTGTTTTATCCCTAGTAGCAACAGTACATCTACAATCTTAGAGGTTGCTGTCACTCCCCCAGATTAAATAGAGACATGAACCCACTATCAAGCATAAATACCCCCTCTTGGAGTCACAAGCATCTACTTGGCCAGAGCACCTACTAGTAACGGAGAGCATGCAAGATCATAAATAACGCACTCAAAAGATATATTATGAAGCAAATGACATAGTACTCAATTATTCATCGGATCCCAGCAAACACAACATGTACCATTACAATAAGATGATCTTGATCATGATAGGCAGCTCACAAGATCTAAACATGAGGGCACAATAGGAGAAAACAACCATCTAGCTACTGCTATGGACCCGTAGTCCAAGGATGAACTACTCGCGCATCAGTCCGGAGGCGGGCATGGTGATGTAGAGCCCTCCGGTGATGATTCCCCTCTCCGGCAGGGTGCCGGGAAGAGCTTCTAAACCCTCCGGAACAAGGGTTGATGACGGCGGCGGCTCCGTAATGTTTTCTGGAAAAGTGTTCGGGTACTTAGGGTTTTCCCGTCGGGGGGTTTAAGTAGGCGAAAGGGCGAAGGAGGTGGGGCCCCGAGGGGCCCACACCACGTGGTGGCGCGGCCAAGGAGGGAGCCGCGCCACCAACAGGTGTGGCCGCCTCGTGGCCCTCCTATGTATCCTCTTCGGTGTTCTGGATGCTCCCGGTGAAGATAGGGGTATTGGCTTTTGTTTCGTGCAATTCCGAGAATATTTCCTTAACAGCTTTTCTGAAACCAAAAACAGCAGAAAACAGGGAACTGGCACGGTGGCATCTTGTTAATAGGTTAGTCCCAGAAAATGCATAAAAACCATATAAAGTGTATATAAAACATGTAGCAATTGGTAGAATATAAGCATGGAACATAAGAAATTATAGATACGTTTGAGACGTATCAAGCATCCGCAAGCTTAGTTCTACTCGTCCCGAGTAGGTAAAACGATAACAAGAATAATTTCTGAAGTGACATGCTTTCACACAATCTTGATCATATAATAATGTAATGCATGTAAGTTGAGATCAAATGAACAAAAGTTGTAGTTTATATTGATATCAAATGAGTAGTGAGTAAACAAGTAGGAAGAACAAAGTAAAACTTTCAATGAATCAATACTAGAGAACAATCAACCGTGCAAAGTAGATATTAAAGATGATTTAAGCTTCAAGAATAACAATATAATCATCTAATGCATCCATCACTCATGACAACTTTGTGAAAGGAACAAGTCAAGCAATAACAATATGCACGTAGAAAATCATCTCTCTATTTGTTCACTTAAAAACAAGCAAGCGTTCAGCGTTGGTTCCTGGCACCAGGATGTTGTGGCTAAAAGAATAATAAGGGGGGTTTGGAAGGCCAACAGAAGAAAGTCACACACAGCTGAAAGTGATCATTAGACAAGAGGAAGTCTTATAATCGAAGCTATGCAAGGAGTAGTGATTGCCACACAACGGATGGACATAGAGTGTATGAAAGCTCTCCAATGGAACTAGTGGGGGTGCATCCAACTTGCTTGCTCATGAAGACCTAGAGCACTTTTGAGGAGGCTCATCATTGGAATATACAAGCCAAGTTCTATAATGTAAAGTTCCCCACATAGTTATACAAGTAAAACATGAAGACTCTCTCATATGGAATAAAGGTGCTAAACAGGAGCACAAATGATGACTATGAGTACTACAGGCGCTATAACATGAGCACAAGTGTAGATAAAGAGTAGTAATGTTGCCCCTTTTTTTTCTTTTTTTTTTCTTTTTTCTATTTTTCCATTTTTTTTTTACCTTTTCTGTTTCTCTTTTCGATGGCCTCCATGGCTCTTTTCAATTTTAGGGGCAAACATTCTAATATGACAACATACTTTTGATACAAGGACCTCATAATGGATAGAACATAGTGTATGAAACTGTGCCTCTGCCAATGTAGCAGGATATGCAATGATCTAGGGTAACATGGGTAAAACCACACATTAGCTGTAAAGAATCATGCAAGGAAATACATAAATGATAAATGACAACAAGTCATGTAATGTAAGATGGAAGTTGCATGGCAGTATATCTCGGAACAGTTATGGAAATGCTGTAGTAGGTAGGTATGGTGGATGTTTTGAGGAAGATATTTGGCTTATGTGTAGGAGAACATGATGAAGATCTCCCACGAGTTTTGGATGTACCCGCAAAGTATGCACCAACTCTCAATGTGAGAAAGGGCAATGCAAAGTACCGAAGAGGCTAGCAAATATGGTGGTGGAAGTGCCATGAAAACCGCAGCTGAGAACTCACAAGTAAAAAGATTCAACTAGAAATATGATCTTACAAGGCATAATGAAAATCACTCCACGAGGGACTGTGGCAAATGAACAAGTCACTGTTGGGACCCCGACCGTAGCGCATAACACAAAGTCATTACGGTTGTTTTTAACATTAGAAGTCATATATCATCATGCTATCAACTGGATATTTAAGTGTGGCACAGCTTCAAGTTTTCTAGACCAACCATTAATCATTCCACTTTACTAAACTAACATGTTTTACCATTAAGCATATTAATATCTCAAAACAACATCAATGATTCAAGTGACACAATTTAATATTCTACAAGATTATGTATCATTTCATCATACCATCTACCACATTTAACATTTTCTGTTCTTAACCAGACACCAATCAACTTATCTAAAAATAAACTCTCCAAGTATTTAACAATGAGATATGAGAGTATGACATAAGAAAACTAACAGCTCTAACAAGAGGTGCCTGAAAAACAAGAGCTAATAGTATTGAAGTAACATAGAACAATACTCAACAAATAATAGTGAAGAATACGAGTATTCATAAGAAAAAGCGGAGCGTGTCTCTCTCCCACAAAGGAATGCTAGGATCCATTTTATTCAGAGAATGAAAATAATGAAAACAAAAACAAAAACAAACAGACGCTTCAAGTAAAGCACATAACATGTGTCGGAACTAAAATATAGTTTCACTAGAGAGGACCTGATAGTTTGTTGATGAAGAAGGGGATGCCTTGGGCATCCCCAAGCTTAGACGCTTGAGTCTTCTTGAAATATGCTTGGGTGACCCACGGGGGCATCCCAAGCTTAGGCTCTTTCATCTTCTTGATCACATCACATCATCCTTCTCTCTTGATCCTTGAAAACTTCCTCCACATCAAACTCAAAGTAAACTTCATTAGAGGGTTAGTGCATAATCAAAAATTCTCATATTATGCATGGAAAAAAACATTACACATGCTACTGGACATTAGCTACAGCCACTGGTATTTTATGGAACCAAAAGATCCATTCAAAAACAGCAAAAGGAGCAATGCAAAATAAATGGCAGAATCCGTCAAAACAGAATAGTCCGTAAAGACGAATTTTTTCGAGGTACTTAACTTGCTCAAATCAGAAAACTCAAAACTAATGAAAGTTGCATACATATCTGAGGATCACGCACAAAAAATCCCAGGTCATTTTGATTTTTCCGTGAATTCTTACAAACTAAACGGTGGACAGCAGAAAACTGTTCCTGCGCAGGAATCCAAATCTAGCATCAACTTTCTACTAGAGGCTTAACTTGACACAACAATGCAATAAAATAAAGATACAAAGGAATTGCTACAGAGGTAGGCATGTTCCTTGACTAAAGATGAAAATAAAAGATAATGGGTTGCCTCCCAAAAGCGCTTTCTTTAATGCCTTTTAGCTAGGCTTGATAGTTCTAATGATGCTCTCATGAAGATAGAAAATGAAGCAAAAGGAGCATCAAGAAGCAAATTCAAAACACATTTAAGTCTAACCCACTTCTTATGCATAGTAATCTTGTACACAAATAAATTCACAAAGAACAAAGTGACAAGCATAGGAAGATAAAACAAGAGTAACTTCAAAACTTTTAGTATATAGAGAGGTGTTTTAGTACCATGAAAACTTCTACAACCATATTCTCCTCTCTCATAATAATTTTCAATAGTAGAAATAAATTCAACCATATAACCACAAGAATCATTCAACTTAGATAATATAGGCACATAAAGAGGATCATTAAATTTATTTTGGAATTCATTAGCATGCTTTCCTCTTTCAAAATAGTTACTAAGATCAATATCAAGTTTAAGATCATGGTTGCAACAAAGATTTGGAACTTGAGACAATTGCAAACCACATAAATATCTCTCAACATAAGCAAATTTCTCCTCCATGGTGTAATTAGGCGAATTCAAAAACAAAGTAGGGCTCTCATGAGTAAGAGTGCCATCACAAGCAGCAATTATATCATTTTTATCCTCACATAAATAAGTTATAACTTCTAAACATAGAGGATTATTGATAAGCATAGGACCATCATCTAAAGCATCATCGTATATAACATTAGGGAGCACATTTTTACTTTCTGTTATTTCCTTTGTTGCGTCAAGGAACATGCCTTTTTCAAATTTATCAAAAGTAGATATTTCAATAGATTCATGACATTCAACAATATAGCACACTTCCTCCTTAGACACGCATGGAGGGCAATCAAATAATGTAAGAGTTAAAGAGTTACTATCTTTAGGAGGTAGATCCTCCTTTTGTTCTTCACTCTCCTCCTCTTTTTCATCTAATGAGCTTTCAGGTTCAGGAATTTCTTCTTCTATAGGTTCCTGCAAGAAAACAGTTTCTTCTGTATGAGGAAAAATCCTCTTGACATGTTCAGTAATGTAGAGTTTTCATTCTTATAGTTATCAAAACAATATTTAAGTATAGCAAGACTTTCAGATTTATAAGGGGCATCAATCTTATGCTCAAGGTAAGAACTAATTTCAAGTGCACCCTTAAAGATAATAAATTCTTCCATCCTTTCTACCTCATAAGCATTATAGTAACCTTTAACATAAGAAGCTAAGGTTTCATTTTCATTACAAGCACATTGGAAAGGAAAGTGTTTAGACTTCCTATGACAATCAGATTCATTAAAGCAAAAAGTTTTGCCAAATAGATAGCATAAATTTCTAGCATATTCCTCTAGTTGATTTAACAATTTCCATAAGTACATCCCTTTTTGTGGCAAACGGTAATTCCTATAATATCTTCGTTCATTTTCCGTGGAGCAACCTTGCCAACAAGATCTAGTTTCATAGAGATAAGCCATTGATAGCAAATAAACAACTAGACATAATAACAACCCGAAATAACAAATGCATACAAAATGCAAAACTGAAAATAAAATATGCAAACTGAAATATAAAAATAAATGCAAGTAACTAATTTTTTTGTATTTTTGATATTAAGCAAACAAGACAGTAATAAAAATAAACTAAGCAAGACAAAAACAAAATAAAAAGATTGGGTGTGAGAGACTCCCCTCGCAGAAGAGCTTAGTTTCCCCGGCAACAGCGCCAGAAAAGAGCTTGATGCACCGGTGAGGTGTTGTTGGGAAACTCCAAGAGGAAGGTATGAAGTAGTGCACAAGCAAATTTCACTCAGTTGTGAAACCAAGGTTATCGAACCAGTAGGAAACTAGAGTTCTTCTGAAGGTGTCAACGGCGCCAGAAAAGAGCTTGGCGTGTAGCTCACGTGAAACCTGCACACAACACAATCAAGATACTTTGCCCCAACTTAATAGTGAGGTTGTCAATCTCACTGGCTTGCTGTAACAAAGGAATAAATGTATGTGTGGAAAATGATGTTTGTTTGCAGAGAATGAAAGTAACAGTATTGCAGTAGGTTATTTTATCAGTTTAAGGAAAAAGGACCAGGGTCCACAGTTCACTAGTGGTGTCTCTCCATAAATAATAATAGCATACATGCGGGTAAATAAATTACAGCTGGGCAATTGACAGAATAAAGAACTGCATAACAATGCATATACAAGTCATGATGTCTAGTGTGAGATTCATTTGGGCATTACAACATAATACATAGACCGTCATCCAACTGCATCTATGACTAATAATCCACCTTCAGGATAGCATCCGCAACACCATTCAGTATTAAGTTGCAAACAACAGATAATTGCATTAAGTAAAGTGTGTAATGTAAGTAGCACAAATATCCTTAGATAAATAACTACTGTTTTATCCCTATTAGCAACAGTACATCTACAATCTTAGAGGTTGCTGTCACTCCCCCAGATTAAATAGAGACATGAACCCACTATCGAGCATAAATACCCCCTCTTGGAGTCACAAGCATCTACTTGGCCAGAGCATCTACTAGTAACTGAGAGCATGCAAGATCATAAATAACGCACTCACAAGATATATTATGAAGCAAATGACTTAGTACTCAATTATTCATTGGATCCCAGCAAACACAACATGTAGCATTACAATAAGATGATCTTGATCATGATAGGCAGCTCACATGATCTAAACATGATGGCACAATAGGAGAAGACAACCATCTAGATACTGCTATGGACCCGTAGTCCAAGGATGAACTACTCACGCATCAGTCCGGAGGCGGGCATGGTGATGTAGAGCATTCCGGTGATGATTCCCCTCTCCGGCAGGGTGCCGGGAAGAGCTTCTGAACCCTCCCGAACTAGGGTTGACGACGGCGGCAGCTCCGTAATGTTTTATGGAAAAGTGTTCGAGTACTTAGGGTTTTCCCGTCGGGGGGTTTAAGTAGCGAAAGGTCGAAGGAGGTGGGGCCCCGAGGGGCCCACACCACGTGGTGGCGCGGCCAAAGAGGTAGCCGCGCCACCAACAGGTGTGGCCGCCTCGTGGCCCTCCTCCGTATCCTCTCCGGTGTTCTGGATGCTCCCGGTGAAAATGGGGGTATTGGCTTTTGTTTCGTGCGATTCCGAGAATATTTCCTTAACAGCTTTTCTGAAACAAAAAACAGCAGAAAAAAGGGAACAGGCACTGTGGCATCTTGTTAATAGGTTAGTCCCGGAAAATGCATAAAAACCATATAAAGTGTATATAAAACATGTAACAATTGGTATAATATAAGCATGGAACATAAGAAATTATAGATATGTTTGAGACGTATCACTCCTCCTTCTACTGCCAGGACTTGGCAGTGCCGGAGCGTCGCTTCGGCATCCCCGTGTTCGTCAACGCGCCGCCTATGCCAAGGCCATGCTGGGACGAGGCGGTCCCGAAGTTGACGGAGGAACACTGTCTAATTATTAGGCGGATTGAGTTCCTAACGAAGATGATGGAAGCTCTGTTGCTTGACGGGGTGGACACCGTCATTTGCTGGCTGTCGAGGCAGATTTTGCCTCTTTGGTACAGCCCACACAATATGTGTCAGTATTCGCCTACTGACACAACTTCTCTTCGCGTAAGTGAAGGGAAGTTATCGGCAGCCACCTTGGCGGCCCAACTTCGCAGCCTCGTCAAATCGGGGTTCGTGAAGGCGGTGGAAGGAGTGCCCATGTGCACTCACAAGAACCCTCCCCTTGAAGTAAGTATTTTAACTTTCTTGTTTTGACGATGCGATTGCCGGCTTGGCAAATTATTTTAACCTTTGTCATGTTATTCCATTACGCAGCTCTCCTCCTTGACGAAGGTTGACTTGGCTCCCGACTTCTACGAGCCGGTAGCCAGCAAGGGCAAGAAGCGCAAGGCGTCTGGCGCGCCCTCCTCTACGGTAAATGCCGAGAGGCAGAAGAGGACCGCCATACCGGCTTCTGTGCTGGTAAACGTTGACGACGCCGAGAACGCGGGGATAAGGATCCCCCAAAGGTAAGTTTTGCTAGCAGCCTTCTTTGTCGGTTTGGCTAATTGCCGGATTCATCGGACTAACCTTTGTATTTGGTTACTTGCCAGGACTTGGATGGCGACTACCAAGTTGCCGGCCAAATCTTTGACCGCCAAGGGGAAATGGCCCCTTGGTCCTTCTCCTGCTACCGCGCCGCCAACTCCTCAGGCTGGTGGGTTTAGGACGGACGCTCGCAAGCGTCCTAAAACCAAAGACCAGGCTGCGACCATGCCGCCAACTAGGACCACATCCTCCGGGCGCGCCGCCTACAGCTCCTTACAATCGGCTGAAGCTACGACTCATGATGCCGGTCCAACCTTTGACACCAAAGAGGAGATTGCGGAGGAGACACAAGGCGGCCAGTGTAACGTCCCAAATTTTGGAAACAAGAAAAACTTAATACTAACACACCCAAAATTTGGAACCAACAAAAACTTTTTGAAATGTCTTGTTAATGTATGTGCTTTACTCTTGATTTCACTTTTTGCCCTGTTGTGGTTGTTGTTTGTGTTGTTGATCCTTTAAAAATTTCAGCATATGAATTTTACCTGTTCATATATAACCCTTTTGGTCAATGTTAAGAATAGTAAAAGGATTCCTATAACTCCTCCTAGTCAAGTTGTTTAACAAACTCTATTAACTATAATTTTAGCAACTACCCAAAGACCAATTATTTGAGAAAATAAAAGTATTTCCAAAACTATATGTTTGCAAAACTACAAAGGATCATATAGTATGTCCTGATACATTTTGAGTTTAATGTGTTGCTAGTCTTAGCAACTTTTATTTTAAGAACTCCTAATTTAATATCTCTTTGGAAACTATTACCAGGAAGTGTTTTAACCTTCTTTCTTCAAAATCTAGTCATTATAGTATTGATCACCACCTCATAAATATATTTGTTATATCTCAAATGCTTGGAGTGTTCACTCAATTGCTTGTTGCTTGAATTAGTTGGCTTGTACTTGTTTTTGCTTGTTTTGAATGTGGATGTGTGGATATTTTGTGTCCACTTAGGTTTGTAGGTTGTTTTGATATCTATCATGCTTGATTGAGGCCTTATTTGATTGTGGTGTGTTTCATCTCTTTTATTATGATTTGGTTTATAAGAAACTCAAAATATTCTATTTTCAAAGAGTGGATGACTATCTTCTTTTCTGTTAACTTTTAGCATTTCTAGAGCATGACAACTAGTGTTTATTTGGTTCAAATTGGAAATGCAACTCACCTAACCTCATCCTTACCATCTCTACTGTCTATCCATAATCTTATTTAAAATATTCAAAAATGTTTGATCATTAATTCATGCTTGTTTTGAGTGCTTCATTGTAAGGTGACCATTTGATGTGTTATAGAATTGCAACTTGCCATTTTTGTATCTAGTTGTGAATGACCCTTTTTCTTAAACTCTTAACCCCAAATGTTAAACCTATATCCCCTCTGAGCATCCCAACTAGGTTTATAATTTCCTATGCAAAGAGTGGACTAATCCATCCATGCTATGTTACATGAGCTAATTATCCCAAAATTGCATTCAACTAAACCTACCCTCTCCCCTTGCCCATCTTGTGGTTTAGGGTGTGCTTTGGATCCCCACACCTCTGGAAACCCTTAAGCCACGACCTTGTCAAAACCCTAGCACATCACCTCGTTGTCCTTTTCTGTCTGGCATTTCATCGAGCAGTTTGCAAGCAGTAATACCCCTCTCCTTTACTCACCTCCATCCATTAGCTCCGAGCCATTTGCTTCTGTCCAAAAACACGCGCCTGGGCATGGAATCATTGCAGCACCGCCCAGCACAGCCAACCCCTGCCCGAGCCCTCTCCCTCTTCCTGTTTTCCCATGCCGAAACCTTGAAACCGGCCACCATCTTGGATACAAGCCCACAGACTCACTCCCTCCCTCTAACCTTGCCCATTACCTCGCTCTGCCCTCACTCCACCACTCTGTTCTCTCCCGAGCAAGCTCTAGCTCGGACTCGCCCTGGAACGGCCGAAGACCGCCGCTCGGCCCGAGCTTTTCCGAGCAAGCTCGCCATCGTTACCGACCATCTCCTCTCTCTCTTTCTGCTCCATCTCGTTCCTTTCTCCTCGGGCTACCTCTCAGACACCTCCTCTGACCTGCAGGAAACCTGGAGCCACCAAAGCGGTGACGTGCCCGTAGCGAGCGGCCTCGACCGCGCGGACGTTCGGAAGCTTCCCCGCTCGCCCTGCGACCTCCCCTCCCTTTCCTCGACCTTTCGCACCCACGCGGACGCCTCTACTCCTTCTCCCGCGAGTCCGAGGTGAGCAGCACGAGAACCTCGCCATTTCTAGGGTTTCGGCCTGCGTTCCCCAGTCGCGAGGTTGAAGACGAACAGCAGCCGTCCGGTCTTCGATCCACGCCTCTGTTTGAATCCTGCAGCTTCTAATCCTGGCCGTCTGTCGCGAGATCTACGGTCACGTGCCCTTCCGCCAGCGCGCGCGCCGTCGCGGGCCGGCCCAGCTCTTTGCCTCGGCCCAGTGCCAGGTCCGGCCTGTGTTTTGTTTTTTTTTAGCAGATCTATTTTTCCTGTTTATTCCCTATGATTGTATAGTGCAGCTTTTATTCATTTGCAGTAGATCTGTACATGCTAATAAGTTGAGGTAAATTTTGTAGGATGCCTGAGTGTTTTCTTAATCATGCAGAAGTGGTCTCTTGCAAAAATATGATTTATTTTGTGCTGTAGATCAAATCTTGTAAAAAGTATACTTTCCACAATTTATTTAATAACTTGAGTTTTATAAATCCAAATCATGCAAACTTTAGTTATATGGAAAGCCTAGAAGAATACCTACCTAGATCTATAAGCCATGCATGCAAGAGATTTCTGGAACTATAGATATATTAAGTTTAAGATTGACACTAGTGACATTTTGGTGATTTTTAATTCTTTATTAAAAATAGTTTTTGATGAAAATCCAATTTTCATAGCTTTATATGGTTACTAGGTTTACTGTGGACAAAGGGTTTATTTTTAGGAGCTATATTCTGTGAGTAATGGTTTTTACTAAAAAACAGGGGATTATTCCACTAGAAAATAGGTTTAAGTTTTATGTTTTTAATAAAAGTAATTAAGTCATTTATTTCAAACACTCTAATGTCACCCTTATGTTTAACAATGTGTTCATCACAGTAACCTTTGTCTTTGTTTAAAAAGGGTCTTACTTAAACAAATGGTTTGTATGATTTAAACTTCACAAAAAGAGTAATATTTCTAACAGAGCCTTAGGGCATCTTGGAGATTTCCTAGCTTGACTAAAAGTGTTATCAAACCAGTAGCTCATTTAGTGGAATGAGGTGATAAAGCCTTTGCTTGTGCTATGTGGCTGCTTGCAGACGTTCACTTCTATGTTAAGGATATCTTGTTGTTTAGAAATAGTGTTGTATGTTGCTTTGCATGCTTTGTGCTAGATTTAATTCACTTTGCCTAAAGAATTACACATGTTTTAGAGTCTGTTTTTATAAAGATGTGGTGGATTGAATTGATGTCACTTAAATCGGTTGTGTGTTTATACTGGTGATATATTTAGTCCCTGATGCCTGTCCTAGCTATAGGTACTTGATATTGGTTATTGCTGGTTTATGTGGACTATATGTTTGTGTTTGTTAGTATCTTCTAAGAAACAACCAGTACCCTTTTTGCTTGGTCCAAGCTTGGATTAGTTTCTCTTGTGGTACTCTATTAAATGAGACATTGCATTTTTTTCAAACTCCTAATCTAGAACTTGTGTGATTAGTAGTGCTAGCCTTTGTTGTTTATTTAGCTACTTACTAATAATTGTCCTAGGGCTGACATCAGGTTTGCAAGGGAGTGTTTTTTTTTGTGAATGTAATGCTTGCTTGTGTGTTAATATAACTTTTGTTTGAAGCATCTCCTAGATTGATAGGATACTTTTTGTCTAGAGTATTTCCACTATAAGGGGAGACTTACTCCTTTAACCTAGGTGTATATCCTCATCGGAATATATAGTTGTTTTACTTGTTGTTTATACTTATTGGGCATGGCCTGTTTGGAACACCGTCAGTGAGACTAGGGCCATCATGTTTGTAGAGATCCAGTGGGTTATGAGTGTTTGGTTGCCGTGAGTAGTATCCAGGAGTTGTACAAGGTTTGAAAATGCTTGTGGTATGTTTACTTTACTTCAGATTGCTGTCAACACGCATCTAGAGTCTAGTGATCTGCTTGCAGTTTGTATGTCCTTGTGGCGTTGTCTTGCATATTGAGTGTTGTTCCTTTCTCTTGTTTGCGACGTTAGATACGATCGGGAAGGAACGAGAGGCAAGGAGTGAGCTCGAGGAACATCAAGATCAAGACCAAGGACATATTGCTGAGCCAGGCAAGCCACCTCACCACTATACACCCTATTATCTTACAAAGCATGTTTTGTTTTCAAAATAAAATAATGCATGTTTTACTTCTTTGTGGCATTTTGCCACCCAAAAACTATTTTACAAAATATTGTTTGGCCAAAGTTATCTACTAGATTATAATAGGTGTTATGAAAATGAGTAGTCACTTTAGGCGCCTTGTTGTTGAAGGCGCTATAAAGAAAATCATATTTTATCTAGTAGTATATCTTTATATTCTTTCCTCAAAATCTTAGGATGGGGGCCTGGTTTTGATAAAGTGCTTTCGGAAGAAAAACCCGAGTTGCTGGGAGCAATCGGCGAGCAAGTGTTTTATAAAACCCGTGTTGCTGGGAGCAATCGGAGATGTTTATGAAAACCCGAGCTGCTGGGAGCAGTCGGAGGTGGAGATGTTTTTGAAAAACAAAGTGTGACCCTAGCTGCCGCCCGAACAACAACCTGTGCAACCACATTACCTGACATGGGTAGGGCTTAGCCAGAAGCTTGTCTGTTTTAGTATTGGGGCTCTCATACTTTCTATAGGGGCTGGGCCCTTGAAGACGGGTTGCCGTCTGGACGAGGCAATACACATGCGGGACTCGCGCCGGAACGATTACGGCGGGTCTCCTGACGTGGCGGTGTGGCGTCCTAAGAGAGACCAGGGGTCTAGTGGAGCACACGGTGCCGGGGAGAACAAACCTACCGGGAGGCCCCGATACTAGGGTGGACATAGTGGAAAGTTTTGATCCGGTTATCCGGACCCCCGCATACTGTCGTATGACGGGCCGTGGCAGACACGGCGGAATGACCGTTTGGTGTGGGTAAAGTGCGCAACCTCTGCAGAGTGTACATCTATTCGAATAGCCGTGTCCGCGGTCATGGACGGTTGGAAAGGTCCCACTAGGCATGCTGGCTGTTTTATGTTTTCAAAAGAAAATGTTTTCGGAGGAAACAAGGAGGCATCAAGGAGGTACCTGGGAGGTACATGAGTTGAGTAGGGATGGTTGGTCTCGGGGAGACAATCAGTCTGACCTCAAGGAAGGAAAAGGGGGTATCCCCCATCCTAGTGTTTTTGAAAAGTTTTACAAAAGAGTTTTCAAAACGTGGAAATGGTACATGCTATTTCTACAAGAGAGATTTCTGTCTCTAAAAGTTTTCTTCAACAAAGATACAGAGATGTCGTAATGTCTATATCGAAAGCATCTTTGCGAAAACTAAACCCTATAGTTATAAATAGCAGCTATCCCAGTTTTCAAAAATTCTTTTATTGCATTACCATGGAAACTTAAGCCTTGAGGTGGTTTTGCGAGTACGTAAATGTACTCATATGGCTGTGTCCCTGGATATTCAAACGTCCAGATTTCAACGAGGAGATGTACGCGACTACGCCGACTAAGTTGTCACCGGTCAACTGCCAACGTGGGATTTCGTCAGGACGTGACGAGGGCCGACGCTTGCCGAGTACTTCCGCTATTTCGTATTTAGTTCCGTCCTGTGTGACGATGTTTGCAGATTTGGTCATGTGACCATTATTTATGTAAGTGTTGTACTATTCGAGTTGAATGATGTAACTTTGTATACCATGTTGGTTATGTGATCGCGATGCACTGATGATTGGGATCGTGATCTGTTTACATAACGTGGACATCTCGGACTGGTAGTCTGAGGGGTCCTTACAGACTTGGTATCAGAGCCATCGTTGACCTTAGGAGACCTTAGTTAGCATGGTCGTTAGCATAGGAAGGAAATACTTTTGCTAAAACCCTATTTCTTGAAAATATGTTTCTATCAAGGAAGTTCTGGCATGGCTTCCACACCTCACCTATTCTCAAAAATATCTTGATCTTACCTCTCTAATTTCAAAGTATTTCAAAAGAGTTTCTTTACTCTCTTGTCCCTATTCGAAACTTGTTTAGACTTGACGATGAACCCAAATGAGACCTAAATAGCTAGTACCAAGAAGGTGAAGTTCAGTCTCAAGACCTCAACATACGAGATCAAGGTGGGCGTCAAGTGACGAAGCAAGCTACAAAGCAACCCTTGCTTGCTGAAGCAGTCTCACTGTCAAGACTTCAACCCCAACAATGGTACTCTAGTTGCAACTTCGACAGTCTCAAGCTTTCCAGCAGGAGCCCCAAGCGAGGAAATAAAGACCCCAACAAGTAGGATTGACCAAAACCCTTAGGATAAAGTAGGATATGACCCTTGGTTGGACTACACGACTATCACGATTGGTTAGTGCCTTGTGTGTGTCTTGTTTGTGTGCTTGCTGTTGGTGTGTTGCTTTCTGGAAGGTTTCACAAACACACCTTGTCGGCAACACTTATTAAACACACACCTTCCCTTTGTTTAAAAATCTTTATGCCCCTGCAGGGAGAACCTTTTTAGCCTTTTTGGTATAGTTGCACCCGAGGCACTTATAAAACTTGTTTTGGAAACCTCTCTAAAATGTTTCCCCCCTGACCAAAAATTTAACACGAGAGAGCTATTAACTACACATGATCCAGAAGACCACCCGGAGGAATCCCATCCCCGTGATGTGATTAGCCTTGCCTAGTCTAAATAACCTTTTGAATTACAAGTATACCATCACTAACATAACGTAATCTAACTTTAGAGTAGCATCTAACACCAGTTTGTCTTGTTGCTAACTAACCTCCTCAAGACCTACAAACCGAGAGAAGAAAAGAGTTGCCAATGGACGTCTCGCTTACAGATGGCAACAAGGAGGACTTCAAGAGCCAATACTTTTTGAAGATTTTGTGAAGCCCTCAAGTCGTGTCATACAAGGGTGATTGACGTCAGCAACAACGAAGACAACCAACACCGAAGATCGTCTACTTGAAGATGTACCACGAAGCTAGTGTCAACAGTGCCTTCTAGGCATTAACCTTATTAACTCAACTGACCCGACTAGAGTAATATAGAAAGGAGCACTTATCTTTTAGGCTAACTTAGATCCGCTGGACTCTGAAGACTTTTGTGAAGCATCATGAAGCCCAAGAACCAAGGAAGTCTTCATCAACTCTCTTCGTCAGCTGAACCGAAGGTGGTTAGAAGCCATCGTGAAGTCACGATATCCAGCAAGACGCCAAGAACGACGAAAAGCTTGAAGACCGTTGCTGTTGACGACATTAGCCCCAAGCTAGTTTAGACGTTGATACGTCTCAAACGTATCTATAATTTCTTATGTTCCATGCTTATATTATGCCAATTGCTACATGTTTTATATACACTTTTATATCATTTTATGCATTTTCTGGGACTAACCTATTAACAAGATGCCACAGTGCCAGTTGCCTGTTTTCTGCTGTTTTTGGTTTCAGAAAAGTTGTTAAGGAAATATTCTCGGAATTGGACAAATGAAACGTCAAAGTGCTTATATTCCCCGGGGGGTTCCAGAACACCGAAGAGGACACGGAGGTGGACCCCGAGGGTCCCACACCCCCTCCCGGCGCGGCTCCCCCCTTGGCCGCGCGAGCACAGGGTGTGGGGCCCTCGAGGCCCCACCGCCTTCGCCCTTTCGCCTACTTATACCCCTCGGATATCTAAGACCTGGGACAGGAACCTTTTTCCTCCACGAAGTCCAGAGCCGCCGCCGTCGTCAACCCTAGATCGGGAGGGTTCAGAAGCTCCTCCCGGCACCCTGCCGGGGAGGGGAATCATCACCGGAGGGCTCTACATCACCATGCCCGCCTCCGGACTGATGCGTGAGTAGTTCATCATTGGACTACGGGTCCATAGCAGTAGCTAGATGGTTGTCTTCTCCTCTTGTGCTACCATGTTTAGATCTTATGAGCTGCCTAACATGATCAAGATCATCTTTATGTAATGCTACATGTTGTGTTTGCTGGGATCCGATGAATATTGAGTACTATGTTATTGCTTCATAATATATCTTGTGAGTGCGTTGTTTATGATCTTGCATGCTCTCCGTTGCTAGTAGATGCTCTGGCCAAGTAGATGCTTGTGACTTCAAGAGGGGGTATTTATGCTCGATAGTAGGTTCATGTCTCTATTTAATCTGGGGTGGTGACAGCTAGCTCTAAGGTTGTAGATGTACTGTTGCTACTAGGGATAAAACAGTGGTACATTATCTAAGGGTATTTGTATTACTTACATTACACACATTGCCTAATGCAATTATCTGTTGCTTGCAACTTAATACTGAAAGGGGTGCGGACGCTAACCGGAAGGTGGATTATTAGTCATAGATGCGGTTGGAACGGTCTATGTATATTGTTGTAATGCCCAAATGAATATCACACTAGCCATCATAACTATAGTATATGCATCATTATGCACTTCTTTATTCTGTCAATTGCCCAGCTGTAATTTGTTTACCCGCATGCATTCTATTATTATTTATGGAGAGACACCACTAGTGAACTGTGGACCCCGGTCCTTTTTCCTCAAATTGATAAACAATTCTACTACAATCCTGTTACTTTCATTCTCGGCAAACAAACAACATCTTCCACACATACGTTTAATCCTTTGTTACAGCAAGCCAATGAGATTGACAACCTCACTGTTAAGTTGGGGCAAAGTATCTTGGTTGTGTTGTGTGCAGGTTCCACGTTCGTTGCTGACACCGGTAGTGCGCCCTGCCAAAGTCATCTTCAACAACCTCCGGAAGATCTCTAGTTTCCTACTGGTTCGATAAACCTTGGTTTCACAACTGAGGGAAAACTCGCTGCTGCACTACTTCATACCTTCCTCTTGGGGTTTCCCAACAACACCACACCGAGTGCATCAAAGATTTTTCTGGCGCCGTTGCCGGGGAAATTGGAGCTCTTCTGCGAGGGGAGTCTCTCACTTCCAATCTCTTTATTTTGTTATTGTCTTGCTTAGTTTATTTTTATTACTGTCTTGTTTGCTTAATATCAAAAATACAAAAAAAATAGTTACTTGCATTAATATTTTTATTTCGGTTTGCATATTTTATTTTCGGTTTTGCATTTTGTGTTGCATTTGTTATTTTGGTTTGTTATTATGTCTAGTTCTTTACTTGCTATCAATGGATTCTATATTTGATACAAGAAAGGAATACCGCTTGTCTAAAAAAGGGAAATATTTATGGGAACAAATAAGTAGATGGAATTATTTTGCTAAGAACTTGTGTTCTACATATGATGAATCCTACTGCTTTAATGAATCTTTTTGTTGTAGCTTTAATGAATCTTTTTGTTGTAGAAGGCATAAACACCTCCCTTTCCAATGTGATTATAATGATAATGAAACCTTGGCTGCTTATGCTAAAGGAAACTATGACTTTGGTAATCTTGAACAAACTGAAGAATTTTTTGTTTTTAAGGGGGCCTACGAAATTGCTGGTTATATTCAAAATGATGACGCCCCTTGTAAAACTGAGAATTATGCTATACATGGTTACAGTCTTGAGTATTATAATGATAATCCTTATATTGCTGAATTTCTTGAGAAAAGACATTCTCAAATAGAAGAAACCGTTGTCTTGCAGGAACCTGTAGAAGAAGAAATTGCTGAACCTGAAAGATCATTAGATGAAAAAGAGGAGGAGAGTGAAGAACAAAAGGAGGATCTACCTCCTAAAGATAGTAACTCTTTAACTCTTACATTATATGATTGCCCTCCATGCGTGTCTAAGGAGGAAGTGTGCTATATTGTTGAATGTCATGAATCTATTGAAATATCTACTTTTGATAAATTTGAAAAAGGCATGTTCCTTGACTCAACTAAAATTGAAATAACAGAAAGTAAAAATGTGCTCCCTAATGTTATATATGATAATGCTTTAGATGATGGTCCTATGCTTATCAATAATCCTCTATGTTTAGAAGTTATTACTCATTTATGTGAGGATACAAATGATATAATTACTGCTTGTAATGGTACTCTTACTCATGAGAGTCCCACTTTGTTCTTGAATTCTCCTAATTACACCATGGAGGAGAAATTTGCTTATGTTGAGAGATACTTATGTGGTTTGCAATTGTCTCTAGTTCCCAATCTTTGTTGCAACCATGATCTTAAACTTGATATTGATCTTAGTAACTATTTTGAAAGAGGGAAGCATGCTAATGAATTCCAAAATAAATTTAATGATCCTCTTTATGTGCCTATATTATCTAAGTTGAATGATTCTTGTGGTTATATGGTTGAATTTATTTCTACTACTGAAAATTATTATGAGAGAGGAGAATATGGTTGTATAAGTTTTCATGGTACTAAAACACCTCTCTATATGCTAAAAGTTGTGAAGTTACTCTTGTTTTATCTTTCTATGCTTGTCACTTCATTCTTTGTGAATTTATTTGTGTACAAGATTACTATGCATAGGAAGTGGGTTAGACTTAAATGTGTTTTGAATTTGCTTCTTCATGCTCCTTTTGCTTCATTTTCTATCTTCATGAGAGCATCATTAGAACTATCAAGCCTAGCTAAAGGCATTAAAGAAAGCGCTTTTGGGAGGCAACCCATTATCTTTTATTTTCAGCTTTAGTCAAGGAAGATGTCTACCTCTGTAGCAATTCCTTTGTATCTTTACTTTACTGCATTGTTGTGTCAAGTTAAGCCTCTAGTAGAAAGTTGATGCTAAATTTGGATTGCTGTGCTGAAACTGTTTTCTGCTGTCCACCGTTAAATTCATAACTCTTTACAGAAAAAGCGGATGGACCTGGGATTTTTTGTGCGTAATTCTCAGATATATATGCAACTTTCATTAGTTTTGAGTTTTCTGATTTGAGCAAGTTAAGTACCTCGAAAAAATTCGTCTTTACGGACTATTCTGTTTTTGACGGATTCTGCCATTTATTTTGCATTGCTCCTTTTGCTGTTTTTGAATGGATCTTTTTGTTCCATAAAATACCAGTGGCTGTAGCTAATGTCAAGTAGCATTGGTAGCAATTGTGTCATGCAGAATATAAGAATTTTTTATGCACTAACCCTCTAATGAAGTTTACTTTGAGTTTGGTGTGGAGAAGTTTCCAAAGATCAAGAGAGAAGGATGATGTGATGTGATCAAGAAGATGAAAGAGCCAAAGCTTGGGGATGCCCCCATGGGTCACCCAAGAATATTTCAAGAAGACTCAAGCGTCAAAGCTTGGGGATGCCCAAGGCATCCCTTTCTTCATCAACAAACTATCAGGTCATCTCTAGTGAAACTATATTTTAATTCGGCCACATCTTATGTGCTTTACTTGAAGCGTCTGTTTGTTTTTGTTTTTGTTTTTGTTATTTTCATTCTCTGAATAAAATGGATCCTAGCATTCCTTTGTGGGAGAGAGACACGCTCCGCTTTTTCATATGAATACTCGTATTCTTCCCTTATATTTGTTGAGTATTCTTCTATAGCTACTGCAATACTTTCAGCTCTTGTTTTTCATGTATCTCTTGTTCAGAGCTGTTAGTTCTCATATGTTATACTCTCTTATCTCATTGTTATATACTTGGAGAGTTTATCTTTTAAATAAGTTGATTGGTGTTTGGTTGGAAACAGAAAATGCTAAGTGTGGTAGATGGTATAATGAAAAAGATATACATGCTCTTATGGATTCTTATCTTGTATGTTGTGGTGCTTGGCAATTGTTTTGAGCTCTCAAGTAGATCATGTTTAAGCTTTTACATCATGTAGTTGAAACCTATTAATGAAGAACTACCGTAAAGCTTGTTGAAATTTGGTCTGCATGTTTGGTATCTCTAAGGTCTAGATATTTTCTAGTAAAGGTGTTTGAACAACAAGGAAGACAATGTAGAGTTTTATAATGCTTGCAATATGTTTTTATATACGTCTTGTTGTCATATTGATACTTGTGTTTGCTTCAAATAACCTTGCTAGCCAAAACCTTTTACTGAGAGGGAATGCTTCTCGTGCATCCAAAACCTTGAGCCAAAACCCATGCCATTTGTGTCCACCATACCTACCTACTACATGACATTTCCTGCCATTCCAAGCAAATACTTCGTGTGCTACCTTTTATTATTCAAAACATATTATCTCTTATTTGTGTCAATGTTTATTAGCTCATGAGGAAGTATGTGGTGTTACGGATATCAACCTTGTCATTTGCTTTTAGACAGACTTTCACAACCGGACTAGTCGCATATACATCCGCTTATCCATTAACTTTGCAAAAAGAGCTGGCAAATGGGGTGCCCAGTCCCAATTAATTACAACTTTAACCGCTTCCATCTCTTCACATTTTTGCCCTGATCTAATCAGTCAAGCAATGACAACAGTTTTTAACTATATGTGTAAACAAAAGAGATAAGAGGGATGATCTACCTTGCTGGTAGAAATAACGTCCTTCAATGGGAGCCGCTGTAACAACCCAAGTTTGTAATACTAAGTTAATTAGTTAATCATGTCATGTCATGCATTAATTTTTGCACTAAGAAAAAAATTTGCATTTTAAATTAAAGAATAACTCTTTAAAGTGACTTAAAACTTTGTTATATTCTCAAAAGTGGTTCTAAAACTTTCAAAAATTCAAAATAAAAATATGTGGGGCTTCTCTATAATATTAGAAGCTTACATGAATTTTGGGGTAATTTATCGACTATTTTTAGACCCCTAGAAAAATACAGGAACCTTCTGTTTTAAAATACGAAGGACCTTTCTGTAAATTTTGAAACCCCAAGGGCCTTTTTGAGAAATTGTCGTCTTCCTCCTTGTCCTCTCTGCCTGGCAGGCAGAGAGCTCCGTGGCGCCTCGTACGCCACCGATTCCAGCGGGAATCACCTTGCACCCACGCCGCCACCGCATGGATAAGGTCCCAGAGCCCCGTGCCGTGCTGCTCTTCCTCCCTCTCACTCGCCTTCCTCTCCTCTTCCTCATTCCCGCGCGCGGCCGCAACCGTCGCTGCCGCCGACGCGACGCCGCGCCGTTGTGTCTCCTTCCCGACAAATCGGAGGGCGCCGCCGGGACCGCCATCGCCTCCTCTCCTTCCCAGCCGAGAAGCCCGTCCAGGGAAGGTCGGGAACGACCGCCCGGAGGTCTTCTTCTCCGGGTCCGGCCGTCGCAGGCCGCCGCCCGATTAGCTCGCCTCCGACGTCCCCAGCCCTTCCGACCTTCTCCTCAGTCTCCTGGTGAGCCGCAGCTCCTCCTGGGCCTCTCCTTCCTCTCTCCCTCGACCTAACTCGAGCTCGCCGTGCAGGTCACCTTTGGCCGCCGCCGTTTGTCGTCGCCGGCGCAACTCCGGCGACCAAATAGGAGCGGCGCCGCCACCATCTGGTTGCCCGAGGCTATCCGCGTCCAACGCGCCTGAGCGCGTGCCCCCTCGCGCTCCAAATCGCCGAATCCGTGGTCGACAGAAAGCCCTGCCTCCATTGCTGACGTCATCATGATGTCAGCATGACATCAGCCCTTCCTTTTATTGTTTTTCAGAATTTTCCAGAAAATGATTTAAATTTGTAAAATTCATATCTCTTGATCTGTAATTCAGAAAAATGCAAATAATATATCAAAATGTTCAGAAAAACAAATGCTATCTATTTGTATCAAATTCACGCATGTTTGAATAACTATAATTAAGAGTTGTATAGAATCACTAAAATGCCACCTTATTTAATTATGGGGTTTCTTGCAAATATTTTGTTAGTTATATTAGACCCCATTTAATTTGGTATCCATGCTCTAGGGTTGAATTGAACTCATTAATTTGTCATATCATACATGCTTGAATGCGCATTGCATCGATGCCATGTTGAATGTTGTTTTCGTTTTCTTTTCCGGTGTTTCATTCTCTCTCGGTAAAACGTGAATCTGAAGACAAGATTGACGACACCGAAGACGAATACTTGATCAATCAATGATCAGGTCAAGCAGAAGATTTTCAAATCTCTATATCTTGTTATCGACAAGCAAGGCAAGCATAACCTCTTATCTGCTCATATATGTGATTTCAAAGAATTTCACTTTCTCGTATAATGCATGCGATTCCAATTATACTTCTGGTGGATAGATAGAGTTCTCCTATATATTTGCATCGCCTAAATACCCTGATCCACTGCTCCTAGCAAACCTAGGTAGTGCTTGTGTGCATCGCCAAAGCCTCGTATTGCTTAGCCATGCATAGTTGTTATCTTGCCGCATATGGTTGATGGTTCGAAGCTGCCAATGAAGCGAGTATGTGGATGAAGTAATTGATCATAGTTATGTGATTAAAATGACTAAAAGGCGTGGATGAGAGGCCACAGTGGTATGGTGTGGTGTTTTGTCTCGTTCCCGCCGACCTAGGAACTTGAGTTTTCGTACCTTGAGCCAAGACAAGCGTACTACCACACGTGGCTTAGGAACCCCATCAACTAACTAACTTGCGTAATCTATCTGTGGGTTCTATAGTTCGGGCGTTCATAGGACCGTGGCCGCGGTCGAGGGGGTGGATTCCCTGAACCTTGACTTCAGCACACACAACCTATTGCCCATGGATATGCTTACGCAAGGTAAAGGTTGTAACCGTTCCCACTCTGCCGGCTTTCCCAGGAAGAGAGCTAATGATCGGCAAGGAGCCGGGCGGTACGTGTGGGTAAAGTTGTACACCCCTGCAGGGTTAAATCTATTCGAATAGCCGTGTCCGCGGTTATGGACGACTTGGAATTAATGGGCGAGATCATAGAGAACATGAACTAAATATGGATGTTGGTGATGTACCGGAAGGTGCTACTTGGATATCAGAGCTAGAGTTGTCACTCTCTTATCTCATTTCAAAAGATCTATTACACGTGCTTCTCTTCCTCGATTTCGAAACAAAACTGGCTTTATGCAAAGAAACCTGCATTCAAACTCTCTGAATAAGCAGATATATAATAGGTTAATTCAGTCTTGTTGAGTACATCCCGTACTCATTCTTGCTATATTTGGTTCAGGTAAAGTTCAGCACTCCGATGGTGGTTCCTACGATGACATCGACGAGTAGTTTGGGGTTCCCAGGTGGCAGCCTGGAACTTGTAGGTTATGTAGCCCCGTTGCTTATTTTCGGGCCTCTTAGGCCTTTTGCAAGTCTTGTTGATTAGCAACATATTCGCTTTCCGTTGTATGATGTAATGTTGGGTCGGAAGACCTCTGTGTGTAAGGCTACCTCTTGTATATATACCTTAGTCTACTTCATGTCGTAGAGTCGGCTTTATACCGGTTGTCCGCTACCCATCCCGTGCATGATGCGTGTATGGATATAAAGTGCACGGTTGAAGGGTTATGGTTCTTGGGCTCTTTGTTATGCAGTTTTGGCTATGCCCGTGTTATGGCGCAGCCGAGGGGTTGTGTGCCGATGATCCATTCCGAGCACGCCTGCCGATGAGCATCGGCCTGGGAGTGGTAACCCCAGGGACCCTCGGTTACGTAGCATGACCAGTGACACATAGCATTGCTGTATTATTCAGAGGTCGAGTCCGACAGCTTAACAAGACTCTGGGATTCTTTGTTATGCATTCTTGGTTATGATTAGCGTGGTGGTCTTCCGAGGGGTTTGTGTGACCGGTGTTCCCGGCACGCCTGCAGTGCAATGCTGCCTGGGGTTGGTAATCCAGTAACTCTCGGGTATCATGTCTAAGAGCACATAACAATTATGTATAACTTTTGATCCCGGGGTCGCCACAAGTTTTTGGTATCAGAGCAGGACTGCCTGTAGGAAACCCTTGCTATTGGTCGATGTTGAGTCTAGTGTTTGTGAAACTTATTTTGAACCTAAAAATGAGTTTAGAAAATCTCATTAGGATTCTTTTTACTCCTTATCTGGTATCGTTCTAATTCTGAGTCACCTTATCTTGTATGGATTTGAAAAGGTTTTGCTATCTCTTCTAGTCATTCAAACTCTAGGTGCCCCGAGCACAGGCCGTGTTTTAACCCGTTGACCTAGTATTGTGTTCTCTAGAGTCTGGTGTGTGTTCTGAGCCTCTTCTTCTGTTGTTTTAGCGGAGATATCTACTTCTGTCATAATCTTTCTGCTATGTGAGTCCCACATTCGTCCATTCTACGCTTCGAGGTTTGCATTCACCTCGGATGTCTTCTTTTAGTTTGTTAGGTAATTCTGAAGCTATAAATGGCTTCTGGAAGCGACTTCGTGATTACTACACCGTTGTGTCCCTTGTGTCACTCCATTCGTTAATCCTTGGACTTGAACCGAAGGTCCCGGATTGTGCTTGATGGCAGTGAATCATGTGGGTTCTTAACCATGTGGTGCTCATGCTATCAGTACATGATGCTGACCTTTAATCCAAGTTCCATTCTGTGATCCCTGAGGTAATCTTTAACCTTTACCACACCTCAGTTGGCTAGTAACTTTAAGTCTGCCAAAATGAGAGGTTCTGTGTTGGAACCAAATGGATCACGTGTAGTGAGATCTTAGTGAGTATCACATCTATACTTGTGATTCTATCGTTCCTCTCCTTTTCCAGCATAGGTATTACACAAGAGTATTATCCTAAGCATCCACCCTAATTTTAGGATTCCCTGAGATTGTTCTTTCTTTTCAGCTATTTCCGAACCATGTATGCCTTTGGGAACCAAGCTGCAATTGTGTGTTGGAGTTTTCCATTACATGATGCTCTTGTGGTTCGTTAAAACATCCCGTTTTGGGATGTATGGACAAACAAACTCCAGAACCTCGTCTATCTCCGAGACCAGGTCAAAGTGTTGTAATCCGCAGAATCAATAGTCTTTATTAGCTTATGTTCTGTTCTACCTTAGAGTGTCACACTCTTTTATGTCAAAAGGTCGTGTTGATTTCATGGCCTTATTGATGAAGTGATGCTCCTACCAATCTTTACTCACCTTTTCCCAAGCTTTTTGGGCTCGAAATAATAAGGTGTGTGAATGATGTGGATATCGGATACTCTTAGCAATTTGGATTGCTTTGAAATCCAAGGACTTTGCCTTCTCTTAGCCTGATTGGTTATCCGATCACTGAGTGAAGTTGAATGTGCTTCCAAATCCGTTCGTTCATAAGACCATTTTTGGTCAAAGTGTTAGGTTCGTGCCGAAGCTCTTAAGACCACATCGTTTTGCCTTTGAAAAGCAAGACTCCTCTCGAATTCATTGACATACTGGTGGTTCGTGATATTCTGGTGTCTTTCCAGAAGTATCGCCAGGTTTTCACCAAACTGTGATGTCAAGTTCGTGAGTAAGTTCATTCTCTGAACAACTCCTTTCTCCAAGTAACCGTGTTGGATACCCCGAACTAGTTGGTTGAGCTTATACAACAACTTGGAGAGTTGAAAGACAAGAGCTCCATCCAATGTGTTCCTTCTCTAAGGGATGTCTATTTCTGTTCGTGTCGAAGTAAGATAGTATTTCCTCTATGGATATGCTATAACCCAAACCTTTGATTTGATTTTGGGCTATCGTCAAATCAAACTCAGCCCAAGGACTATCTTGATGGTGTGCCTAATTATTGTATTCCATTGTAAGTGCAGCCTCATGTCCTTTGGACTGACCAATACTTTTGCCGCGTCCATACCACCTATGACTCCATCTTTTTGGAGTATCTCGATCAGCTTGTTGTTGAGCCCATCAATAACATTCTTATTTTCTCCATGGTTTGAAGAAATTCATATTGGATATTGGGCAACAGTGTTGGAAACTTGTAAGAACCAACTTGTGTCATCACAAAGCATGTGTTCTGGATGTTAGAAGCAACTTCCTAGGTTCACGTGCATTTGCAGAAAGATGTCGCCATGAATCTGTGGAAAGTTTCCTTTGTTTTTCCTTCGGGAATAATCTCCATCCGGTCATGCATGTGCAAAGAACTGCTGAGATGGCAGGTTGTTACCTCCATTTCACTGGAAGTCCTCAATGCACAATAAGTCATAGACTGTTCATTCCAAGAAAAAGGAGAAGTTCAGGAATTTCCTTAACCTTTTCGATGCTTCCTAGCAAGGACTCAGTGTGTTTCGTTGCAAATTGTTCATGCTGGTGCAATTGCTTCTTTGCAGTCGTGACCACATGGATCATGCAATCCAGCTCATCTTTTGGAGCTTGACACAATAGTCCCTCTCCTTGAGAATCTAGTGAACTTACCTCTGGATAATCATTGTAAGCTCCCTACACGGACATGCTGCATCTGAAGTATCTATACACATAACCAGATCTGAATCTCAAGCAGAAATGACGGTTGGTGTTCTTCAAAGGTTATGACGTTGGTCTCTTGTAAATCCGGCAAGGTTGATGTGGTGGTTGACACAATTAGCCGGAAGGTTTAATGCCATAATCCTTGATTCAACAAGAACAACCACTCTTTCTGAAGATTTGTGCGACTCTTATGCTTCTTTCAATCCCAAAGTCGACCTTCACCTGAAGCCACAAATGGTGCCTAGGACATCAAGGAGAACACCAAATCAGTGTTGTTAAACCTCTCTCAGTTGATCCTTCAACCCTTATCATTTGGCAACGACTCCATCAGGAAGAAATCAATTCCATCGGCGATCTTCGACATATCCCAGATCAGTGTTCCTTCGCTCTTTGGACCGTACCTGAAGATCTAATCAACTCATACATTGTGTGAACTTGTCAGTCACATCAGGGCTCCGGACTTTTAATCAGGTGGTAAGCGTCTTGCTATGCCCGAAAGGTCGAATACTGGATAACTCCCTTCCCTCACAACTGTCGTTTATCACTTGAACCTTCATTCATTCCCTCCGTTACCTTGACGTGTTTCATGGTAGCGAGCTCACGAGTTACTTATGAACTTCCTTCTATGAGCTGACCATAAGATACTCGATCTTCCCTAAGATCAAATCCTCTAGAGTTATTCCCTCTTATCTATAGTGTAGTTTGTTGATAACCTCCAAGGACATTGAAGATCTCCACGATGCTCCAAACCAACTCCTTCGAGAAGAGAACCACCACGAAGGAAAATATCGTTGAAGCTGGGTTAACTCTTCCCTCTCCTTTTCTACTAGGAATCTCGGGACGAGATTCTTGTAAGGTGGGTAGATTTATAACAACCCAAGTTTGTAATACTAAGTTAATTAGTTAATCATGTCATGTCATGCATTAATTTTTGCACTAAGAAAAAAATTTGCATTTTAAATTAAAGAATAACTCTTTAAAGTGACTTAAAACTTTGTTATATTCTCAAAAGTGGTTCTAAAACTTTCAAAAATTCAAAATAAAAATATGTGGGGCTTCTCTATAATATTAGAAGCTTACATGAATTTTGGGGTAATTTATCGACTATTTTTAGACCCCTAGAAAAATACAGGAACCTTCTGTTTTAAAATACGAAGGACCTTTCTGTAAATTTTGAAACCCCAAGGGCCTTTTTGAGAAATTGTCGTCTTCCTCCTTGTCCTCTCTGCCTGGCAGGCAGAGAGCTCCGTGGCGCCTCGTACGCCACCGATTCCAGCGGGAATCACCTTGCACCCACGCCGCCACCGCATGGATAAGGTCCCAGAGCCCCGTGCAGTGCTGCTCTTCCTCCCTCTCACTCGCCTTCCTCTCCTCTTCCTCATTCCCGCGCGCGGCCGCAACCGTCGCTGCCGCCGACGCGACGCCGCGCCGTTGTGTCTCCTTCCCGACAAATCGGAGGGCGCCGCCGGGACCGCCATCGCCTCCTCTCCTTCCCAGCCGAGAAGCCCATCCAGGGAAGGTCGGGAACGACCGCCCGGAGGTCTTCTTCTCCGGGTCCGGCCGTCGCAGGCCGCCGCCCGATTAGCTCGCCTCCGACGTCCCCAGCCCTTCCGACCTTCTCCTCAGTCTCCTGGTGACCCGCAGCTCCTCCTGGGCCTCTCCTTCCTCTCTCCCTCGCCCTAACTCGAGCTCGCCGTGCAGGTCACCTTTGGCCGCCGCCGTTTGTCGTCGCCGGCGCAACTCCGGCGACCACATAGGAGCGGCGCCACCACCATCTGGTTGCCCGAGGCCATCCGCGTCCAACGCGCCTGAGCGCGTGCCCCCTCGCGCTCCAAATCGCCGAATCCGTGGTCGACAGAAAGCCCTGCCTCCATTGCTGACGTCATCATGATGTCAGCATGACATCAGCCCTTCCTTTTATTGTTTTTCAGAATTTTCCATAAAATGATTTAAATTTGTAAAATTCATATCTCTTGATCTGTAATTCAGAAAAATGCAAATAATATATCAAAATGTTCAGAAAAACAAATGCTATCTATTTGTATCAAATTCATGCATGTTTGAACAACTATAATTAAGAGTTGTATAGAATCACTAAAATGCCACCTTATTTAATTATGGGGTTTCTTGCAAATATTTTGTTAGTTATATTAGACCCCATTTAATTTGGTATCCATGCTCTAGGGTTGAATTGAACTCATTAATTTGTCATATCATACATGCTTGAATGCGCATTGCATCGATGCCATGTTGAATGTTGTTTTCGTTTTCTTTTCCGGTGTTTCATTCTCTCTCGGTAAAACGTGAATCTGAAGACAAGATTGACGACACCGAAGACGAATACTTGATCAATCAATGATCAGGTCAAGCAGAAGATTTTCAAATCTCTATATCTTGTTATCGACAAGCAAGGCAAGCATAACCTCTTATCTGCTCATATATGTGATTTCAAAGAATTTCACTTTCTTGTATAATGCATGCGATTCCAATTATACTTCTGGTGGATAGATAGAGTTCTCCTATATATTTGCATCGCCTAAATACCCTGATCCACTGCTCCTAGCAAACCTAGGTAGTGCTTGAGTGCATCGCCAAAGCCTCGTATTGCTTAGCCATGCATAGTTGTTATCTTGCCGCATATGGTTGATGGTTCGAAGCTGCCAATGAAGCGAGTATGTGGATGAAGTAATTGATCATAGTTATGTGATTAAAATGACTAAAAGGCGTGGATGAGAGGCCACAGTGGTATGGTGTGGTGTTTTGTCTCGTTCCCGCCGACCTAGGAACTTGAGTTTTCGTACCTTGAGCCAAGACAAGCGTACTACCACACGTGGCTTAGGAACTGTCGAGGAATGAACTCCCACGTAACAGGGGTAGTCTCGCCCCGGGGAGAGGTTCGAAGGGGGACTGAACACGGAGGTCAAACAACCCTCGATGCACGCCGCGACGTTGCTCGCGGTGCTTGGAGTGGAACTGCACGACAGAGAGTGACACCGGCCCTTACCCAGGTTCACGGCCCTCAAGGTGAGGTAAAACCGCTACTCCTGCTTGTCTGGATTGCACTGTGGTGACTGTAGTACAACTAGCCTCTGGGCCTTGAGAGGGTCCGGAGGTGGAAGACGCTATTGAGCTCGGGATCGAATTCTGGATCCCCTCCTACGGAAGTACCCCTTCTCCTTAAATAGTCGCCCCGGGCCTCATCCCTGCGGCCTGCGCAGTGGACGGGTTCCCACATGGCCACAAGCGCCGGAGCGGGGTGCACTACTGCTCGCTCGTTCATGGACTCGGTCCTTGGTCGCAAAGCCTGCCTTCGTGACAGAGCAGCTGTCTCCTCCGTCCTTGGACGCGGCTCTTCCGTGCTAAAGCGGCGCGCTGTGGCCGACAAGCTGCAGACTTTGCAGAGCGTCTCGCAGGCGCGGCAGAGACCGTGGGGAGTGCCCACAGTGACGTCGTCGTTGGAGCGTTGTGCCGGCCAACTGCGTTATCACCAAAGAGGAAAGCTTCGTTGGCGGCGCAGGGGACACAGAGCTTTGTTGACCCCTTTTATCACGGGAACGGCAACTGTGACGCTGTTGCTGTCGTGCGCGCAGTCGCGCGCGTCACCCTGCGGCCGCAGCAGAGCCCATGTGCGCTCTGCAGCGCTTCCTTGGCCGTGAAGTATCCCCTCAGGGGCCTGAGGCTCTCGAGGGGGAGGAGCCGGGCCGGCTCCCTTAAGAGGGAGAGAGCCCTCAAGTGGGATGCCCTCGGGGGGGGGGGAGCCTCCTTCAAGCCTCTGTCGGCGCCTCAGGTCCCCTCCAGGGGTTTCCGCCTCGGGGGGGTTCCCCGAGCGGTTTTCTTGGTCCTTAGCCGTTTCGTAGATGCAGTTGCGTGCGTGGTCCGTCTAGTATGGGCTCTGCACACCCTAGAATCCACTGGGCCGACAGGAACCCCATCAACTAACTAACTTGCGTAATCTATCTGTGGGTTCTATAGTTCGGGCGTTCATAGGACCGTGGCCGCGGTCGAGGGGGTGGATTCCCTGAACCTTGACTTCAGCACACACAACCTATTGCCCATGGATAGGCTTACGCAAGGTAAAGGTTGTAACCGTTCCCACTCTGCCGCCTTTCCCAGGAAGAGAGCTAATGATCGGCAAGGAGCCGGGCGGTACGTGTGGGTAAAGTTGTACACCCCTGCAGGGTTAAATCTATTCGAATAGCCGTGTCCGCCGTTATGGACGACTTGGAATTAATGGGCGAGATCATAGAGAACATGAACTAAATATGGATGTTGGTGATGTACCGGAAGGTGCTACTTGGATATCAGAGCTAGAGTTGTCACTCTCTTATCTCATTTTAAAAGATCTATTACACGTGCTTCTCTTCCTCGATTTCGAAACAAAATTGGCTTTATGCAAAGAAACCTGCATTCAAACTCTCTGAATAAGCAGATATATAATAGGATAATTCAGTCTTGTTGAGTACATCCCGTACTCATTCTTGCTATATTTGGTTCAGGTAAAGTTCAGCACTCCGATGGTGGTTCCTACGATGACATCGACGAGTAGTTTGGGGTTCCCAGGTGGCAGCCTAGAACTTGTAGGTTATGTAGCCCCGTTGCTTATTTTCTGGCCTCTTAGGCCTTTTGCAAGTCTTGTTGATTAGCAACATATTTGCTTTCCGTTGTATGATGTAATGTTGGGTCGGAAGACCTCTGTGTGTAAGGCTACCTCTTGTATATATACCTTAGTCTACTTCATGTCGTAGAGTCAGCTTTATACCGGTTGTCCGCTACCCATCCCGTGCATGATGCGTGTATGGATATAAAGTGCATGGTTGAAGGGTTATGGTTCTTGGGCTCTTTGTTATGCAGTTTTGGCTATGCCCGTGTTATGGTGCAGCCGAGGGGTTGTGTGCCGATGATCCATTCCGAGCACGCCTGCCGATGAGCATCGGCCTGGGAGTGGTAACCCCAGGGACCCTCGGTTACGTAGCATGACTAGTGACATTGCTGTATAATTCAGAGGTCGATTCCGACAGCTTAATAAGACTCTGGGATTCTTTGTTATGCATTCTTGGTTATGATTAGCATGGTGGTCTTCCGAGGGGTTTGTGTGACCGGTGTTCCCGGCACGCCTGCAGTGCAATGCTGCCTGGGGTTGGTAATCCAGTAACTCTCGGCTATCATGTCTAAGAGCACATAACAATTATGTATAACTTTGGATTCCGGGGTCGCCACAGCCGCTCTTGAAAGTCTGGTTGACAAGGGCGGTAGAGTGCCCATTACCATTCGTTGACAACAACAAACACCTCTCAAAACTTACTTTTATGCTCTCTATATGATTTCAAAAACCTATAAAACTAAAAAGCTCTAGCACATGTTTGTATCCCTGCTTCCCTCTGCGAAGGGCCTTTCTTTTACTATTATGTTGAGTCAGTTTACCTACTTCTTTCTGTCTTAGAAGCAAACACTTGTGTCAACTGTGTGCAACAATTCTTATATGCTTACTTATTTGCACTTGTTATATTCCTTTGTGTTGACAACTATCTATATGATATACATGTTACAAGTTGAAAGCCAATGCTTAAACTTATATCTTCCTTTGTGTTGCTTCAATGCTCTTTTACTTAGAGACTATTGCTTTATGAGTTAACTTTCATGTGAATCATTTTGATGCTTGTTTGAAAGTACTATCCATGAAAAGTTTTTGCTTATATGATGTAGTTGTTTACTCCTTGTCTATTTGTTAGCAAACTATAAACCATTGCTTTGAATCACTTCATTCATAACATGAGCCTTACATTATTATATGATCAAGATTGTGTGAAGCATGTCACTTCAGAAATTATTCTTGTTATCGTTTTACCTACTCAGGACGAGTAGAACTAAGCTTGGGGATGCTTGATACGTCTCAAACGTATCTATAATTTCTTATGTTCCATGCTTATATTATGCCAATTGCTACATGTTTTATATACACTTTTATATCATTTTATGCATTTTCTGGGACTAACCTATTAACAAGATGCCACAGTGCCAGTTGCCTGTTTTCTGCTGTTTTTGGTTTCAGAAAAGTTGTTAAGGAAATATTCTCGGAATTGGACAAACGAAACGTCAAAGTGCTTATATTCCCCGGGAGGTTCCAGAACACCGAAGAGGACACGGAGGTGGACCCCGAGGGGCCCACACCCCCTCCCGGCGCGGCTCCCCCCTTGGCCGCGCGAGCACAGGGTGTGGGGCCCTCGAGGCCCCACCGCCTTCGCCCTTTCGCCTACTTATACCCCTCGGATATCTAAGACCTGGGACAGGCACCTTTTTCCTCCACGAAGTCCAGAGCCGTCGTCAATCCTAGATCGGGAGGGTTCAGAAGCTCCTCCCGGCACCCTGCCGGGGAGGGGAATCATCACCGGAGGGCTCTACATCACCATGCCCGCCTCCGGACTGATGCGTGAGTAGTTCATCCTTGGACTACGGTTCCATAGCAGTAGCTAGATGGTTGTCTTCTCCTCTTGTGCTACCATGTTTAGATCTTGTGAGCTCCCTAACATGATCAAGATCATCTTTATGTAATGCTACATGTTGTGTTTGCTGGGATCCGATGAATATTGAGTACTATGTTATTGCTTCATAATATATCTTGTGAGTGCGTTGTTTATGATCTTGCATGCTCTCCGTTGCTAGTAGATGCTCTGGCCAAGTAGATGCTTGTGAATCCAAGAGGGGGTATTTATGCTCGATAGTAGGTTCATGTCTCTATTTAATCTGGGGTGGTGACGGCTAGCTCTAAGGTTGTAGATGTACTGTTGCTACTAGGGATAAAACAGTGGTACTTTATCTAAGGGTATTTGTATTACTTACATTACACACATTGCCTAATGCAATTATCTGTTGCTTGCAACTTAATACTGAAAGGGGTGCGGACGCTAACCGGAAGGTGGATTATTAGTCATAGATGCGGTTGGAACGGTCTATGTATATTGTTGTAATGCCCAAATGAATATCACACTAGCCATCATAACTATAGTATATGCATCATTATGCACTTCTTTATTCTGTCAATTGCCCAGCTGTAATTTGTTTACCCGCATGCATGCTATTATTATTTATGGAGAGACGCCACTAGTGAACTGTGGACCCCGGTCCTTTTTTCTCAAACTGATAAACAATTCTACTGCAATCCTGTTACTTTCATTCTCTGCAAACAAACATCATCTTCCACACATACGTTTAATCCTTTGTTACAGCAAGCCAGTGAGATTGACAACCTCACTGTTAAGTTGGGGCAAAGTATCTTGGTTGTGTTGTGTGCAGGTTCCATGTTCGTTGCTGACACCGGTAGTGCGCCTGCCAAAGTCATCTTCAACAACCTCCGGAAGATCTCTAGTTTCCTACTGGTTCGACAAACCTTGGTTTCACAACTGAGGGAAAACTCGCTGCTACACTACTTCATACCTTCCTCTTGGGGTTTCCCAACAACACCACACCGAGTGCATCAGACATCTTTAGTAGCTCGTAACACCATTTTTACTTATTAGAAAAAAAAACGGAGAGAGTCAAGTCTACGGACCTGACACCCCTGTGAGGCTTGAAAACTTTTCGCGTGTGTTTAAATGCTAACCCCTCAAGACGGCAATATCAGGACAAGTGTCTGCATCAATCCCAAGCACCGAGGAGCTACAACCAAGATGAAGATCGTCACGATATCCAAGACCAACAACACCTTGAAGCCGACAACAACTTTTACCATCAACATCCACACTTCGAGGCCCTTTTTAAGGGGGGGAAGACGTATGCTAACTTTATTAGAGAGTTTTGACAAGTTGTTCTTTGCACCCTCAACCCTGAGCATTTGAAGTCAACTCAACAAGAAACCTACATCAGCATCGACCAACATGTCAACCTCTTCAGCAAGGACCCAAGTCTTCCAGAAGAAATCAGACGCCGCATCGACAAGGAATTCTAAGTCGAGAAGCAACAACCTCGGAAGATGAAGGAGCATCAAAACCCCTTAACCTTGCACTCTCTTAGTACCCGCTTAGGAATCTCGGGACCCAAAATTTTGGAAACAAGAAAAACTTAATATTAACACACCCAAAATTTGGAACCAACAAAAACTTTTTGAAATGTCTTGTTAATGTATGTGCTTTACTCTTGATTTCACTTTTTGCCCTGTTGTGGTTGTTGTTTGTGTTGTTGATCCTTTAAAAATTTCAGCATATGAATTTTACCTGTTCATATATAACCCTTTTGGTCAATGTTAAGAATAGTAAAAGGATTCCTATAACTCCTCCTAGTCAAGTTGTTTAACAAACTCTATTAACTATAATTTTAGCAACTACCCAAAGACCAATTATTTGAGAAAATAAAAGTATTTCCAAAACTATATGTTTGCAAAACTACAAAGGATCATATAGTATGTCCTGATACATTTTGAGTTTAATGTGTTGCTAGTCTTAGCAACTTTTATTTTAAGAACTCCTAATTTAATATCTCTTTGGAAACTATTACCAGGAAGTGTTTTAACCTTCTTTCTTCAAAATCTAGTCATTATAGTATTGATCACCACCTCATAAATATATTTGTTATATCTCAAATGCTTGGAGTGTTCACTCAATTGCTTGTTGCTTGAATTAGTTGGCTTGTACTTGTTTTTGCTTGTTTTGAATGTGGATGTGTGGATATTTTGTGTCCACTTAGGTTTGTAGGTTGTTTTGATATCTATCATGCTTGATTGAGGCCTTATTTGATTGTGGTGTGTTTCATCTCTTTTATTATGATTTGGTTTATAAGAAACTAAAAATATTCTATTTTCAAAGAGTGGATGACTATCTTCTTTTCTGTTAACTTTTAGCATTTCTAGAGCATGACAACTAGAGTTTATTTGGTTCAAATTGGAAATGCAACTCACCTAACCTCATCCTTACCATCTCTACTGTCTATCCATAATCTTATTTAAAATATTCAAAAAAGTTTGATCATTAATTCATGCTTGTTTTGAGTGCTTCATTGTAAGGTGACCATTTGATGTGTTATAGAATTGCAACTTGCCATTTTTGTATGTAGTTGTGAATGACCCTTTTTCTTAAACTCTTAACCCCAAATGTTAAACCTATATCCCCTCTGAGCATCCCAACTAGGTTTATAATTTCCTATGCAAAGAGTGGACTAATCCATCCATGCTATGTTACATGAGCTAATTATCCCAAAATTGCATTCAACTAAACCTACCCTCTCCCCTTGCCCATCTTGTGGTTTAGGGTGTGCTTTGGACCCCCACACCTCTGGAAACCCTTAAGCCACGACCTTGTCAAAACCCTAGCACAACACCTCGTTGTCCTTTTCTGTCTGGCATTTCATCGAGCAGTTTGCAAGCAGTAATACCCCTCTCATTTACTCACCTCCATCCATTAGCTCCGAGCCATTTGCTTCTGTCCAAAAACACGCGCCTGGGCATGGAATCATTGCAGCACCGTCCAGCACAGCCAACCCCTGCCCTCTCCCTCTCCCTCTTCCTGTTTTCCCTTGCCGAAACCTTGAAACCGGCCACCATCTTGGATACAAGCCCACAGAATCACTCCCTCCCTCTAACCTTGCCCATTACCTCCCTCTGCCCTCACTCCACCACCCTGTTCTCTCCCGAGCAAGCTCTATCTCGGACTCGCCCTGGAACGGCCGAAGACCGCCGCTCGGCCCGAGCTTTTCCGAGCAAGCTCGCCATCGTTACCGACCATCTCCTCTCTCTCTTTCTGCTCCATCTCGTTCCTTTCTCCTCGGGCTACCTCTCAGACACCTCCTCTGACCTGCAGGAACCCTGGAGCCACCGAAGCGGTGACGTGCCCGTAGCGAGCGGCCTCGACCGCGCGGACGTTCGGAAGCTTCCCCGCTCGCCCTGCGACCTCCCCTCCCTTTCCTCGACCTTCCGCACCCACGCGGACGCCTCTACTCCTTCTCCCGCGAGTCCGAGGTGAGCAGCACGAGAACCTTGCCATTTCTAGGGTTTCGGCCCGCGTTCCCCAGTCGCGAGTTTGAAGACGAACAGCAGCCGTCCGATCTTCGATCCATGCCTCTGTTTGAATCCTGCAGCTTCTAATCCTGGCCGTCTGTCGCGAGATCTACGGTCGCGTGCCCTTCCGCCAGAGCGCGCGCCGTCGCGGGCCGGCCCAGCTCTTTGCCTCGGTCCAGCGCCAGATCCGGCCTGTGTTTTTTTTTAGCAGATCTATTTTTCCTGTTTATTCCCTATGATTGTATAGTGCAGCTTTTATTCATTTGCAGTAGATCTGTACATGCTAATAAGTTGAGGTAAATTTTTTAGGATGCCTGAGTGTTTTCTTAATCATGCAGAAGTGGTCTCTTGCAAAAAAATGATTTATTTTGTGCTGTAGATCAAATCTTGTAAAAAAGTATACTTTCCACCATTTATTTAGTAACTTGAGTTTTATAAATCCAAATCATGCAAACTTTAGTTCTATGGAAATCCTAGAAGAATACCTACCTAGATCTATAAGCCATGCATGTAGGAGATTTGTGGAACTATAGATATATTAAGTTTAAGATTGACACCAGTGGCATTTTGGTGATTTTTAATTCTTTATTAAAAATAGTTTTTGATGCAAATCCAATTTTCATAGCTTTATATGGTTACTAGGTTTACTGTGGACAAAGGGTTTATTTTTAGGAGCTATATTCTGTGAGTAATGGTTTTTACTCAAAAACAGGGGATTATTCCACTAGAAAATAGGTTTAAGTTTTATGTTTTTAATAAAAGTAATTAAGTCATTTATTTCAAACACTCTAATGTCACCCTTATGTTTAACAATGTGTTCATCACAGTAACCTTTGTCTTTGTTTAAAAAGGGTCTTACTTAAACAAATGGTTTGTATGATTTAAACTTCACAAAAATAATAATATTTCTGATAGAGTCTTAGGGAATCTTGGAGATTTCCTAGCTTTACTAAAAGTGTTATCAAACCAGTAGCTCATTTAGTGGAATGAGGTGATAAAGCCTTTGCTTGTGCTATGTGGCTGCTTGCAGACGTTCACTTCTATGTTAAGGATATCTTGTTGTTTAGAAATAGTGTTGTATGTTGCTTTGCATGCTTTGTGCTAGATTTAATTCACTTTGCCTAATGAATTACACATGTTTTAGAGTCTGTTTGTATAAAGATGTGGTGGATTGAATTGATGTCACTTAAATCGGTTGTGTGTTTATACTGGTGATATATTTAGTCCCTGATGCCTGTCCTAGCTATAGGTACTTGATATTGGTTATTGCTGGTTTATGTGGACTATATGTTTGTGTTTGTTAGTATCTTCTAAGAAACAACCAATACCCTTTTTGCTTGGTCCAAGCTTGGATTAGTTTCTCTTGTGGTACTTTATTAAATGAGACATTGCATTTTTTTTCAAACTCCTAATCTAGAACTTGTATGATTAGTAGTGCTAGCCTTTGTTGTTTATTTAGCTACTTACTAATAATTGTCCTAGGGCTGACATCAGGTTTGCAAGGGAGTGTTTTTTTTTTTTTGAATGTAATGCTTGCTTGTGTGTTAATATAACTTTTGTTTGAAGCATCTCCTAGATTGATAGGATACTTTTTGTCTAGAGTATTTCCACTATAAGGGGAGACTTACTCCTTTAACCTAGGTGTATATCCTCGTCGGAATATATAGTTGTTTTACTTGTTGTGTATACTTATTGGGCATGGCCTGTTTGGAACACCGTCAGTGAGACTAGGGCCATCATGTTTGTAGAGATCCAGTGGGTCATGAGTGTTTGGTTGCCGTGAGTAGTATCCAGGAGTTGTACAAGGTTTGAAAATGCTTGTGGTATGTTTACTTTACTTCAGATTGTTGTCAACACGCATCTAGAGTCTAGTGATCTGCTTGCAGTTTGTATGTCCTTGTGGCGTTGTCTTGCATATTGAGTGTTGTTCCTTTCTCTTGTTTGCGATGTTAGATACGATCGGGAAGGAACGAGAGGCAAGGAGTGAGCTCGAGGAACATCAAGATCAAGACCAAGGACATATTGCTGAGCCAGGCAAGCCACCTCACCACTATACACCCTATTATCTTACAAAGCATGTTTTGTTTTCAAAATAAAATAATGCATGTTTTACTTCTTTGTGGCATTTTGCCACCCAAAAACTATTTTACAAAATATTGTTTGGCCAAAGTTATCTACTAGATTATTATAGGTGTTATGAAAATGAGTAGTCACTTTAGGCGCCTTGTTGTTGAAGGCGCTATAAAGAAAATCATATTTTATCTAGTAGTATATCTTTATATTCTTTCCTCAAAATCTTATGATGGGAGCCTGGTTTTGATAAAGTGCTTTCGGAAGAAAAACCCGAGTTGCTGGGAGCAATCGGCGAGCAAGTGTTTTATAAAACCCGTGTTGCTGGGAGCAATCGGAGATGTTTATGAAAACCCGAGCTGCTGGGAGCAGTCGGAGGTGGAGATGTTTTTGAAAAACAAAGTGTCACCCTAGCTGCCGCCCGAACAACAACCCGTGCAACCACATTACCTGACATGGGTAGGGCTTAGCCGGAAGCTTGTCTGTTTTAGTATTGGGGCTCTCATACTTTCTATAGGGGCTGGGCCCTTGAAGCCGGGTTGCCGTCTGGACGAGGCAATACACATGCGGGACTCGCGCAGGAACGATTACGGCGGGTCTCCTGACGTGGCGGTGTGGCGTCCTAAGAGAGACCAGGGTTCTAGTGGAGCACACGGTGCCGGGGAGAACAAACCTACCGGGAGGCCCCGATACTAGGGTGGACATAGTGGAAAGTTTTGATCTGGTTATCCGGACCCCCGCATACTGTCATATGACGGGCCGTGGCAGACACGGCGGAATGACCGTTTGGTGTGGGTAAAGTGCGCAACCTCTACAGAGTGTACATCTATTCAAATAGCCGTGTCCGCGGTCATGGACGGTTGGAAAGGTCCCACTAGGCATGCTGGCTGTTTTATGTTTTCAAAAGAAAATGTTTTCGGAGGAAACAAGGAGGCATCAAGGAGGTACCTGGGAGGTACATGAGTTGAGTAGGGATGGTTGGTCTCGGGGAGACAATCAGTCCGACCTCAAGGAAGGAAAAAGGGGTATCCCCATCCTAGTGTTTTTGAAAAGTTTTACAAAAGAGTTTTCAAAACGTGGAAATGGTACATGCTATTTCTACAAGAGAGATTTCTGTCTCTAAAAGTTTTCTTCAACAAAGATACAGAGATGCCGTAATCTCTATATCGAAAGCATCTTTGCGAAAACTAAACCCTATAGTTATAAATAGCAGCTATCCCAGTTTTCAAAAATTCTTTTATTGCATTACCATGGAAACTTAAGCCTTGAGGTGGTTTTGCGAGTACGTAAATGTACTCATATGGCTGTGTCCCTGGATATTCAAACATCCAGATTTCAGCGAGGAGATGTACGATGAGGAAGAGGAGTACGCCGACGACTACGCCGACTATGTTGTCACCGGTCAACTGCCAACGTGGGATTTCGTCAGAACGTGACGAGGGCCAACGCTTGCCGAGTACTTCCGCTGTTTCATAGTTAGTTCCGTCCTGTGTGACGATGTTTGCAGATTTGGTCATGTGACCATTATTTATGTAAGTGTTGTACTATTCGAGTTGAATGATGTAACTTCGTATACCATGTTGGTTATGTGATCGCGATGCACTGATCATTGGGATCGTGATCTGTTTACATAACGTGGACATCTCGGACTGGTAGTCTGAGGGGTCCTTACAGCCAGCCTAGGTCAGCCCCAGCCACTGAAGGTGGGTGATGGTGATGCCCACAAGTGTAGGGGATCGCTGAAATCTTCGTTGGGAAGTATTACCCAAATTTATAGTTCGACTCAAGGGGAACACAAGAATACCAATAAGACTTTAGCAATTGAGACGTCACTCTCAACCACACCTGTATATCAATAAACTTGCAGCAACAATAGTGATAGCAGTGATATGGTTTAAGTAAGCAAATATAACAACAGTAGTAATAAAAGGGATTCCAAGTTTTCACCGGAAAGAGTGAAAGTGTAACTCAGAGATTTAAAACGTAGGCATGAGGTGACAGCGGGGTGTTGCATGAATAAGATTGATCATATAATAAGATATAAATAGCAATGGGACTTATCTCTAACTTTGATATATGTAGGTATGTGTTCCGTAAATAGTTGTGCGTACTAACCAAGAGAATTTGCACAACATCTATTGTCCTACCTGCCCATTTCACCGGGGCCAACTTGGAACTACAGGTAATTAAGGTCTACCCTTTCGAGTAGACCGGAACAATGCATTTACACTTCATGAACACATAGAATCCTCAAACTAGAACATATCCCCCTTGTTTTCCCTATATGTCACTTTTAGGGTTCGCAGGTTCAACATAATAGCAGGCAATACACTTTGCAGATAGATACCAAACTCAATTATATGATGGGGCAAAATAAGTGCAGTACTGAAATCATGCCACTCGGGCCCTAGTACCAAGCATTAAACATAGCATAAGTGCATCAACACAATACAAAAGTATCCTCAAGGTAAACCCCTAAGATCTCGAACAACGGGTATCATTACATGATCAATCTCATCCAATCCCCATCCACCTCATATGCCTACAGCGGTCTACTCACACATGGTGATGGTAGAGGAGCTCATGGTCGATGGAGATGAAGGCGGTGAAGATGGCGGCGAAGACGCCCCCCGAATCCCTCCTCCGGGGGAGAAATCCTGGATCAATCTGTCTCTGAAAATGAAGATCGTGGTGGTGGCGGCACTCTGTTTCGCGAAAAGACCTCTCTTTCTAGGTCAGGCAGTTTTTCGTATATATGGAGGGGTACGCCAAAGATGAGGCCGAGGGGGTGCTCGAGGCACCAGATAGGTGGGCCCACGCGGCCAAGGAATCTGGCCGCGTGCCCCCCCCCCTTTTGGGCCTCGGGCACTCCCCCGTGTCCATCTTCTTCTCGATGTCCTTCTTTTTCCATAAAACTTCACGTGGTATTTTTCCCCGATTTAATTTCCTGCAAAAATAGACAGAAACAAGACTTTGCTAAAAACAACATCAGATTCAACAGTTTTAATCAAGTATGGGGAGATTCCGGGACAAATAATGAAGCAAAGTGATTGGAAAAGTAGATGCATTTTAGGTGCATCAACTCCCCCAAGCTTAGCTTATTGCTTGTCCTCAAGCAATTCAGTTAACAACTGAGCGATAAGAGAAACTTTTACGAACACATTTGCTTCATATGATGTAAATATTCTCACTATGTGGACAATGCTTAGGCTATTCATAACAAGATATATGCAAATGGTGTCACTTAATGGTTATGTAAACTATGAAGAGGTGCCAATCATAATGATAAATAACATGAAACATATCAATTCACAAGATGGCAAAGCTCATAATAAAGTATGATAGAGTGGTATCTCGCTTGCCCGAATTTGTATAGCAAAACATAAATGCCCAGGCACCTCTGAAGTTCAAGAGAAGACTAGAAATAGAGATATCAAAGATAAAAGCATCAAAGTTATACCTCAGCTAACAATATTCTGGGACAAGCACATTACACTAAAAATGACAATTATGCTCTCAAGAATGTGCTCAAAGAAAGGATGGTGACTCAACAGTAAAGTAAAAGATATGCCCTTCATGAAGGGAAGCAGGGATTTAACATGTGCTAGAGCTTTTCATTGTTTTGAAAACAGAGGTAAAATTGTTTTTTAGTGGTGATTACTTTGTCAATGAATGGTAATGGAGTTCATGTTATCTTCCATACTAAGCAAGTTGAGAGCGGTTCCGAATATTACTAAAAATATGCATTTATAATATGCATCTTCACATTTATAATTTGACACTCCTCCCAACCTTTGCTTTCACAAACCATGGCTAACCGAATCCTCGTGTGCCCACCAACAATCACATATCATGGAGGAGTGTCTCTTTTTATTTTCTCAAACCTTTTGATATTATAGTGGTCTAACCAGCCCTATGCAATATTAGTGACGATTAGATGAAGCATGCAAGTCCAAGATTACTTAATTAGTATGGAAGATAACAAGCCCAACCATTATTTCCTCATGAGCTAAAATAGTGTCACAACACGAGAAGTATTTTGCAAGTTTTAAAGGTAGCACATGCAAATTTACTTAAATGGTTTGAAATGCCATACATAGGTATTTATGGTGGACTCTTTGGAATAACTTGGTTTTCAAGGGTTTGGAAGCACAAGCATTAACTGCTTAGTACAAGTGGAGGCTAGCAGTAGGATAGGGAGCGACAATTCAAGAGAACCATAACCGTCATAATCATGCTTGCGAAAAAATAAAATTAACGGAGGCATAAAAATGATACTAGAACTCTGAGGCAAAATAAATCATCAAGGCTTAGTTGACTCTTTGTTTTCAGTCATATACATGTGTGAGCATGTGCCAAGTCAATTCAAATGAATTTATTCAGAGGAGGATACCACAATGCCATACTTCTCTTTTGAGCAGAACAATTCAAGCAAATATCCATCAGACATGTCATCTACCATCAATACATTGGGACTGATCATAAGAGAACATGACCCAGTAAGCATCCATCATTCAACATATACCTTATGCGAACAACCTAAGCATTCTCAAATGAATGAGTATATGTACAAAATGAAAAACAAAGGAGTTCATACCAGCCTCTTACCCTACCCGGATAGCCATAATCATCATCATTGCATTTTCTCCTATCCCCACTTGAACTGCAGAGTTAAAACATCAAATCTGCCAGAAAACGTTACTGCATACAGTACTGTTTTTTCCCTACCTAAACACCTCAGAATGATCTCATATTTTACGGGTGCGTAGGTTACGAAAAGTTGCAATAGCAGTTCAAATTTCAGCTTAATTGGAGTTACAGAAAAAAAATGAAAAATGAAACAGCGAGCAGATTTCAGCAATTTGAGCACAACTGTTTTAGTATTTGATTCAAGAAAACGAAAATATTTTTGTTCTTTTTGAATTTTAGATGCATAATGAAAGTGACCAGAAGTAAACAAGCTAAAGAAACAAATAAAATCTTTTTGTGTTTTTAAGATTTATAGAACAATAAACTAAAACATAACAAGATAAAGGTGATATAAAACAACGAATGAAAAGGGAGAGAGGTACTCCCCCAAGCTTGAGTTCAAGCTAGTACTCCGGTGGGTAGTATCGACAGCTTCCACCTCCGCCATAGTAAGGTGGTGCACCACTTGATGACCCTCCTCCATAGTAAGAGGGGTCACCTTGGTACCCTCCATACTCCGGTCCTTGGAGACCCCATGGGTAGTTTTGCATCTCCGGGTTCTAGGGTTCCTCCTGTGGTGGTGCTTCTTCCACAGTCCATTTTCCAGTGGTCCTGTCAAAAAGGTCAGCACGAGGGAGCCTAATGGACACATTTTGTCCATTGCAACTCTTATAGATATAGTAGCAAGAATCCTTGTGCCACTCACTCATTTCCATGCGACAGGTAACACCAAAATCAAGTAAATAGGCCTCAGTGATAAGCCTACCCATGTTGTTGTCAAACCCTCTTTCTTCCTTAATGTGCTCATATAGCAAAGTAGCAATGGCACCACAATAAATAGGAGTTTCATCAGTAAAGTTTCTACTCACAGCTATATGTAAAGTTCTAGCAAGAACTACTCCCAAATTAAATTGACACGGTGTTCCCTCCTTGGCACATTTTAACAAATAAACCATGGGTCCTGTGCAAGCAGAAGTATTATCCCTAGCTAGAAAACCTCTAGCAAGAAACAAAGCAAAGTATGTTAGGGCTAGATGTTGTATGCTAGTAAATTTGCCCCTGTTAAGCCTATCATGAGTTCTAACAGAAATGCTCTTCCAAAAAGAGACAAGGTCCTGATTTGAATCAGCACCTATGTCAAGCCAACTACCCCTGTTCTCCACACGAATAGCCCTACAAAACTCCTCCAATGACATAACAAGACGCTGCCCCCTCATAGTAAAGGTAGGAGTGGGTGCATGACTTCTCTTACTGTATCGGTGAGCTTCGGGGCCCTCGAAGCGGAAGGTGGAGATGAACTCTCTTGCCAGCCCCTCGTATGTTCCCCGTGGATGACGGGAAAACTCCAGCAAGCCCATGGCGGTGACGAAGGCATTGAAGTCTTCTCCTATGCCCCACTTGTCAAGAACATGTGGGTCTTGCCATCTTGTTGCATGAATCTTGAGCCTTTCCCCTATGTACACCGCTTCATCCTCCCATAGTTGATCATCATAATGATTATTGGTGGCTCTAGATGGCCTTCTCCTTGTTCTTGACATCATCCCCATGAGTCCCTTTCCCTTGTTCATGATGAAAGCTTGATGTCCAAAAATAAAATTCATCAAATATAAAGGTGTAACACTCTAAAACAACATTGAGGCGTCCATAACAAGTCTCCACATCAATATCATGCATCCATATCAACTAGAAAATCTAACTCATGGGTTTCTCAAGCATTTTAGGTGACACCTAGTGCAGCAAAGTACTTCATATATAAAGCATAAGAACAAAAAGTAATTGGATAGGGGGAGGAGTCACATACCAAGGAGCAATTCCACCAAACAGATTTGAAAAATCTGCTCAAACTTGGGAGATCGAAGATGGCAGGAAGCAGGAGCTCGGGAAAATTTGGGAAAAATACCTAGAGGTGGTTTTCTGTCGAGGGGAAGGAGATGGGCACTGGATGCTTACCTAACTCCACCTGTGGGCCAAGTTGGTGGGTCCCACGTGGCCAAGGAATCTGGCCGCGTGGGGCACCTTCTTTTGGCCCCTGGTGGCCTTGTGGTCCTCCCCTTTTGGCTGCTGGTACCTCTGGTAAAATAACTGACACCCATATTTTTTTCTGGAATTTTTCAAGAACATTTTCTAAAGAGAATTTTTCAAAGTTCATATTCTGGAATTTCTGGGCCTCTGGAATAATTATGTTTATGCAAATATTCTAATGATCTATGATAAATAAAATTAAAATGCAATGCAAATTTTTATGGGAACCAAGTTTGCATCATTTCCACATTAATAATGAGGTTGATCAAGTCTCATTAATAATATGTAAAGGATATAAAGCACAATTCATTATATTTATATGGAAAGTAAAACTCAAGATACCTCATATTTGATTGGAATGGTTCCAATCATCAAGATAGCATACTTGGGTGGTGGAGGTGGTAATGCACACTCAAAACTTCCAAACATAATAGTATTTCTCTTAATAGAATTCACACTCTTGTTTAGCATAGCAACAACATTCTTCTTAGGAAAATGAATGGTATGTTCATTGCCTTGGACATTAAATGTCACTTTGCTCTCAGTGCAATTTATAACAGCCCCTGCAGTATTCAAAAAGGGTCTTCCAAGAATAATAGATAGGTTATCATCTTCAGGCATTTCTAATATAACAAAGTCTGTAGGGATTAACACATTAGCAATAGAAATAGGAACATCCTCACATATGCCTATAGGAATAGCAGTGGATTTATCAGCCATTTGCAATGAGACTTCAGTTGGAACAAATTTGTTTAGGTTAAGTTTCTTATATAAGAAAATGGCATAACACTAACACCAGCTCCTAAATCACATAATGCATATCTTACATAAGTTTCTTTAATACGACAAGGAATAGTAGGAATACCAAGATCTCCACGTTTTTCAGGCAATTTACCTTCAAAAGAGTAATTAGCAAGCATAGCAGTAATTGCATCATTGGGTACCTTTCTCTTATTAGTAACAATATCTTTCATGTATTTTGAATATGGAGGAATTTTAATAGCATCAATGAGAGGAATTTGTAAACATAAAGTCTTAAGTATCTCGAAAAACTTATGAAACCTAGCATCATCCAAGGACTTCATTACCTCTTGGGGATATGGTATGGGTCTTTGCACCCATGGATCCCTCTCTTTACCTTTTTGCTTCTTCTTCTTATTCTTCTCAATAGATGGTTGAGTGTCTTCTTTCTCAGTAGTTTCAGGTTCTTCATTATTTTCCCTTTCTTGTCGTTCTTCATCAGGTGGAGGTAATTCCTCCTCTTCAATATTACCGTCTTCGGTTTCAGCATCAGAAATAGAAATATCCTTATCTTGTTCTTGAGAATGTCCATCATCTTGATTTTCATTGGGAGATTTTCCTGCAGAAGATTTCTTCTTAAGAGCCTCTTGCTCTTTTCTTTTAGGATGATCATCAGGATAATCAGGATCCTGAGTACTTGCACCTCCTCTAGTATTGACTCCACAAACCAGTTTCTTCTTCATAAGATTTTCATAAAGTTGATTTTGAAGAGAAACCATTTGTTCAACTTGATTATTCAACATCTCACAGTGCTTAACAATTCTTTTAACCTCTCCTACACTAGTATTTATATTTTCACGAAGAAATTTAATTTTATGAGAGTTCTCCATAATACTCATTCTAATAGCATGCTCTTCAGGGTTATGACGATAATCAAAATCATTAACATATGAAACATCAATGGGTGGTGTTACCTTCTCATTACCTTCCATGGAGTTAATGACATTGACTTGTATTGGAAAGCATGGCTGATCAATAGGAAGTTTAATACCTTTTTCAAATAACTCCTTAAGATGAGAAGTCTTAATTCCCTTCTCTTCAATATCCTTATTAGCTTCCTTCATTGTCTCTTCAGATAATCTTAAAATGCCTCCTTTGTTTTCAGGAAACATTTCATTAAACCCTTCAATATTCCAATCTTGGTGGTTTCTAGCAACATCTTCTAATAGTTTTGTAGCTTTATCAACAGTTCTCTCCCTGAAAACATTACCTGCCATACTATCAAGGTAGCTTCTAGTGGTTTCGGTTAGTCCATTATAAAATATATCAAGTGCTTCATTGTTCTTAAAGCCATGAGGAGGACATTTCCTAACCATCTTAGTGAACCTCCCCCAAGCTTGGGGTAGATCCTCTTGCTCTTTCTGTGAAAAGTTACTAATTTCCATAGTTAAAACATGAACCTTTTTAGCAGGGAAATATTTAGAAAAGAACAGTTGCAAACATGCTTCTTTACTAGTAATACATCCAGGTGCTAAGCAATTATACCATCTTTTGCATTCCCTCCTAGAGTAAATGGAAACAACTTTAGGAAATAGTAACGTTGGTGTATTTCATCTTTACCAAATAACACAGATAAATCATGCAAGTAAGTAACATGCTCATGAGGGAACTCATCTTCTCTACCATAAAACTTAACTTGCTCAGCCTTTTTAATAATTTCAGGATCAACACTAAAATTATAATCTTCATCTTTTATTTCAACAGCAGAAGCATTCATTTCTTTAGCAATAGAAAAATATTAATCAAGAGTGGAATCCTTATAGCTATCAAGTTTATCAAAATTTGGATCCATAAAAGCCATACAAAATGCATCTTCTTCATTAGAAGAAGTGTAATTATCCTCACAATGTTCATTATCTTCTATCTCAGATTCATCATTAGCATTAATAATAGGAGATTCAGGCAGTTCAGGTACTTTAGGTGTTTCAATTATCTCAGATGTTTCAGGTGTCACTTCTTTGTCCATGCTACTACATATTTTATTATTCTCAGTACTAGTAGACATTTTAGACACTGGTGAACTAGATGCAATTTTATCTTTCTTTTTAGCAGGAGCAGTAGAAGTAGTATTAGGTGAAAATTTTGTCCTACTTAGCAAATCCGTACCTCTACGAGTAGTTGAAGGTCTCATTTCCTTCAGAGTCTTTTCCTTTCCCATAGTTGGAAACAAGCAAATGCAGCAAATAAATGATAACACGTGGTCTAACCAATAAAGCTAGATTCCCCGGCAACGGCGCCAGAAAATGTCTGGATGCCCACAAGTGTAGGGGAACACAAGAATACCAATAAGACTTTAGCAATTGAGACGTCACTCTCAACCACACCTGTATATCAATAAACTTGCAGCAACAATAGTGATAGCAGTGATATGGTTTAAGTAAGCAAATATAACAGCAGTAATAATAAAAGGGTTTCCCAGTTTTCACCGGAAAGAGTGAAAGTGTAACTCAGAGATTTGAAACGTAGGCATGAGGTGACAGCGGGGTGTTGCATGAATAAGATTGATCATACAATAGGATATAAATAGGAATGGGACTTATCTCTAGCTAACTTTGATATATGTAGGTATGTGTTCCGTAAATAGTTGTGCGTACTAACCAAGAGAATTTGCACAACATCTATTGTCCTACCTGCCCGTTTCACCGGGGCCAACTTGGAACTACAGGTAATTAAGGTCTACCCTTTCGAGTAGACCGGAACAATGCATTAACACTTCATGAACACATAGAATCCTCAAACTAGAACATATCCCCCTTGTTTTCCCTATATGTCACTTTTAGGGTTCGTAGGTTCAACATAATAGCAGGCAATACACTTTGCAGATAGATACCAAACTCAATTATATGATGGGGCAAGATAAGTTCAGTACTGAAATCATGCCACTCGGGCCCTAGTAGCAAGCATTGAACATAGCATAAGTGCATCAACACAATACAAAAGTATCCTCAAGGTAAACCCCTAAGATCTCGAACAACGGGTATCATTACATAATCAATCTCATCCAATCCCCATCCACCTCATATGCCTACAGCGGTCTACTCACACATGGTGATGGTGGAGGAGCTCATGGTCGATGGAGATGAAGGCAGTGAAGATGGCGGCGAAGACGGCACCCGAATCCCTCCTCCGGGGGAGAAATCCTGGATCAATCTGTCTCCGAAAACGAAGATCGTGGTGGTGGCGGCGCTCTGTTTCGAGAAAAGACCTCTCTTTCTAGGTCAACTGTTTTTCGTATATATGGAGGGGTACGCCAAAGATGAGGCCGAGGGGGTGCTCGAGGCACCAAATAGGTGGGCCCACGCGGCCAACGAATCTGGCCGTGTGCCCCCCACCTTTTGGGCCTCAGGCACTCCCCTGTGTCCATCTTCTTCTCGATGTCCTTCTTTTTCCATAAAACTTCGCGTGGTATTTTTCCCCGATTTAATTTCCTGCAAAAATAGACAGAAACAAGACTTTGCTAAAAACAATATCAGATTCAGCAGTTTTAAACAAGTATGGGGAGATTCCGGGACAAATAATGAAGCAAAGTGATTGGAAAATAAGATGCATTTTAGGTGTATCAGATGGCCCTTGACGATGATGATGGTTCCAGAAGATAGTCTTGATATCTCTGTATCAACACCTACGTCAAAAGAATATGGGTTAGGTTGAGACTCCGAGTGCAAAGTGTATAGTAAGGGAAAGATTAGTTTTCCCCACGAGGGTGACTCGAGGGTTTAATATCGAACTCTCGGGGAAATGAACCAAAATCTGTTGTCTCCTTATCCTTCTTTATGAAACCTACAAAACAAAGTAAATTGTTTTGTGCCCTCAACCTCACCAAGTGGTTGTCAAGCACAAGGTGTAAGTAAAAGATATAAAGATAACAAATGCAAAACAGAAATAAATATGCAATGGTGGTAAATAAAAGTGCAAGGATGGTATAAATGATAGGGACCTAAATGATAATGGATGATGTTTTTGTGGTTTGTATGGTGTTTGCAAGATGTAAAAGTGTTTTTGTATTTTCGGATTTTTAAATAACAGAAAATGTAAAGTGCTAATAAAGTGTTGGAAAGGTGTTTCTTATGATTAAAAACGGACTGGGGTTCATGGTTTCACAAATGCACTCTCTCTTTTATATAGTGGTAGATAAGGGAACATAGGAATTGATATATGAGATTGCAACAAGACAAGTTATTAATAATATGGGCATCTGGTTATTAATCTCTCTTATACTCCACCAAGATGCGAACTAAATCATAATATCTCAGTAATTAAGTTAAACAGAGTATAGCTTTAAGTTCAATGACATGAAGTTTAAATAAGAACATGCTAGATCTAGTCATGGTGATAGTGGCAATGTCACCCACATATCCCCGGTAGCATGGTATTTCCTTTGTCCCTAGTGAGGCAACAAAGTAAGGTAAATACCCAAGTGGATCACGGTATTGCTGTCAACTTACCACAAAACCACCCCCCGTTACTCCAACTAATGCACACGTTCCCCTTCACATGGTCTCATACACATGTTGGATCAAAACACATAGACAAGAACGGGGTACATAATATGCATCTACTTTCATAATAAAGACATAATAATTGCAATCATCATAACATATATCAACTTAAGAGATCCACCACAAAGGTATTACATATATGACCATAATCATGTTCAGCAGCTCATATGGCACTAATTAGTGAAGCTCAAGAGAGAGGAGAGATACATAAGTTACTTCCACAAACCCATAGTCCAGGGGTGGACTACTCCCTCTTCATCATGGAGACGGTGGAGAAGTCGTTTGACGAGGGGTGATCTCATCAATACCCATAGTCGAGGACCTAGGGTTAGAGTTTAGATGTAGAGAACGCATAGTGTTAGTAGTTCCGTCGGCTGACAAGCGGGAGTTACCTAGGTTCAGGGCCCTCGAGTGAGGTAACACCCCTACTTCCCGCCTGTCTGTATTGATTATGAAGTATGCTGCGATTACAAAGGTCCAGCGAGGGTTTGATCTCGCTAGGGTTTTGGTGGTTGTCGGATTGTGTGTTTTTGATCGGTCACCCTCCTGGCCCTTATATGGGGGGCCAGGTCTCAGGTACGTAACTGACTAGGATTACAAATATGAAACTACAACCGACTATGCCTAACTTGGAAAACACTCTTCATCTTGGGCCTTCCTTGATAGGCTTTCGTCAGTCTTTTGACAATTGGGCTTTAGTCATCACATGCACCAGGTACCCACACGAAAGGGTACCCGTTTGGTATAACCTCGTCATTAGCCCCCGAGTGCTTGGCTGAATCAGGGAATCGGGCATGGACTCACTCGCGAGTGCACGTCCGATGCTTATGTTTTGTGTAGTATGTTTTGTCTGTCGACCACGACTTTAAGCTTTTTGACAAAGGATTATGACTTAGTAGGCGTGGCTTTCCTCTATGAATCGAGACCAGTTAACTGCACATTTGGGCAAAACCTTACTAGTATTCAATCAAGTTCGAGTCCCCGGGCTCGAACCTGACACACACTGGACAGACTCGACTCAGGCCGTTGAGGTCTTATTGAATCGTTCTGCAGTCTTAACTTTGCTACCCAGCGCGTCTGCCGGGATTTCCATCGCGTTTGCTGACACGGAAAAATTAAGGACTTAGCACTGCCGGAGTGGTCCCCAGCCCAGCTCGACTGATCGGCGGGTCTTACCTGTGCATTTTATGCATGCAGCATCCGAAGCGTCATCGACTGACGTAACTCGGGAATTCTTTTGAATTTTTGCTTTTGACTGAGGCGAGTCTGTTAATCGTCTGCCTTTTGCCTTCGGGTGCGCGACAGCGCTCCCGATGGGAGTAGCCCCCGGGATTGTGCTTTATTACTCGTAATGAAGGATAATCTCAAATTCATTTTTCTCTGTATATGTCAGTCGAAGAAATTTTTGCACGCTCCCGATGGGAGTACAATAATTTTGACAGCATACATAGTTTGTGCTTTTGACTTAGTCGATAGACTTTCGAAGACTCTCGTTATTTTGATCAGTCGAACAACTATTCGACTACCATCTTCTGCACTCCATTGCTTTGCCAAATAAATGACGTCACGCATGACGCTCTTGGCGTGTGCACATAATTGTGACAAGACATGTCATTGTGGGGCCAGTGCTTGACTGCAGAAGACGCCGCTCGGTTCTGATTTGACCGGACGTGGCGAAATTTGCGCGGCGTGATCATAACTTCCTCTTTTTACGTGCGTAGTGGGCAGCGTGGCCTGCGACGGTTGCCCTCCGAGCGTGCCACGTGGCGCAGCGATTTTTGCGTGAACGGCCGAGATCAACTCGCGTGATGCGGTAAATATAGATCTCGCCGCCGTTTGTTTTCTTACCCTGCCATTTGCCTACTCTGCTTCTTGCTCTTCTTCTTCCTCACGCGCGCGCGCCCTTTGCTGTTGCTCCTGCTGCTCGCCATGGCTCCCAAGAAGAATAGGAGCGCCGCCGTCCCCTCTTCCTCCGCCGATGTCAACAAGAAGAGGAAGGGTGCCGCGACCGCCGCGGCCCCCGCGGCAGATCCCGCTGCCGCTTTGAAGAAGGTCTCTGGTGACTGGGTCAAGTCCGCAGTCACCGAGAAGAAGCTGGCAGCATTCCGCCAGACTGGCCTGCTCCCTCTGGCGGACAAGCTCACTGCCCGCGCTCCATCGAACAAGGAGGTTCTTCCCGAGCCTCGTGCCAGCGAGCGGGTATGTTTCGCCGAGTTCTTGCCTCGCGGCTTTGCTCTCCCGCTGCATGATTTTGTGCGCGGGCTTCTTTATGCATACGGGGTGCAAATCCATGATCTCACCCCCAATAGTATCTTGCACATTGCCTGTTTCATGGTATTGTGCGAGTGCTTTTTGGGGGTATCCCCTAGTTGGGCGCTCGGGAAGTCCATCATCTAGGTGCGCCACATGTGCCGCGACGGGCGCGTATGCCCAATCGGTGGGGTTGGCGTCCAAGTTCGCAACGATTGCCGCTACTTCAACCTCAAGGCAGTCGACTCTGCCCAAGGATGGAGGAGCAAGTGGTTTTACGTCCCAGTCGACCAGGACGTGCGCCCAGCGTTCTCGACTGGGACGACCCCATTGAAGACGAAGGCGTGGGAGCACTCTCTCTCGACTGAAGAGAGGGAGGAGGCTGCTCCCCTTATGGCCAAGATTAGCAAGCTGCTGAGCACCGTTACTAGCGTCCAGTTGATGAGCACCTTCGTCAAGCGTCGAGTGTGGCCTCTTCAGCAGCGCGCCCACTCTATGTGGCGATATGAAGGCCCACTCGATGCTACCAGGATCAACGACGTGGAGCTGTCGCCCAATGAGCTGGACACACATGTGAAGTACATCACCAGCATCAAGGCCGACGAGGTCATCGACTTCAACTTCACCGTCGCTCCATATGGCGCAGAGAATGCTCTTCCCGAGGTAATTATGCTAGACTCTGTTTGACATTCGAGTTTCTTGGCTTCTTCTGTTTGTAGTGTATATGTCTTGTGTTTATTCTGCTTCCTTTCATGATTTAGGGGCATTCGACTGTGGCTTCTCTTCCTCCTCTCCCCGAGTCTGGCCCTGCTGAGGAGGCGACTGTGCTGGTCGAGGGGAAGAGGGCCGCCATCTCCCTGCCTTCGGCCAACTCTTCCTCTTCGGAGGGAACCGAAGTCGAGGAAGAGGACCAAGCCAAGAGGGATGGTGAATCTGCCACCGCGCCGGCCACGAAACGCCGTCGTGTGCCTCGTCAGGAGGTGTCAAGCTCCCACTCGGGAGGCGCAGGGCACAAAGATCTGGAGGACTCCGGCACCTCTTCGCCTGTGAAGAATGCCACTCCTTTGGCTAAGCGCTCGCCGCCACCCTAGATTGGGTTTACAGGTTTCGGAGGCCCGTGCCTTGATGTTGACCCCAGCTCAGATGAGGATGAACACAGGTATGTCTTTTGGTTTGATTTTCTGCTTTTTACTTCCTGTCTTGCTTGTTGCTTCATCGTATGCCTGTTGCAATTCTTTTCAATAGCGCCAGCGCTGGGCGGGTGCAGACTCCTCCAGCCGTAGAGAAAATGACTGTGGCCTCTCCCCGTGCTGACGCTGACACCGCCGAAACCACCTTGGTGGTTGGTGCGAGTAATGTGGGTGGGACGCCGCCTGCAGCAGCTTCGGCTGCTAACCCTTCCACTTCTGCGACTCTTTTGTGGACGGAGCATGTAAGTACTTCTTCATATTGTGCCTGTGTGTGAATCGATCCTTGTTTTAATAAGTGTCCACTGTCCTTCTGCGGCTTGCCGTATGCGGCCTTGTCGCGGCTGGCAAAGCTTTTGTCCAGGCAGAAGAGGAACGGGTCACTCTCTGCTCCAATCTTGAAGAACTGAGCCGTAAGCCTTTGCTGATTTAATGTTTTGAAGTTTTTTGCTTTTATGCTTTTTGATGTCTCACAACTGAGGTGGTGCGTGATCATCCCAGGTGGCAAAAGCGCTGTCGGAAAGCGACTGGCGGACCTTGAAAAACAGCTTGCTGACCAGAAGTTGCGAATGGATGAAGAACTTGAGAATGCTCGGAATTCGGCCGCCACTCGAGAGGAAGAGTACGCCAAGCAGCTGCTAAGCCTTGTGCATAGTATAGAAGGTTAGTAGATTTCTGTTTTGCCTACGCTCTTCCTTGCTTGCTCTTTTGCCGATTTTCTTAGACGTTCTCCTTTTTGAATTTGTGAAGGTTCTGTCTCTTCTTCTGCTCCCGAGGATGTGGCGAGTGACAGCTTGTCATTCGACCGCGTTATCGAGAAATTAGGTGCCACCATCCAACATGCCAAGAGCTCCTTGGACACTTCCACTCGAACCCTTGGTGCTGTCTTCAAGAAGGTGCTGCCATCGACTGAAGTTCCTGTCACAAACTCGGAGTCCACACTCAAACTCCTCCTCGGTAATGGCGTGACTATCGACTACGAGCGTGCCCTGTCTGACTTTCCAAAAAGCCAGATGGGAGGCCCCTGCCTTTGAAGGGTGTGGCCAAGACCGCTGCGCGGCTCTCCAAAGTTAGCATCTGCACTATGGAGCGCAGAGAAACTGAGGTTACTGCTATGACAAAGCCACGTAGTGATAGGTCCGAGTCTGTATCCCGTAAGTAGCTTTGAAGGTCCTGTAATGATAACTCTTACACAGCTTCTATGTCTTTGCTACATTATGAATGTTTGTGAAATGGCGATGTTTATTTTGCTTGTTTATGCCTTCTCTTGATTTGTGTTTGCATCCGAAGTTTGATGACTATACTCTTTTGTCAGCTGGTTGATTATAGTCCCACTGAGGGCTCTCAACCACGGGTGGATACTCGAACTCCTGCTGCGGTAAAAAATGATGCCAAGGTGTTTGCTTATGCGAAGAGTCGGGTGGCGAAGTTGGAGCAGGAGCTAAAAGCAGCCCAGACTGAGTAGAATATACTCAAAGCTAAGCCAGCTATTGCCACCCAGAGGGAGGAATATGTGCTTGGCGAAATCGAGCATTCGAATAGGCAACTCGAAGGTATTTTACCAGTCGAATGCCCTTGTGATCTTCTTTGTGTCTTCTTTTGCTTATCTTCTTTTGATATTTGCTCGCCTGAAGTTTTCGTCCGTAATTTTGAACAAGAGGAGGAACGGGTCAGAGAGCGTTTAGCCAACGCGACTGACAACACCGTCACCGGTTCTCAGCACTTTTGGGTGGACGGATACCATGCCGTCAAGCTTGCCACCCTGAAGGACCGAGTGTTTCGCGGCGCCATCCTACTCGAAGGCTTTCGGGCGGCGTTTATGTGTGTCAATCACTTCTTGTTTCCTGACGGGCCGCAGCCGCTGGTTATCCATGCACTGGTTGACTTGTTCCAATCAACAGATTCGATCCAGGAGGAAATAACCCAAAAGGTTGTGCTTGGAGCCAACGCCGCCATGGGATACATTCGCAGCCAGCACCCGACTATGCACTTTTCCGCCCCAGCCGCTGGCTCGCGTTTGGAGCAGAAGTTTTTGGACAGAACTGCGGCTTCAGCAAAAATGCTTGTGGATCGTATGTATGATCATCTTATAGGCTCCAATCTGCCCATGAAGGATGAGCCTGTATAATTCACATAATTTTTGTGTTTGGTCAGCATGTGCAACCCCCGAGTCCATCGATTGGGGTATGTAGAGTAAGATATTTTATGTAAGTATGTATATATATGCATCCAGCCCCCGAGTATTTCTAAGTGGGGTGTTTGATTTGGAACACGTGTGTGTACATGCGCTCGGTCAGCCCCCGAGTATATCAAGTGTAATGTAATAATGAAGTGAAGTATGAGATAAAATATGCGCAGAAATTTTGCGAAGGAACATTTTTCTTTATTCATATATTGGCCAGCAAGCCGCCTCATTAAAAACCTTCCGGTCCCCTTTGGTACCCTGGTAAGGAAAAGAGCGCGTCTGAAACCTGCTGGCCGTTTTGACATTTATGCTCTGTTACATTGATCGACTATGGGATCTAGGCATAGAAGCGACGCAAGTGCGCCACATTACATGGGTTATGTGATAATTCTCCCGTCTGGGCGTGCTTCAGTCGATAGGCGCCACCATCGATGACTTCTGTGATGATGAAAGGTCCTTCCCATGGTGATGCGAGTTTGTGCACCTTCTTCTGCTTCAGCCGAAGTACCAAGTCACCCACCATGAATGTCCTGGGGCCGAGCCGTCGACTGTGATAGTTACGGAGATCCTATTGGTAAACAACTGTGCGGGCAAGGGCCGTATTGCGTGCTTCTTCGAGTAGATCTACTGAATCTTCGAGTGACTCGTTCGCGTCATCTTCGTTGTATGCTTCGACTCTTGGTGCGCTGAATTTCACCTCTGGTGGCAGTCCTGCCTCTGCACCATAGACCATAAAGAATGGGGTAAACTGTGTCGAAGCATTTGGTGTTGTGCGTAAACTCCAGAGTACTGCGGGGAGTTCATCAACCCAAGCACCTGCGGCCCTTTTGAGTGGTACCAGCAGTCTTTTCTTTATGCCTGTACAGACAAGGCCATTGGCCTTTTCGACTTGTCCATTGGATTGGGGGTGTGCCACCGATGCATAGTTGAGCGTGATGTTCCACTCTTTACAGAAGGAACGGAACTCTTTGGCTATGAAGTTTGTGTCATTGTCCGTGATGATGCTATTTGGGACACCAAAGCGATAGACGATGGATCTTATGAAGTTGACCGCTGTAGTGGCAGTCAAGCTTGTGATTGGAACTGCTTCGATCCACTTTGTGAACTTGTCGACTGCGACCAGTAAGTGAGTATGTCCTCCAGGTGATGACTTTTTGAGTGGTCCGACCATATCCCGCCCCCATTGTGCAAAAGGCCATGCCAATGGTATGGTTTTGAGCGCCGATGCGGGTGCATGAGGCTTGGTGGCGAATTTTTGACACCCAATGCACCTTTTGACTATATCTTCTGCGTCCTTGAGTGCTATAGGCCAGTAAAACCCAGCTCTGAAGGCTTTGGCTACGACTGATCGACTGCCGGTGTGATGCCCACAGGTTCCTGCATGAATATCACGAAGTATTGTTTTGCCATCTTCCAATTCCACACACCTCTGGAACATACCTGAGACGCTCTGCTTGTAGAGTTCACCGTTTATGATGGTGTATGCTTTGGCGCGTCGAGTGACTCGTCTAGCTTCTGCTGCATCGTCCGGTAGCTCGTCGCGGAGTATGAATGCTAGGAAAAGTTCAGTCCATGCTGTTGTTACCTGATCGCCTTGGCATAGAAGTACTTCGACTGGGGGATCCTCTGAGCTTGGCACTTTGCCCTTGGATGTGTCAGTCGAAGTTGACGGTGGCCGTTGCTTCTTGATAGACCTGTGTTCGATTCGCTCCAGGAAGACACTAGGTGGAACTTGTGCCTTAGTCGAGCCGATGTTGGCTAATATGTTCGCTTCCTCGTTGCTTTCTCTCCCAACATGTCGTAGCTCGCACCCATCGAAGTCGCCTTCTAATGTGTTGTAGAGGTCGCGATATGCGATCATGTTATCAGCTATGGCATCACATGCTTTCATTGTTTGTTGTACGACTAGATTTGAGTCATCATATATCATCAGTTGAGTGCATCCTAACGCCTTGGCCATTCGCATGCCATGGATCAAGCCTTCATATTCCGCTTCATTGTTGGATGGCTTCACGAAGTCCATCTGCAACACATATTTGAGCTTGTCGCCTTTGGGTGATATGAGTACGACGCCTGCGCCCGCGCCTTCGTTTTTCTTGGAACCATCGAAGTACATTGCCCATGAGTTGGACACATCAGGGATTCCCGACAGTTGAGATTCTATCCACTCTGTGGTGAAGTCAGGTAAGACTTGTGCTTTGATGGCCTTCGGGTGATCATATGCGATCCCGAGTGGACCGAGCTCGATGAGCCATTTTGCCACTCGCCCAGTTGCGTCTGGATTGTTGAGTATGCCTCCGATTGCGAATTTGCTAACTACCGTAATCGGATGCTCTGTGAAGTAATGTCGCAACTTCCTTGTTGTTATGAAGACGGCATATGCCAGTTTTTGAAAGTGTGGGTACCTTTGTGTGGACAAGGACAGGACCTCGCTGACGTAGTAGACTGGTCTCTGCACGCTCTGAGCTTTGCCTTCCTCCATGCGTTCGACTACCAATACTGTTCTTACCACTCGATTTGTGGCTGCAACATACAGGTACATTGACTCTCTTTCCTTGGGTGCCGCCAAGATGGGAGGTTTTGTGAGTATTCGTTTGAGATTGATGAAGGCCGCTTCAGCTTCGTCCGTCCACTCGAATTTATCTGCTTTCTTCATCAGTCGATAGAGTGGTAGCGCCTTTTCGCCTAGCTTGCTGATGAAGCGACTGAGTGCACTTCGTAGAGTTTTGTAGGCCTTTGCATGGTTAATATGGCCTGTATTGTTTCTGGATTTGCTTCGATTCCACGAGATGACACCAAGTACCCCAAGAGTTCTCCGGCTGGAATGTCAAAGGTACACTTGTCTGGGTTAAGTTTGATGATGTACCTTCTGAGGTTGTCAAATGTCTCTCGCAAGTCTGCGAGTAGTGTGTCCTCTTCCTTCGATTTGAGGACTATGTCGTCCACATAAACTTCGACATTTTGACCGATTTGCGTCTTCAAGCAATTCTGCATCATACGCTGGTAAGTAGCACATGCGTTCTTGAGCCCGAAGGGCATTGTTGTGTAACAATATACTCCGATTGGAGTTGTAAATGATGTTTTCTCCTCGTCTTCGACTTTCATTCGTATTTGATGATATCCCGCGTATGCATCTAAAAAGGATAGACGCGCACACCCTGCTGTGGAGTCGACTATCTGGTCGATTCGTGGGAGTGGAAAATGATCTTTCAGACAACACTTGTTGAGCCCAGTGAAATCGATGCGCATCCGAGTTGTTGTTGTTTTCTTCTTCTCTACTATGACGGGGTTGGCCAGCCACTCTGATTTTTTGATTTCTCGAATGAAGTTCGCTTTGAGCAATTTATCTACATGCTTCTCAATGGCTTCTCTTTTGGGACCTGATACACGACGTACCGCTTGCTTAACTGGCATGGTTCCTGGACTGAGTTGAACAGAGTGCTCGGCGAATTCCCTGGGTATGCCTGGCATGTCGGCTGCGCACCATGCAAACATATCCCAGTTCTCACGGAGGAATTCGACGAGCGCGCTTTCCTATGCGGGAGACAAGCTTGTGGACACCTTGACTGTCTTGGCAGAATCAGTCGGGTGAATTTGGTGCTTCCTTGTGTCATCTGTGGTGCTAATCGCTTTGTCGACTGCCTGCTTCTTTTGCTCGGGCATGTATGTTGGATCGTTGGTGAGCGAGAGCTCTTCGAGTGTTTGCTCCATACCGAACATCTCAGAAATTTTGCTGAAATCATGGTCGCAAGCATCTGACCTTTGAAAGTTTCCATTGACTGGGATCACTCCCCTTGGACCTGGCAGCTTCAACTTGAGGTATGCGTAGTGTGGCACTGCCATGAATCGAGCGAATGCGGGTCGCCCTAATATGGCGTGATATTGTCATTTCCAGTCGACGACCTCGAACTCCATCGACTCGGTTCTGAAATGCTTTGCGTCACCTAACATGACGTCGAGTTGTATCGTGCCCTCTGGGAGAACAGCTTTGCCTGGAACAATACCATGGAAAGTGTTTGTGGACTGGGGTAAGTTCTCGACTGACCTGTTCATCCTACGAAGCGTGTCGGCGAAGATGATGTTGATGTCACTGCCTCCATCCATGAAGACTTTAGTCATGGCGTATCCACTAATTTGAGCGTCGAGTACCAAGGCAGCATGGCCTGGTCGGTAGACGGACGGTGGGTGGTCCTCTCGACTGAATGTGATAGCTGTTTCGGATCCTTTCAGGAAGTCAGGTACAGCCGGTGGTGCCATGACTGCCATGTTAACGTGTCGAGTGTGAAGATTTTGCTGCCTGTTGGAGGGGCGTCCCTTTTGAATCATGTACATCTGGCCTTGAGGCTTTGGGTACTGCTCCTCCGGTGTTTGCGGTATGTGGTGTATAGCTCCCGCCATATGGCTTCCTGTATTAAGGGGTGGTGGTGGTGGAAGTACCGCGACTGGCTATGGCGTGGGTGGTGCTGCTACATAGGCGGGTGGCGCAGCTGGGGGTGCGGCTTGTCTTCTCATCATGTAGCTCATCATCATTTGATCGAATTATCGGCAATTTCCCATGGTGTGGTTAGAGATTAGTCTTCCGTCATCTCCTTTGAACAGGTGCAGCCTGCAATGATCTTCCATCTTCTCTTCGAATGTCTTTTCTGGTATTGCATCATCGCGTTTGCGCAATTCTTGCTTTCGGTAGCCGCTGCTACGTTGGTCACGATTCGACTGCTTCTGCGGTCATCACCTCGGCTGTCCCTGCGATCGTCTCCTCGACTGTCACGACGATTATCGTTTCGATTGTCACGGCAGTCCTCGGAGCGCCTATCATCTCTAGCGTGGTTGTCCTGCGACTGGGAAAATCCAGCTGCCACGAACTTCACTTTGTCGTTACCAGTGTAGTTATCTTTGCGTCTTCGTCTCCGATCGTCCCTGTCGCGGTGATCTCGACTATCCCATCGGTCTTCGCGGTCATGTGGGGAAAGCGGTCGTTTGGTCCTTACAGAATCTTCTCCATCTGCCCATTCAGTTGCGATTTTCATGATTTCCGCCATAGATTTTAGTTTTTAGCGTCCGAGTGCCTCTTTGAAGTCTTCTAAGACTTCCATGGTGAAGGCATCCATCACTCTGTGTTCTGAGATCGTGCCGACTGAGTTACGGATGGCCGTCCATCGACTGATGTATGCTCGTAGTGGTTCGTCGGACCTCTGTTTGCAAACTCGTAATTCTTCGAATGTTTTTGGTCGCTCACACAGAGGATCGAAATATTTGATGAAGTCCTCCCGGAAGTGGTCCCAGGAGTCGTATGCCGCTTCAGGTAGCGCTTTGAGCCAGTCGCGAGCTGTGCCCTTGAGCATCAGCTGTATGTATTGCAACGCTGTTGTGGTTGTTCCCCGTTGACACACGGCTGCCAATTTGTAGTCTTCAAGCCAACCTGATGGCTCCTGTTTGCAATTGAATTTAGGTGTTGTTGGTAGACCGAACCTTTTGGGCATCCTGGCCTCGCAGATTCGTCGAGTGAAACATCGTGCTCCATAAGGTCCTGCTTCGCGACTATCTCCTGAGCTGTTGCTTCTGGATCTGCTCCGCGGTCGATAGCGGCTTGAGTCTCTCCTTGCACCACTCCTGTGAGGACTGTGACTGCGGCGGTCTCGTGACGTTTGCCGTGAGCGGCTCCTGCTACGTCCTCTGCTTCTCCCCGACTGGAGTCCTTTTGCTGCTAGCGCGTGTGCTTTGAGCTGTTGATGATGTAGCTCTGCGGCTGGATCATCTGTTGGAGGTGTTGTTGCCTTTAGGTATGCTCCGAGCGATATCAGGGCACCTTTGGGTGTTTTAGGCGCTAGGATGCCTTCCGTATCCAATGTTAAGAACGAGTTCTCTAAATTGTGAACGATTTCTGATCTTTCTCCTTCTGGGATGTTTGCAAACCTAGATCGATGCCTAAGTTCGGTTGCACCTGTGGAGCTGAGAGACAGCTGCCTCCTTCGCGCACCCGAGATGCTAGCTTGTCTCCTGCTGTCGGCCCAATGAGGACCGGGGTGTGCATAGCCCACTCCCTACAGGCCTCGCCCGCGACAGATTCGACAAAACGACTAAGGACCAAGCTACCGCTTGGAGAGACCCTCGAGAGGCATCTCCTCTTGAGTGCCTGAAGAGGAAGTCAGGGCCTGAAGAGGACCCCGCGCTTCAAGAGACTCCCCAAGGCTCAACATGCCTGGAGAGAGGTCAGCAGGAAACCTCTCCACAGGCCACCACGGCCCTGTGGAGACACTTCGCGGCTAAGCAAGCGCTGCAGGGCGCACATGGCCCCTGCAGCAGCTGCAGGGTGACGCGAGCATCCCAGTTGCCATTCTGATGATAAAGGGGTCAACAAAGCCGCGCCGCCTGCGCCAGGACAGCCAGGACTTTCCTCTTTGGTGATAAAGCGGCTGGACGGCGCAACGCTCCAAGAAGATCGTCATCGTGGGCTCCACCACGACCTCTGCCGCGCCTGCGGGCCGCTCTGCACCGTCCGCAGCCTGTCGGCCACGGCGCGCAACTTTAGCACGGATGGACCGCGTCCATGGACGGATGAGCCGCGGTGGACTCCCGCTCCTTCGCGCCACCGGCATGTGGGAACCCACCAGCACGAGGATGGAGCCCGGGGCGCCTATAAAAGGAGCAGGAGCTCCACCATAGAAGGGGACTGATCGATCGATTGGCTGATTGCTTCCTAGTCCCGGGGAACCTTAGCCAAGCGCGTAGGATAGCCTGCTGCTGGAGGAGGAAGACGACCATTGTGTCCCTCTCCAAGCACCCAACTGCCTCCAGAGAGCCCTCGGCAAGCTCATTGTCCTGTAACCTCCACAGTGCAATACAGACAAGCAGGAGTAGAGGTGTTACCTCCTCCTGAGGGCCGCGAACCTGGGTACGGGCCGGTGTCCTTCTCTGTCGTGGTTGTCCCTCTCCAGGCCCGGCGAGCACCGTCGTCGTGCCTCTGGAGGGTCGTTCGACCTCCGCGTTCAGTCCCCCCTTCGAACCTCTCTTCAGGGTGTGACTACCCCTGTTCCGTGGGAGTCACTCTCCGACATTTGGCGCGCCAGGTAGGGGGACTGAGGCGCGTCTTCGACCTCCGAACTCCGCGCCATGACGGACACCCGCGCGACGCGCGCCAACCGGCGTGCCTCTGAGAGAGCTCACACCGAGCCCGGCACTGCTCCCACCCGTGGCCGCCGTGGTCGCCCCCGTGCGGCCGAGCGCGCTGGCACCGGCCCGCGCGCGGAGGAACCGGAGAGCGAGGAGCACCGCGGCGGAGATCAGCGCGACGACGAGGACCTCTCTGAGCGCCGTGAGCACGCTGAGTCCTCGCACCCGTCCCGGCGCCAGAGCGTGTCCACGCGGGAGCACCAGGAGCCCAACCCGCACACCGCACTGCTCATGGCCCAGGAGCTCCTCCGCTACCGGCCAAGCGCCGAGGCACACGACCAGTGGTTGGACCGCCTCCACCACCTCGTCGACATCGCGACCACGCGCCCTGCTCCGTCGCGCTCCATCGTCCACCACTCCGGCCCTGCAGGGACGACCGCACCAGGTGCGCCCCCACCGCCGCCAGGACCACCTCCGGCCGCGGCACAGAGGGCTCCCTCCCATGCTTCTTCGCCGCACGACTGCCAGATCGTGCAGCGCACCGCGCCTGACGCGCGTGTGGGCATGGAGCGACGCCGCGACCTCCAAAACCGCCTCGTCGAGGAGCTCAGCCAAGCGGGGCAACAAAACCGCAGGGCCCTCCAGGGAGGAACGGCCACCTACGCCACCGGCTGCATGGCCTTCACGCGCGCCCTGCGTCGCGTGGTCTGGCCGCAGAAGTTCAGGCCAGCGCTCCCCAAGGGCTTCGACGGGTCCACCAACCCTCTCGAGTTCCTGCAGCTATACACCACCTCCATCCAGGCTGCAGGAGGAGACGACAAGGTCATGGCCAACTGGTTCTCCCACGCCCTCAGGGACTCCGCGCTGTCCTGGCTCCTCAACCTGCCTGAGGACTCCATCGACTCCTGGGAGGAGCTCTGCAAGCAGTTCGTCGCCAACTTCAAGGGCACGTACGAGCGCGCACTCACCCACAACGACTTGCGCGCTGTGGTGCAGAAGAAGGATGAGACTCTTCGCAAGTACATCCAGCGCTTCAGCCAAGTGCGGAACAAGATTCCGAACATCCCCGACACCCAGGTCATCGCTGCCTTCCGCGAGGGCGTCACGAACCGCAGGATGCTCGAGAAGCTCGGCATCCACGACAAGCTCACCTCTGTGGTGAAGCTGTTCGATCTGGCGGACAAGTGCGCCAAGGCTGAAGAGGGACTCCTCTTCGTCAAGATGAGCTCGCGGGGGGACGACCCTGGCGAGGGGTCCAAGAGCCACAAGAAGAAGGAGGAGCCCAAGCGCAAGGCCACCGCAGTCCTCGCGGCAGAGCCTGACGCGAAGGGCTCCCACAGGGGTTCTCCCGAGCGCGGCGACAAGGAGGTGGACCACCGCCCATTCTGCGTCTACCACAACAGGCGCGGCCATGCCACCGAGAACTGCTACGACCTCAAGAGGCTGAGCAGAGAGCGCGAGCGCGAAGAAGGCAGCGGGAGCCGCGGCAGGGGCCGCGGCTACCGCCGCGACAGCAGAGGCGGACGCGCTGGCGGCTACCAGAGGCCACAAGGCACTCAGGCCAATGCCACTGAGAGGAACAACAACCTCCCTAACGAGGAAGATGGAGGCTACCAGGCCCCAAGGGGAGCCATGGCCTGCATCCTCGGCGGGGCTCAGGCGCCCAAGTCGAACAATCAGTTCAAGCAGTTCGCCCGCGAACTCAACGCTGCGCTCCCGAGCACCGAGACCTCCAGGCCCCTCAAGTGGTCCCAGTACACCATCGCCTTCGACGCCAAGGACCACCCCAAGTCGACCAAGACTGTTAGAACCCTCCCCCTGGTCTGCTCCCCCACGATCAACAACATCACCGTCTCCAAGACACTCATCTATGGGGGAGCGGGCCTGAATGTCATCTCTGTCGAGACCTTCGAGACGCTTCAAGTGCCCTACGAGTGGCTTATGCCCTCCAGGCCGTTCACGGGCGTCACCAGTGGTTCAATCGAGCCCCTGGGTCAGGTCCGGCTGGCTGTCACCTTCGGCACGCAGAAGAACTATCGCACGGAGCTGATCGACTTCGATGTCGCCCACATCGGCCTGCCGTACAACGCCATCCTCGGCTACCCCGCCCTCGCGAAGTTCATGGCCGTCACGCACCACGCCTACAACATGGTCAAGATCCCCGGCAGCGCTGGCACCATTGCCATCCATGGTCATATCCTGGACGCCATGCGCGCTGTCGAGAGCGCCTACAAGGCAGCCGCCATGGCTTTCCCGGCGGACGAGGACATGGAGCCTCTCGAGAGGCCCAAGAAGAAGAAGCAAGTGTTCTCTCAGGAGCAAGCGGCCACGAAGAAGGTGTCGCTGGACACCACCAGCTCGGGGGCTGAAGGCTCGGGGGCTAGCGTCACCATAGGCGCTGCCCTGCCTCCCAAATAGGAAAGCGCGCTCGTCGCCTTCCTTCGGGCAAACTCTGACATGCTCGCATGGACCCCGTCAGATATGTCCGGTGTACCAAGGGAGGTGATCGAGCACCACTTAGCCGTGTGTCCAGACGCACGCCCCGTCAGGCAAAAAGCACGAAAGCAAGCCCCCGAGAAGCAAGCATTTATCGTCAAGGAAGTAGAGAAGCTCAAGGCGGCAAATGTCGTCCGCGAAGTCGCGCACTCCACTTGGCTCTCCAACGGCGTGGTTGTTCCTAAACCCACTGGAGGAGGCCGACTCTGCATCGACTACACCGATGTCAACAAGGCCTGCCCCAAGGACCCATACCCTATGCCGAGGATAGACCAGATCGTGGACTCCACCGCTGGCTGCGACCTCCTCTGTTTTCTGGACGCCTTCTCTGGTTATCACCAGATCAAGATGGCTAAAGAGGACGAGGAAAAGACGGCGTTCCTCACCCCTTGTGGTGTGTACTGCTACACATGCATGCCCTTCGGCCTGAAGAACGCTGGAGCCACTTTCCAGAGGCTCATGACGATAGCCTTGGGGGCACAGATGGGCAGAAACGCTGAAGCCTACGTCGATGATATCGTGGTCAAGTCTCGAGAGAGAGACACCCTCTTGAGGGATCTCGAGGAAACCTTCGCCAGCCTGAGAAAGGTGAACATCAAGCTGAACCCCGCCAAGTGTGTCTTCGGGGTCCCTTCAGGCAAGCTCCTCGGGTTCCTGGTGTCCCACCACGGCATTGAGGCAAACCCAGACAAGATCAAGGCCATAGAAGGAATGCAGCCTCCTCGCCGACTCAAGGACATGCAGCGCTTAGCGGGCTGCATGGCCAGCCTTGGTCGTTTCATCTCTAAGTTCAGCGAGAGAGCCCTGCCATTTTTCAAGATCATGAAGAGATCGGGCACGTTCAAGTGGACCCCTGAGGCGGACAAGGCCTTCGAGGACTTAAAGAAGTATCTGGCCAGCCCTCCAGTCTTGGTGGCCCCCAGGACAGGCGAGCACCTGAAGCTGTACCTCTCAGCCACCCCTCAGACCGCAAGCGCCGTCTTGGTGGTCGAGAGGGAAGAGCCTGTCCTCCCCAAGAAGAGCACTGCCACTCCAAGCCCAGAACCCCCCGACAAAGACCCCGTCGAAGGAGCAGCCTCCACAGACCCACTGCCAAGCCCACCGCCTCAAGTCGAGTCTGCTCCCACCACCCCTGTCGAGACGCCTCCACAGGTAGATCTCGACAAGGGCCCTGAAGAGCCTCCACAGAGGGCTGACGCTGCGCCACCTCAGACAACCCTTGTCGAGCACCCCGTCTACTTCGTCAGCACAGTGCTGCGGGACGCTCGCGAGAGGTATCCAATGCAGCAGAAGCTCCTCGTCGCGCTCCTCATCGCCTCCAGGAAGCTGAGACACTACTTGCAGGGTCACCCCATCACGGTGGTCACCGCTTTCCCCCTGGAGCAAATCCTGCGCAACCCCAACGCCACTGATTGTGTCGCAGGATGGAACATCGAGCTGCAGCCATTCAACTTGCGCTTTGACACCACGAGGGTCATAAAAGGAAGAGCGCTGGCTGACTTCGTCGCCGAATGGACTGACCCAAGCCCTGAGGAGCCTCGCGAGGCAGAAGCCGAGCCCTCGGGAGACACAGTGCCTAGCCATTGGACCATGCACTTCGATGGAGCCTTCGCTTGCCGCAATGGCGGAGCAGGCGTTGTCCTAACTTCGCCCAAGGGTGACAAGCTATACTACGCTGTCCAGCTGTGCTTCACGATCGACAAGATCTCCAACAACATCGCCGAATACGAAGGCCTCCTCGCCGGCTTAAGGGCCGCCATCGCTCTAGGCGTCAAGCACCTACTCGTCAAGGGAGACTCCCAGCTGCTCATCAACTTCTCTAACAAGAGCTACACGCCAAAAGACGACTACATGGCCGCATACCTTGAAGAGGTCCGCAAGCTCGAGAAGCACTTCAGGGGCATGGAGCTCATGCACATACCGAGGAAGGAAAACCAAGAGGCTGACGACATCGCCAAGCGAGCCTCGCGAAGGCAACCCCAGCAGGCCGGCGTCTTTGAAGAGAGGCTCGCCAAGGCATCCATCAAGCAGCCTCGAGAGACCACAGCCGCAAGCGCAGACGAAGCGCTCCCACCGCCTCCTGAGTCTGGGGCACCCGATTGCGGTCCCAGCACAGGGGAGCGCCTGTTGCTGACGGCAACCCACCAGGCCTCAAGCTGGATTGATGAGCTCAAGGACTACTTGGTGAAAGGAATCCTCCCTGAAGAAGACGCTGACGCAGAGCGAATCGCTCGACAGGCGAAATCCTACTGCATCCTCGAGGGTAACCTCTACCGCAAGCGCCCAAATGGTATCGCACTCAAGTGCGTCCCTCCAGAGGAAGGCCGAGAGCTGATCAAGGACATCCACAGCGGGGAGTGCGGCCACCACTCATGTGCGCGCACCCTCGCAGGCAAGGTCTTCAGGAGCGGCTTCTACTGGCCTCAAGTGCTTCAAGATGCGGTCGCCATTGTGCAAATCTGCGACGCCTGCCAATTCCACGCCAAGCAAATTCATCAGCCGGCGCTGGGGCTTCAAACCATCCCGCTCTCCTGGCCGTTTGCGGTCTGGGGGCTGGACATCTTGGGCCCCTTCCCAAGGTCGCAGGGGGGCTATCGCTTCCTCTTCGTGGCCATCGACAAGTTCACCAAGTGGACCGAAGTTGAGCCAGTGCGCACCATATCAGCTGGGGCCGCGGTGAAATTCATCAGGAGCTTGGTCTGCCGCTTCGGCGTGCCCAACCGCATCATCACCGACAATGGCTCACAATTCACCAGCGGCATCTTCCGAGCCTACTGCGACAAGCTCGGCGTCAACATCTGCTTCGCCTCGGTGGCTCACCCACGCAGCAAAGGTCAAGCCGAGCGAGCAAACGCAGAAGTCCTCAAGGGCCTCAAGACCAGAAGCTTCAACATCCTCAAGGGCCACGGCAAGGGCTGGATCGACGAGCTCCCTTCAGTGCTCTGGTCCATGCGCACAACTTCCTCGAGGCCTACAGGTGAAACGCCGTTCGCCCTGGTCTACGGAGCTGAGGCAGTCCTCCCCGCAGAAATCAAGCATGGATCACCACGGGTCCTTGCCTTCACTGAGGACATCCAAGAGGGCCTCCACAACGACGACCTGCTGTTCCTCGAGGGACTGCGCCGTCAGGCCGCCCTCAGAGCGGCAAGGTACCAGCAAGACCTGCGATGCTACCACAGCCGCCACGTGCGCTCACGCACCCTTGAGGCGGGCGATCTCGTCCTCAGGCGAATCCTCTCCAGGGAAGGCCTCCACAAGCTCTCGCCGATGTGGGAAGGTCCCTACAGGGTCTCCCACGTCGCCAGGCCTGGCGCAGTACGCCTCGAGACCGAAGACGGCATCCCCGTCAAGAACCCGTGGAACATCGCGCACCTGCGCAAGTTCTACCCGTGATCATTGTCACGCCCGTGATCATTGTCACGTCAAGACATCTGGCTGAAGAGGCAGCTTACGGCTCCACCTCCAAGCACTTTTTGTCTCTAGAGGTTAAAAGCTCACGGCTTAAACCTCCAAGCCCCAAAGGCTTCTCTCGAGGGTCAACCCTCCGAGCTCTCCATGTAACGAGCCACCCCAGGCCGTTGAGAGTCTCTGCCACTAATGGGTGGTCCCCATGCCTCGACATGGTCAAATGCATTAACTTGGCAACCCCAAGCATAATGAAACAATTTCGTTCCTAAGTGAACTATGCGCTACGGCGCCGCTATGTAATATTTCGGTGGTGAGTGTATTCCAGCATTATTTTCTTTGTTGAAAATGGGCACTTATATCTCTCCACATGCGCACCTCGCGAGCGGGGGCTGAGTACGGTGCCAGTGCCTCAAATGACACACCAGCAGCACTGCAAAACCCAAGGATCCGAGCTCTGGCTGAGGGCAAGCTCCCACAAACACGCCATCTCTACAAAGGACCTTGGTACTCTCTCTCCTCGCAAGGAACGCCTGAGGGGATCTATAAGTGTGCATTAGTCCCTGGTATCATGCACAAGCATTTGGGGTTGCCCCTCTAACATCTACGGGGAACAAGCGTCTCTGCAAGCCTGAGGGGGCAGCAGGGCAAAACCCTCGAAGAAGACCTCCTCGCTAGGCTAAAAAACCTCTACAGGGCAAAAGCCTTGAAAAGCTAAGTCCCACACTCGTGACTCGAGAGCCTTTTTCTCCCCAAGCGCACGTTTGTCCCTCGAGCGGTTTCATTTTCCCTTGTGCTCCATGGACTACTCGCACGTCTAAGGGGGGGCACTTGAGCATCGCGACTCAGGGCTCTTACCTCTCCAAGCCTTAAACTCCCCCCGGCCTTGCTGAGTCATTGCTCTAGCATACCGCAGTGGCGGAGTCATAGCGCGAAGAGATGGGTCCTAACGATGCAGAGAAAACATAGACATGAAAATAAGGCAGAAAGGGCCTCTCGAGGGGCACACAAGCTAACATCAAGTACTCAAGGAACATATTACATGCCCAAAATGTGCAGTGTCTAAACAAACTACTGTTTCAGATACAGGCGCTCAAAGGCGCAATGAATCAAGGGCTCAAACGGAGTTCGTGCCAGCACGCTCCTCCTCCTCAGCGTCTTCCTCCTCGGCAAGGGCGGCCTCCTCCTCGCTGTCCTCCGCAGCCACCTCTGCACGCTTGAAGCGATTGCAGAAGGTCTCGACCTGCTCGCGGAGAGAGTTGGAGACCCGCAAGACCTCCTCGCCCGTGCGCTCCTCGGTCACTGTGGAGAGGTCGAAGCCGGGCGTGAGGAGCCGGAGGTTGGTGAAGATGCGGTCAACAACCACCCCTAGGAGCGGGCGGCTCTCCACCTCGATCACCTCGCGGAGATCGGCGACGGGGCTATCAAGGGCCGTGAAGAGCTGGTCGAAGTAGACCAGGTACATGGCAGCGTCGCCACGGCCGCGAACCTCAGCGAGCGGCGCCTCCGCGCCGAGCTGGGCTGCGAGCTCGTTGCCCCTGGCCACCAGCGCCTGGAGCATACGCTCCCGCTGCTTCGTGAGCACGCGAGCCGCCTGCGCGGTGTCCACAGCCTCCGCCACCTGCTCGGTCGCTGAGCCCGCCTGCCCCTCTACGTCCTTGACAAGGGCGTCCAGTTCCAGGACAGCTGCCCTGCGACCGTCCTCCGCCTGGCGATAGGCCTCCTTGGCGCGCTGGAGACGGGCCTCTAGCTTCGAGTTGGCCTTCTCGAGCTCCGCGATCCGCTTGGCATCAGCGGCATGCTTGGCCTTGAAGCGGTCTTCCTGCTTCTGGGCCTTGTCGCGGTACGCCTGGGCCGTAGCCCCCCTGAACTCCTTCTCGCGCTTCGCGAGGTCTTCCTCCGCCTCCTTCTTCTTCTCGGCGAATCGCTCCTGGAAGCGCGCCAGGGCCTGCTGCTGGGCGACAACGTTCTCGTCATTCCTCTAGAGCGCCTGAGCCAGGTCCCCCTCGCGCGCCTCAAGCTCTTCGCGCTTGGTGGCGAGCTCGCCCTCCGCCTGGAGCCGCTGCTCGTCGCGCTGCAGCACGTCTTTCTCCCTGGAGGCCAACCGCCGCTCGCGCTCGGCCAGGCCCTTGCGGTCCTCCTCCAGAGTTTCCCGCGCAGCCTAGTGCGCGGCGAGGAGCTGGGACTCCAGCTGGGCCAGCTCGCGGCGTTTCTGCGCCAGCGAGACCTCCATAGCCTCGCGCTCGGCCTTCACCTCAGCGAGGAGATCGGCGGCCGCGTTGCACTCGTCCTGGAGGGGGGCAAGGAGCTCGTCTGCGTCGCGGATGGCCCCCTCGCGGACCTCCTTGGCGAAGCGGACGGCCTCCTCGCGTGCAGCCTGGAGGGCCAGATCCTCCTGGCGGCGGGCCTCGACCGCGGCGTGAAAAGACGCCCACGCCCCCGCAAGCTCGTCGCGCTGCTGGGTGAGCTGGGCGTCCTCGAGGGCAAATGCGCCTCCAAGCCCTCCAGGGACTCCCTCATGAGGCGGAAGGCGACCTCGCGGTGCCCCTTGCTCCAGTCCCAGCCGCCAAGGACCAGGTCGCGGCATGTGGAGGTTCCCGCCCCTGCGCCAAGCCTGGAGAACTGGGCCTCTGGGCGTGCCTGGGGGCTAGGCCGCGCCCCGTCCCTCGCGGCGCCCAAGCTGGCCTCGCCGCCCTCGCTGCCCTGGCGCGTCATCTCCTACGACTCGCTCCCTGCGGCGGGGCGTGGCGGAGATGAAGGAGCTCCCCCTGCAGATGCGCCCGCGCTTGGCGGGCCCTGGTCCGTCCCGGCCTCTGGCTGCGCGGGAGGCGTGGTCGCGCGAGGTGGAGTAGCCTCGCGGGCCGGAGTTGGCTCACGCGGTGGCGTGGCCGCGCGAGGCGGGGTAAGGGCGCGAGGAGGGCTAGCAACCCGCTCCTCCTGCGCCTCCACCACCATCGGCTCGGGGGGCGGCGCAGCTGCCTCCGCCCGAGGCGCAGCTGCCCCCGCTAGAGGCCCAGCTGCCTCCGCTTGAGGCATCTCTTCGGTTGGGCCTGTGGAGGCCGTCTCCACAGGCCTCGCTGCCTCCTCAGCCACGACCTCAGCCGTGGCTTCCTTCACCTCTGCTGCCTTGCGAAGCCTACGGCGCTTCGCAGGGACAAGGTCACTGGCAAGCATCAGGGAAAGATCGTCAGGGATGGGTGAAGAAGAAAAGAACAAGAATCAAGTAACTAATAGCTAGAGGTGCTTACCCGGACTGCTTGGCGCCGGTGTCGACCCACGCCAAGCCTGGCGAGCGCCAGGAGGGCTTGGCCTTAGCACCTGACCCCTCCGGGGGTGCCTCGGCTTTCCTCTTGGAGGGGACGTCAGAGGGCCTCGCGCCAGGCCTGTCGCTGGCTGCCCTGGACCGGGGCTCGCGACGCCCTAGCGAGGCCTCCTCGTCAGAGGCCTCCTCCTCGGCCTCCTCCTCCTCCGCATGGCGCGTGGGCACCACCACGAAGGCGTCATCATCATCACCTGACGAGATGTCGCAAATCTCGTCAGTAAAGGGCCCGGCCCTCGAAGAGGACACCTCCCCTACCGCGGCCTCCTTCTCGCCTCGCCCAGCTCCAGAGGCAGAGGGCGTCTCTGCTCCCTCCGCCTCCTGCACCACCAGCACAGGCACCTCCTTTCCCGCCGGACCTGACGGGGTGAACGAGGGCATCCCCTCTAGAATGGCCAGGCGCTCGGTCATGTTGTACTGGTGCAGAGGCCGGAGCGTGATAGGGAGCTCGTCCATGGCGGGCACCACCGGATTGATGAAGAGCGCGGACAGGACGTTGTCGACTGCGTCCTTGTCGTTGTCCTCGCGGTGGAGCCGCATCTTGTCCTGGGGGCCGGAGTACATCCACATGGGCGTCGCGTGTGCCTGGAGTGGAGCAATGCGGCGCGTCACGAAGTCCGCGACGATGATCTGCCCCGTGAGGCCCTCCTCCCGAAGGTAGCTCAGGCGGCCCATCAAGATTGCGTTCTGCGCGCCGCTGAAGGGGGCCTTGCCCCAGTTCGAGTTCTTCACGGGCGGCGCGTCAGGGACCTCGAGGAAGGCGCAGGCCTGCTCCACCCCGACGAAGAACCACCGCTGGCGGAAGTCGTCCACCTTCTTCGTCACCGAGGTGATGGCCTTGCCCTCGCTCCACGACATGGGGATGTAAACACTCCCCATGCCATCCACGATGCGGAATGAGACGCATCCAGAGCGCTCATTCTTCGCCGTGTTCCGGAGCGCGTAGAAGCACCGGAAGAGGTCCACCGTGGGCTCCAGGCCCAAGTACGCCTCGCAGAGGTAGGCGAAGACGGCGAGGATGAGCACGGAGTTGGGGTGGAGGTGCAGCAGCTGGATCTGGTAGAAGGCCAGCACCGCCTCCAGGAACGGAGAGAATGGCGGCACCAGCCCCGCAGCAACACAGTGCTGGAAGACGGGGAAAAACCCTCGCGGGCGTTTCCCGTGCGCCGCGGCCTTGAGCGCGGTGGCGCCGTGCTCGTTGGTCCGGTTCGCCACCAGGAAGTGGACCTTGGAGAGGGCCTTGTCGTTGACGCGCACCCCTAGCAGTGCCGCGCCATGCGCGACCTCGGCAGGCGCCGCCTGCGAAGAAGACCCCGCGGCCGCCTTGTCCTTGTTCTTGGCCGGACTCATCGTCGGAGAAGAGGTGAGCGCGGCGCGGGGAGAAACTGGAGGAGAAAGGAGAAGGGCGCGCCGGAGAGCAGGAGCGGAGAGCTCGGGGCGGATGGCTTCTGAGAGAGAGAATGGGAGCAGTAACGGCCCCCTGCTCCGGCGCGAAGGCTTTATGTCCCGTCGAGGAGCAGTTACCGGGGCGTGGTGGGACCCCCCACGACGCACGCCCCAGATCGTGCGCGACCGTTACTCGTCTGAGTGACGCGTGGCTCGGCCCGGCCGGACACTTTGGGCCCACGACGTTTCGGCTGCGGTCATGGGCTCAGCCGTGCCCATCGCGGGCCCGGGGGCTACTGTCGGCCCAATGAGGACCGGGGTGTGCATAGCCCACTCCCTACAGGCCTCGCCCGCGACAGATTCGACAAAACGACTAAGGACCAAGCTACCGCTTGGAGAGACCCTCGAGAGGCATCTCCTCTTGAGGGCCTGAAGAGGAAGTCAGGGCCTGAAGAGGACCCCGCGCTTCAAGAGACTCCCCAAGGCTCAACACGCCTGGGGAGAGGTCAGCAGGAAACCTCTCCACAGGCCACCACGGCCCTGTGGAGACACTTCGCGGCTAAGCAAGCGCTACAGGGCGCACATGGCCCCTGCAGCAGCTGCAGGGTGACGCGAGCATCCCAGTTGCCATTCTGATGATAAAGGGGTCAACAAAGCCGCACCGCCTGCGCCAGGACAGCCAGGACTTTCCTCTTTGGTGATAAAGCGGCTGGACGGCACAACGATCCAAGAAGATCGTCATGGTGGGCTCCACCACGACCTCTGCCGCGCCTGCGGGCCGCTCTGCACCGTCTGCAGCCTGTCGGCCACGGCGCGCAACTTTAGCACGGATGGACCGCGTCCATGCACGGATGAGCCGCGGTGGACTCCCGCTCCTTCGCGCCACCGGCATGTGGGAACCCACCAGCACGAGGATGGAGCCCGGGGCGCCTATAAAAGGAGCAGGAGCTCCACCATAGAAGGGGACTGATCGATCGATTGGCTGATTGCTTCCTAGTCCCGGGGAACCTTAGCCAAGCGCGTAGGATAGCCTGCTGCTGGAGGAGGAAGACGACCATTGTGTCCCTCTCCAAGCACCCAACTGCCTCAAGAGAGCCCTCGGCAAGCTCATTGTCCTGTAACCTCCACAGTGCAATACAGACAAGCAGGAGTAGCGGTGTTACCTCCTCCTGAGGGCCGCAAACCTGGTTACGGGCCAGCGTCCTTCTCTGTCGTGGTTGTCCCTCTCCAGGCCCGGCGAGCACCGTCGTCGTGCCTCTCGAGGGTCGTTCGACCTCCGCGTTCAGTCCCCCCTTCGAACCTCTCTTTAGGGTGTGACTACACCTGTTCCGTGGGAGTCACTCTCCGACATTTGGCGCGCCAGGTAGGGGGACTGAGGCGCGTCTTCGACCTCCGAACTCCGCGCCATGACGGACACCCGCGCGACGCGCGCCAACCGGCGTGCCTCTGAGAGAGCTCACACCGAGCCCGGCACTGCTCCCACCCGTGGCCGCCGTGGTCGCCCCCGTGCGGCCGAGCGCGCTGGCACCGGCCCGCGCGCGGAGGAACCGGAGAGCGAGGAGCACCGCGGCGGAGATCAGCGCGATGACGAGGACCTCTCTGAGCGCCGTGAGGACGCTGAGTCCTCGCACCCGTCCCGGCGCCAGAGCGTGTCCACGCGGGAGCACCAGGAGCCCAACCCGCACACCGCGCTGCTCATGGCCCAGGAGCTCCTCCGCTACCGGCCAAGCGCTGAGGCACACGACCAGTGGTTGGACCGCCTCCACCACCTCGTCGACATCGCGACCACGCGCCCTGCTCCGTCGCGCTCCATCGTCCACCACTCCGGCCCAGCAGGGACGGCCGCACCAGTTGCGCCCCCACCGCCGCCAGGACCACCTCCGGCCGCGGCACAGAGGGCTCCCTCCCATGCTTCTTCGCCGCACGACTGCCAGATCGTGCAGCGCACCGCGCCTGACGCGCGTGTGGGCATGGAGCGACGCCGCGACCTCCAAAACCGCCTCGTCGAGGAGCTCGACCAAGCGGGGCAACAAAACCGCAGGGCCCTCCAGGGAGGAACGGCCACCTACGGCACCGGCTGCATGGCCTTCACGCGCGCCCTGCGTCGCGTGGTCTGGCCGCAGAAGTTCAGGCCAGCGCTCCCCAAGGGCTTCGACGGGTCCACCAACCCTCTCGAGTTCCTGCAGCTCTACACCACCTCCATCCAGGCTGCAGGGGGAGACGACAAGGTCATGGCCAACTGGTTCTCCCACGCCCTCAGGGACTCCGCGCTGTCCTGGCTCCGCAACCTGCCTGAGGACTCCATCGACTCCTGGGAGGAGCTCTGCAAGCAGTTCGTCGCCAACTTCAAGGGCACGTACGAGCGCGCACTCACCCACAACGACTTGCGCGCTGTGGTGCAGAACAAGGATGAGACTCTTCGCAAGTACATCCAGCGCTTCAGCCAGGTGCGGAACAAGATTCCGAACATCCCCGACACCCAGGTCATCGCTGCCTTCCGCGAGGGCGTCACGAACCGCAGGATGCTCGAGAAGCTCGGCATCCACGACAAGCTCACCTCTGTGGTGAAGCTGTTCGATGTGGCGGATAAGTGCGCCAAGGCTGAAGAGGGACTCCTCTTCGTCAAGATGAGCTCGCGGGGGGACGACCCTGGCGAGGGGTCCAAGAGCCACAAGAAGAAGGAGGAGCCCAAGCGCAAGGCCACCGCAGTCCTCGCGGCAGAGCCTGACGCGAAGGGCTCCCGCAGGGGTTCTACCACAACAGGCGCGACCATGCCACCGAGAACTGCTACGACCTCAAGAGGCTGAGCAGAGAGCGCGAGCGCGAAGAAGGCAGCGGGAGCCACGGCAGGGGCCGCGGCTACCGCCGCGACAGCAGAGGCGGACGCGCTGGCGGCTACCAGAGGCCACAAGGCACTCAGGCCAACGCCACTGAGAGGAACAACAACCTCCCTGACGAGGAAGATGTTGGCTACCAGGCCCCAAGGGGAGCCATGGCCTGCATCCTCGGCGGGGCTCAGGCGCCCAAGTCGAACAATCAGTTCAAGCAGTTCGCCCGCGAACTCAACGCTGCGCTCCCGAGCACCGAGACCTCCAGGCCCCTCAAGTGGTCCCAGTACACCATCGCCTTCGACGCCAAGGACCACCCCAAGTCGACCAAGACTGTTGGAACCCTCCCCCTGGTCTGCTCCCCCACCATCAACAACATCACCGTCTCCAAGACACTCATCGATGGGGGAGCGGGCCTGAATGTCATCTCTGTCGAGACCTTCGAGACGCTTCAAGTGCCCTACGAGTGGCTTATGCCCTCCAGGCCGTTCACGGGCGTCACCAGTGGTTCAATCGAGCCCCTGGGTCAGGTCCGGCTGGCTGTCACCTTCGGCACACAGAAGAACTATCGCACGGAGCTGATCGACTTCGATGTCGCCCACATCGGCCTGCCGTACAACGCCATCCTCGGCTACCCCGCCCTCGCGAAGTTCATGGCCGTCACGCACCACGCCTACAACATGGTCAAGATCCCCGGCAGCGCTGGCACCATTGCCATCCATGGTCATATCCTGGACGCCACGCGCGCTGTCGAGAGCGCCTACAAGGCAGCCGCCATGGCTTTCCCGGCGGACGAGGACATGGAGCCTCTCGAGAGGCCCAAGAAGAAGAAGCAAGTGTTCTCTCAGGAGCAAGCGGCCACGAAGAAGGTGTCGCTGGACACCACCAGCTCGGGGGCTGAAGGCTCGGGGGCTAGCGTCACCATAGGCGCTGCCCTGCCTCCCAAATAGGAAAGCGCGCTCGTCGCCTTCCTTCGGGCAAACTCTGACATGTTCGCATGGACCCCGTCAGATATGTCCGGTGTACCAAGGGAGGTGATCGAGCACCACTTAGCCGTGTGTCCAGACGCACGCCCCGTCAGGCAAAAAGCACGAAAGCAAGCCCCCGAGAAGCAAGCATTCATCGTCAAGGAAGTAGAGAAGCTCAAGGCGGCAAATGTCGTCCGCGAAGTCGCGCACCCCACTTGGCTCTCCAACGGCGTGGTTGTTCCTAAACCCGCTGGAGGAGGCCGACTCTGCATCGACTACACCGATGTCAAAAGGCCTGCCCCAAGGACCCATACCCTATGCCGAGGATAGACCAGATCGTGGACTCCACCGCTGGCTGCGACCTCCTCTGTTTTCTGGACGCCTTCTCTGGTTATCACCAGATCAAGATGGCTAAAGAGGACGAGGAAAAGACGGCGTTCCTCACCGCTTGTGGTGTGTACTGCTACACATGCATGCCCTTCGGCCTGAAGAACGCTGGAGCCACTTTCCAGAGGCTCATGAGGATAGCCTTGGGGGCACAGATGGGCAGAAACGCTGAAGCCTACGTCGATGATATCGTGGTCAAGTCTCGAGAGAGAGACAACCTCTTGAGGGATCTCGAGGAAACCTTCACCAGCCTGAGAAAGGTGAACATCAAGCTGAACCCCGCCAAGTGCGTCTTCGGGGTCCCTTCAGGCAAGCTCCTCGGGTTCCTGGTGTCCCACCGCGGCATTGAGGCAAACCTAGACAAGATCAAGGCCATAGAAGGAATGCAGCCTCCTCGCCGACTCAAGGACATGCAGCGCTTAGCGGGCTGCATGGCCAGCCTTGCTCGTTTCAACTCTAAGTTCGGCGAGAGAGCCCTGCCATTTTTCAAGATCATGAAGAGATCGGGCACGTTCAAGTGGACCCCTGAGGCGGACAAGGCCTTCGAGGACTTAAAGAAGTATCTGGCCAGCCCTCCCAGTCTTGGTGGCCCCCAGGACAGGCGAGCACCTGAAGCTGTACCTCTCAGCCACCCCTCAGACCGCAAGCGCCGTCTTGGTGGTCGAGAGGGAAGAGCCTGTCCTCCCCAAGAAGAGCACTGCCACTCCAAGCCCAGAACCCCCCGACAAAGACCCCGTCGAAGGAGCAGCCTCCACAGACCCACTGCCAGGCCCACCGCCTCAAGTCGAGTCTGCTCCCACCACCCCTGTCGAGACGCCTCCACAGGCAGATCTCGACAAGGGCCCTGAAGAGCCTCCACAGAGGGCTGACGCTGCGCCACCTCAGACAACCCTTGTCGAGCACCCCGTCTACTTCGTCAGCACAGTGCTGCGGGACGCTCGCGAGAGGTATCCAATGCAGCAGAAGCTCCTCGTCGCGCTCCTCATCGCCTCCAGGAAGCTGAGACACTACTTCCAGGGTCACCCCATCACGGTGGTCACCGCTTTCCCCCTAGAGCAAATCCTGCGCAACCCCAACGCCACTGATCGTGTCGCATGATGGAACATCGAGCTGCAGCCATTCAACTTGCGCTTTGACACCACGAGGGTCATAAAAGGAAGAGCGCTGGCTGACTTCGTCGCCGAATGGACTGACCCAAGCCCTGAGGAGCCTCGCAAGGCAGAAGCCGAGCCCTCGGGAGACACAATGCCTAGCCACTGGACCATGCACTTCGATGGAGCCTTCGCTTGCCGCAATGGCGGAGCAGGCGTTGTCCTAACTTCGCCCAAGGGTGACAAGCTATACTACGCTGTCCAGCTGTGCTTCACGATCGACAAGATCTCCAACAACATTGCCGAATACGAAGGCCTCCTCGCCGGCTTAAGGGCCGCCATCGCTCTAGGCGTCAAGCACCTACTCGTCAAGGGAGACTCCCAGCTGCTCATCAACTTCTCTAACAAGAGCTACACGCCAAAAGACGACTACATGGCCGCATACCTTGAAGAGGTCCGCAAGCTCGAGAAGCACTTCAAGGGCATGGAGCTCATGCACATACCGAGGAAGGAAAACCAAGAGGCTGACGACATCGCCAAGCGAGCCTCGCGAACGCAACCCCAGCAGGCCGGCGTCTTTGAAGAGAGGCTCGCCAAGGCATCCATCAAGCAGCCTCGAGAGACCACAGCCGCAAGCGCAGACGAAGCGCTCCCACCGCCTCCTGAGTCTGGGGCACCCGATTGCGGTCCCAGCACAGGGGAGCGCCTGTTGCTGACGGCAACCCACCAGGCCTCAAGCTGGATTGATGAGCTCAAGGACTACTTGGTGAAAGGAATCCTCCCTGAAGAAGACGCTGACGCAGAGCGAATCGCTCGACAGGCGAAATCCTACTGCATCCTCAAGAGAAACCTCTACCGCAAGCGCCCAAATGGTATCGCGCTCAAGTGCGTCCCTCCAGAGGAAGGCCGAGAGCTGATCAAGGACATCCACAGCGGGGAGTGCGGCCACCACTCATGTGCGCGCACCCTCGCAGGCAAGGTCTTCAGGAGCGGCTTCTACTGGCCTCAAGTGCTTCAAGATGCGGTCGCCATTGTGCAAATCTGCGACGCCTGCCAATTCCACGCCAAGCAAATTCATCAGCCGGCGCTGGGGCTTCAAACCATCCCGCTCTCCTGGCCGTTTGCGGTCTGCGGGCTGGACATCTTGGGCCCCTTCCCAAGGTCGCAGGGGGGCTATCGCTTCCTCTTCGTGGCCATCGACAAGTTCACCAAGTGGACCGAAGTTGAGCCAGTGCGCACCATACCAGCTGGGGCCGCGGTGAAATTCATCAGGAGCTTGGTCTGCCGCTTCGGCGTGCCCAACCGCATCATCACCGACAATGGCTCACAATTCACCAGCGGCATCTTCCGAGCCTACTGCGACAAGCTCGGCGTCAACATCTGCTTCGCCTCGGTGGCTCACCCACGTAGCAACGGTCAAGCCGAGCGAGCAAACGCAGAAGTCCTCAAGGGCCTCAAGACCAGAAGCTTCAACATCCTCAAGGGCCACGGCAAGGGCTGGATCGACGAGCTCCCTTCAGTGCTCTGGTCCATGCGCACAACTTCCTCGAGGCCTACAGGTGAAACGCCGTTCGCCCTGGTCTACGGAGCTGAGGCAGTCCTCCCCGCAGAAATCAAGCATGGATCACCACGGGTCCTTGCCTTCAATGAGGACATCCAAGAGGGCCTCCACAACGACGACCTGCTGTTCCTCGAGGGACTGCGCCGTCAGGCCGCCCTCAGAGCGGCAAGGTACCAGCAAGACCTGCGACGCTACCACAGCCGCCACGTGCGCTCACGCACCCTTGAGGCGGGCGATCTCGTCCTCAGGCGAATCCTCTCCAGGGAAGGCCTCCACAAGCTCTCGCCGATGTGGGAAGGTCCCTACAGGGTCTCCCACGTCGCCAGGCCTGGCGCAGTACGCCTCGAGACCGAAGACGGCATCCCCGTCAAGAACCCGTGGAACATCGCGCACCTGCGCAAGTTCTACCCGTGATCATTGTCACGCCCGTGATCATTGTCACGTCAAGACATCTGGCTGAAGAGGCAGCTTACGGCTCCACCTCCAAGCACTTTTTGTCTCTAGAGGTTAAAAGCTCACGGCTTAAACCTCCAAGCCCCAAAGGCTTCTCTCGAGGGTCAACCCTCCGAGCTCTCCATGTAACGAGCCACCCCAGGCCGTTGAGAGTCTCTGCCACTAATTGGTGGTCCCCATGCCTCGACATGGTCAAATGCATTAACTTGGCAACCCCAAGCATAATGAAACAATTTCGTTCCTAAGTGAACTATGCGCTACGGCGCCGCTATGTAATATTTCGGTGGTGAGTGTATTCCAGCATTATTTTCTTTGTTGAAAATGGGCACTTATATCTCTCCACATGCGCACCTCGCGAGCGGGGGCTGAGTACGGTGCCAGTGCCTCAAATGACACACCAGCAGCACTGCAAAACCCAAGGATCCGAGCTCTGGCTGAGGGCAAGCTCCCACAAACACGCCATCTCTACAAAGGACCTTGGTACTCTCTCTCCTCGCAAGGAACGCCTGAGGGGACCTATAAGCGCGCATTAGTCCCTGGTATCATGCACAAGCGTTTGGGGTTGCCCCTCTAACATCTACAGGGAACAAGCGTCTCTGCAAGCCTGAGGGGGCAGCAGGGCAAAACCCTCGAAGAAGACCTCCTCGCCAGGCTAAAAAACCTCTACAGGGCAAAAGCCTTGAAAAGCTAAGTCCCACACTCGTGACTCGAGAGCCTTTTTCTCCCCAAGCGCACGTTTGTCCCTCGAGCGGTTTCATTTTCCCTTGTGCTCCATGGACTACTCGCACGTCTAAGGGGGGGGCACTTGAGCATCGCGACTCAGGGCTCTTACCTCTCCAAGCCTTAAACTCCCCCCGGCCTTGCTGAGTCATTGCTCTAGCATACCGCAGTGGCGGAGTCATAGCGCGAAGAGATGGGTCCTAACGACGTAGAAAAAACATAGACATGAAAATAAGGCAGAAAGGGCCTCTCGAGGGGCACACAAGCTAACATCAAGTACTCAAGGAACATATTACATGCCCAAAATGTGCAGTGTCTAAACAAACTACTGTTTCAGATACAGGCGCTCAAAGGCGCAATGAATCAAGGGCTCAAGCGGAGTCCGTGCCAGCACGCTCCTCCTCCTCAGCGTCTTCCTCCTCGGCAAGGGCGGCCTCCTCCTCGCTGTCCTCCACAGCCACCTCTGCACGCTTGAAGCGATTGCAGAAGGTCTCGACCTGCTCGCGGAGAGAGTTGGAGACCCGCAAGACCTCCTCGCCCGTGCGCTCCTCGGTCACCGTGGAGAGGTCGAAGCCGGGCGTGAGGAGCCGGAGGTTGGTGAAGATGCGGTCAACAACCACCCCTAGGAGCTGGCGGCTCTCCACCTCGATCACCTCGCGGAGATCGGCGACGGGGCTCTCAAGGGCCGTGAAGAGCTGGTCGAAGTAGACCAGGTACATGGCAGCGTCGCCACGGCCGCGAACCTCAGCGAGCGGCGCCTCCGCGCCGAGCTGGGCTGCGAGCACGTTGCCCCTGGCCACCAGCGCCTGGAGCATACGCTCCCGCTGCTTTGTGAGCACGCGAGCCGCTTGCGCGGTGTCCACAGCCTCCGCCACCTGCTCGGCCGCTGAGCCCGCCTGCCCCTCTACGTCCTTGACAAGGGCGTCCAGTTCCAGGACAGCTGCCCTGCGACCGTCCTCCGCCTGGCGATAGGCCTCCTTGGCGCGCTGGAGACGGGCCTCTAGCTTCGAGTTGGCCTTCTCGAGCTCCGCGATCCGCTTGGCATCAGCGGCATGCTTGGCCTTGAAGCGGTCTTCCTGCTTCTGGGCCTTGTCGCGGTACGCCTGGGCCGTAGCCCCCCTGAACTCCTTCTCGCGCTTCGCGAGGTCTTCCTCCGCCTCCTTCTTCTTCTCGGCGAATCGCTCCTGGAAGCGCGCAAGGGCCTGCTACTGGGCGACAACGTTCTCGTCATGCCTCTGGACCGCCTGAGCCAGGTCCCCCTCGCGCGCCTCAAGCTCTTCGCGCTTGGTGGCGAGCTCGCCCTCCGCCTGGAGCCGCTGCTCGTCGCGCTGCAGCACGTCTTTCTCCCTGGAGGCCAACTGCCGCTCGCGCTCGGCCAGGCCCTTGCGGTCCTCCTCCAGAGTTTCCCGCGCAGCCTGGTGCGCGGCGAGGAGCTGGGACTCCAGCTGGGCCAGCTCGCGGCGTTTCTGCGCCAGCGAGCCCTCCATAGCCTCGCGCTCGGCCTTCACCTCAGCGAGGAGATCGGCGGCCGCGTTGCGCTCATCCTGGAGGGGGGCAAGGAGCTCGTCTGCGTCGCGGATGGCCCCCTCGCGGACCTCCTTGGCGAAGCGGACGGCCTCCTCGCGTGCAGCCTGGAGGGCCAGATCCTCCTGGCGGCGGGCCTCGACCGCGGCGTGAAAAGACGCCCACGCCCCCGCAAGCTCGTCGCGCTGCTGGGTGAGCTGGGCGTCCTCGAGGGCAAGTTGCGCCTCCAAGCCCTCCAGGGACTCCCTCACGAGGCGGAAGGCGACCTCGCGGTGCCCCTTGCTCCAGTCCCAGCCGCCAAGGACCAGGTCGCGGCATGTGGAGGTTCCCGCCCCTGCGCCAAGCCTGGAGAACGGGGCCTCTGGGCGTGCCTGGGGCTAGGCCGCGCCCCGTCCCTCGCGGCGCCCAAGCTGGCCTCGCCGCCCTCGCCGCCCTGGCGCGTCATCTCCTGCGACTCGCTCCTTGCGGCGGGGCGTGGCGGAGATGAAGGAGCTCCCCCTGCAGATGCGCCCGCGCTTGGCGGGCCCTGGTCCGTCCCGGCCTCTGGCTGCGCGGGAGGCGTGGTCGCGCGAGGTGGAGTAGCCTCGCGGGCCGGAGTTGGCTCACGCGGTGGCGTGGCCGCGCGAGGCGGGGTAAGGGCGCGAGGAGGGCTAGCAACCCGCTCCTCCTGCGCCTCCACCACCATCGGCTCGGGGGGCGGCGCAGCTGCCTCCGCCTGAGGCGCAGCTGCCCCCGCTAGAGGCCCAGCTGCCTCCGCTTGAGGCATCTCTTCGGTTGGGCCTGTGGAGGCCGTCTCCACAGGCCTCGCGGCCTCCTCAGCCACGACCTCAGCCGTGGCTTCCTTCACCTCTGCTGCCTTGCGAAGCCTACGGCGCTTCGCAGGGACAAGGTCACTGGCAAGCATCAGGGAAAGATCGTCAGGGATGGGTGAAGAAGAAAAGAACAAGAATCAAGTAACTAATAGCTAGAGGTGCTTACCCGGACTTCTTGGCGCCGGTGTCGACCCAAGCCAAGCCTGGCGAGCGCCAGGAGGGCTTGGCCTTAGCACCTGACCCCTCCGGGGGCGCCTCGGCTTTCCTCTTGGAGGGGACGTCAGAGGGCCTCGCGCCAGGCCTGTCGCTGGCCGCCTTGGACCGGGGCTCGCGACGCCCTAGCGAGGCTTCCTCGTCAGAGGCCTCCTCCTCGGCCTCCTCCTCCTCCGCATGGCGCGTGGGCACCACCACGAAGGCGTCATCATCATCACCTGACGAGATGTCGCAAAATTCGTCAGTAAAGGGCCCGGCCCTCGAAGAGGACACCTCCCCTGCCGCGGCCTCCTCCTCGCCTCGCCCAGCTCCTGAGGCAGAGGGTGTCCCTGCTCCCTCCGCCTCCTGCACCACCAGCACAGGCACCTCCTTTCCCGCCGGACCTGACGGGGTGAACGAGGGCATCCCCTCTAGAATGGCCAGGCGCTCGGTCATGTTGTACTGGTGCAGAGGCCGGAGCGTGATAGGGAGCTCGTCCATGGCGGGCACCACCGGATTGATGAAGAGCGCGGACAGGACGTTGTCGACTGCGTCCTTGTCGTTGTCCTCGCGGTGGAGCCGCATCTTGTCCTGGGGGCCGGAGTACATCCACATGGGCGTCGCGTGTGCCTGGAGTGGAGCAATGCGGCGCGTCACGAAGTCCGCGACGATGATCTGCCCCGTGAGGCCCTCCTCCCGAAGGTAGCTCAGGCGGCCCATCAAGATTGCGTTCTGCGCGCCGCTGAAGGGGGCTTTGCCCCAGTTCGAGTTCTTCACAGGCGGCGTGTCAGGGACCTCGAGGAAGGCGCAGGCCTGCTCCACCCCGACGAAGAACCACCGCTGGCGGAAGTCGTCCACCTTCTTCGTCACCGAGGTGATGGCCTTGCCCTCGCTCCACGACATGGGGATGTAAACACTCCCCATGCCATCCACGATGCGGAATGAGACGCATCCAGAGCGCTCATTCTTCGCCGTGTTCCGGAGCGCGTAGAAGCACCGGAAGAGGTCCACCGTGGGCTCCAGGCCCAAGTACGCCTCGCAGAGGTAGGCGAAGACGGCGAGGATGAGCACGGAGTTGGGGTGGAGGTGCAGCAGCTGGATCTGGTAGAAGGCCAGCACCGCCTCCAGGAACGGAGAGAATGGCGGCACCAGCCCCGCAGCAACACAGTGCCGGAAGACGGGGAAAAACCCTCGCGGGCATTTCCCGTGCGCCGCGGCCTTGAGCGCGGTGGCGCCGTGCTCGTTGGTCCGGTCCGCCACCAGGAAGCGGACCTTGGAGAGGGCCTTGTCGTTGACGCGCACCCCTAGAAGTGCCGCACCATGCGCGACCTCGGCAGGCGCCGCCTGCGAAGAAGACCCCGCGGCCGCCTTGCCCTTGTTCTTGGCCGGACTCATCGTCGGAGAAGAGGTGAGCGCGGCGTGGGGAGAAACTGGAGGAGAAAGGAGAAGGGCGCGCCGGAGAGCAGGAGCGGAGAGCTCGGGGCGGATGGCTTCTGCGAGAGAGAATGGGAGCAGTAACGGCTCCCTGCTCCAGCGCGAAGGCTTTATGTCCCGTCGAGGAGCAGTTACCGGGGCGTGGTGGGACCCCCCACGACGCACGCCCCAGATCGTGCGCGACCGTTACTCGTCTGAGTGACGCGTGGCTCGGCCCGGCCGGACACTTTGGGCCCACGACGCTTCGGCTGCGGTCATGGGCTCAGCCGTGCCCATCGCGGGCCCGGGGGCTACTGTCGGCCCAATGAGGACCGGGGTGTGCATAGCCCACTCCCTACAGGCCTCGCCCGCGACAGATTCGACAAAACGACTAAGGACCAAGCTACCGCTTGGAGAGACCCTCGAGAGGCATCTCCTCTTGAGGGCCTGAAGAGGAAGTCAGGGCCTGAAGAGGACCCCGCGCTTCAAGAGACTCCCCAAGGCTCAACACGCCTGGAGAGAGGTCAGCAGGAAACCTCTCCACAGGCCACCACGGCCCTGTGGAGACACTTCGCGGCTAAGCAAGCGCTGCAGGGCGCACATGGCCCCTGCAGCAGCTGCAGGGTGACGCGAGCATCCCAGTTGCCATTCTGATGATAAAGGGGTCAACAAAGCCGCGCCGCCTGCGCCAGGACAGCCAGGACTTTCCTCTTTGGTGATAAAGCGGCTGGACGGCGCAACGCTCCAAGAAGATCGTCATCGTGGGCTCCACCACGACCTCTGCCGCGCCTGCGGGCCGCTCTGCACCGTCTGCAGCCTGTCGGCCACGGCGCGCAACTTTAGCGCGGATGGACCGCGTCCATGGACGGATGAGCCGTGGTGGACTCCCGCTCCTTCGCGCCACCGGCATGTGGGAACCCACCGGCACGAGGATGGAGCCCGGGGCGCCTATAAAAGGAGCAGGAGCTCCACCATAGAAGGGGACTGATCGATCGATTGGCTGATTGCTTCCTAGTCCCGGGGAACCTTAGCCAAGCGCGTAGGATAGCCTGCTGCTGGAGGAGGAAGACGACCATTGTGTCCCTCTCCAAGCACCCAACTGCCTCAAGAGAGCCCTCGGCAAGCTCATTGTCCTGTAACCTCCACAGTGCAATACAGACAAGCAGGAGTAGCGGTGTTACCTCCTCCTGAGGGCCGTGAACCTGGGTACGGGCCGGCGTCCTTCTCTGTCGTGGTTGTCCCTCTCCAGGCCCGGCGAGCACCGTCGTCGTGCCTCTCAAGGGTCGTTCGACCGCCGCGTTCAGTCCCCCCTTCGAACCTCTCTTCAGGGTGTGACTACCCCTGTTCCGTGGGAGTCACTCTCCGACACCTGCGCTCTTCGAGTGTTGCTTGGTATTGTTTCAAGCGCATTGTTTCTTGCCAGTTAAAGTAGTTGTACGTCATCATCTCTTCATGGGTTGCATCTGCTGGCATTATTGTGCAATCCGTGATGATTTTGTCGACTTTTGCCGCAATCTCCGCTGTGATAGTAAATTTTGTTATGCCATCCGGTAACGTAACTTCACAGGGAAATGTTGTAGGCCTGCGACTGGCAGGAGCCGCCGAGGTTTCTGCACTAAACGCGACGTAGACCTACCGAGGTATGATCGGAGTGTATGTGTTTGTGCTATCAATGCCCGATATAGGCTCGAATTCGTCATCTAAGCTCATGTCAGAACTAACACTTTTGCTGATTCGACGTCGATGTCGATGTATGTTTCGAGTGCTTGCTCAGGACTGTTTTTGCTGTTAGAGAGTAACTCGTGATCCGCTTGGATCTCTGGACCAGTGAAATCGGCGAGGTAGATGCTATTATCCGTGTCTTCTGATTGCATGTAGTCGGGTGCCTTGTCGAGTGAAACGGTGCGCTCGACTGTGATGACCTGATAGTCAGACTGTACCCCATCATCTAGAAGTTCTTGCGCCACGAGTTCATTGAACTCCTGTGTTGTCATGGAGGCGACTGGAGATCCTGGTAGCGAGATCGAGTTGATCTATGACGAAGTAGCTTCCATGCTTACTGGTGACGCGACCATGGTGGATGGTTCTTCGACTGTGTCATCATGATAGGTAGACTGTCCCTCATCGTCTGGGAATCTTGCGCCATGAGCTTGTTGAATTCTTGCGTCGACATGGATGAGGTTGGTGAACCTGGCGGCGAGATCGAGTCGATTTGTGATGAGGTAGCTTCCTTGTCAGCTGGTGATGCGACCGCACTCGACGAATCCTTGTGTGCCTCAGTCGCGATCGAATCGATCAAGTCCTGCACACGAAACTTATCAACGAAAAAATTGTGTTCTCCAACAGTTAGATCAAAACCTGAGTCGAGACTAGCAAAGGCTTCTCGTGCTTCTGGCAAGTATGGCTGAATCCTTTTTGCAGAGGCGACTTCTAAATCTGGCAAGTGGTCGCCCGATGCTTCAATCTCAGTCGAGATTTTCGGCGAGTGGCCGTTTGCAGTTGTGGTCAGCGTATTGCTGTTTGCAGAGGAGACCGATGAATCTGCGACTCCAACACTACCGATTCCCACAGACGGCGCCAATTGACGAGGGGTGATCTCATCAATACCCATAGTCGAGGACCTAGGGTTAGAGTTTAGAGGTAGAGAACGTGTAGTGTTAGTAGATCCGTCGGCTGACAAGTGGGAGTTACCCAGGTTCAGGGCCCTCGAGTGAGGTAACACCCCTATTTCCTGCCTGTCCGTATTGATTATGAAGTATGCTGCGATTACAAAGGTCCAGCGAGGGTTTGATCTCGCTAGGGTTTTGGTGGTTGTCGGATTGTGTGTTTTTGATCGGTCACCCTCCTGGCCCTTATATGGGGGGCCAGGTCTCAGGTACGTAACCGACTAGGATTATAGATATGGAAACTACAACCGACTATTCCTAACTTGGAAAACACTCTTCATCTTGTTCCTTGATGGGCTTTCGTCAGTCTTTTGACAATTGGGCTTTAGTCATCACGTCCACCAGGTACCCACACGAAAGGGTACCCGTTCGGTATAACCTCGTCATCGTTGGAGAAGGTGGAGACCACACCGGCAGCGCCCCGCCGGAGTTTTCCCCCTCCAATTTGTAGCTCCAGGTCTTTGTTTCGTGGTTTCTGTGTTTCTGCAGCGCTCCCTCCGAAAGGGCTCGGGAGACTATTTCTATAGGCGTTTTTAGGTCAAGATGAAGCCACGGAGACGAAGATCGACGGCATCGGAGCCACGAGGGGGGGAGAAGGTGGGCCCTACGCGGCCAAGGAATCTGGCTACGTGGGCTACCCCCTTTTCCTCCTCGGACTTCCTTTTCTGCTCTTCCTTTGCTGCTAAGCCTTGTTCCTTCCAAAAAATGATCCCCATGGAATATTAGGTCTTTGGACGTCGTTTGGGTCCCTGAAACATCAAAATATAGAACAAGGGGTTTTTCTGACAGTGCAGGGTTAATTCCAAATAAATAAGGAAGTGTGAAATATTCCCAAAATCATTATAAAACATTGGTATAACCCTTATATGATGCAAATATGGATGAAATATGAGTAATACAATGCAAAGTTCATGTATGCATTTTACATGCATCAACATCCCCAAGCTTAACCTATACATGTCCTCGAGTATGAAGGTGATAAAACTAACATGAACTTGGCATTTTATTACTTAACAAAGGATATCAAAGATGATTGCTACATAAAGTCAAATGATTCATTCTTTAATAAAGAGTAGCAACATACAAGACATATTATCAAGAGATATTAAATATTCAAGGTAAAGATGTTCAATGATAATTCACAAAGTGTAACATGAAATAAAATTTCTATGGACCAAATGAATGCATAAATGAAAAGTAAAAGATATCCTAGGTTGGTCATAGAGTATTGTTATAGAAATCTGAATATAAAAGGTGGACAGTTTGGAATGATATATAAATAAGTAGAGGAATAACATGCAAGAATAACATGCAATAGTTGAAAGTGAAAGCGAATATGAGTTATGTGCTTGACAAAGTATGGGTCAAAAAGCCTCATGCCCGTTGAAAACAAAAACCTCTCCGACTGGCTACTCAATTTGGGCCACAAGGCAAGTGATGGTTACAGTCATTGTGAATAAAAGTGGCATCATAGAGAGTTTCACCCCGGGTATCCTTTGCCCCAGGACATGGAAGTGCGCACATCTCCAAATGACAAAGCAAGCAAACAGTGGACATCTCTACATCTCTTTCGTTACTCGTGCTTTTTTCTAGTAAATGCTTTTTCTGTTGTGAGATGTGTCATGGATTCCTCCACTATGGTTATGTTGCAAATTTCCACCATGATCCACGTGGCTTAGGTTAGCCGCCACAGGTGTCTCTCTAGCCAATAATATCACTCGCCAGAACTTACTAAGTTTCCATATTTATTTCACGACATGTTAGGCATCAATCACCAAAGGAACATGATATCAACTTTTATAAAGAATAAAGTGCAGTGTTGAAAACTTTCCACATGTTAGCACGTATGAGCTAGCTCCTAACCAAAGACCTTTGTCAAGCCCAAAACATCATAATCTTAATCACAATGGATCAAGTTTATTAAGTGCCTTAAAAGTAATGTGTGCATCAAGTTCATTAGAGCTTTTAAACCAACTTAACCCATGACAATCCCAATAGCATAAGCATCTTAATTTGGAAGTATAGATAAAAAAATATAACATGGTAAACATACTTGGAATAGAATATTAGCTAATAGGTAGATATGGTGGACTCACTGGAAAAACTTGGTTGAAGCTGTTGGAAAACAAGCTTTTTACTTGTTGGACTTTTTGGGCTAGCAAGAGGGAGAAAGTTGACCATTTAAATGCATGCATAAGTGTCCATAGATATAACCATTTCATGCTAAACAAAGTAAAGCATCATTCAGCATATAAAACATGAATAAGAAATAACTCTAGACAAGACACTTGCATATTAATATTCATTAACAAAGCACATGAATCATGCAACTATATGTATTGTTTTAAATCAACTCAAACATCCTCTTCCCAATATTTTTATAGCATCCAACTTAATTCAACCCAAACTTTCCGTAGCTCTCTCATAACAGAAACAAAAAAGTGGTGGTCTCAAACAAAAAACCAAACTGAAATAATAAAAAGAACAAAAACACTCCAAGTTTATGCGATAAAGTGCAATGAACGAAAAACAGAAGTTTGACGTGTGCAAACCGAGAGTATGTTGGTTCAGTGGGGTTGTCTTCACATCGCCAAGCTTATGGTCTTCACCATCCTTGGATAGCCCTTGGTGCATCTCCTCTAATCCCTGTGAAAAAACTTCAAAACACTGTTTCTCCCATTTCTTTTCTGTGGGGTGACATTAGTAGGCACAAAACAATAGAATTGCTTGCTGTATGAAATCCTTAGACAAACATAAGAAACATGTCCAGAAAGTGTATAATGTTGTATTCCTTCTAATAAACTCAATTGTATAAAAAAGATTCAAGTTAAAAGCTTAAAGAATGCATAAAACAAAATGGGACAGAATCTGTCCAGAAAAACAGCAGCAGAAAAACGTATTTTTTTACCCCACTTAAATATGTCGAAAAAATCTGAAAGAATTCATGCTTACATAGGATGAAAAGTTTCAACTGCAGTTCAAATTTCAGCTCATTCGGAGTTACAGAATAGGAACTAAAAATCATATCGTGCACAGATTCGTGCTGGAATAAAATCTCCGAATGGAAAAAGCAACTTTCAAAGCCCAAATGGGTAAAACTTGGCGCTTTATTAAAAATTCCAGAACCTAAACTAAAAACAAAGTCTCTTGGTACAGAAAGAGGACTCAAAGAAAATCTCAAATAAAAACAACCAGATTGCCTCCCGTAAAGCGCTTTTTTTATAGCCATATAGCTAGGCTTCTTACTTGATATTTATAGTGGACGAAGCTCATGAGGGAGCTTGAACTTTGATGTGTCCCTCTTCCTTGGAAAGTGCTCCATGCACTTCTTGTGTGGGAACTGAAAGTTCACGTTCCCCTCCTTTGAATCAATTATAGCACCTGTAGTACGAAGAAAAGGTCTTCCCAAAATGATAGGACTAGAGGTTTTATTCCCCATGTCCATTATTACAAAGTCAACAGGCACAAAAGTCATGTGTAACTGTATCATAACATCACTTACTTTTCCTAAAGCATATTTAATGGAATCATCAGCAAGTGAAAGTTCAATAGAGCATTTTTCAAGATTCTTTAATTCAAGTACTCATATAATTCCTTAGACATGACAGAGACACTAGATCCTAGATCTAATATGGCATGGTGTGTCTCTTTTCCAATTGTTACTAATACCTTGGGGACCCAAATATCCCCAAGCTTAGGTGGTGTCATAGCTTCTTTGTTGTACCTATTAATTTTCTCATTTAAAACATGGCTAGCAATAAAAGAACTAAAACCAGCTTGATTAATATTAATAGAAGGATCACTAGCAAATTTCTGTAAGATAGACATAAGTTCATGCAAGCTACAACTCTCTAAGTCAAGTAGTGGTTCCTTGACTTCGCTAAGCATCTTAACTTCTTCTCTCACAAGAGGATCATCACTTTTAGTTTCATTACCTTCATTCAAACTATTAAGATAAGACGTAAATGGCAACAAGTATTCAGGATATTGTAACAACTCATTAAAAGTTTCTTCCAAAGTAGGTGGAACATTTTCAGCAATATTAATAGAACTCACTCCAACCACTGGTGGTGCTTGTGGTTTCCCTGCAGACATGCTCAATAAAGTGGCTTGATTATCAGCTAGTTTTGAAAGGGCTTTATCTAGTCCTTCAGCTTGTAGTTGTAAACCTTTAATATCAGAACTAATGGAACTGACAGCTTTATTCAACTCTTGTATCATGGTATTATGACCAGCAACTTGTTCCATAAGAATTTTATTAGCATCAAAATTATCATTACTTGAAGGCATAGGTTTCCACTTATTATCATTACTACCAGGATATGGAACAAAAGGACGGGTGTTTGGAACATACGGAGGTTTACTATAAGAATTATAGTTGTTGTTACCAAACCCATTATTACCATATCTAACAAAGTTAACATCAATATTTTTAGGATTATTACTCACTAGTTCTTGCAAACGAACATTCTCAATATTTTGTTTATTAATGAAAGCAAGAATAGTATCAATTTTAGATGACAAGTCACTACTTTCTTCTATAGAGTTTACTTTCTTAGGGTGATTAGGTGCTCTTTCAGTGTTCCATTGACTATAATTTCGCAAAATACTCTCTAAGATGTTCTTAGCTTCTACTATAGTTTTACTCATAAAAGCCCCTCCAGCAGCAGAATCAAGGATGTTTCTAGACATGTAATTTAGACCATTGTAAAAAGAGTGTAATATGGTCCATTCGTTAACCCCATGTGATGGAAAAGTTCTATGGATTAGTTTTATCCTATCCCAAGCCATAGCAACATGTTCATTTTCATTTTGCCTAAAAGAAAGGATATTGTTTCTATTTTGCAAAATTTTAATAGGTGGATAATACTTCTTAATGCAAGCTTCTTTTAAATCATCCCAAGTATTAATACTATCAGTAGGTAGTGAATGCAACCATTCTTTAGCTTTCGCTCTAAGTGAAAAAGGAAATAACTTCAGTTTTAGAATATCACTTTCCACATTTTTAAATTTTTGCATGTCACATATTTCAACAAATTCATGAAGATGCATAGAGGCATCCTCCATAGCACTACCACCAAATTGTTCCTTAGTTATCAAGTTCAACAAACTAGGACTCACTTCATAACTCTCAGCTGTTATCTTAGGTGTAGCAATAGGTCTAGCAATAAATTGATCATTTGGAGTGTTTTTGTAGTCACACAACTTAGTTCTTTCTCCCATTGTAGCAAGTTTTTATGTCTTTTTTAAAATTTTAATGCAAAACTGAAAATAAAATGACACTAAATAATGCAAACCGAAATGATAAATGTAAAACAAAATGCAAAACTGAAAATAGAATAACAAACCGAAATATAAAAATGACAAAAAACAAAACAAAATCTAATGCTTTGAAGGTAAAAAGATGGGTAAGATGATGCTCACAGAGGTGCAACCTCCGCAAGCTTAGGTGTTTGCACACGTTGGTGATGTTGACTTTGTTTGTGAGGTATCCTTTCCACTTGTCCAGCAACTCCGCCAGAAAATATCTTGCACAGTTGATGAAGACTTGTGGGACAACTCTTTACTTGCTCACTTCCCCGGCAACGGCGCCAGAAAATAGTCTTGATGGCCCTTGACGATGATGATGGTTCCAGAAGATAGTCTTGATATCTCTGTATCAACACCTGCGTCAAAAGAAATGGGTTACGTTGAGACTCCAAGTGCAAAGTGTATAGTAAGGGAAAGACTAGTTTTCCCCACGAGGGTGACTCAAGGAGACCTTAGTTGAGAATCAACAACCACGGAAGACGAAGGAGCATCAAACCCCCTAACCTTGCACTCTCTTAGTACCCGCTTAGAAATCTTGGGACGAGATTCTTTTAAGGGGGGAAGGTCTGTAACGTCCCAACTTTTGGAAGCTAGAAAAACTTAATTGTAAAACACTCAAAATTTAGGGGCAACATAAACTTTATGAAATATCTTGTTAATGGGTGTGGTTTACTCATTTTTGCTCTGTTTGACTTAATGTGGTTGTTGTTTGTGATGTTGACCCCTAAAATTATCAACCCTTGAGACTCAATCTTGATATAATATGACCACTGAGATCAATGATATGACGAATAAAATAGTCCTTATAACTTCTCCCGTCATATTTTTAACCAACTCTATTTACTATGATGTTTTTATTTTAGCAACTACCCAAAGCCCTTTATTTGAGGAAATAAAAGTATTTCCAAAAGTTATATGATTGCAAAACTATAAAGGACCATATAATAAGTCATAATATATTTTGAGTTGAATATGTTGCAAGTATTAGCAACCCTCTTTTCAAAACCCCAATTTTATTTAGTCTTTGGAAATCAATTCCCAAGGTGTTTGTTTAATTATATTTCTACGAAAAACCTTGTCTCGATCATATTGGTCACCATCTCACCTTATACCCGTTATATCCTAAATGCTTGGATTGTTTATGCATTACTTGTTTTTGGAATTGTCTGGTTTGTATTTGATTGGGCTTGTTCGAATATGTGGATACTATGTGTCCATTTTGGTGTGAGGTTTGATTGAGATCCTTCATGCTTAAATGTTATATTTTATGATTGTGGTGTGTTTACCCCTTTCTACTATAGTTTGTTTCAAAAGAAGCTCAAAATTTCTATTTTCAAATAGTGGATGACTATCTTCATTACTTATACTTTTAGCATTTCTAGAGCCTTACCAAATGTGTCTCTTTTGATCCTTTTGGACATGCCACTTATCTAGCCCCTTCTACAACATCCCTACTATCCCTCTATAACCCTCTAAATTTTTCAAAAGTGTTTAATCATTAATCCATGCTTGTTTTCAGTGCTACATTATAAGGTGACCATATGTGGTGTTATAAGATATCATTTTGCCATTTTTGTGTTTAGTGCATGTTGAACCCCTATTACCTAAACCTCTCAACCAAGTGCTTCATTTGTATCCTTACTAACCATCCCACCTTGTTTTATATTTGTTAAACCAAAGGCTTGTCTAAATTATTGTTGCAAAGTTGCATAATTGGATTACCCCGAAAATCTTTTGCAATTATAACATGCACTCCCCTCTGCCCCGACCCTTGCTTTGGACATCCCAGCACCCTCACACACCTCTGGAGACCCTTAGCCACAACCCAGGCCAACACTAGCCTCTCCTCTCCCTTTTAGTTTTCTTTTAGGCATTATGTCGAGCACCTGCTAGACAGAAGCAGACGAGCACCTCCCTCTCCAGCCAACCCACGCCCTCGATCCCCTCTTGACCTCTCCTGTCGCCTTCAGCTCCCCCACTCCCCCTTGAGTGCTCTGGCGAACCTCTGCTCCCTTCCACTTGTCCTTTGCGGTTGTCCCGAGCGCCGCCCTCTTCTCACCAGCCCGCACCGGCCGCGTCCACGTTCTGACCAGCCCACGCCTATCCCTCACCCTAGACCTCACCCGTGATCTCTCCCTGCTCTCTAGAGACACCGCAGACACCACCCTTCTCGACCAATCGCCCTCCCGTGCACCCTCCACTCTCGTCCGTGCACGCCGTGCATGGTGGACCGGCAACCTCGTGGATATGAGGCCTCAGGCTCTCTCCCGAGCTCTCACCTTGCCCATTCTCTCCCTCTCACTCCACTCTCCCACCCCGAGCGAGACCTAGCGAGCTCTCCCCTTCGTATGCTCGAAATCGTGGCGAAACCGCAGCTCGGCCTGAAGGCTTGCGTGCAAGCTCGTCACCACCGTCCCTCTCAGCCCTCCATTTTTGCGTCTTCTTTCTCCCCGCATCTCTCCCTACCTCTGAGACACTGTTGTTTGCCTGCAGGTAGGCCGTAGCTGTGCCGGCCTCGCCGTGCCTGAGCCGGACAACCTCGGTGTTCCCGTCGACCAGAAGCTCGCCGTCCAAGGCTGCGACTGCCTGCAACTTTCCCCGAACATCCGCGTCCGGCTCGAACCCTCCTCGTCGTCCCTCTGGTCCCCTAGGTGAGCAGCCCGAGCTCGACACCATTTCTAGGGTTCGGTCCCGAGCCCTGCGTGTCACGAGGAAGAAGATGATCGGGAGCCGTCGGATCTTCGATCGATGGCTCCAGTTGAATCCCGCTGCGTCTAATCTAGACCCTCCGTCCGGGATCTGACGGTGACTGTACGCCTCGCGTGCGCGCGCTCCGCGCAGGCCGGCCTAGCTCGGGCGATGCAGCCCAGTCGTAGATCTGGCATGTTCATATGTTTTTCCGGTCAACTTTCAGTTTCGAATATCCTGTTAGGTCTGTGTGCAGTTTTAATCCACCATTTTATCCTCATGCATGCAAGTTGTTAGATCTAAATTTATACATGTTCATGAGTGTTTTCTCTAACAGATGGCGTTGGTCTTGTGGCAAAATAAGTTACATGCTTGTGTAATTAAATAATCTTCTAAAACATGTTTGTTTCACCATTTAATTTATAAGTTCAGTTCTGTTTATCCAAATCATGCAAACTTTAATTCTAGGTAAACCGGAAGACAATACCTACCTAGATCTGTAAGCTATGCTTGCAGGAGATTTGTAAACATAATGTCTATTAAGTTTAAGTTTGACAACAGTAGCTTTTTGGTGATTTTTAATTCTTTATTAAAAATACTTTTTGGGGTAATTCCAATTGATTCTGTTAGAAATGAGTAGTAGCTATCATGTCCTATCTTGGTAGATGTTTCCAACTTATATTTTGCACAGAGTGAATTATTTTCAAAAACAGTGGGTTATTACACTAGAAAATGGATATTTTTATTTTCTGTTATTTGCATGTGTCTAGTTTAATTGTTTGAGCTAGATCTGCTTATGCAATGAACTTAGGAGTATTTTTGTGGAGTGCTTATGTGTTTTCTTGATCATGCAACACTGGTTTTGTCTGATAATTATTTATGCCTTGCGCTGAACATTAAATCTAGTAAAAAGTATGTTCTTTACTTAAAATGGAATATCTTGAGCTAGGAGTGTCCAAATTGAGTGAATCTAATTTATACGGAAAGCTTAAGTCAATACCTATCGATAGAAATTAATCTTGTATGCAGGAGATTCCTAACACTGAAAATATACTCACTTCGGTTTTAAGACCAGTAGCACTTGTATGAGTTTTTAATTCTTTATTGGTAATAGTTTTTATTGCAAATCCAATTTTCATAGCTTAGTATGATTAGTAGGTGTACTATGGTAGAAGGTTTTATTTTTAGGAGCTATATTCTGAGCATGGTAATTAATCTCCCAAAACAGGACATATGCAACTAGGATTTTGAATTAAATTATTTCCCTGTTTCACTGAAAATGTTATGTGTTCTTGTGTTTAAACAACCATAGAACCAGAACCTTAATTTAACCTTTAATAACCTGGTTCAACCTCCTAAAAGTGTTGTGGTGTAACTCACTTTTGAGTTTAACATAGTTCATCTTGTTTCCTAGGGGTTGCACAAATTTTATTTGTGTGCTTATCGGGAATTCCTACTTGGAGCTTTGTCGGTAAAACTAGTGTCACTCTGTTTCTAGGAAGCATGTATGTCATTAGTGTTTGTTTGTTGCATATGGTATCCTATAGTTGTAGTTTGATGTAATGCTTGTAGTAGCGTTGGTTTACTTTAAATTGTTGTCAACACGCATCTAGAGTTTGGCAATCTGCTTGCTGTTTGTTATGTCCTTCTGGCATTGTCTTGTGTTTCGAGTGTTGTTCGTTTTCCTGTTTGCAATGTTAGATACGATCGGGAACGAACGGGAAACAAGGAGTGAACCTGAGGAACATCAAGATCAAGACCAAGGACATATTGCTGAGCCAGACACGCCACCTCACCACCATAATGAATCCTATTATTTTAACAACATGTTTTGATTTTCAAAATAAATACTTGCATGTTTTGGTTCACTAGTGGCTATGCCACCCAAAAACTATTTTCCAAAATATTGTGTGGCCAAAGATAACTACTAGTATATAATAGGTTTTATAAAAAATAGTTTCTACTTGAGAAACCTTCTACTGAAGGCTCTATCAAGAAAAATATATTTTTACCTAGTATATCCTTATATCCTTATCTCAAAGCTTTAGGATGGGAGCCTGGTTTTGATGAAATGTTTTCGGAGGAAAAACCCGAGTTGCTGGGAGCAATCGGCGAGAAAGTGTTTTATTAAAACCCGAGTTGCTGGGAGCAATCGGAGATGTTTGCGAAAACCCGAGCTGCTGGGAGTAGTCGGAGGAATGAAAGTTCTTTTTGAAAAACAAAGTACAGCCCTAGCGACCGCCCGAACAATTAACCCGTGCAACCACGTTACCTAACATTGGTAGGGCTTAGCCAGAAACTTGTTCATTTTAGTATGGAGTACCCCAATTGGCTGTAGGGGGTGGCTATGGCCCCTGAACCGACGGGAAGTGTCGCCAAGCATGGGGACATTCTAAGTGAGGGAAATGTAAGTACCTCCGGGTGCAACAGTGGGTCTCCTGTCATGGCGCTGTGCAGTCTGGAGAGACCGGATCGATACGATGGCCAGCTCATAGGGTGCCGGGGAGGGCAAGCTCACTGAAGGGGTTGATCTATACTAGGGTGGACATAGTGAAAAGCTTTGTTCTGGTTATCCGAACCCCCACATACTATTGTATGGCGAACCGTGGCAGACACGGCGGAAATGACCGTTTGATGTGGGTAAAGTGCACCACCTCTCCAGAGTCTAAATCTATTCGAATAACCGTGTCTGCGGTCAAAGGACGGTTGGAAAGGCCACCGATCTAGGCATATGGGCAATTTTATGTTTTCAAAATAAAAAGGGTGACTTCTGGGAGAAGCACATGAAAGCATTAGAAAAGTGTACCTGGAAGGTACGGAGTTGGGAGAAGATGGTTGGTCTCGGTGAGATAATCAGTCTGATCTCAAGGAAAGGAAAAAGGGGTATACCCATCCTAGTGTTTTTAAAAGAAAAGCTTTGTTTTACAAAGGTGTTTTCAAAACCTAGATATGGTACATGCTATATCTATGAGAAGAGAATTCTATCTCTAAATGTTTCTTCAACAAAGATATAGAGATGTCGTATCTCTTCATCCAAAAACATTGTTTGTGAAAACTGAGCCCTATAGTCGTATATAGCAGCTATCCTAGTTTTCAAAAATGTTTTTATTACATTACCATGGCAAACTTAAGCCCTAGAGGTGGTTTTGCGAGTACGTAAATGTACTCATATGGCTGTGCCCCTGGATATTCAAACGTCCAGATTTCAACGAGGAGATGTATGATACGTCTCAAACGTATCTATAATTTCTTTTGTTCCATGCTTATATTATACCAATTGTTACATGTTTTATATACACTTTATATGGTTTTTATGCATTTTCTGGGACTAACCTATTAACAAGATGCCACAGTGCCAGTTCCCTGTTTTCTGTTGTTTTTGGTTTTAGAAAAACTGTTAAGTAAATATTCTTGGAATTGGACGAATCAAAAGCCAAAGTCCCTATTTTTCTCGGGCGCCCACCGACATCGCCCTTTCGCCTACATATACCCCCCGACAAAATAACCCTAAGGACCGAAGCCTTTTTCGAGAAGAGTTCCGCTGCGCTGCCGCCATTGAAGACAAGTTTCGGGGGACACAAGTCTCTGTTCCGGCACCCCGCCGGGACGGGGAATTGCCACCGGAGCTATCTCCATCAACTCCACCGCCATCTCCATTGCCGTTGCTGACTCCTATGATGAGGAGTGAGTAGTTCTCTCCCGAGGCTGCGGGCTCTACCGGTAGCTATGTGGTTTATCTCTCTCTCCCATGGTGTGATCTTTATGTGATCATGAGCTTTGTAATCTAGTTGAATATGTGATGTTACTCTTTGTCTATTATGCACTCCAGAGGTTACTTTAATATGAACTCCGGGGTTATTCACGGTTGTGAAGGTGACAGTGTGCGCACCGTGTGTGATTCCTTTATGACGTTGTGGTGTTAGTTTACTCAGACTTTGGGGGTGCTTTTGTAGCCCTACGCAGTGAATGGTGTTTATCATCCAACAAGAGAGGGTTTGAGAGTAGTACTGTAACACCCCAGATATCCACCCTATCTGGCAGTGCTACACGAACACTAAACACTACACAAGACCAAACCAATTTCTATAAATTTCAGCAGAGTCTCCTTTGTTTATAGGGTCATCCACGACAGCAATATAATGATACACCAACAATTTTATCAATACACACAACTTAACGGTTCCAAAATGACCAAGTGGAATTTCATATCCAAGATGTCTCGAATCGACCCACTCGGGAGGCACAAAACAAGTCAAACCTTACACTAAAGAATAATCAAGATCAACCTTGAGTGTGGTTAAACTAATCTATGGATGGAGTATTTCAATGTGTGAAAGTGGTGTGTGCAAAAATGTAGAGGTGCTACTCCCGATCCCATGCATGTCGTCCTCATAGGTACCTAAAAAAACATAGAAGCCACAAGGGTGAGTACAAAGTACCCAACAAGTACATAAAGAAATAATAAGCAATGCATAAAAACACAACACCAACGATTATCCTTTAACATTTGTCATAGCGCAATGATGCTACTATATGCCAGCATGATCCTTGCTTTCACTTTCTTTGCGTATACCGGTATCGCTTGAGTGGATGCCCGTCGACATCCACTCACTCCAACTTGTGGAGATAGCCCATAATATGGGGACCTTTGCCCACAATGTGGGGACCTCACTATGCACTGTCTTTAAGATGCTATGCATGATGCGATCGCAACTATATCCTTTGCCATAACCACTTCATCTCATCACATAAAAATAATATCCAGCCACTCAAGTAAATAACAAGTGTTAGAAAATAAAAGTTGAGTGAGGGGAATCATGCAAAGTATTATCCCCTTATGGACTTGCCTCAAACGTGGGGTACCAACTATACTGTAGGGTTCCAAACTGGAAGTACCAATACCTGTTATTCAAACATATATAACACTCAATAAAAACCATGACTTCATAACAAAGACATTTCAAATTTACAACGTTCCTACATGCAAGGACCTTAAGTGTCATGTTTAGCCTTCTCAACAACGGTGACCACAAATGTTATAACCAAATCTCAACCAATTTAAATTTCAGCACCCACAAATCACACATCCTCTACTGGCAAAAACTGGATATTGACATCTCATCTCATTATTATTGCCATTATGTCCACCATAGAGCAGATCGCTTAACTATTTCATAAGAATTAATGTTCTACACGAAGTACTATGAGTTTTCACATCACAGAAACATTCTCGGTAATTTTCATATTTAACTCTTTATTTAAATTGAATGTTAGAAAGGCTTAATATTGCAAAGAAGATCACTACGTGCTGAAAAGATTCAGTTCTTGACAGTAAACTAATCTGATCGCTGGGAGCAAACCATTCAACCGAATTACGTAAATGAATACTCTATAGAAAGCCTAAAACATGGTATACAAGTTTCATTCAGATTGTATCTCGAAAATAAGGACAGATCTACCCAGGATTTAAGTATTTTTCATCAACTAGAGTATTTTCTCTACCTGAACCTACTAATACAGTTCAGAACAGCACACGTTCAGGCTAAGAGGGAGATAGCAAACTGCAGAATTATTAGGTCTCATGTCAAACGTTGATGCTAGTAAACTTCTTGTTTCTCTAACCTTCGATTGAGGACAGGAACAGGGAATACTAACAACAACAGATTAACCTAGTTTTAGCCCTAAAGATAACCCAACTGACAAAATACCAAACAACGTTGAAGATGGAACAAGGAAACAAAGCAAGGAAACGAATTAACACACTGCTACGACCCATAGACAACGGCGACATGGACCTGATCCGGCAGCAGGAAGTCCAGAGGCCTTGCAGCTGTAAGTGATGTCGTGGGCGGCGGCGATCTAAACTCCAGCAGCATGGCAGCTCCCTTGATCCCGGTAACTAGCGAGGTTGAGATAGGAGGAGATGGAAACGAGACGGTGCAGCGCCGCAGCCCTAGATGCTATTAAGAAGAGGCAGCGTAAGGCACAGGCATCAAGTCTGATAGGGCTTCACCTTCCTCACGATGAAGTACCAAATAAACTCAGCAAGCGTTTCAATGAAACATAAAACAGCACACAGCGAACTGGTCGCTGCTACAAGTTACAAAATAGGAGGTCAAGAGATCAAGTGCTACCACACACTATCTTTGTTTCTTTTGTATATTTTTGTCCTCTATATCTCTAATTCAAAATCATATTTAAATGACATCACGGTCCAAATTATTTATTCTTTTAAGAAGTTGAATAAGAATAACCGGCTAGCATCAAAATTAATTCGGGGTATCACATTCTTATCCCCTTAAACAGAATTCGTCCCCGAATTCTTTCTCGCTTTACTACTCGTAGAACTAACATAAAATGTACGAAATATAACCATGCATCACAAACTAGCCATGAATAATTTTGATTACTCCTCGCGCATGAGAGACTAAAGATCTCAAGTTTACTCAAATCGAACTACTCTATAATTAGAATTTGTACATGTCTTAGTATCCTACACCGCTCTTGGATTGTTTTACTATGCCCACTAGGCAAACATTAAAGGTCATCTGTCCTAAATATCGAAGGTGCTTCACCAACACACCGAAGTGGGACGCAAAATACACACTTGCTTGACTCAAACAAGTCAAATGATATGCTAACGCCCCTACTGGTCCATCAATCGTGAAAGGTCCCAAATAACTTGGACTAAGTTTTTCTTTTATATAGAACTTTATAACAGGGCTCTTAATTACTTCTAGCTGAGTGTTGCCTCCCTATCGACCGTAGAAGGTCACAACTCACAACTAAAAATTAAACAAGATATTTAGCATGGCGTTTTCAGCCCCAAAAAAAAAACTCTCAAAAAGGTCAGCCTCCAATGTCGTTTACTATCCTAGAGAATGTTCTTTTCCTCGCTTCAGTTGGCTTCCCATATTATTGAAATTGACCAGGTTGGAGTATAGGTTCTCTAAACAAAAACAGGCATTTATTTATTTCCGAATGCCCCGGACCGAGTAGGCAATCATTTCATTAATTTACTTGATTGGTTCCCGTCTCCAGTTATGGCCTAAGCTGATTGCAGGCACATGTGGATAGTTCCGGGTCCCAACATAGGTCTTAGATCCAACTACTGCTACCGCCATCCGATTTCTATTCTCACTCTCACTAAGTAACCCGGCAAACTAAATTAGGTTATAAAACTGTTTTTGCACCACATCATCCTGACAACACATTCATCAACACCTCGTCTATATAAACTCACAAATTGGGCGGAACAAATGATACCCCAAAGCAACAGGTTGTACCACATATTTACTTTATCCCAGAAAGGACATAAGGACTCAACCCATCATATAGGGTGAAAATCGTACACTCAGGCTGGCTATCAATTATTTATTTATTCAAAAAGAAAAAGAAAAAGAAAAAGGGGGTTGCACTAAACCTCAACGATGCATTCCTTGCACTATGGCAACTACACAAAACTTAACTGAGAACCAGACATCTCAGTGCAAACATATGGTTCATCCTCCCGAATGATTATGTAACATTCCGTGCTCAAACCTTCTCAAACGCATTCCCGTAACTCCACTTGTAATGTCTCTCACTAACTAGATATATCTCAAAGCTAGCAGAAAGTCTAATCGAGAAGTAAAACATCAAATCTCGTGAAACTTGGATTCAAAGGAAAGACTATGCCTTAACCTCGCCAAAATCCAGCACTTGACAAAAGGTGCCATTTCGAAAGAAGGGAAACCATCTAGTCTACGGTCCAAAGGAAAACAGTAGCTCTCATCACTGCGGGCTAGGCACACTTAGACGCATCCCTCCAGTGTACCTAGAGGACATAATAAGAGTAATTGGTATGGGGGCCAATCCATCCCGCACTCAAATTATGTACCTCGTACATGGTTAGATGAATCAGGCAACCTAACACTCGACATCCATCCTTACCAAGAAATACAAATAGTTTTCATGAGAATGAACCGTACCGAAGCTTGATTTAGAACCCCATTTAACAATTTGACGAGGTAAAATAGAGGCTATTATTAGATCCTATATGACTTCAGTTCTTTAGATGTGTCCAATGACAATATAGGAAACCGGGTAGGTTAGAACGGAAGATCAAAACTTATGGGACAAGGGGTCGATTGTACCAACACTCAACACGAATCTCAAACTCGGGGAATCAAGAAAAGCATCACTCTTTTCACAAAGAAGATGAACACTGCTAACTGTTACCAAGAAACCTCTTTAAAAAGGGTGACAACTCACTTTACTTCTAGGCTTGGCAGATATATGACGAGGTAACCAACTGAATACAACCTTTTGATGGTTTAATTGCTTAGTTAACAAGAATGCTAGTCACGCCTTCCTCCATTAGATGGAGTGGAGATCCTAGAAAAAAGAGAGCATATAATAACCTTAGGAACAAAACGTGGCCCATTTCAAAACCACTTTTTCATGCAGAACTCATCAAGAACTTCTTAGAGCCATCATTGCTTCCAAACCTCAAAACGAAATTTCTTCATGGACAAAATGTACCCACTCTCCCCATAAGACCCCGAGTGTATCGAGCTCCAACACATGTTAACAAAAGGGTTGATATAGTTATTAAACACCCATTTCATAGGTCAAGGCTCTCAACTCCACAACCAATACATAAATCAATCAACAAGCCTTTTCAAACCGAGATGTCTTAAATAATAATAGGTAAGTGGGACACTCCTAGGAAAAACCATGAGGACTTTAAGTAGGTATACACACATACCTCTACACTATATGCATCCATGCCTTTCATAAGAACGAGGTAAACCCAACCGGCCATGCGATTTTTTTTTTTTGCTCGTAAGAAAGCACACTAGCAAAGGCTCTATGATTCACTATACTATCATTGACAACCTCGCATAAATAAAATTAGACTCACTCAGGTAAACAGAAGAGAAAAGGACATGGTCGACCCAACATTAGCAATATCATAAACCACTGTCAAAATGATCATGTATGATACATGGAAAGCATGAATCCCATAGAAAATGGACAAGGATACCATACTCTTGCTTGGCTACATTGATTAATAACCACATGCACCCTATATCTTAGTTTAACATCTCTTTCGTTAGAAGAGACAAACTTATGACGACGATCATCGCATCTTTAAGGTCATAATATTACGTCGATGCATCGAATCTAGTTCAACAAGTTGCTTCTCAATACCAGCACTTAGTAGAACCCTCGTAACTCTAGAATTTGATGTATTTAAAAGAGCTACCCAATAACTACTGTGCCTCTACCAAGTCATCCGGAACAACCTCCTTAATTTGTTTTTTATAATGAGCCTTAATCATCATGAGATATATACATCAAACAACACACAAGTCCTTTAACATATCATAAGTTCCATCAAACCACATAACTAAAATATTAAGGTCTACATTACATAGATTTACTCAAGACACCGAACTATTCATAGAGAAGGTCCTCAAATGTTAGTACATAACCTTTTTTTTCAGCAAAGAAGAAAATATAGCTAATAATTTGGAAAGGAAGTTTAACATAATTTAGTCCAGATAGGAAACAAACAGCTCTATTTTAAATAACAAACAAAATGAAATATGTTTGATAACTTTATCAGTTGTTCATCAAGTTTTTTTTTTAAGTATGAAGAATACCTCTATGCACGATTTAATGCATGAACAGAATAAACATACCAATGCGGACTACAACATAACTGTACAAAGTAGATCTCAGTGTCAATAAAAATGAATGAAGTAGATCATTTCTTGTTGTCATATTCCTCCACGTATACCACCAGTTATCAACGAACTAACTAAGAAAATTTTCACTTCACCTCACATGGCCAACACGACAATGTCATCGAGTTTTGGTCCATCAAGTAGATTAATCATTACCCGACTGACTAGTTTTAGAAAATACATTGGTTATTTTATTTCCCGATGGCCTTATCAACTTCAAGAGTTGCTCTGACATTACCATAAATTGCTACAATTAAAGCATCTAGCAACACAAGCGCACACACAATTCAGCTCAACGGAGATACGGAACTTACTCGTACCCAATTTAAGATATAAGAAATCTTTTGTTGCATCGGCATGCTGATTGGCATAACAAGCATTTGATTAAAACAAGCAATAAAGTTAGCATAATCGTTAATGCAATGAAGACCCAAACCCATCCTACTGTGCACCAGTGTGTCAAGTTTTAAGTTCTTCAAATTTTAAATAGAGTATTTAGTTGTTTAGTCTAAATAATGACATTTTTTAGTTGTTAAAGTTTTTTCGCAAAATTAGCCTATTTACTATTAACCTACACCAGAGACCTAAAGCCTAGGCTCTGATACCAACTGTAACACCCCAGATATCCACCCTATCTGGCAGTGCTACACGAACACTAAACACTACACAAGACCAAACCAATTTCTATAAATTTCAGCAGAGTCTCCTTTGTTTATAGGGTCATCCACGACAGCAATATAATGATACACCAACAATTTTATCAATACACACAACTTAACGGTTCCAAAATGACCAAGTGGAATTTCATATCCAAGATGTCTCGAATCGACCCACTCGGGAGGCACAAAACAAGTCAAACCTTACACTAAAGAATAATCAAGATCAACCTTGAGTGTGGTTAAACTAATCTATGGATGGAGTATTTCAATGTGTGAAAGTGGTGTGTGCAAAAATGTAGAGGTGCTACTCCCGATCCCATGCATGTCGTCCTCATAGGTACCTAAAAAAACATAGAAGCCACAAGGGTGAGTACAAAGTACCCAACAAGTACATAAAGAAATAATAAGCAATGCATAAAAACACAACACCAACGATTATCCTTTAACATTTGTCATAGCGCAATGATGCTACTATATGCCTGCATGATCCTTGCTTTCACTTTCTTTGCGTATACCGGTATCGCTTGAGTGGATGCCCGTCGACATCCACTCACTCCAACTTGTGGAGATAGCCCATAATATGGGGACCTTTGCCCACAATGTGGGGACCTCACTATGCACTGTCTTTAAGATGCTATGCATGATGCGATCGCAACTATATCCTTTGCCATAACCACTTCATCTCATCACATAAAAATAATATCCAGCCACTCAAGTAAATAACAAGTGTTAGAAAATAAAAGTTGAGTGAGGGGAATCATGCAAAGTATTATCCCCTTATGGACTTGCCTCAAACGTGGGGTACCAACTATACTGTAGGGTTCCAAACTGGAAGTACCAATACCTGTTATTCAAACATATATAACACTCAATAAAAACCATGACTTCATAACAAAGACATTTCAAATTTACAACGTTCCTACATGCAAGGACCTTAAGTGTCATGTTTAGCCTTCTCAACAACGGTGACCACAAATGTTATAACCAAATCTCAACCAATTTAAATTTCAGCACCCACAAATCACACATCCTCTACTGGCAAAAACTGGATATTGACATCTCATCTCATTATTATTGCCATTATGTCCACCATAGAGCAGATCGCTTAACTATTTCATAAGAATTAATGTTCTACACGAAGTACTATGAGTTTTAACATCACAGAAACATTCTCGGTAATTTTCATATTTAACTCTTTATTTAAATTGAATGTTAGAAAGGCTTAATATTGCAAAGAAGATCACTACGTGCTGAAAAGATTCAGTTCTTGACAGTAAACTAATCTGATCGCTGGGAGCAAACCATTCAACCGAATTACGTAAATGAATACTCTATAGAAAGCCTAAAACATGGTATACAAGTTTCATTCAGATTGTATCTCGAAAATAAGGACAGATCTACCCAGGATTTAAGTATTTTTCATCAACTAGAGTATTTTCTCTACCTGAACCTACTAATACAGTTCAGAACAGCACACGTTCAGGCTAAGAGGGAGATAGCAAACTGCAGAATTATTAGGTCTCATGTCAAACGTTGATGCTAGTAAACTTCTTGTTTCTCTAACCTTCGATTGAGGACAGGAACAGGGAATACTAACAACAACAGATTAACCTAGTTTTAGCCCTAAAGATAACCCAACTGACAAAATACCAAACAACGTTGAAGATGGAACAAGGAAACAAAGCAAGGAAACGAATTAACACACTGCTACGACCCATAGACAACGGCGACATGGACCTGATCCGGCAGCAGGAAGTCCAGAGGCCTTGCAGCTGTAAGTGATGTCGTGGGCGGCGGCGATCTAAACTCCAGCAGCATGGCAGCTCCCTTGATCCCGGTAACTAGCGAGGTTGAGATAGGAGGAGATGGAAACGAGACGGTGCAGCGCCGCAGCCCTAGATGCTATTAAGAAGAGGCAGCGTAAGGCACAGGCATCAAGTCTGATAGGGCTTCACCTTCCTCACGATGAAGTACCAAATAAACTCAGCAAGCGTTTCAATGAAACATAAAACAGCACACAGCGAACTGGTCGCTGCTACAAGTTACAAAATAGGAGGTCAAGAGATCAAGTGCTACCACACACTATCTTTGTTTCTTTTGTATATTTTTGTCCTCTATATCTCTAATTCAAAATCATATTTAAATGACATCACGGTCCAAATTATTTATTCTTTTAAGAAGTTGAATAAGAATAACCGGCTAGCATCAAAATTAATTCGGGGTATCACAAGTATTTATTATTCAGCTTTGATGTCATTGTTGAGAGTGTCCACTAGTGAAAGTATGATCCCTAGGAATTGTTTCTAAGCATTGAAACACCGTTTACAACCTGTTCTGCTACATGTTTGCTTGCTGCCATTTTTATTTCAGATTGCAATTACTACTTATAATCATCCATATTACTTGTATTTCACTATCTCTTCGCCGAACTAGTGCACCTATACATCTGACAAGTGTATTGGGTGTGTTGGGGACACAAGAGACTTCTTGTATCTTAATTGTAGGGTTGCTTGAGAGGGATATCTTTGACCTCTACCTCCCTGAGTTCGATAAACCTTGGGTGATTCACTTAAGGGAAACTTTCTGCTGTTCTACAAACCTCTGCTCTTGGAGTCCCAACACTGTCTACTAGAATAGAAGCGTGCGTAGACATCAAGCTATTTTCTGGCGCCGTCGCCGGGGAGGTAAGCGTTGGAAGGTATCTCCTTTAAATCCTGCAGTTATATCTTTTTGTTTCTTGTTTTTATTTTCACTAGTTAGGCTTAATGGAAAACAACAAAAAAAATTAGAGAGCTCTATGAAATTTATCTTGAGTTAGGACATGATGTGTTTGAAGAGAAAATTAAAAAACCTATGGAAGTTTGTTTGCATAATAGTGGTAGTAATGTTATTAGTATAAATTCTTTGAGCACCATTATTGCTAATGCTATGGAAAAGTCTAAGCTTGGGGAAGCCATTGTTGATGAATGTGTTATTTTTAGTCCCCCAAGCTTTGAGGAGAAATTTTTCTTTGCTGATACTTTGCCTCCAATATATGATAATTATAGTCATTGTGATATTTTCAGTCCACCTACTATTGAGGATATGGTTTATGTTGATTATGATATGCCTCCTATATATGACGTTTACAATGATGAATATGATATTTTCAGTCCATCTACTATTGAGGATAAAATTAATTATGATTATTCTATGCCTCCAATTTATGATGATTACAATGATGGATGTGATAGTTTTACTCCCACTATTACTAATAAAATTGATTATGCTTATGTGGAGAGTAATGATATTATTATGCTTGAGTTTATTCATGATGCCGCTGAAAATTATTTTGACAGAGGAAAGTATGGTTATAGAGATCTTCATGTTACTAAATTTCTTCTCTTTATGATGAATGTTTTGAGCTTTCTCTTGATTTTCTTTTATTTGCTGGGTACTTTAAGACCTACTGGTCCTTATGAGAGAAGGATACATGACTTCATACATCACAATAATATTAAGTCTCCTCTCTTTGTGTTGAAATTTTTGAAGTTGCACTTGTTTTGCGTTCCTATGCTAGTCACTTTGTGCTTTATTAACTTATTTTCTTACAAGATTCCTTTGCATAGGAAGTGTGTTAGATTTAAATATGTTTTATATATGCTTCTTGATGCTCTCTTTTATGTTTCAACTCTCATCTTTATGTGAGCCTCATAAATATCACTATGCCTAGCTAAAAGGCTTTAAAGAAAAGCGCTTATGGGAGACAACCCATGTTTTATTTCTGTTATTTTTATTTTATTTGAGTCAAGGAGCTTGCTTACTTTTGTAACAACTCCTTTGTATCCTTATTTTATTGCATTGTTGTGTCAAGTTAAGCCTCTAGTAGAAAGTTGATGCTAGATTTGGATTCCTGCGCAGGAACAGTTTTTCTGCTGTCCACCGTTTTATTCGTAAGAATTCACAGAAAAATCAAAATGACCTGGGATTTTTTGTGCGTGATCCTCAGATATGTATGCCACTTTCATTAGTTTTGAGTTTTCTGATTTGAGCAAGTTAAGTGCCTCGAAAAAATTCGTCTTTACGGACTGTTCTGTTTTTGACAGATTCTGTCATTTATTTTGCATTGCTCATTTTGCTGTTTTTGAATGATTCTTTTTGTTCCATAAAATACCAGTGGCTGTAGCTAATGTCCAGTAGCATGTGTAATGGTTTTGTCCATGCAGAATATATGAATTTTTGATTATGCACTAACCCTCTAATGAAGTTTACTGTGAGTTTGGTGTGGAGGAAGTTTTCAAGGATCAAGAGAGAAGGATGATGTGATGTGATCAAGAAGATGAAAGAGCCTAAGCTTGGGGATGCCCCCGTGGGTCACCCAAGCATATTTCAAGAAGACTCAAGCGTCTAAGCTTGGGGATGCCCAAGGCATTCCCTTCTTCATCAACAAACTATCAGGTCCTCTCTAGTGAAACTATATTTTAATTCCGACACATATTATGTGCTTTACTTGAAGCGTATGTTTGTTTTTGTTTTTGTTATTTTCATTCTCTGAATAAAATGGATCCTAGCATTCCTTTGTGGGAGAGAGACACGCTCCGCTTTTTCTTATGAATACTCGTATTCTTCACTATTATTTGTTGAGTATTCTTCTATGTTACTTCAATACTATTATCTCTTGTTTTTCATGCATATCTTGTTAGAGCTGTTAGTTTTCTTATATTATACTCTCATATCTCATTTTTAAATACTTGGAGAGTTTATTTTTAGATAAGTTGATTGGTGTTTGGTTAAGAACAGAAAATGTTAAATGTGGTAGATGGTATGATGAAATGATACATAATCTTGTAGATCATTAAATTGTGTCAATTGAATCATTGATGTTGTTTTGAGATATTAATATGCTTAATGGTAAAACATGATGGTTTAGTAAAGTGGAATGATTAATGGTTGGTCTAGAAAACTTGAAGCTGTGCCACACTTAAATATCCAGTTGACAGCATGATGATATATGACTTCTAAAGTTAAAAACAACCGTAATGACTTTGTGTTATGCGCTACGGTCGGGGTCCCAACAGTGACTTGTTCATTTGCCACAGTCCCTCATGGAGTGATTTTCATTATGGCTTGTAAGATCATATTTCTAGTTGGAATCTTTTTGCTTGTGAGTTCTAAGCTGCGGTTTTCATGGCACTTCCACCACCATATTTGCTAGCCTCTACTTTGCATTGCCCTTTCTCACATTGAGAGTTGGTGCATACTTCGCGGGTACATCCAAAACTCGTGGGAGATCTTCATCATGTTCTCCTACACATAAGCCAAATATCTTTCTCAAAACACCCACCATACCGACCTACTACAGCATTTCCATAGCTGTTCCGAGATATATTGCGATGCAACTTCCATCTTACATTACATGACTTGTTGTCATTTATCATTTATATATTGCCTTGCATGATTCTTTACAGCTGATGTGTGGTTTTACCCATGTTACGCTAGATCATTGCATATCCTGCTACACTGGCAAAGGCACCGTTTCATACATTATGTTTTATTCATTATGAGTTACTTGTCTCAAAAGTGTGTTGTCATATTAGAATATTTGCCCCTAAAAGCGAAAAGAGCCAGGGAGGCCATCGAAAAAAGAAACAGAAAAAGTAAAAAAAAATAGAAAAATAGAAAAGAGAAAAAAAGAAAGAAAGAAAAATAAAAAGGGGGCAACATTACTACTCTTTATGCACTTGTGCTCATATTATAGCACCTGTAGTATTCATAGTCATCATTTGTGCTCATGTTTAGCACCTTTACTCCATATGAGAGATTTTTCATGTTTTACTTGCATAACTATGTGGGGAACTTTATATTATAGAATTTGGCTTGTATATTCCAATGATGAGCCTCCTCAAAAGTGCTCTAGGTCTTCATGAGCAAGCAAGTTGGATGCACCCCCACTAGTTCCATTGGAGAGCTTTCATACACGTATAGCTCTATGTGCATCTGTTGTGTGGCAATAACTACTCCTTGCATAGCTTCGATTATAAGACTTCCTCTTGTCTAATGATCACTTTCAGCTGTGTGAGACTTTCTTCCGTTGGCCTTCCAAACCCCCCTTATTATTCTTTTAGCCATAACATCCTGGTGCCAGGAACCAACGCTGAACGCTTGCTTGTTTTTAAGTGAACAAATAGAGAGATGATTTTCTACGTGCATATTGTTATTGCTTGACTTGATCCTTTCACAAAGTTGTCATGAGTGTTGGATGCATTAGATGATTATATTGTTATTCTTCAAGCTTAAATCATCTTTAATATCTACTTTGCACGGTTGATTGTTCTCTAGTATTGATTCATTGAAAGTTTACTTTGTTTTTCCTATTTGTTTACTCATTACTCATTTGATATCAATATAAACTACAGCTTTTATTCATTTGATCTCAATTTACATGCATTACATTATTATATGATCAAGATTGTGTGAAAGCATGTCACTTCAGAAATTATTCTTTTTATCGTTTTACCTACTCGGAACGAGTAGAACTAAGCTTGGGGATGCTTGATACGCCTCAAACGTATCTATAATTTCTTATGTTCCATTCTTATATTATACCAATTGCTACATGTTTTATATACACTTTATATGGTTTTTATGCATTTTCTGGGACTAACCTATTAACAAGATGCCACAGTGCAGTTCCCTTTTTTCTGTTGTTTTTGGTTTCAGAAAAACTGTTAAGGAAATATTCTCGGAATTGGACGAATCAAAAGCCAAAGTCCCTATTTTTCTCGGGCGCCCACCGACATCGCCCTTTCGCCTACATATACCCCCCGACAAAATAACCCTAAGGACCGAAGCCTTTTTTTGAGAAGAGTTCCGCTGCGCCACCGCCATCGAAGACAAGTTTCGGGGGACTGAAATCTCTGTTCCGGCACCCCGCCGGGACGGGGAATTGACCCCGGAGCCATCTCCATCAACTCCACCGCCATCTCTATCGCCATTGCTGACTCCTACGATGAGGAGTGAGTAGTTCTCCCCCGGGGCTGCGGGCTCTACCGGTAGCTATGTGGTTTATGTCTCTCTCCCATGGTGTGATCTTTATGTGATCATGAGCTTTGTAATCTAGTTGAATATGTGATGTTACTCTTTGTCTATTATGCACTCACTCTAGAGGTTACTTTAATATGAACTCCGCTGTGGTGTTAGTTTACTCAGCCTTTGGGGTGCTTTTGTAGCCCTACGCAGCGAATGGTGTTTATCATCCAACAAGAGAGTGTTTGAGAGTAGTATTTATTATTCAGCTTTGATGTCATTGTTGAGAGTGTCCACTAGTGAAAGTATGATCCCTAGGCCTTATTTCTAAACATTGAAACACCGTTTACAACCTATTCTGCTACATGTTTGCTTGCTGTTATTTTTATTTCAGATTGCAATTACTAATTATAATCATCCATATTACTTGTATTTCACTATCTCTTCGCCGAACTAGTGCACCTATACATCTGACAAGTGTATTGGGTGTGTTGGGGACACGAGAGACTTCTTGTATCTTAATTGTAGGATTGCTTGAGAGGGATATCTTTGACCTCTACCTCCCTGAGTTCGATAAACCTTGGGTGATTCACTTAAGGGAAACTTGCTGCTGTTCTACAAACCTCTGCTCTTGGAGATCCAACACTATCTACGAGAATAGAAGCGTGCGTAGACATCAATGAACGACAAGGACGAGGAGTACACCGACGACTAGGCCGACTATATTGTCACCGGTCAACTGCCAACGTGGTATTTCGTCAGGACGTGACGAGGGCCGACGTTTCCCGAGTACTTCCGTTGTTTTGTAGTTAGTTCCGTCATGTGTGACGATGTATGCAGACTTGGTAATGTGACCATTATTTATGTAAGTGTTGTACTATTCGAGTTTAATGATGTAACTTTGTATACCAGGTTGGTTATGTGATCACGATGCACTGATCATTGGGATCGTGATCTATTTACATAACGTGAGCATCTCAGACTGGTAGTCCGGGGGTCTTTACAAATTCTCCTGTTGAAGTCGACAAGAAACGGTTGCTTAATTGATGGAGAAATGAAGAGGGAGAGTACAGCCATGAACGTTACGTTTATACGTTTATGTTTCTGTGTACGTGAAGTCATTCACGAGGAAGGAGATGAGCAGGTTCGTGTCTTCTAGTTGGGCTAAGAATTCGGCCCAAGAGAAAGAAAAAAAAAATAGGGAGAGGAGGTCATAGTGGGCTGCGGTGGGTCGGCTTTTTTTTGTTTACTTCTCTTTTGTTTTAAAACTTCAAATCAATTCAAACTAGTTTCTAAAATTTTGTAAAATCATATCTATCTTTAAAAACATTTATGAGCATGTTTTGAACACTTTTTAAAGATATAAATTTGAAATATTGATTAAATGCAAATTTGAAACTTTTGTCAAATTTGGAAAATAGGGCTTTAATAAACTTATTTGTGGCTAAATAAAATTTATAAAAATACCTAAATTACAAATGTTCAAAAATAAGTTATTTTAAACTCCTTTTTCAAATAAAAATCATTTTTAGCTTCGGTAAAATAGTAAATAACATAACACAATTATTTGAAATGAATTAGGAATTATAATGGACTTATTTTCAAAGAAAAATTACTTTGTGCAAAATTAAGTTTTAATATGTGATAATTATTTAACTCTCTAAAATACATTTGGGAAAATATTCTATCTAGATTTTATTTCTTATGTTGAATTTATTCATGAAATTCATTTTATGGTTTGAAGGTTGCTGAAATAATTTAAAACCATAAAATGTTTTTTGAATTATTAAATCATTATGAAGTCTCTAAATTTTAAAGATATAAACTCAAAAGTTGTGATTTCCAAAACTATGTTTTAAGCTCAAGTAAATGAATAAAAATCATTTTAGAAAGTAGGTATATTTTAAAATAACTTTAGCACTTTCAAATGAGATTTTTGGGTTTAAAGAATTAGCCAAATGTTAAATATTTTAAATCAAATACTTGGAATAAGACATTTAATGAAATGAAGGTTTCTTAAATAATTTTAAAACACCTTGCCAATATATAAATTTAGGTTTTATAAATCTTTGTACAAAAGAATTTAAAACTAAACTCAAAATTTTGAATTTAAGATTACTTGGAATTAAACTATTTAAGTTTTTTGAAGGTGTCAAATGTCTTCAATTATTTGTTTCAGTTATAATATTGGTGTTTTCTTTTATTCAAAAACAAAAGTTTAAATTTTTAGTGATTTTTAAACATCCAAAATATTGGGATGTTACAGCGTCATCTGAAAATGTCGGGAACTCTCTGTCGATTTTTCTCCAATGGGAACCATCAGCGGGGTGTCTCAACATTAAGTCTTTCTTAAGATCTTGTTTGTGCCATCGCAACAACTTGGCGTGCTCTTTTTTTTTGAACAAACGTTTCAACCGTGGTATTATAGGAGCATACCACATCACCTTGGCAGGATTCCTCTTCCTAGGGCGCGGCTCGCCCTCAACATCACCAGGGTCATCTCGCCCGATCTTATACCACAATGCACCGCATACAGGACATGCATTCTAATTTTCGTGCTCACCGCGGTAGAGGATGCAGTCATTAATGCATGCATGTATCTTCTGCACCTCTAATCCTAGAGGGCATACCACCTTCTTTGCTTCGTACGTACTAGAGGGCAATTCGTTATCCTTTGGAAGCATTTTCTTAACTATTTTCAGCTAATTTTCAAATCCCTTGTTAGAAGTACCATTCTCTGCCTTCCATTGTAGCAATTCAAGTGTGGTACCCAGCTTTTTCTAGTCATTTTCGCAAGTTGGGTACAACAATTTGGCGTGATCAGCTAACATGCGCTCCAACTTCAACCTTTCGTTTTCACTTCCACAGTCCATTTGTGCATCACGAATGGCCCGACGAAGATCATCGCCGGGCTCATCAATAATGGGATCTTCTTCAGCTTCGTCTTCTCCCATTGTAGTATCACCGTGTACATTGAACCAAGGATAGTTGTCATTATCCTCCTCTTCTTCATTGTCTTCCATTATAACCCCTGTTTCTCCGTGCTGGGTCCAACAATAATAACTAGGCATGAAACCATTCCGCAACAGGTGGGAGTGAATGACTTTTGAGGTACAGTGATCACTCCTATTCTTACAGACACTACATGGACAACGAATAAAACCATTCTTCGGCTTGTTTGCCTCAGCCGTGTGGAGAAAATTAGTCATCCCATCAATGAACTCGGGAATGCGTCGGTCACCGTACATCCATTGCCGGCTTATCTGCATTATATAAAAAGTTTATCGAAAACCATTACGCTACATCATGAATAGACACATGACCAAATTAATAAATACAAGTTCATCACATTAAAAGCAAAGTAGAGTAGTGACCAAATGTAATACATAGTTCTCATAAAACATACATTAATTGAAACTAACATAAAAACTATCTAAAGAATTTAAATCCAACAACAAATACGATCAAAATCGCAACTAATGTAATTACTAAACTAACAACATAATGATACCAAGCCTCTTGATTAATGGCACATTTTCTAATCTTTTTTATCTTCAAGCGCATTGCATCCATCTTGATCTCCTTAGCATCGACGACGTCGACAAGCTTGAACTCTAATTTCATCTTATCTTCTAAGCATTGGAGGTAACAATCTTCACTTATTTTCAATTTTGCTTTCCAATCATTGTTTTCTTTTTCCAAAAACTCGATAATATGGTCAGTTGAAATTTCCGGTTCAACTACCTCCTAGATAAAAATAAATCTATGTGAAGTTGGTCGCCATAATTGCACGAAACACGAAATGAAACAAAAATATACCACATCCGAATCATAGACCGGACGAGGACCGACGGGGGCGGATATCGGAACCATGACACAATACATATAATACAAGTTAGAAAATTATACAAGTAATAACTATGCATCTAAACCATAAAACTAAGTTTTTAATAATAAAATAAAAACAAGAGACTCACCGAGGTGGTGCCGGAGACGGGACGGCGCGGGCGATCGACGGCGTTAAGGACGGGGACGACACTAAAACCCATAAATCAAAATTTAGTTTGAGCTCAAATTTCACATATGAAACAAATGAAATCATAACTTAGGCATTCATCAAACACCTAGCTTGCACTAGAAATATGTAATGAGCTAAATGAGCTAAACAAGCAACACCGGAAGGAGGATGAAGCTGCTAACCGTGGGGTGCCTTCAATCTGGCCAAATGGTGAAAAAAATTGCGGATAAATTGAGCTTGGGGAGAGGAAATGGAGATCAAATGGAGATGAAAATGATGAGCTCAGGTGGAGCTGAGAAAATGGAGAGGAGTCGGGGGTGGAATAAGGAGATATAGCCAGAATTTTAGTCTCGGTTCGTATTAGGAACCGGGACTAAAGGCATCTTGCGCTGGGCCCCGTTTCTGCGGCCGCATGCGGTGACCCTTTAGTCCCGGTTCCTAACACGAACCGGGACTATAGGTCCCTCACAAATTGAACCTGGGGGCTTCCACCCCTTTAGTCCCAGTTCAATTTTAATTTCGGACTAAAGGGGTGAACCGAAGCCCCGTTTTCTAGTAGTGTCTGTAAGTCTATAAAGAGGTAATAGAGTCTGGTATTGTTTTTTACATTATTCTCTCAGAGCAATTCCGTTTTCCTCCTTTTCAGTTCGCATGTTGTACGAGAAAGCAGAAAGGACAGTTTGGTAGGAAAGTTCTTCATGGAAAGCTTGCTTTGGTTGATCTTGCCAGAAGGTAATAGCTATTATGTTTGGGCTGTTGTTTTTACCCTGTCAATAGAAAGGTCTGGCATAGTAGCTATTACGAAGGATCTGATCAAGACAGGATGCAAGTACAGGGATCAGTAACTACGTACATTGCAAATAGATACGGTGGTCAGTACCATAGTTAAGGAAAGGTCTGGCATGGAAGATGCTTTCCTGTTCAGTACCTGCAGCCTAACTAAATTTACGGATATCCCAGATCCCAGTAGCACTCCTCGATGCTTCATCGGTCAGTATACTGGATCTGTTGTACTTGTATAAAATGTTAGGCTGCTCCCTTTCAGCCTGTGTGTTTGACTCCTATATTCACATGGTGCTTTACCACGAATATCTAAAGAATAGAACCTTGGGTTGTCACCGCGAGCTCACAGCGATTCCGCGTTCCTGGCCGTCCGATCTTCACCGCGGTGCGATCCCGGCCGTCCGTTTCCCTGTTGACTTTTGACTTGAATTTTTTGTCCCACCAGTCATTGCCTTAGTGGGTGCACAATTTGGTACACACAGCTCCCTTCTCAGCGATTGGTCACTCCGAGCTGTCCGATACGAGGAACCCGGTTCCGCATCAATCTGAGCCGTTGGTTGCTGAGACAAACCTCGCGTACGAAACCCTAGCCGACACCAATCGTTCCCCATCCCTCCTCCCCCCATCCCCGTTCTCCTGTCGGCGGCGCCCGCGCCTTCTCCACCTCTCCCCTTCCCGCTCTTTCTCCTACCGGGAAGAGCTGCTGGAGGCCACGCCCCTGCCGATTCGTCGCCGGGAATAGTGGCTGGAGGCTAGCGGGTGCGGCAGAGGGGAGGAGCAGGTGGTGGAGGAGCAGGTCACCTCATCGCCATCTCCATCGATAGGAAAAGCGCATCGGCGGGAGGAGTTGGAGCGTGGCGTTCTGAAACCCTAGCCGCCACAGGTGCTCGCCCCCTTCCTCTTCCTTCTCGAGCGCTTTTGCGCGTTGCCGCCTCCATGCTCCTGACCCCGCTCCTTCCTGCAGATTTCCTAACGAGCTTGCATCGATGCGCTGCTCCACCGTATGTAAACGGTGCCTTGGAAGAGCACGTGAGGGAAGCGGCGGACTGAAATTGCGGCAGCAGCGGTCGGAACCCCGCCACCGCCTCTTCTCTCTCTGGCCCCTCTTCATCACGTTTGAGCTGGCCGAGCTCGGTCGAGCACGCAAGAACAATGGTGCATGTGCCTCCACTGCTGCTCCAAAGCATGACGACGTGAGGTCGTTCCAGCCTGCCGGCAGGCAACTGGTGAGTATTTTTAGTCCTTCTCTTTTACCTCTGCGAGATCTATTATTTTTAGGCTGATGGCAAACTGTGGACATTAACCTAGGAGTATTTTCAGTCCTCTTTTCGCTCTACCGGATCCATTATGTTTAGGCTGATGGCGAAGTGTAGATGTTGCTGAAACATATGATTTTGTTTAATTACAGCCTGAAGACATAAGAGCTTCGACATCCCAGTTAGCTCTTTTCTTATGCTTAAGAAGAAATTTTCATCAAATAAGGTAACTGAGATGTATGCTTCAGTGCGGAATTGCCTCTTTTGTAGAAATTATTCGTGTTATCATACCTAATGTATTATGAGTGTCATGATCAGCAGAAACTTCATTGGGTATATTCTAGGATCTTTGTTTGGTGTTCGCTTGCTGAAATTGTAAACATGTGGTCTGTGGAATTTCATTTTTCTCCCATTTCAATATTTGATCACTCTAAGTAAGCAATTTGGATTAGTATATCTACTTGTGTCACTTATTAGTATGTCTATTTGTAACTATATATTGTAGATATCATCTGTACCAAACATAACCAAATAAGATGAGGATTGTATTTAGTTTTCAAAGATCTGAAACTGCTTGGTGAGTTTCTTCCCACACTTGAAATCCCATCTTGGACACTTTGCATTCTATAACCGTGAGTATCACGATTATGAATGGAGTAGCATGTCTTGCCTCTGTTATCGTGTGAGTGTTCATACCCATGTTTGTGCTTTCATGTGAGTGCTCATACCTATGTTCATGTTGCGATGTGTCTTGGATACATCCTGATCAATCACCTATTTATTTGGACGAAGATAACTTGAGTTATTGCTTATCTTTCTGTTCGTATTGACACTGCAGGTGATACTCATTTGTAGGTTTAGTTACTATAAGTTTTGGGGAACAACAATGATAGTCTTACCTTTCCTATATTTTTGTCCTATTACTTACTATGTGCCATTTGTAGATATTTGTATTATTATGCTTTTAAGGCGTTCCCCCTTGGACCCTTAGGCGATACTTAAGTGGCAAGGCCTTGCAATTATGCCCTGTTCTTTTACTGTGTGTTTATTTGTTGTACCAGGATTTCCTTTTTTTTTCTTACTTTATTTTTCTCAACTCATGTCCCTATGTGCCTGTATTTTTCAGGTTGCTTAGGACAAAGGATGTTGGCACCCTCTTTCCTGCTACAAAGATTACCACACATAAAGGTAATAACATGACCCGTCCGTAATGCTTCTTTTTATGAGTGCTTAGAAATAACTATTGTTTAGGTACAGACTTTAAATGTTTAGTGATTCCATCCAGTGCAAATTTAATAGCTTCATTGGCTACACATGATTAAAGCGTCCCTCCACTCTAGAGTGACAACATGTAGGGCTACATAGATGCAGGTTAATTTCTACAACTAATTCTCTATATAGGCTCTCATAGTCCCTTGGTTATGATGATATTCCACATGGACATATATGCCTAGAGATAGCGAAAGGTGTGCAAAATATTGTAGCTAAACCTGTAGAATTAGGATACTATTATCACATTTCTGTGTTTTTTCGCTCTCTTTACTTTTCATTTGCTTTCTTTTGGCGTCTCTTGATTTTTGGCTATTTCTTATCTGTTAAAGTGAATGACCGTTCATCTAAAGCATATGTTCCTAGTCTTATTATTTCAGAGGTCCTCTCTTCTCCAGATTTAGCTCAAGGTTACTTGCGCCACATATTTGGTTATCCTTATTTATACTCCCTCTATCTTCTTTTAATTCCTTGCATTGTTCCTCAGGCTGAGATGAAGTCCAAGAAGAAAACCTAACTTATCAGCTTCATTGGTGTCGGTGTCGGGCAACCATTTCAGCTGCACCTTTAATCTTTTGTTGTTTCAAGTTCAAGTTGATAAGATTTTGCGCCTTCTCATATTCCTTCAAGTTCAAGTTAATTCCTTGCATCTTTTGTTGTTTCAAGTTCAAGTTAAATCTTTTTGTTTCACCTTCCAGTATGGGAGCTATAGTCTTCATTTTGCCCCTTCTCATATTCCTTCATGGAATAATTAGCTTCAATAGATATGATGCGAAACATTTTCTTCATTTGGTTCAAATATTTATAGGTACTTAATATAACCTATTCTGGCAGGCTCATGAATAGCAGCTGATGGACGCGGTCACAACTCAGGAAGACCTCATCTACCCCATTTATAAAAGAATATTTAAAGGTCAGTTTTGATGAAGTCTAGCTCCAGAGCTTCCTACTTGAATCAGATTGGCGTTGGACATGATTTAAAGTTGGGATCTTTAGCTTAGTTCAATAAAAATTACATGTAGCTACACAGTCACATATTTCGTTATTTTTATTATTACAACTTTTTCATGCAGTAAAAACTATGTTCTGCTGATGTGAACCTTGATTCGGTTGCCTTTAACACTGCACTGGTTCTTATCGATGCTCAGGTGCAATCTTTTAGTTTTAGTTTTATGTACACCATGTCTTGATTCGATATATAGTTTACTAGCTTTTGCCTTCTATTTCGATGTGCTAGGAAAAATAGATACATGTTGTACTGATGTACCCTGCCATAAGATGTTTGGTTGTTTTCTCTTTGGTTGTTTGGTTGTTGCTGTGTTTTTTGGTCACAGTTTTTTGTTCTCCTTTAGGTGTGCAGCTATCTCAGACTTGGTCTTCTTATTGCTTTTCCAAAAAAAAAAGGTGTTTGCTTTTCGATCTCTCCTGTATTGGCTTTTCTTACCTGCTTGCTTTTTTGCTTCTTTTGGATTGCTTTATTATTATGTTCTTTGTTCTTTTTTGGTCTTTCCGTTTTGCCTATTCCTGATTTTAAGATGCTGTTTGTTGACTCTTAGATTTTCCTCTTTGTTTTTTATATTTTTTTTTGTTTGGATCTTATATTATTTTCTTTGTTTTTATTTCTTCTCTTTCTTATTTCATATGGCTCTTTTCAGTTATATGTTCAGTCCATAAATTAAGCGAGTATGAAACTCTTGGTGGTTGCTATGAATGGTTTCATCTAGAAATTTATAGTTCTGTGCTAAACCTTCTGGTTAATTAAGGCGATGATTTAAAGGTCAAATGTCTCATGCTTGATTATTTTTTATTATGTGTTCCCCTTCCATAGTCGTAAGTTTTCATATCTAAAGGAAATTTATTTTTTTGTTTTGAACAATGATGTTGGCCTCATATATATGTGATGATGGTGCAATACATGTCTCTGACTTCTCCCTTTTCAAGTGTGTTTTGGTACATCTACTAAGACCACCATTCATACTACATTCTATTGTTCTGCATGGTTTATTCTTTTCTCCGCAGTTGGCAGGCGTTGAGATCTGCTCTTCTATTGGATCCGGTGCTGGTTTGAGTTATGTGAAGAAAGTTCTTTTTGTTTTCTTATCGATTGGCTATGCAGAGAGCCAAAGAGGTAGATGCAGTTCCTAGGTTCTTTAGGTATTCGAATTTGTTTTTACTACTCGTGTACTTGCTTTCCATGCGTACAGATTTTTCTTGATTGCTTACTCGATTGCTGATTAGAACGTAATGTCTTGCTTCTGATTAGAATGTGATGTCTTGCTTGCTTATTTCCTTACAGATATTTTCCTACGTCTCCGGATGTTTTGCTTGCTTATGAGGGCTAGGATGTTTTGATCATGTTTTTTTAAGCCGATTAGAACTTTTGTATTCTCTCTTGGTCTTTCGTACAGTTTTTTGGCAGTTTCTATTATACTGGAGTGTTCTTTCTTACACGGCTTAACATACATATTCCCCTTTTGGTGGTTACAAACGATACCGCTGGACTGCACCATGAAGAACTGCACTATGGGCGCGAAGGCGGCTAGCATGAGGAGCTCGACCTTCACCGACATGTCCAACCCCATGTAGACCGGTTGACCTTGAGCCGCTGCCATGGCAGTGCAAAGCGTGGAGGTGCTGAGGAAAAGCCTGTAATGAGGCAGCACCCTCATGTGTGGCGCTGCTACCCGGAAGCCAACATCGCTGCCATGGGCCATGGCGCCACTCCCACCCTCCCTCTCTCACACACACTCCCTCCCTCTCTCTTATCCCCATAGATCTACATTTTGTTTGTGCAGGTTTTGTATTATTTATGCCTACAAGTTGTTTCTCTTGCTGTTTGCAATAGCGGTTTTTGTTTGTGCAGGGAAAATTTGATATATGTCTTCCCTTTGAATTGTTGTTTAGTCACTAATTTTTTTTCTTCTGAAATTTAGCCCCAAATAATAAAAATAACTCCTATTGTTCATCTAGCTGTTTGGAATAGCGGGTTATGCTCGTGCCACATGATTCGATTGGACAAGAATACCACAATACATTTCCTATGAATTTCTAAAATATGTTCAAATTTTCAAGGAACCAGTTATGTTTGTTGTATATGCTTTTTAGCATTGTTGCTAATTGGTTTATCTGCCATATACAGATAGTCACCTTCAGGACCGTGCCTGCCCCTTGTGGTCCGTGTCGTCGGCGAGGTACTGCGTGATGTCCGTTGCCGGGAGGCTGGTTGAGGGTTGTCCAATAGACATTGCCTCTACTATTCTCGACCTTGTGAGAGGCACCGCTTCTTTGCTCTTTTTCTGATGTGTGCTCCGGTTCTTGTGTTCGTCTCCAGGTTTGGGCTTGCACCTGTTTGCTGCGAGGGGAAACTGTGCTGCTCCTATTCTTCTCCACGGGTTGGATCTCTGGCTGTACATCATCGATTGGGTACCGCTAGAGTGCCTTTTCTTCGTCCATGAGTCAATCTGATTTATTTCCCATGCTTATTTTGCTTCAAGCATCTCCCTGCTTATCAAATGTTGCTGGTAGATTGTGTTTGTAGTAACCTAAGTTTCTGTTTTAAATAGGTGGATATTTTTTCGTTGGATTATACCTCCACAACTTGATAGTTCAGGTTAGTTCTCATTTTAAAACTTTGGCATAAAATGTATTATTAATCTTGATAGTTGAGATCAAATCGGAGGAGATGTGGTCCATATTAACTCAGTAATTTGTGTGATGCACGACCCAGCAGTCCTTCCCGTCCCCGATTGGCTGTCACCGGTGCTGCCTCTTCTCTACGCGACCAAGATGCGAAGTACCCGCTTTTTCGTATTTGTTTTTTCCCTCTGTAAGCTGTTCTTACCCTTGAATCTGCTACCAATGTTTGCACTGTTCTACGATTTAATCTAATCCGAGTTTTCTGTTTCTTTAATTGCAGCTGAGACCTCCTTTCCGATTGGATTTGGTGTAGACCAGAAGCTCTGGCTTCAGGTTCGTTACCTTAAGATTGTGTATCAATGGTTGCGTAGTGGTAGTGGTAGAGGCACCTTTCCAATTACTACTATTCTGACTTGCAGGTTGCGTGATCTGCCAAACTTATTTATGTGTTGCGTGATCTGCTAAACTTAGAAGTGCCTTTTGATTTTTCTTTGGGGGTTCCAAACCCTCTCTCTCTATTTCTCTCTTGCACACTACCCATCGTGATGTGCTCCAGATGTATATCTGAAGCTAATCTAATAGCAACATTTAGTTTGCATTCGAGTCTTAGATTTGATCGACATAAATCAAGCAAAAGTATCACACCTGGTATGGTGTATTTCGTAAGCACGTGTGTTATGACCACTAACTATTTCCTTTTTGTAAGCATAAATTACAGCCTTGAATAATTACCCTTATAAATGTATCTGAATTTTGTTAGTGCGTGTTTTAGGCTTACATCTACACTAAATAGGATGGCAGAAGCACTTACTTGCTATTTACTATTTAAGTACAAAGACTTCATTTGTTGCGTGCATATCGGACAATGCATGTTGTTTTGGTGTTTGTATTGGATATTTATATCTGGTTTTTGTGTAGGTCGATGCAGATTTACGTGATGGAGTCTGTTAATATAACATTAATTTTGTCCTTGGGTGGTAGAAATGCACCAAAATGCAGTAGGTATTGTCATATTGTGTTTTCTGGTCCATTTGGAATATTATTCACCATTGCTCTCTGATGTGATTCGGCCGATGTAACGCCCCAAATTTTGAAAAGCAACAAAAACCTAATTATAAAAGATCCAAAATTCTAAGGGAACAAAAACTTTTTGAAATGTCTGTTAATGGATGTGTTTATCTTGTACTGCTCTGGTGGTCATGTCATGTTTTGTTCCTTGTGTTGTTAATTTCTAAATAACAACCTATTAAATCAACCAAGTTTTGTCATAACTCTTGTGACCATGTTATGACAAGTAAAAATAGTCCATATATCTTCTCATATCTTATTTTTAACAAGCTATATTTACCATGATGTCTTGATTTTAGCATTTACCCAAAGACCAATTATTTGAGATAATAAAAGTATTTCCAAAAGCTATATGATTTCAAAAGCTATAAAGGACCATATCATAAGTCCTAAAACATTTTGTAAAATAATATGTTGCAAGTACTAGCAACCCTCTTTTCAAAACTCCAATTTTAGTAGTTTATGGAAATCAATTTCCAAAGTGTGGTTTAATTCTATTCCTACCTAAAACCTTGTCTTGATTTTGTTGATCACCACCTCATAAATATATTTGTTTTATATTAAAAGTGTGGTTAGTTATCCAATTGTTTGGGTGTTTGATATATTTGACATGTGCTTAAATTGTTTGCCTTGAGTGTGTATTTCTCTGAGTGTCAGGTGGTTTTGTTTGTATCAAGTTAATGGTTATTGATTGAATTGAAGTCTTAGATAATTGTTTGATGGTTTTGCATTATTGAAACTTTTTTCCCTCTTATTAAGGTGCTCGGTTAAAAATATTTTTTTACAAGTAAATTATATAATGATGAAAAGCTATCTTAACCCCTGTTAACTTTTAGCATTTCTAGGGTCTTACCATTTGTGTTTCTTTTGTTCAATTTGGAAATGCAACTCACCTAACATGACCCTCATCATCTCTACTATCCATCCATAACCTTATTTAAAATATTCAAAAATATTTGAGCACTAATTCTTGCTTGTTTTGTGTGTTCATTATAAGGTGACCATATCTTGTTTATAACTTAGCAATTTGCCATTTTTGTATCTAGAGGTTGTTCAACCATTTTGATCTCATCTCTTAAGCCAAACCCTGCACCTATGCCACTTCTACTCAAGTCATCTTGTGTCTTAATTTTCTTGTCATGGGATTGACTAATCCATCTTTGCAAAGAGACCTAGTCTAATCAGCCCTAAAACCATCTAAGGCTAAACCTACACCCCTCTCCCCAAATCATTGTTTGGGACGTGCCTTTATTACTCACACATCCCCTGGACCATTGCACTTGCCTCTGACCAACCCTAACCATGCCTTTCCTTTGTCCTTTTCTGTTGGGCATTTTGTCGAGTAGTTAATGGGCAGACATCATCTCTCCCTTGTTCCAGACCTTGCCAACGACCCCAGGCCAGTAGCTAGCCTCCAAGACGCGCCTCTGTGCCCGTATGATGGCCTCACCGCCCCTCTCCACCTATCCCGAGCTGTTGCCCCCTCTCCTCCCCTGCCCTTGCCCGTGACGCCCAGAACCGGCCACCCTCACTTGTTTTACCAGCCGAGACTCCCTCAGCCCCTCTCGCCTTGCCATTCTGCCTTCCCTCACTCCACTCTCCCACCCTGAGCCTTGCCTCTCGAGCTCTCCCTCTCTCTTGTGCTGGAACGCGAGAAGACTGTCGTCTGGGGTCCGCAAACTCCGAGCAAGATCCCCACCATTGTCATGCCTCTCCGTTTCCCCTCACTTCTCCACCTCGTTTACCTTCCCGTGGGCTCCCTCTCAGACATCGCCGTTCGTTTTCAGGTGCACCGGAGCTGCCAGAGGCGTGGCGTGGTCGTGACGGACGTCGTCGATCGCGCCGATGTTCGGGAGCTCCATGGCCGGAGCTGCGACCTCACCCCTTCTTCCGCGACCCTCCGCATCGACCTCCGCCTCTCCCTGTCGTCCTGCAGATCCCCTAGGTGAGCCTCCGCGAGACCTCTCTTCCGCTAGGTTTCCGTCTGGCATGCCTTCGTCGCGAGGAAGACGAAGCTCGTGGGCCGTTGATCTCCGCATCGACGGATCCGTTTGAACCTCTCCTGGTCTAATCGCGGCCGTCCATCCTAGATCCGGCGGCCGCTCACCTCTTCACTCTGGCGCGCAGCGCAGCGTGCCGGCCCAGCTCGGTTGCCTCGCACCAGCGCCAGATCCAGCCCGCTTTTCTTTTTTTTTCAGTTAATTAATTTCCTGTTAGTTCCCTGGTAATTATGCAGTGCAGTTTTTAATCGTTTCTGTTAGATATTTACATGCAAATTGATTAATTAAATTTTTGTAGAGTTCCTACGAGTTTTTCTAACCATGTGGCACTGGCCGTTTGCAAAAATATATTTTTATGTGTGTGCTAGGGTAAATCTAGTAAAAAGTATAGTTTTCACCATTTATTTAATTGTGGGAGTTCTGTATATCCAAATCATGCAAACTTTATTTCTATGTAAAGCTTAGGAGAATACCAATCCATATATGTAAGCCTTGCATGCATAAGATTTGTGAAACTATAGTTCTATAAAGTTTAAGTTTGAATCCAGTGGCATTTTGGTGGTTTTTAGTTCCTTATTAAAAATAGTTTTTGATGCAAATCCAATTTTCTTAGCTCCATATGATTGTTAGTTGTACTGTAGTAGGAGGGTTTATTTTTAGGAGCTATATTTCTGGAGTAGTGGATTATATGCCAAAACGGAAGATTTATGCACTAGAATAATATATTTAATTTTTCTGTTTTTGATTAGTTATTTAACTAAGCTATTTTGAAACATCTTGTAATGTTACCCCACTGTTATGAAGGGTGTGTAGCACTGTAGCCTTTGTGTTTGACTAAAAGGTTTTACTTAAAAATGATTTGTATATTTTAAGTTTCACAAGAAATAATAATAAGATCAATTATAACCTTAAGGCATCATGGAAGTGCCTTAGCTTGGCTAAATGTGTTGTCAAACCAGTAGCTCATTTATGAGAATGAGGTGAAAATCATTTGTTTGTGCTATGTTGCTGCTTGTAGATTTTCTCTTCCATGTTAAGAATATCCTGTTGAGTTGAAATAGAGTTGCGTGTCTGTCGCTTTGCATAGTATGTGCTAGATTTAATTCACATTGCCTAAAGAATTACATGTTTTAGAATCGGTTTGTACAAAGATGTGGTGGATTGTTTTGATGTCACTTAAATCAGTTGTGTGTTCATACTTGAGATATATATTTAGTCTCTGATGTTTGTCTTAGCTATAGGTACCTGATATTGTTTACTGTTTGATTACGTGGACTATATGATTGTGTTTGTTAGCGTCTTCTAAGAAACAACCCGTACCCTTTTTGCTTGGTCCAGGCTTGGATTAGTCTCTTTTGTGGTACTTTGTTAAATGAGAAATTGCATTCTTTTAAACTCCTAATCTAGAACTTGTGTGATTAGTAGTGCTAGCCCTTGTTGTCTATTTAGCTACTTACTAATAATAGTCCTAGGGCTGACGTCAGCTTTGCAAGAGAGTGTGTTATTGTGAATGTTAATGCTTGCTTGTGTGTTGATATAACTTTTGTCTGAAGTATCTCCTAGTTTTAAAAGACACTTTTGTCTGGAGTATTTCCAAGTCTATTATAACTTTTGTCTGAAGTATTTTCTGAACTAATATAACAACCACTGATACCTAATATAATAACCCTAAGAGGTGCTTAACTTAAATGTGTAATTGGAACTACCCTCTTAACAGTTAGGACTGTTGTGTATATTTTCTTAGATGTGTTTGTTGTTTATCTTGGCTATATGGACTTGTTGTTTTTTGTTGTTTAACTAAGTAAATTTCTTGCTTTGGATTGTTAGCTTAGTGTCTTGTGCAATGTTTATTGTTTGTTATGTCATTGTGGCAATGTCTTGTATTTTGAGTGTTGCTCTTTTTCCTGTTTGCGACGTTCGATACGATCGGGAAGGAACTGGAAGTGAGGAGTGAACCTGAGTACCAGCAAGATCAAGACCAAGGACATATTGCTGAGCCAGGAAAGCCACCTCACCACCATAATGAATCATATTATCTTACAAAGCATGTTTTGTTTTCAAAATAAAATAATGCATGTTTTACTTCTTTTGTGGCATTTTTCCACCCAAAAACTATTTTACAAAATATTGTTTGGCCAAAGTTATCTACTAGATTATAATAGGTGTTATGAAAATAAGTAGTCACTTTAGGCGCCTTGTTGTTGAAGGCGCTTTAAAGAAAATCATATTTTATCTAGTAGTATATCTTTATATTCTTTCCTCAAAATCTTAGGATGGGAGCCTGGTTTTGATAAAGTGCTTTCGGAAGAAAATCCCGAGTTGCTGGGAGCAATCGGCGAGCAAGTGTTTTATAAAACCCGTGTTGCTGGGAGCAATCGGAGATGTTTTTGAAAACCCGAGCTGCTGGGAGCAGTCGGAGGTGGAGATGTTTTCGAAAAACAAAGTGTGACCCTAGCTGCCGCCCGAACAACAACCCGTGCAACCACATTACCTGACATGGGTAGGGCTTAGCCGGAAGCTTGTTTTCTTTAGTACGGAGGATCTCACACTCTATAAGGGCCATGCCCTCGAAGCCGGGTTGTCGTCTGTATGAGGCAATACACAAGCGGAGGGACCCGCAGCCGGACGATTACGTTGGGTCCCCTGCCGTGGCGGTGTGGCGTCCCAAGAGAGACCGGGGGTCTAGTGGAGCCCACGGTGCCGGGGGGAATAAACCTATCGGGAGTCCTCTGTACTAGGGAAGACATAGTGGAAAGTTTTGATCTGGTTATCCGGACCCCCGCATACTGTCGTATGACGGGCCGTGGCAGATACGGCGGAATGACCGTTTGGTGTGGGTAAAGTGCGCAACCTCTGCAGAGTGTACATCTATTCGAATAGCCGTGTCCGCGGTCATGGACGGTTGGAAAGGTCCCACTAGGCATGCTGGCTGTTTTATGATTTCAAAACAAAGGTGTTTTCGGAGGAAAACAAGGAGGTACCTGGGAGGTACAGAAGTTGAGTAAGGATGGTTGGCCTCGGGGAGACAATCAGTCCGACCTCAAGGAAGGAAAAAGGGGTATCCCCATCCTAGTGTTTTTGAAAAGGTTTACAAAAAGAGCTTTCAAAGCGTGGAAATAGTACATGCTATTTCTACAAGAGAGATTTCTGTCTCTAAATGTTTTCTTCAACAAAGATATAGAGATGTCGTATTCTCTATGTCAAAAGCATCTTTGCGAAAACTAAAACCTATAGTCGTATATAGCAGCTATCCCAGTTTTCGGAAACGTTTTCATTGCATTACCATGAAAACTTAAGCCTTGAAGTGGTTTTGTGAGTACGTAAATGTACTCATATGGCTGTGTCCTTGGATATTCAAACGTCCAGATTACAACGGGGAGATGTACGACGAGGCCGAGGAGTACGCCGACGACTGCGCCAACTGAGTGTCACCGGTCAACTGCTCTGTGGGAATGCGTCTGGTTTTGACTAGGGCCGATGCTAGCCGCAAGCTTCCGCTTTATTGTAGATAATTCCGTCCTGTGTGACGATGATTGCAGACATGGTCATGTGACCACTATTTATTTGTGTAATACTTGTATGTACGTTTGAATGATGTAACTTTGTATACCAGTTGGTTATGTGATCGCGATGCACTGATCATTGGGATCGTGATCTGTTTACATAACGTGGACATCTCGGACTGGTAGTCTGAGGGGTCCTTACAGACTTGGTATCAGAGCCATTGTTGACCTTAGGAGACCTTAGTTAGCATGGTCGTTAGCTTAGGAAGGAAATATTTCGGCTAAAACCCTATTTCTTAAAAATATATTTCTATCTAGGAGGCTCTAGTATGGCTTCCCCTCCTCACCAATTCTAAAAAAAAAATATCTTGATCTTACCTCTCTAATTTCAAGAATTTCAAAAAAAAAGAGTTTTCTCTACTCTCTTCTCCGTATTCAAAACTTGTTTAGTCTTGACGATGAACCCAAGTGAGACCTAAGTAGCTGGCACCCAGACAGAGTATTTCTTTTTCAAGAAGGGCAAATGCAGCAAGAGCCCTCAAATGCACAGTCCACAAGACCAAGATCGTCGATGATAGCAAAGCCAGGACCTCCAAATATCTCGGATGTGCAGAATGCAAGACCAGAATGCAAAATCACTTTCGCTCCCTCGACTCAACCCTAACAATGTTGCTCCGTCAACAACCTCAAGAATCTCAAGCTTTTCGGCAAGAACCCAAGGTGATCAAATGAGGACTTCAGCAACCATGTGACACCAAACCCCATAGGATGAAGTAGGATATGACCCTTAGTTGGATTACCCGACTATCACGAGTTTTGGGTGCCCTTTTTGGTACTATAGGTGTTGGGTGTGCTGTTTTGCTGGTATGCTTCTTGTTTGTGTGTGTCTTGTTTGTGTGCTTGTTGTTGGTGTGTTGTTTTTCTAGTAATTTCCACAAGCACGCCTTGTTGGCAACACATATTAGACACATACTTCCCTTTTGTTTAAACATCTTTTTGCCTCTATGCAAAAACCTTTCTGGCCTGATTAGCAGTAGCTGCACCCTGATGCACTTGTAAACCTGTCTTGGAAACCCTTCTAAAATGTTTTCCCTCTAATCTAAATTATACACGTGGTAATTATTAACTACACATGATACAGAAGACCACACGGAGAAATCCCATCCCCGTGATGTGATGAGCCTTGCCTAATTTAATTAACGTTTTGAATTACAAGTAAACCATCACTAACTTAACGTATCTAACTTTAGAGTAACATCTAATACCAGTTTGCCCTGTTGCTAACTACCTAACCTACTCAAGACCTGCAAACCAAGGCAAGAAAAGAATCATCAAATAAAGTCTCACTCAAAGGTGGCAACAAAGAGGACACAAAGTTCAGGATGAGACACTACTTTTTGAAGACTTTGTGAAGCCAGTACGCCGTGACGTACAAAGGAGAGACGTCTGCAACAACGAAGACAGCCAGCACTAAAGATCGTCTACATAAAGATGTACCCTGAAGCAAGAGTCATCAGTGCCTTCTAGGCGCCAACCTTATTAACTCAACTGACCCCGGCTAGAGTAATAGAAAGAAGTACTTATCTTTTGGGCTAACTTTGATCCTACTGACCTCTGAAGACTTAGCGAAGCACCATGAAGCCCAAGAACCAAGGAAGTCTTCATCAACTCTCCTCGTCTGCTAAACCAAAGATGGACACAACAGAAGGCATGATATCCAGCAAGACGCCAAGGACGACGAAAAGCCCGAAGACTGTTGCAGTTGACGATACCTACCACCAAGCAAGTTTAGACGCTTTTAGTAGCTCGAAGCACCCTTTTGACTTTTGAAGAAAAACCGGAGAGAGTCAAGTCTACGGACCTGACACCCCTGTGAGGCTTGAAAACGATTGACGCGTGTTTAGCTGCTAACCCCTCAAGACGACAATATGAGGACCAGCATCAGCATCCACCCCAAGCACGGAGGAGCTACGACCAAGATGAAGAGCGTCACGATACCCAAGACCCGCAACACCGTGAAGGCGGCAATAACTTATACCACTAACTTTAACCCTTCTAGGCCCCTTTTTAAGGGGGGAAGACATATGCTAGTTTTATTAGAAAGTTTTGACAAACTGTTCTTGCACCCCAACCTTGGAGCATTTAAAGTCAATCCGACCAGAACTCTTCATCAGCATCGATCAACATAAAAACACCTTCAGCAAAGGCCCAAGTCTTCCAGAAGAAATCAGACGCCGCATCTACAAGGAAACCTCAATCAAGAATCAACAACCTCGGAAGATGAAGAATCATCAAACCCTCTTTTCTTGCACTCTCTTAGTACCCACTTAGGAATCTCGGGACGAGATTCTTTTAAGGGGGGAAGGTCTGTAACGCCCCAAATTTTGAAAAGCAACAAAAACCTAATTATAAAAGATCCAAAATTCTGAGGGAACAAACACTTTTTGAAATGTCTGTTAATGGATGTGTTTATCTTGTACTGCTCTGGTGGTCATGTCATGTTTTGTTCCTTGTGTTGTTAATTTCTAAATAACAACCTATTAAATCAACCAAGTTTTGTCATAACTCTTGTGACCATGTTATGACAAGTAAAAATAGTCCATATATCTTCTCATATCTTATTTTTAACAAGCTATATTTACCATGATGTCTTGATTTTAGCATTTACCCAAAGACCAATTATTTGAGATAATAAAAGTATTTCCAAAAGCTATATGATTTCAAAAGCTATAAAGGACCATATCATAAGTCCTAAAACATTTTGTAAAATAATATGTTGCAAGTACTAGCAACCCTCTTTTCAAAACTCCAATTTTAGTAGTTTATGGAAATCAATTTCCAAAGTGTGGTTTAATTCTATTCCTACCTAAAACCATGTCTTGATTTTGTTGATCACCACCTCATAAAAAGTGTGGTTAGTTATCCAATTGTTTGGGTGTTTGATATATTTGACATGTGCTTAAATTGTTTGCCTTGAGTGTGTATTTCTCTGAGTGTCAGGTGGTTTTGTTTGTATCAAGTTAATGGTTATTGATTGAATTGAAGTCTTAGATAATTGTTTGATGGTTTTGCATTATTGAAACTTGTTTCCCTCTTATTAAGGTGCTTGGTTAAAAATATTTTTTTACAAGTAAATTATATAATGATGAAAAGCTATCTTAACCCCTGTTAACTTTTAGCATTTCTAGGGTCTTACCATTTGTGTTTCTTTTGTTCAATTTGGAAATGCAACTCACCTAACATGACCCTCATCATCTGTACTATCCATCCATAACCTTATTTAAAATATTCAAAAATATTTGAGCACTAATTCTTGCTTGTTTTGTGTGTTCATTATAAGGTGACCATATCTTGTTTATAACTTAGCAATTTGCCATTTTTGTATCTAGAGGTTGTTGAACCCTTTTGATCTCATCTCTTAAGCCAAACCCTGCACCTATGCCCCTTCTAATCAAATCATCTTGTGTCTTAATTTTCTTGTCATGGGATTGACTAATCCATCTTTGCAAAGAGACCTAGTCTAATCAGCCCTAAAACCATCTAAGGCTAAACCTACACCCCTCTCCCCTAATCATTGTTTGGGACGTGCCTTTATTACTCACACATCCCCTGGACCGTTGCACTTGCCCCTGACCAACCCTAACCATGCCTTTCCTTTGTCCTTTTATGTTGGGCATTTTGTCGAACAGTTAATGGGCAGACATGATCTCTCCCTTGTTCCAGACCTTGCCAACGACCCCAGGCTAGTAGCTAGCCTCCAAGACGCGCCTCTGTGCCCGTATGATGGCCTCCACCACCCCTCTCCACCTATCCCGAGCTGTTGCCCCCTCTCCTCCCCTGCCCTTGCCCGTGACGCCCAGAACCGGCCACCCTCACTTGTTTTACTAGCCGAGACTCCCTCAGCCCCTCTCGCCTTGCCATTCTGCCTTCCCTCACTCCACTCTCCCACCCTGAGCCTTGCCTCTCGAGCTCTCCCTCTCTCCTGCGCTGGAACGCGAGAAGACTGTCGTCCGGGGTCCGCAAACTCCGAGCAAGATCCCCACCATTGTCATGCCTCTCCGTTTCCCCTCTCTGCTCCACCTCGTTTACCTTCCCGTGGGCTCCCTCTCAGACATCGCCGTTCATTTTCAGGTGCACCGGAGCTGCCAGAGGCGTGGTGTGGCCGTGACGGACGTCGTCGATCGCGCCGACGTTCGGGATCTCCATGGCCGGAGCTGCGACCTCACCCCTTCTTCCATGACCCTCCGCATCCACCTCCGCCTCTCCCTGTCGTCCTGCAGATCCCCTAGGTGAGCCTCCGCGAGACCTCTCTTCCGCTAGGGTTTCCATCTGGCATGCCTTCGTCACGAGGAAGACGAAGCTCGTGGGCCGTTGATCTCCGCATCGACGGATCCGTTTGAACCTCTCCTGGTCTAATCGCGGCCGTCCATCCCAGATCCGGCGGCCGCTCAACTCTTCACTCTGGCGCGCAGCGCAGCGGGCCGGCCCAGCTCGGTTGCCTCGCACCAGCGCCAGATCCGACCTGGTTTTCTTTTTTTTCAGTTAATTAATTTCCTGTTAGTTCCCTGGTAATTATGCAGTGCAGTTTTTAATCGTTTCTGTTAGATCTATACATGCAAATTGATTAATTCAAATTTTGTAGAGTTCCTACGAGTTTTTCTAACCTTGTGGCACTGGCCGTTTGCAAAAATATATTTTTATGTGTGTGCTAGGGTAAATCTAGTAAAAAGTATAGTTTTCACCATTTATTTAATTGTGGGAGTTCTGTATATCCAAATCATGCAAACTTTATTTCTCTGTAAATCTTAGGAGAATACCTATCCATATATGTAAGCCTTGCATGCATAAGATTTGTGAAACTATAGGTATATAAAGTTTAAGTTTGACTCCAGTGGCATTTTGGTGATTTTTAGTTCCTTATTAAAAATAGTTTTTGATGCAAATCCAATTTTCTTAGCTCCATATGATTGTTAGTTGTACTGTAGTAGGAGGGTTTATTTTTAGGAGCAATATTTCTGGAGTAGTGGATTATATGCCAAAACGGAAGATTTATGCACTAGAGTAATATATTTAATTTTTCTGTTTTTGATTAGTTATTTAACTAAGCTATTTTGAAACATCTTGTAATGTTACCCCACTGTTATGAAGGGTGTGTAGCACTGTAGCCTTTGTGTTTGACTAAAAGGTTTTACTTCAAAATGATTTGTATATTTTAAGTTTCACAAGAAATAATAATAAGATCAATTATAACCTTAAGGCATCATGGAAGTGCCTTAGCTTGGCTAAATCTGTTGTCAAACCAGTAGCTCATTTATGAGAATGAGGTGAAAATCATTTGTTTGTGCTATGTTGCCGCTTCTAGATTTTCTCTTCCATGTTAAGAATATCCTGTTGAGTTGAAATAGTGTTGCATGTCTGTCGCTTTGCATACTATGTGCTAGATTTAATTCACCTTGCCTAAAGAATTACATGTTTTAGAATCGGTATGTACAAAGATGTGGTGGATTGTTTTGATGTCACTTAAATCCGTTGTGTGTTCATACTTGAGATATATATTTAGTCTCTGATGTTTGTCTTAGCTATAGGTACCTGATATTGTTTACTGTTTGATTCTGTGGACTATATGATTGTGTTTCTTAGTGTCTTCTAAGAAATAACCCGTACCCTTTTTGCTTGGTCCAGGCTTGGATTAGTCTCTTTTGTGGTACTTTGTTAAATGAGAAATTGCATTCTTTTAAACTCCTAATCTAGAACTTGTGTGATTAGTAGTGCTAGCCCTTGTTGTCTATTTAGCTACTTAGTAATAATAGTCCTAGGGCTGACGTCCGCTTTGCAAGAGAGTGTGTTATTGTGAATGTTAATGCTTGCTTGTGTGTTGATATAACTTTTGTCTGAAGTATCTCCTAGTTTTAAAAGATACTTTTGTCTGAAGTATTTCCTAGTCTATTATAACTTTTGTCTGAAGTATTTTCTGAACTAATATAACAACCACTGATACCTAATATAATAACCCTAAGAGGTGCTTAACTTAAATGTGTAATTGGAAGTACCCTCTTAACAGTTAGGACTGTTGTGTATATTTTCTTAGATCTGTTTGTTGTTTATCTTGGCTATATGGACTTGTTGTTTGTTGTTGTTTAACTAAGTAAATTTCTTGCTTTGGATTGTTAGCTTAGTGTCTTGTGCAATGTTTGTTGTTTGTTATGTCATTGTGGCAATGTCTTGTATTTTGAGTGTTGCTCTTTTTCCTGTTTGCGACGTTAGATACGATCGGGATGGAACTGGAAGTGAGGAGTGAACCTGAGGAACAGCAAGATCAAGACCAAGGACATATTGCTGAGCCAGGCAAGCCACCTCACCACCATAATGAATCCTATTATCTTACAAAGCATGATTTGTTTTCAAAATAAAATAATGCATGTTTTACTTCTTTTGTGGCATTTTGCCACCCAAAAAATATTTTACAAAATATTGTTTGGCCAAAGTTATCTACTAGATTATAATAGGTGTTATGAAAATAAGTAGTCTCTTTAGGCGCCTTGTTGTTGAAGGCGCTATAAAGAAAATCATATTTTATCTAGTAGTATATCTTTATAATCTTTCCTCAAAATCTTAGGATGGGAGCCTGGTTTTGATAAAGTGCTTTCGGAAGAAAAACCTGAGTTGCTGGGAGCAATCGGCGAGCAAGTGTTTTATAAAACCCGTGTTGCTGTGAGCAATCGGAGATGTTTATGAAAACCCGAGCTGCTGGGAGCAGTCGGAGGTGGAGATGTTTTCGAAAAACAAAGTGTGACCCTAGCTGCCGCCCGAACAACAACCCATGCAACCACATTACCTGCCATGGGTAGGGCTTAGCCGGAAGCTTGTTTTCTTTAGTACGGAGGATCTCACACTCTATAAGGGCCATGCCCTCGAAGCCGGGTTGTCGTCTGTATGAGGCAATACACAAGCCGAGGGACCCGCAGCCGGACGATTACGTTGGGTCCCCTGCCGTGGCGGTGTGGCGTCCCAAGAGAGACCAGGGCTCTAGTGGAGCCCACGGTGCCGGGGGGAATAAACCTATCGGGAGTCCTCTGTACTAGGGAAGACATAGTGGAAAGTTTTGATCTGGTTATCCGGACCCCCGCATACTGTCGTATGACGCGCCGTGGCAGACACGGCGGAATGACCGTTTGGTGTGGGTCAAGTGCGCAACCTATGCAGAGTGTACATCTATTCGAATAGCCGTGTCCGTGGTCATGGACGGTTGGAAAGGTCCCACTAGGCATGCTGGCTGTTTTGTGATTTCAAAAGAAAGGTGTTTTCGGAGGAAAACAAGGAGGTACAGAAGTTGAGTAAGGATGGTTGGCCTCAGGGAGACAATCAGTCCGACCTCAAGGAAGGAAAAAGGGGTATCCCCATCCTAGTGTTTTTGAAAAGGTTTACAAAAAAAGCTTTCAAAGCGTGGAAATAGTACATGCTATTTCTACAAGAGAGATTTCTGTCTCTAAATGTTTTCTTCAACAAAGATATAGAGATGTCGTATTCTCTATGTCAAAAGCATCTTTGCGAAAACTAAAACCTATAGTCGTATATAGCAGCTATCCCAGTTTTCGGAAACGTTTTCATTGCATTACCATGAAAACTTAAGTCTTGAGGTGGTTTTGCGAGTACGTAAATGTACTCATATGGCTGTGTCCCTGGATATTCAAACGTCCAGATTACAACGGGGAGATGTACGACGAGGACGAGGAGTACGCCGACGACTAGGCCAACTTAGTGTCACCGGTAAACTGCTCTGTGGGAATGCGTCTGGTTGTGACTAGGGCCGATGCTAGCCGCAAGCTTCCGCTTTATCGTAGATAATTCCGTCCTGTGTGACGATGATTGCAGACATGGTCATGTGACCACTATTTATTTGTGTAATACTTGTATGTACGTTTGAATGATGTAACTTTGTATACCAGTTGGTTATGTGATCGCGATGCACTGATCATTGGGATCGTGATCTGTTTACATAACGTGGACATCTCGAACTGGTAGTCTGAGGGGTCCTGACAGCCGAGGTTATTACTTATGTCCTATAATGCCATTTTGTATTATCCTGTTTTCCATCCATCGTTATCTTTAACCCTCGCTCACAAGACATTGGTTCAGATAACAAGAAAATCCAAGGAATGAACGAGCCAACCTGCAGTTGTAATGTTTTGACATGCTCAAATAATCCATTTTCTGTGTGCATGCTTTACATGTCTTGGAACACATTCATAAATAATCTGTCTGCCCCTCCCTATTACATTGCTTCATGACATGCACTAGGTTCCAAATCAGTTTTTCCATTTTGTTTGTGCATTATTTAACATGAATATCAGATCAGGTGTTACAACAATTAAGATTATTTGATCTTTGTTGCACGCTTATTTATGTCGCAGGAGCGACTTTGTTCCATGGTTTAGATGTATATCTATTAGGGAGTGTGGACGGTGAGTTCTATAGGTCATTATGCACGCCTTTATTCAAACTTAATTAGGAGGCTATGTAGGTAGCAGTGTTTTACCTGCGGAGTTCTGTACCTGTTAATTTTGAAATTCTTTATGATTATAGGATGTCCCATTTGATCATTCCTAGGTATGGAATCCTTTTATTTTGATGGTAAATTGCATGTTATAATCATCCCAATTCTCTTGCCGCTAAGCATTCACAGTAATCTGTCTAGACATAAAGATTTGACACTAGGCTTCATGTGTGCTAATAGGCAAGAACCAGAAGGACCAGATAGTTCTCAGAGTGTGAAGTCCTTTACTTTCCAAGTACATCTTTCCGAGTGTGCGAGGTCAGTTCACACTTCTAAACAAATTGATTTCCTTTGAGGCGTGCTAACTTTGGTGCCATTGGTCTAAATAGTTGTCGTTAATGGTATTGTTGGTGCGCGCTAAGTTTGTGCCATATTATCCCAGTGTAGGCACCTGTGATTGGTTAAATATATCATGTATGCAATTAATTTTCTCAAGACTACTCTCTGTCATTTGTGTGTATTGTGATTATTGGCTCATGCTAGCCTGTGCCTAATAGTTACTTTTAGAACTAGCTGGATTACTTGCTTTAGGATTAAGCCTATCTTAGGAGATAAGCAATTCATGTCATGAATGCTAGGAGATAGTTATCTAGAGGATTATGGCATGTTATAGAAGGTTAAATGTGTTCACATATTGAAAATACATAGTGCCTTTCAGTTCTGATCTTATCTAACATAATTTTGTCCAATCAATTGCTAATATCGTTACCTTTTGTTCTCTTATCCTAAATTGGACATTTTTTTGGCATGGTCTCATATATATTCGGTTACAATGTCAAGCTCCCTTATCGTGCGATGAGTTGTTGCCGGAGAACTTCAAGACATGTTTACATGCTCTGCTTCGAATAATGGTGAGGTGAGTAAAATTGTCATTTCCGACATGTTAAGTCTCTTCTGCTGCTCCTTCCTCTTACTGCATTTCATTTTATTTAAGTCAAAATTTGTGCGAGGCTATTGATTTTCTACATTCTTATTAGGTTGTCCATGTGTAGCGTTCTTTTAATCAGATTACAACTCATTGCGCTCTTCTTTTCATTAACTGCAAATGTTTACAGTTCTTGCTAGCAGCAGTATTAACTTGGAAGATATAATTGTCATGATGCTCTACTACATCAAGATTTAATTGTTATGTTGCTCTTCAAAATACTAGCACGTCAATTGTGTAAACATATTCCTTGATACTCCATCCGCTAACAGACATAAAACTAGAAACTTTCCAAGCTTTATTTGATCATTTTGCATGTTCCCCTTATGTGCAATCACCACACAAAGTGACTGAAATTGATTGCTTGCCATCTTTATTATTAGGTTGCAGACATTTGTTTCTCTTGAGCTTATGGAAGGACATGTCACATTTTTTGTGCATTAGGCTCTTAATGTTCTCAATGCGACAAGTTCTGCCTACTATGGAGTTCGATTATGTTGAGTAACAATAATCACTTAATGAGTTGTTAGTGGGATCGTTGGATCTCTTAAGTACTATTGTAAATGATGCAAATGCTACACTATGTATAAAACTATAATGGTCGTAGACTTAAATTTTTACTATTTTCGAGAAAACAAATAATTGGTTCATACAAGTTCTGCCTATTATGGATGCTGTCAAACTTTACAATAACAAAATAAAATTTACAACCAACAATATTTACTTCCATTACGGCGGTGTCCATGCAATAGATGATGAAAAGGGTGTTATCCCTGGGCTTACTAACTGTCTCAAAATCACATGGCGAGCGGCAAGGGTGTATTTGTGCTTACTACGCTGTTGTATCGTGTTCGACTAACTGTCTGCTAACAGGGTGTTTCACCCTTTGCCGATTTACTCTTTAAAAATCAGGTGGCGCGCGGCAGGCCGCGCCCCAAATCTAGTACTTTTATAATCGTGAAACTGGCTAGCAATCTGTAGTTACTTGATTGTTTGTCTTGGAAATCTTTGTGCATTTGCTCTATGTCACTGCCAATGCAAACTTGTTGTATCAGAGGAGGCTTTTTACGAACTTCGGTCGAGCTCAGCGTTTATTTGTTACACATGTATCTCTCTATGGCCATGGACACCAGTCTTTCCCAAGGTGATAATTTACCAACTTATGTCGAGCTCGGTGTTTATTTGTTACACATGTATCTCTCTATGACATGTACTCAATATAATTTTTCTCTATACATGAAATATTGTGTGAGTGATTCTAATATAGCATTCATGCAATTAACTTTTAGCTTTAGAGTGTGATGCTCTTTCGTTAGTGTACCTGAAATAGGAAGCTTCTCCCTTTGATCGTAAAAAATGTCGCCAGCCCAACTAATAGATTGTACCTCGCTGTTCATTTCTCGCAGCAATAAAACCCGATCGGAGGGAGTAATAAGGAAGAACTCATTTTATTGGATTCAAAATGTACAGTTTTGATATTCTGAAAATGAGCAAGAACGAACCAGCTTTTTAAATTCTGATTCAAATAAGTTTGATAGTTGGTTTTATTTCATTGGTTTGGTTTATTTATCATCTTGCAGGGATACTAATCATAGTTACTAATTTAATATACTTTTTTTTACGTTAATATACTAGAGATATGTTATTGCCTTGAGGAGGTGGTGTGCGGCGGTCGGATGGTGCCGTGAGGATAGGAGGAGCAGGAATAAGGCGTTAGGGATGGCGACAGTGTACACGTGCTGCCTCGCGTCTCGTGCGCGTGAACGCCATACAAAACTGGGCTTTAAATCGAGTTGTGGGAGGGCGGTAATGGCATGGAGCTTCGTGGCCGGCCTCACTGGAGTTGTTGGTGCGAGCGAGGCGGGATGCGCAAAGGAATTTGTGGCGGTGGCGGATGGCATGGAGACAGGTAGTAGATGAGATGATTACTCATTACTAGCGGGATTCGTGGGCCTTTGATGGATTAAATGGGCACATCCCAACTAGACCGTAAGGGATATGTGGGATTAATAATAGGGATAGGTGGAGATTTTATGACCGGATGGGACATGGGATTAGTGGCGTGCCCATCCCACCTGAAACCTTAGTGTAACTATTTATGTAGAGCCTGTTTTGTATAAATGATTCCAGACGCATGCTTTTGTATGCATATCTTCCGGCTTAGTGGGGAGGTGGCTCGAGAGACTGTACCTTGGCCACATCCTATGCACAAACTATGTATCTAAAAGATATATTGGTGCCCCTGCACCGCGAGCTCATAGGCGTTTGGTGGTCTGAGCCGTTGGATCGGCATCCCGGAGGGCTACCAGCCCAAGCTGAGTTTTCTTTCCAAACTTTTGGCCCGCCAGTCAGCGACTCTGCGGGTCGGAAATTACTCCAAACTTGATGCCGGGCTAGCAGGGGGCGCTCTCAGCGCACCTGAGTATTTCGTGTCTCTGACTTGTGGGGTCTTTTTCTGTACGCTTTCATATCCGGTGTCGTGGGCTATCCGGTGTCGTGTGCTATCCAGGTCACGGGTGCCGTGTTGGATTCATCTTCCCGCTCCACCGCTTTGACCTTGCGTTCCCTGCATCTCCCTCTTCCCACAACTTCATTGCTCTGTTCTAAACTCCTACGGAGTGTAATCCCCGACCAGACCACGTCGCCGGCAGCCCCATCCCCACACCTCACCGGCATCGCCATCCTCACTGCCCGTCGGCGCAGCTCCGGCGCCCTTTCTTCGTTCGATCCCACCTCCGATGTTGCCATCTTCTGCCTCCTATTACTGCCACGCGTAGACTCTAGCCTCTATTCTGTCGTTCGGCGCTGCCGACGACGCCCTCAGGCCCTCTTCTCCATCTCCTGCTCCTCCGCCACCAGCCACCGGTTCATGCCGCACAGATCTGAGTGAGAGGAAACCGGATTCTGGCTTCGCTCGTGGGATATCGGCGGCGACAAGCAAGGGGAAAGGTGGACTTGGTGGCGGCGGCGGCGTCTGAGACCCTTCTCTTACTTACATCACGGTGTGCCATGCCTTGCCCTCGCTGCTGTCCTGCACTCCATAGCTTCACTTCGCCACCAACTGCAGATAATCTTTCCTCTCATGGTGGCGGCAGCCGGGGAGGTGGGAGACAGTGGTAGCTCCGTTGTGGGATTGTGGCGTGGCTATTCATGTGCGGGATGGCGGAGGAGTGTCCGCAGCTTACCTGGAGAGCGTGTTCGGCGTCGACTTTGTGCACACAAGAGGCCACTGGCCCCGTGACAAGTTCCTTGCTAAGCTTTTCTTCACTGTAAGTAACAGCCACCCCATCTAACCATCTCCTTGTTTCTCCACTTCGGTAGCAATTAATAGAATATTGGTTCTAATTAGTAGTACAATGGGTCTAAATGGAAATGAGGGAAGCTTAAACTTACAGAGAGGCCAAGGACCACTATCTTGTTCGACTGAAGTGATAAATTGATAATGGGAGCAGGAAGAGGCGGCAGCTTCTTCTCAAGAAATGCCGGTAAAAGAAAGCGTTGAGAAGTAGGAAGACAAGGAAAAGTGAAAGCTACAGAAGGATGCTCTGGACAGTTCGAAGATTAACATCTATTCCCATAGTTGAGGAAGGTGAGTTGTTTCTCGTGTTGTTGAATAACTATTTGGTTTGATTGCTTAAGAAATTATCAAATGTGCATTGCATAGTTAGTTACTTCGTTTACTGGTATACATAGGTATTGATTATACAAGTAGTAGGATCACATTCCTCGTGATGCTTAATATGATCGCTGAATTGGCACATTGTAATTGTTTTCTTCAAAAGACATGAACTGATGCTGAAATCATGCTCATTTTATGATGGAATATGAGACAAGCTAAGCTGGTGTAATTTGGAAGAGCAGTTCTGTATAGGAATTTGTAAACAGTATGAAATCGTGTCTACATAAATTCTAACTGAAACTGTGGTTATAACAAAAAATGATATGGTTGGTTTGACCTGCCTATCTAGGGCACTCCCGTGAGGTGCAATTCCTCTAATGTATAAGTGAATCACGGGAAGGTTCACAATGAACTATACAGTATTGTGCTATACAGTGCTCACCAACTTAAGAATAAGTCGTTGTGGAAGGAAGCTGGAAGCATGATGAGAATCTCGAGTTATTACTCAGTTTTCAGAGTTGGGACAGATAGTGTTGGTTCCAGTAGCTGGGACTTCTGTTTTCTTGTGGTTGTGTCAATTCCAGTATAAATGTGCCACTCAGCACTACACTTCCGCTACATCTACTATTTTCATGTTGGCTAAAAATGAACCCTCTTAGTGAACCAATATATAGGATTTAATACATTTATTGACGAGGTTGCTTTGCTGAACTCGGATAATTGTTATTCTGAAGCCCTAGGTACTATAGGCTCTGGTCCATTCTATCACTACTTATTGCAGTATTATACAGATTAAGTAAAGCTAGAACTTCTGAGAGTACATGAGAAGAAAATCATGGAGGGAAGAGTGACTTTTATGCAATGTAGCAGAAACTAGAAACTACTATATAGATAACGAATATCTTCTTCACTTTAATACTTCAGCCACACGGTGAACTATTTGGAAATGCATTCTTTAGTGCTATAACAAATTATTTTTCTCGAACCACATTGCAAGCTTGAATTATCATACGGTTTGCATCCCAATTGTTAGGTCCTTGGCTGCTATAAAATGCAAGTCCGCTTAAATAAGGCGTTATTGATGGTGTTGTCCAGGAGGACTAATTCTGTACTTATTGTTTCCTTCCATTTTTTCTTGCATTTTTTATCAATTATTGACAGGATCCGTGGGCCTGCAATTCTCCATAAATGACAAGGTTGTCCTGGGAGAACTCCGGTGGGCAGAAAATCAGCAAGGTTCCCAGTTGTATCATTTATATGTTCTTGACCCCTCCCAGATCCCAACTGATTGCTCTCATTTAGTCACCTTATTTTGACATAGCACTTCTTTCAGTGGATGGTTCAGTAATTTGACAAATTTTCGAATGGATATGTTATTGCTTCCACCATCTGAAATTCAGCATTGAGCAAGAATTAGAATCTGCATAGCGTAAAAATCATTAGCATGGGACCCATGAAGGTATGGTTTCACCCAACCCATTCAACTCTTGATGTGATAACCCTCTTCAAACTAAATCATTTAGTCATAAGCCAATATTCTGGAAGCGTGCAATGAGTGTAAGTAACATGGTTTCATGTTTATTGTTATCATTATCTTTGCATAGTATGCTCAATCATGCATGATTTTTCTTCTCAGCTCATAGTAATTGAGTAATGCATCTTGTGCAGGGTATTCAATGCCATTCTGATTGTCCTCATTGAAAGTTGGGCTCTCATGATGCCTTTACATGTATGAAACTGCATACATTGCTGTGGGGCGATGTTAAAGACAAGTGATGAGCTCTCATGATGCATTTTCATGCCTTCTAACTTGGTGTTAAGTATTATTTAGATGGGTGCTCTAATTTCTAAAACTCGCAAGATTATTCCATTTCATGGGTATAACGGAAGTGCTCTCTTTGCTAGCAACTGCAAAAATATATGTGTATGGCCAGTTTCGTCTCGATTTAGACATGTCTATGTGTTCTATGGAACATTCTTCCATTTGGATATGTTTCAAGCTCCAAATTGCAGTATGTCAGATTTCTTATAGTTTATCATAACATTAGATGATGAAGAACTGTAACAATTTCTATAAGTGAGGCCATTCTTCGCTAATATATTGGGAAAGTTGTGCATGTCATAAGTGTTGTATGATGTGCCCTTGTAATGTTAAGATGTGCCCTTGTGCCCTTGTTGTAATGTAGAACGTAGATGAAGAAAAAAACCTAGATTTCAGTACTATTTGGTTCATATATTGTATTTAGAGAAAAAAATTGGCTGACGTTTCCTGGCGCCGCCACTGGCTTATAACAACTATTATTGTAAAAGTTTTGATGTCTTTTTTTTACGGGAATTTTTTTTGATGTCTTGATATCCTAAAGTTTGTTTTTAAGTCTTATTTAAATTTCAAATGCATCTCTTTCTTTGGTATATTTATCCCTTTCTCTGGAAACTGAAGGATAGCGTACACATGTAGGCCATATGAACGGTCAAAATGGACATCGCCACGAAATGTTACCGGCAAACACAACAGCAGCGAAAGCACAACAGCAGCGAAAGTAAGCATGCATGAATGTTCCCGCTTGAACAAACGGTGCAAGCACGCAGAAACGACGGCGCGGCGAAGCGCGCTGCTCCGTCTAGTTACGTACAACTGCTGCCCTCGCGGAAACGAGTGGTGGAGACAGCTCGGGGTCCACAGCAGCACGTTCGCCAGTGGCCACCTTCCCCAGACCACACCTCTCGCCCGCACCGTTCCCATGCTCTTTCTCTCTTCGCCAATCCCATCCGATCTGAATCTCCTCCAATCCCCCGGTGCGTATCGAGATGCCGCCGCCGCCGGATAATCCTCTACCCCGACCTCTTCGTCGCGCCGCCGAAACAGCCGCGACACCCCGTGCCCGCTGATGGGTTGGGCTCTCCATGGTGGTTTTGGAGTGATGGCGTCGCAGGGTTCCCGAGCAGCCCTGCCCTTGCCCTTTCTGACCGGCGCCAGGCTATATGCGACGCGCCTCCTCGCTTCTGAACCCTAAACAAGATATTTCTCGATCTAGGGTTGTCGAGCAGCCCCACCGTGCCCGATTGGCTGTCGTCTCCGCCACTTCCTCGATTCGGAGCTGCGCCAAGAGAAGGGGCAGATGGAGAGGTCGCGGTGGTGTAGGAGGAGTCGTGCGTTGCTGTGGGAACCCCGGACTAGCTGTCCGAAATACCCGATTATGCTTAACACAACGATCCCGTGATCAGTCTGTCGTTGCACATAATCCGAACTGAATACCAAAGTTTACATCCATTACAATACCGGAATAAGTCTTACATAACAGGTCATATAGACCAAGTCTTACACAGGTGCCTTCTAGGGCCAAATCAACATAAGCAGCGGAACTTAAACGTAGTAGACATCCCAGAGCTAACGATGACCCGACAGGCAGTCGACTTGAGAAGATCCTTAGTTGGCGTAGATGTCGCCATACTCCTCCTGGGCGTAATACTCCTCCAAGTCTGGCTACGACAATAGCCAGAGACAAGCTAGTATGAGTACATTGAAATGTACTCGCAAACTACTCCAACATGAGTGCACTAGTCTCATTTTTTAGTTTCACATTTTTATTTATTTAAAACATCTATGTATCTTTGTTGAAAAAGGTAAGAAGATTATAACTATCCCTAGTATCTCCTGAGCATTAGTTTCTTCAAAACTCCTCCTCTTCCCAACCAAGGTCCTTCATGGTACCAAGTCTCCAACATCCTCATACCAAATCCGTTGGCATAGGTGTATGGATCATTTCACCAATTTCCTTTCTCTAGAAAACACAATCCTTTTCAAAAACTTGCACATGGTCAAAGTAGGGCCTTTCAACTGTCCATATCCGAGGACTCGGCTATTCGAATAGTTTTAACCCTCTGCAGAGGTAGCACGCTTTTCCCACACCCATCCGATAACTCATCGTGTCTGCCACGTCTCGCCATACCAGGGGTATGCGAAGTTGAGTCACCGATCCTAGTCTGTCCCTTGCTCCTGCTAGTATAGGATCCTGCCCCTATGATACTTTCCATCGACACTTAACCCAGCCCGTCGGAATCTAAGTGTGAGGACTCATAGGTTTTATCTGGCGGTGTATAGGGGACATCCTTCTATCCTCCTCCTTATCTACTCATAGAGTTTGAGCGAGGACCCAGGTCAGGGGTAGGTCACCAAACCATTCCCTCATGCATAACGGAGTCATCTCCGTTGATGCAGTGTCCCATACTAATAAGAGCAAGCTATATGACTAAGCCCTTTCCCATATGTGGGTAAATGTGGTCGCACAGATTATCGGTTGCTTGACTGAGTACTAGGACACAATGTGCTTTTCTTAAAACCATCTTTCTCCACTTCTTTATTTCAACACCACATCTTGGTGTTTTGTATCCACACAAGGTTTTCAAAGCAGTTTTGAATAAAACAATGTTGGTTTTCCCATCCTATAGTTTTAGCATATATTTCTATATAGGGTGGCAAAATAACTCAGGTATACTTTTGAAAAAGGATTTTTATAAACCTTTGCTTTTGAAAAAAAGGACTTTGTAAATCTAGATGCATAAGTTATGTGCAAGCTCAGAGAGTAGCTTGCCTTGCTCGGCAAAGTGATCCTGGTCTTGGTCTTCAGGTTCCACAAATCCTTCCTCCTCGATGTACTCGACAACGCTCTCGTCTAATACACAATTAAGCAAATACAAACAATCACTAGCCTATTCAATCAATCATCACAGCAATACACTCTTAGAGGTTCTAATTAACCATTTCACACATCAACAACACTATGTGGTTCCAATTTAGTTGAATTTTGTCACTATTCAAATATACCTTAATTTGGGCAGAAATTAGTCACACATGTTTAATTGCATAGTTTGAGTTCTGTTGGTCACAAAAATACAAACTAAAATTCTACAGGGAGCTACTGATGTGTAGAAGAGGACACAATTGGATTTGGGTCATTTGGAGTTACCAAACTCCCTACACATTGTTTTGAATCCATAGGCTAGTTAATCAAGTTTTGGCTATTAACTAAATTCTGTTAATCTAAAAATCAAACCCTTTTAGGATTGACTAACCATGGCTAATTGTGATCCAATAAAATTGGTCTTAAATCATTTGGACTAACAGAGCATCAGAAACAAACAAGTTTAGATTTCAAACCCTATTTGGCATTTTTAATACTATTTTTTTATTATTTATCCAAATGAGATGAAACCACTTGGGTTGGATAGACATTTTCATAAGCTTTTCAGAACATTTTGATTTGATTTATTTGGAGTTGCAGATCTCAAGTTATGGAATTTCAAAGTTTAGTCCAGTACTGTTTTCTATTCAAACTAAAAATTCGAATTTAAGCCTGAGTGGATAATGTTGAGAATCCTGACGGGTGGGGTCCACTCGTCAGTGACTCAACGGAAAACAGTGCGCGCGCTGGAAATGTTTAAAATTCTGACGGGTGGGGTCCACTCGTCAGTTTTCCTTTTATTAAAACGAAACGGTATGTTACCGTTGGATCAAGATCCAACGGCCCTCGTTCGTCCACGTCAGTGGCGAACGGCGGCGACCTAAACCGAGCGGCGCGACGGCACCGGCGACGGCGAGGGGGACAGACGGCTCACCTAGGGGGCTCGGGAGGGCGTGCGGATGGTGCGGATCGATGGCGGCGACTCGGGGAAGCTTGCTGGACGAACGGCGGTTGCTGGGGCGGCTCCAATCGACGGCGGCGAGCAGCTCCTCCTCCGCGGCCGTGCTCCAACTCCGGCGAGTCCTCTGCGTCGATCCTGTGCACGAACCAGAGGGGAAAAGGGGCCGGGTGAGTGAGGCGGTAATGGAGAAGAGGTTGCAGGCCAAAGAGGAGAGAAGGGAGGCAAGCACGGCTCGGCCGTGGTCGTCGTCTACCTCGGGCACGGCGAGCTCGAGGAGACCCACGGGCGGCCGGGGTTTCGTGGCGAAGGCTCCGCCCTCCAGGCGGTGCACAAGAGGGGGTGGTGTGAGGGAGAGAGGCAGTGGTGAGTGTGGAGGAATCGGCGGGCTCGAGCGGGGTATTTATACCGGCGCGCCGGCGCACGGTGGACACGGCGCAGGGGTGGTCCAGGGGACGGCCGGGCTCGCCATAGGGGCGGTAGGGGTGCGGCTACGGTGTCGGGAGGGAGAGAGACATGGGGGCGACGTGGAGGCGAGCGGGGCGTGCTCGAAAATGGGCCGGCCGTGAGAGTGCACGGGCGGCGCGCGGCGTGCACTTCGCGGCATGGCTGTCGCGGCGTGGCTGCGGGCTGCGGGCGGCTGCGGTGCGGGCTGCTGCTGCGCGAGGAGACAGAGGGGTGAGGGAGGGAGAGAGAGGGCGCAGCGCGGCCGGCACGGCGCGGCGTCGCCGCGGCCACAGTGCCGGCACGACGACGTGCACGCGGCCGTGCTGTCGCCAGCTCCTCCACGGCGACTCCGGCCACCATATCCCGCGTTCTCGGTTGCTTCGTGATCGTGGAGATGAGGTGAATCCAATGGATGCCTTAATTTGATGAATTAAACCTGCAATTGCTCGATTTGATCCGTGACTTGGTTCGGTTTGGGATGAACTGGGTGATGATCACCAGATGTTCGACGAAAAGTCTGAACCAAAATTAAATTCAAATTTTTGAATTTTTCTTTCATAACTTGCTTCACATATGTTTATCAAGGTTTGTTGTGTTATTTGATTATTTATGGGGTAAGTCCAACATAGCACATTTTGTGCTTTGAATTTGGTAAAGAAGGAAATATAAATTTGAATTTAGGTTTTTGAATTAAATATTTGAAGGGGAATAGTTTGTGGAAACCCAATGGTGTGGTATTGGAATTATTCCTCACTAACCTTGGTTTGAGAAATAAAGTAAGTTTCTTATTTTTGGAAAAATTATGGTGACATGTGTCACATAGTTTTATAATTTTGGAATGTTGTTTTGTTTATTTTCTATTCTTCAATTTTGTAATTAGAATTAGAATCCAACCATCTTGCAAGCAAGCATAACAAACAATAATCATGAAACAAACACATACCAATTTATAAGAAAAGTTTTTGTTGGCCCACATTTTTGCATTAATAATTTATATTAATATTTGGGATGTTACAAATCCTCCCCCCCTTAAAATAAATCTCGTCCCGAGATTTGCTAGGTCTGGGTACTAAAGAGGTTCGGGAATTCACTTTTAAGATAGTCCTCACGTTCCCACGTGGCTTCATCTTCAGAGTGGTTAGTCCACTGGACCTTGTAGAACTTGATTGTTCGCCTACGGGTGAGACGAACATCTTCGTCGAGAATCTTGATGGGTTGCTCACGATAAGTCAGATCTTGATTTAGGTCGATGGAATGGTGGTCGATGTTTTTGAAAACGTCCGGCTGGTCAGGAACTTCAAGACATTTCCGGAGCAGTGAAATGTGGAAGACATCGTGGTAATCTGCTAACTCTTGAGGCAACTCCAGTTGATAAGACACTTCACCACGACGGGAAAGGATCTTAAAGGGTCCAATATATCTTGGTGCCAATTTTCCTTTGACATGGAAACGTTGCATTCCTTTAAGAGGTGTCACCCGGAGATAGACATAATCTCCGACACTGAAGGTGACATCACGGCGCTTGGGATCAGCGTAACTCTTCTGACGGGATTGGGCAGTTTTAAGACGTTCACGAATAAATTGGACTTGTTCCTCAGCCTCTCGGAGGGTATCTGGTCCAAACAATTTGCCTTCTCCGGTGTCGGACCAATTCAGGGGTGTACGACACTTCCTTCCGTAAAGGGCTTCAAAAGGGGCCATTTGCAGACTAGACTGGTAACTATTATTGTAGGAGAACTCTGCAAATGGAAGACAATCTTCCCACTTGGATCCATAGGATAGAACACACGCGCGAAGCATGTCCTCCAATATCTGGTTCACTCTTTCAGTTTGGCCTCCGGTCTGGGGATGATAAGCTGTGCTAAATGCTAACTTGGTTCCGAGGGCTTCGTGTAAGGCTTTCCAGAACCTTGAGGTGAATTGTGTGCCTCTATCCGATACAATCCTCTTAGGCACACCATGCAGGCTTACTATTCTGGAAATATACAGGTCTGCTAACTGATTTCCCCGATAGGTGGTATGGACGGGAATGAAATGGGCAACCTTGGTTAGTCTATCAACGATGACCCAAATTGAGTCATGACCTCGGTTGGATCTTGGAAGTCCAGTGATAAAATCCATTCCAATCTCATCCCACTTCCACTCGGGAATTTTCAAGGGTTGAAGCAATCCAGCGGGTCGCTGGTGTTCAGCCTTGACTCGCTGACAGATATCACACTTAGCTACAAAAACACCAATCTCTCGCTTCATTCCGTGCCACCAAAATTTCTCACGAAGGTCTTGATACATTTTGGTTCCGCCAGGGTGGATCGAATAGGGGGTCTCGTGGGCTTCCTTCAGGATTAACTCTTTAAACTCCGTGATGCTGGGGACACAGATACGATCCTGGTATCTCAGCACTCCTTCAGCATCTTCGGTAAAACCAGGTGCTTTACGGAGGGAAATCTTCTTCTTGATCCCTTCTATACTCTCATGACCCCTCTGGGCTTCCTTGATTTGGTCCATCAAGGTTGGGGTTAACTCTAAGTTGGCAAGATATCCATGGCTAACAAGCTCTAGTCCAAAATCTTTGAACTCTCTGAACAGGGCTGGTTGTTCTGCTTGGATCAGGGCATTCAGGGTGCAGGGTTTGCGACTAAGGGCATCGGCAACTACGTTAGCCTTCCCAGGGTGATAATGGATACCGATATCATAATCCTTGATTAATTCCATCCACCTTCTTTGTCGCAGGTTTAACTCCTTCTGGGTGAAGATATACTTCAAGCTCTTGTGATCCGTATAGATCTCGCAACGATGTCCCGCAAGATAGGAGCGCCATGTTTTCAGAGCAAGAACAACAGCGGCTAACTCCAGGTCATGGGTTGGGTAATTCTCTTCATGTGGTCGCAACTGCCGAGACAGATACGACACCACCTTGCCTTCTTGCATCAGAACGCAACCAAGTCCGAGGCGTGATGCATCGCAATACACGTCGAAACTCTTGGTGACGTCTGGCATAATCAGGACAGGGGTTGAGGTCAATCTCTTCTTCAATTCCTGGAAACTCTCTTCACACTTCTGAGTCCATTCAAACTTCTTGTCCTTTTTCAGCAGTTGGGTCAGGGGTTTGGCTAAACTGGAGAATCCTTCAACGAACTTGCGGTAGTAGCCCGCTAATCCGAGAAAGCTTCGGATTTCAGTCACACTAGTTGGGGCTTCCCAGTTCACAATGGCTTGGATCTTCTCTGGGTCCACAGAAATTCCTCCCGCAGACACAACATGTCCGAGAAATGCTACTTCACTGAGCCAAAACTCACACTTGCTAAACTTGGCATACAACTGGTGTTCTCGGAGGGTTGCTAAAACTAGACGCAGATGTTCAGCATGCTCTTCTTCGGTTTTGGAGTAGATAAGGATGTCATCGAGGAAGACTACCACGAACTTGTCAAGATACTCCATGAAGATCTTGTTCATGAGATTCATGAAATAGGCTGGGGCATTGGTCAGACCAAAAGACATTACGGTGTATTCAAATAAACCGTAGCGGGTGGTGAAGGCAGTCTTGGGAATGTCTGTCTCTCGGATTTTTAGCTGATGATACCCTGACCGAAGATCGATCTTGGAAAAGACTCGGGCTCCGTTCATTTGATCGAACAGATCCTCGATCTTTGGGAGAGGGTACTTGTTCTTAATGGTCACATCATTTAACTTGCGATAATCCACACACAAGCGTGTGGTACCGTCCCTCTTATCCACAAAAATAATGGGTGATCCCCAGGGTGACGCACTTGGGCGAATAAGTCCTTTGCTGAGCATATCTGCTAACTGCTTCTTCAACTCAACCAGTTCTTCCGGATTCATCCGATAAGGCCTCTGGGATATAGGAGCTGTTCCGGGGATAAGTTCAATGATGAACTCAATATCCCGGTCTGGCGGCATACCAGGCAATTCTTCAGGGAAAACATCTCGGAACAGGTGAACAACACGGATCTCATCTAGGGTGGGTCTGGCTATGCCCTCATGGCATCTTGGTCGGGGTCGACTGGTTTCTGACACATACTTCACTTCTACTCCTTTGTCGGTGGTGAGGGTTACAGCTCTTCTGGCGCAGTCAATTTGACCACGGTACTTGGCTAGCCAATTCATACCCAGTATGACATCTATTCCTTGGGTTCCTAAAATGATTAAGTCGACTAGGAACTTTTCCCCCTTGATTTCAAGGGAAACGTCCGGGCAATACGACTTGGTATCTATGGTGGATTCTGGGATTTGGATGATCATGGGTTTGGGTAAAAGGTTCCCGACTAAACCTCCCTTAGCAACAAACTCTTGGGTAACAAAGGAATGGGTAGCACCCGAATCAAACAGAACAGTTGCAGGTACCGAGTTGACAAGGAACGTACCCAGCACAACATCTGGCGCTTCCATGGCTTCCTCTGCATTGATGTGGTGCAGACGTCCCTTGGCAACAGCAGTATTCCCGCGAGGTACGGGGTTCTTGCCGTTCCCATTACGGCCTTGGCCATTGTTCGGTGCTGGTGTATCGGGGCGCGGACCATTCTTCTTGGGATTGGGGCATTCTCTGGAGTAGTGGCCCTTAGCGCCACAGTCAAAGCAGACAACATTGGCGTTGCGGTTGAAGTTGTTGGGGTTTCCTCCGGGGCGAGTAGGGTTGTTGGGGCGGTTGAAGCTGTTTGGGTTGCTGGGGGTGTTTGGGTTTGGGTTGTTGGGACGAGTAGGGAAATTGGGGCGTGTAGGTTGTGGTGGTCGATATGCTGGTTTCGGGGTTGGTGGAAAGGTGCGAGGCTTCTGACTGCTCGAACTTTCCTTGGCCATCATCCTTCTCTTGCGACTCTCGAACATAGTTTTACGTTTGGTCTCCAATTGAATAGCCTTGTCCACCAGTGACTCCAGGTCCAGGAAGTCGTGGATCACCAGGGCACACTGCAGTTCATCATGGAGCCCATCCATGAAACGCTCCATTCTTTTCCTCTCGGTGTCAGTATCATCAGGAGCGTACCGGGATAAGTCCGTAAACTCATCCAGGTATCCGACCACGTCCTTGCTTCCCTGCCGCAGCCTGCGGAATTCGTCCTTCTTCCTCTCAATAAGTCCGCCGGGTATGTGCTTCTTGCGGAACTTCTCCTGGAACTCTGCCCAGCCGATAGCATGACCGGCTTGTTGGAGAGCCTTGGTAGCTTCCCACCAAGACCGTGCAGGTCCAGCAAGGTAGTGGGTTGCATAAAGCACCTTCTCAGGTTCTCCTACGGCAGCAATTTCTAGGTTGTTGTTGATGGTGCGAAGCCAATCATCGGCCTCTAGTGGGTGAAGTCCCTTGGAATAGGTGGGTGGGTTGGTCTTCTGAAAGTCACTCAAAGTGGATCGCTGATTTCCTTCACCATTGCCGTTGCCATTGTGGTGGTTGTTGTTGTTGTTGTTGTTGTTGTGTGCGGCAGCGATCTGCTGCAGGGCAGCGATATGAGCTTGACGCTCTGCCCGAGCAGCTTGGCGTTCCTCCATGATAAGCGCAAGAAGTTGGGCGGTGGTTGGTTCCGGTGGGGGTGGTGGTCCTCCATCCGGGTTGGAGCGACGAGTGTCCACCATCCTGAAGAACACCGGGTATAAGGGCAAGACAAAAAGTCTGACTAAGGGGAGAAAGGTTGGTTTCGCATAGTGGTGAATTACTTAAGGATTATGTGAAAAATACTTTTCATAGACTAACAAGACTAGCACACTGACATAGCACAAGCATCACATCAAAGGGTTCATCACATCAAGCTTACATCCTTGCTTTTTAGCTAAGGCACATGGTACAAGTTCTCCAAAAGAACTACTACTCCTACTAGTTTAGCGATAGGGGGTCGACCTAATCCTGCGGTAGTACTCAAGTCACTCGCCTACTGAGGTGGAACCTCAGGCTCGGATACGTCAGCGTCGGACTGGTAGGGTGGCTCCTCGGGGTCTTCCTCCTCGTCATCCTCCTGCTCATAGTCCATCTCCTCCAGATAGTCGTCATCGTCACTGAGGAAAGCGTTGTTCTCCTTGCGGAGATCCTCGCCCTCCTCCTCCATCTCATCAGTACGGAGCTCCAGATCCTCGATCAGCTCGTCCTGCTCTGCCACCTTCTTGCGGAGTTTCGCTATGGTCTTCTTCAATTGGGTCCTCTTCTTGAGAAGAGCGACCTTCTCCTCCTTCAGCTGTGCCTCACTCTCGCGACTCTCCTTGAGCGAGAGGCGCTCAAAGTGAGACCGAAGTCTAGCGCACCTCAGATCCTCCTGGGTGCGAAAGAGCATAATCTCCATGTCCAAGATATACTCTCCGAAGGTCGGGTGTAGAGGGGACTGAATAGGGTGTCCGTCGACAGTGCGCCTCCCGTAGAACTGGAAACGAGAGTTCACCAACTCCGCCTTGTGCTCCTCACAAAGCCGGGATAGCATCCGCTCCATGGAACGACACAGTCCGTCGTCCCAGTGGACGTCCATGGTGGTAAAGATGAGTGTCCTGGATCCGGGGGACTTGATGTTCCCGCGAACAGACCCCTCGACCAACCAAGACAGGTTCCCGTTGCCGGGAGTGTCCACCAGGGCTCCCTTAAACTCAGGAGTGGGACGACCTAACAGCTTGGTCAACTCGAACAGGTCCTTCTCGAACATCAACGTGCCGTCCTTCTCGAGCTGAACAAACTCGGTGAAGTGGAGTGCCATCTACAATTTTAAGTCAAGTTTTTAAGTTAGTGAGATGACAAGTGTATCAAAATTTTAAATGTAGTGAGGCAGCAAGTGAGCAAAATTTTAAGTTTAATATATAAGGGAAAACTTAATATTTAGTAAGGGTAGAATTTTGCAGAAGTGAGAGGATGAGAGATAAGCATTTTTCGAAAATAGTTCATTCCTTTATTTCTTTAGAATTTAACTTTTGTAACTCCTACCTAGCGACCATGCTAATCTAAGGCTCCTAAAGTCGAGATGGCTCTGATACCAGGTCTGTGGGAACCCCGGACTAGCTGTCCGAAATACCCGATTATGCTTAACACAACGATCCCGTGATCAGTCTGTCGTTGCACATAATCCGAACTGAATACCAAAGTTTACATCCATTACAATACCGGAATAAGTCTTACATAACAGGTCATATAGACCAAGTCTTACACAGGTGCCTTCTAGGGCCAAATCAACATAAGCAGCGGAACTTAAACGTAGTAGACATCCCAGAGCTAACGATGACCCGACAGGCAGTCGACTTGAGAAGATCCTTAGTTGGCGTAGATGTCGCCATACTCCTCCTGGGCGTAATACTCCTCCAAGTCTGGCTACGACAATAGCCAGAGACAAGCTAGTATGAGTACATTGAAATGTACTCGCAAACTACTCCAACATGAGTGCACTAGTCTCATTTTTTAGTTTCACATTTTTATTTATTTAAAACATCTATGTATCTTTGTTGAAGAAGGTAAGAAGATTATAACTATCCCTAGTATCTCCTGAGCATTAGTTTCTTCAAAACTCCTCCTCTTCCCAACCAAGGTCCTTCATGGTACCAAGTCTCCAACATCCTCATACCAAATCCGTTGGCATAGGTGTATGGATCATTTCACCAATTTCCTTTCTCTAGAAAACACAATCCTTTTCAAAAACTTGCACATGGTCAAAGTAGGGCCTTTCAACTGTCCATATCCGAGGACTCGGCTATTCGAATAGTTTTAACCCTCTGCAGAGGTAGCACGCTTTTCCCACACCCATCCGATAACTCATCGTGTCTGCCACGTCTCGCCATACCAGGGGTATGCGAAGTTGAGTCACCGATCCTAGTCTGTCCCTTGCTCCTGCTAGTATAGGATCCTGCCCCTATGATACTTTCCATCGACACTTAACCCAGCCCGTCGGAATCTAAGTGTGAGGACTCATAGGTTTTATCTGGCGGTGTATAGGGGACATCCTTCTATCCTCCTCCTTATCTACTCATAGAGTTTGAGCGAGGACCCAGGTCAGGGGTAGGTCACCAAACCATTCCCTCATGCATAACGGAGTCATCTCCGTTGATGCAGTGTCCCATACTAATAAGAGCAAGCTATATGACTAAGCCCTTTCCCATATGTGGGTAAATGTGGTCGCACAGATTATCGGTTGCTTGACTGAGTACTAGGACACAATGTGCTTTTCTTAAAACCATCTTTCTCCACTTCTTTATTTCAACACCACATCTTGGTGTTTTGTATCCACACAAGGTTTTCAAAGGAGTTTTGAATAAAACAATGTTGGTTTTCCCATCCTATAGTTTTAGCATATATTTCTATATAGGGTGGCAAAATAACTCAGGTATACTTTTGAAAAAGGATTTTTATAAACCTTTGCTTTTGAAAAAAAGGACTTTGTAAATCTAGATGCATAAGTTATGTGCAAGCTCAGAGAGTAGCTTGCCTTGCTCGGCAAAGTGATCCTGGTCTTGGTCTTCAGGTTCCACAAATCCTTCCTCCTCGATGTACTCGACAACGCTCTCGTCTAATACACAATTAAGCAAATACAAACAATCACTAGCCTATTCAATCAATCATCACAGCAATACACTCTTAGAGGTTCTAATTAACCATTTCACACATCAACAACACTATGTGGTTCCAATTTAGTTGAATTTTGTCACTATTCAAATATACCTTAATTTGGGCAGAAATTAGTCACACATGTTTAATTGCATAGTTTGAGTTCTGTTGGTCACAAAAATACAAACTAAAATTCTACAGGGAGCTACTGATGTGTAGAAGAGGACACAATTGGATTTGGGTCATTTGGAGTTACCAAACTCCCTACACATTGTTTTGAATCCATAGGCTAGTTAATAAAGTTTTGGCTATTAACTAAATTCTGTTAATCTAAAAATCAAACCCTTTTAGGATTGACTAACCATGGCTAATTGTGATCCAATAAAATTGGTCTTAAATCATTTGGACTAACAGAGCATCAGAAACAAACAAGTTTAGATTTCAAACCCTATTTGGCATTTTTAATACTATTTTTTTATTATTTATCCAAATGATATGAAACCACTTGGGTTGGATAGACATTTTCATAAGCTTTTCAGAACATTTTGATTTGATTTATTTGGAGTTGCAGATCTCAAGTTATGGAATTTCAAAGTTTAGTCCAGTACTGTTTTCTATTCAAACTAAAAATTCGAATTTAAGCCTGAGTGGATAATGTTGAGAATCCTGACGGGTGGGGTCCACTCGTCAGTGACTCAACGGAAAACAGTGCGCGCGCTGGAAATGTTTAAAATTCTGACGGGTGGGGTCCACTCGTCAGTTTTCCTTTTATTAAAACGAAACGGTATGTTACCGTTGGATCAAGATCCAACGGCCCTCGTTCGTCCACGTCAGTGGCGAACGGCGGCGACCTAAACCGAGCGGCGCGACGGCGCCGGCGACGGCGAGGGGGACAGACGGCTCACATAGGGGGCTCGGGAGGGCGTGCGGATGGTGCGGATCGATGGCGGCGACTCGGGGAAGCTTGCTGGACGAACGGCGGTTGCTGGGGCGGCTCCAATCGACGGCGGCGAGCAGCTCCTCCTCCGCGGCCGTGCTCCAACTCCGGCGAGTCCTCTGCGTCGATCCTGTGCACGAACCAGAGGGGAAAAGGGGCCGGGTGAGTGAGGCGGTAATGGAGAAGAGGTTGCAGGCCAAAGAGGAGAGAAGGGAGGCAAGCACGGCTCGGCCGTGGTCGTCGTCTACCTCGGGCACGGCGAGCTCGAGGAGACCCACGGGCGGCCGGGGTTTCGCGGCGAAGGCTCCGCCCTCCAGGCGGTGCACAAGAGGGGGTGGTGTGAGGGAGAGAGGCAGTGGTGAGTGTGGAGGAATCGGCGGGCTCGAGCGGGGTATTTATACCGGCGCGCCGGCGCACGGTGGACACGGCGCAGGGGTGGTCCAGGGGACGGCCGGGCTCGCCATAGGGGCGGTAGGGGTGCGGCTACGGTGTCGGGAGGGAGAGAGACATGGGGGCGACGTGGAGGCGAGCGGGGCGTGCTCGAAAATGGGCCGGCCGTGAGAGTGCTCGGGCGGCGCGCGGCGTGCACTTCGCGGCATGGCTGTCGCGGCGTGGCTGCGGGCTGCGGGCGGCTGCGGTGCGGGCTGCTGCTGCGCGAGGAGACAGAGGGGTGAGGGAGGGAGAGAGAGGGCGCAGCGCGGCCGGCACGGCGCGGCGTCGCCGCGGCCACAGTGCCGGCACGACGACGTGCACGCGGCCGTGCTGTCGCCAGCTCCTCCACGGCGACTCCGGCCACCATATCCCGCGTTCTCGGTTGCTTCGTGATCGTGGAGATGAGGTGAATCCAATGGATGCCTTAATTTGATGAATTAAACCTGCAATTGCTCGATTTGATCCGTGACTTGGTTCGGTTTGGGATGAACTGGGTGATGATCACCAGGTGTTCGACGAAAAGTCTGAACCAAAATTAAATTCAAATTTTTGAAATTTTCTTTCATAACTTGCTTCACATATGTTTATCAAGGTTTGTTGTGTTATTTGATTATTTATGGGGTAAGTCCAACATAGCACATTTTGTGCTTTGAATTTGGTAAAGAAGGAAATATAAATTTGAATTTAGGTTTTTGAATTAAATATTTGAAGGGGAATAGTTTGTGGAAACCCAATGGTGTGGTATTGGAATTATTCCTCACTAACCTTGGTTTGAGAAATAAAGTAAGTTTCTTATTTTTGGAAAAATTATGGTGACATGTGTCACATAGTTTTATAATTTTGGAATGTTGTTTTGTTTATTTTCTATTCTTCAATTTTGTAATTAGAATTAGAATCCAACCATCTTGCAAGCAAGCATAACAAACAATAATCATGAAACAAACACATACCAATTTATAAGAAAAGTTTTTGTTGGCCCACATTTTTGCATTAATAATTTATATTAATATTTGGGATGTTACAGTTGCCTCGAGCGGCGCCAAGAGAAGGAGGCAGATGGGGAGGTCGCGGTGATTCAAGAGGAGCCGCACCGCGCCGTTGCCTCGAGCCGCGCCAAGAAAAGGAGGCAGATGGGGAGGTCGCGGTGGTGCAGGAGGAGCTGCACCGTCACCATCGTCCTCGACGTGAGCCTCTCTCTCTCTCTCTTAGTTTTCCCCTTCCCCCTGTAGTGGCTTTGAAGTGAAAAAGGAGGAGGTGGCTGGGAGATGAGGTCGCCTCGCTGCATCGCCATTCCTCGGCTCCACGAGCACCTACAGTAGCAGCCCAAGATTTCCTTTTTGTGTGGTATCTATCTCCGTCCTCCACCTCTGATTTTCTCTTTCTCCTCGTCTCACCTCCTCTCTCTTTGTCTCTCTGTCGGGCGCGAGGGCCATGACGCACAGAAGATGCATGTGACGAGCTCGACGTCCCTGGATGCGTGTTGAAGCTCCTCCGGCCGCAATGCACAAGGGGCAAACCTTGTGGACCTGTCCTCCGCATCTCAAGCAAGGTGTTGTGCATGATCTCTCCTATGTCTCTTCTTTTTGCGTGTGCTTGTGAAAATAGTAGGTTATTAGATTTAATCTGTTTTTGTGTGAAGGAAGAATAAAGGTAAAATTCCCGGTGGTAATACCTAATTTGATGTGAAATCTGATATATTCTCATTTCACTCAATTGGTTTTGGTTCAGATGTGTTATGGAAGAAGATGAAGTTCCAGAGAAGATTAGTCCTTGACGTTTGTAAGGACCCTTCAGACTACCAGTCCGAGATGCCCATGTTATGTAAACAGATCACGATCCCAATGATCAGTGCATCGCGATCACATAACCAACATGGTATACAAAGTTACATCATTCAAATCGAATAATACAAGACTTACATAAATAGGTGGTCACATGACCAAGTCTGCAATCACCGTCACACGGGACGAGATTAACAACGATATAGCGGAAGCTTGCGGCTAGCGTCGGCCATCGTCACAACCAGACGCATTACCACAGAGCAGTTGACCGGTGACACTCAGTTGGCGTAGTCGTCGGCGTACTCCTCGTCCTCGTCATACATCTCCTCGTTGTAATCTGGACGTTTGAATATCCAGGGACACAGCCATATGAGTACATTTACGTACTTGCAAAACCACCTCAAGGCTTAAGTTTCGATGGTAATGCAATAAAAGAATTTTTGAAAACTGGGATAGCTGCAATTTATAACTATAGGGTTTAGTTTTCGCAAAGATGCTTTCGATGTAGAGATTACGACATCTCTGTATCTTTGTTGAAGAAAACTTTTAGAAACAGAAATCTCTCTTGTAGAAATAGCATGTACCATTTCCACGTTTTGAAAACTCTTTTGTAAAACTTTTAAAAAACACTAGGATGGGGATACCCCTTTTTCCTTCCTTGAGGTCGGACTGATTGTCTCCCCGAGACCAACCATCCCTACTCAACTCATGTACCTCCCAGGCACCTCCTTGATGCCTCCTTGTTTCCTCCGAAAACATTTTCTTTTGAAAACATAAAACAGCCAGCATGCCTAGTGGGACCTTTCCAACCGTCCATGACCGCAGACACGGCTATTCGAATAGATGTACACTCTGCAGAGGTTGCGCACTTTGCCTACACCAAACGGTCATTCTGCCGTGTCTGCCACGGCCCGTCATACGACAGTATGCGGGGGTCCGGATAACCAGATCAAAACTTTCCACTATGTCCACCCTAGTATCGGGGCCTCCCGGTAGGTTTGTTCTCCCCGGCACCGTGTGCTCCACTAGACCCCTGGTCTCTCTTAGGACGCCACACCGCCACGTCAGGAGACCCGCCGTAATCGTTCCGGCGCGAGTCCCGCATGTGTATTGCCTCGTCCAGACGGCAACCCGGCTTCAAGGGCCCAGCCCCTATAGAAAGTATGAGAGCCCCAATACAAAAACAGACAAGCTTCCGGCTAAGCCCTACCCATGTCAGGTAATGTGGTTGCACGGGTTGTTGTTCGGGCGGCAGCTAGGGTCACACTTTGTTTTTCAAAAACATCTCCACCTCCGACTGCTCCCAGCAGCTCAGGTTTTCATAAACATCTTCGATTGCTCCCAGCAACACGGGTTTTATAAAACACTTGCTAGCCGATTGCTCCCAGCAACTCGGGTTTTTCTTCCGAAAGCACTTTATCAAAACCAGGCTCCCATCCTAAGATTTTGAGGAAAGAATATAAAGATATACTACTAGAAAAATATGATTTTCATTAGAGAGCCTTCAACAACAAGGCTCCTAAAGTGAATACTCATTTTTATAATACCTATTATAATCTAGTAGATAACTTTGGCCAAACAAAATTTTGTAAAATAGTTTTTGGGTGGCAAAATGCCACAAAGAAGTAAAACATGCATTATTTTATTTTGAAAACAAAACATGCTTTGTAAAATAATAGGATTCATTATAGTGGTGAGGTGGCTTGCCTGGCTCAGCAATATGTCCTTGGTCTTGATCTTGATGTTTCTCCGGTTCACTTTTTGCTTCCCGTTTCCTTCCCGATCGTATCTAACGTCGCAAACAGGAAAAGAACAACACTCAAAATACAAGACAATGCCACAAGGACATAACAAACAACAAGGATGGCACGAGACACTATGCTAACGATCAAAGGCAAGCAATTCACTTAGTTAAACAACAACAAGCAACAAGTTCATTTAGCTAAGACAAACAACAAACACTCCTAAGAAAATATACACAACAACTCTAATTGTTAAAAAGTAGGTTTAACTAAGCACTAAAATAAAACACCTCTTACGGTGATTAGATCATTTTAACAGGGGCTGCTATATTAGTTCAGGAAATACTTTAGACAAAAGTATCTTAACAATTAAGGAAGTACTTCAGACAAAAGTATCTTAACAATTAAGGAAGTACTTCAGACAAAAGTATCTTATTATGCAAGCATTATCACTAGCATTAAGCACACCCACATGAAAGCATGTTACTAGCACACACTAACAAGTAGTTAATCAACCAACAAAAGTTAACACCACTGCTCACACAAGTTATTGACTAGGAGTTAAAAAGGTGCATTAGGCTTATTTAATAAGACACTACAAGTAAGATCAATTCAACCATCATACAAGCAATCACATACTAAATGACAGCACACAAATTCATCACGCAACTTCATCTCAAATAAATACACACTCATCTACAAAAAGAATCTAAACATGTGTAACTTGCTGGGCAAGGTGGATTAAACTTAGCACAAGAGTAGATTGCTCAAAGATGTATTTCAGAAGTTGAATGATGTTATAAATGGTTAAAATAAGGCTCTGGACTTTTTTTTGGTTAAACAATCAAGGCACACAATTTTATTAAAAACAGGAATTTAAATTAATAGTTTTACTAGTTGTAAAAGTCCTGTTTTGGAAAATAAATCAATACACAAAGAATATAGCTACTAAAAATAAATCCTTCTACCAAAGTATACCTAGTGACCATACCAAGCCATGAAAATTGGATTTGCATAAAAAGCTATTACTAAACAGGAATTAAAAATCACCCAAATGCTACCGGTCCTAAAACCAAAATGACATTAGCTACTGTTTTAGGAATCTCATGCATGCAAAGTTAAAGTCTATGGAAAGGTACTGACTTCGGCTTTCTGTAGAAATTGGATTCACTTCATTTGGACACTCCTAGCTCTATCCAAAACAAACATTTTTCCACTAATAGAGTGTAACACAAAATATGAATACTTTTGTGATAAATCCAACTCTGCATGTTAAGGAAAACACCAAAGCATCTAACAAAAATACTCCTACACCATTTAGACACACATATCTAGCATAAACAATTTAAACTAGACACAAGCAATTAACGGAAAATAAGAATCTCCATTTCAAAGTTTAATAACCCACTGTTTTAGAAAATAATCCACCATGTGCAAAATATAAGTTGCAAAAATCCACCAAGCTAGGATATGATGGATACTACCCATATCTAACCAAACCAATTGGATTTACTCCAAAAAGGATTTTTAATAAAGAATTAAAAATCACCAAAAACCTACTGGTGCTAAACTTGAACTTAATAGAACTTTAATTTCACAAATCTCCTGCATGCATGGCTTAAATATCTAGATAGGTATTCTTGCTGGCTTTCCAGAGAACTAAATTTTGCAAGTTTTGGATCTACAAAACTCAGGTTATTAAATAAATGGTGAAAAATATACTTTTTACTAGATCAAACCTAGCACTCACATAAAAACATATTTTTTTTAACAAGTACAGTGCCAAGTGGTTAAGAAAACACATAGGTAGCCTACAAAATTTGAATCACTTTATTTGGATGCACAGATCTACCACAAATGAATAAAATCTAGGCTATTAGTTTTCTCGTAAAATAACAGGGAAAAGTTTTTAAACGAAAAAAAACACAATAAACGGGCCAGATCTGGCCCGAGCCGTGCCGTGCGAGCTGGGCTGGCCCAGCGCGGAGCGCGCGCAAGCAGAGGGGTAAGTCACCGTGGATCTCAGATCCGATGGCTGAAAATAGATCTGGCTGCTTTGAACATGGACCACCCAGATGGAGATCGACGGCCGAAGCTCGTCTTCTACCTCCCGACTGGAACGGACGGGCGGAAACCCTAGGAAAGGGAGAGGCTTTTGCCCTGCTCACCTGGAGCTTCTCTAAGACGAAGGCGAGCACGAAAACGGATGCGGAGCGATGGGGAAGGTCGAGGAAGGTCTCAGATCCCGTCGACACGGTCTAGAACGATGGGAACGTCGAGGGAGTCCGCGACGGTCACGGCAAGGTCCGGGCGTCTCCGGCGTACCTGCAGGAAAACCACGATGTCTCAGAGGAAGGTCGAGATGTGGGGAGCAAGAATACGCAGAAATGGAGTGCTGAGAGGGACGGTGGAGGTGGCGAGCTTGCACGCAAAAGCTCGGGCCGAGCAGCGGTTTTCGACCGTTCCAGGCCGAGTCCAAGCTGTAGCTCGCTCTAGCTTTCGCTGGGTGGTGGAGGAGAGCGAGGGGAGTGCGAATGGCAAAGTGGGAGAGGTGGTGGGTGCCTCGGCTGCAAAAGAGAGGAGAGGGTGGCCGGATGGACATCACGGGCATGGACAGCGAGAGATGGGGCTCGGGGAGGGCATTGGCTCGGGCAGGCGGTGGGTAATGATGAAAGGCTCTGCTGCAACTCCTTGGACACGAGTGGATGGCCCCTAGCTGATGGAAGTGGTGGAGTAATGGGGAGAGCTCTCTCCTGCCCCCAGGGTGTTCGATAGAATGCCAAAAGGAAAAGGACGAAAGAAATGCAGGGCTAGGGTTGGACTGGGTCGTGGGCAAGCTGTCCAGGGGGGGTGTGTGAGTGTTAGGGCATGACTAAGACCACGGTTTGAGGAGAGGGAAGTGAAGGTTTTGGTGCAAAAGAGTTTTTGGGCTGATTAGACTTAGCCACAATGCAAAGATGGATTAGTCAATCCATTGACTTAAAAATTATAAAACAAGTTGGGTTGAGAAAAGGGAATACAGGTGCAGCATTTGGTTTAATAGCTTAGGTCAAAGGGGCTCAATATCAACTAGATACAAAAATGGCAACTTGCTAAAATATAAGACTAGATAATGTCAGCTTATAATGAAGCACTACAAACCAACATGGATTAGGGATTAAACAATTATGTAAATTATCAAGAATAATATAGGTGGGAAGTAGACGTGGTGAGGATGATGTTAAGTGCGCTGCATTTCCAATTTGAATAAAATAAACACAAATGGTCATGCTCTAGAAATGCTAAAAGTTAACATTAGTTAAGATAGCTTTGCATTATTATAAAATTTACTTGTTGAAAATATTTTTGACCAAAAATCCTAAGAAGAAGGTAACAAGTTACAAACATGCAAAACCATCAACCAAATGTCTAAGACTCCAATTCAAGCAGTAATCATAAACTTTATACAAAGAAAACCACATGACACTCAAAGAAATACACACTTCAGGAAAACAAATTAAGCACATGTCTAAAGGATCAAGCTCACAAACACCTGGATAAATAACCACACCTTAAAGACAAGGAAATATATTTGTGAGGTGGTGATCAACACAATAGTGACAAGATTTTGAAGAAAGAAGATTAAAACACTTCCTAGCAATAGTTTCCAAAGAGATATTAAATTAGGAGTTTTTGAAATAAAAGTTGCTAAGACTAGCAACACATTAAACTCAAAATATATTAGGACTTATTATATGGTCCTTTATAGTTTTTCAAACATAAAGCTTTTGGAAATACTTTTATTTTCTCAAACAAAAGGTCTTTGGGTAGTTGCTCAAAATCAAAGCCTCATGGTAAAATAAATGGGTTAAAATAAAAATAGGATAGGAGAAGATATATGGACTATTTTACTTGTCATCACATTGATCACAAGGGTCAAATTATAACTAGGTTGAGTTTCAAGGTTGATAGCAAGAGAGGTCATTCACATAAACACAAACCACCACATGGCAAACATAATAAACATGAGTAAAACACATCTATTAACAAGACATTTCAAAAAGTTTTTGACGGCCCTAAATTTTGGGCCTTTTATAATTAAGTTTTTCTTGCTTCCAAAATTTGGGGCGTTACAGACCTTCCCCCCTTAAAAGAATCTCGTCCCGAGATTCCTAAGCAGGTACTAAGAGAGTGCAAGGGTAAGGGGTTTGATGCTCCTTCATCTTTCGAGGTTGTTGCTTCTCGACTGAGAATTCCTTGTTGATAAGGTGTCTGATTTCTTCTGGAAGACTTGGGTCCTTGCTGAAGAGGTTGACCTGTTGGTCGATGTTGATGTTGGGTTCTTGTTGAGATGAATTCAAATGCTCCAGGGTTGGGGCGCAAAGAACAATTTATTAAAAACTCCCTAACAAAACTAGTACACGTCTTCCCCCCTTAAAAAGGGGACACTAGGAGGGTTAAAATTGACAGCATAAGTTGTTGTTGACTTCGATGTGTTGTTGGTCTTGGGTATCACGTCAATCTTCGTCTTGGTCGTAGCTCCTCGGCGCTTGGGGTTGATGCAGACACTTGTCCTGATAATGCCGTCTTGAGGGGTTAGCAGTTAAACACCGACCAAAAGTTTTCAAACCTCAAAGGGGTGTCAGGTCCGTAGACTTGACTCTCTCAAGCTTTTCCTATTAAGTCAAAAAGGGTTACAAACCACTAATAGCGTCAGAACTAGCTTGGGTCAATTTCTTCAACTACAGCAGTCTTCGGTCTTTCCGTCGTTCTTGGCGTCTTGCTGGATATGATGTCTTCTATTGCGTCCACCATCGGTTTAGTAGACGAAGAGAGTTGATGACGACTTCCTTGGTTATTGGGCTTCATGATGCTTTGCAAAACCTTCAAAGGTCGGTTGTTTTCTAAGTTAGCCTAAAAGATTAGAGAAGATTCTTCTTGCTATATGACTCTAGTCGGGGCAGTTGAGTTAATAAGTTTGGCGTATAGAATGCACTGATGACTCTTGCTTCGTGGTACATCTTCATGTAGACGATCTTCAATGTTGGTTCTCTTCGTTGTTGCTGACGTCGATCTCCTTTGCGCGTCACGGCTTGAGGGCTTCACAAAATCTTCGAAAAGTAGTGGCTCTTCCTGATATTTGAGTCCTCCTTGTTGACATATGTAGGTCAGACTTCCGTTAACACCTCTTTTCTTGTCTCGGCTTGTTGGTCTTGAGTAGATTAGTTACTTAGCAACGAGACAAACTGGTGTTAGAGGTTACTCTGAAGTTAGATACGTTAAGTTAGTGATGGTATACTTGTAATTCAAAAATGTTAATTAAATTACGCAAGGCTAATCACATCACGGGGATGGGATATCTCCGGGTGGTCTTCTGTATCATGTGTAGTTACTAGCTCTCACGTGTTCAAGTTTAGGTCAGAGGGAAAAACTTTTTTAGTAGGGTTTCCAAGACAGGTTCATAGAGTGCACCAGGGTGCATCTAAAGAGGCACAAAGGGGTTTAAACAAAAGGGAAGTATGTGTTTAATATGTGTTGCCGACAAGGCGTGCTTGTGAAACATACGAGAAAAACAACACACCAATAACGAGCACACAAACAAGACACACGCAAGCAAAAAGCATACTAGCAAAAGAGCACACAAGACACCTATAGTACCAAAAAGGGCACTAAACAATCGTGATAGTCGGGTAATCCAACCAAGGGTCATCCCTAACTTATCCTATGGTTCTTGGTCTCACATAGTTGCTGAAGTCCTCCTTTGATCACCTTGGGCACTTGCCGAAAAGCTTGAGATTCTTGAGGTTGTTGATGGAGTAACATTGTTAGGGTTGAGTCGAGGGAGCGAAGGTGATCCTTTCTTTGTTGCCTTCAATGATCTGGGTCTCGCAAACTATGCATCTGATGGCTCTTGTCTCCGTCTTGGCTCTAGCTACTTAGGTCTCACTTGGGTCCATCGTCAAGCATAAACAAGTTTTGAATAGGGACAAGAGAGTAGAGAAAACTCTTCTGAAACACTTTGAAATTAGAGAGGTAAGATCAAGATATTTTTCAGAGTAGGTGAGGAGTGGAAACCATACTAGGCTTACCTAAGAAAATAGATTTCTGTAGAAATATGGTTTAGCAAAATAATTCCTTCCTTAGCTAACGACCATGCTAACTAAGATCTCCTAAGGTCAACGATGGCTCTGATACCAAGTCCGTAAGGACCCCTCAGACTACCAGTCCGAGATGCCCACGTTATGTAAACAGATCACGATCCCAATGATCAGTGCATCGCGATCACATAACCAACATGGTATACAAAGTTACATCATTCAAATCGAATAATAAAAGACTTACATAAATAGGTGGTCACATGACCAAGTCTGCAATCACCGTCACACAGGACGAGATTAACTATGATATAGCGGAAGCTTGCGGCTAGCGTCGGCCCTCGTCACAACCAGACGCATTCCCACAGAGCAGTTGACCGGTGACACTCAGTTGGCGTAGTCGTCAGCGTACTCCTCGTCCTCGTCGTCCATCTCCTCGTTGTAATCTGGACGTTTGAATATCCAGGGACACAGCCATATGAGTACATTTACGTACTCGCAAAACCACCTCAAGGCTTAAGTTTCCATGGTAATGCAATAAAAGAATTTTTGAAAACTGGGATAGATGCTATTTATAACTATAGGGTTTAGTTTTCGCAAAGATGCTTTCGATATAGAGATTACGACATCTCTGTATCTTTGTTGAAGAAAACTTTTAGAGACATAAATCTCTCTTGTAGAAATAGCATGTACCATTTCCACGTTTTGAAAACTCTTTTGTAAAACTTTTCAAAAACACTAGGATGGGGATACCCCCTTTTCCTTCCTTGAGGTCGGACTGATTGTCTCCCCGAGACCAACCATCCCTACTCAACTCATGTACGTCCCAGGTACCTCCTTGATGCCTCCTTGTTTCCTCCGAAAACATTTTCTTTTGAAAACATAAAACAACCAGCATGCCTAGTGGGACCTTTCCCACCGTCCATGACCGCGGACACGGCTATTCGAATAGATGTACACTCTGCAGAGGTTGCGCACTTTACCCACACCAAACGGTCATTCCGCCGTGTCTGCCACGGCCCGTCATACGACAGTATGCGGGGGTCCGGATAACCAGATCAAAACTTTCAACTATGTCCACCCTAGTATCGGGGCCTCCCGGTAGGTTTGTTCTCCCCGGCACCGTGTGCTCCACTAGACCCCTGGTCTCTCTTAGGACGCCACACCGCCACGTCAGGAGACCCGCCGTAATCGTTCCGGCGCGAGTCCCGCATGTGTATTGCCTCGTCCAGACGGCAACCCGGCTTCAAGGGCCCAGCCCCTATAGAAAGTATGAGAGCCCCAATACTAAAACAGAAAAGCTTCCGACTAAGCCCTACCCATGTCAGGTAATGTGGTTGCACGGGTTGTTGTTCGGGCGGCAGCAAGGGTGACACTTTGTTTTTCAAAAACATCGCCACCTCCGACTGCTCCCAGCAGCTCGGGATTTCATAAACATCTCCGATTGCTCCCAGCAACACGGGTTTTATAAAACACTTGCTCGCCGATTGCTCCCAGCAACTCGGGTTTTTCTTCCGAACGCACTTTATCAAAACCAGGCTCCCATCCTAAGATTTTGAGGAAAGAATATAAAGATATACTACTAGAAAAATATGATTTTCTTTATAGAGCCTTCAACAACAAGGCTCCTAAAGTGAATACTCATTTTTATAACACCTATTATAATCTAGTAGATAACTTTGGCCAAACAAAATTTTGTAAAATAGTTTTTGGGTGGCAAAATGCCACAAAGAAGTAAAACATGCATTATTTTATTTTGAAAACAAAACATGCTTTGTAAAATAATAGGATTCATTATAGTGGTGAGGTGGCTTGCCTGGCTCAGCAATATGTCCTTGGTCTTGATCTTGATGTTCCTCCGGTTCACTTTTTGCTTCCCGTTTCCTTCCCGATTGTATCTAACGTCGCAAACAGGAAAAGAACAACACTCAAAATACAAGACAATGCCACAAGGACATAACAAACAACAAGGATGGCACGAGACACTATGCTAACGATCAAAGGCAAGCAATTCACTTAGTTAAACAACAACAAGCAACAAGTTCATTTAGCTAAGACAAACAACAAACACTCCTAAGAAAATATACACAACAACTCTAATTGTTAAAAAGTAGGTTTAACTAAGCACTAAAATAAAACACCTCTTATGGTGATTAGATCATTTTAACAGGGGCTGCTATATTAGTTCAGGAAATACTTTAGACAAAAGTATCTTAACAATTAAGGAAGTACTTCAGACAAAAGTATCTTAACAATTAAGGAAGTACTCAGACAAAAGTATCTTATTATGCAAGAATTATCACTAGCATTAAGCACACCCACATGAAAGCATGTTACTAGCACACACTAACAAGTAGTTAATCAACCAACAAAAGTTAACACCACTGCTCACACAAGTTATTGACTAGGAGTTAATAAGGTGCTTTGGGCTTATTTAATAAGACACTACAAGTAAGATCAATTCAACCATCATACAAGCAATCACATACTAAATGACAGCACTCAAATTCATCACGCAACTTCATCTCAAATAAATACACACTCATCTACAAAAAGAATCTAAACATGTGTAACTTGCTGGGCAAGGTGGATTAAACTTAGCACAAGAGTAGATTGCTCAAAGATGTATTTCAGAAGTTGAATGATGTTATAAATGGTTAAAATAAGGCTCTGGACTTATTTTTTGTTAAACAATCAAGGCACATAATTTTATTAAAAACAGGAATTTAAATTAATAGTTTTACTAGTTGTAAAAGTCCTGTTTTGGAAAATAAATCAATACACAAAGAATATAGCTCCTAAAAATAAATCCTTCTATCAAAGTATACCTAGTGACCATACCAAGCCATGAAAATTGGATTTGCATAAAAAGCTATTACTAAACAGGAATTGTCGGCCCAGTGGGATCTAGGGTGTGCAGAGCCCACTCTCCACAGCCCTCACACGCGACAGAGTCGATGAAACGACTAAGGACCGAGCAAAACGCTTGGAGAGACCCTCGAGAGGAAAATCCCTCGAGAGGGCTGAAGAGGGCAGCGAAGGCCTGGCAAGGCCGCCCCGAGGCTGCTCCTCTACAGGGCCCTCTCCCCTGGAGAGGGGTCAACACTAATCCGTCCACGGGCCGCCCCAGCCCTGTGGAGATGCTTCGCTCCGAAGGAACCACTACAAGGCGCACATGGCCACTGCCGCGCCGCAGAGTGACGCGCGCGTCTACGCGCGATGACGACGGCGCCGCAGTTGCCGTTTTGGTGATTAAAGGAGTCAACAAAGCTGTGTCCCCTGCGCCGGCTTACGAGGGTTTCCCCTTTGGTGCTAAAGCAGTTGGCAGACGCTACGCTACAAGGACGACGTCACCGTGGGCACCCCCACGATCCCAGCAGTACCAGCTGGCCGCCCAGCGAAGGCGGCGGCTTTTCTGTCATGAAGGCAGACTTTACGACCATGGACCGAGTCCATGGACAACCCCGCTGCGGTGCACCCCGCTCCACCGTTTCGGCGCCATTTGGGTACCCTTCCACTGCGCAGCACGCAGGGATGAGGCCCGGGGCGCCTATATAAGGAGAGGGAGCACCTCCGTAGCAAAAAAAAGGCCGATCGACAAATCACTCGCCTACTGGCACCATAGCTTAGCTTAGCTTAGCAGACTCGAAGAGAAAGAAGACCATTGCTTCCCTCTTTGAGCTCTGCGCTGCCGCAACCGAGCCCTCGGCAAGCTCATTGCGCTGTAACCCCTACAGAGCAATACAGACAAGCAGGAGTAGCGGTCTTACCTCCTCCTGAGGGCCGTGAACTTGGGTACGGGCTTGAGTCCATCTCTGTCGTGTTATCCCTCTACAGGCACGACGAGCACCGTCGCCGGGCCGGTTGAGGGTTGTTGGCTAACGTGTTCAGTCCCCCTTCACGAACTTCCCTCGAGGGTGACTATCCCTGTTTCGTGGGAGCAACACCTCCACATTTGGCGCGCCAGGTAGGGGGAATGAGGCGCGTCTTCAACCTCCAGCCATCTCCGCGCCATGACGGACACCCGCACGTCACGCGCCAACAGGCGCGCAGCTGACAGGGCTGACACCGAGCCCGGCACCGCTGCCACCCGCGGCCGCCACGGCCGTCCTCGCACGACGGAGCGCGCCAACACCGGCCCACACATGGAGGAACCTGAGAGCGAGGAGCACCGTGGTAGCGACCACCGCGGTGACAGGGATGCTTCCCCGGAGCATCACGACGATGCTGAGTCTTCGCATCCGTCTCGGCGCCAAAGCGCGTCCTCTCGAGGACGCCCGGAGCCCACGCCGCACACCGCGCTGCTCATGGCCCAGGAGCTCCTACGCTACCGGCCTAGCGCGGAGGCCCACGACCAGTGGCTGGACCGCCTCCACCACCTCGTCGACGTCGCGACCACGCGCCCCGCTCCATCGCGCTCCATGGTCCATCACTCTGGCCGTGCGGGACCGGCTGCTCCAGATGCGCCTCCGCCGCCGCCGGGACCGCCTCCGGCCGCAGCGCAGAGGGCTCCCTCTCATGCTTCCTCGCCACACGACTGCCAGATCGTGCGACGCACTGCGCCTGACGCGCGAGTAGGCATGGAGCGCCGCAGGGACCTCCAGAATCGCCTCGTCGAGGAGCTCGGCCAAGCGGGACAGCAGAACCGCAGGGCTCTCCAAGGAGGAACCGCCACATACGCCTCTGGCTGCATGGCATTCACCCGCGCTCTGCGCCGTGTGGTCTGGCCGCAGAAGTTCAGGCCAGCCCTCCCCAAGGGCTTCGACGGCTCGACCAACCCTCTCGAGTTCCTGCAGCTCTACACCATCTCCATCCAGGCTGCAGGAGGAGACGACAAAGTCATGGCCAACTGGTTCTCCCACGCCCTCAGGGACTCCGCGCTGTCGTGGCTCCTCAACTTGCCTGAGGACTCCATAGATTCATGGGAGGAGCTCTGCAGGCAATTCGTTGCCAACTTCAAGGGCACCTATGAGCGTGCGCTCACCCACAACGACCTGCGCGCTGTGGTGCAGAAGAAGGATGAGACTCTCCGCAAGTACATCCAGCGCTTCAGCCAAGTGCGCAACAAGATCCCGAACATCCCCGACACGCAGGTCATCGCCGCCTTCAGAGAGGGCGTCACAAATCGCCGAATGCTCGAGAAGCTGGGCATTCACGACAAGCTCACCTCTGTGGTGAAGCTGTTCGACCTCGCTGACAAGTGCGCCAAGGCTGAAGAGGGGCTCCTCTTCGTCAAGATGAGCCAGCGGACGGACGACCTGGCTGAGGGATCCAAGAGCCACAAGAAGCGTGAGGAGACCAAGCGCAAGACCACCGCCGTCCTGGCTGCAGAGCCAGCCGCCAAAAGCGCCCGCAGAGGCTCTCTTGAGCCTGGCGACAAGGAAGCGGACTACCGTCCATTCTGCGTCTACCACAACAAGCGCGGCCACGCCACAGACGACTGCTACAACCTCAAGAGGTTGAGCCGAGAGCGCGGGCGCGAAGAAGACAACGGGAGCCGCGGCAGAGGCCGTGGCTACCGTAGGGATGGCAGAGGCGGACGCGGTGGCGGCTATCAGAAGCCGCCAGGCACTCAGGCCAACGCCGCCGAGAAGAACAACAACCTCCCTGACGAGGAAGATGGAGGCTACCAGGCCCCAAGGGGGGCTATGGCTTGCATCCTCGGAGGAGCCCAGGCACCCAAATCGAACAACCAGTTCAAGCAGTTCGCCCGCGAGCTCAATGCCGCGCTCCCAAGCACCGAGACCTCCAGGCCCCTCAAGTGGTCCCAGTACACCATCGCCTTCGACGCCAAGGACCACCCCAAGTCGACCAAGACTGTGGGAACCCTCCCCTGGTCTGCTCCCCCACCATCAACAACATCACCGTCTCCAAGACGCTCATTGATGGAGGAGCAGGCCTGAACGTCATCTCTGTTGAGACCTTCGAGACTCTCCAGGTGCCTTACGAGTGGCTCATGCCCTCCAGGACATTCACAGGGGTCACCAGTGGTTCAATCGAACCCCTGGGGCAGGTCCGGCTGGCCGTCACCTTCGGCATGCAGAAGAACTACCGCACGGAGCTGATCGACTTCGACGTTGCCCACATCGGCCTGCCGTACAACGCCATCCTCGGCTATCACGCCCTCGCGAAGTTCATGGCCGTCACGCACCATGCCTACAACATGGTCAAGATCCCCGGCAGCGCTGGCACTATCGCCATCCATGGTCATATCCTGGACGCCACGCACGCTGTCGAGAGCGCCTACAAGGCCGCCGCCATGGCATTCCCGGCTGACGAGGACGTGGAGCCTCTCGAGAGGCCCAAGAAGAAGAAGCAAGTGTTCTCCCAGGAGCAAGCTGCCACGAAGAAGGTGTCGCTGGACACCAGTAGCTCGGGGGCTGAGGGCTCCAGGGCCAGCGTCACCATAGGCGCTGCCCTGCCTCCCAAATAGGAAAGCGCGCTCGTCGCCTTCCTCCGGGCAAACTCTGACATGTTCGCATGGACTCCGTCAGATATGTCCGGTGTACCAAGGGAGGTGATCGAGCACCACTTAGCCGTGTGTCCAGACGCACGCCCCATCAAGCAAAAAGCACGCAAGCAAGCCCCCGAGAAGCAAGCATTCATCGTCAAGGAAGTAGAGAAGCTAAAAGCGGCAAATGTCGTCCGTGAAGTCGCGCATCCCACCTGGCTCTCCAACGGCGTGGTTGTCCCAAAACCCGCTGGAGGAGGCCGACTCTGCATCGACTACACCGACGTCAACAAGGCCTGCCCCAAGGACCCATACACCATGCCGAGGATAGACCAGATCGTGGACTCCACCGCCGGCTGCGACCTCCTCTTTTTCTGGACGCCTTCTCTGGTTATCACCAGATCAAAATGGCTAAAGAGGACGAGGAGAAGACAGCATTCCTCACCCCTTGTGGTGTGTACTGCTACACTTGCATGCCTTTCGGCCTGAAGAACGCCGGCGCCACTTTCCAGAGGCTCATGAGAATAGCCTTGGGGGCACAGATGGGCAGAAATGCAGAGGCATATGTCGACGACATCGTGGTCAAGTCTCACGAGGGAGATACACTCTTGAAGGATCTCGAGGAAACCTTCGCCAGCCTGCGCAAGGTGAACATCAAGCTGAACCCCGCCAAGTGCGTCTTCGGGGTGCCTTCAGGCAAACTCCTCGGATTCCTCGTGTCCCACCGCGGCATAGAAGCAAACCCTGACAAGGTCAAGGCCATAGAAGCGATGCAGCCTCCTCGCCGGCTCAAGGACATGCAGCGCCTAGCAGGCTGTATGGCTAGTCTGGGCCGCTTCATCTCTAAGTTCGGCGAGAGAGCCCTGCCATTCTTCAAGATCATGAAGAGGTCCGGCACATTCAAGTGGACCCCCGAGGCGGACAAGGCTTTCGAAGACCTAAAGAGATATTTGGCCAGCCCACCAGTCATGGTGGCTCCCAGGACAGGCGAACATCTGAAGCTGTACCTATCAGCCACTCCTCAGACCGCAAGCGCTGTCCTGGTGGTCGAGAGGGAAGGGCCAGTCCTCCCCAAGAAGAGTGCCGCCACACCAAGCCCAAAGCCGCCCGACAAAGAAATCGGAGAAGGAGCAGACTCCACAGACCCACTGCCAGGCCCACAGCCTCAAGTCGAGTCTGCTCCCAACACCCTTGCCGAGACCCCTCCACAGGCAAGTCTCGACAAGGGCCCTGAAGAGCCTCCACAGGCAAATCCCGACAAGGGCCCCGAAGAGCCTCCACAGAGAATCGACACTGCACCTCCCTCGACAGCCCTTGTCGAGCACCCCGTGTACTTTGTCAGTACGGTACTGCGGGATGCTCGGGAGCGGTACCCAATGCAGCAGAAGCTTCTCGTCGCTCTCCTCATCGCCTCCAGGAAGCTGAGACACTACTGAAGGGGATCGCATGCAGAAAACAAAAAATTTCCTAACATCGATAACCTTAAACTAGCCAGAATCCATACTATGCAGATATAGTAATACGCAGGGGGTTCGGTGCACATACCCTTGTAGACCGAAAAGCGGGGATTACGCTCCCGCACAAGCGTTGTCGATGAAGCCGACGAAGACTTCAATGCCGTGTAGAGGAAGCAGACCTCTAGCACCACTAGCGTGGTGCCTCGCAGGGCGTTACACACGTACGGTGAAGCCGACGAACTCCGGGCTCCGATCCAAAGACGAAGCAGCGGAAGACTGGGACCGGAAGACCAGCAGCGCGGCGGCGTGCGTATGGTGGAGAAAACTTATCCTTGGCGCAACTCCAAACTTGGGAGTCACGTGATTAAAGGAGAGAGAGAGAGAGAATATTTGGTGTGTCTTTAAAGGCCAGGGGTACCCATGTATATATAGGAGCCCGGGGGGCTGCCCAACCTGCCAGGCTGGCGGTGTGGGACTAAACCCACACCCCAGCCGGCCAAGGTGGTGCGCCGGCCCTAGGTGGGCCCCACTTGGCCCACCTAGGCCGGCCCCTCCCCATGCGCACCAAGGAGGGGGGGTTTCCCCCCCTCATGGGCCTTCTTTCCGCCAGAAGGCCCATTTAAGGTATTTAGCCTTTAAAAATTCAGAAAAAAATATAATAAAATATATTTAACTATTAATTACACTAATTAATATTAAATACATATTACATAATTTATTCTGGCTCCGAAAACTATTTCGTCGCTGCCCGATCTCCATCGGAACTTTCCCGGGACGTTCCCGGTGCTCTCTTTTCCTATTTTTCTCTTCCGGTAAAATGTCGACTCCCCTTAAGCGTGTTACCCTAGCGGTTCGATTATCTCACCAGACATGATCGAGACTCCTCTCCGATCAATGACTAATTCGTGGACCTTGGATACCCAGAATTAATCCCTGCGAGATAACGAATACTTTTCCCATCGAACCTGGACGTCCGAGTCTTAAACCTTTTGCCATGCGATACTTAGCGTGTCCGAGACTCGTTCATAGATATCTCCATACCTAGCTTGATCTCGTTACCGACACCGCTAACTTCTACTCGTCCATGATCTTATGTCCTGGTGACCTAGTCACACGCTTGCAAGCTCTTTTGACATAATCTCACCGAGTGGGCCCTAGAGTATCTATCCTGCTATGGGACTGGCAAATCCCGCTCTTGACCCCCCGTCTCAACATACTCCTTTCCGACACCCGAGAGGGACACCTTTATTGTCACACTATGTAAGATATGACGTTTGATGCAATCAAAGTGTCTTCCAGGAATAGCAATAAGAGTAGGTCTCACGGTCGGAGGCGTAATGACTACGTCCTACAAATATTGGGTATGTCCATCACACCGTTCTACCAACGACATGACTTCATTGTCAAATAGACGCCATGTCACATGATCGGGAAACCTCGATCATCGATTGCACAATGAACCAGTCAAAAAGAGGCTACTGGGGACCTGGTTGTTTTACGTATCACACCTGTATTAATGTTTCCGCTTAATACAGTTATAGCATGACACAAAAACGCATTATGAACAAATGAGATATGATAAATAAAACTCTTTATTAAGTGCCTCTAGGGCATATCTCCTTCAACTACTTCCAGGGCCACCCCATCACGGACATCCATAGCGGGGAGTGCGGCCACCACTCGTGTGCGCGCACCCTCGCGGGCAAGGTCTTCAGGAGCAGATTCTACTGGCCACAAGTGCTTCAAGATGCGGTCACCATCGTCCAAGCCTGCGACGCCTGCCAGTTCCACGCCAAGAAAATTCATCAGCCGGCGCTGGGGCTCCAGACCATCCCGCTCTCCTAGCCGTTCGCCGCCTGGGGGCTGGACATTCTGGGCCCCTTCCCGAAGTCGCTGGGGGGCTATCGCTTCCTCTTCGTGGCCATCGACAAGTTCACCAAGTGGGCCGAAGTGGAACCAGTGCGCACCATACCAGCCGGAGCCGCGGTGAAATTCATCAGGAGCTTGGTCTGCCGCTTCGGAGTGCCTAACCGCATCATCACCGACAATGGTTCGCAATTTACCAGCGGCATCTTCCGAGCCTATTGCGAAAAGCTCGGCGTCAAGAGCTGCTTCGCCTCGGTGGCTCATCCACGCAGCAACGGTCAAGCCGAGCGAGCGAACGCAGAAGTCCTCAAGGGCCTCAAGACCAGAAGTTTCAACATCCTCAAGGGTCACGGCAAGGGCTGGATCGATGAGCTCCCATCTGTGCTCTGGTCCATGCGCACAACCGCTTCAAGGCCTACGGGCGAAACGTCGTTCGCCCTTGTCTACGGAGCTGAAGATGTCCTCCCCGCAGAAATCAAGCATGGATCTCCACGGGTCCTTGCCTTCAACGAGGACACCCAAGAGGGCCTCCACAACGACGACCTGCTATTCCTCGAGGGCCTGCGCCGCCGTGCCGCCCTCAGAGCGGCAAAGTACCAGCAAGATCTGCGACGCTACCACAGCCGCCATATACGCTCACGCACTCTTGAGGCGGGCGACCTCGTCCTCAGGCGAATCCTCTCCAGAGAAGGCCTCCACAAGCTCTCGCCGATGTGGGAAGGCCCCTACAGGGTCTCCCACATCGCCAGGCCTGGAGCAGTACGCCTCGAGACCGAAGACGGCATCCCCGTCAAGAACCCGTGGAACATCGCACATCTGCGCAAGTTCTACCCGTGATCATAGTCACGCCAGGCATTTTTTGTCTCTAGAGGGAAGCTCACGGCTTCACCTCCAAGCTTCTCCAAGCTTCTCCCGAGGGTCAGCCCTCCGAGCTCTCCTGCAAATGAGCCCCCGCAGGCCGCAGTGAACCTCTGCCACTAATGGGTGGTCCCCATGCCTCGACATGGAAGGAACGTTAGCTTGGCAAACCCAAGTGTAATGAACCGAATTCGTTCCCAAGTGAACATTGCGCTCCGGTGCCATTTTCGTTCCAAGTGAACTATGCGCTAAGGCGCCATTTCGTTCCTAAGTGAACTCAGCGCTGAGGCGCCGCTGTGTAATATTTCGATGGCAAGTTTTACTTTCGTCATTTACTTTCACATGTGCGCTTATATTCTTCCCATGCGCACCTCGCGAGCGGGGGCTGAGTACGGTGCCTGTGCCCAAGAGCACCCCAGCAGCACTGCAAAATCCAAGGGACCCTGAGCTCTGGCTAAAGGGCATGCTCCCGGATACACGCCACCTCTCCAAAGGACCTTGGTACTCTCTCTCCTCGCGAGGAACCCATGAGGAAACCTATAAGCGCGCATGAGTCCTTACTACCATGTTCTAGCGTTTTGGTTCGCCTCTCTAACGTCCACAGGGAACAAGAGTCTCTCCAGGCCCTGTGGAGGAAAAGTTCGGCCCCTGGAGCGAAAGGCATCGCCAGAGGAGTCCTACGCAGGGCGAAAAGCCTCGCGAAGCTAAGTTCCCTGCTCACACCGGGAAATCTTCGTATCTCTCTCACGAGCACTCTGCGGCCCTCGAGCGTCCCTTTTCCCTCATTCTCCATGGACTGCTTGCGCGTCAAAGGGGGGCCCTGAGCATCGCGACTCGAGGGCTCCTACCTCTCTAAGCCTTAAACTCCCCCCGGCCTTGCTGAGTCATTGCTCGAGCATACCGCAGCGGCGGAGTCATAGTGCGAGGAGAAGGGTCCTAGCGACGCAGAGCGAAAAAGACATGGAAGTAAAGCAAAGGGCCCTCGAGGGGCACACACACACACTTAGCAGCACATGCTTAAAAGTATGAAGTATATTACAAACTGCAAAGCAAAAGTCTTTAAAGCAAACATCCCTACAGCGCTACAAGCGCATGGCATTTCAGGAAAGAGATCAAGCAGGGGCATCGCCGTCGTCCTCCCCGGACTCTTCTCCTTCAGGCTCGCCCTCCTCATCGTCGCCCTCCTCGCCGCCAGCGTCCTCCGCTGCAGCCCGCTTGAAGCGGCTGCAGAAGTCGTCGACCTGGTCGCGGATGGAGTTGGAGATCTTCCACCCTTTCTCCCCCTAGAGAGGCTCGGTCACCGTGGTGAAGTCGAAGCCAGGCTGGAGGTTCTGGAGGTTGGTGAAGATGCGGTCAACCGCCACCGCCAGGAGCTGGCGGCACTCCTCATCGACGACGTCGCGGAGCTCGGCGGCAGGGCCCTCGAGCGCTGAGAAGAGCTGCTCGAAGTACATGAGGTAGGTGGCGGCGTCAGAGTTGCCTTGAAGGGGAACGGCCGGCGCATCCACTCCCAGCTTCGCGGCGAGCTCGCGGCCCCGGCCCACCAAGGACTGGAACATGCGCTCCCGCTGCTGCGACAGCACCTGCGCCGCCTTGGCGCTCTCGGCCGCCTCCACCGGCTTCTCCACAGCCGGGCCCACCTGCTGGTTCATCTCCTCCATATCGGCCATGAGGGAGGCGAGGTCCTGCTCCGTGCGCTTGCGGACCTCCTCAGCGGCGCGGCGGCGATCCGTTTCGCGCTTCACCTTGGAGACAAGGGTAGCGTTCATGTTCTCGAGCTGGTGGATCCGGGTGCCGCTCTCGCTGAGTCTCTTCTTGAAGCGGCTCTCCTGCTTGGTGAACTTGTCGGCGTAGTCGTGGGAGACGGCGGCGCGGTACGCCTTCTCCCGGGCCTGGAACTCCTTCTCGGCCTCCGCTTTCTGCTCGGCGAACCTCTTGTTGAAGCGCTCCACATGCCCCTTGTGGGTAGCCGCCTCGCGTTCATACCTGACGAGAGCCGCAGCCAGGCTCTCTTCGCGGGCCTCGAGGGCGGCGCGCTGCCCTGACAGCTCCTGCTCCCTCAGCGCCAGCTGTTCATCGCGGCGGCGCACGTCCTCCTCGTGCTCGCCCAGACTCCGGCCCCTGGCGTCCAAGCTCGCGCGGACCCCCTCCAAGGCGGTCCGCACGGTCTCAGAGTCGGCAAGGATCTTAGCCTCAAGCTCGACAAGCCCGTGGTGTTTGGCCGCCAGGGAGTGCTCCACAGCCTCCCGCTCTGCCCTGGCCGCGGCCAAGTCTTCCGCCGCTGCCCGGCGCTCAGCCTTCAAGGGCTGCAGAAGTCCTCGGCGTCGCGCATGGCGCCCTCGCGGACCTCCTCTGCGAAACGCAGCGCCTTCTCGCGCTCCGCCTGCAAGGCCTGGTCGCTCCGTCGGCGAGTCTCCACGGCCGCGTGGAACGTGGCCCAAGCCTCTGCGAGCTCGTCCCTCTGCCGGGCGAGCTCCCCGTCCTCCTGGGCAAGGTGAGCCTCCAGCCCCTCCAGAGACTCCCGCACCAAGCGGAAGGCGACATCGCGTCGCCCCCTGCTCCAGTCCCAGCTTCCAAGGACAAGGGTCCGGGACGCCTCGCTCAGGGCGGAGGGCCCTGCTCCCGCGTCAAGCTTGGAGCGGGGAGTCTCTGCGCAGGCTCGGGGGCTCGGAGGCGCGTCCTCCGCTCCGGCACCCGCGTCCTGCACGCCGGCGTTGCCCCCCTCAGGCGGCACCTCGCCCTGGGCCCCCGGGGCAGGAAAGGCCTGCTCCGTGGCTGCCGCTTCGTCCTCCGCCTTGGTGCTTGGCGGGAGCAGTGGGAGTTCAGCCCCCACTGCCTCGTCGACCTTCGGTGGGCTCGGGGCCGAAGTAGTGTCTGCCGCGGCCTCCTGCCGTGCTAGCGGGGTCGCAGCGCGCGGCGGAGTGGCCGCCTTCTCCATCTGCTTCTCGGGGCATTTTTCCTCCAGAGGCGGCGCGGTGGCCTCGGCCTGGGGAGTGTCCCCGTGAGGGCCTGCGGGGGTTTCCTCCGCAGGCCTCGAGGCCTCTTCTGTGGCGGCCTCTGCCGCGGCCTTCTTCACGTCCGCAGCCTTGCGGAGCCTACGGCGCTTTGCAGGCGCCAGGTCGCTGGCAGAAGATAAGAAAATCGGTCGGGGGAGGAGACAAGCAAAAGACTGAAGAAGAAAATCAAGACCAAGAACACTTACCCTGTCTTCTTGGCGCGGGTGTCAACCCACGCCATGCTGGATGAACGCCAAGAAGGCGTGGCCCGGACTCCGGATCCCTCAGGAGCCGCCTCAGCCTTCCTCTTGAGGGAAGTGCTTGGGGGCTCCCCGGCAGGCCTGTCGTGGGCCGCTTTGGTTCGGGGCTCCTGTCGCCCCGCCCCGGCCTCATCCTCGTCGTCGTCGGAGGAGAGCTCGAAGACCTCCTCAGGAGGGGGCGAGGCCCTTGATGAGCTCGCTCCGCCTGCAGAGGGAACGGCCCCAGCCGCAGCGTCGCCCTGCTCGGCGTCAGACGCGTATGGCGAATCCGCAGCGTCCTGCCCCCTCGCCACGGGCATGGGCCCATCTTCCTCCTCTTCCCCCGCCAGGCCTAGTGGGGTGAAGCTGGGCATCCGCTCCAGAATCGCCAGGCGCGAGCCCAGGTTTATCTGATGAAGAGGCCTCAGCTCCGCCGCAACCGCCACGGACACGTCAGGGTTGATGAAGAGGCCGCCCATGATGGTCTCGACGACGGCGGGGAGATGGTCGCAGGGGTGGAGTCGCATCGAGTCGGAGGGACCCGCGTACATCCACATCGGCTTCTTGTGCGCCTGCAGAGGAGCGATGCGGCGGCGCACGAAGTCCTCTGCGATCATCTGGCCGGTGAGGCCGTTCTCCCGAAGCGTCCTCATGCGCGCCACGAGGCTTCCGATCTTCGGGCCCTGGAAGGCCTGCTTCCCCCAATGGGTGTTCTTCACGGGCGGCGCCTCCGGGACCTCGAGAAAGGAGCTCTGCGACTTGACGCCGATGAGGAACCACTTCTGCCTGAAGTCGTCCACCTTCTTCGACACCGCCGTGACGGGTTTGTCGTAGCTCCACGACATGGGGATGTAGACGTCCCCCATGCCGTCCGCAATGCGGAAGGACACGCACCCCGTCCGCTCGGCCTTCGCGGTGTTCCGAGCGCGTAGAAGCTCCGGAAGAGGGCCACCGAGGGCTCCACACCCAGATACGCCTCGCACAGGTAGGCGAAGATGGAGAGCACGAGGACGGCGTTGGGGTGTAGGTGGAGAAGGTGGATCTGGTAGAACTCCAGGATGGCCTCGAGAAAAGGCGAATACGGAGGCACCAATCCGGCGAAGAGAGTGTGGAGGAAAATGGGGAAAAAACCCGCCGGAAGGCGGCCGTGCCTCGCGGCCTGGATGGCGCTGGCGCCATGCTCATTGGTCTTCCCGGCGACCAGGTGCTGGATCTTGCCCAGCGCCGCCGCATCGACGCGCACGCCAATCAGAGCGGGGCCAAGCGCCTCCTCGCCCTGCGCATCGGCAGGGAACGACCCCATCGCCGCCTTGCCTTTTTGTCCGCCCATTGTCAAGGGAGGTGCAAGAAGCGGGGCGCCGGAGAAAGAAGCGGAGTTCGCCGGAGGAAGAAGGAGTTCGCCGAAGTTAGAAAGCTAGGAGGTCGAGAGTTGGAAGACTGGAGGCGCGGAATGGGAGTAATGGCTGCGGTTCCGACCGGCGCGCAGCTTTATACCGCGTTTGGACAGTTACCAAGTCGCGGTCGTGGTGATCGTGGTGGGACCCCCCACGACGCACGTTTCTACCGGAGAAACCGAGTCGCCGCAAACTCATCTCCGAGCGACGCGTGTCACGGGCCGGCCGGACATATTGGACCCACGACGCTTCGTCTGGACCCGATGGGCCTCGCCATGCCCGTCATGGGCTCGGGGGCTACTGTCGGCCCAGTGGGATCTAGGGTGTGCAGAGCCCACTCTCCACAGCCCTCACACGCGACAGAGTCAATGAAACGACTAAGGACCGAGCAAAACGCTTGGAGAGACCCTCGAGAGGAAAATCCCTTGCGAGGGCTGAAGAGGGCAGCGAAGGCCTGGCGAGGCCGCCCCGAGGCTGCTCCTCTACAGGGCCCTCTCCCCTGGAGAGGGGTCAACACTAATCCCTCCACAGGCCGCCCCAGCCCTGTGGAGATGCTTGTGGGGACCCCGGACTAGCTGTCCGAAATACCCTTGTGCCTACAACATCAGCGATCCCGTGATCAGTCTGTCGCTGAGCACAATCAAACTAGTATCAAAGAACATCCATAAATTCCGAAGGAATTACTTACTCGATTGAAGCCATAATCTTCAATAAGTTCTTGCAGCGGAAAACACCAATCAACGTGGGGCCCGAGTCATTTGCCAAGACACCTACAGGCAGCTGACTGGGAAGACGGCCTAGTTCGCAAAGACGTCATCGGTCTCTCGGTCTTCAGCATACTTCTTCTTGAACTCTGGACATGGGAATATCCAGGGACACAGCCATGAGTACATTTACGTACTCGCAAACTACCCCGACAAGAGCAGGCAATAGCATCATTTTTATTATAACAAAACTCTTTATTTTGAGAAGACAACTCTATATCTTTGTTGAAAAGAAGAGAAGGTTTTTAGAACTTTTTCCCAAAAATCTCACTTTGTAAGAATTCTCTTATAAAACTTTTTCCTGAAAATCCATCTTTGTTGAAGAAGGTAAGAAATCTCTTTTGCAAACATTTTCCCCGGAAATCGCCATTTTATCTGTTTCTCCAAAACTACTCCTTTTTCAGACCATAACCCGTCATGGTTCATGGTACCCCAACAACCTCATACCGATCCGTTGGTATAGGTGTATGGGTCATTCCCCACTTCCTTTTCTTTTTAAAACTCAATTCTTTTCCCAAAACTTGCACATGGTCAAAGTAGGGCCTCTCAACTATCCATATCCGAGGACTCGGCTATTCGAATAGTTTTAACCCTCTGCAGAGGTAGCGCGCTTTTCCCACACCCATCCGATAACTCATCGTGTCAGCCACGTCTCGCCATACCAGGTGTATGCGAAGTTGAGTCACCGGTCCTAGTCTGTCCTTTGCTCATGCTAGTATAGGATCCTGCCCATATGATACTCTCCATCGACACTTAACCCAGCCCGTCGGAATCTAAGTGTGAGGACTCATAGGTTTTATCTGGCGGTGTATAGGGGACATCCTTCTATCCTCCTCCTTATCTACTCATAGAGTTTGAGCGAGGACCCAGGTCAGGGGTAGGTCGTCAAACCATCCCCTCATGCATAACGGAGTCATCTCCGTTGATGAGGTATCCCATACTAATATGAGCAAACTATATGACTAAGCCCTTTCCCATATGTGGGTAAATGTGGTCGCACAGAGTATCGGCTGATTGACGTAAGTACAAAGACACAATGTGCGTTTTATCAAAAACCACCATTCTCCTTTTCTTCAAGTCATCACCACATCTTGGTGCTTCATAGCCACCCAATGTTTCAAAGGAGTTTTGAATAAAACATCTTTATTTTTCCCATCCTATAATTTATCATATATTTCTACATAGGGTGGCAAAATAATTTCCATATACTTTTTGAAAAGATTTTATAAAAACCTTTGCTTTAAAAAGGGCTTTGTAAAAATAGATGCATGTATTAAGGTGCAAGCTCAGAGAGTAGCTTGCCTTGCTCGGCAAAGTGATCCTGCTCTTGATCTTCAGGTTCCACAAATCCCTCCTCCTCGATATATCCGGCAACGTTCTCGTCTAATACACAATCCAGCAAATACACACAATCACTAACCTACTCAATCAATCCCCACAACAATACAATCTCAAATGCTCTAAATAGCCACTCTATATAACAAACAATACAATTTGGGTTCAATTTAATTGAATTTGCCATTATTCAAGTATATCTTAATTAGGGCAGAAACTAGTTGAACATGTTTAATTACATAACTTAAGTTCTGTTGGTCACAAAAATACAAACTAAATTTCTACAGAAAGCTACTGATGTGTAGAATAAAACATAATTGGATTTGGGTCAATTGGAGTTACCAAACTCCCTACACAATGGTTTGAATCCAGAAGCTTAATAATCAAGTTTTAGCTACTAGTTAAGTTCTGTTGACCTAAAAATTAAATCCTCTTAGGGGTTACTAGCCATGACTAATTGTGATTCAATGAAATTGGCCTTAACCCATTTGGACTAACAGAGTATCAGAAACAAACAAGTTTATATTTTAAACCCTATTTGGCATTTTTAATACTATATTTTTATTATTTATCCAAATGAGGTGAAACCAATTGGGTTGGTTAGATAGTTTCATAAGCTTTCCAGAACAGTTTGATTTGATTTATTTGGAGTTAGGAACCTCAAGATATTGAATTTCTAAGTTGAGTCCAGTATTGATTTTCTAAATGCATTTTCTTTTCTGCCTTTTTCTTTATTCTAATAAAACATCAAATAAACTAATTTATTTGGATAGGTGAATTACACCAAAAGACAGGCTTTATTTTTCTGAACATTTTGGTATCTTATTTGTAATTTTTGGACTAGTATTTAAAAAGTTATGGATTTTACAAACTTAATCCATTTTCTGTCTTTTCCTTTATTTTCCAGAGAAACACGGTGAAACGTTTTTCACCGAGGGGCTGGCTAGCCAGAGCCACTGCCATGCGGGCCCGAGCGCTGACGCGGCTGGGTGTGGCTACGCTGGCCGCCACGGTCACTGACCGGTGGGGCCCACCTGTCAGCGTGCAAAATAAATCGAAAAGGCCGCGCGCAGCTGGGGTTCGAACTCGCGACCTCGCGAGCGTGCGCGCAGCGTGCTAGCCACTGGGGTGGTGCGGTGTGAGTGCTAGTATGCGGGCGCGTATCCTTTTGAGGTGTGGACCGTGCACGGCGACGACGCGCACGGCCGCGGTGATCACCGGCGACGACGCGCACGGGATCGACGGAAGGGGACGCGCGCGGACGGACTAAGGGCACATCTGACTCGCACGGGTATAGGGAGACTGGGGGGGGGGGGGGGCAGCGCTACGACCCAAATGGTCGCCGGGAGAAGCTCCGGCGACGAGCTACGGCGGCGCGTGCTACGGCCTAACGGCGGAGCTACTCCTACGCGACGAATTAGCGGGAGAGGTGGGGGATGGAGATGTCCAGGAGGTGCGCCAGCTCACCCTTGATGCGTTGGTGCGTTCCGTTGGAGCTGCGGTGACCGGAGGCGGTGGAGATCTTGCTCGAAGCGCGGCGGCCGGAGTCGAAGAAGATGAAGACGGCACGGTCGACTCGCGGCTCCCCTCTTCGATTCCTTGCACGGAGATGAAGAGGACGACGAGGCGCATCTTCTGGAGGTCCTGGCTTGGCTCGGGGAGGCTCCAATCGCCGGCGAAGCGCGACGGCGTGCTCGGCTCGGCCATGGCCATGGTGGAAGAAATGGAGAGGGAAAAGAGGAGAGGGGGAGCAGAGAGTGGGGAGCGAGCGAATGAGGGAGGGGAAGCAGAGGAGCGCCCCGGGGGCCTCCTTATCCTCCTTGCGGGGCAGCGGAGAGGAGGGGCCCGGGCAGTGGACGCACGGGAGGGGTGCACGGCGGCAAGGGCAGTGGACGCACAGTCGGGCGAGCTGGGACAACGAGGGGAGGGGCACCCGGTTGCGGAGGAGCAGGGCCGAGGTCGGCACGGCGTCGTGCTCACCCGACACGGCAGGAGGAGCGGGAGGGGGGGGCCTGGACGCGGCGGCAGGGGGAGCGGGGAGCACAGCGGCACTGGCGCCACGCCGTGCTGCGGCTACAGGAACACGACGGCGATTTACAGAAAACTCCCTGGAATCCTGGTTCTATTTACAACTAAGTCCTTTTCCTGATTTTCTTTTATTTCTTTTAGAACCAGTAGCTTTTCAGTGATTTATTTGAGGCATCAAAACATTTTAGAAAAATCTGAAATTATTTGGGTAGGCTCCCCACAACATGTGGAGGCCCCACAAAAATTGGGGTATTTAAATAAAAATGTTTTGAACTATATTTGTTCCTAGGGCTTTAAAAATGGCATTTTTCTTAAATACAAATTTATAATCCTTTGAAATTTTGAAGCAAGTTCAAATATTATTTTTGAACTCTTGGAACTTCCTTGACAAATATATTAACTTCAAATAGATTTTATTTTCATAAGAAAGTATTTGTTTGAAGAAAATAGAGAGTTAGGTAGAGAGAATAATTTGATAAGATCATCTACTTATCTTATGATCTTAACTTCAAATTGTTTACTAAGCTTAGGAGTTTGTTTCTATTCAAGTCACATTCCAAATTTGTTGTCAAGTGTGTCTTCACTTTAACACTTCAAGTACATTGGTGTAATTATTCACCCAAGCAAACAATAAAATAAGAATTAACAATCAATACAATCAGAAGCCCAACAAGCAAATAATCACCACAAGATCCACATCACTTCCAAGTCCACACAATTCAAACACAACAATGGGAAGGAAATACAATCATCAGTGAAACATTTCAAAAAGTTTTTGTTGGTTCTGAATTTTGGGTCCGGTAAAACTAAGTTTTTCTTAGTTTCAAAATTTGGGATGTGACAGCTCTTCCCCCCTTAAAAATAAATCTCGTCCTCGAGATTTGCCCGGTGGTAACAGGGGAGTACGAGGGCACGGGTTTTGGGTTGACTAAACTTCCGAGGTCGTTGTTTCTTGAGCGGGGTCGCCATGTGGGATCTCGATAAATTGATGATGCGAGGCTTTCTTTGTCGATAAACTTCTGTGCGGAGTCCAGATCCTTTATGATGGTGTGGTCTGGACGATTGACTCGGATGGATAGTCTTGGTCGGCTATTTCCAGATTCTACAGGCTAAAGCGCACGGATCTAATTATTATCATGTTCTGGTATACCTATTGCAGTTCTTCCCCCCTTAAAAAAGGGGGTTTTGAAGGGTCATCCTGAAGGTTGCGTCTGGAGTTGAATTGGAGGCGCTATTCTTCCGAGGTATCTTGACGATCTTTGTCTTGGGTGTCATCCCACAGTGTTTGGGTCGGTGTAGACCTCACTTCCTGATATTGTCTCCTTACGAGGGTCGCAGGTGGGGACGCGTGGTTTTCATGATGCGTCGAGCCTGCGTACTCAACTCTCTCCGGTTTCTAGTTAGTAGAAGGAGGTTAAAACTTTTAATTGCATCTGGATACTTCTAGTTGCGTCGGAGGTTGCTTGGTGGTTGATGCTGTTCATAGCAGGTGCTTCCGGCATTTAATTCTTCTGAGTATTTCGTTGGGTGGTCGTCTTCATTCTTGTCCTTCCTTAGCTGAGTAAAGAAGGGACTTCATTGCTGACTTCCTTGGTTCTTGAGCTTCAAGGAACTTTGATGAGAATCTCAAGAGGTAGAGTAGAGTGTCCAGAGGTTCTAGAGGAGCCTATAGTTAGTTCAAGGATTCTAGAGGTATCTTACATCGTCCAAAGAAAGTAAGACGATCTAGCTTAAGATTTAGTTCAGACTATTATTACCCTTTCTTGAACTTCTCATTCTTCTTTCCTTTGAACTTTATACTTATTCCATAAACAAGACGTCCATGGCGTCCACTTCCTGGGGTAACTCCAGGTTGACGATATTTGAAGCTAGTTTCCTTCGGGCTTGTCGGTGGCGATCCCCCTTGGATGAGTCTTGTGCTTGAGGCTTCATATAATCTTTAGAAAACCAGCGGCAGATTAGGGTTCTCATCCCTAGCAATTTTGGTTTTATTCGACGGGACAATTTTGGGTGGGTCAAACCTAGCAAGGTTATCGCAAGGAATTAAAGTATCACTAACAGTTCGTCAAGTTAGATACGATGAGTTAGTATGGTATTCTGGTAATTTCATAATTTGTGTCTTCACGAGGTTGACGTAAAATCGCAGTTTTCTTCGAGATCTTGACGCACTTGCTCCAGATGGTGCATGAAGGTCATTGTCTGACTTGCCGGTTAAGTTGCAAAAAAATCTCAGGCTATTGGTTTAAGATCGGGGGTCTTTTGTATCTTGCGAAACTGTCAGTTCTTATCGGGAGATGGTTTAGATGAGAGGAAGTATCCGGAAAATATTTTCCTAAGAGGGCTTACATCTGCAACAAGGTGCAACTATGGCGAAGAGGTCAAAAATTAGTTTTTGTTGGGTGACGAAAAGGAGTGTTATAAAAAAGGAATTTTGGTTTACTTTGTGTTGCCATCAAGGCGTAATTGTGAACGCACCAGAAAAACAACACCCACACAGGGGACTCACCAACCACAACACACAACCAGAGTAAAGCACACCAACAAACAACACACAAGGTACCTTTAGTACCAACGGACGTCTAATACTCGTGGTAGTCGGGTGGTACAATCAGGGTTCCTATCAGGTTTATCCTATGGTCTCGGTTAATTATGGTTGGTGAAGCCTTCACTTTGTCGCCTTAGTCTTCAGCTGGAGAAATTGAGATTGTCGAAGGAGTAACTGAGTGGAATTGCTGATATTGAGTTGAGGTCTTCGAAGGTCTCCTGCTTGGTTGACTTCGACAATCTTGGTATTTGCGGATCCCTCACCTCGATGTGGAATGTTGAGTACTTGTAATGGAAGCTTCTTCTTGTAGGTGCTAGCTAATTAGGTCTCACTTGGGTTCATCGTCAAGTATTTTGAACGGGTAAGAGGGATTAGAGAAATCCTTGGAAAATCTTAAAATAGAGGGATGAGACTCGGAAATATTTGAGAAGGTGAGAAGAGTGGAAGTCATTTTTGGACTTCCTTAGATAAAATTATGTTTTTGGTAACAATATATTTTTAACAAAATATTTCTTTCCTAACTAACGTCCATGCTAACTAAGGTCTGTTACAGTCAGGATGGCTCTGATACCAAGTCTGTGGGGACCCCGGACTAGCTGTCCGAAATACCCTTGTGCCTACAACATCAGCGATCCCGTGATCAGTCTGTCGCTGAGCACAATCAAACTAGTATCAAAGAACATCCATAAATTCCGAAGGAATTACTTACTCGATTGAAGCCATAATCTTCAATAAGTTCTTGCAGCGGAAAACACCAATCAACGTGGGGCCCGAGTCATTTGCCAAGACACCTACAGGCAGCTGACTGGGAAGACGGCCTAGTTCGCAAAGACGTCATCGGTCTCTCGGTCTTCAGCATACTTCTTCTTGAACTCTGGACATGGGAATATCCAGGGACACAGCCATGAGTACATTTACGTACTCGCAAACTACCCCGACAAGAGCAGGCAATAGCATCATTTTTATTATAACAAAACTCTTTATTTTGAGAAGACAACTCTATATCTTTGTTGAAAAGAAGAGAAGGTTTTTAGAACTTTTTCCCAAAAATCTCACTTTGTAAGAATTCTCTTATAAAACTTTTTCCTGAAAATCCATCTTTGTTGAAGAAGGTAAGAAATCTCTTTTGCAAACATTTTCCCCGGAAATCGCCATTTTATCTGTTTCTCCAAAACTCCTCCTTTTTCAGACCATAACCCGTCATGGTTCATGGTACCCCAACAACCTCATACCGATCCGTTGGTATAGGTGTATGGGTCATTCCCCACTTCCTTTTCTTTTTAAAACTCAATTCTTTTCCCAAAACTTGCACATGGTCAAAGTAGGGCCTCTCAACTGTCCATATCCGAGGACTCGGCTATTCGAATAGTTTTAACCCTCTGCAGAGGTAGCGCGCTTTTCCCACACCCATCCGATAACTCATCGTGTCAGCCACGTCTCGCCATACCAGGTGTATGCGAAGTTGAGTCACCGGTCCTAGTCTGTCCTTTGCTCATGCTAGTATAGGATCCTGCCCATATGATACTCTCCATCGACACTTAACCCAGCCCGTCGGAATCTAAGTGTGAGGACTCATAGGTTTTATCTGGCGGTGTATAGGGGACATCCTTCTATCCTCCTCCTTATCTACTCATAGAGTTTGAGCGAGGACCCAGGTCAGGGGTAGGTCGTCAAACCATCCCCTCATGCATAACGGAGTCATCTCCGTTGATGAGGTATCCCATACTAATATGAGCAAACTATATGACTAAGCCCTTTCCCATATGTGGGTAAATGTGGTCGCACAGAGTATCGGCTGATTGACGTAAGTACAAAGACACAATGTGCGTTTTATCAAAAACCACCATTCTCCTTTTCTTCAAGTCATCACCACATCTTGGTGCTTCATAGCTACCCAATGTTTCAAAGGAGTTTTGAATAAAACATCTTTATTTTTCCCATCCTATAATTTATCATATATTTCTACATAGGGTGGCAAAATAATTTCCATATACTTTTTGAAAAGATTTTATAAAAACCTTTGCTTTAAAAAGGGCTTTGTAAAAATAGATGCATGTATTAAGGTGCAAGCTCAGAGAGTAGCTTGCCTTGCTCGGCAAAGTGATCCTGCTCTTGATCTTCAGGTTCCACAAATCCCTCCTCCTCGATATATCCGGCAACGTTCTCGTCTAATACACAATCCAGCAAATACACACAATCACTAACCTACTCAATCAATCCCCACAACAATACAATCTCAAATGCTCTAAATAGCCACTCTATATAACAAACAATACAATTTGGGTTCAATTTAATTGAATTTGCCATTATTCAAGTATATCTTAATTAGGGCAGAAACTAGTTGAACATGTTTAATTACATAACTTAAGTTCTGTTGGTCACAAAAATACAAACTAAATTTCTACAGAAAGCTACTGACGTGTAGAATAAAACATAATTGGATTTGGGTCAATTGGAGTTACCAAACTCCCTACACAATGGTTTGAATCCAGAAGCTTAATAATCAAGTTTTAGCTACTAGTTAAGTTCTGTTGATCTAAAAATTAAATCCTCTTAGGGGTTACTAGCCATGACTAATTGTGATTCAATGAAATTGGCCTTAACCCATTTGGACTAACAGAGTATCAGAAACAAACAAGTTCATATTTTAAACCCTATTTGGCATTTTTAATACTATATTTTTATTATTTATCCAAATGAGGTGAAACCAATTGGGTTGGTTAGATAGTTTCATAAGCTTTCCAGAACAGTTTTATTTGATTTATTTGGAGTTAGGAACCTCAAGATATTGAATTTCTAAGTTGAGTCCAGTATTGATTTTCTAAATGCATTTTCTTTTCTGCCTTTTTCTTTATTCTAATAAAACATCAAATAAACTAATTTATTTGGATAGGTGAATTACACCAAAAGACAGGCTTTATTTTTCTGAACATTTTGGTATCTTATTTGTAATTTTTGGACTAGTATTTAAAAAGTTATGGATTTTACAAACTTAATCCATTTTCTGTCTTTTCCTTTATTTTCCAGAGAAACACGGTGAAACGTTTTTCACCGAGGGGCTGGCTAGCCAGAGTCACTGCCATGCGGGCCCGAGCACCATGCGGGCGCTGACGCGGCTGGGTGTGGCTACGCTGGCCGCCACGGTCACTGACCGGTGGGGCCCACCTGTCAGCGTGCAAAATAAATCGAAAAGGCCGCGCGCAGCTGGGGTTCGAACTCGCGACCTCGCGAGCGTGCGCGCAGCGTGCTAGCCACTGGGGTGGTGCGGTGTGAGTGCTAGTATGCGGGCGCGTATCCTTTTGAGGTGTGGACCGTGCACGGCGACGACGCGCACGGCCGCGGTGATCACCGGCGACGACGCGCACGGGATCGACGGAAGGGGACGCGCGCGGACGGACTAAGGGCACATCTGACTCGCACGGGTATAGGGAGACTGGGGGGGGGGGGGCAGCGCTACGACCCAAATGGTCGCCGGGAGAAGCTCCGGCGACGAGCTACGGCGGCGCGTGCTACGGCCTAACGGCGGAGCTACTCCTACGCGACGAATTAGCGGGAGAGGTGGGGGATGGAGATGTCCAGGAGGTGCGCCAGCTCACCCTTGATGCGTTGGTGCGTTCCGTTGGAGCTGCGGTGACCGGAGGCGGTGGAGATCTTGCTCGAAGCGCGGCGGCCGGAGTCGAAGAAGATGAAGACGGCACGGTCGACTCGCGGCTCCCCTCTTCGATTCCTTGCACGGAGATGAAGAGGACGACGAGGCGCATCTTCTGGAGGTCCTGGCTTGGCTCGGGGAGGCTCCAATCGCCAGCGATGCGCGACGGCGTGCTCGGCTCGGCCATGGCCATGGTGGAAGAAATGGAGAGGGAAAAGAGGAGAGGGGGAGCAGAGAGTGGGGAGCGAGCGAATGAGGGAGGGGAAGCAGAGGAGCGCCCCGGGGGCCTCCTTATCCTCCTTGCGGGGCAGCGGAGAGGAGGGGCCCGGGCAGTGGACGCACGGGAGGGGTGCACGGCGGCAAGGGCAGTGGACGCACGGTCGGGCGAGCTGGGACAACGAGGGGAGGGGCACCCGGTTGCGGAGGAGCAGGGCCGAGGTCGGCACGGCGTCGTGCTCACCCGACACGGCAGGAGGAGCGGGAGGGGGGGGGCCTGGACGCGGCGGCAGGGGGAGCGGGGAGCACAGCGGCACTGGCGCCACGCCGTGCTGCGGCTACAGGAACACGACGGCGATTTACAGAAAACTCCCTGGAATCCTGGTTCTATTTACAACTAAGTCCTTTTCCTGATTTTCTTTTATTTCTTTTAGAACCAGTAGCTTTTCAGTGATTTATTTGAGGCATCAAAACATTTTAGAAAAATCTGAAATTATTTGGGTAGGCTCCCCACAACATGTGGAGGCCCCACAAAAATTGGGGTATTTAAATAAAAATGTTTTGAACTATATTTGTTCCTAGGGCTTTAAAAATGGCATTTTTCTTAAATACAAATTTATAATCCTTTGAAATTTTGAAGCAAGTTCAAATATTATTTTTGAACTCTTGGAACTTCCTTGACAAATATATTAACTTCAAATAGATTTTATTTTCATAAGAAAGTATTTGTTTGAAGAAAATAGAGAGTTAGGTAGAGAGAATAATTTGATAAGATCATCTACTTATCTTATGATCTTAACTTCAAATTGTTTACTAAGCTTAGGAGTTTGTTTCTATTCAAGTCACATTCCAAATTTGTTGTCAAGTGTGTCTTCACTTTAACACTTCAAGTACATTGGTGTAATTATTCACCCAAGCAAACAATAAAATAAGAATTAACAATCAATACAATCAGAAGCCCAACAAGCAAATAATCACCACAAGATCCACATCACTTCCAAGTCCACACAATTCAAACACAACAATGGGAAGGAAATACAATCATCAGTGAAACATTTCAAAAAGTTTTTGTTGGTTCTGAATTTTGGGTCCGGTAAAACTAAGTTTTTCTTAGTTTCAAAATTTGGGATGTGACAATGCTTCGCTCCGAAGGAACCACTGCAAGGCGCACATGGCCACTGTCGCGCCGCAGAGTGACGCGCGCGTCTGCGCGCGATGACGACGGCGCCGCAGTTGCCGTTTTGGTGATTAAAGGAGTCAACAAAGTTGTGTCCCCTGCGCCGGCTTACGAGGGTTTCCCCTTTGGTGCTAAAGCAGTTGGCCGGCGCTACGCTACAAGGACGACGTCACCGTGGGCACCCCCACGATCCCAGCAGTACCAGCTGGCCGCCCAGCGAAGGCGGCGGCTTTTCTGTCACGAAGGCAGACTTTACGACCATGGACCGAGTCCATGGACAACCCCGATGCGGTGCACCCCGCTCCACCGTTTCGGCGCCATGTGGGAACCCTTCCACTGCGCAGCACGCAGGGATGAGGCCTGGGGCGCCTATATAAGGAGAGGGAGCACCTCCGTAGCAAAAAAAAAGGCCCATCGACAAATCACTCGCCTACTGGCACCATAGCTTAGCTTAGCTTAGCAGACTCGAAGAGAAAGAAGACCATTGCTTCCCTCTTTGAGCTCTGCGCTGCCACAGCCGAGCCCTCGGCAAGCTCATTGCGCTGTAACCCCTACAGAGCAATACAGACAAGCAGGAGTAGCGGTCTTACCTCCTCCTGAGGGCCGTGAACCTGGGTACGGGCTAGAGTCCATCTCTGTCGTGTTATCCCTCTACAGGCACGACGAGCACCGTCGCCGGGCCGGTTGAGGGTTGTTGGCTAACGTGTTCAGTCCCCCTTCACGAAATTCCCTTGAGGGTGACTATCCCTGTTTCGTGGGAGCAACACCTCGACAGGAATTAAAAATCACCCAAATGCTACCGGTCCTAAAACCAAAATGACATTAGCTACTGTTTTAGGAATCTCATGCATGCAAAGTTAATGTCTATGGAAAGGTACTGACTTAGGCTTTCTGTAGAAATTAGATTCACTTCATTTGGACACTCCTAGCTCTATCCATTAAAGGGTTAGTGGAAAACAAACATTTTTCCACTAATAGAGTGTAACACAAAATATGAATACTTTTGTGATAAATCCAACTCTGCATGTTAAGGAAAACACCAAAGCATCTAACAAAAATACTCCTAAACCATTTACACACACATATCTAGCATAAACAATTTAAACTAGACACAAGCAATTAACAGAAAATAAGAATCTCCATTTTAAAGTGTAATAACCCACTGTTTTAGAAAATAATCCACCATGTGCATAATATAAGTTGCAAAAATCCACCAAGCTAGGATATGATGGATACTACCCATATCTAACCAAAACAATTGGATTTACTCCAAAAAGTATTTTTAATAAAGAATTAAAAATCACCAAAAACCTACTGGTGCTAAACTTGAACTTAATAGAACTTTAATTTCACAAATCTCCTACATGCATGGCTTAAATATCTAGATAGGTATTCTTGTTGGCTTTCCAGAGAACTAAATTTTGCAAGTTTTGGATCTACAAAACTCAGGTTATTAAATAAATGGTGAAAAATATTCTTTTTACTAGATCAAACCTAGCACTCACATAAAAACATATTTTTTTTAACAAGTACAGTGCCAAGTGGTTAAGAAAACACATAGGTAGCCTACAAAATTTGAATCACTTCATTTGGATGCACAGATCTACCACAAATGAATAAAATCTAGGCTACTAGTTTTCTGGTAAAATAACAGGGAAAAGTTTTTAAACGAAAAAAAAAAAACGGGCCAGATCTGGCCCGAGCCGTGCCGTGCGAGCTGGGCCGGCCCAGCGCGGAGCGCACGCAAGCAGATGGGTAAGTCACCGTGGATCTCAGATCCGATGGCTGAAAATAGATCTGGCTGCTTTGAACATGGACCGCCCAGATGGAGATCGACGGCCGAAGCTCGTCTTCTACCTCCCGATTGGAATGGACGGGCGGAAACCCTAGGAAAGGGAGAGGCTTTTGCCCTGCTCACCTGGATGCGGAGGGATGGGGAAGGTCGAGGAAGGTCTCAGATCCCGTCGACACGGTCTAGAACGATGGGAACGTCGAGGGAGTCCGCGACGATCACGGCAAGGTCCGGGCGTCTCCGGCGTACCTGCAGGAAAACCACGATGTCTCAGAGGAAGGTCGAGATGTGGGGAGCAAGAATACGCAGAAATGGAGTGCTGAGAGGGACGGTGGAGGTGGCGAGCTTGCACGCAAAAGCTCGGGCCGAGCAGCGGTTTTCAACCGTTCCAGGCCGAGTCCAAGCTGTAGCTCGCTCTAGCTTTCGCTGGGTGGTGGAGGAGAGCGAGGGGAGTGCGAATGGCAAAGTGGGAGAGGTGGTGGGTGCCTCGGCTGCAAAAGAGAGGAGAGGGTGGCCGGATGGACATCACGGGCATGGACAGCGAGAGATGGGGCTCGGGAAGGGCATTGGCTCGGGCAGGCGGTGGGTAATGATGAAAGGCTCTGCTGCAACTCCTTGGACACGAGTGGATGGCCCCTAGCTGATGGAAGTGGTGGAGTAATGGGGAGAGCTCTCTCCTGCCCCCAGGGTGTTCGATAGAATGCCAAAAGGAAAAGGACGAAAGAAATGCAGGGCTAGAGTTGGACTGGGTCGTGGGCAAGCTGTCTAGGGGGGGTGTGTGAATGTTAGGGCATGACTAAGACCACGGTTTGAGGAGAGGGAAGTGAAGGTTTTGGTGCAAAAGAGTTTTTGGGCTGATTAGACTTAGCCACAATGCAAAGATGGATTAGTCAATCCATTGACTTAAAAATTATAAAACAAGTTGGGTTAAGAAAAGGGAATACAGGTGCAGCATTTGGTTTAATAGCTTAGGTCAAAGGGGCTCAATATCAACTAGATACAAAAATGGCAACTTGCTAAAATATAAGACTAGATAATGTCAGCTTATAATGAAGCACTACAAACCAACATGGCTTAGGGATTAAACAATTATGTAAATTATCAAGAATAATATAGGTGGGAAGTACAGGTGGTGAGGATGATGTTAAGTGAGCTGCATTTCCAATTTGAATAAAATAAACACAAATGGTCATGCTCTAGAAATGCTAAAAGTTAACATTAGTTAAGATAGCTTTGCATTATTATAAAATTTACTTGTTGAAAATATTTTTGACCAAAAATCCTAATAAGAAGGTAACAAGTTACAAACATGCAAAACCATCAACCAAATGTCTAAGAATCCAATTCAAACAGTAATCATAAACTTTATACAAAGAAAACCACATGACACTCAAAGAAATACACACTTCAGGAAAACAAATTAAGCACATGTCCAAAGGATCAAGCTCACAAACACCTGGATAAATAACCACACCTTAAAGATAAGGAAATATATTTGTGAGGTGGTGATCAACACAATAGTGACAAGATTTTGAAGAAAGAAGATTAAAACACTTCCTAGCAATAGTTTCCAAAGAGATATTAAATTAGGAGTTTTTGAAATAAAAGTTGCTAAGACTATCAACACATTAAACTCAAAATATATTAGGACTTATTATATGGTCCTTTAGAGTTTTTCAAACATAAAGCTTTTGGAAATACTTTTATTTTCTCAAACAAAAGGTCTTTGGGTAGTTGCTCAAAATCAAAGCCTCATGGTAAAATAAATGGGTTAAACTAAAAATAGGATAGGAGAAGATATATGGACTATTTTACTTGTCATCACATTGATCACAAGGGTCAAATTATAACTAGGTTGAGTTTCAAGGTTGATAGCAAGAGAGGTCATTCACATAAACACAAACCACCACATGGCAAACAGAATAAACATGAGTAAAACACATCTATTAACAAGACATTTCAAAAAGTTTTTGACGGCCCTAAATTTTGGGCCTTTTATAATTAAGTTTTTCTTGCTTCCAAAATTTGGGGCGTTACAGACCTTCCCCCCTTAAAAGAATCTCGTCCCGAGATTCCTAAGCGGGTACTAAGAGAGTGCAAGGGTAAGGGGTTTGATGCTCCTTCATCTTCCGAGGTTGTTGCTTCTCGACTGAGAATTCCTTGTTGATAAGGTGTCTGATTTCTTCTGGAAGACTTGGGTCCTTGCTGAAGAGGTTGACATGTTGGTCGATGTTGATGTAGGGTTCTTGTTGAGATGACTTCAAATGCTCCAGGGTTGGGGCGCAAAGAACAATTTATTAAAAACTCCCTAACAAAACTAGTACACGTCTTCCCCCCTTAAAAAGGGGACACTAGGAGGGTTAAAATTGACAGCATAAGTTGTTGTTGACTTCGATGTGTTATTGGTCTTGGGTATCACGTCAATCTTCGTCTTGGTCGTAGCTCCTCGGCGCTTGGGGTTGATGCAGACACTTGTCCTGATAATGCCGTCTTGAGGGGTTAGCAGTTAAACACCGACCAAAAGTTTTCAAACCTCAAAGGGGTGTCAGGTCCGTAGACTTGACTCTCTCAAGCTTTTCCAACATGTTCGTCCGTCATCGACCACCATGTCTAGCGACGCCCCATCATTATCTCCTCTGATGCCTTGCTGTTGATTTCGTCCCCATATGTCGCCTCGCTGTCGGCGCCTGCTCATCTACAGGTTCTCACCTCTCTGTCTCTCTCAAAGTTCACTCACAAACATCTTCTAGATATATCTTCGATTGCAAATCATTCTCATTCTCTTTTTTGTGACTAGAAGATTCTTTCATCTCTGAAAGATGGCTACTGAGCACATGGTGTGCCTGGTTCCAATTGCATTGCTGAAGATTCTTTCTCCTCTGAAGATGGCTATTGAGTACATGATGAGCCTGGTTCCAATTGCATTGCTTGAAAGAAGAACATTCTACCTCCTCAAAAGGAGCAGCTGAAGGATGGTTACTGAAGGGGTTCCGGTGCAGAAAACAATAATTTTTCTAGCGTATGAACACCCTAACTAGCCAGGATCTATCTATCTAGTACATGTGATAACGATGGCGGAACGGGTTACATTACCTCCATGTAGACCGATAGCGGGGATTACGCTCCCGCACAAGCGTTGACGATGAAGTCGTACGTAGCCGACCTCGAGGTCGCGGAGAACTTGCCGCGATGATGTAGACGATGACGCCGGGGTGTCGACGAAGACCTGCGTCGACGGGCGTCGGGCGGAAGATGGCGAGGCGCCGGCGGCCGGGGGTTTGGCGCCGGCGGCAGGGCAGCGACAGGGCTGCTGGGTGGGCGAGACGACGTCGCCCAGGCTCCTCAAATGGGGCGCCTCCGAGCACTCGCAAACATACGGAGCTTAACAACAACCCCCGGTCATTCAGATCCAGCTGAAATCGCAGGGGTAGAACTTTTCTGGAATCCCGCAGGGCAACGGCGCCCGACGGTATAGCTTTGGTGGAGAGAGGAGGCAAAACGGGCGGAGAAACAGCTCGGCCAGCCTGCTATACAATTAATTGTATTTTTCTGTAATTAATCCAATTAATGTGCCTTGCTATATAAAGGGGGGAGGGGGTGTGCAAACACTTTGCCTCCCCCATGTGGGACTAAAGGAGAGGGAGGGGGGAGCCAGCCGAACCCTCCTAGTCCAATTCGGACTAGGGGCCCAAGCCTCCCCCTTCCTTGCTTGGTGCGGCTCACCTTAGTGGGCCACAATTGGCCCACTTAGGTGGGCTGCCCCCTTTTTCCTTTATTATTTAATAATTAAATTAATATAAAATATAATTAATTCATAATTAATATATTTAAATACTATTTAATATCCCGTGACCCCGAAACATTTTCCGGACCACCCGAACATCTTTCGGACATTCCCGGAACCATTCCAGGCCTTCCCGGAACTCCTTCCGGACCACCGGAACTCTTTCCGGATCATTTCTCTCTATCCAATAAAATCCTATATTATTCCAGAACCTTCTCCGGGTGTCGTTAAGACCTTAAGCTTGTTACGCTACGGTTCGAGAACACTCCAGACATGGTCGAGACACTCCGCTCACCAATGACCGCCAGGGATACCTGGACGCATATGACGGCCCCTGTGCATTCTACGAATATCGTCGTTGAACCATAAACATGATATTCATTCCCTTTGTTTCTACGATACTACCTTGTCCGAGATAAGATCGTAGACATCCGATGTCCTTGTTGTATCTCGTTACCGACAAAGGTTATTAACTCGTCTGTGATATTACATCTCCATGACCTAGTCATAAGCTGCGCAGCTATATAGATGCAATCTCACCGAGTGGGCCCAGAGTATCTTTCCATTACAAGAATGAACAAATCCCGCTCTTGATCCTTACGTCTCAACGTACTCTTTCGGGATACCCAAGATGGACACCGTTATTGTCATGCTATATAAGACACAACGTTTGATGCTCTCAAAGTACCCCTACGAAGTAGCAATAAGTACGGTCTCACGGTCTAAGGAATAAGCTATCATATTACTCATCTATTGCAAATGACAAACATCGTAATACGATCTTATTGCAATACTTTGCGTATGTCCATCACCTTATTCTACTAATAAGATGACCCCATTGTCAACCGACGTCATTGTCCTTGATCGGGAATCTCGATCAACTGTTGCCCAATGGACTAGCTTATATAGAGGCTCACTAGGGACTCTGGTTGTCTATGTATCACACGTGTATTAATAATTCCGATTAATACAGTTATAGCATAATACAAAAAACCTATTATAAACTTATGAGATAATGCAATAAATACTACTTATTTATTTGCCTCTAGGGCATATCTCCTTCAGTCTCCCACTTGCACTAGAGTACAAATAAACTAGCTGCATTTTACTTCATCAAAAACCCCTTATCAAATAAGCGTTATATGATAATGCTTGCTTGTGGAAGAGTGTTACTCTGACAATCTGTACAATACATAATTGTGCGTTCTTTTGCGATCCATTGATATCAACTTGTTTGATACCAACATGTTATCTAATAACATATATACAAATACCGTAACTAAGTGAGACTTCTGTTTCCCAGCGCTTACTCTGATTCTGTTAACCAGATAATTGCCTTGAAAACACACTCAGTCATAGAGAACTCCTTGTAACATTTACAATCTCGCGATATCTATATACTTTCACACCTATGTAGAAAACTTGACACTCCAATGTCAATCTAATAACTAATACACTTCTACTTCCAGTAAATTCTAAATTTACTATCACAACTGTTCTTCTTCTAAGAACATCGGTCGTATTTCATCGAGCAGACAATATGGTTTCTGTATGACGTCTAATATTACATAATAGACCAACATGTCATACAACCACTATTACCGTGTATCATTACTCTTAATGATTAATTGGATTTCCAAGGACCATCCTTAGGTTTTAATCTATTCTGACTCCTCAGACATAATCCAAAACTACTCGACTAACTATTAAAATTCCCGTTCTATTCCAAATAGACACTAACTTTCAAATAGTTTCATAACTTCATCTTTCTAATTAATTCTACTGGTACAATACACAATGTGTCATTTACACAAGATGAATTCGGCTCCCACTCAAATTATGTCTCCACACATTTGAGAACACGAGCTCCCACTCAAAATATGTTATCTACATATATGAGGGTCTAAGCTCCCACTCAAAAATATGTCCTTTACATATTCTACCTGAGTAAACTAACTTTGACTCCCACTTAAATTCATAATTTATCTCGACATTTTGGTCAAACCAAAATCATTGATCTCTTATCAATTCGAATTCAATACAAACTATAGTATTCCATCAATACAAATCCCATAGACTTCAAGCATGTCTACATTAATGTAGTCAACAAATTTGATCTTGTCCAAGATACATTTCTTGACAAAATATGCTTTCAGGTCTTTCTTATAGTTACATTTCTCACATAACACTTTATATGATAATCAAGAAATCTTATTTCTTCAAAAAAGAATTATAGTAACATTTACTGCTTTAATCCTTCTAAATGTAACTTGGATTTTCAGGCTCAAAAGCCTTTGTTCGTATTCTGATATTTTCTCAACTTCCTTTGTATTCATAAGGTGCACCTTGATCTGTCAACAAGATCTGAAATATTTAATATTAAGCTGTGACCTGACAGCAATATTAATATAACATCACTTTATTTAGAAGCTTCTTTCATGAAAATATTATGATCTTTACGAAGAGGATTGCAAGCAGAAAACAATTTTCTAGTCTCCTTCACTCTTAATCATCAAATTTTCATTTGTAGACATATACCCTTTGGAACACTTTCCAATATTCTACTTTTATGAATATAGGTCTGACACCTTATTTCAAGCTTCTAATTTTATTCCATTAACCATAATTCGAAAAATCATATTTTCCTCGGAATTACATAGACAACAATACAAGTTTTGTTTCTATTGGGTTTTGGAATACACTCTCATCCAATGTGAGTAATCTACAAAGAACTATTCGTGTATATTCTGAATTATCGTATAATCATCTATACAACGACACTATTGTCGATCACACGAATTACTGTTGAAAAACATCTATTTTCTAAAGTGGACATCGACTATAATGTTTCGAACATATTAAGAGATTCTAAGACCGATTCTGAAAGACCACACTTTATCTAAAATAGAGTATGATTATAATATTTCACATATCACTATATCTGATATTATAATATTGTGAAACGAATTTCCACAAGTCTTTTGTGTTGAAACCGTAATTCAAAAATATTGCCCTTTGATCGAATCTTGCGAATACGATATTCACAAATCTTTCTTCTGAAAAACCCCATTTGATCTTTTATCAAATTAATTTCAGACTCATGATTTATTATGCAAATACACTTATTTGCCAATAATCATAGAAGAATTCAGATCATGTAAAATTCACCATATAATTAATTTAATAATCATTCGAAATGACTCTTAATTAATTTCCTTTCGTATTGACACTTCAATACTAATTTTAAACTCAATCAATTCGGCACATGCAATACTTAAATAGATCAAAAGTATCTATTACTTCTTACATTGCCTTTATGATCAAATTCGATGGTGTTTGTTCTAGTAACAAAAACTTTCATTCCTTGGACACATAATTTTATCATTCCTACTATTATGAATGTTATCATACAAGTAATGTAATTGAGATGTGAAAACTTTATTCATAATATAAAACAACTGGCTTGTTTCATAACATAAAACAACTGAACTTGTCTTATTACATATATGAATAACTTTGTCTTGTAACAATCAAGACACTAAACACACTTTCTCACTATTACAAAAAAAAGGTCTTATCAAAAACTATTAATGATAACTATGATAACTTGAGGACGTGAACACCAATAGCCATCAACTTCCTTGATCACCATCTTCAGCGCCAGGTCACATCATACTTCGCCGCATATATGTGATAATCAGGGCCTGTTTCACAAACAGAACAAGTATCAAATACTTTATCATATATCAAGGGGCGAATTCATTCATAATTCTGTATATATCAAATATATACCTGTAGCATCGAAGATTTCTCCTTCGATGGAATCAACTTTCAGAGATTTGAACTCGGACACGAACTTGTAGAAGTTCATATTGTCGGCCTTCAAAACGTACTCGCGCACATGCTTCTCATAGCTTGGAGGCAGAGATATCAGGACAGTCTGAATGGCACATGAATCCGCCATCCAGTAATCGAAAACATTTGTCAGCTTGAAGTAGATGTCATACAATCTCTTCAAATGAGTCTTCAGACAGGTGTGCTCCTCCATATGAATGGTCCGGAACTCTCTAAGCTGCCTGAATTGCTCACGCCTCAATTCATCTTTGAAGTGCGTCTTTATCGCATCAATCATGACATATGGCTCCTTGTGTTGAAACAACTCTTTCAACTCAGGTGCTAGGCATACGGTCATGGTGATCTCCACTTCTATGAATATGTCTCGACGCCTACGGAATTCATCTTCCTCCTCCTCGCTAGCAGAATCATCTGGTCTTTCTCCTAATGCTTCATCGAGGACATACAGGATGTTGTTTTGTTCGAGAATGTTTCTAAAACCAATGTACCAGCTGATGAAGTTGGACCCGTCGGCTTCTAAGGTAGAATCCGGGCTCTTGAGGAAGTAACCGAAGTATAGTTCCGTAGTCTACAGATGTGATCGCAAAAGAGGTAAGGTAAAGTTTATAATATATGTGAGTTTTAGTTTATAATCATATTATCAAACACACTCCACTAAAATTATTATCCCTAAAATAATGATAGCGATTACACGACCCCCATCCACTATACCACCCCCGATCGTCACGGCCGGCGGCACAGCTTCAAAGGTGGACATAAAATGTCGATCACAACAACTCTGTGACTCATGCTCGATCTTTCGATCTTCCCGTGTTCCGAGGCCATATCTGCATATGCTAGGCTCGCCAATCAAACCTCGAAGACCCTGCGCGTGCAACATGGCTTACACCCACTGTATGCGAACGACGATATGTCTGACACCCGATCGTCACGGCCTGCCTCATAACGTAGAACTTTCTTGGTGGTGCGCAACGAGGGAGAACACACTTTTGGTATTTGTTAGGGATCATCCTATTTATGATGCTACCGTTGTATATCTAACATATAAGCAATCAATAGGATGCACACACAACAACACAATATCAACATAAAGTAATGAAGTGCGATGTGACATGGTCGATGCGCCTGGACTTTCATGGCGCCATGTGCCTGGCCCTGGGCGCCCCGGCATGGCTCCGAGTCTACGGTGCCCTCCATTGCCTTCGACAGTACGAGTAATATCAAACTTACCGTAACCATGTCACATAAAATAACGCCTCTGCAAAACAAAGTTAGACGCCTCTACCTTTATTTAGTTTTGCAAGTTTTACGTGGCATATAGGCTTATTCGTAAGAGAACCGTTTCCCTACCTACGAACTTTGTACCACAACGTCGATCGTATAATTGCATGTTTAAGCATCCCTTTCGGGCCCTCCATTGAAAATGCTTTGCCGACTAAAGAGAGAGAAACAGACACCCGCCAGCCACAGATACGGTGCAAGCCGTATGTCAGTAGTGGAACCAGTCTCGCGTAAGCGTACGCGTAAAGTCGGTCCGGGCCGCTTCATCAACTCAATACCGAAGGCATCGCAAGTGCACGCTAGAGGGTAGCAAATATAAGAAAGACGTCCTCATTCAACATGAGTTCTAACCGTACCAGCAGTACTACGCATAGATCGGCTCTGATACCACTAAAGGGGTTCCGGTGCAGAAAACAATAATTTTTCTAGCGTATGAACACCCTAACTAGCCAGGATCTATCTATCTAGTACATGTGATAACGATGGCGGAACGGGTTACATTACCTCCATGTAGACCGATAGCGGGGATTACGCTCCCGCACAAGCGTTGACGATGAAGTCGTACGTAGCCGACCTCGAGGTCGCGGAGAACTTGCCGCGATGATGTAGACGATGACGCCGGGGTGTCGACGAAGACCTGCGTCGACGGGCGTCGGGCAGAAGATGGCGAGGCGCCGGCGGCCGGGGGGTTGGCGCCGGCGGTAGGGCAGCGACAGGGCTGCTGGGTGGGCGAGACGACGTCGCCCAGGCTCCTCAAATGTGGCGCCTCCGAGCACTCGCAAACATACGGAGCTTAACAACAACCCCCGGTCATTCAGATCCAGCTGAAATCGTAGGGGTAGAACTTTTCTGGAATCCCGCAGGGCAACGGCGCCCGACGGTATAGCTTTGGTGGAGAGAGGAGGCAAAACGGGTGGAGAAACAGCTCGGCCAGCCTGCTATACAATTAATTGTATTTTTCTGTAATTAATCCAATTAATATGCCTTGCTATAAAAAGTGGGGAGGGGGTGTGCAAACACCTTGCCTCCCCCATGTGGGACTAAAGGAGAGGGAGGGGGGAGCCGGCCGAACCCTCCTAGTCCAATTCGGACTAGGGGCCCAAGCCTCCCCCTTCCTTGCTTGGTGCGGCTCACCTTAGTGGGCCACAATTGGCCCACTTAGGTGGGCTGCCCCCTTTTTCCTTTATTATTTAATAATTAAATTAATATAAAATATAATTAATTCATAATTAATATATTTAAATACTATTTAATATCCCGTGACCCCGAAACATTTTCCGGACCACCCGAACATCTTTCGGACATTCCCGGAACCATTCCAGGCCTTCCCGGAACTCCTTCCGGACCACCGGAACTCTTTCCGGATCATTTCTCTCTATCCAATAAAATCCTATATTATTCCAGAACCTTCTCCAGGTGTCGTTAAGACCTTAAGTTTGTTACGCTACGGTTCGAGAACACTCCAGACATGGTCGAGACACTCCGCTCACCAATGACCGCCAGGGATACCTGGACGCATATGACGGCCCCTGTGCATTCTACGAATATCGTCGTTGAACCATAAACATGATATTCATTCCCTTTGTTTCTACGATACTACCTTGTCCGAGATAAGATCGTAGACATCCGATGTCCTTGTTGTATCTCGTTACCGACAAAGGTTATTAACTCGTCTGTGATATTACATCTCCATGACCTAGTCATAAGCTGCGCAGCTATATAGATGCAATCTCACCGAGTGGGCCCAGAGTATCTTTCCATTACAAGAATGAACAAATCCCGCTCTTGATCCTTACGTCTCAACGTACTCTTTCGGGATACCCAAGATGGACACCGTTATTGTCATGCTATATAAGACACAACGTTTGATGCTCTCAAAGTACCCCTACGAAGTAGCAATAAGTACGGTCTCACGGTCTAAGGAATAAGCTATCATATTACTCATCTATTGCAAATGACAAACATCGTAATACGATCTTATTGCAATACTTTGCGTATGTCCATCACCTTATTCTACTAATAAGATGACCCCATTGTCAACCGACGTCATTGTCCTTGATCGGGAATCTCGATCAACTGTTGCCCAATGGACTAGCTTATATAGAGGCTCACTAGGGATTCTGGTTGTCTATGTATCACACGTGTATTAATAATTCCGATTAATACAGTTATAGCATAATACAAAAAACCTATTATAAACTTATGAGATAATGCAATAAATACTACTTATTTATTTGCCTCTAGGGCATATCTCCTTCAGTTACATTACCACATGGTGAAGCATATATATTTGTTATTCTGATATGCAAGTCAAGCATTCATTCATGTGTCCTTTTGTTGAGTTTCATCTTTTACTGCATGTTTTCTTCGATCATGTAGGCACCAGTCTAAGCTCCTGTATATGAATATGTGATGTCTCCCTTATCTTTCTATTGAGAACTGAATAAATGTTCAGTTCAAAGAGAGGCGTGTAGTACAATTTATATACGGAGTAAATGGGTGGTGAAAAATGACAATTACTAATTAACTCCAGGATGCGTTTGCAATACATATTAGTTAGTCAAGGATCAGAAAGCTAAATTATGTGAAATATTTTGTGCTTGCTTACTTTAACTTAGTATAAACATTAATTGAACATGTTATTTGCAGTTATCACACAAACAACTCACCTTTCAACTGAGAATGCCATTAGTGAACAGAGCTTTATGGTCAATTCGCCTATAGTTTTCCATCATGCTTCCTTCTACATGTTCTGCAGGTTGGGTAGTTGCCATCGTCCTTGCCCCTCGGCGCATGAGTGTAGGAACTGCCGGGGAGGGCTCTACAACGGGAGCTCCTCAATGGCGCTACTATTGGACAGAGATAATTAGAATGCATCTATTTTTTACGGAAATGTCTCTCTTTCGATCTTTGATGCCATCTTTTTTCTGCTATTAAATACAGATGTATGCCTTATGTTATATGTGACCTTTTGCTTTACTGCAGTATTTAGTCAGTTTAAGATGAAGATTTTGAAGATTTCGGCTAATATCAAGAACTGTGCCATGTATATTGAGGCATTAAACTTTATCCAATGGTGTGAAGTTCTCTCTCTTGCGCGGGTTGAGAACGAGCTTCTGCGCCTGATTCAGTATTTTCCGCAGCTCGGTTGAGGTTTGTCTCTGAGCGTTGGTATTCTTCTTGCGTTCATTTTGTTAGTGTGTTGATTTATGTGTGGATAGCATGTATAGAAATTGCAGCATGTAAACTAAAATATTTTTCCTCTAATCAATTTTTCTTTAGATGGGTTTGCTGCCAGGTTCAGGTCTTTGGTAAACACCAGTTACTCCTTATAATTGTATTGTTGATTTCATCTTACGAGCATCTTATTTCTCCTACTTCCACTGACGCTTTCCTTTTGTTAGTGTGTAATAACTAGGCAGCGGCATAAGTTTTTCCGATGACATGAGATATGCTGCCTATCCATTCTATTGATCAAAGGTAGTGGTAGCACTTCCGGCACCTGTATATCTTCTCGAACTGTCAATGCAACTTGGATACCAATGCCTGACAATATGTAGAGTGACAAGAGGTTTCTCCCATGGACACCACCAGATGACCTTAATGATATTTATGTGCCTTGGTGTATGGTGATTCACATTATTTTTTGTGATACATCTATTGGTGTTTCTGATTTTTTTTGTTTATATACATTGTATTTCTAGCTGGGATATTAACTATCCTTTTATTAATCTATACAACAGATGATGTATATCTTCTCGAACTGTCAATGCACCTTGGATACCAATGCCTGACAATATGTAGAGTGACAAGAGATTTCTTCCATGGACACCACCAGATGACCTTAATGATATTTATGTGCCTTGGTGTATAGTGATTCACATTATTTTTTGTGATACATCTATTGGTGTATCTGATTTTTTTTGTTTATATACATTGTATTTCTAGCTGGGATATAAACTGTCCTTTTATTAATCTATACAACTGATGAGATCTATTGGCAAATATTCTTAGTATCAATAAGTCGGTGTGGCAAGATTATACATATGGATATAAATCATATTTTTAATAATCTGTGTAAGATGTAACAACCACGGGCAATTTTTTTGAAAGAACCAACAAGTGTTGCATGGCAAGCCAAGTCTTCTTGTTTCTGAAGATTTTTATTGTGTGATGTTTTGATTATTTGTTTCATACTATATGATAAATGTGCCTTTAAATCTATAAAACTATGATAAAATACATAGGGATATGAACTATCTTTTTTATAATTTGGTTTGTATAAATTGTGGGAATCATGGGCAAAAAATTCAAAGAACTTACAAGTCTTGCGCGGCGTTTCCCAGCTTATTTATTTTCGAAACTGAAGCTATGTTGTTATTGTTAATCTATCTGAGCTTGCTATGTTGTTTTCTCATCACAACATCATTGTTTTGTGTATCTGACCGTTGAGGGGATGTATGACCAGCGATATCGTCATATGAACATAACTCTTTACTGATTTAATCCTTAGAAACCAAGTGGTACGGCATGTTAATCCTTAGAAAATTGTTAAAACCCTTTCCTAATTTTATCCTTCTATCATCTATGTTATGTAATGGACTAAGACAATATTTGCTACATGGTCTCGCTATCCATGTAAAAATATGCTAAGGCGTGTATCTAACTTATCTGCTTTCTATTTGTTTATATTTAAAATATTTTTACCTATTTAGCTATGTTGTGTTGGGTTATTCTATAAGACTATTTTATTTTGATGTTGTCAAACTTTACAATACAAAAATAAATATTATGGTGAACAATATGTTCTTTCCTTTCCTTTTAACATGTCATGACGGTGTCCATGCAATATACGATGAAAAGAGCGTTATTACTGGGTTAATTAATTATCTCAAACCAGGTGGCGCGCGGCAAGTCGCGCCCCAAATCTAGTTGACCTATATTTACTTCTATGTATGGCATGAACTAAAGCCTGGAACTGAATATATGTATTGTAATGCATTGTATAAACAATTTACCAAAATCTTCTGTTTTCTCGCAATGTCTTTTGCATATGTAATTTAGCTGTTTAGTCGGATTTAAGTTCCAGTTGTTTGTGATTTACTTGTTTCTAAAAACACAAACAGAAGATCATATCTGCGCTATAGTTACCTTTTCCGCAAGGAACATAAGTATGACAATGGTTTCCTATCTGTGTTATCATTATGGCATTTGTAGTTGTAGATATAAGTGTAAGCATGCTTTACCATGTTTTGTGCCTCCCATGCTTCACAATGACGGCGTTCGCGGGCGCCAACCCGTCAGTGGCCATGCCTGACTGGGCAAGCGCATCTCCGTCTCCTCAATCTCGTCGGGCGATGAAGGATCATGTTGCTGAAGGGAATATGCCCTAGAGGCACTTAATAAAGATAGTTTATTAGTCATATCCCAATTGTTCATTATATGTTTTATACCATGCTATAACTGTATTAAGCGGAAACATTAATACACGTGTGGTAGATAAACAACCAGGTCCCTAGTAGCCTCTACTTGACTAGTTCATTGGGCAATTGATGATCGAGGTTTCCCGATCATGTGACATTTATGTCAGTTGACAATGAAGTCATGTCGTTGGTACAACGATGTGATGGACATACCCAATATTTGTAGGACGTAGTCATTACACCTTCGACCGTGAGATCTACTCTTATTGCTATTCCTGGAAGACACTTTGATTGCATCAAACATCATATTTATATAGTGTGGCAATAAAGGTGTCCCTCTCGGGTGTCGGAAAGGAGTATGTTGAGACGGGGGATCAAGAGTGGGATTTGCCAGTCCGCATAGCAGGATAGATACTCTAGGGCCCACTCGGTGAAATTATGTCAAATGAGTTTGCAAACATGTGACTAGGTCACCAGCTGACATAATATCATAGACGAGTAGAAGATAGTGTTGTCGGTAACGAGATCAAGCTAGGTATGGAGATATCTATGAATGAGTCTCGGACACGCTAAGTATCGCTATGGCAAAAGGTTTAAGACTCAGACGTCCAGGTTCGATAGGTAAAGTATTCGTTATCTCGCAGGGATTAATTCTGGGTATCCTCGGTCCACGAATTAGTCATTGATCGGAGAGGAGTCTCGATCATGTCTGGTGAGATAATCGAACCGCTAGGGTATCACACTTAAGGGGAGTCGACATTTTACCGGAAGAGAAAAATAGGAAAAGAGAGACCGGGAACGTCCCGGGAGAGGTCCGATGGAGATCGGGCAGCGACGAAATAGTTTTCGGAGCTAGAATAAATTATATATAATATGTTTGATATTAATTAGTGTAATTAATGTCCAAATATGATTTTATATATTTATTTTCGAATTTTTAAAGGCTGATTTCCCTAAATGGGCCTTCTGGTGGAAAGAAGGCCCATGAGGGGGGGAAAGTCCCCCCAGGGCTTCGGATTGGGGGAGGGCCGGCTTAGGTGGGCCAAATGGGGCCCACCTAGGGCCGGCGGCTGTCCTTGGCCAAACCAGGCATGTGGGATAGTCCCACATTGCCTGGCTGGCAAGGTTGGCTCCCCCCGGGAGCCTATATAAGAAGGGGCACCCCTGGCCTTTTAATTCATCCAATTAATTCTCGATCTCGTGATTCCCTTTGTCGGAGTTGCGCCGAGGAGGATGAGAGTTCTCTCTCCACCATAGCCCGCCGCCGTGCTGCTGGTCTTCAGGTCCCAGTCTTCCGCTGCTCGTCCCTGGATCGGGCCCGGAGTTCGTCGGCTTCACCGTATGTGTGTAACGCCCTGCGAGGTGCCACACTATTGGTGCTGGAGGTCTGCTTCCTCCATACGGCCTCAAGGTCGTCGTCGGTTTCACCGACATCGCCGCGTCATCGTCTTCTTCGTTGCGCCAAGTTCTCCGCGACCTTGAGGTCGGTTACGGCGTCTACGTCGTCAACGCTTGTGCGGGAGCGTAATCCCCGCTTTTCGGTCTACAAGAGGTGTGTATACCGACCCCCCCTTGCGTACTACTATATCTGCATAGTATAGATCTTGGCTAGTTTTTGGTTATCGCGGTTAGGAAATTTTTTGTTTTCTGCCTGTGATCCCCTTCAGTGGTATCAGAGCCGATCTATGCGTAGATATAGCTATGCGCTAGCTTCACCCGTGTTTTATCACGGGGACAACGCTCTTATTATTTGCTACCCTCTCGCGTGCACTTGCACTGCCGGCAGCATTGAGTTGATGAAGCGGCCCGGACCGACCTTACGCGTACGCTTACGCGAGACTGGTTCCACAACTGACATACGGCTGGTTCCGTATATGTGGCTGGCGGGTGTCTGTCTCTCTCTCTTTAGTTGGCTTTGCATTTTCAATGGAGGGCCCGAAAGGGATGAATAAATATGCAATTATTTGATCGTTGTTGTGGTCATAGGTTTGTAGGTATGAAGCGGTTCTATTTACGACAGCCCCAAGCCACGTAAAATATGCAAAAGATAAAGTAGAAGCGTCTAACTTTATTTTGCAGGGGGCAATGTGATATGGTCAAGGTAGGTTTATTAAATTGTTTATGAACTGTTGGCGCGAAGGAGACCACCGGCGCAAGGACCATGTCACATCGCATTACATTTTGATGTTTTGTGTGCATCTTATATTGTGTGATTATATATTAGTATATATTAGTTACACGGCGGTAGTAATATAAGATGATCCCTCCAAAATACCACTAGTGTTCTTCCTTCGACGTGCACCACCAAGAAAGTTCTACGTTATGAGGCAGGCCGTGACGATCGGGTGTCAGACATATCGTCGTTCGCATACAGTGGGTGTAAGCCATGTTGCACGCGCGTTCGTTGAAGGTTATTGTGGCGAGCCTAGCATATGCAGATATGGCCTCGGAACACGGAGGCCGAAAGGTCGAGCATGAGTCACAGAGTTGTTGTGATCGACATTTCGATGTCCACCTTTGAAGTTGTGTTGCCGGCTCTGACGATGAGGGGTTGCGCAATGGATGGGGGTCGTGTAATCGCTAAAACGATTAGAGGGATGTCGTTTTGAGTGGGAGTTCTGATAGTTTTATTTTATTAAAACTTGAACCCTATTTTATAATGAACAAAGTCTGTTTTGCAAAACCTTTGTAGATATTAACCAGTGTAATAGCCTTCTTTGAAAATTAGGCACAATCCTGCGATTGAGAAACTTAAAAAGTTGGGTCCAAACTTCATAGTTTTATACATTAGCTTGAGGATACTCCTTGTTTAAACCATTAGCTTTTTGTGATACAATACCCGCTAGGAGATAAACCCGGAGATTCCGCTAACAAAAGGATAATTTGGATTATCAAGTTTTGAGCGGATAATATCATCATAGTCCAGTGTATGCTATGATCTCTGCCATAGAGAATTAAGGTGGGTACGAGTTGTCAGATCGCAAGCATATGAGATGATCGCTAAACTCGGGATACACCTAATGTTGGGTTGATGAAGTTTAACAGTACGGACTGTTTTTCCTTCTCAACCAAGATGGAAGAGAATACACGCGTTGAAGGAGCACGTGGCAGTCATACTTGATGACATTGGTCATACTTGATGACATCGGTCATAATTGATGACATTAAGACGCCTCGCTCAGCTCGATCACTGGATGACAGACAACGTTGCCAGGTGCAAATGTTTTGTCATAGACTATGTCATGCAAGGGGAATAGTTCACCTTCATGGTTCTTGATTACATTGGAAGTATCAAGAAGATGAAACAGATCGCCGGGAAGTCATAGATGATAATGGTGTATATATGATATACACGTTATGAATGTTTTGCCTAAGCAAGTACTCGCAGTAGTGACTAAGTTTTTGATACTAGTCATGTTTTATGAAAACCAGATTTACTGCTTGAGTAGCTTGAAAGGATGAGGTGACATTGCGTGTTGATAATGGCAGACAAATTGTTGTGATGGCCATAGACACTCTCCCTCTAGATCTACCATTTGAATAAATTCTTTTATGATCGCCTGTTAGCATGATCGTTATAAATGTGTCTCCTCTAGCGAGACAATTGTTCATATATGTTAGTGACAAATTCGTTGTCCTATATTTATGAAGTAATGATCATATGCCGATTTGAATTTAGATGGTAGAAGCTCCCACATTCATAATATTAATGCCAAAGGATACAAACTTAATAAAGACACCACATATGTGTGGCACTGCCGTTTAATTCATGTCAATGTTATAGTCAATGAATTAGCTCCATAACGGATGGATCTACAAGTCCTTAGATATGATCTTTTGACACTTGCAAGATAACTAAGACACCGTTTTCGGAAAGCGGGCATATAACTTATTGATAGTCATGCATATAGATGTATGTGGATCAATGAAGTGATTAACGTGTAGTGGAGACCTTTATTTCGTGAACTTCGCTGAACGTTTTGAGTATAACTTGTTGAGAATCATGCATATGGGTGTATGTGAATCAATGAAGTACTTTAAACGTGTAGTGGAAGTCTTTATTTCATAGACTTCATGAATATTCCGAGTAGGTATATGGATATCCACTCAAGGAATGTTAGTCTGGAAATTTTGATTCGATCAAACAAGTTCAGAATGAAGTAGGAAATAAATTTAACAAGAAAATCAAATTTTTGCGATGCAGATCGAGGAAATAAAGATTTGAGTTATAATGTTGGCACATCATTGGAAGACTTGTGAGAAGAGTTCCACAAATTACGTCGCATGGAACACCATAGTGTTATGGTATGTTAGGACGTCGTAATCGCACCCTATCGGATAGTGTGTGCTAAATAAATCTCTTATCGAATTATTGTGATCGTTAGAGTCATATGGTAGAAACGTAACATTCACGTTAAATAGTAGGGAAATCATTTAAATCCATGGAGACAATACCATATTAGTGATGGCATGGCTTTTAGCCTAGATTGTCGTTTCAGCAATTTAGTGTTTTGATGTGATCAAACCTAAAATGGATTAATCTTTGTAGTGTACCTAAAGAGTTAATTGGGTACATGTCTCACGACATAGGCAAAATGTTTGCTGGAATATGCCTTGCAAAAGAAATAGTTTCTTGTCCAAGGGTATAAGTGGGAAAGAAAGTAGAGCAAGACGAGGTTAATGAACTTTCTCTCCAGACATCAGAGTGGTGCAACGGAAAGTGTTTCCGGTGTTATGCTCCTCAACTGGAAAGAAGCTGATGATAAAGATCATGATGCTCTGAGCTCATACTAAGAACGTAGGCGTACGAGGTTGTGTTCCACACTGTGTGGTACGACAATCTTGTTATGAAGGTCATGTTAATGGAATATGACAGACCTACGAACTGCGAAGAAGAGATGGTAGACCTAAGTCCGAGAAATGGCTATGAGTCATATATATATGATCCGAGATAAAATCCATGTACGATTACCAGGTAATGACTTGGGAGATCTTCTTGATGGCATCTAAGCTGTTAATAGAATATGGAATTTTATGAGAGAGTAGACACTGATAAGGATCGATTTGTCGTGAAACAGTTCCGACAGATTCAAAAGTTGACCACAATGAGATTTTGTCTCAAGTGGCGAATCCTAAATCTATTCGGGGTCGTTTAGCAATTACTATAATTTCAAATTGAGAAATTGATAGATGGATAAGGAAACCATGTTTCTTAATGGTATCATTAAGAAAGAGTTGTAATCAGTACAATGAAATGGTTTGGTGATCCTGAGGATGCTAAACATGTATGCAAACTTCAGCTGTCCATTCATGGGCTGAAGGAAGCATATCGGAGCTGGAATCTTCACTTTGATGATATGATCAAAGGATTTTGGAGTTGTCCAAAATAGTTGAAGAAACTTGCAAAGAAGTGAGTGGGAGCAAAGTAGCTTTTCTTGATCTTATATGCGGAAGGCATATTTGAGTGGGAGCTGAGTAGCTTTCCTTGATCTTATATGCGGAAGGCATATTTGAGTGGGAGCTAGGTGTCATTCGTGATTTTGTATGTAACGACATATTGAATGACACAGATCCTCTAGTAGAGTGTAAAGGATTATTTAATTGATTAAATTTTCTATGAATGAAGTTAGGAGTATTATGCGTCCGATTTATAATTGTATAGATCAGAAGGGGCTTAATAACATTAGGTCGGAATATTTTCCTAGGTTAAGATTCTGAAGTGTGTCAGAATAGAACAAGCGAAGAAAAAGGTTCTTGCTTCTATGACTAGGTATAATATTAAGTTTATCTTGGCATTTTCAGTGATAGCTGATGAAAGAAAAGGGATGTTCGACATCCTCTATGCCTCAGACATAGATTCTATCAGACTGAAAGCTCGACTTGGTGTGACCCATGTTCTTGGTTGAAGAACGGGTTCTAGAGTGATCCTTGTGTGGATCAATGAACAAACGTTAAGTATTTTCTTCAGTGTCTGTGAGAACTGAAGATATGTTTTCTGGTAAAGGGTAAGAGTGGATAGACAAACTTGCCGTAAAACGGTTACGAGGATGCAAGTTATGACACTGACCCATACGACTAGAAATCTCATATAGGAGATGTCCTTTGTTTTGAAGAAAGACATGGTTAGTTTGCGAAGTCGCATATGAATGCACTGTCGCATAATCTTCATAGGTATAGAAGTATATGGCAACTTCAGAAGTAGCTAGTATGATTGGACTGAGTCTCTCTCCATCGACTAAGATATATTTCGCCGTTATCATGAGATACGGGATGATGTCAAACCAGGTGACATAGAAGTGTTGCAAAACACATACAGGTCTCAATGTGTGAGATCTGTTGACTGTATTCTTCTTCCATGAAGCAAGCATGCAACAAATTGCTATGAGTGTTGAGATTTTTACCAAGTTGTAAACTAGATTAAGTGTTACTCTAGTGCAAGTGGGAGACTGAAGGGAATATGCCCTAGAGGCACTTAATAAAGATAGTTTATTAGTCATATCCCAATTGTTCATTATATGTTTTATACCATGCTATAACTGTATTAAGCGGAAACATTAATACACGTGTGGTAGATAAACAACCAGGTCCCTAGTAGCCTCTACTTGACTAGTTCATTGGGCAATTGATGATCGAGGTTTCCCGATCATGTGACATTTATGTCAGTTGACAATGAAGTCATGTCGTTGGTAGAACGATGTGATGGACATACCCAATATTTGTAGGACGTAGTCATTACACCTTCGACCGTGAGATCTACTCTTATTGCTATTCCTGGAAGACACTTTGATTGCATCAAACGTCATATTTATATAGTGTGGCAATAAAGGTGTCCCTCTCGGGTGTCGGAAAGGAGTATGTTGAGACGGGGGATCAAGAGCGGGATTTGCCAGTCCGCATAGCAGGATAGATACTCTAGGGCCCACTCGGTGAAATTATGTCAAATGAGTTTGCAAACATGTGACTAGGTCACCAGCTGACATAATATCATAGACGAGTAGAAGATAGTGTTGTCGGTAACGAGATCAAGCTAGGTATGGAGATATCTATGAATGAGTCTCGGACACGCTAAGTATCGCTATGGCAAAAGGTTTAAGACTCAGACGTCCAGGTTCGATAGGTAAAGTATTCGTTATCTCGCAGGGATTAATTCTGGGTATCCTCGGTCCACGAATTAGTCATTGATCGGAGAGGAGACTCGATCATGTCTGGTGAGATAATCGAACCGCTAGGGTATCACACTTAAGGGGAGTCGACATTTTACCGGAAGAGAAAAATAGGAAAAGAGAGACCGGGAACGTCCCGGGAGAGGTCCGATGGAGATCGGGCAGCGACGAAATAGTTTTCGGAGCTAGAATAAATTATATATAATATGTTTTATATTAATTAGTGTAATTAATGTCCAAATATGATTTTATATATTTATTTTCGAATTTTTAAAGGCTGATTTCCCTAAATAGGCCTTCTGGTGGAAAGAAGGCCCATGAGGGGGGGAAAGTCCCCCCAGGGCTTCGGATTGGGGGAGGGCCGGCCTAGGTGGGCCAAATGGGGCCCACCTAGGGCCGGCGGCTGTCCTTGGCCGAACCAGGCATGTGGGATAGTCCCACATTGCCTGGCTGGCAAGGTTGGCTCCCCCCGGGAGCCTATATAAGAAGGGGCACCCCTGGCCTTTTAATTCATCCAATTAATTCTCGATTTCTCCTCGATCTCGTGATTCCCTTTGTCGGAGTTGCGCCGAGGAGGATGAGAGTTCTCTCTCTTCCATAGCCCGCCGCCGTGCTGCTGGTCTTCCGGTCCCAGTCTTCCGCTGCTCGTCCCTGGATCGGGCCCGGAGTTCGTCGGCTTCACCGTATGTGTGTAACGCCCTACGAGGTGCCACACTATTGGTGCTGGAGGTCTGCTTCCTCCATACGGCCTCAAGGTCGTCGTCGGTTTCACCGACATCGCCGCGTCATCGTCTTCTTCGTCGCGCCAAGTTCTCCGCGACCTTGAGGTCGGCTACGGCGTCTACGTCGTCAACGCTTGTGCGGGAGCGTAATCCCCGCTTTTCGGTCTACAAGAGGTGTGTATACCGACCCCCCCTTGCGTACTACTATATCTGCATAGTATAGATCTTGGCTAGTTTTTGGTTATCGCGGTTAGGAAATTTTTTGTTTTCTGCCTGCGATCCCCTTCAGTTGCCGTAGTAGTGGGGAAGGAGTTCCCCCGCCATCATGCCTCTAGGAAGTCGTCCGAGCGTCTTGCTACCCAGAAATGATAAACTTTGCATTAGTTCCTTGTGCTACAGTTTGAACTTTATTGTTACAGCCTAGAACTTAATGACTTGCCGCTCTGTTTCTACAAGTGTTGTTAACTTGTTTTAGCATTTTGTTACTGTTCTCCATGTCCTTGAGGGACCCTCAGGCCTGCAGGCATGCAAGTGAGGCCCCGACTGATCAGGAATGCTCTCACAAGCCCCACAGATACCCGAGAGGCCGCTCACTCTGATGGCACGCTCGTCTCCGGGCGGTATTAGGTCTTTCGCACTGCTTTCTACCCCCGGGAGAGCCGATACCCCGTGAGTGCTCGCACGACGGTCGAGCCTTTGCCTTTGCTAGCTGCTAGCATGCTTCATACTAGTTTCATCCGCGGAAAGACATGATTTGCATGATATCAATGGGCTTTCGGGGTAACTTATCTTTTATTCATGGTAGAAGTTCTTGAGCGACAACTTGGTGCTTCAGGGTACATCTTGCTGTAGAGTTATTCTTTCCGGGTACGTGGCTTCGCAGAGCTCAGAGGATCTCACGGGGTGGGACGTCGGCGGCTTCCTCAGCCCGAGAGCATCGATCTGCCATCATCCACAACTCCTCCAGCGTTGCCACCAGCCGGGTGCTCAACTTCACGCGCATCCTCTGGTTGCGTACGTTCATGTGGAAGATGAGGATGATGCGATGCTCCAGGGGACACTGGGCGGGTATCCTGTCTGCGACCGCCCGGAACCTCCAGACGAAACGGCGCAGCTTCTCCCCTTCCTTCTGCACCAAGCGATACAGGTCGAAGATCGATAATGGGAAAGGGGTGCAGTCGGTCATGAGATGCTGACTGGCCTGGCCTTCCATGTCTTCCCGGAAGCGCCGCCTAAGGTTGGAGCTTTGGCCAGCGATATCGTCATATGAACATAACTCTTTACTGATTTAATCCTTAGAAACCAAGTGGTACGGCATGTTAATCCTTAGAAAATTGTTAAAACCCTTTCCTAATTTTATCCTTCTATCATCTATGTTATGTAATGGACTAAGACAATATTTGCTACATGGTCTCGCTATCCATGTAAAAATATGCTAAGGCGTGTATCTAACTTATCTGCTTTCTATTTGTTTATATTTAAAATATTTTTACCTATTTAGCTATGTTGTGTTGGGTTATTCTATAAGACTATTTTATTTTGATGTTGTCAAACTTTACAATACAAAAATAAATATTATGGTGAACAATATGTTCTTTCCTTTCCTTTTAACATGTCATGACGGTGTCCATGCAATATACGATGAAAAGAGCGTTATTACTGGGTTAATTAATTATCTCAAACCAGGTGGCGCGCGGCAAGTCGCGCCCCAAATCTAGTTGACCTATATTTACTTCTATGTATGGCATGAACTAAAGCCTGGAACTGAATATATGTATTGTAATGCATTGTATAAACAATTTACCAAAATCTTCTGTTTTCTCGCAATGTCTTTTGCATATGTAATTTAGCTGTTTAGTCGGATTTAAGTTCCAGTTGTTTGTGATTTACTTGTTTCTAAAAACACAAACAGAAGATCATATCTGCGCTATAGTTACCTTTTCCGCAAGGAACATAAGTATGACAATGGTTTCCTATCTGTGTTATCATTATGGCATTTGTAGTTGTAGATATAAGTGTAAGCATGCTTTACCATGTTTTGTGCCTCCCATGCTTCACAATGACGGCGTTCGCGGGCGCCAACCCGTCAGTGGCCATGCCTGACTGGGCAAGCGCATCTCCGTCTCCTCAATCTCGTCGGGCGATGAAGGATCATGTTGCTGAAGGGAATATGCCCTAGAGGCACTTAATAAAGATAGTTTATTAGTCATATCCCAATTGTTCATTATATGTTTTATACCATGCTATAACTGTATTAAGCGGAAACATTAATACACGTGTGGTAGATAAACAACCAGGTCCCTAGTAGCCTCTACTTGACTAGTTCATTGGGCAATTGATGATCGAGGTTTCCCGATCATGTGACATTTATGTCAGTTGACAATGAAGTCATGTCGTTGGTAGAACGATGTGATGGACATACCCAATATTTGTAGGACGTAGTCATTACACCTTCGACCGTGAGATCTACTCTTATTGCTATTCCTGGAAGACACTTTGATTGCATCAAACATCATATTTATATAGTGTGGCAATAAAGGTGTCCCTCTCGGGTGTCGGAAAGGAGTATGTTGAGACGGGGGATCAAGAGTGGGATTTGCCAGTCCGCATAGCAGGATAGATACTCTAGGGCCCACTCGGTGAAATTATGTCAAATGAGTTTGCAAACATGTGACTAGGTCACCAGCTGACATAATTTCATAGACGAGTAGAAGATAGTGTTGTCGGTAACGAGATCAAGCTAGGTATGGAGATATCTATGAATGAGTCTCGGACACGCTAAGTATCGCTATGGCAAAAGGTTTAAGACTCAGACGTCCAGGTTCGATAGGTAAAGTATTCGTTATCTCGCAGGGATTAATTCTGGGTATCCTCGGTCCACGAATTAGTCATTGATCGGAGAGGAGTCTCGATCATGTCTGGTGAGATAATCGAACCGCTAGGGTATCACACTTAAGGGGAGTCGACATTTTACCGGAAGAGAAAAATAGGAAAAGAGAGACCGGGAACGTCCCGGGAGAGGTCCGATGGAGATCGGGCAGCGACGAAATAGTTTTCGGAGCTAGAATAAATTATATATAATATGTTTGATATTAATTAGTGTAATTAATGTCCAAATATGATTTTATATATTTATTTTCGAATTTTTAAAGGCTGATTTCCCTAAATAGGCCTTCTTGTGGAAAGAAGGCCCATGAGGGGGGGAAAGTCCCCCCAGGGCTTCGGATTGGGGGAGGGCCGGCCTAGGTGGGCCAAATGGGGCCCACCTAGGGCCGGCGGCTGTCCTTGGCCGAACCAGGCATGTGGGATAGTCCCACATTGCCTGGCTGGCAAGGTTGGCTCCCCCCGGGAGCCTATATAAGAAGGGGCACCCCTGGCCTTTTAATTCATCCAATTAATTCTCGATTTCTCCTCGATCTCGTGATTCCCTTTGTCGGAGTTGCGCCGAGGAGGATGAGAGTTCTCTCTCTTCCATAGCCCGCCGCCGTGCTGCTGGTCTTCCGGTCCCAGTCTTCCGCTGCTCGTCCCTGGATCGGGCCCGGAGTTCGTCGGCTTCACCGTATGTGTGTAACGCCCTACGAGGTGCCACACTATTGGTGCTGGAGGTCTGCTTCCTCCATACGGCCTCAAGGTCGTCGTCGGTTTCACCGACATCGCCGCGTCATCGTCTTCTTCGTCGCGCCAAGTTCTCCGCGACCTTGAGGTCGGCTACGGCGTCTACGTCGTCAACGCTTGTGCGGGAGCGTAATCCCCGCTTTTCGGTCTACAAGAGGTGTGTATACCGACCCCCCCTTGCGTACTACTATATCTGCATAGTATAGATCTTGGCTAGTTTTTGGTTATCGCGGTTAGGAAATTTTTTGTTTTCTGCCTGCGATCCCCTTCAGTTGCCGTAGTAGTGGGGAAGGAGTTCCCCCGCCATCATGCCTCTAGGAAGTCGTCCGAGCGTCTTGCTACCCAGAAATGATAAACTTTGCATTAGTTCCTTGTGCTACAGTTTGAACTTTATTGTTACAGCCTAGAACTTAATGACTTGCCGCTCTGTTTCTACAAGTGTTGTTAACTTGTTTTAGCATTTTGTTACTGTTCTCCATGTCCTTGAGGGACCCTCAGGCCTGCAGGCATGCAAGTGAGGCCCCGACTGATCAGGAATGCTCTCACAAGCCCCACAGATACCCGAGAGGCCGCTCACTCTGATGGCACGCTCGTCTCCGGGCGGTATTAGGTCTTTCGCACTGCTTTCTACCCCCGGGAGAGCCGATACCCCGTGAGTGCTCGCACGACGGTCGAGCCTTTGCCTTTGCTAGCTGCTAGCATGCTTCATACTAGTTTCATCCGCGGAAAGACATGATTTGCATGATATCAATGGGCTTTCGGGGTAACTTATCTTTTATTCATGGTAGAAGTTCTTGAGCGACAACTTGGTGCTTCAGGGTACATCTTGCTGTAGAGTTATTCTTTCCGGGTACGTGGCTTCGCAGAGCTCAGAGGATCTCACGGGGTGGGACGTCGGCGGCTTCCTCAGCCCGAGAGCATCGATCTGCCATCATCCACAACTCCTCCAGCGTTGCCACCAGCCGGGTGCTCAACTTCACGCGCATCCTCTGGTTGCGTACGTTCATGTGGAAGATGAGGATGATGCGATGCTCCAGGGGACACTGGGCGGGTATCCTGTCTGCGACCGCCCGGAACCTCCAGACGAAACGGCGCAGCTTCTCCCCTTCCTTCTGCACCAAGCGATACAGGTCGAAGATCGATAATGGGAAAGGGGTGCAGTCGGTCATGAGATGCTGACTGGCCTGGCCTTCCATGTCTTCCCGGAAGCGCCGCCTAAGGTTGGAGCTTTGGCCAGCGTCCTCCTCAGGTTGCTCCATGGGCTGCTTGCCGTGAAGATCTTCGGGAGGCATTTCTTCCGGGTGCAGCGGCTCGGACTCGACGATGTTGACCTCTGGCTCGGCTGCGCCAGCCTCCGCCTCGGTGACGTCCGTGTTGCCGGTGGAAGCAGAGCTGGCGAGATCATGTCACTGGAGGGCGAAGTTCAGCAGACCCTCGAGGCTGGTGATCCAAGCCTTCGTGCAGGGGTCGTTCTTGCAGAGATCCGATGGGCAGGCGAGGAGTGCTTGGGTAGCCCCCAGCGCCTCCTTTAGCCCGCGGCTTTGCTGCGCAGGCTGATGGGCTTGTTCTCCGAGGATCTCTCCGGCTTCAGACATGGTGCCTGCTGATTGTCAGGGAAGATCCGCCTTGGTCGTAGACGAAGATCCGGACGTCGATTTTGTTGCGGGCGAAGAGCTTGAAATAGTCCTTGTGCTGGCTGACGAACTTGACGCAGACAGCGTTTCCGATGAAGAAGAACTCGACGCAGATCTTGAAGATGAGGAAGAACTTGTTGTGGCTTGAGTCGCAGACGACTCTAGCGCTTGCGCCCCCTACCTGGCGCTCCAGATGTCGTGTCTCGAAGGACGTACACCCGGGATGCGAGGCACCCCCTTTGTAGATTCGGTAGGGGCGCGAAGGAGGCTGGAAACGTCTCCCGGGGGACGATCGACGGCAGCTCTCACTCTCTCTCCGATCTTCGACGTGGTAGGCAAACAAGCAAAGCACACAGCGATCTACCCAGGTTCAGGCCGCCCGAAGGCTAACAGCCCTACTCCTGCATGTCTGGATAGATGGTCGGAACATGGTGTGGCTACAATGGTGTCTCCGACGAGGTACCCGGCAGGGTTCTTTGCTAGAGGAAGAGGAAGGACCTTGCCCGGAGGAGATCACCTTCCCTCTCTTTCCTGCCCTAGCCTAGCTCGGTGGTCGTCTTCTTCCTTGGGCTCGCCGGTGGATTGGCTCAACCTTGTGTTGATCTGGTGCTTACTTGTCCTTCCTCTCGCCATGCCTTGGTCCTCCTTTTATAGGTAAAGGGGTTGCCACAGAGGTCATGCGAGGAGCGTGAGGGGGTCTTGGCGGGAAGCAACCCCTCTCCATGGTGGAGGTGGCGATGTGGCCTCTCCTCCTCCAAGTATCGTTCGCCGAGGTGGTGAGATCTCCATCTCCTTTGGGGGAAAGCCGCAGACAGGGGCTGACACAATGCAGGCGGTGTCCCCTGCCCGTGCCTTGCTTCCCAAGTCTTCTGGGGGCTTCTACCATCTTCTGGAGGATGTTAGAAGCCTTATCTTCAGCTCGTACGGAGTGGTACCCGAGAGGGAGCTCGGCCCTGCCGAGGACTAGCGCTCGGGGGGTCTTCTGCTCCTTTGCACCCGGAGGTCTTGACTGGCGCGGTGTGCCCGCCAGGTCTTGCGTCGAGTCTTGATCTTGTGCCTCTTCGTGTTGGGCCCACAGGCGGTGGACCCACTTTGGCAGCATTAGGGGAACCCCATGTTCCACTGTTGCGACAGTTTATTTGGAGGGCGCCGCTGTGGCACCCGCCCACCAAATAATCGGATACAGGTGCGACGCCCCTCAAAGGAGTCTCAATTGGGGTTGTTGGACACATATTTAATGGGTGCCGGTGGAGATGCCTGGTCGCACAGTTCCTAGCTAAACGAGGTGGGGCTAAACCGTTCCGCTCTCCGTCGCAGCGCACACGATAGAAGAATTGGGCCTTTTTCTGCTGTTGCCGGCTACGGGCCCAGTGTAGCAAACTCTCCATTTACCCTCCGGGGTGTACACTAACGACAACAAAAAAAGAAAACCCTGTAGACTAGTCACAATGGGGAGTAACATAGACTAGTAACATACACGTTTTACGAGTCTATGTTACTACCCCCATAATGGGTAGTAACATATGTGTGGTGTCATGCAAGGCATTATTAATTAGGTTGTAGACACATATTGTCTTGAAATATGTGATGTTATGGTAAAATAGCTAGTTACTCCCCATTTGTCTCTCTTTAATTGCATGCCACATCATTATTTTTGGCTATGTGATACTTATGTTACTCACATGGCTATGTGATACTTATGTTACTCACATGTTACTCTCCACTGTGACTAGTCTTACACACACCCGGCACGAAGTAAACCAGTCTTCTCGATTTCCCGACATCATTAGCTGGCTAGCTGCCTATAATCTCGAAGCAAAAAATGCTACGCCTTTAATTGCCAGATTATTGCAATTGAAAATTAGCCTGTGTGGCTCAGTGTCCTGTTTTAGTTCTTGGATAACGACACAAGAAGAAACTTCATTTTTCAATGTAGAAGTCTCTGTCTCATTATCTTTCTTGACCATGCACGATGTCTTTATTGCCGAGTATTACTGGAACAATTGCCCATGCATGATTTCAAAATACAAATAAAATTAGCTAGAGTATAAATGCCAAAAAATGGATATAAAGTCTTCAAATAATAGTGTTCACGGCTCACAGTTCGCATAGATATCCAGTATATAGCATATCGTTTTTATAGGAGTTGGACCCTGAGGTATGTTCATCTTTGCCGCACAAACAAGATTCCAACGGGAGTACTTAGAAAAATACATGGTGAAGTTACATAGTGCAGTGCATTTGGACAACAAGTACAAGATTGTTTCTATTTGGAAGAGGCATATGAATGTCCATTGGATACGCATGTCTTCTCGGTGTGGCCAAAAATGCCTTCTTAGTCGGTGCTCAACTGATGGATCAGATGAAGCATTTTCGTCTCTGCAAAAATAGAAGTAACTTAGATTAGTTGCCACCAGGGAGATTTTGATTAATTTTCCTCAACGTTTCTTAAGTGAGATTCTCACCCATCTCTCAACTTCCGTCGCTGATTCAGAAAGTCTTCTCTTAAGAATAGATTTCTCTGCTTCACAATTCTCTACTTCAATATCTGCATGCAAGTTAACAATGTTGACACTGAACTTTGAATCTTCAGGTTCTGAACGAATAAATATCAGTAAAATAAAGCTAGCCCACAAGAGAGACTACCAAAAGACAAGTTACAACTATGAAACGTCAATGAAGTATGGACGTACAGACAGGATACTAGATGCAAACTGAAGAAAATGGTGAATCATGGGACATATAAATTTTATTATGATCGGTACAACACTGAACAGAAACAAAGAGCAAAATATATGGAGTTTCTTGACCTAAGGTTTTGGTGCTAAAGCAAACTGATGATCCAGTCAGTAGCATAACCCCATTTTTTCCTTTCTTTTCGAGAATGTCTTATTTTCTCTTCGAAGCAAGAGAGGAGTGTAGTCAGGCTCTGCTGTGAACTCTGGTTAGGAAAAGCAATATCAGAACAGCCAGTAGAAATGCTGACTTCGACTCCACTGGAGGGAGGAGAGAATGCGTGAGGAGTCCAAGCCAGAGGGAGTCGGCTAGCAGATATGGTAGAGTAACTACTGAGTCATCTTAAGAGAGGGGTTCGTGTTAGGATAGGTCTAAGAAGTCTAGTTGTATTAGGGAGAATGCCAAAAGGCAAACGATCCAATATACAAAGATGCATTTTATCTTAGTTTAACGAAGCAATAATAAGCAATCTCATCTCTCTCAACCTTTAGCTCCAAAAAAAATCTCTCTCAAACCTTGCAGCCACGCCTTCTGGATATCGTCACCATGGTTATACCATTCTGGATCAAAGTTCGCAATAGGCTACAAATATATAAAATTACAAATTTTATAGTAGAAGTGCTGTATAGCTTGGCAGCAGAGAAATCATGCAGGTACTTCTGCTTTAGGTCAAAGATAACGAATTACGCAACCCCACGAATAATATAGTTTGATTAATACTTTAATCCTCGACTTGCCAATGCCTAATTGTTCTTGAAAGGTTAGTGTTGCTTCATCAACAATCACTAGCATGAAGAATGCAGACGGCTAATGGTAGTCGATTTTAATGAGATCTTGAACCTTCCTGTTCACATCTATTCAAGTACTAGAGAAAAAAATCTAAGTATTTCATGAGCTCTACAACCGTCGTCATCTATCAATTTTATACAACATCACAATGATTGCCTCATCTAAAATGCCATGCCGGCACATATACTCAATATTGTCTAAACATAATGTGTTTGCTTCGCATATATAGTAGTATTTTGTTTGCAGTAATGATTATAAATATCTGAAAAAAACAATAGAAGGAAAAATAAGGAACTTTCAGTTACCATAATAGTAGGTCGATAGAATTTCAATTCGCTCAATTGGCTGAAAATGGCAAACATAAATAAATATTAGCTTCATAAGTCAGGTGAAACTTAGTACAAATTCAACCACATAATAACAGTGGCAAGCTTGTGTACGAATTCAAATATTTAAGAAATGCAAAAGCAGTGATTCTGTATGATTCAATGTCTGAATCGGTGAATACTGTAGTGAGGCAAAAAAAAAAAGAGTATGTGCTCTAGCCAGATGCGAATTTGGATGGCAACTAATCAAAAGTACATTGCTGCATTTGACAAAAGAGAACATTATATCAAAAGCTATAAACACATGTTCTGGATAGGATTTAGATAAGGACATATAAAATATTTGCCCGCATTGAGGACGCATACCATTACAAAAATGCCTTCTCTACGGGTTGGAAGGCGCTCTAGTTTTCTTAACATATCGTCACCCTTAGTGACCCTCCCGAATACAGCATACTGAAATTTATTATGCCTCAGTGTCCATTAAATTAACTAGCCAATAATGAAAACTATGAATTTTGCTAAATACCTGGCCATCAAGGTGGGGAGCATCACCAAGAAGGATAGAGAAGGAAGACGAGGCACTGTCTGGGTCAGAGTGCCTTTGCAGGGCAAAAGAATATGTAAATTTCACAAGTTCATAATGTATCAGTGTAGAGACAAAAGCAACTTCTTGACGATACTTCCTACATGTGTGCTAACAAGGATATATTGCATTCATCTGGATTCATACAGGACGACAAGAGCACCTATGGAAAACCATCTGAAGCAGTGCATACAGAAATATGTGTGTTCAGAACTGTGGAAAACCATAGGATTGTGTTGTTTAGACCAGAATAAGATGGTTTGATAAGACAGGATTTCGCCAAATCTTCACATAGTAACTTAGTAAGTACCTTCCCATCGAGAGAATTCCCCTGACATGCTTTACAGTACTAAATTCACCAACAATTGATTTCTCCGCCTGTTGTTCCTGCTCTTCATTCATAGGGGTTCTTCTACCTCCCACAACTGCGGCTACTTGTGCAACGAAACCCTTGTCGACCTGCAAGCAGGAATAATTCAGTAGCCATCTGAGAAATAGTAATGTACAACAAACACAAGATTTGTGCCGGCAAAGGTAATTAGACTGGTTCACACCCGGAAGAAGTGATTTGTGTTATAGCATCCAAGCCGCACAAGTTTGAAGATGTGTTCAACTGTCTTAGGTGCAACATGAGGAAAGAAGCCGAACTCAATGTCTCCATGATTAGTCTGCAGGTACAGTTGCAGCAATAGAAATATGTGATATCAGTTAGACATGGAAACAGGCGCAACAGCTAATTATCAAGAAAAACCATTAACATACTACATTTTAGGATTAACTGAGTAATATAAGAGCACACAAGTCTCAGTGCATATAGAAGAAAATGAACACTCAGCCCTGGAAAAGAAAAGAGCTGCACACTGATGCAAATAAACTATTTGACCTCATCTATCTGTTGGAATAGTTTGTTGCATGACAGTAAACCGATGGCATGCAGTTTGAAAAAAAATACTCACAGTACAATAACCTAACTGGAGTAACTGATAAAATGTGAATTTTGATGAAAAGTAAGCAACAGTCATTACGTCAGTGTGCATCGATTGATGCATAGGCTGGGGTCTTAGTCTTACCCCCATTTCGAAAAAGAAAAAAGTAAGCAACAGTCAGTCACTGACCAACCCTAGATTCTTAGTTTCCTACTTACACAAATTTTGCAATCCTCCCACTCTTAATTCAGATACAGTGCTAGCCACACATCATCCATGCTAAACTAATCCCCACAAATCTTTATCGAACCAGAGGAAAGGCTCAGAAATTGTCGCATAGATCCTCGATGGCAACTCATGATTCGCAAATGCGTCGACCAACATAGAGGAATTAACCTATAAGAACTTATTCCTCGACATCTTCCCTCCCCCAAACGCTAGTAGAAGCCCCTCATTTTGCACGATTTTAAAGACCGACCACCTGGGAGCGCATCTCGCGACGGTAAGGGCAGAAACAGAAATCAGAGCAGATGGAGGACCTGGAAGACGACGCGGGCGGATCCGAGGTTGGGATCCGAGGCGTAATACGTTGAAGCGCCGGCGCTGGCTGCGGCCGCGATGATGCAAAGGAGGGCGGCGGCGACGTGGCGGAGCAAATCCGCCATGTTTTGCAGCTCCTCTTTTCTGTTTGTGCGTCTTCGCTGGTTCAGCTGTAGTCGAGCTATAGCTGGCCATCGGGCCGGCACGGCCCGGCCCGTTTTCCTGGAAGCACGACACGTTTAGGGCACGGCCCATTAGGCCCGGTAAGTAACCGTGTCGTACCTAAGTCGGCCCGCGACAGCTCGAACTCCGGCGCGGCACGGATGGAGCACGGCACGGCTTGTTGGGCACGTTTTGTCTGTTTTTTTTATTTTTTATTTTTTATCCTATCTTATCTTTCTAAGAGTAAAAAATTACAAGACAAAGTTTGAAATAATTTTTATTTAGCTAGCAAGCCGGCTCATTAAAACTTTTCAGTCTCCTCAGATACCTGGTAAGGAAAGAGTGCGTCTGCAACTTCCTGCTCTCCTACTTAATAGTTCATATTACAGACCGAGTTCAAATTATAAAAATAAAAACTAAAATTACAAAGAAGATAAAAAATTATTCTTCAATCTTCATCGCCGCCGATATCAAAGTTCTCCAGTGCAGCCGACAACTCGGGGTCCTCCGGCATGTGTTGGGTTCTCCGCTTTGCACGCTCGCGATGTTTCACCGTCATCAAACTCTCCCATTGAAGGGTGGAGACTTGCTCTTCTTGGCTCGAGTACTCTTCCAATTAGACTAAAAGTTCACTCTGACGATGTTGTTGATACGGGGACAGTTCACACATCCCGTGCAAGTATGGAAAGCACCGGATATGTACTTTTATGATCCTGCCACCATTGCAAGATGTTGAACTCGAGATCTTCGTCATGGGGGAGCACCTGGTCATTGACGTAAACACCTAACTCGCTGTGTCGAGGAGCAGTGGAGGTGCTTGAACTCGAGCCGGCACCGGAGCGGAAGAGTTGAAAATTGTTTTCTTCTTTCTGGCTTGTGTAGCTGGTGGAGGACGGGGCGGACGAACTGTCGCTGCATACTTATTCTCGTACTTCATGTACAGATCAGTGAGTCTGCACTTAACATTGAGCATAGTCTACTTCTAAGGCGGCTGTTAATAAAGAAAGAGCATATCCTAATCCTTAGAGTTTAGCCCTAGGGTCCAAAATAAATGCAAATGCATACAAATCAGGGATTTCTTTCCAATATTTAAAAACTTTTCTTTCAATTTTTAACAGCTTCTTTTAAAACTTCATCATGTTCATGCTCCTTCAAGTGATTAGCAATCAATACAATCAGATGCACTAGCAGAATAGATGTGGGATAATAAACCCCTGATAAAATGTTAGTTGCATAGTAAAGAACTTCTAGAAACTCCATTATCATTTGGGCCATAGCCCAGTCATAATCGGAAATAAAGATTGATCCACCGCTATTTGAATTAACAAACATGGTAAACTGATCTTTATCACGGATCAAATCTCTAATCATTATGTATGTGGAGTTCCATATATTTTCCATGTCTAGATTATAGACATGACATGCACTAGCAGCTGTGAAGGAGATATGCCCTAGAGGCACTTAATAAAGATAGTTTATTCGTCATATCTCAATTGTTCATTATATGTTTTATACCATGCTATAACTGTATTAAGCGGAAACATTAATACGCGTGTGGTAGATCAACAACCAGGTCCCTAGTAGCCTCTATCTAACTAGTTCATTGGGCAATTGATGATCGAGGTTTCCCGATCATGTGACATTGATGTCAGTTGACAATGGAGTCATGTCATTGGGAGAATGACGTGATGGACATACCCAATATTTGTAGGACGTAGTCATTACGCCTTTGACCGTGAGATCAACTCTTATTGCTATTCCAGAAAGATACTTTGATTGCATCAAACGTCATATCTTAACAGTGTGACAATAAAGGTGTCCCTCTCGGGTATCGGAAGGGAGTATGTTGAGACGAGGGATCAAGAGCGGGATTTGCCAGTCCGCATAGCAGGATAGATACTCTAGGGCCCACTCGGTGAGATTATGTCAAATGAGCTTGCAAGCATGTGACTAGGTCATAGGGACATAATATCATGGACGAGTAGAAGATAGTGTTGTCGGTAACGAGACCAAGCTAGGTATGATGATATCTATGGACGAGTCTCGGACACACTAAGTATCGCCATGGCAAAAGGTTTAAGACTCGACATCTAGGTTCGAACGACAAAGTTATTCGTTATCTCACAGGGATTAATTTTGGGTATCCAAGGTCCACGAATTACTCATTGATCGGAGAGCGTGTCTCGATCATGTCTGGCAAGATCTCGAACCGCTAGGGTAACACACTTAAGGGGAGTCGACAAGTTTACCGGAAGAGAAATTAGAAGAGAGCACCGGGAGCGTCCCGGGAAAGATCCGATGGAGATCGGAGGGCGACGAAATAGTTTTCGGAGCCGGAATAAATTAGATAATGTGTGTTTAATATTAATTAGTGTAATTAATAGTTAAATACATTTTTATTTAATGATTTTCGGATTTTAAAAGGCAGCCCACCTTAAATGGGCCTTCCCATGGGAGAGAAGGCCCATAAGGGGGGAAATTTCCCCCCTAGGTGCGCATGAGGAAGGTGGCTGCCCTAGGTGGGCCAAATGGGGCCCACCTAGGGCCGGCGCACCAATTGGGGCGGGCTGGTGTGGGAATAGTCCCACACCGCCCAGCCAGCAAGGCTGGCAACCCCCCTCCACCTATATATAGAGGTGCCCCCTTGGCTTTTAAAGACGAACCAATCTCTCTCTCTTCTTCTCCTTGAAAACGTGATTCCTCCATTGGAGTTGCGCCAAGGTGAAGTTCTCTCCACCATACGCACACCGCCGTGCTGCTGGTCTTCCGGTCCAAGTCTTCCGCTGGTCGTCCCTGGATCGGAGCCCGGAGGTCGTCGTCTTCACCGTACGTGTGTGGATCCCTACGAGGTGCCACGCTAGTGGTGCTCGGAGGTCTTCTTCCTCTACACGACCTCGAGGTCGTCTTCGTCGGCTTCACCGACAACGCTTGTGCGGGAGCGTAATCCCCGCGTTTCGGTCTACAAGGGTATGTATATCGATTTCCTCCGTATTACTATATCTGCATAGTATAGATCCTGGCTAGTTTAAGGTTATCTTTGTTAGAAAATTTATTGTTTTCTGCCTACGATCCCCTTCAGTGGTATCAGAGCCAATCTATGCGTAGATATAGTTGTACGCTTTTAGAACCCGTGTTTATCACGGCGGCATCGTTCTTTTATTTGCTACCCTCTCGCGTGCACTTGCATTGTCGGCAGCATTGAGTTGATGAAGCGGCCCGGACCGACGTTACGCGTACGCTTACGCGAGACTGGTTCCACAACTGACATGCGGCTTGTACCGTATATGTGGCTGGCGGGTGTCTGTCTCTCTCTCTTTAGTTCGCTTTGCATTTTTAATGGAGGGCCCGAAAGGGATGAATAAACATGCAATTATTTGATCGTTGTTGTGGTAATAGGTTCGTAGGTATGAAACCTGTTCTATTGACGAAAGCCCCAAGCCACGTAAAATATGCAAAAGATAAAGTAGAAAGCGTCTAACTTTATCTTGCAGGGGCAATGTGATATGGTCAAGATAGGTTTGATAAATTGTTTATAAACTGTGGGCGCGAAGGATACCATCGGCGCAAGGACCATATCACGTCGCATTACATTTGATGTTATGTTGTTGTTTACATCTTATATTGTGTGTATATATATATATAGTTATATATTAGTTACACGGCGGTAGTAATATAAGATGATCCCTCCAAAATACCATTAGTATTCTCCCTTTGGCGTGCACCACCAAGAAAGTTCTACGTTATGAGGCAGGCCGTGACGATCGGGTCTCAGACATATCGTCGTTCGCATACAGTGGGTGTAAGACATGTTCGCACAAGCGTATACGCTGAAGGTTATTATGGCGAGCCTAGCATGTACAGACATGGCCTCGGAACACGGTGACCGAAAGGTTAAGCACGAGTCACAGAGTTGTTGTGATTGACATGTCGATGTCTACCTTTAAAGTTATGTTGCCGGCTCTGACGATGAGGGGTTGCATAATGGAGGAGGATCGTGTAATCACTAAAACGATTAGAGGGATATTCGTTTTGAGTGGGAGTTCTGCTAGTTTTATTTTATTAAAACTTGAACCCTATTTTATAATGAACAAAGTCTTTATGTTTTGCAAAACCTTTGTAGATATTAACCAATGTAATAGCCTTCTTTAAAAATTAGGCGCAATCCTGCGATTGAGAAACTTAAAAGGTTGGGTCCAAACTTCATAGTTTTATACTTTAGCTTGAGGATACTCCTTGTTTAAACCATTAGCTCTTTGTGATACAATACCCGTTAGGAGATAAACCCAGAGATTCCGCTAACAAAAGGATAATTTGGATTATCAAGTTTTTGTGCGGATAATATCATCATAGTCCAGTGTATGCTATGATCTCTGCCATAGAGAATTAACGGTGGGTGCGAGTTGTTAGATCGCGAACATATGAGATGATCGCTAAACTCAGGATACACCTAAAGTTGGGTTGATGAAGTTTATCAATACGTTGACTGTTTTTCTTCTCAACCAAGATGGAAGAGAATACACGCATTGAAGGAGCACGTGGCAGTCATACTTGATGACACTGGTCATACTCGATGACATTGGTCATACTTGATGACATTGAGACGCCTCGCTCAGCTCGATCACTGGATGACAGACAACGTTGCCAGATGCAAATGCTTTGTCATAGACTATGTCATGCAATGGGAATCGTTCACCTTCATGGTTCTTGATTGCGTTGGAAGAATCAAGAAGATGAAACAGATCGCCGGGAAGTCATCAATGATGATGGTGTATATATGATATACACGTTATGAATGTTTTACCTAAGCAAGTACTCGCAGTAGTGACTAAGTTTTTGATACTAGTCATGTTTTATGAAAACCAGATTTACTACTTGAGTAGCTTGGAAGGATGAGGCGACAATGTGTGTTGATGATGGCAGAAAAAATGTTGTGATGGCCATAGACACTCTCCCTCTAGATCTACCATTTGAATAAATTCTTTTATGATCGCCTGTTAGTATGATCGTTATAAGTGTGTTTTCTCTAGCAAGACGATTGTTCATATATGTAAGTGACAAAATCGTTGTCCCATATTTATGAAGTAATGATCATAAGCCGATTTGAATTTAGATGGTAGAAGCTCCCACATTCATAATATTAATGCCAAAGGATACAAACTTAATAAAGACACCACATTCGTGTGGCACTACCATTTAAGTCATGTCAATGTTATAGACAATGAACAAGCTCCATACGGATGGATCTACAAGTCCTTAGATTTGATCTTTTGACACTTGCAAGATAACTAAGACACCGTTTTCGGAAAGCGGGCATATAACTTATTGATAATCATGCATATAGATGTATGTGGATCAATGAAGTAATTAACGTGTAGTGGAGACCTTTATTTCGTAAACTTCACTGAACGTTTTGAGTATAACTTGTTGAGAATCATGCATATGGGTGTATGTGAATCAATGAAGTACTTTAACGTATAGTGGAAGTCTTTATTTCATAGACTTCATGAATATTCCGAGTAGATATATGGATATCCACTTAGGAAATGTTAGTCTGGAAATTTTGATTCGATCAAACAAGTTCAGAATGAAGTAGGAAAATAAATTTAACAAGAAAAATCAAATTCCTGCGATACAGATCGAGGAAATAAAGATTTGAGTTATAATGTTGGCATATCATTGGAAGACTTGTGAGAAGAGTTCCACAAATTACGTCTCATGGAACACCATAGTGTTATGGTATGTTAGGACGTCGTAATCGCACCCTATCGGATAGTGTGTGGTAAATAAATTTCTTATCGAATTATTGTGATCATTGGAGTCATATGGTAGAAACATAACATTCACGTTAGATAATAGGGAAACCATTTAAATCCATGGAGACAATACCATATGAGTGATGGCATGGCTTTTAGCCTAGATTGTCGTTTCAGCAATTTAGTGTTTCGATGTGATCAAACCTAAAATGGATAAATCTTTGTAGTGTACCGTACCTAAAGAATTAGTTGGGTACATGTCTCACGACATAGGCAAAAACGTTGCCGGAATATACCTTGCAAAAGAAATAGTTTCTTGTCCAAGGGTATAAGTGGGAAAGAAAGTAGAGCAAGACGAGGTTAATGAACTTTCTCTCCAGACATCAGAGTGGCGCAACGGAAAGTGTTTCCGGTGTTATGCTCCTCAACTGGAAAGAAGCTGATGATAAAGATCATGATGCTCTGAGCTCATACTAAGAACGTAGGCGTACGAGGTTGTGTTCCACACTGTGTGGTACGACAATCTTGTTATGAAGGTCATGTTAATGGAATATGACAGACCTACGAACTGCGAAGAAGAGATGGTAGACCTAAGTCCGAGAAATGGCTATGAGTCATATATATATGATCCGAGATAAAATCCATGTACGATTACCAGGTAATGACTTGGGAGATCTTCTTGATGGCATCTAAGCTGTTAATAGAATATGGAATTTTATGAGAGAGTAGACACTGATAAGGATCGATTTGTCGTGAAACAGTTCCGACAGATTCAAAAGTTGACCACAATGAGATTTTGTCTCAAGTGGCGAAGCCTAAATCTATTCGGGGTCGTTTAGCAATTACTATAATTTCAAATTGAGAAATTGATAGATGGATAAGGAAACCATGTTTCTTAATGGTATCATTAAGAAAGAGTTGTAATTAGTACAATGAAATGGTTTGGTGATCCTGAGGATGCTAAACATGTATGCAAACTTCAGCTGTCCATTCATGGGCTGAAGCAAGCATATCGGAGCTGGAATCTTCACTTTGATGTTGTGATCAAAGGATTTTGGAGTTGTCCAAAATAGTTGAAGAAACTTGCATTTGCAAAGAAGTGAGTGGGAGCTAAGTAGCTTTTCTTGATCTTATATGTGGAAGGCATATTTGAGTGGGAGCTGGGTGTCATTCATAATTTTATATGTAACGACATATTGAGAATGATACAGATCCTCTAGTAAAGTATAAAGGATTATTTAAGTGATTAAATTTTCTATGAATGAAGTTAGGAGTATTAGGCATCCGATCTATAATTGTATAGATCAAAAGGGGCTTAATAACATTAGGTCGGAATATTTTCCTAGGTTAAGATTCTGAAGTGTTTCAGAATAGAACAAGCGAAGAAAAAGGTTCTTGCTTGTATGACTAGGTAAAATATTAAGTTTATCTTGGCATTTTCAGTGATAGCTAATGAAAGAAAATGATGTTCGACATTCTCTATGCCTCAGACATAGGTTCTATCAGACTGAAAGCTCGACTTGGTGTGACCCAAGTTCTTGGTTGAAGAACGGGTTCTAGAGTGATCCTTGTGTGGATCAATGAACAAACGTTAAGTATATTCTTCAGTGTCTGTGAGAACTAAAGATATGTTTTCTGGTAAAGGGTTAGAGTGGAAAGACAACTTGCCGTAAAACGGTTACGATGATGCAAGTTATGACACTGACCCATACGACTAGAAATCTCATATAGGAGGTGTCCTTTATTTTGAAGAAAGACATGGTTAGCTTGCGAAGTCGCATATGAATGCACTGTCGCATAATCTACATAGGTATAGAAATATATGGCAACTTCAGAAGTAGCAAGTGTGATTGGACTGAACAGTTTTCCGAGCATATGTGGTTCCCCTTAATAGATCTCTTAGACTTTTAAGGCCCATGCTACGCGAAGGTTCGAGTCTCACCCCATCGACTAAGATATATTTCACCGTCATCGTAAGATACGGGATGATGTCAAACTAGGTGACATAGAAGTGTTGCAAAGCACATATAGGTCTCAATCTGTGAGATCTGTTGACTGTATTCCTCTTCCACGAGACAAGCATGCACCAAGTTGCTATGGGTGTTGAGCTTTTACCAAGTTGTAAACTAGATTAAGTGTTACTCTAATGCAAGTGGGAGACTGAAGGAGATATGCCCTAGAGGCACTTAATAAAGATAGTTTATTCGTCATATCTCAATTGTTCATTATATGTTTTATACCATGCTATAACTGTATTAAGCGGAAACATTAATACGCGTGTGGTAGATAAACAACCAGGTCCCTTGTAGCCTCTATCTAACTAGTTCATTGGGCAATTGATGATCGAGGTTTCCCGATCATGTGACATTGATGTCAGTTGACAATGGAGTCATGTCATTGGGAGAATGATGTGATGGACATACCCAATATTTGTAGGACGTAGTCATTACGCCTTTGACCGTGAGATCAACTCTTATTGCTATTCCTGAAAGATACTTTGATTGCATCAAACGTCATATCTTAACAGTGTGACAATAAAGGTGTCCCTCTCGGGTATCGGAAGGGAGTATGTTGAGACAAGGGATCAAGAGCGGGATTTGCTAGTCCGCATAGCAGGATAGATACTCTAGGGCCCACTCGGTGAGATTATGTCAAATGAGCTTGCAAGCATGTGACTAGGTCAAAGGGACATAATTGCATGGACGAGTAGAAGATAGTGTTGTCGGTAACGAGACCAAGCTAGGTATCATGATATCTATGGACGAGTCTCGGACACACTAAGTATCGCCATGGCAAAAGGTTTAAGACTCGACGTCTAGGTTCGAACGACAAAGTTATTCGTTATCTCACAGGGATTAATTCTGGGTATCCAAGGTCCACGAATTAGTCATTGATCGGAGAGCGTGTCTCGATCATGTCTGGCAAGATCTCGAACCGCTAGGGTAACACACTTAAGGGGAATCGACAAGTTTACCGGAAGAGAAATTAGAAGAGAGCACCGGGAGCGTCCCGGAAAAGATCCGATGGAGATCGGAGGGCGACGAAATAGTTTTCGGAGCCGGAATAAATTAGATAATGTGTGTTTAATATTAATTAGTGTAATTAATAGTTAAATGCATTTTTATTTAATGATTTTCGGATTTTAAAAGGCAGCCCACCTTAAATGGGCCTTCCCATGGGAGAGAAGGCCCATAAGGGGGGAAATTTCCCCCCTAGGTGCGCATGAGGAAGGGGGCTGCCCTAGGTGGGCCAAATGGGGCCCACCTAGGGCCGGCGCACCAATTGGGGCGGGCTGGTGTGGGAATAGTCCCACACCGCCCAGCCAGCAAGGCTGGCAGCCCCCCTCCACCTATATATAGAGGTGCCCCCTTGGTTTTTAAAGACTAACCAATCTCTTTATCTTCTTCTCCTTGAAAACGTGATTCCTCCATTGGAGTTGCGCCAAGGTGAAGTTCTCTCCACCATACGCACACCGCCGTGCTGCTGGTCTTCCGGTCCAAGTCTTCCGCTGCTCGTCCCTGGATCGGAGCCCGGAGGTCGTCGTCTTCACCGTACGTGTGTGGATCCCTGCGAGGTGCCACGCTAGTGGTGCTCGGAGGTCTTCTTCCTCTACATGACCTCGAGGTCGTCTTCGTTGGCTTCACCGACAACACTTGTGCGGGAGCGTAATCCCCGCGTTTCGGTCTACAAGGGTATGTATATCGATTTCCTCCGTATTACTATATCTGCATAGTATAGATCCTGGCTAGTTTAAGGTTATCGTTGTTAGAAAATTTATTGTTTTCTGCCTACGATCCCCTTCAAGCTGCACTACACCACCTCTTATACTCGGCTAGCCGTGGATTAGAAATATTTAGAAAAGTTATGCCACTTCTTATTTTCTCAATGGGCACATTCATTAGCTTTAAAGCACTTTTAGCCATAAGATTAATAATATGGCAAGCACAACGTTCATGGAAAAGTTATGGTGCAGAATAAGAAGAAAGTTTGTGAATGAGATCAGTCATTGCCCTAGCATTGTTTGAAGCATTATCTATAGTTATTGCAAGCACCTTATTCTCGAGACCAAATTCATCCATGACTTGCAATTTTCAGCAATGGCTCTACCAGTATGGCTAACATCAATTAATTCAAATCCAAGCAAACTTTTTTTAAGCTCCCAAGTACTACTGTTCACATAATGAGCAACAACACTTAGATAATCTTGGTTAGCTCTACCGCTCCAGATATCAGATATTAATGAAACTAAAAATACACACTTTGCAAATTCATCTTTTAGATGTTTTTGCATTTCATTAGCTAGTTTTTTCATATCCCTAGATGTAGTTTGGCTAGAAACTGGTTCGTACTGTGGATTATGACAAGTTTTAATCCAATTGACAACTGCGGGATACGCCCCAAATCCAAGCGGTAAATCATGCGTAGCTATCACACTACATAGTCCTTGACGAGATATATCAGCATCATAGTTCCAGTTATTTACATGCCCGTCGGGTGCGACGCCAAGCTCGCCATGTCTTCTCGCCATCTCCTGGCCCCTCCCGAGCTTGTCCTTTTACGTGCCGCTCCAAGTGGCCGGTTCCGCCGAGGAGGCGCCCTGCAGGATCTTGTCGCAATCCGCCTAGTTGCACACCGCTTCATATTTCTTGGTGCCATCTTTGAGTACCGTAACACGGTCCTCGAAATGGCCCTCCGTCCACACCCACGAGGTTCGCCGCCTCTTTGAAATCTTCCACTCGAAGGCCGAATTCACCGACTGAGAAGTTGATCATCGGCTCGGGTTAAACCCGTGGGGTGTGGGTTGAAGTCCGGGGGAGGGGAAGGCTCCATGGGATGAGAAGTGTGGGTATGTATGATGAGAAGTGTGGGTTGAGTGTGCAGATTGTAGGGGGTGAGAGGCCCTTTTTATAGCAAAAGATAGAGCTGTTTGAAGTTCAAATTTTGAAAAAATCAAATAAAATAAAGAAAATGTGCCTTACACGGGCCGGTCGGGGCATATCCGTGCCGCCATGCTGCATCTGGTGTGCCGTAGCCATGCCGGCACGGCCCGACAATGGCCCGACAAAGGCATATGTGCCCGCTTGATGACTCCTAATGACGTAGATGATACATGCGTCAAAAGAATATGAGTTAGGTTGAGACTCCAAGTGCAGAGTGTATAGTATAGAAAGAATATTTTCCCCACGAGGGTGACTCGAGGGTTTAATCGAACTCTCGGGGAACTGTGTGTGAAAGATTTATCTTCTTGTCCTTCTCTTATGAGACCTGCAAAACAAAGCAAATTGTTTTGTGCCCTCAACCTCACCAAGTGGTTGTCAAGCACAAGGTGTGAGTAAGATATGAAAGTAAGATAAGTGCAAAACAAGAAATAAATATGAATGATATGGATGATAGTGCAACGGTGCTAAAAAATGGTTTGGTAATGCAATGATGGTAAATAAATATGCAAGGATGGTGAATTATGATTATATTTTTGGGTTTTGTATTGTGAATGCAAGTAATAAAAGTGGATATAAAGTGTTGGAAAGGTATTTCTTATGATTAAAAATGGACCGGGGTTCATGGTTTCACAAATGCACTCTCTCTTTAAGAAAGTGGTAGATAATGGAACACTAGAGTTGACATATTGGATTGCAACAATGTTTCATGACAAGTTATAATTATATGGGCATCACGTCCTAACATAGAGATGTTTTGGTTATTAATCTCTCTTATACTCCACTAAGATGTCAATTAAATCAAAGCACCATAGTATTAAGATAAATCAGAGTATAGCCTTAAGTTCTATGACATGAAGTTAAAATAAGAACATGCTAGATCTAGTCATGGAGAAGTGGCATGGTCATACCCAACATCCCCGGTAGCATGGTATTTTCTTTATCCCTATTGAGGTAACAAAGTAAGGTAAAAACCCAAGTGGATCGTGATATTTCAGTTGTCAGCTTACCGCACTAGCCACCCCCACCCCCCCCCCCCGTTACTCCATCTAATGCACACGTTCCCCCTCACGTGCTCTCATACACATGTTGGATCAAAACAAGTAAACAAGAACGGGGTACATAATATGCATCTATTTTCATAACTGAAACAAAACTATTGCAATCTCAAACATATATTAACTCATAAAAGATCCACCACAAAGGATAATACATAGATGACCGTAATCATGTTCAGCAGCTCTATACGGTGCTAATTAGTGAAGATCAAGAGAGTAGAGATACATAAGCTACTTCCACAAACCCATAGTCCAAGGGTGGACTACTCCTTCTTCATCATGGAGACGGTGGAGAAGTCGTTGGAGAAGATGGAGACCATGCCAGCAGCGCCCCGCCAGAGTTTTCCCCCTCAATCTTCAGCTGTAGGTATCTGTGTCGTGGTTTTGTGTTTCTACGCCGCTCTCTTCCGAAAGCCGTCGGGGGACTAATTTTATAGTCGTTTTTAGGTCAAGACGAACTCAGGGAGACAAAGATCGACGACATCGGAGCCACGAGGGGGAAGTTGAGGTGCCCCACGCGGCCAAGGAATCTGGCCGCGTGGGCCCAGCTCTTTTCCTCCTCGGACTTCCTTTTGTGCGCTTCCTTGGCTCGTACTCCTTCCTTCCAAAAAATGATCCCCGTGAAATCTTAGGTCATTTGGACGTCGTTTGGGTGCATGAAGGTAAAAACATAGAAAAATATGGTTTCTGACTGTGCAGGGTTAATTCCAGAAAAATAGGGAAACTGTGAAATCTTCCCAAAATCATTATAAAACATTGATATAACTCTTATAAGATGCAAATATGATTGAAATATCATGTAATACAGTGCAAAGTTCATGTATGTATTTTACATACATCAACATCCCCAAGCTTAACCTATACTCGTCCTCGAGTATGAAGGTGATAAAACTAACATGGATTTTGCATTTTAATACTATCAATGGATATCAAAGATGATTACTATTGCTACATAAAGTCAAATGATTCATTCTCAGAGTAGCAATATACAAGATAGATTATAAAGTAATATCAAATATTCAATGTAAAGATGTTCAATGATAATTCACAAAGTGTAACATAGAAGAATGTACTATGGACCAAATGTATGCATAATGAAAAGTAAAAACATTCTATAATGGTCATATAATACTCTTATAAAATCTGAATATAAAAGGTGGACACTTTGGAAAGATAGATAAATAAGTAGAGGTAAAACATGCATAAGTTTCATATAGCTTCCAAATGCTTTTCTCTTAAGTTTATGTTTGCATTGTGGTATTCATTGGTGTGGAGCTCCCATTGCCCCTATCATAGCATCATGAATGATTAGAGTTAAAGTGAAAGCAAATATGAGTAATGTGCCTCACAAAGTATGGGTTGAATGCCTCATGCCCCGTGATTACGAGTACCTACACCTAGTGTTACTCAACTTTAGGCCACAAAGCAAGTTCTTGTTAAAGTAATTGTAAGTAATAATAGCGTCATCTAGAGTGTCAACTAGGGTCCTCTTGCTTCAGGACATGGAACAAGCCCATGTCAAAATGACAAGACAAACAGAGAATGAACAATCTCAACACTCTTTTATTTACCATGGGTATAGCTTTTTATTGTGAGGTGCCTCACTAAGGTCCACTATGGTATGCTGTAAATTTCCACCATTAATGATGCATGGCTTAGGTTAGCGGCCCGGGCGTCTCTCTAGCCATTTATACAAACTCCAAGAACTCACTAAGTTTCCACATTTATTTCACACTGATAGGCATCCATAACAAAAGTACATGATATCAACTGAATATAAATAAGTCCAATGTTGAAAGATTGCCTTGTGACAGCACATATGGGCTAACTCCCAACCAAGACTCTTGTCAAGCACACAATTTTATAATTTTAATCACAATGGTTCACGTTTATTAAGTGCAATAAAATTAAAGTGTGCATCAAGTTTGTGGGAGCTTTTTAACCAACTTTACCCATAACAAATAAAAACATAAGCATTTTTTATTTAGAAGCATAGATAAAACAATATAATCATGAGACACATAATTGGAATAGCAGAAAGCTAATAGGTAGATATGGTGGACTCACTGGAATAAATTTGGTTTGAAGTTGTTGTAAAACAAGTTTTTTACTTGTTGGAATTTTTGGGCTAGCAAGAGGGAGAAAGTTGACCGTCTAAATGCATGCATAGGTGTCCATAGAACTAATCAATCCATGTTAAACAAAGTAAAGTAACATTCAGAATCAAAACATGAATAAAAGATAGCTCTTGATAAAACACTTGCAAATTAATACTCATTAAAAAGCACATGAACTATGCAACTATATATATCTTTTTGAATCAACTCAAACATCACTTTCCCAATATTTTTAATAGCATCCAACTTAATTCAACCCAAATTTCCAGTAGCTCTCTTATACATAAATGATAGTGGTGGTCTTACAAAAAACAAAAATCGAACCAAAAATAAAAAAACAATAAAATACGCTCCAAAGTTTATACGATAAAGTGCTTCGATCGAAAAACAAAAGTTAGACATGTGCAAACCAAGAGTGTGTTGGTCCAATGGGGTTGTCTTTACATCCCCAAGCTTATGATCTTCACCACCCTTGGATAGCTCTTGGTGCATCTCCTCTAATCCCTGTAAAAAAACTTCAAAACACCGTTTCTCCCATCTCTTTTTTGTGTGGTGACATTAGTAGGCACAAAATAATTGAATTTCTTGCTGTATGAAATGCGTAAAAAAATATTCATATGAATGTCCAGAGAGTGTATAATGTTTTATGCTTACTTAGAAACTCAATTTGATCAAAACAATTCAACTTAAATGTTCAAAGAATGCATCAAACAAAATGGGACAGAATCTGTCCAGAAAAACAGCAGCAGCAAAACAAAAAAAATTACCCCACTTAAATATGTCGAAAAAATCTGAAAACATTCACGCATACATAGGATGAAAAGTTGCAATTACAGATCAAATTTCAGCTCATTCAGAGTTACAGAATAGGAATTAAAAATCATACCGTGCACAGATTCGTGCTGGAATAAAATCTCCGAATACAATAAGCAACTTTTTAGAACCTAAATGGGTAAAACTTGGCACTTTATTAAAAATTGCAGAAACAAAACTAAAAAATAAGTCTATTTTTACAGCAAGAGGACAGAAAGAAAATCAAAAATAAAAACAACCGGGTTGCCTCTCGTAAAGCGCTTTCTTTATAGCCATGTAGCTAGGCTTTCTTACTTGATATTTATGATGGATGAAACTCATGAGGGAGCTTAAACTTTGGTGTGTCCCTCTTCCTTGGGAAGTGTTCCATGCACAATACCAGGGTCCCATGGTGTTATCAATCCAATCAAAATAATATTCAAGTCGAAACCTAATAAAGAGAAAAACAAAACACAAAAGTAATACCAACGAAGTCTAACTTTCCTTCTATGCATTGGCATTTTGTATATAAGTGAATAACAATAAATAGGAATTTTCCAATGCATATTATAATTATTTACTTGCAGCATATAATTAATAGTAACATGAAGAGGGCTCTCAACACCTCCTCTTTCATAATAGTTGCAAGTAGTAGAAGTATATTCAACCATATAACCAATAGTGTCTTCCAACTTAGGTAATTTAGTCACATAAAGAGGATCATGAAATTTATTATGGAATTCATTAGCATGCTTCCCTCTTTCAAAATAGTTATTAAGATCAATATCAAGTTTAATATTATGGCTGCAACAAATATTTGAATAAGAGATAATTGCAAACCACATAAGTATTTCTCAACATAAGCAAACTTCTTCTCTATGGTGTAGTTAGGCGAATTCAAGAACACAGTAGGACTCTCATAAGTAAGAGTATTTTCACAAAAAACAAGTATATCATTTTTATCCTCACATAAAGTAGTAACAACTAAACATGGAGAATTATCAATAAGCATAGGACCATCATATAAAGCATTATTATATAGCATATTTAAGCAACACTCATCATTATCATCAATAAGTTCACTAGTAGCATTAAAAAGTAAAGGAGCATTATTAGTTTCATCATAATAGCATGGGTTATCATATAGGACCATCGAATTTTCAGTTTCACACTCATCATAACATGGGTTCTCATAAATAACAAAAGATTTTTTAGTTTGACTGTTACTATCAAATGTTGATGGTGAAGTTGGGAGATCCAACTCTTCCCCAAGCTCAGGTTTGAACATATTCATTTCAATCTCTTCTTCAAATCCTTCCTCCTCCAAGCTTATGTTTTCATCATCCTCTTCCTGCAAAATATTAGTGCTTTCCATGGCAACAAGAGTTCTTACATAAACATTATCAAAAAATTCTTTGCAAAGTTGGAGAATAGTAGAAATGTGTCCTTTCATCACACAAGATTCACGACTAGTTTCAAAATAAGTATCAATAAGAAAATTTATCTCATGGGCTGCAACACAAGCAATATATTTCTCAACTTGTTCTATATCAGGGCATAAAAAATTATTTTCACGATAACAGGCAATTATAGGATCACTATTATGTTTGCAATGATAGTGAGAGTGTTTATAGTCTGTTCTAGTGCAGCAAGTTATATCATGTAATTCACAAAACTCAAAACTGATGTTAGCTACATTCGAGCGTTCGCCGCACTGAGGCCATCTCAGTACCCATATCATCGAGATGTTCAAGCAATTCAAGCATTCTATTTCCTTCTTTGGTTGATCGATATTCATAGTAAGCTCCAATAGTTATGACATAACCTTCCTCTATAGCTTAAAACACATATTAAAAGAACACTTATTTTTTATTGATTTTATGTTTTTACATGAAAACTGAATATAAAATGATACTAAAACAATGTAAACCAAAATAACAAATGCTAATGAAATAAAAACTGAAAATAAAATATAAAACCAGAATATAAATATGATATGCAAGACAATAACTGTAACACCCCAATTTTCTTGGACCTAGAATTGTGGTGTTAGGCTAGATTTTTCTGGGTTAGCAAAAACTTTTTGTGTGTTATAGTTTTTCTTGCATTATTTGTTTTGGTGCTCTTATTACCTTTGCCTGATATCTCTAGCTTCTTTAATGCTTTGTAATAACACCTTAACAACTTTTTGCTAATTCAAAAATTGATTTTTGTGATCTTCAAGTCTATTAAAACTTAGCAAATCTAGGACATCATGTTAAGCAATCCTTGAGTTAATTTTGACATGCAATTGAACCAACTTGTTCTATGACTTGTTTATTTTCAAACCACGCCCTGGAAAATCATTGAAGACCTTGTTAAATTATAAACCAACTAGGTTTTGTAGGCATAAAAAATCAGTGACCATTTGGTTCATTTTCACTCTTTCTCCTAACTTACAATTTCTTTTGTTCTATGCTTGGTTTGGATGTGTGTAACTTTGAGCCTGTAGCTTAACCATCCACTTGAACCTTTTAGACGAATTGTTTGGGTCGATTTGAGCTGGTTTGGGTTTAATTGTTTGAATTAGAAAAGAAAATGAAAACCTAGTGTGGGGACCCCGGACTAGCTGTCCGAAATACCCGATTATGCTTAACACAACGATCCCGTGATCAGTCTGTCGTTGCACATAATCCGAACTGAATACCGAAGTTTACATCCATTACAATACCGCATTAAAGTCTTACATAAACGGTCATTTAGACCAAGTCTTACATCGGTGCCTTCATGGGCCAAACCAAAATAATCAGCGGAAACTAAGGCGTAGTAGACATCATATCCTAACAATGACCCGACAGGCAGTCGACTTATGAAGATCCCTAGTTTGCATAGAAGTCGCCATACTCCTCCTTGGCGTAGTGCTCCTCCATGTCTGGCTACGACAATAGCCAGAGACAAACCATTATGAGTACATTTGATTGTACTCGCAAACTATTCCAACATGAGTATGCACTAGTCTCATTTTAATTTCATACTTTTATTTCATTAAAACATCTCTATATCTTGTTGAAGAAGGTAAGAAGAATTTTATAACTACTCTGAATATAATGTCCCATTTTATTAGTTTCTCCAAAACTCCTCCTTTTTCTGACCATAACCCGCCATGGTTCATGGTCACCAACAACCTCATACCGATCCGTTGGTATAGGTGTATGGAACATTCTCCACTTCCTTTTCTTTTTAAAACTCAATTCTTTTCAAAACTTGCACATGGTCAAAGTAGGGTCTCTCAACTGTCCATATCCGAGGACTCGGCTATTCGAATAGTTTTACACTCTGCAGAGGTAGCACGCTTTTCCCACATCCATCCGGTAACTCATCGTGTCAGCCACGTCCCGCCATACAAGGTGTATGCGAAGTTGAGACACCGATCCTAGTCTGTCCTTTGCTCATGCTAGTATAGGACCCTGCCCATATGATACTTTCCATCAACACTTAACCCAGCCCGTCGGGATCTAAGTGTGAGGACTCATAGTTTTGTCTGGCGGTGTATAGGGGACATCCTTCTATCCTCCTCCTTATCTTTCCATAGAGTTTGAGCGAGGACCCAGGTCAGGGGTAGTTCATCAAACCATCCCCTCATGCATAACGGACTCAGCTCCGTAGATGAGGTATCCCATACTAATATGAGCAAACTATATGACCAAGCCCTTTCCCATATGTGGGTAAATGTGGTCGCACAGGGTATCGGCTGATTGACGTAAGTACAAAGACACAATGTGTGTTTTATCAAAACCACCATTCTCCTTTTCTCCACTTCAACACCGACATCTCGGCGCTTCATAGCCACACAGGGGTTTTCAAAGGGGTTTTGAATAAAACAATCTTTATTTTTCCCATCCTATAATTTAGTATAAATTATCCTATATTTCTACATAGGGTGGCAAAATAATTTCCATATACTTTTTTAAAGAGGTTTTAGAAAAAATCTTTGCCCTAGGAGTAAATCATGTTATAAAAATAGATGCATGTATTAGGGTGCAAGCTCAGAGAGTAGCTTGCCTTGCTCGGCAAAGTGATCTTGGTCTTGATCTTCAGGTTCCACGAATTCTTCTTCCTCGATAAATCCGACAACGTTCTCGTCTAATTCACAATCAAACAAATACAAACAATCACTAACCTACTCAATCAACATCACAACAATACAATCTGGAATGTTCTAAATAGCCACTGCATACATCAAGCAACACAATTTGGTTTCAAATTCATTGAATTAACCATTATTTAACTATGTCCTAATTATGGCAGAAACTAATTGAACATGTTTAATTACATATCTCAAGTTCTGTTGGTCACAAAAATACAAACTAAATTTCTACAGAAAGCTACTGATGTGTAGAAGACAACACAATTGGATTTGGGTCAATTGGAGTTACCAAACTCCCTACATAATGGTTTTAATCCAGAAGCTTAATAATCAAGTTTTAGCTATTAATCAAGTTCTGTTGATCCTAAAATTACATCCTCTTATGGGTAACTATCCATGACTAAATGTGACCCAATAAAATTAGTCTTAACTCATTTGGCCTAACAGAGTATCAGAAACAAACAAGTTTAGATTTTAAACCTTTTGTGGTATTTTTAATAGTACATTTTTATTATTTATCTAAATGAGGTGAAACCACTTGGGTTGGTTAGACAATTTCATAAGCTTTCCAGAACATTTTGATTTGATTTATTTGGAGTTATAAATCTCGAGATATTGAATTTCAAAGTTGAGTCCAGTACTGGAATTTCAGAGAAATTTAAATTAGAAAACAATTCTGTTCTGGATAATGTTGAGAATCCTGACGGGTGGGGTCCACTCGTCAGCGACTCAACTGAAAACAGTGCGCGCGCTTGGAAATGTTTAAAACACTGACAGCGGGGCCCACTGGTCAGCGACTTAAGGCGCGAAGGGGTACGTTACCGTGGATCTAAGATCCAACGGCCGAGAAGCGAGCACATCGGCGACGACCTAAAACGGGCGGCGCCGTGGCTCCGGCGACTTCTACGGTGGTCGGAGTCTCACCTAGGGGGCTCGGGAGGATGCGCGGGTGATGCAGATCGACGGCGGAGGCTCGGGGAAGGTCGCTGGACGAACGGCGCTTGCTGGGGATGCTCCAATCGACGGCGGCGAGCAGCTCCTCCTCCGCGGCCGTGCTCCAACTCCGGCGAGGCTCCTGCGTCGCTCCTGGGCACGAATCAGAGGGGAAAAGGGGGCGTGTGAGTGCGGGGTTCTTGGAGAAGAGAGTGCAGGCCAGAGAGAAGAGAAAGGGAGGGTAGCACGGCTCGGCCGTGGTCGTCGTCTACCTCGGGCACGGCGAGCTCGAGGATGGCCACGGGCGGCTGTGGCTTCGCAGCTACGGCTCCGCCCTCTTGGCGGTGCACGAGCGAGTGTGGAGCGAGGGAGAGGCGGGGGTGTGGTGTGAGGGAAATGAGAGGGCTCGGGGGTGCTTTTAAGGCCGAGGTTCGGCGCACGGTGGACGCGGTGCTGGAGCGGTCCAGAGGAGGCTAGGGCTCGCCATAGGGTGTGGTGCGGTGCGGCGACGGTGTCGGGGTGCAGAGGAGCAAGGTTGGCGCGTGGAGGCGAGCTGCGCATGCTCGAGTGGGGGACGGCCGTGGCGAGAGCTCGGGCGGCGCTCGACGTGCACGGCGCGTCGCGGGGGCTGCGGGTGCGGGCTGCTGCTGGACGCTCTGCTGCGCGGAGAGGGAGCAGAGGGGTGCGGAAGAGAGGGGGGGGGGGCCTGGCGCGGCCAGCACGGCTCGACACCGTCGTGGTCACAGTGCCGACCATGGCGACGTGCACGCGGGCTGTCTGTCCCCTGGCGTTCCTCCTCGTCCCCGGCCCAATTCCTCCGTTCCCGCGAGCGCAGTGAGGTGAGTGGAGTGAGGCAAATCGAAGGGAGGCAGTGGCTTGCATCATCTGCTCGAAATTGCTCAAATTGATCTAGGATTTGGGTCGGTTTGGGAAGAACAGGGTGGTGATCACCATGTGTTCGACGAAATGCCTGAACCAAAATTAAATTCTAATTTTTGAATTTCTCTTTCATAACTTGCTTCACATATGTTTATCAAGGTTTGTGGGGCTATTTGATTATTTATGGGGCAAGTGCAACATAGCACATTTTGTGATTTGAATAAGATAAAGAAAGAAATAGAATTTAAATTTAGGTTTTTGAAATTAATATTTGGAGAGGGAAAAGTGGTGGAAATAAAATGGGAGTGATCATATCACCACTCCACTGAATTTGGTTTGAAAGAAAATGAATTTCTTACTTGGAGAAATGGTGTGACATTTGTCACATTGTTTTTATTGTTTTATCTTTTGTTTTGTTTATTTTCTTTTCTTCAAGTTTTTAATTAGAGCTAACAACCAACACATTCACAAGAAATAATTATTACAAGCAACAATATGAAATCAACACATATTAATTCATAAAAAGTTTTTGTTGGCCCACATTTTTGATATAATAATACTGATTATAATTTTGGGATGTTACACCTAGTCTACCCGAGCCCAGCAAACCCTCTCCTCTCTCCCCAACGTGTCTCTGGCTTGTAGAGGAAGGAGACCAGCACCCCCACCCCCTGGCCCACCTGTCATCCTCCCGAGAAAACCCTCCACCACTCCCCTCTCTTCCTTTTCTCCCTCACCCAACCGGAGCTCACTCCCTCGCCTCTCACTGGCTCAACCACGCCTCACCCCGACCAGCACCTCTCTGCGCCCTCTCCACCGCCCATTAGAGCCAATAGACGAGCCCCTAGCTCTCTCTCTCTCACCCCTCACACCCGAAACCCTAGATTGGGACACTCCTATCCAAAAACCCGACCCTATGCCCCTCTGCTCCCCATTTCCCTCACAAACCGTGCACACCCACCCCCTCACTCTACTCCCGAAGCCCAGCCCAAGTTCTCGCGCTCTGCACCACAGGAGGCGGAGGTTTTGCCTCGGCAGCCACCGACGTCGAGTTGTTCTTGCCGGCGTTTCTCTCCCTCTCCTCTCACCATTTTTGGTCGTCTGAGTTCCCCTCTGTGGTGGCTAACTCGCCCCCCTTTTATTTTGCGCAGAGCCCACCCGTGGACGTCGCGTTCGTCCACGACCCGAGGAACACACCGCCGTCGCCGCCATGAACTCCGGGCACCTCCGCTAATGCTGTCTGTGCCCGCGCCTCTCCCTCTCTGCGTCTCGCCCGCGGTGAGCACACCGTCCGTGCTCTCCTCTCTCCCTCTCTGTGTCTCGCCCGCGGTGGAGCGGCGAGGAAGACGACGCATGCGCCGTAGATCTTTAGATCTACGGTCGGGTTTGAATGCCCGACCACCTAATCCTAGCTGTCGATCAGCAGATCGACGGTGACTTACCGTTCTGGCGCGCGCGTTAGTTGGGCCGGCCCAGCCCCAGTGCGGCCCAGATCCGTGCTGGCCTCGGCCAGATCTAGCTCAGAAACGACCCGTAGACGTTTTTATACCGTAGGTTTATTCTTTTCCTGTTTCTATTAATTGCATGTGCTTAGATTAATTAGTTTGTGCCAGATCTGTTTGTGCAAATAATTTAGGAGTATTTTTGTTACATGCTTATGTGTTTCTCTAAGAATGCAAAGTTGGATTTGTCTAAAAATAAATTATATCTTGTGTTGTACACTATTAATGGTAAAATGTGTTTATTACATTAAAACTGAAATAGGTGGAGCTAGGAATGTCCAAATGGAGTGAATCCAATTTATACAGAAAGATAAAATGCAGACCTATCCATAGAAATTAATCTTGCATGCAGAGGATTCTTAAAACTAAAACTATAATAATTATGGTTTTCAGTCCAGTAGAATTTGTATGATTTTTAGTTCCTATTTAGTGATAGCTTTTGATGCAAATCCAATTTTCATAGGTCCCTGTGGTTACTAGGAGTACTGTGGTAGAAGGATTTAATTTTCTGACCACTATTTTAGGAATGATGAATTATCTCCCAAAACAGCAACTAATTAACTAATAAAAATCTTAATTTAATTCCCTGTTTTAGTAAGTGAAATTATGTGTATGTCTTTAATCAACCTTGAGTCCAAAATCTTAACTTAACCATAATAACTTGGTTCAAAACCATTAATAATGTTGTGGTGCAATTTTTGTTTAAGTTTAACATGATTCACCTTGTTCCCTAATAATGGCACCCAATGTATTTGTATGCTTTGTATGTGATTGTAGGTTGGTGTTAGATTTTTATCCAATAGATGGTTGTGTTTTTTAATGCTTGTTGTTTGTTAGTTCACTTGAGATTGTTGTCAACACACATTTTAGATTTACGATAGCTCCGTTTATTTTTCCGTTATGCTAGAGCCGCAAGAGGAGGAGGAGCAGTACGTGGGAGCTGATCACGCCTATGAAGAAGAGCAAGACCAGGGACAATTTGCTGAGCAAGGCAAGCCACCTCACTACTATGAATCCTATTATTTTTCCAAGCATGTTTTGTTTTCAAAATAAAATAATGCATGTTTTATTTTATATGTGGCCTCGCCACCCAAAACTATTTTCCAAAATATTGTGTGGCCAAAGATACCTACTAGTATATAATAGGTTTTATAAAAATAAAGCTTCACTTGAGAAGCCTTATCCCGAAGGCGCTATCAAGAAAAAAAATATTTTCTAGTAGTATATCCTTATATCCTTATCTCAAAATCTTAGGATGGGAGCCTGTTTTTGGTAAAAAGTTTTCGGAGGAAACAACCCGAGTTGTTGAGAGAAGTCGGCGAGAAAGAAATGATTTATGAAAACCCGATATGCTGGGAGCATTCATAGGTGTTTGCAAAAACCCGAGCTGCTGGGAGCAGTCGGAGATGGAGGTTTAATTTCGAAGTCCCTGCTGCCGCCCGAATAATTAACCCGTGCAACCACATTACCTGATATGGGCAAGGCTTAGCCGGAAGCTTGGCTGTTTTAGTATTGGGGCTCTCATACTCTCTATAGGGGCTAGGCCCTTGAAGCCGGATTATCCTCTAGACAAGGCAATACACATGTGGATGGACCCGCGTAGGACAATTACGGTGGGTCTCCTGCCGTGGCGGTGTGGCGTCCCGAGAGAGACCAGGGGTCTAGCGGATCACACGATGCCGGGGAGAACAAACCTACTGGGAGGCCCCGATACTAGGGTGGACATACTGAAAAGCTTTGATCTGGTTATCCGAACCCCCGCATACTGTCGTATGGCGGATCGTGGCAGACACGGCAGAATGACCGTTTGGTGTGGGTAAAGTGCGCACTCTCTGCAGAGTGACAATCAATTCGAATAGCCGTGTCCGCGGTCAAAGGACGGTTAAGGCCACACTAGGCGCCTGGGGAAAGAAGTTTTTTTTTTTCAAGAAAAGTGTTTTGGGTGAATCAAGGAGGTACCTGGGAGGTATGGAGTTGGGAGAAGATGGTTGGTCTCGGGGAGGCAATCAGTCTGATCTCAAGTAAGGAAAAAGGGGTATCTTCATCCTAGTGGTTTTTGAAAAGTTTTACAAAACTGTTTTCAAAACGTGGAAATAGTACATGCTCCCGGGCATCATGCAATTCGTCGTCCATGGCCAACTTCCTCTCCCTGGTCTCAAGGGCCTCCGCATCGGCCGCCAGCCTTTGCTCCCAGGACCTCAACTTGTCCTCGCAACGGGACGCGGGAGACACCAGCTGGCGTTGCTGGTCCTCGGCAAACGCCAGAAACTCCTCCGCGCTGGAGAACTCCCTGGAGAAGCTTGAGCCTGCTTCGGCACCTCCAAGGTTGTTCGGAGCCGGATCTCTTTCCGGGTCCTCGATCTGGGGAGCGTCACTCCTATCGCAAGGTTGACCAGAAGTTTCCCGGGGGTCCATGTCGCGCTTTCCCCTAGGGGCTCCAGGTCTCTGCACTCCTTCCGCAGAGGCCGCCGAAGGAGTGAACGGCAAATTCGCCCAAGGTGCGCAAAGCCCGGGGATCGGAGCGGTTTCCCCGGCACCTTCAATCACCTCCGGGTTCCACCCTGGTTCCGGGGTATGACCCGGGGGCTCAGAAGCGCCTTCGGCCTGAACTTCCACGTCGACGCCAACGCCAGTGTCGCTGTCCTCACGGGCTCGCTTGCTTGAGTACTCGGGCGACGGGCTCCTGCACAGGATGAAGAACAAGTATGCGAACAATATCACAGATAAGCTGGCTTTCCAGGGGCATAGCTCACAGCAAGAGAGCTTACCGTTTTCTCCTCTTAGACCTAGAAAAGCCCCACTTCCTCTCCAGCAGTTCCCCGAAGAAGCCGGGCATCGACGTACCCGCTCACAGGATTTGTCACTGGTCTCCGGAAGAGCGATTCTCACTGACAGCGGAGCCGAGTCCTTTCCATTGAAGAACCTGAAGAAACCGGCTGCCCCGACAAGCCTGGTCCAGCGGGAGAGGAAATGTGTGAGCCTTCTGGGGGCTCGTGCTCGCTCTCCCTTTCCGAAGCGCCAGGATCTTCCGGGGAAAAGTCTCCGTGCGCCAAGCGTGACGCCCTCAGGCTTGCCCCAATCGGCCCCTGATCCCTGGGTATTGGCGGAGGCTCAATCCCCATTGTGCCGGCTACTCCATACTCGTTGCACAGGGGCATGGAGAGTATGACCTCGTCGGCATGAGGATCCTCGAACAAGGGCTGAATGCTACCCGAAAGAGTAGCCGGCGCCCGAGGCAGCAGCGTTCCCACGATCCTCTTAGCTGCCTTCCGAGAGATGAAACTGTGGCGCTGATGCACTGCTTCCCACCAGATTAATGTCCTATGTTGGGCGATCTCTGAATTGCAGAGGAGCAATTCCCCTACGAAAAAGTCCGCCGCGACCACGGCGCAGGTCACCCCTCGTTCTCGAAGGAAAGTCAGTCTGGCAACCGCCAAAGATAGAGCTCCGTCTTGAGGACTCTTCTCCTTGGAGTGCGCTAGATGCTGAGCCGGATGGCAGGGAATCGCCAGATGGATGTGTCTTGTCTCGAAGGACGGACACCGGGGATGCGAGGCACCCCCTTTGTTGATTCGGTAGGGGCGCGGAGGAGGCTGGAAACGTCTCCCGGGGGACGATCGTCGGCATCACGATCGTCGGCAAGTGATGACCCACAAGTATAGGGAATCGCAACAGTCTTCGAGGGAAGTAAAACCCAAATTTATTGATTCGACACAAGAGGAGCCAAAGAATATTTATAAGCCTTAACAGCAGAGTTGTCAATTCACCTGCACATGTGAATAGACTTGCTCGAGATAGATTATCAGTAGCAACAGTTTTATAGCAGAGACAGTAGTGAAATAACAGCAGCAGTAGAGTAAAAACTGTAGTGATGATTATAGTAGACAGCAGGATTAAAATACTGTAGGCATAGGGACGGATGAACAGGCGTTGCATGGATGAGATATTTCATATAATAACCAAGTCATGGGCATTTGCAGATAAATAATAGTAAGCATCCAAGTATTAATTAACCATAGGCATGTGTTCCAATTTAGTTGTGCGTGCTCGCAATGAGAAACTTGCACATCATCTTTTGTCCTACCAGCCCGTTGCACCGGGGCCTCAAGGGAAACTACTCGTAATTAAGGTACTCCTTTTAATGAAGTACCGGAGCAAAGCATTAACATTCCGTGAACACATGTGATCCTCACATTACAGCCATCCCCTCCGGTTGTCCCAATTGCTGTCACTTTGGGGCCTCGGGTTCTGGACAATAATATGTGTATACAACTCATAGATATGATCTAAAACAATAATTATCTTCATGATACAATAACATGTTCAGATCTGAAATCATGGCACTCGGGCCCTAGTGTCAAGCATTAAGCATAACAAGTTGCAACAATGACGTAAAACACCGATACCGGATAATAGGCACCATGCCCTAATGATATTAAAGCTATTACATGAACGATCTCATCCAATCCCTACCATCCCCTCAAGCCTACAGCGGGGAATTACTCACACATGAATGGGGGAAACGATGATGGTTGATGGAGAGGCGTTGGTGATGACGATGGCGATGATCCCCTTCGATTCCCCGTCCCGGCGGAGTGCCGGAACAGGAACTTCTGGTCCCCGAATTGAGTTTCGAGGTGGCGGCGGCGCTCGGATGCGTTTCTGGAAAAAGTGCTCGGGGTGTCCTCGGTTTTAGGTCAGAGGGGGCTTATATCCGAGAGGGGGACGCGAGGGGGTGGCCGAGTCGGTCACACCACATGGTGGCACGGCCAGGGGCCTGCCGCGCCGCCACATGGTGTGGTTGGCTCGCAACCCCCCGCCGTCTCATCTTCTGGCTCCTGGGCACTTCGGGGAAAATAGGGACTTTGGCCATTTTTCTGATATTTTTCCTAAAAGTTGAATTTCTGCACAAAACTAAGACACCAGGGCAATTCTGCTGAAAACAGCGTTAGTCCATGTTAGTTGCATTCAAAACACACAAATTAGAGGTGAAACAATAGCAAAAGTGTTCGGGAAAGTAGATACGTTTTGGACGTATCAACTCCCCCCAAGCTTAGCTTATTGCTTGTCCTCAAGCAATTCAGTTAACAACTGAGTGCAGTAAAAGAACTTTCACGAACACATTTGCTTCATATGATGTATATATTCTCACTATCTGGGCAAATGCTTAAGCTATTCATAATAAGATATATGCAAACGGTGTCACCTAATAGTTATGTAAACTATGAAGAGATGCCAATCATATCAATAATAAATAACATGAATCATATCAATTCACAGGATTGCAAAGCTCATAATAAAGTATGATAAGGTGGTATCTCGCTTGCCCGAATGTGTATAGCAAAACATAAATGCCCAGGCACCTCTGAGTTTCAAGAGAAGACTAGAAATAAAGATATCAAAGATAAAAGCATCAAGATTATACCGCAGTTAACAGTATTCTGGGACAAGCACATTACACTAAGAATGACAACTATGCTCTCAAGAAGGTTCTCAAAGAAGGATGGTGACTCAACAATAAAGTAAAAGATACACCCTTCATTGAGGGAAGCACGGATTTAACATGTGCTAGAGCTTTTCATTGTTTTGAAAACAGAGGCAAAATTGTTTTTGAGTGGTGATTGATTTGTCAACGAATGGCAATAGAGTTCCTGTTATCTTCCATACTAAGCAAGTTTAGAGCGATTCCGATTTATTTAAAAACAAGCATTTATAATATGCACTTCCTTATATAATTTGACACTCCTCCCAACCTTTGTTTTTCTCAAACCATGGCTAACCGAATCCTCGGGTGCCCACCAACAATCACATACCATGGAGGAGTGTCTATTTTTACTTTCTCAAATCTTTTGATATTATAGTGGTCTAACCAGCCCTTTGCAATATTAATGACGAGCAGATGAAGCATGCAAGTCGAGGGTTACTTAATTAGCATGGAAGATAACAAGCCCAACCACTACTTCCTCATGAGCTAAAACAGTGTCCCAAAATGAGAAGTTGTTTGAAGGTTTTAAAGATAGCACATGCAAATTTACTTGAATGGTTTGAAATGCCATACATAGGTGTTTATGGTGGACTCTTTGGGATAACTTGGTTTTAAGGGATTTGGAAGCACAAGCATTTACAGCTTAGTACGAGTGGAGGCTAGCAATAGATGGGGAAGCGGCAATTCAAGAGAGCAATAACCGTCATAATCATGCTTGCGACAAAATAAAATTAACGGAGGCGTAAAAATGATACTAGAACTCCGAGGCAAAATAAATCATCAAGGCTTAATTGACTTTCTATTTTCAGTCATAACATGTGTAAGCATGTGCCAAGTTGATTCAAATGAATTATTCAGATGAGGATACCACAATGTCATACTTTTCTATGAACAGAACAATCCAAGCAAATATCCATAGAACATGTTATCTACCATTAATAAATTGGGACCGATCATAAGAGAACAGGAACTGCTAAGCATTCACCAATAGACATATACCTTATGCGAACCATCTAAGCATGCTCACATGAATGAGTATATGTACAAAAAATGAAAAACAAATAGAGTTCATTACCAGCCTCTTACCCAACTCAAATTGTAATAGACCATCATTATTGCCTTTTCACTTGTGTGCTTGAAAGATATGAAATAATAACCAAGCTCCATGGAGTAATTGAAGATGATGAACTCTGAAACAAACTATACAAAACCAAAGAGAAACAAGAAATATTTTTGGGTTTTCGGATTTAGGAACTAAAACAGAACAGCCAGCAAAGACGAATTTTTTCGAGGCCCTTAACATGCTCAGATCAGAAAACTCAAACTAATGAAAGTTGCATACATATCTGAGGATTATGCTCACGAAATTTCAGGCCATTTGGATTTTTCTGTGAAAAGTTATGAATTAAACGGTGGACAGCAGAAATCTGTCCCTGCGCGAAACAGCAAACAACAAAGCGAAATATTTTTGTGTTTTTGCATATTGAACCGAATTAAATACTAAGCATACTAATACTAGATACTAAAGCAAACTAGCAAGAGAAATAACAGAAATATTTTTGGTCTTTTTGAGTTTTGGAAAGTAAAACAAAACATGAACAAATAAAAGAAATAAAGAAAATGAAAGCGAAACATGGATATACAAAGTACCGAATGATAATGATATATAGATGAGTGAGCGATCGGTATACCTCCCCCCAAGCTTAGGCTTTTGTCTAAGTGGAGATCAATCCCAAGGTGTGTATGGACTCCAGCCCGATGGGTCAAACCTGGCGTGATCATACTCTTGCTCTGCTACGGTGGAGGAAGAACCGGAAGGTCCTGCGTATCCCGGATCCGGGTAGGTGAAACCAGCAGTCTCTGGAGGCTGCCCAACGTCATCCTCGGGCTCCTCCATATCGCCCTCCACGTCCTGGGCTGGTTGCCCCACGAGTTAATCAATCTCAGCCTCCGAGAGTGACAAACTAGCCCTGGCATCAAGGTTAAACGAAGGCACAGGCAACCTAACAGTTCTAACAGATGTAGATGTTTTCCAGGCTGATTTCTTGGAAAAGGTTATCTCATAAATGAGGTTACTTGAGTTACTATTAGCAGCAACAAAGCCATGTTTCCTCTTGGAAAGAATATCTAGCTTTTTCGTGGAAAGCTGAAAATCAAAAGGATGAGGTACTAAGCCATGCATCGCTAGTAAACGAGAGGCAATGAGACCTCGACAAACTCCACCCTTCTCACGATTAGTAGTAATACGGTAAGCAATCATCGCACCCAAATTATAAGTTCTATCACTACGCAAAGCAGCAGCTAGAAAAGCCAAGTCAAGCACAAATAATTTACTTGCAACTTTCCAAGCAAGAACACACTTTGTGATAAAGTAAGCAAAATATCGAATCGATGGGAGATGAATACTTCGAATTTTACCACTCTCTTGCGAGAAACTTCTCCCTTGGCAAATGTCCTTGTACAGGTCCATCAATGGTTTAGGCTTCTCCTTCATCTTCTCTCGCGATCCCCATTGTGGCACTCTAATCGCTGCACAAAAATCATCAAAGGGCAAGTGGACAGTTTTATTGTAAATTTTATAGTGCACCACGGGGTTAGAGGAGGAAAAATTGCAAGAAAAATCCTGCACCACAGACATAGCTAATTTTGCATATTGGTTAGGTTCATCACTAGCAAAATATTCCAATCCTGCATTGGAGATTAGAGTTTGAACATCATGAAAAATCCCTGCAGCATTCGTAAATTCTGAGCATGGATAAGCAGCGGGAAATACACCCTCTTCACGGTGAACTCTCATGACTTCATGCACCACAATTTCATGTTGGTTGATGGGATGTGTGTTCCACTCCATATTCTGAATTTTTTAACAAATGTCATAAAAATTGATTTTGAGCCAACTAAATGAAGGGAAACTACTTTAGTGACTTGCTAGAGGCTTAACCATGCATCAAAACTAGTTATTCCAACTTAGAACAAGCATTTAAACTCACTAAACATGACATCTACAGCAACAAAATACTAAAGATATAATCCACTAAACAAAATTCTATTTGGATGAACGGAGGAGTCACATACCGGAGAGCAAATGCCCCAAATCTCAGCAGCAAAGATGGGCTGAGCAAGGAGATCGAAAATCCGAGGGCAAGAGCAGCAAGAACACGAAATTTTTCAATGGCTGGGTGTTTGGTCGGGAGAGAGAAAGGTTGGGGAGGAAGGAGAGTAAGTGGAGGGACCTGGGGGTCCCACGCCATGTGGAGGCGCGGCCAAAGGCCTGCCGCGCCACCATGTGGTGTGGTGGCCCTGTGGGTCCCCCTGGTCACTCTCTGGTACTCCCAGGACCCTCCTCGAAAAATAGGATTTTTTACATAAATTTTTTAAGTTTCTGAGAACTTTTATTTTTGGGCATTTCCTGGATTTTGAGATATTAAATTCAATGCATGAAAAATATTTTTCAAATCATATTCAACTAAAACTATGCAAACCAAATAGTATTACAGTAGGTAAAATAAAGATGAGAAGAAAGAAAGTTGTTTAGCACCTCTATGCATTTAAAACATATTTGTTAACAAGGTTAATCAAGTCTTGCCACCAAATAAATTTTAAATGACATAAAAGGATTCAAACATTGTGAGACACTCATGTTACCTTGTATTGTATTGGTATGGATCCAATCATAAGAGTTGTGTATTCTTCTTTATAAGGGCAATCAATACTTCCCACTTTGATAGACCTCAAATTAGTAATTGTATTAACTCCATAAATTTTATCCACTCTCTTGGGGAAATAAACAATATGTTCCTTGTCATCCACATGAAAAGTGACTTTTCCTTTATTGCAATCAATAACAGCCCCTGCAGTGTTCAGAAAAGGTCTTCCAAGAATAATAGACTTATTATCATCTTCAGGCATTTCAAGCACAACAAAATTAGTCATGATTAAACAATTATTAGCCACTTGAACAGGAACATCCTCACAAATACCAACAGGAATAGCAGTAGATTTATCAGCCATTTGCAAAGATATATCAGTAGGTATCAACTTAAACAAATAAAGTCTCTTGTAAAGAGAGAAAGGCATAACACTAACTCCTGCTCCCAAGTCACATAGAGCAGTTCTAACATAATTATTTTTGATAGAGCAAGGAATGGTTGGTATACCTGGATCACCCAACTTCTTTGGAACCTTGACATTGAAAGAGTAATTAGCAAGCATAGTAGATATTTCCTCATTAGGAATTTTCCTTTTGTTAGACACAATATCTTTCATATATTTTGAATAAGGAGGCAATTTAATAGCATCAGTCAAAGGAATTTCTAAGAACAAAGGTTTCATCCATTCACAAAATTTATTATAATGTTCTTGTTCTTTTGTTTTAAGTTTCTTACCAGGAAAAGGCATTTGTTTTTGGACCCAAGGCTCTTTTTCACTACCATGTTTCTTAGCAATAAAATCTTCCTTAGTGTACTTTTCATTTTTATTATGCTTTTCAGGTTCTTCTTCAACTTCTTCTTTATCAGAATTATCATTCTTATCATTATCATTGTTATTAGTATTATTACTATCATTGTTATGTTCATTACCACTTTCAGTTTCAGCATCAGAAATAGATATACTATTAGGATCATTAACAGGTTTAGAGGATTCTACAACAGTTTTATGTTTCTTCTTCTTTTTCTTAGAAGGAGCACTAGGTTTATTAATTCTTTGAGAATCTTGTTCAATTCTTTTAGGATGTCCTTCAGGATATAAAGGATCCTGAGTAGAAATACCTCCTCTAGTTGTTACTTCGCAAACATGTTTTTCTTTATCAACAGAGGCATTCATTAACAAATCTTTTTGCACTTTAGTAAGTTGATCAATTTGAGTTTGAACCATATGAAAATGTTTAATAAGTATTTTAACATCATTGGAGGTTCTATCAACAATATCATGCAAGTTACTGATAGCACGAGAATTTTCCATTAAATGATTCTCTATTCTCATATTAAAATTACATTGCTTAGTAATAAAAGTATCAAATTCATCTAAGCATTGAGAAGGACGTTTTGAGTAAGGAATACTCCCTCCGTTCCGATGAATAAGGCCTATTTTTTTTTTGCAAAAGTCAAGCCAAGTAAAGTTTGACCAAACTTTTAGGAAAATATATCAACAAATATGATATTATATTGATATCATATGAACATATAGTTCATGATGTTTCTAATGACATTAGTTTTATATTTTGCATGTTAATATTTTTTCATAAAAACTTGGTCAAACTTTACATGAGTTGACTTTTCCAAAATAATATAAGCCTTATTCATTGGAACGGAGGTAGTATCTCTATCATCAAACCTTTGGAGAGAGTGAACCTCAATTATGGGTGGATGAGGAATTGGCTCACATAATTCTTCAATAGGTGGTAAATTCTTCACATCTTCAGATTTAATACCTCTCTCTTTAAGAGATTTCTTGGCTTCCTTCATCACTTCTTCATCTAATTCAATCATACCTCTCTTCCTTGGTGTTGGTGTAGGTGTTAGAGTAGGTTCAGGAATATTCCAATCATCATAATTCTGGCTTATCTTAGCCATTAATTCCTCAGCTTCTTCTGGAGTTCGTTTCCTAAAAACACAACTAGCACAACTATCCAAATATGTCCTAGATTCAACGGTTAGTCCACTGTAAAATATATCAAGAAGATCATTTTTTTCTAAATCATGGTTCGGCTGGCCTCTTATTAGAGAGCAAAACCGTGTCCAAGCATCAGGCAATTTCTCTTCTTCTTCTTGATTAAAGTTATAAATTCTTAGCAAAGCATCACGTTGAGCACTAGCAGGAAAATATTTCTGAAAGAAAGTATCAAGCAAACCAATAGGACTAGTAATGGAACCAGGAGACAAATTATTATACCAAGTTTTAGCTTCTCCTTTTAATGAGAAAGGAAATATTTTAGTGACAATGTAAGTGCGCATCTTTATCTCCTCAGAAAATATACCACTCAAAGTAGAGAGTTCATTCATGTGTTCTACAACACTTTCATTTCCGGTTCCACAGAAGGGTTCTCTCTCAACAATAGCTATGTGTGCTAAATCAAGAGAGAAATCATAATCTTTGTCTTTAATGTTTATGGGGGATGTAGCAAATTTCGCATCAGGAGATAATTTATATCTAACAACATGTTTTTCAAGAAGACTTTTCCTAGCACTAGCACTGCTAGCAGCATTAATTTCATCAATTAAGTCATCATTAAGTTCCACATATATTTCATCAAGTTCATCATTAGCATTATTTGTAAAGTCAGGTGAATTAACAGGAGTTTTAGCATCTTCATTAGGAATTTCAGCATTTTCAAATTGTTTAGACCTAGCAATTGTAGCATCTAAAAAGGGACCTAATGAACCAGTTTTATCAAGAACAGTAGAAGCATCATCATAAGTAATTTCAGATTCAGCAGGAGTAACAGTGCGGTGGTGTAACAAGCTTACTCAAAACAGACGGTGAATCAAGAGCAGCAGCGGTACTCAGAATTGCACCTTTTCTTGTAGTGGATGGTATGATGGGAAATTTCTTATCACCAGGTCTTCCCATGATGAATGAATTCCAGAGAGCAATGTCACACTTAGGTGAACTTATAAATAAAGCTATGCTCCCCGGCAACGGCGCCAGAAAATAGTCATGATGACCCACAAGTATAGGGGATCGCAACAGTCTTCGAGGGAAGTAAAACCCAAATTTATTGATTCGACACAAGGGGAGCCAAAGAATATTTATAAGCCTTAACAGCAGAGTTGTCAATTCAGCTGCACCTGTGAATAGACTTGCTCGAGACAGATTATCAGTAGCAACAGTTTTATAGCAGAGACAGTAGTGAAATAACAGCAGCAGTAGAGTAAAAACAGCAGTGATGATTATAGTAGACAGCAGGATTAAAATACTGTAGGCATAGGGACGGATGAACAGGCGTTGCATGGATGAGATATTTCATATAATAACCAAGTCATGGGCATTTGCAGATAAATAATAGTAAGCATCCAAGTATTAATTAACCATAGGCATGTGTTCCAATTTAGTTGTGCGTGCTCGCAATGAGAAACTTGCACATCATCTTTTGTCCTACCAGCCCGTTGCAGCGGGGCCTCAAGGGAAACTACTGGTAATTAATGTACTCCTTTTAATGAAGTACCGGAGCAAAGCATTAACATTCTGTGAACACATGTGATCCTCACATTACAACCATCCCCTCCGGTTGTCCCAATTGCTGTCACTTTGGGGCCTCGGGTTCCGGACAATAATATGTGTATACAACTCATAGATATGATCTAAAACAATAATTATCTTCATGATACAATAACATGTTCAGATCTGAAATCATGGCACTCGGGCCCTAGTGTCAAGCATTAAGCATAACAAGTTGCAACAATGACGTAAAACACCGATAACGGATACTAGGCACCATGCCCTAATGATATTACAGCTATTACATGAACGATCTTATCCAATCCCTACCATCCCCTCAAGCCTACAGCGGGGAATTACTCACACATGAATGGGGGAAACGATGATGGTTGATAGAGAGGTGTTGGTGATGACGATGTCGATTATCCCCTTCGATTCCCCATCCCGACGGAGTGCCGGAACAGGAACTCTTGGTCCCCGAATTGAGTTTCGAGGTGGCGGCGGCGCTCGGATGCGTTTCTGGAAAAAGTGCTCGGGGTGTCCTCGGTTTTAGGTCAGAGGGGGCTTATATCCGAGAGGGAGACGCGAGGGGGTGGCCGAGTTGGTCACACCAGATGGTGGCGCGGCCAGGGGCCTGCCGCGCCGCCACATGGTGTGGTTGGCTCGCAGGCCCCCTCCGTCTCATCTTCTGGCTCCTGGGGTCTTCGGGGAAAATAGGGACTTTGGCCATTTTTCTGGTATTTTTCCTAAAAGTTGATTTTCTGCACAAAAATAAGACACCAGGGCAATTCTGCTGAAAACAGCGTTAGTCCATGTTAGTTGCATTCAAAACACACAAATTAGAGGTGAAACAATAGCAAAAGTGTTCGGGAAAGTAGATACGTTTTGGACGTATCAGCAAGCTCTCGCTCACTCTCTCCGATCTCGACGTGGTGGGTAAACAAGTAAAGCATACAGCGATCTACCCAGGTTCAGGCCGCCCGAAGGCTAACAGCCCTACTCCTGCATGTCTGGATAGATGATAGGATCATGGCGTGGCTACAATGGTGTTCTCCGGCGAGGGTACCCGGCAGGGTTCTCGGCTAGAGGAAGAGGAAGGACAAATTCTTGCCCGGAGGATATCACCTTCCCTATCTTCCCCGTCCTAGCCTAGCTTGGTGGTCGTCTTCTAACTTGGGATCACCGGAGCCTTATGTTCCCTGTCGTGGTTACGGTCCTCCTCCTCCCCATGCCTTGGTCCTCCTTTTATAAGTAAAGGGGTTGCCACAGAGGTCATGCGAGGAGCGTGAGGGGGTCTTGGTCGGAGGAACCCCTCTCCATGGTAGAGGTGGCGACGTGGCCTCTTCTCCTCCAAGTATCGTTCGCCCGAGTTGGTGGGATCTCCATCTCCTTTGGGGAAAGCGGCGGACAGGGGCTGATACAATGCAGGCGGTGTCCCCTACCCGCGCCTTGCTTCCCAAGTCTTCTGGGGGCTTCTACCATCTTCTGGAGGATGGTAGAAGCCTTATCTTCAACTCGTACGGAGTTGTACCTAGGAGGGAGCCCGGCCCTGCTGGGGACTCGCGCTCTCGGGGTCTTCAGCTCTATCCGGGGTGCGAGGGACCCGGGGGTCCTTTGCACCCGGAGGTCTTGGCTAGCGCGGTGTGCCCCGCCAGGTCTTGCGTTGAGTCTTGGCCTTGTCCATCTTCATGTTGGGCCCACAGGCGGTGGACCCACTTTGGTAGCACTAAGGGGATCCCCCATTTTTTTACGGCCGACTACTGGTGCCTTGTCCTGGCTGTTTTGTGGCTTTTGTTACTGTTGCGTTTCAAGTGTGTGCATGCTTGTACCTGAATCACGGGTAGTGGTGCTTTAAATTCGGTTGCCGCGCAGTGGACGCCTTTGGGTGTGCTGCTGCGGCCAAATTGCGATTGCGGCGTTTCCTTGTTTTTCCGGCACGTTAACTCTGCCGGTGCTAACAAGCCAACCTCGCTCCGCTGTTGGTCTCGGATGTTGCCTACGTTGAAATCTCTTGGCCCATTTGGGTTGCCTTGACCCGACCCTAGGAAGCTCTCCGAATTGAGTACAACCGGAATAGGTGTTGCCTCTACCTCTCCACAGTTAGTGGTAGGATTACGCAACATTCTGCGCCGATCCTCAAACAAGTAGGAACGAGCTTAGCCCTCTACGACAACCAGCCCGGCCGACAACCCCGTCTAGACACGCAAGTGGATGGGCGGATAAACACCGAGTTGGACCAGCCCGGCCGACAACCCCGTCTAGCCACGCAAGTGGATGGGCGGGTAAACACCGGCGCTGGACGTCAAATAGGACGACCCTAGGAAGCTCTCCGAATTGAGAACAACCGGAACAGGTGTTGCCTCTACCTCTCCACAGTTAGTGGTAGGATTACGCAACATTGTGCGCCGATCCTCAAACAAGTAGGAACGAGCTTAGCCCTCTCGCCAAGATCCACGTCGGGTTCTTCTTCGTCAAGATCTGCGCCGAGTCCTTCCTCACCAAGATCTACATCGAGTTCTTCTTCGTCAAAGATCTGCCTCCAGCTCCTTTGCCGACGCCAGATCTGCGCCGAGACCTTCACCAAACGGCTCTCGGCATGGCCCGAAAAAGGAAAGGAAACGCGGCGTTGGAGTTCCCACAGCATCCCTGTCTCGGGTATATCGTCGAGAGGTCTTCTCCTCCTCCGGTGGAAGGCCGGACATTCGAGACCAAGTTCATCCTGTCCTCCGAATGCGTCGATCCCTGGATCAGCAAGGATGGGCCCAAGGGTCTCCCCACCGGCACCGAGATCCTTCTTCCCCCGCAAGCACAGGAGCACACAGCAGAGCCTCTCCCCACAACACTGCCCGCTGAAGTGACGCCAGAAAACGGAACCCCGAACCAGGCCGAAAAAGAAACACTGCCGAATGAAGAGGTCGACGGGTATATACCACAAGGGATCTGCATCTCGCCAAGGAAGGACGGAAAGCCCGGAGTCTGGTGTGTGTACCACCAGTCGGATAGGCACAGTTTGGAGGACTGCCGGCAGTTCAAAAACAACAATTACCTGAAGAACAACGAGGGAGACTGTAACGCCCTGGGATTTTCCCCAATTAAAAATTGTTTGTTTTCTTTTTTGCATCATCATGTCATCATGCATCTTTCACCTTGCATGTTTTTGCTAAAGATCACAATATTTTTTTTTTGCAAAACCTTTCCTCTCTTCTCATTCTCTTCCCAATTTGTTTTCCCTCTTTTTGTTTCTTGTTCTCTCTTTTTTTCTTTTCCTGGAACTCCAAGCCCACCAGCAGCCCACCTCCCTCTTCTGTCTTCCTCTTCCGTACGAGGAGAAGAACGCACATGGCGTGAACCTCACTGCCATGCCGCCCCCACCTCCCACCTGCTCCCTCTCCTCCCCTTTATAGCCCGGCGCCCTCCTAAACCCTAGCCGCCTCCTTCTTCTCCCTCAGCGCCGCCGCCTCCCTCTTTTCCTCTCTCCCTCCCTGCTTTCTTCTCCACAAAATTCCACCGGAGCCCATCTCGCCGCTACGCCGCCACTCCGGCACCGACAAAGCACCGTGGAGACCCCCTGGAGATGCCCATCGTCGTCCAGTTCGTGCACGCGCGGGGAATCAAGCCAGTGACGCCGAGGACGCCGCCGGCGTCATCTTCTTCCTCTCCGACCAGAGGTTCTTCACCGACGAAATTCGCCGGCTACGGTCCTCCTTGAGCTCGATCGACTACACCACCACCCTCACTGTGAGCTCGGCTCCCGATTCCCTCTCTCTCCCCGATCTAATTCGTCCCGTACGCGTCGCAAACATCCGCTCCTCCTTCCGTCCGCCATGGATGCTCTGTAACGAGCTTGTGCTCGAGCTGCGCGGCTCCTTGTCCTGGACTCGCTCCTCACGAGCAACATCCCGCACCCCCTACACGCACCAGCACCCTGCGCACTCACCTGCACCCTCGGTCTCCCGGACACGCAAGGAGACCAGCAGCGCTCGCTGCAGTTCGTCGTCGTCGCGTCCGCCTGTGAAAGTCTGAATCTTTTCCGTCAGTTAACATCAACACGTCTCCTCATCTAGCATCCTATTCAAATCCTGTCACAACCTAGTTGTAGCCCTGTGGAGGCGCCTCTCGCCCTGCATCTAGTAGATCAGGAGTTCGAATCCCCATCCCCCCCTTTTTCTGTTTTGTTTCAGAACCAGGGTCTTGCTCTTCATTTTCTGTTTGTTCCTGCTACTAATCACAAATGGCACCCTAGCCCAGTGGCTATGCCCCCATTCCACTCCCATACCCGAGTTCGAATCCCATCTGAAACAATTTCATCCCTTTGCTTTCATGTTATTTTATTTCTTATATATATTATATCTTTTGTTTTGCTTATCCAAATAATACAAATAAAATATCTATTTTGATCAACTAAATGTAATGAACATTAATATGACATCCATGCTCATGTTTGCATATTGTTTTAGTAGTGTTTTGGTAATTCATCTAAGTAATTAAATATGGAAGGTGTTGGGTATTTAATTATTTATAGTTGCCCTATTCCATTTAATTTGTGTAGATCATCTATGCCATGTCTTGCCATGTTAATAAACATTTAACATTGATGGTTAGATAAATAACTTGAACCTTAATATTAATTGTCGGAATCCCGGTTCCGCTTAATTTGGATTAAGTGCATCTTGTATTGCATAATTGCCATGCCATACATCATGTCATGATCATGCTGGATCTTTTTGCCATAGTTGTAAGATTCATCTTTTCGCTTTCCAGTGTTTGTTGCTTCTTCACGGATAAGACGTTGAGATGTGCGAGCAACGACATGATCTTCTTCCATGCGGGATCTCAGGCAAGCAAAGTTTGCTTGTTTACCTATACATTGTCTTTTATTCCTGCCGTTGATCTATGCTAGCCTAGTATTCGATTCTTGTGTCGCGATCCTATCACATGTTTATCCTGCAGCCTTATACAGCTTTACCCCCACCACCGATCACCTGTTGCATGTTTATCTGTTGGCCTTGCGAGTCGTAGTGCATGCTTAGAGTTGGTTGTGCGAGTCGTCTATTTGTCTTATGTTTCACATGCTTAGTATGATAGAATGTTCTACTTTAATAAAAATGCTATCTTATATTGGGTATTATAACTAAATGATAAGGCACCGGCGGAAGGCCTTGCGGGGTGCTTTGTTCTGCTAAGTGTCGACCTAGGAACTGAGATCTTGCTCCCCTAATCCAAGTACGAGCGCACTAACCACTCGTGGGAGGCTCTCAAGGGCCCCCCGCGGCTTTGATCTAATCCGCTTCTTATCCGGGGCGCCGCAAGTAGTTCGGGCTTTCCGTTTGATGCATGCATATGGTTACATAAAAATCTCATGATGATGGAGTAGTCGATTCTCATATAGGGCGGCACGTTCTTAGAGTCTTACGAAGTTCCGGGTAGGGGCTGAGTAACCGTGCGCGCAATCATGCGGTTCCCTGGATGGGTTGTAGAGAAGAGATTTGCCGTGTTGAGATACCCTACCTTTCTGGCTTGCTTTTGGGGTTGATCGAACGTGTATGGGTCCAGTAGTGCATCCCTGCAGGGTATAATCTTATCGATGAGCCGCGTCCGCGGTTATGGACAACTTGGTGCGTTGCCGACTAATAAGATCTAGACAACTTGCACCTAAATAATGTTAATTGATTTGACTAGTAATATAGAATTACTTTCACAATAATTGGTAACAAAAACTGTTTAATGTGTGAGTTTCCTTGATTGCTTCCTCATACTTGGTTGAGGGGGTTAATCCGGGAATGGGTTATGTTTGGTGTTAGTAGTAGTTGGTTACTTTGCGCTCTCTTATCCCTCTCTAATTAGACGGAAGTTGTAGCGTGTCTCTATTAGGTTGCTAGTGCTACTGCCGCTAAGTCCACCTACCCTATATTTTGGGGGATCTTGTAGAAAGTAAATAGGTTGATTTTGCTTGCCAGGGAGTGCCCTGACCCATCTTTGGGCTGTGCTTTTATGTGCAGTCAACAGGTTTGAAGTCTGACAACGTTAGCTTGGGAATCCCTCCGGCTTGGGCTGGGCAGGGATATGGCGCCATTGTTTATCTTCAGGACTCTTAGTCCAATTTGCATCTTATCCGTAGTCGGATACTATTTTGCCTCCGCTCTGCTTTGTATCTTTGTAATGTAACTTTGTATTCTTGACTCGTCGGAGTCGTGTTGTATATATATCTTTTGTTGTTGTGGATCTTTCGGAACTATTGTAATGTTATCACAATTCCACCCACATAACGCGCATGTTTCGACGTATACGTTATGTCTGGTGGGCGACCTAAGATCGTTATCATGCGGATTTCGGCGGGATCGCTTAAATCTACATAGTACCGATTTTGGGGCGTCACAGAGACTGCTATACTTGCGGGGAACTTGGGCATATCAGCCGCGAGTGCCTTTTCAAACCAGCACGAAGGACCAAGGCAGACTACCGGGTGCCCAAAAGAGAAAGACCGCCCAAGACCTTCTCGAATGTCTCCACGCAGACAAGCAAACTCATAGAAAACAGCCCGCCAGTCTCTCCGCAGCCTACACCAAGCACGGCTTCCATCCGGGATCAAGCCTCTGTCCCGGGAGATTCATCGGGCGGACAATGGGAGCTCCTGGGTCACGCAGCAACCATCCAAATCGGGTTGAACACACCTCCTCAGAGATATTGGATTTATAGATGGATGACTTCTGAGGAATCCAAATCGACCACTGATGGAATTATGGAACCGGCACCATTGCCGCATCAATGAATGGAATATAAATGATTTGGTTTTCTTATCTTGAGCGCTGGCTACCGGAAGGGATTTTCCTGATGGGTCCCAGGACTGACGTCTTCATTACGTCAGCAAGTATTTTCTGGTCTTCTCGCCAAAAGGGTTTCTATCTGGAGAAGAGCTCCAGCGGTCTCAGGACCGGCGTCTTCATTACGCCAGCAAGCCGCCGGATCACCTTTGTGGTGGGCTCCGTGTACTGGAAAAGAGAAAAAGGTCCCCGGACCGGCGTCTTCACTACGTCAGCAATAATTCCCGGGTCTTCTCACCGGAAGAGTTTCTATCTGGAGAAGAAGTCCAGTGGTCTCAGGACCGGCGTCTTCACTACGCCAGCCAGGAACCGGAGCACCTGTGTGGTGAAACTCCGAAGTATTGGAAGAAAAATAAGAGGTCTCAGGACCGGCGTCTCCACTACGCCAGCCAGCCAGCCGGTTCACCTGTGTGGTGGTCTTCGGGTTCCAAGGGAACGAAACAACAGGTCTCCTGACCGGCCTGGGCCAGTAACAGCCGTGCCAAGGAAGGCACAACGGGTCAGACCCGGGAATAGGTTATCTCGGTTGAAGACTCTATTCCTGCAAGATTGAGCAGAAGGAAAAGAATTGCGTCCGAAACACGGCGTAGAAGACCCGCCACGCGGGTCGGCGCTACTGAACACCGAGATAACCTGAGGACTTCACAAATCAAGATAAGTGCCTTCGCCTTATTTGTCCCATTTCTCTATACTTTGGCTAAAGCAAACGCGGGCGTAAACCTGAGGCGGCACCTTCCCCAACGCCGTCGTCCGTTTCCCTCGGGCGGTGGAGTTGTGGGCTGAGGATCGAGCCATCAGGAGCGGTGAGTCCTTTCGGGGGGTTGCGCCCTGTGTCGGCTCTTCAGATAATCTGGGTGCACACGGCTGGTTAGCGCTCTGGCTGATGGACTCGTCCCGAGAGCGCCAAGCCTCCACGGGTATAGTAGAGATGGTTCAATACAAGGGAAAGGATAGTTATATGCAAAAACTATAAGACACCCCGCCCTTTGGCTACATAAAAAACATGGTTTACGACACCCGGTATCGTCGCCTTGCGTGTTTCAGGGGACCCGGCGAACTACGGAGCATCCTCAAGGGAGAAGCGCTCCATGATCTTCTCTACTTCGTCAACGACCCCCGGGTGAGACGCCATCCCTGAAGAGACCTCGTCCATCCCTACGGAGAAGGAGATGTACAGGTGCCACTGCCGAAGGGCAGCAACAAGGTGGATCACCGCCTGCCGGGCGGCCTTCTCTCCAGCCAGTCGGATGGCCTGATCCGCCTGGGAGTGAACCTCGCCAAGAAGGCCGGCGATGCGCTCCATAAATAACGGGTAGCCCGTGAAGGAGCTAGAGTGACTGGTCGAGATGACCGGGAGCGGGGCCATCCGCAGCCCTTCGAACTCCCAAACAATCTTCTCCGCAGACGCGCTCATGGACGGGAGAAGACCTATCAGGTCGCGCTTGAAGGCCGTCGCCTTATCTTGCTCCTTCAGCGCTGCTTTCAGCTGCCCGGACAACTCATCTTGGCGCACCCGGCCGGCGGCTTGCGCAGAGGAGTTGGCGAACCCGGCGGCCTCCTTTGCCGACGCAAGCTCGGCGTCTTTCTCCTCGCGCTCCTTGGTCTCCTTCACTCGGAGGATTCCGACACGACGAAGCTGGTCGTCTCGATCAGCCACAATCTCCTTTAGCTTGGCAACTTTACTTGCCAAACCATCGGCCAGAGTTTTCTGCTTATCCCGCTTGTCCCGAGCTTTGCAGAAGTCACGGCGGGCGATATCTCGGTCGCGCCTTGTGTCGTCGAGCTCCCTTGAAAGTTGGGAGACCTGCTCGGAAAGCCGGGAGACCTGCTCGGAAAGCCGGGAGACCTGCTTGCCTTTGTCGCTTACTTCCTGGCGGGCCCAGGCTTCCACGTTTATCATGCCCTGATCAAAGCGGGCCTCGCTCTGCTCTACCTTCAGGCCCAGCTGCAGATCGCTCTCCCAACATCTAGCCTCGGCCTCCTCCAGCACCGCCGCCCGAGCTTCCAATCCCCGCTCGCTTGCCACAACCCGCTGTTCTCGAGCATTAAGCAGCTCGTCCTCCGCGGCCATTTTGTCCTCCCTGGCCTCAAGGGCCTCCGCTTCGGTCGTCAACTTCTGCTCCCAAGACTTCAGCTCGTCTTCGCGATGGGATTCGAGGGCTGCCAGCTGGCGCAGCCGAGCCTCAGTGAACGCCATCAGCTCTCCCACGCTTGAAACACCCGTGGGGAAGTCACAGGCCGACCCGACTCTTTCAAGGCCGCTCGGGGAGGCCTCCTCTTCCGGGACCGCATGCCCGGGAGGGGCCTCAGCACTGACACAGGATTGACCAGAGGGTTCCCGGGGGTCCACGCCGCGCTCTACCCCGGGGGCTCCAGGTCCTGGCACCCCACCCTTCGGAGTGACCGAGGGGACCGAAGGAACGATCATCCGATCCAATGCAGGCCCGGGGACCGCGACAGACTCCCCGGCATCGTCACCACTGTAACATCCCAAAATTATAATCAGTATTATTATAGCAAAAATGTGGGCCAACAAAAACTTTTTATGAATTAATATGTGTTGATTTCATATTGCTGCTTGTGATAATTATTTCTTGTGAAGTGTTGGTTGTTAGCTCTAGTTAAAAACTTGAAGAAAAGAAAATAAACAAAACAAAAGATAAAACAATAAAAATAAAGTGACAAGTGTCACACCATTTCTCCAAGTGAGAAATTAATTTTCTTTCAAACAAAATTCAGAGGAGTGGTGATATGATCACTCCCATTTTATTTCCATAACTTTTCCCTCTCCAAGTATTAATTTCAAAAACCTAAATTTAAATTCTATTTCTTTCTTTATCTTATTCAAATCACAAAATGTGCTATGTTGCACTTGTCCAATAAATAATCAAATAGCACAACAAATCTTGAGAAACATGTGTGAAGCAAATTATGAAAATAAATCTCAGAAATTGGAAATTATTTTTGGTTCACACATTTCGTCGAACACTTGGTGATCACCACCATGTTCTTCCTCAACCGATCCAATCCGAGATCAATTTGATCGATTTCGATCAAATTGATGCAAGCCACTGCCTCCATTCGACTGCCCTCACTCCACTCACCTCACCGCACTCGAAGGAGCCAAGGAATTGGGCCGGGGACGAGGAGGAGCGCCAAGGGGACAGCCGCCCGCACGCACGTCGCCATGGTCGGCACTGTGGCCACGACGGTGTCGACGCCGTGCTGGCCGCGCCATGCCCCCCTCTCTTCCACACCTCTCTGCTCCCTCTCAGCGCAGCAGAACGCCCAGCAGGAGCCCGCACCCGCAGCCCTCGCGCCACGCCGTGCACGTCGAGCGCCGCCCGAGCGTTCCCACGGCCGCCCCCCACTCCGAGCACGCGCAGCTCGCCTCCACGCCGCCAACCTTGTCCCTCTGCACCCCAACACCGTAGCCGCACCGCACCGCCCCCTATGGCGAGCCCTAGCCCCCTCTGGACCGCCCCAGCACCCCGTCCACCATGCGCCGAGCTTCGGCTTTAAAAGCCCCCCCCCCCCCCCCCCCGAGCTCTCGTTTTCTTCACACTCCACCACTGCCTCTCCCTTGCTCCACCCTCACTCGTGCACCGCCATGAGGGCAGAGCCGTAGCTGCGAAGCCACTGCCGCCCGTGGCCGTCTTCGAGCTCGCCGTGCCCGAGGTAGAAGACGACCACGGCCGAGCCGTGCTGCCCTCTCTTTCTCTCCTCTCTGGCCTGCAACCCCTTCTCCATTAACACCGCACTCACACGCTCCCCTTTTCCCCTCTAATTCGTGCCCAGGAGCCACGCAGGAGCCTCGCCGGAGTTGGAGCACGGCCGCGGAGGAGGAGCTGCTCGCCGCCGTCGATTGGAGCCGTCCCAGGAAGCGCGACTCGTCCAGCGATCTTCCTCGAGCCTCCGCCGTCGATCTGCCTCACCAGCACGTCCTCCCGAGCCCCCTAGGTGAGCCTCCGACCACCGTAGCAGTCGCCGGAGCCACGGCGCCGCCCGTTTTAGGTCGTCGCCGATGTGCTCGCTTCCCCGCCGTTGGATCTTAGATCCACGGCAGCGTACCCCTTCGCTGAGAGCAGTCGCTGACCAGTGGGCCCCGCTGTGAGCGTTTTAAACTTTTCCAGCGCGCGAGACGTTTCGGTTGAGTCACTGACGAGTGGACCCCACCCGTCAGGATTCTCAACATTATCCAGAATAGAACTGTTTTTCTAATTTAAATTTCTCTGGAATTTCAGTACTGGATATAACTTTGAAATTCCATATCTCGAGATTTATAACTCCAAATAAATCAAATCCAAATGTTCTGGAAAGCTTATAAAATTGTCCAACCAACCCAAGTGGTTTCACCTCATTTGGATAAATAATAAAAATGTATTATTAAAAATATCACAAAAGGTTTAAAATCTAAACTTCTTTGTTTCTGATACTCTGTTAGGCCAAATGAGTTAAGACCAATTTTATTGGGTCACATTTAATCATGGCTAGTTACCCATAAGAGGATTTAATTTTGGGATCAACAAAACTTGATTGATAGCTAAAACTTGATTATTAAGCTTCTGGATGAAAACAACTATGTAGGGAGTTTGGTAACTCCAATTGATCCAAATCAAATTGTGTTGTCTTCTACACATCAGTAGCTTTCTGTAGAAATTTAGTTTGTATTTTTGTGACCAACAGAACTTGAGATATGTAATTAAACATGTTCAATTAGTTTCTGCCATAATTAAGACATAATTAAATAATGGTTAAATCAATTAAATTGAAACCAAATTGTGTTGCTTGATGTATGCAGTGGCTATTTAGAGCATTCAAGATTGTATTGTTGTGATGTTGATTGAGTAGGTTAGTGATTGTTTGTATTTGTTTGATTGTGAATTAGACGAGAACGTTGTCGGATTTATCGAGGAAGAAGAATTCGCGGAACCTGAAGATCAAGACCAAGATCACTTTGCCGAGCAAGGCAAGCTACTCTCTGAGCTTGCACCCTAATACATGCATCTATTTTTATAACATGATTTACACCTAAGGCAAAGATTTTCTAAAGCCTTTACAAAAAGTATATGGAAATTATTTTGCCACCCTATGTAGAAATACAAGATAATTTATATCAAATTATAGGATGGGAAAAATAAAGATTGTTTATTCAAAACCCCTTTGAAAACACCTGTGTGGCTATGAAGCACCGAGATGTTGGTGTTGAAGTGGAGAAAAGGAGAATGGTGGTTTTTGATAAAACGCACATTGTGTCTTTGTACTTACGTCAATCAGCCAATACCCTGTGCGACCACATTTACCCACATATGGGAAAGGGCTTGGTCATATAATTTGCTCATATTAGTATGGGATACCTCATCTACGGAGCTGACTGCGTTATGCATGAGGGGATGGTTTGATGACCTACCCCTGACCTGGGTCCTCTCTCAAACTCTATGGAAAGATAAGGAGGAGGATAGAAGGATGTCCCCTATACACCGCCAGACAAAACTATGAGTCCTCACACTTAGATCCCGACGGGCTGGGTTAAGTGTTGATGGAAAGTGTCATATGGGCAGGGTCCTATACTAGCATGAGCAAAGGACAGGCTAGGATCGGTGTCTCAACTTCGCATACACCTTGTATGGCGGGACGTGGCTGACACGATGAGTTACCGGATGGATGTGGGAAAAGCGTGCTACCTCTGCAGAGTGTAAAACTATTCGAATAGCCGAGTCCTCGGATATGGACAGTTGAGAGACCCTACTTTGACCATGTGCAAGTTTTGAAAAGATTTGAGTTTTAAAAGAGAAAAGGAAGTGGAGAATGTTCCATACACCTATACCAACGGATCGGTATGAGGTTGTTGGAGACCATGAACCATGACGGGTTATGGTCAGAAGAAGGAGGAGTTTTGGAGAAACTAATAAAAAGGGACAGTACATTAAGAATAGTTCTAAAATTCTCCTTACCTTTTTCAACAAAGATATAGAGATGTTTTAAATAAATAAAAGTATGAAATTAAAATGAGACTAGTGCATACTCATGTTGGAGTAGTTTGCGAGTACAATCAAATGTACTCATAATGGTTTCGTCCCTGGCTATTGTCGTAGCCAGCCATCGAGGAGCGCTACGCCGAGGAGGAGTATGGCGACTTCTATGCAAACTAGGGATCTCCATAAGTCGACTGCCTGTCGGGTCGTTGTTAGGATATGATGTCTACTACGCCGTATTTCCGCTGATTATTTTGGTTTGGCCCCTGAAGGCACCTATGTAAGACTTGGTCTAAATGACCGTTTATGTAAGACTTTAATGCGGTATTGTAATGGATGTAAACTTCGGTATTCAGTTCGGATTATGTGCAACGACAGACTGATCACGGGATCGTTGTGTTAAGCATAATCGGGTATTTCGGACGGCTAGTCCGGGGTCCCCACAGAGCTGGTATCAGAGCCATCTCGACTTTAGGTGACCTTAGATTAGCATGGTCGCTAGGTAGGTATTACAAAAGTTAAATTCTAAAAAGGAATGAAGTATTTTTGAAAAATGCTTATCTCTAATCCTCTCACTTATGCAAAATTCTACTCTCACTAAATATTACGTTTTCCCTTGTATCCTTAAAATTTGGCACAGTCGTCATTCTATTAAACTTAAAAAAATTCTCACTCATTGCCTCACTACATTTAAATTTTTGATACACTTGTCATCTCACTAACTTAAAAATTTGACTAAAAATTGTAGATGGCGATCCATTTCACCGAGTTCGTTCAGCTTGAGAAGGACGGCAAGTTGATGTTCGAGAAGGACCTGTTCGAGTTGAGCAAGCTGTTAGGTCGCCCCGCTCCAGAGTTTAAGGGAGCCCAGGTGGACACTCTCGGCAACGGGAACCTGTCTTGGTTGGTCGAGGCGTCTGTTCGCGGGAACATCAAGTCCCCCGGATCTAGGACACTCATCTTTACCACCATGGACGTCCACTGGGAAGACGGACTGTGTCGTGCCATGCAGCGGATGCTAGCCCGACTTTGTGAGGAGCACAAGGCGGAGTTGGTGAACTCCCGTTTCCAGTTCTACGGGAGGCGCACCGATGATGGACACCCTATTCGGTCCCCTCTACACCCGACGTTCGGAGAGTATATCCTGGACATGGAGATTATGCTCTTCCGCACCCAGGAGGATCTGATGTGCGCTAGACTTCGGTCTCGTTTTGAGTGCATCTCGCTCAAGGAGAGTCGCGAGCATGAGGCGCGGCTGAAGGAGGAGAAGGTTGCTCTTCTCAAGAAGAGGACCCAGCTGAGGAGGACCATAGCGAAGCTCCGCAAGAAGGTGGCAGAGCAGGACGAGATGATCGAGGATCTGGAGCACCATACCAACGAGATGGAGGAGGAGGGCGAGGATCTCCGTAAGGAGAACAACGCTTTCCTTAGTGACGATGAGGACTACCTGGAGGAGATGGACTATGAGCAGGAGGATGACGAGGAGGAGCTAGAGGACGACGAGGAGGAGCCACTCGAGACAGTTCTAGAGGACGAGGAGGAGGACCCAGTGGAGCCACCCTACCAGTCCGACGCTGACGCAGCAGAGCCTGAGGTTCCACCTCAGTAGGCGAGTGACTTGAGTACTACCGCAGGATTAGGTTGACCCCCTATCGCTAGTCGAGTCGAAGTAGTGGTTCTTTTGGAAACCCTGTATTGTGTACATTAGCTGAAGGGCAATGTTGTAAGCTTGAGGTGGTGAACCCTTTGATTGATGGTTGTGCTATATAAGTGTGTTAGTCTTGTTAATCTGTGTAAAATATTTTCCATATAATCCTTAATGAATCAACCACTATGCGAAACCGACCTTTTCCCTTGGTCAAAACCTTTTGCCTTGCCTCTTATACCCGGTGTGCTTCAGGATGGTGGACACTCGTCGCTCCAACACGGATGGAGGACCACCACCACCACCACCGAACCCAACCACCGCCCAACTTTTTGCGCTTATCATGGAGGAACGCCAAGCTGCCCGGGAGGAGCGTCAAGCTCATCTCGCTGCCCTGCAGTAGATCGCTGCCGCCCATCTCAACCAAAACAACAACCACAACAACAACAATGGCAATGGCAATGGCGAAGGAAATCAGCGGTCCACTTTGAGCGATTTTCAGAAGACCAACCCACCCACCTATTCCAAGGGACTTCACCCATTAGAGGCCGATGATTGGCTTCGCACCATTGACAACAACTTGGAAGTTGCTGCCATGGGAGAACCTGAGAAAGTGCTGTATGCAACCCACTATCTTGCAGGACCTGCACGATCTTGGTGGGAAGCTACCAAGGCTCTCCAGCAAGCTGGTCATGTTATCAACTGGGCCGAGTTCCAGGAGAGGTTCCGCAAGAAGCACATTCCCGGCGGACTCATTGAGAGGAAGAAGGATGAATTCCGCAAGTTGCGGCAGGGAAATAGAGATGTGGTCGGTTATCTTGATGAGTTCACTGACTTATCTCGGTATGCTCCTGATGACACCGACACCGAGAAGAAGAAGATGGAGCGTTTCATGAATGGACTTCATGATGAATTGCAGTGTGCTTTGGTTATCCATGACTTTCTTGATTTGGAGTCACTTGTGGACAAAGCCATCCAGCTGGAGACCAAGCGCAAGTCTATGTTTGAAGGTCGTAAGAGGAGAATGAGTGCCCAGGAAGGTTCGAGCAACCAGAAGCCTCGCATCTTTCCACAAAACCCCAAGCCGGCCTATCGACCACCACAAACTCCACGCCCCAATTTCCCTAATCGCCCAAACAACTTCAACCGTCCCAATAACAATACCCGTCCCGGAGGGAACTCTACCAACTTCAACCGCAATGCCAATGTTGTCTGCTTTGAGTATGGCACTAATGGTCACTACTCTAGAGAATGCCCCAATCCTAAGAAGAATGTTCCACGCCCCGATGCACAGGCACCGAACAATGGCCAAGGCCGTAATGGAAATGGCAAGAACGCCGCACCCTGCGGAAATGTTGCTGTTGCCAAGGGCCGTCTGCACCACATCAATGCTGAAGAGGCCATGGATGCGCCAGATGTTGTGCTGGGTACGTTCCTTGTCAACTCAGTACCTGCAACTGTTCTGTTTGATTCTGGTGCTACCCATTCCTTTGCTACCCAAGAATTTGTTGCTAAGGGAGGTTTAGTCGGAAACCTCTTACCCAAACCCATGGTCATCCAAATCCCAGAATCCACCATAGAGACCAAGTTGTTTTGCCCTGACGTTTCCCTTGAGATCAAAGGAGAAAAGTTTCTAGTCGACTTAATCATTCTAGGAACCCAAGGTATAGATGTTATACTTGGTATGAATTGGCTAGCCAAGTACCGTGGTCGAATTGACTGCGCCAGAAGAGCTGTATCCGTCACCACCGACAAAGAAGTAGAAGTGGAGTATGTGTCTGAAACCAGTCGACCCCAACCAGGATGCCATGAGAGCATAGCTCGACCCACCCTAGATGAGATCCGTGTTGTTCACCTGTTCCGAGATGTTTTCCCTGAAGAATTGCCTGGTATGCCGCCAGACCGGGATATTGAGTTCATAATTGAACTTATCCCAGGAACAACCCCTATATCCCAAAGGCCTTATCGGATGAATCCGGAAGAATTGGTTGAATTGAAGAAGCAGTTAGCTGATATGCTCAGCAAAGGACTTATTCGCCCAAGCGCTTCACCTTGGGGATCACCCATTATTTTTGTGGACAAGCGAGACGGTACCACACGCCCGTGTGTGGATTATCGCAAGTTAAATGACGTGACCATTAAAAACAAGTATCCTCTTCCAAAGATCGAGGATCTGTTCGATCAGATGAACGGAGCCCGAGTCTTTTCCAAGATAGATCTTCGGACAGGATATCATCAGTTGAAAATCCGAGAGACAGACATTCCCAAGACCGCCTTCACCACCCGCTACGGTTTGTTTGAATACACCGTAATGTCCTTTGGTCTGACCAATGCCCCAGCCTATTTCATGAATCTCATGAACAAGATTTTCATGGAGTACCTCGACAAGTTCGTGGTAGTTTTCCTCGATGACATCCTTATTTACTCCAAAACCGAAGAAGAGCATGCTGAACACCTGTGTCTAGTTTTAGAAACCCTCCGAGAGCACCAGTTGTATGCCAAGCTTAGCAAGTGTGAGTTTTGGCTCAGTGAAGTGGCATTTCTCGGACATGTTGTGTCTGCGGGAGGGATTTCTGTTGACCCAGAGAAGATCCAAGCCATTGTGGACTGGGAAGCCCCAACTAGTGTGACTGAAATCCGAAGCTTTCTCGGACTGGCGGGTTACTACCGCAAGTTCGTTGAAGGATTCTCCAGTATAGCCAAACCCCTGACCCAACTGCTGAAAAAGGACAAGAAGTTTGAATGGACTCAGAAGTGTGAAGAGAGTTTCCAAGAATTGAAGAAGAGACTGACCTCAACCCCCGTCCTAACTATGCCAGACGTCACCAAGAGTTTCGATGTGTATTGCGATGCATCACGCCTCGGACTTGGTTGCGTTCTGATGCAAGAAGGCAAAGTGGTGTCGTATCTGTCCCGGCAGTTGCGACCGCATGAAGAGAACTACCCAACCCATGATCTGGAGTTAGCCGCTGTTGTTCTTGCTCTGAAGACGTGGCGTCCCTATCTTGCGGGACATCGTTGCGAGATCTATACGGATCATAAGAGTTTGAAGTATATCTTCACCCAGAAGGAGTTAAATCTGCGACAGAGGAGGTGGATGGAATTAATTAAAGATTACGATATTGGGATCCATTATCACCCCGGAAAGGCTAATGTAGTTGCCGATGCCCTTAGTCGCAAACCTTGCACCCTGAATGCCTTGATCCAAGCCGAACAGCCAGCCTTGTTTCAAGAGTTCAAAGATTTTGGGCTAGAGCTTGTTAGCCGCGGTTATCTCGCCAATTTAGAGTTAGCCCCAACCCTGATAGATCAAATCAAGGAAGCCCAAAAAGGTCATGAAAGCATAGAAGGAATTAAAAAGAAGATTTCTCTCGGCAAAGCGCCCGGTTTTACCGAAGATGCTGAAGGAGTGTTGAGATTCAATGGTCGTATCTGTGTGCCCAATATCACGGAACTTAAGGAGTTAATCCTGAAGGAAGCCCACGAGACCCCTTATTCAATCCACCCCGGCGGAACCAAAATGTATCAAGACCTCCGTGAAAGATTTTGGTGGCACGGAATGAAGCGAGAGATTGGTGTTTTTGTAGCCAAGTGTGATATCTGTCAGCGAGTCAAGGCTGAACATCAGCGACCCGCTGGATTGCTTCAACCTCTGAAAATTCCTGAGTGGAAGTGGGATGAAATTGGAATGGATTTTATTACCGGACTTCCAAGATCCAACCGAGGCCATGACTCAATCTGGGTCATCGTTGATCGACTAACCAAGGTTGCCCATTTCATTCCCGTCAATACCACTTATCGGGGAAATGAGTTAGCAGACCTGTATATTTCCAGAATAGTAAGCCTGCATGGTGTGCCTAAGAAGATTGTATCTGACAGAGGCACACAGTTCACCTCGAGGTTCTGGAAAGCCCTTCACGAAGCCCTCGGAACCAAGTTAGCGTTTAGCACAGCTTATCATCCCCAGACCGGAGGCCAAACTGAGCGAGTGAACCAGATATTAGAGGACATGCTTCGCGCGTGTGTTCTATCCTATGGTTCCAAGTGGGAAGATTGTCTTCCATTTGCAGAGTTCTCCTACAACAATAGTTACCAGTCTAGTCTGCAAATGGCCCCTTTCGAAGCCCTTTACGGCAGGAAGTGTCGTACGCCCCTGAATTGGTCCGACACCGGAGAAGGCAAATTGTTTGGACCTGATACTCTCCGTGAGGCTGAAGAACAAGTTCAACTTATCCGTGAGCGTCTTAAAACTGCCCAATCCCGTCAGAAGAGTTACGCTGATCCCAAGCGTCGTGATGTCACTTTTAGTGTCGGAGATTATGTCTATCTCCGAGTGACACCCCTTAAAGGAATGCAGCGTTTCCATGTCAAAGGAAAATTAGCGCCAAGGTATATTGGACCCTTTAAGATCATTGCTCGTCGAGGAGAAGTGTCTTATCAACTAGAGTTGCCCCAAGAGTTAGCAGATTATCACGATGTCTTCCACATTTCCTTGCTCCGGAAATGTCTTGAAGTTCCCGACCAGCCTGATGTTTTCAAAAACATCGACCACCTCTCCATCGACCTGAATCAAGATCTGACTTGTCGCGAGAGACCCATCAAGATTCTCGACGAAGATGTTCGTCTTACCCGAAGACGCGCGATCAAGTTCTACAAAGTCCAGTGGACTAACCACTCTGAAGATGAAGCAACTTGGGAACGCGAAGACTATCTAAGAAGCGAATTCCCAAACCTCTTTAGTGCCCAAACCTAGTAAATCTCGGGACGAGATTTATTTTAAGGGGGGAAGGATCTGTAACATCCCAAAATTATAATCAGTATTATTATAGCAAAAATGTGGGCCAACAAAAACTTTTTATGAATTAATATGTGTTGATTTCATATTTCTGCCTGTGATAATTATTTCTTGTGAAGTGTTGGTTGTTAGCTCTAGTTAAAAACTTGAAGAAAAGAAAATAAACAAAACAAAAGATAAAACAATAAAAATAAAGTGACAAGTGTCACACCATTTCTCCAAGTGAGAAATTAATTTTCTTTCAAACAAAATTCAGAGGAGTGGTGATATGATCACTCCCATTTTATTTCCATAACTTTTCCCTCTCCAAGTATTAATTTCAAAAACCTAAATTTAAATTCTATTTCTTTCTTTATCTTATTCAAATCACAAAATGTGCTATGTTGCACTTGTCCAATAAATAATCAAATAGCACAACAAATCTTGAGAAACATGTGTGAAGCAAATTATGAAAATAAATCTCAGAAATTGGAAATTATTTTTGGTTCACACATTTCGTCGAACACTTGGTGATCACCACCCTGTTCTTCCTCAACCGATCCAATCCGAGATCAATTTGATCGATTTCGATCAAATTGATGCAAGCCATTGCCTCCATTCGACTGCCCTCACTCCACTCACCTCACCGCACTCGAAGGAGCCAAGGAATTGGGCCGGGGACGAGGAGGAGCGCCAAGGGGACAGCCGCCCGCACGCACGTCGCCATGGTCGGCACTGTGGCCACGACGGTGTCGACGCCGTGCTGGCCGCGCCATGCCCCCCTCTCTTCCTCACCTCTCTACTCCCTCTCAGCGCAGCAGAACGCCCAGCAGGAGCCCGCACCCGCAGCCCTCGCGCCACGCCGTGCACGTCGAGCGCCGCCTGAGCGTTCCCACGTCCGTCCCCCACTCCGAGCACGCGCAGCTCGCCTCCACGCCGCCAACCTTGTCCCTCTGCACCCCAACACCGTAGCCGCACCGCACCGCCCCCTATGGCGAGCCCTAGCCCCCTCTGGACCGCCCCAGCACCCCGTCCACCATGCGCCGAGCTTCGGCTTTAAAAGCCCCCCCCCCCCCCCCCCCCCGAGCTCTCGTTTTCTTCACACTCCACCACTGCCTCTCCCTTGCTCCACCCTCACTCGTGCACCGCCAGGAGGGCGGAGCCGTAGCTGCGAAGCCACTGCCGCCCGTGGCCGTCTTCGAGCTTGCCGTGCCCGAGGTAGAAGACGATCACGGCCGAGTCGTGCTGCCCTCTCTTTCTCTCCTCTCTGGCCTGCAACCCCCTCTCCATTAACACCGCACTCACACGCTCCCCTTTTCCCCTCTGATTCGTGCCCAGGAGCCACGCAGGAGCCTCGCCGGAGTTGGAGCACGGCCGCGGAGGAGGAGCTGCTCGCCGCCGTCGATTGGAGTCGTCCCAGGAAGCGCGACTCGTCCAGCGATCTTCCTCGAGCCTCCGCCGTCGATCTGCCTCACCAGCACGTCCTCCCGAGCCCCCTAGGTGAGCATCCGACCACCGTAGCAGTCGCCGGAGCCACGGCGCCGCCCGTTTTAGGTCGTCGCCGATGTGCTCGCTTCCCCGCCGTTGGATCTTAGATCCACGGCAGCGTACCCCTTCGCTGAGAGCAGTCGCTGACCAGTGGGTCCCGCTGTCAGCGTTTTAAACTTTTCCAGCGCGCGAGACGTTTCGGTTGAGTCACTGACGAGTGGACCCCACCCGTCAGGATTCTCAACATTATCCAGAACAGAACTGTTTTTCTAATTTAAATTTCTCTGGAATTTCAGTACTGGATATAACTTTGAAATTCCATATCTCGAGATTTATAACTCCAAATAAATCAAATCCAAATGTTCTGGAAAGCTTATGAAATTGTCCAACCAACCCAAGTGGTTTCACCTCATTTAGATAAATAATAAAAATGTATTATTAAAAATACCACAAAAGGTTTAAAATCTAAACTTGTTTGTTTCTGATACTCTGTTAGGCCAAATGAGTTAAGACCAATTTTATTGGGTCACATTTAATCATGGCTAGTTACCCACAAGAGGATTTAATTTTGGGATCAACAGAACTTGATTGATAGCTAAAACTTGATTATTAAGCTTCTGGATTAAAACAACTATGTAGGGAGTTTGGTAACTCCAATTGATCCAAATCAAATTGTGTTGTCTTCTACACATCAGTAGCTTTCTGTAGAAATTTAGTTTGTATTTTTGTGACCAACAGAACTTGAGATATGTAATTAAACATGTTCAATTAGTTTCTGCCATAATTAAGACATAATTAAATAATGGTTAAATCAATTAAATTGAAACCAAATTGTGTTGCTTGATGTATGCAGTGGCTATTTAGAGCATTCAAGATTGTATTGTTGTGATGTTGATTGAGTAGGTTAGTGATTGTTTGTATTTGTTTGATTGTGAATTAGACGAGAACGTTGTCGGATTTATCGAGGAAGAAGAATTCGCGGAACCTGAAGATCAAGACCAAGATCACTTTGCCGAGCAAGGCAAGCTACTCTCTGAGCTTGCACCCTAATACATGCATCTATTTTTATAACATGATTTACACCTAAGGCAAAGATTTTCTAAAGCCTTTTCAAAAAGTATATGGAAATTATTTTGCCACCCTATGTAGAAATACAAGATAATTTATATCAAATTATAGGATGGGAAAAATAAAGATTGTTTATTCAAAACCCCTTTGAAAACACCTGTGTGGCTATGAAGCACCGAGATGTTGGTGTTGAAGTGGAGAAAAGGAGAATGGTGGTTTTTGATAAAACGCACATTGTGTCTTTGTACTTACGTCAATCAGCCAATACCCTGTGCGACCACATTTACCCACATATGGGAAAGGGCTTGGTCATATAATTTGCTCATATTAGTATGGGATACCTCATCTACGGAGCTGACTCCGTTATGCATGAGGGGATGGTTTGATGACCTACCCCTGACCTGGGTCCTCTCTCAAACTCTATGGAAAGATAAGGAGGAGGATAGAAGGATGTCCCCTATACACCGCCAGACAAAACTATGAGTCCTCACACTTAGATCCCGGCGGGCTGGGTTAAGTGTTGATGGAAAGTGTCATATGGGCAGGGTCCTATACTAGCATGAGCAAAGGACAGGCTAGGATCGGTGTCTCAACTTCGCATACACCTTGTATGGCGGGACGTGGCTGACACGATGAGTTACCGGATGGATGTGGGAAAAGCGTGCTACCTCTGCAGAGTGTAAAACTATTCGAATAGCTGAGTCCTCGGATATGGACAGTTGAGAGACCCTACTTTGACCATGTGCAAGTTTTGAAAAGATTTGAGTTTTAAAAGAGAAAAGGAAGTGGAAAATGTTCCATACACCTATACCAACGGATCGGTATGAGGTTGTTGGAGACCATGAACCATGACGGGTTATGGTCAGAAGAAGGAGGAGTTTTGGAGAAACTAATAAAAAGGGACAGTACATTAAGAATAGTTCTAAAATTCTCCTTACCTTTTTCAACAAAGATATAGAGATGTTTTAAATAAATAAAAGTATGAAATTAAAATGAGACTAGTGCATACTCATGTTGGAGTAGTTTGCGAGTACAATCAAATGTACTCATAATGGTTTCGTCCCTGGCTATTGTCGTAGCCAGCCATCGAGGAGCGCTACGCCGAGGAGGAGTATGGCGACTTCTATGCAAACTAGGGATCTCCATAAGTCGACTGCCTGTCGGGTCGTTGTTAGGATATGATGTCTACTACGCCGTATTTCCGCTGATTATTTTGGTTTGGCCCCTGAAGGCACCTATGTAAGACTTGGTCTAAATGACCGTTTATGTAAGACTTTAATGCGGTATTGTAATGGATGTAAACTTCGGTATTCAGTTCGGATTATGTGCAACGACAGACTAATCACGGGATCGTTGTGTTAAGCATAATCGGGTATTTCGGACGGCTAGTCCGGGGTCCCCACAACCACCACCTTCATCCTCGCGGGCACGCTTGCTGGTGTACTCGGGCAATTGGCTCCTGCGCACAACAAAGATGGAACATCAGAACTACCTTGCGGACGGTCTTTTTCTCCGGTGCCCCCCGCAAGCGAAGGACTTACCGCACCCACTTCCTGGACGCAGAGAAGCCCCACCTCTTCTCCAGCAAGTCCGCAAAAATGCCAGGCGCCTGCGCCCTGCCCCCCAACAATGGACGGCAGGTCAGAGCCTTTGGACCACGAAGGACTCAAAGAGTTTGCCCGCTCCGGCGAGTCGACGTCAGCTGGAGGAGCTGAATTGGGGCCCTGATTCTCCTCACGAGTGGCCGGATACTCATCTTCTTCTTCTTCGTCAGAGGTTCCAGACTCCTCCGGAGAAGCATCGCCATGAACAGTGCCTGACGCCTGCAAGCCAACCCCGATTGGTCCTTGATCCTTGGGCACGGGAGGAGGGTCTATCACCGTGGTACCAACTGTTCCGTATTCATTACACGGAGGCATGGCAATTATGACCTCATCGGCAAGTGGATCTTCAAACAGGGGATGGATGTCCCCCGGGAAAGAAATTGGTTGACCTGGCATCATTTTCCCCATGGTCCTCTTCCAGCTGCCCTCTGAGATGTGAAACCGTGGTGGCTGAGCACTGCACCCCACCTGGTGAGACTCCCAAACTGGGCTATCTTTAGGCTGTAGCGGGGCAATTCCTCTACGAAGAAAGTCCGCCGCTGTCGGCCCAGTGAGATCCAGGGTGTGCAGAGCCCACTCTCCACAGCCCTCACACGCGACAGAGTCGATGAAACGGCTAAGGACCGAGCAAAACGCTTGGAGAGACCCTCGAGAGGGAAAGCCCTCGAGAGGGCTGGAGAGGGCAGCGAAGGCCTGGCGAGGCCCCTCCCGAAGCTGCTCCTCTACAGGGCCCTCTCCCCTGGAGAGGGTTCAACACAATCCCTCCACAGGGCCGCCCCAGCCCTGTGGAGATACTTCGCTACGAAGCAACCACTTCAAGGCGCACATGGCCACTGCCGCGCCGCAGAGTGACGCGCGCGTCTGCGCGCGATGACGACGGCGCCGCAGTTGCCGTTTTGGTGATTAAAGGAGTCAACAAAGCTGTGTCCCCTGCGCCGGCTTACGAGGGTTTCCTCTTTGGTGATAAAGCAGTTGGCCGGCGCTACGCTCCAAGGGCGACGTCACCGTGGGCACCCCCACGATCGCTGCTGCACCAGCTGGCCGTCCTGCGTGGACGATGACTTTCTGGCGTCACGAGCAGGCTTTACGACCATGGACCGAGTCCATGGACGACCCAGCTGTGGTGTACCCCGCTCCACCGCTTCGTCGCCATGTGGGAACCCTTCCACTGCGCAGCACGCAGGGATGAGGCCCGGGGCGGCTATATAAGGAGAGGGAGCACCTCCGTAGCAAGGGATCGATCGATCAATCGACTACGGGCACCATAGTTTAGCGTAGCTCAGCAAACTCGAGGAGGAGGAAGACCTCGGCTTCCCTCTTTGAGCTCTGCGCGGCCGCAACCGAGCCCTCGGCAAGCTCATTGTATTGTACTCCCTACAGAGCAATTCAGACAAGCAGGAGTAGCGGTTTTACCTCCCCCGGAGGGCCGTGAACCTGGGTACGGGCCTGTGTCCATCACTGTCGTGCTGACCCTCTACAGGCACGACGAGCACCGTCGCTGTGCCGGTTGTGGGTTGTTGACCAACGTGTTCAGTCCCCCGCACGAACTTCTCTCCCGAGAGTGGTTACCAATGTTCCATGGGAATCACACATCGACATTTGGTGCGCCAGGTAGGGGACTGAGGCGCGTCTTCAACCTCCAGCCGGCCTCCGCGCCATGACGGACACCCGCGCGACACGCGCCAACAGGCGCGCAGCTGACAGGGCTCACACCGAGCCCGGCACCGCCGCCACCCGCGGCCGCCGCGGCTGTCCTCGCACGACGGAGCGCGCCAACACCGGCCCACACGTGGAGGAACCTGAGAGCGAGGAGCACCGTGGCAGCGACCACCGCGGCGACAGGGATGCCTCCCCGGAGCACCACGACGATGCTGAGTCTTCGCATCCGTCTCGGCGCCAGAGCGCGTCTTCTCAGGGACGCCCAGAGCCCACGCCGCACACCGCGTTGCTCATGGCCTAGGAGCTCCTCCGCTATCGACCAAGTGCAGAGGCTCACGACCAGTGGCTGGACCGCCTCCACCACCTCGTCGACGTCGCGACTACGCGCCCCGCTCCGTCTCGCTCCCCCGTTCACCACTCCGCCCGCGCTGGAACAGCCGCGCCGGATGCGCCTCCGCCGCCACCAGGGCCACCTCCGGCCGCAGCCCAGAGGGCTCCGTCTCATGCCTCCTCGCCGCGCGATTGCCAAATCGTGCAGCGCGCCGCGCCAGACGCGCGGGTGGGGATGGAACGCCGGAGAGACCTCCAGAACCGCCTTGTCGAGGAAATCGGCCAGGCGAGGCAGCAGAACCGCAGGGCCCTCCAGGGCGGCACCGCCACATACGCCACCGGCTGCATGGCCTTCACCCGCGCCCTGCGCCGCGTGGTATGGCCGCAGAAGTTCAGGCCAGCCCTCCCCAAGGGCTACGACGGGTCAAGCAACCCCATCGAGTTCCTGCAGCTCTACACCACCTCTATCCAGGCTGCAGGAGGAGACGACAAGGTCATGGCCAACTGGTTCTCCCACGCCCTCAGGGACTCCGCGCTGTCATGGCTCCTCAACTTGCCTGAGGACTCCATAGACTCGTGGGAGGAGCTCTGCAGGCAATTCGTTGCCAACTTCAAGGGCACCTACGAGCGCGCGCTCACCCACAACAACCTGCGCGCTGCGGTGCAGAAGAAGGATGAGACTCTCCGCAAGTACATCCAGCGCTTCAGCCAGGTGCGCAACAAGATCCCGAACATCCCCGACACGCAAGTCATCGCCGCCTTCAGGGAGGGCGTCACAAATCGCCGGATGCTTGAGAAGCTGGGCATTCACGACAAGCTCACCTCTGTGGTGAAGCTGTTCGACCTCGCTGACAAGTGCGCCAAGGCTGAAGAGGGACTCCTCTTCGTCAAGATGAGCCAGCGGACGGACGACCTGGCTGAGGGATCCAAGAGCCACAAGAAGCGTGAGGAGACCAAGCGCAAGACCACCGCTGTCCTGGCAGCAGAGCCAGCTGCCAAAAGCGCCCGCAGAGGCTCTCCTGAGCCTGGCGACAAGGAAGCAGACAACCGTCCGTTCTGCGTCTACCACAACAGGCGCGGCCACGCCACAGACGACTGCTTCGACCTCAAGTGGTTGAGCCGAGAGCGCGGGCGCGAAAAAGGCAACGGGAGCCGCGGCAGAGGCCGTGGCTACCGTAGGGACGGCAGAGGCGGACGCGGTGGTGGCTATCAGAAGCCGCCAGGCACTCAAGCCAATGCCGCCGAGAAGAACAACAACCTCCCTGACGAGGAAGATGGAGGCTACCAGGCCCCAAGGGGGGCTATGGCCTGCATCCTCGGAGGAGCCCAGGCGCCCAAGTCGAACAACCAGTTCAAGCAGTTCGCCCGCGAGCTCAATGCCGCGCTCCCGAGCACCGAGACCTCCAGGCCCCTCAAGTGGTCCCAGTACACCATCGCCTTCGACGCCAAGGACCACCCCAAGTCGACCAAGACTGTTGGAACCCTCCCCCTGGTCTGCTCCCCCACCATCAACAACATCACCATCTCCAAGACGCTCATCGATGGGGGAGCAGGCCTGAACGTCATCTCTGTCGAGACCTTCGAGACTCTCCAGGTGCCCTACGAGTGGCTCATGCCCTCCAGGCCATTCACAGGGGTCACTAGTGGTTCAATTGAACCTCTGGGGCAGGTCCGGCTGGCCGTCACCTTCGGCACGCAGAAGAACTACCGCACCGAGCTGATCGACTTCGACGTCGCACACATTGGCCTGCCGTACAACGCCATCCTCGGCTACCCCGCCCTCGCGAAGTTCATGGCCGTCACGCATCACGCCTACAACATGGTGAAGATCCCCGGCAGCGCTGGCACCATAGCCATCCATGGTCACATCCTGGATGCCACGCGCGCTGTCGAGAGCGCCTACAAGGCAGCTGCCATGGCGTTTCCAGCTGACGAGGACATGGAACCTCTCGAGAGGCCTCAGAAGAAGAAACAGATGTTCTCTCAGGAGCAAGCTTCCACGAAGAGGGTGTCGCTGGGCACCAGTGGCTCGGGGGCTGAGGAGACAGGGGCCAGCGTCACCATAGGCGCTGCCCTGCCTCCCAAATAGGAAAGCGCGCTCGTCACCTTCCTTCGGGCAAACTCTGATATGTTCGCATGGACTCCGTCAGACATGTCCGGTGTACCAAGGGAGGTGATCGAGCACCACTTAGCCGTGTGTCCAGATGCACGCCCCGTCAAGCAAAAAGCATGCAAGCAAGCCCCCGAGAAGCAAGCATTCATCGTCAAGGAAGTAGAGAAGCTAAATGCCGCAAATGTCGTCCGCGAAGTCGCACACCCCACTTGGCTCTCCAACGGCGTGGTTGTCCCTAAACCCGCTAGAGGAGGCCGACTCTGCATCGACTACACAGATGTCAATAAAGCCTGCCCCAAGGACCCATACCCCATGCCGAGGATAGACCAGATCGTGGACTCCACTGCCGGCTGCGACCTCCTCTGTTTTCTGGATGCCTTCTCTGGTTATCACCAGATCAAAATGGCTAAAGAGGACGAGGAGAAGACAGCATTCCTCACCCCTTGTGGTGTGTATTGCTACACTTGTATGCCCTTTGGCCTGAAGAACGCCGGCGCCACTTTCCAGAGGCTCATGAGAATAGCCTTGGGGGCGCAGATGGGCAGAAATGCAGAGGCATATGTCGACGACATCGTGGTCAAGTCTCGCGAGGGAGATACCCTCTTGAAGGATCTCGAGGAAACCTTCGCCAGCCTGCGCAAGGTGAACATCAAGCTGAACCCCGCCAAGTGCGTCTTCAGGGTGCCTTCAGGCAAACTCCTCGGATTCCTCGTGTCCCACCGCGGCATAGAAGCAAACCCTGACAAGATCAAGGCCATAGAAGGGATGCAGCCTCCTCGTCGACTCAAGGACATGCAGCGCCTAGCAGGCTGTATGGCTAGCCTGGACCGCTTCATCTCTAAGTTCGGCGAGAGAGCCCTGCCATTCTTCAAGATCATGAAGAGATCCGGCACATTCAAGTGGACCCCCGAGGCGGACAAGGCTTTCGAAGACCTGAAGAGATATTTGGCCAGCCCACCAGTCATGGTGGCCCCCAGGACAGGCGAACATCTGAAGCTGTACCTATCAGCCACTCCTCAGACCGCAAGCGCTGTCCTGGTGGTCGAGAGGGAAGAGCTAGTCCTCCCCAAGAAGAGCGCTGCCACTCCAAGCCCAAAGCCGCCCGACAAAGATATCGGCGAAGGAGCAGTCTCCACAGACCCACTGCCAGGCCCACAGCCTCAAGTCGAGTCTGCTCCCAACACCCTTGCCGAGACCCCTCCACAGGCAAACCTCGACAAGGGCCCTGAAGAGCCTCCACAGGCAAATCTCGACAAGGGCCCTGAAGAGCCTCCACAGAGAATTGACGCTGCACCTCCCTCGACAGCCCTTGTCGAGCACCCCGTGTACTTTGTCAGTATGGTACCGCGGGATGCTCGGGAGCGGTACCCAATGCAGCAGAAGCTTCTCGTCGCCCTCCTCATCGCCTCTAGGAAGCTGAGACATTACTTCCAGGGCCACCCCATCACGGTGGTCACTTCCTTCCCCCTGGAGCAGATCCTGCGCAATCCCAACGCCACAAACCGTGTCGCGGGTTGGAATATAGAGCTGCAGCCATTCAACTTGCGCTTCGACACCACAAGAGTCATCAAGGGACGAGCGCTGGCAGACTTTGTCACAGAATGGACTGACCCAAGCCCTGAAGAGCCTCGGGAAGAAGAGGCCGAGCCCTCCGGAGACATAATGCCCAGCCACTGGACCATGCACTTCGACGGAGCCTTTGCCTGCCGCAATGGCGGGGCAGGCGTCGTCTTGACCTCGCCCAAAGGCGACAAGCTCTACTACACTGTCCAGTTGTGCTTCACGATTGACAAGATCTCCAACAATATCGCTGAATACGAGGGCCTTCTCGCCGGCTTAAGGGCCGCCATGGCTCTAGGCGTCAAGCACCTACTTGTCAAGGGAGACTCCCAGTTGCTCGTCAACTTCTCCAACAAGAGCTACACGCCTAAAGACGACCACATGGCCGCATACCTTGAAGAGGTCCGCAAGCTCGAGAAGCACTTCAGGGGCATGGAGCTTATGCATATCCCGAGGAAAGAAAACCAGGAGGCTGACGACATCGCCAAGCGAGCCTCGAGAAGGCAACCCCAGCAGGCCGGCGTCTTTGAAGAAAGACTCGCCAAGGCATCCATCAAGCAGCTTCGAGAGGATACAGCCGCAAGCACGGACGAAGCACTCCCACCACCTCCTGACTCTGGGGCACCCGATTGTGGTCCCCACACAGGGGAGCGTCTGTTGCTGACGGCAGCCCACCAAGACACAGGCTGGATTGGCGAGATCAAGGACTACTTGGCGAAGAGGATCCTCCCTGAGGAAGATGCCGAAGCAGAGCGGATCGCTCGACAAGCGAAATCCTACTGCATCCTCGAGGGAGACCTATACCGCAAGCGCCCGAATGGCATCGCGCTCAAATGCGTCCCTCCCGAGGAAGGCCGAACGCTGATCAAGGACATCCATAGCGGGGAGTGCGGCCACCACTCGTGTGCGCGCACCCTCGCGGGCAAGGTCTTCAGGAGCGGATTCTACTGGCCACAAGTGCTTCAAGATGCGGTCACCATCGTCCAAGCTTGCGACGCCTGCCAGTACCACGCCAAGCAAATTCACAAGCCGGGGCTGGGGCTCCAGACCGTCCCGCTCTCCTGGCCGTTCGCGGTCTGGGGGCTGGACATCCTGGACCCCTTCCCAAAGTCGCAGGGGGGCTACCGCTTCCTTTTCGTGGCCGTCGACAAGTTCACCAAGTGGGCCGAGGTTGAGCCAGTGCGCACCATACCAGCCGGAGCCGCAGTGAAATTCATCAGGAGCTTGGTCTGCCGCTTCGGAGTGCCTAACCGCATCATCACCGACAATGGCTCGCAATTCACCAGCGGCATCTTCCGAGCCTACTGCGAAAAGCTCGGCGTCAAGATCTGCTTCGCCTCGGTGGCTCATCCACGCAGCAACGGTCAAGCCGAGCGAGCGAACGCAGAAGTCCTCAAGGGCCTCAAGACCAGAAGTTTCAACATCCTCAAGGGTCACGGCAAGGGCTGGATCGATGAGCTCCCATCTGTGCTCTGGTCCATGCGCACAACCGCTTCAAGGCCTACGGGCGAAACGCCGTTCGCCCTTGTCTACGGAGCTGAAGCTGTCCTCCCCGCAGAAATCAAGCATGGCTCCCCACGGGTCCTTGCTTTCAACGAGGACACCCAGGAGGACCTCCACAACGACGACCTGCTGCTTCTCGAGGGACTGTGCCGCCATGCCGCCCTCAGAGCAGCAAAATACCAGCAAGACCTGCGACGCTACCACAGCCGCCACGTGCGCTCACGCACTCTTGAGGCGGGCGATCTCGTCCTCAGGCGAATCCTCTCCAAAGAAGGCCTCCACAAGCTCTCGCCGATGTGGGAAGGCCCCTACAGGGTCTCCCACATCGCCTGGCCTGGCGCGGTACGCCTCGAGACTGAAGACGGCATTCCCGTCAAGAACCCGTGGAACATCGCACACCTACGCAAGTTCTACCCATGATCATTGTCATGCCAGGCATTTTTTATCTCTAGAGGGAAGCTCACGGCTTCACGTCCAAGCTTCTCCAAGCTTCTCCCGAGGGTCAGCCCTTCGAGCTCTCCTGCCAATGAGCCACCGCAGGCCGCAGTGAACCTCTACCACTAATGGGTGGTCCCCATGCCTCGACATGGAAGGAACGTTAGCTTGGCAAACCCAAGTGTAATGAACCGATTTCGTTCCCAAGTGACCATTGCGCTCCGGCGCCACTTCCGTTCCATGTGAACTTTGCGCTCCGGCGCCATTTTCGTTCCAAGTGAACTAAGCGCTATGGCGCCATTTCGTTCCTAAGTGAACTCTGCGCTGAGGTGCCGCTGTGTAATATTTCGATGGCAAGTTTTACCTTCGTCATTTATTTTCACATGTGCGCTTATATTCTTCCCATGCGCACCTCGCGAGCGGGGGCTGAGTACGGTGCCTGTGCCCCAAGAGCACCCCAGCAGCACTGCAAAATCCAAGGGACCCTCAGCTCTGGCTAAAGGGCATGCTCCCGGATACACCCCACCTCTCCAAAGGACCTTGGTACTCTCTCTCCTCGCGAGGCACCCATGAGGAAACCTATAAGCGCGCATGAGTCCTTACTGCTATGCTCTAGCGTTTTGGTGCGCCTCTCTAACGTCCACAGGGAACAAGAGTCTCTCCAGGCCTGTGGAGGAAAAACTCGGCCCCTGAGGGGAAAGACATCACCTGAGGAGTCCTACGCAGGGCGAAAAGCCTCGCGAAGCTAAGTTCCCTGCTCACACCAGGAGAATCTCTGCGTCTCTCTCACGAGCACTCTGCGTCCCTCGAGCGTCCTTTTTCCCTCACTCTCCATGGACTGCTTGCGCGTCATAGGGGGGCCTTTGAGCATCGCGCCTCGAGGACTCCTACCTCTCTAAGCCTTAAACTCCCCTCGGCCTTGTCGAGTCATTGCTCGAGCATACCGCAGCGGCGGAGTCATAGCGCGAGGAGAAGGGTCCTAGCGACGCAAAGCGAAAAAGACATGGAAGTAAAGCAAAAGGCCCTCGAGGGGCACACACACAAACTTAGCAGCACATGTTTAGAAATATGAAGTATATTACAAACTGCAAAGCAAAAGTCTTTAAAGCAAACATCCCTACGGCGCTACAAGCGTATTACAGGAGGAAGCCTTAGGAAGAAATCAAGCGGAGGCCTCGCCGTCGTCCTCGCCGGACCCTTCTTCTCCAGGCTCACCATCCTCATCGTCGTCCTCCTCATCCTCCGCCGCGGCCCGCTTGAAGCGGCTGCAGAAGTCGTCGACCTGGTCGCGGATGGAGTTGGAGATCTTCCACCCCTTCTCCCCCTCGAGAGGCTCGGTCACCGTGGTGAAGTCGAAGCCAGGCTGGAGGTTCTGGAGGTTGGTGAAGATGCGGTCAACCGCCACCGCCAGGAACTGGCGGCACTCCTCATCGACGACGTCGCGGAGCTTGGCGGCAGGGCCCTCGAGCGCTGAGAAGAGCTGCTCGAAGTACATGAGGTAGGTGGCGGCGTCGGAGTTGCCTTGAAGGGGAACGGCCGGCGCATCCACTCCCAGCTTCGCGGCGAGCTTGCGGCCCCGGCCCACCACGGACTGGAACATGCGCTCCCGCTGCTGCGACAGCACCTGCGCCGCCTTGGCGCTCTCGACCGCCTCCACCGCCTTCTCCACAGCAGGGCCCACCTGCTGGTTCATCTCCTCCATGTCGGCCATGAGGGAGGCGAGGTCCTGCTCCGTGCGCTTGCGGGCCTCCTCAGCGACTCGGCGGCGATCCGCTTCGCGCTTCACCTTGGCGACGAGGGTAGCGTTCAAGTTCTCGAGCTGGTGGATCCGGGCGCCGCTCTCGCCAAGCCTCTTCTTGAAGCGGCTCTCCTGCTTGGCGAACTTCTCGCTGTAGTCGCGAGAGACGGCGGTGCGGTACGCCTTCTCCCGCTCCTCGAGCATCTTCGCCGCCTCCTCCTTCCGCTGGGCAAACCTAGCATTGAAGCGTTCCACGCCCGTCTTGTGGGTGGACACTTCAAGCTCGTGCTTGCTGAGCGCCGCAGCCAGGCTCTCTTCGCGGGCCTCGAGGGCGGCGCGCTGCCCCGACAGCTCCTGCTCCCGCAGAGCCAGCTGCTCGTCGCGGCGGCGCAAGTCCTCCTCGCGCTCGCCCAGGCTCTGTCCCCTGGCCTCCAAGCTCGTGTGGATCCCCTCCAGGCTGTTCCGCACAGTCTCGGAGTCGGCGATGATCTTGGCTTCGAGCTGGGCGAGCTCGCGGTGTTTGTCCGCCAGCGAATGCTCCGCCGCTTCGCGCTCCGCCCTTGCCGCGGCCAGATCCTCCGCCGCTGCCTCGCGCTCGGCCCGGAGGGGTTCCAGGAGTTCCTCCGCGTCGCGCATGGCACCCTCGCGCACCTCCTTGGCAAACCGCAGCGCCTCCTCGCGATCCGCCTGCAGAGCCTGGTCGCTCTGCCTGCGAGCCTCCACAGCCGCGTGGAGAGCGGCCCAGGCCCCCGCAAGCTCGTCCCGCTGCTGGGCGAGCTTCCTGTCCTCGAGGGCGAGGTGGGCCTCCAGGCCCTCCAGCGACTCTCTCACCAGGCGGAAGGCGACGTCGCGTCGCCCCCTACTCCAGTCCCAGCCGCTGAGAGATAGGGCCTGGGAAGTCCTGCGCGGCGCGGAAGGCCCTGCGCCTGTGTCAAGCTTGGAGGAGGGAGCCTCTGTGTGAGCCTGGGGGCTTGGCGGCAAATCCTCCGCCTCGGCGCCCGCGCTCGGCGCTCCGGTGTCGCCCCGCTCAGGCGGCACCTCCTCATTTGTTCCCGGGGCAGAGAAGGTCTGCCCCATCGCCGCTGCCTCCTCCTCCGTCGTAGTGTTTGGCGGGGATGGCGGACGGTCCTCTCCGCTGGACTTAGGCGGGCTCGGGACCGGCGTGGCACCGACCGCAGCCTCCGGCTGCGGTGGAGGAGTTGCAGCGCGAGGCAGAGTGAGCGCTCTCTCCATCCGCTCCTCCGCACGCTCCTCCTCTGGAGGCGGCACGTGTGCCCCCGCCTGAGGCATGTCCTCCTGAGGGCCTGTAGGAATCTCCTCCCCAGGCCTTGAGGCCTCATCTGCCGCGGCCTCATCCGCTGCGGCCTCTAGCGCGGCTTCCGGAATGGCCTTCTTCACGTCCGCAGCCTTGCGGAGCCTACGACGCTTCGCAGGCGCCGGGTCGCTGGCAGAGGATAGGAAAGTCAGTTAGGGGGAGGAGACGAGCAAAAGATTGAAGGAGAAAGACGAAGCCAAGAAGGACGAAGCCAGAAACACTTACCCTGTCTTCTTGGCGCGGGTGTCCACCCACGCCATGCCGGACGAACGCCAAGAAGGCATAGTCCGGGCTCCGGATCCCTCCAGAGCCGTCTCAGCTTTCCTCTTGAGGGGAGCGCTCGGGGGCGCCCCAGTAGGCCTGTCATGGGCCGCCTTGGTCCGAGGCTCTTGACGCCCAGCCTCGGCCTCCTCATCGCTGGATGAGAGCTCGTAGACCTCCTCAGGAGGGGGCGCGGCCCTTGACGAGCTCGCGCCGCCTAGAGGGGGAATCGCCCCCGCCTCCGCGTCGCCTTGCTCAGCGTCTGACGCGCACGGGGACTCGACGGCATCTGGCCCCCTCGCCACAGGCATGGGCCCATCTTCCTCCTCTTCCCCCGCCAGGCCTAGCGGGGTGAAGGTGGGCATCCGCTCCAGAATCGCCAGGCGCGGAGCCAGGTTCATCTGATGAAGAGGCCTCAGCTCCGCCGCAATCGCCACGGACACGTCGGGGTTGATGAAGAGGCCGCCCATGATGGTCTTGACGACGGCGGGGCGATGGTCGCAGGGGCGGAGTCGCATCGGGTCGGAGGGGCCCGAGTACATCCACATCGGCTTCTTATGCGCCTGTAGGGGCGCGATGCGGCGGCGCACGAAGTCCTCCGCGATCATCTGGCCGGTGAGGCCGTTCTCCCGAAGCATCCTCATGCGCGCCACGAGGCCTCCTATATGCGGGCCCTGGAAGGCCTGTTTGCCCCAATGGGTGTTCTTCACGGGCGGCGCCTCCAGGACCTCGAGGAAGGAGCTCTGCGACTTGACGCTGATGAGGAACCACTTCTGCCTGAAGTCGTCCACCTTCTTCGACACCGCCGTGACGGGTTTCTCGTCGCTCCACGACATGGGGATGTAGACGTCCCCCATGCCGTCCGCGATGCGGAAGGACACGCACCCCGTCCGCTCAGCCTTCGCGGTGTTCCGGAGCGCGTAGAAGCTCCGGAAGAGGGCCACCGAGGGCTTCACCCCCAGATAGGCCTCGCACTGATAGGCGAAGATGGAGAGCACGAGGATGGCGTTGGGGTGTAGGTGGAGAAGGTGGATCTGGTAGAACTCCAGGACGGCCTCGAGGAAAGGCGAATACGGAGGCACCAATCCGGCGAAGAGAGTGTGGAGGAAGATGGGGAAAAACCCCGCCGGAAAGCGGCCGTGCCTCGCGGCCTGGATGGCGCTGGCGCCGTGTTCATTGGTCTTCCCGGCGACCAGGTGCTGGATCTTGTCCAGCGTCGCCGCATCGACGCGCACCCTGACCAGGGCGAGGCCGAGCGGCTCATCCCCCTGCGCGTCCGAGCGGAGCGTGGACATTGCCGCCTTGCCTTTGGGCCCTCCCATTGCCGGAGAAGAAGAAGGGCGCGGTAGGACAAGGAGAAGGAGGAGGAAAGAGTTCGCCGGAGAAGAAGAGTTGGAAGAGCAAGAGCTGACGGCGGAGCACAGAAGTGAATAATGACTGCGGTTCAGACCAGCGCGCAGCTTTATACCGCGTTTGGGCAGTTACCAAGGCGCGGTCGTGGTGATCGTGGTGGGACCCCCCACGACGCACGTTTCTATCGGAGAAACCGAGTCGCCGCAAGTTCATCTCCGAACGACGCGTGTCACGGGCCGGCCGGACATATTGGACCCACGACGCTTCGTCTGGACCCAATGGGCCTCGCCGTGCCCGTCATGGGCCCGGGGGCTACTGTCGGCCCAGTGGGATCCAGGGTGTGCAGAGCCCACTCTCCACAGCCCTCACACGCGACAGAGTCGATGAAACGGCTAAGGACCGAGCAAAACGCTTGGAGAGACCCTCGAGAGGGAAAGCCCTCGAGAGGGCTGGAGAGGGCAGCGAAGGCCTGGCGAGGCCCCTCCCGAAGCTGCTCCTCTACAGGGCCCTCTCCCCTGGAGAGGGGTCAACACAATCCCTCCACAGGGCCGCCCCAGCCCTGTGGAGATACTTCGCTACGAAGCAACCACTGCAAGGCGCACATGGCCACTGCCGCGCCGCAGAGTGACGCGCGCGTCTGCGCGCGATGACGACGGCGCCGCAGTTGCCGTTTTGGTGATTAAAGGAGTCAACAAAGCTGTGTCCCCTGCGCCGGCTTACGAGGGTTTCCTCTTTGGTGATAAAGCAGTTGGCCGGCGCTACGCTCCAAGGGCGACGTCACCGTGGGCACCCCCACGATCGCTGCTGCACCAGCTGGCCGTCCTGCGTGGACGATGACTTTCTGGCGTCATGAGCAGGCTTTACGACCATGGACCGAGTCCATGGACGACCCAGCTGCGGTGTACCCCGCTCCACCGCTTTGTCGCCATGTGGGAACCCTTGCACTGCGCAGGACGCAGGGATGAGGCCCGGGGCGCCTATATAAGGAGAGGGAGCACCTCCGTAGCAAGGGATCGATCGATCAATCGACTACGGGCACCATAGTTTAGCCTAGCTCAGCAAACTCGAGGAGGAGGAAGACCTCGACTTCCCTCTTTGAGCTCTGCGCGGCCGCAACCGAGCCCTCGGCAAGCTCATTGTATTGTACTCCCTACAGAGCAATTCAGACAAGCAGGAGTAGCGGTTTTACCTCCCCCGGAGGGCCGTGAACCTGGGTACGGGCCTGTGTCCATCACTGTCGTGCTGACCCTCTACAGGCACGACGAGCACCGTCGCTGTGCCGGTTGTGGGTTGTTGACCAACGTGTTCAGTCCCCCGCACGAACTTCTCTCCCGAGAGTGGTTACCCCTGTTCCGTGGGAATCTCACATCGACAGCCGCAATCATGGCGCAGGTCACTCCCCGCTCTCGGAGGAATGCTAATCGTGCGACAGCCGGAGACAAGGCTTCATCCTGGTAGCTTTTCTTCTTGGACTGCGCCAAATGCCTTGGCGGGGTAGCTCGGAACTAGCAAATTGGACTCGGCCCATTTACCCGAACAGAGTACCACCCTCCTCTCCATTCCTCCTGAGGAGCCATTGTAGTCATCTCCGGATACTGACACGCCGCTTCCTCTCGAAGACGGAAGGTCACACCGCCGGCGACCCACCTGGACCTGCCTATGCGCGGGACAAAGAAGTGTTGAAGTAGGGCCACCGACGGCCTGACGCCCACGAACGCTTAGCAGGCATAGGCGAAGATAGCAACAATCAGCACCGCTCGCGGGTGCAAGTGCATCATGGACAAGCCGTACGCCTCCAGTACGGCCGAGAAAAACTCAGAGAAGGGCGGTAGGAGACCCGCAAGGGAGAACGCGTGGAAGGTGGTTACCCTATCAGCGTGACCTTCCTCCGACCCAGGAAATGCTACCACCTCCACCCCTCGGAAGTGCGAAGAAAGAGCACTGCGGACACGCCTCATGGCCTTCTCGTCAGGAAACTCGCTCGGAAACTGCAGCGCTTGCGAAAACCGAGCCGCCGCCGCAGAAGCTTGCTCCGCCCTGCAGAAGCTTGCTCCGCCGCCGCAGAAGCTTGCTCCGCCGCCGTCGTTTTACTCACTTTCGCCACCCCTTGCGGAGTTCTCTTGGGAGCCATCGGCTGGATCTGGTTCCGGGGCGAAGGATGCGAGAAGGGCGAACGTAAGATTCAGGAGAGCAGGGCGGAGATTGGGAGGTGGTAGCTTGGGGGAAGAATGGCGTCGATGCGGAAGGGGGCTGCCGCTTCAGAACCGCTAAATCAAGGCCGGCGGCCAGTCCCACGCGTCGCGTCACGGCCCCATTACTCCGAAAGGCACGGGGATCGAGGGGACGTGCCGACGTCGGCACGACCCAACCGTTGGCCACACGACCACGTCCGAGGCCCGCACGAACCTCAACGTTCGGCACGACTCAGTCGACAAGGCTCGGGGGCCCGCCTCTACCTCAACTCGGCGGGCCCCACCCAGCAGGACAAGGATGACCAGGCGCCGGACCCACTTTGACTTTTTTGGTCATGCCCCCGGCAGTCTCAGAAGACCGAAGCCACCGGGACAATGCCCGGGGGCTACTGTCGCAGCAGTGGAACATGGGGTTCCCCTAGCGCTGCCTAAGTGGGTCCACTGCCTGTGGGCCCAGCTCAAGGACGAACAAGGCCAAGACACGACGCAAGGCCTGGCGGGCGCAACCGCACCACACAAGACCTCCTGAGTGCACAGGACCCCCGGGGCCTCCTGCGACCCGGAAGGAACCGAAGACCCCGAGAGTGCGAGTCCCCGGCGGGGCCGAGCTCCCTCTCGGGTACGAGACCGTACGGCGAGAAGATAAGGTTTCCACCACCTTCTAGAGGATGGGAGAAACCCCCAGAAGGCTTGGGAAGCAAGGCGCGGGCAGGGGACACCACCTACCCACTGTCAGCCCGCGCCAGCCGCTTTCCCCAAAGGTGCCAGAGGACTCAACCACCCGAAGACGGATACTTGGAGGAGAAGAGGCCACGTCGCCGTCTCCACCACGGAGAGGGGTTGCTTCCCGCCAAGAACCCCTCACGCTCCTTGCATGACCTCTGTGGTATCCCATTTCCCTATAAAAGGAGGACCAAGGGCATGGAGGAGAGGGACCGGGCTCAAGCTAGCTTAAGGAGTAAGCAAGCTCTAGCCAAGAACTCACCGACGATCCAAGGTAGAAGACAACCACCAAGTTAGGCTAGGAGGAGGAAGGGAAGGAAGGTGATCTCCTCCGGGCAAGGATCTGTCCTTCCCCTTCCTCTAGTCGGGTCACCCTGCCGGGTACCTCACCGGAGATCTCCATTGTAGCCACAACATGATCCAACCATCTATCCAGACATGCAGGAGTAGGGCTGTTAGCCTTCGGGCGGCATGAACCTGGGTAGATCGATGTGTGCTTTCCTTGTTTGCATACCACGTCGAGATCGGAGAGTGAGAGAGGAACTTGTCCGACGATCGTCCCCCGGGAGACGTTTCCAGCCTCCTTCGCGCCCCTACCGAATCTACAAAGGGGGTGCCTCGCATCCCCGGTGTCCGTGATTAGAGACACGACACCCGGGGTGTGGCTGGCTTGCTAGCCGTGCCCCGTGTTGCAATGCTATATAATCCGCACGACTCTCGGCAATGGATATCTCGGCTCTCGCATCGTTGAAGAACGTAGCGAAATGCGATACCTGGTGTGAATTGCAGAATCCCGCGAACCATGGAGTATTTGAACGCAAGTTGCGCCTGAGGCCACTTGGCCGAGGGCACGCCTGCTTGGGCGTCATGTCAAACACGCTCCCACCACTCATCGGGAAGTGGGATGCGGCATGTGCCCCCCCGTTTCGCAAGGTACGGTGGGCCTAAGATGTGGCTGCCGGCCTATTATGCCGGACACAGCGCGTGGTGGGCGATCTCTCTTTACTTACTGCAGTGCATACGGACCGTAGCCGATGTTATGGTCTTAAGGACCCAAAGAACGGAGCACTTAATGCTTCGACCGCGACCCCAAGTCAGGCGGGACTACCCGCTGAGTTTAAGCATATAAATAAGTGATACATCTCCAACGTATCTATAATTTCTTATGTTCCATGCTTATATTATACCAATTGCTACATGTTTTATATACACTTTTATATCATTTTATGCATTTTCTGGGACTAACCTATTAACAAGATGCCACAGTGCCAGTTCCCTATTTTCTGCTGTTTTTGGTTTCATAAAAGTTGTTAAGGAAATATTCTCGGAATTGGACAAACGAAACGTCAAAGTTCCTATTTTTTCCGGGAGGTTCCAGAACACCGAAGAGTACACGGAGGGGAGCCCCGAGGGGCCCACACTCCCTCCCGGCGCGGCCCCCCCTTCTTCCGCGCGAGGACAGGGTGTGGGGCCCTCGGGCCTCCACCGCCTTCGCCCCTTCGCCTACTTATACCTCCCAGATATCTAAGACCTAATACGCGAGCCTTTACCCGAGACGAGTTCCGCAGCGCCGCCGCCATCGAAGACAAGTTTCAGGGGTCAGAAGTTCCTGTTCCGGCACCCTGCCGGGACGGGGATTGACCCCCGGAGCCATCTCCATCGACTCCACCGCCTCCACTTCGACTCCATGATGGTTTGTGAGTAGTTCCCCCATGGACTACGGGTTATTGGCTGTAGCTACTTGGTACTCTCTCTCCCATGTACTTCAATACAATGATCTCATGAGCTGCCTTACATGATTGAGATCCATATGATGTAATCAGTGTTATGTTTGTTGGGATCCGATGAATTGTTACATTATGATCAGTCTATCTATAAGTTTGTGAAGTTATTGTTGCTGCAATCTTGTTATGTTTAATGCTTGTCACTAGTGCACGAGTGGCATGATCTTAGATTTAAGCTCTATAATTATTGCTTAGATTGTATCTACAAGTTGTTTGCACATGTCTCTGTCCGGAACCCGAGGCCCCAGAGTGACAGCAACTGGGATAACTGGAGGGGATGGTTTAGATATGAGGATCACATGTTTTCACTAAGTGCTAATGCTTTGCTCTGGTGCTCTATTAAAAGGAGTACCTTAATTACCAGTAGATTCCCTTGAGGCCCCGCTGCAAACGGGCTGGTAGGACAAAAGATGTTATGCAAGTTTCTCATTGCGAGCACGTATGACTATATATGGAAAACATGCCTACATGATTAATAAACTGGATGTTCTGTCTTAATGCTATTTCAATACTGTCAATTGCCCAACTGTAATTTGTTCACCCAACACTTGTTCTTTGAGAGTTACCACTAGTGTAGATAGCTGGGAACCCGGTCCTTCTGTCATCATCATTGCTCTAAAGTCAACTACGCACTTGAATATTTTCTAGTGCCATTGCCTCTGTGTTACTACTACTGCTGCTGTGTTACTATTACTATTGCTCTCATATTACTGCCGCTTTCACATCACCCCTGTTACTAGTGCTTATCCAGGTGCAACTGAATTGACAACTCCGCTATTAAGGCTTATAAGTATTCTTTGTCTCCCCTTGTGTCGAATCAATAAATTTGGGTTTTACTTCCCTCGAAGACTGTTGCGATCCCCTATACTTGTGGGTTATCAAGACTATTTTCTGGCGCCGTCGCCGGGGAAGCATAGCTCTACTCATAAGTTCACCTTGGGAGTACACTCTACCTATCTCTCTGTTTTTATTTTATTTTGTCTTGTCTAGTTTATTTGTGCTTTGTTTATTTTTGTTTAGTTGTGTTTTGTTTAATTTACTTTTGTCTAGTTTATTTTTGTCTTGTTGTATTTTTCTTATATATATGAAAATCCATAAAAATTTGAAAAACCGAAAATTAAAAAAACTGTTGTTATGGAAGAACATGCTAGAACCTCTATGGAACTTAATGAATTATTTAGAAAGTATAGAGAATCATATAAGGGGGAAGTCATGAGAGTCGTGTTAGAAAAGTTGAATACAATTGCTAAATTTTTTCTTAAACGCCATGATATAAATTGTTGCTTTGAACAGGATACTAAACATCTTAAATTCCAATGTGGCTTTAGTAAAGAAGTTTTAATTGTGAACTATCATTGGAATAACTATATTGACCTTGGACTTGAAGAAGTAGAACAATTTGTTTTATTTATGGGAGTTTCTGAAATAGAATCCTTCATGTCTAAAAATTATGAAACCTGTGTTGCTTGTAATAACCTTAAAGATTATGTCTCTTCTATCCTTGATTATTGCATAGAAAATTTCAGCAATAATTGTTATATCATTGATTATAAAGAGAGATTCAGTAATACACAAGAATGTATCCACAATTTGCAGGAACCTGTGGAAGAAGAGATTGCTGAACCTGAAAGCTCATTAGATGAAAAAGAGGAGGAGAGTGAAGAACAAAAGGAGGAAGAACGGATTAGCTACCCATGCCTACCTTCTAGTGAGAGTAACTCTTCATCTCTTACACTATTTGATTGTCCCCCATGCTTACCAAAGGAGGATGAATGTTATGTTCCTGTGGATTCTCCTGAAATATTCCCTATGAGTAAAACTTGTGAGAATAATTATGCTACTGTTATCTATGATAATCCATGCTATTTTGATAAATCTTATGATAATCCTTTATTTGTGCCTAATTTCGAAATGAATGGTACTAAAGAAGTTTGCTTAGAAAATGTTTATGATAAAGCTCTAGATGATGGTCCTATGTTACTTGATAATATTAATTGTACTCCTAATGAAAATGGGATTGGAGAGGTCTTGACTTTATTTAGGAGCCCCATATCTCTTGAGAATGATAAATCATCTTGTTATAAAATTGTTAAAAGTGGGTTTGAAAGTTTTAATCCTACTATTTTGGAGCTTGATAAAAATTATGTGTTTGTAGATCATGAAAAGCATGCTTTATGTGATGGTTATATTGTTGAGTTTATTCATGATGCTACTGAAAATTATTATGAGAGAGGAAAATATGGTTGTAGAGGTTTTCATAGTACTAAAACACCTCTCAATATGCTGAAAGTTTTGAAGTTATTCTTGTTTTATCTTCCTATGCTTGTCACTTTGTTCTTTGTGAATTTATTTGTGTACAAGATTCCTATGCATAGGAAGTGGGTTAGACTTAAGTTTGTTTTGAATTTGCTTCTTGATGCTCCTTTTGCTTCATTTTCTATTTCCATGAGAGCATCATTAAAACTATCAAGCCTAGCTAAAAGGCATTAAAGAAAAGCACTCTTGGGAGACAACCCATGTTTTATTTCTGTAATTTTTCTTTTATTTGAGTCAAGGAGCATGCTTACCTCTGTAACAACCCTTTTTATCTTTATTTTATTGCATAGTTGTGCCAAGTAAAGCCTCTAGTAGTAAGTTGATACTAGATTTGGATTTCTGCGCAGAAACAATTTTCTTCTATCCACCGTTTAATTCATAACTCCCGACAAAAAAATCGAAAAATCTGATATTTTCTGTGCGTGATCCTCGGATATGTACGCAACTTTCATTAGTTTTGAGTTTTCTGATTTGAGCAAGTTAAGTGCCTCGAACAAATTCATCTTTACTGGCTGTTCTGTTTTGACAGATTTTGTCTCTGTTTTTTGCATTGTCTCTTGTGGACTTTAAGCAAGGTTCTCTATCGTGGAGGGCTGTAGCTAATGTTTTATTGAGTTCTTGGAATGTGTCACAACAGAACCTAAGTGGATTAATGTTTTTGAGTACTAACCGCTCTAATGAAGTTTATGAGAAGTTTGGTGTGAAGGAAGTTTTCAAGGATCAAGAGAGAGGATGATATGATGTGATCAAAAAGATGAAAAAGCCTAAGCTTGGGGATGCCCCCGTGGGTCACCCAAGCGTATTTCAAGAAGACTCAAGCGTCTAAGCTGGGGATGCCCAAGGCATCCCCTTCTTCATCAACAACTTATCAGGTCATCTCTAGTGAAACTATATTTTAATTCCGTCACATCTTATGTGCTTTACTTGGAGTGTCTGTTTGCTTTTATTTTTGCTTTGATATTTTGTTTTTCTGAATAAAATGGATCCTAGCATTCCTTTGTGGGAGAGAGACATGCTCCGCTTTTTCTTATGAATACTCGTATTCTTCACTTATATTTGTTGAGTATTCCTCTATGTTATTTCGATACTTTCAGCTCTTGTTTTTCGTGCATCTCTTGTTTAGAGCTGTTAGTTCTCTTATGTTATACTCTCATATCTCATTGTTAAATACTTGGAGAGTTTATGTTTAAATAAGTTGATTGGTGTTTGGTTGGAAACAGAAAATGCTACATGTGGTAGATGGTATAACGAAAGATATACATGCTCTTATGGATTGTTATCTTGTATGTTGTGGTGCTTGGCAATTGTTTTGAGCTCTCAAGTAGATCATGTTTAAGCTTTTACATCATGTAGTTAAAACCTATTAGTGAAGAACTACCGTAAAATTTGTTGAGACTTGGTTTGCATGTTTGGTATCTCTAAGGTCTAGATATTTTCTAGTTAAAGTGTTTGAACAACAAGGAAGACAATGTAGAGTTTTATAATGCTTGCAACATGTTTTTATATACGTCTTGCTGTCATAGTTTATACTTGTGTTTGCTTCAAACAACCTTGCTAGCCAAAGCCTTGTACTAAGAGGGAATGCTTCTCGTGCATCCAAAATCCTTGAGCCAAAACCCATGCCATTTGTGTCCATCATACCTGCCTACAACATGGTATTTCCTGCCATTCCAAGCAAATACTTCGTGTGCTACCTTTTATTCAAAATTTATTATCCCTTATTTGTGTCAATGTTTATTAGCTCAATTATTTTTCATTTTGTGATTTCAAAAGAGGTTGAACATTCTTTGAATAAGTTCTGACTACAAATTTGGATTCTGACAAAACTTTGAACATGAAGAGTGTGAATAATTAAACTAATAATAACTTGATATCCGTGGCAAAACCTTACACACACCTTATATTACGGAATGGAGGGAGTATTAATCTCTATATAATCCATAAAATCGGTTGAAAAATCATATATTAATCTCTGAATATGGAAATATTCATATCTTTCAACCGGTAACCGAAATTAATTAGAAATAGAAATATTTATATTAATAAACCGGTAACCGATTCAAACATTTCCAATACATGAAACCGTATTGTTCGAATATATGAGATCGAACACAAACGGGAGCACACACCGCACACAACGGTTTAATACCACTCCCGTGCAATCTCAAAACCGAGGCGAGCGTCCAGAGCGGCATACACGATTTTATCGTGGCTCAAAGGAACCTTGCCCCATCCAAAATTCATGTCTTCTTCTTTTTCTTCTTCTTCTTCTTCTTCGTCGTTGTCATCATTTCTCCAGTTCCTCTTCTTTTTCTTCTTCTTCTTCTCAAGTTTTGTCCCAAGGATATGATTGGCGAGAGCATACAGGCTCGGAGTTGGATTGCCGGTTGGGTTCCGTAGATCCGCCTGGAGGTCGACCGCGGACGGAATGGTTATTCCGTAGTAGCGCAGCATCCGCACGTCATTGTGGATAGCCACGCCGAAGAAGTTGATGGTCTTGTCACCTAAGAAATCCTTCAGGAGTTGCGGCACCCGATCAGCCCTGCAAATCTGGAAAACAAGTGTCTCGGACGCCACCGAGAGTTGAATGACGGCGGCGCGCTGCCAATCCTCGAGTGGAAGATCCCTCTGGCGACCCGGGAGTGCGTCGGTGAACTCGCAATCGAGTCCAACCCTCTTGATCGGTGCGACATCGAGCAACTCCTTCTTCACGTAGCAGATCCACCTCTCCACGCGTGATGCACGGAGGGTGACCCATATCTTGAACTCCATGCCTTCTTTGGCGAGAAAGAACAACCGAGACGGAGTGGCGTGCGCTAGTGGCTCCATTGGAATAGAAGAGAGGGATCGAGAGAGAGATTAGGTGTGTGCTTAGAGCATGGATTACTGTAGCTTTTATAGGACAAATAGGAAGGCCGGCGGCCGGAGCAGGGAGGCCGGCGGGCGGCGGTGCTCTGCATTCCTCCGTATTAGTGCCGCGATTAATTTCCAATGTGAATCAACGCTTGAACGATCAACTTCCAAAGCCATTAGCGCGGCGATTAATTACCAAAGCTCGATCAAATTCCAGTTTGCGATCACACGATGCACATTAGTCCCGGTTTAAATCATCAACCGGGACAAATACCTTTAGTCCCGGTTTAACATACGAACCGGGACTAAAAGTTTGGCTGGAACCGGGACTAAAGGAATTTGAGCTCGAGATGCCATCTTAGACGTTGGAACCGGGACTACAGGTGACATTAGTCCCGGTTCCAGACCTTACCGGGACTAAATGGTCTCGGGGCTCAAAACCGAAGGTCTGTTTTCTACTAGTGTCAAGAGGAAGTATGTGGTGTTACAGATATCAACCTTGTCATTTGCTTTTAGACAGACTTTCAGAACCGGACTAGTGGCATATACATTCGCTTATCCATTAAATTTGCAAAAAGAGCTGGCAAATGGGGTGCCCAGTCCCATTTAATTACAACTTTCAACATCATTCTCTTCACATGGTTTTGCAAAAAATTATTATGCTTCAAAGTGTTATACAATTTTATATAGACACTCCTCCATGGTATGTGATTGTTGGAAGGCACCCAAGGATTCGGTTCGCCATGGATGGTGTATGCATTGGTGGGGAGGAGTGTCAAACCAAGTTTTAAAAATATACATGTGTAAACAAAAGAGAATAAGAGGGATGATCTACTCTTGGGTAGAAATAACGTCCTTCATGGGAGCCGCTCTTGAAAGTCTGGTTGACAAGGGGGGTAGAGTGCCCATTACCATTCGTTGACAACGACAAACACCACTCAAAAACTTATTTTTATGCTCTCTATATGATTTCAAAAACCTATAAAATTTAAGAAGCTCTAGCATGTTGTATCCCTGCTTCCCTCTGCGAAGGGCCTATCTTTTACTTTATGTTGAGTCAGTTTACCTACTTCTTTCTGTCACCGAAGCAAACACTTGTGTCAACTGTGTGCAACAATTCTTATATGCTTACTTATTGCAATTGTTATATTTCTTTGTGTTGACAACTATCTATATGATATACATGTTCGAAGTTGAAAGCCAATGCTGAAACTTATATCTTCCTTTGTGTTGCTTCAATGCTCTTTTACTTAGAAACTATTGCTTTATGAGTTAACTCTTATGCAAATCATTTTGATGCTTGTTTGAAAGTACTATCCATGAAAAGTTTTTACTTATCTGATGTAGTTGTTTACTCCTTGTCTATTTGTTAGCAAACTATAGACCATTGCCTTGAGTCACTTCATTCATAACATGAGCTTTACATTATTATATGATCAAGATTGTGTGAAGCATGTCAGTTCAGAAATTATTCTTTTTATCGTTTTACCTACTCGGGACGAGTAGAACTAAGCTTGGGGATGTTGATACGTCTCCAGCGTATCTATAATTTCTTATGTTCCATGCTTATATTATACCAATTGCTACATGTTTTATATACACTTCTATATCATTTTATGCATTTTCTGGGACTAACCTATTAACAAGATGCGACAGTGCCTGTTCCCTGTTTTCTGCTGTTTTTGGTTTCAGAAAAGTTGTTAAGGAAATATTCTCGGAATTGGACAAACGAAAAGTCAAAGTTCCTATTTTTCCCGGGAGGTTCCAGAACACCAAAGAGTACATGGAGGGGAGCCCCGAGGGGCCCACACCCCCTCCCGGCGCGGCCCCCCTTCTGCCGCGCGAGGACAGGGTGTGGGGCCCTCGGGCCTCCACCGCCTTCGCCCCTTCGCCTACTTATACCCCCCAGATATCTAAGACCTAATACGCGAGCCTTTTCCCGAGACGAGTTCCGCAGCGCCGCCGCCATCGAACACAAGTTTCGGGGGTCAGAAGTTCCTGTTCCGGCACCCTGCCGGGACGGGGATTGACCCCCGGAGCCATCTCCATCGACTCCACCGCCTCCACTTCGACTCCATGATGGTTTGTGAGTAGTTCCCCCATGGACTACGGGTTCTTGGCTGTAGCTAGTTGGTACTCTCTCTCCCATGTACTTCAATATAATGATCTCATGAGCTGCCTTACATGATTGAGATCCATATGATGTAATCAGTGTTGTGTTTGTTGGGATCCGATGAATTGTTACATTATGATCAGTCTATCTATAAGTTTGTGAAGTTATTGTTGCTGCAATCTTGTTATGTTTAATGCTTGTCACTAGTGCACGAGTGGCATGATCTTAGATTTAAGCTCTATAATTATTGCTTAGATTGTATCTACAAGTTGTTTGCACATGTCTCTGTCCGGAACCCGAGGCCCCAGAGTGACAGCAACTGGGATAACTGGAGGGGATGGTTTAGATATGAGGATCACATGTTTTCACTAAGTGCTCATGCTTTGCTCCGGTGCTCTATTAAAAGGTGTACCTTAATTACCAGTAGATTCCCTTGAGGCCCCGCTGCAAACGGGCTGGTAGGACAAAAGATGTTATGCAAGTTTCTCATTGCGAGCACGTATGACTATATATGGAAAACATGCCTACATGATTAATAAACTGGATGTTTTGTCTTAATGCTATTTCAATACTGTCAATTGCCCAACTGTAATTTGTTCACCCAACACTTGTTCTTTGAGAGTTACCACTAGTGTAGATAGCTGGGAACCCCGGTCCTTCTGTCATCATCATGGCTCTTAAGTCAACAACGCACTTGAATATTTTCTGGTGCCATTGCCTCTGTGTTACTACTACTGCTGCTGTTTTACTATTACTATTGCTCTCATATTACTGCCGCTTTCACATCACCCCTGTTACTAGTGCTTATCCAGGTGCAGCTGAATTGACAACACCGCTGTTAAGGCTTATAAGTATTCTTTGTCTCCCCTTGTGTCGAATCAATAAATTTGGGTTCTACTTCCCTCGAAGACTGTTGCGATCCCCTATACTTGTGGGTTATCAATAAGCGGAGGAGAAGAAACTTACAAGGATTCCCCTAGTAACGGCGAGTGAACCGGGATCACCCCAGCTTGAGAATCGGGCGGCCTTGCTGTCCGAATTGTAGTCTGGAGAGGCGTCCTCAGCGACGGACCGAGCCCAAGTCCCCTGGAAAGGGGCGCCTGGGAGGGTGAGAGCCCTATCCGGCCCGGAGCCTGTCGCATCACGAGGCGCCGTCAACGAGTCGGGTTGTTTGGGAATGCAGCCCAAATCGGGCGGTAGACTCCGTCCAAGGCTAAATAGAGGCGAGAGACCGATAGCGAACAAGTACCGCGAGGGAAAGATGAAAAGGACTTTGTTGGGCCAATGGATCCTGGGGTATGACGGCCCGTTTTCCTTCGGAGGTAAGTGATCCTCTGTGGCCCGCTGGGCAAGCTAGTCGCTTCTTGGGGTCTGAAGTTGACACCAGAGTCAGGAAGCTTCAGGGAGGCACCACTTTCCCCATCGAGTATAGCCGCGTCGGGAGGCTCCGACCCCCCTAGGAGCCCTCATGAGGATCGTGCCCGGAGGACCTTCGTGAGGCCTATCGCCTCCCCCGTCACGTGCAAAGACGGGACGGCGGGCTCCCCCACTGGTACCGGTCCTCGCCCTCAGAGCAGGACAGTGACCCCCACGGATTGCCTCTTTTGTGGTAAAGAAAGGAGACCGGCAAGACCGCTCATGGCCGTGCTCCCAAGACTTGCCATTTTGGTGCAAGGCGGCACCGTCAGCCCCAGCTGTCCCACTGCCGCCCATGCTTTCTTCTTTACCGAAGACGCCCGATCCTGCGCCAAAGGAGGGGCGGCTGGAGTTGCAGAGGGAAGAAGACAACAACCACACAGTTGCGCAGGGCCGTGGATCTGACTTGGTCGGCCACCCTTGCCAAAGCAGCCGCAGAGGGATAGAGGAGTCCTTGGAAGCATGTGGGAGTGTCCTGCCATGGAGACTGAAGATGAAGGCTCTCAGCCGCCTATAAAAGGGGGCAGCCGCCGGCCCGGCTAAGGTTTCGGACATTGTAAGCTCAAACCCTAGAAACTCTAGGTGTTCGCCATTGTAGCTCTGTGTGTTCGCCCAAGCAATACAACAAAGCAGGAGTAGGGCATTCACCTCCACGGTGGCCTGAACCTGGGTAAACCAAGTGTTAATCTCTGTAGTGTTTCCATCTCCTTCGTCGAGCCTCATGAGGACAGAGGCAACGCTCTAAGGCCCCCAGTGTTCGATACTCTTTCATAGCTTCTTCGGAGGCTATATTTCGACATTTGGCGCGCCTGGTAGGGGGTCTTTGAGCGCGCTTCACCTTCACCAGTGGCTGACATGGCCAGAGGAGGAAGCACCGCCGGCGAGCGCACCCCCATCGGGGAAACCCGTGAGCAGCGCGCCCTGCACCGCGCCGCCCGCGCTACCACCGAGACGCGCGCCCGCCACGGGCCTGCGACAACTCATGGCAACTCACGGGACGACGGACAACACTCGTCCACCGCGCAAACTCCGTCACAGACCATGCCGTCTGCCGTACCCTCCGTCGTGCCGTCCGCCGTGCCCTCCGTCGAGCCTTCGGCGGCGCCGTCGGTTGCGCACACAGCGTCCTCGTCTCAGGTCGTTCCACCAGGACCACGCACGACGCTGCGCATGGCCTAGGAGCTCCTACGCTTCAGGCCAGCCGAGAACGCCCATGAGGACTGGCTCACCCGCGTGACAGGGCTGGTCCGGGCCGCAGGAATCACCCCCGTGCCCTCTCGCTCGCTGGCCGCACCTGCGGCCCCCGTAGGGCAGGTGGCAGACGCCGCCCCTCCACACCAACCTCCTCCCCGTGCCGAGGAGGGGGTCCATCCGGTTCGTGCCCCCCGGGCGGGCGACCGGGCCCTCGCACCGTCATGCGACACGTCGTCTCCATACCTGGGGCATGATGACGACCCCAGCTGCCAAATCATCCCTCGCGTACCCAACGACCCCCGGGCACGTGACCGGGAGTGGCAGGACCAGACGGTCCGGAACATCGCAGTGGCAGGGCATCAGAACCGCGCCGAGCTAGCGGGGAGGCCTGCCACTTACAGCGGCGGCTGTGTGGCGTTCTGCGAGGATCTCCCCCGCGTCAACTGGCCGAACAAGTTCAGGCCAGAGCTTCCCCCTCGGTACGACGGGACCCAAAACCCCGTCGAGTTCCTGCAGCTATACACCGTGGGGGTACAGGCCGCGGGAGGCGACGACAAGGTCATGGCAAACTGGTTCCCGCTGGCCCTCAAGGAGGCGGCGCGAACGTGGTTGCTAAACCTTCCCGAGAAGTTAGTGGCCTCCTGGGAGGACCTGTGCCAGCAGTTCATCTTGAACTTCAGGGGAACGTATGATCGACCCCTCAACCTCAACGACCTCCGCGCAGTGAAGCAAAAAACTGGAGAGACGCTCCGGAAGTATATCCAGCGCTTCAGCCACGCCCGCAACAAGGTTGCCAACTGCATCGACGCCTCCATCATCGCGTCCTTCGTGGAAGGAGTGGTCGAGTTGTTCGACCTCGCCGACAAGTGCGCCAAGGCGGATGAGGGCAGACTCTCCCAGCATAGCACGCCTGATGAGGAACCTACCCGCGAGGAGGGGAAGAGCGCGAAGGACTCTAAGCGGAAGGCACCCACCGTGCTAGCCACGGAGCCTAAGCGCGAATCGAAGAAGGAGCCAAAGATGGACGATGAGGACCGCCCCTTCTGCGAGTACCACCAGCTTCACTCCCACAGCACCGGCAAGTGCAACGAGCTCAAGAAGATGCGTGAGAGGCAGCAGGAAAAGCGTGGGGGCTTCGGCGGAAACCGCGGCGGAGGCCGAGGCAGGTAGTACAACAACAGAGGCAACAAGTGGAACAACGGGGGCTGGGCCAACAACCAGCAGCAAAACTGGCAGGGACAATACCAGGGCAATCAGCAAAAGCCTCCTCAAGCCAGTGCCGTATAGCCGCAGCCTGGCAGGTTAACGGCGGGTATCAGGAGCCCAGGCATGCAGCCTGCATCTTGGGAGGCGCCCAGGCGCCTATCTCGAACCGCCACTTCAAGCAGCTGACACGCGCCGTCAGCGCTGCCCTCCCGGGGGCGGAGGCCTCTCGGCGCCTCAAGTGGGCAGAGTATCCGATCACCTTCGATGCCAGCGACCATCTCAAATCCGTCGCCACTGTAGGCACCATTCCACTGGTGTGCACCCCGACCATCAACAATGTCGCGTTCACCAACACCCTGGTGGACGGGGGTGCTGGCCTCAACGTGATCTCCATCGATACCTTCGACAAAATGCAGGTGGAGTACAGCCGACTGATGCCTACGCGACCGTTCGTCGGAGTGACCGAGGGCACCACGATCCCGAGCGGGCAGGTGCGCCTCCCGGTTACCTTTGGCATGAGGCAGAACTACCGCACGGAGTACATCGACTTTGACGTGGCTCACATCGGACTGCCATATCACGCCATCCTTGGCTATCCGGCCCTCGCCAAGTTCATGGTGGTCACGCATCATGCCTACAACCTCGTCAAGATCCCCGGCAGCAAGGCCACGATCACCGTTCGCTGCGATGAGAAGGACTCCACGCGCTCGGTCGAGCATGCCTACCGCTCGGGGGCTGCCGCTCACCCTGCCGACGTGGACGACGTGCCGGAGAGCTCCGAAAGGAAGAAGAAGACGCTCTTCACCCAAGAGAAGGCCTCGACCAAGAAGGTGGCACTGGGACCTAACGGCACGGGGGATACCGCCACCATAGGCGGGGGTCTCAGTCCCAAATAGGAAAGCGCGCTCGTTGCCTTCCTCCAGGCGAACGCCGACATGTTCGCTACCAGCATGTTGGATATTCCTGGTGTCCCAAGGAAGGTAATCGAGCACCATCTAGCCGTGTGCCCCGGTGCACGCCCCGTGAAACAAAAGTCGAGGCGACAAGCACCTGAGAAGCAGGAGTTCATAGTACGAGAAGTCAAGAAGCTTGAGAAGGCAAACATAGTCCGAGAAGTCATCCACCCCGAGAGGACGGCCAACCCAGTGGTCGTCCCAAAGCACACCGGAGAAGGCCGCTTGTGCATCGATTTCACCGACCTCAACAAGGCCTACCCTAAGGATCCATATCCCCTGCCGCGCATCGACCAGATCGTGGATTCGACCGCCGGGTGCGACCTCCTATGTTTTCTTAACGCTTACTCCGGCTATCACCAGATCAAAATGGCCAGGGATGACGAGGAGAAAACCGCATTCCTCACACCGTGTGGCATGTACTGCTACGTATGCATGCCGTTTGGGCTGAAGAACGTGGGAGCCACTTTCCAGAGGCTCATGCGCATCGCGTTAGGACCCCAGATGGTCAAGAATGCAGAGGCATACGTCGACGACATCGTGGTCAAAACTCGCACAAGTGACACGCTCATAGCCGATCTGGAGGAGACCTTCGCGAGTTTGCACAGGGTCAACATCAGGCTCAACCCCGGCAAGTGCGTCTTCGGAGTACCCTCCGGTAAGCTCCTGGTTTTTTGGTCTCCCACCAAGGCTAACCCCGACAAGATCCGGGCCTTCGAAGAAATGAAGCCCCCGAGACGCCTCAAAGATATGCAGCGGCTGGCAGGGTGCATGGCTGCCCTCGGCAGGTTCATCTCCAAGTTCGGCGAAAAAGCCCTCCCTTTCTTCATGATCATGAAGAGGACGGGGCCATTCGAGTGGACTTCCGAGGCGGAAGCCGCGTTCGAAGAGCTCAAGAGATACCTGGCTAGTCCGCCTGTCATGGTGGCACCTCGACCAAGGGAGCCCCTAAAGCTGTACATCTCTGGCGGACGGAATGCGGGGAGGCTAGAGAGATCCGATCAAGGTCAATGAAAAGTTACTCACCGGAGAGAAGATCGGCGCGACGGTGGTCTGCGGCGGAGGCGGCATCAGTGAACTGCAGGCTCCAATCGGTGATGTCTGGTCTCTCCGACGTCGAGCTCGTGCGGGGCGCGGCGGCGGCAGCGAAAGCTAGACAGAGGAAGAAGATGATGCGGAAGGGGAAAAGAAATCCCCCCGCGCCCCTATTTATGGAGGCGGAGGGCAAGCGGTTTCCGATTCTCCCGCCCGGCAGTTTCGAAATGATCGTGGGATCGTGTGCAGCAGTTGGCACGGTTGAGATATTTGCGGCCGCACGATCGGCCACATCGGGGGCTACGGAATGGGAACCACCGGCGGCAGGATCGCGTGTGGTTACTAATCCGGGAATCGAGGAGGCACCCCGGAGTCAAAGCACTTGAGTGCCTGTCGGATTTGACGGCCGGTGGGGCCCGTGCGGCGTATTAGCAGTGGCTTGTCAGATCGCGTGGCACAAACCAAGGGATGATACAGCGTTTGAGTGACACGTCTCTAGAGAAGATCTTCTGAAAGATTTCCTTATGTCGGAGTGACCGGGTTAAGAACGGATATCAGATGGATTAGAAGCCCCAGGTTGGAAGACTTGATGTTGGGCCGACATGGCGATGTCGGGTAACTTCTCGGTGGACCGATATAGACATGCCGGAGGCCTTTTATTATGCCGACATGGTAATGTCGGATGGTTCGTTGGTGGACCGATTCGGATCTCTCGGAACTCTTGGCTGACCCGACAGGGTGATGTCGGATACATGTTCGGGGCATTTGTTAATTTAAATCTGGTGCAGCCCTTCATCCGAGACTGCAGGACCACACCAGCTTCGGGGACTAGTGTCGGGGGGCTACCCCCGGGTAGGGTAAAGGCCTGGGCAATATACTTATATTTATAGTGGTAAATGCCCTTTGTCTGGTGCCAAAGGTCAAGTGACCCTTTGAGGTGTGAAGTGACGCCTTTTGGTGGTGTTCAGGAGGTGACTCTTGGGAAAAGCTAGGAGGTGCCCCTTGGAGAATGTAAAGGCCAGGCTGCCTCTCCTAGTGACACTATAAATAGGCCTCCAGCCCCTCAGTACAATGCAGGCAGAAGCAGAGAATTCCCCTAAGAACCAGCTTCTCGAAGATGTCTTCGGGAGTAAGCCTAAGACATCTTCGAGCAGCTGGGCCTAGAGGCATTCTCTTACGAGACAATAGAGACAGATACAAGTAAACAAGGTCCTGGCTGGACCAAGATAAGTGTAAGGCCGGCATAAGCCTATGTCGGAGATAACCGACATATACCCGAGATTGGAGAGACTGAGGCAAGGTATATAGGTAGTCCGATCTAGAGAGGACCGACATAACTTAACCGACATCCCATGTCGGTACCTTCTATTTATTTCTTATGTGTAGGAATGCGGTGCCGGCATAGCCATGCCGGGACTACGAAGGATGATCCGAGTGAGTAGGTCAGGCACATCCGTGCCGAACTGAGGAAGAGAATCCGGCATACCCATGCCGGGTTAGACTAGACCGTCCGACATACCTTATGTCGGACCAGAAGTCAAGGGCAAGGACACTGCGAGGACACTGCCCCGCCTGACACGGAAAGCTCAAGTCACATGCCGCCTGACACGGGGGCGGAACAGAAGGCGAGGTGCGGGTACGAGGTGACTATTCCTCTGTACCGCTGACTCGATGACAGGGGACATGTCATGGGCAAGCCATGTCTTGTCTGTGACAAGGAGACATCATCACCTAGTCCGGCGGCTTCTACACCTAGAGGAATGATGGATGACCTCGGCCTAGTCCGACATAGCTCGTTGACTAGGTCGTGGTAGGCCATGAAGACGTTACCGTTGGCGTGGCTACAGTGCCGGTGGTACCCGGAGGAATTAGGGTTTCCGGTCAACCCGGCCGGGACTTTATATAAGGCGCCATAACTCCTCCTGCGGGAGGGACGATCCACAGTTGAGCTCATTTATTGTTCTGAGTGTTGCTCTCCTCTCTCTCTTAGTCCTTCATAATTCTCGGAGTTCTTCTTCACCATAGAGAGAAACAGCTCAAGGAGCATGTTGTAGTTCTTTTGACCCACATATAGAGAGAGACAGAGGCAGGAGTAGGGGTTTTACCTCCTCACGAGGGCCCAAAACCTGGGTACATCGGTGTGTTTGTGTTGGTTTGATTTGCTCTTGCGTGTTCTTGCTTCTTACCGTGTGAGCTTCTCATCTCGCTAGCCCTCCCCGGATTCACCAGCGTCCATTCGGCCCCACACTTTAGCCATCCTATGGCATCTGCCGTGACACCACCACGACAGTTGGCGCCCACCGTGGGGCAGGCAGAGGCGCTGGCTGGTGTACACATCCGGACGGGTTCCGTCCTCACCTCGGGAGAGCGAGTCCTCAGCGGCCTTCTCTGCGAGTTCGGCTCGGTCTGGTTCGTCAGCGACAATGCCGGGTGCTTCGGCGACAAGCCGCTCCCGGCTAACCTCTTCCTCGTCATGTTCGGCACTCTCGTCGTCTACGTCACCACCGAGGTCGTCTGCGAGTACCCGGAGCAGGTGCTTGTGGCCGAGGATCCTCCCACTGTCTATGCGGCTCGCGGCCGGCATACCACTCGCCCCGAGAGCTGCGCGGTCATGATGGCCGGCATGACGGATGCTGCTGTCGAGGAGACAGTCATCGCGCCCACTGCAAGGTCTACTCGGCGGGCTAAACAGGCGCTGGAAAGACAGGCCCAGGCCAATGCCGAGATGCCCCAAGTCCCGGTAAGGCCTGAACCTATGAGAGAAGTAGTGCAGAGGTTGGCGGTGCCGGTAGTAGCTGTGACTGATGCCACTCAGGCTGTTGCCGAGTTAGAGGCACATCGTCAGTACTTGCACCAAGAGGCTATAGAGATGGCCGAGATGAGGAAGGAGTTCGACCGTACCCTCCGAGAGTACGATGCTGCTCATGGTTTCACCCCGTTAGCGGACCGGCCTAGCCGGGTAGAGAGTGTGCGCAGAAGAGGCAGAGCCCTCAATGCCGAGATAAACAGAGATGGTAGAACTAGCTCTAGTGTGACTCCTAGTGTGGTGTCGGCTGCCAAGACAAATTACAGTTCTTCGGCTAAAACTCTTAGGGCAGCTGAGGCGGCGAGGGCCGAGTTGGCTGGTCTATCCGGAGAAGCTCTCCGTAAACAGCAAGACCGAGTCAACGAGTTAGTCGGTGTGGCTAATCGGCAGAATGAAGCTTTTCGTCAGGCAAACAAGGCTGTGGGTGGATCCCAAGTCGTTCATTCGGCTAAGGCAGGCACCGAGAGGTCCCGAGGACAGGGGTCTTCTCCGCATGTCGGAAGAGATCGGGATCGGAGTGTGAATTCCGGCAGAAACCAGCAGCTGCAGATGCAGACTTATGACCCGGCATATGCCGGAAAGCAGATAGCTGAGCAGGAAAATATTGGGCGTGGCCAGAGTAGAAGCCGGCAGGCTCCGAGTAATCGGAATGTCGGAAACGCCAACTCGGCTGGTCGAGTGCATCCACGTCGGTATCCAGTGCAGAACCAGGCCCCGAGGCAGCAAGATGTCGGAGGTGTGCAGCAGTCAAGAGGTGGCGGCCAAGTGGGCATCCGATATGATGAGGGCAACTCGGCTATGGCCAAAGCCGGGTACCAGACCTATGATAGTGCACTGGTCTCCAGATTGGGACCTCGCTAGTTAGCACCTACTGATGCTCGCTACAAGCTGGACAGAAATTACATGTCCGAGATGATGGAGGAGCAAGGCCCGCCTGGCCCTGCATGTTTTGGACCCCGGATTATGAGGGAACCACCTGTGCGCCACTTTCAGCTGACGTTGGAGGGGCCAGCTCGGATATATCCCGCAGATGTTGGAGGGGCCAGCTCGGATCTGGCTCAACAATTTGAGAGAGGGCAGTGTCAGCTGCAGGCTAGACTTTGAAGAAGCTTTTGTCAGCAACTTCTCCAGCACTTACAAGAGGCCAAACCGACCTCAGCAGCTTGCAACGTGCAAGCAGAGGGACAACGACACTGACCGAGATTACTTAACTTGGTGGAGTACTGTGCGCAATTCCTGTGAAGGAGTTGTGGAAGCGCAAGCCATTTCTTGGTTTGCCAAGGGGTGCCGACATGGTTCCATGCTCTGGCAGAGGTTACAGAGAGAGATGCTGGCTACTCTTGCCGAGACAATCCGCATTGCGGAGAGCTACGCACTTGGTGATCCAATGCAGCCACTGATGAGCCCGGCAGAACCAAGTAGAAGGTTCCCGGCAAACAACAGGCCCGTACCGACACGACGGGATGATCACCAGAACTTCGGAGTGAAGAGGAGGGAGCCGGAGTTCCGATATGAAGCACGGCATGTCGCTGCAGTTGCTCAAGCCCAACCCCGGTGCCGGTAGCGGCCAGCGTCCGAAGATAGAAGGCCCGAGTTGGGGCCAGAACCAAGATGTCAAGCCGTCGTGGGCTGGCCCGAGTAAGCCCGCGACTTATGAAGAAATGCTGGATGGACCCTGCAGTTTCCATACGATCGATGCACGCAAGCCGACAAACCATTCAACCCGGAACTGCAGCTGGTACCAGCGGGCGCAGAGGGAAGGAGATGGATCTGGAGGATATCGCCCGAGAGGATCACCAAGGCCACCAGCTCCGAGAGCACCTCCGCCACTTACCGGGGCAAATGCTATTCCGATTCCCGCACCGACTCAGAGAGCACCACCTCCGAGACCAGTAAATGTGGGGATTGTCCGAGGCAACAACGCAGGCTCAAGCCGGCAAGGGGAATATCCCCAAGGCGAGTACAAGGAGGCTCATCAGAGTTATGTGGTCTTTGTGACTGAGCCCACTGACAAGAAGAGCTTGCACCGGCGCGCACTAGAGGTGAATGCAGTCATGCCGGCTATGACCAAGTTCATGCACTGGTCAGAGCAAGAGATCACTTGGAGCAGGAAGGACAACCCCCGAGTCATGCCGACTCTGGGAGGATATGCTCTGGTGGTAGACCCGACATTCATTGGGCCCACTATCAATGTTCGTTTCAGCCAGGTTCTGATTGATAATGGCAGTGCCATTAACATCATGTATCGAGATACTATGGTGAAGATGGGCATAAACCTGAACATGCTGCAGCCGAGCAACAAGACCTTCCATGGCATAGTTCCGGGTGTCTCTTGTGCACCTATAGGAAAACTCTGGATCGATGTGCTATTCGGTACCAAGGAGAACTGCCGAACCGAGAGTATCCAGTTTGAGGTGGTAGATTTGGAGAGTCCTTATCATGCTCTACTCGGCCGACCAGCTCTAGCCAAGTTCATGGTGTCCACTCATGTGGCGTACCTGAAGATGAAGATGCCGGGTCCCAATGGTATTATCATCGTCTCAGGTGACCTCAAACGCTCCATGGAGTGTGCCTCGGCTGACTCCTGCTTAGCCGAATCACTGATCATCGCTGCTGAGAAGGTGAAGATGCTCCAGGTGGTGGCCATGGCTCAAGCTGCACAACTCGGTATGCCGGGTATAACTAACCCGGAGCAGAATGTGTCCTTTGAGGTGCCGAGGGAGACCAAGAAGATCAGCATTGACCCGGAGTTCCCAGAGCGTAAGGGCATCATAGGGGCCGACTTAACCGACAAATAGGAAGGCGAGCTCGGTCACTTCCTCCGTGAGAATCGGGATGTCTTCGCATGGTCGAATAAGGACCTGCCGGGCGTTCCGAGGGAGTTGGCTGAGCACTCTCTGTTTGCCAGGCCGGATGCTAGGCCGGTGAAGCAACCGACACTTCGTCTCTCGGATCAAAGGAGAGCGGCAATACTGGATCATCTAGCCGTACTGCTAGCGGCTGGATTTATCATGGAAGTACTGCACCCGGACTGGTTGTCTAACCCGGTCCTGGTAGAGAAGAAGAAAGATGAACCGGTAGTGGCCAAGGTGTGGCGTATGTGTATCGACTTCACCAACTTGAACAAGGCATGCCCGAAAGACCCATTCCCGCGACCTCGGATAGATCAAGTGATCGACTCCACAGCCGGGTGTGAGTTGTTGTCTTTTGTAGATGCTTATTCTGGTTTTCACCAGATTCCTCTGAACCATGCTGATCAATTGAAAACTGCTTTTATTACCCCGTACGGGGCTTATTTTTATCGTGTCATGACTTTTGGTTTGAGAAATGCTGGTGCGACTTACCAGAGATGCATGCAAAAATGTTTGCATGATCAAATCGGTAAAAATGTGGAAGTGTATGTCGATGACATTGTGATAAAAACTAAAGAGAAATCCACTCTGGTAGAGGATCTCCGAGAGACATTCGCGAACTTAAGGAAGTTCCGAATGAAGCTTAACCCAGACAAATGTACATTCGGAGTGCCGGCTGGAAAGTTACTCGGTTTCCTTGTGTCGAGCCGAGGTATCGAGGCAAATCCGACTAAGATCCGGGCTATTGAAAACATGAGGTTGCCGAGATCACTTAAAGACGTGCAGAAATTCACCGGGTGCTTGGCATCCTTAAGTCGGTTTGTAAGTCGGTTGGGGGAAAAAGCCTTACCCTTATACCAGGTCATGAAGAAAAGCAATAAGTTCGTCTGGACTCCGCAAGCGGATGTGGCGTTCAATGACTTGAAAAAGATGCTGGCAACTGCACCGGTATTGGCCTCACCTATGTCCAAAGAACCAATGTTGCTCTATATTGCAGCAACAAACCGAGTCGTGAGTGTGATGATGGTAGTGGAAAGAGAAGAAGGGGGCAAGACTGTGCAGAGGCCGGTATATTACCTGAGTGAAGTGATCTCTACCTCCAAGCAAAACTATCCTCACTACCAGAAGATGTCGTATGGTGTGTATCTCGTCGTAAAGAAGCTGAAGCACTATTTCCAAGAGCATCCAATCACGGTGGTATGCGAGGCTCCCCTCTCGGAGATCCTGGGCTGCAAGGATACCAGCGGTCGAATAGCCAAGTGGGCCATTGAGTTGTCTCCTTACACTCCGACTTATGAAAGGCGAGATGCCATCAAGTCTCAAGTACTGCCTGATTTCCTCGTGGATTGGGCCGAGATGCAGTATGAACCACCCTTGCCGAATTCCAATTACTGGAAGATGCATTTTGACGGCTCCAAGACGAAGATCGGTTTGACTGCCGGGATAGTCCTCACCTCGCCGAAGCAAGACCAGTTGAGATATGTGCTGCAGATTCATTTCACGGCATCCAACAACGTAGCCGAGTATGAGGCACTGGTGCACGGAATCAAGGTGGCCAAGGATATTGGTATCCGCCGAATAGAATGCTTCAGAGACTCAGATCTGGTAGTGCAGCAAGTTTTGGGAAACTGGGACGCTTTGGATGCCAACATGGCGTCCTACTGGTTCCATGTCCAAATGATCTCGGGATACTTTGAAGGATGCGAGTTCAAGCACGTACCTCGGGCAGAAAATGAAGCGGCTAACATACTGTCCAAACTCGGCTCATTGCGGGATCCAATTCCGCCCGGCATAACTCTGGAACACCTCAGAAAGCCATCAATAAAGCCGTCACCTGAATCCGAGTCAATCTTTATCCCGAAGAAGCCGGAGTCGGAGGCTGTGCCCATGGAGGTGGATGTTGGGTGCATTGGGGAATGCTCGGGGACTGCTCAGCCGCACTCGGGGACTGTTCAGGCAATGTCGGTTGAAGCATTATCGGATGAACCCATGGACATAGATGCATCACTCTTTCCTGTGCGACCGGTGCCGGGATGGGCACAACCGATAATGACATATCTGTTGGATGGAAGTGTGCCCGGCAATGAGGTCGAAGCCAGGCGAGTGCTGCGAAGATCCAAGGCATGCACCATCATCAACCGAGAGCTATACAAGAGGAGTGTAACCGAGGTGTTGCAGCGGTGTGCAGAGCCGGAAGAAGGAGGAGAAATGGTTTTGGAGATCCATCAAGGAGAATGTGGTCATCATGCTTCTTCAAGAGCCTGGTGGCTAAGGCATTCCGACATGGGTTCTACTGGCCCACTGGTTTGCAGCAGGCAGAGGACATTGTCCGGAAGTGTAAAGGCTGCCGGAGATTTGTGCACAAGATACATGTACTAGCCTCGGCACTCAAGACCATTCCCATCACTTGGCCCTTTGTCGTATGGTGGGACAGTTCAAGCCGGTCCGAGGTAACATGACTCATATGCTGGTGATGGTGGACAAATTCAGCAAGTGGATTGAGGTAAAGCCAATTCGGAAGTGTGATGGACATACTGTTGTGGCATTCCTGAAAGATATCATATTGAGATATGGCTACCCGCACATCATTATCACAGATAACGGCACCAACTTTGCAGTGGGAGAATTTGCTCGATTTAGTGCCGAGAAGAGAATCCGACTTGATGTGGCCTCGGTCGCACACCCGGCAGCAAACGGGCAGGTAGAGATAGCAAATGCATTGGTACTGGCCGACATAAAAGCTCGGTTGATCGAACCTCTCTTGAGAACTCTAGGTTGCTGGATAGAGGAGATACCAGCTGTACTGTGGGGGTTGAGAACAACACCGAATAGATCGACTGGTTATACGCCATTCTTTCTAGTTTATGGAGCTGAGGTAGTGCTCCCAACCGACATACAGTATGACTCGCCGAGAGTGGCAATGTATACTGAGACTGAGGCAAAAGAGGCACGAGAAAATGATGTGGACTTACTCGAAGAGGCAAGAGAACTAGCCTTATCTCGGTCGGCCATATACCAGCAGAATCTTCGACGCTCTCATAGCCGGAAGATCCACCCTTGGGTGTTCAGAGAAGGAGACTTGGTGCTGAGACTGATACAACGTACTGCCGGCATGCACAAGTTGTCGCCTCCATGGGAGGGACCATTTGTTGTAAGCAGGGCTCCGCACAATGATTCGTACTACCTTGTAGATGCACAGGAAGCAAGGAAAGGTGTGATGGATAGGTCCGGAGAGGAAACCAAAAGGCCATGGAATGTAGCCCTACTTCGCCCCTTTTACACATAAAGGGCGCAGCGTATGTATCTCGGTTTCCAATGAATGAAATGTCGGCACTCAGAGATGAACTCGGGGACTGCCTTGTTGTCTATATGCATGCTTTCTTTCTATATCGTTTGTATGTCGGCACCCCGAAGTAAAACTCGGGGACTGCCTTGTTTATTTATGAATGCTATTATCTATGTTGTCCATATGCCGAATAAGCTTTTAACTTTGTTTCCAAGTTCAAGTAATGTATGCTATCCGAGATAATCTTGTGACTCGACTGACGAACACCTAAATGTTAGTCAAGAGAAGAGATTGTGGAATATGGTGAACACGAAAATAAACTCGGGGACTCGGTCTAATAAGGAGTTCGGCATATGTTGCTTACTAACCCATTTTTTCAAATATTTTTCTTTGTGTCGGATAACTCTAAGCCTTACCTCAAAAGTTTACAAGTACTGTATGCTATAAGTGGTGGTTTTGTGACTCGACTATCGAACACCGAAATGGTAGACAAGAGCAGAAATCGCTTAGTATGGTAAATACGAAGTAAACTCGGGGACTTGGTGCAAAGAAGTTCGACACCAAGTCGCATTCATTAAGATAACAAAATAAAAGAGTCTTCCTAGGAAATACTTAAATGTATATTTACATCTGCACCCGGCATTCCGGGGATTTGACGAATGTGTTTCTTAAAAGTTTAAGCAGTTGGGCCAGAGGTCTCGGCAGCGGGAGTGGATGTCGAGGTACTGGCGGTAGAAGCAGCTGTCTCCAAGGGAGTTTCAGGTGCGGCTTGCTCGGCAGTGTCGTCAGCTCCCGGCTTGGTGATGTCGGCTACGACGCTCTTGATGATGTCGGAAGCCGCCTCTGGAGAAGTGTCGGTTGCAGCCGACTTGGTCGTCTCGGTTGCAGCCGGCGTGACGGTGTCGGCGGCGGTCGTCTCAGGGGCCTTAGTTGCTGTCCCGAACCCCGTGGTCTCTGTGGCGACCCCGGAATCTAGAGTTATACATAATTGTTATGTGCTCTTAGACATGATAGCCGAGAGTTACTGGATTACCAACCACAGGCAGCATTGCACTGCAGGCATGCCGGGAACACCGGTCACACAAACCCCTCGGAAGACCACCACGCTAATCATAACCAAGAATGCATAACAAAGAATCCCAGAGTCTTGTTAAGCTGTCGGACTCGACCTCTGAATTATACAGCAATGCTATGTGTCACTGGTCATGCTACGTAACCGAGGGTCCCTGGGGTTACCACTCCCAGGCCGATGCTCATCGGCAGGCGTGCTCGGAATGGATCATCGGCACACAACCCCTCGGCTGCGCCATAACACGGGCATAGCCAAAACTGCATAACAAAGAGCCCAAGAACCATAACCCTTCAACCGTGCACTTTATATCCATACATGCATCATGCACGGGATGGGTAGCGGACAACCGGTATAAAGCCGACTCTACGACATGAAGTAGACTAAGGTATACATACAAGAGGTAGCTTTACAAACAGAGGTCTTCCGACCCAACATTACATCATACAACGGAAAGCGAATATGTTGCTATTCAACAAGACTTGCAAAAGGCCTAAGAGGCCAGAAAATAAGCAACGGGGTTACATAACCTACAAGTTCCAGGCTGCCACCTGGGAACCCCAAACTACTCGTCGATGTCATCGTAGGAACCACCATCGGAGTGCTGAACTTTACCTGAACCAAATATAGCAAGAATGAGTACGGGATGTACTCAAAAAGACTTAATTAACCTATTATATATCTGCTTATTCAGAGAGTTTGAATGCCGGTTTGTTTGCATAAAGCCAATTTTGTTTCGAAATCGAGGAAGAGAAGCACGTATAATAGATCTTTTAAAATGAGATAAGAGAGTGACAAGACTAGCTCTAATCACCAAGTAGCACTTTCCGAAAGATCACCAACATCTCTCCATGTTGGTCTTCCATGTTTAGTTCAGGTTCTCTATGATCTCGCCCATTAATTCCATGTCGTCCATAACCGCGGACACGGCTATTCGAATAGATTTAACCCTGCAGGGGTGTACAACTTTACCCACACGTACCGCCCGGCTCCTTACCGATCATTAGCTCTCTTCCTGGGAAAGCCGACAGAGTGGGAACGGTTACAACCTTTACCTTGCGTAAGCCTATCCATGGATAATGTGTGCTGAAGTCAAGGTTCTGGGCTCCAACCCCCTCGACCGCGGCCACGATCCTATGAACGCCCGAACTATAGAACCCACGGATAGATTACGCAAGTTAGTTAGTCGATGGGGCGTCCTCAACCCACGCATGGTAGTACGCTCAGTCTTGGATCAAGGTACGAAAACTCAAGGTCCTAGGTCGGCGAGAACGAGACAAAACACCACACCATACCACTGTGGCCTCTCATCCACGCCTTTTAGTCATTTTAATCACCCAACTCTGATCAATCACTTCATATTGGCATACTCACTTCATTGGCAGCTTCGATTCATCAGCCGGATGGAGCAAAGATAACAACTATGCATGGCTAAGCAATATGAGGCTTTAGCGATTCACACAAGCACTACCTAGGGTTTCTGGGAGCAGTGGGTCAGGGTATTTAGGCGATGCAAATACATAGGATAGCTCTATCTATTCACCAAAAATATATTGGAATCGCATGCATTTTACGAGAATCAAAAGTCCTTCGAAATCATATATGAGCAGATAAGAGGTTATGCTTGCCTTGAATGTCATTGACAAGATATAGATATTTTGGAAACCATCGTCTTGACCTGATCATTGATTGATCAAGTATTCGTCTTTGCCGTTGTCGAATTTCATCTCGAGATCCATAACGGCATTCTACCGAGAAGAACCGAAACACCGGAAAGGAAAGGAAACAATCAAACATGGTATAATGAAATGCACATTCAAGTATGTATGACATGACAAATTATGCAATTTGATTTAAACCCTAAAACATGGTTCTATGTCTACCAATTTAAATGGGGTCTAAATACCATTGAAACACCCCATAATTAAAGGAAGTGGCAATTATGTAATTCTAGACAAGTATTAGTTTAAGCTGTTCAATCATGCATGAATTTGATACTAATAGATAGCATTTGTTTTTCTGAATATTTTGACATATTATTTGCATTTTTCTGAATTACAGATCAACAAATATGAATTTTACAAATTTAAAACATATTCTGGAATTTCTGGAAAATAATTAAAAAGAAGGGCTGACGTCAGCAATGGAGCTGAGCTCCTGGTCTTCACGAATTCGACGCCTGGGGCCGAGTTGGGACGCGCGGAGGGGCGGGTTGGACGTGCAGTGTCGCGGGCGACCAAATGGTGGCGGCGCCGCTCCCTTTTGGTCGCCGGAGCGGCGCCGGCGACAACAAACGGCGGCGGCCAAAGGTGACCTGCACGGCGAGCTCGAGTTAGGGCGAGGGAGAGAGGAAGGAGAGGCCCAGGAAGAGCTGCGGCTCACCAGGAGACTGAGGAGAAGGTCGGAAAAGCTGGGGACGTCGGAGGCGAGCTAATCGGGCGGCGGCGTGCGACGGCCGGACCCGGAGAAGAAGACCTCCGGGCGGTCGTTCCCGACCTTCCCTGGATGGGCTTCTCGGCTGGGAAGGAGAGGAGGCGATGGCGGTCCCGGCGGCGCCCTCCGATTTGTGGGGGAGGAGCCACAACGGCACGGCGTCACGTCGGCGGCAGTGACGGCTGCGGCCGCGCGCGGGAATGAGGAAGAGGAGAGGAAGGCGAGTGAGAGAGAGGAAGAGCAGCACGGCACGGGGCTCTGGGACCTTATCCACACGGTGGCGGCGCGGGTGCGAGGTGATTCCCGCTGGAATCGGCGACGTACGGCGCGCCACGGAGCTCTCTGCCTGCGAGGCAGGGAGGACAAAGGAGGAAGAAGACCAAATTGCGAAAGGGCCCTTGGGTTTTCGGACTTTACAAAAAGGCCCCTGAATATTGAAAACAAAAACTTCCTGCATTTTTCTAAGGGTTTAAAAATAGTCAATAAATTACCCAAAAATTATTGTGGCCTTCTAATATTATAGAGAAGCCCCACATATTTTTATTTTGAAAGTTTTGAATCACCTTTGAGAATATAACAAAGTTTAAGTCACTTTATTGATTTATTCTTTAATTTAAAATGCGAAATTTTCTTAGTGAAAATTAAATGAGGCTCATGAATGCAAATCTATTTTATTACAAACATGGGCTGTTACAAATCTACCACCTTACAAGAATCTCGTCCCGAGATTCCTAGTAGAAAAGGAGAGGGAAGAGTTAACCCAGCTTCAACGATCTTCATCGGCTTCCATTTGAGGTCATCATCAAACTATAGGTAAGAGGGAAATAACTCGGGAAAAAATTTGATCTTAACAAAGATCGAGTATTTCATGGTCAACTCATGGAAGAAGTGTTCTTAAACAACTTGTGAGCTGGCAATCATGAAACACGTCAAGGTAACAGAGGAAATAATTGAAGGATCAAGTTGGTAAATAACGGTTATGAGGGAAGATACTTATCCAGACTTCAATATTTTGGTATAGCTAGACGCTTGCCATGTGATTAAAAGTCCGGAGTCTTGATGTGACGGACAAATTCACACAAGGTAAGAGTTAATCAGATCTTCACGTACGATTGAAATCGAAGAGAACACTGATCGGGGACAGGTTGAAGATCACCCATTGAATTGATTTCTTTCTGATGGAGTTGTTACCACAAGATAAGGGTTGAAGGATCGACGTAAAGAAATTTGACAACACTGATCTGATGTTCTCCTTGATGTCCTAGGCACCATTTGGGCTTCAGATGACGGTTGACTTCCGGATTGGAAAGAACCATAGGAGTCGCACAAATCTTCAGAAGGAGTGGTTGTTCTTGTTGAATCAAAGGATTGTGGCAACAGGCCTTCCGGCTAGTTGTGTCAACCACCACATCAACCTTGCCGGATTTACAAGAGACCAACGTCATAACCTTTGAAGAACACCAACCATCATTTCTGCTAGAGATTCAGATCTGGTTATGTGTATAGATACTTCAGACTCAGCACATCCGAATAGGGAATTCAAAACGGTTACCAAGAGGTAAGTTTACTAGATTCTCAATGAGATGGACTGTAACGTCATGCTCCAAAAGATAAGCTATTTTGTAAGATCCAGGTGGTCACGACTGCAAATAAGCAATTGCACCAACATGAACAATTTACAACGAAACATGACAAAGTCCTTGTTAGAAAACATTAAAGAAGATTAGGAGGTTCTAAAACTTCTCCTTTTTCTTGGAATGGACAGTCTATGACTTATTGTGCATTGAGGATTTCCAATGAAATGGAGGTAACAACCTGCCATCTCAGAAGTTCTTTGCACATGCATGACCGGATGGAGATTAATCCCGAAAGAAAAACAAAGGAAACTTTCCACAGACTCACGGCGACAGCTTTCTACAAATGCACGTGAACCTAGAAAGTTGCTTCCAGTACCCAGAACACATACTTTTTTATGACACAAAGTTGGTTCTTACAAGTTTTCAGCACTGTTGCCCAATATCCAATATGAATCTCTTCAAACCATGGAGAAGATAAGAATGTTATTGATGGGCTCAACAACAAGCTTATCGAGATACTCCAAAAAGATGGACTCATAGGTGGCATGGACGCGGCAAAAGTATTGGTCAGTCCAAAGGACATGAGGCTGCACTTACAATGTAATACAATAATAAGGCACACCGTCAAGATAGTCATTGGGCTGAGTTTGATTTGAGGATTGCCCAAAATCAAATCAAAGGTTTGGGTTATAGCATATCCGTAGAGGAAATACTATCTTCCTTCGACACGAACAGAAATAGACATCCCTTAGAGAAGGAACACGTTGGATGGAGCTCTTGTCTTTCAACTCTCCAAGTTGTTGTATAAGCTCAACCAACTAGTTCAGGGTATCCAGGATGGTTGCTTGGAGAAAGGAGTTGTTCATTCAATGAACTTACTCACAAACTTGACATCACAGTCAGGTGAAAACCTGGCGATACTTCTGGAAAGACACCAGAATATCACGAACCACCAGTATGTCAATGAATCTGAGATGTGGTCTTGAGAGTTTTGGCACGAACCTAACTCTTTGATCGAAAAGGTGCTTATGAACAAATGGATTTGGAAGCACATTCAACTTCACTCAGTGATCGGACAACCAATCATGCCAAGAGAAGGCGAAGTCCTTGGATTTCAAAGTAATAAGAATTGCTAAGAGTATCCGATATCCACATCATTCACACACCTTATTATTTCGAGCCCAAAAAACTTGGGAAAGAGTGGGTAAAGATTGGTAGGAGCATCACTTCATCAATAAGGCCATGAAATCAACACGACCTTTTGACATAAAAGAGTGTGACACTCTAAGGTAGAACAGAACATAAGCTAATAAAGACTCTTGATTCTGCGGATTACAACACTTTGACCTGGTCTCGGAGATAGACGAGGTTCTGGAGTTTGTTTGCCCATACATTCCAAAGTGGAATGCTCTGATGAACCACAAGAGCATCGTATGATGAAAGGCTCCATCACACAATTGCAATTTGGTTGCCAAAGGCATACATGGTTCGGAAATAGCTGAAAAGAAAGAACAATCTCAGAGAATCCTGAAATTAGGGTGGATACACAGGATAATACTCTTGTGTAATACCTATGCTGGAAAAGGAGAGGAACGATAGAATCACAAGAATAGATGTGATACTCACTAAGATCTCACTACACGTGATCCATTTGGTTCCAACACAGAACCTCTCATTTTGGCAGACTTAAAGTTACTAGCCAACTGAGGTGTGGTAAAGATTAAAGATTACCTCAGGGATCACAGAATGGAACTTGGATTAAAGGTCAGCATCATGTACTGATAGCATGAGCACCACATGGTTAAGAACCCACATGATTTAACACATTGCCATCAAGCACAATCTGGGACCTTCGGTTCAAGTCCAAGGATTAAAGATCAGAGAAACGTGTAACTATTACCGAGTGACCCAAAGGATAACACGCTATAGTAATCACGAAGTAGCTTCCAGAACTATCATAGCTTCAGAAGTACTTAAGCAAATCAAAAGAAGACATCCGAGGTGAAAGCAAGCCTCGAAGCCTAGGATGGACGAATGTGGGACTCACATAGCAGAAAGGTTAGGATTGAAGGAAAACTCTCAGCTAAAACACGAGAAAGGAGGAACTCACAACACACACCGACTCTAGAGAAAACCATTCTAGGTCAAAGGGTTAAACCACGGCCTGTGCTTGGGGCACCTAGAGTTGAATGACTAGAAGAGATAGCAAAACCTTTTCAAACAAATAAGAGGTAAGGTGACTCAGAAATAGAGCGATACCAGATAAGGAGTAAAAAGAATCCTAATGAGATTTTCTTAACTCATCTTTAGGTTCAAAATAGTTTTCACAAACACTAGACCCAACATCGACCAATAGCAAGGGTTTCCTACAGGCAGTCCTGCTCTGATACCAAAAACATGTGGCGACCCCGGAATCCAGAGTTATACATAATTGTTATGTGCTCTTAGACATGATAGCCGAGAGTTACTGGATTACCAACCCCAGGCAGCATTGCACTGCAGGCGTGCCGGGAACACCGGTCACACAAACCCCTCGGAAGACCACCACGCTAATCATAACCAAGAATGCATAACAAAGAATCCCAGAGTCTTGTTAAGCTGTCGGACTCGACCTCTGAATTATACAGCAATGCTATGTGTCACTGGTCTTGCTACGTAAACGAGGGTCCCTGGGGTTACCACTCCCAGGCCGATGCTCATCGGCAGGCCTGCTCGGAATGGATCATCGGCACACAACCCCTCGGCTGCGCCATAACACGGGTATAGCCAAAACTGCATAACAAAGAGCCCAAGAACCATAACCCTTCAACCGTGCACTTTATATCCATACACGCATCATGCACGGGATGGGTAGCGGACAACCGGTATAAAGCCGACTCTACGACATGAAGTAGACTAAGGTATACATACAAGAGGTAGCTTTACAAACAGAGGTCTTCCGACCCAACATTACATCATACAACGGAAAGCAAATATGTTGCTATTCAACAAGACTTGCAAAAGGCCTAAGAGGCCAGAAAATAAGCAACGGGGTTACATAACCTACAAGTTCCAGGCTGCCACCTGGGAACCCCAAACTACTCGTCGATGTCATTGTAGGAACCACCATCGGAGTGCTGAACTTTACCTGACCCAAATATAGCAAGAATGAGTACGGGATGTACTCAACAAGACTTAATTAACCTATTATATATCTGCTTATTCAGAGAGTTTGAATGCCGGTTTCTTTGCATAAAGCCAATTTTGTTTCGAAATCGAGGAAGAGAAGCACGTATAATAGATCTTTTAAAATGAGATAAGAGAGTGACAAGACTAGCTCTAATCACCAAGTAGCACTTTCCGAAAGATCACCAACATCTCTCCATGTTGGTCTTCCATGTTTAGTTCAGGTTCTCTATGATCTCGCCCATTAATTCCAAGTCGTCCATAACCGCGGACACGGCTATTCGAATAGATTTAACCCTGCAGGGGTGTACAACTTTACCCACACGTACCGCCCGGCTCCTTACCGATCATTAGCTCTCTTCCTGGGAAAGCCGGCAGAGTGGGAACGGTTACAACCTTTACCTTGCGTAAGCTTATCCATGGATAATGTGTGCTGAAGTCAAGGTTCTGGGCTCCAACCCCCTCGACCGCGGCCACGATCCTATGAACGCCCGAACTATAGAACCCACGGATAGATTACGCAAGTTAGTTAGTCGATGGGGCGTCCTCAACCCACGCATGGTAGTACGCTCAGTCTTGGATCAAGGTACGAAAACTCAAGGTCCTAGGTCGGCGAGAACGAGACAAAACACCACACCATACCACTGTGGCCTCTCATCCACGCCTTTTAGTCATTTTAATCACCCAACTCTGATCAATCACTTCATATTGGCATACTCACTTCATTGGCAGCTTCGATTCATCAGCCGGATGGAGCAAAGATAACAACTATGCATGGCTAAGCAATATGAGGTTTAGCGATTCACACAAGCACTACCTAGGGTTTCTGGGAGCAGTGGGTCAGGGTATTTAGGCGATGCAAATACATAGGATAGCTCTATCTATTCACCAAAAATATATTGGAATCGCATGCATGTTACGAGAATCAAAAGTCCTTCGAAATCATATACGAGCAGATAAGAGGTTATGCTTGCCTTGAATGTCATTGACAAGATATAGATATTTTGGAAACCATCGTCTTGACCTGATCATTGATTGATCAAGTATTCGTCTTTGCCGTTGTCGAATTTCATCTCGAGATCCATAACGGCATTCTACCGAGAAGAACCGAAACACCGGAAAGGAAAGGAAACAATCAAACATGGCATAATGCAATGCACATTCAAGTATGTATGACATGACAAATTATGCAATTCGATTTAAACCCTAAAATATGGTTCTATGTCTACCAATTTAAATGGGGTCTAAATACCATTGAAACACCCCATAATTAAAGGAAGTGGCAATTATGTAATTCTAGACAAGTATTAGTTTAAGTTGTTCAATCATGCATGAATTTGATACTAATAGATAGCATTTGTTTTTCTGAACATTTTGACATATTATTTGTATTTTTCTGAATTACAGATCAACAAATATGAATTTTACAAATTTAAAACATATTCTGGAATTTCTGGAAAATAATTAAAAAGAAGGGCTGACGTCATGCTGACGTCAGCAATGGAGCTGAGCTCCTGGTCTTCACGAATTCGACGCCTGGGGCCGAGTTGGGACGCGCGGAGGGGCGGGATGGACGCGCAGTGTCGCGGGCGACCAGATGGTGGCGGCGCCGCTCCCTTTTGGTCGCCGGAGCGGCGCCGGCGACGACTAACGGCGGCGGCCAAAGGTGACCTGCACGGCGAGCTCGAGTTAGGGCGAGGGAGAGAGGAAGGAGAGGCCCAGGAGGAGCTGCGGCTCACCAGGAGACTGAGGAGAAGGTCGGAAGGGCTGGGGACGTCGGAGGCGAGCTAATCGGGCGGCGGCGTGCGACGGCCGGACCCGAAGAAGAAGACCTCCGGGCGGTCGTTCCCGACCTTCCCCGGACGGGCTTCTCGGCTGGGAAGGAGAGGAGGCGATGGCGGTCCCGGCGGCGCCCTCCGATTTGTGGGGGAGGAGCCACAACGGCGCGGCGTCACGTCGGCGGCAGCGACGGCTGCGGCCACACGCGGGAATGAGGAAGAGGAGAGGAAGGCGAGTGAGAGAGAGGAAGAGCAGCACGTCACGGGGCTCTGGGACCTTATCCACACGGTGGCGGCGCGGGTGCGAGGTGATTCCCGCTGGAATCGGCGACGTACGGCACGCCACGGAGCTCTCTACCTGCGAGGCAGAGAGGACAAAGGAGGAAGAAGACCAAATTGCGAAAGGGCCCTTGGGTTTTCGGACTTTACAGAAAGGCCCCTGAATATTGAAAACAAAAACTTCCTGCATTTTTCTAAGGGTTTAAAAATAGTCAATAAATTACCCAAAAATTATTGTGGCCTTCTAATATTATAGAGAAGCCCCACATATTTTTTTTTTTGAAATTTTGAAAGTTTTGAATCACCTTTGAGAATATAACAAAGTTTAAGTCACTTTATTGATTTATTCTTTAATTTAAAATGCGAAATTTTCTTAGTGAAAATTAAATGAGGCTCATGAATGCAAATCTATTTTATTACAAACATGGGCTGTTACAGTCTCCTTGACGGTCTCGATGGTCTCGGGGACTTCTTCTCCGGCTTCCCCGTCGGCTTGCTCCTCACCAACTTCTTCCTCGTCACGCTGCTCCTCGTCGGCGTAGTCCTCATCATCAGAATAAGTGTCGCCTTCGACATATTGATGGGGCTGCGAGTAGCTAGCCATATAGTAGGCGGTCTCTTGGCGATGCTGGATCTTGACGGGGTCAGTGGTCCAAGGAGAATTGTCGCGCTGCGTCCTCACCTTCTCGAGGTCAATTCCCTCGTACCAGGACAATACAAAGGACAGCGCTTGGTCCGCCCCGGCACGAGCAGCCGAGGATCTCCACTCCCGGAGTCTAGTCTCGGTATTCTCCAACTCTCGGGCCAAGTCGGGAACCGTCTTGGGAGGCTCGGATCCTGACCATAATCTGCGGTAGACTCGGATGCTGGCGTCAAGAAGCTCCAGGCCAATGCTCATCAGAGGGGAGATCCGGGCGTTCAGCACCGTCAGATGGTCCTCAACATCCCACTCCGCCGAGATGGGACCGGCTTGCGCCCTCTTCGCCCGAGCCTTGGCAGTAATTTTGGCGGCAGCAATTTGTGAGTGGGCAAAGTACTCTGAAGAGAAGGCTGTGGCAGAGTTAGATTACACAGCGACATATAGCCAATGTCCGAAAAAAGGAAGAGAATGGAAAAAAGGATAAAAAAGAAACTTACTGTCCATTTGACCGTTGAGTTTTTTCAACTCAGCCAGCCAGATGCCGCACTTAGCCTTGAGGGTGTCCAACAGTTTTTCTGCCAAAATGGCGCGAGCCTCGACGTCTTTAAGGACACCTTTCTGGGTTTCTATAGCCGCCAGCAAGGTCTTCTCGGTGTCGTCCCTCTCACCCTTGAGTTTCGCGACTTCTTGCTGAAGCCGGGCTACTTTGGCCTGTTCTTGTTCAAGGGCAGCCTTGTGCTCAGCGGCACCTCGGACTTCGGCCTCAGCTGTGGAGGGCAACAAATTGCTTATGTCGGTAAACAGGAGATTGCAAGGGGGTTATGTCGAATAGAAGGAAAGTGTACCTTGTTGCTTCTGTTCCGTCCGGGCTGTCTTGTATGCTTTCCGGCGTGTCCCATGCTCAAGGAGCAGTTTTCGGAACACTTTGGTCCATTTAGAATTACAAGCCTGAGACAAACCAGAGTGTTAGTAAATGTTGTGAAGAATCACACCGAGTTAACTCGGCGTAGGTCCGTGGGGCTGAATGTCAGATTTTTTGCATGATTCTCGCCGAGTGCTCCTTACTCGGTTGAGTTTTAATCACTCGACCTGAATCTCGGGGACTAGTAAGGGTGTGTGTCTAAAGGGCTTACCTTGGCTCGGCATCCTTGGTTATCTGGAGAACTGAGCACTGCAGCGCATGCAAGGACTGAGCAATTTTGCCCGGGCCAGCGGGATGTCGGACGTTCGTGTCCGAGGAGGAGACCTCGCTGAGATCCGCATCATTCCAGTCCAAGTTGTACTGCTCCATCAAACCTGAAGAGTCACCACTTGCAGTGAGCAGAGGAGGTTCCCATTCAGCAGCAGGGGCAACTCGGCTGGCAATTGCCTCCAGAGTTTGCAGGGCTGCCGTCTTAACTGCGATGCGTAGAGGAGGCACCACCAAAATCTTACTCGGAGGAGTCTGGCCCTTCTTTTCGGCCAGTTGCTTGTCTCTCGGGGCAGACTTCCCTGTTTGCAGGCTCGAGGACGCCGACTTCGAGCGCGGGATTACCGACTTAGAGGCCTCGGCCTTTGCATCGGCCCTTGCTTGTTGTTGGCGCTGCGGTTGTGGCGGCCGAGGTAATGGTGGTTGCTGCTGCGGTTGGGGCAGTTGATGCTGCTTTGGCGATGGTTCCCGTTGTCCTGCTGACCATGGCGATACCACCGGGATCTCGGGCTGCTCCGGCTCAGAGCGTTGTGTGTCGCCACCGAGTCCAACATCCCGGTCCGAGACACCTTGGTCTCCTCCGGCGGCGGCCCTAGAAGTCGGCGGGGGTGTGCCAACCCGACCGCTGCGTGCCGGAGAAAGGTCTACCCGGGTTGGGTCACCACCCTCTGTTGAGTTCTGGCCAAGGGGCCCGCGCATCGGCGCGCTCGGGTTCAACTCCAGCGGTTCACTGCATCAGGATAAGGAGAAGGTATTAACTCGGGGAAAAGTATGTCGGAAGAGGATAGAAAAGAGATGGTGCAAATGATGGTTAAGAGTAGGTACCCGGTAGAAGTAGGAGGCCTCTTCTTGCCTCTTTTGGGAACGGCTTGCTGGGCTGTCTTTGCCTTCTTGGCCGTGGGACCCGCGGTATTTGAGGATGCGGCCTCCGAGGTGCCAGTCCCCGCACCCTTGCGCGGTGCAGTTTGCTTGCCCGAGGCAGTGGTTGTCGGAGGTGCTGGATGAGCGTAATTGAGGGGACATGCGTCAATAACGTCAAGTATTCGACAGTCGTCCTCGTCATCATCGGACCACTCGTTGATGGGTACTTGAACTCGAGGCTTACCCGGAGCAGGGGCACGGACTAACGGAATGGACATGTGGTCCTCGTCGTCCGGGTCTTCGGTTGCCGGAGAAGCCGGGATGGGGAGATCCGGCGGCCAACCATCCTTAGTAATTTTCCCATCTTCTTTGGCCTGCCGAGCTAACCTCTGCGAAAAAGGTGTAAGGAAGGCGGATTGTTAGGCGGGATAGAGAGTTATACCGCCATAAGAGTAATGTCGGTTAAGACAGAGATGTCGGTTAAATTGGTAAGTGTATACCTATTCCGGAGGGTGATCTCGGTCGTGAGGCTGCATCCCCCACTCCCACTCTTCAGTCATCTCGGTCTGGGCGATGGCTCGGACACGTCGGTACACTGCCGACTTGTCCAGCTCGAAGGTACTGATCCGAGTTGGATCATATCGGCCGCTCATATGGCATATCTTGTGAACTCGGGCTTGAAGTGGGCTAACTCGGCGACTGATGAATGTCCTCAGAAGATCATCACCTGTGAGCTCATGCTGGATCTCGAGGAGGTACGTGTGGATGTCGTTGATCTCCATGTCGGTCTTCTTCGGATCAAAACCCAAGTGGGTTTGAGCAGTAGGAGGGTCGAGATCGAACTCGGGCAGATTGATGTAGTCTAACTGCTCGGCCTGGCCGGTCCGGTTGGGATTCTTCACGTAGAAGAAACTGCGCTGCCATTTTCGGCAGGACTCCAGCCCCGGAATCTTGGGGAACTTGGAGAGCCGCCGGGGCACGATGGTGGCTGCTCCGCACGGGGTCATCTCCTTGTCTTGGACCCCCGGGTTCGGGATGCTCTGCTTTCGGAGTTGGAAATATCTGGCCCAGAGATTGACAAGGGGCCAGAGGCCGAGATAGGCTTCCGAGAAAGGAACGAAAGCCGACAGAATGGTTATGGCATTGGCGGGGAGATGATGGGGTTGGAGTCCGAATCGGTTTAGGAAGGATCGGAAGAATGCGCTCGCGGGGAGAGAAAAGCCAAGTTCGAAGTGAGAGACAAATACTACCCGCTCGCCGGGTTGGACGTCTGGTTCATTCTCCCCAGCCGGGAGCCGACAGATCACTCGATCCGGGATACGCCTGGACCGACGTAGCCAGTCGATGTCGTCTTGGGTGGTCTCGGAACCTTCCCATCCTCCCCGAATTCCTTCGGTGGACATGTCGGTATGATCAGGAGACATCTCGGTTTCAGTCTGCAAAAGAATAAACGTCTTACTTGGAGATACGGAGGAGAAACGATTTATATGTCGGAGAAGGAAGAAGACCGAGTAGAAACATAAATAAGCTACCAAGGTACACAAAAGAAGATCTACCGGAGCAACTTTAAGGGGATTAAATAGATCTAAGTGGAAACCCTATCATGTTCATGCGGAGGAGCAACCGCAAGACTTACATGTGCAACTACGGGCAGTGTATAGCCATGGCAGTAAGCATGGATATATAAGAGAGGAAATCTATCCTATCCCTAGCATACTGTTCCATGGGATTCGTGATGAGCGATGAAGGTCCATGGCGAACGGAATGCGGGGAGGCTAGAGAGATCCGATCAAGGTCAATGAAAAGTTACTCACCGGAGAGAAGATCGACGCGACGGTGGTCCGCGGCGGAGGCGGCAGCAGTGAACTGCGGGCTCCAATCGGTGAGGTCTGGTCTCTCCGACGTCGAGTTTGTGTGGGGCGCGGCGGCGGCGGCGAAAGCTAGACAGAGGAAGAAGATGATGCGGAAGGGGAATAGAAATCCCCCCGCGCCCCTATTTATGGAGGCGGAGGGCAAGCGGTTTCCGATTCTCCCGCCCGGCAGTTTCGAAATGATCGTGGGATCGTGTGCGGCTGTTGGCACGGTTGAGATATTTGCGGCCGCACGATCGGACACATCGTGGGCTACGGAATGGGAACCGCCGGCGGCTGGATCGCGTGCGGTTACTAATCTGCGAATCGAGGAGGCACCCCGGAGTCAAAGCACTTGAGTGCCTGTCGGATTTGACGGCCGGTGGGGCCCGTGCGGCGTATTAGCAGTGGCTTGTCAGATCGCGTGGCACAAACCAAGGGATGATACAGCGTTTGAGTGACACGTCTCTAGAGAAGATCTGCCGAAAGATTTCCTTATGTCGGAGTGACCGGGATAAGAACGGATATCGGATGGATTAGAAGCCCCAGGTTGGAAGACTTGATGTTGGGCCGACATGGCGATGTCGGGTAACTTCTCGGTGGACCGATATAGACATGCCGGAGGCCTTTTATTATGCCGACATGGTAATGTCGGATGGTTCATTGGTGGACCGATTCGGATCTCTCGGAACTCTTGGCTGACCCGACAGGGTGATGTCGGATACACGTTCGGGGCAGTTGTTAATTTAAATCTGGTGCCCCTTGGAGAATGTAAAGGCCAAGCTGCCTCTCCTGGTGACACTATAAATAGGCCTCCAGCCCCTCAGTACAATGCAGGCAGAGGCAAAGAATTCCCCTAAGAACCAGCTTCTCGAATATGTCTTCGGGAGTAAGCCTAAGACATCTTCGAGCAGCTGGGCCTAGAGGCATTCTCTTACGAGACAATACAGACAGATACAAGTAAACAAGGTCCTGGCTGGACCAAGATAAGTGTAAGGCCGTCATAAGCCTATGTCGGAGATAACCGACATATACCCGAGATTGGAGAGACTGAGGCAAGGTATAAAGGTAGTCCGATCTAGAGAGGACCGACATAACTTAACCGACATCCCATGTCGGTACCTTCTATTTATTTCTTATGTGCAGGAATGCGGTGCCGGCATAGCCATGCCGGGACTCAGAAGGATGATCCGAGTGAGTAGGTCAGGCACATCCGTGTCGAACTGAGGAAGAGAATCTGGCATACCCATGCCGGGTTAGACTAGTCCGTCCGACATACCTTATGTCGGACAAGAAGTCAAGGGCAAGGACACTGCGAGGACAAGGCCCCGCCTGACACGGAAAGCTCAAGTCACATCCCGCCTGACACGGGGGCGGAACAGAAGGCGAGGTGCGGGTACGAGGTGACTATTCCTCTGTACCGCTGACTCGATGACAGGGGACATGTCATGGGCAAGCCATGTCTTGTCTCTAACAAGGAGACATCATCACCTAGTCCGGCGGTTTCTACACCTAGAGGAATGATGGCTGACCTCAGCCTAGTCCGACATAGCTCGGTGACTAGGTCGTGGTAGGCCATGAAGACGTTACCGTTGGCGTGGCTACAGTGCCGGTGGGACCCGGAGGAATTAGGGTTTTTGGTCAACCCGGCCGGGACTCTATATAAGGCGCCATAACTCCTCCTGCGGGAGGGACGATCCACAGTTGAGCTCATTTATTGTTCTGAGTGTTGCTCTCCTCTCTCTCTTAGTTCTTCATAATTCTCGGAGTTCTTCTTCACCATAGAAAGAAACAGCTCAAGGAGCATGTTGTAGTTCTTTTGACCCATATATAGAGAGAGACAGAGGCAGGAGTAGGGGTTTTACCTCCTCACGAGGGCCCAAAACCTGGGTACATCGGTGTGTCTGTGTTGGTTTGATTTGCTCGTGCGTGTTCTTGCTTCTTACCGTGTGAGCTTCTCAGCTCGCTAGCCCTCCCCGGATCCACCAGCGTCCATTCGGCCCCACAGTTTAGCCATCCTATGGCATCTGCCGTGACACCACCACGACAGTTGGCGCCCACCGTGGGGCCGGCAGAGGCGCTGGCTGGTGTACACATCCGGACGGGTTCCGTCCTCACCTCGGGAGAGCGCGTCCTCAGCGGCCTTGTCTGCGAGTTCGGCTCGTTCCGGTTCGTCAGCGACAATGCCCGGTGCTTCGGCGACAAGCCGCTCCCGGCTAACGGCTTCCTCATCATGTTCGGCACTCTCGTCATCTACGTCGCCACCGAGGTCGTCTGCGAGTACCCGGAGCAGGTGCTCGTGGCCGAAGATCCTCCCGCTGTCTGTGCGGCTCGCGGCCGGCGTACCACTCGCCCCGAGAGCTGCGCGGTCATGATGGCCGGCGTGACGGATGCTGCTGTCGAGGAGACAGTCATCGCGCCCACTGCAAGGTCTACTCGGCTGGCCAAGCAGGCACTGGAAAGACAGGCCCAGGCCAACGCCGAGACGCCCCAAGTCTCGGTAAGGCCTAAACCTATGAGAGAAGTAGTGCAGAGGTTGGCGGTGCCGGTAGTAGCTGTGACTGATGCCACTCAGGCTGTTGCCGAGTTAGAGGCACATCGTTAGTACTTGCACCAAGAGGCTATAGAGATGGCCGAGATGAGGAAGGAGTTCGACCGTACCCTCCGAGAGTACGATGCTGCTCTTGGTTTCACCCCGGTAGCGGACCGGCCTAGCCGGGTCGAGAGTGTGCGCAGAAGAGGCAGAGCCCTCAATGCGGAGATAAACAGAGATGGTAGAACTGGCTCTAGTGTGACTCCTAGTGTGGTGTCGGCTGCCAAGCCAAATTACAGTTCTTCGGCTAAAACTCATAGGGCAGCTGAGGCGGCGAGGGCCGAGTTGGCTGGTCTATCCGGAGAAGCTCTCTGTAAACAGCAAGACCGAGTCAACGAGTTAGTCGGTGTGGCTAATCGGCAGAATGAAGCTTTTCGTCAGGCAAACACGGCTGTGGGTGGATCCCAAGTCGTTCATTCGGCTAAGGCAGCCACCGAGAGGTCCCGAGGACAGGCTTCTTCTCCGCATGTCGGAAGAGATCGGGACCGGAGTGTGAATTCCGGCAGAAACCAGCAGCTGCAGATGTAGACTTATGACCCGGCATATGCCCGAAAGCAGGCAGCTGAGCAGGACAATATTGGGCGTGGCCAGAGTAGAAGCCGGCATGCTCCGAGTAATCGGAATGTTGGAAACGCCAACTCGGTTGGTCGAGTGCATCCACCTCGGTATCCAGTGCAGAACCAGGCCTCGAGGCAGCAAGATGTCGGAGGTGTGCAGCAGTCAAGATTTGGCGGCCAAGTGGGCAGCCGATATGATGACGGCAACTCGGCTATGGCCAAAGCCGGGTACCAGACCTATGACAGTGCACTGGGCTCCAGATTGGGACCTCGCTAGTTAGCACCTACTGATGCTCGCTACAAGCTGGACAGAATTTACATGTCCGAGATGATGGAGGAGCAAGGCCCGCCTGGCCCTGCATGTTTTGGACCCCAGATTATGATGGAACCACCTGTGCACCACTTTCAGCTGAACCGGGGTGCCAAGACCTATGACGGCAGCACCAAGCCGGAGGACTGGCTGACAGACTATGTGTCGGCAGTGCACATCGCGGGGGGTAACCGTCGTTGGGCGGTGAGATATATCCCGCAGATGTTGGAGGGGCCAGCTCGGATCTGGCTCAACAATTTGAGAGAGGGCAGTGTCAGCTGCAGGCTAGACTTTGAAGAAGCTTTTGTCAGCAACTTCTCCAGCACTTACAAGAGGCCAAACCGACCTCAGCAGCTTGCAACGTGCAAGCAGAGGGACAACGACACTGACCGAGATTACTTAACTTGGTGGAGTACTGTGCGCAATTCCTGTGAAGGAGTTGTGGAAGCGCAAGCCATTTCTTGGTTTGCCAAGGGGTGCCGACATGGTTCCATGCTCTGGCAGAGGTTACAGAGAGAGATGACGGCTACTCTTGCCGACACAATCCGCATTGCGGATAGCTACGCACTTGGTGATCCAATGCAGCCACTGTTGAGCCCGGCAGAACCAAGTAGAAGGTTCCCGGCAAACAACAGGCCCGGACCGACACGACGGGATGATCACCAGAACTTCGGAGTGAAGAGGAGGGAGCCGGAGTTCCGATATGAAGCGCATCATGTCACTGCAGTTGCTCAAGCCCAACCTGGTGCCGGTAGCGGCCAGCGTCCGAAGATAGAAGGCCCGAGTTGGGGCAAGAACCAAGATGCCAAGCCGTCGTGGGCTGGCCCGAGTAAGCCCGCGACTTATGAAGAAATGCTGGATGGACCCTGCAGTTTCCACACCATCGATGCACGCAAGCCGGCAAACCATTCAACCCGGAACTGCAGCTGGTACCAGCGGGCGCAGAGGGAAGGAGATGGATCTGGAGGATATCGCCCGAGTGGACCACCAAGGCCACCAGCTCCGATAGAACCTCCGCCACTTACCGGGGCAAATGCTATTCCGATGCCCGCACCGACTCAGAGAGCACCACCTCCGAGACCAGTAAATGTGGTGATTGTCCGAGGCAACAACGCAGGCTCAAGCCGGCAAGGGGAATATCTCCAAGGCGAGTACAAGGAGGCTCATCAGAGTTATGTGGTCTATGTGACTGAGCCCACTGACAAGAAGAGCTTGCACCGGCGCGCACTAGAGGTGAATGCAGTCATGCCGGCTGTGACCAAGTTCATGCACTGGTCCGAGCAAGACATCACTTGGAGCAGGAAGGACAACCCCCGAGTCATGACGACTCCGGGAGGATATGCTCTGGTGGTAGACCCGACATTCATTGGGCCCACTATCAATGTTCGTTTCAGCCAGGTTCTGATCGATAATGGCAGTGCCATTAACATCATGTATCGAGATACTATGGTGAAGATGGGCATAAACCTGAACATGCTGCAGCCGAGAAACACGACCTTCCATGGCATAGTTCCGGGTGTCTCTTGCGCACCTATGGGAAAACTCTGGATCGATGTACTATTCGGTACCAAGGAGAACTGCCGAACCGAGAGTATCCAGTTTGAGGTGGTAGATTTGGAGAGTCCTTATCATGCTCTACTCGGCCGACCAGCTCTAGCCAAGTTCATGGTGTCCACTCATGTGGCGTACCTGAAGATGAAGATGCCGGGTCCCAATGGTATTATCACCGTCTCGGGTGACCACAAACGCTCCATGGAGTGTGCCTCGGCTGGCTCCTGCTTAGCCGAATCACTGATCATTGCTGCTGAGAAGGTGAAGATGCACCAGGTGGTGGCCATGGCTCAAGCTGCACAACTCGGTATGCCGGGTATAACTAACCCGGAGCAGAATGCGTCCTTTGAGGTGCCGAGGGAGACCAAGAAGATCAGCATTGACCCGGAGTTCCCAGAGTGCAAGGCCATCATAGGGGCCGACTTAACCGACAAATAGGAAGGCGAGCTCAGTCACTTCCTCCGTGAGAATCGAGATGTCTTCACATGGTCGAATAAGGACCTGCCGGGCGTTCCGAGGGAGTTGGCTGAGCACTTTCTGTTTGTCTGGCCGGATGCTAAGCCGGTGAAGCAACCGACACGTCGTCTCTCGGATGAAAGGAGCGGCAATACTGGATCATCTAGCCGTACTGCTAGCGGCTGGATTTATCATGGAAGTACTGCACCCGGACTGGTTGTCTAACCCGGTCCTGGTAGAGAAGAAGAAAGATGAACCGGTAGTGGCCAAGGTGTGGCGTATGTGTATCGACTTCACCAACTTGAACATGGCATGCCCGAAAGACCCATTCCCGCTACCTCGGATAGATCAAGTGATCGACTCCACAGCCGGGTGTGAGCTGTTGTCTTTTGTAGATGCTTATTCTGGTTTTCACCAGATTCCTCTGAACCATGCTAATCAATTGAAAACTGCTTTTATTACCCCGTACGGGGCTTATTTTTATCGTGTCATGACTTTTGGTTTGAGAAATGCTGGTGCGACTTACCAGAGATGTATGCAGAAATGTCTGCATGATCAAATCGGTAAAAATGTGGAGGTGTATGTCGATGACATTGTGATAAAAACCAAAGAGAAATCCACTCTGGTAGAGAATCTCCGAGAGACATTCACGAACTTAAGGAAGTTCCGAATGAAGCTTAACCCGGACAAATGTACATTCGGAGTGCCGGCAGGAAAGTTACTCGGTTTCCTTGTGTCGAGCCGAGGTATCGAGGCAAATCCGGCTAAGATCCGGGCTATTGAAAACATGAGGTTACCGAGATCACTTAATGACGTGTAGAAATTCACCGGGTGCTTGGCATCCTTAAGTCGGTTTGTAAGTCGGTTGGGGGAAAAAGCCTTACCCTTATACCAGCTCATGAAGAAAAGCAATAAGTTCGTCTGGACTCCGCAGGCGGATGTAGCTTTCAATGACTTGAAAAAGATGCTGGCAACTGCACCGGTATTGGCCTCACCTATGTCCAAAGAACCAATGTTGCTCTATATTGCAGCAACAAACCGAATTGTGAGTGTGGTGATGGTAGTGGAAAGAGAAGAAGGGGCAAGACCGTGCAGAGGCCGGTATATTACCTGATTGAAGTGATCTCTACCTCCAAGCAAAACTATCCTCACTACCAGAAGATGTCGTATGGTGTGTATCTCGTCGTAAAGAAGCTGAAGCACTATTTCCAAGAGCATCCAATCATGGTGGTATGCGAGGCTCCCCTCTCGGAGATCCTGGGCTGCAAGGATGCCAGCGGTCGAATAGCCAAGTGGGCCATTGAGATGTCTCCTTACACTCCGACTTATGAAAGGCGAGATGCCATCAAGTCTCAAGTACTGCCTGATTTCCTCGTGGATTGGGCCGAGATGCAGTATGAACCACCCTTGCCGAATTCCAATTACTGGAAGATGCATTTTGACGGCTCCAAGACGAAGATCGGTTTGGCTGCCGGGATAGTCCTCACCTCGCCGAAGCAAGACCAGCTGAGATATGTGCTGCAGATTCATTTCACGGCATCCAACAACGTAGCCGAGTATGAGGCACTGGTGCACGGAATCAAGGTGGCCAAGGATATTGGTATCCACCGAATAGAATGCTTCGGATACTCAGATCTATTAGTGCAGCAAGTTTCGGGAAACTGGGACGCTTTGGATGCCAACATGGCGTCCTACGGGTTCCATGTCCAAATGATCTCCGGATACTTTGAAGGATGCGAGTTCAAGCACGTACCTCGGGCAGAAAATGAAGCGGCTGACATACTGTCCAAACTCGGCTCATCGCGGGATCCAATTCCGCCCGGCATAGCTCTGGAACACCTCAGAAAGCCATCAATCAAGCCGTCACCTGAATCCGAGACAATCTTTATCCCGAAGAAGCCGGAGTCGGAGGCTGTGCGCATGGAGGTGGATGTCGGGTGCATTGGGGAATGCTCGGGGACTGCTCAGCCGCACTCGGGGACTGTTCAGGCAATGTCGGTTGAAGCATTATCGGATGTACCCATGGACATAGATGCATCACTCTTTCCTGTGCGACCGGTGCCGGGATGGGCACAACCGATAATGACATATCTGTTGGATGGAAGTGTGCCCGGCAATGAGGTCGAAGCCAGGCGAGTGCTGCGAAGATCCAAGGCATACACCATCATCAACCGAGAGCTATACAAGAGGAGTGTAACCGAGGTGTTGCAGCGGTGTGCAGAGCCGGAAGAAGGAGGAGAAATGCTTTTGGAGATCCATCAAGGAGAATGTGGTCATCATGCTTCTTCAAGAGCCTTGGTGGCTAAGGCATTCCGACATGGGTTCTACTGTCCCACTGCTTTGCAGCAGGCAGAGGACATTGTCCAGAAGTGTAAAGGCTGCCGGAGATTTGTTGTAACATCCCAAAATTATAATCAGTATTATTATATAAAAAATGTGGGCCAACAAAAACTTTTTATGAATTAATATGTGTTGATTTCATATTGTTGCTTGTAATAATTATTTCTTGTGAATGTGTTGGTTGTTAGCTCTAATTAAAAACTTGAAGAAAAGAAAATAAATAAAACAAAAGATAAAACAATAAAAACAATGTGACAAATGTCACACCATTTCTCCAAGTAAGAAATTCATTTTCTTTCAAACCAAATTCAGTGGAGTGGTGATATGATCACTCCCATTTTATTCCCACAACTTTTCCCTCTCCAAATATTAATTTCGAAAACCTAAATTTAAATTCTATTTCATTTCTTTATCTTATTCAAATCACAAAATGTGCTATGTTGCACTTGTCCAATAAATAATCAAATAGCACAACAAATGTTGACAAACATGTGTGAAGCAAATTATGAAAATAAAATTCAAAAATTGGAAATTATTTTTGGTTCAAGCATTTCATCGAACACCTGGTGATCACCACCCTGTTCTTCCTAAACGGACCCAAATCCGAGATCGCTTTGGGTGATTTCGATCGAGTTGATGCAAATTACTGCCCCCATTTGATTTCCCTCACTCCCCTCACCTCACCGCACTCGAAGACGCCGAGGATTAGGGCCGGGAACGAGGAGGAGCGCCAGGGGACAGCAGCCCGCACGCACGTCGCCATGGTCGGCACTGTGGCCACGACGGTGTCGACGCCGTGCTGGCCGCGCCATGCCCCCCCTCTCTCCCTCACCTCCCTGCTCCCTCTCAGCGCAGCAGGACGCCCAGCAGCAGCCCGCTCCTGCAGCCCTCGCGACGCGGCGTGCACGTCGTGCACCGCCCAAACGCCCTCACGGCCGTCCCCCACTCCGAGCACGCGCCGCTCGCCTCCACGCGCCAACCTTGCTCCTCTGCACCCCGACACCGTCGCCGCACCGCACCGCACCCTATGGCGAGCCCTAGCCCCCTCTGGACCGCCCCAGCACCCCGTCCACCATGGACCGAACCTCGGCCTTAAAAGCCCCCCCCCCCCCCCCCCCCGAGCTCCCGTTTTCTCCACACTCCACCACTACCTCTCCCTCGCTCCACACTCGCTCGTGCACCGCCAGGAGGGCGGAGCCGTAGCCGCGAAGCCACTGCCGCCGGTGGCCATCTTCGAGCTCGCCGTGTCCGAGGTAGAAGACGACCACAGCCGAGCCGTGCTGCCTTCTCTTTCCCTCCTCTCTGGCCTGCACTCTCTTCTCCATTAACCCCGCACTCACATGCTCCCTTTTCCCCTCTGCTTCATGCCCTGGAGCGACGCAGGAGCCTCGCCGGAGTTGGAGCACGGCCGCGGAGGAGGAGCTGCTCGCCGCCGTCGATTGGAGCATCCCCAGCAAGCGCCGTTCGTCCAGCAAGCTTCCCCGAGCCTCTGCCGTCGATCTGCATCACCCGCGCATCCTCCCGAGCCCCTAGGTGAGCGCATCGTCGACCTCGCCGTCGCCGGAGCCACGGCGCCGCCCATTTTAGGTCGTCGCCGGTGGGCTCGATCCTCAGCCGTTGGATCTTAGATCCACGGCAGCGTACCGCTTCGCACTTTAAGTCGCTGACCAGCGGGCCCCGCTGTCAGCATTTTAAACATTTCCCAGCGCGCGCACTGTTTTCAGTTGAGTCACTGACGAGTGGACCCCACCCGTCAGGATTCTCAACATTATCCAGAACAGAATTGTTTTCTAATTTAAATTTCTCTGAAATTCCAGTACTGGACTCAACTTTGAAATTCAATATCTCGAGATTTATAACTCCAAATAAATCAAATCAAAATGTTCTGGAAAGCTTATGAAATTGTCTAACCAACCCAAGTGGTTTCACCTCATTTAGATAAATAGTAAAAATTTACTATTAAAAATACCACAAAGGGTTTAAAATCTAAACTTGTTTGTTTCTGATACTCTGTGAGGCCAAATGAGTTAAGACTAATTTTATTGGGTCACATTTAGTCATTGCTAGTTGCCCATAAGAGGATTTAATTTTAGGATCAACAGAACTTGATTAATAGCTAAAACTTGCTTATTAAGCTTCTTGATTAAAACCATTATGTAGGGAGTTTGGTAAATCCAATTGACCCAAATCCAATTGTGTTGTCTTCTACACATCAGTAGCTTTCTGTAGAAATTTAGTTTGTATTTTTGTGACCAACAGAACTTGAGATATGTAATAAAACATGTTCAATTAGTTTCTGCCATAATTAGGACATAGTTAAATAATGGTTAATTCAATTAATTTGAGACCAAATTGTGTTGCTTGATGTATGCAGTGGCTATTTAGAGCATTCCAGATTCTATTGTTGTGATGTTGATTGAGTAGGTTAGTGATTGTTTGTATTTGTTTGATTGTGAATTAGACGAGAACGTTGTCGGATTTATCGAGGAAGAAGAATTCGTGGAACCTGAAGATCAAGACCAAGATCACTTTGCCGAGCAAGGCAAGCTACTCTCTGAGCTTGCACCCTAATACATGCATCTATTTTTATAACATGATTTACTCCTAAGGCAAAGATTTTTCTAAAACCTTTTTAAAAAGTATATGGAAATTATTTTGCCACCCTATGTAGAAATATAGGATAATTTATACCAAATTATAGGATGGGAAAAATAAAGATTGTTTTATTCAAAACCCCTTTGAAAACACCTGTGTGGCTATGAAGCACCGAGATGTTGGTGTTGAAATGGAGAAAAGGAGAATGGTGGTTTTGATAAAACGCACATTGTGTCTTTGTACTTACGTCAATCAGCCAATACCCTGTGCGACCACATTTACCCACATATGGGAAAGGGCTTGGTCATATAATTTGCTCATATTAGTATGGGATACCTCATCTACGGAGATGACTCCGTTATGCATGAGGGGGATGGTTTGATGACCTACCCCTGACCTGGGTCCTCGCTCAAACTCTATGGAAAGATAAGGAGGAGGATAGAAGGATGTCCCCTATACACCGCCAGACAAAACTATGAGTCCTCACACTTAGATCCCGACGGGCTGGGTTAAGTGTTGATGGAAAGTATCATATGGGCAGGGTCCTATACTAGCATGAGCAAAGGACAGACTAGGATCGGTGTCTCAACTTCGCATACACCTTGTATGGTGGGACGTGGCTGACACGATGAGTTACCGGATGGATGTGGGAAAAGCGTGCTACCTCTGCAGAGTGTAAAACTATTCGAATAGCCGAGTCCTCGGATATGGACAGTTGAGAGACCCTACTTTGACCATGTGCAAGTTTTGAAAAGAATTGAGTTTTAAAAAGAAAAGGAAGTGGAGAATGTTCCATACACCTATACCAACGGATCGGTATGAGGTTGTTGGAGACCATGAACCATGGCGGGTTATGGTCAGAAAAAGGAGGAGTTTTGGAGAAACTAATAAAATGGGACATTATATTAAGAGTAGTTATAAAATTCTTCTTACCTTCTTCAACAAAGATATAGAGATGTTTTAAAGAAATAAAAGTATGAAATTAAAATGAGACTAGTGCATACTCATGTTGGAGTAGTTTGCGAGTACAATCAAATGTACTCATAATGGTTTCGTCCCTGGCTATTGTCGTAGCTAGACATGGAGGAGCACTATGCCAAGGAGGAGTATGGCGACTTCTATGCAAACTAGGGATCTTCATAAGTCGACTGCCTGTCGGGTCATTGTTAGGATATGATGTCTACTACGCCTTAGTTTCCGCTGATTATTTTGGTTTGGCCCTTGAAGGCACCTATGTAAGACTTGGTCTAAATGACCGTTTATGTAAGACTTTAATGGGGTATTGTAATGGATGTAAACTTCGGTATTCAGTTCGGATTATGTGCAACGACAGACTGATCACGGGATCGTTGTGTTAAGCATAATCGGGTATTTCGGACAGCTAGTCCGGGGTCCCCACAGAGCTGATCCTTCCCCCCTTAAAATAAATCTCGTCCCGAGATTTGCTAGGTTTGGGCACTAAAGAGGTTTGGGAATTCGCTCCTAAGATAGTCTTCGCGTTCCCAAGTTGCTTCATCTTCTGAGTGGTTAGTCCACTGGACTTTGTAGAACTTGATCGCGCGTCTTCGGGTAAGACGAACATCTTCGTCGAGAATCTTGATGGGTCTCTCACGATAAGTCAGATCTTGATTCAGGTCGATGGAAAGGTGGTCGATGTTTTTGAAAACATCAGGCTGGTCAGGAACTTCAAGACATTTCCGGAGCAAGGAAATGTGGGAGACATCGTGATAATCTGCTAACTCTTGGGGCAACTCTAGTTGATAAGACACTTCTCCTCGACGAGCAATGATCTTAAAGGGTCCAATATACCTTGGCGCTAATTTTCCTTTGACATGGAAACGCTGCATTCCTTTAAGGGGTGTCACTCGGAGATAGACATAATCTCCGACACTAAAAGTGACATCACGACGCTTGGGATCAGCGTAACTCTTCTGATGGGATTGGGCAGTTTTAAGACGCTCACGGATAAGTTGGACTTGTTCTTCAGCCTCACGGAGAGTATCTGGTCCAAACAATTTGCCTTCTCCGGTGTCGGACCAATTCAGGGGCGTACGACACTTCTTGTCGTAAAGGGCTTCAAAAGGGGCCATTTGCAGACTAGACTGGTAACTATTGTTGTAGGAGAACTCTGCAAATGGAAGACAATCTTCCCACTTGGATCCATAGTATAGAACACACGCGCAAAGCATGTCCTCTAATATCTGGTTCACTCGCTCAGTTTGGCCTCCGGTCTGGGGATGATAAGCTATGCTAAACGCTAACTTGGTTCCAAGGGCTTCGTGAAGTGCTTTCCAGAACCTCGAGGTGAATTGTGTGCCTCTGTCAGATACAATCTTCTTAGGCACACCATGCAGGCTTACTATTCTTGAAATATACAGGTCTGCTAACTGATTTCCCCGATAAGTGGTATTGACGGGAATGAAATGGGCAACCTTGGTTAGTCTATCAACGATGACCCAAATTGAATCATGGTCTCGGTTGGATCTTGGGAGTCCGGTAATAAAATCCATTCCAATTTCATCCCACTTCCACTCGGGAATTTCAGAGGTTGAAGCAATCCAGCGGGTCGCTGATGTTCAGCCTTGACTCGCTGACAGATATCACACTTGGCTACAAAAACACCAATCTCTCGCTTCATTCCGTGCCACCAAAATCTTTCACGAAGGTCTTGGTACATTTTGGTTCCGCCGGGGTGGATTGAATAAGGGGTCTCGTGGGCTTCCTTCAGGATTAACTCCTTAAGTTCCGTGATATTGGGCACACAGATACGACCATTGAATCTCAACACTCCTTCAGCATCTTCGGTAAAACCGGGCGCCTTGCCGAGAGAAATCTTCTTTTTAATTCCTTCTATGCTCTCATGACCTTTTTGGGCTTCCTTGATTTGATCTATCAGGGTTGGGGCTAGCTCTAAATTGGCGAGATAACCGCGGCTAACCAGCTCTAGTCCAAAATCTTTGAACTCTTTGAACAAGGCTGGCTGTTCGGCTTGGATCAAGGCATTCAGGGTGCAAGGTTTGCGACTAAGGGCATCAGCAACTACATTAGCCTTTCCGGGGTGATAATGGATCCCAATATCGTAATCTTTGATTAATTCCATCCACCTTCTCTGTCGCAGATTTAACTCCTTCTAGGTGAAGATATACTTCAAGCTCTTATGATCCGTATAGATCTCGCAACGATGTCCCGCAAGATAGGGACGCCACGTCTTCAGAGCAAGGACAACAGCGGCTAACTCCAGGTCATGGGTTGGGTAGTTCTCTTCATGCGGTCGCAACTGCCGGGACAGATACGACACCACTTTGCCTTCTTGCATCAGAACGCAACCAAGTCCGAGGCGTGATGCATCGCAATACACGTCGAAACTCTTGGTGACGTCTGGCATAGTTAGGACGGGAGTTGAGGTCAGTCTCTTCTTCAATTCTTGGAAACTCTCTTCACACTTCTGAGTCCATTCAAACTTCTTGTCCTTTTTCAGCAGTTGGGTCAGGGGTTTGGCTATACTGGAGAATCCTTCAACGAACTTGCGGTAGTAACCCGCCAGCCCGAGAAAGCTTCGGATTTCAGTCACACTAGTTGGGGCTTCCCAGTCCACAATGGCTTGGATCTTCTCTGGGTCAACTGAAATCCCTCCCGCAGACACAACATGTCCGAGAAATGCCACTTCACTGAGCCAAAACTCACACTTGCTAAGCTTAGCATACAACTGGTGCTCTCGGAGGGTTTCTAAAACTAGACGCAGGTGTTCAGCATGCTCTTCTTCGGTCTTGGAGTAAATAAGGATGTCATCGAGGAAAACTACCACGAACTTGTCGAGGTACTCCATGAAAATCTTGTTCATGAGATTCATGAAATAGGCTGGGGCATTGGTCAGACCAAAGGACATTACGGTGTATTCAAACAAACCGTAGCAGGTGGTGAAGGCGGTCTTGGGAATGTCTGTCTCTCGGATTTTCAACTGATGATATCCTGTCCGAAGATCTATCTTGGAAAAGACTCGGGCTCCGTTCATCTGATCGAACAGATCCTCGATCTTTGGGAGAGGATACTTGTTTTTAATGGTCACGTCGTTTAACTTGCGATAATCCACACACAGGTGTGTGGTACCGTCTCGCTTGTCCACAAAAATAATGGGTGATCCCCAAGGTGAAGCGCTTGGGTGAATAAGTCCTTTGCTGAGCATATCAGCTAACTGCTTCTTCAATTCAACCAATTCTTCCGGATTCATCCGATAAGGCCTTTGGGATATAGGGGCTGTTCCTGGGATAAGTTCAATTATGAACTCAATATCCCGGTCTGGCGGCATACCAGGCAATTCTTCAGGGAAAACATCTCGGAACAGGTGAACAACACGGATCTCATCTAGGGTGGGTCGAGCTACGCTCTCATGGCATCCTGGTTGGGGTCGACTGGTTTCAGACACATACTCCACTTCTGCTCCTTTGTCGGTGGTGAGGGATACAGCTCTTCTGGCGCAGTCAATCCGACCACGGTACTTGGCTAGCCAATTCATACCCAGTATAACATCTATACCCTGGGTTCCTAGAATGATTGAGTCGACTAGAAACTTTTCTCCTTTGATCTCAAGGGAAATGTCAGGGCAAAACGACTTGGTCTCTAGGGTGGATTCTGGGATTTGGATGACCATGGGTTTGGGTAAGAGGTTTCCAACTAAACCTCCCTTAGCAACAAATTCTTGGGTAACAAAGGAATGGGTAGCACCAGAATCAAACAGAACAGTTGCAGGTACTGAGTTGACAAGGAACGTACCCAGCACAACATCTGGCGCATCCATGGCCTCTTCAGCATTGATGTGGTGCAGACGGCCCTTGGCAACAGCAACATTTCCGCGGGGTGCGGCGTTCTTGCCATTTCCATTACGGCCTTGGCCATTGTTCGGTGCCTGTGCATCGGGGCGTGGACCATTCTTCTTAGGATTGGGGCATTCTCTGGAGTAGTGACCCTTAGTGCCGCAATCAAAGCAGACAACATTGGCATTGCGGTTGAAGTTGTTAGAGTTCCCTCCGGGACGGGTATTGTTATTGGGGCGGTTGAAGTTGTTTGGGCGATTAGGGAAATTGGGGCGTGGAGTTTGTGGTGGTCGATAGGCCGGCTTGGGGTTTTGTGGAAAGATGCGAGGCTTCTGGTTGCTCGAACCTTCCTGGGCACTCATTCTCCTCTTGCGACCTTCAAACATAGACTTGCGCTTGGTCTCCAGCTGGATGGCTTTGTCCACAAGTGACTCCAAATCAACAAAGTCATGGATAACCAAAGCACACTGCAACTCATCATGAAGTCCATTCATGAAACGCTCCATCTTCTTCTTCTCGGTGTCGGTGTCATCAGGAGCATACCGAGATAAGTCAGTGAACTCATCAAGATAACCGACCACATCTCTACTTCCCTGCCGCAACTTGCGGAATTCATCCTTCTTCCTCTCAATGAGTCCGCCGGGAATGTGCTTCTTGCGGAACCTCTCCTGGAACTCGGCCCAATTGATAACATGACCAGCTTGCTGGAGAGCCTTGGTAGCTTCCCACCAAGACCGTGCAGGTCCTGCAAGATAGTGGGTTGCATACAGCACTTTCTCAGGTTCTCCCACGGCTGCAACTTCCAGGTTGTTGTCAATGGTGCGAAGCCAATCATCGGCCTCTAATGGGTGAAGTCCCTTGGAATAGGTAGGTGGGTTGGTCTTCTGAAAATCGCTCAAAGTGGACCGCTGATTTCCTTCGCCATTGCCATTGCCATTGTTGTTGTTGTTGTGGTTGTGATGGGCGGCAGCGATCTGCTGCAGGGCAGCGAGATGAGCTTGACGCTCCGCCCGGGCAGCTTGGCGTTCCTCCATGATAAGCGCAAGAAGTTGGGCGGTGGTTGGTTCCGGTGGTGGTGGTGGTCCTCCATCCGTGTTGGAGCGACGAGTGTCCACCATCCTGAGCACACCGGGTATAAGAGGCAAGGCAAAAGGTTTCGACCAAGGGAAAAGGTCGGTTTCGCATAGTGGTTGATTAATTAAGGATTATATGGAAAATATTTTACACAGATTAACAAGACTAACACACTTATATAGCACAACCATCACATCAAAGAGTTCACCACATCAAGCTTACAACATTGCCCTTCAGCTAATGTACATAGTACAAGGTTTCCAAAAGAACCACTACTTCGACTCGACTAGCGATAGGGGGTCAACCTAATCCTGCGGTAGTACTCAAGTCACTCGCCTACTGAGGTGGAACCTCAGGCTCTGCTGCGTCAGCGTCGGACTGGTAGGGTGGCTCCTCCGGGTCCTCCTCCTCGTCCTCGAGAACTGACTCGAGTGGCTCCTCCTCCTCCATCTCGTTGGTATGGTGCTCCAGATCCTCGATCATCTCGTCCTGCTCTGCCATCTTCTTGCGGAGCTTCGCTATGGTCCTCCTCAGCTGGGTCCTCTTCTTGAGAAGAGCGACCTTCTCCTCCTTCAGCTGCGCCTCACGCTCGCGACTCTCCTTGAGCGAGATGCGCTCAAAATGATACCGAAGCCTAGCGCACATCAGATCCTCCTGGGTGCGGAAGAGCATAATCTCCATGTCCAGGATATACTCTCCGAACGTCGGGTGTAGAGGGGACCGAATAGGGTGTCCGTCATCGGTGCGCCTCCCGTAGAACTGGAAACGAGAGTTCACCAACTCCGCCTTGTGCTCCTCACAAAGTCGGGCTAGCATCCGCTGCATGGCACGACACAGTCCGTCTTCCCAGTGGACGTCCATGGTGGTAAAGATGAGTGTCCTAGATCCGGGGGACTTGATGTTCCCGCGAACAGACGCCTCGACCAACCAAGACAGGTTCCCGTTGCCGAGAGTGTCCACCTGGGCTCCCTTAAACTCTGGAGCGGGGCGACCTAACAGCTTGCTCAACTCGAACAGGTCCTTCTCGAACATCAACTTGCCGTCCTTCTCAAGCTGAACGAACTCGGTGAAATGGATCGCCATCTACAATTTTTAGTCAAATTTTTAAGTTAGTGAGATGACAAGTGTATCAAAATTTTAAATGTAGTGAGGCAACAAGTGAGCAAAGTTTTAAGTTTAATAGAATGACGAGTGTGCCAAATTTTTAAGGATACAAGGGAAAACGTAATATTTAGTGACAGTAGAATTTTGCATAAGTGAGAGGATTAGAGATAAGCATTTTTCGAAAATACTTCATTCCTTTATTTTAGAATTTAACTTTTTGTAACACCTACCTAGCGACCATGCTAATCTAAGGTCTCCTAAAGTCGAGATGGCTCTGATACCAGCTCTGTGGGGACCCCGGACTAGCTGTCCGAAATACCCGATTATGCTTAACACAACGATCCCGTGATCAGTCTGTCGTTGCACATAATCCGAACTGAATAGCGAAGTTTACATCCATTACAATACCGCATTAAAGTCTTACATAAACGGTCATTTAGACCAAGTCTTACATAGGTGCCTTCAAGGGCCAAACCAAAATAATCAGCGGAAACTAAGGCGTAGTAGACATCATATCCTAACAATGACCCGACAGGCAGTCGACTTATGAAGATCCCTAGTTTGCATAGAAGTCGCCATACTCCTCCTTGGCATAGTGCTCCTCCATGTCTAGCTACGACAATAGCCAGGGACGAAACCATTATGAGTACATTTGATTGTACTCGCAAACTACTCCAACATGAGTATGCACTAGTCTCATTTTAATTTCATACTTTTATTTCTTTAAAACATCTCTATATCTTTGTTGAAGAAGGTAAGAAGAATTTTATAACTACTCTTAATATAATGTCCCATTTTATTAGTTTCTCCAAAACTCCTCCTTTTTCTGACCATAACCCGCCATGGTTCATGGTCTCCAACAACCTCATACCGATCTGTTGGTATAGGTGTATGGAACATTCTCCACTTCCTTTTCTTTTTAAAACTCAATTCTTTTCAAAACTTGCACATGGTCAAAGTAGGGTCTCTCAACTGTCCATATCCGAGGACTCGGCTATTCGAATAGTTTTACACTCTGCAGAGGTAGCACGCTTTTCCCACATCCATCCGGTAACTCATCGTGTCAGCCACGTCCCACCATACAAGGTGTATGCGAAGTTGAGACACCGATCCTAGTCTGTCCTTTGCTCATGCTAGTATAGGACCCTGCCCATATGATACTTTCCATCAACACTTAACCCAGCCCGTCGGGATCTAAGTGTGAGGACTCATAGTTTTGTCTGGCGGTGTATAGGGGACATCCTTCTATCCTCCTCCTTATCTTTCCATAGAGTTTGAGCGAGGACCCAGGTCAGGGGTAGGTCATCAAACCATCCCCCTCATGCATAACGGAGTCATCTCCGTAGATGAGGTATCCCATACTAATATGAGCAAATTATATGACCAAGCCCTTTCCCATATGTGGGTAAATGTGGTCGCACAGGGTATTGGCTGATTGACGTAAGTACAAAGACACAATGTGCGTTTTATCAAAACCACCATTCTCCTTTTCTCCATTTCAACACCAACATCTCGGTGCTTCATAGCCACACAGGTGTTTTCAAACGGGTTTTGAATAAAACAATCTTTATTTTTCCCATCCTATAATTTGGTATAAATTATCCTATATTTCTACATAGGGTGGCAAAATAATTTCCATATACTTTTTAAAAAGGTGTTAGAAAAATCTTTGCCTTAGGAGTAAATCATGTTATAAAAATAGATGCATGTATTAGGGTGCAAGCTCAGAGAGTAGCTTGCCTTGCTCGGCAAAGTGATCTTGGTCTTGATCTTCAGGTTCCACGAATTCTTCTTCCTCGATAAATCCGTCAACGTTCTCGTCTAATTCACAATCAAACAAATACAAACAATCACTAACCTACTCAATCAACATCACAACAATACAATCTGGAATGCTCTAAATAGCCACTGCATACATCAAGCAACACAATTTGGTTTCAAATTAATTGAATTAACCATTATTTAACTATGTCCTAATTATGGCAGAAACTAATTGAACATGTTTAATTACATATCTCAAGTTCTGTTGGTCACAAATATACAAACTAAATTTCTACAGAAAGCTACTGATGTGTAGAAGACAACACAATTGGATTTGGGTCAATTGGAGTTACCAAACTCCCTACATAATGGTTTTAATCAAGAAGCTTAATAAGCAAGTTTTAGCTATTAATCAAGTTCTGTTGATCCTAAAATTAAATCCTCTTATGGGTAACTAGCCATGACTAAATGTGACCCAATAAAATTAGTCTTAACTCATTTGGCCTCACAGAGTATCAGAAACAAACAAGTTTAGATTTTAAACCCTTTGTGGTATTTTTAATAGTACATTTTTATTATTTATCGAAATGAGGTGAAACCACTTGGGTTGGTTAGACAATTGCATAAGCTTTCCAGAACATTTTGATTTGATTTATTTGGAGTTATAAATCTCGAGATATTGAATTTCAAAGTTGAGTCCAGTACTGGAATTTCAGAGAAATTTAAATTAGAAAACAATTCTGTTCTGGATAATGTTGAGAATCCTGACGGGTGGGGTCCACTCGTCAGTGACTCAACTGAAAACAGTGCGCGCGCTGGGAAATGTTTAAAATGCTGACAGCGGGGCCCGCTGGTCAGCGACTTAAAGCGCGAAGCGGTACGCTGCCGTGGATCTAAGATCCAACGGCTGAGGATCGAGCCCACCGGCGACGACCTAAAATGGGCGGCGCCGTGGCTCCGGCGACGGCGAGGTCGACGATGCGCTCACCTAGGGGCTCGGGAGGATGCGCGGGTGATGCAGATCGACGGCGGAGGCTCGGGGAAGCTTGCTGGACGAACGGCGCTTGCTGGGGATGCTCCAATCGACGGCGGCGAGCAGCTCCTCCTCCGCGGCCGTGCTCCAACTCCGGCGAGGCTCCTGCGTCGCTCCAGGGCACGAAGCAGAGGGGAAAAGGGAGCGTGTGAGTGCGGGGTTAATGGAGAAGAGAGTGCAGGCCAGAGAGGAGGGAAAGAGAGGGCAGCACGGCTCGGCCGTGGTCGTCTTCTACCTCGGGCACGGCGAGCTCGAAGATGGCCACCGGCGGCAGTGGCTTCGCGGCTACGGCTCCGCCCTCCTGGCGGTGCACGAGCGAGTGTGGAGCGAGGGAGAGGCAGTGGTGGAGTGTGGAGAAAACGGGAGCTCGGGGGGGGGGGGGGGGGGCTTTTAAGGCCGAGGTTCGGTCCATGGTGGACGGGGTGCTGGGGCGGTCCAGAGGGGGCTAGGGCTCGCCATAGGGTGCGGTGCGGTGCGGCGACGGTGTCGGGGTGCAGAGGAGCAAGGTTGGCGCGTGGAGCCGAGCGGCGCGTGCTCGGAGTGGGGGACGGCTGTGAGGGCGTTTGGGCGGTGCACGACGTGCACGGCGCGTCGCGAGGGCTGCGGGAGCGGGCTGCTGCTGGGCGTCCTGCTGCGCTGAGAGGGAGCAGGGAGGTGAGGGAGAGAGGGGGGGCATGGCGCGGCCAGCACGGCGTCGACACCGTCGTGGCCACAGTGCCGACCATGGCGACGTGCGTGCGGGCTGCTGTCCCCTGGCGCTCCTCCTCGTTCCCGGCCCTAATCCTCGACGTCTTCGAGTGCGGTGAGGGGAGTGAGGGAAATCAAATGGGGGCAGTGATTTGCATCAACTCGATCGAAATCACCCAAATCGATCTCGGATTTGGGTCGGTTTAGGAAGAACAGGGTGGTGATCACCAGGTGTTCGATGAAATGCTTGAACCAAAAATAATTTCCAATTTTTGAATTTTATTTTCATAATTTGCTTCACACATGTTTGTCAAGATTTGTTGTGCTATTTGATTATTTATTGGACAAGTTCAACATAGCACATTTTGTGATTTGAATAAGATAAAGAAATGAAATAGAATTTAAATTTAGGTTTTCGAAATTAATATTTGGAGAGGGAAAAGTTGTGGGAATAAAATGGGAGTGATCATATCACCACTCCACTGAATTTGGTTTGAAAGAAAATGAATTTCTTACTTGGAGAAATGGTGTGACATTTGTCACATTGTTTTTATTGTTTTATCTTTTGTTTTGTTTATTTTCTTTTCTTCAAGTTTTTAATTAGAGCTAACAACCAACACATTCACAAGAAATAATTATTACAAGCAACAATATGAAATCAACACATATTAATTCATAAAAAGTTTTTGTTGGCCCACATTTTTGATATAATAATACTGATTATAATTTTGGGATGTTACATTTGTGCCCAAGATACATGTACCAGCCTCGGCACTCAAGAACATTCCCATCACTTGGCCCTTTGCCATATGGTGTTTGGATATGGTGGGACAGTTCAAGCCGGTCCGAGGTAACATGACTCATATGCTGGTGATGGTGGACAAATTCAGCAAGTAGATTGAGGTAAAGCCAATTCGGAAGTGTGATGGACATACTGTTGTGGCATTCCTGAAAGATATCATATTGAGATATGGCTACCCGCACATCATTATCACAGATAACGGCACCAACTTTGAAGTGGGAGAATTTGCTCGATTTTGTGCCGAGAAGAGAATCCGACTTGATGTGGCCTCGGTCGCACACCCGGAAGCAAACGGGCAGGTAGAGAGAGCAAATGCATTTGTACTGGCCGACATAAAAGCTCGGTTGATCGAACCTCTCTTGAGAACTCCAGGTTGCTGGATAGAGGAGATACCGGCTGTACTGTGGGGGTTGAGAACAACACCGAATAGATCGACTGGTTATACGCCATTCTTTCTAGTTTATGGAGATGAGGTAGTGCTCCCAACCGACATACAGTATGACTCGCCGAGAGTGGCAATGTATACTGAGACTGAGGCAAAAGAGGCACGAGAAAATGATGTGGACTTACTCGAAGAGGCAAGAGAACTAGCCTTATCTCGGTCGGCCATATACCAGCAGAATCTTCGACGCTCTCATAGCCGGAAGATCCACCCTCGGGTGTTCAGAGAAGGAGACTTGGTGCTGAGACTGATACAACGTACTGCCGACATGCACAAGTTGATGCCTCCATGGGAGGGACCATTTGTTGTAAGCGGGGCTCTACACAATGATTCGTACTACCTTGTAGATGCACAGGAAGCAAGTAAAGGTGTGACGGATAGGTCCGTAGAGGAAACCAAAAGGCCATGGAATGTAGCCCTACTTCGCCCCTTTTACACATAAAGGGCGCAACGTAGGTATCTCGGTTTCCAATGAATGAAATGTCGGCACTCAGAGATGAACTCGGGGACTGCCTTGTTGTCTATATTCATGCTTTCTTTCTATATCGTTTGTTTGTCGGCACCCCGAAGTAAAACTCGGGGACTGCCGTGTTTATTTATGAATGCTATTATCTATGTTGTCCATATGCCGAATAAGCTTTTAACCTTGTTTACAAGTTCAAGTAATGTATGCTATCCGAGATAATCTTGTGACTCGACTGACGAACACCTAAATGGTAGTCAAGAGAAGAGATTGTGGAATATGGTGAACACGAAAATAAACTCGGGGACTCGGTCTAAAAAGGAGTTCGGCATATGTTGCTTACTAACCCATTTTTTCAAATATTTTTCTTTGTGTCGAATAACTCTAAGCCTTACCTCAAAAGTTTACAAGTACTGTATGCTATAAGTGGTGGTTTTGTGACTCGACTGTCGAACACCGAAATGGTAGACAAGAGCAAAAATCGCTTAGTATGGTAAATACGAAGTAAACTCGGGGACTTGGTGCAAAGAAGTTTGACACCAAGTCGCATTCATTAAGATAACAAAATAAAAGAGTCTTCCTAGGAAATACTTAAATGTATATTTACATCTGCACCCGGCATTCCGGGGATTTGACGAATGTGTTTCTTAAAAGCTTAAGCAGTTGGGCCAGAGGTCTCGGCAGCGGGAGTGGATGTCGAGGTACTAGCGGTAGCAGCAGCTGTCTCCAAGGGAGTTCAGGCGCGGCTTGCTCGGCAGTGTCGTCAGCTCCCAGCTTGGTGATGTCGGCTACGACGCTCTTGATGATGTCGGAAGCCGCCTCTGGAGAAGTGTCGGTTGCAGCCGACTTGGTCGTCTCGGTTGCAGCCGGCGTGACGGTGTCGGCGGCGGTCATCTCGGGGGCCTTAGTTGCTGTCCCGGACCCCGTGGTCTCCTTGACGGTCTCGATGGTCTCGGGGACTTCTTCTCCGGCTTCCCCGTCGGCTCGCTCCTCACCAGCTTCTTCCTCGTCGCGCCGCTCCTCGTCGGCGTAGTCCTCATCATCAGAATAAGTGTCGCCTTCGACATATTGATGGGGCTGCGAGTAGCTAGCCATATAGTAGGCGGTCTCTTGGCGATGCTGGATCTTGACGGGGTCAGTCGTCCAAGGAGAATATTCGCGCTGCGTCCTCACCTTCTCGAGGTCAATTCCCTCGTACCAGGACAGTACAGAGGAACAGCGCTTGGTCCGCCCCGGCATGAGCAGCCGAGGATCTCCACTCCTGGAGTCTAGTCTCGGTATTCTCCAACTCTCGGGCCAAGTCGGGAACCGTCTTGGGAGGCTTGGATCCTGGCCATAATCTCCGGTAGACTCGAATGCTGGCGTCAAGAAGCTCCAGGCCAATGCTCTTCAGAGGGGAGATCCGGGCGTTCAGCGCCGTCAGATGGTCCGCAACATCCCACTCCGCCGAGATGGGACCGGCTTGCGCCCTCTTCGCCCGAGCCTTGGCAGTAATTTTGGCGTCAGCAATTTGTGAGTGGGCAAAGTACTCTAAAGAGCAGGCTGTGGCAGAGTTAGATTATACACCGACATATAGCCAATGTCGGAAAAAAGGAAGAGAATGGAAAAAAGGATAAAAAAGAAACTTACTGTCCATTTGACCGTTGAGTTTTTTCAACTCGGCCAGCCAGATGCCGCACTTAGCCTTGAGGGTGTCCAACTGTTTTTCTGCCAAAATGGCGCGAGCCTTGACGTCTTTAAGGACACCTTTCAGGGTTTCTATAGCCGCCAGCAAGGTCTTCTCGGTGTCGTCCCTCTCACCCTAGAGTTTCTCGACTTCTTGCTGAAGCCGGGCTACTTTGGCATGTTCTTGTTCAAGGGCAGCCTTGTGCTCAGCGGCAACTCGGACTTCGGCCTCAGCTGTGGAGGGCAACAAATTGGATATGTCGGTAAACAGGAGATTGCAAAGGGGTTATGTTGAATAGAAGGAAAGTGTACCTTGTTGCTTCTGTTCCGCCCGGGCTGTCTTGTATGCTTTTCTGCGTGTCCCATGCTCAAGGAGCAGTTTTCGGAACACTTTGTTCCGTTTAGAATTACAAGCCTGAAACAAAGCAGAGTGTTAGTAAATGTTGTGAAGAATCACACCGAGTTAACTCGGCGTAGGTCCGGGGGGCTGAATGTCAGATTTTTTGCAAGATTCCTGCCAAGTGCTCCTTACTCGGTTGAGTTTCAATCACTCGACCCGAATCTCGGGGACTAGTGAGGGTGTGTGTCTAAAGGGCTTACCTCGGCGGCTCGGCATCCTTGGTTATCTGGAGAACTGAGCACTGCAGCGCATGCAAGGACTGAGCAATTTTGCCCGGGCCAGCAGGATGTCGGACGTTCAGGTCCGAGGAGGAGACCTCGCTGAGATCCGCAGCATTCCAGTCCAAGTTGTACTGCTCCATCGAACCTGAAGAGTCACCACTTGCAGTGAGCAGAGGAGGTTCCCATTCAGCAGCAGGGGCAACTCGGCTGGCAATTGCCTCCAGAGTTTGCAGGGTTGTCGTCTTAACTGCGATGCGTAGAGGAGGCACCACCAAAATCTTACTCGGAGGAGTCTGGCCCTTCTTTTTGGCCAGTTGCTTGTCTCTCGGGGCTGACTTCCCTGTTTGCAGGCTCGAGGACGCTGACTTCGAGCGTGGGATTACCGCCTTAGAGGCCTCGGCCTTTGCATCGGCCCTTGCTTGTTGTTGGCGCTGCGGTTGTGGCAGCCGAGGTAATGGTGGTTGCTGCTGCTGCTGCGGTTGGGACGGTTGATGCTGTTGTGGCGATGGTTGTCGTTGTCCTGCTGACCGTGGCGATACCACCGGGATCTCGGGCAACTCCGGCTCAGAGCGTTGTGTGTCGCCACCGAGTCCAACATCCCGGTCCGAGACACCTTGGTCTCCTCCGGCGGCGGCCCTAGAAGTCGGCGGGGGTGTGCCAACCCGACTGCTGCGTGCTGGAGAAAGGTCTACCCGGGTTGGGTCACCACCCTCTGTTGAGTTCTGGCCAAGGGGCCCGCGCATTGGCTCGCTCTGGTTCAACTCCAGCGGTTCACTGCATCAGGATAAGGAGAAGGTATTAACTCGGGGAAAAGTATGTCAGAAGAGGATAGAAAAGAGGTGGTGCAAATGATGGTTAAGAGTAGGTACCCGGCAGAAGTAGGAGGCCTGTTCTTGCCTCTTTTGGGAACGGCTTGCCGGGCTGTCTTTGCCTTCTTGGCCGCGGGACCCGCGGCATCTGAGGACGCGGCCTCCAAGGTGCCAGTCCTCGCATGCTTGCGCGGTGCAGTTTGCTTGCCCGAGGCAGTGGTTGTCGGAGGTGCTGGATGAGCGTAGTTGAGGGGACATGCGTCAATAACGTCAAGTATTCGATAGTCGTCCTCGTCATCATCGGACCACTCGTTGATGGGTACTTGAACTCGAGGCTTACCCGGAGCAGGGGCACGGACTAACGGAATGGACATGTGGTCCTCGTCGTCCGGGTCTTCGGTTGCTGGAGAAGCCGGGATGGGGAGATCCGGCTGCCAACCATCCTTAGTAATTTTCCTGTCTTCTTTGGCCTACCGAGCAAACCTCTGCGAAAAAGGTATAAGGAAGGCAGATTGTTAGGCGGGATAGAGAGTTATACTGGCATAAGAGTAATGTCGGTTAAGACAGAGATGTCGGTTAAATTGGTAAGTGTATACCTGTTCCGGAGGGTGATCTCGGTCATGAGGCTGCATCCCCCACTCCCACTCTTCAGTCATCTCGGTCTGGGCGATGGCTCGGACGCGTCGGTACACTGCCGACTTGTCCAGCTCGAAGGTACTGATCCGAGTTGGATCATATCGGCCGCTCATAAGGCACATCTTGTGAACTCGGGCTTGATGTGGGCTAACTCGGCGACTGATGAATGTCCTCAGAAGATCATCACCTGTGAGATCATGCTGGATCTCGAGGAGGTACGTGTGGATGTCGTTGATCTCCATGTCGGTCTTCTTCGGATCAAAACCCCAGTAGGTTTGAGCAGTAGGAGGGTCGACATCGAACTCGGGCAGATTGATGTAGTCTAACTGCTCGGCCTGGCCGGTCCGGTTGGGATTCTTCACGTAGAAGAAATTGCGCTGCCATTTCCGGCAGGACTCCGGACCCGAAATCTTGGGGAACTCGGAGAGCCGCCGGGGCACGATGGTGGCTGCTCCGCATGGTGTCATCTCCTTGTCTTGGACCCCCGGGTTCGGGATGCTCTGCTTTCGGAGTTGGCAATATCTAGCCCATAGGTTGACAAGGGGCCAGAGGCCGAGATAGGCTTCCGAGAAAGAAACGAAAGCCGACAGAATGGTTATGGCATTGGCGGGGAGATGATGGGGTTGGAGTCCGAACCGGTTTAGGAAGGATCGGAAGAATGCGCTCGCGGGGAGAGCAAAGCCTCGTTCGAAGTGAGAGACAAATACTACCCGCTTGCCGTGTTGGACGTCTGGTTCATTCTCTCCAGCTGGGAGCCGACAGTTCACTCGATCTGGGATATGCCTGGACCGACGTAGCCAGTCGATGTCGTCTTGGGTGGTCTCGGAACCTTCCCATCCTCCCCGAATTCCTTCGGTGGACATGTCGGTCTGATCAGGAGACATCTCGGTTTCAGTCTGCAAAAGAATAAACGTCTTACTTGGAGATACGGAAGAGAAACGATTTATATGTCGGAGAAGGAAGAAGACCGAGTAGAAACAGAAATCCACTACCGAGGTACACAAAAGAAGATCTACTGGAGCAACTTAAAGGGGATTAAATAGATCTAAGTGGAAACCCTATCATGTTCATGCGGAGGAGCAACAGCAAGACTTACATGTGCAACTATGGGCAGTGTATAGCCATGGCAGTAAGCATGGATATCTAAGAGAGGAAATCTATCCTATCCCTAGCATACTATTCCATGGGATTCGTGATGAGCGATGAAGCTCCATGGCGGACGGAATGCGGGGAGGCTAGAGAGATCCGATCAAGGTCAATGAAAAGTTACTCACCGGAGAGAAGATCGGCGCGACGGTTGTCCGCGGCGGAGGTGGCAGCAGTGAACTGCGGGCTCCAATCGGTGATGTCTGGTCTCTCTGACGTCGAGCTCGTGCGGGGCGCGGCGGCGGCGGCGAAAGCTAGAGAGAGGAAGAAGATGATGCGGAAGGGGAAAGGAAATCCCCCCGCGGCCCTATTTATGGAGGCGGAGGGCACGCGGTTTCCGATTCTCCCGCCCGGCAGTTTCGAAATGATCGTGGGATCGTGTGCGGCTGTTGGCACGGTTGAGATATTTGCGGCCGCACAATCGGCCACATCGTGGGCTACGGAATGGGAACCGCCGGCGGCAGGATCACGTGCGGTTACTAATCCGGGAATCGAGGAGGCACCCCGGAGTCAAAGCACTTGAGTGCCTGTCGGATTTGACGGCCAGTGGGGCCCGTGCGGCGTATTAGCAGTGGCACAAACCAAGGGATGATACAGCGTTTGAGTGACATGTCTCTAGAGAAGATCTGCCGAAAGATTTCCTTATGTCGGAGTGACCGGGATATGAACGGATATCGGATGGATTAGAAGCCCCAGGTTGGAAGACTTGATGTTGGGCCGACATGGCGATGTCGGGTAACTTCTCGGTGGACCGATATAGACATGCCGGAGGCCTTTTATTATGCCAACATGGTAATGTCGGATGGTTCATTGGTGGACCGATTCAGATCTCTCGGAACTCTTGGCTGACCCGACAGGGTGATGTCGGATACACGTTTGGGGCAGTTGTTAATTTAAATGTGGTGCAACCCTTCATCCGAGGCTGCAGGTCCACACCAGCTTCGGGGACTAGTGTCGGGGGGCTACCCCCGGGTAGGGTAAAGGCCTGGGCAATATACTTATATTTATAGTGGTAAATGCCCTTTGTCTGGTGCCAAAGGTCAAGTGACCCTTTGAGGTGTGAAGTGACGCCTTTTGGTGGTGTTCAGGAGGTGACTCTTGGGAAAAGCCAGGAGGTGCCCCTTGGAGAATGTAAAGGCCAAGCTGCCTCTCCTGGTGACACTATAAATAGGCCTCCAGCCCCTCAGTACAATGCAGGCAGAAGCAGAGAATTCCCCTAAGAACCAGCTTCTCGAATATGTCTTCGGGAGTAAGCCTAAGACATCTTCGAGCAGCTGGGCCTAGAGGCATTCTCTTACGAGACAATACAGACAGATACAAGTAAACAAGGTCCTGGCTGGACCAAGATAAGTGTAAGGCCGACATAAGCCTATGTCGGAGATAATCGACATATACCCGAGATTGGAGAGACTGAGGCAAGGTATAAAGGTAGTCCAATCTAGAGAGGACCGACATAACTTAACCGACATCCCATGTCGGTACCTTCTATTTATTTCTTATGTGCAGGAATGCGGTGCCGGCATAGCCATGCCGAGACTCAGAAGGATTATCCGAGTGAGTAGGTCAGGCACATTCGTGCCGAACTGAGGAAGAGAATCAGGCATACCCATGCCGGGTTAGACTAGTCCGTCCGACATACCTTATGTCGGACCAGAAGTCAAGGGCAAGGACACTGCGAGGACACAGCCCCGCCTGCCACGGAAAGCTCAAGTCTCATCCCGCCTGACATGGGGGCGGAACAGAAGGCGAGGTGCGGGTACGAGGTGACTATTCCTCTGTACCGCTGACTCGATGACAGGGGACATGTCATGGGCAAGCCATGTCTTGTCTCTGACAAGGAGACATCATCACCTAGTCCGGCGGTTTCTACACCTAGAGGAATAATGGCTGACCTCGGTGTAATGCCCCGACCCCGCAATTATACAATGATGCTATGTGTCGATGATCATGCTACATAATCGAAGGTTACTGGGGTTACCACTCCCAGGACGAGTAAACATCGGCAGGCGTGCCCGGCATGGATCATCGGCCACACAACCCTTCGATCATGCCATATCCAAATCATAGCCCTCAATGTATAATAAAGAGATCAAGACACCGGAACATCTGGCACATAACAGACCCTACGACTCAAAGCAATATAGTTCAACTCTTATAATAGAGACAGATAGCAAATATTACAATTAGAGGTCACCGACCCAACATTACAACAAGCGGAAGCAAATTAAGTTGTTCTAAACAACAAGATCCAAATATGGCCTAAGAGGCCTACAGATAAACAGTTCCGTGCCAGCTGGTTCCGAGTTGCCCCAGGCTGCCACCCGGGAACCCCAGACTACTCGTCGACGTCAATGTAGAACCCACCTTCGCCTTCTGCGAAGTCTTCAACTGAAACCAAAAAATATCAACAAAGCAAAGCTGAGTACGACGTACTCGCAAGATTACTAGAGCTACTAGCTCGGATGATTGGCTTTCAATGGTTTTATGGTTATTTTGCATAAAGCTAGTTTTCTCTTTAAAAGACAAGACACAACGAATCGACTAATCAGAATAGTTTTGAAAGGGGATAAGATAGTAAGTCTCCTACTCCTTTGTTTCTCTATTCTCCACCAGCACACAACTCATAAGGCACCTCCCCGAATCACCCTCGAGGAAATAAACCTTCATACTTAAGTTTTCAAGTTTTATAGGGATTCAAGTTCTCTATGATCTCAGAATCTGATACCAAGTAGTACATAACCGCGGACACGGCTTTTCGAAAAGATTAAACCCTGTAGGGGTGTACTATTTTTAACCATCAGTACCGTCCGGCTCATTGCCTGATCATTAGCTCTCTTCCGGGGAAAGCCGGCTGAGTAGGAGCGGTTACAACCTTTACCTTGCATTAGGCTAACCCAAGGATCATCAGTGGCCGAAGGACAAGTTCAGTGCCTCCAACACCCTGCCCCGCGGCCACATCCTAAACACCACCATCCTCATCCCAGCCCTTGCCACCATCTCCACGCACGCGCAAATGGAAAGCTCAAACTAGAGGACCCTTGGCTAGCCCCTCACAAGTTAGTCAGTCGATAGAGAGCCCATACGCCCACCGATGGAAGCACGCTCAGTCTTGGCTCAAAGGCGAGAACTCGCACCTAGGCGGCCTGAATGAGGCAAAACACCATCAACCCACGATGGCAACTCATCCAAGCCTTTTAAGCATCTTTATTAAGTACTACAAGTGTCCACCTCAACCGGACAAGAATCCATCACCATTTCCAACAATGAAATATCATACGACAACTAAGCATTGCACTAAGCATGGCTAAGCATTTATCTGAATATTAATAACTCAGGCCAACACCCAATCCTATGGATATTAGGAAGGAAACAGGTAATGGTAACGGTACTTAATGCAACTAATAGGATACTCTAATCATAGTACAAAATTGACCTTTGAACCGAATGCAATATTCTGTGGAGAAAATAATTCTTTGGAAATAGTAGGATCAGACATGCAAGAGAGGGGGGTTTACGCTTGCCTTGCGGTGGTGGCAGGTAATACGGATCGTCAAGGTATTGTGGTGTAACCTCGACACTGGGATCTTTCGGTGCACATAATTAACAAAAGGAAACAATAAATAACAAGAATACAAGCAAGTGCAATGCACACACATGATGGCATGAGATTTTAATGCACTGAAATTAGCATAACATTGTTTAGCAATTTAAATGGGGAGCAGATATAACTATCTCAACCAGCTACACCATACCCCCATATTTAACTTAATGACATTACCAACTTCCACTTGTATGCAGTACCAAATTATGGTTCAAATATGCATGAAATTGATGTTAGTTGATAGGTATTATCTTTGTGATCATTTTGGTGCATTAAACTTAATTTTTGCATAAGTAGATCTTAAGCTAAGAATTTTCGAAGTGGGGTTCCAATTCTGCCATTTTAATAAAATACAATAAACAACTATTTAAATTACTTATTTGAACATAAATAGGATATAAACAGGTAGGGTTATTTATCCTGATCATTTTGATACCTTAATTGTAATTTTTGGAGCAATATTCAATTTGTTATGTATTTTTCAAGTTTAAATTTTAATCTATCTAACTGTTTAATTTTTCAGAAAAATCGCCCGGGTCGTTTTTCACCGAGGGCAAGGCTAGCCGCAGTGACTGACGCGCGGGCCCAGGGCCACGCTGGCATCCACGTCAGCGCCACATCCACAGCGCGTTTGGCCGGAGCGGGATGCGCAGACCGGCGCGGTGGCCGCGTCGCCGGCGAGCACGGCTCCGGTGGCTGGGAGCACGCGGGGACGCGTTGGTGCGCTCGAACGACGCGAGCGGGGGGATTTCTACCTAGAGGGGGCGGAGCCGCTAGCTATTGGTCGCCGGAGCGACGCGTCACGGCGACCCGCGGCGGCGCCCGACGGCGAGCTACGGCGTCCTATCGATCTAGGGGGAGAGGAGAAGAGCGGGGATGTCCAGAAGGACTGAACACTTACCCTCGATGCGTGAGGTTGCTCGGAGAAGAGGGAGGAGGTCGAGAGAGACGGCAATGGCACGGCGAAGCTCCGGCCGGCCGTGAGGAAGACGAGCTTGGCGGCGTCGATTTTGGACCTCCCGCTTCGATTCCTTCGACGAGGTGGTAGAGGACGGAGGGGCGGAGCTTTGGGTGGTCTCATATGCGGCTGGGGAGTATCCAATCGCCGGCGATTCGACGGCGAGCTCCTCTAGGGTTCGGCCATGGCTGGGGAAAAACGGGAGAGGGGAGCAGCACGACGTGGGAGGGGGAAAGTAAGGGACAGGGAGAGCAGAGGGAGGGCACAGGGCCTCCTTATCCCCTCCGGTGACACGGCGAGCACAGCGGCTCGGTGCCATGCCGTGCTCTGTAGCTACAGGTAGGGGATGGTTATTTTACCGAAAACCCCCCTGCTGTTTTTCTTTTCTTTTTCTGCCTTTCAAAACCAGTAGCCTTTAGTGATTTAATTGAGGCACTTAAACAATTTCCAAAATTCTGAAAACATTCCTGTAGGGTCTCCATAACATATGAATGCTCCACAAAAATTTATTTGGTAGAATAAAATGTTTTGAACATCATTTGTTCATAGTGCTTAAATATGGCATTTTGGCTAATTTTCCATTTGTGAATTTTTATAGCCTTTTGAATGCAAGTACAAAATACTAATTTTGAACTCTTGGAACTTCCTTGACAACTATGGAAGCTCCATATAATTTGGTTTTGTCAAACTCAAACACTTTTGATAAAATTTTAGTTTGGGAGAGAATTTCCATGTCGTGAGGTTTCAACTTTTTCCTTGGTTAAGTTAAGCATTTTATAAATGATGCATATGATGCTCATGATGCATGTGGAATAAATTTAAAAGTGGAAATTTTGTTCAAATTTCTACAGTACAAAAGTGGGGCTGTTACAAATCTACCCACCTTACAAGAATCTCGTCCCGAGATTCCTAGAGTAGGAAGAGGGAGAGGGTTACACTAGTCTTCAACAATTTCCCGATGCACAATTTGTTCTTCTGGAAGAGGTTGATCGAGAGTATCAAGATTATCTTCAAGCACTTCCCTTTCAGATCATAACCCAGATACACCAGAAATCAGAAGGAATAACTCTTAAAAGGTTGATCTTCACGAAGATCAAGTATTCAAATGTCAACTCAGGAGATGAGTGTTCAACAACACCCATGAGCTAACACAATTGAAAATAAGGCAAGGTATCGAGTCGACTGGAAAAAGTTCCAGATGACAGAAAGTGGTCTCTCCTAAGGATTGGAAATATGAACTTTGCACAAGGCCATATCGCTTGGGGAAGAAGGTGGAACTACTTTGACACTATAGGGTCATTCTTCAGTTCGGACAGATGACCAAATTTTTAAACCTTGCGGCACAGCAACCGTCATTGTTGCTTGAGATTCAGCTCCGGTTAGGTGAGAGGTTCCTACTCAGAGTCTATTAACAGGAAGGTTGAAACGAGTACCACCGAGGTATGGTTGCTAGATTCCCAAGATATGGACTGCAAGTCTGCAATGTCCAGCTCCTAAATAGGAGTGCATATGCAAATACTGATGTATTCCCAGCATGTTAGGAGACTTCTGCACTTACGTGAAATATTTGCAGTGAAACACATTTGAGTCCTTGGATTCCAATACAATTAAAATTGCTAAGAGAACTAGATAGTCACATTAATGCTCACCCCTTAGTATTTCCTGAGCAACGAGCGACTCGGAAGGAAGGGCAAGCGATAAGTGAAAGAGCGTCACTTCCTCAGGAAGATCCCGATACTCAACATGCCCCATTGGTAAGAAGAGTGTGACACTTTAAAGTGGATCAGAACAAAAACTAGACAAGCCTCTTATTTTGCGGATTACCATACGTTGCCGGCCTGGCCCGAGAATTGGACAAGGTAATGGAATTTGTTTCCCTACATTCCTGAAGTGGAAGGTCTTGGAAAACTACGAGAGTAACCTACATCGGAACACACCAATGCACGATCACACTTGACGGCCAACTGACAGACAACGGTCGGAAGACAGAACACGAGTAAGAAACAAGCCCAGGAAAATCCCAAGATGTTCTTGAAGTCCCTGTTAGCACTCTTCCAACAACTAGTGTTGAAAGGGTCTTCAGCGGAGGGTTAATGGAGGAGTCACAAACCTAGAGGGAAAACTCGCTGAGAGCACTCTTGTCGTGATCTAGAGGGTTCCGTGACAGGAAGTCTAGCTACATCTAGTGACAGTGAAGAGCTTTGCAGACGTAACTCAGTTACGCCTACAAGCACAAGCGTCGAGACTAATTTCAAATCTGGCCAGCCTGATGTAGGGTTTCACCATTAGCACCAGGGTTCGACTGGAAGGATCTTGGGTTAAAGATCAGCATCATGTACCAAGACTAACGAATAGCATGAAGCTCACATGGGTAACAACCCACACGATTCAACACAATAGAATTCCAGTATACTAAGGGAAATTCGGGTCAAGATCTTGGCGGAAAGCATCTTTGGAATGCAAGTAAGCCTACACTGTTTGCAAGACCAGTCATGCGCAGCGGAAGCATGGTGGGCCCATAACCCACAGGTCCCAGGATCGAAACCTGGCTCTGATACCATTTGTAATGCCCCGACCCCGCAATTATACAATGATGCTATGTGTCGGTGGTCATGCTACATAATCGAAGGTTACTGTGGTTACCACTCCCAGGCCGAGTAAACATCGGCAGGCGTGCCCGGCATGGATCATCGGCCACACAACCCTTCGATCATGCCATATCCAAAGCATAGCCCTCAATGTATAATAAAGAGATCAAGACACCGGAACATCTAGCACATAACAGACCCTACGACTCAAAGCAATATAGTTCAACTCTTATAATAGAGACAGATAGCAAATATTACAATCAGAGGTCACCGACCCAACATTACAACAAGCGGAAGCAAATTAAGTTGTTCTAAACAACAAGATCCAAATATGGCCTAAGAGGCCTACAGATAAACAGTTCCGTGCCAGCTGGTTCCGAGTTGCCCTAGGCTGCCACCCGGGAACCCCAGACTACTCGTCGACGTCAATGTAGAACCCACCTTCGCCTTCTGCGAAGTCTTCAACTGAAACCAAAAAATATCAACAAAGCAAAGCTGAGTACGACGTACTCGCAAGATTACTAGAGCTACTAGCTCGGATGATTGGCTTTCAAAGGTTTTATGGTTATTTTGCATAAAGCTAGTTTTCTCTTTAAAAGACAAGACACAAGGAATCGACTAATCAGAATAGTTTTGAAAGGGGATAAGATAGTAAGTCTCCTACTCCTTTGTTTCTCTTTTCTCCAACAGCACACAACTCATAAGGCACCTCCCCGAATCACCGTCGAGGAAATAAACCTTCATACTTAAGTTTTCAAGTTTTACAGGGATTCAAGTTCTCTATGATCTCAGAATCCGATACCAAGTCGTCCATAACCGCGGACACGGCTTTTCGAAAATATTAAACCCTGCATGGGTGTACTATTTTTAACCATCAGTACCGTCCGGCTCATTGCCTGATCATTAGCTCTCTTCCGGGGAAAGCCGGCTGAGTGGGAGCGGTTACAACCTTTACCTTGCATTAGGCTAACCCAAGGATCATCAGTGGCCGAAGGACAAGTTCAGTGCCTCCAACACCCTGCCCCGCGGCCACATCCTAAACACCACCATCCTCATCCCAGCCCTTGCCACCATCTCCACGCACGCGCAAATGGAAAGCTCAAACTAGAGGACCCTTGGCTAGCCCCTCACAAGTTAGTCAGTCGATAGAGAGCCCATACGCCCACCGATGGAAGCACGCTCAGTCTTGGCTCAAAGGCGAGAACTCGCACCTAGGCGGCATGAATGAGGCAAAACACCATCAACCCACGATGGCAACTCATCCAAGCCTTTTAAGCATCTTTATTAAGTACTACAAGTGTCCACCTCAACCGGACAAGAATCCATCACCATTTCCAACAATGAAATATCATACGACAACTAAGCATGGCTAAGCATTTATCTGAATATTAATAACTCAGGCCAACACGCAATCCTATGGATATTAGGAAGGAAACAGGTAATGGTAACGGTACTTAATGCAACTAATAGGATACTCTAATCATAGTACAAAATTGACCTTTGAACCGAATGCAATATTCTGTGGAGAAAATAATTCTTTGGAAACAGTAGGATCAGACATGCAAGAGAGGGGGGTTTACGCTTGCCTTGCGGTGGTGGCAGGTAATACGGATCGTCAAGGTATTGTGGTGGAACCTCGACACTGGGATCTATCGGTGCACATAATTAACAAAAGGAAACAATAAATAACAAGAATACAAGCAAGTGCAATGCACACACATGATGGCATGAGATTTTAATGCACTGAAATTAGCATAACATTGTTTAGCAATTTAAATGGGGAGCAGATATAACTATCTCAACCAGCTACACCATACCCCCATATTTAACTTAATGACATTACCAACTTCCACTTGTATGCAGTACCAAATTATGGTTCAAATATGCATGAAATTGATGTTAGTTGATAGGTATTATCTTTGTGATCATTTTGGTGCATTAAACTTAATTTTTGTATAAGTAGATCTTAAGCTAAGAATTTTCGAAGTGGGGTTCCAATTCTGCCATTTTAATAAAATACAATAAACAACTATTTAAATTACTTATTTGAACATAAATAGGATATAAACAGGTAGGGTTATTTATCCTGATCATTTTGATACCTTATTTGTAATTTTTGGAGCAATATTCAATTTGTTATGGATTTTACAAGTTTAAATTTTAATCTATCTAACTGTTTAATTTTTCAGAAAAATCGCCCGGGCCGTTTTTCACCGAGGGCAAGGCTAGCCGCAGTGACTGACGCGCGGGCCCAGGGCCACGCTGGCATCCACGTCAGCGCCACATCCACAGCGCGTTTGGCCGGAGCGGGATGCGCAGACCGGCGCGGTGGCCGCGTCGCCGGCGAGCACGGCTCTGGTGGCTGGGAGCACGCGGGGACGCGTTGGTGCGCTCGAACGACGTGAGCGGGGGGATTTCTACCTAGAGGGGGCGGAGCCGCTAGCTATTGGTCGCCGGAGCGACGCGTCACGGCGACCCGCGGCGGCGCCCGACGGCGAGCTACGGCGTCCTATCGATCTAGGGGGAGAGGAGAAGAGCGGGGATGTCCAGAAGGACTGAACACTTACCCTCGATGCGTGAGGTTGCTCGGAGAAGAGGGAGGAGGTCGAGAGAGACGGCAATGGCACGGCGAAGCTCCGGCCGGCCGTGAGGAAGACGAGCTTGGCGGCGTCGATTTTGGACCTCCCGCTTCGATTCCTTCGACGAGGTGGTAGAGGACGGAGGGGCGGAGCTTTGGGTGGTCTCATATGCGGCTGGGGAGTATCCAATCGCCGGCGATTCGACGGCGAGCTCCTCTAGGGTTCGGCCATGGCTGGGGAAAAACGGGAGAGGGGAGCAGCACGACGTGGGAGGGGGAAAGTAAGGGACAGGGAGAGCAGAGGGAGGGCACAGGGCCTCCTTATCCCCTCCGGTGACACGGCGAGCACAGCGGCTCGGTGCCATGCCGTGCTCTGTAGCTACAGGTAGGGGATGGTTATTTTACCGAAAACCCCCCTGCTGTTTTTCTTTTCTTTTTCTGCCTTTCAAAACCAGTAGCCTTTAGTGATTTAATTGAGGCACTTAAACAATTTCCAAAATTCTGAAAACATTCCTGTAGGGTCTCCATAACATATGAATGCTCCACAAAAATTTATTTGGTAGAATAAAATGTTTTGAACATCATTTGTTCATAGTGCTTAAATATGGCATTTTGGCTAATTTTCCATTTGTGAATTTTTATAGCCTTTTGAATGCAAGTACAAAATACTAATTTTGAACTCTTGGAACTTCCTTGACAACTATGGAAGCTCCATATAATTTGGTTTTTCAAACTCAAACAGTTTTGATAAAATTTTAGTTTGGGAGAGAATTTCCATGCCGTGAGGTTTCAACTTTTTCCTTGGTTAAGTTAAGCATTTTATAAATGATGCATATGATGCTCATGATGCATGTTGAATAAATTTAAAAGTGGAAATTTTGTTCAAATTTCTACAGTACAAAAGTGGGGCTGTTACACTCGGCCTAGTCCGACATAGCTCGGTGACTAGGTCGTGGTAGGCCATGAAGACGTTACCGTTGGCGTGGCTACAGTGCCGGTGGGATCCGGAGGAATTAGGGTTTCCGGTCAACCCGGCCGGGACTCTATATAAGGCGCCATAACTCCTCCTGTGGGAAGGACGATCCACAGTTGAGCTCATTTATTGTTCTGAGTGTTGCTCTCCTCTCTCTCTTAGTTCTTCATAATTCTCGGAGTTCTTCTTCACCATAGAGAGAAACAGCTCAAGGAGCATGTTGTAGTTCTTTTGACCCACATATAGAGAGAGACAGAGGCAGGAGTAGGGGTTTTACCTCCTCACGAGGGCCCCAAACCTGGGTACATCGGTGTGTTTGTGTTCGTTTGATTTGCTCTTGCGTGTTCTTGCTTCTTACCGTGCGAGCTTCTCAGCTCGCTAGCCCTCCCCGGATCCACCAGCGTCCATTCAGCCCCACACTTTAGCCATCCTATGGCATCTGCCGTGTCACCACCATAACAGTTGGCGCCCACCGTGGGGCAGGCAGAGGCGCTGGCTGGTGTACACATCCGGACGGGTTCCGTCCTCACCTCGGGAGAGCGCTTCCTCAGCGGCCTTGTCTGCGAGTTCGGCTCGTTCCGGTTCGTCAGCGACAATGCTTCGGCGACAAGCCGCTCCCGGCTAACGGCTTCCTCTTCATGTTCGACACTCTCGTCGTCTACGTCGCCACCGAGGTCGTCTGCGAGTACCCGGAGCAGGTGCTCGTGGCCGAGGATCCTCCCGCTGTCTGTGCGGCTCGCGGCCGGCGTACCACTCGCCCCGAGAGCTGCGCGGTCATGATGGCCGGCGGGACGGATGCTGCTGTCGAGGAGACAGTCATCGCGCCCACTGCAAGGTCTACTCGGCTGGCCAAACAGGCGCTGGAAAGATAGGCCCAGGCCAACACCGAGATGCCCCAAGTCCCGGTAAGGCCTGAACCTATGAGAGAAGTAGTGCAGAGGTTGGCGGTGCCGGTAGTAGCTATGAGTGATGCCACTCAGGCTGTTGCCGAGTTAGAGGCACATCGTCAGTACTTGCACCAAGAGGCTATAGAGATGGCCGAGATGAGGAAGGAGTTCGACCGTACCCTCCGAGAGTACGATGCTGCTCATGGTTTCACCCCGGTAGCGGACCGGCCTAGCCGGGTAGAGAGTGTGCGCAGAAGAGGCAGAGCCCTCAATGCCGAGATAAACAGAGATGGTAGAACTAGCTGTAGTGTGACTCCTAGTGTGGTGTCGGCTGCCAAGCCAAATTACAGTTCTTCAGCTAAAACTCTTAGGGCATCTGAGGCGGCGAGGGCCGAGTTGGATGGTCTATCTGGAGAAGCTCTCCGTAAACAGCAAGACCGAGTCAACGAGTTAGTCGGTGTGGCTGATCGGCAGAATGAAGCTTTTCGTCAGGCAAACACGGCTGTGGGTGGATCCCAAGTCGTTCATTCGGCTAAGGCAGCCACCGAGAGGTCCCGAGGACAGGCTTCTTCACCGCATGTCGGAAGAGATCGGGACTGGAGTGTGAATTCCGGCAGAAACCAGCAGCTGCAGATGCAGACTTATGACCCGGCATATGCCAGAAAGCAGATAGCTGAGCAGGACAATATTGGGAGTGGCAAGAGTAGAAGCCGGCATGCTCCGAGTAATCGGAATGTCGGAAACGCCAACTCGGCTGGTCGAGTGCATCCATCTCGGTATCCAGTGCAGAACATGGCCCCGAGGCAGCAAGATGTCGGAGGTGCGCAGCAGTCAAGAGGTGGCGGCCAAGTGGGCAGCTGATATGATGACGGCAACTCGGCTATGGCCAAAGCCGGGTACCAGACCTATGACAGTGCACTGGGCTCCAGATTGGGACCTCGCCAGTTAGCACCTACTGATGCTCGCTACAAGCTGGACAGAATTTACATGTCCGAGACCTATGACGGCAGCACCAAGCCCGAGGACTGGCTGACAGACTATGTGTCGGCAGTGCACATCGCGGGGGGTAACCGTCGTGGGGCGGTGAGATATATCCCGCAGATGTTGGAGGGGCCAGCTCGGATCTGGCTCAACAACTTGAGAGAGGGCAGTGTCAACTGCTGGCTAGACTTTGAAGAAGCTTTTGTCAGCAACTTCTCCAGCACTTACAAGTGGCCAAACCGACCTCAGCAGCTTGCAATGTGCAAGCAGAGGGACAACGACACTGACCGATATTACTTAACTCGATGGAGTACTGTGCGCAATTCCTGTGAAGGAGTTGTGGAAGCGCAAGCCATTTCTTGGTTTACCCAGGGGTGTCGACATGGTTCCATGCTCTGGCAGAGGTTACAGAGAGAGATGCCGGCTACTCTTGCCGAGACAATCCGCATTGCGGATAGCTACGCACTTGGTGATCCAATGCAGCACTGCTGAGCCCGGCAGAACCAAGTAGAAGGTTCCCGGCAAACAACAGGCCCGGACCGACACGACGGGATGATCACCAGAACTTCGGAGTGAAGAGGAGGGAGCCGGAGTTCCGATATGAAGCGCAGCATGTCGCTGCAGTTGCTCAAGCCCAACCTGGTGCCGGTAGCGGCCAGCGTCCGAAGATAGAAGGCCCGAGTTGGGGCCAAAACCAAGATGTCAAGCCGTCGTGGGCTGGCCCGAGTAAGCCCGCGACTTATGAAGAAATGCTGGATGGACCCTGCAGTTTCCACACGATCGATGCACGCAAGCCGGCAAACCATTCAACCCAGAACTGCAGCTGGTACCAGCGGGCGCAGAGGGAAGGAGATGGATCTGGAGGATATCGCCCAAGAGGACCATCAAGGCCACCAGCTCTGAGAGCACCTCCGCCACTTACCGGGGCAAATGCTATTCCGATGCCCGCACCGACTCAGAGAGCACCACCTCCGAGACCAGTAAATGTGGTGATTGTCCGAGGCAACAACGCAGGCTCAAGCCGGCAAGGGGAATATCCCCAAGGCGAGTACAAGGAGGCTCATCAAAGTTATGTGGTCTTTGTGACTGAGCCCACTAACAAGAAGAGCTTGCACCGGCGCACACTAGAGGTGAATGCAGTCATGCCGGCTGTGACCAAGTTCATGCACTGGTCCGAGCAAGAGATCACTTGGAGCAGGAAGGACAACCCCCGAGTCATGCCGACTCCGGGAGGATATGCTCTGGTGGTAGACCCGATATTCATTGGGCCCACTATCAATGTTCGTTTCAGCCGTGTTCTGATCGATAATGGCAGTGCCATTAACATCATGTATCGAGATACTATGGTGAAGATGGGCATAAACCTGAACATGCTGCAGCCGAGCAACACGAACTTCCATGGCATAGTTCCGGGTGTCTCTTGTGCACCTATGGGAACACTCTGGATCGATGTGCTATTCGGTACCAAGGAGAACTGCCGAACCGAGAGTATCCAGATTGAGGTGGTAGATTTGGAGAGTCCTTATCGTGCTCTACTCGGCCGACCAGCTCTAGCCAAGTTCATGGTGTCCACTCATGTGGCGTACCTGAAGATGAAGATGCCGGGTCCCAATGGTATTATCACCGTCTCGGGTGACCACAAACGCTCCATGGAGTGTGCCTCGGCTGGTTCCTGCTTAGCCGAATCACTGATCATTGCTGCTGAGAAGGTGAAGATGCACCAGGTGGTGGCCATGGCTCAAGCTGCACAACTTGGTATGCCGGGTATAACTAACCCGGAGCAGAATGCGTCCTTTGAGGTGCCGAGGGAGACCAAGAAGATCAGCATTGACCCGGAGTTCCCGGAGCGCAAGGCCATCATAGGGGCCGACTTAACCGACAAATAGGAAGGCGAGCTCAGACACTTCCTCCGTGAGAATCGGAATGTGTTCGCATGGTCGAATAAGGACCTGCCGGGCGTTCCGAGGGAGTTGGCTGAGCACTTTCTGTTTGTCTGGCCGGATGCTAAGCCGGTGAAGCAACCGACACATCGTCTCTCGGATGAAAGGAGAGCGGCAATACTGGATCATCTAGCCGTACTGCTAGCGGCTGGATTTATCATGAAAGTACTGCACCCGGACTGGTTGTCTAACCCGGTCCTGGTAGAGAAGAAGAAAGATGAACCGGTAGTGGCCAAGGTGTGGCGTATGTGTATCGACTTCACCAACTTGAACAAGGCATGCCCGAAAGACCCATTCCCGCTACCTCGGATAGATCAAGTGATCGACTCCACAGCCGGGTGTGAGCTGTTGTCTTTTGTAGATGCTTATTCTGGTTTTCACCAGATTCCTCTGAACCATGCTGATCAATTGAAAACTGCTTTTATTACCCCGTACGGGGCTTATTTTTATCGTGTCATGACTTTTGGTTTGAGAAATGCTGGTGCGACTTACCAGAGATGTATGCAGAAATGTTTGCATGATCAAATCGGTAAAAATGTGGAGGTGTATGTCGATGACATTGTGATAAACACTAAAGAGAAATCCACTCTGGTAGAGGATCTCCGAGAGACATTCGCGAACTTAAGGAAGTTCCAAATGAAGCTTAACCCGGACAAATGTACATTCGGAGTGCCGGCAGGAAAGTTACTCGGTTTCCTTGTGTCGAGCCGAGGTATCGAGGCAAATCCGACTAAGATCCGGGCTATTGAAAACATGAGGTTGCCGAGATCACTTAAAGACGTGCAGAAATTCACCGGGTGCTTGGCATCCTTAAATCGGTTTGTAAGTCGGTTGGGGGAAAAAGCCTTACCCTTATACCAGCTCATGAAGAAAAGCAATAAGTTCGTCTGGACTCCGCAGGCGGATGTGGCGTTCAATGACTTGAAAAAGATGCCGGCAACTGCACCGGTATTGGCCTCACCTATGTCCAAAGAACCAATGTTGCTCTATATTGCAGGAACAAACCGAGTTGTGAGTGTCGTGATGGTAGTGGAAAGAGAAGAAGGGCAAGACCGTGTAGAGGCCGGTATATTACCTGAGTGAAGTGATCTCTACCTCCAAGCAAAACTATCCTCACTACCAGAAGATGTCGTATGGTGTGTATCTCGTCGTAAAGAAGTTGAAGCACTATTTCCAAGAGCATCCAATCATGGTGGTATGCGAGGCTCCCCTCTCGGAGATCCTGGGCTGCAAGGATGCCAGCGGTTGAATAGCCAAGTGGGCCATTGAGTTGTCTCCTTACACTCCGACTTATGAAAGGCAAGATGCCATCAAGTCTCAAGTACTGCCTGATTTCCTCGTGGATTGGGCCGAGATGCAGTATCAACCACCCTTGCCGAATTCCAATTACTGGAAGATGCATTTTGACGGCTCCAAGACGAAGATCGGTTTGACTGACGGGATAGTCCTCACCTCGCCGAAGCAAGACCAGCTGAGATATGTGCTGCAGATTCATTTCACGGCATCCAACAACGTAGCCGAGTATGAGGCACTGGTGCACGGAATCAAGGTGGCCAAGGATATTGGAATCCGCCGAATAGAATGCTTCGGAGACTCAGATCTGGTAGAGCAGCAAGTTTCGGGAAACTGGGACGCTTTGGATGCCAACATGGCGTCCTACCGGTTCCATGTCCAAATGATCTCGGGATACTTTGAAGGATGCGAGTTCAAGCACGTACCTCGGGCAGAAAATGAAGCGGCTAACATACTTTCCAAACTCGGCTCATCGCGGGATCCAATTCCGCCCGGCATAGCTCTGGAACACCTCAGAAAGCCATCAATCAAGCCGTCACCTGAATCCGAGTCAATCTTTATCCCGAAGAAGCCGGAGTCGGAGGCTGTGCCCATGGAGGTGGATGTCGGGTGCATTGGGGAATGCTCGGGGACTGCTCAGCCGCACTCGGGGACTGTTCAGGCAATGTCGGTTGAAGCATTATCGGATGAACCCATGGACATAGATGCATCACTCTTTCCTGTGCGACCGGTGCCGGGATGGGCACAACCGATAATGACATATCTGTTGGATGGAAGTGTGCCCGGCAATGAGGTCGAAGCCAGGCGAGTGCTGCGAAGATCCAAGGCATACACCATCATCAACCGAGAGCTATACAAGAGGAGTGTAACCGAGGTGTTGCAGCGGTGTGCAGAGCCGGAAGAAGGAGGAGAAATGCTTTTGGAGATCCATCAAGGAGAATGTGGTCATCATGCTTCTTCAAGAGCCTTGGTGGCTATGGCATTCCGACATGGGTTCTACTGTCCCACTGCTTTGCAGCAGGCAGAGGTCATTGTCCGGAAGTGTAAAGGCTGCCAGAGATTTGTGCACAAGATACATGTACCAGCCTCGGCACTCAAGACCATTCCCATCACTTGGCCCTTTGCCCGTATGGTGTTTGGATATGGTGGGACAGTTCAAGCCGGTCTGAGGTAACACGACTCATATGCTGGTGATGGTGGATAAATTCACCAAGTGGATTGAGGTCAAGCCAATTCGGAAGTGTGATGGACATACTGCTGTGGCATTCCTGAAAGATATCATATTGAGATATGGCTACCCGCACATCATTATCACAGATAACGGCACCAACTTTGCAGTGGGAGAATTTGCTCGATTTTGTGCCGAGAAGAGAATCCAACTTGATGTGGCCTTGGTCGCACACCCGGAAGCAAACGGGCAGGTAGAGAGAGCAAATGCATTGGTACTGGCTGACATAAAAGCTCGGTTGATCGAACCTCTCTTGAGAACTCCAGGTTGCTGGATAGAGGAGATACCGGCTGTACTGTGGGGGTTGAGAACAACACGGAATAGATCGACTGGTTATACGCCATTCTTTCTAGTTTATGGAGCTGAGGTAGTGCTCCCCAACCGACATACAGTATGACTCGCCAAGAGTGGCAATGTATACTGAGACTGAGGCAAAAGAGGCACGAGAAAATGATGTGGACTTACTCGAAGAGGCAAGAGAACTAGTCTTATCTCGGTCGGCCATATACCAGCAGAATCTTCGACGCTCTCCTAGCCGGAAGATCCACCCTCGGGTGTTCAGAGAAGGAGACTTGGTGCTGAGACTGATACAACGTACTGCCGGCATGCACAAGTTGTCGCCTCCATGGGAGGGACCATTTGTTGTAAGCAGTGCTCTGCACAATGATTCGTACTACCTTGTAGATGCATAGGAAGCAAGGAAAGGTGTGATGGATAGGTCCGGAGAGGAAACCAAAAGGCCATGGAATGTAGCCCTACTGCGCCCCGTTTACACATAAAGGGCGCAGCGTATGTATCTCGGTTTCCATTGAATGAAATGTCAGCACTAAGAGATGAACTCGGGGACTGCCTTGTTGTCTATATGCGTGCTTTCTTTCTATATCTTTTGTATGTCGGCACCCCGAAGTAAAACTCGGGGACTGCCTTGTTTATTTATGAATGCTATTATCTATGTTGTCCATATGCCGAATAAGCTTTTAACCTTGTTTCCAAGTTCAAGTAATGTATGCTATCCGAGATAATCTTGTGACTCGACTGACGAACACCTAAATGGTAGTCAAGAGAAGAGATTGTGGAATATGGTGAACACGAAAATAAACTCGGGGACTCGGTCTAAAAAGGAGTTCGGCATATGTTGCTTACTAACCCAGTTTTTCAAATATTTTTCTTTGTGTAGGATAACTCTAAGCCTTACCACAAAAGTTTACAAGTACTGTATGCTATAAGTGGTGGTTTTGTGACTTGACTGTCGAACACCGAAATTGTAGACAAGAGCAGAAATCGCTTAGTATGGTAAATACGAAGTAAACTCGGGGACTTGGTGCAAAGAAGTTCGACACCAAGTCGCATTCATTAAGATAACAAAATAAAAGAGTCTTCCTAGGAAATACTTAAATGTATATTTACATCTGCACCCGGCATTCCGGGGATTTGATGAATGTGTTTCTTAAAAGTTTAAGCAGTTGGGCCAGAGGTCTCGCCAGCGGGAGTGGATGTCGAGGTACTAGCGGTAGCAGCAGCTGTCTCCAAGGGAGTTTCAGGCGCGGCTTGCTCGGCAGTGTCGTCAACTCCCGGCTTGGTGATGTCGGCTACGACGCTCTTGATGATGTCGGAAGGCGCCTCTGGAGAAATGTCGGTTGCAGCCGACTTGGTCGTCTCGGTTGCAGCCGGCGTGACGGTGTCGGCGGCGGTTGTCTCGGGGGCCTTAGTTGCTGTCCCGGACCCCGTGGTCTCCTTGACGGTCTCGATGGTCTCGGAGACTTCTTCTCCGGCTTCCCCGTCGGCTTGGTCCTCACCAGCTTCTTCCTCGTCGCGCTGCTCCTCGTCGGCGTAGTCCACATCATCAGAATAAGTGTCGCCTTCGACATATTGATGGGGCTGCGAGTAGCTAGCCATATAGTAGGCGGTCTCTTGGCGATGCTGGATCTTGACGCGGTCAGCGGTCCAAGGAGAATTGTCGCGCTGCGTCCTCACCTTCTCGAGGTCAATTCCCTCGTACCAGGACAGTACAAAGGACAGCGCTTGGTCCGCCCCGGCACGAGCAGCCGAGGATCTCCACTCCCGGAGTCTAGTCTCGGTATCCTTCAACTCTCAGGCCAAGTCGGGAACCGTCTTGGGAGGCTCGGATCCTGGCCATAATCTCCGGTAGACTCGGATGCTGGCGTCAAGAATCTCCAGGCCAATGCTCTTCAGAGGGGAGATCCGGGCGTTCAGCGCCGTCAGATGGTCCTCAACATCCCACTCCGCCGAGATGGGACCGGCTTGCGCCCTCTTCGCCCGAGCCTTGGCAGTAATTTTGGCGGCAGCAATTTGTGAGTGGGCAAAGTACTCTGAAGAGAAGGTTGTGGTAGAGTTAGATTACACACCGACATATAGCCAATGTCGGAAAAAAGGAAGAGAATGGAAAAAGGATAAAAAAGAAACTTACTGTCCATTTGACCGTTGAGTTTTTTCAACTCGGCCAGCTGGGACATCCCAATTTTTACAATTGGATGTTTGCATATCGTTCTTGTGCATAGCATCATATAGTTTGCATATTCATTTCATTGTACTTAAAAATGTAATGAACAACCTCAAACCAACTAAGTAAATATCAAGTCAATAATTATAAATGCATAAGTGCAATATAAGCACAAAAAAATATTTTTCCAATTCTTCTATATGAGAAAACCGTGCTACATGTTTTCAAATTTCAATCTAGAGATTACAATATTTTTTTCTGTATTTTATTTCACTTAATTTGGAGCTGGTTGGTACTTCAAATAGGGAAACCAGTAGTCCCAAATAATCTAACATGACCGAGGACATTTTTACAAATTTTATTTGGTCGAGTTTGCAGTTGGAACTCAAAAGTTACAAAAAAGTTTTACTTAAAGAAATAAAGAAAAAGAAAAGAATTGAGTAGAGGAGCTGCCGTAGAGCTTGGCCAAGGAGACCACGAGCTGTTTTCTCTCTCTCCCTCACGTTCTAATTCTTTCATTTCTTCTCTTAACGTGTTCTTTCCATGAACTTTATTTCCTTCCCTGAACGTGATGTACAACACCAGTACAGAGCACAGTCGTCGCTTGTTTTTTTTTCTTCTGAAAACTGAAATCAGAAACGAAGTCCTGGAGAGGTACGTCGTTGTATCGAACTCGTTTCCACAAAAATCTCCAAATTCTCTTCCGATTTGTTATCTTATCGTCACCCAAAAATTCCTATAAATACCCTCTCTGTCTCGCGATTCCGTTTTTTCGTAAATCCCAAACCCTCGCCGCCACAGAATCGATCTATGGCTTCACCCCGCTGCCATCGTTCTTCACCAAAGCTTCGGTGAAGGTTTCCTTCGACTCTCGTCGACCCGAGGCTTTCCTCTACCTCTCTAGTTTTTTCCTTCCTTCCTTGCACTGTTCTAATTTCGAATTCCGCACAAACCATCGAAGGGAGTAAGCTGTTCGTCGAGCTGTTCGTCGCCGGAGAACCGTCCCGGGGATTTCACCACCGCCGCTGTTCGTAGCCGGAAGAGGACGAGAAGGAGCGGAGGAGTGCTGCAGTGATCTTCTCCGCCGACGCCTACTCCGGAAATCTGCTGAACGTCGCCGTCATCTGCGATCCAAGCCGGCCGTTGTCATCGTGAGTTCTTTGTCTATGTACCTTTACCATGCTGTAGTTCATCTGAGAAGAAGAACAGCTGCCGTTGGATGGTAGATCGATGGATCGGAATGGATGACTTAAACTGAAGGGGTACGAGCGAATCACGGCACGCCATGTGGCAGTTTGAGCTGGAATTTCGAAATAGAAAAACAGAGAAGTTGTAGATCTTGTAAAAATCATATAAAATAATCCACATGTCAGAAAATTGCAAATAAAATACCGTTGGATTCAGAATTTTGTGGAGAATATGATTATACAAAAATATTACATGTTTGCTGAACCTACTGGCTGCAGAAATTAAAACATTAGATATAGTATTTTGGGCATAACATTATTTCTGTAAATCCAAATGAACCAAATCTTTTTGTTCCTGAAAGATAATTAAATTGTCTAACCAGAGGAGATAAAATATATAATTTTCGAACACATAATCATATGGAGAAATGCAGAACCTTATTAAACCCTTTTAAAAGGCTTTGAAAATTGTATTAACTCTATTGTTGCATTCTAATAAATTGCATAAGCATCATTCTAGTTTAATGACCAGAGAATAAACTAAAAACAGTGTGCACTATTAATTTGACATGCATACATGTGTATGAATTCTTGCAATGTTTGTTGTTCTTATTGCGGTACTATCGATAACGTGTAGATTGTGCGGAGTGCAACCCTTGCGACTGTGAGGATTGCGTGAACAACATTCACCAAGGCAAGTGTGCTTTTACCATAAATATCCTATTATTTTCCTATGCATTATTAGATTTTTATGTAGTCTTGCATGTATAGGAAATATTGTGTTATTACGCATTGCTAAGAAAACCCAGTTAGGATAGCCATATGTTCTACCCTGACAATTATTGTCCAATTGTCGCCATCGTAAGTGTAGTAGTGCTTAGCCATGCTTAGTAAACGGGGTTATAGATTTCATGATATGAAAATAATTAAAATTATTGATATTTTACTATTATGATGAAAACAACTTAAGTTAATCAATTCTCTGGGCGGATTGCTAGAGTGGTCATCGGAGTGTGTTGTATGGTGGGGACCGCCGCCCAGGTTTTCAAAAAGAATAGATTGGTTGCTTGTTTGGTAGTTTACGTGTGTCGGCCCAGTGGATTCTAGGGTGTGCAGAGCCCACTCTCCACGGCCCTCACACGCGCCGATGTCGACGAGTCGACTAAGGACCAAGCGGAACGCTTGGGGAGACCCCCGAGGGGAGAGCCCCTCGAGGGGACTTGAGGAGGCAGCGAAGGGCCTGAAGGGGCTCCCCCTGAGGCTGCCCCCCGGCAAGGCTTTCTCCCCCGAAGGGGAGTCAACGCAACTCCCACCACAGGGCCTCCCGGGCCCTGCGGGGATGCTTCGCCACGAAGTAACCGCTGCAGAGCGCACATGGCCTCTGCAGCAGCCGCAGAGTGACGCGCGCGTTTGCGCGCGATGACGACCGCGCCGCAGTTGCCGTTCTGGTGATAAAAGGAGTCAACAAAGCATTGTGTCCCCTGCGCTGCCAACAAGGCTTTCCTCTTTGGTGATAAAGCAGGTGGCCGGCGCAACGCTCCAACGGCGACGTCACCGTGGGCACCCCCACGGTCTCTGCAGTACCAGCTGGCCGCTCTGCAAAGACGGCGGCTGCCCTGCCACGAAGACAGGCCTTGCGACCATGGACCGAGTCCATGGGCAACCCGGCTGCAGTGCACCCCGCTCCACCATTTCGTCGCCATGTGGGAACCCTTCCACTGCGCAAACCGCAGGGACGGGGCCCGGGGCGCCTATATAAGGAGCAGGAGCACCACCGTAGCCAGGGATCGATCGATCACTCATCCATTGACACCCCACGGTAGCTTAGCCAAGCCCAGCGAGCCCGAGGAGGAAGAAGGCCCGAACCTTCCCCCTCCGAGCTCCGCACTGCCTCGCGAGGGCCCGCGGCAAGCTCTTTGTACTATAGCCCCTACTGAGCAATACAGACAAGCAGGAGTAGCGGTTTTACCTCACCCTGAGGGCCGTGAACCTGGGTACGGACCGGGGTCCATCTCTGTCGTGCTGTTCCTCTACAGGCTCGACGAGCACCGTCGCCGAGCCGGTTGAGGGTTATTGATCAACGTGTTCAGTCCCCCTCACGAACTTCTCCCCCGAGAGTGGTTATCCTTGTTCCGTGGGAATCACACCTCGACATTTGGCGCGCCAGGTAGGGGGACTGAGGCGCGTCTTCAACCTTCAGCCGGCTTTCCGCCATGGCGGACACCCGCACGACGCGCGCCAACAGGCGCGCAGCTGACAGGGCTCACACCGAGCCCGGCACAGCTCCCACCCGTGGCCGCCGCGGCCGCCCTCGCGCTGCCGAGCGCGCCAACACCGGCCCGCATGTGGAGGAGCCTGAGAGCGAAGAGTACCATGACAGCGACCACCGCGACGACAGGGACGTCCCCCCGGAGCGCAACAACGATGCTGAGTCTTCGCATCCGTCACGGCGCCAAGGCGCGTCCTCTCAGGGACGCCCAGAGCCCATGCCGCACACCGCGCTTCTCATGGCCCAGGAGCTCCTACGCTACCGGCCTAGCGCTGAGGCCCACGACCAGTGGTTGGACCGCCTCCACCACCTCGTCGACGTCGCCACCACGCGCCCCGCCCCGTCGCGCTCCATGGTCCAGCACTCCGGCCGCGCGGGAACGGCTGCACCAGATGCGCCTCCGCCGCCGCCGGGACCGCCTCCGGCCACAGCGCAGAGGGCTCCCTCTCACGCTTCCTCGCCGCACGACTGCCAGATCGTGCAGCGCACTGCGCCTGACGCGCGGGTGGGCATGGAGCGCCGCAGGGACCTCCAGAATCGCCTCGTTGAGGAGCTCGGCCAGGCAGGGCAGCAGAACCGCAGGGCTCTCCTGGGAGGAATCGCCACGTACGCCTCTGGCTGCATGGCCTTCACCCGCGCTCTGCTCCGCGTGGTCTGGCCGCAGAAGTTCAGGCCGGCCCTCCCCAAGGGCTTCGACGGGTCGACCAACCCTCTCGAGTTCCTGCAGCTCTACACCACCTCCATCCAGGCTGCAGGGGGAGACGACAAGGTCATGGCAAACTGGTTCTCCCACGCGCTCAGGGACTCCGCGCTGTCCTGGCTCCTCAACCTGCCTGAGGACTCCATTGACTCCTGGGAGGAGCTCTGCAAGCAGTTCGTCGCCAACTTCAAGGGCACGTACGAGCGCGCACTCACCCACAACGACCTGCGCGCTGTGGTGCAGAAGAAGGATGAGACCCTCCGCAAGTACATCCAGCGCTTCAGCCAAGTGCGCAACAAGATCCCGAACATCCCTGACACGCAGGTCATCGCCGCCTTCAGAGAGGGCGTCACGAACCGCAGGATGCTCGAGAAGCTGGGCATTCACGACAAGCTCACCTCTGTGGTGAAGTTGTTCGACCTTGCGGACAAATGCGCCAAGGCTGAAGAGGGACTCCTCTTCGTCAAGATGAGCCAGCGAGGGGACGACCAGGCTGAGGGCTCCAAGGGCCACAAGAAACGCGAGGAGACCAAGCGCAAGACCACTGCTATCCTAGCAGCAGAGCCAGCCACCAAGTTCGCCCGCAAAAGCTCCCCCGAGCCTGGCGACAAGGAGGCGGACAACCGTCCGTTCTGCATCTACCACAACAGGCGTGGCCACGCCACAGACGACTGCTTCGACCTCAAGAGGCTGAGCAGGTAGCGCGAGCGAGGAGAAGGCAGCGGAAACCGCGGCAGAGGCCGCGGCTACCGCAGAGACGGCAGGGGCAGGCGCGATGGCGGCTACCAGAAGCCGTCGGGCACTCAAGCCAACGCCGCCGAGAAGAACAACAACCTCCCTGACGAGGAAGATGGAGGCTACCAGGCCCCGAGAGGGGCTATGGCCTGCATCCTCGGCGGGGCTCAGGCGCCCAAGTCGAACAACCAGTTCAAGCAGTTCGCCCGCGAGCTCAACGCCGCGCTCCCGAGCACCGAGACCTCCAGGCCCCTCAAGTGGTCCCAGTACACCATCGCCTTCGACGCCAAGGACCACCCCAAGTCGACCAAGACTGTGGGAACCCTCCCCCTGGTCTGCTCCCCCACCATCAACAACATCACCGTCTCCAAGACGCTCATTGATGGAGGAGCAGGCCTGAACGTCATCTCTGTTGAGACCTTCGAGACGCTTCAAGTGCCCTACGAGTGGCTTATGCCCTCCAGGCCGTTCACAAGGGTCACTAGTGGTTCCATCGAACCCCTGGGCCAGGTCCGGCTAGCCGTCACCTTCGGCACGCAGAAGAACTATCGCACAGAGCTGATCGACTTCGACGTCGCCCACATCGGCCTGCCGTACAATGCCATCCTCGGCTACCCCGCTCTCGCGAAATTCATGGCCGTCACGCACCATGCCTACAACATGGTCAAGATCCCCGGCAGCGCTGGCACCATCGCCATCCATGGTCATATCCTGGACGCCACGCGCGCTGTCGAGAGCGCCTACAAGGCAGCTGCCATGGCATTCCCGGCTGACGAGGACATGGAGCCTCTCGAGAGGCCCAAGAAGAAGAAACAAGTGTTCTCTCAGGAGCAAGCTGCCACGAAGAAGGTGTCGCTGAGCACCAGTGGCTCGGGGGCTGAAGGCTCGGGGGCTAGCGTCACCATAGGCGCTGCCCTGCCTCCCAAATAGGAAAGCGCGCTCGTCGCCTTCCTGCGGGCAAACTCTGACATGTTCGCATGGACTCCGTCAGATATGTCCGGTGTACCGAGGGAGGTGATCGAGCACCACTTAGCCGTGTGTCCAGACGCACGACCCGTCAAGCAAAAAGCACGCAAGCAAGCCCCCGAGAAGCAAGCATTCATCGTCAAGGAAGTAGAGAAGCTAAAGGCGGCGAAAGTCGTCCGCGAAGTCGCGCACCCCACTTGGCTCTCCAACGGCGTGGTTGTCCCTAAACCCGCTGGAGGAGGCCGACTCTGCATCGACTACACCGATGTCAACGAGGCCTGCCCCAAGGACCCATACCCCATGCCAAGGATAGACCAGATCGTGGACTCCACCGCTGGCTGCGACCTCCTCTGTTTTCTGGACGCCTTCTCTAGTTACCACCAGATCAAAATGGCTAAAGAGGACGAGGAGAAGACAGCATTCCTCACCCCCTGTGGCGTGTATTGCTACACATGCATGCCCTTCGGCCTGAAGAATGCTGGCGCCACTTTCCAGAGGCTCATGAGGATCGCCTTGGGGGCACAGATGGGCAGGAACGCAGAGGCCTACGTCGATGACATAGTGGTCAAGTCTCGAGAGGGAGACACCCTCTTGAAGGATCTCGGGGAAACCTTCGCCAGCCTGCGCAAGGTGAACATCAAGCTGAACCCCGCCAAGTGCGTCTTCGGGGTCCCTTCAGGCAAGCTCCTCGGATTCCTGGTGTCCCACCGCGGCATAGAAGCAAACCCTGACAAGATCAAGGCCATAGAAGGAATGCAACCTCCTCGCCGGCTCAAGGAAATGCAGCGCCTAGCAGGCTGCATGGCTAGCCTGGGCCGATTCATCTCCAAGTTCGGCGAGAGAGCCCTGCCATTTTTCAAGATCATGAAGAGATCTGGCACATTCAAGTGGACCCCTGAGGCGGACAAGGCCTTTGAGGACTTAAAGAAGTATTTGGCCAGCCCACCAGTCTTGGTGGCCCCCAGGACAGGCGAACATCTGAAGCTGTATCTTTCAGCCACTCCTCAGACCGCAAGCGCCGTCCTGGTGGCCGAGAGGGAAGAGCCTGTCCTCCCCAAGAAGAGCACTGCCACTCCAAGCCCAAAGCCCCCCGACAAGGATCTCGTCGAAGGAGCAGCCTCCATAGACCCACTGCCAGGCCCACAGCCTCAAGTCGAGCCTGCTCCCGGCACCCCTGTCGAGACCCCCCAGCAGGCGGATCTCGACAAGGGCCCTGAGGAGCCTACGCAGGGGGCTGACGCTGCAACCCCACCGACAACCCTTGTCGAGCACCCCGTCTACTTCGTCAGCACGGTGCTGCGGGATGCTCGGGAGCGGTACCCGATGCAGCAGAAGCTTCTCGTCGCTCTCCTCATCGCCTCCTGGAAGCTGCGACACTACTTCCAGGGCCACCCCATCACGGTGGTCACTTCTTTCCCCCTGGAGCAGATCCTGCGCAACCCCAACGCCACAGATCGTGTCGCGGGATGGAACATAGAGCTGCAGCCATTCAACTTGCGCTTCGACACCACAAGAGTCATCAAGGGGCGAGCGCTGGCTGATTTCGTCGCCGAATGGACTGACCCAAGCCCTGAAGAGCCTCGGGGGGAAGAGGCTGAGCCCGCTGGAGACACAATGCCCAGCCACTGGACCATGCACTTCGACGGAGCCTTTGCCTGCCGCAATGGCGGGGCAGGCATCGTCCTGACTTCGCCCAAAGGCGACAAGCTCTACTACGCTGTCCAGTTATGCTTCACGATTGACAAGATCCCCAACAACATCGCTGAATACGAGGGCCTCCTCGCCGGCTTAAGGGCCGCCATCGCTCTAGGCATCAAGCACCTACTCATCAAGGGCGACTCCCAGTTGCTCGTCAACTTCTCCAACAAGAGCTACACGCCTAAAGACGACCACATGGCAGCATACCTTGAAAAGGTCCGCAAGCTCGAGAAGCACTTCAGGGGCATGGAACTCATGCATATCCCAAGGAAAGAGAACCAGGAGGCCGATGACATCGCCAAGCGAGCCTCGCGAAGGCAACCCAGCAGGCCGGCGTCTTTGAGGAAAGGCTCGCCAAGGCATCCATCAAGCAGCCTCGAGAGGCCACAGCCGCAAGCACAGATGAAGCACTCCCACCACCTCCTGAGTCTGGGGCCCCCGATTGCGGCCCCAGCACAGGGGAGCGTCTGTTGCTGACGGCAGCCCACCAAGCCACAGGCTGGATTGACGAACTCAAGGACTACTTGGCGAAGGGGATCCTCCCTGAAGAAGATGCAGAAGCAGAACGAGTCGCTCGACAGGCGAAATCCTACTGCATCCTTGAGGGAAACCTCTATCGCAAGCGCCCGAACGGCATCGCGCTCAAATGCGTCCCCCTCGAGGAAGGCCAAACGCTGATCAAGGACATCCACAGCAGGGAGTGCGGCCACCACTCGTGTGCGCGCACCCTCGCAGGCAAGGTCTTCAGGAGCGGTTTCTACTGGCCACAAGTGCTTCAAGATGCGGTCGCCATCGTGCAAGCCTGCGACGCCTGCCAGTTCCACGCCAAGCAAATTCATCAGCCGGCACTGGGGCTCCAAACCATCCCGCTCTCCTGGCCGTTCGTGGTCTGGGGGCTGGACATCTTGGGCCCCTTCCCGAAGTCGCAGGGGGGCTATCGTTTCCTCTTCGTGGCCGTCGACAAGTTCACCAAGTGGGCCGAGGTTGAACCAGTGCGCACCATTCCAGCCGGAGCCGCGGTGAAATTCATCAGGAGCCTGGTCTGCCGCTTCGGGGTGCCCAACCGCATCATCACCGATAATGGCTCGCAATTCACCAGCGGCATCTTCCGAGCCTACTGCGACAAGCTCGGTGTCAAGATCTGCTTCGCCTCGGTGGCTCACCCACGCAGCAATGGTCAAGCCGAGCGAGCAAACGCAGAAGTCCTCAAGGGCCTCAAGACCAGAAGCTTCAACGTCCTCAAAGGGCACGGCAAGGGCTGGATCGATGAGCTCCCACCTGTGCTCTGGTCCATGCGCACAACCGCTTCACGGCCTACAGGCGAAACGCCGTTCGCCCTTGTCTACGGAGCTGAAGCTGTCCTCCCCGCAGAAATCAAGCATGGATCCCCACGGGTCCTTGCCTTCAACGTGGACATCCAAGAGGGCCTCCACAACGACGACCTACTGTTCCTCGAGGGACTGCGCCGCCACGCCGCCCTCAGAGCGGCGAAGTACCAGCAAGATCTGCGACGCTACCACAGCCGCGATCTGCGCTCGCGCACCCTTGAGGCGGGTGACCTCGTCCTCAGGCGAATTCTCTCCAGGGAAGGTCTCCACAAGCTCTTGCCGATGTGGGAAGGCCCCTACAGGGTCTCCCACATCGCCAGGCCTGGCGCAGTACGCCTCGAGACCGAAGACGGCATCCCCGTCAAGAACCCGTGGAACATCGCGCATCTGCGCAAGTTCTACCCGTGATCATAGTCACGCCAGGCATTTTTTGTCTCTAGAGGGAAGCTCACGGCTTCACCTCCAAGCTTCTCAAAGCTTCTCCCGAGGCTCAGCCCTCTGAGGTCTCCTGCTAATGAGCCACCGCAGGCCGCAGTGAACCTCTGCCACTAATGGGTGGTCCCCATGCCTCGACATGGAAGGAACGTTAGCTTGGAAAACCCAAGTGTAATGAACCGATTCTCGTTCCAAGTGAACTTTGCGCTCAGGCGCCATTTTCGTTCCAAGTGAACTTTGCGCTCAGGCGCCATTTTCGTTCCAAGTGAACTTTGCGCCAAGGCGCCGCTATGTAATATTTTGATGGCAAGTTTTACTTTCATCCTTTACTTTCAAAATGTGCGCTTATATTCTTCCCATGCGCACCTCGCGAGCGGGGGCTGAGTACGGTGCCTGTGCCCAAGAGCACCCCAGCAGCACTGCAAAATCCAAGGGACCCTGAGCTCTGGCTAAAGAGCATGCTCCCGGATACACGCCACCTCTCCAAAGGACCTTGGTACTCTCTCTCCTCGCGAGGCACCCGTGAGGAAACCTATAAGCGCGCATAAGTCCTTACTACTATGCTCTAGCGTTTTGGTTCGCCTCTCTAACGTCCACAGGGAACGAGAGTCTCTCCAGGCCTGTGGAGGAAAAACTCGGCCCCTGAAGGGAAGGACATCGCCAGAGGAGTCCCACGCAGGGCGAAAAGCCTCGCGAAGCTAAGTTCCCTGTCGACATTAACAGAACCCTTGCATCTCTCTCACGAGCACTCTGCGTCCCTCGAGTGGTCCTTTCCCTCACTCTCCCTGGGCTGCTTGCGCGTCAAAGGGGGGCCCTCAGCATCGCGACTCGAGGGCTCTTACCTCTCTAAGCCTTAAACTCCCCCCGGCCTTGCCGAGTCATTGCTCGAGCATACCGCAGCGGCGGAGTCATAGTGCGAAGAGAAGGGTCCAGCGACGCAGAGTGAAAAAGACATGGAATGGAAGCAAAGGCTCCTCGAGGGGAGCACACACAGACTTAGCAGCACTTGTTAAAAAGATGAGAAGTATATTACAAACTGCTAAACGAAAGTCTTTAAAGCAAATGCCCCCGCGGCGCTACAAGCGTGTTTCAGGAGGAAGCCTTAGGGAGAAATCAAGCGGAGGCCTCGCCGTCGTCTTCTCCTCCAGGCTCGCCATCCTCATCGTCGTCCTCCTCATCCTCCGCCGCGGCCCGCTTGAAGCGGCTGCAGAAGTCGTCCACCTGGTCGCGGACGGAGTTGGAGGCCTTCCACCTTTCCTCCCCCTCGAGGGGCTCGGTCACCGTTGCAAGGTCGAACCCGGGCTGGAGGTGCACGAGGTTGGAGAAGATGCGGTCCACCGCCACCGCCAGGAGCTGGCGGCACTCCTCCTCGACGACGTCGCGGAGCTCCGCGGCGGGGCCCTCGAGCGCCGTGAAGAGCTGCTCGAAGTATAGGAGGTAGGTGGCGGCGTCGGAATGGCCTTGAGCTGGGACGGACGGCGCTTCTGCTCCCAACTTCGCAGCGAGCTCACGGCCCCGGCCCGCCAGGGACAGGAACATACGCTCCCGCTGCTACGACAGCACCTGCGCCGCCTTGGCGCTCTCGACCGCTTCCACCGCCTTCTCCACGGCAGGACCCACCTGCTGGTTCATTTCCTCCATATCGGCCATGAGGGAGGCAAGGTCCTGCTCTGTGCGCTTGCGGGCCTCCTCAGCGACGCGGCGGCGATCCATTTCGCGCTTCACTGTAACATCCCAGAATGTTAATATATTTATTAATGCAAAAATGTGAACCAACAAAAACTTTTTTTGAAATGTTTCATTGATGATTGTGTTTCCCTTCCCATTGCTATGTTTGAACTTGTGTGACTTGTTGTCTAAGTGGTTTGACTAGTAAAAATAAGACCCAACCAAGGTGAAAATATATTCAACTCTGGTGATCATGTTATGACAAGAAAATATTCTATATAAATCTTTTCCATTCTTATTTTGGCCAACTCCTTTTCAATGATATTTTGATTTATCAACAACCAAAACTAATATCCAGTATTTGAGAAAGTAAAAGCATTTCCAAAACTATGTGCTCCCAAGGATATGGGGATCTATATGCTACCTCCTACCTATTTCTCAACCCCGATATTTTTCAGGTGTATACCACCCCCACTTCATAAAACTCTTATTTTCACTCTATTTGAACTTAACACTGGTGGGAATTATATTATCCCACATATTTCCTTTCTCAGATCTTTTGAAAACTATTGAGTTATAAGTGGAGATAGTTTTAAACATCATCTTGTCATAACTAAGTGTGATCATTTGAATGATAGTTTTAGAAAGTATTGTTAATTATTTGAATGGTGATATGATTAATTCTATGGTTTGAATGGTGTGGCCTTGATTGTGATGTTGATCATATTGTGTTTGTTGCTTGTGTGGACAATTCCTTATTTGTACCTAAGGGTAACATCCCCTTGATATCAAATTTGATATGTGACTTAACTTGAAAACAAACTCCTCAAATTAATCAACAAATGGGAATTTAGATCCTGAGCTAAAGAAATGATCTAAATAAATTAGATTCCCTGTTCAACTCTCTATTTTCTTCAAAACAAATACCTTATTATGAAAATAAAATATAATTGAAGTTAAAATATTTGTCAAGGAAGTTCCAAGAGTTCAAAATAATATTTGAACTTGCTTAAAAATTTCTAAAAGATTATAAAAGTGTATTTGAGAAAAATGCTATAATTAAAACTCTATGAACAAAAGTTGTTCAAAACATTTTATTTTGCAACACCAATTTTTGTGCAGCTTCTACATGTATATAGGAAGCCTCATGAATATTTTCAAATTTTTCTAAAATGTTTTAGTGCCTCAATAAAATCCCTAAAACCTACTGGTTTTAAAAAGGAAACAAAAGAAAACAGAAAAAGACTTAGCTGTGAGAAGGGAAGTTTCTGCCGGGGGGTTATCTGGAAAAACGTCGTCGTGTTCCTGTAGCCGCAGCACGGCGTGGCGACAGTGGCCGGTGTCGCCGTGCTCCCCGCGCCGCCGTCGCCGCCCGGGCCCCCCCCCCCCCCTCGCCGCAGCGTCGCCGCTCGGACCCCCCACCTCTCCGCCTCGCCCCTCTCCTCCCTGGAGCGCAGACACCGACGCCACGCCCCCCTCCCTTTGGGCACGCGCCCGTGCCGCCGCGCGGCATGTCCGCGGACGACACGGCGACGTGCGCCTCCCGCCGTGCCCCTCTCCCAAGCGTCCACTGCCGGACCCCCCTCCTCTCCCCTGCGCGATAAGAAGCCCCCCGAGCCCCGCTCCTCTGCTCCCCGGCTCTCTCTCCCTCTCTTTTTCTCTCCTCTCTTCCCCACGGCACCGCGCCCGCCCGAGCACGCCGTCGCGCACCGCCGGCGACTCGAGCCTCCCCGAGCCAAACCAAGACCGCCACCAGCACCGCCTCGCCGTCCTCTTCATCTCCGCGCAAGGAATCGAAGAAGGGAGCTGGGAATCGCCGTCGCCGCCGCGTCTTCTTCCTCTCCGGCCGCCGCACTCCGAGCAAGCTCGCCACCGCCTCCGGTCACCGCAGCTCCAACGGAGCGCACGCACGCGTCGAGGGTGAGCTCGCCTCTCTCCTGGACATCCCCGTTCATCCCCTTCCTCTGTATTTCGCCGAGTCGAGGTAAGCTCGCCGCCGGCCGCCGTCGGGCGCCGATGCGCGCGTCGCTCCGGCGACCATTAGGTAGCGTCGCCGCTGTTTTTGTGTTCGCCAGGTTCGGGCGCGTCGTTAGCAGCCGTAGCGAGTCCCCTCGCCCCGTACGTCGTCCGGTCCGTGCGCGTCGCCGCCGGTGAACGCCGCGGCCGTGCGCGTCGTCGCCGTGCACGGTCCATACATCAAAACGCTGCGCGCCTGTAGTATAGCATAAGCCTCGCTCCAGCCCAGTGGCTAGCACACTGCGCGCACGCCCGCGAGGTCCCGAGTTCGAACCCCATCCGCGCTGGTTTTCGTTTTAATTGCGCACTGACAGGTGGGCCCCACCGGTCAGTGACCGCGGTAGCCAGCACCGCCGCACCCTGCCCAGTCAGCGCCAACGTGGCCCTTGGGCCCGCATGGCAGTGGCTCTGGCTAGCCAGCCCATCGGTGAAAAAAGTTTCACTGCCCTTTTTGTAAATTCTAAAAATGACAGAACCTTGACTAATTTTGTATATTCAATATCTTGAGATTTATAACTCCAAATAAATCAAATTAAAATGTTCTGGAAAGCTTATGAAGTTGCCTAACCAACCCAAGTGGTTTCACCCCATTTAGATACATAATAAAAATACATTATTCAAAATACCATGAAAGATTTAAATTCTAAACTTGTTTGTTTCTGATACTCTGATATTCCAAAAATTCCCAAACCAATTTTATCAGCTTAGTACTGCCATGTAGTAGCTACCCTAATTTTGGTAGAATTAATTAAGCAAGTTTGGTTGTAGACTTTAAGCTAAACCCTTCTGGACTAAAACAAAGAAATATGTTTACTAGTTAACCCAAACGAGTTAGGACCAATTTTGTTAGCTCACATATAGCCATGGTTACATGCCCCTAAAAGGGTTTAATTTTAGGATCGACAGAACACCTGTGGAAGCCAAAACTTACTTATTTAGTTGCTGGTTTCAAAACTTTGTGTAGGGAGTTTCGTAACTCCAATTAATCCGAATCAAATTGTGTTGTCTTCTACACATCAGTAGCTTTCTATAGAATTTTAGTTTGTATTTTTGTGACCAACAGAACTTAAGTTATGTAATTAAACATGTTCAAACTAGTTTCTGCCATAATTAAGACATAATCAAATAATGGCTAATTCAATTAAATTGAAACCAAATTGAGTTGCTTGATATATGAAGTGGCTATTTAGAGCATTTAAGATTGTATTGCTGTATTGATGGTTGTGTTACCGCTGCTTGCTAGTTGTTGTTGTTTAGCATGTTATAATATGTTAGTACTGTTAGTGTTAGTTGTTAGACACATTGGTGAGTAATACCCCTAATTGAGGGTGTCTTTGTGCCCTGTTGTTTTGGCATGTGTATGGTGTTATACTCCTGTGAGTATCATGCCCTAGTAAATATAGATTTAGTTCGTTGCTTGATTAAACTAGTGCTATGTTTGTGGCTTGAGTGATTAGTTTGATACTAGTGGTTTGTTCCTTGTTTGTATGCCACTTGTGGTCTGGTTGCTTATTGAGTGTTGTTTTATTTCCATGTTGCGACGCTAGAGATAAACGCTACCGGAGTGGTATTTGGAAAGGATTTATCGAGGAAGAATGGGAATTATCTCTTGATCAGCAAGAAGAAGCCAGGAACATTATGCTGGAATCAGGCAAGCTACTCTCTGAGCTTGCACCCTAATACATGCATCTATTTTTAGAACATGATTCACTCTTAAGGCAAATATTTTTCCAAAACCTTTTCAAAAAGTATATGGAAATTATTTTGCCACTCTATGTAGAAATATAAGAGAAATTATAGGATGGGAAAAATAAAGATTGTTTTATTCAAAACCCCTTTGAAAACTCTGTGTGGTTATGAAGCACCAAGATGTTGGTGTTGAAGTGGATAAAAGGAGAATGGAGGTTTTGATGAAACGCACATTGTGTCCTTGTACTTACGTCAACCAGCCGATATTCTGTGCGACCACATTTACCCCACATATGGGAACGGGGCTTAGTCATGTAGTTTGCTCTTATTAGTATGGGATACCTCATCGACGGAGATGACTCCGTTATGCATGAAGGGATGGTTTGAGGACCTACCTTGACTCGGGTCCTCGCTCAAACTCTATGGAAAGATAAGGAGGAGGATAGAAGGTTTGATAGACCGCCGGACAAAACTATGAGTCCTCACACTTAGGGTTTCCGACGGGAAACTGGACTGAGTGTAGATGGAAGGTATCATTTGGGAAGGATCCTTTACTAGCATGAGCAAATGAGAGGCTATGGTCGGTGACTCAACTTCGCATACACCTTGTATGGCGGGACGTGGCTGACACGATGAGTTGTCGGATGGGTGTGGGAAAAGCGTGCTACCTCTGCAGAGGGATTAAAACTATTCGAATAGCCGAGTCCTCGGATATGGACAGTTGGGAGGCCCTACTTTGACCATGTGCAAGTTTTGGAAAAGATTTGAGTTTTAAAAAGAAAATGAAGTGGAGAATGTTCCATACACCTATACCAACGGATCGGTATGAGGTTGTTGGAGAACATGTATCATGACGGTTTATGGTCAGGAAAAGGAGGAGTTTTGGAGAAACAGATAAAATGGTGATTTTTCGATAAAATGTTTATTAAAGAGACTTCTTACCTTTTTCAACAAAGATGCCCCTTTTGGGAAAAAGTTTTAAAGAGACCCCTTACAAAGGCAGATTTATGGGAAAAGTTCTGAAGACCTTCTTTCCTTTTTCAATAAAGATATAGAGTTTTCTTCAAGGCAAACAAAGTTTATTTAAACAAATAAAAGAATAGCGCATGCTCATGTTGGGGTAGTTTGCGAGTACGTAAATGTACTCATGGCTGTGTCCCTGGATATTCCCATGTCCAGAGTTCAAGAAGAAGCAAGATGAAGACCGAGAGACCGATGACGTCTGTGCAAACTAGGCCGTCTTCCCAGTCAGCTGCCTGTAGGTGTCTTGGCAAATGACTCGGGCCCCACGTTGATTGGTGTTTTTCCGCTGCAAGAACTTATTGAAGATTATGGCTTCAATCAAGTAAGTAATTCATTCGGTAATTATGGATGTTCTTTTGATACCAGTTCGATTGTGCTCAGCGACAGACTGATCACGGGATCGCTGATGTTGTAGGCACAAGGGTATTTCAGACAGCTAGTCCGGGGTCCCCACAGACTTGGTATCAGAGCCATCCTGACTGTAACAGACCTTAGTTAGCATGGACGTTAGTTAGGAAAGAAATATTTTGTTAAAAATATATTGTTGCCAAAAACATATTTTTATCTAAGGAAGTCCAAAAATGACTTCCACTCTTCTCACCTTCTCAAATATTTCCGAGTCTCATCCCTCTATTTTAAGATTTTCCAAGGATTTCTCTAATCCCTCTTACCCGTTCAAAATACTTGACGATGAACCCAAGTGAGACCTAATTAGCTAGCACCTACGAGAAGAAGCTTCCATTGCAAGTACTCAACATTCCACATCGAGGTGATGGATCCGCCAGTACCAATATTATCGATATCAACACAGCAAGAGACCCCCGAAGACCTCAACTCAATATCAACAATTCCACCCAGTCACTCCTTCGATAAATTTCGCCAGCTGAAGACAAAGGCGACAAAGAGAAGACTTCACCAACCCTATCAACCAAGGCCCATAGGAAAAACATGATAGGACCCTCGGGTGTACTACCCGATTACCACGAGTAGGACATTCTTTGGTACTAAATGTACCTTGTGTGCTCTTTGCTTATGTGCACTATGCTTCTCTGTTGTTTGTTTGAGACTTCTCTGTTAGTGTGTCGATTTTCTTGTGCGTTCACAATCACGTCTTAATGGCAACATAAAGTAAAACCAGAGTTCTCTTTTTATAAAAATTCCTTTTCGTCAGTTGCACCTTGTTGCAGGTGTAGAGCCTCTTAGGAAATATTTTCTGAAAAATTCTTCTTATCTCAACCATCTCCCGATAAGAACTGACAATTTTGCAAGATACAAAAGACCCCCGATCTTTAACCAATAACCTGAAATTTTTGCAACCTAACCGGAAAAATCAGATAATGGCCTTCGAGCACCATCTGGAGCAAGTGCGTCAAGATCTCGAAGAGGAACTGCTAAGAAGATTCAAGCTCAGAGACCGCAAGAAGAAGGAACTGCGTCAAAGAGATTAAAAAGAGATTTCTTAAATTGGTAACAAGTAATTAATATACCAGGACTATCCTTGAGTATTCGGAAACTCATACATCAGAAGCTGTTATTATTAATCTCTCTAAAAAAAATAGTGTGATATTCCAATGTTCGTGTTGTATACAAGTAATTTGGTAACAAGCCTCATGAACTTGTTAACAAATCGCTTTTATATGCTCAAACACTTGAGTGTCATACCCAAACTAAATAGAACACCAGATAATCCAGTACATCTCAGCCTCTGGAATATGAAAAGTAGTTTGTTGACAAGACTAGCTACCTTGTTAACAAATTCTTTCTATATGACTAAGGCCATTCGATGTCATAAAAGACAACCACATTCTTATACACCCAACCAATAGAAATAAATGGTGTTAGAACCCAACTAAAGGACAATAATTTTTTTTAAAGAAAGTATATGACTCAGGAGATATTCAAGTTCCAAATAAGAAAGTCAACAATGAAGTCCCTCCCTTATTCAGCTGAAGAAGGACAAATACAAAGACGGGTGTCGACAAGCTACTCCAGGAGAAGGTTGCCTCCAAGTCAACTCCAGCTGCGACTCTCCACAAGACCAGTTCAAGACCCCCTTTTAAGGGGGGAAGGCCTGCAATAGGTATACCAGAACATGGTAATTAGATTTGTGCACCTTGGCCCTGTAGAATCCGGAAACATCCAGCCAAGACTATCCATACGAGTTAATCGTCAAGACAACCCCATCATAAAGGATCTGAACTCAGCACATAATTTTATCAACAGAGAAAGCCTCACAACATAAAATTGTCAAGATCACACGTGGTGAACTAAATAATGAAGGCACAACCTCGGAAGTGTAACCAGCCTAAAACACATGCCCTCGCACTCCCCTGTTACCCCACCTTGCAAATCTCGGGACGAGATTTATTTTAAGGGGGGAAGTCTGTAACATCCCAGAATGTTAATATATTTATTAATGCAAAAATGTGAACCAACAAAAACTTTTTTTGAAATGTTTCATTGATGATTGTGTTTCCCTTCCCATTGCTATGTTTGAACTTGTGTGACTTGTTGTCTAAGTGGTTTGACTAGTAAAAATAAGACCCAACCAAGGTGAAAATATATTCAACTCTGGTGATCATGTTATGACAAGAAAATATTCTATATAAATCTTTTCCATTCTTATTTTGGCCAACTCCTTTTCAATGATATTTTGATTTATCAACAACCAAAACTAATATCCAGTATTTGAGAAAGTAAAAGCATTTCCAAAACTATGTGCTCCCAAGGATATGGGGATCTATATGCTACCTCCTACCTATTTCTCAACCCCGATATTTTTCAGGTGTATACCACCCCCACTTCATAAAACTCTTATTTTCACTCTATTTGAACTTAACACTGGTGGGAATTATATTATCCCACATATTTCCTTTCTCAGATCTTTTGAAAACTATTGAGTTATAAGTGGAGATAGTTTTAAACATCATCTTGTCATAACTAAGTGTGATCATTTGAATGATAGTTTTAGAAAGTATTGTTAATTATTTGAATGGTGATATGATTAATTCTATGGTTTGAATGGTGTGGCCTTGATTGTGATGTTGATCATATTGTGTTTGTTGCTTGTGTGGACAATTCCTTATTTGTACCTAAGGGTAACATCCCCTTGATATCAAATTTGATATGTGACTTAACTTGAAAACAAACTCCTCAAATTAATCAACAAATGGGAATTTAGATCCTGAGCTAAAGAAATGATCTAAATAAATTAGATTCCCTGTTCAACTCTCTATTTTCTTCAAAACAAATACCTTATTATGAAAATAAAATATAATTGAAGTTAAAATATTTGTCAAGGAAGTTCCAAGAGTTCAAAATAATATTTGAACTTGCTTAAAAATTTCTAAAAGATTATAAAAGTGTATTTGAGAAAAATGCTATAATTAAAACTCTATGAACAAAAGTTGTTCAAAACATTTTATTTTGCAACACCAATTTTTGTGCAGCTTCTACATGTATATAGGAAGCCTCATGAATATTTTCAAATTTTTCTAAAATGTTTTAGTGCCTCAATAAAATCCCTAAAACCTACTGGTTTTAAAAAGGAAACAAAAGAAAACAGAAAAGGACTTAGCTGTGAGAAGGGAAGTTTCTGCCGGGGGGTTATCTGGAAAAACGTCGTCGTGTTCCTGTAGCCGCAGCACGGCGTGGCGACAGTGGCCGGTGTCGCCGTGCTCCCCGCGCCGCCGTCGCCGCCCGGGCCCCCCCCCCCCCTCGCCGCAGCGTCGCCGCTCGGACCCCCCACCTCTCCGCCTCGCCCCTCTGCTCCCTGGAGCGCAGACACCGACGCCACGCCCCCCTCCCTTTGGGCCCGCGCCCGTGCCGCCGCGCGGCATGTCCGCGGACGACACGGCGACGTGCGCCTCCCGCCGTGCCCCTCTCCCAAGCGTCCACTGCCGGACCCCCCTCCTCTCCCCTGCGCGATAAGAAGCCCCCCGAGCCCCGCTCCTCTGCTCCCCGGCTCTCTCTCCCTCTCTTTTTCTCTCCTCTCTTCCCCACGGCACCGCGCCCGCCCGAGCACGCCGTCGCGCACCGCCGGCGACTCGAGCCTCCCCGAGCCAAACCAAGACCGCCACCAGCACCGCCTCGCCGTCCTCTTCATCTCCGCGCAAGGAATCGAAGAAGGGAGCTGGGAATCGCCGTCGCCGCCGCGTCTTCTTCCTCTCCGGCCGCCGCACTCCGAGCAAGCTCGCCACCGCCTCCGGTCACCGCAGCTCCAACGGAGCGCACGCACGCGTCGAGGGTGAGCTCGCCTCTCTCCTGGACATCCCCGTTCATCCCCTTCCTCTGTATTTCGCCGAGTCGAGGTAAGCTCGCCGCCGGCCGCCGTCGGGCGCCGATGCGCGCGTCGCTCCGGCGACCATTAGGTAGCGTCGCCGCTGTTTTTGTGTTCGCCAGGTTCGGGCGCGTCGTTAGCAGCCGTAGCGAGTCCCCTCGCCCCGTACGTCGTCCGGTCCGTGCGCGTCGCCGCCGGTGAACGCCGCGGCCGTGCGCGTCGTCGCCGTGCACGGTCCATACATCAAAACGCTGCACGCCTGTAGTATAGCATAAGCCTCGCTCCAGCCCAGTGGCTAGCACACTGCGCGCACGCCCGCGAGGTCTCGAGTTCGAACCCCATCCGCGCTGGTTTTCGTTTTAATTGCGCACTGACAGGTGGGCCCCACCGGTCAGTGACCGCGGTAGCCAGCACCGCCGCACCCTGCCCAGTCAGCGCCAACGTGGCCCTTGGGCCCGCATGGCAGTGGCTCTGGCTAGCCAGCCCATCGGTGAAAAAAGTTTCACTGCCCTTTTTGTAAATTCTAAAAATGACAGAACCTTGACTAATTTTGTATATTCAATATCTTGAGATTTATAACTCCAAATAAATCAAATTAAAATGTTCTGGAAAGCTTATGAAGTTGCCTAACCAACCCAAGTGGTTTCACCCCATTTAGATACATAATAAAAATACATTATTCAAAATACCATGAAAGATTTAAATTCTAAACTTGTTTGTTTCTGATACTCTGATATTCCAAAAATTCCCAAACCAATTTTATCAGCTTAGTACTGCCATGTAGTAGCTACCCTAATTTTGGTAGAATTAATTAAGCAAGTTTGGTTGTAGACTTTAAGCTAAACCCTTCTGGACTAAAACAAAGAAATATGTTTACTAGTTAACCCAAACGAGTTAGGACCAATTTTGTTAGCTCACATATAGCCATGGTTACATGCCCCTAAAAGGGTTTAATTTTAGGATCGACAGAACACCTGTGGAAGCCAAAACTTACTTATTTAGTTGCTGGTTTCAAAACTTTGTGTAGGGAGTTTCGTAACTCCAATTAATCCGAATCAAATTGTGTTGTCTTCTACACATCAGTAGCTTTCTATAGAATTTTAGTTTGTATTTTTGTGACCAACAGAACTTAAGTTATGTAATTAAACATGTTCAAACTAGTTTCTGCCATAATTAAGACATAATCAAATAATGGCTAATTCAATTAAATTGAAACCAAATTGAGTTGCTTGATATATGAAGTGGCTATTTAGAGCATTTAAGATTGTATTGCTATATTGATGGTTGTGTTACCGCTGCTTGCTAGTTGTTGTTGTTTAGCATGTTATAATATGTTAGTACTGTTAGTGTTAGTTGTTAGACACATTGGTGAGTAATACCCCTAATTGAGGGTGTCTTTGTGCCCTGTTGTTTTGGCATGTGTATGGTGTTATACTCCTGTGAGTATCATGCCCTAGTAAATATAGATTTAGTTCGTTGCTTGATTAAACTAGTGCTATGTTTGTGGCTTGAGTGATTAGTTTGATACTAGTGGTTTGTTCCTTGTTTGTATGCCACTTGTGGTCTGGTTGCTTATTGAGTGTTGTTTTATTTCCATGTTGCGACGCTAGAGATAAACGCTACCGGAGTGGTATTTGGAAAGGATTTATCGAGGAAGAATGGGAATTATCTCTTGATCAGCAAGAAGAAGCCAGGAACATTATGCTGGAATCAGGCAAGCTACTCTCTGAGCTTGCACCCTAATACATGCATCTATTTTTAGAACATGATTCACTCTTAAGGCAAATATTTTTCCAAAACCTTTTCAAAAAGTATATGGAAATTATTTTGCCACTCTATGTAGAAATATAAGAGAAATTATAGGATGGGAAAAATAAAGATTGTTTTATTCAAAACCCCTTTGAAAACTCTGTGTGGTTATGAAGCACCAAGATGTTGGTGTTGAAGTGGATAAAAGGAGAATGGAGGTTTTGATGAAACGCACATTGTGTCCTTGTACTTACGTCAACCAGCCGATATTCTGTGCGACCACATTTACCCCACATATGGGAACGGGGCTTAGTCATGTAGTTTGCTCTTATTAGTATGGGATACCTCATCGACGGAGATGACTCCGTTATGCATGAAGGGATGGTTTGAGGACCTACCTTGACTCGGGTCCTCGCTCAAACTCTATGGAAAGATAAGGAGGAGGATAGAAGGTTTGATAGACCGCCGGACAAAACTATGAGTCCTCACACTTAGGGTTTCCGACGGGAAACTGGACTGAGTGTAGATGGAAGGTATCATTTGGGAAGGATCCTTTACTAGCATGAGCAAATGAGAGGCTATGGTCGGTGACTCAACTTCGCATACACCTTGTATGGCGGGACGTGGCTGACACGATGAGTTGTCGGATGGGTGTGGGAAAAGCGTGCTACCTCTGCAGAGGGATTAAAACTATTCGAATAGCCGAGTCCTCGGATATGGACAGTTGGGAGGCCCTACTTTGACCATGTGCAAGTTTTGGAAAAGATTTGAGTTTTAAAAAGAAAATGAAGTGGAGAATGTTCCATACACCTATACCAACGGATCGGTATGAGGTTGTTGGAGAACATGTATCATGACGGTTTATGGTCAGGAAAAGGAGGAGTTTTGGAGAAACAGATAAAATGGTGATTTTTCGATAAAATGTTTATTAAAGAGACTTCTTACCTTTTTCAACAAAGATGCCCCTTTTGGGAAAAAGTTTTAAAGAGACCCCTTACAAAGGCAGATTTATGGGAAAAGTTCTGAAGACCTTCTTTCCTTTTTCAATAAAGATATAGAGTTTTCTTCAAGGCAAACAAAGTTTATTTAAACAAATAAAAGAATAGCGCATGCTCATGTTGGGGTAGTTTGCGAGTACGTAAATGTACTCATGGCTGTGTCCCTGGATATTCCCATGTCCAGAGTTCAAGAAGAAGCAAGATGAAGACCGAGAGACCGATGACGTCTGTGCAAACTAGGCCGTCTTCCCAGTCAGCTGCCTGTAGGTGTCTTGGCAAATGACTCGGGCCCCACGTTGATTGGTGTTTTTCCGCTGCAAGAACTTATTGAAGATTATGGCTTCAATCAAGTAAGTAATTCATTCGGTAATTATGGATGTTCTTTTGATACCAGTTCGATTGTGCTCAGCGACAGACTGATCACGGGATCGCTGATGTTGTAGGCACAAGGGTATTTCGGACAGCTAGTCCGGGGTCCCCACATTCACCTTGGAGACAAGGGTAGCGTTCATGTTCTCGAGCTGGTAGATCCGGGCGCCGCTCTCGCCAAGTCTCTTCTTGAAGCGGGTCTCCTGCTTGGTGAATTTGTCGGCGTAGTCGCGGGAGACGGCGGCGCGGTACGCCTTCTCCCGGGCTTGGAACTCCTTCTCGGCCTCCGCCTTCTGCTCGGCGAACCTTGTGTTGAAGCGCTCCACGTGCCCCTTGTGGGTAGCCACCTCGCGCTCATACCTGACGAGAGCCGCACCCAGACTCTCTTCGCGGGCCTCGAGGGCGGCGCGCTGCCGTGACAGCTCCTGCTCCCTCAGCGCCAGCTGTTCGTCGCGGCGGCGCACGTCCTCCTCGCGCTCGCCCAGGCTCCGGCCCCTGGCGTCCAAGCTCGCACGGACCCCCTCCAGGGCGGTCCGCACGGTCTCAGAGTCGGCGAGGATCTTAGCCTCAAGCTCGACAAGCCCGTGACGCTTGGCCGCCAGGGAGTGCTCCACAGCCTCCCGTTCCGCCCTGGCCGCGGCCAGGTCTTCCGCCGCTGCCCGGCGCTCAGCCTTCAAGGGCTGCAGAAGCTCCTCGGCGTCGCGCATGGCGCCCTCGCGGACCTCATCTGCGAAACGCAGCGCCTCCTCGCGCTCCACCTGCAAAGCCTGGTCGTTCCGTCGGTGAGTCTCCACGGCCGCGTGGAACGCGGCCCATGCCTCCGCGAGCTCGTCCCTCTGCCGGGCGAGCCCCCCGTCCTCCTGGGCAAGGTGAGCCTCCAGCCCCTCCAGAGACTCCCGCACCAAGAGGAAGGCGACGTCGCGTCGCCCCCTGCTCCAGTCCCAGCTTCCGAGGACAAGGGCCCGGGAGGCCTCGCTCGGGGCGGAGGGCCCTGCTCCCGCGTCAAGCTTGGAGCGGGGAGACTCTGCGCGGGCTCGGGGGCTCGGAGGCGCGTCCTTCGCTCCGGCGCCCGCGTCCTGCGCGCCGGCGTGGCCCTCCTCAGGCGGCACCTCGCCTTGGGCCCCCGGGGCAGGAAAGGCCTGCTCCGTAGCTGCCGCTTCCTCCTCCACCTCGGTGCTTGGCGGGGGCAGTGGGAGTTCAGCCCCCACTGTCTCGTCGACCTTTGGCGGAATCGGGGCCGAAGTAGTGTCTGGCGCGGCCCCCGGATGTGCTGGCGGGGACGCAGTGCGCGGTGGAGTGGCCGCCTTCTCCACCTGCTCCTCAGGGCGTTTTTCCTCCAGAAGCGGCGCGGTGGTCTCGGCCTGAGGAGCGTCCTCATGGGGGCCTGCAGGGGTTTCCTCCGCAGGCCTCGAGGCCTCCTCTGTGGCCTCCTCTGTGGCGGCCTCTGCCGCGGCCTCCGGAGCGGTTTTCTTCACGTCCGCGGCCTTGCGGAGCCTACGGCGTTTTGCAGGCGCCGGGTCGCTGGCAGAAGACAAGGAAATCGGTCAGGGGGAGGAGACAAGCAAAAGGCTGAAGAAGAAAATCAAGACCAAGAACACTTACCCTGTCTTCTTGGCGCGGGTGTCAACCCACGCCATGCCGGACGAACGCCAAGAAGGCGTGGCCCGGACTCCGGATCCCTCAGGAGCCGCCTCAGCTTTCCTCTTGAAGGAAGCGCTTGGGGGCTCCCCGGCAGGCCGGTCGTGGGCCGCCTTGGTTCGGGGCTCCCGTCGCCCCGCCTCGGCCTCCTCATCGTCACTGGAGGAGAGCTCGAAGACCTCCTCAGGAAGGGGCGAGGCCCTTGACGAGCTCGCCCCGCTTGCAGAGGGGACGGCCCGAGCCGCATCGTCGCCCTGCTCGTCGTCAGACGCGTACGGCGAATCCGCAGCATCCTGCCCCCTCGCCACGGGCATAGGCCCATCTTCCTCCTCTTCCCCCGCCAGGCCAAGTGGAGTGAAGCTGGGCATCCGCTCCAGAATCGCCAGGCGTGAGGTCAGGTTTATTTGATGAAGAGGCCTCAGTTCCGCCGCAACCGCCATGAACACGTCGGGGTTGATGAAGAGGCCGCCCATGATGGTCTCGACGACGGCGGGGAGGTGGTCGCAGGGGTGGAGTCTCATCGAGTCGGAGGGACCCGCGTACATCCACATCGGCTTCTTGTGCGCCTGCAGAGGAGCGATGCGGCGGCGCACGAAGTCCTCTGCGATCATCTGGCCGGTGAGGCCGTTCTCCCGAAGCATCCTCATGCGCGCCACGAGGCCTCCGATCTTGGGGCCCTGGAAAGCCTGCTTCCCCCAATGGGTGTTCTTCACGGGCGGCGCCTCCGGGACCTCGAGAAAGGAGCTCTGCGACTTGACGCCGATGAGGAACCACTTCTGCCGGAGTCGTCCACTTTCTTCGACACCGCCGTGACGGGTTTGTCGTCGCTCCATGACATGGGGATGTAGACGTCCCCCATGCCGTCCGCAATGCGGAAGGACACACACCCCGTCCGCTCGGCCTTCGCGGTGTTCCAGAGCACGTAGAAGCTCCGGAAGAGGGCCACCGAGGGCTGCACCTCCCAGATACGCCTCGCATAGGTAGGCGAAGATGGAGAGGATGAGGATGGCGTTGGGGTGAAGGTGGAGAAGGTGGATCTGGTAGAACTCCAGGACGGCCTCGAGGAAAGGCGAATACGGAGGCACCAGTCCGGCGAAGAGAGTGTGGAGGAAAATGGGGAAAAATCCCGTCGGAAGGCGGCCGTGCCTCGCGGCCTGAATGGCGCTGGCGCCATGCTCATTGGTCTTCCCGGCGACCAGGTGCTGGATCTTGCCCAGTGCCGCCGCATCGACGCGCACCCCGATCAGGGCGGGTCCAAGCGCTTCTTCGCCCTGCGCATCGGAGGGGAGCGTGGACATCGCTGCCTTGCCTTTGGGTCCGCCCATTGTCGAGGAGGATGCTTAAAGCGAGGCGCCGGAGAAGCGGGGGCGCGGAAGAGCGAAAGGAAGGAGAGTGCTCGCCGGAGACGAAGAACTAAGAGGCCGAGAGCTGGAAGACTGGAGGCGCAGAATGGGAGTAATGACTGCAATTCAGACCGGCGCGCAGCTTTATGCCCCGTCCGAGCAGTTACCAAGGCGTGGTCGTGGTCGACGTGGTGGGACCCCCCACTACGCACGTTCGTCCGAAGAAACCGAGTCGTCGCAAACTCACCACCAAGTGACGCGTGTCACGGGCAGGCCGGACGTTTTGGACCCACGACGCTTCGTCTGGACCCGATGGGCCTCGCCGTGCCCGTCTTGGGCCCGGGGGCTACTGTCGGTCCAGTGGATTCTAGGGTGTGCAGAGCCCACTCTCCACGGCTCTCACACGCGCCGATGTCGACGAGTCGACTAAGGACCAAGCAGAACGCTTGGGGAGACCCCCGAGGGGAGAGCCCCTCGAGGGGACTTGAGGAGGCAGCGAAGGGCCTGAAGGGGCTCCCCCTGAGGCTGCCCCCCGGCAAGGCTTTCTCCCCCGAAGGGGAGTCAACGCAACTCCCACCACAGGGCCTCCCGGGCCCTGCGGGGATGCTTCGCCACGAAGTAACCGCTGCAGAGCGCACATGGCCTCTGCAGCCGCAGAGTGACGCGCGCGTCTGCGCGCGATGACGACGGCGCCGCAGTTGCCGTTCTGGTGATAAAAGGAGTCAACAAAGCGATGTGTCCCCTGCGCCGCCAACAAGGCTTTCCTCTTTGGTGATAAAGCAGGTGGCCGGCGCAACGCTCCAACGGCGACGTCACCGTGGGCACCCCCACGGTCTCTGCAGTACCAGCTGGCCGCTCTGCAAAGACGGCGGCTGCCCTGCCACGAAGACAGGCCTTGCGACCATGGACCGAGTCCATGGGCAACCCGGCTGCAGTGCACCCCGCTCCACCATTTCGTCGCCATCTGGGAACCCTTCCACTGCGCAAACCGCAGGGACGAGGCCCGGGGCGCCTATATAAGGAGCAGGAGCACCACCGTAGCCAGGGATCGATCGATCACTCATCCATTGACACCCCACGGTAGCTTAGCCAAGCCCAGCGAGCCCGAGGAGGAAGAAGGCCCGAACCTTCCCCCTCCGAGCTCCGCACTGCCTCGCGAGGGCCCCCGGCACGCTCTTTGTACTATAGCCCCTACTGAGCAATACAGACAAGCAGGAGTAGCGGTTTTACCTCACCCTGAGGGCCGTGAACCTGGGTACGGACCGGGGTCCATCTCTGTCGTGCTGTTCCTCTACAGGCTCGACGAGCACCGTCGCCGAGCCGGTTGAGGGTTGTTGATCAACGTGTTCAGTCCCCCTCACGAACTTCTCCCCCGAGAGTGGTTATCCCTGTTCCGTGGGAATCACACCTCGACAACGTGTACCACCGTATGTCAACATAAGTATGGGCGTTGATGGAACTTAGTAAGTTATGGAACCTCGAACCCGTCGTGACCAGCTGATGTAGATATAGTAGGATGGACGGGATCCGCAGGTGGTTTGAGGGTCTATTTCCCAAAGGTTTTATTTTGGTTTTCTCCCAACCATTATACAAATCGTGTGTTTTGGTAAACGGGGCTAATCGGGTCTTACGGGTAAAGTGTACAAAACTCTCGAGAGTCTAAAACTAAGATCTTAGCCATGTCCCTGGTTAAGGACAAATTGAACAACTAGGCTTGTAACTATGTCGATTTCTCACTCATACCAACTTCATAATTCCCTAAAACTTGTGGTTGAACTAATGGGTAGGAGCACCTGTTGTCAAGCAGCGTGTCCAAGATTATTATTGGAAAACTAATTTCTATCAAATGATAGGAAAAATGTATTGCTTTTCGCAAAATAGCCTAAACCTCCACCTAGCCAAATATGCATGTAGAGGCTAGGTGTAATAAACAACCATTTTTTTTGCACATCTTGCCAATACAATTCAATTGTGTTGACCAGTGGTTGTTCTGGCTGTAACTCATCATTGCAGGATATACCGAATCCGAGTGAACGTTGCGGTAGGTCGCGAGACTCCACTCAACATGGTCGCCTGTGGCACATCTAGATGGAGCCTTCTATCTTATTCATTTCCGCTGTTATTTGAGACTTGATATTTTATTAGTGCTAGCCGAGTGCTATGCAGATTGTAATGAATTATATTTTGCTGGATCAATACGTTGTAATAATGATGCACTGGATTTTGATAATTCATTTGGAAACGTGTGTGCTAGCGAGTCGATCCAGGGACTAGCACTATACATGGGATACAACCTTACCGGGTTGATCTGTTTCACCAGCCAGATGCCGCACTTAGCCTTGAGGGTGTCCAGCTGTTTTTCTGCCAAAAGGGCGCGAGCCTCGACGTCTTTAAGGACACCTTTCTGGGTTTCTATAGCCGCCAGCAAGGTCTTCTCGGTGTCGTCCCTCTCACCCTTGAGTTTTGCGACTTCTTGCTGAAGCCGGGCTACTTTGGCATGTTCTTGTTCAAGGGCAGCATTGTGCTCAGCGGCAACTCGGACTTCGGCCTCAGCTATGGAGGGCAACAAATTGGTTATGTCGGTAAACAGGAGATTGCAAAGGGGTTATGTCGAATAGAAGGAAAGTGTACCTTGTTGCTTCTGTTCCGCCCGGGCTGTCATGTATGCTTTCCGGCTTGCTCAAGGAGCAGTTTTCGGAACACTTTGGTCCGTTTGGAATTACAAGCCTGAAACAAAGCAGAGTGTTTGCAAATGTTGTGAAGAATCACACCGAGATAACTCGGCGTAGGTGTGGGGGGCTGAATGTCAATTTTTTTGCAAGATTCCCGCCGAGTGCTCCTTACTCGGTTGAGTTTCAATCACTCGGCCCGAATCTCGGGGACTAGTGAGGGTGTGTGTCTAAAGGGCTTACCTCGACTGCTCGGCATCCTTGGTTATCTGGAGAACCGAGCACTGCAGCGCATGCAAGGACTGAGCAATTTTGCCCGGGCCAGCGGGATGTCGGACGTTCGGGTCCGAGGAGGAGACCTCGCTGAGATCCGCAGCATTCCAGTCCAAGTTGTACTGCTCCATCGAACCTGAAGAGTCACCACTTGCAGTGAGTAGAGGAGGTTCCCATTCAGCAGCAGGGGCAACTCGGCTGGCAATTGCCTCCAGAGTTTGCAGGGCTGCCGTCTTAACTGCGATGCGTAGAGGAGGCACCACCAAAATCTTACTCGGAGGAGTCTGGCCCTTCTTTTCGGCTAGTTGCTTGTCTCTCGGGGCAGACTTCCCTGTTTGCAAGCTCGAGGACACCGACTACGAGCGTGGGATTACAGCCTTAGAGGCCTCGGCCTTTGCATCGGCCCTTGCTTGTTGGTGGCGCTGCGGTTGTGGCGGTCGAGGTAATGGTGGTTGCTGCTACTGCTGCGGTTGGGACGGTTGATGCTGCTGTGGCGATGGTTGTCGTTGTCCTGCTGACCGTGGCGATACCACCGGGATCTCGGGCAGCTCCGGCTCAGAGCGTTGTGTGTCGCCACCGAGTCCAACATCCCGGTCCGAGACACTTTGGTCTCCTCCGGCGGCGGCCCTAGAAGTCGGCGGGGGTGTGCCAACCCGACTGCTGCGTGCTGGAGAAAGGTCTACCCGGGTTGGGTCACCACCCTCTGTTGAGTTCTGGCCAAGGGGCCCGCGCATCGGCTCGCTCGGGTTCAACTCCAGCGGTTCACTGCATCAGGATAAGGAGAAGGTATTAACTCGGGGAAAATTATGTCGGAAGAGGATAGAAAAGAGATGGTGCAAATGATGGTTAAGAGTAGGTACCCGGCAGAAGTAGGAGGCCTCTTCTTGCCTCTTTTGGGAACGGCTTGCCGGGCTGTCTTTGCCTTCTTGGCCGCAGGACCCGCGGAATCTGAGGATGCGGCCTCCGAGGTGCCAGTCCCCGCACGCTTGCGCGGTGCAGTTTGCTTGCCCGAGGCAGTGGTTGTCGGAGGTGCTGGATGAGCGTAGTTGAGGGGACATGCGTCAATAACGTCAAGTATTCGACAGTCGTCCTCGTCATCATCGGACCACTCGTTGATGGGTACTTGAACTCGAGGCTTACCCGTAGCAGGGGCACGGACTAACGGAATGGACATGTCGTCCTCGTCGTCCGGGTCTTCGGTTGCCGGAGAAGCCGGGATGGGGAGATCCGGCTGCCAACCATCCTTAGTAATTTTCCTGTCTTCTTTGGCCTGCCGAGCAAACCTCTGCGAAAAAGGTGTAAGGAAGGCGGATTGTTAGGCGGGGTAGAGAATTATACCGGCATAAGAGTAATATCAGTTAAGACAGAGATGTTGGTTAAATTGGTAAGTGTATACCTGTTCCGGAGGGTGATCTCGGTCGTGAGGCTGCTTCCCCCACTCCCACTCTTCAGTCATCTCGGTCTGGGCGATGCCTCGGACGCGTCGGTACACTGCCGACTTGTCCAGCTCGAAGGTACTGATCCGAGTTGGATCATATCGGCCGCTCATATGGCACATCTTGTGAACTCGGGCTTGAAGTGGGCTAACTCGGCGACTGATGAATGTCCTCAGAAGATCATCACATGTGAGCTCATGCTGGATCTCGAGGAGGTACGTGTGGATGTCGTTGATCTCCATGTCGGTCTTCTTCGGATCAAAACCCTAGTGGGTTTGAGCAGTAGGAGGGTCGAGATCGAACTCGGGCAGATTGATGTAGTCTAACTGCTCGGCCTGGCCGGTCCGGTCGGGATTCTTCACGTAGAAGAAACTGCGCTGCCATTTCCGGCAGGACTCCAGACCCGGACTCTTGGGGAACTCGGAGAGCCGCCGAGGCACGATGGTGGCTGCTCCGCACGGGGTCATCTCCTTGTCTTGGACCCCCGGGTTCGAGATGCTCTGCTTTCGGAGTTGGAAATATCTTGCCCAGAGGTTGACAAGGGGCCAGAGGCCGAGATAGGCTTCCGAGAAAGAAACGAAAGCCGACAGAATGGTTATGGCATTGGCGGGGAGATGATGGGGTTGGAGTCCGAACCAGTTTAGGAAGGATCGGAAGAATGCACTCGCGGGGAGAGCAAAGCCTCGTTCGAAGTGAGAGACAAATACTACCCGCTCGCCGGGTTGGACGTCTGGTTCATTCTCCCCAGCCGGGAGCCGACAGATCACTCGATCCGGGATACGCCTGGACGGACGTAGCCAGTCGATGTCGTCTTGGGTGGTCTCGGAACCTTCCCATCCTCCCCGAATTCCTTCGGTGGACATGTCGGTATGATCAGGAGACATCTCGGTTTCAGTCTGCAAAAGAATAAACATCTTACTTGGAGATACGGAAGAGAAACGATTTATATGTCGGAGAAGGAAGAAGACCGAGTAGAAACAGAAATCCACTACCGAGGTACACAAAAGAAGATCTACCAGAGCAACTTAAAGGGGATTAAATATATCTAAGTGGAAACCCTATCATGTTCATGCGGAGGAGCAACCGCAAGACTTACATGTGCAACTACGGGCAGTGTATAGCCATGGCAGTAAGCATGGATATCTAAGAGAGGAAATCTATCCTATCCCTAGCATAATTTTCCATGGGATTCGTGATGAGCAATGAAGGTCCATGGCGGACGGAATGCGGGGAGGCTAGAGAGATCCGATCAAGGTCAATGAAAAGTTACTCACCGGAGAGAAGATTAGCGCGACGGTGGTCCGCGGCGGAGGCGGTAGTAGTGAACTGCGGGCTCCAATCGGTGATGTCTGGTCTCTCCGACGTTGAGCTCGTGCGGGGCACGGCGGCAGCGGCGAAAGCTAGACAGAGGAAGAAGATGATGCGGAAGGGGAAAAGAAATCCCCCCGCGCCCCTATTTATGGAGGCGGAGGGCAAGCGGTTTTCGATTCTCCCGCCCGGCAGTTTCGAAATGATCGTGGGATCGTGTTCGGCAGTTGGCACGGTTTAGATATTTGCGGCCGCACGATCGGCCACATCGTGGGCTACGGAATGGGAACCGCCGGCGGCAAGATCGCCTGCGGTTACTAATTCGGGAATCAAGGAGGCACCCCGGAGTCAAAGCACTTCAGTGCCTGTCGGATTTGACGGCCGGTGGGGCCCGTGCGGCGTATTAGCAGTGGCTTGTCAGATCGTGTGGCACAAACCAAGGGATGATACAGCGTTTGAGTGACACGTCTCTAGAGAAGATCTGCTGAAAGATTTCCTTATGTCGGAGTGACCGGGATAAGAACGGATATCGGATGGATTAGAAGCCCTAGGTTGGAAGACTTGATGTTGGGCCGACATGGCGATGTCGGGTAACTTCTCGGTGGACCGATATAGACATGCCGGAGGCCTTTTATTATGCCGACATGGTAATGTCGGACGGTGTGACGCCCCAAAATCGGTACTATGTAGATTTAAGCGATCCCGCCGAAATCCGCATAATAACGATCTTAGGTCGCCCACCAGACATAATGTGCACGCCAAAACATGCGCATTATGTGGGTGGAATTGTGATAACTTACAACAGTTCCGAAAGATCCACAACAACAAAAGATATATATACAAAACGACTCCAACGAGTCAAGAATACAAAGATACATTACAAAGATACAAAGCGCAGCGGAAGCGAAATAGTATCCGACTACGGATAAGATGCAAATTGGACTAAGAGTCCTGAAGATAAACGATGGCGCCATATCCCTGCCCAGCCCAAGCCGGAGGGATTCCCAAGCTAACGTCGTCAGACTTCAAACCTGTTGACTGCACATAAAAGCACAGCCCAAAGATGGGTCAGGGCACTCCCTGGCAAGCAAAATCAACTTGTTTACTTTCTACAAGATCCCCCAAAATATAGGGTAGGTGGACTTAGCGGCAGCAGCACTAGCAACCTAATAGAGACACGCTACAACTTCCGTCTAATTAGAGAGGGATAAGAGAGCGCAAAGGAACCAACTACTACTAACACCAAACATAACCCATTCTCGGATTAACCCCCTCAACCAAGTATGAGGAAGCAATTCGGGAAACTCACACATTGAACAGTTTTAGTTACCATTTATTGTGAAAGTAATTCTATATTAGTAGTCAAGTTAATTAATAATAATTAGGTGTAAGTTGTCTATGATCTTGTTAGCCAGCATCTACACCAAGTAGTCCATAACCGCGGACGCGGCTCATCGATAAGATTATACCCTGTAGGGATGCACTACTGTACCCATACACGTTCGATCAACCCAGTCAAAAACATTAGGGCTTCTCAACACGACTCGTTCCTTCACTACAGCAAGTCCAGGGTGCCACCCATATGAGTTGTTACCCGCGTCAAGAGTCCGGCCGATACCTCAATTGCGGACTCAATAGTTTGCGTCTACGCGCTAGGCGGCTCAAACCACCGTAGGAACTATCCGCTTCGCGTCGCACCGCCCCTGTATGACCCCCCATATCACATAACCTCTCATCATCATCATCATCGTGCACATGCATATGAGCAAATGGAAAGCCCGAACTACTTGCGGCACCTGGACAAGCTGAAGATCCGTTCAAAGTCGAGGGGGGTTCCATTGGACCTCCCACGAGTGGTTAGTGCGCTCGGACTTGGATTCGAGGACAAGAACTGAGTTCCTATTTCGACACTTAGCAGAACAAAGCACCTCTCGAGGCCTTCCGCCGGTGCCTTATCATTTAGTTATAATACCGAACATAAGATATCATTTTATTAAAGTAGAACAATCTATCATACTAAGCATGTGAAACATAAGACAGACAGACTCGCACAAACAACTCTAAGCATGCACTACGACTCGCAAGGCTAACAGGTAAACATGCAACAGGTGATAGGTGGTGGAGGTAAAGCTGTATAAGGCTGCAGGATAAACATGTGATAGGATCGCGACACAAGAATCGAATACTAGGCTAGCAGAGATCAACGGCAGGAATGAAAGACATTGTATAGGTAAACAAGCAAACTTTGCTTGCCTTGAATCCCGCATGGAACAAGATCTTGCCGTTGCTCACACATCTCAACGTCTTATCCGCGAAGAGGCAACAAACACTGGAAAGCGTAAAGATGCATCTTATAACTACGGCAAAAGATCCAGCATGATCATGAGATGATGCATGACATGACAAGATGCAACTTAAGCCAAATTAAGCGGAACCGGAATCCCGACAATTAATATTAGGGTTCAAGTTATTTATTTACCCATCAAATTAAATGTTGGTTAACATGGCAAGACATTGCATAGGTGTTCTAGTCAAATTAAATGGAATAGGGCAATACATATATAATATACCCAACACATTCCATAAATAATTATTTAGATACAACTACCAAAGCACAACTAAAACAAGATGCAGACATGAGCATGGACGTCATATTAATGTTCATTGCATTTCTCTGATCAAAATAGATATTTAATTTATATTATTTAGAGTTATAACACAGCAGATATAAAATATATAAGAATTGGACATTTTCTGAAATTAACATGTTAAAACATATAAACAAAGAGGAAGAGGGATTCGAACTTGGGCAGCAGAGGGTGGAGGCAAGGGGGCACAGCCACTGGGCTGGTGATCTGTTTGTGTAGGATACGGACACGGACATAAGATGAACAGAAGACGCTCGGTCCTGAACAAAACAGAAACAAAAGAGGGAAAAAGGTGGACATGGAGCGGGATGGGGATTAGTGTTAGATATAGGCTTGTATTCCGGGAGTCGACTTGAAGAGTCGACTCGAGTTCCGGGAGTCGACTCGAGGAGTCGACTCGAGTTCCGATTAGGGAGTCTGTTCCCAGTCGAACGAGTTCCTCGACTCGGGAGTCTGTTCCCAGTCGAATGAGCCCTACTCGGAGTCTGTTCCGAGTAGAGGCAGTCGGTAGCCGGGTTCTGGACTGGACACTTTGTCCTGTAGCCAGTGTCCTGAAGTGGTGCGTCTGCACCAAGTACAGTAGGTAGGTAGGACGTGCTAGACGTCATCTACAGTACACTCTAGTCATGACGGTGTCAACAGTGACCCGGCATGGGCAAGGGGTAGGACCGGTCACATCCGTAGGATGTGACAGCTTAGTGGACTTTAGCAGCCCCTATTTGAAGGGAGGAATACACACAAGCCCAAAGGAGGCAAAACCGGAAACATATCTCACGCTTTCGGAATCGTTCTCCCCTCTTCCTCCGCTCCATTCTCTCCATAGCATTTTTCCAAGAGTGGGCCAACAGTTGGTATCAGAGCCTTAGCTTCGAGAGATCTCCACCGGCGATGGGTGATTTAGTCACACAGGAGGCGGTGGTGGCGGCGGCAGCGGCCGCAAGCACGCTGGCTATCCAGCGGGCGACGCGGGACTCCGGTGGTTCGTGGCCGCTTCTCACGCGGTCCAACTACGCGGACTGGGCGCTGCTCATGCAGGTCAAGCTTGAGGCACGCCGGGTGTGGTCCGCCGTCAAGGACGGCACCACGGAGCGGGATACGGACCGAGCAGCGATGGATTACCTGCTGCTCGCCGTCCCGCCGGAGATGATCTCCACCCTCGCCGCCAAGGACACGGCGAAGGAGGCGTGGGAGGCCATCAAGACGATGCGGGTCGGAGACAGCCGTGTCCGGGAGGCAAAGGCGACGCTGCTGAAGAAGCAGTACGAGGCGCTCAAGTTCGGCGACAAGGAGGACATCGACGACTTCGCCATGCGCATGTCGTCGCTCGTGTCGCAGCTGGGAGTGCTCGGCGTCACCATTTCCGAGCCGGATACAGTACGTAAGCTCCTCTCGGTCGTCCCCTCTAAGTTCTCGCAGATGGCATGTTCCATCGAGACTCTGCTCGACCTCAACACGCTCGCGCTCGAGGAGCTCATCGGCCGGCTCAAGGCGGCTGAGGATCGCCACGAGGTGGAGCGGCCGGAAGTCAAGCAGACCGGGAAACTACTCCTCACGGAGGAAGAGTGGTTTGCCCGGATGCGACTGCAGGACGGAGGGTCATCAAGCCAAGCCGGACGCGGTGGCGGGAAGCCGCGCGGTCGCGGCAGGGGCAACTCGGGTCGTGGACCCGGGAACCGCGGCGCGTCGAAAGACACGTGCCGCTACTGCGGAGTCGCCGGCCACTGGGCGCGGGACTGCCGCAAGAAGAAGCGCGAGGAGGAAGCTCACCTCGTGCGCGGAGGAGATGACGATGACGCGCTGCTCATGATGCACGTGTGCACAGTCGCGTCTGCCCCGCAGGTCCCCTCGCCAACTCGACCTCAACTCGAGTCCGGCTGCTCGGAGGCGGCACCCTTGTCTCGACCGGTGGCAGAGTCAGCGACTCGACCGGTGGCAGAGTCGGAGGGACCGTCGACTCCTCCGAAGGAACTCGCGCCGATCCAGTGGATCGCGGAGTGGGACATGCCGACTCGGGAGGAGTCGGACTCGGTGACTCGGGAGGAGTCGACCGAGTCGGGTCGCAAGGACCCGACAGCGTCGAGTCGCAAGGACTCGACAGGACCGACTCGGGAGGAGTCGGACTCGGTGACTCGGGAGGAGTCGACCGAGTCGGGTCGCAAGGACCCGACAGCGTCGAGTCGCAAGGACTCGACAGGACCGACTCGGGAGGAGTCGGACTCGGTGACTCGGGAGGAGTCGACCGAGTCGAGTCGCAAGGACCCGACAGCGTCGAGTCGCAAGGACTCGTCGACTGAACCGGCTCGGGAGGAGCCGGTCCTCCTCCTGCTGGAGGAGAAGGCGCATGTTAACCTGGCGCAAGGAGGTGACGCCAAGAGCGGCGTCTGGTACCTCGACTCGGGCGCCACCAATCACATGACTGGTGACCGCGCCGCGTTCGCGGAGCTGGACTCAAGCGTTGTCGGGACTGTCAAGTTCGGCGACGGGTCGCGAGTCGACATCTGCGGGCAAGGGACGGTGCTGTTTGTCTGCAGGACAGGCGAGCACCGAGCCATCACCGGGGTGTACTATATACCCCGGCTGAACACGCAGATCATCAGCCTGGGCCAGTTCGACGAGAACGGCTGCCAGGTGCTGATCGAGGACGGGCTCCTCCGAGTGCGTGACCGGGAGCGGGTGCTCCTGATGAAGGTCAGGCGAGAGTCGAACCGGATGTACAAGCTGACAGCGCAAGTCGCTCAGCCAGTGTGCCTCTCTGTGCGGGCTGGAGACGACCTGGCCTGGACTTGGCATGCGCGGTTCGGGCATCTCAACTTCGACAGCTTGCATCGGCTGGCGAAGGACGGCATGGTGCGGGGACTTCCTCTGGTGAAGCACGTGAACCAGCTCTGCGACGCCTGCCTAGCAGGGAAGCAGAGGCGAGCCTCCTTTCCCAAGCAAGCGAAGTTCCGGGCAAAGGATCGACTCGAGCTGGTCCATGGCGACCTCTGCGGGCCAATCACCCCGGCCACTCCGAGCGGGAAGAAGTACTTCCTCCTGCTCGTAGACGACCTGACGCGGTACATGTGGCTCGCCCTTCTCGCGACGAAGGACGAGGCCGCAGCCGCTATCATCCGACTCCAGGCAGGCGCCGAGTCGGAAGCAGGCTGCAAGCTGCGCACGCTGCGGACGGATCGCGGAGGCGAGTTCACCTCCGGCTCCTTCACGGCATACTGCGCCGAGCTCGGAGTGGAGCGTCACCTGACGGCTCCCTACTCCCCGCAGCAGAATGGCGTCGTGGAGCGACGCAACCAGACGATTGTGGGTATGGCCCGCAGTCTTCTGAAGGCCAAGAAAGTCCCTGGTGAGTTCTGGGGTGAGGCAGTGTCGACGGCCGTGTTCATCTTGAACAGGTCACCGACCAAGAGCGTGGACGGCAAGACGCCGTTCGAGGCCTGGCATGGCCGCAAGCCGGATGTGAGCTTCATGCGCACGTTCGGGTGCGTGGTGCATGTGCGTGAGACGCGACCCGGGCTCAAGAAGCTCGACGACCGGAGCAGGCGCATGATCTTCGTCGGGTACCAACCCGGCACGAAGGGCTACCGCGCCTACGACCCGGAGACCAAGCGAGTGAGCATCACTCGGGACGCCGTGTTCGACGAGAACGCGCGCTGGGACTAGAGTTCACCGGACTCTCCGGCGAGCACCTTCGGAGACGACTCCATCGAGGTCGAGCACATAGTGTTCGAGCCTCAGTCGACTCCGGGAGACGGGAGTGCGGGTGATGACCCCGACTCGCCGACTCCGACTTCCCCGACTCCAGGAGCCGGGAGTGAGAGTCCAGCCGGTTCGCCAAGGACACCGGACAACCCGACACCGCAGTCTTCGACTCCGGCTGTCCCGGGTATCGAGTTCGTCACTCCGCCATCAAGGTATGCAGATATGCTTGATGCGACTGACAACTCCAACCTCGAGCATAGGTTCCGCACACTGCAGAACGTGCTCGACGCAGGTCCGGCTGAGGAGCCGGACGAGGAGCTCCATTTCCTAGCCTCCGAAGAGCCAGGCTCGTTCGATGAGGCAAAGGCGGACGCCAGCTGGCGTGCCGCGATGCAGGAGGAGCTGCAGGCCATCGAGTCCAACTCGACTTGGCGGCTTACCACCTTACCACCAGGCCACCGTGCGATCAGCCTGAAGTGGGTCTACAAGGTGAAGAAGGATGCGCAAGGCGCAGTTCTTAAGCACAAGGCTCGCCTCGTGGCGAAGGGCTATGTGCAGCGGCACGGGGTCGACTACGACGAAGTCTTCGCTCCCGTGGCCCGGCTGGAGTCAGTTCGACTACTGCTAGCCGCGGCTGCAAGTGCCGGATGGGGCGTCCATCACATGGACGTCAAGTCAGCCTTCCTCAACGGCGAGTTGGAGGAAGAGGTGTACGTGCAGCAGCCATCTGGCTTCGCTGCAAAGGGGAAGGAGCATATGGTGCTCCGACTCGACAAGGCGCTCTACGGCCTCAAGCAGGCTCCAAGGGCATGGAACACCAAGCTCGACTCATGCCTCGTTCGACTCGGCTTCGCTAGGTGCGAGTCGAAACACGGCATGTACGCGCGAGGAGCGACTCCGAGCCGGCTTCTAGTCGGCGTCTACGTCGACGACTTGGTGATCACGGGCTCCGACTCCAGCGACATCGACATGTTCAAGCTGGAGATGCAGAGTCTGTTCCAGATGTCCGACCTCGGGCTGCTGAGCTACTACCTCGGCATAGAGGTTCGACAAGGACCCAGCGGGATCGACATCTCGCAGGGTGCCTATGCCCTTAAGCTGCTGGAGAAGGCAGACATGGTCGGGTGCAACCCGGTCCATACACCCATGGAGCCGCGCTTCAAGCTGTCCAAGGCCAGCACGGCACCCGCGACGGATGCAACCGAGTACCGCAGCATCGTCGGGAGCCTCAGGTACTTGGTGCACACGAGGCCGGACTTGACTTTCGCAGTCGGGTTCGTATCGCGCTTCATGGAGGCTCCAACTAGGGAGCACCTCGCGGCTGTGAGGCGCCTACTACGCTACATCGCCGGGACCACACGACTCGGATGTAGGTATGGGAGGAGTGCAGGTACACCACGCCTGGTTGGCTACAGCGACAGCGACCTGGCGGGCGACGTCGACTCACGCAAGAGTACGTCGGGTACGCTGTACTTCCTCGGGAGCAGCCCAGTGACCTGGCAGTCCCAGAAGCAGAAGATCGTGGCTCTGTCGAGCTACGAGTCGGAGTACGTGGCTGCTGCCACGGCTGCTTGCCAGGGGATCTGGCTCTCTCGGTTGCTGGCGGAGCTCAGCAACGGCGAAGCTGAGCAAGTGGTGCTCAAGGTCGACAACAAGTCGGCTATCGCGCTCGCCAAGAATCCCGTCTTCCACGAGCGCTCGAAACACATCGAGTTGAAGTATCACTTCATTCGAGACTGCGTGGAGGCGAAGAAGATCGAGCTGGAGTTTGTACCCACCGGACACCAGCTCGCGGACATGTTGACCAAGCCGCTGGGGCGAGTCCGCCTGGCGGAGCTACGCGCAGGGATCGGCATGGTAGAAGTGTCGCCGGAACATAAGCCTAGGGAGTGATTGTTAGATATAGGCTTGTATTCCGGGAGTCGACTTGAAGAGTCGACTCGAGTTCCGGGAGTCGACTCGAGGAGTCGACTCGAGTTCCGACTAGGGAGTCTGTTCCCAGTCGAACGAGTTCCTCGACTCGGGAGTCTGTTCCCAGTCGAATGAGCCCTACTCGGAGTCTGTTCCGAGTAGAGGCAGTCGGTAGCCGGGTTCTGGACTGGACACTTTGTCCTGTAGCCAGTGTCCTGAAGTGGTGCGTCTGCACCAAGTACAGTAGGTAGGTAGGACGTGCTAGACGTCATCTACAGTACACTCTAGTCATGACGGTGTCAACAGTGACCCGGCATGGGCAAGGGGTAGGACCGGTCACATCCGTAGGATGTGACAGCTTAGTGGACTTTAGCAGACCCTATTTGAAGGGAGGAATACACACAAACCCAAAGGAGGCAAAACCGGAAACATATCTCACGCTTTCGGAATCGTTCTCCCCTCTTCCTCCGCTCCATTCTCTCCGTAGCATTTTTCCAAGAGTGGGCCAACAATTAGATCTCTGGATCTCGAAAGAGGAGGCGAAGGCGCGCAGCCACTAGGCTGCGGCTCGAATGTTGCTATCAGTTAGACGCGACCGTACAAGAACACAATATGCGCCGTTAACTGAACTTTGACAGGAAGTTTCAGACTTTCAGAACATGGCGTCGGGGACGAACACGATCGGAGACGCAGCAGAAGCGTGCGGCGCTCGGGCGCGGAGATGTGGGAATCCAGGGGTGCGTGGCGTGTGGTGGAGGCTTCTGGAAGTGTGCGGGGCGTGTGATTGCGAGCGGGGACACCGGAGCAGCGTTTTGGCGGGAGCTCGCAGCCATGGCGGACGGTGGCCGTACGGGAAACGGAAGAACTTGGACGGACTGGACGTCTACAACATACAATTGAGATGGGAAACGACGGGGATCGAACCAGGAGCTCACCGGGAGGGTCCTGGAGGAGCAGTTCTTGCCGGAGCGAGGCGGAGGCGACGAATTCCGCGAGCAGGCGCAGCGGCCGGAGGAAGAAGAAGTAGAGCTTGTCGTCGATTGAGGGCTTCCCGGCTCGATTCCTTCCGTGTAGAGGATGAAGGCGAGGTTGCGCAGCTCCTGGCGTCCTCAGCTGGGCTCGACCTTGCCCTCTCTCTCTCTCTCGGGAAGAAACAGGGAACAGGAAGAAGAAGAGGGGAAGGTGGCGGCGGCGCGATGGGAGTGGGGAAAGAGGGGCTAGGGTTTCGGAGGGGGCTCTGGGAGCGGCTTTAAGGGAGGGGAAAGGAGCAGGTGAGCGAGGTGGGGGCGAGATGGCAGCCACGGTGGAGCACGCTCCTCACGCACATGGCGTGCTCACTGGTACGGACGAAGAGGACGAGCAGGTGGGCTGGCTTGGTGGGCAGGGGGTTGGCCGAAATGGGCTGCTCCTCTTTTTCCAATTACCAGGAAACAAAGAAAAAGAAAAAGAAAAGAAAAGAGAGAGGAAAGAAAAGATAGAAGCCTTTGCAAATGTTCACAAACTTTATTTAGATTTAAAATAGTTTGTCAAATCTTTCCAATACTTAGTTTAGAAATTTATTAAAATAGCAAGAGAGGTTGATTTATTATTTGTAATAATAAATAATAGGCTTGCAAAAATAACATGTTGACTTATTTAGGAAAATATGCAAGGTGAAATGATGCATGATGATGTCATGATGATGCAAAAACAAAAACAAACAATTTCTAATTGGGGAAAAAATCCCGGGGCGTTACAGATGGTTCGTTGGTGGACCGATTCGGATCTCTCGGAACTCTTGGCTGACCCGACAGGGTGATGTCAGATACACGTTCGGGGCAGTTGTTAATTTAAATCTGGTGCAGCACTTCATCCGAGGCTGCAGGACCACACCAGTTTCAGGGACTAGTGTCGCAGGGCTACCCCCGGGTAGGGTAAAGGCCTGGGCAATATACTTATATTTATAGTGGTAAATGCGCTTTGTCTGGTGCCAAAGGTCAAGTGACCCTTTGAGGTGTGAAGTGATGCCTTTTGGTGGTGTTCAGGAGGTGACTCTTGGGAAAAGCCAGGAGGTGCCCCTTGGAGAATGTAAAGGCCAAGCTGCCTCTCCTAGTGACACTATAAATAGGACTCCAGCCCCTCAGTACAATGCAGGCAGAAGCAGCGAATTCCCCTAAGAACCAGCTTCTCGAATATGTCTTTGGGAGTAAGCCTAAGACATCTTCGAGCAGCTGGGCCTAGAGGCATTCTCTTACGAGACAATAGAGATAGATACAAGCAAACAAGGTCCTGGCTGGACCAAGATAGGTGTAAGGCCGGCATAAGCCTATGTCGGAGATAACCGACATATACCCGAGATTGGAGAGACTGAGGCAAGGTATAAAGGTAGTCCGATCTAGAGAGGACCGACATAACTTAACCGACATCCCATGTCGGTACCTTCTATTTATTTCTTATGTGCAGGAATGCGGTGCCGGCATAGCCATGCCGGGACTCAGAAGGATGATCCGAGTGAGTAGGTCAGGCACATCCGTGCCGAACTGAGGAAGAGAATCCGGCATATCCATGCCGGGTTAGACTAGTCCGTCCGACATACCTTATGTCGGACCAGAAGTCAAGGGCAAGGACACTGCGAGGACACTGCCCCGCCTGACACGCAAAGCTCAAGTCACATCCCGCCTGACACGGGGGTGGAACAGAAGGCGAGGTGCGGGTACGAGGTGACTATTCCTATGTACCGCTGACTCGATGACAGGGGACATGTCATGGGCAAACCATGTCTTGTCTCTAACAAGGAGACATCATCACCTAGTCCGACGGCTGCTACACCTAGAGGAATGATGGCTGACCTCGGCCTAGTCCGACATAGCTCGGCGACTAGGTCGTGGTAGGCCATGAAGACATTACCGTTGGCGTGGCTACATTGCCGGTGGGACCCGGAGGAATTAAGGTTTCCGGTCAACCCGGCCGGGACTCTATATAAGACGCCATAACTCCTCCTGCGGGAGGGACGATCCACAGTTGAGCTCATTTATTGTTCTGAGTGTTGCTCTCCTCTCTCTCTTAGTTCTTCATAATTCTCGGAGTTCTTCTTCACCATAGAGAGAAACAGCTCAAGGAGCATGTTGTAGTTCTTGTGACCCACATATAGAGGGAGACAGAGGCAGGAGTAGGGGTTTTACCTCCTAACGAGGGCCCTGAACCTGGGTACATCGGTGTGTTTGTGTTGGTTTGATTTGCTCTTGCGTGTTCTTGCTTCTTACCGTGTGAGCTTCTCAGCTCGCTAGCCCTCCCCGGATCCACCAGCGTCCATTCGACCCCACACTTTAGCCATCCTATGGCATCTGCCGTGACACCACCACGACAAGCGTCCTCCCGAGGAGCGTCCCCCCGATGGTTCGCAGGGGCCTCGCGAGCCAACCGGCAAGGGCGTCGCGGAGACACACCTGGTGGAGCATCCAGTCTATTACGTCAGCACGGTATTGCGAGACGCCCGAGAACGTTACACCATGCAGCAGAAAATACTCTTCACGATCCTCATGGCCTCCAGAAAACTGCGCCACTACTTCCAAGGCCACTCGGTGACGGTGGTGTCCTCGGATCCCCTGGAGCAGATACTGCGCAACTCGAACGCCACGGGGCGAGTCGCCGAGTGGGCAATCGAGTTGCAGCCATTCGAGCTGGAATTCCTCACCACCAGAACCATCAAGGGAGCGGCCCTGGCCGACTTCACAGCCGAGTGGACGGACACCGCCGCGACATGGGAGTAAGAGGAAAAAGAGCTCCGCCCTAGTGAGGAAACCAAGGGGTACTGGTCCCTCAAGTTCGACGGCGCTTTCTGCAAAAAGGGCGTGGGGGCTGGAGTAGTGCTGACATCACCGACTGGCAACAAGCTGTACTACGTTGTCCAACTCGCATTCGCCCAAAAAGATAAGAGGTCCAACAATATCGCGGAATATGAGGGCCTCCTCGCAGGGCTCCGGGCCGCCATCGCTCTCGGCATAAAAATGATCATCATCAAGGGGGACTCCCAGCTACTGGTCAAGTTCTCCAACAAGAGCTACGTAGCGAAAGATGCTCATATGGCGGCATACTTGGAGAAAGTGTGGCAAATGGAGAAGCAATTCCTGGGAATGGAGGTCACGTATATCCCCCGCGGACAGAACACCGAGGCCGACATCATCGCTCGACGCGCGTCGAGAAGGGAACCCCAAGATCCTGGAGTGTTCGAGGAGAGGCTCTCTGCACCTTTAGCAGCTCCCCCCAACGAAAACCTCTTGAGGCCTGTCAAGCTACCTCCGCCCCCATCCACGGCAGCCCCAAGCTGCGGCACACCCTCAGGAGACCGTCAGGTGCTAATAGCAAAACATCAAACGGACGACTACATAGCGGAGATCAAGGTTAGAAAAAGCGCTAGGCGTAAGCGAGGCGGTTGGCATTCGCCTAGCGCCAAGGCGATGCTTTAGCGCATCAAGCGTGACCTAGGCAGTATATAGTTTTTACCATTTGGTGTATATTTGGGTTATTTTGTATCTATACATACTAATTTAACGTGTATAATGAGTAAACTAACAACAAATAGCATTGGATTATGGTCCATCTAATTTGCAAGTGCAATAATGAATGCATTTCTTGCTAGAGAAGACAATTTCTTAGTTATGTTGCCTAGAGTTCCGCTTTTGACCTAGGCGAGGCGTTTGTTCATCGCCTAGGGCCTAAGCGTGCTTAAGCGCTGCCTAGGCGCCGCTTAATCCAACACTGGCGGAGATAAGGCTCTACCTCGAGGAAGGCAGCCTCCCCTTAGCAGAAGAAGAGGCTGAGCGTGTGGCGCATCAAGCCAAGCTGTACCGCCTTAAGGACGAGGCGCTGTACAGGCGACGCCCCAACAGGGTGGCCCTCAAGTGCATCGCCATCAGCGAAGGCCGGGAGTTTTTCAAGGACATTCACAGCGGGGATTGTGGACATCACTCCTCTTCCCGCACTCTTGTAGCTAAGGCGTTCCGAAGCGGTTTCTTCTGGCCCACGGCCTGGAAAGACGCGACGGACCTCGTGAGAGAGTGCGAAGCGTGCCAGTTCCATTCTAAGCAAATCCACCAGCCAGCGCAGGAGTTGCAAACCATCCCGTTGTCATGGCCTTTCGCAGTATGGGGGCTGGACAGATTGGGACCATTCCCCAGAGCTCAAGGCGGCTATCGCTACCTCTACGTGGCCGTTGATAAGTTCTCAAAGTGGGCCGAGGTCGAAGCAGTCGGCACCATACCTGCAAGATCCGCTGTGAAGTTCATCAGAGGGATCGTGTGCCGCTTCGGGGTCCCCAACCGCATCATCACGGACAACGGCTCTCAGTTCACCAGCGGACTCTTCAAGTCATACTGCGCCGACCTCGGCATCAAGATATGCTACGCCTCCGTGGCGCACCCACGCAGCAATGGTCAGGCAGAGCGAGCCAACGCGGAAGTCCTGAAAGGGCTCAAGACCCGGAGCTTCAAGAGGAAACTAAAGGCCTGCAGCAAGAATTGGATCGAGGATCTGCCAGCGGTACTCTGGTCCATCCGCACCACCCCCACCAAGCCCACGGGTCAGACACCATTCTCCCTGGTCTACGGAGCCGAAGCGGTGTTGCCTGCCGAGCTCAAGCACGGGTCGCCCCGAGTGCTGGCCTTCAAGGAAGCTCTCCAGGATGAGCTAAGACAGGAAGACCTGCTCCTCCTGGAAGAGGCTCGGCACCGCGTCATACTCCGAGCAGCGCGCTATCAGCAGGCCTTGCGACGGTACCACAGCCGGCACATACGACGTCGAACTCTCGAGGTAGGCGATCTTGTTCTGCACAGGATGCAGTCCAGGGAAGGCCTCCACAAGCTATCGCCCATGTGGGAGGGACCATTCAAGATCGCGCGCATAGCGCGCCCAGGCGCCGCCAGGCTGGAGACAATGGAGGGAGTCGTCGTGGCGAACCCGTGGAACATCGAGCACCTCCAGAAGTTCTACGCTTGAAGGCCTCCTACCCGCCGCGGCATTAGGCCCGCACCCGAGTTTTTTGGAGAAAGAGGCACCACATGACCTCAGCGCCCATAAGTCCGCGTGCCCTGACACGAACGACAACATGTAATGAACTGTTTGTTTTCCAGCACTACGTCGCAGACCCCTCGGTAAGCATTTCTTGACTTCCTGGTTTTTGATGTTTGCAAAACCCAACAAGGCTGAGCGTGGTGGATGGGCCAGCTCCCACGCATGCCACCTCATCAAGGCCCTTGGTGCTATCCTTTTGAGCGCTGGTGGAATGGCTAGCCCCACACATGCCGCCTCATACAAAAGGTCCATGGTGCTTTAAACTCACGCGGCACTTTTGGAAGAAACCCTCTTTAAGCACGGTGTCGATGTACGGGTCCGCCTGGCAGCACTGAAAAACCCAAGAAGATCGAGTACCGGTGGAATGGGCTCGCCCCACGCATGCCGCCTCACAAAAAGGTCCTTGGTGCTCTCAAAAATCGTTTAAAAACCTCATCAGGCACGGTGTCCATGTCAGGCCGGGCCTGGCAGCACTGAAAAACCCAACAAGGCCGAGCGCGGTGGCTGGGGTCCTCCCTCACACATGCCGCCTCATCACAGTCCTTGGTGCCTCTTGAGGTTTGTTGTGCTAAGATCTCGGAAAGCACAGTGTCCATGTCAGGTCGGGCCTGGCAGCAAGGAAAAACCCAACAAGGCCGAGTGCGGTGGCTGGGGTCCTCCCTCACACATGCCGCCTCATCACGGTCCTTGGTGCCTCTCGGGATCTTTTCTTTCCTCCTCTTCGTATACAGGAACGCCCCGAAGCCCTCGCGAGGGAAATCCCCAGCGATGTCACGTCTAGGTCGAGGCCGTGCCAGGACACGCACCCCTCGCGAGGCCCGGCACCATGGAAGCACGTTGCCCCGCGCTACAGAGACAGACCTCGTCTAAACAAAGATGAACAGCACAGTAACGCGACAACTAAAGCCAGGAGAGAAATTTTTCTTCATTACTTTTCTTGCAAATATTACATGGGTAACAACAGGACCTAATCTATCCTAAGGAGGGGAAGATCGCCACCGTGGTGAAGGCCGCCGGCATCAAGGTCGAGGCCTACCGGCCTGCCGAGAAAACCGCGGTTGAAGGAGCGAGCTCATCACCAACTAAGCAAGGAGGGAGCGCCTTGTCAGAATCTTCCTCCTGCTTCACCGTCGCGAGGTTCGTTTCCTCGCTGGAGCTATCACCATCGTCGTCAAGGCTCTTGGCGCTGGTATCTTCGGCCGGGGACAAGCTGCCGCTACCACCCAGGCTCCCCGGGCAGCAGGCCGGCCGGCCCCCGTACTCCTCGAAGAGCTTGACGAGGAAGGTATCTCCACCGACGAAATTGAAGGTCAGGTAGCTCCCCGACCAGATATGATGGAGGCGCGCGAAGGTCATCCACCCGCGTGACAGGTAGACAGCGCCGTCGTCGTTCCTCCCGGCTCTGCACCATGTCGAGCCGTCGCGGCACCCATCCATGCGCAGCCAGAAGCCACTCACCTGGTCGTCCCTCACCATGCGGAGGAAGAACCAAGGGAGAAGAAGACGGCGGTGGACGCGTGGGCACATGCGCACCAGGAACTCGCAGCCATCCACCCATTCGCAGGGGGAGGCGGAGCACTCGAGGAAGCACGGGTGACGCGGGTGGTAGTCTTGCGGCCCGGCGGACGCCCCCGTGGACGGCCGTGAGGCTTCAGAGAAGCCCCACGGGCGCTCGTGCCCTCGTCGGGGACCACGGCCGTGCGTCCCCGTCACCTTTTTCCTCGAGTTCCTCAAGCCATCAGAAGGGAGAAGAGGAGAGTGGAAGGAGGAAGAAGGAGCGGGATGTGGAGATGGGCGCCCCTTCGGCCCTATTTAAGGTCGGGCGGGGAGG